>JAECWN010000407.1:3755000-8755000 GCA_018150725.1 Drosophila quadrilineata
CTATTGTCTGTCGAATTTCTTCTCCTTTTCTTTATTTTTTCTTATTTCTTTTGACTTATATTTCTCTTTTAATTTGCTATATATAAATATACTTATGTTTATTTTCTTTTATCTATATTTATATTTATTTTCTAATTAATATTTTTTTCATAATTTTTGAGTCTGTTTTTCTGCTCTCATTTTTTTCATTTAATTTTCTCTATTTATTTTATTTTTCTTACCAATTTTCTTCATTTTTATAATATTTCTTTTGTATTTTTTTTTGGTATTTTTATGGCGCCAAGTTCAACAGCAATTAAAAGCGCTAAAAAGAAATAAATGCGATTTGGCAACAGCGCAACTATAACGCATCCTTAAGCTGCACAACAACAACAACAACAACAACAGCAGAAGAAGAAGTTGAAGACGAAGAAAACAACAAAAAGAAGAGGAAGCAGCAGCAGCAGCAGCAATAGCAGCAAACTGAGCTCAAGTCAAACGTAGCCTGGACAACAACCCCCATCCGTGAAACTTTGCTAACATTTCGCTGCCTTCGTTGTTGTTCTTGCTGTTGCAGTTGTTGTTGCAGTTCTTATTGTTGTTGTTGTTGTCAGCAGCCGAAAATTTTCGACGCTTTGCTTCAAGTAATAAAAATGTTTCGCTTTTCTATTTTGTCTATGGCTATGACCAGATGAATGTGAATGTACATATGTATGTATGTATGTATGTATGTACATATGTATGTATGTTTTGTATATATGTATGTTATGTATATATGTACATATGTATATGTAAGTATGTTTTTGTATATGTGCATTTGCGTTTGTTTGTGTTTGTGTGGGGCACGTAAATCGTTGTAATAGAAACATTGCATTTTATTGCATTGCCGCTGCTCTCTTCTCTTCTCTTCTCATCTTCTCTCTTCGCTTTTCATCTCCTCTCATCACTTCCCTTTGCTACTTGTGTTTTTCTTTTGTTTTTGCTGCCTTCGCCTGTTTTTCTTTTTCCTTTTTGGCCAATAACACACATAGATGGCAACTGATAAATGGTCAAAAACGGCTTTGTGTCGATGTCCAATTCGTTGTCCTTGTCGTTGAGCAGGAGACTGTCGCTTGGCGGCAGCTGTGGCAATCACAACCCCCTTCCACATTTGTCTATATTTTTTTTTTTTTTTTTTTTTTTTTTTTTTTTTGGGCCAAGGAAGCTGCTCAAATGGCAGAAAGCAAGTAAAAATTGACGAAAATCAGATTCAAAATAGAAGAGAAAAAAATATAAAATAAAACAAATTTTCAAAAAAACTACACTTCAATAAAATAAATGGTTACAGAAACTAAAAAAATATTAAAAAAAAAATAATTTTAAAAACTTAATAAAAAATAATTAGAAAATAAAAAAAGAATATATTTTCCAATAAAAAATTGACGAAAAAAAGAAAATGACCAAAAAAAAATTAAAAAATAAACAATAAATAAGAAGTAATGAAGACGAAAAAATACAAGATTTTTAAGAAAGCAATAAATATAGAAAGCACAAATAAAATGTGCAAATTAAAAAAAACTATATAAAATGGAAAACTTAAAATATTCAAAAAAAAATAAATAAATAAAATGGGGTGAAAAAAGTAAAGAAAAGTCTTTTCAATTTGCACTAAAAGCGTTTTCCAGCTCAGCTAATCCCCAACTATACTGTTAAGAAGCTGCCAGCTGCACATGTGGCAAGCTGCAACATGCAACTTGTGACAGCTGTAGCAACTTCATTACCTGCCGCGGTTGCACACATGTCCTTTGCCATGTGGCATATAAATGATGTCCGCCCTGCCGCGTCATTTGTTCGACAGAAGAAAGCGTTTTGTCTTTGGTTATATTGTTCTTTTTTTGGCTACAAAATAAACTTTAATTAACTTAAGTACTAACTATATTCCTCTCTCTCTCTCTCTTTCTGTCTCTCTCTTTCTCTGTTTGCTCTCTTTCTGGAACTTTTCAGCTGCGGCTACATGAATAATGCAAAGAACGCACTCAAGGCTTTGGCAAAATTTGCATAGCATTTGTGGTGTGAGGAGAGTGGAGTGTGAGGGAGACGGCAGTGGTATGTGGCAACAATGTGACAAGTGTGGCAGCAGCAAACTGACCACATTCTATGCAATCTATAGCCTGCAGGACATTTCTTATTGTCGCTGCTGCTGCTGCTGCTGATGATGATAATGATATGGACACAAGCCGCTCTCTCTCTACTATGTGGCATGCCACACAAAAATAGTGTTGCATACTTTTATGGCTAGAGACAAGTCGAGAAAAGACAAAATATATATAAAGAAAAAATTATATAAATATATTATGGCCAATGTGCATAATAATTGCGCATAAATATTGTAGAGTATTATATATAAATCATACAATATATAAAAATATAAAGAAATAAAGAAAATATGGCCAATATGAATGTAATATAAAGTGTATTTACATACCTAAGGCGAGAAAACCTTTTCCAACACTGCACTTCATATTGAAATGCACTCACAAGTAGAAAACGTAACAAAAAAGAAACAAAAATATCACTACACTTTCCCGTTACACAAATTTACCGTTACCGCGCGCGTTCCGTTTACCGCTAATGCAGAAGAACAAATAATCCAATACGATTTCAACGATCAATTCCAATATGGCAATGCTGCTGCAGACGTACATACACATATATGCTACGCATATTCCTATATACTTCTGTATGTGAAAGCGACACGGCACAATAACTGTTTAACAAAACCAAAAAAAAATGGAACAAAAAAATCGCTGTAATTCTGCCGCAATACAACTTAACTGCTTCCGCGCGCGTAGTCAACTAATGCTTAAGAGCACAATTGCTTATGTGATGCCAAAGATCAGCAGTTTCCATGGTAACGCTGCTGCATATACAATACCTGTGTGGAAGCAGCAGCAAGAACACAACACGACAAAACTTGGCTTCGTGTAAATCGCGCTCTCACTTTCTCTCTAGATGCTAGACAAACGCCAAAAGTCGCGAACGTTACGATCGGCAAGTGCTTCGGCTGCTAAGAAGGACACGAAGGTAACCACAACTCAAAGGAATTGAGAGACACATTTTTTGTCTTTCTCTGCTTTATAAGCGACAGTGGTTGCGTCATAGGCCAATAACTACAAAAATTCAACTCAACATTTCAATTGAAAGTTATTTAGTTATTTAAATATGTGAGCTGAAGCAAATATTTGACCGATCAATACAGTTTTTTATTAAATGATTTAAATATTTGACTCTGGAGCTACAAGTACTATTTTTGGCCGCGGCTTCATACAAGCGCAACCACTGTGCAAGAATAAACTGAGCTTAGGCATCAGCAGCCTGATCGGCAGCGCTGTTGCTACAAACGAGAGAGTCTTAAGCGGCCCATCCACAGGCGAGCATGTTGGCCGAGCATGTTGTCGAGAAAAAATTTTCTTGCCCACCAACTAGAGCGAACATGCTCGCGAACATCATTTGCTGGAAATTTTTGAGGCGTCAACATGGCACCGGAAGACGACGGCGCCACTGTAATTGCACTTTTTTTCAATTAATTTTTGCTTCAAAAATATATTAGTATGTAAATAATATATAATTAATATATACATAAACTCTTGCATACATTGTTTAGACATTTTTAGCAGCGCTCGCTAGCACGTGTTTTCACTTCAAATGTTTGGTTGAAGTGATGTTCGTGCGAGCATCGCCATCCATTGTCGAGCATGTTGTCGCGAACACAGGCAAGATAGAATCATTTCTATCTTGTGCGAGCGGCTCGACGAACACGAAATTTGTACGCGAGCACTACCACTAACGAGGAAAATTTCGTCGAGCACAACATGCTCGGCCAACATGCTCGCCTGTGGATGGGCCGCTTTAAGCAGAACTGAACTCAAAATGAAGAGCGCAGTATACATCTAAGTATGTGTGTAAGCTCATATACACATGATGTACTCTCTTTATAACTGCGGCAATTAGGATATATTTATGCTGGCTTTATGTGTGCATTTAACAGATATAGATATGTACATATGTACATTGTATGTTCATATATAGCTATATTGACCGTTGCCTGCGCTCTGCTTTAATGCGCTTCGAATTTGATGTTTGTAATTTAAGCGACCGCAGCGTGCAGATTTTATTTTTTCGTTTAGATTTTGTGCATTACACTAAGCCGCTTTTCAGTGCATTTAATCAGTTGCATATGGCTAAACAAAAACTCGACACACACAAATACCACACAGACACACACTCTCACTTACAAACATATGCTTATGAACATGCATAGAAAAAAACGTGTGTAATGCAAACACTTTTTGACAGCTCTATCAATAGTCGTAATCACCCTGTCGCTGCATTTGTATGTGTGAGTATGCAAATAGACATGCCAATACGTATGCATGCAAAAAGCGAATGAGAGTGAGAGTTATGAGGCAGAGTACGAGTTGAGTACGAATGAGAGTTATGAAGAGAGGGATAGAGAGTGGTGGCCTGTTGTTGTAGTTTTAATATAGTTTCGCAGGTCACAACGAATGTTTGGCATGCATATGTGTTTAACTGTCGCTTTGACTGCTTCGTTGAGTTGCCGTATGCTAAATGAGCGCACACACACATCAACACAGCTACATACATACATATGTATATAAAGTTGTTGTGGCTGTATAGTTTTTGTTGCTGCTGATTTCGGCGCGCACACATACACACACACCCATGCATACATATACATAACTCCAAATACGACAGCTTAAAGCAGATTACATACGAATTATTTGATAATGCCTTTGCAGGCAGCACAAAAAGTGAGCGTAAAATGGAGAGTGGAAAACAGCGGGAGGGGAAGTTTGGGAGTGTATGTACATATGTAAGTATATGCAGCATATGCATTTCAAGGCAGCTGTAAATGAATTTGTATTTACAATATATAATTTATTTATTTTTGTTTTTTATTTTCTATTAGTTTTCCATAAATAATCATTGGTATTCGCATTGACTTTGATTTGGCTTACAAATAAGAAGAAGCAGAGATAGAAGATGGGAATACGCAAAGAGGACTTGAAGTATTTGCAAAAGAGGTAGAGGAAGAGAGATAGCATCCAGATAGCTACCAGAGAGACAGAGACAGAGTCTATCTATTAGAATATGTTTCAATTGAAGCCCTATTTTTCTTCTTCTTCTCTATCGAGTTTAAAACAATTGTTCAATTTTTTGTCACTTGTGTCTCGTTTAGTTGCGATCTGCCACGTGTGGCACATTCAATGTGGCAAATGTTGCCAATTACTCAACGGGCTGTTTACAGTTGCAATTGCAGTTGCAGCCTGGGGAGGTGGCATGCAACAGCGAGCTGCAGCTCAACGGAAAACCAAAAAAAAAAAAATGACAAACAAAAGTTGACAAAAATATTTGCCTGCACTTTTGGGGCCAGTTGCAAGTTGCTCGTTGCAACAACAACAACAACAGCAACAGCATAAATTGGTAGAAAAATCTCACAACAATGGCGACGACAGTGGCATCCTCATGCAATATGCAACATCTATGACGGGCGTCCGTTTGACATTTGGCAACGTCGTGGCCTCCAGTGGCATAGTCAGGGGAGGAAGAGGCACAGATAGGAAAGAGAGGGTTAAGGAAGATAGTGGAGTGAGAGAGATAGAGAGAGAGAGAGAGAGAGAAAGAAAGACGGAGAGAAGCGACAGTTAGAGAGAGAGAGAGAGAGAGAAAGACAGTGAGAGATGGAGAAACACAGAAAGAGAAAGGGGGGTTGAGGCTGGAATGAAAGGGAAGATTTGAAAATGAAAAGTGGACAGAGATAGATGGAGTTAGAAAGAGATATAGAAAGATAGTATTATAGGTATGTCCGGGCGCATCGAACGAGGTAGAGAAGTATGGGGTGAGAGTGACAAAAACTAAGAGAGGAGGAATAGAGAGGAAAGTAGGTGAAAGTGGCTGTAATTCTAGCTAGGGAAATGTAGAGCTTGGGGAGAACTTTAATGTAGAAATTGAGACCAACAGAGGCAGAGAGAGAGAGAGAGAGAGAGAGAGAGAGATTTTGACAGAGAGAAAGAGAGAGAGATATGTTTGGGCTGACTAAGAGACAGAGGTAGAAAAAGATTTGGGGTGAAAGGTAAAATACAGAAAGCTTGAGAGTGTGAATAAAGCGAGAGTGATAGAGAGAAAAAAAGAGAGAGAATAGAGAGTCAGAGTGACTGAGAAAGCATAATATTTTAGGCAACTAAAAAGTCTTGCATTAAATAAAGCTCTTGAGCTGTAACTAAGCCAAAAGTTAAAACCCAACCTGTCACTACCTGCAACTGAGAGAGAGAGATTGAGAGAGAGAGAGAGAGAGAGAGAGAGAGAGAGAGAGAGTGCAAGAGAGAAGCAACACCTTTTATATGTCCAAAATCTGTCAGCTAAATTGCAGCAGAATTTGTCAAGAAAAATTAGAAAAAATTATGAGTTCCGGAATTGTTGGCGAACAAAAGGATCACCAACTAATCTAAGCAAAAGTTCAAAGCCAGGCAACTGTTGCGCCCCACAAGTCACTGAAAGAGCCACCAAAAGAGTGAAAAAGAAATAGACAGAAATAGAGAGAGGGAGAGATTGTGAAAGAGAGCGGGATAGAGCAAAGGAAACGCACACATTCACACGTTGCGAAAGTTTTCAAATAGAAAATGTTTAATTTCCCCAAAGACGGCGTCGATGCGGCTGCTGCTGCTGCTGCTCCTCCTCCATTCCGCTGCCAACCCTCACTTACCCTCACTCTTTCTCTATCTCACACACACACCCCCTCTATCTCTAACTCTCTCTGCCGCATTGCCAAAACGCAGCGTTTTCAAGCCAAGCTAAGAAAACTTTCTTTATATTTTACAATGTGTAAGCGGCTCTCTCTCCCTCTCTTTCTATCTCTCGCTCTCTCTCTCTCTCTCTCTCTCTCTATGTGTGTGTCCAAGTCCTGGCTCACGCTGCGCTGCAACAGTGCAGGCAAAAAGTTTTCGGCGCTGTTGTCTCACTTCACTTCACCTTGCCATGCCCTGCGCTGCGCTGCCTTGCCTTGCCTGTGTCTTGGCTGAGGCCCCAAAAGTCGAACTTGTTAGTTTGCCATCGCGTTGAAAATTATATTATTTTCGAACTTTTCAAATGTCGCCAGAGAATCCAAAGAAATTCTCCAGCTCAGCGCTAGTGACAAATTGTAACCAGTATGTCTTTCTAATGTGTGTGTGAGAGAGAGAGAAATACAGTGTGAGAGTGTGGGAAGCATAGAGAGAGAGAGAGAGAGAGTGAGAGAGAGACAGACAGAGAAAGAGACTGTCTGTGTGTGTGTGTTAATTAAACGTATGCAGCTAATAAAGCGTGTAACAACTTGTTTATAAATATTTAAGGATCTCGTTGTCTTTAGCAGCTAAACGAAATGGAGTCAAGCGCTTAGAGCGAGACAAACAGATAGAGCAATAGACGGAGAGAGAGGGACGTAGAGACTATTTAAGTTGTCTAAAGTCAAACTTGGCCTACAAGTTGCCTGGCCACGACTTTGAAACCGAGCCAAATTTGTGGCCAAAGAGTTCGCCCAGAAAATCAAAAGCATAATTTCAGAAAATTACAAATAATTGAAGGACCTTTAGAAAAAGCATTTATGATGACAAGAAAATGGAGTTGGCACACAAAATTAACTCCATTTATTATTTAAAGTGACAGCAGCAATTGAAAATCAACTTTAGAAGTGATTGAAAATGAATATTATAAATTATAATCTTATTTTTAAGGAATTTGAAAATCACTAATCCCATAAAACATCTTAAAAATCGACCTAATTTCTCATATTGCTTAAAAAGACGCTCTAACGGCAATGCAAAAACACAAGCAAAAGCAATGGCTGACAGAGCAAATAAGAAGAATATGCATATAAGAAGAATCAAAGGCAGAGCTCAGGCAAAGACAAGTTACGGCAAATCTGAAGCAAAGTCAACGCAGCGCAAAAACAAAGTCATAAATACATAGGCAGAGCAACACATGGAAATAATCAAAGTAAGGGCAAGCTAAAGACATCAAGCCTCGAGAAAGCAAGCAAATTCAAAGTCAAATCCAATGCACAACGTAAGCAAATGCAAATGCAAAACGACACAACCACAGTTAAGCGTAGCGCCAAAATGCAGACACTCAAAAGATTGCGCAGATGCTAAAAACAAGATGATCTAAAAACAACCTCACACACAGACACGAAACGTGTAAAGAAATTCCCACGCCATACTCACACCCCCATAGCAAGAGCTCTTGCCGTAAGCAAGCATAGGCAAACAAAATTTGCTAGTGTTTGCTTTACCTAGACCTTCGTAAAGCCGAATACATTTCGTTTATATGTTGCCGTTGTAGATACAAAGTGATCACAATATGTTTTTGTTTTACATATACAATACAGATGCTGCTCACAAACTGGGCAGCGCTTTGCAGTGCTGCTGTGCTGAACAGTGGCGCATGACGACTTAAATCTGCACTTACTAGAAAATTATCAGAGCTCTCGTTGTGAGCGCTAGGCAATGGTTACTGGAAGCACTGTGCAAGGGATAAATGCCTATGGTCACACAATAAGAATATGACTAGAGTGCGAGTGGGATAGCAGCTGTTTTCTTCCAACTTTGTTTTTGCATATGCTGACGATCGTCGTGCACACATATGCATATATATGTATTTACTTCTTTCTTGCAGGTAGACAAGCTTCGTGCCCGAAGACATCGTACGCAGCAGTGTTGCGAAAATAGCGCTTTAGCGTGAAAAGAGTGGCGTATTGAAGAAAATCGATAGAAAATAGCTAGATTTGTATGGAAACTAATTAAGTTCAGCCAGATCTAGCCCCGACAAATTGGCAACAGTATTAGGAAGTGATGGCAGCTCTGAGCATTACCTGTCTTTGCATACATATGTAGTCAGATTATGTGGAGAAGAAAAGCTCTTTAATAAAAGCTCCTGAAATGCAATTATGCATTCAATAAGAAATTATCTGAATGAAAAAAATATTATCTGATAAAAATTTAATTAAACATTGAAAATTAAAAAGAAGAAACATATTCACAAAGCTCGTTTATCTGTTAAGATTTGAGCTATAGATCGATAATAACTGCACAAATCTCTAGCCACATTTGGAGCTGCTTTCAAGCACTTGCCATTTATTGATACTAATCCGATGACGGGTGGACGAGCAGCCGAGCAAAAAGCCATTGTAGCTGCTGCTGATGTCGAGCAATGCAGCTTGCATCATTTGGCAAAAGTAGTGTGTGTGTGTGTGTGAGAGAGTGTGTATATATGGTCTAAAAGGCCTTTTGAGCCATTTTGGCCATTTCGGGTCATTTCGAGAGCTTTTTGATTGTCTGTCAACATATTCACTTTGATATTTTGCTTTCAATTCCAAGTCACTTGGGCAGATTAAATGGGCAACCTGCTGCTGCTCCTGTTGCTCCTGTTGCTCCTTTTGCAACACTGCCCCCTGCTTGTGGTTTTGCTGGGCGTAACTGGGCGGGGTTGGCACTAGTGCAAGCGGGAGGTAGGGCCTCCAGTAAAGGGCAGCTGTGTGTTGGCCACGTTCCGGCAAAATGCGTACATGATAATCACGTTTTGGTTGTAGGCCCAACATGATGTTGCAAGGCTGCTGTTGCATTTGCATTTTGTGGCAGCAGTGGCAGGTTGGTAACGGGTAGGGGGGGGGGGGGGCGGTGGTGTGGTTTATAACAACATCTTGTCCAATTTATTACCACCTTCATTTGGTAGCATAATAGGCAATGCCTCCACACACACACACACACACACACACACACATGCAACTTGTGGCAAATGTGCATATCTATAACACGTTGCACTCAAAAATTGTGCAACGCAGTGCAATTGGGGCAGGCGCCACATTGGCAGCTGCATTTCTGCTTCATCAGTTACATGCTTTGAATAATTGAAGCGTATTTAGAAACACACACATATGTACATACACATACACAAATACATTCATACTATAGTTTATAGTATAGTTTATAGTTTATACTATGTATTGGTTATTAAATTATTTTTGATCGCCTGCTGCATGTGGCATGTGCTTGTGCTTAAGCCGTCAAAGGCTGCCACACAACATTTTCCACATTTCAATTTGAGCTGAAGTTCTCCATCTCCTTCTCTTTCTCTACTGCTCTCTTTCTCTAGATTTTTTGAGCTTTTTGCTGATTGCTGCAAAAACTGCAATTATTGCATATTAAGCGTGCCGCATTAGCATACCCCCCTCCCCCCTCCTCTACCACTCTCTATCGCTCACTTGTAGATGCCTCTTTTGGTGGCAAGTTCAACAGCCTGCCCATAAATTGCGTATACGTTGCGTTGCCTGTGCTCAAAATGCCATTTTTTTTTAACTACTACTACTACATCTACTACTGCATATCCCCAGGCGCACTTAGTGATTCATCATTTGTGGCGCCGCCTTTTGATGCAACTGCCAACTAGAAACTAGAAACAAACACACAAACAAATCTGCTGCCAAGTTGTGTAGGTGTCAAGCTAGGCACTATGCTGAAGGCATTTTTATATCTCGTACGTAAAGCAAATTTAGTATTTAATCTAAATTTAATTAGTACATGTTAATTAATTTAATTGACTTTATTTGAATTACTTTGTTTTAATATAAATTTAAAGAAATTTTGTTAAACGACATAAAAATTTACTTGGTAGGGGATGTTGCGCTGTCGGTTAGTTGCCTAGCCAGTTTTCTTTTTTTGCCGCTTGAAGTGTTGAACGCGTCACTTGTTGTTGCTGAATCTGTTGGCTTTGTGTGCGCGTCTTTTGTGGCTGTTTTTTTTTGTTGTTTGTTTGTCGGCAAGCGACAGCAGCAGCAGCAACAATAATAACAACAACAAAGACCACAACAACATCAGCAACACTTGAACACTGCGTTTTAATTGCACTGAGGACACAAAATGCTAAACACTTGTTGGCGTGGCGCCTCTCGTTGAGTTCCGCGGGCTACTTTCCAGGCGTGGCATGGCGTGGCTTCGGAGAGGTGTCAAAGCGTTGACACTTTTAGTCAACTTTCTCTCTCTCTCTCTCTCGCACACACACCAACACATACACACTACTGCTCTCTCTCTCTCACTCACACTCTCCACCTTTCTGGTGTTTCGTGCTTTGATTGCGCCATATCTGAAGGCAGTTGGCGCTGTTGCCAGTTCTCACTTTAAGTGTCTTCTGACGTTTGCTTTGGCTTGGCTTTGATCGCTGTCAACATTTTACGACTCTTTTTAGTTTGTTATAGCCAGAGAACACACACACACATACACACAGCATGTATCCATTTCAATTAAATGCGCATACAAGCAACAAACAAATGGCGGGCGAAGTGTTTCAGATTTCAATTCGATTGAGAGCAATTTCAAGTTATATTTCTAGTATGCAGTGAACGGGCTTAACAAGCGGGAATCTGTGTATCTAGAGCGGTAAGTAACAAATAAAGGAATCTAAAAATATACATATACCACTTAAAAAATATAGTTGCTATTCAGTTAACTCTCAAAATGGCGTATTCTGCGACGCATATAAGAGTCCCTTGATAGGACGAACTCAAAACAGCACATGAAGACGAATCAGAAGCCGAAGTGATACATACACTTCTTGCGAGGGAATGTGGATGTGTGATCGAGTATGACCTCAAAAGCGATTGTGATGAGAATAGAAGAGAGCAGCAGCAGCGCTCTGCATTTGCCTTCACAGACACTGCTTCTGCTTAGCCGAAGTTGTGTAAGAGGCTTCGGCCAAGCCAAAGTTGAGCAAGAGTCTTCGGCAAATCCGAAGTTGGGCTTCATTGCATTAATCTCTTTTTTGCTTTGTTCGTCGTTTTGCCCAATTGAGATGCTAAGATCTTAACGCGCTCTGCGGCACGCTCAATTTCTAACGCGCGCTCTCTTCCTCTTGCTAATAAGCTGTGATTAGATGAGCACAATACAAGCAGAGCTGTTTATAGTTATGCGATGCTCTCTTAACATCCCTGCACACATACGCAATGCACTCACAAGAAAGCAGCAGAGAGAGAGAGAGAGAGTGTGAAGTTGCTGCTAATAGTTTGTGTGTTTGTGTATGTGTCTGCTTGTCTGTCTCTTTGCCCGTGTTTGTGTATGTGTGCGTTTTTTATAATATGCTCTCAACTATCAGCAGCAGCAGCGGAAAACAATCAAGGAACACGAAAAGAGTCCGTCCAAAGAGTCTAACAAACTCGACAAAAACTTTTACCCAAAAAAACAAAAAGAAAAGAGAGTGAAACTTTTGTTATGCTTTTGCCTGCTGTCAGTTGTCGTTACTGTGTTGTTTGTTTGTTGTTTGGTGTTGCATGTGATACGATTTTTATGTAAAACATAATTGCAGATTAGTCGCAACAAAAGCAACTGCAGCAACAGTAACGGCAGCAGCAACTACAACGGCAGCAACAAAACAAATTGTAATCGTTCTGCTGGCGCTTAAAAGGGATTAAAAGAGCGTGGATTACGCGCGCTGACAGAGTTTGAATGGCATTAAAAAAATATAGAAATAAAAAAGAAAGTAGAAAAATATACATAGTCTGTGTATAGATATCGACAGGCATATTCAGTCAACTGTCAGGGCATTCATATTGCTCAGACTTGCATAGCTTTTGCCATTGCCACAAAAATATTTTCAATTAATTAAAAAGGTAAGCCAACAACATTGCAAGCCAAAATAAAAGAAAAACGAAAAAAAGTAAATTCTAAAAAAAAATACGTACACAAGATGCCATTGCTGCTGCAAGGGTGTATGGTAGAAGGAGAGGGTTAGGGGAAAGACTTACCTCAAGCATTATGGCTGCACATTCCTCAAGAGCTGCTTCCGAAAACTCAACACAGCTCCAGAAATATGACTTGAAATTAACACAAGCACACACCAATACACACACAGCCACTCTCTTTATTATTCACTCTCTTACAGGTCAGCCTCCCACACAGGTCACTCTCTCAGTCACTCAGTCAGTGGAGAGCATCATTCAACTGCTTGCTTGCCGATGCGTTTCGCCTATTTGCACAACAAATGAAGTTGAAAATGGCATGGACAAGTGCAAGTATGTGCTGTATGCTATCATCTCTTTTTACGCTCTCCCTATCTCCCCACCTTCAGTCCCCTTTTTTTCGATTTCATTCCCCTCCCTCTCACTGTGGGTTACAAAATTCTTGTTGTTGTTGTTGTTGGCCACTTTAAATGGAACGTAAATATTTGAGCTGCAACTGAGAAAGAGAGAGATGGTGAGAGAGGTAGAGAGCGTGGACAGTTGCAATCGTCCAGTCTTATACTTCACTTTCGCTCTCATTTTTTCAACCACTACTGCTGTCTCCCTCTATCGTACTCACTTTTGTATAATCGTAATCGTCTTGAAAAAGAATAAACTCAAATTGATTTGCTTAATTTAATTGGCAGTTGAATTTGATAAAGTACTGTGCAAATATCAACTTATGGGTATTCTCAACTTATTTATTATTGTTTATTATTATTGTGGCTTATTTATTATTGTTTATAAATTAAAAGGTAAAGAAATATTAAATATATGTTACAAATGTATGATATTTATTTTCTTTCTATTCTTCAAAACCATTTCCAAAAGTGAAAGAATTTTCAAAATCGGTTGATTTTTGCAAAAGTTATGGATGCTTAAAGTTTTTAAGGTACCCCTTTGTATTTTAAAATCCACAGATAGAGCGAATTTTTCACTCTTTTGGCCATATTTTCTAAAATATTGCGCCAAATCGACCGCGGTAAAAAATTTTATTCATATTTTGATGCCAGAAATCAATTGGACACAAAAAATTCAGATTTAAAAGATTTCAGATTTTTATGACTTTTATCAAGGGTATGGAAAATGACCAAAAAAATTTCAAAAATTCAAAATTCTCAATATTAACGAAATTTGAATGCAGTTTTAATATGTTATGAAAATCATTTCTAAAAGTGAAAAAATTTTGAAAATCGGTTGATTTTTGGCAAAGTTATGGGTTTTCAAAGTAAATAAGATACATTTTTTGATAATTTTCTTTCTATGTTTAAAAATGTTGGTCCATATAAATGCGGGTAATATTTTTCAAGGTATTTATTGTTGTGGTTGCTTACTTTATTTGACTTTGTTAATTATGCTGCAGTTTCTGTGAGTTGTCCTTCAGTCCTTGGACTGCACGTCTCCTCGCATAAATTAGCTGTGCGTCGTCAACGAAAGGCTCAAAGGTCATCCAGCTCAGCCAGTTTTTGTGGTTGACTCTAATGAACGCGTTGCCACATGAGCATAATTTATGGGATAGTCTGAGGGGCAGTGGGAAATGGAGTTGGGTGGTGACTGCAGCTGAAAGTGGAAGTGGATGTGGATGTGGAAGTGGAATTGGAACTGCCTGTCTGCCGTTCGGCTTATGTTTGCATTTTTGCGCAGCATACTTCTGGGCGCCAAAACCGAATAACTCTGCATGCACATGCCTTGGCTTAGCCCAAGCTCTATGCCCACTAAGCCACACCTACTTTTACTCCACCCGCCCCACTCTACTCCCCTTCACTCCACATTCCGACACTCTCTTTCCATGGCAAAAAATTGCATTTTGCGGCGTTGCACGTTTTCAGTGAAGAGCATTTTGGCACGGTTTTCGTGCATTTTTCTACTCGCCATTCATATGTTGTTGGTATTTTTTTTTTTTTTTTGGTATTTTTGTTGTTAATTTATTTTCATTTTATTGTTGGTGTATGTGTGTGTGTGTGTTGTACAGTTTTTTTTACTTAAAATAAATGTTGCTCTTTAATCATAATATATTCACAGTATTTTTAAATTATTTATTTATGCATAAGTTAAACTAGTGATTTCTTTTTTTCTCTTCTTTCTCTTTGTTGTATATTTCTTTTTTTTTTTTGTTTAACATATTTTCTGTGTTTGTTTAAGTTAAGTTTAATACATTTTAGCCGTATTTACATGTTGGTGTCTTAAAGTGCGCAACTTTAGTATAAAGTCTGAATAAATATTATGCCTAATATTTAATTTAATTTATTTATATTTGTATATATTTATATTTATATTAATTAAGTATTCCCTTTCTGACAATTTGTTGATCAATTATCAAAATTCATTAAGAAATGCACTTTTCATTTAGAGTATTTTTTTCTAATGCCGATATGTGGAAGTGTGTGTGTGTGTGTGAATTTTGTAATATTCCTCATATTTATTGCTCATAAATTTTGTGCGTGTTTTATTTAAAAATATATGTTGTTTATATTCTCTGTTTTCAATCAACAAAAAATATATATATATATATATGAATAGTGTGTGTGAGTTGCAAGTGCCACAAATTAACAACAACATTTTGGCTATGCTACAAATACAAAACATTCAACAGATATTTGCATATTTCGAAATTAGACAGAGATGGATAGATTGTTTGGTAGATTGATAGATTGATTGATTGACTGATGTATACAGATATTCATGTTAATATTAATTCATTTAAAAACTATGCCGAATGCACTCACTTAACATTTGCATCTTAACACTAATTTAACTAACATATGTTATGTTTGTATATATCTATCTGTATAATATGACTATATGCTGTATGGTACTCTTACCACGCTTAACATCTATATCTATACTTTTCAAGTAGACTACACGCATACTCTCCCCTCCTCTGACACGTATCCCCCCCATTCTGTGTGCTAGAAAACTGTTTAACAAAGCCTAAGAAATTGACCAATATTTTAATATTATTTTTTTTTTTTTTTTTTTTTGTTTAGCAAGACGTAGTGTCAGTGTTGCCGTGTGTGTGTGTGTGCTTTTCAGGGTAGTGTTGTACGCTTTTAGGGTTGTCATGCTAACGTCTCACCAGAGAAACCTCAACTATTGTTTCAGTTGCTTCCATTTCCTCTTATAATTGTTGTGCAATCGTAACTGTTTGCCGGCTGGTGACAACCCTGTCCATCTATCTGGCCAGCAGCATAAGCAGCAACCCTGCTATCAGCATACCCCAACTGCTCGGCCGAAAGGAGCTGGCACCATCACCATCCCCATCCCGACAAATCTCTGGATGCCGCGTGAAGTCCTCACAATATATCTAAAGTGAAGGGGAACATTTATTTTAAATTGAAAAAAAAAATATATAAAGTATATCATCTTTTTATTAAATAATGCATATACTATATTCTAATATAAATTTAGATTTATTCTAGTTTTTAGACAAAAAGATATATATTTCAAAAACCATTTTTTTTTAAATTATTATTTAAATGAAGAACTGCATTTAAGATCAACATGGAATATATGTTTGAAAATTCTGTTATCATCAAAAATAAATAGAAAATTATATAAAAAATAAAAATAAATAATAATAATAAAATAATAAATAATAATAAATAATAATAATAATAATAATAATAAAATAAAATAATAAATAATAATAATAAAATAAATATTTATTTTTTATGTATATTTAATTAATAATTAATAACTCTTACCTTCGTTAAGCTGTTGGCATATTTGTCGACCAATTCTCTCGTAAATTTGGCTGCATCGGGGCCACAAATTTTGCGAGCTGCATTCTCCGAGCAATCCACGAGTTCATTTATAGAACTTTTATGAAAATGTACAAAAATAAATAAAATTATTGAAATTATTATTCGTTTAGTAAATGTTCAAGCTATGAATTTATTCTAAACTTTTACGTCTAAAATTTAAATTGAACTCTATGCGATTTCTTAGCCAAGTTAATTTAGAGCTTTTGATTTTATTTACTTTCTTAGTTATTAATTCTAATTATCTCTCTCTCTTCTTCTCTCTCATTCTCTCTCTCTCTCTGTTTCTCTACTTTTCTCTATCTCTATTTTGTTGACCAGGTTGGTTTTCAGCGCGGTAACTTGAACTTAACAAAGTTATTACAAAGTGTTGTTGGCCAAAAGCATTTTGCATTAATTAATGTTCAGCTTGCACTTTGCGATTAAAATATCAAAGACTTTGGCAACAAAATGTGGGCCAAGCCAAAGAATCAAATTCAAATTCGAATTTAAATTCAACACTCCATTGATGCATAAATTGCAAGTTATTTTTATGATGTTTGAAGGCCACCTAGTTCAACATAAAAATATGTAAAACTAAACCCAAAAAATAAAAAAAAGTTAAACAAGTTTGCAAACTTAAGTATTGAAATGAATTTGTTAACTGGTTTTGTAAGCGGATTTGCGGATTAACTGATAAGCAATCAAAAGGCTCATTATCAAAACAAACAGAGAGCGAGAGAGTGAGAGAGTGATAGAGAGGGAGATAGATAGAGAGAGGGAGGAGAAAGAAAGATAGAGAGAGAGAAAGAGAGAGAGAGATTGTGATAGAGGATGAGAAGAAAAGATAATGGAGCTATACTATAAATTAAAAAAAAAAAATTTCTAAATATTTCAATTGGTATTTTTGGTATTTTTCTATTTGGTATTTTTCTCAAAATTTTGGTATATTTAGCCATTTTGACAGAGCCAAAAAAATACTATATAAAAACACTAAACACATATATTGCTAGAAATGCGATTTCGAAAATATATTCCAAATTTATTTAAATTCCTTAAAAATTTCGCATAATTTCCCATTTTTATACACTTAGAGAAATTATATATAAAATAGATAGATACAAAAATATTATACAAAAATCATAATATTAATAATAATACTTAAATGCTTCCAAAAAACTTTCTAAAATGTAACATTTTAATAGAAAAAAATTTATTTTTTAGAATTTTAACATACTCTCAAATTAAATAAAGTACTTAAATACCTAAAAAATACTACTTCAAATACAAAAGGTACTTCAGAAAAATACTAAATAAATTAAATACAATTATTAATTATATATAAATACTATAATACTAAAGAGAACTTTTCGCTCACCAGCATATAGTTTTAATATTCTCATTGAGCGTGCCATTCTCCTGGTTCTCCTGATTCTTGTTGGGCTTGAGGAAGACCATCGTCTCCTTGTAGCGATTCGCGCAGACCTCGAATTCCTTTTTGGCCATTTCCGAGCAGGGCGCGTGCTTCAGATACTCTATAAAAAAGAGGGGGGGGGCAGAACAAAGGCAATAAGATCTCTGAAGCAGTGACAGAAAAGTGGGTGTGGTTGTGTGTGTGTGTGTGTGTGTGTACAGTTATAGCTCACCCTCTTGAAATTCACCCTTGTTGCAGAGATCCCTGATGAACTGATTGGTGCCGTGGTAGAGCTTATTGAACTGGTTACGTTGCTGGAGATCCATGCAACGACGCGTATAACTTTGAATGCAACGCACGCCTTTGCGCAGTTCGCTGCATGTTTGGAAAGAGACAGCATGGGATAGAGGAAAAGAGACAGAGAGAGAGAGTGGGTGGATGGTTGAGAGAGATATTGACATGAGAGACATGACATTAATGCTGTTGTTTCAATTTCGGTGCAACTTACTGACAAAGTTTATCCAAGTCCTCCTTTTTGGCAGCACCAATCGAAAATTCCTTCGTTAAATGCAACATTTCGAGTGGCTCCGCGCACTTGGTGAACTCCTCCTGGCCGCATTCCTCTGACCTGACGACCGACGCCAGCGTCGCCATCAAAACAAACGCTGCGCATTTTCATTGTGTGAAATTCGAGTACAAAAATGTAACAACAACAAAAAACAAACAAAAAAAAAATACACAAACCGTGAGAGATAGCATGTAGAGAGGGAGAAAGGCAAAAGTGTAAGTGAGAAAGTGAGACAAATAAACAAACTGACAAACAAACAGTGGATAGTGCTCAAGTTGAAAGCTAAAAGGCAATCTGAGACTTGGTGCCGCTTGCTACATTCCGAGACCCAACCTACCCCAACCTCGCCAACCTCCTGCAATGTTTGGCAGCTGCAACACAAAGTTGCAAATGTGCGTCAGGGGTAATAAAGTTGGGCGTAAGTGAAATTGGCATTTCATAAATTTTAACTTTTTCGGTTTTACAGAGCAAACACACACAGACACAGACAGACCCTCTAAACCTCCATACTAGTTGCAACCCAAAACACCGCTATCACTTTATCACACGAACACCTAAAACCCCATAACCCACAACCTACCGAAAACCCTCCTAAAACCTCCTTCCTAGTTGCAAGCTAAAACCCTCTATCAGTCTATCAAACGAGAACCGAAGCATCCCATAACCCTTAAACCTACCGAACACCGAGCATTGCAGAACACCCCTCTCAGACCTACCGAACACCTCTTCGCTCGCTGTGGCGGAAGTAGCTGCTGTCAATTAGACTGACTGACAGCGCTTCGCTCACCTGATCGCTGCCGCGACGATAAGCGTAAGTTATAGACCTAGACCCAGACCCAGACCCAGACCCAGACCCAGACCCAGACCCAGACCCAGACCCAGACCCAGACCCAGACCCAGACCCAGACCCAGACCCAGACCCAGACCCAGACCTACTCTACTGCTAACCCTTCTCTCTCCATCTGTCTTCAGGCGGTCTGCCAGTCATAGACTATTTGTAAACTTACCCGCCACCAACAATGTCGTCACTGTCGTCATGCCTTTGCTGCAATTTTGTTGCATTTGTTGTTGCCGCTGTTGTATATTTGTTTATGCAATTTACAACTTTCTTTTTAGCTATTTTGTTTTATCACGTTTCCTATTTTGTGTTTTGTTTTGCTTCACTTCTGGGTTGCAGTTCACATACAACACAACACAGACACACTCACACACCTCACTTGCTAATTGCTTCGTCTCATTTGCACCACCTGAAACAAAGCAGAACGGAAAATAAATATGTTTTTATGTCATAATAAACTATATATATAATATATATACTATATATGTATGTATGTACATGCAGTCCACACCTACAAAGATGCTGGCTGTATAAATCAAAAGTAGCATCAGCAACAAATGCTCCAAAACTGCAAAAGCAATTGAGTTTACCCTAAGCAAGAGTCCAACGACTTACTTATAAGGTTGGTACTCAAAGACTTGAGTGTGTAGAAAATGAGTGTGTATAAAATTGTTAAAAAGATCATAAAAAATATGATATTTTAATTCGTGTATTTTTTAAAAATTTCATATGTTATTTTTATTTCTTCAATATATTTTATATATTTACAAAATAAATTATGATTTGCTAAAAGACAAAAATTTATATAAATGTCTGTTTTTCGTGGTTTTTTTTTAAAGACATAAATTATGTTAATTAATTTACTTAATTTCTATAAATTTCATTATTTTATTAAAAAAATTTGTTTTTTTTTCAAATGGAAATATTTGGCAATTGATAATTTTATATTTAGAAATAACTACCATCAAAAATTGATGTAAGTCATATTTTTTAATAATGCGAAAATTCACAAATAATTGATATCAATTTTGAAAACTATTAATTAAAAAACAAATTATTAAAATTATTATTATTATTGAAAGCATGTAGTATTTGATTACTCCAAATGTCTCTAACATTGTTAGAGTAACTTGCACTCGTTTTAAAATTTTAATTTCTCGGATACTGCACATTTATATGTTCACTTTAAATATTCATTGCAATTTTAATAAATGTCGTACGCAAATTTTGAAAAACGCAATTAACATACATTTTTGAAATACAGGCAACAAAGTTCTATAAATACGGCAAAGCAAAATAAATAAATAAGTCAAAAAGCGAATGAAAAGCGAAAGCGAACAGCGTCATTCAATTTGTTGTTGTTGTTTTTTTTTGATCTCTTGGCGCAAAGAGACAATTTTGGGAGATGGCAAACATTTGAAAAAAAAAACTTGATTTGATTTGATTTTATTTCGCGAGAGTTTCGACGGGTACAAAGTACATTGATCTCAACTAAATGAGATGCGGCAATACCCTACATACTATGAGCAGATGGGGTATGTTATAACTTACAACTTATATGTGGAATAAAATTGAATTGAATTGTGAATGAAGTGTGCATAAATGATATTTAACAATTGGTCACGAGTACTTCACTAGTAATTATTTACATTTCTAATTGTTTAAGGCAAAATTTAATTATATTGTTTGTAAGAATTGAACTGCACATCACTTTGCTAGATATGCTTGCAAATCATTAATTTCTATGACCTTTGAAATTTGAAATTGTGTGGTAATAACAGATCATTAATATAACGGCAAAGTGCATGAAGAAACCAATATACCCGAAGAGGGTATACTCTACGCTGCAGCTTAGTGCCGTGTAATTGCGTAGGCGTGAGAATATGCAAGAGAATCAAAAAAAAAAAAAAAAAATACAGTAGAATTAAATACGAAAGCGAAATAAAAGAAGCGGTTTATGTGCCAAAAATCTCTTCAGCTGCTGCTTCTTCTTCTTCTTCGTTCACACTCTCGCACTCTGTCTCTCTGCCTTTCCCTCTCTGTTGTTCAGGTTTTATCAGCTGAAGCTTGCACAGCTGCAGGTGTAAGTGCAAGCGAGATGCAGTGAAGAGAGAGCTTCCAAAGAGTATGAGTAGTTGAGCGTGGTAGAGTGGGAGGGGGAGGGGGGGGTTCACAGTGTGTGCAATTTTTCATATCTATGTTATGTTATCTCTTTTCAAGCACTTTTAGTGTTCATAAATAAACAAAGACGCACATTTGCAATATCTTTTAAATAGTTCTCGAATGTGTTTTTTTTTTTTAATATTTATTTTCAATTAATTGTTTACAAATACTACAATGCAGCATATTATTTGTATTTGTTGCTATTTGCTTTAATTGTTGTTCGAGGTCAGTGATTGACTATCTGTGTGTGTGTGTGTGTGTGTGTGTGCATAAACTTTAATGGGCTTTTAAATTTGATGGCATATTGCATTTATTTAGATTGGCGATTTTGATATCGTCCATCAAGTGCAATCGCCTCATAATTGACATTGAACGGCAAAAACAAACGCATTCAATTATTCGTACCTCTGCTGCTTCTTCTTCTTCTTCTCTTTCTTCTTCTTCTACATATGTAATATAAAGTGAAAAAATAAAATCAACAAATCAATTAAGCGAAACAAATGACGGAAGTTCACATAAGGTATTTGTCGAATTGTATTTCCAAATGAACATTATTTTACTGCACTTCGCAGTGCGCTTAATTGACAACAACAACAAAACACTTAAAGAAAGTGCAAATGAACACAGAAAGTGCCGAATATCTGTGTGTCTGTCTGCCGATGAATGCCCCCCACCCGAAGACGATGACCAAGACGAAGCCACGAACGACGCCAGCCGAACGACGATCGTGCTGAGAGAGAGCGAGAGAGAGCGCAATGAGATCATAAAAATTGAGAGAGCTTTTGAGATGACATTTACACAGCATGATTGCTGTCTATGCATTCGCCTTGAAAGTGCAAGCATGCATATGGCTGATGTTGGTGGTTGGGGGAATGGCGGTGGTGGGGGTGGGAGGGACGTGGCGGGGCTGCACGTGATACGAAAGAGTGCGAAAGATATACACAGCAAAGAATGCAGTCGGACGAGCCTCTCACAGCAGCCCCGGTGGCTGCGCTGCAAATACGAACGCCGGCAGATCAAGTTTTTTTTGTAAATCTCATATATTTATTTTTATACATTTCGCCAGTGTAACGAGACAACAGTTTGCATATATGTATGCATGTATGTTTGTGCATAAGTATTTAAATTACTTTAATCAAACAGGCGTAAGTTTGGCAGAGTTGTTTCATTTACAGCTGACAGCGCGACGATCGGCAAAACGAAATTTCAAACACTTTCCCAATAAATGTTGGCAGCAAAACACTCTTGTGAGACGCAAGCGCGCCGCGTTGTTCGCCGTGCGAGTAACCAAAACGTACTGAAGAAGCAGCAGCAGCATTAGCAATAGCAACGTTGATTGCAGCGCAGCAGCGCCAGTCGCAGCAGCGCAGTACGCAGCACTCGCAGTCATAGTCGTAGGTCTCGTAGTCGCAGTCGCCAGTCATAGTAGAAGGCTGCCTGCTCGCCCACTCTTGCTGCCAGCCGCTGTGAAGCTTCGTGCGTCACACGAATGCCAGCATACACGACACTCGGCCACTTGTCGGGCATGTTGCTGGTCAACATTTTGTTGCCAAGCGGTTGTGTTGCTAAGCAACATTTGTTGCCAAACTGTCGTGCTGATGTTGCTAAGCGTGACACAACAGGTAAAAACATTTGTTGCTGCTGCAACAACAACAAC
Source organism: Drosophila quadrilineata (assembly GCA_018150725.1). Classification (NCBI taxonomy): domain Eukaryota; kingdom Metazoa; phylum Arthropoda; class Insecta; order Diptera; family Drosophilidae; genus Drosophila; species Drosophila quadrilineata. The sequence goes on from JAECWN010000407.1 coordinate 3,778,159, forward strand.
AACAACAATAACAACAAACAACAGCTGTTGCACACAGCTGCTTAATACCGCTTTTATATTATGATGGTTTTTCTTTTATTGTTTTTAATTACAACTTTTTATCAACTGCATGCAGTTGATTTATTATGAACTTCCATTGATAAATTGCGTGAATTTTTACTGATTATATTTAATTAATTGAATAAGCCAAAGCCAATTGAATTTCCTGTTCTGGAATGATAAGATTTATACGTTATAAATATGCGAGTTATCTCTTTGATGGCCTCGTCAATAAGCCAATAAGCCATAGACAATTGTTGCCAATAATTTCTGCTTTTGTTTTGTTCAAATATTTGTTGTTATTTATGTATATTTGCTTAATATCAACAACAACAGCCCCACAATGGGGCGTAAAGAGGCGTCACTTCAAATCAAGTGGCGACATTTACACGTGTGTCCTTTTTGTCGCCTCTCCCTCTCTCGCACAGCATGCCATCTCGTTCGCTCTGTGCGATGTGCTGGGAAAAGCGTGTTTAGAGTGGCACTTCAAAATACCCTGTAAATGTTGAAGAAAATGTTCGTTTTTACTTTAGCAAACATTTTTGGACTTTTTTAAGTAATTTTTATTTTTGATATTTTTTATATTTTTTTATTTGAAGTTTTGGAAAATTTTCGATTAAGTTTGCTGAGTTTTTCCCTTGGTTATAATTTTTCATTTTATAGGATTATTAATATATTTTATTTTATTTCATCTTATTTTATTTTATTTTATTTTCTTTTATTTTTTTTTATTTTATTTTATTTTATTTTATTTTATTTTATTCTATCTTTTTTTATATTATTATATTATATTCTATTTTATTTTTTTATTTTATTTATTTTTTTTTTAATTTATGTCATCAATTAATAGTAGACAGAAGTTAATGAAAATAAAATTTAACTTAAACTATTTTTTAATTTTTCAAAATTTCTTTCTTTCTTCCATTACTTTTAATTTTTTAAAAATATATTTGTATTGTTTTACAAATAAACTTTGCTATGGTTTCTAAAATGTTTTGGTTAGAACTTTTCACATAAATTCTACTATAAAAATTAAAAAAATAAAAATTATTAAGAAATTTATTTATTTATTTTTAAATTATGAAAATTTGTTGATCTGCCTTGCAGTTTTCTTATTATTTTTAACAGAATTTTTCACCACGCATTTTTCTCTTCTAAGCATAAAATGATTTTCAAAATATTTGTAAAAACTATAAAAATATTTTTAAAAATTTTTGTAAGAACTCTACAAATATTTTCAAAAATATTTGTTAATATTAAAATCTGCACTTAAATTGAATAAAATATTTTTTAAGAGGTATTTGATAGTCGTCATAGTTTCGCTTTCTTTGCCCTTCTCCACATTGTTTGCACTTTGTTAATATGCAGCATTCGTTGAGTTTTGAGCTTTGTTTACCCTACGCCAATTTACCGTAATGCTTATTTGTTTAAGAGTATTTGTTGTAAATAATAACTAAATTAGGCAGCGATTTCCTAGCTGTTTATCTATGTTATTTATGCATGCAACTTATTTGCCCAACACCTGCCACAAATTTCTACCTCCACTATTTGCTCAGTTCAGGACTCTTTCCGGGGGCAGCTCCTTGCTTCAGTGGCGAGTTCAGGGACAACAATTGCCAGTGTCCTCTGAGGTTCAAGTGCTCTATTTAAGTGATATCACAAATCCATAAATAATGAAATCAATGAGTGGCACTTCCTGTCCAACAATCGATTCGATTCGATTCCACTATATTTTGTGACTTGCACTTACAACTTAATAAACATGCAACAATTGCCATTAAACACTGCATTTATCAGCTCATTAATTTGTTCTCTTAAATGATATCATTTATGGCAATTTATTGGAAAATTAGAAAATTATGTGCTGACAAAAAATTATATATACTTAGAATGAGGGATTGAAATAAATTCTCACTTTAATGGAAGCTAAATTAAATGATTTTCATTTATTTTTATTTATTTTTATTTATTTTTATATATTTTTATTTAATTTTATTTATATTTCATTTTTTTTTCGATTTATTTTTCATTTATTTTCCTTATTTTTATTTATTTTTATTTATTTTTATATATTTTTATTTATTTTTATTTATTTTTAATTTTTTTTTCGATTTATTTTTCATTTATTTTTCTTATTTCTTTTTTTTTTTTTTTATTTATTTTTATTTAATTTAGTTATTTTATTTATTTTTACTCATATTAAATATTAATAAATAAAAATAAATCAATAAATATAATTTAATATGAGTTTTTTTTTATTAATTAATTAAAAAAAAAACTCATATTAAATTATATTTATTCATTTATTTTTATTTATTTATTTTTATATATTTTTATTAATTTTTATTTAGTTTTATTTTTATATTTATTTTTATTTTTATATTTTTATTTATTTTTCATTTACTTTCCTTATTTTTACTATATTTTTATAATAAAAATAAATAGTTGTGCGTTTAATGCATAAACTTATGAATTCGAGAATCTTTTTTCATACATAATTTTTTAACTTTTTTTGTATATAGTTGTATCTCATTAAATTTATCGTTTGCAACAAAATATATTCTTATCTATATTTTATGCTAAATAAATTTAATATCCGCTCTGGTTTCCTTATTTATATTTATTCTCACATTCTGTAGATAAAATTTATAATTTTTAATTTTGAAAATTATTGCGTTATCTTGTTACTATTTTGAAAAAATAATTTCGTATATCGTGATAATATGATAAGAATAATATAAGAATAATGTGATAATATATAATAATAATTTGATAATATATGATAATATGATTATTCTCTTCAGCTACTTTTTTATTCATACTATATAATTTGTAGTTACTTTTAAAGTTTTATTAGCTGCCTTTTTTAATTGTTTTAATATTAAAAGTTAAATACAATGTAGTGTAAATAAAAACGATGATTCACAAAATTTTGAATGATACTTAAAATAAGCACTACTTGAGACCCGATAAGAATACAATCTATATAGCTTATCGTAATAAATCTAATCATATATTACAATTGTTCGTTACATATTATTATATATAAAATATTATATATATTATTTTTTTGAAGAGGTTATTTTTTCACTATACTTAAAGTTGAATCAATATTTAAAAATGCATAATTAACAATTGAAAACAGTTTTTCGATTTCTTGGAAAACATTTACAAATATTTTAATATAAAATTTTTATAAATAAATACTATTAAAAATAAATTTTTTTTAAAATCTTTTTTTTTAATTTTTATAAAATACTTAAAAATGTTTTAAAGCAATTTCTGTTTAGTAAAGTTTCAGCTCTAAATTAATTTTTAATAATTATAAAAAAATAAATTGTATTTTATTTATATTTTTTATAAATATTTAAAATTATTTTATTAATAATTTTCTTTACTATTATTTATATATTATTTTATTTTTATTTATCATTGGCATTCATTGAATTCGGTTTCTAAATTGAAAAACAACAACAATACCATAAAGAAAATAGACTGTGGCAAAAGAAAACAGCCACATCTGTCAGGTGTCTGCCTCATGGCAGCAAAATGCAAACTGCATTTCAACATCATTATCGTTATCAAGTGGCAGAGGAAACAGTCAACGGAGAGAGGCTAAAACTGCTGCAAGAGCATATCCTTTTTCTTATTATTTTGTTTTGTTTTTTTTTTCACTTATTTTTTTTTTTTATTTGCTCCCCCAACTTTTGTATGCAGCTGAGAAGGTCAGCTATTGTGGCATGTCAATATAGTGCATGCATTTATAGTGTATATGCGTGTGTGTGTGTGTGTGTGTGTGTGTGTGTGGTTGCAGAGGTCATTACCATTCGCACACATATGCGTATGCATGTGGAGTGGGAGAGAGAGAATGAGAGAGAGAAGCTTAAAGCCAAATGCGAACAACGACAAACGAAATCCAAATGAAGTTTATTTTATTTGCGCTGCCAGCAGCTACGCACACAAACACAAACAAACACAAGCACACGAATACGAATGCGATTGCGAATGCGAATGAGAGTACGAATTCATATGTGTATAAGGCGTGCATTAAGAGCGACAGCAACAACAGCAACAACAGCAACAACAACGATAACAACGAGCACAACAAGTGAAGCATAACAAAAGAGCAGGACTATAGGTAGTGAAAGTGGCTGTGGCCTGCCATTGAGAGAGCTTGCAATAGCCACAGTGCGGGAGAGCGGCAAAGTAGCAGAAGGAAGGAGAGCGCCCAAGTGTGAGTGCAGGCAGTGTCAAAGAGAGCGACCGACTGACAAAGTGTGGGTGGGGCGCAAAGCGCAAGAGGTAGCGGACAATGCGAATGCGTTGGGCTTTAATGCTGCCTTTTGTGCTGCCGCTGCTGCTGTCGCTGCTCAGCCGCTGCATTAGTTTGCTTTTGAACTTTGCAAGCTTAACTCTGCACTGTTGTTGTTGTTGTTGTAGCTGTTGCTGCTGCTGTTAGTTGTTGTTGCTATTGTTGCTGAACTTGGCGCGTCGTAAGAGAGTCCTCTGCGCTCAACTGTTGATGTTTACATTTAGCGCTTGGATTTATGAACTCCGCATGCGAAGCACGTAACATTGGACAATTTAAAGTTTAGCTGCCCCCCCCACCCCCCCTTAACCACTCTTACACACACACACCCTCACGTATACACCCACATCCACACACATAACTAAGAGTCTAAGGACAATTGTCGTAAGATTGAAATCATCGACAATTCGTAAAGTATTTACGCTTTGTTTAGTTTTATTAGTTAAGTAACAATGTGGAGCACAGCAACAAACAAATAGAGAACTAGAGAGAGAAAAAATAAAAAACTTTAAAATTTAATGACTGCGTGAACTTTGTTTATTTACATTAGGGTCAGCTGCTGAAAGCGTTGAGTGTGTGTGGTGAGAGAGAGAGAGATAGAGTAAGAAAGAGAGAGCGAGAGAGTGAGAGAGAAAGAAAAAGGTGGAGAGAATGAGAGGTGGAGAAAATAAGAGAGAGAGAGAGAGAGAGAGAGAGAGAGAGAGAGAGAGAGAGAGTGATAGAGAGGATAAGGGAGTGTGAGAGAGAGAGTGATAGAGAGAGAGGGAGAGAGTGATAGAGAGAGAGGGAGAGAGAGAGAAAGAGAGAGAGAAAGAGAGAGGGAGAAAGAGAGAGAGAAAGAGAGAGCGAGAGAGAGAGAGAGAGAGAGAGAAAGAGAGAGCGAGATAGAGAGAGAGATAGAGAGAGTGAGAGTGAGAGAGAGAGAGAGAGAGAGGGTGGCTGAGAAAGCGAGAGGGAGAGAGAGATTGACAGAGAGGTGGAGTGAGAAGGATAGGAAGTGAATGACAAAGATAAAGAGTGAGAGAGAAAGGGAGAGATATATAGATAACGTAATAGAGAATGCATGAGAAGTAGAAAAATTATGAACGGAAAGAGAGAAAAAAAATGGAATGATAAACAGGTAAAGGAGAGGTAGAGAAACAGAGACAAAGAACGAAATTTAGATAGGTAGAGATAAACAGATAGATAGACAGAGATACATATAGAGAAATAGATCTAGAGATAGATGGATAAGTAGAGAACGAGACGGATAAAGATTGAGAAAAGTTAGAGATGGAGATAAAAAGTGAGAGTCGAAAATAAGCATAGAAAGAGAGAAAGTGTTAGATAGGGAGATTGTAAGAGATATAGAGATTTAGATAGAGAGAGAGAGAGATGTGAATATGAAAAGAGAGAGACAGCTAGTGTGTGAGTGAGAGAGACTGAGGTAGCCAATGCAACTCTCGCTGCTACAAAGATGCACTGTGTCTCGACTAAGCTTTCTACTCATACAGCTCAGGTGCGTGCATTCGCTAAACTTTGCTATAAATTGTGTCCAAGATATCGTATAACAGCTAACTAACTAAATTGAAGGCAAAATTATTTTAAAATTAAGAAAAAAATACTTGAAAAATATTTAAAAATTTAAAAAAATATTACAAAATTAAAAAAAAAATTATTTACTAATATAACTGCTTTTTAAAGAGTTAGCTAGGATTTCTACCTTGTCAGTTGCAACAGAAAGAGACTTGTGGCGCTGCACCAACAAATTGCCAGCGATTTGAACGTTAATTGTGGCGCGTAAATCTAACAAACAGCCGCCAAGACATGCAACATGCAACAGTCAACACAGTCTGGCAACTGGACACTGCCAACAAGGATTTACGAGCCACATTAACAGCAGCGAAGACAGCGGCAACAGCAGAGGTAGTTGCAAGTTGCTTCGCTGTTGCAAGTTGCTGTTTGCTACTCGTTTCATAAGCAAATTTCTAATGTGTGTGTCTCTGTGTGTGTGTGGCAAGTGAGTTTGCTGCAAGTTGTGGTGCCAGTTTTTGGCTCCTCGGCGACGCGTTGACAGCTTAAATCGCTGTGTGCTCGTATATTTTGACATTTAACAGTCTTCGCTTTACATTTTTCACATATTAGTGGCAGAAAGAGATGCTAGAGGCAAGGCAGCGTGCGAGTGACAGAGACAGGTGTACCATATAGTGGAGAGTGTGATAAAGAGAGAGCGCTAAGAAAGTGCGCGACATACGTTCGCCGCAGTTGCCGAGTTCATTATGGCAAACCGTTTATGGCATGGCTAACAAGCTATAAAGTGAAGAAGAAGCAGCAACAAACTGCCTACACACAGTGGGGACTCACACCCTTCAGCTCACCGCTCTCTCTCTCTCTCTCTCTCTCTGTCTCTCTCTCTCTCTCTCTATTTCTTGCGATCTCTTTCTAATGCTATTTGGCCTTGTTTGGGGCACTTGGCTGGGGACGGGCCCGTTCGTGATTTAATCGCCACTGCCCAAAAGCAAAAAAAAAAAAATAAAAATAAAAAATAAATATTGAAGCAGATGAAACTTATGGGAATGCTGAGTACTACTCACATGGGTTTGCTGCTCAGCATTCGATTCGTGCCCCTTAAAGTAGCGTGGAATATGTAGCATATTCATTGTTGTTGTTGTTATTGTTGTTGTTGGTGGTGCTGCTGCTGCGAGTTTGGCGAGTGAAGTGCGTGGAGTGCGTAGCAAGCACTCGATCAACAAAAGGCATCACTTGGTTGTCGCCTCGAGTGGATATGCGGCGCAAAGTGTTGAAATAAACTACAACAATGCTACCACCATCTCTTTCCCACCAACTCTCTCTCTCTCACTCACTCAGTCGTTCCGCAATCACATCAAATAACTGTCAGATTAAAGAGCACTCGCCCCCAGCAACTGAAAACAGCCACAGCCTAGCAGCAACAACAACCACAGCCAAGAACACAACCACAGCCAGCGCAGCAACCACACAACAGCAGCAGCAGCAGCAGAGGCAGCAGCAGAGGCAGCAGCAGAGGCAGCATGAGAATTAAACATCAACACAAAGAGAGGGAAGAAGCTTCGAAATGAGAACTTGACTCGCTTAAAGCGACTTCCTCAACTAATATGCGTATCATCTTAACAATTAACCAAGCACTTTGGCCATGCCCCATTACAACAAACTTGAGCAGGTTTCGTTCTTTTTTCGACTTTTTTGTAACTTTTTTTTTACACTTTGCTCTTATTTTCCAAAATATGGCTTCAAATCAACTGCGGTTAAATATTTTATACATATGATGATGCCAAAAATCAATTGGGCACAAAAAATTCCAATTTAAACATTTAAAATTAAAAAAAAAAAAAAAAAAATGGAAAAATTACAAAAAAAAAGAAGATCAAAACCTTCAAATGGCAAATATTAACTAAATTTGAATGCAGTTTTCATGGTTTATAAACACTATTATTAAAAGTGAAAAAATTTTGCAAATCGGATGATTTTTGGCAAAGTTATGGGTGTACAAAGCTTGGAAGGTACCCCTAATATGATAAATCCACAAATTTTTCACTCTTTAGGCCTTATTTTTTAAAATATTGCTCCAAATCGACCGCGGTAAAAAATTTTATACATATTTTGATGCCAGAAATCAATTGGACACAAAAAATTCCGATTTAAAAGATTTTAGATTTTTTGAGTTTTTATCAACGGGTAAGTATGGAAAAATTACCAAAAAAATTTCAAAAATTCAAAATTTCCAATATTAATGAAATTTGAATGCAGTTTTAATATATCCTAAAAACCATTTCCAAAAGTGAAAAAATTTTGAAAATCGAATTATTTTTGGAAAAGTTATAGTTGCTCAAAGTTTTGAAGGCACCCCTAGTATGAAAAATGCTCGCATATAGTGAAATTTTTCACTCTTTTGGCCATATTTTCTAAAATATTGCACCAAATCGACCGCGGTAAAAAATTTTGTACATATTTTGATGCCAGAAATCAATTGGACACAAAAAATTCCGATTTAAGAGATTTCATATTTTTTGACTTTTTATCAAGGGGTAGGTATGGAAAAATTACCAAAAAAATTTCAAAAATTCAAAATTTCCAATATTAATGAAATTTGAATGCAGTTTTAATATATCCTGAAAACCATTTCCAAAAGTGAAAAAATTTTGAAAATCGAATGATTTTTGGAAAAGTTATAGCTGCTCAAAGTTTTGAAGGTACCCTTAGTATGAAAAATGCACTTATAGAGTGAATTTTTTCACTCTTTTGGCCATATTTTCTAAAATATTGCACCAAATCGACCGCGGTAAAAAATTTTATACATATTTTGATGCCAGAAATCAATTGGACACAAAAAATTCCGATTTAAAAGATTATAGATTTTTTGAGTTTTTATCAAGGGAAAAATGACCAAAAAAATTTCAAAAATTCAAAGTTCCCAATATTAACATAATTTGAATGCAGTTTTAATATATCCTGAAAACCATTTCCAAAAGTGAAAAAATTTTGAAAATCGGTTGATTTTTGGAAAAGTTATGGGTGTTCAAAGTTTTGAAGGCATCCCTAGTATGAAAAATGCTCGCATATAGTGAAATTTTTCACTCTTTTGGCCATATTTTCTAAAATATTGCACCAAATCGACCGCGGTAAAAAATTTTATACATATTTTGATGCCAGAAATCAATTGGACACAAAAAATTCCGATTTAAAAGATTTTAGATTTTTTGAGTTTTTATCAAGGGGTAAGTATGGAAAAATGGCCAAAAAAAGATCAAAAATTTAAAATGCCCAATATTAATGAAACTTGAATGCAGTTTTAAAATATCCTAAAAACCATTTCCAAAAGTGAAAAAATTTTGAAAATCGAATGATTTTTGGAAAAGTTATAGCTGCTCAAAGTTTTGAAGGTACCCTTAGTATGAAAAATGCACTTATAGAGTGAATTTTTTCAGTATTTTGGCCATATTTTCTAAAATATTGCAGTTTTAATATATCCTGAAAACCATTTCCAAAAGTGGAAAAATTTTGAAAATCGGTTGATTTTTGGAAAAGTTATGGGTGTTCAAAGTTTTGAAGGCATCCCTAGTATGAAAAATGCTCGCATATAGTGAAATTTTTCACTCTTTTGGCCATATTTTCTAAAATATTGCACCAAATCGACCGCGGTAAAAAATTTTGTACATATTTTGATGCCAGAAATCAATTGGACGCAAAAAATTCCGATTTAAGAGATTTCATATTTTTTGAGTTTTTATCAAGGGGTAAGTATGGAAAAATGACCAAAAAAATTTCAAAAATTCTAAGTTCCCAATATTAACATAATTTGAATGCAGTTTTAATATATCCTGAAAACCATTTCCAAAAGTGAAAAAATTTTGAAAATCGGTTGATTTTTGGAAAAGTTATGGGTGTTCAAAGTTTTGAAGGCATTCCTAGTATGAAAAATGCACTTTTAGAGTGAATTTTTTCAGTATTTTGGCCATATTTTCTAAAATATTTCACCAAATCGACCGCGGTAAAAAATTTTGTACATATTTTGATGCCAGAAATCAATTGGACACAAAAAATTCCGATTTAAGAGATTTCATATTTTTTGACTTTTTATCAAGGGGTAGGTATGGAAAAATTACCAAAAAAATTTCAAAAATTCAAAGTTCCCAATATTAACATAATTTGAATGCAGTTTTAATATATCCTGAAAACCATTTCCAAAAGAGAACAAATTTTGAAAATCGGCTGATTTTTGGAAAAGTTATGGGTGTTCAAAGTTTTAAAGGCATCCCTAGTATGAAAAATGCTCGCATATAGTGAAATTTTTCACTCTTTTGGCCATATTTTCTAAAATATTTCACCAAATCGACCGCGGTAAAAAATTTTATACATATTTTGATGCCAGAAATCAATTGGACACAAAAAATTCCGATTTAAGAGATTTCATATTTTTTGAGTTTTTATCAAGGGGTAGGTATGGAAAAATTACCAAAAAAATTTCAAAAATTCAAAATTTCCAATATTAATGAAATTTGAATGCAGTTTTAATATATCCTGAAAACCATTTCCGAAAGTGAAAAAATTTTGAAAATCGGTTGATTTTTGGAAAAGTTATGGGTGTTCAAAGTTTTGAAGGTATCCCTAGTATGGAAAATGCTCGCATATAGTGAAATTTTTCACTCTTTTGGCCATATTTGCTAATATTTAGTTGGAATTTTATATATTAATCTAAGTTTAATTTGAAAGTACTCTTCCTGTAACAACATAGAATTTGAAGTTGGAATTAAACTTAGTTGAACCATTCCTCTTCCGCCGTTGACCGGATGAGCATCTGGACGGTTTTGAGTTTGACATATTCCAAGGAAGTGCTGCTGAGCCGCCAGAAGATGAGCTGTTGGTCATCTTTACTGAAGTAATCGCCATTCAGATTGCTGGAATATAGATTAGAGGGGACATTTAAAGGGATTCTCGATTTGTATGATGAAGAGGGACTTACCTCCAGGAGCAGGACTTGAACCACCAGGCGCCGTGTCTGAACTGGGCGCAGTTGAGATCGAGTTTGCGATCGTTGTCCCTGTCGTAGGTGGTGAATGCTCTGCCCTCATCCAGGATCAGGGCATCGCTGGTGTTGCCCTTGAACTCCCCCACGGACAGCAGTTTGTAGTTTGTGGACTCATTGCCGATCCGGAAGTCATCGTAGTATGCCACTCTGGTGTCCCCCCTGAAGTCCTGGGTGATGATGAGCAGCTCGTAGGGTTCATGGCTGGTCAGCTGATGTAGCTTCTCCAGTCCCATGAAAAACTCCCGACTCAAGTCTCCAAATCCCACACGATACTCCTCCCAGCTGCGATAGAAGTTCACGTCGCCAGTCAGACGACGCTGTATAACAGTCCATCCCGATCCCGATCCCGTTCCCGATCCCAATTCGGAGTCACTTAGTCCCCGTTCACAGTACACCTGGAAAGGTCTGTAGCCGGGCAGCTGTATCATATGCAGACCGGGGGAGTTCTCGAAGGGCAGACAGTTGGAGGCACTTGCTCTCGCTCTCCTCGCTCCACGTCGGTTGCACTTTCTCTGTTTCTGGGACAGCTGCTGCTCCAACTTGGTGGCATTTGCCTGCACCTCGGCTATGAGCCGTCCCTGCTCCTGTATGGCCACTTCCTTGGACTGGGCTAAGCTGTTGCACTGCTCCAGATCCTTGCGCAGGCTCTTCACCACACCGCGTCTTTCCTTCTGCCCGAGCAGCTCCGGGAGTTTCTGAATCCTGGAGCAATAGGATTTGCAGTCAGATTCCGACTGTTTTGTCTTTATCTGAGGAAATTGACATATAAATATTTGAAATATATTTTTGGAATATTTTAAAATAATATATATAAAAAAATTAAATATTACAAATAAAATTAAATAATTAATAAAAAAAAACAAATAAAATGAGTAAATCAGTGAAATGTAATTATAAAAATGTTAAAATATTATTTGAAAAAATAAATATTACAAATAAATATGTACTTTAATAATAATAATTTAATAATAATTTAATAATTATAAAATTTACTTAACTTATAAAGTGAAGTAATATTAAAAAATTAATATATTTAAAAGTACAAAAAAATAACAATATAGTATTAATAAATTTTTAAATATATTTTAAATTGAAAACAATATTTAAAGTCTTAAAAAATGAAAACACAAGAAAAAATTAATGGAATTTAAAATATTCATAAATTTAAATTCAAGATTGAAAATAAATTTACATTAATATATAAACATTAAACTTAATTTAAAAAAAAAAAAAAAATAAAAATATAAACATATCAATGAATACTTTGCGAAAAATATAAATTTTTCAAAATTAAAATTAATGAATATAAAATTGTATTAAAAGCATATAAAATTAAATCAAATTAAATAAATTAAATTTAAAATAAACTAAAAAAAAAAATTATTGAAAGTGCATTAAAATTGAATACAAATTTTTATCAATTCCCAAATTAATATTTTAGAATTAGACCCATACAATTACACTTAATTAATAAATTAATAAAAAATATATATTCTAGAATTAAAAAAAAATATTATAAATAAATTGAAATTGATATTTATTTAAAAAAATATTCACAAAATATCTCTAAGTGTGTTGTTATGATACAAATTAATTAATTAATAAAAAAAAAATTTAAAAAAAAGTTTAATATTTAAAATTTAAAAAAAAAAATTTATTTATGTTAAATTGAAATTTCAGAATAAAATTGTATATCTTTAAGAACAAAAAAAAAAAAAAAACTACTTACCACCGCCTCTGCATTGAATATATTGCCACTCAGAAATATAATTAATATTATTAAGTAATTATTTAATTGCAACATTTTGATTGAAGTGCAGTTCCCCAACTGATTCAAGAACTGCAATGAGAGTCTCTTTTATATAGTTCTCAGCTAACTGATAAGAAGACTGATGAAGTGTGATTCAAGGAATGATTTGTTGAAATTGAAATTTATAAATATTCTGTGATAAATGTTTGAATTGAATTCATCATGAATAAGAATTAATATGCATAATTTTTGATAATTTAATGATTGCGGTTAGAGTGCAATTCAAGACCCATTAAGCTAAGGTTACTGATAAATTGTTTCAAAAATAATTTCAATTGAGGAAACCATATACTAAAATTAAAAAAATTATTTCAACTGAATTATTTTAAAACTGAGAAATGTACTAGGAAAGTTTATCAAATAAACTAACTGCAGATTGTCATCGAAGTGGAAGTTGTTTAAATACTGTAAACAGATAACATAATGTTAACTAACAGCTGTTAAAATATTCAATTAAAATGTAAAAAAATTAATTAGAATTTAATAATCATATTTAAATAAATTTTAGGTGAATTTTGTAACTCAATAAATGTTGTTAAATAAATACTTAATTTTTACTTCTATTTATATTAATTAAAATGTATTTATTATAACACTTTTTATAACTCTATTTAAATAATTTATTTTTAAATAATATTTTATGTAAGTAACATATATTATTGAATATGTGCACCAATTTGTATCAACTAATATTAATATTTATTCAAAATATTTTATATATACTTTTTCAACTTTTTTTCTTTCTGATTAAAGCAAAGTTGTTATTGCTGCACATTCATGTATGCGGATTACTGCCGAGTTCTCATAAAGATGTCAGCTGAGAGCGACAGCAACAAAAACAACAGCAACTACTACAAGTAGTAGTCGAGGAAGAAGAAGCAGCAACAAGCAGCAGCAGCAGCAGCAGCGCAGCAGCAGAGTTAAGTTGACAAGCAGCCGACAGCATTGTTAACCCTTTTTCTACGCCCAGTTTGCTGCCATTGATACTCCTCGCTGCTTGCTGCGCCTACGTCGCTCTCTCTGCTCGTCGCTCAACACGCTGTGCTCCACACTCTTCAAGCTGCGCTCTTCACTGCGTTCTTCACTCAGTTCACTCTGCTCTCAGTTCAGCTGCAGTTCTTGTTGTTGTAGTTGTTGGGCCAATAATGAGCTGCTTTGCTGCTGCTGCTGCTTCTTCTTTTTTTCAGTTTCTTTTACTCCTTCTTCAGCTGGTGGGTAAAAGTTGAGCAGCAGCAGCAGCAGCAACAACAACAGCATGAACAAGAGCAGCGACAACAACAAGTTCATTATTGCCAACTCATCACGTGGACGCAGCAGCAGCGCAGCATCTCTTGGCGCAGCTTAAAGCTCTTCTACTTCTTGTTGCTGTTGTTGTTGCTGTTGCTGTTATGTATGTAGTTGTTTAGTTGTTGTTACTGGCGTCGGCGGCGGCGTTTAACTGACAAGCAGCCGGATTATTAATCGACGTTTAATTAATTTATAACCAATTAAGCAGCAACATAATGCGGCAAGCCGCAAATAACAAAAACAACGTCAGTTTAGCTGCCCGCTGGCTACCGTTGCCAAGACTGCAGCCGCTGCTTCCCCACTGCCCTCAGCCACTGCCGCTGCCGCTGCCACTATTACTGCCTGCGGCTTGATCTCAGCTGAGGTGGAAGTGCAGCAGCCAGAAAGAGAGAAACGAGAAGTCAGAGCGAGGGACAGAGAGAGAAAAACATATGTATATATGTATATAGAGTGAGAGAGATAGAACCTGAGTGAGTCGTAAATGCCAAAACTCGTTCTAAGCAATATATTTGCAATATATTTTTTTTCTTTTAATTTTTTCCTTTTCAATTTGTATTTATTTTTTATTTAATTTTATATTCCTTAATTTTTATACGCTTCCTTTTTTTATTTATTTCTTTACCATTATTATGATATTATTAATATTATTATTATTATTTATTTCTTTGTAACATTCTGTTGTAACATTTTTCACTTTTTTACTTAATAAATTAATTTCGATTTCTTTTGCTATTATTATTATCAAAGTTCTGATTATTTTTATTTATTTTCTAGCATTATTCTGTAATTTTCTCATCAATTTTTTTTTTGGTTTTTATTTTTTTTTTATTATTTTTGTTGAATAATTTTATAATATTTTTTATATTAAATTAATTAAAGTTTTTTCTAACTGCGCTCTATTTTTTTTTCTCGCTTTGTTAATTTTTAAATAACGTATTTTTTTTTTAATTTTATTTTCATTACTATCTTTTTTATTTTCTTTAACTGTTGTAAATTTTTTTCTCCTTATTGATATTTTTTTAATCATTATTATGTATACTTTTTACTTCCACTGCTGTAAGTTTTTTTTTTGTAGTTGCTCTTTATTTATTTTCATTCTTTTTGTCTTCATTTTGCTGGACAAAAAAAGAATTAGCCAAAGACAGCGGCTAAAAGGGGGCAAAAAAAAAAGTAGAAGCAGCTATAAAAAAAAGAAGGAAAAAAACGCAAGCAGCCAATGTCACAATTTATGGCATTGTTGCGGCAACATGCACCTGCAACAATGAAGCCGCCACCGCTGCTGCTGCTGCACTGCCACCGCTGCTTCTGTTGTTGTTGCCACCGCTGCCTGGCGGCATGTTTCCACTGATCAGTTAGTGATTTCTTTTCTTTTTGCAGCGGGAAATCCTTATAAGCAAAATATGTTAACGAAGCATGAAAAGCACAAAAATTAAATTAACAAACTGCAACAGCAACAATTGAGGCAGCCACAACTGGTGGCAACAACATGCAGCAACTGCAAAAAATTAGCCTATGTGCGGCCTTTCTAAAAAGTCAATTGCCTCGCTTGCCACCAACAACAACAACAACTGCAACTGCAACATGAGTTTGGCCTATTAACACATTCACTGAGACGCCACAGGAGTCATGCCACAAGCCATGCCACATGTAGCATGCTACGCACCACATCAATCTGGCAACAATCAAGGTTTCCACTCTTCACATTCAAATCAAAAAAAAAATTTTAAAAAAATCTATTTATTTAATTTTGTTTTTTTTATTAATTTTATTTTATTTTTTTTTAAATTTTTACATTTATTAAATTTTTTCTTGCGCAGTTGTTTTTTTATTTCTATTAATTTTAATCCATTTTAATATTTTACGTTTTCGATTTTATGACTTTTCCCAAAAGTTTTCATTTTTTGTATCTTTTTAATATTACAATTTTTTTTTTTTTTTTTTTTATTTTCTGGCATGTGTCTTTTTTATTTATTATTATATTATTTTATTTATTTTATTTTAATTTGTGACATGTGTCTTTTTTATTTATTATTATATTGTTTTATTTAATTTAATTTGATTTATACTTTTTTTGTTTCTTCTAATGTATTAAATATTTTTGATTTAGATTTTTTTTCTGGCATGTGCTTTTTTTATTATAATTTTTTATTTTTTTTTTCATTTATACTTTTAGTGTGGCGTGTCATTTTCTTAGCATATTTTATTATATTATATTATATTATATTATATTATATTATATTATATTATATTATATTATATTATATTATATTATATTATATTATATTATATTATATTATATTATATTATATTATATTATATTATATTATATTATATTATATTATATTATATTATATTATATTATATTATATTATATTATATTATATTATATTATATTATATTTTAAGATTTTTGATATTTAATATATTTGGAATTGTATATTTTCAATATTTGGTTATTCATAATATATTGTTCTTTTAGTTTTATAATCATATAATTTCTTCCACTTCCATCTATTTTATTTGTATATAACTTTCTTATTATTATTATTTTTAATTTTAAATTTTCCATTTTAACATTTGTCATTTCAAGCTGAATTTTATTATTCTTTATTATTTGTTTGTTATTGTTTTATTGTCCAATTTATATATTTAGACATTTTTTACATTATTTTGCCATATTTTTAATATTTTTTTTTTATACTTTAATTCTAATTTCTTTTATTTTTAATTTATGTATTTAGTGAATTTTTGCCAATATATTGTTTTTAATTTGCTGCAGTTGTTGTTGTTGTTGTTGTTTTTTGTTGCAGCTGTCAATAGTTCAACTCCCGCCGTTTGATCAAGTGTGCCCCAGTGTTGCAAGCAGCGGAGGCAGCCCAAAAACAATATTGTGGCAAGCAGCGACGTCGACGGCGCAGTTGGCGTCAAGATTTATGTGATCCTTAAGATTTATTGGTTTACGGCAGATGTTGTTGTTGTTGTTGTTGCTGTTCTTGTTGCACTGATTGTTGTGGCAACTTGTTGTTGCCGCTGCCGCTGTTGTTGCAATAAAAAACAACAACATTCATAAATTATCATTAAACGTTTAAATGTGACGCAGCTCAAGGGGGCAGCCAGCTGAGAGAGACTGACTGTCTTGCCTCTCCCTCTCCCTTTCTCTCTCTGTTTCTCTCCGTCTCTTTCTTGCTCTTCAATCGCACTTCCTTTTACTCATTGATTTTTCTCTCTCCTTTCCTTTGCTATCTTTATAATGAGCCCAATGACATGTTTATATGTTGTATGTTTTGTTGCATGCAACATGCAGCTGCTCTTACGCACACTCTCACTCACTCTCTCTCTCTATCTCTCCATCTCTCTCTCTTTCTCGGTCTAGACACTTGGCGCTGCTTAGGTGACATTTGATTGTCATTGTTGGCATATTAAAGGAGGCACACAGACTGCACGCGCCGCCAGCGTCGCCAGCGACAAGCCCAACATCAGTGGCAACAACAACTGCGGCAGCAGTGGCAGTGGCAACAACATGCATAACAATAACTTGCAACATCAACAGACACTGGCGACACTCGTGTCCAACTGCGACAACATAGAGGACACCTTCACCCCCTCCACCACCACCTCCACCTCCTCCACTGACTGCCCCTCCCACTTTAGTTGCCACATGTTGAACTTCTGCCAATTTTTGTATGCAACTCAGTTGAACTTCTGTTTTCTCAGGGGCAGGGCCAACAACAAAACAACATCTAAGCAACATCAACAAATACTACAACAACATCAACAACAACAACAACAATAATAATAAATAAATAAATAAATAAATAAGAAGAAGAACAACAATGTGCCCCTTAGGCAGTGGCACCATCAGCAGCGAGCCACATTTTGTGGCAGGGGAATCCCAACGTGATCAACACTTTATCAGCATTAAGAGAAATTCCAGCGCCAAATTGTTGCCACCTTTCTCTTTCTCTTTGTGGCACATTTGTTGATTTATTTATTTATAATTATTACGAAATTGATTTATTTATTATTTTGTGTTTTATAATGCAGATTTTTGGATTAAGGCAAAATATAAACTCAAATTAACTAAGACAGCTAACTATTAAAAATATTTATTTATAAAAATATTCAAAGAAGTTATAAGTGAAATAAATAATATAATAAATAAATATAAAAATATTTCTTTATTAATATATTTAAAGAATTTATAAGTGAAATAAATAGTATAATATAATAAATAATAAATAATAATAAATAATATAATAAATAAATATAAAAATATTTCTTTATAAAAATATTTAAAGAATTTATAAGTGAAATAAATAGTATAATATAATAAATAATAATAAATAATATAATAAATAAATATAAAAATATTTCTTTATAAAAATATTTAAAGAATTTATAAGTGAAATAAATAGTATAATATAATAAATAATAAATAATAATAAATAATATAATAAATAAATATAAAAATATTTCTTTATAAAAATATTCAAAGAATTTATAAGTGAAATAAATAGTATAATCTAATAAATAATAATAAATAATAAATAATATAATAAATAAATATAAAAATATTTCTTTATAAATATATTTAAAGAATTTATAAGTGAAATAAATAGTATAATATAATAAACAAATATAATATAATAATAATAGAAAATAGAATATAAAAAGTAGGAATACTTTATTTAATAATTTATATAAAATATAATGAAAAATAATAATAATTAAAGTTATATAACGAACCTAAAAGATTAATACATTTTTTTCAATATATGTATATAAAATACAATAATAATAATAGAAAATTAATATATTTAAGAAAAATACAAAAATATGAATACTTTTTTTTGTTAATATATATTAAATATAATACAAAATAATAATAAATAAAACTATATAACGAACCAAAAAGAGTAGTACATTTTTTTCTCGATATATAAAAAATATAATAATAAAATATAATAAAAATAATAATAATAGAAAAATTAACATGTTTAAGAAAAAAAAAAATTAGAATACTTTCTTCAATAATTTATATAAAATATGTTAAATGTAAATAAAAATAATACTAATTAAAATTATATAACGCACTATAAAGAAGAATAATAATTAAATAAATATAAAATAATTAGTTAAAGCAAAAATATGTATTAAATTAAAAAAAATTTTAAAAACTGTATTAAAACATTATTAAAGAACAATTTAAAAAATTAATAATTTAAAGCAAATAGATTATATGTAATTATATAATTTCAAAATATCTCCAACTGTGTTGTTATGATTCAAATATGTTTGTATGGGTCCAGCACTAAATTAATAAATTAAAAAAAAAATAATTATAATAATATATATATTTTTTTTTAAATTATATCTAATTTTAATTTAAAAATAAATAAAGAAATAACGCACTTTCATAAAAATAAATTATAGCCTTCAGTTGATATCGAATTGAGTCTAAATGTAATTAAAATATTCTTTATTTCTATTTATTTTTTTTTTAAATTTCCTATTCAAATTGAAATTTCATATATTTGATATTTCCAATATTTTAATCAATATAATATGAATTTTAAGTTATAATGTTTCTTTATACTATAGACAAGTAATCAAAATGCGATTTTATTATTTATATTGTCTAAGATTTTTGTAAATAATTTGAAATTCTTTGCAAATTATTTATTTTTATTAAGAACAAATTAATGAATTACAAGATTGCATGATTAATGCCAATTACATTGCTAATCTCGCACTCAATTTGTATGTAATTACTTGAGAATATATATATGAATTTTAATAAAAATTATATAGGCTAATCAGACGACTGCATAATCAGAGAACCCACATGAATATGCATATATATATACATATATAGTACATATATCTGAATACTTGACTGGTAATGCCAACATCATCAGTGACGTCATTCAGCCAAACAGAGTGGGAAAGAGAGGGAAGCTCTTATGTTTCTGTCTTGGGTAACGGAACAAACTAAAGAAACAGCATTTAGAATAAATATAATTTAAAATATATAAAATTATCTAGAATAACAAACATGTATTTTAAGTTATGCCTTCAGGAGGTGTCACAAAATGTAGTCCCAGGGCCCAATATTCAACTTCCACAGTGTCAAATTTTCGATTTTCAGATTTTGATACCAATCGATCAGAAATTTCAATACCGTGATAATGGTGCATAAATTTTGAAAATCGAATAATTTTTTATGAAGTTATGGCATTTTAAAGATATGAAGGTACTCCGAAAATAGTATTGCTGGCCAAAAGTTCCACTTCCACAGTGCCAAATTTTCGAAATTGAGATTTTGATACCAATCGACCAGAAATTTCCATATCTTGATTTTGGTGCATAAATTTTCAAAATCGAACGATTTTTGGGGAAGTTATGGCATTTTAAAGATAGAAAGGTACTCAAAAAATAGTATTGCTGGCCAAAAGATCCACTTCCACAGTGCCAAATTTTCGATTTTGAGATTTTGGTACCAATCGATCAGAAATTTCAATACCATGATTTTGGTGCATAAATTTTCAAAATCGAATGATTTTTGTGGAAGTTACGCTGAAAATTCAATTTCTACAGTATTTTCCAGCTTTTAAGGTATCTAGGAGACTTTGTATCAAATTTTGAGTTTCTATCTCTAATTGTTTTTGAGATAAGACTAAATGGTTTCTCTTGATTGATCTTGAGTCAGAATATATAGCTTCATCTATACTATATAACGTCTTCTTCTTCATCTTACGCACATTCGCACAAGATTCAATTCCCCTTTTTTATGCTGCTGGCTTAAAGAGTGCAGGGTATTAACACACACACACGCACACACACACACATATGGATATGTGTGTATATGACTAAAGTGCTTAGAGCGAGAAAGAGAAATGTTGTTGCCACAGTCTGAGCAGCCTTGCAACAGACGAACGCGCCTTTTACAAATTTTTATTGAAAAATATTAAATTCTCATTAAGGCAAAAAGCCAAGCAGGTTGAAGAGAGAGACACACAGAGAGAGAGAGAGAGAGGGACAGAGAGAGAGGGAGAGAGAGATAGAGAGAGAGAGAGAGACAGTCCCCAGTTCCCAGTTCGCAGTTGCCACTTCCCAGTTGCCAAACAGACAGCATCATTTGCCACAGTCTCCACTCTCCCCATCTCTCGCTCTCTCTCTCTCTCTCTCTCTCTCTCTCTCTCTCTCTATTTGTTGGCTGTGTTGCACGCGCGTGGACTCGCCTCGCATCGCATCGCCTGCGTCGATAGACTCG
This sequence comes from Drosophila quadrilineata, assembly GCA_018150725.1. NCBI lineage: Eukaryota > Metazoa > Arthropoda > Insecta > Diptera > Drosophilidae > Drosophila > Drosophila quadrilineata. The sequence continues at coordinate 3,799,420 of JAECWN010000407.1, forward strand.
CTTAGATAAAAGATGATTTATGGGTTTTGTGGTGTGATGGGAATTTTAATTTAAGCAAAACTCAAGCGGGCAACGCGTTGCAACAACAGCGAGAGAGAGAGAGAGAGATAGAGATAAAGAGAGAGAGAGAGACAGGTGGGTGGTGGAGGGGGGGTGGGGAGGCTGTCTCTATTAGGCAATTGGCAATTGTCAAATGGGGCAGACCATTTTTAATTGAGGCAAAAGCCAAAACGCGCTCGCACAGCATGTTGCACGTTGCGCGTTGCGCGTTGCGCGTTGTGATGTTGCATCGTCCAGCATGGACGTGCAACTGCAACTGTCCATTATGCTCAGTCACCTGTAAAATAAATGGCAAAACTGCCAACACTTTGGCAACGCGCTGACAACTGTTTGTGGCAAGCAGCAACATCAGCAGCCGCAGCAGCAGCAGCAGCCATGCCACACTGTTCCAATTTAATGCCACAAACAAACAGTGAGTCGCAGTTGCAACGCGTCGGTGTCGCGACGGTGGCACACTCTGATCTCTGCTCCGCTTGGCAGTTACCGTTAGGTGTCAAAGATTTCATGCCCCATGTTGCAAACTAACGACACACAATCGATCACAAATCAAACAGAATCGCAACAGCAACAACAAGCAGAGTGGCAAAGAGAAAGAGAGAGAGAGAGAGAGAAAAAGAGGGGGATAGGGGGAGGGGGAGGGGATTCTGCCCGCAGTTGTCGTCGTCGTCGTCCAAATGTGTCTCGGAAATCAGGCCGCAAATGCCACACAGTTTCATAAATTGCGCATGACCTGACGACCAGCAGCAGCAGCAGCAGCGGCAGCACCAACTTGCAACAGGCAACTTGCAACAGGCAGCCAAAAAGGCATAACAATAAATTAAAAATGGCCAACTGCCGCTTAGACGATCTACATGAGATCGCAGCCGCCACTCGCTTCACATGCCACATGCCTCAAACTCATGCCACATGCGGCAGCCTCACTGGCAACCGCTGTCGATTTGGTTATTGGAGCGCCTTTTGCGCTGATGGACAAGCAAAACCGCGAATCCCGAGCTCCACTCATTCATTGATGGACATGTTGCACGTTGCACGTTGCAAGTTGCCAGTTGCAAGTTGCCAGTTGCCAGTTTTGCCTGCCAGCAACTTTATTGCTTTTTAATGAGCTCTATGTTAGCCTCCATCAATGTTGAGTCTCCCCGCACTCCCCTCACAGTTTTAAGATCTGCAAAAAATCTGGAAAAAAAAGAAAACAACAACAACAAGAAAATCTGCTAACAAAAATCTACAAACTTCAATCTTGAGTTGAATCCATGTCAAGGCTACATTTCATACATGGCTTGCACATTTATGTGCATATGTGGCCAAAATGCGCTCTTAACTTATTTATAAATATGTTAGTTCATTTCCTTTGTTTCGCTACCTAACAAATGGACTTGCCACAAACTCAACCACAGTTGCAACAATGCACCTCGACTGCCACTTCGACTGCCACTTCGACTTCTACTTCGGCCCAAACGTGATCGAGTTTTGACTATGCCACTTGTTGCAAGTATCATAAATTTTTATATACATATTTTTTTTTTATTTACTTATATTATAATTCATATTATATTTTTCTAAATTAATTTTAATATAAATTTCAATTTATTTACATATAATATATTGTAATTTTAGTTGTAATAAAATAAATAAAATATATTTAATTAATTTTCTTTCTTTCTTTTTATATATATTTTTTTTATTTACTTATATTATACTTTATATTATATTTTTCTAAATTAATTTTAATATAAATTTCAATTTATTTACATATAAAATATTGTAATTTTAGTTGTTATAAATTAATAAAATAAATAAAATATATTTAATTAATTTTCATTCTTTCTTTTTATATATATTTTTTTTATTTACTTATATTATACTTCATTTTATATTTTTCTAAATTAATTTAATATCAATTTCAATTTATTTACATATAAAATATTGTAATTTTAGTTGTAATAAATTAATAAAATAAATCAAATATATTTAATTAATTTTCTATAATTTTCTACTTAATTCCCATTTTAATGTATTTACATAAATGTATTATTCAATTTCTGAAATAAAATACATTTAATTAGTTAATTTAATTACATAAAATATTTTTTAAATTAATTAAAAAAGAATAAAAGAAGAAAGAAAAAAAATTATTCAAATAAAATATATTTAATTATATTACGTTTTATCAACTTAAATTTACTTACCTCTAATTTGTAATCAGAGAAAGTAAATTAAAAATATTTTTTTTAAACAATAAAATAAATGTGTTTCAAAATTCTTTGTGCTAAAATGTATATTAATTTTTTAAATATTTTTTTTTGTTGTTAAAATGTTGTATTTATTTTATAAGAAATTTTTAAAGTTGTGCTCTTTGCTTTGAAGATAAAATTTAATTCTCATTTAATTTAATTTTATGTGAAAATTATGTTCTTAAAATGAAAAGATATTCGTTGAAAAATTTCATAATTCATATAACTATGTCACTTAATTAATTAAAAAAAAAAAAAAAAACTTTTTCAGAATTTGAAAAATTAATTTATTATTTATCTAAAATTCAACAAAAAAAATTAAATTAGAACAATAATTTATATTTAAGAATTTAATTGATGGATTGGTTAATAAAAAAATAAAAAGAATTTTATTTGATAATATAAATATTTACAAAATATATGAATATATATGAATATAAATATATGCCACTTTCTTTTTTATTTTTATTAATTATATATGCCACTAATTCAAAATATTTCAATTGAAATATGTAGAGATATTTTATATTACGATTTTTATAAATTTTTCTTTATTTTAATTTATTTATTATATTTATTTATTAATACTAATTTATTTTATTTTAATACATTTTAATAGTAATATTTTTAAAAATTATTATTTTTTTCATATACATTTTAATTGCAAGGTAATTCTTTAATTTGCTCTATTTCCATGTTTCCCTTTCATTGAAATAAATTGTATGGGTCCAACACTTAATTAATAAATAAAAAATAAAAAAAAATTGAAATAAATCATACAATTTTCTTATATATATATTTTATTTTTAATTGGCTATTATCACGTGAGTGGAATTATTGCAGGCAGTGTGGAGTGATGAGCGCTTTGTTTACTTTTCCTCATTTGCATGCTGCGGGTCATTAAACCTCGCCCCGTCTTGACCAGGTTTGTTCAGGTCTGGGCCGGGTTTGGTCCGGCCCAGCTGATGCCAGTTGACCTGGCCAACAAGAAAGATATCACAAAGAAACAAAAGTATAAATAAATAGGAAATAAAACAAAACGAATACGGAGAGCACGTTATACATAGATTGGAACTATGTTGTATATACATATTAATTAAAAAAAAAGTGAAAAAAATGTTAGAAATAAGAGAAAAATGAAAAAGAAACCGGTATGGGAATGGGCAACAGTTTGTCTAACCTTTATGCTAAGCGAGGCAAATGTCGAGGCATTATCGATGCGGCAGCTACTGTCTGTCGGCTGAGTTGATTATTAATTTACCAATAAATTGCCGCGCTGCGTATACGTAATATTTCACAATTCATTCCCCACACACTTAATGAGGCCGACGTTATTCATGCACTGATTTCCGCTGCAGGTGCCATCGGCGGGAGGTGAACGAGCGGGGAACAAACCGCAGAACCTACAGCCTCATAAACCGAACTTCTGCTTAAGCTCTCCTTGATTTCTTCTGAACCTCTGCTCTACCTTTCCTCAACTTCTCTTGAATCTCTTCTCAGTGCATCCTCAACCTCTCCTTTACCTCTTCTCAAAGTTTCCTCAACCTCTCCTCAGTCACTCCTGAACCTCTGCTCGACCTCTTCACAAACTATCCTCCACTTCTCCTCAACCTCTCCTCAAAGTATTCTTAACTTCCCCTCAACCTCTCCTCTATCACTCCTCAACCTATCCTCAACTTCTCCTCAACGTATCCTCAACCTTTCCTCAACCTCTCCTCAACCTCTCCTCAACGTATCCTCAACCTAGCCTCAACCTCTCCTGAATCTCTCCTCAAAGTATCCCCAACCTATCCTCGACCACTCCTCAAAGTATCATCAACCTCTCCTCAACCTCTCCTCAACCTCTCCTCAAACTTTCCTCAATCTCTCCTCTACTTCTCCTCTTCCCCTTCTTCACGACCGCAACCAGTTAGGCGCATTAGCAGAGATGGATATACCATCTATATATATATGGGAGGGGGTAGAGAGGGAGGCGGAAAAGAGTCCAAGCCAAGGCCTCGCATTGAATTTACAAATGACGCGGAATTTGTCATCTTTATTATTGCAAACAACGCGCCGTGGCATGCCACAAGACCGCGAGTCCGGCAACAATGCCTGGTCAGTTGCCATGCCTCGGCTGTGCCCCTGGACAATTGGCGGGTGCGTGCCACAGCTGCCTGTTGACAACTTGCCACACATCTGTGGCTTAGCCAAGTGACCGGCAACGAGTCTGCGACCAGAGCCACTGGACTTGCCACCAGGCAGCCATTGTGCCCCTCAATTGATTTTTCATTTAAATGAAAATCCACATAACGAATTTGGCCAAGTTGCAACTCTCAACTCGAGCCTGGTCTAATGAGCAGCAGTGGCACGTTTATTGTTCAGCTTTCAGTTTTTTTTTTTTTTTTTGTTCCTTGTGGCAAGAGAAACGACAAAGTTTATTTTTATTTTTATTTGTAGTTTTATTTGTATTTCGCAGCACAACAAATAAATGTCTATGCATGTATAAGGTATAAAAAATAATACACTTTGTTCTCTTTATCTTTACTCTTTTTTATGTATGCACTTAATTTTCTATCTATCTATCTCTTTCTATCTCTCTCTCTCTCTCTTTCTCTGTATCTGTATCTCATTTTCTATCTGTATCTGTATCTGTGCAGATTATCTATATCTACAAAGTTCTGTCTGTGGCAGTTGTGGCTGAGATATTTTAGATAGATATTTTAAAATGTATCTCATAGATTTCGCTTGAAAGTTTTAGAATCATTGATAAAAATATGAAATTAATTTTGAAATTATGTTTAGAACAAGTTTTTTTTTATTAATTAATTAAGTGCTGGTGAAAATAAAAAACAATTTTAAATTAATTGTAATTGTATGGGTCCAGCACTTAATAAAAAATAAAAAAAATTAAAAAAAATATAAATTAAAAATTAAAAATTTTTATGTTAATATATATATTTTTTAAAAATTTCAATTTAGTTTTTTTTCCAATTATTCAACACAATGAAATAGCAAAATAATAATAAATTAAAATAAAATAAAAAAAAAACAATTTTTAAAAGAAAATTTGTATATTGTTTATAACAATTCAGTATGTATGTCAAATACTATTTTTTGGATAAATAAAAAACTTCCTTAATGAAAACAAATTAAAGAAATTTAAAAAATAAACATTGTCTATATTTAAACAAATTTTAATACATTTTCTTAATACAATATTTTATAATGAGAAATGTATCTTAATTTTAATAATTTTCTATAAATTTCTTTTACATGTATTTATAATGTATTTAAAGAATATTTCCATTTTATAATGATATAAACGTTTAATTGAAAAATTAAAATAATTTAAAAGTTTTTTAAATTCATAATTTTTTACAAAAATTTTTATATTTTTTTTAGAGTTTTTTTCCATTTAAGGTCTATTGAAACTGAAATTTATTTAATTATTTATTTTTATTATATGCAAAGTTTTCAATTTTAATAAATTCGAGCAACATAAGATAAATTTTTCTTTCTAAAAATTTTAAAAAAATTTTGAAACTTTTATATAATTTTCGTGCAACGCACAACTGCCACATGTAGCAACTGTTATAAAGTATATATCAACTGTTATAAAGTATATATCATTAGTATGTTAAGTAATAATATGAGAATTGAAGAATTAACTTATTGTCAATTTAAATATTTATTTCTTGGCTACAGCTGCCTCTTGTGTAGATTTTTGTATAATTCTTTATAATTTGTGCTTTTTTTTATGTTTTGTATAAAATTTTCTACTTAAATTCCAATAAAAAGTATATATGTATATAAAATTTGAGCTAAAATTAGTTAATTCTTAAACATCGCAAAACGATTGTAATATTTACACACAAGTTGCTAGCACCAAATATATATAAATTTTTTCTTATTTTCGTTTTTTTTTTGTATTGATATTATATTATTAAATTGATATAAAATCGTGTTTTATTTGTAAACATTTTTAATTTGTTACACGTAGTTTGTTAACTTGGCTTCTTGAAGGCAACGTCTTTTCAGTTTTCAAAAAGGATTTTCACAAAATTCTCCTCGTATATATAAATATATTTATATATATATATTTTTTATTTTTAATGGCTAAAAGTCTTATGTACTAGGGGGAGTTTTGGGCTTTGAGCCCCATTTCTAGTTATAAATTGAGCTACTTAAGCGAACGATATATGCGGATTACGTTTTACGATATGCGATATACGATATGCGATACTATACGATATACATATGTGTATGTGTGTTTGCATGGAAAAATAGTTTTACAATGATTTCAAATATATATATTTTTTTTAAATATTTATTTATTATAAATAATAAGGAGAAACGTTATACGTCGCTTTGAAGAATTATCCATATTGGCCTCTTTGGGGCATATACATGTGGGCGTGGCTTCTATTTTCTTTTAATTTTGGATAGAGGGGGTTTACGATGAATGAGTATTTGCATATGGCGAACGTCGCAGCTTCGGCGGATCAGTGTCGCCGCATGTGCAGCGAGAGATGATCGGAGCGACTGAAACTGCGCGTGCACAGCTGGCAGCGAAAGGGCTTCACCCCCGTGTGCTTCCTGTAGTGGCGGGTGAGCTCGTCGGAGCGGGCGAACCGCCAGATGCACCCCTCCCAGGTGCACACATATGGCTTCTCACCTGCAAATATGCACAAAAATAATATATCAAAAATATACATATATAATATATATCGTTTTAGGAAATGTCGGTTTAATGGAAAAAGAATGTATTTTAAAATTGAAAAGTTTTCAAAATTTTGAAATTATTTTTGAATTGGAATTCGAAGTAAAAGTAGCTTATTATATATTGTAGAGAATTTTGATGCAAAATTTTTAAAAATTAATAATAATATAATATAACATATATAATATAATATATATAATATAATATATTAATAAAAAAAAAAGAATAAAATAAAATCATTAAAATATTTCAAGGCAATTAAACTTTTCAAAAAACTTTCAGCACACACATTTTTTATAAATTCTAGAATCGATTTGAATAAATTTTAGTTTCATTTTTAAATTTACTTTTTAAGTTACGTATATTTTAATTGGAAAACATTTCTATGATATGTTACTAAGTTCATAAACTTAGCAACTGTGATCTTTCAACTTGAAACAGTTTAGACCTTTAAAGATCAGAAATTGAGGAATTTTTTCATCGGACATAACTTTGTCAAAATTCAACCGATTTTCATAAGACTGATATCATAATGATAATACATATGATATAATTTATAATTTAATAAGTATTATAACAAAGTTCCATCTCTACGAAAATTTATAGATTTTAATATTTTTTAATTTTTCTTAGGGCCATAAATAACTTTTCCAACACTTAAATAATTTTTTTTTTCTTAAAATTCCTCAAATGGAACTACAAAAATTACACTAGGAATTTCGAAAAATTTTTAAATAAAAATTATTTACAACTACAGTAGACACACGCTACGATGAACTGTTTTTGGGGAAATGAAAATTTTGTGAGATTTGGAAAAGTTATAGTATACAAGTTATAGTATATACAAATTTTAAGAGATTAGATAAAGTTATAGTACACAACTTTTCAAAAGTCTTTAAAATTTGCATTTCCCCGTAAACAGTTGATCGTAACGAGTATCTACTGTAGTTGTAACTCACCTGTATGCGTTCGCTTGTGGGCCTTGAGATGGGAGCTTTTGGTGTAGACTTTGTCGCAGCCCTCGGTATCGCATTTGTGCACCTTGCGGTTCTTGGAGAGATCATTGTAGCCGCCATTGGTGGCACTGGAGTCGCGACCACCGTAGCTGCTGCTGCTGCCACTCAGGTTGATGCCACTGAAACTGCTGCTGCCACCGCCACTGCCACAATCCTTACCTAAAGAGGCACCACCAAAGGCAGGATTGAGAGCAGCATGTGGAGAGTTGGCGGCCGCATAGCTTTTCCAGCTGGGGGAGCAGCTGCTGCTGCTGCTGGTGCTGGTGTTGTGGGTGGCGCCACTGGCGGTGGCACATTTGCGTGTGGCATGTGCCTCATTGAACTTGTAGGGATTCTTGAAGAGACTCAACAAACTGAACTTGCGATCATAATCCTGCATGGCATGGTGACTATTGTTGTTGTTGCTGTTGCTGGTGGTGTTGTTGCTGGTGTTGCTGCTGCTGCCGTTGTTGTAGCTGCAACTGTTGTTGTTGTCCTCCTGCTTGCTGAGCTTGCGATACGTGAAGAAGAATGGCGATGCGGCAAAAAATGGCGAAAATGGCAGCTTGGAAACCCCCGAAGCGTATAGATGTTGTTGCTGCTGTTGCTGTTGCTGCTGCTGCTGTTGCTGTTGCCGCCCGTAGTTGGCCAAAGTGGCGCCAGCAACAGCTGCTGCTGCTGTGTAGCTGGAGAGCGCTGAGGATGAGCAACCGACGGATGAGGAGGACAGCGAGGACGATTTGCCATTGCTGTAGGTGGTCTTGGCTTTGCTGTTGCTGCTTTTGCTGTGATGTTGAAAGTGGTTGCTGCTGTGGTGGTTGCTGTGGTGGCTGCTGTGGTGGCTGCTGCTGCTGCTGGTGGCGTGCGAGGTGCTGGCTGCAATTTTAAAGGCAATTGAGAGACAGTTAAACAAAATGGCCAAAAGTTGACTCGTTTCTTAATGGTCGGCAAAAGCTTAATGAGAATCGTTAAGTCTAAGCGACTATTGACATAAAAAGCAGCTTAACTTAGGCGTAGATTGGAGAGTGGAGAGCAGGGAGCGGGGAGTGTCGAGTTTAGAATATAGTGTGGAGAGCAGCAGTTGGTCGCCAGAAACTGATGTGTCCAACAGGTGATTCGACTAGAAACTCAAATTGGGTTGACTTAAGTGAAGAGTGTAGACTGCGTTAGAGTGGAGACAGGAGAGTGGAGAGTTCGTAGTGGAGATCAGCAGTTAACTGCCGGTAACTGAAAACATCGCGGGCAGATTCAGCTGGTGAGTCGCATTGGAGTGGAGAGTGGAGAGATGAGTGTAAAGAGTGGAGAGTGCAAAGTGGAGAGTAGCATTTAGTTGATAGTAAGTCAATATTTCGATTGGAGACTCCTTATATGACTCAACTAGCAACATAATTTAAGCGAAGATGCAGTAGAGTGGAGAGATGAATGTGGAGAGTGCCGAATGGAGAGCAGCATTTAGTCGCTAGCAACTCAAGTCTTCGAACCTTAAAATCGACTAGAGATTTGTTTAAAATTTTGACCAGAAACTTGACTCTGCTGCGGGTGGAGACTACAGAGTGGAGAGTGGAGAGCTGCAGTTAGTTAACAGCAAGTTACGTTTTGATCAGGAAACTCTACTGAAGAATCAACTGGAGAGAGTCTTGGCTCTGTTGGTAGTGGAGAGTGTAGAGTGGAGAACAGCTGTTAGCCGCCTTAAGACTTAAGTGGAGAATCGACTGTAGACTCGACTCAACTTGACTGTCTGGAACACTTTGGCTTGTCAGTTAACAGTTGTACACAATTTCCTAATTTTCTGCCTGCCCCAGTCTACAACAGCTCTCCAGTCTCCAACTGCAGTGTCTCCAATTCCGTCTTCGTCTTCGTCTCCTTCACCGACTCTCGTCGTTGCATCAAAAACAGTTTGCATGTCGCGTATTTTATGGGCAACGACAGCGCCGGACAAAATCCGTGCAGTCGTGATCCATTTAACCTGTACTTCAGACTCGTCAATTGCCACAACACACACACACACACCTGTATCTCTCCACACACACACATACATAGCTGTGGCAGAGGGACAAGTGTGTCGATTTTGGCGCCCGCGACATCAGCGGTGGCAGTGGCAACAACAGCAGCTGGTTTCTAGCTGCCACCAATGTCTGTTTGCCTGACGGCTGTCAATTGCCTTAACTCTTAACCCAACTCCCCTCACACCCCCCCCTTATACCAGACCCCTTCTCTCTACCCCCTTAACCACTCTTGCCACACTTTCTAATGCCACTTGTAGCTGCTGCCAGCGAAGGGTTTTCCGCTCTTCATCAGCATGTTCTTTGCTGTTGCCACAAGAAGAGAAAAAAAAATTAAAATATATAAAAAAAAAAATATAAAGAAATAAAAAAAATTAAAAAAAAAATTGCAACTGGTTTTAATACACATATTTTTATTTATTCGAAATCTAAATACTTGTTCAAGCTTACTTTATGCATATTGATCAGCTTCAAACTCATTGATCATTGATCATCAGTTGAGATTATATATGATACGATGTATATATAGTAGATATATGTATCTTGTAGAGAGTGCAGTTCCGCTTGCTAATCGTTGGATAATAAAGCAAATCCAGTAAGCAAATGTCTTAGCTTGATTACAGCAACTAACGGACCCATAAATTGTGACTAGTCTCCGAACTCTGCTCTTGGTTGCCCGACTACCCATAAATCTCCTACTTCACTTTGTAATTAATAACAAAAATGATATATGTATGTACATATATTTTAGAAGTACTTTGAACTACCTTAAATATTGTAACAATTTTCAGTTTGTTACACTTTAGTTCAAAGTTATGAGGATGTTGAAATTAAGGAGATAAAACCAATGTAGGGCAACTTTTTAGTTCATTTTTGGCCATATCTCGGGAAATACCCATTAAAAACTCCTCAAATAAAAAGCATTTTGCTACTTTTGAGTCCCAGAATCGATTAGCATCAAAAAATTGGTGTTGAAAAATTTTAAAAATATTTTTTATTTTGTCAATGGGTTACTTTGAAAAAAATTCAAATGAATTTTTAATCTGGGAACATTATGATTAACAAAAATTCAAAATTCATCAAAATCGATTGATTTTTGATCAAGTTATGACCATTTAAAAATTTAAAAAAAAAAATTTTTTTTTAAATTACAAAATTTATTTACATTAAACAAATTTTTTATATTTTCAAAATAAGTGCTGACCGCATTTGCAAAATCAATCCCTGCTTTTAGTACGAGATATCAAAATATCATTAAACACAATATATTAATTTTTCAATACAAATCTATAAATTCCACAAATGCCAAAAATTCTACATAACTCCATAAATTCCACATAGTATTCACTCAGGCCTTTTACGGGTCTTAAAACATTTCCGTCTCCTGCCCTCTTCATCATCATCATTAATTTGCAACATTGCTAAATTTATGCGTATTTTTCACTCCACTGCGAAACTTGCCCCATTTGTTGCATATTAATGAAGATGCGAGCAGATGATGCCGTTAAGAAGATACCATCTCGACGAGAGCCCCATTAAAAAACATGTTGGAGAATTTTTATTGCCAAAAAATTAAAGATCATGTTCGAACAGCGATGCGCATATTTAAACGCCCATTTACAAATATGATTCTCATGACAATTCTGCATAGTTTCTTATTTTGTCACATTTTCATATAGAAAATATTATAAAATATATATTTTTTTTTAACTATATATAATTTTTTTTTTTAAGTTATATCTTTTTAATTTCTCGGGCATTTCGAAAATTAATGAATTTGTAAAGTATTGCACAATCAATAAACATAAAATTGTTACTTCAAATTTAAACATAAAAAAAAATTAAAAATATATAAAATAAAATATTGAAAACAAAATAATATTAATAAAATTATTTGTACTTAAAAATTAATATCAGCTCTTCTTCAATAGATTTTCAAAAATGCTGTCAATGTCATTAAATTTTTTTTTATATATAATATAATATATAAAATAATATAAAATATAATTGCACATATTTTCTAATATTTTATTTAATATTTTTTTACTTAGAAAAAAATAAATTTTCATCGTTTTAATTGTACTTAATGTTAATATAGTTAATTTGTTATTTATTTATTTTCGTATTTTAATATTAAAAATACTATATCACTTTAAAAGGTGTTTACGAGAATTTTTTTATATTGCTAGATAACTTTTGTAATTTAAAATTCTATAATTTTTTTTTATATTTTATTCAACTTCTTTATATTAGATGTTTTTAAATAGTACCTCACTTTTGACTAAAATTTTATTATTGCATTTATAACAGTTTAATTTTTATTTATTATATATTTTTTATATCCATATAATATTAAATTATTTTTTCTATTTTGCGAATTTTTCACTTATCAATTAAATAATAAAGAAAAAAAATATTTAAATATATATATTTAACTTTAAGTTTTCTATTACACTTTCTTTGACTTATTTCAGTTTTATATCTTTATTATTTATTTTTTATATTCTATTAAGGCTTTTTTCTATTTTGCGAATTCTTCACTTATTTATTGAATAATAAAAAAAAATTAAAAAAATATATTTATTTAATTTTAAGTTTTCTATTACGTTTTTCGGTGACTTTCACTGAATGCTTTCAATTTTCACTTCCCTCACAAGAACCTACAGCTTTGCTCCTCATTCTCCACAATCCCCCTCCGCTTTCCTCAACCTCCTCACCATCTCTTTTCGATGGCTTCTCTACTTTGTTGAGAGTGCTAGAGAGTGACCCATGGCTTAAGTGCTATGTGCCTGTTGGTAACCGCAGTTACCTACTCCACATCGTCCCTCGGCTTACCCCAAACGTTGCCTGTGCCGCACAACATGACCGAGGGCAACCTGACCGAGTGAACATCAAGTTGGTTGCCCCCATAGGAGATGGTCGGAGATGGTCGGAGATGGTCGTCGAATGGTTGCCCAGTTTGTGTTGGTCGATTGCTCTGCTGGCCATTTGTGGGTCTCGGTTTTTGGGGTCCGCTCAACGGTCGGTCGCTTGTTTTAGCCTCAAGTGATTCAAGTGCGTTAGACTTTTGGACTGTCTCTCTACACATGTTGCTGGCAGCTCGAAACTGAGTTGCAGTTGCAGTTCCATTTGTTGTTGTTGTTGTTGTTGTTGTTGTTGTTGTTGCTGATGCATTTGTAATTTCCATGCCAGAGCTCAACAGCGCCCAAGGTAGCAACCGCAGACCTCTCTCTCACTCCGTCTCACTCTCTCTCTCTCTCTCTCTCACGCTCTCCCTTTCTCGCTCTTGCAACAGGTGTGTGTCCCGTCTCTCCGTGTTATTAAAATTGATGGCATTTAATTGAACTGGCCATCAACGTCAGCCCACAGTGCCCGTTTGCCCGTTTGCCCGTTTTCAGCCATGTTGCATGTGGCATGTTGCAAGTTGGCGGCTTTTGTCTTGTGTCTCTCTGCCCCATTTGCAATTGCGTCGCTTAGAAGGGAGCATTCATTTAGCTTACGCTAAAGACACTAAACGGCAACTTGCCACATGCCACATGCTATATGCTGCATGCTGCATGCCACACAGCATCTTACATATGCTAATGTGGCGAGTTGCGAGTTGCGACAACTGTGCTGACCAACTGTCATATGTTTTGCCTGGTGGCCCAAAATGTGGCAAGTTGTATAGGAAATTGAGCGGTGGCAACAACAACAACAACATACATACATACATACATACATACATATGTAGATAGATATGTGTGCCACTCAGTGGGCATATAATCACCCAGGCTTTTACCCGAAATGCACACGCTGACTTCCATATTTCTGCCAATTTAGTGGCAACATCGACCCAGAGATTTGAAATCACACTTGTGGTGCCTCTATTGCCAAAGTGGTGCAATAAAAAAAGTGAATGTTGCCCCCAAGTGCTGCCAACGCTGAAGAGTCGTGGTGCTGGAAGGGAGGGTGGGGGGAGGTGGGGGTAGGGGTATGGGAGGTAGCTGCTTTGGCGCGTCTTCAAAATGGTTGTCTTGGCCATAAACTGCTCATTTGACTTTGGCTAGTTGCAACTAGTTGCAAGTTGCAAGCTGCCAGTTGCCAGTTGCCAGTTGCCAGTTGCTTAGCTGCGTTCAACGTGCCCCTGTATCTGTATCTCTTGCCCACTGTATGGCTGGCAATAATTATGATGAGGCTGAAACCGCAACCGGGTTGTCTGCCAGCGCCCAGCGTGGCAGCAATGCGGATCTCGCACCAAATGTGACTCGTTGCTGCTGTGCTGCTTGGAAAACCAAACAATAAATTACAAAAAAAAAAAAATAGAAAAAAAAAAAACAGAAAAGAAATATATAAAGAAAAAGAGTTGATAGGGTTTAATGTGCACTTGGTGTGCCGATTGCTTATAATTGACAGTTCGCTTGGCTTGGCTTGGCCAGCTCAGCTAACTGAGTTAGCGACGTGCTTCGCTGCACCGCTTCGAAGCCAACAGCAACAGCAACATCCACAAGTCCCCAGCCAAGTCTCGTCCGTCTCCGTCTCGTCCGTCTCGTCCGTCTGTGCGTCTCGTCGTTATGTCTGTTACGTTTCTTGGCAGTTAATTGCCCAGGCGCGCACACATTGATTTACTAGTGGATTTTTATATAAAACTGTCGTATTTAACTTATAATTATGAAACAACATGGCGTATGTGCAATATACAACACAGCGAGAAGAAGCGAACGAGACCGAGAGGCAGCAGCGAGTGCCAGCGAGAGGGAGACACGCATTGACACAACAACACTTGCGGTTAGATCTAAACGTTTGCACATCTGAATTTATGGCATTGCGCATACGCCGTGGGGGCAGCCTACAACCGAAACTCGCACACTCTCTCTCTATATATGCATATGTATGTATAACATATACATATGTATCTATAGGTATAGCTTACACACATTGATTTTCGTCCATTTTTCACACTCTGCGGGCGTCTTTTGAACCTTGAAATAAAAGTTTTTCCCACACTTGCCAGATAGGAGTCGAGTCGAGTCGAGTCGCGTCGAGTTGAGTTTTCCTTTTTGCCTGCCACTATCCATCTTAACTGAATTGTGCCGATGTCTTCTACACTACTCTCCACTTCACTTCACTTCACTTCACTTCTCTACTCAACTCTCCAGTCTCCTACCACTCTTCTCTTGGCTTCTTTTGGCCATATAGTTAGATAGCATGCAAGTGGCTGTAACTTTGGCTAATCCAACGATTCCCAGCTAGCCCAAAATGGTAACAGACGTAGACTTTGTGGCAGCAACAAAAAACTAATGAGCAACAACACCAACAACAACAACAACAGCAATAGCAAGTAGTTGTAACAGCAGCAACGATCACAAACATTGGCGAATGCAAACTGCACCTGCCAAACGACGAAACTTTTTCACTTATTTAGACTAGAAACCAAACTAACGAATTGTTGCTACTCTACAAAAAATAGTTCCCACTCGCTTGGACAGTCAGCCTATGCAGAAAATGTGTGGAGTTCATCGCAAACTAACGAATATGCCTGCACTCTGCAAAAAGTTCACTCTCTCTCTTAGACAGTCATTAATAGGCAGTTCTAAGTACGATGTGTGTGTAGAGATGAATCCCTTCAGCATAGCAACTACGCAATTCATTCATTCCATTCATTCTTCCCCTCCAATAATAACTGCATGAGTCATATCTAAGCTTTAACACACACACCCACTCTTATATGCTTGCATAAGCATGTCGATATACGCACCCACACCCACGCACTTATACTTGCATAGGTAGCGTCTCAATTCATCGCCGCTCTCTCTCTTTGGATGAACTTCGCTTAGCACCTTCGGCTGCTGCTGCGGGGAGTTCGTCCAGTCCGCACTTAGCTCATTAGCATTAGTCAATCTTCTGCTCTGAAGCCGTGAGCAATTAACGCGTGTCGCCTAGCATAATGCGCTGTCTTTGTCTTTGTATTACTCGTCCCAAGTTCGTTTCGTCGACGTTTCATCGGCAATTTTGCACTACGCTGCTGATAACGGGAGTTCAATGTGTGTTTTAATAATAAATAAGTGAGTGAAAAGCATTACAACAGCTACTTGAGTAATGCAATTTGTGTTTTTCGGCTAAATAAAATGAATAATGTGATATGCGTCGTCAATTCACCGCAGACAATATACGCGAAAATTTTAGTTGGCGTCGGGCAAGGCTAACTGTAAAAATGTGCAGCAAAGGTGAGCAACGGACGGCTCTTAATATGTTTGTGAAGCGCTCTTCGTGTGATGCTCTCAGTGTGAATCTCTCTTTGTTACGCGTCTCCTTTTTCTCCTTCATACACAGTGAATTAATGCGTATGCTGGGACTAAGAAGAGAGAGCGTGACTTTCATAGCTTCCAAAACGTTTCTCATTTTTTTTTTCTTTTTTTTTTCTATGCTACAAGTGTAATATTCTAAGTGCAAAAGTTACTGTGACTTAAGCAGAGTGGTGTAAAAAGTGGTATATACTGTGATATAAATATAATGATCATGTGCGACAAGAGAGACAAAGAGAGCGCAAATTGTGTAGTTTGAAAAAGGGCTCCCACTTTTTTCTCTTCTTTTTTTTATGTGTGTTAATTTACAGTGGTAAACATTATAATAAATGTAATGAAAAAAAAAAAACCCATACGCATAACGAAGAGAATTGCTTTAGAAAAAGTAAGTGATAAATATTTAATTAATTTTTAATTTTTTTTTTGTATGTATATATTTTATCATTTTTATATAATATATTTTAATATTACTGAAAAAATATTTTATTAATTTAACAAATACACATATGTTTGTATGGGTCCAACACTTATTTAATAAAAAAAAAAAAAAATTTTTAACATTAATATTTTATAATAAAATAAATAATATTTTATTACTAAATATAATTTTTATTACTGTTTTTAATAATTTAATTTAAATTTTTGTAAAAATAAATATTAACATTAAAATTGCATATAATATCCAAAATATTGCATAAGTTTTGCTTACAATATGCTTTGTGAGCCAACTTTCTTACCAACTGATTGCCTAGTCGCATATACCCTATAGCTTATAGTGCAACAGGCACTGCCCACAGCATCATCGTCCTCCTCGTCGTCGCTGTCTTCGTTGTTGTTGTTGCTGTTGTTGTTGTTGTCGCAGCTCGAAAAATGTTGGCGCTTCGTTAGCGTCCGTCGTTTTATAGCCGCAACTATTTGTATTTGTTTAATGTGTTTTTATTTTTCATTATTTTTCCCACTGTATTTCTTGGCTTTGCATTTTGCTTTATATGTTTTAGTTTTGTTTTGTTTCTTGTTTCATTTTGTGTTTTTTGCTCCCGCTCACTTGTCGTTCAGTTCTTTTATGAGCAAATTGAGCAAATATCTTAAGCTCAGAGAACTGACAGCTTAGATAAATTTAAATGAATTTCCAAGCTCATAAGCTGACAGCAAAATGGAGCTGCCAGTTGGCCAAGTTAACAGCAGTAAAAAAACAGAGAGAGAGAGTGAGAGAGGGAGAACACACAGCATTTAATTGTTTTGCTACCAATTATGTATTTGTCAAGTTAATTGGTATGTCAACGCAACTACTTTTTGTTTTGATGTTGCCATGAGGAGTTGGCCTGGCTAACTGCCTGCTGCCTGTTGCCTGTTGCCTGTTGCCTGTTGCCTGATTGTCTAGTGGTCTGGTGGCCATCAAACGACCACCGCCAGAGCTGCGTCTAAAGCCATAGACAGACGCATTGATGATGAGATACCAACAATGCCATGCCAATCATGTTGGCCATTTTACACCCGGTCTAGGCCTGGCCAAAATAAACTCACAAATAGAAGTAAAATAAAAAATATATATATAGGAAAAAAGAGAAAAAAATGCATAGAAAATGTTTGCTGCCACAAACGGTGGCAAGCTGCCTTAACGATGCCGCCACCTTCAGCGAAGGTGTGAAAAGCAATGCGAGGCAGGCCAAGATTGCCACTGCAACGTGCCACTTGCAACCCGGTGGATGCTGCAACTGGACTCGTTTGAGGCACATTGATTGTCAGCGCGTGTTGCAGCCAACGATTGACGGCGGCGGCGTTGATGGATGGGCGCACTGTTGCTGCCCCAAACTGCTGCTGATGCCGCTGATGTTGCCCCAATGTTGCCCAGGTTGCAAGCTTATCATGCAATCTAAGCGCTTAACAAATGCTTTACGCTAATGACAATTTTGTTATACATTTTATGCATGCAACGGCAACGCCAATCGCCTGTGGCACATACATACATATGTACATACGCAATGCCACTGGACGTGGCACGATGTTAGGCAGCGATAAGACCAACGATGGACAACGTCGATAAATAAATTTATGCACACAAAACGAATGAGGCGTAAAATGTGCCATTTGATTTAAGAGGGAACGAGAGAGTGATAGAGAGAGAGACGGAGAGATAGAGAGAGAGAGAGAGAGGGAGACACTGTGATAATCAATTTATGGTGTGTGAAGTTTGTTGCCGTTTTCTTTACATTTCTTTGGCTTGACAATTTTTTTTTTTTTTTTTTTTTTGTTTGTTTTTTATTTTTCTATGATTTTTTTTTTTGATTTGGTTTGTGTCATTGCTAATTGTGTACAAATATGGACAAAAGCGTGGACACGAATCAGCAACGAAGGCTTTTGAAATGGTCAAGCACGAGTTAAGTAGGCAGCGGACGACAAACGTTGAACGAGTGGCGAGACGAGAAGTAGCGAGAGACGAGAGGAAGCAAGCGAAGAGACGAGGCAGAGCGACAGATAAAACGAGATGAGGCATAGGCGAGTGATAAGACGAAGCGGGTGAATAGATGAAGTGAGGACGAGAAAAGAGGAAGCGAGAGACGAGATAAGAGACAAAGGAGATGAAGAAAGAGACATAGCTGAAGAAGCCATGACAAGACGAAGAGTGTCGAGAGACGAGACAAAGCTACAGAAGGCTAAGCGGAAGACGAAGCGAGTGGCGAGGGACGAGACAAATCTACAGAAGGCTAAGCGGAAGACGAAGCGAGTGACGAGAGACGAGACAAGGCGTGGCGAGAGACGAAACGAAATGAAACGGAACGGAACGAAGCGAGTGAGGATCTGCAACTAGAAAACTTGAGCTTGCGATGTTGTTGGCCGAGAGGCGTTTCAAATGCTGCTAGCGAAATAATTTATGCATTTCTTTGCCTGCCAGCCACGATAAACGATGCGACGGTCACTTAAAGTGGTTGCAACATGTGCTGCTGCCACCATTCCCCTTTCTCCCCTCTATTCACCATCTAACTCACTGTCCGCATCTCGCCATAGTCAAGTGTCTGGGCGTTTAAGTGTTTAGTATATTGATTAATTGATTGCATTTATTATTGATCAAATGAGAGACTCACATCGCTACAGCAACAGCAGCATTAACGTTTATCGATTAACGTTCTCGCTAATTTTATGGCGATTTTTCGTAAAAAACGATACTTTTATCGTTGACCATTTGTCTTAACCAATTGTTCGTATGGCTTTTCTTATTTTTTTTTTGGTAATAAATTTTTCACTTTAATTATATTTTATAGCTGATGAGCAAATAGAAACTACTTAAGAATATTTTTGTGTTAAATGAAGTGGTTTTTTAATACAAATTTATTATATACGTTTCATTGAAACTTAATATCAATTTCGTTGAAAGGTATTTTATTAATATGCATGCATATGTGCATTAATTCTTAACATTTTCAAATTGTTAATATCATACTATATTTTGGAATCTTCAACATGAAATTTCGGACTTAAGAATATCACAAACTTATTAAATTCTTAAAATATACTACGTTATTAATTGGAGACATATGATTAAAAATGTGGCCATGAGTCAAAAATCCAAGTTATTCCAAAATCTGAAATTTTTTCAACTTTGAAGTGCCATAACTTTTTCAAAAATCAATAAATTTCGATGAAATTTGGTTTTTTGTTAATGGGATTGATTCCAAATTAAAACTGCATTCAAATTTTGTTCATTTTCGGTTATTTAATTTTTTCGACTTTTGACCCATTTTCCAAACTATCCCATTGACAAAATAAAAACAAATCAAAAATTTTTCGACACCAATTTTTTAATTTTAATCGATTCTATGACTCAAAACTAGCATATTGTTTTTTATTTGAAGTGTTTCTGATAAGTATTTCATGAAACATAGCCAGATATGTTTTTAAAAGTGACTAAAAATGCAGTTTTCTGAGTTTTAGATTCGTCCAAACTTTGAACTGCCATAACTTTGCTAAAAATCAACCGATTTTCAAAATTTTTGCAGTTTTGTCTATGGTTTAGAACATATTTTGAAACTGCATTAAAGGTTTCTTGAAATTTTTAAATTTAGATTTTTTTTGATCAGTTTTCCATACCTACCCCTTGGAGAAATCATCAAAAATCGAACAAATTTCGACCCCTACTTTTTCATGCTTATAGTTTCCGGAACTCTAATCTAGCATAAGGTTTTTAATATATATACAGATGTTCAAAAATATGACAAAATGAGCCAAATTTCAAATCTTTCGAAAAACCTGCATTTTTCAATGAAATTAATTTTTTTATTAAAGTTTTTTTTTTACTTTATCTTATTTATTGTAATTCATTGAAATTGATTTATTATTTAACTGAATATATTTGTCAAATATTTATTTTTCCGCAACATTTTGTGCACTTTACAAAAATGAGTATACGTATGTTATATATTTTTGTGCTTGAACCGAACCCCTCTTCGGATTAAACTCTTGTCGACAACAGCACCGCAAATAGAAGGCTTGAAAGGGTAGTTAACAACAAGCTCCAAATATGAGTGGCAATTGCAGTGAGTTCGCCACACATCCTTTTGGCCATAAAATTTGCCAAAAAAAAAAAAAAAAAAAAAAAAAATTTGTGAAAAAGTTAAAAACTGAAAATGTGTTTGGCAATAAAACGTGTGTCTCTAATATGCATTGGTAACTCTTGTTGTGAGTTCCAGACGAATTGGAGATGGAGTTGGAAACGAAGACTGTGACTGGAGGAGATGCAGTTGTTGGAGTTGTAGTTGGAGTTGTGGAAGCAGAAGGAGCTGTTCAGTTTGGAGTTTAGAGTTGGAGAGTTGGAGTTGGGAGTTGGAGAGTTGGTGAGCGGTAATTGCTGCGTGTTAATTCAAACAAATGTCGGGAATTGCGCATTTAATGTGAAAATGAAGAAACATGGCGACTCGAGAGAGAGAGAGAGAGAGAGAGACATGGAGACGGACTGAGGATAGCCATATGTTTGGCTGGGAGTTAGTTTGGAGTAGTACCTACCAGGTGCTGGTGCTGTTGGTGTTGCTGGTGCTGGTGCCAAACGAGCTAGCAAGTTAGGTGGAGCGAGTGAAATAAATGATCCCAGCTTCATGTTTAATTTATTTGAAAGTTAACACACATATAACAACAGCAACAACAACAGCAACAACAACAACAACATCGCGCCACGCCGCTGGTGACTGTGAAAAACAGTAAAAACAAAATACGAACGCAAAGATGCAACATGCTGCAGGCCAAGCCAGGCCAGGCCAGGCAACACTCTCTGTGGCAAGCCGAAGACGTAGACGGTGGCAAGGAGAACCTCGAGCTCCTCCAACTCGAGCTTGGGCATTAATGCGTCGTAATCACACTAAGCAGACATTAAATGCGTTTTCGCTGTTTGAGCAGCAGCACCAAAGTGGCAAAACACTGAGAAACACAGACTGAGACGAAGAAAGAGAGAGAGAGGGAGAGGCATGGAGAAAGAGAGAGAGAGAGAGAGATGGAGTCAGTTAGACGAGGAGGCAACAACAGCGCCTAAATGATTGATAAAATAATTGCTTGCACGTGATGCAGAGAGGCAACTTAAATAGAGAGAGAAAGAGTGACGGAGAGAGGTGGATGAGGAGGAGGAAGAAAGATATAGTGGAGAGTGCAGAGAGCAGCAACAACAACAACAACAACAAAAAGAGAAAGGATGGCGGCCTCACGCAATGCGCACGAGTCGCCAACTCCAAGTGTCATCCAATCTTGAGCCACGTCAAGAGACGCGCAACGTCCCATAGTTTCAACTTCAACTTCAATCTGGGCCAAAGTTGAAGCAACTACAAATTGAAAGCAAGGCAGAGTTTAGATTGAAAACAGAAAACCTTGAAATAGGTTTATTTAAAAATGCAAAATATGACAAACTTTTCTTTTTCTTTTATATCTCATTAATTTTTTAAAATAAATATTAAATTCATATATTTAATTACATATTATAACAATTCTTATATTCATCATTATTGGATTATTTTCTATATGTGTTTATTTTTTTATAAATTTTTTATACTAATAATATATTTAAATTTCTTATACTAATATTGCATATATAGTATTTAAATTCATCTCAAATTAACTTTCTATATTTTTTTTATGTTTAGAAATAAATTTTATTTTGTTTTTCTTACCATATATTTTTTTTATAAATTATTATTTTAAATTTAATTGTTTTTATTTATGGCACAATATAAAAATTTAAATTTCATTTGATATGCTTTTCTTTATTATAAATTGTTTAAGTGGTAAATATATTAATTTTTTTGTAAATTATTTTTATTTATTTATTTGATTTGTATTGAGTGTCAATAAAAAATGCTAAATTCAAAAATAAAAAGAATTTACATAAAAAATTAATGATCAAGTTAATGTTTTCAATTATTTTTATTTAACAAAAAGTTCTCATTTGGGCAATTCCAATGAATGGCTATTGAAAGTTTTGGTTAGACACAAAAGACAAATAAGCCAAAAAAAAAAAAAGAGATTTAACGAAAAAAAAAAACTAGACAAAACTGTATCAAGTTGAAAACGAGGGAATCCAAATCCAAATCCAAGACCAAGTCAGAGACAGAGATGGAGACAAAGACAGAGATGGAGTTGGAACTGGAGTTGGAGTTGAGGTTGGAGGCAGGCGAAGGCATTGAGAATCTAACGAATTATAACGTGGGAAACAAACTGAGGGACGATGTTGGCAGCACAAATTGCCGCAGTTAACGGTTCCTGTTTCATCGCAAATTTGGCTAAGCCAGCGACACACATAGACAGAGACACAGACACAGACACACATAGAGGCAATGACAGAGATGGCAATAGAAACAAAAGACAGCAACAAAGCGAGAGAAACAGAAACAGAAACAGAAACTGAACTGAACTGAATGGAAGCAGAGAGTCTGAGTCTTCGACTGAGTCTCGCTGTCTGGCAACGATTGCCACGACAAGTGGCCCCCCGCACCGCACCGCACTGCACCGCATCCAGCTTGAAGAACGTGTAGAGGTTCAGCTCTTTAGGTCCCATCCAGCATTTTGCCCGCCCACTCGTGCGCCACATTATTTCATGCAAAATCATGCCATGGGAACCACGACAGCCACCAAGTCGCTTCTCCCCAAATACAGCAGTCTAGAACTATTATCCCCCAAAACCCCACTCCCCACTCCCCACCCCTCGATAGCGTTGTGGAAGTGGCAGCCTCCGCCTTTGCTGGCAGAGATCGGACTGCAACTAATGCACAATCATCGCAGATTATTTCATTTAATGTCAATACAGAAACAGCAAGCTGCCTGGAGACTGTTGTGGCAAGCAACTGTAGAGCCACCGCTTGCTGTGGCAACAACAACAGCAACAACAACAACAACAACAAGGAGACACAACACTGAGACACTGTCTGTGGCATCCTGGCGTGCATTGAAAGCTGAAAGTTTGACACTCCAATTCTCAATGCCGCTGGGCAAACAAATTGAGTGGAAGCGATTGAGGCAACAGCACTGAGGAGATTGAGAAGATTGGGTGAGGTGCGGAAAGGGGGGGTATTTAGGAAGGGGCGGCTTATAGTTAGTGTTTTGCAAACAAGTTTAAACTGCTGTTGACTTTCGACTAAGACTAAGGGCCAACCAAGTCTTTGGGCCCGACACCAGCAACATCCCAAAAACTGGCCAAAGTATCGAGTCTCTCAATACGTTGCGCATACGCTCCGTTGTACGGTCTGAGTGACCTTGCAGGCAGTTGATGTTGCCTGCATTTGTTAATTTCATTTATTTATTATCTCTTTGTATTTTTCTGTATTTTATGTAATTCCAATTTATTATTGAAAAAGGTATGCATACATTATTTAATTTTTGATTTTTCTTTCATTATTGTATTTATTATTATTATTTATGTGATGAATAAGTTTCTTTTAAATTTATTTTAATTACTTTTTTTTATTTTAGTCTTTTATTTTATCGCAGATATCTATTTTTTTAAATTGTTAAATTGTTTAGTTACATTTGTATATATTTTCTCTATTTTCGATATTATTTTATAAATATTCCCATATTTAATATTCAATAATTTCCAATATTCTTAATTTTTTAATTAATTTAATTTTTTTTTTGCATTCACTTAAGTATATTATATTTTTTTAAATTTTTTTGTTTCATATGTATTTTTAATTTTGCTCTATTTTTGATATTATTTTTATAAATATTCCAATTTTCTACATCAATAATTTCCAATATTATTTATGTAGTCCTTAGGTGTACTTATTTATTATTATTATAACTCTTATAAATTGTTTATTTTATTTTTAAATATTTGTCATATATTATTTATTATTACTTTTTTATCAATTCCATTGTTATTTGTAATTTATATTTTTCTGCAAATTATTTATTTCCTTATTCATTCTTTATGTTACCTCTACTTTATAATTTAATTTATTTTGCTATAATTTTTTTATATATTTGTTTCATTCGCAATTTTGACTTTTTTTCTCAATTTCGATGGCTTCCCCAAAACATTCGCTTCTCCTTCTCCGACATTATTCCCATTTCCATTATTATTTATAGCCTCGTTGTTGCTGTATTATTTATATTTGTGAGACTCTTGATGGCCGCTGTGATGGCATCATTCATGCGCCTTCTCCGCTCAACTTGGCAATCAATTTAAAGCCGCGATTTGCATAGATCTTGGCTCAGAGAAAAGGAGAAAAAAAAAGGAAAAATATCTCTTGGTAACTTCATAGAGACAGCTATAAATGATATAATCAACTGAAACGAACACTGATAGAGCGAAATGATCTGCAATGCGACATGGCTTGCCTCGGGAAATCAAACAGAGTTGCATGCCGCATTTTTCATGTTGCATTCAACTGCAACTAAATGAAATTGAGTTGCCAAAGGCACCACCTCTCTTTCCTTTCAACACTTTCGCTGGCTGAGAGAAGCAAAATGTTAAAGAATTTTATTGATGTTAAAATTCATTCATTCAAATTATACAAAGAATATAAAGAAAATAAAAATTCATGAAATTCCTGAGAATTACGTAAAAAGCTAAAGTAATTAAAAGTTTAATTAATATAAGCGGAATCAATTATTTAAAAATTTTTTACTCAATTCAAATTTTTAGCCAAATATCAAAGTAATTTTACTTTGCAATGTTTTGAGTACTCATAAAATTTACTATATTACGAGATTTCTTTATATTGTAAATTTTAATGAATTTTCAATATTATTAAATCAAATAATATTGATTTCTTAAAGTTTAATTTCCTAATTCAATCAAATTTTTTAATTTAAAATTTTTAAATCATTTTAGAAAGTTTTCTTCTTAAAAATAGAGCAGTTTTATTTTCTAATAAAATTTTAAAAAAATTTTGATTAAGATAATTTTTAAAAATTCGTTATTAATTAAAAAATTTTTTTTATTTTTATTTTATTTTTAAGATCATTTTTAAAAATTCTTAATTAATTTAAATTTTTTTTATTTTATTTTATTTTATTTTTTAATTTTTTTTTTTTGCAAAAAAACTATAAAAGAAACCAACAATAACTCGAAAGCACTATTCATTCTATTTTTTTTTTTATAAATTTATCTATTATCAATATTCATGTTCTTCACAAAACTCAACAGACAATGCAACAACTACAGCAAACAAAAAATAAATTGAAGGAAAAAAAAATAAAGTTATAAAAAAATATAAATAGAAATAAATAAACTTCAGCTGATATCGGGGCAATCGGTTAAATTAATTTGTTGTCACCAGTTTGTTGAAATAATCTGTAAGCAACATGGGCAGCCAAGAGTCAAGTTGGAGTTGAAGTTGAAAGCGGAGTTGAAAGCGGAGTTGGAGGCAAGATTGTGTTGTGTGTTGCAGGTGGGTGGCAACCAACGGCACAACCAGCAGCGACACATGCCTAACAGTTGTTTGTTGTTGCTGTTGTTGTTGTTGTTGTTACTGTTTGTTGTAGATTGTTGTTTGTTTGTTTGTTTGGGTGGCAGTTTGGACCGCAAACAGCCCAACCCAAAAATTGTTTAGCTGTCAAATCAGCGCGCTGCGATCTTTTATTGGCCACAGCAGCAGCGCCAATTGTTGGCCAACAACAACAACAACAACATTGTGGCATGCAACCAGATTTATTTATTTAAGCGTTCAAAGTCTGTGCAACCATTTGAGATTGTGGCTGCCGCTGCTGCTGCTGCTGTTGTTGCCTCGTAAAGACTTAATTAAGGCGCCAATCTCGACCAGCGGCTATCTCTATTTCTTTCTCTCTTCTCTCTCTCTCTTTCTCTCTCTCTCTCTCTCTGGCTATGTTGCAGCTATAAATTTATGCCGCTAATTTGGCAGCGTTAACTCAATTTGTGACCACAAAATGCGCAATTTGTCGCCGCTTTTGATAGGCCAAAGTAAAAGACCTGAAATTGGAGCTGCAATTGAGATTGAAAGATGGAGACTGGAATGGGGGGGTTGAGGTGGACTGAGACTGAAACGAAGGCTGTTGTGGTAGTTGCAAGTGGCATGTGGCAGCTGCTGTAGCATTGTTACTGTTGTTGTTATTATTGATGTTTGTTGGCAACGCCCCGAACAGAAAAAAAGAAAAGAAAATGGAGCTTTGTTTTTAGCGGCATTTGTTTATTGCCTAATTATAGCTAGAAAGTGTGCTAGCTATCCTTGTCACTCTTTTTCTGTAACTCTCTCTGTCTCTATTATCATCTCAATCTATATGTGCATCTCGTTCTTTAACCTGCCCCTTTCTGTCACTCTCTCTATGATTTAGCTTCATTTTTTAGCGGCATTTGTTTATTTTTGGCTAATTATAGCTAGAAACTAAGCCAGCTCTCTTTATTTCTCTATTTCCCTTAAACTCTCTCTTTCTCTCCTTCTCCCGTCCTTTCCTCACTCTCTCTCTCTCTCTCTCTTTCTGTCTCTGTCTCTTTCTCTCTCTCTCTGTTTCTCTCTAGTTCTCCCATCCTCTCCCTATCTTTCTCTCTCTCTGTTTCTCTCGTCTACTCTCATCCTCTCTCTCTCTCTCTCTCTCTCTCTCTCTCTGTTTTTCTCTTCTTCTCTTATCCTCATCCTCTTCCTCTCACTCTCTCCCTCCCCTTTCTTCTCTTCCATTTCTCTCTCTCTCTCTCTAAACAACTCCCATCTTCCATGTGTCTCTCTCTCTTTCTAAATATCGCTCATCCTCCTTCTCTCTCTCTCTCTAAACATCTCTCAACTTCCATGTCGCTCTCTCTCTCTCTGGAAATATCTTACATCCTCCGTCTCTCTCTCTCTCTCTCTCTCTCTAAATATCCCTCATCCTCCCTCTCTCTGTCACTATCCCACTCTTTCTCTATGCTGGCAACTCTTGTCTTTAGCCTGAGCACCCATGCTGGGAGCTATGGAAGCTGTGGAGGCCTCTAGCTAAAAAGACGACGCTACTCACGAGTGCATCCAAAGCCAAGTTGCTTATCAGCGTGGTCCAATCTTTGCCAGCGGCAACTCCACACACAATTGACTGTCTACCTCCTGTCTCTCTCTCTCTCTCTCTCCCGTCTCTGTCTCACTGTGCCTGTCTCTCTTTAGCTACTTGGCTGTCTAGTCTATAAAGTGTAAAAAGATTTTCCCATAGTTTGCCGCTTCATATTTTAAACTGATAAAAGTGTAAAGTGTAGCTGGAAATGTGGTTCAGTTTTATGCATATAAAGTCCGACGCTAACGATTGCTGATCTTTGCCTTATATGGCAGCACACAGAGAGAGAGAGAGACAGCAATACCAAGAGAGAGAGAGAGGGAGATAGAGATGAGGACTGACTAACGGACTAAGCACGCATGGCAAAAACAAAAAAACCAAAAAAAAACATAAACTCAACTCTAACTGGGCTCATAAATCTCGGCAATTAATTTTTAAAGTGTTGTCGCTGCAACTCTAACTTGCAACTCGCAACTTGCAACTCGCAACTTGCAACTAGCAACTGCCACCGCTGCACTTATGTGACAACTGTCAGCAACCAACATACTTGCCACAAGCGCATGCAGCATGCACCATGAAGCTTAAATGCATCAAATTTGCTCAGATTTGTTTAGTCACGTCTTTACGCAATACTCCCAACACAATTTCGACTCTAATTAAATGCTTATAAAACGAGAAATCTCCCATACAGTTTCCGGATATCTCAAATCTCAACAGACTCTGCAAAAATTCAGCTCATTAAAACAAAACACAACTTTTAACAATAGTTGATTTATTAAACTAGAAAATCAATATTATTTACTAAATAAATAACTAAAAAATCGAAAAATTAGACCTAAACAACTTTGAAGTGCCAAAACTTTGCCGAAACTAGACCGATTTTCAAAATTTTTGTATTTCTGGCAATGGTTAAGGCCCTAGTTTGAATCTGCATCAAAAATATCCCCATATACGCACTTTTTAATTTTGGTTCTCACCATATTTGCATACTGACAAAAAGTCGAAAAATAAGAAAGTTTTTATTCGGATTTTTTCGTGCCCAATCGATTTCAGACATCAAAATAGGTATAAAAAACTTCACCCGAGTTGATTTGACCCATTATTTTAGAAAAAATGGCCAAAATAGAGAAAAAATTGAAAAAAATTGATGTTCTACAAAAATGGAAATTTTGCCCAACTTTAAGGATTCATAGCTTATTCAAAACTTAATAGATTCCTATAAATTTTACAGAATCTCTTTAAGGCATCCCAAATGATATAAAAAGCTTCACTTGAATTGATATCGACAAATATTCTAGAAGTTATAGCCAAAAGAGTCAAAAAATTCAAAAACAGAAGAAAAATTAAAATTTCCTTTACTGTAAACAGCCACAACTTTGCCATAAATAAACCTATTTTAAAAATTTTTACATTTCTGTCAATGTTTAAGGCCCTAGTTTAAATCTGCATCAAACATTTTCCAATATTCACACTTTTTAAATTTGGTCCATTTTTTTCCAATTTTGCATACTAACCCCTTGACAAAATGTCAAAAAATTTAAAATTTATAAAATCGGAATTTTTTATGCCCAATCGATTTCAGGCATCAAAATAGGTATAAAAAATTTTATCCGAGTTGATTTGGACTAATATTTTTAAAATTGCGGCCAAAAAACTACAAAAAATATAGAAAAATTAACTTGAGAAGACATAACTTAGTGTTGGTGTTTGGTTGTGTGTGTGTTAGTGGTGTGTCTGCATGTGTGCGTGTTGTTAGGCTAAAGTGCATTTATTGCTAAACACTTCCTGTCAAAGTCGCGCTGTTCTGTAAATCGATGCATTTGTTGATCATATTTTAATTAAGCCATAAAAGCCAAAAGGCAGGACAACCTCCAAGACAGTAGACAGGAGGCTGTAGACTAAAGACTGTAGACTAAAGACTGTAGACTGTGGAGACGATGTTGAGAAGCCAAAGCTGTGTGTGTAGAGTGTGTGTAGACTGAAGTGTTTGCATGTTGAAAATCATAAAAATGTTAAATGACAAGCGGGCGCATGTACAGCTCTGTCTGTCTGTCCTCCCGTCCGTCCGCCCGTCTGTTTGTCCGTCCGTCCGTCCGTCTGTCTGTTGTTGTTGTTCGCATTGTCAAATTGCGATCAAAAACGCAACATGCCACACGGTGCCAACTTGGGAGACGCCACAGTCAAGCAACCACCAGCAGCATCATGAATCAAAACTGGGCAAACAGACAGTCAAACAGACAGACGAATAAAGAGGGATAGAGAGAGACGTGAGAGAGAGGAGAGGGGAGAGAGAGGAAGACAGACTGTTGTTGGCCAGCTTAGTTGACTGTCTGTCTGTTCGTTCGTTCATCCGTCTGTTCGCTTTTAACGGCTACTTGTCTTTGGGCATATATGTTTGTATATTGAAAGGATTTTCAACACTCATTCATGCATTCAATCAACGCAGTGTGCATACCACCATACAACTGCGAATTCGCATTCGACTTCGAAATAGAGTTCGAAATCGAGTTCGAAATCAAGTGATGCCACCAGTGTTGAGAACAAATCCATTTTACAAGACCAGAGAAATGTTCATAAAAAAAAAATATAAAAAAATATATGAAAATTGAATAAAGAAAAGTATAGAAATAAAAAACGTATACAACTTGATAAAGGATAGAATTAAAAAATTTCAAAATAATTTAAAAAAATATATTTTTGTTTTATATTTCTGCAATGCAATTTTCGAAACGAAAGGAAATGCACCCGAAAAAAAGTCAGGATAATTTTATAAATTGAGAAAACAGTCAGTTAAAAAGAAGTGAAAGTCATTTGGAACTATGTATCTATATAATTTAGAAAAAAATTTAATAAGGAGAAATTTGTATTAATAAATTTATATTTTTTGTAGCTAGCTGTAATATTGTCATTTTTTATATTTTTATCTAGGCTAAAGCTCTCAATACTATAATAAACTTCATAATTTATTATATATAATTAGAAAACAAAATATAAATTTTCCGATTTTGCGATTTTCACTCCACAATCTCAACTAACTGGAGTTTTTACGACTAGAATATGCAATTTTGGCTATATCTGACCAGAAAAACGCTAAATTGGCATCTCTGGACTGCCACACTAACCTCGCACAAAACACATTTGATTACGGACAAGTCGCGTCTTTTTGTGGCTGCAACACAAATCGATAAAAATAATTGGTTGCGTCTCTTCTCTGTTGCGAGACAGACAGAGTGATCGAGAGAGAGAGAGAGAGAGAGATAAGCGAGACAGAAGACAGGCAGCCTGAGAGACGCTGAGCGACTTGCCAACTTGTGTTAACTGTCATACTGTGGGGTGGCAGCAACGCAGAAGGGGCATGAAGTGGGGGGGAGAGACTATTTGAGTTTGATTTTTGGTTGGCAGCCTATGGAGCAGGAGGAGACTGTGAGGGGCCACTGGGGAAGCCTTAAAACATGGTCACTGGTCGCGCTCACTGAGACAGTTGCTGTACATTTCCCACGTTCGTGAAAATATTTCTGCGCAAATTATAGAAAAAACAAAACAAAACTAAACAAAAAAAAATAAAAGAAAAAATAAATAATAAAAAAAGACAAGTCAAATTTGAGCGCATTTCGACTAACGATTTGAATGCGATGTGCCTGTAAATAATGTTCGAGGGAATTTATTGCACAGATCCCCCCATACAGTGAAAATACGATACAACGAATTTTTTACAAAAAAAACTATAACAAAAAACTATTGCAACAATGCGAGGCAATTGTCTACTCCATATTGAGATGCGGCTACGAAGGAATTCAAACAACATGTGGAATTGTCGCAATGTTTTCAAAATCTTTCAATATCCATTTTCTTCCCAGAGATGTGGAATGAAATATTAAAAAAGTGTTGGTATTGAATAGAAATAAATATAAAATTATATAGAACAACAATTTTTGTAATTAATATTGAGCAAATTAACAATCAATAGACAAGACATTGGAAGGGTTTTTTTTTCCAAAGTCATTTTTTTTTTAATTTCAATGATATTTCCAAAAATATCAGTCTAATTCAACTCAGGTAAAGTTTCTTACCTATTTTTGGATGCCAGAGTACAAAAAATTCCAATGTAAATTTCGAACATTTTTTGATTTGTTATCAAGGGGTCAGTATGCAAAAAAAGACAAAAAATACCCAAATTCGAAAGGTGCCGACATGGAAATTTTTTTGATGTACTTTCAAACTAAGAGCTAAACCATTGCCAGAAATACCAAAATTTTGAAAATCGGTTCAGTTTTGGCTCAGTTATGGCATTTCAAAGTTAAGAAAATCTTAAATTTTCCTCTGTTTTTGAAATATTCAACTCTTTTGACTATATTTTCTAGAATAATGGTCGTAATCATTTCAAATAAAGTTCTATTTTTCAATTGCGATGTCCTGAACAAGTTGTGAACATTTTTTCAAAATCAATTAAGTTTCGACAAAGTTATGACTCTTCAAAGTTGGGGAAGAATTCAATTTTGTTGAAAAACGAATTTTGTATGATTTTTTCCATATCTTGGCCATATTTTCTAAAATATTGGTCCCAATCAACTCGGGTGAAGTTTTTTATACCTATTTTGATGCCTGAAATCGATTGGGCACAAAAAATTCCGATTTAAAAAATTTTCAATTTTTTGACATTTTGTCAAGGGGTTAGTATGCAAAAATGGACAAAAATGGACCAAAATCGAAAGGTGCCGACATGGAAAAATTTTTGATGCAGATTCAAACTTAGACCTAAACCATTGATAGAAATACCAAAATTTTGAAAATCGGTTCAGTTTTGGCTCAGTTATGGCATTTCAAAGTTAAGAAAATCTTAAATTTTCTTCTGTTTTTAAAATATTCAACTCTTTTGACTATATTTTTTAGAATTATGGTCGTAATCATTTCAAATAAAGTTCTATTTTTCAATTCCGATGTCCTGAACAAGTTGTGAAAATTTTTTCAAAATCAACTAAGTTTCGACAAAGTTATGACTCTTCAAAGTTGGGGAAGAATTCAATTTTGTTGAAAAACGAATTTTGTATCATTTTTTCCATATCTTGGCCATATTTTCTAAAATATTGGTCCCAATCAACTCGGGTGAAGTTTTTTATACCTATTTTGATGTCTAAAATCGATTAGCCACAAAAAATTCCGATTTAAAAAATTTTCAATTTTTTGACATTTTGTCAAGGGGTTAGTATGCAAAAATGGACAAAAATGGACAAAAATGGACCAAAATCGAAAGGTGCCGACATGGAAAAATTTTTGATGCAGATTCAGACTTAGATCTAAACCATTAACAGAAATGCATAAATTATGAAAATCTGTTGAGTTTTGACAAAGTTATGGGTATTGGAAGTAAAGCAAATGCCTAAAATCTTATATAAAGTTTTAGTTACGTTGTATGCTCTTGGTTGATTTATTGTTAATAATATATAAAAGCTAATTAAATGATAAATAAATATGTCAAATAATTAAAAATTAAATAAAGGTTCAATCAAAATATAAATATAAATGTTGCCGTTGGCAGCACATTTGGGGCACAAAAATAAGTGCGCTGCATTCGACATCAAATCTCAGTTCCGCTGCTAAAGATTCACAACAACAACAAGTACAACAAAAGAGGGCAGCAACAACAACAACAACAACAACAACAACAACAACAACAACAACAACAGCAGCAACAACAACAATAAGAAGCAGAGCAGTCAACAAAAAATAGAACGTGAGAAATATTATTCGATGAAGCGCCAAAGTAAACGCTTCAAATGTTGTTGGTTTTTTTTCTGTCTTCTTTTTTTTACTTTTTTTTTTTGATTTTTCTTTTTTTTTGTTGGTTTTCAGTTGTCGTTGTAGTTGTTGTTGTTGTTGGTGTTGTTGTTGGTGTTGTTGTTGTTGGTATTGTTGTTAGCAGCCCATTTTGCGCCTGGTACACGCTACTCGTTTGTGGCAGCGAAAAACCTTTTGAAGGTTGATTGTGAAAGTCACGATTAACGGAGGAGTCGCAATCCAAATCGGAGGAGGCGTCGTCTCCAACTCCACCACCACCTCCCCCTCCAACTCCACCACCAACTCCAACTCCATCTCCAGTCTTCATCTTTATCTTACACTTAGTTGACTTATTTTTATATAAATTTATATATATATCTTTTTTTTGTAATTTTTCTGTTTGAATTTGTTTTCTAGTATTTTATTGCAAATAAAAATTGTGCGTTTTATTTGTTGCCACATGTTGCAAGCGCAACGACGATTACGCGTTTGATATGCACCGACTAGAAATGTGGCATGTTGCATGTGGCATTAGAGGTGTTTGATATGTGGCAGAACACACCTTCACAGCCAACTTCCATCAATTTATTTCTTTTTTTTTTTTTTTTTTTTTTTGCATTGCAAAATTGTCGCCAGTTTTGTTATTTCTTTTTTTTTTTTTTTTGGTTTGGTTTTGTTGACACACCCCAAGATGGGGCACAGCATCAATGTATTATTATTTCTTTTAAATCACTTTGCGCGGCAGCTTCTGCTGCTCAACTGTCTGCGCTGTGTGTCTTGCCACATGCAACACCTCCGCAGCTCAGCTCAGCTCAGCTCAGTTCGGGCACCCACACATGTGTGACGTTCTTGCCGCACATATCACTTACAACAACAACAAAACAAAAACTACAATACTACACACAAAAAAAAGTCAGTTACACACCCAACAAAAAAATCAAAAAAATCAAAAAAAAAAAACCTCAAAAATAAAGAGAATAAAAAACCGAGAAGAAGCTGCAGAGAAACTTCCGTAAGCAGTCGACAGTTTAATGACTTTGATGACGCAGCGTGTGCTTTCAATTTACTTGCAACTCGACTTGCAACTGCCACACACACACACACTCACACACACACACACACACACACACACTGACAACTGATGCCGTTGCTTACGTTTTTGTGTCTTGCTGCGTTGCGTCTTGTGGGCGTTTGCTGTTTGTTGCCCCTTGCCACATTTGATGATTTTTGGGTGTAACAAAAACAAGCTGCCACAAAAAAAAAAAATAATAAGAAGAAAAACACAACAACAAAAACGCTCATAAAACTGCTTCCACTTAAATGAAGCAATTAAATACTCAAATCTAAGCAAAAAATACTGCATGCATCTAAAAAGTTCAGATTTAGTTTTGAACATCAGAATCTCTATTATGATCTACAGTGGGAGTTACAATCTTTAAGTGTTTTTATATTTATTTTTACATTCTCTTCAAATGCCAAAATTTTTTAAATATATTAATTTTTGGCTAAGTTGTGATTTCCCAAAGCAACGAAATAATTTATTTGTGCACATTTTTGGATTTCTCACCACTTTTTTGATCTGTTGGCCATATTTTCTAAAATATTGGTCCCAATCAACTCGGGTGAAGTTTTTTATACCTATTTTGATGCCTGAAATCGATTGGGCACAAAAAATTCCGATTTAAAAAATTTTCAATTTTTTGACATTTTGTCAAGGGGTTAGTATGCAAAAATGGACAAAAATGGACCAAAATCGAAAGGTGCCGACATGGAAAAATTTTTGATGCAGATTCAAACTTAGACCTAAACCATTGACAGAAATACCAAAATTTTGAAAATCGGTTCAGTTTTGGCTCAGTTATGGCATTTCAAAGTTAAGAAAATCTTAAATTTTCTTTTGTTTTTGAAATATTCAACTCTTTTGACTGTATTTTCTAGAATAATGGTCGTAATCATTTCAAATAAAGTTTTATTTTTCAATTGCGATGTCCTGAACAAGTTGTGAAAATTTTTTCAAAATCAACTAAGTTTCGACAAAGTTGTGACTCTTCAAAGTTGGGGAAGAATTAAACTTTGTTGAAAAACGAATTTTGTATCATTTTTTCCATATCTTGGCCATATTTTCTAAAATATTGGTCCCAATCAACTCGGGTGAAGTTTTTTATACCTATTTTGATGCCTAAAATCGATTGGGCACAAAAAATTCCGATTTAAAAAATTTTCAATTTTTTGACATTTTGTCAAGGGGTTAGTATGCAAAAATGGACAAAAATGGACCAAAATCGAAAGGTGCCGACATGGAAAAATTTTTGATGCAGATTCAAACTTAGACCTAAACCATTGACAGAAATACCAAAATTTTGAAAATCGGTTCAGTTTTGGCTCAGTTATGGCATTTCAAAGTTAAGAAAATCTTAAATTTTCTTCAGTTTTTGAAATATTCAACTCTTTTGACTATATTTTCTAGAATAATGGTCGTAATCATTTCAAATAAAGTTTTATTTTTCAATTGCGATGTCCTGAACAAGTTGTGAAAATTTTTTCAAAATCAACTAAGTTTCGACAAAGTTGTGACTCTTGAAAGTTGGGGAAGAATTCAATTTTGTTGAAAAACGAATTTTGTATCATTTTTTCCATATATTGGCCATATTTTCTAAAATATTGGTCCCAATCAACTCGGGTGAAGTTTTTTATACCTATTTTGATGCCTGAAATCGATTGGGCACAAAAAATTCCGATTTAAAAAATTTTAAATTTTTTGACATTTTGTCAAGGGGTTAGTATGCAAAAATGGACAAAAATGGACCAAAATCGAAAGGTGCCGACATGGAAAAATTTTTGATGCAGATTCAAACTTAGACCTAAACCATTGACAGAAATACCAAAATTTTGAAAATCGGTTCAGTTTTGGCTCAGTTATGGCATTTCAAAGTTAAGAAAATCTTAAATTTTCTTCAGTTTTTGAAATATTCAACTCTTTTGACTATATTTTCTAGAATAATGGTCGTAATCATTTCAAATAAAGTTTTATTTTTCAATTGCGATGTCCTGAACAAGTTGTGAAAATTTTTTCAAAATCAACTAAGTTTCGACAAAGGTGTGACTCTTCAAAGTTGGGGAAGAATTAAATTTTGTTGAAAAACGAATTTTGTATCATTTTTTCCATATCTTGGTCATATCTTCTAAAATATTGGTCCCAATCAACTCGGGTGAAGTTTTTTATACCTATTTTGATGCCTGAAATCGATTGGGCACAAAAAATTCCGATTTAAAAAATTTTCAATTTTTTGACATTTTGCAAAAATGGACAAAAATGGACCAAAATCGAAAGGTGCCGACATGGAAAAATTTTTGATGCAGATTCAAACTTAGATCTAAACCATTAACAGAAATGCATAAATTTTGAAAATCGGTTCAGTTTTGGCTCAGTTATGGCATTTCAAAGTTAAGAAAATCTTAAATTTTCTTCTGTTTTTGAAATATTCATCTCTATTGACTATATTTTCTAGAATAATGGTCGTAATCATTTCAAATAAAGTTTTGTTTTTCAATTGCGATGTCCTGAACAAGTTGTGAAAATTTTTTCAAAATCGACTATGTTTCGACAAAGTTGTGACTCTTCAAAGTTGGGGAAGAATTCAATTTTGTTAAAAAACGAATTTTGTATCATTTTTTCCATATCTTGGCCATATTTTCTAAAATATTGGTCCCAATCAACTCGGGTGAAGTTTTTTATACCTATTTTGATGCCTGAAATCGATTGGGCACATAAAATTCCGATTTAAAAAATTTTCAATTTTTTGACATTTTGTCAAGGGGTTAGTATGCAAAAATGGACAAAAATGGACAAAAATGGACCAAAATCGAAAGGTGCCGACATGGAAAAATTTTTGATGCAGATTCAAACTTAGACCTAAACCATTGACAGAAATACCAAAATTTTGAAAATCGGTTCAGTTTTGGCTCAGTTATGGCATTTCAAAGTTAAGAAAATCTTAAATTTTCTTCAGTTTTTGAAATATTCAACTCTTTTGACTATATTTTCTAGAATAATGGTCGTAATCATTTCAAATAAAGTTTTGTTTTTCAATTGGGATGTCCTCAACAAGTTGTGAAAATTTTTTCAAAATCAACTAAGTTTCGACAAAGTTGTGACTCTTCAAAGTTGGGGAAGAATTCAATTTTGTTAAAAAACGAATTTTGTATCATTTTTTCCATATCTTGGCCATATTTTCTAAAATATTGGTCCCAATCAACTCGGGTGAAGTTTTTTATACCTATTTTGATGCCTGAAATCGATTGGGCACATAAAATTCCGATTTAAAAAATTTTCAATTTTTTGACATTTTGTCAAGGGGTTAGTATGCAAAAATGGACAAAAATGGACAAAAATGGACCAAAATCGAAAGGTGCCGACATGGAAAAATTTTTGATGCAGATTCAAACTTAGACCTAAACCATTGACAGAAATACCAAATTTTTGAAAATCGGTTGATTTTTGGCAAAGTTATGGCATCTCAAAGTTTTCGATTTAGACATTTTTTTTGAACTTTGTGTATTAATTTTTTTAAGACATAATAAATGAATAAATTAATTATGTATATTGTTGCCCCATAGATTTATACAAATAATTTTTCTATTTCAGTTGAATATTTTATTATTATTTTATTATTATATTATGTATTATTATATATTATGTGTTTTTTGTGATTTTTCGTTTTGAATTTCCTAATTGACTATTTATTTGTTGGCTTTGAGAGGCGCCGCCAACTCTGTGAGGCAACATAACTCATACGCTATGTGTTGCATGCAACGGAGGCAGGCAATTGATTTACATGTTTTTACTGATGGCTTAGATGCGATTGTCGTGTACTGCAAGTTCTGCAATAAATATTTGCCAAAACAAATATACATTTTTTCTGTTTTGTTTTTTTGTTTTTTTGTTGGTAATTTCGTGTTATTTTTGTGGAGTTTGTTGAAAACATGTGGCGAGAAAATGAGCCAATTAAAGAAATGCAAACAGAACTATAACAACCTTGTGACCGCAAACAGTTGAAGAAATATACAAAAAAAAAAAAAAAATATATATATATATATATATATATATATATGATAGTTGTTGTTATTGTCCTGCTGGGGTTGCAAGTAAAACCCAATCAAGTGGCGCACAGTGTCACTATTACCACCTGACATTTACACAAATCTTGCTTTATGCCTCAACGAAATGAAACAACAGCCACTTGCCTGACAAACAAACAAACAAACAGACGGGCGGACGGACAAACAGACGGACGGACGGACAGACGGACGGACAAAGCGACGACTTCCTATCGCCAGGCAGCGATCAAAGTGCTGCTTGGACTGGGAGCCAAAGAGCAGCAGACCTGAGAGACCGACGATCCGAGCTCGTTGCGGACCCCCAGACCCAAAGCAGAACCTCAGCTACGGCAACAGCAACAGCAACAGCTTCAGGTTGAGCAGCGGCTTATCTTAAGAGCCGCAAACAACAACCGCAACAACCGCAACAAGAGTTAAACTCTTTTGTATGCGAGGCACATGTTGCTGCCACTTGGCATTGCCTGCCTCTGCCTCTGCCTCTCCGTCTGTCCATCTGTTCGTCCGTCTGTTTGTCTGCCTTAAACTGATCGCTAACAATCAATTTATTGATTGAGGTCTCAGGTGTAATCGATAAGAATGTTTTTATTTTTGTTTTTTTTTTCTTTTATTTTTTGACTTAGTGCTCCAGTTTTTTTGTTTTTCTTTTTATTTTTTTCTTTATTTATTTATTTTATTTTATTTTTAAAAGTTTTTGGCTTTTTTTTGTTGGCCACATATGACACGGCAACATGACATTATCCGATTCGCATTTGTTTATCTCAGAGACTCTAAATAGTTGCAAAATGTTGAGAGCGATAAAGAGAGACACACAGAGAGAGAGAGAGAGAGAGAGAGACGGACATGTGCACTGCACAAGTTGTTCAGTTTGATCAAAAACTGATCGTAAACTGATCTGATCGTAAATCCCATTAGCTCTAAAAATGCCAGCGTTGAACATTATCGCATCAGATCAAAAACATTTTCCAATGCGCCACTTTATTAAACCAATTAATAGTTACCATATACATACATACATATATATATTTTGAGATTTCTATAAAAAAAATCTAGATTAATTTGAAAGATAATTCTTTATTTAGAATAAATACAAAAAAACTAAAAATAATAATAATAATTTTTTTTAATATAAATAAAATATATAAATTTAAGTTAAATTATTCTTCAGATTTTCCTAAATCAAGAAAATGCGTTTTCTTACTTAAAAGTATGGCAACTAGTTAGAAAAAAAGTCTATTCAAAATTATTATTATTATTATTCTTTTTTTTTTTTTTGAAAATACATAATATTGAAGAACAAAATATTTATGTCGAATTCATTTTGGAAATTTTTACTACAATTAATTTTAAACTTTTCAAGTTCCTCCTAATTCCTATATTTTTGTAACTTAAAGTCTGGAATTTACAGAACTAGAAAAATTATTTATTTTTTATTTTTTATTTATAAACCAAATTTCATTGAAAAATCATTTGAAAAATTTTTTGTTTAAATGAGTTTTAGCTATTTTTTCAGAATTCTGCTTATAGAAAAAAGCGAAAAATGAAATTAAATTATTTGAATATTTTTTTAGACAATTTAATTATGTAAATGATAAATAAATTCTGTTATAAAATATGAAATTTATTTTCGTCATAATTTATTGATTTAATATGAAATATTTTATTTAATATGAAATATTTTATTTAAGGACTCATTGTCGATATTGAAAGTGAACGCATTTTACACTGCCTTACATAAGTTAATGCAGCCCGAAATAATTGTTGAAAGTATCTCTAAACAATAAAGAAAAGATATATGATTATCAGCTGCATTATCTTTTGGCCAGCTGCATTAACTGGGCTCATATTGATTAGGCCTGGCCAAGAGCAGTGAAGTAAAGCAATGCA
Organism: Drosophila quadrilineata; assembly: GCA_018150725.1. NCBI lineage: Eukaryota > Metazoa > Arthropoda > Insecta > Diptera > Drosophilidae > Drosophila > Drosophila quadrilineata. The sequence goes on from JAECWN010000407.1 coordinate 3,839,920, forward strand.
CCGCGTGGGCGTAGACTGTCCTTGTTGTTGTTTTCATTTTGGCCAAGTTGGCCACAGATTTGGTTAACAGTTAACAAGCTTATCGCGCTCAAATACGGCAAACAAAAGGTGACGCGACTGCAGCTGTTTTTTTCTTTTCTCTCTCTCTATATATATTTTATATTCTTTTAGTTTTTTCTTATTTTATATATGTACATATATGTATTTGTTGTTGGGGGAGAGAGAGAAACAAAACAATTTAGTTAAGTTGGCTAGGCTGTTTTCCTTTTGGCCATGGCCAGATAATTAAGGCAAGACGTTGCAGCTGCTGTGTCTGCCAATTTCGGCCAGGAATCACAGTGGATTTGGATTCAGACTCTGGCTTGGATTTAGCGGTTTTTTTTGGCGGCTTTTTTTTTGCTTGTTGTCTTGTTAGCCGCCAGATAATGATCTGAGCCGAGGCAGCGGCCAATTTAATGGCAACTATTAATAACGTGATACGAAATTGGCGTTAATTTGTAGAAACCGAAATTCAACTGGAGCCAGTGGCAGTGGCGGTGGCAGTGGCGGTGGCAGTGGCAGAAATCCCGCTGACTAATTTTTGTGGCACAAAGCGAAAAGTGTAGCACAGTCAGTGCCAAAAAAGGATGTGAATGTGCAGCATTTAGTGTGGCAAGCAGCAAGGGGCAACGGCAACAGGAATAGGAGTAGGAATAGGAGTAGGAGTTGCAGTCAAAGTCGAAGTTGAATTCGAATTCGAAGTCATGAGTCAAATTTTTCTGTTTACACGAAGGCTCCATTTAGAGGAGAGCTGCCTCCGTGCGCGGGTGCTGACTGCTCACGTTGCAACAACAACAACCACAACAACAACAACAGCTGCAACTGCAACTGCAACAATTTTGGTCTTCAGAATTCTTTCACAGCTTTGTACATGCAACAGACTGGCGGCAGCTCCTTTGCCGCACTGCGTCTGCATCCGCATCCATTGTTGCCTTGTAATTTTTTTATTGTTCCTTTTTTTTTTTTTTTTTTTTTTTTGGTTGGAATTTTTTTTTCTTTTTTTTTTGCATTTTTTGTATATTTTGCTGCATTTGGAAAGGCCAAAAAGCAGTGCAGACACCAGCAGACAGTCTGCCTCTGTGCCTCAGTTGCCACTTGCCCTCCCCACCTCCCTCCCTCCCTTCCTGCCTTCCTTCCTTGGCACGTATGTATGTGCCGCAACGCAAACAATGCAAATTGCTAATATGCAACGCGTTGCAAGTTGGAGACAAATTTTCCATGTGCATTTTAAGGCATGACTTTTTTTATTGTTATATTTTTTTTGCAATTTTTGTTTTTTTTTTTTTTAATTAATGTTTTTTGTTGTAAATATTTAAGAAGGTTATTATGGTTTTATGCAGTTATTTTTCATATTATTATTTCACTTTTTTTTCTCTATATTATACTATTTTTTTAAATAAATTTCGATTAATATTTTTAGTGATTTCTTATAAATATTCCATATTTTTAATATATTTGGTTTTTTTTTTATTATTTTATCAATTGCTGTATATTTATTATTTTAATTTTAAATTATAAAAATATTTAATTTTTTTTAATTTTTAACTATTTATTTATTTTTTCATGTAACTTTATTTGTTATATATGTTCATATATACATATTTTTTAATATTATTTATAATTTATATTATTATATAATTTATATTAATATTTTTCTTGGAGATAATAATATTTTTAGTAACAATTTTTCATTTGAAATTGATTTTTTATTTGCTACATTTATTTTTAATTAATTTTGCCAATTTATTCTAAGTTATTAATTTATTAATTCTGAATAAATTAATTATTAATATATTTTAAATCATTTCCTTTATTTTATGTGTAAATTTTTTACTCTTTTATTTTTTTATTATTTATTTTTTTATTATATTATTTTTTGGCAATTTTATTTACTATTCTACTTTTTTTTGGAACTCCGGAACTTGTAACCAATAAATATGCAAAAAAAAAAAAAAAAAAAAGGCAGCGAATAGCAACAACAATAACAATATTTGTTGCATTGCGAAATTAGCTGGCAGCTAATGAGCTACACGATGCTTGCCACATGCAGATGTTGCACTAGTTGCAAGTTGAAAGCTGCAAGCGGCGCGCACGTAACGGGCACAGAGTTCGATATGCGGACGCGCTATTGTCATCGCTACATATGATTCGTGTGGGTTGCATGCCCCTCACGTGTGGAGGGAGGCATGGCATGCCTCAAGTGGCGGCATCGATCGTCAGCTGAGATCGCGTCGTTAACATGTTATTGCACAGCACTTTTGTCAGCTCTCGAATTGTTTGCTCACGATAGCGTGGAGAAACACTCCACAGCTCCTCCTCATCTCCAACTCCGTCTCCATCTCCAGCTTCAACTCCAACTCCAACTCCAACTTCAAATCCCACTCCGACTACGACTACGACTCCGACTTCGACTGGGGCTCCTCCTATTTCGCTTTGTGGGATCTGTGACTGCGTCGTCGTGGCATGGCCTGCCCTTTGCTTACTTTATTTATTTATATAGCATATTTTTTATATTTATATTTATTTTTATTTTTTTCCAAATTTTTTTTTCTCTTTTTTTGAGGCTTTTTTTGGGCAGATGAGCTGAGTTTCTACACTGTGCAGCAAGTTTTCTGTTTTCTTTGCTGTTGCTGCTCTTGGGCGTTGATTTATGGCCCAGCATAATGGCTAAGAGAACCAGAAGAGGAAGATGAGGAAGAAGAGGAAGATGAGGAAGAAGAGGAAGTGGTGGCAGAGGAGCAGCTTGGAGGAGCAGGCGTTGCCCAGTTCACTTGTTAGGCGTTAACTGTTTGCCAAGAGCGAAGCGCGCAACATGTCTGCGATCAGTCTCCGCTTCAAGTTGCAAGTTGCATGTTGCAAGTGGCAAGCTGCCGTTGTTGTTGCCCCAAAAAAAGCCCAAAGCCGAGAGACGCGATTAAGGCTCGTCTCGGCTCGGCTCGGCACCTTCTACACTACAGGCCACATCTCAGCGTTGATATATTATATAATGGTATATAGTACTATATATTATATTCTCACCAAGCACGAAGGCTGCCAGGCTAACGACAGTCTATAGGCCAGGCTAAGTGAGAGATTGATGGCTCCCACTCTGGAGAGAAATTAGTTAGGGAAAATTTGGAAAGGAGTTTTTTTTATATTGCTGAATGTTTTTTATAAGTAAACGTAAATTTTAAGATAATTATTTCACGTGTATTGCAGTTATGGTTTTTTAAAGTTGAAGATATCTCTTGTTTTTCTGACATTTTACAATTATTTTCATTATTTTAGCCATATTTTGAAAAATATTGGTCGAAATCATCTAGGGTAAAGTTTTTAATACCAACTTAGATGCCAGAAATGCATTGGGCACAAAAAATATCAATTTTAAAAATTTAATTTTTTCGAACTTATTTATAGGGTTCGGTATGAAAAAGTGAATGTATATTTAAAATTGCCATATTGAAGAAAGTTTTGATGCAGCTCGAATATAGCCTTCAAACGTTTCGAAAAACTTAAAAAATTTTAAAAAATCGTTTGGTTTTTGACAAAGTTTTGACTTTTCAAAGTCAACCAATAATTCTTATTTATAATTATAATTTCTAATAAAAACCTTCAAATCAACTGTGATAAAGTTTCTTACACCCATTGTAATGCCTAATATTGATTGGGCACAAAAAATTCGGATGTCATAATTTAGAAAATTTCTAGAGTTTAATCTACAAGGAAAAAGTTGTTGATGCAGTTTAAAATAGAATCGAAACCATTGAAAGAAATTTAAAAATATTGAAAATCAACTAATTTTTGGCAAAGTTATGGCTTCACAAAGTTCAAAGGTTTTCCTTCTTTTTGATGTTTTGCCAATTCAATCACAAATTCGATTTCATTTCAATTTAGCTTGAAATGCAAATGATTTGTTTCGCTGCAGTCATAATAATTAATTATAATTTCAATTCAGCGCAATTCAACAATAATTGAACAATTTGAAATGCCCCGAAAATAGAGAAGTTAAAAAAAAATATATATAAAAGATATATTGGAATTTATGTTGGCGCTGCAAATTGGCTGAGAAATGAACTGGAAGATGCGACCAAAGCGACATTCAAATCGTCTCATCATCATCATCATCAGCAGCAGCAGCAGCATCAACATGGTTGTCGTCTCGCCCAGATTGAGCATCCCCACCCGAAAATAGTTTCAGCTGCCACGCCCCGCCCGCTGGCATGCCACAAAACACAACCCAAGAGATGCTGAGGGGGGCGGAAAAGAGATGGAGACTAAGAGTTTAGAGTTAATGCCGCACCCCATGTTGTCCAGTGTAATTTTTGGTTCGTGTGGCATATGCTGCCAAAAACATTTTGTTGTTGTTGTAGATGTTGCAGTTGTTGTTGTTGTTGCTGGTGTGTCAGTTGCACGATTGCTGGAGAGACAACGTGTCTCCAGTGTCATCAGCATCTCCATTTTTTGTGTCTCCCTCCGTGTCTTCTTTTTTTCTTTTTTTTTTGGTTTTTTGAAGACTGTTTGCCACCGTCAGCAGTTGTAGTTGTAGTTGGAGTCGGAGGAGTTAGGCGGGGGAAGCTGGAAGGGATTCGCTGCTGTCCGATGTTATAGTGCAGAAAAATTACTATGACAACGCTGGAAACAAGTAAACCACAGTTTACATTCACTCAATTTGGTGCGACGTTGGCCGTGGTGGCAGGAATGGGGGGTAGAAGGGGCAGCGACGTCGCCGTGTGGCAATGGCAGAATCGTGGCGTGGTGGTGGCACGCTCATCTTCAATTTTTCTACGACGTCTCTTTGGTCTCTTTGGGTCGGGCTCACACTCGTGTAGAGTTCCCCCCGCCATCCACCACCGACCGGCACCTACCGCTATCGGCTTCCCAAACGAGATAGATAGATAGGCAGCGAGGGGGGTTACTGGGAAACGTATGGGGGGGGGGGGGGGGTAGAGAGAGAGAGAGAGAGAGGAGCAGGGCTGGGTGTAGCCTGGCACTGTGCGCCCGATCTGTGCAGCAAGATGAGTGGTTGGCAAAAATGTTTGAATGCGATCACGAACTTGACCTTTCACATAACCTCAAAAAAAAAAAACAAAAAAATGGCAGAGGCAACGTCTGAGGTTCAGGCTGAGGTAGAGACCGCGACCGCGACGGAGGTTGTGGCAGTCACTCAGTCAACTCGAGTCCAAGTCAAATGCGAGGCAGCCAAGCGACAAGCTGCGCTACATACGCGCCATGTTAAACAGTCCCAGTTGCCCCAAAACCCTCTCCCTCTCAACCTGACCTGCCGCACAGAACCTCAGTCAAGAACCTCGCTCGCTAGCTCTCTTTCTACCACTCCTGCGCTTTCTCTCTCTCTCTCTCTCTCTGTTCCTCTATCTCTGTCAGCTGCAGCATAATTAAAAAACAATCGCTTCTCAGGCTTGCCACAACAGTGCAACATTTTGTGGCTGCCTCGCCAGTTATGATCCCCAAATCTCAGATGCCAAACAAAATCAGCGGCAACGGATCGATGAAGTGCAGCAACGGTAACAACAAAACACTAAAAGAAAATCTTGAAAAGCAAATAAAACGAAACAACGAAAAAACGCTAAAACTTGCATATCATTGAGCGTTGCTTCGTTGCTGAAGGTGCCCCATGCAACAACAGCATGTTGCAAGCTTGGCCGGCTTGCCTCGTCTCGTCTTAAGGTCGTTCGCTTTGGCAAAACGACCCGCGTGTCGCCGCATCTACTTAACCTGAAAGCCTATGCCCCCAAGTGGCATGCCACAAGCACAGGAGAGCGTCTCCAACTCCAACTCCAACTCCAGCTCCGAATCTCAGACTCTTAGACTCTTTGGGTAAGGCACCATCGTCATCGTCATCATCATGATCATCCTCAACCTCAACCTCATCGTCACCAGCACCCAAAGATCCCCTTCTATAGCCTCGCCCTGTACTTCCCATGCCATCATACCTTCTCACTCTTTCTCTCTCTCTCTATCTCTTTCTCTCTCTATCTATCTGTTGCTCTCTTTGTCTGACTCGTTGCACATTGCTAGTTCAACAGCTTTATTTATGGGCTGTTTGGGTAGCTTAAATAAATCAAGTTGTAGTTGTTTCGGTTTAGCTGCAACGCTTCCCGGCCTGCAATTAGACCTGGTGGGAATTTGCACTCAGCCAGCTGAGCTTGAGTAGCGTATCCCCACTGCTTAATACCCTGTACCTTGTACGTTATATGAAATAAACCAATAAATATACAAATATACTTCAATTAGTATTAAAAGCGAAACTTTTGCACAGAAAATAGTAATTATAAAATTTTTGTTTTTTATCAATCTCAATTCTAACAATTTTTAATATTAACATTATTTTCCATATTTAATTTATTTATTTGATTTTCATTTAAACAAATTGTATATAAATATTTGAATCTTTCTAAATTAATATTATTATTTATTATTATTATTATTTTACTTTAAATATTTTATTATTTATATAGAATATATAGTTCGTTAATAATTTATTTTTAAAGTTATTTATTTTTTTTCTTTATACTGAAGTTTTTCATGAAATCAATACTACAAAATATAATTGGCAGATTTGATTCCTGTCAAAAAATTTTTCAATATAATTTATTTTTATTATATTTAACTTTTAAACTATTGTTATTATTTGTTATAACCTTTTCATGTAGTATATATTTTTTATAATTTTTAATTTTATTTACTTTTTATTTAATAACTTTATAGCTTTCTTTATAGCTTATCTAATTATTATATTTTTATTCAATATTTTGCAATACAATTTTTCATTATATGTCCTACTTGCTTTCAAAAATTTCCAGCTAATTCAAGGGTATTTCTTAGCACACATAAACCACCACATTTTCTTTGCTACTTTTCGCTATTTTTCTGCTAAAAGTTTGTATACAATTTTTTCGCAGCTTTTTTTTGTTGTTGTTGTTGTTTGAGGGGCAATCTGTGATCGGCGTCTATCAGTCGATAGGCTATTAGGTATATCGGGTGTGGGACTGGGACTGGGACTGGGTATTCGGTATTCGGTATTCGGTATTGGGTATTGGGTATCAAGTATCGGGTATCGGGTATCATTTCGCTGACTAATTGCATAATTATTTAAGAGGCATAATTTATGTGGTCGAGAGCAAGATTGGCTTAACTTGGCTTTGGGTTGACCGTTAAACTTGAAAATTGGGGCCCGGGGTTGCCCCATTATGTGCCGTTTGTTTAACAAATTTTAACGCTATTTAACACATTTGCCACAGATACACACGTTGCAGGTAGCACGCCATAATAAACAGCAGCCATTAACATGCGACATGAGGCGAGACGAGGCGAGGCGAAGTAAGTTGAGCCTCTCTCTGCGCTTCTCAAATGCTGACAATATTAATGATGCCCCCACTAATATCATGCCTAATTGATTAATATGCGCAACTTGCGATCGTCTCTTATTCTCTCTCTCTTCTTTTTCATCTTCTTCTTCTTCTTTTTCTCTAATGAAGGCAACGCGTTTGCGGCTCTTAGCTGTTAATCTTACTGTATAGCCATTTAAGGCCCAAAGATCTCGGACTTTTGAAAGATTTTTAACTTTTAAGTTTAACTTGGGCTGCTTCTTAATTAAATTATGTGTACCGCTGAGCACCCCAGAGCCATGAGGCAGCAGCATCTGTTGCCATCTTCTATGTGTACAACAATCTATCTAACTATCTGTATTTGTATCTGTGTATCTATGTTGGGTATCTATTGTGGCTCACAAACATCCATCTAAAATTGCTGCCTTTAGTCGTTAGTTGATGATGTCGCTGCTGATGAGTGGAGACCTGAGAGTTCCGGGACTTTTGGGGCGTTGCTGTTAACTTCTCACACAGACACAGCCCCAAGTGAAATAGATAGAGACAGAAACACAGAGTAAGAGAGAGAGAGAAGGAGAGAGAGAGAGAGAGGGGAGGTATTCAGAAAGAGAGACAGCTTGAAGTCAAGTCAAAGAGAAAGGCTGCCAAAAAGGTCAAATGGTCAACAGCTGGTGGTCGGTCAAGTGGTAAAAAACCAACAAGAATTCAACTCCAGCAACAACAACAACAATAACAACAACAACAACAACAACAACAACTAGAGAACGACACTCGCTCTCTATGAGCTTGTTAGTTGCGCTAGATTGTAGCCCCCACTCCCCCCACATACTCACATCTCTCCACTTATTCCTTTAGCCACATACATCTATCTATCTATCTATCTATCTATCACTCTACTGTGCCCTGGGTTCAGTTTTTGGGTTCTGGCTCAGTGGGTAACTAACAGCTGTGGCCCATCACCATCACCATAATCATCATCATCATCGTCATGAGCTGCGTTCAGAAATGGAACTACATTTTCAAACTGGAGGCTTATAGGTTAGAGGGAGGTTTGAGGGAGGTAAGCAACGTGAATCGACTTTTATATGAGCCAAACAAGTGATTTCACGATAATTACACAGATGTCTAGATAGAGAGAGAGAGACAGAGAGAGACAGCAAGAGAGATAGAGAGAGAGAGAGGGAGGCAGGAACATAAGTGACCCGCAGTCGGTGCAACAAGCATGTTGCATGCAGCTTTAAAATCAACAACAAGCTGTTCATTAACTGCTTTAGTAGCTTTCACTAGAATTTCAATAGAAATTCTACGATCTAAGAAATCCTTTTCAAAATAAATGAAAAATTATTATAATTTCAATATTTTGGGCATATTTTCTAAAATATTGCTCCAAATCGACTGCGGTAAAAAATTTTATACATATTTTGATGCCAAAAATCAATGGGGCACAAAAAATTTCGATTTAAAAGATTTTAGATTTTTTGACTTTTTATCAAGGGGTAGGTATGAAAAAATTACCAAAAGAAGATCAAAAATTTAAAATTCCCAATATTGACGAAATTTGAATGCAGTTTTAATGTGTCATCAAAACCATTTCCAAAAGTGAAAAAATTTTGAAAATCGGTTGATTTTTGACAAAGTTATGGCTTTTCGAAATTCGGAAGGTACCCCTAGTATGAAAAATGCCCACATAAAGTGAATTTTTTAGTCTTTTGGCCATATTTTCTAAAATATTGCTCCAAATCGACTGCGGTAAAAAATTTTATACATATTTTGATGCCAGAAATCAATTGGGCACAAAAAATTCCGATTTAAGAGATTTCATATTTTTTGACTTTTTATCAAGGGGTCGGTATGGAAAATTACCAAAAAAGATCAAAAATTTAAAATTCCCAATATTAATGAAATTTGAATGCAGTTTTAATATGTCATGAAAACCATTTCCAAAAGTGAAAAAATTTTGAAAATCGGTTGATTTTTGACAAAGTTATGGCTTTTCGAAATTCGGAAGGTACCCCTGGTATTAAAACTGTCCGTAGGGAGCGAATTTTGCAGTCTTTTGGCCATATTTTCCAAAATATGAATCAATTATTTGGAATTTTCATTTAAGAATTTCTCTTTCCAGCTGATCAATAAAAGTAATTTAAGACCCCATCAAAAATACGAAAATAATAGTTAACTCATTAGGCTAATGACGGGTGCAGTTATAATGGAAATATTTAATCGCAGGCTTAGTCAGTGATTAACTCAACTATTAACGCAGCCCAAAAACAAAAAAATAAAAACGAAAACAATTTATTTCAAAGCAACTTTCCACTTTCATTCAACTTTGACTTCGTTTCATTGATCGCTTTTTTCTAAAATTATATTACAAAATAAAGTAAACTAAGTATAAAATTTGTGGCTTATCAAAATGCAATTTTTCTTCTTCTTTTACAGGTATCACCCACAAAAATGAGATATATTTTGGAGCAGCTAAAACTCGCTGGCATCTTAGCATAATTAAAACAAATTTCAAGCGTTTAGTTTAGTGTGTGTTTAGTCTTATTTTCGGAGACGATAAATGCAAATTGGTTACATTTTGAAAAACAAAAAAAAAAAAAAGGCTATTTTTTTGTTGACCCGCTTTAAAGCGTCTCGAACTTTTGGGGAATTTGATTAATTACTCGGAACCAAAAGCATTTGCTTATGCTAATAATGTGGCCGAGAAAACGGTAAGTGTTTGCCACAAAAAATTATATACGATCTTAAACGAAATATATACCATATATATATATACTATGTTATAAAGATAGCTAGATCTAGCTATATAATTAGCAACTTACCGCGCGGCGAACGTAAACTCAAATCAACTGGTTCAACTTGAACCGGAGGGCCCTCTGCCTGCAAAGAAAGATACAGAGAGAGAGAGAGAGACAGATACAGTATGAGAAAGAGAGAAAGGGATATCATCATCATCATCATCATCATGCAGAGCATCGTCATCATCATCAATATTATTATGATTATCAATGGGGCTTATTAGCTATGCAAGTAAACAATAAGGCCATAAGCTACGGCTACGGCTAATCAAGTTTGACAAAATGATGCTAGAACTAAGATAGAGAGAGAGAGAGAGAGAGAGACTGATAGGCAGAGAGAGTGAGAGAGAGAGGGGAGAGACAGAGAGTAAAAGAGTGGTATGTGTGTGTTTTTAGCTAATATTTAGCTGTATTGCTACGTGGATTTTTTTAGCTATTTTGTGCTTATAGAATTCAGTTGACAAAATTCTGCTAGAGAGGGGGAGAAAGAAGTGAAAATAGATAGATAATGAGAGAGATAGAGAATATGAGAGAGAGAGAGAGATAGTGAGAAAGCGAGATAGATTGTGTGGAAGGAAGTAATGTGTTAAGCTAACATCTAGCTATAAAACTGCATGTTTTAGCGGCTTTTGGGCCTACTAAATTATTATAGAGTGATATAGAGAAAAAGAGAGAATGGTAAACAGAAAAAGAGAGCGAGAAGAATACAGGGAGGGGAGAGAGAGAGAGAGAGAGAGTGAAAAGAAACGTATGTGTTTAGCTAGTATCTAGCTATAAAACTGCATGTTTTTTAGCGGATTTATTGAATTATTATTTAGAGCTATGCAGAAAATTAGAGAATTAGATAGAATAGAAGATAGCGAGAAAAGAGATGGAGAGGGAGAAAGAGAGAGTGAGGAAAAGAGAGTCAATAGAGAATATGTTTGTGTGTGTATTTAGCTAGTATCTAGCTATAAAACTGCATGTTTTTTAGCGGATTTATTGATTATTGAGAACTATAGAGAAAATTAGAGAATTAGATAGAATAGAAGATAGTGAGAAAGAGAGAGAGAGAGTAGGAGAAAAATAGAGAGAGAGAGAGAGAGAGTGAGGAAAAGAGAGTCAATAGAGAATATGTTTGTGTGTGTGTTTAGCTAGTATCTAGCTATAAAGCTGCGTGTCTGGTAGCTGTTTTGGGCTTATTGAATTCAACTGCGTGGAACAACCGCAAATGACTTCCGTCGGTTGGTGGGGCACGGACTGTGGCAGTGTGGCAGTGTAGCAGTGGCAGCGGGCAAGAGGCAAGTGGCAGGGGCATCGCAATGGGGCATCTGCCCCATATGAAAACCACAATTGTTGCGCATTATGCTCTTACGAAATCTTAACCAATAAACTAACGGGCAATAAAAGAAAACCCCCCAAAAACTCAAAAACCAAAACCAAAAATAAATATATAAAAATCATAAAAAAAATGAAAAAAATATAACTCTCAAAAATAAAAATAAAGCCATAATAAAACGCTACAAAGACTACGAAGAAAAAGTGGCGAAAAAATATATATAAAAAAAAACATATATTCATATATAGATATACAGCTATAAGAAATAAAAACAGTTATCGGCTGCCCGCAGCGCCATAAAACGGATAAATTTTAATTTAGCGCTGCATATGCAACTGGTGCCACATGAGGCACCTCCAAAACGTGCCTCCGAAACACACAGCTTGGAGAGGTGCGAAAGCGCCAACACTTCTCAGCCAGCAAACGGATGCAGCTTCAACTGTGGCTTCAACTGTGGCTGCCGCTGCTGCTGTCGCTGCAACAACGAGCATAACAAACAGTGCCCAGTGGGCAACAAACGACAATTGTCAAGCTTGTAGCGCAAATTATGAAAAAATGTCAGCGACGAGTGGGCGATTTACAAGCCAAAGACTGAGAGACGTGGACAGCAGCGACAGAGTCTGGCCAACTTCTAGCTGCTGAGAGTCTGTCTGTGTGTGCGAACAAGCCACGCGATGTGGCATACCACTTAATGGTGCAGAATATGTGGAAGGGTATGCGCAGTCTACAAATCTAGCTTGATTTTTAACAACAATTTCCCTACTTTGTTCTAATCTCTGCCGTTCCCATTCGATAATATCTTTACCTAAAATTCATTTCAACTCGTTTCATTTTCAACTTGTTTCGGTTGGAATTGTGCCATTTCCAGTCGTTCCAACTCTTATTATTATTTTGTTTCCATTTCTAATTGTTCTTCCTAGATTTGCAGGCTATAGATTGTCACTTACATAAATTTGTTTCATTCCAATTGTTCTCATGTCGTCAGTTATTAACTAAGGTTTCTAGAATTTTTAGTTTTTTTCTTTGAAATTTTAACTGAGAATCATTGAAATAATTTGATAAGTTATAGTTTCCATAATTTTAAAAAGATTTAATCGAATTCGATTTCTATTGGTTTGTTTCATTTGCCAGCTGTTCCAACTTTTGTATTACTCCATTCCGAAATCTGCAAGAAAACTTGTTTCATTACCAATTGTTTCAATTGATAAGTCTGTTTGGAAATAATAGCTACTTCAGTACAACTAGTTAAGATTGTTCCATTTTAAGTCGTTCCTTATCCATTAATAAGCTTAAATACTTGTTTCTTTTCCAAATGTTCCCGCTTATTTCAATTCCAACTGTACCCACTGTCAGCTATCTCATAATTTACTAGAGTCTTATTGATAGTTCCTCCCTATCGTGATCTCTTTTAGCTTGGACTGCAATCTAGATCTTTATCAGTTGCAAATTAACTGCGGCATTCGGCACTAATTACAGGGTATGCCGGTGGTCGAGTTGAACTCTATTGGACTGCCCGCTGCATTTATTTAGACTAACAAACATTAGTTCAGATAGTTTGTCTTCGATTGTGTCCGGAGTTGTGTCGGCCTATAATGCATGCGATTGACTTTTGGCTGTATTTTTTTCCCCCCTCTTTTTTTTATTATCGTTTTTGTTTATCATGGAGAGAACAACTTTATTGATAGACGGGAGAGAGAGACGGGGGTGCAATTGATATGCCGGACCCTAGGCAGCAGCCATTTTATCTAGTTGTAATTGCCAGCGAATCTAACTGTGCTGATTTATTGTCAACGATCCACACGGCGACAGCGAGATCTTGAGATCACCAAGCTGGAAAGATCGAGTCTTTCCATCTGCCCACTGTGCTCCCCGTCGTGCCCTTGCCTCTGCCACTGCCTTTGCCTTTGCCTTTTATTATATTGTTATTGGCGTTGGCAATCTGTGCGCTAATTTGTGTGAAACGTGCTGAAATTTCTCATAGGCGCCGAACACCGATTGACGAGCACCGACGATCACCGATCACCGATCAGCGATCTCTCGTAAACGACAAACAGCTCTTGACCATTAGTTGGCTGCAATCATAGCCAGACTCGGTGAAGACACTGCTACTCCTGTCTCTGAGTTGACTTGATGGCCAGTTTTATGGATTGTTTTCCGGCTGGTATGTGATCTGGCAAATGATATTTGCCGCTGGAATTTTTCGGCCAAAAAGAAAAGCGAAAAAACAGAAACAGAAGCAGAAGCTGTGGCTGCGGCTTTTTCTCTGTCTTGTGCCGCGATTCATGAGTTGTATATGGCGAGCAATTGCAGCATTGGGAATTGTTTCCAGCTGTCATCAATGCCAAGACTCCGGCAATTACCACAAACCAGAACTATATCATTTGCTTGGCAAGTCTATCAACTCTTCTCCCATACCAACACCATCATCATCATTGTTAGTTTCTTATGAAATATCTTAGGCCAGTTATCGACTTTATTTGTGGGAGTTTTTACACCTCGTTACCTCATCAAACTTATGCCATAATTAAAATTATATATACATACATCTATATTCATTAATTGTTATAACAACTTAAATATAATATTAATTTAATTAAGACGGATAAGTCATTTAATATCATTTCGTATATATAAGTTTACGATATTTTGCAAGTTAAAATATATGTATATATTTGAGAAATGTTCAGCTTCAGCTGATTTTCAAGTTTTCTCTTTTATTTGATTTTTGTTTGGCGAATCTGGGTTTATGTTTTTTTTTTCCAGTTTTAAATCAAATGAAATTGTTTGCCAAGTTATGGTTATATAATCTTTATCTTTTATAGTTCGTTAAATTTTAGATGCATTTAACAGAATATCAAAAATATCTGTTTATTAAAAGTAGAAATACATAATTTTTAATATATAAATTTAATTGAATTTTAAATATTTTTTGAAGGGCTAAAATTGAAATAGTTGTAATATTTACAAACTATATTTCATTTTCAATTTACATTAATTTTTGCACGAATTTATTCAAAAATAATTTTAATGCACATTAGTTACAAAAAAATAGCATTCAATAAGAAAGTATTGCATTTTTAATTATTCAATATTGAACTCAAATTAATTTATATTTTTCCGAAAATTTTAAAGCAAAATTTATATTTATTTCATAAATCAACCCTTATTTTTGCTGTAAATTATTATTTCTTATTGTATTATAAACATAAAACTTAAAGCAAAAAGTGTTTTCCACACAAATTTCTTTAAATTGTTTATTAATAGTATACCCTATTACAAATTTATTGAATTATAAATTTATGTTTATTTTTAAATAAGTTATAATTTTTCAAATTTTAATTTATATCAATTATATATAATTGAAAATTAATTGAAACTCACCTCCTTTGCTGACAGAGGGTCGGATCCCAGTCCATTCTGCAAGGAAGAGGAGATTGAGGTGACTTGAGGAATTTATTTGGCTAATTATGCAATTAGTAATATTCCCTAAAGTCAGAGAGAGAGAGAGAGAGAGGGAGAGAGTGGTAGAGTGAGAGGGAGAAAGAGAGGACTACTAAAGGTGTTGCAAGTGCAAGATAAATAAAAATAAAAAGGGCATAAAAGTGGAATAAGAAACCCTAACAGCTAGTGGAGAGTATAGAAATGGGGAAGTGGGAATTACAGACAACAGGAATTACTTGGAGAAACTGCAACCAAATAGAGAGAGAGACACAGAGACAGAGAGAGAGACAGACAGAGATAGTGAGAGATAGAGATGGAGAGAGAAACTAAGAACGGGGGCACTTGGCAGACTTGGTTACATGGTTACATGGCATATGGCGTTTGGCGTTGGCGTTTTGGCCCGTTGATTCCTGAGTGGTGGTGGTGCTTACCATGAAAACCATTAAATTGTAAAACGTCTTACAAAATAATAATTGCCCGGCAACGTTCTGGCCACGTTACGGAACTGCAACTGCAACTGCAACTCGGACTGGGACTGCAACAACGGCGACAGCGACAGCGACAACGACGACGATGGTGCTTGAAATAATCGCTGCAACTATTGTAGTTAGTCTCTATTGTCGCAGCAGCTGTTACCGTTTGCTTCTGCCGCATGCTATCCGCCAAATCAATGACAACACGCCAGTAAACACACACAGAAACACACAACCACACCAACACAGAGTATACACACTAACACAGACACAAACACAGGCACAGGCACGTTTACAGGTACAAGGCGAAGACGCAATTTCAAATTGGTTCCTCTCTTTTTTTGTTGTTGTTGTTGCTTTTTCTTTTATTTCTTTGCGCTTATATTCGTTTCATTTTTGGGCAGCGCAGTCAACGCGACGACGACGACGACGACGACGCTGCACCGCTTGCATTGTGCAAAAAAAATAAGCTACGCGGTGCGTGACGCGTTGCAGCGCGTAGAGAGCGAGCGACGGCAGCAGAGCAAAGCAGAGAGAGTGGGAGAGAGGAAAGTTCAGCTGGCCTTAGGCGTATGCTGTTTCAATATTCAAATTGTTTCACGGCGCGTAGAACTTTGACAGCGACTGAGACGAGGGCTGGGTCGCTTCACTACTGCACATAAAATCTATCAACTTTTTACAGATGTACATATGTGTATGTGTATGGGTATTTATGTTGGTATGTGTATATATAAATTCATAAATACATCCGGTGGTTCACTTATTAGCACTTATTGCAGTCAGGCAGCGCTTCCTGGGCGGGGGTGTTACACTTTTCTCTTGCATATCCGCTCAATTGCCGGACACACGCAGCCGCGGGCGCAACAAACAGCAATCAACGCGCGCGCGTATGCGATGCTGTTGCTGCTGCCGCTGCACGCTTAATTCGATCAGCGGCTGTTTTGCGATGCCTGTTGTTGTGATTATTGTTGTTGTAGTTGTTATAGTTGCTGTTGTTGGTATTATTGCTGCTGGGGCGTTGTAATCACGCTCGTCGCTGTTTTATAGTTATAGTTGTCGTTGTAGTCGTAATCAAAAAGGCTAGGCACATGCTACGCCCCAACAACAAGCTGCCGCGTGTTTCAATTTATTGACACTCGACAGAACGTTTGCATGTAAATATAACTACATATTTGTATATATAATATTTGCTTGTCCGTCTGTATCTTTTTGCAAAGTGTGTGTGTGTGTGTGTGTGTGTGTACGTTTGCAAATTACAGCACATCCGTCATTTTAATTTCACTTAAAACGCCATTTAAATCAGCAGGCATTCATTGCACGCATGCACGCACGCACGCACGCGCAATGCCGGCTAATACTCTCCCCACAAGCACACACACAACGCGCAGCCCTAAAAACGTAAACAACAAACACGCAACGCAACGGAATGGAACGTGCAGAAACTGAAACAGGCGACAAGACAGCGCCTGCAGCAAAGGAAGCGCCCAACTTTTACGAACGTAACGCACACTTGGCACGAAGAGGAGACGAACGAACGAAACGAAACGAAACGAAATGAAACGAAGTGAAACGTAAACGAAGCGCGACACACGACCGACTAGCGCCACGTTCGCAGCTGGAATGAAACCGACATTGCGAACATGTTCGCCGCTAACTTAACTCAACGCAGCTGAGAGCTTAAACTGAGCAGCCGCTGTCTCAGTCTCAGTCTCAGCCTATGCGATACGTCTAGCCTTGTTATTGTTTGTGTGCGAGTGTGTATGTGTGCTTCTGTGAGAGCTTGCGTTAGACTGTACGTATGTGTGTGTGTGTGCGCCAGTTTGTTTGTTTATTTTGTTAAGGTGGAGTCTAGTCTAAATGACAAGTTGGCGCGCATATTATTGGGTGGCCGACACTGTTTACACTCGTCTGTGTGTTTGTGTGTGTGTGTCTGTTTGTGTGTGTGCTGTTAATTAACATACAAAGAGAGAGGGAAACTATGTTAGACGAGAGTGACAAGTTTGGCGTAGGTGTTGGCGCCAGCGTTTCTCATTGGCTGTCTGCGTGCATACGCTCTCGCTCTCTTTCTCTCTCTCTCTCTCTTGCTTAGAGGCAATTAATATATAAAAGCGCATATGTGCTGCATGCGTATGTATATGTGTGTGAATGTGACAGCTGTTTTTTTTGTTGTTTTTTTTTTTTTTTTGTTTCTTTATTGTGTGTTTTTGTGGAAACACGTCCATCAGACTTGTTATGCGGCAAGCTTAATCTGTTTAACTGCAACTGCATCTGCATCGGTATTTTTTTTTTTATTATTTATTTATTTATTTATTTTTTCGTTGAAAACGAAAACGCAGCATGAGCAACAAAGCGAAACGTGAGCAAAGAGAGCAGAGCAAAGAGGGGGCGGCAAACACAGTAGTAAGCTGTGGGAGTCTAAGCAATCTCTCCCTCTCTCTCTCTCTCTCTCCCTCTCTCTCTCTCTCTCCCTCTCTCTATTCCTCACTGTCTCTATCGCTCGCTGTACGCTCGCTCCACTTTTCCACGCGCTTTGACAGCCATTTTTGGTAACAATAAATCGTGATACATCATCAAAAGTCAATTCAAATATGTGGACCACTGTTGCTGCTGTTGTTGACAACAGTTACAGAAAACAAAACAAAAACAGAGATGAGAAACAAAAAAATACAAATATATTTTAATTTTAATTGATTGTCGAGCGAGATTTACGTTTGCAGCAAAAGTTTCTTCTCACGCTCCTCCACCACAAAAAAAAAACAGCACAGAGACACTTGCGCCTTAGATGACAGGATTAGGTTTTGCGGGGAATTGTCAAAATGGGAAAGCGGCAGGCAACGTAGAGAGCGAGAAAGATATAGAAGTAGAGAGAGAGAGAGAGATCGACAGCGACTGCATTTCTTATGCATGTTTTTATTTTTTGCCCAAATCAACATAAACGCATTTGAAATCAATATACTACGTGACTGAAGCGTGGCCAATGCGTGCAACACACAACAACACACAACAATAAACAACAACCAAAAACAACAATAACAACAAAAAACAACAATAAACTGAAATTGTGGCAACTAATTAGTTGCCATTTAAATGCAACATACTTCGCGGCGACACCTGCTATAAAAACGCCACGCTTAGCGATGACAACCACCCAGCAGCTTTTATCTGATGTCAGCAGAAAAGTAGGCAATAAAAATATTACTCAAAATGATGACAAAATTGAATTGAAAAATAATTATAAATAGTCATAAAATAAACAACAACAATAAAAATAATACATAATTTCATGACAATCAAACATAAACAGGCAACCAATTTGATTGCCTTGAAATTGGCGTGGAGTTACCCCGATAGCACAGGTAAACGCCGCACAAAAACCCAAGGAGCAAAAAACCCTTGTTCTGGTTTTTCTCCTGCCCTCTGGCCCTCTACGACGTCGGGTTAGGTAAGTCCTGCGTCCTGCGATCCAGTGTTTTCCAGCGGAAGTTCATGAGCCGCATTAATCGGGTATTTTTGGAGAGCGGCGGCATCGGCGGCAGGCAGGGCACATCATTCTAACCGGAAATTTGACTTTTCGCTCGTATTTTCACATTTTTATTTCTGTGTGTTTTTCTAGATGCGATGCGACTAGGAGTGTGTGTGCGAGTGTGTGTTTAGGTGTGTGTGGGAATTTACTAATTATGCATAATGAAACCTTTTTGCGTATTTTCCGCCGTTAGAGATTAGCGCACATATAAATTATGTAATAATTAAACAAGTTTAACTTTGAAAGTATTTAATTAATTGTTTTCAAATATCTTTCGAGATAATCCATATTGGCTTTAAATATTATATTTATATTTTATACATACACACCTATTTAAATTGAAGAATGTTAAAATAATTAGTTAAGTATTTTATCTGATTTTTATTTTAATTTGTTTAATATTATTTATTTCGGTATTTTATTATATCAACTTATCTATTTTATAATATATATTAATATTTTTCAGTAATTAAATAATGGGCTTAATATAATTTTAGCTGTAATCCTTGTTTAGTGGAATATTTTATATTATTTTCACTTATTTAGATACAATTACAAAATATTGTGTATATTTTAAATATAAATATTTTCAATATGATAAATATTTATTTTAATACACTTATATATATGTTATATATGTTATATTTTAAATATTTTTTTACAATTAAATATTATTTATAATTACCATTATAAAATGAATAATGTTTTTAAGTCTTAATCAATAATAGAAAAAATACAAAATTATAGGTGTTTTTTTTTTAAAGAAAAATATTTTATAAATGTTTCGAAACATTTTTGGAGTAATATATTTTTATTTTTGAACATAAATAAATAAATAAATTTAATGTGATGGAGTAAGTATTTCACGGTTTTAAAATACCTTCTATATATATTCAACATTTCTGTTTATTTTCAATTTTTTTTTTAAATAAATAACAATATAATATTTCAAAAGTATTTAATTAAATGCTTTAAGGTATATGTATATTTTTATTTGCATGCTAATTTCTTTATTTCAACTTATTTCCATTTGGATATTATCGAGTATTTTAATCAAAACTCACGTTCGGTTTCAAATAAATCCAAGAATAACCCAAATCCTTGTAAATTCCCGTCTAAACGACTACCCGCCTGTTTGCATCTCTTTCGCACACACAGCTCGTGCCAAAAACCCAAAATACGCCGCAAAATACGCAGCGAATTCGGCCACTGACGTCACACACGCACAGTACCTGCCTGTGGCTGGGTCTGTGTCTCTGCTGTGTGTACGCTGCGAATTGCCAAAGGGTAGCGGTGAGTGCGTGTGCGAGAGCGAGACGACTAGTGTGGTTGGCGATGCGGAGCGAACAGCGAATGGCGAACGAGGCAAGCGAGCGAAGCGCAAAATGTTGATCTGAGCAATGGCCGCGAGGATCGAGCATCAGTTGTGTTTCGTCATTGCCTCAGCGCGCACACAGCGCATCCACGTCCACGTCCTCAAGCCACAAGTTGACAGATCGCGGCACGTGAAAACAAATATATCTCTATTGAGAAATAAATATATGTATATTTTTAAAAAGAAATATATACATATATATATATAAATTAAAATAGTGTTGTTTTAGTGGAGGAAAAGTGCGTATTTCTGTTAGTGAATTTAAGAAAACGATGAGCACACGATCGGTGTCGCCAAAGGTGCTGCTGGACATTAGTTATAAGCAAACGCTGCCCAACATCATGGAGTTGCAGCACAATGTCATCAAGCTCATTCAGGTGGAGCAGCAGGCCGCCTACATGCAACCCACCCCACACTACATGCCACATCAGCAGCAGCAACAGCAGCAGCAGCAGCAACAACAATATGCCACATTGCCTTCGTTGGCACCGAATGCGGCTGATTATGCCGCCTATGGCATCACGGATATGGAGGATACGGATTACAATATTCCTAGCAATGAGGTGCTCAGCACCTCACCTCACAGCGCCCACAGCAGCCTGGAACTCAATAACAACAACAACAACAGCAGCAACAACAACTTTAAGCAGCAACAGGCGCCGGCTGGTGTGGCTGCCACAGCAGCTGCTGTTGCAACTCCACATGGCTACATGCTCAATGAGCATGGGAAGCGGGCGAGGAGTAGCAGCGACTATGACTGCCACACGGATGCACTCGCCATGCAACCCGATCACAAGAAGTTGTTGCAACAACAACAGCAGCAACAACAGCAGCAACAAATCTATGTTGACTATTTGCCCACCACAGTCGATGAAGTGGCAGCTGCCCAAACTCAAGCTCAATCCCAATCCCAATCCCAATCCCACTCCCATTCTCAATCTCAATCTCAGCATCAGAATCATCATCAAAGTCAATCACAGTCCCCGCATTCTCATTTTGAATTTGCCGCCGATGAGGAGCTGCAGGATCACAAGCCGCACATTTTCAAATATGGCGCCGGTGTCGGTGTCGGAGTGGGCGTTGCTGGTACAGTGGGCGTGGGCATATATCCGCAAACCATATCCCAACAGCAGCAGCAGCAACAACAACAACAGCAGCTACACTTTCAGAATGGCTACAGAACTGGGTGAGTACGACTTTCAATACTAAAAAGTTGATTGAAAAAAGAGAGCATAGAAAAAATTTTGAAAACTATAAATTTGGAAATTTGTTTAATCTTTAAAGATATTTAACAGCATAGTATCATAGAGTTATTTTCGCAAGGAATTCCACATAAAAAAATACATGATTTACCAAAAATTTTCTAAATATTCAGAAGCATCTCTAAAATTACAAAATTGCAAAATTACATTAAATTTGTGAAAATTACTTTCTGGCAGAAATTTTGAGTTCCAATAGTTTCAATATTTTAGCAGACCTTTAAAAAAAATTTAGCAAATTTCATATTAGATTTTTTATATTTTATGATTATAAAAAATATAGCGCAACTTTTTTAAAAGGATTTTGATATAATTTAAAACTACAGAAAGTTTCGCAACGAATTAATAATATAATATATGAGGGGATTCTATCCTATAATTTGAAAAGAGAATTATATATATATATATGTATATATAAGAGAATCCTATAATTTGAAAAGAGAATATTATATATATATATATATGAGAGAATTCTCTTTTCAAATTATAGGAAAAAAGCCCCTATATATATATAACAGGATTTCTGTTATTGCATCAAAAAATCCTAAAATTTTAACAAAAATTCAAATTGTCGATTTTTAATGGAGAGATAAAAATATCTTAAAATTACACTAGAAAAAAAGGATAATTTGAAATTAAACAACGTTTTTCTAATATTTCCAACCTTTTTGAAATCTCAAAAAAAAATTGTCATTATTTAATATACAGAAAAGTCCTTCAAAATATATTATATAATTAAATATTATTATAATATAAAAAACTCATTAGAGTTTCGTTAAAAAAATATTGCTATATTTAAAAAAATCAAATATTTCTTCGTGGTTCAAAAGCTATTTAAATTTAATTTAATAATTTAAATTTTTTCTAAGGTTTATTTCACTTGATATTGATTTTAGAAAATAGAAAAAATGTTCAATTCCAAATATCACAATTAATTTTGTTTATAATGTGTAGAGATAAAGTAAATTTCCATACTGCATATATATGATATGTACATATATAATATTATCTATATATCTATATATATATATCTATATATTATCTATATATAGCTAGAACATCAGATTTAGAATATTTTTTTCTTTTTTAGCAGTTTTTTGTGTGTTTTTCCTGCATAAAAGTTTATTTTTATAGCCCAAAAATTTGTTATTTTTTTCGACTTATACATAATATGAAAAGAAATTGTATAATACAAAAGAACTTCGCTTACTTTTGTCTTATTATGAATGAAATATCGAAATTTGAGAAATTAGTTTTCATTAGATTTTAGCTCAAAATTTACAATTTGAAAATTCCAAATCAATTTTCCAAAAATTTGCAATTCTTTTATTCGCTAAATAGTTTTTAAGTTTTATTTCGAAATTTACAAAAATATGTTATTCAATTTCTTTTATTTTATTTTATTTTTTAACTAAAATATTAATCGAAATATGTGCTGTTTTTGAAATATTTTAAATACTAAATATGTTATTTAATTTCTTTTATTTTATTTTATTTTTTAACTAAAATATTAATCTGAATATGTGGTATTTTTGAAATATTTTAAATACTAAATATGTTATTTAATTTTTTTTAATTTTATTTTTTAATTGAAATATAATACTAAATATATACTATTTTTGTAATATTTTTGTCATGTCCACTTTAGTCAAAATTACGAGGCCTACGAACCGGCAAACAGTCTGAATGGCAGCGCCTATTCCAGCTCGGATCGGGATGACATGGAGTATGCCCGGCAGTCGGCGCTCAGTTCGATGGGCGGATATGGTAAGGAGGACGATATGGAGGAGATGTCGCCGGCCTGTTTGGCGGATGACGGCAGCCTGCTGGACGCTGTGGATGCGGCGGGCAAAGCGTTCCGGAAGCCACGACGCCGACTGAAACGGAAGCCCAGCAAATCGGAGGACACGGATGAGTTCAGCAATCAGCGGGTGATGGCCAATGTGCGGGAGAGACAGCGCACCCAGAGTCTCAACGATGCGTTCAAGGCGCTCCAGCAGATTATACCCACGTTGCCCAGCGACAAGCTCAGCAAGATTCAAACCCTCAAATTGGCCACTAGGTAAGTGACGAAACCCTCCTCGAAGCCCCTCATTCCTAAGAGGATACTCATTGTAGAATATCTATTATTGCTTTGCAGATACATTGACTTCCTCTGCCGCATGTTGAGCTCCAGCGACATCTCGCTGCTGAAGGCGCTGGAGGCGCAATCCTCGCCCATGTCGCCGGGATTTGGCAATGCCAGCACCTTGCTGAGTGCCGCCAATGGAGCCGAGGCGGACCTCAAGTGCCTCCGCAAGGCCAACGGGGCGCCCATCATTCCGCCCGAGAAACTCAGCTATCTGTTTGGCGTCTGGCGCATGGAGGGGGATGCCCAGCATCAGAAGGTCTAGAAAATACCAACAAAAAATACCAAAAATACTAAAAATACCAACAAAAATACTAAAAAATACTAAAAAATATACAAATACTACTTGCCTTGGGGGCTTCCAGCTGAATAATTCCAATTGCGTGTGCCACGCCCAGCGGCACCAGCATATATAGATCTTTCCATATCTTATAGATGATTAACATAAAAAATAAACATCATAATATTTATAATTATAATTATAAAACAAACTGAAACTGACAAAAACAAAATTAATATAAAATAATAGAAATGAAAAGAAAAAATAAAATGAATTAATTTATTATTTTTATGAAACAAGCTGAAACTGACAAAAAAAAAAATATAACTAAAAAAGTGAAAAGAAATTAAAAGTGTTAAGAAGTTGAAAAAAAGAGCATACAAGTTGATTAAATATTTCTGTAATTATGATTAATTAATATTAATTAATTAAATGCTTAATTAGTTTTATAAATATATAATTTATAGTTGTTCTTATAGTTATTATTATAATTTAGGCTTAAATTTATGTTTAGCTCTAACTAAATTGTATAAATTACAAATTAAAAAAAAAAAGGGAGAGAAAAAAATGATTTTTATAAGAAAATTTTTATAGTGCGGGGAAAATATTTTTGTGGCAGATTTCTTATTGACAAAATTCAATTGAAAAATTTTAAAAAATATAAAAGTATTAAACAAAAATTCCTTGATTATAATTTTTTTTATTGTTCTTAAGTGGTATTTTGTAGAATATTTATCGCTGATTTCATTTAAAAAAAAATTGCAGAAAATGAGAAAAAAAATTGGATTTTTAAAGCTACTTTTTTGTAGAATATTTCTCTGACTAAAATAAAAAGTATATGATTTTTATTAATTATGTTTTATAATTTTTTTTAAATTATTATTTTTGACGACCTTCAACAATTTATTATAACAAAAAAATAACAGAAAAAAAGACAATTTTTTTTATAAAGAAATTTGTATGGAAGCGCCATTTTGTAGGGAATTATTTAGCTGGAGTTGCAGCTGCAGCTTCTTCTTCCTCTTCATTATTATATGCATTCTGCTTTTTCTTCTTTTTTTTCTTCTTCTTCTTCTTCTTCGTCGTCGTCGTCGTCGTCGTCGTCGTCGTCGTCGTCGTCGTCGTCGTCGTCGTCGTCGTCGTCGTCGTCGTCGTCGTCGTCGTCGTCGTCGTCGTCGTCGTCGTCGATCTTATTCCCCCATTAAATTAGGCGCGAAAATGTTGTCGTCATGCGCTCGTTGAGCATTCAGGGGGGGTCCTGTGGCCGCCGCTTTATAAGACATGTATGATGAAGAAGAAGCGGAGGAAGAAGAGGAAGAAGTAGAAGAAGAAGACAAAAAAGATATAATATTATATCTTTGGCGACATACTTAGAGCGTAACGTCATGTCTCCCTCCGTCTCTCTCTCCCACACACTCTTTCTCTCTCTCTCTCTCTCCCACACACTCTTTCTCTCTCTCTCTCTCTCTCTCTCTCTCTCTCTCGTTGTGTGTATCTTTGAGATACTTGCTGTTGATGGGAAGCTGCAAAATGGCAACCAGATACATGGCTGCCTCCGCTTCCCCCCTCTCCCTCTCTCTACCCATCTGCCTCTCCCCCTCTGCCACTGCCCCCTCTGCCTCTCCCCCTCTGCCACTGTCCCCTCTGCCTTCAGCTACTTGTATGGGAGCTGGGAACACATTTCACATCCGGTGATTTATGTGCATTTGTTTAATTCTCTTTATGCACACAACTGGTGGAGTTTTGCCACACATAAAAACTGTTTACAATGTATTCCCCAAATAAAAAAAAATAGAAGAAAAAGAAGAGCGCAAAATAAAAACAAATAGTATTTATGTCGCACCGAAAAACTGCTCATAATTAGCGCAGTCAGTTGATTTAGTTTAGTGCGCTTCAAAGGCGAAACAAATATCATTTTTAGTTGGTCGACTTAATTGCTTTTTAAATGACAGCTGGCATGAGTATCTTCTGCACTTGCCTACAAAGTATCTCCAGCTACTTTATAAACACACACACACATAGAGATACACAATATACAGATACAGATACATATGCTTGAATCTATTTAGATACTTTTGCCTGTGTTGACAGGTTGTTGTAGAAATAGGCTACTTTCCAGCTGCAGTTGAGCACTGTTTGTATCTTAGAGATACTCGAGTGTATCTCTACAGATGCTCCAAGGTGTTGGCTGAAAGATATGTGGAGTGCGACACTTTGAGTAGCACTTATTTAGATAGTTATAACACATCTTAAGCCAAGTACTTGAATTTTTTAAGCCTTGATTTCTAGATGGGGGTTTATGTCTCTGCTAGCTGGCGGCAGGTTGAAAGCTAAGCTAAGGCTTGGAAACTTGGCTAAGTTAGTTGAAAATTTCATTTTTATTTACATACATTTAATTATTATATTTAATAGAGATAACATATCTGCATAGGATTTTAAAAAATTTTACAAATTATATTTGCTTAAAATTTATTAATATTTTTTATGGATTTAAATTTTTTTGGTGTTTCATATTAATTTTTCAAATTTCATACCAAGTGCTCTTTGAAAAAATGCAAAAGTTGATATGATTTATCTTGTTTTATAATTTTTTTTTAGCTTAATATATTTATTATTATATTTATTTATTTTTATATATATATATTTCATGTTTTATAATGCATTCATAATATTTGAATTTAATTATTTTTCTTCAGTATTATATTCTTTGATTAGCTGCACTTAACTAAAAAATAACTTATAAATTTCATAAAATTCATAAAATGTAAAAAAAATTTATGTTAAAAAAAGAATAAATTTTATAACTAAATTTATAAGAAATTTATCAATTTTATAGACAATTAACATGAATTCAAAATATATAAGTTTGAAAAAGAATGGAAGATTTTGACTTAATCAAAAATAAAATAGGAAATAATAAATTAATAATAGATATAATGAAATTAAGTACTTTATTATATTATTTAATAAATTAATTATTTAATTAATAAATTAAAAAAATTTATTTTATTTTTAATTTTTATATATATGGAGTTTATATATAAAAAGTAAACAATAAAATTTTTAAAATATTAAAATATTTTTAAGAAATATTTTTCAGTTCAATATTAATTGATACATATATGTTTGTATGGGTCCAGCACTTAAATAAATAAAAAATAAAAAAAAATAATAAATAAATAATTAATAAATAAAAAAAAAATAAAATAAAAAAAGTTTAATATTAACAGAAATAAATAGAAACATATATAAATAATTACCTTAGAATAACTTCAAATTTTTATATGTAATTTTATTGAAAATTCCATCACCTTTTGCAATTCGAAACTATATATTCTTGGCCACCTTTTCTTCCCACTAAACTAAACAAGTTTTTGAAAATTTCTACACGAATTAAATTAAATTGAAAACCATTTGAATAAACACATCAGTTGTCGGTTGTGGCATAATTGATATTGGATACTTAGGAACCCTTTTCTCGGACTCAACTCTCCAATTATTCGTTCCACTCCCTCCAAAAGTGAGCTACGGTTTCCTAGAGATGTTCCCTCCGTTCCCTTCCCCGTACCCCCCTTCCACGACTCCCTGCCATGCAACGAGCTGTCAACGCCCCCCTCCGAAATGAGTTCAAAGTGCAACTGAAAAATTGAAAAAAAGTGAAGGAAAAAAATATGAACTCAAGATCAGCTCGAATAACGCATAAATTGAATGCCCAAAAATAGTAATGGAGTCACTGCGCTTAGGGAGGATTCCACACACAGCAAGGACACTCCATTTTCAAATTTTTCCTGTTTTTTTCTTTTCCTCCCTTGTTTTTGTTTTTGTTTTTCTCCCTTGTTTTTTTGTGTTGTTATTCTTTTGTTTTTCGCTTGGCAAAATTCACATGGTCGTTAAGGGCACAGGATTGTTATGAGAAGAAAGAGAGAGAGGGAGAGAGAGAGAGAGAGAAGTGGAAAATGGCATGTGCTATGCGCCAGCGATGAGAGGGCAGAGGGCACTGCGAATCACAGCAAGGATCTGAATAACCCAAGAGACCAAGGACCTCATGCCGCTCACGAACATTACGTTTTTCCAACATATGTGACTCGCTTCGACTCATAAATGAATTAAAAACAATGCAGCTCGTGGGAGTAGGCGCAGGATATTCATACGCATGTCCTTAACAGTTGTTGCTGCTGTTGTTGTTGTTGTTGTTGTTGTTGTTGTTGTTATCCTTGGCAGTGACTTGAAGTAGGCGCCGCCTGTGGCAACCTCTGACTTGCCTCTGCATTGTCTCCCTCTCCCTTTCTCTTACTCTTACTCTCTCTCTCTCTCTCTCTCTCTCTTTGTCTCTCTCTTTGTCTCTTTCACTCTCTCTCTCTCACTCTCCCTCTCTCTCTCTTTGTTGAGCATATATCCTGCTACTTTTTTTCTTGTCTCATTTCCCTAACAACACCCAAATTTAATTAGATGCAGTTTTTCAATGGAAATGATATGTATTTTTGTGTATATATATATGTATATATATATATATGTACATATATGTATATATATGTATGTGTGCTATAAAGATTTTCACATATCTCAACTTCCGTTGAATAATGTGGGAATTTAAAAGGAAAAAAGCAAAGAAAAGATATTTAATGATCTAATTTTTGAGTTGTTTTCTACATAAAAAAATTACTCAAATTATTTGAATATTTTTTCTAAAATAATTATAAAATATAAATAATTATTTTACAAAAAAAATATTCAATGATCTAATTGTCGAGGAATTTTTTACCTGAAAAAATTACTCAAATTTGTTGATTTTTATACATATAAATAATTATTTTATTTTATTTTATTTTTTATTAATAAAGTTTATAAGTGAAGAATCTGTACAGTTCAAAGAATTTTAGTGGCTTAGAAAAAAAGCTACTTAAATAAATTTAAAATAAAACACACACAAAATAAAATACAATAAATAAATAAAATAACAATAAAATAAAAATTTAAACACTGCTTAACTTAATTCTAAGTTACAATGATTATACAATGATATAAATAAATAAATAAATTAAAATGAAAATTCATCTAAATAAAAACTTATAAGTTATATTTTCTCAAACAAAAAAATATTATCTAAATAAAAAACTATTTGCAATTTTATCAATGCAATAATTCAATATAATTTTGTGCAAATGAAAATCAATCTCAATATTATTTATTTATGCTATAAATTTTTTTTTATAGTTTTTTTTATTTATTAATTAAGTGCTGGACCTATACAAAGCTTGAATCATTTTTGTGGAATAATTTATTTTTTTTTTTTTTTTTGATATTTTTTTTTATAAATATGAAAATTTTGACACTTTGTATAGATTTAAAATTAAAAATTATTGCTGTCTATTCTTTATTTAATTTTCTTCTCGAAACTAATATAAATAATTATTTTACTAGGCAATAAAAATAAATACTAAAGAAAGATATTCGCATAGATCGAATATCTCAAGTTCCTTTGGTACGATATATAAATATTGAAAATCTTTAAACATAAATCGATTTCATTCAAAATTGTAAAAATTTAACACAATGCACAAAAACAATATATACATACATATATATATATATATATATTCAAATATCATATATGAAATATACTCAATTTACTTTCATATACATACATACATACATACATACATACATACATATACATACATACATACAAGACATATGTATTCATGTTATGCGAAACTGAAATGTGGTTTCATGTAAAAATTTCTGTGAATTATTTTCAATTATATTGGCAAAAGGCAACAACAATAACAAGCAGATGATGATGAAGAAGAAGAAGAAGAGCAGCAGAAATCAGAGTTTGTGGCAACAACAATTGCTGATGATGCTGGCAGCGTGTCCGGACACAAGTGCCCCCATGTTGCCACTGGCAACACGGTGTGTCCAAAAACTATACGAGGCGCATCAGATTTCAAAGTCGAAGCAACTCAAACGGATGCCAACGATGTACGAGCTGGGGATGTACTAGAAAGGGGATGGTGGTGGGGGGTTGGCGGTGGTGGGTGGAAGGTGGTGGGGGGTTGCCTTTGTCTTTGGTGTATTGTGATTGTTGCTCATTTGCAAACTGCTGATTGATTTTTTTCTCGAGCATGGGGGGCAGCTGCTCTCTCTCTGCCTCTCTCTCTCTCTCTCGCACTGCCATTCTCTTCCTGTCTCACTTACTCTGACTGTGGACACGCCCATTCGCAGTGCCACACATCTGCTTCATGCAACGTTGCAAGGCAACAAAACAATTTATGCATCAGAGTTAAAGTAATTAAAATCAATTTTGGATTTGAGGCGAGAGGTGTTTAGGCAGTTGTCCAACTAGACCAACTACTCCAACAACAACAACAACAGCAACAACAACAGCTGCAACAACAACAACAGCAGTTGAGACTATTTGTTGTTGTTGTTGTTGTTGCTTTAGTGCATTTGCCGATCAATCAACGATCAAAGTTCATAACAAACGAAGTTGACCCAACAGACTAATGGCGGATAGCGAAGAGCGGAGAGTGGAGAGTGGAGAGCGGAGAGTGGAGAGCGGAGAGTGGAGAGCGAAGAGTGGAGAGCGAAGAGTGGAGAGCGGAGAGGGCCGCGTTGCCAACGACCCGTCAGCAACAACAACAACAACAATAAAAGGCCTAACAAATGTACGCTAATGTACTCGCATCTGTATACATACATCGACATACACATACACACACACACATACACATACACATACATCATTACAACATTCGAATGTGTGTAAAAAAACATAAAAAATTACTCATCAACAACAACAGCAGCAAAAAAAAATGAAAATAAAAATAAAGTAGAAAAGTTCATAAGTTGTGAACTGGTTTTTAAGGCACGACTACTGATATACCCTGTAAATAAATATTTCAAATAGTTTTTACTTGTAAATATATGATATTTTTAATTTATTAAAAATATTTTTTTAACACTATGTTTTATTATAATATATTATATAATAATAAATGAAAATGGTAAGATTATAACTTTAATTTAGTAATTTTAATTTTAATTGAATTAATTAAATTTTGTGCATAAATATAATTAATATATCAATTGATTGTAGTTGACTTATTATATATTATATTATATCATATTATATTATATTATATTATATTATGTTATATTATATTATATTATATTATATTATATTATATTATATTATATTATATTATATTATATTATATTATATTATATTATATTATATTATATTATATTATTCTATAAATATTAAAAGAAAAATTACTGTCATTATTATTAATTGGAAAAATATATATTGTAAATAAATTCTTGGATTTCTTTTCTTTAAATTCTGATATTGCAAACTCATATTGGGATACATTTTCTATATTTTACAATACATATATTATATTGTAAGGTAATATTTATTTTTATTAAAAACAGACATATAAGTATATAGTAATTTCAGTTTAATATATAAATACATATATACTTCCATTTAAAGACATACATATAAGTACATATATTGAATATTTAATTTCAATTTATATTATAACAAATTATATGACATATATATTATATTATTATTATTATTCCCATGATTTTATTTATTTTCATATTCATTATTCGCTTGAGTTTTCCAAACCATTTTTTGTTGATTTATTTTCTAATTATTTTGTATAGTTTGATCAATTTTAATTTTAAAAATCATTCCAAATTTCCTTTTGTTCACCTCCACTTTTTCCCATTTCAGTCAAGCTACCCGATTAGCTCATCAATTTGCTGGGTATCTATATACATATCTGACTAGTGTTGTATTGAAATCGAATGATGATCGTAGAGCGTGTGGCACGAAAAGGGGCAAAAGCAAATATACTACATGCACCAGCAGCACTCTTCGCTTCTCTTCTTCCACCCGTCTGTTCATCCAGTCATCCATCCATCTATCTGTGCAACAGTCACTCCGTCCGTCCGTTCGTCCGTCCGTCAATTTGTCTGTCGCTTCGGTCGCATAAATATTTTGCTTTTATATTTTTTCAGGCGAAGATGCGCAGCACATAAACCCCTATGTAGTTGTTGTCTATAAACAAAAAAGCGGCAGCAAAAGCAAAAAAAAGGAAAAAAAAGTGTCCATAAAAAAGCGGCAGCAGTGTCCAAAGATGGCGAGAGAGTGAGACAGGGCGACACAGACAGATAGAGAGAGAGTGAGAGTGACAGAGAGGGAGGTAGTGTGGCAGGCAGCGTTGGCGGTCGCCAATGAAATAACAACGGCAAATCGAGGCACTTTTTGTTTATTTACACAAAATGATTTTAGTGACTCGGGAACTCAGCCAGGAAGTCAACTAAAAATCACCCCCCACCCCCCACCCCTCACCCGAAAAAAAGAAGGCGAAAAAAAAAACGAAGTTGATGCCGAAGCAGCAGCCGAAGTCACAGTCGAAGCCGAAAGCGTAACCGTAACCGAAGACCTAAAGAATGCAGACTGAGGTTCTGAGGTTCAAGCTGCATTGTGTCGGTTAATGTGGATGTTACGGCTGGGAATACTGGGAAATACTCAACGCTGCATCATTTGCTGTAAACGCTTGACACTTTGCAGTCGCAGCCCGCACCCCCTCTCAAAGTCCCCTAACCTATACAACCGAAGGCAGTCGGTTCAAGGGAGAAAGACAAACCGCAAGTAGGGAACATCTGGCGCGAAGCCGAAAAGATTAATTTCTGACAGCGCGGGAGCGTCCCCAAAACACACACACACACCCAGACATACACAGATATATATGTATTATGTATATATATATGTATTTGTATGGACATGCATCTGTATGCGTATAGTTATAGAGCTGCTGATGGACGCTGATGCGCGTTTTCCACGCCACGCTTCTTTCACGGTCGCATCCATCAATTGCTGGTAATATTAGACGCCTCCAATCCTCCCAGCCATACATACAACCCACACATATATACATATATATCATTTGCGTCTCACATTTTGACGGCGTCAATGGGTCTCTCTAAGACTAATCGGGGCAAGTTTCGCCAAGTCGGAGACATTAAACAGCCACTTGATGCACAAAAATTTCAAAATGAATTTTCCTCTTTTCATTTTTTTTTCATTTTCTGGGGATTTGCGTTTAGTACTTCATTATATGCATACTAACGATGTTGTTGTTTTAATGATCTCAGTTCCAGTTCCAGTTGCGATCCCACTCCCAATCCCAATCTTAATCCCAAGGCATCCACTTGACATCCCACAGCATCAGCAGCCAGCGGCATCTCAAGTGTTTCACGCATTGCGACCGAAGGGTAACCGAAGGGTCTATATAAATACCAGACATACATGCATATATATAAAATACATATTTATATACATATTTTTTAGGTATATAACTACAGTTTTTGCACACTATATGAGACAGAGAAAGAGAGAGATGGAGAGAGGTGGAGAAAGAGAGAGAGACAGACAGTCGACAGACAGACACATTTATGCGTCTTCGCGGCGATGTGTGAAAAAGTCCGTATGTATGTGGAGCACTTCATTTGGTGCCTTGTTACGATCCGTACTTCTCCCATATTTATCGGTGGGGGTATCGTTGATAGCTACGGCTATAAAAATTCAGAGAGCCTAGGCCTGAGAAATGCCATTGAAAGTTCTTGCTGACAGATATTCGCAATAACAGCAGCAGGTATCAACTATTTTGCAGCTTCAATGTAGATACTATTTATCTATAGATGTAGTATAGATAAAAATGAGTATCTATATGCGATATAGTTGGTTATATATCTGTCTATCTATCTATCTATCTATCTATCTATCTATCTATCTATCTATCTATCTATCCATCTATCTATCTACCTATCTATCTATCTATCTATCTATCTATCTATCTATCTATCTATCTATCTATCTATCTATCTATCTATCTATCTATCTATCTATCTATCTATCTATCTATCTATCTATCTATCTATCTATCTATCTATCTATCTATCTATCTATCTATCTATCTATCTATCTATCTATCTATCTATCTATCTATCTATCTATCTATCTATCTATCTATCTATCTATCTATCTATCTATCTATCTATCTATCTATCTATCTATCTATCTATCTATGTATATATATCATTTTTACTACTTCAAGTAGTTATCTGAAAAGTTATCTATATGTAATTAGCATTATCTTAAAGATAATTGATAATATTTGACTATCTTTATCTTGATCTTTATATTTTCCTATAGATAGTATTTACACTTTTCCTTTTCAATTGTATATATCATCTTCTACATATTGACTCTATTATTTATCTTTATATTTATCTACACTCGTATCTAAAGCTATATATGTACCTATATACTAAGAATAACTATCAATTTAAATATCTGACTTCTAATATATATATTTATAATATAATTATATAATTTATATATTTATTTATTTATTTCCATTATTATTTACACCTAAGTTCACTTTTGATTGCCATCTAACATATATCTTTATTGAAATATCTATCGTTATCTGTAACTTTATATGTAAAATTCTATCTCTGACTTTATCTTGATATTATCTATATTCATCTATATGTTATAAATATATAATATAAATATAAATGCATATGTACAGCTATATCTAAATTTTCATTTATTTCTGTATAATTATATCAATCTAAATCTGAAAATCAATATTAATTTCTATTTGTATCTTTGCCAATGTACTCTTGTTTATCTAGATATCTTTTAATATCTATCTTGTGTTTATCTAGATACCTACCTAGCTATACTTGATTATCTTTCAAATCGAAGCTTCAACAATCTGTCGTAATCTCAATTAACCCCGTTCCAAAAATCTCTACAAGTGCTAACGATCGGTTTATGCCCAGTTCACAATACTCTTTAGCCAAGTCATGCAACTCATGCAACTGGAGATAAACATTTAATGCCTCAGCTGTGGGTTGCTTGGGGCGTTGTGTGGCATATATTTACCTACATACATATATACATACATGCATACATACATACATACATACAGATATGTATGTAAATGCCCCAAACTGTTGCACTTGCACTGCTTACAGCAACAAACAAGCTACAACAACAGAGGATGGTAAAGGGGAGGTGGAAGGTGGAGAGATAGAGAGAGGAGAGCACATGATAGGGAAGGGGGGGAAGGGGGGAAGGGGAAGTTAACGGAGCTTCGACCCTCCGCTTTGGAAGAAGCGACAACGTCATGCTTCACTTGTTCACTATACGAAGCGGAGAGACAAGGACAGCCTGTTGTTGAGTGAAAGAGAGAGAGAGAGAGAGAGTGAAAGAGTGAAAGAGAGAGAGAGTGAAAGAAAGAGAGAAAGATAGATAGAGTGCAGCGATTGAATGAATTCGTAGAGAGAGTGCACAGCAAACACGTGTTTCGAATTAAATGCATTCATTTCACCCGCCACTCACCCCCCCCCTCACACTGAACACCCACTCCTCCACATTTTAGAATCCCCCCCCACTCGACACTATTTACACATTTCTAATATGCATTTCACTTGCCGCGATGTTTCACTGAATGGCGACATTGTCGATGTGCATTTTATGCCCCTCGCTGAAATATTAACGTTAATAGCGCAGTGCGAAAGAGACGCATAAAAAATATATCAAAAAAAAAAAATATACAAAAAACAAAAAACCAAAAAAAAAATTTATAATAATATAGATGTCCAAAAGGACAGGTTGTGAGAAAGGGGAAGCTAAAAAGAAGTCTAAAGGATAACATTATTGTACAATAAATAAATACATTTTAATGGAATGTAATTTCTTATATAAATTATGATAAAATATAAAATAAATTTTACTTGAATTGTACTTGTATTTTTTAATTTTTTATTATGCTTATATATAAAATAAATTTTACTTTAATTGTAATTGTATTTTTTTATTTTTTATTAGTTCTTATTTTATATTATGATAAAATATAAAAAAAAAAATTTACTTGAATTTTACTTGAATTTTTTAATTTTTTATTATTTCTTATTCTATATTATGCTTAAATATAAAATAAATTTTACTTACATTATACTTGTATTTTTTTATTGGTTAAATTTTTAAAATTAATTAATCAGCTATCTGTTACCTTAAGTAACAACTATAAAGGTTACTTATAAATTCTTGAAATATTTATATATTTATTGTCTTAAGTAATTCTCAGGTTAATTGTTTCAAAAAGATTCTTCAATCGTTATCGATTTTCAGAAATTTTTTACAAGGTGTATTTCTATAAATTAAAATATATACAAAAAAATATTAGTATTTTTCTTATTCATTTATTATCATTATTGTTTTATTTACTCTTTTCTGTTAATCGAAAAATATTTATTTTGAAATGAATATTATATCAGGAAATATTTTTTTTTTTGTAATTTACAATCTATCTATCTAAAGATAATAAGTAAATATTTTGATAAAGGGAAATAATTATTTTTATTATTAAGATTTTCGTAGCTTAATACCTTTTCTCAGTAATTATATGCAATTAAATTTTTTTTTTAATTTATTTTTTATGTTTTTAAAAATTTTAATTTTTTACCACTGCTGATAATATAAAAAGCATATTTTTAACAACACTTTATTTAAGGAAAATTGCAAACCATTATTTTATATTTATTATAAGATATATTTATTATTACTATTATTATATTATATTATATATTATCAAATTTATATTATTTATTATCAAAAAATATGTAAAGATCACTGTGAACATCATTCAATGAATATAATTATATTATATAGGTATTTATTTGATAACAAAGTAGAATAATTCTTATTAATTAATATATTTTAAATTATTTTTTATTTACAGGGTATCTGCGCGGTCTATATGCCGCCTGAACTACCGGTGCTGCTGCTGCTGCTGCCAGCAACATGAAATGAAACTGCAAGCAAAAAAGAAAATGGAAACAAAACAAAAACCAAGAGTAAACTTCAATCAAAACAGCAATCAAAAAAGTATCTGAGATACTTTAAAAATAACAATGAAACTACAAACGCACACAACAACAACAACATCATACACACACACACACACACACACACACACACATATGGGGGCAGAGCTACACACATGTTCACATACACATACACACATACATGCATATGTATGTACATATATAGTTGCAGCTGGCCGAGTTAACTTCGTATCAACCTGTTGCTGCCGACGTCAACGTCAACGTCGACGTTGTCGTGGACGCTGACGCTGACGGTGGCGGTGGCGTCGCTGCCAACCTCAAGCCGTCGTCGGCTTTGGGTATGGGAGGCAGCAGCTTTTGGGCGCAGTTGACGAGCTGAGCTGTTGGCCTAAAGACGCAACCGGCAAACACACAACTTGTAACTGAACCTTAAAAGTATCTCACAGATACTTCTTTCGAAACAACAACAACTATAACAACAACAACATCGTCAACTGCAGCAACAGTTCAAACAGAAATTTGTTTCAACGCGTCTTAACTTGGTCAAGTGTGAAGTAGGTTAATAGTTGTCTTAGAATAACAACGAAAAACAAAGCAACAATAAATATAGTATAAAAATAAAAATATACATATATATATATATATATATATATAAAATAAGTTCAGTGAAAGTGAAGCTTGAGTTGAAGTTGCAGTTGAAGATGAAGTTGATGATGAAGATGCCCCCATCAACAACAGCTTCATCAGCACCGGCTTCATTAGCTGCCACAAATGGCATGAGGAAACCATCGCTACGAGTATCTCTCTGTGTGTGTGTGTGGCATGTGGCAAGTGGCAAGCAAACATCACTAGCAACATGTAAATGCAAATTTGAGCTGAACTTTATTTCTGACGTTTATGCCACGTCCATTTCATGATTTAGAGTTCATAAAGCGACTTCCACACGGATCGCAACTATATAAATCTGAGACTATATCATCTGAAGTGTGGCTGCCACATTGCAAGTACTTTAATTCACATTAAATTGCACGACAATAGCACATCAACATTAACAATTTTATCTACATATATCGTATATAATATATACATACATATGTATGTGGACTTCCCGAAAACAGACATCGCATAAAGCACAGCAGACAATCCAAAATCATTAATAATACTTCACCTTGGACCAATATCAGTCTCTGTCTCTGTCGCAGTCGCTGTCGCAGTCGCTGTCAGCGTCGCTGCCGACGCTCAGCCTCGACTTGAGCTTCACTTCAAAACAAAACAAAACAAATGACTTTAAATGAAGCAAAAATATATAATATATAAAATAAATAAATTCAAAAAAAATTAACGATATATAACTTTATTTTAAATATAAAAAAAAGAAAGAAAATAATATAACAAATAAATAAAATATAAATATAAATCAAACATAACTTGAATTCAAATAGAAAATAAGAAATAATAATAAATATAAGAAATCAAGCAAAACTTTAATTCAAAAACATATAATAACAAATATTATAAACAAATAGAACTAAAAAAATATATAAAAAATACTTAAATGACAAAATAAATTTAATTAAACATAATAATAAACAAATTAAAAAAAAATATAAAAAAATATACATAAATCAAACATAACTTTATTACAATGAAAGAAAACAATAAAAAGAAGCATAAGAAAATAATATAAATATTGCAAAAAAAAAAACAAATAAGTGATTTAATTTCTAAGGAACAAAAACAAAAAAACATAAATTAAACGAATTTATTTAAATTAAAGAAAAGTAAAAAATTATAGATTATAAAAACGGAAAAAAAGAAAAAAAAATTAAACGAATTTATTTAAATTAAAGAAAATTTAGAAATTTAAATAAAAAAAAAATTTAGATTATAAAAACCAGAAAACAAACAAAAGTTAAACGAATTTATTTAAATTAAGAAAAGTAAAAAATTATAGATTATAAAAACGAAAAAAAAAACAAACAAAAATTAAACGAATTTATTTAAATTAAAGAAAAGTATAAAATTATAGATTATAAAAACCAAAAAAGAAACCAAAATTAAACGAATTTATTTTAATTAAAGAAAATTTAGAAATTTAAATTAAAACAAATTATAGATTATAAAAACGAAAAAAACCAAACAAAAGTTAAACAAAAATATTTAAATTAAA
Source organism: Drosophila quadrilineata (assembly GCA_018150725.1). Classification (NCBI taxonomy): domain Eukaryota; kingdom Metazoa; phylum Arthropoda; class Insecta; order Diptera; family Drosophilidae; genus Drosophila; species Drosophila quadrilineata. The sequence continues at coordinate 3,878,991 of JAECWN010000407.1, forward strand.
GATAATTAAAAATTGTTTGATTATAAAACACAAAAAACAAACCAAAATTAAACGAATTTATTTAAATTCAAGAAACGATTTTAAAATTATTTTAAATAAAAACAAAAAGTTCAACAAATTAGAAATAAATACATTTTTAAATGGAAAAACAAATCACTGTAAAAACTTGAAGAAATACTAAAAGTTTCTTAAAACTAAAAAAAAATCAAATAAATTAAATAATAAATAAATAAACTAATAAAAAATTTTTACAACTTTTCTCTTTGTGTCAGACACGGATTTCTCAGCTCACAACTGCGTCTAATTAGCTGTAATTACAATTTGAAAGTCGGAGAAAAAGTGCAACGTGAATAGGTGCAAAGCAACGGTTGCTGTTAACGAGCTGTTAAAGCGCTGTTAAGTGCATGTTATTGCAAGAGCAAAATGAGTGATGCCGTCGCCCCTGACCGCAGTCCAACAGCCCTGAACTCCGCACAGGTAAAACTATGAACACAATTTTGCCATATTATTAACATTTTATTGGTCCATCTGACAACCCCAACAAACCGACAAATCGACGAACCGACGAATCGACAGATCGACATACCGACTTTGTGCCACTGGGGAAAAAAACGAGCAGAAATTGCCATATTCGATAAAAGAAAAAAAACCTGTTTTCGAATACACTATGCTATGTGGCAAGTCAAGTGGTTACAAGAGATGATTCAATGGCGAATTGAAAACAGTTCAAAAACATATAAATGAAATATTTTTATAGATTTCTTATATATTTCTATGAATATGAAATATTTTAACCGATTTTATATACATTTCTATGAATAGAGATTTATCATATATGTGTATATATAATTTTTTAAATTTTATTGGGTAACTAGTACAATTTTCGAGTAAAATTGAATAGTAAATAATAAATATATACACTTTTTATGTGAAATTTTCAAATTTACATACATTTCTTGTTTTCAATTTAACTTTACCTCTAGAAAGTTATTTATAAAAATTGTATTTTCTTTGAACAATTATAGAAATTATATTTCTATGCCCACTTACCTCAAAATGCTCTATAAAGTGGGACTCTTGATAGACATGGAGACTAAATATAGTTGAAAAAAAAAAAAATTAAAATATTCCAGTTGACTATTAACTGGTTATTGGCAGGCAACAATTATGTATTTAAAATAATATCAAATTTATGGCCGATTTTTGCATTCTAAATTACTTGCTTTAGAATTTCAAAAAAAGAAAACAAAACTAGTCTTATTTGTGAATTTTTTTTATCTAGTATATTTATAGAGTATTTGACAAGTCACTGTGACGTCTGTTATTTTTGGACTTGACTCAGTTATTGTTCAATATTTTTGTTTCTCTGTTTTTCCCGCTCTTTTGTTGAACCTTTTTTTCTTTTTGTGGCCGTACAGAATTATAAACAAAGGCAGTTAACAGTCCATCACGTCCGGGGGGGATTGGGATTGAGTCGCATCTTGATTATGATGTCGGCAGTTTTTTAATGGTTGACTGAGTCTGAAAGTCAAGTCCATGGCGTAGGTCAACACTGGTACTGTTGACTCCGGTAGTTTTGCTTTATTTTGGCTTTTTGCCTGTATTTTTAGAGTGTTGAAAAATATTACGGAAATTATGAAGACAAACACTCGTCATCGTCACTTGCCCATTGCTAAGTAAGTCGTTAACTTGATGGTTTAATTGGCAAATTTACACGGAAGCGATGCCCTTTAGCGGAGACAACAACCAACAGCAAATCGACATAGTATACTAGTCATTAGTGGAGCTATGAACCCATTCGAGTAGCCTGTGGAAAATTGTATAAAAGATTTCAAATAGAATATATAACATATATTTTGGGAAAAGTAAAACAAAATATGATGAACGGCTGCGATTCTATGTCTGATCTGGAGAAGGGCGGGGAACGCTGTGAGGAGATGCACATAAGCATATGGCACAAGGTAGAGAACTTGGCTGTGATAGGTGCATGCCACAGATATTTCATCTAGATAAACTCACAGATAATATTCTATATGCTGGGACTTGCCGCGGCCCTGACCATCTGTGCGTTGATACGACTCTCCAACCAGCTGGCCATGAATGCCGAACATCAGGCAATGAACCACTTCAAGGAGATATCGACGCGAATGGGTCAGAACTTTGATAACTGAAGAGAGCGGGGTAAAAGAGAGAGAGAGAGAGAGAATGCGACAGAAAGAGAGAGGGAGTCATGTCACTATATAGTGTTATTATTTAAATTATTACTTTATAATATACTACTTTTGTACTTATTAAATTTTACATTAAAATTAATTTGTTTTTTAATATATATTCAATTTAAATATTTTTGTAAAATTCTTGCATTTATGATCCATTCACAAAGTGCTCACCGTGGTGGCTGTACTTGGTTTCACTGTAAGACGAACTTGTTTGTTTCTAGTAACATTATGAACAGGGTTCGGGGGGTCACTCGGCATGAGAATTGTGAATGTCAACAGCTTAACTTGACTTCCATCTTAATAGCTGCTGGCAAAACTAGTTTGCTAAACTTGCCTATACTCTGTAGATCTAAGACTTCTCACTTGTCTCACTTTACACCTGAACACCTGAACATGTGGTTGAGTTCAATCAAGCAATTAGTTTAATCATAATAATAAGACTTGAGAACTACTAACTAACAACTACGTCGTAAATACTTCTCTGGCGACTAGCAATTTCTGATCCCCCCCCCCCCTCTTAAAATCAATAACACCTAACCATAATAGAAGCTAGAAATTTTTTAAGAAATAATTAAATTGGGAATCACCAATATCAATAAATATTAATACAGATTCAAAAGTAGACCTAAACCATTGACAGAAATACCAAAATTTTGAAAATCGGTTCAGTTTTGGCTCAGTTATGGCATTTCAAAGTTAAGAAAATCTTAAATTTTCTTCTGTTTTTGAAATATTCAACTCTTTTGACTATATTTTCTAGAATAATGGTCGTAATCATTTCAAATAAAGTTTTATGTTTCAATTGCGATGTCCTGAACAAGTTGTGAACATTTTTTCAAAATCAACTAAGTTTCGACAAAGTTGTGACTCTTCAAAGTTGGGGAAGAATTCAATTTTGTTGAAAAACGAATTTTGTATGATTTTTTCCATATCTTGGCCATATTTTCTAAAATATTGGTCCCAATCAACTCGGGTGAAGTTTTTTATACCTATTTTGATGCCTGAAATCGATTGGGCACAAAAAATTCCGATTTAAAAAATTTTCAATTTTTTGACATTTTGTCAAGGGGTTAGTATGCAAAAATGGACGAAAATGGACCAAAATCGAAAGGTGCCGACATGGAAAAATTTTTGATGCAGATTCAAACTTAGACCTAAACCATTGACAGAAATGCCAAAATTTTGAAAATCGGTTCAGTTTTGGCTCAGTAATGGCATTTCAAAGTTAAGAAAATCTTAAATTTTCTTCTGTTTTTGAAATATTCAACTCTTTTGACTATATTTTCTAGAATAATGGTCGTAATCATTTCAAATAAAGTTTTATGTTTCAATTGCGATGTCCTGAACAAGTTGTGAAAATTTTTTCAAAATCAAACAAGTTTCGACAAAGTTATGACTCTTCAAAGTTGGGGAAGAATTCAATTTTGTTGAAAAACGAATTTTGTATTATTTTTTCCATATCTTGGCCATATTTTCTAAAATATTAGTCCCAATCAACTCGGGTGAAGTTTTTTATACCTATTTTGATGCCTGAAATCGATTGGGCACAAAAAATTCCGATTTAAAAAATTTTCAATTTTTTGACATTTTGTCAAGGGGTTAGTATGCAAAAATGGACGAAAATGGACCAAAATCGAAAGGTGCCGACATGGAAAAATTTTTGATGCAGATTCAAACTTAGACCTAAACCATTGACAGAAATGCCAAAATTTTGAAAATCGGTTCAGTTTTGGCTCAGTAATGGCATTTCAAAGTTAAGAAAATCTTAAATTTTCTTCTGTTTTTGAAATATTCAACTCTTTTGACTATATTTTCTAGAATAATGGTCGTAATCATTTCAAATAAAGTTTTATGTTTCAATTGCGATGTCCTGAACAAGTTGTGAAAATTTTTTCAAAATCAATTAAGTTTCGACAAAGTTATGACTCTTCAAAGTTGGGGAAGAATTCAATTTTGTTGAAAAACGAATTTTGTATCATTTTTTCCATATCTTGGCCATATTTTCTAAAATATTAGTCCCAATCAACTCGGGTGAAGTTTTTTATACCTATTTTGATGCCTGAAATCGATTGGGCACAAAAAATTCCGATTTAAAAAATTTTCAATTTTTTGACATTTTGTCAAGGGGTTAGTATGCAAAAATGGACAAAAATGGACCAAAATCGAAAGGTGCCGACATGGAAAAATTTTTGATGCAGATTCAAACTTAGACCTAAACCATTGACAGAAATGCCAAAATTTTGAAAATCGGTTCAGTTTTGGCTCAGTTATGGCATTTCAAAGTTAAGAAAATCTTAAATTTTCTTCTGTTTTTGAAATATTCAACTCTTTTGACTATATTTTCTAGAATAATGGTCGTAATCATTTTAAATAAAGTTTTATTTTTCAATTGCGATGTCCTGAACAAGTTGTGAAAATTTTTTCAAAATCAAACAAGTTTCGACAAAGTTATGACTCTTCAAAGTTGGGGATGCAGATTCAACCTTAGACCTAAAATTTTCTTCTGTTTTTGAAATATTCAACTCTTTTGACTATATTTTCTAGAATAATGGTCGTAATCATTTCAAATAAAGCTTTATGTTTCAATTGCGATGTCCTGAACAAGTTGTGAAAATTTTTTCAAAATCAACTAAGTTTCGACAAAGTTGTGACTCTTCAAAGTTGGGGAAGAATTCAATTTTGTTGAAAAACGAATTTTGTATGATTTTTTCCATATCTTGGCCATATTTTCTAAAATATTGGTCCCAATCAACTCGGGTGAAGTTTTTTATACCTATTTTGATGCCTGAAATCGATTGGGCACAAAAAATTCCGATTTAAAAAATTTTCAATTTTTTGACATTTTGTCAAGGGGTTAGTATGCAAAAATGGACGAAAATGGACCAAAATCGAAAGGTGCCGACATGGAAAAATTTTTGATGCAGATTCAAACTTAGACCTAAACCATTGACAGAAATACCAAAATTTTGAAAATCGGTTCAGTTTTGGCTCAGTTATGGCACTTCAAAGTTAAGAAAATCTTAAATTTTCTTCTGTTTTTGAAATATTCAACTCTTTTGACTATATTTTCTAGAATAATGGTCGTAATCATTTCAAATAAAGTTTTATTTTTCAATTGCGATGTCCTGAACAAGTTGTGAAAATTTTTTCAAAATCAAACAAGTTTCGACAAAGTTATGACTCTTCAAAGTTGGGGAAGAATTCAATTTTCTTGAAAAACGAATTTTGTATTATTTTTTCCATATCTTGGCCATATTTTCTAAAATATTAGTCCCAATCAACTCGGGTGAAGTTTTTTATACCTATTTTGATGCCTGAAATCGATTGGGCACAAAAAATTCCGATTTAAAAATTTTTAAATTTTTTGACATTTTGTCAAGGGGTTAGTATGCAAAAATGGACGAAAATGGACCAAAATCGAAAGGTGCCGACATGGAAAAATTTTTGATGCAGATTCAAACTTAGACCTAAACCATTGACAGAAATACCTAAACTTTGAAAATCGGTTAAGTTTTGGCTCAGTTATGGCATTTCAAAGTTAAGAAAATCTTAAATTTTCTTCTGTTTTTGAAATATTCAACTCTTTTGACTATATTTTCTAGAATAATGGTCGTAATCATTTCAAATAAAGTTTTATGTTTCAATTGCGATGTCCTGAACAAGTTGTGAAAATTTTTTCAAAATCAAACAAGTTTCGACAAAGTTATGACTCTTCAAAGTTGGGGAAGAATTCAATTTTGTTGAAAAACGAATTTTGTATGATTTTTTCCATATCTTGGCCATATTTTCTAAAATATTGGTCCCAATCAACTCGGGTGAAGTTTTTTATACCTATTTTGATGCCTGAAATCGATTGGGCACAAAAAATTCCGATTTAAAAAATTTTCAATTTTTTGACATTTTGTCAAGGGGTTAGTATGCAAAAATGGACGAAAATGGACCAAAATCGAAAGGTGCCGACATGGAAAAATTTTTGATGCAGATTCAAACTTAGACCTAAACCATTGACAGAAATACCAACATTTTGAAAATCGGTTCAGTTTTGGCTCAGTTATGGCATTTCAAAGTTAAGAAAATCTTAAGTTTTCTTCTGTTTTTGAAATATTCAACTCTTTTGACTATATTTTCTAGAATAATGGTCGTAATCATTTCAAATAAAGTTTTATTTTTCAATTGCGATGTCCTGAACAAGTTGTGAAAATTTTTTCAAAATCAATTAAGTTTCGACAAAGTTATGACTCTTCAAAGTTGGGGAAGAATTCAATTTTGTTGAAAAACGAATTTTGTATCATTTTTTCCATATCTTGGCCATATTTTCTAAAATATTAGTCCCAATCAACTCGGGTGAAGTTTTTTATACCTATTTTGATGCCTGAAATCGATTGGGCACAAAAAATTCCGATTTAAAAAATTTTCATTTTTTTGACATTTTGTCAAGGGGTTAGTATGCAAAAATGGACAAAAATGGACCAAAATCGAAAGGTTCCGACATGGAAAAATTTTTGATGCAGATTCAAACTTAGACCTAAACCATTGACAGAAATACCAAAATTTTGAAAATCGGTTCAGTTTTGACTCAGTTATGGCATTTCAAAGTTAAGAAAATCTTAAATTTTCTTCTGTTTTTGAAATATTCAACTCTTTTGACTATATTTTCTAGAATAATGGTCGTAATCATTTCAAATAAAGTTTTATGTTTCAATTGCGATGTCCTGAACAAGTTGTGAAAATTTGTTCAAAATCAACTAAGTTTCGACAAAGTTGTGACTCTTCAAAGTTGGGGAAGAATTCAATTTTTTTGAAAATCGATTTCAGTTTAATTTTTTCCATATCTAGGCCACATTTTCTAAAATATTGGTCCCAATCAACTCGGGTGAAGTTTTTTATACCTATTTTGATGCCTGAAATCGATTGGGCACAAAAAATTCCGATTTAAAAAATTTTCAATTTTTTGACATTTTGTCAAAGGGTTAGTATGCAAAAATGGACAAAAATGGCTCAGTTTGGTTTTGGCTCAGTTATGGCATTTCAAAGTTAAGAAAATCTTAAATTTTCTTCTGTTTTTGAAATATTCAACTCTTTTGACTATATTTTCTAGAATAATGGTCGTAATCATTTCAAATAAAGTTTTATTTTTCAATTGCGATGTCCTGAACAAGTTGTGAAAATTTGTTCAAAATCAACTAAGTTTCGACAAAGTTGTGACTCTTCAAATTTGGGGAAGAATTCAATTTTTTTGAAAATCGATTTCAGTTTAATTTTTTCCATATCTTGGCCATATTTTCTAAAATGATTGGTCCCAATCAACTCGGGTGAAGTTTTTTATACCTATTTTGATGCCTGAAATCGATTGGGCACAAAAAATTCCGATTTAAAAAATTTTCATTTTTTTGACATTTTGTCAAGGGGTTAGTATGCAAAAATGGACAAAAATGGACCAAAATCGAAAGGTTCCGACATGGAAAAATTTTTGATGCAGATTCAAACTTAGACCTAAACCATTGACAGAAATACCAAAATTTTGAAAATCGGTTCAGTTTTGGCTCAGTTATGGCATTTCAAAGTTAAGAAAATCTTAAGTTTTCTTCTGTTTTTGAAATATTCAACTCTTTTGACTATATTTTCTAGAATAATGGTCGTAATCATTTCAAATAAAGTTTTATTTTTCAATTGCGATGTCCTGAACAAGTTGTGAAAATTTTTTCAAAATCAATTAAGTTTCGACAAAGTTATGACTCTTCAAAGTTGGGGAAGAATTCAATTTTGTTGAAAAACGAATTTTGTATCATTTTTTCCATATCTTGGCCATATTTTCTAAAATATTAGTCCCAATCAACTCGGGTGAAGTTTTTTATACCTATTTTGATGCCTGAAATCGATTGGGCACAAAAAATTCCGATTTAAAAAATTTTCATTTTTTTGACATTTTGTCAAGGGGTTAGTATGCAAAAATGGACGAAAATGGACCAAAATCGAAAGGTGCCGACATGGAAAAATTTTTGATGCAGATTCAAACTTAGACCTAAACCATTGACAGAAATGCCAAAATTTTGAAAATCGGTTCAGTTTTGGCTCAGTAATGGCATTTCAAAGTTAAGAAAATCTTAAATTTTCTTCTGTTTTTGAAATATTCAACTCTTTTGACTATATTTTCTAGAATAATGGTCGTAATCATTTCAAATAAAGTTTTATTTTTCAATTGCGATGTCCTGAACAAGTTGTGAACATTTTTTTTAAAATCAACTAAGTTTCGACAAAGTTGTGACTCTTCAAAGTTGGGGAAGAATTGGAAAGAATTCCCGACGATCATTCATCGATTGTATTGTATTATATTATTTTATTGATTGCAGAAATGCCAAAATTGTTAAAGTCGGTGTTAAGAATACCATGTATAAAGATTTATATATTTTATTCTCATTTAACAGAGTTCCTCGAAGGAAGTAGAGATTGCCATAGAGCAATCCCAGCCAGAGTCGAAGCCAAGGACCAGCAACTGGCGCTGGTGGCTTCTGCTGGGAATGGTACCGGTGCTGATAGCAGGCACAGCCCTCATCTGGTATTACCATGGTAACTGGAACGGGATGGCCGCGCTCTATGGCAGTCTGGGCGTGTTGCTGCTCATCAAGCCCGGGTTGCGTTGGTTCTACATAGCAGCGGTAACATTGCCCCGGGATAACAGGTTAGTGACCTCAACTGATATGACCTGTCTGCAATAATCACCCCACTTAACCGATTCCCTTTCCTCGCCTTCCCCTAGAGCTCTTTGGGCCTACATCCGTGTGCTGTTGTTTGTGAAGCGTCAGGAGCGCAAGAATGTGAGTGTTGGAGACATTTTTGAGGCTAATGTGGCCCTGTATCCGGACAAACTGGCCATTGTTAGTGACACACAGGAGTGGACCTTCCGCCAGCTGAACGAACACGCGAACCGCGTGGCCAACGTCTTCCACAGCCATGGCTACAAGAAGGGCGATGTTGTGGGGCTGCTGCTGGAGAATCGCGCCGAGTTTGTGGCCAGTTGGTTGGGTCTCTCCAAGATCGGCATCATTACGCCATTGATCAACACTAATCTGCGCGGTGCTTCGCTGCTGCACAGTCTCACCGTTGGTCAGTGCACAGCTCTCATCTATGGCAGTAGCTATCGATCCGCTGTGATGGACATTGCCAAGGACTTGCCCGCCCATGTGGCACTCTATCAATTCAATGAGGATGAAGCGGAGGCAGAGGTATCTGCTGATGGCCTTGGACAGGGTTTGGCACAGCAGCTCAACGGTCTGTTAGAGGCGGCGCCCAAGGATAAGGTGGCTGCCGGCGCCACACGACCCAATCATCAGGATAAGCTCGTCTACATCTATACCTCGGGCACGACGGGATTGCCCAAGGCAGCGGTCATCACCCATGCACGGTGAGGTCACTTTCAACCTCAACTGAAACCACTTCTAAATGGGGTTTTGACCTACAGTTACTTCTTTATTGCTTCGGGCATACACTATACCCTTGGGTTCCGACCGGAGGATGTCTTCTACACGCCACTACCACTTTACCACACCGCTGGGGGCGTCATGAGCATGGGACAGGCGCTGCTCTTTGGCTCCACTGTGGTGATAAGGAAGAAGTTTAGTGCTTCCGGCTACTTTGCCGACTGCGCCCGTTTCAAGTGTACGGTAAGGTCTCAACCGACTTCATAGATGAGGTTAAGCCTTAATCCTAATCCACTTGCTCCATAGATTGCTCAATATATTGGCGAGATGGCACGCTACATACTGTCCACACGGCCCGCAGAGCACGACCGACACCATCAACTGCGCATGGTCTTTGGCAATGGACTGCGACCCCAGATCTGGACTCAGTTCGTGGAGCGTTTCGGCATAGGGAAGGTGGGCGAGTTCTATGGCGCCACCGAGGGCAATGCGAACATAATGAACAACGACAGCACTGTGGGCGCCATTGGTTTCATCTCTCGCATCCTACCACAGCTGTATCCTATCTCCGTGATACGCGCTGATCCGCATACGGGCGAACCCATCCGCAATGCGCGAGGTCTGTGCGAGCTGTGCGGAGTGGACGAGCCGGGCGTGTTTATTGGCAAGATTGTGAAGGGGAATCCCTGTCGCGAGTTTCTTGGCTATGTGGACACCAAGGCCTCCTCCAAGAAGGTGGTTCACGATGTGTTCAGCAAGGGTGATATGGCCTTCATCTCCGGCGATCTAGTGGTGGCCGATGAGCGTGGCTATCTCTACTTCAAGGATCGCACGGGGGACACCTACCGCTGGAAGGGCGAGAATGTGTCCACCAGCGAGGTGGAGGCTCAGCTCAGCAATCTCATCAACTACAAGGATTCGATTGTATACGGCGTGAGCATACCCCAGACAGAGGGACGTGCCGGCATGGCGGCCATCTATGATCCCACGCGAGAGGTGGACCTCACCAAGTTGGCCTCCCAGCTGCAAGCAACTCTTCCCGGCTATGCGCGTCCCATCTTCCTACGTTTCCTGCGTCGCATCGATCTAACCGGCACCTTCAAGCTACGCAAAGTGGAGCTTCAACAACAGGGTTACAATCCCGCTCTCATGGAGGATGAGCTCTACTACGCTCAAACCAATGGCAGCTACGAACCGCTCACACCTCAAATCTACGAGAGAATACTGCGAAACGAGCTGAGGTTCTGAAGGGAATAGGGCTTTATTGTGAGTACGTTATTAAGTGAAAGCTTTCAGAAAAGCTGCTTAAAGTACATTAATAGTTATTCTGTGATTGGCAAGTAGTGGTAGGTAGAAATTGACCAGGGAAGTACGAGATGATAAGGTAACTGGCATTCTTCAAAATTTTTACATCAAAATTATTTTTTCAAACTTCCTCTCATCGAACACTTTTCTTTTACGCCAAATTTCTTAAATTAGTTGCTTCTCTTGGAAAACTTTGATTCATTTTCACTATTTTGTTGATCACAAACCCTTTGTTACAAGGATTAGCTTAGTTGCTGTTGTTAAGTTTAGACATTTACACAGAACTTGATATTCCTTGGCCTTATTAGCATATAGACATACTTCAGCTCGACTGAAGTTGGATTCCAAAATATTTTCGTGTTATCATCTGTGGCTAAATAATCTCCATTAAAGTTGCTGCAAAACAAAAAAAGAAAAAAAAATGAAAAAATACTGAAGATGACGCACCGACATCAAAATATCTCGTACAGAATTTACATATTGAAATAAGACAATAAATGTGAAATGTATATATAATTGATGAACTTGTTAAGGGAGAGTTTCGTTTACTCACACACTTTCCACAAACCGAGCTTATCTCTATTCCATAAGTAGGAGATACATTCATCCATTTTAAGTGCGAGTTATAAAAAATTTCAGACTTTAAAAATTGAACTTACTTTGAGGAACAGCAGTTGTACCACCAGCCACCATGATGCTTCTGCGCACAGTTGAGAGAGCCACACTTGTCGTTATCTTTATCCTTTGTTGTGAACTCCATGTTGAGATTGTCGTGCAGCACATCTCCCACGTAGCCCGTCAAGTTGCCCAGCGATAGCAATTTGTAGTTGGAATTCTTGTCACCAATAAGGAAATTATCATAGCGGACGCTGCGTAGCTGCAACTTGGCGTCCTTCATGAAGATGTATAGCTCGTGTGGCACATGCTTCGTGAGCTGATGCAGCTTCTCCAGGCCAATGAAGAAGTCCCCATCCAGTTTACCAAAACCCTGACGATACTCATCCCAGCTGCGATAGAAGTCCTCCTTGCCATCGCGACGCCTCTGTATCAGGGTCCAACCGAAGCCATTCTCGGCGCTGCACAGGACATCGAAGGGCGGCAGATCGGGCAGCTTGATCTGATGTATGCCCGGCTTGGTATAATGGACACAGCTGCTGGGCACTTTATTCTGCATGGCGGGTTCACAGACCGACCTGCCCACCTCCTGCTGCGCCAGCTTCTCTCGCAGTTCCCTCACTTCCATTTGAGCTTCCAAGAGCTTAAGGTGCTCCGCATTGTAATTGTCTGTGCTGATCTTCAATTCATGCTGCAGTTGCTCTATTTGGGATTGCTTGGCATGCCATGACTTGGATATGTCCAACATGGGCCTGACCACATTGTAGCAATAGGTGGCGCAGGATGCCTCCAGTTGTTTGTCATTATAACATTTCTAAGAAAAAATTCATAATATTCGCAATTTTTAATTATTTTGAAAATTATCAGATCCTCTTCTACTTAAGTTGAATATACATATGCACATATATTGAACTAATACCGGAGTCGTTGATAAGGCAGCGGTTGCCAGCAACAGCAGCAATGCCAAGTTGGGGGTTATTCCCATTGCAGTGATCTTTTCTCTGGGGCAGCTGAATCTGAACTGTTTTCTCGCTAAATTACGCAAAAGTATTTAGCTCTGCTTTCAGCGAGAGCGGAAATAGAGAGGAATAAAGAAATATTATATTTTTTGAGATGAGTGTCGTGAGCAACATAAGTAACAATGATTGCAAAACTGTAATGATCGCTCTCTTCTTATGTTATGTATCTCTGCATCTTCGCTTTTCGGCAACGTCCTATGACACTTCACGTAAAACCTCTCTCGATCACTAGTAGTAAAATTGAACCCATTCCAGGTAGGAGTGCTAAATAAAAGAGCTTGTATTGAAAATTGCTAATTTAAATTTCATTTAATTCATAATCTCCGCTAAAAACCCGTAATTTCAACTATGCTAAATCTAGCTATAAAATAGCTGAAATGGCAACGCTGCCCACAGCGTCGATAAGAAAAGTATACGTTCTCTTATACGTTTGTCTTATATTAAATATAGATTTAAGCAAGTAGTATATTGATTAGATTCGTTTATTGTGCTAAGGGGGGAATTATAGTTAAATATTTCTTATGCCTGTGGAACAATCTCTAGGGAGGAATACTATCAGCGCCAATCCTGACTCAGTCTTGTGGTTGTGGCTGCTGGGGCACATCCTTGGTCAAGTCGGCTCGCTTTTTTTGCTCCATGCGCTGCTCCACCTGTTCAAGTCGGTCGCTCATTGCGTCCAGGGATTGTAGCAGACCTGCCTGGATCTCCCCATATCGCTTCATGGCCAGGATGAGACTCTCCTCGATTAGTTCGCTCTGCTGTGCGTATTCGCCATTGTTTTCCGTGATCTGCTTCAGCTTGTCCAGACACTCGTTGGGTATGCTGCGAAAGTATTCGGCACCCAGTGCAGGTTCCAGTTGCTTGATCCGCTCCAGCTGTTCGCTTTGCGTATAGAGTTCGGGTGCCACCGCATTCAGGTACACCTCCTTGGAGAGCACCTGTTGCTGCTCGTCTAAGAAATTGGGATCCAAGTACTTCTCCAGCTCGGCAGCACGACCCACACACTGCTGGAGCTGGGTGCGTCCCGTGGTGGCTTCGCTGAGCAGAGCGCTGGCGGAGCACAGTGAATCAACAATGTTTGCTGTTTGGGGGCTGCTGATGCCGTCGTCGTGCTCTGCTTGAGCATCCGGCAGGGGTCCCAGCACTCGAGTAAGTGCATCAATTCGCTTCTCTAGTATATCTAATGCTTCCATTGCAATTTATTTTTCGTCGTTTCTCTTGGTGGAAATCGGAATGATGTCAGTGCAGTTCACAAAACAAAAACACAAAAATACCAAAAAAAATGATGTAGCCCTGACGATTAATTTATCGATACACGCTTTCTATTTGATATCGTTTGTTCTTAATTGTTTACATTTATCGATTAATTTATCGATAGATGCTTTTTATTTGATATCGTTTATTCGTAACTCTTAATTTACAATGTGAAGTTTTCTAAGGACAAACGTTCCGCATCCTTGTTGATTTGCGCCAAGCTATCTTCCGATATAATACGCACCACATCCGCATCCATGTCATCGCCCGTATTATCGTCCAGCACACACAGCAGTCCATCATTCTCCAAATACGGAAAAAAGAACTCAGGCTTATCCCATTTGGCGCGCTCGGCGATATCACAGTGTGACTCCTGGGCCATGTGCTCCGCCAGCGGCTGCAGGCCATCAAACTGTAGATCACAGCACACGCAACGCATGAGGGACATCTGCCGTCTCACATAGTTGACAATCTTAATTTTCTGGTAGAAGTTCAAGGAGCTCGTGGCGGCATCAAAATCAAACTTGTGACTCTGGAGAAGATGCGATTTCAGTGCTGGGAACTGGGATTCTTCGTGACCGCAGTAAAGACACTTGATGGCATGGGGTTCACCCTCCGCAGCCCAATCAGACCAGTCGGAGTCATGTTCTCCATCAGAATCCTGGCGCGCAAAATGCTTATCGAAGTCCACACTTCCATTATCCTCGGGAAGCGATGGACGTTTCTGACGATGCTGCTTCCTTGGCGTGGGATGCGATATGGTGCGATTGTAGTTGATCAAGAAGAATTTATCATATTCGCGGCGATTTGGATTGATGCGCTTGTGACCCTTTTTGCGCATGTGTTCCTTCAGTGTGGGCCGATCCTGCAGAGTAACAAACCATAATTATTGATTAGTTTGTGATGTAGGTGGTTACTCCTCGTACCTTGAATATTTTCTCGCAGTAAAGGCACAACAGCTTATTCAGATTCTCCTCCAGCTGGTCGAGCAACTCATCCACATACACCAGCTTCTCCGGCTTACCCACGAGCAGGAAGTGCTTATCGAACAGATGGTCCAGGTAATCCGCACGCAGGCCCTTGATGACCGTGCGGCAGAAGAGACACTCCTTGGAGAAGGTGCGATCCGTCAGCTCGAACTGGTGCCGCTCCAGCGCATCGCTTAGACGCTGCTCCTGCAACCGCTTGCGCAGCTCAAAGTCCTGAGGGAGTATATCACAGAGCAGGTAATATTTCTCGTTCTTGGAGTAGGTGCCGTCCGGCAACTGATCCAGGAACATGGTCGTGCAGTACTGTTCAAACTCATGAGCTGGAAGGGATTGAAGTGAAAAAAAGATATTGTCAGTTTATTGTCCTACCTTGAAATTCCTTCTCCCAGTACTGCAGATAGTTTTCTAGCAGCGCAATCTCATCCACATCTGCTATGACCAATCGGTGCTCCAGATAGAGATGTGCCAGGCAGTCATCCTTGTCCCCGGGGAATATAAACACCTTTTCACACTTTAAGCACTTGATGACAGTGTTACGTGTGGGTTTGAGCACTTGGCTAGTTGGATTCCCAACAGAGCTAGAGCTACTTGCTCCTGGCAGCTCCATTTGTTGATACAATAAGGCCGATATACATTTATCGATAGCAAAAGTAATGAACGGAATTACTTAAAATATAAGCAGCCCTGAATAACAATGGTAAGCGAATTAATGTTTAAATTAATATATATGCACATATAAAAATATATATATTAATTTTAAAATTAATATAATTTTATTTGTAATATTAACTTGTCAGCATTAATTCAATTTAATTTAAATTATTTAATAAGTAGACGTATCGATATCTACGATATATACTATCGGCTTTGTTCTGCGCCAACGATGAATGAACTAGTTCCACACGAACATTTACGACTCGTGCAACACGTGTGTAGCTCGGCCATTTTTCTTAACCTGGCGCCGCGGGCGAACGTCTTTTAGCATCGCTTGTCGTCTGTGTTAAATAAAAGTTGAACATCATGACTGACGTTGGTAAGCAATAATAATAATATAAACAATATACACCCGATTGCAATGTTACCTGCGTTATTTCAGATTCACACAAGAAAAAGAAGAAAATCAAGCAGGAGCCCATGGATGAGGATGATCTGGGCACTCTACAGAAGCAGAATCAATTCCAAATCAAGCCATCCTCGAAAATAGCTGCTCTAGACACATCGCAATGGCCCCTGCTCCTAAAGAACTTCGATAAGCTGAACATTCGCTCCAATCACTACACACCACTGGCACATGGTTCCTCGCCCCTAAATCGCGATATCAAGGAGTACATGAAGACTGGATTTATTAATCTCGATAAGCCCTCGAATCCCAGTTCGCACGAGGTGGTTGCCTGGATTAAAAAGATACTCAAAGTGGAAAAAACTGGACACTCTGGCACACTCGATCCCAAAGTTACAGGTAAGTTCAAACAACCATGTGCTTTTAAAAAACTGGTTTATATGCGTGAATATGCAATCAAAGATAACGTGCTTTAGTGATGGATTCAAGTGACAAAAATATCGATAAATTGTGAAGAATTCTATTTTTATTAATTTAAAAAAAATATATTTTTATTTAATAATATGAATATTTTTTAATTTTTATTGTGTGAATGTGACCTCCAATGCGCGCGTGTTTTCGACCATAACCTCAAATATTGACTAACACGTGTCCGTTTACGTTTTCCAACACAGGCTGTTTGATTGTTTGCATAGACCGCGCCACTCGCCTCGTCAAATCACAGCAGAGTGCCGGCAAAGAGTATGTGGCCATTTTCAAACTGCATGGGCCCGTCGAATCCGTGGCTAAGGTGCGTCAGGGTCTGGAGAAACTACGCGGTGCTCTCTTCCAGCGTCCCCCGCTAATTTCTGCCGTCAAGCGTCAGTTACGTGTGCGCACGGTCTATGACAGTAAATTGTTGGACTACGATGAGACACGAAATATGGGTAAGTTTCGGGCAATAATTATGGGGGTAATGCGTCTCTGACTGGCTTAAGTCAAGGATGCACCGAAAATATCATAAGAATACAGCAAAATTTTAGTATTTGCCCTGGCAAATGCACAGTTATCTTGGTAACACTCTCCTTCTCTCTTTCCCCGTGGCATTACCTCCTTCGTTACTCACGTGTTTAGGCGTTTTTTGGGTTAGCTGCGAGGCCGGTTCCTATATTCGTACCATGTGCGTCCATTTGGGTCTAGTGCTGGGCGTTGGTGGCCAGATGTTGGAGCTGCGCCGTGTCCGTTCCGGCATCCAATCGGAACGCGACGGTATGGTCACCATGCACGATGTGCTCGATGCCATGTGGTTGTATGAGAATCACAAGGATGAGTCCATGCTGCGACGAGTGATTAAGCCACTGGAGGGTTTGCTCATCAATCACAAGCGCATTATCATGAAGGACAGCTCGGTAAGTTAACTGATCCTAGATTACTAAGGCTAAGATTATCTACCCCAACATTATTAAGCCGGCAGATGCAAGTAGTTTAACCAGCTGCATCTGTGACTATGATTGGGAACAGTAATGACGCTGATGTGTGTATGTTGGAGTCTCGCTTCCTACGAGTCCGACAAAGAGGTTTTTCAGACTACAATTCATCCTCTCCACCTTCAAATCTTGATGATCTTTTGCCTATATTTGTATATTAACGTCTCTAAATGCCATTCTCAGGTCAATGCCGTTTGCTATGGTGCCAAGATTATGTTGCCAGGAGTGCTCCGCTACGAAGATGGCATCGAACTGGAACAAGAGATCGTCATCTGCACGACAAAAGGTGAGGCCATTTGCCTGGCCATCGCCCTAATGACCACAGCTACCATGTCGTCGTGCGATCATGGCGTTGTGGCCAAGATCAAGCGTGTTATCATGGAACGCGACACATACCCACGCAAGTGGGGATTGGGACCCAAGGCATCTGCCAAGAAAGCGCTAATTTCTGCTGGTAAACTGGATAAATTCGGCAGACCGAACGAAAATACGCCCAAGGAGTGGCTAACCGGTTTTGTGGATTACAATGCTAAGAAGCCAGCAGCTGAAGCCACGGAATCACCTACCAATGGCAATGGATCCACGGAGGTCAGCAAGGTAAGCATGAAAATGGGATTAGTATGTGAAACATTCTAATGCGATAATCCTTTTTGGAATTTAGCGAAAACTGAGCACATCCAGTGTGGAGGAATCACAGGCTGAAGCCACTCCTGCCAAGTCGGATAAGAAGAAAAAGAAGAAGAAGCATAAGGGTGATGAAGAGGCACCAGCAGAAGCGGAAGTGGAGGCATCCGCTGATACCGATGATACACCCGTAGAGAAGAAGAAAAAGAAGAAGAAGGACAAGGATAGGGATAGAGAAGAGGCTTAGGAATAGCATACTACTTAATCTTTCAAAACTAACGTTAGGTCTTTAGAGGCACGTCGTCATCCTACTACACGTGCTCAAATTGTGAGCATTTTTCATAGTTGTTAAGTTTAAAGCGCTGTACAAATGCAAATTTTAATGCATTTACGACATTCACAATGCAATAAATTGTATATTTTTATTGTAATTAATATTGGTTTTATATTGTAATTATTACATTTTTATCCAATAAATTATTTATGCTTTCGTTGCTGAGCTGTATCCCTTGGAATCCCCAACTTAAGGTATGTAATTTGAGAATTCAACACAAATATTTATATTAATACTCTGTTTCTTTATTTTTAGTAATATTACGAAGGAGTGCGCTGCGTATCAGTTTAATTGAGGTGAGTTTCCTAGAGACTAAGTTCATTACCAGGCAACACTATGATGAGAATTAACTTTCGCCCCTATCTGAGAAAAAAGTGAAACTTCTCATGCTGAATGCGATATTGGTCTTGCTGAAATCTTAAAATTCATATAAGCTTCGCCAAATGATTTCGTAAATTTATATTGACTAACATCATCATCTTGATTTTATTACAGATGCAGCGTTTGAGAGAGAACCTTTAAATTCTGTTCAGTGAAATATAATGGTAAGTGTTAACGTAGTATATATCGCAATGATATTCCCTTCATGATGAGAATTAACTTTCGCCCCTATCTGAGAAAAAAGAGAAACTTCTCGTGCTGAATGCGATATTGGTCTTGCTGAAATATAAAGTTTCTTATACGCTTCCCCAACTTTTATCGTAAATTTAAATTTACTGATTTATCTTTATTACAGATGCTGCGTTTCAGAGGGAAGCTTTAAAGTCTGTTCAGTGAAATATAATGGTAAGTGTTAACGTAGTATATACCGTAATAAACTTCCCTTCATGATGAGAATTAACTTTCGCCCCTATCTGAGAAAAAAGTGAAACTTCTCATGCTGAATGCGATATTGGTCTTGCTGACATTTTAACTTTCTAATACATGGTTAAAATTTTCCTTGGCTTTACTAATTCATTTAATCTCTTTCAGGCGTCACTAAAAATAGTCGACTGGTTTCCATTTCATACTGTAATACTATTAAGGTAAGTTCCTGCCAAGTGAAGCACCAACAGTTTATTTTCTTCCTGATGAGAATTAACTTTCGCCCCTATCTGAGAATAAAGTGAAACTTCTCATGCTGAGTGCGATATTGGTCTTGCTGAAATTTTAAATTTCCAAAGATCTATTTAATATCATTCTTCCACTTATGTACTAATTTATGTAAGTTTTCTTTATTTCAGATGTTTTAAAACAGGAAAGTCAAGAACTTCGGATCGTAATGTTTAAAGGTAAGCTTTCATAGCATAACTTATATATTATTGAAGTAAATTCTTCGTGATGAGAATTAACTTTCGCCCCTATCTGAAATCAAAGAGAAACTTCTCATGTTGAATGCGATATTGGTCTTGCTGATAATATTTGATCATAATCATAATAATTTCATTATATACGATCATTATATAACAATCTTTAATTTTTGCTATTGCAGATTGAATAGAAGTTTTGCTGATATCTTATGGACGAATGCCATTCTTAAAAGGTAAAAACTTGTTACGTAATTGTAGCTTGTAGATTTTGTTATCTAATTGATGAGAAGGGAAAGCTGATCTGTGGCATGATTCACAAAATCCGCAACAACACAATCCTCAAAAATAGGTCCTACTGATAAAGAAATATAAATATGTAGTAGATATTCTTCCCATTAAAAGATTTTCAATAATATATTCTTTTCGTTTTCCAGAACCCAAGATGCCAACAAAAAGCTTCAGAGTGGAAGAACAGGTATGTACGATTTGAAATAGTATTCTATTTTTATATAAATAAATATGATGAGAAGGGAAAGCTGAATTGTGGCATGATTCACAAAATCCGCAACAACACAATCCTCAAAAATAGGTCCTACTGAATGAATTAAACTATTACATAAATTTCTACTAATATCGAATAGTTAAATAATTAGTTGAATTTTTCTTTTACTATTACAGGTAATTGCTGTATTGTGGACCCATAATCCTATTACACATTTCTTTCTTTAAAAATACTTGAATTAATTTATATGATATAATAAATCAATCGTACGAAAATCAATCTTGTTTTGCACTTAACCTCAAAATGTGAGGAGCTTTGTTGGTATAGTATGTCGCACTTTATTTATGGGAAGCCAGCATCAGCAGGGTTGCTTCCAAATATCGATACAGAGTCATCGGTGGCAAGGCTTCGATAAGTCACTACACGCTATACTCAAATCGTAAAATTGATAATGCAGCAGCCAGCATGTGTTTGCCAGTCATGCTCAGCCTTGCCACGCCTTTTGATGTTATCGTTTCCACGTTTTACTTGGGTTTGGCGCATTAATTGAATCTTAACTTGCCTTGCACTTTGACCTACTGTGGGCAACCAAAGCATTTGATTTTACAATAGTTACAGCAAACTGCCTATATACATATACATTTATTTATATTAATTGAAATGTGATTGCAACTATTTAATTTGGCAATCGTTCACTGATCGCATGATCATTCTAAACACGAGTGTCGGTTTTATATTTGCTGACGAGATTTACAACCCTGTGTTTCATTCCACGTCCCTCGCCTTGGCGCGCTGTTATCGGCCACCATATTGGAATCCATCAGGCAATCGAAGATAGATGTGTGTATGCGAATATGGTCTCTCGTTTGTGTGCGCTACGCTTTTAGCCGTCGCAGCGACGTCAGCAACGAGACCGTTCTCAATAATTGCGTATTTTTATTAGCGTAAGAAAATCTTGACAGTATTACTAAGTAAATAAATAACAAGTGAAAAGTGAGTGGATATTTCCAATCAAGTAAGTGAATATGTAAATATTACTTTGTTAGTGTTGGAAATGTGTTAGGACTTTGTGCCAAAGCAGCACTTTTTTTTTGCAAGTGGTACTCGCCATGCACTTGCGCAAGGGGTAGGTGCAGTTCGGTGTTTCTGACGCATGCGATCGGCGTGTAGCGTGTGTATGTATACAGTGTGCTGACTGTCGCCATATTGCTTTTCGTTTTTGAGGTTATAAATTTTCGCCAAACGTCAAATTAATTGCAAAGTAAATTTGTGATATATTTGAAATGTGTTTTACAGAGGACATTGTTGACTTAATATTCTGTATTATTTTACAATGACTAACAATTGGTAATATAGTTTTAATTTATTTTTGTGAAGCTAAATACGTACATATTTTATTGATCGTCACATGTAAGAGTGAAAATAAATATGAAAGATAATATATGTAGTACATACATTTGTAATTAGTGATTTAAATATTGTTTAAATGTATTAATCATAATTAGTTCACATAAAATTATGCATAACAATGCTGTACTTTCTTTGTATACCAAAGACATTTTGTAAAATATTAATCGCTTTATATCGCTGTCCACGTGCGCACGCACACAGGTACACAGCTTATAACGATGGCGCTCACAACAAACACGCACAAACATGTGTTTTAGTGAGTGTGTATGTATATGACATAAGCGCAGCAACTACAGCTGTACCATTGCCATTGCATTCCAGTGGAATGCCTGAGAATGGATTTCACATTATTCTCACACTCACAGCGGTGCGTCTAGTGACCGCACGCACGAGAGAGCTGTTTGCGATCGCAAATTTCTTTAGCCGACTGGCTTTTTTTTTTTTTTGTTGTGATTGCTTTAAATTGAAAACAAATTTTGAAAATTGAATATAACTATGAGTGGTTGTAAGAACGATTCAAGATAGTGCATAATGTGAAAAGAAAACATGTTTTGCTTTATGTGAAAAGTGTATGTGCCCAATGTTTGTCTCATTTATGTTTTACTCGTTTGTCTTTTAATTGTTGGTGGCTGTGGCTTTGCCTCTGTTTGTGCTAGCGTATGCCTGTGTGTGGGTGTGTGTGTGAGCTACTCAGGAAGGCGCTTAAAAAGCATTGAGAAAACAGGCGAAGAACGTTCTCTTCCCATAGCGGCATTTATCGTAGTGTGAAACGTACGTAAAAAATAAATACAAAGCATGTGTAGTGATGGAAAAGCAACATTTTTTCGATAGACAACTTATCGATTTCGATAGCTTGGCAATAGTTTGTGGAATCCTTTGGAAGCTGAAGTGTTTGCTACATTCTTTTTATATGTTGAATTTTTGTTCATTTATTAATGTGTTGTATTGTGTGTTGTTCAATTTATATGCCTAGACACATTTTTAATAAGCATACATTACAACATTAGATTACTGCATGCTTTTCAATTGTGTATGTATACGGCATGTGGCTGTGAAAGTGCTGCCCATGCAGGCAGTGCAATAATGGGTAGCACTTGCCACTTCTGGAATTTTCTTTTTTCTCCCTTTTATTTATCGTTAAATTTTGTGTTATTAGGAGTGCAATAATAATTTAAATCAAAAAAGATATATTTTTAAAAATATATTTTATTTTTTTAATTATTTATTATAATTTACAGCATGGCACGACGCTTGCCGCCGATCGTGTTGAAGGGCAAGCAATTGGCCAAGTATCGATGCTTGCAACGTAAATATCCCGTTAGCGGACAGTTTCTGCAACGCAACTGGGCGAACTTGGAACGCTTCATCCTGTACGCGATGCGTCCACGCTGCGTGATCCGCAAATATGCGTGGCGTAAACGGAATCGCGTCTTCATCAAAACGCGACCGCGATTAATACTCTTCGATCCGCGCCTGAAAAGGATGATCAAGCGTCGCAAGGCGAGCATAAAGCGTTGGTCTGGCCAAGTGGTGCAATATCTGAAGCAGATGGGACACATCACGGAGTACGAGGAGACGGAGTTGTATGGCGAGGAGTTGACGAAACAGATGAAACAGCAGCTGGAGCTGCTGAAGAGCGCCAAAAGGAGTATCTCACTGATTGAGGATGCCAACAGAAATGTGGAAGTCCAGGACAAGGAGTGTAAGGAGGAGCAGGAGCAATTGAAAGAGGAAGAGCAGCTCAAGGGGGAGTCGCAGGTGTTGGTGGAAGAGCCAACTTCACTCCAACCATCAGAGACCAAAGAGCAAGCTGTGCAGGAGCATCCGCCCACCAAAGAGGAGGAGGAGGAGGAGGCGGAGCAGCAGCTGCCTGAGACTAGCAACTTGCCTGTCAAAGAACAGGAGAAATCTGCCTCCGCCCCGAATCCCGCTCCGGGCAGCAACTTTCTGGACATGCTGATGAGCAAAGTGCGTGTGAAGAATTTCGCAAAAGAGTCGAACTTCTTTAACAGCGGAGCAGCTGAAGCAGAAACTGATGTGGGAGCTGCAGTTGCTCCAGTTGATGTCGCCAAGCAGCCACCCGAGGAGGACAAAAGCCGGTATAGCTTCAACGAGGACATCAGCGAGGATTTCGTAGGCTTCGATGACCAATTGCAGAAACCGGGCATGATGCGGACACCGCTGGTGCCCCAGAGCTGCAAGACCGTCGATGGCAATGCCGCCTTCGTCAGCGATGCACTGGAGGCCTTCATGAAGACGAACAAACTGCGCGAATCCAGTCCCGATGAGAGTGAGCGTCTTCTGGAGCCCATCTACCAGGATGGACGCGTCACCGCCCACAGCATGCCACCGCCCATGGATATGCCGGCGGTGCCGCCGAGCCTACAACGTCTGCGGACAGTCGCGGATCGTCGGTACTACCTGCTGCGGAACAAGAACCAGAAGATGGCCATCATCAACAACGAGTCCAACATCTACCGGGAGCTGCAACGGAAGCAGCGACAGCGCAAGGTGAAGATAGCGGCGATGCAGCAGCTTCAGTCCCACTCCAGCCAGATGCCCTTCACCCGTCAGGGTTGGCAGGCGGCCAGCTATGTGTCCACGGAGCACGATCGGTACTACTACCAGGTGATGCGCATCGATGGGCAGCTGGTGCGTCTCCCTGGCAGCCAGGGCAACAATGTGCGTCGCGAGAAGCAGCCCCACTGCAGCCGTCTCACCGAGAAGGAGTTGGCGGCATCTCTCAAAACCATCAAATGCAATGGTGGACAATGTCCGGATGCGACCTTGAGGGATGAGATGACGGTGGTGATGTCGACGCGACGTGACATCAATGAACCGAAGCTGCAGCGACTCAATCAGTATCCATTGCCCGCCATCTTTCGGCCCTGCCCGCTCTCCCAGAAGCCCTACCAGAAACCGCTGGACGATGATACGGCCGCCCTGCTCCTCGCCGGCGGCAGCATGGCCGTTGTCAGCATGCCCACGGTGCAATTGGACGTCAAGCCACAGCTGGGCAGACCGCTGGACGAGATTGCCAAGCGCTATCTGCAGTACATACTGCCGCATCACGACATCACACGCGAATGGGCCGAGTTCAGTGTGGCCACTCTTCAATCCTCCTCCAGCTGCTCAACTTCCTCCGGCAATCATATGCGCGACGCAGAGGCACGTGTGGCAGAGACGCCCGCCGGACGGCGTAAGAGCTTCACCTTTGTGATACCTTATCTGAATGATCGGAATCATATACTGGTGCGACGTGTCGTGGATCGGTCCGAGCAGTTGGACGAGAGCTTCAGTGGGGAGCAGCCACCGGAGCGACTAATGCAATTCACCTTTGATCGGCAGCAGGAGGAGACGAAGGTCGAGGATACGATTGCCTTGGACTGTGCGGATATGATCAAGGAGATGATCAATACGGTGGCCATCAGTTGCAGTGAGAACTCTTTTCTCACCAACGATCCGGATGCCATACAAAGTGCAGTAAGTGAACCGAGCATCAACAAGGAGGAGCTGCCAACGGTTGGTGCGGGCAAAGCGACGGACAAGTCCGCCAAGTTGGCGGGATCCAAGCGACGCACCAACACGAATCACACACGTCTGACCAAGGAGCTGAGACGTCTCAATGCCACCATCATTGATGCGGGCGTCATCACGAAGGAGGGTAAGTCTACAAGTTGGTTATAAGCTGGGAATCTCCCACTAATCCTCTCTCTCTCTCTCTCTCTCTGCAGATGCGCAGCCCTGTCAGAAGGATCACTGCCAGTTGGGTTGCCTCTGTGACAGTCTCGAGGGGAAGTTGCCTCTGCGGGAGCACTGTGGACGGGCCGAGTGCGTGCTGGGTTGCCACTGTTCGGGAGCGGAACTGACGCGTGTCATGCGTGTGGAGACCGATGTAGGTGGCAGCGGTATTCCTGTCTATTCCTTGACTAACCTCATTCGTTTGTAGGGCCGCGGTCTGTCCAATGAGGATGCCTTCAATTTGCGGCGCAAGGCGACTGCGCGTCTGGCCAAGCTGGAGAAGGACTTCACCTCGACGCTGGTGCTGACGGACAACGAGACGCTGCTCATCAATGAGACGCAGTGCGACAAGAAGCGTCGCTGCACCAAGGCGCCCAAACGCTACGAGGATTTCGAGGAGAACATCGAGGATGAGGATGATGACGACGAACATGCAGTGCTCGCTCGTCCCGCAAAACTCGGCAAGCGTGAGCTCAGTGTCAAGATGCGTCCAAATCGATCTACTGCCGGCACCATGGATGCAGTGCAACAACAACAGCTGACAAATCCTACGCCGCTGTCGACGCTGCAGCGGAAACCGTATCGCGTCAAGGATACAGACTATGTGCAGCTGAAGCACTGCCGAGTGATGCTGCGCCGCCTGGAGGATGTGGACAATCTGGCCACCTTCTGTATGACCCATCAGCTGTACAAATGCTTCTGTGGCGGTTTCGCCACCGAGGGCAAGCCGGTTGTCATCGAGAAGGAGCAGTCCCAGGTGGCCATTGAGAAGGCCATCTATGTGCCGGAGCTGGCCAGGGCATTCTATAGTTTCGAGCGTCCGCCGGAGGAACTGCCGGCAGCCAAGAAGGCACGCAAGGAGTCGTCAGAGAAGCAGCCAGAGAAACTGAAGGTTTTCATCAAGCGGGAGGAGAAGGAAGACGACGTTCTGGAGACTGCAGTGCGACCTCCTTCAACTATTTCGACTGCATCACTGCCTCAGGAACGACCCGCCGAACTGGACATCGTCTATGGCTACTTTCGGTCGCGTCCGTACATGTGTCGTCGTGTGATACCCGTGCCCCGCAACTGTTACCTGCGCATGAACCGACGACGTGCCGCTCGCATCCTGCAGGAGATGTGCCGCACCGAGACGCCTCAATTGCTGGAGCTGCTCAACAAACGGATAGAGAGCTCTGTTCGTTTCTATCGCGCCGAGCTGAACGAACAGCGGCGCCTCGAGCAGAATGAATCTCTGTTGAAGCACAGGGCGAGTTCATCCACGTCGGTCATTATTGTGTGTGATGATGACTCCGATGAGATGGAGGCGCAGCCAGTCAAGTTGGAGGCGGAACAGCAACAGCAGCTGCCGATGAAACGCAAGCGCAGTCTGCCCTTAGGCAAGGACGAACAGGAGTCCAAGGAGCAACC
The DNA here is from genome assembly GCA_018150725.1 of Drosophila quadrilineata. Lineage (NCBI taxonomy): Eukaryota > Metazoa > Arthropoda > Insecta > Diptera > Drosophilidae > Drosophila > Drosophila quadrilineata. The sequence continues at coordinate 3,905,646 of JAECWN010000407.1, forward strand.
ACCTGCAAAGCAGCGGCGACAGCAGCAGCAGCAGCAGCAGAAACAACCCGAGCAGCAGGCCAGGAGCGAGATACAGATGCCAAAGATTGCCTCCTGCTTCTCACTAAATACTGCAGGAGTGGAGCTGTCCTCCACAGCCACCTCAGCTGGCCTCAATGTCGCCTCCCTGCAAAGCAGGAGTAATGGTAATGGAGCTAGTGGTGGTAGTGGTGTCTCTTTGCTGGATACAGCGACCATTCTGCGCAACTCATACGATGGCATCATACGGAAGATGAACCAGCATGTGAGCAAAAAGATGGAGGACATTGAGATGGCGCTACGCCGGGAGAGCAAGATCATTCCCATGCCCAACGAGGACATACTGTGCATCATCAAGTGGACCAACTTTCTGGCCGCCTTCGAATCGGATCTGGCCTTCATCTGGGATATCCAAATGAAGAACTACAATTTCCTGGCCGCCACCACCACCAACATGATGCCCTCGGTCTGTGGTGCCTACGGCGTCGTCAACATCAAGTTCATCAGCAGCGATGCCAGCAACTTGCCACTGATGGCACGCATGTTGCTGGAGAGGAAGAGGAACGCGCATACTGAGCATTTGGCTGTGGTGATGCAGGGCAGACAGCAGTATTGGGTGGTTAAGGGATTCCTGCGCTATGTGGAGGGCAGTGCGTGCATCAGACCGACGCCGGCTAGTCATCCACTCCTCTCCAAGAAGATCAATGTGCTCTGCTCGCTGATGGTCAAACAGCATCTGCGTGAGGAGACCAAGCGGCAGGAGGCGGCGGCGATGATGATGATGGCACAGGCACCGTCCACGGATCCAGTGCAGCCAGCTACAGCTGTGCCAGTGGCCAACACCCTCGCCGCCTCCACTGCCCCCTCCACCTTCACTGCATCCGGTTTGAATACGATGCCCTCTCTCAAGCCAGCTGCAGTTGCTGCTCCACCTGGTAGCAAATCCTCACCACCAAGCAAAACGAATTCTAAGCTTACTGCGCTGCCCACGCTCAAGCCGGCGTCGTCGAAGGCCACTCCAAAGATGGAGATGGCGACGCCACTGCCAAACACTCCCAACATCCACAGCAACTTTGACTTCCGGCGTGTGCAGCAGTCGGACATTGGTGCACTGCAGGTGCCAGAGTGCCATGACGAGGATCATCGCTGGCTGGTGTTGAATCTCTTCGATGATTTCTCGCACATCTTTGTGCCCGCCTTCCGGGACATGATCTCGCTGGATCGTATCAATCATGTGGCGCAAATGGCCCTGGCCTCCAAGAAGATGGTGAAGCTGCGCTTCTTCAAGGATGCACCGTACGATGCCTTCGTCATGCCGTCGTCCAAGCGCAACATCTACTTTGGTCCGCTCAAGTTGGATGTGCCGCCACCGGTGCTGGTGCTGCTCCAGAGTGTCGACGCCAAGATGATGCTGCGTGAGGTTTATCAGCGGGAGCACGGCATCAAAGTGGATCCGGAGAAGAGTACCAGGGCTTTCTGGGTGTTCCAGATCAACAAGAAGGTGCATTTCGAGATCGAGATGATGGACAGTCTACCAGGTGCACCTCCAAAGCAGGTGGCCGGAGCGAAAAACAAGGATCTGTCCATTAAACAAGTGCAGGCTAAGGAAGAGCAGAGCGAGAATGACAGTGACGATGATGATGATGAGGATGAGGATTGCATGATTATCGAAGACGACTTGGTTGCGAAAAAGTCACCGCCCGCTGAGGAGCAAACTCGTCACAATTTCACCATTCAGTCCGCCCCTACGAATGGCGGTGGCCTACAGATCCTGCCCAGCCCCAGTACCGGCACTGCTGCCACCACCACCTCCGCAGTCAAGCAGTTGAGCACTGCCTCCGCCATCGGTAGTGGCGGCTTTGTGCCCTTCATTTCGAATGTGCCCGCCACCAACCTTAAGGCACCAGCGACGCAGCTGCTCACGCCACAGGTTCAGCTCACCCAAACCACCACCCCAGTCGCCGCCACCGCCACCACTGCATCCTCCTTAGCCAGGTCCAATAAGCTGAACGTACCGCCCATCAAGATTAGCCGAATCTCTGTACAGCGCTGCGAGACGCCCAGTGGTATAGTTCTCGCCAATCCTGCCACCCCTGCTGCCGCAAAGGTGTCGCCCACATCCTCAACTGCTGCCAAGCCTCCCATCAATCCGTCGCTGCAGCAGCTCTTTAACGGCGGATGCAGTGCCAATATCAAGCTGGGCAGCGGCACCGGTGTCACCATCACCAAACTGATTCCGCCCAAGGATGCCGGCCACATACCCAGTCTGCCGACGGGCAGCAAGCTCATCAAGATTGCCAGCAACCAGCTGAAGGCAGTCGTGAAGCTGCCAGCAACCGTGACGGCAGCAACAGCAGCAACGACGACGAATACTCCACCTGCCGCCACAATCTCCATCACCAACGTGCGTTCCTTACCACTGCCTGTCAAGTTGCAGTCGTTGCCTGGCGGCGAACGCAAATCCTTGCCAGGCAAGCAGCCTGCACAGGCCCAGGCACAGCCTCGAGCATCGCTGCCCATCAAGCTGTCCACACAACAACCGCAGTCTCAGTTGGCAGCAACTCCTCCTACTACTGCTCCTGCTCCTCGACAGCATCCTGTATATGGTTTCCTGGTGTCCAGGAACTTGCCCAAGTATCGCGCCAAGAAGGTCGACGAGAATATAACGCTGAAGCTGCCCGATGGCGGCAAGGTCACGTTCAGGAACCATGAAGCAGCTAGCGCGTATCTCAATAAGTAAGCAACTAAAAAATAATCTATTTAAATTAAATATTTAATTTATATATATACTTTTGTAGACACTTGTCGCAGCTCGATAAGTGGAAGGATCATGTGCCTGGCACCTGGATCTTTGTGCCTGTCAAGAACGTACAAATGGTGTCACCGCAGAACAAGCTACAGCTGCTGGCCAAGACGTCATCGGAGTCACAGTTACCACCCATTGTCATCGAGGATTAATTAAGGATAGAAAAAAGAAAACCAAAAACCAATTTGTATTGCTGGAAACGTAGTTTCCTCCAGGCCAGAAATCGAACCCGCGCAACATTATTATTATATATATCAACTGTAATTAATACAACATTGTTTAAGATTTGTTATAGTAATGATTACATTTTTTAGTTCTCTTTATTTTTATTCATATAAGAATGCAAAATAAACAATCAAATTTCATTGCCATCTGTTTTTCGATGGCGGGCTCTCCCGTTCCCATATTGTTCCAGTTTGGTGCACAGCTGATTGTGACAGCTGGCATCAAAACAAAAACAAACAACACATGTTTGGTTGATTGAGTGCGGCTCGCATATGTTCTTTGTTTACTTTGCCGAACCATGTCGCAATCGATAGGTCTTGAGGTGTTCTTTCATTCAGTACCAAACTTATCAATATCTATGACAACGCGATTTTTGTCCAAACAGACAGTGTAACCATCATGCTGTTTTGAAAAAATTCGAATGTTCCGAATCTGGAAATTTTGGTGTTAAATCGATAGCTGGGATCGAAATATATATAAAACAACACATTAAAGATCTTTTAGTGCACTTATATTAAAGAAATCAACGAATGGAAGCACAAACCTTTTTAATTTTTCCACTGCCCGCTAAAAATTTTCGCTGCATACTTTCGTTACAATGTGGAGCTGCCAACTGGCACCAAAGTAGGATCAGCTGCTGCGCATGAGTACTCGATACCGTGGCGACTTGTGTGTAACCAGGGACGCCAAAGCTGCTAATTGACGCCAAATGAAAAGTGTCAAATAGAACTTATTTTATTTGACTCTAACTTTTTTGTTATTAGTTTAAGTTATGTTAAAACATGTCTTAAACTATAGGTTTAAAGTTCTTGTTAGTTCTTTAAAAAAATCATCAAAATCTGTGCCAACGGATTTTCGTCAAAAACGACAATGTAAACATCATGGTTTTGTGCAAAAAATCGAAGGATCAGAATCCGGAATTATGTGTTTAATCGCAGAAGTTGAAATTTATGTAAAGTTGTTTTTGTGGACTTACATTCAATATAAAATATATATAATATAATATAAATATTTTTCAACTATTCTAGTTGAAGCAGATTGCCAAAGTTTTTTTTTTTTAAAGAGATGGACTAAAATCGCTCGGAAATTGTACCTTTTGGATTTTTAAACAAGTTGTAAAACTTTTACATTGAAATTTTTGATCTCACCCGATTATCGGGCGTCAGAAATAGCAAATAAATAGCGTTTAGTTAATTATTTTTGAGTTTTGTTAATTTTATTTATTTGATTATATTATTAATTTTTTATTTATTGCTAATTAATTTTTAATTTTCGTTCCCAATTCTTATTAATTTTGATATTCTCACTTATTCTTGCTATTATAAACAAGTTAAATGTGAATGTGTAATTGTGCATACAAGACAATTCATATAAGCAACAGGGTGTCTTATAGTCGGATCCACTCTACTATAATTGTCTGTCTTGTTTTGTATACGAAAGAGCGAAAAAGAGGAATGCCAACTTTCTTCAACGCACTCTCAATGGAAATAAACAAGAGATTCCATTTCCAACTGTTTCAATGGGTTGCGCTTTTCGTTCCCATGCCGTTCCAGCTTAGTGCTCAGCTGATTGCGATTGTGACAGCAAGTGAAAACAGAAGGCGAGCGAACCAAAACTATAAACGGCATTAGCTGCCTGAAAGCGAAAGTACTTAAATCAACAGAAGAAAAAAAGCTTTAATTGTAGTGATAAGAAGTCTGAAGAAGCAGAAGGCGTTAAATAAGAAGTAACTTATTGGCAACAGGGTCTCAAGGTCAGCACATTGCAAATAGAATATATACAAGAACAAGTGTGGCCATGGGTGCGTGTGTGCGAATGGGATAGTTGCTGAGCAACAACTGTTGATATACATACATATATGGATACTAACTTATGCTAGTATATTTACATTGGTATTTAAGTGAAATATACCGCAGCTGTAAAACGCAACGACAACATTTGGTCAGCACTGAAAATAAATGCGGAAGGTGTGTGTGTGTGTGTATGGGATAGTGCTGTAAAACTGTTGTGTGCATGTGATAGTGCTGTACAACTGTGAGATATGTACATACATAGTATAAGTATATGATATTTACAGAGAAGAAGAAAGAAAGAAAGAATAATAAAATTCAACAAAGTTTGACTATGCCAATAGTTGTTCCCATGACTGTTGTTATTTTCGATAAATGAGTTAATAATAAGTTGTCACTTTTTGGTATTATGACTTTCAGTCAGCGATCAGCGTCTACACTGAGCGCACGTAGTATATTTCGCCAGCGAAATGGGAAACGATGACGGACCACGTAATGGAACAGAATTGGAGCATATTCCGGAACTGGATCAGCCCCATTGCAGAATACGCGATTTGGCGAAGGTGAAGCGAATTCTGAATGAGTTCGCACGCTGTGGACCGGAACGGATGCAGTTCGTCTCGGATTTCGATTACACACTGACCAAACAGCGCACGGACGACGGTGTGCCGGTCTTGTCCAGCTTTGGCATATTCAACGAATGCAAATCTCTGCCGGCGAACTTCAAGGAACAGACGGATATACTATTTCACAAATATCGCCCCATCGAGATCGATCCGCATATGTCGGATGAGGAAAAGGTCAAGTACATGATCGAGTGGTGGACACAGTCGGCGAGACTGGCCAGCGGATTCCCCTTCGATCCGACCGAAATTGATGACATTGCCGGCAAATTTAAAAGTGCGCTACGTGACGGAACGCACGAAATGTTTGCAACCCTGCTGCGTCTCAGCATACCGGTGCTCGTCTTCTCCGCCGGCCTTGGCAACTCTGTCGTCTCGGTGCTGCAGCAAGCGAACATCATGCATCCGAATGTCAAGGTCGTCTCGAACTTTTTAAAGTATCGGGATGGTTTGCTGGACGGCTTTGAGGAGCCCATGATTCATACGTTCAACAAGAACGAGACGGTGCTGAAGGGCAACGATTACTATGATCTCGTCCATACACGGGATCACATCATTGTCATGGGCGATTCACTCGGGGATGCGGATATGGCGAACGGTGTCCCAGCCTCCTCGCACATATTGAAGATTGGCTTTCTGTTCCATCACGTGGAGGCCAACATGGAGAAGTACATGAACACATTCGACATCGTGCTCGTCGATGATCAGACCATGAACGTGCCAAACGCGATTCTCGCGCTCATCGAACGTGATCACCAGACCTACCATCCGCAGCACGTCAGCAATGGAGCAGCGCCAGTTCAGCTTACGGCTGCACTGTGAATCGGGTGTCCGGGTAGTAGACATACATACATACATATATAGATACATATTTCTCTGGAAGATGACTCTAGTGCTAATTGTGCTTATGAAAAATAGAAGCTACTAATTAGATCATGAAGATCTAATACCTCTGCATGTATCACAATATTATTAAAATAATAATAAAAAAAAACAGGCAATTCATGACATGATAAAAAAGCTCAAGGGCTGCGATTTTGCATTTAATTCTATGTAAGCGTTACGCCAAATAATATTAGTTGCGGCTTTGGTTTGTTATCAATCGTTTTTTTTTTACCCCAATCCCCTCATCTTTGGTGCATTTTGTACATAAAGCTCAAACAGCTGATCAAATCAAAACAAAGCCAAAGCAAATATTGACGATACTACTCGTCAATAGCGAATTTAGCGAAACACTTACTTGGAGCGCTCACATTTACAACTACATTTTAATTTGTTTATTTAACTAAGCAAACTATTTTTAATGCTGATTTGGACTTTTTTTTTGTAAAATATTAAGCTAGTTTCACTTCACTTTCACATGTTCCGCTTTTCGCTCTTGACAAACACTGTTTTGTCAGTCGACCAGGGCTGCGTATTCGCGAGCAGCTGTGGCCTTTGGTATTTTTTAGCATCTTCTGGCAACTGTGGAAAATATACAAATCATTGGCTTTGGCAAGTTTTTACGCAGCCAGAAAATTAAACGTGTCGCCGTGGATAAACTGTGAAAATCATTGCAGCTAATTAGAAAGAGACGCTGTCAACTGTCACACATTGAGTTTATATGGAAAAACTGCAGTGATTTCCATTTAGCTATACAAATAATAATGTGCTGAGAGGCAGTGGGAAAGAGTGAGATTGTGGTGTGAGTGATTCGATCAGCTGGAGAAATTACAACAACAAAAGGGAGACTAACAAAAGTGCTTAGTGAAGTAGAAGAAGAAGAAGAAGACAGGCTGTTGCAGCGTCATGTTTGGCTTCGATGGCGAATATCGACGCAGACCGGTCCAAAGTCTGGGCGGCGCATCCCACACATGTGACCGGGACACGGCCATAAGGAAGGCGGCCCTGGAGCGCCAAAAGCGCAATGAGCTGCGCCAGAAGACGAATGGAGCCATCGTGCTGCAATCGTATGCACGTTCGTTCATCTGTCGGCAGCGCAGGAAGCGGGCGGAGCGGGATGCCTTTGACAGTTATCTGCTGGCTCATCGGGATCGTGTCATGGAGGACGAGAGTCTATGTTTCCTGCTGCGTCGTCTGGGCTTCTTCTACAGCAGCCGCGTGGTCAGGGACAGCGAGCGACTGGTGAGTCCTTTCCTTCATATAGTAACCAGCTACTCTCTAATCTCTCAATCTTAACCAGATTGAGATCTGTAAACACATACTGCGCTGCCCGGAGCGATTGCTCCAGCATGCAGCCACTGATCCTGTCTGGCTGCTGCGCATCTGCAAGACGCTGGACGCCTGTCTGCTGCAGTTGACGCTGCCCCATGTGCCGCAGGCGATACCGCTGCGCATCCTGGAGACCTTCACCAGCGTCACCAACGTGGAGCGTCACATCGAGAACAAGACGCTGCTCTATAAGTATCTGGAGCGTGTCTATAGCTTCCTCATTGCACGCGGCTACTTCCTGCGCGCACGCCGCCTGCTGGACGAGAAGTGCCCGCCACTGTACGGGGAGACGTTGCACACGCCCAGTCCGCTGGCGGAGGCGTTGCTGCAGCTGTTGGTGCGACCACTAGCGGTGGCCACACGGTTGCCCGATGCGGAGCAGGCACAGTTCTATTGTCGGAACTTCATCACACAGATTCTGGCCAAGCCGCACACGCAGGCGGTGCGTTGGTATGTGTTGCCCTGCCTGGCGGATTCGGAGGAGTTGCCCTATGCACTGTTGATGCAGTCGCTGCACTCCCAGCTGGAGATCAGCAACCGATTGGCATTGGAATCCACGATTGCCGATGATGACAAACGTAATTCCCTTTTCTATGGTGCGGCAAGAGCGCGGGATGAGCAGCTGAAGCAGCCCAAGCAGCCGGCACAGCAGTCCAGAGATCCCGTGTTCACATCATATTTGCTGAACTCCATGCTGGTGCTGGATAGGAAGCAACTGGGTAAGTGGTGGCATCCCTATATAGTTCATGCCCATCTCTAATCGTCCACTTTTAGCTTCTTTGGATCAGCACCATCAGCTGATCATCTATGTACGGGTCATCGCCCAAATGATGTCCAATATACTGCAGCTGCCCAAGTCCACGTTGCGCCAGAGCGATGTCACCCAACGTCATGCCCATCACGACTCCGATGACTCGGATGATGACGACGATGATGACGCAGACATGGCCGATTCGGATGACGAGCAAAAGACGGCGGCAAGTCGTCCGCTGGACTACGACATGGCCGAGTCTAGTCGTGCCAAGAAGGAGTTGACGCCACAGGAACGGGATTCTTTGCTGGAGTCCATTGAGCTGCTGAATGAGACGACACGGGTGGACGCCATTGTGGGTCAGATGACACCGCACATGGAGCAGGCCGAGCTCATTTATGCGCTCTGCGAGATCTGTCACAAGCTCATGATCTACAACAAGCATGCCGTCTATCAATATAGGTAACCGTTAACCCTCAGTTCTGTCTAGGATTATATGACTAATCGTACTTATTCCCTGCCTGCAGATTGCTCTATACGTTGGCATTCACTCCCAGATTCATACGAGCCGTTTGGTTCAAACTGGCGGTGGAGTCCTCCCAGTTGGGTTTCTCGGCGCCCCTCATACTCATCTCCAAGGGCGTTGTGCGTAAGTTCAAGAAAACTCCAACTTCCAGTTTCAACTCCTCTTAATCCTTCTTCTCTTCCAATTGTAGCTAAGCAACAAGCGGTGGATCACACTATTCCTCTGCTGGCCACGTTTTGCATATTATTTGGACGTCTGTTGCCCACACTGCATGACGTGGAGTTTGTGGAGCAGAAACTCCTGGACACCCCTAGTGTTCAACATGTTCGACTCATGCCCTTTTCCATTGCGGAAATCGTGCAAATGTCCAAGACCCTCAAGGAGATCAGCTTGGGTCTCGTGGAGCTCGCCTTTCGCACGGTGCTCAGCCAAACCGATGGCATTGATCCCGATGGCCGACAGTTGCTCCAACAGAAACAGATCTGGGCCAATCTGATCAATGTTGTCGTTTTCGTGATCAATCAGATCTATACCCGTGATCTGCGCTTGGGTTTCTGTCCGGAGGGTCATTGGACGGTCAGTCGCTTGGATCTGCCGCTGGATAGGCCAACAGATCTTCCATTGACCGACAGCAGTCGCATGCGCGGCATACGTCCCTTTCAGCCGATACGCGATTTTACGCGCGAGGACTTTGAGGATGGTCCGCCCATGTCTACGAAACAGAAGCGTTCGATAACCATATTGCGCGAGATTCCATTTGTGGTGGCATTCGGAAAGCGGGTCAGCATACTCCAGGGCTTGGTGGCTGCCAATAAGATGCGCATACAAGGCACCAGGCAGGCATTCCTACAGGGACCTGCTGTCATGATAACCGTCCGAAGGTCCCACCTCTACGAGGATGCCTACGACAAACTGCGTCCGGAGAATGGTAAGTATCCCAAGGAAACTCCATTTTCCTATCAACTTGAGGTCTCCTAGTGGTGAATATCCTAGGGGAGTCTTATTTTCCTAACTAATTGAGGTCTCCACCACGTGTAGAGCCTGACCTGAGGTTGAAGTTTCGTATACAGTTTGTGTCCGCGCTGGGCTTGGATGAGGCGGGCATTGATGGCGGCGGCGTGTTCCGTGAATTCCTGTCGGAGCTTATCAAGACCGCCTTCGATCCCAATCGAGGATTCTTCATGTAAGTGAATGAAATAGTTAAGTATTTTTTGTATTAATTTCATAATTCATTTACGGTTTATTTTTAGGGTAACCACGGACAACAAGTTGTATCCGAATCCGAATGTCTCCGATTTGTTTGCCGACTTTGAGAAGCATTATTATTTCATTGGCCGCATACTGGGCAAGGCCATCTATGAGAATCTGCTGGTGGAGCTGCCACTGGCCGAATTCTTCCTGACCAAACTGGCTGGCAAATACTCCGACGTGGACATCCATCAGTTGGCCTCCCTCGATCCGGAACTGTATCGCAATCTGCTCTATCTCAAGGACTATGCGGGCGATGTCAGTGAACTGAACTTGGACTTTACGGTGGCGAGCAGTTCTCTGGGTCAGACACAGATTGTGGAGCTGAAGCCACAGGGACATAACATACCCGTTACCAATTCGAATCGCATCGAGTATCTGCAACTGATGGCCAACTACAAGCTCAATGTGCAGATCAAGCAGCATTGCAGAGCCTTCCGCAGGGGATTGTCCAATGTGTTGCCCATCGAGTGGCTCTACATGTTCAGCAACAAGGAGCTGCAGATACTTATATCGGGCGCTGAGATACCCATCGATCTGGAGGACCTGAAGAAGTACTGCAAATATGGGGGCGAGTATACGCCGGAGCATCCCTCCATAGTGGCATTCTGGGCGGCTGTGGAGGGATTCGATGATCTGCAACGACGACAGTTGCTCAAGTTTGTGACGAGCTGTTCCAGGCCACCGCTGCTTGGATTTCGGGTAAGATCTTCATCGCTTGTCTGGATTATGAATCTTTGATAGACGTATGTCAATTGTATATTTCCAGGATTTGGATCCGCCTTTCTTTATACAGAATGCTGGGGACATGGAGCGTCTGCCCACAGCTAGCACCTGCACACATCTCTTGAAGTTGCCGCCTTTCAAGAGTGTCGAACAGATGCGCGAGAAGCTTCTCTATGCCATACAATCTGGTGCTGGTTTCGAACTTAGCTAAGTCTCCATCTACACAAACCCACACACACACACACACACATACCCACACTTAGACATATCGAATGTTTGGCAGGATTCGATAACTGGCCTTGTACCAATTCCAGTTTACATAGCATACGATTATGATTACGAATATGATTATTATCCTAATGAATATTAACTTATGTGTAGAGTTTAAAAAGCAAATGAGGTCTCTTTGTTTCGCGCACACTTTTTAGTTGTTTCCAATCTAAACGTTTCTCTCCTTTTGTGTTCCAATGACCTTTACAAATTTTTCACGTAAACCACAAAATCCATTTTCGAAAATAATTGAAATATGTATAGCTCAGTTATATAAATACTATATACTTATATTTAATAAACATAAATAAATGAAATCAAATACATTTATGTGACTTGTATAAATTTATTATTATTTATTTATATAGAGATGCAGATGGAACATGTGAGTGGACATGTGCATACAGGCTGCTATTTCCGTTTCATTGCGACACAAAGCATACGGAAGTACACACAGACACACACACACAGAGAGAGAGAGAGAGTGCAGGTCCTGTGTATCCTTGAATTGTCTCTCACTTGACTTGCTGTTAAATTTATATTTCCTTCTCACATCTGCCTGCGTATTTATTAGAACTGAAGTGACAAAGTTTAAAGTTCGAGCTACTTTTGAAAAAGTTTTTGAATTGAAGCATATTCTCAACGAAATTCATTCGAATGTAAATTGTTGAATACAGACAATGAATTTGAACAGTTAAAATATTGTTGAAATTTAATGAAATTTAATTTAACTTGTAAATCAAACTATGCTAGTACATAAAATTTCAATATTATTGAAATTGTTCAAATTTATTAACTGTATTCAAAAATTTATATAGCATAAAAGAAAATTTAATCTAAATTGGTTATGTTTAATTAAATTTCTATTTTTAAATATTGAAATCATTGAAGAAATTAAAGACTAATATATTTTTTATTTATATATCGACGAATCTCAAAAATATATGTATAATTATAAATATTTGGCGAGTTGTGCATGATTTGCTGGCGGCACTCTGACGAATCCTTGTTTTGGTAGCTCACGTCCTGCGGCGACATGCTTCCCATTGTGTTTTGTGTTTCTGTTGATGCTTATTTGATTTTGGCTTTTGTTTTTTTTGCTTTTCTTTTTATTTTTTTTTTTTTTTTTTTATTTTCTTTGCTGGTTTCTTTGCATTGCGTTGCAAGTTGCAACTTGTGGCAGCCGGGAGCATGTTTCACTGTTTAGCACATTTCATGCTCTCATCATATTCCTCTCTCCCTCTCTCACACTTGCTCTCTTTCTCCCACTCACTTCCTCTTCTCTCTGTCTCGTTTCTCTTTCTTATTGCTATTGTATATATTTTTGGGTATTATTTATATAATATTTTTTAATAACATATATTTTTTATTTTATATTTTTTTTTTTTGGTTTTTTTCGCCTCTTTTATTATATATATTTTTAAATTATTTTTTAAATATTTTTTTTTTATTTTCACGATATTTTTTTAGTAGTTTTGTGCTGAAATCATGCTTCATGATGCATTGCAAGTTACAAAGTGTGTTGAACTTTGTGTGGCATGCCAGCGAGTTGTGGGGGGGGGGCTGAGGGAGGTAGGGATGCAGGGATGCAGGGATGCAGGGCTGCATAGACTGCTCTCTACTAAATATGCACAAATATTTATTTGAGCCAGTGGGCGTGGCAGGTGGGTGGTAGGGTGGTAGGGAGGTAGTTGCCTCTGCTGCTGCTGCTGCTTGAGAGTTTTGTTTGTCAGTTGACACAAAATATCGCCCGCTGCTTTTGCTGCTGCTGAAGGAGTCGAGATCCTTTTGCTATTTGCTTAGCAATTTTGTTGCCTCCGCTTAGTACGGCAAGGAGTCGTCCTGACGCCGCTAGGATTCTTTCCGCTGACGATGGCAAAGATATGGCACGCTGTTGTTGACTTAACTTCAAATTCAACATCCACTTTAAATTTTTTATTTTTCCTTTTTTTTTTGAGTATTTTTTTTGCTTTAAGTACATTTTATTTTATTGGCAGATATGCGACCAAAAAACAACTCGTAGTATCTATGGCATGTTGAAACTTTTCACCTGCTGCACAAATTGCCAACTGTAAGTCTAACTGCTGCAACTTGACTCGGCCAACAGGACTAACAAGGACTTCTCTGTCTCTCCCAATTCGGCTTAAGCCTTTTGCCACACAGATAAGCCATAAAGTTGTGCTTCTTCTTGCTCGTTTCCACATTTACTTTTTGGTTATTTGCAAAAATCTAACACGAGCGCGATTTATTTGCCATATTTCATGCCTGAACAAAATTTAAATGCCCCTCCAAATAATAAAAATAGAAACGAAAACACAATGAGTGTTTAAGGCAACCTGGCGTATACGTAATGTGTGTTGTATACTCGTAGTTAGCTGCTTTTGCCTGGCAAAAGTTTAGCGCACCACTTGCTACACATTAAACAAAAAATTCAAAAAAAAAAATATATATATATATGTATACATATATGTATATAATAATACGAATTTGAAATACTCTTAATTTTATAAATGGAATTTTTGAATCTTGGAAATTTTATAAAAGAAATTTTATTAATTCTACATTTTTTAATTTCATTAACTTTAACTTAAACAAATTTCAAATACTCTTCTTAATTTTTAGCATTTTTTAAGCTTCTAAAATTAAAAATAATTTAATTAATTATTTTTTTAATTTTATAATACTTAAATTCTGCACTTTTTAAATTTATTAACTTTAATTTCAACAAATTTCAAATACTCTTCTTAATTTTTAGCATTTTATAAGCTTCTAAAGTTAAAAATAATTTAATAAATATGATTTTATTTTTAATAGTAATACTGCATTTTTTAATATCATTTTTAATTTTAATTTCATTTAATTTAACTTTAACTTAAACAAATTTCAAATACTCCTCTTAACTTTTAGCATTTCTTAATTTTCCAAAATTACAAATAATTTAATTAATTTTTTTTATATATTTTTTTTACTTATTCTGCATTTATTAATAATATGAACTTTAATTTAAATTAATTTCATATACTATACTTAACTTTAAGAAAGTTTTGAGCTTGGAAACTGTGAAATCATTTAATAAGAAATTTTTAATTTATATTTAAAGATTTTTTTTATTTAAATTTTGTTTCGCTTTTAATATGAAGATAATTTTTTATATTTTTGTTTATTTATTTTAATTTTTATATATTTTTTTTTAAATAAATTTGAAAACTTTCCTGAATATTTAACTAAATTGAGTAATCTACTTTGTATTGGTTTTAATTCTTATTTATATATTTATTTATATTTATATATTTACTTTTTAATTTTGCATAATTATTTCAGAATTTTTCTACTTAAATTTCTAAATTTAAAAGATAGCTGCAATCTACAATCTATTGGAAATTCTTTTGGAATTTGGAATATCTTTTGGAAATTCATATATTTTCATCGTTTGTTTACTTTACTATTTATCGCTAAGTATTTAAAAGTGTGTCGCAAATCGCATCACATAGCTGAGCAACATCCGTTGCATGTGGCATGAACAAACGTGCCACAATAGTTGGCAACTCGCAGGCAGCCCCAGCTCGTTTACGCATTTAAATTCAAATAACTTTTATTACCAAAACTAAAGCCGTTCTACTCGAAATGTGTTTCCAGCTCCCTTTGAGTATGTCTGTGTCTGTGTGTGTGTGTTGGTGTGAGTATTGGAGTGTTGTGTGTGTGTGTGTGTGTGTGGCACACTCCTGAGTGCAATAAAAACTTTTGCATACAACGAAACTTTGGGGCCGCTTTGTTGGCTAAATTATGACTGCATATATAATCGTGCTCACACGATCCACCGACTGCTCTCCCCTCTCTCATCACTCTCCCTCTCTCACCATAACTCTCCCTCTCTTTCTCTATGTGTTGTTATTTCACCTGCAATCAATAATTAGACGTAAATGGCTATGCAACATTAAGTATACGCAACGTCGCCAGGTTCACTGACCACTTCAACGCGCTACAAATCGGCACGTGGCGCCAATAGCGAAAAGCGGAAAATTTGTGAAACAAAAATTGATACGGTTTTAACTTTGAGAAGCCATAACTTTGGCAAAACCTGACCAATTTTCAAAATTCTTGCATTTCTGTCAATGGTTAAAGTCCCAGTTTGAATCTGCATCAAAAATATCCCCATATAGGCACTTTTTAATTTTGGTCTGTTTTCACCATATTTGTATACTAACCCCTTGACAAAAGTCGAAAAATATGAAAGTTTTTAATTCGGATTTTTTTCATGCCCAATCGATTTCGGGCATCAAAATGAGTATAAAAAACTTTACTTGAGTGGATTTGACCCAGTATTTTAGAAAATATGGCCAATTAAGTGAAAAAAGCTAAAATATCGATTTTCAACAAAAAATGAATTTTCGCCCAACTTTGAAGACTCATAACTTAGTCAAAACTTAACCGATTTTAAACATGTTTACCCACTCTTTTCAAGGCATCCCAAATGATATAAAAAACTTTACTTGAATTGATTTCAACAAATATTCTAGAAAATATAGCAAAAAGAGTCCGAAAATTGAAAAACAATAGAAAAGCCAAGATTTCCTTCACTATGAACTGCCATAACTTTGGCAAAACTCGACCAATTTTCAAAATTCTTGCATTTCTGTCAATGGTTAAAGTCCCAGTTTGAATCTGCATCAAAAATATCCCCATATAGGCACTTTTTAATTTTGGTCTGTTTTCACCATATTTGTATACTAACCCCTTGACAAAAGTCGAAAAATATGAAAGTTTTTAATTCGGATTTTTTTCATGCCCAATCGATTTCGGGCATCAAAATGAGTATAAAAAACTTTACTTGAGTGGATTTGACCCAGTATTTTAGAAAATATGGCCAATTAAGTGAAAAAAGCTAAAATATCGATTTTCAACAAAAAATGAATTTTCGCCCAACTTTAAAGACTCATAACTTAGTCAAAACTTAACCGATTTTAAACATGTTTACCCACTCTTTTCAAGGCATCCCAAATGATATAAAAAACTTTACTTGAATTGATTTCAACAAATATTCTAGAAAATATAGCAAAAAGAGTCCGAAAATTGAAAAACAATAGAAAAGTCAAGATTTCCTTCACTATGAACTGCCACAACTTTGGCAAAACTCGACCAATTTTCAAAATTCTTGCATTTCTGTCAATGGTTAAAGTCCCAGTTTGAATCTGCATCAAAAATATCCCCATATAGGCACTTTTAAATTTTGGTCTGTTTTTCAACATATTTGCATACTAACCCCTTGACAAAAGTCGAAAAATATGAAAGTTTTTAATTCGGATTTTTTTCATGCCCAATCGATTTCAGGCATCAAAATGAGTATAAAAAACTTTACTTGAGTGGATTTGACCCAGTATTTTAGAAAATATGGCCAATTAAGTGAAAAAAGCTAAAATATCGATTTTCAACAAAAAATGAATTTTCGCCCAACTTTAAAGACTCATAACTTTGTGAAAATTTAACCGATTGTAAATATGTTTACCCACTCTTTTCAAGGCATCCCAAATGATATAAAAAACTTTACTTGAATTGATTTCAACAAATATTCTAGAAAATATAGCAAAAAGAGTCCGAAAATTGAAAAACAATAGAAAAGTCAAGATTTCCTTCACTATGAACTGCCACAACTTTGGCAAAACTCGACCAATTTTCAAAATTCTTGCATTTCTGTCAATGGTTAAAGTCCCAGTTTGAATCTGCATCAAAAATATCCCCATATAGGCACTTTTAAATTTTGGTCTGTTTTTCAACATATTTGCATACTAACCCCTTGACAAAAGTCGAAAAATATGAAAGTTTTTAATTCGGATTTTTTTCGTGCCCAATCGATTTCAGGCATCAAAATGAATATAAAAAACTTTACTTGAGTGGATTTGACCCAGTATTTTAGAAAATATGGCCAGTTAAGCCAAAAAATGCTAAAATATAGATTTTCAACACAAAATGAATTTTCGCCCAACTTTAAGGACTCATAACTTAGTCAAATCTTAACCGATTTTGAACATTTTTAGCCATTCTCTCCAGGGCATCCCAAATGATATAAGGGACTTTACTTGATTTGATTTTGACAAATATTCTAGAAGATATAGCAAAAAGAGTCCGAACATTGAAAAACAATAGAAAAATTAAGATTTCTTTCACTATGAAGTGACATAACTTTGGCAAAACTCGACCGATTTTCAAAATTTTTAGCTCCTCTGCATGAAACATTGTCCAAAAATCAAAATATAAGTCCTGATATTCAGTGAGTAGACATAATTTTTGTAAGACTCATTGCAATATGAATTTTCTAAATACATTAAAATTTGTTTGATTGATTGTTTTCAGCACCTTCAATTTAGATATAAATATATGAATTTCAAGTATCAAGAAATGCTTGAAAATGTGGTTTCTGAATTACCAATAGTAGGGTTGACTTTTTGATGCCTTCACATTTGAACTATTTAGAGAAACTTGCCTCTGTTGTAATGTTGTAATATTATAATTGGGACTTGCCGCTCTCCAATCAACATCCCTATCAATTTGTATATCAAAATGTGGTTCATGGTATTTGTTGCTACTGTAGTTGATGCAGATGCTTTGTTGAAATTGCCTCGACGTGCGATAAATGCAATCGTGCCAATTATGTTGACCGCGACTGTGCGTGCCAAATGCGTATTCCACATACGCAGCGGGATGATGACATCCGTTTCCGGTTGTGTCTCCTACGGTCAGTGGATAGGTAAGGGGATGAGGGGTGTGTTGAGGGTTTGTGTCAGCAGTATTAGTGCGGTCAGCTGTTTTTGACCAACGGAGGGGAAGTTGTGCCGCAGTGACGTCATCAAACTAGTTGAGGTTGACCGTTAAATTTGAAAGTCATTAAAGGGTTGCGACAAATATGTGTGCAACTAACTTGTGGCATCAACAACATTGACAAAGTTTTTAAGGAATTTTAAATATTATATATAAGTACATATTTCTATATTAAATTAAAATTAAAATTAATAATAATCCTTTTATATTAATAAGATTATTGAGAATTATAAGAAAAATCAATCTGAATTATTTTCACTTATGTATTATCGCATGATATCTTCTAAATTCCCTTCCCTTCCCTTCCCTTTTTCTGTTGCTGTTGATTAATCAAGCAATAGAAATACTAGTAGATATTCGCAGTGCATTGCATTGTGCTCAAAATTGGCATAATTATCTGCGCTGGTTATCTACGCTTTATCTGCGCATTCATCTGGCCATTCATTTATCTGGCTGCGCTCTGCATTCGCAATGGCTTAATTAAAAACCTAGAGCAGCTCATTAAATTGCATGTATTTTCTCAAGCAAGACAAACGATGATAGACAGATACAGAGAGTGAAAGTGAGCGTAAGAGAGAGCAAGAGCGAGAGAGGTAGATAGTAAAAGAGGCAGAAGAAACGAGAGAGCGAAAAATATAGAGAGTGAGAGCCCTGCACATAGTGAGTGTGGTGGGGGGGGGGGTGAGCATATTGCACCTGCCCACAAGACAGCGAAACAGAGACAGAAATACAACGTCTCTTGCGCTTGACGAGCAAAGAGATTGTTGCTGGAAAGGGTGCTGGCAAGGAGTGAAAGAGTGTGTGGGGAAGGGGTGGAGGGGGAGGGGGGGGGGGGAAGGGAGGGGAATGCGATGTTGATGATGACATTATCTCATGCTCATTGAACGCAAATGTGGCGTTTTGTCGCACACCATAAATGACGAAGTCAAAGCAGCAAAACATAAAGCAAGAAGAAGAAGCAGAGGATGGAGAGGATGGAGAAACGAAACAATGATGATGATGATGATGATGATGATGATGAAGAAGAAGAAGATGCTAAGATATTCTTTACGAGTTTTAGAAGTTAATTTTCTTTTGTGAATTTCGCTGTTTTTATTATCAACTGTTTTTTATATGAAATTCTTTCAGCTTGAAACCTTTTTTTTTTTAACTTTACAGCATATTGCATACAAATACATATGTACTGTATGCAAATATATACATACATATACATATATTAAAAAAAATATTTTCATTAAATTTCTTGAAAAATGTATTCTACAATTCAGAAAGACCAATAAATTGAAATGAAGTGCATTAATAAATTTTTGAATTGAAAATTATCAATTACAAAATGCGTATATTTTTTAAATGTAATAAACCAGAAATTTACGATTTTTGTTGGTTTTTCTTAGGGGTTTTTTTTTTAAATTTATATTTTCAAAAATATAAAAATAGTTTATTACTCTCATCGTGTTTACGGAATTATATCCTGTATAACTACAATTAGTCTCAATTGAACTAAAAAATTTGAAATAATCTCTATTGAACTATAAAAATCTTCAAAAATTTTTTATAAAAATGTGATTTATGTCAATTTAAAATGAAAATATGTATTTAATCAGAAAAATTTCGAAATTTTTTTTGTTATTTTATTCATAAGGACGATTGTTTTATAAGAAGATTCTTGGTTTTCTAGGACTCTTTTGAATATTAAATCTCTGCTATCGGACTGTTTCTTGCCATAGTTTGAGTTACTTGAAGTTTTTCTTGAATGCAGATACGATTTCCTCAAGGGTTTTCTTAGGTTTTTTTTTTTTGATTTTTATTTTGTTTTTTTTTTTGCATGTTAACAAATTAAGTTAGCGCGCTTCAGGGTTCCTTCAAATTGACTTAAAGTGTGTTGCCCGCAGCGGTTGCATCCCCACCCCCCCACACTTCACCACCATAACTAATGAGGGGTAACTACCCCCCCAAAAACCCTCCCTTTTGTGGCTGTTGTAGTGTATTTGGTGTCCTCATCGTCTGGCAGCATTTATGCCAAGTACTTAACAACTTTAATGAGCAGCAGGCAGTGGAAAAAGAGAGGAGAAGAGAGACGAAGAGAGAGAGAGAAGAGAGAGAGAGAGAGACGAAGAGAGAGAGAGAAAGAGAGAGAGAGAGAGGGAGAGAGAGAGAGAGGAGCAAAGTAGCCAACGCGTCGCGCACTTAATACTAATGGCTGCCATTATCCTTTATCCTTTGGCTGTCGCTACAACTGTCCGTCACTGCCCAACTTCTCACTTTCCCTCTCTCTCTCTCTCTCTCTCTCTCTCTCTCTCTCTCTATCTCTCTGTATGTTTCTCTCTCTCTCTCTTTCTCTGTCTATTTTAACTATTGCTCTGACCGGCTGTTTATCTGGCCCTTTGTTTGCACGCACATTTATTAGGCAAACCAAAGTAAGAATCCCCCCCAAAAAAAAAAACGAAAAACGAAAAAAAAAATTAAAACCAACTTAGCCAAAAGTAAAAAGGGAAAGAAGGGAAACAAGTGAAACGAGACAACAACAACAACAACAACAACAATGATAACAAAAAAATTAAGTTAACTCAATTTAAAAAAGTTTTTGCATTTTCTCTGCTGCTTTATTGTCTGTTTGCTGTTTGTTGTTTGGCCAAAAAAAAACAAACAAAAAAAAGTAATATAAAAAAAAAAAAAAAAAAAAAAAATAAAAACCAAAAAACGAATTAAGGCAGAGAAGCAAAACTTTAAGTAGCTTTTGTGAGCGCACAGACAGCGAGAAAGAGAAAAAGAGGGGTGCGAGTATGAGAGAGAGTGATAGAGAGAAAGAGAGAGAGGGAGAGATATAGATATATAGAGAGGCAGAAGGCACAAAGGAAACAGCGAGAGAGACAGAGAGAGAGAGAAGGAGAGAGAGAGAAGGAGAGAGAGAGAAGGAGAGAGAGAGAAGGAAAGAGAGAGAGAGAGAGAGAGAGAGTGAGAGAGGGGGGGAAAGTGAGATAGAGAGGGGCAGAAGGCAGAAAAGATACAGAGAGAGAAAAAAGAGAGATAGAGAGAGAGGAAGAAACCACTAAAGAAACAGAAAGAAACAGAAAGAGAGAGAGAGAATAGTATTAAAATTGTTTCTCAAATGGAACTGAATGAGACACGAGTTTCTCTCTTCCTCTTGCCCTCCCCCCCTCCACTTGGTCCTGTGCGGCGTGCACAAAAGTAAGTGGCCAAAGGATTCCCTGCTCCAAGTGTCCTTGAGTCATATTTACTTAACTTTGCCTCAAGAGGCCACCCCCCCTACCCTCCACCATCCCTCCAAGGCCCCCCCTTGACACATGGCATTGTTTTTGCGGTCGCAATTTACGCAAAGATTTTTGATTTCCAGCCGGAAAAATGAATTTTCATCTGTTGTAACGGGCCCTCGAGATAAGTAAACCACATCTTATGTTTTCATATTCTTTTATATCTTTTTGGTATTTCAAATATGTTTTTAAAATAATTATTAACTTGAATTTCAAATTCAACTCAAACTTCAAATTCATAGCAAAAGTTGAAAATTTCAATACATTTTTGAAATATTATTATAATTACTAAACACTAATAAATTCTGAAATTTGAAGTGAAATTAGCTGATATTTTCAGAAATTAACTTTAAATTAGTGAAATGTAATTTTGAAAATAATAAATATTTTTCAAGTAAAACATTTTTTGGCATATCTGAAATTCTGAAAATATATGCATGATTTAAATATAAAATATTACAATATTATAAATTTATTTATGGCATTCAAAATATTTAAAAAATTCACATTTTTTTAAAAATATTTTTCAATATTTGATTACTTTGATTATTTTTTTTAAATATTTTAGTTACATTTAAATTAAATAAATTCCACTTAAAAGAAATCAAATTAATTTTTGAGCAAAACAATTTAATTTTGGACTGGAGTTGAAAATATTTCTGGTTAGCTGATTGCTTCTAATCCTTTGGCCAACTTTGGTATCCTGCGGCAGCTACTGTTGCTGCTGCTGCTGCCACTGCTTACACAACTTGCCACAAGATCAGAGTGAGTTGCAACCTTCTGAAGTGGGGCAAGCCATTAAGTTGTCTCTTTGTGTGAGAATCGCGTGCTTCGTTTGCACAGCAGAGACACGCATCCGGCTGAGCTCCACCTGGTTGCACCCGCATCAACAGTGGCAGCTAAGGACGTGGCAGCCAAGGACGTGGCAAAAGCCAGAGCAGCAGCAGCAGCAGCAGCAACACCGGCGGCATAAATCGCGCCATGAGTTTCAACTTTCAACAAAGATGTAAGCCAAGTTAATTGCTTTTTGTTGCCCTGCTGCCACTTTTTCATTTTATTCTTTCTTTTTTTACATATATCTTATTTTCTTTTTTTTTCATTTCTTTACTTTTAACTTTTTGGTTTTTATATTTAATTTCCTTAACATATTTTATTTTTAATGATTTTTTTATCTAAACTATATATTTTCTAAATTTATATTTTTTTTATTATATCTTATTTAATTTTTTTTTTCATTTGTTTTCTTAACTTTAACTTAACTTATTTAATTTCCTTAACACTTTTAATTTTTAATTATTTCTTTTATCTGAAACTATATTTTTTCTAAATTTGTTTTTTTTTTATAACTTATTTTCTTTTTATTTTTCATATCTTTTCTTTTAACTTTTTGGTTCTTATATTAAATTTTCTTAACATTTTTTATTTTGATTTTTTTTTAAATTAAACTTTATTTTTTCTAAATTTTTCTTTTTTTTATATATATTTCATATTCTTTTATTTCATTTTTTTTCATTTAACTTTATGGTTTTTATATTTAATTTCCTTAACATCTTTTATTTTTAATTTTTTTTTTATCTAAAACCATATATTTTTAGATAACTTTTTTCGTTTATTCTTAAAATTATTTCTATTACAATTTTTGTATTCTATTTTCATATATAATAATATTATCCTATATAATTTCATCTTTTTTACTGTTATTTTCCGCAAATTTTCACATTTCTTTTTCAATTATTTTTCTTTGCTTTATCATAACTTTTTTTTCTTTTTTTTTAATTCTTTATTTTTTTTTATATTCATCTTCTGTTCTGTTCTTTACTTTTCTATTTTTTTTTTGCTTTATTTGTCTATTTTCTTATTTTACTATTTCTATTAATTTATTTTATTTATTTATTTTTTAAATTTTTTTTATTATATTATATAGTTAAAAATTATTTTTTTTTATTTTTTTAAACCTATTTAAATTTCGTTTATTTTTTCTCACATTTTTCTTATTTAGCTCATTATTTCTATTTTATTTCTCCTTTCTTTCTATATTTATCCCCCATATTTTTAGTTTTCTTGTTTTTCCTTTTTTATTTTATTGTGTATCTTTTCTTTCAGTTTCATTTGCAGCAATGTCAACAATGAAACTAACGCAGGTTGTTGCTGCTGCTGCTGCTGCTGTTGTTGTTGTTGTTGTTGTTGCTGCTCTTAGCTCCTCTTCTTCTTATTGTGTTGCGACGGTTGCTGCTATTTGAGCAGCTCTTCACGAGGCACAACTTGGCAACGGTAACGGTAACGGCAACGGTAAAGGCAACAGTAAAAGCGTTTAGCTGTCGGTAGTGGTGAGTGGGGGTGCAGAGGGAATAGGAGGGGGTGGACGATGCGAAGTGCGCAGCCATTTTGTTGCCAGAGACGCGCTGAAAGGCACTCAAAAAGTCGTTGCCTAACCTTAGGCGCAGTCCAAGTGCGCTACATACCTCTATCTCTTTCTCTCTCTCCCTCACTGCCGACTTTCTTTCTCTCTCTGTGTCTCTATTATTCTGTCGCTTTTAAGATGTTACAAGTATTCTGTTGCAATGTCGTCTGGCGTCACACGCCCAACGCCCACATTATTAATGATTAAAATGGAGAATGGACGGACAACTTTGGCTGCAATCAATTTACAATTCGTGGAACAGCCCTCGCACAACCAACAAGACGTAGACGATGATGGAGAAGAAGTTGGAGATGAAGTTGGGAATCAGTCAACTGTGAATATTGCAAAATGAGCTTCCGCCTTGGCATAGACTTCCGGCGGCAATTTCCGCTTCCTCATTACCTTCTTCAATACTCTGCAAAATGGTTATAAATTGATTCATCAATTTGCTACACAAGCAGCTACACTATATGTCCGCTAGATGGCGTATGTGTGCGCGCTAAAACGCCCCCGCCCCCCATCTGGCGATTTTTATATGCATTATTTTTGCTTTCAGCGCGGATTTAAACAGACCCGACAATTATTACCCAACAACAACAACAACAACAATCAAGAATAACAACAACAACAACAAAAAAGAGGAAACTCTGAATTCGACAATTTATATATTTAGTGGCAGGCCGTGAGAATTAATGATGCCAAATTTGCAAAGTTCACAAATTTCTTATTAGTTCTGAGCAAATGGGGAGTCGAAAAGTAAGAGGATGGGTGAAAGAGAAATGTTGCATGCCTCATATTTCATTTGGGGCAAGTTAGTTTGGGGGCAATGCTGCGGTTTCAAGTTTTCGCACTTTGGCCAACATCATCTCTCAACGTGGCTGCCAACTTCTCTCAGCTCCTGCCACCAAAAATTTCCCAAGCGCTCTAATTTGAATTTTAATTGAGGTCTCTTTGCGGTCGTTTTTTAATGCCTTTGCAGCAACTTCTGTTTTTGCCGCCTGTTTTTGTTGTTATTCCTGTTTTTTTTTTTTTTTTTTTTTTTTTTTTTAGGCTGTTTTTCTTGTTGTTCACTGCTTGGCTGCTTGCTTTTGGAAATTAACAATAATTATAAATAATTATTATGCTGTTCAGGTTTCCGCCTACGTGACGCCAACCCCTGCTACCCCCTGCCCCACATTCCCACATTCCCCCATTCCTATTCTTTAGGTCTCTAAAGACCTTTGTTTGCTTTCCCACAAATTGCTTTCATTATAATAAAACTATGCGCTTTGGCTAAACTTCATTTCGAAAGTAAATTATGTGAATATTTAAGAAACACTCTTTGGCTAAAATACACTCAAAATATAATGCATTTTTAATAGTATTTTTTTTTAATTTCTATTTTTCTGAATTATTATTTTTTTTTTTTTTTTTTTTTTTTTGTTTAATTAAGTGCTGGACCCATACAAACATATTTGTATCATAACATTAATATTAAGTTTAGAAAAGTTTTGTTAATGTTTGGAAAACAAAAAAAAAAAAAAAATTCAAATCTCATACTTTTGCACATTTTTGGACATATCTTGAGAAATACTTACCGGAATCACCTCAAATAAAACGCAAAATATTTGTTTTGAGTTCTAGCATCGATTAGGCACAAAAAATTCGAATCGAAAATTTCTTCATTTTCGATGATATTGTCAAGGGGTTAGCATGGCAAGGTGGCCAAAAAAAAAAAATGGAAAATTAAAAAACGCCTATTTTGAACAAAATTTGAATGCAATTTGAAAATAGTGGCAAAATCTTTTACAACCCCGTAAATTTTATTGAAATCGAATAATTTTTGGCAAAGTTATGGCAGTTAAAAAAATAAAATTTTTGAAATTGTTTTTTTTTAATTAAAATTTGAGCACATTTTTGGTCATATATCAAAGAATACCAATTGGAATTACCTCAAATTGAAAAAAAGAATGTTTTTCTTTGAGTTCTAGAATCGATTAGGCATAAGAAATTAGAATCGAATATTTTGATCATTTTCGATTGGATTTTGGAGCATGGTTTGTATGGAAAAATTGTCAATAATGTCAAAAATTCATAAGCACTTGAGACTATTTTAGTGCAGAATAAAAAAAAGTAATCAACAATATATTCAAAAATGAAAGTTTCATCAAAATTGGATAATTTTTGGTAAAGTATTTTTTTTCTGTATCTTTTTTCAATCCGAATCAAATCAAATCAAATCAATGTGCAATATCTTTCATGTTTTATGCAGCTCATTGCATGTGTATGTGTGTGTGTATATGTGTATGTATGGGTGTGTATATGTGTGTGTATGGGTGTGAAGCTAAAATTGACATGAAGCTCAAAGCTCATGACGTGAAAATGCATAAAAATCAAATAAAGTTTTCAAAAAACAAAAAAAAAAATGAAATTCAAATTGAAAATTGTGTTGTCCTCTGGAAAGAAAAAACCCTTTTAATTTCACACAGTCGTCGGTATCTGTGTGTGGGTGTGTGTGTATTGAGGGGGGGGGGGGGTAGTGGTGTGAGGGAAGGGGGGTGGGCATAAACTGGGGAGGAGGGGAGAGGAAGTCATGTTGGCGTATGTGTTTGTGACAATCAAAAATTGTGCCATATATCTAGACGGACATATCGTGGCGCGTATATCGCATGAGATATTGCTGTAAATATAAATTTAATTGTGCAAAAAACTCACACACAAAAAAATAAATGAAATAAATCAAATAAAAAATATATACATATATGTATAATAGCTGTAGGGCATACATTTAAAATATCAAATAAAAAAGTATTGCAAATTTATTGCAATTTCTTGTTGTTCGGCAATTGCATTGAAATTGGAAATTGGAAGTTGAAAATTGAAAATTGAAATTGTAAATTGCGAATTCTCGCGATTGTAGATTGCATATAATTATGAAAAAGGCTGCCATAGAAATGGAAAAATGCAATTCAAAGCATTTCCAATTTGGGATTAATAATTGGCTTCCCATCGTCAAAGAATATCGTTTGTAAATTATTGCAGTCTCTGCTTCTGATTAAGGGGAACATTTAAGTCTGAAATGCACATGAAATATTATCATTAAATCCATTTAATTACGAGTCATTTAAGCTGTGCAAAAATTTTACAAATAATAAAATAATTAATACATAATTAAATACATTTAATTATAAAAATTTTACAAATTAAAAGTAAATATTTCCATGATATCATTACCTCATTATTGAAAATAATTAATACATAATAAAATCCATTCAATTACGAGTCATTTAAGCATGTGAAATAAGTTTACAAATTAAAAGTAAATATTTTCATATCATTAATTAAAATAATTAAGACATAATTAAATCCATTTAATTAGCTGTGAAATAATTTTACAAATAATAAAATAATTAATACATAATTAAATCCATTTAATTACGAGTCATTTAAGCTCTGAAAAAATTTTACAAATTAAAAGTAAATATTTCCATATCAGTATTTAAAATAGTTAATAAATAATAACTTTTATTATTTAAAAAATATACAATTTTGTAATTTACATTAAAAATATTTAGTATTTAATTTGTTTTTTTTTTTTAATTAAAAACATAAAAATTAAAACATATTGATAAATATTTTGGAAAATATATATTCATATGTTTAAAACATTTTTTTGTAAGGTACAAATTATTTTAAACATATATTTTAAAATTTCAAAAAATTATTATTAAAATATATTATGAATAAATATGCCTAAAGAAAGTTTAAAGCTCTTCAGAAAGAGCTAAAAAAATATTGAGAAAAGTCGTTTTTTAATATAAACTCTTTATTGTGTTTCATAAATTCAACTTGAACAATTTAAGAACATATAATTTAAATTAAAAAAATAAAAAAATTATTTATTGTAATTAGAAAGGAGTAGAGTATTAGAGCCATAAAAAGAATTTGTTTCATTTATTTTTTGTTATGCTTTGCTTTATTTTTCATAGAGAGTTTTGAGTTTCCCCATTTTCCTTTGCATTTGATTTTCCCATATACATACATAAATTTTCGCTACTTTTGCAGCGCGGAAAACTACATTTTCCACAACTTAAAAACACGCGCTCGTTAATAGACAAGTTTTTAATGAAATATATATATATTTATATATATATATATAGAGTTTTTTTTGTTGATTTGATTTATGGCTTTGGCATCGATTGAATTTTAATTTGAATAGGAATTTAAATTTTGTATTTGGATTAATTGTTGATTGCAGCCAATTAGTGTTTAATTATAATTATAATATGAGCTTAATTTCATGAATTTCATTTCAATTTCATTTTGTAAGCCCCTTTTGTGCCATGGCTGTATTTATTTTTACTCTCCATTGCCGCTGCTTATAAATTTAATTAATACTTTATTTATAATTACCAGTTATTATCATGTTTATAATAAATTGTATTATACTTTTTTTTATATAATTGTTTTCTTTTTCTTTTTGTAATTTTCTACGAAAAAAGCTCATTGCGTGTTGGGGTTTATGCCTTTGTTTTTGTTTTTGTTTTTGATTTCGATTTTGGTTTATTTGTTTTGCTTTTTTTTTTTTTCTCTACATTTTTGACTAAGTTAAGCGCGTAAAAGTATGCTACACAATAAACACTTAGCGAGAACGAAAAAAACAATATCAATATCAATGTCAATGTGAATGTGAATGTCTGTGTGAATGTGAATGTCTGTGTGAATGTGAATGTCTGTGTGTTTACATGGATAAATTAATTAATTGTTTTTTTTTATTGGACTAACAATTTGGACATTTGTTTTCAAATATTATACAAATTGTATATTTATATTTGAAATATTTGATTTTGAATTTTTGCTGTCAAATATTATACAAATTGTCTCTATCCAATTGAAATATTTGATTTTGACATATGCTTTCCATTTGAAATATTTGATTTTTTTTTTGTTTATTATAATTTGTTTGTGTTTTGAAATGTTTGCATTACTTGTAATATGCTGTGGTGGCAGGTACCTGATATTTGAATATAAATTTTCGGGACTGTTTTCGGAGTGCAACTTAGACGAGTATAAATATCTATGATTTTTTCTGCTGAGCTGCTTTCTGCGTGTAAAAGCGCCTAAAAGCGAGCTATGCACTACGCCAAAAATGTTACTGATCGATTTCTAGTCTCATAAATATACATTCATGTTCATATTTCTATTTATTTATTTATATTTATGTAAATCTAATGTATATTGTAAATACACCGATACAAGTATGGCAAAAACTTTGAGTTCGCTTCAAGCCTACACACACATACACATAAATACATAGTATATGAATATATATCTATATATATAAATCTATATATCATATTGTATATCATTTATAGTGTTTAGTTTTATTTTAGTTCTAATGTGTAAATATTCTATTTTTTTTAGCACTTACATCTAGCTGTAGTTATTTAATTTGCTTTTGTATTTCTTAATTAGCTTTGGCTTCAGTTTTCATCTTGAAGTACATATTTCCATTTTAATATTTTAACACTTAGGGTTTTTTTTTTTTTTTGGCAATTGGAGCTTCGACCTGTTGGCATTTTGAGCGCCATTTGTTGTGCCGAAAGTCTCCAATCATTGGACGAATTGTTGATATACGTTTGCGGTTTATGCTCAAAAAGTGACAGAGAGAAAGAGAGAGAGAGATAGACAGAGATAGACAGAGATTTAAAAAGAGAAAGAGAGTGTGTTTGTGTATTTTTTAAAAATATTGAGATTTAGTTATAGTTGTTCTAGTTTTAGGACATGACAGCATCAGCATCAACATTAATTTCTTCAGAATTTCAAAATATTTTCCAAAATTTTCAAATTTAATATTATTAAAAAAATGATGAATTTTTGAAAACGCGATAATTTTTTTGATATATTATCTATGCTACTGATATTTTCAATTTAACATTCTAAAAAAAATTTTAAAAGCGTTTTTTAACACGATTAATTTAGTAAAAAAATTATTAATTTATTAAAATTGTTTTAATATATAATTGTGTCATAATGAAAAATGTAATTATTAAAATTCATAATTAATAAGAATTTATTTTATTAAATTATTAAAATTCATAATTAATGAGAATTTATTTTATTAAATTTATTAATTTAAATTTATTAATTAAAATTAGTTTAAAAATATAATTGTGTCATAATGAAAAATGTAATGCACTTAAAATTCATAATGAATTTAATGAGAATTTATTTGCCATGCACTTAAAATTCATAATTAATATGAATTTATTTTAAAAGTATTTTATTTTTTTTTAAATTCGTTATTACTGTACTCCACACTTAATCAATTATGTGCGTGAAAAGTAGAAACAGAATTAATTTTTAATGTAATATTTAATGCATTGTGTGATGATGCCATAATGAATTTATTGATGCCGATGCTGAGAACGTCATTCAATGGAAGCAATTTCGTAGATATTATATTTTAAGCTGAAAGGCAATACGTTTCCGTTGCATGCCTCGTTTAAGTGGAATACACACACACACACACACACACACACACACATACGTATTAATACACGCTGCTTGGCACACAATCATATGCTTCGACAAGCACAAGTTTCAATTTGTTGCACTTTTGAAGCATTTGAAGTAGCTTGGAAAAGCATCGCTACTTAAATGCCATGTATGTATTAGTGTGTGTGTGTGAGTGTATGTGTGTGTGTGTGCAGCAAAGCATTTTAGCTGCATTTTAAGCATTTAACAGCTTTACAAGTATATTTATTTGTTTTCGGCATTTAATACCCACTGCAAAATTCAACGCATTGGAAGTATTTTGTAAAAAATATTTTGTGTATACATATATAAATTTATTTAGATCTGCGCGCAGGGTATTTGTTACGGCGACTACGCATCATTTTTGTTAAATTTTTTTGATTTTCTTTTGAATACGATATATTTTGTTTTTTTAGTACTGCTTTTTTATAGCTTACACACAACATTGAAAGCACACGAATTAAGCACGTCTAGAGCATTTTAGTTTAAAATTACAACTTACGCACTAACATACACACATGCACACTCATATTCACACACACACACACATGTAAAGTGGAAAGTGCTTTGATTTCCACACAAATTTCATATAAAAAAATGTTCGATCTTCAAAGAGAGAGCGTGCTGTAAAGTATGCTATGATTCTGGTAACTTGCATTAAACGCTATCACGTTGCCGCCTTTAACAGCTGTTAGGCTTAACAGTGCACTGTTAATTAACCTTGTTGTATTATACACTGCGAAAATAGATATTATTATCTAGTTTGTTTCTACAAAAAGGAAATAAATAAATACAAAATTAGACAAAAATACGGCGAATTCTCCAAAGAGAGAGCTCTCTCTTTAGTGCTCTTTAATATGCTTAAAATCTATAAAAATAAAAGTATTGAAATATTTTTAAAATTAGTAAAAGTATTACAAGTAAATCTTGATCACAAAAATATAACTTTAAATATTTCAAAAAATTTAAAAACAAAAAAATTTGGCTGGCATATTTTCATGTTTGCAGTAGCTGAGCACACGGCAAACTCTGGAAAGGTAGCGGTTTGGGGATGGTTGCCTTATGTACTGGTGCTGGTGCTGCTGCTGCTGAGATTGGACGGCTGTGGCCATTGACGCTTGATGACAGCGAAATGGGTCATTTGAAAGGTGTTGGTCTGCTGGCAGCGACGCTCCACGAACCCGGTCAGGCAGTAGCCCATGTTGTAGTCCTCCATCGAGATGTTCGATGTCAGATATAGCTTGAACTCATCATTGTAAGCCAGCTGTGATTTGGACTGCGCTGCTTTACCCCAGGACGAGCTGGACCTTGTTGTTGCTGTAGCTGGTGTTGTTCGTGCTGTTGTTGCTGCTCCTGTTCCTGTTCCTGTTCTTGTTGTTGCTGCTGCTGCTGTTGCTCCGATTGCTGTCGCTGGCGCTGTTGTTGCCGCTGCTGCTGTTGGCGGCCTGCGAAAGTTGCCGGCAATCAAAAGCGTGCCCTGCTGCTCCATGGGCAGCATCCTGGCCTTTGTCGCCTGCCGCTGTGTCCCAGCACATTCGACAATGCGACAACGATTTGGCTGCCACCAGCAGGGCGTGATTGTCCAATAGCTGGACGAGGCTGTCCGCGCCCAACCCTCCTCCGGGTACAGCAGTATCTGTGCACAAGAGACGAACATGGAGAGAAGAGAGAGAGAGAGAAAATTGGTTTGAGATTTTTAGTCAGGGCCAATTGCAAATTGGTTTTGTGTGTCGCCCGCTGCTGCTGCTGCAATCGCACTTTAATTGAAAAAATCGTAATTAAAAACTGAAAATTGCAAAAAAAAATACAAGTTGATTCAGATTTGCATTCCTCTTCTGCCCTCTACATGCAGTTCGACTCCGTCATTAATTAATATAGTTGCAGTTGCAGAAGAAATAACAAGAAACTTAATTGGTTGTTTAACATTAATGGCAACTTTTCATAATTTGCATAGCTCAATTTGCTATAAGCTGTATAATTTCACTCGTTACATTTTATTTTAATCAAAATATGTACCTTACAATGTTCTAGAAATGAAAAGAAGAATGAAAACTTTGCAGCGATACACAGTAATATACGCAGGTAAGCTTTTTTACACATATGTATTTAATATATATCACGCACATACATGCACAGCTTTGCCTGTATCATACATACAAAACAAAAACAATTTTGTGATTTACGCTTCGCTTAGATCTTCGCATAGCCTAAGCCAAAGCACAACAATTGTCAGCTCTATGTGTGTTGATATATTTGCCGAACAACCGTCGGCTTCGACAACGATCGTGTTTCGACTTCGTCTCGCTTGCCTGAGACTGCCTTAGTCAGTTCAGTGAGAGAGCAGTGCACTGCAGAGCTGCACTTTTGAGACTCATCCTTAGTCAGCAATCTACATCTATCTCTCGCCCTCTTTCTGAGCTCTCCTGAGCACAGGTAAGCTCGTTCATATATGCATATATGTACTCATACATATGTATGTATATACATAGATGTGGTTGACACGTAATCATTGACATAACAACAACAATTTTGCTATTTACGCTTTCGCCGAGACCTTCGCCAGGCCTAAGCATAGCACAATCACAGTAAGCAAGCTCTTATGTGTGTTGTTGCTGCAATTGATGAAAAAGCAGCGATGATCGTGTTTTGTCTTTGTTTCGCATGCATAGCAGGTGGATGTTGTTGCTATTCTTTGACTAGCATACTCGCATTTGACTGTACCTAGTGTGCTTTCATCAACAGTTGACGAACTTTCAATTGAACTTCACTTACACATGTTTATACAAAAAATATAAATAAATTCAAATAAATAAGTTTAATTTAAGAAAAAATTTTATATAATTGTTGCTAAAGCTCGGCAAATATGTAATTTTAAAATAAAGTAAATGAACTTAATTTTTATAATATTTTAAATTGCTGTCAATTAATGCCAATTAATTAGTAAGCAAAAAAAAATAAAAATATCTGTTCAAGTTAAATTAAAATCGATTTTGTTGTATATGTTTTTCCTTCGTTGCTGTTTGTTTATGCCGCAAATGTTGCCTGTTATTGTTGTTGCGGTCAAATGCGTGTGGCAAGTGGCATGTGGCATATGGCGGCATTATCAGAAGCAGCAGCAGTAGCGGCAGCAACATCAGTAACAGCCATAAATAATGTGTGTTAGTTTATCATGAATTGTCTGTGATTTTCTGCCTGCGGTTGCCACTCTGTCTATATCAGTGGCACTTGTTGTTGTATCTGCGTTGAATTTTATTATTAATTTATGTTGTGATATGCGCATGAAAATGTGCTGCATACAACGAGGCGTATGCTTAATAAGCCACGACAACGCTAATCAAACACTGAATTAAACGCAGACAATGAGAAGCGATGTTGAATCTGATGGTCTTTAAGTGTGCAAAGAGTGAGATAAGAGGAAAATCAGCGAATAAGATAGAGAGAGACAGATAATGCAGAGTAAAAGGCAGAGAGAAAGAAACAGATAGCGAGTATATAAATCTGTGGCATTCAAAAGCATACTTTGCCACAGCATTGAAAGCAGAGCGAAGCAAAAGCAGAGAAAAGGGAAAAAGAAAACTTGAGCTGCATCCCTGAGGCTGCAGCCCTGCCACTGGGTGGCCACTGGGCATTCGCCAGTAGGGTTGCCAGCAGCAGCAACAGCGGCAGCTGCTTTTCAAATTGAAGTGGCTGCCGCCGAGAGGAAACTCTGCTTTTGGCTTGGCTTCTGGGCTGCAATGCCGCAAACTTGACTTTGCTGACTTTAAAATAAAATGCTTATGTGGCTTTTCCAACCCTCAGCAGGCCCTCCCCCCCACATCTCCCTCAACTGCTTTTCCGCTGCGGCATAAAAGGCATCCGTGCAGGTAAATTGTTTAAAATGAATGCGCCGCAGACAACGCTTAAAAATGCATACATTATTTCGCTTTTATTTGCACTTAAAAAAAACAGACACACACACACAAAAAGAAAAGGGAGAAAGGTAGGAGTTGGGATGCTGGGTGAACAATGCAGCTGCCACAGCCACGGCACATTAATCCCGAATGAAACCCACTTGACTATTAATGAAAATTAAACGATTTTCGAGTGCCCGCAATTGAGAGCGGCTACAAAAACCAATTGCAAAATGGCTGCCAGCGCAAAAGGGAGATATATGTATATATATATAAGTAGTGGTAACTACAATTGCCCTGACTGTAAATACTCATTAATAGATAATTATTGCCCAGCGCAATGCTGATAAACTACAGAGCCAAAAAATCATTTAACATTTTTAAAAATTTGTACAATTCTCCCCACTTTAAATAACCATTAAGATCGCATAGCAATTGAGTTGCAACTGCGTTTGCTTGCGATATCATTTTGCCATTGCAACTTAATTTGCTGTCATTTGCACATACTAACTTAATAATTTATGACATTTGCAAATTCATTTGCATTTCATTAATAATAAATACATATAACATATACATTTCAACAAACACAAGCATGTATTGTTGTCTGTTGGCAACTCCAATTGCCATAACGATGAATTCCGCAAATATCGCCAATCGTAAAAGGAGCAGTATTTTGTGCCATCACTAGTTTTGCTGCTCGTTGGTGGTGCAGTCAGTGTGATATTGTGTTCTGTGCAGATTAACTGATTTATTTACTTAAACTTTGCATAAATTATCTTTGTGTTATACTAAACAACTTACAAGTGTCGAACCATTTATAATAAATGAAATAATAATAATAAAATAAGTGTTTAAAATCAAAGTGAATATATAATTTCTTTATCTGTGCCTGCGCCGCCAAAGAAGTCTCTGCTGCCATCTACCTTCGCCGTACGCAGGTAAGCGCTTTTACTCTCTCTCTCTCCCTGCCTGCTTCCTAGTCATGTACGCATAACAAAAACAATTTTACAATTTCCGCTTTCGCCGAGACCTTCGCCAAGCCAAAAACAAGAACAACAACAGCAAGCTCTAATGTGTGTTGTTGCTATCTATAATATCACGATCGTGTTTTGTCTTCCTTTCGCATTCTAAACAATACACGGGCAGGTAGGCGGGCATATTTGGTATGTTGTCGAACTTTGCTTTCAACTTCACTTATTTGTACACAACAGTGAGTGAGTAGAGTTGCGTTTAACAGTCTAAGCTTTGGCTAGCTCTCTCTCTCTCACTCACTCTCTGATTTATGCACGTAACACTGTGCTGTTAGCAGTGTTAACAGCTCAATGTTAAGTTAGTTCAAAGCAGCTACTGTTAATGGTGTGCATAGCATGCGCCGAAAAACTAATGTATAAGTTTCTTACCTACACTGCATCAGCTACTGTTAGCTAACAGAATCTTAGCTTCCTCAATAACTGTTTAAATTAATATTTACATTTTGCTGTTAGCTTTGATTATGTTATTAAACACATGGTATTTGGTCAGTGATTATATTAAATCAAATTTTTTCTAATGATTTATTTTTTTTAAATATATTAATAATAATTAAATCAATTAAATGTAAATTTTATATAATTCTACCTAATAATAAATATTATTTATAATTTGCCTTTTAGCTAATAACAATTAAGCTATCAATCTTAATAATGATGTTGTGGCCATTGTCAGTTTTGTTGCCACATTTTGCTGTTGCACAATTAACTGCCAACTAATTACAGACCGCAGCATGTTTCACTCATAGTCACATAATTAGTGATCAAGCCAGGATTTCAATGGCATCCCATCAACTTGATGTTGTTGTTGAAATCGTTTGTTGCATTAGAGCCGAAAAATGCTTAACCACATTTGGATGGCAAATAACTAGCTGTATTCTATCTATGTATGTATGTATTTATGTATGTATGTATGTATGTATGTATGTATGTATGTATGTGTGTATGTGTGTGGCACATCATTCACCAGCCGGATTGCCACATACAACCTCACACTCACTAGTTAGCTGTGGCACGTGCTGCATATATGTCAACTTGCCCCACATGGCAATTGCAGTGTTGCAAAATTATCAAAAAAAAAAAAAAATAATGGAGAATATAACGGCAAAAGTGTGAGGAAGTAGAGAGCGGGACAAAGAGATATAGAGAAAAATTGATAGGAAGGTAGAGGAGACAGCGAGATAGTTATAGAGAAAGAGAGAGACAGAGTGAGAAAAGTTGGGGAGATATAAACTAAAGAGGGACAGAGAGAGGTAAACAAATAGAGAGAAAGAGAGAGAAAGAGAGAGAGAGAGAGAGAGTAGAAGACTGGAAGAGATAGGGCAAATGAGAGGAAGAAACCATGAAACCGAAAGAAAGAGACCGAAAGTTAGATCCGGAGAGAGACAGTTCAAGAGTCGAAATGTGAGTTAGAGAGAGCAAGCGAAAAGCGATTCAAAGAGAAGGAGATGGAGAGAGAGAGAGAGAGAGAGAGAGAGAGAGGGGTGCATTGGGTCTGGGCAGCTTAATAAGCTGCCAAAATGCACAACGAAAACTGCAGCTGGTTAAGCACTTGGCGCTGGCAACTTTGGGACAGATTAGAGGGCAGCAAACGGAAGGAGGAGTTGGCAGCAGTTGGTGGCAAGTGCGCGCTGCAGTTGCACGCGTCCAGTCAGCGTTTGCATTATTCAAAGTTGCCAAAGTGCAGGCAGCGAAATTGAAAATGCAACGCAACAAATCGCCAGCCACTATCAAGGGTCATAAAATGCGACAGAGAGCGAAGTAAATCAGAGACAGCGCGATAGAGAGAGAGAGAAAGAGAGTGACAGCGAGGGAGAAGAAGAGGAGAATCCCACACACATTGAGAGCGAAAAACGTGCAGGTTGGAAAATCACTTCCTCTTTGGAGGGCAGCAAAACTGCAGCATTGGCAATTTTGTAGTGAAGGGTTGCCAGAAGGGGGTTACCAGAGGTTTGCTACGGTCGCGGGTTGTTTGGAGTTGCAGGCGAGCAGATGGGTGTCATCAGGTGGCATTGTCGTTGGCAAAATCGAAAAAGTGGTTGGTTGCATGTGGTAGAAGCCGCCACTCGACTGAATGTGGCAGCTATTTACTGCAACTTGAGCTTGGTTGCCTTCTTGGCTGCCTCGCCTTGAGGCGTCCATAATCGATTTCTCTCTCACTCTCTCTCTCTCTCTCTTTTTCTCTTGCCACTATCCTTCCTCTGCTCTTCCGCTGTCTCTTTCGGCACGCAATTGTTTGTTGACTTTGGTTTTTATTGCGTGGCATTTTATTGCCACAGCACAGATACCGCAAACCCCCAGTAGACCCAGAGAACCCCACAGAACCTCTCACAACCCTGACTCGTTATACTTGATAGACTTCGATATATTCAATATATACATACATACATACATATATACAGTTTGGAGTCGTTGAAAATCGTCTCTGCGTGCCTTTTACACTTGGCAACTTTGTCTATTAATTTGCTTAATGAGTTCATTGACAAATATTGAACAGCTCAAGAAGCTCAGGCTGTGCCTGCTTAACCCAACCAAAGGACATGGAACTCCCTGTGAGGAAAGTGGTGGGAGAGAAGAGGGAGAGAGAGCGAAACTTGGCGAAAACTTTTCTCATTTTGTTCGACGGGCCGCTGACATTAATTAATTAAGTGCTGTCACAGATATTTCAACACTTTAACAGTCACTCAGTTTGTCAGTCAAATTTCACTTCTTCTTCTTCCTCTCAGCCTTTCCATCCTCTTCTGCGTGTGCTTTGTTGGCTGCTTCTTTCGGCCGGGCACTTCTATGTAGTTAATTACCCGCCCTCATAAGTATGCTACACTGCGCAACGAAATCCAACGTAAGCTCACAAATCAAAGCTTCAACACGATTGTCTAAGCACTTGAAGCACGAGCTCCAGCACACTCCCACACACACACACACACACACACACAAACACACTCATCCCGCATCAGACAACTGCCAACAGCTGCTGATCCCCCTCATAAAGCAGACTTTCCCACAACTTCCTTGAACTTCATTCCATTCTCTCAAAATTTCTAAAAACTTCCATTTTCGCTCATCTGCTCATTCAACGTTAATTTTATTCGCTTCTATTTTGTTCATTAAAGATAACGCTTAAGTAAATTTCAAACTAAAAGCAAAGCGATTGGAACATGTTTTTCGCTTTCTATATAATAGTTTGACTGTTTTTCACTGTTTTTTGTTCAAAATTTAAAAAAAATTAGCTCTGAATCAACTGCAGTAATGTTTTTATATCGATTTTGGTGCTAGAAATTGACTAATTAAAAAAACTTTGAATTCTAAAATTTTCACATTATCTAAGTTTTAGGTAGTAATTATGAAAACATGGCCAAAAATGGAAAATTGTAATATTGAAATTACTTTTGATACGGTTTGAAAATAGGATACTCCTCTTTCAAACATGTGCGAAAAATTATAAAATCGGTTGATTTTTTTCAATACTATGGCTTAATTACAAAAGGTATAATTTTTTGCCTATTTTTTTTGACTATTTCGACTGCATTGAAGAAATTTTTCTAAAGGAGGTTTTTTTTTTTTGGTTGTCGACTTCTCAGAAATTTTTATAATTTTCTTTACTTAATGCCTCAACTGCAATTTGATTTTTGCTTATTGAGAGCTTTTTTAATTGAAAGTAGTTGCGATTTCATGACTGCTATATCCTTCTGTTTCTTCTGCTTCTGCTCGGCGTTGCCTGTAAATGAGTTTGGACTTATCTTTGGGCATTGTTTTCTCAATTGGCAGTTCCAATGCCATTGGCCAAGTTCCCAATCCTTGGTGTTGGTTTATGCACCTCACGCGCTGCAACTGCGCTGAAGATGCAGAAGAAGAAGCATTCAATGGATGGACTTGAAAGGAGTTGAATGGTGACGAAGGATGTGCTCCTTGGCTGGGCTGTATTCAAGCTGGGTTGCAAAAAGTTTTAATAAGTTGCTCATTAGCAAAAGAAAATGAGGCTGAGGCGAAACAAAATAATTTACACGGCCAGAAACATCCGAACATCCGTTGCAATTAAACTGAAGATGCGCCTGAAAACTTGCAAGGATATTCTCGTTATCCCGAAAATGGAGGCCAAGTTTCGCCAGCTGTAAATGGAGATGTCAACGGATGTTGGCCAAGATGTTTTGGGGCTGAGGGGGACGTAGGAGAAGTAGAAGCAGCCCGAAGAAGGCGGCCTCAAAAGTTTGCCGCGAGTATTTTCTAAATTTAATGAGTTGTATTACGGCAAAACTATTTCCTCACACTACCATTTCCGGCTTCCTGCCTCCAACGAAACACCCACACATTACTTCCGGCTATATACCGCCCCCCTCCTCCACTTCCTTGGCATTCCCCTTGACAACTTTGCCATATAAAGTTGCGCTTAACAACACGCCAAAGTTTTCATGTGTCTCGGATGCTGCTTTTCCCGCTTTACAACTCTTCTGTTTCTCCACCTCCTCACCACCTCACCCACTTTTCTCTTCACTCCCCATCCCACTCTATTTCTTTTGTTGTGTGTTCGTCATACGCTTTCTGTGACTGCGCTGCTCAAATTAAAGTTCTTTGCCAAAGTACAAGCACCGCTAAAAGTTTTCGCACCACTCGCAATTTGACAAGCGGCGGCGCAGGATATGCGTGTAGCTACAAATTTGATATGTTAGACAAGCTCTGCGGTGACAGCCAAAAGTACAATGGACAAACCCCCAAATCGAATAGGAAAAAATTTATATTCTAAAATTTTCGCATTTTTTTAATTTTATATTTTCAGGCCGAGCTGAAATTGAAAATTCATATCTTAACAAAATTGTGAAGCAGATTTAAAGACAAGTTAATATTATTTACAAAAATAATGAATTCATGAATATCGATTTAGTTTTGACAAAGTTATAAGTCCTTAAAGTTGGTCAAAAATTCTTTTTTTTTTGTGAAATCAATTTTTGTAAATTTGTCACTTTAATGGCCATATTTTCTTAAATTCTGGGTCAAATCAACTTGGGTAAAGTTTTTTATACCCATTTTGATGAATGGAATGGATTGGGCACGAATTAAAAAATTTCATATTTTTCGACTTTTGTCAAGGGGTTAGTATGCAAATATGGTGAAAAATAGACAAAATTTGAAAAGTCACAACATGGGAATATTTTTGATGCAGATTCAAATTAGGACTTTAACCATTTAAAGAAATGCAAAAATTTTGAAAATTGGCCGAGTTTTGTCAAAGTTATGGCAGTTCATAGTGAAGGAAATCTTGACTTTTCTATTGTTTTTCAATTATCGGACTCTTTTTGCTATATCTTATAGAATATTTATAGAAATCAATTCAATTAAAGTTTTTTATATCATTTGGGATGCCCTGGAGAGAATGGTTAAAAATGTTCAAAATCGGTTAAGTTTTGACTAAGTTATGAGTCCCTAAAGTTAGGCAAAAATTCATTTTTTAGCTGAAAATCGATTTTTTTTAGCATTTTTTCACTATATTGGCCATATTTTCTTAAATTCTGGGTCAAATCAACTCAAGTAAAGTTTTTATACCCATTTTGATACCCGAAATCGATTGGGCACGAAAAATTCCGATTTAAAAAATTTTCAATTTTTTGACATTTTGTCAAGGGGTTAGTATTCAAAAATGGACAAAAATGGACAAAAATGGACCAAAATCGAAAGGTGCCGACATGGAAAAATTTTTGATGCAGATTCAAACTTAGACCTAAACCATTGACAGAAATACCAATATTTTGAAAATCGGTTCAGTTTTGGCTCAGTTATGGCATTTCAAAGTTAAGAAAATCTTAAATTTTCTTCTGTTTTTGAAATA
The DNA here is from genome assembly GCA_018150725.1 of Drosophila quadrilineata. Taxonomy (NCBI): domain Eukaryota; kingdom Metazoa; phylum Arthropoda; class Insecta; order Diptera; family Drosophilidae; genus Drosophila; species Drosophila quadrilineata. The sequence continues at coordinate 3,946,581 of JAECWN010000407.1, forward strand.
TTCAACTCTTTTGACTGGATTTTCTAGAATAATGGTCGTAATCATTTCAAATAAAGTTTTGTTTTTCAATTGCGATGTCCTGAACAAGTTGTGAAAATTTTTTCAAAATCAATTAAGTTTCGACAAAGTTATGACTCTTCAAAGTTGGTGAAGAATTCAATTTTGTTGAAAAACGAATTTTGTATCATATTTTCCATATCTTGGCCATATTTTCTAAAATATTGGTCCCAATCAACTCGGGTGAAGTTTTTTATACCTATTTTGATGCCTGAAATCGATTGGGCATGAAAAAAATCTGATTTAAAAATTATGATATTTTTCGACTTTTTGTCAAGGGGTTAGTATGCAAATATGGTGAAAAACAGACCAAAATTGAAAAGTGCCTATATGGGGATATTTTTGATGCAGATTCAAACTGGGACTTTAACCATTGACATAAATACAAGAATTTTGCAAATTGGTCGAGTTTTGCCAAACTTGTGGCAGTTCATAGTGAAGGAAATCTTGACTTTTCTATTGTTTTTCAATTTTCGGACTCTTTTTGCTATATTTTCTAGAATATTTGTTGAAATCAATTCAAGTAAAGTTTTTTATATCATTTGGGATGCCTTGAAGAGATTGTGCAAAATTTTTGAAAATCGATTAAGTTTTGAATAAGTTATGAGTACTTTCAGTTGGACAAAAATTCAATTTTTGTGGAACATCGATTTTTTACCATTTTTTCACTTTTTTGACAATATTTTCCAAAATAATGGGTCAAATCAACTCAGATAAGTTTTTTACACCCATATTGATGCCTGTAATCGATTTCGCACAAAAAATTCCGATTTGAAAATTTTCATATTTTTTGACATTTTGTCAAGGGGTTATTAAGCAAATATTGTCAAAAAAAGATCAAATTGCAAATTTGCATAATGTAAAAACTTCCTATGCACTTTTTTTTATAGGTTCTCAACCATTGACAAATCTGCAAAAATATTGTAGATTTGGCTGAGATATGGCCATTGGAAGTTGAAGTTACGTGATATTTTTGGTCACATACTCTGCTGATATGAGGTAGTGGTCTAAATCTGAACTCATGCTGAAGGTTCCATCCCAACTTCCTCCATCTTTCATCTGTAGGTTCCCCCATTTGCCCCCATCTTCTATCTTATGTGGAGTATGACACACATTTCACACTGTTATTTCATATTAAATTCTACACAATGTTTATCCACACTCACATCCACATTGACTTGGTTATTCTCTCATATGTACATGCTCCTAAGGGAACTTTCTTTCTCTTTCGCACTGTATATATCTGTCTCTATCTCGCATTCCCTTTCTCTTACACTCTGTGCCTCTCGCGAGTTTACTGTGCATGGGTTGCCGTGCAAAAGATTAAGCACATTTATGTGACAGAGCTCAAGATGAAGATGAAAATGGACGTGGAGATGCAGCTGGAGGAGATGGAGAGAAAGAGGATACACAGAGGCTGGATGAGAGTAACGATGCCTCCGGGTTGTCTGTGTGCGACGCATGTGCCACAATTTTAAAGTAGCGTTAATGAAATTTGAGTTGCAAGCGGCGGAGGCCAAAAAGCATACGAGACAGAAAGAGGTCGAGATACTGAGAGAGACAGAGAGAGAGAGAGGAAGAGAGCTAGGTATAGAGTGAGTGAGTGAGACAGAGACTGGAAGTGGCATTAAAGCGACACTAAAACGCCCGACAGTCTAAGCCAAAACTTTATGGCGCAGATCCCCGGCTCAGTGCGTGGATCCTTGTTTAGACAAGTTGAGAGTTACAGTTTTAGTTTTTTTTTTTACTTTTTGGGAGTCTCGTTAAAATGCTAAAGAGTAAAGCTAAGCGAAGAGAGAATGTCAGCAAGAGAGAGAGAGAGAGAGCAGGAGAGTGAGGAGAGAGAAAGATATAGCAGTCTAACTCACTCACTTGAAGTGCATAGAGAGTTGAAAGTCTCATTAGCAGTGCCAAAAGTGCCAGTCACGATTCAGAGAGAAAGAGAGAGAGAGAGAGAGAGCGATAGATTGAGAGAAAAAATGGAAAGAGTTCTCCTAGGGAATACATTGAGAAGTTGCCAAGTCAATGCCAAAAGTAACCCCAGCGTATTGCCAAATAGCTCATCAATAACCCATTTGGATAGGTCCGGAACTAAGTGAGGTTGTTTGGGGTGGGTTGCCAAGTAGGTTCTGAGGTAGCTTGTGGGGTTGCGTGAACCTCGACCTGACCTGACCTCCTTGGGGAACAGATTGAGCCGCCTGCAGCTCAATAGCTTAGCCCAATGCCAACCGAATACTTTTGTCAGGCTGCAGACAGCCCCAGGACCGGGGACCGAGGAACGAAAACCGAGAAAGTCGACATCCTGTCGAGTGTCCTACGTGAATTCACATACATTCTGTTGTTGCCGCATTCATACTTTAATAGTGGCTGGGAATTGAAGAAAGGAGTTTGGCACATAAATCAGTTAGGCAAATGAAATGCCAAGAGGCTGCTTATGCCACCATTTCACTTTCTTCGTGCCTTCGTGACTCCTGTAACTACAGCTTCAACTACATCCTTGTTTCAATTATTGTTAATGACAGCTCAGCTCGGTCCGCCGTTGATGCCGTTGCCGTTGCCGTTCCCTTCACAGTTTCCATTTAAAGGCAACGTTTGCCGACGTGGCATGCAACATGTTAAGCATCCCCGAAATGAAATGAAAATTTAATAAAATAAATATATACGACTTGGCATACAGAGGCCCCAAGCTGAGCTGCCATATCAAAGGCAGACAGGCAACAGCAGCGGGAGAAGCTGGAGGAGATCGGGGCCAGTGGCAAGTTGAAGACTTTTGCTTAAATGAAGATGTATGCCAGCCGGGCGTATGAGTAATATGCGCAAATATGCGCATAAAATAAAGCAACTTGTAGCAATTTCCCCCCCTCCGCCAACCGGCAAACTCTTCAGCTCCCCCTCTGTGCTGGTGCCCCCTCTAGAGTCCTTGCAAGGATCCCTTCGTCGCTCCTGCGTGTGCCTGTCTTGGGGTTGGGGTTGACTTGGCGCTCTGCCTTCTTGTGTTTAATTTAGCCAGCCATAAACGTAATGCGGCGCCTGAAGTACGGGCTCCCCGAATTTATATGGCGCCACATATAAAATCCTGTACGCGTCCTTTCCCCATCCCCCATCCACCATCCACAATCCCTCCCCATGCCCACATTCTGCACGTATTTCATTGCCAAACGGAGTCTAACATAAAATCATTTTATACGCGACAGCTTTAAAGGCAGCACCAGATTGTTACATATATCTATGCAATGTGTCCCATATAATTTTACAAATTATATATATATACATCTGTTGAAGACTGACACTTTAATTAAATTTGCCACAATTTGTATTAAACTTAAATTGGCGCTCAATTTGCAAAACTCACATACAAACGTTTAACTTGTTATCAAATTTAATTACAGTCAACATGACGTCGAATTACAATTAAGTTTAACATAAATGAATTGAAACTTATTTATTATTAAGTAGCAAAGGTTTTTAAGGATTTTGTTTTCCAATTAATGTGTGCGGTTTTTGTTGCTTTTAGAGATTATGGCTGCAAAGTGCGACTGGTCACACTACAACAGCAAGACGATCGCCTGCATATTCAAATTAGCGCTGCCAGCTGCTCTCGGCTTGAATAGTAGACAATGACTGGTCACACTTGAAGCTGCTTAGCTTAGATAACAGCTATCGATTTCGCTTGCGATATATCGTGAGCGCAAAGAAGACTCACTATCGATGTTGCCAGTATAGGCATCGATATCCATTCAGTATTAATATCGACGCCGTGTAATTTTGGCGCATGAAAGTGCAGCAGGTGTTGAGATTGTGCTAATTACATGTAAAAATAGTGTGTAAATTAAGTTAAAAATGTGCTCAATTTATGTTTAATATGTGTATGAATAGTGATATTATAATATTACTGAGTGATATATGTGAAATACACTTGTTAGAGCCTCTTTTTTGGTTGATTTGTTTGCCGCGTTTCTCTTGCGCTTACTTGGCAGCTATGTAAGTTTTGTATTTGATACATATGAATGCATGTTCTTATGTATATGTATGTATAATTATATTATTTGACAACAGTTAAGTTGCCTTTTGTTGCTTTCAAGTTGCTGTATTTGTGGCTTAAAGAGTTGCAATTGTGTGTCAGAGAGAGTTTTTATGTAAATGTTTGTCTATGCTTGTGTGTGTGCGGGGATAGAGAGTGAGCAAGTGTGTTAGAAAGAGAGGGGCGAGTGGAGTAGCATATCAAAGGCAGCTGTGAATGTCGCCATTCCGCGAATCCGCGTTAGCTGCCAGCACGTTAACATATCTGCGATGCCATCCCATCCATCAAATATCAAGGCAGCCACTGCCTTCAGGCGCTGCCCGCTGCCGCTGCCCGCTGCTGCTGTTTCTGTCTTTGCTTCTGTCTCTGCTTCTACTCTCGCTTCGCCTGCTGCCTTTACCAGCTAGCTATCTCTGCTTTTGCCTCTGCTTCTTGCTCAGCTACTACCTTCGCTTCGCCTGCTGTTTATGCCGCTGTCGCTGCCTCTGCCGCTGCGCCCACCTCTGCCTCTGTTGCTGTTTTTTCTTCTCCTTCTTCTTCTGTATCTGCTGCTGTTTCTACAGCCGTAACATGGCGTCTGTCACTGTTGCTGTTCGCTGACTTTGGCAGAGTTGCCGCCTGCCGTCAAATTTGTAAAGCCTTTTGCCGAAAAACCATATGAAGTACATGGTGTATCTGGGTATATTGGAGTGTGGGAGGTCCTTTTGGGAAGGTCCTTGTGGCCTGGCTCAAGAGTTTGCTCAAGTGTATCAAAAACATTTTAAAGCCTGCATGGCTGCCTTTATGTCTGCTACATAAAATTTAAGTTATTTTATTATCTAGTTCATTGAATTAGCCTCAGCATATAAACAGAGAAAAGCAGAGAGAGAGAGAGAAAGGGAGTGAGAGTTGGAGAAATGAGGAGGGCAGGCGGAGGGCGTGGTAGTTAGCTGAGCACATCAAATAAATTGAATTAAATTGATGCGCTGGCAAATTGAGAAGCTTTTCTTATATCTCGTTATTGTTGTTGCTTTTGTTGCTTGCTGTTTTTGTTGCCCGATATTGGCAGAAACTGTAAAGGAAATTGCTTTTAATTTTGGCACAAATCTCCTTTTAATTTTGCTGCCATTCTCTTTTTTTCATTTTGAGAGCAGCATACAGAGAAAGAGAAAGAGACAGAGAGAGAGAGGGAGGAATGGGGGATTGTGGGAGAAGCATTTAGTTAGTGGGCAGAGGGGAAGTAGGGGAATGGAGGGGGGGGGGGCTTGTTGAGACACAGGACACACAGCAAATCGTGTTTGCCATCAAAATACACAACGAGTTCCATGACAGCACAACATGTGCCATCAAAATTGCCAAAAGACACAGACACATAGATAAGGATACATATATACATATACATATACATATACATATACATATACATATACATATACATATACATATGTATGTAAATACATATATGTATGAGGCACACACACACATATAGAGAGACTGTTGTGGCACAGTCGGAGCTAATCAAGCGGCAGCTGTGCGGCAGCCAAAAGACGCCAGCGCCAAATAAGACAGTAAAAAATAAATACAAGACAAAAAATTAATAAAAAATTATTAAATATTTTTTTAAACAAAAACAAATAGTTAAAATATTATGATATCAAAAAAGAGTCTAAAAATGTGCTTTAAATGTGTTTTTTATAAATTAATTTTTTTTATTACTTATTCAATTTCATTGATTTCTTAATTCGTTTTTACTCGTTGATAACTAAAAATTTAAAGATAAAAAAAATACAAATAATCAAATATAAAAAATCTAAATAAATAATTTATTAATATTGTTTTCAATTTTAATAATTTCTAATTTTTTTATAATATAAAAAAATTAATTTAAATAAACTAAATATTAAAAAATAAATTAATAGTAAAAATATTATAAAAAGAGGCTAATAATGTGCATTTTACAAATTAATTTTTGTTGTATTAATTCAATTTAATTAATTTCTTAATTCTAATAATAATGTGCTTAATTTGTTTTTCTTTTCTTTTATTTAAATATTAAAAATTAAAAAAAAATAGTAATAATATTATAAAGAGACACTAAAAATAATGTGCTGATAATGTGCTTTTTAGAAATTAATTTTTTTTTTCAATTTTATTAATTTCTTAAGATGTTTTTGGAATTTTTATTAAAAAAAATATAGTAAAAATACTATAAAGGAGGCTAATAATGTGCTTAATTTGTATATTTTTGTATATGTTTTGTTCTTTAATTAATAAAGTAAAAATGTAAGGTTAAAAACAATTGATTAAAATTAGTATTGACTTTGATTGCCTTGTTTAAAAAAAACAACAACATAAATATATGCAGCAATAATTAACTGCATTTAGTTAACTCAAAGATAAGCAACTCTCTCTTGGCCAAAAGAAAACATTGTTGTTATTCTTATTGTTGTTGTTATTGTTATTGTTGTTGTTCTTATTATTATTGTTGTTGTTATTGTTGTTGTTGTTATTGTTGTTGTTTGTTCTCTCTGCCAGCAGCTTAACTTGGCATTAACGCAATTTGTCAACACGAATGCGGCACGACAGCAGCAGCAAGAGGAAGCAGCAGCAGCAGCAGCATCAACATGTCCGCCTTAAAGTATGCTATGCCAAATAAATAAAAAGAATATAAAAACTAAAGAATGTAAAACGAAAAATATATATATATGTATGTATGTATGTATGTATGTATGTATGTATGTATGTATGGAAAGAGAGAACGAAATTATTGTGGCACCTTGAGCCGACAGCTGAAATGAAATTTAGCCAGGCACACACCTAACACACACACACACACACACACACACACCTAACACACACACACACACACCTAACACACACACACACACACACCTAACACACACACACACACCTAACACACACACACACACCTAACACACACACACATACACATAGACACACCTCCATTTGCACTGCGGCTGCCACATTTATTTGTGTTGAATGCAAACGGCATGAAAATTAAAAAATTCCAACGCATTGACAGCTAACAAAATTTGTTGTTTAGTTTTGCCTTGGCCAACAAAAGTTGCCTCAAAAAAAAAAAAAAATACATTTATTTTTGCTGTTGTTGGTGCTGCACAAAAATGTGGCTATAGTTGGGAAAGTGTGGAGAGTTTGGAGAGTTTTGCTCGGCATGCACTCCATTTGGTGGCTTAGCGCCCTCCCCGCCCTGCACTTTGCCCACCCCCCAACCCCGCCAGAAGTCAGCTAAAAAAGCAACTCCCTCTCTCTCTCTCTCCCCATCTCTCTCTCCATCTCTCTCTCTCTCTGTTACTGTCTCTCTCTCTGTCTGTTGTTGCTCGGCAGGTGCAAGTGAAAGGTGCTTTTCGACCAGCCAAGTGTAATCCTTTTGCCTGCTAGGAACAGGAGAAGGAGCAGCAGCATCAGCAGCACTAATGGAAACAGAGCCGTAGTTGCAACAAAGGCTGCCACATTGCCACTGACAAATACTCGCATAGTTGCCACTAAGCCACAGGCTCCGTGCCCCATAAGATCATGAATAATGTTTGGCTTAGAAACTGTTCAATATTCATTTGAATATGTTCGTAACTCCCAAACGAAACTCCTGAAACTCCAGAAACTTTGTCAACCAACTACTTGCAGCTACAATATATACAGTTTTGATTACATTTCAGTCATAAATTATAGTAAATTATATATATTTATTTATTTTTCTGATATGAAGAGACTTTTAAAGTGAGAACTAATAAATAGCAAGAATTTTTATAGAAATTTCCAAAAAAGGGAGAAATTAGGTAAAAATTTATTAAATTTGATTTAAATTTAATTTAACATTCAATTAGCTAACAAAATGAGAGCTAAAATTTCAATAGTAGTTATATTTAGTAATAGTTTAACTTTTTTTAATGTGAGCTCGATATTTTTAGCTAGTTTAAAGCTAAATTTTGTCTCACTTGTCTCAATATATTTTTTCTTGAATTTAATTGAATTAAATTTTACTTAAAAAAAACATATAAACATTTTCTGCAATCTATACTGAATTTTATAATTCTTCTGTAGTTTTTTTTATTATTATTTTCATAAATTATTATTTTTTATTTATTCAATTTTATTAATTTCCGAATGTTTTTTATACACGTTGAAAAAACATCGACCCAAATTAGCTAAATTTATAGCTAACTTTGCCGCTACATCTTTAGCTATTTGCCGCTGAAATAATTACCAATTTTTCCAGCTATAAAGTTAACTTTGGTCTAAGCTCACTAAATGCAGCAGAATTACGGCAGTTTTCTTGGCCACAATACTAATTGCCAACTATTTAAGATCTTGGCGGATGTTAAAATTACGTATACGCCCCGTGGTCGGAGGAGAAAATCGCCTTTTAGCTGCTTTTTAAGCCCTAATAAACTAGTTGAAATGCATGGTTAAGGCTTTGTGCGGCTGAAAGCAAGTTGCCACTGCCACGCCCCCACCCCCTCACTCTCCACCCTCAATGACCACGCCCACTGTTGCTGTCAGTCTGTAGGCGTGTTGAGGGCATTTAAATCAGTGGCAAGGCGCATAAATCTAAGAGAACTGCTTAGTTTGTCCAGCTGTGGTAGTGTTGGTAAGCGCTGCTGCTGCTGCTGCCGAGTCAGTGTTGGTTAACGCGCAATGGGGTTAAGGGAGAAATGGTTGCGGCCATTTTGACTGTCGCTATCTGTGCCGCTGCTGCTTGCTACAAATCATGATAATAAATTCCAATTTTATTTAGTCAGTGAGGCGGCAAAGCACCCTTGTCATCGTGCCCCCTTCGTATCAGCGCGGGGTCATCAACAGAGGGGGTTGTCAGCCACCCCTTCTTCCGTCCCCAACCCCTAACCTAAAGAGCCCCAAAAATAAAGTGGAAGTGGCGAAAATGAAAAGAAAAAAAAAAGCCAAATAAAATAAAAGGCAAACGCTTCATCTGCTGTGCTGTGGCAAAAAGGGCTGCGTTGCAGACATCTTGACTCCTGCTGCAGGACTCTGTCGGGCTGTGAGTCCTGCTGCAGGACTTCATGGCTTCAACTACTTGGATTAACGCTTTATTTTTATGACTTTTTATTTTATTTTATTTCATTTGATGCTGTGCTGCTTCTGTTGACTCTTTTGTCGCCATTTTTTGGCATTCAAATAAATTTTGCTCTTCAATTGAGTATCTCTCCACTCTCCACAATCAACTCTCCACTCCACCGTCTACTGTCTTCTTTTGTCGCCTGTTTAACTTTTGCTGCTGTTGTTGGGGGCACATAATCAGGCCTGATTGTAATGAACAATGGGAACTGTCGGAAATCGTGGCCAGGATATGCCAGCCAATCACCAAGAAAGCAGCTCATCAGACCGCAACCAGAAGACAAGGGATATGGGATGCGAAAACCTCATTTTCCGCATTTCCCGCATTTTCCTCAGCTAAAAACGGCCAAAAGCCAAAAACACATTAGACTTTTTTTTTTGTTGGCAAACTGACAAGGCGTGCAATGGTCACCGATAGAGAGGAACAGAAAGAGAGATATGTAGAAGAAGAGCAACAGAGAGAGAGGGAGAGAGAGAGGGAGAAATAAAGAGAGAGAGAAATAGAAAGAGAAATGAGAGTAGTCCTCGCATACATGCATAAAGATCACGCTGTGGCATTTGAAGCGAGCGAAAGGACATCAACTCGAGACACAGGACACATGTGGGCAGCCAACAGAGAGTTTGTCGCCTGCCCCACAGCTCCTCCTGCTCCTCCCTCTCGTCCTTATCCTACTTGCTGCTTTGCCAACTCTTTTGACCATTTATTTTGCTTTTGTTTGTTTGTTGGTCGTCCCTCAATTGCTCGTTGGCAATTAGAATGTTGCAATGTTGCAATGTTGCCATGTTGATGCCACACACATTTCATGCTTGCCCCCACTTCTCCATTTTTAGTTGTGTCTGCTGCTTATCGTCACAAAGACTAGTCAAATTATTTAAAAAGTAATTACAAACGAGCTGTGACATATAAAAATATAAATTGCAATTTATTTCATTTATTTATATTACGAATTTTATTTTTTCTGTTTTGAAATTATGTATTAAAAGTTTAATTTATATATTATATGTATTATTTTATATTTATATTTTAATTTTATATTTTCGAAGAAATAGTGAAAACATCTAATAATAATATTATTATTATTATTATTATTATTATTATTATTATTATTATTATTATTATTATTATTATTATTATTATTATTATTATTATTATTATTATTATTATTATTATTATTATTATTATTATTATTATTATTATTATTATTATTATTATTATTATTATTATTATTATTATTATTATTATTATTATTATTATTATTATTATTATTATTATTATTATTATTATTATTATTATTATTATTATTATTATTATTATTATTATTATTATTATTATTATTATTATTATTATTATTATTATTATTATTATTATTATTATTATTATTATTATTATTATTATTATTATTATTATTATTATTATTATTATTATTATTATTATTATTATTATTATTATTATTATTATTATTATTATTATTATTATTATTATTATTATTATTATTATTATTATTATTATTATTATTATTATTATTATTATTATTATTATTATTATTATTATTATTATTATTATTATTATTATTATTATTATTATTATTATTATTATTATTATTATTATTATTATTATTATTATTATTAATATTATTATTATTATTTTGTATTAAAATATATTTGAGTTTTCGATTAATCTTTTTATATTATATAATTTTTATTTTATTTCTTAATTTATAATAATATATAATTTCTTAATTTATAAAATTGCTACCCTAAATTTTAGAATAATTGAATTTATCCTTCGAGTTGCGTCTTCATGCAAATCCTTCGATAATCCCAGCCTATTTCAATGTCCACTCTCTTGGCACTTGCCATAATACTGTGCAGTTACTTGCAGCAGGCACTGTTTACAGACACATATGCATATGCATTTTGAGACACTGTAGCTGGCAGAGATCAAGAGAGAGAGTTTGGTAGGGGCAGAAGGGAGAGGGGATGATGAGGGGGGGGAGACTGTCAGACAGGAAGCCGGACAGCTGGGCAAGTCACTTCCGCTAGGAGGCAATGCTGTCCATTTCATAATACCCTTTTCTCTGCACACAGGAGTGTGTGTGCGACTTCCCTCTCTCCCTCTCCCTCTTTGTCTCTATGTTTGTATCTCTCTTTGTCCTTCTCACTCTTTGCTCTCTCTCTCTCTCTCTGTTTCTGTAAGTTCTTTTGTTGTCGGGCAGTTGCTTGATTTGCATTTGCATTTGAGCTTGTGTTGGACAGAGCAAGGAGCAAGTAGCAAGGAGCAAGGAGGCGGGCAGAGAGGCGAAAAGAGCGGCAGCTATAGCATAATTATGGGCGCTGAATAGGGGAAAAAAAGGGACTTTGGGCCAACTAACATAGTCCGTTATGCATGTCCTGAGTTCACTAATGTTGGCACATGATGATTTCTTTTGAAGCCCGGACAAACTTGCCACACAACAGCAAGCAGGCTAAGCAATCACAGCCAGAGAGAAGAGAGAATAACATAGATAGAGAGAGAGAAGAGAGAAATGAGGAAGTGGTGCTACTGCTGCTGACACTGATAAACTGAAAGAAATGAACACGATGACGTTGTTTGAAGCCTTTAAGCCGCTTTTGTTCAAAAGTTCTGCGATAGTTTTTGGCTTGTTTACTTGGTAATGGGCACTTTGTGTGCGGCAACTGCAAACAATTAAAAGCAAGTGCTTTATGCACTAACTATCTATCTATCTCTCTCACTCTCTCTCTCTTTCTCTCTCTCTCTCTCTATAACATTCTCTCTGTCTCTCTCTCTCTGCAACTGTTTGCCTTTCATCTTGTTGTCAATTGACATGTCCAAACTGCCAAAACTCAAAATTAAATTACTGTATTTTTGGCTGGAATAAATAAATATGGAAATTCATATTTTAAATTGAAATGAAATTTAATGAATGTTTGCTTTTCTTTGATTGCGTAAACTGACAACTCTATAAATTATTTTCATTGCTTTTTTTTTACAAATTTTGCAAATTATTTGTTTGAAATTTATTAGAGTTTGGAATTCATTTGAATTCAGCTAATTTTCGAATCAAACAAAAAATCGAATAAAATTAGTAAAAATCAAAAAATATATATTATAGAAAATATTTAATTGAATTTAAAAAAAATATATTTCTATTTTACATAAAGGTACCTCTAAAGTGTACTTTATTTCAATTAAAAATTAAAAATAAAATGTATTTTTTAAAATATTTCACATTTATAATTTTCTAACTTAAAAATTAATATATTTTAAACATTTTTTAACTATTAAATTTGTAAAATCAGGAATTCACAATTAAATAAATAAAAATATTTGAAATGATTTTTTTTAAATATTTCACATTCATAATTTTCTAAATTAAAAATTAATATTTTTTGAAATTTTTTTTCTCTACCCGATTTGTAATATAAGGGATTCACAGTTAAAGAAATAAAAATATTTAAATGCAATTATTTTTACATGTCCTTTAAACAAAGCATAGCTATAAACAAATAAGACATTTTCATCATGTTTCCCATATTTTTTCAATTCAAAATTTTTCAATATGAAAAAATCTGTTTATTTATTTATAATTTTTCCCCATATTTGACTTTATTTTTATTGATTTTTGTTTAGAAGTTGGCATGAAAAATGTGTAGAATTCGAAATTGTTTATTTAATAATAATTTACTATTTTTTTTTTTAATTTTTCACAAATTTTCGAATTCAAAATTGCATATATTATTGAAAATTCTTTTCATTTCTTGTTTTGATTTGTCATGTGCAATTAAATTGAGTTTATTTGCAATCAACTCAATGCAGTTGAAACATATTATCGTATATTCTTGTTTCTTCCACCCTCTAGAGTATGTATCTCAAATTTTTGTACTAGGGGATGGGGGATGAATGTGGGGGGTGGTAGGTGGTGGTAGTGCAGCAGGGCTCAAGGTTGAATGGAAGGCAATAAGCTCAGCTGATGACATAAAAGTAATGATATTACAGTTTGTTTCTTCTCCTTTTATCGAAGGTAAACCTAAACCGCCCTCCAATTTCCGTAATGCAATATAATCCCCCGCAATATTGCTCCACTTCTGCTCGTTTTTTGTTTCTTTGGGGTGGGAGACAGGGGGTTGCTTTTGCTTTTGGTGGTTGGTTGTTTAAAAAGCAAACAAAATTTGGTTAAACAAACTGCGATGGCTTCATTATGAAAATAGAACGAGATGCGACGTGTAAATGAAGCGCCGACATGAGGGTTCAACTGAGTTGGGGAAACACTTAAAGGTGCCTCTTCAAAATTTTCATTTCATTGTCGTCGTCGTTGTTGTTGTTGTTGTTGTGGCACACAGTCTGGTTGCAGTTGCAAGCAGCTGCTTTCGATTTGGTCAGTGCGGCAAATAGACAGAAATTGATGATGTCATTTGATAGGGTGCATGAGTTTTTCATTTTTCACTTTCCTCATGCCCTGTGCTCTTTGTTAAAGTGCATGAAAGGGTATACTAAGCTTGCGCGAATGCCTGTAACAGGGCAAAAGGAATCTTCATCAATGTAAAAATCAATTATTCGCTGTTCGCCCGTCTGTTCGTCCGTCTGTCTGTATGAGTGCCTGTTTCATAGCAAATCCAAATTTGATGGGTAGACTATTGTATACGAAAATTTGTTCAAGTTTAATTTCCATTTTCAATATCTGTCCGTCTGTATGTCCCTCGATCTGTCCGTCCGTCTGTATGAGTGTCTGTTTTCATAGTAGCTATAAGAGCTAAACACTTCAAAATTGATAGGTAGACAGTTGTATACGATACTTTAACTTTGATTTGCTTATTTGTATGTCTGTTCGTCTGTTTGTCCGTCCGTTCGTCTGTATGGACACCCGTTTCTCAGTAACAATAGGAGCTAGAGACTCCAAATTTGGTAATCGGACTGTTAAATACCGCACAATCATCACAGAATTTTCTGCTTTTAACTGTCATTCCCACTTTGCTTACAATATAAATTTACAGGGTATCTTAAAGTCGAGCTTTCTCCACTATAGCATTTTTACTTGTTTCTATTTCACTGTTCACAGACAGAAAGAGAAAGAGAGAGAGAGACGTGTGTGGGTGTGAGAGAGAGGCAGTGTCAAGTGGCTGGTTGAAGTGGCAGCTACACGTTCAACGTGCAACATGCAGCATGCAGCATGCAACATTCAACGTTGAACGTTCAACGTTGTTTAACAAATTCATCCTGTTGCTTGCGCTTCAGTGCGTGTCTAGTGCCTGCAGGACATTCCACTGCCTGTTAGCCGCCACCACACACACACACACACACACACACACACTAACACACACACTAACACACACACACACACACATACACTAGCACACTCGGTTGTTTATATAAGCGATTTTTGGGGGCCAGGGCATTGTTGTGCATCGACCTGTTTGATTGGCTTTGCTTTTTGCACGTTTTTAATTAGTAGACTTTGAAGCTGGCGCTCAGACGAAAGTGCTGCAACGTGTGGCATGTGCAGCATGTGGCAGCTGTGTGCGCAGTGCGACCAAATGCCACAATGCTAAATGATTTATATGCAAAGTACGAAGAACAGAAGCTTAACAATGAATATGAGTTTCAACATAAGTATGTGCAACAATATGACTACGGTTATGAGTAACTGTATGTGTGTGTGTGTGTATCTGTGTGTGTGTGTGTGTCTAGTCACCTTGGCTGCCACATTCCGCAAACAAAAGCACAACAATCGCCTCAATTCCACACGAGTCGCTACGGCAACAGCAACAGCAACAAATTTTTCCAAATTCTCCCAACAATGGCATATGTATATAGAGAGGCATACTCACACACACACACACACACACATATACCCTCTACATATACACACCTATATACATAGATATACATACATATACATATGCAAATTGAAATACACTTGTGTATTGGTTGTGACATTCGCCAAAAACACGCTGTGGCATCAACTTGAAGCGTGTTTGTGGCATGTGAAAACTTCACTTCCAAATTAAACAAAAAAAAAATTTTTTTTGAAGTTTTTTTTTTTTTTTTTTTTTTTTAATATATTTAGTAAGTGAAGAATCTGTACAGCTTTAGGTACTTTAATATTATTGTTTTAAAAAATAGAACTTTATATGATTACAGATTTCATAAAAAGAATTTTATTTTTTTATGAAAATAAGTCTATATTTTTATATAATTTTTTTTTTACAAAAAAATATTTTTATATAAATAAAAATAAATATATTATAAATAATATATACAGACATATATATAAATATAATTTTATATATTTTATAAATAATATTATTATCAACTTAAATTAAAAAAAAAAAAATACTTTCAAGAAATTTAGGCTCTAAGCTTTAAAGCCATTTTAATAGCCCTGGCTTTTTATTAAAATATATAAATTCAAAATTTATCTTATATATATATATATTTGTATATATTTATTTAAAAATATTGATATATATTTTTATGATTTTTTTTTTAAATCATTTTTAATCATATTATTACGTACTTCTTGGTTGTTATGTAACAGATCTATGCAATTTTTTTGTCTGTTTCAAAAAATATATTTTATTTATTCTTTATTATATTTTTTCAAATTTTCATAAATTTTCAAAAATTATATTTTGTTTTCTAATTGTACATATTTTTTTAAATTCTTCAATTTTGTGGCTGATTTGCTTAAAAGTAGCTAAAAATCAAAGTCAACATAAATATACTGCTGCTCATTTTAAAGCTTTTTTTTCAGCGTCCTTAACTTTGGCTTGAAAATTCTAGAAATATTTTTTAATTATTATATTTTTTGGCCAAAATATTAAATAAAATTTTGTTTGTATTTTATTTCAGCAACGAATTGAGTTGAAACTTTGCAAATAACTCAAATACGGCTGCCAAAGGTAAGTGATTTTCATGTCTATTTTTAGCTAGCTTTTTTAAATGTATTTGCTGGCTATAAACAAGCCAATATAATAGCTATGCATATGGGTCTATATACCACTATTATATACTATACTATATATATATATATATATATATACGCCTTTTGACTGCTTTAGTTGATGGTTTTGAAACCAAAGTAAGCCCAGTTATGTAAATGAGTTGAAGTTTTGGGCTGGAAACAGTTGCTGCTCAAGCGTAAATCTTTTTGTTTAAATATTGACTGTCATTCACTAGGATATTCAACACACATATACACACAAACTAATACCCCCACCCCCACCCCAAACACACACACACACACACACACATTGTTACATTGGCAGACTCACCTTATTGGAATTCCCATTGAATTTCAATAGCTTCTTGCAAGATTTGCCGCGACTCTCGAAATAGATTTCCTGTGGCGTGCGTCGACGTCGCTGCGTTGCTGTTGTTGTTGCACTTGCTGCCGTTGGCTGTGTTAGTGTTAGTGCCTTGCGTTGCATGTAGAGCGGCTCGGCGGCAACGGATTGTGTTGCCTTGTGGCGACTAACGCAGAATAGGCGACTCAAGATGCCGCAGCAACCAGTCGACGCAGAAGCATCTCTAGTTGTTGCAGCAATATCTGCTCTTGTTGTTGTTGCTCTCGTTGTTGTTGTTGTTGTTGCTTCGTTGGTGTCATTGTTGTTGGCACAGCAGCGGGCGGATATGGTCATTAGGTTGGCATTGTGGCGGGACTGACGATTGACGTCCATTTCCATAGTGCGCGATGGCAACACAAAAAGTGTTGCCTACTTCTTAGCGCGCTCAGCTTCTTCGCTATATTCGCTGCTCTTAATTTATGTTGCCTACTTCGCAGCGCGCTCAACTTTTCTTTTATATCTTCCTATTATTGCTGCTGTTTAAACACACAACTTCCGACAATTTTCCACTGCTACTTGAATTTTCTACAACTTCTTCTTTTATTGGAATTTGTTTTGTTTTTATTGTATTTTTTTTGTGTTTTTTTTTGTAATCTTTTTTGTTTGTTTGCTATGCAAATTGTCGGCCGGAAGTTGCTGTCAGCTTTATTTGCTGTGCGTGTGTATGGGTGTGTGTGTGTGTGTGTGTCTGTTTTTTATGCTTGTGTATTTTATGGTTGGCGGTGGCAGGTGGTTCAATGTCGCTGTTTATTGCTGTTTCGCTTTCGCAACAACTTGGCGCCCTCACACGCACACGCACACACACAATCACAAACACAAACACATTCTCACACTCAGATTCTCACACTCTTCAACATTTGTCGAATTCTCGCACTCAGCAGAGACACAAACCACACACGACGCAGCACGACGAATGCGAACTTGAAGCGACGCGACGCTGACGAGCCGAAGGCAGCGAGCCAACTGACACTGATAGCAGCAGCAGCGATTGTCGCTGGCTTGGCTGTGGCGTTGCCAGATCGTCAGCGGGCGTGCAATGCGCATGTCTACAGTGAGCGTCAAAAAGTATGCAACGTACGCTAAACTGCTTTGTGAATGAAACCAAGTTATGTTATATGTATATCTGCCCTGTTTACGTTGTCTTTGCTCATTGCGTACAACAAGGACATAGTCGATGGGATGGAGCTGGGGATGGGGCTGGGAGGATTGTCAAGAGGGGAGGGTAGTGTGTAGAGAAGGCGGCAGGTCAAAGTTGTAGCACAGTGTTTGCTTTATGTGTGCAACTGTTTGGCGGCAGTCGAGCGGCGCCGCATGTTATGCACAAGTTTTCTTTTTCGTTATCCTTCGCCTATTCTATGTCCTTTGCAAATGTTATTAAGCTTGATTAACTAAAGCGTAATTTACAATAGTATTAAATTTTAGTGAAAAAATCATACATTTTAATTGTAATTAATATTTAATAAATCTAAAAAGTAACTAAAATTAAAATAAAAAATAAGTCTATAAATTTATTAAATTCGAAATTTTTAATTTTTTTTATATAAAATTAAATAAATCAAATAATTATTTTAAAATAAATTCAAATTAATTTCTGTAATTTCTTTATTAAAATAAAACTTTTTTTTAATGATATTAAATAAATTTAATAATTATTTTAATACAATTTCAAATTAATTTCTTTATTAAAATAAAACTTTTTATTTCATTTTTTTAAATAATGTTAAATAAATTTAATAATAATTTTAAAACAATTTCAATTTAATTTCTTTATTGAAATAAAACTTTTTTTTTTAAATAATGTTAAATAAATTTAATAATTATTTTAAAATTATTTCTAATTAATTTTTTTAAATCAAAATATAAAAGTTTGATTAAAAAAATGTTTTAAAAAAAAATATAAATTTATAAATTTTATCTTTAATTTAGCTAAAAAAAACTTAATTGTAATTTTTTTACACAATATTTATATTTTTAAATATTACTGCGAGAAGTACATATATTTGACGTTTGATATCATTCACATCCTCTAATCAAGTGATGTAGAAGTACTTTAAGCTGTACAGATTCTTCACTTATTAATTTTATTAAAAAAAACTAAAATAATTAATTATGTAATTAAGTACTGTCAAAATTATTACGAAAAATTTACTACAACTATTCAAATTTATATTGATACTAACTGTATTTTTCATAATAATTCCATTTTTTACAGTATTTTTATTTAATTTATTAATTTTTATTTTCTTATTAAAATTTAATTTATTTAGAGGGTATTTTCTAGTCGCCGTAGTGTTTTTTTCTGTGCTGAAAATGAGTCTGAACTTGCCTCACTCTGGTGGCAGATTACTAACTAAAGTGATGAGCAGGCACACATTTCATCAGCATACCACACACACATACACACACACATACACACACATATATATGTATATGACAAATATATGTACATATCAGAGTGTTTGTCTATGTGCAACTGTTTGTGTCTCTGTACGTAATTTCAATGTTTCAACGTAATCTTTGATTTGATTATGTTGTTGAGCTGCCTCCTCAGGGTGCACAGAACGTGCTCTACGGATGTCCTGCTTACACTGTTTGCCTCTCCATATACATATGTATGTATCAGTGTGTGTATGTGCATTTAGGCTGTATGTTTGGGGGTGTGTGTGTGTGTGTGTGTCTCGGCCACTTCCGGCTGAAGCTATAAACGGATTATAAAGTAATTTAATGCTTTTTGTTGTCTGCTCGACAAGATAGTCGCCGAGTGCCATTGCAACTGCAGATAAGCACAAAAGAGAGGCACTAGGCGAGTAAAAGAGAGAGGGAGAGAGAGAGAGAGGGCGAGAGAGTGAGAGAGAGAGAGAGGGAGAGAGAGAGAGAGAGAGAGAGAGAGAGAGAGTGAGAATCTATAGAAATTGATAGCGAGAGCGTGCAATAAAAACTTGTAATGTTTTCATTGGTTCGTTATATGTGTGAAAATATCGGTATATCGATAGAAATAGAAAATGATGCACCAATTGAAGGAAAAATATAGAAAAATAAGAAATATGGTAAACACAGATAGATCGATTGACAACAGAAAATATGGTTTATTTTTATTTTACTTATTTATTTTTTTTTATTGATTTTTGATAATTATAAATACATGTTTTTGAATAGTTCATAATATGTAATCTAAATATCAATATATAGATATATTGGATAGCAATCTTACACAATCTAACCATGTGCTGTTAAAGAACTCAAAGCTGTACAGATTCTTCACTTATTAAATATATTACACTAAAAAAAAAAAAAAAAAAAAAAAAAAAACTAAATTGGATAGCAAATATATAATTACATTATTATAATACTTCATTAATATATTCACAAATAAAATAATCTATTAATCGATTAGTTCCATATTTTTTACTTTTGTAAACTAATTATATAATAATCTTGAGCTTTTGATTTTATTTTATTTGAACTTAATTTTATTTTATTTGAACTTAATTTTTTTTATTTTACTTTATTTTATTTGAATTTTATTTTATTTTATTTGAACTTTATTTTATTTTATTTTACTCTATTTTATTTGAATTTTATTTTATTTTACTTTATTTTAATTTTAATATTTTTTTTTTTTTTTTTGGTTTCTGTGTATTCGTCTCCTCACATCACATCGCTTTGCATCTCACGCATCACGTATACGCACTGTTGTATGCCGCTCTAAGCAGAAACTTGTTTTGGGCTGTCATTTAATGAGTTTGGCGACTTTGTTTCGTTTCCTAACTCATTCTATGCGTAATTAATGTCACAGACACAGCAACAGAGGGAGAGAAAGAAAGAGATAGAAAGAGATAAAGAGAGAGTAAGAGAGATAGAAGAGTGGCAGCTGTTTTTGGGGCCCCTCTTAATGGTCGTGTGTGTGTTTGGAAATTGTTGTAGTTGGTCATTTTGGCAACATGTTTATCTCCCTCAATGCACATGTGAGTGTGTGTGTGTATGTGTATTTATGTGTTGGCTCACACATACACATTCAACTACTAGATTGTCACATTAATTTGGTACGTTAAGCTGTCAACGTGGCCAACATTTTTGTATCTTATTCCGAGTTGTGTCCTTTTCTATTCAGGCACGTTTTTTTTTTTATTCTATTTTTCTGTGCCTGTCGATTGCTTTTGGCCAACACATATCTTGACCATTTTTCTTGGCTTTCATCTCGGCTCCAACATCAGCACAAACTTCAGCGATAAGTGCGTCTTAGTCCATCTTTATGTGGGTCGCAATTCCGCAAATAAATACGTTTGATAATGTGACACGCACATTATATTGATGGCCTTTGCCACCTACCAAGTTCCCTAATCTGCCACGGCCTCCAATTTTGCATTGAATGAAGTGCCGAGACCCTTCACAGCAGCTCTTTAAGGCACTGAGCGGCCAAAGAATATAAACTCAGCAGCGAAACAGAAAATTGACACCTTCTCCACTTTGGGGAGGCATAACTTTGACAAAACTTGGCCGATTTTCAAAATTTTTGCATTTTTGTCAATGGTAAAAGTCCTAGTTTGAATCTGCATCAAAAATATCCCCATATAGGCACTTCAATTTTGGTCTGTTTTTGACCATATTTGCATACTAACCCCTTGACAAAAGTCGAAAAATATGAAAATTTTTAAATCGGATTTTTTTCATGCCCAATCGATTTCAGGCATCAAAATTGGTATAAAAAACTTTACCCGAGTTGATTTGACCCATTATTTTAGAAAATATGGCCAATTAAGTGAAAAATTGCTAAAAATTCGATTTTCACCAAAAATTGAATTTTCACCTAACTTTAAGGACTTATAACTTAGTCAAAACTTAATCGATATTTAAAAGATTTGCACAATCTTTTCAAGGCATCCCAGATTATATAAAAAACTTTACTTGAATTGATTTCGATAAATATTCTAGAAAATATAGCAAAAAGAGTGCGAAAATTGGAAAACAGTAGATAATCAAGATTTTTGAACAACTTAAAGTAGACATTACTTAGTCAAAACTCGACCGATTTTCAAAATTCTTGCATTTCTGTCAATCGTAAAAGTCCTAGTTTGAATCTGCATCAAAAATATCCCCATATAGGCACTTTCCAATTTTGGTCAATTTTTGACCATATTTGCATACTAACCCCTTAAGAAAATAGTAAAAAATGTGAAAATTTTTAAATCGGATTTTTTTCGTGCCCAATCGATTTCAGGCATCAAAATGGGTATAAAAAACTTTACCCGAGTTGATTTGACCCATTATTTTAGAAAATATGGCCAATTAAGTGAAAAATTGCTAAAAATTCGATTTTCACCAAAAATTGAATTTTCACCTAACTTTAAGGACTTATAACTTAGTCAAAACTTAATCGATACTTAAAAGTTTTGCACAATCTTTTCAAGGCATCCCAGATTATATAAAAAACTTTACTTGAATTGATTTCGATTAATATTCTAGAAAATATAGCAAAAAGAGTCCGTAAATTGAAAAACAGTAAAAAATCAAGATTTTTGCCCAACTTAAAGTAGACATTACTTAGTCAAAACTCAACCGATTTTGAAAATTTTTGCATTTCTGTCAATAATAAAAGTCCCAGTTTGAATCTGCATCAAAAATATCCCCATATAGGCACTTTTCAATTTTGGTCTGTTTTTCACCATATTTGCATACTAACCCCTTGACAAAAGTCGAAAAATATGAAAATTTTTAAATCGGATTTTTTTCATGCCCAATCGATTTTAGGCATCAAAATGGGTATAAAAAACTTTACCCGAGTTGATTTGTCTCAGTATTTTAGAAAATATGGCCAAAATAGTGAAAAATTGGTAAAAATCTATGTTCCAAAAAAATTGAATTTTTGTCCAACTTTGAGTACTCATAACTTATTCAAAACTTAATCGATTTTCAAAAATTTTGCAGAATCTCTTTAAGGCATCCCAAGCGATATAAAAAACTTTACTTGAATTGATTTCGATAAATATTCTAGAAAATATAGCAAAAAGAGTCCGAAACTTGAAAAACAGTAGAAAATCAAGATTTTTGCCCAACTTAAAATAGACATTACTTAGTCAAAAGTCAACCGATTTTGAAAATTTTTGCATTTCTGTCAATGGATAAAGTCACAGTTTGAATCTGCATCAAAAATATCCCCATATAGGCACTTTTCAATTTTGGTCTGTTTTTCACCATATTTGCATACTAACCCCTTGACAAAAGTCGAAAAATATGAAAATTTTTAAATCGGATTTTTTTTGTGCCCAATCGATTTCAGGCATCAAAATGGGTATAAAAAACTTTACCCGAGTTGATTTGACCCATTATTTTAGAAAATATGGCCAATTAAGTGAAAAATTGCTAAAAATTCGATTTTCACCAAAAATTGAATTTTCACCTAACTTTAAGGACTTATAACTTAGTCAAAACTTAATCGATATTTTAAAGTTTTGCACAATCTTTTCAAGGCATCCCAGATTATATAAAAAACTTTATTTGAATTGATTTCGATAAATATTCTAGAAAATATAGCAAAAAGAGTCCGAAAATTGAAAAGCAGTAGAAAATCAAGATTTTTGCCCAACTTAAAGTAGACACTACTTAGTCAAAACTCAACCGATTTTGAAAATTTTTGCATTTCTGTCAATGGATAAAGTCACAGTTTGAATCTGCATCAAAAATATCCCCATATAGGCACTTTTCAATTTTGGTCTGTTTTTCACCATATTTGCATACTAACCCCTTGACAAAAGTCGAAAAATATGAAAATTTTTAAATCGGAATTTTTTTGTGCCCAATCGATTTCAGGCATCAAAATTGGTATAAAAAACTTTACTTGAGTTGATTTGACCCATTATTTTAGAAAATATGGCCAATTAAGTGAAAAATTGCTAAAAATTCGATTTTCACCAAAAATTGAATTTTCACCTAACTTTAAGGACTTATAACTTAGTCAAAACTTCATCGATATTTAAAAGTTTTGCACAATCTTTTCAAGGCATCCCACATTATATAAAAAACTTTACTTGAATTGATTTCGATTAATATTCTAGAAAATATAGCAAAAAGAGTCCGTAAATTGAAAAACAGTAGAAAATCAAGATTTTTGCCCAACTTAAAGTAGACACTACTTAGTCAAAACTCAACCGATTTTGAAAATTTTTGCATTTCTGTCAATGGATAAAGTCACAGTTTGAATCTGCATCAAAAATATCCCCATATAGGCACTTTTCAATTTTGGTCTGTTTTTCACCATATTTGCATACTAACCCCTTGACAAAAGTCGAAAAATATGAAAATTTTTAAATCGGATTTTTTTTTGTGCCCAATCGATTTCAGGCATCAAAATGGGTATAAAAAACTTTACCCGAGTTGATTTGTCCCAGTATTTTAGAAAATATGGCCAAAATAGTGAAAAATTGGTAAAATTCGATGTTCCAAAAAAATTGAATTTTTGTCCAACTTTGAGTACTCATAACTTATTCAAAACTTAATCGATTTTCAAAAATTTTGCAGAATCTCTTTAAGGCATCCCAAGCGATATAAAAAACTTTACTTGAATTGATTTCGATAAATATTCTAGAAAATATAGCAAAAAGAGTCCGAATATTGAAAAACAGTAGAAAATCAAGATTTTTGCCCAACTTAAAGTAGACATTACTTAGTCAAAACTCAACCGATTTTGAAAATTTTTGCATTTCTGTCAATGGTAAAAGTCCTAGTTTGAATCTGCATCAAAAATATCCCCATATAGACACTTTTCAATTTTGGTCTGTTTTTCACCATATTTGCATACTAACCCCTTGACAAAAGTCGAAAAATATGAAAATTTTTAAATCGGATTTTTTTTGTGCCCAATCGATTTCAGGCATCAAAATGGGTATAAAAAACTTTACCCGAGTTGATTTGACCCATTATTTTAGAAAATATGGCCAATTAAGTGAAAAATTGCTAAAAATTCGATTTTCACCAAAAATTGAATTTTCACCTAACTTTAAGGACTTATAACTTAGTCAAAACTTAATCGATATTTTAAAGTTTTGCACAATCTTTTCAAGGCATCCCAGATTATATAAAAAACTTTATTTGAATTGATTTCGATAAATATTCTAGAAAATATAGCAAAAAGAGTCCGAAAATTGAAAAACAGTAGAAAATCAAGATTTTTGCCCAACTTAAAGTAGACATTACTTAGTCAAAACTCAACCGATTTTGAAAATTTTTGCATTTCTGTCAATGGTAAAAGTCCTAGTTTGAATCTGCATCAAAAATATCCCCATATAGGCACTTTTCAATTTTGGTCTGTTTTTCACCATATTTGCATACTAACCCCTTGACAAAAGTCGAAAAATATGAAAATTTTTAAATCGGATTTTTTTTGTGCCCAATCGATTTCAGGCATCAAAATTGGTATAAAAAACTTTACTTGAGTTGATTTGACCCATTATTTTAGAAAATATGGCCAAAATAGTGAAAAATTGCTAAAAATTCGATTTTCACCAAAAATTGAATTTTCACCTAACTTTAAGGACTTATAACTTAGTCAAAACTTCATCGATATTTAAAAGATTTGCACAATCTTTTCAAGGCATCCCAGATTATATAAAAAACTTTACTTGAATTGATTTTGATAAATATTCTAGAAAATATAGCAAAAAGAGTCCGAAAATTGAAAAACAGTAGAAAATCAAGATTTTTGCCCAACTTAAAGTACACATTACTTAGTCAAAACTCAACCGATTTTGAAAATTTTTGCATTTCTGTCAATGGATAAAGTCCCAGTTTGAATCTGCATCAAAAATATCCCCATATAGGCACTTTTCAATTTTGGTCTGTTTTTCACCATATTTCACATGCATACTAATCCCTTAAAAAATATAAAAAAATTTTTTATCCTATTTTTTTCTTGCCCAATCGATTCCAGGCATCAAAATGGGTATAAAAATTCTAAATCCGAGTTGATTTGAAGAATTATTTGACTAAATATGGCCAAAGGAATGTGAAAATAATAGTGCAATTGAAAAGAGCTGTGTGATTTTGTGAAGTAATAACTACTAACAAGAATCACTGAGGAGTCTAGATAAATTAGAGTACAGAGAGTGCCTGTGCCGAGGATATAACCAAGTTATTCGAGTATTTGCTTCAGTTCTGGCAGCATTTCCAGCTTAAAAACTGATTTTCTTTTTTGTAATTTAACAAACTTTTAAATACCATATATGTTACTAGCTGATGAGGCAATCAAGTATGTCTATACACATACATGTTCGCTGGCTATGCTGAGTGCAAATACAATTTGGAAAACTCGCTTCAAATGCTGAGGATGAGGAGGACTCAACTTTATCATGGCAGTCCCCTGCCACATGCCCCACATGCCCCACTTGCACCACTTGAGCCGCCCACAATCAGTCTCAATTACGCAGCATTTTTGTATGTGTCGAACGCTGTTAGCAATGAAAACTGTGCAACTGTTGCCCAAAACTGAAAAGTTCCATTGCATTCTCTATATCGCTCCCTGCGCTTCCCTGCGCTGACTCCTCTCCTCTAGTCCTGGAAAAACCAAAGGAGCAAAAAAAAAATATATATATGTATGTTCACACAAAAATTGAAACTGTTGCCTAATTGCAAAAATCCTGCTGGGCAAACACATATAGAGCGAGAGACAGAGAGAGAGAGAGAGAGAGATAGAATGATGGAGAAAGAGAGAGAGAGAGAGACAGAGAGAGAGCAAGCGTAACAACTTTTGCCATTCCTCCCATCCCCTCTTGGCGCCATGGCACAACAAGAGAACTACGCTAAAAGCTTAAACAAAACCTCAATGAAGCCGATGGGCAGCATGCTGTGTGGCATGCAGAGAAAGAGAGAGAGAGATAAAGAGAAAGAGAAAGAGAGAGTGAAAGATAGAGATGGTGGGTTGGGGATACAAGGAAGAGTGGAAGGTTGCGGGGTGGCAAGAGGCCGCAGGTCGTTGAAAACTATTGAGGCGGCAAATGGCAAACGGAAAAGTTTGTGGCGCAGGCGCAGCTGCCACTTGCCACATGCCACGGGCAACATCTTCTCATTTCTCTCGCCTTTTCATTTCCACGCCCCCCTGCACTTCTTATATTTCTCCGGTGACAACTTTTTGTTTAACATGCTCGTCAAACTTTATGATTATTATTATAATTATTTAAAAAATTGAAAAATAATGCGAAATTTCACGAAAAAGATGTTTTTTTTATTTAAACATATTAAGAGTTTAATAATTTTTTTTTAGAGCGCTTTTATTGTATGTGGCTTATATTTGTTATGCCACGTACATATATGAGATGCAGTGGTATATTGTGTTTGTGCAAGAGAATAATATAGACTTATTTAGTCGATCCTTTCCAACCTATCCGAGGTTTGGCAACCTCGTTTTACATTTCCCCAAGTAAACCTCTCATAGAGGTTTGAATACTTCAGCATGTTGATTATAATTTACTTTTAAATTGAAGTATATTGTTTTTTTTTAATATTAAAACTGGTACGTGCCTGGAATCCTGTTGTTGGTATAACCAACTGTCATTCCCCCATATATCTACTCTTCTCTTGTGCATACAAAATCGCATTCATTTCAAAAGTAATAAGTTTTGGAACCTTAAGTTCATATGTTCTCAATATTTTTTCTCTTGATTCCTTGTCTAACTCTCTTCATCTTCATCTTCTTCTTCTTCTTCTTCTTCTTCTTCTTCTTCTTCTTCTTCTTCTTCTTCTTCTTCTTGAAACCCAGACGACACATGCACTTTTCGAAAAATGCCCGAAGACCCAAATAACCGAGACGATATACGGTCATACAGCTGGCACCTAGAAAGAGTCCTATGGCACCACCAAAGGACATGATCAGTTGGTAGGTGCTAAAAATAACTCTCCTCTTTAGACCCATTTTGGGCAGATCCATAGAGATTTGAATATTACGCTTGTATTCTCCGCTTTGATCTTCGATAAACTAAAAGACAAGAAACCAAAAAAATAATGAGAAAATTGTACCGTTTATAAAATTTTAAGGTTACGTACCATATCTTGTCCGTAGCTTTCGGTCACAATATATCCAATTTCGCGGCACATGGGCAAACAGTCGCAGGGTTTCTCTAACCATTTGGTGCGGTGTAGGCACAACATGCCCTTAATATCGCAGATAGGACTTTCAGGACCTTGACGATAGAAGAAGGGTTTGCAACCGCATAATGCCAAGGCGTTTTTAATGCGACACTCCATACGACAGAAGCTAGCATAATAACTCTATAAAAATATTGGAGATTTTCAAAAATATCTAAAAAGTATGAGGAAACCAATATAACAGAGTGAACCTTATAGTATTTCAAATTGGATTCATCGGAAAATCGGCATTTCCGATACGCAATGGGCACATGTTTCACATCCTCATCCGCTTCAATACTTCTGAGCTCGACTCTTATATGGTAGAATATCTTCACACCAGTCTTGATGGTAACGGTTCGTCGATCCCGAGGCATCATCAACTCATTAGCATCATGTATGAACTATAATTACAGGGCAGACATTTCAATATTTTTATATCCCAAAATTATATATTTTATATTTAAATTATATGCAATGTATTTTCGTTGCCATTCATTCATTCATTCATAGTTAATTTAAACAAGGAACGACTATTTAGTGTTGGGGACTCGACTATGAGATACCCTGTGTATATGTATTGTGGATAAACGGGGCGTGGCATATAAAAAGGAGTTTAAATTTGATTAGTTTACGGTATTCCTGTTACATACAATAATAACTCTAAAGTGGGGTGGACTCGACTATGAGATACCCTGTGTATATGTATTATATATGTATATATATGTTATATATATAAAAAAAGTGATTAAATTTGATGAGTTTACGGTATTCCCGTTACATACATTGGCACAAGCTTCAAATACCCCTTGTTACTGTATTTTTTTTCATGTCAAAGAATACAGAGTATCACAATTGAACTCAACTCACAATTACTATAATCGAATTATTGTGATCGGGTCTTATTTCAACCACATTTGGGCCAAAAACACTGGCATTTTTCGGTGGCGGCGCACGTATATTTGCAACTGGACTGTGAGAAATATAGATATGTGATATATTTAGTATATAAATATATATGTATATATATATTATTTTACTTATGATCGGATCGTACTAGTTCGGTCAGTGCGGAGTTGGTTAAGCAGAGGCCCATCTCAGTGACCGCCAAATCATAATTATTGTGCAGGACATTAAATTGAATTTTGGAGAGGATGGCAAGAAGGTCCACATTAACGGTAGTATCGTTTTCATAGGGTGCCAGGACATCCAAATTGTTCACATTCAATTGATGCAGTACCAGCAGAAACTCTCTATAATATATCGTTCGTTCGCCATCCGTACTGGCATTAATACGCCATGTTCTAATTCAATTTATCATCTTATTATAAATATACATATATTTTTTTTATAGATTATTTTCTCACTCATAAATGAGTTGATCCGCTGCCGAGAGAGTCGCCAATGTTGCACAGACTGTGAATCCCGGTAGTTGATACGCTCGCTTCATATAAATATATTCCTGTTCGAAGACAATGGGATTATTCCGAAATCGAAGCAATTGCGAGTAGCTGCATGAGATCGCATAATATGCGAAGACAAAGATGGCAACTCCCCATAGAAGTCGTTCCAACCAATGGAGTTCCCTGCGCGCCAAGTACGGCATTCCGTGTATATTGGATTCCCTGCAAAACTCGGACCACCAATCGCGAGTCCTTGCAATTTTATACTCCTTCTCGATCACCCTGATTCTCCTCAAGCCACAGTCCCTATTGTTTGTGCTCCGTGGAGACCTCATCGTGAACTAAACGTTGAAATCGCCATGTATCCTAAACGCTGTCAAGTGACTTCCCTTATTTTCAAATTGAGGATGAGCTAATTGCATATAGTCCTTCCTAATGTCATTATCATGTCCCAAACACAGTTCCTGACATGCATATCAAATGCATTTTACAAAACGCACAAAACGTGTTAATTTGTTAAGTTAAATGTTTTGTTTTGTTAAAAAATTCTCTTATTTCGTCATTTAATGCTTTGATATTTATTAAATACACTAATATTTATTGTTGGTCCATTTCTGTATACTAGAATACTTAGAATACATTTCCAAAATAGTGGAATATTGGTAAAATATCGACTCTTCACAAATAAGGCATTTTTGCCCGACTTTTAGTACTCATAACTTAGTCAAAACTTAATCGATATTTAAAAGTTTTGCACAATCTCTTCAACGCATCTCAACTGATATAAAAACGTTTACTAGAATTGATTTCAATACATATTTTAGAAGATATAACAAAAAGAGTCCGAAAAATGAAAAACTGAAGAATAATCAAGATTTCCTTCACTATGAACTGCCATAACTTTGACAAAAGTCGGCCGATTTTGAAAATATTTGCATTTCTGTCAATGGATAAAGTCCCAGTTTTAATCTGCATCAAAAATATCCCCATATAGGCACTTTTCAATTTTGGTCTGTTTTTCACCATATTTGCATACTAACCCCTTGACAAAAGTCGAAAAATATCACTATTTTTAAATCAGATTTTTTTCGTGCCCAATCGATTTCAGGCATCAAAATGAATATAAAAAACTTTACTTGAGTGGATTTGACCCAGTATTTTAGAAAATATGGCCAATTAAGTGAAAAAAATGCTAAAATATCGATTTTCAACAAAAAATGAATTTTCGCCCAACTTTAAGGACTCATAACTTAGTCAAAACTTAACCGATTTTAAACATGTTTACCCACTCTTTTCAAGGCATCCCAAATGATATGAAAAACTTTACTTGAATTGATTTCAACAAATATTCTAGAAAATATAGCAAAAAGAGTCCGAAAATTGAAAAACAATAGAAAAGTCAAGATTTCCTTCACTATGAACTGCCACAACTTTGGCAAATCTTGACGGAAAAAATTTTTGCATTTCTGTCAATGGTTAAGGCCCTAGTTGGAATCTGCATCAAAAATATCCCCATGTTGGCACTTTTTAATTTTGGTTCATTTTCCCTTAAAATGTTGAAAACTGTGATAAATTTTAAACTACATTTTTTGTGTCAGAATTTCCATTTACATATATTTCAAATATGTTTTAATTACTTTAAGTTTTTCAATGATATTTCCCTTATTTCAAAATTACATGTATTATAAATTCAACATAAAAAATTGTTGCATCTGTGTTCGATTTTTAGCTGAATTTTGTGCATAATTTTATTTATATTTTACTTTAAGTTGTTCAATGATGTTTCCCTGATTTCAAAAATGTATAGTGGAAATTATAAATTTTATATAAGAATTTGTTGCATATTTTTTAGATTTTTTTCTAGCTGAATTTTATGCTTAATTGTATTTATATATTTTCTCTTTGCATTGCATGTTGCACTCTGCTGTTAGCGGCTGTGGCAGTCTGGCTGTCAGTTCAGTGGCATGCAGGATGCGTGTTGGCACTTTAGGTTGCACTTCGTTGACAATGAGGATGTCGACGATGTGGAGGATGTCGACGATGTGGAGGATGTGGAGGATGTCGTGGATGTGGAGATGGTTGAGCGTGATGTGTAGATGACGACATCTCTTCCAATGAAATTTATGCAAATGCACGGAATTTGTATGAAAATTGTTTTATTTCATACTGCACATATACTATATATAATATATACATATGTGTGTGTGTGTGTATGTGTGTGTGTGCGTAGGACTCTCTGCAGGCGCGTCTCATTGTCTTGTGCTTAAGCAGAAATTACTCATACCACATGTTGGCCCATGATGTTGACGTTCTCTGGAGCTGTCGCTGCTCTCAGTTCTCTGCTCTGTTCTGTTCTGCTGAATGTATTTTATGCAAATTTCGTTGCTCTGCGCAACAATGTTATTAAAAAATGATAACAAGCCAGTGCCCAGCAACAACAACAACAACAACAGCAGCAACTGTAAAGCGGCAAAAACACGTCAAGAGACAAGAGACAAGAACAACGACAACGACAACGACAACTGTCAGTTAGACAGGCTGCGGCTGTCCCATGTCAAGTTTTTAGTTGGCTGCCTCCCCTGGCTAAATGTTGGTCCTGCGTTGTCCTTTGCATGCGTTACGAGCACTGCCAACATACTATGAAATTATGCAGTGAAATATGTTGCCACAATGAAACAAGAAGAAGTGGGGTAAGCAAAATGCGAATAGGGCAGGGAATGAATCCAGGAATACCACAAAAGTCAAATGAACGCACTGGGGATGCTCTTCCAAGTCCATTATTTATAGAAAAATCCCTTTTGAACATTAACTGGTTTCTAATCAGTTTGAAGCGTAAATAGTCTTAAATGTAAATTTATTACTTTTTTGAGTTTAAAAATAAAAATTAATAGAAATTTTAGAATTTTTTTTTAATAATTTTAAATTTATTAATTTCAAATTAATTTAATTTTTTAACTTTTCTTTATTTTATAATTTTATTTATAAATTGATTTTATTTTTTTTTTATTATTACATACAAACATATTTGTATGGGTCCAAAACATAATTAATAAATAAATAAAAAAAAAACAAAGTATAAATAAAATTAAAAAATTAAGAAAAATAAAAAAATTAAATTATACTTTGATTGATACAAAAAATAAATTAAAATTCCCTAAATAATATACACAAAAAAAAAAAGTAGATGAATGTATAAACAAAAACTCAAATTAATTTTTATATATATTTACATATATATAATTATATTTATTTATATTTATATATTTATTTAAAAAAAAAAATAAATCAAAAAATATATATTTCAATAAAAATATTGTGCATTTTAATCACAAATAATTAATAAAAAATATAAAAGAATTTTTTTTAATAAATATAAAATTAAAAAATTAAAAAAAAGATAAATAAAAGTTTTTTAAAAACCCGTATATTTTATAAAAAATAGAAGTGTTATACTAAGTATTTTAGATATACATATGTAAATATATAAGCATTAAAATAAAAGTTTATTAATGTATATTTAACAAATCTTTTTTTGTTATGTTTATATATTTGTATCTTGTGCATGGGGAAAACATTTGTTGAACAAGCAAAAATGACAGATAGACAAGCAAACAAACGTCAGGCGTTGGTGACGGCAGTGGCAATGCCAACATGTTGCAAGCCACCAACAACAGCAACAACAACAGCAACAACAACAGCAACAATAGCAATCACAACAATTGCTATGTGAGGCAGCTGCAGTTGAAACAGCATTGAGAGAGAAAGACAGAAACAGAGAGAGAGAGAGAGAGAGTGAGAAAGAGTGAGAAAGAGAGAGAGAGAGAATGAGTGAGAGAGAGAGAGAGAGAGAGAGAGTGAGAGAGAGAGGGTGTTATATGTTGGGGGTTTTGGCCATGTTTGAAATGTAAAAAGCATGTCAAAATTGCAAGCTGCTGGAAACGTTAGTTGCGTTTTGAATGCCAAAATGCCAAAAGAGCAAACCATTTTCTCGATGTTCAACAAAAACAACAACAACAAAAAAATAAATAAAAATAAATAAAAAAAAACAATGAGATATCTTTTTTTCACTGTCATTGTCGCACTTGTTTCAGTCATCAATAATGCAAAAATAATGATTCTCAAATGTTTTGTTTATTTCACGAATGATTTGTTTACTTTCTCGCCTGAGATCCAGAAATAAAACTATACCATCCAGAAATAACCCAATAAGTAGTGGGTAAAAACCACTTAATATTGGAAATGAAATTATTACCGCCACATACTATTCGCTGGCACTGTGCCAGAGACATTATTTCAAATCGCCTCATATACGATATAATATCATGCCATAAATACTAGATATATTCACTTGCTGTCTAGCCCAATAATTGTCCAACTATTGAGGATCGCAGCCCTGGCATGTTGACAATACATTTCCAACACGTTTTTGCTGCCTGATTAACTGCGCCACATGACGCATGCCACACAAGGCATGAGGCACATTTTCAATATAAATATATAAATATTTATTTAATTCTTGAATATGCTGAATATGTGTTCGAATAATCTAAGCTATTTTTTATCAGATATATAATGTTAGCAGATATTGTGTTTTTTTGAAAATATTTCATTTTTATAAAATAAGCAATTTTTTCTTAATATAACAAATATTGTTACTTTATTTATAGGCAGGATTTTCGTATTTAAATACATATTTATTCATATGAACCTAAATTTAAATCGGTTTATTTATTTATTTATTATTTATATTTTGCACATTTTTATACCCCTAAAACTCGTTTTCTAATAATTTTAATTTATTACGAATAATTACTTTTTTTACTATATTAACTATACTATATTATTTTTGTAACTGAAAATATATTTAGTGAAGATTATAGTTCCATTTTTCAATCTTTTTTTGAAGGGCACAGGTTATAGAAATGAAAGATCAAAAATATATGCTACACTATGTTCTCATATTTTCAACTAGAAATATCAACTTCCATTTCAGTAAAATTTAAAATGTAGATATATAACATCAATTTTTATAATATTTAATTTAAAAAGAAACAAAACAAAAAATATTTAAAATTTAAAACAAAATTTAAAAGATACCATTTTTTTCTAATTTTTTTTCTTCTAATTTTCAACTTTAGTTTTTCCATCTTATTTCCATAGATGTACATAAATTTTACTTTAATAGTACTTTCTATTATTTACCTGTTTATGTTAAAATTTGCATAAATTGGCGCCTTAAAGTTGCGTGCCCTTTTTTTTTTTTTTTTTTCATTTTGTTGGCCGCTGTCGCATTTCGGTGTCACATCAAAATGGCGACACTTTGGATGACATTGCAGCGGACATTTTGAATGTTGACAGCTGTTTCTGTTATTGTTACTGTTACTGTTGCTGCTGGCAGCCCTGTAATTGTCGCTGTTGTTGTTGATGTTGGTTATATGTACATTTGGCAAGCAATTCATTGGCAGTTGGAATACTTTGGTAAGATAGAATGGAATGAGTTGCTGTCATTGCTAATTACATGGAATGTGTAACCTCAGCCAGATTTTTGACACGCTCGCCTGGACACCAGAGATCCTTTTCTCATTCTCTCTCTCTCTATCTCTATCGTTCAATTTCTGTTGCTATCTGTCTCTATCTGCATCAAATGTATGTAAGTGCTTGATAAGGACATTTTGGCAATCATTTCATTAAATGTTCACATCAGCATATACCACACTCAAATACATACATACATACATATGTATGCAGATGCACACACATACAGTGACAACTATTGAGTTGGACCTTAACTACAAGTTTATTGTTATTGTACGCTGTGTTGGCCGTAATTTTGTAGCTTAACCCAAATCCAATTAAGTAACAAGCGTAAGCCACTTTTGCCAAGCGACAGCGACGACACATTGCCTCGTTTAACCCATTAAATCTATCTCCCTCCCTTTCCCCCTCTCGCTCATATGGTCATACAAGCAAAAGCTCTCTAATACACATGCATGCGAGCTTTATACATATGCAAGTCTGTGTGTCTGTATGTCTGTATGTGTGCTTGCAGTGACATGCCAAAACCCAAAGCTGATAATTTCAATCAATTTTAAGCCCAATTCCAACAGAGCAAGAGACAATACGAATGAGAGAGAGAGAGAGAGAGAGAGAGACAGGCAGAGGTAGGGAGAGAAGTGGCCAGTGACAAAGACAATAAGTGTGAAAGAGAGATGGCTGCATTTTGCAGTTGAGCACCCTTTCGCACTGCAATTTTGGGGCAGCTGTGGGTGTCCACTTTGTAGCTGCTATGTAATTTGACTTGTTTGCCTGCCTGCTGCCTGCCTTCTAATCAAAACTAACCCAACTCAAAAGAGTCAACCAATTAGTTGGACTCATGTGATAAACAGTTAGCCCAAAACTACAAAAAAAAAAACCTCAAAATACATTCAACTTTTGTTAAAATTGGGGTATATTAGTCTGGAAAATATTAAACAATATTATTCAGCATAAAAACAGTGGACTTTTTATTATTAAGTGCAAACTTACACCAAATTCCAGCTAAATGTATGCTAATATGACAGTGTTGTCGAAAGTGCGACTTAGCGTACCAAAAAAAGTTAGAAAAAAGCTAGAATTGCATGAACGCGGTGCCTTTTAAGACAAAACCTAGCCGTGATTAGCTTGTAAAGCCAGCACTGCACAAGATAAGCGAAATATGCGCAGGTATTAGTGAACTTTCGGCGGCTGCTGCTGTTGTTCTGCCTACCTGCACTCTCTGAACTTATACTCTCTTCTACATTATAAATACTAGACGCAGTTCTATTCACTCACACCTATGCTAGCACTTTCTAACTGCAATCCATTTATGCATATCGTATTTGATGGCAATTATAGGTGCTAAACTACCCTTTGATTGCTTTAAATGCTCTACAAATTGATCTTCTATTATTCATATTGGATAGTAGTAGCTGCTCTTAGTCTGCATATTTACAGGGTATTATTGCATTCCGACAAAATCGAAAACATATGTACATTTAAAACGTTTTGTTGCCTGCTCTGATTGTTGCGCTGCTTTGTCCTCTGCTGCTGCTGCTACTGCTTCTGCTGCTTCGTGTTGTTGTTTGTGGATTTGTTTATATGCGGTGGACCTCCAAAGTATTTTCGTTTTCGCTTTCGATCGTGGCCTGTCGTTGGCAGAACTGGGACTCGCCATCTCTCCCTCGCTCTGCTATCGCTAAATGTCTTCTACTGTTGTTGTTGATGTTGGTAACCTGCGCCAATGGTGTGTGTGTGTGTGTGTGAGTGCGTGTTTGGCGCAGTTCTTGGTTACTTTGTTTTGATTCCGAGGGCTTTTTGAGTTCCTTCGTGCCTGCCCGACGACGAGTTTGAGGCGCTCGCTTAATAACGTTATTTTCAAGTCATTGTACTTTTAATGGGCTGAAGCTTCGGCTGGTGGCTGCGCTGCCAAGCAAATCACACGCTGTCCCATCGTCATCGCTCATATTGTTGCTCTTGTTGTTGTTTTTGGCGTTGACTATTGCCAGTGCCGACATTGGTTTTGGCAAACGGCATCGATCATCATCATCTTCATCATTATCATTATCATTGCGGTGGTTGCTGATGATGATGCCATGCTGATGGCGATGATGATGGAATATGTAGGCTCTTATAAACTTGAGCTTCTGGGTGGCAAAGCGTAGCAGCAACACAGACACAGACACACACACACACATACATACATACATCAATGGGCAGCTAAAAAAGCTCCCTCATCGCATGACAAGCATTTAAACTAAAACGAAAAAAAAATGAGGGAAACAGTTAAGTCAGCCCAGCCGAATTGGAAACAAAAACCTTCTGAAAAAAAAAAATGAAATGAAATTCAAAATAAAAAGAGATGCTAAATAATCCAGGCGAAACTGTTGCTTTTGCTAAAAACATAAAATTAAGCAAGTTTAAATCGATCAAGGACGCAATTTCCAATAAAAAGATAAGATGAAACATAAACCGACTTCCCCACACAAAGATTCCAAGTACATGCTGACAATTTCGTGTATGGGAAATGCCTTGAATTCTAATGCCCATTATTGCATTGGTTCGTGAATACGAAAAAAAGATTCATAAGAGCAATATAAAGATCATAAAAGATTTATGAAATTT
Organism: Drosophila quadrilineata; assembly: GCA_018150725.1. NCBI lineage: Eukaryota > Metazoa > Arthropoda > Insecta > Diptera > Drosophilidae > Drosophila > Drosophila quadrilineata. The sequence continues at coordinate 3,983,748 of JAECWN010000407.1, forward strand.
AATTTTACATTAATTTTTCTTGAATAAGTGACGGGAATAATTGATTTCTTGGAAAATTTCATAAATCCCGAAGTAAGGATATGATTAAGGCAATTTTCAGCTTTCGTTTGGTCAAAACAGTTGCTCATTAGCATGAATCTGAAAGTTATGCTGATTATCCTTTGAATTCAATATCCTTTGCCGAAACGAACAATGCGAGTTGCCATTGTCTGTATGTTGCATGCCCCTCGCTGCTATAGCTAACTGGTATCAACTTTGTTGCTGCACGAAAAGCGCAACTTTCAACGGAATGAATCGTTTCCCATTGCCAATAATCCTTAGTGACATTTGGCAAAAATGCAATTAAAAACTGTTCGCTTTGTCTACAGAGTGATGGAGAGGGAATGGAAGTGAGCAGCAGGGAGCAACAGAGTAGGAGCAGGAGTGGGAGTAAATGCTGTGTATCCTTTTCGATTTGCTTGGCATAAGTTTGACAGCAGCTGAGCCCTCGCTGACTTGCCACTTGCCGCTTGCCCCATTGCTAAAAAACATTCTTTCATTTAATAAAATGCGTGCCAAGTTGACAATTTCTCGCTCTCCTCACTCCGGATTCCCCCCCAAACCTCCAATGCCAGTTGTTTCTGCTTGGGGACACACAGCTCTTGGCCCAAGGATACCCAGGACTAGGGATGCCTCGGCCAAGATGCTGTGCCCAGCGGGCGAATTTGTCGTTGGAAAAGCAAAAGTTTTTCCCTCAATTTGCTTTTTGCTATTTCTTGCCACACTGACACGCCCCGCTGTCAGTCAGACCTCCCTTTCTTTCACGCACTCTATGTCACTTGCCCTTATCCGCCCCGACTCTCTATGCAACAGTTGTCTATATGCCAGGTGTGGTTGGCAGCTGCCGTCTTGGGCAAACCTCAGAGTGTGTGCAACATTGATGGGTTGCCCGCGGCCCTAACCGTAGCTGAGGTAACCTACAATGAGGCAACCTAAAATGAGGCTGCCAACGAGGCTGGTGAAGGTGTTGTAATGTGCTAAAAACTCAGCCTGCGGTTCAGACCATTTCCAGGCGTATGATGAATGAGAGATTTGCATCGCAACACTGCAATGGATGCGTGTAAGCAAATAATCTAGGCACGCCTGCCAGCACCCAAACCTTCTCCAAGTTGGAGACCAGCTAGGGAGGCAGCCCACAGAGAGAGAGAAAGAGTGAGAGAGTGAGAAGGTCCAGTTCAAACGAAGCCACCGAAAACATGTGATGCATGGGACCACACACGCCAAACGACTGCCAACGAAATAAAAAATACAAAAAAAAGAGGTGTAGGTTATGCACAACTACCACATACCCAGCACCCAGTGGAGAAAGAGAGAGAGAGAGAGAGCGAGAAGTCCGGCTCGGCTGTAGCAAGCCACTTGTTGGGGTTTCTGGGTTAAGCGGCAAGCAGTCAAAACACAAAAGCAACCCGTCGAGGTTTGAAGGTATGGAGGCAGGCAACTGTATTGATTATTGTGATCTGCCGTGTACTCTACTCTGGATAGGGTCTCCACTCTGTTGGGTAATTATGCAGGCAATGCTGGCGAGAGGAAACGGGCATGGACATGGGTTCGAAGTTGGGGATAGGCATGAGGTTGAGGTTGGGGACGCGGCTGTCGTTTATTTTAAACGATTCCTTTACACATGTCGGAGGCTGTCGCCGCAGCAGCCACCAATCACTCGTCCACCAGTCGAATGTTTCCTCCTCCTGCTGCCTTTCGACCCTCCTCCACTGCTCTTCTGCTCCACCGCTGAACGTCCCCTGCCTTCGGCATGCCAATCATTTCGCGTTGATGAAGTGCGAGTGTGAGGCAAAAATGCTGTTGCAATAACGTCGACGAGGAGTAGTGGCCAGCAGTTAAAGGACAAATGTAAAGCAATTTTACGATTACAAATGAACAATATTTTAATGAGTTAATCATTTACAAATGAAAGCAAAGGAATGCCTTTTAATACACTTACAAAAATACACTTAAAAAATTAATAATAATAATAATATACTTTTAACTTTGACAAAATTGTAAAAAAAAATGTTCTAAAACTAGTTTTACATAACTTTGATAAATATTTCAAAATTTCCAAAATTCAAAATTTTTCAATTTTTTTTTTTTAAATTTCTCATACTTGAAAATAGTTTCTAAAATCTTAGAGTATTTGTGAAACGTTGACCGCAACGTTGATAGGATATAATCACTCATACCAGCAGCTTGTCAGTCAGTGAGTCTGTCAGTCTGTCCGGGACTCGTTCCACCTTTTTGTCAATAATTAATTTGTTGAAAAATGCAACGCAGCGCCGCTTGGGCCACCACCAAAGCCAAAAACCACAGAAGCCTTCGGGGCAGCGCCTTGCATTATGCATGAAGCTATGGACAGGCCTGGCGGGGATTCCGAATGTGGGGGACCTCTGCTTAAAATCCTGCATGGCCCTTGAGTTATGCGTTTAAGAGGCGCCTTCAAGGTTGCACATGCCCCTCTGCATCCTCCCCTACCACTCTTTTTTGATATAAGGGTAGGGAGAAGCTCTCTACTTATATGCCATGCTGCTGATTAAGTCACTTGAATTTGCCGCTGATTTTCTAAATAATTTGCTGTTAATGTGTTGCGATTTAGTCGCGGTTGCTGCTCAGTTCCCCTCCAGCATTTCCAATGCATTTCCTGTCAGCAGTGTGCACTGTCAAGATTCCAGGAAATTCCCAGACTGCGACAGACTGAGCAACGTCAGCAGTAAATCTTCCAAAAAGAAAGAAAAAAAATTAATAAAAAAAAATTTAAAAAAATTTAATAACAATTATTACAACAATTTACGTAAATATTTACATTTTGAGTATCAGCAAAAATTAGTTTAATAACTAAACTGGGTATCTCATATAAGATAAAATTGGTATTGTGGAAATGTTATTGGAAGTGATTTCCAAAGCCAAGCTTAATTCCACGACGTGGACAGCAACAGGCGTGAGAGCAATGTGCGCAACAGAGATGGCAATAGCAAAAGCTCAAGCGACATCTGCAATGCTTATGTTGGCTGTGTGAGAGAATATGTGTTTGTGAGTGTGAAGAGAGTTTCGTGTTACATCTGTGTACGGGGAGGGTGTGAGGGAGGCAGTTGTTGCGGATCAGTGGCGCTCATGCTTTGTTTTTTTGCATTAAAAGTCACGTGCCGCGCATAAAACAAACGCATATTATGTTTTAACTTGTTGTTGCTGTTTTTTGTACTTTGAATGAAAATGAACTTCAAAAATCGAAAAATTGTTGGCGCGACAAAACAAGCGCATAACAGGCAATAAGTAAGGCAACGAAGGAAGTGAAACAGCAGTAAAGAGCATGCAAGGGAGGAAGGGGAATGGAGGGGTGAGTTAAAGAGGGTGCCTTAGCCAGTGAGTCGAAGCTGGCAGCCTCATCAATGGAGCAGCCCCCGAAGCAGGCACATTAATTAAGCTAAAGAAAAAAGCAACGCATAAGCAGCTATATATGTATGTATAAGCACACACACTCACACACAGGCATATACAGGAACGAACACACACTCCAATATCCATATGGCATACGCATACATGTGTGACTTATGCTCTGGCAGCAGCAGCGCAGTCATCACTTCGGCAAAAACGTCTTCGTGTTTTCTTTTTTTTTTCTTTTTTGTTGGGTGGGGGGACGACATCTTCGGAAACGTAAATACGAGCGCTGCCTGCGTTGGCAGCGCTGCTGGCGCGGACTGCGCTCGGGAGGGATTTCGTTTGTGCTTTGCGCACGACTCTCACTTTGTGTTTGCTCGTCAAGGCAGACGGAAGCAGCAGAGCTTCAGCTTCCGACCTACGCGCGTGTCTGTCTCTCATTCTCACACTTGCTCTGTCTCTTCGATTATGTCTCTGTTATCGTGCGTGCAGTTCTTCTTCTATCTACATTTGTGGTTATTGCTGCTGCTGCTCATGTTGTTGTGGTAGTCAGCGGGCAAAAAAACAAATACAAAACACAAATGCAAAAACAAGTGTAAAGAAGTTAAACGCGATGCGCGCAACAACAACTCAAAGCAACAATAGTGTCTAACAAAGTGAGTGAACGTGTACGTGTACGTGTGTGTGTGTGTGTGTTTGTGTTGTAGGCGTGCGTTCTTAATTGCGGTACACGGTGACAACAGGTGGCAACCTCCTGCAGCCCACAAGTTTGACAGTGTTGCCAATTGCTGCGACACACGCAAATTTCGTGGAACTTTAATTGCTCCTGCGTGTATTTGTGTGTGCGTGTGTGTGTGTGTGTGTGTGTGTGTGTAGGGGGGCGTTTGACCCGCAATTAGCAAATCTAACAGTTCCAAGAATCGATTCACTGCAGCCAAAATTAATTGGCTGCTCCGCTCACCAAACAAAACAAAAACAAAAGCAAAAGCAAAATTGAAAGAAACTTTTAAGAAATCCTAAAGCGAAACAACAGGCAGAAACAGAAGGAAACACTTTAAAAGCCGCCGCTTTGCGCTGCCAAAAATAATTTCTTTTCGCCGATATTCGGCCAGCTAAAGAAGTTGTCACATGCAGCAACAGCAACAGCCCCTCTCAGTGGCAGCAACAACAACATCTACAAAAAAAAAACATCAGTGACGTGTGTCAAAGGTTTGACAGGCCTTAATTGTGCAAAGAAGCACAAGCATAGGGCGTAGGGGTGGCAGGGGTGCTAGGGGTGGTAGAGGGGAACCAGGGACAGTGGTAGCAGCAAAGCTTAGGCAGGGCAGGGATTAGGGCAGCAAAAGGAAATGGGGAGTAGGAGAGTTGACAGGAGCCTCAGTTGTAGTAGGTGGAGGTGGAGGTTCCTCTTAGGCACTGACAGCACAGCATCGTGTTTAAGCAGCAGATTAGCGCAGGATTTACTTATAGAAATAAATAGAAAAAATTATATACATACATAAATATATAAAAATTAAGAGAATTTTAAATATATTATATGGTTTGAACGAATTTATGAAATAATCAAATATCAAATATTTTAAAAATAAAAATGTGTGCTCTATAATTAAAAAAAAAAATACATTTATAAAAAAAAGTATTGGGAAGATTTCTTATAGTTAAAATAAAATGTCAAGGAATTTTATATCAAAAAATTTAATAACAAAATATATTAATATATAATATATAAAAAAAATATATTGTATAAAAAATTTAATAACAAAATATATTAATATATTATATAAAAGAATATATTATATCAAAAATTTAATAATAAAATATATTAATATATTATATAAAAAAAATATATTATATCAAAAATTTAATAACAAATTATATTAATATATTATATAAAAAAACATATTATATAAAAAAATTAATAAAAAAAAATATATTTTATAGAAAATTATTTAAGAAAAGGTTTTCCCAGTGCTCATAGTATTTCATAATAAATAAAAATTATTTAAGATCGTAGCTACAATTTTCAGACTCACATAGAATCAAAATAATAAGTAAAAAATATAACTGATAGTTACATATAGTAGCGAAAGTTCTAAATTTAGGAAAAAACAAAAAATAAATAATTGGGAGAGTTGAGCTAGAAATAATAAATTATAAAATATTGGAGATAATGAGGAAAGTTTAGAATTTCAATTGAAATTATTTCTAAAAATAAATACAGATTTTTCCAATTAATTTCTTTACATTTTTAATTTTTTCTTATTAATCGTATTTATTTGAAATATCGATTACAGCTGAATAGTATTCTATTACCTTTGTGGAAACTTAAGCTAATGAGAAATTTATAATTAAAAGTAAACTATGGTTGGAAATTTACAATATTTACAATTAAGACAATCTTGATTAGGAATTGGGGTCTAAGATAATTTCTATTCGAACGATGCTCTGGGAGTTCACTACATTTTTCATGATTTACTTTCCTTGTTAAATTATCAACTCCACTTTTATGCCAGAATATAAAAATCATTTCGAAAATTCTGTTTGTATTCAAGTGGAAACAGCATGAACAGGTGCTTTTGTGGCATGCCACATGCATAATTAAAGTTAGATGCGAAAACAATTAAAATACCTTCAACCGAAATTAAATATACATTTTTATAAAGAATTTCTAAGGAAAAAAATGATTTAAAAAAATTTCCAAATTTAATTGAAGCTATAAATAAAGTTTGAAAACAAAACAAACACACACACACAGACATACACACATACAAATATAAGTGTTAACGTGCAACAATTAAACAGCTCATTTACCCTAGTTGCAACAATAGAAAATCTCAATTAAATATTAAAATAAACGAACAAAAACAAAAAAAAAACAAAAAAAAAATGCGGTGCAGACAAACGCAACTGCAGCTGCTGTGGCTGTTGCTGCTGCTGCTGTTGCAATGTGGCATGCAACTGCAGGCGGAAATCTTGCACATGCCGCTGGCCAGCAACAGCATCAATGTGGAGCCGCTGCCACAGGACAACGCACGTCCAATGCCGTCCAGCAGCTGCCCCCAGCGTCAAACCTACGACAAGATGCTGAGCAGCTTCGATGACGTGGAGGATCTCTATGTGGATGTGCCCGTGCATCTGGCGCTCGAGCAGCGCCAGCGGAAGCGGTAAGCCAAGTTTCAAACCCAAACCCATACCCAAACCAAATCCAATACAGAAACCGAAACCGAAATCGGAACCGAAACCGAAACCTCCGCCAAGTGAAGATCCTTTTGCTTTTAATTTGAGTAATGAAGTTAAGTGCGGTGGCGGTGGCGACGGCGATGGCGGTGGCGATGGCGGTGGCGGTGGCGACGCCGCCTGTCACACAAATCAAACTGAAGATGTGTTGGCGAGAAGACCTAAACTAACACAAAGGATGCCACCCAGTTGGGGCAGGGGAGGGGTTGTGTGTGGCATCAACATTTTGGGGCGCCAGGCTCCCAATACGAAACCAACAAAAAAAAATAATTTATAACCACGACGTGTGGTTGGCCAAACAAAAACCAGCGCCAGATTTTTACAGTTGCCATAAATATTAGCCCAGTATGTGTGTGTGTGTGTGTGTGCGAGTGTGCTTCTTCTTGATATCTCTCTCTCTCTCTGTCATTCTTCCTCTAAGTAGTGTGCGTTGCTTTTGTTGTTATTGTTGTTGTTTTTGTTAGGCCCACAGCTGCCACCGCGTTGCACGTGGCGTATGAGTAACTTTTTCTTTTTTTCTCTTCTTTTCTTTTTTTCTTTTGCTATGCCTGCCTTTTATTTTTATGTTTTTCTCTTCTCACTTATTTTTTTCTTTCTGCTCTTCTTATGTTTCTTTCTGCTGTTTGTTTTTGCTGCTTTATTTGATTTTTGCACTGTTCCTCGTTTCGGGGTCGTGGGTCAAGAAAATCCGTCACGTTTTCGCTTAGCGCTCGCATCCTTGTCTGTCATTTTGTTTGCCCGCATCTCCAGGAATTCCCCCCCAGGGCTTGTGGGAGTGTATCCTTTGCCTAGGCCTCCCAAACTGGCCAAGAGAGAAAATTTGAGGCAGTTGGAAGCATCTTTAAACGGTTTCGTTTGCGAAGTTTTCTATTAATAGCATATTATGACTATAAACTATTTTTAATATTATATGTTTTTTATTTTTATATATATTTTTATATTTTATATGAATATATTAATGTGCAAATCACAATATGTATCAGTTTGTTGTTTGTTTAATATTTTATAGTTTAATACATTATGATTAATATTTTAATATTTATTATTTTATAGTTATGAAATTAAGAAGAGAAAAAATCTATACAATTTTTTAATATTTTTAGAAATTTATTTTCAATTGAAATTAATAAATATATATATATACAATTTTTTAATATTTTTAGAGATTCATTTTCATTTGAAATTAATAAATATATATTTATATACATAATAAAAGTATATATAATGCAAATAATTCATATGTAAATATATATATATTAATATAAATATTCAAAATTATTAAAAAATAAATTGTAAAATAAATGGAGTTGAAAGTATTTTATATGCTAAATTAAAATAAATACTTTTATTTTACAAATACTTAATTTTTGCAAAATATTTTTGTTTAATTTATTATTCTGCTTAAATGTTCACAATAATATATTTGCATTCTCTTTTCTTTTTTATGTATATACAATATATATTTTAAAATTCTTTAAATTACAATATATATTTTTTATTATAACTTTAAAGCGAAAACACATAAAATTAATTATATTTATATTATTTCTATTATTTATTTATAATATTTATATATTTATTTATAAAATTAATTATATTTATATTATTTATATTATTTATTATTTATACTTATTTTACTTATTGCAAAGTAAATATGATTAATTATTATATACTATTTGTATTACAAATTTTTATTCTTACTTTTCCCAAATTAATTTTTATTTTAATACAGATTTATGCTGTAATAAATTTCAGAAAATGCCGTTTTTTTTTTTTTTTTTTTTTTTTAATTTAAAATTCGATCTGTTTGAATTTCTGTTTCCTTCTTGAAATTACTTTTATTTCATTTCATTTGCTGTTGTTGTTGTGGTTGTTGTTATTGTTGTTGTTGTTGTTATTGTTGTTGTTATTGTTGTTGTTGTTGTTGTTATTGTTGTTGTTAGTGTTGTTGTTGTTGTTGTTTCCTTCCCCGGAAGTTTTGTTTCTTCAGCTTCATTTTACAACCCCAAAAAAAAACGTGCAAAAATTGTTGATATTTTATTACATGTAGTAGTATTTTTTTGCTTCGCTTGTTGCTTAAATTTTTACTTCAATTTTTTGGATATAATTCTGTATTATTATCTTTTTAAATGTGAATTTTTTTTTTTATTTTTTTTTTTTAATTTATTTTACTTTGATAATAGTATGTGTTGTGGGCATAGAATGTCAAACATTCATTTGCTGAAGATATATATATATATAAAAAAAAATATATATATATATATATTGTTATATATATATATATTGTCGCGCGACCAGTGGCCATGCGGAGTGATCCAATTCCATGGCTGTTATCATTGCGGCTGCCACATGATGAACGTGTCTCGTGTTGCTGCTGCCACCGACGCCGCGTGTGAATGGAGGCGAAATGTGAGCAGAGATTTACGAGGCTGGCAGTCATTGAAACTTGGGCTCCACTCCAGGCGATCTCGTATCTGGAGTGGAGTCCACCATATGGAGGAGCAGGCAACTCCTGGATATTTCTGCATATACTTTTTTATTCAGCGCAAACAAATCATAAATATTCATTTTATGACTTAATTCGACGGCCAGAAAATTGTGATCGAGACTAGCGAAACTGGAAATGTGCAAATGTGCAACGCTGTAAAGAGGTTGGGGAAGAGGAAGACGAAGACGAAGTGGATGAGGAAGAGGAAGAAGAAGAGAGAGCAACAGAGGCACCTGTGGCATATGCGTATTTCGCCAATGGCCCCAAAATCAAAACAAACTGCAAAATGTTGTTAATGTGTTCTCGTTGTAAACAACTTTTATGGCACTCAAGACAGAGAGAGAGAGAGAGGTGAATACAGAATGAGAGAGCGAGAGAGAGAGAGAGGTGAATACAGAATGAGAGAGTGAGAGAGAGGGTGACTCTTTATGGCATGCAACTATTTGTTTGTTAGTTTATCAAAGAACCCAAAGAACATCAACATCATGGACCGCAAGTATTAAAAATTGTTTTGACCATAAAATGCGTTGAGCATAATTTTTTCTTACATTTTTTTTTTATTTTATTTTCTTTTTTTTTTTGGAAAATTTGTTTTTTTTTTTTTGTATTTTGTATTTTGTCGCCCGAAGGCATCGCAGACCTTCAGGCAAAGGCAACGCATCGCGATACATACATGTGATATTTATGTTGCAAAGAGTTGTTGCACAAAATATATATGCATATTTTTAGACTGCTCACCACAGACTTGTCACTGCGGCGCAGTAAGTGGATGCCACATGCAACTGCCACATGCGTCTGCATAGAATGCGCACCAGACAGACACTTGGGCGTCGTTGGGCGGACAGACAGACAGACGTACGAACAAACGAACAGACGGACGGACTGACGAACAGATGGATGGACAGACAGTCGAACGAACAGACAGACGAACGAACAGATAGACAAACGAACAGACAGACGGACGGACGGACAGACTGACAGACGAACGGATAGACGAACGAAGAGACAGACGGACTGACGAAGGGACGGTCGGACGGACAGACGAACGAACATACCGACGGACAGACAGACGAACAGACGGACAGACGTACTGACGGACGGACGGATGGACCGTCAGACACTTAGACAGACTCCCTGGTCGCTTAGTCAGCCATCAGACGTTGCTCAAACGCCATAGTTCAATAGTCTAAAATTTCACCAAACTGAGAATCAACATCAACACACACACACGCACGCACATACATACACACACACACACACACACACAGATAGACAGACAGACACACGCACACATCAAATTGCAGTCACTAAGTGCGCACTGTGCCCATTTTGTATTCAGTGAGTGCTCCTCGGTGAGTAATCGAGTGTATATCGTACAAATGCGAATAGTTTGGGCATAGGGGCACAATCACAATCATTCACAAGCATTAAACAAACATTTTTTTATATTTTCCATACTTTATTAACAAAGAAATTTACTAATATTGTCAAGATATACTAAAATATGCTAAATGCATATGTCGACATTTTAAAAAATACGAAAGCAGACTTTTTTTTAATTTTTTTAGTTATTTTAATATATAAAATAATAATTTTAAATATTTTTTAAAAATTATAAAAACTTTCTAAGTATGTAAAAAAAATCTTCAGACCTGTTCTCAATTTCGAAACCGAACGAAATGTGCGGTTTTGGTATAGTGAAACCGCAGGTTTTAATCGGTTTGAGAACAAACCTGTAAAAATTCTGAAAATCCTTAACATCTTAACATTTCAGAATGAATATTACCTATACCTATAACTGTTATTTTTCTGATATCATATATTTTATGGTCCTTAAATTACCACCACTTAACCTAAAAAAAAATATTTTAAAAAAGCATTTAAAATTATGAAATTTATTTGGAGAGTAATAAGAAATGATTTAAACAAAAAATGGCATTCGAATAATATACTTATATTAAATTTTTAGTTTAGATATTTTAATGCATTAGAAAAATATCGAAATTGTATTTCATTTATGCTGTTCCTTTTTTTTCTCAAATTAATTTAATTCTAAAATTTAGCTAACAAATTTATCTGTTTTTTATTTCCATTTCTTTTTTGATTTAGAATATCCTAATTTATAAATTAATTTAATTGTAATTTTATTATTATATTTTTCTTAAATATAATTGTTGTCGACTGATAATAGTTGACTTCAATATATAAATAAATAAATAAATAAATAATTAAATAATTATAATTATTCTCAATCAATGCAAAATTATAGTGAATGCACATATCGTTGTATTATAATATTCTCAACTCAAGTGTCTTTTATAATATATTTCTTCGAATTCTCGTGAAAATGCCAAAAATGACACATCAAGCAAATACCCTATATATTTATGATGTCGGGTAGTATAAGCTACATATGATAATGAGTTCATTTCTTAATTTATTTAATACATATAAATAGCTAAAATATTTCTCTATTATTATGTGTTTTGATTAATGTTAAACATTAATTTAACAGAATTCTTGTTTATTTCTGCTGCATTTGCATTTCCGTCATAAAGTGAACGAATTCACTAAATTTTTGTGAATATTATATTATTGCAATCAACTTGAATACGAATGTATTTTTTTTTGTTTTGTGCAATCAACTTTAATGCTGATTAGTTGTTGATTCACGTTACGCCTTCAATTGTTTTGTTTTTGAAATCTAATTTCTAATCTTTACGAAAAGTTTTACGTTCTCCAAACCGTAATTTTTGCCAAAATTTATTGAGGATGCTCGGTAAATATGCCACTTATAAGCAGATTATTTGAGTCAGATTATGTCTTGGCCAAATAAGAAACCAACAAAAAAAAAAAAAAAAAAAAAAAAAAAAAAAGAAATTTAAAAAAATAAAGTTGAAAACTGTAGTTGTTGAGAAAGGATTGCAGTTGAAGTTTGCAAAGGGAGTGTAACTGTAAATAGAGAGATGGGAGACCAACTGTCTCTTCATGCGTTCGTCCGTCCGTCCGTCTGTTCGTCTGTCTGACTTTCTGCTTGTTTTTATGCCGTCTCTTGTGATAGTTGCAAAAATAGAATTTTGTCGCTGAATTTAAGTATTTCGCGTGAAAACTACGGCTAAGTTGACGAGACGAGACGAGAGGGGATGAGAGCCGCAGACAGACGCACTAACAACGACCCCAAACATATACATAGCCATACATTCATATATATGTATGCATACATATACACAAACTCCCTTCAATTGCAAATTTATGTGAATTGAGTCAATTTTTATGGCCTGAGCAACTTGCTTAGCTGCTTTGTTTACCCACCCATCTGTCCGTCTGTCCGTCTGTCTGTGCGTCCCTCCGTGCGACCGTTTGTGTGTCTGCCCGTCTGTCCGCGCGTCTGTTTACAGGACTTTGCGTCTGTTGATGGGCGTAAAACGCACCACCGGAGCCACCGCTTGCTTCACTTGCCAGCGCTCTCTGCGCCAATTATCGCGTCGCTGTCCGCGTCGCTGCCTGCGTCGCTGTCTGCGTCTCCTCCGGCAACGCCTGCTGCCAAGGAGTAGCTCCGCCATGAAAACAAGTGAGGCAGCAGTTATGCCCACAATCAGTATGAAAAAGGGTCCCTTGAGATGCTCCGTGGTCAGCACAATGGCCATGTCCGCGAACTCAGGTCGCAGCTTGGCAATGAGGTTCAGATAGGTCATGTTGTAGCGGAAATCGGCGTTGATCTTCTGCATGATGCCCACGTCGCGCATGTTTCGAATGATCATGTTCATGTCGAGAATGAAGGGGAAACCCGCCTTCATGATCATCTGCATGGGGCTGGTGAAGACGTTCCGAGGAAACGCATAGATATTCTTGGCGCTGGGATTCTGCAGCATGTACATGCGACTGCTTAGTATGCAACGAAGTCCCTGCTCCACATCGAACAGATTCTTACTGCGTGGCCTAAACTCCTTGGAGGTGTTGTACGCATTGTATATCCACATATCGTCGGGATTCTCGAACCAATCTCGGCTCTCCATCTCGCCGCCAAAGGGTATGCCCGCCGCCACCACCTCATTCAGCTCGTCCAACTGATGCAGATAGCCAGGAAATTGGAACGTATCGATCATCTTGGAGGTGTAGGTGGCCACCAGATTGATGGCGTACAGCGTCAACCCTAGAAAGAAAACGCGCGTCGCATCGCACAGCGGTCGCTCCTGAACCGCAACCCCAATGGACACGGCCAGCGCATTGATCGCGGTCAAGCTGAGCTGCTGGTAGTAGTGAGGTTCCGGCAGCCATCTAACCAACGCATACCAGCATAGCCAGCTGACCAGGAGCGCCATTAGGAAACATAACCAGGTGCTGTATGCAAAGATGCCGACCATAGCCTGCCAGGCGGGTCGCCGATCCGCCAGCTTAATGTACCAAGTGTGGGCGTCCTGCAGATAGGAGTCGGAGCCCCAGAAATAATCGCTCACCTCGTTGTCCGGATAGAAACCGCCCAAGATGAAATCACACTCCCCACGAGACAATTTGCCCAAGAGGCCATTCCAAACGCCATCATCGGTAACCTCACCTCGGGACTCCCGCGTGCAACTTTGATTGGTCTGAAGTAGAGAGAATATATAGTTATATGAAGGTATAGGTCAAGTTGTATAAGGTTGTAAGTTATATGTTATAGGTGGATAATAGATTGAAGGTAAGAGGTTATAGGCTACCAGTTGTAGGCTATTGGCTAGAGGTTAAAGTTTACAGATAGGTTGTAGGTAATTGGTTATAGGATATACATTGTAGACTATAGGTTGGAGGTTATAGGTTAGAGATATGTAATAGGTTGTGGATAATAAGTTTTAGGCTGCAGGTTATAGGTTAGAGGTTATAGGTTATATAGGATAACGCCACCTACCTGAAAAGACAATCGGTTACGCATGAACCCCAGTATGCGCATCTCCAACCCCACTATACAATCTTCCTCTACAAAGGGCGCGGCAATTGAGGCGCATACATTAAAGGTGCAATTCTTAGGACTGAACCCTGTCGAGTATTTGCGCGTGGAGCGCTGCACGACCTCCTCGGTGGGATACATGAGGCCTTTGTAGCACTGACCCACGCTCTGAACTTTGAGCACGCGACAGTCCACATCGCTGTAGTATTCATTGACCAGCAGATTGTAGTTGTCGGAGGCATTGGCATAGAGCAGCGCCACACGATGCACATAGAAGTTTGTCATCAGATCGTTGAAGATGCTGGAGGCAATACCCCAAGGTTTGTCACGTATCTGTGCATTGTGATAGAGCACAACGAAGGTTGCACCCGGATTCCAGGAGCGACTTTGACTGACATAGCGACTCATTAGCTGATGCAATCGCTCCACACTGTCCACCACAATCACATAGAAGTCGCTCAATAAGATTTCCCCGAAGAATTTCGAGGTCTTCACATAGTCCGAGATGACGCGCAGCTGGAAGTACTGGCGGTACTTGGGTATCCGGGGTCGACTAATGGCCTCATTAAGGCGCTTGGAGAAACCCTTCTGGATTTGTGCCGCTGGCAGCGACATATTGAACACATTGGTGGTCATCAGATTGTAGGAGCGTGTGTAGCGTTCGAAGCGTCGCCGATAGAAGAAGATCTGCGAGAATAGGTCCAGACAATCGACGCCGACCTGCCACGTATACGGTCCCACATCCTTGGCGGGCAGCATATAGATGACCATATTGGCGCTATCATTCGAGGGATTCACTATGCTGCCAGTCTGCACCACCAGCAGGCTGAGGCATAACCAACAACTTGTCCACATGCTGATTGAATCATCAACTAAAGCAAGTGTGGCAATGGAGGCAACTGAGCCGACAGGCAGTTCCATTGCATGCCGCTTCGTTTGTTTGGGGTGCCCTACAGTCGGAGAGGCATATCTATTCGACAAAGTGGTATGTTACTTGGGAATATAGAAAATCTGAGAGTTACTTTTAAATTTGAAAGTTGTAGTTTAATAATTAAAAGAGAACCTTATATCTTAGTACGAGATGCATTTGTAGTCGTGCCATTATAAGTAGTTTCCTCAATTCCTAGACCTCTGCGGGTTATTTTCACTTAAAAGTGTAAGAAAAAATGTTCAAAAATTCCATGGAATTTCATAAATTATTTACCGAGTTACATTGAGCTAAGTACGAGATGCATTCATAGTCGTGTTCTATTTCGAAGTTTTTGATATGCTTCTAATCTAGAAATTTCCACAATATTATTAGAATTTCATAAGAAACTTTTTCAAAAATGGTTCAACAACTTTCTCTATAAATATAAAAAACCTGAAAAAGGTACGAGATGCTTATGCAGTCGTGTTTTTAGTTCGTCACTTTTCACGTTCAGTGGAGTATTCAAAAGTCGTTTATACTTTGCTGTTACCAAATGATGTTTGGCTTGTATAATTGACTGCTGTCATCAAGTTGGCAACAATAATACAAACACACACACACACACACACACACACCAACACACACATAGACAGGCGCAGCGTGCAACTTGCAACATGCGAGGCTTAAATTAAAGCAAATATTTATGCAGTCGGAGCGGCGCCATTGGCAATGGCCAGTGCATTAAAGCACTCAATCAAACAGTGGGAAACCTTTTGGCAGCCACTGTTATTGCTGCTGCGGGGGTGTTGCATGCCACAGACCATCACACACTCTCGGAGGCTTTGGCAAATGGCGCTGGCCGGAAGTAGCCGCTCATAAAACTTGAGATGGCCAAGCCATAAGCCAAGTCGATGACTCACTTTACTGCAATGGCAACTCAGCGGCTTCCGACTAGTCTATCTCTATCTCCCTCTCGACTTCTCTCTCTCCCTCTCTCTCTCTGTCTCTATATCTCTCTCTCTTTTTCTCTCACTCGTATCCTTATGGGGGTGTAGTTGCAACACATTTGTCTTGGCTTTGCTGTCATTAGAAAAATTGCTCGTAAATTTCCCATTTAATTACAAAATACAAAAAGGCAAACAAAAAAAAAAAGCAAGCAAACAAAAGCAAGAGCAAGAGCAAAAGCAGAATCAAAGCATAAAGCAAGAAGCATAAGATGCTTTTGCTCTTGAAGAAGCAGTCGGCAACAATGTTGCCGCATTGGCAGCCTCAATTTGGAGCACGATCTCTTGCCACAGCGACACAACAAATTGTCCGCGATAATTTAGTGTCATGATTTTGGCACACACACACTGTACACACACTTACTCCATTGTCACGCCCCTTGCCAAACGCCCTGTGGCTAAGTGGCACGCCCCAACAATCCACACTCAATTGTTTCGCTTGTTTCCTCATCATTTGCAGATTTGTGCTCAACCTGAACAACTCGACGCCGCTGACGATTCTCTTCTCGTTGCCGATGGGACGACAGCTTTACTACAATCAAACCGGTAAGTTGACCTCCTACTGGTCACGCCCACATCCCAGCCCATCACATCAGATCACATCAGATCAAGTCCAAGTTCAGTCACATCAATGTCTTCATTTGGTTGTTGCAGCGAATGTCTTGCGGTTGACAACGTCCGTGGGCAGATTGGTGTTGCCCTGTGCGATGCGCGGTCAATACGATCTGTTCGTGCAGGCGCGTCAATCGGGCGCACTTAAGCTGGAGGTGCAGGCCAAGCATCCGCGTCAATCGTGGCCGCTGCTCAATCATACGCATCGCATCGCCATACGCACACAGAATCGCGTGCGCAAACGTCAGCTGATTGTCAAATGGGATCGTAGGTGAGTCATGCAAAATTTGTTTTACAATTTTGATTGAAGTAATGATTGATGACTGACTGTAGACTAATTAAAGAATGATAAGAGTTTAGTTGAAGACTTATTTGTAGCTAGAGACTAATTTAATAAGAATAGGACTTAAATGCAATGATTGAGCATTGATTGAGCAGTGATTGAACGCAAATTGAGCACTCATTGTTATAGATTGACCGTTACATTGAGAATTCCTTATTATGACTAACTATAGCTTAGTTCTAAGGGACTCTTATGGTTGATTGACAAACATAACTGACTGATTGACACTTCTGCTTGAAGATCTAATGATTGATGGCTTACTCCGCTATATCGACAGCAAATTTGATTACCACGCAATGCACTATTGTCTGGTTGTTCAGCGCATAAATCCCTCCAATCCATACGAGGAGTACTCCAGCTTCTGTGAGGCCACCTATGCCTACATGCGGCAGCAACAGCAATCGCACACGCGGTCGGCAACCACCGCCTGCTCAATGGGCAGCAACATCTTTGATTTGGTGTGGTCGCGTGCACCGAAGCGGACACGTCATCTGAATCCTCGCCACAACCTACACATCGTGTGCACGGGCGCCAGGACTCAACAGCAGCTGCGAGGACTGCAACCGAACAACAGCTATCGTCTGCAACTGTTCGGCGTGCATCAACGGTTACAGAACCTGACGCTGCCGCTGGCCAGCAGCGAGGTGCTCTTCAATCGCACGCATCCGACCGCATTGCGTGAACAGGCACTGTCACTGCTCAAGATCGGAGGACTGCATGGCGTGCAGGTTTATAGCTTCAAGGTGCCGGCGACAACACCACCGCCCAAGTTCATACGATACCTGCTGCTGCCGTGCGCGGGCAGCGAGATACGCGTGCGGTTGCTGCGTCACCATGAGATGGTGGGCAACGTAGGCAACATCTATGCGCCGACCTACATCAAGCAGCAGAATGTGCGGCCGGGACAACGGTATCTGATGAGGTTCGAGCCTAACAATGAGGACGAGGCACTGCGTGCTCAGAAAGTGCGAGTGAGTTGAAATTATTAAAAATATATTTTTAAAATTTGTCTTTAGTTATAATTAACTATTTATTGCAGCTGGCGCTGAGCAGTGAGCGGCTGTTCCGCGATCTTCCCGAGTTGCCGGACAACATAACCGTCTTTAATGTGCGCTCACGTTGCACCAGCACCACCATCGCCTGGCACGGATCGCCCGATGAACGTGCTCTCAGGTGAGACCATATATCGAATATCGATTAAAATATATTTTCTGATCTACATAATGATTTTATTTGTTTTTTTTTATATTAAAATATATTTATAATCATCTTTTTCCCAAAATAAAAGTAGTACCCCACAATACAAAGACACAAAAGAATTGATATTTCGAAATATTATCGATAAGCCTGCTAAATTTATTATTTTTAAGAATATTTGATCGATTTATTGATTTTTCTATATATTATTAACAACCCTTCTTTATTTATTTTATCGATACTATGGCATTTCAATAAGTAATCAATATATTGATATCGATATATTGATATTTGCTAGTTCGATATCGCATCGATACATTGATATCGATATGTTGATATTTCGATATTTCACTATATTTTGTCAACATGCCTATTTAATTTTTTATGCTTATGCTATATTTGGTCGATATATTGATAATTCGATATGTTATCGATATATTTTTGTATTCGCAGTTATTGCGTGATTGTCTTCGATCTGCCGCAACATAGCGGCGTCGATTACACAGACTACTGCATGGACTTCGAGGCGAAACGCATCATGCAGCACAAGAATTTCAAGTTCATACGTTGCCGAGAGAAAGATCCGAGGTAAGCAAAGACTTGAAAATACCCCAAATACATCCATACATACATCAATTCATAGGTATACATACATACATATGTACATGTACTTGCATATGTTAGACTGATGTCAAAGTGCAACACAGCAGCAACTGATAATATTCAGCGATTAACAAAATTCTGTGAGCATTCGCGGCCAAAAACAATTTCATTTGATTAGTCAAACCTAAAGTCGATGATGAATAATCAAAGAACGTAAAAATACCAGCGATAAAGAATAGAAAAAAGCAACATTTGAGCTTTAAGGAGCCGTAACTTGGTAAAAACTCAACCGATTTATTTGCGGCTCTGGCTGCACTGATTGAAATTGGTCAAATCATAAAACTGCATTGGAAATTTTATTCATTTTTGTGAATTTTTCGAAATAACCGCTTATCGTTACTGTAAGAAATGAACAAAATTGACTTTTAAATTTTCGATTCCAATCGTTTTTGGCTGTCAAAAGTATCATATAAATCTATGCTGGAGTTGTTTCTGATTGGTATTTCCCGAGATAAGGTCAAATATTTACAAAAATAATTTTAATATTTTTTCATAATATATTATTAAAATTAGAAATAAGAATCCATATTGCAATGGATTTCTAGCGAGTATTTCTTGAGAAATTGACTAAAATGTATCGAATTTTAGTTGAAGGTTCTGCTGATATTGGAATTTATCTCCCTTTTCGAACCTTTTATGTTTTTTTAGCTCCAGTGATAAGTTGGAAAGCGAGACGATCATCAGTCTCTCGGAGGGGGAAAGCTACTTGATCTACGTAACTGCGAACCTGAGCATGGGCAAACCTCTGCCATATCAGACGCTAACCGTGCACATGGGCAAACAGTGCCTGGATCTGGAGTCCCAGGAGCAGCCCGAATACTACTAGTGAAGGGGAATCGCGGACGAGAAGAGAAGAGAAGAGGAGAGGAGAGGAGAGAAGAATGCAAAAAGTATCCGTCTTTGTAAAGCTACCTAAATCCATGCAAATCCAAACAACAATTACAATTACAACCGATAACTAAGCTATGCTATACCATATTATAATAATATATATACTATATATATTATATATATATTATTATATACTATATATATATATATATATAAATATGCGGGTTTTTGCGCTAAGCATAAAAGACTATATACAATATATTATATATATACACAATATACAGAACTTTTGGCAAATTGAAAGTGTGTGAGAGTGTAGGTGTATGTCTCTGTGTATGTGTGTGTGTGTGTGTGTGAGTGTGTGTGGCAGTTTGTGTGTGTGTTTTGTTGTAATCGGTGTGTATTTAAAATTAGCTTGAAAATGTTTTGAATTAATTTGTCTGATTAATGATTGCGAACATTTTTTTTGTGTTTTCTGGATGTGTTCATTGTTAATTGCCAATTGATTTATTGATAATTTTTAAACAATTTTATAATAATTAATGATATGCATAAGATTTTATTTTGCGCTAAGGCGTCTCCTGTTACGTTTACACACAAAACACAATTTTTGTAATTTTTTACACACTTACCGAATAATTAATACTTACGTACTTGTATTGCTTAGCTAAGCCTAATAATATTATATAAACAATTGATAGCTATAAACAATTTACCACACGAAAATAATGCATATGCATCACATGCAAATGTGTGTGTGTGTGTGTGTGTGTGTGAGGGAAGAAAAAAACAATAACAAATACGAATATATTACTAATTAATATGGACAATAAAAATGTGCTATGGCCAAAAATTAAGAGAAAAACACACAATTTAATAAAATCTAATAAATTATTATAAATTAGTTAATATAATTATAAAAAATATTGGACGAAATATTCTCATCGATAACATGACTTGAAAACAGTCAAAATTATATCACAACAAAAGGTATTTATAAAGTTATTGCCAAAATTATCGAATTCCTACTAATAACATTTCCCATTTTTCCTATTCTGGCCAGCTCAGTTATCAGTTCTTTCAAAATTATTGATATTTTCCCGATTTCCCGGTGAATACATTGATTATTTTCAGGTAAGATACATTGATTCTATTTTTGCATTTATGTTCTTTAGTTGAAAATATCCCTTATTCGTTATGAGTCCTTAAAGTTAGGCGAAAATTCATTTTTTGTTGAAAATCGATTTTTTAGCATTTTTCCACTTAATTGGCCATATTTTCTAAAATACTGGGACAAATCAACTCGGGTAAAGTTTTTTATACCCATTTTAATGCCTGAAATCGATTGGGCACGAAAAAAATCCGATTTAAAAATTTTGATATTTTTCGACTTTTGTCAAGGGGTTAGTATGCAAATATGGTGAAAAACAGACCAAAATTGAAAAGTGCCTATATGGGGATATTTTTGATGCAGATTCAAACTAGGACTTTTACCATTGACAGAAATGCAAAAATTTTCAAAATCGGTTGTGTTTTGACTAAGTAATGTCCACTTTAAGTTGGGCAAAAATCTTGATTTTCTACTGTTTTTCAATTTTCGGACTCTTTTTGCTATATTTTCTAGAATATTTATCGAAATCAATTCAAGTAAAGTTTTTAATATCGCTTGGGATGCCTTAAAGAGATTCTGCAAAATTTTTGAAAATCGATTAAGTTTTGAATAAGTTATGAGTACTCAAAGTTGGACAAAAATTCAATTTTTTTGGAACATAGATTTTTACCAATTTTTCACTATTTTGGCCATATTTTCTAAAATACTGGGACAAATCAACTCGTTTAAAGTTTTTTATACCTATTTTGATGCCTGAAATCGATTGGGCACGAAAAAAATCCGATTTAAAAATTTTGATATTTTTCGACTTTTGTCAAGGGGTTAGTATGCAAATATGGTGAAAAACAGACCAAAATTGAAAAGTGCCTATATGGGGATATTTTTGATGCAGATTCAAACTAGGACTTTTACCATTGACAGAAATGCAAAAATTTTCAAATCGGTTGTGTTTTGACTAAGTAATGTCCACTTTAAGTTGGGCAAAAATCTTGATTTTCTACTGTTTTTCAATTTTCGGACTCTTTTTGCTATATTTTCTAGAATATTTATCGAAAACAATGCAAGTAAAGTTTTTAATATTGCTTGGGATGCCTTAAAGAGATTCTGCAAAATTTTTGAAAATCGATTAAGTTTTGAATTAGTTATGAGTACTCAAAGTTGGACAAAAATTCAATTTTTTTGGAACATAGATTTTTACCAATTTTTCACTATTTTGGCCATATTTTCTAAAATACTGGGACAAATCAACTCGGGTAAAGTTTTTTATACCTATTTTGATGCCTGAAATCGATTGGGCACGAAAAAAATCCGATTTAAAAATTTTGATATTTTTCGACTTTTGTCAAGGGGTTAGTATGCAAATATGGTGAAAACAGACCAAAATTGAAAAGTGCCTATATGGGGATATTTTTGATGCAGATTCAAACTAGGACTTTTACCATTGACAGAAATGCAAAAATTTTCAAAATCGGTTGTGTTTTGACTAAGTAATGTCCACTTTAAGTTGGGCAAAAATCTTGATTTTCTACTGTTTTTCAATTTTCGGACTCTTTTTGCTATATTTTCTAGAATATTTATCGAAATCAATTCAAGTAAAGTTTTTAATATCGCTTGGGATGCCTTAAAGAGATTCTGCAAAATTTTTGAAAATCGATTAAGTTTTGAATAAGTTATGAGTACTCAAAGTTGGACAAAAATTCAATTTTTTTGGAACATAGATTTTTACCAATTTTTCACTATTTTGGCCATATTTTCTAAAATACTGGGACAAATCAACTCGGGTAAAGTTTTTTATACCCATTTTGATGCCTGAAAACGATTGGGCACGAAAAAATCCGATTTAAAAATTTTCATATTTTTCGACTTTTTGTCAAGGGGTTAGTATGCAAATATGGTGAAAAACAGACAAAAATTGAAAAGTGCCTATATGGGGATATTTTTGATGCAGATTCAAACTGGGACTTTATCCATTGACAGAAATGCAAAAATTTTCAAAATCGGTTGAGTTTTGACTAAGTAATGTCTACTTTAAGTTGGGCAAAAATCTTGATTTTCTACTGTTTTTCAATTTTCGGACTCTTTTGCTATATTTTCTAGAATATTTATCGAAATCAATTCAAGTAAAGTTTTTAATATCGCTTGGGATGCCTTAAAGAGATTCTGCAAAATTTTTGAAAATCGATTAAGTTTTGAATAAGTTATGAGTACTCAAAGTTGGACAAAAATTCAATTTTTTTGGAACATAGATTTTTACCAATTTTTCACTATTTTGGCCATATTTTCTAAAATACTGGGACAAATCAACTCGGGTAAAGTTTTTTATACCTATTTTGATGCCTGAAATCGATTGGGCACGAAAAAAATCCGATTTAAAAATTTTGATATTTTTCGACTTTTGTCAAGGGGTTAGTATGCAAATATGGTGAAAAACAGACCAAAATTGAAAAGTGCCTATATGGGGATATTTTTGATGCAGATTCAAACTGGGACTTTATCCATTGACAGAAATGCAAAAATTTTCAAAATCGGTTGAGTTTTGACTAAGTAATGTCTACTTTAAGTTGGGCAAAAATCTTGATTTTCTACTGTTTTTCAATTTTCGGACTCTTTTGCTATATTTTCTAGAATATTTATCGAAATCAATTCAAGTAAAGTTTTTAATATCGCTTGGGATGCCTTAAAGAGATTCTGCAAAATTTTTGAAAATCGATTAAGTTTTGAATAAGTTATGAGTACTCAAAGTTGGACAAAAATTCAATTTTTTTGGAACATAGATTTTTACCAATTTTTCACTATTTTGGCCATATTTTCTAAAATACTGGGACAAATCAACTCGGGTAAAGTTTTTTATACCTATTTTGATGCCTGAAATCGCTTGGGCACGAAAAAAATCCGATTTAAAAATTTTGATATTTTTCGACTTTTGTCAAGGGGTTAGTATGCAAATATGGTGAAAAACAGACCAAAATTGAAAAGTGCCTATATGGGGATATTTTTGATGCAGATTCAAACTAGGACTTTTACCATTGACAGAAATGCAAAAATTTTCAAAATCGGTTGTGTTTTGACTAAGTAATGTCCACTTTAAGTTGGGCAAAAATCTTGATTTTCTACTGTTTTTCAATTTTGGGACTCTTTTTGCTATATTTTCTAGAATATTTATCGAAAACAATTCAAGTAAAGTTTTTAATATTGCTTGGGATGCCTTAAAGAGATTCTGCAAAATTTTTGAAAATCGATTAAGTTTTGAATTAGTTATGAGTACTCAAAGTTGGACAAAAATTCAATTTTTTTGGAACATAGATTTTTACCAATTTTTCACTATTTTGGCCATATTTTCTAAAATACTGGGACAAATCAACTCGGGTAA
Organism: Drosophila quadrilineata; assembly: GCA_018150725.1. NCBI lineage: Eukaryota > Metazoa > Arthropoda > Insecta > Diptera > Drosophilidae > Drosophila > Drosophila quadrilineata. Next base: position 4,007,843 of record JAECWN010000407.1, read on the forward strand.
AGTTTTTTATACCCATTTTGATGCCTGAAATCGATTGGGCACGAAAAAAATCCGATTTAAAAATTTTGATATTTTTCGACTTTTGTCAAGGGGTTACTATGCAAATATGGCCAAAAATTGGCCAAAATTAATGAGAGGCAAAATGGGTAAATTTTTTATGCAGATTCAAACTATGACTTTAACCATTGACAGAAATGCAAAAATTTTGAAAATCGGTCGAGTGTTATCAAAGTTATGGCAGTTCATAGGGAAGGTAATCTTGGTTTTTCTTCAGTTTTTCATTTTTCGAACTCTTTTTGCTATATTTTCTAGAATATTTGTCGAAATCAATTCAAGTAAAGTTTTTAATATCATTTGGGATGCCTTGAAAAGAGTGGGTAAACATATTTACAATCGGTTAAATTTTCACAAAGTTATGAGTCCTTAAAGTTTGGCGATAATTAAATTTTTGTTGGAAATCGATTTTTTTAGCATTTTTTCACTTAATTGGCCAGTTTTTCTAAAATAATGGGTTAAACCAACTGGCGTAGAGACTAAATTTTTTACCAATACTTTTGCTTTTCTTATCAATCATTTATATTATATATTTGGAAATGGCGATCATATTTTGAATATTAATTTACATTTTTTTAAATCTCCAAAAATGACTTTCTTCGGTATTTTCCGATTCTGAGATTTAACAAAAAGAATACTAAATTTGCACTGTCGCGCCACAGGTCGTGGTGGTGACCATGGGAACTATTTCTGTTGCAGACCTGAGGCATACTTACCTAAGCTTAATGCGCCGCCTCACAGAAGCGGCCAAAATTGTAACTAAGAGTTGACTGCGTACTCCGCAAGCTTGCATACTAAAAAACATTGCATACTTCTGAGAGTTCGCACTGAGGTTTTGAAGTTTCGCATAATTTTGTTAATATAAAGTATTTCAATGAGGAAATTTATATGACAAAATCAAGTAATATAATATAATAATAATCAAAAGCAGCGCATGCGGCGGGCTGTAAAAAAATCGTTGCATATCTTGACAGGCAGGCGGTGGCAATCGCACAGACCCAAAACCAGGTGAATGATGGGTCTCATTTGGCGTGTGATAAGCGGCAATGACAGCGCTATCATCAGATAATTATTTACCGAATGCTGCCACACCAACTGCTGCCATTGCCACAAAACAATCTCATAGTTTGTCGGTTGCCATCATTTGGCCAAGGGTTGCCTGCCTTCGATGTCGTCGCTGTCGCTGCTGCAGACCATACATTGGGGAGACGACGAGGACTTAGCGTATCCGGTGGTGCCCATCGATGATCTGTGTCAGATACATGGCCATCAGCGTGGCTTCTTCATCGCCATGGTGGTGGTGATCTTTATGATCGCGCTGGTAGGCAACGTTGCCGCACTCTATGTGAACACGCGTCGGAAGCTGAGACCCTTTTTCAGGTGCTGCCTCATATCATTGGCGCTCAGTGATCTGTTATACGCGCTTAGCTTTACAACCGCCTATGTGGCGCACTTCAATGCCAAGTATCTGGAGCTGTGGGTAAGCCCAAGAAGAAAACCTATTCGCAAAAGAAAATGTCGTATTGAAAACCTTGAAGACCTTAGGTCGCTTTATGTGCAGCTTTGTGCCGTTTGTCAACACTGGCACCATCATGTTCAGCAGCCTAATACTGGTTGCCATTGCACTAGACCGCTATATGGCCATCAGGCGTGCGGCTACAGGCATTTGGAATCCCAGCCCGCTTTTTTGTGGCCTCACCATCATCGGCATCTGGCTCATCTCGGTGGTGACCGCGGCACCACTCTTCATCATCTCGGACACGATCCGCGTCTATCTGCAGCCGACGGAACAACTGGTGGTTAGCGAATTGCAATTGGCCAGGATGTGCCTGGGCATGAGTGTGAGTTACTTTCACGTTCACATACGCCAGGTGAGCTGGAGCGGCACACTTGACCACTCTGTTTACCTTTTTATTGGGGAACCTTATCGGACAAGGGAATTGATTTCCCTGGGAGCTGCCGACATGTGTTGCGACCGTTATCTTATCTCTCGCTTGGTTTTCTATTTATACAGGGAGTTATTGGCATCTATAATGTGACGCTGCTCAGCTTCATCTTCCTGCCCTGCATTGTGGGTTTCGTCTTTCTGAATGCCACCATAGCGCGCCGCTTGTGGCAGCGACGTCATCAACAACAGCAGCAGCACCAGCAACCGGAGCGCGGAGAGGCACACTTCATGTATCTGCTGAGTAAACCTGAGACAACCTACGCCATGATGACCGCCTTCAGTGTGGCTGCCGCCTTTGACCTGCGTGCCGACAAACTCAGAGAAGCAGCTCCGACCACATCCCCTCCGCCTCAGACAACAACCCGCCGAGAGTCACAGCTTAGTCCGGCGGCTGCGGCACGCGTGGCTCGTCATCGCCGCATGGTGCATGTGGTTATCCTAATGATGGCCGCCTTCATTTGCCTGCGCCTGCCCGCCTGGATATTCCTGATACTGCGCCTCTATGGCACCTTCTCCACGCCCGTCGATTGGCTGCTGTACTTCAGCTTCGGCTTGCTCAATCTTGCCAGTAGCGCTCTCAATCCGCTCTTTTACACGTTCCTTCCGCAGTCCATACGCATTCTCTCGCTGCTCAAGCAAAAGCTGCAGCGCTGCCTCTGCTGCGGCTGTTGCTGCGTTTGCTGCGCTGCGCAGACGGAGACTGAGACTGAGACTGAGATGCCCACGGAGCCCAGGAAGCTTTGCCTCTGCTTCGGATCTCAGCTCAGCTGGCGTTGCTATCCGAAAGCTATGGCGACGCCAGCAGCAAGCGAGCAGCGGGCAGCAGGCAGCGCAGAGCACATCTTTGTCATACACAACAACAACAACGAAGACACTAATGGCAACGAGAACGAAGCTTTCCAGGCAACTGCGTCAATGGAAGCCAACGGCAGCTGATTGGAAATCTGTGGAATTGTTTTGCTGCTGGAAAACAAAGGGGGGGCAAAGTGGCAAAGATCAATAACTGATATGGAGTATTTATAAAAAAAAAAAAAAATTAAATAAAAAATAAAAACAAATATTTGTTAATTCATAGGCGCTGATAATGCAAAATAGGCGAAAGCTGAATAAGCTGCGGAGAGTACTATTCTGAATCATTTTAAAAAGTTAATCATTTTATATACTTATTAGAAAATATTTAATGAATAATTTATGTTACTAATTTAATTTAAATAGTTAATTAGCCTCTTTGAGTCATATACATGAAAATTTGAATAATTTATTGTTAAATTTCAACTGTTAATTGCGTGTAATTATATAAAACAATTTCCGTTGGTTAAACAATAAGTCCTAAACTCATTTCTTATCTAAGCATCAATTAATGTCAAAAAATTGCTGGAGCACGCAAAGACGAAAAACAGATAAATCACGCTGCTATTCTACATTTAATTATCATAGATGAACGTAACTCAAAGCTCTCTGCTATGTCGGCTCAGCGACGAACGCTCTCTGGCGGTCGCTGCGTACATCACCTGTAAGTGCTCTCTTGCGCTCTATCTCTCTCATCTGTAGGTGGCTCAACAGCTGGTCGCCGTTTGGCAAGCTCGACTCAAAAGCTGCGCTGCACTTGTTATGCTCTGGCAGTCGTCTGTTAGTTGCTGATTGCGTTTCGTGCAGAGTGGTTGTGTTCGCGGTGACCGCGTCGGTTAAGCTGCAAACAAAGCGGCGCGAGTGTGTAAAGCCAAACAACAAAGCCAGCCAATCGGGTGAAATCTACGACAACAACGAAAGCAACACCAACAACATTATCGATCAACAGCAACGGGTCTACGTACGGTCTACGCTTTTAATCAGTGTCCATTCGTTCGTTCGTTTGTTCGTCGCATGCCAAAAAGTGAGAAATTTGTTTAAAAAAAAAAGAAGTAATAATAAATAGTTATACGAAAAAATGTAAAATACATATGCATATGTATTGTGTGTGAATATATAAATGAGGCCAATGGACAATAGTGTATTGCGAATTATGGCATATAGTTTGTAAATAGGAAAGCAAACACAAAGGAAAGAAAAAGTGATAAAATATCGACAAAATCAGAATTCAACCAAAAGTAGCACAATACGCGCTGGAAATTTGTGTATAGTTTTTTTTTCTTTATTTTGTATGTTACTGTGTTAATTGTGCCAAGCCAGGTATGTCCAAAAAAAAAGTGTCTTAATATCTTTAATAACTTTAATAAAAGACAAAAGTACATGCAAACCAGTTACGTTTGTTACACATTTTGCAAGAGCAGGAAAATAACCGAAAAAACAAAAGCAAAAACAAGATAATGAAGAAGCAGAGATAGAAGAAACAACTGCACATACTCGTAATGGTTAAAGAGATGAAGCGAAGCTAACGCTGACGTTGACGCCGCCGACGTTGACGCTGACGCTGGCGGTTTCACTTGGTCTCACGCAAGCGCAACTCATATACCAAAAGCTTTTCTTCTTGACTTCGCTTGCGAAATCAGTGCGTCAAGTTGTCAAGACGTCAAATTGACCAAAGCGCGTCGCATACGCAGCGCGTCTCTTTCACTTTTCTTCTTTGTCATTTCTCACATTCTAAAGCTCTCGCTCTCTCTCTCTCTCTCTCTCTCTTGTGTTACATTGCGTAGTGTCGCGCTCTTTACAGTGCCGAGCTCAGACTTCTTCTGCGGTCAGATTACGCAGCGCTTTCATTAGTCTTAACTGTGTTGTGTTTTTCCGTTTTTTGTTTCTGTTTCACTCGTGAGTTACTTGTATGCATACTTAATTAGCTAATGTTAACTATTGTTTATGTATATATTTCTACGCACATACTACATGAATATATGTGGATTCAGTCAGGGGCAGCAACTAGTCCACATTTGACCACATTTAACATAGAACTATAATTTGAAAATGCAAATCATGCAACGTGACTCAAGTGTGACACTTATGTATATGGATTATTATACATTCCATTTGAGTAATTCTCCTTATACATACATACATTCATCTGTATGTAAAAAGAAACTTTCAATCAGTCAAGCCTTTATCTTTATCTATATTAATTTGCATGTGTGTCAGTGTTGTGGGTGTGATCAACGCATTCTTTTACTGAAAAATATCATCGTTCTCTTTCTCTCCATCTCTGTTTACTACCATCATCATCATCAGCATCATCATCTTCAGCCGTATCTTCGCAGCGAGAGAAAAGCAACGCATAGCATCTTTACTTTCATTTTCTTTCACTCATAATTATTATAAAACAAGAAAACTTCATTTAGGCATTACATGCAACATGACGAATGCAACATTATTTAATAGCAGCAAATGAAAATTCAAGAAAAATTAAAAGAAAAACCTTTTTCAATTAAAGTTCTCTACACAAATTTTTTTAATTAAAAAAAAAAATATTAAATAAATTTTGTGGCTGTAGAAAATTTACAAAAAAATATATATGTATATATGAAATTGTATATATTGAAAAATTTTCTAAAGAAAGTGAAAGTTTTTTTTTTTTCATTTTTTTGGGCGCGTTTGCGGCCTTTTAGTGCGTCGTGTTTTTTGTTTCTTAAATTTTTTCATTTCATTTTTCATTTTTGGAGTTGTTTGTTGTCGGTTCAGTTTAATGTTGAATTGGGTTTTTTTTGGGTAAGTGGCTATGGATCCGTCGGAAGGCGGTACCTATTGAATCCACAATCATGGGTTTCTGATGTCTGAGAACTCAATGAACAATGTCAACTGCCAGCCTCGGAGATTTTCATAATATATTGTTTAAGTTACATGGGATTTTCAACTAGTTTGGGGAAAATGTGCGCACTATGCGCCCATTGAACTCTATTTGCAGACACTTTCGATTTTCGCACGACATGAAATCACAATTCAAATAAAAACTATACATACATATATGATATATCTCGAGTGATGTATCTCGAGTAATAATTCAAATGACAGAAAAAGTGGCGTCCCTACTTTATTTGTTACTCTTTTTCTCGCCGGTTTATTACACGGCATCTCGTTAACGATTTCACCCGCTGTCTGCTGGGGCCAATGTACCTCGCCGCACCCCTCGCACTCTCCTACGTAAACATAACGTAATTGCGGCGAGGTGTCTACGAGTCGCCATGTCTCGCCAATTATCAATTACCATGCGAGTGAGCAAAACATTCATTCAACGGCATTGAGATAAACCAAAAGCTCTTCAGACACTAGCCCCCTGCACTCTGCACCCTGCCCCCGCCCTTGCACTCGTCCCGACTCGGCATGCAATTATACATAATGGGCCAGTGTTGTGCTTGTCTTCGGCTTCGGCTTCAGCTTCGGCTTCAGCATCGACTTCGGTTTCGTTTTCGCCTTCGTCTTCGCCTTCGACTTGGGCTTTAGCTGACACCATAAACACATAAATGGTCTTAAGGTTATCTGCCAGCGGCCACTAACAAACAAATCAATTTATCTAATCATTGATCCCCGCATGCGTTGCCATTGTCTTCGTCTTCAACTAATGCTTGTATGTCATGTGACGACGACGCCAGCAACAATATGGCTGCAAGAAGACGGTTACACTTGCATTTAAAATCGCATAATTTATTAACGAAATTGTTGTTGAACATTTTTATTTGTGGGTTGCTAAACACTTTAATTTGCATATGACGAACAAACATTTATAAATTATGAATATTTATATGCTAAAACGTAAATAGTTTTACGGGATAGAAGTGTTCACTATTTAATATATCAATAATTTCGTTTTATTATTATTCTTATTGATCTCCAGAATCTTTAAATTTATCAATTCAATGTATTTATATTCATATATTTCATTTGAAAAGAAATGTTCTCTTTCGTATAAATTCCGTTGTGGATTATGAAGAGGAAGCTAGTGGACACATGGACATCTTGGGCGTATCATCATTTGGACGGTCTTATATGAGTAGTCACTACCTTTCCACTTGTACCAATATAGACCTTTCTCGCTCATGACCTTAGACAATTTGCCGTCATTCAAATAAAGTCCGTTCAGAGAACTAAAAAATGCCGTTACGAGATAATGATGAAACTATACTAAGTATTTTGAGATCGATTGGTGGCTCACCTGTATGTACAGCCCTTATGCCACCAGGGACCCATGTGATACTCTGCACAATTAGTGCCATCCGAGTCATGATCGGCGTCAAATGTTGTGAATTTCATATTCCGATTGTAATCGAGAGAATCTCCTGCAGTGCCCGAATATGTGCCCAGTATCTCTAGCCTGTACTGATCGGCTTCACTCGATATCTGGAATTGATCATAACGGGCAAACCTCTTCTCTCCAGTCCAGTCTTCCAGTTGAATGTATAGTTCGTGCGGTCTCTGTGAGGTGATGGCATGTAAGTTCTCCAGACCTATGAAGAACTCATGGGAAATATTTCCAAAACCATTTCTGTATTGAGTCCAGTTTCGAAAGAAGTTCACACTCCCATCGACTCTACGTTGAATCACAGTCCAACCTGGACCAGCGGTCCGAGAATCGCAGAAGACCTTGGTAGGTTCACCATTGGGTAGCTTTACTGTGTAAATGCCGTGAGCATTGGCAGATGGAGGACACGACTCGGGATAACTCTGTAATGTGTCAGTGACATTGGTATCTATGAGTTTCCGAATGATGTCAACGGCAGTCAAGTTAAGATTGCTACCCTCTAGAGCATTTCTCTTGGCCAGTGTCAATATCTGATCAATTTCCTTTTCCAAACTGTTACAAATTTTAGAAAATAATCTTTAGCACTCTTTATCAATATTTATTTATACCTACGTGAATATTTGTATCTCTAGAGGATTTGCAGATACAGTTCTTTCAACTTCGTAGAATTTGTTTTTAACACCAACACCAACGCAAAATGAAATGTGAATTGAAAATATCACGACTGTAATGAATATAGAGTTCATGTTTGAAAAACTTTATTCCAACTGTTTGGATAGAAATCAATGCTCAGCTTTTATACAATTTCGGCAATTGATTAAAGCAGAAAATTTTTAATTATCAAAATTCACATTAAAAAATTTATGCATTTTTGCGATAATAATTTGAATTGATTCCTGAAAATTGCAAATTTGAAATGCGGGTATTTCCAAAGAAAGAGTTTTATTGCAGAAGGAAGTCGATACCAACTCCAGAATTTATAATGTTCCAATTTATCAAAATGTTAAGGACTCAATTAATATAAAAATCATATAATTCTTTTCAATTTTATTTTAAAATATTAAAATACTGTCGATATTTATGCACATTAACCTCTTTGTAAGTTGAATGACCTGTGTTTTAAAAAATTTAAAATTTTGAATAATAATAGTTTAGCCAAGAATTTGTCTAGTAGGCACACCATCATCTGTACGGACTTATATCAATACCTTTCCTTTCCTTTCTAATGAATCCAGAAAAGTCCTCTGGTGGTCAGGTCTTCGGAGACAATTCCATTCAAGTAAAGTCCGTTTAAACAACTATTGGGAGATGGGCAAATGATGCTAAATTCTAAACAGATCTATCAAAACTTAACTATCTGATAATCTAGAGAATCTCCAGATGTTCCCCAATATGAACCTAAAATCTCCAGCTTATAATGATCGATTTCACTGGACTTTAAGTTTAGCTTCGTTCGACTGCTGAATTGAAATTTAAATACTTGATGAGATCCACGTCCTCCAGTTCATCATTTAACATGCATTTTCTTGTGGCACAAATATAGTATACCTATTGTATCTTAGGTACAGGGAAATCATCTGTAATATCAAATATACCCATGTAGGTATTATATCTACTTGAAGGGTCTCCGTAAATGCATAAGATTCTGTAAGATGCAGTCTAAAAAGTTGAAGATGACTTTGCAATAAAGTAGGGCATATACACGCACACACACACACACACGCACACACACAGTCAGGCACACACACTATTTAATGTATGCCATAACGTTTTATAAACAAGTTTAATAATAATCGCATTTCATTTTCCCCATTTTTTCATATCATTTCTTTTTTTGGTCTAACGTTTTTTTTATTTTGAATCACGCTCGTTATGTAGGTCAAGTGGCAAGTTGTGTGAACTGTCTGAGCCGGCGACGCAGCTGGAGAAGATGACGCTGATGATGCCACCGGGGCTGCTGTGGCGGTTCTCGAGCCGGCGAAACTGCTGCCTCATTGCGGCACTTGCCATCGCCATCGTTGCCAGCGCTTGCCTAACTGTGACCGAGGGTAAGTGGAGCAACTGCAGCAGCAGCAGCAGCAGTAACAAAAATGTTGCACTCTAACTGGAACTCCTTCAACTCTTGGCCAACTCGCTTGCAGCTCTGCCCTTTCTCTATACGAATGCACGGGCGCCCATCAACTGGACGCAACCGACGCTGGAGGAGTGGCGCATTGAGGCGCAACCACGCAGCATATTGCCGCACGTGGAGATCAAGTATCATCCGAATCGCACCAATAGCGAGCCCGGGGACAGCGATGCCGAGTTGCTGGAGCGACTGCGTGCCATCAGGCGGAACAGCAGCAGTTCCGCCCGCATGCTGTGGTACGATGCGGCAGCGGGGGATGGCCTGACGTATCCTCCGTTCGTGGACAAGGCTCTGAAGCTGTTTAATCTGAAGCAGGTCGCCTTCGAGATCGAGAACAGCGTCATGTCAAAGGTTTCGTGCACGGCATGCAAGGCGGGCGCAGGTCTTCTCCAGCACTACATCAAGTCCGGCAAGACGGACGCGGAACTGATGAAGATGATCGCCCAGTACTGCACCAATCTGAGCATACAGAGTCCTCGGGTGTGCGAGGGCGTGGCCCAACTCTTCGGCAGCGAGGTTATCTATGTGCTGCAGCGCGTCAATCTGGGTCCGGATGAACTCTGCAGCTTCATCATTGGCGATGGCTGCGGCGATGTCTACAATCCGTATCACGAGTGGGAGGTCATCTTCCCGCCGGTGCCGAAACCGCCGCGTCTTGCCGATCTGCCCGTGCCCATGGAGGCGGCGCCCTTCTTCAAGGTGTTGCACATCTCGGACACCCACTACGATCCGCATTACGTGGAGGGCAGCAACGCTGAATGCAATGAGCCGCTGTGTTGCCGCCTCAGCAGCGGACGTCCTGCCAACCCCAATGCGGCTGCCGGCAAGTGGGGGGATTATCGGAAGTGTGATACGCCCAAGCGGACGGTGGACAACATGCTGGCCCACATTGCGGACACACACAAGGACATCGACTATATACTGTGGACTGGTGATCTGCCGCCACACGATGTCTGGAACCAAACGAAGCAGGAGAATCTGGAGATCATCAAGGAGACGGTCAAGCAGATGACGGAGAAATTTCCCGGTGTGCCCATCTTTCCGGCATTGGGCAACCACGAGAGTGCGCCGGTCAATAGCTTCCCCCCTCCGTATGTCAACCAGGTGGACATATCCATCAATTGGCTGTACGATGAGCTGGACGTGCAGTGGCGTCGCTGGCTGCCGCAGAGTGTCTCCCACACGGTTCGACGTGGCGCCTTCTACTCTGTGTTGGTGCGTCCCGGATTCCGCATCATTTCGCTCAACATGAACTACTGCAACAACAAGAACTGGTGGCTGCTGCTCAACTCTACTGATCCCGCCACTGAGCTACAATGGTGAGTAGCAGCTCGCGAGGATTGAAGGAATTGCCCCACAAATCTTTTTGCAATTTTTTTAGGTTTATCTATGAGCTTCAGAGCGCTGAGTTCTCCAATGAGAAGGTGCATGTCATTGGCCACATTCCCCCCGGGCACTCAGACTGCCTAAAGGTCTGGTCGCGTAACTTCTACAAGATCATATCCCGCTATGAGAGCACCATCACGGCACAGTTCTATGGCCACACGCACTTTGACGAATTCGAGATGTTCTACGATCCGCATGATCTAAGTAAGATTGAACGTTATATAATCTGTTAAATTGCTGTATTCTCAAATCTATATTTTCTGCTGCAGCTCATCCGAACAGCATTGCCTACATAGGACCCTCCGTATCGCCATACTACGACTTGAATCCCGGTTATCGCATCTATTATGCAAGTTTCACTGTTAACCTCCTGTTAACCGCATTTTAATGCACTGTTAACCTCCTGTTAACCGCATTTGAATACACTGTTAACGTTAATACTCTGTTTACATAGGTGGATGGCGACCATGATACCACAACGCGACTGGTAATTGATCACGAGTCCTGGATTATGAACCTGAAGGAGGCCAATCTCTATGGCTACCCCATTTGGTATAAGCTGTACACAGCCAGAGCTGCCTATAACATGAAAGCTTTGCGGCCCAGCGACTGGGACAAGCTCCTCAACGAACTCACGGACAATCAGGAGCTCTTCGAGATGTACTACAAGTATGTATTGCTTTAACGAGGATTTTATAGAAGTATCCTTAAAATGTCTGTGGATTTTATAGAAATTACTGGAAGAACTCGCCGGCTCGCCCCACCTGCGATGCGGAGTGTAAGAAGCGCATGTTATGCGACTGTAAAAGCGGACGCTCCCACGATCGTCGCCATTTCTGCGCTGATGTCGAGTCCAAGATTGACGAGGGCTCATCGAAATCGTGGAAATCGTGGTTCTATCGAGGACTCACCAACTCGTATGTATCGCTTAACTAATTCTCCATGTGCCATTGTCGTTCGTGTCCATTGTATCTGTTGTCTGTTCCCTAACTCGTTCCCTATAATGCAACAACAATTTATTAACAATTTTATTCTCAATGGTTTTTGGCTTGGCACAGCGGTGAGGAAATCACAGAACAGCCCGAGCAGAACTGGGGCGGATTGGATGTGGTGTTTGGCAATTTTGGTTAAGGTCAATTCACTCTTTATACAGATATCAAAACACAAACTGTAAATATAAAAAAACAATTTTATATTTTAAGATATAACAATTGGTTGTTGGTAAATAGTTCTTAATAAATACTCCCTTAATCCCCAAACACATAGCATAGTTTCAAAATCTCTTTCTCCCATTAATGATTTAGCTACAGTCTGCTCTCATCCATAACATACTTGCCCAAGTATTTGTTAGGATATGGCTGAACCTGGAACTGAAATTGGAGCCGAATTTGAAGAAGAAGAAGGAGCAAAAACAGGAAGAAGATGCAGGCGAAGAGAGAAGACAGAGTCATGGAGCAAGTCAAACGCAAGTCAAAAAACGCGTATCGAATCAGTGCAAATTTCAATGTCTACAAAATAAGTTTAACTATGTGATAATTAGCATAAGTTATAATTATATATGTATATGACCCCTCCCCCACCCAATCTGTTCCTGATTCAGTATCATATCGAGTCAATGAGTCATTAAATTAGTTGTGGCAGTTATTGAGGTGGAAAGCCGAGCTGGATTATTAATAATTTAATTATTAGACTTGAAATTATATTATACATAGAAATAGTTGTATTTTTATATAAGTACTTAAGGTATCTTTAAGCATAATTAAAGTTCAATTTACTTATTGAGATCACAGTTATTACCGGCTGTACAAGTTTTTGAATTTCAAACATAGCGCGCATATTGTAGAGTGTTGTATAACACCATCTGTGCGATAACAGCAACGGGAAGCTTAACATTTATAGTAAATGTTGAGTTTAACAGACGCACTGTTAATTACATGTGGAGCACTTTTATTAACAGATAACTGCATCTATCTCGCTCGCTCTCATTCAATTAAGGATTCATCGTAAATTTGCTCTAACTCGGTCATGTCCAGTCGCAATTTCGCCGGATTTATGGCGTTCGATTCTTGAGAGCTTACTCCATGGATTCGCATTCAAGGATGTGCGAAAAATCTGGGTATAAAATTTTTTTCTCCTGGCCGAGAAAATCTGCCAAAAACACAAAATGCTGGATATCTAGAGAACGGCAAGGACGATTTGAATGTCCTTTGGCATGTAGATAAGTCTTTTCAAAAGCTATCATTTGACACAGGATTCGAAAGGATATTCCAGGATATAGCCGAGTTAGAGCCATTTTTAGATTTACAGAAACTTACGAATATCTCCGCTCCTGCAAGGACTTTCGTCCTTTTGGTAGCATCATCGGATACAGGATGCTAGGACACATCCTTGGACCAAATGACATCTCAGTAGTCCTTCAAATGGCCGAGGTATCCTGCATTTTGTGATTTTCAGTCAAATTTTGCGACTTACAAAAATTCGAAGGATATTTTTTATGGAATCCTGGACATCCTTGAATGCCAATCGAAAGATCCGACCGCCCAGAGCCTGAAAATACTTTACCTTTATAAATTCGATTAATAATCGAAAAGTTATCGATAAAATATGAATTTCGTACGAATGTCCTTTTTCGTAAATTTGCTCGTATTCGCCCAAATCCTGATGGATTTTCCTAGGATATATCGCGTTCGATTCCTAAGAGTCCACTGTATCGATCGAAAATAGAGGTCCAATATTAAGAAGAATATTTATTAAATAAAAATCTCATACGAATGTCCTTATTCGTTATTTTTGCTCATACTCGGTCAAATCCTGATGGATTTTCGCAGGACATGTCGCGTTCGGTTCGTTAGAGTCGACTTTATCAATCGCCATTCAACAAAATAGAGCCTTGGTATTATGAAGGACATTTATCGATAAAATACGAAACTCATACGAAGGTCTTTTTTCGTAATTTTGCTATTTGGTCAAATCCTGATGGATTTTCGCAGGACATGTCGCGTTCGGTTCGTAAGAGTCGATTTTATCAATCGCCATTTAAGAAAATAGAGCTCTAATATTATTAAGGACATTTATCGATAAAATACAAATCTCATACGAAGGTCCTTTTTCTTAATTTCGCTCAAAATCTGTCAATTTCTGATGGATTTTGGCAGGACATAGCGCGTTTGATTCGTAAAAGTCGTCTCTATCGATCGGCATTCAAGAAAGTAGAGGTCCAATTTTATGAAGGCCATTTATCGATAAAATGCGAATCTCACACAAATGTCCTTTTTGGTGGAAATTTGCTATATAGGTAAATTTATCATATTAGGTCATCTTAAACAATTAATCACAATTTTTTGTAGTTAAACCTATGCTTAAAATGTAAGGATAATTTCTAGAGTAATACAAGAATTCCTAGAGGAGTTACAAGTATCAGAATTTCGATATCAACATGCCAGGTGGTACTCATCAGCTAATGGAGTTGCCTGCGTTAGATTCAATGTATTTTGATTGATAAGTTCATCATAGGTGTAGTATTAAGCCATAATTAGTGGTATTCTAATCACTTATAGGTCCAAACGAAATGCACCCAAACCCACATGATGCGGCGCGGCCAGGTAACAATTAATTAAGCGACAAACATCAAAAGTCGTACAACAATTGTGGATACATTCGATGGGGCTTAATTGAATGCCTTAAAGCTTATGGGCTGTACGATAGACAAAGTGCATATGTGTGTTAGTGTGTGCATGAGTGCGTGTGGATATATGTATATATATGTATATATACAATAGTTACAACTATTCACAAGGCGGCAAATGATGGTCCTGCTGTTGAAGGAGCACGGAGTGAGTCTGGCCAAAAGATGGGCTTGGCATGTCAATGTCAAATAGTCGCCGCTCTGACAGTTACCGAGAGTATCCATAGGCATTGGTGCGTGTGTGCGGGTGTGTGTGTGTGTGTGATGAAGCATAAATTTCGTAAAATAGTTAAAGGTGTGTCACCAGACCGGAACAGACACATTTCGCGCAACCGTTTTGAAGGATTCGCCAGGAAACTTAAAAACCTTTGCTTGCGTGTTCAGAGACATTCCTCTCTCGCTCTCTCTCCCTTCATCATATGTAGCCAGAAGAGAGCCGTAGATACACGTGTGTATCCTGGGTACTCCCACTGCCAGCTCCTTTTTGGACGGCCTTGAAGAGGTCAAGCTGTGCTGTTCTGGGCTTGACATGACCGTGATTTGCACTCCCATCATAATTTTCAACTTTAACTAGATTTTCGCACACAAATACAATTGAGAGCAGCTTGTTTCTGCTAGCGGTAAAGTGTGGTTTTGTCATGGAACTGAGGTAACTCGAGTTGTCATCAATGATGCCTTAGTAGTGCCGATCCAGGGGCAACGTAAAGTTAATGCTGTAAAATAGAGGAAAATTATTAGTAAAACTAGTTTAGCATACCCTCTGCCGTTTAGTGTGGCAGTATATAGGGTATATTGGTCTTAAAATTACAAATTACGTCTAGATAAATTTTAAATATTTTATACGTGAAACAAAATAAAAAATATTTTTTAAATTATTTTCAATATTTACATAAAAACAAAGATATAAATTATGTTTAATTGCTGATTCCCTTCTTTATGTTTTACAAACTATTCCAATTCTGTAATATGATTCATAGTCTAAAGTATTTTTCCCCCCATTTTTTCGGAATCGATATAAATCAGTTTCAATTCCATTTAGTTTTTATTAATATTATTATTAGAAATTTATTTGATTTAGAATCGCTTATAGCTGTGTTTGCTCAGCCAGCAGATATCCTGTACATTCTCCATTCTGAATTTATTAAAAACTTTAATAGATATTTTCAAAAATATCGGAAAATTCGGAAAACACAAACTATAATTATCTCTTTATAATAGAGAAACTCCCCCGTTATTAACAATAACTATTCTACTCTTTCCCCGCCATATGCCCCATCAACCTTCCCAGCACGCTCTACATCATGTCCAATACCAGGGTATAATCAGCACTTCTATCGGTAATCAAACGATTAGGTTAAACACATGTATTTTTGGCCTCAAAAAAATCAAACCACAAAAAAAAAAGAAGAAGAGCTTGTTAAGTCCTTATCAAATTTCGAATTTGATAATTGAATGAGTCAATGCCTGTTAAGTTGGCTGATCAACTAGGCGATACTCATCGCATGTGGCATGCTCAAAATAGAGCAATTTTATTGCCCAGATTATACGATAAGGCGCCTAATACGAATTTTTGGGTGAAATATGAAGAAGTGGATCGGGAGCATAGAAAGTACATTGGGGTTAATCTTATCAGTGTTTTGGGTTTTATCTTATGGCCGCTACTTCTATACAAACATATATATACACATACACTCATACATACTACTACTACTAAGCAAATGATAGTAAATATGCACTTGCGTTTAGAAAGCAGCGCAGTCAGCGTCGGGCAGCGCTGTCGACAGCTTTGCTTCCTTCAAACCGATTTGGCGGGTTCCGTTTTCATTTGAAATTCAGTTGCGAGTTGCGTTGCGTTGCGTGCGGTCTTCGTTTTTGTCGTTGTCGTTGTCGTCGTCGTCGTCGTCATCGTCTTCGTGTCTGTTCTCGTTACAGTCGTGCGTCGGCTGCTTCGTTTCTGTTCGTGCCGATATCACGTATACGCCCGATACGCACCAATTGCAGTTTAGAAGAGACCTACGCATCGTCGGTCAATTAATAAATTATAATTTAATGCCCATTCAACTAAACGGTTAACCGCCATTTGACAAGTGACTTCTTAATAGAAGCTTGACAGGATTAAGCACTGTGGTAGGTGTCTTGGCCCATGGAAACCTATCTGAAACCTATCTATAGCTATAGATGTATTGAAACAGTTGGAGAACTTTTTCGAAAATGCCACTTGCTATCATATTGACGCGAGTTTCCTTTTTTTTTTTGCTTTCAACATTTTAAGAAACTATTTATAATTGATATTCGTGATATTCTGTTGCCAAATGTGCATATGTATATATTATATATTATGTGTATGTGAATGCGTGAGTGTGTGTGTGTGTGCGTGTGTGTTTGCTCTGATTAAGGCACTTGAGAATGGTCTACGCTTTACTTTACTTCATTCGCCGACTGTTTGTAAAAAAATTATGATAAGCCTAACGATTTGAAAAATAAGTTGAAAATGTTTCAAGCAGTAGTGATGAACTGAAGGACACCTAGTGTTAAGCAAGCAGAAAGCTAGAAAAATTACGAATACTACGATTACCGACAGCAAAGGAAAATAAGAGACATTCTAAGAACAATTTCAAAAGAAAACAGACGGACATTTTCAAGAACTTACAAATCTGATAAGAGAATCAAAAGTTCACAAATATTAATATTTTAAAATTTTGATATTATTACTGCTCTTAAATAAAAAATCTTTCTAGGCTTTCATAAATAAAATAAGAAATACAAATGATTTTTAAAATTAAAAAAAAAACCCATTACATTCTTTCATATTTATCAAAACTATTTCGAATTCGAAAAAATACTCAAATTTTATGAATCGAAATATTCGCAGATAATCATTTCTAATTAAAAACCAGTAATATCAATAAGACCCGCTTAAATTGAAGTCTACGCGCATTAGTCATACATATAGGGGCACTTTGGGAATTGATTAGATAAGTCGAACCCACCTTTGACACCTTTGACACGCCCCGACTATTTCCAGAATTGAGGCAGTAAAAGATTGGATATAGCCTACACAGCTAGTGTGTGCCTGTAACCCCAATAGATAGTAAGGTATGATAAGGTTGAAACATGTGAAAATCGAGAGTAAACACATCAGCAAACTGACAACTGATGTCAACTGGGCAGAGAAGGTAGTGATCGAAACTGACTGGGAAAACCTTAGGCATAGTCACTGACAGATCGCGATATGATAAGCCTACGGCTGATAAACAGTTATATAGTAGTAATGCTAGATATATCGGTGGTGGTTTGCAATATACTCTCTGGACAATAATCAATGTGACGCAAAGCAAAGACAAAGCAAGCCAATATCATGAGTCAGTGCCTAAACAAGAGTTCTCTACATATTTACTATACTATACAATATAGTGTTATCTGGACAGAGAGTACACCTTGCTATATGTTTAGTATGGGAGCTTAGGGCAGAGACGACTTTGATAAACGAGCGGCATGGCCAAGTTCCAGCATGGCATTAACATGGCTATAACCATCGATAACTGATAACTGTGTCTGTGCATAACAGACTATATATAAAGACCATATACTATGGTAGGCCAACTATCTACAACATATATGTACATATATAGTATATATATATATTTAGCTGATTTCGCATACGTTCCAGCTGGCGCGTAGTCCAACAATTAAATTGTTGCAAATATCGACATGAATGAGGCACATTCTTAGCGGAAAGTCTATTGGAAATATTGCCATGCTAAGGTCAATTTCATTTTCAATTTTCCAACGCAATCGGAATCCAATTTTGTTGTTCATATTTTTTTTATACAATGGATTTCTGTTGTTTCAAGTCGAGGCGGGGAAAATGCACATCTGCTACGTGACCAGAGGTATGCAAATGTTGCCTGCCTACTTATGCACCAATATATATTGTACAGTTCAGATATTATATATATGTATGTTTACATAAAAATAGTATAATATGAAAGATATTGATGCTCTGAGCAAAATAATAACTAATTATATAAAAAGAATAGTTACTAATACCCTTTTCACAATCCCTTAAGTATTAAATTGAAAAAAGAAAATTTCTAAGCATGCGGGTTATGTAATAAAAATATATAAATAAAAATTTCTATTATTTCGAAGCTGTAACTGATAAGCTCAGACTGCTGGTAGTTAGTAGAGTAGTATCCTAAAAATAGCACCAACTACCCCAATATATAATAGTATAAGAAGATTTTAAGTCAAATGCATGCAGACCAAATACCGCAAGAAAATTGTGGTTGGATTGCTCAACTACATGATTCCCTGTACCTGTTTCTCTAAGCTATACTAACTGTATTGATCGCGACTATATATACATCAAGAAGTCAGTTGTTCTTGATATATATACTTTCATCGTTCACTTTTAGTATCTTCTTCAAGAGGAACAATATGAATATTTTACTTAAAATGCGTGCAGGGCAAATAACAACATTTGTGAAAGATTTTCTCTAGATTTCTGCATATATACATAAAACACTTGAATTACACAATTCAAATTACATTTCAATCATGCTAAGCTGTGCAATTGTGGCGTCAGTAATTAAGTTATTTCCGCATATATATATTTTTGGTACTGTTTATCGATCGCTAAGTAATCGTTATAATTGAAATTGTTTATGATGTTTTTTTTTTTTTTTGTTATTGGCCCTGCATTCAATTATAGATTATCTGACCGAGAGCTCAGAACATGCCATATTAAATAGTTAATAATCTATAACAATATTTTTTATAAGGAAAAAAAATGTTAATTGACTTGCGTTTTTGTTGTTGTTGTTGATATATTTTTTCCAGTGTGGAGTGAAGAGCGGCTCAACATGGCTGCAGTGCACGATAATGATAAATTTATAGTGAAGTATCGCCAGCAGTTGTACGATCTGTCCGAGTTCATGCACAAACATCCTGGCGGCATCGGGACGCTGAAAGGACTCAACGATGGCGATATGACAGCTCGATTCCTGAAGGCGCCACCGCATTCGGATGCGGCCATGTATCTGATGCGGGAGTACAAGCTCGGACCGGCCGAAAGGATTAACCAAAAACGGTCCAAGGACTGTAAAATAACAGAGAACGGTGTGGAGCTGCTGCAGCAGGCCAAGGAGTCTGAGGACAGCAACAATAATCAACTGGACGAGAGCATGGAGGTGAGTTTCCAATTGAGATCATTTTCGTCTTCTCTCTCTCTCTCTCTCTCTCTTTCTCTCGTTGCTTATTGAATGGGATTAAAGAACTTGAACTTAGGGAATGTACTTGCAAAGTTTTTGTCTTAGATATGCTGAGTTGGATCAAGTTTAATGTAGACCTTCTCCTTGGAGTAGATGCGAATGGTCTCCTCCAAGACGCTCAGCTCCTTGTCAATCTCTGCCTTGCGTGCACGTATACGTAACGTTTGCGCACTCATGGGCATGTGATTGAGTTCCTTGATGAGCACCTCAAAGTCTGTCCAAAAGGGAATATATTTTTATTTATATAGAAGAAAAATCTATTAAGTTATGAGCAACTGACTTTGCTTGGCTGTCGCCAGTTTTGCCAGACGCTCCTGCTCACTTAGCAGCACATGACCATATGGACAGTCGGGATCACGTGCCTCCAGCCGTTCCTTAAGCTCGGCACGCTCGCGTTTCTCCTTTTCCAAATAACGCGGCAGACGTAGCTCATCGCGTGCTTCAAAATCAACAATAATTATTCAATGATTGATAGGCTTCGATGGCTACTCACAGCCTAGTTTGTGTTCCCGACGCTTTGATTTGTTGCTGAGATTGGAACCGGAGCTAGCTATGGTGCCCCGACTGCGTGCACTGAGTGGCGCCTCCTCTTCTTGCTCCGCAGGCAGTCGCAACTCTTCGTGCTCATCTATGTTAATTGGATTAAATTTGGAGCGTGGCGACAGAGGCTGTTCATCTTCGATATACCGCTCGTAGTCTCTGTAGTTGTCTTCATAGTCCCCAGCCTCCAAAGGCAACTGAGCTGCCTCGGATTGATTGTCCAGGCTGCATCTAAATAATAAACAAAAATCATTAGTTAAATTTTAAAATATTTTGTAAAAATTGAAAATCATCCCTACTTCTTTAAGGCATTTGTCAGATAGTTGGCGTCCGTAATGTCCTCCGTTTGTATGGCAATGCTGTTGGAGCTTCGCCCACTGCCGCCGCTGCTGCTACCACAGGACATGCAACGTTCCGTGGATTTCTGTGGCGCCAAGTGCACCCTACGTTCGCTGCGCTCGGAGGGTGCATAGTGAGAGGTGGGGGCATTGGCGGTGGTGGTGGCTTCGCTGGCAACAGTTGTCCGATTGTTTAGACGTGTCATTGAGCGTGAGTTGTTTTGACCGCGAAACAGACTATTATCCTTTTCCTGTTGCCTTGACATTGGGCGGTGGTTGTTGTTGCTTCCACCGTCTGCTTCGCAACGCTTCGATTCATGTTCGTGCGTCTCTGATGCAGTGCGTCGCAATGGCGGCATCCATTTGGGACGCACAGGTTCCTTCGATGCAAGTTTCTCGGTGGTGGCCTTTTCCAAGGAACGCAAGCTTTGTTTGTTTTCCTTCAGAAAATTTCGGCCCTGTGTAGCACCTGCACACAAACATAACAAACATTAAAACACACACACATACATGCACTTGTTGTCAAGGAGTAAAAGAAAAAACTAATTACTTACGCGGCACCGAAAACATGCCCTTTAGCGTTGGTATCGGGCGAAATGATGTGTTCGACATATTATTTAATTAAATCCCAATGCGATGAGTTTCTCTGTAAGTGTACAATATAATAGGAAATGTAAATGTCGGAAAAAATACGGGTGTTAGCAAAGTACCGTTCAAATGTCACTTTTGAAGTATTTTCAGACAGCTGCTTGGAACGCCAACTACACTGTCACTTATCGATATATCGATAGAAGTATTGTATGCAAGCCACCACTTTTGAGACTGCCAATCTGCTTCAAAATGGTGTTACCATAACTTATTTTTGTTTCTTAGGTGTTACCATAGTTGATAAATACTTGAAAATATATTTGAATTGCAGCACTTGGTGGACTGGTCAAAGGCGATGTTACCACAAATTGCCGGCATAACAAAACACTACGATGAATGGGTACATAAACCAGTGGACAGACCATTGCGTTTATTTGGTCCTTGGTATCTGGAAATGTTAACGAAGACACCTTGGTGGGTAGTGCCAACATTTTGGGTGCCAGTTATCTCCATAATCGCCGGACAGGAATTTCAGGCCAAGGCACAAAACTTAAATGATGTAAGTTGAAACAATATACACTGGAAATTATAACTAACTGTAACTGTATTTCCCCAATAGGTCCTACTATTCACTGGCTACATGTTGTTTGGTGTACTTCTGTGGACTCTGCTTGAATACGTTTTGCATCGTTGGGTATTCCATGTACAACTCACAAGCGACAGCAGCCCCTGGCTGTGCACATTCCACTTCATGATCCATGGCCTACATCACAAGGTTCCATTTGATCCAATGCGACTTGTTTTCCCTCCACTACCAGGAGTTATAATTGCAACTGTTATTTATACGCCTCTTAGCTTTATTCTACAAAATAACCATCCGCGCTTAGTTCTAGCGGGAGCTCTGCTCGGTTACTTGGGCTATGATATGATTCATTACTATCTACATTATGGGAATCCATCAGCATCGCATCATTTGTACCACATGAAACGATATCATTATCAACATCATTTTGCCCATCAAGATCTCGGCTATGGCATCAGCAGCCCCCTATGGGATATTCTATTTAAGACACGGATCCACTTACGCAAGCTGAAATTCCAACTACGTTGGTCGTAGTGAATTTTGATACTTGCTTTATAAGAACAAATATCACATAAGACTAAATGTTAAGATGACAATGTATTTAACTTTGCCCTTGTAAGATTTTATAAAAAACTAAGAAATTAAAAAAAAATGGCGATACCAAGACACAGTAATTAAATTATAAATTAATGAAATTATTAATTAATTAAATTTACATTCTGAATTCAAAAAGGGTCTCCAAATAAGAACCGCTGAAGTTCTCAAAAAGTTATTGGTACAAAATATAAAGGAGGTGGATTTGCCATTTTGGGGATTTTATATGCTCAAAATTAACTTTGGTAATGTTATAATGCATATATTGTTGCCAAAAAATTGTTTAGGCACATAAATTTCAGATTTCAAATTCGATTCGCAAAATTTAAAAATGGCTAATTTATGCAGATTGACACTATTGCTCCAAACGAACGTTTTTAATATTCTTTTTGGATTCGATACATAAACTTGTTAGACTAGACTATCCCCTATCGATAATTTGAAATTTCGTTTGGCTTTCGATAGGTGTAAAAAATAGTGGCAACACCAACTGATTTTTAGCTATCGCACTACATATGTACACACTGGTTTATTTATTTATGTTTTGTTTTGTTCTTGATTAGTAATAATGTTGAATGCAAAAATTGGCAAAGTCGGCAAGGTGTTGGTGTGCGGCATGAAAAATGTGGGCAAAACCGCACTCATCGAGCAGCTCGTCTACGGCAATGTCAACACAGAAACAGTAAGTGGGTTGCAATTCAGCGTCATCGTCAACTTTCTCCCCACAACAATGATGAATCTGATTTTTTTAGGAGCTGCATCCAACAATTGAGGATATATATGTGGCCAGTGTAGACACTGGGCGCGGCGGTGCACGTGAGACACTGCGCATCTACGACACTGCCGGACTCCAAGGCGAACAGGCAGCCCAACTGCCCCGTCATTACCTTCAGTTCCCCGACGCCTTCGTGCTGGTCTACGATCCAACCGATCCACGTAGCTTGGATATGCTGGCAGACATCAAAACGGACATCGACAAGCACAAGGAGAAAAAGGAGGTGCCCGTCATAGTGCTGGCAAATGTGAGAGCACGTGGCAAAAAAGATACTCCGCCCACGACGCCCATACCCGTGGAATCAGTCATGGATCGAGCCAACAACTGGTGTCAACGGGAACGTATCAAACACTACACGGTCAACGTGATGGAGCGTCCCTCACTCTACGAACCCTTCACAGTACTGTGCGCCCGCCTGCATCCGCCACAGACGAAGAGCACCTTCCCACAGCTACGCCAAGTCATGCAGAATCGCCAGAAGAGCGAAGTCTAATCCGATATAGTATTATTAGCCCCGATTTTAATTTAGAACATAACTGACAAGCTAACTAACTAATGTGGTTATTATACATGTACGTCTATTTGTATCGAATCTTTGTATGGTTGTCATTTTATAAGGTTTAAGAAAATATAATAATTTATTGATGGGTGCATTTTTCATGCTTTTGACGATAATTCAAAAATACTTCTCCAAATTAACTCCGATAGTTTCTTAACGGTCATTTTGATGCCAGAAATCGATTAGGCACAAATATTCCGTTGTCAAAATTTCCAAAATTTAAAAAAAATGGATCAAATCTGAAAATTCCTTTTCTAAAACATCTTCTAATGCAGGCTTCAAAAAGGTTCTTAACCAATCGCAAAACTGCAAAGGTTTTGAAAATCGGTAGATTTTTCGCAATTTTATGCCATTTCAAAGTTAAAAAATTGAAATTTTTTTACTTTATGGCCACAATTTCTCAAATTCTGCTCAGTAAAATTTAAAAAAATCGGTTAATTTTTAACAAAGTTATGGATTCTGGAAGTTAAGAAGAGATTCAAAATTATGAAATGATCTCTTAATCACTCATACACATGCTCTGAGCGACGCTTCGTACAAAAAAAACCCCATTATTATTGTTATCTTATTTTCAAATCTGAAAAGTCAAAGTCTATGTTAAATGTGATGCGAAATTCTGTAGAGATTAGTCGAAGCTTTGAGTTCGCCTGGAACATGCGAATAGCTTGCTACGTGGTTGCCTGGACGGCATTGAGTTTCGCTTGCGTCCTTGGAATTGGCATTACGGTGCCTGGGACAAAATGGTGTGGACCCGGCAGCATAGCCGAGCACTACGATGATCTGGGCATTAATGAGGAGCTGGACACCTGTTGTCGGGCACACGATCATTGCGAGGAGAGCATATCACCCCAAGAGCAACGAAATGGTCTACGGAACGAGGGTGTGTTTCCCATGTAAGTTAACCGCAGTATCCGAAACAAATCCAGGACTAATGTAGCATGTGTATGCCTCTAGTTTCACCTGCTCCTGTGAGTCGGCGTTCCGCAGATGCCTCAGCTCGTTGGCGAACATGGATTCTGCTGCCCTGGGTCGCATCTATTTCAGCACTACGAATGTTTGCTTTGCCTATGGACCGCCGATAGTGACCTGCCAGAAGAATCAATGGGATATGTTCCAAAAACGTTGTGTCAGGTATAAGGAGGATGTGCGACAGCCACCTCGCTGGCAATTCTACGACCTGGGCTTCTACACTCATCCCAACCATCCCGAGTCGGAGGAGGGGCAATAAAACCCCACATCTTAGTTACAATGAAACGCAATTCAAGCGATAACATCCCATACATATAATATACATATATATTCTTGTACTTAAAAGAAATCGAAAACAAATATTATTTTTGTTTATAAATTATGACCTTGTGATCTTTTAAAACTCATGGGGTCGTCATGAGTGGCGATTACCTTTTGCATAGTATGGCATGTCGTAGAACTGCCACTTCTTGCCCACCAGCTCATTGACAGTATATCGGATGCACCTTATCTGCAGTAACCCCAACTGGTACTGGGCACAATTGGTGATGGGATAACCCTCGGCGAAGCATCTGCTGCGATGCGTATAGTAAATGCGACCCAGACCATTGGACACCATCGAGTTGACACTCTGCAGGCAATTAATGAACTTTTGCTCGCAGCTGCATTCCAGTCTACAAAAGCACACAAAAGCTCCTTGAAAAGCTTATTGATTTTTCGAGGAAACCTTGCCACTTACATGGGAAACAAATCGAAATTCTGCAGACCGTAAAGTGAACGCGCAGGCTCTATGATATGCTCGCAATGATCATGCTCCCGACAGCATTTATCCGTCTCACGCTCCAGGCCCAGATCGTTGTAACTGGAGGCGGTATTCCCGGGTCCACACCACTTGGTGCCCGGCACCGTCAGTCCAGTCCGCTCTACGGCTGGCAACGCATTCGTATAAATGTCCTCGTCCTCGAATATGGCCTCGTCACGGAATGCCCAACTGGGCGGGCACATGGCCATGCATACCAGGAGGATCAACAACCCATAAACAAATGCATTCATTGCGCGCGATGCGTTAACGTTGAATACAAAATTTAAACTAAAGATTCTCCATCAGCTGATGCTGACAATATTGGTCTGGCGCAGCCTCAGCCTGAGTCTCGGTCTCAGCTGATAAGCTCGCCCGATTACAGCAGACAAAAGTGGCCAAGGTCAGGGCGTTAACGTTTACATTCTTTGGGTTAATAAAACTTTAATCTCTGAATGTGTTTGTACAGTGAACACCCTAAATGTTGAACATACAGACATATTTTTATCCTCAAGAAGAAATTATGTTTTCAAAGGTTAATACATCATTTTTCTTGAACGACAAATAAAGATTCTCAAAAAAACCTACTTGTGACGGTCAAAATAAACACTGGAAAATTTGTAGACCGCTTGTATACGTTTTTGAAATGAAAAACACTCAATTAAAATTTTTCAAATAAAGACAAATGCAGAAAAATTTATTTTTATAATAAGATTTTTCAGCAGTTTGTGCAAATTTTCAACTTTAACACACTTTAATGTCAAAGCAAAACATCTCAAGCTTAAATTCCATATCGGAAATTACTTGAATAAAAGTTTTAGAAATATGTAATAGTAGAACATTTTAGTAAATTAATTGAATTTTAATAGGGGAATTATAATGAAATAAGTTTTTTAAATTAAGCTGGTTTTGGATACTGCTATCTTAAGTTTCAGTAGGGCAATGGCAACCAAAGCAAGTGTTTACTGTACTTGCGAATCGGTTTGAAATTTGAAGTTTTCAGAAGTCTGTCACCTATCAAATATTTGACTGTAGTTTCAAAATTTGAACAGCTGCATCATCAGCTGTCAGCTTCAGAACGGTCTTTTTGGGGAACCTTTGTATAGATCTCATTACAATTAATTTAACTTAACTTAAGAAATCCCATCACCAAAATTAAACAAAATTTAAATAAATAAAAAATATGTATATATGAAGCAAACATACGTAAATATCCTTAAATTTCCCAGGTCCCAACTAACTTGTTATATCCTTAAACAATTCACTTGCAGTAGCGGCACGTTTCTTGCTCGCTTTGGGCAGTTCCTGCTCCTTGCCGAGATTGGCCAACCACTGCTTGGGTGCCGTTTTATAGGTATCCAGGTGAAATTTGACAAATATGATACTGCCAAAGGGCGTGCTCTTCACCATGTTCGCCTTGCTGCTCAGCTCCTTGGCCATGAGCATCTTTTGCGGCTCCTGGGCCGCCTTAAAACACACCTCTAGGACACGTGAACCATGCCGAGTTATAGCCAGGTCCACATAGAAGCCATTCAATTGACGCAAAAGTCGCTCTCGTGACTTCTCACCAATGAATTTGCTCTCCATGAAGGCGTCCACAATATGGGAACCATTTGGGGTATTAAAGATCTGCGCTAGCTGCGGGGCAGGCAGCTCCAGGACGCAGTTGACCAGGAAGATGGGCTTGTTGAACTGCAGTATGTGCTGGGCCATTAGTGATCCATGCAGATGCACGAATCGAGAATCGTCTGCGTCGATCAGCTCATAAGGTTTCAGTTTGACGAGGCAAACGAAGAACTTCTTGGACTTATCGTTGTTCCCCGTCACATGGAGTGCGGCCTGGAGGGCAGCTATTAACTGTGCCTGCTTCGTGCCCAGCCGAAGACAGGCTGCCGACAGTCCCGAGACAACTCCAGTGTAGCCCATCTTTAGCAATTGCTCTATATTCGGTTGCAACTCCGTGAACACCGCCTCAAAGTCCGGGACATGCGAGATGTGCTGAAGCAATCGTTGGACTGCGAAGTTGGTCTGTTGGTGATGGGCCAGGCGAGCGATGCGCCCGCTGAAGAGCATGGCATATAGTTGCACAAATAACTTCTCGCCGGCAACACTTAGCATCGTTTCCAGCAGTATGACGGCGGACTGATATTGGAAGACCATCGGCAGGTTGGAATCAAGTTCCGACTGCCCTTCTGCCTGCTCCTCCTGCTGAGCTGTTTCATTAGAGTTCCCAGGCTGCTCTTCTTCATCCTTTATCTCAATCTTGGCATCCTTTTTATCATCATTGCCTTGGTTGGAGCTCAACAGACATTGGTTGAGAATCTTCTTAGCAAAATGCTTCAACATGCTCTTATCTATCACACTGAGCGAGAGGCAGATGACGCCTAGCAGGGCAGATGATTGCTCCTGGAAGGGCAGGTCGGTGAACTGCGGCCACATTTGCAGACGCTGCGGGAACTCTTTCATCACCTCATGCCACTCCTCAGGCACTGTGTAGAGCTTGCCATGCTTGGTCAAATCAACGCTACCCTTAGCGAAGATTATCTTGGGCACATGCAGCCCTACCAAGAGGAGTATCGATGAGCGCATAATGTGCGAGGCACACGAATCCCAAACGAAATCTTCCAAATTGTTGAGCATAAATTTGGACAGTCGCAACACAAATTGACGACACTGTTCTCGATGGGCATCGGTGAACTTCGTCTCCAGATTGTATTGTTCAGCCAACTGAGCGGCATCGGCTTTAGCCTTTTTGGTAGCTGTTTCTTTATCTTCAATGGCAGCGGATTGGCCTAATCCCCTCAAGAATGCTACTTCCAAAATTTTCTGCAGCACATGGGAGGCATATTTGTCGGAGCACATCGGCCGAAAGTTGTCACCAAATTTGGAAAAGAAACGCTCCAGTTGGGCATCATCCACGTAGACAATGAGTGACTCCAGTGCCTTGGACACGACTTGATTGGAAGCCAAAACAGTTTCCTTGCCCACAGTCTGTTCAAACACATTGTTGGCCATGTTAACTATTGGTAATCCCGATTATTATTAATTTCTATTAATATGGTTGACATTGTTTACCTCGATCTTCCACATCCTCCAGATCCTTGAACGCGTCCATAATGTTGATGAAATAGTTAAATTGTTCGTCGTCAATGTGGGAGCCGCGTCCGAAGATGCCTTGTTTGCCAAAACCTATGGCATTGCGCCTAAACAGATTAATACCCCGCCTCTTTGGTCGTTTTCTTTTATATTTATTGCCGGTCTCCATAATTTCGTAGTTGTAAGTTAAATTAAAATCAAATTCAGCTAACAACGTGCGCGTTCCAAAACATGCGCTGCACAAAAAAATTTGTCGCGATTTTCGATAGTTATCGATGAGCAGCGTTGCCACGCAGTCTATGTTTACAACAGCTGGCTGTGCACAGCTACTGGAAATCAAAACAAGCGTTGCATACAATACTTCTCTGCTACGATAGCCGCCCATCGATAGCTATCGATAAGTGGCGCTGCCAGACAGCTTGTGTTTACAAGAGTTAGGCGCATCTCGAATAAAAACAGATCAAGCGTCGCTTGCAAACAATTTAAAAACGAACATGGATCAGGCAACAGATTTTAAGTTTACTTTGCCCTACAAAAACTCTGATTTGCTTAATTCACGCGGCGATCAGTTCTACGTGCAACAAGTATACCCGCCAAACGAGATACCGGACCAATTACAAAGTAAGTGCGCAGCCTGAAGCGCGCCGCCAATTCAAAACTCGAAATAGACGCCTAATATTTTTCAAATTAATTATGAAATTCAATAAAATTGTGCAGCTTGCAAATCCAAAGTGCTCAAACGCGATCCGTTCTACATATTCGAGCACTTTGACACCTATTACTCGATCATCGAGACGAATGCCACCGATGCCGCCGCCATACGCAATCTAATGCGCGCCTTCGACCTTCTCTACATCACAGTGGACGAACTTGGAGTGCAGTTGACACCGCTGCTGACAAACAACGAGGCGCCAGCGACGGCAGATCGCATTCGGTATTTGAATCTGACGAAGATGACACTCTATCTCAGCATCAATACGGTGAAGCGCATCGATACTGTCGTCCAGCAGGTGCAGAAGGATCAGCAATTCAGCCAGCAGAAGAAGCGTGGCAAGCAGGTGGAGGCACTGGAACAGTATCCGGACTGGGACGTGAAGCGGGGTAAGTTTCTGGTGCAGCTCTACAATGTCATACAGTATCCTTTGGAGAAACTCTGGAGTCCACCGGTAGCCGAGGAGGACTTCGTCACGTAAGTAATTGTCACCGGAGATCCCCTCCAGCTGATGTTGAATCACTTGCCCTTCCTTAGTATGATCTGTGACATTTGTTACCGCACCTTGGAGCTGGTGCCGCAACGTGCCGACAATCGGCACATTATGGAGACCATTTTCCACATCTTTGGGATTGCCATCAAGCGCTATAACCATGCCATCACCTTCCCGGCGCGCACGCTTCAGATCCTCAGGAGCACCGAACATGCCGCCACTACGGTGGCCAATGGCATTCTGCTGCTGCACGAGGAGTATGGCATCACCTCGGTGTTCTCCATCATCATGAAGGATGTGGTGGAGACACTTACGTTGGACACCACGGATACTACGATCTCCCGAAACTTTTCCAATTTCCTCACTGAATACATGAACATCGCCCCCAAACTAATGATACCACATCTGTCCAAGCTGGGCGATGAACTGCTCGACTGCGAATCCCATATGCTGAGGAACTGCGTGCTTCAGATTATGGGAGATGCAGTCGTGGGCGAATTGACCTCCGAGGAACTGGAGGAAGATTTGAAGGAGGCGCGCAACGAATTCCTGGATAGTTTGCTGTCGCATATGAATGACATCTCTGCCCATGTGCGCTCCAAGGTGCTACACATCTGGCATCATCTCAAGGAGCAGCATGCCATTCCGCTCAGTTTCAACATCAAGGTGCTGGCGGAGGCTGTGTGCCGCCTGGAGGACAAGAGCTCCCTGGTGAGGAAGTCAGCCATACAGTTGATCAAGGCTTTCCTGGAGAACAATCCATATTCGGGCAAACTCACGCTGGACGAGCTGATCAAGAAACACGAGGCGGAGGTAGCCAAACTGGAGGAGCTAGAGGTCAAGCTGGCAGAGGAGTCCAAGCAGAGAGAGAAACTGGATGAACAATGGGGCGAAATATCTCTGGAGTTGTTAGTCATTATTGAAGAGCATCTCAGACAATGTAAGCGATGAGTCCGAGAAATTATCCATTAAATATTAAAGGTATACCTATTTTTAGTTCCGGAGCTGCAGTTTGATACGGAGGAGGATTATGATGCGGTGGTATCAAAAATTGTCGCTTTGCTTGTGGAGAAGAACTATAAGGATTCCGTAGTGTTAGTCAGAAAAGCAGACTACTTGGCGGGCAACCAGGAGCTCAGGTCTGCGGGTGATAGAATCTTGAGTAGAAATTCTTGCTAATCTTTGCTTATTCCTTTCAGTGCTTTGCTCAAGATCGAGGAGCAGTGTGTCTACTTTATGGCGCTCTATAAGACCTTCACTTCCTTGGCCTCCGGCTATACGGATAGCGTAGGTTCCTCTCATAATTCATATTAAACCAATCCTCTAATATTCGCCGCATTTATGTTTGCAGACGGAGGAGTTCAAGAAACTGATCGGCACCATAGAGTTCCTCAAGGATAGCGTTGAGTTCTCTCGTGTGGCCGCCTCAGCCATGCCCAAAATGCTGGAGCTACTGCTCTCCCGTACCAATACTGATGTATTCGAGGCAGTTGATCTCTTCACTACTGGCTATCTTTTTGGCATCCATGGCACACAAGCGGGCATGCAGCGTATGCTGAATCTGGTGTGGTCCTCGGATAAGGAGAAACGTGATGCTGTTTCCAATGCCTATCGCAAAGTATTCCTCACCACAGATTTCACGGGCCGCGGACATGCCATCAAAGTGGTTCAGAATCTATCGAAATTTCTCTCCGAGGTAGAGTACGGTCACTATACGGCCATGGAGTCACTGATGAGCGAGTGGGTCACTACGGATAACATTGATGCCCAGATCATACAGGTGCTATACGAGAGATTCACGCTCAAGCTGGAGGGCACCACCAATAATGAATCTCGGCTGGCACTCCAACTGCTCATCATGGCCTCACAGGCCAAGTCAACCATTGCCTCGGCGAATCGAGCGCTAATCGAGGACATTGCCGTGGGGGAACGGGTGAGGCAAGATCCGCGCATCTACAAGGGTTGCCTGCAGCTTCTGGTCAATAGCATCGATGCCAACAACAATAACAAATACTACAGGAGATGCGCCAGCGATACGAAGTTTGTCCAAGAGATTACGAGTCTATTTCTCAGCTTCTTCTTCCATCCCCAGCTGCCGGATTTCGATGGACTGGCCATGAGCCTGTTTGAATACTATTATCGCATGTGCCAGGCACCGGATGAGCTGGCCCAGAAAATCATCAAGGAGTTGATCAGTCGATTCAATAGTCATTGGATGTTGGAGGCGAAGGAACCGGAGCAGGCACAATCGCCTCCGCTTACGCAAACCACAGACATACCCTATTCTCAAGCCCTGCCCCAATCCCAGCCGCAATCTCAGCACCTCTTCTCCCAGGCAGGTTCAACTGGTCCATCCCTGATGCCCGTTTATTTGGTGTCCCGCTTCATATTCTGCATAGGTTTCATGGTCATCAAGGAGATGATTTTCCTAGACATGGATATCTACAACAACATGAAGTATCGAGAGGAACTCTCAGCTCTCGAGGAACAAAAGAATAAGAAGGATAAGGTAAACGCAGTGCGACGTCAGACCATGAATGTCTCCGCCATGGAGGTGAGAAAGCGTCTATCGGGCGTCGCTGCCGAACCACAACAGGAGCCAGATGACGATCTGGTCGGTGCAACAGCCGAGGATAACA
This sequence comes from Drosophila quadrilineata, assembly GCA_018150725.1. Taxonomy (NCBI): domain Eukaryota; kingdom Metazoa; phylum Arthropoda; class Insecta; order Diptera; family Drosophilidae; genus Drosophila; species Drosophila quadrilineata. The sequence continues at coordinate 4,040,163 of JAECWN010000407.1, forward strand.
TTGCCGAGGAGATCAATGCCATTTGTGAGGACATGCTGCTCTACGAACCCAATGCCTTGATGTCCAAAATATATCCCATTATAATAGACATTTGCAAAAAGCCAGGAGAGTATCGAGATCCGCATCTGCAGCAAGCGGCAACGTTGACTCTCGCTCGGCTGATGACAGTCTCGTCCAAGTTCTGCGAATCGAACATGTCATTCCTCATGAACATTCTGAACATGACCAAGAATCTCAAGATAAAATGCAATACGGTTGTGGGTCTATCCGACCTAACCTTTCGATTCCCCAACATCATTGAGCCTTGGACGGGTCACTTCTACTCCCAACTACATGAGGAGGACACCGAACTGCGGTTGACTGCCGTCAAGATGCTTTCGCATCTCATACTGCATGAGATGATACGAGTAAAGGGCCAGATTGCGGATCTGGCACTGTGCATTGTCGATGCCAGCGATGAAATTAGGAATATTACACAGCAGTTCTTCAAGGAGATTGCCAACAAATCGAATATCCTATATAATGTTTTGCCCGACATCATCTCCAAGTTGGGTGACATAAATCTCCATCTGGAGGAGGACAAGTATCGGACAGTCATGCGTTACATATTAGGTCTCATTCAAAAGGATCGCCAGATCGAAACCTTGGTCGAAAAGCTGTGCCTAAGATTCCCTATCACCCGTGTGGAGCGCCAATGGCGAGACATTGCCTATTGCCTGAGTCTCTTGACCTACAACGAAAGGTCCATTAAGAAGCTCATTGATAATGTGCAACATTTCAAGGATAAGGTGCAGATTGATGAGGTCTATCAGCTTTTTAAGCTTATTATCAGCAACACCTCCAAACTGGCCAAGCCGGAACTTAAAGCCGTTGTCACTGAGTTCGAAACGCGCCTCAACGAGTGCCTACAGGTCGCCGAACCGGGTACAGAGCCGACTCCTGGAGAACCTACAGAGCCGCGTGTACAAAAACCAAATAGAACAAAGCCGCATCGTGGCAGAGGCAGGCGACCAGCACCCAGCAATAGGCGTGGTCGAAATGCGCACAGGGACGACACTTCGGGGGAAAATTCCTCAGAGGAGAGCTCCGACGAGGAAAGACCACAGACAAACAAGAGTCGCCGGCAACAACAACGAAATGCGGGCGCCTCTTCATCCGACTCTAGCGAGGAGGAACCAGCGCCACGACCCGGCAGGCGAAATCAGTCGCGACGAGGACGAAACTGATTTTCCACTATTATAATTTAGGAACTATTTTATGTATTTACATAAATATACTTTTCTATGATTTTCTATATCCTATTTGGCAATGGTTTATAATGTCCCAAACATATACAAAGATTAATTTTTTATTAAAAATCGATTTTTTTTTACCATTTTTTCACAATTTTGGCCATATTTTCTAAAATAACCGATCAAACCAACTCGGGTAAACTTTTTTATACTCATTTTGATGCCTGGAATCGATTAAGCACAAAAAAATTCCGATTCAAAAATTTTCATATTTTTCGACATTTTGACAAGGGGTTAGTATGCAAATATGACCAAAAATGGACCAAAATTTAAATGTGTTAATATGGGAAAATTTTGGATGCAGATTCAAACTAGGACTTAAACCATTGACAGAAATGCAAAAATTTTCAAAATCGGTTGAGTTTTGACTAAGTAATGTCTACTTTAAGTTGGGCAAACATCTTGATTTTGTACTGTTTTTCGATTTTTGCACTCTTTTTGTTATATTTTTTAGAATAATTGTCGAAATCAATTCAAGTAAAGTTTTTTATATCATTTGCGATGCGTTGAAGTGACTGGGTAAAATTTTTTAAAATCTATCAAGATTTGACTAAGTGATAACTCCTTAAAGTTGGCAAAAATTAGTTTTTTGTGAAAAATCCCTTTTTACCATTTTTTCACAATTTTGGCCATATTTTCTAAAATAACCGATCAAACCAACTCGGGTAAACTTTTTTATACTCATTTTGATGCCTGGAATCGATTAAGCACAAAAAAATTCCGATTCAAAAATTTTCATATTTTTCGACATTTTGACAAGGGGTTAGTATGCAAATATGACCAAAAATGGACCAAAATTTAAATGTGTTAATATGGGAAAATTTTGGATGCAGATTCAAACTAGAACTTAAACCATTGACAGAAATGCAAAAATTTTCAAAATCGGTTGAGTTTTGACTAAGTAATGTCTACTTTAAGTTGGGCAAAAATCTTGATTTTGTACTGTTTTTCGATTTTTGCACTCTTTTTGTTATATTTTTTAGAATAATTGTCGAAATCAATCCAAGTAAAGTTTTTTATATCATTTGCGATGCGTTGAAGTGACTGGGTAAATTTTTTTAAAATCTATCAAGATTTGACTAAGTGATAACTTCTTAAAGTTGGCCAAAAATTAGTTTTTTGTGAAAAATCGATTTTTTACCATTTTTTCACAATTTTGGCCATATTTTCTAAAATATCCGATCAAACCAACTCGGGTAAACTTTTTTATACTCATTTTGATGCCTGGAATCGATTAAGCACAAAAAAATTCCGATTCAAAAATTTTCATATTTTTCGACATTTTGACAAGGGGTTAGTATGCAAATATGACCAAAAATGGACCAAAATTTAAATGTGTTAATATGGGAAAATTTTGGATGCAGATTCAAACTAGAACTTAAACCATTGACAGAAATGCAAAAATTTTCAAAATCGGTTGAGTTTTGACTAAGTAATGTGTACTTTAAGTTGGGCAAAAATCTTGATTTTGTACTGTTTTTCGATTTTTGCACTCTTTTTGTTATATTTTTTAGAATAATTGTCGAAATCAATTCAAGTAAAGTTTTTTATATCATTTGCGATGCGTTGAAGTGACTGGGTAAAATTCTTTAAAATCTATCAAGATTTGACTAAGTGATAACTCCTTAAATTTGGCCAAAAATTAGTTTTTTGTGAAAAATCCCTTTTTACCATTTTTTCACAATTTTGGCCATATTTTCTAAAATAACCGATCAAACCAACTCGGGTAAACTTTTTTATACTCATTTTGATGCCTGGAATCGATTAAGCACAAAAAAATTCCGATTCAAAAATTTTCATATTTTTCGACATTTTGACAAGGGGTTAGTATGCAAATATGACCAAAAATGAACCAAAATTTAAATGTGTTAATATGGGAAAATTTTGGATGCAGATTCAAACTAGGACTTAAACCATTGACAGAAATGCAAAAATTTTCAAAATCGGTTGAGTTTTGACTAAGTAATGTGTACTTTAAGTTGGGCAAAAATCTTGATTTTGTACTGTTTTTCGATTTTTGCACTCTTTTTGTTATATTTTCTAGAATAATTGTCGAAATCAATTGAAGTAAAGTTTTTTATATCATTTGCGATGCGTTGAAGTGACTGGGTAAAATTTTTTAAAATCTATCAAGATTTGACTAAGTGATAACTCCTTAAAGTTGGCAAAAAATTAGTTTTTTGTGAAAAATCCCTTTTTTACCATTTTTTCACAATTTTGGCCATATTTTCTAAAATAACCGATCAAACCAACTCGGGTAAACTTTTTTATACTCATTTTGATGCCTGGAATCGATTAAGCACAAAAAAATTCCGATTCAAAAATTTTCATATTTTTCGACATTTTGACAAGGGGTTAGTATGCAAATATGACCAAAAATGGACCAAAATTTAAATGTGTTAATATGGGAAAATTTTGGATGCAGATTCAAACTAGGACTTAAACCATTGACAGAAATGCAAAAATTTTCAAAATCGGTTGAGTTTTGACTAAGTAATGTGTACTTTAAGTTGGGTAAAAATCTTGATTTTCTACTATTTTTCGATTTTTCCATTCTTTTTGTTATATTTTCTAGAATAATAGTCGAAATCAATTCAAGTAAAGTTTTTTATATCATTTGCGATGCGTTGAAGTGACTGGGTAAAATTTTTTAAAATCGATCAAGATTTGACTAAGTGATAACTCCTTAAAGTTGGCCAAAAATTAGTTTTTTGTGAAAAATCCCTTTTTTTACCATTTTTTCACAATTTTGGCCATATTTTCTAAAATAACCGATCAAACCAACTCGGGTAAACTTTTTTATACTCATTTTGATGCCTGGAATCGATTAAGCACAAAAAAATTCCGATTCAAAAATTTTCATATTTTTCGACATTTTGACAAGGGGTAAGTATGCAAATATGACCAAAAATGGACCAAAATTTAAATGTGTTAATATGGGAAAATTTTGGATGCAGATTCAAACTAGGACCTAAACCATTGACAGAAATGCAAAAATTTTCAAAATCGGTTGAGTTTTGACTAAGTAATGTGTACTTTAAGTTGGGCAAAAATCTTGATTTTGTACTGTTTTTCGATTTTTGCACTCTTTTTGTTATATTTTCTAGAATAATTGTCGAAATCAATTCAAGTAAAGTTTTTTATATCATTTGCGATGCGTTGAAGTGACTGGGTAAAATTTTTTAAAATCGATCAAGATTTGACTAATTATTATTCTTGTAAAAAATCGATTTTTTACAATTTTTTCACAATTTTGGACATATTTTCTAAAATAACCGATCAAACCAACTCGGGTAAAGTTTTTTATACGCATTTTGATGCCTGAAATCGATTAAGCACAAAAAAATTCCGATTCAAAAATTTTCATATTTTTCGACATTTTGACAAGGGGTTAGTATGCAAATATGACCAAAAATGAACCAAAATTTAAATGTGTTAATATGGGAAAATTTTGGATGCAGATTCAAACTAGAACTTAAACCATTGACAGAAATGCAAAAATTTTCAAAATCGGTTGAGTTTTGACTAAGTAATGTGTACTTTAAGTTGGGCAAAAATCTTGATTTTGTACTGTTTTTCGATTTTTGCACTCTTTTTGTTATATTTTTTAGAATAATTGTCGAAATCAATTCAAGTAAAGTTTTTTATATCATTTGCGATGCGTTGAAGTGACTGGGTAAAATTCTTTAAAATCTATCAAGATTTGACTAAGTGATAACTCCTTAAATTTGGCCAAAAATTAGTTTTTTGTGAAAAATCCCTTTTTTACCATTTTTTCACAATTTTGGCCATATTTTCTAAAATAACCGATCAAACCAACTCGGGTAAACTTTTTTATACTCATTTTGATGCCTGGAATCGATTAAGCACAAAAAAATTCCGATTCAAAAATTTTCATATTTTTCGACATTTTGACAAGGGGTAGTATGCAAATATGACCAAAAATGAACCAAAATTTAAATGTGTTAATATGGGAAAATTTTGGATGCAGATTCAAACTAGAACTTAAACCATTGACAGAAATGCAAAAATTTTCAAAATCGGTTGAGTTTTGACTAAGTAATGTGTACTTTAAGTTGGGCAAAAATCTTGATTTTGTACTGTTTTTCGATTTTTGCACTCTTTTTGTTATATTTTCTAGAATAATTGTCGAAATCAATTGAAGTAAAGTTTTTTATATCATTTGCGATGCGTTGAAGTGACTGGGTAAAATTTTTTAAAATCGATCAAGATTTGACTAAGTGATAACTCCTTAAAGTTGGCCAAAAATTAGTTTTTTGTGAAAAATCGATTTTTTTTACAATTTTTTCACAATTTTGGCCATATTTTCTAAAATAACCGATCAAACCAACTCGGGTAAACTTTTTTATACTCATTTTGATGCCTGGAATCGATTAAGCACAAAAAATTCCGATTCAAAAATTTTCATATTTTTCGACATTTTGACAAGGGGTTAGTATGCAAATATGACCAAAAATGGACCAAAATTTAAATGTGTTAATATGAGAAAATTTTGGATGCAGATTCAAACTAGAACTTAAACCATTGACAGAAATGCAAAAATTTTCAAAATCGGTTGAGTTTTGACTAAGTAATGTCTACTTTAAGTTGGGCAAAAATCTTGATTTTGTACTGTTTTTCGATTTTTGCACTCTTTTTGTTATATTTTCTAGAATAATTGGCGAAATCAATTGAAGTAAAGTTTTTTATATCATTTGCGATGCGTTGAAGTGACTGGGTAAAATTTTTTAAAATCGATCAAGATTTGACTAAGTGATAACTCCTTAAAGTTGGCCAAAAATTAGTTTTTTGTGAAAAATCGATTTTTTACCATTTTTTCACAATTTTGGCCATATTTTCTAAAATATCCGATCAAACCAACTCGGGTAAACTTTTTTGTACTCATTTTGATGCCTGGAATCGATTAAGCACAAAAAAATTCCGATTCAAAAATTTTCATATTTTTCGACATTTTGACAAGGGGTTAGTATGCAAATATGACCAAAAATGGACCAAAATTTAAATGTGTTAATATGGGAAAATTTTGGATGCAGATTCAAACTAGAACTTAAACCATTGACAGAAATGCAAAAATTTTCAAAATCGGTTGAGTTTTGACTAAGTAATGTGTACTTTAAGTTGGGCAAAAATCTTGATTTTGTACTGTTTTTCGATTTTTGCACTCTTTTTGTTATATTTTTTAGAATAATTGTCGAAATCAATTCAAGTAAAGTTTTTTATATCATTTGCGATGCGTTGAAGTGACTGGGTAAAATTTTTTAAAATCTATCAAGATTTGACTAAGTGATAACTCCTTAAAGTTGGCCAAAAATTAGTTGTTTGTGAAAAATCCCTTTTTTACCATTTTTTCACAATTTTGGCCATATTTTCTAAAATAACCGATCAAACCAACTCGGGTAAACTTTTTTATACTCATTTTGATGCCTGGAATCGATTAAGCACAAAAAAATTCCGATTCAAAAATTTTCATATTTTTCGACATTTTGACAAGGGGTTAGTATGCAAATATGACCAAAAATGGACCAAAATTTAAATGTGTTAATATGGGAAAATTTTGGATGCAGATTCAAACTAGGACTTAAACCATTGGCAGAAATGCAAAAATTTTCAAAATCGGTTGAGTTTTGACTAAGTAATGTGTACTTTAAGTTGGGTAAAAATCTTGATTTTCTACTATTTTTCGATTTTTCCACTCTTTTTGTTATATTTTCTAGAATAATAGTCGAAATCAATTCAAGTAAAGTTTTTTATATCATTTGCGATGCGTTGAAGTGACTGGGTAAAATTTTTTAAAATCGATCAAGATTTGACTAAGTGATAACTCCTTAAAGTTGGCCAAAAATTAGTTTTTTGTGAAAAATCCCTTTTTTACCATTTTTTCACAATTTTGGCCATATTTTCTAAAATAACCGATCAAACCAACTCGGGTAAACTTTTTTATACTCATTTTGATGCCTGGAATCGATTAAGCACAAAAAAATTCCGATTCAAAAATTTTCATATTTTTCGACATTTTGACAAGGGGTAGTATGCAAATATGACCAAAAATGAACCAAAATTTAAATGTGTTAATATGGGAAAATTTTGGATGCAGATTCAAACTAAAACTTAAACCATTGACAGAAATGCAAAAATTTTCAAAATCGGTTGAGTTTTGACTAAGTAATGTGTACTTTAAGTTGGGCAAAAATCTTGATTTTGTACTGTTTTTCGATTTTTGCATTCTTTTTGTTATATTTTCTAGAATAATTGTCGAAATCAATTGAAGTAAAGTTTTTTATATCATTTGCGATGCGTTGAAGTGACTGGGTAAAATTTTTTAAAATCGATCAAGATTTGACTAAGTGATAACTCCTTAAAGTTGGCCAAAAATTAGTTTTTTGTGAAAAATCGATTTTTTTACCATTTTTTCACAATTTTGGCCATATTTTCTAAAATAACCGATCAAACCAACTCGGGTAAACTTTTTTATACTCATTTTGATGCCTGGAATCGATTAAGCACAAAAAAAATTCCGATTCAAAAATTTTCATATTTTTCGACATTTTGACAAGGGGTAGTATGCAAATATGACCAAAAATGAACCAAAATTTAAATGTGTTAATATGGGAAAATTTTGGATGCAGATTCAAACTAGAACTTAAACCATTGACAGAAATGCAAAAATTTTCAAAATCGGTTGAGTTTTGACTAAGTAATGTGTACTTTAAGTTGGGCAAAAATCTTGATTTTGTACTGTTTTTCGATTTTTGCACTCTTTTTGTTATATTTTCTAGAATAATTGTCGAAATCAATTGAAGTAAAGTTTTTATATCATTTGCGATGCGTTGAAGTGACTGGGTAAAATTTTTTAAAATCGATCAAGATTTGACTAAGTGATAACTCCTTAAAGTTGGCCAAAAATTAGTTTTTTGTGAAAAATCGATTTTTTTTACCATTTTTTCACAATTTTGGCCATATTTTCTAAAATAACCGATCAAACCAACTCGGGTAAACTTTTTTATACTCATTTTGATGCCTGGAATCGATTAAGCACAAAAAAATTCCGATTCAAAAATTTTCATATTTTTCGACATTTTGACAAGGGGTTAGTATGCAAATATGACCAAAAATGGACCAAAATTTAAATGTGTTAATATGGGAAAATTTTGGATGCAGATTCAAACTAGGACCTAAACCATTGACAGAAATGCAAAAATTTTCAAAATCGGTTGAGTTTTGACTAAGTAATGTGTACTTTAAGTTGGGCAAAAATCTTGATTTTGTACTGTTTTTCGATTTTTGCACTCTTTTTGTTATATTTTCTAGAATAATTGTCGAAATCAATTCAAGTAAAGTTTTTTATATCATTTGCGATGCGTTGAAGTGACTGGGTAAAATTTTTTAAAATCTATCAAGATTTGACTAAGTGATAACTCCTTAAAGTTGGCAAAAAATTAGTTTTTTGTGAAAAATCCCTTTTTTACCATTTTTTCACAATTTTGGCCATATTTTCTAAAATAACCGATCAAACCAACTCGGGTAAACTTTTTTATACTCATTTTGATGCCTGGAATCGATTAAGCACAAAAAAATTCCGATTCAAAAATTTTCATATTTTTCGACATTTTGACAAGGGGTTAGTATGCAAATATGACCAAAAATGGACCAAAATTTAAATGTGTTAATATGGGAAAATTTTGGATGCAGATTCAAACTAGGACTTAAACCATTGACAGAAATGCAAAAATTTTCAAAATCGGTTGAGTTTTGACTAAGTAATGTGTACTTTAAGTTGGGTAAAAATCTTGATTTTCTACTATTTTTCGATTTTTCCATTCTTTTTGTTATATTTTCTAGAATAATAGTCGAAATCAATTCAAGTAAAGTTTTTTATATCATTTGCGATGCGTTGAAGTGACTGGGTAAAATTTTTTAAAATCGATCAAGATTTGACTAAGTGATAACTCCTTAAAGTTGGCCAAAAATTAGTTTTTTGTGAAAAATCGATTTTTTACAATTTTTTCACAATTTTGGACATATTTTCTAAAATAACCGATCAAACCAACTCGGGTAAAGTTTTTTATACGCATTTTGATGCCTGAAATCGATTAAGCACAAAAAAATTCCGATTCAAAAATTTTCATATTTTTCGACATTTTGACAAGGGGTTAGTATGCAAATATGACCAAAAATGAACCAAAATTTAAATGTGTTAATATGGGAAAATTTTGGATGCAGATTCAAACTAGAACTTAAACCATTGACAGAAATGCAAAAATTTTCAAAATCGGTTGAGTTTTGACTAAGTAATGTGTACTTTAAGTTGGGCAAAAATCTTGATTTTGTACTGTTTTTCGATTTTTGCACTCTTTTTGTTATATTTTTTAGAATAATTGTCAAAATCAATTGAAGTAAAGTTTTTTATATCATTTGCGATGCGTTGAAGTGACTGGGTAAAATTTTTTAAAATCGATCAAGATTTGACTAAGTGATAACTCCTTAAAGTTGGCCAAAAATTAGTTTTTTGTGAAAAATCCCTTTTTTACCATTTTTTCACAATTTTGGCCATATTTTCTAAAATAACCGATCAAACCAACTCGGGTAAACTTTTTTATACTCATTTTGATGTCTGGAATCGATTAAGCACAAAAAATTCCGATTCAAAAATTTTCATATTTTTCGACATTTTGACAAGGGGTTAGTATGCAAATATGACCAAAAATGGACCAAAATTTAAATGTGTTAATATGGGAAAATTTTGGATGCAGATTCAAACTAGGACTTAAACCATTGACAGAAATGCAAAAATTTTCAAAATCGGTTGAGTTTTGACTAAGTAATGTGTACTTTAAGTTGGGCAAAAATCTTGATTTTGTACTGTTTTTCGATTTTTGCACTCTTTTTGTTATATTTTTTAGAATAATTGTCGAAATCAATTCAAGTAAAGTTTTTTATATCATTTGCGATGCGTTGAAGTGACTGGGTAAAATTTTTTAAAATCTATCAAGATTTGACTAAGTGATAACTCCTTAAAGTTGGCAAAAAATTATTTTTTTGTGAAAAATCCCTTTTTTACCATTTTTTCACAATTTTGGCCATATTTTCTAAAATAACCGATCAAACCAACTCGGGTAAACTTTTTTATACTCATTTTGATGCCTGGAATCGATTAAGCACAAAAAAATTCCGATTCAAAAATTTTCATATTTTTCGACATTTTGACAAGGGGTTAGTATGCAAATATGACCAAAAATGGACCAAAATTTAAATGTGTTAATATGGGAAAATTTTGGATGCAGATTCAAACTAGAACTTAAACCATTGACAGAAATGCAAAAATTTTCAAAATCGGTTGAGTTTTGACTAAGTAATGTGTACTTTAAGTTGGGCAAAAATCTTGATTTTGTACTGTTTTTCGATTTTTGCACTCTTTTTGTTATATTTTTTAGAATAATTGTCGAAATCAATTCAAGTAAAGTTTTTTATATCATTTGCGATGCGTTGAAGTGACTGGGTAAAATTTTTTAAAATCTATCAAGATTTGACTAAGTGATAACTCCTTAAAGTTGGCCAAAAATTAGTTTTTTGTGAAAAATCGATTTTTTTTACCATTTTTTCACAATTTTGGCCATATTTTCTAAAATAACCGATCAAACCAACTCGGGTAAACTTTTTTATACTCATTTTGATGCCTGGAATCGATTAAGCACAAAAAATTCCGATTCAAAAATTTTCATATTTTTCGACATTTTGACAAGGGGTTAGTATGCAAATATGACCAAAAATGGACCAAAATTTAAATGTGTTAATATGAGAAAATTTTGGATGCAGATTCAAACTAGAACTTAAACCATTGACAGAAATGCAAAAATTTTCAAAATCGGTTGAGTTTTGACTAAGTAATGTCTACTTTAAGTTGGGCAAAAATCTTGATTTTGTACTGTTTTTCGATTTTTGCACTCTTTTTGTTATATTTTCTAGAATAATTGTCGAAATCAATTGAAGTAAAGTTTTTTATATCATTTGCGATGCGTTGAAGTGACTGGGTAAAATTTTTTAAAATCGATCAAGATTTGACTAAGTGATAACTCCTTAAAGTTGGCCAAAAATTAGTTTTTTGTGAAAAATCCCTTTTTTACCATTTTTTCACAATTTTGGCCATATTTTCTAAAATAACCGATCAAACCAACTCGGGTAAACTTTTTTATACTCATTTTGATGCCTGGAATCGATTAAGCACAAAAAAATTCCGATTCAAAAATTTTCATATTTTTCGACATTTTGACAAGGGGTTAGTATGCAAATATGACCAAAAATGGACCAAAATTTAAATGTGTTAATATGGGAAAATTTTGGATGCAGATTCAAACTAGGACTTAAACCATTGACAGAAATGCAAAAATTTTCAAAATCGGTTGAGTTTTGACTAAGTAATGTGTACTTTAAGTTGGGGTTAGTATGCAAATATGACCAAAAATGGACCAAAATTTAAATGTGTTAATATGGAAAAATTTTGGATGCAGATTCAAACTAGGACTTAAACCATTGACAGAAATGCAAAAATTTTCAAAATCGGTTGAGTTTTGACTAAGTAATGTCTACTTTAAGTTGGGCAAAAATCTTGATTTTGTACTGTTTTTCGATTTTTGCACTCTTTTTGTTATATTTTCTAGAATAATTGTCGAAATCAATTTAAGTAAAGTTTTTTATATCATTTGCGATGCGTTGAAGTGACTGGGTAAAATTTTTTAAAATCGATCAAGATTTGACTAAGTGATAACTCCTTAAAGTTGGCCAAAAATTAGTTTTTTGTGAAAAATCGATTTTTTACCATTTTTTCACAATTTTGGCCATATTTTCTAAAATAACCGATCGAACCAACTCGGGTAAACTTTTTTATACTCATTTTGATGCCTGGAATCGATTAAGCACAAAAAAATTCCGATTCAAAAATTTTCATATTTTTCGACATTTTGACAAGGGGTTAGTATGCAAATATGACCAAAAATGGACCAAAATTTAAATGTGTTAATATGGGAAAATTTTGGATGCAGATTCAAACTAGGACTTAAACCATTGACAGAAATGCAAAAATTTTCAAAATCGGTTGAGTTTTGACTAAGTAATGTCTACTTTAAGTTGGGCAAAAATCTTGATTTTGTACTGTTTTTCGATTTTTGCACTCTTTTTGTTATATTTTCTAGAATAATTGTCGAAATCAATTCAAGTAAAGTTTTTTATATCATTTGCGATGCGTTGAAGTGACTGGGTAAAATTTTTTAAAATCGATCAAGATTTGACTAAGTGATAACTCCTTAAAGTTGGCCAAAAATTAGTTTTTTGTGAAAAATCGATTTTTTACCATTTTTTCACAATTTTGGCCATATTTTCTAAAATAACCGATCGAACCAACTCGGGTAAACTTTTTTATACGCATTTTGATGCCTGGAATCGATTGGGCACAAAAAAATTCCGATTCAAAAATTTTCATATTTTTCGACATTTTGACAAGGGGTTAGTATGCAAATATGACCAAAAATGGACCAAAATTTAAATGTGTTAATATGGGAAAATTTTGGATGCAGATTCAAACTAGGACTTAAACCATTGACAGAAATGCAAAAATTTTCAAAATCGGTTGAGTTTTGACTAAGTAATGTCTACTTTAAGTTGGGCAAAAATCTTGATTTTGTACTGTTTTTCGATTTTTGCACTCTTTTTGTTATATTTTTTAGAATAATTGTCGAAATCAATTCAAGTAAAGTTTTTTATATCATTTGCGATGCGTTAAAGTGACTGGGTAAAATTTTTTAAAATCGATCAAGATTTGACTAAGTGATAACTCCTTAAAGTTGGCCAAAAATTAGTTTTTTGTGAAAAATCTATTTTTTACCATTTTTTCACAATTTTGGCCATATTTTCTAAAATAACCGATCGAACCAACTCGGGTAAACTTTTTTATACTCATTTTGATGCCTGGAATCGATTAAGCACAAAAAAATTCCGATTCAAAAATTTTCATATTTTTCGACATTTTGACAAGGGGTTAGTATGCAAATATGACCAAAAATGGACCAAAATTTAAATGTGTTAATATGGGAACATTTTGGATGCAGATTCAAACTAGGACTTAAACCATTGACAGAAATGCAAAAATTTTCAAAATCGGTTGAGTTTTGACTAAGTAATGTCTACTTTAAGTTGGGTAAAAATCTTGATATTCTACTGTTTTTCGATTTTTGCACTCTTTTTGTTATATTTTCTAGAATAATTGTCGAAATCAATTCAAGTAAAGTTTTTTATATCATTTGCGATGCGTTGAAGTGACTGGGTAAAAATTTTTTAAAATCGATCAAGATTTGACTAAGTGATAACTCCTTAAAGTTGGCCAAAAATTAGTTTTTTGTGAAAAATCGATTTTTTACCATTTTTTCACAATTTTGGCCATATTTTCTAAAATAACCTGTCAAACCAACTCGGGTAAACTTTTTTATACTCATTTTGATGCCTGGAATCGATTGGGCACAAAAAAATTCCGATTCAAAAATTTTCATATTTTTCGACATTTTGACAAGGGGTTAGTATGCAAATATGACCAATAATGGACCAAAATTTAAATGTGTTAATATGGGAAAATTTTGGATGCAGATTCAAACTAGGACTTAAACCATTGACAGAAATGCAAAAATTTTCAAAATCGGTTGAGTTTTGACTAAGTAATGTGTACTTTAAGTTGGGCAAAAATCTTGATTTTGTACTGTTTTTCGATTTTTGCACTCTTTTTGTTATATTTTCTAGAATAATTGTCGAAATCAATTGAAGTAAAGTTTTTTATATCATTTGCGATGCGTTGAAGTGACTGGGTAAAATTTTTTAAAATCGATCAAGATTTGACTAAGTGATAACTCCTTAAAGTTGGCCAAAAATTAGTTTTTTGTGAAAAATCGATTTTTTTTTACCATTTTTTCACAATTTTGGCCATATTTTCTAAAATAACCGATCAAACCAACTCGGGTAAACTTTTTTATACTCATTTTGATGCCTGGAATCGATTAAGCACAAAAAATTCCGATTCAAAAATTTTCATATTTTTCGACATTTTGACAAGGGGTTAGTATGCAAATATGACCAAAAATGGACCAAAATTTAAATGTGTTAATATGAGAAAATTTTGGATGCAGATTCAAACTAGAACTTAAACCATTGACAGAAATGCAAAAATTTTCAAAATCGGTTGAGTTTTGACTAAGTAATGTCTACTTTAAGTTGGGCAAAAATCTTGATTTTGTACTGTTTTTCGATTTTTGCACTCTTTTTGTTATATTTTTTAGAATAATTGTCGAAATCAATTCAAGTAAAGTTTTTTATATCATTTGCGATGCGTTGAAGTGACTGGGTAAAATTTTTTAAAATCGATCAAGATTTGACTAAGTGATAACTCCTTAAAGTTGGCCAAAAATTAGTTTTTTGTGAAAAATCCCTTTTTTACCATTTTTTCACAATTTTGGCCATATTTTCTAAAATAACCGATCAAACCAACTCGGGTAAACTTTTTTATACTCATTTTGATGCCTGGAATCGATTAAGCACAAAAAAATTCCGATTCAAAAATTTTCATATTTTTCGACATTTTGACAAGGGGTAGTATGCAAATATGACCAAAAATGAACCAAAATTTAAATGTGTTAATATGGGAAAATTTTGGATGCAGATTCAAACTAGAACTTAAACCATTGACAGAAATGCAAAAATTTTCAAAATCGGTTGAGTTTTGACTAAGTAATGTGTACTTTAAGTTGGGCAAAAATCTTGATTTTGTACTGTTTTTCGATTTTTGCACTCTTTTTGTTATATTTTCTAGAATAATTGTCGAAATCAATTGAAGTAAAGTTTTTTATATCATTTGCGATGCGTTGAAGTGACTGGGTAAAATTTTTTAAAATCGATCAAGATTTGACTAAGTGATAACTCCTTAAAGTTGGCCAAAAATTAGTTTTTTGTGAAAAATCGATTTTTTTTTACCATTTTTTCACAATTTTGGCCATATTTTCTAAAATAACCGATCAAACCAACTCGGGTAAACTTTTTTATACTCATTTTGATGCCTGGAATCGATTAAGCACAAAAAATTCCGATTCAAAAATTTTCATATTTTTCGACATTTTGACAAGGGGTTAGTATGCAAATATGACCAAAAATGGACCAAAATTTAAATGTGTTAATATGGGAAAATTTTGGATGCAGATTCAAACTAGGACCTAAACCATTGACAGAAATGCAAAAATTTTCAAAATCGGTTGAGTTTTGACTAAGTAATGTGTACTTTAAGTTGGGCAAAAATCTTGATTTTGTACTGTTTTTCGATTTTTGCACTCTTTTTGTTATATTTTCTAGAATAATTGTCGAAATCAATTCAAGTAAAGTTTTTTATATCATTTGCGATGCGTTGAAGTGACTGGGTAAAATTTTTTAAAATCTATCAAGATTTGACTAAGTGATAACTCCTTAAAGTTGGCAAAAAATTAGTTTTTTGTGAAAAATCCCTTTTTTACCATTTTTTCACAATTTTGGCCATATTTTCTAAAATAACCGATCAAACCAACTCGGGTAAACTTTTTTATACTCATTTTGATGCCTGGAATCGATTAAGCACAAAAAAATTCCGATTCAAAAATTTTCATATTTTTCGACATTTTGACAAGGGGTTAGTATGCAAATATGACCAAAAATGGACCAAAATTTAAATGTGTTAATATGGGAAAATTTTGGATGCAGATTCAAACTAGGACTTAAACCATTGACAGAAATGCAAAAATTTTCAAAATCGGTTGAGTTTTGACTAAGTAATGTGTACTTTAAGTTGGGTAAAAATCTTGATTTTCTACTATTTTTCGATTTTTCCATTCTTTTTGTTATATTTTCTAGAATAATAGTCGAAATCAATTCAAGTAAAGTTTTTTATATCATTTGCGATGCGTTGAAGTGACTGGGTAAAATTTTTTAAAATCGATCAAGATTTGACTAAGTGATAACTCCTTAAAGTTGGCCAAAAATTAGTTTTTTGTGAAAAATCGATTTTTTACAATTTTTTCACAATTTTGGACATATTTTCTAAAATAACCGATCAAACCAACTCGGGTAAAGTTTTTTATACGCATTTTGATGCCTGAAATCGATTAAGCACAAAAAAATTCCGATTCAAAAATTTTCATATTTTTCGACATTTTGACAAGGGGTTAGTATGCAAATATGACCAAAAATGAACCAAAATTTAAATGTGTTAATATGGGAAAATTTTGGATGCAGATTCAAACTAGAACTTAAACCATTGACAGAAATGCAAAAATTTTCAAAATCGGTTGAGTTTTGACTAAGTAATGTGTACTTTAAGTTGGGCAAAAATCTTGATTTTGTACTGTTTTTCGATTTTTGCACTCTTTTTGTTATATTTTTTAGAATAATTGTCAAAATCAATTGAAGTAAAGTTTTTTATATCATTTGCGATGCGTTGAAGTGACTGGGTAAAATTTTTTAAAATCGATCAAGATTTGACTAAGTGATAACTCCTTAAAGTTGGCCAAAAATTAGTTTTTTGTGAAAAATCCCTTTTTTACCATTTTTTCACAATTTTGGCCATATTTTCTAAAATAACCGATCAAACCAACTCGGGTAAACTTTTTTATACTCATTTTGATGTCTGGAATCGATTAAGCACAAAAAATTCCGATTCAAAAATTTTCATATTTTTCGACATTTTGACAAGGGGTTAGTATGCAAATATGACCAAAAATGGACCAAAATTTAAATGTGTTAATATGGGAAAATTTTGGATGCAGATTCAAACTAGGACTTAAACCATTGACAGAAATGCAAAAATTTTCAAAATCGGTTGAGTTTTGACTAAGTAATGTGTACTTTAAGTTGGGCAAAAATCTTGATTTTGTACTGTTTTTCGATTTTTGCACTCTTTTTGTTATATTTTTTAGAATAATTGTCGAAATCAATTCAAGTAAAGTTTTTTATATCATTTGCGATGCGTTGAAGTGACTGGGTAAAATTTTTTAAAATCTATCAAGATTTGACTAAGTGATAACTCCTTAAAGTTGGCAAAAAATTATTTTTTTGTGAAAAATCCCTTTTTTACCATTTTTTCACAATTTTGGCCATATTTTCTAAAATAACCGATCAAACCAACTCGGGTAAACTTTTTTATACTCATTTTGATGCCTGGAATCGATTAAGCACAAAAAAATTCCGATTCAAAAATTTTCATATTTTTCGACATTTTGACAAGGGGTTAGTATGCAAATATGACCAAAAATGGACCAAAATTTAAATGTGTTAATATGGGAAAATTTTGGATGCAGATTCAAACTAGAACTTAAACCATTGACAGAAATGCAAAAATTTTCAAAATCGGTTGAGTTTTGACTAAGTAATGTGTACTTTAAGTTGGGCAAAAATCTTGATTTTGTACTGTTTTTCGATTTTTGCACTCTTTTTGTTATATTTTTTAGAATAATTGTCGAAATCAATTCAAGTAAAGTTTTTTATATCATTTGCGATGCGTTGAAGTGACTGGGTAAAATTTTTTAAAATCTATCAAGATTTGACTAAGTGATAACTCCTTAAAGTTGGCCAAAAATTAGTTTTTTGTGAAAAATCGATTTTTTTTTACCATTTTTTCACAATTTTGGCCATATTTTCTAAAATAACCGATCAAACCAACTCGGGTAAACTTTTTTATACTCATTTTGATGCCTGGAATCGATTAAGCACAAAAAATTCCGATTCAAAAATTTTCATATTTTTCGACATTTTGACAAGGGGTTAGTATGCAAATATGACCAAAAATGGACCAAAATTTAAATGTGTTAATATGAGAAAATTTTGGATGCAGATTCAAACTAGAACTTAAACCATTGACAGAAATGCAAAAATTTTCAAAATCGGTTGAGTTTTGACTAAGTAATGTCTACTTTAAGTTGGGCAAAAATCTTGATTTTGTACTGTTTTTCGATTTTTGCACTCTTTTGTTATATTTTCTAGAATAATTGTCGAAATCAATTGAAGTAAAGTTTTTTATATCATTTGCGATGCGTTGAAGTGACTGGGTAAAATTTTTTAAAATCGATCAAGATTTGACTAAGTGATAACTCCTTAAAGTTGGCCAAAAATTAGTTTTTTGTGAAAAATCCCTTTTTTACCATTTTTTCACAATTTTGGCCATATTTTCTAAAATAACCGATCAAACCAACTCGGGTAAACTTTTTTTATACTCATTTTGATGCCTGGAATCGATTAAGCACAAAAAAATTCCGATTCAAAAATTTTCATATTTTTCGACATTTTGACAAGGGGTTAGTATGCAAATATGACCAAAAATGGACCAAAATTTAAATGTGTTAATATGGGAAAATTTTGGATGCAGATTCAAACTAGGACTTAAACCATTAACAGAAATGCAAAAATTTTCAAAATCGGTTGAGTTTTGACTAAGTAATGTGTACTTTAAGTTGGGGTTAGTATGCAAATATGACCAAAAATGGACCAAAATTTAAATGTGTTAATATGGAAAAATTTTGGATGCAGATTCAAACTAGGACTTAAACCATTGACAGAAATGCAAAAATTTTCAAAATCGGTTGAGTTTTGACTAAGTAATGTCTACTTTAAGTTGGGCAAAAATCTTGATTTTGTACTGTTTTTCGATTTTTGCACTCTTTTTGTTATATTTTCTAGAATAATTGTCGAAATCAATTTAAGTAAAGTTTTTTATATCATTTGCGATGCGTTGAAGTGACTGGGTAAAATTTTTTAAAATCGATCAAGATTTGACTAAGTGATAACTCCTTAAAGTTGGCCAAAAATTAGTTTTTTGTGAAAAATCGATTTTTTACCATTTTTTCACAATTTTGGCCATATTTTCTAAAATAACCGATCGAACCAACTCGGGTAAACTTTTTTATACTCATTTTGATGCCTGGAATCGATTAAGCACAAAAAATTCCGATTCAAAAATTTTCATATTTTTCGACATTTTGACAAGGGGTTAGTATGCAAATATGACCAAAAATGGACCAAAATTTAAATGTGTTAATATGGGAAAATTTTGGATGCAGATTCAAACTAGGACTTAAACCATTGACAGAAATGCAAAAATTTTCAAAATCGGTTGAGTTTTGACTAAGTAATGTCTACTTTAAGTTGGGCAAAAATCTTGATTTTGTACTGTTTTTCGATTTTTGCACTCTTTTTGTTATATTTTCTAGAATAATTGTCGAAATCAATTCAAGTAAAGTTTTTTATATCATTTGCGATGCGTTGAAGTGACTGGGTAAAATTTTTTAAAATCGATCAAGATTTGACTAAGTGATAACTCCTTAAAGTTGGCCAAAAATTAGTTTTTTGTGAAAAATCGATTTTTTACCATTTTTTCACAATTTTGGCCATATTTTCTAAAATAACCGATCGAACCAACTCGGGTAAACTTTTTTATACGCATTTTGATGCCTGGAATCGATTGGGCACAAAAAAATTCCGATTCAAAAATTTTCATATTTTTCGACATTTTGACAAGGGGTTAGTATGCAAATATGACCAAAAATGGACCAAAATTTAAATGTGTTAATATGGGAAAATTTTGGATGCAGATTCAAACTAGGACTTAAACCATTGACAGAAATGCAAAAATTTTCAAAATCGGTTGAGTTTTGACTAAGTAATGTCTACTTTAAGTTGGGCAAAAATCTTGATTTTGTACTGTTTTTCGATTTTTGCACTCTTTTTGTTATATTTTTTAGAATAATTGTCGAAATCAATTCAAGTAAAGTTTTTTATATCATTTGCGATGCGTTAAAGTGACTGGGTAAAATTTTTTAAAATCGATCAAGATTTGACTAAGTGATAACTCCTTAAAGTTGGCCAAAAATTAGTTTTTTGTGAAAAATCTATTTTTTACCATTTTTTCACAATTTTGGCCATATTTTCTAAAATAACCGATCGAACCAACTCGGGTAAACTTTTTTATACTCATTTTGATGCCTGGAATCGATTAAGCACAAAAAAATTCCGATTCAAAAATTTTCATATTTTTCGACATTTTGACAAGGGGTTAGTATGCAAATATGACCAAAAATGGACCAAAATTTAAATGTGTTAATATGGGAACATTTTGGATGCAGATTCAAACTAGGACTTAAACCATTGACAGAAATGCAAAAATTTTCAAAATCGGTTGAGTTTTGACTAAGTAATGTCTACTTTAAGTTGGGTAAAAATCTTGATATTCTACTGTTTTTCGATTTTTGCACTCTTTTTGTTATATTTTCTAGAATAATTGTCGAAATCAATTCAAGTAAAGTTTTTTATATCATTTGCGATGCGTTGAAGTGACTGGGTAAAATTTTTTAAAATCGATCAAGATTTGACTAAGTGATAACTCCTTAAAGTTGGCCAAAAATTAGTTTTTTGTGAAAAATCGATTTTTTACCATTTTTTCACAATTTTGGCCATATTTTCTAAAATAACCGATCGAACCAACTCGGGTAAACTTTTTTATACTCATTTTGATGCCTGGAATCGATTGGGCACAAAAAAATTCCGATTCAAAAATTTTCATATTTTTCGACATTTTGACAAGGGGTTAGTATGCAAATATGACCAAAAATGGACCAAAATTTAAATGTGTTAATATGGGAACATTTTGGATGCAGATTCAAACTAGGACTTAAACCATTGACAGAAATGCAAAAATTTTCAAAATCGGTTGAGTTTTGACTAAGTAATGTCTACTTTAAGTTGGGTAAAAATCTTGATATTCTACTGTTTTTCGATTTTTGCACTCTTTTTGTTATATTTTCTAGAATAATTGTCGAAATCAATTCAAGTAAAGTTTTTTATATCATTTGCGATGCGTTGAAGTGACTGGGTAAAATTTTTTAAAATCGATCAAGATTTGACTAAGTGATAACTCCTTAAAGTTGGCCAAAAATTAGTTTTTTGTGAAAAATCTATTTTTTACCATTTTTTCACAATTTTGGCCATATTTTCTAAAATAACCTGTCAAACCAACTCGGGTAAACTTTTTTATACTCATTTTGATGCCTGGAATCGATTGGGCATAAAAAAAATAAATAAAAATTGGATAAAAATAAAATTTTTTAAAAATAGTAGTATCATATTGAAATATCGGATGAATTTAGTCAAAGTTATGGCGTTTAGAATTCTAAAAAGTGATAGACCTATTGAATATTCGAGTCTGTTGCGAATAGATCTGTCGGGATCCGTACTGATTTCATACAAATTTTACTTTTCTATGCTCTTCTTATGTTATTCACTTTTCTCTCCACTTTCTATCCCTCTTACTCTCAAAGCATCGATGCCTTTGACAGACGTTGACAGCTTAAAGACATAAAAAGAAGAAGAATGCACTGCAATATACTGTCTGTCTGTGCATGTGTGTGTGTGTGTATGTATGTGTGTAGGAAACAAAGCGGCTTTTGTGGCCCCAAGGCATTAACACTTTGAATAGACATTTGGCCATTTGCCTTGTGTCCTATTATATATTGAGCATCTTTTAATTGTAATTCCCTTATATTGTCACTTTCGTGGAAGAGGAACAGACGATGTTGAGGTTGTCTTATTGAAAGGCGTATTTTGGCTTTTAAAGCAGGTAGCACAAATAAACTCTCAAGATGTCTAAAGACTCCACAGCTCAATGGGTGTATTGTATTATATGTATGAATGTATGGTATTAAAGCCGCAATCCGTTTTTCACTCACTCGAATTACTATTAAATATATTTGCACATTACATTTACTCACAATTCACAAATTACAGCTTGCAACACAAAATGAACTAGAAAATACCAAAAAACAAAAGAACAAATGGCGGCGCTTTGGGCTTATCGATAACTTGTTAGAGCTGCCGCCCACTGCGATCATTACCTGTGTGACTGCGATGTTTGCCGGAAAATTTCTCACATTGAACAGAGAGTGCACAATTTAAGGGCGTTAATTAAATTACAACATTATAGAGCACCCGCAAGATAAAAGAAGTCAAAATATTTTGTAATCGGATACACAGACTAAATCAGAGGGGCAGACACGTGTGTGCGATGGCTACCCTTGACAACAGTGGGTGGGGAGAGACGACGGTGTTGCCAGGCTGGCAACGCGACTTTCACGGAGTCTGGCAGCAGCAATAGTATATGTAACAACAGTATCAATCAGCGCATACAAATAGATATGTATGTATGTATGTATATGCTGACAGACTGAGAGTGTGAGAGAGAGAGAGAGAGAGTGAAGTCTGCTAGCCAGTCAGACAGCAGCCACCCCCTGAAGGCAAAAACCAGAATCAACAGCAAAAAAAGGGAAGCTGCGATTACACATATATACCTATCTCCTTCTATCATACACACAGATAAGCTTGGTGAATGTGAATTTTTTTTGTTTGTTTTTTTGCCTATGCTGACGGTTGCTAAGCGCCGCCCTCAAGTCGAGACCGTTGCGCGATACCATTAACATGCTCATTACAAGCGACGAGACATGGCAAAGAGGCGCGTGTATGTGAGACGCACGCGCGCCCAGCAGACGGCAGGACACGTCACTGGGACCATCATTATCCATTATGCATGGCTATTAACATTAGCGGGTTTACCTGCCGCCAGGGATCAACGTCGTCCGCTTGCGGTCAGATTTGGCTAATGGATGTGGAGAGTATTTATGATTAACCCAGATCTCAATGAAAATATATAATAATCGTTCAGTTCGTCTAATGTATTTGATTTTTTTTTGTATTCATATATCTTTTAAAATAATTATAATTAAATTTAAAATAATTTAATATAATTTATATAGTATGTATAGTATTTATAATTGTTGCACATTTCGATTTGATTTGCATACGCAATTGAACTGAAGCCGAATCTATCGATATTCATCGATATATTCCGCTCAATCCAATTGCTCTAAAACTAAAGCCTAGCTATTTACACAGATCAATGGTGTTTCATGTAATAATAAATTCATTCGAAAAGCTTGTGCTGCAATTTTCTAACGCTGTCTCGCTTTCTCTTTCTCTCCAAATTGGAGAAAAAATGCCTAGTTTATTTATGCTTTCGTTAATCTTTTTTTTTTTGTTAATATGATTTGATTTCGTTTACAGTTTTGCATGCGCTTCAGTAGAAAAAGCTTTCCGGATGCGGATGCGGATGCGGATGCTGCTGCTGACTGCGCTGCTGACGTTGACGCAGCGCTGCTGGCCAATCAGATGACATGCTGTTGCTGTTGCTGTTGCTGCTGCTATTGTTGCTGATATTACTGTTGATGTTGATGTTGCTGTTGCTGTTGTTGGTGATGTGGCTGTTGTTGCTGGCGGCAGCAGCAGCCTCCAACTAGAATCATAAGTGTTGATATTCGCCCATATCGTACATGGGCATGGCACCCATGACACTGTGCAGATGGGAGTAGGCAACGGCGGCGGAGAGCGGCGGCATCTGTGAGGCGGCGGCAACAGCAACAGCTGCTGCTGCAGCGCTACTCTTGCTGGCAGCTGCTGCTGCTGCCGCTGCTGCGGCACTGGCAGCATGTTGCTGATGCTGTTGATGATGTTGCAGGCTCTGTTCGGCGGCGACATGTTGCAGCTGCTGTTGATGTTGCTGTTGATGTTGCTGCTGCTGCTGCTGCTGATGTTGGTGTTGATGCAAACTGTTGCCGCCATTGCCGTTATTATTGCTACTGATATTGTTGTTGTTGTTGTTGTTGCTGCTGCTGCTGGGCGATTGCTGTTGCTGCTGTGAGGAGTGATGCGAGAGATGCGGAGCGGAGGCGTGTTGTGCGCTTTGACTGGAGAGCATGTTGCCCTCCATTTCCGAATCACTGGACGAGTCCAAGTGCTGTTTGTCCGTGGAGCCACTAGAATAAAAAAAAAAAAAAGTTAATTATTCATACATTTCATTTCTGTACTTTGTGAAGTATTAAAAATAAGTTCTTTATAATAATTTCAATAATTTATTAACCCTTAAAATATATATAAAAAAATAATAATATATATAATATATTTAAATTTTTAAAAAATTATATATATTTTTTTTTAATAATTTTGAATATTTGGTGCATTTATTTAGTATTTATTGCATTTTTAATAATTGCAAACTAGTTGAGCATAACAACTTCCCAGTTTTGAGCAGTGTACACACAGTCACTCTCAAACTGTAGCTTCAAACATATGCTGAAGTCGTCAACTTCAACAGCGTCGTTTAAATTAAAATGTGTCAATTGCTGCAACTAATTTACTGCTGTCAGCAACAGTAGCAACATCAACAACAACTACGAGAAATCAACCCAAATATGTGGCATGCCCAACAGTTTTATATAGAGTATATTTATAAACAAATGACAAATGACAGGGCGGGCAATTGAAAATAAAACCGGAAGGAAATTGTCTGCTGTTTGAATATTTGTACTCAGCAGTCGCCTCCGACCCCGCTCCCTTTTCGATGGCATTTCTATAAATGGTTTCAGTTTCATATGGGCGCTGCGTGCGCTAGAGCAGCACAGCACGTACGAAAGGTGTTTTCACTTTTGGGTTCACTCACACCCACAAAATAAATAAACACATGGCAGAGCGCGAGAGCGGCCAGTTGTTAAGAGTGTGAGTATTGAGTGCGATTGTGTGTGTGTGCCCAGTGCATTCCCCCAAGAGAGACGCGCCTCGCATCTGATTTCAGTCATTTGAGCTGAGAGTTGTGTGTGATGTATGTACATCGCTCTCGCTCGCACCTGCGATCAAAAAGTTAAGCAGCTTGACTTTTATTATTTGCGGCTGATTCCGTAAATGACTTTCAAGTGTCGTTTTTATCGCCACCGTTCGTGCCTATGAGCCGGGTGAGGGTGCAAGCGAGAGCGCACGACGGTCTCTCCCAATGTTCCAGTTACAAGCACACAAACACACTCACACACACACATATGCCATAGGGAATTGAAACACAAAACAGACACAAATGCATACTTGATAGTGTTGTTGTTGTTTTTGATGTGTTGTTCAATTTGCTGGTGCTAAACTGTCCTGACATTTTAATGGCTAATTCGCTGCAATAGCGATAACAAGCAACATCCCCACGGCAGACAGGAGACTCCAACAACTCCAACTCCCAGCCACATTTGAAATTCGAGCGACGGACATTATCGGTGTGACCAGCATGCGCGTATGCTGTTAATCTTAATCTTGTCGCGAATACGCAATTGTGCGCAGAACCAGTTATGGGAGGGAGTAGCAGCAGCGCGTATTCCGAATGTGGAGGTAAGAAAAAAAAAAAAACAAAAAAGAATTGATGACAACGATAACGACATCGACAAGGGTCTCCAAGGGCCAAGGCAAAACATTTAAGCGCACACTCGACAAATTTGTAGCCAGCGTGATCTGCCAGATCAGCCTCCATCCCCCATTCACCCCACTCAGCACTCCTCCTGCCATCCAACCACAAGAAGCAGAAGTTATTTGCTGACTGGCACGCAATTCAATCCATGCTCGGAATGGAGTCGGGACTCGCCAAGACGTTGCTGCCACTGCCACTGCCACCAACAGCGACAAGTCATCGTAATCGCAGATGCAAATGCAGACGCAGACGTAGACTGGCCGGCAGCAGCATCTCATCTCGTCCAGCTGTTTACCATTTGCAGTCGTGTCCATGTAATTGTAGCCTCCTCAGTCTTTCAGTTGCAGTTGCAGTTTAGCCACTTGCTGAGATTCATAATTGCCGCGCTCTTCAATTTTTTTCTTCCTTTGCCACGGATCTGATGACCGTCGTCCAGTGGAAACACTTGCGGCTACCTCTTCGTTGGGGGTGCTCATTGTTTAATAGAAAGAAAATGATCTTGTGTGGGAATAAAATAAGCAACGCAGCAGCTCAAATGATCATGACGATTATATTCCCATAGAGTAAACACATCTACACTGCTGTGCCATAAATAAGTGCCAAGCTGGCGTATTGACAATTGCTTGCTTGTCTTGCAATTGAATGCAGTATTAGACTGTACCAATAGGCGAGGACAGCAGTGTAGCTAGCGCTTTGAGAAACGATGCA
Organism: Drosophila quadrilineata; assembly: GCA_018150725.1. Lineage (NCBI taxonomy): Eukaryota > Metazoa > Arthropoda > Insecta > Diptera > Drosophilidae > Drosophila > Drosophila quadrilineata. Next base: position 4,066,548 of record JAECWN010000407.1, read on the forward strand.
GATTATCGATGTAAACGACACGAATAACTATCGATAAAAATCACGGTTAGCATTCGATATGCGATATGCATAAAAAGCGTCGTTGCAATTTTGAAATAAGGGTTTTGCAGAAACAATCGAGCTGATTGATTTGTTAAACAGAATTATTTGAAGAAAAAAATAAGGAAAAATAAAGTATTGTAAAATTCATTTTGTTAATATTTCGGCAACTGACTTTTATTAAATATTCTCCGGAGCTGTCACTCAACAATTAAAGTGAAATGGACGTGAATTTGGCATATGTTCGCAAGTAAAATCGATAATGGAACTTTGTGAATGGTAACACAAACTCACCCAAAAGCGCAAACATAGATCTATATGCAAACAGACGGACTGAACAAACAATAAAGTTAACCTCAAACATGGCATAGAATGAGCAAGAAGCAAAAAAAGCCAAAAGCAATGGCTGAAAATTGTGTTGGAGTAGTGGCCATGCCCATGACCAACCCTGACTAAGTCGCTGCCTTCTCCCTCTCGTCTCTGCTGTCCCTGTCTCTATGGTTATGGTTGGCCATCCCAGCTACATACATACATCCAGTCAACCAGTCAGTCGAGCAAAGTGGGGAGCAAACAAAAGAGCAGCAACAGCAACAGCAACAGCAACAGCAGCAGCAGCATATAAACAATGATATCGAATTACGAGAACTTCATAGTTGTTGGTTTTAGCCTCGCTGCTCGCTGCTGCAACACTTATTAACACGGTCAGCAGAAGAGAGGGGGACACATGGAGGGTGTATAAAGATGGATGGAGAAAAACCTACTTTAAGTTGCCTCAAAGGTCCTTGCTATATTTTTCCACTGATTGCATTATAATATATTATAATTTGTGCAGAAAATAAAAAATGTTATTTTATAAAGTAGGACCGGCCAGAGTTCGCGGTAGCCAAGGACAATACCTGAATGTCACATAGAGTTTATACCAAGTTGACTTTGTCGACCATGTGTACATATGTGTGGTCTGTAGGTTCTCTCCTCTTTTTTTTTTTTTTTTTTTTTTTTTTGGGGCCAATCCAAGCTCAGTGATGAGGAATTAATTTTAACTTGTTTGATTTTTGCACAGAAATTCATTAGCTTGGCAATAATTTAAGATCGGATTATGTTAAGGGGAGCAGGGAATCAAAATTGTCTCCATCAAATGGCTTATCAATGGTTTCTTATCTCTTAATTCTGGCATGCAATTAAAAGCCAACAAAATTATTTATAAAAAGGGAAAAGTAATAATAAAAACCTGTCAAAACAATACGCCACACGCCACACCAAAAGATAAAATATGTTTTATAACGATGACTTTTTGGTTAATCTCTAAAGATATCTACAATACTACAAGCGGAATTGGAAACTCGAATCCAGAAATCCAGAAACAGAAACAGAAACAGAAACCAAAACATAGTTGTAGACAATGGTACAATGCTTAAACTCTCAGAATAGCTGGAGATTGGAGGAGGTAGAGAGGGTTTGGTGGAACCTGAACTCTAGTCTTTGGTCTCATGTCAAGTCTCATGTTTTGGACCCGCACTAACACCAACATATAACCACACACATGCGTAAATTAAATGATAATTTATGATCAACACCTTTTCAGTTTCTTCTTATGGCATATCTCCCGTCCCTCTATCCCTCTACATATCTGCCTTTTGGGATACTGTGACTGCTGGGGACCCATCACCGTTTAGTTGGGTGTCCTGCTGAGCACACGTCTCGAGATTTGTGTAGCGATCGCGCAATGCGATAACTCAACCTGTTCGTTGATTCTACGCTGGGAGGATTCGGGTTCGAGATCGTGAAGAAGTTTGCTTGGAACTTCTTCGTTTTTGAAACAGCGTTTCATTTTCTCTCGTTCGCTGTGTTTATTTGTTTTTACGATTTATTGGCTTATAATTTTTATTAGCGATGGCATTTCTTGGAAATCCTGCCACGATCTACCATCTGATCTCTGACGCACTCCCTTTCTCCCTTACACTAACTGTGTTTATTTTTAGTTTTGACGTTGTTGCTGCTGCTGCTTCTTCTTCGTCTTCTTCTTCGTCTGTCATAATCGAACAGCTGATGCTGGCAGTAGTTGGAAAGAGTATGCCCACTTGACCAATGAACTTGTAGTTCACTTCACAGCGAAATAAGCCTTAACACTTTTTAAGCGCATAAGCTGATTAGCGGCGCAGTGTGCGGCCAACTGTAGAGAGAGTGAGCGAAGAGAGTGAGAGAGCAAAGAGAGTAGTAAGTGAGCGAAGGTAAACTTCAACGGGGCTGGCAACATTGAAAATCAAGTGAAACCCTAGAAACTCTTCCATTGACATTGAAGAAATGTGTCAGCTAAGCACTTCGATTAATCGCTCTATCGATACACGAAGTTTATCGATGCAGTGCTGCCATCTAATTTTAGACAGGCACAAATCACTTGACACACAGCCCACCCCAAAGGCGCTTTCGATTGAGGTCTGAGTTCTTCATATACCGGTCCATCATCACCAACGACATCATTATCAACGCCATCAGAAGCAGCAGCAGCAGCAGCCAATGCGTCACGGAACTCCAGCAATAACACAACGCCAACTGGCAGCAGACCCAAATATACACACACACATACATACATACGTACATGCATGCATATAAAGCAAAAAAAAAAGAGTCTGATTGAGAGAGCACGGCGGCAGCGTGGCAGCGAGAGGAGCGCAGCCAAACAACAGCGTGACGAAGACAGAGACGGGCAAAAGCGCAAAATACATAATAATAAAAACAGAATGTACAATAAAACGTATAAAAATGAATAACGCGCTGCGATGGGACTACAACAACAACAACAACAGCCTCGGCAGCAGCAGATACAGCTACAGCGACAGCAACGACAACGACAACAACGGCGCTGAGGCGAACGAATAAAGAACACACGCACATTTTGTGGTAACCTGATACTCTTTCCAGCTACCCTCCAGCCAACCGTGGCATTCGACGAACTCGAACGCAAAACACAAAACGATGAGCCCTGAGCACAGAGACCCGACAGAGATCGACAGACATACACACACGCACGAATTTACACACACAGACCCACAATCATACACATACTCACAGCCAAATGTATTTGAGTGAGCGCGCAACCAGAGAGAGCAAGACCGAGAGAGAAATAAGGAGCGCAGCATATAAAGAGAAATAAACAGCAAGCAAGCGCATATTGAAGCGTTAGTGGGAAATGAGCATCAGTGTTGTCTATTTGACGTGGTTAGATCTCTGCTGATTTTATCTATTTTCTATTGATTAAAGCCATTTCTATAACTTTTTAAAGCTATGTCGTACTGTTGGCAACACTAGTCAGCAAAATGGAAAAGAGAAATCGCGAGCATATTTGAAAGGATCGATAGTTGGAATTCTCATGCAATAGGTATGGTCGATAGTTTTTAATAATGACTTTTTTAGAGCTGCACAAAATAGATTGGAATTCAAAGTATGCGACAAAAAAAATAATCGATAGGCAGTCATCGATATTTATATCTGTCCATTGATTGAAACATGGAATTTTATTGTCGCTGCCATTTTGGAAGAATTCTTATAAGTAGGAAAATATAGACATTTCTTAAAAATTCAAAGATCTCTAAAGGTTGCTAGTAAAGCTTTCTACATGCGGTCGCGCAATGGGATCTACTGCATAAACTTCAGCTTGTATAGGAATTCCAGATTACCAATAAGAACAATCGATTGTATCGCGATCTGTAAATTTAACGTTATTGTTCAGATCTAGCGGGAAAAAGATTATTAGTTAGTATTCGATATATTCTCCACATATGGTATTTTTTTATATATAACTGATATCAATAACTTTCGATAACGTTGATAATAGAAGTTTGGAATACTTTGAAAATATGTCGAGTGCCACTCCAAGTGGAGGTATCCATTCTCTCCCTGCCTTTTCCCAATATAGTGTCTATATGCACTTGGTGCACAAAACAACAACAAAAGCTGAATATGAAAAGTTAAAGTAGCGACGCTGCCTCTGCCGCTGCTGCCGTCGACTGCCTCAGCTGCGGCAACAGCCATAAACATATATCGGGTTACCAACAACAACAACATCAACAACAACAATAAAAGTAATACATAATGTATGTAGAATAGAAATAAAGGCGGTGAGTTCAGCTCTCAACGTAGTGCAAAACAAACTAACGTTGGGCCACAGCCTGAAGTTTAAATGTATCTGTGAGATACTTTTAGTTAGCCTAGGTTTCTGTGAGTTTAGTGTTTGCATTGCGGTTGCCAGGGCATTCTCTCTTTATTATTGTTATTGTATTATTAATATCATAATTATGATTTTTCGAAGGTATGAACGAATATAAAAAAAAAAAACAATTATAATACATAATTTTTATAGAGTAACTTTCAAGATTAAAACATATTTGTGAAATTCGAAGATTTTCCTAAAATTTCAAATTTTTGAAAAACCAGATTGTTTTCTTGTTTGCGCTTCACATGACTTGGCAAAGAGCCGCCGTCTGCGTTTGTAGGCGCTGAATAAACAGACAACGAAAAAAGGATGCGAAGGATGTGAGGAATTTGAAGAATGTTAATATTTGATATACCAATCTTAAAGTAGAGTGGAGGCTGAGTGAAAACCATTTGGAAAGGAGTTTTCCGCAAATGTTTTTCTCGAGTATTTGTTTAAAAACGGAAATGCAGATGTTTCAATTTTTCCCCCCGATTCCTTTTTACTGCCGTTGCTGCTTCTTCTTGCACGGTTTTTAAATCTGTCAGACATATGACAATGTATGACAATGAGAGAGCCTATAAAAACAACTATAATAATAATAAATAATTATTATATATAGTACAATATGTTAATGAATTTGTCAGCGACAATTTTCCACATTTTCCACACACACTCACTTTGCATATGAGAGATCTTTCACGTGAATAACGAGCGTGTCCTTGACACTAATTAGCCGCAGCTCTCCCACTATTGAGCCTCCCACAGCCGCCACAAGGCGTAGCCACATCTTGGCCTTGCCTTGCCTTAACGTGGCCAAGTCAACGCGGCTTTTGAAATTTAAATTGAAATTGAAACAAACAGTAAATAAATGTAACATAAATAATAATAAATTTACAAACGAATTTTAAATAGTTTGCATATATCGCAAATGGCATATATCGTATATGAATGTCGTATGTGTATATGAATGTCGTATATGTATATCGTATATAAATATCGCATATGTACATATATCGTAAATGTATATCGTATATGAATATCGTATATGAATATCGTATATGTATATCGTATATGAATATCGTATATGAATATCGTATATGTATATCGTATATGCCTATCGTATACGTGTATCGTATTCAACAATATTTCGTATATTTTGTTGATCGTATATGTATGCATATCGTGTTTTTGTATTATCTGTGTATATCATATATATCATTTTACTTACTCTTTATGCTCGGCGGCACGATCCCGTTGTCGTCGATTCTTGAACCAATTGGAAACCTGTGAAATTGTACAACATGTTTGTTACATCTTTCTCATATTCGTGTGCGAAAGAGATGGCCTATGGCCACAGCTTGTAAAATAACTTAAAATAGATCATTCCTCGACACGCCATGATTAATGACATGCAATTAACTTTGCTGCGAATGGCATTCCTCAGCGCGATTCGCAAATGAAATCTGTCAAACATGCGATTCTATAGCAACAACACATCTTTTAGATCTATGACATATAGCTGGCAATATATACATATATGATATAGATACATATGTATCTATATTGTATTGGGAGACTCACCTGTGTCGTTGTCAAGCCGGTGGCCTCTGCCAGGTCTCGTTTCTCGCGGGGCGATGGATACGGATTATGGGAATACCAGTCTCTCAGCACTGAACGTGATTTCTCCTAAAATAAGACAAAATTTCAGAATACTTATTTATAAAAGAAAATTGATAAACATTTGAATATTTTTTAACTTAAGCAACTTGGAATAATACAAATTGGTATATCATATTATTTATGTTAAATTTGTTATATTTATGAAAAAAATAATGATTATTTCAAGCTGTTTAAAAAAATAACTTTTTTTTTCATCTATTTTCGAACTTTATAATTATGTGGAAATCAGACAACCTTTCGACAGAGCAATGAATAAAGAAAGATTTGTTAATTTAATCAATTGAAAGCCCGCAGAAATAAAGCTCAAATGTAAACACTATCGGATAGTTTAAAGGCAGGAGGAGATCAAGGATGGGTTTAGGGGTAGGTAGGAGGAAGGTCGAGAGGAAAAGGCAAACGACTCACAAGGACTCACTAGGAGTTGGAGCAGGCGTTGCCCGGGCAAGGGAGCTCATTTCTACGATTTCAGTTGCAAATGCAGAGCGGGATTAAGTAGGTAAAGGGGGAATACAAGGGTGAAGAGGTAAACGGGAACTGCATGTGGTTTTCTTTAATTTTATTTTTATACATATTTTTTTGTTATTTTTGGTGAACTCACCTTAAAACAGTAGCTGGTCTCCTCGCCATCCCAAATAGTGCGGGGCAATGGAAATTTGCGTCGAACACGATATTTGCCAACGGCACCCAAAGGTCTTCCGCGCAGTTTTTCGGCTTCCACATAATGCGCTACATGAAACGAAAGAGATGGATGGATACAGAGGTCTATAGTTATCCAAAAAGGAAGCAGACGCGTAATGGGGAGTGGAGAGTGAAGAGTGGAGAGTCTCACCTTTCAACCACAGTGCCTGCAACTTGGCATGATTCTGGGCAGAGAAATGATGATGCTCGAGCAGCCGATACAGCTCCTTGTACTGGCCACGATGGAATGCAACAACCGCCTTGGCCTTCAGCACAGATTCGTTGAGCTGCAGCTTATCACATTGTGGCAGCGACCAGAGGAAGCGGCCCAGTCTTTCAATATTGCCCGCCTGCTGCAGAACCTGCAAGTTCACAAAACCGAACCCCAAGTTTAACCTCAGCTTCACTATCTCTATCTCTATCAATTCCCCACTCACCTCACATACGCAGGCCACCTGTTCCTGTGTGAAACCGAAACTGGGCAATGTTTCACGTCCGGCTGTGTTGCCACCGCCGGCTCCTAATCCTCCCCCACTCACTCCGCCACCGCCACCGCCATTGCTGCTGCTGTTTAGGTGCAAACCTGTGCCTGTCACGCCTCCTCCCATGTTTACGCCCAGTCCGACACCTCCATTGTGCGTCAGCATATCGAGATTATTATTGTTATTATTATTGCTTGTGCTATTGTTGTTATTGTTATTGTTGTGCAATGAGACTATGGAGCCGCTTAGGCCCGTGGGACTGTAGGGGGGTGTGTGGCGGGCGGTGAGTACAGCTGCCGCATTTGCCGCAGCCAAATCATAGAAATCTGTCGCGGGATGCTGAAGCATTTTCTAAATTTAGTTTAAGTATCCAGGCAGAACTCCTTGAATCCTTTCAGACTTTCTCCAGGCAATCCTCGCCAGCTGTGCGTTGAAGCTTGAGTTTGTCGCCTTTTCTTTGGTCCGTGAAGTGCTGAAAATAAACGATACTTTGAATTTATAATAATATTCGAATAATTTTCGAAAATTTTCAATATATTCCTTTATGAAAAGATTTATTTTTAGAATTTTTGAAAATTATTAAATATACCTTAATGGGATTTTTTACATTTATGGAAATTGTTAAAGTATTTTTAACTATTTTTAAGAATTTAAATTTCAAAAAGAAATTTTGATTTACAACATTTTCGGCAATTTTCAATATATTACTTCATAAAAAGATTTTTTAACATACTTTAATATTGTTAAAAATACCATAAATGGATTTTTAAATTTATGGTAATTTTTTAAACTATTAAAAATAGATTTAATTCTAGAATTAAATTAAGAAGTTAAAATTTTCAAAACTTACAAATATTGAAAATTGCTAAATTAAAAATTTCTTAAAATTTTTCAAAACATAAACGACTTTATTTACTGCTTCTCTAGATTCTTATGTTTTGAAAGCCCGAATTCTCAGTTAAAATTTATCAACTATTAAGCAGAAAATGTTGTAAACATAAGAAACCTACGCATTTCCATCAAAAAATATTGAAAATATATTTTGTGCCACTTGATTAATTGATTACTTTTAAGAGAAATGCAATTATGTATTTTTAACAATACTTGCGGTACTCGGAAATTAAACAATGTTTAGACAAATTTATAGACTCTCTAATGCTGTCAGACAATTCGTTTAATGGACTTAGGGGGGAAGGTAATGGGAGGGGACGAGGTAACGGCACCCCATGGCATCGAGAGGAGAGGTAATACCCACCAAGAATTGGCATGCTAATTGGGCGAAGATATTTCATATTTTTATTGCCAAATGGAAATCGAAATGTTGTTTTGTTTAACATAAAAACGTAACGATAATTGAGACACGAACACATCAAAACTGTGGTAATTGCGATAAATGAAAACCCTGGAAAACATTTTCCAAAACAACAACAAATTAATTATGAAATACTAGCGTAAAGTTGCTGGTAAAAACAAAATGCTGAAAACTGAAAATGAAAAGTCTGGCAGAGAGAGACCCCATGTTGACATAGGCGATTAAATGATTAGTCAATTAGCTAATGGCGGTAATCCCCAGGTACCGAACACCTTGATAATGCCACCACCCCCAAACACCACCTCTTAATTTTAAGACCTCCCCTCTTCCCGCGCCGAAAACAAAAGCGTCCCAAAACAAAAATAAACTTTTACACAATATTATTAAATGGGGCGCGAGCTGAAATTTATATATATATATTTTTTTTTTTTTTTGAAATTTTGAAATATTTTCTAAAATTACCATGTGCATGTGTTTTGAATGTATCTGGCGGATAGAATATCTGCAAAGGTCACAATTGGAGCCCAACGCAGTGTTATGATCAGTTCCTGATGACGTATGGCATCGTTAGCTGGAATATACTATACTATATAGTATACTATATTCCTAGTGCAACTTGCAACTTGCAACTGCCTCACGCAACTCATCGTATATGTTTTCAAAATTACGACGCAGCCATTCGAGATATTCTTGGATCTGTTTTCAATTTTCAACTTGTGGCTAGCTCTCTCTCTCTCTCTCTCTCTCTCTCTCTCTCTCCCTCTCTCTCTCTCTCTCTGTGTGAGGCAGCTTATATATACAAGAAGAAAAAAAAACATGATTTTCATTTGGCTGCCGTTCCGATTTCTGTTTCTGTTTCTGTTTCTGCTGTAACAAAAATACCAACGCCAAGAGTTCTGTTCTTTTCAGTTCGGTTGCTGCTCTTGAGTCATCGGCCTAGACCGAAGCGAACCGCCAACGATCCCCGATCCCCGATTCCCGATACCCGCTGCATACCCTACTACAGCTTACCTCCTACCTCCTAACCCACCACCCAACCCCTTTCGTGTCCTACCCTTCAGCGGATATATTTTGGCTTGTTTCATGTTTGACGCAAGTAAACAAGCAAGAAAATCTCAATAAACGAACGCGAAAACGAAAACGAAACGTGAAACGAAATACGCGATACATTTTCACTCTGGCTGCTCGTGAATCGCCTCAGATTCGACAACGATCGAGATATAGTATAACCAACCGATACGATATACATACATATGTACTGTTAGCCATAGGTCAAGCATACATACATACATACATTTAACACAAAGATACATGTCTGTTTGCATTTTTCCCCCCAATTTGATTACAATTATTGTTGTTAACCAAAAAACAAACTTTTACAATTTTTGAGGCAAAATAAATAACAAATATAAAAAACAAAATATTTAAAAAAAATAGTAAAATTTTTGTATAATTATCTATATATTTTATACACTTAATGTTTCAATTTATATGTATATTATCATATGATTTAATATCATATTTAATAGCAACAATTTAGAACCGCTTTAAAGATTTCAAGTTATCCAAAAAAAAAAATATATATATTTTTTTTATTGCATAAAAATAAACACCAAATTTCTTTTTTTTCTGAAATATTTTCTAAAACTCTATACATAATCTAATTTTTACATTTTTCTATAAATTTCTCTTTGTTTAATTATATTTCCCAAATCACATAAAATTGCCTTTTTGACCGCTTAATGTTTTCTAAATCGCATCATAAATATTTGTCGCTTCTCAATTTTGAAAATTCCTCTATATATGAATATACATATACTATATCTTTGTACATATAATATGGCAGTTTTATAAACAACCTCAAGATTTCTTGAAATTTATATATACATGTAAATAGGTAGATAGATCTATAGGGAGCGCGTTTATCTTGAAATATTTCATTTGATATCTTTGGCAATGTTCTTATCCAAATCAACATCTTTTTTGCCTACTCATTTTGTTCAAAAATGTGTGACAATTTTAAGCGAATTCAAATTTGCATTTAAAATTTTTAAAATTTTGTTAAACATTTTCAACAAATTCTTGCAAGGATTTCAAATTTGAGTTACTTTCCTATGGGAAATGCGTAAAAACGTATTTAAAATATTGTATTAAATTATTATTCATTTAAAATAATTGCATAAGTATATTATTTTCTAATATACTATGTATATATAAATAACTTGCTTGATTTCATTCACAACAGAACTTGTGTCGCATTTCTGCTCTTTTTTAACGAATGTATCTTATAGATACGAATTGTTAGGAGTCTATTGGGAGACACTTGACCTGTTTGCTGTGAATATCTGAGAAGTTGGTGGTAGCGGCTTATAGATATGTATGGTGAATGGGCAAGTTAATGGCACTTTGATATGATACGCAAAGATACACAACAACAACAACAAAATCAAGATGATGATGATCGAGAAGAAGAGCTGCAAGTGGAAGAAAACGAACTGGGAGAAGTCGTTGCTGCAGCCGAAAAGCAAAGCAACCTCAAAGATATTTTATCTGATGAGAAACGGCTGCTGTTGACGGTGATGCTGCTGCTGCTGCTGTTGCTGCTTCTAGCCACAACTGTTGTTGGCCTATAGATATACCATTTTGTTGTTGTTGTTGCTGTTTCTTTCTATGATGTTATTTTTATAGAGAGAGTTTGTTTGTTTTTTTTTTGTGTTGAATTTAATTTATTTTCAGCTCGACTTACACATATTTAATTTATTTTACAAACGCGCTCCAAAATTTCCAACGTGTTGTCTGTCAGCTTTTTCTAATGATTGCTGCTCCCTCTCCGTCTCCCTCGCACAGACTAGCTGTCTCCCTCTCCCTCTCTCATATACTCTATAGCCATCTCTTTCTAGTTGTGTGTGTTTGACTTTTATAAGCTTTTAATTTGAGTGTTATTGTTATTGTGTCTCCTCGCTCTTGTTTGGTGCCCTGTCAATTTTAACTGCATGCGGGAGCTCCCTCTTTCCACCCCCCTTTCCACCTCTCTTTCCACCCCTCTTTCCACCCCTCTATCCACCCCTCTTGCTTTCCCTCTTTCTTGCACTCCGTCTCTGCATTTTTATCCGCTGTCTTGAAATTTGTAAGTGGACACCTCTTGATTGACTCTATTTTCTATTGAAAACTTACAGCACAGCTCAAGTTTATAGAGTTGTTTCTCTGCGCTATCAAATCGCCTCCCATCAAAATCTTTTGCTTTGCTAATCAAACTTATTTTCTTCAAGTTTTCTTTGCTCAATTAGTTTCGAATTAAAGTCGTGCAGGCTCATAAAATTGTTTAGTTAAATTTTTTATATTTTTTTTTTTTTTTTGTATTTTTATTTAGATTTTTTCTTGGCTTGTTTTGTGACTGTAATTGGAAACTTTTGCGCTCAGTTTTTACCTGTTGTTTAAGAGCAGCAGCAGCTTTTGCGGCAGCTTTCAGCAGCTTTCGGCTAGAGCTTTCGTTGTAAACTGAATCGAAGAGCTTGAAGAGCTCTAAATGAAAGTATCTTTGCAAAATATATACATGTATGTAGATCATATAAAGTCTGTGTTTTTTTCATGTAATCGCTGGATAAAGAAAAGCTGTTGTTGTTTTTGTTGTTGTTGATATTAACAATAAACAATTGTTCAACTTTACAGCTCAATTTGCAGACGCAGCTGTGTCTGTATCTCGACTGCTGTATCTGCATCTGTATCTGTATCTGAGCGAAATGAAAACTTGAAATTAATTCGGTTTTTTTTGTTTTTAGGTATTTAATTGCCAGCTGTAAAAATGAATGAAATTTGTCAACTTAATGTGCGCCGTTCACTGGGGCGTGGCCAACTCATAGATACATATACATACATGTGTATCTACAGCTGTATCTGTGCCCCCAAGATATATAGATACAGATACAGATACAGTCACAACGTCCAATCTAAATTGACCAAACAACCGCCTCAACATATTTATCTGTTCTTTTTGCTTCTTTAATTTTTGGGATAGACTTTTTGAATGAAATATTTTGGTGGCATGCAACAAAATTGCCGCAAATTAATGCGCCTCGCAACGCAAGTGCGTAAAATCATCAAAGGCCCAACAATTGCCAACCTCACGCATTATGAATTATGTTTTTGGATGAACACGACTTTGTAACTAATGCCATATTACACAGTATCGTGGATATATAGCGGAGTATGGCATGGGAGTATAAGACTGTGTTCCTCTATATGTTTCGTTGAAAATTAGACTATTTTTATAATGCGCTGAATAGCGAAATTTAGCCTAAAATAGAGCTGAAGATTAGTAAGAAAATTTTCAAAAAAGATCTGTTAAGTTTTGCCAAAATTATGAAGAAAAATCAAAGATTTTCTCCATGTTTTCGAATCTGACGGCATCACAAAAAAAATATTACAGATAATCTGACAAATTTCGACAAAATTTCGGGAATATTTTCCGGTTTTTTTTATTACAATTTGAAATTTGTAGCCTAGACGCAAAAACATTTATAATAAAAATGAATATATTTTGGTAAAATTTTCCATTCCAGTTTTTAAAATGGCAACTAATCCTTTTAGAAAGTGATATTTAAATTTTTTATAATTTTTTTCTTTTAATAAATTTAATAAGTGAAGAATCTGTACAGCTTAAAGTATCATAACAGCATATGATGTTTCTATAAAAAATTAATTGAGTTTTTGAAAAGTTATGATATATTCAAGTTGCGAATCGGTTGGATTTTCTGGAGTTTCTTAGCTATACTTTTAACTTCCTACTTGTAAATATGTATTCTATTTATATTTACTCACTACTAGAAATTCCAATTTCAAATCCCAGAGAGATACAGATACATAGATACAAGATACTGTCATTAACCGCGCCCATTTTAGTCGTAAAATAAATCAAAATATGACGACAAACACACTTAGAATGCTAAAACTAAAGAAACCGAAAACTAATCAAAAAAAAAAAAAAAAAAAAAAAAAATTAAATTTAAATAAATAATAAGCTTGCGAAAATAGTGACAGAAAGACAAGGCGACAACTGTTCGCAGACACCCACCCTATAAAGAAACTTTCCCAGAAGGAACCCCAAAGAGGGCGGTGTGAAGATATGTAGATATGGAGAGGAGGAGGATCATCGAAGAAGAGCAGTGTGACCAAATACCAGATACAAATAAAATGATGTAGGCAAGTTAATAATTTTCGCATTTCGAACATAATTTGCATGATAATTCTGAAACAGCAAAAAAAATTTGATTTGCTTAAAAGTTGTTTTCTGCTTCTCTTCTCTCCCCTCCTTATTATAAATAAACAGCTGGGCCAGTGGCAAAAGTATCTCACGGATACTTCAAGGCGCTATTCAGCAACTTATTGCGAATGTGATGAATGAATGACAACTGGAAGCGTTCTCTTTATTTGTTATGATTATTATTAAAATAATTTTGATTTCGTCTTTTAATTAAACCGAAAATATCTGCACTCAGTGTAGCGAAATACTTTGCAATCAAATGTATCTGCCAGATACAATTCACTGCGATACGTTTCATTACAAAAAAAAAAATTTCAAATTTTCCACAATATTTTTGTTGTTCGCCGCTAATTGTTGGAATTTGTTGTACAATATATTTTTGCAACTATTTGTAATACATTTGGGAATTTATGATATGTGAATGTCTAAATTTATGCAATTATTTTTATATTACTTTGAAAAATTTTTCGCAAATTACATTTCGAGAATTTCCATTTTTATGGGGAATATTCCCCATATATGTGTATAATCGGAGGAGTTATAGGTTATACTATTCAAGAAGCTTTCTAATGTTTTAATTTCCAGATACAGACGAGACAAGATTCTAAATATCAATCAATCAATTTTTTTCTTTATATTTTTCTTTTCTAAAAAAAGGGCGAAAATTTCCGTAAATATAAAAATGATTGATCTGATTTTATTTTATTTTTCTTAAACTATAAAAATCTACGTTTTTCTTAGAAATTACATCTTTAGTTCTTTAATCTTGTAAGTTTAATTTTAATATAATGTAAAAAAATTGCATATTTTATCTGCATATTAAATTGTTGCTGTAAACTGAAGTCCAACTAATTCTGCTTTTGATTCAGATGAGATTTCAGTAAAATATCGTTAGAAACCATTATAAATTTTCAGATATCAATTTCAAGTAAATCCGTCGGCATTTTGCTTAGATACCTGAATAGTTCTTATACCTCCTTAAAACTTGCTTACCTATGATATATGTACGTATGTATGTATATGTATTTCCAGAGTCCAGCCAATTACCGTTGAATATCCTTATGTTCCGTTATTCTACACAATTTGTATTTTCTTTGCTTTACAAATTCTTCTTTTTCCGGAACTTTTCTTTAGCACACACACACACATACACACACTCACTTGTTCACACACACTGACTGCATTAGATGCGTTTCGTTGCGAAAATAACGGCGACAAATACTTATGTGACGCACTGTGGTGCAGCCTTAACACACGTGTTGCCAATATATTCCCGTTGACTTGTATAAATGACGTACATGGGTTAAGAACAACAGCAACAACAACAACAACAACACCAAACACTAACACTAACACTAACACTTGTGAACAATTGATACGATTTTTCACTGGCTGTCACCGTATATACATACATATATTTTTCTCAATTTTCTATTTTCCTTTTCATTCGTTGCCTTTTTTTTTTTTTTTTTTTTTTGAATTTCTTGTTATTTTGGCCGTGCGCACGTTTTGCAATTTATGCGTGTATTTTATTTGCTTCCTCCATATTCCATTTCGTATTCTCGAATTCTATTTCTATTTGACTTTTGATTTATGCATTTGGACATTTGTTTATTTGCCCTCTCCTCCAATTCAACTCAACCAAAATTTCTTTTTTTTGCCGTCGTTGATCGCAAAGCAAACGCGAGAGAGCGAGAGGCGCGCGCGCAAAACCGAAATACTGTGCGGAACAGCGACGAGCGAACACAACGTACCGTACGCGAGCAGCGCAAGAGAGTGACTGAACACGGCAAACACACGTATGTAAAGCAAAAGGCTGTCGCGTCGCGTCGTCTCGTTGAGGGCAAACGCAATGGCCAACCAACCGAACGTGTGCTGCCTGCATGTGTTGGTGCATGTTGCTATGTATGCGAGTGTGTGTTTGTATATGACTATTAGTGGTTGCTGCGGCAGCAAAGTAGCACAGAGAGAGAGAGAGTGAGAGCGAGAGGGTGTGTGGTATGTCGTAGTTACAATGCTTGTCAAACTGTCAATACCGCTCATAGACACTGAAATTATAGACTATTTGAGAAACAAAATATATATGTATTAGCTTATAATATAAAGATAAATAAAAACTAATTATAAATAAAATTGGTTACTTTTTTAATTATATATTAATATCTTAAAAGTAATTTCTCTAGTCAGCCACTCTGCTTATTTTTGCGGAACGCCACTGTAACAGCGCTGCTCAGCTCTCGCATTAACTAAAGACAATCTGCCAGCATCTGTTGCGCTGCGCAGTTTGAGAAGCACTATAAGAGACAGCAGTGTGTGAGCGTGACAGCAGGCAAACAGGTTATAATGCTTAACGTGCATGCCAAGCGTTGTCACGCCTACTCCATCCTACCTGTGCACACACACACACACTCTCACATTCACACAGGCCCAATAACAAAACGCTGATTGGTCCAACCGTAGATGGCATACGTCTTGCGCAATGGCCGCCATATTGATAACCGAGGCGCTTACACACAGACACATACAAACACTTGTAAATGATAAGCACTTGTATAAAGGTGCTTACACCAGTGTGTGTGTGTGTGTATTTGAGGTTATGCGTAATTGCAGTTTGTGGTAGATAAGCAGAGGATGCTGCACTGACAAAATCCTTTTTAATTATGCCCAAGATACTCACTCATCGTAATTCGTATGTTGTATTCCATTTCCATTTCTGCTCGCATTGCATTGCATTCGTTATTATTCGTAATTACGTGCCGTTTTAATTGCGACTGTCATTTGCAGAAGCATAAACAAGGATTAATGCTGCCTCTTTTGACTACTTGTCTTACATTCATGGCAGATCTTGTTGCCATTGCGGCTGCCAAGCAATTAATATTAAATGATTCCAACAAGCAAGTCAAAGTTTGCATAAGTAGATTATTTTACATTGAATATTAATAACCAAATATTTAAAATACGAAAGATGTTCTTTTTCACGCACTTCTCAATCTTCCGTTTTTACATAGTTTCCTTTTTGCTCTGTGTGTCCGTTTGGCGAAACTGTGTGCAGTATTGGAAAGCGCCAACTGCTATCGATAGCAAGGGCTTTCCTGCAGATCTCAATATAATTATTAACAAATTTCGATTAATAAATAGGACCAAATATGTAAAAAAGAATATAATAATTTATATAAACTATTTATTAACTATAGGAACCTTTAGTTGAACTTATAAATGCGTTCTCATTACTAATGCTGGAAAGCCCCAATTGCAGCAGTGTTTGAAAGTGCAGCTTTCGTTCATTTACCAACATGCAATTAATAAACGCATAAATAAGTTTAGGTTCTGCAGTTGAAACACGATTATTGGACCACCCAGCGAACTGAGCTAACAATAAATCTATAGAACAGCTCGGGAACAAAGCGCAGTTGATTAGATTTACGATTTGGTGGACAGGCGCCAGTTTGATAAGCGATCGTCGACTGCAGAGATGACAAAAAAAAACTCATTGAATTTTGATTGACAAATTGCGTATCGATTACGGCTTAGAATGCGAAGCATATAAAAGTGTCTGTGTGTGTTTAAATGCATTTAACAAATTTCTGTTTTGGCGCCAGCCACAGTGCGTTCAAATATGTGTCAGAGTATTAGGGCCTCATCAAATTTACATAATAACAGCTCAAGTTTCCAATGGCAGCAACTGCCCAACGTTCGAAATACGCCGTAAAAAACGAGCAGCGACAACAGTTGGAGATTTTTTAAGATGTCAAAATAGCCAAAGTCTACATAAAAAATAGTGAATAAAACGAAAAACCAACAACCGCAATATGTTAATGAAACATTGAGAGACAGTCCAGTGAGAAGAAAGAGGGGCACAGGTAAGTCTGATAAAAATCTTGTACTACATGAATGAGAAAACGAAACGCAGCCAAACAAAAAAATAAAAAAAAATTCTTTCGTCTCCCTATGGCAGCTGCCGCTGCTGCGAAGCGAGATAGAAAGCAGATAGATAGATAGAGAGTGGAAGACATAATCGTCGTCATCTGGCCGATAATGGTGGGAGGGGTATGTGGGAAAGGGGTGGGGGCGCCCCCCCGCATGCTGTTGGTGTTAAAAATGAAGATAATAACGAGACGCGTATGGCGCACGCGTGCGCGCGTTAACTCTGAGGCAGGTCACCTGCTGGGGAGAGGCCACAAAAAACAAACCCCAGACGAAACCCGCAACAATCTGTGGAAACGGCGCCCCCACAAAGACACCTAAGTCGGGGTTATAGGACCGTATTCATACGGTGATTATTGGAATCTGGTGAACAAACTGAAAGAAACACGTTCATACATTTTCATAGTCCTCATCTCCATTATTGGAGCATATGCACACACATTGTAAATCATCATCGGGAACTGGGCACGTAGATCTCCCTTAAAACTCTGCAGTCTCTGTTATTAATTTAGTTGAAATGATTATTAATTTTACACTATAAATCTCTCTTCACAGCTCTAGCCCGATACCCCTCCTCTCCCCCACTTTTCTCTTCCTCCTCCTCTTGACACAGCGTGATCATTCCAAGTGTTTTCTGTGGGTAATTAGCTGGGGATACCAAAGGCAGCCCCAGCACCTTGACCAAAAATTATGCATATTTTTCAATTTATATTTCATTTTTCGAAAATTTACACATTTAGCTTGGAATTAATGTTTATTTAGGAAAGTTTATATTTTATTGGGGATTCAACAATCTGAAATTGCTTTTCGGATCGATTCCGGAAACTGTTTTTGCATCACACAAGATGTACTAATTTTTAAAAAATATTTGAAAATTTCCATTTAAGGTTCGGTAAATTAACATTTCCTCAACATTGGTGAGCCACAACTATTCCTTTCAAAAATTTTAGCTGCGAATTTTTTCTGCCAAATCGATTCCAGGCATCGAAATGGGTATAAAAAAATGATTACGAGTTGAAAAACTAATTTTTGGCCAACTTTAAGGAGTTATCACTTAGTCAAATCTTGATCGATTTAAAAAAAATTTACCCAGTCACTTCAACGCATCGCAAATGATATAAAAAACTTTACTTGAATTGATTTCGACAATTATTCTAGAAAATATAACAAAAAGAGTGCGAAAATTGAAAAACAGTAGAAAATCAAGATTTTTGCCCAACTTAAAGTAGACATAACTTAGGCAAAACTCAACCTATTTTAAAATTTTTTGCATTTCTGTCAATGGTAAAGGCCCTAGTTGGAATCTGCATCAAAAATATCCCCATATAGGCACTTTTTAATTTTGGTCCATTTTTCGCCATTTTTGCATACTAACCCCTTGACAAAATGTCGAAAAATATGAAAATTTTAAAATCGGAATTTTTTGTGCCAAATCGATTTCAGGCATCAAAATGGATATAAAATACTTAACCCGAGTTGATTTGACCCATTATTTTAGGAAATATGGCCAAAATATTGAAAAAATTGTAAAAAATCAATGTTCCACAAAAATGAAAATTTTCGTCAACTTTAAGGATTCACACCTTACTCAAAACTTAATATATTTTTGAAAATTTTACACAATCTCTTCAAGGCATCACAAATAATATAAAAAACTTTACTTGAATAGACTTCGAAAAATATTCTAGAAACTATAGCCAAAAGAGTCAAAAAATTCTAAAACAGAAGAAAAATCTAAATTTTCTTTACTATGAACAGCCATAACTTAGGCAAAACTCTACCTATTTTAAAAATTTTTGCATTTCTGTCAATGGTAAAGGCCCTAGTTTGAATCTGCATCAAAAATATCACCATGTTGGCACTTTTTAATTTTGGTCCTTTTTTCGCCATTTTTGCATACTAACCCCCCCTTGTCAAAATGTCGAAGAATATGAAATAATTTTGCAACCCAACTTATAAAAAGTTTTTTTTTTAAATTTAATAACTAATTTAATGGTTAAATTTTTTCACAGTATTTTAGTAAAATAATGGGTAAAATAGTGAAAATAATATGAAGATATGAAGATCTCTGTAGATCTTCTGAAGTTTGTGGAGTTTTTCCGTCAAAAACCAAGTACTTACTACTCTTTAGATGGGATTTTGTTGACCGGAAATTCTTAAGTTAAGTTAATGTACGCCCAGTTGGCAAATGGTGGATTCAACTTGGCTATAATTGCACTGCCAATTCAATTACCAATTCACGCTCAGCCTGATTGTAGAGGGAAAGACAGGAAAGAGGGTACGAGGTGCGATTATGCAATTGCCATGTAATTTGCCACAATTATTCATATTAAAAATGAGTTAGGCCAGTTAAGGGAAAGGGTAGGCAAGGCAACGCTGGGGGGTGCGGAGGACATCAAGTAAGCAATTTTCAGGCGTGAAGGTAACTCTAAACGGGGAATGTCTCGACTGGACTTCACTCCGCTTGCCTCGGCATAATAATCGCCGTGCACATAAATATTACAAGCATCTGACAACTGGAAATTATCTGCTTCACTCACGAGCCATTTAAATCAATTTTACACTTCGGATTTCACAGGCGGTTGAGGCGGAGCCTGTGGATCCAGCCGCGAAAGGATACCTGCAAGGGCTGCGGGAAATTGAAATTTATTGAAAAAATGATGACAAACGAACGAAAATAAGCAGCGGCGGTGGCAGCAGCACCAGCTGCCAAGGTGGTCCCAGAGGTGTGACGTGAGAAGCTGAAATTTAAGGCCAGCACATGAATATATGCATATGGGCAAGATATAACATTGATTAGGGTTGCCAACTCATCGCAAAATATCGCTGAAGAAGCATAGGTAAAATTTAAAAAAAAAATTAAGAATTTAGGAAGATAGATAGATATTTCTGATCGTAACTATGCAAGTTGAATTTTTAACCAGAAATTATATTTTGTGACATCCTCTATACTTAAAAATGCCATGAAAAATCATATAAATTTATGCACCAAAACAATAATCAATAGGTTCCGAAATTTCAATATACACAACTTAAGGCAATGGAAGTTGAATTGTCCCTATAGATGTTGAATTTTGGCACAGTAACTCCACTGTGTGATTCCCTCCGACCACCAAAATGTCATAACTTCGTTAAAAATCAACCGATATGGAAAATGGTACACTATTAAATTTGAATTTTGACGCAGTAACTCGTGTTATACCCTCGATACTTTAAAATCTTTCGATTTTAAGGACAGCCTAACTTTCTTTCAATTTCTAAGTTTGGAAGATACTCTGACAACCCTGGTCTTGCCACACATTTTGCTGTGTGTCGGTGTCATAAGCGTTGCCTGCTGCAACACAACGAGTTGGTCACTTTGCAAAACGTTTAAACCAACAATTACGCGTGCATAAATCAAACAGTCGAGTGGAGCAGGACAGGCTAAGAGGCGAAGAGAAATGAGGAGGGAGGAGCAGCTTGGAGATTCGCGTGCAGAGTGAGTTTTTGCTGCTGTTGAACGCCGCGCCTACTGCAGCCACCGCGCCGCCTTGATGACGATCGGGCCAAGAGGAAATGGTGCCTGGAATGTTACACCGGCAGCCGCTGTACGTATAGCCAAGCTCAACACGGTTACCGACACCATGTCCGATACCAACACCATCTGCTGTCACAGCGGCAACGCCTCAGCTCTCGCAGCTCCAACTCCGATTCCGACTCCGACTCCGACTGCAACCTCAGACTCCTCTTATTGGTTTCAGGTGTCAATAAATAATAGCGCTGGCTCCATTCAGTCCGCAGATCTCGTTGAGATTAGATTGTGGCCTCTCCCTCTTCCACACACTCTCTTCCTATCTCCTCTCACTGTCTGGCGGCACACTTTGCGAATTTAAATAATTTTTAGATTAATTAAACAATTTAAAAACAATTTGCAAGCCTGTCAGCTTCAGTTCAGTAAATATCTTTCAAGGTTTCTTTGATGTTTCCTTTACTTAGTCAATTTAGAAGATAGAAACTTGACATAAAAACAATATATAATTTGTATAAATTTATAATCACATTCAAGAAATATAGAGGAAACATAACAAAAAATCAATATCTTCTGCGAAAATTATCTGAGATCATAAATTTCATAAATATCATTGGGATAAGTTAGTATTGTTTATATACAAATCCCCTCTTAGAATTATTTCCACTCACACCCTCTACAATTCCCCACTTATTTTAGGTTAATCTTGAGGCAAAGTCCTGGCATTTATAAATTACCAATTTCCTTTTTGCAACTTATAGAGTCTTATTTTCTGATGCCTTCTTTTTTTTTGGCTACCCGAATTGGGGCTAAACCCACACACAAAGAGTTGTGGCTCTTCGGATGGCATAGAAAGGGGAGGGTTGTTCAAGGGGTAGTCAGTTTACCGATTGGTAAAAAATAGAAACCGTTGAATAAATCAACGCCAGAAATACACAAAAATTGAATTGTGGGCAACGCTTGCGGCGCTTGACCAACTTGCCCCTACAATGCATGGCGTGTGAGCGGATCCACATAGAGAGAGAGGTAGAGGCACGGAGAGAGGAAGGTGCAAAAATAAAAAAATCCAATGTCTGCCAAAGGTGTTAATATTCAATTAAAATTCTAGGGATACAGCCAGACCGTATGCCCAATAAATTAACGCTCAACAAGCGACTTGCCAATTTCAATTTGTTTTCGTATCATTTTTCTGCAACCTCCTCAGCGATCCTCACGAAACCTTTCCCCGCTAACCTGTATATACAGAGGAGTCTGTAGACTGAGCCTATCCATATTTGTTCAGCTGTGCAGGTGTCAGTGCTGGAAAGATACTTTGGCAGCAGCTAAAGGCTAGATGTTGACAAGAGACTTAGGATCGATGTTCCTTCGAGGGTATATAGTCGGTTAAGTATTGCCAGGGAATAATTTTATGGGGGCGGGGATAGAGGGGAACGTTATATCTATGATTATTAAGCAAGCTAAATAGATGTGTTAGAAAAAATCCAAATCAAACCATTTTATATTTATTTTTATGGTAACCTAGATTTGGTACATCCAGAGAAAGCTCAAGGAAAGCTTTTGAACACTTGATCATCAGCATCAGCTCATGTATAGAAAACTAATCCTACATGCCTAGTAATGTCTAGAAAAAGAAGATATCATCTAAGTAGTATCCATACAACTATGCAAAACTAAACAAAAAAAATTGATTGGATCGCAGAGGTCTCCGCTTTCAGTTGAGGTCGGACAACCTGAGTGCCTCGTGCCAGCTCTGGTTTGGAGCAGGCTCTGCGTGTGATCTTGTAATCGATGTTGTACTTAGTTGGACATTTGTACTTACACCCAGGCACGCCATGATATCGATTTAATGGACCCAACATCAACGATTGACGGCACGCACCAGCCGCAGATCAGGTCAGAAGGGGACTCAGGGAGAGGGAGGCGAACCGCGCGCGATATTTATCGCTGATAGTGAGATTGAGACCCGTGGGGTCGCCTCTCAGTGTCTTCCTCTCTGTCACTTAGCCCTCTACATATTTTGTTGTGATTGCTCATCTGGCTGGGTGTCTGCTATGTCCCCCTATGTTTCCTCCACTGTCCGCTGTGTCCACCACATGAGGTCTCGTCATTGTCTCAGTCATCCATGTTCCATGTCCGATTCTCTCGTATTGCCAACAAGCAACAGCTTGACATTGTAGGGGGGCTTCCGATCCGGACTGGGATTTGTGGCCAGCTCCAAGCTGTTTAGATCTGTGGCTCTTGTGATATATGAATGCTGATTGAGCTTACGTCCTAATGAGTTGCAATTGTTTGCCATCAAGTGAATTACCTTAAGTCAAGTTCAGTAATCAGAGGAACATTGATACAAATATTGAGGGCAATTTGTCTTTGCGAAGATATTTATTTATTTTTATAGTAAATATTAGAACCTACCAAGAATTGTTAAAAGAAATTCGAAAATATCTCATATATCTGAAGAATTTTTTGAGGATATTGTGTGTTCATTTTTTATAAATCACGCTCGATATATTTTTGAACCTTTCAAAAATTTTCATACTTCATACGACTCAATAAATTCTAAAAATGAGGTCAATTAGAACTGTTAATGGTGCTTAATTTTCGTCATGTCTGATAATATGGCTACTTTAATAATAATGGAAGGGTTAGGTGCGCCCACGTGGAAATTATCGCCAGCTCCAATGAAATTAACATACTCATTATTTATGGCTGCCGATGACGGATCGGCCCCTCCACTAAAAGTGCACTAAAGGACGGACTAGGAGCAACAAAATTAAAATAAAAAAAAGTATAAGCAAAGGAAAAAGATGCAAGGAAAAGTCATATTAGAAACATTAAAATAATTTCAAAAGACATAAATTTTGAATTATGGCCGCACAACATGAACGCGGCACGACGTATGCGAATTTTAAAATCAATTTAGCCTGATGGTGGGTTGCCAATGGAAATATGGCCATGGCTATAGAGACTCTACCTCCAACCTCAACGACTACGACTACGACTACGTCTAGGCAATGGGGACTCTCGAAGTGCGCCAAGTGTTTTCACTATAATTACAGACAATTTTCAAACGTTCGCCATGGATCGTGTTGAGCGTGCGAATGGGGCTGCTTGGTGGGTCCATTCCCTTTTGCTTGCTTGCCGCCGCCGCCGTTCACTGCAAATCGCTGCGGCCTGGGAGTCCATTTAAATTGATTTATGAGCGCCTGATCGGTCGCATTTGTCAGGCCGTCGGCAGTCGGCCGAAGACGACGACGACGACGTCGACGTCGTTCGTTCGTGTTGTTCGCTCTCCCTCTCCCTCGTTCGTGCCGGCTAGTTGCTGCTAATTAAATTTACATAAGTGGGCGCACTTTTGACAGTGGGCGTGGTAGTCGCATAACAGCTGCAAAGCAGCTACTGTATTTGCAGGCAAACGTGAAGGGATTTTTCTTCCTTGCTTTTTAATTTTTTTTTCTTTCTTTTCCCTTGTCTTGGCCTTGGCCTAATTTTCTTGTCTACCCTTAAGAAGACAGTTGAAGAGGTCAAGGGGCCAGCTAAGACAATGCGCTGTTTAATGAAGAGAGTAACAAGCCGAGTAAGAAGAAGAACAAACATAATTTTATGTAGAATTGCAATCAAATCCTACGACATTTGTCAACGTGAAATTGTTTCTCAGGACATTTTGTACGAATTTGTAATTTAATCAGCGCAACATTGTCTCCGCTTTTGAGTAAGAAATTAATGGATTTGGAATATTGCCGATTTTGGCATTTTTATTGCATTGTTATTAAGGACAAACTAAGCATAAAAAGCGTCAAGCGGCAGGCGCATTGAAGAGAGAGAATGCAAAAACAAAGCAAGCACACACACAGTTACATACATACTTTCATACAGTGCCTGCATGTGTATGTATATCATTCATTCTCATTATTTCACTGCGTGTATGTTTGTATGTATGTGCTTTCGTCTATTGATGAATGCAATAAATGAGCAAAGTTCGAAATGAAAGTGTCGGTAGGCGGACAAAATTGCGAACTAACAAACAACAACTACTTCCATCACAAAGCAAAAGAGCAGCAGAGAGCGTCAGGCAGAAGAGAGTGCGAGGCAAAGAGAGAAAAAGAGCAGCGAGTCAAAAGGAAGTGCCATAAAAATGCAATTTTAGATTTCATCAACTGATAAGAAAAGTTTTCAAATTAGCCAACGAAATGGCATATGAAATGCGAATATTGCGAATGGAAACTGTAAAGTGAGCAACAGAAAAAAAAAACATAAAACAGAAAGCAAAACAAACTCTCATATTTGATTAGAAAACAAAACAAGGACAAACGGAAAGGAAAGGCAGTTGCAGCCACAACCACAACTACGTTCACAATGTGGATGCCACATCGGCCTACAAATTACCGGCGTCACGCCAAAATACCGTTAGAAACTTTGCCACAGCCCAAAGCTGCCTCAGTGTTGGCACTTCCTTTTGTTCGCTCAGCTGCGCTGTTAGCTTTTTAGCTTTTTTTATGCCATCAAATGAAGCTAAGCACCAAACAGTGTCGAGCTAAAACACTAGTATTTTGCATCTAAAAATCAAATTATTAATTTAACTATCTCTTTCTGATTGAATTACTTTGATGAATTCATGTAATTAGATAAATTTGATATTTTTGCATATTTATATCTTAGCTTTTTTTTTGCGTTTTCCTGCCAGCACTATCATATTTGACATTTCTTTTGATTGTCTATTTCTGTTTCCGACCACCCACGCCCACCTGCCGTCCTCATTAAACAGCAAAGAAAACAAAAAAAAAAAAAAAAAAGTGCATGGCAGAAGCATACAAATAGAATAAACGCCAAAAGTATCAATTTCATTTTATCAAATGCAAGCAATCGCACTGTCAGAGCAGATTATAATAAGCATCATCATCAACGAAAAGGATAAGAAAGACGAATAAAGAAAGCAAAAGAAATGCAGTGAACCGAACTGTTGTCTGTCGGCGTCGTTGGGATATCTTAAAGCGCAGATCATGCCGAAAGCAGATCCAGAGAGCCTGATGAAAAACACACGGTAGCGCATAGACACCGCCGCTCAGCATAATTAACGCCCTATCTATAATGAGAGCAAACTAGCTGCGTGAGCATCCGCTCAGCCCGAAAACAGTAGCAGTGAATAGGAATAAAGAGAACAGATGAAGATGAAGCTGTTGTGTTTTGCTGTTGTTGCTGCTTAAGCGGCGCCTATGGGATTTGTGCAAATGTTAATGATAATCTCTTCTCTCGCTCTCTTTCGCTAGCTCACGCTCTCTGCTGCGTGCAGTGAGAGCCTTTGTGCGCCGTGTGCCCGTTTTCTGGTGTTAATCCTGAGGGCGGCTTGTTATTGTTTTCTTTTTACGGTGATTTTCAAAATGCTGATGCGATTTTAATTGACATAGCCATATTAAGTAGACTAAATAAAACAACAGTCTTTGGCAAGTAACAAATTTAATTTTATGTTAATTTATATATCGGTTAAAAATATTTTTTAATTTTAGCTGCATATATTTGTAGTACTACAAATGAATCTTGCGATTAGTCTCGCGCTACAGTTTGAATTACGGCAATTTGCTGCTATCTGGCAACGCCAATAATAGTGTTGCCTATTGTCATTTACTTATTGGCGGCTGCAACAAGTATTATGGTATTTTTGGTATTTTTAAGTATATTTTTTTTGGCATTTTGGTGGTAGCAGGCTGCGTCCAATTATATTCAGTTTTTAACAAGTCGTTCGTGGGTCGTGTAAATATTGTAAGAACTTTTATCGCAATTTAGTGAGGGCAATCAAATAAGTTAATTGTGGCAGTGAACTAAATTCGTGAGCTGTATGCATGCAAACAATATCAATAAGAATTTGCTTGGCAAATGTTTAAATCAATCAACGACAAAGACAGAATGCACACACATACAAACAGACACGCACACACATGCATATGTATATTTTCCGTCTACGTTTCAATTTGATTTTCGGAAATTTCACCTTCGCTTTGCTGTTTTCGGCTATTTCAAACTTGTTTTTCAGCTGTGTCTGTTTCATAGTCTCATTTTTTTTGTTTCTTTCATTTACCTTTGTCAGTAGCAGCCGCCGCTCACTTTTTTTTCGTTCATTTCGTTTCGTTTCCTACGTTTGCTTACGTATTACGTGAGATAGTGTGCGTGCGTTTCACAAAATTATCGCTAATTTGCACCAAAATGGGATGTAAAGTGGCATAATTTGATGCGTATTCAAATTTGTATGTACAAACACACACACACACACATGCACCTGGTGTTATGTATGTATAGAGTAATTGCTATATGTGATCAGCTGTAATTTACATAAAGAAATTGGCAACGGCACGTGTGTGTGTATAAATGTATATATATCTGCATATGTGTCCGTCCGTTTGTATAGGTATGTGTGTCTGTTATCGCCTTGCCTATGCAGTGTGTGTGAGCAAAAACTGCTGCTGTATGTGTGCGAATATATGCAATGTTTATTTGCACTGACCGATGCGTGGGTGTGTGTGTGTGTGAGAGTGGCTGTGATTGTGTGTTATATCGATAAATAAGAAAGCGGCAACAATGTCGCTAGCAAGGAATGCAAAACGTGTGGTATTTGAGACAATTGTGGAAATGCGCTTACAATTTGCATGAATAATGCGTAGTTTGTTGCGAAATGTGTGTCAATATGTGAGACAAGCGTTGACGGCGACGCGTCAAAACTAGCAGAGGCAGAGGCAGCAGGTGCAACTGCACAGTGTTGCAAAACGTGCAAAACATAGCCACACATACACACACACATATATATATGTTTGTATTGTTGTGTGCGGGTGTGTGAACAGTGCAAACATATGGCAAAATTATACAAACGCAGAACAAAAAGAATATTATTTATAAATCTACATAATTTCTCACTTCAGTTGGC
This sequence comes from Drosophila quadrilineata, assembly GCA_018150725.1. Classification (NCBI taxonomy): domain Eukaryota; kingdom Metazoa; phylum Arthropoda; class Insecta; order Diptera; family Drosophilidae; genus Drosophila; species Drosophila quadrilineata. The sequence goes on from JAECWN010000407.1 coordinate 4,094,533, forward strand.
TGGCAATCAATGAAGTACCCACAGACAATTAATCAAACTAGTTAAATGGGATTACTGCAAAATAAAATGTAATAAGTAAACACAAATATCTATGCCAAATGTAACAACAACAACGAAAGAGAAAAGAGGAAAGGAAATTTGATAAACGCCGCCCTGAAGGAGACCAACGAAAATTACAAAACTAAATCGAAAACAAAGCTACACTTTAAAAAATATTAATACCCCGAGTACCTAAAAAAAAAAAAAATAACAAACAAATAATTATTGTACTGCAAAATATTTTTTGGAAATATTTTTTATTTTGTTGTTTTTCGATTTTGATTTGATTTGATTTCGTGTGTGTTTTTGGCGTGCCTCTTTGTTGCGTGCAACAAAACTTTTTTCCACCGTGTACGCCGTGTGTGGAAAAGAGTGCGTTGCAACGTTCAATATCGAACACGTCGATAATTAACGGCCGCAAAAATTCCCAAATCCGTGGCAACAACCAAACTGCAGCGCCTCAAAGCCAAAGCAGCTGCAAGTCAACATTACGGCGGCAGTTATCGCAAGTCTTCGGGTAACTCAGTCAGCAACGGCGGCGGCGGCGGCGTTGGCGTTGGCAGCGGCGCTGGCAGCGGCAGCAGCAGCAGCGACTTAGCGTCATTTACAGCAACAAGCGGCTATAACTATCAACGCGGTGGCGCTGCGGAGGAATCAAGCTTTGCTGCAACAGCGGCGACGTCGGCGTTGGCGTTGGCGTCGACAGGTGGCGCCACAGCTGCAACTGTTGGCAGCGACAAGTCATATCAACACTACTACAACAACAATAACAACAACAACTTTACCAACATTAACAACAACAACAACAACAATTATCAAAAGTCAAACTACACCAGTGCCAATTACAATAATCAGACCCAATCAAACCACCTGCCTTATCAGCATCAAACATCATACAACTCCCACACAAGTAACAGCAACAGCAACAGCAGCAACTTTAACATCAACAGCTACAGCAACGGAAACGGAAACAGCAACGGGAATCCGATGATGATGACCAAACACAAGCCTACGCTTACCGAACGCCTCAACATTGGCGATGAGGTACGCGAACTCAAATTGGGCGCCACATTCAATCCCAAGAATACATCGACCGCATTTCACACCATCAAATGTGAGTTAAACCCACAAGTATATATTTTATCATTCGCATCATATCTGACCTATTTATATTTCCCATTTCCAGATGACTTTAAGCCTGCGAGTGTGGATACCAGCCGAAATGCATCTGTGGATGTTGGCTCCAATAATCAAGTTACTGTTACCGTGCCAAATTTAGGTAAGTCAATAATCGATCAATAATCTCCTTTAGATACAAAAAGTTTTGATTAGAATAGAAGAAATGGCACGTTTCAATTTTGGTCACTTTTTAGCCATTTATGCATAGTAAATCCTTGACAAAATGTCGAAAAATATGAAAATTTTTAAATCGGAATTTTTTGTGCCAAATCGATTTCAGGCATCAAAATGGATATAAAATACTTTACCCGAGTTGATTTGACCCATTATTTTAGGAAATATGGCCAAAATATTAAAAAAAATTTAAAAAAATCGATGTTCCACAAAAATAGAATTTTTGGGCAACTTTAAAGATTCACAACTTAGTCAAACCTTAATAGATTTTTGAAATTTTTACACAATCCCTTCAAGGCATCCCAAATAATATTAAAAACTTTACTTGAGTAGACTTCGTCAAATATTCTAGAAATTATAGCCAAAAGAGTCAATAAATTCCAAAACAGAAGAAAAATCTAAATTTCCTTAACTGTGAACAGCCATAACTTAGGCAAAACTCAACCTATTTTAAAATTTTTTGCATTTCTGTCATTAGTAAAGGCCCTAGTTGGAATCTGCATCAAAAATATCACCATGTTGGCACTTTTTAATTTTGGTCCATTTTTCGCCATTTTTGCATACTAACTAACCCCTTGACAAAATGTCAAAAAATATGAAAATTTTTAAATCGGAATTTTTTGTGCCAAATCGATTTCAGGCATCAAAATGGATATAAAATACTTTACCCGAGTTGATTTGACCCATTATTTTAGGAAATATGGCCAAAATATTGAAAAAATTGTAAAAAAAATTGTTTTCCACAAAAATCGAATTTTCGGCCAACTTTAAGGATTCACAACTTAGTCAAACCTTAATAGATTTTTGAAATTTTTACACAATCCCTTCAAGGCATCCCAAATAATATAAAAAACTTTACTTGAATAGACTTCGACAAATATTCTAGAAATTATAGCCAAAAGAGTCAATAAATTCCAAAACAGAAGAAAAATCTAAATTTCCTTAACTGTGAACAGCCATAACTTAGGCAAAACTCAACCTATTTTAAAATTTTTTGCATTTCTGTCAATGGTAAAGGCCCTAGTTGGAATCTGCATCAAAAATATCACCATGTTGGCACTTTTTAATTTTGGTCCATTTTTCGCCATTTTTGCATACTAACCCCTTGACAAAATGTCAAAAAATATGAAAATTTTTAAATCGGAATTTTTTGTGCCAAATCGATTTCAGGCATCAAAATGGATATAAAATACTTTACCCGCGTTGATTTGACCCATTATTTTAGGAAATATGGCCAAAATATTGAAAAAATTGTAAAAAAATTGTTTTCCACAAAAATAGAATTTTTGGGCAACTTTAAAGATTCACAACTTAGTCAAACCTTAATAGATTTTTGAAATTTTTACACAATCCCTTCAAGGCATCCCAAATAATATTAAAAACTTTACTTGAGTAGACTTCGGCAAATATTCTAGAAATTATAGCCAAAAGAGTCAATAAATTCCAAAACAGAAGAAAAATCTAAATTTCCTTAACTGTGAACAGCCATAACTTAGGCAAAACTCAACCTATTTTAAAATTTTTTGCATTTCTGTCATTAGTAAAGGCCCTAGTTGGAATCTGCATCAAAAATATCACCATGTTGGCACTTTTTAATTTTGGTCCATTTTTCGCCATTTTTGCATACTAACCCCTTGACAAAATGTCAAAAAATATGAAAATTTTTAAATCGGAATTTTTGTGCCAAATCGATTTCAGGCATCAAAATGGATATAAAATACTTTACCCGAGTTGATTTGACCCATTATTTTAGGAAATATGGCCAAAATATTGAAAAAATTGTAAAAAAATTGTTTTCCACAAAAATGGAATTTTCGGCCAACTTTAAGGATTCACAACTTAGTCAAACCTTAATAGATTTTTGAAATTTTTACACAATCCCTTCAAGGCATCCCAAATAATATAAAAAACTTTACTTGAGTAGACTTCGGCAAATATTCTAGAAATTATAGCCAAAAGAGTCAATAAATTCCAAAACAGAAGAAAAATCTAAATTTCCTTAACTGTGAACAGCCATAACTTAGGCAAAACTCAACCTATTTTAAAATTTTTTGCATTTCTGTCAATGGTAAAGGCCCTAGTTGGAATCTGCATCAAAAATATCACCATGTTGGCACTTTTTAATTTTGGTCCATTTTTCGCCATTTTTGCATACTAACCCCTTGACAAAATGTCAAAAAATATGAAAATTTTTAAATCGGAATTTTTTGTGCCAAATCGATTTCAGGCATCAAAATGGATATAAAATACTTTACCCGAGTTGATTTGACCCATTATTTTAGGAAATATGGCCAAAATATTGAAAAAATTGTAAAAAAATTGTTTTCCACAAAAATAGAATTTTTGGGCAACTTTAAAGATTCACAACTTAGTCAAACCTTAATAGATTTTTGAAATTTTTACACAATCCCTTCAAGGCATCCCAAATAATATTAAAAACTTTACTTGAGTAGACTTCGGCAAATATTCTAGAAATTATAGCCAAAAGAGTCAATAAATTCCAAAACAGAAGAAAAATCTAAATTTCCTTAACTGTGAACAGCCATAACTTAGGCAAAACTCAACCTATTTTAAAATTTTTTGCATTTCTGTCAATGGTAAAGGCCCTAGTTGGAATCTGCATCAAAAATATCACCATGTTGGCACTTTTTAATTTTGGTCCATTTTTCGCCATTTTTGCATACTAACCCCTTGACAAAATGTCAAAAAATATGAAAATTTTTAAATCGGAATTTTTTGTGCCAAATCGATTTCAGGCATCAAAATGGATATAAAATACTTTACCCGCGTTGATTTGACCCATTATTTTAGGAAATATGGCCAAAATATTGAAAAAATTGTAAAAAAATTGTTTTCCACAAAAATAGAATTTTTGGGCAACTTTAAAGATTCACAACTTAGTCAAACCTTAATAGATTTTTGAAATTTTTACACAATCCCTTCAAGGCATCCCAAATAATATTAAAAACTTTACTTGAGTAGACTTCGGCAAATATTCTAGAAATTATAGCCAAAAGAGTCAATAAATTCCAAAACAGAAGAAAAATCTAAATTTCCTTAACTGTGAACAGCCATAACTTAGGCAAAACTCAACCTATTTTAAAATTTTTTGCATTTCTGTCATTAGTAAAGGCCCTAGTTGGAATCTGCATCAAAAATATCACCATGTTGGCACTTTTTAATTTTGGTCCATTTTTCGCCATTTTTGCATACTAACCCCTTGACAAAATGTCAAAAAATATGAAAATTTTTAAATCGGAATTTTTTGTGCCAAATCGATTTCAGGCATCAAAATGGATATAAAATACTTTACCCGAGTTGATTTGACCCATTATTTTAGGAAATATGGCCAAAATATTGAAAAAATTGTAAAAAAATTGTTTTCCACAAAAATAGAATTTTTGGGCAACTTTAAAGATTCACAACTTAGTCAAACCTTAATAGATTTTTGAAATTTTTACACAATCCCTTCAAGGCATCCCAAATAATATTAAAAACTTTACTTGAGTAGACTTCGGCAAATATTCTAGAAATTATAGCCAAAAGAGTCAATAAATTCCAAAACAGAAGAAAAATCTAAATTTCCTTAACTGTGAACAGCCATAACTTAGGCAAAACTCAACCTATTTTAAAATTTTTTGCATTTCTGTCAATGGTAAAGGCCCTAGTTGGAATCTGCATCAAAAATATCACCATGTTGGCACTTTTTAATTTTGGTCCATTTTTCGCCATTTTTGCATACTAACCCCTTGACAAAATGTCAAAAAATATGAAAATTTTTAAATCGGAATTTTTTGTGCCAAATCGATTTCAGGCATCAAAATGGATATAAAATACTTTACCCGCGTTGATTTGACCCATTATTTTAGGAAATATGGCCAAAATATTGAAAAAATTGTAAAAAAATTGTTTTCCACAAAAATAGAATTTTTGGGCAACTTTAAAGATTCACAACTTAGTCAAACCTTAATAGATTTTTGAAATTTTTACACAATCCCTTCAAGGCATCCCAAATAATATTAAAAACTTTACTTGAGTAGACTTCGGCAAATATTCTAGAAATTATAGCCAAAAGAGTCAATAAATTCCAAAACAGAAGAAAAATCTAAATTTCCTTAACTGTGAACAGCCATAACTTAGGCAAAACTCAACCTATTTTAAAATTTTTTGCATTTCTGTCATTAGTAAAGGCCCTAGTTGGAATCTGCATCAAAAATATCACCATGTTGGCACTTTTTAATTTTGGTCCATTTTTCGCCATTTTTGCATACTAACCCCTTGACAAAATGTCAAAAAATATGAAAATTTTTAAATCGGAATTTTTGTGCCAAATCGATTTCAGGCATCAAAATGGATATAAAATACTTTACCCGAGTTGATTTGACCCATTATTTTAGGAAATATGGCCAAAATATTGAAAAAATTGTAAAAAAATTGTTTTCCACAAAAATGGAATTTTCGGCCAACTTTAAGGATTCACAACTTAGTCAAACCTTAATAGATTTTTGAAATTTTTACACAATCCCTTCAAGGCATCCCAAATAATATAAAAAACTTTACTTGAGTAGACTTCGGCAAATATTCTAGAAATTATAGCCAAAAGAGTCAATAAATTCCAAAACAGAAGAAAAATCTAAATTTCCTTAACTGTGAACAGCCATAACTTAGGCAAAACTCAACCTATTTTAAAATTTTTTGCATTTCTGTCAATGGTAAAGGCCCTAGTTGGAATCTGCATCAAAAATATCACCATGTTGGCACTTTTTAATTTTGGTCCATTTTTCGCCATTTTTGCATACTAACCCCTTGACAAAATGTCAAAAAATATGAAAATTTTTAAATCGGAATTTTTTGTGCCAAATCGATTTCAGGCATCAAAATGGATATAAAATACTTTACCCGAGTTGATTTGACCCATTATTTTAGGAAATATGGCCAAAATATTGAAAAAATTGTAAAAAAAATTGTTTTCCACAAAAATAGAATTTTTGGCCAACTTTAAGGATTCTTAACTTAGTCAAACCTTAATAGATTTTTGAAATTTTTACACAATCCCTTGAAGGCATCCCAAATAATATAAAACACTTTACTTGAGTAGACTTCGGCAAATATTCTAGAAATTATAGCCAAAAGAGTCAATAAATTCCAAAACAGAAGAAAAATCTAAATTTCCTTAACTGTGAACAGCCATAACTTAGGCAAAACTCAACCTATTTTAAAATTTTTTGCATTTCTGTCAATGGTAAAGGCCCTAGTTGGAATCTGCATCAAAAATATCACCATGTTGGCACTTTTTAATTTTGGTCCATTTTTCGCCATTTTTGCATACTAACCCCTTGACAAAATGTCAAAAAATATGAAAATTTTTAAATCGGAATTTTTTGTGCCAAATCGATTTCAGGCATCAAAATGGATATAAAATACTTTACCCGAGTTGATTTGACCCATTATTTTAGGAAATATGGCCAAAATATTGAAAAAATTGTAAAAAAAATTGTTTTCCACAAAAATAGAATTTTTGGCCAACTTTAAGGATTCTTAACTTAGTCAAACCTTAATAGATTTTTGAAATTTTTACACAATCCCTTGAAGGCATCCCAAATAATATAAAACACTTTACTTGAGTAGACTTCGGCAAATATTCTAGAAATTATAGCCAAAAGAGTCAATAAATTCCAAAACAGAAGAAAAATCTAAATTTCCTTAACTGTGAACAGCCATAACTTAGGCAAAACTCAACCTATTTTAAAATTTTTTGCATTTCTGTCAATGGTAAAGGCCCTAGTTGGAATCTGCATCAAAAATATCACCATGTTGGCACTTTTTAATTTTGGTCCATTTTTCGCCATTTTTGCATACTAACCCCTTGACAAAATGTCAAAAAATATGAAAATTTTTAAATCGGAATTTTTTGTGCCAAATCGATTTCAGGCATCAAAATGGATATAAAATACTTTACCCGCGTTGATTTGACCCATTATTTTAGGAAATATGGCCAAAATATTAAAAAAATGGTAAAAAATCAGTGTTCCACAAAAATGGAATTTTCGCCCAACTTTAAGGATTCATAACTGAGTCAAAAGTGAATCGATTTCTAAAAATTTTAGAGAGTCGCTTCAAGGCATCTCAAATGATATAAAAAGCTTTACTTGAATTGATTTCGGAAAACATTCTAGAAATTACAGCCAAAAAAGTCAAAAAATTCAAAAACTGAAGAAAAATGAAAATTTCTTTGACTGTGAACAGCCACAACTTTGCCGAAACTCGACCAATTTTCAAAATTTTCGCAGTTCTGTCAATGGTTAAGGCCCTAGTTTGAATCTGCATCAAAAATATCACCATGTTGACCATTTTTAATTTTGGCCCATTTTTGATATGAATATTGGATTATATATTATTGCCAAAAGTAGAAAAAAGGTAGTCTACAAATCGAAAATTGACACTTCTTTAATTTTGAAGATCCATATCTTCACCAAACCTGAACCGAATTTCATAGTTGCACACCTTGAAAAGTGTTTCATCCCATATTAAATAATCATCGACTTTTGTTTGGAAAATTATTTTTGAAAGGGGTTTTCCTGAAAAGAGACTATGCTTCAATCTTCAGAATGGCACAACTTTGCCTGAAATCAAAATTTAATGTAGAATTTCATCAATTGATTTCACACACACTAATTACCATCATTGTCATGAATCTGTCAATTGAAATTATTTAATTAAGCAGAAAAAGTATTGAAATTGAGTTCTCAAATTGCAATTAATGATTACTTCTGCCTACTCTGCTAAATATTCCAATGCTCCAAATTTAATTACACGCTTGAAGCGAAGGGAACTTGTTTAACATATAAGTCGAGGTTGCGGTTATCGATTCATTTGAACCCAGCGACCCTTTTTGGACCTCTACCGATTTGTGATTTTGTTGTTTCTTGTTAATTTTTCCCTATGTGACAGCAAATGAATCAGATTTCTGGGAATAACTTTCGCTAGCTAAAAGTTACCAGTGGCAAATTTGTCGGAAGGTGTGGAGGGGAGGACGGAGTAACCTGCAAGCATGGACTGCAGTTAGAGTAGACATAGACACTCGGAGAAGAGAGAGAGAGAGTGGTTAAGGGAGACCCTTGAGTGTTGAGCTTCAGTTTGCACTTGCTGTCTGCATGGCTGTTTCTCTCTTTCTCCTTCTCCCGTCTCTGTTGATGACATAATTTTGCGGCATTATATGAAACGATACTCTACTCACACACACACACACACACTCATATTCACAACCCCACATACCCATACAGCTACAGACACATTCGTAGTTACGCTCGCACAAATTAATGGTTTGCCTTATGTATAAATGGGTTTAAGCGAAAGAAGCAAAATCAAACACAAACACAGACATAAAACAAATGCAAAATACATAAAAAAAAAGACAATACGAAACAAAAACTAAAATAAATAACGACAGCTACAAGCAAAAGTTAGCCGACAAACTGAGGTAAAGAAACCAAATTACATCAAGTCAGGCAAAATGCAGCCAAGCGTTCAGGTTTTTTCCTCTCATCGTACCTCTCCCTTGCTGTCTGTGTCTATTTGTTGTTTGGGTATTTTTTCTTTATACATTTTTTTTTTTTGTATTATTTTGCCATGCTCTTTGTGGCCAGACAGAGGCGCAGTTATTATTGCTGCTGTCGCTGTGCTCCATTACAAGTTGACTTGGTTTTTAGGCAACGCTTCGTTAACTGCAGTCATATAGACCAAAAGATTCTTTTTTATTTTTTTTTTTGAGGGCGTCGTCCAGACTCTCATCGCCAATTGGTCAAGTATGTTTGTGTCCAGGTTAAGACCGAATCTGGATAGAACTTGAGAAGGCTAGAGCACAATGTTAGAGCTGTTCAATTATAAATAAAATGCTATGATCCTTTGAGAATTTCTACTTATATGATATATTTAGTTGATATTCGCATATTTGTATTTATTTACATATTTTATTTCAAAATATTTGTTTTTTCATAAAAAAAAAGATATTTTGTTAAGATACTGCATTAACTGTACACGGGGTTTTCACTTGAAAGGTATTTATAAAGAAATTGGAGTTAGCAAAAAATATTCCCCTTTGAATTCTAAATAAAATATATAATGCATAAATTTCTAAAGTTTGATGAACTATTTATCTCAACTGATAGTCAGTAATATAATAATGGAGAACATTTTAAAAATCATTTTATTATTTATATATGAATATATGTAGTAGAAATGGGTTGTATTCATGCTATAAGTACTTGAGACAAGAATGAAGTATTTCAAGGCCATGACACTTGAGGCACGTTCCATAAGACAGACAAGACCTTGGAAGCGAAACTCTTATTTGGGTTAGAGTTTATTTCGAAATTTCACAAAATTTGTACAACTTGATATAACAATCCCTAACTATGCTTATCTCTTTATTTGCTTTGACTTACATATATTTTCATACTACAACAGCTTCTGCTTGTCGAGTTTAATTTGATAAGAACAGCTGATAACAAGCTGCGGTTATATAGAAAGCAAGTAGAGTGTAGTGTAGGGGTTTACCTTTAACAAGAAGAGAGTAGAGTGTAACTCTGAATGAACTCAACTTGCGAATGAACTAAGTGAACGCCACTTCTCTATCTCTTTCTTTCTGCTGCTGCTTCTTCTTCTTCTTCTTCTTTCGTATCGTAGTCACTGCAAGTTCACTGTAGTTCAACTATCATTGGTAATTTCTATCTGTGTGTATGTGTGTGTGATTGAGTGCGTGCCTAATTATGAGTTTTATTTTCATCTGCTTCGCGCAGACAACACATAAAAAGCAAAAACGGAACTTGACTGAACTTTTACATTATTTTCTCCATTTTCTGCTGCTGCGGTTATTGTTTGCATGTGTGTGTGTGTGTGTGTGAGCAGCTTTTGGCACGTTACGCTGTCCCATGTCTGTTTGCATTGGAATTTTCCATAGCTGAGCGCCGCAGAGCAACGAAACGACCAAGAAAGAAGAACGAAAACTATAGCAGACCAGCTGTTCTTACGATTGCACTTGCAAGAATCTTGCCTACGCCACCGCCCACATGCAAACACACACAATCATCTGACTTTCTTGTTGGTGTGGCGTGGGTGTGTGAGAGCACCGCATGTGTTTTATTTTAGAGCACAAACCCTCCCTCTCTCTCTCTTCGTATGTACGCTCTTGAACGAACTTGTGCCATGCAAACTTTATTTCTTTTCTTTGTATGTATGTATGCATGCATGCACATAGTTGCGTATTCCTTTGCAGAGTATGTGTAAGTATGTGTAACAGCAATTGTGCAAGGGAAACACAGAGAAGCTGTGTTGGGCAAGTTCATTACCAAACTGCAAGAGGACTTCGAATGGAAAGGCATGCTATAGCCTCCAGCTGGGTGATTAGGCTACTGCAAAGCATACGTACGCTCACACATGACGCCCACGCAACGTGAACTGACTTTGGCTGGAGGGCATCATGTTTTGCACTGCACTTTGTGTGTTTACTTAGCGACAAAACGCAGTTACTTACCCACACATACCACTATATACATACATACATATGTGTATAAGTAGTATAAAAGGTGTTTTAATACTATTTGCTTGCAACAACAAAAATTCCAAAAACGCAACCGGATTTCGTTATACGGTTTCGTTGACTGCTGCTGCTGCTGCTGCCGCTACGCTGCTCTGCTCTGCTTTTGTTTGTGTTTGCGTTTGCGTTTTCGTTTTGTCTTTGCAGTTTGGGTTCGGCTCGCGCTTTCATTTATTTCATTGCTTTGCTTGCTTCTTGTCGTCATATTGTTGTTGTTGTTGGCTGAGGCTGAGCTTTTGCAGTCACTGCTGCAGTGTATGCAAGTGCATATCAAACTGTGCTGCGGTTATTCAACAGGCGAAAGGCCAGCACAAAATAGAAGAAGAAGCAGAAAACAAAAGCAACAATTATAAATGACGACAAGGCAACAAGAGAGTTCATGCTCTCTTCGGACACGGCGACTCAGTGAATGCATAAAATGAATCGAAGATTATAAAAATAAAACGAATATGTGAATGTATTTGATGCACAATAAATATAAATTTGTTTATGTGCATAATTTGTTTGCATTTTTATTGTAATTTCGTTTGTTGTGTGTTTCGTTGTTTAAGTAACATGCAATTATAACGCTTTGAATTTCCGATTATATATAGAGATCAACAAAGACTAAAATATTCATTAATTAGTTGAGAGGTATAATTATCTTTAACCTTTTTTCCCATTGTTAAATTATGTGATAATTAACAAATCAATACTGACATTATAAACTGTGATTTTCAATAGCTTTCAATCACGATTTTTCTAGCAAATATTTTAACGATGCTTTAAGAGCTTTTAAGCTCTAAGTTTATTGCATTTTCAGTTTTTCGTGAACTGAAGTTTTTTCTATGCTCGTTAACTTTTTTAATTATTAACGGTTTTTGTTAAATATACAATTTTCTTATCAATTATTTCTATTATTACCTTTTGCCATCATTTATTTTGAATGTATTTTCTAAATGAGATCTCTTGACTTGTTGAGTGACAATCGAACAAAAAATCAACACACCTAAAAAACTCCCACACATTGCCACAAAAATAGTTCGAAAATGGTCATAGATAATTTCGAAAGTATAGCTTTTTTTTTTTTGAATTGATGGGATTATGATCTTGAATTTGCTTTGAGATACAATTGTATCTTTTGTGCTCAATGATTTGGCATATTTTTGGGATTTGAGGTTCGAGGGTTGATTCAGCGCTGAAAAATGTAAACATATATTACATTTAAAATTTGTGTTAATTTGCATTCACGAGATGAACTCGTTTTGGCAGGCAAAAGTTGAACAGAACTTGAAACAAATAAAATAATAAAAAAAAAAGAAAATAAAATAAAAATTATATTACAATTTTTGTATTTTATTAAAAATAATAACAAATTTTATTAAAAATAATAACAATAAAAAGAGCCGCAGACTACTATGAACATAAAAAATATATAAATAAAAAATATACAACATACAAAAAATATTTATATATAAAGGAAAAAAAAAAAAAGATTAAAAATAATAAAATTATTAAAGTTTAAAATTATAAAAATATGTGTATAAAATATATACATATATATATTTTTTTAATTTTGAAAATTATGGAAAACAAAATTGGAAACTGCAGCTATATTTTTAAAAATTTTATACATTTTTCTATAAAAGCAGTGTATAATTATATTTAAAATATACAAAAAAAAAAAAAAATAAATAAATATGTGTACATTTCCAGTAAGGTGATAATTTGTATATAATTAATTTTTTTGATTTAATTACCAAATTGTGATTAATATTCAAAAGTAATTCAAAAAATAAAAATGATATTATTTCAGAAAGTTCCGGTGTGCCTCATACAGTTTATAAGGGTAATCACAAAAAATATACAAAAGAATGCCTAATCATCTTCGACAAGGAGACGGGTGCTATCACAATAGAGAAGCTGAATCACAACATACAAGTGAAGAAGACAAGGCAAGTGTCACACAAAACTAATACTCCACTCTAAAGTCCTCATTATGTGGTATTGTTTTTTGCTTGTTTGCAGAAGTGAAATGACAAACAAGCATAGCTTGATGCCCGCTGCGAATGCTGCACCCATGTCTGCCACAAATGGTGGCATGCCATCGACAGCTGGTGGTTCCAATTCTGGAACTGGTTCAGGATCTGGATCAGGATCGGGTCCTGGTCCCAAGCTGGAAAACAGCACGGTGCGCATCACATCCAAAACGAAAGTGTCCACGGGCAGTCGTCGTAATCAAATCAGTAAGTTGTATTGATAATATTTAATATAATATTAATTTAATAATTAATTAAATACTTTAATTTTATTAATGTTTATTAATTTTTAATCTGTTATTAATTTTTTTGTAGTTGACTTCAAGCCCCGCAATTCGCCCATGCAACAGAGTTCCCCATCGCGTCCAGTTTCCTCTCATCGCAGTCCACAATCAGCGCCAGCGTACGTACCACAAATACTTCACATAATTAATTTGTGTTAATTAATGAACACAAAACTTAATTGAATTTTACAGTTGGCATGCCAATAATGGCCAACAGACATTGCCCAGCATACCTATGATAATGGACGATGATGACTTCGGATTGGGCGCTGCCTTGCAGAATGGCAATCAGGCCAATATCTCGGGCTCATCTACAGGTTCCTCCGTTGGCCAGCCAGACTATGCCACCTCCTCCTCCTCCGTCTCCGCCTCCGCCTCACATCACATGGTCAAGCAACAGCAGCGACACCAACAGGCGCCGCCTAAACGACCACAACATCAAGCAACAACGCAACAACGCACCAGCCCCCCTATGCAACAACAGCAACATGCTAATCATCACCAGCAACATCAGCAGCAACAGCAGCATCATCAGCACCAGAGTTATGGTCGTGGTGGCAATAACAGCAACAACTACGCACAGCAGCAACAGTTGCAGCAACAACAACAACAACAACGTCCTTCATTTAGCCATAGCAGCCATAGCAATCACATGCCCCTGGATCTGGACTCGCCCAGTCAACATGACTTGACCTCGCAGTCCGTGGCACATGCGGCCGCCGTGCTGGAACAGGTGTGTTGCAACTTCAAAAACGGTTCTCTTATTTTTTTTGAAATTTATTCAATGTTGTTCTTGTTCTTAACATTCTTGACAGCAAATTGGTGGCGCTTTGAGTACCTCCAGTTCCAGTTCGGGCTCGGATTCGAGTGACAGCGACAGTGGCAGTGATTCGGATGATAGCACCGACAATGAACATGCCACGCCGCAATCTCAGCTGCCACCGCCACATCAACAGCAACATCATCATCATCAGCAACAGCAACATATGAATCAATTGCCCAACTTGGGTTTGGGTTCCATATCGCCGGCCTACAACAATCAGTCAAATCCTCAGCAACATCATCCACAACAGCAGCAGTTGCAACATCAGCAGCAACAACAACAACAACAGCAGTCCGGCATTTATGCGTCCAATGGTGGCTTCCCCAGTGATTTTCTGCAGGCGGATCTGCAATTGTCCTCAAATTCGTCCGATGATGACGATTAGTCGTTTTTTCCTAACAAAAAAAAAAAAAAAAAACGTTTATCGTATAACAATTAGTTGTAAACAAATATGCCTTGCTTTCGAGTACTTTATAAACAAAATAACGAAACAAACAACATCAACAACAAATGAAGAAAATACACAAAATTTACATATACAAAAAATAGCATACTATAAATCAAATTGATATTCATTCTCTCTGCGTTTAATTAAGTTGAAATTATTATTAATTGAATGGTGAATTTAATTGCTAGTGAAATTTTTTATATATACATAAATAAATTCTTAGTTATACATGCATATACATATACATATACATATATATCTAAACAATACACACATACATTATATACAAAGATATACATAATATTGTAACAATTAATAATAGTAATGATTCAACACAATTTTATTCACATAATTTGTGTACAATGCGAAAAGAGAAGAAGAGTAGAAGAGTAGAAGATTTGCCAACATTTTAATTGTATATTAATTTTAATTTTATATGAAAATAATCAAATAAAAACAAATAGAAGGTTATGTGAAAACTTGTTGAGAAAGCGAAAAAAGCCCGCGCAATATTTATAACAAAAAAAACAAAACAAAACAAATGTAACAAATTATTTAGTTTTTTAGTTGTGATGTGCAAATGGAAGCAGATTCTTTGCCATTAATTACGCATTTTATATTAAGCAATTTGTCAGCCAACAACAAAATAATTAGCAAAAATTAAAACTAAAAACTATATAGAACCAAATGCAAAAAGAAACATAATTGAATTAATGTGTGTGTTTTTTTTTTTGTTTGCTTCAGTTTTATATTTTAATTATTAATTATAATGTGCTTTCTTTCCAATATCAATATTGATTTTGTTTTAGTCATTGAATTGAATTTTGTAATGTAAAGAAAACAAAACAAAACGGCATTAATTTTGTTAAAACTTTGTTAGTTAAAATATATACATATGTATATTTGCATATTTAATAAAAATTTAGTAAAAATCTTCGCGATTACGAAAGTGCGACATGAAGACAGATATACAACAATATGTGTATATATATATATTTTTTAATTTTATATACTATTAACTTGGACTCGTGTTTGATTTTTGAATTTGAATTTATTTGTAAACATTTTTAATTAATTTTTAATTACACTTTAATTACTATTATAATGATTATTATTATTTTTAATTATAATTTTTGTTATGTGCTTGCAATAATTTAGAGCAACGAAAACTGATTTGAACAACAAACTGCATACAAATAAAAAATGATAAAAAAAATATTAGAAGAGATTTCCAATTTTCATTTTTGTATATATTTACTGAACAATCATATGTAGCTTAATTTTGCGGTGCAATGAATACTCCTTCCATCATAACAAACTTGTCCACACACACACACACGCGCGCATTTTGTTAACATTTTTCTATAGTAATAGTATTTAGTTTTGAATTTTTAAAAGAAAACGAAACTCATTTGTAAAGAACCATCCAAAGAACGAAAAGAAAAGAAACGACCAACAGCCGAAACGCCTACATCAAAATGAAATTAACTAACATAAGAGGTTTATTTTTTTAAAAAATACAAAAATAATAATTAACATAATATAATATTAATATAGAGATATACATATATGTGTGTGTGTTTTTGTCGTTTTGAATTACAGTCAAACATAAAAATAATAATAAAAATAATTTAAAGAGAAATTTTGTTTTACCAACAAGAGAACAAAGTACTCGAAAATAAATTATTTAAAAATATTATAAAAAAAAACAAACAAACTCTGACAATTCTGATAAACATAAGCACAACCAGTCTAGTACTAAAAATTAAAATTATTATTATAAGTTAGAAGTTACAACACCGCAAAAATAAAATGAAGAGCATTTAACTTGAACGAGCCAATTAAATTTTAAAACTTGCAATATTCACAGATTGCATCTTTTCCAGCTGGTCAAGGTTGTTAATTAATTGTTTATTTTTAAGGCGCACTTGCAAAAATATTGTTAACGGTGGAGTCCGTCAGTGTTAACCATCATGGTTTTTTCCAAAAAGTCGAATGTTCCGAATCTGGAGATTTTGGTATTCAATAGATAGCTGGGATTAAAATATATATAAAACAACACATTAAAGTTGTTTTTGTGAACATATTTTAAGTAGAAGAGCGAATATAAACTCAAAAGATTTTTAAATATTTATTTGCGCGCGAATATTTTTCTGTAGCATACTTTCGCGATGGTGCAAAACTGCCACGTGGCGGCTACACAAAATTCGCTAAAAATAGCAGAATTTCAATTAGTTATAACTTTTTTGTATCTGAACTAATTTCGTCGAAACATGTCGCATTGTGAAGGTTTTGAGCTCTAGTGTATTCAGTACCAAAATGGTCAAGATCTGTGAGATTCTGATTTTTGGCAAAATAGACAGTGTAACCATCATGCTATATTGCAAAAAATCGAATGTTCCGAATCCGGAAATTTTTGTGTTTAATCGATAGCTGGGATTGAAATATATATAGAACAACATATTAAAGTTGATTTTGTGAACTTATATTAAAGAAAACAACGAATGTCAACACAAACATTTTTAAATTTTTCGCTGCCCGCCAAAAATTTTCGCAGCATACTTTTGACAAAATGTGGAGCTGCCAACTGGCACCAAAGTATGATCAGCCGCTGCGCATGAGTAATCGATACAGCGGTGCTTGGGAACTGCCACTTGGCGGCAAGCAAAAATAATGAAAAATAACCCATTATATTTTCAGCCACATCTTTTTTGTTTCTTAATAAAATTTATTGAAATATATCGCAAACTGAAGGTTTTGATCTCTAATTTATTCGGTACCAAAATGGTCAAGATCTGTGCGATTGTGATTTCTGGCAAAATAGACAGTGTAACCATCATGATAATTTGCAAAAAATCGAATGTTCCGAATCCGGAAATTTTTGTGTTTAATCGATAGCTGGGATTGAAATATATATAGAACAACATATTAAAGTTGATTTTGTGAACTTATATTAAAGAAAACTACGAATGTCAACACAAACATTTTTAAATTTTTTCGCTGCCCGCCAAAAATTTTCGCAGCATACTTTTGACAAAATGTGGAGCTGCCAACTGGCACCAAAGTATGATCAGCCGCTGCGCATGAGTAATCGATACAGCGGTGCTTGGGAACTGCCACTTGGCGGCAAGCAAAAATATTGAAAAATAACCCATTATATTTTCAGCCACATCTTTCTTGTTTCTTAATAAAATTTATTGAAATATATCGCAAACTGAAGGTTTTGATCTCTAATTTATTCGGTACCAAAATGGTCAAGATCTGTGCGATTGTGATTTCTGGCATGCTATTTTGCAAAAAATCGAATGTTCCGAATCTGGAAATATTGGTGTTCAATCGATAGCTGGGACTATAATATATATAAAACAACACATTAAAGCTGTTTTTGTGCACTTATACTAATTAAAACAACGAACATAAATTGTGAAGATTTTACATTTTTATTTGCGCGCTAATAATTTTCCATTGCATACTTTCGCGATGATTCAAAACTTCCACGTGGCGGCTGAACTAAATTCAACAAAATAGGAGAATTTGAAATGGCTATAACTTTTTTGTTTCTACACCAATTTAGCAGAAACATGTCGCAAACTGAAGGTTTTGATCTATAGTTTATTCAGTATGAAAATGGTCAAGATCTGTGCGATTGTGATTTCTGGCAAAATAGACAGTGTAACCAAAGACAATAGAACACTAAGATGCGTAACGCCATACAAAATTTTTGCACACAATTTTTTCGGGCTGGCTCTAGAGCTGGCTCTAGAGCTGGCGCTAGGCTCTCTTGAAATTTCGCACAAAAGCCAGGGAGAGAGAGCGCTCTAGAGCCAGCCGCTCTCATGCACGCATACAGCGACAGACGGCGACTGTAGGTGTATACATGTATTCTAAAGCACTGTAAATTTGCTTGCATGTATTATTTTTCTATAGCGCACTGTCAAAATATGTATACCCTTTACGTAAAAGTGAAACTTCACATTGAAAAATTATAATTAGGGTATTAGGCGTGCGACTTGAAAAAATATGCGAAGATAACGATCAAAGCGTGCGCGTATATACACATACATACATATGCATGCGCCGCTACCGCAACGCTTTCTTGCGTTGTCGAAATATGTATACCCTTCACGTTAAAAGTTCTGAGTTTATTTGGAAGTCGCTTGCACATTGAAAAAATTACAATTAGGGTATTCAGCGTGCGACGTGAAAAAATATGCAAAGCCAACGATTGTGGGTGATCAGAAATAATAATGATTTCGGGATTTCGGCTCAAAAATCGTCTTCTTACTGAAGTACGCACACATACGTACTTGCGTGTTCTTACACGCACTAACACAAGCAAACGCATTCTATTTTTAGATTTTTACGCTCTCAATTTTGTGTGAGCGGGGAGAGCAAAAGAGTCGCGAAAATCGAAAAATTACGCTTCATAGTGCAAATTTTTGTATGGTCGTTACGCATCTTAGTGTTCTATTGTCTTTGGTGTAACCATAGTGATATTTTGCAAAAAATCGAATGTTCCGAATCCGGAAATTTTTGTGTTTAATCGATAGCTGCGACTGAAATATATATAAAACAACACATTATAGTTGTTTAATTGCACATACATTAAAGAAAACAACGAATGTCAACACAAACATTTTTAAATTTTTCGCTGCGCGCCAAAAATTTTCGCAGCATACTTTTGACAAAATGTGGAGCTGCCAACTGGCACCAAAGTATGATCAGCCGCTGCGCATGAGTAATCGATACTGCCACTTGGCGGCAAGCAAAAATAATGATAAATAACCCATTATATTTTCAGCCACATCTTATTTGTTTCTTAATAAAATTTATTGAAATATATCGCAAACTGAAGGATTTGATCTCTAATTTATTTGGTACCAAAATGGTCAAGATCTGTGGGATTGTGATTTCTGGCAAAATAGACAGTGTAACCATCATGCTATTTTGCAAAAAATCGAATGTTCCGAATCCGGAAATTTTTTTGCTTAATCAATAGCAAGGATTGAAATATATATAAAACAACACATTATAGTTGTTTAATTGCACTTATATTAATTAAAACAATGAACATAAATTGTGAAGATTTTCAATTTCGCATTTGTGCGCGAATAATTTTCTATTGCATACTTTCGCGGTGATCCAAAAACGCAATAGTAGAATTTTAAACTGCTTTTACTTTTTTGTTTAAACACAATTATATGAGTCGTGAAATTCTAAGTAATAATCCATTTTCACAAGCTCCAGATTGTAGTATATATTGTATTGTTATTGTTATAAGAAGAACACGTCTGTTTTGTCTATATAGTATATTATTTACTTACATGATTAAGCAGTGAACAAATGACACGCAGCGTGAGTAAGCAAGTCTATGGGATCGGCACACAATACAATACACAATAATATATGTACATATATATAATAATACTATATAGGGCACTCTGATTCCATCATTTACATACGCTGTCTGACAACTCAACCGATAACGGATTGCTAAAACTATGCGCCGGCGCGATAAGACTGAATACAAGACGACGCTTCGACTGTTGCGAACTGGGAAAAAAAGAAAAGAGTTCCGAAATTGTATCAAACTAAAGGTCAAGTATAAATGGGAACTATACTATATACATACTATACTATAGCACTCACGACTCAGACACATTTTATGGCCTAACAACGCGATTACTAACAGCCCCATTAGAGGTATTAGTTTAATGTACCCCAAGGAGGTTTCTCCTCGTCTCTCCCCAGATAAACTAGGGGAATACTTATCGGGACGAGGCTCATAAATAGATACATAGTTGCGTATATATACATATTCGATTAGGTCTTGGGTCTTTGGCTTTATCAACTGATACTTATCACTTGGGGTAATCTCGGAATTTTAGTTCTTCGACTGTTAACAGCGATTTTCGATTCCTTCATGGTTCTTCATGCCTGGCGATAAGCATACGTTTGACATTGTTTTTGTTTTTTTTTTCTTCTTCCATTTTGTGTAATTTTTTTATAATTATTGCTGTCGGCGCGCTGAGTTCAGTCGTTGAAGGGTCGTCTGGAGAAACAGTCGCTGAGTTACGTGCGGATACAATATGAAAATTGAATGGGCTCCGGCAAATGTGCCGCCACAGCGACGCATCGAAACCTTCGTCACGGGCATCTTTACCTTGTTTTTCTTCTCGCTGCCGCTGCTCTCCTTTGCCCTAGTGGGTTTACTACTGGTAAGCTGTCTTCCAAATGGCATATCTATCTATAGTAGACTCTATAATTATATCTATTCTAATTCTAATCCATATGCTCTTTCAGTTCTACGGAGGTCTACTGATCAGAACGCTGCTGGTCATCTATGTCGTCTATATCGTTGTGGAACACAAGCGCAACTTCTCCGCCATGGATGGCAATGGGTAAGAAAATCCTCTCCCCATCTGCGAGACCCCCATTACCGCACTTTTTTTTTTGTTCTCAGAACCTTTCTAACACCACGTTCGTTTTCTGTTCCCTCAGCTTGATGTTGAATCGGACGAATCCTCTATATCGCATATATCGCAACTATTTCCCGGTCTCGTTGATCAAGACCGCCGATCTGCCGCCGAATAAGAACTATATTCTAGCTAGTTTTCCACATGGCATTCTTGGGTAAGTTGTTGGCGCTTTTATCTTATCTGCATGGTTTCTAAATATAACAACTATATTGCAGCACCGGCATTTGCATCAACATGGGACTGGACATTAGCCAATGGCTCAAGTTGTTCCCACAGGTGCGTCCAAAGGTGGGCACCTTGGATCAACATTTCGTTATACCCTTTCTGCGTGATTTGCTTCGCTGGTGGGGATTGGTTTCCGTTTCGAAGGCATCGCTAAAGTACTATCTGACCAAGTCCAATGATCCCAAGGATCCCAACAATCGCGATGGCTTCACCTCCAATGCCATTGCCATCTTAGTGGGCGGCGCACAGGAGGCTCTCGATTCGCATCCTGGAAAGTACATATTGACCCTGAAGAATCGCAAAGGATTCGTCAAAATGGCCATAAGAACTGGGTAAGCCAAACTTGGATTAATCCAGGACTTCAACTCAGTCTGTGTGTGCTACTTCCAGCTCCTCCATTGTGCCCTCCATTTCCTTTGGCGAAGTTGATATCTTCGATCAAGTGGATAATCCTCCAGATTCGATGCTGCGTCGTCTGCAAACCATAGTTAAGAAACTCACAGGCATATCCCCACTAATACCTGTGGGTCGCGGCTTCTTTAACTACACGTTCGGATTTGTGCCATATCGTCGTCCTATCGTGCAAGTTGGTAAGTGTAACCGATAACTAATATCGACTATCCGAATGAATATATCATCCAACGTTTATAATGTTTGCAGTTGGTGCTCCAATTGATGTGGTGAAGAGCGAAGATCCGGATCCAGCATATGTGGATGAGTTGCACACCAAGGTGATGGTGTCCTTGGAGCAATTGTTTGATCAGCATAAGGAGAAATATATGCCGAATTCAAAAAACACAAAGCTTATTATACAGTAACTAGCCCTGGATTTTGGAAAAACATTTTAGTTGTTAGTTAGTTAGTTAGTTAGTCTATAATGTATGTATAAAAGTTAGTGAGCTTAATTTTAACGAAAGCGTATGTTCTTTTTATTAATATTATTATTAATGTTAATGTTACCAATTAAATTTGTTACTTCGTACATAAATATTATATACAAAAGGAAAAGTTGGAGTTGAAATTTCATATTTGGAAAACTTAACTAAATTTTGAAATTTTGCTTCTCTTTTGAATTTTGTTGTGCCATGATGTTTTTTTTTGTATTGTTTCAATTTCAACTTTGTTATTATACTATATATACTATATTATGTAGGTGTATATAGAATTTTTGTTTAACAACTATGTATATAAGGAATTTTTAAAAATACAATATTACGCTACAGTAAATTCAATCGCAGAATTTTCTCAAGTAAGGTACAATTACAATTAGTTAAATCCTGTTTTTTTTATTTTATTTTTTTTTTGTAATTTTTAGCAACAAATCACCTTGTTTTATATTTATGGATAACAATCATAGACTAAAGCAATGTGTGTGTAAATGATGAATGCAATTTGTTATTGGCTTCAAGTACGAAAATGTAAATTATTATCTATAATTATTTAGGATTGGAGCGTAGTGGGAGAAGGAGGGACACACACGAAAGGAATTCTGCGAAATCACAAGGAACACTTGGCATAAACTGGGGTAGGACCTATTTTTTGGGGTTTTTGGGTTTCTCTGTTCTCTAGTTTCTATAGCAAATGCAGTATATCTACATATAAGTTGATGATTATCTTTTGTTTATGTTTGTAGTTAGTTGTTTATAGTTGTTGTAAAAATTATGTATAATATATGTAAATATTCTGTGGGCTCTCTTGTTCTGTAGTATATGTAGAATAGCTCTAGCTCTATTTTTTATTTTGTTATCTATTTTGGGTACTATTAGTAGTTATTGGGCGTGTGGCGGGTGACAAAAATATATGGGCAATTGTATTACCCCATATCGTTTCAACTATATAAATCGAATTTGATTTGATTAATTTTGTTTGTTTAGCAATACAAAATTGTTTAGTTTTTATTTTTCTTTTCATTTTTTTGGCATAATTTATGTCTATATAGTTGATGCAGTTTTCAAAGTTATCGAGTTTTACATTTTTGTCAATTAGTAAAGAGCCTAAAAACATTTGCTATATATATATATATATAGATATATTAGTTTTAATATACATTTTTGTATATATATATTATTTAAATGCTAGCTCTTTGTTTAATTCGTTTACTATTACTACGGATTTTTTAGGTACTAGCCAGGCAGCCAGGATTTGCGTATATATGTATGTATATATGGGCGCAACAATGCAAAAAGGCTTACGATATTTGCTGTGGTTCCAAAAGAAGCGTTTCCTCCATCATCGGTTCTCATTTTGCTTTAATCTTAATTTCGATTTTGGTTTTATTTTGGTTTTGCTTTAAATCAATCCCTGAGTGCATTTGTTTTAACTATATATGCTGCTTGATTTCTTTGGTGTTTCTTTTTGTTTTATACTTTTGTAATTGTTCATGTTGTTGTCTTTGTTTGTTGGTGTTGTGGTCTTCATTTGGTTTTTGCTTCAGCTTTTTTTTCAGAATTGATGCGGATTCTGCGCGAGTGCCTTAATTGAAACAGGTATCCATTAAACACATTTAGATGCGAATTTGCTTTTCCTTATAATGTTCTTACTTTTTTGTTTCGTTCTTTTCAATTGTTGCCAATCAATTTAAATATTTGAATTATCATTATTACTATATTATTTTTTTTTTGCGGTTTAAACATGTGGCGTGTGCTTTAGATTTGTAAGTCGAAGAATAAACGTTAAGTAATTTGTTAATTTGAGCTTAAAATTGTGCATGGAAGATTAACAAGGTTGTTCTCTGTTGGAATTAGTGTGTGTAAATGTGTCTGTGTATGTGTGTGTGTTAGTGTATTGATTTTAAGTTTTCAACTTGTAGTTATTAACATTGAACAAGGACTTTAATATTTAGTTTTGCTTTGATTGGTGTTTCAATTGCGGGCCTTACTGTGAGCTCTAATTTTATATATTTATATTAATGTTATTATTATGTTAATTATTTCAATAAGTATCTACAAAAGTTTTGACGCTTCCAATTCTTTAACAATTCTCAAATATATTTATACTATAGTTTTTCTGCTCTTTGTTACCATTACTATCAAACTCAACATTCATATCTTGATATATCAGATATATATAGTTTTGGTTTTATATATTTTGTATATATATATATTTTTTTTATTGTATAATTACAATTGAATTTTCATTATATTATAATATGTACGTATCTCTTAAGTTTTGTTTAGTTGGGATTAGGGAAGGATATTAATACAATATATGTTTTGGGGAGGGGACAATTGTTATATATTGTAATATGTAAGTACGTGTACACTATCCAGCATAATACAGTTTATGTTTATCATTTGCATATTTGTCAATTTATAATTGCCATTGATAACTACTCTCAATTTATTTCATTCTAATCGAAATCATAATCAATAAATTTTGTTCAGCTTTGCTAAGACTTTAGCTTCATTATCATCATCATGATCGGTCAACATTTTCCAATTACTAAAAAACTTTTCCTAAATTTTAAACAATTTCTCGCACTGACTTATTGTTGGCAAATTAACATTTCTGATAGCTTCACTAATTCAACATATGCTTCATAAGAAACTTTTCTAACTTTCTTTTTACTTTTGCTATCATTTACTTTAAACTTTTTCTGTTTCTGCATCTGCCTTGCATTTGTTAGTTTTAAGATCTACACAAATATTTATAGATATATGTATATATGTATAAATCAACAATGACTTTAAACGAAAAACGTCTCGACTTAGAATTAACAAAGAAAATTTAAAACAATTCTATAAAATTTATAAAAATTCTTGTGTGTGTGTGTGTTGTGTTAATATATGTATATATGTATATGTATCTATATATTTATAAATATATATGGTGGTTTTTTTGTTTCTTCAGCTGTCTAGACAGCCACAATGGCCGCCATCTACGAGGCAGTCGGCACAGGGTTAAAATAATGCAGGCCATTGGTCTAAATGAAAATAAAATTGTTAATATATATTACAGTTAAGATCAATTACAATACATACAGCCATATCGTATTCGGTTATGTAGGCGGGTATTTCCAACTGATCCTTTGTTATGGCCGAGTACAGATGCTCGACACCTGGCAGCGAATGCACTTTGGCCTTTATGGCGGGCGCCATGAATGTGGTGAACCACCAGGTCATCATTTTAGTCCAGAATGTGGGATGCACAATGTAAAAGGCCTTCAGGTTCTTCTTGTATCTAAGAAAACACAATATAATTTAGTATTATATTAAAGGAATATCTCCGCAATTTATACTAACTTGTATGGCAAGACACTGTAGACCTCACGCAGCCAGTGCAACGATGGATAATTGCTGGTGGATGTGAGGGTATGGAAGTAAGCAATCACATAGTCGCCCTTGACAATCGGATCCAGCAACTTTATCAGATATAGCAGTGCCTAAAAAATAGAGTAGTAGTACTTTCGAAAAACTTAAATCTCTTATATTCTAGTATATTCTCTTCTACCTTTTCCAGATCAATATTCTGTGCGGGAAACCATTTCCCGCAGAACACAATTACGGGTCTGCCCAAGCGATCCACTCCGCTCTGATATAGACATCCGATACCAGATACCTCATTCAGATCCTCCACCTGTGCGCGTTGCAAAAGACGTTCATATCTGTAAGAGAGATGAAGGAAACCCAATTCAATATATAACTTCCAATTGTTAACAAATAAACTCCCTTTGCTCTTACTCCACTTTAAATATATGTAGCTCAATTCTGTATTTGTTATGAACGTATGGCAATTTGCTTACCTAACTGTCAGCCTGTCAAGCTCTATTTAAGTGTTTACCTCGACTTAACTGCTTTCAAATTCTAAACACATTTTCAATATCGACATCGATATTTTGCCCACTATTTGCTTGCCTCATTATATATTTTTGAAAGGTGTCCCCCGACAAACCACGTAAGCTCGACTTTTACGACTTTTTGCCATGACTTCATATTGATGTGCTAAAATCATCACAAATACTCAACAAAATTGGAAAATGTAAGATATGATAATTAGTCATGTTTAAATCGGATTAATAAAACGCATGATGGGTCTTCAGATTCAAGCAAACATGTGTTGCTACTTTGACCCAGTTACTTGCTGAGCAATTCTGATCGCTTGGTATTTTTCACAATTTCGGAAATAAAAATAAAAATTTTCTTCTTCTCTAAAATTAAAAAAAAATGCACAAAAAAAATTCTTGAAATCGACTAAATCTTAAACAAAATTCCGTTGAAAATACCAGGCGAACAGAAATCAGCAGAAAGTAACTAAAAATCTTGTGGTGGCAATGCATAGCATACTTTTAAGCTGACACAATGAAAATTTTATTGAAGCATACTTTTAAGGCTTTGGAAATACATACTCAACTAAGCATGTGCTGAAAGTCGCTCTGAGAGAGACTCTCACACATGTGAGTCAGGTAGGTATACTTACCGGAGATCATGTAAACATTTAACCAAACCTGTGTATGACTTTTGTGCAATTCACATTCAACCAAACACGTGTTGCCGATTTGGATCAGTGACTTTCTACTGATTTATGTTCGCCTGGTATATTCAGAAAAATGTTGTTTGACAATTTTTTGGAAATAAACATCCCGCATTTCTCAACTCTTTTGTAACATCTTACATTTTACTATTTGAAATAACAGTATTTGAAAAAATGGTCGATAAAATACCGATAACAGTTCGATACCTTTAATCGAAGATACATCGAAAGGCGAAAAGGAACCGATAGTTATCAAAATACGCAAGTATATGGGCAGATTAGAGATATTCTTCAATTTCTACTACTATTATTTTAATTTATACTCGATTTATTATTCTTTTCTTGTTTTGCTGCTAAGTTCTTATATTTGTATTTCAATAATTTTTTTGTCTTATGGTATACTACGCTTTATATTCATATCACATTTATTTTTGGTTTCTCTTCTATTTTTGCAACTGTATAGTAGAAACTGCAAACTGTAATTTCTACCTAAACTTTTATTATTTGTTTTTACTATGTGCTTAACTTCATACTTTTTACTCATTTCCATTTTCTACTAATATTCGTAATGCTTCAATTACTTGTATTGTGCTGTTCCCACTTCTTTTTTGCAGTCCCTTGAAGTTTCAGTTTCTTAAAATTTTTATTCGTACTTTTGGACTACCTGAATTAGAGATATTGACCCGGTGATCGAGTGCCGATCACTCTCGTGCCTTATGCTGTTATAAATTCATGTGCCAATCGACGTTAATTAACCAGTTTTTATATTTCAGAACAATTTCTGTGTGTGAATTTAGCAACTGACTTACGAATTGCTCACGATTGTTGTTTGTTTTGTTGATGCTCTGCATATGTTAATAATATTTGCATTTCTATCTCGCGCTCTCACTCCCCAACTAACTGCCTCTCTGTTTGCCTTTATGTGTATGTATATTATTGTTTATAATCAAAGTGACGCAGTGACTGCAGAATACGATAAGTGTAACTTCAACACCCACTGATAAACTCAAGATCAGCTGCCAGCGATAAGAAACAACAAGAGGAGACAGCATCTGCATTGTATCACTAACCCCTTGGCCCAGAGTTGAAAGATTGCCCCGAAAGGCATATAAAATAAAGCGACGCAGTGTGACGCAGCGTGCAAATAATATAAATAAATTTCCATAATCTCTACCAGATGAATTCGCACTGATATACCCTGTAAAAGCTGCACATACCCACAATTTGGAACATGAAATTGGCGTGTGAAATGAATATCGAAATAAACATGATGAATTAACGAACACGAAACATGTGCATAAAGCAAAGAGTGTAAAGTGGCAGCACAGAAAGGAATATTAATTATAAATAATATATATAACTCTGTTAATGGGTATAGTCAAGCTACAATCGAAACCCTAAAAATAATTATACAATTTTTTTTTGCTATTTTCACCACAAACAATGCCTACAAATAATTTCTATATTTATAAATTGAATAAACGAAGTCACTGTCCAATCTGTTCTTTTTATCGAGCTACTACTGTAGTTGGGAGGTTGTAATTGAAACGGGTAGGCATGGCACCGAGTAAATTGCATGCCATTGTTCAATTCAATTGACAGCTGTCCTGACCCTTCCACAACCTTAATTCCAGCCTTTGACTAACCGAAGCTTTCTAAAGGACTTGCAACATAATGTTGCACTATAAATAGATATCAGTTTGTAGGCCAATTATCACTAAGACAAATGACGTCATGCGATTTGAAGCAACGTCATCAACGCAATGAACTTGACGAGAGGCGTCGAGTGGGTGGCAGTGACAGTGGAGAGGGTTGAAGGGTAGCTCAGTTCATAATGTCATATTCATAGTCATAGTCTTAGTTCAATTGATTTTGCCTGCTTGTATGGGTGGTTTGCTAGTTGGTTGTTTGGTGGGTACCTCTCTTCCGGCGTCTCCATGAGCTCATCGGGCGCCATCATATCCCCAGTTGTCTCCTGCATGGGACTGGAGCCCAAGTCTATGGACGTCATGCCCTCGAGCATTGTCATACTTTCTTTTACTCGCTGTGTGGGT
Source organism: Drosophila quadrilineata (assembly GCA_018150725.1). Classification (NCBI taxonomy): domain Eukaryota; kingdom Metazoa; phylum Arthropoda; class Insecta; order Diptera; family Drosophilidae; genus Drosophila; species Drosophila quadrilineata. The sequence goes on from JAECWN010000407.1 coordinate 4,123,320, forward strand.
CTGATTGGGTAATGGTTGTTGTTGTGGGTGCTGTTGTTGTTGTTGTTGTCGTTGCTCCTTTTACAATTATTTTTGTTGTTTGTTATTTATCGATCGACTGGGAAATTTCTGTTGGAAAATACGTTTTACTTTTCCGTTCCGTAACGTTTTTGGCTATTTTCAGCTTGCACTTTTCTCTTGACGCAAATGGCGTAGACGGTTTTACAATTTTGAATTTATAAATAGATGTCTTAATAATTTTTTGTTATATATTGACTTTTATGCGACATAAATGGCAGCTACTACTTTGGCCAGACTCTTGAGTTGCGTACGGAAGCCGCTTTGAAAATGAACAACAAAATGAAACTAAATATTGTATGTATATCGGCGATATCTCTATATACTATTCAGTGAGTATATGTAATGAGTTCTCTTTTTTTATTGTAAATAAAGCAGAAGATTTGCCAAATGTTTAACTAGATGCTACAGAACCAACGCGACAAAACACGACCGTTCACTGCGAACTGCGTTTCTCGACTGAAACGTTACGGCGGCTACTCTGCTCTGTGATTGCTAAAAATCTGTGAGAGACTTGACTGCGTCTCGGCTGCCCAACGGCCACATGACCGAAGGCAGCACGAACATCGTCGCCGAAACGAAATGAAACGAACTGTGCTATGTACACCAAGAGCACGCTAAAGTCAGGAAGTGCAAGCTTACGCTCACCTGCTCATGCTCACTCTTCCACACTGTCTCTCGTTGCCTCTCTCTATCTCTCTGCCTTGCTTTACTTTGCTTTGCTTCTGCGCCCTTTTTACCTGCACAAACAATGACATCAACCCACAAACACTCTCAACACTCATAGCTAGACAATAGGAATAACATAGCAGGCAGAGTGTGAGTGGCTGCGAAAGGGTGTTAGAAAATTGTCCAAGGACATGCCCGAGTTTCTGTTGTTGTTGTTTTTAGATTCTATTAGCTGACAGCCGCCAATCGCATAAATGCAAATGCCATGTCGGCATCAAAGGCTGTCCAAAACATCAGCTATAGAAATCAGTCAACAAATATTTGCATGCCACATTTTCAGAGCTGCGACAACATGACGTATGCGCCACAAATCAAAAACAACAAATAATCATAAAAAAAAGCGCATGAACTCGCGTACAAAATGCATTGAACCAAATAACCGAACTGACATATCCATACTATACTATAGCAAATTAAATAAATTTATTAGGATTTATAAATTCGTTAAAGCGGAGGCTCAACTGAGAGCGAGGTGAATTGCGACGTGAGCTGGGAAGATGAGAGCTGATGACGAGTTGAGAACGAAGTGAGGTTTGCATTCAATGAACTGCAACATTCGAGCTCTAATTACAAATGCAAGGGAGAGAGAGGAACTGTGTTTATAATTAGGTGTGGGAATGATCATTGGCGCTACGTTAATTACGTTGACAAGAGAGCTTGGAATGCTTACAATGTGATTTAAACTGACAGACAGTGGCGTTTTCGAAATATTCATAGGTTACTTAGGTTACAAAATAGTATAAAAGTAGTCTTAAGCAAAGTAATTCAGTAAATTTCATATTCTTGCCATTTCTATTTAAAGTATTTTTAAAGAAGTAAATAAATAACACAGACAGAAAATGTTAACTTTTAATAAAACCTTAATAATCTTTCATTTCTTTCTAAATAAAAATTACTTAAGCTCCTCTCGCCAACATAATTTATAGCGATATTTTCTCAAGCTATCTTTAGCTACGTCAACTTGGTATCATTCTGTAAATAAAACGTGTCCAGCTACTCGTATATCGTATAGATACCTATGGAATTGACCCTTTTTCTTTAAGAAGGGTCAACTAAAGTCGGCTTCTCACACGCAATGCATGACGTAGCTTTCGATATGACGTCGTAACCTCTGACACGTGCAGTATACATATATAGAGTATATATGTATGTATATAATCGGAGACGTCGTAACAATTAGCAGCAGGAAGAGTAAATGTGTAAGTACGGCATAGGCTTCAAGCAGAACTTCAACGTCGCGTGCCAATGCCCTGTTAAATTTGCATACCGCTTGAGGCGCCACAGCGTGGCAGCTGAGAGGGGGCGAGGAGCATAAGAAGGGAAATAAACGAAGTTACTAACCAAAAGACTGGTTAAAGGAGTCATTTTGTCAGGCACTTGTGATATTTCCGGCACGCGTAAACAGAAATAGAATTAGTTGTAGAGCTACTTAGGATAAGAGAAAACCGTGTAGGAACTTGAAGAACCTTTTTATTTAGCTAACGTATATTACAATTCTCTATTTACTGAGGGGTATATTAACTATGACTGTTTTATGAACTGCAGACAACAACGTTAAGAGCTGTAAATGTAAGATGTTTGGAACGTAGAATCGCCCTTACAATGACGTAAGCTAGAGCTTCCTTTCGTGACGGCGTGTTAATATGTTTCATAATTAGTTAAGGAAACTATTAACACCCAAAGAGGGAATTGTAATAGTTTTTGAAATAAATACAAGGAACTTTAGAGTCAAACCTTATTCAAATTCTAAAAGAAATATTTTTCAAAAATATTCTTCAATATTAAAATAATTCAAAAGTATGTTTCGAAAAAATTCTTCAACTATATATCTAAAAACTATTTCTATTTCTAGTGGTCATCTCTGGTATATCTTTCTAACAAACAGACCCTTACCCAATTTTTCCCACTTTATTATAAGTATATATCTCGTACTCACCTTTCCTGATGCTCCATGCCTTCAATGCCCTCGGCGACAACACTCTCATAGACTCCATTTCTTGGTCGATCGCTCAGCAGATGCTGCCTGTCCAGATCGCGCTATAAATATGATATGATAGATATATAATTATATGCATTGAATCCTTAATTGTTGGGGATTCCCACCTGTATCTGTGCCTGCAACCCGCTGCTGTATGAATTGAGACTGAGTCCATTCATATCCCTGGCGCCATATTCCAAATCTGAACTGTTGCCCTCCATGTCGTGTGGACTAACGTCTGAATCGTCGTCAGCTGTGAAAGGAGAAGAGAGAGAGATATGCATGAGAGAATGCAGAGCATGAGAGAAAAGGAGAAGAAGAGCGTATTGTTGTCAATGCATCATTTACATGAGAACTCGAATGAATTGTTTATCATATTTGCGATTTGTTATTATTGTTATCAGTTGACTTATTTTTTTTTCTTAAAAAAAAAAAGCTCAGCCTGAATGCCGTTTGCTCTTTAATTTGAACTTCAGTGCTGTGAAATTTATTATAAACTGAACGCGACGCCGACGCCAACAGCTTTTGGACGCTGCTTCTGTCAATTACAGCGGCGAAGGCAGCAGCAGCAGCAGCAGCGAGAGAGAAAAAATAACAAAAACATAAGAAGGCAGCGCGACGACGAGACGCCCCCTGTTGGCGGGCAGCAGCATTCAGAGTGGAGAGTGAGGAAGATACTGACTGATAGAATGAGAGAGGGACAGAGAGAGAGAGAGAGAGAGCCTGTGAGAGATGCTGTAGCGATAAGCGAGTTGCGTTTGTTGTTTTCAAACGTTGACATGATTTAAGCGCGTATAGCAGGAGGAGGAACTTTGCCAAGAGATGAAGAAGTAGCGGAACAAAGAGACTGAGGAGAGCAGCAACAAATTCAGCTAAAAACATGCCTGACTGACTGACATATCGCGTTTCATCCAAAAACTGTCCAGATAAGGCAACAAACAGTTAACAGTTAATTTACATGTTTGTTTACCTATGACTTATTCCTAAGATTAACTTGCGTAATTCCAGCAACTGTGCTCAACTTAAATGAAAGCGCAACAAACAGCATTTAATAGACCAAGTATCCACATAGTTGAGCATACCCTACCATTAAACATAGGGAAATGTTAGCAGTGTTGTGATAATGATAGTCATCTGCAATTGGCGTGGGAAGTTCAACTCTAGTAAAACGATCAAGTTCATTCTAAATCAATTAGATCTCTCATCTATAACAATTGATCATCCAACTGCATAATTTAATAAATTATTTCAGTAATCATTTGTTTGTTATTTATATACTGCAGATGGAAGAAGTTGGCTGCAACAAAGCTAGTATATGAATGTCATAAGTCTTATCTACAGCGTATTCACATTATAAGCGAGGGCTGCTTTAAGAGTTTATCATTAACAGTGAAAACTTCTATGTTGTTTAAAGTATCATTTTAAATGCAAATTTAAATTAAATAACGATGTTTTCAAAACATTTTGATGATTGTGTAGTGTTTTCATTGCATTGTTTTTTTTTTTAAATATCTTGAACCCTCCTTTTCAAATATGAAATAACACTCCTGAGCGTATACGCAATGCACAGCCTAAAAGAATGCTACATAACTTTTCTCACTTTTGATTTCCTCAGTATTCTTATATTTTGTATTATCCCAAAAAGTATACTTCGAAAAAATCATCTTTTAGTTTGAACACAAGCCGCATAGTACAAAAACTCTATCCCAAAAATGATTTACATCCCAAAAACTGGAACGTAAATCTTTTTGATTTATGAAAATTCACTAGAAAAATTAAATGAAAGCTTATCACTGTATCAATGAATTCATTATTTCAGTTTTAAAAGCCATTTTGAAATACGAAGAATCGATACAACTCTCAAAAGTATGCAACACATTCTTTAAAATTAGAAGTGTCAAGAGTGACGTCAGCCGAGGTAATTAAGGAACTTTACACAAAAACCAAATTACCAGTTGTGTCGATTTAATTGATACAAATTTGTATAGAGTTTAACTAGTTGAAACTCGTTGAATTTAATAAAATAAATAATAAAAAATCGCACTTACGAAATGCAGTAACACAAAAAAGTGATTATCGCGTAACAACGAAATGTGCAAATTGAAACGCAATTGTTAAATCAATTGCGAATAATGGAAAATGATGACGAAAAAACACGTTAAATAAATCGCGAAATAAACTGAAAATAATATGAAAATCAAACAAATGGAACGAAGTGAGCGAAGAACCACACGAAAGCGTATTTCAAACGTAACTAAAGAAGCCCAACAAATGTCTCTATGAGGGCGATTCGGACCCAACTCGGATGCGGATTGGACATTAGTTTTTGAGGGGTAAACATCAACAAAGAGCAGACAAGAGAACGACACTCAACTGTTTATATATCTCAGACAATATATATACACATATGTGTATGTTAGTTGTTTAATCTTATCAACATCGACATTATCGGCAGGTCGCAAAGCAATGGAAACAAGACCAAGGCAAATATCAATTGCCACAACAAAGCGTTGATAAGAGAGATAACAACCGATAACTTTTCGATAACAATAGAGAGTAGTAACGTCATTGTTATTAACACACTCACCATGATGATGACGCATGTGCACACTGTGACTATGCTGAGGATTCCTTATGATGCGTATCTGACGATCTGGATCAGGATGTTGCGGCTCTCCCAACTCACCGCCCGTATCCTTGGGCAACTGCCACAATGCACTGCGCTCCTCCAGCTGATCGCGTGGAAAGTATAGAGGCGCAAGCACCTCATAAGTGCCACGCTCATTGCTATTGACGCACAGTATCACAACCTGCTGGGTAAACTTGTCCAGAAAGCGACGAATTGTGCCTGCAGTTAGATTAGAAGTCGATCAGTTTATGTTGAATAATATTTATGAAGAGAGGTTGATTTGAGATTGTGCTGCTAATTGAAATCAGTGGACAAAACCAGATTTGTTTAGAAATTCAAAAAGTGAAAGATCAGAATTTATTTCAAATTGATTTAGTTCAGATAAAAAAATTGAGGTTATTTAGCTCTATTTGGAAAAAAATAACTATAGATAGATAAATGGTAACTATCGTTGGCAAGTTATGCCGAGTCAGATTTATAAAAGTCGGAGTTATTTCGATTTTACTTGAACTGATTAATCATAATGAGATTATATATCTCAAAATTGTATCACTACTTTATTTAGATAAGCAGAAATGATTATCTATATGTATAATTGAGATAACTTGGCTTAGATAACGATCATCGTTCACCATAAGTTTCTATCTGTCGATATAAAGTAATGATAAATTGGCATGTTTAGGTCATAAAACTTAGATAACTTAACTTAACTAGATAACGCTCCTCTGTGATCTATCTAGTCATGCTAAATCACTAAAAGTATCTACAGTCGAAATAACTTTCATCTATTCACAAATATTAATGATGCAAAGTATGAATGAGTCAAGTGACTTAGGTTAGATAACGTTCATCTTTTATCTACTCATGCTCAGTCTATATGTCACTAGGCTTGAAGTGAGCTATCTAACTATATCCCACTGAGTATTAGCTTTAATCTCCACAAATTCTCTTTCTTCTTGTCTTACTCACGCAGTGCAATGTGCGCAGCGATGTCGGCTGGAAATGTCTTTTGATTGCCACTAACATTACAAACGGCGATGGTGCGCAGATTCAGCTCCTTGGCCTTACACAGCACATTTCTACAATTGAAAATGACGTACGAATAGTTAGATAAATTCAAGAAGTGTATCTTTAGTTAATTAGTAACCTGTAGCAACAATGCAGCGCATTCTCCGCAGCTGTTTTAAGTTTCTCCTTGTAGGCAGGCGCAACAGTGTGCAGAACATACTTGGCTGGCAGATTGTAACCACGCGTCACGCGCACATCTCCAATACGGCATTCTACAAATTACATTTCAAATTAATTATAGATACTTTTTGGATACATGCAAAGTAGCTTAACATACCCTTAACAGTTGTGCTAAGTTCATCTTTGAGCTGATTGCCGGCAACGGCAATAATGCGCTCCGATATGCAATTGCTTTCAGTCAGAGTCTCATCGCTGCTATTCGTGATGGCGTCCACCTCCAACGTGGTCATATCGCCATCCCTGTATTTGTTAGAAACAAGCTTAGTCATAGTTTAAAAATACTATATATATATTAAAGCTGTACACTCACCATATTATCAGACGATTGTTGACATCTTTGGACAGTGGAAATGGACTGCAATTGTGACGCGGTCCGCCTAGTGTTGAATAATCCGTAATGGGCAGACGTGTGTCCGTCTTCTGTGAGCCACCCCAAGAGGCTAAATTATCCAATTTCACAAGCTACATTAACAACAGATAAAATATCATAGTTTAAATAACACATATCGTGGAATGTATGTCAAGCTGAACTTACGCATGGCTGGCTGCTGTTACTCGAGTCGAAGCCCTTGAAGTCCACATTGGAGTTTGTATCGAGACGCATTGCGGCTGCAGCTGTAAGTGAAAATATTTATGCATTATTAAATATATAATTATCGTATATAAATCCAGATATCATCGGTACAAAGAACCAAGCTCACTTTTGGCCAAATCCAAGTGCCAGTTAGCTTTAGCCGCTTCAAACTGGTTGCTACTTGCCAGACATTGTTAACTCAATTCAACGAAACCCATCTGGAATTGTCTCTCAACTCGCTTGGACAGACCATGAGCATGATTCACCATATTATATCAACAACAACAACAAAGACAACCACTTCATTGTGTATTGTTTATTTAGCAGGCAGCTCTAATTTTTGACTTGGCTAAGACCTATATGGCCCAAAGTGACAGTCAACGCTGTCAGGGCAAGTCACAGCGGCTAATTTGCAAGTAAATATTAGAAATCATAACAACAGAGACACGACGACTGTTTCGTCTAGAGTAGGTATCTGAAAGATACATTCAAGTTGAGCTGAAAGAGTTCATTCTCGGTATCTCATTCTCTGCACAGCCTCTCTCTGTCTCTCTGTTGCTATTTGTGGCATGTGCGTCACGAACACAAAATGTTTGTTGAATGGCAGTTGAAAACAATAGCTCAATGCCCCGAAGGCGTCAGTGGTGTGTGTGTGTGTGTGTATGTGTGTGGCTGCAACAGTTGCCACGCTGCCCACCTTGCCACGTTGCCAGCTAATTGCCAACCATGTTGAACTTTGCACTTTTGTTGCAACACCAACACTGTGGAGTGTGTGGCATATATACGAGAGTGTGGCCTAAATTGTTTTTAACTCAAATCTGGCTCAAGGTAGCTGCTGCTGCTGTTGCTGCCTCTGCCTCTGCTGATAACAATTCACAGTTATCCGGGTAGCTGCATACCCGCCCACCTCTTTTCCGCCCACTCTGCCCCTCAACGCTATATGTCTATATTTATAGAATATAAATTAATTAAAGCAAATATTTGTATGCCAACATATTTAGTCTGGCACAACTTCTCGAGGTATCCACGCTTAACAGATACCCTGTAAATTTGTAGCTATTCCATAACAATTGCATAGTCAATTATCCAACTCACTGATTTAATTTTAAAACATTTCAGGTATAATTAGCATTGGGGATTTTCAGCTGTACTTTTTTTTTATAAATTTCCATTTTATTACCATTTTTATAAAATTTAACTTTTTTTAAAGCGCAAATTTATAGATTCTCATGTTAGCGGATCTATTTGTGGCCAGTTCCCATGGTTTTAGCTTGTATTTTACTTTCTAATAATTTTAGTTATATTATTTTTGACTGACAGTTGGCAAGTTAGGGGCGTGTCTAGTGTGGAACGTGCATAAACAAAAAGAGTTTGCTTAGCTGTCCGCACGCAGCACAACAAAACTTTGACTTGACTTTAGTTTGGTTTACAGTTCTGTGTTGATCAATTTATGGCGGAAATGGATTGTGGAATATGAAGACTTTTTATAAATTAAATCTGTGTAAATCTAGCAAAATATTTAACTGAATTAAGCACTTTTCGGATGATAATTTAATTATTCTGTATTTATGGTTAATCTGCTTATTCAAAGAAACTGTGATTTTATCGAAAAAGATAAACTATGTATATTATATATACACATCATATACTGAAATACATATTTTTTTTTGTAATTAAGTTTTAAAATATGACTTAGCATTGAAATAAATCATAGGAAAAACAGAATATAGAGAGCATTTTTTTTATAAATATTTGAATAGCGCAAATATTTTTCTATAATAACTTATCTAATTTAAATACTTCATTTCTAGAGAAATGAACTGCATATATATTAAATTACTGCTTTTCTAGAGAAATATGAAAAGAGAAAAAAAAACCGATCGGTTTGTCAAAGTCTAAATTCCAATTGTACCTCTCTGTCTCTCATTCTTCGTGTCTTTCTTCTCACTCTCTCAGATTTCATTCTTCAAGTAATAGATACAAAAATATATCATATATGGTATGCAGTTCTTATTACTCGTATATCAACGTATAGTAGCTTCAACTACCATTACGTGATTTGTTTATCTGTTTTGTTTACACTTGAACAACGACAACAACAACAACAACAACAATAGTTACACACCCTGTATAAATCGAGTTGAGTTGACAGAGTCGACTTCGCTTCGAGCCATTAAAAAAAAATCTTAATAAATCTCTGCAAATGTGTACGAACGAGATAGCAACAGCCTCTAACCATATGGGCAGGTGTTATAGAGGTATGTGGCGACAACACACATACACACGCACACACACACACACTAATACACATACATACAACACATGCCACTACTACTTCACCAAGCTATACCAGTTTCTAGCTGCTAATGAGGCAAATTGCAAATGCTCATTTTGTTCCACCAACTATGTGTGTGTGTTATGTATGTGTATATGTATGTGTGTGTGAATGTGTGTGTGTGAATGTGTATGTGAGTTGACTTTTTTGAGTGAATTACGTCTTAATTTAGGCAGAGACATTTAATTGCCTGACTCTAGACTCTAAGCACACGGCTTGTGTGACAGTGTGGTCAGAAACCCCAAAATAAAAAAGAAACAAACAAAAAAAATACAGAAAAAAGTAAATAAATGCTGTAAACAAAAACTTTGCACGTATTATTATACACACACATACATACACACAATACATATGCGGGCATGTGGGTGTGCGTCAGAGACGATCACATCATCAACATCAACAAAAACAAAAACAAAAATAAAAAGTTTCTTAAAGCAGAGTTCTTCTTTAGGTTCCTCGCAGGCAATTGTAGTCTTCGTGCATCACGTATACGCAGCGTGGAACACCCTTATTATGGCCAACTGTGTTAAATGCATTAAATATGAGCAATTGCCCAGCGAAATGCCAGCACTCACTACCAACCAAACACTCCCCCCCCCACACATAGTTCCTTCCCTTATTCACAATTTGAACAGACTTCAGACTTTGGCTTAGTTGCAGTGTCTAACTTGACTTTGACTGACGGTTCTCGGCAGGCGAAAGGGTTGCAACTGTTGTTGTTATTGTTGCTACTGCCACTGCTTGTTGACGTTGACGTGCCTCAGTCAATTATATGTATGTACATTGTATGCACACGAGCAAAAGTCATAGGCTCAGCGCACGCTGCATGTCATGTTTTAACAATTTGCAAGCTCTACTAACTTGGCCAAGCGAAACAGGTTTCAAAAAATTATTGTAAAAATGTCTAGGCTTACTTCGCCAATAATTGTTCATAATTTCATTGTTTAGCGTTGCCATAAACAACAAAAGGCATATTGTTGTTGAGCACAAGTTGTTTAAATTGTGGAGGATTTAAGTGGCTAAGTGAATCATGCCCTAAACCGTAGCTCAAGGGGTTTACCGAACAGTATTACGAAGTCTATTATAACATTTAAAATACAATCTAAGCAAGAATGTTGTAGTACATAGAAGCTCAAATGGCATATTTGATCACACCCACTCAATCTATATTATGGCAGTTCATAGTTAGGCTAAAACTGGAATTTTGAAAATTGGTTTTTGAGTCACATTTTGGCACACTTTTGACCATATCTCGTGAAATAATCATCGGAATCACCTCAAATAAAAAGCAAAATGCTAGTTTTGAGTTCTAGAATCGATAAGACACAAAAAAATTTGAATCGAAAATTTTTTCATTTTTGATGATATTGTCAAGGGGTTAGTATGGAAAAGTGACAAAAAAAAGTCGAAAAATTTAAAAAGCATATTTTGAACGAACTTTGGATGTAACTTAAAAATAGTATTAAAGTCATTTATAAAACTGCAAATTTTATCAAAATCGGACGATTATTGGGAAAGTTATGGCAGTTCAAAGTTAGGCTAAAACTGGAATTTTGAAAATTGGTTTTTGAGTAACATTTTGGCACATTTTTGGCCATATCTCGTGAAATAATCATCGGAATCACCTCAAATAAAAAGTAAAATGCTAGTTTTGAGTTCTAGAATCGATAAGACACAAAAAAATTTGAATCGAAAATTTTTTCATTTTTGATGATATTGTCAAAGGGTTAGTATGGAAAAGTGACAAAAAAAGTCGATAAATTTAAAAAGCATATTTTCAACGAACTTTGAATGTAAGTTAAAAATAGTATTAAAGTCATTTATAAAACTGCAAATTTTATCAAAATCGGACGATTATTGGGAAAGTTATGGCAGTTCAAAGTTAGGCTAAAACTGGAATTTTGAAAATTGGTTTTTGAGTAACATTTTGGCACATTTTTGGCCATATCTCGTGAAATAATCATCGGAATCACCTCAAATAAAAAGTAAAATGCTAGTTTTCAGTTCTAGAATCGATAAGACACAAAAAAATTTGAATCGAAAATTTTTTCATTTTTGATGATATTGTCAAAGGGTTAGTATGGAAAAGTGACAAAAAAAAGTCGATAAATTTAAAAAGCATATTTTCAACGAACTTTGAATGTAAGTTAAAAATAGTATTAAAGTCATTTATAAAACTGCAAATTTTATCAAAGTCGGATGATTATTGGGAAAGTTATGGCAGTTCAAAGTTAGGCTAAAACTGGAATTTTGAAAATTGGTTTTTGAGTAACATTTTGGCACATTTTTGGCCATATCTCGTGAAATAATCATCAGAATCACCTAAAATAAAAAGTTAAATGCTAGTTTTGAGTTCTAGAATCGATAAGACACAAAAAAATTTGAATCGAAAATTTTTTCATTTTTGATGATATTGTCAAGGGGTTAGTATGGAAAAGTGACAAAAAAAAGTCGAAAAATTTAAAAAGCCTATTTTGAACGAACTTTGGATGTAACTTAAAAATAGTATTAAAGTCATTTATAAAACTGCAAATTTTATCAAAATCGGACGATTATTGGGAAAGTTATGGCAGTTAAAAGTTAGGCTAAAACTGGAATTTTGAAAATTGGTTTTTGAGTAACATTTTGGCACATTTTTGGCCATATCTCGTGAAATAATCATCGGAATCACCTCAAATAAAAAGTAAAATGCTAGTTTTGAGTTCTAGAATCGATAAGACACAAAAAATTTTAATCGAAAATTTTTTCATTTTTGATGATATTGTCAAGGGGTTAGTATGGAAAAGTGACAAAAAAAAGTCGAAAAATTTAAAAAGCATATTTTCAACGAACTTTGAATGTAAGTTAAATATAGTATTAAAGTCATTTATAAAACTGCAAATTTTATCAAAATCGGATGATTATTGGGAAAGTTATGGCAGTTCAAAGTTAGGCTAAAACTGGAATTTTGAAAATTGGTTTTTGAGTAACATTTTGGCACATTTTTGGCCATATCTCGTGAAATAATCATCGGAATCACCTCAAATAAAAAGTAAAATGCTAGTTTTGAGTTCTAGAATCCATAAGACACAAAAAATTTGAATCGAAAATTTTTTCATTTTTGATGATATTGTCAAGGGGTTAGTATGGAAAAGTGACAAAAAAAAGTCGAAAAATTTAAAAAGCATATTTTCAACGAACTTTGAATGTAAGTTAAATATAGTATTAAAGTCATTTATAAAACTGCAAATTTTATCAAAATCGGATGATTATTGGGAAAGTTATGGCAGTTCAAAGTTAGGCTAAAACTTTAATTTTGAAAATTGGTTTTTGAGTAACATTTTGGCACATTTTTGGCCATATCTCGTGAAATAATCATCGGAATCACCTCAAATAAAAAGTAAAATGCTAGTTTTGAGTTCTAGAATCGATAAGACACAAAAAAATTTGAATCGAAAATTTTTTCATTTTTGATGATATTGTCAAGGGGTTAGTATGGAAAAGTGACAAAAAAAAGTCGAAAAATTTAAAAAGCATATTTTCAACGAACTTTGAATGTAAGTTAAATATAGTATTAAAGTCATTTATAAAACTGCAAATTTTATCAAAATCGGATGATTATTGGGAAAGTTATGGCAGTTCAAAGTTAGGCTAAAACTGGAATTTTGAAAATTGGTTTTTGAGTCACATTTTGGCACACTTTTGACCATATCTCGTGAAATAATCATCGGAATCACCTCAAATAAAAAGCAAAATGCTAGTTTTGAGTTCTAGAATCGATAAGACACAAAAAAATTTGAATCGAAAATTTTTTCATTTTTGATAATATTGTCAAGGGGTTAGTATCGAAAAGTGACAAAAAAAAGTCGAAAAATTTAAAAGCCTATTTTGAACGAACTTTGGATGTAACTTAAAAATAGTATTAAAGTCATTTATAAAACTGCAAATTTTATCAAAATCGGACGATTATTGGGAAAGTTATGGCAGTTCAAAGTTAGGCTAAAACTGGAATTTTGAAAATTGGTTTTTGAGTAACATTTTGGCACATTTTTGGCCATATCTCGTGAAATAATCATCGGAATCACCTCAAATAAAAAGTAAAATGCTAGTTTTGAGTTCTAGAATCGATAAGACACAAAAAAATTTGAATCGAAAATTTTTTCATTTTTGATGATATTGTCAAGGGGTTAGTATGGAAAAGTGACAAAAAAAAGTCGAAAAATTTAAAAAGCATATTTTCAACGAACTTTGAATGTAAGTTAAATATAGTATTAAAGTCATTTATAAAACTGCAAATTTTATCAAAATCGGATGATTATTGGGAAAGTTATGGCAGTTCAAAGTTAGGCTAAAACTTTAATTTTGAAAATTGGTTTTTGAGTAACATTTTGGCACATTTTTGGCCATATCTCGTGAAATAATCATCGGAATCACCTCAAATAAAAAGTAAAATGCTAGTTTTGAGTTCTAGAATCGATAAGACACAAAAAAATTTGAATCGAAAATTTTTTCATTTTTGATGATATTGTCAAGGGGTTAGTATGGAAAAGTGACAAAAAAAAGTCGAAAAATTTAAAAAGCATATTTTCAACGAACTTTGAATGTAAGTTAAATATAGTATTAAAGTCATTTATAAAACTGCAAATTTTATCAAAATCGGACGATTATTGGGAAAGTTATGGCAGTTCAAAGTTAGGCTAAAACTGGAATTTTGAAAATTGGTTTTTGAGTAACATTTTGGCACATTTTTGGCCATATCTCGTGAAATAATCATCGGAATCACCTCAAATAAAAAGTAAAATGCTAGTTTTCAGTTCTAGAATCGATAAGACACAAAAAAATTTGAATCGAAAATTTTTTCATTTTTGATGATATTGTCAAGGGGTTAGTATGGAAAAGTGACAAAAAAAAGTCGAAAAATTTAAAAAGCATATTTTCAACGAACTTTGAATGTAAGTTAAATATAGTATTAAAGTCATTTATAAAACTGCAAATTTTATCAAAATCGGATGATTATTGGGAAAGTTATGGCAGTTCAAAGTTAGGCTAAAACTGGAATTTTGAAAATTGGTTTTTGAGTCACATTTTGGCACACTTTTGACCATATCTCGTGAAATAATCATCGGAATCACCTCAAATAAAAAGCAAAATGCTAGTTTTGAGTTCTAGAATCGATAAGACACAAAAAAATTTGAATCGAAAATTTTTTCATTTTTGATAATATTGTCAAGGGGTTAGTATGGAAAAGTGACAAAAAAAAGTCGAAAAATTTAAAAAGCCTATTTTGAACGAACTTTGGATGTAACTTAAAAATAGTATTAAAGTCATTTATAAAACTGCAAATTTTATCAAAATCGGACGATTATTGGGAAAGTTATGGCAGTTAAAAGTTAGGCTAAAACTGGAATTTTGAAAATTGGTTTTTGAGTAACATTTTGGCACATTTTTGGCCATATCTCGTGAAATAATCATCGGAATCACCTCAAATAAAAAGTAAAATGCTAGTTTTGAGTTCTAGAATCGATAAGACACAAAAAATTTTAATCGAAAATTTTTTCATTTTTGATGATATTGTCAAGGGGTTAGTATGGAAAAGTGACAAAAAAAGTCGAAAAATTTAAAAAGCATATTTTCAACGAACTTTGAATGTAAGTTAAATATAGTATTAAAGTCATTTATAAAACTGCAAATTTTATCAAAATCGGATGATTATTGGGAAAGTTATGGCAGTTCAAAGTTAGGCTAAAACTGGAATTTTGAAAATTGGTTTTTGAGTAACATTTTGGCACATTTTTGGCCATATCTCGTGAAATAATCATCGGAATCACCTCAAATAAAAAGTAAAATGCTAGTTTTGAGTTCTAGAATCCATAAGACACAAAAATTTGAATCGAAAATTTTTTCATTTTTGATGATATTGTCAAGGGGTTAGTATGGAAAAGTGACAAAAAAAAGTCGAAAAATTTAAAAAGCATATTTTCAACGAACTTTGAATGTAAGTTAAATATAGTATTAAAGTCATTTATAAAACTGCAAATTTTATCAAAATCGGATGATTATTGGGAAAGTTATGGCAGTTCAAAGTTAGGCTAAAACTTTAATTTTGAAAATTGGTTTTTGAGTAACATTTTGGCACATTTTTGGCCATATCTCGTGAAATAATCATCGGAATCACCTCAAATAAAAAGTAAAATGCTAGTTTTGAGTTCTAGAATCGATAAGACACAAAAAAATTTGAATCGAAAATTTTTTCATTTTTGATGATATTGTCAAGGGGTTAGTATGGAAAAGTGACAAAAAAAAGTCGAAAAATTTAAAAAGCATATTTTCAACGAACTTTGAATGTAAGTTAAATATAGTATTAAAGTCATTTATAAAACTGCAAATTTTATCAAAATCGGATGATTATTGGGAAAGTTATGGCAGTTCAAAGTTAGGCTAAAACTGGAATTTTGAAAATTGGTTTTTGAGTCACATTTTGGCACACTTTTGACCATATCTCGTGAAATAATCATCGGAATCACCTCAAATAAAAAGCAAAATGCTAGTTTTGAGTTCTAGAATCGATAAGACACAAAAAATTTGAATCGAAAATTTTTTCATTTTTGATAATATTGTCAAGGGGTTAGTATCGAAAAGTGACAAAAAAAAGTCGAAAAATTTAAAAAGCCTATTTTGAACGAACTTTGGATGTAACTTAAAAATAGTATTAAAGTCATTTATAAAACTGCAAATTTTATCAAAATCGGACGATTATTGGGAAAGTTATGGCAGTTCAAAGTTAGGCTAAAACTGGAATTTTGAAAATTGGTTTTTGAGTAACATTTTGGCACATTTTTGGCCATATCTCGTGAAATAATCATCGGAATCACCTCAAATAAAAAGTAAAATGCTAGTTTTGAGTTCTAGAATCGATAAGACACAAAAAAATTTGAATCGAAAATTTTTTCATTTTTGATGATATTGTCAAGGGGTTAGTATGGAAAAGTGACAAAAAAAAGTCGAAAAATTTAAAAAGCATATTTTCAACGAACTTTGAATGTAAGTTAAATATAGTATTAAAGTCATTTATAAAACTGCAAATTTTATCAAAATCGGATGATTATTGGGAAAGTTATGGCAGTTCAAAGTTAGGCTAAAACTTTAATTTTGAAAATTGGTTTTTGAGTAACATTTTGGCACATTTTTGGCCATATCTCGTGAAATAATCATCGGAATCACCTCAAATAAAAAGTAAAATGCTAGTTTTGAGTTCTAGAATCGATAAGACACAAAAAAATTTGAATCGAAAATTTTTTCATTTTTGATGATATTGTCAAGGGGTTAGTATGGAAAAGTGACAAAAAAAAGTCGAAAAATTTAAAAAGCATATTTTCAACGAACTTTGAATGTAAGTTAAATGTAGTATTAAAGTCATTTATAAAACTGCAAATTTTATCAAAATCGGATGATTATTGGGAAAGTTATGGCAGTTCAAAGTTAGGCTAAAACTGGAATTTTGAAAATTGGTTTTTGAGTCACATTTTGGCACACTTTTGACCATATCTCGTGAAATAATCATCGGAATCACCTCAAATAAAAAGCAAAATGCTAGTTTTGAGTTCTAGAATCGATAAGACACAAAAAAATTTGAATCGAAAATTTTTTCATTTTTGATAATATTGTCAAGGGGTTAGTATGGAAAAGTGACAAAAAAAAGTCGAAAAATTTAAAAAGCCTATTTTGAACGAACTTTGGATGTAACTTAAAAATAGTATTAAAGTCATTTATAAAACTGCAAATTTTATCAAAATCGGACGATTATTGGGAAAGTTATGGCAGTTCAAAGTTAGGCTAAAACTGGAATTTTGAAAATTGGTTTTTGAGTAACATTTTGGCACATTTTTGGCCATATCTCGTGAAATAATCATCGGAATCACCTCAAATAAAAAGTTAAATGCTAGTTTTGAGTTCTAGAATCGATAAGACACAAAAAAATTTGAATCGAAAATTTTTTCATTTTTGATGATATTGTCAAGGGGTTAGTATGGAAAAGTGACAAAAAAAAGTCGATAAATTTAAAAAGCATATTTTCAACGAACTTTGAATGTAAGTTAAAAATAGTATTAAAGTCATTTATAAAACTGCAAATTTTATCAAAATCGGATGTTTATTGGGAAAGTTATGGCAGTTCAAAGTTAGGCTAAAACTGGAATTTTGAAAATTGGTTTTTGAGTAACCTTTTTGCACATTTTTGGCCATATCTCGTGAAATAATCATCGGAATCACCTCAAATAAAAAGTAAAATGCTAGTTTTGAGTTCTAGAATCCATAAGACACACAAAATTTGAATCGAAAATTTTTTCATTTTTGATGATATTGTCAAGGGGTTAGTATGGAAAAGTGACAAAAAAAAGTCGAAAAATTTAAAAAGCATATTTTCAACGAACTTTGAATATAAGTTAAAAATAGTATTAAAGTCATTTATAAAACTGCAAATTTTATCAAAATCGGACGATTATTGGGAAAGTTATGGCAGTTCAAAGTTAGGCTAAAACTTTAATTTTGAAAATTGGTTTTTGAGTAACATTTTGGCACATTTTTGGCCATATCTCGTGAAATAATCATCGGAATCACCTCAAATAAAAAGTTAAATGCTAGTTTTGAGTTCTAGAATCGATAAGACACAAAAAAATTTGAATCGAAAATTTTTTCATTTTTGATGATATTGTCAAGGGGTTAGTATGGAAAAGTGACAAAAAAAAAGTCGAAAAATTTAAAAAGCATATTTTCAACGAACTTTGAATGTAAGTTAAAAATAGTATTAAAGTCATTTATAAAACTGCAAATTTTATCAAAATCGGATGATTATTGGGAAAGTTATGGCAGTTCAAAGTTAGGCTAAAACTGGAATTTTGATTCCTGATGAAATCTTGAGACCTAAAAAATTAGACAATTTTGACGATATTTCCACGGTGTTGGTTTGGAGAAATGGGGATAAAGTACTGTATTCGAGAACATATTGTTTCATAGTTGGTCAATTTCTATGCATCGTTCTTCTCGCTGGAGTTCAGCCAACTCTTACAGTATTACAGAGTTGTATTTTGGCAACGACTTCGACTACCGTATGGTGTTTACTTGCCACCCCTCGCCACGTTTCCTTCCCCCATTGCTGATTTTGGCATTGTTTACGCTACACGCTCAATCCGCCAAACTGTTGCATAATCAATGCGAATTTTTACGCCCACATGGCCGGACCAAGGACTGTCATGGCGTGTGGAGTTTACAATACACCTCTACATGATGTCAAACATACCTACATACATACATTAGTACATTTCTATGTAGGTATGTTGCTAATACATATGACTAAAAGTTAGTATACGACAAGTAATTTATGTGTGTGAGTGGTAAAATGGTAACTGCGCTTGGCACGATACAACACAGCGAAGAGCATTGGCATTACGTATACGACACGTGGATTGGGGGATGTGGGTTGAGGGACTGGCATTGTCCTTAAGCCGCTGCTGCTTCTTCGTTATTCGTTTTTGGTGTTTCTTTTCCGTTATTATTCTAATTTTTTTTTTTTTTTGCTTGTTTCTTTTCTTGATCTTTGGCCATAAAGCGACAAGCAAGCCAAAACAGAATTTGGCGCATGGGAATTACGAATGACAATGTCAAAAGTTTCAGTACCAGTCAGAGAAGAGATTCGTGTTCGATTTCTATATACTATATAAGCAGTAATCTCTTTATATAGCATATAGTTTGTATTTTTTTTTCTTTTTTTTTTGAGAGCGACGTTTAAAGTCAACGTCAACGACACAAATTTACTTTTGATATTGTTGTTGTTGTTGTTTTTGTTTTCTCGCTTTTGTTTATATTTATTTTGAATGCGTCATTCGTCGCGCTTTATGGGCTCGGTCCCGGTCTCCGGTCTGCGGTCCCCGTCACTGTCTCGGTCGGATAACGTAGCTGTTATATCCCGGTCTCAGTTCCGCTCTTGGCCGCTTTCCAATCATTAGGCAGAACAACGCCACCCCCTCTCTTTCTGCCCTTAGCAAGTGAAGCTTGACCTGCATGTGACAACAATACGAATCGAATTACAATTGCAACTTATGTAAATTGCATTATCTACGAACTATAACTTTTATGATCTACTTTGGATATACATACATATATTTTCCGAATCTATAGCTTAACTGAGTTTGATAAGCAATTTAGTGTTATTACGATATTATCAAAACAGTTGGCTTACGTTGGTACAGTGGTTCAAAGTGTTTTGTAAATGGCGCTCATTTCAACAAGTTGAGCACGGAAATTACTAAACGAGCACTTAGCACTTATCTAAATAAGCAGTAAAGTGGATATTGGAACTATTTGCATATATCCTGCAAATGACATTCGATTGTCGAACGTCCCCCCTCTACCACCTCCCTGGCGACACCCACTGTATCAACATTTGCATTGCGTTAAAAGCATTCAGGATAATTAAACGCACGGTAAGGTAGAGGTAAGAGAACATTCAGCCTGCGGGGACTCGACTATGATAGATATACTCTATATCTCTCTTTACTCTTTTTGTCTATATCTACGTTGGTGCACTTGACGCTGCCATTACAAGTCAAGTATATAATATAGTATATAATATGACATTGAGATGTGTCAGAAAGGGAAATTAGTTTGGGCGGAGGGAGCTGAGGTGACAATTACTACAAACTACGCTACTATGTACGCCACACAACGTTCAAACAATTAATGTGCAAGTGTCTGAAATAATGCAGCTGTACAATATGATTGAACTGCTACAGTAGACACACAATGAAAATAATATGTAAAAAAAAGAAAATAATTGTAAAATCTTGTTTAAAAAACATTCATAATAATATTTAGGAAAATATAATAATAGCAATTATTCATTAAACATTTTATTATTATCAAATCTTCTTATAATTATTATGTTTGCCTACAGTTGTTATTAACCCAATTTTCGGTTAATCAGTAACCACTGTGCTGGGCCTTGGCTTGCTTTTGGCTTATGCACATACAATTTCTGCCTCAACTAACCAACTAGCTTTGGCTTAAATACTAACTCTGCTACACTCACATATACACAATCACTCACCCACATGCCCACATGTGAGTATGCTTACTCACACACACATACACACGAAGACTTTTTTCTTATAAATATTTGAATGCATTTTCACTGCAGCTCCAACACGTACACGTACCTGCCGTACCTGCCATAAGTGTAAGCAGTAAGTCAGTCTCAAGCATAGAATAGATATGCCTCCCTCTTCCACACACTCACTTCACATGTTCTCTTTTCTGTTACTCTTCACTTACTCACTTCACACGTTCTCTCATCCACCTCTTTGTAACAAGCCCACTCACTTGCAAAACGCACACAAACTAATTCATTTGCTTATCCTCCTGGTTCAATACATTACTTTCTTTCCTGTTGTCGTTCGTTGATGCTGCTGCTGCTCTGCTGCAGAGTTGGACAGCAAACCGTTGCACAAGCTGAAGGTTACTCTTTTAATACTTTACCCACACACAAATTCGTATGCATGTGTGTGTGACTATGAGCATGTGCGCGATTGTATGTGTATGTCTGTATGTGAGTTTGTGTTTATTACTCTCACAGCGTCAAAGTATAGAACGAAATTTTGGCTTTGGCTTCACATACAATTTCTTATTGGTTTTGAATAGATTCAATTGTTTCAGAGAGAAATGTGTTTGTTGTATAACTGGAACTGAGGCCGTTGCTGCTAAATATCTTTCGCTTACTTTTCTACTGAAACTATTCAAACATTTTTCGCTTTTGTTTCTCTACTTTCAATACAAAAAAACAAAACAGCACACGAAAAAAGAGAACACTCTCAGCTACATCAAAAATTTACGCACCCACACACGCATACATGCAAGCATAAAATATCTGCAGAGGGTGTGATGTATGCGCGGGTGCGTGCGTGTGTATTGGTATTAGTACTGCTTGAAAACTCAAACGGTTCTTCTTCTACTTCTATTTTTTTTATACATTTTGGCTGCTTTACGCACTTTTACTCAATGAATCAAACTCGTATTTCATTTGGTACGCACTTGCCTGCAAACTAGGCCTTGTTTCGTTTACTTCTTGGCTGCTTTTTAGTATCACTTTTTGTTATGGTTTAAAACGCGATTTTTTCTTTTTTATAATTGTAATTTTGTTACTTTGTGCACTTTTCAGCGTTGCTGCGCGAGTGTGTGTGTTTATGTGTATGTTCTTAGGTGTTTTTGTGTATGTGTGTTGCACAAGTTTTATTTTAACACTGGCTCAGCAAACTCGACGCTTCCGCCCACCGCTCGACACGAATCCACGATTAACACTGAAAGCTCGCTCACATCAAGCTTCGGCTATTTCGAGCTGCCATGTCAGTATTTTACTAAATTGCGCTAAATATGGTAGAAAAAAAATGGCACGTAACCAATGCACAATTTGGTGCTAAAAAAGACTACAAGGTGGTGAGTTACTTAATGCCTTACCTGGCTGTTGCAGATGCCAGCAGCTTTTGTCAGTAATCAATGGGCGCCATATTTTCAAGTTTTACAGTTACACTTTACACTTTAGTTAATAATTTGTTCATTAATCACTGAATTAATTAAAAGCTTCAATATTAACATATCGTTTTATGGCAATGGTTTTTAGTAAATATAGATATTATGTGAAATAACAATTTCAACTGTCCAGCAGCTGCATAGTATCAAGGCAATCAGCTTTTGCCAGCTTGCTCAGATGAGCGCGAAATTTGAATTCTCAATGCATTCTTTGACTTTTGCATTTATTTAAACATTTTGTGAGGTTTTGTTAGTGAAAAGCTATAGCTTAACACCTGCTGCATATATTTATTAATAGCACATGATAGCTGCTGGCCAAAAACCATCAGTCAACAAGTTTTTCTCTGGTATTTGTCCAGTTTGTTGCCGCACAAATCGCTTAATCAAAATGCATAAATCATAAATCTTGATTGTTGTTGTTGTCTTATTTGTCATAGGTTTATATTTATTTATAAATATATATATATTTTATGTCTGTATTACTTTTATCAATACAACCGGGTTCAAGCCAATGTCCGGCATTGTCCGAGCAGAGGGCAACGGATAACGGACAAGAGATTGTTGCTCTCGCTGCCAAATATTATACAACATAGTTAATTTTTGTTGCCGGGCGACCAAGTGAAGCGAAATCTGTTGATGTGCAACTTGTTGCAGGCGAAAGTTGCTGTTGCTGTTGCCGCTGCCAATTTCCAAATTGAAGATGCGATTTCAGCGCCAGCTGCAATTGTTCAACATAGTCTGTCTCTATCTATCCATATGTCATCGTCTCTCTCTCTCTGTCTCTCTCTCTCTCTCTCTCTCTCTATCTATCTGTCTTTCTCTGTCTAGCGAGTCCAGTCTGTCATAATCAGCAGATGTGTTTTGGGGTCTGAAAAAAATAACAGAAATTCGAAAGGAGGAAACCAAGTAGAAGCAACATTTGGAGATTGTTTGATCTCTACCCCCCCCCCCCTCCACTGCACTCCCCACTCACCCCTTCACCCCACCCACACATCAATATATAATCAATGAAAAAACTTGCAGATTATTTTCTTTTTTTGTATTTGTATTTTTTTTTTGTATTTTTCGTTGGTTTTTATACTTTTTAGGTATTTTTTTGTTGATGTTTGTTGTTTTTTTTTATGTTGTTGTTGTTGTTGTTGTGTTTCGTTTTTATTGAAATTCCTTAGATCGCAAGAAGCGCACAAGAAGTAATAATATGTATATATGGTAAATTGTTATTGTAGATACACATAATATATATAATATTTATTTATATAGATATAATTAAGTTTAATATATATATATAGATATATATATTTATAATATGTAAGTGTTTTTTCTCTGTATGTGTGTGTTCAGTGTGTGTAAGTATATAAGATAAATTTAATTACATATAATATTATATACAAATCTCAATTATATATATACATATATAGAAGTATATATAAAGATTGTTGTTTGATTTAAATTTGCATCTCTTTTTTTTGATTTGATTTGATTTGATTTTGAATTTCGTTACTCGATTTTATTTTCATTACAAGCTACACAGTTTCTTTTTTGTTTGCAAAATATGTTTACAATTGTTACAGCATATCATATAGTATATAGTATATATAGTATATATATATATATATATTCTCTACAGACTTACAAAACTAAAACGCGCGCGCGTTTCAACTAATTTTCTCTTTTAACTGCTAGTAATAGATGTGTATGTGTGTGTGTGTGTGTATATATATATGCATTGCCTATATATATATGTATATATGTATACTTTCAATATCATGCCTGACATACACATAATATAGTACATACATATGCATATAAACACATTATATATATGTATGTATATTGTTGTAATTGTATAAGTCAAAAAGAAACTAAAATTAATTATTAAAATACAAAAAGGACAGAAAATAATTCTGACACAAAAAGTTGAGCGGGGGGGAAATAACGTATTTGATTTTCGAATTTGAAATTTGATTTTGGATTTGCATATATTGTCTTTCAACTTGTATGCATCATTCTTCAGTTACATATAGTATGTATGTATATAATATGCCTTCTCTCTCTTTATGTATACACATACATATATTCTAATATATACGTATGCAGTATATGTTTATGTATATATATATATATATATATCAGTTGCAAAAAATTCATTCATAAAATTATCACACCCAGCGTAGAAAACAAGACGAAAACATAAAACAGATAAAAAATACGATCACTAATCAATCAATCAATCAATCTAACAATTCATTCGTACTCAATCAGTCACTCAATCAAGCTAAAATTTATAATTTATGTATATAATATAATTATATATATTTGTATATATGTATATTTGATTTAAACATTGATTTAAAAAACTTTTGCGTTTCTTTTGGATTTTCATTTGCATTCTCTACATAATATTTTCTTTTCTTTTCTTTTTTTTTTTTTTTTTTTTTTTTGAGGAGATTTTCTTTTGTTTCACGTAGATGGTTTTTCCATCCGATGCGTTTCCATATTTTGAGCAACGTCTTACGCTGAGATACAGTATTATCTTTTTAAGTTTTTAAATTTATACAAATTTTTTCTAAGCTGATTGTACAGTTTTGTTTAGAGCGACACAGTATTTGTTTACACTTTAATATATATATATATATAATTTTTTATGTTTAACAATTAATAAAAAATCATCTTGTTGCTGCTTTACAATTATAATCATATACAATATATAAATACAGTTTGCATTTCATTCTTTTAGTATTTTTTTTTCTTTTTTTTGTTATTTAATGTTTTAGGTTTTTGATTTATGTATAAATGTTTTTGACAATCCTGTCGACAGCTAAAATTTGACTAATATTTACGTTCATTATAATTAATTTTTTATGTATGTATATTTTTGTTTAATAGTTATAGTTTTCTTTTAGTATATTTACATGTCATAAGTTGTGTTTTTTTTGCCTTTTCAGTATTTTTTTTTATCATATTTCTCGTTATTTTTTGATGTTGGTTTTCTTCGCTGAAATAGAATCTTCTCTGAGCGCACTACACTGTAAGAAAAAATTGGGTCTTTTTTTTGGAAAATAAAA
The DNA here is from genome assembly GCA_018150725.1 of Drosophila quadrilineata. Lineage (NCBI taxonomy): Eukaryota > Metazoa > Arthropoda > Insecta > Diptera > Drosophilidae > Drosophila > Drosophila quadrilineata. The sequence goes on from JAECWN010000407.1 coordinate 4,148,490, forward strand.
TAAAAATTCAGTTGAAAATTTTGGTTTTTGCTTGTTTACGGCGCCGCAACTGTTTGAAAAAATAATTCCAAATTTTTATTGACAAAAAAAAATCGTATATGGCAAAAAGTTTTGTAGCTTTAGACTGTAAATTATTTTGACTGCTCGTTAAGTGGAAAAATAATGATATAAATTTAGATTTAAATTCTTTTTAGGTTTAAAGTTTTGGAATACAATTGAAATTTATGTTATTTTCAAGCGACGCAATTAGCAAAAATTATACACAGTGTTGAAAAGTTAATGCAAAATCATCTATCTGGAGTTAAACAAGTTTGTTAATTTTTTTGGAAATTTGTTGCATTTTCCTACTGTTGTTTCGGACTTCTCTGGGGTTTTTTCTCGGATCCATAAATGTTGTCTGCAGTAATTTCTGCCAGTGCTTTTTTCAGTCTTCAATAACTGTTGAGTTCTTATTTTCAAAGTTTCTGGACTCCAGTTTTTACATTCCTCTTCCACATTTTCCTGTTCCTGTTCCTCTTCCTTTTCATTTTGTCTTCCAATTCCATATCCAATTCATTTGCGTTACATTCAAATAGGTGTCGTCCGCGCCTAAGAGCAGCTGACTGGGCGCCGAGCCATCATGCGGATAGAAATATGCAAATTGTCCGCTAAATGTGCCCAGCTCATTATCATTTGCATTAGAGTTGGCATTAATATTATCATCATTAGCATGTGGTTGCTTTTGCTTTTCTAGCCTACGTTTGAGGCTGTAGTAGACGGGCAAATTATTGATCAGCTGTTGGGTCAGCACCAAGCTGCCAGTGGCTGCCATAACATCATCATTCCCATTCTCAATATCGTTATCGTTATCATTATTATCATTATCATTCTCATTATGATTATGATTTTCATCATCAATATTATTAGCATTAGCATTATCATTAATTACAACTAAATCATGCTCATTCTCATTCACATCGAAATCATCAACTATAACTTGGCTGCTATTGCTGTTATGATTATTATTGTTATTAATATTATTATTATTATTGTTATTATTATTATTATTATTTTGTTGTTGTTGTTGTTGTTGTTGTTGTTGCTGTTGTGTATGATTGTTGCTGTTGTTGATTGGCAATCACGTGCTTAGCCAGGTGGAATTGCATGTGCAAATGGTGCTGGGAATCACAGGTGCATAGTAGACGCCATTGGCATAGATGAGTCCTGGCGGACCAGCCTGTATCTGTATAGTTTGCGGCGTCTGTGGATTCGTTTGCTGCTGCTGCTGTTGCTGTTGCTGTGTCTGTTGTTGCTGCTGCTGCTCCGATGTGGTTGCCGCATTGCTGTTGCAACATATGGTGGCGGTGGCAGGCGCTGCCTGTTGCACATAGATGGTTTGCGTTTGCGGCGTTTGTGACGAAGTTTGTGTTGTGACCAGCGCCAGCATCGGAGGATTCTGTGCCTGCTGCTGTTGCTGCGCTGCTTCCTGCAGGAATTGATGTTGGTGCTGCTGCTGCTGTTGCTGTTGCTGCTGTGTATGTTGTTGGTGATGTTGTTGCTGTTGCTGCTGCTGCTGTTGCTGTTGTTGTTGATACTGTTGCTCCTGCTGTTGCTTGACCTGATTGGCCAGCGAATGGATGAGCAGCAGCGTCTGGCGACGCTCATGTCCCATCAGGCAGACGGTGGACTTTTCAACGACATTATATAAATGCATCAGATACTCAAATTGCAGCGGCTCCTCCTCAATGCCCCAGAAATGATTGCGTAGATACGCCTCCAGTTTGGTGGTCTGCGTATTGATGTCGGGGAAATCGATGAAGAAACGGGAGCACATATACCGCTCCAGGGTCTTGATCAACTGCGAATCGACGGCGGTATAGTTGCGCACGAGAAGATTACAATATTTGAGCAGGCCACCGCCGCGTATCTCCTCCGGTTGTCGCGTTGAGATCAGTTTCTTTTGCAAGTGATATAGCGCCTCCTGGAAGTCACCGTAGACGGATTCACCCACAACCGTTGGATAGAAGTTCTCCGAGATCGGCAAGGCGGCACAATCGTAGAACAACAGTAGCGAGTCCAACACAATCTGGAAGGAGTCGACAGAGAATTCGAATTGTCGCCGCATTGTGTCCACGAATTTCAGTTCGACATTCTTGTGACCCGGCGAATTGCCCAGGGAGATGAGGGACCAGCGATCCCCATCGTTGTTGTTGTTGACCTTGACCATTTTGCCGACATAGGCCTCCTTGAGGGAGCACGTGTAGATGCGTCGCTTGCAGACGCCCTCGGGCATTAGGTCGAGCAGTGTGTTCAGCACGGCGGTCTTGACGCGATCGAAGACCCGCGGTGAGCTCAGCTCAATGGCAAATATCAGATCCAGATCATTATAGGGCTGATCCTCGCTGGCCAGCACATGACTAGCTGCACCACCATTTAGCCGTATATCCTTCACCAGGACTCCGGCACCGCCACTATTCACATCCGCTTCCAACTTGCGACGCACCAAATTCACCAGATCCTTCAGCGTCACCTCCAACGTGGGGAAATTGCCCCGTCCATGTATGGCCACTTTCTCGTCCATTACGTTGTGCAGCTTACGCACCTGCTCAAAGGACAGCACCGCCAAGCGCTGTGTGCCGCCCGTATCGACGCTCTCCAGTGAGCCGTGATCCGAGGTCGAGGCTATCGATGAGCCTGAACTCGGTGATGGCGGTGGCGTCTCAGTGCCGCCATCCGAGTGGAAACCATCATCGATCTGATAAACGTCCATTCTGTTGTTGCGTTGCTGATGAAATAACGGTTCGGCGGCTCCGTCTAGTGTCCCGCACTGTAAAACAGAAAAAAGAAAACATACAACAAATTTAGAAATATATTTCTGAATTTTATAAAATTTCAAATTAATGTGAATGAGAAAAGATAGCTATGATTTTTAGGCAGTTTTTGGGTTGAAAAAGAACTTCCGAAAGCTTACGGAAACATCAAGAGGATCTTAATGCTGACAAAAGTTTACAAAGAGTCGATTAAGGCTCAGCTTATAGTGAAGAGCTTTTAGTGAACAGCTTTTAGTAAACAACTTATAGTGAACCACTTATAGTGAACAACTTATAGTAAACAGCTTTTAGTAAACTGCTTTTAGTGAAGAGCTTTTAGGGAAGAGCTTATAGTCAACAGCTTATAGTCAACAGCTTATAGTCAACAGCTTATAGTCAAGAGCTTATAGTGAACAGCTTTTGTTTGCAGCTTTATTTTCAGACAATCAACAGCTTTTAACTTAAGCTTATAATAAAAGAGCCTAGCCAAGTCTATCTTCCCCCCCACATTTTTGTAACTAAAAGTTAACTTGAACATAAAAGCTGCTTAAAAGCACAGTTTAGTCTAAAAGCACCTCAAATTCATTCACAAATCATATTCAGTTAAGTTTGTTTGTTTTTTTATATTGAGAAACAGCTGCTTTGAGTCAATCAAGAGTAATATGTGGTATTGTTGTTGACGTTTGTGATTAATCTACACCGCAAAAGCCTCATTAAAAGCACATTTCACAGCGACTGATGATTGCACAAATGTTTTCAAATCGGGGGAATCTTCTGCCTGAGTTACGACTCGAAAAATACTTTATGATTAAGTGTGCCGCTTAGACATTATCATCTCTCCCTCTCTCTCTTTCTGTCTCTATTCACACTATTATTAATGTTGTTGTTTGTCTCATTTGTTATTTAGTTTAGTTTAAATTTACTAATTTAAGTATGTTTTTTTCTTTGTTGTTGTTGTTGTCATTTTGTCATTTTTTTTATTAGGTATTTTTATTGCGCCAATGCCAAAACCGCATAGAAACTGCCGCCTCCTGGGTTCTCTATACTTTAATTAATTAATTTGCTGCAAAATTTGCTAAATTTTTATCTTCCCTCTCCCACACACATACTACACATTTATTTGTTGTTGTTTATTTAACTTTTGCTAATAAATTTATGCGTTTTATTATTGTTATTACCAAACACAGGCAACTGGCAACTGTCGACAGCACAGCGACTTTTGTTTCTCTCTTTTATTCTTAACCGAAACCCACGAAAACAAGAAGAAGAAAAAAAAAAATAAAATTTCGTTTGCCACGAAAATTTTTGAAAATTTCCGCATTGTTATCGTCGCGCTCATAGCTAGAATTTCTCTCTCTCTCTGTCTTTCTCTTTTCCACTCAATCTCTCTCTCTCTCTCTCTTCCATTCTTTCTCTCATTTTATCTCGTTAGTGTTCTATGCTCTCACAATCAGCCGGGGTCTGTAGGAACATAACATATGGGATATGGGTCTGGGTCTCGGTCTATGCCTAATTTTATTTGGTTTTTCTATTATACTATCTCTAAACGCACTCTCTCTCTCTATTGGAATTATCTTTTTGCCTCCATAATAATGTATACCCTCTAATATGGTATCTCATTATAATGTGTCTCTTGTTTTTTCTTTTTGTACTGTTATTTTTCACACTTTATCTCGTTTTCATTTAGCAAGAAACTCACAACTTATCTAAGTCTCTATACTATATCTTTTTTTAGCGTTTTTTTTTTTTTTTGATATCTTTGGAATTTTCAGAAGCTTATCAAAAATAACGCCTAATTTTGTGATATTCTCACGTATTTAGGGTATACAAATATTATGTTCATTTTAAGTGAAAAAGTATTTAAAAAACAGATGCGAAACTCTAGCTATTTTCTAGCTAAAAAAAACGCTAGTTAGTTAGTTTCCTTTAGCTAGGGTATCTGAATAGTCTGTCAAGTGTTTTTCTGTGGCTACTTTGAATTTGCCTGTTTCTATGTGCGTCGCTTTTTATCATTTTGTTTGTGCGTTTCATATACATACATACATGCATACAAAAAAAGGAAAATAAGGCAAGAAAAAAAGCAAAAACAAAAAAAAAAACGAATTAAATTTTTTGTTTTGTGGCACATGAAAGTCTAGTGTACAGACATATATACATGCATAAGTGTTATATATATTTATATATGTATATATATATACTTATATACTCTTTGCTCCTAAGTATGTCGCTGCGTGCAAATATTCAGCGTGCTATAAAAAAAAGCAAAAAAAAAGCAAAAAAAAAAACGAATTCAACGCGATTCTTGCGTGTTTTCAACTCACTATGATTCACAACTCTCAGAGACCTATGCAGCCCCATTTACTATACACGATATTAGATGAATATATATATACATATGTATGTATATAAAAATCTATATAAATTTTGTAAAATATATGTACTATGTGTACTATTATAATTGTTTAATCCATTGGGAGATTTGCTGAACAAACACTTGAAACAGTTGCTTAAGTTTATAACTTCCTCCTTTTGATTTGTTTATCATATTTATCAGGGATTTTCTTTATAGAGCACTTCCTTTTCTTATGCAGATTATTCCAAGACTCTAGATTATCCCCAGATAAATGCAATTGTTGCTAAAAATTCGCAGCCAAATGAAAGGGCAAGTGTGAAAATGTGATTCAACGGTGTTAATTTATGGCTAAAAAAAGTTCCTTTGCAACTGCACTGCCAACTCTAGTGGGTATACACGACTCACCAAAGCCATGTACATATTTAAAAAGAAATTATTAATCCCTTTCAATTGGAGTTGTTTTAGCTTTTTTATATACAAATTTATTATTCACATATTTTTCAACATTTTGAAAATATGTTTCTCAATTTAATAAACTCACTTTTTGCTTAGTGAGTATACACGACTCGCAAAAACCATGTACATATACATATATATCTCAGTTTCTTAGCCACTCTCTTTATAAAAAATTATATTAGAAAATTAATAATTTTTAAATTTTTTTTTAATTTTTTTTTTATTTTCACTTTTTTTCTTGCTTATAGTGAGTATACACGACTCGCAAAAACCATGTACCATAAAAAAACCGAATATTTGGCTTTTTAACTCTTGCTTTTATCTTATTGATAATATATTATTCATATTTATTTACTTAAATTTATATAATAATTTATTTTTCATTCAGTTATGCACGACTTCTAGTTACTCTATAAAAAAATAGTATTTTTCTCAAGAATTTTGTCAGTGTTGGTTAACGTCTTTAGTCGCTACACGTTTTAGCCATATATCAAAGGGGCCAACTCTTTCGACTCTTGACCAAAAGTTCCTCTTTGGATTCCATAATAAATAATGTACAATATACGATATTCCACCCCCCCCCGTACTTTTCTCGATAATAATTATTTATCTATTAATTGCCTTTTGACGTGTAACAACAAATATACACACAGATACATACTCTAACATACTTAAGAGGCGCGCATTTATTATAAACAATTGCAAGTGCAATTGGTAATTGTTATTGCATTTTCATGAAGCAACCAAATACATTTTTCTTGCTTAGTTTTTCAACATTTTTTTTATTGTTTTTTTTTTTTTTTTTTGTACAAATTTCATTTCGATTGCATTTTGTTGTTGTTATCTATCTACTATAATTAAGCGCACACAATTTCAACAAATTTTTTGTTCAATTTTTTTTTTCATTTTTTTTTTTTTTTTTTTTATTGTTGTGTGTAATGTTGTTAAATATCTTTCGTAACCTTTGTTGTTGTTTGTCGTTATTTTGTATTTTCTTCTTCTTCTTTTTTTGTTCGTCTCTTTTGCATGTAGGCATATGTATGCATGTGTGTGTGTGTGTGTATGTGTGTTTATGTTGGTGTGCAATTGTGTCACAAATAACAATTTCAACTTTCTCCAGTGTCCAGCCAACTCTCGCGCTCTCTCTGTCGCTCTTTCTCTCTCTCTCTCTCTGTTTCTGTCTCTTTCACACTCTGCTATCGCCATCTCGCTCAGTTGCTCTTATCACATAATTCAATTTCAACTTTAATTAACACAATAACTCAACGCTGAAATTAACACAACATTTCTTTTTTTTTTAAATATTTATTTCTTCGCATTGTTTTTTTAACTTATTTTTTTTTTTTTTTTTTTGTTACTTTATTTCTAACAACAATTAAATGCACTTAATTATTTCATTTTGGTTTTTTTTCTTTTAAATATATTTTTATTTTTTACAACACAATTATTTCAACTGTATTTTTTTCCTTTTTTTTTCTTTTTTTTTTGGTTGACTGCACGACAAATTTTTAAATTTATAAAAAGATTTTGTTGTTGTTTTGTTTAAAGGCAATTAAATTGTTTAGGCAGACACTGATTGTAGATAAGTGTGTGTGTGTGTGTGTGTGTGTATGTGTGTGTGTGCGTGTGTGTGTGTGTGTGTGTGTGTGTCTGTGTGTGTCTAACCTAGTTATACTAAAAATCTTAAAGAAATCTCAAATAGATCTCGAAATATGTTTGTCATACACTGCAAAAAATGACAATTCATTTTAAATATTGAAAATAATTCACATTTTTTTTTTTAAGGCTAAACTGAATTATACATTAAGTTCTCATCGCACTTATCACACAATTTTTAATTGCAATAGTTTTTTTTTTTTTTTAATTATCTTCAAGTATTTATTATTATTTGTATTTTCATTTTCGTATTTTGTGTAAGTTTTTTTTTTGCTGAACACATTTTTTTATTATCTTTTTTTTGTAGACTTTGATTTTGCAGACACTTTGAATTTCACAATAATTGCAAGATTTTTTTCAATTATTTTTTTTTTTAATTTTTTTTTTGTTAACTATCTTCACAAACACACGCATATATATGTGTGTGTACTTTTTCCACAAATAATAAATTAACGCTGCAATTTTCACCAATTTCATCTCTTAGCTCATTATGAGTTAAAGCAGCGCAACAACTACAAATGCAACGAAACTTCATTATGTATATAAGAAATATTGTGGTTGTTGTTGTTGTGCTGTTGTTGTTGCACTCTGTTGCATAGCCAACAAACACACACACAGACATACACACATACACGCACAACACGCAAACAGGTGTATGGCATGCCTTGCCTTGCCTTGCTGGCCTAGAGAGAGAGAGAGACAGCAGACAGAGAGAGAGCAGAGAGAGAGAAGCAAAGTAAGAGAGTAAGAGGGAGGAGGCTTGCTGCTGTCGACTGGTCTCAAATAAAAGTGAAAATCGTTTGAAAAAAAAATCAACACACACACACACACTCACTCACACATCTCTATATACACTTGCACGTACATAAAATGAAACGAAAATGAAAAACAACTGTAAGCAGAAAGTCTTTGGCAAAAGAGCAGAGCTTCATTTTCAGTTTTCAACTACTGCACAGCTTAAAACAAGTGTAAAAATCTCACATAGCAGCCAGCTGCTGTCTGCCTAGCTACAACTACAACTGTTACTCCTGCTGCTGCTCCTCCCACTTCTGCTTCTTCTTCTCCTGCCCAACTGTAACTCGCGAATATGCCCAAAAAGCGTATAGTGAAAATAAAAGCACATAGGGTTGCCAAACATACACATACAAATGTATGTATATATGTATGTACATCTTATGAATGAAGTGAGAGCATAAGTAGTTGTTAGTTGATAGTAGGAGGGGGGTATGGGCAAAAGTAGAGCAAAAGAAAACTGTGAATTACCGTGCAAAAACAGGCGAAGACGACGCACCCGCTATTTAAATTGTTGCTTTAAATTTATATGATTTTCTGCACACTTTCTGGCAATTTCTAGCACTTTTTTATTTTAGAAATATAACTGGCTGCTTTGATTATTATTTTTTTTATTATATAGATACTTTATTTCCTTTTAATAATTGTATTTATTTGCATCTATATAATATTTGCCACAAATTTGTCAAGCAACACAAAAAACACAGTTATTCACTGCACTCAGTCTACACTTTATTTAAAATTTTTTTTATTGTAGTATGGCAGCAGCGCGCGTTGCCGTTTTATATTTTTTCTCTTGCCTTTTCTTGCTTGCGTTCGACGTTGCGTTGCGTTGCGCGTTTGAAAACCAAATGAATCGAAATGCTTATTAGAATATTCGCGAGTGAGCGACAGCGGCAAACCGTACACATACACAGTCACACATACCTGTGCAGCAAAAAGCTTTCGGCCACCAGTGGCAGCAACAGCAGCAGTAGCAGCTGACGTCACAACGCTTTGCCACCAACAATGCGCTCAATACACCGTGAGAGAGACTACGGCACTTTGCAGAGAGACGGCAGCTTTGAGTGACGAGCGACTCTCACGAGTAATAAAGAGTGTGAGTGTGAATAAGTGAGTGAGTGAGCTTATGCTTTGTTGAGCATGTTTAGTAGCAGCTGTAAGTGAGTGAGAGTGTGTGTGTGTGTGTATGTGTGTGGATTGTGTTTTTAGAAGGGCAAGCATAAGCATAGTTGCAGGTAATTCTGACGGTCGCTCGGTTAGTCGGTCGATCGTACGTTCGTTTGCTCCGTCAGTTGTTCGGTCGGTTCGTCATTCAGTCGGTCGGTCGGTCGGTCGGTCGATCGTTTGCTTTGCTGCTTCGTTAGCTGCAATGCGGGCTGCTCAGCTGATAAAACGATCATGCACATTGTCTGTCTCTCTCTCTGTATGTGTATGTATGTGTGCTCCTCTGAGCTGTTGTTGTGTGTGTTGCTTTTATGCCATATTCGTAATGCATTTTTGCTGCTCGCTCGTTTTCGATTTCATTATACTATACACCCCACACCAAACCACACCACACACATACTTATTGGTATTTTTTGTTGTTCATTTATTAAATTTTTCTTTTAGTTATTCTTATAGTTGCTTGCTGTTGTTGTTGCCGCCGTGGGCTATTGCCGCAACGCAAATTGCTTAAATACTTCTTTTGCCTATGTTTGCTTTTTTCTTTGTGCCATTCGTCGTTGTTTCTTTTTTTTTTTTGTTTGATTTTCTGTTTCTCTATTTTTGCGGTGGTGTTCAGTCTATTTTTAGACAGCTATTTTTTACTAATTATCCGACGCGCAAACGTTGCCAAGCCCCCCTTCCACCACACTTTAGCGACTTGCCCAACCAACGCAGCAGCAGCAGCAGCGACCGCAGCAACGCAAAGCAGAGTGCCCAAAAATACATGAAAATGTTGATAAGAGAGGGTCGGTCGCCCCCGTCACCCAAAAGTCTTTTAGGCTAAGGAAATAGCTCAACTCAAAGCTTGCGTAGCCCAAGACAAAGACAGCGCAATGACACGAACCGACACGAAGACGACACGACGACAAGGCGTCGTTAATAAGGCAGCCGATGAAGCGAAGTTATACAGCGGATTAACACAGCCGAACACATAATGCAGATGCCGAAAAGATGAGCCAGCTAGGCAGCGCAGTCGCTGCAGCTGAGCAGGCACAACACCAAGAGTAACCAGCTGAAGCTCAAAGCTGAGCTGTCGCTTCGCTGCTTTGAATTCTAAAGCAGCTCTTGCTGCGCTGCTTTGCCTTTGCCAGATCTTAGTTCAAATTATGCAATGGATATAAACAACGAGTGCAAGCCTAAGCGACAGAGAGCGATAGAGAGATAGAGTGTGATATATGGACTTTCATTATTATATAAATGTGTGAGTGTGTTGGTGAGCGTGTGTGTGTGTGCAAATAATAATTGGCATATAATTCATTTAATATATATGCATCATAATTTGTATGTCTGTGCTGATGTTGTTGTTGCTGCTGTTGTTATTGCTGGCCTTTCGAATATATTGCAGGCATATAATCATAAACAGCAACAATTTATTTCATTAATTTCGGACTACACACATACAACACATATAAAAAGAGACAAGCAGACTGACAGACAGACAGTGAGAGAGATAAAGAGAGAGACGGGCATGCACCGTTACTTTGGCATTTTGCGCAGAACGCAAAGCTCTTGCTCCGCCCGCAACGCTGATCGGCACTGCTAGCGTCGCTGCCGCTGCTGCCGCTGTCGCTGCTGCGGCTGCTGCTGTTGATGCCTGGCCTGCGGTTCAATGTTAATCAGCAGCTCAAATCGAAAACACACATACACAACAGATACACACATAGATAGACAGGTGTGTGTATCTGTGTGTGTGTGTGAGTTAACGCAATTGGACTGTCAGAGTATATTTTGGCCAAACAAAAAAAAAAAAAGATTAATGTTGTTTTACTTATTTGTGCCTTTATAATGGCTGTCCACCCCCTCTTCATCCACCGTCACAGCTTTACGCTAATGTATCTTGCAGATATACAGCCTCAGACACACAGCCACAGTTACTGGTGGATTGCAGTGCATAAAAGGCCGCAACTTTTGCTTGTTTCTGACAGCCAATAGCACTGTCTCTCTCTCTCTTTCTTACTAACTCTATACCAAAGCCTCTCTCTCTCTTTCTGTCTCTGTCTCTGTCGAGTCTCTACCCTTTATTATTAATGCCATTTATTGTGGCTGCTCTGCTATGCAATGTATCTGTTACTACAACTAGATATTGTATCTGTATCTGTAGCCACTTGTAGCGCGCTCTCATAATGATGTTGAGGTTGATGCTGTGATGCTGTGTTGTTGCCTTTTGCGCTCTTTGGCAACAGTTTTCGAGCCGCTTTTGACCCTGACCCAATATAACTAGATGCGCGCAAGCGTATTGTTTTTGATTTTTGTATATACGTTTTTTTTATGGCTGTCTTCAAACTGCAAATGTATCTTGTTTATTGAAATGTATCTTGTGTAGCTTTGGAACTGCATTCTAGGCATTCTGCCTTCTTCAGCAAGGTTAAACATGGCCCGAAACGAAAGTTCCAAGCGAAACTCAATTCAAAAAGAAACAAAAATAAGAGTTCCAATTAACCAAATTCAATTTTCAATACGTAACGAATCGAATCGAATCGGATTGTATTGAATTGAATTGAATTGTATTGATTTGGTATTTGAAACGCATATCGAAAATCCAATCCAAGTCGGATCCAAGTCAAACTCGAAGTCGAATTCTAGCGCGCCTTCAATGCAAATGAAGCTTAATTATTATGCCGGGCCAGAGGCGCAATGCGAGGAGAGCGACGCCAAGTGCCAAATTGAAACCGGTTCGACCGACATTTCAAATACGTGTATAGCGGTGCGACTACTACAATTCAATTATACAACTACGGGACAACGGACAGACAGACGGACGCACGGTCAAACAAACAGACGGGCGGACATACAGACAGACAGACAGACAGATAGGTACAAAGGGAGTTCCCTGAGGGAGTTAGGCAGTTAAACACAAATAGGTCATAAACGTTTAGGGTTAAGGTCAGGGCACGCGGTTACGGTTCGGTTAGGTTACGGTTCGCATAGGTTCTCGCAGCTACTGTAACCGTAGATAAAGCAACAATTAAGATGAATAATCGTTTAAGGTTAGTGTTAAGGTTAGGTTCTCCAAACTACTTAGGTTTCCTTGCACCTACTTTAAATGTTGTGAAGACCACTAGAAAATTAGTAAGGAAAGAAGAAGCAAGAGGATTAGGAGCTGTCAGAACCTCTGAAATCTGCTATCTAGGCACAAAAATATTCAAAGTCTACGTCTCTACAAAACAACACGTCACAAGTCGAACCTTGCCTAAAAGCCAGGCCAAAACACGCACACATACAGACGAACAGACAGACAGAGAGACAGACAGACGGATGGACAACCACATAAGCAACACTTTGCGGTTTTTGGCATAGTTTCACATACCGCAATGTGTTAAGCAAAACATTGCTACCAAGTGAGGGTATGTGGGGGGAGAGGGGCCTAAAAGCAGCTACTCCACCCCGTCAATAGACCGAAAATGAAAGTGCAAAAAAGCCGACGAGACGTCGCGTTCGTCGCAAGAATTTGAAGTTGACTGCGGCTTGATTTTTTTTTTCATTTTTGGATTTATCAAGACGGAAATGGTTTTCTTTGATAACAGCAAAAGCATTTCTTTTTTAAAGAGGCGCTAAACAGGGCCAAAAAGAGTTACAGAGAGGGGAAATCATATTGATGTTAGTTCCCCTTACTTTTTTTTTTCTCTGGGCTTTCGTTTGACGTCGTGAGCCGTTTTGTCTGTTCGCTTTGTTTTTTATGTGTTCACGTTATTTTAGTTTTTTGTTTCTTTTTTCTTTATTTTTTTTTGTGTTATTTTGAGTTTTCGGTTTCAGTTAATCTTGACCCCCGACGACGCAAAGGCAAAACGTGACCGCAGCATGTGGGCACCTACTCGACTCCAAACAGTTACCAAAAATACAAAAATATATATATATGTATATTTAAATTAAATTACTTTTTTTCTATTTCTTTTCTTTGGTTTTTGCTTTCATTAGCTAGGTATTGTCTTTAAGACAGAGAGCCCCCTTTCCCCCCTGTGACCAACTACTATTTGGCTATTTATGGCTACGAAAAGAAAGAGATAAACTGAAAATGGAGCGAGACGGCAGACAAATGTTACGCAATAGGCGTGAGAGCAACGGAGTGAACGAGATAAGGGAGAGGAAAAGGGAGAGATGAAGAGACACTGTCTATTTAGCACTGTGCTAAATAAAATATTAATTAATTTCATAGTTCACTTTTTCTTCTTTTTGGCAAAATGAAATTTAATTGACGCTCATTACAAAAAAAAATTAAGCGCAAAAATTTTTAGAAAGTGGCCTAAAAAATGTATTTGTATCTGTCAGATACGCCCGCTGATTTTATGCCAAATACATCACAAAAACCACCTGAAATTGTTTAATCATCTGCCAAGCGCAACATTTGTGCAAATATTATTAAATTATATTACGTATTATTTAACAAATTGGCTTTGTTTTGTCTTTTTTTTCTTTTGTTGACTTTTCGAGAATCTCTTACGCACGACATACAGAGAAAAGTTTGTAGATATTCGTAGACACAAGTGTAGAGTATCAGTATCAATTACCTAAAAAGACAGAAGTACAAAAACATTATTAGTTACATATTGTATGGTATTGTATTTTTCTTCTAAAGTATGCCTATTTTTTCACTGTTTTCGACATATTTTCTAAAATACTGAACGAAATTAATAGAGGTATATTTTTTTTTGACTATTTTGATGCCAGAAATGGATAGGGCACAAAAAATTGCAATTTGAAAATTTGACATTCTCCTACTTTTATCAAGTGGTCAAATATTAGAACTGCCAGCATGGGAAAATTGTTGATGGAGATTTATAATAGCAACTAAACCATCTATAAAATTGGAAAAAAAATTTAAAAAAAACGATTGACTTTTTCCAATGCACAGTCTAAAAAAGTTGAATTTTGATATCTTAACTTTTGGCTTTTTAGTACTTATGATGTCGATGAATGCTTTGCCTTAATAAGAACATGTCTGAAGTGGAAACAACAAACAATTGTTAATAACATTTAATATTTACTTAAGTTTCAAAATTGAAATTGAAAATATCAATATTTGCAATTGCATTCTAATTAAATCTGTACACAAGACATATGCAAATCTATATCTCTCTCTCTCTCTGTTTGTGATCTATTGGTGTGTCTGTTTATTGAAACAGCTGTCAGTGTTTGTTGATATTTATTTAAGCTAACAACAATTAACAAATTTTGCATAAAATGTTGAAAAAATTAACAACAATAAAAGGAGAGGGGAAGAAAACTGAAAAAGTAGACAATTGTAGAAAGTAAAAATGAGGAACAGAGGCATGGAAAAGGCGAGGAAAATTAAAAGAAAAAATAAAACAATAATAATAGTTATGAAATATAATTAACAGCGAAAATTGAAAAGAAAGGGGGGAGAAACAAATAATTAAACACAGAGAAAGAGAGAGAGAGATAGTGAGAGAGAGAGAGAAAAGTTGTAGAGATACTGAGACAAATATATAAAGAGAGAGAGAGAGAGATGCTTGGAGCCCCCCCAAGTCACAGACTTATCTGATGAATTCACAATAGTTATGATTTGAGGAAATGTAGGAATTGTTAAGTATAGTATGTTCAACTATATAGTCTGCTCTCAGACTCTGAACTATCTGTCGCACAATAGTTCTGAAAATCTCTGCAAATACAAACTGACAAACTGGCAGCAGCTCGACTTCTCAGGAAGTAATTGATAGCTACAGCACGAAATCATTTATCAAATTGTCTCTCGACTGCTTCTTCTTCTATAGGAGTCATCTTTTTTTTTTTTTTTTTTAATTACAATTCGCATGAAACACGAAAACAATTCTCAAGTGGCAAATGGAACTGTTGCACACGACGTATACTTAAAATTTACAAAAAAAAACGAAAGAAAAAAAAATACTGTTACTCTACCACCCCCTCAGTCACCCTTCTTACACAGCTATCTCTGTGAAGGTCTTTCAACAGATTGAAAAATCATCGCATCGCAAAGTCTTTTAATTGATTTCAATGATTATTATCATTATTATTATCATTATTATTATCATGATTATTATTATTATTCTATGTATTAGTTTTCTAAGTTTGTTCTGATCTTGCAGAGATTCCCCAGTTACTCTCGTAATCGTATGCAACGTGTTACATAGACACAGATATAGACAGACACTCGGAGCTGTAATTACACGACATTTGCACGATGTTTTAATTTTTTATTTTTTTTTTTTTTTTTTTTTTTTGCCTTTATGTCAAGTCACGCTATGTGCTATGCACATTAAAATAATATCAATTCAAGTTAAGATAACTCGACTCAAATATACCTAGTATCAAAAAATAAACAAAAAAAATGATGGCATTTCAAGCTAAAGAAGACGTAAAACAAACTTCAGAGTACAAGGTTTGCTAAAGTAAAATAATTAAATCTATAACTAGACCAAAGATTATTAATCCAAGTTAAAATAACTCCACTAAAATTTATCTATAAACTGGAAAAGAGATTTTACACAATAATTTCCAAAAAAGATATATATATATATATCTTCTTCTACATGAATCGTCCACAACAACTTTAGTACGAGGTATAGAAATGAGAACGAATATAGTACATATTCAAATATTATTATCTATATTCATCTTAACTGAAAAAAAACACTAAATTTTTCTACGCAAAAATGGAGGAAATTCACAGATTTCTAAATTTCTTCTACATATAACCTCTACAGCTCTAAACAACTTCAGTACGAGGTATACGAAAACAGAATAATTAAAACTACAGCTAAAAGTGCTCGTCAGTTTGTCACTTCGATAGACAGTCAGTTTATAGACACTATATAAATAGTAACAAAATAATAAAATAACATACGAAAAAAAGTTCATGTCGCATTATAATCATCGTCATCATCAACATCACTTAATTGAAATTGAAATTGATTCAGGTTGATACGCAAATGGATTAACTCGAAAAAGTTGAAGCGTTTTTAGAGCACGTGTCGACATTTTATTGATACTCGACAGAATGAAAAACAAACGCACAAAAACACAGCCCCCAACACACATTTCATTTAAATATAGAACTAGATACGGATAGCCATAGCTCTATATATTTAGTATATACTATATATAGCCAGATATAACCAGATACAATAGTCTAAATTTGCATTTGTAGAACCTTTGCCTGCATTCTGTGTTTGTGTTTTGTGCCTTGGCGCGGCGCTTAAATATATTACGAATTGGTAAACAAAAAGTTATATATATATATAGTTCTATTCGAAGAATTCTACGGGATATCGATAGGGCATATCTGTAGAGAATAAAAGAGAGGGGCACATTTGCATATATGAAATGTATTTAACAAGTAAAGTCTTTAAAGTTGGGTATATTGAAAAAGAGCTTATTTAAAAATCACAAAAGTATTACTTTAGAAAATTCTCAAGATCTACAAAAAATCTGAAATTTTTAACTCGAAAGTGAAAGAAATTTATACATCAAGGATTTTTTGTGTAGATCAAGAATATGGGAAAAAATAGCTTAAGAAATTCTAGAAAAATATATATTTGTTTTAGAGTTAAAGGCAAGAAGTAACCCCCATTATACTCACGTTTCACTTGAATAGCACACTTTATATAGAGAATTTCAATTTGCTTAAAAAGTGCGTTTTTTTTAAGATAGAGAAGTTTTCAGTTTTAGCCTGAAATGAATTTCATTCCTCACAAACAAGCATATCTTATCTCAAATCTTCCCTTAAGTTTCTTGAATGCAAAGATATCTCTTACAGAGACTTAATCTATATTCTAGCCAAGAATTCATAAATTCTATATAGAACGCAACGTCAGCTACAAATACTCAAAAATTGTTATAAATAAAGCACGAAGAAAGAACTACGGCACAAACTGTCAGCTGTATTGCACAAAAGCAGTTGTATCAACAAAATCGACAGTACTATATATACAGTACTATATATACATACATGCTATATTATGCATAGGTGTATATCTGTTCTAGATTCAGTTGCGTATTATTATTATAATCAGACGCTCGATATATCTATATCTATATATCTATATAGGTATAGGTATCTATATATTGATATAAGCATTATATCTTTTTATATATCATACAATACAAAAGCTTAAAGAGTTGTCAGGTGTTTCTCATTCTCTTCTCGGATTTGCTTTCTTCTAGTTCCAGTTATTTTTTTTTTGCAGTGTATGCAGCTGAAGAAGAAGAAGCAGCAGCGGCAGCAAACTACTTGTAAGGCATGAATCTATAATAGACTTATGACACTTGAAATTGTAATTACAAAATATTTCCTACACGAAATTATAATAATGAAAAAAACAAACAAAATATTTATAATTGAGCGCAACCCACGTCAAGTCTATGAAGATGAGGCTCGATGATATTAGATGATATAGGGGCAGGGAAGGAAAGAGATAATGAGGCTCTGACTGTTGGAGAGTTGCAGGCCTGACGATGCTGATGATGATGATGAGTTTTGGGTTTTTGGCACAGAGAGATCTATAAATATATTTGCTGAACTAGCGTGGAATGTTACGATCTATAAATATGTATAAGGCGTGTATAGAGGTTGTGACTAATATGCCACTGAGGAAACTGGGGGATTGCCTGTTGCAATGACAAAGATAGCGCACCTCATTATATCTCTACCTCTATCTTTGTCACACTCACACATCTTAATCCTCTTTCTGTCTCTCCCACACACTCACTCTTTTTGACTGCATTTGATTTATGCCATTTGCTGAGAATGTTTCTTAAGTTAAGTGCTTTTTTTGTCAACGCGATCTTTTAGCAACAATTGCCATCTCGGTTGCACACGCGTGCTGCGAGATGCACAAATTATGCCATCTTTGTGAATTTATATAAATTGTTTAAATTTCATTTTTGATTATTTAATTTTATATACATATAAGTAGTATTTTTTTTATATATTTATTTTTTTTTTTTGCTGTTGACAGCGCAAAATGTCAAGACGGCGCGCGAAAGTTGAATGCACTCTGCCAGCGTCCGTTCGAGAGAGACGCGTGTGTGCGCCCCGAGAGAGAGAGATAGAGAGAAATAATGAAAGAGAGAGAGAGAGAGATAGAGATAGAGTGAAAGAGATGCAACTAGACAGCAACAGAGGCTTACAAAGTGCTGCCACCAACAATTTTCAGCCGAAATCTGTGCGAATTGCGAAATATACAAAATCCTCTCAAAAGTCGAGAGCTATCAACATCAATCAAACAGATGAATACAGGCAGCTGAGAAGAAAGAGAGAAAGAGAGAGATAGGAGAGGGGAGATAGAGAGAGAGAGATAGTGATAGAGTGGAGGTGAACAAAAAGAGATAGTAGATAGTGCTAGTAGAGATCTATAATCATCGCAACCACTCGCACGTGCAAATCCCAAAGTTCCTGTTCAACTCACGTTCAATAAACTCGATTGAAGAACCTTATCTACAGAATATACTATGCATATTCTAGCTCGAACTATAGTTCAAGTTACTATATACCATATCTATTATATATATAATCTACTATATACCAATACATATGTCGTATATATGCATATTCTCGCACAATTTTCATTCACTAATTGTAATCAACTAGTTGTGGGTCAATTCGTTTGAACTGCTTTATAATTATACAAAAAAAAAAAAAAAAAAAAAAAAAAAAAAAAATTTTAAACTCAATTTATTAACATAATTTCGAAAGACTTTTCCCCCTATAGTCCCTTTCTCAGCTCTATAGCTATAACCATTTATGGAGCTCCAACAAATTATGCTGTAATTTCACTTTCTTCGACGTGCTTTGGCTACGTGCCATTAAAAATACAAATAAATAAATGAAAAAAACAAAAGAAAACATTGTCTACGATATTATGCAACAACTCACGACGACAACAAGTGCATCTAATTATAATCCCAACCGGAATATCCATTTATACACCACATAAATCCAGTACTATTCGTACATACATAGGTATGTACATACAATATATCTTTGCCATATAATATAAAGCCAACTGTCCAGTTTGCAATCAGCTAAGAATGATTTAAGCCAAAATCGGCCATGAGCAAGATCAGAGCTACTCTCAAGGCAATAATTGACATTATACCTTCATGAATGTTACTATAAAACACAGTATATTGTACCGTAAGGGCTTAAATATGGTTTACAAAAAAAAAAACAGTGCTTGTAAGACACCTTGAAAACTGCCATAACTTTGGCAAAACTCGATCAATTTTCAAAATTTTTGCATTTCCGTCAATGACTAAGGCCCTAGTTGGAATCTGCATCAAAAATATCCCCAAATTGGAACTATTTAATTTTGGTCAAATTTTGGCCATATTTCCATACCTACCCCTTGACAAAATGTCAAAAATATGAAAATTTCTAAATCGGAATTTTTTGTGCCATATCGATTCCAGGCATCAAAATGGGTATTAAAACCTTCATCCGAGTTGATTTGACCCATTATTTTAGGAAATATGTCCAATATAGTGAAAAAATGGTACAAAATCAATATTCCACAAAAATGAATTTTTTGCCCAACTTTGAGACTCCATAACTTAGTCAAACCTTAATCGATATTAAAGTATTTTACTGAATTTCTTCAAACCTTCTCAAATAATACAAAAAACTTTACTTCAATTGATTTCGATAAATATTCTAAAAACTTTAGCCAAAAGAGTCAAAAATTTCAAAAACAGAAGAAAAATCAAGATTTCCGTTTCTGTGAAAAGCCATAACTTTTGCAAAACTCGACCAATTTATAAAATTATTGTATTTCTGTAAATAGTAAAGGCCCTAGTTTGAATCTGCATCAAAAATATCCTCATTCTTTCACTTTTTAATTTTGGTCCATTTTTGGCCATATTTCCATACTAACCCCTTGACAAAATGTCGAAAAATCTGAAAATTTTAAAATCGAAATTTTTTGTGCCATATCGATTTCAGGCATTAAAATGGGTATAAAATACTTTACCCGAGTTGATATGACCCATTATTTTAGGAAATATGGCCTAAATAGTGGAAAAATAGTACAAAATAGGTTTCCATAAAAATTGAATTTTTGTTCAAATTTGAGGATTCATAACTCAGTTTTGGAAACTTTGTTTATTAAATATAGAACCGGTACAACAAAACGTACCATAACTATACAATTACAACTAACCTAACACCTAACCCCTTGCTGAAGACAAGAGGATTGATTTATATATGTATGTATGTACAAAGGAATTAAACTAAATTATTGTCGCCTCCCCAGCGTCTTGGCAAAGCCGGGTCTTTTCAGCCTCCTGAGAGGCCTGGCAGGGAGTAGTTGCCGTGCCAACAAACTGCGGTGCCTCTCCAGCCTGTCGCCGTATCTACTGGTATGCCTGTTTATCTGCTCCTCTACGGTATGCAGATTTAGGTCTCTATGCAAGGTGGAGCCACGAACGTACCAGGGACAACCAGTTATATGTCGCAAGGCGCGATTCTGCATTGTCTGGATTCATAACTCAGTAGAAACTTAATCGATATTAAACAATTTTACACAATCTCTTCAATCCATCTCAAATAATACTAAAACCAGTATTTTAATTGATTTCGATAAATATTCTAGAAACTATAGACAAAAGAGTCAAAAAATTCAAAAGCCGAAGAAAAACCAAGATTTCCGTTTCTGTGAACAGCCATAACTTTGGCAAACCTCGACCAATTTTCAAAATTTTTGCATTTCTGTAAATGGTAAAGGCCCTAGTTGGAATCTGCATCAAAAATATCACCATTTTGGCACTTTTTAAGTTTGGTCCATTTTTGGCCATTTTTGCATACTAACCCCTTGACAAAATGTCGAAAAATCTGAAAATTTTAAAATCGAAATTTTTTGTGCCATATCGATTTCAGGCATTAAAATGGGTATAAAATACTTTACCCGAGTTGATATGACCCATTATTTTAGGAAATATGGCCTAAATAGTGGAAAAATAGTACAAAATAGGTTTCCATAAAAATTGAATTTTTGTTCAAATTTGAGGATTCATAACTCAGTAGAAACTTAATCGATATTAAACAATTTTACACAATCTCTTCAATCCATCTCAAATAATACTAAAACCCGTATTTTAATTGATTTCGATAAATATTCTAGAAACTATAGACAAAAGAGTCAAAAAATTCAAAAGCCGAAGAAAAACCAAGATTTCCGTTTCTGTGAACAGCCATAACTTTGGCAAACCTCGACCAATTTTCAAAATTTTTGAATTTCTGTAAATGGTAAAGGCCATAGTTTGAATCTGCATCAAAAATATTCCCTAATTGGCACTTTTTAATTTTGGTCAATTTTTGGCCATATTTGCATACTAACCCCTTGACAAAATGTCAAAAAATATGAAAATTTTAAAATCGAAATTTTTTTTGGCAAATCGATTTTAGGCATCAAAATGGGTATTAAAACCTTCATCCGAGTTGATTTGACCCATTATTTTAGAAAATATGGCCAAAATAGTGAAAAAATGGTAAAAAATCGATATTCCACAAAAATTGATTTTTGCCCAACTTAAAGACTCCATCACTTAGTCAATCCTTAATCGATATTTAAATATTTTACACAATTTCTTCAAACCATCTCAAATTATACAAAAAATTTTACTTGATTTAATTTCGACAAAAATCCCAAAAATTATAGCCAAAAATGTCAAAAATTTAAAAACAGAAGAAAAACCAAGATTTTCGTTTCTGTGAACAGCCATAACTTTGGCAAAACTCGACCAATTTTCAAAATTTTTGCATTTCTGTAAATGGTAAAGGCCATAGTTTGAATCTGCATCAAAAATATCCCCAAATTGGCACTTTTTAATTTTGGTCCATTTTTGGCCATATTTGCATACTAACCCCTTGACAAAATGTCGAAAAATCTGAAAATTTTAAAATCGAATTGTTTTGTGCCATATCGATTCCAGGCATCAAAATGAGTGTAAAAAACTTTATCCGAGTTGATTTGATCCAGTATTATAGAAAATATGGCCAAAATAGTGGAAAAATGGTACAAAATCGGGTTTTCCACAAAAATTGATATTCTGCCCAACTTTGAGGATCCATAACTCAGTAGAAACTTAATCGATATTAATCAATTTTACACAATCTCTCCAAGTCACCTCAAATGATATAATAAACGTTAGTTTAGTTGATTTCCTAGAAATCCTAGAAATCCTAGAAATTGTAGCCAAAAGAGTCAAAAAATCCGGATCTTTAATAAGCGATCATTTTGGTAAATCTGTTCAATATTTTTCGAATAAATTTTAAAGTGGCTGTTGCTGATTTTGAGAATTTGACGCCATCACTTGAAGAAGTCTTGGCTGAAACTTTTTAATAGGAGCTCAACTCAGGAAAGGTAAAGTAACTTAAGCAATTAGCATAAATCTGAATGTTGAGAGAAGCAGAAACAGCGGCATGCACTCCAAATGATCAAATTGATCAAGCAGATGCTTCCGTTTCTCAGCGGGCGAAACTATAATTAGAAGAGACCGAAAAAAGCGAATGAAGAACGACGACAATGACAACAGCATAAAAGGTAGAATATCAAATTGAAAACGAAATCGAAATTGAAACAATTTAACAGAAATACAAAATATGAGAAAAAAATAACACCGTAAACAAAAAGAAGAAGCAAAATTTAATTTCAATAGTACTCGAGAAGCGAGTGAGAGAGAGAGAGACACACACAAAGTGTTTTTGCTGTCGATTACGTAATCCAATTATAAATTTTAAGATCAATAATAAATAACAACAATAACAACAATTTTGCGCATTCTCAAGTGTAACAGAAAACAGCTTAAAAAATAGTTAAGAAAAAAATAATAATATAAAATTATTTAAGTTAAGTTTTTTTTTTGTTCGATTCAATATTTGCCAACTGTGGACGCTGTTTAATCTACTTAGTGGTTGGCAACGCGTCAAGCACATGTTAATAGCCACTCGAGCGTTGCCCACACACACTACACACACACACTACACACACACACACTCACCACACACACACACAGTCAACACTCGCACCATTAAAAATAGAAATTCAATTTCAATTATAGTTCTGCGTTTTGAGATGCGAAAAAATGTACTCAAGTGCATCCAACGGATACACGGATACCATTAGTGCAACAGCGAGAAAGAGATGACCTCAGACTGTAAGAGTGGGAGGCAAATAGAGCAGGAAAGAGAGGGAGAATGAGAAGAGGAGAAAAGGGTGAAAAGTTGTATTGCATGGCAACAAGTGTTGAGGCATGTCAATTGTATTTATATTATTCATTCGCCCCATGCGCCAGTGTTGCCTTAAAAACATATCTATCGATTAATTGCACATATCGATAACACGAGATGTAGAGAAATAGAGAATAGATGCAAAGCAAGACAGCACGTGTTGCTTGTTGCCATTCGACTTTATATTAATCATGCGGCCCATGGGCTTGTGTCGCCTCAAAATCATTGTTATCGATTTATTTTTTAATATCTATAACACTAGAAAGATACATTGATATTGAAAAGGGTGGAAAGTTGGATTGCATGGCAACAAGTGTTGATGCTTGTCAATTGTATTTATATTATTCATACGCCCCATGCGCCAGTGATGCTTTAAAAACATATCTATCGATTAATTGCACATATCGATAACACGAGATGTAGAGAAAGACTGAAATGATGCAAAGCATGACAACACGTGTTGCTTATTGCCAGTCGACTTTACATTATTCATGCGTCCCATGGGCTTGTGTCGCCTCAAAATCATAGTTATCGATTTATTTTATATATCGATAACAATAGAAAGATTCATTGATATAGAAAAGGATGAAAAGTTGTATTGCATGGCAACAAGTGTTCTTTGTTGCCGTGTGCTCTTACATTACTCATACACCACATGCGCCCGCCATTCCCTCATAACTATATTTATCGATTAATTGTACTTATCGATAAGATGTAAAACAACAGCTGTTGCTCTACTGTCAATTTATGTCTCTCTCACACACCACAGGGTTCATTCAACGCATTTCGCTTCTGTATGTCTTCATGCCACAATTCGTTGCGCTTTGCTTCGTCTCTGTGTCAGTGGAACTTTTGTATCTGTATCTACAGCTCTGTATATCTTAGTATCTGTATCTATATTCGTATTTGTATTTTCAACTTTGTGTTCGTAATTGTGGCAATGTGGCAAACATTCTACACACACAGCTGCAACTGTAACTGCAGCAGCTTGAGCTCAAAAAACTCGAAATTGCGCTTCGTTTTCGGCTTTCAACAAAGTGAAAGGAGTTTTTATTTTTGATTTTTGCTTTTCATTTGTTTTTTTTATTCATTTTTTTTGTTTCTTTGAAATATATTTCATTTTGCTTTTTTTCGCAGCACATTTTTATCGATTTGTCTAAATAATAATTGGCATTGCGATTTCTAAAAAAGTGTTAAATAATATTTTAAGGTTCAACTTCCTTGAAACGTGGACAGCGGCAACCTTTTCAGAGCAGCGTAGAATTTGCAAATAATAAATTTTTTTGTTTTTTTTTTTAATATTTACAGAGGTGAAAGGAAATTTATTGAAAACCAATTACTAAATTATGAAATTATAGCAATTTATTAGAGCTGTTTAAAAGCTAAGCCTGAGAAAAAAATATAGATTAATTGAATTATTATTGTAAATAAAATTGATACCGAAAAATTTCAATTAATAAAAGTTGCGAAATTCCGCTTTAAATTGCTAAAAAAAAATCATATTGAAAAGCTTGACAAATTTTTGTCTAACGAAAATGTCGAGAATATATCTGATGGGAGTAGAAAGAGACAACGAAAAGTAAGAAACATTTGGAGAGAGGGGGATATAAATTAGGCTTGTTAGAGTTTAAGCACGAGCTTTGTAAGAGCTTTGAGCTGTGCTGTGGATGTGGCATATGGGAAACTGAACTAGAAATGTGGCTCATATGTGGGAGGGTTAAAGGATGCAAACATTAAATTAAGGTATTTGGAAAGAGTGTATAACACAAGAGGTAAAGCAAAAAGTATCTAAGGATATTAAGGATTCAAAGAAGGGTAAAATTTCAAAATCCAACAAGTTACAAGGTGTCTTAGGGTATTTATGTAAGACAAAAAAGTGACAGTTTTGGAAATGAAGTGAAAATAAACTAAATAATAAACAATAGAGGCGTTCAATTTAAAGGAAAGGAAAATTAAGAAAAGGAATTATAAATTCATTAAAAAATTTTAAATTTCAAAATAAATAATAAACAATAGAGGTATTCAATTTTGAAGGAAAGGAAAATTAAAAAAAGGGGATTTTAAATTCATTAAAAATTTTTAAATTTCCAAAAAATAAAGTAGCTGTCCTGACAAGTTGCTGGAATTCGACAAATACTCAAAAAATAGCTCATTTTGGTGAAGAAATAATGTGACTGGGGGGTAATCTTAACATATCTACGTGTCGCTACAATGGACCTATAAAAACGCAGCTAAAGCTGCTGTTGATAATGATGATAATCGCCAAATCAAATAATGAAGTTCATAAAGCTGCCACTGATGATGATTTTGCCGAAGAAGACGATGATGATGATGATGATGCGGCTAATGTAGATGCAAAAAGCGTGTTGAACCTTTAGCAGATAACGATAGCTACTCTTTGGTGAAAATGACTGCAGTCGACTATCCACACATACACATACATACATATATATATATATACATATATGTACAAACATATACATACACACATGAACACACACGCACACAACACATTTCCATTAAAAACGCAGTTCAGTTAAAAAATCAAATGAAAATGAAACAACACTTTTCACTTAGCAAACCAACAAATCAAACAGCAACAAAGCATAAAAACCGTAAAGATTATATATATAAAAAAGTAACTGAGAAATATTTTCAAAAATATAAAACAAAAATGAGAAAAATATTACGATAAAGAGAAAAAAATAGTTTTGAAAATTCAAAAGAAAAATACATTTAAATAAAGATAAAATATATATATATATATAAAAACAATAAACAAAACCCAATAACAAAGACAACAACAAGAGCATATGCCCAACCCGAAAAAAAATTTGAAAAAAAAATACACAAACAAAAATCGTTGCAGTTGCAGTGGCAGTCGCTCCTGTGGCAACTGAATGCATGCCTCCTCTTTGGAAAGACAAAAAACTACGAGCAGACAAACATATACATATATATATAAATGAGTGTGTGTGTGTGTGTGTGTGTGTGTGTGTTTGTTACAATGCCCCCAAGTCATGCACATGCACATGCCAATGCATTGCGCCACACACAGAAAAATCCAACAAGTAGTGGCAGACAAACCACCTGACCGCAGCTAAAGCCGCAGCGAACGAACCAACTAATTGCAACTTGCAACTTGCCACTTGCTGCTTGCCGCTTTTGCCACTTCCACGGCAGCTTGCAGCAGCGTGACATGCCAAAGACGACTTCTTGGTGGCATTTTGTTTCATTTATATAGGCCAACGACTGGCGACAATTATCGCACGATATTTCAACTATCGATACAGGCTAATTGCTGTTATCGATAACAGACATTCCATAGATTTCGAGTTAAAAATAAAAACAATTCGAAACTTTATGATTACAGGCATCATTATATAAAAGACTCTGAAAATGAGTATTTATCGTAATGTGAACAAAGTACCTCTTAAAGTAGTAGATTATGATCAAAATGAGCTCTTTAAAATCTTTAGCCAGTTATAAAATAGATAATAATTGTCCTCCGTCTTACTGCCGATAACTATAAAACATATCGATAACTCCAGCAAAACTGAAAATCAGCTAACAGCAGCAGCTTAAAACACTACTTTGCAGAATTATAATTGATTTTCGTCAAACGATCTAAACGACAGCTAAATATGCTTTCTCTGTTATCGACATGTTATCGATAACTAAATTGAAATGCACACTAATTAAGCGTCAAGCAACTGTGCATTTGTGTTAGAGTTTCCACATCTGCATGCAAACGCAACTTTGGGCTTTGTTGTTGACCGCCGACCGAAAGTGAAATCGAAATGAAAAACGCGCTTTTCCTGCCGCCAACTATCGTAAATGTTATCGTCGTTCAACGGGGAGGGGAGAGCTATGAAAACTGTGCAGTCGCAAAGTATTTACAGCTTTGTTTATGCGTAAAATCTAAATGTTTACTTACAAACAAAAAGAGAGAGAGAGAGTTTGGAGAGCGGAAGAGTGACAAAGAGATGCGGCTTACCTGTAAATAGAAAAACAATATTGAAAACGATAAATTAATAATGTTATGCAAAAAATATTGACATATTGCTTATGATATAAGAATTGTATGTAAGTGAAAACCAATAAATTGTAGACTGAAGTGAAAACAGCAGTTGATGTAGGAAAAGGGATGACTTTGTAGTCATATATTTGATATACATATAGCAAAATATGTGTATATATACATTTATAGAACTATATTTATAGTTTTATATAAGAATTATTATCAATAATATAATTACTTAGTTGTAGCTTATCAATTAGCATCAACTAGACAAAGCCGGATTACAGTTTGTTCAAGTCTTGAGATTATGAATTGAAATGTTTGTATTTGTCTTATCAGCTTCGAATTGAAGTGACGAGTCATTGACAGCTATCAAAAAATATAGTAAAAATCAGCTTATCCTATATATAAAAAATATATTATAAATTATATATGTTAAGTCTGTGAGATGTTGCTATAATAAGTTGCAAATTTTTTCAAATTTCCTTTGAATTCAAAACTCATTTCTCTTTCTACACTGTTCCCAAATCCGAAACGGCATAAAACATGCGGTTTCACAAAAACCCTCCCAAATATGAAGAATTTAGAATCAATTTGTTACATATTTCATTTAAACATCAATATACCCGTTTCTGTGTAGCGCAGACATCAAATAGGTCTCAAATCATAAATGTCAGACGGATTCATGTAAGAAGTCAAATTAGCGACGCTCAAAAACCGAAACAGAACGAAGCTAAAAAATTTGAATAAATTTATTTACGATATTTATAAATATACACAACAACAACATCGATAACAACAATGACCAGAATCAAGTATTGAGACTAAAATAAGAAACATATATATATATATATTTTTTTTTTTGGTTCTTCGTTTTCTTTTTGTTGCTTGACAACAATTCAAAAATTTCAGAATCTTTGCGCCCCTCGAAACATGTAAAAATAAAAACAAAAATAAAAACCAAAAATAAAAAAGCTTAAAAAAAGTTTATTAAATATTCGCAAATTTGTGGATCTCCCAATATTGTTGTTGTTGTTGCTGCTGATGATGTGCTCAAGGCAAACGAGAGCGCAAAAAAGTTGCTTTCAATTAATTTTGATTTTGTTTTCATTTTATGAGCCCAAAAAAACCAAAATAAAAAGCCAAAGAAAAAAATAAATAAAATAAAATTTGTCACATTTTGTTGTTTTATTTTATTTTTTGTTCTGGTTTTTTGTGTGTGTTTTGGGATTCTTGTTTTGGGCATCAAATTCAACTCAATTCATGCTATATGTATATATTATTCTTTTTAGTTTTTATTGTTTTTATTTATTTTGGGGCTGACTTTGTGCTCTACTCTAGTTTAAAAAAAAAATGTTTGTGAACAATTGTGTTTATTTATTATTATTATTATTGTTATGATTGTGCTTCTTTTTGTTGAATAGGTTCTATTTGTACAGTTGTCGCAGCTGTTTATGAGCGAAAAGTTCATCGAAACTATCGAAATTTCTGTAGAAATATCATTTAAAAAAAATACATAATACTGGAAATTATAGACTTGTTTTTTTCTCTATATAAATATTAAATATATTCCGTAACTACATATGATTTTAATTTCTATGATTTCTATATACTTTCAAAAATATTTTTTTTTTATTTGTGAAAATTCACAATTTTTTATTTTAAATATTTATAGTATATATAGTGCTTTTCATATAGTTACGTTGGTTGTTCCAAAACATTTATAGAGTATCTTCCACATAACAGAGCCTTATATTTACATATGAACACCCCCTCTTTGCCACTCCCTCTTTCATAATTTAAATAATTCCCATTTTGTTGACTTTTAATGGGTTTCTGTGTTTTATTTGCTCAGCGCGTAGCCTAAAATAACAGCCTATAAAGTCTGCTTAAACTAAATATTAACCCTGTGTTTTTTAATGTTTTTCTTTATTTTTATTTTATTTCATTTTCTGTTTCCCCAGTCTGTTTAGTTGCCCGCGGCAACAGCTACAATTTGTATCTACAAGTAACTTTATTTTTGGGGCTCATCACGACGACCCCTCCGAAGTCCCTCCGCTCCCACAATCACTTGGCCTACAAACTAGTTGTGGGTCAATGCTACGACGTTGTGCTTGGAATGGAGATCAAGCCCAATTCTCAGTTGATTAATGGAGTTGATTCCCATATTTTTGGGGGCGTTATTTTCTCCCCACATAAACGCTCTCAAGTAGCATATAGAATCTAGTTTCAAGACCCGAAAGCGATAAGTCTTCAAAAAATCCGAGTAGAGAATCTTAAATTTCAAAAATATCAAATTATGATAATAATGTAAAATTTAATAAAGAACGAATAAGATGTAACAAAGTTACGACGTATCAAAATTAAGGGCACAATGTTAAAATCGGACAAAAAGGGTTTTCAACTCTTTTTTTTTGTCATATTTCGAGAAATACACATCGAAATCACGTTAAATAAAAAGCAAAATGCTCGTTTTTAGACCTAGAATCGATTAGACATAAAAAATTGGAATTGAAAATTTTTCCATTTTCGATGATTTTGTCAAGGGGTTAGTATGGAAAAGTGACAAAAAAAAATTTAAAAAGCCTATTTTGAACGAACTTTGAATGTAACTTCAAAATAATATCCAAATCATAAACAAAATCGTAAATTTCATCAATATCGGATGATTTTTAGGAAAGTTATGGCAGTTTAAAGTTCGAAAAATTGTGTAACTTTAAAAATTGTTTTTGGAGTCACTATTTGGCACATTTTTGGCCATATCTTGAGAAATACTCATCAGAATCACCTCAAATAAAAAACAAATTGCTAGTTTAGAGTTGTATTGGTATTTGGTATTTGGATTTCTTCATTTGCAACTATCTCAGTTTTTGGCTACTTTTCATTGTATTTTTGACTTCCTTTCTGTTTCTTAGCCGTAGTTCTCAATTTCTTCCTCTTCAAGTCTCACTTTCTAATTATGTATTTTTCTTCCTTCTTATTCTACCGTATTTTTTTTTTGTTTTTTCTTAATTAAATTAGCATTTGGCTTTTCATTGTGCGCGCTTGTCCTTAACTGACGTATTGGCTTCTGCCAAACAGAGACACACACACACACACAAACAAACAAACACACTCGACTCTCAATTCACACACATACAGAAAACTGCGCCCATTTTTAATTAGAACGCAACAATGCAAATTTTTGCTGACTCGATACGACGACGATTCGTATAATGTAATCAAAGTCAAATCGCGCTACATATGTTAATGCCACAACCCAATGCATTTCAGCTGACAAACTTACACACACACACACTTATACACATATATATATACATATAGACAGTCTCAACTAGACATAGATACAAATGTATCTGTTAGCTATTTAGTTTGTGCATGAAAAAATACCCGACGGACAACGCACTTGGCGACCTTCGCCGTGTACGCTGCGGCAATACGTAGAGCTCAAGGTTTTCAATCAATAACAACAACAACAATAACAACAACAGTAGCTAACAACAACAATAATAACAACAAACACAGTGAGAGATAAAAAGCGCATTAAGTAGAGCAACAACAACAACAACAACAACTGCAGTGATATTTGGCTTTGGATTGCATTACCGAAACCAGGTTTTAGGTCCGGGTATATTGCTCAAATTCCACGCCCAGCAAACTAGATATTATCTATCGATTTAAACTAATTAGCATTAGAAAAATATGATACATGTAGAGCAAACTATAATATGCATAGGTATGTATGTATGTGATATATAAGATATAAGTTTATAAACTAAAAGCGGCGTTTACTCGAGTTACTCGACTCAAGAGAAACAATTTGAGTGAAAACATGAAAAACGGGCAGAAAATTGATAAAAATCCATGCAAACTAAAATTCGTAGAGCCACATGATTTAAAGGTAGTATATATAATTAGAATACAATTTAAAATCAAAAATCTAAATTAAATTTTAATTGAACACAACTCGAAGCTGAGGGTTAAAAGTAAATATAGAAAAATTATATAAGGTATTCAAACGAGTGTTCATCACGAGAGTGTTCATCACTTGCTTATAATTCGCAACTAGTTAAAGCAGCGACTTTTCTAAGCTGCACTTGCAACGCTGCCGATTGTCATTACCTTTTAGTCTAATACCATTTCATGTTAAGTATAGTTTTTGTAATTCATTTAGTGCATATCAAATTCATAATTTCATATTCCAGCTCAAGCTTGAAGTCAACATACATACATACATACATAGACATGTAAGTTATGCAATTCTCTGGGCATGTCTATTATTTATATTTTTATGTGATCGATCGTTGGGGCGTGGCAGCTGACATTTTCAATAAACTTGTTTCATGTAAAAGATCAAAGCGCGGATAGGCGAAAACTTGATGTTTCTAGGTCCCCCACAATAAATCTCAAAGTGCCACCAGGTTCTTAGAGACGGACTAACTTAACCAATCTCAATTGGGTTTTTATATATAATTTATATAAACTAATTAAAAACTTATTTTAAATGTTTTAAAGGAATTTGTGATACTCTTGATTTGTAGTTAGACATAAAATTGCAAATAAATTAAATACTAATTGATAAATTAATGAATAAATATATAAATAGTATTTATATCTGTAATGTCTGTTCAAATTATCAACTTACAATTTCAATAAACAGTTTGAACAAGATAAAGCTAATTAACATAATAATTAATAGCAAATGTTTCTGTAATTAAATTAAAGTTCAAATTTTAATGCCAAATTAAAGCCTATTCCCATAAGAAATGGAATTAATTTGGTTAAATTTTCAATTCGCACTTGGCAGCCTCAATCGCAATCAGTTTTATGATCTAACAATGTTTAATTTATAGTGACTCACAATAAAACTAAGTTATAGACATAAAATATTATTTAGCTGCTAATTAAATCTAAGCAATGTCGATAAATTGGGCAAGTTTACCTCCCATAAATGTATGTATTGCCTAACGAAAAAAAAAATACATATATACAAATATATATAAAAAATAAGGAAAAATACTATGCTGTTTGTAACTCAGCGAAAAAAGTATTATAAAAATATTTGATTTTACAGAAAAATGTATTTGATGGCAATAAATCAACTTTACTTTATCCACTGCAGTTTTTACGCAAGAGTTTCCATTAACATTTCTTAACTTTGTTCGTTAATTAGCATTATTACAAGTATTTTTTTAGTATTTTCAGTATTTTGTTGGTCTTATTTTAATACTCGCCTCACTTCGTTTTGCATTTGCATTTCAATTCTATTTGTATTTTTGTATTTTTGTTTTTTTTTTTTGCGCTTTTTATCAGCTTTGTGCCACTTCTTCGTTGTCATTGCCTATTGCCTAGCATTTGCATACATTTTAGCTTTGTTTTTCTAGCCAACTTTTATGGCCAACTCTGACAGCTAAAAGTGTGCTAACAGCTAATTTGGCACAATTACTTATCAACTGTGAATGCAAATAAAGTCGACGTTAATGGCATAATTTGCACAAAATGAAAACTTACATAAATATATAAAATACAATGTATTTTTTGGCTTGAAAAAGGATAGATTCGTTTGGAACTTTCTTGACTTGCAGAAAACTTAACCTCATTTTAAAAATATAAATGTTTTTTGGGCTTTAAAAAGGCTTTACATGAAATGAAAGTATCTGTCCGAAGAAAGTCAAGATTCGATATGTAATTAACTAGCTTAAAAATGGCTAGATTTGATTTGTAATTATGTGGGGCCTTATTGATCCGCTTAGGGTTTATTTATATAGCCAGTTTTCTGGTCTATGCGTAGGCCATTTACCCAAAGGCAAAATGCGCCTCAGGCCAAAAACAAAACGTCAAGATTATTTATTTGCCGGCTTAAAGAAGAAGCCAGAGAGACCGAAACAGCACCAGAAACGTAAGCAGAACCACATTCACAATAGTTTTGTCTGTCGTATAGAGTGTTGACGTTGAATGGGGTCAGAAGCCAACAAACATCAACAGACGGCAAAACGAACACCAAGGAAAAAAACTATATAAACAAATATAAATATAAAAAAAAACGACAAACACATTCATCACACAGCAAAAGGTTGACTTCAGGTAGATATGTTATATAGATGCTGCTGTTGGCTAATTTTTTCTTTTTTTTTTAACCAGGTTATTAACCTCCAGAAAAATTATAAGAAAATTAAAAAACAAAAAATGATTTAACAGCAGCAACAGTTAGTTAAAGTTAGCTCTATAAAAAAACCATATATCTATAAATATAAGTTTATAGTGTTATTAAAGACTTCAAGTTTGTGTGGGGCTTTCAAATTGTTTGTTTGCTCAAGCTCTAGTTGCATAAGATTCCTCCCCCTACTTTCAGTTTGCATGTTTGTTTGTCGTTTCGTTATTGTGTTTGCTCTGCAACTGTAACTCCAACTGTAACTGTAACTTGTGGCAACATGTTGGCAAAAGTTAAATAACACAAGACAACAACAACAACGCACAAAGTGAAACGTGTCTAGTTCTCCACTTAAAACTAAAACAATCGATATTATCAATTGATAACAAAAAACGAACAACAACAAAAAACACTGAGAAAAAAAAGGGAAAAAAATTCAAGACAAAAATACAACAAATATAAATATAAAAAAAATGTGTATCAAGACAATAGAAGAATGTTGTCAGTTTGTAAACTATTATAGACTCGTTTCGATAAATTGTTTACATCATTTGCCCGGGAGAGCGAGATAGCAGCCATAGATCGAAAATGTTTGCGTGAGCAGCGATCGAAATACACTGAGCGAAACGATATTGAGAAAAAAGTGGTAATCATAATTTTAGGGTTGTCCAACATTATTATATGATTTTAAATTTTAAAAATTTGATGTAGTTAAATATTAATATTTTACAAATTTTAAATTTTCAAAAAAAAAAAAAAAAAAATAAAAGTAATTCTGTATTCCATAAAAATAGACAAAAAATTTAATTTTTTTTATTATTTGAACTCTCCCTTTGGAATCAGACAACTTTTTCAAATGAATGAATGCAACTCTAGCCGATTATGCACTTGACAATAATACATAATCTATGCAATTATAGCTATATGTAGGACTGTAGACACCTAGTAGAGCTAAGGCCTATTGATAGTCGTATTGGACACCCCGAGTTTGGCAACGTGCGTTGGCTGCACAAACTGCCAACATACAACAAAAAAAGACGGCAAAATTAAGGTGCAACTATTGTGCCAAGTGTTATATATGTATATATAACGATATATGCCGATAGACAGACGGACGGACAGATAGACGCACAGACATATCGTGTAATGTAATGTAATGTAATTAGTGAGGGTTTTTAATTTACGTTTTGTGAAATGTGACGGAACTGACACCGCGATTGGGCCTTACACGTGACCCAGGGCAGTCAGACAAACGCCCAACCAAAAAAAAAAAAAAAAAAAAAAAAAAAAAAAAAAATTAAAAATCCAAAAATAAAACCAACAAACAAAATAAATGCAAAACCTGACCAAGTCATTAGGTTTCACTGTGCGCAACGCTAATGAACCCGGACATAGGATATATATACATTTACCACCTTATATACAAATATGCATATTATGTAGTCTATAGTTGTACATAGTGATATTTAGTGTTATATAGTAGCATATGTACATATATTAAATTATACACTGTACGTATTTTCGTTCATTACGCACGTCATGGAATTTCAATTCAACGTTTGACGATTGAAGTCAACAAAAAATTGAAATTGAAATTGAAATGGAAATTGAAATTGAAATGGAAATACAATTCAATTGTCGTTGCCTCGAAACAGCAAAACAAAAGAGAATTCTTGTCATTTAATGAGCCACAACGAATGTGTGTAGGAACATCAAATATAACTGCAAACTGAAAGAAAAAAAAAAACGAAAAGTGAAAAACGTAAAACGCAGAAAAACGCAATTTTAACGAGCAACAACAAATAGTGGGTTTTTTTTTTTGTTCTGCTTTTGCCTATTTGTTCTTCTTCTTCTTCGTCTACTACAGTTTCAAGCGCCATATGCTACAATTGCAAAAGGGGTTGCCTATCACGAGTGGGTGTGGTGAGTTGTGGGTAGGAAGGGGTTGATTGAAGAGTGTGGGGGTGGAGGTGGGTGGGTTGAGGGCAAGATAGGCACATTTAGCTGCTTAGATGGGCCGTGTCGTGTGGGCGTGACATTTACCTTAGTATTGTACGCTGACGTTGTAGTTGTTGTTGTTGTTGTTATTCTTGTCATAGCAGCAGCCGCTGCCGGCGTTGCTGTCGCTGCTGCTGCTGATGATGATGACGACGACGATGCTGATGCTGATGCTGCTGTTTCAAGCCAATTTTCTGGTTTCATATGTATGCTGTTGTGGGCGGCAAGGATCCGCACAATTCTTACAGTGAAAGAGAAAGACGGAGAGAGTTACAAAGTGTTGTTGGAAACACTTTTGCACATGCACTACTTGCACTGCTTGTTTTATTGTAAGCTTGCGGCTTTAACTGTTGCTATTCGCATATACACACATACGCACACTCACGACGACACGAAACTCACAATTATATATTTTGTTTTCTTTCTTTTTCGTTACTTCTTTTGCTTAGTTAGAAGGTATTTGGCGCACACACAGACACACA
The DNA here is from genome assembly GCA_018150725.1 of Drosophila quadrilineata. NCBI lineage: Eukaryota > Metazoa > Arthropoda > Insecta > Diptera > Drosophilidae > Drosophila > Drosophila quadrilineata. The sequence goes on from JAECWN010000407.1 coordinate 4,184,594, forward strand.
CACAGACGCAAACACAAGCTCATACAGCTGCACTACTGCTGTGTGTCAGGGGAGTCAGTGAGAGTGAGAGAGCGTGTGTGAATTAAGAGAGAGGCCTCTGGCGGCCCAACATATGTTAGGGTTTTTCAAACGCTGCTCTTATTGCTCTGTTGTTGCTGCTGCTGCTGCCACTGCGCTTACGTTTTTCGCAAACATATGTTTGCACAGTCAAGTCAGGCACGTACGCAATATGCTTCGCTCTTGTTGCTATTGTTGTTGTTGTAGTGGAAGTAGTGGCAGCGCAAAAGGGTCGTCGTGACGAAAGCGCCCAAAGGAGAGAGTGTAGAATGGAGAGTGGGAGAGTATATGCGTCGAGTTAGCAGCAGGTAGTTTCTTATGTGCAAGAATATTCTCGTCGTTATTGCGTTTTGTTTTTGAGCTTATTGCTTTTGGAAAGCGCCTTTTGTATTTGAATTGTTTTTTTTTTTTTATATTTTGCTCTAACTTTATCTGATATTCACAATATGTATCGTTTATCGATAACGCTGTCTAGTCTCACTCTCAATATGTGTGCTGCCAGTATTTAAATTATTATTTATAATATTTTGTTCTTTTTCAGAATTTTAGAGATATAGTTTTTAATTTTTGTATGCTTTTTGTTGTTTGTGCGGCTCCGCTGTGGGCTTGTTGTGGCTTTCGTGCGCGGTCACTCTCGTTGAACGACTGAAACCAACGGCAATCGTTGGTGGCATGAAACTTGACTACGCAGCGGTAGCAACAGTCAAACGGCAATTGAGTGAAAAACAAAAGGCAGCCGCAGTCGCTGCTGCTGTTGCTGCTGCTGCTGCTTCTGCGGCACCAACACAAAAAAGCTCTCAAAATACGAAAAGCGCAAACCACTCCGCATTGAGTGAAAAGCAGCGCTACGACAAAAACAACAATAACAACATCAGACAACAAAAATTCAAAAAAAGAGAGAGAAAAAAAACTTGTCAAGCATTACAGTTGTTGCTGTTGCTGCTGTTGCTGATCCCATTCGAAAGTTTAATTATATTTGCGCCACCGACACTAGTTGCTATGCTGATGTGGTTGTTGTTATTGTTGTTGCTGCTGCTGCTTTTTGATTTTCGAAACCGGCAGCAGCAGCAGCAGCAGTCGCTGCTAACAGCGCTGTCGCGTCGTCGATCAGCAGCAGCGTCAAAGAAGAAACAAATTTAATACGCTACGCTCTCGTTGCCTTAGTGCTGTTTTTGTTGTTGTGTGCGCTCTCTCTCTCTCCCAGCATGAGAGCACAGAGTTGCTGTAGTATGCGTGCTTTGGTATTGGTGCGTTCGCTTCTAGCACAATTACGTCAGAAATGCTTCGCACTCACACACACACACACACACACACACACACACACACACACACACAAACAAACATATGGACAGGCAGTGGCAAAGCTTTTGCACTAAAAGTTTCTTGTACGAATTTCGTGCGCCGTTCTTTTTTTCAATTCACGCAGCTGGCGTCGCTGCCGGCGCAACCCCCCACCACTCACATACTTGGCAAGCAAAGCTAAGAAAGAAACAAAAAAAAAAAGAAATAAAGAGAAGAAAATAAAAGAATTGCTGCACCGGCGACACACAACAAACGAGCGAAAACAAAAAATTAAATTAATTAGAAATAAATATGCTGCATATGTATGTGTTTAATTAATGCAATTCACCTTTTTTCCACCGGATTTAAATGGCAACGACAATAAATGTCGAATTTCAAATGCACGAATACAAAACAAAAAGAAAAAAAGCTTTAGGCGCCTCACAAACACATAGAGCGGCAATATCAATTGAATATGCAGCAAAAAGCAACTGTAAAATTTGCACATTTCAATTTATTTATTATTGCTCTGCTAGTGATCTTGTTGATTCTGCACATTTTTGTCGCCTGCACAACACACACAGACACACACACACACCCATACACATACACACTTTTCTCTCACAATCACGCTCTTGGTTTTGATTTTTGGCATATTGTTTACATGTATATATGTATGTATGTATGTACATATGTATGTATGTATGTATGTATAATATGTATGCAATAAGTTAACTATTTTTATATGCAGTTCGCCCATTTATTTGTATTTCATTTCTTTAATTACATACACTTCTTTTCATTAATATCTGTGCTTCACTTCTATTTAATTAAATTTTTTTATTTATTTATTTTTCATGAAATTTTTTTTCAGTGTATTTTAATGTGAGTTGTTTAAATTATTTTATCTGATATCTTTCAATATTTCATATGTATTTATTTCAGTTAATATAATTAAGTATAATTTAAATAAATATTGTTTTTTTTTCACTTATTTATATTTAATTTAATTTTATATATTTTTTTGTTACTTATTTTTATGTCATTTATTTTACTCTAGTCAATTTGATCTTACTTTTTAAGACAATTTATAATTAATTTATTTGTTATAAATTAAATATGTTTCAAATTAGTTTTCAAAATTTTAGGTATTTTTTTCACATTTTTTTTAATTCAAAAAATCTATTCTTCGTAAAAGCAAAAAATTATAAAATGTAATTAAATAACATTATATCATTACATTTGTTCAATTTATATATTAATAATACAAAACATTTTATTTTCAGACATGTGTGTTCATATTTCAACTCTGTATATTGTATTAAAAGTATTTGATTTACTATTTCTTAATCTTTTTAATTTGTTCACAATCATTCAATGCGTCCTTTTCTAACTGCACATCTTCCTATAACAAGGGTTTTCCTCCACTTTTCAGCTGAAGCTTAAAGTTTTACAACTATGACTTGCACAATCTTCGTTAAAGACTCTCCCCATTCTACAGCAAAATGCACTCTCACTTGTCTCAGGCGTAAATACTGTATACAGTTTATTGAATTAGATAAAAGTACGCTGAACTCACCACCCTCACCTCATCTCACACTCACACTCATACATCATAACAAACACACACACACAAGCGCACTGAGAGAAATCATAAGTATGTTTGCTTGCACTTCAATATTTCTCAGCTGTTGCTTTTGCTTTTGCTTTTTTTTTTTGATTTTTGCTTTTGGACACTTGTCTCAAGTATTTGCTGTTATCAGCGTCAGCAGCAAAGAAAATATAAATCAAATAAATAAAAACGAAAAAGAAGAAGAAGAAGCAGAAGCAGAGGCAAAAGCAAAACAGGATGCATTTACAGTTTTATTTGCAGAGGTGGGGGAGCTGCTGCTGCTGATGTTGCGTCGCTGCTGCCGTTGCTCTCTGACTGCGCTGCTGCTTATCGAAGTTTGTTGCCCGGCGTCGCCCTTGACAACAAAAACAACAAAGCGATTTCTATGTGTGTGTGTGTGTGTGTGTGTGTGTGTGTGTGTGTGTGTGTGTGTAAGTGCTTGTTGTTGTTGTTGGTAATGGTGGACAGCTAATTGCAATTAGGGCAGCACTGATGACGTCGACTGCATTGACACGACACGTGCCTAAGCGATAAGAAGAGAGAGCAAGAGACAAAGGGAGAGCAAGAGAAGAAGAGGAGGTTTTTATTTTTGTAGCACGAGTGGGAGGAGGAGGACGAGGTGAAGGTAGAATTAGAAGTGCAACGCAATGCAAACAATGCAAACAAACAAAAATTACGAGATAGTTTGAGAAAAAAGAAGCAGCAGCAGTGAAGAGCTTCTTGTATTTAGCTTTTTTTTCTATTTCTTTTTTCTATTTTTTTTTTGTTATAAATAGTTTTAGCTTTAAAGCCAAACAAACGCAGATTCCTTTCGGTGCATGTGTTGGGCGCATGTGACGCTTGGGGCGTTAACTAAATATTTATATAAATTACGTTCTAAAACTAAAAAAACTGGAGCTTAAAGAACCAACAATAACAACAGCAATAGCAGCAAAGAAACTGGCCACAACACACACACACATACAGAATTAAATATGTATATATTTTTTATTTATTTTTTTTTTGTCTGTCTTGCCTTGTTTGTGCTCTTACTGTTGTTGTCTGCGTGTTTTTGCGCAGAAAAATATAAGACCTTGCTTTCGATTTTCAAAAACGCACACACAAACACACATACCACAGTCACACTCAGCCGCACACAGACAGACGGACGGACGAATGAACAGACGGACGGACAACGCAGAGAGACATAGCGCGCAAAGCAAGAAACGTTTAAATTGCTATTTTATGCACTGAAATCTCAACGCTGGCATACCAAACAAAACTGAAATCGCATTAAAAAAAATTACCATCAACATTAAATATACGTATAATCATAAAAGAAAAAATTAAACACATTGCGAATTCATTTAAAAATTGTATTAGAAAAATACTTTAGAGTTTAGCTAGACACAGTCCAATTCCAGTTCAATTCTCAATATGTCTCATTTTAATTAAATTTCAATCGTTTTCCTAGCATTTTTTAGGCAGTCTTTCTTTTGACAGCACTGTCTTCATGTTTAAATGACAACGTCACCATACATAAACAAACACACACACACGCACACACACACTACTCCTGTCTCTCTTTCTAACTTCTTCTCTCTAAGCATCTCCAACTCACACTTGCATAGTCCAAAGCATATAGTCAAAAACCAATAAGCAATAGCAAAAACAACGACGACGTTGCCGTCGACGCCGACTGAGACGGAGACGGAGACAGCGACTGTGGCTTGTTCGATAGCTTAAGCTTTATACGCCTGAATGCGTTGACGTCGCTGCTGCAAACGTCAGCAACGACAGCAATCAACGTCGTCGCTGCCGCTGTGCTGTTGCTGGTAGAACTTTGTTAGTTTTTAACATACCCTGTAAATTACAGTGGCATAACAGCTGCAGTTATAGAGTTGGACTTTTCTGCTAGATATAAATATCGACTAACTAGGCTTCAAGTCAACTGGAATTTTTATCAGATTCTTATTAATTGATTTTTATACACCAATATATGTATTTTATTTTATTTTATTGCATATTTTTGAAAACTTATTAAATAAACTTACTAAATCAGAAATTTGGTATGCCAAAAATATAAATTCAATATTCAATGTTTAATTTTAAAGTTCTTTTAAATATTTATATATTTTATTTATATATTTTTTTATATATTTTTTTTATTTATTTTTTTAAATTTATTTATTTTTTTTTTAAATTTATTTCTTTATTTATTTTTTATATTTATTTATTTTTATTATTTATTTATTTTTTTTTATTTATTTATATCAAATATATTTGTAATTTTAGTTTATTCTAAGTTTGGTTTACTGTATTTATTTTTCTATCTATATAATATTTATTATTTATTTTATTTTATTTTTTTTTTTAATTTTTAAAGATGCCTTTTATTATTATACTATTTTTTTCCATTTAATTTATTTTAAACATTTTTCAGTGTTATTAATTTTCGTATTTTATATACAATTTCTTATTTCTATTAGTTTTTATTATTATTATATTTTTCTTATTAATGTTATTATTATTATTTTAATTTAATTATTATTTTTATGAGTATTATTTTTTTTTTTATTATAATTTATATTAGTAATTTTTTAAATTTATTTTATTCATTATTATTCCATTTGCATTTATTTTTTATTTTAAAAACTCATTATTTAAATTTTAATTTATTTTATTTTAATTTTAAATTTTCTTTTCATATATACGTAAAATTATTTTATAGTGTATATGATTATCTGCACTTACTCTGCCCGCTCAGCTGTTCTGCATTTTGTCTTTTTTTTTTTTTTTTTGTTTCATTTTTTTTTTTTTAAATTTATTTAATATATATTTCAACTTGTTTGTGGCTGCTGCTGCTGCTGTTGCTGTGCTTTGGGGCAGGTTTGTTGATTTGCTCTTGGTTTCTGTATGCGCCCTGTTCGAAGTCGGGCCTATGGCCACCGATTAAAAAAGACACCTTTCAAGACTGGTTTAGTTTATTGAAAGCACACACACACATACACACGCACACACACACACACTCACATACATATAGATAAGTAAAGTTGTTGTTGTTATTTAGTCTTTTGACTGGCTTCTTGTTACAGCTCATTTGCCAGAGCACAACTTCTAAGAGACAAAAATAAATATACATACATACATACATATGTGTGTAAATGTATGTATGCGTATAAAAAACTAAAAACAAAAACAAAAAAAAAACACAGCCACTAAATATTCTGTCAATGTATGTATGTGTGTGTGTGTGTGTGTGTGTGTTTAGTTGGGTGTTGGCTGCCAGCTGTTGCATGTTTGTTGTTGCTGTTGTTGTTGTTAGTTTGTAATTGGCAACAACTTTGTTGAAGAATGTCGTTCACTATTCAACAGTTATTGCATGCAAAGTAAATTGACGGTCTACAACCGCTCCCACCTCCCCCTATTCGCCATTAATTATCCTATTACCACTACTACTTCGACAGTCAAAAGCTAACTGCTATAACATCATTTTGTGGCAAATCACAATAAAAAAAAAATTAAAAAATTAATTACAAATTAAGATGTTGAAATATATAAAAATTAATATTAAATAAGTAAAGTAATGTAAATAAATATAAAAAAAATAAATAAGTGAACAACATAAAAGAAAATAAATAGGCAAATATAAATATATTCATTCTTTAAATAAGTACAAATTAATAAAATAAAATTATATATATTAAGATAGAGCCTTAATAAAGAATACAAATTTAAGAAACTAGATTTATTTTATTTATTTATTTATTTATTTAATGTCAACTATAAACAGCCGACAGAAATTAATTAAAATGTAGCATTAAAATTAAATTTAAAATTAATTAAATTAAATAAATATTAAAACAAAATTATTAAAAGAGGTCAATTTCTATAATTGAATATTAAAAAAAATATATACATATATAAATAAAAATTTAAAAAAAAAAAAAATTAAAAAATAAATAAAAAATATGAAAAAATTAAAAATAAATAAACAAATAAAAAAAAATAAAAAATAAATAAATAAAATAAGACAAAAACAAATAAATAAATAAAGTAAGACAAAAATAATTTAAAAAAAATAAAGAAAAAAAACTCCTTAAAATGAAATAATAAAAAAAAAATTACATAAAAATTTAAATACACAATAATTATGAAGTTAGAAGCATAATCAAAATTGAAAACTAATCTGTGCCTATCTCTCTCTCTGTTTCTCTCCTTCTCCTTCTCTCTCTCTCTCTCTCTCTTTCGCAAGTTTACGAACATGTTATGTAATCTCTACACATACTACAACAGTCATACACACACACATACACACAATCTCAGTCTATCTCTTTCTCCGTCTGTCCCTGTCACTCTTTAATTATATTGGCTTTATGCAAGAATTTCAATTGCAAAAAGTGAAAGTCACATACACAGACTTGGCCAACACACACACACACACACATCCATACAATACTCTTTGTATGTCTCCCTCTCTCTCTCTCTCTCTCACTCTGAATATATCTTTGTCTCTGTCTCACATAAAGTATACGCCAAGTGGCTGCCTTTGGCAATCGTGTTGTCTTGTCTTGTCTTGTCTTGGCCAGAAGGTGGCGCATCCTAAATTCCAGGCACGTTGCCACAAATTTACGAGCCAAGAACGAAAGGCCACAAACGTGAAAACCACACAGATACATACCTTACAAACACATACATACATATATGTATATACATATATCTCTATCACACACATACAGTTAAGGCAAAACGACCTTAATTCTGTAGCAGCAACAGAGGCAACAACAACAATTGTGGCAACATCGCCACCATCATCGTCATGAAATAACTCCAAGGGCAGCGACAATGTGGCATGAACTGCACTTGTACATACATACATACACCGACACATACATACTATATATATACTATATATGTATAAGTGTGTGCAGATAATACCTTATGTACTATATAGTTAAAATACATATAGTTGCATTTGCAACTGCACTACACTGCGCGAAAAAGTAGCTGAAGTTGTGAAAGAACGAAGCATGTCCATGGAGTGCCGGGAATGCAGAGTGGGGAAGTTTTTAAGTGCACCACGAAGTGGAACCGAAGAAATAACTCCAGAAATAATCAAAAGTATAGTCAGATATAAGGAAAGATATTAACTATTAACATAAGATCATCTGGAATTCTCTATTAATTTGAAACTGGAAAAATATATTTCCATAAGTTTAGTAAAGTCAAAAAGTTGGAAAACTTTAATTTGCTAAAGACCTTTCGCATAAGTTTCAACAAAGTTATGGCAAGTTGAGAAGTTATGGCAGTAGAGTTCCTTTATAAACTTTATATATTGTAACAGCAAATAACTACTTCATATTATATCATATGATAGCCATATCACTAACCTAACCCCACTCTCTGTTACGTATTATCTCTCCCTTCCATTATATAACCACCTGCCTCAGATATCAAAATTCGAGTGTAACTTCTTGGCGAGTTGAGGTTTGTGGCACACTACGTACGCTCACTTTGCAACAGGCGCATTAGAATGGAACTGGTTGCAGCTGCTGCAGCATCAGTTGCTCCCCCGCTGCCGCCACCAACTACATGCAACTCCTACAGAGACAACCTCAACTCTCGACTGTGTTTTGCGCCGTTTGGAATTGTGTCCTAACACTTGGCGCAACGCCTCCGTGGCATGCAACAACAGCAACAGCAACAGCAACAGTGGCAGTGGCAGCAACAGCAGCCTCCGTTAGGCGGCGTTAACGAGCTCGTGCTGCAAAAGACACACACACACACACACACACACTTGCAACGCACAAGAATTGCCATGAACCAATTTGATAATACACACACATACACACACACACATACGCACAGTGTCTCTCAACGGCGCAACAAAAATTGAAAGTTGCCGTCAACAGTAACAAAAAAAACACAAAAAAGAGAAAAAAAAAAAAACGACTTGGCCAAAACGTGTAACAACACAGATAGCTGTAAAACGATGCCAAATATGCCAAGACCTTTTTCTGACACGCCCACATGCCAATAAACAGCTCAGAGTTGTGTCTCAGTTCCCCAAACCTCATCGCCCTGTTGCCAGATTTCACACAGCAAATGACCGTGAAATTGATGTCCTGTTCTGTCTTTTGCACGATATACACGGCTTACAGATACCCTAGAAATTTATTATTATTATTATTATCTATTATGTTGATTATTTTAAGTACAAATATGCTAACCTTATTCAATTTTGTTTAGCGTATTATTTTTTTCAAGCACATTTTTATTATATTATATACCAAAATCACGGCAACAATTTCCTGTCTACCATTTATTGTGTGGGACGCTGTTGATAAGCATTTTCAATGCTTTATCATCAGCTGCACACAAACACACACACACACACATACCAACACACAGTTATCACACTAACACACACTTGACTTAACTTGATTGAGGACGGTGTTGTTGCTGCTGCTTCGGCAGCATCTCCTCTCTTATTATTGCCAAGTCTATTTACAAAATTGGCAAAAAGCTAAAAATAGAAAACTCGCCTGCATTCTATCGCTTGCGGCTTTCCTTCATTTCCTTCCGCTGTTGTCCCTTTTATCCACCGGTTTTCAATTTTTGGCGTGGGCAGCAGCACCGAGAAATGCGCCAAAATGTGAACGGATAAGAACAGCATAGGAAACGGAGTGTGTGGGTTCAGCAAAGAGAGGGGGAGTGCGGGAGAGGAGTGGAAGAGCATGAAAAACAGCAGGAAAAGTCTTACTCAACTTTTATACTCATTCAGAAAACGGGCAAGAAAAATATAGAAAATTATTGACGAAGTGCATATACACTTATTTTAGAGTAGATTCTAGAAAAGGCTGAAGACCCCAAAAGACCGACATACTACGACCTAAGGACCTACCTAAGGAACCTACAACCAAAGAGACCTACAGTATATGACTTAAGATCTTCGATCTAAGATCTACAATATACGTCCTATGACCTAAGATCTACAATAGACGACCTATGACCTAAGACCTACAATATACGACCTACGACCGTCGACCTACAATGCGCGACCTACGACCTAAGGACTAATATTTTAGAAGACATACCTAATAAAAATATACTTAGAAGAGCCATTAAACATTTCAAAATGCATTTAATAGTGAGAGGACCTCAGAAAGGGATTTCACTTGGCTAAAGGGCAACAGGCACTTGGACACGTTAACACCAGATGGATGGAAATGTGCGTATCTTAAGCCGCAGATGCTTGACGCTCAAAAGCTGTAGCTGCTGCCGATGCCGATGCCGATGCTGTTGCTACGGATGCTGATGCTGATGGTGATGCTGATGAAGACAGGCAGCAAGTTGTTCGTCAACGCAACAGCTGGAGAGCAGGCGCCTCTTTGGGGCACCATAATGAAAAATCGATGAACGCGCTGACAGCGCTGAGACCCAATAGAGACACAGGGGGATTGTGGTAAAATGACTGTAGTAGGAGGGGAGGGGAACGAGAGTTAGGGGTAGTCGGGTGAGTCGATTAACTGGCAGCAGGATGGACAATCAACGGGAGCAGTCAGGCAGGCCGACAGGCGCCCACGCGCCACTGCTGCGGTTAAAGGATATACACATACAACAAACGATTGAATGTATGTATGTACATACATACATATGTATGTATTGTATGTGTGTATTTGCCACCATGTGGCATGCCACACACTGACTAAAAGCGGCACCATTGGCGCCATACACCATACACCACACACACACTCTCTCTACACACACAATGGGCGTGGCAATATGTCGCCATCGACTCGCGTCGCGTCGCGTCGCGCCACGCCGCTGGTAGTATGGGACTTGCGCATGGCCAGCAACCGGAAACATGGCAATCAATTAAGCGCAATTTAAGTTTTACTTACACCCAACTGACGGTTTAGGGAGTGCTGTGGAGGGTGCACATAGTAACCAGACGACGCACTCTTTTCATATCGCAGCTGTGATCTGTGATAACATTTCGCTTATCATCAAAAAAACAAAAACTTTGTTTTTCTCGCGTGTGGAAATTCGTAATAAATTTGCTAAAGGATTTGCCGCGTACATACACAAATACAAACCTATACACACATACACACACACACACACACACACACACACACACACACACACACATTCAACTGTGTGGTGTTGTGGGTGGTACAGTGATATACAAAAAGAATTACGCATGCTGACGTCATTGTGCATGAATCGCGAAGCTTCCAGCAGGCCGCAAACTGCGTCATTCATTCACAATTGTCGTAGGTTTGCGTTTCCCCTATGCATGTGTGTGTGTGTGTGTGTGGGGAGACAGCAGCAGCAGCAAATTGGGTGTTCGGTTCGCTTGCCTGCATTTCATTCATAAAAATTATTGGAGAGCGCAAGCTGCCAAAACACACAGAGAGAGAGAGTGAGCGACTTTGAGAGAGTGTGAGCTTGCGCGTGAGCGAGCTTTGACTGAGTCCTTTGTTGACCTTTGACAATGCGCAAGCCCTGAGCGCATCTCGAATGCGCTTCTTTGAGTGAAAGCTGCTGCAAAGCTTTCAATTATAATTGCGCAGTATAACGCAAGCAGCGAAATGAGATAGAGAGTGTGGAGAGTGTGACAGGGGTGGGAAGATAGTGAAGTTAGTGTGGTGAACTGCGGCTGAGTTGAAATTTGTTTTCATTTGGCTACGAAATGCGTTGAGGTGTGTGTAGTCACAGCAAATGCAATGTCAAAGCCAAAAAAATTAGTATACAAAAATATATGTATGTATATAATATTTGACCTTTAAGACACGCTTTACATGTGAGTAGCGGGCTTGGCCAGCCAACATATTGCTGGATTGTTGATAATCACACTCATCAAGTGTTCAATTTATGAACTAGACGAGAGAGAGAGAGACTCTGCAGCACCAGCAGCAGCAGCAGCAGCGCTTCATTTCAAGGTTGTCGAAATGTCAAAATTGCAGATGCGACGACGACGGCGGCGCCGTCAAAAATGCGAATCAAGTTTGCACCTTGGCTTGCAAAACGAGACGAAACGAAACCAATATCTAAAGCTAAAACCGAAACAAGTTCCCAAAGAGCGCATTAGAACAAACAAAGCAACAAAGCTTAAGCACATACACATACACACACACACACACACTCATGCAAATAATCGATTGTATTGCTGATGCGCAGACACAGTTAAGCGAGATCGGAGGTATTCCAAAAAAAAAAAAAAAAAAAAAAAAAAAAAAAACATTTCGATATTTGTAGAGGGACGAGAGACAAACCCGTATTATAATTTATTGTGTAATGACTGCAACAGCAACTGTGACACAATGTGAAGCAAGAATGCAAAAGAAACATACAAATACACATCAATAAAAACAAATTATTGAGCCGACTTGTAGATGCTCTCTCTCTCTCTCTCTCTCTCTCTTTCTCTGTAATAACGAAAAGTTTCAACAGTTCAACAGTTTCAATTTGCATTAATTAGAAGCTTGGCAAAATTAACATTTAATTGTATTGCCCATAAATATGTTAGATAAACGATGAGTCGTATATACCCTACATATACAAGTCACACTCTGCTATGCATAACGGCACGGCGGCATCAGCTGCGGCTTTAGCTCTGTGCCTCAATGCAGCCATAAGCAAAGCATGCAAAGTCAAACACAAACACACAAAGCAAATGCAAGTGACAGACTAAAAAACAGACAAAGTCGACGACGACGACGACGACATCAATGTACATAAATGCAAATTCAATGTACCGTACGAACAACAATAAAGCTTCAGCGAGCAAATATTACTTTCAAATAAAGCACAACAATTTTGAAGCAGCCGAAAAAAGAAACCAAAAACAAAAGTAACGCAATTGAAAAAACAGCAGCCGAGCTTATACGAAGTTCAAACGAGTGCTTACACGTAGACTGACAGTCAGTGATGCCTGTATGAATTGTGCAGGCTAGCTGCATCCTGATGTGTGCCGCTGCCTACAAATATTCTTGTCTTTTTTTGCAGCTGTTTAACAATTCTAGCCTTTTTTGTGGCGTGTTTAGCATTGGTTTTCGTCAGCTCTTTTGGCGGTGAATCTACCTGCGCTTCTTATTGTTATTGTTGTCTGCACTAGTAATAAGCTTTTCTTGTGTGCATGCAGGGCTAGGCATAATTTCTGTTTTTTTTTTGTTTTGTTTGTTTCTTTTTGGTTTCATTTTTCGTTGATTGCCCAGGGGCCTGGTCCAGTTTATAATGCTTTATGCAAATGCTCTGCGCTCAACTCACAACCTGTTGCGGTAGGTGAGAGATAGCTGGAGTGCTGTCTCAGTCGATGTATATAGTATGTGTGTTGGTTTCTTTCGTTTCTTTTTTGTTGTTTTTTTTTTTTTTTTTGGGGAGTAGAGGGAGGCTCGAGCTCTGTTTAACCGATTAGTTGTGTTGCCCATGCGCTGCGCTCGTGGTACGACACACACACACACACACATACACTTTGACATTAAATGCAGCTCAGTATGCCAGTCAGTCAGTGAGTGAACGTATAAGAGAGAGAGACAGAGAGCTAGCAAGCTATTGCTGTTTGGCTCGCTCTGTGTTAGTGTGTGTATGTGTGTGTGAATGTGTGCTGAGTTTGAGCTTAAAGAGTTGAGTTCACAATAAGTTGTGCATATGTTTGCTGCCGCTGCTGCTGTTGCTGCTGCTGTTGCTGATGACTTTTGCTGTTGGTTCTATAAAGCTCAACTCACGTAACGTGTTGTATGATGGGTTGGGGGAGTAGGGGTGTTGTCTTGGCTAGCTGTGTTCGCTGCGCAAAAGTGAATGTCCACAGAAAGTCCTTGAAACCTGAAACCGATCTTTCCAGTTTATAAAGCAGAGCTGCAGTCGCTGTTGTTGCTGCCGTTGCTGCCGTTGCTGTTGCTGCAACTTTAGCCCAGAGACGAACGAACTTAATACAATACGTGGACAAAGATGCTGAACAGTGGAGGGAGAGGAGATATGATACTTTAGCCCGACCGCAAGAGACGCTAATCCAATTGAATTTTAATCAAAATTCTTAGTCAAGTGTATGGGCAATATAAAAAAAGCTCATCGAAGAAATAATGAAACAATAATACAAAACTCAAAATATCGATAACATGCAATGCACTTATATGTATCGATTAATTGATTTGGCAGTTTTGAGGTGTGTAAAGAGCACGATTTATGCCATAGATAACATGCGAAAGAGAGAGGGAGACAACCGGATCTGCCATTTATCATAGTGAAAGAAATGTGAGAGAATGAGAGAAAGAGAGATACAGAGAGGGAGAGAGAAGTTAGAAGCATGCCGTAAGGCGATTACTTATCGAAAAAACGATCAACTCTGTCTGTAGAAAAGTATCTATAACAAGCGTTACATTTAAATCAACACACAAAAAAGTTTGATCAAAAACACCCCAAAAAAAAAAAAAAACAAAAAAAAAATGAAACCGAAAGCAACAACGCCTTAGACCAACCCGAGACCCAAGTCAAGTCGAGCCACCTGCATTGAATTGACATTGAAGCTGTTTATTGGATTGGCGTTGTTTTCAATTTCAATTTCAATTTTTTAGCAGACTTTTTTTTTTATATATATATATATATATATATATATATATATATATATATATATATATATATATATATATATATATATATATATATATATATATATATATATATATATATATATATATATATATATATATATAGTCTGTATATCGCATAATGACCAAACCTACAAGTGTCTTGTCTTGTCTTGTGCCTTTCATTTCTTGAAAAAAAAAACGTTATGAAGAAAAAAAAAACAACAACTGCATAACTGGGCCCGTAATCATTTGAATACGTTTTATAACGCAGGTTTTATTTCGAATTTTTTTTAGATCAAGGGAAACTTTTTACAATCAAAGATTTATGAAGTTTCGTAGCATATTTCTCAAGTTAAAGAACTTTTTCTTGGTTAAACTCGATTTTCGGCTAACATGAAAGGCATGTTGGGAAAGAGTTTTCACTCTCCAGCTCCCATTAGCGAACTGTTAACTGTTTTTACTTTCAATTGATATTTATCTGCATTCCTGTCCTCCCTTGCTTTTCTTAACCATGGTGTTCTCATGGCTCTTTTTGCCTTTCGAATACATACACACATATGTATGTACAAATAAAGACAACAAACAACATATAAAAACCAATTAGAAGCCTGAATTGTTAAAGCTGTAATAAAGGCACTTTTTTAGCTCGTAAATACCCGTAATAAACTAAAAAAAAACCTTAATTACTTGACGCTATTTTAACAGTAACAGAAAAGCACGCAAAGTGCAATGCGTATCTTCAGATAGATACCCTGTAAATTTAACTTTTTTAAAGCTACAAACATTTTCTATAATATTGCTAAATTACAATTCTTAAAACTTTTAAATATTTCTATTTTCTAAATTAAACTGTTTCCAAGCCATCATGACAATATTATCCATTTCTATTATTATTTTTTATAAATCTTTTAATATTTCCCAAGATATTATAACGATTTCCATTATCACTCTTAGTTATATTCTTTATCTAAGACATTTTATGCAGATAGTGCATTATTAACATTTATATATTTTAAATTATTATATTTCTTTTAAACTTTACTCAGCTCACTCTTTTCTTATTTCTGCTTTTGCAGGGTATGCATAGTTCCAACTGTTTTTGATGGGCTCTCTAAGCGCATACCATGAGCTACTTCAAATCTGACTTTGTTTTGAAACCCTTCAAGAAAAAAAGAAAAACTCAAAACAAATAAACACTAAAAAAATCAACTTTTTGGTTAAATAAACTATAGTTTTTTGGTACGTTGCGTGCCTGTTGTGTGCCGCAAGGCAAAATAACAAAATCCAAAAAAATAACAACCAAAAAAATACAACTGGATTCAATAAATTTATAATAACATTATATAGTATGGCGATGTATACTATATAGACGCACTTAACTGATTAATACAAGGTAAATTTCTGTCAAATTCCAAGAAAAACATCATGTTTTTTTTCTTCACTTTGATGACAAAAAAAAAATAACTTCAAAATTCAAGCAACTGACAGTTATTGCATTATAAGTGTAAACTGCGGCAAGAGTGTGTGTTGGAGTGTGTGTGTGTGTGTGTGTGTGTGGTATGTAGAACGACCTTGCCAAAGGCAGTCTTCCGAACTCTTCCAACTACCTCAAAACTCATTTTCAGTTGTTCGCAATAAAAGAATTAGCGGCGCTTAAAAACGCTAAAAAATTGTGAAAAAAACATAAGCGAAAAAAAAAACCAAAAATATTGTTGGAGGTTTTATTGTTGTTGTTGTTGTTGTGGTTTTCAATGGAAGACAATAACAATAGCGGAACAAGCCAAATGAATTTGTTGCTGAGAAGTAATAATGCGCCATTCATAAGTGGATGCCACACACACACACACACTACAGAACCCCCGCAGAGAGGGGGGGATGGGGACAGGTAGAGATAAAAATAGAGAGAGAGACAGATACGATGTGTACTACACCGATATGATACAATGACAGGTACAACTCTTTATCGCTCCAAGTCTGTCCATGTTTGTGTGAATTCGATGATCACAGAAAAGAAAAAAAAATCACATACTATATGTGTGTTTTTCATACAACATCCGCATTCTACATACGTGGCGCTCTAAATAGTCGAAGAACAACAAAAGATCACAAATACAAACTAATAAAATAACAACAAAAAATGTTGATTAATAGTTTTAAAGTTAAAGTTTGATTTCAATGTTAATTGAAGTCCCTCTCTCTCTTTCTCTTTCCCTCTCTATCTATCTATCTCTCTATCTCTCTTTTCTCTGTTCTGCAGCAGCACGTGATTTCTCTAGAAACAACTACTATATCATCTCGATAACAGCCTCCAACAACACCACATCATGACTCAGTTGATATTGCATGGAAGAACAATTAAAAAAATCGCATTGTAATTATTATAATCATAATATTAAAAAAAAAAAAAAAAAACACACATTTCAATGGAGCAAAACAAACGGTAATAAGAAACAGAAATATATATATATATATATATATGTATATATAATACATTTTTAAATAGTGACTATGACTAACTCTATCACGTAGTTAGCATACCCACTAATTCAAAATACGCAAAGAAACCCAATTACGTCTTCGAACTGAGTAAGAAATGAATGTTATAAATTATTTATATGACCACTAACGAAATCCGATTTATATAACTATTAGATTTCAATGATTTTTCAGGAACAATCTAAACAATAACTTATATAATTGCATTTTGGTAAAGTGCTCTTTAAAGTTAACCATAACTTCTGGAAAACTACTCAAAATAAGATAAGGTAAAGTTTTTATATGTCTATTTAAATGGCAAAAAATCGATTAGGCACTAAAAATTCCAATTTGCAAATGCTCACTTTTTAACTTTTGATCAAGGGGTCTGTCAGCAAAAGTTTGGAATTTAAAAGTGGAAACATGGGGATATTTTTGATGCAGATTCAATCTAGGTCCATTACCATTCACAGAAATGTAAAATTTTTGAAAATTCGTCGAGGTTTGCCAAAGTTATGGCTGTTCACAGAAACGGAAATCTTGATTTTTCTTCTGTTTTTGAATTTTTGACTCTTATGCCATAGTTTTTAGAATATTTATCGAAATCAATTGAAGTAAAGTTTTTTGTATTATTTGAGATGACTTGAAGAGATTGTGTAAAATTGTTTAAAATCGATTAAGTTTCGACTGAGTTATGAATCCTTAAAGTTGGGCGAAAAAATTAATTTTTGTGGAATATCGATTTTGTATCATTTTTCCACTATTTTGGCCATATTTTCTAAAATAATGGGTCAAATCAAATCGGGTGAAGGTTTTTATACCCATTTTGATGCCTGGAATCAAATTAACACAAAAAATTTCGATTTTAAGATTTTCAGATTTTTCGAAATTTTGTCAAGGGATAGGTATGGAAATTTGACCAAAAATGGACCAAAATTAAAGAGTACAAAAATGACGATATTTTTGATGCAGATTCAATCTAGGGCCTTTACCATTGACAGAACTGCAAAAATTTTGAAAATTGGTCGAGGTTTGCCAAAGTTATGGCTGTTCACAGAAACTGAAATATTGATTTTTCTTCTGTTTTTGAATTTTTGACTCTTTTGGCTATAGTTTCTAGAATATTTATCGATGAAGTAAAGTTTTTTGTATTATTTGAGATGACTTGAAGAGATTGTGTAAAATTGTTTAAAATCGATTAAGTTTCGACTGAGTTATGAATCCTTAAAGTTGGGCGAAAAAATTAATTTTTGTGGAATATCGATTGTGTATCATTTTTCCACTATTTTGGCCATATTTTCTAAAATAATGGGTCAAATCAAATCGGGTGAAGGTTTTTATACCCATTTTGATGCCTGGAATCAAATTAACACAAAAAATTTCGATTTTAAAATTTTCAGATTTTTCGACATTTTGTCAAGGGGTAGGTATGGAAATTTGACCAAAAATGGACCAAAATTAAAAAGTGCCACCGTGGGGATATTTTTAATGCAGATTCAATCTAGGGCCTTTACCATTAACAGAAATGCAAAAATTTTAAAAATTGATCGAGTTTTGCAAAAGTTATGGCTGTTCACAGTAAATCAAATTTTGGTTTTTCTTCTGTTTTTGAATTTTTGACTCTTTTGGCTATAGGTTTTAGAATATTTATCGAAGTCATTTGAAGTATATTTTTTTGTATTATTTGAGATGGTTTGAAGAGATTGTGTAATATATTTAAATATCGATTAAGGTTTGAATAAGTTATGAGTACTCAAAGTTGGACTAAAATTCAATTTATGTGGAAAATCGAATGTTTACCATTTTTCCACTATTTTGGCTATATTTTCTAAAATAATGGGTCAAATCAACTTAGGTGAAGGATTTTATACCCATTTTGATGCCTGAAATCGATTTGGCACAAAAAATTTCGATTTTAAGAATTGCAGATTTTTCAAGGGGTTAATATGCAAATATGGCCAAAAATGGATAAAAAAGTAAAAAGTGCCTGCATGGGAATATTTTAAAAACGGAACACATGAAACAAATTTTAATGCAGATTTAAACTATAACTATAATCGATTAACAAAAATGAAAAAAAATTGAAAATCGTTTCATTTTCGGCAAAGTTTATAAAAAAGAGAAAATTGAATTTTAACAATTTGTTTCTTTTCGTATTGTAAAATTCATGAACGTATAAAACTGCAATAAAAGTATTACAAGAATTATTTTATATAAATTTGTATGTATATATTAGAAATATACACTTCATATACAGGTCTGTTTGATTGCCTCGTTATCTGACAGCAACAGAAATAAGACTCAAACTTTCCACAGCGAAATGTCAAGATATCATTGCAGTGTGATAACAATCAAACTCAATCATCAGACAGCAGCATTGCCGTCATCATCGTCGTCAACATCATCGATACCAGTTTAATTTGATACAGATATCGACATTAATATATGTATATAGTATAAACTATATATTATATGCAGTATATTAATATTAAATGCAAAAATATAATTGTGCCGAGTCTCGCAATTTAATGAAATAATTTAATCAGATTTTTGCCTTGTCATAATTATTGTTGTTCGAAAATTGCCTAAAATTAAGTATAAATATAGTGTTTACGGGCAGAAGGAACAATAGCTTAAAAATAGAATAAAGAAACGAAAATATCCAAAAAAAAAAAAACAATAATAATAATATGGACAACAGTTTACCTATTATTATTATGCTTGAAAAATATTCGATTTAACCTTTCATTCCGTAGCCGCAAAAAAAAAAAAAAAACAAACTGAAATTTTTTTTTTTTATAATTAGCGGAAGTAACTTGTTTCACACACACATCAACAGTTATTCGGCATTATTTTTTGTGTGTGTCAACAAAATAGATAACAACAACAACAATAAAAAAAAAACCAAAACAACAATCACAATACACATAAGAGCCCCTTTATCAAAAAGAAAAAATTCTTGTCGAACTTTTTGCTCTATTAGCAGGCAATTTGGCAACAATTTTCGAAAGAGTTCTTGGAAATTCGCCTAACAAATTACTGAAAGAAGAAGAGGAAACCGTAGACACAACGACGAATCTATATTTTTTTTTTTTGGCTAGGTAATTACGGTATCAGTTCTTAACTTTCAAATTAGTTATATGCCCAACTGTCCAATTATCTTCATGCATGGCGCTTACGGAGGTCTAGGAAAGTTTAGACCTCGATAAGCTACATTGTTGGAGTTCCGATAAGTCAAAAAAAGTAATAAGTTTTAAAAGAAACTAAGTCAAAGGAAGGTATATGTAGACCTAAGGAAGACCAAGTGTTGGAAAACGCTTAAAAAACAACTCACTTTTAATCAAAGCTCTATTATAGATGTGATAATGTGCTTTAACATGTTTTAAAGCGCTTATTAGCAACATTGTTTTTAAGCTTTAACTTAATGTCTTAAAAGCACATTGTTGAGCTTTAGAAAATTATTAATGTGCTTTGAAAGCTCATCAAAGCTAATCGCTTCTTCAAAAATTATATTGTTTTACCTATTTTTTTGCTTTTTTTTTGGTAATAAATTTAATAAGTGAAGAATCTGTATAGCTTTTAGTACTTGAACATCACATGGTTAGATTGTGTAAGTGGAACCAAACGTCAATTCTGTATGCCGATTACATATATAGATGTGTTTTAGGATTGCGTTGTAGTATGGCGGTTGGTAAGCGCTATTGTTTTGGCAAATCCTTGCCTCTTAAGATGCCTCAAAGGTCTAGCCGGAATCAGATTTCGAGCAAGTAAGCTGCGGTGCCCCAGAAGTTTGTCTCTGTATCGGCGGTTTGTATGCCTACCAATCTGCTCATCCACAGTAAACAGCTTTAAGTCTCTATGAAGAGTTGAACCGCGTACATACCAAGGGCAATCAGTTATATTTCTAATGACCCGATTCTGCAGTACCTGAATCCGTTTGATTTGGCAGCGATCCCCCAGATCTGAATTCCGTAAAGCCACATTGGTAAGATACAATGCACGTATACCGCCCTTTTGCATCTAAGCGGCATGGTACTCTTTCTATTGATAAGCCATCGCAATTGCTGGATCCTCATGTTACATTTTGTAACCGCAGACTTAAGAGTGGTCCGAAGGTACATCGCTTGTCGAGAGTAATGTAGCATTTTAGTATCTTGGAAACTTGTTAGTAACTTTTGTAGCCTCAAGCTTTAACTGTTTTATAAAGCTTCTTATTTTAATTATTTACCTACATTCACATTACTACTCTGTATTGTTTTCTCTTAATTTTGCTCGACAACTCAAGTGCGCTTTTTGCCCCTCCACCCACTTTAGCAGCTTTTAAGCGTGTCAAAAAAAGCTCGCTTTAAGAGTCGTCAAGTCAATGGTGCAGCAGCAGCATCAGCAGCAGGTTAAATCAAGATATTTAATCCGCTTTTAATGCCACTTACAAAGAGGCCCGTGTCATTGAGCCAATGGGCTGGCTTTTAATGCGAGGGTACGAACATGGAAAAACAAAAAAAATATAAAAAAAAAAGCTGTTTGTTGTTGCCGTTAATATTGGTGTTGGTTGTTGGCTGTTATGTTTTGGCTTAAATGTCAGGCTAGCCGGCAGCCGTGCATAAATGTTAAATGTCTTTTAAATACCAATCGAGGCGAGAAGCTCTTCTGCCACTCGGCGCACCGATAACAACTTCAATTTTTGAAAGTTTATGCATAATTATTAATCGTTTTAGAGACGCTAAGTAAGTACCATAAAAGCAGCAATAGCCGAAAACATAAAAACATGAAAACATTTTAAACAATTTAACAAATTTGCTATAGCAAGAAAAAAATTTCAAAAAAAAATCCAAACAACTTGCAACGACAACGATTGCAACTGCAACAAAAAAAAAATAAATAAAAATAAAAAAAATGTATTAAAAAAAACTTTACAGTTTAGGCGAAAAAATTTGAAAGGTGCACAGACGCATGCATGGCAAGCATTTCAAACAAAGAACCAACAAAACAAACTGCAGACAGACTTACTGTCTGTCTGTCTGTCTGTCCATCTGTATGTATGTATGTACGTCTGTCTGTATATCTCTCGGTCTCTGCCATCATACACAAACTTAGACAAACAACATTGTGTTGTGGCATGCCGTGCATACATTTGTCGAGTTATGTTGCCTGATTAACTTAAGCTTGTTTTAAGCTTTCAACTTAACAGTATATTTACAGCCTCAAGATGACAGCTAATTGAGTTATCGATAACAGGACCAAGGACTAAGAAGTCTTAAATATTGAAAATTATCTAAAAAGATAAATTATATTATTAATTAAATATCTACAATATACATATGTATATGTATGTATATAAATTAACAAATCATATTATTTTTAAATCACTCGATATCGGCCAGTTATCGATAAGATCTTAGGGTTGCCACAAATCTCTTTAAAATAGAAATCCATATATTCCATATATCTACATAGATAATGTAAAGGGAAACACTAATACTTTCATTCGGCTTGTGCAAAGCGCTTATCAACATTCAAATAGCATAATTCTATAAATAAATAACACAACATTTTTATAACAAATATTCTATGGTTTTCTTTTCAATTCTTATCTAATTCTTACACCGCAAACATTTCATTTTGTTATCAAGCCAAAGTTATTTACGTTTCGTTGTCGTTGCATTCGTTTGTCTTTTCCCCCCCTAATTTGTTCTTTTTGTTCTATTTGCCATCATGTTTTTTGATTAATTTATTTACCTAATATATATATAAATATTTATATACATTATGTACATATGTTGTCTTATCAATAGCTCACAACAACAAATGTGACTTAATTCGTGGCAAATACAATGTTGCTCGCAGACGCCGCCAACATGTCAACTCAGGTCAAACTCACTTTCTTTTTCAGACTTTTGCTATACTATTATCTATATTATTTATACCCTGTGATCAAGTAAAGGACGACATGGCATGGTATGCTTTGATGCCAGTACTCGATTAGGGCTGAAAAAATTCTAAAATATTTCACCCTTTTCTAAAATTTCTCATTAAGTATAATCAAAATTATTTCAAACATAAAAAATTCTTTTGTTATATGCGAACCTTTCTCAAACAAACCAAATTTATGAAAATCAGTTGAGTTTTGATAAAGTAATGGCAATTCAAAGTTTGAATGAAACTGAAATGCGAAAAATGGAATTATGAGACCCTTTGTCATATCTCAAGAAATAATCATTGAAATCACGAAATACACTTTTAAAATGCGAACTAAACAATTGCAAGAATTGCAACAATTTTGAAAATCGGTTGATTTTTGATGAACTTATGGCTGTTCAAAGTCTGGATGAGGGTGACATTTGCAAAAATGTAATTTTAAGTAATTTTTCACACACTACAGAAAGAAAATGGTTCTTTATGGAGTATCTAGCAGCTCTGAATACCCTATTAAACTGCTGTCTGCGTTTTTGTTGCTAATGACGCTAATTGTGCTGCTTATTGTGTGCCACATACACTACCATAGATAGAAAGAATCTGTCTTTCACGCACAATGTAAAATTCTCAAATTACAAATAAAAGCCAAAAAGAAGAAAAGCTTCTAATTAGTTAATTTTCGGTCGCACTCACTGCTATTCATGCTCGCTTTCAGTGCTTGCAATGCTTGCCCTTAAAGCTCTACTTAAAGCTCTCTTTTATTCTATTTCTATTTCATTCTGTCTGGGGAAAAATGCACTGCATAGTATCAGGCTGTACTTGCATAGCTCAAGCAACTACGGCTTAGCAGTCAAGTTTGCGCTATTTCGTAGCATACTTTCTGCTGTCGGTTAATATTCAACAATAAATATTAACTTTAATCATTCACTATCTTTGTTAGTCTCTCTCTCTCTCTCCCTGTCTCTTTCTCTGTCGTTGCCAAGCAGCGCAATCTTAAGGTTTTTGATAAGAGAATTTATGCGTCGACTTGCCAAAAAGATTTCTGGGTTTTTGTTTAATTAAAGCTGTACGTTGTCAGTTTTGTTTTCTTTTTTATATATTTTTTTATGTGTTATTTTCGCACCTTAAATGCAAAAATATTTTCTTTTTCTCGCATAACAAGTGAGTCTACATATTTTGTTGTTTAAACAATAACAGCTGTCTGTTGGTCTAACCATCGTCTGTCTCTGGCCTTCCATCTTCACCGCTGCTTGCCATCATTTTATTTTTGTTCTTTTCGGCAAATATTTTTCAAATCTTTAATTAAATATTTATAATTGTTGCACGGTTTTGCTGATAAGCCGTCTTCACACCGCTCACGTGATAAGTGAAAACATCATTATCATCAATATCATCAAAGCAGTGGCAGCATAGCAGCCATTGCAGTTTATGACTTATTTTGGCCAAATCGTCAACAACTTGAGTTGTTAATTTTTACGGCGCAAAAGAAAAGTGCTGCTCACTGATTGTCAGGTTTGTCAACAAGTTTGATGAACCACAAAATACCCTCAAAGTACACCTCAATAGGGCTGCAAGTTGCACAGTAGGCAGTGGGCCTTTCATAATCATAAAAGTTGTCAACAATATGCGCTGTAAAAGGCAATTATCTAAGTTGGCAAATAAAAAAAATGAGCATGGAAAATAAAGCACGATATATAAAGATGAGTGTCAAGATAGTGATTGAAAATCACTGCGAAGTAATACCTCATACTAAAAATACAAAACAATTAAAATAAATATATACCAGGGCTGCAAAGTTGCTATTGCTTCCAATAATGCTGCTGATTGTTGATCAGCAATGCTGAATAAAAGCTCAGCAGTCATCAAAAGCTTTTAAAGGCTTCAGACGATCGCTTTGCTTCTGAGACAAGCTTTAATGCCGCTTGAAAGTATGCTGTGATTTATATAAGCATTTGCGCAGCTAATCGATAACTTTTAGGTTATGTAAAATAATCGATTACAAATGATAAATTGCAATTACGCTTCAGTGAGCTTAAGTATGCGCAAACAGCAGCTCCCAAACAATAGCAACAACAACAGTCCTAACAACTGGTTAGGTAAATATTGTTCAAGTGTTGCCAATTAACACAACATATTACAGCGGACATGCTCGACCTACAGATACCACGTAAAGATAGTATTAATGTACAAATACAAAGAGTAGTTATTTTTGACTTTTCACTTTTTGCTATATAGCTTAATCTATTTGTAGCATATTAAACTTAACTGCATCCATCTGGGCTGCAGTTGCAACTTTTACAGGGTATCTCAGCGGTATGTGCAAGTGTTTTATAGTCAGTCAACAGCAGCTGGTGCTCTATTAATGTAAAATTAGGCCCTGTAACTGTCATATGGTAATTTCTGTTAAGCTCTATTAGCATTTCCATTATTCCAAATCAGCTATACACATATAAAGAATCTATACATATGTATATATTTTCTTTTTCGTTTTGTAATACATCTAAGGGTATATTATATTGTATGGCTATGTGTCTGTACATACAATATTATCGAACGGTCGACACTTGTCGTAGAGTGTGCGTTGAAGTAAGAACAAAAAATATTAAAAAAAAAAAAAAAAACATTACTTTTTTAATATTTACAATGCCTACGCTTTGGAGTTTTGTCGTTTCGTGTTTTTGCATTTGTGTTATTATTTATATTTCTACGTTGTTGTTGCAAACCTTTTTTTTGTTTTATTGGATTTTGATAATTAATTTGAAATTCATTGCGCTTTTCGTCAGCGCTTCATTGTTATTTAGATTGAAATCGTGTGCTCAAATATTATAGTATTTAAGTATTTTGAAAAAAAAGTGTATACATATATAAAAATTCCCCTTTAATCAGTTCTCCTGCAATTCATATTTCCATATATTGTTTTTGTTTTTTTTTATTTTCTCTCTCTCTTCTAGAGTACTTGACTGATTTATTTCTATTCTTATACTATTTTCTAATTGTTTTTGCTTTCGTAGATTTCATATTCATATACTGTATATATTTTACCGTAGTTGTTGTTGTTGTTGTTCTTTTGGAGTAGCGCGAGAAAGCGCCTATCTTATCTGACCGTCAGTCGGTTTCCGCTCAACGCCCATTATACCTCGCACTTGAAATGGTCTCATCTTGGCACTGATAAGTTGTTCCAAGTTTGTTGTAAAACACACAGATCTGGAGAGTTTGTTCTAAACTCTAATCTATACAGAGTCGTTCATAAAATGAAAATATTTAAACAAATTGGTAGAACGTTCTTTAGAAGTCGAGTTCTCTCTAGAATCTAAATTTTAGTCACGTTTCCTTTACATATCGTACCACTGTGCGTAACTCTCCTTACCTCTCTAACAGTGTAAGCTGCTTAATAACAAATAATACTAAATAAATACCATACATATTGACAAAATGTGTGTTAAACGTTTGTCTGTAAAACAAAACAAAAAGTATATGTTGATATTCTTTGTGTATTCAATATTCAAGGTCGTTCTTGTTAAACTCCCCCAGCACTTGATCAAACATTACCAACTACCAGCAGTCTAAGCTCTGCTAAAAATAAACCCACCATTCAAAACAATGGAACTCAAAAATATACCATTGAAATTTCGCTTTCTAAATGGGAACTTCACAACAGGCGATGATTTGAACTTCCCGATAACATTTGCATTTTCAGATTCTTTTAAACTGTTTCTTATTTTGTTTTTATTTCATGTTTTTTCATTTTTGTATCGAAATATGTATTGTTTGTTGTTGGTTTTTAGTTTGTCTAGTTAATCAAATTGTGAGAGAGCAAAAACAAGTTTCCCTTTTCGCATACATTTCAGAACTAGTTTGTTTGTTTTTTTTTTTCGAAAACCTTTTGGCAATTTGGTATATTGGTATATGAGCATAGTATAGTAACTTCTGTTCATCACTTGGCCAACTGATGAACTGACGCACATGCTAATCAAATACATATCTATATACTATAGTATCTGTATAAACATATATCCATATATACTTTTAACTAATGATACCATATGACAATTTTTCCATTTTTTTTTGGTTTTTGGCTATGATTAGCATAAATCAAAATAAAGACTCGATTTTCGATTTCGATATCGATTACGATTTTATTTTAATATCTTGTCTTGCGGTCGTATTCCAAGGTTTTTCCCCCAATTTCCGCATCATCCATTTAGTATAAATATATAGTATATATATAGCATATCTATCAAATGTCTATCAAAAATATTGTTGTTGCCACAAGTCAATGAAATTTGAAAACAAAACAAAACAAAAGTCGAAAACATGATCAGCATTTTTCATTTAACTAATGCATAAAGTCAGGGCCTCCCCGCCGCTTGCATTCGATAGCATAATCAAATAATACTAAACTCGTAATACTTTTTACTCGTTATATAGTCCTACACTTGTATGTGTATATACCACCTACGTAAGGTACTGAAACAAAATAATTACACAAGCTAAGAAATTACCCTTAAGTTTCTTGCGACTACTGATAAGTTTTGACAAAAACAATACCCTTTGAATCTCTTACGCGCTCTGATGTAATTTCTCCAAACAGTATACAATATATTCATATGGTAGTATCTGACGATGACTAATGTGGTTTTCGATACTTTTCTACTTGCGATTTTTACTCTGTTTTTCATTTTTTTTGTTTCTCAATTCTCTTATCACATGAAAAAAAAACTGCTTTTGCGCCATTAATTAGAACTGCTTCCTCCAGATAGCTGATTAGAAAGAACTTTTCCAATCTAAATTTGATATATCATACTGTAGTATATGGGTGTGTATGTGAAACTATACGTAGTTCTCAAATAACAAATGGAAAATTATGAAAGTTTTAACTGGAATCTATAGAGAGACAAACAGTATGTAATGGGATGTGGAAATCACACTACCACCGAACGGGGTTTCCAGCATTTATAGAGAGGCCATTCTTCATTCTCCGTCTCTCTCATTCGTTCTCCAATTCTGATTCTGAATCATAATCAACGCAATGGAGTCGGTAAACAATAAATAAGCTTTTACTCGGAAAAAAAAGGTTGATTACACCTTAAACTAGAGATGCGTATCGGCACAAGAGAAATAATATTTTAAGCGATATATGGTATTGGTTTTCAAGTAAAATATTATCAACTTTCAGGTTGAAATTCTAATCTTTTTTTAAAAAAAAGAAGAAAAAAAAGGTAGAAATTTTAAAAGTTTCAATTAATAAAGGGTAAATATATGTATATCTAAAAGAAATTCTTAAAATGATGATCTTTTTAAAAAAGTTGTAAGTTTTAAAAGTTTCAATTGAAGAGGGGTAAAAAAATATCTAATAAATTGTGAAAATATTTTTTTTTTTTTTTTTTTTTTGAAAATAATGTCAACTCACCTGCATGATGGGATACGCGATACGTCCTTTGCCGAAACGTTCGATGATGGTCAATTTGCTGGCGCTGGCCATGACGCCGGCAATATTCGATGAGGATAACACAGGACGCACCGGCTGAACGATGGGCACAAAGTCCCGATTGCGTTCGGCAAATGTCCGATCAAATGAGTTGCGACGATCGCTCTGCGATCGCCTATACGGCACAGTGCTGCCATTGCTGCTGTTACTGCCAACAGCTGTTGATGTTGTGGTTGCTGCCGTCGCTTTGTTTGTCGTTGTCGTATACTGAGAGACGCCCATATAGGATTTCGATTTACGATATTGTTTGGCAGTATAAACAATCGATGATGTTGTAGACGAAGCATCCAGGGTTGCCTGTTCGCTGTTGATGCTGCTGCCGCTGTAGCCGCTGCTGTTGCTTGTCGTGGACGAGGCCGAGGAGGTGTTTGAGGCTGCTACTGCTGCTGGCAGCAGTGTTGGCAACATGGCTGGTTTCGAGCATTTGGCGCATGGCACGGCCAAGGCCGCATTTAACAAATCAGCGGGATTTACATTCTTAACGACATTATTCTTATCAATATTGACAGCTGTAGTGTTTGTTGTTGTTGTTGCTGTTGTTGCTGTACTGTTTTTATTGACTTTGTCGGCTTGCTGCAACTGTTGCTGTTGCTGTTGATTGCTGCCGCTATTGCTGCGCGACAATGGCTGAAAGAATAACGGTTGCCGTTGCGGTCTTCCCTTTTTGCTGCCACGCTGCTGTTGCTGTTGCTGCTGTGACTGTTGCTGTTGTTTCTTTGGACGCGCTGTGTTGTTGTTGTTGTTGTTGTTGTTGTTGGATTTATTTTTGGCCTTTTCATTTGCTTTCATTTGACTGTTATTGTTGTTGTTGTTGCTGTTGTTTTTGTTGCCCTGCAACAATTGTTGCTGTGTTGCCGGTTTGTCCTTATCCGACGCCTTAGTTTGCCTGCCACCGCCGCCGCCACCATTTTGTTTGTTTACCATTTTCACAACGCTATCGTTGTTGCTTATACCACTGTTCGTTCACAAATCTAATTATTCTTCTTCTATTACACGTTTCTTCACTTTTGAAAACTCGCACTTTTTTTTACCAGCTTCGATGTTGACCAGCACTTTTTACTTTAGTTTAGTTTTTGTTTTAAGCAAAATATAATAAACTTGTTGCTGCTTTGCTTCTGTGCTTGTTCTATGCGCAATTTGCTTTGGTCGCTGGCAACGCTTAACTACGCCTGCTTATTGCCGTTACTCGTTCGGCGCTGTTCGGCGCACACGCACACTCACACAACTCACTACACTCGTCTCATCTACGAACACGACGCACGCACGACGTCGACGAAGCTCTCACATACACAACGCCGCCCGCTAATGCTTGTAGCGTGCTCTCTTTTGTTCACAATACACACAGGTCGACGCCAAAGAGAGCGATGTAGAGATAGAGAGAGGGAGAGCGATCGCTTGCACTCGAGTGTCACTTGTTGTCTTCGCTGCTGCTGCGCAGCTGCTGCTGTTATAGTTGTAGTTGTTGTCGCCTCTGCTTTTGCCGATGAAGCTTTCGGTTTTTCTGCTTTAGTTAATTTGCCACGTTTGTTGTTGTGCGCTGCTGCGACGGGGTTTTTTTTTGCCTTTGTTTTTGTTATTTTCGTTTTCGATTTTGTGTTGAATTTTTGCCGTTTTATTTTCGTTTTTGGTTTTGCTTGATCGGCGCGTTGTTTTTTTTTTTATATTATTATTATGTTTTTTTTATTTTCTTATATTTGAAATGAGTTTTTGTTGTACCTTTGATTATGTATGTATTTAAAAATCACAAAAATTCATTAATTTCGCTCGTTGTCGGCTGAACTCCCAATGAACAACTTTTGCTTGTCTAATTTATGACCACCGTTGATGTTGCTGTTGTTGTTGTTGAGCTGCAAACGACATAGAAATAGAGTAAAAAGAGTGTTAGAGTGAGAAAGGAAGGAGAAAGCAAGTAAAAGTTCTAGAGCGCTATCGCTGTATTCACTTTCAACTCTATACAATTTTATTTGCCATTTCTGTCTAACTGGAGTTGACTCAAAGTTCTTCTCCTGCTTCTGTTTCGTCTTGTTGTTGTTTTTGTTGTTTCAAATTCAACGCGCAATTTCTATTACTTTCGCGTCCACCAATACAAACAGAAAGAAGAAGCAAAAGCAGCACAGACTTATTCGCGTTTGCCATTTTTGGCATGCTCTCACGTGCGCTCACCTCTCCCACACATACACGCACACATACGCTCACTTACGCTCGCACTGTGTCGTCTCTCTGTCTCTCGTGAGAACCTACGATAAGATGATGTAAGTTTTTATTGAAATGCAAACTGTACGAAATGTGTTTGTATGTATAACGAAAGTTTTTTTTTTTTTTGTTTGTATATAAGCCCCAATTGATTTTGTTATGGGTTGGCAAAGCTCTTAATTAGTGTGTCATTAAGAATTTAAAATTTGTATTGCCATAAAGTGCAATATTGTTTCACATTTCACTAATATAGGCACATAATATAGATGCTATGTGTATATAGTGTCTATATGTTGTTTGTAGACTGTGGCATTGTTTATAAACAAATTGTATTCGATGAAGAAAACAGAATTCACAAATTTTCGATCAAATTTCAGCTAAAAGTAAACCCCAATTCCTCATGGGAAATACATTTGTATATGTACATTTGAAGCTATAGAAATTATATTGAAGTATGTAAATTTAATTTCCAACCAATTCCAATGTAACTTTCCAATTTGAGTTGCAGTTGATGGAAAGCTCTAGAAAGTATGCTATAGTATGCACTAAGGAGTTCAACTCCAAGTAATATGGCTAATTGTCCAACTCACTTCTCAGATTTAGTTATATATAAATTATGTTTAATAATTACTTTATATACCAAAAATTCATTAAATTTCTTTTAATCATAATTAGTTAATCTGTGTAGTCATTAAATCGCATGTTATAATTATTATCGATATGCGTTGTTATCGAATCCATCAGCCAAAGCCAAGCAGGAAATGAACCGATGCTGTTGCATCCCCCCATTTTCCGCACCTTACCCCACCCACCAAACACAACTAGTATATAGACACGTGTGAGAACGCAACACATATAACAGATTATGTGCGAGATAAAGAGAATGAGCGAGCAAGAGACAGGTAGCGAGCGATCACGAGAGAGAGTGCGTTCTTTTTATTGCGTATCACTTCTGGTTACTGCTTCACAGAAGAAGGGCAAAATGAAAACCTTGATGTGGGGGTGAGGGGGCAAGTAAAATTGCAATACAGTCACGTAGTCAAGATCAATATACTGCATATTCTCTTGAAATCTTTGTTGGTGTATTTACAATTAACTCACCTGTGGCTATTTGGTTTTTGGTTTGTTGGTAGATAAATCGTGCTTAAAAGTCCATAATAATTAACGGTAATATCACCATTGTACGGTAAATTAACTTGCACACTCTTTGCTTGCTTGCTTTCTTTCTTTCTCTTCTCACTTCACTTTTTCAACACGTAGGCAGCAGACACCGGCGATAGTGCGTCTGCGAGTTCTTGCATCACGGACACGACTGACGACGAGGACTACGACGAATATGTTGACGAAGCTGAAGTCAGAGCTCGGCGACAGCGCCAACGCCAGCAAAGGAGATCGTTTAAACCGTACGTAAGTGAGAGTGTCGCTCACTCTCTCTGTCTCGGCTGATGCTGCGTTTGTTGCTTTTGGTGACGCGAAACGATGTTTATTAATCCGTTATTTGTTGTGACACGCTTTGACGTTATAGGTTACGGTTACACACGATTACAAAGTATCGGCCCACGCTGTTATTTCCAATATATGTATATGCATATGTATATGTATTTGCAAATGCACAAACACATACAAATGTATTGTATTAAAATAAATCAGCAATGGTTGACAGACAGGCTAAGGGCGACAGAGAGAGAGAGAGATAGAGGGAGAGCACGAACGCGCAAGAGAGCGTCAAAACGGAAGCAAATACACAAATTGCAATGCCATGCAAGTAGACGACAAAATTCTTTGCTTTCGGCGATGATGACGAAGAAGACTGCTGTGTTTTTGTCCAGCAAAAGAATTCAAACACACAAAATAACGGAAAAGTTTTGCTTTTTCGTTTCGTTTTATTCGGTTCTTAGTGCAGCGACAATCGAGATGAGCGAGAGACGATGATGTTTACGGAGCCGCAACGGACTTTGGGATGGAAGTTGGTCGAAAATTTAGATTGTTGTAAACAATTACGTGAACGTAATTTGACAACCGAGCACCTGTCTTTTTTCTACACACAATTGCTTTACAATTTTTGACATAAAAATCAACTTATAGCTGTGACTTTTATTTTACTATTTTGTATATATATATTTTTTTTTTTGCTTTTACGTTTTTGATATTTTGTCACACAATTCCTTATACTGCTCGCACACACTGACTGACTCACTCACACACACTTACATGTACAGAGACATATTCACACACAAGTACGCGTGGTCAAAAAGCACGTTGCCCAAAAAAAAGTTTCGAGAATGTTGTGGGCGGCAAACGGCGCGTTGGCAACTAAAATACGTTTTAAAAAGCTGCTAATATGTATGTAAATATATTTTCTTATTGTTTTGTTTTGGTTCTTTGGGGAGTTTCGATCACAAATTAACTGTCACTCACTCTCACTCACACACATTTAAAAGATCGTTTTGGTTGCAATGTGTTGATCGAATATTTAACAAATTTATTGAATTTCTTGATGTGTCTTTTTCTGTCTCTTCTCTACTTGAGTGTCGAACATGTGACGAGCAACTGATGGCCGTTGCTTAAGCAAAAACGTTTAGTGTTTGTGTATAAATCGCAGCCAGCTACGCGTCGCAAACGTCGCGGCGTCAGCGCACAGTGGTACGCGAATAATTTGTACTGCCCAAAATTTTCTAGTCCAAAAGTTGCGTATATTATAATATGTACAAAAAATTCATAATTTTATTTTATTATTACATTAAATGTACTAATAAATAATTTTCTGTAATGGATGTATATTAAAAACAAAAAATAAAAGTAAATTGAAGATTATTATTGTATATTAATATAAATTAAGTTGTGTTGTACCACTGTGCAACGGCGACAACAATTCTAGAGAGGCATAACAACAACAAAATGCAAAATACAAAGTGAGCAACGAAAAATATTCACAAATAACTAAGTCGCCGGCGGCATATAATAAACATTTACATAAGCATACCTACAAACACACACATTCAAAGAAACTACTATGTATACGGCATTTATGTACATACACACACACGTTTAATCGCTACAAAATATACAATACAATTAAATAAATTGAACGCTCTCTTATTGGCTCGGCACGCTGACCCGCTCTTTTACGCTCACTTACACACTCACTCTCAATTTCTCTCTCTCTCCCTCTCTGCACTCTCTTTATGCGCTGCTTAGCTCATCTCAGCGGCAACAGCAGTGGGTCAGCCTGTCAAGCGCGTTTCGCGTTTTCACTTTTAAGCCTAGTTTTT
The DNA here is from genome assembly GCA_018150725.1 of Drosophila quadrilineata. Taxonomy (NCBI): domain Eukaryota; kingdom Metazoa; phylum Arthropoda; class Insecta; order Diptera; family Drosophilidae; genus Drosophila; species Drosophila quadrilineata. The sequence goes on from JAECWN010000407.1 coordinate 4,218,458, forward strand.
GCTTCTTCTATTTCTGCCTCCACCACTGCTTCTATACCACTCAATGACAGCAACAAATTGCCGAAAGCAACATGTGGTTAGGGGATCAGTGGTTGCCTGGCTGGCAACTCTACATCGAACAGTGAGAGAGCGTATGTGAGATAAACTGCGTGACGGAAGCTTTCGGCAGCTTTTGATTTGAAGAGATAAGCACTCGTATTTGTTTGCATGTAATACGAAATTTCTCGTTGTTGTTGCTATTGTTGTTATTGTCATAACGAAATACCGGCCGGCGTCGGCATTGAATGCAAAAGCAGCGAGAGAGCGCTAGAGAGTAATTGAGATAGTGTGAGTGAGAGTGTGTACGTGCGTAGATGATCGAAAGAAAGCACGGCGTCGACCTTGCCTGCGTTAGACAGTGCTGCCCATGCTGTCGGTAATGCTGCCCATGCCTGCCTACGCGGCATTGATGTGAGGTTAATCATAACAGACGTGTTGTCTCTCTTCCTCTCTCTCTCCCTCTACTTGATATCCGCTTTAAATACAACACGTGATAAACTAAATTATATGTATGCTAGAATGTAAACAAATGTACATATATAAGTCTGTTTGTACATAATGACATATGTATGTACATATGTACATATATTGCTGAGCATGTTGAGATTTAATTTACCACATTAAAATGGCATATTTCTGGCTGCGCACAATGCCGCAAATAAACCGAAATAAATAAATTTATAATTTACTTATGCTTGTGTGTGTGCATGCGTGTCTGTGTGTGAGTGTGAAAACAATTTCGATTGCCAAAATGCGATGCGTAGTATTTTTAATGAAAAGCTAAAGAGTTATTTTAGCTATTCAAATATAGTAGACGATTGCCGATATTTGGCCTAGAGCTGCCAAAATAAATATCGATAACAATAACATTAGCTATCGAAAGTCTTAATATTATAAAGAGAACGTTTTTTAAACGATAACTGATTACAGTTGGGAAAGTTAGAAAGTTTGATGCCAGAAATCGATTAGACACCAAAAATTCCCATTTGATAATTTTCCATTTTTTCACTTTTTGTCAAGGGGTTAGTATGCAAAAATGGCTATCAATAGTCAAAAATCAACAAATTTTTGATGCAGATTCAATCTAGGATCAAATCCATTGACAAAAATGCAAAAATTTTAAAAATCGGATGATTTTTGGAAAAGTTATGGCTTCTCAAAATTATAAAGAAATTTTTTTTTTTAAATTTCTTACAATTTATGTAATTTTTTCCAGATACTGCCCCAAAATTTCTCTGGCTTGAAAAATGTTGAGATGGAGATTTAATATAAGCTCAAAACCACTCACGAATCTGTAAAAAATTTGAAAATCGTTTGATTTTTCGATTTTTAACTATTTTTAACTTATTTGGCGATATTCTGTTAAATATTGGTTGATGCCAGAAATGGATTGAGCTCAATTTAAAAAAGATTCTTTATTTCAAGAAAAAATGCAAACAATTAATACAGTTGTCGCACATAGATGGCGCCAGCAGCGATCATGACACATGCCAAAGTGGAGCTGAGGAGTTTGCTGAGGAACTTGTCCTGCCACTGGCGATTGGCGATGCATTGGCTGTATGGCATGCTGGTGAAGGAGACGCTGTTGTATAGAGGTACCCAAAAGCTGGGAAAGAGGCGGAACAAAGTGGTGTCCAGCAACTTGCGACAGCGGAAGGACCAACGCTTGGTAAGATCCCGCATCTGAAAGAGAAGTTGAGGTGGTGAGAGGGGGTTACAAACAAATATGAGTAACTGCTGACCTCCAGATAGTTGTACATGGCGAGGTCACAGATGGCGAAGGCGTCCTGCCAACGTAGCTCGGTGAACTTGGCCAGCGCCTCATCCAGAGGCAGTTGCTCATTGAGTATGGACGTCAGCAGGGAGACATCCTCCATGCCCGCATTCATGCCCTGGCCGTAGTACGGCACCATGGCATGTGCCGCATCCCCCAGGATCAGAGCCTTATCCTCGAAATGATACGGTTTGCACTTGACGGACAACAGATGCTGAGGACGTGTCTTAAAGAAGTCCTTGATGAGTTGCTCCTCACCGATCAGGGGCAGTGCGTCCGCATAGTGCCGCCGGAAGAACGTCAAGAGCTGCTGATGCGTCTGCAGGCTGGCGAAGATCTCGAAGGGCATCGATAGCGTCACCGTAAACGACTTGTCCTGATTGGGCAACGCGATCATCATGAATTCATCCCTTGGCCAGATGTGCAGATAGTTAGGAGGCATCTGGAATTCACCATTCTTGGCGGGAATGCACAACTCCAGATACCCTGTATTGATATACTCCTGGGAGTAATTGAAACCGGGAGTGCGCACCAATTGCTGGCGAAGATTACTGAACGCACCATCACAACCCACAATCAGATCCGCCTGTGCCGAGACCAACTGATCCTGCTGCGGCAACTTGAAGTGCATCTGGCCCTCCCGTATGTTGGCCTTGTCCAGCTTATGCTCGAAATGGCAACGGATATTCGGAAACGCATCGCAGGCATTTAGGAGCACCTCATTGAGCTGCTTCCTGCCCACCGAATACAGACACTGTTTGGTGCAGGGATCATAAAGGACAACGGAGGTCCGACCGCGAACATCATGCAGCATGCGACCTCGCATAGGTATGGCGGTCGCCAGAACCTGTTGCTCCAAACCTACAGCTGCCAGTGCTTTCCTGCCACGTTGGGATAGCGCCAAGTTGATGCTGCGTCCCTGGACCAGGGCTGCCGTGCGTATATCCTCGCGATACTCATAGAGCTGTACATCGTTGCCCATGCGGGCGAAATTCAAGGCGGCCAATGAACCCACCTAGAATCAGAGTGAACCTAATCTTCAGTCTATATGTTTATAACCCAAAATAATTGGGGCTTAACAAGATATTTAGTTTTCTTCTTTTATGTTGGGAGGAGGGATTATTTAGATAAGATAAGTTTGGTAGGTACATAATATCTTACCAAACCAGCGCCTATGATGGCAACCTTGCGACGGGTCGCTGTCGCTGCGGCTCCATTGACTTCAGCATGGCTGTAGCTTAGATTCTGGGACATCTGGGAAGGCGAAGACGACCGTTGAGTTGAAGTGTTGAGCGCGTAATGAGATTTAGCGACGACCATATAGTTACCATGTCAACTACGACAGACGCAGCTATCTAAACTTACCTAACCTTACCTACCCCACCTCTCTTTCTCTTTCTCTTTCTGCCTCTATCTCTTTTTGTTACTCTTACTCTATATAGTGCGCTGCTCAAGTCCCTTAAAGAGTCGTTGAAGCATTAGAAATGCAGCCGCAATTTCCTAGAAAACAACCGACAAATGTGTTTTCACTTTCATCATTTCCCTATACTCATCTAACGTGAGCAATCCAATTTGATAAACTAAGTTCAACACGCTTGCGAGAAGTTGTCTCTGCCTGCCTCCGCCTAAAATTTATCCAATTTCAGATTCGGAATTATCATGCATTTATGTATGTATGTATTGAGAAATTGGATTAAAGACGTCGTTTACAAAACCAATAGATATGCAAAAATATTACATACAGGCCTCACAAAAGTGTGTCAGCTACATTTTCTTAATATATGCAACACATGTTTACATAGAAAATACACACTATATAGTGGTCAAAGCTGCGAACACCATTTAAAAAGCGGTTATCAATATTTTCGCATATTCGATAAAAATGTCTGTGTTGAGTGTTATCGATAAACAGCGCCAGCAGCTAAGGTACTGCTACAATAAATATTAAACTCAGCCAAGCTGTCTTAATATAATAAAATTATGTTAAATTCGCTTTAAATGATATTATAAATAATTTCTGTCTAAAAATATACAAATAGTTTGTATTTTTATGCAATTGAAATTTAAATATTTTGCGCGCTGCAATTCTCACTGCCATCTGGTCACACTAACTTGGCACAACAGCTGACTGAGTGAGTGTGCGTAACCTCTGAATGGTCAGACGCCATTGTGTACAAAAAAGTGTGTCGCTGTCGCCAAAAAAAGCAGAAGAAAAACTTTAGAACTTTTTTTTATTAAATAAATTTGCCAACAAAATATATAATACGAACTGAAGTGCTTGTCGTTTTTAAAGTGTCTTAAATATATTTAACAGTTAACTAAATCAACAAACAGCAGAGGCGTAAATAAAACCACAACACATACAAAATGGTATAAGCGATTTTTATGGTTTTCACTCAAATTTACAAATATATGCACATATATAGTTAAATATATGTATGTATATTTGTGTATATGTATTGTATTGTTGCTAATTTTAAAATCATGGCAAATTAGCAAACATTTATGCATGAACATTGTAAGGTAATTGAATGAATTTGTATTTTTATAGGGAAATGAAACGTCGCTGCCAATGGAAATGTGCTCCAATTGTAAGTAGAAATTGCGTATTTTCATTCAACATCTTTGCGATATTCGATATCTAAGAAAGAGTCTCAATGTCAACAGTAGTGACTTTTTCAGGCCCTAATGAATATGCATATTAGAACACGTAGCAGTAGTTATTAGTTGCCTTCTTCTTCTTCATCATCATCATCATTTTTCTGCCTGCAGTAGCATCACCCCACCCCCCATATACCTATCCCTCTCACCCGCACAGGCAGCACATTTTATTTGCTTATGGGAATTTGTAAATTATGCCAGCATGATACTTGCTAGCCCATATTCCCACACACGCACACGTGCTAGAGTGAGATGGCTGCGTGTATCAGAGCTTTTTAGGGAAATGACATTTGCTTGCAGTTGAAAGGACGCGTAAACTGGAACTAGTTCATTTTAGTTCATTTTGCAGCAAATGTAATGGTAGCATGTATTTTGTCAAAAAATATATTATATATATACATATTTTAATTGAATTAATTATTTTCTAACTACAGTTGATGCCGATGAGATACGTAGATTGGGCAAACGTTTTCGTAAATTGGATCTCGATAATTCGGGCGCGTTAAGTGTCGATGAGTTTATGTCGCTGCCGGAATTGCAACAGAATCCGCTGGTGCAGCGTGTTATCGATATTTTCGATGCCGATGGCAACGGCGAAGTCGATTTCAAAGAGTTCATACAGGGTGTATCGCAGTTCAGTGTCAAAGGCGATAAGTTATCGAAACTGCGTTTCGCATTTCGCATCTACGATATGGACAACGACGGTTACATTTCAAATGGCGAACTCTTCCAGGTGCGTCGTTTAAAATTAATAATTTATTGCATATTTATAAAAAAAAAACAAAATGAATGCGTTGTTTTGTAGGTGTTGAAAATGATGGTTGGCAACAATTTGAAAGACACGCAACTGCAACAAATTGTGGATAAGACAATCGGTTTTGCGGACAAGGACGAAGATGGCAAAATCTCCTTCGATGAATTCTGTTCGGTTGTGGGCAATACGGATATACACAAGAAAATGGTTGTCGACGTTTAAGCGCAGCCCATCAAGCAAGCATATAGGGTCTATATACAACACACATACATACATATATATTTTTCACTAGTTATTTATTTTTTTTGATTATTGTTTACCTTTTTGCTAATCATTATTGTTAAACTCAAAAACCAGCAGCTGTTTAAACAGCCGTTAAAGAGACAGATAGAGAGAGAGAGGGACGAGGTAGAGGAATGGAGAGCGAAAACAACTTTTATCATAATGTTTGTTGTTCAACGAAAAACACTCGCTTTAAATGCTCCTAATTAATTATTAATAATATCAAATAATAATAATAATTATAATACATATATATTTTCTAAAAGAAAAAAAAAACCATACAACAACAAACAAATTCAAAGCAAAGTTGTAAATCTAAGTCTTAAAGTCAAGCAAATTTACATTTTATGAAATATATATTCAAATATTGTGCGCATACTACTTACACATATTTCTTATAAAACAATTATGGAAACAAAATGAACCTTATATAGTCATAATTTTATTGTAAAATGAAAAGTTAAACAAAAGAAAATTAATTATTGATAATGATGATGATGATGATGAAAAGAAAGCATAGATTGCGAAAATAAAGCAGCAACACAAGTTCAAAACTTTCTTCGAAATGTTTTCAAATACGCGACAAAAATCGAAAACTTGGCACAAAACAAAAACATTTTTTTTATACATAAAATAATAATTATTAATAACAAATTGCGTGTTCATAAGCTTTAAACTCTTATAAAAACAAAACAAATATTGTGTGAATGTGTGTGTGTGTGTGGGTGTGTGTATGCATGTGTGTGTGTGTGTGTGATAACTCTCTTTTTTATAAACTTATTAACTTGACTTTGCATTTTTGTTAATTACTTCTAATTCTCCTGTGATTTGGCCAAAAACATAAAATGAAAATTAAAAAAAAAATCAAAAACAAAAAAAACTTTTGCGCATGAAAAAAGAACTTCGTTAAACTTTTTTATATAAACAAATTATATACTTATATACTATACACTTATATATATATATACTATATACAACTAAACTTTATATAAATCACAAACAAACAAATGAAAAATTTTGCTCTAATTTATAGAGATTTTTAAACACACAACAGATGCAAAAAGTCAAGCGAAAAATACAAACTGTGCTATGTTCTTAACTCTTAAACTAATATAACATTTATATGAAATAATTAAATTAATTAATAATTAAATGAATGAATATTTAACGCCAACCACAAGTAAAAGCAAATGATAAACAAAACAAAACATTTCTTATCGGGGAAACAAATGCATAGTTACAATTTATTATAATAATTACAAATAAATTAACAAACAATTTTTGCAAATTTTACTTAAACTTACAACAATTGCGAATGCAACAAAACGAATTCGAATAACTAAAATAATTAAATACTGTTAACACAACATTTTATACTTAAATATTAATAAATGCAAAACAACAACTCTAGTTAACATAATGCATGTTACAAAACATTTTACAATATTTATTCAATATTTTTTTTCACATTTATTTTGTTGCACCATTTGTTAACCAACAACAATTATAACAAATTTCCACAGTTTTATTGCCATAACAAAGTCAGCCAAAAATAAAAATTATGTAATTTCAAAATATAAATATATATATATTTTTTTGTTGCAGTGAATCGATATTGTTGAAGCAAGCAATAATTAATAATAAACAAATCAATCAAATTAAATACAAAATGCAACAATTTCAAATATTTTCAATTATTTTTCTCACAAATACAAATTCTCATCGCACTGCAATGACCTCCATTGAATCCTTTGAAGATGCAGCGTGCGGCACAGGCGACTTCATTGGAAGGATTCGGCATGGTGCAGGTGGAACGCTTCTGACGCTGATGCAGTCCTGGCAGCTCAGCCACATCCTTGGGCTGGCCAGGAGCAAAGTTCACGACAAGCAATAGAAGCAGCAAAGGACTTGGGCACAAAATCCACCTCATATTAGTTTCTGTTTTTAAACTAATCTAAACGGTTTCAGATAAAATCGGGTTCTCTTTATATGGAAACTTCATTCATTTATTTAGTTTTAGGCACGTTCTTGAAATTCTTTCCAAACAATGTACTTAAATTCTGTTTTAGAATCGTAATAAAAATTTAAATATTTCCGATATGATATTCCTCCCGAATTGGGGAATTGTTCAACCGTATCGTATAACCATATCCGCCACTATGACAACTACATAAGGCAAATCCATGACACATGCCACTGTAACTTGCACCTCTCTCCTCGCAGACCTTTAGACAGAATTCGTGGCATTGAATATATCTCCGACGACGATAGAGTCCTGGAGCTTCATGCATGTCCTTAACTTAAGAATCAGTTGGAAGATTCCCCGATTGCTGCTCCTCCACGGGCTGGGTATGCGCACAGGACACCAGGAGGACCATCAGACTAAGCCACAATACAAACTTCATTGTCGGTGATTAATTAAAAATGTTGAAAATTTCAACGTGATCTGTTCAACTTGAACTGGAAACTGTTCCTGCCACTCAATTGAGTTACGCTTTTATACATGAATAAGAACAAACAACTCAAATAATTATGTTGCAGATAATTTAATCAGAAAGTCCGACAAAATTTTTTTTTGGGAATTTCCTTCTGATTAATAACCATAAATTACAGGCAGGTCAAGAGTCAACAGAATCTAATCACTGGCATAACGGCCTCGTTTTTGTTCTTATCGCGCTAAGCAAAAGGGCCGTTAATCTTTTTGAATCTGATGCTAAAGTTTGATAAGTTATCGATAACAATATCGCATTGTTGAAAAACAGTCGAATGTCGAAAATAATCGAAAATAATTGACAATTCGAAAAAATTTAATCGAATAAATAAACTATAAATTCTTTTTGATAAAATAAGATTTTTAATCTGAAATCTTTTTCAATGCAATTTTTTCATTCAATGGCGGCAAACGCAAACCGATTTATTATTGCAATATCCGCCCTTGAACTGCCTGGCGATGCAGTGGAGGGCACAAGCCGAGTTATTCACATTGAAGGCACTCAGAAGATCGCAGGTGGCACGTTTCTGGCGACGATAGAGTCCTTGGGCCTCCGTTACCGCAGCCACAGCCACAGCATCCTGTTCCTTGACGTCAACGTCCTGCTCGTGCTTCTCATCCACAGGCTGGGCATGAGCATAGAACGCCATGAGCACCAGCAAACTAAGGCACAATACGAACTTCATTTTCAGAATCTGACTTTTGGTACTTGTTTATGTGCTCAGTATGAACTTGCAACTGTTGCTGTCACTCAGAATGCAACTTCGCTTTTATATTAAAATATTTCAGATAATTATGTCGCTGATAAGTTAAAAAGGGAGTCCCGGTAGGTAAATTTTGCTCATACTTATTTACTTGCCTATAACAGATCATATTTCAGTCACGTCCCGGGGAATTTTTTATGGGCGCGACACAGCACTACATAAACAAAAGACAACAGAGTCTAATTAAATAGTATAATTAGACAAAGAAGACAGCTTACATTATAGTTCATTGGAAATTGCAAAAAGTACCTCAAACTTGTTGAAGCAAAACGGAGTTAAACGCCGCCAAACTGTTTGAATCTAATAATAGTGCTCGATATGTTATCGATAGCGCTGTTGCTGCTGCTGCTAAAACTAGGCATATAAATATCGAGACTGCAAAAATAACATAAAATCACTGCGCACTTAAAATTTGTTAACATAAAACTAGACAATATTTATTTTACAACAAATTATATACATAATGAATAGTGAAAGAATTTTGGAGTTTTCGTTAATCTAGGCAAACGCAAATTTCATTGGAAATGCATTGGCCTGCATTGAATCGCAAGACTCTGCAGCGAAAATCGCAGGCAGCATTTCTGATGCTGTCAGGCAGAGCGCAGACAAGAGAATTCCAACTATCAGACGGTCCTGACATTTCAGTTACAGTCAGTAGTTGGACAGGAGCAAAGTTCACGCAAAGCAAAAGCAGCAGGGGATTTAGGCACAGGATGAACTTCATTCTTGAGCTACGATAACCAGTTCTTACTGAACAGAGTTCTAGCTGGAATTCCATTATTTTTATATGAAAACTCATTGAAGAGAAACTCAGTCGGCAAATATGTAGTTATTTAGTTGCAGTCACGTACTTGAAAATACAGTTTGCAAATTAGCGTAGTTAAATGCAGCTATAAAATTATAATAAAATATTGTATAAATTAAAGATGATATAATAGAAATTTTTTACTGATATCATAACAGATAAGGAACAACAAGGATTTAAACACAATTTCTTTCTGTATGATAGCGTTTTAAAAGTGGCGCCCACTGTTTCAAATCCAGCCCTGGCCCATTAGTAACCGTAACGAGTCAATCATGAATTTCACAATTCGTGCAGCCCTAGTCATTATCAGTAGTCGTAAACGAAGTGTAAATTAAAAAATGCATGCAAATCTGTGTTGAAAATTTCAACGTGATCTGTTCAACTTGAACTGGAAACTGTTGCTGCCACTCAATTGAGTTACGCTTTTATATATGCATAAGAACAAACAACTCAAATAATTATGTTGCAGATAATTTAATCAGAAATTCCGACAACATTTTTTTTGGGAATTTCCTTCTGATTAATAACCATAAATTACAGGCAGGTCAAGAGTCAACAGAATCTAATCACTGGCATAACGGCCTCGATTTTGTTCTCATCGCGCTAAGCAAAAGTGCCGCTAAGCTTTTTGAATCTGATGCTAAAGTTTGATAAGTTATCGATAACAATATCGCATTGTTGAAAAACAGTTACCAAAATCGAATTTAATCGAAACTAATTGACAATTCGAATAATTAAACTATTAATTCCTTTTGATAAAATAAGATTTTTAATCTGAAATCTTATCTTTTTCAATGCAATTTTTTTTATATTTTATTTTAATTAATATTGAATACAATTTCATTCAATGGCGGCAAACGCAAACCGATTTATTATTGCAATATCCGCCCTTGAACTGCCTGGCGATGCAGTGGAGGGCACAAGCCGAGTTATTCACATTGAAGGCACTCAGAAGATCGCAGGTGGCACGTTTCTGGCGACGAAAGAGTCCTTAGGCCTCCGTTACCGCAGCCGGTAACGTAGCATCCTGTTCCTTGACGTCAACGTCCTGCTCGTGCTTCTCATCCACAGTCTGAGCATGAGCATAGAACGCCATGAGCACCAGCAGACTAAGACACAATACGAACTTCATTTTCAGAATCTGACTTTTGGTACTTGTTTCTGTGCTCAGTATGAACTTGCAACTGTTGCTGTCACTCAGAATGCAACTTCGCTTTTATATTAAAATATTTCAGATAATTATGTCGCTGATAAGTTAATAAGGGAGTCCCGGTAGGTAAATTTTGCTCATACTTATTTACTTGCCTATAACAGATCATATTTCAGTCACGTCCCGGGGAATACATAATAAATAGTGACAGAATTTTAGAGTTTTCGTTATACTTGGCAAACGCAAATTTCATTGGAAATGCATCGGCCTACATTGAATCCTATGATAATGCAGCGAAAACCGCAGGCAACATCTCCGATTTTGTCAGGCAGAGCGCAGGCAAGAGAATTCCAACTATCAGACGGTCCTGACATTTTAGTTACAGTCAGTAGTTGGACAGGAGCAAAGTTCACGCAAAGCAAAAGCAGCAGGGGATTATGGCACAGGATGAACTTCATTCTTGAGCTACGATAACCAGATCTTACTGAACAGAGTTCTAGCTGGAATTCCATTATTTTTATATGAAAACTCATTGAAGAGAAACTTCGTCGACAAATATGCAGTTATTTAGTTGCAGTCACGTACTTGAAAATACAGTTTGCAAATTAGAGTAGTTAAATGCAGCTATAAAATTATAATAAAATATTGTATAAATTAAAGATGATATAATAGATTTTTTTACTGATAGCATAACAGATAAGGAACAAGAAGAATTTAGGAAAGTGAAGACACTAATTCTTTCTGTATGACAGCCTTTTGAAAATGGCGCCAACTTTTCCAAAACCAGCCCTGGCCCATTAGTAACCGTAACGAGTCAATCATGAATTTCACAAGTATGCATAATTGCAAGTGCAGCCCTAGTCATTATCAGTAGCCGTAAACAAAGTGTAAATTAAAAGTTGCGGCAAATCTGTGCATGTTTAATTTTAAATAAATGTTAATAATAAATTGGAAGTATAAAAGCACAAAATGGCTGCTATAGAAGGTATCTACTCGATACGGCTAATTGTAGCCGATTTCTATATGGAGAAGCCGATATTTGGACTAGATCCATGTTACTCAGAATTGCGCGGCAAAGAAATCAAAAGGGTGAGAAAAATTTCATTCAATTTTAACAAAAATATCTTGAATATTACATATATTGATAAAAAGGTGCCCATTGTGCGTGTATTTGGCTGCAATGCGAATGGCCAGAAGAGCTGCATGCATGTGCATGGGGTATTCCCGTACTTCTATATACCCTACGATAAGAGGGATTTCGAGACTGTGGAGAGGGCGATATTACAGATCGCCATGCATGTGGACAAGGCTATCAATATATCCCTGGGGCAGGGCAGTTCCAATGCACAGCATGTCTTCAAAATACAATTGGTGAAGGGCATGTAAGTATACATATGTATGTACATACATAAATTTACAGGGTATAGAAACTAACACAATTATTTTCCTTAGACCCTTCTATGGCTACCATCGTGGAGAGCATCAGTTCCTCAAGATCTACATGTTCAATCCCCGGTTTGTGCGCCGTGCTGCCAATCTGCTGCAAAGTGGCGCCATTCTTAGCAAAAACTTTAATCCCCACGAATCCCATGTACCCTACATACTGCAGTTCATGATCGACTATAATCTATATGGCATGAGTTATTTGCATGTGCCGCTAGAGGTTGTCAAGTTTCGACGCAATAACGAGGAGGAAGGTAAGACTAAACACCCTCTGGGGGCAGCCATTCCTGTCGAGAATTTCCTCTCCAGTTGTGCCCATGGTCTGCTAATCTTCGCAAGACTTTCTATTGTTTCCCGCCTAGTTGTGCCCTACGAGCATGTGAAGCCGCAGCAGCTGCTGGACACGCTGAGCGTAAAAAAGGTTTCGTGCTCCACTTTGGAACTGGATGTGGGCTCCAATTTCATACTGAATCGCTTTCAGCTGGTGGCCAAGAGCAACTCCAAGCACACCAATCCTGGCATAGAAGCCATCTGGCATGATGAGCAAGTGCGTCGGCAGAAATTGGCCCAAAGCTTAGCTCTGGATGTTGACAAACTCAATACGGTAAGAGGCAGATATTTCCAGAGTACTTATTTGGCAATTTCATGATGATTGTATGGCTCTTGTATTGCCCCCACTTAGATACCCATTTTGGAGGTGCCGCCAACGCAGCCGCGTCCCCACGTAGAGATAGCCGAGAGCGATATCTTCTATCGGAGCGCATTGGAGAGCAAATTAATGAGCCTGGAGCTAACCCTTAACTCGGATGAGACGATCGGCGAGCAGCAATCACAGATTAGCCATGTGAATGTCACTCTGCAGACCAGTGCCAAAGAGCAGCGGCGGCTCTTCAATTTGCAGAAGCTGCTCGTTAATGCCGTGTACCCGGAGGAGTGCTCCCAAGAGGCACAAGAGCAGCTCATCAATGCATCCTTCATACAGAATCATCTAAGTGGTAGTGGCAACAACAGCTTCCAGAGCAGTGAGACGCCACAAGATGCTGCCTACTTGGATGACACTCTGGTGGATGAGCAGCTGTTGCCAGCTGGAGCATTGCCACTAGATGCTACGCGTAATATATACCTCAATTCCTTAGCCTAAGGTTGTGACCTAATTTTGTATTTGGATCATAGTGCGCGAGGAAGATCTGGAGCTGCTGGAAGTGCTTCAACAGCTAGAGGAGCAGAATGCTGGGGAACCTCACATCGATTTGGATAGCTCGCTGGCGCCGCTCTCCCAGCAGCACAAGTCATGTGAGTGAATCTATTAATCTGTCTCTATAGAGGTTACAACCTTACCTAACATCTCTTTAACACTCTCGAACCTTAGTTGACCTCACTCCAGAGCTGTTGGACAAACAAACGGCGGCGGCAGCAGCACAACAACCTCTTTCCTCGGATGAAGAGGATGATGAGGGGGAGGATAGCCACAGTACGGTGGTTGACCAAGCCAAGGCAGGTCACAAACATGACTACTCTGTGGCGCTGGATGACATCGATGAGCTACTGTTGAAACTCAGCCAAAGTCAACCTCAAAGTCAGAGTCAGAAGCTGGCTGAACCACTACCCCAACTAGATGGTGCTGAGGATCGTCTGCCGCGTACACCCACCAAAGGTCAGGACCGACTTCTGACGAAGCGTAGTCCACCGCGCACACCGACCACGCCCAAGAGCCGCCAGAACCAACAGCAACCACGCACTCCCAAATCCAGCGCGGCTAAGAAATACGCCCCACTACCCCTCACTATAGTCAGCCGATCCGCGCAGAGTTGGTTGAATCACTTAAGGTTGCAAATTTGATATGAGCTTTTCTGAAGGTTTTTCTCTACTTACAGAGGTGGAACAGGCAACCATAGGTTCATCACAGCCAGTGCCAGCTGCCGCCAAAAGGTAAGAGTCAGCAGTCTAATTTCTGATGGTACGGGGAGTATACCCATAAGGTATAACCCGGGATTCTCTCACCGAATGAACATTCTAAACTTCAACAGCTAAACCTATTTAACAATTATCGATTCTCCTTTTTAGTGTCGCCTTGAATCTACGCAAGAAATTGGCCATGTCGGAGCTACGTCGCAAAACCATTTGCGGTTTGCCACAGCAGGCGGAAGTGTCTGAAAAAACGTAACTATAACCCGTCCACGTAATCATATGAAGCTCTAATCTGACAATTCTTTTGCAGCACCATCCCAGTGAGACGAAGTCTTCGTCAGCGCCAGCGAGATTTGGACAAGACACACATAACGTGTGCATTTTCGCCGCGTGACCGTAAACCGCGATTTACGGAGTTGTTTGATGAGACGGGCTATGGTTCCATGGCAATGGAAACTACCACAGTTGTTGACGATGATGTTGGTGATGAGCAGGTAAGCACTGCCAATAAATCTAGCAGAGCAGCTGCCTCCAATGAAGCTACGCCAGTTTCTACCGTGCCCAAGCAACCACGACGTAGCTTAAGGCAGCGTGGCAAGAATGCTATGGAAGCAACTGTGGGCACAACTAAGGCACCAAAGGCAACTGCTGGTAATGCTCAAAAGGAAATCCCATTAGATACCCAATCCAAGGAAACAGTTGCCAATAAATCTCTTAAGATAACTACCTCTAAAAGGAGCACGAAGGCAAATGTATCTGCGGATAAAGCCAAAAAAACAGAAGCGCCGCCAATGGAGGTGGCGGAGGTCATGCAAGCGGCACAAGGGAAAGCACATTCAGCAGAGAAACCTATAACTGCAGCAGAACAACCTTTACCTCTAGCAGAACTGTATACACCTTCAGCAGAACAACCTTTACCTCTAGCAGAGCTTCATACACCTGCATCAGAGCAGTATTTACCTACTCTGCAGACGATTAACCCTGTCTCACCTAAAGTGGTGCCTCTTAGCGATGACGAGGCCATAGTCTCGGACACGGAGAGCGATAGATCCTTGGTCAAGTTACGCAAGACGCCGAACCTTCGACGTTTGCGTCATAGTTTCCGTGAGAGATTATTAGTCAAGAGTGCCACGCCAAATGCAAGAGGATTGAAGAGTACGAAGGTAGGTAGTCCAACTGCAGAATTGGTCACCACTCCAACAGCAAACAGAGACATAATAAAGACTCCTAGAAGTCCAAGGGAACTCTTGAACTTCACTTCGAAGGAGAAATCCCCAACAATCGTAGCTGGCCTAGATGTACCATCCACACCACAAACTAATCCTCAAAGCCCCAACAGTGAATGCTATACACCCGACTTGATGTGTAGCTTCTATGAAAACTCACTGCTGATCAACAGTCCATCCGTGTTTAGTGAGGACCTTGGGAGTCCGCAGCTCAGTTTGCAATCTGATATCCCTGCCGCGGGAAGTCCTAGTCAATCCATTATCATAACTCCCTTGGAACTGCCACCCAGCTATGCGGAGGTGGAGCAGGGTTGTCTTAAACTTGACATACCGCAATATGAGTTCCAGCAGCCATATTATAGTAATCCCAGCGACGTTACCAAAATGACCGAGGTTGGGTTTTTGGTGCTGCGCATACCCGGCAACAAGCTCAACGATGTGAAGCCCTTTCAGAGCAGTCTGCTGGACGGCAATCAAGGATTAGCCGCCTGGCGACGAAGGCAACTTGTTCAAATGGGTGGACCTGCCATGCTGCAACGTTATCGCCAGGAGCAGCAGATCAGGGAGTACTTCAGTAGCAAGCGGAGCTTCGTAATGGAACCAGCAGTAGCTCCTCCTAGTCGAGCCGAAGCCAAGTTATGGTTAAAGGCACGAGAATTGCACAAGCAGCGACAGGGATCTGAGGTCGAGATAGAGCATCCTCAGCTGGTGGACAGTCCTATTAAGATCAAGCGTCAAAAGGTTACCATGATGCTGAACGATGAAGCGGGAGCAGCTGGTGATGACGATGATGATGATGACGATAGCATGATCAACTGCAGTGGGCTGACCTTGACGCCAGCAACGCCACAACTATCGGGAGAAAGTCGCAGCAGGAGCAGGCTCAAGGATACTCCCGTAAGCCACAAAATGCGTGCTCGTCGTGGTCTCAAGTTGCAACTGCCGGCAACTGCATCAGCATGCGAGGATGAACCACCTGGCAGCAGTCAGTCTAGTGAACAGAGTGTCGCCAGCTGCGCCGCTTTGGATGCACTGGAGCGTAGTTCCTTTGTGCGGCAGCTGGAGAGCGTAAGCAGTGGCGGACAGAGTCATGAGCTGAGCTTTGGCCTGACCAATGCCACGCTGGACAATACCTTCGGATTCAAAGTAAATCTGGAGAATCTGCAGCAGGCTAAGGCGGACATAGAGGTAAGTGCCGAGTAGTTGAAGTTCTAGAAATGTATTCTTCAAATTCAATTGACACCTCCTGACAGTGCAACTATCTGACCACCATGACACTGGAGGTTTTCGTGCCTACGCGTGAGGATCTGCTGCCAGATCCATTCCATGATGAGCTGCGATGTGTCTTTTATGCCATTGACCATAGTTTGCCGCCAGGTGATCCCGGTTTGCCCAATAAAGCCTGCGGTTATATTATGGTCAGTGCTGCCTCTGATATGGTGCCCGAAGGTCGTCATCATGGTCTGGATGCGGATATCGAGGTGCAAATCGTTCACACTGAAACCGAAGCTTTTGAGGCATTGCTGGCGTTGTGTGCCCGCTGGGATGCAGACATCTATGCCGGCTATGAGATCGAGATGAGCTCCTGGGGCTACATTATCGAACGGGCCAAACACTTATGCTTCAACATAGCTCCACTACTGTCGCGTGTGCCCTCCCAGAAAGTGCGCGAATTCGTGGATGAGGATCGCGAAACATTCACGGATCTCGATGTGGAAATGAAGCTATGCGGTCGCATTCTATTGGATGTCTGGCGTCTGATGCGCTCTGAAATCGCGCTCACCTCCTACACCTTCGAGAATGTCATGTATCACATACTTCACAAACGTTGTCCTTGCCATAGTGCGCGTGCCCTAAGCGATTGGTTCGCCTCGCCCTGCACCCGCTGGATTGTATTGGAGTACTACCTGGAGCGGGTTAGGGGCACACTGGCCCTCCTCGATCAGTTGGATCTGCTGGGACGTACCAGTGAGATGGCCAAGCTCATTGGCATACAGTTCTATGAGGTCCTTTCCCGGGGCTCACAGTTTCGTGTGGAGAGCATGATGTTGCGGTAAGTGAATTTTCAGTTTCTAAATAATTACAATTTTTTTTTGTATTTTAAGTTTTATGAAAAGAAATTCTGAAAACTATTTTTTTTTTATTTCTTACATACAATTTCGATTTAAATTGTAGACTTCCACTTTTTTCTGTGATCGATTTTTCTGCATTAATCACAACTTTTGATCGATTATTCAATAAATCGATTATTAATTGGATTTGGAAAACTATAAATTTGTCAGATAATTGGCATATATCGATCCAAATTAAAATCGATATGATCTAAACGGCAATCAAGCAATCGAAATATCGATAAAAACAATTCAAATTATATTTTTCTTACTATGCAATTTAATCGATCTCCCTTTTACACTTGCTTTCAGCATTGCCAAGCCCAAGAATCTGGTGCCACTCTCGCCCAGCGTTCAGCAGCGTGCCCATATGCGTGCTCCCGAGTATTTGGCATTGATCATGGAGCCCGAGTCGCGTTTCTATGCGGATCCCATGATTGTGCTGGACTTTCAGAGTCTCTATCCCAGCATGATCATTGGCTACAACTATTGCTTCTCCACGTGTCTGGGTCGTGTGGAGCATCTCGGCAGCAACTCCGCCTTTGAGTTTGCAGCCTCCCAGTTGCGTGTGCCGCATCAGATGCTGCAACAGCTATTGGAACGTGACCTGGTCACCATATCGCCATGCGGTGTAGTGTTTGTCAAGCGTGAGGTGCGGGAGGGCATCTTGCCGCGCATGCTGTCCGAAATTTTGGATACACGCCAGATGGTGAAGCAATCGATGAAACTTCACAAGGATAACTCGGCACTCCAACGTATACTCCACTCCAGGCAGCTGGGTCTGAAACTGATGGCCAATGTCACGTACGGCTATACGGCGGCCAATTTCAGTGGCCGTATGCCGGCCGTGGAGGTGGGAGACTCCGTCGTCTCCAAGGGCCGTGAGACGCTGGAGCGTGCCATGAAACTGGTCGAGGCGAATGAGAAGTGGAAAGTTCGCGTCGTCTATGGCGACACGGATTCCATGTTTGTGCTCGTCCCAGGACGGGATCGAGCCGAGGCATTCCGCATAGGCGAAGAGATTGCGCAAGCGGTGACCGACATGAATCCGCATCCGGTGAAACTGAAGCTGGAAAAGGTCTATCAGCCGTGCCTGCTTCAGACCAAGAAACGCTACGTGGGCTACATGTACGAGACGCCGGATCAGCAGCATCCCGTCTACGAGGCGAAGGGCATAGAGACGGTGCGACGCGATGGCTGCCCGGCGGTGGCCAAAATGCTGGAGAAGGTGCTTCGCTTGCTCTTCGAAACCGCCGATGTCAGCCAGATCAAACAGTATGTGTGCCGGCAGTTCACCAAACTGCTCTCTGGACGCGCCAATGTCCAGGATTTGATCTTTGCCAAGGAGTTTCGTGGCCTGAATGGCTACAAGCCGACAGCCTGTGTGCCGGCGCTGGAAATGACACGGTAACTTAGCATTATTTCTATTTTATATAACATCTTATAAAGCCATCCAATTTTGAAAATTTACGATCTGTACCAAAATCCAATATTTGTCTCAATATCGAAAATTTGACCCTTTCGAAGTCCGATTTTGAGCCAGAAATTCCAGCTAATGGTCCCCTAAAAACTTTAAAATGGCATAACTTCGTCAAAAATCGTCCAGTTTTCAAAATTTATGCACCAAAATCAAGGTATTGAAATTTTCGATCGAACGGTATATAAATCTCAAAATCGAAAATTTGACCCTTTCGAAGTCGAATTTTGACCCAGAAATTCCACCTTATGGTCCCCTAAAAACTTTGAAATGGCATAACTTCGTCAAAAATCGTCCAGTTTTCAAAATTTATGCACCAAAATCAAGGTATTGAAATTTTCGATCGAACGGTATATAAATCTCAAAATCGAAAATTTGACCCTTTCGAAGTCGAATTTTGACCCAGAAATTCCACCTTATGGTCCCCTAAAAACTTTAAAATGGCATAACTTCGTCAAAAATCGTCCAATATTCAAAATTTATGCACCAAATTTAAGGTATTGAAATTTCCGATCGAACGGTATATAAATCTCAAAATCGAAAATTTGACCCTTTCGAAGTCCGATTTTGACTATGAAATTCCACCTTGTGGTCCCCTAAAATCTTTAAAATGGCATAACTTCGTCAAAAATCGTCCAGTTTTCAAAATTTATGCACCAAAATCAAGGTATTGAAATTTTCGATCGAACGGTATATAAATCTCAAAATCGAAAATTTGACCCTTTCGAAGTCGAATTTTGACCCAGAAATTCCACCTTATGGTCCCCTAAAAACTTTAAAATGGCATAACTTCGTCAAAAATCGTCCAATATTCAAAATTTATGCACCAAATTTAAGGTATTGAAATTTCCGATCGAACGGTATATAAATCTCAAAATCGAAAATTTGACCCTTTCGAAGTCGAATTTTGACCCAGAAATTCCACCTTATGGTCCCCTAAAAACTTTAAAATGGCATAACTTCGTCAAAAATCGTCCAATTTTCAAAATTTATGCACCAAAATCAAGGTATTGAAATTTCCGATCGAACGGTATATAAATCTCAAAATCGAAAATTTGACCCTCTCGAAGTCGGATTTTGACTCTGAAATTCCACCTTGTGGTCCCATAAAAACTTTCAAATGGCATAACTTCGTCAAAAATCGTCCAATTTTCAAAATTTATGCACCAAATTCAAGGTATTGAAATTTCCGATCGAACGGTATATAAATCTCAAAATCGAAAATTTTACCCTTTCCAAGTCCGATTTTGACTCTGAAATTCCACCTTGTGGTCCCCTAAAAACTTTAAAATGGCATAACTTCGTCAAAAATCGTCCAATTTTCAAAATTTATGCACCAAATTCAAGGTATTGAAATTTCCGATCGAACGGTATATAAATCTCAAAATCGAAAATTTGACCCTTTCCAAGTCCGATTTTGACTCTGAAATTCCACCTTATGGTCCCCTAAAAACTTTAAAATGGCATAACTTCGTCAAAAATCGTCCAATTTTCAAAATTTATGCACCAAATTCAAGGTATTGAAATTTCCGATCGAACGGTATATAAATCTCAAAATCGAAAATTTGACCCTCTCGAAGTCGGATTTTGACTCTGAAATTCCACCTTGTGGTCCCATAAAAACTTTCAAATGGCATAACTTCGTCAAAAATCGTCCAATTTTCAAAATTTATGCACCAAATTCAAGGTATTGAAATTTCCGATCGAACGGTATATAAATCTCAAAATCGAAAATTTGACCCTTTCCAAGTCCGATTTTGACTCTGAAATTCCACCTTATGGTCCCCTAAAAACTTTAAAATGGCATAACTTCGTCAAAAATCGTCCAATTTTCAAAATTTATGCACCAAATTCAAGGTATTGAAATTTCCGATCGAACGGTATATAAATCTCAAAATCGAAAATTTGACCCTCTCGAAGTCGGATTTTGACTCTGAAATTCCACCTTGTGGTCCCATAAAATCTTTCAAATGGCATAACTTCGTCAAAAATCGTCCAATTTTCAAAATTTATGCACCAAATTCAAGGTATTGAAATTTCCGATCGAACGGTATATAAATCTCAAAATCGAAAATTTGACCCTTTCCAAGTCCGATTTTGACTCTGAAATTCCACCTTGTGGTCCCCTAAAAACTTTAAAATGGCATAACTTCGTCAAAAATCGTCCAATTTTCAAAATTTATGCACCAAATTCAAGGTATTGAAATTTCCGATCGAACGGTATATAAATCTCAAAATCGAAAATTTGACCCTTTCCAAGTCCGATTTTGACTCTGAAATTCCACCTTATGGTCCCCTAAAAACTTTCAAATGGCATAACTTCGTCAAAAATCGTCCAATTTTCAAAATTTATGCACCAAATTCAAGGAATTGTATCGAACGGTATATAAATCTCAAAATCGAAAATTTGACCCTTTCCAAGTCCGATTTTGACTCTGAAATTCCACCTTATGGTCCCCTAAAAACTTTAAAATGGCATAACTTCGTCAAAAATCGTCCAATTTTCAAAATTTATGCACCAAATTCAAGGTATTGAAATTTCCGATCGAACGGTATATAAATCTCAAAATCGAAAATTTGACCCTTTCCAAGTCCGATTTTGACTCTGAAATTCCACCTTATGGTCCCCTAAAAACTTTAAAATGGCATAACTTCGTCAAAAATCGTCCAATTTTCAAAATTTATGCACCAAATTCAAGGTATTGAAATTTCCGATCGAACGGTATATAAATCTCAAAATCGAAAATTTGACCCTTTCCAAGTCCGATTTTGACTCTGAAATTCCACCTTGTGGTCCCCTAAAAACTTTAAAATGGCATAACTTCGTCAAAAATCGTCCAATTTTCAAAATTTATGCACCAAATTCAAGGTATTGAAATTTCCGATCGAACGGTATATAAATCTCAAAATCGAAAATTTGACCCTTTCGAAGTCGGATTTTGACTCTGAAATTCCACCTTGTGGTCCCCTAAAAACTTTAAAATGGCATAACTTCGTCAAAAATCGTCCAATTTTCAAAATTTATGCACCAAATTCAAGGTATTGAAATTTCCGATCGAACGGTATATAAATCTCAAAATCGAAAATTTGACCCTTTCCAAGTCCGATTTTGACTCTGAAATTCCACCTTATGGTCCCCTAAAAACTTTAAAATGGCATAACTTCGTCAAAAATCGTCCAATTTTCAAAATTTATGCACCAAATTCAAGGTATTGAAATTTCCGATCGATCGGTATATAAATCTCAAAATCGAAAATTTGACCCTTTCCAAGTCCGATTTTGACTCTGAAATTCCACCTTGTGGTCCCCTAAAAACTTTAAAATGGCATAACTTCGTCAAAAATCGTCCAATTTTCAAAATTTATGCACCAAATTCAAGGTATTGAAATTTCCGATCGAACGGTATATAAATCTCAAAATCAAAAATTTGACCCTTTCGATGTCGAATTTTGACCCAGAAATTCCACCTTATGGTCCCCTAAAAACTTTAAAATGGCATAACTTCGTCAAAAATCGTCCAATTTTCAAAATTTATGCACCAAAATCAAGGTATTGAAATTTCCGATCGAACGGTATATAAATCTCAAAATCGAAAATTTGACCCTTTCGAAGTCGGATTTTGACCCAGAAATTCCACCTTATGGTCCCCTAAAAACTTTAAAATGGCATAACTTCGTCAAAAATCGTCCAATTTTCAAAATTTATGCACCAAATTCAAGGTATTGAAATTTCCGATCGAACGGTATATAAATCTCAAAATCGAAAATTTGACCCTTTCCAAGTCCGATTTTGACTCTGAAATTCCACCTTATGGTCCCCTAAAAACTTTAAAATGGCATAACTTCGTCAAAAATCGTCCAATTTTCAAAATTTATGCACCAAATTCAAGGTATTGAAATTTCCGATCGAACGGTATATAAATCTCAAAATCAAAAATTTGACCCTTTCGATGTCGAATTTTGACCCAGAAATTCCACCTTATGGTCCCCTAAAAACTTTAAAATGGCATAACTTCGTCAAAAATCGTCCAATTTTCAAAATTTATGCACCAAAATCAAGGTATTGAAATTTCCGATCGAACGGTATATAAATCTCAAAATCGAAAATTTGACCCTTTCGAAGTCGGATTTTGACTATGAAATTCCACCTTGTGGTCCCCTAAAATCTTTAAAATGGCATAACTTCGTCAAAAATCGTCCAATTTTCATTCGCACTTTAATTTAATTTTCTATCTGCAGCAAGTGGATGCAGAAGGATCCGAGACGTGTACCGCGTCGTGGCGAGCGTGTGCCTTTCTGCATCATTAATGGGCCCCCGGGCATGCAGCTCATCCGTCTGGTGCGCAGTCCACACGAGTTGCTGGCCAACGAGGGCTACAAGATCAATGCAATCTACTACATCACCAAGGCCATCATACCGCCACTTAATCGTTGCCTGCTACTTATCGGCGCCGACGTAAATGATTGGTAAGCAGCAGTCAATCCTCACAAGAAATTCTCTTAACTATTGTTGCTATCCAGGTTCAGCAAACTACCTCGCAAGCTTCTGCTGACACCTGCTCAATCTACAGCTGGGGAACTCATGAATCGTGGCAACGTGAAGTCCACCATCTCGCAGTATTTCTCCACGACGAACTGCATCATTGATTGTGGCAGACAGACCAAAGCTGGTATCTGCACAGCATGCGCCGCGGACACCACAAAATGTGTGATTACCTTGCATGCGAAGATGGCGCATCTAGAGCGTGGATACCGACTCACTCAGCAGATATGTCAGGCATGTTGTGGACGAGGAGCAGATCTCAATTGCAACTCACTCGACTGCCCTGTTCTCTATGTGCTAGAGGTGAAGCGACGTCAGCTCCAGCAGATGCCCTATATACAAAAGCAATTGGAAAATAGATTTTAGCATTTTTTATGTATATATATAATATGTTATTTAAAAAGTTTCGATAGTTGCTGAATTAAATATCGATAAGTTTAGTTGGTGATGATTATCGTTGTCAAACGGAAAATTGAAATTCTTTTAAGTTTATATTTGCCGTTATAATAATTATATAAGTGCACGAAATCAACTTTAATCTTTAGTTTTATGTATATTTCAATCCCTGCTATCGATTAAACATAAAAATTTCCGGATTCCGAACATTCGATTTTTTTCAAAAAAACCATGATGTTACACTGTCTGTTTTGCCAAAAATCACAATCGCACAGATCTTGACCATTTTGACACTGAAAGAAAGAACAACTCAAGACCTTTCGTTTCAGACATGATTCGACAAAATAAACTCAGACATAATAAAGTTATTGCCTCTTAAAATTTGTGATTTTTACATACGAGTTTGCCGCCACGTTGCTGGCAGGGCTGCATTATCTAAATGCCATTCACAACTTTTTGCCATTCTCTGTGAAAGCTTTGATCCCGAAAGTATGCAGTTAGGTATTATTAGCGCGTAAATTCAAAAATCCACTCAGCGTACAATAAAAGATTTTTTTAATTTCTCTTTTTTTATCATTTTAACTTTTCATGATGTTTATAAAAAAGTTAAAAACATTAGCCTTATACATTACATTCATGTATTTGTATAATTGATGTACTTATGTTTATGTCTAACGTGCATATATTTATTGTTAACTATTGTTATTGTTATGTTTGAAAAGCAGTTTTTGCAAATGATTTGAAATGTTATCGTTGGCCAATAGTTTTTATAAACAATATATGTTGAGTGTGTAATTTAAATATCTCATTCAATCAATTGAGAGATATAACAAATCTTAAACAATTTAATAATGGTATAATAAATTTTCTGCAATAATTTTTGCTTATGACTTAAAACAATTTGAAATTGTCCTAATTGTAAATTGTTGTTTTTAATCTTCAGATATATTTTATATTGAGCGCCGCTTGCTTATTATTTTAAACGTTTGAATTTCGTATATAAAAACTTCAATAATTTGTGTTGCATTTCAGAACAATACATTTTTAAAAGATCTTTAAAAAAATTTAAAAAAAAAACAATATTAAAAATATGCCTCAAAAACTTCATAAATATAGTTGTTTCTCTTATTCGTGTGTTTTGCTTTAGCATCAACATCTACTTATAGTTATATAAAATATTTGTTGGATTTATTATTACTCATCTACGTCGTCCATTTCGAACATTAATGCCTGATTAGCATTATCCTCGTTATCCTTATTGGTCTGCTTCTTGCCTTTGTTACCCTTCTTGTTCTTGGCAGTTATATTGCGGCCACCTTCGGAGGATGAAGTGGATGAGGTGTTGTTCTGCTGCTTTAAATACTGTGCTTTGTCTACAGTCTACAAATAAATAAAAATAATAATAATGTTAGAATTTATTAAATATATAATAACACATGAAAATTCCGATGTACAAAATTTAGAATTCTTGTAGTTTTTATGAAGGGGTTAGTACCTAAGAAGGGTCAAGGTAAGGAAAACTAAAATTTGATATCAAAAAAATTTGGATAATTCAAAATAGAATGGACACATTAAAAGTTGATTTTCAAAAACAGTTGTCTCCGAAGACATTTGGCTCTTTATATGAATTCAACGTTTATTATCTTAACTAAACTAAATTCAAATTACGTAATGTATCATTGACTCTGAGGAGGGGAACTAATCTGTTGTATAAATTGCAATTTTAGCACATTGCAAAACTGCGCAATAAATTGTAGTTAGATGTTTGCAAATTGTTTAAATCACCAAATTGAAGCTATTTAAAGCCCAATTACCTAAACTAAATGAACAAAAAGAGAAAGAAAACTAACACCTATTTACAAATAAGACGGACCTCACACCCTTGTCAAGACATGCATCAATAATATTGACAAATATATTTAAAAATATTTCTAGACTGATTACTAACCTTTTGTACAGTGTTGGTGGTGGTGTCGCTCTCCTCGTAGTCAACGGAATCTCCCTCGCTGAGACGTCGCTGTTGGGCGCGTAATTTGCGATCACGACGTTTTTGATTCTTCTTGCGTTGTCCAAGAATGCTCGAGTCGTGCCTGTGAAGCAACGGGGGGAGGAACTGGAGAATTTAGTAAATTGTTAAATTGCCTTTGCTATTTTTAAACTCACCTAAACACTTGCTTCATGATGTGATCATTAAATCTAACAGTCTTCTTGCAGCTCTCTGAGAGACCTGCCTCGGAGCCCCGCTCCTCGGGTATGCCGCCAAATGATTGTGAGAATCCAACGCCAGACGATGCATCCATCGAACACGAATACGAGGAGTATTCGTCAATGGACGAGCTGCTGTCGGAAATGGATGGACGTGGTCCGTAGCGACTAAAACGTTTGAGAATTCCACGATGTTGCATGCTGCTGTCATCACTGTGGCATTCAGAGTAACTGCGCTGCTTGCGTTGTGGCAGCTTTAAAGTGTCCATAGCTGGAGGAGACAAGGACTGATCCGTCTGCTCCAGCTGCTGCTGTTGCTGCTCTTCTGCCTTGATGTCCTCGCAGGCAGATTCAGAGAGTGAACGCTGCTTGATGCGCCTACGCTGCTTCTTGTTCAGCTTCTTCTGTGGCTGCTGCCGAGGGGGCTTCTCTAGCTGCTCAGGTTCATCATCCGCTACATGCTCCACTTGAGTCGGCCCGTTCTGTGGCACTATTTTAATCTGTACACACTTTTCCTGTTCGTCATGCTCGACGCTCACATCTAATGACTTCTTCCCTGCCTCCTCTTGCTCCTCTTCAATATCGCTATCGTCGCTTTGATTGCCATACAACGACAAGTGATGTAGCTTGAGATCATTGGGATTAGTGCCAGCCAAATAGCATCGCAAGGATTCACAGTTATCACTCATGTAGAGGCGCAATACCACGTTCTGATCGGAGGCATCCGTCTCGACATGATCAATGTTCAATTGTGGCTGAGGCTCAACCTCAGCGGGTGGCATTTGCAATAGCAGCGCATAGTGTGTGGGGAAATAGCCACTGCCAATGGAGGCGAACTGGAGATGCAGACTGCTTGGCTGCTGCAAGGTGCGTATGGAATCAGGTTGAACGTTAGGCACATGCAACACAAATGCCATCACGTTGCCCAGCAGATTGCAAGTGAAATTTCCAGGCAGCTGGTAATGCAATTGACTGCTAAGGAACGAGCGAGGAGAGTCGTGCTTACTGACTGGTGGGACTAGAAGGTAAAAGAAAGATAAATATATATTATTTAATATATATATTGAACTTTGTGGGTAGGATCAAATGCAACTAAAAGCAGTTGAGAATTATAAGCGGCAACTTTTAAAAGCAACACTTGTTGCAGCCTTTTCGGAGCAAAATTGTGGTGGGACACACTTACATGCTATAATATCGGTCTTAGTCTCCGGGCTATCACCAATCGCTTCTATTATTTCTGCCTCTTCCAACTCCTCAGATTCCTCCTCTTCATCAGCTTCATCTTCTTCTGGTGATTCACTATTCGAGTGTAGCTCCACGCCGCTATCTTCACGGCTCAGCAGGCGTACCGTATCGTGCATCTCACGCTGTTTCTTAGCTGTGGCACGCACCACGGGCAGAGTGATGGACAGACGCCTGTCATCCACATCAAAACGTGCATTGCCCGCCTTATCGTTCACCACATAAGGAAGATCCAGTTTGAGGCGATACTTGGCTCCGTTACGTTCGCTAAGCAGATACAGAGATTTCTCGGTCACATCCAGTTGACACTCTGCTGTGGATCGGAGCAATGGCAGCTCGATTTCCACGACTATCTCATTGGGCACCGTCACTTGCAGCTTGGCATCCAGTTCATCCGTCATCTGGCTCATATCCACCCCATGGCTATACTTGATGCTGTATTTGGGTTCCGTGAATTTTGGTGGAGCTGCAGGTCTCTTCTTCATGGGCAGTACCTTGGGCTTGTGCGCATTCTCATCCGGTTTCTTTGGATACATATGCTCTAGAGGATGCGGTTCACGATTCTCATCAGTAACATTCTTGTCCAGCTTACGTATGACAGTAGCACGAGGCAAGCCCTTGTAATCGATTTTGGGAAACTTCAGATTGGTGCGATCCAACTTCACATTGAATTCACGTTCAACGCCATCCAATGCCGTATCGAGCAGGCACTGGCGGAACTGGGCGTTTTTCTTGGCCAGATGCAGTGCATCTGGATGAAACACGGCATCATAAACTTTGCACAGCTTCTGCTTGGCATCCAAGTCGTCCTGTGAAGGAGCCTGGGCCATGGGTATGTACCAGGTGAGGCCCCGTTCCCCGGTCTCCTGATTGAGGCATATCTCATTTTTGGGTCGTTCAACGACCGGAGAGCTCGCAATATTTATAAAACACTTGATTTCACCATCGATGGCGGTTTTAACAACAAATCCCGGCTTGGGATGTATGAAGGTGATATCAACGCCGCGTTCCTTTTCCAATTGAGCGATCTGCTCCTCATATATTTTGCGATTCTCTGGATCCTGTATCTCTTCCGCGTAATCAAAGAATAATTTACGAAACTCCTCGTTCTTAAATGCCGTACGAATGCGATCAAACTCCTCGGAGTTTATATCGACCTTAGGATTACCAAATTTCAAATGTTTATTGCGCGCAAAAGCGGACATTGCCCCAAAATGAACTTGCAAATAAATATGCTTCGCACTATTATCTCACCCCGCACTTCAGTCACTGTAAATATGTAATTTGTGTATGCACTTTTTTTTTTTAATTAACACGTCGAAGAAAATAGATTTAAAATGTTGTCGTTTTTGTATATTTTGTTTGTTGTTGGTCCTGTAATTAAAATGATCGAAAATACACGTTATAAGCAGTTACAGTTTATTCGCGTTTGATATCTACAAAAATTAATCGATAAATTTGAACTAAATATATTTATTTTGTTGGACACTAAACTCGCAGTCTGTCACAGTGTTTTGTATTTGTTAGCTGATGCAATAGAACTGAAAGCTAGATATTCTTTAAAAAGCAATTCTCTGACGTTTTCGTCTTAGCACACTAATCTACACACGCACACACACACACACATTGTATTGTCGTAGGTTGCTTATCAATATTACAAACACACACACACTCATAGATAACCCACATTATGTGCTGTTATCGATATTTAAATCTATGACGCTCTATACCCCACTCTCTTTCGCTCTCTTTGCACAATTTGCCGGTCATTCAATGTTATTTAGATTTTTGGCAATTGACTGCACATCTACATATATTGTATTTATGTATGTATGTATGTATATTTACAGGTGTTACAGATGTTACATAACCATCAATATATACGAAAACACGCTATTATACCATGTGTTTTTGTTCTGAGCGCAAACCAATAAATAAGCGGAAAAAAGTACTGCGTAGTTTTGCAGTTTTGTTTTGACCGCTAATTCGTGTTGCTCGCGCATGTGTGTGTTTGTGTATGTTTGTGACATGAACGACACGACACTCAAACGCCGGCAAATTGCTATGGCAGCAGAGCAATCGGAGAAAAACGAATGATTATGTGATGGTGAAAATGTGTGGAGTGGGAAGAGGCGGCTGTTGATAAGCAAAAGCAACTAAACAACCAACCACTTGCCCTCAATTGTTTGCCTTCACTGTTCTTATTGTTGTTTATTAGCGACGTGCTACATATGTATATGTACTTACATACATATGTACATATATCTTTATTTATATACATATGTATGGATGTATGCGTGTATAGCTACGTTACGCATCCCAGACGCAAATGGAATACGGGAAAGAGGATAGCCTCATAAAAGAAAAGGGACAATGTGGAAATGAGAAAACCAACACCAACACATGTTTTGAGCATCTTTTAGCTGTGTGTGTGAATGTGTGGCCGCATTGCTCCCCTAGTTTGGATATGCGGAAAATAAAATTTTAGGAAAATTATGTGACCTAAGGGAGCACACGTTGAATGCTTGCTGTTTGATCAATATCGATGGCAAGAACAAAAAAATATTGATCGATTTTCTTGAAAGCAATATAACCGGTCTACACAAACTTAAATAATGTCATAAGAAAAAGTCGCACACGCCCATTTAGGCAAAACTCTCCACTATTCAATAAAATTGGTTTAAATTGTCTTCTTATGCAGAAATGTCAACGACCAGGACAAGGCTCATCAATGCATACAATTAGAATAACAAGATTGGCCTCAACAACATTTTCTAGTCTTCATGCACACACATACACGCACATGTATTCAAAGTGCATACTCTTGCAGAGGTCAAAAACTTACCTTTGCAGCAATTTCACTCAAAGTTGTTTATTATTTGAGTTATTTACCAAATGCACAAACTTGTATATAAGTTAATAAATTCAATTAATATTTGAAAAATGCTTTTTGAGATTTTATTCAAAATTTCTAGAAACTCTTCAGCTGAACAATTTTTCCAGGCTAAGCAATCTGAGGACCGGCTCAGTGTGACCTCAACATGTTTCAAGCAGCTGCCTTAAATAGCAAACTTCTAAAATTATCGATAAAACATAGTATTTTCGATTAAATATAGTTGGATGTCAATGAAATCGATATAATCGGCATTAAATTTGATGCAGTAATGAAATCTAAGATTTTGTATTTTAACATCTATGTATAATATCTTTTTTACTATAGCAGACTTTGGTTTAGGTATTTAATATGTGTTATTGTTATGGAATACCCTTATTCGGATTATTTCACAGTTCTAGTACTCACGAACTATTGAGAAGTTCATTTGGTTGTTCAGTTGAGCGAGTCGTTCGATCGAACTTATTCCGGACGATTGGATACAACTCTACAATGGAGTCCAATTTATTTTTAGTTTTTCTGTTGTCATTTTTTCTATATAAAAATGCAAAAGGTGTGTTAAATTCTGTGCTATTACTGTATTTCGATATAAGTGCATCAGCTGCAGCCATTAACAATAATATGTGTGCAGATTCTAAAGCGGCAAATGTGCTTGAAAAAAGTGATGCTAACGCATCACAAATACGACTTATTTGTTTGTGCATATGTATGCGTGTGTGTGTGTGTGCCTGCTTTGGCTTCAATTTGTTTTCATATGCAACTGTTATGAGCAATTATGCGTAGTATAATTTAAAAAATAACATATCTTCCACATTAAATGAATAAATACAAATAAAATCAAAATAATAGCATTCAAATTGATGCGTTACATAAACGCATTACATTATGTGGGCGAACGGTAGCATAAAAGTGCATTTAATAATCAGTACACATTCATACATAGAGGTAGACCAGACACAGACACACATGTATGTATACAAGTGATGTATACACAAAAAGCAGACTCATGCATGTGTGTGCGTGGTCGAAGAGTGTAATTGTATTTGTGTGTTGTTTACATGTGTACGTGACTGTTATTTCTTTCTTTTAGCTGAAATTAGTGGACTGTTATTGGATGATCAACAAGAGCTAGACAGAGAGTTATCACCACACATCAATGCAAAAGAATTTCCAGCCATTCCACAGAATTCAGTGATACCACATCACAGGTAATTAAATAATGTATTTGATTTCAAACAGTCAACGATCAATCAGTGTAACCAATTGATTTAACCTGTGAAGCTGTATCAGTAGTGCCTTTGGCCACACCGATGTAGATGCACTCTTCTAATACACCATGCGAGTTATCGATAACATTCAATCGATTTAATTTAAGTTTATTGCCCATTTGCCTATTTATCCTTAATCTCTACTAACTTCCCCAACATTTCACACGCTGATCATTAAAAAAATAATATAAATATAAAGGAGACATAAGAACAAGAGACGCGTTAAAAGAAGGTAAAACCTTACTCATTTCCAACAGCAACCCATTTTACGCTGCATTATATTGTTTATGCTTATTTAGAATTACTCATGTATTGATATAATAATTATTTTTTGCATAGATTAAAGTGCTTCTCCTGTGAATCACCTTGTTTGGATGAGAACGAGCACGCCCATACGTGTCAGAATGCTATACAGGTAAGAATTGCATGTACATATTTTGATTGTAATTTTTAATATAATTTTTTTTATTTTGCAGTGCTGGAAATCTCGTACACGCGATAAAAATGGTCAGGAAAAGGTTACTCGTGGTTGCACCACATCACCAGATCAATTGCAATTGATTTGCAATCCCACTACCAAGACCTTCTACAACATCGTCTGCTGTGCCAGCGATTTTTGTAATGGCGGGGAATTCCCCGAGTTGCCGCCCTATGTCGGCGTTGACACCGATGTCACTGTGGTCACCGCCGACAGCAGTAACATTAGCAAAATTGCCGTTGCCATTTTGGGACCATTCCTCGTGATCGCGTTGATGGGATCTGTGGCGATATTTTTTATGCGACGTAGCCATCGTAAACGTCTGGCGGCAACGCGTACGAAACAGGATCCCGAATCGTATCTGGTCAATGATGGATTGCTGCGCGCCACCAGTGCTGGTGATAGCACCTTGAGGGAATACCTACAGCATTCGGTGACATCGGGTTCGGGCAGCGGTTTGCCATTGTTGGTGCAACGCACCTTGGCAAAGCAGGTGACGCTCATCGAGTGCATTGGACGCGGCAAGTATGGTGAAGTGTGGCGTGGACACTGGCATGGCGAGAGCATTGCCGTCAAGATATTCTTCAGTCGCGACGAGGAATCCTGGAAGCGGGAAACAGAAATCTATAGGTAAATTATTTGAATTATTATTTTCAAAAAATATAACTTAATTAAAACTATCACATCCTTCAGCACGGTATTATTGCGTCATGAGAATATACTTGGCTTCATTGGTTCTGACATGACCTCACGCAATTCTTGCACACAACTCTGGCTGATGACACATTACTATCCACTTGGCTCGCTCTTTGATCACCTAAATCGCAATGCCTTGAGCCACAATGATATGATTTGGATCTGTTTATCCATCGCCAATGGTTTGGTGCATCTGCACACCGAGATCTTTGGCACTGAGGGCAAACCGGCCATGGCACATCGCGATCTGAAGTCTAAGAATATATTGGTTACATCGAATGGCAGCTGTGTCATTGCCGACTTTGGATTGGCCGTCACCCACTCGCATGCCACAGGACTTCTTGATTTGGGCAATAATCCGAAGGTGGGCACCAAACGCTATATGGCACCAGAAGTATTGGATGAAAGGTAATTACATAAAATAATTGTAAATTTATTTCGATGTAT
This sequence comes from Drosophila quadrilineata, assembly GCA_018150725.1. NCBI lineage: Eukaryota > Metazoa > Arthropoda > Insecta > Diptera > Drosophilidae > Drosophila > Drosophila quadrilineata. Next base: position 4,251,510 of record JAECWN010000407.1, read on the forward strand.
GTATATATAATCTTTAATTTCAACTTGCAGTATTGATATGAACTGTTTTGAGGCCTTGCGACGCACAGATATATATTCGTTTGGTTTAGTGTTATGGGAGGTGTGTCGCTGCACCATATCCTGCGGCATTGCCGAAGAGTACAAGGTGCCCTACTATGATGTAGTGCCGATGGATCCCAGCTTCGAGGATATGCGTAAAGTTGTCTGCACGGACAACTATCGTCCATCGATACCCAATCGCTGGAGCTCAGATTCGGTAAGTGCATCACAACTGAAACTTAATTGATAAATATAATATAATCTTAATTGTCTTACAGTTGCTGGCTGGGATGGCCAAGCTAATGAAGGAATGCTGGCATCAGAATCCCAACGTCCGTCTGCCGGCGTTGCGCATCAAAAAGACTATACATAAATTAGCTTCCGCTGATGAGAAAATACGTTTAGATTTCGATGAAGTATGCGTATAATATTAATTATTAATATATTATATTATTTTGTATTAATATTTATTAGATCTAAGCGACATTTAACATGAAGTTTAAGCTCATTTTGTTAGGCAACTAAGTTAATTCATACACGCATCCATCATTGAAGAATCCACATGGATATATCGACAACATAACTCTTTATTTTTGTTTCTCATTTGATTTTTTATTTGTGCCTTTGAAATTGCCTTATTATGTAATTGAATTTTGACTTTAAAAATTACTGAAGATATATGCATTATATATTTTATAATCATATGAATGCAAATCTGATTTCAAACATACTCTTTCTAATTTCAAGTGCCATTACAATTGAAAATTGTAAAATCATACGACACACAGACACAAACACTATAAATTTAAGCCTCACTTTTTAGACAAACACCCATTTAACTGCTATATAATTATATTATATAAATATATACATACCAATGAGAATATTTATATATATTTGTATAATTCTTTTCCTTATCAATGCTATGATAGAGTTATAGAGAGAGAACATAAGCAATTGGCGACTCACATGATAAGTTAAGAACAGACAGAAAGATTCTGCAAATGCCTATATAACGCATATGTATAGACTTTATAAATATATATATTATATATTGTACAAAATAAGTTGTAAATTTAGACTTAAGTTCATCAACTATCAACAAATACAAAATACACTTTCTACTTGTTAAGCATAATCAAATTAACTCTTTTTATTTCTTAATAACCAGGGGTTCAAATTAATAAATATTAGTATTAATTTATATTTTGTATTCCAGGAAATTTGTTCAATTTTTATTTAAAATTTTTGGTTCCAGCTTTTTTTGTAACTATGGGAAATAATTTTGAATAATACAAAACAAAAAATATTGTTATTATCAAAATATTTTTTTTTTTAAATATTTTTAAGTTATTTTTTTTAAAAATATTTATGAATTCTTAGTTGCTCCGCTTTGTATGATAATTTTAAAATATATATTTTATTTATGTTATTATTCCCCATTTGCCGTTAACAATCTGAAGCTTTCGTTATTCTGTTCGTCCAGGAAGAGCAGCTTGAAGATGTCATTGAAGAAGTCCGCATAGTAGTCACAGGCCCGCTTGCAGTCCGGAGTCCAGTTGATCTCCAATAGCTTCGGTTGCATTTTCTCCTCCGTCCAGGCAAGCATAATATCGGCAGCGTAGAGGGCACGGGATTGCTGGCAGGGGGCCAGGCCACATGGAGGAGGCGCTTGGCTGGCGCACTGCAGCACCTCGTGGAGCATGGCACAGATCTGTTGCTCCACTTGGGACCACTGGTGCTGAGGATACTGTTCCTGCCAGAGATTGAGGAAATCATCGCATTTGATGTGATGCAGTTGAGCCTCCTCCTGGTAGTTCATCACCGTATAATGCTTCTCGTAGTCATCGAAATGGTCCAGGGAGAAGGGACGATTGGCGAAGCGCAGGAAGAACTTGCGATGCACATACGCCTCTAACGGCTTCACTCGCTTCAACAATATCACATAGCGCACATCGAACTTGACCTGGGCGTCCAGCTCCTCGCGATGAAACAACACTGGCCGCTCGATATACTTCTGAGCGATCTTGGGACCAGTGGCGGGCAGTCGTACAATCTGCTTGATGTTGTTGGTGATGTGTGTGTCCAAACCACGGGCCAAATTCCAGGGTTTGATGATCCAATGATTGTCCAGCTCCTTGGCCGCACGTCGCTGGAAATACGCAGCGAATTCCCGGAGTTCCGTGGACAGATTAAAAGTGGTGGGCAACCAACTGGGATAGGTGTCCAACGTTTCGGCATTATGATGCTCTTTGGCGGCACGCCGACCCACTATGCTCAACAGATCCTTAATGGTGATGACGTACTCGAAGGGGAACTGATTGATGAACCTATTTGGTGTCTCCAAAGACAGCTCCCGGAAGTTCTTATAGTGGGTGGTTAACCAGAGTATATCTGCGTCCTGTTCTCTGTCCACCAGCACGAATTCCGGTGCAGTGAGATGAGCGCGCACTACTTCGTATTCGGCATACACCTTGAGAGGATCGCAGCGAGCAGGAGAGGCGGCAACCTCAACTTCCTCGGGATAAGTTTCAGGTATGTGGCCACTGGAGAAGTATTCCTCACTGGGTTCCACTTGCAGAAAGCTCTCCGCACTTAGATCAGTCTCGCACCAGGGCAGTAGTAGCGCTGGACGCTGTGGCGAGTCCTGGGCCACATACTCCGCATAATCACGGGTCACTGGAGTGCCCTGCTCACAGTCTTGGATGGGAAACAGTAGACTGTAGGTGGTCTGAGTCTCCATATACAGCAGTGGCACCACACGGAAGCTGGGCGCATCCGAGTGATTGACCGCCGAACCCACCTCATCCATGACATACCAGATGGGCATGCGTTCCTCGTCGGAGAGACCCTCGCTGGCAATAGAATAGGCATGACAATATTTCCATAGACGCTTTAATATCTTCTCGATGCGCTGCTCATGCTCCAGATCTACGCCAGTGATTGCGGACATGCGATCCGCAAGCTGAGGATGCTGCTCCAGCTGCTGGCGGGCGCTGTTCAATCGAAATGTCCAGGCATGATCAATTAAATAGATCGCCATCGGATCGTTTGCCTTGATGCCCTGCTCACGTGCCACTTCCAGTGCGAATACCGGCCTAGAGCTATCATCATCATCTTCATTCACGTCTTCGTCCTCATCGTAGTCGATCAGCATCAATTGCAGAATTTCACCGGCATCGAAGGTATCAGTCGCCAGTTTACGATAGAGCGCAGGCCATAGATGCACCGGTACAGCCGAAGATTCCAGCTGCGGCTTATGGCGTGCCAAAAACTCATTGTATTTATTAATTCCATCCATTTCGAGAGTGAAAAAACTGTAAAAGGCGGTGGAGATCCTGCTGCCGGTTGGTTCACATGGTACGTTGGTATATTTGGGATGACCATTTTCATTATATTGGAAAATATACTAAGTCATAACTAAAATTACAGAATGACTGCATTTTCAATAAAGTTTGCATGCAGTAATTGCAGCAAATTATTATTATTTATATTTATTTATTTATACTTGTAAGACATTAACAAGCCCAGCTTGGCATCGCATCTAGTGTGCCCGTTTTTAACAGCTGCTTAAAAATACCAAATGGCAACATTTTCAGGGCTGCCATTATCTGTCTCTCTTTCCAGCTGAACAGCTGTTAGAATAATTCTGTTTTTGGTGAGCTGCTTGTCATATAAATAAATGACAACAAATTGACTATTTCACCATTAGAAGCGATAACACATAATAGGCAAGAGGCACGCATAACTCAGTCTGCCAGCTTTAATAAAAAAAAAAAAATAAAAAGTTCATAGTCATCACTACTCGACATAATACAGGAGAAAGGGGTATTTTTGAGTTGATGTCAGAATCGTCTAACAGCAGCTGGCTCTATTATTGTTAGTTAAATAAAATTCTCGTCTCTCTTCACACTCATTTGGCAAACATTCAAAAAAGTATACAAATCAAAACAAAATACTAAATGAGCGGCACATTGTCACTGCCAAACACCGCCGATGGCGCAGCAAATGCTGTTATAGCACCTCAGAGCATGGACATTGAGGTAAGCATAAATATCCGAATGGAGCACAGCCAGTCTGATATCCCTTTTGCCACATTTTAAATTTAAATTTTTAATAATAATTCAGTGTTAGTTGTGCTAAAGTAGTAACATAAAACTGCTGATACCAATAATCTGATGAGATTTAGGCATATTGCGCAGTTTGTAAATAGTGCGCGATCGCAAAGTATCTTCGTCTCGTTAGATAATCCCCGCCCATTTCGCTACACTTCCGGGTTGCATTTTTACAAGTCTGTGCCCAGATTGTATTTATCGATAATAATGTAAATATGAATCGATCCAATATTATGCTGCTTCTAACGAGAGTGCAAAGTGCCATATCATCATGATTACAAACAATTTGTATAAATGCTGCAATTAGTTTGGACTGTGATAAAACTTATTTTGTGATATTTATTTAAATTAGTTGTGAATCATTGAAATTGATAGCGGCTAGCATGTCAAATTCTTATTTCAAGTCATGTCTCAACTATGAAATTAAAAGTAAAATATTTGAAATTTTTAGATTCCGGCTAACAACGGGTTTGCTCCCTGGCAATGGTTGTGTAACTGGACTTCAACATCACCAACAATGCTGCGCGCCGTAGAAAAGAAGATTCTGTCGTATCTGAAGCTGCCGTATCGCGGCTGTTATGTGGACGTTGGACCAGCTGTGGGCGAGATGGATAAGATCTGGACGGTCAGTATGAATACAGAATCCAAAGAGGTACCCTTGGTACTCCTACATGGTCTAGGGGCTGGCGTTGCCCTCTGGGTCATGAATTTGGACAGCTTTGCCAAAGATCGTCCCGTGTATGCGATGGATATACTCGGCTTTGGTCGTAGCTCGCGACCAATGTTTGCCAAGGATGCGCTTGTGTGTGAAAAGCAATTTGTGAAATCGGTCGAGGAATGGCGTCGTGAGATGAATATCACAGATATGATACTATTGGGACACTCCATGGGTGGCTTCATTGCCTCGAGCTATGCCCTCAGTTATCCGGAACGTGTTAAACATCTGATACTTGCGGATCCCTGGGGATTCCCGGAGAAGCCGCCCGATTCCACAACCACAAAACAGATACCACTATGGCTCAGAGCCATTGCACATGTCCTGACCCCACTGAATCCACTGTGGGCACTGCGAGCAGCGGGTCCCTTTGGCCAGTGGGTGGTGCAAAAGACCCGACCGGATATAATGAGGAAATTCCAGCAAACGATAGAGGATGATATCAATCTGCTCCCCCAGTACATCCATCAGTGCAATGCCCAGCGACCTTCCGGTGAATCCGCTTTTCACAGTATGATGCAATCCTTTGGCTGGGCCAAACATCCCATGATTCATCGCATCAAGGATGTTCGAGAGGATATACCCATTACCTTCATCTATGGCTCACGCAGTTGGATCGATTCATCCTCTGGCGAGAAGATCAAATCGCAACGTGGCACCAGCATGGTGGACATTAAAATTGTAACCGGTGCCGGGCATCATGTCTACGCGGACAAACCGGACGTATTCAATCGGTATGTGAACGAGACCTGTGATATATACAAACTGAGCAATGCCGGTCACCTGGCATCGCCAACGCTTCGATTACTACGCGAGACCACAGAATCCGATGAAGAGCACGATCTGCCGAATCTGAAGACGAAAGAATCCGTAGAGATTCAAACAGAGTCAAAAGAGACGACGACAACAGGGCATCGTAGCGAATCAGATAATACAAATCCAACTATAAATCTGGCCGATATTAAACGAAAATGAAAACAACAATCAATATACGAAAGAGGAAGATGAACTTCTGCTATGATTATTTTCTGCGTTAGTATTAAATATGTATCGTCTATGGTCTATAATATCGATATCTTTATTGTCGCAGCACATGCATCATTTAATTGTTATACTCTGTCATACTACTGTTATAAAAATCTGTTGTAGGGGTTCTGTGCAAAGGTCATTCAAAGTTCATTTTATCAATTTTGGTAATTTACGCCTAAAAGTGCGCTATGCCTAGTGTTATGGCCCTGGGGATGACCCTGTTCCAAATCGGCAAAATGTTTTTTGTGTATATATTTCTCTATGCGTAGTACTAGTATCGGCTCTTCTATACTTTTTGCTGACGTCCATTTATACCACACGCAGATGCGGAAGTCATCGACCTAACCCAGTGGCCTATACAGTTATTGTTTTGATGCTGATTCTAGTTTTAGCTTAGCTAATCACTCGTCGCTCTTATATACATACATCATCAACAAATTGAAAATAACAGCAAGTAAAACAATCCACATCGGAGGCAAATTGTATATACATATAATATAGAGAGATCTTTGTATAAAACGTTTTCAAGTTGTTTGGTTCATATTTTCAAGAAGGAAATGTGAAACTACTTTATTTATGTACATACGTATGTAACATATAATTAATTTATGGAAGGCCATGCGCTAAATTAGCAAATATTTATAGCACAGTGTAAAATAATTTAAATAAAGAAATTCATAAGTTTTCAATTAAGCACAAGTTGATATACCATCTTATTTTTAGAGGTAACTTTGACATTAGTTTTTGTGGGGAAATAACTGAGAATTGAATGTTTTATAATTGGTTTTGTTTTCTTTTTTCATTTTAGACTAACACTTACATTTTTTTTCGTTTTTATAATAATTATTTTTAATGTGAAAAAATTGTATACAAAATATTCTTTATTATTTTATATTTTGTATCACAGTGTAATTGAAATTCATATTGTGAATTTGTATACAAAATAATCTTTATAATTTTATATTTTGTATCAGAGTGTAATTCAAATTCATATTGTTAATTTGTATACAAAATATTCTGTATTATTCTATATTTTGTATCACAGTGTAAATCAAGTTTATATTGAAAATACAAAGCTTTTTAGCTTTAATCGCATCAACTGCCATGGGGTACGCGTTTGGCCTCGGCGACAGCTGATTAGGGGAAAGCACCGCCGGACAACATCGAGTAAACAATGGGAAGGCTGTGGCAAAAAGCTTATCGGCGACATGGCAAAAAGTAAAAGCAAGTTTAATTGGATGCGCGATACGACAAATAATTGATAAACAAATGAACTTCTGTCGCATGACTAACAATAATAATAACATTAACAAAGGCAAATTGTTTATAGTCTATGCTTTAATTAATTGCTCAAGTGCTGAAAAGTCTCTTAAATTGCAAATTTTCACATTTTTTTTTTTTAGCCATATGCTTAACATTCAAATAGATAGGGATGTATTAATATTGTTATATGTACTTGGTGTTCATTTGGCATTGGCAAAGCCGACACGATCATTGGCCATGTCGAATTCTGTATAGTATTTGCCAATGAAGACATCACCCAAAATCCAGAGGGGTCCATTTGGTGGCGGTATATCCATGCCCATGAAGCCCGACAGGCAAATGGTCTTGCCCATTTGGGCAACGCGTAGGATGTAATCCTTTCCCTCCAGTTCAAAGGTCTTGCCACCCAGCACAAACTTGATCACAGGCAAGTTGGGAATGAGATCACAAGACACCACATACTATAACAAAAAATCATTTAAAAATATTTTTAAACTATATAAAATTAGAAATAATTGGGTGACTTCTTCTACCTGTCCGCCCACAATGGGTGTGCCGCCAATAGCCTGGTTGATAGAGGTGGCCTCAGTGGCGGGCGCTGCAATCAGCGAGGTGCCCGTATCGGCAATAACCTGGCAGCCGCCCTTGCACAGCTCCACATCATTGATCTGGGCTGAGTCCATTTTGATCTGCCAATAGGCCTTGCGGGTGACCGGTAAGTAGGTGAAGTCTCCGGTATAATGATTGGGATCTGAGCCACCGAATATGATCTCACCACCCTCGGGCGCCTTGGGATCACGATTCAGATAGAACGAGAAGACTGGCTGGGAGATTAAACCCTGTTCATACATGGCATAGAATGGTGGCTTCACGCCATCCACAGAGATGGAGCTGTAGCCCAGACCGAGTATACCATCAAATTTGGCAGCCACAAACACCAGACCAGGTTCACTCAATGCCTCGGCGAAGGTCTGACCCTTGATGTCCAGCCCAGCGATGTTTACGGTATCTGCGGACAGATAACCGGACAAACTTCCAGATCCGTAATGAATAGCGAACTCGGTGCCATTCTTGGCATAGGTGGACGATTTGCTGGCATCGTATTTGTTATGCATCAGGCAAGCAATGTTGGTTAGGTGACATTTCTTGGAGGGCACCCACAAATTGGAGGAACCGGTATCGAAAACAACTTTAAAGTTCTGCGGCGGCGATCCAATCGATATGGGGCCATAGTACTGGGCGTCAAGGTAATTTGATAGCGGTTCTGGTGACACACCGCCGTCTGAACCGCCATATTTAATGCGCAGTTGGTGCAACTCGGTGCCGACATCAGCAAAATGCCGGCGGGCCGACTGGAATTTGTTTAGCGGCACTCGCAGCAATTTCGATTGGGAATCCAATGCAGAGGACAAGGCCAGGCAGGTGGCCAACAGCAGCACCGACATCTGCATCTTTATAGCGCAGTTTGCAACAACACTTGTGAAATTCAACTGATAGATTAACCCTCCGTTACGGATTTAAACTAAATGAATATTGCTGCGCTGCACCGCAATGAAAATGATTCAGCACTAAGTAATGTTCCAAATTTGCCATAACGCGTTTTAAGTAGAGATGTTGTCGTGATTCGAAAGTCACGAACAGTTGAAGTAACAGTTTTCACTTCACAGCTGTTTAATATAACAAGTGCGAGGGAAATAGAACTAGTTTTCAATACATTGAAATGTATATTAATTCGTTGAAAAACGCTAGTTGAATTTTCTCAAAAGGCTGAATAATTGTATATTTTGCAAATAATGTTTTAAAATTAATATTTAAAATTATTATTATCCAAATAAACCAATAGCATTTGTTCTAAAATAATTATGTATATATTACTATTTTTGAAAGTTGTGTGCATAGTAATAGTTTTACTTTAAAACTGAAGTCATGTCCATTAGAAGTAAGCAACCATCATTATATGTATTATGTGTTTTCGTGTATACCATTCTCAAAATGCATTTAAATTGCTTAAAGTACTCTGTAGATCCAATGTATTAGTAATATTATTTATAACTATATTCCACTTTCTCAGTACTTGTAACGATAAATGGCCACGCCGGCAACTCCAACCAATATAGTGCCCATTAGAAATCCCAAGAGCTTCAGCTGAAGAAACAGATAAAAACAAAGTAATGAAATTTATATAGCACAGACTTGGATTCATCTCTACCTTAGAATTGTCCACCAGAGGCGCTTTTTGCTTAACAGCTGTCGTTTGTTCCATTTTTTTGGCCTGTCCCAACATTTTCTGATACATCTTTCGTTCGTTATTCTCTTCGCGGCGAGCCTTTATGAACAGTCGGGCCAGGTCGGCTTGCACAGGGCGATTCGAGGGCTCCAAGATGGCCACTCTCTGCAGTAGCTTTATGGCACCCTGCGTATCGTTTTTAGCCTCCAGAACCTGTTAAGGAACGTAGAATATATATGTCTGCTATCTCATATTTAAGGATCGGATGCTTACGCGTCCTTTGCGGTACAACGCCTTGGAATTATCTGGCCGGCAACGCAGCACATGCTCCACGGACTTGAGAGCACCGTCAAAAGCATCAATTTTTATTTGGGCCATGGCCAGATTATTGTACACTATAAGTCGATCATCCAAAAGAGTCTGTAGATCAGCATTAGACAGCTAGAAAGACAATCATTTATTTAGATAAGATTTGGAGAGGTTTAACTAAATATTACCTCTAGATCTTCCTTGTCGAAGCCAGCATCGGGATCGCCATCACGATGATCCAGATAGGAGAGGGCACGGTTGTACAGATGAATGGCATTGTTATATTCTAAGCGGTTGTAGAAGTAATTGGCACGCTCCTTTTTCCGAGCCCTAGACAGAAAGACGAGATTATTTTCACTCGGATACAACAGGTACTTGGAGTACTTACCCGTATTTGCGCAGTACTTCGAATGATTTCAAATCCGCAAAATCCTCGTACTTAGCTGCCAATAGTTCCACATCATAGATAAGCTAAGATAACACATATAGCTCTTTTCAGGCTCAATAGATAATATTGTTATATAGTTGCTAGCTAACCTTAGTGTTTGGCGCAATGATCACATCACCGGTGCTATCATTTTTGAGTCCAAGTGTTCCATAGCCGAAGCGTGGGTCAATTTCGACTTGGGCATGTTCGCCCACATGCATCATGGGTAGAACCATATCGAGACCCTGTACCACCTCCAGGTCACCCACATGGCATTGGAAGCCCACCTGCTGTTCCACAACGGTGCCATCTTCCAGCTTTCCAGTGTATGTGATGGTCACCAAATCGCCGGCATTTGGTCGATCAGCATCATCAGCTGCCTTCTTAATGATGCGCTTTATTAGCTGCTTATTCCCCAAGATATCACAAACGTCTTCATTCTCCTCGGTGGCCTTTTTTGCCTCGCCGTCTCCACCATCTACAGGCTTCGACGTGTTTGCTTTGTCATCGTTATCGTCAATATTTAGAGCAGCATTTTTTGCAGCTTCGGCGGCGCGTATGTCCTTGGTGTCCTCGGCATTGGTCAGGTCCTCGAATGAACTGCTGCTGGATTTTTCCATGTCCATGTCAAACTGTGCGGCATGTGTGTAAATTGTTGAAACATGGAACAAAGGGCAAACAAATGAGGTGATAATATCTATGTAATGTTCACTTAATGGAAACAATGATAAGCACTTACGCTGCAGTTATAATTCCTGTTAGTTAATCTGTTAAGCGAACAAACGTTGCTCTGCTGCTGTTGCAACTCAAATTTAGAAGAAACAAATGAGACGAACAAATGTAAAATTAAAGATTAAGAAATTTTTACTTTCACAATTGCTGCTGACATTTTACGGACAGGGTTGTCAAGACATTTCAAACATGCCAAATTACAACAGTTTGAGCTAGGCTTGCTAATGATTTGTTAATGCTATATTAGGTGATATATCTACATAAACTACACGTAATTTATTTAAAAATTTTTTAAATGACTTAAAATTAAATTATATTTTTCAGCTGAGCTATCGATAGAATATATTTATAGACATGGTGGCAGCACTGGCGACAGAATGTTTATATAGTGTAAGGATGTGGCAACACTAAACAGCTGTTGATTCCTTGATGGTCACTGTGTGTCGCGCCTTTGTTTATTGCATTTTATTTAATTTTGCATGCAGTTAATGGCTAAAAAAAATAGGCATCCGAAAAGGAACAAAATAGTCAAATGCGCCAAGTTTCGAAGTAAGCAACGAGCGGTGAAAGCACCACGTAAAATGAAAAGAAATGAGCAAACCTTGGCACTCGCCACCAGCACGTGCAAGGAAGCGAGCACATCAACAACAGTTAGAGTAACGGTACCAGCTGCTCCAACCCCTGATGCGCAGAAATCCAAAGTATGTACTAATTTATTTTGTCAACATAAGTGATGTGTTTCAGCTAGGAAATTTTGGCGCTATGTTTGGGGTGTTTCGTTATGCTGTTACGGCGCCAGCACAGTCTCAGACTGCGCAGACGCAAAAAACGCGCGCTATTTGAAATCGCTCGACTGAAAAATACCCTGTATCAACACATACATATATATGTTTTTATGAGCTAACTAATATATAATTGGCTCTTATATACATAGTTGGCCAAGCCAATTTATTAAAGTAATTATTTATAAGTGTATTTTATTTTAAAGTACATTAAATTCGTATTATGCATTGCGATGCATTATCTTGATCCGGGCATACCCTCTGACCATGTTATGAAGGTGTACAGGGTATAGCAATTTTGTGAAAATTTGTGCATGAGTTCCAGTTACAATTTCCAGCAAATTGAATCATCGTGAAAAGTGGCCAAAAAAATTAGTAAACTTAGCCCACCAAAAAGATATAATAATCAAATTAGAAAATATATAAAACAAATTATTTCAATAAAATGGAACAAATCTGGAGCAAGGTTTGTAAGCACTACGATGTACCCGAGGATGTGAGCAAAGCGTGGTACTCCCGCATCGAACAGCAACTCAGCGAGGACAGCTCAACGCGCGCCTATCACAACTGGCAGGAGATGATGCAACGGAAGCTCACACATCTGTCGGACTGTGCGCCCAGCGTTGCCCTAGCTGCCTTCTTCCAGTACTATCATTTCGATGGCAATCGGAGTTGTGTCCAGCAGAACTGTGACGTGTTCGAGGAGTTCTGTCGCGATGCCATGATTGAGGATGTGAGTTTGGAAAAAAAAACTATGCCAATTATATCTCTAAGAAATGATTAAATGTACCATCATGTTAGGATCATGCCAAGTCGTTGATATGTAATCTGTTGGGGCGCAAGCCGTTGGATAATGAGGTAACATGGTCAAACGACGACGAGGCCAATCTGCTGCAGGACGTGGATCTCGTTGTGCTTGCGTAGGTTTTAGCCAAATAAAAATGTATATTCCTTAAACAATGATACTATATACATATATAGGGCTCCGCCAGCTGAATATAAACACTATACACGCCTCCTGAGGCGGGAGTATGGGAATCTGGATGATGATTGCTACAAGGCGATGCGGATCAAGGTGCTGGAAACGTTGCTCCTCATACCAGCCATCTTTGCCACAGAAGAATACCATGAAAAGTATGAGGAATTGGCGCGTGCCAACATACGTGAGGATATCCTTGAGCTGAAGCAGTGAATCATATTGCTAGCGGATTTAGGCTGACTTTTGGATTAGTTAACATGACGCTGCTTTGACCTATCTATTTCATTGGCTATATAACCTTATATACTCAAAAGATACGTATTGATTCCACTTGATTGCAATCAAAATAGAGTTAAGATCGACGAGAAGAGAGATTGATGAATAAGCTCCTAGCTAGCCGAATTTACAACAAAGCATTTCTTGAACATCATCATCTCGGGACAACAAAACTTAGCTAATCAAAATTGCAACTGCTTTTGTATAATTATTATTAAATTATTACTACGTATTGTACGAAACTCCAATGCATAATAAAGTCAATGTATATATGTACCTATGTAAAATCGGAGCAAGCTATAGCTCTGTTGTTTTATTTCAAGCCAAAATCATAAAGTAATCAACATAAATACAATTGTCGCAGTAAGTAGAATAGCCTTATTCGATTAACAACAACTTAAAAATTTTATGTAACTAATAATGAAATTAAATTTTTAAGAAAATGGCCCCCAACAATAGTAAAATGACATTCCAGAAATTCAAGGACTCAAGAGTTCAGGTAAGTATCATTTTTTTTGAAAATATTCGTGAATTCCTCTCGGTTCTGCTAATAAAGTGTTCATTAACATTTCTTTATTAATATAATTTTGATTAGCGAAATTCACATGAAATCAATCGTAATCGCAATCGTAAAGATTTCAACTATAGCAAGGAATTGGCGAAGACCATAAAGCGTCGCGCCTTGACCTTTGCTAATAAGGCAGCAACTGGCAGAGGAATTAAACGTAAGTTGGACTATAACCTATCAAATCAATGGGCAGCAAAGCAACAATTGCCCAAACCAAAAATCTATCATAAACATAAGGTAATACCAAGATTTAAGGGGACTATCAAAATATCCTTTTGACCAAGTTTTCAACTGTTACAGCTGAGCAAAGTTAATGAGACCATCGGAGAAGGTGAACTTATTAGCAGCGATGAGGATGATGATTCTGTCACAATCGTTGAAGATGGGGAGGACAGGAAACCCACCAGCAGTGGTTATTTGATTGATAAGACGGCCGACTATCATGCGGCATGGACTGTTAATAATTCCTGCATAGTCATAGACGACGAGGATGATGATGACGGTGTTGAGGAGAATGATATTAGTGTGGTTGAGGAGAGTCCTCAGAAAGAAAAAATTCTCACATCGCCAAATGATAGTGTTATATTTGTTGCTGAGCAGCGTAATGGAGTAGACTTTATACCGCTGCCAGCGGCCGATGTGGAGGAGCCGAGCCCGAAGCGTCGTCGCAGGTGCAAGGAATCCAAGGAGACGACAAGTGGCGAACCGACGCCCAAACGCAATGGACCCATGAATGCGAGTCTCTTTACGGTATCCGAACACAAGAAATTAACAGACTACAATACCAACACCTACAATCCAGGCACAAAGATCGCACCAGCTGGACAGCCCAATAAGCGTCCCATCATCATTGATGGGAGCAATGTAGCTTTTAGGTAAGAGATTATATATCTGATCTGAGAGAAATGGAAATGAAATGAAAATGTCTTTACAGTCACGGCTGCTCGAATGTCTTCTCCACGGAGGGCATCAAACACTGTGTGGATTATTTCCTCAAGATGGGCCACGACGTGAAGGTAGTGGTGCCTCTGTTTCGTCGTAATGCCCACAAATCATCCAATCCCGCCCTGCTCGATCAGCTGCATAAGGAGAATAGAATTGTGTTTACGCCATGCAAAAATTTACCCAATCAACAGAGCATTAGCTACGATGATCGGTGAGTTTCCCATAAAATTTCAGAGTTTTTATGTCTTACTTTATATACATTTTTCAGATTTATTTTACAACTGGCTTATGAACGAAATGCGGCAGTTGTTTCAAATGATAACTATCGTGATTTAATACATGAGAATCCAGCATTTAAGAAGATCATTGAGAATCGTGTGATTGGCTATTCATGGTGTGACGATATATTTTTATTACCGAAGGATCCGTATGGTAGATTTGGTCCACCATTATCCGAAATTCTCCGCTGTTAGTGAAAGTAGTCGCAACTCTAAAAATTTTCCTATTTCTTAAAAAAATTTATTTACTTGTTTATATTAGTGTAGTTTATATGTTAAAAGTTTTGGTTTATTTTTGTATAATAATTTAAAGAAATGAAAACAATAGCTTTGTTTAGTAGATTAGATGTCAGGCAATGAACGGGTGTTCACCACGACCGTTGTAGTGGTTGTCGTTGTGGTTGTGCCCAGCTCAACGTAATCTGGCGGCGGCTCATTGAATGCTGTGGCCAGATTGGGGTTGCTGGAGTCCAAGTCAGTGGTAATGGTCAACATGGAGGCACCAATATTATTCTGCTGCTTCACTTCATTGTTGTAGGTGAGCTCATCGTAGCTGGGCGGTAGATCCATGCCCTTGGGCAAAATGGTCATGTCGTTTCCATGTCCTGCACAAACGATGCCATTGCCGCAGGTCGTATTTACGACTCCGCCAGCAGTACCAGTATTTAGGGCGTTGTTCGATATGCTTACCTCTATGTCACGTCGTGCTGCAGTAATAAGAAATAATGATATTAGTTTGATAACGGTTGAATTCTATTTTCCTTATCTGTATTTGATATTTGAAGGCATAACATTTATGGCGCCGATAAGGGATGCGCTACGCTTATTATCGATAAGCTTTTATCTGTAGTTATGTCAGCCCTGGTCATGTGCTGCGCTGCATACTTGGCGCGAACAGCTGTTGCGCTTGGCCCAGTTTTGCGCGCAACAGTCAAGTGGACACACGATTTTAAAGTTGTTGCCATTTATTTAGTGCGAGTGTAAGTGTTAACAACAGCTACTAGCAAATATAAACATAACATAAACATTGTATGAAATGTGCTACCGATCAGCTGTTGCTTGGACAAGTAGGGGCTTAACTGCCATTAAGCTTTTATGTAATGAAGAAGTAGCGTCATCTTTGTGCTGACGTTGTGTGCCCAAAAACTGGTGAAAGTGTCTAAATGACTATTGACACAAATTGTATTTAACATATACATATGTATATGTATAAACATGTGTGGACAAATTGTAAATGATGGATCGGTGCAAGCTAACTGTAATTTTTTGGCGCTTGCACTTGGTGAAAGCTGCTGCCCACCCAGGGGTTAAAGTGCTTGCTTCGCTTTAATTGCGCACCTAAGGGTTAACGAGCCGCTAATTAAATTTGTTGCCCCGCTAAGGGTTAAAGCGCCGTACTTATTTCAATTGTTGTCCGCCTAAGGGTTAAAGTACTGTACTCTTCTGAATTGTTGCCCACTTAAGGGATAAAGCACTGTACTCATTTCAAGCACATGTTATGCGAATGGGTTTAAAGGTTATTTTGATATTAAGGTTCAGTGACAACCTGTTGACTTCACAGTACATTAGACACACTGCATCAATGGTCACGTCACGCCAAATAGATAACTAATTTATGCATCTTCACTATCAATTTGAATAGTTTCCCCTCTGTATCTCCCCACCCACCTAGATGCTGCGACGAGTGCTCGCCTTTGGCGCCCTTGGAGCAGGCACCGTCAGCACCGCTCTCAGTCTCCATACGAATGACTACGATGTCAACTCCTTGGGCATAGTGCGTCTGACACGGTCCGCCTACACCGTCGTGGATGTCGCTCTGACCTACAAAAGGGAGCTCTACTACAAGGAATGGGACAAGACGACGCCGGAGTACAAGTCGGAGAAGAGTCGGGTCCATAAGATTGCCGCCGAGAAGCTCCTGGATCTGATTTGCACCAACAAGGGTGTCTACATCAAAGTGGGTCAGCATATTGGCGCATTGGAATACCTGCTGCCCAAGGAGTTCGTTCAGACAATGAAGGTATTGCACTCGGATGCGCCACAGAATCAAATAGAGGATCTGTACAAGGTCATCCGACAGGATTTGAAACGTAATCCGGAGGAATTGTTTGTGAATTTCGAACGTGAACCTCTGGGCACCGCCTCCTTAGCCCAGGTGCACAAGGCGCAGCTGAAGACTGGCGAGATTGTGGCCGTCAAGGTACAGCATCCCTACGTCAAGGGTAATTCTCGGGTGGACATGAAGACCATGGAGATGGCGGTCCGTGTTCTAGCCCGTATATTCCCCGATTTTAAGATACAGTGGCTGGTCGAGGAATCTAAGAAGGTAACCATCCCACATGGCATTAGCTTCTTTCCAAGTTAACTGTCTGAATCCCTTCCTGCTGTAGAATCTTCCCATAGAGCTGGACTTTCTGAATGAGGGTCGGAATGCAGAGAAGGTTGCCAAGCAGTTCCAGAAATATAGCTGGCTACGTGTTCCCAAGATCTACTGGGAGCTAAGCACACCTCGGGTACTGGTCATGGAGTATCTGGAGGGTGGCCATGTCACCGATTTGGATTACATTAAGCGGCACAAGATTGACACGCTGACGGTGGCCAACCGCATTGGTCAGCTGTATTCGGAGATGATCTTCTCGACGGGATTTGTTCACAGTGATCCGCATCCGGGGAACATTTTGGTACGTCAGAAGACGCCCAAGAGCGAGCTGGAGATTGTGCTGCTCGATCATGGTCTCTATGCCAATTTAACGGACAAATTTCGCTATGAGTATTCCAAACTCTGGCTGAGTATCATGAAGGTGGACCGCAAGGCAATGAGGAAGCATAGCGAGGAACTAGGGATTAAGGGGGATCTCTATGGGTTGTTTGTTTGCATGGTGACGGGAAGACCTTGGGAGACGCTGATGCAGGGCATCACTAAAGTCAAATATTCCAAAGAGGAGGTAAGTTATAAACTACATACATATATGATGATCCCTTGCTCATAGGGTTTCTCCTCCTTGTAGAAGAACACGTTGCAGAGCAACACGTCGCTGGTGCTGCCCCACATCTCGGATGTGCTGGAGCAGGTGGATCGTCAGATGCTGCTCATACTCAAGACCAATGATCTGATACGCAGCATTGAGTCCACGCTGCGTACACAGAATCGCATGACTGCCTTCTGGGCCATGTCCAAGTGCTGTGTGCAGTCATCCTATGCCGAGCAGCGGGCGAATCCCAAGGTCAACACGAATCGCTGGCGTCTGGAGCTAAGCGAACGTTGGGAACTGTTCAAGCTGAACGTCTACTACCTCTATTTGGGACTGATTAACTTTAACCTGATGCTGGCGCTCAAACAGATACTCTGAACTTCCCCCCTGCCTACCATTGACATTGCTGATTAAAGTACAAAATGGATAAACAATAGGAAACCCATCACTAGTTCTGAGACTAATTCAATTCATTATCGTCTGGCAACACTGCCAGAAGCTGCCTATCGATAAGTTTTGAAGCCGCCAGATTTGAATGCTAGTTCAATTGAATGTCTGGCAACACTGCTAAAGCTGCCTATCGATAAGTTTGTAAGCCGCCAGATTTGAATGGTAGTTAAATTGAACGTCTGGCAGCCCTGCGATAAGTCGCATATCGATAACAAGAATGCTGGATATTAAGGCGCCAATTTAAATTCGAAATACTACTGAGGGAAAAAAAGAAATCGTGAACTTTACCTCGATTTCTTTGTAGCGCTAAACGGCGCGCTGCCTCCTGTCTCTTGCGCTGCATGGCATTCTTCATTAGAAATTTTTTAAATTAATATTTGAAATTTAAAAAATAATTGCGTGAATATTACCATGATGATGGCTAATGGTAGAAAGATGACCACGAGAACCAACAACACAATATAGAAAGCGTAACCGGAATAGAAATAAACCGGAGTTGTTGTCCAAATGGTGCCATTATCCATGTCGTCGTAATCATTGGCCAAAGTTGTGCTCGGCGTGCTTGTCGTGGTTGTCATGGTTGTCGTGGTGATCACAAAGCTTTGGACCGAGCTCAACCAAGCTATGGCGATCGTATTTGGCGCAGGAGTGGTTGTGGGCGCCATTAAAAATAATTGTATTTCAAATGAATTTGTAACGCGCTCGAAGTGTCCGTTGAAACTGAACTGAAGACACCCGAAAAGCGAAAATATTGATGGGTCTCTGGCGATCACTCATCATGGGTTCGATTATGCCAGGGAGGCACAGTTGGAGACAGGGGGACAGGTCTAGGCATAGCTCATGCATATTTGTTTTGTAATCATTAGCTGATAAAGTCGGGGCTTAAGTTCAGTATGTTTCCTCGATACCATTCATATCGTGTAGGGAATTTTCTGGCATAAGGAATTGAGGGGCAGTGTCGGGTTGCCAGCAACTTTATCTAATGAGGGGGTGCCATGATAAATGTGTGCAAAATGTCGCACCAAACTATGTGTATAATACTTTTTTGCCTCTCTCTGTTTCTCTCTCTGTGTCTTCTTCTTTTTTTTTGATTTATGGTGTGCTTTTAGCAGAAGGCAAAAAATACGATAATAATGATGACAATTATTATAGATATATCAGTTATATATAGCGCTATAGTGCTAACTATAGAAACCCCTACAAAACTCAAGCCCCCAAACAAATTTTCGAATAAATATTTGTTTGAAGTTTGAAACTCAAACCGATAACAGGTTCCCATCTCTACTTATGACACTTAGTCAAGTGTACATATCTAGTATAAATATTTACAATTTTTTGTTTGCTCACCTTGTTCAACTTGCACCGCCTCCTTGAGTTGTTTCAACATATAGAACCGATAGGCAATCATCAATGTCTGCAATATCAATGTCAATAATAATAATATTGCGATTGTCGTTCGATTTCAACTTACTCGCAGAAAGAACAGACAGAAACATATGATGGCTAGGGCAATTAGCAAAGGGCCTGAATCCATTTGGTATTGCTTAATTTTTTTACTTTTCTTTTCTTTGCAATTATAGGGCTTTAAACTTGAAATTCATGTATTTCTGTGCTTAATGATTCACAATAAGCCCTCGCGCATGTCCAACGATAAGATATGAATGGATACTTCTTTGTTGTATATATGTATTTTTAAGAGTTCATTACTTTTAAATCAGATAATCAATGGAACGGTGAACCACTTAAAAAAAAAATTTCACAAGCTATGCAAAATTGTATGTTTAATAGAAACAGGATTGAATTAACACACAGCTCCTAAGTGCCGAAAGGGTAGACTGCGAATGGATTTGAAGAGCACTGCTTATTATTATACTCTGCAGTCAGTGAAGTAGGTCCAACATAGGGTATAACAGCTAACTGATACGGATTGACATCTCATAAACAAAATTCAAATTAACGTTCGTTAAGTTTAGGCTGAACCGTCATTTCAGATTAGAAGTTCCAAGTCTAGTTCCAAGGCTAATTCCAAGACTAGTTCAGTTAAACCTGATCTGGCAACACTGCCGTAAGCCGTTTATCGATAATCAAAGATGTTGCTCTGCGCGATCGCGACAAAATTGTAAGATGTATTTGTGAAAAAAGCAGTGTGTTCGTTAGTTCGCGCAAAATATATTTCTTTTTTGTTTGTTGTTGTGTGTTTTTGCCTTATCGCAGCTGCTGTGGCTCTTCACTTCAATAGCCAGATTGCATTTTAGTCGGTTGTTTATGACGTTTCGTTATCACTGTGCAAACCCGCCAACAAGCGAGACGCTCTGTCTATGTACACCACACGGCGCCGACTCCCCTGCCAACACATACACACACACACACACACACACACATTAATATGCATAATCATACAATGGGGTGCTGCTGCAGTCATTAACCATTAATTAAAGTGAATGGCCGCTTGATATTTTTGCCCACATCAGTGATTGTGTGCGTACGTGTGTCCGCAGGTGTCTCCGCCAGTGTGTCCGTCTGTGTATCCGCAAGTGTGACCGTGCGTGCGTTTCTTCTCCTTCTGCGAGTGCATGTGTGTTGTATATATGAACTCTTTTCTGTATACCTTGAACTGCGAAGCTGTGCATAAAAGAGAGAGAGAGAGAGGTAAACGCAAAGAGCAAAAGGAAACATTGAAAAGATGTTCAAAGGTATGTTTATTTCTGATTTGAAATCATTTAAAACGAATTAATCCAAGCACCAGACATGAAATAAATTCTTAATTTCGATTGTTACAATTATAATCAATAATAGTACAACAAATGCTTAAAATGCTCACACATTAATAGGTATCGCTAACATCCAAAACTTTTCAAGATTATATATTACACTATATTTTCTTTTACTAATTTCACGCAACACTTATAATTTTTACGAATATATATGTATATATTTTCATTAATATATATTGGCACTCTATATACTTCTTCGTCTTCTTTTGGTTTAGTTATATTCCTGCCTTTCTTATGTAGTATCAGCTGAATTTTGCTTTGATTTGAATTGCATTTCATTTGTATTTATAATGACCGTTAAATATGAAAATTTTTAAGTTTTTGATTTAATTTCTATTCAGAAATATCATGTTAATCTTAAATTGAATCTGTATTCAATCAGTTTTTATGACTTTTTATTTTATAAAAATGAATGAAAACGGATTAGAAAATTAAGACTTACCTCAGTGAACGTAACTTGGCCAAGTCTCAGCCATTTACAAAAACAAATTTGAAAACTTAAAGCCGCTTTAAATTTAAAGTGTCATAACTTTGCCAAAAATTAACCGATTTTCAAAATTTTTGCAGTTCTGTAAATGGTTGTGATTAGAGTTTGAATCTCCCTCTTTAATATTCGCTAGTTTCTAATTTTAGTCCTTGTGAAACTGTTAAAAATCCAAAATATTTATATTGTGTTTTTTGTGGCCAATTGATGTTTGCTTTCATGAAAACTTTATTGGAGTTACTTTGAAACAGTGTATTAGAAAATATGGTCAAATCAGTGGACAAATGGTTGCTATGAGGATATTTTCATAGTCGACCATGCCGATTATTCTTGTTCGCTGTTATATGATGTGTTTGGTTTTCATCGTCATCTACGCTCTTATCTGTATAGATTCATATATAAAGCTGTTATATTTTGTGACTGTTGTTGCCTTTGGCATTTATATACTATATATTTTTTGCAATTTAATTGGAATCGAAATGAAACGAATTCGCACTATTCTACAAAGTTTGTATGTAGACGGTATGTGTGGGTGTTTGTGTATTTATTTGGAGAAGTATATTTGTGGGTGTGTGGATGTGTGTGTGGCTGTGGGTGTCACATACAATTAACATGTTTTATTCAATTTAAATTTAATTAGCTGCGTTTTGTATTGACGTTAGTATTTACTTTTTGCATATTTCAGTTGTCAGATTTTTTGAGTTTGTTTCTCCATTCTCTCTCTCTCTCTCTCTCTCTCTCTCTCTGTCTCTCTCTTCCATCAGTGCAATATGGGATATACTAGAATAAGAAAATGGAAAATGTATGTTATTGTTTATTACACATTGTAGTCAGCGGGGCATAAAAATCATATGCAATTATGTATAATCATCAATGAACATTTTCACATTCTCTCTCTTTCTCTCTCTCTTTCTCATTATGTCATTGTGTGTTCCACGCACATGTCATAATGTAATATAGTATATATTTGATTATTTACATATATTTTGTTTAAATTTGGAGTTGGCTTTTTATCTGCAACATTGTCACACCCAGACAGGCGTCAGTTTGGCTCATAAAAAATTCATATGGCTTAAATCATGGACGGTTGACTGCTCCCAAAAATAAATAAGCCTGAAGCGTTTTTTATGCCCATACATTATTATATTTTTATTTACTTTTGGTACATTCTCTGCCTGTTTTATTTTTATAATATTTTATTTAGTTTGCAGCACTTGCATAATTTACGATCTAATTCAGATAGACGCATCATATGTCCTGTCTGCCTGCATATGTATGTATGTATGAAGGAGCATATTATCATGCCAGAGTTGCCCTCTCACCTTTAAAGCTCCCTTTTGAAGGATTAAGCAACTTTAAGCTTCTGTACGAAATGTAAGTTTTTTTGAAGGGAATATATCTGCAATGGATGTAAAATATAGGGCATTCAAAACGTACATATATTTAAAAAATCTCTCCCTTTTATATATTTTTTAAAGATTAAGCAATATTGAGCTGCTTGTCGAAAACAAAGTTTTCTAAAATTGGTATATTTACAGTTGATGTATGAAGAACAGCAAGAAAATAAAAAAAAATATTTTAGGTCAATTTGTAAGTGGTAAAAAGCTTTAAACTGCTGCTGTTGTCATACTTGAAAATATGGTATTCAGAGTGCAAGTACAAGAAATGAAAATTGTTTGTTTTCATTTTGAAGAATATAAATTTATTTAGGAAAATTTTGGCAAAGCCAAGTGACATTTTAATTAATTTAAATGAATATTTCTTGTTAATAGTTGTGTGTTGATTTTGAGTTTACAATGTAAACTGAAATGTCAAACATATAAAACCTTTATCAAATACGCACACACACACACATTTACACACTCAGCTAGATTGTTAGATAAACTGCAGAAATTGAAAGAGAAACATGAGACACAAATCAATTTGCATAAGGAAAAGAAACTTTGTAACTTGCCGCACAACGAAACTTTGTCTTTGTCTATGCCAATGTATGTGTAAAAGTGTCTGTGTGAGTTGCTGTGTATGTGAGAGAGTATGAGTGTGTGTATACTTCAAGGTTGTGTCTGTGTGTGTGTGTGTGTGCGTTAAATTTGAAATTCAAATTTATGAAACTGCAGCAGTTTGCAGGGTTGCCTAGCCTCGTCATAGTTATTTTCCCAGCATTTTTCAACACTCATCACACACACACACACACACACACTCATACTTGTAGACATCATAAAGGCACATGGGCACGCACAAATTTTGTGGCATTTGCTTGATGCCTTAACAATTATATAGCATACTTTTTGGGGTCCAAGCACACACGCAGTCGTGTAGGTTCATGTTGAGGTTCATCGTCGTTATACCACCACAAAAAAAAAAAAAAAAAATATATATATATCAACAGAAATGAAAACCTTTTTTGGCAACGCTTTTATGTGGTGCAAATTTTGGCCTGACTCAGAGACTTTTGTGGCCAATCGCTCGTTGAAAGTCGTTCAGCTGGAATCAAGTTGTTAGCACAATTAGTGTGTGTGTGTGGGTGTGTGTAGGTATGGGGGCGTGTCTGTGTGTCTGGGGCGTTTGCTGTTGCGGGTTTCATTATCGGCTACGTGCCTCATTTTGTCCATGAATGTTAAGTAAAATTAATTGCGTAGCCGTTGGCGCAAAAGTGTGCGAATTGTTGCCGCTTTGTTTGCTTATTTCGATAACAACAACAAGTCAAGTCACAATTACAACAGCGGCATTAGAAAACTTTTTGAATAATTTCATTAATATATATCTGGCAACAATTTGTGGGGCTTGTCAGAAATGCAAGTAATATTCACATACCCCACAGGCCCCTCCTACGGCGGCTGCTTATTAGAATTTATAATTAGTTCCCAAAAACCAAAACAAAACAAAAAAAAACATTATTGTTAAATCACTTTGTTTGCCTACAGCAAATTTGAACAAAACACACAGACACACAAAGTACAAATGTTATTTGCCTAATCCCGAGGAAGCGCGGCAACTCAACTTTGTAGAGTCATATATATTTTTAAGATGGTAACATAAAACAAATCACAAATATCGATAGTTTTAAAGAATTATCAAATGCCATTAAAATGGGAACATAGTGTGCTTCAAGCTAAACGAAAAGTGAGACAAATATACTATGTGATCTACTCCTAACAGGAGTGGCATCTGCGTTAGAGTAGCACAGATATATGTATGTGATCTTGCCAGTGTTGCCAACAGACATAAAACAATGCTGCCCTCTCAGTCGAAGTTATCGATTTATTATTTTTATGTGTGGTCATAAAATGTGTATTTTTTTGCTGAGTAATGTGATTTTTATCGATATTTTACAACAATTACAGAGCATTATAAAGTCCTGACAGCATCAAATTACTTTTGCTTTGTTTATCAGTGTGCGGAGTGTGGAGAGATGAAAATTTTTAATTATACTTTTAGGATATTGACGAAAAAGTTTTGCACTCTCCGCTACCTCTCTTTCTCTGGGGTTTTTGGCAAAGCATATTGGATGGACCGCACCATAAGTGTGGGCGAGCCGCTCAAATTGTCGACGGACGGCTCTCCCTGAAAAACAGGTCAACGAAAATGCTGTACAATAAACTTTAATGAATTACAATTTGGCCGGCATGGCAGCAGGAAGGATGGGAGTGGGAAGGGAAGCTGCTGCTGGTACATCCTTGAGCTAACAGCAACTGGGGAGAAAGCAACGGGGGAAAACAAAGTGGAAACGAAAGAAAATGTAAAAGGAAATGAAAATATGTCGACGGAAATGAGCATTGACGCCGTCTCTGGCGTCCGTCTGGTCATTGCGGATTGAGGCATTGGGTTGGTTTCTTGGTCAAGTCAAGTTGAGAGCACTGCTTGGTCCGCTGATTTGAGTCCGATTGGGCGTGCCCATGGCACTGCTGGGGCATTAACTTGCCGTTTCATCATTGTCAACAGTCGCAGTCACAAACAATAAATATTGTAAACAATTTGTTGTATGCCTTATGTCTGCATCTCCCTACCTCTTTCCCTCTCTCTCTCTATATATCTCCGTGTGGAAGGACATTGCTAGAAATGCCAGCGCAAATATTTGAGAGTCGATGCCGATGAAGAAGGAAATAAGGTTCGAATGCGCAATCCGTAAGCCCTTTTGGCCCATAAATTATCGGCATCATCATCGGCAAATGGCTGCGGCTATACTCTTTCTCTCTTCCTCTCTCTCTCGTTCTCTCTCTCTGACTCTCACTCTCTCTCTCTCTCTCTGACTCTCACTCTCTGTCTGCCTGCTTGCAGCGTTTACAATTTCCAATTGCCGCATTCTCATACCAAGGACCCCCCCTTACCAATCAGCAATTCCCAATTCCCACGTGGCATACGCGTGGCCAATGTGGCATTAATTAAATCAAGCATCATTAAATGACCGTGTGGCATCGACAGTGGGCGTATCAATTGCGTGGGCGTGGCCAGAAGGCGCATTGAAGGTTTTTTTTAGACAGCTGCTGTCATTTGCATAGGGAACTAGCGATCAATTGTTCATATGAACTAGTTATCGATAGTTGATATAATGAGTACAGTTGTTCAATTGAACTAGTTATCGATAGTTGATATAATGAGTACAGTTGTTCAATTTAACTAGTTATCAATAGTCGATACTGACTAGAGGGTCTCTCTGTTTCCTTCAACAAATCGATAATATTTTTGTGGCTTAGTTACTCATATGAACTAGTTATCGATAGTCGATTTGCTGGGAGCGAGTTGACCACGTAACAATTCGATACTTTTCATTTGGAGCGTTCAATTTGGAAAGTGCTCATATTAAATATAGAATCAGAAATTTTTTAGATTATTAACACTATTATTATTTATAATATCCATAGCAGTTTCCAAGTTGAGTGGCTGTTTCGTTTTAAAGCATTTCGAAAATGATTATTATGTTAAGAGAACCTATGGGCTTTATCAACTATTTCAACATCTGTCGCTATTGGCCCTGAACGGACCTCAGGGTCCACAACTTAGTTGCTGCAGATAAAACAATGGGGCCAAATATCAAGTGAATTTTCAAAGGCGCACAAAATGTGAGCAAGAATAAAAAAAAAAAACTAGATAAATTATATAAGAAAAGAATTTGATTACATTTTCTTACATTATGTGTTTTATACGCAAGTGCATTTTTCTTGTAGTTTTTTTTTTTTTTTTGGCAATTCCATGCCCTTCTACGAAGCCGAGTAAGGACATCCACTGGCAGTTGGCCAAGTCTAGAAAACAAAAGTCGAAAGCCACTGGGTCGGAACGGGGACAAGAGGGATTCTTACCAGGCTACCAAGTGATATGGAAGAGATGCGCCAGATGCGCTTGTTGGTTTAAACAACAGTAAATGCACTTCGACGAGGCTTATGGCAAGAAAGAGAAGGAGAACAAGAGAGAGAGAGTGAGAGAGAGAACGATAGAGGCGGTCATATAGTAGCTGACACCAGGAGGACTCCCCACACACACATACGCCACACATTTTCCCATTGAGACGGAGAGAAATTCTGTTACAGACCCCTACCTCGTCCCCCTCTCGTCCTTTTCTTGGGCTTAAATGGGCTTTACGTACGAGGAACGTCTATTTATTGCGCCGCTTGTTGAGGCCATTTTTCACTTGCGAGGATTTTGTGCGCGAACGCTTGAAATTTCATTTGCTAAATGTAATTCGATTTAAGTTTAAGGCACATTCAACATTTGCCGACTTTCCTCTTTCTTATTTTTTTCTTTGTCTGTCTGCTGCTTTTTGCTATTTGCCATTGTGATGACTATGAATTTTCCATGGTAAATATATACCCTACAAATAGCAGACAAGGTGGAGGTCAGATCAAAATTTAGTTGCTGGGTAACTGCTGGCCGAGCATACCCTCCACCATTTCACAATTTGTATTCATTCGACAAGCACTTAACTTCATGTGCAAAAGCGAATTGCAAGCGACCAAAAGCAAAACAAAAGAGAGCAAAAATAAAAAAAAACATAAATTTAAAATGCACATTTTCTTTATTTTATTTTCGCAAATTTTCCATATAAAAACACATCGTGCATTGAGTGCATTATTGTTGCCGTTTCAAGTGCGAATTGCATTTATTATGCGCATTGTACTTTCATATGAAATAATTAAAAATTCCATTCTTCTGTATTGCAATCAATTGAAACTCTTAAAAAGCGGAAACTCGTATGATTCGCATTTGAATTGAATGTCGCTTATTGGGTACAATTAAATTGACGATATAAATAAATAATGCGCTGTTATCGATTAATTTACTTGACGAAATAGCCCTTCAACCCTTCGCAGCCCTGGTAAAGTATAAGTATCAATAAATTTAATTTTATGCCTAAAATATGTATTCTATCCTATATCTATTTATATATGATCCGATATAATTGATTTATCGAGTTTGAGTTATCGATAAATTTACTGGGCAAACTTTTATCGTCCTAGCTGTATGCATCGCTTCATTTGCAGTACAGGGGGACTGCAGTTTTATTAAATTTTATTTCGTGCTTCAGATATATTATATATATTATATATTATATTATATATTATGTCGATATTTATAAATGATCGATAATTTTAACTTTGTCAAATCCTTTTTAATCGACTTATCGATACTTTTGCAGCCGTTGAAATGCAACACTTTTTTACAAATTCTTGCTTAAAGTATGTATTCTCTCTCACATTCTCTAATTTCTCTCAATTAAATTTGAAAATTCAGCAAAAACAAAAAATTTGAAAATGCTTTTTGGCAAAAGGCAGCTCACTGCACCACAAAAACAAATTGAAATGGAAATTGTTTTGCATATTGCGCCTTTGTGGGTGCAGGATGTGGTGGACGGGGTAGTTCTCACAAATATGGAAATTGCACTTCACAGTAACTCTATATTTCTGTGGTGTGTGTGTGTGTGTGTGTGTGTGTGTGTGAGTGACTGTGTAAAATCAAATTTGCTGTTTTCTACGTTTTCTGGGGGTTACCAAAAATGTTGCGCCAGCGCATTCGTATATATAACAATCGGCTAACAGCAACAACAGACCCACAACACAACTTGGCTAAAAGCAATAAACTGGCCAACTTGGCCAAGTGGTTCGCATTGCCACTGTTGCGGTTCCGTTTACCCCATAAAATGCCGAACACCCCAACCGAACACCAACACAACGCCATCGCCATCGCCAGTGCCACCGCGAACACCGCAGCCACCGCTCGCAACTGCCACCGGCATTAGCATTGGCATTGGCCAAGTGCTCAGCAGGATGAGCTTTGCCAACTCAGCAGGCATTTAGTTTTGTGTAAAATGCAATTTGCTGCTTTTGCATAAAAATCCCATTGTTGCTACTGTTGTTTTTGTGTTGTAGTAGATGACTCCACTTCAGATACCCTGCAAGGTGTTAAGGCTTATAGTGGGTATATGTGCTTTATGAAATTTCGAATAAATATTATATTTATAATAATTTCTTAACTCCACTTCAATAATTTCGATATAGAGGGTAAATGCATTTTCTGGTTTGCTACTATTTATTTTATATTTTATTTTATTGTATTTTGCATTTCATGAGAAATATTTGTTTTTAGCTTTATAAACTCAAACAGCAATTAAAAAAATATATATACTTTTTAAAGTTCTCATTGTGATTTAAATAAATTTTGATTCCTCTGCTGAGGTCGCAACTATCAGGCAAATCCGAAACCCAAACCTCTAAGCTCTACATCCTAAGTGTTTCGCGGCAAAGTATGCTATAGTTTTATTTTTGTTACAGACTTAGTTATACTGTGAATTTGATCGTATTTGTAGACATTTTAAATAAAAATAGACCCATTTTGAACTATACACACTGACACACATATAGAAATGATTATGTTTAGGAACTCTGCTCACCTTTTATTTACGTAATTGGCTCCGTTTGTCGGTCGCCATCGAGCAGACTTAAATCGTTGAAAGTAACACAATTCTGCAGCACTTGACAGCTGGTTGCATTAATTAAATCAAAATCAAGTGCCAGACGATGATGCTCAGACTTGGACTCCTCCACAGTTGTTGTTGTTGTTGTTGTTGTCGTTGCCAGTGTGCTTGTTGGCTCTAAACTAGTCTCTAATTGGCCAGCATTCACATCAACGTCGACATCCTCGTCCACATCAACGCTTCTATGGCAATCGACTGCATAGCATAGCTTTAGATCTGTTGAGGCATCCCTGATGCTTGACGGCTGATAGCTATAGCTGTAGCTGGCATCAATGTCGTACTCGTCGTACTCATCCATTAGTGATTGCTCCGAGTAGCTCTCATCATCATCATCGGCACAATCAAAGTAGCCACTCTAAGGCAAAAGTGATGAGAATGTTAATGAGAGAGGTTTCAAATTGGATATCAAGTTGAGAAGAGAGAGAGAGAAATGGTGATGGTGATTACCTGACAGTCTAAGCAACGACAATTATCACAGAGGCTGCAGCTCAGGCCCAAAATGTCAGCTGCCTCCTGGTACAGTTCATGGCTCGATCTTGTGGCTTCCACTTTGCTGTGCCGCTCCAGCAGTTGCTCCGCACTATAACTGGTCAACTTGTTGTTGCTGCTGCTGCTGTCATTATGCATGCTCCAATTGTTCAGTTTAAATTGTTGCTGCTGCTGCTGTTGCTTGCTGGCTGAGTGGGCCGCCAATGATGATGATGATGATGTTGATGTTGATGTGGCTGTGGATGGCGCTGCTGCTGCTGCTGCTGCATAAAGATCCGCCTCATTGCTGTTCCAGTGGGCGAGAAATGAAAAGTTGACGCTTATTTAGCTATTGCTTGACTAAACTAAACGTTACACGCCCCCCCCACGCCCTTTGCTCCCTTCAAATGACAGCAGCAGCGTTAAAAGGGAGTGTTGTATGCAAATTGAAAAGAAAGTGTAGCATACTTTTCAGCATGAAACTAAAGCGATGCGTACTTCGCTACGCTTTAACAAAATTTAAATTTAAAGACTGCCCCACATAAATTTCGTTTGCATACATTTGGCAATTATGCTTAATTAAACTATTTATTTATGCTACTGTATAAATATTTGTTTATTAATTGCATATTTATGACAATCGATTGACCAATCATATATTTATTGTGGTTGCAGTCTGCATTCAAAGAGAATTCTGTTGGCTTTAGCAAACATTATTTGTGTTCTCAATAAATATTATGCCAAAAATAAATACAAACTATGATAAATATTTTTATAAATTTATTTAATTAATATTTGTATAACCTGTTTGTTTGAGTTGTTGCAAATTTCTTTATAGTTTGCTGGTTTTCATAATCTAATCTCAATTGCAATTTTTTTGAAGTCTTCTTAGTTCTGGTTATAACGCTCAGTATATAAGCTGATCTCTTAGCTTAACAGTCTCTCCGTAATTTCCTCAGTTTTCTTTTATATAGTTCTGCTCTTCGTACAACTGGAAATGTGGGTCTTTCTCTGTTTGTCTCTCTCTCTCTCTCTCTCTCTGCTATTGGAAGGGCCTTTTAGTTGGTTATCAAAGAGAATGCAGGCCATTAAAAGTCCTGTGCTGAAAGCCGCTTATCAGTTGAGCATGAGTATTGGCAAAAATGAGAAAAAGCGCAGAGGGGGAGCTTGAAGGATGCTTAACAAAAATGCAAATAGTTGCAAAGTGCGCGGGAAACTTTCTCTCTCTATCTCTCGCTCTTTCTCTCTCTTCAATTTGTTTTTTGTTCTTTATGAAATATTTTTGCAAGTTATTTTGTCACACTTGAAGCGACTTGATGGAGTTGTAGTTGCAGCCAACTCTTAAGTCCCCCGACATGCCTATGGGGTACTTACTGTTCAGTAATGTTCCTCATTCATTACCCCCTACGTCCCTGCTCAAGCGACTGCTGTGAGCAGAAGAAAAAATGAACTTGATGAATGCGCGTGGAGTCTAAAGAACTCTCTGCCGTAATAAACTGCAAATTAAAATATGTAAAAAAAATCAAGAAGCAAGATATTTAAAAGTAAAGAACAATATATAACTAAATAAAGTTTAATAAACTATAATATAAAAAGCTGAAAAAATCGGTCACCTTAACAACTTTGAAAAGCCATAACTTTTCCAAAAATCATCCGATTTTTAAAATTTTTGCATTTTTGTCAATGGTTTTGATTCTAGATTGAATCTGCATCAAAAATTTGTTGATGGCGGTACTTTGAAATTTTTGACTATTTTTAGCCATTTTTGCATACTAACCCCTTGACAAAAAGTGAAAAAAATGAAAAGTTTTGAAATGGGAATTTTTGGTGTCTAATCGATTTCTGGCATCAAAATAATGATAAAAAACTTTACCGCAGATAGTTTGGAGCAATATTTAAGAAAATATGGCCAAAATAGTGTAAAAATGGTAAAAAATCATGAAATTTCAAAAAGATCAAATTCCCCTGTCTTGAAGGTATTTATAACTTTGACAAAATTTAACAAATCTTAATTTTTTTTGCATTTTCATTTCTTCTTATTTTCTGTACGTATATAAAACTTTATTTCGATGCATTTGGAGAAATATTTTAGAAGATATGGCCAAAAGATTGAAAAATTCTCAAAAAGTCCCATTTTGCTCAAATAAACGGTCACCTTATCAACTTTGAAGAGCCATAACTTTTCCAAAAATCATCCGATTTTTAAAATCTTTGCATTTTTGTCAATGGTTTTGATTCTAGATTGAATCTGCATCAAAAATTTGTTGATGGCGGTACTTTGAAATTTTTGACTATTTTTAGCCATTTTTGCATACTAACCCCTTGACAAAAAGTGAAAAAAATGGAAAATTTTCAAATGGGAATTTTTGGTGTCTAATCGATTTCTGGCATCAAAATAATGATAAAAAACTTTACCGCAGATAGTTTGGAGCAATATTTAAGAAAATATGGCCAAAATAGTGTAAAAATGGTAAAAAATCATGAAATTTCAAAAAGATCAAATTCCCCTGTCTTGAAGGTATTTATAACTTTGACAAAATTTAACAAATGTTAATTTTTTTTGCATTTTCATTTCTTCTTATTTTCTGTACGTATATAAAACTTTATTTCGACGCATTTGGAGAAATATTTTAGAAGATATGGCCAAAAGATTGAAAAATTCTCAAAAAGTCCCATTTTGCTCAAATAAACGGTCACCTTATCAACTTTGAAGAGCCATAACTTTTCCAAAAATCATCCGATTTTTAAAATCTTTGCATTTTTGTCAATGGTTTTGATTCTAGATTGAATCTGCATCAAAAATTTGTTGATGGCGGTACTTTGAAATTTTTGACTATTTTTAGCCATTTTTGCATACTAACCCCTTGACAAAAAGTGAAAAAAATGGAAAATTTTGAAATGGAAATTTTTGGTGTCTAATCGATTTCTGGCATCAAAATACGGGTAAAAAACTTTACCGCAGATAGTTTGGAGCAATATTTAAGAAAATATGGCCAAAATAGTGTAAAAATGGTAAAAAATCATGAAATTTCAAAAAGATCAAATTCTCCTGTCTTGAAGGTATTTATAACTTTGACAAAATTTAACAAATGTTAATTTTTTTTGCATTTTCATTTCTTCTTATTTTCTGTACGTATACAAAACTTTATTTCGATGCATTTGGAGAAATATTTTAGAAGATATGGCCAAAAGATTGAAAAATTCTCAAAAAATCCCCTTTTGCTCAAATAAACGGTTACCTTATCAACTTTGAAGAGCCATAACTTTTCCAAAAATCATCCGATTTTTAAAATTTTTGCATTTTTGTCAATGGTTTTGATTCTAGATTGAATCTGCATCAAAAATTTGTTGATGGCGGTACTTTGAAATTTTTGACTATTTTTAGCCATTTTTGCATACTAACCCCTTGACAAAAAGTGAAAAAAATGGAAAATTTTCGAATGGGAATTTTTGGTATCTAATCGATTTCTGGCATCAAAATGCGGGTAAAAAACTTTACCGCAGATAGTTTGGAGCAATATTTAAGAAAATATGGCCAAAATAGTGTAAAAATGGTAAAAAATCATGAAATTTCAAAAAGATCAAATTCCCCTGTCTTGAAGGTATTTATAACTTTGACAAAATTTAACAAATCTTAATTCTTTTTGCATTTTCATTTCTTCTTATTTTCTGTACGTATAGAAAACTTTATTTCGATGCATTTGGAGAAATATTTTAGAAGATATGGCCAAAAGATTGAAAAATTCTCAAAAAGTCCCATTTTGCTCAAATAAACGGTCACCTTATCAACTTTGAAGAGCCATAACTTTTCCAAAAATCATCCGATTTTTAAAATTTTTGCATTTTTGTCAATGGTTTTGATTCTAGATTGAATCTGCTTCAAAAATTTGTTGATGGCGGTACTTTGAAATTTTTGACTATTTTTAGCCATTTTTGCATACTAACCCCTTGACAAAAAGTGAAAAAAATGGAAAATTTTGAAATGGAAATTTTTGGTGTCTAATCGATTTCTGGCATCAAAATACGGGTAAAAAACTTTACCGCAGATAGTTTGGAGCAATATTTAAGAAAATATGGCCAAAATAGTGTAAAAATGGTAAAAAATCATGAAATTTCAAAAGATCAAATTCCCCTGTCTTGAAGGTATTTATAACTTTGACAAAATTTAACAAATGTTAATTTTTTTGCATTTTCATTTCTTCTTATTTTCTGTACGTATATAAAACTTTATTTCGATGCATTTGGAGAAATATTTTAGAAGATATGGCCAAAAGATTGAAAAATTCTCAAAAAATCCCATTTTGCTCAAATAAACGGTTACCTTATCAACTTTGAAGAGCCATAACTTTTCCAAAAATCATCCGATTTTTAAAATTTTTGCATTTTTGTCAATGGTTTTGATTCTAGATTGAATCTGCATCAAAAATTTGTTGATGGCGGTACTTTGAAATTTTTGACTATTTTTAGCCATTTTTGCATACTAACCCCTTGACAAAAAGTGAAAAAAATGGAAAATTTTGAAATGGGAATTTTTGGTGTCTGATCGATTTCTGGCATCAAAATAATGATAAAAACTTTACCGCAGATAGTTTGGAGCAATATTTAAGAAAATATGGCCAAAATAGTGTAAAAATGGTAAAAAATCATGAAATTTCAAAAAGATCAAATTCCCCTGTCTTGAAGGTATTTATAACTTTGACAAAATTTAACAAATGTTATTTTTTTTTTTTCATTTCCATTTCTTCTTATTTTCTGTACGTATATAAAACTTTATTTCGATGCATTTGGAGAAATTTTTTAGAAGATATGGCCAAAAGATTGAAAAATTCTCAAAAAGTCCCATTTTGCTCAAATAAACGGTCACCTTATCAATTTTGAAGAGCCATAACTTTTCCAAAAATCATCCGATTTTTAAAATTTTTGCATTTTTGTCAATGGTTTTGATTCTAGATTGAATCTGCATCAAAAATTTGTTGATGGCGGTACTTTGAAATTTTTGACTATTTTTAGCCATTTTTGCATACTAACCCCTTGACAAAAAGTGAAAAAAATGGAAAATTTTGAAATGGGAATTTTTGGTGTCTAATCGATTTCTGGCATCAAAATAATGATAAAAAACTTTACCGCAGATAGTTTGGAGCAATATTTAAGAAAATATGGCCAAAATAGTGTAAAAATGGTAAAAAATCATGAAATTTCAAAAAGATCAAATTCCCCTGTCTTGAAGGTATTTATAACTTTGACAAAATTTAACAAATCTTAATTCTTTTTGCATTTTCATTTCTTCTTATTTTCTGTACGTATAGAAAACTTTATTTCGATGCATTTGGAGAAATATTTTAGAAGATATGGCCAAAAGATTGAAAAATTCTCAAAAAGTCCCATTTTGCTCAAATAAACGGTCACCTTATCAACTTTGAAGAGCCATAACTTTTCCAAAAATCATCCGATTTTTAAAATTTTTGCATTTTTGTCAATGGTTTTGATTCTAGATTGAATCTGCATCAAAAATTTGTTGATGGCGGTACTTTGAAATTTTTGACTATTTTTAGCCATTTTTGCATACTAACCCCTTGACAAAAAGTGAAAAAAATGGAAAATTTTGAAATGGAAATTTTTGGTGTCTAATCGATTTCTGGCATCAAAATACGGGTAAAAAACTTTACCGCAGATAGTTTGGAGCAATATTTAAGAAAATATGGCCAAAATAGTGTAAAAATGGTAAAAAATCATGAAATTTCAAAAAGATCAAATTCCCCTGTCTTGAAGGTATTTATAACTTTGACAAAATTTAACAAATGTTAATTTTTTTTGCATTTTCATTTCTTCTTATTTTCTGTACGTATATAAAACTTTATTTCGATGCATTTGGAGAAATATTTTAGAAGATATGGCCAAAAGATTGAAAAATTCTCAAAAAGTCCCATTTGCTCAAATAAACGGTCACCTTATCAACTTTGAAGAGCCATAACTTTTCCAAAAATCATCCGATTTTTAAAATTTATGCATTTTTGTCAATGGTTTTGATTCTAGATTGAATCTGCATCAAAAATTTGTTGATGGCGGTACTTTGAAATTTTTGACTATTTTTAGCCATTTTTGCATACTAACCCCTTGACAAAAAGTGAAAAAATGGAAAATTTTGAAATGGGAATTTTTGGTGTCTGATCGATTTCTGGCATCAAAATAATGATAAAAAACTTTACCGCAGATAGTTTGGAGCAATATTTAAGAAAATATGGCCAAAATAGTGTAAAAATGGTAAAAAATCATGAAATTTCAAAAAGATCAAATTCCCCTGTCTTGAAGGTATTTATAACTTTGACAAAATTTAACAAATGTTAATTTTTTTTGCATTTTCATTTCTTCTTATTTTCTGTACGTATAGAAAACTTTATTTCGATGCATTTGGAGAAATATTTTAGAAGATATGGCCAAAAGATTGAAAAATTCTCAAAAAATCCCCTTTTGCTCAAATAAACGGTTACCTTATCAACTTTGAAGAGCCATAACTTTTCCAAAAATCATCCGATTTTTAAAATTTTTGCATTTTTGTCAATGGTTTTGATTCTAGATTGAATCTGCATCAAAAATTTGTTGATGGCGGTACTTTGAAATTTTTGACTATTTTTAGCCATTTTTGCATACTAACCCCTTGACAAAAAGTGAAAAAAATGGAAAATTTTGAAATGGAAATTTTTGGTGTCTAATCGATTTCTGGCATCAAAATACGGGTAAAAAACTTTACCGCAGATAGTTTGGAGCAATATTTAAGAAAATATGGCCAAAATAGTGTAAAAATGGTAAAAAATCATGAAATTTCAAAAAGATAAAATTCCCCTGTCTTGAAGGTATTTATAACTTTGACAAAATTTAACAAATGTTAATTTTTTTTGCATTTTCATTTCTTCTTGTTTTCTGTACGCATAAAAAAACTTTATTTCGATGCATTTGGAGAAATATTTTAGAAGATATGGCCAAAAGATTGAAAAATTCTCAAAAAATCCCCTTTTGCTCAAATAAACGGTTACCTTATCAACTTTGAAGAGCCATAACTTTTCCAAAAATCATCCGATTTTTAAAATTTATGCATTTTTGTCAATGGTTTTGATTCTAGATTGAATCTGCATCAAAAATTTGTTGATGGCGGTACTTTGAAATTTTTGACTATTTTTAGCCATTTTTGCATACTAACCCCTTGACAAAAAGTGAAAAAAATGGAAAATTTTCCAAAGGCGAATTTTTGGTGTCTGATCGATTTCTGGCATCAAAATAATGATAAAAAACTTTACCGCAGATAGTTTGGAGCAATATTTAAGAAAATATGGCCAAAATAGTGTAAAAATGGTAAAAAATCATGAAATTTCAAAAAGATCAAATTCCCCTGTCTTGAAGGTATTTATAACTTTGACAAAATTTAACAAATGTTAATTTTTTTTGCATTTCCATTTCTTCTTATTTTCTGTACGTATATAAAACTTTATTTCGATGCATTTGGAGAAATATTTTAGAAGATATGGCCAAAAGATTGAAAAATTCGCAAAAAATCCCATTTTGCTCAAATAAACGGTTACCTTATCAACTTTGAAGAGCCATAACTTTTCCAAAAATCATCCGATTTTTAAAATTTTTGCATTTTTGTCAATGGTTTTGATTCTAGATTGAATCTGCATCAAAAATTTGTTGATGGCGGTACTTTGAAATTTTTGACTATTTTTAGCCATTTTTGCATACTAACCCCTTGACAAAAAGTGAAAAAAATGGAAAATTTTGAAATGGGAATTTTTGGTGTCTGATCGATTTCTGGCATCAAAATAATGATAAAAAACTTTACCGCAGATAGTTTGGAGCAATATTTAAGAAAATATGGCCAAAATAGTGTAAAAATGGTAAAAAATCATGAAATTTCAAAAAGATCAAATTCCCCTGTCTTGAAGGTATTTATAACTTTGACAAAATTTAACAAATGTTATTTTTTTTTTCATTTCCATTTCTTCTTATTTTCTGTACGTATATAAAACTTTATTTCGATGCATTTGGAGAAATTTTTTAGAAGATATGGCCAAAAGATTGAAAAATTCTCAAAAAGTCCCATTTTGCTCAAATAAACGGTCACCTTATCAATTTTGAAGAGCCATAACTTTTCCAAAAATCATCCGATTTTTAAAATTTTTGCATTTTTGTCAATGGTTTTGATTCTAGATTGAATCTGCATCAAAAATTGGTTGATGGCGGTACTTTGAAATTTTTGACTATTTTTAGCCATTTTTGCATACTAACCCCTTGACAAAAAGTGAAAAAAATGGAAAATTTTCGAATGGGAATTTTTGGTGTCTAATCGATTTCTGGCATCAAAATAATGATAAAAAACTTTACCGCAGATAGTTTGGAGCAATATTTAAGAAAATATGTCCAAAATAGTGTAAAAATGGTAAAAAATCATGAAATTTCAAAAAGATCAAATTCCCCTGTCTTGAAGGTATTTATAACTTTGACAAAATTTAACAAATGTTAATTTTTTTGCATTTTCATTTCTTCTTATTTTCTGTACGTATAGAAAACTTTATTTCGACGCATTTGGAGAAATATTTTAGAAGATATGGCCAAAAGATTGAAAAATTCTCAAAAAGTCCCATTTTGCTCAAATAAACGGTTACCTTATCAACTTTGAAGAGCCATAACTTTTCCAAAAATCATCCGATTTTTAAAATTTTTGCATTTTTGTCAATGGTTTTGATTCTAGATTGAATCTGCATCAAAAATTTGTTGATGGCGGTACTTTGAAATTTTTGACTATTTTTAGCCATTTTTGCATACTAACCCCTTGACAAAAAGTGAAAAAAATGGAAAATTTTGAAATGGGAATTTTTGGTGTCTGATCGATTTCTGGCATCAAAATAATGATAAAAAACTTTACCGCAGATAGTTTGGAGCAATATTTAAGAAAATATGGCCAAAATAGTGTAAAAATGGTAAAAAAAAATGAAATTTCAAAAAGATCAAATTCCCCTGTCTTGAAGGTATTTATAACTTTGACAAAATTTAACAAATGTTAATTTTTTTTGCATTTTCATTTCTTCTTATTTTCTGTACGTATAGAAAACTTTATTTCGATGCATTTGGAGAAATATTTTAGAAGATATGGCCAAAAGGTTGAAAAATTCTCAAAAAATCCCCTTTTGCTCAAATAAACGGTTACCTTATCAACTTTGAAGAGCCATAACTTTTCCAAAAATCATCCGATTTTTAAAATTTATGCATTTTTGTCAATGGTTTTGATTCTAGATTGAATCTGCATCAAAAATTTGTTGATGGCGGTACTTTGAAATTTTTGACTATTTTTAGCCATTTTTGCATACTAACCCCTTGACAAA
Source organism: Drosophila quadrilineata (assembly GCA_018150725.1). Lineage (NCBI taxonomy): Eukaryota > Metazoa > Arthropoda > Insecta > Diptera > Drosophilidae > Drosophila > Drosophila quadrilineata. The sequence goes on from JAECWN010000407.1 coordinate 4,290,682, forward strand.
AAGTGAAAAAAATGGAAAATTTTCGAATGGGAATTTTTGGTGTCTAATCGATTTCTGGCATCAAAATAATGATAAAAAACTTTACCGCAGATAGTTTGGAGCAATATTTAAGAAAATATGGCCAAAATAGTGTAAAAATGGTAAAAAATCATGAAATTTCAAAAAGATCAAATTCCCCTGCCTTGAAGGTATTTATAACTTTGACAAAATTTAACAAATGTTATTTTTTTTTGCATTTTCATTTCTTCTTATTTTCTGTACGTATACAAAACTTTATTTCGATGCATTTGGAGAAATATTTTAGAAGATATGGCCAAAAGATTGAAAAATTCTCAAAAAATCCCCTTTTGCTCAAATAAACGGTTACCTTATCAACTTTGAAGAGCCATAACTTTTCCAAAAATCATCCGATTTTTAAAATTTTTGCATTTTTGTCAATGGTTTTGATTCTAGATTGAATCTGCATCAAAAATTTGTTGATGGCGGTACTTTGAAATTTTTGACTATTTTTAGCCATTTTTGCATACTAACCCCTTGACAAAAAGTGAAAAAAATGGAAAATTTTGAAATGGGAATTTTTGGTGTCTAATCGATTTCTGGCATTAAAACCGGCATAAAAAAACTATACCGTAGTTAATTTGGAGCAATATTTTAGTCGTCGAATACATTTTCATAATTTTTCACGCAATTTAAAAGTTAGGTGCTTTATCAGCGCATAGCCAATGTGCGTTATATATCTTAAACTATCAAGTCAAGTGCATTTTGTCAGCCTCTGATGTTGCCTACTATGTTAATTGAAGTCGCTAATAAATCAAAGGATTCTTTTCGCTGATGATTCTCGGTAGTTGCAGCAATTAATGAAATATTTAGTACGGCGCACTTTGACAACATTATTAAGGGAAGTTAGCGAGGGAGAGAGAAAGAGTGCGCTTGTGGGATGTGAGACGGAGATAGCAAGATAGTGAGCCTTGGCAGCTGTTGGCGGTAGAAACTTAAAAGTAATTTTAACGAGCGAAGTCGAGAGCAGTAAAAGGAGGCAACTTTTTTAGTGCTAAAATTTTACAGTTTGCTTTTTTCTCAGTTTTTTTTTTTTTTTTTTTTTTTTTTAAATTTTCTGCCGCACATGAGGAAAAGTTTCATATGAAGGCACGCCCAAAAGCGCCATGAAGTCGTTAGCTATTGAAATATGATTATTGCACTTCAATATGTGTGTATGTGTGAGAATGTGTGTGTGGGTGTGTTTGAGTGTGTGTGTGTGTGTGTATGGCCCTATGTGTGGCATGCATTTTAATCAACTTTATGGCGCCGCCCAAACCCATTTACAGAAAGAGCAGAGAGAGACTTTCGCGTCTAGAGGCCCCTCAACGAGGAATTGTTGCCATTTGCAGTTCGATAGCTTTTCTATCTCTTTCACACTCAATATCTATCTCTGTCTTTCATGCTGTATTGATTGTGTTTGCTGTTAGCGCGTTAATTTTTCAATTTCGCAAATGGCTAACCGTCGACATTGAGGCAAAAACTTTTGCGGCGTGATCAAAACTTATGACTTTATGAACAATGCCAAGAAAACTAACACAACAAAAGTGGGAAGGAGGTTCCATAAGAACGAGATAGCAGCAGCAAACAGAAACAGTTAAAGAGAGAGTGCGAGAGAGACAGTGAGTAAAAGAGGGATAGCAGCAAAGCTAATTGAAAGCGCTTAACAGCCATTGACCAGATCTATATGGCCAAAAGCAAAAGCAAGAAAAATATCAAAACCAACAAAAAAAAGTATAACTTATTTTGTGGTCTTTCAGAAACGTGTTGATGCTTGAGTCTTAATACTTTTGTAGCTCAGTTTAGCGGGGAATCTGACATACCCCAGTATGAAATTAGCTATGAATATGGGATGATGAGATTACTTCAATGAGAAAGTATCTAAAAGTATCTGCAGCAGTTAATAAAAACTCTAATCGATATGGTATCGATACTGAAAGTTTGAAAGAATCATTAATTTGAATTGAAGGTAGTTTTAGGAGGAGCTCAGCGGACTATTGCAAGGCGTTATCGGCTCCTCAAAGTAAAGAGACCTCAAGTATTAAGATTCTTAATTATTTTTGAATTATTATACTCATCGAATTAAATAATTTAAAATTTCTCCTACAATACAATTTATTATTGCTATGCTATCGCTGTAAAATATTAACGTGTTTTTTTAAAGAGACAATTTGGCAAACTTAGAAAATTACGTAGTTTGAGGAAGAACTGCCCAAAGTGGCGTCTCCATAAGGACTCAGTTCGTTTCATGTATTTGAAATTTATTGGAATTGCTGGGCCAACATACCTGCTGAGAAGTGCAACTGGAGCTCCTCCACAGTCATCCATATGCTCGCCCTGGTTATTGTTGTTGTTGTTGTTTCGCCATTTTTCCTCTTCGAGAAATTTCAAAAACTTTGTCTTCTTGGCAATAAGCGTTGATTTGACATTGGTGCATTTCTTGCGGTTCGCCACAGCATCCAGTAATGGCAGAGCACCTGCTCCAATGCCACCAACACCAACACTACCACTACCACCAGCTCCAACTCCAACTCCAGTTGATGGTGCTGATGATGATGATGATGTTGCTGCTGTGTTGACCTCGTGCGGATCAGAGCTGCCGCCTCGCTGAGCGGTTGCTGTTGTTGACAGGCAGCTATTGTTATGGCTCCCAACTGGGCTGATGATATTGTTGTTGCTGTTGTTGTTGATGTGGTAGTTGTGGCTCTGCTGATTTCTGTCTCTGACATTTTGGCAAATGCCACCAGTTGCCAATCCTCCTGCCACTCCTCCTCCTCCATTGCAATTGAACAATTTCTGCAGCGCCGGTGAACACATTGCGGTTGACATTGATGTAGCGACCGGATTCCCATAGTTTGTTGTTGCTATATCTGCTCCAAGTCCTGCTCCTGTTCCTGCTCCCGCTCCTCCTCCACCAGCACCTGCCACGGCTGACGAGCTGCCATTGCCGCTCTCAGTGCCAAAACTTTTGAATTTATGCTGCAAACTGCAGGCGCCACTTGAGCAACTTCTACCCATTGAATGCCTTGCTCCCAATTCAGGACCACCGCCGCCTTTTAGCGACGCATAGCTGCCAAAGTCCTGCAACAACAACAAAACAAAAATAAGAAATTCAAGTTATCGAAATGTCCTTGGTGCATATTCTTATTGAAGAGGTTAGCACTACTTACGCCATAGAGAGAGGCATTGTAGCCAGCATTGAGCACATAGATCGAATTCTGATTGTTGCACTGATAGACCATGTCGTCCATTTTATCAACTGTTCAAAAGAAAATTATGAATATTATTTAATTTTAATATTAATAATTATTAATTATTAATAAAAAAAATATAACTAAAAGTTAAATTTAAAGTTAAAGTAAATACATACAAAGATCTACATGTTATAAATATGACTCAGAAGTAGCAACTGCATTAGATTTTGTACTGTTGCTATTATAATTCTCAACTGGTTTTTGTTGTGCCCAATACCTAAGGTCGCATCTGATTTTCTTTAAGTTTTCGTTGGCCAGTAGACTATGCTACGTAACCTTACGTCAATTATTTTACTTTCTTATATAACTTCTTAATAAATTAAAGACATTAAAATTATTTTAATTACACTATTTTCACTATAATAAATCTATATCTTCTTTACTTTTCAATCTCTTAGTTCTTTCTCTCTCCCTTTCTTCATATACGATTTTAAAATTTTTCGTTTCACTCTCAAACTGCCATTTCAAATTGAATCACTCATCTTGATTCTGACTTATTTTATCTTATCAGGATAAATCATTTACGTAAAGCAAATTATCTCTTCGATACCATTTTTCTGCTACTCTATCTAGCTCTATCTATATATCTTCTTCTTTTGCTTCCTCTTATATTGAAAGTGTTTCCGTTTGCTACTCATTTTCAATTTCAATTTCAATTTCCATTTTTACTTTCGACTTTTTGTCACGCATATGCCTTCGTCCTGTCTCTAACCTATTGAATAATTCAGTATGTTTTGCTACCAAAATGTAGGGATACTTTGGTCAGCTTCAACTCTATCAGGAAAGGGACAGTGCAAGATAGAGTCTGCCAATATGGCAAATACATTTAATAAAAATATGCAAATTTTGTTTCGATTTCGAATGCCGTCCAAAAATTATCGCCTGCTGTTGTCGCAATTTTCCAATCCAAAAATAAAAAATAAAAAAGCAAAAGAATAAGTAAAATTAATTTAAATTCTGATTGATGGAAATTGTTGCTTACGCGCTGAACTTTCAATAAATTTCGTCTCGTAAATATCCAAAGACGAATCACGTAAAAATCTCAGCTGCTCTCTGTTGCTATCTCCTTCTCGCTGGCGTCTTTGTCTGTCTCTGTTGCTCAGCTGATGGCTTATGGAAAGTGTTGATTGCTCTTCAGAAGCTACCAGTGATGATGATGATGTTAGTTGTTGTTGTTGTTGGTGGTGATGGTGGTGCTGGTGGTGGTGGTGGTGGTAATGGCCGGATGGTGGCTCGTGTTGTTGGTAATCAAAGCTGCAATTACCACCGTTGTACACGTCCAATTGAAGCGGAAATTTATGCGGCTGTTGTAGCGTGTAAACGCCAGCTTTGTTGCTCCTGTTGCTTCTAACTGAGTTCTTGTTGTTGTTGCTGCCGCTGTTGCTGCTGTTGTTGTTGTTGGAGGAGCGAAACCAGCTCGTTAGCCACAAGGATTGTAAGTCTATAAAATTGGAACCAGAAGCAAAACCGAAACGAAAACGAAATGAAACCAAAACAGAAAATGCCATGAATTGACTGAGTACATAAGTGCGTAAGAAAGAGAAAGTTAGACTTATGAAGAGACGTGGAGTGAGAGTGAGGACAGGCAAGGATACTAACGAAAAGTGAGGGGTGGGGGTGGGGGTGGCTGTGGTCGTGCTACCATATTGAGCTAAATAAGCAAGTTTTTTCTTTGCGGTGACCATGAAATGTAGACCCAGATTTGTTTAATGCACACAGGATGAGCATTTGTTCCATGTTCATGTAGTTCTTCGTCTTTCGTCCTATTTGTGTTCCTCCGTCTTCTGCTTCTCTGCTTATTCATGTTATTATAGTCAACACGCAGCAGGAGCTCCTCGCTTTTATTCTCTTCTTATTTTTTGTTGTCGGTTGTTATTCATGTTGCTCGCTTAGCTTTGAAGCTTGTTAGGAAAAACCCATTGAATGCTGTCAAAAAAAAAGAACTCAAGCATTTTTACAATGATCGAGTCTAGTATACTCTATAAATATTTTCAAATGTATATTTGCATTCCCTCAAGAAATTGCTTAAGAATTAATCTAGCTAATCAAAAACACTGAATGTTCGATTCTATTCACAGCTGTTCAATTGAAGCTTTAAGCTTTAAGTAGCTTTCGAAACGCTTTTGTTCACTACCAGCAGCTTCAAGATATATTTTAGCAGCTTTTCAAATTTATAGAGCTTACAGCTATCATTTGAGAGCTTTAAAGCTTAATCTATAGATTTTAAGAAGCTTTCAAGTGCAGGCATTGTCCAAATCTGTTATAACAAAATAAGCAACTCTGTTGGCTGATATATTAACCAACTAATGGATGTGCCACAACAAACAAAAGAGAAAAAAAGAGAATTGTGTGCTTCCAGCTGTCTATCTGTTTCGCTGTCTCTCCATTTGTATGACTGTCAGTCTGTTCATTTGTCTGTCTGAATGTCCGTCTATCTGTTTTGGCCATGATAAAATTACGCTTGAAAGGCAGTTCATCGAAATGAACAGGAACAGCAACAGCATCAGGTTGCGGGCTTGTTGCCAACACCATTAAAATCTACACTTGTATCAAAAGTATATACTATATATATACATATGTATGTATAGGTATATGTATCTGTAGACTTCATTTTTACAGTTAGGCTGGGACTCTGACAATGCGTTTGTCAGTTTCAATGTTATCTGCGGGTCCAACAGCCAAACGAATTTGTTTCCAGGCACGCAAAATAATCAAAAATAATCCTTTTACTCTTTTCACTGCTACGCTTTATTTTTTTTTATTTTTTTTTGATTTGTCTGTGGTTTTCTGCTTGTTATTCTTTATTGTTGTTGTTTTTTTTGGGAGGGTTTAGAGAGAGCGTAGCTTAGTTATGGATGCCATTGTTTGGGGTACGTCTCTCTCTCTCTCTCTCTCTCTCTCTTTCTCACTCTGTCTCTTTCTAGCTGGTTTTTGTCCAATGTTTATCTAAGCTTGTTGATTGTTTTCATTTGCCTGGCTGAATTGGCATCCATTGCGTATACGCAACAACTACGCTACCCTTCAAATATGATACGGTTTCTCTCATTCTTTCACCCTCTCACTCTCTCTTTGTCTCCTTCTACAATTGTACTTATTTGGCAATTTGTATGCATTCACATTTATTATGCAAAATCATGTGTCACATATTTACCTAAACTCTCTCTCTCTCAGCTGAGGTCAATTCTCGCCCAGTCCAACCAAATGATTCATTTCATTCATCAAAATGTCACACAGTTGTGCGCCGTGCCCTTTGGCCAAATCCCTTAAAGCCCCTTAAAGCCAGCCAACGAAATCTCTGTGGTGTGTGTGTGTGTGTGAGTATGTGTGTTAGCCCGTCATTAATCGCAGGCTAAAACCTACCTAGGGGTTACACGAGTGTATCACATAGACCTCAAATTTGGCATCCAAATCGAGTTGACAGCGTAGGGGGCACCTATTGCCACATACACTTGGCAAAAATGATGAAAATTGGGGTTCCTGCAACTGTGAAATTACATAGCTACGCCAAAATTGTACCGATTTTCAATTTTTTTTTGCATTTTCTTTACTTTTTAATTTCTTATTTCCTTCCCCCTCATCATTCTTTCAGTTTCCCTTTAATCTCTATCCCTCTCTTCTCTGTCTCTCTCTTTTCAACAATCATTTAATTTTCCATTTCTACTTTTCTATAATTCTCTCTCTTACTTCATTTTCCCTTTCGCTATCTCTCTTTGCATTAAAAATTTTCCCATATTGGCACTTTTTTATTTTTGCCAATATGTCAATTTTTTAAAAAATAACCAATATTTTCACATAGGTATTTTTTAAGGTAATGGATTTTTGTCATGAAAAAAGGCGTAATAATCTTTGCTGGAGTTGATTTGGAGCAGTATTTTAAAATAATAGAAATTATTAAATAGAAATACAATTTGATATCTTGGGTTTCTCTCAGTGTATTTATTGCTGGGATCACACGCATCAACGAAATGGCTATTAATGTTAGGTGTCATTGTTGTCAGCCATTGTTTTCTATGTGTGTGTGTGTGGGTGTGTATTATATTAGTAAGTGTGTATGTGTGTGTAGGCGTGTGTGTTTTGTATGTGTGTGTGTGTGCTTGGTTCTTTTATTTTGTTGTTCTGGGGCAAAAAGCGACCGTTGCCTCGCTGAGCATTTCTAATGAGCGGCAATAAAGCAAATGTGGCAGGTGACATACATCAAACAATTTGCACATTATAATTGTTGACACGCTGTGCCTGCCTCTTCTTATAGACGCTGCTGCTCTTGGTTGTTGCTGTTTTTGTTGTTGTTAGGGAGTCCCCAGACAATCCCAAAGCTACGAATGCTTAGGAGTGGAGTGTCATTAGTCGTAGACCCATGCGGGTGTTTTCCCATTTGCCATGCGGTTTCAATTCTAGCCTGACTTTTATTTTAGGTTCTCGTTTTGTGCCAACTTTGTCTTTCCCACAAACTGTATGACTCTCCTCTCCTCTCTCTCTCTCTCTCTCTCTCTCTCTCTCTATCTAATGCTGTCTCGGTTTCGCTTTGGTTTATTTTATTTTATTTGTTTGGGGCGCGCCATGTCCTGTGCATGCTAATAATAAAAGTTGTATTTATTTTGGGATTTGCGTAAAATGCCTGCCTGCTGTTGTCCTATGTGAAACAAAGACAGAGATACATAGAAAGATAGAGAGAGAGAGAGAGAGAGCTATAGAAGATGAGAGAGAGAGGGAGAGTCCAATGAAAAGGCAAGCAAGTCAAGCGAATCACAATAAGCGCTTTTCTGGGTCGCTCACAGCGGACCAGAGTGGGAGAGGTTGTAGGAGAGGTTGTAGGAGAGGTTGCTGGAGAGGTTGTAGGGTAGGTTGCGGGTGAGGTCGAATCGCAGCCAGTGAAGTGAACGCATATTTGTCATAATCAGCGCTTAGGCATACGCATTTCAATGTTTACCCACACACATCCATACACACACACACACACACACACATACACATGTGTTTGTTAGATTGAAACTGACATTGACTGTGATTTGTGACTTCAACTGTCCACTTTTGTGGCGGTCTATGGAGGCGGGGGAAATGGCATAGGGATCCTTGACTAACGACTAGTTCCTAAATTCAGCCCTAGCTTTTCCTTCTTTTTTGTCGAGCATTATAAAGTTTAGGCTGCAATTTATCATTGTTGTGTGAAGTGCAAATCGTTGTATAATCAAAAGGCAAAAGCTGACAATTCATTAACAGTAGCTCAGTTAGGAGGCGATACAGTGGGAGAAAGGAAGTATTCCGGTAGGAATTGGAATAAGAGTTATCGACAGTTGCGGAAGGCGCAGCTAAGGAGGAAATTGTGATTGCCACCAGAGGAGAGACAAATATTGAAGGCAAAGGTAACTCTAGAAAGAGAAATGAAGAAATTAAGACATAGACGTCGATATATTAAGAAAGTAAGATATGGTGCAGTAAATGTGGAAGATTTGTGGTGAATTAAGAATTAAATTTGGAACCTGAATTGAAGGTGTTCTTAGTTTCTAACAGTAGGCTCAGATTAATTGAAAATGAAGTATCGGAAAAGATTTTGAAAGAAAGGACTTGGAATGAATTGGGAAAGTAAAGATAGAGAAGAAATGAAGGAAAACAATTAAAAAGAGTAAAAGAAGAGAAAAGCAGTACGACAGTAAAGGAAGAAAAATAGGAGTTTGGAATGGATATAAAAAGAAAATAGATGCAAAAATAGGAAAGCAAACGGAAGGAAAGCAAAAGGTATATAAGGAAAGAAAAGGAAAAGGAAAAGGAAAGAAATGAAAGGAAAGAAAAGGAGAGGAGGAGAAAGAAAAGAAAAGAAAGAAAAGAAAAGAAAAGGAACATAAATGAAAGAAAAGGAAAGATAAGGAAAGAAAAGGAAAGAAAAGGAAAGATAAGGAAAGAAAAGGAAAGAAAATTAGAATATATGAAAATAAGAATATAAGAGCAAAAACAGCAACACTTTCAATAAGCAAAGCAAAGTAAAGGCAAATAGGAAGTCCGGCAAAGTGTTGACACTATATGCTGAAAAGGGGGCGTAAGCCATAATATCCATATGGTTATGGGTTAAGTCCCACCTCCCACATCGACTGGTCATAAATTTTATGCGCGCATAAAAAATGTTTTCGATTTGCTTCGATGCGCACATAAATTGAAAGGTCACGTATGCCCAGGTGTCTTTCCCTCTTTCTCTTTTCATTTTCTTTGTCTCTTTCTTATGTGCTTGTCTCATTCCTCTTTGCGTTGTAAGCAATCAATATGCCATGGAAATTATATGAGAAGATGCAATAAATTTAGTTTTTAATCTGTTTATGCAGATGTGTTTTTGGCCAATGCATGGAAAATGCCGGAAAATGCGAAATGCGAAACTTGCCAAAATAACAATCTGTGGTTTATCATTCATGTGTGTTTATGTTTTTGGGCCAACATAAATTTGTTATCCAACAAAATTCCATTGAAAGGCAGATGAAGCTTCACATTGTTTTTTTTTTCTTTAGTCCTGACATCATAATAAAATAACGCGGGAAATTGCTCGTATTTGAGCCATAAATTAACAATTTATATGAAACATACTAAATCTATGTTAGTGCACAGTTATAGAACAAGCGAGATGGATACATGGAGTGCAAGAGGGGAGGAAGGGTGGTAGAAAGAGAGTCTGATATATGTTGTAAGCCTTTTATACCGCGATTATCTTTATGTTTGTTACATTCATTGTTATTGTTTTTGTAGTTGTTGTTTTTTTTTTTGGCATTTCCAATAAGCAGTTATTCAAAGCGGATTTTGTATTGGCCATTTTCCGCCATTGTGGGCATGATTTCATTTCCGCCATACGCGGCGTATACGTAATGCCAAAACACAAATGCATTTCATAATCAGGGCAAAACATTTCTAAATCCATTTTCACCAACAAAATATTGCTGTCTGCAACTAGCTTAAGTTCTGTAAATTTTGACCCTGCTGCAATTTGTGGCAAAATAACCCAAATATTTTAGAACTTGAAAAATGTGAAGCGAAAGTAGAAAGTCAGTGAAGAGAGAGAGAGAGAGAGAGAGAGAGCTTAAACAAAGCAGAATTTTTACACACTTGTAAGAAAAATCTAGCAAATAAATTCAACAAGGGTCGTCGCCGGTAACTGCCTTTAAATGCCGAGGCAATCAAGGGTAATAGAGAGGGAGATGAAGAAAAGAACAGAGAGAGAGAGAGAGAGAGAAAGAGAGAAGGAAGTTTGCTAAAATGTGAGGCATTTATGTTTAAGGCCAGCTGGCACTCGAAAGGAGATAAACATTATTTAAGAAATATGCCAAGTGCGTGTTTATACACACACACACTCACACACATATGAACAACACATATGCACACACACCCATACACCCACAGAGACAGAGACAACACACAACAGAGTTATTGGCTGTAGGGCAAAATTTACATGAAGCTAAGCAAATGTTTGCGCTGTCACATGTTGTTATTGAAAGACCACCCTCCCAAACACACTAACATTGCTGTTGTTGTGCATATGGCCTGTTATTGTAGAGCATTTATTAGTCGCAATTAATTAAGCAAAACATTTCTACTAATTGCTCGCAATGCCACTAACAACAACTTTTGGCATTTGCTGTCAAACGTTGAGTAAGAAAATAATATTGATATGTTTTGGCAACCCTAAATCTTATTGAACAGCGCTGTTAACTTAACATACGGTTGTTAATTTAAGTGAAAGTCGAGTAAAGAGTGTGATAAAAAAGAAGAAAGATATATATATATATATATATATATATATATATATATATATATATATATATATATATATATTAATTCTTTTACAAAATATTATTAAAGCCAAAATATTTTGGCTTCGTGTTTGCAACCCTAGCTGGTATTTAACAGCGCTGTTAATTTAACATGACTGTTAAACTCAAGATACTATAGGAAGTGACAAGAAAAAAAGAAGACTTGGCAGCCACTTTTTAATTAAATTGTATTTATTTTTGTTTATGCAAAAATCCAAATTAATTAAAGTCATAGTTAGGGAATAAATAATATTCATAGAATACGATATGTTTCTTTGATATTTAATGCGGCAATAGACTAATAAAACGCATTGATATGATGATATTGATGACGACAGTGCTGATGGCCGACGATGATGATGGCCACAACTGCTGCCAACAACTTGGCACAGAGGCAGGCACCTTAAGGGCCAATCCGCTTTTCAAGTCTTGCGGCACTTCACTTCACTTCTAATGGAAATGCCACATAAAACAAAAAACAAAAAAAAAACACAAAAAAAATGGAAAAGAAGAAAAACAAGAATCGAGTAGAAGCAGGAGGCAATTCAGTTTTGTGGCCAGCACAAGGACAGCTGCTGGCAGCACGTGGACAGGCGAAACAAAGCGATGAAGTGTAGCCTCCATCCTCAAAAAAAAAAAAAAAGTACAATAATAAAGAAGAAAACTTCAAGTGCAAAGGACCGCACTCAATTTTTTTTCTTTTTTTTTCTTGTACTTTCCTTTGTTGTTTTTCGCTGGCTATGTAAACACATTAGATAACTTGAGGTTCTCTCTTAGTATCTATGCCAACTACATCAGCTACGTCTTTCGCAGTCGCAATTCACATTCACATTGAGATTCTAATTCAGATTCAGATTCTAATGCTGATTCGCCTTGTTCGTGAGCTTGTGAAAGCGTTTTAATGCCTTATCCAAAATATACATATAATTTTTGATTAATGATAAAAAAACAAGTTGCACTTGCTTTACGCTTTGAAGCTGAAGATTATGAAAAAAGAGAAAGACAGATAGAGAGGGATAGAGATAAAGATATGGAAGTCACACACACTACGGACATTTGCATTTGCTCTTTTAATCCGCGGTTTCATTTGTGCTGCTGCCTGAAAGTCGACTACAAATAATTTTCTCATTTCAACCACTTTGGCGCGTGCCCAAAGACTGCCACATCAGACTCATATGTATAGCTCCAACACTCCCACACATCTCTGCACTAAATATTCACTAAATGCAACCAAAAATTTTGTCATTTGTTTGAGACGTGATTTGATTATCTAAAGAGTCTTATAGAGTTTTAGTTAGTTCACGAAAGTCCCTCAAAGACCTCATATGCTAAGCTCATGGTCAGAGACGCTGCTTGGCCCCTAGTTGATTTTGGCCGGCTTAAGTGCAAAAGTGAAGCTAACACACACACAGACACACACATACGCACGCATATCTAACTTTTTGACTTGCTAAAAATAAGTGTCTTATATAAGCGAGAGTTGTTTCAATAATTTCGTTGAATTTGAAGTAAGAATCAAATTCAAAAGTTATTTAAGTTTTACCTTTTCAAATATAAAATAAGAAGTAAATTGATTTGATTAATAAATTTCAAAGAATTAACAAAAAAAAAAATAACGAAGTGCCGCAAGACGTCTCCCCGACGGGGAATTGAACCCCGGTCTCCCGCGTGACAGGCGGGGATACTAACCACTATACTATCGAGGACGTTGCATCTTCTTGAGCTAAAAGTTCTTTCGAATCGCAGATAGAAGAATGTGATGTTGTGAATGGCCAAGCAATGAAAAGAACTATATATAATTATCTATGTATATGCGTAAATACATTTTTATATTTTTATGTTTGTTGTATGTAAGTGTGTTAGGGATTCCTGTATGCCAGCAGAGTTATATAGACTTTTCGAACAGCCCTAGGTATGCAGTTGGCACATGTGTGCCTGGTACATATGGGATCAGTTGCTACTGTCGCCAAAGCCAAAAAATAACAGAACTTTCATTCCATTTCAACTGGGGCTGAGTTCTATTTGCCTTGACAACGGATTTGGCTTAACTTCCGGGCTTTTGGCAACATTTCTTTATATTCTTTGGTTTGGCAGGAAACAGAAGTGTGGTAGCACCTGGCACTGTCAACGCTTTGCACTTCACATTATTCTGTGTAGTGTGTATTTCGCTATCATTTCTCATTTCACAAAAGTCTTTTATAATAAATAATAGTTGAGTCACTTAAGGGGATTAATGTTGAAATTAGTTTATGCGAATGATTAAGGATGCGTGTGTGTGTATGTGTGTCTGTGTTGAGGATGTCACGCTGAATATGAATGTGATTGTGGTTTTGTGATGACAAATCTGTTGGGATATTCAGTCGAGTACATTAGAAGACACATGGTGAATATTAGATTTGCCACTGCCACTACCACATCCATTAATTTTAATTAATATACAACAATCGTATAGAAGTTAGTTGATGAGCTTCACTTTTATCTACATGATATTTCCATTTCATATCTGTTGATAACAAAATCTTATCAATGAGTTACCTGAAAATCTACATAAATTTTCCTAATAGTACTTTTTTTTATAATTTATTTATATATCTGTTTAGAATATATATTTAATTTTAACTAGCTCTTTAGCTGCATAAAGCTGATTTATTTTGTGTACATCATTTAATTTTGTCTGTTTTTTAAAAATCCCTGTTAAGCGCTAAGCATTTTTTATTTATTCAAACTTTGATCGCTGTTATCACTAATCGATAATTAGTTATCAGTACTGTTATCTGTAAAGCTGCCGGTATATTATTAGAATTTATTTTTTATCACAGTTTCATTATCAATTATCTGGCTACCAATTTATATGTTTTTTTTCCGCATTTCTTACGTCATATGATTTTGTTTACATATTGAAATGAGAGTCGCTCTTTTTAGAAACTTAATAGCAATTTTAAGTATCGAAAAGAGAGGAAGCGTGTCAATCACCCACCAACTAAGGCACCTTTAAGATGCTACAGCAGCGACGAAAAGAATTTCGTCTTTCTCTTAGCTACTCGCTCTCTCTCTCTTTCTCTTTGTCTCTTTTTAATACTCTGAAGTGAGTCACATGAGACATCAGCAGAGTCAGTGTCAGACGTAAATTAACTTTGCTGGTGTAAAGATCGTGTGCTCGTGTTAAAATTGGTTAAATAATTTATTTCATATTTTATATGGAACTATTGCAGCTGCATTTATTAACACCTTTGAATGTTTGTTAATTATTTAACAACATTTGCTCGCTACTTTTAAAATCAAACAAAGCAAAACGTTTGCTGTCTCTCGTTCGTTCGCACTCAATTACTTTTTTTCGCCGCTCTCGCTCTCATTTTGAATTTGCCGGTGCGCGACGCTCTCTCTGGCACTCTTTGTGCTGCTGTATATGAGAAAGCGCAAATAGCTGCTCTGCTCAGTGTTGTTTTACCGGTTGTTGGGGTAAGACATTGAATCTTGAGGTGGGGCGTGTTGACTGCTTTGTTATTCCTCTCCCCTCTCACCAACTCGCTATGGTGCTCGTTGAATTATTTTTTGTGTTGACAATAATCGGCGGTTTGCTATATAAATGGTCAGTATCGGGATTCGGTTACTTTGCTAAACGGTTCGTCGCCCATGAACCTGCCAAGCCTCTCTTGGGGAATCTGCCGCTGTCCGTGTTAATGGGCAGCGGTTCCTATTTGCGGCACAGCATTGAAATTCATCAGCGGCTGAAGCAGCACAAGATCTATGGCGTTTACAATCTACGGGATCCGTTGTACTATCTGGCTGACCCCGAACTTATACGACAGGTGGGCATAAAGCACTTCGAGAACTTTACCAATCATCGGCCCGGTATTACCGATGACCATGCCACCGGTGATATCACGGTCATGGCGAAATCCCTGCTGTCGCTCAGGGATCGTCGCTGGAAAGAGATGCGCAGCACATTGACGCCGTCATTCACCGGTGCCAAGATACGACTGATGTTTGAGCTAATTAATGCATGCAATGTAGAAGCGATAGCCTACTTGGAGCGTCAGCTAGACAACAGCACAGACGAGGCAGTGGAACTGGAAATGAAGGAGTTCTTCACACGCTACACCAACGATGTGATTGCCACGGCAGCCTTTGGCATACAGGTGAACAGTTTTGTGGATCAGCAGAATGAGTTCTTCACGTTGGGCCAGAGGGTCTCCCAGTTTAGTTTGTGGGGTGCCATAAAGGTGATGCTCTTTATACTGGTGCCTTGGCTAATGAAGGTAGTCTTCAAAAGGATTTCATGCACCTATCATATGTAACTAAACTTGGTTCATTCTTAGGCTCTGCGAGTACCTCCCATGGACCTGAATAATGTGGCCTATTTTAAGCGTTTAGTGTTTGGCGCCATTAAGCATCGCCGAGAGCATAACATTGTGCGTCCCGATATGATACAGCAGCTGATGGAGGCACAGCGTCAGTTCAAAGAGGAGCAGGAGAAGCAGACACAAGATAAAGGCGGTGCCGAGTTCAACGATGAGGATCTGTTGGCTCAGTGTTTGCTCTTCTTCTCCGCTGGCTTCGAGACCGTCTCCACCTGCCTCAGCTTCACCAGTTACGAGTTGCTCATGAATCCTGAAGTTCAACAGAAGCTTTACGAGGAAATTATGCAGGTTGAGCAGCAACTGGCGGGCAAGCCACTAAACTATGATGCTTTAATGGAAATGAAGTATTTGGACTGCGTCATCTCCGAGTCCTTACGGAAATGGCCACCAGCCATTGTCATCGACCGCATGTGCGCGGCGGACTTTGAACTACGTGACGAGGCGGATGAATTGGTTGTGCAATTGCGCAAGGGTGACCTGGTGCATGTGCCCATTGTGGCGCTACACCATGATCCGGATAACTTTGAGGAACCAGAGCAATTCAGACCGGAGCGTTTTGATGATGACCACAAGCATGAGATACGTCCCTTTACCTACATGCCATTCGGCATCGGAAGAAGAAGTTGCATTGGCAATCGCATGGCCCTGATGGAGGTCAAGTCTCTGATCTACCAACTTGTGCTACGCTTCAAGCTGTTGCCCGCAGAACGCACAGCCATGGATATGATGGGCAGCATTACAGGTTTTCGCATGGAACCCCGTGAGCTCTTCTGGTGCCGTTTCGAGCCAAGGCAACCCGGTATACCAAAGCATATAATGGAGAAACTAAATAAGTTGGGCAACAGTGTGAGCTTTATGTGAGCTTTTGGATAAATCAACTTGAAAAGGCGCCGCTAAGTCCTGCGGAAGCTTCATAACTGGCGTTTGATTGCTTTCATAACTTGTTTCAGCTTTAACTACAGCTTTAAAACTCTTTTAAGCAACTTTATGATCCTTTCGTGTTTATAATAAGATTTCGGCTGCAAGTTTAAAGCGCTTTCCAAGCTCTTTTAAGCAACATAAAGCATGAATGCCCAAATATGAAAATTATGCAAAATGGTAAATAAATTGCAAAAAATCTTGCAGAAAAAAGCTAAAAATCATGCAATTTATTTTATTGTTGTTCTTTTTGATGTTGTTGCTCGGGCGACACGATGAAAAGCTGACAAATTTGCCGTAACAATTTTTCTACTCTCCACGTCCTAACACTGTCACAACAACATCGTGGTCGCTAGCAACAACAACCCTAATAACAACAACAACAACAACAACAACAATTGGAGCAACAAAATGATATTTATGACTGGGCGACTGTGGTTACAACAACATCCAAAGCCACAAACACAAAGCAGAGCAACGGGAACAGCAAACAGACGTGTTAAGCGAATTCAACACACACACACACACAGATATATAGTATATATACATATATGTATATGTAGATTCACATGTGTATGTGTGTGTGTGTGTGTGGTAAGTGTAGGTGCTGATGGGAAAGGGAGACCACGTGGGTTCGCTAGCTACACAAAGGCACATTAAGGATTATTTATTGGACGTTATTTTTCAGGCGGCATTAAAATTTCTGTATATTATGAATTACATTTCACTTGTGTCATAAACCGCGTAAAAAATGTTGCACTGCTAATAAAAAACAACACTGTGTGAGAAAAAGAGTGAGAGCAAGACAGAGGGAGAGAGAGAGAGATAGCGAAAACTTCAAACAGATAAGGTCATAAAAATATTAAAAGTTGGAAGCATGTTGCCCTCATGCCAGGATTACAAAAATGTTGTAAGACATATTAGCACTTCATATAACAATAAACACTTATGGAATGTAGAATGTCTCATAATTAGGCAATATAGTAACCGACCTTCTTGTAGTAAGTCCCTTAAATACAGCAGATCACTCTTTAATTGGCTCAAACAACTACTTTTGTAGGTATACATATAAAACTTTACTTTCATTAATTTGGACAAATATTTTTGAAAATATGGCCAGACAAGTGAAAAAAGTCAAATTTTGCTAAAAGAAACGGTTACCTTGTTAGCTTTAAGAAGCCGTAACTTTTACAAAAATTATCCGATTTTCAAAATTGTAGCATTTTTGTCAATGGTTTTGATTCCAGTTTGAATCTCCATCAAAAATTTGTTGATAGTGGTACTATAAAATTTTTACATTTTTTTTACCCATTTTAGCATACTGACCCCTTGATAAAAAGTCAAAAAAGTGAAAATTTAAAAAATGGCAATTATTTGTGTCCAATCGATTTTTGGCATCACAATAGACATAAAAAACTTTACCGCAGTTAATTTGGAGCATAATTTTAGAAAATATGGCCAAAATAGTGTAAAAATGGTAACAAAATCATGATATTTAAAAACGATGAAATTCTGCTGATTTTAGGTGCATATAACCTTGAGAAAACTTAGCCTATTTTAAAATTTTTTTCATTTTCATAATTTTTTACTTTCCATAGGTAAATAAAACTTTACTTCAATTAATTTGGACAAATATTTTAGAAATTATGGTTAAAAGAGTGAAAAATACTCAAAAGATCATTTTTTGCTTAAAAAAAACGGTAACCTTATCAACTTTGAGGAGCCATAACTTTTCCAAAACTCAACCGATTTTCAAAATTTTTGCATTTTTGTCAATGGTTTTGATCCCAGTTTGAATCTCCATCAAAAATTTGTTGATAGTGGTACTTTAAAATTTTTACATTTTTTTTACCCATTTTTGCATACTAACCCCTTGACAAAAGGTCAAAAAAGTGAACATTTAAAAAATGGGAATTTTTTGTGCCCAACCGATTTTTGGCATCAAAATAGACATAAAAAACTTTACCGCAGTTAATTTGGAGCAGAATTTTAGAAAATATGGCCAAAATAGTGTAAAAATGGTAGCAAAATCATGAAATTTTAAAATCATGAAATTCTGCTGAGTTTAGGTGCATATAACCTTGAGAAAACTTAACCTATTTTCAAAATTTTTTTATTTTCATAATTTTTTACTTTCGATAGGTAAATAAAACTTTACTTCAATTAATTTGGACAAAAATTTTAGAAATTATGCTCAAAAGAGTGAAAAATCCTCAAAAAGTCCTTTTTTGCTTAAAAAAACGGTAACCTTATCAACTTTAAGGAGCCATAACTTTTCCAAAACTCAACCGATTTTCAAAATTTTTGCATTTTTGTCAATGGTTTTGATTCCAGTTTGAATCTCCATCAAAAATTTGTTGATAGTGGTACTATAAAATTTTTACATTTTTTTTAGCCATTTTTGCATACTGACCCCTTGATAAAAAGTCAAAAAAGTGAAAATTTAAAAAATGGGAATTTTTTGTGCCCAACCGATTTTTGGCATCAAAATAGACATTAAAAACTTTACCGCAGTTAATTTGGAGCAGAATTTTAGAAAATTTGACCAAAATAGTGTAAAAATGGAAGCAAAATCATGAACTTTTAAAATCATGAAATTCTGCTGAGTTTAGGTGCATAAAACCTTGAGAAAACTTAACCTATTTTCAAAATTTTTTCATTTTCATAATTTTTTACTTTCGATAGGTAAATAAAACTTTACTTCAATTAATTTGCACAAATATTTTAGATATTATGGTCAAAAGAGTGAAAAATCCTCAAAAAGTCCTATTTTGCTGAAAAATACGGTATTCATGTCAACTTTGAGGAGCCATAACTTTTCCAAAACTCAACCGATTTTCAAAATTTTTGCATTTTTGTTAATGGTTTTGATTCCAGTTTGAATCTCCATCAAAAATTTGTTGATAGCGGTACTTTGAAATTTTTGACTATTTTTAGCCATTTTTGCATACTAACCCCTTGACAAAAAGTGAAAAAAATTGAAAATTTTGAAATGGGAATTTTTGGTGTCTAATCGATTTCTGGCATCAAAATAGAGATAAAAAACTTTACAGCAGTTAATTTGGAGCAATATTTAAGAAAACATGGCCAAAATAGTGTTAAAATGGTAAAAAATCATAAATAGGCAAAAATATGAATTAACCCTGATTTGAAAATGTTTATAACTATGAGAAAATTATTCTGACTTTCAAATTTTTTTCATTTTCATAATTTTTTACATTCCGTAGGTATATTAAATTTAACTTCAATTAATTTGGAGGAATATTTTAGAAAATACATATGTCAAAGAGTGAAAATCCTCAAATGGTCCTATTTTGCTGTAAAAAGGTAACCTTATCAATTTTAAGGAGCTGTGACTTGGCCAAAAATCATGTATAATGCGATAAAGAATGCAATTAGCCAAGACTCAAATGGATGTGTATTCAGATAGTGTGTGTGGGATATGCACACTTATACAATTATACAGACAAAGTAAGAGATGTAATTGGGCGCATATTTAACTTTTGTCAGTTTTACTTTTTATTTTGTGGTTCATAAAACTTTCAACGTGCCTCAAATTAGTGTTTGCTGCTCTTTTCTCTCTCTCTCTCTCTCAATTTTCATTCTTCCTTTCATTTTCGCTCACTTTTGGTTGCTTTTATTATTGGCAACATTTTCAAGTTGTTGCTTGTTTGTTGCTTAATAGCCGAAAGTCAACGAGGAGCAGGAGATAAGGGAATGAGGCAACAGCATTTTAATGTCCTGTCGGGTCAAGTGGGGGGTTTGAGGAGGCAACACATGTGAAAACTTGCAACTTGTGTCTGTGATTCCTCCTCATGCTGCTGCTGCCTTTTGTCTTTTATGTGCAAAGTTAATGCTGCTGGGCAAAATATATTTTTTAGTCAAACGTGGCGTATGCGTAATCTGTGCAAAATGTGAGCGTAAACAACATAAAAGCAAGACGAGCCGAGGCACAACAACAAAATGAAGTGTTCACAAAAGCTTATCAATCAATTTCAGACAGCACCGAGACAGCGAGGGGGGGCCTTCAAAGAGGCGTGGCAGGAGCTGGCAGAGAAAAAGCGAGAGAGAGTGAGAGAGAGAGAGAGATAGAAGCTACCAGCTGACAGAGGTCATAAAGAAAAGTTTGGCGCCGCGACCGCTAGACGCCAGCAGCAGCAGCAGAAGCAGCAGCAGCTAGTGCAAACTTGGTTTAGCTACTACAATAAAAATGGCCCAAAGACAAGAATTTTTTCATTCATTTTTGTTTTTTTTTGAAGAAGAAGAAGATGAGCGAGCGAGATGGGTAGACAATGGCGATGGCAAGGACGATACAATGATAATGCCAAGCATAATAACAGCAAAACGGCGTCATCACAATAGCAACGGCAAACCAAAAGGGAAAAGCTGTCAGCAAAATGTAAGACAGAGAGAGAGAAACAGAGAGAGAAAAAGATGTGGACAGAGACGCACTAACAATTGCTGGCAAAAAAAAACTGTCGCAGATTCCCCTGCCCCTGCCCTTGTCCTGCCCTGCCTTGCATCTCCGCTGCGTGATGTTGTCGCGATAAACACGAACTGATAACATTTGACATACACATGTGTATGTGTGTCCGTGTACGTGTGTGTGTGTGTGTGTTTAAGAAGAGGGAGCAAGAAAGATATAGGACAAGCAAAAGAGACAAATAAAGTAGATGTTGTAGATGCTGTTTGCGCTGCTGCTTTTGCTGGGGCTGCGTGCCGGAGTAAAGATGA
Organism: Drosophila quadrilineata; assembly: GCA_018150725.1. NCBI lineage: Eukaryota > Metazoa > Arthropoda > Insecta > Diptera > Drosophilidae > Drosophila > Drosophila quadrilineata. The sequence goes on from JAECWN010000407.1 coordinate 4,311,769, forward strand.
GAGCGTGATCCTGATATTGTGAATTTGTGCGAATTGCCCCAAAATAAGCGACTTATCATAATGAAATTTCATTCGCTATTTATACATACACGATACGTTTGCTATTTAAGGAAATATGACTGAAAAATAATTGCTTCAATAAAGCAGCGAAAAAAGTGTATTATATTTGGGATAAAGAGAATACTTCACCTCACCGTGACTTAATATTTAAATGGAATAACTAAAAAATAGCACACTATATATATTTTATAAATAATTAATAAAAAGGCAAGCTTGATTACAACAAATAACTATAACAATATCATTTGTAAAGTCAGTGTCCATTTGCCCATAAAGTTGTGCTACAGTTTTCAGACATTGCCAACAGGAATTTCGTTAAGCATAAAATCATGCATTTCTACTGCCAAAGTTATGCATAAAATATTTTTTATAATTTTATATAATCTTTATTTTTAAATCACCAGCAATTCCCACACATTTGCTTAAGCAGAACTTTCTTCAGATTTCTTTATGAATTCCAGCAAAAAGAATAAACATTTGACTGGTGCCCACATAAGCATGCTACATGTTTTTTTTCCTTTTCGCAAAATGACGTCAAGACGGCGGCGATTAAAAACGTTAAAATTTACGATTAATGTTGGCTATCCTTAGTGCTACACTCACTTATACATACAGACGCACGTTGCATGCCACTTTCATCAGCAGCAGTAGCAGCTGCCTCACGTTTTTGAGCTGCTTTTAAACATTTTATTCGACTCAAAGTGCGCGCTTTCAAACGTTTCCCTTCTCTGCCTCGCTACTTTGCTCACAGCATAAATTGTAAGTGTATGTGTAAGTGTGTGTGTGTGTGTGTTTGGTGGGAGGGGGGTGTATAAGAGGCAGGCTCAACATTCAATAAGCACAAGCGAAGAACACTAAGCAGAAGCAGAAAACATAAAGTTGTGCGAGTCTCAGAAGATGTAGCATAATTTCAAGTATCCTTGAAGTGCACAAGTTTTGCTTACAAGTCTCAACTGCTGTCCAAAATAAACATAATTTCATTTTCGATTCGTTTTCGTTATTTTCTTTTGCTTTTCTTTCCTTTTGCTTTCTTCTGCCTGGTTTTGTTTGTCAACATTGCCAGGCACTGCACATATTTAAAGTGTTGGCAGTTGTTGTTGTGCCTGACAATCTTTATGCCTTTTTCTTATTATTTTTTCCCCTCTCTCTCTCTCTCTTTCTTTCTCTTTCTCACTTTCTCTCTTTTTTTTTGGCATTGCAATTGTGGTTGGGATATGTGAAATGGTGACAGCTGGCAGCTGACTGCAGCTTGTGGTTTGCAGCAGATAGGAGAACTTGAAATACAGCAACTGAAATACCCTAAGCGATAGTTTAGTTGCGCAGAGAGTTATGCTTGAGAATTGTGGTGGAAAGAGTTGCGAAAAGTCCTTTAAAGGAAAATCCCTTTTAGCGAAATAAGGCTTGAAATGTCATGAATTATCCTGGAATTATTAAGTTGAAAGCAAAAATTGTAAGTAATTGTTATGCTTTCATTTGACATTTGATTTAAAAAATGATTTAAAAATTGCTTATAATAACTAAAGATCTTGCTTCTATTTTGAGAAATCTTTCTAAAGATATCCCAAATTTTTAAGATTTTTTAAATTTATTGAAAATCAAAGTAAGTGAGTTCTTAAGTTTTTCAAGTCTTTAAGTTTGTTTCCTATTATTATTCATGAATATTTTAAAGAGAATTTCGTACTTGGAACCAGTTCACAATGAAGCAGTTCACTATAAAGCGAGTCACCCTGTGCCTGCCACATGCTTACAGGGTGTAGCTATTATTGTCTAATGCACATTGGGCCTGGCCAAGCATAAATTCGTTTGTCTGTCAGCGCGTGCAGTACTATATATGCGTATGTATATATATGTAAACCGATACATATACATATGCTCAACTTTCAGACGGGTTGTTGCACATATGAAACCATTTCTGGCAACCATGATGATGCCTGTTGTGATGCTTCTTTTATTGTTGAGTACAGTTGAGGTGTGTCACAAGCAGAGATAGGGAGAGAAAGAAAGATAAGCGAGAGAAAGAGGAGCAGGGGATGGCATGTTGCGTGAATGTGCCACATATTTGTGTGACATTTTTTGGTTGCATGGTCACAGCTACCCATGTGTATGTGAATGTAGCTGTAGAAATGTGTGTAGAAACAGCTGGTGTGGAAATGGCATGTGGCAACTTTTAATATTTCCATTTTTGCAGCCCTAAGCTGCCTTAATGCCACCTGCAGCGGCGGCAGCAACATCAGCTGCTGTTGTTTTGTTGCCCGCACATTTATGCATCAGCTGCTTTAATCGCCTGTCTCGCTTTCGCTTCCTCTTTTCTGTGGCATGCGTGATTTGTAGAGCCCGCGGCAATTTGTCAAGCGAACGTTAACAGGCAAACTGCATTTGCCCACGGTTTTGCCAACTGTTTTGCTTCTGATAACAGCGCAGCCGCAAAGTATGCAACGCAAAGTGTCATACAACACAGTCACTTATTTTTATACGGCACAGCTACAGCTGCAGCGGCAGCCATGCGGCGCATGATTAACGGACCATGAATTGTTATGTTTTCACAAAAAATATACATTTTCAGTTTTATGAAAACTATAAATATACTTTTTAAAATAAAAATATTTTTTATTTGCAGTTTTCACTGCTAATATATTTAATTAATAATTTTACAAGTGTGAAAAAATTTTGTTGTATTTTAAAATATATTGTTTATTAGATATTATGTTTTTTTTTTTTTTTAATTTTGATGTAAGACAATAATATATATATATATATATATATATATATATATATATATATATATATATATATATATATTGATCGCCCAATTTGTAGAATATATAATACTAATTGTGCATTGCGAGTTGCACAAAGTTGCATGAAGGCATTCGATTTTAAAGTTTATTTGATTTTTCATTTTATTTTAAATTATATTTATAATATAATTTTTGCTCATTTCATGTTATGCTCATTAATTTCTCTTGCATATTTCAAAAAGTGAATTATTTGCTGCTTTTGTGCAGCTGACAACTCAAAAGAGTAAGACAGACAAGAAAGAGAGAGATAGAGAGAGGGAAAGAGTAATGGAACATGAGACGGCAAAAGAAAATGAGCCAAAAATTTGCTGAGCTGCATTCTTGACTTTCGGCATCAATGTGCAAAGCAAATTGCAATAATGTGAAGCATTTATGGCCAAGACGCTGAAATGTCAGGAATTTCAACTCCTCAAGGGGAGGGGTGAAAGTGGCGGAAGGGGCAGCAACACTCGTTACAGGCATTGAACACGCGGGACATCCGGCGCAACGGTCAACGCTGAACGCCGGCGTAGACGTCGCTGCCGACGGCGACGTCAACGTCACTGCCGTTGAGTTCGTTGCGGAAGTTACCTAGTTGACTTCTTTATTGTTGCTGTTGCTGTTGTTGTTGCTGCTGTTTGTTGTTGTTGTTGCTCTTACAGCTGGCGAACATCAAGAAGCAACAAACACCCACGCACTGTATCCGAAGAGGGAAAGCAGAGTAATGTCGAAGTAAAAGAGAGACAGAGAGAGGGAGATAGAGAGAGAGAGAGAGAGGGAAAGGGAGGGAGAGAGCAAGAGAAATCGCCGTTAATGAACAGCAGCCTGTGGCAGGTGAAAGTAGAAGTTGGAGACAGTACCCAAAGGAAAAAAAAAGTCCGATGGAGATGGAAGAAGAATGTGGCCTGGTCAAGGGGAGACTCTGGGAAATGGACATCAGGGGGGTTAGGGGATGCAATGTGGGGGTATGCTCTGAACTTACTTTTTAGCAAATCCGCCAGTGTCGTAAAGTCGTTTATTTCAACTGTGGCGAGACGTAAATGAAGTTAATGTTGACGTCGCTTTACGCGTGTCCTTGCCATAGATTTGCCAACCCACGCCTGCTACTCCTCTTCGTCCTGGTGTTTGGTGCTGTTACTTCTTAAGTTCTTTTGCTCGTTCTTATGTCCTTCAGTTGACTGTCTTCGTCTCCTGCTTGACTGTGCTTATCGTTTCGCACTTTGCATGCCGCCAGCCAGGACGAGTTGTTGTTGTTATTGCTGTTGCTCTGAATGTCCTTTTTTGACAATTGCTTTGTCTTCTTGGTTGGCACTGTGTGTATATTTGGAAAGTATGTATGGGTGTGTGTTGCAAGACAGGTGTGATAATAAGTATAATGACACTGCGACAGCTGAACAATTTCTTGCTTTCTTTAACATTATTTTTGATATCGTTTTTTTTATGTGTTTCTGTTTTTTAGGATTTTTCTGCGGCATTTTTTGGTGTCTTTGTCTCGCAACATTAACAGCAGCTGCTAATCGACTCCCAATGGCATTAGACCGAAATTAATTGACATAAATTTTACGCAGCAGCTTTAATGAGCTTTTAAGGCTATGCCATGCCCGTCTAGATTAAGTGCATGATGTGCTTATCGAGTCAATGAAATGCGTTGAGCCGCTGCTTAAGTAGCCAGGTAAGTGAGCTTTAAAAGCAGCTATAAATTTGTGAGCTTTTAGACTAAGAATGCGGTTAAAGGGAGCTTTTTAAATGTTATTCTTTATTAGCTATATTTGTAATGTGGTTAAGAGAAGCTTTCAAAATTGCTTATTTGAAAGCTAAAACTAGTAAAGATAAGCTGCTTAAAGTATAACTTTAAAGCTATAGTAAGTGTGAAGAAAAAGCTTTTTTGATGGCTGCTGCTTTAAATGCTAAAGCGAAGCTTTGAAAGCTGCTTGTAGTTGGCAGCAAAATGAGCTTTTACTTTAATTTTTGGCTTTATTTTTAGCTCGAAAATACACAGTTATATAACTTAGCAGCCGAATCCTAACTTTTACTTGATTTTTTGGCTAAATTTTAAGCTCGAAAATATATAGTTAGCTAACTCAGCTGCCGAATCATTACATTTACTCTAATTTTTAGCTTTACTTTTGGCTTGAAAATAGCTATTTAACTTAGCTGCCGAATTATTAAATTTCTTTTTATTTTTATTTATTTATTTTATTTATTTATTTTTTATTGTTAAATTAATTGTATTGGCAAGTGACATTTTTAGCTAATATCATTCAATATCATTAGGGGCAATAGTTCGCCTCAGTGCTGAGATAATTATGGCCGTAACAGACCAACAACAACTTTCAGACTCGGACTCAGTCTCAATCTTAACTCGCCTCGTAACTGATATCGTCGCTGACTTTGTTCTTTATTAAATCTAATGGCCGCAATGGGGGCAGGAGAGACAGAGACAGAGAGAGAGAGAGAGAGAGAGTTGGAGAATGTGAGTGAGAAAGTAAAATGCAAGTAGTGCTGGCTACCAAGCAATAGAGGAGAGGGTGGTGTCGGGGGGTTATATACTATGTGGCTGGCGGGGCATTACAATAAATAAGAAACAGAAAGCGAGGAACAAACAGCCCACTTAATAGTTGCTTTGCGCCCCATTATATAAACATGACTTTGGCTGCGATTCGTAGCATGGTGGTGTGGTGGGAGGGAACAGACCTACAGAGAATTGTAGTCAGACTGTAGATACGTGTAGAAGAGAGAGAGAGAGCGTAGAGAGTGAGAGAGCAGATAGTGCCAGCGCCCGTTTTGACTTTCTCTGCACTTTCTCCACGAGATTTTTTTTTTTTTTTGGCACAGATAATCAGGCAGTCAGCCAGCTGAATGTTTATGTTTATGCATGTGTGTGCCACACACACACACACACACACACATACACATACACACAGTATCAGTTTGGCTACATTGTCAATACACACACTCATACACACACACCACTGGCAATGGAGCTTCGCACAGCAGCAACGTCAAAGCCGCCCGCCAGTCGCCAAGGACCACATGAAGCGCGCTAAGCGACACAGACAGCAAGGGACAGAGAAGGAGAATCAGAGAAAGAGAGAGAGAAAGAGAGGGAGAGAGAGAGAGAGAGACAGAAAGAGAGGGAGAAGAGTAACAGCAGCAGAGATTTGCGAGCGGGGCGCACGAATGCGTATAAACGTTGAATATTTAATAAATGCAAAAAGGGATAATATCAAAAAAAAAAAAAAAAAAAAGTTGTAGTCCAAAAATAAAATATATAGCAGACTGCAAAGATACCCTCCAAATTACCAAAAAAAAAAAAAATAAACTCAGTTCAGAGCTTCAAAGGAATGACAGTCAAAAGAACTTAACTATGTTGAAATATGTTTGCCACAGGATTAAAAACTGTTTAAATTTGGATAGAAATTAATATTGTGCCACTAACTTATCGTTGGTTTGTTTAAACTTAAATAAACTAAAAAGTGGTCAAAATGTATAAACAAATCTATGACTGAGAGCCAAACATGTGAAGCTTCAAAATTAAAGAGCAAATTATTATCTCACTTTTTTGCTAATTATTTTAATAAATTTGCATAAATGCCATAATTTGAAGTAAGCATAATTTGTATAATAATTATAAAAATTTCATTATTATATATATACATAATATTAACTATAATTATGAAATTATTAAATTGTATTATTTAGTTATATATAATATTACGAATACTAATAGAAATATGAATTATTAAAGAACACAATTTATAATAATATGATAATGGACTGGACTGTTTAGCTGACAATTGAAATTTCTATAAATTAATGTCCAACATATATTTTAAATATATTTTTTGCGGATCAATAACAATAACTCAGCAAATTATGAAATATAAAGAAAAAAAACAACAATTTCTAAAAATTCACTTTGCTCGGTTTTTGTTTTGCTCTTAATATTTTGTTTATTTTTTTTTTTATTTTGCTGTTGCCCAAAATAAAAAAAAATACTTTTGATATTTTATGCATGGTGTGCGGCGTCTGTTCTTCCCAAACTCGACTGTCTGCTGTCGGCTGTCAATTGGCATTAAGCCATAATAATTTATTGATAAACAACAAAAGGCAAACTAAGCGCTTCTTTTGCATATTCAGAGGAAATCAAGAAATTGGTAGGAATCAAGGGGTGGTGTGTGGGAGGGTGGTAGGGCATGAAAGCAACGCCAACGTTAACAGGATGTGTTTTTAAGGGCGCGCAATTAACGTGGCCAAAATGGCAAGCCACACACACACACACACACACAGATAACACACACACACACACACACACACAGATAACACACACACATACAATACACACAAACACACTCAGTGTGAAACACACGCGTATCACTTTAACGTACGTAAAACTCGCTTCATTTGCCGTCGTACGCAAAGAAAACACGTAACGTTACGTTAGGCGACGTAACGATAATTTGGCAATAACTTAAAGAATCGAATAAAATATATTATCGCGCTCATATATGTGCGCTGCCTTTGGCGTGCTGCCTTCAACTGATTGCTGAAATTATGAATCTGGATGCTGCAGGCACCAAACATAACGTAGCATACTTTTCGGAGTCACAATTCGGAATCATGTCACGTCACGTCACGGTGCATGCAACTCGTGGCACTGGGGCACTGGCACAAGACCACAAAGCGCATGCCCCAAGAGAGAAATGTAAATTCTCAGAGAGACACAGAGAGAGAGAGAGAGAGGATGTGTGTGAGAGAGAGAAGGGAGAGAAGAGAGAAGGAGCAGCTGTGCTGTAGAGGAAGGGAAAGTGTATAAGGATATGTGTGCAGGCTTCTTATATGTGTATGTTTTTATGAGTGTATGTGTGCTCATTGATATATTATAATGTAATGCAAATTATTTGTAAATATTTGTCTGACCACAGCTATTGAGGTACACAGTGAAAGAAAGACAGACACAGAGAGGCAGTAAAATACAATTAAAGAGCAAGTGAGAGGGATAGGGAGGGAGAGAGTGCGGGGAGAGAGAGAGTGAGAGAGAGATAGAGCTAGGGTACGCAATCAATACGACTAGCTTATACTCTAACTTTCTCTTTCTATAGCTAGAAACTTACTTATCACTGCAATAATACCAAATATAGTGTGGAAAAAAGCTAGATTTGTATGACAATAAGCTAGAGGCATATGAATATTTTAATATTTTAAGGGAATATTTTTAAAGGAAATTGACAATATTATTAAGATGACCTTATACTCTAACATTTTACCTATCGCTGCCTATCTTTACGGAAGGTTAAAAAAAAACGTCAACCTAAAAAAAAATTTTTTTCTTTAAAACTCTAAACTTTAATAGAGAAAGACAAATGAGTATCTGTCAAATGAATTTCCAGGAAAACTTGTTGTAATAATGATCAATACGAAAAGTTTATATTCTTTCTGTTTCTTTTCTCAATTCCTCCCTGGATTTCTCTCTCTATCTCTCCCTCTCTCTTACTACTTCTCCAAGACCACTTTAACCTCACTTTCCCACTTTTCACTTCGCTTTCTTTTTCGCCACTTGATGGCGCGCTGCGTCCCACTGTGCAAGCTGTGCCCATTTCGGAGTAAACAACCAGGGATGCTTAGTCCAAGCACAAACAGACACATACACATGTATACCAAGCACTTGCTCACACATACACACTCAATACACACACTTGAGCAATTGTCATAAAACTGTCGTTGAATTTTGCGCTCAGTTTGCATTGTGTGTTTGGCTTAGAAACGCATCAAATGTGACACTTAAAATGCCAATTGCCTGAGACTTCCTCCTGCCCCTCCTCCAACCCCTAACCACACTTTCTCTTATCCAACTAGTTACTTTAACTACGCCTTAAGGAATTTCAACTAAGACAAACTTAAAAAAGAAACAAACTTTATTATGATCATCATCAACAAAGTTCTGCATTTAATTTTTTTTTTAATTTTTAAAATTTTTTATTTTTATCATTGTTTTTGAATATCCTAGCCTGAAAATGTTGATTTGGAATTTTACGATTCCCAACGATTCCTTATGGCAAAATTAGCACATCGATCATTATTCGAGGTGATTGTTATGAATATTTCTAAAGATATTCGAAGCTAAAAACGTGATAGAAACTAAGAATTTAGTACTTTCCCGTCGTTCCCACTCGGTGCGTTTATTTACAATAAGACTCATTGTACTCATATAAAAAAGATTGTGTTCTTAAGCTTAGACTTAAAACTAAATCCTCCGACTTGGGTTAGTGAACGTTCTCCTGTCGATTGGGTTCAATGGTGACGCGTGCATAAGGGCTGCCGGCGCCGACCTTGCGGCGCATAGTAACCCCACGGTGCGGTCGCAACCCCATGACGATCAGATAGACGCCAGCGGAGCAGAGAGCGATCAGTCCGAGTATGATGATGCCGTAGATCCAGCGGGGCCACGTCTCGCAGCTGAACTCATCACGGCGAAGCGAAGAGACGAGCATGCCACGGACCCTGGCGGGACGCAGGCAACGTCCGTTCGTCTGGATGGCGAGGTCCTTCAGCCAAACTAGCTGGCAGTCGCAGCTAAGCGGCACACCATTGAGCTCCAGTTCGGTAAGATGGCTAAAAATGGGCGATAGACTGGAATTGAAAGTGCGCAACAGAGTGCCACGAAATATCATGGTCTGGAGCGGCGGTTGGGTCAGATTGCCCTGCTCCGAGATGAAGGCGGCGCCATCAATGTAACCCAAGCGGCGACTGTTCTGGAAACTGATGGACTTAAGCTCCGGCAAAGGGGCCAGGGAGTGGGCATTGATGCCCTGCAGATGCGGCATATCCTCCACCAGCAACTCGCGCACCTTTGTCAGATTCTGTGTATCCTCGACGAGCAGATGTTCCAAACGATTTTCGCTGATGTCCAGGAATACCAGGGAAGCGGGCAACTGACTAGGCACACGCTCGAACAGATTGCGACGCAGCGATAGCTCCAGGAGTGGCACCTGTTTGGGCAGCTGCAGCTTGTTCAGGTTGCATGCTTCCAGGCTGAGACGCCTGAGATCCTGGGCAATGCCATAACTGGCGTACAACTCCTGCCCTGTGATGGTGTGATTCAGTTGTCTATTCCACGACACATCCAAGTTGGCCAAGACGAGCAGCGGCTTGAAGATCTGTGGGGGCAACTTCAACAGATTGTTGTGGGCCAAGTTGAGCACGACCAGATGTGGCAAGCCGCTGAAGGCATTCGCGTCCAGCTGCTGAATGCTGTTCCAGCCCAAGAACAACTCACGCAGACTACCCAATTGATTGAAATTCTGGCCGGAAATGGAGCTGATGTTGTTGTGCATGAGGTTGAGGTGACGCAGACTGCCACTGCTGAAAACTGGAGCACGGTTCAGCGCATTCCAAGACAGATCCAGTGTGTCAATGTAGAGGGGCAGCAGCTCCGTCAGATCCTCGTTCTGATAGTCCTTGTAGCTGCAATCGATGTGCACGCCCCGCATCCCCCAAGGCGAGGAACTCACGCTGCTGCATTCGCAGGAACGTCGCGTATTTTGATGCTTGGCGGGGTAACAGAAGCGATCCACTTCCTCATCGTTGGCATCCAGCTGCTCCGCATTGGGAGTGGGCAGCAGCAGCAGCAGCAGCAGTGGCAGCAGCAGTGGCAGCAACGGGGCAAAGTTCAAACGCGTCATGGGAGTGGAACGGAACTAAATGCACATTAGGTTGACACGATTGAATCACGATTGAATTTCTTTGCTGCGACACTTGGCTCCGTATTGCTGCTTTTTGATATCGAAGTTTTGTTAGCCCTCCCTATCTTATCGCAAAAGCTCGCGGGCTTTCGTAGTTCGTAGTGATGAGCGCTTGATAACAGTATAAATACTAAAAAATATCAACAATATATATTTATAAAAATTCTCATTTGCTGGTCAACGAAACAAACTCCACAGCTGAGCTCCTTTTCAGTCACTAATTGTTAAAAAAATTTTGCTCCAAATTTCAAATCATAAAATCCCTTATACACATGTTCTGTAGTGCCATCTCTTTTGCACGCATACTCACATATTCTGGCACAACAACAACATAGTAAAAGTTCTCTTCTCCTATGTTTTGTAGCGCTATCTCACTTACACACATACGCATTTATAAATGACGCAACAACAACAATAGCAATACTCTGTCGGCAACATTTCGACTTCGTTGCGATCACGACAGCAGCAACAACACTTCAGACGCAGCGGAGCGTCTTCAATGCGAGAGAGCACAGTAAAGAGAGAGCCAAGAGAGCAGCAAAAAGTGAGCGCGCTAAGAAGTGCGTGTTTTTTTTGGATGCGCTCTCTTGTGCTTAGGACTGTATTGATGTGTGAGCAGCAGCGCCAATTGTTAGAAGTTGCCTGCAAGTGAGAGTGCGATAGAAGCTATGGACTGGCGTCTACCTACTTTACGCACACACACACACACACACACACAGAAGCACAATGTGTTTTCGCTGTTTGTATGTAGATCGTAATTTAGATATTTCTAGGCCACCGTCGCTGCTTACGATATTCAATTAATATATTTGGCATTTGCTTTGGTATTTTTTGGCGCTTCTTCGGAAACTCACATCGTATTTACATGCTCACACATTTGTTGTTAGTCATGAATCATGACTAAGTCCCTTATGCTTCGTATCGTATCGTATCGTATTTGTTGTGTGCATTCAAATGTTTTGATAAGATAAGACGTGCCAGCATTTTATTTTTATTTTATTTACTGTATATATATATATATGTGTGTGTGTGTTCTGTATTTGTCTAACAGTTGGCATACAATAAATACTACACATAGTATATCATTTATCTAGTTCATTAATCATGAGTAGTTTTTGGGGCCTAAGCTTCAAGCCTAAACAATGGAAACGAACGCAGCAAAAATACCATAAGATGACAGTTGTATAAACTTATGTACATATAAACTTACATATGTATGTGTGTGTGTCTATATATAGAAACATACATCTGGAATATTGATGAAATTTCAGTTTGGTTTTTGGCCGCATTTTGTTGGATATATGTATGTACATATATTGTGCCTTTTTATAATGCCAGTCAAAAGTTACGGCTAATCCCCAACAGCGATTTACACGCTGACTTTGACTCTTATCCTTAAGGGATTTGTCTGTGACTTCTCTACTCCCTTGCCCACTTCCATTTGCGCTTTCTTAGCTATTTCTTTCTGTCTTTCTCTCCATTTCTTCATTCCCTTTACTGTGGCTCCTCAGACTGAAACTTAAAATTCTAATTAGGAGCGCTTCGTGGGCGCCTGTCTGGATTTAAGCCTAGTTTTAGATAAAAAATTTTCGAAATAAAATAGAAGCTATTGACAAGCAAAATACCCTGTAAAAAGAAATACGTTGAAATACAAAGTCAATTTTTTTTTATAAATAAAAAATATAATTTCTTTATATATTAAAGCTAATATTAAATTAATTTCTAAAATTTTAATATTTGATTTGATTGATAAAGAAATTAATTTTTTTATTATTTTATAAATATATTTAATAATTAAATTCCAAATAGCATTAATGAAATATTTGGAATTTCTTTTTAAATATACTAAATATAGTAAGAAATACAAAATATAATTATAAATTCTTACTTTTCCTTCATGTGCCTATAAAACTATATTCTCTTTTACATAAAACAATTATTGAAATTCCTCTCCAGTCTATGCTTAGTATATTTTCAAGTGTCATTTTTAATAGAATATATGAACTTTACTTTAAGATTATTTAATTACAATTACTGCCAAGTCTCTTTTAGTCAGATAAGCACGACCGTAGCTGCTGCTCTTCATTTGATTTTATGAAATTATTGTTGGTTTGCTTTTTGAGAGCGGGAACTTTTCTGTTGCCTTTTGTGTCAATGGTAAATTGATGAGGCTCACATAAGTGCATATTCACATACTCACACACACACACACACACACACACACTGTCTCTCCCTCATTCATCCATACGCACACGCAGAATTTACATAAATTAAAGACTTGCATGGGAAAACTGTTTTGCTGCTCTTGACTTTTCGTAAGCGGAGACAGAGCATCAAATTACATGTAAATGGCGCTGCCAGTGGGTAAAAGGGCAAACAGGACGAACAGGACGAAAGCACGAAACATACCGAAGCAACAATGTGGGTGGAGGGAAGATGGGGAAGGGTGGCAGCGAGGGAGAGAGGGTGGGTGGGTGGTAAAGCAAGCAATAAGACGATCTCATGTAAAGCATTTAATGAGCTCTATGTTGCCAGCTGTCATGTACGATATGTTGTGCGTATGTGTGTTTGTGTGTGTATATATATATATGTACATACATATGTATGTTGTACAAGTGTGTGTATATATATATATATATATATGTATTTGTGGAAATTTTTGGCAAATGCCAGGCACATGCCATGCCCCTCGAGTCATTATTACAGCCAAATTTATTTTCAACTAAAAACTCATTAATTACATTGAAGAGCTGATTACATCATGTTCAAGTGGATGTGTGAAGTGTGTGTGTGTGTGATATGTGTGTGTATGAACAATATGTAATTATAGTAGCATGTATTCTATATTAATATATTATTAGATTTGGAATGTATTAATATTATCCAGAATTTCGACAAGTACAAAAAATGAAGAAAGAAGGATCAGGATAATGTCAGTTTTACCTAAAATGGGGTCTATAAATAGTGATAGACAAAATCAAATTAATTAAAATTTGACTAGAAAGAGATGGCAACACAAATTATTATTTCAAATTAATATTTATAACTGAAAAAAGAGATTAAATTAGATGAATTGGAGAATATTTCAAAAGAATGAGATACTTTTATACTGAAATTTAAAAATAATGTCCGTCTAAGAATTCTACTACATTTTATAAATTTTTTTTTTTTGAATTTGCCCTATTTTATAAATTTTACTTATCCCCTATATTATTTTGTAGATCATCTAATTTGGCTTAACACTTTTTTATATATATACATATTTTGTATTCTACATAATATATTTTAAAATTTTTTGATCATATGTATTTTCATATATTATTCCATCACACGTTTCTTTATGTTTTCATGCAATACTTTAATTTGTGGTCAACTAATTTTAGTCGCTCTAATCAAATCGTTAATTAATATGCCAAATTAATGTCGAACGCGACATACGCCTAGTCATCAATTTTTCGTTTTCATTGTGTGTGTGTTTGTGGTCAGCTGGGAAAATTACAAAATATAATCAACGGGAGAGTGAACGAGATAGATGGGGAGAGTGAGACGGCGTGAGTGGATGGGGGGCGGGGGGAGGATGACGGCTGTGCGGCAGAACGTGCTGAATATTTATGAAAATTTTAATAATAAATTGCCTTTCCATCCCACTCTCTCTCCATCTCACACACTCTTCCTCCTTTTCGGGCTGTGTAAATGGGTCAGTTGTTGGCATGAAGCTTAAATGCTGCTATGATCATTGGATGGCCACATGCCACAATTGGTGGCATGCACAGCATGTCAGGAAAATGCAAATGCTGCAATCACAATGGGAAAATCATTTAAAAACATTTTCGTATTGCTCGCTGTCATTGACTTGACTGACAACTGATTGCCACACACTTCAATCTCACACACACACACACACTTACACATCCTCTCACACACACATTCCTACAGCACTTGAGCTAATTGAATCACTTGTGATGCATTTTGTCTAATAATGGCGGCATTAAATTGCAAATGAGCTCGAAATGCGGAGGGCGCCACGATGTGAGGCGATGCAACGTTGGCTCGCGGCATGTGCAACCGCATCCGTTAAGCGGAAATGACAGCCAGACAGACGCTTGCAACGTGCAACGTGCAACGCGTGTGTGGCACAAATGTTTACATTATGCACAGCCAAGTGCAACAGTCTGCGTTCCACGCTACGTATACGTAATTTTTTTCTAACAACGTGCCGCAAAGTATGCAACAAAATGTTTTAGCTGTGGACTGCAGCTGCACCAACGCTGCGTATGCGTAACCTTTTTACAACGCGCTAAAAAGTATGCAACAATATGTGTTAGCTATGGACTGAGAGTGGAAATGAGCTGAGTATGAAGTCTCTCTGAGCAATGCCTGTTGATGGGAAATGGTGGGAAGGTGAGTGGGGTGGGGGGGGGTGGTTGCCAAGAGCACTTTTTAGTTAATTGACTTTGAAAACGTTTCTGTCATGGCCCAAAACATTTTGAAGTCGCCTTGTCGTGCTGCTGCCACTTGAGTCCCCACACGGTTTTGTGTCTGCATGTTTAAGGGAATGCCAAATGAGCTACTAAAAGCCAAAATACATATGTATGTACGTACATATGTAGATGTACTCCATACACTGTGCTACACAAAACAATTGTGTTTTTGGAACATATTGATTTTCGTAATGAAATGTTAAATGGGTTGAGAAATATGCCTCAGGAAAGTCTTAAACGCTGCCTAGGGACAATTGCTGACAGTGGAGTCTAAGTTTTAGAATTTTTCAATAAAGTCGAATAGCTAAATACACTACATAATTTTTTCTTTTTTTTTTTTGAAGATATAACTTTACAAATTATTAAAAATCGCATAGCAAACGACATGAAAACTGTGATATAAATGGAAACTAATTTATTTCCACGTTTGTTTCGTTCTCTTAAATAATTTGTAGACAAGTGTATGTTTGGTTCGGCTTTCTTTGGTATTCCCTTTCACATGTTTATTTACTGCGCTCAATTAAATATCAAATTTAAAGCAAATGATTACGTCTAATGGCGAAACGTGCCGCAAAAACGACCTCGTTATGTATTTTGACTTGAAGGCGGCTCACAAAATATCTTGGCCAAACAATGGCAACAAAAGCTAAATACTTCACTTATACTTGTTTATATATGTATGTATATGTGTTACATATTACATATTTATCTGTGTATATGTATTTGTGTGTGTTTCTCTATTTGTGGTACAATTTACTACATTCATTTGATCAAACTGATAAAAGCCAAATGAGCAGAAGTTGCTCAATTCCTTCAACACACGCACATGTCTTGCATCTTATTGAATTTTGTTAATATTGTATTAAAGAACAAACAAAATTGTGCTTATTTCGTTTTAATAAATAAATACATAATTATACATAATTGACATTGCTTAAAGTCTGGTTCAAAGAACTAACTCAGCCTGTAAACTTAAGGTTTTCTTTGTTTTGGCAAAATTCACTTGAGCTGATTTAATTTACATTAATTTTATAGATATTCAACTGCTGTTTAACTGTTATTTTATGTATGTTAGTTGAGCGCTGAAAACAGTTAAATTTTAATTTGGAAATAAACATGAGCATAGCTGTCTCTTTGGGCTTCCATTTAATTAGACATTTTATAGACAACGTTGTTTATAGAACATCTCCTCAGCAGTTGATGGTATGGTATTTAGTATTTTCTTTAGTATTTTATAAAATTATTATATTTTATATTTATGTATTTATATTTTAAAAAGTTCAATGCTCTTTTAGATATTTGAAATTTTCTTTAGTATTTTAAATAATTTATGTATAAATATCTTTTACAAAGTTCAATACCTATTATTTTTTATAATTTTCTTTCGTATTTATATAAATTTTATATTTTATATTTAAGCATATATATTTTTAAGAGTTTAATACTTTTTTTGGTTATTGAGAATTTAGAATTTTATATAATTTTTATATTTTATATTTAAGAATTTATGTTTTCAAAAGTTCAATACTTTTTTTTGGTTATTTAGTATTTTTCTATAGCGTTTCATATAATTTTTATATTTTATATTTATGTATTTATATTTTGAAAAGTGTAATTGATTTTTAGTTATTTACTATATATTTTTAGTATAATTTTTAGTTTTTAATAATTGCTTATAATTTTTTCAGCTTGACATATTTCATTACTTAAATCAAATATTCATGGTTCTGATGCTGAAATCGATGTCTCTACAGTCACTTAATGAACTAATCTAATCATGCTCGTCATATATGTATATATACATATAAGTATACATATGTAAGTAACCAGTAACAGTATTTACCTCAGCTTTTGACAGAAACATATGCATATATATATATATATACATATAAGTATGTATATTATATACTTTGATAGCAAAGCTTAAGTCGCATTTGTCAAATGCATTTGCTGTGCTTGAAGCGTAATGAAATTTACAAACCTTTGACGGCTTTTGCGGTGTAAGTGAAATGTAAATACTTGCCACATACGCACACACAGCAGACAAATGCACAAACAGAAAGAGACAGCAATTAAGGAAGAGATAAAGACAGAGGGAGAGACAGATTTACACAGACAAAGCGCAAATGTTTTTTAAGCATATAAGTTTCACAAAATCCAGCTACAAGTCTATCTATCTCACTCTGCTAGCACTATCCCTGTCACTCTCTTTAGCTGCATTAAATGTCAGAAATATGTGTGTGTGTGTGTGTGTGTGTGTGTGTGTGTGTCTATAATAGTAACCACAAACATTTACTGCAACACTTTTATGCCATTTAGCAAAAACTGTCAACTGCTTGCAATCCAGTTTCCCTTTCTCAGCTGAGAATCTGTCTCTCACTCTCTCATATCTCTCCTTCCAAATAATATTACGTATACGCCATGTTTGGCATGTAATTAAATGCTGTCTTTATTGGACTATGAATGTGTCAACGGCTTGGCATCTCTACTAATCGTTTATTGATGACTTCCCTCTCTTGCTCTCAACTCTCAATTCTCAACATGTAAAACAGCAGCGAACACAAGTTTTCGCAATTGCTGCCATGATACCCTGTAATTATTTCGAAGAAGTGGATTGTGATGAACTAGTGTTTGGCATTGTGACATCTGCTGGGCAAACAATTTTTCATTTTTTTTGTTTTTCTTTCACCAACTATTTTTGTATTTATTCGTGAATTCCTAGGGTATATATATATTGAACTATTTCCACGTTTAATTCCTTCCTTGAATTATTTAATCGGTTATTCCTTCGCTTATTTTTAAGGATATTCTTATTTCTTTCTTTTTTCGTTAAATTTTTCGTTTTAATCCTTCGTAATCCCCTAGGCAGTTCTTTCAGTTCTTCTACCATTTAATAATTATTCTGACTAATTTTTTTGATTATTCTTTTTGTAAATCATATTTCTTCATCTATATTTAAGATGATCCCTTAAGATCGTAAAAAATCTTAAGATATTTATTCTGACCATACTTCAAAAATTCTTTATGAATTTTCTTGAAATTTTCCTACAATTCTTTCTTATAGTTTTTATACATCTTATCTAATTCTTCTGTAATTTGCTAAATAGTAATATTTATATATTTTCTAAATTTAAGAATATCTCTTAAGACACTCTTTTCTTCTTCTGAAGTTTATTATTTAGATTATTCTGTCTGTAAGATATTAATTCGCATATCATTTCTAAAATTTCTTTGGGTTTTCCTACAACTTTTTCTCTCTCTTTGTTCTTTCAACTTCTGTTAGCTCAACTTACAACATCCTTTTTTTTCTGCCTCTTAACTTCATTTCTTCATTGTCATTTGATGCAGTATCTATTCGTTGAGTATACCCGACTGTATTGTAGTTGCTTTTCAACTTGTTTGCAATTTTTCAGATGAAAGGCAATTTGTTTGCCAACAACAAGAGCTGCAACTGCAATAATAACATTTGTACGTGCCACAGTTTTTCTCACTCTATGTTAACTGTTGCGCACTCTTTACCTCTCCCTTTCTCTATGTCTGTCTGTCTCTCTCAGCCTTTCTCTGTCTCTTTCTATCTGTCTATCTAGTTTGTTAGCTAGTTTTTATTTTGTTTTGAGCAAGAATGGCATGTCTGTTGTTGCCATTGACGCCTGCACTGAGAATTCAGTTTCATTTTGCAAATGTTCTTTGCTCTCTCTCTCTCCCTCTCCCTCTGTCTCTATCTCTCTCGTTGCACAAAAAGTTGTCTTCACTCGTGTTGTAATTTGATTTGCCTGCTGCACTTGGCCAAGTTTGCTATTCGGCCAATTCCAATTGTTGCTGTCACATTGCCATTGTTGCTTGTTTGTGTTTTGTTTGTTTTTTTTTTTTGTTACGTGGCACTAATTAATTTTTGTGTACTACCGTTTGTTGCATGTTGCATTGATTGAGTTGCCCGTCGATCGTTGCTTTGGTTTGCAGACTGTGGGTCTCTTGGCCAGAAACTGTCACTACACAATGCGCATGACTTGCCCACAAAAGCTGCCCCAAGATTTATGGCCTTTTGACAGACTCCCGAGTGGGGTTACGGGGGGGGTTGTAAGTAGTGAGTAGTAAGGGGGGGTAGGGGTGGCAACTCGAAGTGAGCTCTAAGCTGAAAATTAATGTACTTCACTGTTGAGTTTAACAGCTGCCAAAAACGAGCACCTAACAGAGATTAGCGTAGGCAGCAAACAGTGACCTCCACATCCACTTCCACTCTCTCTCCCCCATTCTCTTTTGTTGCTATGTAATGAAGTTGTTAATATGTGTTGGCAGCGAGGAGTTGGGTTAGGGGCGGTGGCGAGGGGTTTTGTGGCAGCCACAGCACATGAAGCACATGCCGCCTGCACTTACGCTTAGACCCCAAAATACACACGAAAATCTAATAAGACGCTTATGTCTGTTTCACTCTCTCTCTCTCTAACTCATTCTCTCTCACTCTCTCTCTCTCTCTCTTTCGTTCGTTTGCTGTATGTTTACTGTTGTATTTCACACCCTTTCAAGTGGTTGTCAGTGCTGTGGCAGTTGCTGCCACACGCTGATGTTGACCATTAGTCCGAGCTGCAAGCACGGAGAACTTGACAGTCAGCTGCTTTATGTGTCGCTCTCTCTCTCTCTCTCTCTCAACCACTTCATCTCTCTTTCTCTACAAGCGCCTTTTGCTTTTGCCACCCCCCACCCTCTTGCTCTCTTTCTCTGTTTTACTTTTATTACTTTGTGTTCTATTTTTTTTATGTGTGTTGTGTAGTTACGTTTTCAAGCAAAAGTTTTTTTTTGTTTTTTTTTGACTAGTCTCTTTCTCTCTCTCTCATTCTCTTGCTCTCCCTCATTTTTCTATTTTTTGCGCTAGCTTCAGCGTTTATTTTTATGCGCTCACTTGATTGGATCGTAAAACTTGTCTCGTAACTGTGGCCCAAGTGGCTAATCAACCCCTTCCTTGTTGCTCTCCCTCTCTCTTTCTCTCTCTCTCTCTCCCTCTCTCTCTCTGTTCCATATGCATTGCATATTTTGGCCACATAACGCATTAGGCTTAGTGCTTTTATATGGCCAAAAGCAGTGCTTGCAATTAGCCAAGTTAATCAAGCTTGTAGCCTAAACTCAAGTTCTCCGCAATTCTAATTAAACTTGTCGCTACTTGGCCTTAAAACAGCTACGACTATCGGCAACAAATCTGTGCAAATATATATACTATATGTATGTATCTGTGAGATTATATATAGTATAGTATAGTATATATCTACTGATTTATCTGGCAATTTAATTTGTTGCCAGCAGCATGCGGCAGTTGCATTTACCTACAGCTTTGCAATTAAATTACCGCTAACGAGCAGCAGACTGAGACATAAAGAGAGAATGAAAGAGAGTGAGAGAGAGATAGAGAGAGTGAGAGAAAGAGAGGGAATGGACACAGAAAGAGGGATAGTTACAGAGAGAGAGAGAGAGAGAAACAAAGAGTGGCAAGGTAAGGAAGGAAGGCATCCTCTATATATTTAGTAGCTGAGCAAGATAGTGTTACCAACTGACTAGGCCAACTTGAAATTGGCTTAAACAACATCTCAACAGTGCCGTTGCCTTAACATATTTCAGTTTGCATTGCGAACCTCCTTCGAACGTAGCTCTTCCTTTTTCCTTAGCCGAGTTTCCCAAGCGGATGCTGCCTGCAAATGAATTAATTTTTCATTTATTATACCAAGTGCCAACGGCCTCAACGAGCATAATCAACTTTCATTGCCTGCAAAGTCACTATTTTCTCTATAAAAAACATTGTGACATGTAATCGGTTCTTTACCAAATATCAAACGGATTCCTTCATTTTTGCAGATTCCTTAATGAGTTTAATTCTAAATTAAATCTGCATGCACAATTTTTTCGAAGTCTTAGTAGTTTTAGGACAGTATCTTGCAACTTATGCCTAAAAATTTGATACTTTCGAATTTTTAAATTTTTCACTAACCTTGAGTAGCTATAACTTGGCCAAAAATCAACCGATTTTCAAAATTTTTGCATTTTTGTTAATGATTTTGATTCTAATTTGAATCTACATCAAAAATTTGTTGATGGTGGTACTTTGAATTTTTGGTGTCTAATCGATTTCTGGCATCAAAATAGGGGTAAAAAATCTTTACAGCAGATAGTTTGGAGCAATATTTAAGAAAATATGTCCAAAATAGTGTAAAAATGGTAAAAAATCATGAAATTTCAAAAAGATCAAATTCCCCTGTCTTGAAGGCATTTATAACTTTGACAAAATTTAACAGATGTTTAACTTTTCTTCATTTTCATTTCTTCTTATTTTCTGTACGTATAAAA
The DNA here is from genome assembly GCA_018150725.1 of Drosophila quadrilineata. Classification (NCBI taxonomy): domain Eukaryota; kingdom Metazoa; phylum Arthropoda; class Insecta; order Diptera; family Drosophilidae; genus Drosophila; species Drosophila quadrilineata. Next base: position 4,333,159 of record JAECWN010000407.1, read on the forward strand.
AACTTTATTTCAATTAATTTGGAGAAATATATTAGAAAATATGGCCAAAAGAGTGAAAAATCCTTTAAAAGTCAAATTTTGCTCAAATAAACGGTTATCTTATCAACTTTGAAGAGCCATAACTTTCCAAAAATCATCCGATTTTCAAAATTTTTACATTTTTGTCAATGATTTTGATCCTAGTTTGAATCTACATCAAAAATTTGTTGATGGCGGTACTTTGAAATTTTTGACTATTTTTAGCCATTTTTGCATACCCCTTCACAAAAAGTGAAAAAAATGAAAAATTTTGAAATGGGAATTTTTTGTGCATAATCGATTTCTGACTTAAAATAGACATAAAAAACTTTACCGCAGTTAATTTGGAGCAGAATTTTAGAAAATATGGCCAAAATAGTGTAAAAATGGTAGCAAAATTATGAAATTTTAACATCATGAAATTCTGCTGAGTTTAGGTGCATATAACCTTGAGAAAACTTAACCTATTTTCAAAATTTTTTAATTTTCATAATTTTTTACTTTCTGTAGGTAAATAAAACTTTACTTCAATTAATTTGCACAAATATTTTAGAAATTATGGTCAAAAGAGCGAGAAATCCTCAAAAAGTCCTATTTTGCTGAAAAATACGGTATTCTTGTCAACTTTGAGGAGCCATAACTTTTCCAAAACTCAACCGATTTTCAAAATTTTTGCATTTTTGTCAATGGTTTTGATTCCAGTTTGAATCTCCATAAAAAATTTGTTGATAGTGGTACTATAAAATTTTTACATTTTTTTACCCATTTTTGCATACTGACCCCTTGATAAAAAGTCAAAAAAGTGAAAATTTAAAAAATTCGAATTTTTTGTGCCCAACCGATTTTTGGCATCAAAATATACATAAAAAACTTTACCGCAGTTAATTTGGAGCATAATTTTAGAAATTATGGCCAAAATAGTGTAAAAATGGTACCAAAATCATGAAATTTCAAAATCATGAAATTTTGCTGATTTTAGGTGCATATAACCTTGAGAAAACTTAACCTATTTTCAAAATTTTTTCATTTTCATAATTTTTTACTTTCTATAGGTAAATAAAACTTTACTTCAATTAATTTGGACAAATATTTTAGAAATTATGGTCAAAAGAGTGAAAATTCCTCAAAAAGTGCTTTTTTGCTGAAAAAAACGGTAACCTTAGCAACTTTGAGGAGCGATAACTTTTCCAAAAATCAACCGATTTTCAAAATTTTTGCATTTTTGTCAATGGTTTTGATCCTAATTTGAATCTGCATCAAAAATTTGTTGATGGCGGTACTTTGAAATTTTTGACTATTTATAGCCATATTTGCATACTAACCCCTTGATAAAAAGTCAAAAAAAGTGAAAATTGTGAAATGGGAATTTTTAGTGCCTAATCAATTTCTGGCATCAAAAAAGGCATAAAAAACTTAACCGCTGTTAATTTGGAGTCATATTTTACAAATGATGCACAAAAGAGTGAAAAAAATGGTAACAAATTGAACATGTTTATGTCTACTTTACTCTGTAAATAAATTACTTTGACTAACTACGTAGTAACTCTAAGTTGGGCATTCTCGTTGGATGTGTATTTAATTTACCTTTTGTTTTGCTAGGGAAATGAATGCAGCGATGGCTCTAGGGCTGTCGGAAGCTGTGCTCACAAGAGAACCTACCCTCTCGCTGAGTCTCTTTGTCTCTCTCTCTCTCTCTCTCTCTCTCTCTCTCTCTCTCTCTCTCTCTCTCTCTCTCTCTCTTTGTATTTGCTTCGCTGTCTCTGTCTGGGGTTCCGTTCTCTGCATTGACACATGGAGTGCTGGCGCTTAATTAGGTAAGTGAAAGTGGCGCCAATGCCAAACAATTGAAGCTGTCAGACGCCCTGAGAAGTGGGTCAATTGCCAACGGGCAACGGTACCTATCTCCTCTCCTCCCCTGCCACGCCTCTAGCTAGCCGTGCTGGGGCATAATTTAAAAAAAATGGACAAAGGGACAATGCAGCAAAAGTGAGACAGTGAGAAAGAGAGAGAGAGAAAGGGACGTAGAAGACGCATTGCAGTTGACAAGCGTATAAAGCAGTCAAAGCAAGATAGCAAGTGTGACAAAGAGAGAGACAGAGAGGGAGATAGTAAGAGAGAGGGAGAGAGAGAGAGACTAAAAGGAAGAGGAAGATGGACTGAGATCTGATAAGTGCAGTCTAATTTAATTATGTGCTCAAATTCTGACAGCCGCCCATCAAAGTCTAATAACAAAAGATGCAGCTGATGGTGTTGCTGTTGCTGTTGCTGCCACTCCTCGGGGAATCACTTCAGCTTGAGGCACTCGACTCCAGCTCCACCTCCGTCGCCATCACCTCCAGCAGAGGTTGCCCCAGACAACAAGAGTCGGGTCGGATGTGTGTAATTGACAGCGCTAAGCACACAGACACACACACACACACACAACGCCTAGCAGTAGACTATGCTTGACAACCGCTCCTTCTCTCTCCTCTTCTCTCTTTTTCTCTTTCTCTTTATTCGTTCTCTCTCTCTCTCACTCTTTTCTGCCTCACTTTGTGTTTGCGGTTTCGCCATCAATTGCTGCACTAAAATAACAGAAGCTTCAATTAGTGCCTGGCAAATTTCGATTAATTGCTGTCCAAGTGCTTAAAGCTCTCTCGACTCAATCAATTAAAACCAATTTCATATTCAATTTCATTTAATTAAGAATGGGATTTAGTTCTAATGAGATATACACATGCATACATACATATGTTCATATGTAAAAGTAGTTGTTGATAAAATTGACAGTTGTTAGACTTTACATTTTATTTGGGGTTAAATTAGGCATGAAAGCAGCATTAAGCAGCTTTAGTTGCTGATAAAAAATCATAAGCAGCATATTCTACTTAATTCAATTGAATATATTTATGAAAGAGGGAAATATTGACATATTAATAAAATAATAAGAAAATGATCTAGTGCAAAAGCTCTCTTTTTACGATTTCGATACGAAGCACTTAGAAAATGAGCTTTAAAGCTTTGCTTATAAGCTGCCAATATTTTTATATTTCGTCAGCCGTTTAACAGAGGAGCTTTAAAGCTCTTTTGTTATGTGCAAATAAAGCTCTTCAATAGGGTTACATATTTCATTTATTAAACACTTGACAATATTTTTATTTTCCATCATCCGTTTAGAAGTGGAGCTTTAAAGCTCATTTTTATTATGTGCAAATGAAGCTCTTCAGTAGAAGCTAACTGCAATTTATATTTTATTTCACTCAAAAAATGCAAATATATCTTTTATTTTAGCGCTTAGACACTTTACCACTGAACCCATAACTTATTTTTTTTCCACCCCCCCTCTCTCTCTCTGCCTGTACCCCCCTTCGCTCACATCTCTGTACAATTTGGCATAATTGAAATTTTATGGCCTCAGCTGCATTTCATTTTGGCAGCAACAAATCTTATCAATAGGCTACATAAAACCTTTACCTTTAACTGTAGCTGAACTTTGACATCAAATGGTAATAAAGGGTGGGCAAAGGGAACTCTTGAGTGGTGGGAGATCTATAATAAGGTGGGGGGGGGGGATTGTCTACAGTATGTACAAAAGTATGCTCGTAAAGCGCCAAACTGTCAATAAAAGTAACATGAAGCACTCGACTTACTTGTAATTTATGTCTCGCTGCGAAAAACACCAAAAGAAAGAAAATAAACTGAAAAAGAAGAAGAATGGAAATCTCGTTATAGGTCGCAACAGAGATTTGTGCGTTGTCTGTCGGTCTGTCGGTCTGTCGGTCTGTTTGTCGGTTACACTGTCAGCCTATCTGTATGTATGTCAGTCTTTTTATCCCTCCGTATGCACATCCCATCGTCTTTTTGTCCTCTCCCGTCTATTCGTCCTCCCGTCTGTTCATCTCTTCAAATGTTCGTCCATCTGTCTATTCGTCCGTCCGTCCGTCCGTCCGTCCATCTGTATAATGTATTATGTATAACGTATAATGCACACGCGACTATTTGAGGTGTGTGTTGTGTCTCGTTGGCAAGTTCAAGGACCAAGCACATAGTCCTGGTCGACAGCCAACACATCATACATTAGCCACGCCCACATAGACTCACAGGTAGGCAGATCCTTGACTAGATTTATGCAGTTGACAGTTGGCAGTTGGTTTTTATTGAAGCCGCTGTTTAGACGACATCATAAATATTTTTATGCCACATTCTTATTATTCTTTTCTTTTTTTTTTTTTTTTGGCTGCAAGTGCAACGTGGGGTATGCACGACTACAGCTACGTTTGCTACAGGGTGACAGCTAAGCAAGTTATTCATGTCTAGCTATAGATTTTTAGGTTTTTATGTCCTGTTTTAGCGATTTGTTAGTTTCCATTTTGACTTGCAACTGACAGCAGAGAGTGCCTTCATCCTGGCAAGAGAGAGAAGCTGCCCATAAATAAAGTGTAGGCGCATAAATCCTGCTATATATCCTAGTGTCTCTTTTTTCTCTTTTTTTGTGAGGGGAGGCGGGCGGGAGGGGGTGAAGAGTAGAAAGGAAGTTGAGGTGGCGTTTACAGCATTGCACATGGCAAAAGTTTTTTTTATGATGCATTTAAAACTTCTTGATTATGCTGAGGCACAGCTAGCTGCAGGGGGTGTGTGTGGTGTGTGTGTGGGTGTGTGGTGTGTGTGTGGGTGTGTGGTGTGTGTGTGGGTGTGTGTTTGGCTGACAAACCACTTGAATCCTACAAGCATGTAACTTATTTCATTTCCCTGCAAGCAAAGTTAATTTAAAGTTGCTTACAAGCATAAATTTCGCAACTGTTAAAAAAATTGAGAGAGAGAGAGAGAGACAGTGTGAGAGTGTAGCAAATGCTAGACTGCAACATACCCTGCACCCTACAGCGTAGGCAATATTTTTCAGCTGTTATATAAATTTTAAATATTTTATTTTAACTTTTCTTTAATTTTTAAAAATTTTTATTTTGTATATATTTATTTTTTTTTGTTTACTTTGTCACTTCATCAACAATTTGTCAGACACTTGCAGCAAGCATCTGCAATAAAACGATATGTCTCTTCCCCTTTTTCATTTTCTGTCTCTCTCTCTGTCTCTCTCTCTATCTTTTCTCTCTCTCTCTCTCTCTCTCTCTCTCTGTCTCTCTCTTTCTCATTCTGTCTCTCACTTTCTATCTGTATCTGTAACTGTATCTACATATATCCCTAATTGGCCTTTTTATGCACACGAGCACATAGACAGACAGACGGACAGACGAACAGACAGACGAATAGACAGAGAGCACTCGACATCATTTCTACTATTTCCAGGGCCATTTCCGTGCCAAAGCAGTTTATCACTAACTATGCAACATTCAGCGGCGCCTCCTGCTACTGTAGTTCCCAGCTGCTGTTGCAGTTGCAGTTGCAGTTGTTGCTGCAATTGAATATTACGTATACGCAGCGTGCAACGCTTTAGCCCGCAGCTAACAACATCGCATAAGCGGAACATTGCCACAGCCGCTGGCTAACGACAATCCTTGAGTGAGAGAGAGATACATATACATATATATAGAAAGAGAGAGAGATAGCGGCAGAGTAAGATAGATAGAGAGACAGAGAGTGCGTGAAAGAGAGCAAGCGACCACATGCTGGTCCAGCCTACCCGCATTCCAGTGATACCACTTCCATTGCCTTTGCCACTGCCTTTCCGGGCTTGCCTCATGCCAGCAGTGGCAGTAGCTGTAGTCAGTGTTATCCTTGCCGCATCCTTTCAATCGCCATATGCGACGCGCTTAACTTGTCGGCTTTAAGTGTCAGCGTTGAGCGTCGTTCAGCTTTTACCATCAACATCCATGCATTCATCCTCTCCCCATCTTTGTCTATCGCGCACTCTGTCTGTCTCTGTCTGCCGATACCAAGCGATGCCTGCCAAGCAGCTGGTGCGCTGCGATGCGTAACGCGAATAGCGAAGCAAAGCAAAGCAACAGCAAAGGCAGCAGCGTTGTTTCATTAGTGCTGCCGTTAGAGGGCGTCAGTTGCCAGCTCGTAGCGAAGTTTTCTTCTTTTTGCATTCAATGTAAATTGGCTTAATTGGCTGCTAAAGTTGGCTTACACTCGACCAAAAGTGACAGGTTCATGCCGTCAAACTTAAAACGTAGCTTAACTGCACACACATTGCCGCATAAATATTTGCATGAAATTCAATTAAGTGGCGCTGCCTTAATCGATAACGGAACGAAATGAACTAACGCTTAAATAAAATGAACTTCACGATCGACAGGCGGCGTTCATTTGAACGAGCTGGCCGATATTTGCACGACATTGCACGATATTTGCACGTTGACAGGTGAATGGTAAAAGTCTGCCAAAAATAAGTAAATTTGATAAAAATCTATGTGTAATTTGCTGTGCATGACGCTGCATATTAAAGTGAAGTGATGTGACAAATTTGTTGCTCAATTTCTATAGTACAGGTGAGTGACACGCCCACTCCTATAAATGTACATATATGCATATGGGCGGCTAAATTATACTATGACGCTGCACGAATTTGCTGACTAAGGATGAAGTTGCTGACGCCGCTGCTGCTGCGCTGCGGCTGCTTGAATTGTAATTTGTAGTTTCGTTGGTTATTGAGAAATTCTTAAGGCTGCCCCTAAGCACAATGGAACACAATACGGCGACAGCCTCATTAAATGCTGTTGTCGATGACAACAACAGCAACAGAAGTTGTCGTTGTACAGGCCAAAAACTTAAGCAATGTAGAGTGGAGGGAGAAGATGGAGTGCTGGCTTGTTGTTCATTGTTCGACAATAAAAAGGCTGTTGTTCATTTTTATGGAGTAACGCCTCTTGCCGAGGATGCCCTCTGACGCCATTGCTGCTGTGCTGGCATGTCAGCAGCAGCAGCAGCAGCGGCAGCAGCAGCAGCAGCGGCAGCAGCAGCGGAGACGTCGCGACGCACACAACGATGCCCCATACAGTCAAAAACAAAGGCACAACAACAACATTGTCAACAACAACAACAACAGCAATAAGCACTTGTTGTTTAGTTCAGCTACAGCCACAGCCACAGCTAGCCATCCCGCTCTGGCACGTGTGTGTGACGCCCATAATGAGTGCCTCGCCGTCTCCCTTGCTCGCTCGCTGAGCCCCAGTTAGACTCTCACTCTCACTCTCTATCACGCACTCACTGACCAGTGTTGCCAATTCAGCCTGTTTCCGGACCTGGTTTGCTATTATGAGTTTTAGCTTGAAAACGTTTAGAAACATGAAATCGGCCTTTTTCCAAGTTTATCTGATTTCACCATATATTTGGTAAGTTTATTATTAAATTGGTTTGAAATGCTTAAAATTGTATCGATCTTTGGGAAAATAGTCAAAGAAGTTTAATTAATTGATCTCGAAAGTGAAACTATAGCCATTTAATTTTTACATTATAATAATTATTATATGTCGAAATGATTCTTGCTTTTCGTACTATTTTCATTAAAATTCTTTAATTTTTTCTTATTTGTGTTTTATCCTTTTTTTGTAGAAAAATGGTTAACATCACTTTCTCTGTCTGGCTCTAACTACCCCTCTCAGACTCCCTCTCTCTGTCTCTCTCTCTCTCTTTCTCTCTCTCTCTCTCTCTGTTTCTCGACTTGCGTCTCTGCTGACTGTGAGAGCATAAAAAGTTTATGAATATGATGGAATAATTAAAACTTGGCGCCAATTTGACTCTCTCTGTGTGTGTTTGTGTGTGTGTGTGTGTGTGTGTGTGTAGAGTAGGTGTGGCACGCGCCCACTTCTGTTTGTCGCGCGCTTCGCGTAGGTGGCACAATGTCAACTTCAAACAACACGACTTGTGCCACGCCTACACTTGTGTGTATGCTAATGCCGCCTATTTTACCATGCTTTCCCACTTTCTCTTCGCTTGCTCCTTTAGCTGTATGTTCCCTTCCTGCGCCTTGTTCTTCTTGGCATTGTTTACCTTTTGTATTTGGCACTTTTGCGGCCTTTGGTGCTGCCCTCTGGGCCTCAATTTCTTTCTTTTTTTCTCTTATATTTTAGTTTAGGGTTCTACAAATTTTTGTGCCCTTTCTGTCTAAATATGTGAGCTTAATATGTATATTTTTTCTTTCTTATATTAATGTTGATTCTCTCATCTCTTTTTTTCGCTCTTTTCGCTGTTATGTTTTTTTAGAGATGCTTAGCAAAGTTTTTGTGTTTTACTTTGTGTTGCCTGTTTTGTGCCCTTCATTGTTTTGTTTGTAGTTGACGTTGTTGTTGTTGTTACTGCTTTTAGTTGCTTGTCTGGTTTTTAATTATGCAACATTAATTAAGACATGGATCGGCTCTTAAGGCCAGCATCTGTGTTTAAACACACAACTTTGAATAGGACATTGCACAGTGTCTGCTTTGGACCAAGGCAGTAGTGCTCCAAGAAATCATAATTTTTTGAGTTTAATGATATTACCAAAGAGCTCTTAAACATGAGATTTAAGACCAGGATTTTATATTCTTTAAAGGGAGTGCTCACTGTGGCAGCTGCCACAGTTTGATTTTAATGCAAACCATTTAAAGATCCAGCCTAAAAGCAGGCAATGAAAATTTTACAATGCAGCTTATTTGCAGCTGAAGTGACAATTTTTTTTTTTAACTTGATGGAATTTCTGCAACATTTCCAACAAACTACAGCTATCGTGTCTGTATAGAACTATACTAAGTAGAAATGCAGTTACTTGAAAAGGGAAGGCTTCAAGTTGATTGCTTGCCATAGGCTCCGTCTGAGAATACATCGACAAGACGAAATTATGCGCTTATTTAGGCTACTGTAAGTGGGTGCTTACCTTATCAACTCAAAGGACCACTGTGCATCGTCAGACTCTGAGACTCTCAGACTATCAGACAGTGTGTGCTGTGTGTTTGTTTGCTGAAGCGCATTTTCCATACACTACTATGCCAGCCTCATCATATCTGCTTACGGTTGAAAGTGAGAGAGGAGAATAGAAAGACAGATAGAGATAGAGATAGAGACAGAGACAGTGTGTGCTGTGTGGCTGAGCGCTTTCAAAGGATAATTATGTGCACATTTATCATGGGCCGCACAGAGCGACTCGACTTGTGCCGAGCAAGTCTCTGGGTGGCCACTCAAAGTGCATGTCAACAGCAATGACAACAACAACAACAACAACAAGAAGAACTGAGACAACAAAATAGAGATGAGATAGACAGAGCAAGAGAGACAGAGCGAGTGAGTGAGATAGAGCAAAGTTTATTTGCTGCTAAGCAGCCTCAGAGTCGAAACGCAAACACGGAAATGCGCTCAGCATTTGGTTCAATGAACCTCAATGGGTTACTCAAAAGCCAAAGGCGATGAAACTGCTACACCGCTCAAAAACAGAAACTATGTCAATTAAAAGAAAATTATAACACAAACAGCAAGCAGTAGAGAAGCAGTAGAGAAAGGTGGAAACGATGTTATAGCCATATATTTTTGAACTTAATTATTTTTAAAAATGTTAAAAGTTTCGTCAGTTTCAATACAGTGAATACTAGATAAAACAGTCGAAAGTATATAAAATTTATTAGGCATTTTCTTGGAAAAGAAAGATTTTTCTCAGTGTGTAAATTTCAGTCATACCAAAGAAGTATGAAAAAGCAGTTTAGAAAAGAATCAATTTACTTTAATTTAAAAAATAATATTCAATAAAATTTTTTTTAGTTTATAGCAAATCCCAAACATATATAAAAATATTTAAAAAATATTTCTTGCAGTGTATAGTATTTGGTCTAGTTTGAATATAGTGACTATTTGCTAAAATTTATTTTGGGTTATTAGAAATACTAAATGAAAGATTTCCATTCAAAGAGACAAACTTTTTTTCTCAGTGTATAATTTTTGTTCGACAGTTTGAATTGCAATCTTTTGGCTGCTTAGCAATTTGGCAGTTTGGCAGTCTGAAGCGCTTTAAGCCAGCAGCTTCATTTTTTTAACTGTCCTCGTGCTTGGCCATAAAAAAAGGGCCAAGACACACAAGCTGCCGTCAAGAGTTACGACAGCGACAACGACAAGGACAACGACTTTTGGCCAGAGAAGGAGAAGGAAACGGAGAAAGAGAAAGAGAAATGGAGAGATGGAGAGCGAGTCAGAGAGCAATACAATATATCACAGCAGGATATATGGTCTAGGCAACATATGTATGTATGTCTGCCTGCTAGTTTATTTAAGGTGGTAACAAACACTTCTCCCCTCTCCTTCTGCCCCACTCTCCCCTGCTCTACCTGTCAGTCGCCCTCAGGACAACCACATTGGACTTATAAATTTGAAAACTTGCAACTTGAATTTGTTTTATTTGTTGCGTGCGGAACGTAACTCAAAAGTTTTACAACATAATCCGTAAGTCCTACAAAGGAGTTAAGTTAAATAAAATGGAAGGACGAGAGAAACGCCTGTCCAAAAACTTGTGCCTCTTCTCTGCCCCTTCTCCGCTCTTCTCCCTGCTATCTTCATATCCACTCCTACTAAGCTCATGTCTACAGTTGTGTCGTGTTTTTTAGGTGTGGCAATAAGTTTTATGTTGCAAGTTGCCTGTTTGTTGATGTTGTTGTTGTTGGAGGCAAGACGAATTGCCAAGTTTGTGACACAACACTGCGACACAAAACTGAGACACACACACACATATACATATACATACACATTGCAGTTGTCTCTCAATTTGTGTCGTGGCAAAAGTCAAAGTCAAAGTGGCAACGCAGCCATCAAAACATGTCAATTTTCAGACGAATGCATCAGCTTTCTCTATCTCTCTCTCCCCCTCCTCTCTTCTCAGCTGTGTCTCTTTTTCTGTCTCTCTCTAACTCACTCTGTCTCTCTCTCTATCTCTGACTATCTCTTTCTCGCATGGGTCTCCCTTGACAGAGCGCTGAAAAGCCAAAGATTTTCATCCAATTTGCAAAAGTGCCGCGTCGCTTTTGGTCTTCCCCTATTCCCCAGTCTACAACACTCTCCCTCTCTTTATCCCTCTCTCTCACTCTCTCTCTCTTTCTCGCCATTACAAGTTATATTGGCAGGCATGTAGTTGAGTATAAGGGACCTGCATCACGTGCCCGCTGGCAAGTCAAACATTACAACATTACGCGCTTTCCAATTCACCTGTGAAAATCATTTTCCATACCCTTTCAACTCTCGTCCCCACTGCCTCCTCCCTTTCTACGTCTTTCCCGCGCTTTTTGGTTATATTTTTTTTTATGCGCCCCTTTCGACCTAAACTACAAGTAACGTGTGGATTTTCATTTTTATTTTATGTAAATACCCTGCAACGATAACCGTTATTAAGGGGTAGTCTAATTTATGAGCGATATCTTTTTATTTCATTTTATTCCAATTTAAAATTTTTTTTTTTAATTTAAGTTGTTGTCTCTGGTGAAGGCTTTAAGGGTTCTTCAAGTTTTAGATTAGCTGAAATATTTAAGAGTATCTTTTTAGTCTGCCATTGTCGACATACTCCTTTTTTTGCATTTATACTCTAACAAAGAATAGGTTCATTTACAAAAGAAACTTAGGAAACTGTTTAAGTTGTAAAACTATAGCATACTTTTACGGGCGCTATGTTGGAAGTCGGAATATTTGCTTCATATTATTTTGATATGTAAAAAAAAAACATATTTGTAAATTATATACACATCTATACATTGAGTATTATAATACAATTTTAATTAAAATAAAAATAAATATATATTTACAATGTTTTCACTTAGCTGGAAAAAATTCCATAGATAAAATTAATTTATAGCCAAAGAAAATTTTAAAAGATATCAAAGGAAAAATATAAGAAATATAAAAAAAGTAATAGAAAATTTTCAAGAAAAAATTTTAAAAACATCATAAATTTTAAATGCTTATATAACATGCGCTTGAAAGTACAAATTTCGAAATAGCTCAGCCCATGTTTGTTAGGGTATTTCAACTTCGTTAGCAGTTTGCCAAATTTTCTCTCTTACATGTACTTTTTTATTTTCTTTTTGTTCTTTGCGTATGTTGAATTTGCGTTGTCAAACGTTGAAGCAGACGTGACAAGCATTAGTAGCTACAGCAGCTGCCTACAGAAAATGCCAGCATGTCTGCACATACATATATATATATATATATATAGAAATATATACCATATACAACATAAGGATATGGTGGGGTAGGTTGGGGGATTGGTAACGTGCGTAGTTTGGCATATCAGTTCGGTTGCCAATTTGAAAATCGTTGCGATGAAAGTGGAGCAGAAATCGAAGGGGGTGGTGAGTGACTGGGTGACGGGGTGACATGTAAAGCCCATTTGCTTTTAATGTACAGCGTGTTAGAGAAGGGGTATATATACATATATATGTATATAAAACAAGTATCTTGCTGTTTATCTTTGTGAGCAAAGCAAAAGTTATCTATCAAGACAACAAAATGGAATTGCAACTCAAACAAATGCGAAACTATTCAATTGTAAATTTTCATATGGCAAAAGTCACAATCATCTTCACAGAAGTGCCCACAGCAAAACATCTCCCTCCCATAATATATGCAAATTGTGAGAGAATTGGAAAATGAGAGGAGAGCGACAAAAACTCAACCCAATCACATTTAATTCAACTGGAATTACAAGAAAATAGTTTTACTCTTAAATTGAGTCGCATTTACATTTTATTACAGCAATATTGCAATTGCAAATGTTTGCTTCAATCAACAACAACTATTCAGAGCATTCATGGTATTCACAAATATTCCGAGTGAATACTATTTGAGGTACTCGAACTTGGATGACTCTAAATAAATGCCATAACATTTGCAGTTCTCTCGAATCTCAAATCTCGCATCTCCCATCTCGTTTTCCGTTTTGTGACGCATGAGAAAGCTTTTTGCTATTTGGCAAAAGTTGTAGAAATCGCATAAAAATATATATACTATATAAAATACATACATATATACACACACATATTGCCAACATATGGCAGCTTGTGTTTAGTGCGGAATTTAGCTAGAAAAATTGCTGCAAATTTCGATTTTATTTAAATTGTATTTTTCATCTCTTTTTAAAGTTGTTTGGCAATTGAATCAACTTATTATTGGGCATTATCACCTGTCGATATTGTGAGAGTGGAATAGAAATAGAAATAGAGAGAGAGAGACAAATTTTGCTTCAATAAAAGCAAATTCAAAATAAAAAATGCAAATTACTTGCGACGCATTCAAGCGAAAATTGCGTTCAAATTGAAAAAAACACCAAAATGACTTTGCCGCGACTAGCGCTATGAATACAGATATAGAGTAAGTAACGTAGAGCAGATAAAGAAGGAGAACAAAAGAGAGAGAAGTGGTGGATAAAATTGGCAAATAAAATGTGAATATCGAGAGATAGAGAGAGTGTGTAAGTTTGGAAAAATTACTGCCTAATATGCAGAGTTGAAAACAAAGCTAAGATAAAATATTATTGCAATTTGCTTTAAAAACTCTTATACGTTCCCAATGTATGACAGTTTAGCACATTTATAGATTGTGCAGAATATAACTGAGAATGATTATATAAAGGGTAGCAAAATCTTAGATTTACTACTGAAAATATTTTCTTGCCCATCCCTTGCCTTTATGTGCATCATAGTTTTGTTCCACTGTAGCCACAACCCATCATGGTGTTATATGAACTGAGGCACAGTTGAGACCAAAGTCAAGTGTCCATGTCGAGGTCGAGTGAAAGTTTTTTTCGGCGACCCTTTCGGGTTACACGATTTACAGAGCGTTTCGCAAAAGTTTTTCGCCGAGTTTTAAAATTGCATCAAACGCCGCAACTTTTCGTCAACTCATAAAATATGTATGCGTGGGAGAGGAGCAGCAGGACTATAGTGCGAGGCTGGAAGAGAGGGTTACTCCTATACATTTAGATAGAAATCGCCAAAGCCAAAGGACTCTCTCGCTAAGCTATGCCAGAGAAAAGGTATCGTAAATTACTGAAATATGCATGCCAGTTGAAAAAGTAAGAGACGAGTGGGTGTTGGGGGGAGCAGACACCCAGGGAGGCGTTAAGTGGAGCAATGGTCATTGCCATGCCATTAGGCTGGCGTCGGTGTGTCCAGCAGCTGTATGTGGGATGCAGGTTACGGGATGCGGATTACGGGACGGGGGTTATGGGTTTGTTGGATGCCGACGTCGATGCCTCTATATGCCCTAGTAAACTACGTGTTCGGCATACCAAAAGTTATATCAAAAGCAGTTGGACTCTATATAGAAAGACAGAGATGGGTCAATGGTCATTTTAGGTATGCTTTCCCACATCCCTTCGTCTCCCTCATTCAGTCACCCACTCTCTGTTTCCTTTGACTGTAGGTTTTTGTGGTTTTTGAAATTGCACGCATTTGATTGCGTTATTGAAATTGACTGTGGCTTCATTACTATAATGCTGGGGCAGTTCCTGAATTCGTTGGCAATTGTATGTATTTCCTCTCTGTACCTCTCTCTCTCTCCCTCTCTTTCTCTCTCTCTCTCTCTGTCTCTCTCATGTATTAAGGAATTCAATTATAAATATACAGCCTACCTTTCTTGTAGGTCTCCCACAGAACCTCAGCGCTAAGCGTAAGTCGACCTGCTTGGCTTATGAATATAAATCTGTTTTTGTTACCTGCTCCTGTCTCTCTCGCTCCTTTACTCTGTGTATCTGTATTCGTCTCTGTCTGTCCCTTTCTCTCGCTCTGCGGTTATTCGGGGTCCACACGCAATTTAGTATAATTGCCACGTGGGGAGGTTTCAGATCAACGACCCATACCATCGCCCCGTTCATTGACTGCCATCGTCTAGCTGTGTGACCCACAAAATGGTTGCTAGTCGACTGGGATTTGAGATTAGTGCCAACCTCCCCACACTTTTATAAAATGTTGCCTAGTTTTTTTTTATTTATTTATTTGTTTCTTATTTCTTATTTTTCTCTATTTATGTTGGTTGTTTGTTCTTCTGTTTCCTAAAGGCCCAATATCTTGCTGAGATTTTAATTAACTCCGCCGACTTAAGTGCTTCTAAATGCACTTGATGCATTTTTGTAACCGATGTCCAAAATACAAAAAATTATTCGAAATTTTTTAACCATTATAATAATACATAAAGTGTGTATAAAACAACTTTATCGCATTTAATTTGAATCAATATTTTAGAAAATATTGCCAAAATCGTATGGAAATTGTAAAAAGTCATGAAATTTTAAAAAGATTAAATTCCCTGATTTTAAAGTGATTATAACTTTGTTTAAATTTGACAGATTTTAAAAATTTTTGCCATTTCCATAACTTATTACTTTCTGTAGGTATATAAAACTTTACTTTACTTAATTTGGCAAAATATTAAAAAAAATTTGGCTCAAAGAGTGAAAAATCCTCAAAAAGTCCTATTTCGCTTAAAAATACGGTAACTTTGTCAACTTTGAGGAGCCATAACTTTCCCAAAAATCAACCGATTTTCAAAATTTTTGCATTTTTGTCAATGGTTTTGATCCTAATTTGAATTTGCATCAAAAATTTTGTGATAGTTGTACTTTGAAATTTTGACCTATTTTTAACCATTTTTGCATACTAACCCCTTGATAAAAAGTCAAAAAAATTAAAATTTTAAAATGGGAATTTTTATTGCCTAATCGATATCTTGCATCAAAATAGGTATAAAAATACTTCATCGCAGTTCATTTGGGGCAATATTTTAGAAAATATGGCCAAAATCGTATGAAAATTGTAATAAGTTATGAAATTTTAAATAGGTTAAGTGTCCTTGATTTTAAGGTGATTATAACTTTGATTTAATTTAACAGATATTCAAAAATTTTGTCATATTCATAGCTTTTTACTTTCCGTAGGTATATAAAACTTTACTTTAATTAATTTGGCAAAATATTTAAAAAAATATGGCTCAAATAGTGAAAAATCCTCAAAAAGTCCTATTTCGCTTAAAACAACGGTAACTTTGTCAACTTTGAGGAGCCATAACTTTCCCAAAAATCAACCGATTTTCAAATTTTTGTCATTTTCATAACTTTTTACTTTCTGTAGGTATATAAAACTTTACTTTAATTAATTTGGCAAAATATTTTAAAAAATATGGCTCAAAGAGTGAAATATTCTCAAAAAGTCCTATTTCGCTTAAAAAAACGGTAACTTTGTCAACTTTGAGGAGCCATAACTTTCCCAAAAATCAACCGATTTTCAAATTATTTGTCATTTTCATAACTTTTTACTTTCTGTAGGTATATAAAACTTTACTTTAATTAATTTGGCAAAATATTTAAAAAAATATGGCTCAAACAGTGAAAAATCCTCAAAAAGTCCTATTTCGCTTAAAAAAACGGTAACTTTGTCAACTTTGAGGAGCCATAACTTTCCCAAAAATCAACCGATTTTCAAATTATTTGTCATTTTCATAACTTTTTACTTTCCGTAGGTATATAAAACTTTACTTTAATTAATTTGGCAAAATATTTAAAAAAATATGGCTCAAATAGTGAAAAATCCTCAAAAAGTCCTATTTCGCTTAAAAAACGGTAACTTTGTCAACTTTGAGGTGCCATAACTTTCCCAAAAATCAACCGATTTTCAAATTTTTGTCATTTTCATAACTTTTTACTTTCTGTAGGTATATAAAACTTTACTTTAATTAATTTGGCAAAATATTTTAAAAAATATGGCTCAAAGAGTGAAATATTCTCAAAAAGTCCTATTTCGCTTAAAAAAACGGTAACTTTGTCAACTTTGAGGAGCCATAACTTTCCCAAAAATCAACCGATTTTCAAATTTTTGTCATTTTCATAACTTTTTACTTTCTGTAGGTATATAAAACTTTACTTTAATTAATTTGGCAAAATATTTTAAAAAATATGGCTCAAAGAGTGAAATATTCTCAAAAAGTCCTATTTCGCTTAAAAAAAACGGTAACTTTGTCAACTTTGAGGAGCCATAACTTTCCCAAAAATCAACCGATTTTCAAAATTTTTGCATTTTTGTCAATGGTTTTGATCCTAATTTGAATTTGCATCAAAAATTTTGTGATAGTTGTACTTTGAAATTTTGACCTATTTTTAACCATTTTTGCATACTAACCCCTTGATAAAAAGTCAAAAAAATTAAAATTTTAAAATGGGAATTTTTATTGCCTAATCGATATCTTGCATCAAAATAGGTATAAAAATACTTCATCGCAGTTCATTTGGGGCAATATTTTAGAAAATATGGCCAAAATCGTATGAAAATTGTAATAAGTTATGAAATTTTAAATAGGTTAAGTGTCCTTGATTTTAAGGTGATTATAACTTTGATTTAATTTAACAGATATTCAAAAATTTTGTCATATTCATAACTTTTTACTTTCTGTAGGTACATAAACTTTACTTTAATTAATTTGGCAAAATATTTAAAAAAATATGGCTCAAAGAGTGAAATATTCTCAAAAAGTCCTATTTCGCTTAAAAAAACGGTAACTTTGTCAACTTTGAGGAGCCATAACTTTCCCAAAAATCAACCGATTTTCAAAATTTATGCATTTTTGTCAATGGTTTTGATCCTAATTTGAATTTGCATCAAAAATTTTGTGCTGGTTGTACTTTGAAATTTTGACCTATCTTTAACCATTTTTGCATACTAACCCCTTGATAAAATGTCAAAAAAATGAAAATTTTGAAATAGGAATTTTTATTGCCTAATCGATATCTTGCATCAAAAAAGGTATAAAAATACTTCATCGCAGTTCATTTGGGGCAATATTTTAGAAAATATGGCCAAAATCGTATGAAAATTGTAATAAGTCATGAAATTTTAAATAGGTTAAGTGTCCTTGATTTTAAGGTGATTATAACTTTGATTTAATTTAACAGATATTCAAAAATTTTGTCATTTTCATAACTTATTACTTTCTGTAGGTATATAAAACTTTACTTTAATTAATTTGGCAAAATATTTTAAAAAATATGGCTCAAAGAGTAAAAAATCCTCAAAAAGTCCTATTTCGCTTAAAAAAACGGTAACTTTGTCAACTTTGAGGAGCCATAACTTTCCCAAAAATCAACCGATTTTCAAATTTTTTGTCATTTTCATAACTTTTTACTTTCTGTAGGTATATAAAACTTTACTTTAATTAATTTGTCAAAATATTTTAAATAATATGGCTCAAAGAGTGAAAAATCCTCAAAAAGTCCTATTTCGCTTAAAAAATCGGTAACTTTGTCAACTTTGAGGAGCCATAACTTTCCCAAAAATCAACCGATTTTCAAATTTTTGTCATTTTCATAACTTTTTACTTTCTGTAGGTATATAAAACTTTATTTTAATTAATTTGGCAAAATATTTAAAAAAATATGGCTCAAAGAGTGAAAAATCCTCAAAAAGTCCTATTTCGCTTAAAAAAACGGTAACTTTGTCAACTTTGAGGAGCCATAACTTTCCCAAAAATCAACCGATTTTCAAAATTTTTGCATTTTTGTCAATGGTTTTGATCCTAATTTGAATTTGCATCAAAAATTTTGTGATAGTTGTACTTTGAAATTTTGACCTATTTTTAACCATTTTTGCATACTAACCCCTTGATAAAAAGTCAAAAAAATTAAAATTTTAAAATGGGAATTTTTATTGCCTAATCGATATCTTGCATCAAAATAGGTATAAAAATACTTCATCGCAGTTCATTTGGGGCAATATTTTAGAAAATATGGCCAAAATCGTATGAAAATTGTAATAAGTTATGAAATTTTAAATAGGTTAAGTGTCCTTGATTTTAAGGTGATTATAACTTTGATTTAATTTAACAGATATTCAAAAATTTTGTCATATTCATAACTTTTTACTTTCTGTAGGTACATAAAACTTTACTTTAATTAATTTGGCAAAATGTTTAAAAAAATATGGCTCAAAGAGTGAAAAATCCTCAAAAAGTCCTATTTCGCTTTAAAAAAACGGTAACTTTGTCAACTTTGAGGAGCCATAACTTTCCCAAAAATCAACCGATTTTCAAATTTTTTGTCATTTTCATAACTTTTTACTTTCCGTAGGTATATAAAACTTTACTTTAATTAATTTGGCAAAATATTTAAAAAAATATGGCTCAAAGAGTGAAAAATCCTCAAAAAGTCCTATTTCGCTTAAAAAAACGGTGACTTTGTCAACTTTGAGGAGCCATAACTTTCCCAAAAATCAACCGATTTTCAAATTTTTGTCATTTTCATAACTTTTTACTTTCTGTAGGTATATAAAACTTTACTTTAATTAATTTGGCAAAATATTTTAAAAAATATGGCTCAAAGAGTGATATATTCTCAAAAAGTCCTATTTCGCTTAAAAAAACGGTAACTTTGTCAACTTTGAGGAGCCATAACTTTCCCAAAAATCAACCGATTTTCAAATTATTTGTCATTTTCATAACTTTTTACTTTCCGTAGGTATATAAAACTTTACTTCAATTAATTTGGCA
The DNA here is from genome assembly GCA_018150725.1 of Drosophila quadrilineata. Taxonomy (NCBI): domain Eukaryota; kingdom Metazoa; phylum Arthropoda; class Insecta; order Diptera; family Drosophilidae; genus Drosophila; species Drosophila quadrilineata. The sequence continues at coordinate 4,352,584 of JAECWN010000407.1, forward strand.
AAATATTTAAAAAAATATGGCTCAAATAGTGAAAAATCCTCAAAAAGTCCTATTTCGCTTAAAAAAAACGGTAACTTTGTCAACTTTGAGGAGCCATAACTTTCCCAAAAATCAACCGATTTTCAAATTTTTGTCATTTTCATAACTTTTTACTTTCTGTAGGTATATAAAACTTTACTTTAATTAATTTGGCAAAATATTTTAAAAATATGGCTCAAAGAGTGAAATATTCTCAAAAAGTCCTATTTCGCTTAAAAAAACGGTAACTTTGTCAACTTTGAGGAGCCATAACTTTCCCAAAAATCAACCGATTTTCAAAATTTTTGCATTTTTGTCAATGGTTTTGATCCTAATTTGAATTTGCATCAAAAATTTTGTTCTGGTTGTACTTTGAAATTTTGACCTATCTTTAACCATTTTTGCATACTAACCCCTTGATAAAAAGTCAAAAAAATTAAAATTTTAAAATGGGAATTTTTATTGCCTAATCGATATCTTGCATCAAAATAGGTATAAAAATACTTCATCGCAGTTCATTTGGGGCAATATTTTAGAAAATATGGCCAAAATCGTATGAAAATTGTAATAAGTTATGAAATTTTAAATATGTTAAGTGTCCTTGATTTTAAGGTGATTATAACTTTGATTTAATTTAACAGATATTCAAAAATTTTGTCATATTCATAACTTTTTACTTTCTGTAGGTACATAAAACTTTACTTTAATTAATTTGGCAAAATGTTTAAAAAAATATGGCTCAAAGAGTGAAAAATCCTCAAAAAGTCCTATTTCGCTTTAAAAAAACGGTAACTTTGTCAACTTTGAGGAGCCATAACTTTCCCAAAAATCAACCGATTTTCAAATTTTTTGTCATTTTCATAACTTTTTACTTTCCGTAGGTATATAAAACTTTACTTTAATTAATTTGGCAAAATATTTAAAAAAATATGGCTCAAAGAGTGAAAAATCATCAAAAAGTCCTATTTCGCTTAAAAAAACGGTGACTTTGTCAACTTTGAGGAGCCATAACTTTCCCAAAAATCAACCGATTTTCAAATTTTTGTCATTTTCATAACTTTTTACTTTCTGTAGGTATATAAAACTTTACTTTAATTAATTTGGCAAAATATTTTAAAAATATGGCTCAAAGAGTGAAATATTCTCAAAAAGTCCTATTTCGCTTAAAAAAACGGTAACTTTGTCAACTTTGAGGAGCCATAACTTTCCCAAAAATCAACCGATTTTCAAAATTTTTGCATTTTTGTCAATGGTTTTGATCCTAATTTGAATTTGCATCAAAAATTTTGTTCTGGTTGTACTTTGAAATTTTGACCTATCTTTAACCATTTTTGCATACTAACCCCTTGATAAAAAGTCAAAAAAATTAAAATTTTAAAATGGGAATTTTTATTGCCTAATCGATATCTTGCATCAAAATAGGTATAAAAATACTTCATCGCAGTTCATTTGGGGCAATATTTTAGAAAATATGGCCAAAATCGTATGAAAATTGTAATAAGTTATGAAATTTTAAATAGGTTAAGTGTCCTTGATTTTAAGGTGATTATAACTTTGATTTAATTTAACAGATATTCAAAAATTTTGTCATATTCATAGCTTTTTACTTTCTGTAGGTATATAAAACTTTACTTTAATTAATTTGGCAAAATATTTAAAAAAATATGGCTCAAATAGTGAAAAATCCTCAAAAAGTCCTATTTCGCTTAAAACAACGGTAACTTTGTCAACTTTGAGGAGCCATAACTTTCCCAAAAATCAACCGATTTAAAATTTTTGTCATTTTCATAACTTTTTACTTTCTGTAGGTATATAAAACTTTACTTTAATTAATTTGGCAAAATATTTTAAAAAATATGGCTCAAAGAGTGAAATATTCTCAAAAAGTCCTATTTCGCTTAAAAAAACGGTAACTTTGTCAACTTTGAGGAGCCATAACTTTCCCAAAAATCAACCGATTTAAAATTTTTGTCATTTTCATAACTTTTTACTTTCTGTAGGTATATAAAACTTTACTTTAATTAATTTGCCAAAATATTTTAAAAAATATGGCTCAAAGAGTGAAATATTCTCAAAAAGTCCTATTTCGCTTAAAAAAACGGTAACTTTGTCAACTTTGAGGAGCCATAACTTTCCTAAAAATCAACCGATTTTCAAATTATTTGTCATTTTCATAACTTTTTACTTTCTGTAGGTATATAAAACTTTACTTTAATTAATTTGGCAAAATATTTAAAAAAATATGGCTCAAACAGTGAAAAATCCTCAAAAAGTCCTATTTCGCTTAAAAAAACGGTAACTTTGTCAACTTTGAGGAGCCATAACTTTCCCAAAAATCAACCGATTTTCAAAATTTTTGCATTTTTGTCAATGGTTTTGATCTTAATTTGAATTTGCATCAAAAATTTTGTGATGGTTGTACTTTGAAATTTTGACCTATTTTTAACCATTTTTGCATACTAACCCCTTGATAAAAAGTCAAAAAAATTAAAATTTTGAAATAGGAATTTTAATGCCTAATCGATATCTAGCATCAAAATAGGTATAAAAATACTTCATCGCAGTTCATTTGGGGCAATATTTTAGAAAATATGGCCAAAATCGTATGAAAATTGTAATAAGTCATGAAATTTTAAATAGGTTAAGTGTCCTTGATTTTAAGGTGATTATAACTTTGATTTAATTTAACAGATATTCAAAAATTTTGTCATTTTCATAACTTATTACTTTCCGTAGGTATATAAAACTTTACTTTAATTAATTTGGCAAAATATTTTAAAAAATATGGCTCAAAGAGTGAAAAATACTCAAAAAGTCCTATTTCGCTTAAAAAAACGGTAACTTTGTCAACTTTGAGGAGCCATAACTTTCCCAAAAATCAACCGATTTTGAAATTTTTTGTCATTTTCATAACTTTTTTCTTTCCGTAGCTATATAAAACTTTATTTTAATTAATTTGGCAAAATATTTAAAAAAATATGGCTCAAAGAGTGAAAAATCCTCAAAAAATCCTATTTCGCTTAAAAAACGGGAACTTTGTCAACTTTGAGGAGCCATAACTTTCCCAAAAATCAACCGATTTTCAAATTTTTTGTCATTTTCATAACTTTTTACTTTCCGTAGGTATATAAAACTTTACTTTAATTAATTTGGCAAAATATTTAAAAAAAATATGGCTCAAAGAGTGAAATATTCTCAAAAAGTCCTATTTCGCTTAAAAAAACGGTAACTTTGTCAACTTTGAGGAGCCATAACTTTCCCAAAAATTAACCGATTTTCAAATTTTTGTCATTTTCATAACTTTTTACTTTCCGTAGGTATATAAAACTTTACTTTAATTAATTTGGCAAAATATTTAAAAAATATGGCTCAAATAGTGAAAAATCCTCAAAAAGTCCTATTTCGCTTAAAAAAACGGTAACTTTGTCAACTTTGAGGTGCCATAACTTTCCCAAAAATCAACCGATTTTCAAATTTTTGTCATTTTCATAACTTTTTACTTTCTGTAGGTATATAAAACTTTACTTTAATTAATTTGGCAAAATATTTTAAAAATATGGCTCAAAGAGTGAAATATTCTCAAAAAGTCCTATTTCGCTTAAAAAAACGGTAACTTTGTCAACTTTGAGGAGCCATAACTTTCCCAAAAATCAACCGATTTTCAAATTTTTGTCATTTTCATAACTTTTTACTTTCTGTAGGTATATAAAACTTTACTTTAATTAATTTGGCAAAATATTTTAAAAAATATGGCTCAAAGAGTGAAATATTCTCAAAAAGTCCTATTTCGCTTAAAAAAACGGTAACTTTGTCAACTTTGAGGAGCCATAACTTTCCCAAAAATCAACCGATTTTCAAAATTTTTGCATTTTTGTCAATGGTTTTGATCCTAATTTGAATTTGCATCAAAAATTTTGTGATAGTTGTACTTTGAAATTTTGACCTATTTTTAACCATTTTTGCATACTAACCCCTTGATAAAAAGTCAAAAAAATTAAAATTTTAAAATGGGAATTTTTATTGCCTAATCGATATCTTGCATCAAAATAGGTATAAAAATACTTCATCGCAGTTCATTTGGGGCAATATTTTAGAAAATATGGCCAAAATCGTATGAAAATTGTAATAAGTTATGAAATTTTAAATACGTTAAGTGTCCTTGATTTTAAGGTGATTATAACTTTGATTTAATTTAACAGATATTCAAAAATTTTGTCATATTCATAACTTTTTACTTTCTGTAGGTATATAAAACTTTACTTTAATTAATTTGGCAAAATCTTTAAAAAAATATGGCTCAAATAGTGAAAAATCCTCAAAAAGTCCTATTTCGCTTAAAACAACGGTAACTTTGTCAACTTTGAGGAGCCATAACTTTCCCAAAAATCAACCGATTTCCAAATTTTTGTCATTTTCATAACTTTTTACTTTCTGTAGGTATATAAAACTTTACTTTAATTAATTTGGCAAAATATTTTAAAAAATATGGCTCAAAGAGTGAAAAATTCTCAAAAAGTCCTATTTCGCTTAAAAAAAACGGTAACTTTGTCAACTTTGAGGAGCCATAACTTTCCCAAAAATCAACCGATTTTCAAAATTTTTGCATTTTTGTCAATGGTTTTGATCCTAATTTGAATTTGCATCAAAAATTTTGTGATAGTTGTACTTTGAAATTTTGACCTATTTTTAACCATTTTTGCATACTAACCCCTTGATAAAAAGTCAAAAAAATTAAAATTTTAAAATGGGAATTTTTATTGCCTAATCGATATCTTGCATCAAAATAGGTATAAAAATACTTCATCGCAGTTCATTTGGGGCAATATTTTAGAAAATATGGCCAAAATCGTATGAAAATTGTAATAAGTTATGAAATTTTAAATAGGTTAAGTGTCCTTGATTTTAAGGTGATTATAACTTTGATTTAATTTAACAGATATTCAAAAATTTTGTCATATTCATAACTTTTTACTTTCCGTAGGTATATAAAACTTTACTTTAATTGATTTGGAAAAATATTTAAAAAAATATGGCTCAAATAGTGAAAAATCCTCAAAAAGTCCTATTTCGCTTAAAACAACGGTAACTTTGTCAACTTTGAGGAGCCATAACTTTCCCAAAAATCAACCGATTTTCAAATTTTTGTCATTTTCATAACTTTTTACTTTCTGTAGGTATATAAAACTTTACTTTAATTAATTTGGCAAAATATTTTAAAAAATATGGCTCAAAGAGTGAAAAATTCTCAAAAAGTCCTATTTCGCTTAAAAAAACGGTAACTTTGTCAACTTTGAGGAGCCATAACTTTCCCAAAAATCAACCGATTTTCAAAATTTTTGCATTTTTGTCAATGGTTTTGATCCTAATTTGAATTTGCATCAAAAATTTTGTGATAGTTGTACTTTGAAATTTTGACCTATTTTTAACCATTTTTGCATACTAACCCCTTGATAAAAAGTCAAAAAAATTAAAATTTTAAAATGGGAATTTTTATTGCCTAATCGATATCTTGCATCAAAATAGGTATAAAAATACTTCATCGCAGTTCATTTGGGGCAATATTTTAGAAAATATGGCCAAAATCGTATGAAAATTGTAATAAGTTATGAAATTTTAAATAGGTTAAGTGTCCTTGATTTTAAGGTGATTATAACTTTGATTTAATTTAACAGATATTCAAAAATTTTGTCATATTCATAACTTTTTACTTTCCGTAGGTATATAAAACTTTACTTTAATTAATTTGGCAAAATATTTTAAAAAATATGGCTCAAAGAGTGAAATATTCTCAAAAAGTCCAATTTCGCTTAAAAAAACGGTAACTTTGTCAACTTTGAGGAGCCATAACTTTCCCAAAAATCAACCGATTTTCAAATTTTTTGTCATTTTCATAACTTTTTACTTTCCGTAGGTATATAAAACTTTACTTTAATTAATTTGGCAAAATATTTAAAAAAATATGGCTCAAAGAGTGAAAAATCCTCAAAAAGTCCTATTTCGCTTTAAAAAAACGGTAACTTTGTCAACTTTGAGGAGCTATAACTTTCCCAAAAATCAACCGATTTTCAAATTTTTTGTCATTTTCATAACTTTTTTCTTTCCGTAGGTATATAAAACTTTATTTTAATTAATTTGGCAAAATATTTAAAAAAATATGGCTCAAAGAGTGAAAAATCCTCAAAAAATCCTATTTCGCTTAAAAAACGGTAACTTTGTCAACTTTGAGGAGCCATAACTTTCCCAAAAATCAACCGATTTTCAAATTATTTGTCATTTTCATAACTTTTTACTTTCCGTAGGTATATAAAACTTTACTTTAATTAATTTGGCAAAATATTTAAAAAAATATGGCTCAAATAGTGAAAAATCCTCAAAAAGTCCTATTTCGCTTAAAAAAACGGTAACTTTGTCAACTTTGAGGAGCCATAACTTTCCCAAAAATCAACCGATTTTCAAATTTTTGTCATTTTCATAACTTTTTACTTTCTGTAGGTATATAAAACTTTACTTTAATTAATTTGGCAAAATATTTTAAAAATATGGCTCAAAGAGTGAAATATTCTCAAAAAGTCCTATTTCGCTTAAAAAAACGGTAACTTTGTCAACTTTGAGGAGCCATAACTTTCCCAAAAATCAACCGATTTTCAAATTATTTGTCATTTTCATAACTTTTTACTTTCTGTAGGTATATAAAACTTTACTTTAATTAATTTGGCAAAATATTTTAAAAAATATGGCTCAAAGAGTGAAATATTCTCAAAAAGTCCTATTTCGCTTAAAAAAACGGTAACTTTGTCAACTTTGAGGAGCCATAACTTTCCCAAAAATCAACCGATTTTCAAAATTTTTGCATTTTTGTCAATGGTTTTGATCCTAATTTGAATTTGCATCAAAAATTTTGTGCTGGTTGTACTTTGAAATTTTGACCTATCTTTAACCATTTTTGCATACTAACCCCTTGATAAAATGTCAAAAAAATGAAAATTTTGAAATAGGAATTTTTATTGCCTAATCGATATCTTGCATCAAAAAAGGTATAAAAATACTTCATCGCAGTTCATTTGGGGCAATATTTTAGAAAATATGGCCAAAATCGTATGAAAATTGTAATAAGTCATGAAATTTTAAATAGGTTAAGTGTCCTTGATTTTAAGGTGATTATAACTTTGATTTAATTTAACAGATATTCAAAAATTTTGTCATTTTCATAACTTATTACTTTCTGTAGGTATATAAAACTTTACTTTAATTAATTTGGCAAAATATTTTAAAAAATATGGCTCAAAGAGTAAAAAATCCTCAAAAAGTCCTATTTCGCTTAAAAAAACGGTAACTTTGTCAACTTTGAGGAGCCATAACTTTCCCAAAAATCAACCGATTTTCAAATTTTTGTCATTTTCATAACTTTTTACTTTCTGTAGGTATATAAAACTTTACTTTAATTAATTTGGCAAAATATTTTAAAAAATATGGCTCAAAGAGTGAAAAATTCTCAAAAAGTCCTATTTCGCTTAAAAAAAACGGTAACTTTGTCAACTTTGAGGAGCCATAACTTTCCCAAAAATCAACCGATTTTCAAAATTTTTGCATTTTTGTCAACGGTTTTGATCCTAATTTGAATCAAAAATTTTGTGATGGTTGTACTTTGAAATTTTGACCTATTTTTAACCATTTTTGCATACTAACCCCTTGATAAAAAGTCAAAAAAATGAAAATTTTAAAATGGGAATTTTTATTGCCTAATCGATATCTTGCATCAAAATAGGTATAAAAATACTTCATCGCAGTTCATTTCGAGCAATATTTTAGAAAATATGTCCAAAATCGTATGAAAATTGTAATAAGTCATGAAATTTTAAATAGGTTAAGTGTCCTTGATTTTAAGGTGATTATAACTTTGATTTAATTTAACAGATATTCAAAAATTTTGTCATTTTCATAACTTATTACTTTCCGTAGGTATATAAAACTTTACTTTAATTAATTTGGCAAAATATTTTAAAAAATATGGCTCAAAGAGTGAAAAATACTCAAAAAGTCCTATTTCGCTTAAAAAAACGGTAACTTTGTCAACTTTGAGGAGCCATAACTTTCCCAAAAATTAACCGATTTTCAAATTATTTGTCATTTTCATAACTTTTTACTTTCCGTATGTATATAAAACTTTACTTTAATTAATTTGGCAAAATATTTAAAAAATGTGGCTCAAATAGTGAAAAATCCTCAAAAAGTCCTATTTCGCTTAAAAAAACGGTAACTTTGTCAACTTTGAGGAGCCATAACTTTCCCAAAAATCAACCGATTTTCAAATTATTTGTCATTTTCATAACTTTTTACTTTCCGTAGGTATATAAAACTTTACTTCAATTAATTTGGCAAAATATTTAAAAAAATATGGCTCAAATAGTGAAAAATCCTCAAAAAGTCCTATTTCGCTTAAAAAAAACGGTAACTTTGTCAACTTTGAGGAGCCATAACTTTCCCAAAAATCAACCGATTTTCAAATTTTTGTCATTTTCATAACTTTTTACTTTCTGTAGGTATATAAAACTTTACTTTAATTAATTTGGCAAAATATTTTAAAAAATATGGCTCAAAGAGTGAAATATTCTCAAAAAGTCCTATTTCGCTTAAAAAAACGGTAACTTTGTCAACTTTGAGGAGCCATAACTTTCCCAAAAATCAACCGATTTTCAAAATTTTTGCATTTTTGTCAATGGTTTTGATCCTAATTTGAATTTGCATCAAAAATTTTGTGCTGGTTGTACTTTGAAATTTTGACCTATCTTTAACCATTTTTGCATACTAACCCCTTGATAAAATGTCAAAAAAATGAAAATTTTGAAATAGGAATTTTTATTGCCTAATCGATATCTTGCATCAAAAAAGGTATAAAAATACTTCATCGCAGTTCATTTGGGGCAATATTTTAGAAAATATGGCCAAAATCGTATGAAAATTGTAATAAGTCATGAAATTTTAAATAGGTTAAGTGTCCTTGATTTTAAGGTGATTATAACTTTGATTTAATTTAACAGATATTCAAAAATTTTGTCATTTTCATAACTTATTACTTTCTGTAGGTATATAAAACTTTACTTTAATTAATTTGGCAAAATATTTTAAAAAATATGGCTCAAAGAGTAAAAAATCCTCAAAAAGTCCTATTTCGCTTAAAAAACGGTAACTTTGTCAACTTTGAGGAGCCATAACTTTCCCAAAAATCAACCGATTTTCAAATTTTTGTCATTTTCATAACTTTTTACTTTCTGTAGGTATATAAAACTTTACTTTAATTAATTTGGCAAAATATTTTAAAAAATATGGCTCAAAGAGTGAAAAATTCTCAAAAAGTCCTATTTCGCTTAAAAAAAACGGTAACTTTGTCAACTTTGAGGAGCCATAACTTTCCCAAAAATCAACCGATTTTCAAAATTTTTGCATTTTTGTCAACGGTTTTGATCCTAATTTGAATCAAAAATTTTGTGATGGTTGTACTTTGAAATTTTGACCTATTTTTAACCATTTTTGCATACTAACCCCTTGATAAAAAGTCAAAAAAATGAAAATTTTAAAATGGGAATTTTTATTGCCTAATCGATATCTTGCATCAAAATAGGTATAAAAATACTTCATCGCAGTTCATTTCGAGCAATATTTTAGAAAATATGTCCAAAATCGTATGAAAATTGTAATAAGTCATGAAATTTTAAATAGGTTAAGTGTCCTTGATTTTAAGGTGATTATAACATTGATTTAATTTAACAGATATTCAAAAATTTTGTCATTTTCATAACTTATTACTTTCTGTAGGTATATAAAACTATACTTTAATTAATTTGGCAAAATATTTAAAAAAAAATGGCTCAAAGAGTGAAAAATTCTCAAAAAGTCCTATTTCGCTTAAAAAAACGGTAACTTTGTCAACTTTGAGGAGCCATAACTTTCCCAAAAATCAACCGATTTTCAAATTTTTTGTCATTTTCATAACTTTTTACTTTCTGTAGGTATATAAAACTTTACTTTAATTAATTTGGCAAAATATTTAAAAAAATATGGCTCAAAGAGTGAAAAATCCTCAAAAAGTCCTATTTCGCTTTAAAAAAACGGTAACTTTGTCAACTTTGAGGAGCCATAACTTTCCCAAAAATCAACCGATTTTCAAATTTTTTGTCATTTTCATAACTTTTTACTTTCTGTAGGTATATAAAACTTTACTTTAATTAATTTGGCAAAATATTTAAAAAAAATATGGCTCAAAGAGTGAAAAATCCTCAAAAAGTCCTATTTCGCTTAAAAAACGGTAACTTTGTCAACTTTGAGGAGACATAACTTTCTCAAAAATCAACCGATTTTCAAAATTTTTGCATTTTTGTCAATGGTTTTGATTCTAATTTGAATTTGCATCAAAAATTTTGTGATGGTTGTACTTTGAAATTTTGTAAAAGTGTTCAACCAAATAAATTGTTTGAGACCTTTAAACTTTTATTTTGCGTTTTCTCATTTGAAAAAAATACTTTTCCCGCCCTGTACACTTATTGATCGTACTTTTGTTTGAGATGCTGGTCACACTTCTTCAAAACCAATTCATAGCTGGGGAACAGCTGATGCTGATAACTCAGCTATCGATTAATTGTTATCAATTGATAGCCAAGTGGATTTATTAAGTTAATTAATAAAGTTATTTCTTATTGGATTTGTTAATAGATTTGGAAGAAATGGCCTTTCGTCGTTGTCATCTGAACCCGAAGAAGACGCTGTTTCTGCTATGTGATATACAGGAGAAATTCCGCGCCGGGATGCCGCTCTTCGACAATATGGTGAAAAATGTGGACAAGCTGGTAAATGAACTTTGTAGTTACCAAACGAAGATATTGATATATTAACTTATCAGCAAATGAAGATTAAATGTATACGATTCGCAGACCAAGGCTGGCAAAGCACTGGATGTGCCCCTCATCGTAACTGAACATTATCCTGAGAAACTTGGCAAGACTGTGCCGGAGTTGGATGTTTCCCATGCCAAGGCTGTGATGGGCAAGACGTACTTTAGCATGATGACGCCCCAAGTGAAGAATGTGATCAAAGATATCTTCGGCGAGAAGCCACAGGATGTAGTGCTCTACGGTTTGGAGGTTAAAACAATCTCTTAGTACATATGTACATGACAAGGAAATATTCGAAAATCTCTTTGATTTTTCAGTCGCACATCTGTGTGGAGCAGACTGCAATTGATTTGCGGGAGCAGGACATCAATGTGTATATCGTGGCGGATTGCTGCTGCTCCCGCTTGAATCAGGACAGGGATTTGGCCTTGGAACGCCTGCGCCAAGCGGGCTGTGTGATCACCACCAGTGAGAGCGTCATCTTCGATCTGGTGCGGGACAAGAATAATCCCAAGTTCGATATGGTGCGCAAACTGGTGAATTCGACTTCCCAGGACATGCAGCTCACACGTAGTCCAAATGCAGCCAAGCTCTGAGGCAGCTACAGTCCCATGTATATCGTTGGCATTTCAAGTAAAAGGCATTTCAAGGATAATTCGCCGTATTCAATTGGACTTGGGGGAAGTGCTGTCATTGTCATTACTAGAAGAGCTTTTTGGAATTCCATTAAGTTGTGTTCGCTTCCGTAACATGTTCCACGACACAATGGACGCCACCTCCACCTCCATCACCAACTTCATCTCCATCTTCAACTTCATCGCATTTGAATTTACCATTTACAATGACTTCAATGGCAATCCCTTCCGGCCATGCTCATCCCCACTTAATATGACAATGCGTATTTTATGGACTTGCCCAGCAAAGAGTTGCCGTAAGGGAAAAAGAGTTGGAGACGTTTCCCCGATGTTTCTCCCGCTACTCCCACGTCCCATTGGAATTTGTGAAATCTTGCATCGTAAAGTTTTATTTTTATGTTCAACTGATGGAGACGCATCCAATTGCAATTGAAATGTGCTTTTTATACGGGGTAAGTTGACTGGGGAAGTTGAGGGAACAGGGGGACAGGATGTGCCAGCGTAACCTAGACTTGGTCATCTAATGTTTTCCATGTCCATGTGCCTCCTCCTTGTGGGGATGCGCCTCAATATAGGCCAAGGCCCTGAGTATGGCCTCCGGTGTAGGCGGCGGTGTGGGCAGCGAATCACCATGTGGATGGTAGCCGCTCTCATCGGCCGTGTACGATATCTGGATGGGTATACCCTCCTTGGACACGAAGTGATACTCGCCATGCACATTATTGTGAGCATCGCCCGCTTCCTCGGCTCCAATGCCATTAGTTATATCGAACTTGTAGTTGAAGTTGCCATGACCATCATCCTTGTGCGACTCGTGCGCCTGAGCATGTGCATCGTCATCGTGCGCAAAGCTCACGGCGATCAGCAAGGTAATGAGAAAAATCTAGGATTTGGAACAGGGATTACCAAGGACTCGGCATTCGGCTGGAGTTTCTCTTGACTTACTTGTTTGTACATGGCTGTAACTTTATCTGAAGGCGACTGTTGATGAGACGGTGCTTGGCTATAGGTATTTATAGGTATATCTTCGAACCAGTTATCGATTCTGTATATATATGATATATACTTATATTTTACAGATTATATTAATGGAGGTGTCGATCAATACTCATAAATTACGCGCTCCCCAAAAATATTGCGACTCCCGAAATTGTCGCAGAATTTCTTATAATTTTTTTCTTTTTGATATTTCTTAAATTATTTAAAAAAAAAATTTGTATGTATTTTGTTGATTATTATTATTTTTTTTAATTTTTGCTTATATTTTAAATTGGAATTAATATTTTGTAAACAAGTCGAACGATAATGGTTAATTACTAAGTCAATCTTTGTGCACGTCAGCATGGAAGCCAGTTGGACCAGCCGTGTAGGTCACACGAATTGGAGGCTTGCCCTCCTCGTTGGGCAGGAAATATTCACCCTTGACGCCATTCACATCGCCCTCAGCCGTGTTGTGGATGCCATTGCTGACCTCCACTTCGTGTTTGTACTGCCCGGCACCATCCAGATTCTGTAGATTGGTGTGCTTGAGGAGCAACGGCTCCTCCTCATGACGCACTTCATCGGAGCAGGCGATTCCAAGCAGAAGCAGCAGGCAGCCGGCGTAGAGCAGAAATTTCTAAGTATGGAAATGATTTTTGAATTTTTGCTTTGTCAGTTCTGTAATTGAATACTCTTGAACAGGTCCAGACGCAGGCACTCACATGATTCAACATTATTTTTGTGTGTGATATGGATTCTATGAAATTGCAAGCACAATATTGACGGGCTTTGGTCTTTTATACTCTTCCCCCCGGTATCACGAACCAGCTGCTCCGGTTGTGCTCTGCTTGTGTTGTGTGTTTTTTCGAAATCATATAAAACAAGTTTTAATTAATCGCCGCTAACTGCTAATGATTTGCTTAACCACAATTTATAGACATGGATTTGCATATATAGTTCATTTACTCCACATCTTTCTCACATTCGTCCCTGAGCTGTGTCTGACATTGAAGGGCTCGGCTCACAAGCAAATTAAAAATAAACAAATTTTTTAATTTGGCGCCATTGGCATGCTCATAAAAGTATGCAGAAGAAAGTTTATAAATTCTGCGAGGTCGCCATCGAGCTTGATTCAACTAGAATATCTGCTCAGAATACCAGGCGAACAGAAATCTGTAGCAAGTAGCCTGCTCAAACCAGCTACATATTTGGTTGATTGTGTGCGGGATTATTAGTTTTTTGTGTACCTGGTCACACGCAACGCGGCAAACTATCGATTCTACTCATGCGCAGCAGCTGATCGTAAATTCGCGCCAAGTGCCAGGGCTGCATCATGACAGCAGAAAATTCCCGCGCAATACTAACAAATTGAAAATTGTTTATGTATATATTAGCTCTTTTATTTAAATATATAGTGCACTAAAATAACTTTAATGAGTCGTTTTATATATATTTTAGTCCCAGCTATCGATCAAACACATAAATTTCCGGATTCGGAACATTCGATTTTTTGCAAAAAACCATGATGGTTACACTGTCTATTTTGCCAAAAATCACAATAGCACAGATCTTGACCATTTTGACACTGAATAAACTAGAGATCAAAACCTACAGTTTGCGACATGTTTCGGCTAAAATGGTTTAGAAACAAAACAGTTATAGCCATTTAAAATTCTCCTATGTTTGCCGACTTTTGTTCAGCCGCCACCTGACATTTTTTTTTTGCATCATCGCAAAAGTATGCAACAGAAAAAAGTGCGCGCGCAACTAGAAACGTTGAAAATATTTCATTTTATATTCGATGTTTTCTTTAATATAAGTGCTCAAAAATAACTTTAAAGAAATGTTTTATGTATATTTTAATCCCAGCTATCGATTTAACACAAAAATTTCCGGATTCGGAATATTCGATTTTTTTGCAAAAAACCATGATGGTTACACTGTCTATTTTGCCAAAAATCACAATCGCACAGATCTTGACCATTTTGATACTGAATAAACTAGAGATCAAAACCTACAGTTTGCGACATGTTTCGGCTAAAATGGTTTAGAAACAAAACAGTTATAGCCATTTAAAATTCTCCTATGTTTATCGACTTTTGTTCAGCCGCCACCTGACATTTTTTGCATCATCGCAAAAGTATGCAACAGAAAAAAGTGCGCGCGCAACTAGAAACGTTGAAAATATTTCATTTTATATTCGATGTTTTCTTTAATATAAGTGCTCAAAAATAACTTTAAAGAAATGTTTTATGTATATTTTAATCCCAGCTATCGATTTAACACAAAAATTTCCGGATTCGGAATATTCGATTTTTTTGCAAAAAACCATGATGGTTACACTGTCTATTTTGCCAAAAATCACAATCGCACAGATCTTGACCATTTTGACACTGAATAAACTAGAGATCAAAACCTACAGTTTGCGACATGTTTCAGCTAAATTAGTTTAGAAACAAAACAGTTATAGCCGTTTAAAATTTATGTTATTTTGCACGATTTTATTTTGCCGCCAAGTGCATCATCACAAAAGTATGCAACAGAAGATTTCGATTGGATTGCCATTCACCATATACGTATGATTTTCTCGGTGCTGCCTATAAGTTATCGATATCTCACTTTTCAGCGCGTTTATTTAAATCGTAAAAAATGTAATCGAGTATTATTATATTTTAAAATCCAAATACAAATTCCTCTTTCTTTTTTAAATAAAATTTAATAGTATTTATGGGATTTTTGAGAAACTTTCTGATGTAATTGCTCTCTCGGCTGCGTGAATTTTACACGGTGTGTCAGTAGCTTTGCTATGTCCGTGAGAAACTTGGATTGCTTATGCACAGTTGGTACATAGCTAACCTTCTTGTTTTCTTTGTCGCTCTGCTCCGCAGAGGGTGAGTTGGGCACCACCGCGGGATATAGTTGGGCTACCTGCTTCTCTATGGCCGTATCCACATTTACAACTCTTTGATTGGCTGCTCCTTGATGACCCTGTTTGAAGAAGGATTCATAGTATTTATCTGCTTTTGTTCTTACAGCTGACTTAAGTTTATCCATGTCCCAAGCAACGCCTAGTTGACATTTAATCTTTTCCGACGCATTGTTATCAGTGGCTGAAAAGAGCGAGCGAAACAATGGGCCAAGATCTTCACTATTGCCACGTTTTGATTTCTTAGTTTCCTTGAGATTCCTTTCATAGCATTCCAAATGAGGAGCTTGTAAATAACCACGATCTCTTAGGTAGCAAAGTGGCGAATTCCAGTTGCCAATAAGATCCTTGACAATTTCGCCTGCTGAAGTATAATAATTCAATTTCTTAACATTTTGGCTAGCCGATGATGCAGTCTCTACAATTGTAATAAATAGAATAATAAGTAGTAAATTCATAATTATAGAATACTATTTTCATTTTCCTACAGACTTTAAAATTATATGTTGATGTACAAAACAATCGAAAACAACTGAAACGATAGGCAGGGACGAATCGATGTTCCCACTTACGCATATTTGAGCGAAACGGGTAGATCTATCGATAGTTCGATAGCACAAACAGCTGTTGTTAAGTTGGAATCGAGAATTTTGGAGTCGACGTAAAACTAACAATTTCTCGCAATTGTTTGAAATAAACGCCTTTGCAAATTTGATAGCAACGGCGTACAGCTCAACTGCAACACAATGGTTATTACAAGCAATACAACATTACCCGAGGAGTCGGAACTGACCGTGCAGGAGTTGAATCTGTCGTCGGCTGCACTGCGCGCTGGTGCCTTCCACTTGGGCAAACAATGTGAAACGGCCAACAATGTTAGTATTTGGTTAACTCCATGCTATCGTTTGTCCAAATAGACACGGGCTACTCTAATAATTGCATTCCTTTCATTTACGTCTATTGAATCCCTTTAAGAAAAACAAATGTTCGTTATATAACCTAACCTCAAAACTGTTTTGTTTACCTTCTCGTAGGAGTTCATGCTGTGCCGGCAGGAGCTGGATGACCCCCGAGCCTGCCTGTCCGAGGGCCGTGCTGTCACCAACTGTGCCATGGACTTCTTTCGCAAAGTGAAGAAGAGCTGCCACGAAGAGTTCATGCAGTACGCCACTTGCCTGGACAAGAGCAGCGGCACCATGGCCTTCAGCCAGTGAGTACCTTCAGCTCCAACTCCGATGGTGGAATTATGCCTTGATACACCATTGACTATTTACAGCTGCCGCAAGACCCAGGGTGTCTTTGACAAGTGCATGAAGGATAACTTTGACTGGGATCGCCCATCTTATGGTTATTTCTCGCGTGCTAAGGTGAGTCCTTTGGAAGGATCTCCAATTTAAATATAGCTTAACTCTATTTTGCTTCGTGGTAGGTCATCAAAACGGCACGCGAACCACCAAAGAAGGAACCAATCGCCTCGTATCCCGACGCCACGCCCGGCCTGCCAGAAGACTATCCTACTCCGCCAGCCAAGTACGGCTCACGTTTCTTCTGGTTGGAATAGATGCGGATGTAAATTTCGACTTCCGCTTTTTAGTATAATTGGAGGGGCTCGGGGCTCCTGCCCAGACTTGTAATTTACAGCGTGCATAAAATCTTGTTTCCATTAGTAAACTGTCTTCTTTTAAAGTGGACACCTGCTGAATCTTCCAAATGCTTGGTAAGAGTTACAGGATCTCCTAACAATTTATTCACAAAATAGTTGAAGGAACCAAGAGGGCTTCCCTGCTTAGTCCTTGTACCACTTGGTACGCTTGGGTTTCTTCACCTTGCCGCCTGTCAAACTACTGACGCCACCGCCTTCATTCCCACTGATCATGTTCTTGTATTTGTTGATGAGTGGCCTCAGATCGTCCTTTTCCTTTTTGCGTCCTTGTTTGGGCCGATTGTTGGCCTTGCGCTCCGCCAAATGCGTTTCACGTATCTTCTTATTCTTCTGCTTGCGTTTCTCTGTTTTCACCCGTTTCATGTGCTCCTGCGCCTGCTCGATGATCTTCTTCTTGGAACGCATGCGCAGAGACGTGCCTGGCTTGGCTGCCGCGCCCACGAAGTCGCCGGACACATCGCTGAGCTTCTTCTCCTGCTGTGCCTTGCCTTCGGCCTGCGCTGCTCGCGTTGCCTCCAATTTCTTGATGTGCTTCTGTAGCTTCAGTTTGTTGTCATCTTGAGGAGCAATGATCTTAGAGGTCTGCTTTACTCCCTTCCGCTGCTGCTCGCGACGCTCCTTACGCTGCTGCAGCTTGATCTTGTAGGTGGGATTGTTCTGTTTGGAGCGTTCGTCACGCTTTTCCTTGATCTTGTGAACAGCCCGATCCTCTATGCTGAAGGCTACAATGGGTCGCTAGAATGGAAAATGGTTGTAAGGCAAGATTAGACTAATATGCAACTAGGAACTAAGAGTGGAACCTACGTGTTGTGCTCCAAATATGGTGGGATTATTGTTGAGTTTACGCAGCGCTGCCAATGCCCGTTGATGGGAGTCGAAGGAGAGGAAACCGAAACCCTTGGATTTACCATTTGGATGCTCTGGCGTCACCTTGTGCTCCCGCATTACGCGACACTCGTGTGGCCGGAAACCCGTATAGGATATAGCCATTTGTTTCAGCTTCTCGTTGTCATAGTTCAGCGGCAGGTTGTGTATGGAAAGACGATTCCGGGAAACAAATCTGAGAACATGGACGACGGGATTAGTGACATTATAGATTATAGTGAGAGTATTCTCACCTGTTTAGATTCTTAAGCACTTGTGTCTTCACCTGCTCCAGCTGGTGTCGCTTGGTCATGTCCGATGCGGAGACACCATCGGCTGCTTTGGAATTGGCCATTATAAGACCCTCTCTGGCCAGGTACAGATTCCGAGAATCTTTGCCAGCATCCTCCTTGGAGTTCTGGTCATGCTTCGACTTAATTTCGTCACGACTCAGGGCGGGATGTGGATCCAAGACCTCGTCCAGCAACTTGAACTCAGTGCCAGCCTGAAGACAGAGATCCGCAGACTCCTTAGCTTTAAATTTCACAAAGGCTGTGCCCTTGGAGTGGCCAGAAACCGACTCCCGATTGATGATCGCATAATGCAAGAGACCAAACTTGCGGCAGACCTTGCGCAGATCGTTGTCCTCAGCATTGAAGGGCACATTCTTGATGAAGACTGTGCATCCCTGTTGTACATCGTTTGAAATGTGTTTCTCCCGCTTCACTTTGTCCAGGTCCAGCTTCTTTTTATCCTTTTTATCATCACATTCATCATCTTCATCGTCATCTTCCTCCTCTTCGTTTTCATCCTCCTCGTTTTCATCCTCTTCGTTTTCATCCTCATCGCTTTCTGCCTCCTCGTCGTCAGTCTCCTCACTTGCTTCTTCGTCTTCTGAGTTTATATTGTCGTCTTCCTCCTCTTTGACCTCTAACTTGGGTTTCTTTTCCTCCGGCTCCTCCTTGGGATGCTTCGCCACGTATTCATTCTTACCCAAGGCCCAATCCACGAATACTTTGCGTCCAAGAAGCTCCTGTCCATTGGCCTTCATAATGGCTTTGGTGGCTTGATTTATGGTCTCGTACTGTACAAAGGCACAGCCCACCAGTTTGCCATCACCTCGTTTTAAGATGTGCACATCCTCTAGTGTTCCCCATTGTCCGAAGTGCTCCCGCAGCGCCTCCTCTGTGGATTTGTAACTTATGTTTCGCACGATGAGACGAGCTCGTTTCTTTTGCCGGCGCTCCTTTTCCTCCTTCAATCGCTGTGTATTAAAAGGGTTCCTACGCTTTGGCGCTTTCGTCTGCTCATCATTTTGTTTAATTTCTGGCTCCGCTTCCAACTCAGGTTCCATTTTTTTGATTACCATGCTAACCGCATCTATGTTGTTTTCGTTGCACGTGGAGTATCGATATGCTATATCGATAGCGGCTTTCTATGCGATATCTGAGAGCTGCCAGCCTGAAGCATCAAAATTGTTCATATAGTATGGCAACACTGTTCGTTTGTTTACAATTTAACATAATAAATTTACAATGAATTCATTCCAATATTATGTATGAATAACAATAACAATTAAGTCTGCTTCTCCTCGAACAACTTGTTAAATTCTGACGGACTCTTAAAATAATCAATTAAAAGCATTGCTGATCTCCTGCCCAGTTTGTACATGATGTTGCTCCAAGGGTTAATGGCGTTGTGATATTCGGAGATTTGTCCTCTCTCAAAAAAATGTTTAACAGTTCCCACGGGCCACTGTGAACCAAAGACAGCTACATATCTATAATAAATTATGTAATCTGTAGTACAAAAAAACCTATAAGTTCTTTACAACACTTACTTATCCCCACTGTTGTAGATCCTCAGTGGATATTTTGCTACAAGATATCGTATTGCCAAATTGATCAACACAAAGCCGACTGCAAAGTAGTAAAGGTCCGTTTCTTTCGATAGGAGGTCATTAATTTCAATTGTATTCGCTATATTCTCGTAGCTCGTTGCGGATCCCCATTTATAGCCGGCAAATAGACCAATAACAGAAACGGTGCCAGTTGACACATTTTTTGACCAGGCCACATAGTTCTCTAGAGGAGCTCGGTAAACTAAACGATAGTGCTCTGGTAGATTGTCTCCTCTAAGTAGCTTATTTTCGACCTCTTCAGTTGTACCCCTTCGCAAACTTAAACTTGATGAACTCGTGCTATAATTAAATCGTCTTGTTATTTTCTTTTGCAGAGAAAGGTAGATGAAGTAATTACCAAATATATCTGCTATTTACGGCTGATGCATTTATTCTTAAATTTATGCATTTGATGCTATTTCGTAAAAGCGACGCACACATTTTTTAGTTTATATTGATATATATATGTAATTATGCAGCTTGGTACAGTGGCAACCACAACTCATCTGTTCGCCAGACTAAACAGTGTTGCCAGAGCTTCGTAGCGTTGCCAGACAAACAGCTCACATCGTACTTGGCGTAGCTTAATTTAACTCAGATGTAGCCAAAATCAGCTGAGCGAGCAAACATTGCCAGACAGTCAGACGACAACGACAACACAAAATATAAATTGTCAAAAAGCTAAAATTTTATATTTTTCGAGTTTATTACAACTATATGTTTTAACAAATATACAAGATGGACATTTCACGTTCCGCAATAAAAACTGGCCTAAGTGTCGGCCCAACAGCCAAATGTGTGTCTTTTTCAAGCGAGGAACAGAACGATCAGGATTCAATTTTGGATAAACGTTCTTCAGATGATGTACAATCAGAGTGTCTGAGGGAATTGCTTGATTTGGATGACTGCAAAGATGCGGATCTAGATACTTTCCCAACAGATCGTGGCGGTGACCTATTGCCTCATTCCCATTTGGCTTCCTACGCGGGCAATGGCTGTGGTCCTTCGCTGGAATCCTTTATGTTTCCACCAACGCCTGGGGGAAGCCAACTATGTCCATGGATGACACAGACAGACTCCAGAACTTCCACTGATGATATATCCGACACTGAGAAGAATCCCGACGATGATCCCAGATCAGTGACACCAAGTAAGTGAAATTCATAATTTTCATTATGGCCAGGAATTAATTCATAGTCTATGCCCTTCAGCAGCTAACTTAAGTCGCAAGGACCTGCTCAATTTACGTTATCAAAACGCTCTACGTGCTCTTTCTTTGGAACGTGAATTGGCGCCAAGAACTCAAAAGACCGCTACATTACTAATATGTTATCCAGATCCTCCCATTTGCAGTGAATCTGTTTGCGAATACTCCCGATCCATTAGGGATGTTATATTCCCCTCGAGCGTCGCTCCACGTTGCTGTCTGGTACATCTCAAACCGGGCTCCAATGTGGAACAGACCATACAGGATATAAATCGCATACGGTTTGGCCAGGGTCATCTTCACGCCGAACTGAAGGTATTCACCGACGAGGAGCAAGCTCGGTGCATTGATCCTTGCTCGCTGTATGTCAGTAACTTACCCATCGCCATGAGTGTGGCCAGTATCAAGCAATTTCTCAAGTGTTCGCGTGTGGAAATTGGGGTGATGAAGCGTAATCGACGTGCTCGCTATGCCTTTGCCCGTTATGCCAATGCTGATTTGGCCATGGGGGCATTCAGAGATTTGGTCAATACCATGGTCAACAAGAGGGTGTTGACAGTTCGCTATCGTCGTCAACGTAAACGTCTAATGTTTCAATCTACGTCCTGGATAAGCACTGCTCCCACCAATCCTGTAGCAGACGCTGTAGCTACCACTGATGACGATGCCGCCGAATGTCGCGTCATATCGCCACCTCCAGTGGAATCGATTACCATTCTAGATAGTGACGACAGCTTCGATGGTCAAAGCAGCGTTAGCCACGACCATACGCCGCACAAGAAACGGAAGAGTAGCTATGACAGCCTCAGTCCCAGTGTCAGAGAGATCCAAAAGATAAAGCAGAAGATGGCCGAACATGAGGCCATCATTCGAAGCCTGCAGCGAAGACAGAACAGCATGGGTAAGTTCCCATCGAGGATACTGGAGGAGTTACTCAAGTTCATCCCTTGGTATTTTTCAGTTACTACCAAAGAGGAGCCCGACGATGGCGTAGCCACAATGCCGTTGCATCGCACAATCACTCTATGTTCCAGTTACGAAATCAAGATGGAGAATGAATACTTGGGGATTATCCAAAGTTCCCCTGAACCGGAACCAGAAAGTGGAGATCACAATAAATCACAAGGGGGCATCGAGCGTCCCAACAAGAGTAATGTCCTATCCAATGGAATCCTTAATGATGATTAAACTGTATGTCCTAATTCATAGCTTCGAATTGTTTTGGGTGGTTGCTTTCAGGTCTTGGTCGCCTCAAGTCCCGTTCGATTGGTGGCAATACCACGTCCAATGATCACGTGGATGGACTCTTGACGCAGTTGGAGAAGAACTTGGATTCCTAGTTACATAATATATGTATGTGTATAATATAAATTTATATAATAATATATATATTTTTTGTTGTTGTTTGTCGATCACTTTTCACAGTACAGTTTTGTAAAATTAATAATAGAAAATAAAAATTAAGACATACAATTATAATACGTAAATTAAATATACATATAGTTTAATAATATTTCGGTTTTAAATATTAAACCCGAACAAATATCTCGTCCTTACGTACACTTATTTTGACTTAAGGTATTTTTAGGTTCCATCGATTTACCGATTTGATTTCATTCCATTTCAAATTTTTGATCCTTTGATCTATAGTTCGTAATTGTAAATCGAACTAAACTATAATTATAACTACAAATTTTAATTTTAAATTAATTGCTTCTCATGTATGTATGTGTTTTGCTTTTATGGCTCGTTATGTATGTTAATATTTAATATCGCAAATTGTCATATATTCATTTAACATACTCGTATCTTGTTTAATCGGCTATGATATGTGATTTTCCTGATTATATCTGAATTTCGTTTTTTTTTTTCTGATTTCTGGAATGTCTATAACTATGTACGTGTAATTATAATTAATAATGGTGTTTTTTTTTGTTTTTTTGTATATAAGTATGTTAATATTTACACAACAATGTCAAATTTAAGGCACCTGTTTCACATGATGATATACAAAATTATATATTCCATTACTTCTTCGCTATTCGATTTCGCAAAACAATCAGTTAATCAAGGGGGTAACAGTTTTCAAACTCTACTTCGATTGCTCATGATATTATTTTAGAGTAATTCTGCTAACAATTCTCAAAATGCACAACAACTATTAGAGACGTATGTATCTGTATCTGTCCGAGTAGAAGTATTCTTAGCTAAGTATGAACTTGGAGATGCAGCACAGGAGGAATGTGCTGAGGAGCACGCTGGCGGCTGAGTTCCTGCTGGATTGATAGTGGACGGAGCCGCCAGATCCGTTCCGGGTTATAAATTCGGGCTCGGCGGGTTCATCGTTCGTTTGGTTATCACCGACAGCTGTTTTTTTTTGTGAATAAAATCATATACAAATACATTAGTAAAGTTAAAACAAATGGAATGCATTATTATCTAAGCTTAGACTAAGTAATTCCAAGTTAGGATCATCAATTTCTTTTAAGTGCGAAATCAATTGCATTTAAATAATTTGTGTCTAAGCAAAAGTATGTCAAATTAAAAATAAAACTAACTTAAATATAATATGCTATGTATATGTAAATGTAGAAATAATTATTGCAACATACTGATTCCACTTTGTGCGTGACAATTGGCGTTTTTCTTGATTTTCGTTTTTCTGTTGGCGTTTTATTCTGTTTATACATTTCGGCGTTGCGACGTGGGCGGCATTTTGTTTGTTTCTTTGCTCTTTTGGGCGTGGCATTATAATTGTGACATGATTTGCTTTTATGTGTTTCAGAGACAGAGATCACTTAGGCAGAGGCAATATGTATACAATTGGACGAAAGACAATAGGTTTTCAAGGCGCGCATTTTCTCAAATCCGATACATGTATGTAAATACGTTCGATACGAGTTCGATTATCGATAGTTGGGTAGACTAATGCAGTAGAGCTTATCGGATTGTATGTTGTAGTAGTAGTAGTAATTGAAGCTGCAGTTATTGTTGTTGCTGAGAGGGGGACATAGAGAACACACACTCGGAAGGAACTGCATTTGTGTATGCATTATAATCTCTAAAAGTATCTGTTCGTTAGACTCCACATCCAGCCGGGCAACAGACCAGTGCCCGTGCCCGTGGCCGTAGGCGTATTTGTAACTGGTATTTGCGGCACTGTTCGTATGGCAATATACAGTATGATTTGTTTAAAATAAATGAAATCATAATAAAGAAAAATATAAATTGCATAAATAATGCTTCACAGCTAAACAACATAAAATAAAGCAATTAGAGTGCATCCTTCATTAAGCTCTTGTGGTTGTTGTTGTTGTTGTTGGTGCGCGATTATTATTTGTGTGTTTGTTTGCTTGTGACGTAACTACAATGTGATAGCAAGCGATAGCGATAACTAATTATCAATACGAAGTCAATTACTACTACATATGTACATGAAGAGCAGTGGCACTTGCGCACACACATACACTCACATTTGCATACATGCATATGTAAATGAATTGAGGGTGGCTGGCTGCTGGCTCGCTCAATTAGTAAGCGAGTTAGAGCGGAAGGGAGGGAGGTAGGCAGGGTGAATGAGCGGAAGAAGCACACAAAGAAGCAAACAGAAGCTACGTACATAAGTTCATTGCCAGCGGGTGTGGTGAAGCTTTCGATTTGCTCATTGCGATATGCGCGCGTTACTTTGTATTGCTCTGTTCTTCTTCTTTCGTTTAAGTATGCATGTGTGAGATTGAGTGTATGTATGTGTGTGTGTGTATGAGTTTGATGTTGATTTCGTTTTGTTCTTTCAATTGTGTTTGTTGTTGATGTTGATGTTGTTGTTGTTAATTGTTCTGTTTCGCTTTAGCCGCGTCTCTTAAAGCCTGCAAGAAATACATACATATGTACATACATAAAGAGAGAGAGAGAGAGAGATACAAATTTGAAGTTCAGCTCGGTTTTATGTAAATTGAGCGGGTTAACGATGGTAGTGTGGTGCTGTGGAGTGGGGGCATACAGCAGAGACAGACAAGCACGTGCATGCAGTGTTAAGTAATTCAAATTGGCCGAACGCTTGTCGGCGTCGTGCAATCTGGGTCATAGTATAACGGGTGTGGACCACATACATACATATGTACATATACACATCCAAGATGGGTATAAATTGTATACGCTACATGTGCGCGTGTATGGGTGTGTTGATTCTTTAGGAGTTCTCATGCGATTTGTAAAGTTTAGTATTATTGATAAAACATGCAATTAAAAATATACTTTCGTATACAAATTTTTATACAAGGAATATACAAGTGTGTGTGTGTGTATGTATGAGTTGAAGTACTCCAGGAAAAGCTCAATACCAAGGGGAAACCAAGTTTAGCAAAGTTGAAGTTGAAATTAAAGTTGAGGTTGAATTTTGGGTGCCACAGGTGCCGAAATGGGTAAACCAGTTGAAAACGCAACGAAAACAGTGTTGGGAAATGCCATAGTAACTACAATAGTTGCTGTTTAGTTGTGTGTGTGTTTTGGAGGGATTTACATTATTTTAATATTACACTATGAACTACAGATACGAGAGTATTACACAATAGAGGGGGATAGTAAATACTTAGTGGGGGGCACAGAGGAAATGTGCTTATACCTAGGATATGCAAAATTACTACAAATATTATCGCATTAGGTTTATAGGATCGATAACTTGTGGTGTTCAACAAATAGTGTTGTAAAAGTGTTGCAGAGTGTAGTGTGTACAGGCATAGAATAGTTGTACCGTTAGCTTATTAGTAACCTTTGCATAGTGCAGCATACGCTATCAGTTAGGATTAGTTAGTTTAGTGAACTAGTGAGACATGCTAGGTAAGAGTGGACTTAAGTTAGATTTGGTTGATAGTTTTTGGATTTATTGCCTGACAACGCCTCCTTTTTAATTAAGCAGGGGCGTGGTAGTCAGTGAGATCGACAGATCAGTAGTTTGTTTTTATTTTTCTTTTTATGTTTGACATAAAGTATTATTATTTTTTTAACTGTAAGCTGAAAGATATTATTATTATATGTTTCTTATTTTTCATTTATAATCAATAGATTTTTTCAAAAAATTTATGTAATTATATTTTTTTTTTACATTTTACATGGTATGCTAAATTGAGTTGATAAGCACGCTAATAGTAAGTTAAATCACAAGAAAACCACAAATTGATAATGAATGAAGTTAGGATAAAAATGGAAACCTTGAAAATTAAACCCAAACCTTAAAATAATAAACCATTAAATGTAAAAATCATAAATAGAAAATGATTAATAAATAAAAATTTAATGCAAATGAAAAAGTTAGTCGAAAACTTGAAAAATTAGTTAAGTTCAGTAAGAAAACAGATGTTAGCAGGTGTTCTTAGAATTGAGGTTAAGGAAGTTAAAGGGTATAGCCTAAAGCTGATTCAGTTTTTTAGTATACACTGAAACAAACTAAAGTGAAACACCACAAAATAGATGAAAAAAAAAATACCATAATCATAAAATACCAAAATTATTAAAAATAATAAATATATACATGGACTACAAAATACAAGGGAGAACTGGTTGATAGAAGAAGAAGAAGTAATTTGACATACACATTTTGAGAATTAGTTTTTAATAATTATAATATATTATGTATTTGTTTCATTTCTTTTCTATGCTGTTTTCTCTTTCAAATTAAATATAATAAAATAATAATCAAATTAAAACAAAACACAAATTTGAGTTTGAGTTGAGAGAGAGAGAGAGAAACTACGGATACATATACAGTTTGAGATATACATATACATACATAAACTTAATTAAACATACCATATATTACGTCATATATGTATAATATTTCATTTCAATTCTATGCATATTTTGTTTTTTCAATTCATTAAAGTCTTCATTTGGAATTTATGGTTTGATTTCGATTTTTATAAAAATATTTGTTTAGCAAGTTGAACAACTCATATATTTATTTATGAGATCTTTGTGACTTATACGATCATCGTTGGATCGTCTGGGATATGTGTCCATGGTTCAAACAAAACTACCGCCGAGTCGATCCCACTCACCTGCCTCAAGGTCAATGTCACCATTACCATCATCCGCATGCAATCGGGATTGCTGCTCCGACTCGAGCGGCTGCTCATCGTCGACTATATTACCTGTCGATGAGGGCGTGTTCTTGCAGCCGAACCACCAATGTGCCGTTGGCCGTGGGAATGGAGGATTGGCAGTGTCCACCTATAAAATAAATTTATTATTATTATTATTATTAAAGAGGATTCTAAGAATATTTCTCGAGATAAGAAGGGGATTCTATAGATATTTCTTGAGATAAGAACTCACCGCAAAGCGTGCATCATGGAAGCGATAGTACTTATCGCCTTTGAAGAAGTAAGTGTATCCATTGGTGTAGCGCAGAGCCGCATCCAGATTATTTGGCACACCCTCCCAGTTGGAGATGGGCTTGGGGTAGCTGGCCTTCACGGGTGGTCGCTTCGCGGGATCAAAACGCCAGAATTTGCTGCCCTTGAAGAAGTAGATCTTGCCATTGCCGCCCCACACCATGGCCGCGTCCAGATGATCTGGAATGCCGGTGAAGCCCTCGCTGATCTCCTTCGGGTACTGGCCATCCATTTGACTTCCCTGATACCGCCAGTACTGAGTGCCCTTGAAGAAGTAGGTCTTGCCATTCTTATAGGTAAACGCGGCATCAATGTTGCCCGGCAATCCTGGCCAGCCCTTGGATATCAGCTGTGGGTAACCCTCCTCGACGGAGTCCGCTGTCAGTTTGTAGTACTTGTCACCCTTGAAGGCATAGGTATCGCCGTGAGCGGAGTTGAAGAGCGTGTCCATCTTGGAGTCCTTGCAAATGGAATCATCTAGAGGCACTTTGGGCGGCGTGAACGAGGGACGATGTGTGCTGGGGGCGAGATAAGTGTTGGTGGGCGTATACTGGCTGGTCTTGCGTCCATACAGCGACTGGATGGCCGCCTTGTCATCGTCATCCAGCTTAAAGACGGGCTCGAAGCCGCGATAGAAAGGCGCCATCAGTGCAGAGCTCTGATCGGAATGGGAAAGGCCCAGAGAATGACCAAACTCATGGGCAGCCACCTGAAAGAGATTGGTGCCACGTGGAGAGCCAATGGTCCAGAGCTCGGCATCATCGAAATGAGCATCGCCACCAAACACTGGGAAGAAAGCATGGGCCAAGGTGCCACCCTGTCCATCAAAGGGATCTCCGTCACCATGCTCGCTCTCAACGAATCTTGAGGGTTTGATTAGAGAACGATTAGAAATTGAGGATAGTTGCTACATCTTGGATTCCTTACTTGATTTCGATATGCACTGGTCCCGCTGTCTTCCTAGTAAAGGTTAGATCCGTATCCTCACTCCAAACGGCAAAGGCACGCGCTATTTCCGCATCCACATCGTTACGCTTCAAACGTTTGGGGTACTTGGAGATCTTGTAGGTGAGGTTCTTGACACGCCAGCGACTGCCCTGCAGCGCATATCGCTTGGATCGACTATCCCCGGTGCCTACACGATCCCTGACACCACAACGTGGCAGTGACATCAGCTTCTTGGTTTCCTCATCCAGTTCGCCAGTTATGTTAAGACCGGCAAAACTCTGGAACTCCTCAATGGCACTCACCCAGGTCTGTTTGTCCTGCAGACCGCTGCTGGCCGGATTACGTGCCGATGCGGGCAAATAACCAAACTGCGACAAATATATCTGCAAGCGAATAGAATGAGAGGCCATGAGTAATGATTGATAGAGAGGCATGCGGAGGTTGGCCTAGGGTTCAACTCTCTACTGATTTATGATGATCAGATAAAAAGTTGCTTTGCCTGGCATGGTAATTGTCCTGCTGAGCAAATGCCTCAACTGAGTGATACCATGAGAGAAATAGCTAAGAACGAGAGTGAGAAGTGGTAACCTCAGGAGAGAGAGAGAGCGAGAAAGAGAGGCAGCCTCAGTGGGAACCTCAGCTGGGGAGGTCTCTCCCTCTATGCTGAGTTATTCGTCACATTTATAACTGCTGCAAAAATAAAATATGTATATTCTCGTTGCAATGCGAAGTAGAGTTACCAGAAGAAGCAGAAGAAGAAGCAGAAGCAGAAGCAGAAAAAAAAAACTATCTGACTTGCATAATTTATGAGGCACGGCAGCAACGTTTTATAATTCTTGTTGCGCAGGGGCAGACGCGGCGTATACTTAATACTTAATACGTAAAGAGTGCCGAACAACGAACGAGTCACAGTTACGTGACTTTAATTATGCGATTTAGGTGTGAAAATAGCCAGCACATAGAAGAGAAGCAGCCAGAGGAGAGAAGCGAAGAGCTGTATTGACTCAACAACCCAAAGGAGGAAGTATTCTAGCGCATTTCGAATTTCCAATTTCGATATCGAAATTCGAACGCATGTAACTGCGAATTCAACTCGATAAAAATATACAAAAAAATACAAATTACATAAATTGTTCTAGGAAGTGACGAGTCGAGGCCGAGACGTTAACGGTAAACGAGAAATTCTAAATCAAAATAAAAAATAAATTAAATTAAATAAGATGTAAAATGCAAAAAGAATGCGAGAAAACGTTTGTTTCCAATTGGGAAAGTTCGATAGTTAGCTAGAAACTGAGCACTTAATTGCGGCAATTAAAGCTTGCATATTTGTATAAATAATATTATACTGCACAAATATATCCTATATTGAAACTATATATTATATATGTATGTATGTACATATATGCATATAGACAACTTCAACGTAATAACAGACAATTTGGCATGTGAAGCAGGTACATGAACCTCAAGCTCAGCTGTGCCGCACATTTTAAACATTTCGGCAACAAAAATATTCAACTCAAATAATAAGAAGCAGAAACAGAACATATGGCATACATACACACACACACACACACACAGAGAGACACATAAACATAAGCATGTGTGTCAAGTAATAATAATATTATATAAATAATAATAGTAGCAATAATATTATGCGAAACGGCGGCATTTCAACTGATTTTATTTATATTTATTTCGTATTTTATTTATTTTTTTTTATTATTATTTTGTATGCCATATATTTATAGTGAAACACGGCATTTTTATGAGATTTCAATTTCAATTTGTGGTTTTTTATTTGGGGGGAAGTAAATGCGTTTCCATTTTGTTTGCTGATTCCGAGACATATTCATTTATTTATTTTATTTTATTATACTATATGTATGTATATTGTTTTTCGGGTTTAGTATTCATGCTATGTACATACATACATATATACCATAATACGACTGCCTTTTTCAGCGTGTGGTAACCACTTACTGTTTAACACACAATTCTAAGAGCGTTGTGAGGGGAAAAAAGGGATGGGATGAAGTGGGGTGGAGGGGGGGGGCCTTAGGCTTGCCTTAAAGGTAAATGAACTCGCACTTTGTTTTGCTTTTCCTGTAAACACATGACGCTGACAAGCGACAATCAATCTGTGCGCGCAACAAAGACAACAACAACAACAGTATGTATGTGAACGAGATAGAGATAGAAATGACAGCAGAAAGAAGAGACAAGGAGATGAGTGTGAGGTGCTATCAGAAGAACGCACAAAGAGCGAACGCGATATGCTGCAAATCATGTTCATTTTCATATTTTGTTTCTCTTTTTGCTTTTTTTTTTTTTGCTGTCAAATATTATTACACA
Source organism: Drosophila quadrilineata (assembly GCA_018150725.1). Taxonomy (NCBI): domain Eukaryota; kingdom Metazoa; phylum Arthropoda; class Insecta; order Diptera; family Drosophilidae; genus Drosophila; species Drosophila quadrilineata. The sequence goes on from JAECWN010000407.1 coordinate 4,383,356, forward strand.
ACTACAAATGAAGCTGAAATGATCTCTTTCTGCTCTTCCTCTGCCGCTCTCTTTATGCCTCTTTATTGATGTGCCTTTTATTCGCACTTTTCAGAGAGTATAATGCACTTTGTAGAGCTGCTTTCATTTAATTTACTAGATTAATATAAAGCAAAGATCGAGATTCGATTATGATATATATACATATACATATATATATGTATAGCTGACGATAGAGCGTGGGAAATTCATTATTGCATGAAGTTTCTCACCTGTAAAAATCAGGAAATTTTGAAGTAAATTAATAGCAGTGAGTTTAAGGAAAACACAAGCTATTTATTAAATAAAAAAGTGGAAAATAACTTAAAATATATAAATATAATTGGATATAAATAAATATGGAAAATCAATGTAAGCTACAATATACATATGACATAGAAACTGGGTTAGCGAAAACCAGTTTTAGCAAATTCTTAATTGAATATTAATATGTGTATTGGATTTAAACTTTCTTTTATTGTTTTAAAATATATTTTGAGGACGAAAAATCGAAAGAAGAGTCCGGAAAGTAGCTAATAATATTTTCCATCCCAAACAATTTTTAAGAAGTTCTCAAGATTCTTTCGAATTCGTTTGCGCAACTTCCATTCAATTGCCGTTGACATTGGCATAAATATAAAAATATTTTCTAAATACATACATATGTATATAGTTATGTATATCTGATAAATATGAGCGGCATATCAGTCAAGTGCATAACATAAATATTTAAGTAAACAACGCTTAAGTTTTTTTGCTTTGGAATATTTTTCGGGCTGTTCACATATGTACATATATCGACTCATCGTTCATCGGTCATCGGTATTGACCTTGGGTGGGCGAAGAGGGGGTGGCGATTGGAGAATCGTAGTAGAACAGTAGCTGACACTATATATACACACCTTATATAGACAAGTTATGCATTATGCAATTAACATAATTGCAACAAATTAAACGAAGAGCTGCAATCTCGTGGGAATATTAATATTATAGACATACAACATACAGAGAGGGAGAGGAGTTGAAATTTTGAAATTCCATTGAATTGTAGTTGGGTAGGGAGTGGGGGTAAAGGGGGGTAGCTAGTCGTTTCAGCCACATTGAAATCAGGTTATTCATTGGGCCAATAAATGAGGCAACGACAACAGTCACTACATTGTCGCAGTCACCGCAGTTGCAACCAAAAACCTGGAAGAACTTTGAGAACTTGTCTCCAAGGTGTCGCCAACTCTTATCTCTATCGCTATTAGTGCTACGTTTACAAACGATATCTTATCATATATGTATGTATGTATGTCTCCATGACATGAAGAGCCCCATTCAATGGCTTTTTTATGAGCTTATCAGACCTCCCAACATTCACTCCTCCCACAAAACCCAAACCTCAAATGAATCATTCTGATGAATGCGCTGACAACAGAAAAAAAACAAAACCTGATCGAATGCGTCACAGAAAGGGGGGGGGGGGCAGGCACTGAGGGACGTGGGGAACAGGCAACAGCAGATAGCGGAAGTGAATAAAACGGAAATGCGGCTATAAAGGCTATTCGATAGCCAAGTTAACGACAACTGACAAAATATACAAAGAAAAAAAAAACAACTGAAATGTAAAAATTTATAGAATTTATTATTAGCAGCAAAATTGAAGTTAATGTTGAGGCAACGACATTGACATGAATCTGCCACAGGCACATGCCGTTGCAAATGATAACTGAACTGTGTTTGCCACCATTTTCAATGTTAGCATAGCCTCCATCTCCCTACACTACCCCCTATTTCTACCCCCTATTTCTACACCTTATTTCAACCCTCTTCGGCGCTGCTGTATGCAAATAAAAATGTCAACAGGCGCAAGAGTTGCCAACGTTGAGTGAGACAGACACTTACTCTTCTTCTTCTTCTTCGTTCTTTCTCTCTCTCTCTCTCACACACACACACACACACACTCTTTCTGCTCTATGGCTGACCTCTTTGCCTACTTTCTGAGGAACACTAGAGGCGTGGCAGTTGCATTACTCGCAGGAAATGCCCTCAGTCACTTTATGCATAACTCAGCAAATCGTGCGCATACTACGCCCAGAGACTGTAGGAATTGACCAACGAGATATAATTTTTTTTTTCAAAACTGTGTTTTTGGCCAAGATCAGTATTGGCCTTTGCAGCAGTCAGAGAGTTCAATGAACTCGTCTTGTGCTGACCGCAAATATGGGGAAACCTTTCGTGACCCTGCGCTGGACGCTGCTCCCATTGGGATTTCAAGAACCTCGTGCTCCTCCTTCTGTGCGGTTCGCATGGCGGTGTTTTATGGCCAAGTTAAGTATATTTCCGTTTGGAAACAAGACCAGGACATGCATAAATTATAAAGCAAATGCCGTAGTTGAGCTCTGAACGCGGCTAGTTTACACGTTTCGAGCGGAAATTGATGAGAAAATTGTAGTAGGCAATCTGAGTACCGAGCAGGGGTTGATAGCTCGACTACATATACATACATATATGTATTGTGTGTGTGTGTGTGTGTGTGTGTGTGCTGAATATACGTGTCTAGGTCTAGGTAGTTATTAAGGGTCTTTCGCTTTGAGGATAGGCTGAGGTTCTTTAAATTCCACTAGAATTTAGGTCAAAACTCACCAAAAGTTCATTGACCGCCAGGGGGAGCCACTGCAAGCCTAGACCCAATTTCGAAAAAAAAAAACAACGCTACAATTTTTCCAATTGCCTTTTGAGAAAGTGATTTGAAAAGGCTGTTAGAAAACCAGCTGACTCGTTGGCCAAAATGGTCAACTCGTTTTGCCGGTCAACTCCTCCGGGCTCCACGAACTCCTCCGGTGATTACATCATGTAAGCCAAGTAAGAGTTGCAAGGAATGTGTGTGTATAACATATAGCAGACCAAACGAACCTGAAGCTGTTTGCTCGCAACTAACTGGGCCAAATCATTTGGCCAAAAAAAGGTGCCGAATGTTGCGTAACATTTTTGCTGTAATCAGGCTAATGCGAAGCAAAAAATACTTAGTCTGGCAACTATTTACACTTCTGGCTGCAGTTAACGTGGCCAATAACTCTGGCTGACACAAGACACAAAAAAAAAACATAACGAGGAAGGAACGAAAGAAAAACAATTTTGACATTTAGCCGCGTGTGGCAGCAGTCGCCGTTTTAGCCCTGAGCGATAAATAAACGTGGCAAAGATGCAAAGATAACACCCAAGTGTTGTGTATGCAAAATGCTGCTGTTAACTTGGCCAACAGAAAAAACAGACACTTTATGGCTTAACCTTTGAGGCTTAAAAAAGGTAAGCGCAATAGTAGCAATTTTTAGTTTTTCTTTAGAGCAAAACTTTCGATGAGTGTGACAGTTAGTACTGGGAATATTGTAGTTGGGTATAGTGGACTCTTGTTGTGGTTTAAACTTTGGAGCCTCGCAAAGATAATAAGTGGCAACGCTAGTAGTTTTTAGCTTTCTTTATAATAAACTTTAACTGAGGACATATTCGTTGATAATGGCAATTGGTGCTGGGAATATTAGAGTTGGTTGTAGTTAACTCTAGATAGACATTTTAAGGCTTAACATATCCTTTAAGGTAAGGGCCTAGAAAAGTAAGGGGTATGATGGGCAAGAGCAGCAATTTTTAGCTGATTTTTTTATCTTTTTTTTTTTAGCGAAAATGTTACTTAATGATATATTCAATGGTACTGGGAATACGGTAGCTTGTTGAAGTCGACATAGGGTTATATTGGACCTCCAATGGGAAATAATTCTAATCTGATATATCTGTACACATATGTATATTTTGTATAATTACTTGAAGCTTTAAATTGAAATATAGTTTTTGTATATATAATTTGAGTACTTATATTCCTCTACAATTTTGTAAGTAGTATCTACAAGTTCATCAGATTTCCTGGCTGTCCGCCTGGTTGACCTCAACTAATCGCCTTTAATAGATTTTGCGCTGAGCATGATGAGGCACAAATGTTGATTCTTTTGTGTTTTCACTTTGGCCTTTGTTTGCTGTTGGCCTGGCCAGAGATGTGCTCACTGTAGGCCCGGCTTATTTTGCAAATTGGCAATATGGCAAGGCAACTTAACATCCTGTTTTGGCCAGGTCAGGCAGGCATCCTTTTGTTCAGCTGCCCCCCCCCCCAAAAATAAACAAAGAAACAAAAAAAAAACAGCGAAAACTTTTCGCAAACACTTCCTCAACTTGGCCTTTAGTCATGCTACCAGTTGAGTTACATTTAAGCCAAGTTATTGATTAGGCTAATACAACTTGGCTTAACTAAACTAAACTTAGCTAAGGAAAGTTTTGTTTTTTTTTTTTGAAAAACTTCTGCTCTGTTTTTTGGCTTGCTGCGTGACGAATTTGAATTTCTTATCCCCCCACCCCCTCCCAACCTCTTTTGGCCATTTGTATTTAGCCACATACGTCATAGTATGTGTAGTCGAAGCTTTAATTAGGCCAATCGAAGAAGTCTTGTGATGATGATGATGATGAGGTTTGTGCTCTGAGCTCATTCCAACATCAACTGCAATTAACCTTTTGACAGCATTCGATTTTCATTATGTATACGCAGCGTGTGACACCAGAGAGAGCGAGGGAGATTGAACATAAGAGAGAGATGGAGTGAGAGAGATAGATGGGAAGAAGAACAAGAGGCATATGGAAAGAGAGATATGTACATATACATAAAGAGTGGGGGAGTCTTTTGTTCAGTTTTGGGGGTGGGAGGGGTTTCGTTATTAATTGAAGGTGTTCAGTTTATGCATTATGTCTTAATCATAATGTTGAGTCAGTTTTTATTGTTGTTCATGTTGTTCTTGCTTTTGTTTAAACACAATTGATGACAATTTTGTATGAATTATGAATTGATTTTATCGCGGACAAATGTAAACCAACTTGTCAACTGACAAATGACAAACAAAAGACCTCGAGACGGTGCGGGGGAGAGAGAGAATAAGACAGATAGGAAGAGATAGACAGAGAGAGGGAGAGGGAGAGAGAATTTGGCTGGGAGTTGAAAGGATATAAAAACTGAGGTAGCAAAATGTGAGTCACAGAATTTAGAGAAACCAAACTGGGGTTGCTTTTCATATTACAGGGAAACAAAAGAACAAAAAAATCAAATAAATAAATTCAAAAAGAATTGAGCAAAATTAAATAAATAAATCACAATGAATAAAGTTACTTATTAATAAATTGGATTAAAACAAAATGAGAATGAATATTAGTAATTAGGCTGAAGGCAGACTAAAAACGAAAAGGAAAGGAGCCGCAATCTGTGTGGTCCCAGGCAGGCAAGAGTCTAGGCTCTCTAGAGCGAGACAGCAAATAGAACTTCCCTCTATCCCCTCCCTAACCTTCTTTAGCTATCCCTCCTCTAAGTGTGGAATGACATTGAAATGAGACAAACATGGAGACAGACGCACACTATTGACGGTGCCCGGCAACAATACTAACAATCAACATTATCATCATGATCATCATTATCAACACTGATCATGATGATGATGATGATGATGATGATGATCAATTGACGTTTTGGGCGACTGGCCAGCTAAATGGCCAATGCCAGAGAGAAGCTTTATCTGCTGACAAACACGCGCTCAACATATCAATTAGCTCAAAACAAAGACGTCTAAAATAATAATACAACAACAACAACAACAAAGTTTCAATTTTTTATGTGTTTTTTTTTGCAGCTAATTTAGTTCTAAGCGCGTGCTCGCAATTGATCGATAACTGCTATCGATAGTCGTTATACATATATCACTTGAATAGAGCATGGAAAAAAAAAGTTGAAAACAAAATAAAAATGGGAAAAAATTGTCAGAGCAGGAACTAATAAAAACAGTTAACACGGGCAATGCCGTCGCGCCATAATGAGGTGTGGCTGAGATTGAGGCTGACTTTGAGGCTTTGACTTTTCCAAACTGTTTTTCACGCTGTTGTTGTTGTTGTTGTTGTTGCTACTGCTGCTGCTTCTTCTTCTTCTTCTACGTTTTCTTTGTTGTTTGTTCTTAATAATTTATGCAGATTGCAATCGTGCAACACAAGAGCAAAAACAAAACGTGACAACCTTGCCAGGGAGTAGCAGATAACAGAGTGAGACAAACAACGGGAACAATGAGGGAGTATGTCTGACTGAGAAACAGAGACAGAGAGAGGGAGAGAGAGAGGGAGAGAGAGAGGGAGAGAGAGAGGGAGAGAATTGCAGAGATTCATGTGCATTGTAAAATGCTAAACGGCAACGCGTCCATCCAAAGTCACGTGCCAAGTTGCAATTTGTTTTGTGCCGTGGGATTCATGGGATGCATTTTGGCTGCACTAAACGATAATCATGACAACGATTTTAACTGATAATACCCCCAATCCCCCCCCCAACCATCTTCGCACCCCCTGCCACCATCCAGGCAACACATTAATGACATGCAACATGCTGATCATTGATCAAACCTCACATTAATGCTAATTGCATGTACTACGTTCGAAGCTAATCTATAGCTTAAGTTTTTAGTTCGTAGTTGTCTAGCTAATGAAATGGTCTAGCCAGTTAAGGTTACAAAAAACAAAAAACTAGCTGAAAATGTAGCTTGAAATTGAGACTAGGGGAGCATGACTTGCAGTGCCTGGGAAAAGTGTATTAATTGTTGGAATCAATGGCAAGATTACAAATTTCATTTAACTTTGAAAATCATCAAAAATTTTTGAAAATTTTAAACTTTAGCTTGAAATCTAAAAACGAACCTTATAAAAAAAGCTATAACTTGTTATTTAAAAGCTGTTATTAACTATTGTTACTTAAGTTATTAAAATGCTAAAAAAGCACTAGAAAAACTGCTTTGAATATAGCTAAGAAAAGTAGCTAGAAAATGGCTGTAGACTGCCGCTGAATATTTCATCGAAATATAGCTACAAAATGGCTGTAGAAGTCTGCTGGAATAGCTAGAAAAATAACTAAATATTTAAAAATTTCTAACAAAAGAAAATACTAAGGAAGATGTCTAAAATTATCAAAGATGTCTACAAAAAAATAGATATTATAAGACTATAAATATAGTGCCGCTAAAATTGCAGCAATTTAGCTAAATGAACTTGAATATAATTTCTGTTTATGGACTCCCCAAAAAAAATATGCCAACCATAATGATGACATAAAAATTCACATACCATAAATATACCTAAAGTGGAGATAAATGCATCAAAAAGAGCTTGAAAAATGATTTTTTGACTTTTTCATGCTTATCAAAAATTGTCTAAATAAATATTTAATCAGACCATGAAATCACCTGCCACAGTTAAATGACCAAAGTTGCAATGTCATGAGCACCCCGTGGGTTAGGAATACGGGGTAGGGGTGGGAAGAGGTGAGGAGAGGAGAGGAAGGGGTGCATTGGCCAAGAACAGCATTAACAACAAATCGGGCTTATTATGCACCGCACAGCAGCTGGCAAAGCTAAGGCTAAGGCCAAATACGATGCAAGCTATGATATGGTAACTATATAGTATAATATATTACAGCATATAGTACATATTTTGTATATATATAGGATATATGTTTAGTAGTATACTGGGATATATATCTGCGATATATTGCGTGCAGATGTGAGCTGAATAATTGCTCGGCACGCAATGCACCGACTCACGATGTAAACATGATAAATACTATATGCAGATACGACTATATACTCTATAACGACTATATACATATACATATATCATAAAATAAGAGCAGTATTTTTCAATTTAATGGGGTATAATTTATGGTCAGCTATTGTAGTTGGCAAAAAAAAAAAAACGAAAAATTATAGCTACAGATTGCAAATTATTTGTTTAAACTGATTATATGAGCGGTTATCGTTGACTATCGATATATTTTCAATGGCGACTTTTGAACTTTTCATAAACTACAGTACTTTTTCAACAATATTTATGCTAAAATAATTCTATAATATGAGAATTGAGGAACCACAGATTGCAACTATTTCCTTAAAGCGCTTTTACCAGCTGTTATCGATAACTATCGATATACGCTTAATAGCTTTACTTAAGTTACAGAACTTTCGTAGTAAGTTTACTAACCAAACAAATCTTAGTAAAGTACTTTATCTTCATTTAAAGTGAAGAAGTGAAGAATATATATTTGTCAACTGAACTATCTGAACTATATAGCCGCCATATGCCTGGGGCTGAGTCATGCACATGGCGCGCATCTGCCAAAGTTTTGAGCTTAATTGAGGAACGTCGATTAAATGTTTTACATTTCGCATTCAATTGCACTTAATGACTTTCTATGGACGTGTATATGTATGTATGTACATATATCTGTCACTTTTTATAGAGGTTGTTTTTCCAATGATTTTTTGCTGCTACTGTTGCCAGTAATTTTATTAAATTATTTTATATGATTGCAATTAACATGACTGATTGATTTAATTGCATTTACAACAAATTGATAAACTGTCTGCCAATTATGTGCCCAATATATGTACATATATACATATATATATACCGCTAATTACTATATTCATTGTTATCATAATATCGATAGTTAGGGAAAGGATACGGGACTTACCTCTGCCTGGGATGTTGTCGTCACGGGCACTGTCTGGGCTGCTGTGAATATGGACAGCAATGTGCCCAACACGATGAACACGTTTACGTTGCTTTGGCAGGTGTTGGACATCTTGAAGAATTCTATATAGTATATGTATGTGTATGTATATATATGCTCAGTATATATGTAGCTGTTGTTCTTGGCGCACTTTGAACTTCAAGTCGTTCTAATAACAACTGCGCACTGCAAAAAGACAAAGAGAGAGGGGGCATAAAAATAGAATTAGAAATAGAATTGCAAAAAAGGTCAATTAATATTTCATACAGAGCCATGCCAACTCATAGAGACAGCACTGTAGCACAATCCAGGCACAAAGGGCGCTAACGGAAGCTCGTTGGCTTGGCCCGAAATGCCAACAGGTTGACTTGCCACCACTCTACTTGACTTGACTTGACTTGACTGCGCTCTTAACCTGGTCTAAATGGCACACATTTTTAGCTGCCTGGAGAACGGAAGTGCCGGCCGTGCTACCAACTCAACTCGACACAGCCAACTCAAGTTATGGCCGAGTTCTCTTTCATTTATGGGCCAATGCTGTGGCGTAGTAAACTTGGCCAACGTCAAAGCCATAATGTGTCAGATTACTACCACTACCACTACCACTACTACTACTACTATTTATACTACTACTGCTGCTTCCTCTTCTTCTATTTCTGCCATCATCAGCTGCTGTCGCAGTCATGTGCCCACAGTATGGATACAGTACCGTCTCCACACTTGAACTACACAAAAAACTTAAAGTGCGTCTAATTTTACTCGAGATTATAATAAAACAAGCTATTTTTAGTCAACAAATTGACTTAGCTTACATGCCCAGACGAGGACACATTCCGACTTCTGTTTGGGGTGCGAACAGGACAAGCATAACTCACATTACGTATACGACGCGTTTGCCCAAGTTAGTTTCGTCGTCCGCCACTAAATGATTATAGTTTATGATACCAACTTCATCCTCATATGAAATGCAGTCTATGCAGTTTTTTGCCTAGTAACGCTCAAATGCAACTAAGATTTGCATTATAACAATAAATGCAAAGTATATATATAAATGAAATAAATTAATAAAAAATTAACTCTTTAATTTAATGTAGCTTAAATTAACAAATGTAAATGTAGCATGAGAGTGTTGTATATAAATTGGGGTGAGTACATGCCACCCCCCCCCCCACTGTGTGACATCAGCAACAACGTGAGCCGTGAGAGACGCTGATAGCGTATCAAGTATACGACAAGTGACCAAAAGCTCCAAACAAACGCCCAAAATGTCAAATGCGATGGAGAAAAACAGCAACTAACTGCAGTCAGCAGTCGGGTTAGCTCAACTAGAGAATGCCAAGCACAATATTTTTTCAAATATTTTCAAAGTTAATTTAATACGATTTTCGCTTTTTGCCAACAATTTCAATATTTGGGTAAGAATTTTTTGTGGCATTAGGTGATAAATGAGAAAATTTAATTATTACTATACTTTCTATAAAAAAAAAAAAAAATACTATACATTTTATTCATGAAATTTGAGTTAAAAAAAAATATTTAAAAAATATTTAAATGCTGAAAGCAAAAAAAATAATGTAATAAAAAAAATATAAAAAATTCTAGTATTTTTATTGTGATAAAATAGCTCAAATTAAAATTTAGAAATTTTAAAATCTTTAAAATACTAGTTAAAAAATAAAAAAAAAATAAATCAAACGAATTTCTAGTATTTCAAATCAAATTTAGACTGAATTTAACTAGTTAATTGCAAAATGTTCTAAAAAGAAGAGAAACGTTTTCCATATAAATATAATAGTATATCTTAAATATATTTTATTGACTATCAATGACTATCAATATCAGCATACCCTTTACTTATGCCTCCCTTTTATAGGGTATCAGAAACACAAAAGGCTGCTCTAAGGTGTGTGTAGAAGAAACAATATTTGCCATTGATATGGCGTTGATAAAAAGGCGCGTTGTTCTGCATTTTGTTGCTGTTGTTGTCATTGACTAATCACCTGGGGATTTCACTGTGGACATGGGAATTATACTACAGAGTATATACTCTATACGGCCTATATACGATTCTAGACATCTATGTATATGCACGTACATACATACATATATAAATGCTGCTGATTGTCGCTTAGGTGCTTGGCAGCTAACACAATTCTCTACATATTTGTGCGCAATTATTTATTTTCCAATATTTAAACATTATTTTATTTTGGGAAGAGTGAAAAACAGAAAAAGAGAGAGAGAGAGAGTGCGATAGATATGACAATGATAAGAGGGACGCAATTAGTTCAGCGGGTTGAAGGTCGTCGCTGTCTAGGTTTAAGGTTAACATTGGGTTAACTACACTACACTACACTACACTACATATTTTGGCTCAGTTTCGCTTGGTTACGTCGCTCTCTTTCTCTATCTCACACTCTCTTTGACTCACTCTCTCTCACTTTTGTTGTTTTTTGTTTGTAGCTATAACAATCACGAAATGTTTCAATTTTGTTGTTTAATCAATACGCGCAATTTTCTGTGCTATGCTCTTCTAACAACTACAAACAACATCAAGCGAAAATCGATGGAAATTGCATAGAGTTTTATCAAGTGAGTTTTGAGCACATTACGTATACGCTATGTGGGACACAAGGGTCAACACATATGTATGTGTCTATTTCTCTACCTCTCTCTCTCTCTCTCTCTCTCTCTCTCTCTCTCTCTCTCTCTGACTGTCTCTCTCTCTATCTCTTTGTCCCTTTCACCATCTAACTAAACTTATGCAAATTCTTGATGCCTTCGATATTCCGGCTAAATGTGATTCATATACATAAATTGATTTTATTTACAATATAGAAAATACAAAAAAAATTCCAACTTATATACACACATGACGTTATATACTGACTGCTATCGGTATAAATATTTTTTTTCCATTTTTTTTTATTAGCACGCATCTAATTAATAGTCGGCATGTTTGCTAACCAGTTTTTGGCGATAGCTTTGACTGCACTGCAAAAAAAAGTAGCGTAAGTTGTGTCGTCAGTTGGGAATAACTTTAAAAATTTCAGAGGAAATTCTAAAATGAAATATGAAATGTTCTCATGATAATTAAATTCACTTGTATATCTAATAAGCTCTTTTGCTATGAATATTTTTCTTTAATTTTTAAAAGTAATATCAACTATTTCGGGCAGTGTAGCCTATGACGTTTGTGTTTGGTATTTCTTTGGGCAGTTATTTTTGTTTTTCTCCTGAAATATACTTTTTTTTATTGTTTTTTTTTAAGTCAGATGCGGCACAAATTGCACAATGGTCGGAGGGGCATTGCTGGTGCTCTAAGCTTATCAGCAAATATTAAATTCTACTTCTCACTAAGGAATATTGATAAGATATGTATGTACATACATATGGGAATAGGTAAGTGTGTGTGAGTATGGGTTGTTTTATGCTTCAGGGCTGTGTGAATTACCAAATATTTATAATATTTTTCAATAGCCACCGGCAGTTGTGAGTCAATATAGAGTCAACATGCTGATTGCTTGAGAACTTGACCTTAGAGATATGTATGCCTATGCAGGTGTGACCATAACTACTGATTAATCAGAGCAATATCTGTATTTATATATGTGTGTGTGTGTGTGTGTATGTGTGTGTGTGGCATACCACATCGCGTAGTTTTGATTAAGTGGCATTCAGCTTACATGTCAAAATTTGTAAAGAGCAATCGTTGTAGATCAATGAACTGACGTTGCTGCTGTGTTCTTCAGTTGTTCGCTTCTTTGTTGCATGCAACAACACAACAGCAAATTAATTAATTAGCTCGTGCCGTATATGTGTGAGTGCGTGGGCATGGGCGTGGGCGTGGGCGTGACGCGTATTGTTTGCCTCTCAAGTACTTCAATTGATTAACAAGCTATACGCAGCAGACTATGTATCCTTCTTGTTAGTTGTTGATATTGTTATTGCACTAATTGCAGGCACTGTGTGTAACACGGAATTTCCGCAAAATGCACGCACTGTAACGTTATATATTTACTATTATTATTTTTTGGGCTTAAGACGTTGTTTGTTCACTTTGCAATTTGGTTGCAACTGTCACTCGACTAAATTAATGAAGTATTGCTTGCTTGCTTGCTCTTTTGCTATTATTTTTTATCATTTACTCTATGTGTTCGTTATTCGTCGTATTTTGAAACCCTCTGCTGTTTGTTTTTCTTGCCGCTAAACACAACCGCACAGAGCAGCGCGCAAATATCAACTGATCCCAACGCAGCAGATCGATCGAGCAGCAGCACAGCAGTAAAAGCTTTTTGGTCGTTTCGTTAGTGAACTTGTTGCTTTTGCAGTTGCGCACAAGCAGCACAAAAGCTTTCGCACTCACTACGCTTAACAGCGTTGGCTGCGACGTCAGCGTCAACTTCAACAGCGCGCTGTTAGCTGCCTGCCTAACAGTAGGGGATGCCAAGCACAAACCTGTTGCGCGGCGCGGCTCGTCTCGACTTTGAAGCTGTGCTCTGTCTGTCTGTCTGTCTGTCTGTCTGCTGCTGCTGTGGGTGAGGAGAGCGATAGAGGGAGAGAGGCGCTGTTTGTTGGGCATCGCTGGTGACTAATGCAAATTTCTGGGTACGCGCTACATGTGTCATGCTGTTAGCAGCGACGTCGCAGCGACGTTTAATCGTTTAGCGTGCTTTGTTGTTGTTGCTGTTGTTTTTGTTGCTGTGCTTTGTGCTTTTGCCGTAAACTAATTTGCATTTACAGTTTACAGATGTCACTTTCGGTCAGTTTTAAATGCTGCCGGTAGCTGCTGCGCCGCTGCTTTTGCCTCTGCTGCTGTTGCTGCTGCTGCTGCTGCTGCTTTGGCTGATTTCTGTTAAATTTCGTGCAATTTCCGTTGAATTGCTGACTTCATAGTAGGCGCTTATGGGCGTGGCATTGAGATACCCCCCCAAACAGAAAACACACACACACAATTTATGAATGAAATACAACAACAACAGTAATAATAATAATAATAAATAAATGTGGAAATTCGATTTTTGATTTTTGCTTTCGATTTGTGGTTTCTGTCTTATATTTTTTTCTGAATGAATATGATTATTACTCATGAGTAAGCGTGTGAGTGTGTGAATTTTTATGGGTACGTGTGTGGGTGTAAATACATACATACACATATACATACATATGTACACATGTATAAAAGGTGTCATTTGAGACAATTAACAGCTTTGTGGCACACGACGTGTCGTATTATGTCTGCGCTGACGATGCAAGGCAAAGCTCTACTGTAACTGTAATGAAAGTTCATTTAAGGAGGCATAACAGTAGATACTGACTAAGTGCGATTTCTAACTCATAATTAGAGCATTTAGAACTCTTTACTTATTAGACTTATTAGTGGAATTATTGGAAATACAGATCTGTTCCCAAATAATATGAATTCACAGATTTCTCATGAATAGTTTCTTTATTTTCTTAAATGTGGAAAACTTTATCAATTGATTTAACCTTTGCTCATCTTTTTCGTAATTACAGGGTATGTCGATCAACAGCAGCTTAACTATTTAATTACTTCACAATTAAAAGTCATAATTACAGGGTATGCCGAGCAGACAATAAGTTCTCCAGTAGATCTTACAATACCTCATCAATAACACAATAATTACAGGGTATTTGAATGGGCAACTACTACCAAAGCACTGACATTCATGTGACTCTCACGATGAACATTAATTACAGGGTATAACCAGCGGAGAGATGCCTCGCAAATGCCACAGTATAACTTGAATAAGTGGAGCTTTTGCTTTAACCAAACTTGACTCAAAGCTCGAGCAAAGTACATTTCGTGCTTGCTAATTACAGGGTATCTGGTAAGCGGACTCATGAAGTGATACTTTCATAAATACTTTCTTATTTGACGCCAAAGTACAACGAGAAATATACTTAGTCATGGAGAATTTACCCAATATACTTAAGATTCTGATTAAACAGCATCATCTCTGAGTATGTATGGGTGTGTATTTCTGTGTGTATGATATGAGTGTGTGTGTATTATTTATCTTTTTTTTTTTTTAAACAATTTAGCCATTAGCATCAATTTGTTTGCCTATGTGGATATTAATGTCTGAGATCTTTAATACGCACAGCTTTTGCTGAAATCAAATATCGTGAGTCAACTTATGCCCCCTTGTGGGAGATACTGTAACTGCAACGGCAACTGCAACAGTAGCTGCAAATTGTATGCGCATATGTGCATTTCAATTTGGAATTTTTATTGAGTTGCAAATGGAAAATTTTGAAAAAAAACAGCAGTACAACTTTAATGAAATGCGCACATGTGTGAAAAATGATTTTATTTTCTTCTTATTTTAGAATGTGGGGGAAACTTTAAGAAGCATGCATACTTTAATAAAAGACATAAGATGCAGCACAAGAAGAAGAAGAAGCTGAAGCTGAACTCGAGGAAGTAGTTGATGTGCAAGAATCAGTAATATATATGTATGTACATATACATATGTAGCTGATGAAGATGCTTGAAACCAGTTCGAGATCCCGCCTAGGGCAGCTTTATGGTCATGACAACTACCAGCTGTACCTCCCCCTTCTGGCAGCTCCCAACCTTCCCCCCCACCCCCTCCGCCTATCCAGGCACCCATTTCATGCTCATCTTTAGCTGGCCAATGGAACAATGAAATATTTATGAGTTATACTACATATGCACTCCCCACAGATCTTGCCCTCGTAGTCTTTTGTGGCTTTAATGACAACTATTTATCGTACTCGTATTTATAGATATTTCTCTCTGTGTAGAGCATTGAGTTGGTTCATTGCCATCCCAGCTAGAGAGAGAGAGAGAGAGGGAGATACAATTGGAAAGAAAGAGAGGAGAATTCCACAGTGAGAGTGAAATGAACTTCAATTCACCGCACAAATGGCGAAATAATAACCATATTTATATCATTATAAAATACGAGTATATTGTACTATAGTTATAAAATCCGATTCTTAACTCGAAACACGTCACGGTCAGTTTGTCTATTCGAATTCGAATTTGAGCTCGAATTGAAATTCAAATTTCTATTTTGAATTTGAACACAATATGCCTACTACGTGCTGCATTTGTTAATTGTGCGTGTCTCTTTGGCGCCATTGTTTGGCCCAAATGACATTAACTTGGCTCAGAATGCAAGCCAAATTGTGCAGCAATTTAACAATATTTTTATTTACATTTTTTATAGGCGCGTGCCATTAGCTAACATATTGTCTATTATCTATTGTAATCATGGAAAAGGCGGAAGTAAACAAAAGTTTCAGACAGCATCATATTAATTGCTGAACTATGACTACGGTGGGGTATATGAGGCTAACAGATATCTGTTTGCGGTGAAATGAAGGTATAAAAAGCATTCACACTCTACTCTCTAACTCTCTATTAGTCTAAGGCACAATTTGAAGAAATAATGTAAAATATATAGTCTGAAGCCACAATTCCTACTTGTAATTTAAAGATTCATAATTCCAAATCACTCTCCCAACGCAAAATTCACAATAATATCTGTGCTAATACCAGAGATCTCAAAAATCAAACAGCTGGAAAAATCAGAAAAACATTGTAAACTTTTTGCAGACTCTGACTATTTCCTTATCGAACATTATTTCAACTTTATTTCCACTCTTACATGAAATTTCCAGCATTTTTTATTTGTATAATTTCTATTTTCTTAGCCCTAAGTATGCCTCATCTCTTCGCCAGCTATACAAATACATCCGTTTTCTAAAATTCGACAGCATATTTTTTGAGCTGAGTCACTTTGGTTTGGCTTCTTTTTTTTTTTTTTTTTTTTGGCTAATTATGAGTCATGAACTAATGCGAATTAGTAGTTGGCAGCAACTTACCACAAAATGTTGCAGATGCTCTATATCCCCTGGCAGTTGTAATCGCAATCGCAATCGTTATCGTTATCGCTATCGAAATCGTAATCGCGAAACCGTATCGTGTGTCGTTTATAACGCTGATAAGAAATCAACGCAAATATTGCACTGAAGATTTAGAACCTCATACACTATCTTTCCTCTCTCTCTCTCTCTATATATACATATATATATATATGTATATATCTATCTCTATCGTTTATCTATCTATCTCACTCTGTGTTTGGTTTATCAGTGATAAGAGTAACAGAATGAGGCAATTCTTCGGCACAAGGTTAACTCTCTCTTTCGCTCTATCTAAGACATGTTAATTGTTGTACAAATTGTAATTGTTGATGACTTTACTTAATAGAAATATGCATAAATTTATCACTAAGTTGCAGGTGGGCTTTAGCCACAAATTAAACGAGCGGCAAGCGAGTATCGAATTGAGAATCGCGAGTATCTGAGAATGAGACACGAGAAGTATTTTTTGCGACGACGCGACGACTGTTTCATAGCACGTTCCGTGTGCGACTCCCGATTGTTGTTTAGCCAAAGCAACGGCATTGCCTACTCTCTGTTCTCTCTCTCTCACTCTCTCTCTTTCACTCATACCTTTCCTCTCTCTCTCTCTCTCTCTCTGTTTTTATTTTGTAGCGCTCTTGCGCTCTGTTGCCGTTTCGTGGTGGCCTGGCCCAGACCGAGTGCTGTTAACTTGTCTTTATGGCGTTTCTTTGGCGCGACAAAGCAGCGGCGACAACGCTACTCCCCCTCTCACTCTCACACTCACACCCCCTCTTTCTCTTTCTTTATACCTTCTCTACTACTCCCTCTCACCCTCCTTGTGTCGCGCTCTCTGTCTTGAATTCTAATGTTAGCAGCATTAACTATTTTACCTGTACTAGGCAATATACATGCATATACTCATAAGTTAAGACCTATTGACTGCTAATTGGGGTATGCTTGATTTTGTGGCTCAGTTTGTTACAGCGAGGGTAGTTCAAGCCGTTCACATACTAGATGTGACATGTTGATCAACATTTGAGGTAGAATTTTTCTAAGCTAAAGCGGCTTTTTGGCAAACAACATTAATTGAGTTGCTAATTTAAGTTATTGAAAAATTAAAAAAAAATATATATTTTAAAGTCTCACAAAATCTTCGAAAACTGCTTAAAATTTGGAAAAACTATGAAATCGATAAGCATTTGAATTAATTCCTTTAAGTTGTGTTAATGAAAGAATATTCGCTTTGAATCATTGTATTCGATAATAATGTATTCGAAAAATAATTTTAAATACAGCTGAGGTATACACCTATTAAGAAAATAAAGTTTTCGAAAAACCGTGAATTTATATATTTCGACTATAATAATCCATATGCATTTTGTTAACTTGCCTGCAAAAGATTTCTTAACTTAATTACTATTGATATACTTATTTTAATCATAGTATTACTGTAGATTTTTTTCAAGTAAGAGCATACCCTAGTTGTATAGAAAAAGATTGCCCAACTATAGCTTGTTCTATTTATTGTATTCCGAGTAGTTCAGGCTGAGTTTTTGGGTGGCATGTGGAGACTTAGGGCTAAGGCGTCGCCGCTTGTCGAGTCACGCGACTAACGATAAACATTAGACACACACACACACTCACACACCCTAAAACAGACACACACACACACACATACACATGCATATACACAACAAGGACTACAACACACCCAATGAAGTGGTTGCTTTTGGGCTGCGAATAACTAGAAAATTGTAATAATTTCCTGACACTCTTTGTGCTCTTTCTCTCTTTCTCTGTATATCTGTGTGTGTGTGTGTGTGAGTGGTCAACGTTAGTTCAACTGTGGCTGCCATAGTTGCCCCGGACACATGCAACAGGCCACAACAAAAAACCATACACACTATATATACATACATATATACATTTTTAAAGGAAAGTTCTACACTTACCACGAAACTCTGCAAGCGTCCGTCGAATGTTACTAGACTGTATTTAACAGCGCGTTAACAGTGCTTTTAACAGTCTGATGTTAGACGTATAACTTAAGATTCACTTTGTTTATGTTGTTGTTGCTGCTGCACTTCACACACTTTTTATGTAGCACTGGAAACACTCTTCTTCTTTTCCACTTTCAATATGGAAATTTGATCAACTTCTTATTGTTATATTCCAGTTGTTGTAAGCCAACTCTATGAGAGTTTACTGTAGCTGTTGCTTAAGCTGCACGCGCACTGCTCATCAATTTGCCGTTTTTATCTGAAGCTTTTTTTCTCTGTTGCAGTTTCACGAGTTTGCAACTAGAACTGAAGCTGCTGGCGACCCGCTTAGATACTTTTATATATCAGCAACGGGGTCTGTAAACAACAACAAAAAAATATATATAACATTAACAGCAACAAACAACAACAGACTGTTTGACTGTATGTCTCTCTGTCTGTCTGTTAGCGCGATACGCGTTGCGCTGTCGACGTCGACATCGACATCGACGTCCTTCCCTGTCAGACAGAAATGCCTGACGATGTTAGTCTCTGTGTGACGACGTTTGTAGGCTTCTTCCTCGTTTGTTTTGGGGGAAGTATGCAAAATATAATATAATATAATATAATATCATATCATTTAATAACAACAACAACAACTACCAACTGGAAGTGACCTCAGTTAGGAGAATAACATATATCAGCTTCGCATGTGGTCCAGTCCCGTTGACTCATCCCCGTCCCATCTTTAGCAAATTGGAATGTCTCAACGCGACACTTGTCGATAGCATTTCTCCATCTCATTCTCTCCCTATATTTCACTCTCTCTCTCTGTTTCAATCACTCGCTAGCTATCTCTTTCTGAATGTATGTGTGAAGTTCAAGTTCTGATTCATTTGTTATGCATGGATCTGTTTTGTGTATCATATCGTATCGTATCATTTTATATTGTTCTTATATTTTGATTTATACGCATCGAAACGTGCTGGAATGCCACTGTTATTTCTTCCTTAGCTCCTTTGTATTGCAAAATATTTATACATATAAGTACATACATATGTGTGCTTGTGTGCAGGTGTATTAACAAAAAAGAAAGCCATAAAGCCTGGCAATTTAGTTGAAAAGAATATGGCCAGGAAGTGCAATCAAGTGAAGAGCAAATGGCCAGAGAATGACCACTCCCTATGGCCAAACACTGTTTCAATATTCCACAAAAATGCGACAAAGCTCTAAGCCTTTTGTTTCCTCCCAAAATGACAATCAATGATCAAGGAAATTCCAATTGCATTATTAAACAATTTCTTCAAATAATTCCTAACTTAAGCAAAGATCGGTAGGCATTTAACTCCATCCGAATAATATTACCATTTATAATTTGATATATTAATGTATTATTCAAAAAAGTAATAACATTTTATTTTGGAATTATTTGACCTAAGAAACTTTACCGCAGTTAATTTGGAGTAGAAATTTAGAAAATATAAATTTCTGCTGATTTTAGGTGATTTCGGACCTTGAGAAAACTTAACCTGTTTTCAAAATTTTATCATTTTCATAATTTTTTACTTTCTATAGGTAAATAAAACTTTACTTCAATTAATTTGGACAAATATTTTAGATATTATGGTCAAAAGAGTGAAAAATCCTCAAAAAGTCCTATTTTGCTGAAAAATACGGTATTCTTGTCAACTTTGAGGAGCCATAACTTTTCCAAAACTCAACCGATTTTCCAAATTTTTACATTTTTGTCAATGGTGTTGATTCCAGTTTGAATCTCCATCAAAAATTTGTTGATAGTGGTACTATAAAATTTTTACAGTTTTTTACCCATTTTTGCATACTAACCCCTTGATAAAAGGTCAAAAAAGTGAAAATTTAATAAATGGGAAATTTTTGTGCCCAATCGATTTTTGGCATCAAAATAGACATAAAAAACTTTACCGCAGTTAATTTGGAGCAGAATTTTAGAAAATATGGCCAAAATAGTGTAAAAATGGTACCAAAATCATGAAATTTCAAAATCATGAAATTCTGCTGATTTTATGTGCATATAACCTTGAGAAAACTTAACCTATTTTCAAAATTTTATCATTTTCATAATTTTTTACTTTCTATGGGTAAATAAAACTTTACTTCAATTAATTTGGACAAAAATTGTAGAAATTATGGTCAAAAGAGTGAAAAATCCTCAAAAAGTTCTTTTTTGCTAAAAAAAACGGTAACCTTATCAACTTTGAGGAGCCATAACTTTTCCAAAACTCAACCGATTTTCAAAATTTTTGCATTTTTGTCAATGGTTTTGATTCTAGATTGAATCTGCATCAAAAATTTGTTGATAGTGGTACTTTAAATTTTTTATATTTTTTTTACCCATTTTTGCATATTAACCCCTTGATAAAAAGTCAAAAAAGTGAAAATTTAAAAAATGGGAATTTTTTGTGCCCAATCGATTTTTGGCATCAAAATAGACATAAAAAACTTTACAGCAGTTAATTTGGAGCCGAATTTTAGAAAATATGGCCAAAATAGTGTAAAAATGGTACCAAAATCATGAAATTTCAAAATAGTGAAATTTTGCTGATTTTAGGTGCATATAACCTTGAGAAAACTTAACTTATTTTCAAAATTTTTTCATTTTCATAATTTTTTACTTTCTGTAGGTAAATAAAACTTTACTTCAATTAATTTGGACAAATAACTTAGAAATTATGGTCAAAAGAGTGAAAAATCCTCAAAAAGTTCTTTTTTGCTAAAAAAAACGGTAACCTTATCAACTTTGAGGAGCCATAACTTTTCCAAAACTCAACCGATTTTCAAAATTTTTGCATTTTTGTCAATGGTTTTGATTCTAGATTGAATCTGCATCAAAAATTTGTTGATAGTGGTACTTTAAATTTTTTATATTTTTTTTACCCATTTTTGCATACTAACCCCTTGATAAAAAGTCAAAAAAGTGAAAATTTAAAAAATGGGAATTTTTTGTGCCCAATCGATTTTTGGCATCAAAATAGACATAAAAAACTTTACAGCAGTTAATTTGGAGCCGAATTTTAGAAAATATGGCCAAAATAGTGTAAAAATGGTACCAAAATCATGAAATTTCAAAATAGTGAAATTTTGCTGATTTTAGGTGCATATAACCTTGAGAAAACTTAACTTATTTTCAAAATTTTTTCATTTTCATAATTTTTTACTTTCTGTAGGTAAATAAAACTTTACTTCAATTAATTTGGACAAATAACTTAGAAATTATGGTCAAAAGAGTGAAAATTCCTCAAAAAGTGATTTTTCGCTGAAAAAAAACGGTAACCTTAGCAACTTTGAGGAGCCATAACTTTTCCAAAACTCAAACGATTTTCAAAATTTTTACATTTTTGTCAATGGTTTTGATTGCAGTTTGAATCTCCATCAAAAATTTGTTGATAGTGGTACTAAAAAATTTTTACATTTTTTTACCCATGTTTGCATAAAATGACAAAAAAGTGAAAATTTAAAAAACGGGAATTTTTGTGTCCAATCGATTTTTGGCATCAAAATAGACATAAAAAACTTTACCGCAGTTCGTTTAGAGCAGAATTTTAGAAAATATTGTCAAAAGTAGAAAAATAGAAAAATAAGAGAAATTAACGACTATTTCATAATAAAGAGTCGTAACTTTACCAAAACTTCACCGATTTAAAAAATTTTTGCCGATCCGTGAATTGTTTTGATCCAATATAAAATATGCATTCTACCATTTTGGGTGCTATAGTACAGTATCTTAGAAAATATTAAAAATTTGAGAAAATTTTTAGTGCAGCCATAACTTTGGTAAAAATTAACCGATACCAGATACAAGATGCACTTCCAATGGTTCTCAGTTGGTAAGCTGCTTATAGAGTTACGAAGTATACGAAGAGCAGAAGTTCATTAAAAGCAATACTCTTAAGAGAAACCTGAATCATATACCGTTACTCATGCGAGCTGTTTGCTGTTGACCTTGAGTGTGGGGATCGTCAGCATATTGTTGGCAATTATGAGTGAAGTGGAGTGGAGTGAAGTAAAGTGAAGTGGAGTCAAGAGACAAACAACCAATAAAGGTGTCGTCTCTGTGCTCTATAAGGTCTCCCACACAATACAAAATGATATGCTCGGCTGTGGCTTGACCTTGACTCTGAGTCTTATTACCTCCCCTGTGGCTCCCTCATTGTCTTCGGCTCTGTGTGAGGCATCTTTGTGCTGCAAGTGGAGTTGGGGAATCGGGAAACGTGTTGCGGTCGTAGGACACGCTCGCATGCATCATTGGTTAACCCTTAAGCTACGCGATGATAATTTCAAGACACTATCGAAATTTATATATACAATACATATGCAAGTTCTCTTATTCATAAGTCAGTTGACAGCTGTGGGTTGCCCCCAATCAATGATGCGGGATCATTCTTGGAAATGGAGCTTGAGTAATACATATGCTTTCGCCGAAATCAAAGAAAAGAAAAAATAACAAAAGCCTAAATGCAGAAAACAGATGACAAATGACAATTAAATATTTGGGAAAGGGAGAACAAATGAAAAACAGAATTTACATTATATTGATAATGATTTCTCTGTTAAAAAAATTATGAAACATAAACGTAATCTCTAAAAAAAATATATGTAAATTATGAGCGAAAATTCAGAATAAAGTAAAAAATATGGAATTCCCACTGCTAATAATTTGACATCAAAAAATATTTATGATTAATAAAATAGATAAATACAAAAAAATACAAAAATATTTTAAAAAATTCCTCATGCATTTTCTAAATTATTTCCCTCAAGATTGACAGACAGACAGTCAAAAACATATTCTAAGCATTGAATTCCAGCCAAAAATGTTTTTGCACTAGTTCCTATAATACAAAAAAAATTCTATGTTTTTTATCTGACCCTCCAGAGTGACCAGAGCTGTCTATCAGATCCACAGCCAAGTCCAAAAACGATAACGAAATGCAAAAAATACAAAATCAAATTAATTGAATATGCATTCAACATGCTCAGCAGCAGTTGGTCACGCGTTGTTCTAGGGGAGGAAGCTACGACTCGACACTTCCCTCTCAACGAAACTCTTTCTCTTTTTGCCCTGTAACTCCCTCAGTCAATATGCATTATTCAAATGTATTCGGATTCGTTTACAGTATTCAGAATTCTGTATTCTGTATTCCGTATTCAGTATTCAGTTATTCACAGATGTTTGTCGAGTGGTAGTCATTCATTCGCAGTTATCGCTGATAAGCATCCACACGAGCTGCACCAATTAGCCAAGTTACTTATGCCGCCCAACACTGTTTTGGCCCATTTCAAATTCTGTTGTTTGAATCGTGCTTCGTCATTTGTCAATTTTGCTAATGGATGAATGATTATGACTTAATAAAAGATCGTTCCATTTTTATGGGAATTACACAAACCTATCTGGCTGAATATCCCAAATTATCCCATATAAAGTTGAGTTTAAGTTTACTTAAGAGACAAACTTTGTGTATGAATCGTGGTTGAAGACATGAGAGAGAAAGACTCAAGAGCCATAAATTAGGGAAATAATAATTAGATTTAACATCTCATAGATATGAATAGATAATTAAGTAGGAATTGTGACATACATATGACCAAAAACTATAACAAGAACAATCCAATAAATGTAGAATGACTTTTAAAAAATATTAAAAAGTTTCAAAAGTCAACGAAAAATTGCCTTAAAATAAAAATTATTTTATATATATAAGTATTGAATTTTCAAACTACAGCGATAATCGAAGTAAGCTTAAAAATATATTAAAAATTCAGCTAACTTCACCTAAATAAAATCTAATTGCATTTCTAGACCGTCTGCAACTGATCAGCATAACATAACTCTGCTAACTAACAGATACTGTTAATGAACTTGCTCTGTTAGGTAACATTAACGGTTTGTTAACCAAATTTTTTTTATACATATATAAAAACTTAATAAAGCAATCTGTTACATTAGTTAACAGCACTGTTAATTTACAGTATATTAATCAAAGTTTCTTTTCACTTCAATTTCTCTCTCTGCTGCTTTAAAACAATCACTCTATCCATATTGAAAATAATGTAATTTCACTCAAGAAGCCTCAGCGAATAAAAGTCTATAAAGGAGTTTGAACAGTGAGAAAGATGTTGAATAAAATGAGGTAGTTAGTTGGGAACCGAGGGAAATATACTATACACATAGTGTACAGCGATAAAAGGCGAATAGAAGAGTTGTAAAAGTCAAGGGGACCGCTGGGAAATGAACTGAAAATGCCCTGAAAATGCCCTAAGGTAAATGTCAGAACACCTATGTTAGAAAGAGACACCTGGAGGGAGAGATAGAGACACACACTCGTAGTCTGGGCAATCACATTTGATGGCCTTATAAATATACAATTAATAATTTGGTAAAGTTCTTTCTTACTTTAAAATAAAAATAAAAAAAAAAACATTTTTATTTTTTTGTCGTTGAAATGTCAAACACGTTCAACGGGCAATGAACGCGCATGTGCAAAAGCTAAACTGAAATATTATTATTGTGAATTTGAGCAAAAATATGAGAAATATGACGCGACCACCCCCTCTCTCCTCTCTCCTCTCACCCCCTCAGTGAGAGTTCAAAAACGAAAACATGCGGGAAATAAACATAAACCGAAAATGTGAAATGCAGATTGATCAAAAAAATCAAAAAAAAAAAAAAAAGAGAAGCGAACAAAAAAAGAGGCAGGAAAGTGAGACAGGAATTCAAAGCCATGGTATTTGCATTTGGCAAATAAAATCCTAAATGGCTGTTGGTAGTAAAATACTTTAAAATATTATGCGTTGCATTGCAGCTCGAAAAAGGTTTATAACCTCTGCTCTTTTTCTTCCACTCTTTTTTTTCATATCTTTTTCTTTTACTTTTCCTTTTCCATTTTTTTTTTGGTTCTTTTTGTCTGTCTCACTTTAAGACACTAACCTGACTTTCCTTTGACGTTATACAGTATTGTTTTCTCGGCATGAAATCAGTCGGCAAAAAGTTGTAGCAAGTTGGCCAAGTTGTTCTTGGCCATAACTTTCGGTTTTGGGCCCATTGTTCCTGGTTCATTGCATGTCGGCCACTTAAGTTGTTTATTTATCCCTCTTCTCTCCTCTTCCCTCTGTGTATATGTGTGTGTGTGTATGTGTGTGTGTGTATTTCCATTTAATTGGGAACGCTAGCAGCGCCTGCATTGCACTCAGTATTTCCATTAACTCGCATATTACGCATACGCCGCGTACTCCACCAAGTGCCATCAGCATATTACCTACATACATATGTACTTATGTATATTTCTTTATATTTTTATATGTTTTATATATATTTTTTTTCGTATTTTTACTCTTTACGGTTTATGTACCTTCTCTTCTCTCCCATTCACTCTCTCACTCTCTCACACTCTCTATCTGCATCTCTTTCTCTGTGCGTATTCTGTTTTCGGGGCTGGTGGTGCCTTTGAGACTTTTGCCTTTTTGGCATTTGACATGCTCATCACGTTGTCGACGTTGCCGCAGCACGTATTAATGAGCAAACGCTTCAGCCTCCGCTGCCCGCCACCACTCATCACCACCTCTCACCACCTCTCGCCACTGCTTGCCACTGCACTCACTGTCCACGCCCTCAGTCTATAAACTGTTTATTTTTGTTGCTCGCTGTTCCTCTCTTTCCGCTACCAACATTCGCCAATTTTATTGTTGTTGTACTTGCTGTTCTTGTTGTTGTTGTTGTTATTGTTGTTACTGTTGTGTAGACAACAGTTATGGCATTTAATGTTTAAAACATGCAGCAATCATCACAGATATCCTGTAAATTCTCATTCACAACACAGGCTATGCAGATGCACTTAATACTGAGGTTGTCCTATAATAAAATTAAAATATAATTAAATTATAAAGAATATAAAAAAATACATAAGTACAGGGTATATTTAAGACAACTTGAACTTACCTGATTAGTTCTAAACAATTGTGAATTTCACCCTTCACAATGCATATTAGCGATAGGGTATCTGCTAGTCTAGTACACCCCAAACAATTTAAGGCGCCAATAATGATGCTTATACTTAATTGTGTAGTTTCTTCGACTTTTCACTTACTTTGATACGATTACAGGGTATCTGCTTGTCGCGCCTACCCCAAGACATTTATAGCTGACTGCAACAACAAACAAACAAACAAACAATCAAGTGCGACACATGCACTCAAAAGTCGCCAAGGAGCGTCGGAGAGTGGGAGCTGCTTCAAGGATGAGCTCGATGCTTCCGCCTGCCACACCCACTTCAACAAATACACATATACGCTTTATAGATGTTGTATATATATATGTGTATGCATGTGTGAGTGTCTTTGTGTATGTGTATAGTTTATTAATTGCAAACACATTTTTTTGTTTTGTTGCAGGCTGTGGAGCCACTTGAGAAAGGTGAAACGTGAGTTGCACATGTGAAAACCGCTTGATTAAATGCACATTGATTGTCCGCCTCCTCCCTCAACTCATCTGGACACATCTGGATACATAGCCAGACATCCACATATATAGTATATCCATTTAATAGCCAAAGAAGTTGAAGCCGCAGAGCAGCTTGTCGGGACGACGTATACGCAATATGCCAAACTGGAAGACGGACATATCATCGGCCACATTCATGTCCAGCGCCATAAGCTTCTCCGCAGCCAGCGGATGCCACGAGCCAAAGGTGCAGGCCGAGTTCATCTGCCAGAACAGAATACATTAATTTGAATCTTTTAGTTTCGTTTGTTGTTCCCTCCTTCTACTACTTCTACTACCTCCTTGCTGTAGTAGTGACATCGTCCATTGAGCCGCGTGGAGGGCACATATTCCACGAAATCCACCTGGGGACAATGTGGCAGCAGTAGAGCGAGACCTGAAGTGGAAAGGATTACAATTTTGTAAACTTAATTTTAATTTTTTTTTTTTTTAAATTTTTTTTTAACTAAATTTCATATAACTTTGAATTTTAGCTTTGGATATTATTTTTGATATTATAATAATGTTTTAACTTTTTCATGAATATTTATTTATTTTAATTTTTATTCTTTCATATTATTTTTTATTTATATTAACTCATTTTTTTAATTATTATAATAATATTTTAACGTTTCCTTTCTTATTTATTTATTTTAATTTTTATTCTTTCATATTATTTTTTATTTATATTAAATCATTTTATTATAAATTTTTTTATATTCAATTTATTTTTAATTATTATAATAATATTTTAATGTTTTCTTTCTTATTTATTTATTTTAATTTTTATTCTTTCATATTATTTTTTATTTATATTAACTAATTTTCATATATTTTTTAATTCTAGCTTTGGATATGATTTTTAATATTAAAATAAAAAAAAATATATATATTAAAATAATGTTTTAACTTTTCCTTGAATTTATTTATTTTAATTTTTATTATTTCATATTATTATTAATTTCTATTAAATCATTTTATTATAAATTATTTTAAATTAAATTTTATTTTAATTATTATAATAATATTTTAACATTTTCTTTCTTATTTATTTATTTTAATTTTTATTCTTTTATATAATTTATTTTATTCACTTATTTTAATATACATATTTTCAATTTTATATATGTTTACATTTTTTTATTATTATAATAATGTTTTAACTTTTCTTCAATATTTCTTAATTTTATAATTTTTTTCTTTTTTTAATATTTACTTATTTTATATATATTTTTTTTTAATTTTATAATTGTATATTTTATAATTATAATAAATAAATATATATATTTTTCAAGTAATTTATTAATGATTTAAAGTATTTATCAATTATTATTAAAATTATTTTTCGAGGAAATAATAAAAATGTTTAAAAAAGAATAGTTTCTAGATTTCTACCCCTCATTAGCAATATATGTTATTACTACTCTTAAGGAACTCACCTATAAAACCAGAGCTGGGCGGATTCCGACGTATGGCGCGATTGCCGGCAAACATTTGCAAACTCTGCCAGAGACGCCAAACGGAATGGGGATCAATGAGGAAGGCGCGACTCTTGGGATACCGCCGGCGATAGATCTCATAGTTGCTGAACAGATCATAGTCGGCGCTGGTTAGCCAATCCTCGAGGGTGCCATTGTAGCGACCCGGATCCCAGGCAGCAATCGTCACATTGCGAAATATGGGCGCATGTGCGAAATCAAACTCGGGTTTGGTGACCACCTATCGAGGAGGGAGAGAGGGAAGAGAGAAATGTGGAAAAAAAAACGGAACTACAGTTGATATGTGGGTAACCTACTTGGGAATTCACCACACGTATGGTGGTTTTACTGCCCACATCCACCTCGTGTCCTCGTGTGGGCGCGTGATTAAATCTCATGACAATATCGTGCGTATCTAAAAACGAGAGTTAACAATAGATACGCTTCTCTTCCCAGCGAGCTCTCTCTGTCTGCATCCTCTCTCTATCTCTCTCTCTCGTCTTTCTCACCTATAAAGCGTCCCAGTTTGGAGCCCGCCAAGCTGCCGGCACTGGACACGATGGCGCAGGTCTTAACGTTTTTAACATTGCGAAAGAGTTTCTGACGCGGAAACAGTTTCCCAAAGGGCAACTTATTGAACGGAGCATCCTTGCGTCGCAGGACACGCACACCCGCCTCCATGACCAAACAGCTAGATGGATAGTACTGCTCCTCGAAGCTATCGCCAAACACCGGCTTATAGTCCACATTATAGTGATTCGATTCGTTGAGATTCTCACGCATGCTCCGCTCCAGCGTCTCTACGATGCGATGACGGAACGCTGCCGTCTTGTTGTGGCACTCACCCGCATACTTGTCGTGGCACAGATACAGTTTCGGACTGAGGGTCAGCTTCGTATTCTTGGAGACCTTCAGACGTGGATGTGGCGCCAGTTTGGAGGAGTTGATCGCCGGACTTTCGCGGCTCTCCACAATGAATTTCTCGTTGGGATTCCAACGTACATGGAATACGCTGCGTGGCAAACGAACTATCAACAGAATTATTAACCTATCTCATTCGCACTCGCACTCCCACTCCCACTCTCTATGTTGATTTCTCTATACTCACCATTGCGCGTCTCGACTTTGGTGTTATTCACCACAGACACACTGCTGCTGCTGCTGCTGAAGGTTCGCGTATTCGCTGAGCTTTCAGCAGCGACGTCGACTGCGAAATCTCTTGTTGCTGTTGTTGGGTTTGAATTATTAATGCGCTGAGCACGAGCAGCACGCTGATTAACGTTGCACGTTGTTGTTCTTGCAACATGTCTGCTCTTGTTTTTCGTTTGTTTTTTTTTTTGTAATTTTTTTAAATTTTCATTTCATTTTCTCAGAGTTCGCTGGTGGCGCGCCATCATCACGTGCCACACGTGTTCTGAGGTTTATATAGTATTTATTCCAATTGCCGCGTACTTTTTTAATGGCCCACAATTTGTCAGGAAATTGTACAATTTGATTATTTATTGATGGTCCGCAGCCAAAATGGGGCCGCTTAAAAGGTCCCTATATTGATTGAAATCCTTTTTGAAATCCCGGCTAAAATTAATACAGAAATTATAATTGACTTCTGGCGGAAATAAACAACTTTTCGTTCAACTGAAATTATCAGATACAAAAATTACTAAATTTAAATAAAAAATATATAAAAACTAATTAAAAAAAGTATATTTCTCTTATTATAAAATAATATAATGAATAAGAATTTTTTTAAATAACTCAGAAGTTGCTGAAGAAATCTTTCTAAAATGTTGAATTTAGTTAGTTAACATTGAATATTAAAACAAATAACATAAACTTTATCTATGATATATTAAATCTGCTGCTAAAAACAAATTCATCCGTTTGAAACTATATCCACAACCATCACCATTCATTTGTACAACTTTCTTCAAGAAATTAATCGCCAGCAATTTTTCATTATTATCCTTAAGAGCAGCAGCTGCAGAGTCTCCCAAGCTAAGCTCAACATCTTGAGTAAATATGTCAAATTTCTACAAATTTCTACAAATTTCTACAAATTTCTACAAATTTCTACAAATTTCCTTCAACTATTTGCCATATCAACAGTTTAAACTCTTTAATCCTTGCCTAAGTAGAACTCAAATGAAATTGGATGCTAAAGTGCTAGAGTTTTCGCAACTCGAAGAAAGTTTTTAAAATGCAACTTTATTTTTATTTTGCAAAAGTTGTTCAACAGTTAAGCGGCAAATAGTTTAAGCTAATATACGGATTTGCAAATGCAAAATACGTATGTTTGTAAAATGAATTGAAATTCGGCATAATAACACATAAATAATTCATGTGCACAGACGAGTTGACATTAAGCTGCCAGTCAATTTCAATTTAGCTGCTGTTGTTGACCTTTAACAAAACAATTTTTAAAAAAATTTAAAAAGTAAAATGTTGCAAAATGGAGTAGAAAGTCATGTTGGCTGTCAATTGAGTGTGATCAGAGTGCGCTCTCTTTCAGCTGTTTGTTTGTTTGTGCCATAATTAGCTGGCCAAAATAATGCTGCATATGTAATTTGTAATTAGTTTCCTCTTGCTTGCCAACCCAACACAACGCAACACAACACAACACAACACAACACAACACAAAATGGCAGCACTTAAAAAATGCGGTGCGTCTCGCTCTCGCACACACAGTTCTCGTTTATGGGGCCGCTTAAAAGTATGCAACACAAAACCGCAAAGCGCCATTAACAACAGCAGCAGGCTGTAGAAGTTGAGCAAGAAGCAGCGGCAGCAGAGACGTAGGCAGCGACAGCGGCAGAGGCAGAGGCAGCAATTTGACCGTCAGCTTGTTAACGTTAAACGTTTATCCGTGTGGCCTGTGCAAATATTTGGACAATTTGACACACACTCACACACACACACACTCACACACACACACACAATATAAAAAGGTTTTCAACACTACAGTGCGTAGTCGTAGCACGCAAGTTGTGGCAAGTTGAGGCAGTGGCAGCGGCAACGTCAACGTCAACGGCAGCCGCAACGCGTCACGAACTTTCCCTTTCGCGTGTCGAAACGTATCTGAAACTGCGGCACAGTTGCCAATGCGCCGCAACACCTGCACAGGCCGCCCGATAGCTTCGGCTGACACTTCGTTTCGTTCTTGTTTGTTGCCGAACTTGGCCACGACACGCCCCCCGGACCAGTACGCCCCTTTGGCAAACACACACACGCACACACACACAGAGAAAAAGTGAAAGTCTTGCTTTGCTTTTTTTTTTCGTAGAATTTCTTGTTTTGCTGCTTTGCCGTTTCCGTTGCCATTTCTTTTCATTTCTTCTCTTCGCGCTTTCCAATTTTTCTTTTGCTTTTCTTTTGGCGGCGCACGCATTTCCCAAGCGGGTCAGTCCTAATGACACCAGCTTGCTTCATGGCTCGTCCTTTGGAGTCCTTGCCGCGCCGCTGATGCCGCTGATGCCGCTTGCTGAATGAAATGAAGCCATTGATTGTTCTCATATATATGCATGTATATATATTATTATTTTTTTTTTATCTTCTTGTTTTTATGTTTGTTTTCGTTTTCGTTTTCTTTTCATATATTTTTCTTCGTTTTTAATTTTTTTTCTTTCGTTTTGGGATTTGTTTTTTGTTTTGTTTTGTTTTTCTTCTTTTGGTTTGTATGTGTGTGTTTTTTTGTTGAACAATAATTATTATAATTATTAATTATTATTTGTAATCATTTTTATTATTCATCGTCATAATCATAATAATTTTCTATACAAATACATTCAATAACAACAATTTTTATTATTTATTTTTTTTTTTTGTTTTTTGTTTTTGTTTTTCTTTCTGTGTGTTTTTCTTTGTTTGTCACGTTTACGTCATTGTTTAATTATTTTACAATTACCATAATTATGCCAGTTTGCTGTTGTTTTTCATTTTTTTTCTTTTTTTTTTTTTGCCGTATTATAATTATTATAAATATTATTATTATTATTATTATTACATAGTATTTCTATTACATTAGCTTCCTCTTCGGTTCGTCCTCTTCAACTTTTTATCGTTTTTGTGTATGTTTTTTAATTTTTTCATCTTTTTTTTAAGATTCGACTTAGAATTAAGTACTTTAACTTTTTAGTTTTTCATTTACTTTAGGGAGGAAGGGCTTGGGGATAAAGTAGGCCAGTTGTGGATAATTGGAGGTGGGGGGAGGGGGTTTATTAAATTTTTTTTGTATATTTTTTATTCATAATCTCTTTTAATGTTTTTTTTTCTCATTCGTGTTCTATTTTGGCATTCGGGTTTGGGTTTGTTTTCTTTTTTTGTAATTAACAAGTACAGTAGATTTTCAGTTAGTTTTTTTTTTGTTTTTCCTTTTTTCTTTTTGTTTCTCTCGTTTCTTTCATTTCGTTAAAGTTTTTAGCTGTTCTCTTAATCAACTTGTTTAGGTGTTTATCTCATTTTTTATATATATATATATATATTTATTCATTTCATTTATTATTTAAACTAACCAGTTGTTAGTTGGCATCTGGAGAGTGTTGTGAGCGAGAGAATGTGTTGGTGGGGATGTAAGAGTATGCGTATGTGTGTGGGTGTGTGTGTATGTGTGTGTGTGTGTGTGAAGAATGCCTGTGTGTGTATGTATGTGTTTTTGGGAAGTGTGTGTGTGTGTAAGTGAATTAATATTTATTTGAAATCGCACTCAGTTTCTTTCATTTTATAACTTTCTGTTATAAATATCATTATTTTTTTGTTTAAATTTGACATGAGTTTTGTTGTTCATTACCGTTTTTTTTTATTATTGTTTCAAATAACATTAATTGTGTTTTTTTTTTAAATCAATTATTTTGTGTCTTGCAATTCGCATATCTGTTGATATTCAAAATCGAATCAATTGGCACAAATTATTAACTAATTATTATGCAATTACCTTCCATTCTTTTTATTTTTGTTTTCGGGGCCTAAAAAGAATATCTCATGTTTAGTGTCTTTTTAAAATTTCTCATGCTCATTTTTTCTTTTCGTTTTTCTTTTTCTCTCTTCATTAATTT
Source organism: Drosophila quadrilineata (assembly GCA_018150725.1). Classification (NCBI taxonomy): domain Eukaryota; kingdom Metazoa; phylum Arthropoda; class Insecta; order Diptera; family Drosophilidae; genus Drosophila; species Drosophila quadrilineata. The sequence continues at coordinate 4,416,904 of JAECWN010000407.1, forward strand.
TTACATACATTTAATAGTTTTTTTTAGGGTTCTTGGTTTTGTTTTTTTTTTTTGTAAAAAATAATTGCTACCTTGACATAACATTTTTCTTTATATGTATGTATATATATTTATATTTTTGAATTCTCTTTTTTTTTGGTGAGACGCAGAGCTGCTGTTGTTGTTGTTGTTGTTGCAGCTACTGCTTAGCTTATAAAATTATTGTATATATTTTAATTAATGATTTATTTCATTTATTTATGATTAATATTTATTTTTGCATTGATTTCGTTATGCGTTTTTTTCTCAACGTGTTGAAATGAATTCTTTGATTTTTTTTTTGTTTTTTTTTGTTGATGGAAAATGTTTTCTGCAATGGCATTTCAATTAATTTCATTTGTTTTATTGGCTTATTTTTTCAATTTATTTTGTACACTAAACTTTAACTGTTAAAGAAATTAATTATTCAATCAATCGTATGTTGAATTGCTTATGCTGTCTCCAATCAATCAATCAACCAATCAACCAATCAACCAATCAATCATTCAACTAGTTCACATTAGAATCGAGTAGATTTTATTCTTAGCCTGTGATTTTTTCCCACACTTTCAAATGCAACATTTTCCATTTTCATTTCATCTTTTTTGGAGCGCGAAAATTAAAGATTGTTAATCTCTTTAGTTTCTGTTTCTGTATCTGTATCGGTTGCTGTTGCTGCTGTTTTATTGTTTACATTTAAATAAATTAACATTTAATTTATTATTTAGGCATCTATTCATGTTAACTATATTATATATATCAAAAAGTTTTACAAAAGTACACAATAATTCATAACAATTTGCATATGCGCGCAATTTGTGCCAGCGGCTCCTCTCGCTTCTGAAATGTTTTCCCACATGTTTTTATTTTCTATTTTTCTTTTTATAAATTTCCATATTTATTTTCGCCACATAAACGTTTGTGATTTCTCAATTTCATATTTGTATGTATAAATATATTTTGATATTTGTCTGTTATTTCATACTGAAATTGTTGTTGCTTCATTTTGTTTAGCTCTTATCTCCATTTAAAAGTTGTTCACAAACCTACGCTTTACTTTGAAACTATAAGTTTTCCATCATATTAAAGAAGTTAAAATAAGTTATTGTAAATCAATGAATATAAACGGGAAATTAGTTTATTGCGAAAAAATTCAAAAAATGAATTTCAGTTGAAAAATTTTCATTGCATACTTCTAAGAGCGCCTTCAAATATTCGCCATCGTTGAAGTTGTTTCAATTTCTATGTGTGAGTGTTTGAGAGAGAGAGTGGCGATTGTGGCATGTGTGTATGTGTATTTACAAAGGCAAATATCAGCTACGTTTATCTTGAGTTTTTAATGTTCCATTGTGGAATTGATAACGGACATAGGAAGCGGAAGATTTCAATTTATATGCATCAAGAAAAAAGACAACTTATAAAAGTTGCTAAAAGCTTCTTCTAGAGCTTTAATAAAGCTTTTGCATATTCTTGTTTTGTAAATCAATTTGAAAAAGTTAAAGTTTTGGCAATGATGTTGTCCAATGAAACTGAAAGAGCTTTTTTGGTAAGCTTATAAAGCTGCTTAACTGCTGAAAGTTTAAGCAAAAGTTCAGCTTTTAAAAAAGTTAGAATGGGGGGTTCTTAGTACTGCCTGCAGTGCCTTACCCTCTAAGAGAACAAAAGCCTTAAGTAAAGAAGACAGAGAGAATGTGAGAGAGAGAGGCAAATAGTAAAGGAACGTGAAAAGGAGACAGCTAGAGTTTGCTAATTATGTTATTAAAGGCAAAATTGCGTAAGAGTCTGAAAGAGATAGCTATAGAGTTAGAGACGAGTGAAAGAGTTGAGTTGCTGTGTTGAATTCAGATTCGTGGTGAGTTTTTGAGAAATAGTGGGAGAGTTTGGAGACTTTTGTAGAGTATGGTGGTATTAGTGGCATTAGTGGTATTAGTGTGTGAGAGACAGACATGTTTTTGGTGGTACATGCTTAATTCAATAGGCAATTAGTTATTATACCAAATACATCTATGCATTTCATTTCATTTAGTAACTAATTATTTCTCATAATATATATATATTTATATATAATACTTACATATACATACATATGTATGTACATATATATATGTTATTATTGCTGTCCATGTGACGCATCCATTTTTTGGAACAGCATTCTCAACTTCATTGTTGCTTTATTGTTTGCCTATAGTTTCCATAATCGTTTTTGGTTTTATCCACGTTTAAATTATTATTATTATTATTAATTATATGGTTTTTTTTTGTTGTTGTTGTTGTTGTTGTTGTTCTTGTATGTACGCTACATAGAGTTAACTTTATTACAAAAATGTTTTCATTTATTTTTGTTATTATTATTATTATTAGTTATATAGTAGGTATGTTTGTTGCAGAGCGGAGACTGTTTTTTTTTTAATTCTCTCCACTATTTTTTCATTATTTCCTCTGCTGCATTTTTTGTTTCACTTTTTCATTGTTTATCCATTCTCTATGCTTTTTTATGAACCTTACAATTTAAATTTACTGTGCGCTTTATATTGTTTTTTTTTTTTTTTTTTGAAATTTTCTTAATTTTTTTGGTTATACAAATTTTGTATTTTTGTTTAAAACTAAATAAAGACAATCTTAGACACATTTTTGGTTGTTCAACTAATTTCTCTGCTCTGTCATAATTTTCGTATGCTGCTTCTTCTTCCGCCACTGCTCAAAATTTGTGACTATGCTAATAATATTTGATTTGTTTAAAACTAATTTCATTTGTTGTTATGCAATAAGTAAAGTTTTTTCATCATTCACTTGCTATTCATTATCGTTTTGGTTTCTTATTATGATTTTGTTAAGCGGCCTATGTGTGTGTGTGGATGTGTGTGTATGTATGTATTTTGTTTATGATGTTTATTAGTTGTGGTTTCTTAGAATTTTCTGCTAATTTTTTAATTATTTATTTATTTGGTTTTTTTTTCTCATTTTGCAGCGATTTTAGATTTTCTGTTTCTTTTTATTTTTTATTTTTTTTGTCACTTGTTTCTTGGCTAACCTAAAATTTGCTTTGCCCTTATTCAAGTTGTTTATAACTATGTACGTTATTAATTATTTATAAATTAATTATTTTTTATATCGTTTTTTTTTTTTTGTGGGAAATATATTTTTTAGTTTTATGTTTTGTTTGTTTGTTTGTTTGTTTTGTGGTTTATCGTTTTCATTTTTTTCTTGTTTTAATGTTTACCTAAAAAACCTATTTTTGTGGCAGTTGTTTTTTTTGTTTAATTAAATATATTAATATACTTTGTTTCTAGTTGTAATAAAATATGCTATTTACTTTGTTATTTGTATTTACTTTATACCATTTTTGTTTTTTAATAGAGATTTTTAATTTGTTTGACGTTTGTTTTTTGTTTGTTTTGTTTTCACTTGAAAGAGGACCATAAATATATTTTAAAGTATTTTCATTTTCATTTTGTTTTTTTGTTAAATTTATCAATGTTCGTTATGCTTGGCTGCGCTCAATTGTTATTATTCAATTTTCATATTTTATAAATATATTATATTATGTTATTTTTATCATCTTCTTCTTTAGTTGTAATTTTAGCTAGCATTACGTGTAATTTTCTAGAGTACGAAATACAATTAATGACTTTTGTTTTTTTTCTTTTTGTTTTCTCCTTTCCTTTCTTACTTTTTCTCTTCACTTTTTACTTTAACTTTATCATCTGCTGCTGCCATAACTGTTGTATAACTTTTGTTTGTATGTGTATGTGTATGTGTGTGTTGTATCGGTGCGAGTGTGTGTGTGTGAGTGTGTTGTGCACATACTTATTGCATGCACTATAAGGCGCCAATTGAGTTGGTACCAACATCCGTTCTTATCCTCTTCGCCATCATCTCCAGCTGCGTATGGAAGTTGCTGCAACAGTTTTTCCAACATTTCCACCAACATTTCCATCTTCGCCACCAATCGTTTATGTTGTAGTTGTAGTAGTAGAAGTAACGATAATTTCTAGCATCTCTATTATTCCTATCGCTGCACTTGTTTCGTATTTGTAATCGTATTGGTATTGGAATCCTTAGTTCATCATCATTTCCACTTTCATTTCTATAGTTACGACTAACTCTAGTTGCCCAGCTCCAATTCCAATTCCAACTCCACTTCCAGTTCCAGTTCCAATTCCAGTTCCAACTGACAGCTGACCACGCCCACATGCCTAAGACTAACACCATAGTTCTTAGCCGTATCCACACCCCCATCCACGCCCATCTTGGGCTGGCAGTATAACTTGCACATCCGTTTCCGTCCGTGTCTCGCCTGCTGCTGGCGCCAAGCAGCTCCTCTCCTGCGCCTTGACTACTGCTGACCAATAGCTCATGACAGTTGGCGGCACAGTCTCCCAGCCGGCGGCCATTAGTGGCTTGGGCGGTGTGACGTTGTCGGTGTCGGTGTCGGTGCCGCTGACGTGCCGCACCGCAGCTGCTCAGCAGACCGAGCAACGCGCTCAGCCAGACGAGCAACTGCGTTGGCGGCGTCGGCGGCGCCACACCGGAAGCATAGTAGGGTATCTCACAGCGGCTGCTCACCGATGGCACCGCCGCACACCCGCCCGACAGCGCCAGCTCCGGCATCGCATCCTCATCATCGTCATAATAGTAGACGCTGTCATGCCGCGCATAATACGGCAGACGTTCCATCAGCTCCACACCCACACCCACTCCCAGTCCGAATCCGAGTCCATGACTCGCCTGACTGACATTACGCAACGCCAGCGATACGCTGGCAGCACGCGCGTGCTCGCCGGCTGGTGAGCTCATCATTAAGGTGATATTGTGGATGCGTCCGCCACTGGCATTGTAGCTGCTACTGCTGCCATTGGCAGCACTCGTCATGTTGTCCAGCGGCGATGACGGCGATGGCGGCCCAAATGCGGGACAGATGGTGCAGACCCCGCCCAGCGGTCCATTGCAGTAGCTGTAGCAGCAGTCGTTGGGGCCGTAGCTCGATTTCTTCAGTTGCTCGCCGGTCTCGGGTATATTTTGATCTGCAATCAGTTCATCACATTGATTATTAAAACAATTCATACAGTAAAAAGACAACTGCAAACAGTGCAAATGTTAAGAGTTTCGTTTTTTTAAATACATCAAATCATTCTTCTTAATATTAAAAGTTTAATTAAAATTATATAACTTCTAATACATGTCATAATTAAATCATTAAAATAATAAAATATTAAAGTATTAAAAAAAATTTCGAAAAAAAAAAATTGAAAAAAAAAATTAAGAAAAAAAAATTTTAATAAAATTAATAAAAAAATTAAAAACAAAAATTTTTTTAATTAATAAAAAAATTAAAAAAAAAATTAAAAAAACAAATTTTAAAAAATTAAAAAAAGATTTTAAAAAATTAAAAAACAAATTTTAAAAAATTAATAACAAAAATTAATAAAAAAATTAATAAAAAAATTAATAAAAAAATTAATAAAAAAAATTAAAAAAAAAATTTAAAAATAAATTTTAAAAAATTAATTAAAAAATTTTAAAAAATTTGTAAAAAAAATTAAAAAGTAAAGTTTTTAAAAATTTAAAAAAAAATATTTTAAAAAAATCAAAAGAAAAAATAGTTCTCATCAGTTTTGACTCTTTACTTGCGCTGCTTGCAGTCGGTTGCTGTTGGTCCCGTTGCACTCACCTAGGCATACAAATGTCGGCTCGCCGGCATATTGGGTGGGGAGCGCGGGTGCGCGATCGGCGGGCAGCAGATAGGGGCACTTTTGTTCCACAGTTTGGCAAACACTGAGGCAGGGTCGTATGCGTCGCCTTTTACGAAATTCTGCCTTGCGTGTTGATCTACAAATTGATATCAATTGAATATTATTTAATATTGTACATTTTGAAATACGTATGTATATTGGAATTTCATTTAGATGTTTGCTTGCCTCTTTTGTAATTTTGATATCACTGGATCCGTTGCGCTGGGATCCGCTGTATTGGCAGTCGATATGAAATTATTGAATTGTTCAAGTTGTTTCTCTTGTTGTTGTTGTTTGTTGTGTTCGTGTTGTTGTTGTTGCTGTTGTGTGGCTGCTCTGCTGCTGTTGCGATTATGATGAGTGGTCTTCTGGGCGAGTGCTTGAGACTCAGCAATGCCAACGGCATTATAGAAGGCTTTTGCCACATTCGCAACATTCTCATCATTCACATTACCATCGAGATGGGGATGCTTTGTCGGATTGTTGTTGTTGTTGTTGCCTGGCAGCGATTGTGGCTCATTGTCCTCGTCATGCTGTTGATTAATCTGACGCTCCTCGTTCATGTTATTGCCATTATTTGATTTATTGTTATTGCTGATTAATTTCTGAGATTTATGCTTGCCGCTGTCGTTGTTGCCACTACCACTGCCACTGCCACTGTTCGTTGTTGCTGCTCTTGCCGCACGTTTACTTTTCGCTAGCAGACTCTTCGACAGGTCAGCAGCAGTTGATGCTGGTGGAGGAGCAGAAGATGAGGCAGTGGCAGGTGATGGTGGTGTTGGTGGCGTCACATCCTCGGGCTCTGCAAAGTATGGCACCAAAGTGCTGCACACCCAACGACGATAAGCTTCCTGCAAATATAGTAACAAAAAATGCAAAGCAAAATAAGTATATATATATATATATATTTTTTTTTAGAATATAGTTTAATGAACTCTTCAGGGCTTTAAATTGAATACAGAGACAGAATTTCTGTTGATTGCAATTTGTTTGATTTATGACAATTGCATTAAAAATTGCTTTATCTATGGGCAGCTGCAACTCCTCTATGCCTCTTCCCTCTATCCCTATCTTCCCTCCATTCTCTTTTGGCGTCACACGTTGCGTATACGCAATGTCCACATATGTATATGTATATGCCTTTGGGCCAAGTTGCCATACTGCCGTGTCTCACAAATGCAATTAAGCGTTGTGTTTGCATTTGCATTTCTATTTGCCACACAATAATTGCCGATAATTGATTTAGATGTTTCGGCTTGCCACATGCCACACACAGACACACACAGCAGACAGACAACTTGCAACTTGTCTACGTTGCTGGCCAATCAAGCCAACTATTTTAAGCTATTTTTTTTTTGAGGGGGGCACAAATATTTACCTGCATTGTTTTTAGTTTTTCAATAATTGCAGCAAAGTTGCAAGTTTGCCACACAGCTTGCCACATATGCAACTAGAACTCGAAATCAATGCAGAGATTTCCACTTTCTACTTGTCGCGCTATGTGGCAGTTCTTAAGCTTTTTAAAACATCAGTTTTTTTTCACTGTTTTTTTTTTGCTTAATTATTGCTTAATAGAACTACGTTTATCACACTCTCTTTTTATCATGATTTCCCTCCATGCCACTCTTGGCGCTGTCGTCGCAACTTGAACCTGAATGCAGCAGAGTGTGAAGTGCAAAATGCTTCAAGTAAAAACTTGCAAGGCACAAAACTCAATTAGCGGCAAAGCAACGCGACAGCTACACAAATGTAAAGCTTAATTAGAGGCAACCGAAGGAGATGGCAACAACGAAACTGAGATAGAATGAGAGAGGCTGCGAGATAGAGATAGAGAGAGAGAGAGAGATGGTGTTGCAAGCAGGTAAAGAAATCAGCGGCATGTTAAATGCAGGCAACAAATTCAATTTAACATTTGCACGAATTTAAATGAGCTGCACACAAAATGTGAAAACACAATTTGCAGCGTGCAAAACGAACAGCGCAAAAGGAGACAGCGAAATAGACATAGAGAGAGAAAGAGAGAGAGATAGAGAGGGAGATAGGGAGAGTGAAGAAGGGAGACAGAGACACGGTAACTCGAGTGAGTGATGGATGGACTTTGCGATGCGCCTCTTGGCACCAAGTTGAGTTTATATACTCCATCTCTCACACTCTTTCTCCCTCTTGCTCTCTCTCTCTCTCTGTCTCTCTTTCTTTCAGTCTCTCTATCTCTTTCTATATATCTTTATACATACATATATGTCCAGCAGGCAAAAACTGCAAAATCCATTTAAGCTGCGCCTTCATTTAAATGCCAAGCGCAAAAGTCATTCACTCACCAAATTCAGACACATCGTGGTGGGGTAGGTTAGGTAACCCTAACCCCATTCTAACCCAACCACTCTAGATCTAAAGGGGGTATGGTGATTGGGGGGACTGCCAAAATCTCTCTCTCTCTCTCTCTCTCTGTCTCTGACTCTTGAACTAACTGGTTTCAGTTTCGGTTCTGGCTTGACTTGCCTTGGTGTGCACTGTAGGTTTCGGTCTATGTTTGGGTTAAGGGTTTTGGGGCAGGGTGTTGGGGTTAGGGTTTTTGGGGTAGGGTTTTGGGTGCTGGGGCTGGGATTTGCACGTATGCCAACATTTCGTTTTCGTCCATTACTTTGACATGCACATGCAGCAGCAGCGGATGTACCAAAGAAGGCAGCGGAAAGTAGGGAGAGATCCAGACAATTGGAGAGAGGTACTGGGAAGTAGGGAGTAGGGCAAAGCGAGCGACGGTCGTGAGAGCTATGCGTGGGTTATTGATGCGTATCCTTGGCTCATTCCAAACGCACACGCATACGACGGCATTCGTCATTTCCTCAACACCACCCTGCGATAGCCATTTCCCTTAACTTACTGTGCGTGCTCCTCATCTCACAGACCCAATCCCCTACTCGCAAACCCTCTTTGTCCTGCCCTCCCAGAAAGCGCTTGATTGGCCATGTGGACTTTGCACGCTTTACGCTCGGTTTACATGTGTGTGGCAGGGTGAGGAAGAGAATTAGAGAAATTCAATATTTGCCTAATGATGCGTGCGGACAATTGCTGCGTGTCCAAAAATACGTATACTCAGAGCTATGCCTTGCCCTAACTTTCCTTAACTTGCCACAATCTTCAACTATTTGGCAATTAAACAATTAAATGTCCAAAAACCTTTCAGTTGACACAACTCGCTACTCTTAGAGCTGAAGGCGACAGTGAACAACCTCTGTTCCAACTACGCTGGTCGGGTCATCACTGTCAATGACCGTGGGGCGGGTCATCAAATAATTGAATTACTTTTATTAGCACATTTTGTATGGTTGTTCTGTGTCCCCTGCAGCTGTTTGACTGTTTTTTTAAAAAAATATACACAATACCCACAGTCAGACATAAAAGTTAATGGACAAGCAAAAGAAAAAAACAGTTCATCGCTTTTATATTTGGCAAATCAAGCAGACAAAGCCAAGAGAACAGATTTACGAGCTCCACAAATGCCAACAAACTATCATAATTTCATGTGCCATTGAACTGCCCCTAAGTCCAGCGAAACAAAGAACATCCTCCCCAGGGCATATCACACTCTCCACCTCTCCACACCTATCCCTATATAGCACACACTATATCATATAGAAATAATTTGTTTCCAAGCATCAACGCGCTGACAGACAGACATACATATAACCCAAGGGAGCATTTGCACTTGATTTTCGTCTGGCAATCAAAACAAAGCAAAAAACAGGCAGCGAGAGATGCTCAACAAAGTGAAACTTGAATCCCAATAACTTCAATTACCTCTCACATTAACGAAACCCAAAGGACTTATATCGTTGATACGGCTATGAAGATCGAGCCTGGTCAAAAATAAAGGACCTCCGTCGGTTTGAAGAGCTATAACATTACCTAGCCTAAACCGATTTCTTAAATTTTTGCCGAACCGTGAATTGCTTTGATGCTACTTTTTGAATGTCAAAGTAATTTTGGTAAAGTATAGTGTTAAAATGGTAACAAAATCATGAAATTTCAAAACTATGAAATCGCCCGGACTTTAAGCTGCTTATAACTTTGAGGAAACTTACCCCAATTTCAAATTTTGTACCTTCTATAGGTATAAAAAACTTTACTTCAATTAATTTGGACAAATATTTTAGAAATTATGGCCAAAAGAGTGAAAAATCCTCAAAAAGTCCTTTTTCGATAACCTTATCGACTTTAAAGAGCCATAACTTTTCCAAAACTCAACCGATTTTCAAAATTTTTGGATTTCTGTCTACGGTTTTGATTCCAGCTTGAATCTCCATCAAAAATTTTTTGATAGTGGTACTATAAAATTTTTACATTTTTTACCCATTTTTGCATACTAACCCCTTGATAAAATGTCAAAAAAGTGAAAATTTAAAAAATGGGAATTTTTTGTGCCCAATCGATTTTTGGCACCAAAATAGACATAAAAATCTTTACCGCAGTTAATTTGGAGCAGAATTTTAGAAAATATGGCCAAAATAGTGTAAAAATGGTAGCAAAATCATGAATTTTAAAATCATTAAATTCTGCTGATTTTAGGTGCATATAACCTTGAGAAAACTTAACCTATATTCAAAATTTTTTCAATTTCATAATTTTTTACTTTCTATAGGTAAATAAAACTTTACTTCAATTAATTTGAACAAATATGTTAGAAATTATGGTCAAAAGAGTGAAAAATTCTCAAAAAGTCCTATTTTGCTGAAAAAAAAGTATTCTTGTCAACTTTGAGGAGCCATAACTTGTCCAAAACTCAACCGATTTTCAAAATTTTTGCATTTTTGTCAATGGATTTGATTCCAGTTTGAATCTCCATCAAAAATTTGTTGATAGTGGTACTTTAAAATTTTTACATTTTTTTACCCATTTTTGCATACTAACCCCTTGATAAAAAGTCAAAAAAGTGAAAATTTAAAATATGGGAATTTTTTGTGCCCAATCGATTTTTGGCATCAAAATAGACATAAAAAACTTTACCGCAGTTATTTTGGAGCAGAAATTTAGAAAATATGGCTAAAATAGTGTAAAAATGGCAGCAAAATCATGAAATTTCAAAATCATGAAATTCTGCTGATTTTATGTCCATATAACCTTGAGAAAACTTAACCTATTTTCAAAATTTTTTCATTTTCATAACTTTTTACTTTCTATAGGTAAATAAAACTTTACTTCAATTGATTTGGACAAATATTTTAGATATTATGGTCAAAAGAGTGAAAAATCCTCAAAAAGTCCTATTTTGCTGAAAAAAAAGTATTCTTGTCAACTTTGAGGAGCCATAACTTGTCCAAAACTCAACCGATTTTCAAAATTTTTGCAATTTTGTCAATGGATTTGATTCCAGTTTGAATCTCCATCAAAAATTTGTTGATAGTGGTACTTTAAAATTTTTACATTTTTTTTACCCATTTTTGCATACTAACCCCTTGATAAAAAGTCAAAAAAGTGAAAATTTAAAAAATGGGAATTTTTTGTGCCCAATCGATTTTTGGCATCAAAATAGAAATAAAAAACTTTACCGAAGTTAATTTGGAGCAGAATTTTTGAAAATATGGCCAAAATAGTGTAAAAATGGTACCAAAATCATGAAATTTTAAAATAATGAAATTTTGCTGATTTTAGGTGCATATAACCTTGAGAAAACTTAACCTATTTTCAAAATTTTTTTCATTTTCATAACTTTTTACTTTCTATAGGTAAATAAAACTTTACTTCAATTAATTTGGACAAATATTTTAGAAATTATGCTCATAAGAGTGAAAAATCCTCAAAAAGTCCTATTTTGCTGAAAAATACGGTATTCTTGTCAACTTTGAGGAGCCATAACTTGTCCAAAACTCAACCGATTTTCAAAATTTTTGCATTTTTGTCAATGGATTTGATTCCAGTTTGAATCTCCATCAAAAATTTGTTGTTAGTGGTACTTTAAAATTTTTACATTTTTTTACCCATTTTTGCATACTAACCCCTTGATAAAAAGTCAAAAAAGTGAAAATTTAAAAAATGGGAATTTTTTGTGCCCAATCGATTTCCGGCATCAAAGTAGACCTAAAAAAAACTTGTACGTAGGTAACTTGCATCAGCACTTTACCAAATTTTAACAAGAAGTGTAAAAATTTTCAAATTCGAAAAACGGAAATACATTTAATTTCAAAGAGCCACGCAGCAGTATTAAAGCTTCAATTGTTTCAACTTTTCACAAGCTTTTGTTATCAAAAACTCCTAGTTTTAATTATAATATTTGCCAAGTATAACCATAGGAAAATGAGTCTTAATTAGTTCGTAATGTGAACAGGTTGGCTGAGGTCTCTTCTGGGCATTGTTGAGCTGTCAGCAGTTGGCAGTTGGAAGTTGGCAGTCAGCAATTTTTGCCTGTTGGCCAGTGTAATCAAGTCAGGCACCATACAACATAATGGACGTTGTTTGCACACCACCAGAGAGGGATGCAGACAAATAAAGGGAGGGGAGGAGTCCGAGAGTATATCAGAGTTTATGTTGGAAACATTGGCCTTCAATTGGACTGAAGCTAGCATAAATATTTTATAGATTTCTATGAGCACACACAAGCTGCAACAATTTCGTATACTTCTCTCTCCTTGCAAGAAGTTGCTTAGCAATTGAGAAGGGAAGCAAGAGGGGAGAGTGAAACACGCGGTCATGGGGATTCAATCTCAATCGCAATACCGACGTAAAGTGGCCACAACTAAAGCGATACTTTTGGCTAAGAGGGAATGTGGGCGGCTGGGTGTGGCAAATAGGAGCATTTTAATACACTTTCACTTTTGGGTCAGTGCGTTATGGAAACGTGACCGAATTGGTCAACAAGATTTTTCAAAGCGCGCAACATATGCAGCAGTCGTCGTAATACTGCTCTAATGTAATTGATATGCTAAAAACACACACACACACATATACACCCAGACTATATTTTGTATATATATATTTACTTAGTGTATTTGTGTGTGTATGTGTACTATATACACACTAGTCGTCTGTATGCAAATCAGTTATGATTTGATTTGTACCATTGCAGTAAATTTTGTAACAACGAACGCATTACAGCTGCTGCCTGACTCTCTCTCTCTCTCTCTCTCTCTCTTCCCCCCCTCTTCTCTCTCTCTTTCTCTATGTCACTCTCTGTCTCTCTCTCTCTGTCTCTTACTCTCAGTCTAACTTTATAGTGTATTTTTGTAAGCAATTTGCATAATGGTGTGTACTATACTATATACGTACATATGTATGTATGCATATATGTATATATATACATATGTATATATATATGTGTGTGTGTATCTGTGTATTCACATGTATAATAAAAACGAATTTCGCACGCCTCGTCCAGCAGACATGCAAGATTCTTGCTCCCTCTCTCACAGACTCCCCTCTCTCTTTCTACCCACTTTTTGACTCTGCCCATAAAAGCGTGCTATGTTTTTTCTCGGTTTGAGCTTTGGGTTTTCGCTTTTGGGTTTTTCTTTCTTTTTTTTTTTTGTAGCGTAGTGCCTCCATTTGGTTGTGTTATGCACACTGCATACATAATAAACAATAATAAACGTTTGCCAGTTTTAAATATGTTAAAAAATTAATACAAGCAAATTGTTCGGGGGCTCAACGTAAAATCTGTTGAAATGCAAATAACATTTTATTTTTTTTTCGCGGGAGATTTTATGAAGCCAAAAATTAAACAGAGAAAAGCAGAAAAAAAGCAAATTGGGAGAGAGGAACTGAGAGAAGGAGAAAGACACAAAGATAGAGAGAGAGCGAGAGAGTTAAACTTAAACTTAACTCTACATGGATTTATATACATAAATAAGTAATGTGTCTACACAGAATTTTTGTTCATCACACACTTTTCTTATCAATTTTTGTTTTCTTATTATACTTTATAAATATCTACTTATTTTTATTTTTTATTTTATAATTATATTTTTATTCCAGGATTTGCATTTAATATTATTCTTTTTATATAAAAATATGTATTCTTTTCTTTATATATATATATATATATATATAAATAAGAAATTATGATTAGTTTAATAATTTGTTTTTTAGCTTTTAAATAAAACTACAAAGTCTACTAAATAATTACTAATTTGAAAAACAAAATTAATTTAAGTATACTTTATATTTGTCTGCACAAAATCTAAATTCAAACTAATTTGAGATAAAACTGTGAAACACTCTCATATTCGCTCATTATCTATCTACGCACTCTCATTCTCCCACGCTTTCTCCATATTATTATCTCTATATATATTCTCTTATATTTTTCACTGTGTTAAGCATTCGCCTAATGTGTTTGCCCACTGCTAATTGCGTTGAGAGCAATAAGCCTCAGCTAACAACAACAACAACAACAACAACAACAGCATCAACTCATTTGACGGCGATTTTAATGCCAAATGCAAATTAAAATACAAATGCAAATGTCTCCTGAATAGCCAACCAACTAAGTATGTATCTATGTGTGTGTGATTTGCGTATATCACAAAACTTTATGTATGCATGTATATGTGTTTGTGTGTGCATTATTTATATGTAGAGGCTCGTCTAGGCTGGGCAGGTATAGGCAGAGTTGCCTGTACTTTGGGGCCGAGAGAGGGATAAACTGTGAATTGTTTTTTGGGCCGCACTGGCATATAAATTTCAACACTTGTCGTTTCACATATCCGTCATAAACACAAAACTCTGACAGACACATATACACACATATCAGAACCATATATATATATAGTATGTATGCAGGTATATGTACTATATGAATGTATGTGTGTTAATAAAACAACACAAAGCCACATTAAATTTTCACTTAAAAATGCAAATTTCAGTCAACGGAAAAAAAAACACTGCAAACACACACACACATACAGAGCCAAGCAAAGGCTATGTAATGTATAAATATGTATATATGTATGTATGTGTGTGAATATGTGTGTATGTGTGTATAACTAGCACAGTTTTAAGGGCAGCTGTGTTTCCCTTTTTCTGTTTTTCTCTCTTTCTCATTTCGATTGCTGCTGTTGCTGAACAAAATTCTGTTGCCTACTTTTCAGAGCCGCTCTAAAAAAAACCCTGCCAAAAATGGCGCAAAAGCAACGAATTTGTTATTGAAATGCAATAAAAATAAATTATAAAAAAATAAATAAATTATAAAAATGCAGCATTGTCAGCATTGAAACAAGTTTGGAGCTTTGTGCCAAAATGCCAACTTGTTAAGCGCGTTTTTGTGGCGCTTTAACGTGCTACCAGCCAAACACAAAACAGAGACAGCAAAAGAGTGCTAAAACAACAACAACAACATCAACAGAGAGAGATAGAAAGTGAGAGAGAGAGAGAGTGTGAGTGTGTGCGTGTGAGAGAGAAGGGTGACAGATTTTGTGGCTTTTAAATTTGTGCAGTGAATGCATTGCGAGTCCGAGTTACACTCGAGTGTGCACGTAGCTCAAGCTGATGGTGATGCTGGCGACAAGTTGGCAGAGCTGCCAGAGAAGAGGCGGATGACAGGAAGAAGTGGTGCAGGGGGATTGAACAACACTCGACAAAAGAGAAGACGAAGGTAACACGTGACCGTGTGCAAACAAAACAAAACGAGGCAATGAACCAAGCACACCGCAAATGCCTTTTGCAACAACGTCGAGTTGCAAGCCAAAAGAAAACAACCAGACAGCAACACAGAGAGAGAGAGAGAATCTATAGAGAAAAGTGACAGAGAACGAAATATAGTGAAACGAAAGAGAAAACTATAAAGAGCAAAAGAGACAGAGACAACTAGAATGAAAGAGGGAGAGAGAAGCAGAGCTAAAGCACAAATGCATAGCGAACATGTTTGAAACATTCAAAAGTGAAAAAAAAAAACGTTATCCTTGTATCCAAGAGTTACTTAAGCATGTATAGATATGCATGTGTAAGTGTGTGTATGCATGGATATGTGTGTGTGAGCGAGTGAGTGTAGTGTGTAGTTGTGACTACACTCTATATATTGGCTTTTTGCTAACGCTTATTGCCATGGCCAATGCGACAACACGTGCCACACAGTTGGTCAAGTGCAGCAGCGACTCAACCAACTCAACCAAAGAGACAGAGAGACATAGAGAAAGAGGGAGAATAAAAGAGAGCGAGAGATGGACAAAGATAGAGTAAAGAGGTATAGCTAGTAAGAGTCAAGTAAGAGCCATAGTAATTGCATAGCTTCTTGACAGCATCAAATGTCAACAATTTCTTTGCACTGCAATTTGGCAACAATGCGCCTTGTGAAATTTGGCAACACAACAAGCAAGCGCTGGAAACTACAACATTTCACTTATTATTAGAGAGACATACGAGGAAGCCAACGCTCAACTAACTAGGAGCTGATCAAAAAGTAGCGGAAGGCCATTTTTTGGCAAATGAAAAGTAGGAAAACAAGTCGAAAGCACAACTTGGAAAACAAAAAGAGAAGCTATAGAAGATGTGACAACTTGAGATACTGAAGAAAGTTGCGAAGTAAAACGGTCACGAGTAATTTAGAAGGAACTGGGAGAGGGATCTTTCATAAAAATTGAAAAAACATTAGCCTGGAATATCGATATATAAAGTTTCGATTATTATTCTCATTCCTATTTATAAACATGTTTACATTGCTATACGCATAGTCATAGAGAGAGACCATTTGCCTTTACCTATTTCTATTCTATCCTTTACATATTCCCATTCTTTCTTTGGAACCACATCGTATGTAATCCCGGCTTACTTTGACTAAATTTGAGCAGACTTCTCCTTTTAGCAAATAAACCAGTTTATATTTCAAAATATTTGCCCACATAGTTTGTTTTGAAGTTTGACTTTTTTGAAGGCCAATCGTTTTACAACCGATCTGCAAGTCTCTCCACTCTTCACTCTACACTCATCTCTCCAATCTCCACTCCTCTGCTTGTGCACTTTGCCGGCTTAAAGTCAACTTTGTTCATAATTAAACATTTTGGACGAGAGTTGTGGCTGCAAATGCTGCTGCTCCTGCTCTTGGACAACTTTGTGGGCATTCGTGTTAAATGCGGGCCATAAAAAACTGTTGCCATAAGAAAGTGTTACCAACAACATTGTCTACGAGTCGGTATGCGTGTAGAGGTAAATGTGTGTGTGTGTGTGTGTGTGTGTGGGAAGCCAAAAGGCAGAAAAGCATCAAAAAGCAAAAGGCTGAAAATGAACGTAGAGTCGAGGTCCATTTTTAAAAGGCAATGGGAAATGTTGGTGTAGAAAAAAGTCACGTGTCGTAAACAGAGAGAGAGAGAGAGCGAGAGAGAGAGCGAGTGAGAGAGTGAGAAAGGAAGAGATGCATGCATATACTGGTTGCATTAGCTATGCAAAATCAGGCAGAAAACATTGATAAGCCACTGTGGGTGGCCAAATCATAGTCAAGATGCGCTCGAGTGCACTTGATATGTGCAACAGCATGTGGCATGTGGCAAGTGGCAAAGTGTAGCTGTGATTGTTACTGTAACTGTAACTGTAACTGCGATACCTCAAGTGTTGTTAATCAGAGTCTAGAAATGAAGAGACTGATGAGTCGAGTTGTTGTACTGAACTGAACTGAACTGCCGAGTCAGGATCGGCTCTTCTTTTATTTCATTTTCTGGTACTTATTGCTATGTACAAATTATGTGCTTAGAACTAGTATATAGGCTAGTAGGCATATATAATGTGATCCTCGGACTTATATTTTCTCACATACAATATTTATATAATATTATCTTATATACTGATAGGCCCTCTGCAGTGTCACATAACATTATTTTGGGACTAGGTCGACGAGACCCATGAACCCTATGTCAATCGTACATGTTTTTATTGATCTTTGCGTTGGTACCAGCGGTCGTAAATAGTACCCTTTGTCAACTCAAGTGGCTTAGGCCTTACATAATTTATGTGAGTCGAGGGTACAAGTACTTGACTTGGCTATTGACAGTATATGCTTCTTATCTTATTTAACATGTTCCTACTGTCCTAAGATCATACATATTTAGAATGCATGTTCATGCTTGAACATTCTGCCAAGGGCCGAAAGAAAGGTGTGAGCGATGTAAATGTGAGTTTTATGTTTACAATATTGTGAATGAATAATCTGATTGTTTTACAGTGTAACATTAAATTTATATCTGTTCATGCTTGAACAAGTGTTGTGCATTTTAATTAAAGTTGAGCATTTGATTGAGTTGCCAGCGAGTTGCAAATTTGCGACTGAAGCAGAAAAAGCCGCTTAAAATAACTTGCCACGCAGCTGCATGTATAATTGCAGCTGCCACAATTCCAACCAAAGAGGCACACATACAGAAAGAGAGAGAATGCGAACAGGGAATTGAAAAGGGAGAGAGTGAGAGTTAGAGCTCTTGTCAAATCGCAGACGCCTTTGCAGTCAAAATGTTGCACAATATGCAGGCAAAAGAGGGACGGGTATGGGGGTAGGGGAAGGTTATGTGGCAGCTGCCACATTACGGAGGCTATCAACAGCGAGAGCTGTGACTGATTCAGACAGCTGCCGGACGGAAACAGCAAACTAAACTAAACTAAACACTGCATTTATGCAAATAAATACAAAATGTGACACGCTGAAAGCTATTCCATATACAGAGAAATACAGAAAGAGATAGAGATAGAGAGAGAGAGTGAAAGAGGGTGAACTATAGAGAATTATATCTGTATAGTACAATACATTCAACATATAGCATGTGTGATGCCCTCGCCCCCTCGTTCTCCTCCACATACGACTCGACAATGGCAAATAAATGACAATACAAAAAAAAATAAAATAAGAAAAAAACCAGTATAAATAGAGAAGAAAGGAAAGGAAAGTTTTGGGTTGGAAAGAGACAGATAGTAGGTTGTCTAATGTGGGGAAACAGTTTGAATTGCAAGCGATTAATCAGTGAATTGTGAAGCAGCAGATAAGCTGTCGCTTAGGGCAGCAGATTCGATTAGTTATAGTCCATACTATATGACATCTATTCCATATTCCATACACAAAATTGAGTGGAACATATCAAAGAACTAAAAAGGGAGACCTCTATCCTTCTACAAAGTTCCACATACAACTATTAGTTATAAATTTTAAATTATACTTCATATATGACAACATTATATAATCATAGTGTGGAAAGTATGTTAAGGTAAAAAATTATAGCAAAAGAAGACCTCAACTATAGATCTCAAAGAAGACCTACAGACCCCACGGCTTTCCTTCCATCTTGAAAGCAAAACCTCTATGAGATCTTATAAAACAATTAGTTTTCCTTCCACATAGTTCTAGGATACTATAAATTTGTAATGATTTTCTAGCTATCCACTTATGTAACTTTTCTGTATCCATCTAGTCATCTATGTAACTATATGTAACTCTCACTTAACCTCTACTTAATCATGTAACCTATCTGGTATAACAAACCCTATATCCCCGCAACCTCAATCAAACCGCCATCTGTTTGGTCTCGTTGTCTGTGGATCTGTTTGAACACCTCCGTATTTTATTGCGTATTATTCTAACGAACATTCATTTCTATTATTTGTGTCATTAAGCAGAAGGCTAAATTCATGGGATATCAATTGCCAGCATGTTGAACTGTGACCCCTTTTCCCCCTTTCAGCTACCTTCCATGCTCCCACTTTGCCCTGCCATCCCTCCCCTATTTCTTTGCTTCCAACCGTATCCTGGCAAACTGAGCGTCACAGACACGTCAATTCATTAAGGGACACTGACTCATTCACAACTCATTACATGTTCTCAGAGAGCGAGATAGCTACAGATTGTGGGAGAAAGAGAAAGGGACTGCGGAATAGAAAGATAGAGAGAGAGAGAGAAGTCAAAGTATGAATGACACTAATACGCATAAAGCGAATGACGTATGACGTCAGTTTATGCTTAGACCGCAAAACGGCAGCAAAATTCAGATTCTAGATTCTAGAAGAGACCGTAGAAACAGTGAAAGCAGACATAAGAAGAGGGAGAAAAGAGAAGAAGACGAAGAAGAATTGGGGTGAAGATGGGGGGAGCAACAGCAATGGCAGCAATGAATGAGACAATCGCTTGCCATTTTCGAGCCTTTCTCGCTGTAATTCGTTTGCCTCTTTGTTGCTCCCTCGCTGCGGTCTTCCTCTATAGAGAGGTATAGAACCTCTCCTGAACCTACTCTGCACCTACCTATCTCTCACTGCGCTTGTTCGTCCTTAGCGGCCCTCTTCTGCCTCGACTTCTAAAATTCTGGCTGTGCCTTCCTATGCTACTTCCGCTGCTCCTACCTATTGCTATCTCTTTCATACACTTTTTTTTATCTCTTTCTAGTGTTTCATACTCCCTGTCAATTTTAGCTGCTACTACCTTCTGATTCCCTTCAGCCCTTAGAGGCTTCTATCTATCATATATCTAAGTGTCCATAGCTTCCCCCCCAGTTTTGTATTGCCAGTGCCCTTCTCTATCCCCTCTCTCTCTCTCTCTCTCACTCTTCCTCGCTGGTTGTCTCTTTCTCTGGCTGTGGCCATTTCCCTATTTGCACATTTATCCATTTTTGGGTTCATTCCGGTTCTGTTGCTGGTTCGCAGTTTTTGGTTTGGTTTTCACTTTTGCCAACTTGTCCTTTTGTCTGCTTGATACGCGCCTGTCATTAGATGAATATATTTTTTTGGAAAAACTTTGTTTATTAAATATAGAACCGGTACAACAAAACGTACCATAACTATACAATTACAACTACTTAACACCTAACCCCTTGCTGAAGACAAGAGGATTAGATGAATATAGCACCCCAAATAGAGTGAAAGAGAAACACCAGACGGAGAGAGAGAGAGATATACATATATGGAGATAGGGAGTTGAAGGCAAAGCGTAAATTTAAATAAATGCTTTGAAGCACACTAAAAGCGATTTATCTTTGTCGATTGTGGATTACGAACATGTTTTCCAAAACATTTTTCATATTGTCCCAGCTACACTCGCTCTCTCTCTCTTCCATCTCTCCGTCTCAGTCTCTGTATATCTATCTCAGTCGGTGTGAAAGTGTGTGTGTGTGTGTGTGATTGCGTTGACTGGCAGACAAGTCTTTGTGCAAACAGCAGCAGCAGCTGCCTCAAACTCACTTTAGTTTTGCCAACCTTTTCTCTGCTCTCTCACCCTCTCGCTCTCGCTCTCGCTCTCTCTCTCTCTCTCTCTCTCTCTCTCTCTCTGTCTTCTCTTGTTTTCTCTTTTTCTCGTCTCTCGATTATTTTTTCTCTTTTGTGGACCAGCAGCATAAGTAATCATGCTAAACCTGCTGCAAACCACATGCTATTTCATGCCAACAAATTTAACTTCAAATTTCTGCAGAGCTCTATTTAATTATACAGGAAGTTGCTTAATAAAGCATCTACGAAGAGATGAGCAAGAGACGAACGGAAGATGAGTGATAAAGAGGCAAATAGATAAGGGAGAGAGAAAGACAGAAGTGAGAGAGATAATGAGTTAATAGGGAATAACATAGAGAGTATGTTATAGAGTAGAAAAAGCAGGTATTCCCTTTGACTTTTCAATATTCACCAACATTTCACTCCTCTTTCACATTTACTTGCTCTCTCTCCTCCCCTTACTATATGCCTCTCTATATTCTTCTACTCTACACTCCTTGTCCCCCACTTCTCACTTTAAAAAATGAATCGCATTCGCTGCAATGCGACGAAGGAATAAAGTAACTAAAAAAAATAATACAAAATTAAACAAATGTCTCTTGTTAATTTTTTATTGTTGCTGCGTCTTTTTACGCTCATTCTCATTCTCGTTTGTCACATTTTCATTCCCATTGCCTTCAGAATTTGCCTGAGCCACGCTGCGTATACGTAATTTACCAGCGACAAATGAAAATCAAACTGAACTAACGTGAACTTTGCTGTTGTTCCTGCATTTCTCTCTACGATTACTTCTGCTGCAGCTTCATCTGCTGCTTCTCCTTCTTCTACATCTTTGTTTGCTTTCGCCATTTCCATTCACATTTCGCTGAAATCCTCGCCCGTTATCAACACCTCCCCACAGCAGTGTTCATTCACAACAAAAATGAGGCGCGACGCCTACGCAAAGCGACCCAAAAACAACCTCGATAAATTATTAGATTGTAAATAAAGCGAAACTGACGAAAAGAATGTACAAAAAAAAAACAAATAGGGGAAATAAATAAGTAAAAAAAATGAGTAAAGCAGCAGAACAACATGCCTCACAAGGTAGCACCAACTGCTGCTCTCGCAAAAAAGAAAGAGAAAAAATGAAATGAAAATAAAGGAAAAGGAAAAAAACTGGCAAAAAGATTATTGGAACCACAGCCGAAAGTTTTTCCTTTTTTTTACTTTATTTTTATTTATCATTATTTTTTTTATTTAAGAACTGCCGCACACATGTGTCCACAGCAGCAGCAGCAGCACCAAAAAAAAATGCCACAAAAAAAGCGAGAAATATGGAAATGACAGAATGAGAAGGCGGGAGAAAGATGGAGATAGGGAACAGCGACAGCGGTAAAGAAAGAGGGAAAGATAGAGAGAGAGATAGAGTGTGGGTAAAGCCTCTATATGAAGGCAAATGCCAAATAGTTGTGTGTGTGTGTGTGTGGATGTGTCTCAGCTGTCGTCGCCGCTGGACAACAACAACAACAACAAAACAATTGCCTAAAAAGAGCAGTGAGTGTGTGTGTGTGTGTGTCTGTGACAATATGTGTGTGTGCTCATAAGTGAGAATGCGTGTAAAGTGTGTGTAATCAATCATTTATGAAATTACGCTACTTCCGCTTTTGACAATTTTCTTTCAACGCCTCCGCCAGCAAACACACACATACTCCTCTCCTCTCCTCTCTCTACCGCTCTCTCTCTGTTTGCTGCCACGCCCATCAAGGCAGCCCCCCTACCCCATCTAGCTACCAAATGACGTAAGAGGCGTTACGATGTTTACTTTCCTCTCCCACTTTCTCTCTTTCCCAAATATCTCTGCTTCTTTCTCTCACTGTCTATATGCCTATGTAAAATGCAAATTTACACACACACACACACACACAAATACTCTAGTGTGTGTGGTTAACTGTGGTCTCGTGTGTCGATATCTATCTATGATGATGGCGCATAGATTATGATGATGATGATGATGATGATTGCCCATAGGCCATAGTTTCATATATAAAATGAAATACATATCACTAACACTAACACACTTGCACACACACACCACACACACATACAATGCACTTGCTGCCATAAAAACCCAAAAAAAAGTTTTGCCTCAAAACCTCCAACAAAAAAATCTAACCACATCACAAAGCGCCCAAAAAATGCAAAAAAAAAAAATTATAAGAAACAAAAATTACCAAAAAAAAAAAAAATTGGAGAATTGAAAAAAAAAATTCAACAAATTTGTGGCAAACTTAACTTCGATAACTTACTAAATTAAATTACTAAAAATGTATTAACAGAATTGTATTTATTTACTACATTATCTTATAAATTTATTATGCAATAATAATAAAAAAAATTAAAAATGCTAAATCAAAAAACAACAATTATAATAAATGTATAAATAATAAACAAAATATTCTCTGTGATGAATTTTCTTTTTGAATTTATCTAAACAAAGAAATTTTGATCAAATCTATTATTCATCTTCATTTGTTTATGTAAATTAATATATTTTTTTTTCTCCGAATTCCATTGTTAAAATAAAATTTCGTTAACTTTGTCCAATCAATTACAAACACAAACTAAAGCTTATCATAACTAACAAAAGACTATTTGTTCATAAATAAATGAAAAATGAAGGCATGGCATATCGTTAAATTTCAAATTCAATTGCACTTTTGTTTATTTACATAAATAATAAAAATATTTATACGCTTCTTTTAGCGTAAATTCCATTTGACAGCTTTCACTATTTTATTTATATATATTTTTTATTTTTTGCACAGTCATGCTGCCATAGAGTGAGAGAGAATAATAGTCCAGAGTTTGCCATTAAAATATTTATTTTGACGTTTAGAGATTATCGAAAGCTTTTGATAAAATAACAAAAAAAAAAAAAAAAACATAAAAAGAAATATCAAAAGTAAAACTTAGTTGCATTTTTGTCAAATATTTCTGTGTTTTTTAGCTTTAAAATGATAATAAAACTTAAGCCTGGTATTGATGGTATGTTTCATTCTCATTTTCTCTCCACTTTTCCTTCACTTTGTCTGCTTAAAGGTGTGTGTAGCTGTGTGTGTGTGTGTGTGTGTTTGTTGGCATTGAAAATAAAACAAAGTAACTTCTTTACAGCACAGAGCGCATAGTTTTTCTGCAAATGTATTTTGTATGCGGCGCTCGAAAGTATGCAATAAAAGAATATACAACTCGAGTTATGCGATGATGGGCCCTGCCTCTACTTCTTCGTCTTCTTCTTCTTGGTTTGTTGGTCACCCATCAACTAATTTGCGTTTATTTGACCATCAAAATGGGCTCGCAACCCCAAATATGAAAGGGACCATACGCGTTTGTGAGTGAGAGAGTGAGACAGAAAAGGATTATAGATAGAAAGAGACAGTTTTGTTGTTGTTTCTTTAGACAACTGCGTGCGGTTGGCCACATTGTCAATGGCGAGAGTCCCTTTGACTAATTAGACGACTTGCGGTTAAATGTAATCATAAATACACAAAGCAATTATAATATACATATGTACATACATATGTATATGGAAAGCAATGCCTATAAACATGCATTGCATACATATATCTGTATCGATAACCATAGCATAGGCGAGTGCGAGTTAATTAATTTAAAGCTGCCCAAATATACCCAAAAAAAAAAAAATTAACCTGAGAGCGAGCCTAAAACTCGCGCCTGTGCTGCTCTGAGACTGGAAGCCAATATCACGACGACGGCGAAGGCTCCGACAACATTTTTCTTGACTTTTTTTCTGCTGCTTTCTTTTCATAGTTGCTGCTGCTTAAATTTTCTTTTTTTATTATTTTTTTTGTTTTTTTTGGCAATTGGAAGCTGTGTGTTGGTGCGCTGAATGTGGAGAGAGGCACAGAGCATGGAACATGTGGCATGTGTGTGGAACATGTGGCTGCGGCGCAGCGCGCGCAGTTCAACAAGATTCAAATGTTTCTCCAGTTCTGCACTGGAACGCCCAAACAAACACACAAAGACACTTCCAAGTCCATTAAAATCTTTCAATAATAAGATAAACTCTATTCTTTAGCGATATTTCCATTAACATACTCAAATAATTGTTATTTATATAATGAAGTATTTAAAACTGTAGCAGTCTTTTTGGTGCTGCGAAAATTTTTTGCGCTAATCAAAAATTATATAAACTGCGAGCAGAAAAGCAATAGCAAAAAAAAAAAAGTTTGCAGGCTCCAAAAAATGTTTCGTGTCATGTGAGAGCGAGAGCGAGAGAACGGTCGCTGAATACGAAACTTTCAGAGAGAGGTAGAGAGCGCAAAACTGCGCGAGCTCTCTCTACGCTCTTTTGAGCATCATCACCTGATTCCCTTCACAGACGTCGCGTCGCTTCGTTTCGAACTGGAAACATGTTAAGGCTGCCAGACGACGACGATGCGTGGATGCTGCTTATGCTACTACTGCTGCTGCTAATGCTGCTGCTCTGCTCTGCTCTGCTCTGTAACTGAGTCAAGGCAGAGAGTTCTGCTTTGTTGGGAGAGCGACAGAGGTAAAGAGAGAGGTAGGAGAAGAGACTCCACCCGAGTTAGTTGCGTTACGTTTTGTTGTTGTTTTCGCTGTTGTGGCAACTCAAAATGTGTGCCAGCCACACACACATACACACACACACACACACATACAGAGACACACCGGGCGTATGCGTAATTTAAATTTAAATTTGCCATCTCGTTCTTTCGCGCACTTGGCCACTATTTGCCTCAATTTTTATTTTATTTCACATATACATACATACATACATACATACATACATACATGCATACACATACATATATATATATTTTTTCTTAATCAGCAACGCAATTCACATGCCTGCAACGTGTGCGACAAAACCATTCACCAGTTTCTTTTTTTTCCTATTTCTTCTGTTCTCATTTATTTTTTATCCTTTTCTACTAAATTTTTTCTATATATACATTTTTTTTTTCATTTTCTTTGGTTTTTAGTTTCCTTTCTGCCGCCAGTTCGCGCTCATTAGCGGTCGCATTGTCGCAGACGGCAGCGCCCTCTGCCCGTCAGCGGCCGCACTATAAGAGTTGTAAACTGCCAACTATGCGAACCTACAAAGCGGAGGTTCGAGGTTCGGTCAGTTTGTAGCTGCAAACTTGTTTAAACAACTGAGGGGGCTTGCAACAAATAATTGGCAATTACAAGCAACGCAAAGCGACAGTTAGTTAGCGTAACAGAAATGCAGAATTAGATACATTGAGAGAGAGAGAGACAGAGAGAAAGAGCGATAGAAAGAGTGAGAGGTGCGTAGGTTTATCAAATATGCAGCTGAAAATGTTTGCACAGACACTGAAAAATGTAGCAAGAGCGCGTTTTTGCCGAGACCTCTAAGTGCCACAAATTAACCGCAACGCATTGCTGCCACAGCCACAGCCACTGCCAGTGCCACTTCGCCATGCTGTTGATAATTACGCGCAGAAATATAAAACCTGAACTCTGCGGCACAGAGAGGACACAGGACATGGGACACACAAAATTGGGACTGACTGCTGTGCGCGGATTTTGAAGCGTGAGGCAAAGCGGTCCACAGACAGTATGGGTTTTGTGGGCATGGACTATGAACAGGAGGTTGTGGCATGGGGCGCATGAGACATGAGGCCAGTGGCAACTTCAATAATTAATGAGCAGCTAAAAATGTCACGCAGCGGCGCGCGGAAGTGTTTTGGATTTTTGCTTTAGCTGAGAGTTCTTGCTGCCTGTTCCTACGCCGGCTAATGGTGGACGGACCTACCCTGACCTAAAAATTGGAAAGAGTCACAGAGATGAAGAAGAAGAACAAGAAGGGGAAGGAGCAGAAAGAAGAAGATTGAAACTTGCCTTAAGCTTGTTATGACCCCCCAACAGCACGAGGAGTGTAGAGCTATACTCAAAGCAGAGAGAACTACATTCAAAAATTTAGTTGTCTACTTGCGGGCGTCTTAGCCAGTTAGTTGATTTACTTATCCTGTTTCCAGGTTTAAGAAAAAATCGAAAATTAAAATTAAAAAAAATAGATAAATTTCTAGATTTCGCTATTTTTTAATAGGGTATCTGTTCGTCGCCTACTGCAGCTGTGTCTGTCCTTTCTCGTTTTTGTGTGTTGTCTTGAAAGGTTGCGGCTTTGCGCTGCCTTGGGGCATGGCACATTTGGCCTCAGCTCAACTTTTGTTCTCTCTTTTTTTTAACTTTTCTTTTTGTTTTGTTTTGTTTCTTTATTTTTTTTTTGGTTGGGTTTAACGCGCTGAATTTAAATGAGTTAAGGGTTGGGGAGCACAAAGGAGGGTTGCCCAATGCCCAGCATTTAATTAAAACATGATGTAATGCAAACAGCAGCAGAGACCAGAGAAAATGGGGCAAATATGTATAGAAAGAATGAAAAATTGTTTGTGAACTCACCTTGCAGTCATCACACTGATTGATCAGCGAGTAAACCTGCCGGCAATCGAAGCGAAAGAGTATCTCGGCCAGCTCGCAGGTGATGCGATTCGCCAGCGCGTCCACATCCAACAGATCGCTGAGCAGTCGGACGCACTCCTGCCGATCACTGAGGGTGGCATTTAAGGCGAGCGTATGGAGAGCACTGAACACGCTCCGCTCGCAGCAATGTCGCAGGCGGAGGCTGCGTAAACGCGACAGCAGCTGACCAGGTGACCGCAGGCCGCACAAATGCTGTGGACTCGTCTCGGCCGCATCGCCCAGGTAATCAAGGCACTGTTGTTGTTGCTGCTGTTTCGTTTGTTGTTGCCGCTGCTCCTCCTGCTGCTGCTGCTGCTGCTGCTGCTGCTGTAGCTGTAGCTGCTCCTGAACTTGCAGATGACTGTAGAGCAATGTGGGCGAGGAATCATCAGTTGCGAGCAGTTGCGACCCGTCATCATCATAGCTGCTCGTCGTTGTTGTGTCCGTCATGCTGCTAGTTGCTTCTACTTCCACTGTTGCCATCTCTGGCTCACTTGTTGTTGTTGCTGATGCTGTTGTTGTTGTTGTTGTTGTTGGCGCCAGCGGCCTCTCGCGTCGCACTCGCGACATCATCCTCTCTTGATTCTTGTTGTGGCTTAAACGCGACATCGTCTTATAGTTAAGCGTATTTGCATTTATGAAATACTTGAGTTTATTATCGCTATCTCTATCGTTATCGTTATCGTTATCGCTGCTGCGACTGCTTCGACTGCTGCTGATCGAATCCATCGGCTGCTGCTCAGCACAGGAACGCGGGCAGATTGGCGGGCCGGGTCCCTCATCGACCCAGGCCATGGGCAGTGTACCAGCTGAGCACTGACCCTGCAAAACAATTAAATAAAAACAATTTGAAGATTTAGAAAACGTTGATTTTAAAACTTGGGGAATTCTGTTGAGAAACAAAAAAAAACATTAATATTATTATCTAATTATACCCAAATTACTAAATTCAAATAATTGTTGCCTACTTTCCAGCGATTCTAAAATTATCAATACAGAGACTCATAGAAGAACTTCACACTCAAATTAATCTAACATCTCTTCGCAAAGAACATATGTACATTTAAAATATAAAATTCAAGCAGCTTAAATTTAAAGATTATTATGTTTTATATATTAATCAAGAGCTGACAAATTGCAGCAAAAATATAGAGCGGATGACAGGCAACTAAGCAGAGAGAACAGAGAACGACAGTAGATGATTTAGTTGAGATTTCTCAAAACGCAGCTGCATAAATGGCACAAAAATGTTTTGATTTATTTAATAATTAAACTGTTTAGTAGACAAGACACAAACACGCACACGTATGTAAGTATGAAGATAAGTATGTGTTAGACAAGGCAACGAGTGGGTAAAGCAAAGGCAAAGAGAAATAGAGAGTGGAGAGAGAGAGAAAGAGAGTGAAGAGGAGAGAGTGGTGCACAAAAAGTACTCTCGTATATTGAAAAAGTTTTTTTCAGCTACGAACAACAAAAAACAACAGCAACAACAATGGCGAATGACGACGAGTGCAGTGAAAGTCATAAAATAAAAAAATAAAAAAAAAACACACAAGAACAACACGAGCAGCATCAACACACACACACACACACCAAGTATAATAGAAGCCAAACAACGGCAATAATAACAACAACGCTGTGAGAACAACAACAACAATGGCAACGTCGTTCGTTGAGTGCATAAAACGAGCTGATGTTTTTCGTTATTAAAATGACCGCACTTGGTTGGAATTTTCCACTTTTAACAGCTAACCAAATGCCATATACTTTGCTTTCCTTCTCTTTCCCTATCTTCTCGCAAGTGAAATTATCGTTGCATACTTTATGCCGTATCAATGCGAACAGACACACACACACGCACAGACACACTTTTAGCTATGTGTGCATGACATTAAATAAACTAGAGTTAAACATTTTCAAATAATTGGCATTGACAAAGATCAAGCAAAGCTAAGCAGCAATTTTAATAAAATTGCTTTAAAGTTGGTAGAGAGAGAATGAGTGGGAGACAAAGAGAGTGAGTGACATGAAGACTGTGAGCAATTTAGCGCAATCAAGGTACGCATAAAAACTCAATTGCCTGCATGTTAAACTTCCCAACTCATACTATATCTTACTCTTTCCCTTTCAATCTCCCTCTGTCTCTCTCTCCCTCTCTCTCTCTCTCTCTCTCTAAGCGCCCTTTACTTCAATCTCCATTTCTTTCTACCCCTCTCTCTTCATTCCCCATATAACCGTGCTTTCCCCATGGCAATAACAATAAGTTGAATTCTCAGTTCACGCATAGAACTCGGTTTGGAGCGAGTGAAACAGACATAGGCGTGCGAAAAAGAGACAGTGAATATGCATGTGAATGCGAGACAAATGAAAAAGTTAACCACTTTTGTATACATGACAAATAGCAACATACCCTACACACTGCAAAAAAAAACTGCAAGCAAAACATTTGAAGGCTTTTCATAGAGGTTATATCTACAAAGTGCATAAAAGTATGCTACAAAAAAAGAAAGCGCGACCTACAAAGATATTTCAAATTAAGTAGACTTGTCACCTTTTAACAGTTTACAGGGTATACAATACAACATATAACTAATACACACACACACACACAAACACACATGACAGCACGTGTACACGCCGCCATTGTTGATTTAATGGCAGACCAGCTGCGGCCCAATGCACAACAATGTGATCCAAATGCCCAGTATCTGTAGCTCTGGACTCGGCATTGTACTGTATTTGGGGTTAGTCGGGGGTTCGGGTTGAGATTGAGGTTGGTTGTAGGGTTCCTGGGGTCAGGCAAAGGGTTAACATACAATACGCACACAGAGCGCAGACAGCAATAAGATAAATTCTTTCAGCGAAATAAGAAATTACTGTATGAACTGACATTACAATTTGTTAAACCTTCACCCCTCCAACCCCTAACAACTACCCACTCTTCTCTACTGTTTTTCTCTTTGTACATTTTCTCACATTTCTCATTCGCTGCCTCACTGATTAGTTGCGCTCATTTCGAAATGTAGTAAAAACGAACGGGGAAAAAATTAAATAAAAATCAAAGTGGATAAGTGAAAAGTTTTATTCCACCAACAGCAACTTCCACTCGAAACATTTTTGGGCTTAACAATTTAATTATGCCAAAGTGAAGAATTCAAGTTGAAAGTTTACAGGTTGAGAAAAGCTACAAAAAAAAAATTAGAACAAAAATAAACTCGAGCAGCAATAATAACTATTAATTATGTAAGAACTTTGGCTAAAATACTCTTAGAGTTGTATATGAATGCCACAGAGAGAGAGAGAGAGAGAGAGAGAGAGAGCGAAAGAGAGGAAAAAAGAGAGAGAAATTGAGAGAGCAGCACTTATACTACTTATGCTCAACTCTACTTAAACAACAACAACATTCGACTCATATTTCCACTGCTCAAATTTCATAAACTCTTATCTTGGCAATCTGCTTCAACTAGTTGTGAATTATAAGCAAAAATAAGAAAAGGAAAACCAAGTGAAAACCATAAATTTGCCTTAAAAGTGTTTGCAAGCACTAAATATTGATTTGCCGACAGCAAATGCAATTTTCATCTACCACAAAATTTCATAGCACAATTTCTCTGCCAACAATTTCCATCCAAAATTGTTGGCAGCAAAAAACAATGATTTAGATTTGTTGTTTGCGTGTGTGTTTTCTTTTTGGTTGATTGTGTGTGTGTGTGTGTATGTGTGGTTGACAATTATGCTAATAGCATATGGGAAATACTTTTTGGCAGACACTGTAGGCGTTGACCCAGCGAAAGAGATTGCATTGGATGGCAGTGGATGCCGTTTGGAAATGCATCGAGAAAATGTTCGCCATGAAATATTCAGTTACCAGTTGGATGAGGATGTGTTGCTTCTGTGGATGATAATTGAAATTGCAACAGCTGTGTCTGTGGCTGTGGCTGTGGCAGTTGCAGCAACGAGAGCTGCCCCAGACACGTGGCCAATGGCTAAAAGATTCATGTGGCTGCTGACGATGACAGTCGTCATCTATTTCTCGTTCTCATTTTCCTTTGTGTGCCTTCATCTCCCTTTCTCGCTGTTTTTTTTTCTTTTTTTTTGTTCACTCTTTCTCACTCTGTATTTTGTGTGTCACATTTTCTCTGCTGCTCTTATTGTTCGTGAGTTTTTCTTCAGCTTTCTGTGCGTCTTGGGCCTTTACATTGTTGCCACCACCAAGCAAAGTGCCAGCTGTCTTCTCGCCTCTAATCAGAGAGGCTAGCATGGAAACAAAAAAAAGCACTGAACATCTTAAACAAAGCCCTGGCATAATGTAGTGTAATGTGACCCACACACACACACACACCCTCTCACACATATATACACATTTAAATAGTATGTACACATAGCATACTTTGAGGCAATTGCCATAGGTTTTGTCTACTGAAAGTCTTTTCTCCCTGTTGAACCTACGCGGTCACTTGTTATAGAATGCCTCCATCTTTTCTATCTTTTTTTTTAATTTTTTTAAATTTCTTTCTCTCTCTCTCATACTTCACTCTCAACTTTTCTGTTTCCTTCATCATTCACTCTTTTTCATTCACTCGTCACGCCCCTTGGCCGCTGTCCAAGCCTCACTTGACCCAAAGACGACCTCCGGCAGCTAGGCATCGCCTTAACCTCAGTTTCAGCTCGCAATTGCGAGAGCAAAAAAAAATGGAAAATTTTCTAAACTCTGCTCTCATTCTCTCTCTCTCTCTCTCTCACTCTCTCCTTTCACACATATTAATTAACTTGAAAAAAAAAAATGCAGTTCATTTTTCTGCGCAAATATTTGGCAAAGCAATTTAAAAAAAAAAAATAGGAAAGGGGAAGATTTTTTGCTTGCCTGTAGAGTTTAATTTATGGGAGGGGGGGTTACTGCGAGGTTCCAAGCTGTCAGCGACCCAAAAAAAAAAAGAGGAAGCAACCAAAAGTGCACTTGAGCTAAACACCAACAACAGCAACAGCAACAACAACAACAACAGCAGCAACGACGACGACGACGACGGCAACGGAACCGACAACACTTTAAATGTTACAGCTTAACCTCGACAGGCAATTCAAACAATGCACACAAAACACACATATACACACGCATCCATATGCTATAAGTGTGTGTGTGTGTGGGTGAGTGTGTGTATGTGTGTGTATGTCAAATTTCAACGCTTGTCAACAATGGTGCAAGAAAAATGCAAGTGCAAAACAGCAACAACAACAACAACAACGACGACGAGGCAAGCAACGTCAACAACAGCAGGCAATGGGGCAAGAGACAGCATTGAGTGTGGGGGGCACATTCACGGGGAAGGGGGTTGGGGGTGGGAGAGCAGGGACAGGCATATGTATGTATGTATATGTCGCAAGCAGCACTCAAATTTTCAAATGCAATGTCTGTGCATGTGTGTGTGTGTAAAAAAGTGACAGCGCAGGCAGCGAACGACGGCTGCATAGACAGTAACAGAGACAGACAGACAGATAGACAGATAGAGACAGAGAGACAGACAGATAGAGACAGCGAAAGAGATGCAAAGCTTAGCCCGCAAGGGACAAACAGTAGAGTGTGTGTGTGTGTGGATGTTTGTGAGGCCAGAGAAAGTGACAGTTAGAAACAGCGAAAGAGATGGCAGCATGGTAGAAAGAGAAGACAGAAAAAGAGAGAGATAGAGAGAGATAGAGAGAGAGATAGAGAGAGAGAGAGAGCGGGTTAAGAGAGATGAGACCCACATTGGTTAGGCTGCTAGTTGAGTGGGCCGCTGCGTATAATTGTTTGTCACTTGACGGGCACGCGATGAGTAGCGGCAGCAGCATTAAGTCTCTCTCCCTCTCTCTCTCTCTCTCTCTCAGTCTTCATCTCTCTCTCATTTTCTCCCTAACTCTCTCCCTCGCGCTGTCTCTACTATCCCACCTTGCTGCTGTTGCATTTTTGTTGGCACTGTCATGTTACTTTGTTGTCAAAATCATAAACATTGCACTCCCTCCCCCAGCTGTCAGTTAACCCTACTTATCCATCTCTCTTTCTCTCTCTCTGTCTGTCCTTCTCTCTACCTCTTTCTCTATCTCTCTCTGTCTCTGTCTAAATCCTTATATCGTTATCCCTATTTTAAGCTTGTTTATATTCATGTTACGCGGTCATTTTCATTGTCTTGCTTCAACTGTCAATTCGCTGCGAATACAACTGCAACTGCAACTGCAACTGCAACTGCTGCTTTCTCCACTAAATCCCAAAACAATTCCCATATACAACAAAATGCAGACATTCTATTTGCTCAGCAACAACAACAGCTGACAGCACAAGCAACTGATTTTAAACAGATGTAAATAAAATTTAGAAACCAATATTAAACAGGAATTGCAACTTTATGAAAATCGAAACATTTTTGGCAAAGTTAGGGCACTTCAAAGATAGTGACTGATTCTGAATTATTCTGATTCTAAATATATTAAAAAAAAAAAAAAAAAAAAAACTTCAAAGATAGTGACTGATTCTAAGAAATTAAAAATATGCAGCCTTTTTATAGCAAAATTTTGGTTGAATCTCAGAAAATACTCATCCGAAATACATTTTAAATTACCAAGAATAAATAAGTTAATAACTACTAAAAATTTCATGTAAATTTAATAATTTTTTCAAATACTATGCTACTTCAAAGTTAGTGGAATGTTCATATTGACAAATTTGGTACTTTTTGACAATATCTAGCACAATTTTGACCAAATCTCTGAAAATACTGATTAGAAACATCTCAAATAAAAAGCAAAATGCTAGTTATCAGTGCAAAAATCGATTAAAGTCAAAAAATCGCGATGGAAAATTTTTCGATTTTTTATGATTTTTTTTATCTAAGGGGTTACTATGGAAAATTGGTTATTTTTGGAAGCAATTTTAAACTGGGATTAATGGCAAAAGCAAAATTTTAAAACTTTCGGAAATCGGTTGAATTTTGCCATAGTATTGACAGTTTAAAGATTGGAAAGTGCTAAAATTCCAAAAAAAAATTGACAATTTACATAGCTTTGAAGCTAATATTTAGTCATATATTTTAATATATATCGTATTTATAAGAGTTCATAACATATCCAATAATCACCTTTCTGATGGAATTACAGACAACAAAAAAAAAACGTAAAACATGATGCGGAATTGTGTGGCAATGATGTAATGTGTCAAAAATTAGCATTACTTGAAGCACCAAACGGTACAACTGAGAATCTAACGAAACGTAACGAGGAGTACGGCAAGCAGAATACACAGTCAGGACACTCAGTCGTTTGGAACAGCACGGAACAGGACAATTACAGGATGTGCCGTGTGCATAATTCAGAAAGTGCTCCCCAAGGTGCTGTAAATGCTCCAAATGGGACAAATCATTTCAATGTAACCTCAACTAAGCACACAGTCAAAAGAAGAGAGACACACACAGAGAGAGAGAGAGAGAGAGAGAGAGAGAGAGAGACGGACGAGAAGTGACAGAGGTGGAGAAGAAGCATAGAAGAGGAAGAGAGCGCACATTAGACTGTTATTATGATAAAGCAAAAGTTGTGCCTGTAAAAATGTATTTAACTAAATTATTCAAATGCAATTGTGTTAAATATCAACAGCAATTTGTTGATAAGTTTTCAATAAATTATTAAGGCGTGTGTGTGTGAGTGTGTGTGTGTGTGTGTGTGGCACAACAATTAATAACTAAATGCTGCATAAACATATGTACAATCAAATGATAGCTGATAAGAGCTGCATACTTTACCTACGCCTCTGGCAACTTTAAGGACTGTCATCCATCAAAGGTTTCCAGGGAATGGAATGGGAGGGGAGTGGAGGGGAGGATTGTGAGTTGGACGAGGGTATGTTGGGGCATTATTCTAATCATATTTAAACAGCGCGTGTGTTTAACACTCATTATATAGGCATATCAATCTAGGGCCGTTAGAACCATTAGCGAGCAAACAAAAACCGCGCCCCAAAAAGAAACCTACAATAAAATCAACGAAGCTACGAATTAGGCATAAGGTGTGTGTGCGTGTGTGTGTGTGTGGATCTGTGTGTGGATGTGTGTGTGGATGTGTGTGGGTGTTCATGGGTGTGTCACAGTTAGCAACGGCAGCTGTCTATCAAAAAATGATTGTGAATGATATACTCATACTCTCCTTGGTCGTATTCTGGAGTGGGTCTACTCAGTTCAGTTGTTTGTTTAGCCAACAAATTGCTCTTCATACCTCTCCCCTCACCACCCCCTTTTCTCACTAGCTCTCCTCAATTCAACACAATGTTATCGGCATTAATTTGTCAAACATGCGTTGGCAGCTCTTTTTGCATATATGTACATATGTATATGAAGGTCCAGGTATATATGAAGGTCTAGGTATATATGTATATAGGTATATCTGTACTACAGTATCACTCTCTCTCCCTCTCTCTCTCCCTCTCTCTCTCCATCTCTCTCTCTCTCCATCTCTCTGTCTCTCCATCTCTCTCTTGAGTCCCCACAATGCAATAGAAACACACAATGACATTAATTTCATCAAATGAGTTGTAAACAGTTGGACACCAGACAGAGATGGCACTAGTGTGTGTGCGAGTGAGAGAGCAAACTTCAACTCCACTTGCGACTCCTGCTGGATGTGGTCCTGGGCACATCTTTCAACTCTCTCTCTCTCTCTACCACTCATAATGAAATTCTTTAGCTGAATTTCATTTGCAACTTTTCAACAATGCTCATTGAATAATTTACGCGATGCGCAATGGGCGAAAATGAGCGAACACAGAGCGAGACAGACAGACAGACAGAGAGAGAGAGAGAGGGAAAACAAATGTAGAAAGCAAAAGAAAAAAGACACAAAGAGTGAAGAGAGAGAATGCGGAGAGAGAGAGAGAGATAGAGTGGATTCGACAACAGCACTGCGGCGTTCCACTTAAGCTCGTCCCAGGGCAATTTACGTGCTTCAGTTCAACATGTATCCCAGCTCTCCTCTCTCTCTCTCTCTCTCTCTTCCTCTGCTATCTGACCTGCCACGCCCCGCACATAATTGCATTAACTTGCAAAGAGGCTGGACTTAGCCAAAGCGTGCACAGAATGCAACTCTCCCTCCCTCCCTCTCTCTCTCTCTCTCTCTGTCTCGCTTTGCTTCAAGTCAAAGTCTATCCACAGAGCAGGTGCAGGGAAGGAATCTTCATACCAAATAAAAACAAAAAGAGCAGAAAAGTAAAAAAAAGGAATCGACAGGGAAAGGGAATTGTTGACGTGACCAAATGTCATTTGCATGCGTTAAGCTGAAAGTACCACAAGATGTAAAAGAAGAAGAACAAGAAGATGAACAAGAAGAAGCAGAAGAAGCAGCAGCAATGGCAGCTGGAGCAACTTTGCAAAGTCTTAAACCGCCAACAACAACAGCAACAACAACAACAACGAGAACAACGAGAACAACAGCGAATCTCATGCAAATTGCACTGCAAATTGTCGAGTAATTAACGGATGTGGCCGCAGAATGCCTCAAAAAGAGGGGTAGGTATGGGGCATGGGGCATGGGGTAAGTAGGCGCACTAGGAGGGCAGGTTACTTGATAGGTTACTTGGCGGGGGCCGAACAACAACCAAGTCAAGTTATTGAGCAGGAAGAAGCAGCAGCATCAGCAGCTCATGCCACGCGTTGCAAAGCGGCTTCTAAGCTTGCCTTATTAGCCTGCTAACTAATTGAGCTTCGTGTGGCAGAGACAGTTTAACCTCAGTGGGTGGAGGAGGTGCGTCGACGTCGCTACACGGACACGGACACGGACACGGACACAATTGCCATTTATTTGGCGGCGATTGAGTTGAGAATTGAAATTCTAATTATGATAACTACGATAAACACAGAGACAGAGAGGAGAGAGCAGAGCAGAGCAACAGATAGAGGGCATGGGGAGGAGCGTAATATAGACTCTATATTATAGAGAATGTAAGAGGATCAAAGCTAAAAAGAGAGGGGGTGTTAAAGAGATAAGAAAAGTAAGAGAAAGAGCGAGATGGATATGTAGACTCAATTAAAGTAGTGCCTGGCATTATATATGAAGACTTCCGATATTATCTATAAATCGGCTTTATCAAATATATCGCATAATTAGCTAAATCAATAGTGAATAATATTTATAAATATTAAACAATTTTTCTTGCAATTCGCCAAAGATTCATATAATTCAAAAATGTTATCAACTATCATTCACACAATATCCATATTAACTATAAACATATGTGAATATCGAAACAATCTTAAAGTCAGTAAACTTTGCCAGCAATTGATTTAAGAACATTGTGAAGTTTTCTCAATTTCATTTGGTTAATCAATGTTGCAAGGCAGGCGTATTATTGGCATTTCGTATTTACAACATAAAGCAACTTCAATTGCCACAAGTCGACAGTTGAGCTGGAGATGCCTATGAATTTCTTATGGCCAACACAGGAGATGGCAACCCGTTGGCAGTCGCTTTATTTATACATACATATAGACATATATTCAACACAACGGAAATGCCAATAACTGCACTGTAAGAGTGTCTGTATATCCTTATATATATATATATATATGTGTGTGTGTGTGTGTGTGAGTAGTCCTTGCTTACCCGCCATTTCGGTCAGTTGTTGCCCAACGGCGAGTCGCATTCAATCAGTGTTATTGCAGGCTGTCCAAATCCCTGTGGGCCACAAGTTTCATTGCTGCCAACAATTTGCCAAGCAGCCGAGCTCAACTCGAGCTCAGTCCCTGCTGCTGCTACCCCAAGGCACAACAAGGAAGAGCACCAACTGGCAGCTGGAGAGGAGTGGAGAGGAAAGAAGAGGAGAGGGAGTCTCCTCCTTCAAATTTGTTGTCGTTTGTCAGTGCGGAAATTTATGACAGCGTTTCGCATTCAACTGCAATTTGGTTTCTTCCCACTCTCTGTCTCTCTGTCTGTCTCTCTGTCTGTCTGTCTGTTCGCCCATCTGTTTGTCTGTCTAGCTGTCTGTTTATATGGATGAGAGAGGCAGAGATACTGATAGTGGGGATATATAAGCTGCAGGCAAGTATAAGGACTAACACTGAAAATGATGTAATCATATTGCAAAAGGGAGCGACAGACAGAGAGAGAGAGAGATATATATAGACAGAGAAAGAGAGACAGAGAGAAAGAGAGACAGAGAGAAAGAGAGAGGGAAGATAGAGAAGAAAACTAGAAAAGAGAGGGTGACAGAGACAGAGTTTGAGTTGCATACAGTGCGTTTTGCCTGCTTACAAAATAATTGATTTTGTGTGCATATCCTTGACACAAATAAACACACTCACACACACATACACACATTCCTCAACACACACACACACACTCACACACACACACACACAGACGATAGCTCAATGCATCTGAAAGCGAAAACGTTTGCAAAAGTTTAACAAATACCAAAAAGGGAAGCTCTATGAAATTTTATATGTATATTAAATGCAACAAAGCCATGATTTTTAATTGAATTTGAATTTGTTTATTGAAAAACCCTTTGACTGCTGACAGAGCAAGTAAACTAGAGAAAGAGAAAGCGAAAGAGAGAGAAAGTAAAAGAGAGAGAGAGAGAGTGAGAGAGACTGCCAAATGGCTGGCAGTATTTCTGTAATACAGTTCCACTTGAACAAAGCTTCGATTTGTTTGCCCACACAACCAATTGCGTGAGGGGGACAGTGGAGGAAGAGGGAGTGGTTACTGCCTGTCGTCGTCTCGCTTACAAGTTACCTCTCTCTCTCTCTGCCTCACTCACTTAAACAGTGAGTGCTGCTATCTCACTCTGTTGTTGTTATAAATGTTGGTTGCATTTCAGTTTTCACTCGACTATGCAACGTGGAAACGGCAATGACAACAACAAAAATAAAGAGCAAAAGGCTAATCACAGTTCAGGCAGCACAACTTCTAGATACCACGTATTTTCAAAAAAAAAAAAAAAGAAAATATATGTAGAGTTATAGAAAACAAATCTGAGAGTAAATGGAAGATAGACTTTAGCGGTACTCCTTGACAGTTATACAGATCTTCAAAGAGACTGAGAAGTTACAAAATTTCAGAATTTTCTAATTCAGAGTCAATTGGGTTTAGAGACTCAAATCAAAGGTTCCAAAAAGTAGGGAAGTTTCTGGAAAGTGATAAGATTTTTTTCAATCAAAGTCAGAATCAGAAATTAAAGGCAAAAAAAAATCATAAAGAGCTCCTTTTCACAGAATCAGAAATCAGCATAGAATTGAATAAATTTCGCTTACAAAAAATTCAAAAAGATTTCAATTATCAGCGAAAAATTTAGGAAAAGTTTAAATATACGATTGACGAAGTTACAGACATTTAAAGAAAGACATTTATCAAATCAGAGAGATATAATATCAACTAAAGGATATTAAAAAAAACAGATTCTCCAAACAAATCTACACCAACAGAACTCATCAAAGTGAAGTACGTAAAGAAACAGCATGTAAATCAATGTTACATTTTTCGAGATGGACTACGTGGTATGCCACCATGCAACATGCCACATGCCACACACTGTTCAAAACGCACAGCAAAACAACACACGCAGGTGGAGCCGAGCAACAACAGAAGAGAGGCAGTGAGAGGGCGTGAGGAAGAGCTGACGATGGAGACGTTGCAGGTTGCAAAACTGAGGCGCACTTGACAAGCACTCATAACATGCGCTGAGTGCATCCATACATACATACATACATATGTACATACAGATGTATGTTTGTATGTTTTGTTGCAGTGGCAGTGGCAGTGGCAGGGGCAGCATAAACCATGTGCACAATAACGTACCTAGGCACTTGACAAGCACTGAGAGCAACAGCAACAGTGGGAGATGAAGATGGAAATGGAGGTGGAGGTGGAGCATAGCTGGTGGCAGCCACAACGTGGCATCAACAACAACATCAGCAACACATCAACAGGCCGCGGCATCAACGCAACTTTCAAACTAGCAAAAAAAAAAAAAAAAATATATAGCAAAGGCCAAAAACTGATGGCGATGCCAAATGCCAAAAGCCGAACAAGTGACAGACGCTAGAGGTGAGCGGAGTAACTGCAGACTGGGGGGCAAGTAGAGAGTGCGGCAGGTGCTGGTTGCACGCAAGGCCTCATCAGAAATTCCGCAATCGCACTTGTATTGCCAATGAGCTGACAGCTGCCATTTGTATATCTATGCTGTCTTTGCTTTTCCTACCCCTGCTCCCTACTCCGTACTCTCCCCCCCCACTCTTCTCTCTTTCCCTTGGCTTCGGTTGGAAAAACGCAACAAACAAGTTGAAGAGTTGGCTAAGAAACTTGGCACACTTGTCGACATAGTTCGTGGCCAATAGACCTCGAGCCCCAAACTAATCCAATCTTTATTGCTAATTGAAATGCACATTTTTCAAATTCTTAGCAACTCCAAAATTGTTGAAAACACAGATACAGAGGAGAGAAAGAGACAGAAATTGGCATCTAAAAGAAGAAGAAGAGGCAAATAGAAAGTGAAAGAGGCTGAGGGGGCTGAAAGAAAAAGGGGGAATGAGAGAAAGAGAGTTAACCTAATTCATCTAAGGTTTACTCCAAATTTGTTGAAAATGGAATGAATGAAAAGAAAGAAAGAGTTAAAGAGAGAGAGAGAGAGAGAGAGAGAGAGAGGGAGACAGAGAAAAGTGAGTGAGTGAGAGAGTTAAGCTTCAAGCTGAACTCCGTCTGTCACATTGTCAAGTTTAATTGGCTGCCAGTTGCACAAAGGCCAAAAAGTCGTAGCCGAAGATGACATGCAAAATATTGAAAAAAAATAAAGGATTTCTCTGCTTTCTCTTGTATTCCCCCTCCTCTGCTGCTGTTCTCTAAGTGAGCAAAAGTTGTGCTTTTACTCGTCAAGAACGCGTCAAGACGTCAGTTGCACCAGCAACAGCAGTGAAAGGGCTCTCTGACTTCGAACTCTCTCTCTCTTTCTCTCTTTCTCTTGGTAAGCTCAAGTCCAAGCTTATTTCGTGTTTTAATTAAAGTTGCCACAATTTGTTGCACAAACATGTAGCTGGCAGTAGACAACAGATGCTGCACTGCACACTATGAAGAAGTGCAACAAACAAAGCAAATATGTCTGCAAAAATCAGTTAGGGTTCAACATGTAAAGAGATACATAGGATATGTTTGTAGGTTACGTGTTGAATGATGGGGATGTAAAGAGGAAAGGAGGAAACCAGTAGAAGAGAGTGACCCTCTAACTTGAAGTTGACCATACGACTCAGTTTATAGAGGCGAGAGAAGAGAAAATAAGAGCGAAGTGAAAAAAAAACAGAAAAAGGAAGCGAAATCATAGGCTAACCTACTGGACAGGAGTCTCCAGGTAACCTTAGTAAGGTTTCCAAGGTCCTATAACATATTCTTACAATCTATGTGAATTAAAGGTGTTCTCCAACATAGAGGTTCTATAATATTAGATAAGAATCAAATAATTCCTAAACGAATATCACCAGAAAACCAAAATTAAGGTACATTGTGAAGTACGGATTATACGCTTTAAACAATTGGGGAAAAAACCTATAAAAAAAATTATCCATCAAGCAAAACTTTGCTTAGAATCCCCGTCGAATGCTCTGTCCATTGTCAATTAGCAAATCTACAATTTTTTCTTAAATGAAACGTAACAATCGCTACAGATTAGATCAATAGTTGAAACTATTTGGAGGGCATGACAGACGCTGAAGTTAAATGCATTTAAATGGTTTGATTGACTTGATTATTTAATTGCCAGTGGCCGCAAATAACTAAACTAAGCAAGAAGGAAGACCTACAGATTAAAAACCAACTCCTACTCACATTACAATCCGGACAGAGAGATGGATGCCAAGTCAACGCATTGATTGAAAATCGATAAGAGCGCGTGTATAGATATACATACATATATCTTCCAACCCATGGTTGAACAAACATATATATATATATATATATATATATATATATATATATATATATATATATATATGGGCTCAAGTTGTAGCAAAGGGCAGTTAGGGAGAGAATGAGAGCGAGAGAAATTAATTGGCATTGAAAGTCAAATGTCAATCACTCAGTCAATCACTCAGTCAATCATTCAGTCAGTCAGTGAGTCATTCATTCAACCAGTAATTTAGCAACTTTTGGTGGCTGCTTAAAAGAATTAATTGTTTTTTAGTGTAACAATTTCGGTGCTGCCAAAACAAACAAATGAAACAAACAAGTAAAAAGCATAAAACGAAAACAGAATAAATGCCAATGCAATCAAATTGCCACAAAAATTGAATTCGATTTGCATACCAAAACAGGCAGCCAACGAACTAAACTCGACTCGCCTCTTAATAAATATTAAAATTTGAATTATACTTGGCAACCCCGAATGACAATTTTAGGTGTCGTTGTCGGGCATTTTTTTTGTTTTTTTTTGGTTTTTCATTTTTTGGCAACGTTTCAAATGTCCGCCCTCAAAGCCACAAAATGCTTAAAAGCCAAATAAAATGGCCAGAAAAGAAAAGAAAATAGAGGCACATAATAAAAATGCATATATATATGTATGTATAAAAAAAAGTGACGGCGAATTGAAAATTTTGAGCATTTGCAACCATTTTCCTTGATTTGTAACACATTGGAAGGCTCAAGAAGATGATGATGATTACATTTATTGGCGATAATGATGATGGCCGTCGTCAAAGTAGAACTTGAGTGGAGGCTTCAACTTGTGGCGCAATTGTCACACAAAAATACTTTGCATGCACAATCAGAGCCAAGGCAAAAAAGCACCAGGATAGTCGTCAAATGAAATCCTCCAGATTGAGTGGCAGCTGCAGAACCTCCTGACCATAGCCTGTCCTGTCCTGTCCTGTCCTGTCCTGTCCTGTCCTCTGCTGCCTAAGCAGTTTCAACTACACTTTAGCAATCTCTTACTGCCACTTATTCATATACATACATACATATATATACATCTATACATACATCTGTATATATGTATTGGCAAAGTTACCGCTTGACACAGCGTACTTTGTGCTCTGTGGCCAATTTGTTGGCCATGGTTGCAGCCACAGAGCCGCCGACGCAGTCAGTGGCAACAGCTGCTGGTTCTGTTGCTGCTGCAATTTCAATCTGCACTTTAATTGCATTTAAAAAGAAACAATCGTTAAAATTCCCAATTTAATATGGCACCCAGCGACCATTGGCAAATTGCTGAAATTGAAAAATGGCCGTTGATGCGCCACGTTTCTAGCATAAATTACAATTTTTTTTTTGTTTTTACAACAGACAGAGGGAGCGAAAGAGATAGAAAGAAGAGAATAAGAGAGCAGGAAATTCAGAAATAAATATTCTGTTTGTAATTTCACTATTCAAACCATTACAGTATCTCTCAGTCGTGGCTTACTTTTTGTCATTCGCAGAACTCATGCATTACTCATGCATTCTGGCCATTTTTTTAATTTTTCCCATTTTTTTTTATCAGTTATCAACTGATAAAATCTAGTGTAAAAATTATACGCTATTTAAAATGCGCAACAGCCGCACCCACAATAAATTTCTCATGACTTGCAATTATTATGGAATTCC
The DNA here is from genome assembly GCA_018150725.1 of Drosophila quadrilineata. NCBI lineage: Eukaryota > Metazoa > Arthropoda > Insecta > Diptera > Drosophilidae > Drosophila > Drosophila quadrilineata. The sequence goes on from JAECWN010000407.1 coordinate 4,460,883, forward strand.
TCTGAATTTACAATTTGACATTAAGTATACGCAATGTTGCAGGTTGCTGCTGCTGCTGCTGCTGCTGCTGCCTCTGCCATTCATAACGTTTAACAAACAGCATTGTATTTACGACATTGCATATTGCCAATCGTGGCAATTGTATTGCATTTTAAACTGTTCTTTTGTGGCAAAGGCAACGGCAACGGCAACGGCAACGACAAGCTCAGCAAAATGAGTTTTCTTACACTATAAAAATCTCTTAGCATTGGAGGCATGAATGAAACTATAGCATGCTTTTCTGAGCAGCCAGCACATTGAGCAGCGCAAAATGTATAGCATGCATTTGAGCGCAGCGAATATATGAGCAACGGTTTTCACCGTGGATTTCTTATTGAAAAAGAGGTCTTTGCTCAGCAACAGTTTCTTTGACTGTATCCAAGGTCTTGTTCCGCCATTTGGCATACATAATGATGTGGACAATGGAACATGGCAGAGTCTTTTTTGTGTGGATGCTTTATAAATTGTCCATTCGAAACAAATACGACGAGCTGGTTACGTAACCTTAATTTCTACCCAATCGCTAACTGTGTATCCTCCAGTCAAAAGCATATTTTGGGGATTTGTTATATAGTATTGTATTATATGTTTTTTTGGCTTACCTGCAAGTCGGTGCCAGTTGTGCCCGGCTGTGCCAGATCACAAGCTGATATCCAAGGATTAAGGCGTGTTAGGGCTGTCGCAGTGCCGAGTATGGATTTCTTGAGGTCCACAGATGTTGCTGTTGCTGTGGCTGTGGCTTTGACTGCCGCTGTGTCTGTTGTTGTTGTTGTTGTTGTTGTTGTTGCACTGCTGGAATGTTCCAAATTGCCACCGTCTTTCTGGGCACTTGCAATCAGATGCGACGCATAAGCGTCACTCTCGCTTTGTACGATCTGCTTCTGCTCTCGATCCGGCTCGGGTTCCGCTTCCCTTTGCTCTCCTGTTTCTCGTTTATTGTTATTACTGTTGCTTTGGATGCCGTTCTCCTCGTTGTGCTGTCCCTGTAACACACTTTCATCGACCAGTCGACTCTCGTCCTGCTGCTGTGATTCGGTCTCCTGTTCGGTGATTTGTTGCTGTTGTGGCTCTTCCTGCTGGCCCAGGCTGCCAGCCAGATTGTAATCCTCCTCCTCCTCGGTGGCAACAGTTTCAGCTTCGTCGCTGAGCTTGATCAACCGATCAAATGATTCCTCCGACAGCAGATCCTCCTCGGCGACAAGCGCAAAGATATCTTCGTTCGTCTCCTCAGCGTCCGCGTCCGTGTCGGCGGCCGTGTCCTCGTCAAATGCACGCGATGAGGCGTATTGCACGGGCAACCCACTGCTATCCTCGGGCTCTGTTTCCGTCTCCTCCGTATCGCCAATGAGTGTTGCCTCACTGGACTCTGGCGCCGCCGCAACTGCTGCAATTGATTCTGTGCCGTCACCCGTAGCCTGTCTGTGGTCGTGACCGCGTGTTCGCTTGTCCTCAAGACTGCGCGCTCGGCGCGGCGTCGATGAGACGAACACAGAGTCAATGGAAGCGCGCAGAGACGGTCGACGATAGAAATCAAAATTAAGCGGATAATTGTGGATAGGATCACCAGGGTTTCGGGTGTTCCCGAAACTTGGCAGCAGAAATGTGAACCCGTCGTCCTCGATGCCGTTGCCGTTGCCGTTGCCGTCGCCCCCGCCACCACCAGCGTCGTACGTGGAGGACTCTCTGCCACCGCTGCCGTAATCGTAACTGGACGGTAATGCTGTTCTTGTTACTGATGTTGCTGCTGCTGCTGCTGCTGCTGTGGTTGATCTTGTTGTTGTTATTGTTGTAGATGTTGTTGTTAATAAGGAGCTGCTGCTGCTACTGCTGCTGCTGCTGCTGCTGGTGCTGGCACGCCGAGCCCCCGAAATAAACGCAAGCGCCATCACGACCAGCCCGGGTCCTGGCCGCATATTGACCTCGGGTTCGGCGGTGCTAGCATGGTGCAGGCCCGCTTGAGACGCGCTTGCGACTCCAATTCAATGCGAGTAATGATGGGCTCATGGCCCCATCATCATCATTCAATATATGGGTGCCGTTTGGATATCCTTCTGCTGCTGCTTTTGCTCCTGCTGTTCCTTGGGCGACTGTTGCTTTTGTGCCTTGGCTGCCTTACAGGCGGCTCCAGACGTTACCGTTTCCGTATCCTGGCAACTGCTGCTGCTCGGCACGTCGTCTCTCAGTCTCAGCACTGCGACAAGCGGCATGAATCACGTGGTTCTTTGTGCACTGTTTCAACTGAAGTCTGAAGGCTACAAAAAGGCCGTGTCCTGACAATGATGTTCCTCGCACATGGCAGGTTTGGCAGCTGCTTACGATGTTTCAGTTAGTTTAGGTTAGGTTCGGTTTGATGGAGTTGGTTTAGGTTGGTGGGCAGCACCGTACAAAAGGGAGGGCAGCGGAACAGAGCAGTGTTGGTAAGCGAAAAACGTAACGTAACGTAACAAAGCAACGGCGAAAGTTACGCTTGTTTTCTTTTTATTTAAGCACGATTAACGATAACTTTTTTTTGCGCTTTGCACTTTTAGCCACTGATACTATCGATTACACAAAACATTGCGCTTTTGTTTAACAAATATTTTTTTTTGTATTAATATAATTTTTTCTTTGCTTTTTGGAACTAACACACTTGCATTTCTTTAAATAATATATATAATTTTGGGGCCGCCGTTTATTGTTGTTGTTGTGGTTGTTATTATTATTATTATTATTATTGTTGTTGCTGCTGCTGCTGTTGAGTTTAGTTGTTGCTGCTGATGTTGTTGTTGTTATTGCGACACTGTTGTACATAAACCTTGAAATTGAAATTCGTGTACGTCGTGTGTGTTTTTGCTTGTGGTTGTTGTTGTTGTTGCTGTTGCATGCTTTGTTTTGTTTTTTTTTTTTTGTTTTAATTTTCTTTTTTGTTAATTTCTTATGTATTTTTTGTTGGACTTTTTAGGCTCACGCGAAGGTCACATAGCAGCAAACTTTTGGCTGGACTGTAATTATGATATTAATTATTAATATCATGCTGTAATTAATTATTTAACTGCATACTGAGTTTCGTGCATTGATTTTGTTTTCTTTTTTTATAATTTTAATTTTTTCATTTTAACTTTCGCACAAGAAACAAAAGACTTTTAAGGTTGCCGCAGCAGCACTTCGCGTTTTTCGAAACACAAATTTTCGATTTCGTTTGCTTCGCATTTTACTAATATCCTCCTCCCCCCTCACCAACACTTCATCCTTGCTGTTATTCGCTTTTGCACTGGAATTGCTCTCTCATAGATATAGATGTCTCACTCACTCACGCACTCCCGCTCTCGTTCGCGTTTTCATTCTCGCATCTCACTCTGTTATTATTCGGATTCGCATTCGGAACGCCAACGCAATGCTGCTGCTGCGCCCACGCTCCTAGCTCAGCTGCGCGCTCTCTTTGCCTCTTCTTCTTCTTCTTCTTCTACTACTTTTTTCTAACTATGTGGGTGAGCGATTCTTTGCATTTGAAATACCGTTAGACGCAGTCAACGCATTGCCATTGCCACACTTATAAAACGCAATTTGATGACAGGGATTTATGGCCACACACACACATACAAAAAGCATGCATAGAAATTTGCACATTTCTGCATCTACTTTGCATTCGCCAATGTGAAAAACAAATCACTAACAGAGGCAGCGGCAGAGCAGCGCAGCGCAGCGCTTATGCTCTGTTCTGCTCTACTCGTGTTATTGTCTCTGTGTGTGTGCAAGTGACACAGCAGCGAACTTTAAGCGAGCCAATAAAATGGGAATGGGAATGGGAATGAGAGTGGGAGTGGAAGAGTGAGAGAGCTTCTCGGCTAGCACATGACGAGCACGAGACGAAGTAAAACGAAGCAGCAGCAAGCTACCGCACAAAGAATGCCGAAAAATCGTCGCTAGCACACACACACACACACACATACAACATAAATACATACATATAAATTGTGAGACAGCAACAGCAGCAGCGCACAACACAGTCACAGAGCCTAAGAAATTTATATAATTCGCAGCAGCGAGCGAACGATGTCGATGTCGAATGCCGATGCCAGCCTGGTGCTGAGCTGAGGCTCAAGCTGCTTGTCGTTGTTTTTGTTGTTGTTATTGCTGCAAACACAAAACAGCGGACAAGGCAGACTCGTGGGTGGCGTAGCAAGCAGTATCACAAGCTAAAGCTGTACAAGCATGTATGTGTATGTGTGAGTGTGTGTGTGTGTGTGAGTAGTTACTTAGGGCAGCCAGGCAAGCACTCATCGGTGTGCCTTTTGTAGCAGCATGAAGTAGTCACTGTCTTCTTTGTCACTGTTCTACGCTTGCTAGTGTTGGTGGTAAGTGTATGTGTATGTATGTATGAATGTGGATGTTATGACAGCGTCAAAGAAGATAGCGACTGCGGCGCCTTGCATGTAAATGCCTATGTATTAGTGTTAGATTTTGATGATGCTGCTGTTGCTGCTGCCGATTGTCCAACAACAATTAATTTTCTTTATTGTTTAACACACGTAGTAAATGTCTGTGTATATATTTTAAATAATTGATTTAAGCTGACTGTGCTTTTCATAAAACAATAATCACAAGTTAAGTGCTTGATGAATATATAGAGTATTATTTCAATGGCTCTCTGTTCACACAACCACACACACACACATATATATATATATATATATATATATATATATACATATATATACAGGCAACAGAAAGTGCGTGTGTATTTGTTAACTTTCACTTTTGTTTTATTTGCTGCTGATGCTGCGTTGACACTGCGCACACACACGCACACTTGTATAGGTATTTTTTTTCCTCCTCGCTTTCTTTCTTTTTTGTGCGTGTGTGCCTGTGTGTGTGTGTACTACTTCGGGTTTTTGCCTCTTCTATACGGCGGCTGCTTATATAAGCCAGGAACATACACACACACACACACACCAACACACTGTCAGTCAGGCAGGCGAAAAAAACTATTCACTATATTTTTGAGCAATTTTCGCACGTTTTGTTGTTTATGCAACACGCTGGCCCCGCACTGATACACACACGCACTCGAACACCGAACATTTTTGCCAGCCGTGAGATTTTTCATTCACATATTATATAACATCTTGCAAAAACTTTCTATTTCTTTGTTGATGATTCCTGCAGCTCTTGTCGTGACCTGGCACTCTCCAAACCGATATATCGTAAACTGTCGTGCTTTTACTCAATTTGGTCACTGACCTATCGATCGTGCTAATATCGATAAGCGAATTATGCAGATATCGAACTCAGCAAAAAGTCGCATCGCATTTATGCATGTGAAAGTGTGAGAGAGTTGGGCTGTCTGTATTAATATTTGTAGAAAGAGCGCAGCATCAACTGCCCCGTAATAGTCCGTGTGGGTAGAGGGAGATAGCAACAGAGACTGCTGTTTGCTTAGCAGTTTGACAATAGGTTGAATAAGGATATCGGGAGATGAGGGGGAGCAGACAGTGGCAGCTCTATGTTTAGTTTAGCAACACGAAACAACAAAAAAACGCGTTCCAATTCGAGAAAAGTAAAACTCATATTTATCAACGATAACAATAAATCATCAATTGACATTTGCTCGGGGCTTTTTCTTTTGCTATCGCTCATTCTTTCGTTTTGGGTTTAGCAACATTTCACTTTTCCATCCTCTTCGCTCTCTCTCTCTCTCTCTCTCTATCTATCTTTTGCTTTGTTTTACTATTACATTTTGTTGTTTTATTAAATTTTAAATTTATTATTGTTGTTGTTGGTTTTAGCTTTTTAATACATAGGTATTTTATTTTTCATTTTCTTTGGTTTTTTTTTTGTGTGCTGCTTTTGTTTCTTTTGCTGCTTGATTCTATTTCTTTTTTTTTTTCTTTTTGACAAAACCGTTGCGCGACGACGCGAGGATATACCGTTACAATCCTGCTTCTTGCTGATGGCCCCAAACGGCACTGACTGTGCCACAAATTGCAGATGGCGCTTAACTGGAATATGCCAATGGCCCGAGCTGCCCATGGGGCAACCCGAACACAGCAGCAGCTAAACGACACGAACATGAGCACGACGACGCTTACAGCACGCGCGCTGACACGTTGCGCCGAGAGAGTGCGACGGAGCAAACGAGCGAGCTTAGACTTCGTGCTCTTATGTTGCGCTCTCTCTCTCGTCTGCTTTTCCAGCCTCGAATGGAAGCATTTCCCTGGCTGTTAAATAACAGCGACGAAATTTGACAGGCTGTGTATGTGGGTGTGTGTTTCGTACGCTGTTGAGATGAAGCAAGAAAAATTACTTGCTGCAGGGTACTTAATCACTAATGACAGCGACAGCGCGCTGCTGTCAACGCTGGCAGCGGCAGAGGCAGCGACAGCACCAGCACCAGCAGCAGCACCAGCAGCAGCTGTGGCGGTGCCTGAACCTTAACTCACTCAAAAAGTGCGTTGGCGTTGAAGTCGACGTCGGCGTTGGCGTTGTCTCCACTTGACTCGAGTCGCATCGACTCGACACTAGACTCGGATTACTGAGACAGAGACAGAGGACTTTGGGCTTTGTGCTTTGACTTGGGCATTTGCCTTTGCCTTTGCTTTTGCTCTTGCTTTTAACATTTGCCGTTTGCGATTGCTTTTCCTATTTTCTATGTTATGTTTTGTCATTCTCAATACATGTACATATGTATGGAATGAATGTATAACTGTGTGTGTGTGTGTGTGTGGGTCGCATGCTCGTCGCGTTTCGTTATGGCGTTTTGTTTCACTTGGCCTAAATGTCTAATACCCTATAATGTCCTTTAATCCCACTCAGCGTGCTTTAGTTTCGCTTTGCAGCTTACAAAAGCTACGCAAAAAACGACAGGACGAGAAGACGACAATCCGTTGCAGTTGACAGATTCCAAATGAACTGTGTACATACATACATACATACATACATGCTCATTTGATGTATGCAAAGAGAGAGAGAGAGAGAGAGTGAGAGAGAGTGGGATATGCAGTCAAGCTGTCTCTGTCTAGCTCTGTTGCTCGCACTATCTATACAACTGTATGAACTTTAATTTCTGGCTGTCAAAGTTACTAATCACAAAACAAAAGGCAAAAACTCGGCCGACAGTTGTGATATCTGTAAAAGAACTTGCCAAAAACAAGCCAAGGCCACACGACCTTCAACAGTTATCAACAGGGTGAAAGAGATACACTGAAAGAGAAAGCGAAAGATACAGCTTGATGGACAGAGTTGCCACTTGAATAATTAAACACTGCTTAATTAGCTTAAGTAACTCTGTTATAAATATTAACGTGAACTCAGAAAGCTTCCTTTTGTCTCTAAAAAAGGACATTACTCATAAAAAATGTGTGGGAGCTTTAATTTCAATAAGGTCTGCTCTTGGCAAATACTGATTGGAATTCGATGTGGGGATTTACAGAGATTTGCTTAGTGCGGGATTTTCACTTGAGCACAGAAAGAGTAAGGGATGGACTTGGGAACAGGCGGATGGGAGTGAGGAAAGTGGCTCATCCCTGACCACACCCGTTGTCATAAAAGCAGCATAAGGAAACGGAGCGACCGTCAGTAAAAGTAAAAGTGAAAGAGCGACACAGCAAAACAAAAAAAAAATAAAAAAAAGGGACGACAAAGGACGAGGAAGGAAACTTAAAAAAATAAAAAACGTAGCGGAGAGCGAAACGAGCTCAAGAATCCCACATAATTTGGCTTGGAAACCATTTTGCTTCAATTTATGCGCATTCCAATCAATAACTGTGACACATGCAACCAGCCAAGCAACCAAACCAAGCCACGCAAGGACATCAGCAGCAACAGCAACAGCAACAGAGACAGAGGCAGCGACCAGCAACTGAAGCTGAAGCCACTGAAGCAGCCGCCACATCAAGGAGAGTGAAAGTGCTAAGATAGATGCCCCATGGCATAAAGAGCCCCCAAAGAGGAAAGTGGGCGAACAGCTTGGACAGCAAAGATACACAGACACTCATACTTAAAGAGAGTAGGAGAGAGAGTGAGAGCGATACGCATAAGAGAGCAAAGAGGAAGCAGAAGTAAAGGAATGGATATGAATGTGTCAAACTTATGCGGGCACACTGAATTGTATTTGTGTAAATGTGAATGTGCAAATGTGTGTGCGTGCAGAAATTGATAAGAAACAAAATAACCCTGAAGAAGAAATTCTGTGCGAAGAGCGCCAATAGCAAACACTGAGAGCGACCATCGAGCGAGAGCAAAAAAAGATGCCTCTGCACAAATAACAATACAACAGACAAACAAAAAGCCAAGAGCAAAACAAAAGTAGCAGCAGCGGAGCAGCATCAGCAGCAGAAGCTCAATTCTATTAAATTCTATTAGCAGTTGCATTTGTATATGTGTGTGTATGTAAATATGATAGGTATATGTACATACATATGTATGTATGTATCTACATAGATACATAAGTATTTGTGTGCTGATCATAACGAAGCTTGTGCAAAAAATTCATTACATTGGCCTCGCTAACGATAGCTATCAATGCATACCGATTATTTTAGCAATAATTATTGGGCAACGCTATCGATAACTGCCAATGCATATCGATGATTTAGTATTTTTTAGCAGCATTTTCCAAGCCGAACAGCGATCATCAAACAACGCAGCAAAGAAAACCAGACAAGGGCAAAACAAAAGCAAATTGAAAAGCAGAGACATAACAGAAGAACAGCAGCAACAGCTGTACCTGCACATTATCATAACATTTAAGGGCAGTTAGCAATCGGTTATCGTAATCGTAATCGAAATCAGAGTCTACCTTGGGGCAAACAAATGAACACACAGACATAAACAGGTTGACTGCTGCACAGACATTGAGATAACCGTTACAAGGACGCGGCGCTGTCGTTGCTGCTTTTACTGCTGCTGCTGCTGCTGTCGCTGTAACGAAACTGGGCAGCGAAAGGAAGCGGCAAGGATTTTGCGCAGTTCTGCTGACAGTCAACTGGCAACTGGCAGCGGACAGCGACTTCTGCTCTTTTTGCACGCACATCAGCAGCAGCAGTAGCAGCAGCAGCAACAACAACAACAGTTGGGAGTAGAAGAAGCAGCAGCAGCAAATAAGAAGGCAGAGCGAGAAAAAATAAAAATATGTAGAAGCTAGGCAAAAGGCAACGCAAGTTTTGTGAATGAAATTTCGCGCAGCGCACAAAGCGCACAAACAATGTTAAGCTAGAGAGGGAGAGCGACAGAGACAGAGACAGAGACAGAGAGTGGGAAAGGACGAGAGAGATGTGCTTACTCACTCACACCCAAAAACTACAGTTCTCTGACAAAGTCACGCGGCAGGCGTATGCACAGAAGAGATACGAAGAAGAAGAAGAAGAAGACAGCAGCAAAGCAGAAGCAGCAGCCAAAAAAGCAAAAGCAAACAATGCCATCACTGTATATGTATGTATATGTATACATACATACATACATAGATATCTATCCCTGTGTGTGTGTTGGGTTCAGAGCTAGAAAAAACGAAAAAGCATAGGTAAAAGAGGAAAGAGCGAAAAGAGAGTGAACATGTGGAGTTGGCAGAGTTAGCAAGCAGCGCAGCAGGCTGAGACCCCACAAGGGAATCGACAGCTTCAGACAGTGGGTGGCAAATTGAACCGCCTGGAATGTTGCTGCTGGAAGCGTAAGCAAGAGAGAAAAAAAAACAGGAATATGAACATAAAGAAAGAAAAACAAACGAAACTAAACTAATGCTGAACATTTATCGATGGTGACGGTACACCAAAAGCTCAGCCAAGGAGTGAAGTGGCAGCCTAGAAAAGGGGCTGGAAGTGCGAGAGTGGACGTGGGGTTGGATTATGGGCAATCTCTAAGGTTGACCCACAAATATTGATGGCACTGCGGCTGCCAATATAATTATGGTAACCTCTGTCTGGTGATAGAAGAGCACACAATAATAATTACGCTGATTATGTGACGAAGATGAAGATGAAGACGAAGACGATGATGGTTATGATGACGATAATGCTTAAGCATAGCGGAATGCAATAAAAGCGATTTGATAAAAAGAAGTTGATTGCATGAAATTTGTTGATCGCAGTAGGAAGTTTCATCAAAATTGTCAGACTATTGGCTACGATTGGTGCATCAAAATGAAAAGCAACAACTTGAGTGGAAAAATTATCCGATTCTTAAAGATTTTTTTGGGGATTAGAATGCAAAAATTGTGAAATATAGTCAAAAACTTAATCATCTAAAATGTACACATTTTTGATGCAGATTGAAACTATGATCAAAACAATTGACTAAAACCCAAAATTCATAAAAATCGGTTGATTTTTGGCAAAGATATGCCAGTTTAAAGTTTCAATTGAGCTAATCTGTGGATATCAGGTCCTATTTTTCTACATCTTTGGTAATATCTGGCAAAATACCTATCCGATTCAACTCAAATAAAAAGCATTTTAATACTCATGATCCTCATAGTCGAAGGTAAAAATTTCATTAAAATAAAGTCAGATTTGTTCAAGCTATAAGAGCTCAAAGTTGAGTCCCAAATCATAGTAAGAAAATCGGAAACTTTGATCATTTTCTAACACATTTTTGGCCATATCTCGGAAAATACTCATCAAAAACACCTCAAATAAAAAGCAGAATGCTAGTTTTGAGTCCCAGAATCAATTGGACACAAAAAATTAGAATCGATTTTTTTTTTATTTTTGATGATAATTTCCAGGGGTTGGTATGCAAAGTCGGTCAAAAAATTCGAAATTTCGAAAAAGTCCAAATATGGAAAATCTTTGAATGCAGTATTGATCTGTGGTCGAAATCATAAACATAAATATAAATTTCATCAAAATCGGTTGATTTTTGGCAAAGATATGCCAGTTTAAAGTTTCAATTGAGCTAATCTGTGGATATCAGGTCCTATTTTTCTACATTTTTGGTCATATCTGGCAAAATACCTATCCGATTCAACTCAAATAAAAAGCATTTTAATACTCATGATCCTCATAGTCGAAGGTAAAAATTTCATTAAAATAAAGTCAGATTTGTTCAAGCTATGAGAGCTCAAAGTTGAGTCCCAAATCATATTAAGAAAATCGGAAGCTTCGATCATTTTCTAACACATTTTTGGCCATATCTCGGAAAATACTCATCAAAAACACCTCAAATAAAAAGCAGAATGCTAGTTTTGAGTCCCAGAATCAATTGGACACAAAAAATTAGAATCGATTTTTTTTTTATTTTTGATGATAATTTCCAGGGGTTGGTATGCAAAGTCGGTCAAAAAATTCGAAAATTTGTAAAGTCCAAATATGGAAAATATTTGAATGCAGTATTGATCTGTGGTTGAAATCATAAACATAAATATAAATTTCATCAAAATCGGTTGATTTTTGGCAAAGATATGCCAGTTTAAAGTTTCAATTGAGCTAATCTGTGGATATCAGGTCCTATTTTTCTACATTTTTGGTCATATTTAGCAAAATACCTATCCGATTCAACTCAAATAAAAAGCATTTTAATACTCATGATCCCCATAGTCGAAGGTAAAAATTTCATTAAAATAAAGTCAGATTTGTTCAAGCTATGAGAGCTCAGAGTTGAGTCCCAAATCATATTAAGAAAATCGGAAACTTTGATCATTTTCTAACACATTTTTGGCCATATCTCCGAAAATACTCATCAAAAACACCTCAAATAAAAAGCAGAATGCTAGTTTTGAGTCCCAGAATCAATTGGACACAAAAAATGAGAATCGATTTTTTTTTTATTTTTGATGATAATTTCCAGGGGTTGGTATGCAAAGTCGGTCAAAAAATTCGAAAATTTGTAAAGTCCAAATATGGAAAATCTTTGAATGCAGTATTGATCTGTGGTCGAAATCATAAACATAAATATAAATTTCATCAACATCGGATGATTTTTGGCAAAGATATGCCAGTTTAAAGTTTCAATTGAGCTAATCTGTGGATATCAGGTCCTATTTTTCTACATTTTTGGTCATATTTAGCAAAATACCTATCCGATTCAACTCAAATAAAAAGCATTTTAATACTCATGATCCTCATAGTCGAAGGTAAAAATTTCATTAAAATAAAGTCAGATTTGTTCAAGCTATGAGAGCTCAAAGTTGAGTCCAAAATCATAGTAAGAAAATCGGAACTTTGATCATTTTCTAACACATTTTTGGCCATATCTCGGAAAATACTCATCAAAAACACCTCAAATAAAAAGCAGAATGCTAGTTTTGAGTCCCAGAATCAATTGGACACAAAAAATGAGAATCGATTTTTTTTTTATTTTTGATGATAATTTCCAGGGGTTGGTATGCAAAGTCGGTCAAAAAATTCGAAAATTTGTAAAGTCCAAATATGGAAAATATTTGAATGCAGTATTGATCTGTGGTCGAAATCATAAACATAAATATAAATTTCATCAACATCGGATGATTTTTGGCAAAGATATGCCAGTTTAAAGTTTCAATTGAGCTTATCTCTGGATATCAGGTCCTATTTTTCTACATTTTTGGTCATATTTAGCAAAATACCTATCCGATTCAACTCAAATAAAAAGCATTTTAATACTCATGATCCCCATAGTCGAAGGTAAAAATTTCATTAAAATAAAGTCAGATTTGTTCAAGCTATGAGAGCTCAAAGTTGAGTCCCAAATCATATTAAGAAAATCGGAAACTTTGATCATTTTCTAACACATTTTTGGCCATATCTCGGAAAATACTCATCAAAAATACCTCAAATAAAAAGCAGAATGCTAGTTTTGAGTCCCAGAATCAATTGGACACAAAAAATTAGAATCGATTTTTTTTTTATTTTTGATGATAATTTCCAGGGGTTGGTATGCAAAGTCGGTCAACAAATTCGAAAATTTGTAAAGTCCAAATATGGAAAATATTTGAATGCAGTATTGATCTGTGGTCGAAATCATAAACATAAATATAAATTTCATCAACACCGGATGATTTTTGGCAAAGATATGCCAGTTTAAAGTTTCAATTGAGCTTATCTCTGGATATCAGGTCCTATTTTTCTACATTTTTAGTCATATTTAGCAAAATACCTATCCGATTCAACTCAAATAAAAAGCATTTTAATACTCATGATCCCCATAGTCGAAGGTAAAAATTTCATGAAAATAAAGTCAGATTTGTTCAAGCTATGAGAGCTCAAAGTTGAGTCCCAAATCATATTAAGAAAATCGGAAACTTTGATCATTTTCTAACACATTTTTGGCCATATCTCCGAAAATACTCATCAAAAACACCTCAAATAAAAAGCAGAATGCTAGTTTTGAGTCCCAGAATCAATTGGACACAAAAAATTAGAATCGATTTTTTTTATTTATTTTTGATGATATTTTCCAGGGGTTGGTATGCAAAGTCGGTCAAAAAATTCCAAAAATTTTAAAGTCCAAATATGGAAAATCTTTGAATGCAGTATTGATCTGTGGTCGAAATCATAAACATAAATATAAATTTCATCAACACCGGATGATTTTTGGCAAAGATATGCCAGTTTAAAGTTTCAATTGAGCTTATCTGTGGATATCAGGTCCTATTTTTCTACATTTTTGGTCATATCTGGCAAAATACCTATCCGATTCAACTCAAATAAAAAGCATTTTAATACTCATGATCCCCATAGTCGAAGGTAAAAATTTCATGAAAATAAAGTCAGATTTGTTCAAGCTATGAGAGCTCAAAGTTGAGTCCCAAATCATAGTAAGAAAATCGGAAACTTCGATCATTTTCTAACACATTTTTGGCCATATCTCCGAAAATACTCATCAAAAACACCTCAAATAAAAAGCAGAATGCTTGTTTTGAGTCCCAGAATCAATTGGACACAAAAAATTTGAATCGATTTTTTTTTATTTTTAATGATATTTTCCAGGGGTTGGTATGCAAAGTCGGTCAAAAAATTCGAAAATTTATAAAGTCCAAATATGGAAAATCTTTGAATGCAGTATTGATCTGTGTTCGAAATTATAAACATAAATATAAATTTCATCAAAATCGGTGGATTTTTGGCAAAGATATGCCAGATTAAAGTTTCAATTGAGCTAATCTCTGGATATCAGGTCCTATTTTTCTACATTTTTGGTCATATCTGGCAAAATACTTATCCGATTCAACTCAAATAAAAAGCATTTTAATACTCATGATCCCCATAGTCGAAGGTAAAAATTTCATTAAAATAAAGTCAGATTTGTTCAAGCTATGAGCGCTCAAAGTTGAGTCCCAAATCATAGTAAGAAAATCGGAAACTTCGATCATTTTCTAACACATTTTTGGCCATATCTCCGAAAATACTCATCAAAAACACCTCAAATAAAAAGCAGAATGCTAGTTTTGAGTCCCAGAATCAATTGGACACAAAAAATGAGAATCGATTTTTTTTTTTATTTTTGATGATATTTTACAGGGGTTGGTATGCAAAGTCGGTCAAAAAATTCGAAAATTTGTAAAGTCCAAATATGGAAAATCTTTGAATGCAGTATTGATCTGTGGTCGAAATCATAAACATAAATATAAATTTCATCAAAATCGGTTGATTTTTGGCAAAGATATGCCAGTTTAAAGTTTCAATTGAGCTAATCTCTGGATATCAGGTCCTATTTTTCTACATTTTTGGTCATATCTGGCAAAATACCTATCCGATTCAACTCAAATAAAAAGCATTTTAATACTCATATCCGATTCAACTCAAATAAAAAGCATTTTAATACTCATGATCCTCATAGTCGAAGGTAAAAATTTCATGAAAATAAAGTCAGATTTGTTCAAGCTATGAGAGCTCAAAGTTGAGTCCCAAATCATAGTAAGAAATTCGGAAACTTTGATCATTTTCTAACACATTTTTGGCCATATCTCGGAAAATACTCATCAAAAACACCTCAAATAAAAAGCAGAATGCTAGTTTTGAGTCCCAGAATCAATTGGACACAAAAAATTAGAATCGATTTTTTTTTTTATTTTTGATGATATTTTCCAGGGGTTGGTATGCAAAGTTGGTCAAAAAATTCGAAAAATTGTAAAGTCCAAATATGGAAAATCTTTGAATGCAGTATTGATCTGTGGTCGAAATCATAAACATAAATATAAATTTCATCAAAATCGGTTGATTTTTGGCATTGATATGCCAGTTTAAAGTTTCAATTGAGCTAATCTGTGGATATCAGGTCCTATTTTTCTAAATTGTTGGTCATAGAAGAAGAGGAAGCTGGAGAAGAAAAAGCAGCGGTAGAAGACGTAAGCGAATTCGCCTGCAGCGAGTTTTATGTTCATCGTAGCGCAGTGTCCACACACACACACACACACAAACTGACATAAACATACTTAAATGTAAATTCATGTGTGTGTGCGTGTGTGTCTGGGGTGATAAAGCCATAGATATAGCTTGGCCTGCATGAGTGTGGATAATGGCATGCCGAAAAGTCGAAACGCACACAGCACAGTAACACACTAACACACATATACGAACACTCTCACACACCAACACACACACACACACACATGCGCGCACATAATAAGGTGCGATTTGTCTCGCGCATAAAACGAAATTTCCTGCAAATATACACACACCAACATACATACATACATACACACACACACTTGGTAGTTGAATAGCTTGCCCAACAATGGTCGCTTCTGCCAACAACAACAACAGCAGCAGCAGCCGCAGCAGTAGATGTGTGTGGGTAAAAGAAGTGGTAAAGGGAAGCTGTGTAAAAGGGGGGCTTATGAGCGAAGGGGGGTTTAGCGACATTGAGGTGGTGAGGGCAGTTTCGATTGCTTTGTTGCTTTGTGTGTGTGTGTGTGACAGCGTGCCGATGTCTCCCTCTCCCTCTCTCTGACTCTCACTTTCTCTCTACCGCACTGGCTTGCACGCTGTCAGTCTCTCTTTCACCTTCTCCTTCTTGCTGCCGCTCTTTCTGCCTGTGTGGGTGTCTGTCTCTCCATCTATGTGGGTGTATGTGTGTGTGTCAGTCTGTGTGTGTGTGGGGTGGGGGGGGGAACATCTTTGTAGGTTAAGGCTCATGTCAAAGCTTGGCAAACTGTGCGACAAAAGGCGTAAGGCGTGGCAAACTCGTTTGCCATAATTATTGCTTTTGTTGGGCGCCCGATATGTCCCTCTCTGTATCTCTCTCTTTCTCTTTCTGGTTATGTGTGTCCCGCATTATTATTTTAACCGGAAATGTGTGTGTTGCCCTCAGCACCCCACCTTTCCCCTACTCCACCCCATCTCGGCACATGCCTGTGTGTGTGTGTGTGTGAATGTGTTACGTGTATAAAATTTGTGAACTGTATGAACTTTTTTTGTTTGCTGGCGGAAGCTTTTGTACAGTGCGTGTGTATGTGTGTGTGTGTGCCGGCGACAACATTTAGCAAATTTTTTATGACAATATCGCATGACATACATACATATGTACATATGTATGTATGTATATTTTCTGTCCCTTTCGCACCATACTCGGTAGCAACCTCAGCTGCTGACAGCGCCCACTTTTATGACAAATATTATGCTAAAGACCGAATATGCGCTACGCCATAAAAGTCAATCATTTTTCATTTCGCTTTTGCACAACGTCCGTCGCTTTTCCTATTCTCATTCGTTTATGTTGTTGCTCTCGTTTGCTGCTGCTGCTGCTGCTGCTGTCACTCTCATCGCCATTCACACAAAAAACAAGCATGCCCAGCAGCCGCTCCCGCCAAGCCGCACTTCGCCGCGTCCTGCCATCCAAAGCTCGCCCACTAAGCGACAACTTTACTGCTTTGCTGCCATTGCCTCTGGCTTGTTCTGCTCTCTCTCACTCTCCACCCCCACCACTCCCTCTCTCTAGCTCGCTCTGCCTCACTCTCACTCAACAGCACTGTCTTTCTTCTCACCAACTTTTGCTTGCCATGCTTTGCGTTGCCTGTCGCTTTATTTTGCTTTTCTTTTCTTTCAGTTTTCTTTTCTTCGTATTTTTTTTGGTGGGTTTTGTGTCCGCTGGGGACATTTAATTTTTGGCGGTCATTCGTTGTGATTTTCCTTGATATGCGATATAGTAGTATTTTATGTACATTTTGATTATATACATATGTATGTATGTATGTATGTATGCATGTGTGTGTGGTTGGTGTGTGTCCTGGCTAAGCGTTTCTCGCTGTGTTGTTATTGTTGTTGCCGTTGTTGATATTTGGCGCGGCTTGCTTCAATTTATGTTCTGTTTGCCATTATTGTCGACTGACTGCCACTGTATGTATGTACATACATATGTGCGTGTGTTTGTGGGTTTCAACATTTTTAAAGGAGACCTTTTTTTTTGTTGGTTGGCGTTTAGTGGATCACATTTGTTGTGCCCGTCGTATTGATAAGTTCATTTAATGGGCACGGTCTAACTGACAACCCAGCCCCCAATCCCCCATCCCTGAGACAAGCAAATTCAACATATATACAAATGTATGTACATATGTATGTATATGTACATGGCGCATGTGTGTGTATTTGCTTGGCATTTGTTTGAGTGCGTTGCCGCCTAATGAGTTTAATGCTTTGTTATCAGCGCTGTAATCTGCTTATGTAATATGCGGCCAAAACTTGAACATAATTGAATCACAAATTATGTCATTCTCTGTATACCAACCACAATTTTGCTTAACTTTAAAAAGCCGCATTAATTGTCAGCAAAAGTGACTGAGTGACTGGCAATTAAAAATGGCGCCGATAGCGTGACTCTTTTGACAGCCCTCGCTTATCGACAATGTTGCCCAATCGTTGTGCCTATCGATCGCCACTGTAAATTGTTGCCAACCATTTTGAAATGGCAATGTACTTAATTTATGGCAGCAAATTGGCAAAACAATTATTTAATTTGTTTGGTAAGTAATAAAGTAACGTTTATCTATGTAAACTTTGCCGCACCCAATCAAAGCGAATTCAGTATTCTTTATATGTGTGTATGTTTTTAAAGGGTATTTTGCAGTGCAGTAGCGTACCAGGGTTAGGCCACTTTTCGCACTATCGCTGTGCCCATCCCTGTCTGCGATTGCTGTCATTGACGGAAGGCCACTTTCATTTCTGTAGGAAAAGCAAATGAAACTTAACGGAAAAGAAAATTACATCATGCTCGTTTCAATGGGTCGACATAATATTATTTTCCTTCGTATACTTGTCTTTTTTTTCTGCACCCCTCTGCTTCGTTGTTGGTTGGTTTTTTTTTTTTTTTTTGCGGCCCAGTTGCCCGCATAGCACCCACTGTGTCAGCCATATACACGTGCACAGCCACCGCTGTTGTTGCTATGTGTGCGTGTGTGTGTGTGTGTGTGTTAGCTTCATCATCATCTTGTGTGGAGAGAGAGAGAGAGAGAGAGAAAAGGGAACGAGGAAAAAAACTGCTGCTACGTCTCCAAGCTCCTGTCGATTTTTTATTTATTTATTTTATGCCTACGCACATACGCGCCAAGCAGTTTGACAGGTGTCGCCGACTGAGTGGCTGCCTGCACGGCTAACGAACAAAAAGAAGAAGAGGAAGTAGAAGAGAAGTGAAACAGCAGTAGATGGAGAAGAAGAAGCACACAGAGTCAGGGGTGGAGAGAAGTTGTAGGTTGTTAGCTTGGGCTTGGCTTCACTTTGTTTTTTTTTGCGGGCGTGGCATGGACTGCAATTGAGTGATGGGGGAGGGCCCGAGGGTGGAGGATGAGGTCAATGAAAAATTGTGTCCCTATTATTCTTTGTATTGTTTTATGCGGCATTTATACGCTTATTTTTGTTGTCTTTTAATAGACGTGGCAAAGTACGGGCTAAAAACAACAGAAAAGGGACGGCGGAGACTGGGGGCTACCAGGGCTACTTTACGTACAAGACAAGCAGACAGACAGGGCCACTCCCCAAACATGGGTGAGAGTGGGGGGGGGGGGAAGGAAATACCAAAACAGAGCAACTGTATAAGTGTGTGTGTTTGGGTATTTGTGTGTGTCTGCTGGCGTTTTATCATCATCCAATCAGTAGATAAATAACACATAAAATGAGGTGCTTAATCGGGTTTGAAGTGATGAAAGTGAAACTCTGTCGAATTTCGCTTGTGGTTCTATTCGCCTTCTCTCTCTCGCTCTCTGACTCTATTTGTGTGCGAGTGCCCCAAGGTATGCTATGCTTTTGTCATTGCCGTAACAACTTTATATTTGGATATCAGTTACAAACAAACACACACACACACATACATATAGTAACTGTGCGTGCTTAGATATTGTGCGTGACAACATAATTCAAGATTAAATTGTACGCGTAGACAAGCAATTTGTCAACATTTGCAAAATTGTGACAACTGACGTGCTCACAATACACAGCAGTACAATAATTTGAATTTGGCGCGCAATGTAACGATAGCTATCCACGTATTAGCTGGCAGCCTCAACATGCAGTGTTGCAAAACACGTTAGGTATTCTGTTTGTACATGTAGCCCATACACGTCACTATTGTGTAGCAGTTTAAATGACGAAAATAAATCGAAATTGTAGTTAGTTATCATATATATAATTATATAATAAACTTAAATGAATACTTCAAAAGTGTATTTTAAAATCATTTCAAATTTTAAAAAATCTGCTCATCACTATTAAGTTGTCAACAAATCGTAACGTGTGTGACCTACAACACTAGACAGCTGTATGTTGCGTTTCATTTGTAGTTGTGCGAAACAAGGAAAATCGAACAAAAACAGTATTAAAACGCTTTGCAAAAGTTAATAAACTAAGCAGAATTACATTACCAACGAATTGTGTAAACCCCAGGCATTAACTAATGAACTAAACAAGTGGATAACAACACTAAGAATTGCACACAAAACAAAAAACCGCCGCCGCCCCCTTCAAAACAACGAAGCTCCTCAGCTTGAAAAAAAGCTGTTAACAAAAGAAAACAATAATAATAATAATAATAATAATAATGGCTAGGTAAATGGCAAAATGCCGCATAAAAAAAGCAAACCCAAAAAAAGAAGCATAATAATAACAATTAGTTTGTGTTTTGCATACAAAATGCAAATGAATTCAACAGAAAATGTTGACTTCATTTTTGTTAGGGTATCTGTTAGTCGAGCAGACTTGTTGCTTAGTAAATTGTTGTAATGCAAAACAATGATATTTGAAGTCAATTAAACGTTATATGGGGTTTTGCTTAATGATCTAGAAATGTAACGTAGTTATCAGTGCTGACATCATTACAACCTCATTATCATCATCATTAGCATTATTTTCATCATCATCATCATCATCATCGTAAACAATATTGTTTGTTTATCGGTCAAAGACTCATTGATATTCCACAATTAACAAACAAATAAAATATAACAAATCAGAGTCCAGCCAATTCGTTAAGCAACTTAAGCCAAAAAGACGCTAATTGTTGATCAAAATTGATTTGATAAACAATTATCAGATAAATAAAATCAATAAATTTACAACTCTCCTAATTACAGTTATGTAGGAGGCAATCCTTAGTGTATATCCTTCACCTACATAAAGCCACAAAAATGACACCGAAAACTTGGCGGCACAAGCGCAAAATAAACTAAAATCGCAGTCGAAAATCCAAGAATACAAAGAAGAAAAAACCTATAAATTTGGAAGGAGGTTTTAAGGACTCCGCTGGACATGCTGGGACGCACACAGAGGTTGCTTCTAGGCGTGGCCATACTGTTGCTGGTCAATGTGCTCTGGACTTCCTCCAAGGAATTGAGCAAGGTTAGAAGAAGAAGAAGATCTTAACATACATTCGTTTTCAACCATTTTTAAATATCTCAAAATTAACCTCATTTTGTACAGTTTCTGTATGAGGATGACACGTATGACAAGCCCTTCTTTTGCACCTACTTCAAGACGTCAATGTTTGGCGTCTATTTGCTCATCATCGGCATTATTGCGCCCTGGAAGGAGGCCTGCGACCGCCAAAATGGCAACTACGTGGTAGGTTCTCTAAGGTTATAGGTCCTTACGATCAAAAATACATTAAATCTTGTTGATTTACAGATGATGGATCAGAATGGTGATGATGAGAACTATTATTCCAATCAGGCGGCATTGGTAAGCGTGCATCTCTTGTTGAGGGTTCTTCTGAGCGAAACCTCTTTCGAACCTACTCAAAATTGATTTCCCTTTGTAGGGTGACCCCACATTTGTACCCATACGTGTGGCCAATCCGGGCAATGGCGGCGTGCTCTCCGGCACCGAGAGCGATGACTCCAGCGTGCGCAGCGTACGTTTCTGTAAAATGGCCGAGGTCCGTGAGATGTCCGCCCATGAGGCAACGGATGCCTTAATGGCACGGCTCTCATATGCCGCCAGCCTGCGTATACGTCGTCAGAAGTCCCATCATAAGACCGCAAAGACGGCGTTGCTTTTCAGTTTGCTTTGGTTTGCGGCCAATTATTTTCTGCAGCTGGCGCATGACATGGACGAGGAGTCCATGATAACATTGGTCAGGTAGTGTCGGGGAAAAGCCCCACTTAAATCACTCACTATACAAAATTCTAATTTGTATCACCTTTTTTTTTCAATATTTTCAGCAAAACATCGTCCACAGTATTTGTGATTGTTTTGGCGGCAATATTTCCCTCGGCTATGGGCGATAAGTTGACCATTAGCAAGTTAATTGCGGTGGCGATGAATGTTGGCGGTGTGGTGGCAATCGGTTTACATGAAGTCCATGATACCAAGATGTCACGCGGTGTACTCTTGGCAGTATTCAGCGCCTTCTTCTATGCCTCCTACTTGGTGTTCGTCAAGCGAAAAAGTGACACCGAGGAGAAGGTTGACATTCCACTCTTCTTTGGTAAGATGAAACCTACAATTCCAGGGTCCATCTTTGATATACGTTTCTTGTGGCTTCTTCAGGATTTGTGGGCCTGTGGAATCTGTTGCTGTTGTGGCCTATCTTCTTTATACTGCACTTCACCAAGATTGAGACCTTTGAGCTGCCCAGTCAGGGTCAGTTCGCCCTGCTCTTTCTCGATGGATTCGTTTGTACATTGCTTGCGGTCGCTTTATGGCTCTGGGGTTGCTTTCTCACCTCCAGCTTGATAGGGACATTGGTCATGTCGCTGCAAATACCGCTATCGCTGGCCTTCGAGATATTGCTCCGAGGCAAGGCATATGCGGCGGTTTATTGGATGGGTTCCTTGGGTTTGATGGCGTCATTGTTGCTTGTTGTGCTCCTAATACGCAACGATGACTCCGATCCTCTCATGAAACTCTTTAAGCTTGTATATAGAAAGGTCTGTGGTTGCCGCAAAGTCACCACACTGAGGTATGAATACTATATTCTACTGATATATTTCGTAATATGAATTGTTTGATTTTAGGGTCACCGATGATGAGCAACAGGAATCTCTAATAAATAGCAGCGATTAAAGAAAGTCTGACAACGTATGGAGCAGAGAACGCGCTTCTAAAAAAACTAAAATTATAAAAAAAAAACCGAAGCTAATCAAAGAGAAAAGATATTGTAAATCTTTCGAAAAAAAATATTGCTCACTGCAATGCAAATCCAAAACTTGGCTGTTCACGAGTTCGTTTCGAATCGTTCTTGAAACCATAACGACAAATATATACAAATATATATATGCATACATATATAAATGATATATGTGTATGATGTAGTTGATATTTCGCACAACTTTCATAACTTATTTGTTAGGTATATTAATTTACTGTACTGCTAACATTCGATTCCTCTGTAAATAGCTTTAGTCCTAGTGTTTATCTCTATGTGATAGGTCTTACGATTTGCTGAAGCTCATTTATAATTTTATATTTATTATAATTTAATTGAATTAAGCTTATAATTTTCCTAATTTTATTCTGCCTATACTCAGCTGTAGTGCTCGACTCACACATACCCTAGTTAAAAAAAGAAAAGCACATGTCTGGCCACACTTTACGTAATTTTAGCTATTAAAACTGATAATAATCGACTAACAAGTAAACACCTATATATAATTAATAATATTATTATTTTACAATATACACAAAAGCAGATATTTTTAAATTTACGTTGACTGTCAGCAACTTAATTGTATTACATACAAAAAAACAAAACAAAGAAAAACAAATATTGATTATATTCAATGTGTTAACCTGCGATAAGATTACTCCCCACGTAATAAATATAAAAACTACTATAAAATTGCATTTCAAATTTGTTTGCTACGAATGTTCATCAGATTGCTGTCATAATCTCAATTAAAGAACAATTTTTAAAATATCTAGCTATAAACTAGCTAAACTAACAGCTCAGCTTCGCAGCACTGTTGTGCTTAGCATCGATAAATCAGAGCCATGGGTATCGATACTTTGCTGCCAACCAGCAAAATGAGGGAGGAGCATCGATATTGCTGAGTTTCTCGTTGTCGCTCTTTATTCTGTTTCTGTCAGTCGAGCTGAACAGTCGTCTAGCGGGTGTACTTGAGTTGTTAAACTTGATAGACATGAAATTCCAACTGGCTTTGTGCCTGGTCGCCATTGCGGCCGGCATTGTGGTTGCTGATGAAAGCAAAGGACCCAAAGTGACCGACAAGGTAACGAATAAACATCCCCACTACACTCTCCTATGCAATACAGACACTCACACACACACATCCAAGCAATCAAATGTGTGTATGTGTCTGTGTGCGAGTCGCGACGACGTATACAAAAAGATAAATCATATTATTTCTTTTCTTTTTTCTTTTTCTTCTACTATGCTATTCGGTTTTGCGTAGGTTTTCTTTGACATCACCATTGGCGGAGAGGCGGCAGGTCGCATTGAGATCGGTTTGTTCGGCAAGACCGTGGAGAAGACGGTGAGGAATTTCAAGCAGTTGGCTGAGAATCCCGAGGGCGAAGGGTAAGTTGAAGTCGAATCAATGCAACGCTAATTGTCATATCAGCATATACACAATATACACACGCACACACACTCACACTATAACACTATTGTATACAGAAGATGTGTATACATACACTTACACACACATGCATAGTCGTAAGTTTGTAGGTTAGTTCATTTCAATTACGTGGCGTTTAAGTGGGAATTAGTTAATAAAAAGACGCGTAAGCGCCCGTTGTTGGCAAATTGAATTGTTTACGTTACTGATTTGGCATCATTTCAGCAATTGAGTATATACCATATTTTTTTCTCTTTGTCTTGTTCATTTGCAGCTACAAAGGCAGCAAGTTCCACCGCATCATCAAGGACTTCATGATCCAGGGCGGTGACTTCACCAAGGGTGATGGCACTGGTGGTCGCTCCATCTATGGTGAGCGTTTCGAGGATGAGAACTTCAAGCTGAAGCACTATGGCGCTGGTTGGTTGAGCATGGCCAATGCTGGCAAGGACACCAATGGTTCCCAGTTCTTCATTACCACCAAGCAGACCAGCTGGTTGGATGGCCGTCATGTTGTCTTCGGCAAGGTGCTCGCCGGCATGGATGTTGTCCGCAAGATTGAAGCATCTTCCACCGATGCCCGTGATCGTCCCATCAAGGATGTGGTGATCGCCAACTCTGGCAGTCTGCCCGTTGACGAACCCTTCTCCGTTCCCAAGGCTGACGCCACCGAATAAATAATCCCAACTAATTTTTTGCCATTTTTTGTTTGGCAAAAATTTTTCAATTTGCTGCTATAGCACATTAACAGAGAAAAAAAAAAACAAACAAACAGCAACAGAGAAAGAGAAATAATTTGGTGTAATCGAAATCAATTGATCGACTGATTCCGATTTCGATTATGAATTTTGCATTTAAACATTCAAATATGAAATAATTTATCATTTGTAACCCCAATACTCTGTGCTCAACTATTCTCAAACTCCAATGTCAACAACAACAAATGCATAATAATAACTATGTGATAAAAAAAAAAAGAAATCAAAATCTTTTCCTACCTTTTCTATGTTTATACAGCTGTCAAGATGAACGCGGTTCGTTGAACTCGTTTTTCGGCTGCCAAATTGCGCTATGAACCGATTACATTGTCTCCTCTTCTTTCGCTTCTGCTTCTTGTTTGAGGTGACGTAGCTGGTGCTGCTGCTGCTGCTGCAGTTGTTGTACATACATATGTATGTATGTGTGGGTGTGTTTGTATTGTTCGCCTTTCTTTGAACCTTTCGCTTCCTTCTTCTGCCACCCTTTTATGGAAACCGGTTCAACGGCAAATGTTTTGTGTCGTTTTATAACTGAACTCACTTGCCAACTTTTTGCACTAATACTTTTTTTTTTTTTTTTTGATTTATTTTCTTATAATTTCACTCACGTCTTCCTCTTATTGTATTTTGATACAAAACTGACACAAAATACACTTATAATTCGTGTCAGTTGCTGGTTTTTTTTTTTAGCGAAGACGAAAATTATTTATGCACATAATATGTTAGTATGAATATATATGTACATATTTAGTTGTCACATGAGTTGATAATGAATTTATGTACACTTATTAGTTGAAAAAAAAAATGATTAACTTGTTTTTTAGTTGATGAATTTGAATCTTAAAATAACTTTTCTATGGCACTTGTTCACACTTAATTAGAATTCTTCATTGTGAGAAGACGAGCTCAAGAAAGCTTTAAAAATACCGCAAAAGCTATAATTCATTTGCATGTCATATGTAGTGATGTACATATAATATATGTACATATTACGTATGTGCATACGTACATATGTAAATGTATATGCATATGTAACTGCAGCTGTAGCACAGAACGCAAAGGAGCGCGCATTTGAGCAGCGTGAGAGCGCAATAAAAGAGAGAGGATCGCATTAAAAAGAGTGGCGCAGTGGGGAGAGAGGATTACAATGGAGTGAGGAGCATTTACAAATTCGCCTATGTTAGTGCAATCGTACCCCATTCGTTAAGTAAAAAGCTACAAATACACACACATACATGACATGTATGTATGTATGTACGCTTGGGCAATATGAGATAATGTTTATATGGGGATCGTATATGCATATGTACATATGACGGAGAACAATCTCATGTGCCACATATGTTGCTTCCAATACGCTCCAGATAGTCTATATGTGTATGTGTCTGTATGTATAGAATAGCCACAGAATTGCTGGACGCTGATTATTTGTATTTGTTTTACGGAGGAATCAGTGTGAAGTAACAAGGCAAGGAAAGAGGAGACTCTAAAGACAGACAGCCTGTAGCATTGAAAAAAATAGTGTGAGAAGATTTCATATTGTGAAAGATGGTAATAAGAAATTGAATTCTATGCTAAATTCGAAAAAAAATAAAGTTAATTGATTTAAAATTCAAGCAAAATCATTGATAAGCGCAGAGAAAGTATCTGATGTGTACCAATTGAAGCTAACAAAACTATCTATCTCTATACATATGAATTTTACTCTCAGCAACGTCTTCGAGATGCCGGTTCACTTTGGCTGCAGCTGGTCACACTGCTGATATGCGGCACTGTGGGCCATTCAGCCAACATACTCGCCATATTTCCACATGCCAGCGAGAGTCACTTTGGGGTAATGCGCACACTGGTCACGGAATTGGCTGCCAGGGAACATAATGTAGGTTGAACTTAGGTTAAGGTTGTTATTTTTAACTAGTTTGAAAATTTTCAAATCCCCAAATTCCCCAATCAGGTCACCGTCTATGGCAGTCATGGCCTAGGTGAACGCATCGACAGAATTACAGAAATTGTTGTTACCCCTGAATTCCCCTTTTGGAGTCACTGTAAGTCACTTCCCCTCCTTAATCCATCCGCGACATATTCATCAATTTCACTTACCTCTAAGTGCAAACTCAAGCTGCCAAAGGTGGTTCCTTGGAGGATCTTGGTCGTATAGCGGATGATAAGCTGCGTAATTCCCTAGCTCAGGTGGGAGTTCAAGCTTTGGATCATTTTCTGTCCCAGTCACAGCTGCAGAAACTTCTGGAGTTGCCCAGCGCCGAGTTCGAATTTGATGTCATCATCGTTGACTACTTCTACACGGAGGCTCTTCTAGCTTTGGGTTATAAGCACAATAGACCCATAGTTGGCATAGTTAGTACCGATTTTGGTAACTATATGGAGGCTGTGCAGGAATCATTGGTGCCCTCCGCCTGTTCACCCATTGACTTTGGAAAATATACATCTGATTTAGGGCTAATGTCACGCCTGGGTAATATTAGAGACTGTATATCGAGGCGCAAGCGTTTCCATAAGGAAAATTACTCGGCACAGGATCAGTTGATACGTAAGCACTTCAAAAGTAAGTAGAGCGCCAATTCAATACGTGTCAGTGTGAATGACAAAAGACTTGACGAAAGTCGTCGGTTTATCGACTATCGTATTTTGTGTATCGCTGCTTATCGATATATGTATGTTCTTTTTGAAATTTCGTACTTTCAGTTACCAAATCCGTGTCGGAATTGCAAGCGAATCATTTGTCGCTGCTCCTGTTGAATAACCATGTACCTTTGCTGACGCCACGTCCATTACTGCAACAAATTGTGCCCGCCGGAGGTCTCCACATACGTCAGCCACGCGAGCTGCCATGGAATATCAAGCGTTTTGTGGAAGATTCTCGTGCTGGCATCATCTACATGCAACTGGGCAATGAACAGCTTTGTGGGCAGCTATCAAAGCAGAAGCAGCAGGTACTTTTTGAATTTCTGGCTGCACGTAAGGAGGGAGTTATTTGGACCTGTCACGACGTAAAGAAACTCGATGGACAGCCGAAGAATGTGATGATTCAACATGCTGTGCCTCAAATCGATATTTTGGCGCATCCGCGAGTTCGTGCCTTCATCATGAATGGTGATCTGTTGAGTCTGCAGGAGGGTATTGTCAGGCATGTCCCGATGCTGGGATTACCCATTTTTCAGAATGAACGCAGAAATATGAATCTGGCCGTCAAGTTGCATATTGGTATTCAGCTGGATCAAAGGAACTTTACGGTCTCCGCATTGAATTGGGCGCTAGATGAACTCACAACTGGGCAGAAATATCAGCTAACTATACGTGAGGTGTCCAGTGAGTTCAGGGATAGACCTTTGGGTGCTTTGGCCAGCGCCATATTCTGGGTGAATTACGTTGTGAGGCATAAGGGAGGTGATTCCATACGGACACGTGGCATTGGCATTGCCTCCAACCATTTGCACTTATTTGATTTATTCCTATTCTACTTTGCCGTTGTAGTGCTGTTCTGTGCAATGCTGGTTGGAGGATATTTTGCTGTCATGTACTTTCTGCAAAGAAAACAAAATCAAGCCAAATTGTCAAAATTAAATTAAAATATGTAAAATGACAAGTGAATTAATAAAAAATTTTAAGTTTTAAATTTGCCGATTTATCGAATTAAGTGCGCGCCAAACATAGAGTTGCATTCACAGCGATAATTTTTTTACGAATGCAACCCTGACAAAACCAGTGCTGCCAAGTTTTTAGCAACCAACGGTGGCCATCTTCCTTTCTAAAGACTCGCGTTCGCACAGCAGACGTGTTTAAAACCTTTTCAAGTGTTTTAAAAGGTAATAAATGTATAAAACTCATTTAAAATACGATATAAATGTGCACAAAACAATGTGATACCCTGTGCATATGAATGCAAACACATGACATAAAGATAAACACAAAACAACCGCTGTGTCTCACACGTGGAGTCTCAGATTGTTCATCGGAGCAACTATTTGCATTGAGGTTATGGCGAAGGAACAACAATTGCCTGACGACCTGTGTATTTGTGAACAACATTAAAAGTTGTGAGAAATGTGTAAAATAATTGTCTAATTTGTGATGTTTTCTCTTGCAGCTGGTTCAATATGTCGACTGGTACAACAGCAACTATCCGCACCCGCAAGTTCATGACTAACCGTCTGCTTGCCCGCAAACAAATGGTCTGCGATGTCCTCCACCCCGGACTGTCATCTGTCAACAAGACCGAGATCCGTGAGAAGCTCGCCGCCATGTACAAGGTGACCCCCGATGTTGTCTTCGCCTTCGGTTTCCGCACAAACTTCGGTGGCGGCCGCTCCACAGGCTTTGCCCTCATCTACGACACCCTGGACTTCGCCAAGAAGTTCGAGCCCAAATACCGTCTGGCCCGTCATGGCCTCTTCGAGCAGAAGAAGCAGACACGCAAGCAGCGCAAGGAACGCCGCAACAGAATGAAGAAGGTCCGTGGTACCGCCAAGGCCAAGATTGGTGCCGGCAAGAAGTAAAACCTCCAAGCCAACAACAAATAGCTGAAAATCCGTGATTGTGTGTGTGTGTTGCTGGTGGCGCGCACCGACAATTCCAAAAGCTCTGCTGATTATGCGTTTCGTTTAAACGATAAACCTAAATCGGTTGTTTACTTTTGGAGCGGCTTTTGTTTTATATGCTTAAGTTAATAAAACTCTAAAAGTAAACTCAGAATTGTGTTATTCTCTTCGCTATTGATATCGATAAGGATCATTCCTTAGAAAGATCAACAAATATATTTCTATGGACAACCAAAGGGTAAACAAATAGAAAATCATGAGCTGCCCTAGCGTTGCCAGATTGCCTGAAATGCATGCTACCTTAGAGATGGCCACACTATAATCAAGCAGTCTGGCAACCTTTGCGTCGCATTTCAACCCTACTAGCAACGCTACACAAAAATTGGCAAAAAAAAAAAAAAAATAGAGAGCAAGGAAACCGGAAAAGATTCTTATACAGAAATTGTATAAAATTGTTGTTAAATGTTAGTTGGTAGGCTGGTCTACATATTATTGGTTAATTTATAACAGTGACGGTGCGTGCTTACCAATGTCCAATAGCGGGGGTGGTGGCGTCGGCAGCATCAGCGTCTCGGCTGGCGATTGGATATGTCCAGATATTGAGTGAGTGCGCGTAAAGCTTCAAAAAGCGTAAGAGAGAAAATGGAAGAACAGCTACTCTTCCTTCGCTTGGCACTACTGCTATTACTAGCTTACTCTACTTGCACTGCAAGTGAAATTAATATGTATTTCTCTTGTTCTTCTCCTTCCATAATTCATCACTCACCTTGGCGCGCGCGTCTCCCACATGTGTGTGTGTGTGCTTGACTGTATGTGTGTGTGTGTGTGTGTTGCAGTTGTCGCCATTTGAACTTTGCGCGTCGTCTGCAATGCAATAAATGCAACCGTGATCGTGATCGTGAGGGCAGCAACAATGAGAAGCCGGACCGTGATCGAGATCGTGACCGGGACAGAGATCGGGAGCGTGGCAATGGCAGCAGCAGTGGCAGCGGCAGTTCCAGCAAAAAGAAGCTGGGCACCGAGATCGGCAAAGTGGCGGCCGACAAGTCACGTGGCCTCTTCAGCGCCGAGGATTGGCAGTGCAGCAAGTGCGCAAACGTGAACTGGGCACGTCGTCAGACTTGCAACATGTGCAATGCGCCCAAATTCACAGACGTGGAGGAGCGTACAGGTATGCGTGCTGGTATATAGCTGCAAATCTCCAAAATTATCCAATAAACAATCTCGTTGAAGGTTTTGGCGGCGGTTACAATGATCGCGGCGTGGTAGAGTACAAGGAGCGGGAAGATTCCGACAGCGAATACGATGAGTTTGGACGACGGAAGAAGCGTAAAAAGAACGAGAAAGCTGGCTCAAGTGAACGTTCCAGGCATGATTCTGGACGTGGTCGAGATGATATCGATGATGCTAAACGCGCTAGACGCAGTGATATTGATGGCGTTAAGGAACACGACGAGGAGGAAGAGGAGGATGATGATGACGACGAGGATGATGACGATGGTGATTTGTCCAAGTACGATCTGTGGGGCGACAACGAAGTCAGCTCCAGCAATGCCAAGCCCAAAGACCTGGATAATGGCAATGCCAACAGAAGAAGCCGCAGTAAGGAGCGGGATGGAAAAACATCTACAGCTGCAGCTACGGCCAACAATTGTAGAAGAGGTGCCTCTCGAGAGTCCAGCTCATCATCTTCATCCTCAACAAGCTCGTCCAGTTCTAGCGACTCCACGTCAACCTCAAGCTCTAGCAGCTCCAGCAGCAGCGGCGCCAGCAAATCATCCAACAGTCGACGAGGAAAGCGACGATCTTAGCTTCATCTCATGTTATCTTCAACCATGCTGGAGGATCATCCATGGTGGAGGAGCCTCCTGTCTAGTTTTAACTTTTCTCACTTGATATTTTTTTTCTTATTTATTTTTCTATGCCAGCGACACTTACCCATGACATGTAAGGAACTCCAACAATTCCACACACTGCAAGGAATCAATAAATACATATAATATTTAAGAATGTGGATCAATGATTTTATTTGTGGGTTCGGGTGTTAGTTAATGGAAGGTGTCATCCGTTTGCTTACGTGTTGCGGCTGCCTCCGCTTCACGCACCACCTTCAGTTCGGCGAGTTCCTTGCGCGCATCCTCGATTTGTTGCTCCGTCACGGTCACGGGCACATCGCAGTCGATCTGTTCCTGACGCACGAATATCATCTTCTTGATTGCATCCTCCAGGTAGGGTATTTGTTGAGCCTGCAGCTCTTTGTGATAGGCCTCCAGGCGCTCCTCCTTCAACTGCTCACAGTAGATGTCTGTTAGCTTCTGCAAGGACTCCTTGCGTGTTATCCAATGGAAATGCGTTGGAGGTGGCTTATAGACCAAATCCAGTTTCTCCAATATCCACTCAAAACGCGGATAATCCCAGCGCCTCAAGTACTTGAGGAACTTCTTGCGTTTCTCTATCATCTCCTTGAGGCGCACCTTCATTATTTTGTCACGTGGATGCTCCTCCATGTAAGCCTGAAATCTGCGTATCAGTGCCGTCATTCTGGCCACTAAAAATTAAATAGAACAAATAACTGATTTTTTAATCGTTGAGCTATGCATACGACGCGATTCCATGGAGAAAAAGTCCTGGGGATGCCGTTGAACTTCCTTAATCATTTCATCCCGATAATAGCGTGTTGTGTGAAGACTCTTATTGTTGCTCAACAAAAACAGTGATCTGACCGTTTCATCAGCGCTGGAAAACAAAAATACAAAGATTAAATATTATATATTATGTAGGAGCTATTTAACATTAGGAATACCTCTCCAGTGTCTTGCAATCTATGTAGTCCGGCACAATCTGATTGGGATTCAGCGGTGGCAGCTTACCCAGATCTCCAGTTTTTTCCGGCTTGATGCAAGATATTTTTTCCGGTCGTACCCATTTTATTTTCAGATCCGATTTGAATGCATAGTCGCGCACAAATTGGCGAGGCACTGAGTGCCCTATTTTTAACAATTTATTCATAAATAAATTATTTTAAATGACTCTAATAAAATGTAAAGAGGCCTCTAGGTTATATCATATGAAAAATGTGTGCACACTCAAAAAAAAAATTAAATAACAGCTGTTGTGATCCGACAGAGCAGGTAAAAAGTAGTGTAGGTAAACGACAGTGTAAATGAAGCAGTGTGCATAAACGACCTAAAATGTGTGGTAAACAGCTGTTGCGTGCACAACCGATTGTTGCGTATAAAAGAAGAAGTTTTGTATCTGCAGACATCAGTTCGGAACGTATCTTTAAGTTGCAAAGTGTTAATAAAATAAAAGTGCAAAAATAAAAGTGAAATTATAATGTCGCATATGTCTCACATGTTACCGCAACCATCAACACCGTCGCGCACCATGTCGCTTATGGAAAAACAAAAGTACATCGAGGATTATGACTTCGTGTACTGTGACGAAAGTAGCAAATATGAGAAAGTTGCAAAAATTGGCCAAGGAACATTTGGGTAAGTTAAAAAAAAACAATAAATAACGACCTATCTATATTAATTATATATTTACCTGTTGCAGCGAGGTGTTTAAGGCACGTGAGAAGAAGAGCAACAAGAAGTTCGTGGCCATGAAGAAAGTGTTGATGGATAACGAGAAAGAAGGCGTAAGTTGAGAAATGATTCTCGATGTTAACCAAAAATTCATTCCCTTATAGTTTCCCATTACAGCTCTGCGTGAGATACGTATACTCCAACTGCTGAAGCACGAGAATGTCGTCAATTTGATAGAGATCTGTCGCACCAAAGCCACATCCAACAACGGCTACAGATCCACCTTCTATCTGGTCTTTGACTTCTGTGAGCACGATCTTGCTGGATTACTCTCCAATATGAATGTCAAGTTCAGTTTGGGCGAAATCAAGAAAGTTATGCAGCAGCTCCTCAATGGCCTCTACTATATACACAGTAATAAGGTGAGAATACAATTAAATCATAGAGTCATATCAGTATTGTTATAACTTACCTGTTATAATCCTTTATAGATACTTCATCGTGATATGAAGGCCGCCAATGTGTTGATAACCAAACATGGTATATTGAAACTTGCCGATTTTGGTTTGGCACGTGCATTTAGTATCCCAAAGAACGATTGCAAGAATCGATACACGAATCGTGTGGTCACCTTGTGGTATCGTCCACCGGAGTTGTTGCTGGGCGACCGCAACTACGGTCCTCCCGTGGATATGTGGGGCGCTGGCTGCATCATGGCCGAGATGTGGACCCGTTCTCCGATTATGCAGGGAAATACCGAGCAACAGCAGTTGACCTTCATCTCACAGCTATGTGGTTCGTTTACTCCTGATGTGTGGCCAGGTGTGGAGGAGTTGGAACTATACAAAACCGTGGACTTACCCAAGAATCAGAAGCGACGCGTCAAGGAAAGGTTGCGGCCCTACGTTAAGGATCCAACTGGTTGTGATTTGCTCGATAAGCTGTTGACTTTGGATCCCAAGAAGCGCATTGATGCCGACACCGCACTGAATCATGATTTCTTTTGGACCGATCCGATGCCCAGCGATCTGAGCAAGATGTTGTCACAGCATCTTCAGAGTATGTTTGAGTATTTGGCACAACCTAGGCGCAGCAATCAGATGAGGAACTATCATCAGCAGTTGACAACAATGAATCAGAAGCCGCAGGATAATAGCATGATTGATAGAGTTTGGTAAATTTTGCTATACATTCATTTTGATACTCACGTTAGTTAAGTTCCTCGTATTAAGTTCATGCATATACTTCTTTCACAATCCAATAAGTCGATTTCATCAGATAACTAAATTTAAGCAAACTAAATAATTTTAAGATATATGGTTACTAAATTTAAGAATATGTATGAGAAAGTGAAGAAAATACCCAATCAAATAAATAAATATGGTATCTCAAAAGATGATTCTGTTATTTTTTTGATGTTCTGAAACGAACACCGGTTATCAACACTAAATGGGCGGTAAGCGGTATTATTATATTTTTGTCAGTATTTTTTTTTACTCATATTACAAACTGAATCAAAACTGTGAGCGGTTTTGCGAATGCGTTTGGCCACACTAAAATGTGATTTTTTGGTATTAATTTGTACATTTTTGTGAGCATGCCACAAGTCGAACCAAAAGTAAACAAAGCCAAAAAGGCGGAGAAAAAACAAAAACGATGTTTGGCAATTATACAAAGTGATTGCAATGTGACCGCCAGTGATATTCCAACCACCTACCTGGCAATCCTAAATGTGGGCTTAAGCAATGGCCTCACTGAAGAAACGCTGCTCGCCACAGCTGCGGCAACAGGCGGTCAAGTGTCGCAAGTGCTGATGCTGCCCTCGAAGTCATATTGTTTTATGATGTGCACCACGTTAGAGGATGCTCAACTAGTTTATGACGGTATGCACAATCTGGCCACTATAGGTCAACTTGGAGCAGTTGCTTACCTCAGTTATGTCCAGGCATTGCCAAAGCATGTCGAGGAGAATGGCTGGCAAAAATCGTTGCCAAGTGGATTGATTTTATTGCCCGACTTTGTTAGCGAAGAAGAAGAGTTAGGGCTGCTGGCGGCCGTAGCAGATGTTGGAAGTACGGGAGCTACCTGTGCGGAGGATCAGCTGAAGCATCGACGTGTTAAGCACTTTGGCTACGAGTTCCTTTATGGCAGCAATAACGTTGATCCCTCGAAACCCTTGACGCAGGCGATTCCAGCTGCCTGCGAGATTCTGTGGAAACGTTTGGAAAACTCAGAATATGAGGTGTCGCAGCTGTTGCCGCCGGATCAGTTAACGGTAAATGAGTATCAGCCCGGCCAGGGTATACCACCGCATGTGGACACACATAGTGCCTTTGTGGATCCCATTTTGTCTCTGTCTTTGGAATCGGATGTGGTCATGGATTTTCGCAGGAATGAGGAGCTAGTGCACGTGCTCCTGCCGCGTCGGTCCCTGTTGATTATGTCTGGAGAATCGCGATACGATTGGACGCACGGCATTAAGCCCAAGCATATCGATGTAATGCCCACGCCAAGTGGGAGTCTCACAACCCAGACGCGATCCAAGCGCACGTCCCTCACCTTCCGGCGTCTGCGTAGAGGTCCCTGCGATTGCAAGTATCTCACGCTCTGCGATACCCGTCAGAGAACAGCTCCACAGCATATTTCTAATGCTCTGAGCACACATGCCAGCCACCTGGAGCAACAGAATGTCCATGATGTCTATGACAAGATTGCGGATCATTTCAGTGATACGAGGCATACTGCCTGGCCACAGGTTGCCCAATTCCTGCACAGCTTTGAACCATCTGCCGTGCTCCTCGATGTGGGCTGTGGCAATGGAAAGTATCTGGGCTGTAATCCCCAAATGCTCAACATTGGCTGTGATCGTTCCATGGGTCTGCTGGCCGTCAGTAATGGACGTGGTCAGAGTGTCTTCCGTTGCGATTGCCTGCAGTTGCCGGTGCGCAACTCCAGCATTGATGGCTGCATCTCCATAGCCGTTATACATCATCTGGCGACCACAGAGCGCCGTCTCGCCGCTTTGCGAGAAATCGCTAGAGTGCTACGTCCCGGTGGCCAGGCACTTGTCTATGTCTGGGCCAAGGATCAGCGCAAGAACGATAAGAAGTCCACGTACTTGCGACAGAATAAGGCTGTCAACAAGGAGCGCACCACGGAGCAAGTGCAGCGCCAGAAACTGGCCCAGCAACTGGAGCACATGGAGCATTCAGCGGTTCCATTGCCCGTGCATACGAATCGCACCGAATTCCAGCAACAAGACGTCTATGTGCCCTGGAAAACGAAGGATGAGCACCAGACTACGTTCCTGCGGTACTATCATGTGTTTGAGGATCAGGAACTGGAGCAGCTGGTGGCAAAAGTGGAGCAGGTGCAGCTCAAGCGTAGCTACTATGATCAGGGCAATCATTGTGTTATCTTCGAAAAGCAATTGAAGTGACGAGAATGCTGAGAAACTGAAATACAATTATTTTCGAAATTTTGAAAAATTCGGTTTTTTTTTTTTTTTTTTTTTCAAAATACTTCGGGGTTTTAAGGTATAAAAACATGAATTAGTAATAGAAACAGTTAGACGATAGACAATTTTTGAAAAATAAGTTTCCATCAACAGATAAAAAATATCAAACACTCAAAAACACAGGTATTTAAGTAATTCGTTTATTTGATTTCAAAAAATACACATCCACATATTTGTTTTGTTAATAGCGAATTGAACATAACTAAGTAATACTTAGCTAAGCTTACTTTTGACCCATATCAATGGCGTTTCTTCATTATTATTGTAGCTTTGGACCATAAATTGACAATTCCTTATAACTTTTTGTTTTTTGTAATTAATCATTTTAGAACAATATGCATTATCGGTTTGCAGTTGAAAAGACGAAAGAAAGTTTCTTGGGGATAGTTAGTTGTGCCAGGTGTATTTACATTAGTAGGTTTGAGTTAAGGAATTTTGGATAGATAATAGCTCATATAATTTGTATAACATAACTAAAATGTAAAGACTACCTAAAGATAGGGAGACTAGAAGAGAGAGCAAAAGTTAACTGTGATGCCATCAGTTCTATATAACTAAGGTTCATCAAGATCTTAAGTTATCTATTATATATATGTATATATATGTATATATGCTGTAGGTACATCAAGTGAAACTTTTCTGTTCGGTTCGGTTCTTTGTTATTTTTAAAATGCATGCTTAAGCCCTACAAGTATGTTAGGATGGTGATGATCTGTATGGCTATATAGGATGGATATAGGACTATATCAATTTAAAATGTAGCACAAGTTGAAAGTAGTTTTAAAAACACACTTAGAACTCATCGAGGGCACTTTCTTATTTGACAAATATTCATCGATATATGTATGTATGTATGTATGTATCTCTATAATTATCATATTATATGTATAATAAATTACATATATAATAATAAAATCATTGTAGGAAAAAAGTTATTTTCGTTATTTACTATTATTTAGTTTTAATTGTAGACTACAAAGTTTACACAGTTTCAAACGTTTCGTTCATTTTGGTCGTGGGTTAATTGATATGTTATCTATATCTATATAGAGTTTGTATGAATTGAGTAACATTTGATCCGATTCTTGGTGCCTTGAAGCTACTACTATATGTATATAGAGTTATAGTGTGAGGGATCTACAAAGTATCGCTACCTCTAAACAAGTTAGTTTTTTTTTTTTTTTTGTTTCATAAATATTTGTAAATATTTGGTTAGTGTTTTAGACGTGTATAAATATGTGTGTATGCGTGGTGCCCTAGTTTGGTTTGGCTATAATAACTATGATCTAGAACTAGTATATATAGTCTATATAAATAGTGTATAGTTAGAGTAGAACAATAATAACGAGATTAACTTTGTTCAGAAATTCATTCATATGTAATATATTAAAGCCTGATAGTTCACTTGTTTTTTTTTTCCATCGGTTTGTTGTTAAAGCTGATTTATCAGTTATGTTTTGTGTCTATAGAATCCCATTATAGGATTCATGGGTTCGTATATATACTAAATGTATACTTCAGTCGTTGTTGTTGTTGTTGAATATACAAAGCTTTCATTTTGCCCATCATCTTCCTCTCGAATGATCATCCTTTACTTTCTCATTTTTTTCTTTTGGTAAAATTTCTAGACCTACTCCGTAACTCTACGATTACTCCTACTCCTAAACCTATACCTAAACCTTAGCTAGTTCTACTTCCACCACCTGGAGAGTAGTATTAGTTCTTCCACCGAAACAATTACTTGAGCAGCTGGGGCATACTTACTTCGACCTTTCGTTTAACTCTGGAGGAAGGTCCTCTGACAAGGTCCTGTGTGTAGGTGCGTGTAGGTCCGGTGTGTGTGTTTAGGCTCGGATGGCTGCAATTGGGGTGTGTGTCAGGATGGGGATGTGCTGTACTGGTGTGTCCAGTTTGCCATTGTTGTTGAGCGCGCTTAGATAAATGTTTCGGCTGCCATTTGTTACAAGCATTCTGCCAGAGGAGGTTTTTCAATCGGCGGCGACGGACCCGACACGGAAACCATTGGCACGGCGCTAATTTTGGGTTTGACTATCTTCAGACCCAGCCCCAGATTCTTTGGACTATTGTGCGGCGATGAGGACGCGGTCGATGAGCGTTGATGCACCAGCACTCGCGGTTTCACCTCAATGGCAATGCTGGGCGAGGATGTGGCCGAAACGGATGAGGTGGCGGTCACGCTGCCCAAGAGCGGAACATGTACCAGTTCCTCGACAGTTTCGCCGGAATCCTGCGAGTCATGTACTATAGCAGCGGCATCGCTGTGGATCAATGCGGAGATCGAGTGATTGTCATCATCCTGCATATAGGGCGGCGGTGCCTCCAGCGAAATGCTGCCTACGATAACATTGGCCGTGGTAATGGCAGAGGAACGGGCCAACAGGCTGGTCACAGCCGTAGGAGATTGATGCTTGGCGTCGTGGAGAACGGGCAGTGTCAGCAGCTCACCAGCTGTGCTGCCGCATTCCTTCATTTCGATGTCCTGCGAGGAGTTTTGCTGTTCCGGCTGCTGTTGCTGGACGGAGTCATCATCGGTTCGCCAAGGACGGAGACTTCTCTGTAAGAGAAGAATTAGGGATTAGCTGTAATTGAGTTGGGGAGAGAGATTATGACTCTTACCCTACGTCCATTGTCTGTGATATTCTCGGCACTCTTCGCCTTGCGGCAGAGCACGCTCTGGGAACCATGACGGCGCAGGAACTCAATGGAATCGAAACCGCGTCCCTCCGACGACACGAATATGGCCGAATTGATGCGACTGCGCGTGCAACGCTCCGAGATCGATGTGGAACGCTCCTCCGCCAGCATGTGGATGTGCTGCAAATACAACAACAATTAGAGAAACTAATTCTCAATGGCGTTGGGGATGTTCCCCAGTCGGAGGAATTTCAGTATGGGGGTTTCTCTTACGCGGCTATTGCAGTGCAACGGTGGGTGAGCAAAGGTGCCGCCACATTCACTGCTGTCGAACTGTATATTCTCAAGTTGCAGTCAAGAGAGACAGACAGAGAGATTGATAGAGAGACAGAAAGCGGGAAGAGAAAGAACAGATAAAGAGACAAATAGCCAAGAGAAAGAGAGAAAGACAAGTGATAACACTTCTCACACAATTTCACACCATAATTAATATATTCATATGTATGCTATACATTGAGAGAGATTTATATTCATACATATATTTAGAAAATTCAATGAATTGGGGATTTTTGCTAATCTACGTAACTTTATCAACAATTAGCAAATTACTAAGCTGCTCTTTAAAGCCGAAAACAACAGAGTGAGCGAGAGAGAGCGAGCGAAGAGAGAAAATATAGTAAAATAACAATAACAAGCGAAAGCGAAAAACCTGCAAACAAAGCGAAAACGAATAAAAGTCAGAGACTTATGTGTGTGTGTGTGTGTGTGAGAGTGGTTTGTGTCCAGGATAAATACGTAGCTCGTGTAATGGCGGCGATTGTGCTTGCTGTGCTCTAACAAAGCGAACCTCGATGCTAGTGTATATATATATGTATGTGTGTGTGTGTGTGTGTGTGAGAGAGAGAGAGAAAAAGACTGAGCGTGGGTTTTCTAGTGTGCGTGCGGTTTGGTGCTCTGTAGATTTTTGTTGTTGCTCAACGCTGCAAAAACGGGCAACGGGCAACGGACAACGGGCGGGCGATCAAAACTTGAAACGGTTAACGATTAAGTGTGACCAAATACGTTTACGAACACGTGGTGCATGGCGTTGGTGCAGTTATCGATAAACGGAATGTAGTACTTTTTTGTTTTCAATCGATAAAGCGAGCAAAATGACGAACAAACGTTGTAACGTATTGCACGAATATCCGTTCTGTTTTTTTTTTTTTTTTTTTTGTGATTTTTGAAGTTTTGGTTTGTTTAGCACTTACGCTGGCGGGCTCACTGTAATTGCTGTGGTTGAGCATTGACGATTCGGTGTGTATGGTATCACTGGCGACCATGCTGTGATATTTGTGCAGCTGCAGCGTCGATGAGCCGCGACTCTCGCGTGATCCTTCGCGGCTGCGATCGGCGCATGAATATTGCCGACGATACTGTCGTCGTCGGCGTCCCGCATTGGGTGGCGCCATTCCGCCTGAGACTGTTCCAATGTTGATGCCGATGCCACCCGGTGGTGGCCCATAATCAGCGTATGCCAGCGCTCGAGTCGGTAACGGAGGCGGGCGAAAGTAACTGGGATCATAGCTGAATTGACGCCGTCGCCACTGATCGTATTGCCGATAATGGCTGAACAGACGACGTCGTCGCAATATCAATTGCTTTTTGGCCTCCAGAACCTCGTTCTCCTCGACAAAGGTGCGCTCCTGTGAGTTCTTCAGTATGCTCCGCTGCTGTGCAAATCTTCGCTGCTTCGCATGGTTGCTGCTGCTGCTGCTGTTCACCGACAGTGGCAGGAGACGTTGAGTTGGGGCTGATTCCCGCTGCAGTTGCAGTAACAGCTGTTGATCCTCGGCGGCCGGTTGTGAACCCTCGTGCTCCTCTCGGGCTAAAACATCATTTCGATCTATGGCAGCAGCGGCACTATCAATGCTATCCACATGCTCCAGCACATTGGCGCCCACAATGGACTGATTGTCAACGCTCGGTCCGCGCACATAGGTATTGATGGGTGTGCCATGACCATGACCATGGCCATGGGTGTGACTGTGGCTGTGACCGTGGCTATGATTGGCAGCACCACTTGGCGTTGCTGTATCACGATGCACTGGTTGCTAGCTTTCCACGTCCGCCTTGTGCAGCAATGCAAATTGACAGCCGCAATCGCGCTCCAACTCTCTGCGTGGATACTGGAAGCATCTATCGAAGATTCCGCATCCCTCACAGCGTGGCAAACACTGTGACTCACCATCAAAACGACCAACAAATTCAATAGATACACAGAGAGAGAGAGAGAGAAAGAGAGAGAAACAGAGAGCGAGCGAGAGGAGAGCAAGAAAAGAGAAGAAGAAAAAAAAGAGAAAGGTGGCAGGAGGCAGGAGGAGCAGCAGCAGCATCGGCATCAGCAGCAGGCGAGTGTTTTGATACATTTCATCATTGGTTCAGTTGGTTGGGGTCGTTTAGGGAACATAAGGAAAGTTTTGTCAGTGATATTCATAGAATACGCTCGAAGACGAACCTCAACAAAGCTGAACAAAACTAAACTAATTACGAGCATTGTATATTAAGTATATTATAAAACAAATTAATGATTCATATAGATTATATATGTATATATGAGATATGGGACTGGGATATAAGTGATTCCATGCTCGAATCCATTTAAGCATTTCAAGTATTTACGAAATTGTAGGAAATACGAGTAAACCGCCCTTAATGGGGTGCAAATTCTAATTGTGACTATGCAGAAATGGGGTTTCAAAATAGGGTTAATAGAAGCGATCAACTAACTTTATTTTAGATATCTATATATATATATTTCATAAAAAAAAGTATTATCTTCGATATCTCGAAGCTTTGAAGCATCAACTCATTCTAAAGGATTAGTTAATACTCATTAACACTAACTACAAATAAGGTAGGGAAAAAAGTAAGGTTAAGTTTCGAAATGCAGTAAATTATTATGCAAATTATAATAAGAATACATATTATTTAATATTTTATTTCTTAGGGGATGCTATAGTGGCAAACAGACAACTTTTATACAGACATTGCGAATAAAGTTTTCTGAATTTTCCGCACTATAATTTCGGTACCAGAGATTACTTTGAAGAAGAAGCATACTCAAAAAAAAAGAAAAAAATCCTTTTTTTTCAGGGAAAAGAGAAAAATTTGATAGGAACGGCGCGTCAAACGATCGTTAATTTTTTG
The DNA here is from genome assembly GCA_018150725.1 of Drosophila quadrilineata. NCBI lineage: Eukaryota > Metazoa > Arthropoda > Insecta > Diptera > Drosophilidae > Drosophila > Drosophila quadrilineata. The sequence goes on from JAECWN010000407.1 coordinate 4,503,017, forward strand.
TGCACTAAGTATATAGGAAAATTGTGCACAGAATTAATGTTAAATGTATTATATAAAAAAAAAAAAATAAATATGTATATATTTGTTCTTGCTGTAAACAATATTTAAGTAAAATAGTATTTACTCTTGACTTGATGCAAAAGCTAATTAAATGCAAAGAATTGTATGTTGTTGTAATTAATTGAGAAATGAAATTGTTTTGAATACCTTGACAAAGAAATCGGGGTGTAGGTTCTATAAATAAAGCATAACAGAAATGAAACAGAGGTAAGTTTACTGCTTTCTTTTTGGCACATTGTACGTTAAACAGAAATTTAGAAATATAGTATATATATATGTATATGTATATGTATTATGTGTATATTGTAGGTAAAAGCTACATATCTCGACCCATCCACAAATACCAACCAAGAGAGAGAGGTTAACTTTTTTGAACCTCTCCCCCAATTTTCCCCAAAACACACACTCTGTATAGTATAGTATATAGTATATGGTATATAGTATATAGTATAGTATATAAGACTGAGATATGTATGTATATAATGCATACCTGATGCGAATGCTGACCATTGCAGCCGCTGGCACTACAGACGCCAGTGCCAGGCACCTTCAGCTGCTCGTGCTTGTAATCCGGCTGATAGGGCAACAGCATCCGTATTTTGCCCCACCGATTGAAGAACAAGGCGATGGCTCCAGCCCACACCATCAGTACGATGAGCACAATGCCAATCTCCACGCCGCGTATCTATTCGAAAGGGAAATGGAAGCAAAAGAGAGAGAGAATCAGGATGAGCATGAGTTGTTGTTGAAGCATAAGTTTAACTAATTAGCTAGTTAGTTAGTTAGTCAGTTAGTACTGTTCTCACTGACGGAAGCTGACAGCCAACTGTTCGCAGTTGCCACATGAATGATTCCTTTAACTTGTTGTCTTTCAGCTATTTTTGGTATGCATAATACTACTATATGTATAAGATTGAGAACAATGGGAATTGGGTGATTTTGCAGGGATTTTCCTAGATTTTCATTCTCTTTTAGCTACATATATAAAGTAAGCTATTTTCAGACGGTGTCCTTCATTACATTTTTATTGATTTAATTGACTGTGGAATTGATATTATTCTATTTGATTTTTACTTTTTTATTAATTGTTTTTAATTTATCTACATAATTTAATGGTAACTTGATTAATTATACATTTTTTTAAATCTTATTACTACACTTTAATAATTATTAGTTAGTTTATTGAATTTTTATAGGATTAGCAAACTTTTTGTATAAGTTTAACTAATTAGCTAGTTAGTTAGTTAGTCAGTTAGTACTGTTCTCACTGACGGAAGCTGACAGCCAACTGTTCGCAGTTGCCACATGAATGATTCCTTTAACTTGTTGTCTTTCAGCTATTTTTGGTATGCATAATACTACTATATGTATAAGATTGAGAACAATGGGAATTGGGTGATTTTGCAGGGATTTTCCTAGATTTTCATTCTCTTTTAGCTACATATATAAAGTAAGCTATTTTCAGACGGTGTCCTTCATTACATTTTTATTGATTTAATTGACTGTGGAATTGATATTATTCTATTTGATTTTTACTTTTTTATTAATTGTTTTTAATTTATCTACATAATTTAATGGTAACTTGATTAATTATACATTTTTTTAAATTTTATTATTACCTTTTTATTATTTATTAGTTTATTGAATTTTAATAGAATTAGCAAATAATTTCGATGTACTATTACTTAGATTATTTATTATTTTATCATTTAATTAATTTTCTTTATCTTTGTGAATTGTGAATTTAATTTGCATTCATAAGCATAATTATTCTTTTTATTATAAATGACTGAATTCGAATTTAACATTATTATTATTTTTTTTTATTTTTTAATTTATTCTTTTATTTATTTTATATTTATTTATATTTTCTTTGTAGCCTTAGTGGAAAATTAGATTAAAATCGATACTATGTCAAGATATTCTATAAAAAATTTAACTATTAGAATAAAAATGATTATTTTTGGCAACGATATTTCTTATATATATACATATATAAATACATTTTCAAATTTAATTAAAATCAGAAAACACTTTTTGTAAATATCACCCAAATGTAAAAAGTATATATATATTTTCTCTGTCATTCCCTTTGTCAGAATATTTACATATTATTTTTAAATAGATAGATTGCAAATTATTAATAAATAAATTTAAAAAAAATTAAATTAAAAATCAAATCAAAAACAAAATTTCTCTTTTCCCCTCCATCCCCCCTTACCGTAGGCAACTCCCTTGTCGTGCTGTGGGTTAGCGTATTGGTTGCGGTGGAGGTGACATCGTCGCCAAAGAGGCTGCTATTGCCGCCATTCCGTCCATTGCCATAAATGCCCGGCGGGAAATCCAGCTGTGATGTATTCTTGGGCAGATCTAAGAAAATTGAAAAACAATTAGTGCCACCACACACATACATATAGCAGAATATGTTGACTATGCTTACCGAGGGTGCGGAACTTGATCTGTCCCTGGCTGCGATACTTTTTGCCCATCCAAATGGCAGTCACAGATAATGAGTATTGGGTGCTGGGCACCAGACGATCCAGGACAATGGCCTCGCTGCTGCCGGCCACATCCTGTACAACCCTGTAACTTAAATTAATTCAATTACCACTCTCGAACGTCAACTAATTGTGTGATTGTGTCTGTGGCTAATTGCATAAAAACAAAACTAGAAAAAGTCAAAAAAATGAAAGTATCTACTACTACTGCAATAAATTGCCGATAGTTGGAATCTCTGTCGCTAAGGCAACTTAATTGCAACAGAGAGTCTCTACGGCTAACTAGGTGATATATGAGCCAGTATGTAGTCCTAGTGGAGCCGTAATTACAGCTCGGTTGGTACCACCAATATTTCACTTTGTCACTTTGCCGGGCTGTTAGCCAAACATGTCCTAGATTTTACCAATTGAGCTCATGTTGCCAGTGCATACATAACGTATAGTGATGGATAAATTAATAGAAACGGCAAGTGGTATTTTTATTTTTATTTCTATTGTTGTCGACTGGCATAATAAAAATGTCAATTTTTTCAAACTGAGCTGAATTATTTATGACGATTATATATTTTAATTTCCAGTAGCAAAAGGAAAGTTCTAATTTTATAATTATTTTTATTTTTCTTAAAATATTTCTAAGTTTTCTTTATGAAAAATAGATTTTTATTTTAAAATTCAGTGTAAAATTCAGCTCTTGGTTTCATTTCCACCCACTACTCATGTGATGTTAAAGTACTTAAAGCTGCACAGATTCTTTATTCATTAAATTTATTAAGAAAAAATAATAATTCCAATATTACTTGCCTTTCACACTACCAAAAGTATGTTGAAATATTGTAAATTCTCCCCAAAATATGTCGAAATCTATGTAAATACCGCCAGTTCCCAATAATTAAATCTTCTACTTATTTCTAGCATAAATTATAAATAAAATATACTAAAACTATGACTTTTACAATTCAATTTAAGAAAAAGCAACGTCACGTTTCTATTAAGTTTTCCAGCACTGTGTGTACATATGTTGGGGATGTGTCTGTGAGAGCCTAACAAGTGCGTGTGTTTGTCCTGGCTGCCTAGACATTTGGCCTGTGTCGCTGTTGCAGTGTATATCTCCTGTTACAGTTACAGCGTATGGCCAAAGCCGCCTGACAAATGATTCATTATTCATACACAACATTCAACTACATTCACACACACACACATACACTCACACACAGCTACTACACGTACAAATACAAACAAGAGCATACGCGACGCCGCAATGGCCCCCAATGGAATCGTCGGCGTCGTTGTCGCCGTCATCGTCGTTGTCCAACAGGCGTAACGCCCCACAACAAAAAAATAACAGTTCATTTCTGACCGTAGTCAGATAAACGACCATCAAATACCCTGTCAGTAATGACAATCTAAGAGCTGCCCCAAAGAAAAACTTTGAAATTACAAAAGATTTAGTATGAAATGCCCACAAATCGTGTATATCAGGCATACAAAGTGTACGGTGTTGAAGTCAGGAAAGTTAACAGGCTTCAAATACCCTATAAATGCAGCTGTCACAATTTAAATACCAGCCCTAGGATATACTTGCAAGTTCCCAAACTGTTTAAACTGAGTTGCCCACAAATCGGGTATATCAGGCAATCACAGACTGTACGGTGCCTAGAACCGGAAAGTTAATAAGCATACAACCCGCCCTTGTGTCGAACCATAATTATAGATTTAAGTTTAATAATGTATGCAAGGACTATCAATTAGCCATGCCCACACACCCACACACACACACACACACATAGCTGGAAAATATTGTCTAGGGGCGGCCGTAATTTGGTTAATTAGATGAGCGTGTGTCGAATTTTTCTTTCGGAAACAAAAAACAAAGCTCCACGGTTTACAATAATTGCAGCTAAAGGAAGATAGGAATATCTTACACTTTGAAGTTACAATTACACAAGCGAAGTTGAAGTAACTTTAAGTTTTCTTTTGATAAGGTGGTTTATTTTCTGGGCTACGTTTCAAATTTCCAACTAAAAGTGGAAAATTTCCATAATTTAAGTTTGTGCACAGCTGTCACAGTCTCTTCTATAAGTGGCTTTCCCAGTGTCTCTCTTCTCCATTCAAAATGAGATGTATGCAAAAAAGTTGTAAGAGAAATATGTATGTATGTATATATTATTATAATATATTATAATTTGGAATAAACTAATATACCCCATGCCCCAGTATTCTATGTGCCGCCGCTTTATGCAAACTTTTGTAGCAAGCAAACAACAGCCCAGAACACAACCAACAGACACATGTGACAGCTTCTAAAGTTTTTGGCTTATTAAAGTTAACGTCAAATGTCGCCATGGGGCAAATCAAATGCAATGCACATCGCATACAAGGCGTAAGCGAAACTGAAACTGAAACCGAAACTAAAACCGAATCAGCAGTGGGTGGAGTCGCTTTTCCCATTCATTTGCTCAACATTTGCCACTAGCCACAATTTGCACCACGCACGCCATCCGTTTTGTGGCATTCAACATTCGACAACAACATTTGCTGCTCTGTCCCCTTTATCGACCCCTCGCTTCACGCGTCTGGCTTGGGTTTTGTCGCTTTCGGCTTCTGTGGCCTTTCCCCATTTCGTCGAGGATTGGCATTAGAAATGCAGATGAATTTAGCATTTGGGAATTGAATTCTCATTCTCTTATGCAATGCCAACTTCACTGTTTGTTTGCATAGCGAGCAGCGTAATGAGGACTCCCAACAAAATTCCTCATTCAAATATTTTGTTAGCAGTCCATAGTTTTCGAAGCGATAAAATTTGAAACGGTTGATTTTTGGCAAAGTTATGGCTGTTCAAAGTTTGGAAGACATCCAATTTAAGAAATATGTCTATTTTGAGTATTTTTTTTTACACTTCTGGCCATATTTTCTAAAATACTGCATCAAATTCAGTGCGGTAAAAAATTTTACGTCTATTTTAATGCTAGAAATCGATCAGATACAAAAAATTCCGATTTCAAGATGTTCGATTTTTTGACATGTTTACAAGGCTCAGATATGAAAAAATGGCAAAAAATAAGCGAAAATTAAAAAATTGCACAACGGAAAAAATTTGAATGCAGATTCAAACTATAATCACAACCATTGAGAAAAATGCAAAAATTTTGAAAATCGGTTGATTTTTGGCAAAGTTATGGCGGTTTAAAGTTTGCTAGAAACTCGCTACATAGAATATGGTGATTTTTGGTGAAGTTCTTTCACGTTCTTAACCATATTTCTTAAAATATTGCATCAAATTAACTTCGGTAAAGGGTTTTATATCAATTCTGATGCCGGAAATTGGTTTGCAAAATAAAGTAAAAATACACTGATTTTTGGCAAAATTATGGCTGTTCAAAGTTTGGAAGAAATCCAATTTAAGAAAAATGTCTATTTTGAGTAATTTTTTTACATTTTTGGCCATATTTTCTAAAATACTGCATCATCAGATATGAAAAAATGGCAAAAAATAAGCGAAAATTAAAAAATTGCACAACGGAAAAAATTTGAATGCAGATTCAAACTATAATCACAACCATTGAGAAAAATGCAAAAATTTTGAAAATCGGTTGATTTTTGGCAAAGTTATGGCGGTTTAAAGTTTGCTAGAAACTCGCTACATAGAATATGGTGATTTTTGGTGAAGTTCTTTCACGTTCTTAACCATATTTCTTAAAATATTGCATCAAATTAGCTTCGGTAAAGGGTTTTATATCAATTCTGATGCCGGAAATTGGTTTGCAAAATAAAGTAAAAATACACTGATTTTTGGCAAAATTATGGCTGTTCAAAGTTTGGAAGAAATCCAATTTAAGAAAAATGTCTATTTTGAGTATTTTTTTTACATTTTTGGCCATATTTTCTAAAATACTGCATCATCAGATATGAAAAAATGGCAAAAAATAAGCGAAAATTAAAAAATTGCACAACGGAAAAAATTTGAATGCAGATTCAAACTATAATCACAACCATTGAGAAAAATGCAAAAATTTTGAAAATCGGTTGATTTTTGGCAAAGTTATGGCGGTTTAAAGTTTGCTAGAAACTCGCTACATAGAATATGGTGATTTTTGGTGAAGTTCTTTCACGTTCTTAACCATATTTCTTAAAATATTGCATCAAATTAACTTCGGTAAAGGGTTTTATATCAATTCTGATGCCGGAAATTGGTTTGCAAAATAAAGTAAAAATACACTGATTTTTGGCAAAATTATGGCTGTTCGAAGTTTGGAAGAAATCCAATTTAAGAAAAATGTCTATTTTGAGTAATTTTTTTACATTTTTGGCCATATTTTCTAAAATACTGCATCAAATTCAGTGCGGTAAAAAATTTTACGTCTATTTTAATGCTAGAAATCGATCAGACACAAAAAATTCCGATTTCAAGATGTTCGATTTTTTGACATGTTTACAAGGCTCAGATATGAAAAAATGGCAAAAAATAAGCGAAAATTAAAAAATTGCACAACGGAAAAAATTTGAATGCAGATTCAAACTATAATCACAACCATTGAGAAAAATGCAAAAATTTTGAAAATCGGTTGATTTTTGGCAAAGTTATGGCGGTTTAAAGTTTGCTAGAAACTCGCTACATAGAATATGGTGATTTTTGGTGAAGTTCTTTCACGTTCTTAACCATATTTCTTAAAATATTGCATCAAATTAACTTCGGTAAAGGGTTTTATATCAATTCTGATGCCGGAAATTGGTTTGCAAAATAAAGTAAAAATACACTGATTTTTGGCAAAATTATGGCTGTTCAAAGTTTGGAAGAAATCCAATTTAAGAAAAATGTCTATTTTGAGTATTTTTTTACATTTTTGGCCATATTTTCTAAAATACTGCATCATCAGATATGAAAAAATGGCAAAAAATAAGCGAAAATTAAAAAATTGCACAACGGAAAAAATTTGAATGCAGATTCAAACTATAATCACAACCATTGAGAAAAATGCAAAAATTTTGAAAATCGGTTGATTTTTGGCAAAGTTATGGCGGTTTAAAGTTTGCTAGAAACTCGCTACATAGAATATGGTGATTTTTGGTGAAGTTCTTTCACGTTCTTAACCATATTTCTTAAAATATTGCATCAAATTAACTTCGGTAAAGGGTTTTATATCAATTCTGATGCCGGAAATTGGTTTGCAAAATAAAGTAAAAATACACTGATTTTTGGCAAAATTATGGCTGTTCGAAGTTTGGAAGAAATCCAATTTAAGAAAAATGTCTATTTTGAGTAATTTTTTTACATTTTTGGCCATATTTTCTAAAATACTGCATCAAATTCAGTGCGGTAAAAAATTTTACGTCTATTTTAATGCTAGAAATCGATCAGACACAAAAAATTCCGATTTCAAGATGTTCGATTTTTTGACATGTTTACAAGGCTCAGATATGAAAAAATGGCAAAAAATAAGCGAAAATTAAAAAATTGCACAACGGAAAAAATTTGAATGCAGATTCAAACTATAATCACAACCATTGAGAAAAATGCAAAAATTTTGAAAATCGGTTGATTTTTGGCAAAGTTATGGCGGTTTAAAGTTTGCTAGAAACTCGCTACATAGAATATGGTGATTTTTGGTGAAGTTCTTTCACGTTCTTAACCATATTTCTTAAAATATTGCATCAAATTAACTTCGGTAAAGGGTTTTATATCAATTCTGATGCCGGAAATTGGTTTGCGAAATAAAGTAAAAATACACTGATTTTTGGCAAAATTATGGCTGTTCAAAGTTTGGAAGAAATCCAATTTAAGAAAAATGTCTATTTTGAGTAATTTTTTTACATTTTTGGCCATATTTTCTAAAATACTGCATCAAATTCAGTGCGGTAAAAAATTTTACGTCTATTTTAATGCTAGAAATCGATCAGACACAAAAAATTCCGATTTCAAGATGTTCGATTTTTTGACATGTTTACAAGGCTCAGATATGAAAAAAAGGCTAAAAATAAGCGAAAATTAAAAAATTGTACAACGGAAAAATTTTTAATGCAGATTCAAACTATAATCACAACCATTGAGAAAAATGCAAAAATTTTGAAAATCGGTTGATTTTTGGCAAAGTTATGGCGGTTTAAAGTTTGCTAGAAACTCGCTACATAGAATATGGTGATTTTTGGTGAAGTTCTTTCACGTTCTTAACCATATTTCTTAAAATATTGCATCAAATTAACTTCGGTAAAGGGTTTTATATCAATTCTGATGCCGGAAATTGGTTTGCAAAATAAAGTAAAAATACACTGATTTTTGGCAAAATTATGGCTGTTCGAAGTTTGGAAGAAATCCAATTTAAGAAAAATGTCTATTTTGAGTAATTTTTTTACATTTTTGGCCATATTTTCTAAAATACTGCATCAAATTCAGTTCGGTAAAAAATTTTACGTCTATTTTAATGCTAGAAATCGATCAGACACAAAAAATTCCGATTTCAAGATGTTCGATTTTTTGACATGTTTACAAGGCTCAGATATGAAAAAATGGCAAAAAATAAGCGAAAATTAAAAAATTGCACAACGGAAAAAATTTGAATGCAGATTCAAACTATAATCACAACCATTGAGAAAAATGCAAAAATTTTGAAAATCGGTTGATTTTTGGCAAAGTTATGGCGGTTTAAAGTTTGCTAGAAACTCGCTACATAGAATATGGTGATTTTTGGTGAAGTTCTTTCACGTTCTTAACCATATTTCTTAAAATATTGCATCAAATCAACTTCGGTAAAGAGTTTTATATCTATTCTGATGTCAGAAACTGGTTTGCAAAATAAAGTAAAAATACACTGATTTTTGGCAAAATTATGGCTGTTCGAAGTTTGGAAGAAATCCAATTTAAGAAAAATGTCTATTTTGAGTAATTTTTTTACATTTTTGGCCATATTTTCTAAAATACTGCATCAAATTCAGTTTGGTAAAAAATTTTATGTCTATTTTGATGCTAGAAATCGATCAGGCACAAAAATTTCCGATTTCAAGATGTTCGATTTTTTGACATGTTTACAAGGCTCAGATATGAAAAAATGGCAAAAAATAAGCAAAAATTAAAAAATTGCACAACGGAAAAAATTTGAATGCAGATTCAAACTAGTATCACTACCATTGAGAAAAATGCAAAAATTTTGAAAATCGGTTGATTTTTGGCTGTTTACAGTTTGCTAGAATCTCGTTATATAGAAGATGGCGACTTTTGGAGTTTGGAAAACATTGTAAAATGCTTTCAGTAGAATTTGATTTAAGCTCAACACGTTTCGTTTAAGCTCAGACTAAGTGTTATGACTGCCACCGTCAGATTCGGTATATGACTCTCTTTTTGCAAACCAGATATATATATATATGTATGTATATTTGTGTGTGTAATGCAGGTGTGTCTGTGTGTTTGTTTATTCGCAGTAAGTTTTCAGCTCAGTGGATTTCCGGTTCTGTTGAATAAACAATCAGCTAACAAGCCCGCATGACTTCAATTGGCTCTGACTTAAAAAAAAAAAAAAATAAAAATAAAAACAAACAAATATGTGTCCATTACTCAGACTCTAAATTGTAAATTCAAGCTAAATGCGAGTATGTGAGTATAACGGTTGTTCATATCATATATGCTCATGTGTAAATGTGCAGTTAGTGGAAAAGTATTTTACTTTCAATTTTTAATAACTTATGATATGGACGTTGTGCGGCTTTATGGTCAAAAGTTCATATCCAAGCCCTGATAAATGTTCACTCCACAGTTCAGACAACTAAACAGTTTACTGATATTTTTATACCCAAATATTTTTGTCATTTTATCACGAATTTCTTGCTTTTGTATTAATCCCAATTTTACAACTTAAGTTAAGTTTGTGGCCAAGTTTTCTTCTTGTTGTCATGCCACACAAACTTTCTACAAAAGCTGTTGATACCTTGTGGAAGCCACACAGCATCAAGGCTCTTTCGAAGTTTCCCCAGACGACATTATAATCGCTCAGCTTCAGCGAAGAGCACAAAAGGACATTGAACTGAAATTAATGGGATATTCAGAATGGCAAAGTTCAAGAACTATAGTTATTTTCAAGGCTTTAACATGTTTTTCTTGATTCGAAATAAATATTTAACATTTTAAAGTAGCAGCAAAGTTTTATCCACACGAGGCCTGTCATAACTCATCAAGTGTGATGATAATGAAAACTTTTTGCTGTCAGTCAGAGTCCAATGAAGGAAATGTAATTAAGTATACGTCATGTGGTACGAATAGCCATATAGTTGCAAAACGAAACAATTTGTCTAAAAAGTTCACAGACTAAACACAAATAATTATGCGAATTGTAACACTTGACAATGCGAATAGAGAGAGAACAAATTATCTATAGTTTATAGAGAAATTCCAAAAAAAAAACAAAAAAAAATGTAGCATACTTAAGTGGGCCTTGACATTTGACTTTCGCCAGCGCATTCACTTAACAATTTTGTATATGTATATAAAGAGCGGAAAAAACAAAATTGTCGGAAAATAACAGTTGAAAAAGGCTAATGAATGCCCTTACAATTTGGAGAGAAATATTATAAATGCACTTTGTCAGCGGCTCAATTGAATCTATCTACATATATTTGTGATATTGATTGGAATTTCTCCGAGTATTTGTCCGCGCTGCTGTTCGTCTGTCTGTCTGACTGTCTGTCTGTCTGTCTATGCACGGGTCTGAAAGTACCTTAATTGTTATTAATTATTATTGTTATTGATGGTGCTTCACAGGCTAGACAAATTGGAACTCTGTTCTCGTATGTTTCAATGCAATAAGGGGCGTTCAGCAATCATTTGTAAATCCAACTACACCATGTCCATATGTGTGCTGGGCAACCACTCTATATATAGTATATATATACACAATATACTATATAAATTCTGGGCGTGTGAATGTCAGTGAGTGTGTGTTATGTTATTGTTGTGTCTGTTGGGCCTTTAGGGTATACGTTTTTCTAGAGCAAAAGCTAAAGCGAGTCATCGTCAACGTGTCTATGTACTAATTCATACATTATTCACCGTCACAATTTTACTCGAAAAACGGCTGGAAGATACTCGAAACCCGCACACATACAATGGAGGTAACATTTCCCAATCCTGCTTCCACTCTTTGACCTGACCCCCCCCTCCCTTTTAATGAGTGGACAGCACTAAAAATCGATAGTAAAGTGGAAAAAAGAAAATATTAAAAAACAAACTCAAACTAACTTATAAATAATGGCGAAATGAAATGAAATGAAACTCGTACTCGTCTTGATGATAATAAAATTTTGATATAGGCGTGAACTATACGAAACTTTTTTACGAAACCTACACAAAACTAAGAAGAGGAAAAACCAGAAGCAGGAGAAACCTACACAATTCCTCAATTCAAAAGACAAACACGCGCGCGCTTGCAGTCAAAAACTAGCACACGGCATCGCCATTAAATTCAACAAAAAAAAAAAGAAAGAATAAAAATGAAAAACACCTTGACCACAATAACAATAATAATAACAACTAAAACTATTACATATAACAATATAAAAGGCACAGCAGCAGCATGCCATCAAATAATGCATGCAGTCCAGTCAGTCAAGAATGTAAGAAAGAAAGAGTCGCAAAAGCCAAGCACTTAACTTATTACTCGCTACACGGCATTCCAATGTCCTTCAGCGTGACGTGCAGCAGCAGCAGCAGCAGCAGCGAAAGCGGAAGTTCCTAGTTTGTACTGCTGCTGCTCAGCTATGCAATGTCGTTCACTTGCTTTGCTTTCTTCACTTTTGCTGCTTTTTGCTCTTTTTTTGCTTTTCACTTTTCGCTTCTTTTGCATGCGAAGCACAGACGACGGCCGGAGTGGGAGTGGGAGTGGAGAGAACGGAAGCAATGACAATGGAGATGCAGAGCACAGCGGGTGAAGTGAAACCGCAACTGATATATTAGTATTACCAGCATGTGCTCCATGAATTTTTCTTTGCTTATCGATGCTTTCTGCTCTGCTCTGCTCTCAGTACTACTTTTTGCTTGCAGTTGAGATTGCTTGCTAGCTACACTGCGAGAAAAAGTTAGCTTTTTATGAACTCCCTACACACTGAATATATAGGGCTTGCTATCACTTACGTTATATATTTGCTATATATAGAGTACAGTTTATGTTTTTATAGAGCTGAAGTATTTGTAGTTCTATTGGCACCTATCTGTATACTTTCATCTATATTCATTAACCTTTGTTTTGTCTATAAATAAACTGTCATTCATAAAATTTCAATTGCATTTTCGATTTTCAGTTTTGTGGGCCACAACTTATTCAATAACTCTTTGACATTTATGAGGGTTTCTGTTATTTTTCTGTTAGCTTTACTTTTACCCCACTTTCATTTAGGAGAACTTCAAGTACATGCTGTTCTGCATACCACGTACTAAGCGCGGTATGGGAGTTTTATGGAACAGCAATGTCACTGACATTTCCCATGCTCATTGATTGGTTCTACATCTCGTACCTAAAGTTCGAAATATATTAGTGGCTTCGAAAATATTTGCCAGGTATTTTCTAGGTTTCACAGAACAATTAAACTATCATTTGTCAGTAGTTTGAGATTTGATTTTGTTTTTTAAAAATTTGTTAAATGCTTGGTAAGTGCTCGTTGATTATAATCAGCCGTCTTGTGCTTGATTTTGTTTTGTTTTTGATTCCCTTATGGGGTTTTCTTGGCGTTTTCATTTCTCCTGTTCAACAAAGTCGCGGTCATTTTGGCTTTAACTTTTTTCTATTTGCCTGTTGTGGCCTTAAACTCCGCCCATTGCACTTGCGGCTGGCTTTGTTTCTCGGTATTTAGCTCATGGCCAACACAGACACATACACCTACACATACAGGCAAACAACAAATACACCTCATACACACAAAGAGAAACACAAACAAACTTTGGTGAGCTGTCAATTGCATAAAACATTTTTGTAAACTTGGCAAACGCCCTTTTTTGCATAATTGCAGTTGCAATTTCGCAGTGCCTGGGAGCACAGAAACGTAACAGAAGTGACTGAGGAGTGAGCGGTGTCTGTTTCGGTTGCCAGAGAGTGTATCGAGGGTACCTACCTGTCGTCGGTGGGCTTATAGGTGACCACATATTTCTCGATGGGATGTGCACGCAGATCGATCTGAGTTTGCCACGAGACACGCACAGCTGTGGGCGTTAGAAATGTGACCGTTATGTTCTCCGGCGTAGCTGGTATTGTACCTACAATATTTATATAATATATGTATATATTTATGTATTTCAATACATATATAGTATATATCGTGTCAGTTGTGTGGTATGGTTACTCACCAGCCAGACAGGCATTGACAAACAGCACGGCAATCAACACAAACATTGCGCTTCAATAGTTTCAGTTTCACTTTGATAATGATGACGGTGTTGATGATGTTCGTGATGATAAAGATGATGATGATGATGATGATGACGTTTGTTGAGTATATAATTGTGTTGTCCTGGAAGCGGATTTCCTATGGTTTCCGCTTCGTTGCACGCTTTTTCGTTGTCTCAGTGTTTCGTTCTATATATTCTTAGTTTGTTGTAGTTTAAAGTTTTCTTCTTTTTTTATAGTTGTTGTTTCTTTTATATGTTGTTGCTCGTTTTAAGCATAAAGCTAACTAAAAACATAAAAATCAGTCTTTGCTTATGTCTGTTTTCCGCTGCTTTGCTTGCTTGCTGCCTTGCTTTTCTTTCTATTGTCCTGGCCAATTATGCATCTCCCTTTCTCTCTCTCTCTCGTACTTTGGAGTTGTTTGTTGTCTCTCTCGCTGCTGCTGCGTAATTTAATTTAGTTGCGTTTTTCTATGTCTCTATCAGCTGTTGTCGCAGTTTTTTGTTTTTTGTTTTATTTTTCATAGCACATTTTTATGGGCATTGTTGGCTGGTGTGCGTATGTGTGTGTGTGTGCCTTGTCTTGAATCATCATGTTGGCAGCGTGTGACAGTGTGTATGTGTGTGTATCTTCTTGTTGTTTATACTCTGCTCTATTTGCTGCTTATTGTTTCGTGATACATTTGAGTAAAATTATTCACCTTGCGTTTGAAGTTTTTTCTCGCTCTCTTTACTTTCCTTTCTTTTATATATGAGTATATATACATATACATATATATATATATATATTTTATTATTTCAAGCCGCAAGTCGTAATGTTATTTTCCTGCCTCTGTTCTAGTGTTCATTGCCATTTGTTGTTGTTCTTGTTATTATTGGCCCGAAATAAAATCAATAACAAAACAAAAAAAAACAAAAAAAACGGAAAAAACGAAGATGTGGAGTAGGAAAAGTGACTTTTGTCAGGCCTGTCAGGCTGCGGGCTCGACAATCGTTGATTTTTCGTGCGGCAAAACTATTGTAAAGCCACTTTACACAGCTTTTTAACAATTTTCTACGTTTTGTATTCTGTTTTTTTTGTTTTAAAGTAGGCAATTTGTTGTCGTTTAGTTGTTGCTGTTGTTGTTGTACGTTGTTGCCTCGTGCCACAAGTCGAAATTAATTCAATGCGACGGCGACGGCTCTGCTGGAGGCCAAAAGCTGCCACCTGTCGTCGCCGTCCTTTTCGGGCTTCGTTTGCAACGAAAATTTAATGTTTGCTTAGCTGTTGTTGTGTTCGTTTCTCTTTCCCGTTGCTGTAGTTGTTGTAATTGTTGTTGTTGTTGTTGTTGTTACTTGGCGTTGCTGTAGTTGACGTTGTTCGTTGTTTAATTTTATGCATTGCGCATTTTGTTAACAATTTTTGGCTTAATTGCCAAAGCATTTAAGCGGCAGCAATTTTCCCTCCCTTTCTCACTCTATGATCTCTGTTATGTTATTGTTGTTCCTCTTGTTGCGCTTCTTTTTTGTATACGTTGTTCTCTGTTTGGGTTTCGTTGGAATTTTTTTTTGGTTTGTTTATTTTAGCTTTCGTTCTGTTTTTGTCGTTAATTATTGCTGGGCGCTGTTGTTGTGTTCTGTCTGCAATAAATCAAAGTATTTTTTTCATTCTTATTTCGTTTCTTTCTTTGTTGGATTATTAATGTGTGGAAATATATGCATAACAATATAATAAACATAATGGCTGAAAGCGGGCAAACTTATTAGGCAAATTGTTTGGCATTAATAATATTATTAATTATAATTAAATTGTGCATTGTGCAATCTCAACATGTTCGCTTCGCTCCATCAACTTCACTTTGATAATATTCATTAGTTAAATTGAAAGCAAACATAAAGTGTTGCATACTTGCGGGCGCTACTTATGAATATCAAATATTACGCATACGACACGTGTTCATTTTAATATATCCTTATGTTCTTTGTGTTGTTGTTGTTGTTGTTGTTATACATATATAATTCCATTTCATATTCATTTTACGGCTTGCATAAGCACGCAATATGAATTTCTTTAGCGTTTCAATCATGCGTAAATATTTCTGTCCATTTCACCCTTGACTTATCGCTCCATCTACTTAAATCCTTGTGTTCTCTCTCCACATGCCTGTGGCTTTGCCTAGTTAACAATACAATAACTCTCAAAATGTTAAGGTATTTTGTATATTTCTTTCATCTGCTCCTGAAAACTTACAGAATGTCTATTATGTGAGAAAAAAAAACAAGTACTCTTCGCCAATTCCGAAATTGTTTCCCCATAACAAATTCTAATGCAGCTTGACAGACCTGTTAATACCCTAACTTGCAGCTGCTTGCTTAATTGCTTAAGTCCTCGCATACCTCCCACCTTTGATTAATGAGCAGCTTAACGCAGAGAGTTGGCTTCGCCTGCGGACAACACTCATCAATTTCAATTTGGCACTCTCTACAGGGTAGCCTAAGTGTATAGGGTATGCGCAGCTATAAATTTCCATTACATTTTCTGTATAGTTTCTCTGTATATTTTTTTTTTTTTTTTTTCTTTTTGTTGATACACAAACCGTTTGTTTATGAACTCGCGGCCAGTGCAAGCAACAAAGGCCAACAACAAAAAGCCAAAAAGCAAAAAAAAAAAAGCAATTAAACCAAAACCGAAATGAGATTTGTGACTGAGCCATTGATGCTTAAACGTTTGATGAGCTTGTTGTCCGACCATAATCCAATAAACTGATCAGAATAGACTACATATATGTATATAGTATATATGTCGTATGAATATCCATAGTGTTATTGGCTGTGGCTTGTGTGCATAATAGATTTCCATGTGGAATTATGCAGCGCCATAAAACCGAGAGCACAGTAACCTCCCTATTGAATATTGATAGATTTAAGTTGGTTAAGTAGCCTTAAATGCCAATATACATATATATATATATACTACCGACTTTTGTGTATATATATATGTATGTATACAGTATGTTCTTGTTCTCGTATTTGCTTTTGATTGAATCGCCTGGACTCCGTGTCTTGGGATTTACGACCGTCACGTAGCATTTCCAGCCATACGGCAACAGTCTGAGCATATGTATGTCCCCCTTTATCATTTTCTTTATATCTCCCCCACTCCATATCTTTTCCTGCCCCTCTCTGTCTTGTGTCTGTACGTGGCATCATTAAAGTGTCATACAGGGTATACGTGGTAGCCGCCACGCCTTTTAAAAAAGGGCACACTTAATTGCGACGGGCTGCAAATGGGCTTGACTTTTTATCAAAATGATTTTGACATTTTGTTCCTCTTGGATTTTCAACTTGTTTGTTGTTATCCCTTCAATTATGTAAATAATTTTGTGTGGATTATTATTAAATTTTCAAGCACAACGCGTTGGCATGTCACACACAAGTCAACAGAATGCTTAATACGAGTGCGACCATCTGTGTTGCCAAAAAAAAAAGGGATTACAAAAAGATGAAATTGCATGAAAAAAGTATAAAAAGCGATCAAATTGTATGAAAAGGGGATATAAACATGTTGAAATTGTATAGAAAAAGTGGATCTTTAGATATAGTTTAAGTTTATATGAAACAAGACGGTTATGATAAGTTCTATCCTCCGCTTACGTTCAGCTAATTTCTATAAATTTAGTATAAATTAATTTAATTAAATTAAATTTATTTTTTAATACCTTAGATTCTCTCTTCTCTGCTCTTAAAACTACTGAATATTACTAAGAAATCCTTTTTCCTTTATTTCTTAAAAAAAAAATAGCCAGAAATGATGTCAAAACAGGATAAGCTCAGAATTTATCTGCCAACACTGTACTACAACTTTACATACGCCCCCATCTATTTTTCTTCCTTTTTTCAATTCTCTCTCAATGGTATTCGTAATTTAAATGTTAATGTAATGAAGCAAGAAAAATTTAATTTCAGACTGCAAAATAAATACGAGGCAAACAAATTAACTCTGATATATACTGCTGCTGCTGATGGTGCTGATGACGTGCTGTTTAAGGATATGGTATAGTATATTTCCTATATATGCTTGGTGACGTTGCTGACGCACTCCTAGAATTTGTCTCATTCCACACACCCCCATTCACCATCACTCTGTTTCTCTTTCCCCTCCTTTACCCACTCATTACATGTTGTGTAGTGTAGTGTACGTAGTGTTTGTTTGTGTGGGTTACACATGCAGTCCACAAAATGTAGTGTGGGCACACTGGTAGGCAAAAGCAGTTATCGTAAAATTAAAATGGCGGCTAGTACGCGCTGTCGCCGCTGACGTCGTCGTCGTCGTCGTCGTCGTCGTCGACGACGGTGTCGTTGTTGTCGTTCTTGCCGCTGTTAATTATGGCGACAATACATGCACGCATACAAGCGCACGCTTCACTTCGCTTTCTCACACATACTTAGCCCTTTGGCTTGCATGTCTATTGCCTATGTATACATGTGTGTGTGTGTGTGTGTGTGTGTGTTTTTTGAATTTTCTGTTTTGTTTCTTGATGTTGTTCGTACCTCTACCACTGCATATAGTACGTTTCGACTGTAGCTTATTGAGGACTTTTGGCATTTTGTTGTTGAACTTTTTGTGTGAGTTTAAGTTGCTGTTACAGTTACTGTTACTGTTACTGTTATTGTTTCTCTTCCTCTTGGACTCCTACTTTCTCTCTCTCTCTCTCTATCGGTTACTGTTTATTGTTTGTTTGTCTTTGTGCTGCGGTGTTTGCGGTAGCCAGCCAACAGACAATAAATCAATCAACTGTGTTAACATCAAATTGCCCACAGACAAAACTTCCCAACTGCCGACTGCTGTTTGTCTGTGTATATGCATGTAAGTGTGTATGTGTGGGACAATACCAACATTTGTATAACTGTGAACGTTATGAACAGAAAAAGTTTGAAAGTTTGGCTCACTTTTGAGGCAAACGAAAAAAAAATACAAAAATAAAAAAGGCTTGTGTCCTTACTCCCCTTAGGACTTCACTCGACTGTTTCTAGCTTGATCTATGCGTCTGTGTGTTAGTGCACTGAGCGAAACTGAAGAAGTTTACTCAAGTTTGGTTTATGGTAAATTGCAGGATTAAACTTAAGTGACACTTTTGGCTTCTAAACTTTTGCTTTGCGTTATTGTTGCACTTATCTTTTAATTGACTGCGACCTAAAGTTATAATTACTCGCATTTCATTTATGGATTTATTTTTTTACCGACTTTTAAAGTTAAAAATATTGGCATTTTTTCATTTAATTTATTATATTATATAATATATATTATATTATATATGTTTATAATTACATTATTATTATAATTATTGCCATTATTTGTTAAACATTTTTGTTTATCTATTATTTATTTATTTATTTTGCATGATTTTTTAAATTATAATTATTATCACGGCTTTCTTGTTCATTTATATATTTATATTTTTCAATCGTAAATATTGTTATTAATTTTTTATTAATTTTTTAATTTTTAATTATTATCATTAATTTCTCTATTTTATTTTAATAATTTGCAAGATTTCCTTGAAGTTCAGCCCGCATACTGTTTCAACTCCTGCACTTGCTACTTATTTCTTGCTGTGTATGTGCTTTAAACTGCTGTAAGCAAGCAATAGAGGCAGAGACAGCGGCAGAAGAGTGTGCGAGAGTGGGAAGGAGGAGCTTATACACAATGCTATTATTTGCTGGGCTGCTCGTAAAAACAAAAGCACTTGCTTCAATCCCAGAGCCCAAAAGCGCGCTTCAGCTTTCTATGTATGTAAGCCACATGTTTCTGCGTTTATATGCATGAATTTTATGTCTGTATTGTATGTGTGTGTGTGTTTGTGTGTGTGTGCACTTTAAGCTACAGCTGAATATTTGTTAACCTCTGCCCCCCACCACCTCCTCCCCATCCTCCTTCATACTCTCACGCTCTTCTTACACTTCACACTTTACACCATTTCTCCAACTGCCATGACTATTCCCTAACGGCAACTATGCGCCATGTTGTAGCTTCCCCTCTCTCTCTCTCTCTGTCTATCCCTCCCTCTCTTTCGCTGCCTGGCTGCTGTTCAGTCTCTCTTCACTCCCTCCATTCTCTTCCACATTCTCGCCCTCACACTTGCACTCCCCTCAGCCAAAGCATTTTTTCTTGGAATTTCAAAAAGTGTGTCGCTCGCGTAGCAATGTGTACACACTCTCACACACATTGAAACTTATTGTCATAGGTTGTTCACGGCAGGCACACATACATACATACATACATGTGCTCGCCTGTGTGTGTGTGTGTGATATATGTATGTACAAGATATATAAATATATTGAAAGAGTGAATCGTGTTGGCAGCGCCTGCTGAACTGATTTAGCTGCGTGCAATTTACTTTCCTGCTGCTGCTGCTGCTGCCGCCACAGGCCAAAAATAAAATTAAGCGTATAAATAAATTGCCGCAGCATTTCAGCATTGCCACATGTGCAGCAAAACACCAGCAGCAGCAGGAGCGACAAGCGGCAAAAAAATATATAAAATTTAATTTAAATTGAGAAACACGAAATTCATTTTCACTTATACTGCGAAATTGAATTCCAATTTGACCTGTTGTGTGTTGTTTGCCTGAATGGTTGGTGTGTATACACTGGCAGCTCCTACTTTGTTTATAAATGCGAGTTTCGTGTTATTTTGGCGCGTTACGTTAAAGGTTGTACGTGCTCGCGATGCTGCCTATTCTATAGATGAAAAAGATTTACAATCTGCAAAAACATATACATGAATACATACATACATACAGACATATGTACATATATGCATCCTACTCCCACACTCTCTCTTTAGCCAGTATGTGTGTGCGTAAATAAATAGGGCATTAAAGCAAGGCATTTCATTGCGACAGCTGCCGTTCATCTCATTTAGCTTTGTTTTCAATTTTCAATTTTTATATTGTATTTTCTTTTTATTTTTGCTGCTCTCCTTTGTTGTTGCTGTTGCGTTTCATTGCTTCCGCTTTTGTTGTTGTTGGCCTGAGGCATGAAAGTGAAAACTAACAAAAGCCATTAGCTGCCATTTTCATTTCATTTCGTTTTGCATATTTTTTTGTTGTTTGTTTGTCGTTTTCTGTTTCGTTTCATTAGCCGTTTTTAATTTTAATGCCATTTATTGGCTTAACATGCAAACACAACAACAACAACAACAACAACAGCAACAACATGAACAGTCAAAATGAACTAAATGAACAACACTTACCCAGGCTATGTTAAGTGCGACACCTTCCGTCCAGCAGCAGTAGCTCACATCTCTCTCCCACTCACTCACTCGCGCTCACACTCAGACACATCCCGTTGAGCTGCTTACACTCAATTATTGGTACATACATACATACATATATTGTAAAGAGAGACAGGCGCGCTTAACTAAAAATATGTTTGTATACGAACCGCGCACTCACACACATGCACACATTAGTGTGTGTTTGCTTTTAAGTTGATAATTTACTGAGTCTTTTAGCCGGTGGCTTAGCCCACCTGCAACATCATCACAAACACCATCATCATCATCATTAAATTGTCAACTGTCAACGTTAGCATTCCAATTGTCACTGCCGCCGCTGATAACAGGCCTCTAAACACAAGCATTGACTGCTCTGCTCACACATACATTCACGTACGCACTTTGTTGCTGTCTGTGGCTTTGCAATAACTGTTTCTATGTGTTTGACTTTTTCACTTTCGTTGCGTTTTCCGTCTTCTACAAAATGCGTTGTGCTGCGACCGACGCGTAAACTACAACTGAAACCGAATAGGTGAACCGAAGAACAGGCAGGCAGGCAGGCAACAACTTCGTTAAGCGGAGGACGCTTTCGCTCTTAATAACAGCTGCGAATAAGAGAGTGAGAGAAAGCGCAAGCATGCACTGAACGAAACGTTAACTGTGCTGCCATCAGTGCTGGCAGCTGCTGTGCTGAAAAAAGGACAAATGAATATGTACATATATATACATACATACATATATGTATATTATATTAACAGCAAATCTAATGGAAAATAGTGCAAGCAAAAGCGTTTTTTTGCAAAAGCGCAGATTTACCTCGAAAAATGCCAAATGAGCTTCACTGGCTGCCATCACAATGAGACATTGCGTTTCGCTTTAGTTTTGCACCTGTGTTGCCGCGTAAAAGCTTTTTGCTCTTAAGAGGGCACACTCTCTTTGCTCTCCCCCTATGCGTATGCTATGTTTATGGAGAAGAGTGTAAAAGCTATATAAGAATTGGTTGCGTTAGGTCGCGGTTGGCTTGGCAGCCGGAAAGGGAAAGCATTAAATGTAAATGCTTTGACTCATTGTCTGATTGTTGTTTAGATGTCGGTCGGTCGTGTCGGTCGTTGGTCGGGGATGATTGACTGTGAGACCGACATTGGAGCGGTTTAAGCACATTAGAGTTCAAGTGCGAAACAAGAGCGCGCTCAAAAAAGGGCATACAAAGAGAGAGTGTATGTGCGTGTGTGTGTGTGGTAGATAGAGAGATTGTATGTATGTGTTTGGAAGGGGGCGTGTAAGCGCGGACTACTTGGCTGTTAATGCGCCTGCAGCGCGTCCTAGGAAATTAAAAGCATACTTAGAGACGTTTAATTATTTACTCACGGCCTTTTGATTATTATAACGGGACCGCTCGCCTGGCAACCAATGAAATGCCTCGAGCTTAGCCCGCCAAAAAAAAGAGGACGAAGGGAGCAGGAAATCGAGGAAGGGGAAGGTTGAAATGGAAGGCAAGGAAACTTGTTGTTAGGACTACCTCGATTGCGGATGCCATGGAATTTGCTGTCAATTGCTGCCTACGACCTGTTTGATCGAAAATTAAGTAAAATTTTCTTCGACACAAACAAAACTTCCCATAAAAACAGATAGTTAATCCCGTCCAGAAAATATAATTAAACACTTACCTCCAGAGACCCATTTAAATTTAAATTTGTAGAATATCGCCACTATGGATGAAGTTCAGTCAGGTGGAGCTGGTGGCGGCAGCAACTCGGTTGTAATACGTCCGCGTCTCATCTACGGATTGCGTACCGATGTCACCGGCAACATTCACTTTAACCTCAACAAGGAGGTCATATATCCGGTGGAGGGCGTGCTTGCCTTCCACGACTATGTGACCAATAAACAGCGTTTCCTGCGACTTCCTGAGGATACCCAAGCAGAAATAATCGCTCTTAGTTCACATAGAAAGCTCATGGCGGTTCTGGAGCGGCATGCCAGGAAGTAACCGTCGACTACTCCGAGTAACCAGAGAGACCGTAAATAATCTTATTATTTCTACTAATCCTCCCTCTAGCGGTCGCTACATATCCATCTATGAGCTGTCCACGCTGAAGAAACGTCGTCATCTTGAGCTACCTGGGAATCATCGCAATGCAGAAATTAAGCAACTCATTTTCACCAATGATTCGAGATCCCTTGCTTTGATCACCAAACCGCCCAATGAGATGATCTTCATGCTGGTGTTAGACAAAACCAGCACTGTGATCGAGGGTCGTGCCACTGTCCCCGGTTCACATGGTGGCGCCGAGTGCATTGCTGGTAATCCCAATGACTGCAGCTTCCTGGCCGTGGGCGGTGATCGCACACTGTTACTGATTAGTAAATCTGATAGAGGATTCACCATCAGTAACAATCTGAAGGTCACCTATCATGTAACTTCCCTTGCCTTTCTGTCCATGGATCTGCTGATGGTGGGCACCAATCAGGATCAACTGATAGTCGTGGAGAATGGAGAGCAAAAGCTATGCCAGAAGGCTAGCATTGCCGAGTCCATTGATTTCCTCATGGACCAGGAGATGTTCGACAAGGAGATGGAGGCACAGAATCAGCGGCCATTGTCTCAGCAGCAAACCTCGCCTCCTCCGGATATACGCGTGCTCTGCATGACCGCGTTTGCTCGGGGATTCGCTTTCATCATTTTCAACAAGGTGTATGTTTTTGAGCGGGTGTCCAAATTTAAGCTGGAACGGAAGACAGTGTTGACGGTGCCCGTCATGTTATACGCAGAACCTTTGTATCAGATTACAAATCTGGCCATTGATCACAAGCAGGAGACGGTAATTGTGAGCTGTGCCCATGCCCAGATCTATGTGGGTATACTCATTGTGCCGGAGACGCTCAAAACAAAGATGCTCCAGTTCCAACCGCTGGGCGTGCTCATACATATCAGTGAGGTTGTGGACGTATCCGTATGTGCCTGGAAACCCATATTGATGACGGCTTGTAAGTGAAGTCCCATCAATCCTTGAGTAAAAATGGAGTTTACTGTTCCAATTTTCAGCCAGGGATCAGACCATAAGAATCTGGAACTATGAGACGGCCAAGGTGGAGCTGGTGCGCAAGTTCCAGGTGGATGTCAACATTGTGGAGCTCAACTCGACGGGCCTGATGGCGGCCATCGGCTTTTCCGATCAGCTGCGCATCACACAGATCTTTATGGATGAGCTCAATGTATGAAGAGGTCACTTTTGCATAGTGTTCCCACTCTGAACTGTTCCCACTCGCTCTCCATTCCAGATTGTCAAGACGTACAACTTTCCGCACTGCAACGATGTACGTTACTCCAATTTGGGACATCTCATGGCCGCCGCCTATGATAACAATATAGCAGTCACCTCAGTCTACAATCTGGAGGTGCTCATCCAGTTGAAGGGTCACAATGCCACCGTTCTCTCCATCGCCTGGACCAAGGGGGACAAGTATCTGATCTCGGGTGGAGCGGAGGGCGCCATCTATCAGTGGGACATTGACACGGGTGCACGACTGCAGGAGATAGTGCAGAAGGGCACGGAATACCGCAGCATTGCATGCAGTTTCAATGATCCACTGACCATTTTTGCTGGCACCAATCACGGTACATTACGGGAGTTCCAGGACTCCACGCTGCAACGGGAGATCAACATACCCTCCAGAAATAGTCGAGGACCCGTCTCAGATCTGTGCCTCGCTCGCTCCGATCTCATTATGTTCATAGCGGACCATGAGGGGGGATTGTTTAATATGCAGCTGCCATTCCTGGAGGCGGGCGGTGGGACCTTCACCAACTTTCGTTTCTTCGATGGACCCATCAACAAATTGCGCTTCACCTATGACGGTTCCATGCTGATAGCTGTCTCCAAGAGGGGCACTGTCGCCATTTGGGCCATGGAGAATATTGAGGAGAAGGTGGCGCCCATCGATCAGGATCTGCTCAAGAGCCAGGAGGTATTGATACCACGCGGTCAGCTGAGCGATAAGATTGCACAGATTACGAATCTGGAACTGCGTTTGAAGCAACAGACGGAGGAGTTCCAGTATCAACTCACCCAGAATGAGATCTTTGATGGGCAGCAGTTGCAGGAGGTACATCGTAGTTATTGCTCGGCGCTCAGCGAGTTGAAGGAGCTGAACAATGAGATCGTCTCCAGGCACACGGAGGAGATGAACGCCATCACATATCAGATCAATGACATCAAGCAGGAGCATCGTAGCCAGATGGATGTGCTGGCCAATCAGTACTCGGAACGCATGCTCATCGAGTACCAGAAGTTCACAAATCTTCGGGAGAATATGCTGGAGCTGCGTGAGAGCTACGAGGAGAAGCTCAAGAACTCCACTGGTACTTTGCAGGACACCATCGAGGCGCTGGAGAATGACTACAAGAAGCAGTTGGATGAGCGCAAGGATCTGATACGGGAGCTCATGCAGGAGATGCAGGACAAGAAGGAAGAGTTCATTAAGTACTGCCAGGAGGTGGAGATGGAGAACGATCGCAACATGCTCGCCACCCAAACCGACTACGAGAATAAGCTCACCACCGAACGCAACGAGACGCAGATGTGGCGCGGCAAATCCGGTGTCCTTCAGAAGAAATACGAGACCCAGAATCGCGAGATTGAGAATCTGCTGGAGGAGGTTGAAACCCTGAAGGAGGAGCACATCAAGTCGCAGCAGAAGATGGCCAAACAGCTGCGCAACATCGACGATCTGACTAAGGACATCTCGGATCGGGATTATGCCATCGGTGCCAAGGAGAAACGCATACAGGAGCTGCTCCACAAGAACCAGGAGCTGGACAAGTACAAGCAGGTGTTGAACCACAAGATTGCCGAGCTTAAGGCACAGATCGAGCCGCGGGAGTTCCAGATCAACGACAAACGCAAACACATCATCGAAATGGAACACGAACTGGAGGGATTGAATCAGAATAACATACAGTTGGAGCTCCAACTCAAGGAGATGCGTGACAAGTACCTGAGTAACGTGGCCGAGCTGCGCACCGAACGCAATCGCTCCAAATCCGCACGAGAAGCGATGCAGGTCATCTGCAAGGACATCTACCATGTGGCAGGGCAGGTGAACACGGCCCAAGGACTAAAGCGTGCCGTCAAGGAGCTCTTCGAGAAGCATGCCAGCGATGATGAGCTGAAGCGCTTCGTCAGCCTGGATGCGGATGTGCGGGATGAGTTCCATCGCCAGCGCAAACAGATCGAGAATGTCCTGGCCAGATACAAGCTGCAGGCAGAGGATAAGACCGTGCAGAAGAAATATGACAAGCTGTTCAGGGAGAACGTTATACTGCTGGAGGAGCTGGAGAAGATCGACGAGGAGAACAAACAGTTGCGCCTACGTCTCAAGGACGATGGCGTCAACCACAAAGCCAAGTGAGAGACATAGACAGTTGGGGACACCAAGAAATCCCAGTTTAGTTTTAAGCAATTGTTCTTATCAAAAATATCGGGACTTATGTACAAACATCAAAAGCGTTAAGGATTAATAAAGATCATAGTTACACACATATATGTAGAAATAAATGGCTAGCTTAGGCCTCCACCAGTACCTGCTTAGGTTTGGCCTTGGTCTTGACTTTGTTTGCTTTGGTCTCGGATGGATCCTCCTCATCCACATGCTCGTCCTCCTCCAGCTGCTCCTTCTCGGGCAGCTCATCGCTCGGCACACTGGGCATTTGCGCATTAGCCTCCTCAGCTTCCAACGCATCCAGCTCGGCCAGCACATCCTCTTCGTCCTGGCTGCTCAGCGCATCCGTCAATATGGCATCAATCTCCTGCTGCTTCTCGATGCCCTCGCGTGTCTCATCCATAATGCGCTCCACTTCGTTAATGTCGAGCATGTCGTGGACCTTCTTCAGCGCCGCATTACCCTGCTTCAGGCCGTCCAGCACCTTCAGCTCCACCTGCGCAAACTCCAGATCCGAGGCCAACTTCTCCAGATTCTCCAGCTGTTTGTCCGCATTCGAGAGCAGACTCTCCTGGTATTTCTTTTTGCGCAGCAACAATTTGGCGCGACTGCAATTAGTTTACATTAGATTCAGTTGTGTTTACTAAGAAGCATCACTTACTCCTTCCTGCCCTGCTGCAGACATTTCCTGGCCAGTAGTCTGTCCTTCTCCAGCTGCAGCTCAATGCGTTTCTGATACTGTTTGAGACGATCTCGTTGCTGCTTCAATTGCTGTCATTGCACAAGTCGCCATGGTTAGTTATGTATGCAGTGGACCAACGTAATGTATCTACTTACCAGCACCGCCTTGTCCTGCTCCGTAATCCGACTTGGAGCCGTCTTTTTACTGGATTTACCAAACAGCGCACCCATTATTGTGATTTATGGAATGAATCAGATGACGATGTGAACCAAAGAACCAGCAGAAGTTCATGTCGTTCACTATGTAAATCCAGCTGCTTCATCTTTGTAGTAAGTTAACAGACTGCTGTTAACAGCACACAATGCGCAGTTACATTAGTTTTAAAATAAAGAAAAATTTAAACCTATTAAAATATAGTACAAGAAATAGTAATAAACATTATTTATAATTTTATAACATAATTTTTAATAAACTACATGTGTTGCTACTAATAATCCAGCAGCTTGCTGTTAATTAACATATATGCATAGCTGCTGTTAAGCTTGAAAAGGGCGCCATTAATAGAATTTGAAAAACTAAACAATTTAATCGATATACAGCAATTGAAAATAATTGACTTATCGTTTTTAAAAGTAAATTTATGATGAACTTAATATTGCTTACTAACAGACTAATAGTCTACTAACTATTAAATATAATTTATAGTTTAGCTCTCAATTTCTCATAGCAGTCACTTCTATATCTCTTATACATGCTGCGCCAGAAATCGATACGTTCACCATCCGGATTCCGCTGCATTTTGCACTCCCGATCAAAGAGCATGTAGTCCAATTCGAAAGGTTCAGGTTCTCCCTTCCCATTGAGCTTTGGTTTGCGAACGGGACTCCAGCTGTCCGAAGGTTTA
This sequence comes from Drosophila quadrilineata, assembly GCA_018150725.1. Taxonomy (NCBI): domain Eukaryota; kingdom Metazoa; phylum Arthropoda; class Insecta; order Diptera; family Drosophilidae; genus Drosophila; species Drosophila quadrilineata. Next base: position 4,531,217 of record JAECWN010000407.1, read on the forward strand.
CCACTACGGGCAAAGTTCGCCCACATGTGGCATAGATTCTTCGTCATTTGGGCATCCGCTGTGCTCATAGTCAAATCCTCATCGATCATTTGGAACAGATAGAGGAGATCATCGCCATGTGATGCGCCACGTAGTTGTTCCGCCTGGAACATTTTCTTATAGATATTCCGATCCCCCACATAGTCGAAGCGATAAAAGTAGAGTGGAGACTTCTGTTGGCAATTGGCATGAATCTCCGCCGCATGCTGCATATCGATATTGAAACGATAGTCCGTGAAGAGATCTGCGAGATTATCAAGCCGCTCATTCGACAAAGCCTGTCCATTGAAGTAGAATTGACGTATATCATCGGCGGCCTCTTGGGCAGCGGGATCATCGGGCTTCTCCACCAGATTCTTGGGCACCATACGCGCCAGATCCGCATCATATTGAGACATCTTGCGACGAGCCTCGATCAGCATGGCGATGCCCTCGGCTGAATTGTAGCCCATGATGAGCGGCATGTCTTGCAGCTGCTCCCGATTATGCAGTTGATCCAGAAACTGAGTGGTAATGAAGCTATCCGGACTGTTGACGTCCTCCACGACGGGCTTGAAGGCTAGAGGCAGTTGCCGACGACGTTCATCCGGCGTTAGAACCGCCAAGGTATTGGCCAACAGACCATTAGGCGTGACCTGTTCCGACTGGAGGAATGCCAACAGCTTGTTATCATTCTGAATATCTGTGCCCTTCAACAGCTCCCCCATGCGACGCGCCTTGTATGCGCCATTCTGCTGGAACACCCACTCCATGTTGCCGGTGCCGCTCTGCATGATGGCTTTATGGAACAGTTTGTTGGCGTGAGCCGCATACGTATGTAGATGCACTGCAGCCGCACCAGCGCTTTCACCAAATATCGTCACATTGCTGGGATCGCCATTGAAGTTGACAATGTTATCCTGAACCCATTGCAGCGCCAAACGTTGATCCTTCAGGCCGGCATTGCCATAAATGCCCGCCTTGGGCAGGCTGAGGAAACCCAAGGCGCCCAGACGATAGTTTAGGGTGACCACAATGACATCTTCCTGCATGAGCTGCGCGGGAAAGTGGCTGCAATGGGAAAAAGAATTGATGAATACAACTCCAGGATATGTTCAAATCCATGACCTACTAATCATTGTTGCCACTGCCAAACCAGAAACCACCGCCATGTATCCAGACCATCACGGGCAGCGCTTGCTGCGTCTTGCCCTTGGGCACATACACATTCAGATGCAGGCAGTTCTCCGACCCAATGACGCTCAGTGTGAAAGGATCACGATGGTGGGAAACATCACGTTCCTGGCTGCAGTCCAGTTCCGGCACGGCAAAGCGCTCCAGCGGCACAGGACTCTAGTTAGCAGGACCAGATATTATAATTTGCTGACGATTAATAAACACATTCGATAACATACTCGATAACGCAGCTCACCCAGAGGTGGCTGGGCATAGGGTACGCCCAGAAAGCTCTCATATTGCAGTCCATTGGGCAGCTGATGTTGTCTTCCCACAACGACACCCTGTTTCACGGACACCTTCACCTGCTGCTTGAGAAAAACATCAAAACATTGCACTGTCATCATTGCTTAACAAATTTCGTAATAAAATAGCATTTTTTTTTTCACTTTATGTAAATAGTTTTTAGCGCACCTTCATTGCGCTGTAGAGACGGCAGAACCTTTGCGTTTGCTGGCCACTCCAACGACCAATGCTGAGCCACATGCTGTTTGATTATAAATAAGTAGATTGTTTACTTTAAATCTAATCAAGTTGTAACAATAATCGAGCAGACGAAATTTCGAATTTGGAACCTGCTTAAAAGTGAACTTTAGACTGAGCGTCGCGTTGCGTCGTCTGCATCTCGTAAAACCGCTTGAGTATGTGTGTGTGTGTGTCGATGTCGGTGTGCGCTTGTTTCTGTCTATCTTTTGCTCTCTGTACACCATCAGCTGTTTATATAGCCTTAACCCAACGATGGACACTGTGTCTTCTTTTAATGACAACTGTTGCACGCATTGTATGCGTAATTTATCAAGATTATGTTAACAGCTGCAGTTAACCCATTGCTGGACAGTGTGTTAGCATGACATTTATTACAATTCTTAAATATTCAATTTATGTACATATATGTTCGACAACATAATTGTTAATTACCACAAAAATATGCATGATAAACCAGAAAAACAAAACAGAGAATTCATTCTGTTAGAAATTTATGTCGTTAACATTTGGCTGTTATGTGTAGCATGCACTGTTAACCCATTAGTAGACTCTGTTTGCCATTAACCCTAAGTAGGCCAATGTGGTAAATTGTCACCGTATTAGTTTTTTTACTCCATATATAGTACTTTTAAAAAATCCCATTAAAACGCTTTGAATTACACATTTATAATTACATTTAAAATGTTTCTAAGTTTTTATTTGACTAGTTTCATTGCATAAACATTAATACAAGTTTCAAATTCATGATTTTTGTTTTCTTTTTGTCGTTTTCTTATTTTCCTTTTTTTCAATATATATATATATATATATGTTTAATTAATTATTATGTGTGTTTGTCATGAAAAGAGCCAATTTGCCGTCACTATAAGGGAGTTTAAGGGTGGGGTGCTCTTAGCGCCAGCAACAACAACAGCAGAGGTTGGAGCATGAAATTTTGAAGAAACGAGAGAATTGGTGTTTTAAACAGTTAGTAACGGTCGAAATCGTTACAACTTGAAAAAAGGTTTGAGCTTCTCTCGCCTTCAAACATTAACAAACTCACCAATGCTATTGTTGATTGTCTGTGCTTCTGCTTCTTCATCTTCAATTCAATTAAATTTTTTAGGTTAGGGTTAGTTTGTAAGTTAAGATTATAATAATGTTAATTTTAACTTTAGTTGTGGTTTGGTATTTCCTTTTTCACGTTCCACTTTGTTCTGATTTTCGTTTGTTCACACCAAAAAAAATATTGGAAACATTTACACTTATGTACACACATGCATGCACACACTTACACATACACATACACATTCAAACACTTATAAACATTTATATATTCGTAATAATAATAATAATCATAATGATAATAATAATAATGATACTAATAATAATAATCGTAAACTGTAGTAATATTATATTATTTTATATAGGTGATAAGTATATAGCAAACATTGAGAACATATATTTATGTATATGTATCTGTATATATATATATATATATGTATATATATATATATGCATCTGCCATAGCTATATTATAAATGTAAGTTATATATATTTATATCATTATTATTATTATTTCGAGAGACTCTTTTAGCCATGTTACATTCTTGCATTCCTCTTTGTCTATTTATTCGTCATTATTCATCTTTGTTATGGTTGATTTTTCGTCCGCCTATTCTCCTTCTTCTTCATCTTAAAGGTCACAAAAATTGTTTACAAATAGTAAATTGGTGTTTTGTTCTTCTTCTACTACTTAATCGTCAATAATCCTCAACAGCTTTTTTTCTTAAATTTGTTTTTTTTTCTTTTTATCGTCAAGTAATCCTCTCCAGCATCATCTTCAAAAACGTCGCAGCGCCAGAGTGCGCTTCATATAGAGACAAATGGCGCGATGGATGAGCTCGTATTGCTCAGAGTTTTGGACCATGCCGCCTCGTTGCAACCTCAGATTGCACACAATTCCCAGTATGTCCACAAAGATGTCTGGCATCTTGGGTAGCTTATCGAATGTCACCACCGTCCCCACCGTTTCCACAGCCGTCTGGAGCTCCGCTTGCTGTTCCACAATATGCCGTATATGGAGTATCGTATTGCTGCTGAAGCTGCTCTCAGTATCCGCATCCACGGGATTACGTTCAGACTCCTCATCCTGCTCCTCCTGCAGCCGTGATGATTCTATCATGTCCGCCGTCGTCAAGGTTTTGCTCAACATACCCGTCAAAGAGTAAGCCAACGATTGCCTCAATTGCCGCACCGCATTCATGATGGCCGTGAAGCAACCAGTGCGTCCGATTCCCGCCGAGCAATGGATGATGGGGAGCGGCTGTACGGCATTAAAGATATCCTGCTTGTAGATCTCCAACCGTTGGGCCAACAGATGGGCATTCCTTGTGCCCGGCGTATCATCAAAGATCTCGAATTCGGATTCACATTTACCCAGATTGAGAACATGCAGACACGTATCCAACAGCGTGTTAATATCCCGTGGCGAATGATGATCTGGCCAATCCGGATACCAGTAGTGATAGCAACAGATCTTCTGCAGGTAATACTCCAGCCGACCCGCACTCTCGGGCACATTGATGCAGTAGAGCAGCACCAGCTTGCGCACGGAGTAACCATTGCGACGCACAATGCCGACATTCTTCACAAGAAAGAAACTGCCATCAATGGGCAAAGTGCGTCGCACGGTCTCGTCCAGCGTCACCTTCTCGGACGCAACGGTGATGTGCCAGCGTGCGTTATTGAGTTCCCGCTCCGTTGTCGGCTGCAAACCCATTGGGGTTACCACGACCTCCTCCTTCACTGCATCTCTTTCATCTCCCGTTGGCATCATTGGCATTGCCGGCAACAGATGTGGCTCAAAGAAATCGCGTGCCAGCGCGCTCAGCTCAAAGACTTCTCCCTTGGCGGCCACAGCAAAGATCTCGTTCAGTTCGATGGGAAAATAGATGGCACATTTTTGCCGACTGCTCTCCGTGAAGTTCGTCAGCATGATGATCTTCTGGTAGTACTGCTGCAGAATGTGGGATTTATCCACATGCGGACTGCTCCCACCACCGTCCATGCATCGCCTTATGTAGCGCTGGGTATTCTGATAGATCATCAGCCAGAACTCGAAGATGGTATTGGGCAGCGGTCCCTGCGCGGCAACATAGCACTTGGACACATAATCAGGCCCCTGAAAAATTGACAAAGTAACAGGGATAAAATCTGTGCAGAAAATTCTGGAAATTCTTAAAAAGCTTATAAAAATAAAAAATTGAGAAAATATTTTGAAAAATAATTGGATTTGAAAAATTCCTAAAAACTTAAAAAAAAATCATAACACAAATAAATTATTTGAAAAGATTGTGAAAAAAAAACATTAGATAATATATTGAAAAATAATTGGATTTAAAAAATACCCAAAAACTTACAAAAAAAAACATATTACAAATAAATTATTTAAAAAAAAACTTGAGAAAATATATTGCAAAATATTTGGATTTAAAAAGTTCCAAAAAACTAAAAAAAATCATAATTTATCAAATAAAAATTTAAATACTGTCAAAAATTGAAAATGATAGATTTCATTATTATTTTTATTATTTTGGCGCTTTTAATATTAACAATTAAAAAAAAAAAAAAATTTGTAATGAAAACTAAAAATTATAAAAAGGAGTTTAAATAAAAAATATAAAACACAAATTGCAATTTTTTCATATCAAAAATTATCCATTGTTAAATGTTAGAATTAAGGATCATGAGTCTTACCTTGATGTAATTGGCATTGATGTAGGGCAAATCCTCGTTGGCGAGCAGCGTTTGGGTGGTCGTCTTGCACATCAGATCATCGGTATTCGTTTGGAGCGGCGGCATCTGCGGCACCAGATGCTGTTGCTGGAGATTCATAAGCTCGGTGGCTTCACTCTCTAGAAGGACGCGGGAGTGCTCATTGGGGAGAATCGTGCGATAGCGATTCTTGGTCTGCGAACCAAAGACCATGGGTTTCTCCTGATGATTGAGTGGCAAATCCCAAAATTCCTTATGAAGATCCCGAAATATACGTTTCTGTTCGTCGCTATCCAGTTGCGGTAATTGTTGGGGCGTCGCTATACTCTTCACCACCGATTGATACATGGCCAGCAGTTCGCTATCTTCCGAAGTGGGTGGCAATTGATTTGTGGGCGTGCCGCCGCCATCACGCCCCAAAACGAGAACGGGCGGCTGTTCCAGATTCGCGGTACTGTAGCTGTGATCAAACACATGATTGAGCTTGATTAGATCGTATTGATTGAGCGGATTGGAGGCACTCTGCAGCATCTGTATGCTGGCCAAGTAGATCTTGAACTCCTCGCTTGTCGTCTGTGGGGATAGAGGACGGGTCATAATGTTGCGTATACCAACGCCAACAGCACCACCAGCGGCACAGCTGCACAGCACAGCTCCCGGCTCCGCATGCCCACCCACCGGAGATTTGCCGATCACGGCTTCGCTGGGCTGCAGATCGGAGGCGGAACCAAAGCAGAGCGGAGGTTTGCCGCTGTCCAAGTACTGGGAGCTGCCGGTACCGCCACGATTGCTATTCAGATTCTCGGTGCTAAAGAACTTCCGCTGATGCGGTGCCTGTGCGGATGCAGCGGCTCCACACTGGCAGACGCTTAACTTTGGCTGCTCCAGCTGCGATGTCTCCATCTGTTGCTGCTGCGGCTGCGGCTGTTGCTGTCCGCTCATGTTGAGCGTGAGACTTTGATTGCTGCCACGACGCTCGAGAAGACCGCGTTTGGGTGTGGTGGCCACATGACTGGGCGTATGATTGGCCATGGAGTTAAGTTCCCCACACGAGTTCGTCGTGTGGCTTTTCAGCGTGATGCTGTGATTGGAGCCACGGCGCCGGAACAGTCCTTGGCGGGCACACTGACCGCTGCCGGCAGCGACCGTCAACTGATGATGGGTCTGAGCGTGACCAGCATGTTGGAGCTGCTGCTGCTCCAGATTGCAGCTGGATTTGGAGTTGCTAACCGAGCCCAAACTATAGTTGGACACACTTAAGCCACTGTTCATCAGATTCCCGCAGGAGCTATGTAGGTTGAGGGTGAGACTGTGATTGGAACCGCGACGCTGCAGAAGATTCATCGAGCCCGCCATGCTGCTCTTGGTGGGCATGTGGCTGCCACCCGGCAAATCCATGGATTTCTGCTTGAATGGCGATTCCACAGCAGTAGCTGTTGGGGTCCCACTCGAGCTAAACTCCACCAGGGTTAGGCACTCGGGCAACGTCTTCAGATTCGTGCTGGACGAGTGCAGCAGAGGATTGAGTTTGTGGGCGCTGCGTGGCGCCAAATTGGCACCCAAGCTGAACTTGCCACTGGAGGCGGATGCATTCGATTCCACGCTGGACGCCGACTTCAATTCATCCGCATCCAGGGAGCTCTGATATGGATTCTGTTTACGATGATACATCTGCCAATCGCTGCTATTCAATCCGGGGGATTTGCGTCGTGTGGTGCGGCGACTCTGCAGAGATTGCTGTGTATCCAGGCGGGACAGGGATGTGGAGTGCAGACTGGACGCGGTGGGCTGGATGAGCATATTGGCCTGGCTGACATGACTGCCGACGCCGCCACCGCTGCCAGTGCTGCACGGCATCATCATGTCATGATGAGATTCATTGATGTGCTGCACCACGATGGAGAGCTCCGTTTCATTGGCGGCCGAATCCAGGGAACGTGCCTTCTCTTTGGTGCTTTTAATGGTGGGTGTCTTCGGTTTGGACATGGATGAGCTGGATGCTGGTGAGGCTGGCTGCATCATGGAGGGACTCTTCAGCTGCACATCTGTGATGCGTATTGTGAGATTATTCTTATTCTTGCGATTCTTCCGACCCGCATCCTGCTGCGGATGTACTATGGTCACATCATTAATGTTTTGGGTTTGATTGTCGGACTCCGCGGCAGCTGTGACAGCTCCAGGGGGTGCTGGTGGTGGGGGTTGTGGCTGCACCGCCAACATCTCGTGCTGCACCACATGATCAATTTCGGGAAAACGAAAGAAATTCCCATTTTTGTAGCCCGCCGAGTTGATGATGTTCAGTGGAGAGCCGGAGATTGAATGATTCAGATTGAGATTGTTGATGGAGGCCAGTAGTTTGGGTGAATAGCTAAGGCGACTGCTGGCATCGGACGAGATGTGGAGATTCGTATTCAAATTGGGATTAATCGGAGGTGTTGTTGTTATCATTGCAGCTGTTGTTGTTGTTGTTGTCGTCGCTGCTGTTGAGGAGTTGTCATCTCTAAATAGTATCGTGGGTGAGTTGTGTTCGCTTTTCGATAAATACAAACTATCGTAGTGATGATCGTTATCGGCGCTACTTTTTTTTGGTATCGTGTTCTCCTTGTTGTTGGCAACGATGCGTCCGTGGTCCTGTGGAGAGCAGGACCGACGATCATACAATGAAAATCGTTTCAATTTACGATTTAGCGTCGTCGGCGATTGTGGCAATTGCGGTGGTGCTGATGATTGCTGCTGCTGATGCGGTTGTTGTTTTGGATTGGCAATTGTAAACTGTTTGGGTGTATACAGTGGTGTATCCTCATCGCCGCCACCAGCACTTGTTGTTGTTGCTGTTGTTGTTGCTGTTGGCGATGGGAACTCAAAGGAGGTCTGTAGAAAGTCCAGGGGTGTAAAATATGGTGTGGGCGTGCTCTTATTGCTCTCCACGTCCACATCGGCATCAGCTGCATTGGTATAGGGGCACTCAATTGATGCAATAACTCCATGTTCTTTGTTGTTGTTTTTTAACTTGTCCATTATATACACACACAAAACACACAAAATGCGCTGCGCTCCCACTCCACACCCTCTCGCTCACTCGCACACACTTGCCTCTGCTCTCTACCACTGCCCAGTGCTTGCTAGCTCGCTCGCACTCTCACACTAGCGTTAAATTTTGCTTGGCTGACACAGACGCTGCCATGCAGTTGGTGGTAATGCCGTCAAACGGTTAACATTTTTAAGCAGCTAGCTGATTTTTCATTAACCTATATGGTTATTGCAAATCTTTATTACGCTTTTCACGACTCGTACATTTTACACGCACACACACTCGTATAAAAAAAGGAAAATAATCAACCTAAACACAGTGGGTGTGACCAGAGCAGATTTCACACTAAATACACTCTCCATTGCAATATACATACACCCAGTATATCGATAACTATGCCCAAGAGCGTATATGCACCAATCGGTAAAAAACAGTATTTTCCTACGTTACAATAAACAAATTCAAAATATATGCATAGGTTATTATATATTTTTGTGTGTGTAAATATTTATATTTGTAATACTTGTTAATTGTTAATTTAACTTGAAAAAGCTGCACTACCACATTGGAGTATCGCGGTTCAGCCATCGGCGTACCATGGCTTGATTCTGTGTCACAAGAGCGATCTCTTCGAGAAATTTGAACTGAGAGTCGTCAAATGAAGCAATCTCCAATGGCTCTGGTATTTGTTGGCTCATCGATATTATTTTGTTATTCTCATTCAGCTGTTGCAAACGCTTCAGATGATAGCTCATATAGCTGTATGTATCCACAAATTCCCTTGGAGGATCATCAGGTTTCTTTTGCATCTTCTTCTTTGGTTTGACTTTCTGCTTCCTTGGTGACGATGTGGTTGGCAAAGTATTTGGTACCAGTGTGCTGGATGTATCCTTTGAATTTTCAGAAGTGCTCTTCATTGTTAAGGTTTCGCTCACCGTCGATCTGAGCATCGGCTTGTTCTTTATTTTTGGAATTGGCATCAATGGTTTCTTAGGGATTTGATTTTTGGACTTTATTTGCGTTACTTTCACAACAACCTTTGGTTGTTTATGAATGTTTTCTGCATTTTTCTTCTTTGGTGAATTCAGAGTTTGTTTATTTACCGGACACCCTAAACCACACTGCATAGCATCGGCATAGGTCATCCCCTTGGTTGATGTCGGTGTGGGAGGAAGTGGAGGCGACGGTGATTTTCTTCGCTCGAATTTCAGATATTCACTCAAAGGCTTCAGGCGCACAGACTGTACTGAAAGGTTCGCTTCCATGTCCAAATTACTGTTAATATCCGCAGTATTGATATTTTGATTTCGTATATTGTTTGGGGCAGTTTTGAATTTTGGTTTGGACATTGTCTGCTTTGACTTTCGTTTCCCCTTGGATGACTGAACTTTCTCAAATGGACGCATTGAAAATTCCCAATGATTTAATTTATTGATGTGATTTACAATATTGTACTAACTAGACTGACTTACACCAGCTGAGATGGAATTGTCGACGAGTTCCTTGATTGAGATCATTTTAACTTCACAACAAATTTAACATTGAACCTAGTTTCCTAAAAAAATGTTTATAAATGTAGATGCTCTCAGCATACGATCGGAGACAGAAAGTTTTTGAATATTCTACTAAAAATACTGTAGTTTTCTACTAAAAAAATGTTTGCTACAAGTCTGTTAAAACGTTTACAAAGCATAAATTTAAATTCCTCGTAAGTTTTTAATTACAAAATAACAGTATTGAAATATTAATATTAAGGAAGAACTCACAGATTAGGTTCAAAGAAATGTTATTCGGATGTGAAAAATCCTTTGCTTAATATCTTATTTTTGGGCGGTGGCCTGGAAAAAATGCAGGGTGGCATCAAAGAGGAGGAATATTTCAATTCAATCAATCAGGAACTGATGAGCAACTTAAAAAAACATATCGAATGTTCCAAAGCAGCCGATTATTTGCGGAAATGGGAGAAGTATCAGAAAACTCTGGATCAGCATGATCTCTATAATACAACTTGCCTCAACAAAAACAAAGACATTCACGAAGAGGCTTTCTTCATGAGTGAGGTAGTTATCAGCATTATTTGTATAATATTTTTTATAATACTTCTAATATATATATATGCATTATTCTTTAGAGCACTGATTGTTTCAAGTTGTTAATGGAACGTGCCAAAATTCATGATGAAACCGAGGATGATTCTGATGCAAATTGACTGACTGCAAATTTTTATAAAAATTTATTAAGTTCTAAAAATGCGTACAACGTTCGTTTGTCTACAAAATTTTAAATAAAATTCCATTTCTAGTTTGATTACGCATTTCAGACAATTTAAATACATTTCCGTTATTGTATCTATTTTCGATTTCTCATTAATCGATAACCAAGTTGGCATCCCTACCCATGTACCAGTATTTAAAGCAGCTGCTGCTGCAAATTTCATTATTTGAAGATATTCACAGATCAGCCGCATAAATCATCCAGCTATATATAGTTAAATATATTATATTAACACTATATAAAACAACATGTTGACATTACGTCGCTTCAGTCAGACTTTATATACGAAACAAGTACAGTAAGATATCGGGAGTATTTTTTCCATTAACAACTTTCCATGTTATTCAAATTTGCAGTTGCATAAGATTGCAGCCAATTCACAGTGCGCTGAGAATATTTTTCATAAATATTATTGTTTGCCAACTAATTCACAGTCAATTGAGAATGTCGCATGTGGGTGAATTGGGCAGTGGAGCCGGCAAAGGAGGTGGCGGCGGTGGCTCTATACGTGAGGCAGGCGGCTCCTTTGGTAAAATGGAGGCGGCACGCGAAGAGGAGTTCTTCTATAAACAGGTTGGCCTATATTTGCAAATACCCTAAAAATGTTATTTCGGTACATTGAACTATGTGTACTTGTTCGTATTTCTACAGCAAAAGGAGCAGTTGAAGAATCTGAAGACCAAAACAGACAATAAAGCGCCAGAGGCAGACAAAAAATAAATACAAAAAAAAATAATTTTTAGTTTGTAGGTACACTTAGATGCGCAATATGTGTGCAGAACTGATGAAATTCTAAATAAAACGCATATATAAAATTTGCAAAAGTATTTACCTGTGTGTGTGTGTCTAGCTAGCTTAATTCCCAACAACGTTAAGTTGGCTGCGCATCCCTAGCTCTGTCAGCACGACTCATGTTTATTTGTTTCGTTCTCTCTTACTGTGTTTTAAAGTCAAGTTTCACATTTGAGTGTGCGCAGGTCATTCTACCTGTTCGTATACTTATCTCGCTTGCTCTCACACCCAGTGTGCAACTTAGGCTGACATTTGTTTACGAATTTGAGTGCGAAGCAGTGGTCGCTGATTACTGATAAGGGTTGCCATTGGCTGATAAGCGTAGACCCAAGCATAGCAGCGCTGTATGCTGGAAACGTAGCAAACAGTTCTCAGTGGCTATTGAATCTGTGTGCTTTTCACGATGGCGGTTTCCATGCAAAACAGCCTAAAGGTGGCGCTCCGACAGCGCATGAAGGAGATACTCGGTTGCATAACGCCAGAATCTCGAGCTAAACAATCGGCAGTGGTGACCGATAAGGTATTGAGAGATAGATAACCACTTGAAACTGGATTCAATAGTGCTTGCAACAATTCCAGGTACTGCAACATGAGGCATTCCGTCAGGCGAAGCACGTTAGCATCTATCTGAGCACCAGCTCAGAGTTGGACACCACGGCCATCATCTTGGAGATGTTCCGGCTGGACAAGTCGGTCTTTGTGCCCACCTATCAGGGCACTAAGATGAAAATGGTACGTCTGCGTGACATGCAGGAATTCGAGAATCTGCCGCTGACCAAATGGAACATCAAGCAGCCTGACTTCAAGGATAACCGCGAGGACGCCATGACAAATGGTAACTGGTTATATACAACAGTGTCCTTTAAGTAATCCTCTGCTAATCTGTCTGATTGCAGGACACGGCATAGATTTGTTTATTGTACCAGGGGTGGCATTTACACGGAGCGGCAATCGTTTGGGTCACGGCATGGGTTACTATGACAAGTTCCTCACCCAGCATGCCGAGCAGTATCCCCAGAAGAAGATCACCATCATGGCCGTGGCACTCAATGAACAGATTGTGGATGTGCCTGAACTACCCATGGATGCGCATGATGTGCGTCTACAGCATGTGGTTACAGAGAATCCTTAAGCTTTAATCAAATCTGCATAGATCTGCATAAATTTACAATAAAAACATGATTAAATGCGATCCTAGTTAAGTATATGTGTATATTGATTGCAAATCCTAGCGTAGATATGGAGGTCGGGAGCGCAGGCCACGTCCTCTGGAGCGCCCGCTGTAGTGCGGAGACGCGTAGTGGGAATCGCTGCCACTGAAATGGGACTCGGCATTGCCAGAACGATAGGGTGCACCGCCACCCGACTCTGTCCAGCTTGAAGGGGAGCCAATCCTCAGCAGCTTCTTTTGCCTGTATGGGAACAAAGATAATAAAACTAATCTATCTCCTCCTCTTACTTTTCCACTTACCTGTAGGCGGCGGCAGCCGAGATTCGGGAGCCACGATTGCGTCCCACACGCGCTCCTCTCAGCATGCTGGGTATCTTGTTGTAGCCCGTTGGTCCCGTGGGCTGTGCGCCGCATGTCTCCAGCGCCAGGAAGTCATCCACATGCAGGGATGGCGGCCGTGAAGTATTCGGAGGACGTGAACGGAACAAATCCCCGCGTGAGGGTGGCGGTCGGGCGAAGCCACCACGTCCACGCACCGAGCTGACAAACATCTTCTTCTCCGGCCGACCCGTCGTAGGTTCCACCTCCACCCGACGGGTGCGGAAACATGGCGCCGTTGGCGTCAACTCACGATTGGACTGCGGTGAGCCGGACAAGTTCAGGGCACGCTTGGAATCACCCGTCAGGTTGAGATCCGGATTCAAACAGACATTGGCCAGATCGGTGAGATCGCAGGCTATGCGCTCGTACAGCGGTTCATTCATGTCCTCGATCACTTCAATGGGCAGCGGTTCCAACCAATAACGAGCCGTCAGCTGGGCATTCTCGGCGGTGGTGCAGAAACGTGTGAAGATAGGACGTGCCTCATACTGGGTGACTATGCCCTCCGCTTGCGGCAGATATGGTTCGACATGGAGTCCGCCAGTTGAAGCAGCTGCAGCAGGTCCACCACCACCATTCGAGTTGGCTTCCGCCTCCAGAGTAATCTCTGCCGACGCCGTTGTCACTGCCAGCGCATCCTGCTCCTGTTTGGAGGCATGCAGGGCCACCAGTTGCCTCAGATCACACTTGGCCGCCTCGTTTACCAAGGCCTTGTGCTTGTCCACTACCTTCAGTATGCGCTGAAGCACCGGCGGCTTGTCCAGCTCTACATCTTGGAACTCCAGCAGCTGGGTAAGCTCTGCGGCTCCCAGTTTGAGCGTACGCTGCGGCATGGCCGAGGATATGGACGGAGGCGGTGGCTCGATTTGTGTGAGGGAACGCAGTAGTAGTATCAGGGATTCGATAATGGCATTATACTCCACCGTCTCATTGTGGAGTATGACACGCTCCATCCAGGCCTGAAATTCGCTGATCTTCTGCTTCAGTAGCTGCGCCAGATGATAGAAGGTGTAGCTAAAGGAGGAGGAGTCCAGATTTGGATTAGGGTTATGGCAAGAGTGGATAGATTAATGGACTTACTCATGCTCGGTGAGTATAACCAGATTGCGTGCGGCGAGCACGGAGATGCCATGGGTCACCTCAACGCTGGTCAGGTTACTAAAGATGGCATCGATGACCCTCGGGATGAGTTCCTTGGGCGGTAAAGCAGCCGACAGATTGAGGGCCGGATGTGCCGACGATTTGTGTGAGATTAGTGAAATGCCCGAGTCTAGAAAACTGTCCAGTATACGATGCACTGCCTCCTGACAGTTGGACACTGTCTCATTAAACTCATTCAGAGATAGCAGCGATTGAAAGAGTTCCCAGAATTTACCCGAGAGTATGGATAACATGGAGCTCTTTAAGGGCGCAAAGGCGCACAGACGCGTGGAGAATCGCAGCAGGCGCTCCAGATTCGTGGTGGGCATACAATTGGAGCCCTGATACTCATTGCACAACAGCTCCATGATCGTCTTCGCGATGAGCAGCGTCATATTGGGTGCCAGATCCGAGAGTTGCATGCAGACGCGTTGCAACAGCTCCGACAGCTGCGGGAAACTTGAGGGAGCCAGTGCCTCCACCAGTTTAGCGATCTGTCCACTCTGCGGATGCAGATGCGCTGACCACAGCTTACGTTCCGTGATCAGACGCTGCTTGTGCTGCTCCTTCAACTGTTCGTTCTGTGGCAGCGGCATGGGTAGCGGCAATGGCAGCAGCTCCGCCAGCAACTTGAGTCCTGGTATGAAGTTCGCTGGTCCATCGATATTCTTGAGCACCTCACGTATCATTTGCGTCCAAAGGGACTTGTGGAGGGACTCCTCATCCTGGTGCTGTGGCTGCGTATAGGCGAGAAGTGTCTGCACCACCTCTAGCTTGCATTGTTCCACCTCGGCACCGGCCTGACAACGTGTGGGGTAATAGTAGAGCAGGAAATATACCTTGACCAGATGATCGATGGCGGTGAGGTCCTTGTAGCTGGCATCGCGACACAGAATGGCATAGGAGAGCAGCTCGCGTAGGATCTGCAGAGTGGGCAGCATGATCTGGCAGCAGTGAACACCCTGTATGGTCATCAGTGCGGGCGCATGCATGCCCGGCTGTTCAAAGTATGTGCAGAGTCTCTCCAAGATCTGGATGAGCAGCTGTACACCATCCGCTGCATACAACTGAAGGGCCACAAAACGATGTTTGAGCTCCTCGGTGCCCACATGTTTTAATTGCTTGATTCCTGGCGAAGGACTCGACTTCGTTGTGACCAGATAACGCAGGATACGCAAGGCCATTATCAAATCTCCGGGAAATGTGGTTAGATAGTCCAATGACCTGCCAATAACCTCCACCAATGGCATTATATCATCGTAGATGAACACATTGATGGCCTCCAGTGGCTTCATATACACATACATCTCCTGCAACACCGCCGATACCGATGGCTCAAAGGTCTCATGATTCTTCGCCAGCTCTAATATCACCGCACCATGCTCAATGAGATAGTCCAACTCCTCACAATACCTCACACATGCATCCACCATGTCCACAGCGTAGCTCAGCACGGGACTCTTGTACTTGGTGCCGGGCGAGCTCAGCTGACGCTGCGACTGCAGCCGTTGCTCCTTCTTGATCAGATCCATGAAGATCTTTAAATTGTTGTTCAGACCAAGCACCTCGATGGTGTGCTGACGTCCAGCCGGATCACAGGTCTGCGAGTATATCGAATGCATGTGCGTGGCCAGCTTAATGGTGTCGTAATCGGGCGCCGCTGCTGTGAAGACAATCGCGTCCAGATGATAACGTGTCTGCACCTTGTAGGCCAACTCTATGCCCAGGCGAGCCAGACGTGGCAGCACTGGGCGCAGCACAGGCGCCAGTTTCTGTATGGCCTGAGCTATGGGTATGTTTGATGTAGACTCCGCTTGAACTGAAGGTGCTTCTGGAGCGGCTACTGGTGCTGGAGCTACCGCAGCCTTATCTTCACATACAGTTTCTTTTTCCTTCTCCAAGCTGTCTGCATCATCCATAGGCTGGTCTGCTTCCTCAACTTTAACTAAAAGCAAAAATAAAATGGTACAATCCAAAAAAAGTGTCCAAAATGTATCCAAAATTCTAATGTGCCCAATCGATTATAGGAGTCGCAACTAGAATTCTGCTTTTTATTTCCGGTGTTTCCGGTGAGTATTTTCCGAGATATGGCCACAAATGTGCTATAAAATGATCAAAATTGTCTAATTTCTAATTATGATTTGGGACTCAACTTTGAACTGTCATAGCTTAGAGAAAACTCACTTGATTTTAATGAAATTTTTACCTCAGACTATGAGGATCATGGGTATTAAAATGCTTTTTATTTGAGTTGAATCGGATAGGTATTTTGCTAGATATGACCAAAAATGTAGAAAAATAGGTCCCGATATCCACAGATTAGTTCAATTGAAATTTTAGACTGACATATCTTTGCCAAAAATCATCCGATTTTGATGAAATTTATATTTATGTTTATGATTTCGACCACAGATCAAAACTGCATTCAAATATTTTCCATATTTGGACTTTTAAAATTTTCGAATTTTTTGACCGACTTTGCATACCAACCCATGGAAAATATCATCAAAAATCAAAAAAATTTCGATTCTAATTTTTTGCGTCCAATTGATTCTGGGACTCAAAACTAGCATTCTGCTTTTTATTTCAGGTGTTTTCGATGAGTATTTTCCGAGATATGGCCAAAAATGTGCTATAAAATTATTAAAATTGTCTAATTTCTAATTATGATTTGGGACTCAACTTTGAACTATCATAGCTTTAAGAAAACTCACTTGATTTTAATGAAATTTTTACCTCAGACTATGAGGATCATAAGTATTAAAATGCTTTTTATTTGAGTTGAATCGAATAGGTATTTTGCTAGATATGACCAAAAATGTAGAAAATAGGACCTGATATTCACAGATTAGTTCAATTGAAATTTTAAACTGAGATATCTTTGCCAAAAATCAACCGATTTTGATGAAATTTATATTTATGTTTATGATTTCGACCACAGATCAAAACTGCATTCAAATATTTTCCATATTTGGACTTTTAAAATTTTCGAATTTTTTGACCGACTTTGCATACCAACCCATGGAAAATATCATCAAAAATCAAAAAAATTTCGATTCTAATTTTTTGCGTCCAATTGATTGTGGGTCTCAAAACTAGCATTCTGCTTTTTATTTCAGGTGTTTTCGTTGAGTATTTTCCGAGATATGGCCAAAAATGTGATATAAAATGATCAATATTGTCTAATTTCTAATTATGATTTGGGACTCAACTTTGAACTGTCATAGCTTAGAGAAAACTCACTTGATTTTAATGAAATTTTTACCTCAGACTATGAGGATCATAAGTATTAAAATGCTTTTTATTTGAGTTGAATCGAATAGGTATTGTGCTAGATATAACCAAAAATGTAGAAAAATAGGTTCTGATATTCACAGATTAGTTCAATTGAAATTTTAAACTGAGATATCTTTGCCAAAAATCAACCGATTTTGATGAAATTTATATTTATGTTTATGATTTCGACCACAGATCAAAACTGCATTCAAATATTTTCCATATTTGGACTTTTAAAATTTTTGAATTTTTTGACCGACTTTGCATACCAACCCTGGAAAATATCATCAAAAATCAAAAAAATTTCGATTCTAATTTTTTGCGTCCAATTGATTCTGGGACTCAAAACTAACATTCTGCTTTTTATTTCAGGTGTTTTCGATGAGTATTTTCCGAGATATGGGCAAAAATGTGCTATAAAATGATCAAAATTGTCTAATTTCTAATTATGATTTGGGACTCAACTTTGAACTGTCATAGCTTAAAGGAAACTCACTTGATTTTAATGAAATTTTTACTTTAAACTATGAGGATCATGAGTATTAAAATGCTTTTTATTTGAGTTGAATCGAATAGGTATTGTGCTAGATATAACCAAAAATGTAGAAAAATAGGTTCTGATATTCACAGATTAGTTCAATTGAAATTTTAAACTGAGATATCTTTGCCAAAAATCAACCGATTTTGATGAAATTTATATTTATGTTTATGATTTCGACCACAGATCAAAACTGCATTCAAATATTTTCCATATTTGGACTTTTAAAATTTTCGAATTTTTTGACCGACTTTGCATACCAACCCATGGAAAATATCATCAAAAATCAAAAAATTTCGATTCTAATTTTTTGCGTCCAATTGATTCTGGGACTCAAAACTAGCATTCTGCTTTTTATTTCAGGTGTTTTCGATGAGTATTTTCCGAGATATGGCCAAAAATGTAGAAAAATAGGACCTGATATCCACAGATTAGTTCAATTGAAATTTTAAACTGAGATATCTTTGCCAAAAATCAACCGATTTTGATGAAATTTATATTTATGTTTATGATTTCGACCACTGATCAATACTGCATTCAAATATTTTCCATATTTAGACTTTTAAAATTTTCGAATTTTTTGACCGATTTTGCGTACCAACCCCTGGAAAATATCATCAAAAATCAAAAAAATTTCGATTCTAATTTTTTGCGTCCAATTGATTCTGGGACTCAAAACTAGCATTCTGCTTTTTATTTCAGGTGTTTTCGATGAGTATTTTCCGAGATATGGCCAAAAATGTGCTATAAAATGATCAATATTGTCTAATTTCTAATTATGATTTGGGACTCAACTTTGAACTGTCATAGCTTAGAGAAAACTCACTTGATTTTAATGAAATTTTTACCTCAGACTATGAGGATCATAAGTATTAAAATGCTTTTTATTTGAGTTGAATCGAATAGGTATTGTGCTAGATATAACCAAAAATGTAGAAAAATAGGTTCTGATATTCACAGATTAGTTCAATTGAAATTTTAAACTGAGATATCTTTGCCAAAAATCAACCGATTTTGATGAAATTTATATTTATGTTTATGATTTCGACCACAGATCAAAACTGCATTCAAATATTTTCCATATTTGGACTTTTAAAATTTTTGAATTTTTTGACCGACTTTGCATACCAAACCCTGGAAAATATCATCAAAAATCAAAAAAATTTCGATTCTAATTTTTTGCGTCCAATTGATTCTGGGACTCAAAACTAGCATTCTGCTTTTTATTTCAGGTGTTTTCGATGAGTATTTTCCGAGATACGGCCAAAAATGTGCTATAAAATGATCAAAATTGTCTAATTTCTAATTATGATTTGGGACTCAACTTTGAACTGTCATAGCTTAGAGAAAACTCACTTGATTTTAATGAAATTTTTACCTCAGACTATGAGGATCATAAGTACTAAAATGCTTTTTATTTGAGTTGAATCGAATAGGTATTGTGCTAGATATAACCAAAAATGTAGAAAAATAGGTTCTGATATTCACAGATTAGTTCAATTGAAATTTTAAACTGAGATATCTTTGCCAAAAATCAACCGATTTTGATGAAATTTATATTTATGTTTATGATTTCGACCACAGATCAAAACTGCATTCAAATATTTTCCATATTTGGACTTTTAAAATTTTCGAATTTTTTGACCGACTTTGCATACCAACCCATGGAAAATATCATCAAAAATCAAAAAAATTTCGATTCTAATTTTTTGCGTCCAATTGATTCTGGGACTCAAAACTAACATTCTGCTTTTTATTTCAGGTGTTTTCGATGAGTATTTTCCGAGATATGGCCAAAAATGTGCTATAAAATGATCAAAATTGTCTAATTTCTAATTATGATTTGGGACTCAACTTTGAACTGTCATAGCTTAAAGGAAACTCACTTGATTTTAATGAAATTTTTACTTTAAACTATGAGGATCATGAGTATTAAAATGCTTTTTATTTGAGTTGAATCGAATAGGTATTGTGCTAGATATAACCAAAAATGTAGAAAAATAGGTTCTGATATTCACAGATTAGTTCAATTGAAATTTTAAACTGAGATATCTTTGCCAAAAATCAACCGATTTTGATGAAATTTATATTTATGTTTATGATTTCGACCACAGATCAAAACTGCATTCAAATATTTTCCATATTTGGACTTTTAAAATTTTCGAATTTTTTGACCGACTTTGCATACCAACCCATGGAAAATATCATCAAAAATCAAAAAAATTTCGATTCTAATTTTTTGCGTCCAATTGATTCTGGGACTCAAAACTAGCATTCTGCTTTTTATTTCAGGTGTTTTCGATGAGTATTTTCCGAGATATGGCCAAAAATGTGCTATAAAATGATTAAAATTGTCTAATTTCTAATTATGATTTGGGACTCAACTTTGAACTGTCATAGCTTAGAGAAAACTCACTTGATTTTAATGAAATTTTTACCTCAGACTATGAGGATCATGAGTATTAAAATGCTTTTTATTTGAGTTGAATCGGATAGGTATTTTGCTAGATATGACCAAAAGTGTAGAAAAATAGGACCTGATATCCACAGATTAGTTCAATTGAAATTTTAAACTGACATATCTTTGCCAAAAATCAACCGATTTTGATGAAATTTATATTTATGTTTGTCATTTCGACCACAGATCAATACTGCATTCAAATATTTTCCATATTTGGACTTTTAAAATTTTTGAATTTTTTCACCGATTTTGCATACCAACCCATGGAAAGTATCATCAAAAATCAAAAAAATTTCGATTCTAATTTTTTGTGTCTAATTGATTCTGGGTCTCAATACCAAAAAAATAAGCTTGCAGGAATGATCGAACTTTGAAGCACCATAACTTTTCCAAAACTTAACCGCTTTTGATGAAATTTGTCTTTTTGTCAAATGATTTGATCACAGTTTGGATCTGCTTCAAAAATTGTTTTAAACTTTAGACTTCTTTGACTAGTTATACTAAACCCTTTCAAAAATCATCAAAAATCGAAAAATTATATCCTTACCTGACGGCATTTCTTCCTTGATTTGCTCCGTCTTGATCTCAGTGGGCACTTCATCCAATCCCAGCAAAATAGCAACAATCAATTGAGTCACCTCAAAGGCATCATCCACAAAATAATCAATTCCCACATGTGATTTAAGCAGGGCATGCATCAGATCCAAGGTGCACAGGAATGTGGTTGCCGGCAGCTCTTTGGAATTGCTTAATATGAGAAGCAAAGATTCAGCCAGGGAATGCTGGGAAAAGTATGACTGCAGAGCATTCGCAAAGCTTCGTTGAGCATGTGGGTCTGTGACCAGCTCGAACTTCTTGGAGACGGGCAGAAAGCGACGTGGCTGCTGGAAGCACAACTGATTGGTCAGCAGGGCATCCATTAACATCTCGAAGGCATATTCAATCTGTTGATAGACCTGCTGAGGTTGGCGCTCCATCTGATGTACAAATAGTTGGATGCAATTCTTGCGCACACTCTCTAGGGCCTCGAAGAGATGCAGCTTCTTGATGATGGCCTGAAGTGCATACTTGGTGCGTGTTAACTTGGCCGATGAGATGGACTCGATGATCATTTGATAGCCATTGCACTTGGCTGCCAAAAAATGCTTCACCCCCAGCTGCAGATCGAGCATGGAGTAGACCGCCTTCAGCAGCTGCAGTTTAATCGACAATGCCATATAGGGCTCATGGTAAAGACTGAACACGGCATCAAATGGATTAAAGTTGTGCTGGTCCAACAGATGCTGGAAGAGTTGCTCATTGTTGCACAGCAATTCCGCCATGCGTGCTCCCAATTTGATGTGACGTATCTTGAACGCGGGCTGCGGTTGCATGCATGCCGCCTGGAAGCTGAGGGCAATTTGTAGTATGTGCGCTGCCTGGCGAAGATGCGCTTCATCATTCTTGAAAAACTGGTGGAGCACAAAGTTACGTCGCTTGTAGTGCTGTGTCAGGTAGCCCAGCTGATTGTTGAGCTGCTCGCCCAGATAGACGAACTGCTCCCGTTCGTCCACCGTCACTCCGCCATGTTCTTCCTGGAAAGCACTCACATTATCCCAGCGTAGCTGCAGCGATAGTTTCTTGAAGAGCAGCCGCAGCGTGTCCAGCTCCTTGCTGAAGTGCGACTGCAGATCGCCAGTGAAGTGAAGCAGCGGACGCTGCCAAGGCTCAAAAGCGTCGATGGCGGGTGGAGCTGCTGCCGCAGCTGCTTCCAGTTCCCTTTCGTACTCAGCAGCAGCGGCGGCATCAACGCCATCATCCTCGTCCAAATCATCGTCGCCAATGATCTCATCGTCACTTAGTATGGGCTCAAATTGCTCCTGTGGTGTATCCGAGCGTTCGCGTTCCCTCTCGCGCTCCTCATCATCGCGTTCCCGCGGCAGAGATTCCGAGGAGCGGCGATAGGCATGGGAGCTCTGTAGCTTGTAATGGGACCGCGTATCCTCATCGTCATAGTCCATGGTGTCTGGGGAGCGTGGTCGCGTTGGCGAATCAATCGAAACTGGCGGTGTGCGTGGCCATTTGTGCTCTTCGGCGTCTGAGCGAGAGCGCTCGGAGCGCTTGCGACGTGACCGATGGCTGGTATATTCAGGAGAACGGGACCAATCCCGCGGCGGTTTGTCCCGGGGGCTACAAAATTAAATGCGAGATTGTAAGTATACACATGAAAGGAGATTAGTTCCCTACTGCTTACCAACGCAGATACTCCCTATCGTTGCTCTCCGAGTGGGTATGCGTCCGTTGTGGAGGCGGTGAATGATCGGTGGAATGTGTAGAGCGTCGTATACGTCGCAATTCACGCTGTTCCTCGTCCGCATGATGGTAGTGATCGCGGGACATTCCGTACTCCATGTCTTCATGCTCATAGTCGCTCACACTCACACTTGTCTTATGGGCCGATGTCACGAGCATTTCACCCGGCATAGGTTCCGACCAGTCGTCCTTGAGTACTTCATCCGGATGCAGCACATTGTGAGCATCGCCACTGAGCTGGCAAATCTCGGGGCCAATTATGGCCGGCTCACAAGGCAACGTCGGACTGGCTATGGGTTCCGTCACCGAGTTCGTCAGAATCCCATAGACGGCCAGGGTTATGGTGCTATACCAACCACGGAGCACCAAACCATCTGTGGGTATCTTCTCCTGAGAGCAATCCAAGTGTATACAATCATTCTGATTATAACGGAGCAGGCCGAGATTCTCAAATGCCGATGCTCCCGGCATTCCTAAATCGTTCACAAAGAACTCCAAATCGAATTTAGAGGGATTCGTTGCGCCCAGGCGCACTCCTCCCGGAAAATCAGCTTGCACACGTGCACCCAATGGTATAATGCGTACTTGTGTGATGAACACCGGTTTCGGAAATTGCACCAGATCCAAGTTGATATCCTTTAGAACAAATAATTTAATTAGAATCCAAAAATGTTGTGGAAAATGACACCTTGACTTACAGTGACTTCTTCGTGTGAGAATGTATCAAAAAACAACAATTCAGCTCCATCTTCAGTGTCGGCCATTTTGTCCAGCGGGTACGTTTCAATAGTTTGAGGCACTTACAATTACTTAACTTAAGCAAAAATTAAGTTTATAGATATAAACAAGCGTCCGTCGTCAATAATTTGTAAGAGCTAAACAAGTGTGACCATTTTTCGAGAACGAATATTGCCACCTTTTCAAAAGACGGCAATCACTATTGTGCCGGCCGGCAACTAAAAGGCGGAGAAATATAATTTAAGCTAATTTCTAGGTAAAATTAAAATTATAATAATATAAAAGTAATTACAAATTATTAAATTAACACAAAAAAATTTAAACGCAGCCAATTTTCTATATTATGTAAATGAGGTGGTAATATTAAATACTTTGTATCAGGTGGCAACTCTCAAAACCGCCGGCTTAAAGCTTCGGCCACACTGTTGCCATACGAGTTTCGTACGCCGAAGAGTCAAGTAAGTTTTTTGCGCCATAATAAAAATTCCACAACGCACAAACACTTTTACACAAATACATTCAATATATTTGCGTTGTTCTTAATGTGCAATCAATAAACAAAGGTGCTATTTATAATTCTATCAAAAAAATAATTGGATATATGCGTGAACCTCATAATTATTGAGCTTGCATCCACTTATTTGTCTAGCTTTTCTTTGTTCGCATATTTCGTATATCTACGTGAACTGCAACGGGGCTTTTTTGCTCATTCTGGCGGATCATCGCGTCTTCAATAATCATTTTACTGTTGTTTTGTATGCTTTATAGATTTTTCACCTCTATTAATATAAATATATTGGACCAGAATGTTCGTTGTGCGTCGCAGTGCCGCCCGTTTATATCCAAGTGGAGTGCAGTAAGTAAATTCAATTATTATATGTTAATTAATTGGCACCTCAATTTTTAGGTTGCGTGAAAAAGTAGTTATTTTTCAGATGTATTATATATGTACGTAATAATGGTAAATTGCCTTTTGCTGATAAGATATTGTATAGTCGTCTGCCAGTGCGGACCCCGAAATTTCTTTCAGCTTGACCCGGTACTTTATGTAGTTGTGTGTGTGTGAGAGTATATTTGTGCTAACGACTTCACAGTTACATAAGAAGCCAGTGCTGGTGATTTAGCTTGTTTCAAGCCAGTTATGAAAAATAGCTAACATTTCATGAAATTCTATAATATTTCTATCAGAAGACTAAGTTAAATCACCTATTCGTTTACAGGCTCGCCAAGATGAGCGGCAGCCAAATCGGTGACTTGGGCAGCGGAGCCGGCAAAGGAGGCGGTGGCGGTGGCTCCATTCGTGAGGCTGGTGGCGCCTTTGGCAAGCTGGAGGCTGCTCGCGAAGAGGAATACTTCTACAAGAAGGTTAGTAGCATGGATTCTTTTGACGGGGTTTGTGGAATATTTACAAATTTATTTAAATAGCTTATTAAATGCTACATGGAAATTATGAAAGGCGGCTTGCGATCAAAAATGTGCTAAAAAATCTACAAAATTGAATTGAGTTGGCAGCACCTGCTTGGCAAAATTTAAAGCCCAGCTTGCCGCTAAACTTAGTGGCAAGGCAGACCATGCAACAATTCATGTAGGCCGCATTTCTGTATGCGGAAATTGATTTCCTTGTAGTTGAGTCCAGCTCCAAATGCCTTTTGCAAGCGATTCGATAGCGCCCATAATTCCTCCTTGCCCTCGTGATTTCGCACAATCTTCAGTCCGCTGGTGAACTGTAACCGTTGCTCGTCTTCGATCAGCAGCGATAGGCTCTCATGGTTGTAGGGCTTGCGTATGTTCCAGGCCAATATGCTGGACGGTTGCACCAGTCCGCACAGCAACATGCCCGTTTCACTCATGGCGGTGCCCACACACTGGCTGCCGCGTTTGCCCAAGAGCATGAACTGATCCAATGCGGCGGTCACATCGTTGGGCTTCCACAAGCTGCCATTGTTGACCACCTGCAGGGGAATGGCCATTTGCCAATCACTCGACAGCGAATGGAAGTACAGCATGCGTTCCATGTGATCGGATAGACCATGTGGCGTCAGGCTGAGCGCTACAGTGCCGTCCCAGAGCTGAAAGCTTTCACCGGCTACAGTGAATGTACCGAAATCGGGATGGGGGAATGTAAACTTGTTCTCAATGCGCCACGATTTCTGGGCTTGCATATCGTACACCACAATGCCAGCACCAATGGAATCCGCCATATAGACATGTCCCACATCACAATTGTGGGCATCCATGTCAATGGTGGGCGTGACAAAGCGACTGACGCCGATCTTAAACAGACCCTTGGGCATGCGATAATGATGCACTACAGCACCGCTGGCCAAGTCAATGGCATACAGTTGCGGTGCACAGTGCTGCACAAAGTCAATCTCGCCACTATCCAAAATCCACATCCTGCCGCATTCGTCGATCTGGGTGCGGTAGACTGAGGTCAGGCCATTGCAGTCGGCGCCATGGGATTGATGCCAATCGTAGTTAGGATATGCACGTAGCTCTGTGCCATTCTCTCGCACCTCGTTGGTGACATAGGCCAGGGAGTAGGGTATGCCCTTGACAAATCTCGGTATCGTGATGAATATGGAGGGCGTACGATCGCCATCTAAGAAGCGGGGATACAGATCGTTGACATTGAATCAAAATTAATACGCGATTGTAATTAAGTTTTCAAAATAATGATGCATAATGACTTCTAATTAATTTCAACCGGTTGTCAAATTGTTAAAAGATATGTACATACGTGTATAGTAGACATCCACATCGAGGGGCACGACGCTGTCAGGATTGTAGAGTCCTTCCCGTAGCGCACGTTCCCTTTCGTGGTGCGTGGGGAATGCCAACTGTAGGTTGCGTGCCTCAAAAACACTTTCCAGGGCCTTCGCATCGTAGTTGGCATAGCCAGGACCTGTGGTATACTGGGCTAAGCCAAGCAAACAAAGTTCCAACAACAGTGCCGAAATCCTTATGAAATGTTGATAGGCCATGCTGAAATATCCTTTCACTTTCGTATCGTATCGTAATCTCGAACTGCACGATGTAAGACCAAATTGGTAACTGAACAACAGGCGTTGCCAACAAACGTTGTATGTCTTTCTAATCAGCCCAAAGCTGCCGCTAACTGACCAGACCTGATCAATTGGGTCAACTTGATTGTCAGAGCTTTAAACTGGTTTAATTGCACATTAAGAGATCTCGAGAGCTTGCATTGAAATTCTCATTGTAAAGTCACAACAATTTGTGTTTGTGTCGCGGCTGCGCAATTTTTTGTGGCCAAAAATAGAAAAAAAAATGAGACTAATTATGCATATGTCTCGGAGCTTCCAGTCGTGGCACTTCCAGTTGCCAGCTTCCAGTTTTATGACGTCAAAGTGTCTTTTGCCGGATTTGCAACTCATCGCATCATCATGATCTTGGCTTTAACCTAGCTCTTGGCCATGTTTCGTTGTAATTACCGTTTGTTAGCGTATTCCGTATTCGTTTTGTTTACCATAATGCACTTCCAATTACTTCCAGCAGTCAACTTCCAGTTTATGACGTCAGAGTGTCTGGTACATTGGCCTCTTGTCAGATTTACAACTCACACACAGCATCATCATGATCTTGGCTCTAACCGAGCTCTTGGCCATGTTTTTGTCGATATGTTGAACGTTTGTTAGTGTATTTGGTATTCGTTTTGGTTTTTTGTATGCTTTGGATGCGTTTTGTTATTTATTAGTTGATTCATTGCTTTTTACTTTTATTTTTTAACCGGATTCGTATTTATGTACATATATTTAAAAAGCTAACAAGTTGCCCAAATTGTATTCAAATTCCACACGCTCCACGTGTTATCTTCACTTATTTAATTTGAATATTTGGTAAACAGACGAGATAACAACACGTCTTTGAACTTTGTATAATGACTAAATGATAATAATTGGATTGATAGCATCATCAGCTTATACAAAATTTTTGATTGTAATGTCAACCGTTTACAGCTCATAGAGCAGATTTCAACAACTCTTTAGATTTACTACCACGTACCTTATGTAGAGTGAGTTATTTGGTTTATGGTAATAAAATTCGATTGATATCATCATCAGTCACAAAAGCTCTATACTAAATATCGTTTGTATGTTTCATATAGATCGTTTCAACAACTCGAAATATAATCTATTTTAATATACCCGTACTAGAGGTGGGCTGATATATAATTCAATTCAGATTTGATTAAGCTAAAAGAAAATTGGGTTCCATACGATCGAGCTCTACTTCGATCTACTCGACAACTTCGATTTTAGTACCTAGGCATAATAGAATATCTAGATCTCATTGTTAGAGAGAGCGCCAAGTATAATTTTTATAACCTCTCTTTCTTTTGAAAAATTGCTATCATCCTGTAAGAAAGAAATTTGTTTTGTGCCCGGTATCATGTTGTCGGGCACATACAACTACAATTTTGTCAACCATACAATCAATTTTATTTTGTCATGTTCTATAATTTTGTGATGTTTTATTTATTTTTTTTTTCTGTTTGAGTTAAACGACAGATTTTGTTAATCGTAAGCTAAGCTTATGTTAATAAGTATGTGTGTATATAAGTTAAGTATATAGACTAACTGAAGATAAGACGATTGGTTAGATCATCGTCACTGGCAAAGAAGACACCGCTGTGTATATCATCCAATGGGCGACGTAAGATGCGGAAGTTGATCTCTTCAGCTCTGAAAGTGCCACTTGCAATTTTCTGCAAGCATAAAAAACGGACAACATGATAATTGCAAAACGATTGTGGGAAAACCAGTTTTTCACACTCACCTGAAAACGATTGGAGAGCATCCAGAGTTCCTCGCGTCCACCAATGTTGCGTACGACTTTCATGCCGCTAACGAATTGCAGTTCATTGGAACGCGCTGGCAGATTGCCAAAATTACGCGTCGTGTACGGGGTATTGACGTTCCAGGCGAATAACTTGATGGGATTGAAGGTGACACAGTAGAGGTTGCCGCGACTATCGATGGCTGAGGTGGCGCATTCACTTTTACGTCTGCCCAGCAGCTTGAACTTATTCTCCTGTGCGCTGGGATTGTTCTCGAAATTGGTCTTGTTATTCAAGATACTCAATGGCACCGAGTACTCGCTGACACTGGCCAACGGATGGAAAAACAGATTACGCTTATCATTATTAACCGTAAAAATGCCATCCATCAGAGTGAAGCTATCGCCAGCAATCGTGTGTAGACCATGATCAGGATCGGGATACATAAAACGATGCTCCACACGCCAAGCAGACTGCGCCGCGTGATCGTAGACGACAAGGCCATGGAAGGTTACATCCGGCACATAGATCATGGTGCGTGCACAGTTGCCGCGCGGTGGAGGATCCTGCACCAACAAATTCGGGGCAATGAACAGCGATGCACCTGGGGTATAAGTCTCATTGGGGAAACGGAAGCGATGCAACAATTGATCGTTCGATAGATCGAACAGTAGAAGCTGAGGCGGACAATGTTGGACACCGCCAACATTACCCGAATCAAGAACCCACATCTGATTGCATTCATTGATCTACCAAAAGAGGTTAGAGAGGCGAAAGGATAACGAACGTGAATATATGTATAGGAGAGGAGAGACAGATATTCTTACAGCCACGCGAAAAACTGAGGTTATCTGATCACAGTTGTCGCCATTGTTGTTGTGCCAACCAAAATTGGGGTAGGGTTGTAGTTGAGGTCCATTGCCGGCCTGTAGGTCACTAACCGTAGCTAGCGTGTAGGGAATTCCCGTGACAAACCTTGGTATAGTGGTAAACAGACGCATGTCCCCATTGGGCAGGTAATGTGGCTGGACATCAATTGGAGTTCCATTTTCTGGCACCAGATTACCATTATTCTCAGCCTGTTGGCGATCCCTGGCCGTCGCAAATCCAAACTCCAATTGTTGCCACTGCTTAAGGGTCTCAACGTTGCGTACGGGCGACGGGCGGTTACCGCCAGGGATTCGTGCCGGTTCCGGGGCGGGTGCCAAGGCAGCATGCCCATAATTGTAGGCCTCGGTTAAGCTGAGGACCGCAATCAGTCCGAGGAGTGGAGGCAAAGCGTAGTTGCGTAGTTGAAGCATCTCGAGAATGAAATGTGACTGAATGTGGAATGAAATGGTCAGCAGCTTATCAACGCGTTTTTATTTTATTGTTGCGTTATTTGCTTTGGAATTATAATTTTGTATTTGTTTTGAAATTTATTTATTTATTTATTTGTTGTATTATTTTTGGAACTGATAAGTTGCTTCTGCAATTGATGCTTATTGACTTTTCATTAGCTGTATTTACACGCTGTTCGCTACGCTATTTGGCCAGTTGTATAAACCCGGCACCTAGATAGACCCACTAGACCTTGGCTTAAATAAAATGTATGAAATTTCTTTGGGGGAGTCACGTTTATGATTCGCGGACTGCCATTTAACAACTAAAACTGGCTCGGAAGCGACGCAGACCAATAACCGATATCTACCTACCGATAAACTGAGAGAAGGAGAATCAAGTTCAGGTTTAACTTCTGAGACGAGTCGATGTTTTTCCCCAACCATTTTTATGCTCTCTCTCTTTTGTGCTGTTTTTATTTATTTTTTTTTGTAGTAATGTGGCTAAAACGCATATTGGCCAAAAACTGTCCATATATTTCTTGACAGTTGTTTGCTTTATACGTTTACTTGCCAAAAGTTGTATCTTCCCTGCTTAATATGCAGGTTAACAGTTTTTGCTTATGTTTTGTTTGGGAATTTCACTGAATTTTGTGGCTAATAATGTATTGACATGGCTGACTGACTGTGAGAACAATAACTTAAAATTATGGCTTGTCATTTGGCAATTATT
The DNA here is from genome assembly GCA_018150725.1 of Drosophila quadrilineata. Classification (NCBI taxonomy): domain Eukaryota; kingdom Metazoa; phylum Arthropoda; class Insecta; order Diptera; family Drosophilidae; genus Drosophila; species Drosophila quadrilineata. Next base: position 4,561,657 of record JAECWN010000407.1, read on the forward strand.
TTGTGCTAAGCTATAATTACTTGCTGCATATTTATCAGTGCTGTTGTTTAGCAAAAACCAACATTTTTTTTTGTTTTTTGTTTCGTTTTCTGGATTTTGTAGCAAAAGGAGCAGCTGGATCGTCTGAAGAACGATCAGATACATCAGGCGGAGTTCCATCATCAGCAGATCAAGGAGCATGAGGAGGCCATACAGCGTCACAAGCAGTTCCTCGACAATCTACACAAGTGAAGAAGAACCAACCACAATATAAATCCAACAGAAACTGAACAACTGCATTTCGATAACATTTAATAAACCTTATTGTTCTTAAAAGGAGATTCTCTTCTCTCTCCACTCGCGCTTAATATACTTATGATACACGTACACACATCCAGCTATATTGTTCAGTGTTTATAAATAATTAATAAAAAAAAAGAGATATATAAATTGTTTTAATTTAAAAGCGCTTTGTTATTGTGTGCATAAAACTTGAAATTATTAGCTTGATTAGCACTTAAGTCCATAATTTGTATGCTAGGGGACTGTCAACCGGTTGGGCATATTTTAGCCACGCCCCAACACGCGCTTTCCACTTTTAGCCCAAATGTAATTTTAATTTAAACTAAATTCTAATTTTTTTTTTTTTTTTGGCGAAGGAAAGTTTAGCCTATAGAGATGAGATTGGGTTTAGAAAGTTGTCGACATGATTAGGATTCGAGAATCTGATAATGAGTTGAGCTATCAATTGTTTTAGGTCGGCCTCCTAAAACCTGTTTTTTTTTTTTACCGCCAAATTGTCAACAAATTCGAGGTTTCGCGCACAGCACGTAAATTTCAAAACGATATATATTATGTATTTTAAAATTTTACGATGTTTTTTAAATTTATCTCAGTTCAACTGTAAAATTTGCTTTCATTTTTTACTTCTGGTGTGGATAAGTTATTTAATTTGCATTAAATAAATTGCTAAAAATACTTTTTTTTTTAATTTTATTTGACTGCGTTATAATTTGGAACCAAACAATAATAAAATTGATTGTAAATTAAGGTTTCATTCATGTTTTTGATTTGATTTCAGTTTTAAGGTCGTCAGGTTATCCACCTTCATCAGAATCTATTGCATACTTTTGTGGAGCCGGGTATTTAAAACCCTTGATAAGCCGATTGTAATGGTTTTATTTCTGGCATCCTATAAGTATGCAACGATATTTCGATATTGCAATGAGTAGTTTACAGTTCTGTCCGATAATAGAGTGTAATGCCAACAGTGGTTTCACATAATATTTGCAAGGATCTGATTAAAATATGCATTAAAAATGTCCTTTTAAGTTTTCTTGTGAAATTTTGAAATTGAAACCTTAGAACAGTATTTTCGAAAATATGACCAAAAAGGTAAAAAATTGTATGTCCAATTGTTATGCTGGTCACAGCTCCGAGTTTTATTACTTTCTATTTACAAAATAATATTTCATATAACATATTTACACACTTATTGCATATCTCGTATATAGTATAGAGTAGTTTAGTTTAGTTGCCTTTAAATATCACAGCCAATCGATGCGTTGTGCAGAATGTAAGGAATTTTTTTGTTATATATACAGGCATTCTTATGATCAGGGGTTGAACTTGATTCAATAGCTTCCATAGAATACGTAATCCCGACACCATTCCTTAACGCTGTCATCGTTATTACAGCACATGGGATAGATGATCTCCGATTTGGTGACCTTGGCGCAGCGCATGCATAGCTCCATGGTGGCCTGATCCTTTTCACATTGCTGCACCTTCATTATTGTCTCGGGCGGCAGATTGCCGGGATATTCGCTCGGATCTACAGTGAGATTGGCGGCCTCCGAGGAGGGGCGACCATTCACGCCAAGAGCATGGCAAGCGATGAACAGCATCGCCAGCAGCATTAAAAGTTGCCGATTGTTGTCGTATTTCTATGATGAAGGGGGAGGAATGAAAAAGAAAGCACATGATTAATAAATTAAGATAAAAAGTGCGAGGCGGAGAACGAAATGAAAATGATAATCAAATTTTGTCAGCTGGCAACCAAAACATGTGACAGCCATTGACCCTATTTGGAAAATGTTTTGCATTGAATGAGAGACCCAACGATCTTTGAGAGGGGCAGGTTAGAAAGGAGGTAGAAATATGCTATCTTATATGTTCATGTTCATACATGGAATTGGATATATGCAGCTGTCGCTTTCTGTTTGTTTTCTCTGGCACTTTGGGCGCTTCTTTCTGGTTCTAGTTAGTTCGACAAATAATCTGCTCTGCCAAATATTTTTATTAACCAGCTTGAGCAAGTTTCAAGCTCTCCTCTGCATTCATTTTTTGACAGTTTTTCTTTAATTTGATCAATTAAAAGCCATTTGAAACTCGAATGCACTCGGAATCTGCTCTATTAAGCCCAAGCTTCAATATATGTACGAGGGAAGTTTCACAAGTTCTTCGCATTTTATAGTATGAAACTTTATTGTGTTAATGGAAATCTTTTTGGCCAGAGTCAAAAAAATGTTTGATTTCGCATATCCACAGCAGTTCGCTTATTTAGAAACTTGCATTTTTACATATATATTTTGTCATTTAACATTTTTTTTTATATTTACAAATATTTAATTGCATATTAATTTAAATTATATTTTGAAGATCAAAATTAAACTACTTTTAACCCTCTCAGTTTGGTTTTAATTCTATCCACAACTCTTTCAATTGTTCGTATAGATTCGCTTAAATATAATCGCACAAACTTATAAAAATTCTATAGAATTGTATGCAGTACAATTTGTTGGGCAACCCTCGCTGATTTTAGTTTTACTCTAGTTCTTTCTCTCTCCAACTAACTTAGGTGCATTTTCTTTATGGTTGTTTTTTTTTTTTTTTTTGCTTTAAGCCACACTTTGATTTACGATCGATCGGTTCAGATTTGCAGCTGTATATATCAGCTATATAGTACTCACTTCTTGTAGCATTTTGTTGAATTGCTCGATTTCGATTCAAAACAATTGATTACACACGACGAGGACGTTGACAGCTTCTGACTTTGTTTAATTTTTTTAAATAATTTATATTATTATTTGTTGATTTCTCGCTGGATTTTCTTATGTGCTGATTCAGTTTTGTTATTGTTTCATATATTTATTAATATACAGATTCTTGTTATTTTTTTTTTTGTGTTTTGCTGCTTGTTTATGTTGTGTGTGTTGATAGCTGAGCCGGCAGCAACTGGAAGTGAACGCTGCCAGCGCCTAACAATTTATACCAAAAACACCAAAATCAACGATCCACGATCCACTTTGCCATGGGGTGGGCGGCGGCAGCAGCGGCAGCAGCCCACAGTCATCGGCTTCGAAGTTCGTGCTGGCACTTCGGGCCACACGATTGCCATTCGGCTCTGGCCATAAGCTATCGCCATTGGGCCGTCTACATTCGCACGATCGTAGATATCTCATACACAGACACACACATAGACACATAGACAGACACGCATATGATCTTAGACTTGCACATACATTACTTAGAGCGTCTGATCAGAGCATGGCTAATGCTGTACTGTGAGTCACCTGGGAAGGGATTGAACGATGAACATTAACGACTGCTGTATACTCTAGCAAAACAGCAAAGAGAGTAAATTAAAGATGTGAATCGATTTCTATAAGAATTCTTTTACTATTAGAACATGCGGCTCTATTTTTGTGCAATTTTAGTTTTAGTTTAGTTTAGTTAGTTGCTGTTTAGTATTCTTAGCATTTCATTTTTCTTTGCTTCACTCTTCATTAAAAATTTTAGTATATATTACCTTTTTTTTTAAATACTTTAAATTTGTTTTCGATAAATTACGTTTGCACTTTTCTTAACCTCTTCAAAGTATAGTTTAACAGCATCTTCGGCTATTCTTTTGATTTTTCCATTAATACCCCATAAATTTGCATTAAAAATTCAGTGGAATCGTATTCCAAATTTTTGTTTTTTTTTCGCTGATAACAGTATATGCTGCAGCTGTAGCTGGACTTTGATCTATGGCGAATACCAAAAGAGTCCATCAAGAGATAATAAATAAAAAAAAAAATTTCTTTTTGTTTTGAAATTTTGTGAATTTAAAGAATTTTCAAAAATGTGAAATGTAAACATAGATTAGAGTGTATACAATTTTTTTGAAATCTCTTCGAAAAATGTGAGCCAACACAAAAATATATCAAATATTGTATGTCAGTGATATTGCCTTCAATTCATAAAGTTCATTCCAAACACTTTATCAACTGAATACAACTCAATAAATTTTGTGAAATTTATCTGAATTATATTCCGAATTCGTCCAAATAATAATGTTGAATCTGTTGGCAACGAAATTATCAAGAACCCCTCGACGTTTCTGCCATGTTCAGCAACGTGACTATAAAGTGGCCGTGGTGGGAGCAGCTGGTGGCATTGGTCAGCCACTGGCGTTGCTATTGAAACAGAATCCCATGATCTGTGAGCTGTCCCTGCATGATCTCAGGAATGTCAAGGGTGTTGCCATGGATCTGTCACATATCTGCACATCGCCACGGGTGAAGGGTATTGAGGGCAAACAAAAGGCATTAATTGAGGCGATTAAGGATGCCGATATTGTGGTTGTGCCAGCGGGATTGCCACGTAAACCGGGCATGGATCGGCAGCAATTGCTCGATGCGAATGCCTCCGTTGTGGTATCCGTAACCGAAGCCGTTTCGGTCGCCTGCCCGAAAGCGTTGGTGGCCATCATAACCAATCCTGTGAACACCTTAGTGCCTATTGCGGCGGAGATTATGATCACGAAGGGAATTTTCGATCCAAATCGCCTGTTTGGTGTCACTTGCCTGGATGTGGTGCGTGCTCGCGCCTTTATTGCCGAACACATGGGGGTTGATCCCGCAACCGTGGATGTGCCCGTCATCGGTGGACACTCCAATGTCACCATGCTGCCCATTTTCTCACAGTGCAATCCCAAACTGCAGGCCAACGAGGAAAAGATCAAGACTTTGACCAAACGTGTCCAGGAGGCGGGCACGGAGGTCGTGGAGGCCAAGGCTGGCGGCGGTTCGGCAACTTTATCCATGGCCTACGCCGCTGCCGAGTTTACAAACGCACTGGTCTGTGGCCTCCAGGGAGATCCCAATGTGCTGCAGTACGCCTATGTGGCCTCCAGTGTAACGGAGCTGCCCTTCTTCGCCAGCCAATTGAAACTGGGACCCAAGGGTATCGACAAGTATATGCCGTTGCCCCAGATGAACGCCGACGAGCAGAAGTTGTTCAAGAAAATCTTGCCAGTGTTGGAAAAGGATATTGCCGCTGGCTGCAAATTTGCCGCGGATTACAAGAAGTCACAAGGAAAGTGCAACAAGAAAAAATAAAGGTGACATAATACCATTGATCATTTGTTATGCGTTAGGTTCTGTTAATAAAATCATCAGTCTGATTTATCTGGTTTATTAAAATTTATTGACAGATCCCGTACTAATGATATCGTTGAGCTCACATTTATTCCATTGCGCCGAGTTCACATTATAATCTAATTCTGGGAATTCTAGTTGGGGAATTACAACTATTGTTTATTATAGAAAATTTCCTCTTGAATAATATATTTTTTCAACTCAAACTAAAATGTGTAAAAACTAATTTACTAGAGTTTGAGGAAATCTAAAATATTGGTGGATGGAAAATAAAAATAACCGATTTTTTAAAATCTTAACCGATTTTCAAAATGTTTGCATTTCTGTCAATGTTTTAGATGATAGTTTGAAATTGCATCAAAAATTTTCCCATGTTGTCATTTTTTAATTTTCGTCGATTTCTGGCCGTTTTTGAATACTAATCCCAAATTTTCAAATATTCAAAATTTTTAAATTGAATTTTTTGTGCCCAATGGTTTTAAAGCTTCAATAAGTACAAAAAACTTTACTTGAGTTGATTTGGACTTTTATTTTTAGAAAATATGGTCAAAATAGTGATAAATCTAATTTCAACGAAAAATCAATACTATCACTAATTTCAAGAGTTATTAAAAATTGTAATGAAATGAAATTAAAATAGTAGTAGTAGTAGTAGTAGTACTAGTAGTAGTAGAAATAGTAGTAGTACTAGTAGTAGTAGAAATAGTAGTAGTAGTAGTAGAAATAGTAGTAGTACTAGTAGTAGTAGAAATAGTAGTAGTAGTAGTAGAAATAGTAGTAGTAGTAGTAGTAGAAATAGTAGTAGTAGTAGTAGTAGTAGTAGAAATAGTAGTAGTAGTAGTAGTAGTAGTAGAAATAGTAGTGGCAACATAATAGTAGTACGTAGTATTACTATAAATGGTTGAAATTGATGGCAGCTCGTTGTAATATTTTTGTAAACAAGAAAGATCTCTCGTCGCCGTTTCCTCGTTCATTAAGTAATTCAATCAACATTCCGTCTACAAAGTATAACTACTACAACTATACTATATGCATATGTATGTATGTATGCATATGTATGTATGTCTATGTATTTGCATATGGCAGCATGAATGGGATGCAATGGAATGGTATGCTATTGAATGGGATGGGATGGAATGGGGGGCAATGTCAATTAGTGAAACATCATGCTGCCCCATTGCTGATAAGAGATGACTTAGGCGCCACATACTGATTGCATGGATGTGCTCTGCCTTCTCGCTCTATAAACATTATGCAATGCCAAGCAGTTCATTCATCATCATCAACATCATCATAAAAGTGTGACTTCCGTAAAAAACAAAAGTGACACTTTTCCAATAGGCATTCAATATATGTAGTTGACAACTTTTTCATGGAATCAATAACAAATTATAAAGTTTATTTGGTTGTTGTTATTGGCGGCAAGTAGCGAAAAAATCATTTCCTAGAAATCGCAATGGGGGAAATCCCCCGATGCGAACAAAATTACATTGCATTGCAACAACAGTTAATGCATTCGACAAACAAATTAATAATAAGTTCAGTGCGGTGTCAATTTAATTAATTTCATCGCTATTCTAGTTTTATTTTTACAATTATTTCATGCTGTGGAAAATTTGTAAAGCGAACTGCTTTAAATTCAAATTGGAACTTTCCCAGTGAAATTGAACTGCTTTGTTAAGAGAAGATTAACTGCAAGCAGTTTAATGCAATGCATTGGCAAACTCACCACGCTCGGCATGTTGATGTGCCAGCGAACTACTTGCTGCTGCTGCAAGCAGTTTAATAATGCAGGCACTGCTTTGACGGTAATTGCAAGGAGAAACCTTTCGAAATTCAAATTAATTTATTTAAAAACTATTTAAAATTGATAAAGTGAACTATTTCGTACAATGTTCTCCATAAGATGCACTGCAGCACATACTCCGCTGCCTTCACCTAAGCCGTCTCGGCAGCCAAACCTTCGCTCCTCTCACAGCGAACCGCAGTCCAAGCTGAAGGTGACTGTGATTGGGGCCGCTGGGGGTGTAGGACAACCGCTCTGTTTGCTACTGAAACTGAATCCACAAATCAAGCAGCTTTCACTGCATGATGTCGTCAATCTCAAGGGCATCGCTGCGGATCTATCGCATATTTCGAGCGCCACCAAAGTGAAGTCCTTTGAGGGGGCAGAGGAATTACCGATGGCACTGGCGGAAGCCGATATTATAGTCATGGCAGCCGCTGCGGTCACAACCGAAATAGATTCCACCGACGACAGCTTCAATAGGAATGCCAAGATTGCCATCGATACGGCCAAAACAATAGCCCATGCCGCTCCAGACGCTTTCCTGACGGTGGCCACAAATCCCATCAATAGCATAGTGCCGATAATGGCCCGAGTACTGCAGGATGCGAATGCGTACGATGCCAGGCGACTCTTTGGCATCACCATGCTGGATGTGGTGCGTGCCAATGCCATCCTAGCCGAAGTACTCCAAGTGAATCCCCTGAAGGTGAGCGTGCCCGTCATAGGAGGCTCTGGAAGCGGGAGGATGCTGCCACTCGTATCCCAAACGTCTCCGGCATTCAGGGGCAGCAAGGAGCAGCGTCTGGAGCTAATGCAGCGCATGAGGGCAGCGGAAGTGGAACTCAAGAAGGCCAAATCTGGCAAGGATTCGACGCTGGGCATGGCCTATGCCACAGCACAGTTTGTGAACTCGCTGATCCTGGCACTGCACAACACCAAACACATCGTTGAATGTGCCTTCGTCCAGTCGGATGTTAACGAGTTGGACTTCTTTGCCACGCCCCTGCTCCTAACTGCGGTGGGCGTCAAACAGAATCTCGGACTGCCCGAGTTCGATGATGAAGAGGGTAAAGCGTATGAGCAGCTGTTGAAGAAAGTGAAACAGGATATAGCCAGAGGATTGGCGCCTCTAGACTGACGAGGGATAGAGAAATTTATAAAGTATTCAATTTATTTTCCTCCTCTCCTTCTAGTCTTCCGTAGCCTATATTGGAAGACCCAGTTTTTCGAAGTACTTTGGAGCAAACAAACAAAGTGTGTATATTACCTATGTACATATATTTCACTGATAAGTGGAACTACAACTACATCATCAACCTCATCGATCGTCATCATTATCAATTTACTTCATGTATTATTACAAAATACTTACTTCAATACTAAATTGAGCACTCGCTGCGTTGACTAAACATTTTCTAGTTACAGAAATAATTATTTCTACAACTATATAAATATATAACAATATGTATTGGCGTAGAGCTTTGTTAGATTGCTATATTGCTATTATTAACTCTAAATTGTCTTGGGAAAATGCCATAGTGGCCGTTTGCACTGCTTGCATGCTGCACTTTTCCCAATACACAGGGTGCACAGAGCGCAAACGCTGCAAATGTACGACAAGCAGTGAAACTCACCACACTACGTAAAGCTGTAAGCAGTGCTGCAGCTTGGGCAAGCAGTAGAAATCAACTACAAATGGAATCCGAGGCAGGCAATTTTATAGATTTATTTAAATAGTTGCCAAATATTTGTGTTAAATAATTTTCTTATTTCTAATTTCCCCGTTCTTAATTGAAATTGTATAACTTCACTTTAAATTAAGCTTTAATATATATTTAAAATTTCAATTTTTATTTCTTATGCAAGCAGTGCTGATGACAACATATGTTATTTGGTCAGTGGTGAGCGTACAGGGTGAGTCAAGTTTACTGTTGAAATTCAACGATGATTCAAACGAAATTCTGAAAACATATGTATATCAGGAAATACAGCTAGGGCTTTTATAACACCTGGGCATGACTACCAGGTGTAAAAAAGATCATATGTATGTATATCTCTGCCTGGCAACCTTTGGCAGTCACTTTAGACAGCAGCAGCAGCAGCCACGAAAGCTGTGAGTTATCGTAAAACGATTAAACAATTTGTTTTGACGGCCCAAAAGTGTTGATTGATTAAGCCAAGAGCCTACATTGGGCAGAGGGACGCGGCACCTGCCTGGCATTGGCATGTAGTGGGTGGCAGCCGATAGCAAACAATGAAAAAACATAATTTAGTTTTTTTTTTTTTTCTATTTTTATAGAAAAATCCAACTGAACAATTAATAAAAACAACAGGCAATGCCTTGCCCCCTTGATAATGAACTTTGTGCGATAGATTAAAGCGAATCTTAAGCAAAATAATATTGAGCAACACATCTCTATCAACATATAGTATAGGGAATATGATAGGTATAGGGAATAATAATGGACACGTCACCCAAATTCAAGTAATCGCATTAGACTTAATTAGTATTACCTTCGGTCAGAGGTTGCGACCTCCAAAAAAATCAAATTGAAAATCAGCTGATGCTTGAGGTACCCAAGGAACCCCCATGTCTAGACTGGTTACCGTGTGAGAACCTACAAAGAAATTTATATTTAGAAAAGTTCACCAAGGGGTTTCTTATTATTATTATCATTGAAAATAATATTAAATTTAATAATATTATGAAGATGTTGCGTCTGTTGTAGGTATTATAAATAAGCCTATATGTATGGATGGATGGATGGATGGTTGGATGGATGGTTGGGGACATCATGCTTATAAAGTGTGTTTACTCCGCGATTGGCGTCTTATCAAAACGTTGAGTGTTGAACAGGGTCGCTGCTTGCAACTTCTCTTCTCTGTATATGGTTTGTTGTCTGCAACGGATGAGTAATTCCATTAGCCCCCAAAAATACCTATATTTCCCCCCCTTATCATAGAACCTATCAATGGATCTCCTTAATTTGCTGCCCTTGACATTCCCTTCAACTATCTAAAACATTCAATTTCACGTATCGTGATAACAGTCTAGGGTTATAGTGCGTGAGGAATATATGTATGGTTGGGATATCCGTATTACGGATTCTTTGATTTGATACGCCATCGTATACCTTTGTTTACGACATTATTTCGCCCACGTCTGCTGATAATGACCATAGACTACATATACTATATTATATTGAAATCAGGAATACCTACAAACATACATATATTTATGCGAGTGCGACGCTTTTTTATGGGTCTATTCACATCGCAGGTTAATGATTTCTGAAAGCAACATGCACTTGAATGAATTTAGAGCTACTAAAATTTTCTCAGAGTAAAATTTCACAATTTCCTCAAATTTCAAATAATCGATTTTGTGACTCCTATTCGAAAAAAAATAATAGTAAATATAAATAATTGTATTTAGGTGATATTTTCAACTTTGTCGTCTTTAGCAAATAATTTCATCATTTACTTTTAAGGCAAACACTTTAAAACAAGAGTAAAAACAAAAATCGACTTTTCAAATTACGCGCCTTTTCAATACTTACAAATTTCGTAGCATATTTTTAGCTGTCTGCATCGGAGCTTTTCACCACAACGCCTTAGCTTGGACCACAACCAATGATATTTCGCATTTCCCACGACCGTTACATATTGAATGCTTAATATTGATTTAAATAATTGCAAGCAAAAATGTGCATAAAAAATGCAAAATATCGAGGCCATTACAAGTCAATAATGCAACATTGTAATACGAAACAAAAACAACGAAATAAAAATAAATATGCCAGGGTTGCTAGCTATTAAACGGTGCATACCCCAACCCTGAACCTCGCATGCATATTCCATATGTACCGAATGAGTAGAAGAAAGGAGCTAAGAAAATTGACAGCAAAATAAACGCAAAGCCGATAATACGACATATGCAAATAATACCTGAAATTGCCGTGCATATACATATGTACATATATAACCTCAAAAATGAAGCAGTTGATTAGCGAATGCATTGTGCAGGTCGGAAACAAACAAACATGTGTAAACGCAAAAGGCATCAATGAAGGAATTTCGGGCAGCGCAGCAGCTGCGATGCACATGCGTGCCATGCAATTCATTTCAACGCAAACAAAGCGAAAGCAAGAGAGCAAAAGAGCTGCACACACATTAAGACAAACAGCAAGCAACACACACACACACACACACACAGGCATATACACTATGCTGGTTGATTGCTAATTCAACTGTTGAACAATTTACCTGGCTGCTAGGCGGCTGCCTAACACAATACACATTTGTGCAGATGCAATGGAGTAGAAAATCTGATAACAAAAGAGAATAAGAAAACAACACAGCAATAGCAACAGCTGTGAATGAACGTACAGCATCAACAGCTGCCATCAGGAAAGAGCGAACAGCACGCACACACACCTGCAGCCGCACAACAAAGAGAGCGTTATCTAAGAGAGCGCGCGCGAGGTGAGCTAACGCAGCAACAGCATGTTAACAGCGGCCTGTTAACAGCAGTGCATGCGAACACTCTTTTGGTTAGCATTGAGCAGCCAAAGCGAAGCAGAATTCAATTGTGTCGTAAACTTTGCGTTGAACGGACGTGCAAAATAAAAGAGCGCTAAACTGCTAAACGACGTCATCGAAACGGCGTCTAGCAAAAAAAAAAAAAAAAAAACTCGTGTTAACAAAAAAACAAACCAAGCAAACAAACAAATTATATTAGTATATAAAAAAAATAAACCATATGCTAAATATACTACGTATATAATAAAAATACGCAAAAAGTGAAAAGAAAGGCAGTGCGGTTGCCGCTAAAATGTCTACAAAATATACAGCAACGAAATCGAAATAATATCATTTTAATAATTATACAAGTAAATCGCGTTCAGATTACAAATAATTTGCATTAATATCAACGAAAATCTTAATGCTATAACGGGCAACAAAACAGCAACAAGCAACAAAACATAATAAGAAGGAAAAAACGTCAAGCGCGCAACCTGTAGCTCTCCAACAGAGACGCCAACGCCGACGGCGACGTCAACAGCGCAGCTGACGCAGCTTTATACGTTTTACTGTTTTTTTTTTTACGGACTTGAAATTGGTTTTTAGACGTTTTTTAGCGTGTGTATTTGTGTATTTTTGGAGTATTATTATTGTTCGTAACGCGGAAGCATACAAAACATCTACAATAACAATAACAATAACAATACCAAATGCAATTGCCTTAAATCGGCCACAAAACAGAAGAAGTAGCTGAAAAAGAAGTAGGCGAAAAAAACAGCTTTTTCTTTATATTTGAACAAGGAATTGAGCAAAAGCTTCTTTTTTTTTTTTAAATTCAACACAATGTGGTGCATCGTGGACGTGCTGAACGGCACCCAATTGGCTGTACATTTGGACCCAAAAGCAATTGGCCAAGAATGCCTGGAAAAGGTAAGTTCCAAAAACTATTTCAAATTGCCATAGTTTCGAATAATAATGGCGCTAAACGGCAACAGCCATTGGCACATTGTACCCTAGAAATGTATTTACAATTTCATAGCTAATTGAACTTTTACACACATGTTGTGTTTTTCGAACCTGTCGTATTGTGTTGTGTCTCCTTCATCGTATGTATATATTTTTATGGTTACAAAGTTCTACTTTATGAAAGTCAACAGCAGCTGTTAAGCTGAGCTCTGTTAAATCCTCTAATGATCTCTGTTACTTGTTAAAAGCGCTACAGCTGCCTGTTATTTATAAGGCATTAAAGCTGAGCTTAGTTAGATCCTCTTTTCATTTCTGTTAATTCTCTGTTACTTTGCAAAACTCTCTGCTTCGATCTGTTAGCAAATGCACTGGCATTTACAATTATCGCATGCTATAATTAGTTTGCAAGCCTGTTGGAGTTTTTTTTGTTTTGTTTTGTTTTGGTTTTTAACACTGACTCAACGTTTCTAATTGCATTTTCAATATATAAATTATATTTCTTTTAACTGTCTGTTAAGTTGAGCTGAAAACAAAACCTTATGACATATGAAATCGTGTATGTCATGACTCAAAAGTATAGTGTTATATATCATAGATAGGGCAAATTGAGCGATATATTAGTGTATTTTATATTATGGTCACGTTGCTTTTTGTTTCTTTGTAGTATTTTGTGGGTTTTATAAGCAAAGTGGGGCTCTCTCTTTTTCCCAACACACTCTCTTTTATATGTATGTATGTATACTTATACTTAAGCGGCTTCAAGGTTCGGTTTGTTGAGGTTAAAGCCCCCTAAGTTCTGAATCGAATGTCAGATTGATAGATTGATGACAGCATGCGATTGCAGGAAATGGCACACAAAGAAAGGCAGAGAGAGAGAGAGAGAAGGAGAAAGAGAGCTTAAGATTATGAGATTAATCATATGGAAATTAAAGCTTTACGACCTCGAACTTTAGCTTTATTTAAAAAGTTCCTGCTTTCGCCTAATATATTAGATACTTTTCTTCTTCAGCAAGGAATACTTTGCGAAATTTCTTATCAAACTATTGCCTATCGAATGTACTTGATTTCATTTGCTGTGATTTCATATATTTTCTTTGCTTTTCTTTTTCTTTTCCTTTCTTTTTTTTTGTTTCTTTGCTCTTTATTTTTTCCCACTGATATTGTTTTTCTTATCAGCATTTTGTGCTGTTTACTCGATTGTTTTTCACTTTTAATTCATTTTAAATGCCCCCAGGGCGTTTGATGCCCTTGAAGTGGGTTACGCCCCCCTCCCTCATATTGCCCCATCATATGTATGTAGAGTCTTAACTGTTAACTTCAAAGTTTTCTGGGGTCTTAACGAAAGAGACAGGTCAGTGTTGAGGGTGGTTTTTATTTTGCTACCTCCATTTATGGTTATATATGATCGAGATTTCAAAACACTTGAACATTGCACACCAGATAGTCGAGTCCGCGGGTTCAATGTTCAAGTTGCTCATCCACTTGAGGAGCCCTTGAGGGGACAATAACAGCGCCTGTGATTGCGCCGCTACTGTTAAGAGCTGTCTGTCTTTGTCTCCATCAACAGCTGCTGCTCCGATTGCCAATTTTGGCAATTCAACTTGTTGTTTGTTAGCCTAATTAAGTCCTTATATACTAAGTATAGAATGTGTAGTGTGTAGGGCGTGAAAACCCTATACCACATGGGCCCCCATCTTAGGTTCCATTTGCCATGTGTGTTTTGTGTTTGCTGCGTGCAATCTAATCACACAAAGTTATCAAAAGGCACCCCGCATACATACTTATAAACTTACATACATATACATATACTCTATATACCTATACACTCACACACTCAAACACACACTCATAGCAATATTAATGGCATTGTAAATAAATGTGCGCAGAGTCCATGTTCATTTTCGAATCCCTCTCAGTGTTTGCTTTTTGCCTTCTACCCACTTCTGTTAAATTTTGCCGCGTTGCCAAGTTTCTTATCGTCGTCAAAGTCTGACAACCGTTAATTTGTGCGTCTTATTGTAGTATGTATGTATAGTATAGTATCTTATCGTACTTATCGAGTTAACCCAAAATATGTGACAACTGTTCTAGATAAGCGTCGCATAGTCTCATTAGATCTTAATTGGATTTGGACAGTAAATAATGTTGCCGTCGCTTTTGAATGTATCTACATTCTGTTACTTAACAGCACATTAACAGCAGTTGGGTCGAATTCAGACGGGCGTCTGTTAACCCGCTGTAAAGTTACAACCACAATACTCAACTTACGTACAGGGTATCTATCTACAGGTAATTAGTTTCATAAAAGATATTTTTGTATCTATAGGTTGTTGGCAAAGTTATTTGGCTCATTTGGAGCTTAATTGGTTTCATCAAGCACGGCTCACATGCTTGAAAGATACTTTCCGTACTTAACTGAGATACATTTTTATCTCTCTAAACAGGTGGCGATGATGCAATTCCATTTAAATGATTTCATCAGTTGCAGTTCCCCCCAAAAAAATCTTAATCAGCTTAATATATAAAATTAAAATGTATTAATATATTAAGTATATATATGAATATATTTATATATATATGAATATATTTAATCGTAAAGTCTCGGACAGATGTTGTATCTGTAGCTAAACCTGAATTTCCTTAATTAAAATTGATTTCATAAGCAACAAATAGCTATATTCAAGCTGAACTATATATAGAAAAATGTATCTTTAAGATACTTGCATCGTAAGCTGCTAATAGCTATATTTAAAAACTATATTTAGCTTAGATGTATCTTAAAGATACTTAGTTACTTAGTTTGTGGTATTTTCCACTGGAGAAAGCTCTACAAACAACTTATATAATTTTTGATAAGTCAAAGTATCTCTTAACTTGACAAAGTATCTGTTAGCTACATAGACAAGGAATTATTCATAAATATTATTTGGGCCATGATTTCCGAGCAGCTGCTGTTGCCGCCGACATCTTTGTTTGTCACTCACTTAGTATTTCCGTCAATTTTTGCCGCATTAATATAATTCATATTTAATCAGATCATAATCCCCCAGATTGATTTCTGGCTGAGGGTGCGTCATCAAAGGGATTTTGCGTTCGTTTCCATTTGGCTTATCTCCGCTTCTCCTCGAGCTTCTTGTAAGATTGATAAGCATTTCAGCTGCTTTAATGACGTTACTCAACCATGCCGTCATTATATGACCAACTCAATGCCCCGCCCACTTAGTCAATCGAATAGATACAGTTACAGTTATGAAAATCTTAATTAATTGGAATTACGCAAAATTCTATTTTGGATCCAATGAGTTGTGTCTGCATTGCGAAATATATTGCGCGACAAAGTTACCTTGCAGGCGATTAACTTCCTCCTGTCTTCTCTCAAGTGTTTTTCAACACTTTTCAAGTGTGTGAGAGAGAGAGAGAGAGAGAGAGAGAGAGAGTGGGAGAAAGGGCTGAGGGAGAGAGAGGGACAGACAATTTGATATCAAAGGTAAAGGCCGTCGTTACATTTTGAGCCAATTAAGTCGTAATAAAATTATTGCACATGTCGACGGCACGTGTACAGAACATATTTGCACAGCAGTTTCAAAAACAAATTTGTCAACATCAATAGTAAATATCAAAACCAAATGACAAACAAGTTTAATCGATAGGAAAGATATTTTTTACCAAGAAATTGCAATCACTGGAAGTTTAGCAAAGTTAAACCAAGAATTTTAGTAGTTATTTTAGTCACAGTTTCAGCGAAACTTTAAATTATGAGATTGACATTGTGTGTAAATACTTGAAATATATATTCTTTTAAATTTTCTAAATAAATTGTTTTGTAATTTATGCAAACTATAAACAATGTACAACAGAAACACTGAATCAATGAATAACTGCAACTTATAGTGTAATTAGTGCAGTAACTGTGACTTCGATATATGTAACTGATAACTATACCATAAAAATATCAGCTTTAATGTTACAGTATACATCACAAGTGAACATAAGTAAAAGAACTGAAAGAAGATGAATTGCTTGCACCTGTAACTGTGACTTGTGTGAAACGGCAACGTCAAAAGTCACACAAGTCACAGTTACAGGAGCAACATAGCATAAATCAAAGAGATAAATATGTATTTTTTCAAATTATTTTCTGTGATTTGAACTGCTTGTAACTGCTGTGACTTTTGCGACTTGTAACTGTTGACTAGTCACAGTTATTATTATATGCTCACTCCCCATCTGCCTCTCGTCTCTTTCTGTCACTGTGTTGATAAGCGGCAATCATCACCCTGAGGCCAAACGTTTCCTTTCTTTGCGCTGTCATTGCATAATTTTGTTGTTATCTGTGGCGCGCTCTCTTTGGCTATTGAACTCGGTACGGTCTAGGGGTTTTTGGGTTGATTTACCATTTTTACATTACAGTTACATATGTTTTACAAGCAAATTGTGACGTCAACTGCACAGTGCTTGCATGTCAAAGGTAAATTGCACAAAGTAGATAAGAAAAAAAAATTGTTGTGAAAAAAGAAATGTTTTTTTTTTTCGTTCGGTAGAGGAGTATTCAATTCAAATGCAATAGCAAAAGTCAAAGAAAGTTTCAGAGAGAGTGAAGGGGAGGCGAAAGGTAGTGGGTGACTTGCTGCACAATATCGTTCAACATGCAACAGTTTTGCAGACTCGTCACAAGTGGCGACTTTAATGAGTTTTACGCTTAATCAATTACAGTGAAATCTGCCTACAATGGCAACTCTCTCTCTCTCTCTAATAAGTTCACATTGCAGTTGTGGGTACACTAACTGCTGGCAGCGACTGTAACCACTGTCTGTGCCAATTACGTGAAAAACTGAACAATTGTCAAGTGGATTATCAAGCGACGGGGGTAACAAACACGAGCTGCAATTGCAGTATCAAAGTCCAAAAAAAAAAAAAAACAAATTACAAATACAAATACTTATAGCTATGCCATGACATTGCATAAATATAGTTAGCTGGTTAAGTTTGGAGGAGGAGGAGGAGGAGGGGGTGACAGTGCAACAAAACTATGATTAATCACGAATATAATTATAGTTTGAAAAATTCTAGAGATTCTCAAATGTAACCATTTTGACGTCAATTGTGCTAGTTGTACTTAATCTATATAGCATATGATAAGTATATTGTATATTTTGATCAGATCAGTTGATCAATTGTTGCCTGTAGTTGTCCTGCCGCAGGATACGCTTTAATGCACGACATTTGCACGACATTCGCACGCCATGCACTGAAGTGTAATTATATTTGCGGCCAATGCTGTCACAGCAGCCAGCGCAGGTGGCAAAGTCGTTAAGGATACTATGGCGACTTTTAGTTAGTTTTCCCCATTATCCATTTTTTCATGTTTGACTTTTTGTTTTTGGTCTGGCAACACAAACAAAGAAATGCAAGCGGCAGCGGCAGCAGCACGTGGCAAGGTCGTCGGGCACAAGCGGGTCAAGTGCAGCAAGCGGCAGGCCAATTTGCCAAGACTCCTCTCTATCGCCACACACACAAACACACACACACACACACACACATACACACAGTTAAAGAAGAAGAGCAGGCGTCAGTTGTGCCTGCAGCTAGACACACTACGCAAAAGTATCTGTTGGATACGCGACGCGACCAGTACTTAAATGAATCAACTTATGAGATACAAAAGCTGAGCTGCTGCAATTAAAATGTAAACAAAAGGGAGACAAGATAGTAGGAGAGTGAATGGCAGACAAAAAAAAAACAAAAAGATACAGCTGAAGAACATAGATAAAAATGAACTTAGAGATCGTTATTTTTTGTTAGAGATAAACTATAGATTGATAGATAAATAGTTGCCTGTATGACACTGTAGAGAGTGTTTTCTTTTAGTTAGTTAGATAATATTTTGTAGATTTATAGATAAGATACAGAAAGATCTATAAATAGATACACTTATAAGAAGGCTAAATGTACAGTAAAAAGACAGGCAAATGAAGTGGATAGAAGATAAAGTTCAACTCAGAGATCGTTTTTTTTTATAAAAGCTTAGATAACATAGATTTAAAGACAATTAAAAACATGCACAATGAGATCTATAAAAAGCTGTAGATAAATAGATACATATGTATATGCATTAGAAACCTGCAAGTCGGAACTGTAAACAAATTGAGTAAGGGCTTGCATAAGAGCAAGGGTTAAAGAGAGAGATAGAGAGAGGTAGAGAAAGAGAGAGAGAGACAACTAGAGATGCAAACAGCGCTGAGCAAGGTTATAGTACAATGTAAATACTTGAAAAGATAGATAGAAGGAGATACTCATTATAGTAGATAGCAGTATTATTATCAACAATGTGGGAGGTAATATTAAAGCTTGAAAGCTGCCAACTAAATAGTAAGAAAGTGAGAAAATTAAGAAAACTATATATAATATTTAAAAATCCATATGTAGATATACACATTAACATAATAAAAGAATAAAAATAGATTAGATAGCTAGAAGATAGCGCACATAGAATGCAATTTTCTGAGTCTAACTGTTAACTACTTTGGAAAACCCTGGTATCTTAACCAGGGCTACACATACCACATATCTGAAATACTTGAACAATCATAAATTCTGCTAACCATGTGTCATTATCTATGCCAAAAGCAAGCTAAATTTGTATTAATTTTATATTCGCGATATCTTTAGCTGTTTTTTTAATACTGTTTTTTTTTTTTATTTTACTTTCTTGTTTTTGTGGGCATTTTGTTTTTATCGCTTCGCTCGCTGTCTGATAAGACACCTCTCTATGCACACACCTATAAATATACATACATATGTATATTCTTATGTATACTATATATATTTATTTAGTACTTAATGCTCGACAACTGTCAACAACAGCAGCGAACTCAACTCAATCGAAAAGCAAAAACAAAAATTTAAAAAAAAAAAAAAACAAGATATCTTCGAGACACAATCAAAGCGTAAATGATAAATAATCGTAAATAAATTTCATTGTTTTTGCCAAATAAAAACCCAAAAACAAAAAAAAAAACAAAATAGAGACGACGCTATTTCCATGTCTCTGTTAATTATTTCAAATAAATAAATTTTAATTAGATATGCGATATCTGTTGCATGAATTGTGTCAAGTCGTTTTTTTTTTTTTCAAAAAATATTTCCAATCATAATAATTTCCTGCTGGAAGGGAGAGTTTCTTGGAGGCTGCTGTTGCGGGGGTTTCTTAAACTTTTCAAATACTCATTACAGGCGCATCAAAAAACTTTGCTAAGCTCAACACAATTTTGTGTTTCCAATATTCACACGCATACATACAGATTTACACTACACTATGTTTTCTAAGGGGTATATGGACTGTTGAACTCAACGACAGTGAACTGCAGTTCTGGGGAACTTTTTAAGTATCGGCAACAGCTGCCGATAATTCATCGATAAGCAAAATTACTTTAGAGCAATGTGTATTCGAAGAAAACTTGTCGCTTTGATAAGTTATGGAATAATTTATTAATTTGTTGATTACAACTCAAATATTATTATTGTAACTATCTGTTTACGAATTTGTAAATAATTTCTAAATCTATCGATGATTCAGTTCATTTGAAGATAACTTTTCAAATGTTTTAGAAAACTTTTTCATTTGTCTGCATATTTTCAGTTATTTTTAAAAATTTTGCATTTTTATATATTAACTGTGCTTTTTTCTTTTATTTTTATTTTGAAATATTTATATACATTTTATAAAAATATAAATATATTTTATATTTGTTTAATATTTTTGGTAAAGTTAGAGCATCTTTTGGTGGTGGCCTTGAACTTGTCAATATTTTTTTCTCTCACTGTATTTTTGCCGCCTTCTCTGCCTAGAGTACCCCCAGCCTCTCCCCCCAAAGCATCCCTTCCGTAGACTGCCTTTTATCACATTTCTTTTATTATATCTTGTTGTTGTTGTTCTCGTTTTCTTTTGTATTTTTTATTCATTTTTTGTTGTTGTTGTTGCTTTTGTAGGTGTTATTGTTGTTATTGTTGTTGTGCCAAGCCCCAGACACAACGAACGAAAAGCAAAAAAAAATAATATATATATGTATATATTTAAAACGCAAAAAACGAGATTTACCTATACTTATATACCTGTCTCTATATATTTAAATATGTGTGTGTTTGTGTGTGTGTGTGTGTGTATCTTGTATATTCTGTATTTCTGTTTTCTTTAACTTTTTTATTTTTTTGCTTGCGATTTCTGCGCTGTTGCTGTTGTTGATATTTTGCCTTAGGTTTGTCAAGTTTCGTTTGACAAAAATAAAAAATACAAAAATACATAAAAAAAATACCGTCCCCCTTCTACACATGTGCGTTTTTTTGCCCTATTCATCTCACTTTGTCTTGTCATCTCTTTCGCAATCTCGGGCTCTCCTCTTCTTAGACTGTTGCTGCTGCTGCTACTGCTGCTGCTGCTGCTGCTGCTGTTACTGCTGCTGTTACTGCTGCTGTTACTGCTGCTGCTGCTGCTGCTGTTGTTGCTGCTGCTGTTGTTGCTGCTGCTGTTGACATTTTTGCCTTGAAGTCTCGTCGGCGTCAACAGTTATTAACAATTTAAGCAAACATCATTCGTATTTATCAAGACGAGTTTATTCTATTTGCACATACGCAACTTGTAATTGCAATCAAGACAAGATACTAAAAAGTTATACAAATCCACACAGAGATAGCCATAAAAAGAAGATACTTTGCTGCGCAATTTATTGTAGAATATAACTCAGTATAAAAGTTATTGACAAGATACGAGATGACAACGGAATAAAGACAAACAAATTTCAATTTTATTAAAAGCAATACAAAAGGTATCATTTCAAAATGGCATCAAGTATGAGAAACAAATAGTTGAGAAATTATTTCAAGTGTAATGGAAATTCTTATTTGAATTTGGGTTTTTTAAGGCCAACAACATTTTGGAAATACCCAAAGTTAAAACTCAAAAAGCAGCTGGCAAAATTCCATCAACATACTGTGATAGATTTGCTTAAATTAAAAAAAAAAATTTAAAAACTATTAAAGAAAATTAAAATTGTTTCTTGATGAACTCTCTGAAATTATAGGAAATATATAACAGCTACTTAACATAATTTTCTGCAGTTCTCAAAATTGTTTAAGATATGTGATTTCACACCTTGAACCGACTGGAAATCTTTTTATATGTTGCTTTTGCAAACAACTCATAAATTCTGTGATATAACGGCTCATGATTACAGCAAACTTCACTCCAATTCACAAGTTTACAATTTGTGGGCGAAGGTCTAACCCATATATTAATTATTTAGAGCACTCTCAAGTTCTCATCTTTATTCTTATTTATTTTTTTTTGGTATTTTATTGTTTTTTCTGTTTTTTTTTTTGTGGTGATGGTTTTGTTATTTGTTTACTCCATAAAAATAAAAAAAAAAAATAAAACTGGAATAAGCTGCGAAACGAAGAATCATTCGGTACAAGTTGGGCCATAAATTTTAAACACGCGCTGATGACTGCTCCCTGGTGTATATATCGTGTATACATACATACATACATATGTATGCATGTATGTGTGTATGCATACTGAACACTCACATACACACACTCACGCACGCATAGTATAATTTATTTATATTTTGGTATTTTGTAAAATTCGCAGTCGTTTTTTTTTTCTTTGATTTTGCGTTGGCTGCGCAGTAACAAAAAAAAATACCAAAATCAAAGCCATTTTTATTTATTTACAAATTGTTGTGCTTCCTTTTTTTTATGTCTGCTTGTTTTTTTTCTTTTGTTAATACACTTTAGCTGTTGTTGTTTAAACAATTTGCACTTAAAGCGTTGCGAAGCCATAAAATTGGTTGCTGAAATTCTTTGTGGAAATATTTACACTTAAAGGTTGTTTTTTTGTTGTTGTTGCTGTCGTTTAATTAGCATGCCATACAGCTGCACTGCACAAGATCGATGTCGATAACACCCCTACCTACATGCATACAGATACTGATGCAAGTCTATATTGGGAGAGCAAAAAAAAAAAAAAAAAAAAAAAACTCATAGAAATGTATTCCAAAATCCAGTTAGACTCTGCGGCAGTTGCATTGATTGCTGAAATCTCAACAACAACAAGTCCCACAGAGAGAAAGAGAGAGTGAGTGAGAGAGTGAGAGAGAAACTGAGGGGGAATCACAGAACGGGAACTCTGGTACTACTCTGGCCTACAAAATCTGTATGCCAAGTACGCCAGCCACATATCATGGCATATTAGTTTTGTACAAAACTGCAGAAAAAAAAATACTATTATTAATTTCTCATTTTTACTATTTCTTTTACATTCTCCAAAAACAATTTTAATTATTTAACTATAAATGTGTACCTGGAATCGTGCTGTTGGGCAATGCACGATTGCAATTTCCTTTCTTGCTATTGGTTTTTGCATATGCATAATCCAATTTATGCATACATACAGATGCAGAGGCCAATAAATCCCAGCAAAAATATATACAAAGCAAAAAAAAAAATACTATAAAATTTGCACAATTTCCCACTTTATGCTGACCCCCCCTCTTGAAAAATGAATTTCAATATTTGTGCCTTGTTAGTTGTATAATTAAATAGACTTGTTGTTTCCGGCATGCCTGCAGCGTTAACTGAAGTGTTGCTCTCTCACTCTATCGCTGTCTCTGTTTATTATTGTTGCACAGACTATTTGTCTCTTTCGTGCTCTTGTCAAATCAATTTTCCAAACAATTAGTTTTTGGTTCCCCTCAAACAGGGCAACATCGTCTTCGGGCTAATTGACGTTTTTGGCCAATTGCAAAATTATTGCAACGACTACTTGGCCAAAGCCATTTGGGGCCTGCGGCTACAACTCCCAAACTGCAGCGCCAGGACATTCAGCCTCCTCTCTCTCTCTCTCTATCTCTCTATCCCTGTCTGCCACCGTCGCCCCCTATAAAGCCTTTGGTCCCTAAATTGCTGCAACATTCACTTTGCCCAGAGCTGTCGCTTTCATTGCAGCAATGTCGTCTATCAACTGCAATGAATACATTATTTTTATGTTGTTGTTGTTGTTGTTGATAGCTCTGCTTCTTGCTCTTCTTGTAGTGCTTGTATTTTGGAAGGGCAGAGTGAGGGAAGTGATGGGTAGGGTTGCCTGTGTCGGTCATACAGCATGAAGAGCGCCCCCAAAACTCACATTTGTTAGCGCCAAAATGCAAAGCGACCAGCTGGGAATATGACACAGAACCAAAGCACATAGTATACGACACATACATAGATAGATAGGCATGTGTGAGCCAGCAAATAGGGTTGTCAAGTGCTCTCAAAACATAACTATTAGCCAAATGCGCAAACTGTAATTAACAAGTTCAGCAATATTACTTTTAAGGCAATTATCAATTTATTTGTATTACTTGGCAACCCTGCTTAAGTAGGCAGTATAAATTCTTGACAACCCTACAAATTAATTTTTGTCAAGCTCCATTAATTTCTGCATTTCCCGTAACTCTTATTGAACATTTGTTTTCTTAGAATTTGTATACAATTTCTTTTTGCATGTTAATTTTTTGCTCGTAGCTGGCAACCCTGCAGCGCTTTTGCAACGGCCTTAAGCTCGATAGTAACTCAGTTTTATGCGTGCCAGTTGCTACCTGTGCTGCTCTGCCAACAACACGACACTTGACAATCCTTAGCCCCGCAGCTCCACAGCAACTCCTTGCCATTTCTAGGCCACGCCCAATATACGAGTGTAGTAAGGATCCCTGCATGCCTCTCAGGTAGGCAGCCAGGCAGGCTGTGTTTGTGTTTAGTGCGTGTCCTTGCCAAGGAACACAGACACACACACTCACTCACACACACACAACGAGCACACAAAATTTATGTTTACACCCCATAGCTAAAGCTGCTTTGAAGTGTGGACCGAGAAGGGAAAGGTTCGGGGTTTCGGGAGGTTTGGTACTAGGAGTTGGCGAGCGGAAAACGCTGGAAGGAAGCGCTGCAGCAGCAGTAACTCCAGTCGCCTCCAATCAAAAGGAAATTAAGTGTATTCGCGTGCCGCAGACATAAAGCTGGTTAAGAAACACTGGCAAATTGCGTTGCCTTGTGGCAGGGGGTTGGGTAGGTCTGTGGTAGGTTAGGTGTGTAGGTTATATGTATAGTAGAGGTCAATATATGCGTGGGTGGGTGCGCAGTGACTTGGCATTGTGTCAGCTTTGATAATGAACTCAGTGCACGCGTCACGTGCGCGCATCTAAATCCCGCTTAGTCAAGTTTTGTATCTGTAGCGCAATATGTCTCTCTCTCACTCACTCACTAGCTATTCCCCTTATACTCCCATTTTGTCACACCCTCTATCTTCTCTTAGTTATCTCCTTCCCATTCCCGCCGACTCGGTATCGATTTAATTGTTAAAGCCAAACAACTGAGCAGAGCTTGATGATAGCCAAGCTGTCCAGTTGGCTAATTAGCCATGGCCAGAAGTGGGCTAAGGGCTGAGCTGGGTGTGGGATTGGTGGGGTTGGCCAACACAACACAATGCCAGAGTCGTACCAACGACAATGTGATCTTAATAGCCGCGCTAATCCAGCGACAATGACGCCTACCAGTTGACCCACCCTCCTCCAGGCGACTCCTCCTCCATTCTCCACAATGAGAATGGCACCGACTGGGCTGGCCTCTTATGCGATGGGCCGAGGCTTTTAAGCCGACACTTAATGCAATTACCGCATACTGTGCAGCTAGACGCACACTGGTGCTAAGCTGCTTGCAAATGCCACCAACTAGACAGGCAAATAAGTGACAGTGAGTGTGTGTGTGTGTGTGTGGGCAGGAGAAACTGTCAGAACCGTAGAAAAATATTTGCCAGCTCTTTTCTCTCTCTCCCTCTTCCTTTTTCTCTCTCTCTGCTTGTCAAGAACTTAAAAACTAAATAATAAGACAAACATTGTCATAGAACAGCACACATACCACGTATTAAGGAGCTACATAGATAGCCTGGGTTTATGTAGCTTAAATTTTTTTAAGGGTTAAAAATCCTGAGGGTTTCAAACCCCCAAAGGTCTAAAAACCCTGAAATTCCTCAGTTCTCAGTTAAATTGTTTTGCTATGAAAATTTGAGTTTTTTTTTAGCATATATATAAATATATTTTTATAATTATAAATATAAATTTTATTTCCTAATGATCACGTCCACAACCAACAGAAATCGTATATTTTATAAAAAATTCCGAAAATAAAGAAATAATTAGATTTCTGTTTTAAACTATTAGACAAGCAGTATTTTTTCTGCGAAAAATGCGAACATGTTGACATGTTCACAATGCGAAATGAAATGCATTCATGTTGTCAAATTGATTTCGAGCAATGCTTGCATAGCCTTTTGCTTTGCCCCACTGTGCGCACTGTGTTTGCACAGCGACTGGCAGCTGCCACTTGGCCGTAGTAATACTTTTATGATGATGCCCAGCGAGAACAGAACAGAACAGAGCAGAGCAGAGCAGAGCAGCCATGGCTATTTGCAGCCGGACCTCAGTGTTCTGCCAACCAAATGATAGCAAACCATTTTTACTTTTTCTATCCTTTTCGTTTTTTTTTTTTTTTTTTTTTTTTTTTTTTTGTTTTCTTGGTGTGGATATCGACAGTGGATAAGAAAGAGTGGTGGTGTTTTTTTGGGTACAGCTACAAGTAGGCGAAAGGCACTCACGTTGTATCCATTGTTTTGGCATCGCCTTGTAGTGTTATCCTTGAACTGAGCTAGCTTGCAACTTGGACCAAAAGAGGAAACGGCAAAATAACCATAGAAACCGCTGACTGCTCGACAACCGGAAGCTTTGGCCAACCACTGCCCAAAAGGCAACCCCACACACTCACACACACACACACCCACACTCCTCCTGCCTCCCTACGCTTAGAACAATAATAAACAAATGATGGCAAAAAAAAAAAAGAAGGTGCCTTTAAAAAGAGAAAGAAGCAGAGGAAACAAACGCTCATACATATGTATGTATGTATGTACATATAAATATTTGTAGTTGAGGTTTATGTTTTTTTTTTTTCTTGTTTTCGGGGGTTTTAGTGCGGTGGCGGCTTTTTGGAATGCGGTGAAAACAATAAATTGCGTGAAAATGAAGCCAAAAACCACAAAACAACAACAACAACAGCCAAAGTGAAGCACAATGGGCATTGAATATCTCACATATTGTTGTTGTTGTTGTTATTTGCTGTCGAATTCCATATGAAGGCAACGGCAACGGCATCAAAAAAGCCAGACAAGGCACCTGTGCCGCCGCCGCCGCCGCCGCCGTCGATGTCAGAGGCATCAACCCCGACCCACCCACCTAAGCTCAGCATAACCCCAAGTCCTAACGGTCTTTGTTGTAACTCACACACACACACATACTCACACAAACTGTGCCACATTGTTTATGTATATATATGTGTGTGTGTGTGTGTGTGTGTGTGTGTGTGTGTGTGTGGCACCTTCTTGGCGCTGTCGAGTGCCATTTTGATGTGTCTCTAATGGCAGCGCTTTTGTTTCGCTTTATATATCGGCTTTTATTGTTTTTCATGTGGTTTCCCACCCTCAACCTTCCACTTCGTTTATATGTATGTAGATATGTATGTATATGCGGTAGAATGCAACCATGCAGTCACTAGAGCACCCTCTATCCCTACCCACTAACCCTACCCCCTAGCCCTACCCCTACCAAGCCAACCCCGCATCCCTTACATAGCAGTAATGTAGTTTTAGCTGAAAAATCGGTTTAAGCTCAAAAAGCGAAACGAAGCCAAAAGCAAACAAGGCTAACGGATATACTGATGGCCCATTGCTGATAAGAACCCAATTTTAGCTGTATTCCTCTGCGGAAAAATATAAAAAAAAAAGAAATAAGAACAAAAAATTTGTAACTAGCCATCCTATTTATATATATATTATGTACAAATACTATACTCTATAGAGTTCTTGTAGTTTCAAATCGATTTGCATGTCACTCTGATGCCAATGGCAAACAAACATGACAGCGTAATCCTTGTGTATTGAGTAATCTTTGTAAAAATAATGGAATTTCTACAAATTTCTACAAGAAGTATCGTAATTTCGAGCAGCCATAACTTTGGCAAAAATCAACCGATTTTCAAAATATTTACAGTTTTGTCAATGAAGTTGATACCAGTTTAAAACTGCATTTTGTGATATAGGCACTTTTAAAATGTTGTCTATTTAACACCATTTTTACATACTAAAAATTAGAAAAATGCGATAATTTTTGAATTGAAATCTTTTGTGCCTTATCGATTTCTGGCATCAACATAAGCATAACAAGAATTACACGAGTATATTTGAGGTTGTATTTTGGAAAATATGAAAATATGAAAAATGAATTCTTATTTGACTTTGAGCACTTCAACGAAACTCAAGTGATTTAATAAATTCTACTTATATCCTATAAACATACATCCCAATTATTCCTAAGCTCTTGACATTCTTGTTGCTGCTAATACCTTTTCATCTAACAATCAATAAGCCACTTCAAAGAGCCCCACGAAGATTTCCCTTTGAAAAATCCTCAAGAAAAAAATGTACAAAAACAGAAAAAAAAAGAAAAAAACAAGTGTAGGAAATAAAAGAATTCTGAACTGAGAATATAATCAGCAGCTAAAATGGCTGCGAGGTATTCACCAAAATATTTGCATTGTGTGCAGTTTTTTTTCCCCTTTTTTCCTTTTTGGTTTAAAGCCGCAAACCAAATTCACACATACTCTACCGCTCTCTCTCTCACTCTCTCTCCCTCTCTCTCAGTTATTGTTGCTCTCCCTCTCACTCTACCAGTCACAGCCACAAACAGCTAATGCCCATTTAATTGGCGCACTTTTCTTTATTTCTCGACGCCCCTCTTAACTTATTTTTTATGCTAGGGCTTTTCGCGGGGCTTTTCAGCATTTTGCCATGGCATACAAAATTAATTAAATGTGTAATTTTAATTAAAAACGCCTTTCGCAAAACGTTGCCACACGCACAATGCGATGACAATTTGCCATCAACATTAAATCACAATTTATTATTGGGTGCACATATAATCAGAATGTATGTACATAACAATTGTTTTCAGTGTAGAAGAAACAACGAAGCTAATTAATGTGGAAAGTTGATGTGCATTATTTATAAACTCGTTTTAACAAAAGTGCAAAAACTTGAAAACTTGAAAAAAAAACATAGAACTATAGCAGAGTGAGAGAAAATAAAACACATAAATAAATAAAAACGACATAGGGAACTTTGGAACCGTTAGATACAATATACGACAAGTGCAAATGATTTGAATCTTTAATCGCTATCAATGTCACATGCTAATTACCCTCAATGTCAATTCCCAGTACCATCTTATGCATATTTTATGTTTATCGTATTTAAAACGAGGTATTCTTAACATATTATTATTTTCACTCTCTCTCTCTCTCTCTCTCCCTCTATTTCTCTCTTTGCTTTGTGCATTTTTAACAAAGTGAAAATTGCCATTTGTTGAGCAGGTGGTTGGTTGTGAGTGGGTGGTAGGTTGGCCAATTGTGTTAACTTGGTCAATGGCAGGCATCATTAACTGCAAGTCATTTGGTCAGTTACCATGAACACGCTGACTTAACTTTGCCGCCTTGATTGTGGGCGTGTCACGCGCCATTTCCGATATACATATATAGAGACATGTATATGTATATAGCTATAAATATAGTATGTAGGTATCCCCAAAGGGGAGCAAGGTCATGTGCCAACAATTACAAGTTCTCTCGTCTGGCTAGTGTCGTGCTCGTGCTCGTGCTCGTGCTCATACCTCCAATGCCCAACGTAATGAGCCTCGAGCACGGAAAAGTCATCATGCAGTTTAGGATTTCTTGTTTTAGCTTGAGCTTTTCATATTACGATATAATGTGGGGGGCGCCGGTTTGCATATCAAATACCAAAAACGAACAAAAAAATATATGTATATATAAAAAAAAAATCATGATCAGGTGCAAAACATGAATTGCTTTTGCAGGCAAGCTTTAGAAATCAAATAAAAAACGAAAGAACTGCGGGTATTCGACTTGAAAATACCCAGCACAAGGAAGCATATTTTTGAAAAGTTGTAAAAAAAAACTTTTCTATTGGTGGGGAATATTTTAAAGTTATCTAACTTTAAAAATTTAAAGAAAAATTAGTTTGTTTAGAACGAAACCTAGAAAGGTTTCATAATACATATTTCTTATAGTAGAAAAATTTGTAAAATAATTTAAATTGGTGGAAAATCCCTTAGTAAATCATAAATGCACAAAAACCTCTTAATAATTTTGAAAAGAAATGCTAAATCTTTTGTAAATTTAAAAAGGTTTGCAAGGACTTTCTTATTATTTAATTATTTGATTTCCCAAATAGGAGTCGATTCACTCTCCAATCAATAAACAATCTTAATTTCATAGATTTCCTTTCTGCAACTTGACATAAAACCAGCATACCAGCTGGAGTCGGACAGGTACGTGGTATGTCTGTAAAGGAAAGGAAGCACGGACACTAAAAAAAAATCAATACAGGGCAGACGGCAAGGCACCTGGCAACAGGCGGCCAGATACAAATAATTCGACTTGCTACAGATACAGATACACAGATACGTCGTACGCATACAGATACACAAAAGTTTACAGCGCAAGTATACCTATAGAAGACTGTAACTGTAACTGTATGTGTGTGTATCTGTGTGTGTTTATATTTGATAACTTAATTGAAAGTACATTGGAGCGTAGTTCGGGTTGCCAAAAAATTGTCTTTGCGGGCTGTTGTTGTTGTTGTGGCACGTTGAATTTATGTGTAGTGTAAACAAGCGAGGAGAGTGTATGTTGTTGGCCATGGTCAAGAGGCTGCAGTGTGGATAAATCATCAGCAGCTGCCACTTCGTGTTGCATTCCAGGCCGTCCCATAAAAAGCAAACTTACAGATAGCTATAGTCCGATCTATAGATACTTTTAACGGCACTCTTGTGTGGGCGACAAAAAAAAAAAAAAAAAAATGTTTCGTTTATAGGCGTTTGTACTTAACTACATATTTTGGCAGCTTCTTCTTCATCGAGTTGCTTTTTGGCTATAAGTGCTTCGTGCTACTTTGCCAAATTAGAATGAAAATGGCAAGGATTTCGAAGAGGACGAGGGCAGCAACAGAGAGCAACTGAAAACGATTTGCATTTGCCGCCAGCAGCATTTTTTATCTGCAATTTCGAGTGTCACAACAATTTGGAAGCGCGCCATCAGCGAAAATCGTCTAAGCCATAGAAGGAGAAAGATTGTGAGAGAGAGAGAGAGACATAGAAAGAGAACAAGGGAGAGTGACACATACACACACGTCCATAATACCATATAGTATTTTATTTTTTGGTATTTTATACTAAAAACTATACCATATAGTGTGTCGGGATATACTTCGTGTTGATAGCATTGCGCTTCTTTTGGCTATAACATTGAATGTGTATTTTAGTGGTATTTTGTGGGTGGAGCGAAAGTGTCTTTAGGGATTTAATAGATCCCATATGGGGAATATAAGCATCTATCGAATCGAATCTCATTATGTTATGCAATGCAAGCTGCAAATTGCAGTTTCAGTGGCAAATTACTCAAGAGACTTTAGCAATAATTGTCTATAGTTAGGGGAATAACTATTTAATCTAGTATTGAAATTTGTTTATATGTAGTTTCATATCATACTAAGATTATAATCTACAAATATTTTCAGTGTTGAAGAGTGCAGCATAAGAAATTTTTGAAATTTGCATAAAATTGAGAATTTTTCTCATTCAAATATTAATATTTAAATGTTTAATAGAGTAAACTTTAGCTCGACAAATTTTATAAAAAGAAAATATGTATTCTTATGATTCTTAGATCAAAAACGGACAAATTTTCAATTTCTTTAAATTTAGAAATTGAGAAATTAATATTATATCTCTAAAAAATTATACACACTCCCTCTTTCTCTCCCTCTCATCTTTATTCACATATGTATATTGAAGTTACTTGGTAACTCTACGTCGACTACTCCCGACTGCTGCATATTCATGGTTTTTTTTTTATTTTGTCGTATCCTTTGCCAAGAATGAAATGCAGCATAATAATATGTACTTACTATCGGCATTGTGCATCTGCAGCTCTCCGCTGTTCGCCCAACGAGGCGGCAACTCTTGGCAGCCAGACAACGGGCAAACCAGTCAACATGGCCAAAACAACATGGCTTAAGAAATATTGTTAACTGTAGTTTTTGTTGTTGTTGTGGTCTTTTTGTGCTTTGCACTTGCGAATTTCATTTCATTTCGTTTCGTTTCGTTCGGTTTTCATTTTCATTTTCGTGCGCCTTGAAGACCATGACCTCTAATTTACAAGTAGCATGGACCATAACTATTTTGACTCACTGTGAGTCAGTCCTAACACAAATCTCATATGTAAACTTACTTGCCCTACTCTTTCTCTCTCTCTCTCTCTCTCTCGCTCTCTTTCACTCTGGAAAGGAATCTCTGCACTTGACAGTTCTCTCCTATTCTCCCTCTCTCTCTCTCTCTCCCTCTAAGCACGAAATATCTACATTTATATTTATGCATTGGTATGTGTGTATGTATGTGTGTGTGTGTTGATGTGTTTGTTTGTGTATTTGCTGCATTTGGTAAAAGTTTTGCGCATTTCATTTAGGCCAAAAAGCGAAAATGTAATTTATTATGGCCCAAATGTGATGTGATTTTTAGCCAAAAACTGGCAAAGCCAAAGTTATGCAAGAAATGTGCCACAACCGCCACTTCCACTCCCCTCCACCCCTTTTGTCAATGCAA
This sequence comes from Drosophila quadrilineata, assembly GCA_018150725.1. Lineage (NCBI taxonomy): Eukaryota > Metazoa > Arthropoda > Insecta > Diptera > Drosophilidae > Drosophila > Drosophila quadrilineata. The sequence goes on from JAECWN010000407.1 coordinate 4,594,152, forward strand.
TTTGGCAAATGATTCAAACAAACAAATAAATCAACATTAAATATTAAAATGAAAAAAAAAATATGAATAGTAGTGTTAAAAATAAAACAAATATTTTAAAAAATCGCATAGAAAATATTGATAAAGAATTTCAATATATATTTTAAATCATTAACAACTTTTCTTTAAAGTTCGTTCTAATTTTTATTTAATATTTTCCAATTTTTTCATACAACATATAATTTTTATTGTGTTCGCGTCGCCAAAGTTCAGCACACAACTTTCAAAGTTCACATAAAGTGACCCCAAGTTGTCCAATCTCGCGTCACGTTCTGGCAATTGAGAATGCGACATGCTAATTAGTTACGACACACTCTTCTCCCGCCCTCTATTTGCTCTCTTAATTCCCACCCCTCTCCCCTTCCCACCACACTCCTGTCTGCCTTTACGCATATCGTGCGCTTGCATAGCTCTTGGCGCTCTTTTGTTTTGTCAGTGCTTCTCATGTGGCATAATAATTTAATACGTTTGCATGCTTATTTCTATCTTCCTCATTCACATTCGCAGTCGTCTCCCACCCCACCATATTTGTGCTTCTTTTACGTCTTCTTCTGCTAGCTGGAGAGGCGAGAGTCTATGTTGTTGTTGCTGTTGTTGGTTGCCTTCAAGCACGCAAAATGTTGCTGTTAAGTTGTTTGCATTGCACTCACACACACAGACACATACTTAAACTTATGCTCACACTCTCATTTCATTCTCTCTCTCTTTGTTTGAGCGCGGCACGCTTCATGCTCTCACACTCGCGTTGTCCTTGTCTTGGCATGGAGTTGACTTGACTTTTCCGCAATTTCGCCACTGAAAATGACGCATACAAAAATTATTATGGGCCAAAAGAATTTTGCGTGTTAAGTCGTTTTTCTTTTTTGTTTTTTGTTTTTTGCTTTTCTTTCCTTTTGTTGTTCTTTGTTGTTCTTGCTTTGTCAACATAATTCCGTTTTCCATGCAGCAGCCTCCGCAGTCGACGTCGCTGCTGAGCGTCGCAGCCGGCTAACCGCTGCGCTACGCTGCGTCGCCTGCGTTTCTCTGTGCCAAAAGTCACGTACATATTCGCGGCGAGTTTTACATTTTCATTACGCCTGTTTAAAAATGTGAGAGAATGAGAGTGGGGAGAACAGAGAAGTGAACATCACCTTTGGGCGAATTGAGGACTACAGCAACAACAATAACAGCAACATCTGGTGTAAATGCAGTCAACCTGAATTTAACGCTGCTTTCTGCTCCAAAATTGTTCACGACCAAAAACAAAAAAAAAATCGTTGAAATGACGACACTGCTGCCTGTGCTCCTGCCATTGGTTTTTCTTCTTTTACCATAAACGGAGCCAAAAATTGTGGCCGCGCTGCCGACGTCGCTGCTGCTGCTGGCGTCGTCACGGAAGCTTTCACTGAAACTCAATTAAGTTAACAAATATGCACTGACCATGGGCAGCAGCAGCGGGCAACATAGCAGCAGCAGGAGAAGTAGAAGAAGCAGGCGATGCCAGCAGCAGTAGCAGCATCAGCAGCCAGGACATGGACAAAGCTGACAGGCACACCTGTGTCAGCTGCTCCACAACCCTACCTCTCGCTCGCACCCCACCTCACTCAACACAGTAACTCGAAATCCATCAATGTCGAAGCAAAAACGCGGACAGCTTTTCAATTATGCCATAAATCGTAACTAAGAAGAAGCTCAACTGAACTGATGAGCGAGAGAGAGAGAGAGGGGGAGAGAGAAAGAGTAGGCAAGGGAAGTGTAAAGAGACAGTGGTGTGGGGTATTGGTTTAGGCATGCCTTCATTTCAAATGCATACGCTATGTGCGCGACGTTAACATTCTCTGTATTTTTTGCAGCACATTTTTTGCTAATGAAATTTGTTTTTCGTTTTTTGTTTTTGGCTTTTCTATTTTACATATGTATGTACATTTAATTTTGTTTTGATTGTTGTTGTTGCTCTTGTTGCTAGTGCAGTCGGCAGTCTCATTTTGTAATAAAATTTATGTGCAATGTACAAAGTCCAACGGTCACTCGGTCGCACTTACACACACACACACAAACACTTTTAAAGCACACGCAAATAGAAAAAGAAGAGAACAAAACTGCAGACAGCTGAAAACAGCAGCAGCAGCAGTCGAGACCACAACTACAACTACACAAACAGCTTGAGCTATTTTCAACAGTGACCAACACACAGATAGAGACCCCAAACAGTGAGTGGACACACACACACACACACAATCAAACAGCTTACTGACGCTCTTAATGTCCACGTGTGTGTGTGTGTGTTTGAGTTTCTAAACAGCTCTAGTAAAACAGAATGTGTGTGTGGGAGGGCGTCAGACACTGAGAGAGCATGTTGCTGAGAACGATTAGCAAAAGTTTAAGCACTACAACAAGAACAACATGGAAAAAAGAGGGGATCACAATGCGAGTGAGTGTGTTAGAAGAGATTGAGTGATAAAGAGAGGGGGGCTAGCGGAGAGTCAAAGTGGTTTGTGAACTAATCTCAAATAAGCGAATTGAAAGTGAAATTGGATTTTTGTTCTTGTTCTGACGCACTAGGAGGCAGATACTTTTACGATTGCTAGAATTTCTTGAATTTTTTATGCTGAGTAATTTCGTAAGCCTATGTCTAGTTTTAAATTGGCTTAAGTTGTGATAAATTCACTTAAAATTTAGGCCAATGATTTTACTACTAAAATCAGTTGAAGTATAGGGCTGCATGCAATGTGTATATGCACACACTCTTCAACTGATCGATATACGATATATTTTGTGCTTGTTACCATGCACTGTGTGTGTGTGTCTATCGACACATTCATAATTAATCTCAGTTTATGAATTAAACTTGACAGCACGAACTAGTTCCGTTTTGGTTCTCTCCCAACTTGCACGTAATCATTTGGGAATGCATTGAACCTGTTTGCCGTTTAGCTTGTGTTTCCCTCTCTGCTTCATCCTCTTCTACTCAACAAATAAGCAGTAGCGCAGCATCACCCCTTTCTATTAGCGCACACTGCCGCCGGCTCTCTGCCGCATCGTTTACTGATCACTCCATGAGCGCGTGCTCAGTTAGCAACAACGACAAATACAACAACAATACTAGCCATCTATGGGGGGCTCATTCAGTCTGCTTTGCTTGGGCTACGTGAGTGAGTGTATGTATTAAATGTACATACATACATACATATGTATTTCTATTATACATACAGAGATACATAGGTTATAGCATTATTATATTTATTTATTTCATGTTCATTTTATAAGGCAATTTCAAGCCATCAGACGTGTCAAGCTCGATTAGACAAAGACAGCAGCAACAACAACGTAACAGATGGGCATCAATAGTATACAGAGTCTGTTATGCATAACATTAATACAAATACAAAGAGCTTCCCACGCTCTGTTAATGTTGCAGCTGCTGCTGTTAAAAGATGAATTTGTGATGATGATTGCAGCGCACGTGTGTATTGGTCTATAAAATGAATACATTTCGAACTAATAAATAAATTATTTTATTACTTTGGCTGATAAGCTCGAAAATGAACTTCGTTTCAATTGCAAACAAACAAGCTCAGCTCAAGTATAAAAAAAAAACATGTGCAAAAGAGATAGCGCGAATATTGAAATCGAACATCGACCAACAGCAAATTTCCGAGAGTACAAAGTCCAAAACCGGCATACACAGCAAGCAGCTGACGTCACTCCAGCGCACAGGCAGAGCAAAAGGCAATGCAGTATCAGTTTACAGTTACTTAGCGTGCGTATGTGTGCGAGAGTAGCACAGCATCATCATATGTATGTTTGCCTCAGTTTCAGATTTGTTTGTGCCCTGCTCATAAAATACATTTTCAATTATGGCGAATTAGCAACAACAAGAATACACACACACACACACACACACAAACAGCAAACGCAAACATAACAAGCAAGAGCATGATCAACAAGAGCAAAAGCAATAGCAGCAAATACAACAAAAGCAATAATACAACGGACGAACACTCACTGTACGAGTGCGAGTCCAAAGTCCAAACGACATTTCAGAGACCCGAGTCCAAAGTCCACAATTCCGAATGCATTGGTCGGGTTTTCTACTCTGCTCATCGCCACCACCAGCAGCAGCAGCAGCATGTTGTGCTAGTCATAAGTAACACACCTCACCCCGCTCCATCTTTTTTGCTGCAAAGAGTAGCATAAGAAACTGGCGCGCTCTCTCACTTTGTACTTGTCCCTTTCCCCCAGCAGCAACACTTGTTCGCTTTGTTTACCTTTCTGAAGCATTTATAATTCCGTCACTCTCTTCAACACTGGTTGCTGCTATTGTTCTCTTCGGCATGCTCTCTTGAGAGTTAAAAAGCTCTTAAGCATGCGGTAGTTGTGCCTGTGTGTATATATGTGTGTGTGTTGATTACATGTAAAAAAGTTAATATCTGAAGTCAGCAGCAGCGGCTGTTGCTCTTGTTTGTTTTGTTTGATTTTATGGACCAAATCAAATTACAGCGCAATACCAGCAGCGACAATAAGCATTTTACGACATTTATGCAGAGACTACACAACACAACACACAAACAAACAAATGAAATGCAATAGCAATAAATGCCAAATTGTGGCCCTCAGGGGCAATATTTTCATTTCAATTTGTGTCACCTTCGAGGCACTTTTCAATTTTCATTCGTACATACATACATACATATGTATGTGTGTGATTGAAATCAATGCAATTCTTATCGCTGACGTCAGAGACGCCCACAAACAGGATTCTATAAAGAGAGATTAAATGCAGCTTCAGCTGTTAATGCTGCCATCTCCATTTCTCTCTATCTCTCACATGCCTTTGAAATGCCCCCAGTCGCGTAGTTCCAGTTGACAGAGACTTTGTCGCCGGCTTTTGTTGTAACAATAGCAAAAAATATATGTATAATGTGGAATGAAGAAAAAAAATAACTATAAAACTGAGACAAAATAAGTTCACGTTTCGCATTTGCCTTTGCTGCGATTCGCATTTTATTTAATTTTAGCGAAACGAAACGAACAAAAATACACAAAATGTGTTGGACTTTGCACCTTCGTTGGAGACAGCAAAGTCGACGTTGACGCTGACGCGGACGCCACCGTCGCTGTCAACAACAGCAGCAAGAGCAGCAGCAGCAGCAGCAGCGTGTTTTTGTGTATTGAATGAATATTTAGCAATTTATTTGTTGTTGCTAGTTGCCACGTTTTTCGCTCAAATAATCTACACAACAATGTGAAATGCTAAAAATATATGCACATAACAAGCATATAACTAATAAATAATTACTAAATATTTATGCACATAATCTCGGACAGTTAAGCGAGTGTCTGTTTTGTACATTTTTTATTTTGATGATGCTTCTTCTTCTCGTGCGTTCTGCTTTAGATTTTATCAGTCAGTTTTGTAGAAAGCTTCGCTGTGCACTGAAAGCTCTAACTAAAAGAGAGCGAGAGAGAGCTTTGTGGAAGGTGAGAGTTGAAGAAGATTTTTGAGTTTTATGGATCAATTGTAAGAGATGAAGTGCAGTGAAAAGCAATTTTCAATTTGTGGAAAAATTGTTCAATTAACAACAGTGTGCACAGAGTCATTAAGCTAACGATTCGTTCATAAAGAGCCCACTCATGGCAACAAGCCAACAACTAATTAAGCTGCCAAATGCCGCTGACAGTTTGTGGTGGTTGTTGAGCTCTGCTTCTGTTTCTGTTTCTCTGCCGCTGTCTGAATGTCTGTCTCTATGAGTGTGTGTGTGTGTGTGTGAGTTACAGACAAGTGCAAGCTCCGAATGTGGGATTGGGCGTGGGCGTGGGTGTAAGTTGGTATCACATGCAAAACGCAATTAATTATACATAATCCACTTGGCAGATCGATTTACATAGTACAAAATGTTGTTTGAGCTGAGCTACGCCACTTGTGGCTGAAGTCTCAGTTAACAGCAGCGGCTGTAACATCATCATCATCTTCATCATCTCTTCTACATCTTCAGCTTCTTTGGTACTGTGTGTCAGAGTTGCCAACTGCTGCCAACTAAGAAATAAAAAATAGTTAAAAATAAGATTTAACTTAAAAAATTGAAGAAATAAATCTAGGCAATCAGCTTATATATAAGTAATTTTATATACATTTAAATATCGATAACAAAAAACCGATAGCAGATCTAGCCAATAAAAGCCTAATTTGGCAACATTGGCGTGACAAATCGAAAATATCGAACAGCGATTGGCAACACTAGCCAAGTGTCATTTATCAAACAGCACAGTCTGCAGCCCTGGTTACACATACTATGCAAAAATATAATTGGCATCTAATTAATCAGTGCAAATTTATTTGCATTTCAATTAATAATTTTAATGCTGAATAATGCATGAATTTAATGCGTAAATCCATGTTAAACTGTTTCACATCAAACTGGGAAGATGATGATTTTGTCCGGGCTAATTCCCAGACATGCCCTCCCTCACCACCCTAGCAGCAGGGCAGCAAACAACTCATGTGCTGTTCATCATCAGAAATGCTGTGGCTTTGGCTGCTGTTGCTGTGGCTGCTGCTGCTATTGCGGCTTGCCTAATTGGAAAGTGAAAATGTGCGAGGCGCTGACGCGTGACTCCTTGGGAGCAACTTGTTGCCTTAGCTACCTGGCTGGCTGCCACCCACCCAACTGCCTGTGCCTCCCTGGCACAGAAGTTGCCTCATTATGCAAAGTGCTTCAGTTCAGGGCGACGACAACTCATGTTCGGCATGTCGACCAGGGCGGATTAGATGACGGGCGGACTAACTAGCAAATAATTCTGTTCGCCTGGGTAAGAAATGAGAGGAGGGTAGCTGCAAGAGAGGGAGAGAGAAAATAAGTTGAAATAAACTCGAGCAGGAACAAAAAATTTACCATTTGGCATATTTTCTGACTCTCACTATGAGTGTATGAGTGCGTATTAGTGTATGTATGTATATTTGTGTGTATTTGTGTGCGCTTTGCAAATTTCATTTCATTTCGCTTCGTTTCAGTTCTCGTTGACCCAAGCAACTTAATGCAACTAGTATAAGAGTGAGTGAGAGAGAGGAAGAGAGAGAAGGGGAGTGGGTGTAGAGTATGCCTAGGCATTTGAGGAAGAGAGAATGCGTGGCATGCCAACAGTTTGAATTGCCAGTTATAACAAACCAACATCATCATCATCGTCCACATCATCATAATCATCATTGTCGACATGATTGTCGTTGATTCTCATCGGCAGCGGCTTGACTATGTTGATTTGCAGTTAGGTTTATGCTGTCGTCGTTGTTGATTTTCTCATTTTTTTCCTTCCCTTCCCTTTTCTATTTGTGCTTTTTCTACGTCGTCGTTATACCTCTTAATAAATGCAACGTGAATGTGAAGCGCATGCAGTTTTTGCATTATTAGGCAACACTGGAAACACGCATGTATAACCACCCTGTGCTGTCGTCGTGCATAGCCGCTATTGACAAGAATTCCTTGGACTTGTCGTCGTTTGTTGTTGACATCGCTGACGTGCAGCAAACAACAGTTGAATTTTGTTCCATTCGCAATCATGACACGCTCGTTGCATAAGCAAATATTTTGACTCCACCCATACCCTCCCACCAACACACACATGTATGTATAGATACATACATATATAGAGATACATATGTATATAGAGAGTGTGTGCCTGCGTATCGTCGTCTGCCAGACGCAGCAGTTGTCGTTGGCAACTGTCATGCCAACGATGTTGGATTTTGAGAAAACCCACAGACAGCACCACTGACAGGACATTGTCACAGCCACAACAACACACCAACACTCACACTCATACACATGCAATTACAATGTAAAGTATATAGAGGCAAGTTTTGCTGCTCAGCTCGGGGGGGAGTACAATATGCGACATGACACTGCCTGACAAGGCTCAACTGATAAGCATCAATTCCAATTTGTTATTTCCAGTTGGCCTATTTATAGCTCTTTAAACATGCTCTCCAAATGTTTGTTGGCGCACAAATCACAATTGATATAAACCCAATGGGAAAAACTACATTTACAATTTGAAGATATTGGCGCTGCTGCATAACATATCTGTCTTAATTTGGGCATCACTGTCACTGATATTGCTTACTTAACTGCATAACAGCCCTGCATGCTGTTGCTTAACAGCTCTGTCTTAAATAACATTGATAACATTAACAGGGTAAACATTGGCAGTAACATTGCATACTTACCTGCATAGCAGGACTGTGTCTGCTGTGTTTAACAGCCCTGTCTTATTTAACAGGGATTAGATATTAACATTAACGATCGTAGTCTATCGATAACAAAAAGTAAACGTATTCCTATCGTTTTTGAATTATTTACAGGTTTGCAAATGTCTTGGCATTACATGCGAAATGGAATATTTTGGCCTGGAGCCGTGGCCCAACAATCACAAGGAGACACGTTCACGTCAATGGTACAATCTAAGGAATCGTCTGCATGGCGACAGCAGCAGCAGTGGCAGCGGCATTCAACTGAAACTGGCATTGAGAGTGAAATTCTGGGTGCCGGTGCACAACATACTGCAGGAGAATGTGCGCAATCTGTTCTATCTGCAGGCCAGGCAGGATCTGCTGGAGGGACGACTGTGTGCACCCGATTGGAACAGTGCTACCAAGCTGGCGGCATTGCTCTGTCAGGCAGATGAATTGCGTTTCAATGAGCAATCGTTGCGTGCCGAATGCCCGATGAGGTTGCAGCGGCAACTGTTGTTGCATCAACAACAGCAGCAGCAACTGAAGCTGGAGCAGCAGCAGCGCAAGGAAAAGGAACATGTGCTCAGCTTAAAGAAGCGTCGTCTGTCCAAACAGAAATCCGTGGAACATATTGAATGCTGTACGCTAGTGGCGGCAGCAGCAACCGCAACCGCAGCAGCAGCAGCAGCAAACGGAACCTCCTTGAGCAGCAACACATTGCAGCCATCACCATCCAGATCAGCATCAGTATCCGTATGCGTATCAGTGTCCGCATCCGCATCTGCCTCTGCCTCCGCCTCCGCGTGCAGCTCGAGCAGTCCCAGCAACAGCAGCAGCAGTCACTCCGGCCTGGATGAACGTTTGGCCAGCAATGCGTTGCGTGTCTATGAGGATTACGTGATCCAGCCAAGCGGAGAGTGTGTGCCGCCCGTGGATTTCCTACGACAGATTGCCATCGAGCACAGCAAACTGGCGAAAGTCACGATGACCCCGAAGTCGGCACGCTACTGGCTGCTGAGGGAGATCCAGGAGCTGAGTGGCTATGGTGAGGAAATCTTTAGCGGAGTGACCACCAATGAGAGTGCGGCACGCTGTGACATTGCAGTCGGAGCACATGGCATCACAGTCATAAGGGGGGAGGACAAAGAAAGGTAAGTAACCGCAAGCTGCTCAAACAGGATTAGCAGGAGAGGATTAGCATTAATTTGTTGCTTGTTTCCATTCGACAGCATCCCATTCAGTGCCATTGCAGCGGCAAAATCATTGCGTCGCACCTTCAAGCTGGAGTATGTGGACGATCACAGTGATCGCAAGGAGCTGGAGATCAAGTTGCCCAAACAGACAATTGCATCGGGACTCTATCGGTCCATAACGGAGCGTCATGCATTCTATATGTGCGACAAGGTGCGCTGTGTGGTCACCAATCAGTTTACCCGGGATCTCAAGGGCACCATTGCGTCCATGTTCAACGAGGACACGGAGCTGGGCAAGCGTTATGTCTTCGATATACGGTATACGTGCCGCGAGGTCCTTGATCAGGCCAGGCGCAAGTTGCATGTGAGATGCGGCGGGGATCTGACCGCCATGTTGGCCAACGATGATGGCAACGATGCGCTGGAGGATGGAGCTGTTGGGCTTGGGCTTGGGCTTGGGCTTGGGGTTGGGGTTGGTGGTGATGTGGGTTCCATGGCCGGCAAGATAGATTTGGCCATACGTGACAAGGAGGAGCGTGAGGCGGCAATTGAGCGTTGCGTGGACACGCGCATCTCCGAGGCGATGCAATGCAAGATCTGCATGGATCGCGCCATCGACACCATGTTCACATCGTGTGGACATGTCATTGCCTGCTCCCAATGTGCACCCAGGTGAGTTACAAAAATTGTTCCCCAAACTATATATGCTAATTTGTGTGTGTTTTTCGTTTTGCAGATGCAACAACTGTCCCAATTGCCGCGTCAAGATCACCAGCGTAGTCAAAATCTATCTGCCACCAGAACTGCGCACCAATCCGAGTGTTGCCAGCAGCAGCAGCAGCAGCAACAGTTGCCATATCGTTGGCCAACAACCAATGGCAACGTCGACAGCGGCAACAGCTGTTGAGCAGCAGCAGCATCAGCATCAGTTTGAACAGCTGGAGTTAATGGCTGGCGACAGTCTGGCAACGGCAGCATCTGCGCCGCCAGTGGCAACGCCAAAAGCTGCCTAGAATTGGTTGTGCTCGCTGCTGTTCCGGCTGATGGAATGGGTGTGCGTGCCGATTGTCTGATTCAATCCCATAACACAACAACAACAACAACTAGAACAACTAGAACTACAACTACTGATCTCCTCCTCCACTTGAACGAATCTTGAAGCAACTGACCATATACATATATACATACATGTAAAAACAAAACATACATACATACATATAACATGAAAACTTATTTCGAAGGGAACAAACCAAAAAAACCGCAAACAAAATGCAATTTAAACGAAATGTTAAGATACATAGTTATATTATATACATATATATATATATATATATATATAGAGAGTATACATATATACATAGCGATTAGTATCTTGGTATCTTTACTCAAGTATTTTACGACTATATAAAGTGCTATTTAACCCCAAAATGAGACTTCACAATTTCGCCTGTTTAGTCTTTAAAACAAAATCAAAAAAAAATGAAGAACTTCTTTCTTACCGCCTATACAAAAACATCTATCAATAATTAATTGCTAAGCGATATCTGAATTAGTCTAAATTAGTTAACTATACAATACTATACTAAACTAAACTATACACTGTTACTTATCCACTAAACTATTATAGCATATAACTAACTAATTAGCATTTTACGATATTCGCTGCAACAATATCAACTTTTAGTATTTATTATTATATATACATATACATATTAAAAAATAATAATTATGAAAGTAATACAAAACTACTTGGCCTATACGCCGCCTAATCATAGCCAGCCGAAATTCTCATGTAGTAGCATATATATACAAAATCAAAAAATATATATACATATATATTCTCATACATAGTCTAGGTCGACGTACAATAATCGCAAAGTATATGGAGCAAGTAGTACTAAGTACCTGCAACAACAACAAAATAATTAAACCAATAAAACAAACTGCTATAAGAATATTCAAATATTGAAAGAAGCAAACAAAATCGATGTGAAATCAAATTGCGTAAAATATATATATGCTATATATTTTAAATGTAGTGCATAACAATATTATTAATTAAAAACAATAAATGTTAACAAAACATGTTATATTATACATATATATATATATACATATATATACAAAGAAAAAATCAACGAATTTATGCCTCTGATTTTTATTTCTTTATCCAACTCTGCTTCGCTTCATTTCCATTACAAGTTTCGAAAAGTTTCAAAAATATTTTTTTTTTAGCTTTTCTAAATATCTTTTAAATCTATGACTATTGTCTTATGCTTGAGCCAAGCTCTCTTTTCTACCGTTTGTCTCTTTTCCTGTTTCTTTTCTCTTTCTATTTTCCTCTTTCTTTTCTCTTTTCAAGAAATCTAGTTCAAAACAATGTGCAATATGTCGTGAATAAAATATACCTATGTTATTGAAAATTCTTCATGTTATCCTTCGTCATATTTATCAGTCAAATGCTTCATCAATCCAAATCATGCCAACTGTAGTTTCATTTCAACTTATCAGTATATAATTAGGTATCGGGGCTTAGTTAAATTTGAGAATATTTCACTGCAGTGTATTTTTAAATTTGAACACGATTAAATTCTTATCGAATTGCCGCCAACATGGCTGCCAACATAGTGTATACACACCTGTAAACTGAAATAATTCCATCTTGAATACAACCCTGCTATAATCAGCAGGGCACTTTCAATACAACGTCACAGCCGATAGATGACAGCTACCATCGATAGGTGTATGCGCAGTATCGATAGGACGGACCATCGATAAGTGGCCAACAGCAGTTCGGCGTGTGAATCTAAATGTAAATATCGCCGTCTGTGCCGAAACAGTGAAATAATAATAAAATATTAAGTGCGTGGTTATAATAAATTACAAAAATATACTTAATTAACAAAACCAAGTTGTGTATAAAACTAAAAGGTGCAATAGCAGTAAGCTAAGAACGCGGTGGGCAGCGATTGTGGCAGCAACAAACGTAAATGCATGGCAAATGCAAACAATTGAATAAGTGCTGCGCTGCCGCTGCTTCTGCTTCTGCCTCTGCCTCTGTCACTGCCACTGCTGCTGCCGTTGCTTTTGGTTCTGCGTGTTGCGCTGGGAGCCACAGCAGCCAGTCGACGACGTCTCTTATTAAATGTTGGAGCCGTCGCCGTCCTTCGCGTTGACTAAACACACACAATTTTAAGTTTAGTGAAAATTGCAACCAGCTGGTGGCCCCTGGCTACAGACGTCCGTCCACCTCTTGCCTACGTGGGGCTGGTGGGGGCTGTGCATTTACTTTGATCGTGATCGAGTGCGAACGGGGTGCTTATATATATATATACACACACACAAACACAAATACGTCTGCATGTGTGTGAGTGTGTGTGTGCGAGCAGAGGAAGAGAGAGAGAGAGAAAGAGAGAGACCACCGCAGTGACCATGAAGCGACGCGTTGCTCCCAATTCGGTGAATGTTTACAATAAATTCCTAAAAATGTTTCAATTGTATATTGGCAAATGCCAAGTCAACAACAGCAACAAAAACAACAACACCAGCATATAACAATAATGATAATCGTAATCATAATATTTAATAATATAAAAGCAACTGCAGTCGAGTCAACAGCGTTCCAATTTGCTCCACAAAGCAAACAACAAATACAACAGAGCGATAGAAACAGCTGAAAATACGATAATACTTAACACAAGTCGCACGCAGTGTCAGTCTCATTTCGTCTCGCTTTAATTCGATATTCCATTTGTGCTCTTAAGCTTTAAAAGCTAAATTTAAACGAAAGAAAGAAACAGCAAACGCCAACAACAACAACAACAACAACAACAACAGCAGCAATAAGCAGAATCATCGAAGCAAACAAAATCAAATCAAAAGAAAGCCAAAGCAAAAGCAAAACCAAAACCCCGAGTGCCTCTCTCTTCACGTCGCGCCGCTCTCCTAAATGTGTTTATGTGAATTTAAGCCGCTCTTTGACGTCACTTCTTGTCGTCGTCGTCGTTGTAGTAGTAGTGCCTGTTGGCGGCGCCGCAGCAACTACCTCTGTTTCTCTTGCTGCTTACCTTGTGCTTGAAGTCTTTCAGTTTGCCGTGTCGCGACTCGCGAGTGTCTGTCGTATCGTGTCGTCTATACGCCGGCTCCTTCAGCTCCAAATTTTTAATCGTTTCGCGCGCATCTTTGTACTTAAATGCGTTTCGTGTTGAGCTTTTTTTTTGTCGGCTTCAATTTATTTGCGTTGTTACTGCCGATTCTTTCGTGCGGGTTCGTTTCGCTGCCCCGAAGACGCGTGACTTTGATTTTTTAACACACACACACACACCGCAATACATGCATAATACACGACGTATGTATGCGTTTGCTCTGGATCTGGATTAATACAACTGCAGAGAGACACACAGAGCGTGAGTGAGAGGTGAGTAAACGTAGAACTGCCGAGATTATTGAATGAGCTGAGCAGAGGGAATCCATTTTGTAAGCGTGTGAGCGGGAGAGATCAATTACGTTCAATCTGTTATCGGTTGACACATTTTGTCTTGCTCTTGCTACTTAATTTGTGTTTAAGAGAGAGCCACGACAGAGAAAGAAAAATATCTCAAACGAGCTTTAAGTGTCATTCACATTATTAGCTATTAGCGTAAGCATTTAATTTGCCATTAATATGGGTTACATCGGCTTTAAATTGATTTCTTTGATTAAGGAGTGATATAATGAATACGAATGGTGATTGTGCGGGCTCCATTAAAACGGCTATTTAATGGAAAGAAAGAAAGGGGAGGAAGTTGAAACAAAATTATGATTTACACAATAATTAAATGTCAATTCATCTGTTCCTCAGATTGTTGCGAAACTCTCCGTCTCTTTTGATGCCCTGTCTTTCTTTCGCATTTCATTTCCTATATGCAGTACCTTCCGTTTGTCTGCGCTGCGGTCGCTTTGGTTTTAACAACAGTTATTAATTCACTCCCTCTTCACTTGTGATCTGCATTGAGTCTGGTCTCACTGCTCTCTGGCCAGCAACGGTGTCGGCAGCGGCGCAGTCTCCGTCAATGTAGGCAAACAAAAAAAATATGACTTGGTCCCACTGCCCAGGCTTAAAAATACTCTAACTTCCAAAAGAATGTTATGTTGGATTTTCAATTATGGAAAAATGTATATTATTTATTTATTTATTTAAAGAGCGGCACATAGAAAGAGTATTTAATATTCGCTTTGCCAACTTTGTTGACGTTCTTTTTGGCAACTAAAAAACTTTTTATATTATTTTTTTTCCTTTTTTTTGTTTTTAAAGTAGAGCGAGAGAAAGAGAGTCAGAGGGAGATGAGTGAGCGCAGCGGGTGTAGAGCTTTTGGGGAATACGTAGAAATATATCTTTTATTTTATTATTTTCATTTTTATTTTTTTTTTTTTGGCGGCAGGGCGATGCGTGCTTATAGCCAACATTGAACGTCCTGCCATAAAATTGCAAGCACGAAAGAGCGAGCGAGATAGATGCACAACGACATTAAGAGAGAAGAAGAGAGAAAGCGAGAAAAATGTTTTTGTTTTGCAACACAAACAGCCCCGCCTAACCCTGACTCCACTACGCCTTCCTCTCTCTCTCTGGCTCTCTCACTTCTCCCTGCTTCGGCCCTGTCCTTGTTTTCGTGCTGCGTTGCTATCGTTATTATTTTCTTTCTTTTTGTTGTTCTTGTTGTTGTTGGATTATTTTTTTCAGTTTTATTTGGTACGAGTTTATTGCGTGGAATGCTATTTAATAAATTCCATTTTATGCCTCCCTATGGCAGCGTCCGTTGAGTTGCGCCCCCCGCCCCCCTCCACCTCCCACCACACCGCAGCAGCCTCGCCCCCTTACAACTGCCCCACAACATTGCAGTTTGCAATGCTCTGCAGAATTTATCTGCAGTTGTTGTTATTTGAATGTGTGTGTGCATATGTGTGTGTGTGTGATTGTATGTGTGTGTGTGTGTGTGTGTGTGTTAGCCAATGCAAATTTTGAAATTCAATTGTGAACGCAATAACAAATTGCAAAAATGAACAAAAATGAGAGAGAGAGAGAGAGAGAGACATAAAGTGACAGGGAGAGTTAGAGGTAGAGAGAGAGAAACATATTATTTTGCTGGAACAGAAAATTTTTGACTCTGCGTAGACTTTAATCGATTGGAAAAATATTTCGAATACACTGAAAACTCTCTGGGGTTGCATATTCAGTGAATATGGTGGGGTTTATATGTGGCGGGGCTCCAGGGAACACTGGAAACACCACAAAGTTTTTTCTCAGTGTATGCCCAAAGCAGTATACTCGGCATATTTTATTTATTTATATTTAAGCCAACAAATTGTAGAGATTTTGTAGCAAGATAAAAGGTTTTTAGAGTGAGGCATTCAAGAAAAATATTCCTCAAATTAAATGCTAAAATGAAACTTTATAAATTGAATATTAAATTGTAGAGATTTTGCAGTGAAACTGCAAGTTAAAGTGAAAAAAATTGAAATAAAACTTATAAAAAATAAAACTTATTAAAATAAAACAACTATAATATTTGTTAAAGTTACATATTTAGAAGATAATAAACCTTTCTATAGCATAGGAGAACTGTTGAAATTTTGTGAAAGTGTAATGAAATTTAAAATTTAATGAAGTTTCCCTATTATCTTCAAAATTTCGTTTCCCTGCTTAAAATGATAGTAACTTTTCTAGATAAACTTCATCATTAAAACGTAACATCAGTAATAAAAAAAATTCTGCATAGAGATAACCCCAAAGCTCTATTGGGTGAAATGTGGCATAATAATAATCCAAAGTCAAGTCAAACAAATCGATGCTAACTGCATTTCCAACCCCCAACAAAAAGTTAAACTGACTGCTCTATAGAAAAAAAGGAAAAACAATATAATAAAGTTGCTCCTTGCTGTCTGGTATTAAATTGTTTTCGAAGTTTTTTTTATTTGTTATGAAATTTCTCAAGAGAACTTGAAATTTTATTTGGACATAGCGTTTAGTTTTCGCATTCAAGAAGAGAAGTCACTCTTCAAAAAATGTGGAACAAAAGAAAAAAAAAAAAATAGATGGCGAACAATGAAGACGGCATAAAATTTTACAAACTACTAAAAAAGCAGAACGAAGTTGGTAAGAGAGAGAAGGAAGAGAGTTGAAAATGTTGCGTAGAAGCGTTAAAAGTTTTCATTCAACAGCAGGCAAAAGTTTTTGCAACTACAACTTGCAAAAGATACTTTTTCTTATGGAACTTCCGTTTTGTAATGAAAATGGGGGCGGGGGTACAGCGGATGGGGAGGATAT
This sequence comes from Drosophila quadrilineata, assembly GCA_018150725.1. Taxonomy (NCBI): domain Eukaryota; kingdom Metazoa; phylum Arthropoda; class Insecta; order Diptera; family Drosophilidae; genus Drosophila; species Drosophila quadrilineata. The sequence goes on from JAECWN010000407.1 coordinate 4,610,893, forward strand.
ATATGTATGTATATATATATATAGAATACTATCAGGCATAACAAAAACAATGTCAAGTACAATAACAAGAGATACAAAGAAAGAAGCAGAAATATAACCCATTGAATGTTTAAAGTTATCAAGCTGCGAATGCTTTAAGTTTGGTGAACTGCGTTAAGTCGGGATGAGTTGGAGTTGAGTTGAGTGGAGTGGAGTCGTTTTGTGCTTTGCTGTTTTCTATTTCACTTGTTTTCACTTTGTATGTGTGCTTGCCACGCCCCTTGCACGCCGTGTTGTATGCAACAAGGACACAAGAGCCATAAAAATGTTTCAGTGCTGCAGCAAAAGTTTTGCTTGCTGCAAAATGCAAAAAAAAAGAGAAAAAGAAAAACTGGAGAGAGAAAAAAAAAATGAAAACACAACTGCAGCAGGACATTTTACAACAACAAGGAACATTACAAGGATGAGGAGTAGTAGCAGCAGCAAGCGCTGCATAAGCTGCCTTTTGCAACGCATGCAACAACAACTTCTCTTAAAAGGTTGCACAAGTAAAAAGTAGGCAAAAGGCAATACACTGGAAAAAAAAAATGTAAAACAACTTTAGTTGGGTAAAACACAAACTGTACGGGCTAGAAAATACCCTGTAAATACTGGATCAAAATTTAAATTGTCTATTTTTTTGTTCTACACTTTCATTTTTATATAAATTTGACGACAGTCTTAAGTTTTAGTTAATTGTAAATACTACTACTTTTGAAGCCTTTTCCAGTGTTGGAAAATCCCTTCTCTACTTGGGCTTTTACAGGGCATGTACAACTTGGCAAAGGATTGCCCTTACACTTTCGTAAAAGTCTCAGTTCCTCTTCTCGCCCCGCCGTGCATAAAACTCTTGGCATGGCGCATAGTGAGAATGGGTGGGAAAATTCTAAAAAAATAAAATGAAAACTTAATAAAAGTAGAATAAAAATATAATTGAAACATGGTCAGCTGGCAGAGAAAGAGACAGCGAGAGTGTGTAAGGGAGAGAGTGAGCGAAAGAGTTAGTTAAAGTTCACTTGGGCGAATTGTTTGTGAAGGGATATTCACGACGGGGTATTATTTGTTTGCTTCAACTTTTCGCGTGGCATGAGTGGGCGTCGAGGGCGGGGCAACAATTTAACAATTGTTGTTTCAAGGGAAAATTCAATTTCAACTCTCTCCCTTACTCTCACTCATTCTCGTCGCATAAATAAATAATTGCACATAATTAGTTAGTTGCAATATTGTTGCAGGCAATCGAAACGCACTCTAGTCCCTTTCTCTCTCTCTTGTTTACCAACTATTGTGATTGTTGGCAATATTTATTTATTGTTGCAAAATGTAATTTGCCAAAAATGTAAATAATGTGCACTGCTTGCGTGTACTTTATGCAAATTTCAAATGTTATACGAAAATATTGTAAAATCAAATTTAAGTGGGATTTGAATTTCTCGTTGAAAAGAGAACTGCAATTTAGATACTTTAATCCATGAGATATATTTTCCTAGACAAAAAAGTGCAGTGATTTTAGATAAACTATCAAGTAGTTTTGAATCTTATTTGAATTGAATTGCAACCCTGTAGGTCTCTTTTTCTGTTTAACTTCGCAAAATTTGTGAGAATTTGCAGCGGTTTTTACAGGTTTTTAGGCGGGATCTATATAGGGGCGTGGTAGTTGCTAACTGAGCACATCACACAATTGTTTAGCGTGCTTGTCTGAGAGCTAATGCTTTCACACATATTTGATACTTGATCAAAGAAATTAACACTATTCACAGCTGGTTCTTGGCCAGATTCTCCAAATTGCAAACAATCCATATGCAAACAATTTATATCGGCTTATTAACCGATTTAAACCGGATTTGTCATAGTATAACGTCTAAACGAGCTATGCGTGTTTGCGATAATTACTGACAAACAACGATATATTGCTTTTAATAGCTTATTTTCGGAAGTCTTGCCTTATCGTATGCCACACGTCATATAAGAATATACCAGAGAGCGAGATAGAGAAGCCGAGAGTGAGATCACTTCTTATTTGTCTCGTTAACATATAATGAACATTGTTCGACGGATCTCTGATGCTGATTGCTTCTGTATCCCAGATTTATACGCTTCCCGCAATTCGACGGCCAGAGATCACGATCCACAGATCAACGCCATTATAGTATGTGGGTTATCGATGCTGATGAAATAGGTTATCATCAGTGGCATTTTATTTTTTTTTTGCCGGCAAACGTACGATTAATGTGCAAACAAATTTTTATTTTTAAGACACTCGCATTTTATTCAAAAACAATTTAATCTCTGGATTACTACATACTATAAAATGGGGAAACTCGAGCTCAATGTTATAAATACTTAGAAAATACTCTATGTAACATCAAAAATTAAGTATAGAGATATCACTACTCTGACTATTTATGTACACAACTTAATCATAGAAACTACTACAATTGCGGGTTCTCCATAGAAAATGTACCTTTTAAATTTTAAACAGCCATAACTTTGCCATAAATCAACCGATTTTCAAATTTTTGGACCTCCGGCAATGGTTTTGATATTGTAATAAAACTGCATTCAAGTCTTATTGATATTGTAAATTTTTAAATTTTCGACTTTTTTATTCGATTTTCCATGCAAAACCCTTGACAAAAAGTCAGAAAATGTAAAAGTTTTGAAATCAAAATTTTTTGTGTTTTTTCGATTTCTGGCATCACTATTAGCTTAAAAAACATTACCCGAGTGGATTTGGATCATTATTTTGGAAGATATGGCCAAAAATGTGAAAAATTGAGGAAATAATAGGGTTTTTCTAAGAAAGCTCTCTTTTTCAAACTTTGGTCAGTCATAAAATTTCTAAATCTGAAGAGATTTTTAATATTTTTGAATCATCTATTTGTGGTTTCCCAATAGACATAAAAAACTTTAACCGAGTTGATTTAATCAAATATTTTGGAAAATACGGCCAAAAACGTGAAAAGTTTGAAAAAAATTTGTGGTTTTTCCATAGAAAATATACCTTTTAAATTTTAAACAGCTATAACTTTGCCAAAAATCAACCGATTTTCGAAATTTTTGGACCTCCGGCAATGGTTTTGATATTGTAATAAAACTGCATTCAAGTCTTATTGATATTTTAAATTTTTAAATTTTCGACTATTTTATCCGATTTTCCATGCTAACCCCTTGACAAAAAGTCAAAAAATGTAAAAGTTTTGAAATCAAAATTTTTTGTGTCTAATCTATTTCTGGCATCAAAATAAGCATAAAAAACATTGCCCGACTGGATTTGGAGTAATATTTTGGAAAATATGGCCAAAAATGTGAAAAATTGAGGAAATAATAGGGTTTTTCTAAGGAAGCTTTATTTTCCAATTTTTGGTCAGTCATAAAATTTCTAAATCTGAAGAGATTTTTAATATTTTTGAATCATCTATTTGTGGTTTCCCAATTGACATAAAAAACTTTAACCGAGTTGATTTGATCGAATAGTTTGAAAAATACGGCGAAAATAGTGAAAACTTTGCAAAAAATTAGTATATTTTCTATAGAAAGGGCACCTTTTAAATTTTGAACAGCCATAACTTTGCCAAAAATCAACCGATTTTCGAAATTTTTGGACCTCCGGCAATGGTTTTGGTATTGTAATATAACTGCATTCAAGTTTTATTGATATTGTAAATTTTTAAATTTTCGACTTTTTTATCCGCTTTTCCATGCTAACCCCTTGACAAAAAGTCAAAAAATGTAAAAGTTTTGAAATCAAAATTTTTTGTGTCTAATCGATTTCTGGCATCACTATAAGCATAAAAAACATTACCCGAGTGGATTTGAACCGATATTTTGGAGAATATGGCCAAAAATGTGAAAAATTGAGGAAATAATAGGGTTTTTCTAAGGAAGCTTTATTTTCCAATTTTTGGTCAGTCATAACATTTATAAATCTAAAGATATTTTTAATATTTTTGAACCATCGATTTGTGGTTCCGTAATTGACATAAAAAAATTTAACCGAGTTGATTTGATCGAATATTTTGAAAAATACGGCGAAAATAGTGAAAACTTTGCAAAAAATTAGTATATTTTCTATAGAAAGGGCACCTTTTAAATTTTGAACAGCCATAACTTTGCCAAAAATCAACCGATTTTCGAAATTTTTGGACCTCCGGCAATGGTTTTGGTATTGTAATAAAACTGCATTCAAGTTTTATTGATATTGTAAATTTTTAAATTTTCGACTTTTTTATCCGATTTTCCATGCTAACACCCCTGACAAAAAGTCAAAAAATGTAAAAGTTTTGAAATCAAAATTTTTTGTGTCTAATCGATTTCTGGCATCACTATTAGCATAAAAAACATTACCCGAGTGGATTTGGACCAATATTTTGGAAAATATGGCCAAAAATGTGAAAAATTGAGCAAATAATAGGGTTTTTCTAAGAAAGCTTTCTTTTCCAAACTTTGGTCAGCCATAACATTATTAAATCTAAAGTGATTTTTAATATTTTTGAACCATCGATTTGTGGTTTCCCAATTGACATAAAAAACTTTAACCGAGTTGATTTGATCGAATAGTTTGAAAAATACGGCGAAAATAGTGAAAACTTTGCAAAAAATTAGTATATTTTCTATAGAAAGGGCACCTTTTAAATTTTGAACAGCCATAACTTTGCCAAAAATCAACCGATTTTCGAAATTTTGGGACCTCCGGCAATGGTTTTGGTATTGTAATATAACTGCATTCAAGTTTTATTGATATTGTAAATTTTTAAATTTTCGACTTTTTTATCCGCTTTTCCATGCTAACCCCTTGACAAAAAGTCAAAAAATGTAAAAGTTTTGAAATCAAAATTTTTTGTGTCTAATCGATTTCTGGCATCACTATAAGCATAAAAAACATTACCCGAGTGGATTTGAACCGATATTTTGGAGAATATGGCCAAAAATGTGAAAAATTGAGGAAATAATAGGGTTTTTCTAAGGAAGCTTTATTTTCCAATTTTTGGTCAGTCATAACATTTATAAATCTAAAGATATTTTTAATATTTTTGAACCATCGATTTGTGGTTCCGTAATTGACATAAAAAAATTTAACCGAGTTGATTTGATCGAATATTTTGAAAAATACGGCGAAAATAGTGAAAACTTTGCAAAAAATTAGTATATTTTCTATAGAAAGGGCACCTTTTAAATTTTGAACAGCCATAACTTTGCCAAAAATCAACCGATTTTCGAAATTTTTGGACCTCCGGCAATGGTTTTGGTATTGTAATAAAACTGCATTCAAGTTTTATTGATATTGTAAATTTTTAAATTTTCGACTTTTTTATCCGATTTTCCATGCTAACACCCCTGACAAAAAGTCAAAAAATGTAAAAGTTTTGAAATCAAAATTTTTTGTGTCTAATCGATTTCTGGCATCACTATTAGCATAAAAAACATTACCCGAGTGGATTTTGACCAAAATTTTGGAAAAAATGGCCAAAAATGTGAAAAATTGAGCAAATAATAGGGTTTTTCTAAGAAAGCTTTCTTTTCCAAACTTTGGTCAGCCATAACATTATTAAATCTAAAGTGATTTTTAATATTTTTGAACCATCGATTTGTGGTATCGTAATTGACCTAAAAAACTTTAACCGAGTTGATTTGATCGAATAGTTTGAAAAATACGGCGAAAATAGTGAAAACTTTGCAAAAAATTTGTGTTCTTTCTATAGGACAAGCACCTTTTAAATTTTAAACAGCCATAACTTTGCCAAAATTCAACCGATTTTCGAAATTTTTGGACCTCCGGCAATGGTTTTGGTATTGTAATAAAACTGCATTCAAGTTTTATTGATATTGTAAATTTTTAAATTTTCGACTATTTTATCCTATTTTCCATGCTAACCCCTTGACAAAATGTCAAAAAATGTAAAAGTTTTGAAATCGAAATTTTTTGTGTCTAATCGATTTCTGGCATCACTATTAGCTTAAAAAACATTACCCGAGTGGATTTGGATCATTATTTTGGAAGATATGGCCAAAAATGTGAAAAATTGAGGAAATAATAGGGTTTTTCTAAGAAAGCTTTCTTTTTTAAACTTTGGTCAGCCATAACATTATTAAATCTAAAGTGATTTTTAATATTTTTGAACCATCGATTTGTGGTTCCGTAATTGACATAAAAAACTTTAACCGAGTTGATTTGATCAAATATTTTGGAAAATACGGCCAAAAACGTGAAAAGTTTGCAAAAAATTTGTGTTCTTTCTATAGGACAAGCACCTTTTAAATTTTGAACAGCCATAACTTTGCCAAAAATCAACCGATTTTCGAAATTTTTGGACCTCCGGCAATGGTTTTGGTATTGTAATAAAACTGCATTCAAGTTTTATTGATATTGTAAATTTTTAAATTTTCGACTTTTTTATCCGATTTTCCATGCTAACCCCTTGACAAAAAGTCAAAAAATGTAAAAGTTTTGAAATCAAAATTTTTTGTGTCTAATCGATTTCTGGCATCACTATTAGCATAAAAAACATTACCCGAGTGGATTTGGACCAATATTTTGGAAAATATGGCCAAAAATGTGAAAAATTGAGCAAATAATAGGGTTTTTCTAAGAAAGCTTTCTTTTCCAAACTTTGGTCAGCCATTACATTATTAAATCTAAAGTGATTTTTAATATTTTTGAACCATCTATTTGTGGTTTCCCAATTGACATAAAAAACTTTAACCGAGTTGATTTGATCGAATAGTTTGAAAAATACGGCGAAAATAGTGAAAACTTTGCAAAAAATTAGTATATTTTCTATAGAAAGGGCACCTTTTAAATTTTGAACAGCCATAACTTTGCCAAAAATCAACCGATTTTCGAAATTTTGGGACCTCCGGCAATGGTTTTGGTATTGTAATATAACTGCATTCAAGTTTTATTGATATTGTAAATTTTTAAATTTTCGACTTTTTTATCCGCTTTTCCATGCTAACCCCTTGACAAAAAGTCAAAAAATGTAAAAGTTTTGAAATCAAAATTTTTTGTGTCTAATCGATTTCTGGCATCACTATAAGCATAAAAAACATTACCCGAGTGGATTTGAACCGATATTTTGGAGAATATGGCCAAAAATGTGAAAAATTGAGGAAATAATAGGGTTTTTCTAAGGAAGCTTTATTTTCCAATTTTTGGTCAGTCATAACATTTATAAATCTAAAGATATTTTTAATATTTTTGAACCATCGATTTGTGGTTCCGTAATTGACATAAAAAAATTTAACCGAGTTGATTTGATCGAATATTTTGAAAAATACGGCGAAAATAGTGAAAACTTTGCAAAAAATTAGTATATTTTCTATAGAAAGGGCACCTTTTAAATTTTGAACAGCCATAACTTTGCCAAAAATCAACCGATTTTCGAAATTTTTGGACCTCCGGCAATGGTTTTGGTATTGTAATAAAACTGCATTCAAGTTTTATTGATATTGTAAATTTTTAAATTTTCGACTTTTTTATCCGATTTTCCATGCTAACACCCCTGACAAAAAGTCAAAAAATGTAAAAGTTTTGAAATCAAAATTTTTTGTGTCTAATCAATTTCTGGCATCACTATTAGCATAAAAAACATTACCCGAGTGGATTTTGACCAAAATTTTGGAAAAAATGGCCAAAAATGTGAAAAATTGAGCAAATAATAGGGTTTTTCTAAGAAAGCTTTCTTTTCCAAACTTTGGTCAGCCATAACATTATTAAATCTAAAGTGATTTTTAATATTTTTGAACCATCGATTTGTGGTATCGTAATTGACCTAAAAAACTTTAACCGAGTTGATTTGATCGAATATTTTGAAAAATACGGCGAAAATAGTGAAAACTTTGCAAAAAATTAGTATATTTTCTATAGAAAGGGCACCTTTTAAATTTTGAACAGCCATAACTTTGCCAAAAATCAACCGATTTTCGAAATTTTTGGACCTCCGGCAATGGTTTTGGTATTGTAATAAAACTGCATTCAAGTTTTATTGATATTGTAAATTTTTAAATTTTCGACTATTTTATCCGATTTTCCATGCTAACCCCTTGACAAAAAGTCAAAAAATGTAAAAGTTTTGAAATCAAAATTTTTTGTGTCTAATCGATTTCTGGCATCACTATTAGCATAAAAAACATTACCCGAGTGGATTTGGACCAATATTTTGGAAAATATGGCCAAAAATGTGAAAAATTGAGCAAATAATAGGGTTTTTCTAAGAAAGCTTTCTTTTCCAAACTTTGGTCAGCCATAACATTATTAAATCTAAAGTGATTTTTAATATTTTTGAACCATCGATTTGTGGTTTCCCAATTGACATAAAAAACTTTAACCGAGTTGATTTGATCGAATAGTTTGAAAAATACGGCGAAAATAGTGAAAACTTTGCAAAAAATTAGTATATTTTCTATAGAAAGGGCACCTTTTAAATTTTGAACAGCCATAACTTTGCCAAAAATCAACCGATTTTCGAAATTTTTGGACCTCCGGCAATGGTTTTGGTATTGTAATAAAACTGCATTCAAGTTTTGTTGATATTGTAAATTTTTAAATTTTCGACTATTTTATCCGATTTTCCATGCTAACCCCTTGACAAAATGTCAAAAAATGTAAAAGTTTTGAAATCGAAATTTTTTGTGTCTAATCGATTTCTGGCATCACTATTAGCTTAAAAAACATTACCCGAGTGGATTTGGATCATTATTTTGGAAGATATGGCCAAAAATGTGAAAAATTGAGGAAATAATAGGGTTTTTCTAAGAAAGCTTTCTTTTTTAAACTTTGGTCAGCCATAACATTATTAAATCTAAAGTGATTTTTAATATTTTTGAACCATCGATTTGTGGTTCCGTAATTGACATAAAAAACTTTAACCGAGTTGATTTGATCAAATATTTTGGAAAATACGGCCAAAAACGTGAAAAGTTTGCAAAAAATTTGTGTTCTTTCTATAGGACAAGCACCTTTTAAATTTTGAACAGCCATAACTTTGCCAAAAATCAACCGATTTTCGAAATTTTTGGACCTCCGGCAATGGTTTTGGTATTGTAATAAAACTGCATTCAAGTTTTATTGATATTGTAAATTTTTAAATTTTCGACTATTTTATCCTATTTTCCATGCTAACCCCTTGACAAAATGTCAAAAAATGTAAAAGTTTTGAAATCGAAATTTTTTGTGTCTAATCGATTTCTGGCATCACTATTAGCTTAAAAAACATTACCCGAGTGGATTTGGATCATTATTTTGGAAGATATGGCCAAAAATGTGAAAAATTGAGGAAATAATAGGGTTTTTCTAAGAAAGCTTTCTTTTTTAAACTTTGGTCAGCCATAACATTATTAAATCTAAAGTGATTTTTAATATTTTTGAACCATCGATTTGTGGTTCCGTAATTGACATAAAAAACTTTAACCGAGTTGATTTGATCAAATATTTTGGAAAATACGGCCAAAAACGTGAAAAGTTTGCAAAAAATTTGTGTTCTTTCTATAGGACAAGCACCTTTTAAATTTTGAACAGCCATAACTTTGCCAAAAATCAACCGATTTTCGAAATTTTTGGACCTCCGGCAATGGTTTTGGTATTGTAATAAAACTGCATTCAAGTTTTATTGATATTGTAAATTTTTAAATTTTCGACTTTTTTATCCGATTTTCCATGCTAACCCCTTGACAAAAAGTCAAAAAATGTAAAAGTTTTGAAATCAAAATTTTTGTGTCTAATCGATTTCTGGCATCACTATTAGCATAAAAAACATTACCCGAGTGGATTTGGACCAATATTTTGGAAAATATGGCCAAAAATGTGAAAAATTGAGCAAATAATAGGGTTTTTCTAAGAAAGCTTTCTTTTCCAAACTTTGGTCAGCCATAACATTATTAAATCTAAAGTGATTTTTAATATTTTTGAACCATCGATTTGTGGTTTCCCAATTGACATAAAAAACTTTAACCGAGTTGATTTGATCGAATAGTTTGAAAAATACGGCGAAAATAGTGAAAACTTTGCAAAAAATTAGTATATTTTCTATAGAAAGGGCACCTTTTAAATTTTGAACAGCCATAACTTTGCCAAAAATCAACCGATTTTCGAAATTTTTCGACCTCCGGCAATGGTTTTGGTATTGTAATAAAACTGCATTCAAGTTTTGTTGATATTGTAAATTTTTAAATTTTCGACTATTTTATCCGATTTTCCATGCTAACCCCTTGACAAAATGTCAAAAAATGTAAAAGTTTTGAAATCGAAATTTTTTGTGTCTAATCGATTTCTGGCATCACTATTAGCTTAAAAAACATTACCCGAGTGGATTTGGATCATTATTTTGGAAGATATGGCCAAAAATGTGAAAAATTGAGGAAATAATAGGGTTTTTCTAAGAAAGCTTTCTTTTTTAAACTTTGGTCAGCCATAACATTATTAAATCTAAAGTGATTTTTAATATTTTTGAACCATCGATTTGTGGTTCCGTAATTGACATAAAAAACTTTAACCGAGTTGATTTGATCAAATAGTTTGAAAAATACGGCGAAAATAGTGAAAACTTTGCAAAAAATTAGTATATTTTCTATAGAAAGGGCACCTTTTAAATTTTGAACAGCCATAACTTTGCCAAAAATCAACCGATTTTCGAAATTTTTGGACCTCCGGCAATGGTTTTGGTATTGTAATAAAACTGCATTCAAGTTTTATTGATATTGTAAATTTTTAAATTTTCGACTTTTTTATCCGATTTTCCATGCTAACCCCTTGACAAAAAGTCAAAAAATGTAAAAGTTTTGAAATCAATTTTTTTTTTGTTTTTTCGATTTCTGGCATCACTATTAGCATAAAAAACATTACCCGAGTGGATTTGGACCAATATTTTAGAAAATATGGCCAAAAATGTGAAAAATTGAGGAAATAATAGGGTTTTTCTAAGAAAGCTTTCTTTTCCAAACTTTGGTCAGCCATAACATTATTAAATCTAAAGTGATTTTTAATATTTTTGAACCATCGATTTGTGGTTTCCCAATTGACATAAAAAACTTTAACCGAGTTGATTTGATCGAATAGTTTGAAAAATACGGCGAAAATAGTGAAAACTTTGCAAAAAATTAGTATATTTTCTATAGAAAGGGCACCTTTTAAATTTTGAACAGCCATAACTTTGCCAAAAATCAACCGATTTTCGAAATTTTTGGACCTCCGGCAATGGTTTTGGTATTGTAATAAAACTGCATTCAAGTTTTGTTGATATTGGATATTTTTAAATTTTCGACTTTTTTATCCGATTTTCCATGCTAACCCCTTGACAAAAAGTCAAAAAATGTAAAAGTTTTGAAATCAATTTTTTTTTTGTTTTTTCGATTTCTGGCATCACTATTAGCATAAAAAACATTACCCGAGTGGATTTGGACCAATATTTTAGAAAATATGGCCAAAAATGTGAAAAATTGAGCAAATAATAGGGTTTTTCTAAGAAAGCTTTCTTTTCCAAACTTTGGTAAGCCATAACATTATTAAATCTAAAGTGATTTTTAATATTTTTGAACCATCGATTTGTGGTATCGTAATTGACCTAAAAAACTTTCACCGAGTTGATTTGATCAAATATTTTGGAAAATACGGCGAAAATAGTGAAAACTTTGCAAAAAATTAGTATATTTTCTATAGAAAGGGCACCTTTTAAATTTTGAACAGCCATAACTTTGCCAAAAATCAACCGATTTTCGAAATTTTTGGACCTCCGGCAATGGTTTTGGTATTGTAATAAAACTGCATTCAAGTTTTATTGATATTGTAAATTTTCGACTATTTGATCCGATTTTCCATGCTAACCCCTTGACAAAAAGTCAAAAAATGTAAAAGTTTTGAAATCAAAATTTTTTGTGTCTAATCGATTTCTGGCATCACTATTAGCATAAAAACATTACCCGAGTGGATTTGGAGTAATATTTTGGAAAATATGGCCAAAAATGTGAAAAATTGAGGAAATAATAGGGTTTTTCTAAGGAAGCTCTCTTTTCCAAACTTTGGTCAGCCATAACATTATTAAATCTAAAGTGATTTTTAACATTTTTGAACCATCGATTTCTAGTTCCGTAATTGACATAAAAAACTTTAACCGAGTTGATTTGATCAAATATTTTGGAAAATACGGCCAAAAACGTGAAAAGTTTGCAAAAAAATTAGTGTTTTTTCTATATGACAGGCACTTTTAAAATTTTAAACAGCCATAACTTTGCCAAAAATCAAGCGATTATCTAAAACTGATAAAGAACTCAGAAATGAATTCATCCATAATTATCCTTTTGATAAATGTTTACTTGAAGTTATCATAGGAATCGTATAATATATTATATTATATTTTAATAGATTTTTTCTTTTAAATTTTGAAGGTGTATATTATGGAAAAAGCGAAAGCTTACATTAAGAATGAGCTGCGTAGTGGTGGCCTGCAATCGATGCAATCGGAGCCAGCGACATCGACACCGCCACCGGGGCACAGTCCCATGGTCATGACAGCGGCGGCTGCAGCCGCAGCTACTGCCTCGGAGCTGATGCCATCGCCAGTGGGTGCTGGCTATGGGCATGCGCAGCAGTACTATGCGGCACCAATGAAATCCTCGGCTGGCCGGGCATCGGCGCCACCGGAACCGCTAACCGCCGCATCCGTTTGTTTTGTGTGTGGCGGTTACGGAAGCTGTGAGGCATTGCGAGTCCGTCCCAATGCGGAGCGACCCAATGAGGCGTACTTTCCGTTTCTGGAGCGGCATGAGCCACCGCATGGTTTGCCCCCAGTCGCTGCCAATCAACTCTATGTGATGGCCTGCCTGCTCTGCTTTCGGTGGCTGCACGAGCAGTGGGACTCGTATGAGCGACAGAAGAAGCCACTGTTGCAACGCATCTACCATATGAAGCGTGTGGATGGCAAGGGTTACATTGGCGCCGATTTGGCCACACAGAGCGAGTATGCCGCCCAAATGATGGGCCTCAGTGGCGATCATCTTGGCCAGAACGGCATGACGGAGCTGCAAAATGCGGCCGCTCCTCCGCCTCCCCAAATGGATCCGTATGGCATGGGTCGGCATTATGGAACGGTGCCTTCGCCTCATCAACACAGTAGTACCTCAAGGAATGCCTCGCCCGATTATTATGCGAGGAATGCGGCCACGCCCAGCAGCCAAAGTCAGGGCGGTCATCCGGGCAATCACAAATACCTCAGCCGACCGCAGTCGCGGGATATGCAGCTGCCGTCACCGTTATCACGTCCGCCCAGCGAACCTCCACGACTACTGCATAACAGCAGCAGCAGCAACAACAACAATAACAACACGAGTTCGAGCAGTTCCAGCTTTGCCCAGCATAAGTTCAAATTGGGTCATCATAGCAGTTATCAAGCGTTGCAATCCCCCTCCGGTTCGGCGCCATATCAGCCGGCACAGTATCAGCAGCTGCAGCAGCAAACCGCCGCCTATCACATGTTGCAACAGGCCGCAGCAGGATCAGCGGACTACAAGGGAAATCCCTATAATGTGACCGCAGCGGGTTCGGGTTTGCCGTTGTCCACACTGCCGCCGAGTCTGGAGGATGACAATGCCACAGTATTGGATCTGCGTAATTCATCCACAGCAAGTTCCACGCCAGTGGCCACTCCCACTCCAGTTGCCATGCCAAGCACGCCCACAACAACCACAGAGGTGGGCATATTGGATCTATCGATGCCCGATAAGAACTCCATTACCGAGGTGTGTTATGTGTGCGGCGATGAGCAGCGTCGCGGCAGCCTCGTCGAGCTGAGCACCGTCAAGCCGAAGGAAACGCGTCCCGGCCATATTGTTGCGTACTTTCCGCTCTTCAACGAACAACATCCGCGTCCCGCACGCTCCCGTCCCAAGGATCCGCGCGGCATGATACAGGCCTGTATGCCCTGTCACGACGATCTAATGCAGCAATGGCATGCACATCAGGTGAGTTGAACCCCAGATCTTAAAACTATATACAAAGTATGACCTTGACTTTGATAAGCCATAAGTTTGCAAAAATTTCAACCTATTTGCATTTTTATCAAAGGTCTTGATCCCAGTTTGAACCTACATCAAAAATTAGTTCTTTAGAACCCCCACCAATTTAGAGAGTGTACATAATACTGATCAGGGTCTCTAGTTTCCCATCTGCAACAAATGTTCATATATGAAGGAAAAATGCCGGGGTATTAACGCTTCTATCAATATCTTGAAATTTCTTTAAGCTCTTTAAGCATAAGTTGAACACGTAGTTGCCAAAAATCAAGCATAAACCACGCACAGTTGACCGACCTCCCTTCCGCCTGAGAACATGAGAATTCCGCAAAACGACTTTAAAGTCGGCGCCAAAAATACTGTAATTATTTAGACTACAGCCGAAATTCACAAATTATGCAATGTGAAATTCAAAATTTAAGCTATGATGGGTAAAATGTGCTTAAAATGTTGCTATCATGGGGAGAGGCGGGTGAAATGGTATGAAGAAGAGTAGGTGGTGGTCAAAAAGCAACGACGTCAGCGCACAATTTTGTGAATTGTTCGCGTCACACGAATCCAAAATAAACAAATTGTTGCCGCAATGATGGGGCACGCCGTGTGGCATATAGTATATATACATATACATATACATATACATATACATATACATATACATATACATATACATATACATATACATATACATATACATATACATATACATATACATATACATATACATATACATATACATATACATATATTTGTATATTTGTATGTATGTTTGCAATTCACTGATTGTGATGTGTCTATGTGAGTGTGTGTTTGGCTGGCGCCGTATAGTGACCCCGCGCCACAATCCACAGACGATTAATCAGTTGGGGTCGACAACAGACCCCAAGCACCCCAGACCAAGACCCCGAAACTCTGAGACACCGACTCGTCGTTGGTTGCAGTCATCATCAACAGGCAGGCACACATAGAGAGAGAAACAGAGAGAGAGAAAGAGAGAGGGAGAGAGAGAAAGAGAGAGAGAGAGAATGAAGAGGGATTATCATAGCCGAGAATATGCCACAAAAAGCTTTTGACTCGCTTTGGTGGGAATTTTGACCGCAGGGTCTCTCCTCGTTTGAATTTCTGATTAAATTTTAATAGCTTTCCGCGATTATTTGTCATTTCTTTTTTGCTCGTGCCTTGATGGGTATTTATATAGATTATATTATATATTTATGTATGTACATATGCATATTATATGCTCGGTATATTGTTTATGAATAACATATATTTTTGCCAGTGATAAGGCCATAAGGTTAGTATTTTTTCTGACGTGTTTCGATTGAAATTGCCATTTGAAATTAGATTTAGATTTGGCGTGCTATTTTTAGCTGCCACTTGGGATACATTTATATACGTGATTCATTACTAAATATAATAGATTTCGGTATAAATAAGAATTATTTGTAAAATATTTAGATATTTTTTGAATAATTACTTGGAATTGTAAGTTATTTTTAAGAGCGCCGTAAATGGCAAGCAATTATTATGTGAAGATAAGGTTAAACTCGGGGAACTTTTGTTAGGGATTCAAATGGGGAATTTCCGGGAATATCTAAATGGGTAAGTTTCGGGAATTTTGATTAGTTTTCTTTCGTTATCAATACCTGTGAATCACTTCATCATACCCCTTCTTTGCTGCACTTTCTTCGCCATTTATCAAACTTCGTTTAACTTCAGTTCCATTTCAAATTTATATGCAAAGCGCAAAATGTTGCAACAAGCCATAAAAATGCAAAAATTCACAGCTGCCAATTGGGAGCACCGTACAAAATAGAGAGGGACAGCAATACAATGCGAGAGAGAGAGGGAGAGACAAAGTTAGAGAGGGAAAGAGAGATGGTAAAAGGGGCTAGGGGTAGGAAAGGGGGAATGCAAAGTACAAAATGCCGGATAAATAATTAAATGCCATTAATTGGAATTGTGTAAATTTCAGAGAATCACAAACTCACACAGACACACACACAAACCAACAAATAAAACAAACACAAACAAAGAAATTTGCGCACAATAATAATAAATAAATAAATGCAATAAAATTGCAAATGCTGCGGCAAATAAAACTGTGCGAAAACTGCACAGAAATGTGTAGAGGATGGCAAAAAGAAAAACAGTATTGAGGGGGGGTTTTTTTTTCAAATAAAAATGCAAAATGAATAAATAATAAAGCATTGAAAATCAACGGCGAAACAAACGGCGACAAGCGGGGGGGTCATGGCAACGAGACAAATTAATTAAATTTAACCCAGTAAAAGCAGCGCAAAATTCGTAGTAGAAAAATTCGATTAAAGCGTATTTTCGAATTGATGAAAATCGAAAAGAACAAAATATGGTATAGGATTGCTTAAATGGTATGGGGCATATGTGGCATTGCGGTTAGTGCCTCAAGGTTTCCGCTGTCCTCTCACAGTAGATCAGCTTGAGGCTTCAAGAAGTGAGTGATAAACTGAAAGATACTCTGCAAATTTAAAACGAACTGTTAAAGATGAATGCCTAATAGGCAGACTTAAATTTTAAAATAACAAGACAAACTAGCAAAATACTCTGTTAAGTGAAAATTGGCAAACAAAATGCTGAAAATGAAATGCGCTGTTGTCGCATTTCACTAGAAAATACTAAGAAGTGAGTGATAACCTGAAAGATTATCTGCAAATTTAAAACGAGCTGTCATGAATGTCTAATAGATAGACTTAAATTTAAAAATAAGAAGACAAACTAGCAAAATACTCTGTTAAGTGAAAATTGGCAAACAAAGTGCTAAAAATGAAATGCGCTGTTGTCGCATTTCACTAGAAAATACTACACAGTAACTAGTTAGCTAAATCCACTTCTAAGTGAGCAGTCTTGAAATTGTTGCAGTTTTTCTTATGTATATGGCAAGTACACTCAGCTAATAATATATTTCAATTATTCAATAAATAAATTAAACAATGATAATCAACGAAGACATACCCAGTAAAATTAGTTATAAACAGAGGTTAAGTTATGAAAACGAGTGAAGCGTCTGTCTGTCTGTCTGTCATCACTTACACTAAGTAGCTACATTTTTAGAAATAATAATTTAAATTACCAAACGCAAACAAACTTATCATACCTTCTTCGCAACAAAATTACGTGGTATATATAATATGCGCCCAGGCGCTAAGAAAATAAGCAAAAAAAAGGTTGCCACTATAAACAATTTGTGGGGCGCATAAAATGCCTTGATGTGTTTATAGATGCCACGTAAAAATAGCAAAAGGAAAATAACGAAAATATACATATAAATTTAAATTATAAACAATTTGGCATTTAATTTGTTTTTTATGATTTGCTCATTTCACGACCTGTGATAGATTGATGATGAGCTGCTCAGAGAATGTTGTTCTGCCCTGCTTAACACAATTCCCCCATTTCCATTCAATTCTCTATTCTATTGTTAGTTTTCATCTTCTTCTTCTTCTTGAATTTTTTGTTTTTTTGGTTGTTGTTGAATAATTAACCCATAATTTGACGGTGGCAAGCGATTCCTCAAGTGTTTTCTGTCTTGATAATGACAACAATGCGCGCCGGCGGTCTTAACTTTTTGACGTTTTTTGAATTGTTTGGCCAATTGCCAATATGCCAAATCACTGCAGGCGGCACAAACCGGTTTCACCCAAAAACAAAAAAAAAAACAAAAAAAATTGTTGGCTACAAAAACACAACGAGAGCAAAAAGCGAAAAGAAAATAATTTAAAACAAAATAAAAAGTGACAAGCATTTGATACCCTTTCAATCAAACCGCAGAGAAAACGAGTATATTGGGCGGAGACACGCCTTCTTTAATAGCTCACAATGTGAACTTTGAGTAAAAGCTTGTTTCTCATTATTTTTTTAGCACATTCTTTAGAAATGTATAACGGTAAATATAAATAAATTCGATAAATCTGCGTCATTGTTTAGGAATTGGCATTTTGTTTTGGAAACAGGAACTTTAGTTTTTGTCTAGCATAGTTGACTGAACCACCAGATGAATAATTAAATTGGCCAAGAGCAGACGTTAATTAATGTCTAAAGATTATCATTGATGATGGCAAGCCTGATTATCGATATCATATCGATAACTGCAATAACCCCAAAATGGAAGCTAAGTTGCCATTGAAATATTTTTTTCCTCTCACGAAACGACAGCTCTTTTAATTCCTTATTCGATAATAATAATATATCGATAGTCATTTCCTTAATCGATAATAATAATATATAGATAGTCAATCGATTGTTAATCACATTTAGTTAATTTATTAGAACACATTATATGGCATATATAAAAAATATTTCGATATAAAGCTTAAACTGATATATATATATACGATTATGTTTAGAAAAATACATTTAAAGCGATGTCGAGATTACTACACTGAACCTAGAACTAGTTCCCGCGGAACCGGTTCACTGAATAAACACAGAATCAAGCAACATTTATCGATAACACTTAGTACAAACTTTCCCTTGTATAGAAGCTATCCCAGACCACAAATTCCTTGCTCTCCGGCAAAGCTTTAAACTCCAATTCGTCGCTAATGTTGAGGCATAGCTCGGAACCGCCTGGACGCAGTGCCTCCCACTGGGTGTGTGCTATCAGCTGGCAATTGGGATTGCCCGTTATGGCGAACGAGGTCCACATGCCCACCAGTCGCTCAATGGTGCGATACTCGGGCGTGGCACGATCCACTTTGCTGGAGAGGATCGTGTAGAACATGTAGGAAAGATCGTCGGCATGACAAACTCCTCGGACATGACGACCGCATTTTAGGATACGGTAATGATTGAAATGTGGCGAATCCATATCGAAGCGATACAAGTAAGTTGGTGTGGAGGGGGCATAGGCTGCCCTGGCCAACAGAGTGCGATGGATGCCATGCCAAAAGTTCTTGACGCTCAGTATGCGAAGGCACTCGAATAGTTCCATGCTGGCCCGATCCTTGTCATCAAAGTAGGCCAACTTGAGACGCTGTAGTTGCTCCTTGAGCTCCTCCCCGTCGATGGTATCGCGCACTGTTTGGGGAATGATGGCCTCAAATGCGCTTAGCATGTACTCCTTGTCCTGTAGCGTCGTCTGGTAGCTGAAGAGCCCTTCAAACGAAGTACCGCCAATGATCAGTGGCAATTCATTGCCCCAGGCGCTGGCCAGTTGCTCCAGCTGCGGTCGCGGAATCACGCAATCGTCGCCCACATAGGTCTCAACCACAGGGCCAAAGGCAATGATCTCATAGTTGCGATGCTCCTCCTGGGACACAATCGAGTTGCAGTGTAGAGCCAACTGGCTGCCCGATGCCTTGCGCAGGAACTCCAGAAGATGGGCGTCACTTTCGTCCGTGCCCTTATAGCCCAGGCGGGTGGCCAATCTCTGGGGAGCATTGCGATCCGGTTGTGTCGACCATTCACACAACGCCGATCCCGACTGCACAATGACGCGATGAAACAGGCCACGTGTCTGCTCCGTGTGCATCATAATGTGTGCCGAAGCACCGCCTGCGCTCTCGCCCATCAGCGTCACATTGGTGAGATCTCCGTTGAAGCTGGCGATGTGGTCGTGCACCCAACGCAGCGCCAACACCTGATCCTTGAGTCCTGCATTGCCGGGCACCTGTAGCTCTCGATCCTTGAGACTGAGGAAACCCAATGCACCCACACGATAGTTGAAAGTGACCAAGATCACATCGTGCTTCATAAAGTAATCCGGTCCATAGATGTCCCTTGTGGCACCACCTATCTGAAAGCCACCGCCGAAGATCCAAACCATCACAGGCAACGGTTTCTCCGACTCCAACTTCTTGGCATACACATTGATGTAGAGACAGTCCTCGGATCCCTCAACCGTATTCAGTATAGAGTTCTTTTGCAGAGGTTGCGATCTGGGATACGTGCAATCCCGCACTCCCTGCCACGGTTCAGCGGGATGTGGGGCCCTAAAGCGTAGGTCACCCAGCGGTGGTTTGGCATACGGTATGCCCTCAAAGGAGTAGTAGGGTTCGCTGTCATAGATCGTCTTGCGTTCCATGCCCTTGACCTTGCCATTAGCTGTTTCCAGCACCTTGGTGCGCCCCGTGCTCAGACGATACTGGACTACCTTGTGACCGACAATTCTGTAAACGGAAAACATTCAAGGTTTTAGGAATTAATAAGGAACTATAAAATTAGAAAGGAATTTTGGAAGTCGGAAATAAAAAAGAAGTAAAAACTGGAAAATCAAGGGAATATTTTTAGATACTCGAAATTTTGTAAGTTCTTGAGATATATCTACTGGAAAAATCTATAAAAATTCTATACCTTCTGGGAATTGTTGGAAAACAAACCGCAATCTTGTAGACTATAATTAGAGCCAACATATGTTAAACAAATTGCAAGTTGTAATTACTAGTTTTGTACTTTATACTTGCGCTCTAAATGCAACTCTGATGAAGCTCTTTTGCAGCACTTGATAATAATATTGAACAAGTTTCAGAATTGTGGATTAACCGATAACTTATCACAGTATAATTTTGGAAATCAATAGGCAAAGAGAACTGCTGCATCAGCTTAGCTAAGCACAAAGAGATAAGCTATAAAAACATAAGAGATCTAAAAGGTATTCAAGAGATTAACATTTTATATGGCATATGTATATATAGTATAATTATCTGTAAATACATATATATATTTAGAGCGTTGGCACTTGAACTTTGCATAGAACTTACTTGCCAGCCAATTTGATTTTATCGCCAACACTCACGCGTAGATCCATGCTCCCCTTTTTCTAGATATATGTATGTATGAATGTATATATAGATATATCGGTGTATCTGTTGCTGTATCTCTCTCGAGATATATACAAATTGGGTAATGTATGTAATTGCCTAATAGGCCGAGGCAGAGCACCACCAACGCGTTCAAAAGCCGAGCAAAGACTGAAACAATTTGTTCGCAGTTCTTCTCGACTGGCGGCTAAATTGATTAGATAAAACGCACCCAACAGCTGGACTATGCAATATACTATATACATAATATATAAACTATATATATATATTTATAACAATTACATATGGGGTTGTGTGAAGTGATTGTAAGTTATTTGCCATTTCTACTTGAAATCAGCAGCTGAGTATAAAGTTCCATTTGCGAAAAGAAAATAATAATAATAATAATAGGAAAAACTCTCGATTTCCTCGCTTATATATACTCTCTTATATATGTATGTACATATATAGGGGCGCAACAGGGTAGTTCCGCAGACACAATTAGGTCATCAAAACAGTTGAGGAGACTCAAGGCGCCACAGACACAGCCCCATATCGTCATCATCATCATCAACAACGTAGGTTGGCGTCGTCATCGCCGCTCTTTTGGGCTGTATTTAACTTTGACAAAAGCTCTATAAACATATCTTTAACTATCTGTGTGTGTGTGTTTGTGTTTGTTGTGCATGAGTCATAGGCTCAGGCATTCAAGGTCAATGTCCTGCGCAGCTGCCTTGAATCCAAAATTTCACGCATTTTGTGTGAATGGCAAAAACTTTACTCTGACGATATGGCAACGCTGTGCGTGCCAACGTAAATGGTGCAAATGCCGAGATATTTTAAAAACTGTAGCAATAAATTTTTTAAATAATTTAATTAGTTTTACAATTATATAGCTTACCTCACTGATATATTTTAGTAAGTACTTGTCACAGTGTCCTTTTTTGTACTCCTTGCGCAGCCTCTTGATTAGAATCGTTGCCTTTGAAAGGCATTTCCGCAGTAGTCATGCCGTCTTCTTCCTACTGCTTCCCTACGCCCCTTTGCCTCACACAACACTTCAGACAAGCAGCCTGCCCTCTCACTCTGGCGCTGCACTTGAGTCGTGCCAAGAGTTTCTCTGTTGCTCTTAAAGCTCTTGGCCGAAAGAGAGTGTGAGAGCGAAAGACGAGCCTGGTAGCTGCCGCTGTTGTTGTTGTTGCTGCTTAGGTTGTATTTGTTGTCGCCTGTGCAAAAGTGTTGACTGTCGAGTGTTGGCCCGCCCTCTACTTATGTATGTTAGTTAATGTGATTATTTCACACTTGGTCTGCTCTGAACTAACAATTTCTCGTCTTGGTCTTCTGCGTCGACGTCTTCGTCTTCTGCTTGTGGCCCTTTTCATACTGCTGCTGTCTCTAGATCCACTTCTTTTTCAGTCTCCTTCGTTCTCGCCTTATTTGTTTGTTTTAGCTTTTGTTGTTATCGTTTCGTTTCGTTTCTCTGTTTGTTTTGTTCGTGCTCTTGTTTGGTCTTTAAACATTCAACACATTTCCTTATCTTTGTGCTGCTGCTGCGCTTACGAGTGACGTAAATTAGTTGCATTCTTTAAAAGTTAAGCAAATCGAAATTCTTTCACAGTTAAATAAAAAATATTTGCTCTAATTATGGCAGCTGCCCTGCTGTTTAATACGGTATGCCGGCATATCGATAACTATCGTTTATGCTGCTGATCATCACTGCGACTATCGACTTTAAAATACGCATCCCTTTAAAACTTAATATTCAATTTCCATCAAGTGTCGCCCCCAACCCTTTTATGCTGTCTGTCTGTTGCGTCTTCCTCTTTGGCGTCTGTGGCCGCCACCTGGCGAAGGAACAGTTCAGAGCAGCATCAGCAGCATCTCTTACTATGTCTGAGTGCGGCAGCTGTCCCACTCACTCTCCCTCTCTGCCGCTTCTGCTGCTGTTAAGCTCATACAGTTGCCATGGCATTGTACAGATTCCATTTGCAACATTTTGTTGGTGTTGCCATCGACTAAATAAATAAATACACATTTGCGCACACCAATACACAGCTGTACACAGTGCAATTTATGTACATTGTATGTTTGTTTGTTTTGTTTGTCTGAATGTACATACATACTAACATACATATGTATGTATGTACATACAGCTAACATTGTTGTTGCCGGCGCCAATGCAACTCCACAGACTAGCTTCACTACGCATCAACAAATTACGACGCACATACACATGCATACAAATACTCAAGTACAGCATAGCAGACGAAATTGCAATTGTGTCCTGTTCGCATCTTACGTCGACCTCCAAGTGCCAACGCTTCACATTTATCATGCCATCTCCCTCGCACACACATTATAATGCGACTGCCTTGGCTCGCGTTACGTAGTCGTCGTCATTGACTTGAAACGACAACGACGACGACGACTACGACGTCGATGTCGCCAGCTTCTTCTTCGCTTTTGTCTTTACCATGTTTACACGATTGCCGCCTACTGTTAAAGGTGACGACCGACGACCCCTCGAACCACAAGCTCATGCTCAAAGCCCAAGCTCAAGCCCTTGCTTACTCTCTCCCGCTCTGACACTCTTTGCTCTCACTCTATCTGACTCTGTCTCTCCTACCCCATCCACCACACATGGACTCTTGTTTGGTTTTGTTGCCTCTCCTCGTATGTTTGTTTTGGTTTGTATGCCTGTCTGTTAGTTGGCAACGCGTACAGCGCGTGTGTAAATTGTTTTTGCAAGTGTAAAATTTTCAGGGCTGGACACGCACTCTGCATACATATCTACATTTAAACACATATGTATATAACAGCAAATATTTCTAATTAGCAACATATTGCATGTAATTTCAATTTAAATAATTTTCAATGATTGCATAGTTTTCATGCACTGCAATTACTGTCACACACTTTTTTGCTAACTTAATTTCAAGTCATGGAACTAGTTCATGCTAGCTGAACGACATCTGAAGGCAGCAGCTCACGCACCGGTTCGCCTTTTGTTACGTGCAAAGAAGTTTGTATGTGTGTATGTTCATACTCTCTTTTTGCTTTGGTGTTTTTGTTTAAGTATTCGCCGCTTTAATTTAGTTCACTCGTTTTGTGTTTAGCTTCGGTTTCGTAGACATCGTCGTCGTCGTCGTTGTTGATGTCGCTGTCGCTGCCTTTTGCTGCTGCTGCCCACGACGACGGCTGCGACTGCGTTGTTTGTTTGCATTTGTGTTTTAGCTGGCTTCGTTTTGTTTTCTTTGCGCCCGCAGCACAAGAACAACAAATAGTACAAATACAACCAGCAGCACAGTAACGACAGCAGCAGCAGCGGCGGCATCGTCAGCAGAAGCAGAATCAGCAACAGCAGCAGCAGCAACAACAAAAACAACTACAACAATCATAACAATAACAGGGCTCCGGCTCTATCAGCTTTTTAGCGCGACGTCGCAGTCAGTCAGTCGTCGTCGGTTGTCGGACGCAGGCGTAGGCATTCCAATTGGAACGAACGCACGTTTCGAACTCGAATTTCCGTTCAAAATTGTTTATTGGTTCGGTTCACTTCGTGTCGCATCACAACATCGTTTTTTCATATTTATTTCTGAGTGACGCTCGTTTATGTGCCTGTGTGTATGTTTGTGTGTGTGTGACGTTATCACGCACCAATTGCGGCAATCGCTTAATGAGCGCACTCACGTGTGTATATATATTATATATGTATGTGTGTGTGTGTATGTGCATGCTTAAAGCGTATAAAATAAAATTGATAAATGCACAGAAGCAATAAAAGTAAAATAAATACATATTTACATACAAACATACAACGCGTAAGTGTATACTTATGTACATACATATGTGTGTGTTTACATATGTAGAGTTGATTGAGTGTGTTAATAAATGAGCAAACAAAAGCCATGGCTGTCAATGCGGTTCAATGTCTTCGTCTCTCTCTCACTCTCTCTCTCTCTGTCTCTCCCTCCGCATCAAAGGAGCTACTCTACCTTAGTGCATAAATAGTGTATGTGTGTGTGTGTGTATTGTGACATCGTCATAATAATCGCAACAGTAGCCGGTAAAAAAAATGTGGCATTGCCGCAAAACTGGTTTAATCCACAACAACAACAACAACAGCAACAACATAAAACAGCAACAGAAGCAGCAGCAACATAAACACGCTAAAGACGCCGCGTCTGTTTAAACGAAGCTCAAAGTGGCCTTTTATTTTGAGTGTGTGTGTGTGTGTGTGTTTTTATTTTTTCGCCATAATCATTTAGAATCAAATGTCATTTATAGAGATGAGCGTGTTTGTTTGTGTCATGATTAGCACGTGTTTAATAATACATAAACGAGTGCAAATCAATATGAAAAGTGAAAAGCGAAATTTATTGTGATTCATAGGAAAAAATAATTGTAATCAAAATAAAAATATATATTGTGATAGCCACTAAATGATATTATTTTATTTATAATTAAAATTCATTCAAATATCACAAATATTTACAAAATTTTATAATAAAATAATAATAATAATAGAATTAATGAACTACATATGTATGCTACAAGCATATTGTTTGAAGTGTTGTGATTATATCACGACGTTGTCACGCACCCATCACTAGTGTCAACCAGAGTGACCGCCTTTTGGCTCTTGTTGTGCCAGCGGCATCGGCCTCGGCCATTTTGCAGAATGAAGTTTGCTTTAACCTCTCACGTCAACCTTACTCTCTCACACTCTCTCTCTCTCTCTCTGTCTGTGCCTCTCGCTCTTGCCCGCTCATGCTGAACAACACGAATTGTTATGTACGAAAGGCGCTTAAACAAGTGCGCGCAAGTCAAGTAGCAGCAGCAGCAACAACAAGAATAACAATAACAACGAAAGCAAACGTCAACTACCGTTTTGCGCGTTTTAAACACGCGGCAATCGACGTCGTCTTTACTTAACATTGTCGTTCGCCTGCCTACATACATATGTGTGTGTGCGTGTGTGTGTGTACCGTTCTAAAAATAACCGTTTGATGTGCAGTCGTTGCTTACGCTGTTGCTGCTGCTTCTTCTTCAGCTGCCTCTCCACACCGATTCGCTGGCTGAAAGAACGTTCGCGTCGTGTCGCGTCGCGTCTCATATTGTGTTGGTATTTGTTATCGGTTATTTAACTTGATTTATTTGCGTGCGACTGATGATTTATATCGCCTGAATGGGGCCCCATAGCTCCATCATCATAATAATAACAACAATAACAACAACAACTATAAAAACAAATAACAACTATGGCGACAACAACAACGTCGAGCCCCTGCTTTGGACTACACAAGTCGCACGCACATTGCCACTTAAGTGGGTCAAACAATTATTGTCACGCCTCGTTGACACGCCTCCGCCCCCGATCCCCCTAGTGCTCCTGTTCCACCTAATCCTGCGGCTGGCCGCCACGCTCTTTTGATTCGTATTTATTGTGTCCTGTCAGCGTTCATTACTCACGGGATTAGCTGGCAAAGTGTGAAGGAGAGACAGAAGTTTAAGGGGACTTATTAAAGTCAATCAGGAAAAAAGTCAATAGTGCCATAAATAAAATTGAATTTTATATTAAGCCATACCTACTACATATGCATGAATCAAGTGGCGAGCTATAATTAATTAATTAATGGGCTTAACCTTTAACACCAATGGCGAACGGATCAGATCAGCGCAATTCTCACAATTATTTATTTAAATTCGCTGCCAGCCAGCGATGATAACTATAAAAGCTGCTATAAAACAAAATTATGGTTGACTCATGCGCTCACTTTCTAGCATGCATTACTCTCTACACACACACACACACACACATTGCTGTTATTGTAATTTGTCTGCTTCTTTATTTTGGCGCCTTAGCTTGCACTGAGTAATGCCCCCAGTAAGCGCGCACACACACATGCATGCGCTACTCTCTTGACATGTGAGTGTGTTTGTATGTAGGTAGACAAGAGAGTGCAAACACAGCTGATGCTAGCAACAAGTCTGCGTTCAGTCAATGAGAGTCAGAGAGCATCTGACAAGAAAAAATGAGAGAGACAGAGAAAGAGCGTCAGACCGTGAGAGCGAGCAGGGTAATGAGCTGAAGCAATAAACTTGCATTTTATGGTCGCACTTCCATTAGAGCAGTCGCCGTTGCATGGCCAACAACTACATACATACATATGTACATGCATACAATATAACAACGCTACGTACTTAATTAGCTACCACTTAATCTGCAACGTCATCATCATCATTAACATTTCGCGCTGTGTGTTCTGTGCAAAAGAGAGAAAGAGAGCGAGAGACGATCGCGTGTCGTGTTCGTGTTCGTGTTTCATGTTGGTCTCGTTCCCATTCGCTTGAAACGGATACGGATGCAATGTAGCGTCGAGACTTCTGCAGCCCAGCACTCGTCGTCGACTTGTTTAATATCAGTTTCAATTAATTGTTAATCTTGTGTTTCGTGTTGTAATTAAGGTGACGTCGCCGACTCACATCAGACAATATGCCTGTGTGCATTTATTATAGTGTGTGCGATAGTGCAAATGTGCTATAAAAATCAAATATTAAAAAAATTATACAACAATAAAAACAAATCAACAATCAATTAAAAGTACTTAGAAAATGGCGCAAAATCTAACTGTTGTTGTTGGCGATAGCGGTGGCGTTGGCGGCGGTGGCGGCGGCGGCAGCAGCTGCGATGCGTCACAAGCTGCAGCGACAACCGTCAACACAGCGCCACCTGTCGTCAATTTTAAGCCAAAGGATACCAATGGCTGGAAGGATTATAAGAAACTAAAGACCTATTTGATACTAAAGGAACAGCAAATTGAGAAGGTATGATTCTGTCACAGATCGATTTGGATGATAGGTGAAAATATCGATATGTATCGATAAGTTGAAATGAATACATTAGAAGGATGTTCCGTTGAAATATGATTTCACAGTCTCTATGTGCCACTAACATTATCTTTTGTTCATTTAGCTAAATAATAAATCATAATTAATAATTAAATAATAGATCTGGTTTTATCGTTAATCGATCATTTAGCTAGAATTAATCTAACTATCGTCACTTGCTGCTCTCGAGAAAAACAATATTGTTTCACCTGGAAATCAAAAGTCACTTTTGTCTGTTAATTATTCAACAATTGTCACGCCTTAAGCTTACAAATTTAATTGCTCAGGCCATTAATTATAAATAATCATATTATTACTATCGATTAGATAACACTATTCGTAATGCACGATAGTTGTGAGCGACGGAAATTGTGTAATTGTTTGGGAAACTTCCCCGCATAACTGTAACTAAGTGTGATGAAATAGATGCAAAAATGCTAAGGCCATTAAAAAGATGATCATGGTTGGGGAAAACGACAAATATTATCTAGATAAATCTATCAAAATGTATCTAGATATTAATCTTGTGGCAATTTTCACTAATTCAGATAAATTTAGAGGAACATTAAAAGATTATCATCACATGATATGTATAGCCAAAAAAAAAGTTACCTATATTCTGTACTGTAAGAATTATCTTTGTGATATGAATATATTGAAATGTATCTAGATACAAGATAAATTTTCTGACTAATTGAAGTAGCTCAAGATAAAGCACAATTTTACACAGCGTTGAAGGCGACGCAATGTGTGTAGGCATCATATAAGCAATCAAACCATCAATCAATGCGACTTATCAATTCAGCAATCAATCAAGCAATCAAACAAACGCACAGTCAATCAATATTGACCCAAATAGTTAGCGCCTGGCAAAATGTTAAATAAATTTATGACGAACCCGAACATAAATGCATATAAATCAAATCAATAAATAAATGCATAGAATATCTAACAACTTTGACTTGGCATTGAGAATACATTTACACAAGATGCAAAAAAAAATAAAAACAATTAAAATATAAATCTTTGAAATATATACAAAGTCTTAAAAAATACAACATACTCCAAAATTTATTTTATTTGAAATTTATTTACATTTTTCGCAAATAATAGTAAAAAAAACGCAGCTTAAAAAACAATTGCAATATTCGCAAAAATATCCCATAATTGTTTGGAAATATATTTGATAGTATTATTTGTAATCGATATACCATCTACAGCTGAATATTTACGAGGTATTCACAGCAAAAGCAAAATTCTCACTCGCTGCTCTGCTTCTTCTTGCCGTAATTAACAAACAAACAATCAAATAACAGAAAAAAAAAAACAACAACAACAGAAAGTAGAAGAAGAAAAACACTCGAAGAGAAATATGATTATAGGCAGTTAGCAAGTGCAAAAGAGAAAGAGAGAGAGAGAGGCAATGAACGACAGAGAAAGAAAGACAGAACAAAAAAAAACACTGTTCATATAAAGTTATTAAACGGTCATGACCCCCATTTTGAAAATGCTTATCAACAACATGGAAGCCCAAAAACAAAAACATGGAATGAAGGGGGGGGGATGTCAGAAGAAGTTGAAGAGACGAGTAGATGTGGAAGCAGTAGGTGTTGAACAGCGTGGAGTTTGAAGGGGGAGTGTGTTGGGGAGGGGGGGGATGGCAGTTACAAATAATAACAAAAGCAAAAGAGAGAAGAAAAATATCATAACAATGGCAGAGAGCATTAATAAAAAAACTCACGACGAGCAAGTAATTGAAACGAATAGAGAGAAAAGAGAGGGTGGAAGGGAGACAGAGAATTGTATGGTTGTAGGGGGGGGGGGTAGTAATAGGAAGGGGTGGTGGGGCGTTAAGTAAAGCAGAGCAGCAGCTAGTTGACCAGGGATCAATAAATATGGATGACTTGACGGGCATGACAAAGATACAAATACTTATATAGATACAGATACATACAATATATATGTATATGTATATAGAGGGAAAGATGGAATTGTGTAATAAAAATGCGCTATCAATGTCAAAAAATCTGACACACACACACATACAGAGTGAAAGAGATGGAGACAATGGACATAAGAAAAGTAAACAAACAATTAAATTTGCTTAGTGCCTAATAAAATAAATGAATGCCAGTTTCAGTTTGCGTGTTTGTTTGTCTTCGCCAGATACCACTGGATATCTGTATCTATCTATATATCTATCTATCTATATATCTGTATATATGTACATACATATGTATGTATGCCAGACAGCTGCCCAGATAGCTGCTACCTCCTCACACACCCTCAGCCCATACCAGTCAGTCATACATCCATCCATCCATCCATCCGTCTGTGTATCCGTCCGTTCGTCCGTCTGTTCGTCCATCTGTTTGTGTGCATGTTTATGCTTAGAATACATACATACGCTTGGCACAGTTAGCATTTGTGTGGATGGTGGGAGTGACAAAGGGGATGGTGGGAGGGGGTGGGAATCATTTGCGAATACAAATAAGTAAAAAGCAGAGGCAGACAGACAGACAGTTCGACAGACGCTACACAGCTGTCATCTGTGCATGCTACTCGGGCGTATACGTAATATATCAAATAGACCCCCAACAATTTGCTATGTCAAGTAAAATCATGCGAATTAATTCAGCAGCTATGCTAAGCAAACAGCTTAGAAAGAGTATAGTAACTGTGTGTGTGTGTGACGTCTATATATCTATATATATTTTATCTCTTTTTTTTCTCTATTTTCTTCTCTTTTGTATTCGTCAGTGATATTTATAAAGATATAAATCATAACATTATAGTTATAATAGTTGAATTGTTGTCTTAAGTGTGCGCAATTTGTTAGCTGAAATTGTTGAAATTATTGAAATTTTATATAGCGATGAGGATTACTGAAAATATGCTACATATCTTTTAGACAGTGGGCGTGGCAGCCCATATTGTCATTGTCATATTAAAGCGTGTGAAATATTTATTTTCAAAGCTGTGAATCATCTTTTAAGACTCTAAGAAAAGCATATTACTCTTTAATTATTTAATTCATTCATGAAAAAAAAAAACATAATGCTCTTGGCTAGAGAAAAGAAAAAACCTTGTAAACCTTCTTTTTATAAAATAATTTTAATAATAATTTCTATAATTTTCCAACAATAGTGGGAAATATTTTCCCTTTTAGCCACTTGCCTGTTTAATTAGCCTTGTTTTTGAATTGATTTTTTAGCTGGCCGCAATTTTAACCATAGCATGCGAAAATTGGCAACTAATCCAAATGCGCTTAATGATGGCAAAACTGTAAACAGATTTATCGGATTACGTTTCTATATATGCATATTAGTTGAAGTTGATTTCTGTTTATCTCAAACGTGTTTCTCTAGATAAAGATCTGTATGGAGCTTTAATAAATCTTTTGTGGGCGTCTATCTCTACATACATACATATATACACCTCTATCAGCGCAGTCCGTCATCTATTTAGCTGAATGTTTGTCTATTTTATATAATTTATTTGTGATTGCTCTAGACATGTTTCCGGTTTCGTTGCAGCACCTTAATGACTTTGGCTTCAAATTGATTAACATTTATTAGCACGATAGTGTTAATTGTTGGCCTGACCCCAACACAAAACACAAATACACACAGACAAAGACAAAAGTCAACTTTTGACTTTATGTGTATATGTCCAGCTCTTTCACACATATTGATATCATTCTCTTTCTCTCTTACTTGCAGGCGGCACATACGCCGGAATCGCAACGTTCGTATCTGCTGAGGAAACGCACAGCGCCGGTTACGGAGCGGACGACCTTCGTGTGCTACACGTGCGGCATGGACACGCCCTCGTCGCAGCTGCGTCTAGTTTATTGCTGCCCCAATGCGGAACGTGAGCCCTATTATCCGTTCATCAAGACCATGAAAGCGTACAAGAATGCAAGTCCAATCAGTCCACAAGGTAAACCATAACGGTTTCACACTCTCCTTCCGCCATTACTCCTCTTTTGCACTTCTTTCCCAGGCATGGTGCAGATCTGTTCCGGCTGCTGTGACAAGCATAGCAATATGGCTGAGGGCGGTGCCCCGCCTTCAACGATTACAGATGCCTCCGCTGCGGGTTCACAGTCACTGGACTCGAGCGCCACCGCCATGTACAGCCACATGGGTGGTGGCAATCATGTGACCTCGTTTGTGGGACGCAATTCACCATCGGAGAAATCCATCGCCAATTCGGATTCAACGAGCAATGTGCGCTTCAAGGTAAGTTTTATAGCTTCAACTGGTGGTTATCATGGTCACTTCCAGCTCCCAGTTGTGTAGTTCTCGATTTACATTCACATGATAATGGTGAAGTTTTTCCATTTCCAAGTCAAAGGCAAGTGGAAATTTACTAGCTTTCCTGATTGCCAACTGTCGATCTCAGCGAAGACAGACAATTCAATGAGCACAGATACAGATAATCCACTAGACTTGTATACTTATTATATATAAATATAGGAAATTGCGATTGCATATTAAATGAGGGAGAAATAAGCAGGCTACTTGACAGTGTATAGACTATTGTATACCTTATATTATTCTCTACACTAACCTTACCTATTTGACACCACTCTAGGCACCTCTCTTGAGGTTTTCAAGTTTTGCTGGCACATTTTCTAACTCCACACTAAATTATCGGGCTTTTACATCGTCTTAGTCTTTACTAGTAATACGATCAGTAGATTTTGGGTTAATTAACCGTAAATCTAGGATTTTGGATTAAATATACATAACCGAAGAACTTAGGGTTTTTTTAACCCTAACCCAAGTCCCATAACTCTAGGATTTTCGGTTATTTTCTGGTTTATTTAACCCTAACCTAGGGATATAGGTAGTAACCTATCTTTTCCCAATAAATGGGTTTAGGGTTGAAATATGTAAGCCTTTTTTTACTCTGTACTCTACTCTGTCCAGGGCTGAATGTACCCCATCGTTGTTAGGGTATCCTATAATATTACATCAAATGGAACTTGACGTTTCATGGCGTGTCGCGTTAATGGGAGCAAGCTGCGGTCGCGATAACACCCCTGACCTCTCGCCTATGCCTATGCCCCCCAGAGGCCAACAGAGTCGAGCACTGATAACCTAACTGAACCTGCGCACAAACCTTAAAGGTGGCGACCCCAACAGAAACAGAGAGCGAGAGCAAGAGAGAGAAAGAATGTGTGACAGAGAGAAAAAGAGAGGGGCATATGTTGAGTAATTCATTTGCATGCTGAAGGTCAGCCAAGAGCGATATCAATTATGTACAAGTGTATATATAATATATATATTTAAATGTATATACTATGTAGAAAGAGACAACCAGGCATTAAGGGAACTAGCGGAAAGAGGGACAGAAATATAGAGAAAAGAGAAGATAAGCACTTGAACTCTGGGGGCAAGCTTCATTAGTTGTTGTTAGAGTTCCCCACTACCACCGCAACTACACCGCATGCTTATCAGCAGCAGCGTGTTGGGGTGTGCCTGTGCCTGTGCCGCCTGCCTTGGGCTACGGCTTGGGCCCTGGGCAAGTCGAGTGTCAACATGTTAACCAATTTGAGTCAACAAATGTCAAGATTAGATTGTGGCCACGGCAATGCCGCATGCTGGTTCCGAGATCCGACAGCGGGGCGGCAGGCAATACTATAGGTAGGTAAATACTATAAACCATGTGCTGCGCTTTAATTACGCTACAGACACACAGAGAGAGAGAGTGAGAGAGAGAGAGAGAGAGAGGGAGAGAGAGGGGGAGAGGTAGAGCGAGATAGACAGATAGAGCACTCTCTATAAGCAAACAATTGATAAAACGAAACGAAATAAAAAAACGATTTCAATTTAAACACGACGAATTATTTCGTTTCATTTTTTTATTTTTTTTGGTTTAATATTTCGTTTTGTTGCTTTATAAATAAACAATCAGTGGGAGAACAAGCGAAAGCAAACAATGACATAAAGAAATATTAAACAATTAAGAGTTATAAAAAATGAAACACAATAAACAAAAGTATCACTAAAAACTGGGTAATCTTTAGTTAAGAGTGGGTATTTTTTTTGTTTTAGCCTTTTTTTGTGTTCTGGCCGAAACCGGTTCGAGGTTCGTCTATGCCACAATTCATGTGTCGTGTCTCTTGTTTAAACACAATTTATTTATAGCCTTTTATGGTTGTGTCAAGTAGTTTATTTAACTGACTTTTTTTTTGTTAGTTTATAGAGGGAAAATAATTTTAAATTAAAGTTAAATTTGAAAACTTGATTTTGTTTTCAATAAGAAATTCGATCAGTAAAGGAAACAATCTCTTCTTTAAACATAATTTCTAATGAATATATAAATTAAAATATTCCAAATTTTTGGAAATTCTTATATAAAATTGCCTTGACAAACTTCTATCACACGCATAACCTTGACTGAGTTGAATAACATATTTCATTTCAACAATTTGTGGGAGATGTCATAAATAAACATGTGCAGCATATTTTCTATATAAAATTGTTTATTTCTAAACAATTGCTAAAAATGCACATATTGCTTTAACTTTTCCACTCCCCTCTCCGCTCTTTTTTATTCCATATACCATTATTTGTTTCTCGTGGCTGTTTTTTTTTGGGCGTGCAAATAATTGTTTAGCTTGAGTCCCCTTCCAAAAAAAAAGGCGTGCATTATCTTTAAACAGCTGCGAGTTCTTAACCCAGTTCAGGAAAAATATTACTCAAAGCTAGAAAGATGTCAATACTTCTAAAATTTGTTCCTCATTCAATATGAGGGGCGGAGGGTTTCATATAATCTATATTTGAGTACAAGTTATGGCAGCCCATTCACGATGATATATGTGTATATATGATGGCAAATTGATTATCTATCTCGCAGATAACAGATAATTAAAGTGTGATAATGGCTTGCGAAAATAGTTAGAAATTGAATGAGTATACAATAAGTGTGTATATAAAAGATAATGCCAAAATAAATATATATACGTATAACTCATTAAGCAGAAGTATCTATTATTAGCTAGATAGAGAGTGGGAGGGGTACGGCGATATAGTGTTGGATTAACTAAAAAGATAGATAAGCCAAAGTTTGATAAGAATGGCTAATAAAAACGAGTTGTATTGCTTTGATTGACAGATTTATAAATAGACAAAAATAGTAGAAAGAAAGATAACCATAAGATAATATCTATAGATAAGTTTTTAGATACCTAGATAAATTAACTCTTCTGTATAATTCTATAGATACATTTTGAGATACTTGGGTAGTCATCTCATCATACAATTCCCGTTTTAATGTCTCTCA
Organism: Drosophila quadrilineata; assembly: GCA_018150725.1. Taxonomy (NCBI): domain Eukaryota; kingdom Metazoa; phylum Arthropoda; class Insecta; order Diptera; family Drosophilidae; genus Drosophila; species Drosophila quadrilineata. The sequence continues at coordinate 4,645,869 of JAECWN010000407.1, forward strand.
GATTGTCACCATTTCAGTTCATTGAGATGTTCCTCTTCAAAGAGATTGACAATTGGATTCATAAATTTGTAAAGTTCTCAATTAAGAATTGATTTAATTTGTGTGTCGGCATTAAAACAATATCAATGATCATCAGTCATGACTGAGAATTGAAATGTGGATTTCGAGTGCCGAAACCGGTTTGGAGCAGTCATAAAAGGGAGGCTCCGGGTAGGGGCCATAGATAAAGTCGGCTAACGTTGAGGAAGAACCTTTCGCATGGCCAAACGAAGTAACTGATTAGCGATCGATAGATGGGGGACGTAAAAAAGGGGGTATTGGGAAGGCATAAGACTATATAATGTCAGCGATAAGAGTTTTGAAAAAAAATAAATACAGAAAAGACCAGTGCCGGGCGGTTTGTCCGGTGAGTGGCAGCTCTTAAATGGAAAATCAATTGAACGAAATCATATTAAATACAATTTTTGATTAGATAAGTTTACTAGTGACTGTGTGAGTGAGTGTGTGTGTGTATTTATTATTTTTTGTTTAATTTAGTGAATTCCATTTGAGAAGCAACGTTCGTTGAGCTAACACTTAACAATACTTATTTTTAATTTGCAGCCCTATGAGGCGAATTCGAACTCAAATTCGAATTCGAATACGGCACGAGACTTGAAGCAAATTAGACGCAGCGATTCGAGGCCCAGTTCGCCCAGTTCCACTCAAGGACAACTCGAAAATGGCCATGCACAATACCCGTAAGTACATATATATAATATATATTTTCATTTCGCAAAAGATTTATTAAAAGTGTATTCTTCTTTCGTACAGCTGCTCGATCTGCAAGGTGCTCTGCTCGTCCAATAAAATGGATTGGCTTTCCACAAGTGCCGAACACATGAACTCCCATGCCATGCACTTTCCCTGCCTCAAGGCCAATGCCAGCAATGGACTTAACAATATTAACAACAATAACAGCAACAGCAACAACAACAACAACAACAATAATAATAATAATATCAATACTATAAACAATAACAACGAAGTGAACAATAATCGAGTCTTGGCCTGCAAAGATTGCATCAACTATTTAACCAGCCAATGGGAATCCATGGATGCCGAACGTGTACCCTTAGAGCACAGAAGGTTCTCATCTATTTCCGTTATCTATCTGTAACTGCATATTTTATTAATACGATCTACTATTGCTTCCAGATACAACATTCCCTCGCCCATGATGACGTCCAGCTCACCGAATGGATCTCGTCATGGCGCCATGAGTACCTGCACGCCGCCCTCAACACCATCCGTATCCTCATCAACGCCTGCCAGTACCTCCATTTACTGTTTCCTTTGCGGCCTACACTCCGATCTGACATTGGCCAGAATCCTATATGGCAGCAAGGAGGTATAAGCAGCAGAGAGATTTTACTTTTAAGAAACGAAAATAGAATCATATAACAGAGAATTATAGTATAATATAATAGAGGATATAATATGTAGTATAGAAGAAGAGTTTGATATGCATATTGTCAGAGAAATAAGGGTTGAAATCAAACACTATCATTACATAATTTGATAATATCTATGAAAAGTATAAATAGTTTAATTTATACCGAATTTACATTAGAGATCTAAGAAAACAAAGTTAATAAGGAGATATAGAGCAGCAATTTTAGCACACTATATGCTTGTAGGTGAATTTTGTTAATTTGCTAATTAAAGAAGACTTTTTGGAAGTTGTTAAATTGTTATCTATCGTATAAAGTAAATACACAAACATATATTTTAATTAATTGTAGAATTTTGCACCAACATTTATTATTCTCAAAGCTCTGTCAAGCAAATCGTTCAAGGATTGATATTTTTCAATTAGTATTATGCGATACTTATCAGAGTATTATAAATTATTGTTTCGATTCTGTTACGCATAACTTCAAAGAGTGTAAATATTGTAAGGCATTATACACTTAATAGAAGTGAATAATTGATAAGGATTCTAAAACACTTGCAATAATAGTATGATTTATATAGTATAATTATTTGTGATTAGTAACATTATGGTAGAAATAAGAATTTCGAATACTTTAGGATGATTTACGCTTGTCGTATGTACTTCAGAGTAATTTGAACTAGATCTTTTCTTAATTATTTATTAATATTTTCAATATTATCATTATTAATTGTAGCTTAAAATTGAGACCTTCAGGCTAATTTTGCATAGATATTGTTAGTTTTAACAGATTATATTAAGTTATGATTAGACTATTTTATTAAGATACTTAATGTAGAAGAAAAGTCTATTCAAAGCATACTCTATTAGTATATTCACATATAATAATCGTTCGTTTTTTTATGCACAGGGATCTCGTCCTTATTTCCCGCTGTTGCTGAAGCACAACTCCTTGCCAAATGCCGAACAGTTGCGCAACAATTCGGCTCTAGTCTGCACATTTTGTTACCATTCCATGTTGAATCAATGGCGCAAGTAAGTAAACCCACATAACCTGTATTAAAGTGAAGCTAATGAGATCCTTTCATTGACAGATATGAGGCACAGAGTCCCAGTTTAAGTCCGGCTGATCGGAAATACAATTGGCACGATTACAACTGTCATTTGTGCGGCATAACGACTTATAGAAAGCGTGTGAGAGCGTTGCCTGTGAATGAGTTTCCCTTTGTGAAGCATCAAAAGAGCGACGATGGTCTGTTGCTCGAGAATGGAGAGTATGCGGTTGTCTGCTTGGATTGCTACGAGAGCTTACGGTTGGTCAATATACCTTGATCCCATCAAACGATAGCGTCGATAACTTTTATTTTCATTTACAATGTACAGACAACAGGCATCGCAGCACGATCGTTTCGGTGTGCCAATCTCTAGGCGGGCATACAATTGGGTGCCCCAGCCACCGCCTCCGGAGGACAGCCCAGACGCAGCTGTGGCACGTCTGCCTTGTGGCGAAAGATCCGATCGTATTGTAAGTTGCAGTTAAAATGGACTATTTTTGTTTCGTTGCTAATTTTATACATTTTTGTTTTGCAGTTGTTGAGCAATACCATGAGGCCCATTCCAAGCAAGAAGACAACATCGCCAAAGCAATACGACAAGTCAAAAGAAGGTAAGTCAAGTTTATACTTAATACTTATACTCGTAATTTGAGGCTCACTTTAAGCGCTTCGGGTGGACAGGTTCAAGTGAAACCCAATTCGCGTCAATAAACTTCAATTGGTTTCACTTAAACTCTTGTGTGTAGCTCCTCACTAGATACATAAGTCCCTAATAGTCTTAGACATGGCCTGCTCGGATTTCAGCCATTCTGCCGCCTACTTTCTGTTGACCATTTAAACGCATTTGCGGGGAATCCCCACAACTGACACTTGAGTTGACAGTCTTTTGCTTGATTGAACCAACTATTATTTGTTAGCGAGTGTGGGCTTAGATTTAACAAAATGTTTTGAGTGAGTTCAAGATTTATGTTTACATTTTGTAATTGTTGTCAATAATATACTATTCAAATTTGGATTTCAAGCAGATTCAAACTATGATCAAGACAAAAGCCAAATTTCATTAAAATCGGACAGTTTTTGGCAAAATTATGGCAACTCAAACTTATGAAGAAGCCTCTATTACGAAAATGACAATTTTGGAACACTTTTAGACACACTTTTGATCACATCTTCCAAGATAATCATCAGAATCACCTCAAATAAAAAGCAGAATGCTAGATTTGAGTTCCAGAATCGATTGGGCACAACAAAAATTGAATCGGAAACTTTTCGAGTTTTCATCATTTTTGTAAGGGGTTAGTATGCAAAATTTGGCAAAAATGTCGAAATTTGGGAATATGAAAATTTAAAAGAATTTTTGATGACGATTCAAACTATGATCAAAACCATTGACAAAAAGCCAAATTTCATCAAAATCGGTTGAGTTTTGGCGAAGTTATGGCACTTCAAAGTTAGAACAATGCTGCAAGCTAATTTTTTCGGGTATTGAGGTCTAATTTGGGATACTTTTGGCCATATCTCGGCAAATACTCATCGGAATCACCTTAAATAAAAAGCAGAATGCTAGTTTTGAGTCCCAGAATCGATTGGGCACAACAAAAATTGAATCGGAAATTTTTTGAGTTTTCATCATTTTTGTAAGGGGTTAGTATGAAAAATTTGGCAAAAAGGTCAAAATTTTGGAATATGAAAATTTAAAAGAATTTTTGATGACGATTCAAACTATGAATAAAACCATTGACAACATGCCAAATTTTATCAAAATCGGTTGAGTTTTGGCGAAGTTATAGCAGTTCAACGTTGAAATAAAGGGCTAAAGGTATTTAAGGCTGTTTTTTGATACTTCTGATCATATCTCGAATAACATTTATTGAAATGATTACATAAAAACTTTAATATCAAAAATGGAATCATCCTCATATGATTTAAAAATTTCATTGAAATTAGAAAGGTTTCCAAGGAGTATAAATTAATAACAAAAGTTATATTGCGAAAAATTAGAATTTGAGTCAATTTCTAGCAGATTTTTGGTGATATCTCGGGAAATACTCCTGCGAATCACCTCAAACAAAATTCAGTAATCTGGTTTTAAGTCCCAGAATCGACAGAATCGATGGAAGTCGACAAATTTTTAATTTCTTATCAATTTTTCTTAAGGTCCTATATGAATCGCGTACCAAATTTATGCGAATATCTGTTGTATTTTCTTTCAACTTGTTATGTTATATGTATGTGCGCTTCCTCTTGAAATCTAATTATTGTCTGGTAGGGAAAAGTTGCCAAATAAAAACGAAGCGAAAATAAAAGAAACTGAATAAGAAATCAACTGATTAAATGCGCCATAACAAGCGCCAACCGCAAATTGGTAACGCAAGAAGGAAGCAGCAGGAAGTGAACGACAGTCGGCGTGGTGCAGGAGGGGGGCACTGAGGGTGGCGGATGGTGTGGCAACGAGTGGGACAGAGACGGCAGTGGCGGTAGTCAGTGCTTGCAATAAATATTGATTTTTTATGAATTGCAAAAGACGTTGTTGTTGTTGTGGTTGTTGTTCTGAATGAAGCCTTTGCATGGCAAATGTATAAAGCACAATTGAGTGTGTCAGTGTGTGTGTGTGTGTGTATGTGAGTGTGTATAGTTGTTATTGTTGTGTCCATGCCACTCACTTATTTATGCAACAGCAGCAGCAGCAGCAGCAGCAATGGCGTCGGTAAACTTCTTCAATAAAATGCCAAAAAGGAAACATCATAAAAATAAATAAACAGAGTAACCGCATACACATGTACATACACACACACACACACACACACACTGACACCCACACTGCTTAACTGTGTGTAAGTTTGCACACCATTTTTGCTGCTGCTTCTTACCTACCACTCTTTATGAAACAACAACAACAACTCCTCCACCCACTCTTAACGCTTATACAATTTTCCTTACACACAAATGCCACTTCCGGCAACCGCCACACAGAAAGAATGAAAGAGAGAGATAGAGAGAGAGAGAGAGAGTGAGACAGTCATTGCCAGAGACAGAGATAGAAATAGAGAGTGGAGTTGGAGCTCTGAAGTTCTCGCACAAATAATAAAAGCAACAGCATAAAGTATTTCGAATTGAATTACTTCGTGTTATCCTGTCAACCATACGAAAACACTCAAGAGCATTTCAGCATGCCACACGTTTCCGTCCCCACAACCCAAAACCTACAACCTACAACCCATGTCCTGCGTCCTGTGTGTGTGTGTGTGTGTGTGTGTGTGTGTGTGTGTGTTTGTGTGTAGACAGCATTGTTGCCCACCCATCGTTTAAGGAGTTGGCATCGATTTGCAAAAGTATATTACCATTCCCCTACCCAACCTACAAGTAGTCCATGGGGAGTTCCTTTGGCTTGTGTGGATCAAATAATTGTCCTACCTCCCTTCTCACTTTGTTAGAGGGGGGGGGGGGCAGGTGGGTTAGGGGTGTTGACTGTGTGTGTGTGTGTGTGCTGAATAAGTAAACATAAAACCACTGAATTTACGCTTATTGCTCCCGCAAACATTTTGTTTAACACAACAACCCGAGCGAGGGGTTGCCTACCCCGCACACACAACACACAACCCTAACCCCACTTGCAACCCAACCCAACCCTGGAAGACCTCAACTCGGCTTTTGAGTTCGTCTGCGCTCTTTGAGTGTTTCTTTCTCTCTCAGTTTATGTATACTTCTCTGTCTAGCTGTGGCATATCCGGCCTCAATTTCAAAAAAGAAACTCAAATTTCCACACAATTTTCCGGCTTTGCTTTCTCACTCACACTCTCTGTTGTACTCTCGCCTTTTTTCGCCTCTCTCTGAGAGTTTCACTCGTTTCGTTTCGTCTCGTCTGGTAGCTCAGCTTGAACCGAACGACATTGCCACATGCCACTTGCCACTTGTGCGCTCTTGCCTTATCCCAAGCGACACTATGCGCCCTAACACTGCTTGCACTCCAGCTCCATCCGCAACCCTCCTCCTCTTTTGCTCCTTCACACTTCGTCCTCCTTCGTCCCTTTGCAAAGTTGTCGTCGTTTCCCGTTGCCGCCTGTCGTTGTGCTTTTCACTTTTGCGCCCACATCTTTTGCCAGTTGCCACCTTTGCCACAAAAATATTTCAAACGCCAGACAGAGACCTCTCCTCTTGCTGCTGCTCCTGCTCCTGCGCCCGCATCTCCACCCTAGTAGACCCATTCTCCATTTCCGTTTTGCGTAGAATAACAGTTACATTATCCTTTTTATTGCCACACTTTCGTCGCACACCAAGCATACCCCCAAACCCCAACCAGGACTCCCAAGAGTCATACATATAGACTGACTGACTCACACAGACAGACAGACAGACACACTCACAGAGAGAGAGAGAGACAGAGAGGAAGGTTATAAGGAGACAAACAGAAAAAGAGAGAGGTTATTGAGCAGAAAAAATGGGTGGGGAGAGAAACAGACTGAGGGAGTTTGCGGTTGGGTGACCTCTTCGACCCGTTTCTTCGACTTTATTGTGGCCCAACTTGGCCGGGACTGTCAGGACAACGACAACGATGATGTGACCCGCTACCCCTGCAACCTCGCGCAACTGCCACCGCTTAGGTGTGTAGATGTGGCGGCAACAGGGAGGTTGAGTAGGAAATGTGGCAAAAAAAAAAGAAGAAGTGCATTTATTTTTGCTAATGTTTTCGACTCGCCTCGAATCGTGTTCGGTCGTGTCGGCAAGTTGAGTACGAAGTCCAAGTCCTTGTTGTAGTTGTAGTTGGAGTTGGCAGTAAATTGTGGTAAACACGAAGCCAAGTGTTTTGGAGTATTTATGAAGTTATGCTCTTTTCGACACACACACACACACACACACACACACACATCCGAGCAATTGCTTGGCACAGTGGGTCGCATTTGCATAATTGCCACCAAAAAAAAAAAAAAAAAAGAAAGAAGAATTTACATGATTACTTCTCTTTCCACACAAATAGAAATATCCTTGCTAACTCTTCTTGTTTAGCACGATTGTTGTCTGGGCAGCCAAAAGGGTTAAAAGGACATTTTTTGATTTATGTTGCGGGCACGTTTTTGTCGCAAATTCCTATTAGAAATTTATTTAGATATTTGTTTAAAGGTTATAAGTGTGATAAATGCTTTTGATTGGACTTAATATAGAAATATATGACAATTCGATTTTACGTTTTAAGGTAATCTATTTATTTCATTTTTAATAATTTGAACAAGAGATTTTAGTATAACATTAAAATGAAATGTACTTTTTACAAATTACAAAATATTTGCTGCATAACAATTTAAATTCCATGTAAACTTTTTTTTTTTTGTTGATTTCTAAATTCAAAAATATTTATTTTATCTTATTTTTTTAAGTATTTAGTTATATTGTTTTCAAATTATTTTCTAAAATATTTTTTTCAATTTTTTCTGAAATATTTTTTTTTGGTTTTTACAAAATTTTTGAATTACATTTGTATATATGTTTATCCTTCCTCGGTTTAACTCAGCATCAACTAATAAAATGACTTCAACAGCTGATTTGGCCATCCCCCACCCCCCGTCTCCGCCCCCCTTCCCAGCCCCACCCACAACCCAATCAACACATTGAAGCTGTGGCATTGTGGAGACATATGTTGGTAGTTGTAGCTGTCAGCAGATACACAAGCTCAATTTATGAAGCGACCGAGAGCGGGAGGAGAGCGCATAAAAGGGCGCCATATCAGGGATTGGAGGGGGTCAGAGGAGGTGGACAGAGATTATTTTGGGGAGAGATTCTAATGTGGCACACGCACATAAAACGCTGATGTGGCATGAAAAAAGATATAAATTCTGCCAATCGATGAAGATAAAATACATTTTGTAATACGCTCGTAATGCGCCACATGCCAAGCGGCAGCAGAGTGAGATACGGGATATCATGAGTGAGAGAGGTATATACATACATATATGTGTGTGTGTGTGAGAAAGAGGGGGGGATATGTAAAGAGTGAGAAAGGTATATATGTATGTGTGATTGTGTGTATTTGTGTGTGTGTGTGTGTTTGGGTCGAGGTCAACCATTGAGTGGGCGTCTTTTGGAAGTCAGTGAAGTGTGCAGTCGGAACGTCAACGAACAAAAACAGAGACAGAGACAGAGATAGATAAAGAGAAAGAGAAAGAGAGAGGGACAAAAGAAAAAAAAATGTAAAACTGAAACTTGCGTTGGTATAAGTGAAATTTCAAGTGGCGGCTGCCAAAGTAAACTTCAACATTGACTCGGCGTATGTGTATGTGTGCGTGTGTGGGTTGTATGTGTGTGTGGATTGTGTGTGTGTGTGTGTATGTGTATGTGTGTGTGTAAAACCCTTTAAAAGCTTGTTGTTGCCAGACACATAAACGTTTAGCCCATAAACCCTTGATGTATGGAACATAAACACCACACTTGCAAGTGCCACACACTCGACAAGGAGGCGGCACAAGGATTGAGGACTCTGCCATCGCTTCAGAGAGGAAGTGTGGCATAAGAGAGGGATGAGGGGGTAAAGCTACCGGTGGTAGGTTGACTGCTAACTGAAATTCAATGTGCGTACCGCAAACACACAGATACTCGAGGCTCTCTTCAAAAACCGACAACAACCGACAACCGGCAACCGCAATGTCAATAAATATGTTACGCTTCATTCAACTCTTCCTCTCTCTCTGTCTCTTTCTCTTTTTCTCACTCTCTCTTTTCGTATACCCTACCTCTGGTGCGTCCACTTCTTGTTATTGTCTGTATGCGTCGGTTTAGTTTGGTTTGCTTGCTTGCATAGATTTTTGTTGGAATTGAGTTTGCTTTGCTTTTGGCAATTTGGCTCTAAACATATTTATTTGGTATTTTGTGTAAGTATGTGAATGTGGGTGTGTACTTTCTTTCTGTATTCCCATATCCACACTTGAGCTACAATTTACCTCCCCTCCTTTTTATAGTTTTTAGTCAAGAATCGTCACAAGATTTGCATTTGAAGTGGCAAGGAGAGGGGATTTTGTGGGCATAGTCACAAATTCCTTTCGCTTTGCTTTCTATCTCTCTCTCTCTGTCTATCTCTCTGTCTATCTCTCTGTCTATCTCTCTGTCTCTCTCTTTCTATCTCTTTGTCAAATTAGAAGCTGAGTAAATTTGCATTCGATTACATGTTATGTTATTCGGCATTCACATGCCGATTTCTATTGATTTTATTTACGATTTTGTTGCTTGTACTCGATTTGCTTTTTATTATGCCAGCAAATACACCATAAAACTTGAAAGCTAAGGGACGATTTGTTGTAAGCGTAGATAAACATAAAGTTTTAACTTAGCAATAGATTTAACTGAAACTCCTTATATAGTTCACTACGCAGTATCTACAAGTTGATCAAGCAGAGTCTTTCAATACACTGCTCTTATTTTATAGTTTTTTTTTTTCACTCATACTATTGGAAATGAAAAATGTGTTGTTTGTTCATGCATTAGAAATGAGTTTGTTATCGAATATATGCATATGTATGTGTGTGGGTACTATTTGTATATTTACATATACACACGTGTGTGTACGAAGAGTTAGAAATTGTGAATTCTTAAATATGCAAACATATTTACATGGTATTGGGATTTCATCAAGCTAAAAACTAATATTCTTGTATGTGCTTAGCATTGCAAATGCACGTATGCAACGCATTTTATTTAGTAAGAATTCTACAAACATTTAAACAAAATGTAGTACAAATGTATTTTTTAGAGTTTTCAATTTATCGTAAACTTTTTTGTGAAGTGTAGATTATGCGCTAATTTCGATTACATTTTTGTGATCGTATGTGTTGCCTGCTTTTGTGCGCTCGCCAAATCTAATTGGTTATTGATCAGCAGACAGCTGCCTGTCTCTTTCCCTCTGCAGAGTCTGCTGCTCTACGCAAATTACCGACTCAGTTTCATTCGCTCTTCACTGGCGCTCTCTTTGAACGCTCTTTGTTGTTGCTGGCGCCGCCATGCTTCTTTTACTCGTACTTGAATGCATATATAATCAGATATATGTATGTACATACATGTACATGTGTATAAGTGTGTGTACATATATTACCTATTTATACTTCTGCATTTGTTTACGTTCTTATTGTGTATGGCAAGACGCTTACGTATACGTATTTAAATATTTGCTCGTTTTCTTGGGGCAACTTACGTTTACGCTCTCTTTTACTCAGATAGACCTACCTACACTGCATAGGTATGTACATATGTATGTATGTGTGGTTGTGGTTTCTGGCAGTTGTCGTTTCTTTTTACATTTCCTTTTTGCTACTGTTGCTGCACTCTCCTCTCGAGTGCAGTTGGGCTGCACCATCACTCTCACTCTCAGAGTCGCTCAACCTGTGCAGTTTGAGCAGCTTTTGCAGCTCGATTCGTGTTTTCTCTTTTCTTCGTTGACGCTGACGTTCGGTATGCGTTGTGTTTTTGTTTGTATGTCGAGTGGTTTGTGTGGATGTTGATGTTTCTGTCTCTGTGTGTGTGTGTGTGTGTGTGTGTGTATTTTAGCGCCAAAGTGATTTACTGTTATAAATATTTGCTCGTGAGCTTTTTAAGTACTTTTTCTTTTTATAAGAACCTCGCTTGGTTTGCTTTGCTTTTGGCCCCGTTGTCCCTCCGCCGCCTGCTTTCGTATTCCTTCTGCATTTTCTGCTGCGTCGTCATGCCTCTGTTTGTGTTTATGTTTGCTTTTTAGCTGCTCGCCTTTCAATTACCCTGCACAACTCTACCCCTCTCTTTAACCATCTTTTGTGTTTATTTTGCTTGTTTCCGTTGCATACTTTTCAGCGTAATTTTTATTGAATCATGTTGCCGTTGCTTCCGTTGCTTTATTCTGCGTTTTCATTTGCTACTTCTTCTTTTACTTCTTGAGTTCTTGTGTGATTACCCGTTGCCAGCTGCCCCGTTATGTACAATAAATATATACATACATATTTTTGAGATATTATTGCCCTCTGCCAGCGTCTCCCATGGGCAATCATTTTGCATTAACTGAACAAATATAACCAAGTTTGTTATATTCTTTTATTTTTATTTTCATTTTCTTATTTCGTTTATTTCAATTTCTTGCAGCATTTGCTTTTATTTCTTTCTTTTTGTGAATTTTGTGTTTTGTTGTGTTCACTTGTATACCGCGTAGCAACATCTGTTGAGGTTTTCTCGGTATATGGAAGTGTTCGTAATAATAATAATTCAGTTATGTGATGTGATCAACTTTAAGCCTTAAATTAGGGAACTTTCTTGTTTCTTAGTAGAGAATCTTTTACCTCCATTCCGTTTCTCTTTATTAACAATTTACAAGGTATTTGGTAGTCGAGACCACGACGATCTAATATTTTCCCCCTTGTTTCGCTAAATCTGTTCATTCTATACAATGTTAACTTTTTTGTTGTTATTTCCTTTTCTCCTTGGGTTACTTGACAGGGCGGTTTGTGTGTTGTGCCTCAAGTGTTGTGTGTATATGTATGTGTGTATGTGTGGTTGTGTGAAATTGAATGCTCAATTGAGCACTTAATTAGCAAAAACAGTTTTTTAATGACGACACGAAATGCTTTTATGCTTTGAATGCACTCCTGTGGCCAGCTGGAGTGTCTACACTGCGAGAAATACTTTAGCTGCGTTGTGAGTTTTTGTGGTAATTGTGCTCTTCTCTTTCTCTCTTTGTGTCTGTCATTTAGATTTATTTTTCACAATATATTTTAATTTTGATACTAAAAGCTACTTAGCTTTTTGTGCAAGTGCAGCTGGTGGTTGCTTGTTAATTCTCATTTGTATAACAGTTGAAGTTGTTGCCGCCCAGGTTTTTTTTATTTTTTTGGCCGCAACCTAAAGGTTATCACGTCACGCACTCTCAAGCACGTGCCAACCATCCCTTATAAATAAAGAGAGAAAGAGAGAGTGTGTGTGTGAGAGAGAGAGAGAGCATGAAATAAAACATTTTTTGGCATAACACACAAGCGTAATTGTCGATGTGATTAATGTGTTTTTAAGTGCGTCATTTTGAGCATATTATGAGTTTATAGGGGTTAATTTCCCCAATCCAGAAAACTGTAAAACGAGAGGTATATAGATTGCAAGCGAGATAGAGACGGAAAGCGCAAAAAAGAGAAGAAGAAAAGTACTTTGCATATTTCCTTTTCCACTGGCATTTTAATTGAATTGTTGCCATTGCCTCGACTATTTATTATTGTTGTACTGCTTGTTGTTGTTGTTGTTCTTGTTGTTATTTCTGCTGGTATTTATTACAATGCCTTTTCAGCACTGAATATTCCTCGTGGGATTGTAAGAGGGGCGCATTACGATTTTTTAATTAACACCCGAATGACTTTGAGTGGCATAAAAAATAAATAAGAAGCAGAGAATTGATGAGATTGCAATTCAATCAAGTGCGAATTATTGTATTCTTATTGCTGTAGAGAATGCTCCCTTTAAATTCTTTTTATAACAATTACAGGGTATTTGTTAAGTACAACTGTTTGAAGTCTTAACTAATTCAATTTTTCTCCACCAATTTATTATCGTTTAATATGACTAAGTAAAATATACGTATTTATGCGAAAATACTATAAATCACTGCCAAATTGAGAAATTCCCAATTTTTGGCGTTTTATAGGGTATCTTTGGTGTCTGATAACTTGAAGTGTCGCCTGTCAAAAATTGACATATTGCATACTTAGAAGCAATCCACTGCCAAGTGGCGGAAATTCAAACAGAGTCTGTAAAATGCGGATCAATGCACAGCTAGAGAGAGACAGAGAGAGAGAGAGAGATATGGGAATAGAGAAAGGCAGAAAGAGAGAAAATAAGAAAAAAGAGAGAGGATGTGATAAGGAATGGGAAAGCTACAGAGATGGAGAATGTGGAGTTACGTAGCTGCTAGCGCGTATTTCCTCAGTCAATATCGTCATGTAGGGGGGTAATCAAATGTGTAGAAAGAGAAAGGGCGAAAGGGGGGGTACAGATACCCCCACTGCTGCAATTGTAGTCAGGTGAATGAACATTCATACACACACAACAACACATATACTCACATACATACATGGACTGTTGTTTGGCTTTGGGATATTTTTGGATTTTGGTTTTGCAAATGGATTTATAACCCCTCCATTCCCTATGTGTGTGTGGCGTGTGTGTATGTGTGTGTGTGTGATTTTGTAGGCCCTTTAGCCATTGTTCAAATATCCAAACTCACCAGGGTATGCTCGACTTCCCAGCTGCCAACTCTCTTAGCCACTCTCTGTATGATTCTCTCACTCTCTAAAGCATTTGCTGCTCCCATTGGGAATTGCCAATCCCTTGTTTAAATGCGTGTGCTCAATAGAGCGAACCTGATGAGAAGGAGAGAGAGAGAGAGAAACAAGGGCAGAGAAATATAGAGAGGGAGATAGAGAGAGCGAGAATGAGACAGAGAGAGAGAGAGAGTTGGGGAACTGATGATTTAGGTAGTTGTAGTTGCCGTTTCTGGGTCTCTATCTATGCCTCTGGGGCACTTTGCTAGTTCCTCCTACATGTACATACAACCAATGTCCATACACTTATGCGTCTGTTCGTCTATCCGTCCGTCCATATGCCCGCCTGTGCGTAGAGGCTGCCCATGCCCGTCATACTAATGATATTTGAGCAACGGATGTGTATGTAAAACCAATAATAAGACGATGAAACGATGCCGGGCAACAGCAAGGAATAAAGGTAGGCCTAGAGGTATAGAGTGGAGATGAGAAGAGAAAGAGAAGAGAAAGAGAAGAGAAAGAGATGAAAATGGAGAGAGTTGACTGTGAGTTCATGCTGAAACGGTTAACAAGTGGTGCGTGTATCAATTCAATTGAATTTGCAAATGTTGTTGTTGCCAACTGATGCGTTAACTCCAACTCCCAAGTCCAGGCCGATACGAATCCACAGCTCAACCCAAGCCAACTCAATTCAATCTAACCAAAAACCATCCGCCCATCACTTTATCAAACTCAGCTCAAGCTGTGCCGAAAATGGGCGGCGCACTTGATGTTTTGCCTCTTGGCCACGAATTGGGTATACCCCTGCACACGTCCTATACTTCATATATGAATACTCTACTATACCATTCTTAGCAAGACTCGGACAGGTGCTGAAGTCGTGCCAGACAGATTATAGGGTTAAGAAAGCGTATCATCACAACGATTTTGACGAAATGTGCTTGAGAAATATTTTTTTTTTTAATAAGTGAAGAATCTGTACAGCTTTAAGTACTTTAACATCATATGGTTACATTGTTGAGAAATATTAGACTTCAGGAATACCTTCTAAAATTTATTTCTTAATGTACATTTCATTTAACATGAAGTTTTCCACTTACACTTTTTTTAAGTGTAAAATTGACGAACGTAAAAATTGTATAGCATACTTATGAGATTAGGCTAAGATTTATATATATTTTTAAACTTTAAGTTAATCAATGTATAAATTCTCAATAAAATTGCAGAAAAAGTTTATTTAACAATATAAAATATGCTCGCCCAAAAAAGTATGCTATGGAATTTATAGCTGTCGATATCACGTTGTTTATTTAGCTTGACTTAGAGATCTTTATGTTTATCTCAGGTCTCTACTCGCCCTCTGTTTTTGCTAACAGTCAATCTAACAATGTCAAGTTTCAAAAGCAAAAGAACTAAGGGAAAAACTTATTTAATCGCCTATTGTCCTGAGGCTTTAACAAACTTTCCGGAAACTCTGTGACAGGAGAGAATTTTAGCTGGAGTGCAGAAAGAGAGAGAGAGAGAGAGAGAAATCAGATGCAGCAGCAGAGCTCAACGATGAGAGTGGCAGAAGGGAAGGATTTTTTTTTTGTAGGGAAGGGGTGCGGAGGGTTACTGAGTGGGCATGGCCTGTGCGTCACATATTTGACGACCTCGTACCTTGTCGACGCTTATCCCTGCCTGCACCTGAGCTATTTCTGCACTTTTCACATTTGCACTGCACAACCTACATATTGCCATCTCGCTCGCACTAACTGGCGCTATCGCTCTGTTGCACGCTGTCGTTTATTTTGTGGCGCTGTCTGGCATGCATTTTCGCTTGGCATTTCCACGCTTTTCCAACAGCTTTTCTACTTTTATTCAGCTGCAGTTTCTTTTCTTTCTTCGTTTTTTTTGTGTTTCGTTTCGTTTTTATTTTCTATGTTTTTGTTGTGTTTTGGCTCTGATGGCGCGTAGTTTGCCATAAAAGTTTCTGCAGAGAGAGAGAAAGAGGGAGAGGGAGAGGTAGAGGGAAAGGAGTCAGGATTTTTTATTAGTTTTTCCACGTTGTGCATTTTCCACGCGCTTTTCACATGCCGCCCAGTGCCGCAAAAGCTGTAGCTCGGGGTTTATTGTTATGGCAACATCGTAAAAATTTATCATACTCGTAGTTGAAAAACAACAACAACAACAACAACAATGACGAGTGGATGAAGAAGAAGAAGCAACAGCAACAGCAGCTGCTGAACTCGAATGGGGAACACAAAACAAAGTTATCGCATTTTTATGACAATTTGACGACAACTTTCATTGCAATTTTTAAGGTGGTGAAGCCATTTCCTATTTTTACCCCGTTCTATTCACACTCTTTGCTCCTCTCTCCTTTTCTCTCCCTATTTTTGTCGCTCTCTCCCTCTCTCTCTCTCTCACTCTCTGGTATTGTCAGTCATTCGTAGCGACCATAAATTCCGCTGAGAGTTGTGATTTCTCAGCAAAATAGTTGACAACATCAATTAGTGCTTAGAGGAAAAAAGTTCAATAATATTATACAACAAATATTCTGTTTTTTAAAAAAATTTATTTAAATAGTGAATTGCATTCTGGATGCTGTAAAAATATATTTACAAATAGATATATTCTACAAGTAGCATATTTCTGGAATTACAGTCATGGAAAATATAGTACTATTATCTATTATCATTTAACCTTTCTTTTATTATTGCCAGATTCCTATAATTCGATATATAATATTTGCTGTATCCATGATTCCGTCTTATATGCCCCCATAGTTCCTCTACTTAACATTCTATTAATTTAAATTAACATTCCCCTTGAAACCCTCTTGAAAACATTTTTTCTCTAAATACATTCCCATCTAACTTCAAAAATTTTAGGTGGAATTTTCGAAATTTTTGTTTTAGCTATTATCTCATGAAATTGCCTCTAATTGAAGTCAAATTGATATTTCGAAATCAATAACATTATAGTCAACTCTAACATAGAACAAGCATAAGATGAAACAGCGTAATGGAGACTGTGATAAAGGATGAGAAAGATTGTAGAGAGTAGATTGAGAGAGCTTTTCCAAATTGGATATATACTTGCTTTTGCCTTTTGCAGAATCAAAGTTTCGATTTGATTTTCTGGCATATTTTCAATTTTTCTGTGAGGGAAAAAAGGATTTTTAATTGAGCCAGCTGAAGAGAACTAAGGAGAGGGGGAAAGAGAGAGTGTGAAGAAGAGGAAGACAGTTGGGGGGGGGTGGTGGGTGGGGGAGGATGTTCGAAAAATGTATGTGCGTTAAATTCCTTGCTGGCCACATACTCTATTAGTTGAAAATAATCCATGTTGGGGCATCTGAAAAATGAGCACTGAGCCCGAACTATGGACCACATGCTGGCTTAACGTGTGTAGTAGATGTATGTGTGTGTGTGTGTGTGTGTGTGTGTGTGTGTGTGTGTGTGTGTGTGTGTGTGTGTGTGTGTGTGTGTGTGTGTGGGGAGGCCACTCAGTGGGTGTGCTGGTATGTATGTGTGTGTGTGGTGAGTTTCTCTCTTCGAGTTTAGAGCTGTATGTGCACGAAAATATTCTCACATTTGAACTTCGAACAGGAAACACTAAAATGCAACTACAACAACAACAACCAGAAATAGAAACAGCAACAACAATGGCCAAAAACCACCACAATCAACACCATGCAACATGGATGCAGGCAAGTAGTTAGAATCAGGCAGGAAGGGAGGGAGACATAGAGGGAGTCATCCCTTGCAGCCAGCAAAGCACGCAATGCTGTTGGCATTTCACAAGCCACGCAGAAACTCTGCCAGTCATGCACGACCAGAAACAGTACCAGGAATCGAGCACCATGGAGATGCTGATAGAGTGTGGATAGTGTGTGTATAGTGTGTGTGAGTCTGGGAGGAGGAGGGGGTATATGATGGTAAAATATATGTATGTATGCTGTGTATTGTGTGTGCATCATCATCATCAACATGCAGGAGGCGCCAACTCTTTGGCTATGGCAACAGACTCGAGAGTAGATTTTTTTTGTTGCCGGTAGGTGGTGCCTCGGCAACCAAACAATCGTATGCAACCTCTCGCTCACACTCACTCTCTAACTATCTCGCTTTCGCGAGCTCTCTATCTTTTTGTTGCTCTCTCACTCTCTCTCTCCCTCTCTCTCTCTCTCTCTCTCTCTCTCTCTCTGTCACTCACACCCACACACCTGTCTAATCGGTGTTTGTTAGTATATAAATCTAAAAGCTAATCCGCTTGTATTTCCGCTTGGGCGCTGTGAGGTTAGACCGGAAATTCCGCTCTATATGCAGAATGCAGCACGACAGCAGCAGCAGCGGAGCAGCGACGCCTGCGCCAACAACGTTTACAACATCGTCGACATCGACATCGGGCAACATCGTCATCGTCGTCGTAGTCGTTCGGTTGTTGGTGTTGACGACGGAAGTAGCTCTGGCTGCTGTCGCTGTTGGTGCCGCCAGAACCTGCTAACCATGTTGTTGCTGCTTGTTTAGGGATTTGTTGTGGCAGTGAAGTACATTTGTTCCTCCTAATGGCTGCGGGGATACAACGACACACGCAACTCACATACACTCACAATATTGTATGAAATCTCCTTTGTGTGTTTGTGTGCGTAGCTATTACTCTTTCTCTCTCTCTCTCCCTCTCTCTCTCAACCTTTGCCGCCATCTCTTAGTGTGCGTGGTCCCCCAAAAAAAAATTATAACCTGTCGAAGGTATCGATTCCCGTGCTCCCTCAAACCGTATTTTACTCAGCTAACAAAAATTTGAGCTGCAGCTCTATATTTGCCTTTTTGTTATAGTTCGTCTCCCTTTATTTTCAACTTTTATTTTTCGGTTTTAATGCA
Source organism: Drosophila quadrilineata (assembly GCA_018150725.1). NCBI lineage: Eukaryota > Metazoa > Arthropoda > Insecta > Diptera > Drosophilidae > Drosophila > Drosophila quadrilineata. The sequence goes on from JAECWN010000407.1 coordinate 4,664,467, forward strand.
CTTTGCGTGCTGAAAAAATATTTATTTCACAATTACCACTCGCAGTTTATGGAACATATCGTCATCTGACGATATATCGATATATTAATCGTTGAGGTAGCCATCTTGCAAAGGCTGTGTTAGAAAGTGATGCCATTATGCTCTATGGGTGCAAGTTGATGTCAATGCTAATGTTGGAGTGAGACAACTATATGAGACTGTTGATCTGCCAGAGCCGATTGAGCTTTGTTATGACAGCGTTGCCAGACTTGGGCTGATCACCGTCAAAGCGAAGCAAATTAGTATTTATTTTTTTTGGTTTTCAATATGTCTGAGCTTATTAAGCATTAAAATACATCGGCAGCTTTAGTTTTTTGCCACTTTCAATTCTTAACTCAACAATAGATACAATCTCTCTCTCTTTCGCTGCCTATAGCCATCTCACTCAGACTCAACTCAGTAGTTGTTAAGATGCTTATGCAGCTTCCTTGAGCACAAACTGCAGCTAAACTGAGCCAAAGAGCATAAATCCAAGAGAGCGAGCTCGTCTCAGTTTTGAGAGTTAAAGATGCGAGTGGCCGACAAAACTGCATCGTGGTTGGAACTTCGGCAGGCAATAAACGTTGAGCGGTTCTCAGACCCAGTTGGAGTGTCAACAGCGTTGGTTGTGTTGACAGGCGGCCTGACTAACCGTTGGTTTCCATTTGAGATAGAAGCTAAAAAAAATATTTGTAGAAAAAATAGTAAATTGCAGTTGAGGCAAGTAAAGGGGTCACAGCTGTTGTTGGTTTTAGCTGGGTTAGCGCAGGGTTATATTTTTGGGGAGCTGAGCTTTTGTCTGCTCTCCAACGTTGCTGTCAGTTTAGCACAAAGCCATATCCGCTTTGGAGTGAGCATCGTCTGAGCAGAGCAGTCGAAGCGCTCAACTCGGATTTGGCGCATTTGGGTCAGAGGGCAAGTGTGAGAGCAACTTGTGTTGTGGGGCATGTCAATTGGGCAGGGGCAATGCAGAGAGACAGATAGAAAAAGAAAGAGAGATACAGAGAGAGAGAGAGATAACGATAGATAGATAGAGAATGAGAGGAGTCCTATCGGTCAGTGGGCGGACAGCGGTGATGAGTGGGCATCAGGTTATGGCTCGTAACTAATAACCAAGTAAATTGATACGTGACCCTGCATTTAAATGCCATTATTGCCTGGTCTGGACGTTGGTCACTCGACTGGGTTGCTACCCCTTTTCTGTACCCCTTGCCTTGTGTGACGTCAGTGGGGTTACGGCGATAAGGTGGTTAACATAGACGGATTGCGGTTGCTGCCTAGAGTTGGGGGTTGGACCATGCTGCCACTGCTACTGCCACTGCCACTGCTGCTGCTCTCTGCCAATTTGTGATTGGAATTTTTGATGAGGCTCAACTCTGACGTATTGATTGACTTCGCACACACACACACACACACACACAAACATATACACTCTCGCCCATCTGCAATCTTCTCCAGCTAGCGTAGAGCATGCAAAGTTTACTGGCTCCTCCATCTGCACTCTCTTCTGTTTTTTCTTCCTCTCTGCTGTCAGTTCCTCTCTACACTCCCGTTCCCTCTTTGCCATATCAGCCTTTGTACCTGTATTTTTTCTGACTGCCTCATCCATGCTATGTTTTTATGACGTCTGTCGGTGTCCATGCCCCCCAAAAATTGAGTGAAGTGCAACAGCCAAGTGGCAAACGCAACGCAGTGTCCACTATGTATCCTCATGCCATCCACATCCTCGCTCCTTACCTTCTACTCGTTGTTTGCTTTTTGTGGGGAGACTTTCGGTTTTCCACGCCCCCAAAACATACGTACATCCATATGTATATGTAGTAGTTTCGGTAACTGTATCTGTATCTGGAAGTGCAACTGTATCTGTATCCCTATCTTCCGTATACGTCAGTCCTTTTGCTGACCCACAGGCTCATCAAGTTTTGTGGCAACTTTTGTGCGTTGCAAAGTGGCAGAGAGGGGCGAGTAGGAAGAGCGGCATCGTTGTCGTTCTTGTCGTCTGCCAACTGCTTGGGCTGCTCAAGGAAAGTTCCTTTTGTCCATTGCCAACTGTAGAAAATTGTGGAAATGGTTGCGGAAATGAGCACGGAAAATAGTACACACGACCGGAAACTTGCACAAGTTTCGTTGTATTTTCAGACAGTTGCAAACAGAGACCACCTCTCTCTATTCTCCCACTCTGACTCTCTTCTTTCATCTCCTCGCTCCTCGCTGTCTACCCATTTGAATCGTATCCGGCACTTGGACGTCCGTACGTCCGTTGACGTCGCTTACCCGCGGCTATGATTAAAGTTTTCCTTTTAATTTCTAACAATTGTGTTTCGGTTTAGACTTCGTGTTCCTTTTTTCTCCCCCCAAGCAACATACCCGCTCATGTGGTATTCTTTAGTTTGTCTTCGGTTATATGTATACACAAACTTTGTGACGAACCATATTGTTGTTATGCGGTTTACAGGGTATCCTGGAAATAAAACTGGCTAAAATTGGGATGATTCCACTATGCTTATAATCTGTTAGCATTCAAGTTATGCTTCGGAATTTTTCAATATTATTGTTTACTTTTTTTCTGTATATAATAGAAATCTTAGCTCACACTTCATTATAATCCGAGATTATCACTTTTATATACTAGCTGATCTGAGGTTCAGCAGTACCTTAAAATGTCCCGTCTCAGTTCTCGGTTTCTCACTACCGTTCTCTCTTATATCCCTCTTTAGATACCTTACTCTCTCCCTTTGTCCTTTTCCTTACTAGCTGGCATTCCATTCCTTGTGGTCGCCGCCAGAATGTCAGGCATTTAACACGAGCAGGGTATTTAGACATTTGCCGTCTATTTAACCTCCTCCTCAGCATACCTCTCTCTGCCAGTATACTCTCTCTCTCTCTCGTTCTCCCTCTTTGGTTGTGCCCCTTGGCTAGAGTTGTGTTTCTTTAGCTGTATATATGCCCTCTTCGAGTTGGCAGTCAGCACATTCAACGCACATCCGTTGAGCTTCGTGCCATTTTGAAGACGTGGTCGTGTTGTTATCCTACCACACACAAAATGCTAACCTACAACCAACCACCAGCCCCACATATCCCCCCGCGGCAGTCACTCTCGTCGCACAAACTTGTCGCAACGTGGTGTGAAAAATATTTAAGCGTGAAGTTTTAGCAGCGGTTTTCGCTTGAAGGCTCATTGTCGTCATCGCTTCTCTCTCTGTCTCTCTCACTCTCTCTCTCTCTTTTTTCCCTGCCTCGAGCTCTCTCGCGTTCTATGTTGCCTGTCGTCCTTGTCCGCAACTTTGACTACGTTCTCGTGCTCAGCGTCAACGATGACGACGTCGACGCCTGACGAACATCGTGTTTCCGCATCATTTTTAACGCCACTTTTGTGTAAGCTTCGCTTGTCTCTCTCACTCTTTCTCTCTCTATGTCACAGTCTCTCTTTCTCTTACTTGCTTTAAGTGTTGGCTGACTGGTATCCGTGTCGGTATTTTTGTGGATTTGTTTTGTGTCTGAGGGTGTTTTTCTAAATGGCTTTTAAAATCTCATCGCCAACGTTTTGTCCTCTCGTCGCTTGGGCAAAAGCATCTTTATGCCACAAGAAGAAGGGCGAAGGTCTTTCGTCTCGCCCATTGTGATGCCTGCACACTATACTAAATATAAGAGGAGGATAGAGAAGAAGCAGAGCCGGCAGACTGTAGTGTATAAAGCGTAACGACAGGAAGGAAGGCAGCAGGAAGCAGGATAAGGAGGAGGCAACTACAAGGGGGGCACGTTACTTGGGTTCTTGGAGCTGGGGTTAGTATGACTATGAGGCGTTTATTGTGTTATTGGTTTTTGGCAATGACTTGCCTCTTCTTCTTCTACTTGGCGCAAACTGATTTTTTTTATACTATACTCTGCTTTTGGTCATTTGCTCGAAGTTGCCCAACTTAATACTTGCCACATTCAATCATTATTAAGCGACTTAGCAGCAGGATGTGTTTTGTGTGTTGGTGTAAATCAGAAATCAAGTTTATATGTGGCAGGATTAGCTATGCCCAAGTTCTTGATGCTGCCCACAATGCCAACTCTCTAATAATCGAACGTTTAGTGTCCGTATCCACCCAAAAGGAAAGCTCAAACACACACGCTCACACTAACAACTCTTATCGCCTCACACATAGTACATATAGAGCAGTAAACCCACCCACAAAGTACATGAATTGGGGTTCAGGGGGTGTAGGAAACAGCACTCATCCGATTTGGCTTGGTTCACACTGAACAAGGCAATAATTTCAGCTCCTAAGCCCTATTAACCATTGCTAACCGAATGGTGGAAGCAACCAACCGAAAGGCACAACAGTCCTTGTAACCCAGGCTGTAGGTCTACCTACCTACCGACCGACCTACCTACCTATAGGTATAGGAGACTGCCTCTGTCAGTGGGAGAGCGAGTTTGTGTTGACTGACTGAGCAATTGAATAAGCGAGCAGAGGCGAGTGAGAGAGCGAGCGAGCGAGTGACTCGTACAAAGAATTTTCTGTGTGCACGAGGACAACGATGATGTCGAGGACGAGGACGAGGACAGAGGCACGCACGAATGGCCATCGCAAGCAATTGAGGCAAATGGTTTGGTATCCGTGTATGCATTGGCAAGACGATGGTGATGATGATGAGGATGCTGGTTGAACTGGCAACTGGCAGAGCAGAGCAGAGTATCGCAGGCCGTGCAAATCCGGAACGAACGAACATATTGACAAATTATCCTTTTTACACGCATCGCCTGCTGAGTTGAGTCTCGCCTCGCTGAGCGGCTGGTACTTCCTACACACACACACACACTCATACCACGTACAGTTAGAAACCCACATCAAGTGAGCGAGAAAGAGACAGCTTAACAGCCATTGTTAATGTGCCAATGTGCATACACATACACTCAAACACACAAAGTTGGGCTCTGAGCGCGTTTTGTGTACATAAACAGAGCACGGATCTAACTAAAGTGCAATAGAAGAAGAAACAGAGCAGAGCAGCAGGAGCACTGGAAGTGTAAGGCAAAGACAAAAGCTTATGTGGTGAAAATATTACGAAAAGTTGCCATTGTCTTTAGATTGTAGTGAGAGTGTATGCTCAGCGAGAGCCGTTGTCTGTGTGTGTGAATGTGTATATGGTTAATCTGTAGTCGCAGACGCTTTTTATGTGCCATTGTTAGTCTGTCAACTCTCATATGCTCCCATTCTGCTAGTCAGTCTGTTAAATGCTGCTAGCAGTGTTGTTAAGCTGATGATCTCTGTTAAGGGCTGCTAACAGCAGCCAAGTAACTGCTGTATGTTATGTTAATTTCAAAATTATGTTAGTTGAAGCTCTATTAAGCTGCTGCTGATCTCTCTTTTAACTGCTGTTAAGTACGACAGTAGATTTATTTTGGTTTAACATTTATTTATTTAAACATTATTTCAAAAAAGGTGCTCTACTAATTCTTCCCTCACTATAATTGGCTTTGCTAATAAGCCTCTCATACCCAGTTGTATGCAACAGTATTTGGTCGTATATCTGTCATACAAATACAATATACCGCACACTCTCTTATTATAAATAAGTATAAAGCAAAAATAACAAGAGTCGTCCCCACAACACCAAACTCACTCTCTCTTTCTCTCACACACTCAGTGGCTGTCGTCATAGTCGAGTTCAGCTTCAACAGCTGCGAAGGTGTTGAGCACATGAACCGCAAATTTTGTTTACAGCACTCGCGCTGCTCCGCTTGTTGTTCATTTGACGAAGCCGAAGCCTGCCTGACAAGAGCAATAAGAACGAGATATAAAAACAACAGGAACAATAACAACAACAACAACAACAACAGCAGCAGCAGTATAGGCATGCGCTTCGTGTTGAATGCAAAAAGGGGAACAAAAACAACGACCTCAACGCAGTGCAGCGTTGTAGTTATTGTTGTGTGTGTGGTGTTATTGCTGCTGTTGCTGTTGCTGTTGCTGCTGATGGTGGCCACCATTTTGAGACTTGCTCTCTCTCACTGCCAACTGACTGACAAGCAGCCGTCTCGTGCTTTCGTACAAGAAAATCAACCCCCAGCGCGCTGAGTGCAAGCATAGTCGGCTCATGGTGTTGATGATGATGATGGTGGAGCAGCAGATGCAGTGCACACACATCAAGGCTGCTATGGATGCCACAGAATGCACATGAAACAGCTCCCAACTCACACGAATACTCTTACAAATGCATGCTACATGCTATTGCAAAGAGAGCGTTTGCACTCGCACTCGCACTTTCTCTCTCTCTCTCTTTTTATGACTAAACTCTCTGGCGCTCAGCACTCACACGCCGACGCCACCCGCTGCGAGAGCATGGCCCACAGACGCATACAGTTTCTAAGCAGCGTACGCTCTCGTACAGCATGTGCTGGTATTAGTGTGAGCGTGACGTCTTATACAAGAAACGACTCAACTCGATATACGACTCGACTCGATGCGACTCGCACTCGCACTCGAACTCGGTAAATGTTTCTCCGACTCTCACGTGCTGCCAGCTGAACAGCGGCGAGAGGCAGGCTAGGCGTTTTAGTCCTTTCGCAAACGTCGTCAGCGTCGTGTGTGCTTTGCTGTGTGTGCCGCGTGTCTTGTGCTGTATGCGTTGTATAACAATAATAATAATAATAACAGAGCGACCGACGACTGTCAAACTGCGCTGCGCTCCGCTGCGTTTCTCTGCTCTGCCCTGCTCTTTAACTCTGACGTTTTGGCGTTGCCACTTGGCGATTGCAATTTGCGTTTCTCAATTACCCAGCGCGTGTGATAAGTGCTTGTGTTTTGTTTTCATTGCATATATGCATTCACACGTGCATGTGTATAGGTGTATATCAGTGTCTGTGTATGTGTGAAAGGCAGCCAAGCGAATTCAATTACAATTACAATTAGTGTAATTATGGCGGCCACTTGAAGTGAGCAGCAATGCAACGCAATAACAACAACATCAGCAACACGTAAACGTTAACGTAACGAAACGTAATGAGAAACGTAGCGTGTAAGGGCACCCGCAGCATTTTGAAATTGAAAACGAATCTGTCTAACATGAAAGAATATCTATTATGAAAAATGTATACATCAAATAATTAACAACATCAACCGCTGAAGAGTGCAAATATTTCAATAGGAGAATTGCTTAAACTACCCCGCTTAGTTTCTCGCAGTGTAGTTATTTTTTTGTTAACCTACGCTTTCTCCTGCTTCGCACTGTATAAAGAAAGCGGCAAAGTTTTAATTCGCCTGCGATTGTATATGTATGTGTGTGTGCGTGTGTGTGTGTGATGCAAGTGCAGTGTAGTGTATGTGTTGTCACGGTCTCACACTGATGCCATCTCGCTCCCGATCCCAAGCAACAGCATCCGGGCTGCTGAGAGTGTGAGTGAACCCAACGACTTGTGCGCTGGGAAAAAGTTTCTGGCGAGGAATTTAAATTAGAAAAGTAAAATGAAAAGAAAAGCGCTCGAGTAAAAGTTAAACAAAGTGCAAAGTAAATATTAAATTAAGCAAAAAAAAGGAAAGAAGCAAGTAAAAAAAAAATAAAAGCAAAATAGAAACCAGCGAAAAAAGGCAAGAAATACGGCAGAAAATCAGCAGTGAGTGTGTGTGTGTGTGTGTCTTTTGTAAGAGTCTGTGCAAGGGAATCTCTGTTCAGGAGCAACTGCAGCAGACGCGAAGGAACCCAAACCCCAAACCGGGACAAGCAAGCAGAGCAGCTTTCATTAATGCATACGCTGTGCCAGGCCATGGTGGAGGCCAAGTAAATCTCAACCTCGGCAACGGCATCATTTATAAAGCGCTCTATAACTTGCCAGCTCTTTCCGCTCCCGGCCGCTGCTGTCTCCGCTACTGCCTTGCGTTGGCCTGACGTTTTATTATTCCGTTTTCTTGGATTAACTCAATTTGTTGTGCCGTCGACGTCGTGTTGCGTACCAGCAGGAATAACAACAACAATAACAACAACTACAATACGTATATCGCGCGTATCCTGCCTCAACTGCTGCCTCAACAGTTGCTTCGTGAAAAATCGAAACACAAGTGGCAAAAGCAAAAGCAAGGCAGCAAAAGCAAAAGCAGTATCTCATCGCAGTTGCTGCAACCCGATATCAAACAGACACACACACACTCACTCACTCACTCACTATCATTACTGACTGTTGTCTGTCTGTGTGTGTGTGTGTGTGTGAGTGTTTGTTATAGTGTGTGTCTGTGTGTGTGTGAGAGAGAGGGAGAGAGTGAGTGAGAGCGCGTGCTGTTTGCATTGCCTTCAACTTGTTTGGATTATAAAACCCCATAATAAATGATGGAATGGCTACCAAGAGGATTACCCAGCATTCATGCACCGATACCGATTTGTGGTGAGTCCTTGGTAAAGTCTTTCGTCTCAGCTAACAACCAACGACCCCCAAAAGCGATGCAGGATGAGTGTCTCCACAAAACATCAAGAAAATGACAAAAAATATTCTTCGCGTATAAACCATTCAAATTGAGTATTATTAATATAGTTCCAATGAGAGTGAAACAGGGTTACGATAACATCTAGATTCTAAATGCTAGATATATGTAGCAATAAAAATATAAGGGGGGCCCAATAACGGACTGTGTTGACAGCCAGCTGACAACACATTCAATGAGAACTGTGTGTAGGTGGAGAAGAGAGAAGTACATATCTTTATCTCTGCCTACCAAACAAGCAATAAAATTTGCTAAAAAAAAAAAAAACAAAACACTTGAGGGAGGAATGGGAGCTGTAGCAGCTCCTACACTAATTGCCGCTCAAAAGAAATGCAACGCAATGAAAATGTTTCCAAAAATATTATTATTGTGCGTAGTTCTTCGTCTTTTCCCCCTCGGTTAATCCCACAAGCAGCCATACACGCAATAGTAAAATGGATGTTGGGTTTCCCGACTACACGATGCCAGGCACACATAAAGAAATAATTGAAATAACTAAAAATATGTTTTTTTCTAGTTTCCCTAAATGAGATTCGTTCGAAAAGAATATTGCACCTTCCACAGCACCAATATGCCATGCTACGTTCGGTACATGGCATAAACATTTTATAGTCTTGACTCACTTGGCCCATCAATAAGTTTACAGTTTCCTCCCCGTTTCTCTATCTCACTTTTCTGCACTTTTGTTTAATTTTCATTTATTTATTTTGACATCGCAGCCCAACGGTGGCAATTAAATGTCAGCCCCTCGGGGTCTCTACAATATCCAGATCGGTTGGCGGCCAGGGTGGATCTCTATATAAAATAGACGATCTGGCAAAGCATCTATTATTGTTGTTGGCCGTTGTGGAGGTGGATGTGGAGGTGGAGGTGGCAGCAACGTTAGACAATTAATTTCGTTTGTAATTTCCTGTGGCAGCAACGTTCCCTCGAGGCGCAGCACTTAAAGGCAAAATAAACATATAATGGAGGGAGTGTGTGAGGAACTCAGAGTAGGGCAGGGGCAACTAATGTTGTTGTAAAACGATCTTTGGCAGGCGCGAATTGATTAATTTGTTAGTAATGCGAGGCAACAGCAGCTGATGTGAATATGTCAGATACTCTTCTTTGTTTTTTTCATTTGCTTTTCTTTTGGGGTCGATTTCTCGGCTACGGTTGATCTTACGAGGGATCTTAGGAGGAGGATTATGCCCGGGAGCGGTGTCTGTGGCAGTGACAGCTGTGTATTTGTCTTGTGGCAGCTGTTGGCAGTACTCTAAAAAAGAGATTTTTCGCTTCTAGGTTTGTTTGGCTTATCCAACACTTCCGCTACCAGGTTGTACGTGGAATCAGCGAGTCGGGTTGATATTGAACAGCCATGATTATCAGATGAGTTATTAAGGGAGTTTTGTTATTTAGGATGTTGACGATACTCTACAATAGGTAGTTCGCAAATAGGTATCTTTATCCAATACTTATCCAATATTTCCGGTACGTGGTAGTGCGGGGAATCAGCGAGTCGGGTTTATATTAAACAGACATGATTATCAGATGAATTACTTAGGGAGTTTAGTTATTTAGGATGTTGACGATACTCTACAAAAGATATTTAGCAAATAGGTATCTTTATCCAATACTTATCCAATACATCCGGTACGTGGAATCAGCGAGTCGGGTTTATATTAAACAGACATGATTATCAGATGAATTACTTAGGGAGTTTAGTTATTTAGGATGTTGACGATACTCTACAAAAGATATTTAGCAAATAGGTATCTTTATCCAATACTTATCCAATACTTCCGGTACGTGGAATCAGCGAGTCGTGTTAATAACTGAACTGTCATGATTTTTACGTGGACTACGTTTCGAGATTAGCTACATAGGTAGTTATGCTGGCTTCGTTTTATACATAATAGGTATAATAGGTATACACATTAATAATATGCTCTCTTTCTAACCTTTTGTATCCCTCTCATTCTCTAGCTATAGCTCTCTCTCTCTTTCTTCATCTATATCTCTCTTACTCACTAGAGCTGAAATGTCTGTCTATCGTTGCGTTGCAAAATGATTGTATTTGCATTTGCATAACTAATCATTTAATTATCGGCTTTCGCCATTGGCTAAAGTCATTTAAAATTTAAACAACTCCATGCAGCACATACTCCCCCGTAACTCCAACCAAAACCCCTCTGTCTCACTTGGATGCAGTGTAGTTTCATTATGATTGTCAAATAAACAATTGCAATTCATTTGCTTGTCAATGTAAATATGCACATGCACAGTCAAAGAGAGGTTGGGATGGAGGGGTGATGGAGGGGGAGTAGGGGTAAAGTTATCTAAATAAATTGCACTGCTTTTTGTTGTTATTGAATTAAATGCAAAAATCTATGCCTTGCGACCTGCACTCCCTCGTTTCTCGCTCTCTACCCGCTCTCATCCATATTTCATATTCATATTTATGTACGTGCATCTGTTTGTTGCGTTTGGCAAATATTTGTCGAGCATTTGTTTGGTTAGTGCATTGCATAATAATTTATTTATGCTTTTTCAAAATTGAAACTGCTTTGTCAGTTCACAGCAGCGCACAACAGCAACAAGTATTCATCAGTTACTTACTGTAAGTTAACAGTTACAATAGTTGTTACTCAAAGACCTCACACTTGGTTTCAAAACATAGAAAATAACACTCGGTTTTATTTATAGATTGGTTTATTTTTTTAGATTTTCCAACCTTTTTTTTTATTTATTTTTGTTTAGTTTAGTTTTTTGGGGAATTGTTGTTCTATTTGCTTAGGAAAATTGCAGGGAACTGTTAATTAATTGTGTTAACAGACCAGACTAGATTTGCTTGAAACTTCAAATAGGCTTGGAAGTATCTTCAAGATGGATAGATATCTCTCTGTAGTTATCATGATACATAGTAGCTGACAAAAGTATTGCCACAACAGAACAAGTGTAATTATATACAGGCTAGAAAATCGCATTTAATCTGCAACAAACAATTGGGGGACTTAAAAAGAAGAAGAAGAATGAGTAGAAGAAGAAGACAACAATAAGAACTTGAGTTGATTCTGAGCAGCGATTACAATAAATTGTTCGCACTTGAAGAACAACTGCTCCTTAATCCCAAATTGTCGCAGCAGACACACTCCAAACACACACACACACGCACACACATCTACATACTGAGTCGGTATATGTTTACCACACATATGTACATAAGTATGTGTGTGCATATGTATCCGAGCTACTTAATGTATCTTAAAGTGTAGACAATTAAAATGTCAGCTACAAATTGTTAGGCGAAATGCGAAGCAATAAAAGAAAATTGACTTGAGGTGGTAGCAACATAAGAAAATGGAAGCTGTGGGGAGTAAATGAGTATGAAGAGAGGCATAGAGAGAACAAAGGAGACAGAGAGCGAAAGAGAGACAGAGAGGAAAATAGAAGGAGCAAAAGTAAACCAGCGAAACAAATAACAGAGAGAGATAGAGGGCAAGAGAGTATACGATATTGAGCAAGGGAGAAAGAGAAGAAATATGAAGAGGTATTGATCGTCAAATGAAATCACAAAAATATATCAATAAATAGAGTTAAATGTACAGCAAAAAAAAAATATAAAAAGTTATTTAAATACAAATAAAAATATTAAATTAAAAACGTTTGAAATTTGAGATGAAAAAATTCAACAAAATAAATAATTAAATAAAAGAAATAGCAGATAATAACAAAAAAATAAAAAACTAAAAAAAAGAGAACACAAAAAAAAATAATTTTATAAATACAAAAACAAAAATATAACAAAAAAAACCAAACCTCAATATTAATGAGCTCTAAGGAAGCTACCGGAATTACGTCCCATGCAGAACCCCTACAATTTGGTATGCTTACCTCTGGATTGCCTGTCCCTTCCCTTTCTCTCATTTTGTTGTTTTTGTTGTTGTCTTTTGTCCTTTGGCTAGGGCGACAACTAAATTCTCCTGCTGTGCCCCCCTCCCCTCTTCTTCCCACCCCTCTCTCGGTCTCTTCCTATCCCACACCATTTTGTGAGTGAGTAAATTTGTATGGCAATTACTTAAGCAGCCAACAGACTAACTGCCAATCGAGCTAACAAACAAGAAGAGCAGTAGGAGACAAATGGACATGCGAGGAGGGGACAACAGCAGGACGGGGACAAGCGGCACAAGTGACCAGTGAGACCACAGGGGCAACAACAACAGCAGCAGTTGCTCGACCCAAGTAAATGTTGTACACTCCCCTATGCGACCTACTGTCCCCTCTCTGCACTCTACACTCTCCTCCACTCACTATCTCTACACTTCTCAATGCTGGCCAAAAGGGTCAGAGTCATTAACATGTTGTTGTTGTTGTTGTTGTTGTTGTTGTAGCAGCATTTAGGAGCGACATCTGCACCTTTTTGTATGACACTCGGAGGCCGCAGGCCACACATAGAGACAGAGACAAAAGCGAGATAGACAGGGACAGAGGAGAGAAGAGAGGAGGGTGGAGGGAGAAACTACGACAGCTTTTGACACCAAAAGCCAGCCGCATTTTGCTGCTGCTTCTGCCACGCCCATGTCAGAGGACAACTGTCTGCGCCAACTCTCTGCTTGGCTATCTGTGTGTGTATGTGTGTGTGTGAGGTTGGCAAGGACATGTTGCTGCACATACTAACACTCACATAGTGAGAAGTCGGCAAAACAAGCAAATTTAATACAGCATAAAATAGAATTTTGCGAAAATCGCAATGTGTCTGTTTGCTTATGGAAATTTTTGTGGACGAACAGGAAGAGAGTGGAAATCAGGGGTGAAAAAGAAAAACATATTTTGCAAAAGTTTTCATTTTGTGGTTGGTCCTTTTTTTTTTTGTCAGTTTTAAACACACACTCAATGAGAGAGGAACAGACAAAAGGACACAGAGACACAGTCCAAGGCAAAGGATATAGTCGCAACGCCCTCTGGTGGCGACTGGCTGCACTTGCAGTTCGTATCACTTAACCTTTTTTTTCCCCATCTGCAGAGCAGCCTCTAAGGCCATATCTATACTGCCTTCCGTCCCCCCAAAAAATTGTCCTTCGTTCGAGAGGTGGGATGGAGGTCCTGAAAAAGTTAGCACTGTTTGAACTTTGGTTAGTTTCGTGTTGAAGTTTTCAGTTTGAAAGTTTCACCAACCAAACTATTGTCAAAGTGTACATATTTCTCATTCTTTCCCTAACCATATACATATATCTCTCTCTCACACTTTTTGTGTGTTTTTGGGAGGACTTTACGGATTTTGGTCAAGGCAAACTAATTTGTGAGCAGTTCATCAGCTTACAGAAAGTGGAAAGTTGAGACAGCGTCTGGGAAAAGAAGTTAAGTATTTGTCAGGAACTCATTTGGCACTTGAATCAATTATGTTTCATAAGGGAAATGCTACAGCTGTTCTTTGATATGGGGATTTCTTAGAGGTTCTATAGAGTAGATGGCCACATATTATCCCCAAATATAAAAAATGTGGTAAGAAATTTGAAAACTTTTTGGTAAGATGGGAGGAGGGGTTTCATAATGAGAGAGAATATTACTAGTAGTAATCAGTTTGTTAAAGAAAAGAGAAAATCTCCAATAAAAATTTCTCAGTCTCTGGATTTATGCCAAGGGATTTGCTGCGGCAACAAGGAAGTCATATTAAAACTTAATTTAAGAATCATTGCTTGATATTTACAAGGCGTACAGAAATCCCAAAAAGAAAACGGGAGATAGCGAGATACATAGCAGGGGGTAGCATAAGCTGCAAAAGGATAAGGATAAGCATAAAGTCCTGTCGAGTAGCTGCAGCGATGCTGCCATTGCCACTGCAAGGCGTCATTTTACGCAACTGTACAAACAGTTGCACAAATAATCTAAAGAAAAAGTATCACAAAAGAGGGACAGTGTGCGGTTTTAAGGGGGAAGGAATGCATGTTAGGGAGGGGGAAGGGGAGGTATGGAGTTGGAGTTGGAGCTGACGGAGACAGGGCCACTTTTAAGAGCGCAAAACACATTTTTGCACTTTTATAGCGCAACATCTTTTGTACGTTTTGCGGCGAAGCGACGTCCACTCCCAGCCACAGGACATGCACAGACACAGAGCGTGTGAGTGAGTGAGTGAGACAGATAGAAGGGAGAGTAAGTGAGATGGGGAGACGGCTGCCTTTAATAAACCCACTTTATTGTTTAGAGCCCAAATAAAATAATCCCCTTAAATGATGCCTTCGCATAATAGACGCCTGCTGCTTATTTTACTGCCGCTGTCGTTGTCCCTGCCCCTGCCGCTGCCGCTGCCACTTTCGCACTCCCTGCCACATGCCGCTGCTCCCCAGTTGTGTCTGTTGTCGTCTTCATCTGGCGTAGTTACTGCTATTATTGTTGTTGCTGTTGTTGGGTTGCGTCCTTGCCAATTCGTGCCGAGTTGCCGTCTTTTGTTTACGCCAAGCTGCGCACAGTGGTACCAGAGTGTGTAAACGGACAGCAAAGCAAATTAGTAGAAAATAAAAGAAGCTCGAAAAGAGGACATACGTCTTTTGATCTGTAAGATATAGTTAGTTGCTGAAAATGACAAATGATTGTGGTATAACTTATTTACACTACTAATTATAATTATATAAAAAGTATTTATTTTTTATAGGCCCTCAATAGCTTACTCTTAGTATAATTCTGTATAGGTCATAATATAAATATTTTTTTGTTTTTTATAATTTTATTAATTAACATGCAAAACTAATATGCAATGCATTTTAAGATATAGAAAATTTATTAGTTAAGCGGTATTAATTTTCGTTTTTTCTTCATTTTTTTTTAAATTTCTAAAACAAAATACAAATAACAGCTGTCCCACTGTGCGCGCTCAGCGAAGTATCCTTGGGGGGTTGCTGCTGTATCTGCTTATATATCGTCCTTTCGCTCAGGCGTTTGCGTTTGCTTTAGCGTCACTAATGATGATGATTTTGTGGTAAAACGTTGTGTTTGTGCTAATCGGGACAATATTATGCGGCAGTAAAAAGTAAATGACTCAAGACAGGACGAGCAAAGGGAGGAAGGGGAAGGAGGAAGGCATTGTAAGAGTAAGAGAGCGTTAAGTAGACAAGGGGATGCAGCAACAAAGCAGACACAGAGAGCATACTGAGTGTGATGAAGAGATGAGGACAGAGTGTGAGGTGGGATGGGCTGAGGACGACTGAGTCAGCGTAGGGTTTAAGAGGCGTAGAAAAAAAACACGGCAGCTGCTGCGAAAAAGAAACGCCTTTCGCCTTTCACTTTGAAAAAGATAAAGAGCAGCAAAGGCAGCCGCAGCAGCAGCAGCAGCCGCAGAAATAAGAACAATAATAAAGGCGACTGCAGCTAAGCCGGGCAAGACTGACGGAAAGAGTAAGAGGGAGAATGAGCAAGAGAAAGAAAAAAAGGCAGCGCTAAAGCCGTAATCGTAACCAGCGAGAGAGGAAGACTATGGCAGCAGCAGCAGCAGTAGACAAATAAAGGGATAAACGGTGTGAGGTGAAGGCAGCAGTGGCGGCTGCAGAGTAGATGAGAAGAAGAGATGAGAGAGCTGTGGGGTTAGCAAGAGGACGACAAACCCACAAGGGTCGATTCACACTCCTCTCTGTCTATCTATATATTTTGTTCACTCTCTTTTTCGCTACCTCCACTCATTGGCAGTTCATGACTTGAGTCGCTTCTGTCTGCCCGTCCGTCTGTTTGTCTGTCTATCGTCATTCTGTCGTGCTGTGACTGCTTGGCTGACTAATGCGAAAAATACGTAATTGCGCATAAATACGGGATTAACAAAGTGCTCGTCGTTGCCTCTATACTTTCTCTCCCTCTATCTTAACCTCTCTTTCTTCATTTCTCGCTGTGTATGTTCGTTTGTCGCCTCGCCTCGGTTTTGGTTTGGTTTTTTTTTGCTTTCCTTTTTTTTCTGGCTTTTGTGTGCGAGTTTTTGGTCTAGAGCCACCCTGGGACGTCTGCTCCTTTTTGGCTTTGGGATTCGCCAGAAAATTAGGCATTACAATGTGCACAAAAGTCGCCGTCTCTCTCTCTCTCTCTCTGTCTGTAACTAATCTTTCCCTGTCTCTCTC
This sequence comes from Drosophila quadrilineata, assembly GCA_018150725.1. NCBI lineage: Eukaryota > Metazoa > Arthropoda > Insecta > Diptera > Drosophilidae > Drosophila > Drosophila quadrilineata. Next base: position 4,681,022 of record JAECWN010000407.1, read on the forward strand.
GGTTTCTTGTATTCAATGCTGTACTGGGAAACGTTTGCAGGGATTTAGCGGCATTAACTGACCATAGATTTGGACTCAGCTCTAGATCAGCCGCAGCTCAGCTTCATATCCTTAGATCTCTAATCTGTAGATTGAGTTGAGGCTTAGGCAACTTACAATTGAGCCACAAAATACTTAACTAAAATTCTGATATACTTTCATTGTTTCCCAACTAATTGCATTTCCTTTATGTTTCTTTCATTTCAGGTGAGTTAAAAGTTAAATATATCTACATAAGATAAGATTTGAGTACAAATTCATACAACACAACTACTGTAAGTATGTGGAAAAGTCTCAGACGAGGAACTGAAGTCTAAGCTGAACAAGGGCAACAATTTCTGGAAACAAAATAAATGGGGAAATTGTTGCATAACTGTAGGCGTTTGTGGGTTGTGACGCAAAAACTTCAACTTTGCAAATTCAAAACTCAAAAGATACAAATAGGAGACAAAGATACATATACACCTATAGATATATAACACTTGCAGGCACTTGGCAAGTCGCGTTAAGGACTCAAGTGTATGTGTGTGCCTGACATGGATATACATATGTATATGTACAGAGGTTGCTGAGGCAATGTGAAAAGTTGAAGTTGAAAACCAAGTTGAGTCGGTTGCCTCATTCTGGACACTTTGCCACACAAGTGCACACACATACGCACACAGTTGCTGAGAGCTATGCAGTTGGCAAGCTATAGTCACATTCGTCGTATATCCATGCTCCCCTTTTTTTTTTTTTTTTTTCTTTTTCATCTTCATCCCTGTGGCGTTTCATGCTTGTCCATGTACTTGGCATATGGTTGCATTTCGCCATTTTAACTCGAAATTTTCTGCTTTCATTTTGTTTTGTTTTTCATCTAGTTTTTCTTGGGTTTCTTTTTTTTGTTTGTATACAACTTTTTTGCGCTTTTCCTTGCCTCTTCAGCAGTCGAGAATGAGTGTCATTCTTATTTAGACTGACGCTAAGCGAGTCATGAATTAGAGAAAAAATTAGTAGGATTGTCTGAGCGAGAAGTAAAGTCTTATGAAAGTCTTATAAAGTCATGAAATTACAAACTTTGTAGAATTCATATTTTGATTGACTTTATGAACATTTACTGAAAGCAATCTTAAATCCATGCTCTTTTCACATTTTTGATTTTCAAAGTCAGTTCATTTTCATTTTCACACCATTTCGCAGCATTTTCTTTCCATTTTTGTTAGTCCACGTACACAGTTTGTGAGGGAGTATTAGTTTTATGTAAGAGAAATTGAAAAAGAAAAAAATACTTTTACACTAGTTATTACAGATCTTAACTTAATTTACAAGTTGTGTGCCAAGAATCATGTTGTTGGGCATTCCAACCAGAACTTACGTGTTTTTATTTGATGCTGTTGCAGTCAGGGCCACATGGGCTGGAGGCTTTGGTCCTTTCGTCCTTTGGCTGGAATTTCATTTATGCGTTTTGCACTTGGTATGCTGTGCTATGAAGTTGTGCATTTCTTAGCGCGCGTACGGGGTATTTTAGTGTGGAATTCCGGCATTCTCTGGACATGCCGCAGACATTGTCGAGCACATACACATACACCCACTCATTCATACACACACACACACACACACACACACACACACACACACACACAGATAGAGCAAGGACAAACAGCAGCTACCTATGTATGCAGGAATTTGATGCTTGTGCAAGATTATTTCTCGCTTTAGTTTCAGTATTTGATTCTCAAACTCACAAACTATTTAAATTGTGTTGAAAAACATTTGCAGATATTTATCATACTTTTAATTTTTTCTTTACGTTTCCACAACAATTAATTAAAAAGGCCAAGGTGCAATTAATTTAATTGTGCCGAACAAATATGTTGATAGGGAAAATCAGTACTAAAAAAATATGGTACGTGACTTTTTAATTGGTACTTGGCAGGCAGGAGTCCTAGTTGGAGGGCGTTTTGTTTTCGATGTGGATTTTCCAATGAAAAACTATTAATTACAGTTGTATTTTTTTGTATTCCTTGTTGTGGGAAATTCGCATACGGGGCCTTTTTGAACTGTAATTATAAAATTTAAAATTTCTCACAAAGTCTGAAAATTCTATGGAAAATTTGTGCAATCGCATAAAATTTGAAGTTCTGTGCAAGTTTTATCTAATTTGTGGAAAGTTTTGATGAAAATTTCATTTCGCCAATGGGCAGCGGGTAGTACCCATGCTGGACGGTAGAGGGCGCTGCCGCAATTTCCAGATTTAATGCATGAAATTATTATGCATATTTATTATTCTTGTTTTGTTTACTTAGCAGTCGCATTATGTATGTGTAAGTGTGTGAGTATGTGTGTGTGTGTGTGTGTGTGTGTTTGGCTGGCAATCATATTACGTGTATGAAATTTTGCCAATTTTAGTTTGTTAAATGGAGGCGCGGTCCCATCCCCCAAAAATTGATGGCAATTGTGCGTAATCGTCGCCTCCCCCATTTCGCCTACACTTGGAGGCGTGGCAGCAGAACAGCTTGCATTGAAGAGGACCTCTCTGGTCGGGTATGGGGGAAATGGCGTAGCCACAGCTCGTTCGATTGTAGCGCCATGTGGCCATGTGACCATGCTGACCACAAGAGTCCAGCAATAATTAATGCATGAGCTGCCAACTAACCAGACTCCGAGCGAGAATGACGGCGACAGAGAGAGTGAGAGAGACGTGTCCGTAGGGCACTCGGTTAGTCCGACTGCAACGGCAAACTGCTGCTGCTCCTCCATTGAGCTGCTACTCTGGCCCTGGGCACAATTTGTGGTAAACTGGCTCAAACCAAGAATCCATACAAAGCGCCAGCTACAGCTGCTGTTGCTGCTCCTCGACGTTGTCGTGACAGCAAATAATTGCATATGAAACCGCAGTCGCCGAGACTCTGTTCGAAGCAGTTGACAATTCACAACACAGCCTGCCCAGAACGAGAAGAGGAGAGTGTGTCGCAGTAGCAGCAACAGCAGCAGCAAATCAAAATGCAATTTGCCTATAATTAATTTAGCTAAAAGCCTCACCTTGTCCACAAAAGCAGGCGACATCTGTATTTACTAGCAACATATGTGACAAACTCATCTCCGTCTAAAATATGAATTTAAAACGTGGAAGAACTATGTGCATTTTTTCACAGAAGCCCAAACTACGCGAGTAAGTAGGCAATGGTTTCATTGTTCAACTGTAGCATAAGGAGCGCAGATAAGTAGGCAATAGTTTTTCTAAATCGGGATAAGTAAAGAAGGGTGTAGATGGGGGAGTTGATAGTGGACTGAGAAATTACTTAACATTGATTAGTAAATTTAAAAAAAAAGTAGTGTTGAGCAACGATAAAGTATTTTAGAGTATATAGAGATCGATTTATACTTGACTTGGGCTAACTTAAGTAAGCTTTAACAGTTAAATCTTCAGGTATCACAATTTGTATAGGTTAAATTAAGAATAAACTAAAGATGATAATAAGAGCACTATACAGGGTATTTGCAAGTTGAGCTTGCTTTGCGATTTTTCACTAGTCGCCTCTCTCTCTTCCGCTCTCTCTCTCACACGCTGCTCTAACTGCCATCTCGAGTCTGTTATACACGCTGTGTGCGGGCAGAGAGAGCATGATTTGAATTTTAGATGATTGTGACCTGGCACTCGATAATGTCCTGTTGCCCACTTGGCACTTGCAACATGCCATACACGCCGCATGCCGCACGCCACATGCCACATGCCTGATGCCACTTGTGAACAATGGGAGCACAGTCTGGGAGCACATGCCTGGCCTCACAATTTCGCAATTGATTTAATTGTGAATGTATTTATTAAATAAATTATTCATGCTCCGCTCGATTGCACTCCTTCTGCAAATGCTGCCCCTCTCTCTCGCTCTGTCTCTATAACACTCGCTCTTTGGATGTGCTGTGGCTGACCTAAACATGTGCTGGCCACAGACTACAGTTGTCCACAGAGTGAGCGGGAAGGGGGTTGGTTAGGAGTGCTGGGGCAACAGCAACGTTTGCCACTGTAATTAGTTGTGGTGGAATAATCGCATGCAACCCAAAGAGGCAGAGGTTGCCCCGTTCACAGTAGGGAGGAGATCTACAAAAGGAATTTCGATGCTGCTAACTGCCATTTAAATAACAGAGAGGGAAAGAGAGACGTGGACAGAGATAGAGATAATGGTCATTCGGTGGCGTTTTGTGATGGAGAGGAGAGATGCCTTGCATTTTGACCATTGCCGAGTGGTGACATTTTAATTTACCCGAGCGAGAAAACCAATTTCGCAGCATTGAACCCCAAAATGCAAAATGTGACAAATACCACAACAACAACAACAACAGTAACAATGGGAATGAAGTGTAATTTATGCAGCATTTGTATTTATATGGAGTTATGATTTGTGTTGCGTCACAGAGGAGGAAATCGGAGCCCAAAGAGTTAGGCTTGGGTTTGGGTTGATCTGTGGTGTGTTATTTATTTAATTGACTTTGTGAAAATTGCATTTGCCAAATACGGAGAATTTACCAAAAGCAATTAATGGCCATAAACAATGCAAAGTCAAGCGGAAGCGGCTAAGCCCAAAACAAAATGTGCTGAGCTCAACTATAGATAGTTATACATATAAACAGAGTAGCGGAGGTCCATAAATTTTGAAAATCGGTTGATTTTTGACAAAGTTATGGATGTTCAATATTTAAAAGGTGCCCTTTCTATAGAAAAAATTCTAATTTTTTCCAAAATTTTCACTATTTTGGCCGTATTTTCCAAAATATTCGATCAAATCAACTTGGTTTTTTGTTTTTTAGGTCAATTGCGGAACCACAAATCGATGGTTCAAAAATATTAAAAGTCACTTTAGATTTAATAATGTTATGGCTGACCAAAGTTTGGAAAAGAAAGCTTTCTTAGAAAAACCCTATTATTTCCTCAATTTTTCACATTTTTGGCCATATTTTCCAAAATATTGATCCAAATCCACTCGGGTAATGTTTTTTATGCTTATTTTGATGCCAGAAATCGATTAGACACAAAAATTTTGATTTTAAAACTTTTACATTTTTTGACTTTTTGTCAAGGGGTTAGCATGGAAAATCGGATTAAAAAGTCGAAAATTTAAAAATGTCCAATATCAACTAAACTTGAATGCAGTTTTATTACAATATCAAAACCATTGCCGGAGGTCCAAAAATTTCGAAAATCGGTTGATTTTTGGCAAAGTTATGTCTGTTCAAAATTTAAAAGTTACATTTTCTATGGAAAAATCTTTAATTATTTGCAAACTTTTCACGTTTTTGGCCGAATTTTCCAAAATATTTGAATAAATCAACTCGGTTAAAGTTTTTTATGTCAATTGGGAAACCCCAAATCGATGATTCAAAAATATTAAAAGTCACTTAAAAATTTAATAATGTTATGGCTGACCAAAGTTTGGAAAAGAAAGCTTTCTTACAAAAACCCTATTATTTGCTCAATTTTTCACATTTTTGGCCATATTTTCCAAAATATTGATCCAAATCCACTCGGGTAATGTTTTTTATGCTAATATTGATGCCAGAAATCGAATAGACACAAAAAATTTTGATTTTAAAACTTTTACATTTTTTGACTTTTTGTCAAGGGGTTAGCATGGAAAATCGGATAAAAAAGTCGAAAATTTAAAAATGTCCAATATCAACTAAACTTGAATGCAGTTTTATTACAATATCGAAACCATTGCCGGAGGTCCAAAAATTTCGAAAATCGGTTGATTTTTGGCTAAGTTATGGCTGTTCAAAATTTAAAAGATGAATGTCCTATAGAAAAAACGCAATTTTTTTTCAAACTTTTCACGTTTCTGGCCGTATTTTCCAAAATATTTGATTAAATCAACTCGGTTAAAGTTTTTTAGGTCAATTACGGAACCACAAATCGATGGTTCAAAAATATTAAAAATCACTTTAGATTTACTAATGTTATGACTGACCAAAGTTTGGAAAAGAAAGCTTTCTTAGAAAAACCCTATTATTTCCTCAATTTTTCACATTTTTGGCCATATTTTCCAAAATATTGATCCAAATCCACTCGGGTAATGTTTTTTATGCTAATATTGATGCCAGAAATCGAATAGACACAAAAAATTTTGATTTTAAAACTTTTACATTTTTTGACTTTTTGTCAAGGGGTTAGCATGGAAAATCGGATAAAAAAGTCGAAAATTTAAAAATGTCCAATATCAACTAAACTTGAATGCAGTTTTATTACAATATCAAAACCATCGCCGGAGGTCCAAAAATTTCGAAAATCGGTTGATTTTTGGCAAAGTTATGTCTGTTCAAAATTTAAAAGTTACATTTTCTATGGAAAAATCTTTAATTATTTGCAAACTTTTCACGTTTTTGGCCGAATTTTCCAAAATATTTGAATAAATCAACTCGGTTAAAGTTTTTTATATCAATTGGGAAACCCCAAATCGATGATTCAAAAATATTAAAAGTCACTTAAAAATTTAATAATGTTATGGCTGACCAAAGTTTGGAAAAGAAAGCTTTCTTAGAAAAACACTATTATTTGCTCAATTTTTCACATTTTTGGCCATATTTTCCAAAATATTGATTCAAATCCACTCGGGTAATGTTTTTTATGCTAATATTGATGCCAGAAATCGAATAGACACAAAAAATTTTGATTTCAAAACTTTTACATTTTTTGACTTTTTGTCAAGGGGTTAGCATGGAAAATCGGATAAAAAAGTCGAAAATTTAAAAATGTCCAATATCAACTAAACTTGAATGCAGTTTTATTACAATATCAAAACCATTGCCGGAGGTCCAAAAATTTCGAAAATCGGTTGATTTTTGGCTAAGTTATGGCTGTTCAAAATTTAAAAGATGAATGTCCTATAGAAAAAACGCTATTTTTTTTCAAACTTTTCACGTTTCTGGCCGTATTTTCCAAAATATTTGATTAAATCAACTCGGTTAAAGTTTTTTAGGTCAATTACGGAACCACAAATCGATAGTTCAAAAATATTAAAAATCACTTTAGATTTAATAATGTTATGGCTGACCAAAGTTTGGAAAAGAAAGCTTTCTTACAAAAACCCTATTATTTGCTCAATTTTTCACATTTTTGGCCATATTTTCCAAAATATTGATCCAAATCCACTCGGGTAATGTTTTTTATGCTAATATTGATGCCAGAAATCGAATAGACACAAAAAATTTTGATTTTAAAACTTTTACATATTTTGACTTTTTGTCAAGGGGTTAGCATGGAAAATCGGATAAAAAAGTCGAAAATTTAAAAATGTCCAATATCAACTAAACTTGAATGCAGTTTTATTACAATATCAAAACCATCGCCGGAGGTCCAAAAATTTCGAAAATCGGTTGATTTTTGGCAAAGTTATGTCTGTTCAAAATTTAAAAGTTACATTTTCTATGGAAAAATCTTTAATTATTTGCAAACTTTTCACGTTTTTGGCCGAATTTTCCAAAATATTTGAATAAATCAACTCGGTTAAAGTTTTTTATATCAATTGGGAAACCCCAAATCGATGATTCAAAAATATTAAAAGTCACTTAAAAATTTAATAATGTTATGGCTGACCAAAGTTTGGAAAAGAAAGCTTTCTTAGAAAAACACTATTATTTGCTCAATTTTTCACATTTTTGGCCATATTTTCCAAAATATTGATTCAAATCCACTCGGGTAATGTTTTTTATGCTAATATTGATGCCAGAAATCGAATAGACACAAAAAATTTTGATTTTAAAACTTTTACATATTTTGACTTTTTGTCAAGGGGTTAGCATGGAAAATCGGATAAAAAAGTCGAAAATTTAAAAATGTCCAATATCAACTAAACTTGAATGCAGTTTTATTACAATATCAAAACCATTGCCGGAGGTCCAAAAATTTCGAAAATCGGTTGATTTTTGGCTAAGTTATGGCTGTTCAAAATTTAAAAGATGAATGTCCTATAGAAAAAACGCTATTTTTTTTCAAACTTTTCACGTTTCTGGCCGTATTTTCCAAAATATTTGATTAAATCAACTCGGTTAAAGTTTTTTAGGTCAATTACGGAACCACAAATCGATAGTTCAAAAATATTAAAAATCACTTTAGATTTAATAATGTTATGGCTGACCAAAGTTTGGAAAAGAGAGCTTCCTTAGAAAAACCCTATTATTTCCTCAATTTTACACATTTTTGGCCATATTTTCCAAAATATTGATCCAAATCCACTCGGGTAATGTTTTTTATGCTTATTTTGATGATAGAAATCGATTAGACACAAAAAAATTTTGATTTCAAAACTTTTACATTTTTTGACTTTTTGTCAAGGGGTTAGCATGGAAAATCGGATAAAAATGTCGAAATTTTAAAAATGTCCAATATCAACTAAACGTGAATGCAGTTTTATTACAATATCAAAACCATCGCCGGAGGTCCAAAAATTTCGAAAATCGGTCGGTTTTTGGGAAAGTTATGATACTTTAAAGCTAACGAGCCCTTTTTTACCTTTTTCGTTTCCCATAAAGTGCATGTAAACTAGAAACACATTTGGAGAGTGAATTGCAATTGGAATTGGAATATCTTGAAAAGTCGTCGAGCTTGAAATCGTATTCAAAATGCATTTGAAATTGATGCATATCGGAGAGTCAAGTTGAATTGAAGCGAGCTGAAATTTGGTGGCAACAAAACGCAACCAAAACGAATTGAGTTGAGACGAGTTAAGTTGAAGCAACACTGTGGTGCATGCTGCAGCTGCATGCTGCATGCTGCATGTTGCTCTGATTAAATTCGGCAAATAACGCTGATGCTAGCAAATCGCCGCTCAATGCAACAGCAGCAGTTGAACTGGGCTTTCAGAAAGAGAGAGAAGGAGTGCGAGTGGGAGAGAGTATATGAGGTGTTGGGCGTGGCTGGGATTGGGGGAGAGGGTTGGAAGCTCCACGTTGGTTGCCTGCCTGCCATGTTCAAGTACACAAAACCCATGCAAACAAACAGGCATTTCATAGCAAACAGAAGTGCCGAGTGGAAACTGAGCGAAAGAGACAAGGAGAGACAGAGAGAGAGAGAGAGAGATAGATAAAGAGAGGGTGTCGAGAAAAAGACAGAGAGAGGAAGAGGGTAGAGTCGAGAGCTGTATAACCAACAGAGTACCAGTTGTACTAGGCACATCCCCGCACCCACATTCAATACAGATTGCCACTACATTCCACTCTACCCCTCTTCAACCAACTCCACAGTTGGCAGCATCAGATGGCAGAGGCATCTCTTCTCGCGCTGCTGCCACCGTTGGATGCGGATACCAACTCCCAGATCGCCCCACACGCAGTTAGGCAAACTGGGCAAATACGTTGGAACCGGAGGCGCCTTTTGTTTGGTTTTGTGAGGCCCGGACATGGGACACGGGACACGGACACGGGTCGGCACACCAACTCATCTTTCTCTCTCTGCCTCTCTCTCTCTCTCTCTCTCTCTCTCTCTCGTTCTCGCTTTTGCAGTCGTTGGCATTTTATTGTTGTTGCCGAAAGCGCATTGATGTTGCCACTGCTGCTGCTGCAGTTTGAGGCATTATTTCGGTTTAGTTTGGTAAATACACATGCAGCACATGCCCCATGCTGCAGTATAGTTTCCCTCCATACCCCTACTCCTACCCCCTCCCCCACCCTCAACTGACGTATGCGAAATTTGCCTATGCAGCGAGACCCAGACTCCAGCTCCGACTCGGACTCTTCCTCTGTCCAGTGGAAATTCTAGCTACACTACACAACCAATCCTGGCTGGAGCTTAGGCTACGCCAACTGTTCTCCCGATGTGTGGGGATAAAGAGGTGGGGCAGCTGCGGCAGAACTGCAAGCTGCAACGGCATTTACGTGTGGCATGCAACTACAAATTCTTGAATGTATTTCATGCATTTAATGAAAACTTCAATCAGTTGCCGATTTCTGACTTTTGTCACTCCAAAACTAAACTCACAATGGCAGAGAACAAAACGTCGCAAAAAAGTGGGATTCAGATAGGTTAATAGTTATGACCAATATAAGGAAGTTAATTTCTAAATATTTTATGCAGATTCAAGATATGGTCTAATACATTGCAAAAATGCAAATTTTAACAAAATCGGTTAAGTTTTGGCAAAGTAATGGCACTTCAAAGTTGGATCACTGCTCCAATTTTAATTTTTGTGTGTGTTGAGGCCTAATTTGGAATTCTTTTAGCCATATCTCGATAAACACTCATCGAAATCACCTCAAATAAAAAGCAGAATGCTTGTTTTGAGTCCCAGAATCGATTTGGAACAAAAAATTTGATTTTTGTAAGGTGTAAGTATGCAAAACTGGTCAAAAAGGTCGAAAATTTAGAAATTGAAAGTTGAAAACAATTTTTGATGCACATTCAAACTATGAGCAAAACCATTGACTAAAAGCCAAATTTCATCAAAATCGGTTGATTTTTGGCAAAGTTATGGCTACATAAAGATTGGTTGGTACTGATATTTGAATAAAAATATTCTGAGTATTCTGAGCCGCAAAGCATAAAATAGCTTCAACTAAATGTTGCTATTTTTGACAATTAGATGACCGGGGAAATTGCTGGTGATGTCCATATCCTGGCAGATGTCAGTCAGCCTCTTTGATCGTAGAATGGGATTTAGTCAATGCTATCTCGACATGCTTAAAATTGCTGGATAGAGTTCAGAGCGGGGAAAGGTGGAATGGGGGATGTGGCGGGTTGGTTGCAGTTGCAGTTGCGATGACCTGAAAGGGGCGGTGCGTAACAGGGCGTGGCTGTCATATCTGAAAGCAATTTGGCCAAAGCCAAAGCCCAACACGAGAAACAAGAATCGATAAACTCGCTGGGCGTGCAATTTGTGCCCGTGAGGAGCAGCAGCAGCAGCAGCAGTTGATATCAAAAGAACAAACCCACGTGGTGGGCAGTGGAGGGGGAGGACTACGTGGATAGTGGACACTGCCAAATGGATGCCCATATGCATGTGTATGGGAGTGTGCGTGTGTGGCTGGCATATTCATGCTGTCGATATTCAAGTTGCAGGCAGCGTCGCAATTTGCATTTTGGGCAGGTCCTGGTCCTGGTCCGTGTCTCGGTCCGCAAAAGTCCTTTCGCGAGAGCCGCGACACACTCAGACGCAGTGCCATGGCTCGGCGAAACCAATTGTGAATGCAACGAGGCGTATGCGCAATTTTTGTGCCTACGCCTCTTTGCGACCAAGCCGCATCCTCCACGTCCTTTTCCATTCCATTCCTTCCATTCTTCTCCTCCTCAGCCCACGATGGCAACGACATCAATCAGTTATTAGCATAGGAAGTACTGGCAACGCTTCCTGCTCCTACCTCTCGGCACCTCTTGTTATAGCTACCTCTTGGCCAATTAGCTGGGGAGCTGCCTAATGGAATCAGTGTGGAGAGGATTGAGATACAGTCGCAGTGTGGCTATCATATAATGTCTATATAGCTCATATATATGAGTAAATACTTTATAAAATAAAATGGAAGATATTTCTGCTTTGTCATTTTCCAAGATATTTGCGTAAGGATATGTGAAATATCCCAAAATTTACACTTTCTTTAACTTAACTTAAACTATAACTTTTCAACAAACTGAAAATATGTTTATATGTAAATATTATCCCATTTATTGCGCGAAGCAAATATGTCAAATATTATAAACCCCAGACAAAAATTTAAAGGATAAATTTGCAAATGAGATTTTCTGCAAGTGATTTGTATCGCAGAAGTATGCAACGAAAATTCCTTCTTTACCATCAACATATGCCCTTCAAAGTATGCTAAAAGAAAATATTTCATCTTTGCAACTCTCAGAACAATTTCTTTAAATACTATCTCTGCTTCTCTTCATCTTTTACAGTGCCGCCCAAGGCTGGACAGAAGCGACCTGTCACAAGTCCAGCTCCACACATACCTGTGCCGCATCATTTGCAGACGCCGCCGATCTCGGTTAGCCAGGTTGGAGGCGTTGCCTCTGTTACGAACAGTCCAGTGCCGCCGCCGCCTACCTCAAGCAGCGCGCTGTTGAATCACGCCCTGCCCAACAATCACATTGGCGCCCAGTCGCCACATCAACAACAACAACAGCAACAGCAGCAACAGCAACAACAGCAGCAGCAACAGCAGCAACAACAGCATCAGGCACATCAGCAGGCTGTGGCGGCAGCTGTACAGCAGCAGTTGGCGGCAGGCGTGGGCGTTGGTGTGGGCGTGCCGCCGGGCGCTTTAAATGCAGCGACTGCGGCCAACGCAAGGGGTTCGTTTGCGGCCGCATTGCGTACGCTGGCCAAGCAGGCGGACATCAAGGAGGAGGATGAGGTGGGCAATGTGTCGAGGGACAGGAATGTGCCCACATCTGTTGCACCGCCGCAGCCCACAAACGCGGGTCCAATGCCCGTGCCGCTCAATTCGGTTGCGGGACGTGGTGTGGTTACCAGTAGTGGTGTTGTCACTGTCGAGGATCGTGCCGCCGCCATCAACAAGAAACGCTCGCCGCCTTCACCACAGCCGCCCGAGAAGATGGCGCGGCTGAGTCATGCACCGCAGGCGGCAGCGCTGCAGCCGGAGCTGTTGGCACGCAGCGGTTTCCAACCCTACAGATCAGATGAGCGTTTAATGCATCCGGCGGGTGCCTTTCCCCTGGAGGCATACTCCCATTTTGCCGGCCTACCCGGTATTCCTCCAGCAGGTAAGTGCATACAGCCGAACCCATATGGAGCTCTTGAATTTATTGTGTATTTCTTTGTTTAGCATTTCTGAATCCGGCGGCAGGTCTGCCATACTCGGATCCCTTGTACTTGGAGCATCGCTATCAGCTGTTCCGCGCTGCGGGCGGTCATCACACGCATCCGCATGCCGCCGCCCTTTATCCCCAAATGGCCTCGCCCTACTCCCATCTGTACTCGATGATGCCCGGGGCAGCGTTGGGCATCTCGCCGGCCATGCACGATCGCATCAAGCTGGAGGAAGAGCACAGAGCGCGTCTGGCACGCGAGGAGGAGCGCGAGCGGGAAATCCAACGAGAGAAGGAGCGTGAGTTGCGCGAGCAACGCGAAAAGGAGCAGCGAGAGCGAGAACGCGAACAACGAGAGCGAGAACGCGAACAGCGCGAAAAGGAGCAACGCGAAAAGGAGCAAAAGGAGAAGGAGGCGCGCGAACGAAAATTGCGCGAGGAAGAACGCGAGGCCAGGGAGCGCGAGCGCCAGCAGCTTCTGAATGCATCGCATCATTACTCGAATCCTCTGTACGCGCCCCTCAATCGCAATCTGCTCGGATCCATGATGCCGCACATCAATTTGGGACTGCGTGGACCGCCAGCTGGTCTGCATGGACTCGCGGGCATGTCTCATTATCATGCGGCGGCGGCGAATGCAGCTGCTCAGAGACAGAGTCCCATGGGCCTGAGCCTAGGCATGCCGGGTATGCCGACGCTGCCGGGACACGGACCGAGTAACCTCCAGCATCATCTGCAGCAGGCAGCCATGGGATTGGCTGCTCATCCAGCTGCCGCTGGCCTCACTCATCCAGGCTTCTCGGCGGCCGCCGCATTGGGTTTGGGTCCGCATCCGCACAGCCTGAATCTGAGCCATGCTCATCTGTCGCCTCATCATCCTGTGCATCAACTGCCGCCTCACAGCTCGGCCAGTTCAGCATCAGCTGGACCAAGTCCGGGCGTGGTGGCGGCCAGCAGTGCAGCCACCTCAGCATCGCCACACAGCAGCCTTAACTTGACGGTGGCCACTAGTAGCATGGCCCAGACCACGTCTACACCTACGCCCAGCTCGCACATTCCGACCATGAGCCACTACTACCATCACGGGCATTTGGCGGCCATGCATGCAGCGGCAGCTGCTGCCAGCGGTCTGACGCCCGTCGCTGCTCATCAGCAACCCATCAGTGCCGTTGCCCATCCCACTTCGCCCAAGATAACGCCACCGCTTGCCGCCGCCACGGCCCCCAATGGAGGCGGTGGTGGAGGAGGACGTGCTGCTGGAAGTCCACATGCAATGCGTCATCATATTGCGGCCGCCGTTGCCGCTGCCGCTTTGCTGGAGAAAAGCGGCGGACCCACGACCACCACCACACCTGTCACCCACGAGCCCACCACACTGGATCTAACCGGCTCCAATTCGAACTCCAGCAACCAGGCCCAGTCCATAGTCAGCAATGTCAGCACAACGGCTGCCCATGAGCTCAATGGCATTGAGTCGAATGGGCCCACGGATGGCAAGGAGGCAAGGACCACACCGCAGCCCCCGCTCATCATAAAGGATGATGCTGCACAGCAGCATGCCGGCACACCGCCCATGCCGCTGGAGAAGAAGCCGGCGACGCCGAATGCTGGCAGCCAAGAGAAGACGCTACTTCCAGAATGCTCTCCAGAGAATGTTGCTCGTCGCAGCACCAGTCCACCCAACTCCGAGAACAATAACAACAACAACAATAGCAGCAGCGGTGTCAGCATGAATCCCAATGGCAACAGCAGCGCCAACAGCTCCAGCGGCACCACAAATGTGACAGCTGCTATCACTGGAGCTACACAAGGTAATAGCAGTGCAATGGAGCTTTCCCCAAAGATTCCAGCTGCCAACACAGCCATCACCACCTGCACAACGACGACGTCGACGACTCTGCCAGAGGCAGCACTAAAGGAGGAAAACGCGGATCAGTCATTGGAGCAGACGCAGGCACGTGCCAAGTTGTCGCCGGATATGGTTGGAGCAACTGGTGGCAGTGCTGTCACCTCAACAACAAGTGGCAGCACCTCGCCACCGGTGGTCAGCAGCAGCACCAGCCACAAAAGCAACAGCAGCAATGTGGCAACTACAGCGCCTGCTGATGAGGTGACCACCAGTGCCACGCCCATTGCCGAAACAACCAGATAGAGCGCAGAATGTACTTTGATAGCTAATAAACTAAAAAAAAAATGAAGCAGAATCAGGAGATGAAGATGAAGAAGAATGAAATCGGAACTAGTTAACATCTACCTTCAACTTAGCCTTTAATCCAAAAATATATAGAAATCCTATTTATAACGATTTAAACATACTACAAACATATTTAACGCTGTATTTGCAACATGATTATCATTAACACTTTATTATTATGCTCATCAGCTAGTTAGGCGAATACATAATTGTACGATACTATTATGATTATTATTAACACAATTATAATATAATTCTTATGATTATTTGATTACATTCTTATTAACGATTATGATTTGCCTTTAATTTAATTGTGAAAAGAGCAAAGCCTTAAACTCTGGAGCCACCTAAATAAATAATTTTGTTTATAAAAATTTTATAATTTATTATTTTTTATTTTATGTACCACAATGTTATTTTTACGCAACTTCAAATTCAAATTTGCCACTAAATAGTGCTGTAAAATTCACGAATACAGTCGCAACTATGTATAATATGTTGCAGCCTTGTTCAACACGATCGTTTGTCATCGATGCTATCGATAAAATAATAGTAACTCTTGTTTCGTTTTTTTTTTTGCAGAAGACAAATCATCGGTCGGTGTTACACTCGGTCGCAGCAACAACGTTGAGGAGGCAGCAGCCTTATGACATCAACTATTTAATAATGCGAACAACTAACTAATGAAAAACTTCGGCGACATTGGCATGTATCTCCTGTCGGAGCGGGCACTGCATCAACAGCGCAAGCGTATGCTTGATGAGTTTCTAAAGCTCTAGAGCAGGACGGCCTGCAGCAGAGTTGGTGTATGTTATCATACGTATGCAAGTGCAACATAATCACATTATGTAAACGAATACGGAGGCTGTTAACAGAGAAAGCCTAAAACGGATTTCGTTGTTATCCGCATTAACAGCTAAATAACATTGAATACAATTCCCCCAATCTTAAGTGTAAAAAAAAAAACGAAAAAGTCAACTAATAATTGCATAAAATGTATAATGTAAAATAACAAAATCTTTTAAATAACATAATTTTAACAAAATACAATTTAAACTAAGTGCATGCATATTTGATAACAGAAAACGCAAGAATAGCATATAGAAGCCGAAAATCAATTTCATAAGTAATATATTCAAAAACAATACTGAATCTAAATAAATATGTATGTATATACATACATATATGTATATAGATATATTTTATTCTTAAATTGCTAATTATTGTGATTTGGAGAGTACGAAACGAATTGAGAAAAGTTGAACTCAGATAGAAACTGGGTAATAAAAATGGAACTGAAAATTTTAGGTAAGTCATATACAACAACAACAACAACAACAAATTAATGAATAAAACAAAAATATGAAATCAAAACGGGATGGATTAGCTAAATGGACACAAAATGAAAGGCTTAAATTATTTTTCGAAATTGTCGAATTTTTTGTATAGTTACATATACAATATATTATATAGTCTTTATGCATGTGAGCAACTTTTTGGCCATTATAACTCTCGGTTTTTATACAAGATTTATATAGCATTAAAAATACATTTAACGCATAAATTCATACATATATACATGCATATGTATGTGTATGTATGTGTATAAAATAAAGTAATAACTATGAAATATATTGTAACTAAGCTCATTGATGTTTATAAACTAGTACTGTGTAAATATCAATTAAGTAGTTAATAACAATAACTATGCCTATAAACGTATCTATATATTCTCTGACAATTCTCAGCTCTATTTTCAGTTTTAAGTTTCCGAGAATCTCAAAGAGAAAAGGCGAGAGCACATATTTATGTTTGAGATTGCCTAAACACAAAAATACTTGTAACTTATAAATACTTATGTTTTTGCATTACTGAAAAATCTCGAGCAATCTGTGATATTATAATGAAATGAAATGAAATGAAATGAAATGAAATGAATTAGAACAAAACACGTATAAAAACAAACTGATAATGAGGAAAGAACAAGAAATTATTGCGTATACACAAGGCCCTCCCCCTATCGCGTTTTTCCTCCAACAATAATTGGCAATAGTACACGTATATTTTATATTAATAATCGTATCGTAATAGTTTCTTGAATATTTCATCAAATACACAACAGTCTAAATACAACAAATATTAATTGGTGCGAATTAAAAAAAAAAAACAAGAAACAAGGATAAACTTAATCAGCAGCTATGCAACAAAATAAATGCATAATAGTTTCACAAAGTATAACAAACAAACAAAAAAATAACAATTAAAAAATATTAATAATATTTAATATAAATACATAAATTAAACAATCGTATTTCTCCCTCAAATCTTTGTTGTGTGTGGTAAAACAGATTACAAAATGTAAAGCATACTTTTAAGCGTAACGGACGAAGAAAATCAGAAAGGAATCTCAATTTCGAGAGAAACAGAAAAAATATATACATATATATATTTAAAATAAATCCGTAAACACAATCGTAAATGTTGAACCGTTGAACCTAAACTATAATTAAAACTAACAAAATTACACCCACAATAAGAACAGCAGCAGCAAACACACAAAATAGAAAAACAACATAAAAAACAAAAACAAAAAAAAACCAAATATATTTAAAAATAAATAAATAACAACAATTACATGTGTAACACAGATAACAATGAAATATTGAATCAATCTTGTGCATCTTCACTTAAGGCATTTATGATTTTCATTGAATAAACTGTACGTAAGAGATTTCACGGAGATCCTGACTTTTTCTGCAATTATAGAAGAATTTATAGGTAAAACCATAAGTTTTTAAAACGATTTTCCTTCTATGAAATTCTTTATTCGATCTAGTTCTAGATACATATATGTATATATATACAATAATAGTGGAGAATCATCCCTTAAACCTGCGCCACTTCCGCCTTCTTCACGTACTTCAAGATCCTCAATATGGTCGAGGGGGTTACGCCCTGGATGCGACTGGCCGCAGCTATGGTCTGTGGCTGTATGAGGGCCAGTTTCTGTCGCTCCTCATTGGACAAGCTCAGCGACTTGGAGAAGTAATCAATGTCAGATGGTATGCTGAGTCGTTCCTCTCTGCGCACATCCTCCACATCACGCTGCTGTTCCTCCACAAAGTAGGCGTAGAGCGCCTCAATCTTTAATCGGGCGGCTATGTCGCCCTCATCACGTAGCCAATTCAGCTCGCTGGGATACAGCTTCACCAGCTGATCCACTGCAATATTGTCTGCCGGCACGCCGAGCATCTCGAAAGCTGACTTCTGTATGGAGGACTTGGCCAGGGGCAGGTTGAATGCCTGTCGCCAGTAATTGCTATGTTTCTGCAGGGATTTCAATTGGTCGATGGCTGACTTAAGCTTCAGCTCCGTCTGCTGGTAGTGCTGGAAGCGCTGCTCGCTGACCAGTCCATACTCGTAGCCCTTCTGGGTGAGCCGCATGTCGGCATTGTCCGGACGCAGCGAGAGCCGGAACTCGGCGCGACTTGTGAACATGCGATAGGGTTCGTTGGTACCCAGTGATGTGAGATCATCGATGAGCACGCCTATGTATGCCTCTGTGCGGCTGATGAGGAGCTGCCTCCCATCTGCATGCCGAGTGCGTCCCGCTGCATTAGCTCCGGCAATGATGCCCTGGGCTCCCGCCTCCTCGTAGCCAGTGGTGCCGTTGATCTGACCAGCAAAGTACAAGCCGGTCACACGTTTCGTTTCCAGCGTGGGATACAACTCCCGAGGATCTATAAAGTCGTACTCCACTCCGTAGCCGGGTTGCACCACTTCCGCCTGCTCCAGTCCCTTGATGGCACGCACTAGCTCCACTTGCTGGGCATGCGGCAGGGTGCAGGAAATGCCCTGTGGGTAGCAGAGTGGACTATCGAATCCCTCCGGCTCTAGCCACACTTGATGCACCCTGGCACCAAATCTAAGCACCTTCGATTCAATCGATGGACAGTAGCGTGGACCAGTAATCTCCTCCGTGACATGGCGATTCACATGGAGATTATCGCGCACAATGTCATTTACTCGTGGCGTTGTGTACGTCAAGTAGCAGGGCATCTGCTCCAAGGCTGGTAGCCAGACTTCTCTATTGAGAAATGAAAACGGCTTGGGTGGATCATCACCATCGTGCCGCTCCAGCTGTGCGAAATCTATGCTGCTCCGGGCAATGCGGGGAGGCGTTCCAGTCTTCAGGCGACCCATGCGGAATCCCAGTGTGTTCAAGGCCTCGCCAAGTGCCTTTGCAGGGGCGTCGCCAATCCTACCGGCTGGTCTTACCTCCAGTCCAATGTTGATGTGCGCCCGCAGGAATGTACCAGTGGTGAGCACCACCGATCGACTCCGCACCAACTCACCATCCTCCAGAAGAACTCCTCGGCATCGTGTGCCATTCTGGCTGCTCTCATCCGGTTCTATCAGCAAGTTATCCACCGATGCCGCTTTTATATCTAGATTCTCCATGGCGAACAACTCCCGCTGCACGGCACGCTTGTAGAGTTGTCGATCAATCTGTGCTCTGGGTCCCCAGACTGCGGGACCACGTCGCTTGTTGAGTACTTTATAGTGTACGCCGGATACATCGCAACAGCGAGCACAGACACCATCCAATGCATCAACTTCCCTCATCAGGTGTCCCTTTCCAATGCCACCGAACGATGGATTGCACGACATCTCGCCGATGGTCTCCAGTTTGTGGGTAAGTAGTAGTGTCCGTGCCCCCATGCGGGCTGCCGCAGCACATGCCTCTGTGCCGGCATGTCCGCCTCCGATTACGACCACATCATAGACATCGTTATGCGCCGAGGTGGAATTGAAACGATATCTAGAGAGGCTACGGGACACACATTGCCTCAATTGTTGCATGGTTCGCAGTTCGTAATAACCAGTGTTGGTCAACTTCTTTTACAGGCGGTTATTATTTTCGGTATATTTTTTTTAAATTCTATAATATTGGATTGGATGTAAGTCATATAGATTCACTTCTAAATCGAATAACTTTTATTTAAGAAAATACACCAATACGGCTAAAATTTTAAATTCAATTAGAATTTCAAATTTATATTTTGTGCCTAATAAATCCCGAATGTGAAGTCAGTGCAAGCTTTTACAGCACTGTTATCGAGAACGTATATCGATAAATTGGACATAGCCGGCGCCGGTTTTATAAAAAGCTTTTATTTGGTTATAATTTTTTTGTCTTACATGTGTAATGTGGATTTTATACAGTTTAGTGTTGCACTTGTTGCTATTAGGGTCCATATTTGTGATATATTTTCGATCGCCCGTCATCGAGGGGTTGAAACCACAAGTGGCGCCATTTCTCAATCCTCCCTCCGACCGCTTAGTGCTAATTGTAACTGATGGACTGCGGGCTGACTCATTTTTTGCAAACAATTGCAATAATGTGCCACATTTGCGTGAAATATTCTTGCGCAGCGGACTGGTTGGTATATCCCGTACCCATGTGCCCACAGAATCAAGGCCCGGACATATTGCGCTGATTGCCGGACTCTACGAAGATCCGTCGGCAGTCACACGCGGCTGGAAGGAGAATCCTATTGATTTCGATACGATATTCAATCGGAGCACACAGACCTACGCCTGGGGTGCCCATGATGTGTTGCACATCTTTGAGAAGCTCTCGGGCAGTGGACGACCCATGCATTTTGACTCCTATAACCATGATTTGGACTTCTCTGGCCAGCATAAGACGTACAAGTTGGACGAATGGGTTTTTGATCGCGTGGAGTTGCTGCTTGATCGTAAGAAGGATGTGATAAGAGGTACCTCCGGCGTAGTGTTCTTTCTGCATCTCCTGGGTCTGGATACGGCTGGTCATGTGCACAAACCGGACACACCTCTATTCCTAGAGAATCTGAACTTCACGCAGTATCGCATAGCGGAGATCTACAAAACTTTCGAAAGAATATTCCCCGACAAACGGACAGTTTATTTGCTGACCTCGGATCATGGCATGACCAATTCTGGTAAGTTGAAGAACTATGTCCTATGATTGTCCACTAATAATAGTGTTGCTCTGCAGGATCACATGGTGCAGGCGCTCCTCATGAGACAGATACACCGTTTATGCTTTGGGGAGAATGCATCAAGCGTCGGGCACCCAAGATTAGGCGCAGCTTTGCAGCCAACAGCTACGGGAAGAGGCTGCCACTACATGAGGTGGAGCAGGCACAGCTGACACCACTGATGGCTGCCCTACTGGGTGTACCGACGCCAATGAACAACCTGGGTATACTGCCTCTGGGCTTCATGAATGTCAGTGAGAACTACGAAGCGCAGGCTGCGTACAGCAATACGATGCAGTTGCTCGCCCAGTATATGCGGCTCCACGACGAACATCAGCAAGGACTATTCGCGCAGTATATGCGTGAATACAAGAATCTGTCGACTGAGAATATTCGAATCTACAGGCGCAATGCACAGCAGGAGTTCGAGCTCGGTCAGTACAATGAATCCTTGCAGAGCAGCCTGCGGGTGATGCGTGAGGCAGTGGAGGGCATCAATTTCTATCATGGCTACTATCGGAATGTGCTGCTCCTCTGCACCACGGCCACCTATATCGGCTGGATACTCTACTTGTATCGCATGGTGATTCAAGGTTCGGACAGGGATAAGCCTGCGCTGACTAGAGCAGCCGATGACAATGGAGTCACACTTACCATATGGATTATTGGTGGTCTCATCGTGGGATTCATTGTGGGCCAACGTGTGCCCTTCGCAGCTGGCTTATATCTGTTACTCCCTCTGCCCATTTGGCTCCTGGCACTACGTCAACCATCGATCTCTGCTGCCGAGGAGGAAGACAACAGAATACCGATATTTTTGAGACACTTTCGCGTGTCGAAGCTGCACATGCTGCTGCTAGTCGTCTATGCGGAGCTCCTGGTCTACACCTTTTTCCAGCGATACGTCATCTCGGTGTGCTTCATCGCCTTCGCCTTCTACAGCAACTGGAGTGTGTCCTGGCGTCAATCGGCGCGTTTCTATATCTGGGTACCGCTGGTGTTGGTGCTGAGCTGTTTCCCACTGCTGCCTCCGTCAGTGGGTTATCAGAATCACTATTTACTCTTTGCCGGACTTGTGCTCCTCCTGCTTCGCTCTGTGCTAAGCTATGAGAGTCGCAGCTACACCTGGCAAACCCATTGTTTCAACACACTGACGCTTATCAATACTGGGATCTGTGTGTTTCTCAACAGCCAACAGATGGCCGTACCCTGGCCACTGAGAGTGGCCAATTGGCTGTTCCTGATCTACGCCTTCGGTTCCATCGCTGTGAACAAGCAGCCAGTTCTGGAGATTCGTCTGTCGCACATCATCTATAATCTGGGCACGCTCTATACCATGCTGTGCACCTCCTACGAATCCTTGTTTGTTCAGCTGCTGGCTAAGGAGCTGGCAATGGCATTGAGGGCGCGCTCCACCCACTTGGAACCGAATCAACAGCGTTCAGTGCTGTCATCGTTACACATCGCCTTTACCATACTGCTGTACACGTTCTTCTCGCTCTTTGGAAGCGGCAACATTGCCTCCATCAGCTCCTTTGATCCCAATATTTCCCGCTGTTTTGTCACTCATTTCGCGCCATTTGTGATGATGTTTCTGGTGCTGATCAAGCTGCTGCTACCAGTGCTCCTTGTTATGTGCATTGTGTATACCTATTCGGAGTATGCCCGTCAACATGAGCGGCAGGTGTTCATCTGTCTGCTGATCCTCTGTGACGTGATGGGATTGAACTTCTTGTTTCTGGTGCGGAATACTGGCTCCTGGCTAGAAATCGGTTCCTCTATATCGCACTTTGTCATCATGGAGGTAACCACCCTTATTCTACTGCTGATCTCATATGTAGCCAAACTGCTCCTCCACCTCAATGGCTCTGATGTGATTAAACAGCGCTAACTACAATATGGGAAACTCCATTCCATGCCAAAGTTTATGCACCTTAGCGTATCGTATTGATTGTATAGTAGTCCTAAGTCTAGTAAGTAAGTAAATTGAGAATCATTTTATGTATTTGTATAGCCAGAAAGTGATAAATAAGCACCGCGCCTTAAGGACAATATGGAAAAATGCTTTGTTATAGAAAACTTAAGAATCGATTGTTAAACTAAATCTTAATTAGAAATGTTGTAATTATTAGTTAATGTGTTACAAGCAAATCTCCCTAATTTATTTATAGAATTGCATTTTTTATTCCACTTAATATGGTGTACATCATGAACATCAATGTGCTGGTTCAAAGCGCAGCTCTGGCATGTGATAAAAAAAAAAATAATTATCGGTGGCGTTCTGGTTTAGCATGCTGCCTAGAGATGAAGAAGTCGCTGGTTCGAAACTCAGCGCAGACGAATGGGACATCATTTTCATTTATTAAGTTCAAGCTTGGCTCTCTCTGAAAGCATAAGTTTGATAGGTGAGTGTGTTGAGTGGCTGACTGGCGGCCAAGCAGACGCACGATCGATGCTCAGTCCGAAGTAAGGGGAAAAAGTGCATTTAATTTGATCACCTTTTTGATCTTTGACCTTTTGACCTTTTTTAAAGGTGGAGAGGGTGGAGGAAAGTTTGGTATATGGTATTAGTCTGGTATATAGGTGTGTGTGTGAGGAGGTAGAAAAAGAGGTGTGATGAAGTTCGCAGAAGGTCGGTCGCAGAGAATCTTGTTCTTTCTTCCACCCACCCCCCCCACACCAAAATGATCAAATGAAGTGGAACAACAACAACATCCCGATGGGATGGGATTGGATGGTGCTGGGAGTAGGGGTAAAAAATCCTCCCCCCGGCCAAAAACACAACCTAGTGGCAAAGAACCACTGGCCGACCACCCGACAAATACCAAAAAAAGATTACGTTTTTTTTTAATTTCGTTAAATAAATGTCACGAAAACCACAGATGATTGTGATCCCGTCATTTTTATAGGCGTAGCTGCTAAACCTTGAAAGTATGCTACAAATAATTATTTTCCATGGAACATTTTTGAAGTGGAAAATCAAAAAATGTCCTCTAACTCGGCCATTTCAAGGACAATTGAGATGTCCTTTTGCTATGTGATATATCTTGTGATCCTGCATCGAACAACATATTAAAATAGTCGAATATCCTTACAGGACTCGAGTTCTACGCAATTTTGTATAAACAAAAGTGTTCATAACTTCGCCGTATCCTTATGTATCCTGGCAAATCATGTGCCAATCGATGCTCCTTAGCAAGGACTATCACCCTGTCAAATTTCACCTACATTGGTCGAGTTACAGGACATCTTGTGATTTTTGTCCAAATTTATGGGGTCAAGCCTTCAAAAATGTTCCGTGGAAAATGAATTTTTTGTACCATACTTTCAAGGTTTGGCTTTTGAGATGCCTTGAAGAGATTATAAATCAAACGATAAGGATTATTAAGGATATAACCGAGCTAAAGCGATATTTTGATATTCCGCCCATACAAGCACTTTCGACCTTTCGGTAGCATCATCAGTTGGCCGAGATAGTTATAATAAAAGTAGGTGACTTAGGAAAATAATTGAAATTCTCATTATTAATATACAGTTAAAACTAATTTGAGGGGGTTTAAAACTATACACTTCATGTACTATTAACTTTCATAAAGGATATAGAGTTCCCAGCCAGGCTACTCAATTCGGCTTTACGCTTGCGCTTCTTCAGCTTCTGTTTGAGATCGGGAGCCTTGCCACGCACGACGGCAGTCTTGATGCGTTTGGCGATCTTCTTGCGGTCCTGGATGCCCGCCTTGCGCTTTGCCGCTCGCTCCGGATCTTGAATCTTCTCCTGGGCGACCGCCTTGCGTCGCTCGGCGCGACGTGCCATCAGGCTAGTCTGTGCCGCATTTCGCATTTTGTCGTAGATCTCAGCTCCAATACGTTTGCGCAAACGACTGCCCACACGCAATGCCAGCTGCCGCAGTTCCGCATCCACGTTCTGATCCTCCTCGGACATTTCACGTACTAGAGATGGGAGTATCCGCGGTGCCAGCAGAGTGACCACATCTACGCTTAGCAGTGTGAACATACCCTCCAGCAGCGAGAACATGGCTGTCCGCTATGAGACAAAAATAACTGATAGAGGTTGGGTGGAGCACATCAGATAATCCGGATACTTACAATGCGTGTATCATGCGGCGCCTTGACCACTTCCTTACCAATCAACATACGGATGTTGCGAACTAGCCATTTGATGTTGATCCTGGCAGTCTGCGATTGCTCTTCCTCCTCATCTTTGTCATCCCCTTGTGCTTCCATTTTGATGTTGATGGGTACATCTTGAAGCATATGCGCCACGTACAGCATTATCTTGACAATCTCATTAATCATCTCCTCGGCGGTATTTCCGGGTATCACCTGGGCACACAGATCCAAGATCAGGCTTTTGATGTCCTGCGCCGGCTGTGCGTATATGAAGTCAATGCGCTTGATCTCCTCCGCCGATTCCTGCTTGATGCCCAACAGCTGCTTACCCACATACTGATAGTCATAGTGCGTGAGCAACTGCGTCAATATCTTGGCCGCATTGCAACGCACCCAGTTGTGATCGTGGCCGAGCAGCCGCTGACTCTCGTAGGCCAGCTCATCCACGGTGAGGGAGTACTCCTGCTCGCTGAGCAGCTTGTCGCCACAGTGCTCCATGATCTTGAGCAAACAGTACTGCAGCTGAATAAGCTGATGGTCTAGTTTGCGCTGTTGCTGCTCTAATTGTGCCTCCGCATCCAACGAATTATCCGTCTCAAACTGATCCTTGCGGCGTCGCTTACGAGGCAGCTCCTCCGGCTGAATGGCCTGGTATCCGGGCGGACGCACAAACTTGCCACCTATCTCCGGATCTCGTCCGGTCAACAGCATGACTAGCGTGGGCACAACTGTGCCCAGTCGCTCGCTGAATCCCGCACGCTCCGCTTGCACGAATCGGGAGAGCATGGCGGCGGCGAGTTCGCGGACTCCCGGCTTCTGGCTGGCCTGGGGCGAGGTAAAGAAGAGCATGGTGATGTCCAGCAATGGTTGTCGTTGCGCCTTGTTGAGTCGCGCCAGCATGGCCTCCAATGCGGCGGCTACGGCTCGCCGACAAGCCGTGTCCTCATCGTTGACGAGGCGGGCACCGAGCGAGAGGTAGATGAACTCAGATTGCTTGACCAGTACCTGCAGCGGGAACCTATTGATGATGCCGTGCATGAACTCGATGGCGGAGAGACGTCCCGCCGTCTGACTGTAGCCCAGCTGGACGGCCATGAATTTGAGCAGTTGCTCCACCCGTTTCTGAAGAGGATACTCCATGAGGTAAGTGATGAGTATGCCGCGGGATTCGTCGCGCACATGATCCGACTGTGAGATGATGGACAAGTCCGCCAACCGTTTCATCAGATCGTGTAGGGATCGGGAGTCCACCTTGCGTCCTACCAACGCCTTGAGCAGCGTGAAGCACATGGTCTGGCTGCTGCATTCGCCCTCTTGCAGCTCTTGTTCAATGTGCAGCAGCAGCTGCTCAATCTGCTCCTCCGACAGGACATAATCCTGGCACTTGCGCAGTAAAGCTACAACCGCCTTGAAGCTGCCCCTCACCAGCTGGGCATTCTCCTCCTGACGCGTAGCTCCAAATGTGGAGAAATTCTTGAGGATCTCAAACATCCGATTGACAACGGGACGCAGCTGCTCCGCATCCAGTTCCGGCAGCTCGTACTCGCCCAACCAGATGGCCGTGTAGCACTTGAGGGCATAGGTGGTGGTGCGGGCATGGTTACTACCCAACGCATCCCGGAGCAGCGGCAGTAGCGGATGCAGGAAGGGACGATAGTCCAGCTCATTTAACTTCTTGCGTTTCAGCACAAAGTGGAGCAGCTCCAGTCCGAACTCGATGAGGATGTGGGCATTCGCCTGGGCATTCGACTTGACTAGTTTGTTGCCGGTGGCGACACTTCGTCTGCCCGGAGTGGGCTGGATGAGCAGACAGTCGGGGCGGGCACGTCTCATCAGCGCCTGTTGCTTCTCAGTGAGCTGACGCTTTTGTGTGCCCGGCAGCAGATCCGATATACTCTCTGACATGGTGCCATAGATGAAGATGAGCAGACTCTCTCGAGCAATATGCCTATTCTCCACCAGACCCGCGACAATCTTGCCAAAGCACTCCTGTATCTTCTGGGTGACCTTGCGGGAATGACTCCGCGCCAGCTGCTCCTTGAACGGCAGCAGCAGATCCAACAGACAGTTGTCCCGAATGTGACGCGACGCTATGTGCAGGGTGAGGTAACTCTTGGCGCTGGGCTTCGCCTCTGGCGTATGGGCCACAATCTTGTCCACCTCCTTCTCCGCATTCACCTCACCGAAGATGTCGTTAAGCGCCACTTCCAATAGATTCTGTAGACAGCTCTCGATGTGCTCCGGTTGCAGCAGTTCCCGGAGTGCGTCCAGCACGCCGTGCAGCGTCACCGATAGCACGTGGACCTGGAAGCCGCGAGTGAGCAGCGACTGCAGCTGCTCCAGCAACAGACTTAGGCAACTACCGCCCAGCGACAGCATAATCTTCTTCAGTATGTCCCGGGTGAGCATGCGCACCGATTTCAAGGGGGAACGCAGGAAGGTACAGACCTTCATGAAGATGCCTATGAAGTTGAAGAGTGAAATGTCAGCTGGCGAGGATTCCCTTTGGGTGAAGAATGAGGGTTAACTCACCTGGCAGACTGTTGTCAAGTAGCTGCTGTGGCAGTTTCTGCAGCAGCTTCACCATGGCCAGGGCAATGGGCACACGTTGAATCTCCTCCTCCTCCCGCTCGTAGCTGAGACGGCGACGGTTCACCTTGTGCTTGGCATCGTAGTTCGTCTGCTCGGTTATGGCGCGATTCAGGGTGGGCAGTAGCACTGTGGTAATGGTGGCCATAACCCGGCGGGCGGCATTTGGAGCGAGCAGCAGGACAAGCTGACGTTGTCTGGTCTGTGGCTGCATTTCCTCCGTTACCGACTCCTCCTCCTGCTGCGGTTCGTCCTCTTCAGCTGTTGCCTCGAAATCAATCTCTTCCTCGTCTTCCTGTTTTACTTCTTGCTCCTCGTCCTCCTCATCCTCCTCCTTCTTCAACTCTGGCTTCTGTTCGTCCTCCTCTTCGCACTTCTCCTGCTGCTCCTTCAGTCTGCGCTGAAGCTCAGCCAACTCGGTTGCATTGGTATGTGCATTGCTCAGGTCAAAGTGAAAGGCATCGAGGATACGCACCACCAGACGGACGCACTGCTTCTGCTGGCCATGGGCATGACGCAGCTTCTGAAGGTAGTGCCGGAGCACGGCATGGTAGTGTTGCCAGGGGAGCAGCTCACACATTACACCCACTGCCTCGATGGCGGCATCCACCAGTGTATGCTTCCCAGCATGCTTCTCGTTCATGATGTAGCGCGTGGCCAGTGGCAACAGGAACTGGCTAAGGGTGCGGGCGGAGGGAGAGGTGGATCGCCAGTTGGCCCCGCCGGCCACATTGATAAGACGCTGCATGCCCCGGCCATGTCGCTGGGCCTGCAGATGCAGCATGTTCTCAAAGAAGTCCACATCCAGATCATGGGGATCGGCCAGTGGTGACAGATCCCGGAACACCTCGTGCATCTGGCCACACTGACGAGCTAGTTCGCCCAGCAGTCCGATGGATTCGTTGCGGGCATGCTCATGTCGTTCGTCACGCAAGCAACGCTGCAGCAGCGGCAGCAGACTCTCCTCCAGCCACAGAAGCAGTTCATCCTTGTCGTCCGCGGCATGTAGTTGCTGCGTGAGTTGTGGGAGCAGTAGCTTCAGCAGCTCTCCAATGTTGACACGCATGCCCAGATCGGAGTCGTGACGCAGCATGTAGAAACAGTTGTAGGTGACGAGGAGTCCCAGTTCCAGATCCAACTGCACTTTCTGCTCCTGCTTCGTCTCCAGCAATTGCTTCAGTTCATTGATGGCCTGTAGTCGCTTGTCGTAGTCGGGCTGCTCCAACCAACGCTTGTCCCATGCGTTTAGCAACAGCACAAGCCGCGTCCATTCCCGCACCCGGTCGGCAACTGGCTGCAGTTGCTCTTGCTGCTTGGCAAGCTTAGCCAGCCGTTTAGTCATCTCGGTGAGCAGCTCGCACAGCAGCTTCCGGGCGGGCAGAGCTTGCACCAGCTCAAAGAGCGGCGCCAGTTGCCGTATGTAGAGATGAGGAGCAGTCACTCGCTGACTGAGATTGGACAGGGTGGTGACCAGCTGCTGCATAGTCTCTGGGCTGGCGGTGGCTGCCTGTTTGGTGAATATGGGCAGCAGCAGCTGCAGCAGCTGTTCACACACCTCCACCTCATGGACGTGCTGGGTGAGCAGGCTGAGAATGTTCATCTCGCGCTTGTCCAACATCTGTCTGGCGGATTTCTTCTTCTGTCGCCACAAAGTCTGCATCAGTTGCAGCACCTCCGGTATGTGGGGTTCTATGATCTTCAGCACATTTTCGCCATGCTCTGGTGAGTTGGCGCTCTCCAGCAGCTGCTCCACGAGCTGCAGTAAGACTCTCCTCACTTGTGGCTTGGCCTTGTCGTTGAGTAGCAACGCCATCAGGTAGTGCATGATGGGCGGTGTGTCGGTCGTGGCACGTTCCTGCAGCCAGAGCTGGAAGCGAGTTTCGCCAGCCCAGAGCAGCAACAACTTCAGCAGCGGAGTGGGCGCGTGTATCGAATCCTGCGGCAATCGGACTAATCCCGGCCAGACAAACACCTGACAGATGGCCCGCAGCTCCGGCTCCAGCCACAGCTCCGGCATGTCCAGTAACTGGCCGAAGTAGTTGACCAGCGTCTGCAGTGCCGCATGACGTACATTGCGATAGGCAGCCAACATCTTGCCTGAACCGTGGGAGGCACCACTGGCGATGGCTTCGTTGGCAACTCCGCCAACCAGCAGCAGCAGTTTCAACACGTAGTTCTGGAAGTCGGAACTGAGACGTCCCGCGAACTCCTTACGCATCAGCTCCAGCAGATTGACAATTCTTTGCAGCTGCCTGGCAGCGATCACCGCGGTGGGATCAAACTCCTGCCGTATGGTGGGCACCAGCTTCTCCAGGGTTTGGTTAGTGTACAGCTCGAAGCGGCTGAAGGCCATGCGCAAGAAATCCATAATCTCCGACTCCTGCAGCTTGCCAAGGAAGCGTAGGATCAGCGTCTTGCGCTGCTGGGCATTTAATTGTTTTCCACTCCTGGCCAGATGTCCGTACAGCACGCGCAGCATGTAGGGCATCAGCTGTTGGCGCTGCTGCTGGGAGAGCTTCTCCAGCTCGAAACCGATCAGCGTCGCCTTAAACTTAGCATCATCGATGAGTCCCGTCAGCTGCTCCCGCTGCTGAAGCAGTGCATCCGGCTGCTTATACGCCGCCAAGCAATCCAACGCCAGCTGCTGCAACTGCCCATTGCCAGCCGAGAGCAGCTCCAAGTAGAAGGCGTGTAGATTCGCCTGGCGATGCAAATACTGCGGTTTGGGCACCGCCGAGAAGCAGGTGAGCTTCAGCTGAAGCGTCTGAAGTATGAACTTGGCGTGTCCTTGCTTGGGCTTATCCCGGCGACGACGGCTGGTGGTCGCCTCCTCCTCTTCCTCGTCCAGCTGGATGTCAACACCCTGCAAATTCCAGTGATGCTCCGTACGTTCCAATTGCCCACGGTACTCCTGCTCTACGAACTGCAGCAGTAGCTGCACCAGATCCGTGCTCTTCTGGCTGGAAATGGCGCCCAGTTTGGGCAGTGTTTGCCAGAGCAGCTGTCGATAGTTGAACACCTGCTGCAACGTCAGCTGATGTTGTGCATCCTCCACGGGAAGAAGGGACATCAGTGCCTGGGACTCGAAGCTAGGTTGCTTGGGTTGCCACAGGCTGATGGTGTCCACTGTGTAGTCAATCTGCTCAACAGTTTGGAACAATTGACGCCTGAATGGTGCCCAGAACTCATTGGTATTCATCACCTTGACGTAATCCGCCAGGAGCTGTT
Organism: Drosophila quadrilineata; assembly: GCA_018150725.1. Taxonomy (NCBI): domain Eukaryota; kingdom Metazoa; phylum Arthropoda; class Insecta; order Diptera; family Drosophilidae; genus Drosophila; species Drosophila quadrilineata. The sequence continues at coordinate 4,711,962 of JAECWN010000407.1, forward strand.
GGATGGGTGCCCAGATCAGCTTGAAATTGTTGTAGAGTAATCCCAGGAGCAGGCTAACCACATGCTCCTTGTAGTGGGGCAGCTTGTCATAGTGCTTGAACTGGGCGGAGGATGTATCCAGCTGCTGCAGTTGCAACAACAAATCCCGAAAATTGTGCACGCTCAACTGTACGGAGCACGCTGCCGAGAAGTATACATAGGGATTATGCTTCGAATGGTGATGGTTTCCCAACAGTTCCAGGCAGTGGGCAGCAATGCGACGCCACTGGCAGCCAGGCTGCATCAGCAGTTTCCCCAAGGCAGTCAAAAGTGTATTGAGATCTATCTCCGCTAGCTCAGATGGCTTAGATGACAAGAGACTGAGCTGCAGGCACGCCAGGGCACGTATATCCTTGTCCAGCGTCGGCTGCAGCGTCCGCTGCACTTCCAGGGAAAGCTCCGCTGGCAAATCGAGCTGTAGCAGCACATAGGTTTGCAGCAGGAGCAGCAGCAGCGTGCAATCCTCCAGAGATTTGGCCAGCTCCTGCCTGATGCTGAGCAGCAGGCGTTGCTTAAGCGGCTGCTTGTTAAAGCCACGCAAATGGGGCAGAAGGAGCAATAGCAGAAGATGGGAGTCATCGTCTAGTTGCAGGTCTAGCAGTTGTTCCTCCACATGGGCGATAGTCTTTTTCTGCTTCAGCTGCAGCGGATAAGCCTGCCAGCTGGCCAGACTGGTGGCATCCACAGCCAAGGGGCGCTTGTGCTGGACGATGCGTGCCAGCAGCTCCAGTCCAGCCACATCGGGATGCTGTTCGAAGTGGGCCACCACATGTGGCAGCACCAACAGCTCGAACTGCTTGTAGTCCAGCATCTCCAGTATGAACTGCTCATAGATGGCTCTCGAATCCTGGGCCACCTTTAGCTGCAACTGCAGTAGGCGACTGGCATCCAGTTGACTGAGCTGTGCCTCTCGTGCTTGAAGCAAGCTGCTAACGAGGGTACTGAGCTGTGACAACGGCTCCACACGATCCAAAAGCTTCAGCAGCGTGGGCACCAGAAGTGGCAGCTCCGCTATGTACTTGCCGTGTTTGTGGCTGAGGAGCGGCTGCATCAGCTCCAGTAGTTGGACGGTGGCCCGCTTACTTAGTTCCTCCTTGGAAATGGCGGTGCATAGTTGTTGCCAGAGTACCGAGGACTGATCCGATTGAATGAATCCCAGCAGCAGACCTAAGGTGTTCTGGAGAATGTCCGTGAGAAGCTCCGTTTGGGCATCATTGTGCTTGCCATCCAGGTTGGAGAGTATGGTCAACACATGGGCTAGCAGATCGGCTGCACAGATGTGGAGATTGCCATTGACGCCTCGAAGAATCTCGTACAGAAGTCGACCGCAGCCATGCACACTCTCAACCTGCTCCCGGAGTACAGTTTGTAGTACGTAGCTGAGGAAGCGGGGAAAGTCACGGACATCCCGGGCAATGTAAGCGAAGCATTCGACGGCAAAGTTGATGACGTGCTCCGGATAACGCTGTTCATCCAGCAGTGGCAATATGGCATTGAACACAACGCCAATGTTACGCTTGAGGTATGCCTTGAGCGTCTTGAACAAGTGTGCCAAACAAATGAGAGTCCATTCCAGCTGCTCCGCGTCCTGAGTGTTGAGCAGACATATCAGACGATCCAGGACACGTTGGAAGTACGCGTAGAACTCCTCGCGCAGATCCCGGGCCAGCACATAGAGTAGTTCCAGCAGTGGCTGCTGCGACAACGTGGTGGCCGTGGACAGGTGCTCCAGTAACAGATCAATCACAAACTCTTTCTGGTGAAGCAGCTGTGGCAGTGTCACAATGTTGCGGCAACGCTTGCTGAAACCATTATACTCCTCAGTAAGATTCAGAACGTTCCACTTTTGTATGGTTTGGTAGAAATAGGTTTCATTCTCCACTTCCTCTAGCTGCTCATTCTTGTGGCCGATGTGATACAGAGCAAGGTGCCGTAAATCGATCTCGTTCACACGGTCCGTAAACGATTTGAACTGAAAATTTTCCGATTTTTATGCGCCACAATTTTCGAATATCAAATGCAGCACTTACCCGAAATGTATTTGTATTCTTTGACTTTTCGATTGTGGGAGCCATTTTATATACACTTTTCTTTTTTGGATCACTTTTTTAATGAAAATTAATTAAAACATTTTTAAGGGGAAACGCGGCGCGCTCAACACGTGCGCATTGTTTATGAAAATTGACTTAACAGATCTGCTTGTACCAGGGCTGCAACGAAGTAACTAACAGCGCGAAGTAACTAACAGCTGAGCTGTTAAGACCGAGTATCGGTTGCTTTGGCCATATCGATAGCAGAAAATCGATATCGTATGTTAATTATAAGCGCTTAATTTAAAAGATTTCATAGTTATCATAACTTATATTAAAAAAAAAACTTAAATTAAAAAAGTTTTGATTATATTTCTGAAATACAATTTTATAAATGTAATGTAAATATTATGATATAATTATTTTTATTATGCAGACTCCTGGGCTTGGCTGTAATTATATAGAGTGCCGCGCTCTACAAATCGCTTCTCACGTTCAGACAGCGGAGGAAACAAATCTGCGTTGGAGGAGTCATCGCTGTGACCATAGCCACCGCCACCAGGGGTTTTCATGGCAAATGTGTCCTGCGAATTATATTAATAAATATAATAATTAAGGGAGAGGCAGTTGCACTTACCCCAGCTTCCACATCAATGCATGTTTTGCCCCCAAGGGCAATCACTCGACCATCGTGCTTCACGATCAGATTGCGTCCACTTTTGCCTGGGTCACCGCCTGCCAAACCATAGGGCCGCAACGTACGTCTCTCCGTCAGCACAGACAAAGTGACTGGTTTGCGAAACAACAAATCCCGCTCAACTCCCTCGCCGCCAATGAATCGTCCTCCGCCGCCAGATTTGTCTGTGCGTAGGCAGAAGCGCTTCAAGATCATTGGATAGCGTAGCTCTAGGATCTCTGGGTCCGTAATGCGAGTGTTGGTCATGTGTGTGTGCACGCCACCAGCACCATGCCAGCTAGGACCAGCACCTGATCCGCCCGCTACAGTCTCATAATAGCCCCACTCATCATCGCCAATAGTGATGTTATTCATGCAGCCTTGGGATGCGGCACAGGTTCGAAAAGCCTTGAGCACAGTGTCCACGATGCGCTGCGAGGTCTGCACATTGCCACCGACCACAGCTGCGCCCTCGGACGGATCCAAGATCGAATTCTTTGGTATGATCACTTGAATGGGCGCAAGGCATCCTTGATTGAGGGGCACATCGTGACCCACCATGCAGCGCAGGCAATAGATGAGCGCCGAGAGCGTAATGGCGCGAGGCGCGTTGCAATTGCCCCAAACCTCCTCGCCAGACCCTGTAAAGTCGCACAAAGCGGAACCATGCTGGGGATCAATAGTTACGCGCAGCGAAATGGGTGAACCGTCATCCATGAACTCCTTGGCATAGAGTACCGTGGAGCCTGTGCGCTTAAGGGTCTCTTTGCCGATCTCACGCAGCATGTCGCGCACTGCCAGTTCAGCGTTCTGCTGGATATGCTTCATATATGCCTGGACTACGGTTAGGCCATAGCAATCAATGAGCTCCGATACTAGATGGATGCCCTTGTGATTGGCAGCGATCTGTGCCTTCAGGTCAGACAGATTGTCGCTGAGATTGCGTGTGCCGACGGCACCTTTGGCCTCAGTGGGTGTAGTCAGACGCTTGATGATTTCCTGCTCCTGGAACACGCCATCCTCCACAATTAGAAAAGACTTAAAAGCGGCGCCCTCCTGCGCCAACGAAGTGGAGTGCGGGGGCATAGAACCCGGTGTAATGCCGCCAATGTCCGCATGATGGCCTCGAGATGCCACAAAAAATACGGGCTTCGACTGGCCCCTGCAGAAATAGGAAAGGTTGGGTGTTAAGCAGGTATCTCTGCTTCTAATTGCAACTATTTACTCGTAGAAGACGGGAGTGATGACGGTCAGATCGGGTAAGTGGGAGCCACCAGCCTGAGGATGATTGGCAAGCAGCACATCGCCATTCTTGAGGGTGTCGCTACGCACACGCAGCTGGTACTGCACTGTCTCCTGCATGGCTCCCAGATGGACGGGAATATGGGGAGCATTGCTGACTAGTCCGCCATCTGGGCCAAATAGAGCACAGGAGAAGTCCAAACGCTCCTTAATGTTTGTCGAGATGGAGGTACGTTGGAGCACCCTAAGTCAGGCAAGAGTTTAACTTGACTGAATGCTACGAATACCCATCGAATATCTTACCTGCCCATCTGCTCGGCAATGCTCATGAAACGGTGGCTGAAGATGCTCAGATGAACTGGATCCAGTTCCTCATTGATACCCTGCTTACCTCCAGTACGAACATCTATTACCAGATCACCATACTTGGTCACCTCAACAGCGCAATTCGGTTCCACAATGATCGTGGATAGTCGATCGATGAGCACAGCTGGTCCGTTGATCTTGTGGTCTGCCAGCAGATTTTTGGTCAAGTAAATGGGTGCTTGGAAAGATCCCTCGTCGAAATGCACCTCCGTATTGCCCTCAGCCATGGGCGTTGCTGCCTGTGCAGCATTCACCTCAGCCTCTGGTGGCGTCACATTTTTGCCCAGGCCACGTATGCGTATGTCATCCACAATGATGCGTCGATTGTGCAGTACGAAGCCGAACTCTGTGCGGTAACGCTCCAGGAATGTGGCATTGAAATCTCCATAGGCAGACAGCAAAGCTGATCCCAGATCTCCGGCTGACGGAGCTGCTGGCGCACACATAAGCGCACCATCGGTGGCTTCATAGCGCAGATGAAGGAATGCTTGGAGTTCGATTTGACGGAATCCCTGCTCCTCCAGTTTCGTATGACACTGCCTGGATAAGGCATCGAGACGTTCCTTTAGCATGTCTGCATTGGCAGTATTAAACTCCAGTCCACTAGGTTCCTGCACCTCTTGGACAACATCAGCCAGAGCCATGCCGTAGGCGCTCAATACGCCGGCATATTTATGCACCACAACCTGCAGAAGAGTAGGGATTACATTAGCGAATAAAAAAAAATATAGCCTAGTTTTAAGGATAACTAACCTTAGATATGCCTAGATTGCGGGCTATGGAACAGGCATGCTGTCCACCCGCTCCGCCAAAGCAGGACAGCACATGATTGGCCGTATCGAGACCTCGAGACTGCGTTAGGGCGCGTATGGGGCGACACATGGTCTCATTCGCTACACGTATGAATCCTAGGGCGACTTGCTCAATGCTTAGCACTCTGGTATCTCCGCTGGCCTTTAGATGCGCATTAATTTCCATTTGCAGTTCCCCAAACTTCCGCTTGGTTAGCTCAAAATCTAGCGGCTCGTTCTCATGCGGCCCAAAAATCTTGGGGAAGTATTGAGGCAGTATACGGCCAAGCATGAGATTGGCATCCGTAACGGTCAGAGGACCGCCCTTTTTATAGCATGCCGGTCCCGGATGAGACCCTGCTGACTCAGGACCCACAACGAAAATACCCGATCGAAAGAAAAGACGCGATCCACCGCCAGCGGCCACCGTATTGATATCCAATTGAGGTGCCTGTATGGTGACACCCGCCGTGGTGCTCTCAATGACGTGCTCATAGCTGCCCGCATACCGTGACACATCTGTAGAAGTGCCGCCCATATCAAACCCAATCAAGGGAAGCTCCGTCTCGCGTGAACCCGTCAAAGCATATCCCACGACACCGCCTGCCGGCCCAGAGAGTATGGCGCGAGCACCGCGAAAATTCTCCATGTTGGTGAGACCGCCATCTGACTGCATAAAGAGCACATCTATCCCAGCTAACTGTTTGGCGAAACCCGACTTGAAGCTGAGCGTCAGTGAGGGCGAGAGAAAGAAAGGGTGCGGCGATAGAGATAAATAATTAACAACATAAATATTGACAGTTGCTTGCATTATTATTTTTAGAGGTGTGATCAATCGCATGGACACGACTGTCAGCTACCAGCTGTAGGTCGCATTTGAATTTCATAATGGCTGATAGATTAAGCGAGAACGAGAGAAGTTTGTTTACTTTCAACGGCTCTCTCACTCTCTCGAGTGTGTGTCGCATTACCATTATCTTTATAATTATGAATTATTTTAAGCCAAAAGAGCATTCTCACTGCATTAATTTACGGCGGATAGATAAGGAGAGTAGACGGCGTACGCACTTACCTGTCAAGGTAGCGCTCCACATGGGGCGTTAAGTAAGCTTCTGCGCAGGCCGTGTATCCGCGGGCCACCACTCGGCACATGGGCATCGCTTGATGAGAGAGGGTGACATGCGTAAATCCCAGCTCTTTGGCAATTGCGCCAATGCGCAACTCATGCTCCGGACAAGCATAGCTGTGCGTGAGCACCACGGACACGGAATTGATGCCTGTTTGTCGTGCAGCCGTAAGGGAGGCACGCACTGCTGTCTCGTTCACAGGCTGCACTTCCAGGTATCTGCTGCCGGCAATACCATGCAGCACCTTCCACTGATGCTCTATGAATCAATAGATCAATCTGTGTCTATGTGAGTTACATAGTGAGTGATGCACTTACTCAGCTGGCAGCGTTCCGCCTGTTCGGGCACAATGCGACAATCCACTTCGACAACGGTCTGATAGAGATTGGCGGGTTTGCGTATGTTCAAATCGAAAATCTTGGGACGTGCCTGATTGCCTATATATAGCAAATCACGGAATCCCGTGTTGACCACCAGTACGACGGGATCACCTTTACGCTCCAGCAGAGCATTTGTGGCCACAGTAGTGCCCATGCGCACCCATCCTATTCTCGATGTGTCCACCAAACCATCCGGCGTTAGATCAACGCCAGTTTCCTAACACACACACAGATGCACAAATGTCACTATGAAATATAATTTCTCTCTCTCTCTCAGTAATTTACCTCTTTGAGAATTCTTCTGATGCCCTCACGCGGCGCATCACTATACCGTTCTGGATCCTCGGATAGCAATTTAATAGTACGCACTCGTCCGCCGGGACAAATACAGATGACGTCGGTGAAGGTGCCGCCACGATCAATGGCAAAGCAGTATTTGTCTCCGCCAGCAGACACAGCAACATCGGCAGCGCCCAACGATGATACTACCATATTTTCAAAGCACTCGTGCGTCTGTCACTTTCGGACGAATGGAAAGAACTGATGAGGTAGCGTACGCAGAGAGGCTATTTATACGTTTCGCTAGAGCACTACTCTCACTCTCTCTGCCTATCTTTCTTTTCGTATGCACTCGCCTGAAACTTTGGGGAAAGCTTTCACGTTAACTGTCTGTTGTCTCACTCTTTTTCACTCAAGCATCGCGTTGAAAAGTTAAATTCTAGGATTGAATTTAAAACCGGCAATTAAAAACAGTAGCTTACACAATATATTAACATGTGAACAATACGTACTATGGACATATATATTATGTAAATACATACATTTATGTACATGTGCTGTACAACTTTGTATGTTAGTATATAAACAACAGGTTTATTTTTAAAAGCGTGACATTGCTCAGCTTGTACAGTTTTCATTCTGTTACAAAATATGTGTACAGCATTTTCATAAATAATTCACTTTTTTACTTTTTAATCATAATAACTAGCATTAACTTATTTAATACAAACAGCTGATACTCAATGTCAAACCAAAACATAAACAGAGAGCGCAAGTTAAGAGAGACAAGAGAGTATGACAAGCTGTGTCAGTATTTGTACATTTCAACTACACATATGTACATGTGTATTTTGGTATCCGTGTGCAGAGAGCAGACCATCATTTGATTGTATTTGTGAGTGGGCAACGAATACACACATATTCTAAAATCATTCGCTCTCTGCGAATTTATATGAACACACTTATTGATCAACTAATGAGAGCGCACTTTGTGCTTCACTTGCAAAAAAAGCGAATTTGCACTAATATAGTATAGTAATTCATTAATAATATAGTATAATTAAAAAAAAAACAGAATCTAAGTAGATCGAAACAAATTCTCACCATAATACCATTATCACTAACAACTCTTTATACAATCTTTATCTTTTTGTTTTGCTTTTTGATTTATTGTGAAATTTTAGCAGCAAACTACGCATTAGTTATACGCATTACAATGAACACCATAAAAACACACTGTGATAAAGCACTTTAAAATCAACGATTTCCACACTTTTAATAAATAATTTTAAAATAATTTGATTTAAAATTAAATTACAGCTGCTAAGTTCATTTTTGGCTAACGTTTCAATAATATCTGATCGGCACTTGCTTTTCACACACATTTATTGCGCTGTGAGAGCAGACACTGCACCAATACATGCAAACATTGAATTGCTCTCTGCTCATGTGCTATCTGTGTATTCATATGCATGTAGCACTCCAACACAATGAAACCAGACAGTGCGCTCTTCGATCAGCTGTTTTTATTATCAATGAGTATTTCTCTGAGAGCTTGAGATTGAGAGCAGTTAAATGTTTAATAGTGTTAGTTATATTATTATAAAAAATACTCTCAGTTCTCACACACACTTATGCAAAAGAATGTCACCTGTTATTATTGCACCGGCAGGAAAGCGTTAGTTTGAGTTGAGGAATTTCTTTTATTTATTCTACATTCATAATTGGAGGGCGTCTTGATAAGGAACTGTACCCATTTTATTTATATGCTTGGGTATTGTTAATATTACAACGCAATACAATATTGAGAACAAATTGCCAGTACTTTTCCACCGATGCTCACATAAACAGAGTTGTTTGTGCTGAAACCAACCTTGTCGATGTCATGTTTGTATGCTGGCGTCGTCTGTATATAAGCAATCAACACAATTTATAATACGTTTTTATATACAAAGCACACTTGAGCAACAGGTTACCTCAGATTAGATAGGGGCAAGAAAACAAGTTTGGTACAAGGTACAGTGCCCCTTTTTTATGCACGTCTCAAAATACAAAAATTTATACAAAATTCAAAAACTTCAGCTCCAATTCGCATTCTGAACTACAAATGTAAACAGAGAGCGTTTGTCTCAGAGAAGAGAGCTTTGCCTAGTTTGATTGTATTGGTGTGTTTCATATGTTTACCAACACAGACAACAGTTTGCGCTCTCCGCTCACTAATGTGCATATGACAAGGCAAAGAGAGCGGCAATTTGTGCGCTTGTATTGCTGTGTGGCAAACAAAGCACCAATACTAATACAGATTATCGCTCAGCATGCATATCTGTGTATAAACATGACATTTTCTGATCAGACAGTGTTGAACAGCCAACGAGGAAGCTTAAACTTTTCTATCTAAAACACCAAATGAAAGTTTAAACTAACTGCTCTAATTTCTTTCTTTTTTTTCCTTATTTGGTTTGCCTTTCATTAGGGCAAACCTACTGCGCAGTTAGTTTTGCTTTGCTTTAAACGCGCTGGTAATTTTCCACTCACATCGCATGACGACGACCACAACAGCAGCAGATAAAGCAAACAAATAGTTGGTGAGCGGTATGAGGGGAAGGCCAAGTGTAACGCTTAAGTGATACAGGGTGTCCAATATTGTGTAGTGTCAGTGAAATTACATTTAGTTGGCATCTAATATGCTCTATGTAAAATTGAAACAGCAACAAGTTTTTGTCGTAGGTTCACATGTATTGATGTTTGCTGTGAGCGTTACACACACTACGAAACATAATGCCGCTCTCTGAGAACTGAAGGTCTCTCTTTCTCACGTTGTGTTGCTATAGGTCAGTTTTGCCCACCAACACAAGTACAAAAACATTGCTCTCTTAGCTTTGGCTCTCTCTATATATGTATATACATACATACATAACTCTCTGTTTTTCTTTAACCATTAGACTTACATATGTATGTAAATTTATCAATAATGCTAATTAACCAAAAAGTAAATACATACCTTGTTTGCAAATACTTGTCTAATTATTTCATCAGAATATTATGAAATTCTATTAGCAGAAAACTACACAGTGCTAACGGCATACACTTCCATATATAAGTGGAATAAGTGTGTAAAAGAATAATCACACATACACACACACGCACACACACATTCAGTGATAGCAGCGACCCTGCTGATCGTTTGCCAAATGTTGCGTTTTCTCTCTCACTTCCATATGTATTAGACCGAAGCCGGCTTCGCTGCCGGCGGCGCTACGGGTATAAAAGCGGACGCGCCTGAGAGGTTTATTCAGTGTGCAAAAGTGTTTTGTGCTGTTGAAAAGTTTGTGAAAATCTTAAAGAACATACATACATTATATCCATATATATTCCTAACTAATTCAAAATGCGCCTAGGACAGACTGTGCCCAATTTCAAAGCTGAGACCACCAAAGGTCCAATCAATTTCCACGAATGGCAGGGAAATTCGTAAGTTCAACAGTAATAACATTACAATAGAATGTGTACATACATACATATACATACATATACATAAACATATGTACATACATAGGTTAGGTTAGGTCTCTATGTGTGCGATACTTTAACAAATGAATTTGCTTATAATAGTTGGGTTGTACTCTTCTCGCATCCGGCCGATTTTACGCCCGTCTGCACCACCGAACTGGGCCGCATTGCGGTACATCAACCGGAGTTTGCTAAACGTAATGCCAAGTGCCTGGCGCACTCTGTGGACGCTTTGACCTCTCATGTGGATTGGGTCAATGACATTAAATCATATTGCCTGGATATTCCCGGCGAGTTCCCTTATCCCATTATTGCGGATCCCACTCGCGACTTAGCTGTATCCCTGGGCATGCTCGACGAGGATCAGAAAAAGGATCCCGAAGTCGCCAAAACAATTCGTGCACTCTTAATCATAAGTCCCGATCATAAGGTGCGCCTTTCCATGTTTTATCCAATGTCAACTGGTCGCAATGTCGAGTGAGTATCGAGAATACTCAATTTATATTTCAGTATTACTATAAATAACGCATCATTTTATGTGCTCAGTGAAATCTTGCGAACGCTGGACTCGCTGCAATTAACCGATCGATTGAAAGTGGTTGCCACTCCGGCCAACTGGACTGTGAGTTTATTGAATCTACTAATCGATTAGTAGTAGTAATAACTTATTGTTGATTTACTTGTAGCCTGGCACCAAGGTCATGATTCTGCCTTCGGTAACGGATGAGGAAGCCAACAAGCTGTTTCCTAAGGGCTTCGATAAGGTATCAATGCCATCCGGAGTCAACTATGTGCGCACAACGGAAAACTATTGAGACTGTCATTTAGGTTAATATCTCTACTCATTTAGGTAATATCTAACATAAATGGAATAAATAAAATTATATTAAAACGATCAGGAAACATGGTTTTTTCCATTTTAGCACTTGAATTCAATTGAGTAAAAAGTAAAAAATGTTCATAAATCGTAGTTTGACAAACAAATTAAGGACTTTATCAACTTTAAGATAAACCGATAAAAAAATCATGGATTGGCAAAAAATAGAATCTTTCCTCAACTTTGGAGAGTCATAACTTTGCAAAAAATCAACCGATTTTAACATTTTTTCTCTTCGGGCAATCGTTTCGATTCTAAAATCATAAAAATCTTTACTTCAATTGATTTGAAAACATAATTTTGGAAATATGGCCAAAAGAGTAAAAAGTGTTCATAAAATCGTAGTTTGAACAAAACAATGAAGGACATTGACAACTTTGAGAGTCCATAACTTTACCAAATATCAACCAATTTTCAAAAATTTTGAATTTTTTTCAATGGTTTTTATCATACTTTGAAACTGCATCTAAATTTTTTCAATCAAAGTATTTTTAAATTTTGACCCATTTTTTGCAATTTTTTCATACCTACCCCTTACAAAAAAATCCAAAAAAATGAAAATTTGAAAATCAAAATTTTTTGTCCCCATTCGATTTCTGGCATCAAAATATGAATATAAAAGTTTGCCGCAATAGATATGGAGCAATATTTTAGAAAATATGGCCTCAGGAGTGGAAAAATGGTAATAAAATCATGGATTCCACAAAATATAATCTTTCCTCAACTTTGGAGAGTCACAACTTTGCAAAAAATCAACCGTATTTAACATTTTTTTCTTTTCCGTCAATCGTTTCGATTCTAAAATCTTAAAAATCTTTACTTCAATTGATTTGAAAACATAATTTTGGAAATATGGCCAAAAGAGTAAAAAATGTTCATAAAATCGTAGTTTGAACAAAAAAATGAAGGACATTGTCAACTTTGAGAGTCCATAACTTTACCAAATATCAGCCGATTTTCAAAAATTTTGAATTTTTTTCAATGGTTTTTATCATACTTTGAAACTGCATCTAAATTTTTTCAATCAAAGTATTTTTAAATTTTGACCCATTTTTTGCAATTTTTTCATACCTACCCCTTACAAAAAAGTCAAAAAAGTGAAAATTTGATAATCAAAATTTTTTTGTCCCCATTCGATTTCTGGCATCAAAATATGAATAAAAAAGTTTGCCGCAATAGATATGGAGCAATATTTTAGAAAATATGGCCTCAGGAGTGGAAAAATGGTAATAAAATCATGGATTCCAAAAAATATAATCTTTCCTCAACTTTGGAGACTCATAACTTTGCAAAAAATCAACCGATTTCAACATTTTTTTCTCTTCCGTTAATCGTTTCGATTCTAAAATCTTAAAAATCTTTACTTCAATTGATTTGAAAACATCATTTTGGAAATATGGCCAAAAGAGTAAAAAATGTTCAAAAAATCGTAGTTTGACCAAAAAATGAAGGACATTATCAACTTTGAGAGTCCATAACTTTACCAAATATCAACCGATTTTCAAAAATTTTGAATTTTTTTAAATGGTTTTTATCATACTTTGAAACTGCATCTAAATTTTATCAATCAAAGTATTTTTAAATTTTGACCCAATTTTTGCAATTTTTTCATACCTACCCCTTACAAAAAAGTCAAAAAAGTGAAAATTTGAGAATCAAAATTTTTTTGTTCCCATTCGATTTCTGGCATCAAAATATGAATATAAAAGTTTGCCGCAATAGATATGGAGCAATATTTTAGAAAATATGGCCTCAGGAGTGGAAAAATTGTAATAAAATAAAGGATTACAAAAAATAGAATCTTTCCTCAACTTTGGAGAGTCATAACTTTGCAAAAAATCAACCGATTTCAACATTTTTTTCTCTTCCGTCAATCGTTTTGATTCTAAAATCTTAAAAATCTTTACTTCAATTGATTTGAAAACATAATTTTGGAAATATGGCCAAAAGAGTAAAAAATGTTCAAAAAATCGTAGTTTGACCAAAAAATGAAGGACATTATCAACTTTGAGAGTCCATAACTTTACCAAATATCAACCGATTTTCAAAAATTTTGAATTTTTTTAAATGGTTTTTATCATACTTTGAAACTGCATCTAAATTTTATCAATCAAAGTATTTTTAAATTTAGACCCAAAATTTTCAATTTTTCATACCTACCCCTTACAAAAAAGTCAAAAAAGTGAAAATTTGAAAATCAAAATTTTTTTGTCCCCATTCGATTTCTGGCATCAAAATATGAATAAAAAAGTTTGCCGCAATAGATATGGAGCAATATTTTAGAAAATATGGCCTCAGGAGTGGAAAAATGGTAATAAAATCATGGATTCCAAAAAATATAATCTTTCCTCAACTTTGGAGACTCATAACTTTGCAAAAAATCAACCGATTTCAACATTTTTTTCTCTTCCGTCAATCGTTTCGATTCTAAAATCTTAAAAATCTTTACTTCAATTGATTTGAAAACATAATTTTGGAAATATGGCCAAAAGAGTAAAAAGTGTTCATAAAATCGTAGTTTGAACAAAACAATGAAGGACATTGTCAACTTTGAGAGTCCATAACTTTACCAAATATCAGCCGATTTTCAAAAATTTTGAATTTTTTTCAATGGTTTTTATCATACTTTGAAACTGCATCTAAATTTTTTCAATCAAAGTATTTTTAAATTTTAACCCATTTTTTGCAATTTTTTCATACCTACCCCTTACAAAAAAGTCAAAAAAGTGAAAATTTGATAATCAAAATTTTTTTGTCCCCATTCGATTTCTGGCATCAAAATATGAATAAAAAAGTTTGCCGCAATAGATATGGAGCAATATTTTAGAAAATATGGCCTCAGGAGTGGAAAAATGGTAATAAAATCATGGATTCCAAAAAATATAATCTTTCCTCAACTTTGGAGACTCATAACTTTGCAAAAAATCAACCGATTTCAACATTTTTTTCTCTTCCGTCAATCGTTTCGATTCTAAAATCTTAAAAATCTTTACTTCAATTGATTTGAAAACATAATTTTGGAAATATGGCCAAAAGAGTAAAAAGTGTTCATAAAATCGTAGTTTGAACAAAAAAATGAAGGACATTGTCAACTTTGAGAGTCCATAACTTTACCAAATATCAGCCGATTTTCAAAAATTTTGAATTTTTTTCAATGGTTTTTATCATACTTTGAAACTGCATCTAAATTTTTTCAATCAAAGTATTTTTAAATTTTGACCCATTTTTTGCAATTTTTTCATACCTACCCCTTACAAAAAAGTCAAAAAAGTGAAAATTTGAAAATCAAAATTTTTTTGTTCCCATTCGATTTCTGGCATCAAAATATGAATATAAAAGTTTGCCGCAATAGATATGGAGCAATATTTTAGAAAATATGGCCTCAGGAGTGGAAAAATGGTAATAAAATCATGGATTCCAAAAAATATAATCTTTCCTCAACTTTGGAGACTCATAACTTTGCAAAAAATCAACCGATTTCAACATTTTTTTCTCTTCCGTCAATCGTTTCGATTCTAAAATCTTAAAAATCTTTACTTCAATTGATTTGAAAACATAATTTTGGAAATATGGCCAAAAGAGTAAAAAGTGTTCATAAAATCGTAGATTGAACAAAAAAATGAAGGACATTGTCAACTTTGAGAGTCCATAACTTTACCAAATATCAGCCGATTTTCAAAAATTTTGAATTTTTTTCAATGGTTTTTATCATACTTTGAAACTGCATCTAAATTTTTTCAATCAAAGTATTTTTAAATTTTGACCCATTTTTTGCAATTTTTTCATACCTACCCCTTACAAAAAAGTCAAAAAAGTGAAAATTTGATAATCAAAATTTTTTTGTCCCCATTCGATTTCTGGCATCAAAATATGAATAAAAAAGTTTGCCGCAATAGATATGGAGCAATATTTTAGAAAATATGGCCTCAGGAGTGGAAAAATGGTAATAAAATCATGGATTCCAAAAAATATAATCTTTCCTCAACTTTGGAGACTCATAACTTTGCAAAAAATCAACCGATTTCAACATTTTTTCTCTTCCGTCAATCGTTTCGATTCTAAAATCTTAAAAATCTTTACTTCAATTGATTTGAAAACATATTTTTGGAAATATGGCCAAAAGAGTAAAAAGTGTTCATAAAATCGTAGTTTGAACAAAAAAATGAAGGACATTGTCAACTTTGAGAGTCCATAACTTTACCAAATATCAGCCGATTTTCAAAAATTTTGAATTTTTTTCAATGGTTTTTATCATACTTTGAAACTGCATCTAAATTTTTTCAATCAAAGTATTTTTAAATTTTGACCCATTTTTTGCAATTTTTTCATACCTAGCCCTTACAAAAAAGTCAAAAAAGTGAAAATTTGATAATCAAAATTTTTTTGTCCCCATTCGATTTCTGGCATCAAAATATGAATAAAAAAGTTTGCCGCAATATATATGGAGCAATATTTTAGAAAATATGGCCTCAGGAGTGGAAAAATGGTAATAAAATCATGGATTCCAAAAAATATAATCTTTCCTCAACTTTGGAGACTCATAACTTTGCAAAAAATCAACCGATTTCAACATTTTTTTCTCTTCCGTCAATCGTTTCGATTCTAAAATCTTAAAAATCTTTACTTCAATTGATTTGAAAACATATTTTTGGAAATATGGCCAAAAGAGTAAAAAGTGTTCATAAAATCGTAGTTTGAACAAAAAAATGAAGGACATTGTCAACTTTGAGAGTCCATAACTTTACCAAATATCAGCCGATTTTCAAAAATTTTGAATTTTTTTCAATGGTTTTTATCATACTTTGAAACTGCATCTAAATTTTTTCAATCAAAGTATTTTTAAATTTTGACCCATTTTTTGCAATTTTTTCATACCTACCCCTTACAAAAAAGTCAAAAAAGTGAAAATTTGATAATCAAAATTTTTTTGTCCCCATTCGATTTCTGGCATCAAAATATGAATAAAAAAGTTTGCCGCAATAGATATGGAGCAATATTTTAGAAAATATGGCCTCAGGAGTGGAAAAATTGTAATAAAATCATGGATTCCAAAAAATATAATCTTTCCTCAACTTTGGAGACTCATAACTTTGCAAAAAATCAACCGATTTCAACATTTTTTCTCTTCCGTCAATCGTTTCGATTCTAAAATCTTAAAAATCTTTACTTCAATTGATTTGAAAACATAATTTTGGAAATATGGCCAAAAGAGTAAAAAGTGTTCATAAAATCGTAGTTTGAACAAAAAAAATGAAGGACATTGTCAACTTTGAGAGTCCATAACTTTACCAAATATCAGCCGATTTTAAAAAATTTTGAATTTTTTTCAATGGTTTTTATCATACTTTGAAACTGCATCTAAATTTTTTCAATCAAAGTATTTTTAAATTTTGACCCATTTTTTGCAATTTTTTCATACCTACCCCTTACAAAAAAGTCAAAAAAGTGAAAATTTGATAATCAAAATTTTTTTTGTCCCCATTCGATTTCTGGCATCAAAATATGAATAAAAAAGTTTGCCGCATAGATATGGAGCAATATTTTAGAAAATATGGCCTCAGGAGTGGAAAAATGGTAATAAAATCATGGATTCCAAAAAATATAATCTTTCCTCAACTTTGGAGACTCATAACTTTGCAAAAAATCAACCGATTTCAACATTTTTTTTTCTTCCGTCAATCGTTTCGATTCTAAAATCTTAAAAATCTTTACTTCAATTCATTTGAAAACATAATTTTGGAAATATGGCCAAAAGAGTGAAAAATGTTCAAAAAATCGAAGGTTGACCAAAAAAATGAAGGACATTATCAACTTTGAGAGTCCATAACTTTACCAAATATCAACCGATTTTCAAAAATTTTGAATTTTTTTCAATGGTTTTTATCATACTTTGAAACTGCATCTAAATTTTTTCAATCAAAGTATTTTTAAATTTTGACCCATTTTTTGCAATTTTTTCATACCTACCCCTTACAAAAAAGTCAAAAAAGTGAAAATTTGATAATCAAAATTTTTTTGTCCCCATTCGATTTCTGGCATCAAAATATGAATAAAAAAGTTTGCCGCAATAGATATGGAGCAATATTTTAGAAAATATGGCCTCAGGAGTGGAAAAATGGTAATAAAATCATGGATTGGCAAAAAATAGAATATTTGCTCAACTTTGGAGAGTCATAACTTTGCATAAAATAGTTTCGAAATTCTCGTCAAAAATGTGGAAAATTCGTACAATGAATTAAAGAAAAATAAAATACTTGTAAACCATAGATTAGAAAATAATAATATAAATAAATTTTATATTAGAATTTACATTATAAATTAACATTTATTTTAATATTTTTGTTGTTAATATGACAAACATGTATGGGTAATTAAAATTAATATAATTTGATTGAAACTCTAAGGAACCATTGTGTTTTCTTCTTCACGTCTGATATCAGATTAGTCATTAGAAAATTAAATGATAAGAACAAGTCAACAAATAAAATAAATAACTTCATATTTCAAATATAAATTGTAAGAAAACATTACACCTTATTTTCCTTCACCTAATTGTTATATGTATAGTTAGTTTCAAGTTCGTTTGTTGAAAATTATGTGTATAGTTATGTAAGTGTATTATAAATGAAAAATAACTTACTGAATAAGAGAGGTAAAAATATTTTTTAGAATTTTCTTCAAGTCAGCTGCGTATGGAAGATTGAGGAACTTTTCCTGAGATTTGGATTCCATTGCAATGATCTGCTGCTGGAGCAGCCACAATTGCTTCAGCAACTTGGTGCTGCGCAGCATGGCCCGACACTTGGCAGAGAAGCCAAACAGTTTCCAGATGCATAGCGCTACCAGATGGTGTTCCACGAGCGATGAACTTCCATCGACAAGGGTATCAAAATGAACTGGCTGCATAACTATAGATTGGAGCATGTCCACGAATTCCGTAATTTCGACCAACTGGAGGCGGTTGCCGTCGCCGAAGCACATGTTCCGAAGGATGCGAAGGCAACTCAATCGCTTGACACTGAGTGGCGGCGACTCTTGCACTGCATAGATTAGGGCCGACAAGTGACGAATCTTGCTTCCGAATGGGTACCTGGAGAAGATCTCCCAGAATTGTAGCCAATAGAGCAACACAATATTCTGTTGCGCCTTAAGACCCGTCTCTCTTCTGGCGGGGAATATAGTATTGAATATGTCGAGAACATCCATTCTGCTCAGAGCCAAGCGACCCTCGGCACAGCTGCAGCAATTAATCATGACTCGCAGACATCCCTGGACGATGTAATCAATTAATTCCGAGTCTGAGCTGGGCTTGGCATTTTTGCGCTTGTTGGTGGTCAGATGATCGACCACTCTTACCACCATGTGTAGCACCGATGTACCGTTTACCATCTGAGGGATTTGCTTACACATGACCAGCGAGTATTCAGTGAGCACTGCGAGCAGTCGCATCGTCACGTACCTGAGCGGCATGGAATTATTAAGCCAAGACCACATACCCAATATGTATTCGCAAATGCAGATTGCAATTTCCGGATCCTGGACGATGACATGCGATGAACTATACCACTGGGTGAGCATGTTAAATATGATGACGATATTTGCCACCACCACCTTGGTCTTCTGGGCACCATGTCGACGCACATAGCTGGTGGCATCTAACATATTGCACGATTTCAAATATTCATAAATCTGAGACAGACAGCTGTCCAAGAAATCAATGCTCTCGCATGCCTTTGAAGCTTTAATCGACTTTTGTAAGAATATACCCAGTGCATCACAGATAATTATGTGAAATGGGGTGTGTGGCTGTTGCAGGTTAAATTTATTCGGACCATAATAGATCGGGTAGAGGTAAATGAGTTGATAGAATATCAACTCCGCTGTGCAATATTTATCATTATTTTCCAATTTTGGGCGCTTCTCCCAGCCCACACACACTCTATCGGCAAATTGGGCCAAAGATACCTTTTCCAAGTTGTCATTAACCGCAGTTTCCAGTGTCTTTATGAAATTCCCATTTTCCTTTTCCGATAATTTGCAAAGTAGCAGCGACCACATCAGCATTGTACAGTATTGCGGACGTTGGTCCTTCGAATTAAACATCAATCCGGTGTACACCAATGAACTGAACTCAGAACAATTCCGATTGAGCTCCTCCACCAAATTCTTATACGAGTTGTCATCCTTAATGAATATGATCAGCAGCTGCATAAAGCTGATAATAAAATCAGGCGTCCATGCTATTTCATCAGGTTTCGCTTCACATAGCTTGAACACCGCTTTGATCAGCTCCACATCCCGACAAATCGTGCGCTGCAAATACTCGATTTGATGCTGTTTATAGAGAATCTGATAGAATCTAAAGATACGAAGGATGCAGCACGAGAAGTAGGACTTGAAATTTTCCTGGCAACATGTGGGGTGACACACCACATCTCGCAGAGTTCCCACGAAGGGATACATCAATAATTTGTCGCACAGATTGGGCTCCTTGAGGATGACAGCGGCACACACATTCACATAGGTGCCAAGTAGACCATATGCTTCATGTACGATACGATCTTCCCTTTCTTCCTCCTCCGTTCCGTACTTTGGCTTGAAGGTCTTTAGCGATGTAACGACCGAAACGGCGTCCTTCATGAACATGTCCGATAAGATACTCTCTTCGATCTGACTATATGGTATTATCATCACCAAAATGCTACCTGTTAACTCACGTATCAGCAACAGTTCATTGGCATCTTGCATGGTATGGAGGCAGCAGCCAGCCAAACTTCCCTCCACTAAGATGTCAAATTCCTTAACAATCGTTTCAATAGTGTTGCTGCTCTTGATCAGTCGACGGATTGCTACCCAGGCCAAGGTACGTACCTCGTCGTCCACATGCACGCACAGCCCAAAAAGATATCGCAACACCTTGGAGGATTCCCAGGTCTCACCAGTGGTATTCTTGGCCTGCAGTTGGCACAGTATGTAGAGGCAATCGCGCTGCCATTGGGCGCCCGTCTGCGTCCAGGTGCGTAGATTGCACGATAGCTGCATAAAGTGCTGGTAATACAGCTGGAGAAAAGGATTCCATTAGAATTCACTTCAGAGCAACACCACCCAGAACCTTCCAACTTACCTGGATTTTATCTGTGCCCAAATCAAGGGGACACTCGCTAAGCACGCGTAGTAGACGTAGTAGGCAGCGCACATGCTCCAGCTTCCTATCCTCGAAATGACGACGTGCTAGGACGCTCAGTTCTTGGAAGAGTTTGGTGTGCCAGGCATATGTATCCATTTGTGTCTGCTCCACCAGCAGCACCACACACTGGCTGACCAACTGCAGCTGCTGCAGCGGCGCATTGACATCCCGCAATAGCCAGAAGCTATGATGCGGATCAGTGTTGAGTGCCTCACATAGACTTGTGATGATCTTTGATGCAGAAGGCTGTTGCAAACAGGTAGCACATAACCCCACCAGAGTCATGTAGACTCCCCAATTGGGTATATCGCTGGGTTTCGTGTTTAGATACTTTTCTAGCACCTGCCACAGCTGCTCCGAATAGGAGTTATCGATTAGGTATTCGCTGCACAGCAGCATATGGATGGAGGTAGTAGCGTTCATTAAGGATTTGCAATCAGTGCTATTTATGGCGGCAATAAGCTGATTATGTAGTATAGAATTCGAGTCGCAAGTATCCTTCAACGCGAAATCCACTTTGGTCATCTTAAGGTGCTCGGGAAGTGGTGTCAAGACCTTTGTTCCGACATTCTTCTCCACCTTTCCGGGTACACAGAACCGTTGGAATAGAAATACGCGTAAATTGTGATCATAGGCATGACGGCGGTTACCCAAGTAATCCATAAGCACAGTGTTGACGAGTTGTTTGCCCTCGTGAATGGACGAAGATATTATCATGGGCTCATGACGGTACAGTATTGGAAACTCCATTTCAGTCAAGTCCACGTCCAACTTGAGACCACTTTCCGGACTGTAGCTAATGTGATCCTGGTAAAGCAGCTGGAACAAACAGATGCTCCCAAGTTTGGTCACACTCCTTATTTCGGGCGAGATGAAAAGACAGCGCAGCACTGCGATTATGAAATTGAACTTGTTCTTGCTCCTAATCTTCAGCAAATCTTGATCCCGATCGTAGCCATAAAGCAATTTCGACAGAATGCTAATGGAGTGCTCCATTCTTTCCACACATTTGGCACCCTCCCACGGGGATGTATTCAACAGGCTATCGATTATACACTTAACGGCTCCCGATTTCTTTAAAAACGTTGTGGCCAGCTTCCAGTCGGCGAGCAGCGTGTCCAGTACCAGCAACATAGACACAAAATGTCCTGGCAACATGTTGGAAAGGTCCTGCTCACGATTGAATTCAGCCAGCATTATATCAACATCCGATCGAAGCGAGGAACCAACGAAGATGTGCATGGCATCCTCCTTGGGACGCACTATAAACAAGTCATCGGCTATATGATGGAGTCGAGCCATCCAGAAATTCCGATGCTCAGCATGATCCCCCATTAAGTATCTCAGGTGGAAGATGGCATTAGCTCGATATTTCACAGCCGGATGAAACAAATAGCAGGCGTTGCCAATCACCAACAGCTCCCTATCCATATGGTGTGCATTCGGTAGCAGCAAATCATAGAGCATATTCTGGAGATGCGCTTCGCCAACGCCTCGACATATGATGAGCGGCAGGATGGGCTTAATCAGCTTAAGCATATCTCTGAGTTGTTTCTCATTTTTTAGCAATTTGATAACGCCCAGATACATAATGAGGAAATCGGTACACCACTGCCTGTCCTCCTGACTTTGCCAGTAGTCCACCAGCAGCACTCGGACCACATCCGTGGTCATGGGCACTCCCAGTATATATGTGCTGGAGGCCACGCGATTTTCAATAAATTTCAGATAATTGCGGACAATGGGCGCCTTCAGCAGCTTCAGTGCCAGACTGCGCACTTTCCCCAGGGGTAGCTGGAACAATGCGAGCAACGTGCTCTGTGCCTTGCCAAGTAATATCTCATTGTCATAGAGATGGCTACAGTGATCAATCGCAGTGCAGAGATCTTCTATAATCTTCGGGTCGTCTAGCTCTTCCAGCACCAGACAAATCTCGGATTGATTCAGCAGTAATTCCTCTCCCTTCATTCTCTTCAAGGCCACTTCATAGGAGTTAAGCAGTCGTTCCAGGTCATTGATGGGCACTTTAATTCCAAACAATCCATCAAATATCTCCGGAATCATCTTCGGGAAGGTTCCAGGTTGGCTGAATGGTTCGTTACTCAAGATGTTATACAATATGTCGGGATCCAGATCCTCGCAGCGGCCAAATATCCTCATGAGATCCAAAAGCATCAAGATGCAATCGTTGATTATGTTGATCTCCATTCGCGGTAACTGCAGCTCCTTCCTCAGCAGTTCGTAGTCATTGGGATGCTCCTCAATAAAATGCTTACATTCGGTTCGTCTCAACGAGGCAAGATCGGCCAGAGTTTCAATAACCAGACAATTCGGACGCTCGCCCAAATCAACCATTGCCTCAACTCCTGTTATGATGGCTTCGATATGATAGAAATGGAAGCGGCAATGTTGGATTGGTGCCCTCATCAACAGTCGAATGCTGTGGTTTACCCACATTTCCAGAGCGCTAGTCACACGCAACTGCTGAACCGTCGCACTTTTAGTCCTAATCCTGGCCAGGCAATGTGTCTCTTGGTATATGCGGTGACGACGCATCATCATCTTTACCATAGTCTTTAAGATACGCTGCATGTGATAATGTGAATCGGATGTATTATCATATATGGCGTCCAACAATTGGAGGAACAGATGGGGTGGCTGCAGCATATACTCCGCTGGGTAGTCCAATATCTTAATGTGAAATGTCGCCAGTCTGTCATGAAGATCCCTCTCACAGTCAAGAGTAATCAAATCGCTGAGCATAGTCAAGGCGTTCATATCCTCTGGAGATGGCGTCGACCACGCGGTCTCATAAGACGCCTCGCTCAAGGTTAAGTTAATCAGTGAAGATGTTTTACATTCTGTGCCTTCGCTGAGATCTGAAACATGAAACATAACCTCAAACCAAACCAATCCTTGATTTTAACTTGAGTCGAAACTCACCTGTCTCGCTGTTGCTACTTATGGAATGCTGTGGAGGCAATCCGAAACAGATCGCTCTAATGGCGCCAAACAGTTGCTTAATGTGAAAACTCTGCCCATCACCCAAGATGATCTTCAGTTTCTCGAGTGAGGATTGCAGTCCCTTGTGGGAAATCTTGGCCGCAATGTTCTTTGCGTGTTTGGAAGTCAGCAGTTCCAGCAACAGTGCTAGCACACGCTCTGGGGCAGTTGGTGGTGTGTACTTGAACCAGCGAATTAGCTGCTTGGTCATCAGCACCGCATCAAATTTAAGATTTCCTTTGCCGTAATTATTCAAATGTGTCATGAAGAGTGTTTCAATTTCACCCAACGCGCAAAAACGAATTTCGGGCATTTCGTGTGTGAGCATCTCGAGTAGCTCGCTACTTATGTGCACATCTTTTGGACTTGCCATTCTTATGCTGATTATGTGCAAACTTCGTATACCATTTATATTATTTTATTTAACGTAAATACAAAATTATCACACACACTTTTAAACGCATTGTCAATTTTCGCGCTTGGTTTGAAGCCAGTTTATTTACGAACTGCGTCGCATATAAATGCGTAGCCTCGGTAACTTAGCATTACCAAATGAGTTAACAGAGCCATTTATGCATACATATGTATGTCATGCAGGGCGCGCATGCGAATGCAAATATGTCATTTTTAATGTGTGTGCTGCTCAACACATTATTATTATAACATAATAAATTTTTAATTATGACATCAAACTGTGGTTATTTAATGCCCATTTTTAATTAACACACCAGTTGAAAAAATGATCAAATGGCACTGAATAGTTATAGCTCTTAAGCGCGCCACCTAGCGAAACTTGTAGGTACTTTGTTAGTGCAGGCAGGGTTGTTATACAGGCGCAAGTGATTAATGGCTGCGGCTCATTAATAAATAATGAGATAGCGTTGTTGACAAATGCGATCGTTAGAGGGCGTACCGTCAGCACCGAACTGAGCCCAATATGCTCGACTGCTAGATACCATGTAACATATGCATAAGTAACTGCAGTAAAATATAATTCAATTCGTTGATTTGCTTTATTATTGATTCTTTAGTATGGACACACCACTTCAGAAGCGAAGTTACAGTTTCCTAAGTTTATATCGAAATATAGTCCAGCCGGGCAATCAAAATCGTAGCGGATTCCTCCAACGCACTGGTAGAACTTACCACAGTCGCTCTCATGCATGTGGAAGCCATCGGTGCAGCCCCCGGGAGCAGAGGTTGGACCTGCGGTGGGACCAGCAGTAGGTCCTGCTGTGGGACCAGCTGTGGGCGCTTGTGTTGGAGCCGATGTGGGAGATGGTGTATCATCTCTGCCCAATGCTCTGTTCATGGTGCGGAGCAGTGCGTACTTTTCGCCACAGAGACCACGGAAGTCATCGGTCTCAATTGACCAGGTCATTGCTCCACCCAAGTTGCGGGATTGCACCAGTTGCATCTTGAGCTCAATGCTCCTGACATTGTCATAGCCAACCCATTGGTCACCCTGGAAGGCATATGGCGACTGGCTGTTGTCATCGAACACCGTCTGCCAGTTATTCTGGCAAATCTCATGGTAGCCCAGGAAACCATCCTGACGTGTGTACGGACCCGCCTGACCATTGCCGATGGAATTGGCACCCGGACGATTCTGAGAAGGGTCTGCCATCTGGTAAGTGTGGCCGTAGAAGCCAATTCCAAGGATGAGCTTGTGGGAGGGAGCCCCTATAAGTCAAGGGATGATTTAGACAGTACTGTGAGTGTGTTAATATCAGTATGGTGACTCACCTTGGGCTAGCCAGTAGTCAATGGACTTCTCCACCTCGGGCAGGGGGGCATTAAAACCCAAATATCCATCGAGTGCCATGTGGAAGTCGTATGTCATCACATTGATGAAGTCCAAGTGCTGGGAAATGCCAGGAATATCGTACGAAATGGAAGCAGAATTCTCAGATGCACCAACAGCAATACCCAACTCCAGATTATAAGGAGCAAATCTAAAACCGTATGTACATATGAATATATGAAGAGGACTCTTCTCCAGTTTAAAGTAGGTATAATGCTTACGCTTCCTTGATTTCCCTCAGCAAGGTTACGAAATTCTGTTTGTCGGCTGCACTGCCGCCACGTTGTCCCGGATACTCCCAGTCCAGATCGAGTCCATCGAAGCCATGCTGGCGGATGAAGGACAGTGTGGAGGAGATGAAGGTCGCACGCTTTCCGGCATCGGCAGCCATAGCCGAGTATTTCTCAGAACCCTCATTCCAGCCACCGACCACAGCCAGGACCTTCAGCTTGGGGTTGATCTGCTTCAAGGCAATCGTTTTGCTAATGAAAGCTGTCCACCCGTATTAAAAGGATATAGTGCAAAGAGTTGATAGCAGGGCAGTGTGGGTTACAATCTTACCAAGTCCATCGTCCATATCCAGCCAAGTGTCTAGGGATTTGAATTCACCCGATTCGGCAATGCCAAAGAAGGTGTAGCTGATGTGCGTGCAGAGATTGGGATCGATGTTGGAGGGCTCGAACTTGCCATCGCCTGGCCGATAGTTGGCCCAAGTGCCCCAATAGCAGTTGAGCAGTTCTATAAACAATTACCATGCAGATCACGAACATATATACTATATACATACATATATGATATATGAACTCGATACTCACTCTGACCGAGCGCCATCTGGCTGAGGCTGAGGCCCAGCAGCACCAATGTCCATGAGAAGCAAGTGTTAGACTTCATGTCGATGTTGTCGGATCTGGTAGAGAGTTCCGCTGTTTATATAGTGATTCGATCGGTGTTATCAGCACTCTAGGTGCGCTGATAGCGACGAAAGCAAAACAATGAGTTAATATATTGCCACTCGAGTTCTGGATCGGTCGTGTATGGGAGTAGGAGTAGAAGTGGGTGTGGGATTTGGAATTGGAGGTACTCGAGCGATTCATTGAGTGCCCGTGCTCCACATTCATTTCGATTTCAATTTCAATTTCGAATAGCGTGCATAAATTAATGGGTGCATCTGGAATTCGTAATACCTATTTATTGGGCAGGTCGTAATTCACGCCATAATTTCGCCTAATGCGGCACCAACTTGACCAAGTGCAAAAGATTAACAAATCTTGAGGGTCGAAGTCGCACTCTGTCTATCTAGAGATTTATATTTATATGACGAGCACCCCCTGAACTGAATCTATAAATAATATAATCAATCTATTATACTGCATTGTAATCCCATTTGAATTACGATTAATTTCCATCTACTCATTGGACTCGTAGCTCCTCAGATTGTTCTATTTGTGTTTATCCATTAGTCAAGTTTATGTGGAAATCTTTTATGATCCACACACAGTACCAGGTAATGCTACCCACTCACAATGGATATGGAAGTAGTGCGGTTGATCAATAAGAATAGGATGCGTTGATAACAGGTTCATTGACTGATTGACGGGTTCCATGCTATATATATATATCTGCTATAAATCGCCTCTGATTTCATAGACATTGCATTATCTAGACATTGCATTACCTGGACAGATGCAATATCACTGGGCAGAGGCGTTGAAGTAGAACCTTTGTAGGTGCTCCACAAGTGGCGACTGTTGAGAACCCCTTTTAGAAATACTATAGTCCTGACGTAACTCTTACAGGGCACTTAAATGATGTATAAGAAAAAGACAAGGAAAGCATAGATTTCTATGAAAACTTAAGAGGTACTGCGTCAGGCAACCCCGCCCCAAGGACACTATCTGATTTTCGTTTTTGGCAGTGTTGCCAGAAGCGAGGTTTAAAGGGTTATGGGGGTTACTTAGGTTACTCCCTCCAGATAATTGGTTTTCTCTATTTATCGTTATATTTTTCGACATCTCGTAATATACAGAATTAAAAATTATGTTCAATCATTTTTCAAATTCAACTTTTATTAAAATAATTTTCCCTTGAGCAGATCGAATCTTTACCAACGCAATTTACGATTGATGGTCTTGAGGAGAGGATAAGACTCGCCGCAGTTGCCACGGAAATCGTCGGTTTCCAGAGACCAGACCATGGCACCACCCAGATTCTTGGACAGAGCAAAGTCCATTTTCCACTGTACGCTCAGGACATTGTCGAAGCTGACCCACTGGTCGCCAGAGAAGGCATATGGAGCAGCATTGTCGTAGTCGAAGACGGTATGCCAGTTGTTCACGCAGATCTCATTGTAGCCGAGGTAGCCACCCTCGCCGGTGTAGGCACCAGCACCACCAACACCACTGCATGGTGATCCTGGCCAGTTCTGAGAGGCATCAGACAGTCGGAAGGTGCGTCCGTATGTGCCCACACCGAGCACCAGCTTATGGGCTGGAGCACCCTGACTGAGCCAGTAGTTGATGGAGTTCTCAATGGCCCACTGGGGGGCATTAAAGCCAGTGCGGCCATCGGAGGCCATGGCGAAGTCGTAGGTCATCACGTTGATAAAGTTGACGTGCTGAGCAATGTTGGCAATCTCATAGGATCCGCTTGCAATGCTTTCACCGGCACCCACAGCGATACCGAGCTCATAACCGTAGGGAGCAAAACTGCAGGGATTGGAATTGGGGTTAGGATTGAGATATGGCGGAGATTGAGATTGTGTCTCTTACGCTTCCTTAAGTTCACGGAGGAGCGTTACAAAGTTGGCACGATCGTTCCAGTTGCCGCCACGCTGATTGGGATACTCCCAGTCCAAGTCCAAGCCATCGAATCCATTATTCCTCAGGAGGTTTAGGGCAGAGTTGATGAAATTCTGACGCTTGTTCCAGTCTCCAGCCATGTTCGAGTACCTCACCGAACCCTCATTCCAGCCACCTACCACGGCGAGCACCTTCAGGTTGGGATTCTGATGCTTTAGACCAACCGCTTTGCTGATGAAGCCCAAATCGTAATCCAGCCAGGTGTCCAGCGAGAGAATGTCGCCATTGTCGTTGATGCCAAAGAAGGAGTAGCTCAGATGGGTGCACAGATTCGCATCGATGTTGGAGACATCGAACTTGCCATTGCCACTGCGATAGTTCGCCCAGGTGCCCCAATAGCAGTTCACGATGCCTATAAAATAATCCTTCTCAATTGACTATATTTATTTTATGTAAATATTATTTTTCAACTGACGCTCCGCTGTGATGACCTGTCCCAGGCAGAGTAATGCCAATACTACCAATAGCTTGCCCATGTTAACAGTATTTGTCGTATTCCCGCCGATCCACGCTCCATTTATACCCCCAATGCCTTATCTTTTGCCTGAAGTGCAGACTGACATATTTATTTTCGCTCTTCGGCACTTGTTTTTGTTACTTTAAAATTCATTCACTGTCGTTGGTTGAGATTAGGTCCAAGTGCTACTCGGTGGGTCTATTAATACCCTGTGAGAGTCACATTCTTAAAAGTTTATTAAAATATTACCATTAATTTATGACATTATGAAGCACTTCTCTTTCTAAAGTTACTGCATAGCAAACAGCTTCCATTTTAGATTTAAAGATATAACGTATTCTACATATCAGTCAGCTTCCAGTCACGCACTTGAAGCTTTCAGTTTTTCTCCGCAGTTCAAGCTTCTCTCAATTCTTAAGCTTAAGTGCATGACAAGCAGCTTTTGGTTGACAGTATATATATGAGGAGCTTTATATCGCTTTCAACAGCATTTCGTTAGCATTTTTAATGAAATCCACAAAAGTTTCCTAACGAAAATCATAGTCGTTAGTTAATTAGTTTAGTAGTGGACATGATTAATAAATATTTGATATGATAATATAATTTTACAGGGTATTCACTTGGTTTTGATTAGTTTTGTCACACGAACTTGTTATTTTAATTATTGTTAATTGAAAATTTACAACTTCCTACACAAACGATAGAGATTTACTCATGTGATCGTGAAGACTTTTAGATTCGAGTGCAACAACTTCTCAGACATTTATGTATGTCATCCCACTTAAAAGATAAAAATTTGTATATTTACCAATAGTTAAATAAAATTCTTTAATCTTTATCAATTTTTACAAAATACACTTTATTTCAACAGATAATTTATATTGAATACCTGTAGAGATTTTGGAAAGAGTAGAGAGCACAGGCTACAGCAAAGTTGCGTAGCAAGCAGCTTTCCGTTGCCAGCTATGCTTGAGGGGAAATACTTGGAATACCCTGTATTGGAAGAGATCTGCAGTTAAGGAGAGTATATTCATGTTGCTATCAACTGTGTCTATGTTGGGTTAGACAGAAATGCGTATAAAGAGAGATTCGTAGAAAGGGAGCTAATTTTGTATCTGTCAGTTGTTGAGCGTGTTTGTGTGTGTAGTATCTTTATCTTTATCTGTAGCTATATCTTTGGCACGCGTTGCCTGTCGTCTGCTGCACCAAGTATAAGTATATTATAGACCCCACAACAGGTACTCGACTCTCAGTCGGGAAAGGCAGTCAAGCCACAGCGCATTACAACGGAGGCCCAACAACGCCTATATAATTCTTCGCGCTATACTCTAGAGATACTCTTGGAGATAAACTAACGTTAGTGCACAAGATCCGCGCAGTGAAACGGCGACAAGGCCAATGAACAAATAACTGTTTAAATTGTGACTTCTTGCTGAATATAGTATATGGTGGAAACTGACCGATATGCGAAAAGTATTTGAGATATTTTCCATTATCTTGTTAACAGTTTGCCTGGTGCAAGGTGTTAAAGGAGATGGTAAGAGTAGATATATAATGAAAATATATAGCCTATATACATACAAATGTACATATATGCATGATACATGGAATATAGGAATTTTCATTTCAGTCGGTTGAATAATTAAATTATCATTATCATTATCAGCATTGTGAGTTTATCTTCATATAAGATAAGCCGATTATGCTGTCAGCACGTATCTAACTGCTCCTGCTCTTCTTCCACTCCATCTTTTAAATCTAATATTTACATGCTTGTATATACTATGTTGCCCGGCATTGCTCGTGTGCCTTGGGCGGCGCCTCCCACACAAATTCTACACAATTAATCACATTTAGCTCTCTCTCTCTTAGAACAAATTGCGGATTATATAAGAAAATGTTGTATAAGTGGACTGAGAAATGCGCGCACCACAAATGCCTGCGATAAAGCGGATACCACAGTGTCCAGCATACCCAGATTGTGGCTGGGCCTCTGCTCCTCCACGTTCAGCGTATGCTGTTCTAGGGAACTGGACCGTCGCAGCTGCGAAAACGGACGCTTGGCCGCCTTGGAGGGCAGCAAATGCACCGATGGACCCAATTCGACACTCACATCCTACACGGATTGCTGTCGTGCCTGTCAAGGTAATAACTGCAATTTTTACACACCCAGAAAAAAAAAGAAAACTATTACTCGTTGATCAACTTGCAAGTGATGGCAAACAAGTGCAGCGATATTCCAATTGAAGCTTAGCTTAAAGTGCCACTGTATATCGATAGGACTTTAACAGAGTTATCGGCAGCTCTCACGCACAACAGCTGATCGTGGCAGCTGTCCTTGCCGATATTTGTTTACATTAAACAAGCGGCAGTGCTTTGCTGATTGTTTACATATAAGAAGAAGCAAAGCTCACTTGAGAATATACAACATACAAACATAGATAAAAGATGACACAAAATATAATGCATATGACCAAAATTCTCGTTTTTACACAGTTGGTCTCGCTGTCAAGGCCAGTCAACAGAAATGCCGTGATCCCCTCTTCTCATTCCTCTCCAATATCGAATCGTATCGCATTTGCTGCTCGGATGACAGTTTCTCCACATCGGATGAACTTGGCAGCCGTCGACCGAAAGTTGAGGTTTCACCAGAATCTGGTGAAATCGACGAAGAAGAGGAGGAAGTGGAGACAGAGGGAGAACTTGGAGGTGATGAGAATAAGGAGGATGGCGATGGCACAATCATATTAACAGGTGATGGTAAGTAGAGTGTATGTCCGGCGTCGGCTACAGCTCATAAGTCTGGCACACCCCTTCCAGATGACATTTGTGGCAAGGTGCCAAATCTATGCGCGCATATCTGCGAGAATACCTACGACGCATACAAATGCAGCTGCAATCCCGGTTTCAAGTTGGACAGCAACAATGTCACCTGCTCACCGCTGAAGGCGTCGCCGTTGTCGAAGGGCGTTTGCCCCGATGGCTACGTCATGGACGAGGTACACGGCAAGTGTGTCGATGTGGATGAGTGCAAGGAGCAGCTCCATGACTGCGAACCCACCCAGTATTGCCACAATCAGATTGGATCGTATCGGTGTCTCAGCATCAAAGCCAAGCAGAGCTGCCCCAAGGGCTATACCTACAACGAGAAGCTGGAGGAGTGCCAGGGTACGTTACACTCTTACGTAATTATGACCCTGAACATACTATACATAGATCTCTCAGCGTTAACCCTGAACCAACACAGACAGCTCAAACAAACAAACCTTCCTAAAATCTTATCTTATCTAAGTTTCAAACAAACATAGATTAGGCCATGCAAAAGTAGCGGGCGACAGAACCACTTTTTCCAATCTACAAACCATCGAAAAATGCAAACAATGTTTCGGCTGTTATTAATTATTTCTAAATGGAAGCCGTCGACAATATAACAAATTAGTGAATGAGGAGATCACTATTTTCTAATTTCATTCAAGTTTTATGCAAATATTTGCAAATTTTAATTGAACTGACTGTTTGCCGCAGTTTCAACTGTTTAGTTTCTGAAGCTTGGCTTAGCCAAGTTCAGCTCCCTCACTCTCAGACTATTTTCTAACCCTTGCTCTGAGAGGTACGAAAGATACGTTGGTATATTGAATTCGTGTAAAAGAAACATATTTTTTCGTTTAGATGAGGATGAGTGCAGTCAGTCGCCATGCGAAGAGGGCTACGATTGCGTGAATCGCGCTGGTGGCTATGACTGCATTCCTGACGAGAGTAAGAACTGCGGCACAGGTTACTATCTGAAGGAGGGCAGCTGCGTGGACATCGATGAGTGCAGCTACAATGCAACCAACACATGCAAGTCGGATATGCATCAGGAGTGTAAGAACACCATAGGCAGTTACCACTGTAGCTGTCTGCCCGGCTACAGTTTGGATGCCACGCAAAATGAATGCGTAGGCAAGTAAACCCCACTTCGATCTCTTTTCCTATAACCCACTATATCTTGGATACCATGTTGCTTATAGATATCAATGAGTGCTCCATAAACAATCACAATTGTTTGCCCACACAGCGCTGTGACAATACCATCGGTTCCTATGTCTGCACAGTGAGTACTCTCCAAATCATGTTGTATCCCTATCTGATTTTCTCCTTTCCCAGCGCTGGACGAGCTGCGGCACTGGCTACACCTTGAATGCAGAGACTGGCAACTGTGATGGTAAGCAAGTTCGTTTAGTTTTGAAAGTCCCAACTGCCCGACCAGCCTATTCACATTACAGATGATGATGAGTGTGCGCTAAACACACACAATTGCCCCACGGATTACGATTGCTACAATACGAAGGGTTCGTTCCGTTGTCATAGAAGGACTACAACTTCAACCACAACAACAACAACTACCAGTACAACCACAACCACAACTCCGGCACCACCCACCAGGCAACAGAATACCGATTTATATAGTTCGTGGAACTACGACAGACAGCATTACAATCCCAGTTATAGCATATCGAGGCATCCCTGCACCACAGGCTTTCAGCGGAATCATTTGGGCGCCTGCGTTGGTAAATATCATACAAAATATCCCAAATATATAGATATATATATCTGCCAATATATCTTATAGATATCAATGAGTGCACGGCGGATTACAAACCCTGTCGGAGCAGCGAACGCTGCATCAACACGAACGGTTCCTATCGCTGTGAGAGTCTGATGCAATGTCGTCCAGGCTTTGAGTCCACTCCCGATGGCACCTCCTGTGTGGGTGAGTAAGAGAAACTACCCCTACACATCCATGCTATACAACCACTTCCACTTCCACTTTAGATATCAACGAGTGCGAGACGGGAGATCATAATTGCGGCGATAAGCAGATCTGTCGGAATCGCATGGGTGGCTATATCTGCGCCTGTCCCACCGGCCATGAGGTCTCCCGCTTGCCCGATGGCACTAACACCTGTGTGGACGTGAATGAGTGCGCCCAGGATCAGCCGGTATGCTCCTCGAATGCCCAATGCTTCAATACCATCGGCTCCTACTACTGCGAGTGCAAATCGGGCTTCGAGAAGAAGCCGCCGCACGATGGCGACCGCGAGAGTTGGTTAACCCATGGCCAGTGCTTCGATGTGGATGAGTGTCAGTCTATACCGGGCCTCTGCCAGCAAAAGTGTGTCAATTTCTGGGGCGGCTACCGCTGCACTTGCAACACCGGTTACGAAATCGCCGCCGATAATCGCACCTGCAATGACATCAACGAGTGCGAGGTCCACAAATACTATCAGCTCTGCATGGGGTAGGTAGCTGGGAGGGATTATAAGACCGATTCATAACACAAACAATCCGATCTGCTTAGATTCTGCATCAATACGGCAGGTTCGTATCAGTGCTCGTGTCCAAGGGGTTATACTTTGGCAGCGGATAAAACCACTTGCCGGGATGTGGACGAGTGTGATCCCTCCAGTGATAATCATGTCTGCACGGGAAGAGTAAGTCATAATTATATTCTCCTATAAAATCTGATCGATAAATTAACTCTTTTATTTTGCTTACAGCATGATATCTGTACGAATATTAGGGGCAGCTACAAGTGTACTACCATCAACTGTCCGGCTGGATATATCAACGATCCCGAGCAGAAAAAGTAAGCAAACATTGATTAGATTAGAAAAAATGGGTCTTCTTCACTTTGAGTAGCCATAACTTTGGCAAAACTCAACTGAAAATTTTTGTAGTTTTGTCCATGATTCTCATCATATCTTGAATCTGCATCTAAAGATTTATTATTGTACACAGATTACTACTTTTTCCATGGAAAAAAATTTACAAATCTAAAAATTTTGAAATCGAAATTTTTGACTACATTCGATTTCTAGCATAAAAATATGCATAAAAAACTTAACTGCACTAAATTTGGAGCGATATTTTAGAAAATATGGCTTATATGGTGGAAAAATTGTAATAAAATCATGTGTTGTCCAAAAATTGAATATTTCCTCAACTTTGGAGAGTCATAACTTTGCAAAAAACCAACCAAATTTGAAAATTTCTTCGTTTCCTTCAAAGTTTCGATTTCATAGTCATAAAATACTTTACTTCAATTGATTTGAGTAATTATTTTTAAAAATATGGCCAAAAGAGTAATAAATGTTCATAAAATTGTAGTTTGATCAAAAAAATGATAAACTTTATCAACTTTGTGAGTCCATAACTTATCCAAATATCAACCGATTTTCAAAAATTTTGCATTTTTGTCAATGGTTTTTATCATACTTTCAATCTGCATCTAAATTTTTTCAAACGAAGTGCTTTTAAATTTTGACCCATTTTTTGCCATATTTTCATACCAACCCCTTACAAAAAATTCAAAAAAATTTTTTTTTTCAAAATCGAAATTTTTTGTCTCCATTCGATTTCTAGCATCAAAATATGCATAAAAAACTTAACTGCACTTAATTTGGAGCGATATTTTAGAAAATATGGCTTATATGGTGTAAAAATTGTAATAAAATCATGTGTTGTCCAAAAATTGAATATTTCCTCAACTTTGGAGAGTCATAACTTTGCAAAAAACCAACCAAATTTGAAAATTTCTTCGTTTCCTTCAAAGTTTCGATTTCATAGTCATAAAATACTTTACTTCAATTGATTTGAGTAATTATTTTTAAAAATATGGCCAAAAGAGTAATAAATGTTCATAAAATTGTAGTTTGATCAAAAAAATGATAAACTTTATCAACTTTGTGAGTCCATAACTTATCCAAATATTAACCGATTTTCAAAAATTTTGCATTTTTGTCAATGGTTTTTATCATACTTTCAATCTGCATCTAAATTTTTTCAAACGAAGTGCTTTTAAATTTTGACCCATTTTTTGCCATATTTTCATACCAACCCCTTACAAAAAATTCAAAAAAATATTTTTTTTCAAAATCGAAATTTTTTGTCTCCATTCGATTTCTAGCATCAAAATATGTATAAATAACTTTACCGCACTAGATTTGGAGCAATATTTTAGAAAATATGGCTTATATGGTGGAAAAATGGTAATAAAATCATGTCTTTGTCAAAAATTGAATATTTCCTCAACTTTGGAGAGTCATAACTTTGCAAAAAACCAACCAAATTTGAAAATTTCTTCGTTTCCTTCAAAGTTTCGATTTCATAGTCATAAAATACTTTACTTCAATTGATTTGAGTAATTATTTTTAAAAATATGGCCAAAAGAGTAATAAATGTTCATAAAATTGTAGTTTGATCAAAAAAATGATAAACTTTATCAACTTTGTGAGTCCATAACTTATCCAAATATCAACCGATTTTCAAAAATTTTGCATTTTTGTCAATGGTTTTTATCATACTTTCAATCTGCATCTAAATTTTTTCAAACGAAGTGCTTTTAAATTTTGACCCATTTTTTGCCATATTTTCATACCAACCCCTTACAAAAAATTCAAAAAAATTTTTTTTCAAAATCGAAATTTTTTGTCCCCATTCGATTTCTAGCATCGAAATATGTATAGAAAACTTTACCGCACTAGATTTGGAGCAATATTTTAGAAAATATGGCTTATATGGTGGAAAAATGGTAATAAAATCATGTCTTGGCCAAAAATTGAATATTTCCTCAACTTTGGAGAGTCATAACTTTGCAAAAAAAACAATCAAATTCAAAAATTTTTTCGTTTCCGTCAAAGTTTCGATTCCATAGTCATAAAATACTTTACTTCAATTGATTTGAGTAATTATTTTTAAAAATATGGCCAAAAGAGTAATAAATGTTCATAAAATCGTAGTTTGATCAAAAAATGATGGACTTTATTAACTTTGAGAGTCCATAACTTATCCAAAAATTAACCGATTTTCAAAAATTTTGCATTTTTGTCAATGGTTTTTATCATACTTTCAATCTGCATCTAAATTTTTTCAAACGAAGTGATTTTAAATTTTGACCCATTTTTTGCCATATTTTCATACCAACCCCTTACAAAAAATTCAAAAAATTTTTTTTTTCAAAATCGAAATTTTTTGTCCCCATTCGATTTCTAACATCGAAATATGTATAGAAAACTTTACCGCACTAGATTTGGAGCAATATTTTAGAAAATATGGCTTATATGGTGGAAGAACGGTAATAAAATCATGTCTTTGTCAAAAATTGAATATTTCCTCAACTTTGGAGAGTCATAACTTTGCAAAAAACAAACCAAATTTCAAATTTTCCGTTTCCGTCAAAGTTTCGATTCCATAGTCATAAAATACTTTACTTCAATTGATTTTAGTAATTATTTTTAAAAAATATAACCAAAAGAGTGAAAAATGACAGTAAAATAGTTAATTCGTACCCATAATATTGAGTTAATTTGTATAAATATTTAAAAAAATATATATAGTTAAAATAGTGGAAATTTGTCGTTTGTTACATATATCATATTTGACAAAAAGTCCCCAATATTAATAAAAAAAATGAGATATGATTAAGTCACTTTATGTACCTATTTATTATTACAGTCGCTGCCGCCAGAAGAGTCAGTTCTGTGAGGGTGAAGAATGTTATACGAAGCCTTCAGTTTACACCTATAATTTTATAACATTTGTTTCAAAACTGATGATGCCGCCCGATGGTAGGACTATTTTTACATTACGTGGTCCCGCATGGTATGATGATATAGATTTCGATCTAAAGATCATCAGAATTCAAGCAGCTCCCACCATACAGAAGGCAACTGAGAGTTATTTCGAGTAAGGCAATATTGTTAAAAACAATGTTTCACACTATTTATAATGTTATGGTTTACAGCACAATTAAGAACAACAATCAGGTGAATCTTATATTAAGAAAGTCGCTGGAGGGGCCGCAGGATATTGAATTATCGCTAAGCATGACCGTGTTCACAAATGGCATGCCTCGCGGAAAGAGCGTTGCCAAGTTGTTCCTTTTCGTGTCCCAGTATACGTTCTAAATACCTTCTACTTAACAACATTTAAATTGTTTCTTTAACATTCCATTAATAATAAAAATTTTATTGACTTCACAAGATGAATTTGGTCGAGACAAAAAACTAATTGCTATGACACAAGTGGACCTGCTACAATTTATTGCGCAGAAAAGCAAGCAACATGTTCGCAGACTGCAGTAGTTCTACTACTCGCCACAAAATACGTACGCAAATTATTGTGGCGCACAAAAGCAGGCCACATTTTTAACACTGCTGCGCAATATTGACATTAGTTCGACTACTCGCCGTTTGAGGTTAACTGCGCTACCTCATCTCTTAAAATGTCAAATTAAACACCATTTAGTTCCACTACCCACCGCTTTAGCTTGACTGCGCTAATAATCCGTATAAGATAAACTCCCCATATATGTACATATGTATGTGTGTATATAAAAATTTAAATAAATATAACGGAAAATGCACCTTAAACCATACCCCATAAGTACTTAATGGCTTTAGTATAAATTGAAAATAAAATGTAAATTCAGATTCTACTATATATAAATAAAATAAACAAAATCACGATTTAAACAATTGTTAAACAAAAGATTATTTATACTTAAATTTACAATTTATTAACAGCCACCAATTTAGTTAAATTTTGCAAATTTCCAATACAAGAAGCATGTATAAAATGCGTGTTACAATCAAAAATCAATGCCTTCCATGTTCTTGAGATTCATTAACATTCAAATTAATAAACAAAAAACAAAATTTATAAATACATAATATTATTAATACATACATGCATGTGTGTATGTGTGTGTGTGTTTTTGGAGCTGTCAGTGCGGCATTGTTATCATCAATAATAATAATCCAGTTCGAGAGTCTCATTGTTATAAACAACTATTAACATTAAATACTCATACTCCGTAGGGATTGTTGAGATGCTCCTTAGGCAACGTAGATCTCGAATTCCTTGTAGGCCAACTCCTCGCCGCCATAGGGAATGTAGCAGCAGCCATGGGTGGGCTGCACCTTGCCTACGGTAACGGTACCATCATGAGTGGCACGGCCAATGAAGAGGGGCTCGCCTTCGGCCGTTTCACCGGCGGGCAGGGCATTGGTCGGAATGTTGCCGCCCTCAACGGGCACCCATTGGCCACCGCCGGCGCAGAGGACTTCGTACTCGGCGTGGCCATGTTCGCCGCCACCCCAGGCAATGTAGGTGACA
This sequence comes from Drosophila quadrilineata, assembly GCA_018150725.1. Classification (NCBI taxonomy): domain Eukaryota; kingdom Metazoa; phylum Arthropoda; class Insecta; order Diptera; family Drosophilidae; genus Drosophila; species Drosophila quadrilineata. The sequence continues at coordinate 4,750,746 of JAECWN010000407.1, forward strand.
CCATGGGATGGATGCAGTTTGCCGGGAATCAGATCGCCCTCATGGCGGGCGCGGGCAATGTACAGCTGCTCGCTGCTATCGAAGCCACCCTGCATGGCATTTGGAGGAACTTCGCCGTTGGCGGCTGCCACCCAGCAGCCAGGACCGCTACCAGTGGGTGCCGAGAATCCCAAAACTGGTGCCGATGCAATTGGAGCGGCTTCTGCAAATCAAAGTTGATAAATTAAACCGAAATTCAATTGGTTGGTTGTGGGCAGTAATCTTTACCATCAATCAGCCAGTTTCCACTGGCACCCCATCCCGTGCAGATGCCCACAAAGTTGACGGGGAACAGTGAGCCAGCATCGTAGGAGAGGAAGGCAGCGGCATCACCCTCGTGACCCACAGTGATGACATTGTCATACCAACGGATCCAGAATCCACGGAATTCACCAGCATTCAAGATTCCGGGAGTGGGCACCTCAACAACATCGGGTTTCTGGCCATCCCGACGGATCACAGACTTGCTGTTCTCCCAGCCGCCCAGGAATATCTCAAACATGGGTGGACTAGCCACTGGTCCGGGGGTCAGGGCAATGTGTGCATCCTTGGCGGAGCGCACCTTGAAGGTGAAGAGTCCACCGCTGGCCGGGAAGAATTGGTATTCCAATTTATCGGGAGTATTGATTTCTGAAAAGACAACGAAAATAACATTCCAAATTATTTCAATGTTCATGGGGGGATTTGCCAATAAGTGAAAATATGCCAACCGCAGCTGTGAAAATGTGTTGGAAAAAATTCTTGAAAAATTCCGCGCAATTTATAAGAGATTTAAAAAAAAAAACAAAACAAAAAAAAATAATTCCACAGCTGAGTCGTAGTATGTTGAAGAAGAAAGGAATTTAAAGTAGATTTAGCCTAAGAATTTTTCTTTTTTTTGTAAATAATATACGTATAAAATAATATATGTAGCTACAAACTTGCATATATAAAAGTTAATTGAAATAGTTTGAATATAATGGAAACTTTGTGAATATCTACGTAGTTAAGAATCTTCACAACAAAAGGGAGTATAAGCTAGTCGAATATGTCAAATAAATTCAAATTCAAAATGTACGTATTTGTATTATTTTCTGTTAACTCTACAAATATTGGACCTGGATTAATTAAACTCTATAAATATTGACTTGGCATTATACGAGTAGATGCCATATGAGCAGGGAGTACCTCAACTTTTCGTAGCATCAAAAGTATCTAATTATTAGTGTTATGACGGGCTGTCAGAGCATAAATCAAATGAGTTGTCATGTTGTTTTTGTTGTGCTCCGATAATGACGCACTGGTGGAGATGTCGCATGATGTCATTTATAGTTCTACTATAGTGCCGGTCAGCGGGAGAGGGAGATGAGAGAGGGAGCGCATTCCAAAGCATTTTCTAGACCCCAAAACCAAACTCGATTCACAAGCCGTGCTCCAAGCTTCCAATTAAGCTAAGCTCTAACTGAATTTCACACAAAAAACATATACAAAGTAAGAGAGACAGAGAGAATGAGACCCTCTCTTTATATAGTTATATACATACATATGTATGTATGTATGTATGTATCTATTTAGATTTGATTTGCAAAGTGGAAAATATTTTGTTTTCGTATCTGAGAGATACATTGAATAAAAAAAAGTTGTCGGCATTCAAGCAGTATTGTTGTAGTTTCCCATTTGAATATGCGAGTATATGTAAAATATAGCTAGAAACTGTTGGTGAGAAATGTTTGTTCAAATTGATGTATTCTATATTGGAGGAGGATGACATCATAATGAATGATGCAACTCGAGGTCAAGTACAAGTAAATGGCAACATATTGATTATTGCCAGAGTTCAAAGAGGGTATCTTCTTCCACCACAGATGACTCAGACATCTTGCGAATCTATTATAATACTACAAATAATATATGGTAGAAATTTGGATATGTTTGTATGTACTACATAAAAATATATATGGAGAGAGACACACGCTCTATAAATGGCATCGAATTGAGCTTTTGCATACAAATTGCGTATAACGGTAGCAGTTGCCGTTATGTGACGTCTTCGATCGTTCAATAGTATGTATATATGGTTATTTACTTGACACAACTGTACTAACTCCAATTAATAAACAATGGACGACATCTTCAGCTAATTTCTATTTAAAAAGTAATATAGTCAAATGAAATTTCACGAATGTGTTTGTTGACACCGCAAACATTTTGTTTTATTGGCTGCCAGCCAATAATTCATGAGTAATCTATGTCTCAGGACATTGCACCAATATTCTAACACACAACATATACATATGTACATACATACGTATATAATATTAAAATAACAACAACTTACCAATTGGCATTTTGGTTGATTTTTATTTTGTGGCGTTGGAGCTGCGACGTGTTTACTGACTGAGATTCTGCTTCAAACTGACACACTACGAATCTGCTGCCAGCGAGGTAAACACCTGCTTAGCCGGTCGACACACCGAGAGAGCGTGTACAGACGGAGAGTGCGAAAGTGAGCAACGCACCGTGAGAGAGTTTACTTAAAAGAAATAGTGCGAAAGAGTGTGCGAAAAGCTTTATGCTTAAAGCTTCCTACTGAGTTTTGCTGTTAGAAATACTAAGCATGTCTTGGATCGGATATTGGGGGAGGGATCGCTCTGTCTCTCTCTCTATCTCTCTGATGGTTGTGTGACAGACTGTACTTTGTTTACCGGCAAGTAGACTAGGGCAGCTGTAGGTGTGTTTGTAGACATACAGTAAGTGTTAACAGTTAAAGTTTGAGTCTGGCAACTAACATTTGGAGCATATACACTTTGCTGTTAAGTTTGCCATTTCAAGAACAGAGTCTAGCAAAGTCTAAACCACAACCAATGGTTAGCGTACTGCTAAAAGCGTTAAGCCCAAAGCTCTTTTTGCTCTCTATCTGTTTTTATTATTTAAATGCGACTCTATTGTTAATGTCTCATGTCTTTAATTTGCATGAACTTTTACAATCTACTTTTATTTATAAACTTATTCGGTCATGAAACGCTTATATGATATTACTCATAGCCCCAGACAACACCTCATGACGAAACGGCGCAATCTCTATATTTTGCATACACTCAGATGATAACGTCATGAATTTCGCGCGCTAGATTTTAAATATTTTCAGCAGCTTGAAATAGTTAGGGCTATAAACAATAACAAGTAAGTAGCAGTGTAATAAATACTTTTTCATTGTTACTAAACAATACTTGAAACTTATGGCATGTCAATAGTACTTGCCAAATGGGTATTCAGATTAAATATCATAAGTCCCTGATTACTACGTGCTAATACAATATCTACATACGTGCATACTGGGACACTCGATTCGTTACGTAATATGATTTTCAAAAATAGATACGAGACCTTAAGCTTGAGCTTGGCTCGCAATTCTTAGATTCAAAGCTAATGCTGCGTAATTTAATATTTAAAAACTGTTACAGTCTTATTGGGCCAAAAAGCTATCTGCTCAAATACACCCGTAAAGCATACTTTTAGGCGAAAACTTTAAATAACTAATTGAGCATAAGTACAAACTTGAGGATACCCTGTAAACTCATATTAATCACTATATATTTGAAGACTTATTAAAAAGCCTCGAATATAAGAGATGAATTTGGATTGTAGGTTTCATATGAAAGCATCAGAATATAAATAAATTAATTGTTAATTTTTTAAGCTGTTATTTAATGGTTTCTCTAAATGAATAATGTTCTGAATAATGAATAATGTTAAGAGTAATTAGCTTAGAAGGTTCTTAGCAAATATTTAACTTAGTCTGAATTGTAAACAAATCTATTAAGTCTTATTGCATTCTTTACTGTTTTTATTAGGGTATTTGCTTAGCAATAAAATTCATTGCCTCGTCTGGTATATTATATATGAATATTTCTTTAAATAGATAAGCAGTTGACAGTTCAAGATTGGTTTAAGTAGAGACTGTTTTTAAGCTAGTTTAATAAACAATTGAATATGCACAAAATTAATCTACACACTCATGTAGTTGGATTTACTATTGTTCTAACGAAAATATTTAATTCGAATTTATACGATTCAATTAAGATTTCCGTTATGAAATTTGTACAAATTCTGGATAAAGTGTTCCTACGTGTTGATGACCGTACTCAATTTACGTTAATTCAGTTCCAGAGATATCTCAACTCTGACGCAAGGCCCCGTCCCCATATGCAATCAAAATAACTGAAGAATTTCGCTATATAAAAGAGAGACTTGCCATTATCTTGTTTCTGCTCAATTGAGATTTATCTCGATGAAGTTCTTAAGGGTTAAATAGAATTCTGTTCAAGTGCGTAAATAATTGTTAACTTATCGAACTTATTTGAGATTTACCACGTACAATATGGGTCTGACGAGCCCCCATACATACATACATATGTACATATAAATGTACATATATTCGAGACACACCTCTAAATTTTGCAGTTGATTTTACCTCGTCATGATTACGAAGACTCCTCAGTTATGACACGCTCTCCAGATAGTATTTAGTAAAATTTTACTCAACTTTTTTTTGAGAGCTGTGTATTTTTTTGGTGTTGTTAGAACGACAAATTAGATGTACATATAACAATTTCGTATTGATTTTATTTTTATATTAGCTAAAGGTCAACACCGAAGGTTATTGGCTTTTCACTTTGGTATTTAAGTTAATTATTCTGTATATTTCAAAATACACATTAATCGCGCAATTTTCACTCATTGTTGAAAACTCACGAGTTTTGGAACCGGTTCGCTAACTGCTGTCTCTCATGTATTACCAACGCCAGCAGCAGCACCACCATCAACAGCAACAGTTGGCAAGGGCACCTTGAAATCGAGCCCACCTAAATGTATACAAATTCAACCACATGTACTGTATATACTATACTATATACGCTGATGTGTGTGTTAACAAATTGTCATATGGCTAAACACTTTGTTTTGGATAAAACAGCAGACCTATTGGGCAGGGTGTTTGTCGTCAACATGCCAAAATTCAAATGCTGCTGCGAATTGCATCAGTAGCAGCAGCAGCAGCCATCTTGTTACCTCTGCCGACTGCAGCTAAGTGCAAGGAACGTAACAGAGAGTGTGAGAGAGAGAGAAAGAGAGGATGTACGGCGTCGGCTGACTTAACTGCCGGCATACGTATATACGTGTGACGTCTGACAGACAGCGACACTCTTTGGTCTTTGCTCTCACGGACTCACCTTATATCTGAACCACAGCAGGCTGTTGGGGTATATTTGTTAGATAGAAAATGCTTGCATATTGAACACCACTCACTGCCGTAGCAGGTATTTCAGTGTGGAATTCGAAAAGCTCTTGCCTTTTATCACAACACCAGCGTCAACGTCAAAGTTTTCGCTCACTTCGTGTTTGCTCTCTCGTCGGCACACATATACAAATACACTTTCGTTCTCTCGCAGCAACACGATAACAGCTGGCCTTGCGCCAACCACTGCTGCTAGATATACAACAACGACATATGTATGCATGTATGTATGTATATCAGTCAAGCATTCGCATACTCAGACGCTTGCACACGTAGCGGCGAGAGAACGGCAAAAACTATTTATTTACATGGAGTGAACGGCGATCGTTCATTACAGTCTGCTGCGGTGTGTTTCGTTCGCAGGTTGAACGCGTAACGCGCTTTGGTCCAAAAGTGATAAAACAAAAAAAAATTGCACAGAACGAAAAGTGAAGTATTTTGTTTACTGATAAAAAAGCAAACGTGTGTTGTGTGACATATTAAACGAAAGTTCTGTAACCCTAGGCATAACTACAAAAACCAATAAAGATATTAAATAAATTCCAGCTGTGAAAAAAGGAAGAAGTTGTACGCGTGGCGCCAAAAAGTTACTTTGAATTCATTTCGACAGGATACGCTGTGATTGCAACATAACAACAGGAACAAAATGAACGGCAATTGGTAAGTGCTTACGAGATTTGCGAAATTTTTGCAAATTGCATAATTTTGCAGCTCAGCAAAAATGAGATAAAAACGAGAAAGAATAAAGAAGCAGTAGGAATCTGACGACAGACTGTCTGTCGCTTTACACAGCAGGAGCCTTTCACTTTTCAACCCCTAAAAGCTTTTACAGCACGATTAATACAAGTGATGAATATATACATACATATATACGTATATACATCCGTAGACTATCGTCTGCAATGTTTGTATGTGTGAGCAGCGTATGTTGCCGCAGTTGTTTTATAAATACACATTTTTTTTTTTGATTTTTTTGGCAACATTTTTATCTCTTTTTGTTTTGCTACGTTTCTCATGTATATTCGTATCATACACAGATTATGTTTAAATGTTTAAATGTTTTAATTCATAAAAATAGAAAGAAGCAGAGCATCAATAGCAGCATCAGCTGCTGCTTTTAGCGCCATCTAGAGGCTTTTGAGTTCACTAAACTCGAAGTTGTCATGTTCTCTTCATTTATCGCTTTGTTAAGCAATTCCTAAACTTTGTTTATCTTAATTCTCTATTCAGTTTACATTTCAAATCCGTCTGTATTGAAATTCAATTGAAAAATGTGTCGTGTATACCGCGATTCGTGTTTAATTGCCACTAGCTAAATTATTTCAAAAAATTAACGAATGCACAATATGTTATTAAGCAGTTGAACACGTGTCGACGTTAGAGGGTGCTCCCTCTTTGGAATTCTTACATTTATGAGTAATTTAGGAAAACGTAACCTTTGAAATTTTTCGCTGATAAAATTGCCTTGCACTTTTGTGTATTCAATGCGAGGTATTATAGTCCAAACTGCAGATATCTTATCTACAGATCATATATTATATTAGATTATCTGTAGTTAAGTTGACTACAAAATAATGCAGGTCAGTAACAGACACCAACTACTCTGACTCATAATTAAACTTTGCCTTCAAACAATAGGTCTGAGTTCTATCTGAAAAATATATGTATGTATATTTTGGCAATTGTTTATTTCGATTTTGTTAAGTAATTAGGAAACTGTTTCAGCAGGTGTGCACGTTTTATAAACTTGGCCAACATTTTATTCTTTTTTGCTTTTTCTCTTTATTTTTGTCTTTATTTAGTGTGAGATTTATTTTGGTCAATGTGAATTTCATTTCACACAAGGTGACATTTTCTCAGAGTTCTTAACAAAAATATGTAATCATCACACTTGCGAATACGTATTAACAAATGCAATGTAATTTAATTAAGAACACAAATGCAATTAAGAACAATTAAGCGAATTGCAGAAAAAAAAAAATAAATACAGTGCAATGGCAATGCCAGCAAAATTATGGTAAAATTCCATATGATTTCTGTTTCCAATTCACTGACAGCAGAGTAGTCTATATGTTAATTTTGAAAATGTGGATAGTCAGACAGTATAATATTTCTACTCCACTCTAATAACAATATTTTAATACATATTTCTATAAATTAAAATATATTATAGTTCTTAATACAAATAAATAATTATAAGATAATCTTGTTACTATCAGTTGCTATCCATCTACCCATGTGATGTTTAGGTATGCAAATTTGTCACTTACTAAATTTATTAAAAATAAAATAAAAATCAATTATTTAATCAAACTATTGAAAATCAGTTAAATAAAGTCTGAAGTTAAACATATAAATAAATACATGCAGATGTAAATTTTGCATTATCAATTTCAACCGTTAAAAGCTCAAATTTCCAATTTGCAACGACTTTGCTTAAACAAGTATTGCATACTTTTAGGCCGCTTAGAATAATGTTGCAGAATTTGCTATAGCAGTTAGCTACACAAGCGCCAAGCAAAAGAGCTATGCACGAAAAGCTAACTGCTAAAAATTTTAACGATGATATTATGAAAAGTTCTTGATAAACTATTTTAATGAAAGTAATGATTAAGAACAGATAATTTTATGTGAGAAGAGCTTAAAAACAGATATTCAAGCATTGACCTGCAGTTATCTAAAAAAAGAAATCTTGGGTAATTTAACGCTATTTGCGGTTGAAAATTTCCAGCAAAAAAATAAATTCACCAAATAACAAAATACTTAGAATTAGATAGTATAAATATATCTTATTTATATGCGACACGGTAGTCGTGAACTGCACTATCATTGCCTATGGCTATGGGGGTATGTCCCGCTGCGTATACATAATATTCTTTATACGTATACGTAATATTTTGATGTAATTCCCAATTGCTCTCAGACTTACTTTGTCGATTTGAAACTAACTTTTTGCTGTTATCTGTTGCTTTGCATAGTTTTGTTTTTCTTGTTGTTATCAGTCAACAGTCTGCGCTTATCAGCTCAGTTCTATACTTTTTTCGAATTGGTTGCCACACTTTCATTCTCATCTCATGACAGCCTCCAGTTCAGAATACTTTCGATGCGTTTGGTCAGTCTGTTGCTGCTGTGCGGAGGTGGTTCTTGGCAGCGCCATGTCAACCACTGCGGATGGTCGAAGTGGTCTCAGTGGAGACTGAAGAGCTCCTTATCCAGGTTAGTTGTGAGATACGGCCCTGTATAGTAGTATTATCTAATCGCTTGCTCAGCTGCAATAAACTCTCAATTCAATTGACTGACGACTGCATGCACTCGAAACAGATAAAGACACTTTTGTCCATCCGGCAATAATGTATCGCTTTGACCTTGGGCCCGTGTTGTTGCTCGACAATTGGTAATTGAGTTTACAGTTACCCCCCCCCCCCACACCGATTTTTACGATAACAGATGCAAAATAATTCCATCTTATCTTTAAGCTTAAACACATACTATTTTCAATGTGTTTTATGGCGAGCTATTCAGATTTGTTGTCTTGCCATTAAATCAAACGATTTACAAAAATCAAAAACAAAATTCCATATTTATGAGCTGCGATAATATACTATACTATACTATACTATATTTCAGGTTGGTTAACGTCAACTAAGTCTACGTAACACATATTAGATTGTAAATACCAAAGTGACTTAAGCAATTTGTACTTTCTACTATATTAAGACGATCCTCTCTCATTTTAAATGGAACCTGATATGCTTCTCTCATTATTCATCTTAAGTCAAAAAAAAATAGATATATATATATATATATATGTGGGGGCACTAATATGCCGAGTTGAATGATTGAAAAACACTCGTTATTCTAGAACGCATTCAGAAACTTGTTCAGGAACTGCAAGGGAACTTTGGGTACTACGATATGCAATGAGACTGTTCTCAGTTCTCAGAATCACAATGTTATGTTGTGGCCCTCATCATCTCTGGCGAATCTTATTTAAATAAAACTCCTCAATGCCAGACCCAAGACAGTATTACCCCGGGCTTCAATCGTGAAACAACGACTTCGCGAGTTAAGATTAGAATACAAAATATATATTATATGTATATGTATATTTATGAATAGAGAGAGAGAGAGAGAACGGAGTATATACAGTATTCCCTTAATACAACAAATTCAGCAAATAATTATCAACTCAAAAAGTACATAAATTGCTGTACAAATTATATCAATACAATGCACACAGATCAAGTTTACTTTATAAAAACGATAAATACTCACACACTGTCACAATTGAATTGGAATTGGAAAAAAAAATATTTAATCATACTAATTATCATAAGATACTCCGCAAAATAATCAACACAATTAAATTGTTATTATCGAAGCGTAAATTTACTTTTAGTGTGTTTCTATATTTCTATATTCTATTTGCACAACAGTTTTTCAATGTCTGTCAATTCAACACAAGCAAACAGAACTCTTGATACATTCCAAGAGTAGAAAAATGTGAACATTTCAATATTGAAATAAATGTAGTCCACAAATGGAAAATGGAACAAATTTTGATGCAGATTCCAAATATGGTCAAATCTATAGGCAGAATTAAAAAAATTTCGAAAATCTTTTGATTTTTGACTTAATTATTTCTTTTTAAATTTAATAGGAGCATTATTTTAATTGGCAAAACTACGATCTTATGAAGATTATCTACCTTTTGAGCCATATCTCCGAAAATATTTCTTGAAATCAACTGGGTTAAAGTTTATTGAATTGATACCTTTTTGCAAGTGAAAAAATTTTTCAATCGATTGATATTCAACAATGTTATGGCTTCCCAAATTTGAGGAGATATCGGATTTTCGGCTGTTCTACGATTTTATTGGCATTTTTCCATTGTTTTCGCAATATATTTTAAAATACTGCTCCAAATCTATTGCGCTAAAGTTTTTTATGCATATTTTGATGCCAGAAATCGAATGGACTCAAAAAAAATCCAATCTGAAAATTTTCACTTTTTTGACTTTTTTGTAAGGAGTTGGTATGCAAAAATGGTCAAAATGGGGTCAATATTGAAATATGCCAAAATGGAATAAATTTTGATGCAGATTAAAAATATGATCAATATCATTGACAAAACTGCAAAATTTATGAAAATCGGTTGATTTTTGGCAAAGTTATGGCCTCTCAAAGTTGATGAAGCCCTCATTTACTTGGCCAAACTATGATTTTAAGAAGATTTTCTACTGTTTTGGTCATATTTTGGAAAGTATTTCTTCAAATTATCTGAAGTAAAGTTATTTATGACTATAGAATCGAAACGATTCACGAAAATAATTTTTTTTTAAAATCGGTTGATTTTTCAAAAAGTTTTGAATCTCCAAAGTTGAGGAAATAACGCGGTTTCGGCCAAATCACGATTTTATTACCATTTTTCGATTTTTAGGCCATATTTTCTAAAATATTGTTCCAAATCTAGTGCGGTAAAGTTTTTTATGCATATTTTGATGCCAGAAATCGAATCGACTCAAAAAAATTCCAATCTGAAAATTTTCACTTTTTTTGACTTTTTTGTAAGGGGTTGGTATGCAAAAATGGCCAAAAAGGGGTCAAAATTGAAATATGCAAAAATAGAATAAATTTTGATGCAGATTTAAAATATGATCAATATCAGTGACAGAACTTCAAAAATTTTCAAAATCGGATGATTTTTGGCAAAGTTATGGCCTCTCAAAGTTGATGAAGCCCTCATTTATTTGACCAAACTATGATTTTAAGAAGATTTTCTACTGTTTTGGTCATATTTTGGAAAGTATTTCTTCAAATTAACTGAAGTAAAGTTATTTATGACTATAGAATCGAAACGATTCACGAAAATAATTTTTTTTTTAAATCGGTTGATTTTTCAAAAAGTTTTGACTCTCCAAAGTTGAGGAAATAACGCGGTTTCGGCCAAATCACGATTTTATTACCATTTTTCGATTTTTAGGCCATATTTTCTAAAATATTGTTCCAAATCTAGTGCGGTAAAGTTTTTTATCCATATTTTGATGCCAAAAATTGAATGGGCACAAAAATTTCCGATTTGGAAATTTTCACTTTTTTGACATTTTTGTAAGGGGTTGGTATGCAAAAATGGTCAAAATGGGGTCAAAATTGAAATATGCCAAAATGGAATAAATTTTGATGCAGATTCAAAATATGTTCAATATCATTGACAGAACTGCAAAAATTTTGAAAATCGGATGATTTTTGGGAAAGTTATGGCCTCTCAAAGTTGATGAAGCCCTCATTTATTTGACCAAACCATGATTTTAAGAAGATATTTTTACTGTTTTGGTCATATTTTGGAAAATATTTCTTCAAATTAACTGAAGTAAAGTTATTTGTGACTATAGAATCGAAACTATTCACGAAAATAAATTTTCTTAAAATCGGTTGATTTTTCAAAAAGTTTTGACTCCCCAAAGTTGAGGAAATAACCCAGTTTCGGCCAAATCACGATTTTATTACCATTTTTCGATTTTTAGGCCATATTTTCTAAAATATTGTTCCAAATTTAGTGCGGTAATGTTTTTTATGCATATTTTGATGCCAGTAATCGAATGGACTCAAAAAAATTCCGATCTGAAAATTTTCACTTTTTTTGACTTTTTTGTAAGGGGTAGGTATGAAAAAAAATTTAAAAATGGGTCAAAATTTAAAAGTACTACGATTGACAAAATTTAAATGCAGATTAAAAGTGTGATAAAAACCATTGATAAAAATGTAAAATTTTTGAAAATCGGACTATATTTGGTTAAGTTATGGACTCTCAAAGTTGATAAAGTACCTACTTTTTTTGGAAAAACACGATTTTTTGAAATTTTTTAGTCTTTTGGCCATATTTTCAAACATATTTATTGAAATTAATTGAAGTAAAGTTTTTTATGATTTAGAATCAAAATTTTTAAAATCGGTTGATTTTTCTCAAAGTTATGTCCCTCCAAAGTTGAGGAACTATTCTATTTTTGGCCAAGCCATGATTTTATTACCATTTTTCCTTTCCTGAGGACATATTTTCTAAAATTTTGGTCCAAATCTAGTGCGGCAAACTTTTTTATGAATATTTTGATGCCAAAAATCGAATGGGGACAAAAATTTCCCATTTCACAATTTTCAATTTTTTTGACTTTTTGGTAAGGGTTAGGTATGCAAAACCGGTGAAAATTGGGACCAAATTTAAAAAATGCCAAAACGAAATATATTTTGACGCACATTCAAAGTATGATAAAAACCATTGACAGAAATGCAAAAATTTTGAAAATCGGTTGATTTTTGAAAAAGTTATGGCCTCCCAAAGTTGATAAAGTACCTACTTTTTTTGGACAAACACGATTTTTTGAAATTTTTTAGTCTTTTGGCCATATTTTCAAACATATTTATTGACGTTAATTGAATTTTTATGAATTTAGAATCAAAACGCTTGACGGAAACAAAAAAATGTTTTAAACCGGTTGATTTTTCTCCAAGTTATGAATCTCCAAAGTTGAGGAACTATTCTATTTTTGCACAAGCCATGATTTTATTACCATTTTTTCACTCCTTGAGCCATATTTTCAAAAATATTGCTCTAAATGTAGTGCGGTAAAACTTTTTATGCATATTTTGATGCCAGAAATGGAATGGGGACAAAAATTTCCGATTTCACAATTTTCACTTTTTTTGACTTTTTTGTAAGGGGTAGGTATGAAAAAAATTGCAAAAAATTGGTCAAAAATTAAAAGTACTACTATTGAGAAAATTTAAATTCAGATTAAAAGTATGATAAAATCCATTGATAAAAATGTAAAATTTTTGAAAATCGGACTATATTTGGTTAAATTATGGACTCTCAAAGTTGATAAAGTCCTTCATTTTTTTTGGTCAAACTACGATTTCATGAACATTTTTTACTCTTTTGGCCATATTTTCAAACATATTTATGATTTTAGAATCGAAACGATTTACAGAAATGAAAATTATGTATCTCCAAAGTTTAGGAAGTATTCTATTTTTTGCTAAAGTTAATAAGGTCTTTTTATTGGAAGTCATATTTTCAATAGCATCACTCTCTTTTAATAGATTGTTATGAAGGGTATTCAAGATCGCATTACTTGAAATGCAGAAAGAGCATAAACACGTTTAATATGAAAGTTCTCTGAATCAGTTGGGGGTTTATTGATCTTTATAAAGTAAATTGGTCGTCGTTTAACAATTAATAATCACGTACGAATCACGGACAGAAGGAACAACCGCTCACAACAAATGCGTGTCCCTCACGTAAAGCAATACATACATATTTCTCGTATAATCAGTTAGCTAATATCGCTTATCAGCTCTTATCCTCAGAACAATTCGAGTCGCTTGAGATATTTATGTGCAGAGCTCTTATTGTATATTACTTAGTCTCCGATGGAATGTTTTTTATGTTAATGGATAAGTTGAAAGCTTAAACACTTTCAGCAAATTCCTACTTAGGGTCTCTCGGTCAAGAGCAGATGGGGACCAATGTCAAGTAGAGAGAGGATTAGCGATAAAAATGCATTCTCCTAAAACTCCCATCAGTTTCTGCACAATAGGTCAGTCAAGTGGTGGTTGCTATCAATGCCTTGGAATGAAATTGTTTCTACTAATATGTTATTGCTTTAAAGTATATATTGATATTTATTTTTGTTACTTTTGGTTTAAGTTTGATTGTCATTTTGCTGCTGCTGCCTGATGCTGATTAATTGATTCGCTGATTAAAATACAATTCACCATCGAGATTCGTCCTTGAAGTCTTTAATCTCGCATTATATTATTTGCATAGGCTGCAATGAATTCAAACACGCTTGTTGGGCCATTTTTGAAACGGGTTTTCTCAGATTTTGTCAGATTTCTCAAATACAAAATTATTTCGCGTCTTTAAAGTTGTTTTTTTTTTATTTGCTGAATCTCTAGGCACGTCACAACTTGTCAAAAGACAGTTGATAAAAACAAAAAAAAAATTATGACGGCAATGCATACAATAAATATTTAATAAATTTATAACAAATTACAGAAAACATTTTGAATGTGCAATAAATTTGATTAGCACATAAAAACGATGAAAATTAACGTTGAAACCTCTATAGAACTCATTATATCGGCTAACATTTCATTCTAATGAGATTCTCTTAAAGTCATATTCTCTAAGAAATTCTCTATATTTTTCTGAGCATTGTCACACTTATGACTTTTAAACAGAATTCGAACCGGAATTAATTATTTATACGGAATCGGAAATCATAAGTATGTATGTATTTAGGGTGCAAATAGACTATGATAAAAAAAAGAAACATTTTGTTATATTTGAAATTCATATCAGGTCTGGCATTTACTCATTTTAACGTATTTGTCATCGGTGTGTCATTAATTATTGAAAAAGTCCATTACACCCGTTTCAATATTTGTACAGCAAGTCGATACAATTAAAGACGACCTTAGTTTAGTTGAGTTTCCATTTCCATTTCAATTTCAATTTCTGTTTTCTGGACCGTACCTTGTTGTGACTCTATTTGGCATTGTATAGAAGGTATTATCTGTGCTGAATCCCCCCCAACTTATCAGCACCTTGATATGAATCCTACTGTACGGAGTGAGGGAATTAACTGACAATTAACAAATTATGTGCGGTTAATTATGTATGCATAACGGTTATCAGACGAGCTATGAGTAGTTATGATAGGTTAGGCTATATGTTTTTCTGATTCCGTCACAAATCGTGAGACAATAATACGCTCCTATCTGCTATCCCCACAGCTGAAATTACAAATGAGAGATTTGCACAACTGTTCCGGTATTTTATTTAATTTCAGTATTCAGTATTATCTTTTCTCTTGGAGCCCAATTTGCGAATAAAAACAAACCAAATAACTTTTGTATAGAGTACTACGAGTAGGTTGAGTTTTCCTCTCTCTTTCTCTCTAGCTATGGGGTTATTGCATCGAGTCTTTAGTATATTTCTCTGAGGCACACGCCAAGTTCAGACAATAGATCAGTAGGAATAGAAACGTATTCCTAGCTCTGATTACTATATGTTTATACTAACTAAGAGTCAAGTGAATATTAACTAAGATAAATGCGATAAATCACTGATAAGTGGCACATGCGACGTGCGACATGCCACATGCCACCGCAAATTGTACAATTTATAATGAATTCTGAATTCTGCGGTCAATGATCAGTTGCCAAAAATATGCCATTATACTGATGTCATTTGAGAGACCAACAATTTAAAGCGATTTATTTTTGAGATTTAACTTCAATTCAGACAATTTATATCGTAGCTAAAAAATAAAACGCTACGACGCAATTTCCTTATAGAAGTTTAGCTGTAAAGTAGCGAAAACTTAAATTGATTAGAGTACGATATTATTGAAGTACAATTCTCCCCTCACTCTAAGCAAAACCAGATATACTAAAGTATATGTAAATAAATGCATCTATAACTAGTATCTAGTCGTAGAATTAACCACTATAAAACCCAATCTCGATTTACTAAGGGATTTTCCAATCTCCAAGTTGGCATTAATTGTGGAAATGGAACGCTGACAATTTGCATACAGTACGATTGGGTGCCCAAATAGTTGGTGAGGTTACTTTTCCGTCGGCCATATCGTATCTTCTGACACCTACATATTCAACAAGTGCAATTAACCACAGTAAACCCTGACAAGTGAAGTTCAAGTTGATAATACTTTAGGTTGACAGAGAAAAAGGCGGGTAAAATGCTGAAAATATGCAGGCGGGAATTATTAAAATAAATAGGAGATTATCAAATATGTATATATTATATATATATATAAATATGTTTTTATATGAAAATTACCCATATTTTTAACTGACCTAAATTTTAAGGAATCTTTCGATTGAAATTAATATATAGAAGCTGTTAATGTGGGTTGGGCACAGAGACTGGTAAGTTTAAAGTCCATCACGATGAAGATTACTGGAACTCCGTCTCCCTCTTGTCTCCCTCCAACTTTTTTGTAACCCTTTAACATTGTCTTTATCAAGAGCTGATACAACGCCCCCTATATGGTGACTGTAAATGTAAATGACTTTGGCATATGCATTTGATTATCTCTCAACTAGTTTTCATATGCATTTCAATTGAGACATTATACAAGAAATATCCCCAGTACAAAAAATACAGTGAAGAACTAGAAAATAAAGCAGAATAAGACAAACTAAAGAGTGCTTGAATAAAGTGACTTGAATAGTTTTGACGTAACCTACGTCGCCAAAACAGGTGCATCTCATAAGAGAAACCGAGAAGGAATATCAACAATGAGAGACAACATTATCAGCTAACGGTTTAATTAAGGTACCGTACGCCGAAGCTTTAGCGTCAGCTTCAGTCGCAATTGTCGCTCAAAAAATGTTGTTGCTGTTGTTGTTTCTTTTTTTTTTGTGTGTGATTTTATAAATAGAACAATAGTAGTACTATATTGTCTGTTATAGTGCGGATCCACGCCCACACTCGCTTATTTTCGTGCTCGTATTTTGTCGTCGGCTGTCTGTCGTCGTTCGGTCGTGTGCCGAACGCAAAGCTTTGGCGCTACCGCTGCCGCTGTCGCAGTTGGCGTCGCAGTCGGAGCTGCTGCTGCTGCTGCTGTTCAGTTGTATAAATTGAAATCGATGTGAAACATTCAGAAGTATTCTTGCACTGACAGGGCACACAGGTTGTCAGGTGTCTCGTGTCGTTGCCGGCAAAGTGCAGCACCAACATACTATACTCCATACATATATTTAGCTGATCCTTTAGATATAGCTTAAATAAATATACATATTTACATATAACGGAAAGAGTGCCAGCGTTTGATATAGTGTTCTACATATAAAATTCGTCTCGTCATCTCAGCGTGTGTGATAATTTCAGTACTTAATTACTATATACATATAGTATAACTCTCCCGTGATCAAGTGATGCGCGAATTGAATAAAACAATACAATATACATATATGTTATAGTATTAAAACAAAAAAAAGCCCCCCTACTTATAAAAAGTTCCTTAAATCATGCTAAAGCTAAAGACCCTCGATCTGTTATTGCTGCTGGGCTGCTGCCTTAGCCTGTGCACAGCCAGAACTCTGCTCGATACGAGCACGGATGTGGAGATTATAACCTTAGAGGATAATGCTATTGGCAAAAATGAAGTCGAAACTTTCAATTTTAGCTCCTGGTAAGTTTTGCTTTGCCAATGCGCGCAAACTCATTAATTATAAATGATGAAGAGCAGTAAAAAATTTGCAAAAAATTTGAAATTATTGTTTCTGTATATTTCTTTTTGCATTAACTCGATAAGTTGAGTTGAGTTGAGTTGCTTCAACCGAACCGGTTCATAATTAATTAAACAAAGAATACTAATTCTTGCTTTCTCAAATTTGAATATCAGATATGCTATATAAGCTATATGGTATATATACTAAGTGCTTAAGCCGTATTGAAAGTATTCCGGATTTGCATATTGCATTCAATACTTATACCTAAAACGTGATCAAGAATGTGAAAACGTGACGTGTTTGGCTGTTGATTTCAATCTTTTCTATGAAAGAACTATTTAATTACTTATGCATACTAACTAATATTTTAGTTTTTAAAAAGATTGAAATACTTTTTTTGGTACTTCTTAAAAAGTACACTGTATAGAATAAATTATTTTACACTTTTTAAAATTTAGTTAAATTCAAATAATGTTTAAATTTTTCATTTAAATTCAATATCCTCGTATGCACTTCCCCATAAATTAATGGTTCAAAACATTGCTAAGTCGTGACAGTTTATGAAAAAGTCGGAATTACCTTAGTGTTAAACAGGTGTTAAAACAAAGCAATCTTACCTCAAATATTTTTTCTTTTCATTACAGTTACATTTTTTTTTTTTTGTTTTTCTTAGCTACATTTTTTATTGTTGCAATCAATTGATTTTCAAATCACACTAATTAATAACGTCAGCATGCTGGCAGCGCGCCCTTTCTCTTTCTACATGGAACTCTCCCTCTCGTTCTTTCTGTTTCCTTCTCTCTCTCTCAGATACAGCTAGTTATCGCCATTTACACTTGGGACATGGCAATTATTGTTTGCAAATTTACGGCTTACTCTAATTGAACAATATGATAGGCGGGAAAGTTTATAGCGTAGGTCCACATAAAGTCCACAAATTTATAGGATTTGTAGCTGTAAAAAAAAACAAAATTTGTTTTGTTAAATTATGAGAAAAATATTAATTATAATAATTATATTTAATTTGTACACACAAAATTTTGAGGAAAATGTAAAACATTTTATGATTCTAAAAAAATATATTATTATTAATATTCACAATTTATTGCAATAAAAAAAAATGTATTTTTTTAAAAAATTATTTTAAATTATTATTATTAATTGTGAAAAAATATTAATTACAATTATGTTTACTTTATTTGATAATTTCAGTCAAATTTATTGCACTGGCAAGTTGTTGCATACGGTGCAAATGGCCAAATTGTATCCGGACTCGAAGACGTTTGTCGACATGAAACTGATCGTGTCGCCGGAGAAAACTTTGGAGGACTTTGATGCCTTCATGGCAGCTAAGAATGATCAACCCACCCGAGATGAAATAAGGGGATTTGTTACTGTAAGTTGTGCAGGTGAAGAATCTAAATGGGAATTATTTAGTAACTCCACAAAATTGTAGGAACATTTCGGTGATAAGGGCACCGAATTGGATGTGTGGACTCCACCAGACTGGACGGAGCATCCTGGTTTCTTGGACGTTATCGCTGATCCCGATCTGAAGCAATGGGGCGTCGATCTGAATAACATTTGGAAGGATTTGGGTCGCAAAATGAAGGATGATGTGCACAAGAATCCCAACTATTATTCCATTATACCCGTGCCCAATCCTGTGATTGTGCCTGGTGGTCGCTTCATTGAGTTCTACTACTGGGATTCCTACTGGATCATTCGTGGTCTGTTGCACAGCGAGATGAAGGACACAGCACGTGGCATGATCGAGAACTTCCTATCGATTGTTCAGCGCATTGGCTTCATACCGAATGGAGGTCGTGTCTACTACTCGGGACGTTCCCAGCCGCCGCTATTGTCGGGCATGGTGAAGAGCTATGTGGATTTCACCAAGGATGATCTCTTTGCCATTAACTCCTTGGAGATACTCGAGCATGAGTTCGAATACTTCATGAATAATCACGCTGTCCAGGCCAAGGGACACAATATGTTTGTGTATCGTGACACATCAACGGGACCACGTCCTGAATCCTACAGCGAAGACATCGAGACATCGGAGAATTTCAAAACACCCGAAGATAAGGAGGATCATTACAGTGAACTGAAGGCGGCGGCCGAGTCGGGCATGGATTTCAGCTCACGTTGGTTCATCAACGAGAATGGCACTAATGTGGGTAATCTGACAAATGCCAAAACCCGTTCCATTGTGCCCGTCGAGCTGAATGCCATACTGTACTGGAATGCCAAGATTATTGCCGAATTCCACTCCAAGGCTGGCAACGTTGAGAAGATGACCGAATACGAGAACAAGGCCAAGAAAATTCTAGAGGTATTATTTTATTATTAGAGATTTTTTTTTTTTTTTTTGAAAAATTTAATAAATGTTTAAATGTTTCCCTTTCAGGCAATTCAAGCTGTGCTGTGGAACGAGGAAGCTGGTTGCTGGCTGGACTATGATCTGATCAATGAGAAGCCACGTGATTATTTTGTTACATCCAATCTGTCGCCGCTCTGGGTCAAGGCCTACAACATCTCTGACACGGAGAAGATCTCCAAGTCAGTGCTCGCCTATATTGAACGCAATAAGCTGGATGAATTCCCAGGTGGTGTGCCCAATACACTCTATCATACGGGCGAGCAATGGGATTTCCCCAATGTCTGGGCACCCTTGCAGTATATAGTTGTCGAGGGAATCGATAACTTGGGCACAGAGGAGGCTAAGATTTTGTCTACGAACTGGGGACATCGTTGGGTCAAGTCCAACTTTGAGGCATACCGCGAATCCCGCGCCATGTTTGAAAAGGTAATAGGGATAGGTACAAAGAGGAATCTCAGTTTGCAAATCTAATCTCAACACCTACCCTTTCAGTATGATGCGGAGAAGTTCGGTGGACACGGTGGAGGTGGTGAATACGGTGTCCAGAAGGGATTCGGCTGGACCAATGGCGTAATTATTGAATGGTTGACGAAATACGGTCGTCACATCACGTTGAGCAACACGGACGCAGCAGGTGATAAGAAGCAACAACAGGAATCCTAACATCTTTGATCCAATTCATACTGAATATACCCAAGCATCATCGGCCTATAATTGCCTCATTATCTGTTGGTGTCTTGGTCCAAAAGATCGTTCACATATTAAGAATTAAAAAAAAAAAAAAAACTGCAAAAGAATGAAGCTACCCTAGAGAAGGCTCAAATAGTTGATAAATATATATATATAAATATCTGATCCATCACATCATCAATCATAGTATAAGATCTATCTCTGTCTCTCTCACTGACTTCAATCTACGCTATTTTACGATACAACGAAAAAGCAGCAGCATGAAGATATACGATAAAACTCAACTAAGCATTTGAAACTCAGCAAAGCACCAGGATAAGCAAAAAAAAACATTTATGCAGAACGAGCGTATTATACACCCAACTCTCTGATTCCGTGTACTATTATTTTTCACATTTCGCACAAAAAGTTTCGCTTTACATTTGTATTCGACATATTGCCTACGTCTTGAGTCGCCTCGCCACGCCTTGCCACGTCTATAGTCGCCTCGCATCTATACTATACTACTATCTGTGTCTGTTCTGTCAAGTCTCTCAATCTCAAGCGTGTCACGTCTTAAACTCTTTAACGTAAGTGTTTTGATTAACATTGTTGTCTCTCAAAATTTTTATTTTTTTAACCCGCTAATTAACCTAACAAGCCATTTAAATGAGTATTCTAATTTTTCTTTATAACAATTCCTTTATTTTTTTGTTAATTAAATTTTAATTTAAATTAATTTAACACTGCCAAGGAAATCAACTTAGCCAAATTTAGAACCATGAGCGAATTCATTTTGTGCACGAACCTTGCAGCACCCAGTGTTTAGCTTAGACAAGGCAACAACCAAAGCCAAAATTTGATTACTTTGGCACTGTTACAATGAAAACTTAACTAATTTTTTTTAATGTTTTTTAAATTAAGCAGCAATTCCCATTTATCGAACTAATGTTGTTAAGCCATTTTACTAATAATCTCTCGTATATTTTTTTCACACAGTGCCACGAAGTCAACTCATCAGCGTATTGGGTGTAACAGTTGTGGCATTAGTGAGTGTGCTGGTCGGACGTTTCATATGGTGAGGTGAGTTTGTCGGCAATAATTGATTGAGAATTTTAAAAGTACTTGTAATGAATTATAATTGAATATTATTTCTCCCATTACAGCAACTGACAATATGATAATGTGATGCCCGTTTCGACTGAGTTTTGCGTGTTTCTCTTATAATTATTATTAATTTTTTTTTAGTTAATTTTGCCTGTTGCTTGGCAGTATTACATATTTCAAATTGCAGTAGTTGAGTTAGTTGAATTGTACAAAAAGTTTGGCGGAAATACCCAAATTTGTTATTGTTTATTAAATATTATTTAGAATTGTTAGTAAGCATGTACACAGACAACAATTAAAAATACTATACTTTAAGATACCCTGTGCTAAGGTCTTTAATAACAGTTTTCACATGCCTCCGTGTATTAGAACACAGCTTTAGCATAGTTCTAAAGTTTTGATCATAAATTTTCTGGACTAACAGCACTGACGACAGCTCTGCACATACTTTACAGCTTGCTGTTAAGTCCCTCTCAGCGATGCTGTCATCGGTACTCTCACTCCCTTGCGCTCTCTTTGCGTTCTTATGCATTTCGCACGCTGTCCAACAAGTGGTATATAAGAAAAAACACAAACACGTAACAGAAGAAGAAGAGATCTAATTGCTGTCCTGCAGCCACTGCTGCTGGTGCAAATGGTGGTCACAATAGATACGCAAGCATTTCTCTAAACTTTATATACTATACTAAACTACATATATACTATTTGATATATGAACAATTTAGTTCACGTACCTTTAAATAATTTCTGATTATGCCCAGAAAACTTTCACATTCGCACACATACACAAACACACCGAAAAGGTTAGAAAAAAAGTCGCACAAACCCGCCAATATGCGCACTTAACAAATACGAATCGAAATGTATGAATTGTGGTAATCGCGAACAATAACGTACATACGAACGAGTGCGCCTGCTTTATAAACACTATGCACACTTATTTTTCTTATTTTGCTATAGCATTTCTGTAAATTATTCACTTTAATTCGCACACAAAAAATAAACCAACAAAAAGTTTCGCGAAGCAGCCGTCAGTGGCATAACGGGACTACCAGTGTAGCTGCATTACATATTGCAGAAAACACCGAAAAAATACCAGATGTGCGAATTAATCGCGATCGATAGGCAATAAGCAGTGAGTGCGTTCATTTTTAGTACATTTTGGTAATCGCAGCAAAGGCGGGATGTTAGTTGCATTTGAATTTATTTTTTAAATATCATTATTATTGACCTTTTGGAAAGGGCACACGGTATAATAAAAAAGATAGCCATGCATGCAAACAGACATACATATAAATAATTATAATATAATATTAATGTTAATTATTACCGTAGTAGTATCCTCGCAACCCCCATGAAGACAATATTTGTGAAACGAAAGACAATTAGGTTGATATTTTTGTTGTGTGTTAATTGTTAACAAGAATTTTGCCAAATTGTTTGCTCTGACTTTATAAATAAATTAAAAATAAATAAACAAAAACATATACAATACATATATGTGTGCATGAGTTCAATTAGTTTCAATTATACAATTATTATGGCAACGTTTTTAAACTTTTTATTTCAGGCGAAATTGTTTCAAGTAGACATCTCGGCTGAGTCACGATTGTTTATTTATACAACTTTTATTAATAATATATATATATATTTATATTTGATATAGTTTATATATGGTTTATATGGGTTTTTTTTTTGCTTGCGCTAAATTCAATAATGGAAACTTATCTACCAAAATAGCTAAACCGACATTGACAATTGCACTTTTGCGACTGTGGGGATATGACTCGTTACTCGTTACTTAGCTAAGGTATGACAAAACAAATCTACACACAAAACTAAACAACAAATGAGCAGCAATAAAATATGGATAAATTATACAGTACACAGTACATACAAAATATAAAATATTAGTAGATATATTCATTTGTGTGTGTAACGCACCGCTTGATTCAGTGAGTGTGAGAGCTGAGAATCTGCGAGTCGGGCGAGTCCAACCAACTAGTTTGACTGCTGTTGCTGCTGCTGCTGTTGCTGTTGCTGCTGTTGTGGCTCGTGACTGAAGTAGGGAGCTGTGTTTGGCGTGAGCAATGTGTGACAGATATCACAGACCCGTGCAACTCGCTTCCGGGGTCCTGATGGCACCGTTTTCGTTAAACATTTATCGCAGTAGATGTGGCCACAGTGACGGCAATGGATCTTCCGCACCATCACCGTGAAGTATGCATTGCATGTGGGACAATTATTCACGTCGTCATCGTCCTGCCAACGTACCTCGGTGTCCGCATGCCGCAGCTCCTCCAATGACATCTGAAAAAATGAAAATAAATTATAAATATTTTTATATATATATTATAAATAGATTATGAAAGTTATTATAAATAATATAAATATATTAAACAAAACAAATCAAATAAAGTTTTGTCTTTCATTTTAAAAATAATAAAATAAAACTTAATATAAATCAAGTTACCTGAAGCGTTTGAGACAATTTGACAAAATCTTTTTGCACCGTTTCCATGGTGGACAACTCCTCCTGGAGCGTCTTGATCTTAGACTTATAATCTGAATTCGTTTTTGATAATTTCTCCTGCAAGACAAACAAACTTTTAAGCATGATTCAGATCAGGAATCAATATCAAATAAAATTACATTAGTTTCCTGTAGTTCGATAACCTCCACGCGGCACTCGGAGAGTTGCTTATTAAGCTCAGCCTCTTTGCGCTCCAGTAGAGTCTTTGCCGTCTCATGGGATTGCACGGTGACCAGATGCTCCGTGATGCGATCCCTATAAAGGATAATGATAAATTTCGAAAATATATATCAATATTTTTGATATTTGCAACTTACTGCAGCGATTTGATATCTAATTGCACTTTCCGTTTGTAGGCGTGCCTCTCGTTATCGCTCTCCAGGAGCTGGGCACGCAGTATCTTAATCTCATCCAAGGATGTGATGCACTTCTGTTTCTCATACTCGCTGCTCACACGCGCCTGGATGAGCTCGCTCTTCTGGCGCAGCAAGAGCTCGTGGAGCTCGACCACCGTGTTGGGCAGATTGATGAACTGTTCATCGATCTCCGCGGATGTGGCCAGAAAACTGCCGGAGAGGAAATCGTTGTCAGCCTGCAAGGTCTCCAGCTGCTGATTCACTCTTTCCCGATCATTTGTGATGCGCTGCAGTTGCCGCAGTATCTCCTCTCGCGTCTCCAGGAATCTTTGCTGCATCATCTGCAGTTGCTCCTCGCTTCCTTTGAGCTGTTCCCGCAGGTTTTGTACTTCGGTCTTGTGGGCCTCACGCTTCGTCTGCCACTGATTCTCCAGATCATGCCGCAGAGCCGCCTCCTTGTTCAGCTGCTCCCGGGACTCACCAACTTGTTTTTGCAGCGTCTCCAGTTGCTTCTGTTGCTGTTTCTGTGCAAGATTCAACTCCTCCGTTTGCTGCTGCATCGCGTTGCACGAGCTGCAACTGGCGGCGAGGACATCTGTGGACGTGGACTTGTGGATGCTGTCAGACACATCATTTGGCATGGCGCTGGAGGATTCCGACTTGGCTTGGAGCTGCTCGTCCGCTTCGCGCAGCTTCTCCTTTAGCGCCTTCATCTCTTCCTGCAGTTGCTCGACTATGGAGTGCATCATCTCCGCATCCTCAGTGGACTACAACAGGAGATTAGAGTTCTAGAGCGGCACAAGAACAGATTCCCATTGATATATTTACTCACATATTGCTTGGCATGGTTTTTGCCAGCGGATCTTCCATTTGTACCATCTTGTTGTAAGCTACTGTTTAGTGAATCACCACCTAGCACTGTCTCCAGCGTCTTCTTCACCTGGTTTAGAACATTAGGAGCCAGGCCACCAGAAGGCTCCGGAGGTTGCTGCTGTTGCTGCAACTGCTGGAGTTGCAGCTGCTGCTGATGCAGTTGCTCCAGTTTGATGCGTTCCAGTTCAGCCTTGTAGACGGCGGACTCCTCGATAGTGTCCTGCACAAGCTGCTGTAGCGACGATATCTCCTCCTGCGCCCTGATGTCTTTCAGCTGCATCTCATTCTCGCTTTTCAGGTCGGCGACCATCACATGGGTTTTCAGCTCATCCAGATCATCCTGAAGCTGCTTGCGCTCCGCCTCCTTCTGCAAATAGAGCTCCTTCATTTTCGCCCGCTGCGTATTAAACTCATTCTGCATTTTCCGCATCTCCGCCTGCAGCAGCTCCAACTTATGCTGGTATGACGAGTCATCGTCACCTGCACGATATGGTTGATTAGCACATCATTCTATAGAAATTTACGTTGTGTTAATTGAATTACCATTGGTGACGTCTTTCTGCGTATCCGACGTGGTCTCGTTTTCTTCCATCCTTACTAGAATTTAATTTTTTGGCTAGTTAAATGCAAAAACAACAATTTGCTGTTTAGTTTACACTAGGGCTGCAAAACAATCATGTTAGAGATGGCACACTGTAACAGTTTGTGCGATACGAGCACTTAGCCAGAGATGGCATACAGTAACAAGTGTGCGATATTTAGCCAACAATTGTGCGATATTTTCTTCCGATGGTTTACATTAATTAGTAATTCGATTTAAATTACTCATATAATTTTAAAACTTTATTTTGAAGTTAAATCAGTAAAACATTTATTTATTAAAATATCATAATTCGCATCGATTAAAAATACCGAACTCAACTATCGATAGTCTTATCAAGCGATAAGGCGTATTCAATCAGTTATCGAATGATTAGCTAGTGACTGTCCATCGCTAATGCACATGTGTTTTGGCCGCAGAAACTCCGCTACGTAAAATAATAATTTTTGTAGAACGTAAATAAAGCGTAACAGGTGTAACTATGGTAAGCAGAATTTTCCCTTACAATGAGCACACACTGTAGCATAGTATAATTGTAGGGTAAAGGAAAAAAGCCGTATATTGATCGCAAAAAGGCCGTCACCTTCCACCTGGTGCATCGCAGTCAGCATGATCCGCTGGTCACGGACGAAAATGCCCCTCAGCGTGTTCTCCTGGAGGTGGGAGCTAAACAATCCAAGCCACAAAATGAAGCACCCGTGGATCCTGTGAAGCGTCAGGAGGAGCTGAAAACGTTTGGCATACATTTCGATGATGACTACGATTACATGCAGCATCTGAAGCAGCGCGAGAACGAAGTCGTCTGGGAGTACATGGAGAATCCCAATCAACCCAAGAAAACCCAGGAGGAGAATACCAAGGCTCGCAACATGTTGTCACTGCCAAGCTCAGTATTTGCCAGTGAGTTCGAGGAGAAGGAGGGTATGTTGAATAAGGCAGCTCCACAGCCAGGACCACGTTTGGATTGGGATCCCGATGTGGTTGCAGCCCTCGACAGTGACTTCGAGGACAACGATGACCTGGACGATGACTTCGTTATGCAGGCCATGGAAGGCGAAGACGACGAAGAGTATGATGATGAAGATGATGAATGGGAAGATGAAGAGCAGGACGTGGACTTCGATTCTGATGATTTGAATGATGGCGAGAATGATGATGAGCTCATGGATCGATTGGGACCGCTGCTCAGGCAACGTCGCTTCGACGACGAAGAAACCAAGTCACGGTTCACCGAATACTCCATGTCCTCCAGCGTAATACGTCGCAATGAGCAGCTATCGCTGCTGGACGATCGTTTCGAGGAGTTCTACAAGACCTACGATGATCCCGAGGTAGGTGATCTGGCGCTGGAAGAGATCGAGGGCGGGTGGCATCAAAAGCACCCCGTTGTCATGCAATGCCTCAAGGAATTCAAGAAGAAATCCGACGACATCGAGTACAACAAAGAATGGGACCGGGAACGCATCAAAAAGTACGAGGATGTTGTGGAAGGCGAACAGGATCCCACAGAGGAGCTGGTCGACTACGAAGTGGAGAACGACAAGCAAAAGAAATGGGACTGCGAATCCATCTTGTCCACCTACTCGAATATCTACAATCATCCGAAACTGATTGATGAGCCGCGTTCCAAGCGACGACCTGCCCCCATACAGATCGATCCCAAGACAGGACTGCCCACAAATGTACTGCGTGGCGACTCCCAGCTGACAGCCAAGGCGCTGGCCAATCTCGAGGATGAATCACCCGAAGCAACAGGTCCAAAATCCCTCTGTGCCAAGTCTGTGCTCTCCACACTCAGTGTGCTTTCCATACGGCCCAAGGATGAAACTCCAGAAGAGAAGCGGGAACGTAAACGTCTGCTCAAGGATTATCGGAGCGAGCGGCGCATCGAGAAGAAGGCGAACACGGATGCCTTCAAGGAGGAGAAGAAACGCCAGACGAGTGTGAAAATCAATCAACGCACCAATCAACAGGGTTCCACAATTGTCTAGAGATCCACACTGTTTAACAATAAGTTCCACATTTGTTTGCCTTCAACAAATAAAATACACATATATATATTATTATTATGTTAACTAAAAGGATAAGAAGTTTTGATAACAAGCCGGCTGCGTGACTTGCGTGACAGTTGTAAACAAAAGGATGTGCTGGGATAGCGTGGGGGATTCATTGATAATGTGGATCCTATTGTGACCAGCGGCAACAAATTGTCCCTAGACACACACCCGACTTTAAATTTCCACATGGAACTATATTATATATTATAGTGAAAGCGAAGCAGAAGAAGAAGAGAGTGGGAGTGTGGGAAGTATGCCTTCCCGTGAGACATGAGCATGGGAATTCCAGTTAGATAGCGACAACCCCAGCCTTATACTTAAATATGCAGTCTAGGTGCGAATGGATGGGGTTAGAGGGTGACAATACTGGAAAGTCCCTCCCACATGCCACTAGTACTATAACCACACATTATAATTGTGCAAATAGAGCTATAGTTACGTATACGAATAGGGGTAATACCCCTATCATAGTTATTGACTATACTATAGTAAAATATAATATATCATAGTATGTTGATATAACTTGGAAAATATACTTCCAGGAAACTTGAAGTTTTAGGATTAGACAATGATGAAATTTCTTTAAATTATTACAAACATTATAATAAATATAATAATAATCATAAATAATAATATGGAATATACCCTTATCATGCATAGTAGTTATTCTATACTATAGGAAACTTTGTTTAGTGGGTTTTTCTGTTATTATTTGGGAAATATATAATTCTAGAAAAGTTGCAGACAGAGGCCCTTTGCCTAGTTAAATTTGTATTGTTATAATTATTATAATGACAATAATATGCAATAATAATCATAAATAATATTTGGCACGCTAATTAGCTCTGGTTGTGATTTCTGCTAAATGGTATTAGGCCTCCAACGATTGTGAATGATTAAAAATCCACATGGCCACATTTCCATGGCGCCTTACGGAACCTAACACCAATTTGGAACCAAGCTCCAGCTCGCACGCTATACCAGCTACCAACTCCCAGTACTCCAAACTACCATCCCTTCCCATCTGTCAGTACACCAACTTACACTCGAACTCTTCCCAACTCCCAGTACACCAACCTACACCCCAGCCAAGTCACATACCCATATAATGTGTATGTGTGTATGTATGTGACTGCCGCTATCTCTGTCTCTGTCTGACTGTCTCCATTCACACACACTCACACACACACACACACAGACATACATATATGGATTGAGCCATAGTGGCGGGCAAAAAGCAACGTCAGCGCCGGCGTCGCCATTAAAGTGTGGCAAGAAAAGCAGCAAAGAAATTCGCGCATTTTCAGTTTCGGTTTCAGTTCCTGCACGAACCCGAAAGGATTCGAAACACGCGTCGGCTAACAAACGCGGTAATAGCCAAGCTAAGAACCACACTTAATACTAGTTAATACTACTACTCGATTCGATTCTGACTGGGAATGGAATTGGGACTGTGCCTGTGACTTGTTGTTAACTTGTGCTATTGTGAATGAGTTCAAAGGTCACTCGTAGTACGCTTAATAAAATATTTAACTACATAAAATGCAAAAAAAAAGCATGAATTGGCAGTTGGCCAATTATTTATACACATATGTATGTGTATGTTTGGGAACATTTATAGTGTCTGTGTGTGTGTGTGAGTTTGGTTAATACGAAGAAACAGTTACTCATCGGAAAACCCACACTCCTCCAGCTGTCCAAGTTCCTCTAACCAAGTTCGCCACAGAGTCGAGGAGAAGCTCGCGCGTGTTTTGTCTTATAATTTAAAATAAATTTATAATAATTAAGCCACAAAAAATTAAGTGAACTTAAGAAAGACCGCTCTGCTCAAACCAATATAAATGAATCTGAAGCTCTGAATTAATTTTGATTAATTAATTTCACAAAAAAAAAAAAAAAAAAAAAAAAAAAAATTGTAAATGAAATGAAAAATAAAAACTTTCCTTTCGCGCTCGAGAAATATTTAAACAATTAAAAACTGTAATCAAAATTGTCATAAAATGGGAAAAGAAACGTTGATCTTGATTTCACACAAGATCTACATACAGATATATCATATGGGATCGTATACATATACAATATGTATACATACCTTACGCCGGATATGCTTCATCTTGCGATCCACTCATTGAAGTGGAATTTTTAATTTGAATAGCGAGAACCCGACGTATCCATAGCCATAACTACATATATCCATTGCCAGTGCCAATGTCAATGTTGGATTCGTTGTCAGTTCCTCAATGGAGTGAGTGGGACAGCAATATCTAAAGATATAGACCTATTTAGTATGATGTTACGTAAATGATATCTGTTTATAACCGATATACCTATACCGCCTCAAAGAAACCTCTTTAAGTATATACACTGTAGCGCAGATTATATTTTACAAATTTGAGCCTTTCTCAACTTTGAGAGGCCATATCTTTGCCAAAAATCAACCGATTTTCAAAATCTTTGCAGTTCTGTCAATGATATTGATCATATTTTGAATCTGCATCAAAATTTATTCCATTTTGTCATATTTCAATTTTGACCCCATTTTCACCATTTTTGCATACCAACCCCTTACAAAAAAGTCAAAAAAGTGAAAATTTCCAGATCGGAAATTTTTTGTGTCCATTCAATTTCTGGCATCAAAATATTCATAAAAAACTTTACCGCACTAGATTTGGAGCAATATTTTAGAAAATATGGCCTAAAAAATCGAAAAATGGTAATAAAATCGTGATTTGGCCGAAACCGGGTTATTTCCTCAACTTTGGAGAGTCAAAACTTTTTGAAAAATCAACCGATTTTAAGAAAATTTATTTTCGTGAATCGTTTCGATTCTATAGTCATAAATAACTTTACTTCAGTTAATTTGAAGAAAAACTTTCCAAAATATGACCAAAACTGTATAAAATCTTCTTAAATTCATAGTTTGGTCAAATAAATGAGGGCTTCATCAACTTTGAGAGGCCATATCTTTGCCAAAAATCAACCGATTTTCAAAATTTTTGCAGTTCTGTCAATGATATTGATCATATTTTTAATCTGCATCAAAATTTATTCCATTTTGGCATTTTTAAATTTTGACCCATTTTTGATCAATTTTGCATACCAACCCCTTAGAAAAAAAGTCAAAAAAAGTGAAAGTTATAAAATCGGAATTTTTGGTCCCCATTCGATTTCTGGCAACAAAATATGCATAAAACAATTTACCGCACTAGATTTGGAGCAATATTTTAGAAAATATGACCATAAGAGTGAAAAATGGTTATAAAATCGTAGTTTGGCCAAAAAGAGAATATTTGTTGAACTTTGGAGAGTAACAACTTTGGTAAAATCAACCGAATTTTAAAGTTTTTTCGATCCGTCAATCGTTTGCTTTTATAGTCTTAAAAAAACTTTACTTCAATTGATTTGAACCATTACTTTCGAAAATATGGTTAAAAGAGTAAAAAAAGTTCACATAATCGTGTTTGACCAAAAAAATTCAGTACTTGATCAACTTTGAGAGGCCATAACTTTTCCAAAAATCATCCGATTTTCAAAATTATTGCATTTCTATGAATGGTTTTGATCATATTTTGAATCTGCATCAAAATTTATTCCATTTTGGCATATTTCAATTTTGACCCATTTTTGACCATTTTTGCATACCAACCCCTTACAAAAAAGTCAAAAAAGTGAAAATTTCCAGATCGGAAATTTTTTGTGTCCATTCAATTTCTGGCATCAAAATATGCATAAAAAACTTTACCGCACTAGATTTGGAGCAATATTTTAGAAAATATGACCAATTTAGTGAAAAAATCCATATTCCTATATCATAAGTTGGTATTTTCAAGTAGAGCTCAGCTTTTGGTCAAGTTATATTTAAATTTTTGCCAGCTAATTGATGATAATTGCATAGATAATGGACATTGAGACGCTAGAGATATAGAAGAATCGATCAACATATAAATCGGTTGAAGATATACGCAGACAGAGATGAAAAATGGATATTTGGTATTACAAAAAAACAATGTAGAGATGATCAAAAGTTAACATAATGCAATATAGCAGTATTTGGTGAATACTAATTGGATCTAGGTACTATCCAAAATAATGTATAACGATAATAAGTTTTTAAAGCGCGCGCGCTCTTAAGTGAAATCGGCACGCGATTCAATTGTCTTAAGTTTACAGATTTCATATGAGAGTGTGTGTAAGAGAGTGTGTGTGTGAGTGCCGCAAAGTGTGCCAGAATTACAGTTACACACTGCCATCTCCGTCTCCTTCTCCGTCTCCCTCTTCGTCTCTGGGTAGATATCATTTTACGTACCGTAGCCCGCCCACACAGCTCTGGACCCGATAATCGTTCACAATCTACTGTGAACATATGTGCATATCCGACAGGCAGAAATCAAGAGATAAATGCTTACGTCTCCAGCTGTATATGTATATGTCTGTGTGTGTGTTTGTGTGTGTATGTGTAGAGTATATGTAAGTCCGTAGTCCGCGTTGTGCTAGTCGCGCGGTTTATTTATTCGATATTAGAACGCGAGCCGAGCTGGTGCCAAAAACTCGAGCAAAGAAAAAAAAAACCAATATAAATTCGAAATACTTAATTTCGAAAATTGCTATCAAAAAAAACAAACAAATCACCATTTTTTGCAAGTGTTCAAAAATCATTAACAAAATATACAAAAAAAAAAAAAATTTATTTTAAAAATAAATAATTTTAAAAATAGTACACTCAACAAAATTCAAATTAAAAAAATTACATATTTTTCAAGTGTTAAAAAAACGTATAAAATTCAAAAAATTTTACAATAAAAATTTTTCAAAACTAATGAAACTGTCAGAAAAACAACTGATATGTATATGAATCCAAATTGATTATGCATCGCTGTTAATATATCGTGTTGCAGATTTGTTAAAGCGAATTATGAAATTCCCACGTCGATGTAAAGTGAGATGATTTGAGGTTTGGTTTCATTTTTCTGTTTCGTCGTCAACATCATGCTGGGCAAATACAACACAAAGGCATTCATATCACTTGGATTGACTTTCATATTGATGTGGTAAGTTTCCATTTGCCCATATGACGACGAAAGGCGCAGTTCCCTTTACATTTTAAGCTGCACATCGTTTAAGAACGCAACTATTGCAACCGAAGCATATCCTAGTCCAATGGAACCCTTGACATCTATATTATGTGGATGTGTTATTTTGCTGTTTATAGTCATCAAGATACAACAATTATTCAATTGAGTCGACTGTTTAATAGGCCTCTCTGTTGCCTGCCTTTTCCTATTGCATACATTTGCATAATTTTATAACTCTCTTAAAATGCAATTCGTGTTCGCTAAATGGTTTACAACTCTATAAGAAGATTTCAATTTGCGCCAACGTGACGTATACGTAATAACAAGGAGAAAGGTGGTGCACTAAGCTAAGTTCCATTTCGAAGAAACTGAGATCAGTTTATATGTAGGTTCAACTTCCCTGGACGTATACGTTCTAACAAACGAAAATGGTGTTATATTTAGCTAAGACATCAACTTCCTACCGGCTGCACACCATAATCAGAGCAGTGATCTGTTGTGGGTTGTTAACTCAGCTAAATGCACTTTGAAATGAATTAATTTGAGTTGAGTTTAAAATTCTTTTTAAGCCCACAATCTTAGATAACATATGTAGATAGACTGTTTTCTAATGCCAACGTCAACCGTTTTTGATTGGAGTTGGATGTTATGCATAACCTTTAGCTGGCAGTTCCTAGTATTATTGGCAAACCATTTGACAAAAATGAAACCCATGGCAAGGTCACATATCGAATCCCAGCAAAATGTTATTGCTGCACGGCATATTCAGTCAAACTTCAAGGTACATACATATATTTAGAGTAGCAATAGGTATAGGTAGACAGACCCAGACACGAAGTCAGTTAATTTGCAGTTTCAGACTTAAATTGACAAAGTTTTGCTTGCATGTGCCCCTGATGGACTGAAACTGGGCCTCAGAACAGACACCCCCGGATATACCCAAAAAAAAAAAAAAAAAAAAAAAAGAAACACAGTCAGTACTATAATAATGATCAATATGCTTTACAGGATTAGTGAGGCCACGGACGCCCACATGAACTACAACTATACAACGAAGCCCCGAGTAGTTCTTCCGCCTAATTATGTCAAGGGTAAGTGTGCAACATTAGCCATAGTATCTACCCCTATATCTTCTTCCCTTATATACATAAATATGTATCTCTGCATTTTCATAGTTTTCTGCATTTATAACTATTTAATATTCATTTCTTCATTCTTTTTTTTTGCTTCTCAATCAGTTTTCCCCCCTTTATTTCGCCACGGTTGTATTTTAATTGTATGGACCTTAGCAGGATTTGTTTATTGCGACTGTTATTTTTTTTTTTTGTTATAAATTTTTTTTTTTGTGGTACGTTGCGTGTGGCATTTATCGTGACGCAGTCAATTTCAGGGCCCCTTTTTTGTCCACAGAGAAAGAGAATGAGAAAGAGAGAGAGAGAGATACGTAGAGTGAAATGGATGTAGAGTGAGAATTGTGGTTTTAGCTGAATGTACAGCTGAAGTTGATTCGCTTAATTTTAGTAATTATACTGACTATATATTATAATATATACGATATATGGTCTGGACATGTCCTCGACAGCGATGCAGGTGAGAACAATAGCGATCGATTAAACTACGGCTTGACGGCATCGTATTGTATTTATAGTATTTTAATATGTACAGACTGCAAGCTGATTGTGTTTACTTTGATAATCAAGTGTGCAATCAAAATATTCAATTACTTTTTGTAACAAAATAAATTAAAAAACGATCACAGTTTAAGAAAAGCGCCTCAAAGCAGTCAGCTTTTGTCAGTGTTGCATCACACAGAATTTGACAGTCAACGATGTTCACCTAGTATGGCTGTGCAGGTGAAAGCAGCACATGAGCTTGATTACCCTTCACTGCTTTAACTTGTAGAGCTAACAGCAAGCAGTTCAAGTTGAGCTTCAACTGATGATTTGGCATTGCAAGCAGTTTATCATACAAGAGCTTCTCCGCTTGCTGTCGTAACTGTCAGTTGCGTTCAAATTGTGTGGCTATAATATCGAGTATAATAGCAAATATGTATTGAAGTGGCCTCAAGGGGGGGGGCTATTATCATTTGTGCGTAATAGCTCAAAATTACAGCTGTATTATATAGTCAAAGTGTTCTGATTGGGCAAGGTGTTTTTGGCCGATGCACATATCATCGGGGTAATTAAGGCAAAGCAACGCCTCAATTTTATATTGATTTTTACTGTTGAGTTATACAACGTCGAACACCTTCAGCTCATGTCCATGAACTTGAAATACCTACCAAAATATAGCCTCCATCTCAGAGTCCAGAGGAGGGAAAGTTGTGTGTCATACTAATGAAATGGCGCACGAAAGTCTCAGACCCTTTTCCCATCTCATCTTCACTCTTTTAGAGCTGTTAACACCATGTTTTTTTTTTGGCATTATTTACATTTCGATGGAAATATTTGCTATGAAATTATTGTGTTCTTGGTTTATTTACAGAAATGCGACCGCCCTCAAAGAAGGGCTCACCAGTGATAGTAGACTTTAGCATATTTGTTGTAGATATTAACTCAATTAATGTAGAGGATATGGACTTTAGGTGAGTGCAGCACTATATACGATTTCAGCTCATTTAGTAGAAGAATATATGATAATCTCTTTAGTGGTTATATATTAATTTACAGAGTGGATATGTTTATACATCAACGTTGGATGGAATCGCGCCTGGAAATCTCTGATGATATATTCGAGGAGGGCGATGACTATGTTACCTTACTTCCTGAGTTTTTCGATAATCTCTGGCAACCGGATCCATATTTTCTCAATTCGAAAATAGCCGGTAAGTTCACCAACTATAGAACTGCAGCTACTTTCTACTTTTCGATATCGAATTCTCACGAATTAGCGTCTGTAGTGCACCTGCCTCTTAAGTTTCATTTCTTTTTAAAAATAAACTTTTAATAAAATACAGTTATTTAGTGTGAAGTTCTAGGGAAATATTTAAATATTTTTTATTATTATTGAAGTCTAGTCTAGATAAAGTTTTCAAAATGAATTACAAAGTGTAGTGCAGGAACCTATAATTAACAATCCATATGTTATCGTGCTCAACAATATGGTAATTTTATTTATTTATTTTTTTATATTTAATTTTCATTGTTTTCTGAAATAATTATTTCAAAAAAAAAATAAAATACAACACAAAACGCAAACTTCTACTAGGATTTGGAAGTCCATATGTTCCCACAACTTCTCTGCTACGCAATAAGGATGAAAGAGAATCTAAAAACTTTCATCTAGACAAAACTTTAAGTATATCTTAACTACCAATTCTACATAGAATGTGTTTCTCGTGTTTCAATGACAAAAAGACTACACAAAACTTATCGCATACATAAACCAAATCAACTCCAATCCGAAGTTAGCAACTTTCGGCACCCTCGAAAATCTCGAAAAACCAAAAATGTATCACACAAGCAAATCATTCGATAGATTTTAAGACATTTCATATCTGATAATGTCAGCGTATATCATAAGTTTCTAGAAGCAGCTGTATATATAGTTTAAAACTCATTTCTCATATTTCAATATACAGTTCTTTTTCGTTTGATTGAAGAACAGTTGAAGATCTTTTGCCTGGTTGAGGAATTAGCTAAATGAGAACAGAAATGATTTTCTTAGTAGCTCTATTTAGTAAACACTAAAAAAAAGTTGAAAATTAAAAAAAAAAATATTGAAAAAAATACACTTTGTTGAACACTACTACTCTACTCCACTCTAAATTCAGACATTTTTTAGACTGAAATAAATTATAAACTGGCTTTCATGGCATTCGAAAATCACATAAACTCGAACTTTACT
Source organism: Drosophila quadrilineata (assembly GCA_018150725.1). Taxonomy (NCBI): domain Eukaryota; kingdom Metazoa; phylum Arthropoda; class Insecta; order Diptera; family Drosophilidae; genus Drosophila; species Drosophila quadrilineata. The sequence goes on from JAECWN010000407.1 coordinate 4,787,818, forward strand.
TAAATTCAGCTTCAACTCTAATTTTATAGCCTTGACGGAAACTGCAACTTCATACACAGAACTCTTTGCCCTCCTAAGTACTTGCTTTAGCCATAAACCTCGGGTGTTACTTCCTATAGTCGCACCCACAACAGAACAAAACTAGAATAGAATGATTGTTGAGGTGGTAGAAAAATAGGCGAATTTTGGGCCATTAATCGCACGCTGACCAAATCGCTTTCAATGTCAGGGCGAACAAGTGCCTGTGGCCAGTTCGAAAAGTCCATAACATTTTGTAGAAAAATTTACAATTGCATTCGGCGGCGGCGGGTGGCGATAAGATCTCGAACTCGTTTTCAGGGCTTACATGCCGGCTGACGTTGTTGGCCAATGTCAGCGTCACCCACAAAAATCGATTTTCGTTTCACATCGCATATGGAATATACATATTTACATACATACATACAAACATACATACATATATTAAGTATACGTAGGTCCTGCCATTTTCGAACTACATACTTGAACTGTGGTTTGTAACCTCACTACATGTCAATGTACAGCATACTTATTCGTACACGATCCACATGGTTGCTGTCCACACTGAAGCGCAATCATTATATGCTTACCGTCAACTACATATACATACATAGCTCTAAATGAGACTGTTCTTGAAGAAATCTACACCCGCTAAGCAATGCACTCGCCTCCCACATACCCCCCATAGCTGCAGTAGCCATAGATCAGTTGCAACAACAACAACAACAACAACAACGACTCGAGTGCCAAGCCAATTCTATAGTTCTAATCGAGAAATATGTCTGTTCCGCAACTCTGCAACGTCTTTTCCTGATGTCTTCTCATTGTAGAAATAGCTACACTGACGCACAAGTTCACATCGGTGACGCTGTACAAGAACAAGACCGTGAGATATGCGGCGCGTATGCATGCCATCATTGCCTGCCAGATGGAGTTCCAATTATACCCCATGGATATTCAAGTGTGTCCCATTTACATCGAAAGTTGTGAGTATAACAAGTTAACAGTTCGTTAACAGAGAGTACTGTTAACTGCAATTCCACTACTATTCTGTGCTCAAAGTTAACATTATTCTGTTAACGCTCTGTTAAGTAGTCTGAAACTAATTCGATTCTCTTCTCACTATCCAGTTTCGTCCAATAATCAAAAAGTCAAGCTACGCTGGTCGGATTCTGGCGTAACGCTTAATCCCGAACTGAAGCTGCTTCAGTATAATCTCGGACAGCCATTGGAGCTGGAGGAGACCGATGGCTATATGCCCGAAAAGGTGGGCAACTTCTCCCGATTGACCGTCTACTTTCGCTTCGAGCGCCAGATCGGCCATCATCTCATACAGACATTTGCGCCCTCCTCGCTGGTCGTCATGCTGTCCTGGTTCAGTTTCTGGCTGGGATTGGATGCCATACCGGGCCGAGTGACGCTCCTGGTCACCTGCATGCTAACCCTTGTTACCATGTTTACGGGCCTTCGGGCGGACATACCTCCTGTGGCATATGTCAAGGCAAGTTAGCCAAGTTATCAACCCTTTCGAAGATGAACCTAATTCGAACTTTGCTTGATAGGCCCTTGATCTATGGATGGCGGGCTGTATGGTGTCCGTGTTCGCCGCCTTGGCCGAATTCGTCGTTGTGAAGGTGTTGGATGTGCAATACCAGTACCAGGTAAACCGAATACCAAAGGTACTGCCCATGGTAAGCGCCAGTGTCTGTGTTCCGCTTTGACATCAATCAAAACATTTGATCAACTTTTATCATTGCATTAATCTCCGTCCAACTAATCCGATACAACTGACATCCTTCTCCTCCTCATCCTTTACCCGTTAACATCTGTCTCTCTCTCTCTCTTTCTCGCTCAGCGCATAAGCAATATGGAGAAAGGTCAATGTGCAACGGTGGCCAGCTGGGAGGGCGGTGCCGTACGGTCACGTAAGGCCACACAAACTCCAACAACCCCCGGCCAGGTGAGTCTCCCCCTAAGTCAATTGCCTTGGCACACATGCCAAATATACCTCAAGTACTAAACCAAAATCCTTGCTTATTAACAAACTACCTTTTCATTTTGGTGGGGCAGACCTCACTGCAGGGCAATGGAGGTCCGCCGAAACCGGCGCGACGTCAGAGTCTACTGTCGGTGGCCTGGACGGATACGGATACGGGCGTCGAGAAGATTATGTGGCGTGAAATAGACAAAGTATCGCGTGCCGTATTCCCCATACTGTTCTTCGTCTTTGTACTGCTGTACTGGCCCATATTGTTGATGAAATCATCCTAGGATTTGGGGAGTTCCAGATTACACATATCTGGACTCCGTTAAAAAAAAAAATTAATGAAAATAAATGAATCGAGCGAAATTAAAAATCAAACCGCAATATCAATATAAATGAACCTAAGGACTCTACAAGGTACCTAAAACTATCATATACTACCACTCGTCTAGTAAATCCTCATGGCATCCTTGGCTATGTCAGTGGAACGGAAACAAGCAACAAACAGCGGAAGCATAAGTAGGTCTGCATATTGGCAATTGGCATTGCTCACAAAACATACATACATAACATATGTACATATACTACTAGTAGTATATTTGATTTTCTATTGATATATGCATACATACATATATGGTATTTGCCTAGATCCGTCTGCTATATAAATCTTGTGTACTATAACTGAGGACACTTAAAGCTGAGACCAAAGAGAAATCGCAATTCGCCGCAGCACTTAGCCTGGCCACAAACCCTCAACTGTGCATAGGCATATAAATCAAAAAAAAAAAAAAAAAACGAGCTGCAAAAATAAAGTTTAAATAATTCTGGAAAAATATTTAAAAAGGCTTTGCTATAGACAATACTTTGAAAAATAAAATAGAAAATTACAGAACTTATTACTGCACAGCCCAGACACATTTACAAACTAGTATTTAATTTTGTATTATTAATTTCTATTTTTTGTAAGACATACTTAAGCTTAAGCTTAAACAGCCAGAAAATTAATTGGTGCTTTAAACGAGATAATAAATTTAGACACATAAAAAAAACCTGTAAGGATCAACAAACATATTATTAATTTATCTATATTTATAGCTATGTAAATAAGTAGAGAGAGAGAAATTGTTATTTAGTAATTTTTACACACAGCATTTTGAGACAAATAATCAAAGTTAGCGCATTTGAAAGCAAAATATGATATGATAAATAAACAATGAGATAATAGCCCTTAGAGCTGTGGGCTTTATAAGTATAAAAGATATTTTATAAAATTACCTGTAGTTCAAAACTGGCACACACTCAATGAATGCTAAGTATAAGTAAATTTACATATATCATATATTATATTTTTTGTAAAACATCAAATTGTGTAAATAATATATAAAGCGATATTTAAGATTCGATTACAACTAGGCCTACTATATAGTGTTTTTTATTTACTATCTAGCTACAAAATATATGTGTAAATACATTTCCATCGGTTTATCTAACTAAACTGTACTATACTATACTATACTATAATTACGCTCGATAATAATAATAATAATTTGTTTTAAAAAGCTTTACACAATTTAAATGCATGTAAAAATTCAATAAATGATAATGAAATCGATTCTAAACAAAAGCGAGAAAACTTGTTTTGTTTTAATAGTACTCCCAATGAAAAACGAAATAATTTAAAACAATTATTATTTAATGTGGCTATCAACAATTTATGTGGCATCACTTTCCGCTGATTGCGCCTCATCTTCATCGTCATCCTCCTCGTCAGTTTCTTCCTCTGTTTCCTGATCGAAATCACGCTCTCCTAGGTGATCATCTTTGCTCCTTATCAACAACATATCCTCATCATCGTCAACAGCGTCACCATTTCTCGCCTCAGATTGGGTTTCCTTAAGTCGATCAGCTCTGTCCAGCAGCACACGTATGGTATACTTGTTATAGTCGCAGCTAAGAAAAATTAAAAAAAATATGTATAATTATTAAAAAAAAAGATTTTAAAATAAATGAAATTTTTGAATAAGTCAACAACTCACATTTTGTTGAGCATTTCATATTTGCGGGAGATACTCTCATGCAATCCGAGGAGTGCCGTCTGCTGAAAGACACCATCGTGGTAGCCATGTGAGGTTAGGAGGCAGCAGCACCACTGCAGATAAAACTCAATGTGTGGTGAGGATTGCAGCAGACGGGACAGTTGGTGTAGCAGCCGCTGAGCGAAGTCGGGAGACAGATTTCCGCAAACCAATTCAACTAGAAAAATAGAAAAGAAACGAACATTTAACATATTTAACTTTGAATATGCATAGGTGATGATGACAGGTCTCTCCCTACTCCTGGGAGAGATTATTAACCAACAGGCAGCTCGTTCCGGCCACGTGAATGCAGCAAGAACCTTGAAACTGTTTATTAACGGGGCAAAAACTCAAATTTGCACATTCGATCCGTCGGTTTGGTAAAAAAAGTCACAACCGTCAGCGCCTTGAGAGGGCTAAAAACTCAAACTTTCCCCCCCGTCTATTTATAGACATGCGAAGCGAAACTACGGAATGGCTATTGATTTCGAAAAGCGAAAAACCAACTAAACAATCAAGTTCTCGTTGCCCAACTACAAGATTCCAGGCACCAACATAAAGTTTTAATACAACAAATTATCTAAAGAGTTAAAATTCATCTAAATTATAAGGGTCACGATCAGACAAAAATTAACTCCTCTCTATACCGGCTGTGACTTATAACACATATACTCCTTCGTACTTATCGTACTTGTCATACAGACTACAAACGTAGAAACGTAGAACGTTAAAGTAACTCCCTTCTTTCTTAGCCAGGGGCACTCTGACTGCAATATTCTTAATATTTATGTAATATTTTGAGGAGCACACTTACTATCCTTATAGGGCACACGCTCCAGCACAAGGGTGACCAAATTGGGCTCGTTTAGCTTCAAGGACATGACTAGAGCTTTGGTAAACTCAAGTTGCTTCAATGCCTCATGTGCTGCCTTTGGCGTCACCTCCAGCGACAAATCAAAGGGATCGAAGACAACACCTGAAAATATTTGAAAATAAAAATTAATAATATTTTTAATAACAATAACAATATTGAATAAGATTTTAAAAATTTTATGTTAATTTAAAAATAAATATATTAATTATATATTAATATTTATAAACCTTCTTAATTTAAGAATTTAATACAAATGATATATTTTTATTTAAAAAAATAAAATAACATACTTTTTAATTTCGAAATAAATACAATTAATAAGTAATAAAAATAATAATAATATAGATACTATTTAATTTTTATAAATTTTCTTACTATAAAAAAATACAATATATATATTTTATTTAAATAGAATTTTCAGCTTACCCTTGTCGAGTGCATATATGCAGAGTCCTTCGGTGCCGGCAGCGGCAAACGCCTGCCCGGTGGGTGAGAAACGTACGGAGAAGACGCGCACCTCTGGCCGGAAGCGGCGGGCGGACATGTCCCCCTTGCGCACTCCGGGCAAACGGATGGCCACGTTGCCGCCCTCCAGCTCCTCACGCTGTTCTATCAACGCCATGTTGCCAAACTCTGACAGATGCCGGTGATTGATAAACTCCTGAAAAATGCATAAATATATGTGAATATGTTATAAACATAAGGATTTTGGATTTTGGACTTACATTGAGACCATCCAGACTGAAATTCTGTGTGATCTGGAACTTCTTGAGGAGTAGGGCTTCCCGAACGTGATATATGCAGATGTTTGCCGACTTGCCAGCGGCTAAGATGCATTCGCCATCCGCCGAGTACTCAATGGTAGAGAAGTAACTAAAGAAGGGAAGAAAATAATAATACTATTAGATCTTCTCCAACAATTCTTGATTATAATCAACCAACTTCGCCTCGGCATTCTTTTTAGCAGTGACAATGTCCGTCTCCAGTCTGCCGCTGCCCAAATCATTGCGTCCCTCAATGGTGATCACCTGGGTGCCGGACTTTACATCAAAGATTAGGATATTTCCCGCTAAGGTGGCCACAGCAACCTAGAAATAACATACGATGTCACATTGAACAGCTGCTAATCCTCTAGAGAAATGACTTATTACCTCTTCTGCATTGGGACTAAATGCCACGGCGGTAACATCCGCGAGAGCATCTAGAGTTTCATGTTCGCTACTATTCTCCAGGCAATTCCAGATCTTTATGGTCTTATCCCAGGAGCCAGAGATTAGTGTGCTTGAGGTGGAGCTGGGCGAGAAGGCTACAGATGAAATGGGTCCCTCATGGCCGCTAATCACCTCCAGCAACTTGCCCGTCTTCACAGACCACAGATACAATTGGAAGACATCCTGTCCACCAGCCACGACAAGCTCACCCGACTGATCCACGGCTACCGAAGCAAACTGGACAGGAGTGGGTGAGGTAAAGGTGCGGAAGTTGCGATATCTTCAAAGGAAAAATTAACTTTCGAAGGAAATTCTCAGCATAAATGAAGCTAGACTCACCTGATGATATCAAAGGCACGCACAGTGCCGTCCAAGGAGCTGCTGACCAGAAACTTTTTGTTGGAACTGAACTGCACCGCAGTGACTCCACTGGTGTGCTCTCCAAATGTCACAAAGCAGAAGCTGCTGTGGGTATTCCACAACTTGACCTTGGAATCCTCTCCGCCCGTGGCTATGTACTGACCATCTGGAGAGTAGGCAATGCAGGTCATCTCACTGCTGTGCCCCTGCTGCTTCATGATGTACTGTTCACTCTGCCACTCCCAGACCAGCAGCTGGCCAATTTCTCGAGACGCTAAGGCCACCCAGTCGCCGGTGCAGTTGAAGATGGCCGTGGATATGGGATAATCGGAGATGCTCAGCGAATGAATCATGTTCACATCGGGCAGCTCGTAGAGGTAGAACGCACCAGTGCTGAAGGCCACCACCAGCACCTTGGTCTGGCGATTATAGTTGGCCGCCGTCAGCAATGCATCCCGCTGCTCCTTGCGTGGCTCTGTGGCCAAATAATGCCTACCCAGTTTCTTGAAGAAGAATGGATGTGTCTTCTTGATGTCCTCATCCTTCACCTCATTTTGATCATCTGGCTGTATCTGCTCATCCTTTGGCTTCTCTATGTCATTGTCCACATCATCCTCAGACTCACCCTCTGAGTCATTCCCCTTGCCTTTGATGGCCGCCTTTCGTTTAGGCTGCGAAGGAGCATCATCTGTTTCGCTGGCCAGCAGCAGTTCCGAGGGTTCCATGCTGCATTCCCATAAGCAGAGCTGTCCATTCCGACTGATGGTGTTCAGATGCAGACTATTCGACTCAAAGAAACAGGCGACAATGGCATCCGAGTGCCCACTCAGGTTGTAGGTGCGAAAGTTGCTCATGAAGTTGACGCCACAGATCTTGGTGGAGCTGTCGCGGCATCCAATGGCCAGCAGCTTGGAATCCGATGACCAGTCCAGCCACGTAACATCATCATAGCCACCCAGGAAACTGCGTTTCAGCACAAATGGATTGTACTCCCCTGTAATCTCACCAGGTGCACAGAAGATCAGTACCAGATTCTCCCGTGCCACGGCAAAGTAATTGCCATCGGGACTGAAGCTGACACAGCTCACACCCGTCTGGAACTTATGACGATGTATCACCGTACAGGACAACATGCTGATCAGCTGTGCCTCACCCTTCTCATTGATGGCCAACAGAAGACCGCCATCCGGGGAGAGAGCGATATTTGTGTAGTTGTAGCGAGACTCCAAGGACAACGTGCGCGATTTGTTGCTAATAAAATAAAGCTCATTATATTTAAAAAAATATATTAAATATTTATTTAGCACTCACTTCTTAAGATCGAAGACCGTTAGTCGGTTTCCCACAGGGCTGATAACAGAGTTTCCATCCGGCGTGAAGACCAAATTTCCATTGCGATAAATTGTGCCCAACAAATTCGAAAACTTCCAAGTATACACAACATTTTTTCATTACTATCACATAGCCCATAGTTTAAACTAAATACTCACTTTGTAACCGAACTTCATGTTGTAAGTTTCTTTAATAAATTTATTAAATTATTGCGACAATCGTAAACAAAACTTCTTCGCACGTGTTTATCGCAGCTGCGCAGCAGTAACTGACTAAAATGTATTAAAAAATTCCGAAAAAATACCACAGCAACGAGTCAGCGATTGCAGTGACTGTCATTATCAAAAAGAAGAAGCACAAGTCAGAAACAAAGCAAAATATAAACATTATTAGTCATTACAAATATAAATCTATAAATGACAAATATGGAACAACCGAAAACAGCTAAGGAAAAACTAGCAGAACGTAAGGCCCGTCTCAAGGATCTGCACAAACAACGCCAGGAGGCACGCACACAGAACCACCAGGAAGTCGTCGCAGAAGATGCACGCAAAAATCTGCCCAAGAATTGGGAATCACGTAAACGACAGGCTGAGTGGTTGATGGCGGATGAGAAGGCTCGAGCGGATGCTGTGGCCGCTGGCAAAGATTACGATCGAATGAAATTGCTGGAAGTGTCGGCCGTGGATGCTGATCGTATCGAGAAGAAGAAGAAACGCAATCACAATCCCGACCTTGGCTTCTCCACATTCGAGGCCCAGACAGCGAGACAATACAATAGACTGGTCAAGAATATGGCACCCCGCGATATGGCCAAGTATGAGAAACAGAAAACGGAGCTAGGAGATGCTTTCTATGGTGGACCAACGACTTCGTTGCATTTGGTTACAAAGGATGCGCCCAGTGCGATTAATAATATGGTCAAGGACTTGGAGGGACAAATTGAACGCCGTAAGAAGTACTCCAGAAGACGTATCTACAATGATGACGCCGATGTGGACTTCATTAACGAACGCAACTCCAAATTCAACAAGAAATTGGATCGTTTCTATGGCGAATACACGGCTGAAATCAAACAGAATTTGGAGCGCGGAACCGCCATTTAAGTGCATAATAATAATACGTAATTTGTAGTTTTAAATTTTATATCATTATATAGTTAAGTGTATATTTGTGCTAATTCTTGTACATTCGATAGCATGTTGAAAATATACCTCAATCGATGACAATTGATCGCTATCGATAAAGCAAAATACTGTTTTTAAATACCAAATCAATTGAATGGCAAACTTTGTATTGGAGTTGCAAATATTTTTGTAATTTCTTGTATTCATTTTTGTAAGATGCAAAGATTCAGCGCACGAGAAAAGTATTTAATAACCAACACCTTGAATTGCATTCCCGTACTGCTACAAGGACGCGGAGTACTCATCGATCTGCGCAATGAGACTTCTGTGGCGGGCATCATGAGTAACTCCGACGGCAACATGACCTGTGAACTAACCGATGTAGTTTTCATAGATCGCAATGGAGCTTATCATGCTTTCGACAATTTCATGGTACGCAATCGCATGATACGTCAAATCCATGTACCAGCGGATCTGGATGTTGGAGCCGCACTTCTCCAGAACCAGAAACAACGTTTCCGTCCAGCGAAACTCAAACCCAATGCAAAACGAACCTTCAAACAGAAGCGTGCTGAGGAGCGGCACAAGGAGACGCTGGAGCACATCTCAAAGAAGCGCAACGAAGAGCAGTCAAAGGATACCATTTAAGTTAATTAATCACTCCCTTAGATAATTTTAAGCAAAATAAAGTAATTCATTATATGAAATTTAAGTTTATTTCCAATCCATATTCAAATTCAAAATAATTAAAGATTAATTAGATGTCTTGGCTTCCTTCTGCTCCTTGTACTTGTAATGAAGCTCCATGCAATCTGTCTCGGATATCTTAATCCAACCAGTCGGAGTCATGTGGTAGACGCGGATAATGCCACCGGAATAGGCATCCCGGAATGTGGCATGGTAGATGGCACGTCGGCCCAGTTCATGTGCCTCCTCATCCTTCAAGTCCCAATGGTAACCAGAGTCGAGCACACCGAAGGCATAAAGCGATCCGCTGCCCACAGAGAACACATTGCCGGGAGTGCGAGAGCCCTCAGAGTCCACATAGTACAAGCCTGGACCGCGCTTATCGTACCCAGCCAGCATCATGCCCATGCTCAAGCCCATGCCCTTGTATTCGTGAGCAATGTTGGCCATGATTTTGCTGGCGGCAGCAACGGAGATGCGTTCCTTGTTGCGCAGTTCGTGGAGGCGGCATTCCTTGGCCAGCACACGATCCCAGTAGACACAATCGGCGGCACCGCCGGCTAAAGTGCCCAGCAGGAAATCATTGATCTCCACAATCTTCTTCATGGTCTGCGAACCAATATATTGACCGCCAGTGGCACGTGAATCCACCGCCAAGACGACGCCGCCTTGATACTTGAATCCCAAAGTTGTGGTGCCGTGATCAAAGTTGATTTTAATGCCGGACTTCTCGCCAAGTGCTTGAATCTTGTTCAAATTCTCCATTGGCTGTATTAGCAAACCATTTAGATAGTTATGTCCATTAATTAATGAATATATTTTTCAACTTACATTCTCAAATGGAGGAGCCGCCAATGTGTAGGGATTCGCCAAGTTGCTGGTGAATGCTTTCAGCTCATCATCTACTTCTTCCGACGACCATGCCGTGGGCCTCATATACGGGGCATTGGAAATATTACAAATCTCTGCCAAAGCCATTGTAAACTCACTTAATTCTGGTTTAATAAAAAAATTTGCCGCAGCTAAATGACTTTTTGTGTTGAGATGACAAACAGAAAATGCTTAGGGCTGGTAGTAGTCGGCTATCGATAACAAAACCCAACTCATTCGCTACTTGGTTGTTATCGATAGGAGTTGTACTGCAGTTGGCCACTCTGTTAGGCAAAACCTGTTGCCAATTTTACCAATTCGCCTTAATTTTCTCTTCTATTTTACTTTAGGCCTGGCTTAAAGCCAAATTAACACGGGGCGTACACAGAAATGTAAGCAAAAATAACAAAAACTATTTGAATAATAATAGATGCAATTAATAAAACAAATAACAATCGGAGTGTGTGTGTGTGTGTGAAGTGTAACGTTAAAATTTAAATAAAACAATAAATAAATACGTTGTAATTCACTCTTGGGACAAGATCATTTGTGGCGATTTTTCTGCTAGACGGCAGAGAACAATTTGCAAGCTTTTTAAATAGTTGTTTACGCAGAAAGTGATCGAGATTGTTTCAATAGCTTTGTTAAATAAAAAGTTATGCTATTTGGCATAGAAAATTGTGTAAATTGAGAATTTCAAATTTACACACATGGCTATTTGTAATGCACGTAAGTACGCACTTGCATACATAGACAAAAGTACGTGTGATGTAGGTGTGTGTATGTATGCACATACATACATATGTATGTTTGTAGTTGTAGTTGTAGCTAATGGCTTTGCTACAAAAGCTGCGCATGCGTAGCAACTAAGTAAACGACTAGAAGATACTCTATAAGTTAAAAAATTCTTATTTTAATAATTTTTAAATAGCATCTTCATTAATCAATTATTGCACTGACATGCAAATGATATCTATTGAGATCAAAATTAAATTGATTTAATTGAACGACTATCAAATACTCTATGTCATGTTGAAATTATTATTTCCACATTCTCATAATTTATGTTTAACTTCTTAATTAACTTTAGCAGACAATGCAGCATGGATCGCAATTTGAAACAGGAAGCCCTGCCGAATGCCATTTCCGGGGTAAGTTTTAAGCCCAACCCAACTCTTCTTCTTCTACTTCATTTTAAAATGTGTAAATATCCCGTTCCTCCCTCAGCATGAATCGCGTAACTGGACAGCTTTGCATGATGCGGTGGCCTCTGGTGATGATCGTCGCGTGCAGATCCTTTTGTCCAGCAATGCGGATCGTTTGGCCAAGGAGTCCAGCCAGGGGAACACCCCACTGCATGAGGCCGCCAGTCGAGGCTACAGTCGCTGCGTCAAATTGATCTGCACACCGCCCGCGTCCCGGACAGCACAGCCCAAGGAGAAGAGCAGGTTGAAGGCGAGAGTGGCCAATACCATTGAGGCGCTGCACAGCGGCACGCTGAATATCATCAATAACGAGGGATTATCGGCACTGCATCTGGCAGCACAGAACGGACACAATCAGAGTTCCAGGGAGTTGTTGATGGCTGGTGCCGATCCTGATGTACAAAATAAGGTAGATCTCAGGCACTCTATCTAGTTTTCCTATTAATCGTCCACTCACTGTTTCTAGTATGGGGATACGGCTCTGCATACCGCCTGTCGCTATGGTCATGCGGGCGTCACCCGCATTCTGTTGTCGGCGCTCTGTGATCCCAACAAGACGAATCTGAATGGGGATACCGCTCTGCACATCACCTGCGCCATGGGCAGACGGAAACTCACACGAATTCTGCTCGAGGCGGATGCTCGTCTTAATGTGAAGAATGCCCAGGGGGAGACTCCACAGAGCATAGCGGTCCGCAAGAACTACAGGGAGATCAATGAGATTCTTAATACGCCGAAGCGCATCAGAAATCGTCGAGAGAAGCCAAAGGATAAAGTTGAAGGAGCACAGGAGAAGGACAAAGACAAAGACAGGGAAAAGGATCAGGATAGTGTGGATAAGGCCATCAATTGGTCACCCTATGGTTGTCATTACTTCCCCGACCCGCGCTCCTTTCCATCGCCCAAGTTGGAGACACTACCCAAAGAGCCGCTCAAGCAGGGTGAGCAGTATTTCCTCGATCTGGCGGGACACATCCATAAGGGTCCGGTGAGTGTGGGCAATACCTGCTACTGTGGACCCTTCTTCCGGCACATCGAGAATAAACTGAATTGCAATCGGAAGAGTCTGAAGAAGTACGTTCACAAGACCAAGGAGCGGCTGGGACACAAAGTGCAAGCGCTGGCAATCAAGACCAACGACCAGATCGAGCAGCTCACCAGGACGATGATCGAGGATCGTATACGTTGCGAAAGCAAACGGCAGTATCTCAATGAGTATCTGCGCCGTGGCGAACCTCTGCGGTCCACTTTTGATAATCAGCTGAAAAGTCAGCGGGTGGAGCGAACCTTGTCCCGCTGCCGGAGCTTGGATCTGCTAGAGAGCAACATCGAGTCACATCGTATGCCCAATTCAAAGAGTGTGGAGCTGCTGGAGAATAATAATCAAGCGGTCGCTGAGGTCTATCATCACGCGCAGGATATGCACGAGGAGAGTGACGAAGATTCCCAATCTAACTCTAGCCGAGAACTGCCCGACAACGGGAATGGGCATGATGCATTGGTAGCCAGTACAGCGTTGCCGTTGCCATTGCCAGAGGAAGATGTGAAGAAATCTAAGCTAAGTGAGCTCAAGCTGGACTTCCTAAAGGTCTCCGAGCGTCTGGGGGATCTGCTTGAGAAAACCTCCCTTATCATGGAGCGGGACAACGAACAGGAGCACAAGTTGCAGCTCGGATCGCTGTCGCCGGAGCAAAGTGAACCCTCCATGTACAGTCCGGGCCAGCAGGTCAAGGACAATGCGAGCAGTCCCAACTACGATGAGTATACACATGTCCAACGTCGCTATCCCAATTCCAGCGAGACCTCAAATCCCTCCCAGAATTCTAATAGCTGGGAATTTGAAATGTCCTCGCCCCAAGAGACCCAGAAGTATTACCACTGCTTAAGGAGAGGTGATGTCATGCTCAATACCGTGATCAAGGCACTGCGCAAAGATGCCACCTTCGGTGAGCTCCAAAAAGAGGAAGCTACGCTCAATGAGAATGCTGATCGCAGATGTGGTGACAAGCTGCTCTACAAGGCACAGCAAGGGATGCTTGAGTCGCCTGCTTCTCCCTCCTGCAGCTCAGATGCATTGGCCATGTCGAATCTCCTTAAGCGTCAGGCTTTCTGCCTGGATGATAACTTCCCGCCGAATCCCATGCATTTCTATACCAATCCCATGGGCCCAATGCAACTAGATGTGCCGGATCAAGGCATCCGGCGACAGGCAGCGTTGGATGGAGCAGCTGCAGCAGCAGCGGCAGCAAAGGTGGAGATACGTAACAGCGAGATCAAGTATCTGAAGAAATCGCTGACGGGTCAGGTAAAGGATATGGTGGCTCAACTGCAGTGTCGCATCGATTCCAATCAGGAGAGCAGCCTCAGTCCAACTTTACCCAATCCCATGCGCTTGAATAATAACCACAGCGTGCACAGTAACTCCCCCATTGAGCAACATCATGCTGCTTCATCCCCAATCCTTCATAGCCCAACGGGCGGAATCTATGCACCCACTCCTTTGAGGCAGCCGCAACAGTTCTGTGTACCCAAGGATGCCTATTTCCACGAGCTGCCGAATCGATCTAGGCAACAGATGCAGCTTAGTCCACAGCTGTACGTCTCGGAGCTGGGCCAGAATCGTCTTACGAGAGGCTACAATGGGCACAGTCATCATCTGCCGGTGCCTGGAGAATACATCAATCAACCCCCTCACCACTTGCATGGCAATGTGGCGCCACTGCGTCCTAGGATGCTGCGTACTCGACTGCCCCCGGATGTGCTGCAAAATGATGCGGATATAGATGTGGATCTGGATGAGCTGGCAGCGGTGGGGCTATACAATAATGTGTCCAGTTTGGTTTAGAATAAAGCGTAAGACGATTTCTTGTAAATAGTTCTCACAATGTATTTATATCGTACTCGTATTTGTCAGATACATGAAACTATATCTTTCTAGTAGATATTTTCAAAATTTGCCAAATTATATATGCATTTCATATGTTTCTGGACGTAGGAGGCGACAATAAAAATGTGCAGAAAAATTAAACATGATATACATAGACAGATAGGATTTATCTATCCAGGATATATATATATATACTATATATAGTTGAGAGACCAATTGGCGGCATCAGTTTTTGGCACCATTTCCATGTCTGAAAATATATATATATATATATATATATATATATATATATGTATGTATATGTATACGGCATGTACTTAGCTGATAAATGTGTTTTTGTTAATACTTAGCATAAATAATTACGTATAGAATTATTAATATATTGAATTAAAATATATATTTATATATCGAATATACTCTATATATATTTCATTTAAAAAATCTTTTAAATATAATAGTATTCTCTTTTTTATGTTTAATTTATGGTGTAAATATCAGAATGTCAAGTACTTTATAATATATATTTAATTATATATATATATCAATATATAAATATTTATATTTATTGATAACAAATCGATTTGGTGTTTTGATAGACATGCGGCTTCTTCATAACTTAACGAGAAATCAACTACGAAATGAAAAATACAGATAAATTGAAAATAAATTAAACACGTTTACAAAATGAGAAATGACAATAAATTTGTTGATACTTAATTGATAAATATATGTAATATGTATATGCATTTTTGTTTTAAATTTGAATTAGCAATTTCCTATCAAATTAATTAATCGATGTACTTTTTTCTGTTTTTTTTTTTTGTTTGTAGAATTTAGAAATTTGTTCTTGAAATGTTTTGTGTCCTAGAGCTAACTGTGCCCCCTCCTAACCTCTCACTTAGATTAATGCGGCACTTACATCATAATATCCTTAATTTCAATTTTAGTCAAATTACAATAGCCAATTTAATTTAATTTAGTCACGATTTTAAATTGTAGCCTATTATAAACCTATTAACATTATTTTTTGTAATTTTATGCATTCTATTATAATTACTATTTATGTATTGTTTTTTGTTTTGTTTAATTTTTAGGGGAGTTCTTGTTATTTAATTTCTTGTCTTGTCTTGGCTTGGCGGCTTGTTGCTGTTTTTGAAGGGTTCAGTTGACCTGGCTTTTGTTAATGCTTCTGTTGCTGTATTTTGTTATTCGCTTGTCTCTAATTAACTTAACAATATTGTTGGTCTTCAGACAGCAGGGATGAGTTGCGTTCGCTTGGGACTTCTTCATTCCAAACAATAATTTTGATCAGGTAATGTCTCAAAGGGGACTGTTATCCGAGTCTTCGCGCTCTTGGATTGTTGTGATGCTCTGTTGCAAGGCGTTCGGTGTTAGCCATTCTCTGTAATTAATAAATTAATTAATTAATATATTAATAAATTTGAATAATTTTATTTTATAACTTACTTTGGTAAACATCTCTGTAGGAATGGCACACAGGAGCTAAAATGTGCTAAACGATTCACCCAGCTGGGAATTTCTTGACCGCAAAGTATCTGCAAAAATCAAAGGAATAAGAACAATGAATATATTTATAATATTACTACACTAATTTAGGTGTATTTACTTGTGTCAGATTGCCGGAGAAGTGATTGCAGTTGTTGTTCATAAGATGGTAGCGATCTCCACGGAACTGATTGCCCAATTCCTCGACGATGCGACGCACCTCCTCGTACGTGAAATCGGTGCATCCAATTTGTATGCTTTGCCGGAACTGGAATTGCTCGCCAAGCTCATCGTGATCCCGTGGAGTTATTTCGAAGACGCCAGTGAAGGGAAACGGATGTCCGCCGTAGGCGAATTCAGTGCCAAATGCTTCAACGCCGGAATGGAACACTCCAAGCCCAATTGATGTTGTATACTCATTAATCCAATACTGTCCAAATCCAAATCAGATCACATTCCAATCAATTAGCATTAATCAAGAGTGATATTTCCACTCTCTCTGTCATACACACACTTACCATGTCATAGACGTTAAGTATAACTGGTTCTCTTGTACCCATATTGGAAGGCAAGAGCTCCTCGTTACCATCTTTTGGGACACTCAGGCAGCTTGGAAACGACAGGTTGCAAGGCAGCCCGTTGGAGAACATTGATTAAATGCGTTGTTAACTTGCTTTGTTGTTGCTGTTGCTGCTGTTGTTGTGCGTATAACTGGAGAGTGGAGAGACGAATGTAATGTTATACATATGTATATGCCTTCTTTGCAATTATTATTAATGAAATGTAAGAGTTCTGATTTGTTTGACTTATCGCTCGTACTTGAACTTCAGTTTAAGTATTCATATTACATTCATACACTCATACATACGTATATACGCATTGCACAAACTCGCATATGTTCACACATTCACATATATGTATGTATGTACGTACGTACATGTGTACTGCTTACATACACACATATACACTTGCATATCTACATCTTGCCACACTCACACATGCGTAAAGTATTACAAATGTGTCATACACAAAACAACTTACACGAATTGCTCCTTCTTAAAATGCCATACTCTAGCGCAAAATCAACAATTTGTTTTATACAAAATTTGTATTTATCAGCATTTATAGTATTTGTAATTACGGTGTCTGCTTTTAGTTTATATACACAAAAAATTTTTTGTTTATGGATTGATTGTAGAGTTGTGTCGGCCCAGTTCTCAGCGAAATGTATTGAGTCAGTTTATCGAACGATAGTTGTTCGTGCTGTTGTGCTACTGTCATGTTATCGAACCTGTAATCGTTTACAGCAGTCATAAGAACATTTGATGTTATAAACATAAATTTCTACATTCTCTATAAAGTAGTTTATTTTACAGAGAACCTACAATACTAGTAATTATATCAAGTAACTACTATAAATGTCTCTTTAGGTGCTATTTTGATTTTATTCGGTTGGCGCAAAATTCAATTATGAGCAATTAACAGAGTTTCTCTCTGTTAACATACATTTTTCATTAGGCTGTTATAAATTCAAATTTCGGAATGTTACTGATGATTTTATTACCGCTAAGTGAGTTAGTTGTTGTTATAACATTTATCAACAACTGTTAGCGTTAGGGATATAAACAGCTGTTTTTGGTATTTTGAGTTGCATATTTTAGTTGTGTATTAACCTGTATGAAGCGTAATACTGCGCATGCCCCCGATTTCAATTCAAAAACAAAACACGTGCTTACAAAAGCTCATAACGACGTCAATGCCGGCTCTCTCTCTTTTTCGTTCACTCTCTCCCTCTTAAGTTTAAGCTTCATAGAAATCTGTGTTGTACTCTCAGTCTCAGTCCTTGTTGAGCGACGCGGAAGTACGGTTAAGATTGTGACTCATCGCGAACCCCAAAAAAAAAAAAAACACACAAAATGTGCAACTTCAAACGCAGCCCCAGGGCAGGCAGCGAAAAAAATAGTGTAGAGATAAAAAAGTGATTTGTTTCGAATCGAAAATAATCTAACAAATAAAATGCTTGCCTCCGAAAGCAGTTAAATGTGTTGAAAATATATTGAAGTACCATAAATAAAGAAATGTTCTTCACAATTGCAATTTGCATTTAGTCTAATCAAGGTCTTTCTTGGATGCTGTCTATCCATAAAATATATATGTATTACTATCCTAAGTGTTTCCAAATAAGCAAAGTGTTATAATATGTGTGAATAAAAAATGGAAAGCTCACCGTCCAGTTCCATAGAAAAGCAAATTGATCACTTTTTGGAGCATTTCAAGCGCAGTGCTTCCAAGGCCATCGATGCCGAGTGGGTGGGCAACGGTGTCGACATCAACAATGGCCAATCCTCGACAGGGAGTCCCCAGCGCCAGGCGCCCTTGCAACGTTTGCTACAAAAAACTAAGAGTCGATCCAGTTGCCTCGACGTATCCGAATTATCCGGTAAGCAGAATCATCAAGTTGCCTCCGCCTTCGCCTCATAACGACTCCAAGCGCATACTTGAATTATTGATTTTCCATACTCCTTTGGTGTCACGGTTAAACTCATTATTACTGACATTCATGCCGTTAAACGGACATGCATGTTAGTTTGAACTATTTGAATCACTTTTACGAATGAACTCAGTTGGCTTATCGATTTATCGATAGCAGATAATGATGTTGTCTGTTGATAACAAAATGTTACTGCCCAGAAGAATTCTGTGACCTTTTCTACTGCGTGACACATTTCCATAAAAACTTTGTTATAAATAATGTCATAAAACGGAATTTATGGTCGTCCTCATTCTGCTCTTGAGAGTTCCTAATATTAAAACAAATATAATGTGTTGGCAAAGAACCAAGTTTTATGAGTCTAAAACATGATGGCATTTTAAGAATTTTGCAGCGTATTGAAAGGAGATACTTGTTGGCAGCAAAACTAATACCGTATTTGCTGAAGGTAAATGCTTGAAATGCATATTACACTGTTCAATTAGCTGCACTTCATTGGCCGCTCTTATGAAATACATACGACTATGAATGGACATGTAGTATAGGAAAACGCGTTACCCTCATTACAATTGACGTAGCTGCTACAGTGCTGGGCAAGTGGGCTTCAATTCTATTTAGGGTAGACGATGCTTATTGCTAATCACCGGCAACGGTGCCGGTCAATTGCCATTTGTTTCTGCTACCCACATACCAGAAGCGTTGTTTGTGGCCTTGGTTTACAAATATATTCACTAACTAAATGGTAATTTTAGTGAAATATACAGACAAACACTCCCAAATTTACATAAAAGTTTCAATAACTGCCAAAATTCACGAATTATTGATCGCTTACAGTTAATGATATGATTTTGAATTCTGTTTGAATATCGTTGGCAGTTATGATCTGTCGATATCCGATAACAGACAACTCTCTGTTAGTGCTGTTAATATCAGTGCTGCTTATGTTAAGTGAGCTGCTGTTCTGTTATGGATCTCAGTCTCGTTCTTCTTCGTATGTGTGTAATATACCCGGTGCTTACAAATTATAATTTTAGTGTTTTTAATATATTAATTGTTATTTTTATAGTATAACTACGTAAAAGGAACGTATCGCATAAAAGTGCAGTTACAAAATCTTGCGAAATAGTGAATGTATCGTGTTTATGCAGCATTTTATTTGTCGCAGCTGCTAAAGGACTTTTGCGTATTTTGTTTTATGTTTATTTTTTACGCGCCCTTTTTTGTGAATATTTAGTTATTGATGTGATGCTTAATAAGTTAATGCAGCTCAACTGAGGAGATTTAAAGTAAATGTGAGTTAAGATGTTTGTATTTTACATATATGAAAGTATTTTGCATAAATTTTCAATGTTATGTAGGAGGGCGTTGATTCTTCTTTTCATTCTTCATTGCCAAACGGATGCTAGTTATCAGTTTCTGCTGCTTCGCTGCGCTTTGTCTGTGAGCTGAACTGTTATGACACAGTTAACAGTTGCTTATCAGATGTGAAGCGTTGGGGCAATTTGTGTTGTGAGATATTCTTTGTTAAGCAGATTCGTAACTCAGCTGTTGCACATTAATGAGAATCGGTTTCGTTTTTTTTTTTTTCGCATACCAAACATATAATTTTGTTTTGTAGTGTGTATGTGTGTCTGTCAGCATAGCTCGGCGGGGTGTGCAATTGCTTTTGCCACAAAACACAAAACTATATATAAATACACTAACACACACACATAAACAGACACTCTTACTCACACTGTTATGTATTTACCGGTAAAGCTCTGATTGTATTGATGAGCGTCGTGTGTCATTGTTGTTCGTGTTGCTGTTGTGTGGAGTAATTATATACATATGTATGTATGTACGTGAGTAAATAAGCAACACGCAATTTGTATAAATACATGCCTATAAATATTATCATATGACGACAGCAAGTGTTTAGTGCTAGAGTATTGCTTAGTCGTGGTATACTTTTGTTATAAATGACAGCTCTTGGGGCATATACATACATATGTATGTAAATATAGCTTTTGCATTGACAAATGTGTGAGTGTGGAAGTGTTTACTCATATTTTGAAAATAATGCAAAAATTACCAAGAAAATTCTTGTGCGTTGCTCGCACTGCAAATACTCTGCCTGGAGACAATCATATTGCTGCAGTTTGTCTTAATTAAATTATAGCTATTGCTATAAATACATGTGCAGTATATAAGCTGTTTATAAATAACAATTTTCGTTGAAATGCAAATGTCGCCGAGTAGAACTTTTCGCTAAAGCGCCATCTATAGAGTTCAGTAAACTCGTAAACATTTTTTATTTCAGTGCACCTTAGTAAATAAAATAGCTACAATTACTTTAACGCTAATTGATGTGCTTAAAAAAGAGTACATTGAGACAACTCTTAGCTGTAATTATGTTAGCAAGGATCTAACAACATTTTCTCAACATCTAATGGTAATCATAATCTGTCTGTATGGTGTCTATAAAGCTTTGATATGCCGGAAACGAATTAAATCAGTCTGGCGTAACTAAATCTCTGTGTATTCAATTAAAGTGCGAGAAGCTTTGCAATTGTCAGCTGCCAGGCAGAAAGAAATACAGAGAGAGAGAGAGAGAGAGTATCCAAATGAGAGAAGTACAGATGCGGGAGTGTGTTAGCAACATACAGAGAAAGAGTCATAGGTAGTTGGGAGCGAGAGATCTCCCTCAGTTCACTGTTCATTCACTGCGCGTACTACGCATATATATCAGCTGCTCCAATTAGTAAGTGAGAGAAACTGCACAACATACTATGTAGAGAGGAGAAGTACAAGACAAAGTAGAAGAAGAAGCATCAGCAGCAGCAGAAAAGATAGACAGAAGAAAGCTGAATGGGCATTGGCGCGCGCGCTCATTTACTTTTACTGTGAGCAAATGAGATACAGATATAGAAGCGATCAAATTATGATTGTTCTCTCTCTACATCTCTTTGACTCTCTAGCTCTGCCGCTCTCTTTGATTCTGTTCGCTCCGGCTGCGCTTAGAAGCAGCTGATGATGACGCTGCCACAACAGTCGCTGCTCACTACCAACGGAGTCTCATTGTGTACGAATATAACGCAACCGCATTTTGCCTCGCTTCGATTTTCTATTTTTCTTTCTAAATATCTTCATTACTTTATTTGATGTTATTTTTTGTGCTTTTCATTTACGGAACATACTTGAGTAGCGGCAAGAAAAGCGGCGCGCATAAGTGTCGATAACTCATTACTCATGCCGGTGCAGCCAAGGCATAAGTGTGTCTGTATGTGTGCGTGAGTGTGTGTGCAGTTAAAGCCAACATCAAGTGTCACACAGGTGTCTGTGCTGTATATGATAAATAGCGGTAGTTGGTGTTAGCCACATGCAAAATACAAGTGCGTATATTTACATAGACAATGCCGTAATCACAGCGTACTATGTACGAGAGATATCAGTGGAATAATTAGACAGACCCGTATATACCCGACTATTCGTAATCCCATACGTTGTCGCATATCCGTGCCAGACACAATGGGGAATCAGCTAAGTATGCCTGATGGTATGTCAACGTGACAGATATCTAATTATTTCAGATAAGAATAAACATTTGTTTCAATTTCTGTTTTTTGTTTATTTGTTTTGTATTTTTATCTATTCTCAATAAATAACAATTGTTACAATTGCCAATAATAATGTGCATATACTTTGGTGTGAATATATAACATCCATGTACATATACAAGTATAGATACTATACTCATGTGATTCACAAGTTGAACTTTTGACTCTCTATTTTACTTCGCTCTACTATTAGATGGCTATACTTAGTACTTTGATTAATTGTTGAGAAATATTTGTACCTTCTATCTCTCACAAAAATAATGTTTCTTATTGTAAAAGTTTAACATCGAAGTGAGTAATATAATTCCAATAAAATCGTAGTTTGGTTAAAAATCACGATTTTATCATCTTTAAAAAGCACAACTTCGCCAGAAATCAACTGAGTTTTTTTTGCAAAATTTTAACATAGCAATTATTTGTTCCCAATGGATTTCTGGCATCAAAATATGCATGAAAAACTTTACCGCACTAGATTTGGAGCAATATTTTAGAAAAGATGGCCGATGGGGTGGAAAAATGGTAATAAAATCATGTCTTGGTCAAAAACTGAATATTTCCTCAACTTTGGAGAGTCATAACTTTACAAAAAACCAATCAAATTTAAAAATTTCATCGGTTCCCTCAAAGTTTCGATTTCATAGTCATAAAATACTTTACTTCAATTGATTTGAGTAATTATTATTAAAAATGTGACCAAAAGAGTAAATTATCTTCATAAAATCGTAGTTTGATCAAAAAAATGATGGACTTTATGAACTTTGAGAGTCCATAACTTATCCAAATATTAACCGATTTTCAAAAATTTTGCATTTTTGTCAATGGTTTTTATCATACTTTCAATCTGCATCTAAATTTTTTCAAACGAAGTGCTTTTAAATTTTGACCCATTTTTTGCAATTTTTTCATACCAACCCCTTACGAAAAATTCAAAAAAATTTTTTTTTCAAAATCGAGATTTTTTGTCCCCATTCGATTTCTAGCATCAAAATATGTATAAAAAACTTTACCGCACTAGAATTGGAGCATTATTTTAGAAAATATGGCTTATGTGGTGGAATAATGGTAATAAAATCATGTCTTGTCCAAAAATTGAATATTTCCCCAACTTGGGAGAGTCATAACTTTGCAAAAAACCAACCAAATTTCAAAATTTCTTCGGTTCCGTCAAAGTTTCGATTTCATAGTCATAAAATACTTTACTTCAATTGATTTGAGTAATTATTTTTAAAAATATGGCCAAAAGAGTAATAAATGTTCATAAAATCGTAGTTTGATCAAAAAAATGATGGACTTTATGAACTTTGAGAGCCCATAACTTATCCAAATATTAACCAATTTTCAAAAATTTTGCATTTTTGTCAATGGTTTTTATCATACTTTCAATCTGCATCTAAATTTTTTCAAACGAAGTGCTTTTAAATTTTGACCCATTTTTTGCAATTTTTTCATACCAACCCCTTACGAAAAATTCAAAAAAATTTTTTTTTTCAAAATCGAGATTTTTTGTCCCCATTCGATTTCTAGCATCAAAATATGTATAAAAAACTTTACCGCACTAGAATTGGAGCATTATTTTAGAAAATATGGCTTATATGGTGGAAGAACGGTAATAAAATCATGTCTTGTCCAAAAATTGAATATTTCCCCAACTTTGGAGAGTCATAACTTTGCAAAAAACCAACCAAATTTAAAAATTTCTTCGTTTCCGTCAAAGTTTCGATTCCATAGTCATAAAATACTTTACTTCAATTGATTTGAGTAATTATTTTTAAAAATGTGACCAAAAGAGTAAATTATCTTCAAAAAATCGTAGTTTGATCAAAAAAATGATGGACTTTATGAATTTTGAGAGCCCATAACTTATCCAAATATTAACCGATTTTCAAAAATTTTGCATTTTTGTCAATGGTTTTTATCATACTTTCAATCTGCATCTAAATTTTTTCAAACGAAGTGCTTTTAAATTTTGACCCATTTTTTGCAATTTTTTCATACCAACCCCTTACGAAAAATTCAAAAAAATTTTTTTTTTCAAAATCGAGATTTTTTGTCCCCATTCGATTTCTAGCATCGAAATATGTATAAAAAACTTTACCGCACTAGATTTGGACCAATACTTTAGAAAATATGGCATATGGAGTGGAAAAATGGTTATAAAATCATGTCTTGTCCAAAAATTGAATATTTCCTCAACTTTGGAGAGTCATAACTTTGCAAAAAAAACCAACCAAATTACAAAATTTCTTCGTTTCCGTCAAAGTTTCGATTTCATAGTCATAAAATACTTTACTTCAATTGATTTGAGTAATTATTATTAAAAATGTGACCAAAAGAGTAAATTATCTTCAAAAAATCGTAGTTTGATCAAAAAAATGATGGACTTTATGAATTTTGAGAGCCCATAACTTATCCAAATATTAACCGATTTTCAAAAATTTTGCATTTTTGTCAATGGTTTTTATCATACTTTCAATCTGCATCTAAATTTTTTCAAACGAAGTGCTTTTAAATTTTGACACATTTTTTGCCATATTTTCATACCAACCCCTTACAAAAAATTCAAAAAAATCTTTTTTTTCAAAATCGAATTTTTTTGTTCCCATTCGATTTCTAGCATCAAAATATGTATAAAAAACTTTACCGCACTAGATTTGGAGCAATATTTTAGAAAATATGGCTTATATGGTGGAAGAACGGTAATAAAATCATGTCTTGGCTAATATACTTTTACCTATCTGACGGATCTACAGAGCTTTCCATGGGTGTAGCTTATGGTTTCTTAATAAAATGGAATTATTCATTCATAGCTGCTGAGTGTGCAGTTGATGTCGTCGCACCTTGACAACTTCAGTGTGTTTACAAAACGAAGAACCAACAGCTGTTTTTACCAAGTTT
This sequence comes from Drosophila quadrilineata, assembly GCA_018150725.1. Classification (NCBI taxonomy): domain Eukaryota; kingdom Metazoa; phylum Arthropoda; class Insecta; order Diptera; family Drosophilidae; genus Drosophila; species Drosophila quadrilineata. Next base: position 4,812,939 of record JAECWN010000407.1, read on the forward strand.
CACCGAATAGAACCCAAAACTCATACCAGTTGGCGCAAACTAGAATCTCTTGAGTAAGTGCAAATGGCATTGGCAGCACTACACATTCGAGATGCACCTGTTTGTGACTCCCCTGACACTCCATGTAGGCAACTTGTGTACATGCCACAAGTTGGTGGTTGGCATGGCTGACGATCAAAGAGGCGAACAATGTAGTGAGCGGAACTGCCAAGAGATACATTTCCACTTGAGCAGCAAGTGCCTGTTCCCGCCAATCGACCAACCGTCCCATACCATATACCATATCATCTCCCACCCAACCGTCCGTTCGTCTGTTCACCCGACTGTCTGTCTGTTTGTTGGTTTTGTAAATGGGTCAAAGCTAAAAACAAAACGCGCCAGGCATAACCAACTCGTTGTGAGTGCTATGAGTATGTGCACATACACACACACTCACTCATTGTACACCCTTTTGGGGCAGAGTGTGTGGTGTGTGAAGTATTCACAGCCAATTCAAGCTAGAGGCATCAAATTTATGACTTGCTAATGATTATCTTTTGATTTATATATTGCCCAACTCTATATACGATTTATCCCCAATGCAGATAACGATGTGGAGAATGCATTGGCGGAGTCGCAGGCGATTGTGATGAGCGCCTCGCAGTGCCAACAGCAGCAGCAGCAACAGCAGCAGCGACAACAACAGTTGATCAATCATCATATGGTTGATTCACAGATATCGGTTAGCAGTGGCGCCTCCATTCAAACAGCAATCTTTCAATCCCTCAGTAATTCACCGGCGCATACAAATCGGAGCACAGGATTACTGCAGCATACGACCTCCACGATCAGCAGCAATTCGACGACATCGGTTAATTCCCAGGGCGTGATCTATGCCTCCGAGGCATTGACCGTGCAACGTGCTCCGCCCGAGCAGATCAATTCACTGCTGGAGCATATAAGTCCGGCACAAGCGGCGGCCGCCATGAGCGGTGAGGGTGTCCTGAATATAGCCGATGTGGCGGATCTGTTGCATCCACAGCATGCCATTATTACGGGCGGACGTTCCCAGGAAGGTTGTCCCCTGATCATTTTTCCGGACAACAACAATTTCAATACCATCGAGGAAGCTGATTACCAGAAACTCATTTTGTACCTTAGCTCAGTGCCATCGTGAGTGGAAATCTCTACATCTTAAGATATTTAAAAATTGTCTTAATGTTTGCCTTATTGTAGCCTCCAAGATGCTGATCTCGGTTTCCATTTGATTATCGATCGTCGCAAGGATCGTTGGACATCGGTCAAGACAGCCCTGCAACGCATATCGGTAATAGTCTCTACTATTAACCACAACTTTTATAGAAATTTATATAACTTTTTGATACAACTTACAGATATATTTCCCGGGCATTATACATGTGGTATATGTGCTGCGTCCCTCAGGTCTGTTTCAGAAGGCCATTTCTGAGGTTAGCTCCAAGTTTTCATCGAAAGACGAATATCGTTTTCGGTTGATCGTTTGTTCGGCGCTCTCCGATCTCCATGAGTTTGTGGATGCCAGTCAACTAACTCCCGATATGGGTGGCACTCTTATTTATTCACATCACGAGTGGATACAACAGCGAATTGTAAGACCTTTAAAGACCTCAAAGACCTTCAGCATTTTAATTAACAATACTTGTCCTCTGCAGTCCCTTGAGAAGTTCTCCAGTTTAACTCATCAAGTTTCCGCCGAGTTGGATGTGTTTATACAGGCCATACACGATACTGAGTTTCCGAATTCAGTAGAGGCAACCAGAAAACTCTTGGAGGATCAGGGTGTAGATTATGCGCGGCTTAAGGTTTGCTTGGAATACTACAAATATACTAGAAATATTCTAATATTTTCCAATTGTTTTAGGATGAAATTTTGGCTGCTGCGCGTCACGGCGAAACTCTCTTGGATAAAATCAAATCGGTGGATGAGCTGAAAGAGTTCTCGGAACGCACGGGCAATGTTAGCGCCGTTGAGAGGTACCTTATCGAGTAGTTATAGACCTTAATATATATATATATATAAGATTTGGTTTGGTGTTTTTGCCCTGTTACTGCCGTATATTTTCGAACTTGAACTAACTTTCTAAATCTCTTTAATTCTCTCTCTTAATACTGAGTAACGAGTTTCTGTATTAACTTGTAAAATTATTTAACTTAATTGAAATCTGTTTATGATTTATTGCAAATAGATCTGCACATTAATTATAAACTAAATTGTAATATTTTGAAAATATTTTGACAACAAACATTAACAATTAACATTAATTTCATTTTGAATCGAAAACTGTTTCATAACTTGGTTAGGATTTCACTTAAAAATTAATCAAGTTAAGTCTGACTTAGTTTAGAATTTATAACAATAAATTATACTTAATTATTTTGTAAAATACAAAATTGCTTTAAATTATCCTTTTTAGCTAAATCTAAAATAATTTTGTAAACAGTTAAAATACAGCATGAATGTTTCTAGATGTTCTATAACCAGTTATGCATGTAAATATTTATAGACACAACTAACTAACTAATACTAAAAATAGTTAATATGTATGTATAGAATAAGTAATTGGGCGATCTTTAATTACAATATCTTGCCAAATGTCAAAGCACAATGCACATTCAACATAAGAACAAAAAACACAATTCGTATCACATATCTATGTTAATAGTTTAAAACTTTAAGATCATTCGATCATATGTTCGTTCATCTCTCTCTCGCTCTCGCTCTCTCATTATTAAGCTATTGTCGTCTCTCTTCTTTCTTTCTCTCTATACCATTCATGCTCTGTCAATAATGTAACGACAATGTTTATTCCAAAATATTTTCAAATTTTTTGTTAAAATTGCAAAAAACAATACAAATCGAATTCGATTTCGATTTCGAATTCGAATTGAACGATGTGCAGATGCAGTGCAGGGCAGCCAATACAACGCCAACAAATTATTTATCACCAACAATATAAGATTAAACAACCCCAACATTATGATGATTGTCGCGATTATCGTAGACTGCTCGTCCAGCTGGAGGAGACGGAGCGACGTTTCGATGAGTTCTGGCGCACACATCGCAATCGCCTGGAGCAGTGCCTCCGCCTACGCATGTTCGAACAGGACTTTCGAGAGCTGCAGGTGAGTCTCTGAAATCAAATCAAGTTATCTATATTTTTTTTGGAAAAATATACATATATTTCATTTCGTATTTAGAATATTTTCGATGGTCATCTCAAGACTGTGGCTGACATGACCGAGATTGGCGAGAGTGTGGCACGGGTCACCACACTCATCCAGGAGACGGAACAGTTTCGAACGCAGATCAAAGCAGATGTGGAGCATGCCGAGGAGGCTATACAAACGGGCCAGCAGCTAATAGGTTCCCGTGGCGTCTATCCCTGGGAGATTGTGCAGCCCAAATGCGATGAACTGCAGCGAGTGTGTGACATTATCAATCTGCGTCTGACCAAGCGTCTAGAGATCTTGGCTAAGAACAGCGAACTTATGGAGAGAGTTGAAAAGGTCAGTTTCGAAAATAACATTCCAAATTAAATTTAACTGAGTATATCTCTGTTTGTAGGCTAATCAATGGTGTGCCAATGGTGTGGAGCTGTTGGCCTCGCAGCGCATCGAGAAATGCTCGGTGTCGGCGGACCTGGCCGAGCAGAGTCTGCACGAGATTCAGGCGTTTATTGCATCGGCTTCCGATTTCAAATTATCTAGTCCAAGTGAATTCAAGAAAATCTTTCTAGAAAGCACAACACCAGAAACCAAAGCACTCGTCTCTCAGGTAAGTCAGAACAATACTGTTCTCTTGCCACTGTCTCCACTCCACTGTCCATAATGTTTTGCGGCTATTGACCCGATTCGACATATCGTCATCATGCAACATTTTAGCCATGGAATTGGCACTGGAAAGAATTATAATTGTAATGTTGCAATTGCTGCATTTGCCATTGTATTGCATTGCATTGCATTTGTTGTATATGACATAATTGAATAGGAAAGACTGGTTCTTCTTAAGTCTGTTGATGATGATGCCTGCAGTTTATCCCCATGATCGTTTACAGTTAGATAACAGCGCTTGGAGAGATGGAAAGTGGGCCATGCTTTGATTTAGCAGCAAGTGTAAATACTTTTGAATGGCCATCAATCAACCGGTTTGCCTCAGACGCAGCTACTGTTAAGCAACCAAACCACACAAACACACTGGTTACATTATGAAACTCTTAAAAATCCTTCAACTGTTGATTCTAAGCCATCTTTAACATACAACTAATGTTTGTTTTAAGCCGTCTTAAGACAGACGCCTCTCCGATCACCAAAAAAGCAGTTCGAACTGCAATCAGCAATTTTCAATAGTTGTAAACTCTGCTAACGTTTGCCAACATGTTTGAGTTGCGCTCGAACGTGGGCCAACATGTTGATTGCACCGGCAGCGCAACAAGTTTGAAGCGTCTGCCGCCGGCAAGCAGTGCTTTAAGCAATTAGCTGTTTGCTAAGCAGTTGAAATTGGAGCAAGTTTATGTGCTTTCAGAATTCTATCTTTTTATGGCTCCAAATATTATTGTTCATAATTGTTTAATTCATTGCTGTTGTTGTCACTAACCCAGTTAAGCCAGCTGCAACGTTTATTAATCTTTTTTTTTTGTTTTGGCACAACCAATAACTTACAAATTAAACGCAGGCATTCAGATACCCAAAATAGGTCAACGAGACCCGTTTACCCACTGCCACAATGAGAATATATACATATATATATATATATTTTATTAGTGAATTCTTTCTTGAATCATTTACATTTCTCTCATCGTATGTGTGTGTGTTTGTTTGTAATGATACTGACACATTTTAAGCTTGTTCTCTGGAGGAACCGCTTTCATACCTGATCTCGATAGGTTGTTTGACCAGTTGCTGAACTGGATATCCTTGGAGGAACTCTTGTGTTAGTTTCTCTCTTATGATATAAACTGTTTTTGATTATCCGTTGCTTTGATTACTCAAGCATATAGAATTGCATCATGTTTATTTAATTATTTAGCCTACTTTCCCTTGTTAATTTATGGGAAGATTCTTGAGACTCGTTTTGTAGTCGACATATGTATGTATGTAGGAAGGAAATGCGTAGAGTGACACTTTGCATATTTCTCTCTAGTTAAGTGTTGGAAAATCCATCGTGTATGCAATGTAAAGTTTAATTTTATTAACTGTCTGCAGCTGCGGTTGTTGTTTGGGGTTCATTCACAGCAATCGCGCTCCTACGCCTGTGAAAAGGTCAACGGAAGTTGCCGCCAGAAATTCAATCGAAAATAAAAAAACTAGTTAGGCCATCTTGTGCAGGTTGAGTAATCATTATAGACATGGCCAGGGTTGTCAACATATCAAAATATACAGTCTTAGGCAATCATATTTCTGTGAAATTTAATATCTCTAAGGAAATTTTCTTAAAGATTTCACTTTTATCCTTTGAGGTTCATCTCTTCGAATCTATCTTAAATTTTGCTTTTGTTTGACAACCCTGTCAAAATTAGGTCAGGGTTGCCATCATATGAAAATACAGTTTTAGGGCAACATATTTCTGTGAAATTTGATATCCAAGAAAATTTTCTTAAATATTTAATTTTTTACCGTTGAGGTTTTTCTTCTCTTTGATTCACTTTTAAATTTTTCTATTGCTTGGCAACCCTGGCAAAAATGTATGCCCTCCCCCCTTGCATGTAAATAACTAACAATTTAAATACATTACAAAATTGTTAGTTTGCTTAGCTCATCTACAGCAATATTGTGCTGCACGTTGCACGTGTTGCATGGCCAGCAAAATCCCCCAAAAAAACAACAGAAAACTGGTCAGTTGTGGCAATTGAAGATGCTCCCTCTGCCACAACCACTGCCACTACCACATTGCCTGTCCCTGACTTGGCGGCTTAGACATTAGTTGACAATCTCGATTGCTGCCGGCAGCATCCACATCCACATCCACCACATCGGTGGTGGTTGCATCCACATCCCGCTGCAGCTGCGGGCCCATGTCCAGGCGAAAGCAAAAGTGAAAGCTTTTGTTTGTTGCCCATTGTGCGCTCATCTTCTTCCCCAATCATCTTCGATGATGTCCATTATGTAAAATGTCAAATGTCAGGAGTCTGCCTTGTCCTGCGATTATGCAATTGCCCAACTATGTTGCCACATAGCCAACATACCACCTTGCCACCCCACCTGTGGCAACTATTTAACAATATTTTTAATGTCAAGGAAGTTTAGACAAAAGGCAGAGGTCAATTGAGTTGTCTACGAAAAGAAAATATTAAGAAAATTTTCAATTATTTAGGATAATAAAAAGAAGTAAATATTAGTATATAAAATTAAAAAAATAAAATTATTTGCATTAAAAAAAATGCCTTAAAAAATACTATGAATTTTATAAAATCTAAAAATCAAACAGAAAAATATTTACAATAAAGAAAGAAACTTTCAATAAATATTTGAGTAATAAAATTTTACAAAAATATTTAACAAAATAATACAATTTTTTAAAAATAATTTTACAAAAAAAAATTAAAAATATTTAGCATTTTAATATTTTTTTTTAAGCATTTTTAACATAAAAACAAAAATCAGTCAAATGTAAACAGTTCAAATAAGTTTTAGAATATGTATTGGAAATTTTGAAATGAATTAGAATTTATAGTTAATTCATATATAATTTATTATTTCGTAGTGCCCCAGCAGCTTGCCACCTTTGGTTGCCACTTTCGAGCAGCTCAAGCAAAGCAATTGGTATTGTTAGCACTTATGTTGGTTTGTTGAATATGTGGCAGCTGCAGTTGTATGTTAGTAGCAGTGGCACTGGCAACCGCAGCTTGTGGCATGAACTTTACTTTTATTTTCTTTTCGCTCTTTGCACTGTTTTTTTATTTACTTTTTTTTGTATTTCACTCAACACAAATCACGGTGAAAACGCGTGCGAATGCCACTAAATTCTCCCGTATAATTACACACTTGTCTGCTTTGCATTCGAGCCCGTGCGGCATGTGGCAGCTAGCGGGTTGTGGCTTGGTAGCTGTTCAAAATGCCAGCATAAGTTGGGCAAATGCAAAAATAAAAATACAATAGCTAATGCGCGTGATATAGAGGTTACAACTGCATTTTGACAGCTTACTCAGGTATGAGAAGAGAAGAGCTTAGATACGTAGATACGGGCTCAAAGTTAGACAGGCAGTTCGGAAGGCTTTAACCACAACCCACTGCTTGCAAGCAGCTATCTTTTCAATTCATTCAGTTGTTGTTGTTGCTGTTGCTGTTGCTGTGTGCTTTGCAAAAGCTGCCCAATTTGCTTAAAGAGCAGTTTGTCACTATTTGCAGGCAGCGCTGCTCAGCTGATTGACAAGTGCAAATCGCTCAGCTACGTCACTGAACTGCACTGCTTACTGCACTGAGCACACCTGTTGAACTTAAGCAGTAAAGTTTGGCACAGTTTTGTGCTCCTTTAAACGTCCACAGCTTGCAAGCAGTCGAGGCTCTTGATATATATTCATATGCTAAAAAATTTAACAGAAATGTCACTAAAAAAATTATAAATAATAAAAAATAAAATAATAATAATTCAAAATAAAATAGTAAAAAGTATGAAAAATAAATGGAAAAATAAAAAATGAAAAAAGAAATAGAATTACGAAAAAAATAACAGCCTTGTCATTTGTAGAAATATTTATTGCCTAAGTCCCAAACGACAAAAACAAGCTTAAAATGCCCTCAACTTATCACAAATGAATAACTTTCTAAATTCTAAGATATTGTATGTATGTCTATGTATGTGAACCGACAAAAAATCGGGCCTAATTCTAAACTCTTCAAATGCTTACAGGTATTGCAGCGCATTGATGATGTGTCGCTGATGTGTGACAAGCGCATAGCCAGCTTAAAGAAGTTGGCGCTGAAACCACCGCGTCCTGTGCAACAGGTGACCCCGGAGCCCGCCGTGCCACTGCAACCACCCGGTGGGGCGCCCCACTTGCTGCGCCGCAAATCGAACAAGGTGAGTGGCCAATCTAAGTAACCACAATACAACCAGACAAAAAGAGGCGGATAGTTGGTGTAACAAAGTCATTGTCGTCCACTGCCAATTGAATGTCATGCCATGAGCTGAACTGCTTTGCATTTCTATAAAAATACAGAGAGAGAGAGACAGAGAAAAATAAAAATAGTCTCAAATTCCTAATTAAACAATGACAGACAGTGCGCGCGACGCGTCTCACTTTGTTGGCTAACAAATTTTTTTGAGCATACCTTGTACCGCAAAAAACAACTCCAAAGAGTATTAGGTTTGTGTGCCATCTAGTAAAATTAAACTGAGCCTCTAGTTTAGTTAGTATATTTTAGTTGAGTTGAATGGGGCTTTTTTTATTTAAGATTTGTACAAATTTCAAGTTCATTGTGCAAAATTCACACGTTGCTTTTGTGTTTGGCTGCCCAAAAGATACGAGATTCGAGATACAGATACAGTTTGTGGCAAGCAGTGGGAACTGGGGGTTGGTTGAGGAGAGCTAAACAAAAGACCAAGTTGATAAGACCGAGTTTCACTTTTTTGCTTAAATCATAGATCATAGACTGAAACAGAGAAAAGGAGAGAGAGAAAGAGAAATAAAGAGAGAGAGAGAGAGAGAGAGAGAGAGAGAGAGAGATGGAGACAGCGACGACCCATAGCTTGGGGGTCGAAGCATAGAGCACTTGGTAGCTGCAGTTGCCCCATTAAAAGTCGTATGGGGTCTACCAAAAATTTCATAATTGTCCCAAACACAAACCATAATTGAGTTGAATGCCATTTACCATTTGGTTAATGATGGACAAAAGCTGTTAGCTGCGACGCCATAGCCATTAACTTGTCTCGTCTCGACTCGTCTTCTGTTATATTAGCCAAATTTGAAGACAGAAATAACTTTTGCTATAATTTTGTAGTCCTTCTATGCTTTTTTAACTATGCTTAACTTATGCAAATTGATTTAATGCTTGGCTTTTTAGCCATGCTTTGCTCTGATTACACCGACCAAGTGTTAACTTCAAATTTAAACAGAAGAGTTGAGTTGAAGAGAGATAGCGTAGGAAAGAGAGTGAATGAGAGAGTAAAGTGATTTCCAATTGAAAACGGGAAACTCAGCACTGTTATAAACTGCTTTTGTTGTGTGAAATGATCATTTTCATACAGCATTTTCCGCACTTTTCAATCTTTCACTTGCCCTGCATAACCATATGCATACATACATACATACATTCGTATAACTGCAACTGCATTTGATTGCATTACTGCAAATTACTTTATTGCTGCGGATTATGCATGCATGTGCACTGCTTGCAAATTAACTAAACAGTAATCAAGCAAGCAGTGACAAAGGCAATAGAAAAGCTTTCGTTTGAGTGGAAAAAATGCCAGCAATAACAAATTAATTAATTACGAAAATATACCGATATTTTAGTAGATTATTTTATATATTCTTTTATATTTTTATAGTATTTTTATTAATTTTTTCAAATACTATTTATGTTATTCTAATTGATGATACATTTGTTTATTAACAATACAGCCTGCTTGCTTTCATAGCAATCAGCCTGTTGTCTCTCAATGACAGCCAATCCTTGCTATGACAACTTGTTGACTGTAAGCAGTTCAACTGCTTGCCGACTTATCAGTAATCCTGTTGCGGTATGCAGTGCTTTTACTGCATTTAACTGGAATTTGATATGAAAACGTGAAAACAAGTGCAAGAGATACTTTCTAATGTGATTGAAATGAGTTCATTTGACTGTCAAGTTGGTTTTTTTTTTGTTTTTGTGCGCAACTCTTTCGGCATTTCTTGCTGAGTTTTTGCTGCTAAACTGTATTGAGAGTTCTTCTGCAGCTGAAGATGTGTCCACATGATTGATGTGATGTGTCAAGCCATTGTCTAGGCGTGTTTTTTGTCTAACTTTTTGCAGTTGTTGCCACAAAAGAAATATGTTAGCGGTCGTTCTTGCAGCGTGTATGTGTACATATAAGAAGTTCATTTGTTGGACGCCAAAGACACTTGAAGTATTAGGAGAGTAGGAGCTTGCACAATGCAACGTGTTGAGCTCTGAGTGCTATGCGATTTCACCTGCTCATTGAGCAATCGAAAGTTTATGCTGCTGTTGTTGCTAATATTGTTTAGTAATTATACACACATATGTATTTCCATTGGCTCTAATCGAAGTCTATCAAAATGCAAACAACTGTTGTCGTTGTTGTGCCCAAAAATGATCGTCAATCGCTTTACATGTACATAACTCTGGTTGCGTCTGCTTGTCTCAGTCGCCGTGATTGTTGTGATTGTCTATGAAGCTTTTTCCATAATTAAATAATTAATCGTCATTTTATTAGGCCTCTATGTGCTCTGAGCATAAGCTATGCTCTTTCACTTTCACATTTGTACGCGGCGCATGCGCGTTATTAAAAATTATAATACGATGCCAATTGAATGTGTCGCCGACGTCGTCATCGCAACTGTTGTGCAAAGTGAAATATATTTTCTTTTCTTTATTTTGTTGTTGTTGCTTTTTATTTCCATTGTGACGTGACGGATTCGGCAACGCAAGGTTAAGTAAGTGCAACCAAACAAAAGCTTGAGTGGCACGCATCTCCATCGCCATCCCCATCTCCATCCCCATCTCCATCTCAATCCCCATCCCCATCTCCACAACTACAACATAGACCTCAACCTGCAGCAGCTGCCCGCAGCTCTATACAATATACTTACTATGCCCACTGTGACATGACACTGTCTGCCATTAGTCTAGGCACAATGTACGCCATTTCTCAACACACATTTCTGAATATGCCAAGTATTTTGAAAGGCATTGCAGCTTGTGTATGATGTGTATATGGCAGTGTTGATATAAATATATATTTATATATATATATTGCAAATATAGAAAATTATTATATATTTATATATATGTATATATATATTTGAAAGATAAAAAAATATTATTATATGCAAATGTTTCTAGCAATATTTTACATAGTAGAAACTTAGTTTTGGAAAAGTTTTTGATATTCAGTTGGGAATAAACTTTTTACTTAAGTGAATATTTTTGAAATTGCACTTTAGAAATTTTTAATTTTTTCTAAGAATTTTTGTTTGCTAATTTTATACATTAAAAATGTCTATATTATATTGGGAAATATTTATATATTTTTTTTTGATAGTCACAGCTAATTTTTATTTTTATTTATTTTTATTTTATTTTTATTTTTTTTTGATAGTCACAGCTAATTTTATGCAAAAAATATATTGTCTATATTATATTGGGAAATATTTATATTTTTTATAATACTTAATACTGCGCAACTTGGTATCCGTCATATCCGACGCCAGTTTTTTTCTTTTTTTTTTTTTTTTTTGTTCACCTTTTTTTCCTCACATTTTTGTGTCGATTTTCAGATGTAAAACACATTAACCCAAATATTACTTATTGTACTCGATCGACTCTCGCCAGCTTCACTGAAATGTGCAGTAAAAAGTTAAACTATGTTTAAATATATTGAGAGACAGAGACAGAGAGAGAGAGAGAGAGACAGAGAGAGAGAGAGAGAGAGAGATACAGACTATTTGGCAGTACTCTTCGCACTCGTCGCGACTGTAGAAACGATTGCGGTTGCCACCGCAGCCCGAGTAGATGAATCTCTTGCATATCCCGAACTTGGGCTGATAGAACCACTTGCGGGTATTGAATTTACATTGGCCATAACTAGCTGGCTGACTGCAAATAGCTGCAGGCAGCAAAAAGTTAAATTTCTTTTATTTGTTAAGAATTTAGAAATTCAAGAAATTGTCAGCTGTAAGTTACCTATGCGGTTTAAGAGGTCTTCGATATTCCAACCATGAACAGCAGCCAAGATGTGGCTAAAAAGCAGCAAAAGACAATTGATTTTCATATTGGGCTTAAGGCTTGTTAACTGTGTCAACTTGGCCTAAAGCAGCGCATATTTATGGCCATAGAAAAGCGAATGAATCAGCTAATAGTGGAAACAGGGAACAGATGTTTACAGTTTATCAGAGTTAACTAAAATAAATGAAATATTTCAACTGTGCTCTTATCGAGCAATTCATTGGTTAAAAACAGACCAAGTTTACTAATTTTTAAAAATTAAATTAAAAAAAAAAATATTTTTAATTATTATTTTTTTTTTAACTTTGAGCTTTATATTGATTTTCAATAATTTTTTAAGATTATATTTTATATTAATCCTTTTTTTTAACTATTTTAAAAATTTGATTTTAATACTTTCTATATTTTTCTTTTATAATAATATTTTTTTTTGAAAGAAATAATTTAATAATTCATTGGTTGAAAGCAGAATATATTGACTAATTTTTAAAAAAAAATTTAAAAAAACAATTTTTTTTTATTTTGAGCGTTATATTAATATTCAGTTATTTTTAAAAATTTTTTTTATATAAACTGTTTTTTTTAAATATATAATATTTTTTCTTTTATAATAGTATGTTTTTTTAAAGAAATAATTTATAAAATGAAATTTAGAAAAGAAAAACATTTTTTTTAAACTTTGTTTACTTTGATTAATTTCCAATTATTTTTTTTAAAATTTTTTTTATATTAACTGTTTTTTATATTAACTATTTTAAATATTTGATTTTAATACATTCTATAATATTTTTTTTCTTTTATAATAATATGCTTCTTAAAAGATATAATTTAATAATAGAAAAATGAAGTATTCTGTTTCTATTCAACTGAAGTCTGTTGTTTTAGCCGATTTGTGGGTTTATAAAATTTAAAATATATATTTTTTAATGCACTTCTTTGCGTTGAGCGTGATTTCAATTTTCACTTTCACTGCTGCCACATAAAAACTCCCAAATACACTTACATATGTACACAAACATGCAACAAAAGCTATCCCAAACAAACAAATATATATATATATATATATATATATATATATATATATATATATATACATATATATAAAATTGGAATTGGAATTGAAATTGAAATGCAACATGATTTGAATGTCAATCAAGATCATCATTGCCATGTCATGCCGATAGCGACCGCAATTAAAGCAACAAACACTCTGGAACCTGATCTGGATGTTGGAGTTTGTCGATAACATGCAAACCGCCCAAAATCAATTGGCAACAAAACGTAGAAGAGGCAGAATTTCACTTGCCATGAACTCTGCCTTTAGGCCAAGAGATCTCTACTCGCAATCTCGACGTATGAGGCTGTGAAATGTATCTGACAGATACGCAATGCCAGTGCGAATAAAAACAAACAGAAACTATGTAATGGCCAAATTGCTTTTAGCCAGGCTATAAATCACAAATAATAAACAACTACACGCAGTTTGAGAACTTTCACGGCAACTTCCGCAGCACTCGAACTCTGAAACTGGAGATGGCAATGGAGATCAAGTGGAAGCTGGCCAAGTTGGAAATGGAGATCGTTGCGGTTTAAGTGAAATTGCCATAAAAAAAATGTATTTTGCCTTTTGACTCTCTGAAATTACAAACGAGCAAAAACAAGAAGTAACATAAACAAAGTGCCGAAAAAAAGGAGAGTGATCAACTTGAGGTTACCTTATTTTTAACAATATACGGATTTATCGAAAATCCTATAGAGTAACTTTAAATGAATAGCAGGTATTTCCTTAAAAACTGAAAGCTTAAAGCTGATTAAAAGCTTAAAGCTGCTTAAAAGCTTCACTTAACAAACAAACAACTTCACCTCCGTAGAAATACTAAACAACTCTTTAAAAAATAATCGAAAAATCTCGTTAAAAATGTTAAGGAATATTTAATTCCTTTCACTAATTATAAAATCGTCGTAAGGATCCTAAACTCTACTAAGCATAATCTCAAAAAGCGTCAAAAGCCACTTCTTTCTACTGTGAGGAATCACTAATTAAAACTTTTAGCTACTTTCTTTTACTTGTAACAAGCTCATCCATAAACAGATCACTCCCTCTCACTACGTGGTATTGCTATCAAAACTAGTGAAATCTCTTTCTGTTACTTGCAAAATTGCGTGATATTGCGCAAAAGTTTTTCGGGGTTTGGCAATATGTAGTGTAGTAAGAATATCTGGAATCTCGTAATGCTCGTTAAATGCCACTGAACTTGGCTGTGAGCAACTCGACGAGGAATGTGAGCGTGGCCAGCATGATGCCCAAGATCCAGATAACCAAGATGCCGGCAAAGTTGGACATGCCAAGACGGACGGGTTCAATGCTGATGTCCTGCTCCTGATGCACACCCCGAATCATGGTGCTCTCGACCTTCTGTTGCAGTTGAACGTTTAGATTGTCGGCCACAACACGGTACTCCCAGTACTTGTCGAAGCCGGAGGAATGCCAGCGGTAGACGAGATCATTGAAGCGCTCCAGCAGTGGCCAAAGACGCGGCACAAAGGCGACCGTATACTGATAATATAGATCCTCCTGCATGATGACCATTTGCTCAATGGCGGGCAGGGTCAGATAGTCACCCAAGGCAAAGTGACCTGTGGTTAGGAAAGAGTTAACTGAGGAAAGGATTAACTGAATTGACCAGTACCAAAGGGCAGCCGCTCCACAGTGAATCCCATGTGCCCCTTGTCCGCCAAGGTCAATAGCTGCTCATCGCTATATATATGGAAATGTTCCAGGAGCTCATGCACTAGCGGCTGAAGAAGCAATCAAAGGTTATGATGAGTTTGCGAAGGGATTACTGGGATACTGATACTGACATCATCGGATCCCCTGATGGCGGACACCCAAGCCTCTGAGTTGGCCGCCCACTCCAGACGCTGCTGCCGCATGCGATGCATCGTATCCGCCGCCTCGCCCAGACTGGGTATGGTCAGTATGCTGGCCAATCCGCCGCCATAGATGCTTGTGATGATGATGTCATTGAGGAAGCAGGCGAAGAGCAGCACTCGCACCGTCACGGATCTCACCAGACTGTTGCCCGACTGCGAGATGAAGAGCTTGAAGGTGATTACCAATGCAAACTGAACACTCTGCCACCAGGGATGCCCGGTCTCATAGAGCTGCTGCTCGCTGCGATGCGCCATGATCAGAGCCAAGGTCTCGATGCCCAGGCAGAGCAACACGGCGGCCCAGAGGGTGCCCTGAAAGGGTTGCAGTGGCAGATACCAGCTGGCTAGACGATGTGGTGCCGGTACCAGGCAGGTGATCCCCGAACGCACCAGATACATGGACATGTCCAGATAGGTGTAGTCATCGTACCAGGAGTACATGGCGCCGATGCAGATTTCCGCTTTGTGGCCCAGTATCATGCCCAGCGCCGCATCCCCCGTCATGTTAGGATAGATGGTGCCCCAATCATAAGCATCAGCTGTGAGAGAAGATGTTGGATGAGCTCGTTGCTGGAGAGGATTAGACTGGGCATACGTACAGGTGTCGATCTGCACGGTGCAATTATATTGGGCACAGAAACTCAACACGACCTGCGTCTCAGTGCCGTCTATGTAGACATGTGATCGTTGTGAGCTGATGGACACGCCCACATCCCGAGCATTGCTAGACAAGCTCTATGGAAAGAGGGGAAAAGAGATCTGAAAGTTTCACACTGGCTGCTAAAAGTATATGCCAAGCTCACTTGTTTGATCACTGTGTAGGGTCTGTAATCGAAACCGGCAATGATTACTTCACGTCCCTGTAGATCGGATAGTTTATCAGGATATAGCGGGTTGTTAAATAGAAAGGATTCATCTTGTCCATTATAGAGATCCAGCAGCAGCAGCTGTGCAGGTTGCTCCGCACGAGATCCCACATACTTGTTGGTCTTCAGCTCGAAATGGGAATCATTTAGACGCTCTATAAAAAGTATATTAGGTTGGTCTGAAAATAGGGGAATTTTAGTATAGTACTGCTAAGGAAACCGAACTATTTTCTTGATATTGACAGAGATCAATACATATATGTTACCTTCGTAGAAGTAATCCTGTAGATCCATAGTCTTGAGTTCCCCAAGGTCATAAGCAAATAGAAACTTATTATAAAGGGAACGCCAAATGGAATACATGGCAGCTCGGACAAAGGCTTTGATAAAGCGTGGAATATGGCAACCGAAAACCAAAAAATTCTACAAAATTAAGATTAATGTTTTCAAAAACTTAAAATGTTTTCTCAAATATTTTTTCTAAATATCTATAATATATTTGGAGGAATTAGGCAAAATTGCTGTTAAACTTTTTGTATATTTTTCAAAATATCCTAAATTTTATAGACCTACCTCACAGTGTGAGAACTCTATGGATATGGTGAGTTTCAGTAAGAGATCATCATATTCCAAATCATTTCCATTCAGTTGTCGTTTCTTGAATTCCACATCAAGGACATTCTCCTCGAAGCTGTCAGCAAGTGATGTTATATCAATGCTAACGAAGGAATTATAATTCTCAACTTCTTCATTTTGTAGTTCCCACTGATAATCCTTATGCCATAAAACGCAAATTGTGTTGTTGGCAAAATATTTGCCAACTGCAGAAAAACAATTATAATTTTAAAATATCTTGAATTGTAAAATAGTTAATGATTTTTACTAACTAATAACATTTAGTAAGAGGGACCAACTATTGTCGTTTAACAACATTTCGAACTCTGAAAGAACTATGTCTTGGTTGCCTTTTATAAGTAAAAATATTCGTCCTGCAACGAAGAATCCTTGCCAAATTGCTTAATTTAGGCCAATTACGAAATTTATTTCAGAACTGTTTGCGCTGCAATTGGGAATTAAGTAATTGAGAAATTTGTGACATAAATTTTGTGAGGGGTGCTTAAAAATGAAAGAGGGGTCATAGGGAAAATAGAGGTAGTCAGAAGGGGCATATTTGGGGACAATGCAGAACCCTCTCTCTCTCTCTCTCTCTCTGTGAATTCTCATGATAAACAACTACTATATAAAAATAATTTATAACTTTTGGGCAATTGCCATAAAACAAAGCGGAAATTAAGTAAACAATTAAAGTGCAAAAACAAAGCTGAAGATAAAAAGAGGAGAAACACAAAATTCATGAAGATCACGACTTAAATTTTGAAAGGCTTTTATTTTTGACTAAAAACAAAAACCGAAATGAAAATGAAATTGAATATAAAAGAAAGAAATTTTAATTGATTTCAAATGAGAAATTAAATGCTGTAATACAAGATAAAATACATAAAGTCGGTTACAAAGCAAGGGAAGCAATGAACAGATGAAGAAAGGCCACAAAACAAATACTGAGGAAGAAAGTAAGAAGTGGGAATGAAAAGTGAATTTAGGTTCATGCTGCAACTTCAGCTTTAATAGAAATAATCAAGCATTTCAGTTTAACACACTTTCTATAAATTTTTGGAAAATACACTAAAATCAAGATAAAATATTTATTTGATAATAATTATAAAATTAACTTTGACTTTAACTAATGTTTTCCAATGAGAGAAGAAAGGGTTTGAAATTTCGAAATTGGATTTACAAAGCTTTCAGAAAAATTTTTGAATTATTATCATGTCGAAATATGTAAAAGAGATGGTTTTGAAGTTCTTTAAAATGGATTTCATGTTGGAAATACTTTAGAGAATGATTTCTAACATTTTTTCGAAATAAATGTTGAGTGGAAATATTTTAAAAAATTTAAGAAATTAAAGAGATTTCTGAGAAACCGCTCAAAACTCATTAGCAAAACTGGAGTAGAGCTATGTGAAGTTATTAGCCGGTCTCTCAATCTTTCTCTGTCTCTCATTTCTTTCTCTCTTGTCCCCTCTTTCGGCATCTTCCAGTTATTTGGTTTTTTGTTTGTCGCTTGTTCATTTCTTTACCATTTTATTTGTTATTTTTATTTGTTTGTCGAGCTTTTTATATTGGGTTTATTGTCAGTTTCGCAAAAGTCTATTATGAATGTGGGGATTTTCATGCCCATAAAGCTATAGTTGCTGTCTCTAATATATATATATATATATATATGTATGTATATATCTGAGTCCGATTTGTCAGTTAAGTTATTGCTGTTGTTGTTGTTATAGCCTCTTTTTCTAGCTGTTGACCAAGTTTTTATTTATTTGTTCCCAATTTGCCACGTTTTTAATGCGACAATTGTGATTTGATATTGTTGATGTTTTTGAGTAGCTCTAGATCTGAATTTCTTAAGTGAAGAGCAGCCCCATCAACAATTCTCAATCTTTGGGACATATCTTTCAGCCAAAAGTTATTGTTAATACATATATATATATTTTTTTTTAATTTTATTGTGTGCGAGTTGAAGTATCAGTGAATTGTTTTATTTGTTCATTGAGCAATTTGTTTAACAATCGCATCAGGCGCAAGTTAAACGCCAATGTAAACAAAAGAACGATGGCCGCAATCAGCTACCAATTTTGGTAATACAATGCCATTGGCAAGGCAATAATAACGTGGCCGTTCAACGCTGAAGTCTCGATGACGACGATGTTGGCCACAAATTGCGACTTGTACTTTGTGGGAGCTGCCATCAAGGTGGATTTAGAGTTGAGGGAAAGAAGTGGAAAGTGAGGGGTGATGGAAAAAGATGGGGAAAAGTGAAGAGAAACAGTTCCAGAAATGATATACATAGTAGAGATACAGAAGACAGTGATAAGGATAGATGATATAGAAAAATAGAAGTCAGGCAGTGAACTATATGTAGAAGACTTCCATTCGATGGCGGGAATAAGAGACAAATAAGACATAATATATTAAAGATAGGGATATGGATAGGGATAGGGATAGGGATAGGGATAGATAGAAATATATGAACAATATAGGGGAGTATATGTAAACTAGAAAACTATAATAATTGAAGAGCTATAGAAGTTTTACGAACTCCTTCAGCAAGAGGGTTTTAAAAAATAACAGCAAAAACATATGAATAGTCAAAATAATTGGAGATATTTATAAAAATAACTAAATAATAAATTTAATGAAAAAATAGAGAAAGAAAGGGAAATATATGAAGGAGAGAGAAAGAGATAGAGAAATATCTCAAATTTTATGAAATTTTATTCACATACCAATATTCGCCGAAATTGACAGCAAGCAAAAGAGAGAGAGAGAGAGGGAGAGAGAGAGAGAGAGAGAGAGAGAGAGTGCGTATAATAGTTTTCATTGAAGAAAGACAGAATATAACTAAAAATAATTGTCAATTCAATGTTATCAACTAATTGCTTACGCAAGACACGTAATTAATAATTGTTTTCGGCTCAAAAGCCGTAACATAGATACGGCCGTAGATTAACTACGGCAAACGAAATTTGGCAGTCAGTGTGTGAGAGTGTGTATGTGTATGTGTGGCATGCGGCAAGTTCATGGGGCATTAGGTTTTTTTCACTTTCGTTGGGCCATTAAATTACAACTTATGACGGGTTGACGGAGAAATGCTGTTGCTGTTGTTGCTATTGCGGTTGCGGTTGCGGCTGCGATTGAAATCGTCAATTTAATTTATAGACAAGATCAAGAAACACAAACAGCATCTGCCTCACATTTAATGCCATTACATTTGTTTCATATAATATATAATACAATATTATTTTCTTTTATCGGTTATGAGATTATTTTCTCTCTGTTTTGTTTTGTTTTGTTTTCTTTCGCTTGTGATTTAATGAATGAAAAGACAAAACAGAAAACGTAGAAACATATGATATGTATGTATGTATGTATATTTACAACTGAATTTCTGGCTGCATTTGGCGTTTCACTTTCAATTGAACTCGCATCGTTTTGGCCATGGTATTGCCGTTTTAGGGACGCGGCTTCAACTCAATGCGATGCGATGCGATACGATGCGGTTCGACAGTCTGCCGACTGTCTGTCGATTATTATTATATTTGGTGCTCCACCACCACCGGCAGCTTCTACTCAACCGTAATCCTTTTGCGGCTGCTTTTGTTGGCTTCCGTTTCACGTAATTGCCCACAGCCCGAAATCACGCCCAATGCCAACATACTTTTGTGTAAGCCAACTATGTATGTATACAGTATGCATCGTATGTGGTGTCTTGCATGCTTTGGGCCATAATTGAATAGGCACGAACATGTGTTTTAGGCTATGTTCATAACTAACAATTTGATTTGCAACGTTGTACATCACTTATTGCATTGACAATCATGCTCAGCGGTTATTGTTATTTTTGTTTTCCTTCTTCAATTTATTAGTAAACAATTTCACCAGGCATTAATTATACATGCCAGAAATCGTCAATAACAAGTTGAAATCAACTGAAAATTCAAGGATATCGTTGAGTTTCAGAGCAGCCAGCAGTTGTCAGACGCAATGCACTGCTTTACGGAAGCAATAGTCGCAGCAAGCAAGCAGTAGCAGTGTAATGAACTTGCGCCATTGCGTGTGAACTTAGAACAGGTATAGATGTCGATGTCGACGTTGCCGCTGCAGCTGTAGCCATGCATTAGCTTAATGGCTGTTAATGCGTTGATCACTTTCTTCATGCAAATGAAGCTTGCTCTGCTCACACTCAATTGGCTGCGTAGCAGCAGCAGCACTGCAAGCAAATAACTCTCACACGCAGTTTACAGTTGTATGTGTGTGTCGGCACAAACTTTACATTTCCAACTCCGACAGAACGACTGCATGCAAATAACTCTCACACGCAGTTTAAAGCTTGCAGTTGTGTGTCTGCGTCGGCAGCGAGCAGAACTGCAAGCACATAGCTCTCACAGGCGCTAAGTTTGTGTGTGCATATGCAAGATTCGTTGGCAACCTGTTGCGCACTGTCATCCAACATGTTCGACGCGAACTTGAGTCGAGTCTCTGTTTACAATTGCTAGTTGCAGGCAAACGAAACTTTAGTCTAAGCCGAACTTTACAACTGAGCGGAACAACGCGCATGAACGTCGTACGTTAACTAGAAACGAAGGCAAGCCGAAACGAAGCTCGTGTCGCGTTCGTCGTGTGTTCGCGATGCTTTTGCTTTGCATAACAAGACAACAACAACAACAACAGCAACGACAAGAAAGTGGCAATGATAAAGTGATTGGTATCAATAGATGAGTAGCCACCATCATCTTCGAAGTGTGACAAAAGTTTAACCTCGTGCAACTGAACCAAAAATCGAATTGAAATTTGCATTAGAATAGCGTCAAAATACTCCCAATACAGAGTTTCCCCGCCTTGTTGGGTGAATGCAAAAATTGTGAAATTGTGATTTGTGTTCGTGTTGTTTTTTTTTGTATATTGTTGATGTTGTTCGATTTACTTTTTAAAGGCGACACATTAACACACACTTTGCTTGACACTCCAAGTGACATTTATTTGTTGTGTTGTGTAGTGTAGTGTCTGTTTGCGAAACTTTCGAATAATATGCCCATTGGCAAAGTACCCGGCCAGCAGTTGGGCCGAGATCGCGGCAAGGGATCGGAATCCGCGGCAAATCTGATCATGGAGAGCAGCAACAGCACCATCGATTCGCGCATGTCCCACAATGAGCTGGTGCTGCCCATGGAACTGCTCAAGGTGAACTATGTGCATCAGTGCAAGGAGGCCATGATGCGCAAGTCCAATGAACCGCTGCCCACACCCCATCTCAATAATCCGGCTCGCTTCATAGGCTTCCGCCGACAGGCGCCAATGCAGCCCACACGCAGCAGTCGAGGATTGGTGTTGGACAACCGGTCAACGAAGCCGTTGCCTGCGTTGCCGCCACCCACAGTGGAATCGTGGCTATTGCTGGCCAAGCAGACGCCACCAGCCACACAACAGACCAAATCCCAGCCTGTGCCTATCCAGCGCTCCACAGACTCGGATTGCTGCTGCTCACAGTCAGCCTGCTCCTGTTCCGACTCCAGCTCAGACATCACCGAGACCAACACCATGACCCCGGACTGCGAGAAGTCACAGAGTTGGAACTATCGTGACATCGGTCGGCACATGTCACGTGCCGCCAGCGCTGGCATCAAATCTCGGGCGGATCGCATAGCACGTATCGAGCGTCGCAACTGTCCGTCCCCGCCAGCTTGCACTGAGTGTGCTCCAGCCCCCACCAACCATCCACATCCCTCGCAATCATCCGGCAATCGTTCGCGCATCCCAAAACCTGTAATACGCAGCGAAGCTTCCAGTCCTTACTCGGAGTCCAATGCGCAGCTGCAGCGGCGAGTTAAGCAGCTGTTCCAGCAGCAGATGGTGGATAGTAGTCAACCTGCTGCGCCAAGATGGATGTTCCAGAGGGCGGGCCAAGCTACACAAAATCATAGCCAAGTGCTGCCCAAGGCTGCTTCTCCAAGGCTGCAGCAGAAGAGCAAGCTGGAACGGGTGCATATACGCAAGAAGCGTCAACCACTGCACATAGTCAATCAGCTGACAGGAGAGGGAACAAGAGGTGCTAAGCAACCAGAGTTCAAGGGCAGCTCCTCCGGACAGGTTATGAGCTGCCAAACCGAGCGCAGCAAACGTCTTTCGGTGGAAAGCAGCTCCGACTCCGGTGTCTCCTCCTCCACAGACTGCAAGGAGCAACTGCAGCAACAGCAGTCCAAGCAAACGAATATGCGGCGTGAGGACAAGTGCTTGGATTGTGTCCAACTTACGCAGCAGGAGCTGCCGGATAAACAGAAACTTAAGCAGCATGGAACGACCACAACGCTGGTGCAGCTCAAGGGCATACCCAACGATCCCAACGATGTGCAGAACTTTGCCAAGAAGAGCGTCACTAAGGCGAGTCCCAATGAGCTGCTGGCGGCCAAACAGTGCAACATTGAGAAGGAACGCAATCTGCAAAATCTTCAGCGAGGCAACTTGGAGTCCAACGCCACCTCCACCACCACTACCATCTGCATAGATGATAGTTGGGTGCAGGAGGCTGCCTGCAAGGATGCCAACGATGATTATATGGAAACGGATTCATTGATGTTGCCGCCTCAGCGGAACAGCGTGAAGATTTTCGTGACCAGCAGAGCGGATGAGGCAGTGCATCATAGCAAACGACGAGATGATTCCAGTTGCCGCCTACTGGCGCCTTCCTCCCGTGACTCTACGGGCTCATCCTCTGGCTGCGGCGGCTGTAGTCGTGACAATAGCTCCATCTGCGAATCGGAGCAGGATTGCTGCTCGTGCGCCGGACAGCAAGCAGCGTCCAGCTCCAGCTGTGCCTCCTATGACTGCTGTAATGCCATTGGTGGCGTCTTTTGGAATAATGCCTGCTATGAGCTGGAAGGGGACATGGGACCAGGAGCGGGAGCGGGAGCTGCTGCGTCAGGTTGTTGCTGCAGCCTGTCCAGCTGCGATGACGATGATTGCTCCTACTATGCCGGCGATTTTGTCATCGAGATGGATCGACGCCATGAGCTTCTCCCAGCTAGTAATAAGTTCCAGCGCAAGGTACGAATTATCCGAAATTATCCATAATTAACCAGGAAGCAAAGCGAATGCTTCCAACTTCCGTTTCCCACTGGACTGGCAGCTATTAGCTGAACTCTGCTCTGGGAACTGCCTCGGCTTGCATAACCAATTGATTGGGTTTCCGCTGAGAACTTTTCTAGGGGACCATAGAATCAGTTCAGACCTGCCTTTTACCGTTGTCCAATTGATTAGAACTCGACGAGTTGGTTAACAGAATGACTTCTCGCTTAGCAAACACTTGTTAAATTGCTTAAATGTGAGGCCACTTCAGTATACCTAATGAAATGGGTCTGTTCCGAGTAGAGTGTGATGAACTTCGTGCTGCCATAACTTCGCCAAAAATCATCCGATTTTTAAAATTTTTGCAATTTTCTCAATGGTTTTGATAATATTTTGAAACAGCATCAAAATATCTTTCATCTCGGCAGTTTTGAATTTTTGACTTTTTTTGACCATTTTTCATACTTACCCCTTGACAAAATCATCAAAAATTAAAAAATTTGTTATTTAAATTTTTTGATGGCAATCGATTCTGGGACTCAAAACTAATATTGTGCTTTTTATTTGAGGTGTTTCTGATGAGTATTGTCCGAGATATGGCCAAAAATGGTCCAAAAAGTGGCCCAAATTCCAAATTTCTCAGATATGACATTTGGCATTACCTGTCATAACTTATTATAAAATTTCTGGGCTAATTAATGATGATTCTATTTTTGATAATAGTTTTGTTTTATGTGATTCCAAAACTTGTAACAAAAATAATAAATAGATTTCAAATCTGTGAATTTTTAAAAATTTATCGAATGGATTATAATTTAGATGAAATAAAATGTATCGTCTTGCATTAAGTGAGGTTGGAAAAAAGATTCACCTAAGAACAGTATGCAAATGATATGTAGAATATGCACCATAAAAATCTATATACGAAATATCACTATCAATGGAGATTGTTATTATTATCGTAGAATATAGAAAGTAGTATGTTTCGGTCATCAGATCGTTTTCACTTGCCAGAGAAAATTTCAAACACAATGGGGGCTGTATGCACAGTGAGAATTCCATTTTAATGCTCAATTTTATGTGATGCCAAAATGAAAGTCGAGAATTTTCAAAGCTTTTGTAGAGCATTGAATGAACATAAAAGAGATAAGAGATCAAATTTGAGTTAAGATAGAGTATCGTTTTGAAAACTGTTGCCGCAATTCAATTTTTAGATAATATTTTTTAGGAGTTTTCCGCTTTTCAATTGAAAAACTTTTCTCAGCATGGCCGAAAACAAAAAAAAACAATCTCTATATTGCTGTTTGATTATATCCGGGAAAACTTGGCAGATCTAGGAAATGTTGTTGCACCCACAATCAAAGTAGCTCCCTCACTCTTTCTCACTCTCTCTCTCTCTCTCTCTCTCTCTCTCCCTCTCTCTCTCTCTCTCTGCGACATACTCCAATGACACGAAGCAAATGAAACGAATAATTGGAGCTCAGCCTCAACCATAAAAAAAAACAAAATTTGTATATTTTTTTTGCGGTTTACGGCTACGGATACAGCTATAGACCACAGGCCTTGGCTACGCTTGAACTGTTTTTTGTTTGTCGAATTTTTTTTTATTTATGGTATTTTTTATTATAATTATTAATTATGGAGTGAAGACGTCGCAATTGTTATATAAGCGAACGTTGAATCCCACATGCAAGTGGCCCCCGGAGCAGAAAGGTGAAGGCAGCCATAAAGACAGATTTGAAGGTATACATCATCTCAGAGTGTGTGTCAGGAAGCCTCGTTACATTAATAAAGTGTAACAAAAAAGTAAAAATAGATGGATAAAGTAAGAAACAAAAAAGAAATGGCAACTGCAAATAACACACATCGTGATGTTTGATTTTGAATTTTTAAGATTTCCACTTTTTTCACATATTTTCTGCGGTTTCATAATCAAATCGCAAAGATGTTTTGCATTTTTTGGCCACACTGCGCTCGTCTTTTCGACTTGATTAACAGCATGCCAATAGACCACGCCAACTAATTGGCAAAACCAAGAGCTTCATCGTTTTGGCCATAAAACAAGACAGTTTATGCTTCGCTAACCTCTTGTCTACACCGCCCCCTCAGAGCAACCCACAGCAAACCTATAGCTTATAGCATTGATAGCCGCCACTTAAGCGGGAGTGGGGATAGAGTGGAATACAGCAAACAGCTTTAAAAGCTCCTTTCACTTTTCCTATTGTCAACAGCAGCTTTAACTGTCTGCAAGCTACTTCTTGATTCTCAGCTCAAGTCAAGAATCAAAAATCGTGTCCAACTTCGGTGACTCTTCTTTAGCTCGTATCAATCAATTGTCATAAAATTGATACAAAGACTTTTATGTTATAACGGTAACAAGTGAGACTCTTCAAAATATAATCGAGACGAAGAAAAAAATACATTTCTTGCTGGAATTTCTCTCTAGGTTTATTGGCCTCAATTTGATAGAAAAAAAATATATATATTTTTTTAATTTATATTTTAAGTTTGTATTTGAGTAGTAGTATTCGACGACCTTCAGTGGGACTTTCACAATGTATTTTTGCTTAATTAATTAAGCGTAATTAACAAAACTGCATGCGCACTCTCACTTTTAGGCCAAGCTAACAAGCCAAGTGGCAATTGCCACAGACTCAAACTAACTTTTGATTACATTGACGGCATAAAGAACTTATTAGAGCTGATCATAAGAGAGAAGAAGAGTAGTGTTGTCTTATTACCAATCTCCCCGCTCTTAGCCAACTTAATGCCAACGAAATTGAAATGCCAAGTGAAGCTGAAGCTGAAGCTGAGAGCGACGCCCATTTAGGCCAACATTTTCGACTCTCGTCCAAATTGCGTTAATTCTAGCAAATCAGTCTATAGAGTTGGCAATTAAAGCCTCTAACAACCCATACTAACTGGGCTCAAATGGCTGTAGTTAACTTGGTAGTCGGTGTAGGTTTAGAAAGCGCAGCAATTATCTCATATCACATCTAATTAGACTTCAACTCCCACTACCACGCGGTGGTCAGTGTTCTTTTGGCCAGAACCCAATAGCAGCTATTGGGTAACCAGAGTAAGCCAAGTTAGCAGTTAGTAGTAGTCGTGAACCACAAAAGCGTGGAAAGTCGAACAAAGTTAAGCCAAGCTGAGTTAGCAATCCCAAGCGAAAGTGGTAACAGGCAGCTACCGACGTTCAACGTTAAAGCCAAGTTAAGAAAAAGAACCGTTTTGTTTCTCGCATTTAAATAAACATTGTCTAGTTAGACAAACGCAGCTATCATGCTATCGCTGTCGAAACCTAAACCTGAACTCAACTCAAACTCAAAGATTTTTGTTTGACCAGAAGAAAACTTGTCCCCTTGTCCAAAATAGAGAGATGTATGCCAACCGTTGCTTTTTCGGCCATTAGATTAAAGTTGAGCTGAGGTCTACCACGGGTCTATACGGGTCTCGTATTTGGCTCTGACACACTCTGTGTGCCCCATAACAACATACTAAACGGTGCTAAACTCATTTTAAAAGAGTTTTTATGGAACCCTAAAATATACTATTCAAAATAACATCATATATAGTTTGATTGAGGCAAAAATCCTAATTATATATTCTAAATCAATCGATGAGAAATATATATATCATTTTTTGTAAATCTATCAATCAGATTTATCTCACTATATATTATATTTTTCTTATAGCTATATAATTCCCCTATATTCTTTCTTGATTTACAGACTGGTCTACATGAATTACGGCCGATATCTATGGACGGTGGTGTCATTGACTCCGGTTCGTTGAATGGCGACACCAATACGAGCGCGGACAATGCCGGCGACCACATGCAAAATCAACAGGTTAGTTAATTGCACAAAATAAAACCCAGACTAACATCACTGACATTATCTAATATAATTGTGCAACATTACCACTATCTAAATCGAGTTAGATATATATATATATATACAAATATCTTTTTTAATACTATATTTAACGACAATCATGCAAAATGAAACGAGTTGTCAAACAGTTGGATAAACATGAATGTGAATGTGACTTCATTAAAAATACATTTCACTTAAGCACGTTTTCTGTAATTTAGCAAAGCTCGAAATTATTAGAAATTTCAGATTAGAGCGAAAATCTTGTTAATGTTTGCAAATTAGTCATGTTGTGTGAATAGATCCTTGATGAATCAAGGGGTTTATTATATAAATTATTAGTAGCCAAAGCCAGACAAAATCTTTATAAAATTGCATTTTGACCAAAAAAAAAAAAAAGCAAAAATGAAAACTTTTGCAAGTTTGAGAGGCCATAACTTTTCCAAAAATCAACCGATTTTCAAAATTTTTTGCATTTCTATGAATGGATTTGATCATATTTTGAATCTGCATCAAAATTTATTCCATTTTGGCATTTTTAAATTTTGACCCATTTTTGATCAATTTTGCATACCAACCCCTTAGAAAGAAGTCAAAAAAAGTGAAAATTATTAAATCGGAATTTTTGGTCCCCATTCGATTTCTGGCATCAAAATATGCATAAAACAATTTACCGCACTAGATTTGGAGCACTATTTTAGAAAATATGACCATAAGAGTGAAAAATGGTTATTAAATCGTGGTTTGGCCAAAAAGAGAATATTTGTTGAACTTTGGAGAGTCACAACTTTGGTAAAATCAACCGAATTTAAAAGTTTTTTCGATCCGTCAATCGTTTGCTTTTGTAGTCCTAAAAAAACTTTACTTCAATTGATTTGAACAACTACTTTTGAAAATATGGTCCAAAGAGTAAAATAAGTTCATAAAATCGTGTTTGACCAAAAAAATACAGTACTTGATCAACTTTGAAAGGCCATAACTTTTCCAAAAATCAACCGATTTTCAAAATTTTTGCATTTCTATACATGGTTTTGATCATATTTTGAATATGCATAAAAATTTATTCCATTTTGGCATTTTTAAATTTTGACCCATTTTTGACCAATTTGCATACCAACCCCTTGGAAAAAAGTCAAAAAAAGTGAAAATTATTAAATCGGATTTTTTGGTCCCCATTCAATTTCTGGCATCAAAATATGCATAAAACAATTTACCGCACTAGATTTGGAGCAATATTTTAGAAAATATGACCATAAGAGTGAAAAATGGTTATAAAATCGTGGATTGGCCAAAAAGAGAATATTTGTTGAACTTTGGAGAGTCACAACTTTGGTAAAATCAACCGAATTTAAAAGTTTTTTCGATCCGTCAATCGTTTGCTTTTGTAGTCCTAAAAAAACTTTACTTCAAATGATTTGAACAATTACTTTCAAAACTATGGTTAAAAGAGTAAAAAAGGTTCATAAAATCGTGTTTGACCAAAAAAATTTTGTACTTGATCAACTTTGAAAGGCCATAACTTTTCCAAAAATCAACCGATTTTAAAAATTTTTGCATTTCTATACATGGTTTTGATCACATTTTGAATATGCATAAAAATTTATTCCATTTTGGCATTTTTAAATTTTGACCCATTTTTGACCAATTTGCATACCAACCCCTTGGAAAAAAGTCAAAAAAAGTGAAAATTATTAAATCGGAATTTTTGGTCCCCATTCGATTTCTGGCATCAAAATATGCATAAAACAATTTACCGCACTAGATTTGGAGTAATATTTTAGAAAATATGGCCTAAAAATCGAAAAATGGTTATAAAATCGTGGTTTGGCCAAAATGAGAAAATTTGTTGAACTTTGGAGATTCACAACTTTGGTAAAATCAACCGAATTTTAAAGTTTTTTTTCGATCCGTCAATCGTTTGCTTTTATAGTCCTAGAAAAACTTTACTTCAATTGATTTGAACAATTTCTTTCGAAAATATGGTTAAAAGAGTAAAAAAAGTTCATAAAATCGTGTTTGACCAAAAAAATTTTGTACTTGATCAACTTTGAAAGGACATAACTTTTCCAAAAATCAACCGATTTTAAAAATTTTTGCATTTCTATACATGGTTTTGATCACATTTTGAATCTGCGTCAAAATTTATTCCATTTTGGCATTTTTAAATTTTGACCCATTTTTCACCTGTTTTGCATACCAACCCCTTAGAAAAAAGTCAAAAAAAGTGAAAATTATTAAATCGGAATTTTTGGTCCCCATTCGATTTCTGGCATCAAAATATGCATAAAACAATTTACCGCACTAGATTTGGAGCAATATTTTAGAAAATATGGCCTAAAAATCGAAAAATGGTTATAAAATCGTGGTTTGGCCAAAAAGAGAATATTTGTTGAACTTTGGAGAGTCACAACTTTGGTAAAATCAACCGAATTTTAAAGTTTTTTCGATCCGTCAATCGTTTGCTTTTATAGTCCTAGAAAAACTTTACTTCAATTGATTTGAACAATTTCTTTCGAAAATATGGTTAAAAGAGTAAAAAAAGTTCATAAAATCGTGTTTGACCAAAAAAATTTTGTACTTGATCAACTTTGAAAGGCCATAACTTTTCCAAAAATCAACCGATTTTAAAAATTTTTGCATTTCTATACATGGTTTTGATCACATTTTGAATATGCATAAAAATTTATTCCATTTTGGCATTTTTAAATTTTGACCCATTTTTGACCAATTTGCATACCAACCCCTTGGAAAAAAGTCAAAAAAAGTGAAAATTATTAAATCGGAATTTTTGGTCCCCATTCGATTTCTGGCATCAAAATATGCATAAAACAATTTACCGCACTAGATTTGGAGTAATATTTTAGAAAATATGGCCTAAAAATCGAAAAATGGTTATAAAATCGTGGTTTGGCCAAAATGAGAAAATTTGTTGAACTTTGGAGATTCACAACTTTGGTAAAATCAACCGAATTTTAAAGTTTTTTTTCGATCCGTCAATCGTTTGCTTTTATAGTCCTAGAAAAACTTTACTTCAATTGATTTGAACAATTTCTTTCGAAAATATGGTTAAAAGAGTAAAAAAAGTTCATAAAATCGTGTTTGACCAAAAAAATTTTGTACTTGATCAACTTTGAAAGGACATAACTTTTCCAAAAATCAACCGATTTTAAAAATTTTTGCATTTCTATACATGGTTTTGATCACATTTTGAATCTGCGTCAAAATTTATTCCATTTTGGCATTTTTAAATTTTGACCCATTTTTCACCTGTTTTGCATACCAACCCCTTAGAAAAAAGTCAAAAAAAGTGAAAATTATTAAATCGGAATTTTTGGTCCCCATTCGATTTCTGGCATCAAAATATGCATAAAACAATTTACCGCACTAGATTTGGAGCAATATTTTAGAAAATATGACCATAAGAGTGAAAAACGGTTATAAAATCGTGGTTTGGCCAAAAAGAAAATATTTGTTGAACTTTGGAGAGTCACAACTTTGGTAAAATCAACCGAATTTTAAAGTTTTTTTTCGATCCGTCAATCGTTTGCTTTTATAGTCCAAAAAAAACTTTACTTCAAATGATTTGAACAATTACTTTCAAAACTATGGTTAAAAGAGTAAAAAAGGTTCATAAAATCGTGTTTGACCAAAAAAATTCAGTACTTGATCAACTTTGAGAGGCCATAACTTTTCCAAAAATCAACAGATTTTCAAAATTTTTGCATTTCTATCAATGGTTTTGATCATATTTTGAATCTGCGTCAAAATTTATTCCATTTTGGCAATTTTAAATTTTGACCCATTTTTGACCAATTTTGCATACCAACCCCTAGGAAAAAAGTCAAAAAAAGTGAAAATAATTAAATCGGATTTTTTGGTCCCCATTCGATTTCTGGCATCAAAATATGCATAAAACAATTTACCGCACTAGATTTGGAGCAATATTTTAGAAAATATGGCCTAAAAATCGAAAAATGGTTATAAAATCGTGGTTTGGCCAAAAAGAGAATATTTGTTGAACTTTGGAGAGTCACAACTTTGGTAAAATCAACCGAATTTTAAAGTTTTTTCGATCCGTCAATCGTTTGCTTTTATAGTCCTAGAAAAACTTTACTTCAATTGATTTGAACAATTTCTTTCGAAAATATGGTTAAAAGAGTAAAAAAAGTTCATAAAATCGTGTTTGACCAAAAAAATTTTGTACTTGATCAACTTTGAAAGGCCATAACTTTTCCAAAAATCAACCGATTTTAAAAATTTTTGCATTTCTATACATGGTTTTGATCACATTTTGAATATGCATAAAAATTTATTCCATTTTGGCATTTTTAAATTTTGACCCATTTTTGACCAATTTTGCATACCAACCCCTTGGAAAAAGTCAAAAAAAGTGAAAATTATTAAATCGGATTTTTTGGTCCCCATTCGATTTCTGGCATCAAAATATGCATAAAACAATTTACCGCACTAGATTTGGAGCAATATTTTAGAAAATATGACCATAAGAGTGAAAAATGGTTATAAAATCGTGGATTGGCCAAAAAGAGAATATTTGTTGAACTTTGGAGAGTCACAACTTTGGTAAAATCAACCGAATTTAAAAGTTTTTTTTTCGATCCGTCAATCGTTTGCTTTTATAGTCCAAAAAAAACTTTACTTCAAATGATTTGAACAATTACTTTCGAAAATATGGTTAAAAGAGTAAAAAAGGTTCATAAAATCGTGTTTGACCAAAAAAATTCAGTACTTGATCAACTTTGAGAGGCCATAACTTATCCAAAAATCAACCGATTTTCAAAATTTTTGCATTTCTATCAATGGTTTTGATCATATTTTGAATCTGCGTCAAAATTTATTCCATTTTGGCATTTTTAAATTTTGACCCATTTTTGACCAATTTTGCATACCAACCCCTAGGAAAAAAGTCAAAAAAAGTGAAAATAATTAAATCGGATTTTTTGGTCCCCATTCGATTTCTGGCATCAAAATATGCATAAAACAATTTACCGCACTAGATTTGGAGTAATATTTTAGAAAATATGGCCTAAAAATCGAAAAATGGTTATAAAATCGTGGTTTGGCCAAAATGAGAAAATTTGTTGAACTTTGGAGATTCACAACTTTGGTAAAATCAACCGAATTTTAAAGTTTTTTTTCGATCCGTCAATCGTTTGCTTTTATAGTCCTAGAAAAACTTTACTTCAATTGATTTGAACAATTTCTTTCGAAAATATGGTTAAAAGAGTAAAAAAAGTTCATAAAATCGTGTTTGACCAAAAAAATTTTGTACTTGATCAACTTTGAAAGGACATAACTTTTCCAAAAATCAACCGATTTTAAAAATTTTTGCATTTCTATACATGGTTTTGATCACATTTTGAATCTGCGTCAAAATTTATTCCATTTTGGCATTTTTAAATTTTGACCCATTTTTCACCTGTTTTGCATACCAACCCCTTAGAAAAAAGTCAAAAAAAGTGAAAATTATTAAATCGGAATTTTTGGTCCCCATTCGATTTCTGGCATCAAAATATGCATAAAACAATTTACCGCACTAGATTTGGAGCAATATTTTAGAAAATATGACCATAAGAGTGAAAAATGGTTATAAAATCGTGGTTTGGCCAAAAAGAGAATATTTGTTGAACTTTGGAGATTCACAACTTTGGTAAAATCAACCGAATTTAAAAGTTTTTTCGATCCGTCAATCGTTTGCTTTTGTAGTCCTAAAAAAACTTTACTTCAATTGATTTGAACAACTATTTTTGAAAATATGGTCCAAAGAGTAAAATAAGTTCATAAAATCGTGTTTGACCAAAAAAATACTGTACTTGATCAACTTTGAAAGGCCATAACTTTTCCAAAAATCAACCGATTTTCAAAATTTTTGCATTTCTATACATGGTTTTGATCATATTTTGAATATGCATAAAAATTTATTCCATTTTGGCATTTTTAAATTTTGACCCATTTTTGACCAATTTTGCATCCCATCCCTTGGAAAAAGTCAAAAAAAGTGAAAATTATTAAATCGGATTTTTTGGTCCCCATTCGATTTCTGGCATCAAAATATGCATAAAACAATTTACCGCACTAGATTTGGAGCAATATTTTAGAAAATATGACCATAAGAGTGAAAAACGGTTATAAAATCGTGGTTTGGCCAAAAAGAAAATATTTGTTGAACTTTGGAGAGTCACAACTTTGGTAAAATCAACCGAATTTTAAAGTTTTTTTTCGATCCGTCAATCGTTTGCTTTTATAGTCCAAAAAAAACTTTACTTCAAATGATTTGAACAATTACTTTCAAAACTATGGTTAAAAGAGTAAAAAAGGTTCATAAAATCGTGTTTGACCAAAAAAATTCAGTACTTGATCAACTTTGAGAGGCCATAACTTTTCCAAAAATCAACAGATTTTCAAAATTTTTGCATTTCTATCAATGGTTTTGATCATATTTTGAATCTGCGTCAAAATTTATTCCATTTTGGCAATTTTAAATTTTGACCCATTTTTGACCAATTTTGCATACCAACCCCTAGGAAAAAAGTCAAAAAAAGTGAAAATAATTAAATCGGATTTTTTGGTCCCCATTCGATTTCTGGCATCAAAATATGCATAAAACAATTTACCGCACTAGATTTGGAGCAATATTTTAGAAAATATGACCATAAGAGTGAAAAATGGTTATTAAATCGTGGTTTGGCGAAAAGGAGAATATTAGTTGAACTTTGGAGAGTCACAACTTTGGTAAAATCAACCGAATTTTAAAGTTTTTTCGATCCGTCAATCGTTTGCTTTTATAGTCCAAAAAAAACTTTACTTCAAATGATTTGAACAATTACTTTCGAAAATATGGTTAAAAGAGTAAAAAAGGTTCATAAAATCGTGTTTGACCAAAAAAATTCAGTACTTGATCAACTTTGAGAGGCCATAACTTATCCAAAAATCAACAGATTTTCAAAATTTTTGCATTTCTATCAATGGTTTTGATCATATTTTGAATCTGCGTCAAAATTTATTCCATTTTGGCATTTTTAAATTTTGACCCATTTTTGACCAATTTTGCATACCAACCCCTAGGAAAAAAGTCAAAAAAAGTGAAAATAATTAAATCGGATTTTTTGGTCCCCATTCGATTTCTGGCATCAAAATATGCATAAAACAATTTACCGCACTAGATTTGGAGCAATATTTTAGAAAATATGGCCTAAAAATCGAAAAATGGTTATAAAATCGTGGTTTGGCCAAAATGAGAAAATTTGTTGAACTTTGGAGATTCACAACTTTGGTAAAATCAACCGAATTTTAAAGTTTTTTTTCGATCCGTCAATCGTTTGCTTTTATAGTCCTAGAAAAACTTTACTTCAATTGATTTGAACAATTTCTTTCGAAAATATGGTTAAAAGAGTAAAAAAAGTTCATAAAATCGTGTTTGACCAAAAAAATTTTGTACTTGATCAACTTTGAAAGGCCATAACTTTTCCAAAAATCAACCGATTTTCAAAATTTTTGCATTTCTATACATGGTTTTGATCATATTTTGAATATGCATAAAAATTTATTCCATTTTGGCATTTTTAAATTTTGACCCATTTTTGACCAATTTTACATACCAACCCCTTGGAAAAAGTCAAAAAAAGTGAAAATTATTAAATCGGATTTTTTGGTCCCCATTCGATTTCTGGCATCAAAATATGCATAAAACAATTTACCGCACTAGATTTGGAGCAATATTTTAGAAAATATGACCATAAGAGTGAAAAACGGTTATAAAATCGTGGTTTGGCCAAAAAGAAAATATTTGTTGAACTTTGGAGAGTCACAACTTTGGTAAAATCAACCGAATTTTAAAGTTTTTTTTCGATCCGTCAATCGTTTGCTTTTATAGTCCAAAAAAAACTTTACTTCAAATGATTTGAACAATTACTTTCAAAAATATGGTTAAAAGAGTAAAAAAGGTTCATAAAATCGTGTTTGACCAAAAAAATTCAGTACTTGATCAACTTTGAGAGGCCATAACTTTTCCAAAAATCAACAGATTTTCAAAATTTTTGCATTTCTATCAATGGTTTTGATCATATTTTGAATCTGCGTCAAAATTTATTCCATTTTGGCAATTTTAAATTTTGACCCATTTTTGACCAATTTTGCATACCAACCCCTAGGAAAAAGTCAAAAAAAGTGAAAATAATTAAATCGGATTTTTTGGTCCCCATTCGATTTCTGGCATCAAAATATGCATAAAACAATTTACCGCACTAGATTTGGAGCAATATTTTAGAAAATATGGCCTAAAAATCGAAAAATGGTTATAAAATCGTGGTTTGGCCAAAAAGAGAATATTTGTTGAACTTTGGAGAGTCACAACTTTGGTAAAATCAACCGAATTTTAAAGTTTTTTCGATCCGTCAATCGTTTGCTTTTATAGTCCTAGAAAAACTTTACTTCAATTGATTTGAACAATTTCTTTCGAAAATATGGTTAAAAGAGTAAAAAAAGTTCATAAAATCGTGTTTGACCAAAAAAATTTTGTACTTGATCAACTTTGAAAGGCCATAACTTTTCCAAAAATCAACCGATTTTAAAAATTTTTGCATTTCTATACATGGTTTTGATCACATTTTGAATATGCATAAAAATTTATTCCATTTTGGCATTTTTAAATTTTGACCCATTTTTGACCAATTTTGCATACCAACCCCTTGGAAAAAGTCAAAAAAAGTGAAAATTATTAAATCGGATTTTTTGGTCCCCATTCGATTTCTGGCATCAAAATATGCATAAAACAATTTACCGCACTAGATTTGGAGCAATATTTTAGAAAATATGACCATAAGAGTGAAAAATGGTTATTAATTCGTGGTTTGGCGAAAAGGAGAATATTAGTTGAACTTTGGAGAGTCACAACTTTGGTAAAATCAACCGAATTTAAAAGTTTTTTCGATCCGTCAATCGTTTGCTTTTATAGTCTTAAAAAAACTTCTTCAATTGATTTGAACAATTAGTTTCGAAAATATGGTTAAAAGAGTAAAAAAGTTCATAAAATCGTGTTTGACCAAAAAAATTCAGTACTTGATCAACTTTGAGAGGCCATAACTTTTCCCAAAATCAACCGATTTTCAAAATTTTTGCATTTCTATGCATGGTTTTGATCATATTTTGAATCTGCGTCAAAATTTATTCCATTTTGGCATTTTTAAATTTTGACCCATTTTTGAACAATTTTGCATACCATCCCCTTAGAAAAAAGTCAAAAAAAGTGAAAATTATTAAATCGGAATTTTTTGACCCAATTCGATTTCTGACATCAAAATATGCATAAAACAATTTACCGCACTAGATTTGGAGCAATATTTTAGAAAAAGTAGCTAAAAGACTGAAAAAATGGTAATAAAATTGTGACTCTCCCAAAAATTGAATATATGCTCAACTTTGGACCACCATAAATTTGCCAAAAATCTGCCGATTTTCAAAATATTTTCGTTTTTGTCAATTTCACTTCAATTAATTGGAATAAATATTATTAAATATTTGACCAAAATAGTAGAAAAACTTTATGAAATCTCAGTTAGAATGGAAAAACTATATTTTTGTCAACTTTGAAAATCCATGAGTTTGACATAATGAAATCTTATGGTTCTTATTTACAGGATGCGGAGGCGCGTCGACTGAAGCGCGGACATGTGCTGTCAGAGCTGCTGGAAACGGAGCGTATCTATGTGAATGAAATGAGCTCGATTCTAAAGGTAGGTTAATATACACAATGAAGTTAGATAGGTAGTGAGGTAGATAGATAGATAGTTACTTGGTGTCGGCTATAGATGGCAATAGCAGTTAACGGTAGATCGTCATAACCCCTCATATGATGGAGAAGATGGGGAGAAAGATGCCGTGGAGCATGAAGAAGTGGCGAGCTGCCCAATGGTCAGCGAACTGAGAAGCTTTCAAAGAATGAAATGAGTTGAAGCTGGAGTTGAAGTTGAAGATTGAGTTGGTGGTTTGGTTCTTCTTGAATGCCGCTGCCTGTAATTGGTGCATTAAAGCCATCAGGCCTAATGCTTAACAAGCAGATGAAGAAGACGAGGAAGCGCGTCGAAGATAATTTGTTACCAATTCTGAAAAGCGCCCAAAGCATTACAAACTTGGCGATCATTTAGTGATCGACCGACTGTTGTGCGCAGCAGTTCCCCATTCGAAGAGGAGATAGAAATCGGATTCATAGTCGCGATGCGATACGGCGGTTATGATCTGCGGAAAGCCTCCAAACCCCACAAGACCCAGACTACTCAGAGCTCATTCCGTTTACGACGCGTTCAACATACGGCATGCAACATCGTTGGCAGATTCAATCTCAAGTTGGGAGACTCTCTAATTAAGCGCTTCACAGCTGAGGACGAGCCACGTGAATCGCCCTTATCCTTCCAAGGTTCGCTCTTCGATTCCTCGCAAGCATCGGCTGACGGCATCAGCTATCGTCCGGCGGATTTTCGGCCACGTTTCGAACTGGGAGGCAACTATATATTCGGCACGAATCTCTGCAACTTTGCCACGCACAACATACTCAACGGCAAGTCCACGATCAAGATCATCAACACGTTGCAGGAGTGCGAGGAGGCCACAAGTTCTTCGACAGAACAGGAACAGGACAGGATTTCGGAACAGCCGCAAGATTTCGGCAACAGTTTGCAACGTCTGAAGGATCAGCGACGCACCATCTTCAAGGAACTCATTGAGTTGTCCAGCTGCGACGAATCTTTAGAGTTTCGTTTGGTCCAGGATTATCTGGAGTCCAACAGCTACTCGGAGATTGAAAACGATACCGAATTTAAAGATTATTTGCAGCGCAAAAACTACATGGATATACTTGCTTATCTAGAGGACAACGAGCCCAAGAGCTTCGCCTCTGTGTCCTCGTCCATAGCGCGTGCCCAGAGCTCCTTGGGCTCACTAAACAGTGCCAAGTCGCTGGCCACCCCAAAATCTCTGCAGGCGCCCAAACGGATACCCGAGCTGGAGAGTCAAATGTGCAACTCCTGCCGCTCCCACATGCAAAACAATCTCAATGTGGAGAAACCGCTGCGAACGAAGGCAAAGGAACAACCGAAGGAGGCCAAAGATTGGCAGAGTTCCTACAGGGAGATACTTAGCTTCTGTCAAGAGTTCTTCCAGGAGAGCAGGGAGGTCCAAGGCAAACAGCTGCACATGCTGCAGGATAACAAGTTCAAGTTGTCCAAATACGAGCGCGTCTTGAAGTGCTTTGTCTCCACCCAAGGATATACCAGCGTGGATGAGTATGTACAGCAGAAGTTTGGCCAGTTCATCAGCAGCAAGATGCATGAATTCCAGGCTGGAGCAGAGACACTTGATGTAAACCTGATAGACCTACACTTAAGCTGCCACTTGAGTGGCATCTTTGGCTAATCCTTCGTCTTTTTCCGGTCCTTTCTCTTAGGGTTACTACGATCAAATGCAATCGGATGAGCTGATACACATGGTGCCGGCGAGTCTGCAGGGCAAAGAGGACGTACTCTTTGGCAATCTGCATGAGCTCTTTACCTTTCACAACGAGGTCTTCCTCAAGGACCTAGAGAACTGTATCTCAACCACGGAACTGGTGGCACTCTGCTTTGTGCAGCGTGTAAGTTAAACAAGTCTTCTTAATCAGCTACGAATCTGACCAGGTTATTCTATTCAATTGGCAGCGGGATACCTTCTATCGCTTGTACTCATTCTACTGCCAGAATATACCGCGCTCGGAGCGTCTGCGTGAGACTCTCGTGGACACACATCTCTTCCTGCAGGAGTGCCAAAAGCGTTTGGGCCACAAGCTGCCACTCGCCGCGTATCTTCTAAAGCCCGTGCAACGCATCACGAAGTATCAATTGCTTCTGAAGGATCTTTTGCGGTTCAGCGATAGTGGCAGCTGCACCAAGGAACTGCAGAAAGCGCTAGACTGTATGCTGATCGTGCTTAAATGTGTCAATGATTCCATGCATCAGGTGGCAATTACAGGATTTCCAGTAAGTTCCCCACATCCCCCCTCTCTCTCTCTTTTTTTGGTATTAGTATTGAGCACAAGTTTCCTTTGCAGACGGATCTGTCGCAACAGGGTGAGCTGCTGCTACAGGATTCGTTCCAGGTGTGGACCGAGTCCAAGAAGGATATACGCCTGCGCATTAAGCCACAACAGCGTCACATATTTCTGTATCAGAAATCGCTGCTCTTCTGCAAACAAACCTCCAAAACAGGTCACAACAAAAGCACCTATCAGTTCAAACATCACGTCAAGGTTAGTTGCTTCCACACTTCCATTGGAATTTCCAGCTTACACTTCCAATGTTTCCATATCTAATTAACTTGTTAACACAATTTTCTTTAGATGTCACAAATTGGTTTGACGGAATCGGTGCGTGGCGATACCAAGCGCTTTGAGGTCTGGCTCCAGGGTCGTCAGGAGGTGCATACCATGCAGGCGCCCACATTGGAAGTGAAGAACAAATGGGTGGCCGAGATTAAGCGAGTGCTGCTCAATCAGCTGGAGGAGCTCAAGGGCGAGAAGATCAAGCAGTATGGGCTTAATCATCGTGGCCTCAAGCAGACAACCTCCTGGGACACACCCAACATCATACTGAGCTCGGCGAGTCGCACCATCAGCTGTGATGCGTCCTCGGAGTCATCCAATCGCAATTCAAACTGCAGCACCGAGGACAATGGCTCGGCCACAAATGCAAGCGGCAACTCAACGGGTGGCGATAGAGACCATCAGGAGGCATGTGGCTGGAGCTCGGACTACTCGAATAGCGAGGATGAGCTGTCCTTGAATGAGGATAATAGCACGCCGGTAAGTAGGCAATAGAAATACATACTTTGTTCAAAAAAGGAGATGCGGTTTCTTTTACTACTTACTTTTAAGACCATATATTTTCTGGGAATACATTCTTTATATAATTGGTTTTTTTCTCTTAATTTTATTTTTATATATAATTTTTACTTTCGGTTATTTTTTCGGGATCTTCTTTTCATGGAACACAAAAAAAAATCACAAAAAAATCAACTTCAACTCTTAACACAATCTATATTGTACTTCTGATATTATAAAACAATTGGATACAACAGGGTTTCCTCAGTATACTGGCACAGTTGGCCAACTATAATACAGATGCCGGCGGTTCATCAACCTCCAACTCGACCTCCTTTGCGCGCAACAACAAATCAAATTCCAAATTTTATGTGTCCGTTGATTAAATTCCTTTGAAAAAAAAAATTAAAATCAATACTATTTTCGGTTTAGCTGTTGCCATCACTGGGTACGACAATACACTTTACAAATCTGCACGCTTTCGTTGATAAATGTTACTAAAAGTAAAAGTATGTTTACAATAAGCTAGATATTTTAAAAGTTGCGCGCGTTATTTTTGAAGAAATCAAATTTACCTTTTTCGATAGGCAGCCATATGCATGCTAATTTAACCAATTTCGCAGCCAGTATATATAATCATGCTAGCAATGCTGCTGGTTGACGCTGCTGAGTAGCAAAATTATCTAGCAACAGTTTTGTTACACATATATACCTCAAAATTTAAATTTAATTCGGAGAATATTTCTCAAAATACGATATATCGTTTAGCAAAGCTATGCACCACAATACAACATTACTCAGTACATATTTGTATTCAGCTGGGACACACAACCACAAAGCAAGCAGCCAATACACACACCAACTAACCAAGCAGAGTTCCGTGTTGAGTTTGTATCTTTTGAATTGAACATTAATTGTAGTTATAGTGTATAAATAAATACAACTAACGAGGCACCAACTAACCGCTGGACACACTAAACATAAACTAAGCTTAAATATCCTATATATAAATCTATATCATATGTATATATCCCTAGCTCAATAGATATTTAAAACGATTGCCAATCACATAAAATCCTTACTAACATAAAAAATTACACACAATAACCGATTTTGTATATACAATTTTGTATGCAGGGCAGTAAATTCATTGCCCTGGCTGATTACACGGCTATGGGACACTCAGAAGTTTCGATGCGTGAAGGCGAAGCTATCGAGCTATTAAAAGTGGGCTGTGCCGGCTGGTGGTATGTTCGTGTTTTAGGTAAATCCCACATGGCCTTTAACCATAAACCTCATTTTGTAAAATACATAACATTTACATTTTGCTAAAATTAAGATGGAATTTTAATATATTTTGTTTCTGTCGACTCTTTGTTAGATTCCAATGCAGAAGGCTGGACACCAGGCGCATATTTGGAATCGATCAATCGAAAATCGTCTAGATCATCGAGCTGCAATCAGGAGCGAATAAATCTTAAATCTTAACTGACTTCGAATCTAAGCTAAATTGCACTTTCTTAACAATCTCTCCTTTTCTTCCACTCAACCACTCTATATAAAGCACGCTATCAAAACTTGTTCTATCTTCGGGGATATATCGTAACTTTTGAGCTTCTATCGCATACCTTGAATCTTTGCATATTTCCTATACACATCTGACCAAATAATCTCTGAAGTTCTTGTACATTTGAATATGCTGGGTGAATCATTAATTATTTGTAATATTAATAAATATAATTAGAAATTAAGTTTGCTGTTTAGACTAAATAATATTTCGGTTAGTTTCTAGTCCGTAGCATACTTTTTGGCTGGTTTACTTGGTAATCTATTAGTATGTATGTATGTATGTACGTATGTATGCTGATGTAGATACAATACATACATTTAGTATTCTGCGAGGAGGACTATTGCCTCAATGTCTGTTAAAGAGAATGGCCCAAAAACAAAACGTAATTAATGTATTAATGACAAGAAGATCAAAAATTGTTTTCAATTATTATGCGATTATTATGAATATTCAAATAATATATAATATATATTTATGTACGATATATAGTTGTGTACTTTACATATATACTATATATATGTGTATATTGTATTCTTAAGTGCTTGAAGAATGTATCTATCTATGAAATAAATTGAGTAATTCAGAAGAATCGATTTTTGTTTGCTTCCTTAATTAATAGAGAAAATATGGTACGAAATTTGCTAAAGAAAGTTTAAAGTTTTATTTTACATCGTTAACATTTTTTTTTTATAATTGTTTCACTATCCCATTGAATCGGACTGCAAAACTAAGGAATATTCTTTTATGCTTTGTTCATTCGCTACAAACATCGAATATATAAGTAGATATAGATAGACTGAGGTACATT
Source organism: Drosophila quadrilineata (assembly GCA_018150725.1). NCBI lineage: Eukaryota > Metazoa > Arthropoda > Insecta > Diptera > Drosophilidae > Drosophila > Drosophila quadrilineata. The sequence continues at coordinate 4,855,438 of JAECWN010000407.1, forward strand.
AAACATACAGATACATTAAGTTGAAGCTTGAGATGCATTTGGATAGGCGCGTGTTCTCGAAATAAAAATAGAAAAAACAGAAATCAAAAATGAACTAACAAAGAAGGAATGTAATTATTTTGAACAAACAATTGTATTACGTACATACATATACATGAACAGTATCATATTTTGTTATGTTTTGTTTTCTATATACTTAATAATTATTTATATATCATATTTAACAAAACTTTGGAGGAGGGCGAATTTGAGGATATTTTATACAGTAAATAAACAAAAAATATTTCTTCAACTTTAAAATAAAACATTTTGCAATACTAATTGTGGTTTCTTGTTGTTGTTTGTAATTGCGCGATCTTCTTTACGAATGTCGCCCTTATCGCGTTGATCGTATTTTCTGGATGTTGTTGTTGCTGTTGTTTGCTGCATGGTTTCGGCATTCGTTTGAGGGGTGGGGATGTTCTCGACAAGCAGCAGCCGCCCATACACGCACACACATTGTTAAGAAGAAGTTGAAGCGTGGATTTCTCTCTTTTTCTTTAGTTGGCAGTTACTCTGCTATTCATGTAGAACTGTTGAGCAGAGAGCAACAGTGTCAGCACATAGATACACGCCGCTATCCAGCAGTTGTAGGCATTCTGTAAAAGCATCAACAATTAATTCGAATTCAAAATATAATTCACTGATAACGTCTGAAGTTTATTGGGCGACATTCAAAGTTGTTGCATTTTTAGTGTGTGAGTGTGTGTGTGTGTGAAAGAGATACACTGCTTGCTTAGTCAGCGTATCTCAAGTAGTGCTATCACACACTGCTTGGTCTATGCAAACAACAATTATCTGTCTGCCCCTATGCACAATTTATCTGCACATGCCTCTCCAGATAAGCACTCATTTACAAAATATATGCTATTTATATATACATATGTATGTATATTTTTATGCTTCCACATTATATGCTTCTCACAATATCCTACCTGATTGTATGCACTGTTCGCATCCTTATAGAATTCGTCTAAGCTTTTGTACTCCTCAGCCAATGGCAAATCCTCGATCAGAGCCACACTATGTATGTAGAAGAAGAGGCCCATCAATACCTGCAAGTAAATCAAATATATAAGTATATATGTATATGCATAACAGTTACTGGGCATGGGTCTTGTGACTTGCCCCAATGACAACCAGGGAAGTGTTACTTGTATATGAATATACACTCACCAATTGAACAATACCCCAAACGGAGATGATTAAACCGCAGAGGGAACACTTTGGACCACAAATTTTCATTTTGCTAGCTTTGTTTGACGCTGCTGCCGCTGCTTAGACGAGGATGAAAATTTTTTCCTTCCTATTTAATGTGGGAATTGTCGTCAACAGAAATTTTTTCGCAGTAGCTAGCAAATGTCAGTCAGGTGAAAATCATGTGACAGTTCGTGGTGAATTTAGTGTGACCATGTCGCGTCCACAGCCAATATACTATCCACTCTTTAATACTGCAAATACTAGAAAATACCACATTTATAGCCGAATTCATGTTATTTTATAACATCACTTATTTAGTTAGCATGGAGAATACAACTCGGCTGTTTAAAAAGTTTGTTATTTCATATTTGTCATAATTGGCGGACAAATTCACCACATCATTCATGTCGCAGCGTGTACGCATGTCACGAACATCTGTTTCATTCGCATAGATTAAATTCAATAACAATAGACAACAAAAACTAGCTGAAACTGAATTTAACAACAATGCCCACTTCAGCTGTTTACCATGAGAAGCAAATGAGGCAACTGTGTGCCCTGCATGCCCTCAACAATCTGTTCCAGGGAGATCAATCCTACACAAAGGCGGAGCTGGACGACATCTGCAACAATCTCAGTCCAAATGTTTGGATTAATCCGCATCGTTCAGTGCTGGGACTTGGCAACTACGACATCAATGTGATTATGACGGCACTGCAGAGGAGAAATTGCGAGGCTGTTTGGTTCGATAAGCGGAAGTAAGTAGAAGTATCAAACATGCCTGAAGAGAACTCAACTTGTGCCTTGCAGAGACCCCTCCATCATCAATCTGGATGCGATTGTGGGCTTCATACTGAACATACCTTCCGACTACAAGTTTGGCATGATAACGCTGCCACTGCGAAGAAGGCACTGGATAGCTGTGCGTCGCATCGATGGACATTACTACAATCTGGACTCGAAGTTGCGACAGCCCGAACTTGTGGGCAACGAGGCCGATACGTTGCAGTTCCTTCGGGAGCAGTTGGCACAGGATGGCGACCAGCAACGGGAACTGTTTCTGGTGTTGAGAAGTAGTCCAAATGGAGAAGATTTGGAAAAGCGTTGGATCAAGCAAGTTTGATAGTATCAATATCGATAGTCTCTTGATAGTATCAATTATAATTAGTCAATAAGCTCTGTAATAATTATAGCAAAACTATCTCAAGTTTATAGCACAGGTATTTTGTATATACTATTAGAATTTATCTATAACGGTAAAAAAAAAGACAATGTTGGAGTGAGAGCAGGTTACAGGATTAAAACACTGGACTTGTCATTCGGTGTAAAATTTGTTTATTTATTTATTTATATATATAAATACAATTGTGTTTTGTAAAAATTAATAAAATATCTTGTTGAATATAGTATCGTTAACATCTTGTAAAAATTTACGATATATGGAATGATTCGAGGTTCGTCGCATATTCGAGTCGAATTTCGAACTTAACGCTAAGGACGGTGTGACAACATTCGAAAAAATAAAAGATACAGATTAAAAGGACGGATATGTTATGTTTTGAAAGACTCTTCCCGCTCTATCGTCTAGATGTCCGTCTGGATGCTGGGCTGTGCTGGTGGTGCCGTGGCCTGACGTCCTCCTGGCTGTGGTCGGCGTGGACGACTCGGCTCAGGTGCGAAGTAGGACTGAGGTGGAGCAGTCGAGGATGAAGGCATTGCTGCGGCTGCTGCCTGCTGTTGGTAGAAATCATCGCCATACTCACTGATGTCCCGGTTGCTAATCTCGTTGAGTCGCTTGTAACGTTCACGGCGTGCCTCCACCATGTACAGCACACCGGCTGGCAGCAGCATCACAGCTCCCACCACGGCCAAGGCAAAGGACCAGCCCATGTCGTTGTTCTGCCAGCCGGGCATCCAATCCCGAGAATCTCCCTTTGCACCAAAGATGACGACGGCAATGAAACCGAATATCGAGCCCAGCACCTGGCAGGTGCCAATGGTCAGCAATAGCACCACATAGCGATCATCATCACGGGAGGTGCGCATGAATCCCAGTGTAAGGGGCAGGGCGATGAGGCACATGACGAAGCACAAGGTGGCAAACAGCTGAACGGCTATGTAGAATCCGGGCAGCAGAAAGTCGTGTATGATGTAGTACTCCTCCTCGAAGACCCACATGCAGCCATTGAAGCGGGTGTCGTAGAATCGATGGATGTCCTGGAAGTTATTGAAGCACACTTCCCACAGTCCCAAATTCGTGAAACGGGGATTCTGCAGGCGTCCATCTGTCACCAGCCAATAGGGCGTGGCAAAGGCGATTATGAAGAGCAGAAATGAGAAAATGGATATGCCCAGAGCCACTTGTGTGCTCCGATTCGATACACCCATGGCTTTACTTTCAGATTAAACAAAAAATGCAAACAAATTACGAACACAAATGCTGTGTCAGAAAAACAACTAACACGCCCTGCCGGAGTGACCAGATTTCTAACTGCAACTCACACATTAGTCTTTTAATGCGGTTGGCAACTCTAAAGCGTAATAATCAACCGTTTTTTATTTGAAATGCAGCATAATTTTCTTATTTTTATACCAGTTATTAAAAAATTTAAATGAAATACTTTTTAATATAGCGCCATGGGATTTTATGACAATATTCTTAAATTTGTAATGAACGCACTCGTCAAGGTGAGTTATCGATAGTGTCATCGATTGTAATGCAACTCTGCAGTTGCCTGTCTCTTGTTTTGTGCCACAAAACTTGTTTGCGAAAGCCGTCGAAGAAAATGCGTGTTTCTTTTATCTAAATGTGTGCCGAAGTCACTGCAAACATAATTTCCAACATTAAACATCGCGTAACATAATTCGAATAACTGAGATTAACTACTTATTTATAAAAAAAATCCCATACGGGTACTAAGTCGTGCTGCTGCTCTTGCCTTTCAAAGACGCTAACGCTGTTAGTTAGTTGCTGACGCTGACGCCGACGCTGGCGCCGACGGGTAACAATATGGCTTCCGATATTGCGGTGGTAAACATCAGCAATTTCGAGAAGATACAGAACTTCTTAAATGACACGGCCTACAAGGAAATACTAGAAAACAGCGAGAACTTCAATACGCGGCTATGCATCGAGCGGCGGCTACGTATGCCATTTCTGGACCCCCAGACAGGTGTTGCCCAGACCCACTGTGCACTGTTCATGAAACGCAAGCAACGTATGCCGGGCTTCCGACATGGCCAAATCTATACGTATCCATCGGCACGATGGCGTAAACCCAAACGGCAGTATCTCCTAAATCCCCATCATAGCTACCGTGCGTATCAATATCGGGAGCATCATTTACCCCATCAACATCAGCATCAACATCAACATCATCATGTGCCAAGCTCTGGCTCGGGAACTGTGGGTGCTCGTGATCATCACCAGGCAGAGAGTGCAGGTGAGTTTTACTACAAATATGTATATTTTATTTTATGCATGTATATATACATATATATGTATATATTTAAATATGCGCTTACAAGAGAGGTTGTAAAATCAATAAAACGTTTACAATTGCCGCTGCTGCTCAGCTTCAGTCTCTGTTACTGCCGGCGTCGCAGCCGCAGCCACCACCTTCTGTCAGCCTTGCACAGTGGGCGAGTAATATTTGTTGTGAAAAACACAAATATTGTTACATGCAGAATTTACAGTTTTGATTTCAATTAAGACATTTTCGAAACATAATTTTTATTTTTATAACATTTATATCGATTTATTCAAGCTTGGGGGTTTATTGGCCCCACTGTGTAATGCAAACAACAATGAGCATGCTGCTAATACAACTTACATGTGTGTTTCTATACAGTGTCTGTCTCTGCAACCATCACATATATAGTATAAATGTGTGTGTGTGTGTGAACCACCCCATTGAGAGCAAAGTCAGCGCAGAGAAGAAACGTGACGTGACCTTAGAGCTGCAGCAGCATTTGGGGGCTGATTTATCTATGACTTGCTCAATTGGCATAATAAAATGTATTTCCATTTCCACATATATATTTTTTCTTATATTTTTTTTTAGCAATTGCTGCCACCGATGGCAATTCGATGGGCGCATCGGGGGATAATGATAGCAAGGACTCGCATGCGAATGCCGAGAAGGATTGGTTCCATGAGGACATGGACTCGTCGCACTATCACCATGCCGACGATTACGAGGATGACTTTGACTCGGACAATGACTTCGATGAGTCGTACAGCAGCCGGGGTAAACGCAAGCGTGGCTCTCGTCCCAGACGCTCCAATGCCAACGTAGATGGAACTCCCAAACGTGGTCGCAAGGGAGGCGGTAGGTTGAACAGCTCCTTCAATCGAAACTAGGACTAATCCTGCATTTCATTTTACAGGCAATCGTCGTCGCAATGCCAACGATGGTGACGCTGGGGATCGTAGAAGACGTGGTGGCGGCGGCGGTGGCGGCGGCGGCGGTGGTGCAGGAGGTGGTGGTGGCGGTGGTGCAGGAGGTGGTGGTGCTGCTGCTAGCAATAATGCGAATACATCGGCGGCAGCAGCAGCTGCTGCCGCGGCAGTGGCGCATGCGGCCAGCACTGCAGCAGCAGCCGCTGCAACGGGTCTTTATGCCACACACTCGAACTCCGCATCGCCCATACCCATCATTGATGAATCCTCACAGTCGGCACTGGTCATGACAGCCACACTCTCATCGTCGTCGTCGTACGAGAAGAATCCAATGAACGATGGTGGCGCTTCGAATGATTCTATACCGCTGGCCACCATGGCCAGCATGGGCATGTCGACGGCAGCCACTGTGGCTCCGCCAGCCACGCCAGCCATCTACACCACAGTGAATGCATCGCCGACAACGCCCCTGGCCAGTCCCAAGAAGCATAAGCTTCGAGCGGAGCGTGAGGTGGCACAGCCATCGCCCTATTGTGACTTCTGTTTGGGCGATCAGCGGGAGAACAAGAAAACCAATCTGCCCGAGGAGCTGGTGTCGTGCTCCGACTGTGGCCGCTCTGGGCATCCATCGTGTCTGCAATTCACGCCCAACATGATCATCTCCGTGAAGAGGTATCGCTGGCAGTGCATCGAGTGTAAATACTGTTCCATCTGTGGCACCTCCGACAACGATGATCAGTTGCTCTTCTGCGATGATTGCGATCGTGGCTATCATATGTATTGCCTGTCGCCACCGCTCGTCACACCGCCCGAGGGCTCCTGGAGCTGCAAGCTCTGCATGGAGGAATTCCACAAGCACAAGTAGAGATCATCATCAACAAACTTTGGCATCGAACCAAGCATTACCTTAAATAGTCTATCTACTCCACAAGCAACCACAACAACAACAACAACAACTCAAATGCCACCGGCAGCTCTTGAAATTATAATTTTAATCGTAATGTTCAATTCTAAGTATTTTGTACAATGTATGTGCGTCTGTTTTATGTGTGTGTTTTTTTTTAAAAAAAAAGGTATCGTTTTGTATTATGTACCTACTTAATTTAAATATTGTAAAATCTACGCTTAGTTATCGACCTTGCTCCACATCTTCCAACTCGCTCTTTTCACCAAGTATTTTGTAAGTATTTCCAGCCTTCCGCTAAAACTGATTAATTGATTGATTTTGATTAATTTGAAGAAACATTTATATCAAAATGAGCAAGTGAGCAGAGAGGTCTTTTGTCAAATTTATTGTCATTATTTCTATAAAAAACAAAATATTTTTAAAGTTTTAATTTTTTGTGATTGTGATATATTAGCAATCCAATGAAAATATACATATAATGCCAATAAATACAAAGCAAGTTATGTAATGTAAGTCGTTTACAAAGTTAAGCCGGCGGCGGTGGTGGTTTGAAAAACAACAAAATTATGCTAGAGCAAGCAAGCAGTGGTTTCGCATATGAATGACACAAGCAGTTCGATGCTATGGCACTCTGCACAGGATATGGCAAGCAGTTAATTAAAGCTTGTGGTGAATTTCTATTTTTGAATTCTTAAGTTGCGCATGCTCCAGCATTCAACGTATTTCCTCGTTCATTTGATTACTTATTGTTCTACATTGCTTTAGCTGTTAAATAGACTTAAGCGAATTTTAACAAATCTGTGCTAATTGTCTGCAACATGGCTGAGGTTTTGTCTCTGCAGCCGACAATTGTTTGCAACAGTTGCAATTGTTGTGGCTTGGCGAGATGAACTCTCATCGCTGTTTGCTTTATATGCTGAGCCTTTGCTTTGTCTTAGAGACACAGAGCAATCGCCTGAAGCGATTTCTGCTATTTCCTCGACAATCTCCCACCAGACATCAGGTAAGCATATGAATTTAAACTTTAAATGAATTTTTATTAATATATATATATTTTTTTTTGTGGTTTTCTAGTTCATTGCGGGCATAGGCATACCGGCGGACTTAACTTATGAATCCCTGACAACAGGACATGTGCTGAAGGCAGAGTTCTTTCTGCCCTGGAATGAGACGGTATTCAGACAGAATCCCTATCTGCCGGAATATACATTCACACACGAGAGCCTAAACTTGGGCAGATATGCGCTGCAGCCAACGGAGTTACGATGGCAGCTCTACGCCTACGTTGAACATATGCTGAATGGGTAAGTCTAGAATTTTGATTAATTTATTTATACAGTTTCATTATGTATAAGTATAGCTATGGCTATAAGGGACGAGAGTGCATGCTGCAGGCGATTTGTGAGGCGAAGGCCATACGTTTCTCCAGAGACTTTAGTGTTCTGCAAGAACTGCTGCACATAGTATTGAGGTAAACTGTGGGATTTCCATTCTTTTTTTATACTTTTCAAAATATATTTCAAATATTTTCTAAAGTCCGTCGTCGTCGCTTAACAAGTTCACTGAGGATGCTGCCGATTATTATATGGCCGAAAAATCTGTTAGGCAATCAAATGATGCTCTCGACAGTTGTCAGATCTACGATTGTAATATGAAATTGCTGGACTGGATCTCACGGGTCATGAACTCACAGTCTTTCTAGAAATCATGTTTATTAAAAAAAAAAAAAAAAAAATAGAAGAAAAAACGTTACATTGCGAAATCTGCCCCTATTTGCGTCTTTGAATTCTTATGAAAACCTCATCCTTGGTGCGTATGAGTATCCCAGCTAGAAATCGAAAGTTCTTGGGATCACTTACTGGCAATATCTCGAAATTCTTCAGCACATAGACCAACAATGTTTTGATCTCCAACATGGCAAACTTTTGGCCAATGCAGTTGCGTCTCCCCGCACTGAATGGGATAAAGGCATAAGGATGTCTTTTCTCCGCCTGTTCGGGCAGAAACCGTTCGGGGCGGAACTCTTCGGGTTCCTCAAAATATTTGGGATTGTGATGTATATCAAATATGTGTATGATGATCTGTGTGCCCTTGGGCAACAGTAAATTGTTGGCCATTTTGGTATCCTCATGGCATTCACGTATTAGACCCGCGACAGAGGGACAAATTCTTTGGGTTTCCTTTATGAAACATTCCAGATACTTTAACTGCGCCAATGTGCGATTGTCCAGTTGATTGAGATCATCTATGTATGTAGTTGTGATGAGCGAATCAACTTCAATTAGAGTCCGTATGGTGGAAGATTGCTAAAAATTAACTTACAATTGTCGGGTATGTATTTCATAATCTCCTCGTAGCATTTCTCTTGGTGCTCCGGTTGATTGGCCAGATAGGTCATTGTGAAGATGATGTTCATGGAGGTCGTGTCGAAACCCTCGAACATGAATGTATCCACCTCCTCACAGATGCCAGCATGATCGATGAGACCTTGTTTCTCGGCGAGCAGCATCGTGTCTAGCATTGCGTAGCGTTGCTTGGTGTTGAGATCTCTACAAAAAATAATAAAACATATTTTAAATTTAACTGATTTTAATGAAAATCTAAATTCACCACAAAGCGATCAATGCACTGCTTACGCTTGTAATATTAGGTGCCAAAGCTGCTTGCTATAGAACACTGACCCTCAAAGAGCAGTTATAAGTAGTGCAATTTACCTGTACATTTACAAGCAGTGCATTTTCACCTGTTGAGCAGCTGCACCTGCAAGCAGTTAAGCTGCGCAGTGCCACCACTCAGCCTGATTGAAAGCAGTGCAAGGTTCAACTTACCTGGCTTCCGTATCCATAACCTGCCTGAGATTATCCTCATCAAAGTTTTGCCTGCGTTTCTCAATAATGCGACTCGAAAACGAATGCAACTTCTGAAGCGTGGGTATATCCTTGAGACCATCCCCGAAACGGTTGTAGAGTGCATCGCTGGTCATAATGGGATTGATGACACGCTTGATGAAGCTATGCTCGGCAATGGTTATATTATTTCGATACTCATCGCCGTCGTCGCAATCATCCAATTTAACGCCCAATGCCGTTTCTATTTTTAGCCAGAGTGCCTCTGCCATTAGATAACATACACAGATTAAATGAATCCCGAGTCCCACACTTACCGCAGATACTGTTTAGCGTGAATCTGGGAATCACTTTGTTCAGATTGATGTCACAGGGTCCGCTGCTTTGCTCCACTTTTCGCTGCAAAACTTCCACAAACTTGACGCTTTCCTGCCTAGAAATATTTCCCAAAAACCCATGACAACTATACAATATTGATGTGTTTTCAATTATTCTCACTTAAATACTTCCATAAATTGCTCCAAGATTTTAAAGTGAAAAGCAGGTGTCAACAACTTGCGTCTGCCGTGCCAGAGTTGCCCTGGAAGCAAGCAGTGTTTCAAGCGATTTAATGTGTTGGCACAGTGCTGTTCACATGAAATATGAAATGTATAGAGAAAATTCAAAAATTCCTCTACTACCTGTGCTTGTGAGCAGTCCTGTTCTTAGAAAAGGTTTCAAGAATCTGTAAACGTCGCCTTTGGTTATCAAATCGATGGCATTCAGCACCAGTTCAGCCTGATCGGCATCAATAATGTTATAGATTGGGAAACCAAAAACATATTGTATATAGCTGCGCTGCAGTTGCTCGGCATTCTCCCGCGAATAATAAAATAATTCCTCTATAACAAATAAAAATATAAACAATATACATATAATGAAATGAATTGAAAAGTATTTTCTTATCACTCACCGGCAGACATGCCAAAGGTGTCGAAGGTGTTGCCAAAGATGGTTTTGCACTTCCCCCTGGCCACCACCGCCTCCAGGGGAGCGCCATCTAAGGTCTTCACTCGCCTACAGAAGGATAATAATACATAGTCCTTGCGCAGGCAATATAAACAAATGCCAATTATCACAATTAGCAGAAAAGCGAGCAGCAACATTAAAAAAAAAAAACAAAATTTATAAAAAAAAAAAATTAATTATTTATAGAATTGAGAGAGCAGCGTGCACGTCTTTTTCGAGCGAAGAGTTTGTTTCGACTGTGACAAGCGAATTATGATTATGGCGACGACCTGGTCAAGATTTAATCAATTATGGCTTGTTTAGACAAATGCACTCACACACACACAAACACACACACACACACTGGGACACAACAAAGCAAAACAAATCTGTAGAACACTGGAAAACGCATTGCTTGGAAACAAAAGCGTCTCATAATCATAATGATTATAATATTTCAAATGTAATATTTATTTTAATATGCATATATACACATTGAAGCACTACAAATATCATGTTATGACTTATTGTGAACGAATATCGCTAAAAAAAACCAAGTGAAATTTAATATAATACGCAGGTGAAGCAAATTCCAAGCAAATTAAATTCAAATTGCAACGGTCCAAATGAAGCAGTTCATTAGAAGTCGAAGCACGCAGCATGTTAAGCAGTCCAACAAAGCAGACAAAGCGTACACTGCTTGAGCAAACGCAGTAAGCTGTTGTGGTGAATTAAATTTGTTCAAAAATGAACATTTCGAACGCACTGCCAAATAATTCAGTTCCATTCGCATCATTTCACTAAATTCCGGTAGACAACATTAAATAGAAAGTTTCGATAGAATTAAATGCACAATGAATTCGAACAAATTAAATGCTTTGCGTAGTCCCCTCAGGCGCTTAGTGCACCTGCAAACGTTGACGCCGCGCACCGACATAAACCGCGTATCGCCGCTCTTGACTGTCGCCAAGGACGCCAACGAATATAAGCTAAAAGAGGGCGTGGTGTATCACAACTTTCAGTGCCAGCAGAACACCTATCTGCCCCACAACGAGACAATGTCGTCCTGTCTGCGCCATCTGGCCACTGGCACCGAGATCTGGTACTTGGATCGCCCGGATACCAATCGAACATTCGCCATAAGTCTACGCACGCCGCCCACTGATGCCAAAGGCACGCCCCTAATTCTCCAGCAACTGGTCCTGTGTGGCTCCCAGAAGTTTGCGGCCCTGAATCAACTGCAAAATCGTTCGATGGCTACGCAGCTGCTGGCGAAGACCGGTCCGGATTACACGATCTTCGCCAGCACCACGAACAGTGAGGCGGACTATGTGAATCTGCAGCAATTGTATTTGGATGCGGTCTTCAGGTGGGTCACTAAATTCAAAAAAAAAAAAAAAATAAAAAATGAATTGAAACAATTTTCAAAATTTTCATAATTTTTTTTCAATTTTTTTTTTTTGTAATGTTTGGTTTTTATTTTTTATTTTAATTTTGTGTTTGATTTTTGTCAACTCAGAAATTTTTGTAATTCCTTTTTAAATATTTTCTATTTGCTATAAATTTTTAATTTTGCAAAAAAAATTTACTTTCAATATTTAAAAAAATCGTTTAAATTTTTTTATTTATTTTTATTTTTTTATTTTTTATTTTTTTTTTAAATTTTCAGACCGCGCCTAAATGAATTGGATTTGCTGCAACAGGGTTGGCGCTTGGAGCACTTGAATATCCACGATGCGGACTCTGATCTCGTGCTCAAGGGCAAGGTGTATGAGCGTGTGAAGGAGTACTCCGCCAATCCACATCATCGCCATCTCCTGCAACGCATACTTGCCCAGCTGTTGCCAGATCATGCCTATGGTCGTCTGGTGCAGGATCTGCCCCTAGCCAGCCTGGAGGATGTGCAGAAGTATCACGCCAACTACTATCATCCCAGCAACGCACGCATCTTCTGCTCCGGCTCGCTGGACATCATGAAGACACTGGAGCTGCTGGATGGGGAGTATTTGGGCAAAGTGGAACGTCTGGATACGGAGTTCAGCAGCGTGCCGTCCCATGCCCAGTGGACGGCGCCACGTAGTGTCGAATTGTCCATACCCATGGACGTGGATCGCTTCAATGCGGAGCAACAGCATCAGCTGGCCGTAGCAGTGCGTCTGTCGGATGTCATCGATGTGCAGGAGACCTTCGAGCTGGAAGTGTTGACACAGCTGCTGCTGAACGGGGCAGGTGCTCCTCTGCAGCAATCGCTGCAGCAGGCGGGGTTGTCTACGGGCAGATTGGGCAGACTGAGTGGACACCACAGCAACACCAAGGACACCTTCTTTGCTCTGCTGCTGGAGGGGCTGCGGGCGGATGAGGGCGAACTTATGAAGCAAGTCTTCGATGAAACGTTGGACGAGTTGAGCACCAAGGGATTCGATCAGAGGCAGGTGGCAGCTGTGCTGGCTGGCTTGGAGTTGGCTCAGCGGAATCAGGCTGGAAACGTTGGTAGATTCATGCTGGACAAATCTTTGGCGATTTGGAATCATGGTGGCGACTATGTGGCCAGCCTGGATGCATCGGGGCAGCTGTCGAAGCTGCGACAATCTCTGCAAGCAAATGGCAACTATTTGCAGGAGAAGCTGAAGCAATACTTTGTAAGGAATCCACATCGAGTGGATGTCAATTTGGTGCCGGACGAGGAGCACGAGAGCAAGGCACAGTTGGCCGAGTCGGAGTGGCTGCTGCAGCAGCTGGAAAAGATGGACAATGAGGCGTTGCAGCGAACCTACGAGAAGGGATTGGAACTGCAGGAGAAGATGGAGCAGCAGCACCAGCAGCAGCCGACGGATGCCTTGCCTGCCCTCAATGTGGAGCATGTGCAGCAGGCACGTCAGCGGCCCAACATCATGGAGCTTTCGCTGCAGAATGTGCGACTCCAGATCTGTCGCCTGGACGCCAAGGAACCCATTTATCTCAAGTGCAAGTTCAATCTGAATGCGCTCAGCGAGGAGGATGTCAAGCTGATACCTTTGCTCTGCCATGTCATCAACGCCATGGCCGTGGGTGAACAGGATCAGCCGGAATTCGATCTGAAGCAACGCTCCAAATGCGCTCCCATCCAATTCAGTTACAAGTTGATTGAGAATCTGTTCCATGGACAGACCTATCAGTTGTCCATGGTCATGTCCACCTATGCGCTGGAGGAGAATGTTGGTGACATGTTCAATCTGTGTGCCGAGCTCTTGTTAAACTATCGTCTGGATCAGACGGATCGGCTGCAGTTGCTCGTCGAGGATTATCTCCGGGATCTCAAAGACCAGATAAAGCGTTCACCTCAATCCCAAGTGCTGCTCAGTTCAGCTGCTTTGGTCTCCAATGCATCCGAGGTGCAGCATCAAGTGGCTGGCCTGGATCAACTGGAGCATGTCCAGCAATTGTTGCAGGATCAACGGATTCCATACGTGCAGAAGCGTCTGCAGTCTATAGGCGCCACAATCTTCCATAGGGCCAACATCAGGGTGGCCTTGAGTTGCTCGGAGCAGTCACAGGAGAAGGTCCTGCAAAAGTGCGATAGGTTCTTGCTGCTGTTCAAGGTTCATCCCAAAGCTCCCATTGATAAGGATCTCAATTTGTTTCCAACCAGTTGGGAAATCAACTTGTTGCCCTCCAGCGTACATCATCATGAGCTGGATCTGCCCTTCAGTCACATTGCCAAGAGCTTCTATTGTGAACCCTTCTTCCACTCGGATCATCCCACATTACGCGTGATCTCCAGTTTCCTGAGCGGCAAGTATATACCCTCGGATCAGCAGAGCATCTATCCCACATTCAGTCGCATTGGCTACGATGGCATCTTCCAGCTATACACCCGTCGCGAATCCTTCCCAGAACCTTCCATGGACATATTTAACAACACGTATCAGTGGCTGCAAGCCTCTAAGAATCTTCTTACGGATCAAGCCCTTTTCGAGGCCAAGTGTGGTGTTTTGAAGATGATGGATCGGGTGCCGGCACCGGCTGAGCTCGGCGATGATTATTTCTTGTCGTGCCTTGCCCACGATTGCTATATCAGGTATCGGGAACGTGTCCTGGCCGTGACTCCGGCGGACATCTGGCGGGTTGTTGATAAATACCTTAAAAACGACTCAAAATACATGGGTAAAGCGGTGGTGGGACCAAAAATGAACACTGAAAGTGAACGAAAGTGAAGTGAAACATACACATAAATTAAATACTTTTGCAAATTTAAATTTGGCGCACAGTTTTAAATTTCAAGTGTGAAAATGTGGCTGTGCCGCTCAAAGTTATCGATTACTTAAAATTGGCGCGCAAAGCTTTCCAAATTGCTTGAATTTACGTTGCCTAACACTGTCAGCTGATCGCACCTATTATAATAATAATAATTATATTGTATGGCTAAAATAATTAATTTAATGATACTTATTTTTAACTATTTGGTACACAATCGATATTTAATCAATATTATTGCTACTGAAAAGTTAAAATCTGAATGTAGTTGCTAACTAGGATACAGTTTAGCATATTAAATTTGGCGCGCAGTTTCAAGTGTGAAAATGCGGCTGTGCTGCTCAAAGTTATCGATTACTTTAAATTGGCGCGCAGAGCTTTAAAATTGCTTGAATTTACGTTGCCTAACACTGTCAGCTGATTGTAACTATTATAACAATAATTATATTGTATGGCTTAAATAGTTAATTTAATGATACTCTTTCCTACACAAACGATTTGTAATCAATATTATTGCTACCGAAAAGCTAAAATCTGAATATAGCTGCTAACAAAGAAACAGTTCATTGGAACTGGTTCCAGTTGCATGAACTAGATTGCAGCACAGTTTTTGCCGGCTCAGAATAGTTTTTGCTGCGACAAGCAAAAGTTGCAAGAAAAAGCAGCGTTTGCAGTTTAATAATAAATTCGAATATATACACATACATTTGTATATATTATATATCAAGAGTGGTAAGTGCAGATTTCTATAAATACAAAGCAGCGATAAGAATTCTAATTATCGTTACTCGCTGCAGTGCAAAGCAACACAATGAAAAACGCAATTCATGGCGTGCTTGTAATCGCCGCCATTGTTGGTGTCTCGATTGTTGAAGGGGTGGCAGAGGGGAATCGCCCATATCGTCGGAGCTTTATCAATCCCTATCCACGCTATAAGCTGCACAATGACGGTGTGGATCCGGGAGAGCCGCTCTTCCTGACGCCCTACATACACAACACTTCCATGTCCAGACAGGATGTGCAGAAACTGGCCCGAGTTGATGGCACCAAGTTCCATGGCGTGGAGAGCTATGCGGGCTACTTGACCGTGGACAAGGGTTACAACTCGAACATGTTCTTTTGGTATTTCCCATCTGAAACGGATCCAGAGTATGCGCCAGTTGTGCTCTGGCTGCAGGGTGGACCCGGCGCCTCCTCGCTCTTTGGCCTCTTCACGGAGAACGGACCCATCCAGCTGGATGTGAATGGGAATCCACAGAAACGCAAGATCACCTGGAGCAAGACACATAACCTAATCTACATTGATAATCCTGTGGGCACCGGTTTCAGTTTCACCGACAACGACAAGGGATATGCCACCAATGAGAAGGACGTGGGACGTAATCTCCATGAGGCTGTGATGCAGCTATACGAGCTGTTCGAGTGGAGCAACTCCTCGGGCTTCTGGGTGACTGGGGAGTCCTATGCTGGCAAATATGTCCCAGCTCTGGCCTATCACATTCACAAGGTGCAGAATGCCATCGAGACGCGTGTCTATATTCCACTGAAGGGTGTGGCGATTGGCAACGGTCTGTCGGATCCACTGCATCAGCTCAAGTATGGTGACTATCTCTACCAGTTGGGATTGATCGACGACAATGGATTGACACAGTTCCATGATGCGGAAGCCAAGGGAGCCGCCTGCATTGAGAAGGGAGACATGGACTGTGCCTTCGAGATCTTTGATTCGCTCATCAATGGCGACATGACCAATGGATCCCTGTTCAGCAATCTAACTGGTTACAACTGGTACTACAATTACCTGAACACCCATCCGGATCCTGGTGATGCCAACCTCGGCAAGTTTCTGCAGGCGGGCGAGACACGTCGTGCCATTCATGTGGGTAACAAACCCTTCCATGATCTGGACGGGGAGAACAAGGTCGAGATTCATCTGAAGCGCGATGTCATGGCCACCGTGGCTCCCTGGATTGCTGAGCTGCTCAACTACTACACCGTGTGCATCTACAGCGGACAATTGGATATAATTGTGGCCTATCCCCTGACCCGCAACTATCTGAAGCATCTGAAGTTCCCGGGATCCGACTACTACAAGGTAGCACCCCGTGAGATTTGGCGTGTGGATGGCGAGGTGGCTGGATATACAAAGCATGCCAAGCATCTGGTCGAGATCATGATCCGTAATGCCGGACATATGGCGCCACATGATCAGCCCAAGTGGCTATACGCGATGATCGATCATCTCACTCACTACAAAAATTAAGCACAGATATTGTGCGTAATTTTAATATTGTTAATATTGCTAGAGCGTCTCGTTTACTATTTTATATTTGCAATGTCAATATTAAATTCGTATTCAAAATGTCAAGAAAATTCAAATAGCGCGCATGCACAGCTGACAGTGTGACCAATTTAACGTAATTTCAAAATGGCTGTTTGAACTGCCAACGCGTTTGAAAAACTCAACTAAAATCTAGTCGTACATAAGTTGGCGTTGCCAAAGCTTTCGACAAACTCAACCCAAGTCTGGTCACTCTCCAACTGATGGCGTTGCCAACGATTTGGATAAACTCAGCAGCACGTTGGTCACACTGAATAATTGTTATTGTTTTCATGCGGCAATTTACTTGGCTGCTAAAATCATGGCACAAACTAATTTAACTAAAAGCATTGAAATAATAACCAAAACGGAAGAGTTAGCTGATAAGATATTGTCCAACAAACAGGAGCTAACAGAATTGGATAAAAGGCGCCAACAGAACCGCGAGGCAATGCGACTCATCGAAAAATCAACGGAGCCGAAAGTCTGGATAACCGTGGGCAGCATGTTGGTGAAAATGAAGCGTGAACAGGCGCTTAAGTTACTTAATAAAGGTAACCGTATATTGCCTACATAGATTTCGGAATAAATAATTAATAATATATGCAACAGATCAACAGCAAATACAGCAGCAAATCAATGTGATGTACTCCGATCAAAAGATACTCGTCAACAAACATCGTGATGTGGAATTTAAATCACCGTTTTCGGGCACCAATCTAAAGCCAATGGACCGCAAGGAATTCGACATATTAAAATCTCAGCTTCCTATTATTTAAATAATTTTTGATCATAAACATATCATAGCCATGTAGTAATATAAATAATTGTAAACTGAACATATGTTTTTGTGTTTAGGCGCCCTGTGTGACGTTTTACAACACTGATTGCAGAGCTTTTTTTTGTTAGGTGTATAACATAAGTTGACGAGTTGGCGACTCTGGCGCAGCTGGTCGCTCTCTTTTTCGCTGCGCTCACCATTTGTTGTTGCGCGTCGTAATCGCGGTGTCGTCGTTTTCCGTTGTCTCTCCGTCTCCGATTTGTTTCTAAATTCTTTAAAATTCATCAATTCGCTTCAACATAATATTTACAATCAAAGTGTCAACGAATTGCGGCGCAAATCGCCAAATGTGTAATTCTAATGTAATGTAATGTAATGTAAAGTGTAGAAGGAAGTGAACAACATTTACAGTATTTTTTCGATCGCGAGCGTGTTTGTGTTGAGTGTGCGTGTGCGTGTCCGTGTCCGTGTATTTGTGTTGTACGTTTTGACAACGAATTCCTACAGTGTATGATTGTGTGTGTGGTGAATTCAGTAACGCCTCAACACCCCAACCCACCCCACACATCTACCAAATAACAGCGCAGCTCTATCGGCGTGCAAAAAGTAAATTTTAGTGCAAATAAATTGCTTTGCCTTATCTCGGCGCGCGCGCTCACTTGATACGGCTACGGTTACGTGTGTACGTCTGTGTGTGCGTTTCGTTTGTTCGTGTATTTTCGTGTATGTGTAGATTCGAGTGTTGTTAATTAATTTACAAAAGCCGCCCAGCTCCTAACCAAGTCTGCGGAGTCTTTGCAAATAACATATACATATACATATACGACAAAATTTGATAATTGTTGCTGTTGCGCGTGTCATAAACAAGTGTGAGTTCTTGTTTTTTTGTGTGTGCGCCATAAAATAGAAAGTAAAACAAAACGCAGTGACAATAACAACTGCCAGTGTTGCCAGCCCAAAAATTATAGCAGAAGAGGAGCAGAAAAAGGAGGGCGCCTGGCGCTTCATGTGTACTTGAAAACGAAAGTTCTTCATTGCATGCAAACCAGCAGCAGCACACAAACATACACACATACAACTGCGAGCACTGCCAAAGCACTCAGAGAGAATCAGACAGCGAGAGAGAGAGAGAGAGCGCACACAAGTTACAACGAGAAGAGCGCGAGAGTGTGAGAAGGCGCCGTGGCCACTTGGCCTTGAACTTGTGCGGCGCGGGAGCGCAGCGGTAAGTTGTAATATTGCCATTTTACCCCTTCTCCAAGCTCAGTTGCTTCTTCTTCTTCTTCTTTAGTTTCAACCTTCTTTTTTTTATGTGTCGTTGTTGTTGCTTTGTGTTTTGCTAGTTTCTTGTTTCGCTGCTTCTTTGCTACTAGTTTCTTGCACCTTCGCTGGGGTCTCGGCAGCATTGGCAGCTTAGGCTGTTTTCTTGGCTATTTTAAAATTGATTGCAGGCAACGTTGAGTTATTTTTATATGCAGGGAGTCTTTATGGTTATTTCGACTGCAACTTACAGTTTGCTTTCTTTGTGTCTTGCAACACATACAACTAGATACATTTACATATGCATGCATGTATGTTTCTCTCTTTCGTTCTATTGTGTGCTTGACCAGCGCAAACTGCTTTATCAGCGTCAGCGCTTAGCTCTGGTTCAAACTTGTCTATCCACTTTAATAGTTTTGTTTTGCATGCCCAACTAAGTTCACTCTCTCTCTCTCTCTCCCTCTCTCCTTCGCTCCCTCACTCTCTTTGCTTTGATTGCAGCATAGTTAGTTCTCATCAAATTAAGTGACAAGCTCACCAACACACACACATACACACAAGCGCAGCCGGATAGCGGCGACTGATAGCAGTAAAGAGCGAGACGTATGATTTGTTAGGCGAGGTGAGTTGAGAGGAGGCGGGCACCAAGCTTAAATGCTGGATCAACGACTTGTTGTTGTGTCGTGTCTGTCTTTACAGGAGTGCAGCAAACACACAAAGAGTGAGCGAGTGACCGCAAAAGAGAGAGACCTATAGAGTGAGCGCAGCTGTAAAGAGCGAGCGCTAATTGTATTCGTGCGTTTGCTTTGATCCACACAGAACTTCGACACTCACACACACACACTCTTATTGTAGTTGTTGTTCTCTGCTGTAGTAATTTGCTCTCATGGGCAATTGCTGCTGCTGCTGCTTCGCACTTCTACAGATTTTATTCTAATCACATGCAAACACAATACAACACTCACACCAATACAAGCGCATCTGCATATCTATGCATGCTTTCTCGTTCACACTCTCGCTGTCTAACTAACTAGCATTAAGTTAGTTGATACTGAGCGCGCAAAAGCAAAAAGCTTTTCTTATTGTTGTTGTTCTTTGTCGTTAATATTGGGAAATTCAGTCTTTATCGCTGTCAATTGTGCTGTAATCGATTTGAGCCAGTTTGTTGTTGGTATTTCCTACTTTATATTGCATTAGAATATTTTTAAAAAATTTCCATTTGATAACTTTCGTATTATACTAACTTATTGACTGCATTTTTTTTTATTAGTCACGGCAGCGTAAGGGTTAAGGGTTAATAATCATATGAAAGGGGCTAATTCAGTGTATAAAATACATATATTTTTCTTATCAACAAATCTTTCGCGTGCTTATCAGTGTTATTTTTACTTTATGCTTAGGCAAAAATTTAAATATAATCTCAGGTATTCTCTCCCACTCTCCCTCTCTAATTTCTTAGCATTTTTTTTTTTTTTTTGCTATTTGTTTTGGTCTAACAATTGTTAAATAGTTTTACAAGCAGCAAAAAAAAAAAACGAGTTTTTCACAGTACATAGACGAAATAAATAAAAACTATATAGAAATGTTTTTTTTTCTCATATTATTTTTGTTGGTGGTGTGGTTGTTATTATTATTATTTGTTGCTATTTGATCGTTGAGTTGTTGTTGTTGTTGTTGTTCTGGCTTTATGTATGAGCTTTAATATAATTTGTAAAAATATGCGAATTGGAATTGATGTTTGAAAAACTTGTTTTGACATTCGTCTGAGATTTGGACAAAATTCGAAACATATGTATGTACAACAATAACTCTATTGGAATTGGGGAAACGTAGAAGAATTTAATGTTATTTCAATGATCAAGTTAAAAATTCCACTTAAATTTAATTGAAAATAATTAATAAAAAACAATAAATAAAATATTTTTGAATATTTTATTTTATTGTTATTTTTTGTTCTTCCAATTTCCTAGTATTTTCTTAAGTTTATCCTCTAAAATTGAGAGCTCTAGGGCATATAAAATGTTGCAAATTTAAAGTCTCAATTTCCTAGCATATTTTTTAGTGTATCCTAAAAGAAAAGAGAAAAGTTGTAGTTGAATATTAAAATTTTCAATTTCTTATTAAGTTTCTTTGCAGTTTATGCTCAAACTTTTGTTGCAGGAAAGTTGCGACTAACAAGTTATTAATTATTAAGTTTAAACATATCTACATATATCCATCTCTTTTGCTTGGCTTGATATAGCTATCGCTGTCTCTGTCGGCGCTTGGAATTTGCAATTTGTTGGCTGTACACGTAAAATTGTAAATTGTTGCCGTAGTCTGATTAATTATGGGTTGTCTCCTGTGTTGTTCGTCTGTCGCTCAAAACCTCAAACTAGACGTTGACTTCGACATCGACATCGACATCGAGACTTCAACTTGGACTTGTACTGGACTTCAACTCCGACTTGACTTCACTTTTCCGTCCATCCGTCCGTTTGTCGTCCGTCCGTCCGTCTGTTTGTCTGTCTATGTGTTTGTTGATCTGAGCCGGTTGTTGTGGCAAGTGCAACGCCGGGTTCCGTGTTGAGCATATTTTTATAATTTATAATTTCAGGCACGTTACACGAATCGTTTAATACGCTTTTTGTTGTGCTTATACTCTTTACTTTTGTTGTTTTTTGTTTGCATTTTTCAATTTTTTAAGCCGCATACAAAAATTTTCCATTTAAACGCGAGCTGCTTGTGTGTGTGAGTGTGTGTAAACACACACACACACAGTCGCTATTTGTCATGTCAATATTGAATGCGAATTTATTAAATAATATTAATTCAATTTGAATTTCAAGCTGATTGTCAGCTGATTGTCAGACAGAGAGCGAGAGAGAGACAGAGAGAAAGAGAAATTTGGCGACATAGAGAGAGGGAGAGAGCTCATCATAACAGGAGGCAGACAATTGGTCGGGTTGAGTTTGAGTTCTTTTATGCGTCAGCAGCGTCGACGACTTGAGAAATTCAATAATAAAACGCAGAGCATGATAATATGCGCCTATGTATTAGTAACAAGCATGTACGCGTATATTAAGTACAATTACAACAAGCAGAGAATTACAAAACAGCAAATACAAAAAAAAACTCACACACACACACACATGCATGCAAGCAAAAAGCTCACCACACACTCACACAGACAAAGTAAAATGTATTGTGCTAGGAGCCTGGCAGGCAGCCACTTGTTGATGGCTGTCAGCATGCGAGCGAAAGAGAGCGCGTGTTTACATTGTGAGAGAGTGCTCTCTGCGCTTTTGCTGTTTTTTTGAAAACTCACCATGCGCATGGCGCGCTCTCTCCCTCTCTCATTTGCGCATCGATTGTGGTGTGTGCCAAAGCACGCTGTTCGCTCTTTCTCGCTCTCTCTCTCCCCTCCCCGACCACTTAGTGTAAACAACGACGCCGCTGGCTTGCGGTCGGTTCGTGTATCGAGCTGCTCCTTGGACAGCAGCCCCCTTCCTTTTATCGTGGGCAGTTTCGTGTGCGTGTGTCTGTGTGTGTGTGTTTAGTATTTGTGTGAAACTTATCAAGGTCGTCAGTTGGTGTGTTGCTGTTGCTGCCGCGTTCTGCATGCTTTTTTTTTTCTCTTGCAGTGGTTGTTGTTGTTGTATTTTGCTGCTGTAAGCGGGTTTTTCTACTTACACATATCACACACTTCCACACACATACACACACAGTCACAGTTTCCCCCCAAGCATCAGTTTGCTGTTTGAGTCGCCTTCATCCTTTTTTTATTGTTGTTGTTTTGCAAAAAAAAAAAAAACATTCTTTGGCTTTTATGTTATTGGGTTTCTTTTGCTTGATTTCCTTTTCGGTTTTTCTTATTGTATTTTGTCTTTGTTTCCTTTACACTTTCAGCTACTCTCTGCTTAGTTGACTGTTTGTTGTCTGTTTGAAGTGCCCATTGTGACCCCTCACCCCTTCCCTCCCACCTCACCTGTACTATATGTATGTATTTGATTTACTTGGTTTACCTTGGCACCCGTTCGTTGTATGTGGTGGGGTCTGTTCTGCTCCCCACGACTCCCAGATCTGCATTATCTTTACGTATTTTTCGAATAATTCTTTTGGCGTATATATTTTTTTATGTTCTTCTGCCTGGAAATGTTTGTCGTGTCAACATTGCCAAAATGCCACAAGAATTTAGCTTAATTGTTACGAAATTATGTTGACAGGAATTTTTTTCGTTTTTCGTTTTTCTTTTATTTTTCTGGTCTATCTGTTCCCTTTTAGCCGGCATACTTGGCTTGGCATTTGCACACTCCCCTTTGGGTGCGTTTAATAATCGTAAAAACGTCTTTTATGAGCTCCGAATTCCCTTTATGGGTTGCCTCAAAGTTGCAACAAATTGTGGCACGAATCTGGAATCTGTGCAGACAAATATTTAGAATTTAGCCAGTTTACAACCTGTTCGCCGTGTGGCGCACTAAACTAGTTCAGCAGCTGTAGGAGTGGCTTAAAAGAGTTGTAAACGACTTGCAGATACTAAGGAACGTTGTGAAAGAGTTGCTGGCATGTTATGGTAACATATATGAGGAAATGCTTCAAGTAAGGCTGTTCTTAGGAGCTTTTAAGGTAATAGATTTTCAGGAAGAAGCTTCCTAAAATTTAACATAGCTTTTAAGCACCTAGTAAGAGTAAGAGAAAGTGAGAGCGAGACAGAGAGTAGAAGTAGTCCTTTTAACAGTATGTTAACATATCTATGTTAACTTAACATAACTTCGCCAATTTCGATGTTTTTTTTTTAAATTTAAAGTGCTCTATATAATCAAATTTTACGCTCCTTCACTAAATGTTTGCTATTCTCTTGCCTGTTTCTAGTTTATTTATAGTCAAAGTCCAGCTAGTGTCTCTCTGCTCTGTTTAACAGTTTAAGCCTATATACGAAAAGTCTTATGCTAAATATAAATCTATATTTATTTAAACTGTTGACAAGAGAGTATCTGTAGAGCATACATTGAATTGGCTTGGGAATACAAGAAGTATCTCTCAACGCATTATAGCCAACTCTTTGCGTTTATTATTACCAATGTTGTTGTTAATGTTAATGCTCTGGTTACTGTTGCCGCTGTTGTTGTTGTTGCTGTTGCTGTTGTCGTTGCTGTGTTTGTTTAAGGCGCAAGCGTCGGCGATAGCGGCAAACTCGACGCGTTTCAACTTTTAGCGGCTATTTTTAGCCATTTCTAATGAGCGCTAGCTATTTTTAGAGTCCCGTGCAGCCAAGAGCTAGGCCAAGCTCTGCTTTTCGCACACGGCGTGTGTTTATCTCTCTCTCTCTCTCCCTCTCTCTCTTTCGCTTTCTGTCTATCTCTCTCCCACTATGGCACTTGAAAAATCATCGCCACAGACAAACACTTGGGCATCAGTTAGTTTATCTTGAAACTTGTCCGCATTTTTTCTTTTTTATGCTGTTATGTTTCTCTCTGCCTCTGCCTCTTCCTCTTCCTTGCCTCCTTGTAGCTCTCCCTCTATTTATCTCAGATTTTTTGCGCCTCCGTTTATTTTTTGCAAGATCATTATCATTGGTGTGTGCCTGCGTTCGTGGCTATTGCAGTTTTCGTTTTGGGCTCTGACTTCGCTTTAGGCACCCCCTTGCCTCGCGCCGCCCCCTTGTAAAGGTAATTGGGTTTTGATGGCCAGCTACAAAACGGGTTTTCGCATTATCGTAGGGTGCACAACATGCCAGAGAATTTTCTAGGCTACCGCATGGACTCCATGGACTCTCTGATCAAACTCGATCAAAAAAAGAAACTGGATGAAATAAATCATATCTTCAACAATAAGTTGAACTACAAAGGTTTTTTTTACCTGCAGTGGGGGTTACTTGTAGGTCATTTACATGTCGACTAGGTTTCAGTGATGCCATTGGTTCCACTTGTGGCATTGAGTGCCAAATATTGTAGACATCATAATGATTTGCTGTGAAAGTTTTTCAAATGGTTCATTAAGCTGCTTAAATATAATTCCATATACATATTGACAGATACAGATACAACCATCAGACACCAGACACGATACACAGATACAGATAAATATAGAGCTAGAGGTACACAGTACATAGTCAGACAAACAAGCACAGTTTTGTTTTACCCTTGCTTACTCAGAGGGGGATTACAACGGGCACACAGTCTAGAGATCGAAGAGCTGTCAATTTAAGCTAATGGCTGTAAGAGCATTAATGGCAAAGATTCCCAACTTTTAAGATTCTAGAATTACAGTGCAAAATGAAAGTTAAAGCTAGGATAACGAGAATCGTGGAAAAAGTAGGAGGAAGCTTCGAAGAAATCTACAAGGAACTTTTATGAAGGTTTATTAAGGGACTTTGGACTTTTATAATATAATATAATATAACATAACCTAACATAACATAACATAACATGTGAACTTAACAGAACATGTTAACTTAACAGCTCCTTCTGTAACAATTTGTCAATAGGGTATCTTTCAGTCGACCACTCGCTGCTCTGTTCAGTTTATAGCTATTTTTAGGCCCTACTCGAAATAAGCCAAATTTGTACAAGTGCTGGCCAAACGGCAGCAGGATATGAGTGCGGTTAAATAAAAGCAACATTCACCAACAGCAGCAGCAGCAGCAACGACATTGATCGAAAGCCGCAATTGTTGAGTTGATGAATTGATAAATTGAGGGGGAGGAGGAGGAGGAGGCAAAATGTGTTCACAACCTTCGTCTGCAATTGGGTCACTTTCAATATAGAGTATACGCATACACATTCATATATGTATGTATGAGGTATGGTTGCCACCCACTTGCCACCTGCCACATGCCACCTGCCGCATGCTTCCTGTGTGTCTTTCAATTGTTCTGCCAACGCGTTGCTCATACGCCACGTTTGCCTTTTGCGCATGACTTTTGGTATTGAAAGTGGCCATTAATGAGCAACATTTGTGCTTGTGGTTGCGTATTTTCACAGTATTTAACAAAAGTATTTTCCCATCTGTTTTTTTTTTTTGGCCATGGCTGCAGTCCTTTGCCAGCTGCTTTTGAAGTTGCTGCGACACACAAAAAGTTGTGAATTTGGTGCCTTTTAACGCAGTCTCAACTAATTAAATTGGTAACAAGCGAGGAAAGTTGTATGCTTCCTTTTTTCTTGTTATATATTGCTGAGTAAACTTTTAATTAGTTAAAGCTGTGTGCAAAAATGATTTAATAGTCGTAATTGCGAATTAATTAAATCGCAAATTCAATACAATTGAAGAGAGAGAGAGAGTGGGAAGAGGGAAGAGGAGATAGAGAGGGGATAGAGAACTGTTGTTGTGCCTTTTATAGCGCAAACACTTGTCCAAAAAGAGTGAACAATCAACTGCCAAATTTATATTCAATACTAGTACTTAATAAATATAGTAAAGAACAACGTCAAAGCAAACAAAAAACTTATTGAAGAGTGCTTGACGTGGAAATACTCTATAGTCAAATACTTCGAAATAAGTTATGATGATTTCAGAAGTCAGGGAAGATAGCGAAAATGATATTTGTTTGAAAGGGTATGCCAGTCATAAAATTCTATGTTTGTATAATTTTATTTAAATTGCATAGGTAAATATTTGCCATGGCAAATTGTTTGTTAACATTCATGATTTTTAATTATTTCGATGCTTATGCATAAATTATAAAATCAGCAAAAGCAATAACTACATGAATATGAACATATGAACATCATCTCATCATTAGCCCATGTTGAAAAGCTTTCAATTTAAGCAATTTTCAAATGTTTTGTGAATTGTTCCCTCGTTTTTGAGTCTTCTGACTTGATTTAATTGCTTTCATTGAGCCACAAAATTAAATTGAGAACTCGCAGCAAATGGACATTGGGCAGTCAAATGGAGTCTGCTCTAGAACCAAATTCAAAACTGGCGAAAATCATCGTGAAGATGAACAAAAAAGAAGCAGAGTATAGCTGATGAAGAGAGCCAAAGGCCATAGAAATGATTGGAAAGAGTGTGTGTGTGTGTGTGTGGTATAATGCGATTTTGGTTAGAGGAAATTTCCGCTGAGATTGTTAACCGATGATGAATGTAGTGTTGCTAGAGATGACACTATCGCAATGCTGTTATGTCAATGCTGACGAAGAGAAGGTTTTGCACAACAATAATTTTAAGAAATAATAATGAAATCAAACTATTGAAGAGTGAAGAATCT
Organism: Drosophila quadrilineata; assembly: GCA_018150725.1. Taxonomy (NCBI): domain Eukaryota; kingdom Metazoa; phylum Arthropoda; class Insecta; order Diptera; family Drosophilidae; genus Drosophila; species Drosophila quadrilineata. The sequence goes on from JAECWN010000407.1 coordinate 4,882,601, forward strand.
TACTTGCGTACATTTTATAGATATTAGTTGTGGTAGAGACGACACTATCGGTAAGGTTGGGAACACTTTAAGCAATAAAGATGATGATGTGAGAAACTTTATTGAGACGCTTAGGCAATGCAACTTGATTTTAATTGCTTAGAAATTTTTCTAGAATTTATGGCTGCGGTAAAGTGCACCTAAATTAGAGATGACACTATCGAAGATACTATGCTCTAAATGGCTTTCTTATGATAATATGTTAATGATAATGTTCTAATTGCGAATATCTTTTTCAGACTTCAACTTGTCTAGTTATTCTTTATCTATCTATAACCAACTCCTCTTCTTATTGAACCGATGGCTCAAATGTAGTCTATTTAGGGAGTCTTTTTGGGGAAAACATTTTCTTTGTTGATTTGTAGCTAATTGGCAGCTGTGCCAATACGAATTGTTTATAATGTGTTAATTGACATTCATTCGCTTAGATAGAATGCTTAAGTTATTCCAAAGTATAGCTATGCTGATCGATTCTTGAATATCTCTATTCGCCATATTGAAACCATCACGGAGCACATAATCATATGACGCATCTGCTGGAGGGCAAATGCTTTGCTAACTATGTATTGCCACTCATCGAATGATCTTTTCCTGAAGAAGAGATCATTAAAGTGCCACTAGACAACATTATTATAAACGAATTGTTTATGCAGCTTCTTCTTCTTCTTCTTCTTCATCATCTTCTTCTTCTAATATTTGATGTCTCTTAACTGTATCTACCTCTTTCTGTGGCTGTGGATATGGCTGTGTCTGGTATGTGTCTCGATTGCGGCCAGGTGATTTAGTTGTCAACTTGGCTTAAAAAATGATTTTTGAAATTCCTGCGAAAGTTTTTGTCACTCAAAACAAAAATTAATAAATAAATACAAAAAATGTTACGCACAATTCACAACTCACAAAATGGCAAAAAAAAAAATAAAAAAAAACTATAATAATAAAATGTGTGAAAACAAGAAATAAATAAATGAATATACAAAAAGCATAAGAAGTTGATAAAGCAGCTAAAGAAATAAATCAATAACGACAAAAAATTATTAGACTCGACAGTTAAGCTAAGTTGTCTGTGTTGTATGTGTGTGAATTGTTTGTTGTTTTTTCCGCTTGTAGTAGTTGTTGTTTTTTTTTTTGGTGGTGCTTAAGCTGCCTTTTTGGCAAGTCAAACATGGGGGGGCACAACGAACCGGTTCTCAAGAGATTTCACGCGTTTCCAACGGACCAAATGAAGCGTCAATTAATGTTTAATGAGTGTTGTGGTTCTCTCTCCCTATTCGACTTTATCAGCACATTCTTTGGAATTATTACAGGTACTTTTGACTTTTGACTATGGGCACGTGTTTCTTTTTAGTAAATAACATATAATGATCGCCGACATTAGTTAAGATCGCATGTAAACAAAAAGCAACTAGACAAAATCACGATCAAAAAACTTGGTAAAAAATAAAAAATAAAATCAATAAAAGATGCTGAGCAGCACAATCAAAGCAAAGCTTCAAGTATTTCCGAACAACCCATTCCCCTCCTCCCACTACACAGCGCTGGCAGCTACGACTCACCAAACACACACACACACACACAAACACAAATGTATATACGTATACTTACTATCGGTGAATGATCGTGCGTTTAACTGTTAACAAATCGTGCACACGCTGATGTCATACATGCTTCAATTCTCGCACTCGTGCTCATTCGTGCCCAAAGCACCTTACGCTTCGCTCTTCGGCCTGTGCTGCTCTCACTCTCTCTCTCTGTCTCTGTCGTGTTCGCTACAACACTGTCTGTTAGGTTTCGTGCGCTGTTATCGCACTGCGCACAGAACTTCGTCGTTTGTGGTCGTTTCCGTCTGTTCCGTCTGTTCGGCTCTGTTTGCCAGCAGTGTCTTTGTTGTTGTTGTGATGTCATTTTATGCATCAGCCAAGCAACAGCAGCACATGCATGTGAGAGTGCGAGAGATAGAGAGTGAGCGCTCTGCGCTGAGAGAGCTTTATTCTAATTGAATTTCTGCTCCCACATGCAAACAACTTTATATGTATGTATGTATGAACATATGTGTGTGTGTGTGTCGTTTCGCTTAGCATCTTGGCAGTTGAACTCGCAATTTTATTCTGTTGATTTTCTGTTTATGAATGTGAGAGCGAGATAGAGTGTGATTGCTTAGGTGTGTGTGTGTGAGTGTGTGTGTGTGCTTGCTGCTTGCAATAAATGCCAATTTACAGCATTTTCATATGTTTACACGTGACTTTAGTTAAGTTGTTTCTGCTCGATTGCCGCAAGCATGTGAGTCTCTGCTGACTTGCCCCATAAAGAGGCAATCTACAAGTTTATAGAGGGAGAGAGTGGCAGGGAGAGAGTTTAGGGAGGGAGTCTGACATTTATCTGGGCGCCTTTTTGCCTATTTGTTGAGCTGATTAAATGCCTCGTTGTCTCGTTGTCTGCCTTTTGTTTGTATACTTTGCCGATTGTTGTTGCTGCAGCTGCTGCTGCTGCTGTTTGTGGCATTTATGATTGTTGCAAATGTGTGTAAACATGTAATTGCTAAGGTTGTCGTATACACGATATGAGTATATTAAGTATACGTCATGTTGCGCTTATCTATTGCCCAAGACTTATCAGAGCTAAGTGCTTGTCCGTCACTTTATTTTACATCTTACAATGTTCTCAGTTTGTTTAATTTATTTTTTATAATATTTGTAATTGCACTTTTGCTGAAATGTTTTACACATGTGTCAAAGTCATTAAACTCCGTTGTGATTAAAATTATACTTTTTGTTTAATTTTTTTTTGATTTCTTGCGACGTGTCAATTTGTGACTTGACTTTACTCACGTGTCTTGTGATAACTTTTTAATAAATGTATGTAATTTAAATACTTTTTTTTTAAATATATTAAAACAAAGTAGTTATTTAATTGAAAACTAATGGGTGATTTCATTGGAAATAAATATTGATGGATTTGTGGCAGCTACTAATTATTACGGTGGCATTTTGTTGCATTCAAACAAATAATCGCATTTCCTTATGCAATTTCTCGTGTGGGTTACGCACATAAACTAATTAGACAAACAAACAAATAAACAAATAGAAAAGTGCAAAAAGTGCAACAAAATAAAATGAAATAAAAAAAACAAGGGAATACCTATGGGGGACTTTTGTAAGCATACCCTGTAAGGAAGGGCTTGTGGGTACTACAAACAGGTTTCGAAAGAATTTTTGTCAAGTTTTGATTTTTAAATAAATTGCCAAAAATTTTGCATTTTGTTTAGAAAATACTTTATTCTACAATTCTACTTTTAATTGGGCTTTAATAAATCTGTTATTATACTATTGAAAAATCCATTTTTTACGTTTTACACTTATGCGAATTTTGCTCAATAGTCTATTGAGCTTAAAAATAAAATTAAAATAATTAAAGAAAAATCAATTCTTCCCTCAATCAAGCTCATGAGCTTACTTTTCTTTTTATAGGGTATGCCCTGTTATTGCCTTAGCTTTTGTTTTCCCTTATACCTCACATAGACATGCCAACACTAATACACACACACACATACATATGTATATGTAAGCAGTGGCAATTTTTCACCTCGCCCTTGCACTTGCACTTGCTGCATAAACGCTGACCGTTACGCCTACCGCCGCGTTAACGCCCACATTACGCAAAGAAAGAGCAAAAAGCAGAAGAGAAATAAAAAAAACCAACAAAGCTGCTACTTGGCAACTTTGTCATGCGTTGCAGTCAACGTCGCAGTTGCAGTCAACGTCGCAGTCGCAGTCGCAGTCACCGTCAACGTCAGCGTCGTTGTCAAGGACAACTATTTGCGCTGCCCCCTTTTGCATTGCATTGAACTTGAACGAGGGTTGGCGTTGGCGCGTTGCATTTAACTGTCGCTAGGGGGCGTGCTCAGCCGCTGCTAACCAAGTAAAAAGCTCACTCAATGCGTGTGCAGCTCAGATTTCACTCAATTTTTACTCCCAGTTTTTGCACTCATCGAAGAAATCGTGGTGAGTTTTACTCGCTGTGCGCCTAGCGTGTATGCAATAAAAATTTGTAAATTTAGCAATAGTTTTATTTTTAAACAGAATAATGCATAAATTTAATTTTCAAACAGCAAAATATTAAAATATTAAAAAAGAGGGCCGGCAAATGAAGTTCTGAAGTGTTGTTGGCCACGTCAGGTAGATAGGTCAGCGCATGCAATGCGGAAATGCTTTCAACTTTAAACTTTTGCTACGCTAAATATAGTTGAGCCTAAAAAAAGACGAAGAGAGTGGGAGGGAGGCACAATTATAGCAGCAGCAGTGGCAATAAATACTGTGCCGCTTGTGTTGCAATTTCGTTGTTTGTTTTACTTCGTTTTGTTTTTCTTTTGTCGCTGTCAAAATTTAGCGCCTGCTGCTAATCAAACAGCAGACATTGTGAGGGAAGAGGGGAGACACGGCAAAGAGTTGTGCGAGTGTGTGTGTGTGTGTGTGTGTGTTTGATTTGATGTTTGCGACCATTTCCGGCGACATTTGCAACTTGATTAGAAATGCAAATGGCAGGCCAAAGCGCAAAACAAATGCCAAGCAGCAAAAGTCAAATGGAATGAAAAAGACGCTAGGGGATGAGGGTATCATGTGGCATGTTTTATCAATTAGAGGCGGCGGCGTGGCAAAGTTGCAGACAAGTTGCAAGTGCCTCGCCTCGGTCGGCGGCAAGTTGCCGCTGCTTGGCAATTCAAGGACATGCACTTAAGAATGCATAAATCGCGACGCGACGCGGCAGTGGCATGTGGCATGTGGCAGGTGGCGAGTGTGGCGAGTGTAGCCCAAGAAGTTGCTACAAATTGCCAGACGGCAGTCACAACTTGCATACAATTGCAACGCCACAGCGTGAGGCAAGAAACGTGCAACAAAAATAAATACATAATAATATTGAAATGCAACTAAAAAACGAAAGCGAAAGCAGCTGACCAAAAGTCACGAAGTGGCAATGCAACTTGGAGGCAAGTTTGGTTCTGAGTTGCACCTAGAACCTTGGCAGCGTGTGCAACATTTGCATACCAAGTTGCAAGTAGCAAGTAGCAAGTGGCAAGTGGCACGTTGTCTGCTTGGTGGCTCATTGTTGTTGTGGCAAGTCGTAGTAGTTGTTGTTGTTGTGGCACGTTTTGTTGTCTATTGTTGTTATCTGCCGCAGCGGAAATGCACTGCGGCTGTATGTGTTGCACGCTGTGTGCAACGCTGCCACTTGCCACCGCCTGATTGACACCGCATTGCACGCAGCTTTGCATATCGTATAACTACAGGCAGTATGTGGCAGCAATACTTTACTTGCCACCAATCGCCAATTGGCAGCTATCACAACTACATACATTTTTCTGTTGCTTTTCCTTTTTTCTTTCTTTTCGAACTCATATAAAAAATTAAATTGCATTTTGATTCTCAATTTTTTCTTTATTGTACCCCCTTTTGATATGCATAAGGCGTGTTGTGGCAGTGAGGAAAGAGTGAGAGACAGAGAGAGGGGGAGGGGATGGGGGGGGGGGTTAGCAACGGCATTTGGTGCCTGGCACCTACTGGCATTTGACTTGCATTTAACTTGGTTTCCTTTGTTTTTTTTTTGCATTTGATGAGGATTTCAATTTGGGGGCAAACGTTTCAAAGCATAAATTTCACAACGCAACTAAAACTAATAGTCAAATAAACTATTGAGATATGTAACAGTAGCTGTGTGGGTGTGTGTGTGTTTGTGAGTGTGTGTCTATGTGTGTGTTTGTTATGGACGCATTTCGTGCGACTACAAAATGGTTTTTTGATTGTGTTTCTGCTGATGGCATCAAAACAATTCGACGCCAAAAACAAACAAACCAAAAAGTACCGCTAAATGTTTGCTTAATACAGGGTGTGTGTGTGTGTGTGTGTGTTTATTGTCTATGAAATGTGATAGAAACGTTGACTTATGATCGACTTCAATATGTATTCCATACATTTAAACTCTGTGGATTTTCTCAATTTCAAAACTTTTGTCAAAATTTAACAGTTTTTTCAAAATATTCGAAGAAATATTTTTAAAAATATCGCCAATATAGTAAAAAATGTACTTCAAAAAAGCGGGAAGCATATCAACTTTAAGAGGCCATAACTTTTCCAAAAATCAACCGATTTTCAAAATTTTTGCATTTCTATGAATGGTTTTGATCATATTTTGAATCTGCATCAAAATTTATTCCATTTTGACATTTTTAATTTTTGACCCATTTTTGACCAATTTTGCATACCAACCCCTTAGAAAAAAGTCAAAATAAGTGAAAATTATTAAATCGGAATTTTTGGTCCCATTCGATTTCTGGCAACGAAATATGCATAAAACAATTTACCGCACTAGATTTTTAGCAATATTTTAGAAAATATGACCATAAGATTGAAAAATGGTTATAAAATCGTGGTTTGGCCAAAAAGAGAATATTTGTTGAACTTTGGAGAGTCACAACTTTGGTAAAATCAACCGAATTTAAAAGTTTTTTCGATCCGTCAATCGTTTGCTTTTATAGTCCTAGAAAAACTTTACTTCAATTGATTTCAACAATTACTTTCGAAAATATGGTTAAAAGAGTAAAAAAAGTTCATAAAATCGTGTTTGACCAAAAAAATTCAGTACTTGATCAACTTTGAGAGGCCATAACTTTTCCAAAAATCAACCGATTTTCAAAATTTTTGCATTTCTATGAATGGTTTTGATCATATTTTGAATCTGCGTCAAAATATATTCCATTTTGGCATTTTTAAATTTTGACCCATTTTTGACCAATTTTGCATACCAACCCCTTGACAAAAAGCCAAAAAATTTGAAAATTTTGAAATCAGAATTTTTTGTGCCCAATCGATTTCTGGCATCTAAATGGGTATAAAAAACTTTGTCTGAGTTGATTTGACACATTACTTTAGAAAATATTACCAAAATAGAGGTAAAGTGGTAAAAAATCGTTGTTCCACAAAAATGGAATTTTCGCCCAATTTTAAGGATTCATAACTTAGTCAAAACTTAATTGATTTTTAAAAAAATTACCGATTCTCTTCAAGGCATCTCAAATGACATAAAAAGATTCACTTGAATTGATTTCGAAAAATAATTTAGAAATTATAGTCAAAAGTGTCAAAAAATTCAAAAGCCATAGAAAAATCGAAATTTCGTTTACTGTGAACAGCCATAACCTTGTCAAAAGTCGACCAATTTTCAAAATTTTTGCATTTCTGTCAATGGTCACGGCCCTAGTTTGAATCTGCATCAAAAATATTCCCATGTTGGCACTTTTTAATTTTGGTCCATTTTTGGCCATATTTGCATACTAACCCCTTAACAAAATATCAAAAAATTTGAAAATTTTGAATTCGGAATTTTTTGTGCCCAATCGATTTCTGGCATCAAAATGGGTATAAAAAACTTTGTCTGAGTTGATTTGACCCATTATTTTAGAAAATATTGCCAAAATAGTGAAAAGTGCTAAAAAATCAATGTTCCACAAAAATGAAATATTTACCCAACTTTGAGGATTCATAGCTTTGTCAAAACTGAACCGATTTTTTTAAATTTTACAGAATCTCTTTAAGGCATCCCAAATGATATAAAAAGCTTCATTTGAATGGATTTCGATAAATAATCTAGAAATTACAGCTAAAAGAGTCAAAAAATTCAAAATCAGAAGAAAACTCGAAATTTCCTTTACTGTGAACAGCCATAACTTTGGCGAAACTCGACGAATTTTCAAAATTTTTGCATTTCTGTCAATGGTTAAGACCCTAGTTCGGATCTGCATCAAAAATATCCCCATGTTGGCACTTTTAAATTTTGGTCCATTTTTGGCCAAATTTACATACTAGCCCCTTGGAAAAAAATGAAAAATTTTGAAAATTTTGAAATCGGAATTTTTTGTGCCCAATCGATTTCTGGCATCAAAATGGGTACAAAAAAACTTTGTCTGAGTTGATTTTATCCATTATTTTAGAAAATATTGCCAAAATAGTGAAAAAGTGCTAAAAAATCAATGTTTAACAAAAATGAAATATTTACCCAACTTTGAGGATTCATAGCTTTGTCAAATCTCAATCGATTTCTGAAAAATTTACAGAATCTCTTTAAGGCATCCCAAATGATATAAAAAGCTTTACTTGAATTGATTTCGAAAAATAATCTAGAAATTACAGCTAAAAGAGTCAAAAAATTCAAAATCAGAAGAAAACTCGAAATTTCCTTTACTGTGAACAGCCGTAACTTTGGCGAAAATCGACCAATTTTCCAAATTTGAAAAATGAAATTAAATCGGCATAATTGCAAGTATCTTTAATGAGAGATTAGCTCTTTAAATAATTTGATTTAAGGAAACAAAAAGCAGTTTAATTATCAATAAACAATTTCTTATTATTTCCTATTTTCATTGCAGAATTTAATGAAAGCGAAGCTCGAGTTTCAACAAGAGGTAAGTTTATTACAAAATTTAATAAATTTCAGATTAACAATTAGGGTATTGTGGGCTGCCAAAGTGTCTGTGGCAGTTATAAAATTACTCAAGTGGCAAGCAGCGTGCGGCATGTGGCACATGGCAAATAGAGCAAATACTTTGGGAATTATGCTCAGCAAGTGAATAATAACAACAATGTTATTCTTATATTATTATTATATATTCTTTTTAATTTTATTAATTACGTTACTTAATATAGTGTGTAAGCTGTCTGTGTGTGTGTGTGTGTGTGTTTAGGGAGTGTTTGGGGGATGGGCAGCTGCCATTTTGTGGCAACTTCCGGTTCAATAGGGCGGCAAGCGAGAGAATACACATTTATTCATTTAACGCCTCATTAATTCATCACTTTCAATAAAATTTTACGCTTACATACACAACTGCCTCTGTGTGTGTGTGTGTGTGTGTGTGTGTTGCGTTACATGCTAAGCACAAGTAGTAACAACAATTTCTGTGGTGGTTAGGAGGGGTGTTGAGGGGGATGCTGACAGTAATGCGCAACGCCCACGCGACCAAACACAGTTTTCTGCCTCCAGTCCTCTACTTCCTTTTGCTAACCACTGTCTCCAGCTACCCCTCCCACTCACCCCCTCTCTCTCTCTCTCACACACACACTGGCTAGCTATCTCTTTCGCAGGGTTAGTGTGTGTTTGTGAAACTCAGTGAATATCGCGCAGCTTAATTTATATTAACTTTTATATGCAAGTCATCAGCATCTAAAAACCGCAGCAAAAATCCAAAGAGGAACATAAAATACGTTGCATACTTTGAGGCGCGCTGAGAGTTAACTTGACTTTAAAGCGGACAATATGTGGCATGGGGTGTTGGGGCAGGAGGGGGGGGGCACAACACGTGACCAACTGGCAACAATAAGCATTAGCATTATATAAGCTATCATAAAAACATATAGAAAGAGACGAATAAAGATCAAGCGATAGAGAGAAATAGACAGTACGACAAGCAGCTGAGTTTTTTCTCTATGTGTATGTATGTAAATTTGCTGCCTAAAAGGATTTTTGACAATGAACAGCTGCAGTTGATTATGTGCTGACCAACAGCACGCTATCTCACTCTACCCACTATATATATCTCTCTCTCTTTTTCTCTCTCTTTTTCTCTGTCTCCCTCTTTCTGCGGCTGCCTTCGTGCACTTTATTATTTTGAATTTAAAAATAAACTCCTTGTTGGATTTCTCATGGAATTCTCATGTGCATATTGTGTGAAGAGCACAAAAGTAGTATAAAGCAGTATAAAAATGTATAAAAATATTGATGTTTTCGCATTTCACATTTGCGTGCTAATTTTAAAAATGCTCTATATGAACAAATTGTATACAACAAATGAATTGTTACTAAATATATTGAGTCGCAAGGAAAGTTTATAAATAAAAATGTAGTTGGGCGAAGAGGCAGAAAATGAGCAGAATATGTTAGTTTTCCTTTAAAATGTTGTTAATTAATTTTTCAAAAAAAAAAAAAAAAAACTAAAATTTCTTTAAATTATCTTCTTCCCTTTTGAAATATTTTGAACTGTTTCCTCCTTTTCAACTTCTTAACATTTCGGTTTTCCCTTTCAAATATTTACTAAAAATGTCTATATTAATATTTTCATACATTCCGTCATAAGCATGTGCAGGTTATGAAGAGAATATAGTAAAAGGGAATGGCAGCTAAAGTAGCAGCTAAAAACAGAAGCATCCACAAACAGATGCTCAACCAGAGGCGGACAGACGGACGAACAGATGATGATTTCCTTTACTTAAATTTAGTTGAAGGAAAAGCCGAGACAGGCCGAAGACCCAAAATACTTATAACATTAACAATAACAATAACAAAATGTGAAACTGAAAGAAAAACAACAACAAAAACAGAAACAAAAGCAACAGAGAAACTGAAAAAGAAACAGAAATGAACCAAAAATACAATACGAAATACAAAAAATTGCTTTAATTTTAAAATATTTCGAGTGTGTTGAGGTGTGTGTGTGTGTGTGTGTTGTGTGTGTTGTGTGTGTGTGCGTCGGCCTTTCGATTTATTTCGAGCGATCGTTCAGTATTAAGAGCTTTATTAGCGCATCAGTCGAGCAATCAAACGCGTCGCGTTTCCCACACAACAGTAAAATTAAAAACCAGAAAGGAAATGCGAAAAGGAAACGATAAACCGCTTCGCTGCAAGCTCTGCTTGTTATCGTTATCGGACATGCAATCGACGGGCGTTACATAGTGTGCGTGGCCTGTGATTATCGATTGTTAACTATATATCGCTTAAAACGCTGTTATCGATAAGTGTATGTAGTTTCTTCTTCAATAAAATGCGTTTAAACAGAGCGATAATTATTGATTCTGTGAACTATCGATAATTCGATATATGTTGAAATTAGTTATAAAATGTGTTGGAGCAACTAGCTTTGTTAAGTAATGTGTTAAATGTCGATAAAAAATCACAGTTATCGAATCAATTTATCGATAGTATTATTTTAGTATTGAAAATAGTTGGTATAACTCATAAATATCTAATTCCCTCAAGCTCTTTTTACAAATATAAGGTATCGATAACTATTAACATTTATCGATAGCAAAGAAGAGGAATATCTTTCAAAAGATAATCAGGATTTCATTTATCGATGCTTGTGCTATTCAATTACGCATAAAAAACATGCCGCCCGCCCCAATAAAAATTGTAGACCCTTTCAGATTAAAGAAGAAATCGTGGGGATTTCCCAACATAATTGCTTATTGAATGGCATTGATAATGGCGTTGTACCGTTATAATCTCATTAGGGGCATTCAACTCATTTGATGCAGATAATATTGTAAACTCGAGAACGAAAGAAGAACATTTGCAGCTGCCCCCAAAATCGTTTTGGGGTTAGCCGAAAGGCTTAGAGGCGCCAACGAAAGGATAAAAACAAACTCAAAGCCGAAAAATTTGTACAAAATCCTTCAAAGAAGAGAATCGAGAAAGGAAAAGCGAGAGTCGCAAAAGGAAATTTATAACTCGTGAAAAGTTCGTCATGAAATCGCCATTAAAAAAAAGGGGGCCAATAGAAGACGCTTAAATGAAATCCTAAGAAAATAGGCGTAAGTGGAGCAAGTGGGAAAAGAGAAATGTAGAAGAAAGTAAAGAGCTAAGGGAGGTCTGAGATATGTATAGAGTGAGAGACGAAGTGAGAGAATGCACAGAAAGAGAGACGACGCTGGGGATATATGAAGTACAGGCAGAGGTAACCTACGACCGAGGTTACGGCTGAGGTTGAGGTTCGCCATGGAAGGTGTTTTAAGGCCAAAAAAAGCAATTGCTGCATTTGTTCAATTTGGGATTTGAATAAATTTTAAATGTTTTGTTGCTCTAATTGTTTTTGTCGATGAGACGAAAGGTGATTTTGTGGCCGCATTTTCTGCGGAATGGTTGGTTATTTTATTTTGGGTTACCTCTAAAATTAAAATGGCTCAAAAGCAAACATACACATAGACAACAACAACAACAACAACAAAAACAACAGTCCGCAGCAAGCAAGCAACAACAACAACAACAAATAGCGTTTTTTATAGAACATTTATTTATAATTATACATTCTCGTTGTATATGCGATTTTGTGCGCCAGTAAAGTGAAGTGTATAGGAAATATATCGTCGGGTCGAACGGATCTGAGATCTGAACGCGGCAGAGACAGACAAACATATGTATTTTCATTTCGATCCCCCAAACGTATCGAAGCGGTATCGAATCGATAGAGAACCGCGAACTCTATAAAACTATGCAAGTGAAAAACGCGTCAGCATAAGTTGTGAAAATCAAGAAAATTCCCATGAAATCAAAATTTCGAAAAGCGAAAAAAAAAACAAAAATTATATTTAAAATTTGCAATATCTGTTGGCGCGAAGGACACGACGCGAGGCGATGCGCGTTCTTTGTTTAATTTACAACGCGTTTTAAAAATAAAAATTCTTCATATTTTCTATTATGTTTTCTTTTTTTTTCGGCTGCTTTTGCAAATAGCAACAAATCAACAAATTTATAAAGAATATTGATCGATTTCGTTTGCTACGTTTTTGAAAAGTGAAATTTCTGTCAAAGCAAAAGCCATAAAATTTCCCAAAATAAAGTTGAAAAAGCAGAGCACGCAAAAAACATCTGTTCTTTGTTGTTTTCCACACTCGCACACACACACACACACACACACACACATACACAGCAAAAATCGCGCAAAGTGAATAAATAAGATAAATCAAAAGCAAAACAACAGCAAAAAATCAAGAAGAGCTGCATTAACAGTGGCCATCATGTTATTTAACAGCGTGTTGCTGACGGCAAATGTTGCCAGCATAGTGTTAGAACCGCGTAGTGCGCGTATTCACACACAGATGGCGCCAGTTGTGATCGTTGCCATCGACTGCCAACAGTGGCGCCAACAGCACGATCACCTGCACAACTCGAAACATAGATGGCGCTAGCTACGCTGATCGCAGGCGAAAATTGTAAGCACAAGTTTTAGAATTTAGATATTAAATGAACTTATTATATTTATAAAAATTAAAGTAAGCTATTTCGTGATGAATTTGATGGTGACTGCTATGTGTTGCTTAGCGAAAAGGGAATGTCGCCTAAATCCGCTTAAATCAGATTCACATTTGTGAAGTCCTTTAACATTCACGTGTGTTAACAATACTGTTAAAAGTTAAAGTAACTTGTTTTAGTTTATAATTTAAATAAAGCGAAAGAAGAAGTTGAACTAGTTACGCAAACTTTGTAGAAAAGAGCTTAACTTTCATAGAGTTTGAGTAAGAAATGTTTGGAAACTTAATGGGGATAGTTTGTCGACATACTGTAGAAGATTTTCCTATATAGTTAAGTTTAAATATCACATCTAATTCCTTACCTAATTTTCTTAACTTTTACTTCTGTTAGGGTGTACCATAGTCTGCTTTCTAATAGCCGCTGGCGAAGCTTTGCCAAAGCATTTTCTCTTGAGGTTGCTATAAGACAATTGTTTTAAGCTACTTTTGGATTTCACAGAGAAATCTTCTTTCAAGCTTCCTCTTTTGCTCTCTCTCTCTCTATCTATCTATCTCTCTCTCTCTCTCTCTATCTTTGTCCCATTGCCTGGGGTCAGGCTTAGGCTTAGGTTTCGCTGATTTTGTCAAGGGTTGTGTAGACATGTGTCTCCGTCTCCGTCTCCATCTCCGTCTTCATCTTCGCATCTCCCTATATCCTCCTCCCCACTATCTGCCACCTCCTAACTGTTCACTCTTCCTCCTGCCAATCACAGAGATAAGCGCATCCGTTTTCCCCATTTCCATTTTCATTTTCATTTCCATTTGCTGTTTTGTAATCGAATACGCACAGTCTGAAAGACTCCCAATTTGGGGCAGGCTCCACTCAAACTCAGCGCCATATACATATGTATGTATGTATGTATGAGTAGCACCTCCTTCTCTTTTCCTTTTTCGGCTTTTGGCACTCGACTTGCCTCGTCAAATATCTTGTGGCCAAGAAACTTCGTGCAGTGGCCGAAACTATGGCTAACAACAAAAAAAAAAAAAAAAAAAAACCCGTCAAATCGAAACCGCTAGAAGCTAGAAGCCATAGCAGAGACATTAACAAGCAGTCGTTGCTAAATTGCAGCCAAAATGTAAAACAAAATTCAAAATGCAATTTGTTGTTGTTGTTATTGTTGTTGTTGTTGTTTCTCCTCTTGTTGTTTTTCATTATACGCAAATTTTCGTGTAGACTTTGGCACTTGGCCAAAAACTACAAAATACACAAAAAACAAAAAAAAAAATACAAAAATAAAAAAAAATACAGCGTCAGACGCTGCTCAACCCAAAAAAATGTGACGACGCCATTTTGTTGTTCACAAAATTTCAAAAGGCAAAAAAAAAGAGAGGGAAATAATGAGAGTGAGAGAGAGAGAGGGAGTGAGAGAGAGGGAGAGAGAGAGAGAGGGTGAGAGAGAGAGAGAGGGAGGGAGGGAGAGAGACGGAGAAAGAGAGAGAGAGAGGAATATAGAGAGAGAGAGCAAGAGAGAGATATAGAGAGATAGAGAAAGAAAAAGAGAGAGAGACTGACGAAGAGGAGAAATAAGCAAACAATTTTGATTATGGAAATTAGTGTAGAATTTATGATATTTTTTTTTCTTTTTGCTATTTTTTGATATATTTTCTTATTGTTGTGTCTGGCAGATTTGGGGAAGAATTGCTTGAATAGAGGGAGAAACAAAAGTGAGAATTGAAGAGAAGAACACGAACATAGAAAGAGGGAAGGTAAACGACGAAATGCAATAGAGAAAGAATTGAGAGCAGAGACGACGAAACTGAAATTACGTAGATAGCAGGAAAAAAATGAAAATGAAGAGAGAAAGGGAATATGAATAACATGAAGATAGAAGATAGAATATAACTAATAAATAGTGTAAGAAAGTAGTGACAGAATGAAAGACAAAGGATATAGTGAAGAAAAATAAAGAACAAGTAGAAAACAGGAGCGGTTAGAATGAAGAGGATCCATTTCGAAGTACGGACATATCAGTTGAAAAGTATGAGGAAGTAAATGAAACTACAAATTATAGATGTTAAGAAGGTAGAAAACTGATAGTAGAGAGGTAGGGAGTAGTAGAGGGAGAGACAAAATGTTGAAGACAGAAGAAGTAAAGGAAGAGAGACAGAGTTTGACCACTAAAGGACATCAAGAAAGAAAGGCCTTAAAAAAAAACAAAGCAATTCGAGGGGGAGAGCAGAGGAGCCACTGAAGAAAGAGCGAAGGCAGACGGAAGAGGAAGTGGCCGACAGATGAGGAGGGAGAGTCGCAGGAGAGGGGCAACAGACGTATGAAGAATAGTAGTAGGCGTATTGTCACCCCATTTGTTATTGTTATGGCCGAAAGCGAGAGCACGAGATATACAAGCAAGGTGGGGTAGATAGAGGGAGGGAAAGACGTGCAGAAAGAGGAGCAACACAGCAGCAGAAGTGGAGAATGTGAGAAAGGTGGGCGTCGAGAAATGTCGAAAAATTCATAGGGAATGTCATAAAAATCATGTGAAAATGTGGATAACCATGGGAGGGGGGGGGGGAAGCGAGCGACACGAAAAGCAATGACAAAATGAATGGGGAAAAAAGGAAAACAGGAAAATGCAAAGAAGAAGAACAAGTCAAAAGAAAAAACGAGCAGAATGTCGAAAATCATGACAAAGAGCCAAAAAGTCGCAGCCCAACAAATTTATTATAGACAACTGTGCCAGCTCTTTCTCTCTCTCTTTCTTCTGACTCTCTCTCTCTCTCTCTCTCTCTCTCTCTACGATTCTGTCTCTCTCTGACACACACATGCTGCCACTAAATGGCGTTGTCTGTCTTCATGTCTCTCCCGCCCTCTGCTCCACTTGCGACGTCTCTATTTGATTGGTAAAAAGAAGAAGAAAAAAAAAAGTATAATAAGAGAAAAAGGAAAATGTGGAAAACTGTAGACAATTTGGACCCGCTGGAAAAGCTGCTACTGCTGCCGTTAGGAGCCATGACAACACACACACACGCACACTCACATACACATATGTACGTACAAGGAGACAAAGCTGCACATACCGAGAGACAGCAAAAGATACATTCAGACACACATTCAGATACATGCGCGGGGGGCACAGAAACTGATCAAAACGTAGGTGTGCGTGTGTGTGTGTAGATAGAGAGAGTGTGTGTGGATGGATGCGGTTGATGTCGTTGCTGCTGTTGAAGCATTTCATTAGCCACCCACACACGCTCTATACACACACTCACACACAAACACACTCACTCACAGGCCAACCACGAGAGAGAGGCAGAGAGAGAGAGTGAGTGAGAGAGAGAGAGAAGGAGGGAAGAGGAGGAGGATGCTGTGATTGTGAGCGACTAAAGGCGCCTGGCATGTGGGCGTCGTTGAGCAAAGCACGCGCTGTTGACTGCTCAACTAAATATACCCTGTAAAATTTGTCGAGAAGTGTAGCTTCAACTAGGCATAGTTCATACGATAAGTAAAGTACGAAAGAAACATACAAAAATATGATAAATCGCTAAACTAGAAAGAGAATTTCAGTAATGAAAAATGAAAAATAAAAAACAATGAGATTGAAAATAATAAACAAAATTATTATGCTATTTTTATTATTATCACTATTATTATTATTACTATTATTATTATTACTATTATTATTATTACTATTATTATTATTACTATTATTATTATTACTATTATTATTATTACTATTATTATTATTACTATTATTATTATTACTATTATTATTATGACTATTATTACAATTATTATAATTTTAATTATTATCATTATCATCTTCATTATCAATATCATTATGATTTTTATTATCATTCTCATTATCATTCTCGTTATCATTATCATTATTATTATCATTATCATTATCATTATCATTATCATTATCATTATCATTATCATTATCATTATCATTATCATTATCATTATCATTATCATTATCATTATCATTATCATTATCATTATCATTATCATTATCATTATCATTATCATTATCATTATCATTATCATTATCATTATCATTATCATTATCATTATTATTATTATTATTATTATTATTATTATTATTATTATTATTATTATTATTATTATTATTATTATTATTATTATTATTATTATTGTTATTAGTGTTATTGTAATTATTATCAGTATTATAATTATCATTATCATTATTTTTATTATTATAATTATTTATTAAGTATGTATGTTAAGCCTTAACTCATTGACAGTCATAAACTAGATTTTTTTCATTGGGTATCTCATAGTCGAGTAGACTGGCCAGAATTGTTGCAACACTGTTGCTTCATGCCACAAGCCGCAAGGCAGCCATTTACCCCACTTGAATGGCATTTCGCAAAGTGAATGCTGCTAAAAATCCGACTTGTTGCATATGCAGCAGCCACAGAGCGAGATAGCGGTAAAAGAGAGACAGAGAGAGAAATATAGAGAACGCAATATAGAGATACATAGAAAGAGAGAGAGAGAGAGAGAGAGAGAGAGAGAGAGAGAGAGAGCTTAAAGCCTGCGGGATGCCACTACAGCCGCATGACGCACATGCCAGCACTATCAGGACTATACAGGACTATACAGGACTCCCCTTTTTTCCGTATAATAATACATGCCTTTTCTTTTCCTTTTTTCGTTTTCTGCTTCTCCCCTTTTATCATCGTCGTCTTCTCTTTGTTTTTGTCATTTCAGTTACACAATTTGGCAACGAGTCGTGTCTGGCAGCTTGGAGAGCTCTTACCTGAGTCAATTTGATTGACAATAACTGTAACCAAGATAAACACCTCCTACTTCGTCCTTCCGCAACAACAAACACAACTACACACATACAGTTGCCATACACACATACACACACATACACACTCACATATTAGCATGTTGGAAACAAAACTAAAGGACTTTCAATTTGGAAAAGATTTCAAATAACTTTATTCTACATGTTGCTCAACTCCGTGAATCGGCAGGTATTTATATACATATTTAGATACTGTTAAATTTTGAACCCCCATATACATATTTGCCAAATTTCAACCTATACAGCACAAATATTCCTCTAGTCGTAGTTTGACCAAGAAAAATGGCAACTTTATCAACTTTGAGAGGCCATAACTTTGCCGATAATCAACCAATTTTCAAAACTTTAGCTATTTTATCAATGGTTTTGATCATATTTTGAATCTGCATCAAAAATTATTCCACGTTGACACTTTTATTTTTGGGTCTATTTTTGGCCATTTTTGCATACTAACCATTGGAAAAAAATGAGAAAAGTGAAAATTTTTTAAATGCGAATTTTTTGTCCTCATTGGATTTCTGTCATCAAAATATGCATAAAAAACTTTACCGCACTAAATTTGGAGCAGTATTTTAGAAAATATGGCCAAAAGATTGAAAAAATGGCATTTATATCGTCACTTGGCAAAATTTAGAAAATTCGTCAACTTTGAGGAGTCAAAACTTTATAAAAACCAAAACGATTTGCAAAAATTTTGAACATTCATGAAAGGTTTCATTTCTATAATTAGAGAAAATTTTACTTTACATAAATTGGAAAAATATTTTAGAAAATACGACCTAAACAGCAGAAAACCATTCAGATTGTCGTAGTTTACCAAAAAAAATGGTAACTTTGACAACTTTGAGAACCCATAACTTTGTCAAAAATCAACCGATTTTCAAAATTTTTGCATTTCTGGCAATGGTTAAGGCTCTAGTTCGAATCTGCATCAAAAATATCCCCATGTTGGCACTTTTTAATTTTGGTCCATTTTTGACCATATTTACATACTAACCCCTAGACAAAATGTCAAAAATTTTGAAAATTTTGAAATCGGAGTTTTTTGTGCCCAATCGATTTCTGGCATCAAAATGTGTATAAAAAACTTTACCCGAGTTGATTTGACTCATTATTTTAGAAAATATCGCCAAAATAGTGAAAAAGTGCTAAAAAATCAATGTTCCACAAAAATGAAATATTTACCCAACTTTGAAGATTCATAGCTTTGTCAAAACTCAACCGATTTCTAAAAGTTTTACAGAATCTCTTCAAGGCATCCCAAATGATATAAAAAGCTTTATTTGAATGGATTTCGATAAATAATCTAGAAATTACAGCTAAAAGAGTCAAATAATACAAAAACGGAAGAAAAATCAAAATTTCCTTTACTGTTAACAGCCATAACTTTGGCGAAACTCGACCAATTTTCAAAATTTTTGCATTTCTGTCAATGGTTAAGGCCCTAGTTCGAATCTGCATCAAAAATATTCCCATGCAGGCACTTTTTAATTTTGGTCCATTTTTGGCCATATTTGCATACTAACCCCTTGACAATATGTCAAAAAATTTGAAAATTTTGAAATCGGAATTTTTTGTGCCCAATCGATTCCAGGCATCAAAATGGGTATAAAAAACTTTACCCGAGTTGATTTGACTCATTATTTTACAAAATATGGCCAAAACAGTGAAAAGTGCTAAAAAATCCATGTTCCACAAAAATGAAATATTTACCCAACTTTGAAGATTCATAGCTTTGTCAAAACTCAACCGATTTCTAAAAGTTTTACAGAATCTCTTTAAGGCATTTCAAATGATATAAAAAGCTTTACTTGAATGGATTTCGAAAAATATTCTAGAAATTACAGCTAAAAGAGTCAAATAATTCAAAAACGGAAGAAAAATCAAAATTTCCTTTACTGTTAACAGCCATAACTTTGGCGAATATCGACCAATTTTCAAAATTTTTGCATTTCTGTCAATGGTTAAGGCCCTAGTTCGGATCTGCATCAAAAATATTCCCATGCTGGCACTTTTTAATTTTGGTCCATTTTTGGCCATATTTGCATACTAACCCCTTGACAAAATGTCAAAAAATTTGAAAATTTTGAAATCGGAATTTTTTGTGCCCAATCGATTCCAGGCATCAAAATGGGTATAAAAAACTTTACCCGAGTTGATTTGACTCATTATTTTACAAAATATGGCCAAAACAGTGAAAAGTGCTAAAAAATCCATGTTCCACAAAAATGAAATATTTACCCAACTTTGAAGATTCATAGCTTTGTCAAAACTCAACCGATTTCTAAAAGTTTTACAGAATCTCTTTAAGGCATTTCAAATGATATAAAAAGCTTTACTTGAATGGATTTCGAAAAATATTCTAGAAATTACAGCTAAAAGAGTCAAATAATTCAAAAACGGAAGAAAAATCAAAATTTCCTTTACTGTTAACAGCCATAACTTTGGCGAATATCGACCAATTTTCAAAATTTTTGCATTTCTGTCAATGGTTAAGGCCCTAGTTCGAATCTGCATCAAAAATATTCCCATGCAGGCACTTTTTAATTTTGGTCCATTTTTGGCCATATTTGCATACTAACCCCTTGACAAAAAGTCAAAAAATTTGAAAATTTCGAAATCGGAATTATTTGTGCCTAATCGATTTCTGGCATTTAAAGAGGTATAGAAATCCTCACTGCACTTGATTTGGAGCAGTATTTTAGAAAGTATGGCCAAAGGAGTAAAAATGTTAATGAAACCGTTTTTCCACAAAAAAAAATTATTCTTCCTTAACTTTGAAAGGTCATAACTTTGTCAAAATTCAACGAATTTTTAAGATTTTTCCACTTCCTCAAAGGTTTCAATTCTATAGTTATACAAAATTTTACCAGAGTTAATTCGAAGAAATATTTTTGAAAGTACAGCCAATTGAATCTACTTAGAATTGTAATTTTCCACAGAAAGCGGTTACCATATCAACTTTGAGTAGCTATAACTTTGCCAAAATACAAGCGAATTTCAAAATGTTTGAATAGTGTTGAAATACTGCTTACGCAGTGTTCACTGTACAGTGTTTCATGCTTTTAAGTTATGCGTTTTTTTTTTTTTTTGTATCTGTTGCTCACAACGTGGCGCGTAGAACTACAACAACAGCTGAGCATGTGCTTATAGATGAATACAGGGACATGTAGAGGTAAGAATGTGTGTGTGTGTGTATCTGTATTGTTATGTGGACAGACAGATGAACAGATAGATAGACATATACATATACATATACACATACATACATATATAGACGATGGTCGCATACGCACAATGCTTTTGGTATTTCATGGCGTTCAATTAACGTGAAAACATTTGCCAAGAATTTATTTTGTTGGGCCGCGTTTTTCTTGCTCAGGGGGTTTCTTCGCTGAGAGCCGTTTGTTCTGTTCGCTTTAATGCCATGGCAACAGTCGAGGCAGAGAAAAGAGCGCCAGAGAAGCGCCAAATTATTAAGCGTTGGATTACACCTTAATGAGCGCCAGAAAAGAGATGGAGAACATTTGAGGGACAGAGAAAGAGGTGGTGTGTTTGGGTCGATGCACGTGAAAATACAAATAATAAATAATTAATGCAATAATCAACAACTAGCAAATATAATTAGTATTGTTATATTATTAGGAATACGCTTGATTTCGTTTTTTCCAGTTTTTGCCCAGGCAATTTTCTGTTATTTATTTCACTTTCCCCATCCATACTATACACCAAATAATGCTTCATACAACAAAGTGTATATATTTTATTTTCAATTTTTTTTATATATATATAATATATTTTTTTTTTCTTATTTTTTTCGAAAATATTGAACGTCATTGCAAAGGCAATTTGCCTGAAGTGTATAGCGTGTCTCGCTCTAACATACGCTCTCTTTCTTACCAACACATATAGTTGCTGTCTCTTTTCAGTTGCTTTGCATGAAAAATTATAAAATATTCAAGGCATATGTGTGTTGGTGTGTGTCGGTGTGTGTCTGTGTGTGAATTCCTGTTGTTGTTGAAGAAGTAGGGGGTGTTTATGGTGAGTTAGAGGGGGATGTTGGAGGGTGTGGGTGGTGGTGGTATTCTGTAGGCAATATCATCAACAATTCAAGCACGCGTCTTGTGTAACACTCACAAACACTCACACACACACACACATACCTGTAGCAGAAGAAAAATCTCATAAAATCAAACAGTCGAAAATTTTCATATGGCAATTTGCTGTTGTTGTTTTTCCACGTTGTTGTTTACGCGCAATTATTGTACGGCGACGACCGCAATAAAAGAAAATTAAAGTTTTCCCTCTTACACCAACCCTCCTTCCCTCTCTCCTTCCCTCTCTCCTTCCCTCTCTCTCTCTCTCTCTCTTTTCTCTTCACTACTCTGCCCTGCTGTGCCGTCTTGACTTGTCTTGTCTTGTCTTTTGGTCCTCGTTTTGCTTTGCTTCATTCTTTCAATTTTCTCGCTGTCAACTCATGTCGCATCGTTTTTGGCTCGATTTTTATGCTGTTGCTGCTGCTGCTCTTGTTGTTGTTATTGTTGTTGTTGTTGTTGCCCCTATGCCAGCCACCTCATACACCCTGCACCCCCCGTCGCCGATGTGTGTGTGTGTGCTATGCTGTTTCCTTCCCCAACTCTTGACATTCTCGTATGCACATTTTACATTTGGCTGCAAACTGCAACTGCAACGACGGTTCTCTGTCATTTCATTTTGCAAAACAGCATCAAGTATTTTGGCCCTGTTCCAATATCTTATACACTCAGCTGCTTGCTGCTGCTTCTTCCTCCACTTGACTGTATGTATGTGAGTGTGTGTGCGTGTGTGTGTGTCGCCACAGACATTGTCGACGACATGCAAAATGAGGGGACAGTTAGTGATTAAGCGTGAAAATATCACAACTCATTCTAGCTCTCCTTCTCTCTCTCTTTTCCTCTCTCTGCCAACTCAACTCAAAAAAGAATAAAAAATAAAAAAAAAATAAATGAAATGTTCAGAAAAACAACTGCAAGATTATTGCAAAATGGCGACACTTTCATCTTGTTATTTCTTTCAAACGCTAGATTTATTTATTTATTTATTTGTTTTTATGTTTTTTTTTTCTCGCTGTTTTCATAATTTTCTTGTGTTTTTCTTGCCACATTTTGCTTGTTGCAGTTCACTTTTGTTTTTTCTGGCTGTTGCCTAATCTTTTTCACCGCAATTTTCATGTTTTGTGGCACTGTACCGCCATCATTCCAAATTATTGCAACGCCGTCAAAAACATATTTATTGATTTAATTATGTGACATTTATGTGGGAGGCAATTAAATGTTAGCTAATGTCTTCACTCATAACATTTATGTTAATATTAATAACATTTATTCAGCTCTCTGTTAAGACACTGTTAACTAGTATTTAAACAGCCGCGTTAACATAGGTTCAAAGCTGTAGTTGTGCAGCTCTGTTAATCTAGTTGTCTTATGTTATCTTATCTCTGTTAAGCTTATCGTTTTGAAGCTGTTAACGAAAGCCTATGTTAACGTTCTGTAAGCCATTCAAGCTTAAGAAGAATTCAAAATTCTTCCTTAGCAAATTTGCTGGAATTCTCAATAGTACAATCTAAACCTATGCCGACCTGTTTCGATGTAGTCTTTATATATTTTATGTAGATATGTATGTACATATGTGGGTAAATGTGCCTGTATGTATTGCCCAGATCAAGTAGCAATCTTACAACACGAAAACTGTATATTTACTTGCTGCATGCCCCCATCTGTGGTTCAGCAAAAATAACAATAACAAAAGCAACAATCAGAAAAAGTTGGATAGAAAAAGGGAACAACAAATTGTACAATTTTACTGTATACAGAAAATGTTTATACGAAACGTCAGCAACAACAATAACAACAACAACAATAACAACTATCATACATACAATACATTTATACCTTTTGAAGAGGTATGTGTGTGTGAGTGTGTGTGTGTGTCTGTGTTCTTGCAGCTGCGCAAATGGCGACGACAGACAGCAGATGCTGCGTTGCAGCCAAAAGATCGCAAGGGCTGCAAGAGTGAAAGAGAGCAAGCGAGCGAGACAGAGATAGTTGGCTAGAAGGAGACTTCAAGAAAGATGTTGGAGGGGGTAGAGAGGTGGGCACATAGCTTTTGATTTGAATTTTGCAACTGTACAACACACTGTGGCAGGGCAATGTTTTCGTAATGCCTCAAAGAGAAAAAGCCAGAGAGCGAGAGAGATCACTAATGAGCGAAAGCGAGAAGGCAGCTGTGTTGGAGGCCAAAGCAGCGAAACAAACGGCCAGTAGTTGGTCAGACAACGAGAAATGAGAACAAGAGCTGAGAAAAATTGAGAAATGAAAATGTTAAAGCACTGTAATTTAATCAGCGTGCAACGCGGTGCGGGCAATCGAGGGGGTCACTTACACAAACACACAGGCAAAACAAGAGAGAGACTGACGAGAGAAGAAGAGAGAGAGAAAGAGATCAATACACACAGCCTGGGCAGGCCAAGCAATGAGACCAAAGCAGCGCACAGTCAAAGCAGTTCCCCACACACTCGCAC
This sequence comes from Drosophila quadrilineata, assembly GCA_018150725.1. NCBI lineage: Eukaryota > Metazoa > Arthropoda > Insecta > Diptera > Drosophilidae > Drosophila > Drosophila quadrilineata. The sequence goes on from JAECWN010000407.1 coordinate 4,907,020, forward strand.
ACAAGCAGAACTCACCTCTCTTTTGCGCTCTCAGCGCAGCGCAGCGCACACCTATGAGCGCAGATCACACGCTTCGCTGCCGTCGACGTCGCAGTCGCAGCAACAACTCAGCATTGTCTATATTTAGACAGAAAATGCAAATGGCGGCGCGCATTGCCAAGAGAGCGAAAAACTGCGCAGGAGACGCAACATGACCAGCTAGCTAAGTGTGAGCGAGATGCAGCTACGTAGGCACAGCTTTCGTTTGTGGTGAGAGAGACAGATCAGCAAGAGTAGAAATAGTAGAGGCAGCGTAGCGTTGGCCAAAGGTAGGCGTGCAGAGAATGGTGTGGGGGGGATGGGAGTACAATGTGAAATGATCTCGCGGCAGCCATTTTGTAGCAGCTGCGTTGTTTTCTATGTTATTACGTGAAATGATGTGACGTAAAGGCGAAACTGCGTTGCGTTGCGCCGCGCCTCGTCTCGTTACGTTACGTTTTCTTTGCAGTTGGAATCAATTAAAAATAAATAGCAGGATAATTTTTATAGATTTTTCAGCGAACGTGAGTGTGTGTAAAAATATCCATAACTAAAATTAACATTTTTGTTTTGATTTTTGTTTTATATTTAACTTTGCCACACGTTGTCTTATTTTGGCCAACATGTTGCTGTTGTTGTTGTTGCTGTTGGTTTTGCTGAATGAATAGCAGACAACAGGTCGCAGCTTATAAATACTTACAGCCACACACACACATACAGACAGACACCCCCTTAGTCAGCTGTGTGTGTGTGTGTGTGTGTGTGTGTGTGTTGGGGGCACCCCCAGCTCAGAGATAAACAATTGTTTTAGTTGCTAATTGTGTTGAGATATATTTTATTTTTACACTAGCAAACAAACAAAAATACGAAATTGTATTTTAAACTTTGCCGCAATTTATTTTTATTATTTTTATTTATAATTTTTTTGTTTGATATTTTTAACAATGTTGGCACGTGCCACACAAGCTAAATCTGAACTTTTATTTATGCATCAACAGCAACAGAAACAGCACCAGCAGCAGCAGTTGCCTCCTTCTCGATCCTCCCCCGTTTCTACTTAATGTTTATAGAGCCTTCGTGTTTGCCTCTGCTTTTACTTATGATACTCTTATAGTTTATTGTTTGTGTGTTTCTCGTTGTCTTTTATCCATGTCTTGGCTCGTCTGTTATTTTGCAAAATAACAAACAGCTGCCGTCTGGGTGGTCCTCCCCACCCCCACCCCTACCGCCACACCCAGTTTGGGGCAGGCAGCCTCTTGCCTCGAGGAGGCACGCCTCGTTCTGTAAATGCGCCAAACTGTCTACTTAATAAAATGGAAGCTGTAAATTAAATATGGCAAAGCAGCGCCAGCTAATTGAAGTGGATTTATCCACAGGAATTGGAGACAGAGGAATAAACAGAGATGGGTAGATATATAGGGAGAGATAAGACAAGAGCAGCTGGAAATGTATGAGGTTAGGTGTGAACTTTTAGGCAACATTTTCTAGGAATCACTTTGCTTTTATCTGTGAACGATACGAATTCAAAGTTGTGTTTCGCTTTATTTTCAACTTGTAAGGTAACGAAATTTAAACTTAAAGTAAACTTTGCTTAAGTTACCATGGTGTGGAAATAGAGAGAGAGAGAGAGAGAGATAGAGAAACACGCAGAGAAATAAGCAGCTAAAGAACTAGAAAGTAGAAACTTAAGGACTTCATTGTTAAACTAGTGAGCATACAGGAGAATGGAATTGAATAAGAGTCAAATTAAATTTTTCAATTTTAAAAATTATATTTAGTTACAATAAAAGGTATAATAAAGATAAGGTCTTTAGTTTCTTTAAGTTATTTTCAAATGTAAATTATTTTCACAAAATTTCCTGTTAATGTTAATTCTTCTTCTTCTTCTTTAGTATTGCCCCAAGTTTTGTCATAGAAAAAACCCCCATTTTGAAATATGCCTATAGACAATTCACATTATAATTACATACTTATGTATGCCTCAACATGGCATGACATTTAGGGCATACCTAGGCGCAATACCACCTCCCCCTACCCTCTACTCACCAACCCCATACAAGCACCCAAAAAAAAAAGAAAAAAATCATTAAAAAATCTATTTTGAGCTGCAAGCAAACGTCATAGAGCCAAATTAGGAAACACAATATGACACATCAACAAATTATAATAATGAAAAAAATTATGAGTTACACTTCGAATGGTGATGGAGTGGGATATCTTAGCGAAGTTGGGGAGTTTTGTCGAAAGGATTGCATGTGCGATACACCGCAAATGAAACGTGTTGCGTTTAACCCCTCCAAAGACTCTCAACAATATGGGAGAAGATGGGAGCCAAGACTAAAAGCAGAATTGAACAGATACATGTACCTTCATACATACATATGGACGTCTATACATACATATGTGTGCTTAAGTTATGGCTGTCTTTAGTGCACTTCCTTAAGTGCATTTACCTAGAGAAAGACAGAGATAGTGTGAGAGTAACAGAGAAAGGGAGAAAGGGAGAGGGAGAAGAGAAATACTGGGAGACAGAAGTTGGCTGAGACAAATGCCACGTAGAGCACGCGTTGCGCTGTTGCTGCCAAAAGAGATTTGCTCTGGGATTATGTATTTTATATACATATGTATGTGTACGACTGTATGTATGTGTATGTATGCAGTGGCGTATGAGGATGTGTGCATACTTATGGGGAAGACTGTGCGCTGCTCAGTTTACTAATTGCTTCCGCTACTGCCACGGCTGCTTCGACTCGGTTTTACGGGGTCTAGAGATTCAATTTAATTGCATTTCTTTTAACGGTAACATCAGCCACAGTCCCAACACAGCAGCAACAACAACAACAACATCAACAACTACTACAACAACAAAAACATCTACAACAACAACAACAACGTAGCCGCATCAACTGCTGCATCTAAAACGTAGCATCTACTCACAGCCCCCAAAGCAGCAGCACAAGACACGACACGAGTCCCAGTCCATGCCCATGCCACATACCCCTCCTCAACCACAGCCGGAACGTATGGCCGCCACCGTCCTGCTTCTCCGTCCTCCTCCTCCTCCTCCGCGTCGTCGTCAGCCTCGGCACGGCGCGACGTCAATAACATTTGTGTCTGCCCGTGGCATCTGTATGTGTAGAAAATCAAAGGAAACATACATACATACGTACATACATACATACATACATATAGTAGCACCATACAGATGCCTGTCCATATATACTGCATATGTAGATAGAAATGTATATGGACAGGCATCTGTATGGCTGTATATTTTGTGTATGTGGTATAGAAGAAGATCTGTTTCGAAATCTGCTTAGGTGAGAAACTAACATACAACTGGGCATACACACTATGGCCATACACACATATGTATGTATGTATGTATGTATGTATGTACATATAGAGGAGGGTCTCTCCTACAGCAACAGCTCGGTCCGGGTCATAAAAATGATCTGTGTTGCCGCTCGACGGCACTTGAGTTTTGCTGCCATTTGCCTAAGCCAAGAAAAGGATGTGCGCACTTGAGGGAGTCTGTGGATATGGGACGGTGGGGGGGGGGGTACGGGGCAGCGGTAAATAGTTGAGAAAATTTAGTAGGAAGTGCAGGAAGGTAGCAAACGATTATTATGGGGTCGCTGTGACTCGGGAAATGCGCTTGCTTGAAAATCAAAATATTTCTTCTCTTATTTTTTTTTTGCTTTGTATTTTGGGTCTGTCCATAGAGTGTCTTTTTGTAATGCAGTTTTTCTCACTATTTCACTCTCTCTCTCTGTTTCTCTATATTTCCCACTCTCTCTCTCTACCTATATATTTCCCTCTCTCTCTCCCTCACACTCCTTGTTGTTCTGGTGTTGTTTGTATTTAGAGTCTATCGTTGACTTTTTGGCACATATACGCTTCATTTGACGAGGTCCAAATCTTCCGCCATGTGCTGGCTGCCATCAACAACAACATCAACAACAACAACAACATCAACAACAACAACAACAAATTGTTGCACACACATGTTGCATATGCTTTAACTGCATGCTTCTTCTGTTTCTCATATTTTAGCGCTGTTTTACAAACCAAAAATTCAAATTGAAAGCAACAGCTGATTGAGCTGCAGTCTGTTATTGATATGTCTCCATATACCTACTATATATCAGATATACATAAATCCTGCATAGATTTGAATAGGGAAAGAAAGGGATAGAGATATAGAGAGACAGCGAGACTGACGTCAAGCAAAACTAAACAGCTGTCTATCGATTGAATACTACTATGAATGCTCTGAATACTCTGAATACTATTCATTTAGTTTCTTCGTAGGTGTGTCTAGGTTTCTTTCTGTGTGTGTGTGTGTGTGTATCTGTGTGTGTGTTTTGTCTGTGTTTATGTAAAGAAGTGTAGTGCGAAGGGCGCCATGAGATTTAGGTAAATGTGACGATTGATTTGTGCCCCCGGGCAAAATAGTGAATAGTGAATGAATCACGAATGAATGTGAATAGTAGTGAAATTTTCATTCACGAATAAATGTGAATAGTAGCAAAATATTTTGGTATAGAACAATATAGTAAACGTTATTCAGATAGCGAAGTATACAGAATTCTAGAAGCGAAGGATTCTTCTAAAGTTTTTTAGACAAATTTTTAAGCTAAGCAAATGAAAGATGAATGATGATTATTAAATTTCAAATATTGAGTAGTTTCAATAAATTAATGAAAATTTTACAGTTTCAAAAGATTTGTTGTTTTTTTTAAATTATTTTTCTATAGGTTTTTTTTAGATTAGTAATCTATTGCTTAGCTTAAAAAAGTGTTAATAAAATTGAGTTTTTTTTTTAAGTTATCTTTAACTTAAACTGCACTAGAAATATAAATATATAAATTTTCTGCAACTACGCTCTCTAAATGTGAACTTCAACTTGATTTCGAATAATCAATTTTTGTAATTTTTTTTTTGTTTCTTGGAATTGTTTTAAACTTTTTTTTGTTATTCGCAATTGTGAATCACATTTCTATGCAGCATATGTATGTAACTCCCTAAAGCCACATCAGTCTTCATAAGTTTTTTGATGTTAAACAGAACAGTCAGATATATATATGTATTTGTAACTGTATAAACAGATATGTATATCGTCTATAGTATATATTGTGAGTTTGTGCTTGTTTGTCGTTGTCGTTGTCGTTGTCGTTGTCTGGTCTGGCTTAGGGGCCATGTGAGACATGCTAAAACCCAACGCTGTCAATGTGCTGATGAGGCCCAAGTCCGCCTCAACATGACATGCAACTCTGTGCTCTGGAGGCTTTTGTGGTTGTCGCTTTGCATCAGCCAGCCAAGATTTATGGTATCCTTTCAACTTTAAACTCCCGATTGCTCTGCTCTGCTCTGCTCAGCTCTGCACAGAAGACGCAATGCCAATGTCAGTGTCAGTGGCCCCTTGCCAAGAGTTGGACTCATGCAAAGTACCGAAGAATCAGAGAGAATGAGAGTTAATGTAGGTGCCTGTGTGTGTGTTAGAGTGGCACATGTTATACCCTATGGTTTGGTATGATGGGGTTGATTATTGATTTGATCTCCAAGAACTGCAAGAACCAAAAATTTGTGCTTCAGCATGAAAGACATAGTTCATGGCCATTGTCTTAAGTAATGCCTCCACAAAATTGAGAATGTCAACATTTTTTAACTATTTTTTTTTACTCTTTTGGCCATATTTGCTAAAATATTGCTCTAAATTAAGTGTGGTAAAGTTTTTTATGCCTATTTTGATGTCTGGAATCGATTGCGCACAAAAAATTACGATTTCAAAATTTTCAGATTTTTTGACTTTTAGTCAAGGGGTTCGTATGCAAATTTGGTCAAAAATTGACAAAAATTAAAAAGTGACAACATGGGGTTATTTTGGATGCAGATTCGAACTAGGGCCTTAACCATTGACAGAAATGCAAAAATTTTGAAAATTGGTCGATATTCGCCAAAGTTATGGCTGTTAACAGTAAAGGAAATTTTGATTTATCCTTTGTTTTTGAATTTTTTGACTCTTTTGGGTGTAATTTCTAGATTATTTTTCGAAATCCGATCAAGTAAAGCTTTTTATATCATTTGAAATGCCTTAAAGAGATTCTGTAAATTTTTCAGAAATCGATTGAGTTTTGACAAAGCTATGAATCCTCAAAGTTGGGTAAATATTTCATTTTTGTGGAACATTGATTTTTTTACCATTTTTTCACTATTTTGGCCATATTTTCTAAAATAATGAGTCAAATCAACTCGGGTAAAGTTTTTTATACCCATTTTGATGCCTGGAATCGATTGGGCACACAAAATTCCGATTTCAAAATTTTAAAATTTTTTGACATTTTGTCAAGGGGTTAGTATGCAAATATGGCCAAAAATGGACCAAAATTAAAAAGTGCCAGCATGGGAATATTTTTGATGCAGATCCGAACTAGGGCCTTAACCATTGACAGAAATGCAAAAATTTTGAAAATTGGTCGATATTCGCCAAAGTTATGGCTGTTCACAGTAAAGGAAATTTTGGTTTTTCTTCCGATTTTGAATTTTTTGACTCTTTTATCTATAATTTCTAGAATATTTTTCGAAATCCATTCAAGTAAAGCTTTTTATATCATTTGAAATGCCTTAAAGAGATTTTGTAAATTTTTCAGAAATCGATTAAGTTTTGACAAAGCTATGAATCCTCAAAGTTGGGTAAATATTTCATTTTTGTGGAACATTGATTTTTTACCATTTTTTCACTATTTTGGCCATATTTTCTAAAATAATGAGTCAAATCAACTCGGGTAAAGTTTTTTATACCCATTTTGATGCCTGGAATCGTTTGGGCACACAAAATTCCGATTTCAAAATTTTCAAATTTTTTGACATTTTGTCAAGGGGTTAGTATGCAAATATGGCCAAAAATGGACCAAAATTAAAAAGTGCCAGCATGGGAATATTTTTGATGCAGATCCGAACTAGGGCCTTAACCATTGACAGAAATGCAAAAATTTCGAAAATTGGTCGATATTCGCCAAAGTTATGGCTGTTCACAGTAAAGGAAATTTTGGTTTTTCTTTCGATTTTGAATTTTTTGACTCTTTTATCTATAATTTCTAGAATATTTTTCGAAATCCATTCAAATAAAGCTTTTTAGATCATTTGAAATGCCTTAAAGAGATTCTGTCAATTTTTCAGAAATCGATTGAGTTTTGACAAAGCTATGAATCCTCAAAGTTGGGTAAATATTTCATTTTTGTGGAACATTGATTTTTTACCATTTTTTCACTATTTTGGCCATATTTTCTAAAATAATGAGTCAAATCAACTCGGAGTTGAGTTTTGACTCAGTTATGAATCCTTAAAATGTTGCGAAAATTCCATTTTAGTGGAACATTGATGTTTTACCATTATTTCGCTCTTTTGGCCATATTTTCTAAAATAATGAGTCAAATTAACTCGGGTAAAGTTTTTTATACCCATTTTGATGCCAGAAATCGATTGGGCACAAAAAATTCCGACTTCAAAACTTTTAAATTTTTTCATTTTTTTTCAAGGGGTTCGTATGCAAATTAGGTCAAAAATTGAAAAAAATTAAAAAGAGCCAACATGGGGATATTTTTGATGCAGATTCGAACTAGGGCCTTAAACATAGCCAGAAATGCAAAAATTTTGAAAATTGGTCGATATTCGCCAAAGTTATGGCTGTTCACAGTAAAGGAAATTTTGATTTTTCTTCTGTTTTTGAATTTTTTGACTCTTTTGGGTGTAATTTCTAGAATATTTTGTGAAATCAATTCAAATTCCAAAATTTTCAAAATCGGTTGAGTTCTCGGAAAGAGACGATAATTTAAAATTTTAGGTAGTATTTCCAAGGGTATTTGTTAGTCGCCTATGTCTCTCTCGTCAGCTGGGCTAAGCCAGCCCGGGGGAGCCTAACTCTTTGGGCACATACTGAGTGCATTTGGAGCTCTGTTGGTTGGGCTTTGGTTGTCTTCTCCCCTCTGCAGGAGGTTAGTGAGAACGCGTGTGCATTGAACTGATCGTCATAAATTGTCACAGTTGAGCCAGAGAGAAGGAGAGGGAGACTGATTAAGTGAGTGAGATGGCGTTATAGTGAAGATTAATTGGCTGGCAGTTTACTTCCCCCGACCCTCCCCATCATTATTGTCGTCATGCCAATCGCATTTTATTTATCTGCCATTTGATATGAAAGTTCTCAATGTTATTTTTTCCCTCTCATTTTCTATCTTTGCAGCTAAACTTTTATGGTACCTGTTGTTTGTGCACGCAAAAGGAAACTTCTAACAAGGTGAGTGTGAAATTCAGCCACGCCTACTCAACTCAGATACAACTCCTCTATGCCAATCTATGTGAAATGAAAAGTTTTACTTTACTTTTCGTTTCTGTCATTTTCCTTTCACTGGCATTTTTTTTTTTATATTTATTTTGTTGCTGTTTGTATCTGCTTCATGGCTTAACTTGAAACGCGCAGCACGTGCCGCGTATTATGGGGCATCTTCAGTTGCTGCTTCAGTTGGGTGTATGTGTGTGTGTGTGTGTGTGTGTGTGTGTGTGAGTGCGAGTGTGTGTAAGGCAAATATTTACACTCAATGGAACATAATAAAGACATTAAAAATATATCATATTATGTGAGCAGGCACACAGCACTCTGGCTGCTTGAGAGAGAGAGAGAGAGAGGGACTATGTGTGTGTGAGTGTGTATAACGAGTGTGGGTGTGTGTGTGTTGTGTGTGTGGGAGAGAGACAGTCAATGCAGTGCTTACACCTGCCCAACGAAGCGTTAGAGCCATACTACTTTCAACTTGTTTCAAGTTTTTCCCCATACTAAACTTACAACTAGCCGTCTCTTTCTTTCACTCTCCCGTTCTCTCTATCTCTCTATCGTGCTCTCCAACTCTCTCTCTCTCTCTCTCTCTCTGCTGTCTGTATTCTGACAGTCCGTGGTGTGTCTGTTATGATTGATATATGCCTGCCATAGAAATGTTGCTGCTGCTGATGCCAAAATGATTACCTGATGGAATGCAGCTCCTCTCCAAGACTCTCTCTTTCTGTTACACAGTATCTTTAACTGTCTCTCTCTCTCTCTCTCTTTCTCTGTCTTTCTCTTGATTATGCAACACTTTTTTATATACAAATATTATATTCAATTCAATTGCCTGCCGAGTCTTGTTTATATTTATCATGGCCATTTTATGAATGAAATACATACATGTTTTCTTTTTGCCAGTAAATTTCTTTACCTTTCCCAGCATATTCGATTGCTCTGGTATCGGTTTGTTATCGATTATTTTGTGGTCCTGTTGCCAGCTCTATTTTCGACTGCTGTTGATTTGTCCTTGAGCTGTATAGCCGAACATGAAAATACTTTTAGCATTACTCGCAATTTATCATTGCCAATATCATTCGTTATGCATTTTGCATATTTTTCTTTAGTTTTTCTCATTCGTCCTGTTTCTGTTGCAGCCTGTAATTGACACTTAATCTACAGACCCACTTGTCTCTCTCTCTCTCTCTCTCTCTGCAACTGTCTCTTACTCTTTCCCTCTTTTTTAATTCTCACTCATCTGCCTTCTCTGACTGTTCCTATTGCCCATATATATTTACTACATATTTTTGCTCTTCTGTGAATCCTTGTTCCATTTCCTTTATAAATTTTTTCCTTTTCTCTTTTAGCTATGTCTCTTAGACTTAGGATACTCCAAACTGGCTACTTCTGTATTCCGTTGAGTTAATCCTCTTGCTTCCGTGTTTCCTTCTCCTATGTCTGCCTGAGGTTCTTCATGTCCCCCTCTTCTATACTTTTTCTTTTACGCTTCCTTCCTGTAGGTTCCTAACTTTCCAGGTGTCGCTCTATCCCTTTAGCTTCTCCTTTGTCGCCGTCTGAAGCTTTTCCTTTCGTGTCCTGCCTCCCATTTAATCCGTATCTATTCTTCTGAATCCCTCTCACTTTTCGCTCTCTCTCTCTCTCTCTCTCTCTCTCTCTCACTATCTCTCTCTCTGTCTCTGTGTTTTGCTGTTTATCAATGAATTTTGCATGAATGAAAGTCGTCAGTCGAAGCGTAAAGCAAAAAAACACTTATCCGCATGTCCAAATCAATTAATGCCAAGTCCCCCATGTGCCATCCCCTACCGCAACCTTCCCTCTAGTTTACCTTGAATTTTTGTAGATATATAGATACAATCTATGATTATATATCCATACACACACACACAAACACACACACACACACACACACACACACACACACACACACACACACACACACACTTGAAACGAGAGATAAAGTACTTTTTGAAAGCATCCATTTCAATTATAATTTGTGGCATTGTGTGGGCAGCAGGAAAATAGTTAAAGAGAGAGAGAGAGAGAGAGAGAGAGAGAGAGCCAGAGAATGCCAGAGAGAAAGAGAGAGAGAGAGTAAATGCTGGGAAAAACCATTCACTCTCGTGCCCCGAGCACATGTCCTTGCCCAGGCAGGCACGAATATTTGCATGATACATTTCGTCGTCCTGCTCGAAAAACTTTTATTTGCCATTTAATGCGCTGTCACACTGTCGAAGAGGAGGCAGTTAGGGGAATATAAGAGAGGGATTTCTGTTGCCACAAAAACGGAAAGTGAAAATTGTGTCAGTTTGACAGCAGTTCTTACAGCCTGACAATTGCCACAGACAGACAGACAGACAGAGAGAGAGAGAAGGCTGGGAAAAGCTTGAAGCCGCCTTCACAATAAAGTTTCACGAAAATAGTTGACAAAATAAAAAAATCAGCGTTAAGCGTTGCATTTTTGACCCATTTACGAGAAGGTTAACCCGTGTGGGGGTTAAGGTTGTGGAAAGGGGGATTTCATTTAGCTGGAGGGGTTGAGGCTGTCAGGGGCACACGCTCTGCTTGCCTGCCTGCCTGCCTATCAGCTGCTGCTCATCATTGATGCAAACAGTGAAATGCTTTCACCGTCGCTTGCTGCCGGGCAACAAGCTACCCCGCAGTCTACAACAACCTACAACCCACCCCCAACCTACAACCTACAACCTACAAACCGTTCCCCAGACCTACACATGTTAAGGTAGCCTTATTGAAGCTGACAAGCTGCCTCTGACTGTGTGAGTGTGTTTGAAAGAGTGTGTCTGTGTGTGTGTGTGGGCGGCAGCTGTTGCGTGGGCGTGGCAGTGAGGCTGTAGACAGGCGCAACAACAACAACAACCAAATTGATTAGATTAGGGCAAACCGTGGCCGTATTTATATGCTGGCTGTGACAGTTAGAGAGGGTTGGTGGATGGGGTTGGGGTGTGGGGTGTGAGGTATGGTGGAATAAGGTATGTAGTGTTGCCTCATATTGCCCGTTTAGCTACGCCTCACTTGGCAATACACACACACACACACCAATACACACGACACTCTCCACACTCTTGCAAACACTTTTGTTTTTCTTGATATTTTTACTTTTACTTTTTTTTGGTGAATATCCTTAAGCCAATATCTAATCACATTTAAATTGTACTCAAAGTACATGCAGTCGCTTTCTCTTTCTCACTCTGACTCTCTTTTTAATAATGCTCTTCTTTTCGTGTCTCACTCTCGTGCTCTCTATTATTGTCCCATATTTTGATGAATGATTGAGAATTTAAGCGCCTTTTAAGACATGCGATTGAAATGTAATTAGGCAATGCTAATGCCTCGTTTCCTTTTCATTTGTCCTATGTCCTTGCAAGACAAACCCTCCCCGCCCCCCGACTCCCCTTCGACTCTACTTCCCTTCACTAACTCAGTGCTAGCTTTGATTAAATTTGAGGCCTCTGTAATTACAGTCCTAATTGCTTCTCTCGCTGAGTTTTTCTTTAATTCATGCCACCAATTTAATGCCGAGAGTCCCCAACTGATTTGCAGCCCATAACTTGGCCAATTGGGTACAGTGTGTGTGTGTGTCTGTGTGAGCCAAGTTGTTATTATGCAAATGTCACAATATATATATACATATATCCCAATATATTGGCCAAAGTCTCTAAAAGCCTAAATAAACTCTACGATTACGACACGTTGCGCAAATGAAAAACGCGTTAGAAATTCAATCTCAATTGAGGTTTACCTCATTTTATGTTTTACGAGTAGCAATTTCTCTAGTTAATTTTAAAAATATATAAAAAAAAGGGACTATGGTGGGAGAAAATGACAGGACTAGTAGAAAATATTCTCTTTTTTTTTTTTAAATATAACAAATGAAAAACAGATTATTTTAAGGAAGTCCTAATGGGACCTCAAAGTTGTAGAGGAAACGGGAGAAAATGAAATATATGTAAATCCTCTAAAGGACATCTTCTTGATAGATATTCTATTAAATTAACATCTTATTAGTTTATAAAGTACTTATTCGCATTTATCCTAGTTTCCATCTAAACCCAAAGGTTTTGATGCATGTTGGCAACCCTGCTTAGAGTTGTCACTACAACTGCAGCTGAAAGACCTACAAAACTCGGCAGAAATTTGAATGAAAATTTTGAAAAATTAAAATAAAAACAAAAACTACCTACGCAGAGTTTACAACGGCTACACGTTGCTGCCACTTATTGTGGCAGTTGCTGTTGGTCTTGGTTGGGGTGCCACACTGCAGATGAAACCCCTGCGTGGCAAGACCGAGAATGAGATACATACGCTGTATGCAAAGAAAATCGGTTAAGTGGCAAAGACAGAGGCAGACTCAACACATTGCCACAGAGGAGTGCGCATGTGTCGCCGCCGCCGCATGTTGCACATGTGTGTTGCGTTGTGGCATGAACCCTGGACATGGACATGGGCATGGACATGCGCGAAATGCAACCGGCGCGGCATTTTTATTGAATTAACTCGGCAGCGACGATGACGACAGAGATTCATGGCAGTTTGTCGCCAGTTGCCTCCCTCACTCTATTGCTCATGCTATCGCTATTGCTGTCTCACTCTGTGGCAGACTGGTGTTAAAAGTCACAAGGACACACGCACGTTTTGCCGCAGCTGCCGCTGCCACAAAATGCGCGTATTGAGAGCGCGTCGAGGTCAAATGCAACATTTACATTTGCATTCGCATTCGCATGTTGCCATATGCCACATCAACAACAAACCTCATCATCATCATCATGGTGCAACAATGTGTGGCGCCCCCCCGTCCCCTCCTACACACAATCGTAAAATGTTAACTCTGCCGCTGCTGATGATGCGTGATTTTTTACAGAATTTCGTAAAATCGCAGAGTTCCTCAGAAATTAACCATCCAACAATATGGTGGCAGGTACAGCGGTGGCAAAGGGTTTACAGAGGGGTCAAGAGAAGAGGAGAGAAAGAAACAGTTGAAATTTATAGAGTGCAACAGAAAGTCTAAAAGAAACAGGATACGGCATTCTCTACTTTATGGAGATCACTTTGTTTAAAGCGAAAAAAAAGATACTGAAAATCTAAGAAGTGAAAAAAAATTTTTATTTTCTTTAGAGTTCCTTTAAGCATGAAATCCTATAACGAAAGAAACCTAAGAAATTTTTGAACTCTGACTTTATTTCAATAAAGAACACCTGATATGAGAGGTACTATATTATATTATCGTAAATCGATTATCGTATATATGATAAGGAGACCAGTGCCTTACTCCCTTTCCATTGTTAACCACTTGCCTAGGTAGGAGAACCTAACCCTGAATACATAAGAAATAATGATACCCTAAGGATTATTAACTTCAATTTTCCCCTTTCTCTCAGTGTATTTCTCTTTATATTACTCATTTAACTCCCCTCTCCATCTATAATGTATAATTTCTCTCTCCCTATCTGTCCACTTATTTTAAGCTTCCCGAAAGTGTTCGTTGTTATTGGTGTAGGTCAAATTGGAATATTATTTTTGGTAACTCTATAGGGGAAAAAGTAACTCTCTCACAGCTGATATTATCCTTTCCTCCACGTTTGAATATTGGAATAACAATCAATACTCCTACCATATTCATTTAATCATTAGCTGTGGCCGTGTAACTTGACCACGTTAGCTGCCTCAATTTAAAATTATAGGCTTTCTTGGCTTAAATGCTTTGCATGTTAACTTAATGAATCTGTCAATGTGTTGGTCAGGCTCAGATTTAATATGATAAAGTGCGTAGGTTAAAGGTCAATTATACTGCTAAGGATACATTTTTTTGGTAGTATTGTCATAGAGGAGTAAAACTGTCGATTCTGTTTTTTTATATAACAAGAAATAAATTTGGATTATGTTAACAATTCTTCAAACTTGAACACCTGTCTGAGGGCACTGCAAAAATATTTAAGAAATTTGTAATATTAAATTTTTAATTTGTATATAAGGAGTTAACGAAGTTCTTCTAATTCGGTTTATCTTATAAAGAACTCTTAGTAAATTTCCCTTTCCATAGTTTTCTTGTCAGTTTTTTTATTCCTGGAATGTCACAGTTTCCATACTAACCTCATGAAACTAAGTTGAACTTAATTTCGCTTTTGTTTTTGCTACACATTTATAATGATTGTTGTTTAGCAATTGAGGCTAAACAAAAGCAAAATGAGGGGGACCCATTGAGAGCTGAGGCTGTTTAGTGAACGTTTAGAGAGCAAATTGAATTTATGAATTCCTGAATGAATCCAAAGGACACACTCAGTGCACAGGTCACAATGTTTTAATGCCTACATTTACTCCTGTTGATTTTTTGTTGTTGTTGGTGGCGATGGTATTCCCAAATTTTTTTATAGGCTGCCACACGCAGGTTAACAAAGTTTTTGTAAGGCAACATCAGGAAGCATGGCCTAAAGCACTCCAAAATGGAGGCCCCTCCAAAAAGAAAGTGAAATGAAATGAAATAAAATAAAATAAAATACAAGGACAATGCGTTCAGCTGTGTGACATGACAGACAACAACGACAAAAATATGTCCAACTGTAGAGAGACAAAGAGCGAGAGGGAGAGTGAGCGGGGAGTTGAGCAGGAAAACTGAATGAAACGAGACTCGAATAAATAAACACACGCACATAAAAATATTTGATAAAGGACAGCGGGGAGTAAGCAATACAAATACAAGAAAGCAAAAAACAAAAAAAAAATGAAGCATATCGAAACGAAACGTTGGCAACAATGCAGAGTGTCATTGAGTATGAGAGAGAGTGAAAGTGGTACGGGGAGTCATCGAAGGGGGCTTTCTGCCCAATGGGAGGCAGCTGTACATCAAAATGGATAATTAACATTTATGAGCAGGCAATAGAGCGAGCAAAAGCTCAGCAGCTGACAAAGCACAGAGAGAGAGAGAGAGAGAGAGCGTACGTCAAACGCAACGAAGAGCGAATGCTTGAAAAAGTAAGCAGTATCGGCGGGGGGGTCGGTGCAGGTGCTCTGAGCCGCAAAGGAATTTCAGTAAAATAAACTGTTGCTGCTGGAAACGAAGCAATAACAACGACGAAGCCTGAACGGCTGTTGTCGTCGTATGCATGTGTGTGTTGTGCCTGAGTGAGTGCAAACAAAGACCATATGTTTCGTGTTTGCCTGCACTATGCGCTGGCCCAGGGCAGGGCTTTTGCTTTCGTTTCGAGTGAATCGGACTCGTCTCTTCCAACTTCCACTCAAACTGCAAAGCGACTGCGCGAGAGAGAGCAACAGTAGTGTAGCGGCAGAACATTTTTGCTGGGCAGCTCGAATTGTGAGCACACAAGAAGAACATCGTGTGCGAGTGTGTTGGCGTTCGGGTTCATGTTCGTGTTCGGGTTCGTGCTATGCTTGTAGCGTCGTAGTGTGTGTGCGATATTTTGTTACACAAAAAAAACACTGAAATCTGTTGCACTAATACCAGCGCAGCCGTCGAGCAGCATTAGAATGTGAACGTGTTGTGTTGTGTTGTGTGAGCGAGCATATATGACGCCTGGCTGTTGTGACGCTGCCGACGTCGCTGCTGCCTTTAGCTTTTGCCCACTCACAACTCAGTTGCTGAGGCGCGCGCTCTCTTTCTCTCTCTTTCTCTCTTTCTCGGTGTGCTTAGCTGCGTGCTAGTATGTGTGTGTGTGTGAGTGTGCTACGAGATTCACGACGACGACAACATCCTCAGTGCATTTGTCAGAGTTTACGGCTGAACAACACGCGTACCGTAACAAGCATCGAACAGAGAGGGTGAAAGAGAGCGCGAGTGAGCGAGAGCATGCGGCGATATCGATACCGATAGATACCGTGCCAGTGTGTATGTGTGAGTGAATGTGCGTTAGTGTTAGTGCGTCTGTGGGCCGTGCTGTGTGCGACGAGACTACGTCAACGTCTCACCGTATCCGTCAGTACGTTCGTACGCGTTGGCAGCGCCGCTTCTTTAGTTCTCAGATCTCCGCGCTACGTTTGCCATTTTTGTGTGCCGCGTTTTCTTGCGCGATTCTTACAACATTTATCAAAAAAAAAGTAATACATAATATTATTAAAAAAATATGTTCAAATTATATATAAAAAAAATATAATTATAATATAGTTGAGAATGCCGCCAGCGGTCTTTGTCATAAACAATTTGTGTCGGTTCCGTTTTGTTGTCTAATTCCAAAAATAAGACAGAAACATAAACATTAAAAATAAAAATAAATTTTTGCAAAAATAAAACAATACACACAATGCGTATAACATTTTATTTTTAAAACTTTTATTTATTTCGCGAGGCAATTTTCCCCAATACACTCCCAACCTCCTCCAATCCGCCCAGACGCGCTTATATCTGTGTGTGTGTGTGTGTGTGTCTGTGTGTTGTGCCTATCGCGATTTCTGTTTATAAATATTTACAATATATAACAACTCTTTTAGGGAAAAGCAACATTTGCAAATTGTTTATTTGGCAAAAAGTTTGTAATTATGCGAAATCAATGCAAATGATTAATAACAAACACAAAAGATCAATTTTGTAATCAATTTTGAAATACAACTTTTTTAAAGAATCTTTGAAAGACAGCAAGAATTTTTCAAGACATTTTGTTAAAGAAAGAAAATATTTCGAAAATACAAATTTAAGAAAAAAAAATTAATTAAATCTATGCTCAACAGTTTTGTGGAGTTTGCAGCTGCAGCACTTGTAGAACAAGTAAGTTGAAAATTTGCAATTTTTTTTGATTTTTTAAAAACATTTTTGAAATTAATTGGGGAAGTGAAATTTTTTAGTGACGTGCTGTGACTTGACTAAGTTACTTCATTTGTTAGCCGCAAACTGACGTCATCTCGCGTCTTATCAGCTAACATTGCAATCAAATTTGCTTCAATATATTGTATTGTATTTTTTTTTTTTTTTAATAATTTTTTTGATATTGATAGCACACACACACTCACATGCAGCTCTGCACAGTCAATTTATAAGGCGTCTTTTATTTTACTTATTAATATTTATTTATTGCTTCGAAATGTTTCAAACCTCATCGATTCCCACTCTCTATTTCTCTTCTCTCTCTCTGTTTCTTTGCCAAAACTGATAAGCAATCCATGCAGATACATATACATACATCTGTACATATGTATGTACATATAAGTGTAGTGTATGTTTTTTGTTTTTGTTTTCAACGAAGTTCAAATTCATTTTCATTTCCATTTCGCTGCGTTCGCCTTATCACGTATAGTTCTTCTTCGCAGAGTTTGTCCGATTGTCGAACTGAGTGAATGCATTATTGATGCATGGCCACAATGACGTGGAGCGGCTCTGATAATGCAACAAGCTCTCAAGACGATTTTATATATGCAAAAAAAGAAAACAAAAAGAAAACTGAATGGAAAAACAGCAGCAACAACAACAACAACTTAAATCTCTGTTTCAGTCCCTCTCTGTCTGTCAGACACACACTTTCTTTCTCTTTCTGGGGCTTATCAAGTTGTAAAGTTTTTGCTGTCTGAGAGAGACATTGCACTGCCAGTTACATACATGGACACCTATCAGCAGCTGCTTCGGATTAGTTAGTTAATCACTGGCATTAACTAAAGCGAAAGTGTTTCCACATTTAGTTGAAGAAATGAAGTGAATGAAATGAATGGTGGGGACGGTGGTTGGGGGTATATAGAAATAGGCAAAATCAAATATACAGTTAGGATATCATCTTGTTAAGGTGCATGAATAAAAAAGTTGGAATCTTGCTTGTTATTTAACTATTTTATATATATATGTATATACATATATTCTTTTATATTTATAAAGTTCATTAACGTCAAAGAAATACTTAAATTTTTTCTGGAAAAATATATTTTTTCCTATTCCTATTCCTATTTGAAACAGTTTCTGTAGCATATTTTTTATATTATCAAATTTTAAAAGTATAGAGAATTTTCAGAAAATTTCACAAAATTTACAGTGTAATTTTCGTTTTTTTTTTGTAATTTTTAGTGATTATTTTGACATTAATTTTAATCGGTATTTTTACAGGTTATATCATGAAATCTTAGCTGTCCAATATCGTATTTTTAAATACTACAGGTTTTCCTAATTTTTGATACTTTCTGGATACTTTCTTAGAATATCTCGCATCTTAAAGTATCTCGTACAATAAGTAGATGATTTCTTAGAGTATCTCGTATCTTTGAGTATCTCATACCACAAATGTAACTAAAGTTTTAATACCAATAACTTATTCTCGCTCAAACTCTTAAGATAATCCGTAAGAAGAAGATAGCACAAGGGAGGGGCGGGTATGGTTGGTCAGCGGGGGGTAACTAGCATACAGTTGAACGAAGCAGAAGACCGACCACAAAGGGAAAACCTTTGCCCTAGGCCAGCAGTAGCAGAAGGAAAAATGACAACAACAAAAAAAAAAGGGGAACAGAAAATATCGCAAACTAAATGCAAGCAAATTTTTTTTCTGAGCTTATCAATCAATAATAATTTTTTGGCAAAAAATGAAAGCAGGTTGCAAGTGTTGGGGGGGGGTGAACAAAGGTTTGAAGTGTGCGCGTTGTACTTAGATAACAACAAAAAAAAAAAAAAAAAAAAGGAAAAAAAATTTGCAATCGAATTCTCGAGCTTCTCAACAAATTGTTTTAGATAAGAAACATTTGTTATTGTTATTTGCACTATCTGAAATGAGAGCGAGAGTTTCTGTTTTCTTTTTTTTTTCATATTTCCTATTTCGCTTTAGTGTGTGTGTGTTTCTTTTTTTCGGCAAATTCTTATCAATGCCATAGGTAACTAACACACACACACACACACATGTGCATATTGTATATATGTATATACAATCTATATAGAATATACATACATTCTGTATAGAATTGGACAGAGTTTATGAATTTCTTTCGCGATTGTGTCACAGTTTAATGATTATTATTATTATTATGTTGATTTTTATTCTTCTTTTCGTTTTATACAATTGTTTATTTTGCACACACACCCCTCGCACACACTTTCTTTTCTACACTCTTTTTTTTTTGGACTTTTCTCACTCCCACTTATAGATAAGATATGTTCATAATATAACATTTTTCATAGGATGCTTCAGTTTTTAAATTTGTATTCTTCATAGAGAAGCCTTGAATTCGATTATTTTCAAAAAAAAAAAAAAAAAACATTCTTTGTTATCAAAAATAAAAAAAATTAAAAAAAAAAGTTAAAAATGCTTCTGGCACGTTTGCCAAAAATGAGAAGAAATTGATAAAAAAGCCGTATAAATTGTATTGGGAACCACATCGACATTCATTTTCAGTTGAATTCAGCACTTTTTTCCAGGAATTCTTAGAAGTTTTCTAAGAAGTATTTAATAATTTTTTATCTTACGTTTTATGCGTGAGTTAGGGGTTTCTCCTAACTGAGATATACTCATGTTTCTGCATTTGTTAAGACTTAAAATTTTTAGTTTCGCTTGAATTAAATGCTTAGAAATTTTTATAAATTTAATTATTTATTAATGTATAAAATATAGCCAATAAGGTACTTAAATTAATTATTTAAAAATTCTAAAAAAAGTTTAATTTGCCTATAATTTATTTGTAGCTAGTTTACGAAACAAATTTGAATCAATGTTTACGTTGTTTTAGAAATTTTTAAAATTTTTATTATTATAAATTTTTTATTTAAATTCATTTCTTCATTATAAATTTATCTTTATTATAATTTTTTTTTTTAAATTCATATCTATATATATAATTATATATATATATATATATATATATATAATTTAAAGAATTTCTCTAGCTGTTTATCGACTTTGAACGGCAGCTTAGGCATCCCTTTTGTGGCGCTAGAGAATAACTCCATTCCATGTCTTTGGAGAATCTCCGCCTAAACATGCCACAAGAGCACAAGGCGGCATTTGTCGCCTTTGGTTGCGGCTCATTGGGAATCCGAATGAGGCGTTTCGGGCGCGTTTTAAAACGCGTGGCATTAATTAAGTTGGAGATTTACGAGAAGTGCCAAAAACCCAACGACAGATGCTGCTTATTGAATGAAACCAAATTGATAAATATCCACTCAGAGGAACAGAGAGAGATATATGGAGAGTGAAAGCGGGAGAGGTAGAGTGCGAGTGAGAGATAGAGTGAGACAGAGAGATTACTTGGCAACTGAACTCTATGCAGTTGCATTTAACTTTCAGTCAAGATTTTCGTTAATCAAATTACACAACGTGTTCATAAATTTGAGTTTTTAAATTCAAATCAAAAAAACAAAATCAGAAAAATATATATACTTTTATATATACTTAATATTGTTGCTTGCCATAAAAATGAAATTTATGAGAGGTCTCTCAGTTAGCATCTCATGCCAAATTATTTGAGAGAGCCACAAAAAGGAAAGAAACAAAATAAAATGTAAAACAACAAAATAAAACAAACGGCAAACAGCATCCAGAACAGCAACTGACAATTGACAACTGGTTTTCCAGCTCAGCTAAAGTTCATTCATCCAAATAATACGGAAAAGTTTAAAATTTGCATAAATTACTTACAGTAAATCGTAACAGCAACAACAACAATGCAACAATAACAACAATAACAGCGATAACAACGATAACAAACTGCTGCTAATTGCAGGCGATACATTTTAATGTTATTAATTTAAGATGTTTCACCAAAAGGAAAACCACGAAATACTCAACACACACACATATTCACAAATATATATACATATAAAATAATATATGAATCATTACCATGAATTTCAATTTGTGCAAACATTTCAGTTATTGCCTGCAATGTAGCTAAGTTAGCGAGGGTTGCCAGAACACTTGCTGGTAAGGATAGAGGGAATATAGAAAATATTCGTAGAATTGGATTAGTGAAAGAAGAACAAAAAGTAAGAAAATACATAAAACGAGAATCAGTAAAAAAATAGGTAGAAAAGGATTAAAAATATAGAAATATCCGATATAGACAGCAAGTGAAAAAAGCAATATAAATTAATTAAAATTAATTTGGAAAATTAGAAAAAAATAAACACTTAAGAGAAAACTACAAAGTATTAGAGAGAAATGATGTGAAATTGAGATAAAGATGAAAATATATTTAAAACAAAGCAAAAAAAAATAATGAAATATAGAGAAAATCAACTACTGGAAATATTCTTGAAATTATTTAGTTTAGTAATTCTTTAAGAATATATATGCTATATGTCTAAAAATTTGTGTTGAGTTTAGCAACTCTTCAAGAATCTGTATACACTGTGCCTGAGTGATCTCCTCTTCACCCTCTCTTATGTCCTTTTCATCAAACAGGTTCTTAGTTTCTGCTCTTACTTAACATTAACTTTCCTGGCGACCCTCGTTCCCCACGCAGCGTAAACTTTATATAAGAAATCGATTGAAATATTTAATGTGGTATTTCGTAGAAGTGTAATTACTTGCTAATGAAATGAAGTGAGTGTGCAAATTAATTGCATTCCATACATTACCACAAAACTCGTCACAAAGACAAATCTCAACTCTCATAACTTCCTCAATTCAAAATGCAAAAAAAAGGGAAATAAATAAAAATTTTCTGAATTTTTTTGTTCAACAAAAATTTCACTTTCTTGCGCTGATTGGGCAATCGTCTAATGATCTGTGCTGGGGCACCAATTAAAAGCAAGGCGTCTAATTGTTGCCACAACTGTAACAACAAGCGTCGTCTTGACACACATGCAACATCTTGTGGCATTTTGCTTCCTTTTTTCCTTCCATTTTCCATTTTTCATTTTACTATTTTTCTAATTTCCTGCCACAGTCGCGGATGCTGCTGTTTGTTGTTTGTTTGTTCTTTGCTTTGACTGTGCTCAAGTGGCACAGAGAGAGAAAGATAGAGAGACAGAAAGAGAGAGTGAAAGAGAGAGGGGTTGGGGATAGTAGCTGACCCAGTCAACTTGCAACTGCAACCGCAAAAATGTTTAATTGTTGTCGCCAACAACGCCAACAAACTGTGTTAAGTATTGACCCCAGGCGCAGACACGTTGCCACACATTTTACAGTGTTTTGTTGCAACTATGTGTGTGGCAGCAACTATTGTTCATGTCCGGGTTGATTAGCTCAGACCGCGCCGTCAACACTTTGCAATTAGCCAGGCCAACACTTCAGGCTGCAACCAAGCAGCCATTCCTTAACAACTTTGGCTAACAATACAAACACACACACACTCACACACACATACACCTGTGACGTGTCATTTTGATTTATTGCCTTTTTTTCGGCCACTTGAATATTGTGAATGGCTATCTAATCGCCTTTTTTTTTGGCCAATACAGAGCAGTGAATAGGGGGAGATATGGCATAAGGAGGGGAAGGCAGCACCAGCACCAGCAGCACCGTTAAATGCAGATTTCGATAAGAAGCTCAACACGATAAGTAACCACAGCTAAATAAAAAAAATAAAGAACAAAGCATAAAAAACGAACGAAGCAAAACAGAAAGTAAAAGTATACGCATAATGGGGGATAACAAAAAAATGCTGAAGAGAAATCAATGTCAGAATTTATTGATATGCGAACTTTTGTACTGCACTGCTGTAAATAGTTCTTATTTTCTTTTTGTTTTATTTTTTTTATTAATAAATAAATATTAATATACTTAAGTGCTATTGATGCCATGGCATATGATTCCATATACGATGTGCACTTCTTGGCAGGTGATTTTTGTGCAGATTACGTATACGCACTGTTGTCTGATGAACATTTAATTCAAGCTGTGGCATTTACTCTATAAGCTTGACTATATGATGAGAGTGTTTTAGAGACTTCCTCTTTTTCGCTCTCACTTTTAAATTTTTCTTTTGTCTTCCTTTTCTCTTTCTCTGATGTATCTCTTTGGCAAAGAAGTTTTGAGCTCATATTTGTATTGCTTTCTGTCCGCTTCAAATTTGTTTTTCTGCTTTCCCAGAATTTATTCATATTCTCAAGGTGCAAGCTTCACAAATTTTAACAAATTTCTGCATTATAAGATGTGCATTTCGCCTTTTATAAAATTTAACTTTTCAAAATGTATTTCTTTAAGCAGCTTTAAATACATCCTTTCTCTCTCTATTTTATTCAATAACTAGCTTTACTTTAAATTTATTCTCTTTCTCTATACTTTTTCGTATCTATATTTTCCCCTCTTTTTTTCCTCTCTTCCCCCTCCCTCTGTCTGTTTCTGTCTCTTTGCGAATTTCTATATGAAAACCTACATATTTATTTTAGGTGATTATCAATTTCTGTCACTCTCACTCTAGGTACTTTCTCCTCTTTTTCTCTCTCTTCTTCATTTTCTCTCTCTCTATCTCTTTAGCAATTTTAATCATTTCTTAAGCACACTCTTGTCTACTTAAACATTTTAAAAATTAAGCACATTTTCATTCATTTGTTTTCCCTGCGCTCAAAGGTATGCTATGAAAAACTGTTTGTAAGCTGAGCTATGCTGCGTTTGCAGCCTCTGCCGCTGCCTCTGCCTCTGCCTCTGCTTGTTGCCTTAGCTACTGCAGCTACTGCTCAAAGGGTGTGTATATATGTGTGTGTTTTCTTCCTTTCTTCAGCAAAGGAACACTGTTTATTACAACACTCATTGCTTAATCGAATTTCGCAACTAATTGCCCTTTGTTGTTGCCCTTTGCATTGAAAAGTGAATTCTGAGCTCGATTTCAATTAACATTTTCAAGTTGTGTTCTCAATATGTACTGTATGGATTGTTGACGCTTGAAGATCGTATGAACTTAACCCACTCCCCTGCACTCGATGCTGCTGCTCTCACTCCACTAACCGCTAAACAGCTTCAATTATTCATGTTTCGTGTTATAGACTGACGCATTTCTCCTTTGTTGTTCCGCCATATTCAATGCGGGTCCTTATCGTGATTGTGTGTGGGGTTTCTCTTATAACCCACAACCGAACAAACCAAACACTCTAGTACATCTGTTTGTGCTCATGTAACTTGAGGTCAACAGTTATCGTCAGTCTTTTCACTAAAAATATGAAATACCAAGGAGTCAAAGAGTGTTAGTCAACTCAACACAGCGTTGAAGAAAATGCCCATGGCTGGTGGTCAATGACTTATGTATGTATAAAGGTACCCATATCAAGGGTGATTTGTTAAGCCAACAGATCAACAAACAGTGAAACAACCAGAGACCGAAAGAGAGACTGTGTCAATATTATTGGAGTCTGTCAAAAGTCAAAATTGCTTTTTAATTAGTTGCCAAATGCATATTTGTTATACGGATTTATTTGATTCACAATAGTTAAACAGTTTACTGAAACTGATGATGGCCCTGCATATCGAATATCGCATATCAAAAGGCAAACACACACACTGCGTATACTTGATATTACAAATTGGCTTAACTTCTGCTGTCGACAAACGCGTCGTATGCGTAATGTCCAATGACTAAACTGGTTCATTTTATTTATTCTTTTATCGTCGCCACAGATCGCAGCGTCATACATTATCGATACGATATATCGATTCACAGTTTTGTATTGTATTTGGTCTTCTTCCGCCTTCACACACATACATGCATGCATATAGTATATATATCTTACTTTTTGGGTTCTATTTCAATAATGACATATACAAAACGCACGCACGCTTCAGATAATCATTTTCGTATCGAATTTTGTTGTTGCTTTCCGTTTTTTTTTCCCCCTTCCGCCTGGGCCCAATGTTATTGTCCCTATTTGGGTATTTTTTTCCTCCTTTTTTGGCCTCACTTTCTCCTGAGTCTCTCTCTCTCTCTCTCTCACTCGTTCTGTCTTTTGAAATTGAGGGCTGTGCGTCAAGGTTGCCGCACGTGGAGTTGACTCAGAGGGGAGGAGGCAGCTACCCCCTCTCAGTACTCAGGCATACATAACCTAACCTATAAGCATTTTCCGAGCCAGCTGGCAGTCCAGGGTTGAAAGCTGAAACATATTGCGTAGGACGACGTCGTTCGTTGCCGTTGCTGTTGCCGTTGCTGTTGCTGTTGCCGTTGCCTGCGTGAGGCAAACTCATTTCTAAGCAAACGTTGCCAAGGCAGCAAAGTTGTTCTGGCCGGAGGACAAACAAGCTGCCAGCCATGCTCGACAGCCAGGCTCTCTCTCACTGCCAGGCGACAAAAAGGACAATAAACGACGACTGTGGGTTGACAGATGGACAGACTTAGAGGCAGCCAAGTTGCCGAGCTCTGCAAGAGCAGAGCAATTGAAATTCATCTGACTCGATTTCCGGCACTCGCACTCGGAAATTTGCGCTTTCCCGACGTGCCAGCACCGTAACCCCCATTACCTCCTCCCATTGCAATCCCTGCTATGTCTGGAGAGCAACAAGAATTGCCATGTTTACATTGCCAGACGAACAACACAAAAAAAAAAAAAAAAAAAACCAACCAGCAATAGAGCTGCGAGGGGAGAGGGAGAGCTAGAGTTGGAGGTTTGGAGTAGCAAAAGTCTTTGGCTCGCGTTTTGCAGCCACGTGCCTGAAAAGTAACCGCGGGCGTCCTCTTTGTATCCTATAATTTTTAAAGCACACTTTATGGGGTATATTTTTATTTAGTTTAATTCACAGAGTTTAATTATTTCAGTTGCTATTATTAATGAAAAGTGAATAAAATGTATGAAAACTTATATAAATAAACGTTTCAAAATGTTAACAGAATTCTAATAAGTACAACAGCAGTACATTTCTGTAAGCCAATGAAAGTTTAACAGTACTAATGATTGTGCTTAGCAGCGCTCTGTAAATGCGCTCAGCTTACTATCAGCACTGTTATTATGGTTTATAGTCTTCTGCTATTAACAGCGCGAATACTATGTTAACAGCAGCAGCACCTACCAGCTGTAAAGAGCAGCGTCAAGCACATAACCGGGCGCTGTTAATAACAGTGTGAGACAGTGTAAACAGCCACAGACAATGTTAAGTAAATATTTTGAACGCCAGCTGCATAAATTTAAATTTAAGAGAGAAATATTTATTCAACAAAAATTTCTAATAACTTTTTGCAACTTTTAGCGATGATTTCTGAGCCGTTACTCTCCTTAAGCTTTAAGAAAATGTAGAAAAAAATCGTTAATTCACTTTAGTGCGCTGACTACTTCGTTGCATAAATTACTTGATTTTATTGTGCTGTGTGCTGTGTGCCGTTGTGAGTGAGGTATTTGCTTGGGCTCAGCCTGAAAGCTGACATCAAAGCCAGTGCACAGCAAATGGCGCTAATCACGCGTGAGAGCGTGTCCAGCGAACTGCGTTCGATGAAGGGCAAAAGGCTACGCCAAGGTGCAAAAAAGAGGGGGGTGGGTGGGATACGTGGCGTGGGGAATGGGGGACAGTTCTAGGCTGCCTTTACGCAGCATATAAATTAAGGCAAGTAATGTCCTTAATAGGGCCACACACATAAATGGGTCAACGCTTATGGACCGCAGGTAACCTCAGATACAGGCTGAAGTTAACAGGTTACGGGTTACGGGGGTAACCTCAGTTGCGCATAGCTTTGGTACTCAAGTGCATTGAACTTACATGGTGTGGCACGTGTCCAATGAAGCGTCAACAAGTTAGCTGCTCAGGGAAATTCTTTTGATGTGCCACAGGCAAACGCTAAGTGGGTTAACATAACTCCCTATCACCACTCTCAGTAACTCTTTTTCTCTCACATGTTTTGTTATGATGATGCTCATCAATTTTGTTGTTTTATTGTTTCTTTGCAGATACCTGAGAACACTTTGTACAGCCAGATATATACATACATATATATATATTTATTCAGTAAACAATAATAAACAATCACAGCAGCAGCAGCAACAAGAATACTTTTGCCGTTTCGTCAACGCCGTCCAACAGTTATACACTAACAAAAATATAAACGCCATACAAGAATAACAATAAATATATACAAAGTGTAGTGGGTGTATTAAATATGCCCCCGAAATTGCCACAACAAGCTTAAGTAAGGCATATCCTTGCTTGCCACAACAACAACAACATAAACAACAACAACAACTGCAACAATAACAGAAGCAGCAACAGAAGGAGGAACTTAAGCAAGACTCAAGTTGAAGAGGAGAAGAAGCAGAAGAAGACACTAACCTCAAGGGTTATCCACATTATTCATATTGAAGTAACTGTTGAAACTGTTGCGGCATCTGTGGAAACTGTGAAACTGTTGCCATGGGTCGTAAAAAAATTCAAATTTCACGCATCACCGATGAACGCAATCGACAGGTGAGTTGAGCAAAGCCAACGCGGCGTATACTTAATTAAATCACAGTTTAACAACATTTGAATCCTGCAAGCATTACCTTAATTTAATCACATTTTATTTTGAGTTCTACAATCACACAACTTAAATTTAATTTCAAAAAGGTTTATTTAAGGAAAGTTTTAAATAAAGGATCCTTTCAAGGGGTTAGTACAAAAAATAGAACAATATTTACATCACTGAATGGAAACAATGAAACAAAATTTGCACATTTTTCCATATTTTTCCAAGGGGTTAGAATGCAAAAATGCCCAAAAATGGGAAATGGAATTATCGAAATCAATTCAAGTAAAGCTTTTTATATAGTTTGGAATGCCTTGAAGAGATTTTGAAAAAATTTTAGAAATCAATTAAGTTTTGAATAAATTATGAATCATTAAAGTTGGCCGAAAATTCCATTTTTGTAGAACATCGATTTTTACCACTTTTTAACTCTTTTGGCCATATTTTCTAAAATAATAGGTCAAATCAACTCAGACAAAGTTTTTTATACCCATTTTGATGCCAGAAATCGATTGGGCACAAAAAATTCCGATTTCAGAATTTTTAAATTTTTTGACTTTTTGTTAAGGGGTTAGTATGTAAATATGGCCAAAAATTGACGAAAAATAAAAAGTGCCAACATGGGGATATTTTTGATGCAGATTCGAACTAGGGCCTTAACCATTGCCAAAAATGCAAAAATTTTGAAAATTGGTCGATATTCGCCAAAGTTATGGCTGTTCACAGTAAAGGAAATTTTAATTTTTCTTCTGTTTTTGAATTTTTTGACTCTTTTGGGTGTAATTTCTAGAATATTTTGTGAAATCAATTCAAGTAAAGCTTTTTATATCCTTTGGGATGACTTGAAGAGATTCTGAAAAATTTTTAGAAATCGGTTCAGTTTTGACAAAGCTATGAATCCTCAAAGCTGGGTAAATATTTCATTTTTGTGGAACATTGATTTTTTAGCATTTTTTCACTATTTTGGCCATATTTTCTAAAATAATGGATAAAATCAACTCAGACAAAGTTTTTTATACCCATTTTGATGCCAGAAATCGATTGGGCACAAAAATTTCCGATTTAAAAATTTTTATATTTTTTGACATTTTGTCAAGGGGTTAGCATGTAAATCTGGTCAAAAATGGACCAAAATTAAAAAGTGCCAACATGGGGATATTTTTGATGCAGATTCGAACTAGGGCCTTAACCATTGACAGAAATGCAAAAATTTTGAAAATTGGTCGATATTCGCCAAAGTTATGGCTGTTCACAGTAAAGGAAATTTTAATTTTTCTTCTGTTTTTGAATTTTTTGACTTTTTTGGGTGTAATTTCTAGAATATTTTGTGAAATCAATTCAAGTAAAGCTTTTTATATCCTTTGGGATGACTTGAAGAGATTCTGAAAATTTTTTAGAAATCGGTTCAGTTTTGACAAAGCTATGAATCCTCAAAGCTGGGTAAATATTTCATTTTTGTGGAACATTGATTTTTTAGCACTTTTCACTATTTTGGCAATATTTTCTAAAATAATGGGTCAAATCAACTCAGACAAAGTTTTTTATACCCATTTTGATGCCAGAAATCGATTGGGCACAAAAAATTCCGATTTCAAAATTTTCAAAATTTTTGACATTTTGTCTAGGGGTTAGTATGTAAATTTGGCCAAAAATGGACCAAAATTTAAAAGTGCCTGCATTGGAATATTTTTGATGCAGATTCGATCTAGGGCCTTAACCATTGACAGAAATGCAAAAATTTTGAAAATTGGTCGAGTTTCGCCAAAGTTATGGCTGTTCACAGTAAAGGATATTTTGATTTTTCTTCTGATTTTGAATTGTTTGACTCTTTTAGCTGTAATTTTTAGAATATTTTTGGAAATCAATTCAAGTAAAGCTTTTTATATAGTTTGGAATGCCTTGAAGAGATTCTGTAAAATTTTTAGAAATCGATTAGCTTTTGACTAAGTTATGAATCGTTAAAGCTAGTCCAAAATTCCAATTTTGTGGTACATCGATTTTCTACCATTTTTTCACTCTTTTGGGCATATTTTCTAAAATAACGGGTCAAATCAACTCGAACAAAGCTTTTTATATCCATTTTGATGCTAGAAATCGATTGAGCACAAAAAATTCCGATTTAAAAATTTTTATATTTTTTGACATTTTGTCAAGGGGTTAGCATGTAAATCTGGTCAAAAATGGACCAAAATTTAAAAGTGCCTGCATTGGAATATTTTTGATGCAGATTCGATCTAGGGCCTTAACCATTGACAGAAATGCAAAAATTTTGAAAATTGGTCGAGTTTCGCCAAAGTTATGGCTGTTCACAGTAAAGGAAATTTTCATTTTTCATCTGATTTTGAGTTTTTTGATTCTTTTAGCTGTAATTTCTAGATTATTTTTCGAAATCAATTCAAGTAAAGCTTTTTATATCATTTGGGATGACTTGAAGAGATTCTGAAAAATTTTTAGAAATCGGTTCAGTTTTGACAAAGCTATGAATCCTCAAAGCTGGGTAAATATTTCATTTTTGTGGAACATTGATTTTTTAGCACTTTTCACTATTTTGGCAATATTTTCTAAAATAATGGGTCAAATCAACTCAGACAAAGTTTTTTATACCCATTTTGATGCCAGAAATCGATTGGGCACAAAAAATTTCGATTTCAAAATTTTTATATTTTTTGATTTTTAGTCAAGTGGTTAGTATGTAAATCTGGCCAAAAATGGACCAAAATTAAAAAGTGCCAACATGCGGATATGTTTGATGCAGATCCAAAATATGATCAAACCTATTATAAAAAATGCAAAAAATTTGGAAATCGATTGATTATTGTTAAAGTTATGTCATTTTAAAGTATTAAAAGTATTGTTTTTATAAAATAAAATCTCCCTTATGGAACTTACCAATACCAAGTGAACTAGTTCCAATTAATAGCTCAATTTGCCACTGGCATCCCTTATAATGAAACTTTACAACTGTTGCTTTCGAAATATACTCGACACATTGAGTTGGGGCGACTCTTGAAGTGTGCGTGACACAGGGCGGGTTCGAAGAAGTGTTCAGGCGGAGGACATTTCGTGGCATCATAAAAGGTTAATGCCAAAAGCAGGTCGTAAACGCGTCATAACTGGCACAGCACACATACTAACGCATACAACAGAGCCCCTTGGCCTTGACTTGGCCATAATCGATTCATTACCAATCGCAGTTAGTTCGTGAAGGGAGGGAGGAGGGTTGCATCAGTCCGTCTGTTTGTCAGTTCTTTGGTGGTAATTACATAAATATTTGAGCAGGCAATTGAAGAAGCGTTTTGTAAACTTACGTATACCGTTAATCCCCGCTCACTTATCACAATGTCTATTGTTTCTTGTCTCGTTCTTAGGTGACCTTCAACAAACGCAAGTTTGGCGTCATGAAGAAGGCCTACGAGCTGTCGGTGCTCTGCGACTGTGAAATCGCACTGATCATCTTCTCGTCCAGTAACAAGCTGTATCAATATGCCAGCACCGATATGGATCGTGTTTTGCTCAAATACACCGAGTATAATGAGCCGCATGAATCGCTAACCAACAAGAATATCATTGAGGTGAGTTATCTTTAAGTTACCTATGACTCGTTACTTGCTACTTTTTAATTAACAATTTAATAACAATATGCTATAATTGGAATAGTTCTGTTGACATGGCTTGTCTGATAGATATATAAGTAATTGTGGGTATCGACTCGTTACTTCTGAGGATTAACTCGTTACTTCACCAATAAATATTAGCTTATATATCACTTCAAAGTCCGTTGAAATAAGGAGAGATTTATGTCGTTGCTGGCGTCATGCTTTAAATCGTTACTTGTTACCCTTGACTCGTTACTCGTGACACGTGAATTGCATAAAATTATACAAAACTCAAGTGAGCTGTGAAAAGCGCAGCAACCACGCGGAAAAGCAGACAACAAAAGCCAAAGAAAAGAGTGAAACAAAAGCACGATAATAGCAAAACAACAACAAAAGGGAGGAAGGATGAAATAGGGGAAGAGAGAACATGAAGAAGCAGCGCTGTATGTTTAGTTTTCGGCTCTAACAACAAGTGACAATTGCTAAAGGGGGTACAGTGAAAGAGGGACAAGTAGTTGGTAACGAGTTGGCGAAGAAAATGAGGGAACGAGTCAAGGGAGCATAGGACGATGTGTGCGTACATAGAGTAACATATTTTGCATTTCTAATGTGATATTGTTGTTGCTGTTTCTTTTATCACTTGCTCTTATTGTTGTTGTTGTTGTTGCTGTCTTTTGTTTGGTGCTTTGTCGTTTGGCTTTGGAAATTGTTTTGTAATGTTAATGCCAATGCTGAGCGCGTAGACATAGAGACAAGATTTACATAATTTAGCACATCAACAGAGCGGCGACGTGTCAAGTGCCAAAGTGGAAACAAAAACCGTCCCTATCCGCCCCTCTCATTTATCCATAGCCAATTACGAGTGCTTGCCCCCAAACAGTCTACCCATCTTTGTTACTCACTCTCTCTTTCTGTTTTTGTTTGTGTTTTTTTTTTATTGTAGAAGGAGAACAAAAACGGCGTCATGTCACCGGATTCACCCGAAGCGGAGGCCGATTACACCCTCACCCCGCGCACCGAAGCCAAATACAATAAGATCGACGAGGAATTTCAGAATATGATGCAGCGCAACCAAATGGGGATTGGCAGTGTAACGGGTGCTGGCGGACCTGGTGGTGGTGGCGGTGGAGGTGGCGGCGGCGGTGGCGGTGCCGGCGCCGGTCCAAATGCCCGTCCAATGCCGAACTATACGCTGCCGGTGTCGGTGCCAGTGCCGGGCTCCTATGGTGAGAATCTGCTGCAGGCCAGCCCACAAATGTCCCACACAAATATCAGCCCACGTCCATCGAGTTCGGAGACGGATTCAGGTGGGATGTCCTTAATAAGTTAGTACAGTGTCACCGGGTGCACATTTTCTTTCTTTTATTTACGTTTCATTTCGTTTCGTTTCGTTATGTTACGTTTTGTGTTTCGTTTACTCTTAACTATCTCTGCACAGTTGTACGCAACTACTCGTTACTAGTGACTCGTTACTTGTGTTTGATTGCTCGTTATTTGTTACTTATCATTATTAGTTATTGTTACTCTTAATCCATTAATTTCTGAGGATCAGTTGAGGTAAAGGTAACCTTAACCTTAACCTTAACCTCAATTGTTAAAGTAAGGTATCCTTAACCTCAAACGATCCTCATTCTAACCTCAATTATCATAAAATTCCATTAAGTTTCGTTACTTTCCTTTTTTATTTAATATTCATAAAGGTTTTTTTACATTTTTGTCTAACAATTAACCTTTTTTAATATTCCTTGACATCTACTCTTTATTCTAATCCTACATTTCCTCAACATTATTTACCTTCTTTCTAACCTCAAACTTAAAAACTTTATACAGTTTTTATTTCATTTGTTATCCTTTTCCGTTCCTTTTACTATGTTTGTTTTCTGTTTCTTTTCTGTAACCTTAACTAACCTTTCTAAATTAGCCAGCTTCATTTTCAAAAACTTTCCTTTGCCTTGTTGCTGTTGTGGTTGTAGTTGTTGTTGTTTAGTATTCTGGGTAAATAATCATGGTTACATATATTAACCTCTGAACTCTTGATCTTATTTCATTTGTCATCAGTATATCCATCGGGTACCATGTTGGAGATGTCAAACGGTTATCCACATTCACATTCGCCGCTTGTGGGATCACCCAGTCCAGGTCCCAGTCCTGGCATAGGTGGGCATTAATGACTATATATTCATATTACACACTCACACACCCTAACACCCCCTTAACACACACACCCACACACCCACACACTCATAGACTCATATACTAATATATAACAAGTTGGTTTAAGACAATCCCTTTTTTCACATTTAGTCAAATTACTCCTTGGACTCCCCCCCCAAAAAAAAAATACTCTTCGATAGACGCTTTCGATACCCTGTATTCTTATAATTGTCGATTCTTTTAGCGCATCATTTGCCCATTAAGCAACAATCGCCGGGCAGTCAAAATGGACGTGCTTCCAATTTGCGTGTCGTCATACCGCCCACCATCCCGCCGAACATGTCGGCGACAGCGGACGAGGTTGCCTACGCAGATGTAAGTATGCCTAATATACCCGATCTTGGCTAAATAATTATCTCAAAATGGGACTTTTGCAAAGAGTTGAAAAAAAGTGAAAAGATATATAATAATATATTATTATATTAAATGGAATAAAATGCAATTAGAGAAAAGCACGGAAAATTATTTAAATAAAATTATATTTGATATTTTATTTAAAATATTTATATATATTTAATATTTCAAATATAAACAAGTATAATTTAAATAAAGTTAGAGAAAAAACTAGTAAATACTGAAAGAAATATGTAAAAATATTATATATTAGAAAAAATATATAAGAGATATATATATATTTTATTTAATATATAATTTTTAAAATATTTATATATAATTATTTTTTCCAAAATACTTATGTATATTTAAATTAAATAATTTAATTTAATAAATTTAATACAATTATGATATTTTGACTTATTTCAAGTTTACATAGAATATATTTATATATAATATTAGGCAATAACAGATAAAATAGTTTTCTTTTGAATTGTACCCCAACTCTGCCTTCGATTAGAAGTTTTCGAGTTCTATTTATTTTCAATATTTCAAATATTAGAAAAAGCTGCTTTCTCGGTTATTTGAATTGTATTTGTTTATTTATTTTTCCTTAACAGAAGATTTTATTTATTTATTTTTGACATATAGAAGAAAATATTATTCTTTCTTAGCCACAATATAATATATATTTATTTATGAATTTCTTGTAAAATTTTTAGCAACGCCAGAATCAGACATCATTGAACACGCCGGTGGTGACGCTGCAGACGCCGATGGCCGCCGCCTTGACCGGTTACTCGTTTGGGGCGCAGGATTTCTCGTCGTCGGGGGCGATGAGCGCGGACATGATGAGCCTGCCGCAATGGCATCAGGGTCTCGTCCAGCACACTAGGTGGGTAGTCCAGGCGACTAGTCCGGCATATAGCCAGGGCAGCAGCAGTTGCAACGGGGAGCAGCAGCGTGCATTGCTGCAGCAGCAGCGTGAACATGGACATGACCATGACCATGACCATGACCATGACCACGACAATAATGAACATGAACTAGAACTTGAAATTGAATTAGAGAACCAACACGAACATAATCATCTGCCTTGCAGTCTATCGCACTTGGCTGTCTCGAATAGCACACCGCCGCCCGCCACCTCACCCGTCTCCATAAAGGTGAAAGCGGAACCGCAATCGCCGCCACGCGATCTCTCCGCCAGCGGTGGACATCAGCATAACAGCAATGGTTCCACCGGCAGCGGCTCCAGCAGCAGCAGCACCAGCAGCAATGCCTCCAATGCCGGCGGTAATCCTGCCGGTGTTGTTGGCGCCCTCAATGCCGCCAATGTCATCACACATCTGAACAATGCCAGCGTTTTGTCCGGTGGTGCGCCTGGTGGTGGCGGTGGCGGCGGTGGAGGAGGCGTAAGCGGAGGTGGAGGTGGCACCAACGGCAGCGCCGATCAAGCCACTAATCTGAGCGTCCTAAGTCATTCGCAACAGCATCTGGTCATGCCCAACTCGAGGCCCTCATCCACCGGCCACATAACACCGACTCCAGGTGAGTTTCATAAATTTTCCAATTTTCCTACAAATTTTCCCTTATGCTCTTTTTGCGCCAAATTTCAATTTGAACTTTTTTTTTCTTTTGAATTTGTATTACTAATTTGTTGTTAACTGTTAATTGCGGCATGTGTTATTTTTTATAATGCTAAAACAAATATCTTAGCAGAAGAAGAAGAAGATGAAGATGATGTGGAAGAAGAAGAAGCCGCGTATGCAATGTGTGGTAATATGCGGCGTATACTTAATCTGGCATTACGTATACGCCACAATGGCCACACTTTTTTAATTGGCTGTCTCCACTCTCTGTCACTCTATTTCTAAAGCCCATTAATTAATTTTCTAAACTGAACTATTAACTACAACAACAATTAATAACAAATAACAAACAACAAAATAAACAACAACAATATATATGACAATTTTTAGGGCATGATAAGTATGATGGATATCCATACCGCGCGCTTATGGGACATAATCCTAGATGGAATTTTGCCGGTAAATTGGCCACAAGCAAAACATAGTTCACAAAACAAAAACAAAATCAAACAGAAACAAACACAAACACAGCCACAAACAACAATACATTCAAAACATTTTCGCATAATTTGTACATACGCATACAAACACTCATACGCACTCATACATACAGAGCAGCAGTTATTTTGTAGGAAAACTTGAGAAAAATTGATGGGAAATTGAAGAAAATCGTATATCTGTTATACGATCGTATAAATTATAGGGATTTTAAATTATATACAAAATTTTCTAAGAATTTATCTAAAATTATATATATAATTTATTATTTTTTTATATTTCGACTTATACCATCAACTCGACTTGAAGTAGTTGCGAATTTTAGTTCTGCACTTGAAAAATATTTGCTTTAACTTAGTAGACAACAAGTCACTGAGTATATTAGCTTATTATTCGCATAATTTTTATTAGCATTGATATTTTTAAGAAATTTCAAAATTTTCTAAATTTCTCAATTACTATATTCTTCACATAACAGTAAGAAATGTAGTTGTTACTCTAAGTGCTTACAACTTGTGGAAACATTTTCGGCTTTTAAAAATTATCGTTTTAGTTGCTTGTTTGTTCTTCTGCTCTGCTCATATACATATACATACATATTTATACATATATATTTAAATATACTATACATATTATTCTATTCAAAATTGTTGCGCATCTCTTTTCTGTTCGTTTCGAAATGCACTTTAAGAATTCTCTACAAAAATTGCAAACTGTCAAAAAGACAAATCACAACTATGGCCAAAAAAAATTGTCTCTCTCGCTCGCACACACACTCTCTCGCTCTCTATCGCTCTCTCTCTCTATCTCTCTTTCTCTCACATATAACATTTGCCTGAAATTTTGTGTTTATATTTTATTAAATTTGGAGTTAACTGTGTTTCACTAAAACATTAATCGCACACACACACACATGGAAACAACAACAAATCAACACACACACACATGGATACATCATCACACACACACATCAACACTCACACACACACATACACACACACAATGATACTCACACGTAAATGTGTTGCCGTTGGCGTTGAATGCGATTGCGTCTCTGGCCGTCATCTAACAAAACAGAACAAAAAAACGAAAGCGAATGCAATCCTTTTGCCACGCCTACGCCTGCGCCTACGCCTACGCCCACGCCCACGCCCGTTAAGCCAAACACATTTATATGAAAGTGCAGCTCGAACTAATAGGTTAACAGATTTTATCATCTTGAACGCAGGTGCGCCCAGCAGCGAACAGGATGTGCGTCTGGCAGCAGTTGCCGTGCAACAGCAGCAGCAGCAACAACAGCAGCAACAGCAACAGCAACAGCAGCAACAACAGCAGCAGCAACATCAGCAGCAACAGCAATTGAATGACTACGATGCGCCGAATCACAAAAGGCCGCGGATATCTGGTGGATGGGGCACATAGCCGGCACGTGGCATGGCCACAAGCAGCTACAAGCTGCAACAACAGCAACAGCAACATCACAGCAACAGCAACAACAGCAGCAGCAGCAGCAGCAACAACAGCAACCACAAGAAAACTGTCAACAACAACTCCGCTGATTTGGTCATGATGCCGCCGCCGCCATTGCGCAAAGAGGCGGCCGCCAATCGCATGTACAGCTATGGGCGTGGCAACTACGATTGCTACGATCAACAGCAGCAGCAACAGCAGCAGCAGCAACAACATTTAAGTGTCGCCTATGGCCAACAGCAGCAGCAACAGCAACAGCAGCAACATCAGTAGTTGGCAACAACCATGTTAACAGTTTTCCGACCAGTGCAATAAATTAGAAGAGAAAATGGAGGAGAGCA
This sequence comes from Drosophila quadrilineata, assembly GCA_018150725.1. Lineage (NCBI taxonomy): Eukaryota > Metazoa > Arthropoda > Insecta > Diptera > Drosophilidae > Drosophila > Drosophila quadrilineata. The sequence goes on from JAECWN010000407.1 coordinate 4,944,698, forward strand.
ACTGGAAATGTTGCAGGAAGAAAGGATTTGTTAAGGATTTAAGAGTTTAAGGCAAAAACAAGTGACAGTGTCATATCTACAATTATTGTCTAATGTGTAATTTAGTCATTAAAGAAAGTAAAAACAAAAAATTTATATACATAGTGTATATGTATATAGTTATAATTTTAAATTATACACAACAAACATATATAAATATATATATAAAAAGAGAAAAATATAAATTATAAAATATAAAAAGAGAGAAGCTGAAGCTGAAAACTAAACACATAGCAAGAGAGAAAGAGAGCAAGCGAGAGCCGTTGAAAGCGCCGTTAGTTAGTTAATTAACATAATTATCAATTAAACTAAATTAAATTAAATTAAATTAAATTAATTATTAATGTTAAGCCGATGCAGTTGAGAGAGAGAGAGACGAAAGGAAGACGACTCGAAAGCAAAATGCATAAACAAAAACTAAATTAAACAAACAAACAATAATTAAAGCTGATGCTGAGTTTAGTTTAATTTCAACAATTTGCTAACAACAAACAAAAAAATCATGATGATAAATATAATTTTTTAAGTCACACACACGCATGTATATATTATTAAATATATATATACACATATATAAATATTTTAAAAAAGATTTTAGTTTAAATTTTTTGCAAGAATTAAAAGTAAAGAAAACGCGTTAAAAATACAATTACAAAATACGTAAAGCATGCAAGTCAATCCTTATATATATATATATGATTATGATAATTATGATACACACATATATATATATATATATATATATATATGTATATATATGGAAATGTACTCAAATTGTATGCCAGTAATTTACAATTAACAGAAAACTCGATTTGTGCAATCTTTTAAAATTTACAAAAATATTTAAAAAAAAAACACACACATTTTTGCTTTTAGTTTTTTCTTTAGATTCAATAAACTCAGTTGAATACTTAATTTCGTAATTAAAGTAAAAAATTAATTTGCTTAATTTAAGTAATTTTTATTTCGTAAATATAAATATATACTTTTATATATATATATAGATTTGTAGACTTTAATTCTCTTCAATTCTAAGCAAAACGAAGTCATAATTTGTAATTTAAACTTAAAGTGCATTCATTATAGTTATTATAAATATTACAATTATTATTATTATTTTTACCAGAGTTTTTGATTTCCGTTTATAACTTTAAACAATTAATTATTACAATACAAAAAAAAAAAAATTCACAGTTTGTAAAACAAAGCAAAATACAATACAAAACAATAAAAAAAAAATTTTAAGAAAAAATCACAACTCAAAAACACACAAAAAATATAATTTAAATAAAAATTAAATTTTAAATAAGTTTTAATTTTTATGTTATTTTGTTTTACTTTTGTTTTCAATTATACTTGTCTATAATTTTGCAGTGGGCGTGTCAGAGCGTGTCAATTTTAGATATATGCATATATAGTATTTATCGAATATATTTCTGCGTCTATATCTTTTATAAGTCCCCCCCTCTTTTTTGTCGTGGTCTGTAAATATTTGCGGCGCGTAAACATGACCTGTTGCACTTTGTAAAAATATTAAACAAATATATGTACATAAATATATATATATGATGTATGTATGTATGTATGTATGTATGTATATTCGTATATGTATGTGTGTACAAATGTTGTGTTGTATGTACCTAGTGAAACACCGCATGCTGTGGCCGCACAGCTGTGCATATACATAAAACCGAATTGTCTGTGCAAAAAAAGAAATTTAAAAAAAAAAAATATATATATATATATATATATAATATATATACTTGTATGAGAAATGTACACAAAGAATAAATATTTACACTTTACAGGTTTCCCAAAAGAAGAACAAACAAGCTTTAGATCAACTCAACTGAGTTAAAATATATAATATAATATAATAAAAATATATACACACAGGCCTGCAGAAGTATATAATTAAAAACACAAAATTGAAAATGTTGTTATATACTTTAGGCCGAATAGTTATAAGTAGCTGAGGCTACATATTTTCTAGCAATATTATAAAAAAAAAAACAGCGATTTTAACTTGCAGTTTTCAAAGCTGAAGGGCAAAGATTCAGTCTGAAAAAAGATCGTTACTATATTATAAACCAAAGATTTCGAATAGTAGTTTTCCTTTATTTTGAGCTTACTGGAAACGAAAACGAAACCTCTATCACTTTGTTTCTATTTTACAATCTTTTTTTTCCCAAAATTCCCAAATAATAAAATTCCCATAACTTGTATATTTACATTTTTCCCAAATCGTTGGAAACTCTTCAGTTGTAATACACATTTTCAGTCTAATATCATATAAATATTTTCCTAAACTTAAGAATTTGTTAGAAAAGATCTCCATCCCTACCAACAATTACTTTGGCCCTCCTAGCAAAAAAAATAGAAATCACCCCTAGATAAAATTAGCTAGTAATTTACACAGTTAATACAGTGAGTGTTAAATGTCGTGTTACCCACATGTTATGTGTATGTATTGTATTGTGTTAAACCCGAAATCAAAGTAATATAATAACCCATAATTTGATATGATTTGCAAAAAAGAAAAGAGAACAACTTTTCTCGAGATATTTCCTCTATTTTCGAATATATTCTTATTTGAGTTGAGATTGTATATAGAGAACCCTCCTGGTAAATGTAACTTCACTCTGTAGTGTTGCCTTAAAAACAGTGCCTCTTAAACAAAATATTTAAACAAATACAAGAATCAGTAACAAACAATTTAAATACAGAATCATTAACAGCGATCACTTGCTGAACAAATTCATTAAAAACAAAAAAAAAATACAAAATGAATCTGAAAAAAAAAAATATGAATAAAAAACTTAATGGTGAAACGTTTCAATACAGGTGTTAATTGTGCTATTTAAAAATAAACATAACTTAAATTAGATAAACTAAAATTAATTTAGAGGCTAAGCAGTTAAAAATTTAAATGGAAAATTAAATTGAAAATTAATTTGGAATAAGGGAAAGTCGAAAATAAAGAAAGCGATGGCAGCACAAAAGGTACAAAATTATTGAGAAATTTAGAAATTGGCATAAGACAAAGTTTTGAATAGGCCTAAGATATTACATATATATATACTAGATATACTAGATATATACAGATAAATTTAGAATATATAGGAGTATATAAGGATCAGTGCACTGTATAGTTTGGGCCTCCAGAAGGCGTTTTATGGTCACAGGGACCACACTCAAAGAATGTTTGAATTGAAAATTGATATAGAAATTGTGGCTGGTTATACGTCTATGGCTAATCAAGTGTTTCGATATATATATAATTATAGATATCTTCAATGTTCAAAGACAACAAACTGCACTGTTCTATGTTTAGCTAGTTGTAAATTTGAGACAGACATTGAGTTCAAAACAAGACTTTGCGACGCATTCGAAAACCTATGAAACTCTATAAAGTTATGATCTAGTTACGATGATCTAGTTCTAATATATATATATAGTATATATGATTTAAATGTTGGGCACTTCTATACATAGATGTATACACTAACTAACTAAGTTATATAGAGAGATGATGATAAATATTCGAGAAAAATGGCACAAAATACGTACAGCTCGATGGGCGTTTCCCGGAGTTTCTAAAACCCATGGAATCGCATTGATAATACTCTAAAATCGAAGTGATATAATGCAGATCGAGAATCACACATAGTCTCTCTTTCGAACTCAATCTATCTGTTCAAATTGTAAGCATAATGTTTAACTAATATTAGTTACCATTTTGGTGAAAAACACAAGTATAGTATATATACTAATAATTATGTATATATATATATATATAACATATATATAAATTGATTGATTATAATGTAAACAAGTTTTATCCGTGCACTGAATACGTATATAGAATTATATGATGAAAGGTTTTGAACAATTTGTTTGTGGCATAAACATTTACCTAAACTTAAGTTGATGTTTTAAACAAAAGCAAAAAACGTGGAAAAAATACAAAAAATCGGAAAAAAGTAGTAACTTTTAAATAAAAACCTTTTTGGCAACTGAAAATACGTAAAATATTTATTAAAACTTTTCGAAATACATTCTAATTATAAATTTCAAATTTTTATAAAATTTTTTTTTTTTATTTAAAATTTGAATTTTTTGCTCCTAAAATAATGCAAAAATTTCAACTTTTCGACATAAATTTGATTGTAAAGATTTAATTACTTATTTTTTATTTATTTTGTATTTCTTTTTCATAATTTTCACATAATATTTATTGCAACTTTTCGACTTATATTTAAAAATTTATAATTTCATGTTTTTTGTATTTAAAATTTTCTCGTTTCTAATTTCAAAATTTAAATTTGTTGCTTATTTTGTAATTTAAGTCAAACTAATCAAATGCAATTGTGGTACAACGTCTGCCCAGGGCATTCATTATCTTTCCAGATTCCTTTACATGCCATTATAGGCGGGACCGCCGCCTCCTTCGGGCACCACCCAGTTGATATTCTGTTTGGGATCCTTGATATCACAGGTCTTGCAGTGAATGCAATTTTGTGCATTGATCTGTAGCTTCATGTTGCCACCCTCCTCATTGGGCACGTACTCGTAGACACCGGCGGGGCAGAACCTCTGCTCGGGTCCCTCGTAAATGGCGAGGTTGTGATCGACAGGTATGCGGTCGTCCTTGAGCGTGAGATGCGCGGGTTGATCGCCCTCATGATTGGTGCCCGTCAGTGCCACTGACGATAACAAATCAAAGGAGATCTTGCCATCCGGTTTGGGATACACAATACGTTCGCTAACATTGGCAGGTTTCAGGGACTCGTGATCCTGAGGTCCGTGTGTTAGTGTCCAGGGTTCGCGACCGCCCATGAAAATGGAGAAACCGCTGAGCACGAGGCCACCGTACAGACCCAAGGGATTGTGGAATGATGGATGCACATTGCGCACCTTGTACAGATCCTTCCACACAAACGAATCCTTAATTCTGCCAAGGTACAAAGGTTATTAGGAAACTGTCGAGGTCTTGAGTTACTTTACTTACTTTTCGGCATAGCTGACGGGCTCAATGCCAGCCGTGCTCTGATCACCGGCATTGATAGCCTCCAAGGCGCTCTCAGCAGCCAACATGCCACTCTTCATGGCATAGTGGGAGCCCTTGATGCGTGGCACATTGAGAAAGCCGGCACTGCAGCCGACCAAGCAACCACCAGGGAAGGATAGCTTCTTGGGCATGCTCTGGAAGCCGCCCTCATTGATGGCACGGGCACCATAGGCAATACGGGTGGCATTCTCGAACACATGACGCACCTTGGGATGCGTCTTGAAGCGCTGGAACTCCTGGAAGGGACTAATCCAGGGATTCCTGTAGTTTAAGCCAACCACGAATCCCACTGCTATCGTGGGAGTGGGTTCATTCAAATGGTAAAGGAAGGAGCCGCCATAGGTAAAACGATCCAGTGGCCAACCAATGGAATGTTCCACCAAACCAGGTCTGTAAAATGCAAGAGGATTAGCAAAAGGTAGAGACTGAGTTGCCTTAGCTGGTTACTTACTGATGCAACTCGGCGGGAATCTCCCAGACCTCCTTGAGGCCAATGCCATAGGTCTGCGGTTCGCTGCCCTCGTTAAGGCCGAACTTCTGCATAATCTGCTTGGAGAGATGGCCACGGCAACCCTCGGCGAAGATTGTGGTCTTGGCATGCAGCTCCATGCCACGGGCAAAGGTCTCCTTGGGCGCCCCGCTCTTGGCAATGCCCACATCATTGGTGGCAATGCCCTTTACGCTGCCATCCTCATGGAAGAGCACCTCGGAGGCGGCACAGCCTGGATAGATTTCCACACCCATGGCCTCGGCCTGATCTCCCAGCCATTTGACCAAGTGTCCCAAACGTACCACATAGTTGCCATGGTTGTCCATGGGCCAACCCTTGAAGATGGGTATGGATATGCGACCCGTCGAGGTGAGGAACGATAAGGTATCCTTGGTGACGGGTGTGTTCAGTGGAGCACCCTGCTCCTGCCAGTCTGGAATGAGCTCATTCAGTGAGATGGGATCAATGACAGCGCCCGACAGTATATGTCCGCCCACCTCGGCGGCTTTCTCCACCACGCAGACGCGGATTTCCTGCACAACGAAATGAAATTAGTTGCCACGTTGCCGAGCTAGAGATCCGCTAGAGACTCACCTGATCCTTCTCAGCGGCCAGCTGCTTGGCACGTATGGCTGCTGACATGCCAGCTGGACCACCGCCCACGATAACCAGATCCACCTCCTCGACACAACGTTCCATGTCCACCTCCTGCCATCGGGCGTCCTTCTCCCGCGGATGCAGCGTGTAATGTGTGGTTATCTTGGGATACTTGGCTGCATCCGATACGCTGCGCACAAAGGCGGGCGTGAAGAGCTTGTGAACTGGGACCAGAAATCAGAGAGATTATAGTGATTGAATCATGGATACACTTCTTGCCCAACAAAGCTCCGATAAGTAGTAGATTGAGAGGAACAACAACAGAAACAACAGGTATGTCTGAAATACTTAACATTATGTTGTCAGCTCATCCAATGGGGATGCCATAAAATATCGCATATTATGTAATCAAAAAAAAAAAAAAATGTTGCTCGCATTTGTTGTTGTTAGTGTTGTTGTTGCTGTCTCATTTTTTTAATGGCCGCCACGATCTTTGAAGAGGAAACTCAAACTCACCTCTATTCAGTTTTAATAGTGTCGACATATTTGTTGCTATGGCCAGCAATAGTTGCAATCAATTACGTTTCCTAAGAGATATTCATATTATAGTATATAGGATTTTTATTTTTATTATTTACATTAACAACAAACAAACAAGAACAAATCCAGAGTTGTCGGCGCAACAAGTTGGACTTTAGACTCGCCCAACGAAACTGTTGCCGTCACTGCGGCGACTAAGGTTCTATTATTTATACATAATAAGTATGTATATTATACATTACCTATTTCTTGATATGTCCTGACCACTTGAGATTTGAATGTCGTATAGTTATTGTCTGCCAACGTCTGCAATCAGCGTTGGACACAAGAAAAACACAAACACGGCCAGAATAACAGAACAGGCTGGCAGCTCAGATCAGCTGGCGCAGCATTAACATACCGCTGTTAGCTGCTTAACATGGCGCTGTTAGGCACAGTCGCAGTGCAAAGTAAACAGTGCAGTGAACATGTTGTGTGCGTGTGTCCGTTGGCCCGTTGTCTACATAAAAATTGAAAGCCGCTACAATGCGATTATATTTATTGGTTATGGTGAGTAATATAAGAATAATTTCGTTTAAAATATTTATATTTACTATGGTATTTGCATTACACTGCAAAACCTGTTGCTTGGCAGCGTTGCCACTTTGTGCGCAATAAAGCGCGCGTTGTTTACGCTCCAAGCTGGCAGCACTGCCGGAAGTTACCGCCGACAACTAACAGGTGGCGCTGTTGTGCATTGCCGACCGTTGAAAATTTGAAAGTCTGCTTGTAAAATTCAATCTCCGCATTATAATGATTTGAATGGCTGCTGAACTGATTTCAATTAACAATTAGCATTTTCAATAGCTAGCGAATTATATTTATTTTCATAGATTCGATTTGTTCACAACATTTCGGGGAATTATTACATTTAACATTTCAATATCGTATACACCTAAATACGTATGTGTGAGTTTGGTGATTCATTTAAAATTTGTTGTTGTTGTTGTTGTTATTATTATTAAATATTCTGCTCTGATCAGATCATAAGCAAATTGGTGAATTTTTAATCCAGCCCCATTAAAAATTCAGTTAGGAATTATATATTTATCATTTGTCAGTTTCATCTTCTTCATCTTTGGGAATTTCTAAGTAATACATTTATCAATAATATGTAGAAGTTTCAGCATTTGTTATTTAGTTGATAGTATTTACAATTCGGTTTGTTGGTCACTCCAAGTCACATCCTATGGCCCGTAGAACTGCTGCTCCACGCTGCCCTCCTCAGTCTGTTCGCTACTGTTCTTCGTTCCCTCCTGCGAAGGCTTCGATTGTTGCAGATCATGTTGCTTGGTGAAGAGCATATTGATGTCCTTGTCCACGGTATTGGATTGTTCACCGGACTTGGCTTGCGACTTGGTCTGATTGGCTTCGGTGCTACCCTCGCCAGCTCCATGCAGACTCTTGCCAAAGCGCATAAAATTGGCATCCATTTTGCCAAAACGCTCGAATTCCGTGGGAGTGGAGCGACCGAAGCGCATAAAGTTATCCGGGCGGCCGAAACGCATGAAATCCTGTTTGGGACTGCGCAGCTCCTCATGCAGTTGCATATTCCTGCCCAACCGCATGAAGTTGTCGGAACGACCGAACCGCATAAAGTCCTGTTTGGGGTCACGTCCGAACCGCATGAAGTCCGACGGCGCACGACCGAACCGCATGAAGTCCGACGAGGCGGGGGAGCGTCCAAACCGCATGAAATCCTGCTTGGGATCGCGACCATAACGATCCATGCCGCCGCCCCGTTTGACGGCGTCATAGTAACCATTGCCGCTGGCCGGAGGCAGTTGCTCCGCCTGCCGTTTGCCAAAGTGCATGAAATTATCCTGCATCGACTTCCGCTTCATCTCATAGTCGGGATCGTATTTGAAGCGCTGTTTGCGTGCGTTCTTCTGAAAACGCAACACCACCGAGTTCTTGGCATAATCAATGCCAATGGCCGAGATGGGATAACGAAACTCTAGCTCGGTTTGCTCGGGTTTCTCCTGCACTAGGGCATCCAGCAGTTCATTGTTGGTGTTGGTGTTGGGATTGGTATTGAGATTGAGACTGGGGTCATCAACGGTGTCCAGCAGGGCGTTGTCATTGAAGCTGTTCGTCTCGATGATCTCGCTGTGGATGGCGGACTGCATCTGGTAGAGTGCCAGGAGAAACATCAAAGCAATGCCCATGACTGCAGCGAACTGAAAGACGCAGAGCGAAGAATGTGGCGAGACGGGGAGCAGAAGATGCAAATGGATGCAGAGGTGCAAGTGGAGGTGGTGGTGGTGGTGGTGTTGGAGGAGTTGGCGGATGTAGTCGCAGTCTGTTAGCGAGAAAAATTACAAGGTGTTAACTAAATCTATTACAAGTTATAATCACATTAACGCCCCAAACCCATTCATCTTACTTAGCTAACAAACAGAGAGAGACAGGGAGAGACATTAAGAGAGAGAGAGGGGGGGAGAGTTGGCCAAGTTGATAGCAAGGAGCTGGAGGTAAAGAGTTGGCCTGGCTAACGTCATAACGTCTTTTGTGGCCAGACAAAGTGTCGCGCTAATTAACCATAACAATATTTATGCGATAATCTGCCTGGCCAAGACCAACATCAAGACCAAGAGCGCGCTAAAGTGTTAGCCAAGTAGCAGCACCAACTCCAACATTACGGCCCGGTTAACAGAATATGGCCAACAGAAGTAGGTGTTGATTTTAGCTGACATGTCAGTGGAGGCAAAAAACCATTAGGGATGCAAATGATGATGGCTTATGGCGCATAGAGGCTGCAAGTGGCCTGGCTAAGAGACTGAGCGGCCTGCATTAGTCTTTTTAGCCACATCCAATTCCAGTTCCAGTTAATCTTGGCCTGTTGCCTGTTGCAAAAATCTGGCTAATAATAGTAGTTAAAGCCTCGCAGGCAGCCTAATTGATTTAGACGACGCCATTAATTTATTTTTAGCCAACAAAAACTTTTGGCCAGTGGAGTACGGGGAAATACAAGAGATCTTAAGTGCCTTAAAGCAGCTATTAAATAAATATTATATCATTTAATAAAATAGCCAAGAAATGAAAATAAAATAAAATCAAATTTATTTTATTTAAAAAATTAAATTAAATCAGAATTATTTTATTAAAAAAATTAAATTAAATCAAAATTATTTTATTTAAAAAATTAAATTAAATCAGAATTATTTTATTTAAAAAATTAAATTAAATCAGAATTATTTGAATATCGTTGTATTAAAATTAAACTTGTTAGAGTTGAAAAATACTAAAAATACTGAAAAAACTAAAAAAATTATTAAGAAAAATTTTAAAAAAATACTGATACAATTTTATAAAAATTGTATTTTTATATTACAATCAAACTTGCAATCAAATAGAAATCAAAAATTACCCACAAAACAAAAATAATTAAAATTAGCCAAAATTGAGTTAAATATTTTTCGAAAATGTTTAATTTTGAAATGAGATCAAACTTGCAAATCGGTGGGAAATACAAGACATCTTAATTGCCTTAAGGCAGTTATGAACAAAATAAAAATATAGTTATAAATAAATATTAATAAAATCAAAATAAGCTAAATAATTTTGAAAAATGTATAATTTGGTTTTCAGATTGAACTTGAAGAGTGTTAACAGTTGTTGCTGTCGGTGGTTTTTTTTTTTGGCCAAGACTAAACTTGACATTAATCGGTAGCCGCCAAGTTGGTCAACTAAATGCGGCATGTTATGCGTATAAAATGGCCACACACAACAACAACAACAACAACTGCAAGACAGTTGACCCCAACAACAACAGCAACAATAATAACAACAAGTTAAGTTAACTTAACTCTCAAGTTAACTGATGATGAGTTGGCAAACTGAACTCATTAACATACATTTCATGTACCTTAATGTGCACAAATTTCATTTCACAATTTGAAAGCCATCAAAAAAATAAATAAAAAAAATATATGTATATACATATATTTAAAATAAGTAGAGAAAAAAAAAACACACAGAAAAATGTTCCCATATAATATTTGTAGACATATATTTTGCTTCACATTCGTTTTTGTTGCAATCAGTTTGCATTCATTTAGGGGGGGGGGAGTGGGGAATGGAGGGCGGGAGGTAGGGGCAGGGGGGGCAGACACAAGAGTCACAGAGAGTTACAGAGTCAGAGGTTTTTAGGCCTAAACATTGTCTGTTGATGCCAACAACACGCAACAATTTGTGGCAAGCAGCAAACACTGTGCCCTATGGTGGTTAGCTGCGGTTGCAATTAATGGCAAGTGCCACTTGCAACACGTTCAACGCTTCGTTTTCAGCTGTTTCTTCATTTGTTTTTTTTTTTGTCAGAATTTATGAGTTTGTCAAACTTATGATGATGATGATGATGATGGTGATGATGATGATGATGATGATGATGATGATGATGATGATGATGATGATGATTGTGTGGCATGCCTATGTTGCAACAGCAGCAGCACTAACAGTTGTGTTGCACTCAAGTATCTGTGTGTTGCACTCACATAACAGACTTTTGATTGAGACTCAACCTGTCTGCTGCTGCCCCCTCAATCAATCAATCAATCAATCATGTACTTAACCTTTTTCAGTCAGAAGTTCGAGTGCTTAAAATTCACAACAAGTTTTATATATTTCTGTTCTTTTCTTTTTGGGCAACATTTGAGTTACTTGAGTTACGTATACGTAACTTCAGTTACAGATTAAGCATACGCCGTGTTGTCGCGTATCAATAACAAACTCGTTAATTCGTTTAGCTTGCTTGCTTTGAAAATCAAAACTCGATATTTGTATAAAAATATATATACATATATATATGTATGTGTTTCTTAATCAGATTCTGCATATGTTATGCGATACATTTGAAGTGGCAGACTTGAAAAATATACTTGCGACATATTTTAAATATAATTTGTCAGCTGGGAGAGAGTTGAGAGAAAGAGAGAGAGAGAGAGAGTTGAGAGAGAGAGAGAGAGTGAGAAAGAGAGAGAGAGAGAGAGCGAATTGAGTTGAGAACTGTGTAGGCTGAACAGTTGCAGCTTAACACCTCAGCAAAAAGACAAATGATTTGACAAACGTCACACATTCCCAAAGAAGGCGACACTTCAAAAGCAAAACAGAATGAGGCAGCGAAGAAGAGAAGCAGCAGAGAGAGAATGAGAGAGAGAGAGGAAGAGGAAGTAAGAGGAAGCAGAAGGTGCCCATAGGTATACATATGATATATATGCCACATATAGTAACTGTTAATGGCTGGCGGCGAGCTCACATTGTCAGTGATAAATCAAAAATTGTTTTATGCTTCGCAGCAAGTTCTTGAGCTGCACATGCCACACACAAATCGTTGCAGCAACAGCGGCAGCAGCCAGCATCAGCATCAGCGGCAGCAACGGCAGCTGCGGGAATTATGAAAACTGCGAAAAACTGTGAAAACCGAAATGAAAATCTAGCGCTGCTTTGTGGCGAATTCTCACACGATAGAGAGATACTGCCAACTACTTTCTATCTCTATCTCACTTTCTCTCTCTATCTCTCTCTCTCTCTCTCTCTCTGTCTGTCTGTCAGTCTATCCCAGTCTATCGCTTCCTTTCTAACCAAAGTGCAGCCGTAAATATTTCAATTTGCTTTCATTAACCCCAAAATGGACGTCTGCAGAGGTTTCAACACATGACTATGACTTTGCTGCATGAACACATGTGCGAGTGTGTGTGTGTTGTACAGGTATATGTATGTGTGTGTGTGGCAGCAACTATTTGCCTGCTTCAATTGTAACAGTATTTGAACACTGCACGTGTTCTTGGGTCGTTGCCTTTGGGCCCCCAAAGTAACCACGAGCCCAACGTCCAATGAAATTTAATATTTTTTCCTTCCTTACAACTTTTTCTAGGCAAAAAAAAATTTAATGAAATTTTTTTCAATACTTGAAAAAATTTTAAGATTATTTTTAAATTGGAAGCAGTTTTTATAGCAAGTTTTTTGGCATTTTCTTTTTCCTATATAAAATTTAACATTTCACTTGAGTTGTTTATCTTGAATGTCACTTGTGGTCTTTTGAGGTATGCTTAACAAGTTGAGATGCAAATATCGAGAGATATATAAACTATATGTCGAAGTAACGACTGAAATTGAATTAAACCTGAGTATAATAGAAGGCATTTGATTTGCGAAATTTTATTAAGTTAATGATCTTGTCAGACGACATGTGTTCAGAATCTTAACGTTGGATAATAGATTTTTTAGAATGAATCTCAATCGATTATGGGCGTGGGTAAAAAGAATGTTGATATTTATTGGAAAACAGATAAATGGATAGACGAATGAATGAAGTCTAAGATATAGAGATGGACAAAGTTGTGAATAGAGAGAGATATAATAATATTTATAAATATGGATTGATAGAGATGGATAGAGATGTATAGCTGTGGTTAGAAAGAGATGAAACCATATCTATATAAAATATGGATAGGAGGATAACTAGAGAAATGAATAGGGTTTTTAAAAGATGTTCAGCTAAAAGTATGGATAGATATATAGATTATTTTTTTTGTCATTATTAGAAGAAACTAAATAAATGATATGCAAATGACTGTCAATCAAGATTGATAATCAAAATGAAATAGAGTGTAAAAATGCAAAAAGTGTCGGCATCGAACATAGTTTTAAAATTTTTCCAAATTCTCCAAAAAAAATTATTTCGAAACTTCATATAATGAGATTCATGGCTTTTTAAAATATTTTCAAAAAATTTATTCCGATCTTTAGAAGAGATTTGAATCTTAGATAATATTGATTTCAATCTAAGCTGAATTGATAATAAATTTTATCTCTGCTTAATGTTGAGATATAAAAAAATACTATAATCTTAACTGCAGCTTCAGATACATTTAACTACAATAGATGTTCATTAAATTTGAGCAACTTTGAAATCTATTTAAAACAAGTTCTAAATCACATAAAATTTGTTAAACAAAACTGATTGATTCTCTTTTCAAAATATAGCCATTATTTATTAAAAAAGAAAACAAGTTTTGTTTTAGTTTATTTATTATGCAGCTGGCGAAATGCATTTAAAATGAATACGAAACTAAAATAAAATGCGACATTTAAAGAACTTGATAACTGTCCGTCAAAATGCCAAACAAATCTGGCATAAGCTGGCCAAAAGGATATACAAAATAATTGCATAGCATAGAGACAACAAATAACAGTACTCACCTTTTGTTTGCAAAAAAATTGCAACAATGGAATGGAATTTTGTTTTGCAACTGCAACTCAGTTAGACATGCCACAGTTGCATACAGTCGAAATATTTAGAAAACTTTTCTTCTTTTGAGTTTTTATTTTTTGTCGCACTCGAATTTCGGTTCTTTGAGATGTATGTGCGCTGCGTGTAAGGATATGGCACGCAGGACACTTGTTGACCGCGCAAATGTGAAACACTTCTGTGCCAATGTTTGCCATAACATCCGGTTTTATACTTTGCATGTGTGTGTGTGTGTGTATTTAATAGAGTGTGGGAGAGTGTCTGTGTCTGTGTGTGTCTGCGTGTCGTGCAGAGCCGACAGGCAACAGACAAGACACGACAGCAGCCGAAGCTGAGAGATGCGACGACGATGATGACGCTGGGTGCTGACGATGTTGTCTTTTGTTAAGGTTTATGGACTAGAAGCAGTAGAAGAAGAAGAAGATGATGATGAAGAAGAAGAAGAAGCAGCAGCAGCAGCAGCAGCAGCAGCAACGGATGAAGATGATGTGATGCCAGCAAAGCATTCTACATGTTGCGTGGGCCGTTGGGCAAGCAACAAGTGTTGCCATACACAAATTTTTCTCAACGCTGCTGGCAACATTTTTTTTGTATTCTTTTTTTTGGGCTGTTAGACTGCAAGTTGGCGATAGGCATTGCAATGCGGCAGCCTTGACAATGCCAGCTGGCATAGACCCCTCTTACCACCCCTCTATGATATGTTTGTTTTTTTGTGGCATTGTGACGGATAAACTGTCAGACGTTGCACAATGGCGGCCATTGTCTGTTGCACATTATTTATCTATATTAACTGTAGTACTACATATAAAATATACTAGCTATGTCAGACAGAAAGTCAGCTGTTTGTTTGTTTGTTTTTTGTTATTATTATTATTTTGTTGTTGTTAATTTTTAGGTTTTCATTTTGTGTTGGCCACAATGACGCAGCAACATTTTGCTCGCTATCTCGCTCTCTCTTTCATCTTCTCTCTCTCTCTTTTTGGTTATCCTAACGCCAAATTGTATGCAAATCGCCACGCAATTGTTATATGCCGCCCACTTTTAAGTTTTTAGTATAAGGGGCGTGGGACTGGGAGATGAGGTTGCCTCCTAGCTGGAACTCGCGTCCAATTAGCCTGGTCGGCGGGTCTTGGTCTTGGTCTTAGACATGGTCTACGTGTGCGTATGCGGTATAATTTGGCCTTGTCGCCAGTGTCGTTTATGGAGTTTTATGGGCCTGTAACGGGATACATTGTGGCGCCTTCAGCATCCCGATACGTCTGCCAGCCACACCCCTTTCACAACGCTACCTCTCTTTTCCATTTTCGCTCTCACACTCTATTCTGCCGTTTTTTCTTAGCCTTTGTTGGGTGGGCACTTCATTTTGGTAAGCGGAAGTCTGTAATTACGGCCTCACTTTGAAAGGCCAAGTTCTGTTTTGTTATTTCTTAGCTTCGCTTCTCTCTCTCTCTTTGTCTCTCTATTAATCTTTTCATTTGAAAAACACACTGGACGTACTAAATAGTGACTTGCAACAAAAATGTGTCAACTAACAATGCTTTGGCAAAACTCTTGTTTAACGATCACCAAATATCACACTAAGAGGAAGAACAAGCCAAGCAGCAACAAAATACAAACATAACATAATATACGCATATTTGCATTCATAAATATGCATATAAAAAAATATGCGTAGTCATTTACATATGAAATCTGTGTGTGAATAGCTCACGGAACTTTCAAGTTCAGAGCAGTTGATTGACCAATGGGCAGACGCAACGCTTTTCAAACGACTAAGCGACTAACGTATACCCTACCTTAAGCAGTTAGCGCCTTAACTCGATTATTTCTTGTAAAAATCATTTACAAATCTAAACATCTATTTAAATTACATTTACATTTAGCTAATTTATTTTTATTTACTTTGCTTTATTGGCATTTTTTATAAATTCACTTTAATAGAGTATTAATGCAGCGACTCACGATCGGTGTGATCGCCGCTTGGCAACCCAACT
Source organism: Drosophila quadrilineata (assembly GCA_018150725.1). Classification (NCBI taxonomy): domain Eukaryota; kingdom Metazoa; phylum Arthropoda; class Insecta; order Diptera; family Drosophilidae; genus Drosophila; species Drosophila quadrilineata. The sequence goes on from JAECWN010000407.1 coordinate 4,960,717, forward strand.
GAACTGAACTGCCTCTCTGCATCGCATCGTCTCTTTTACACCTGCAGGTCGCCGTATAAGTTAAAGCTTTTGCTCTCTCTGAGAGAGCGCAAACTTCGAATTCGATGTCAATGCCATTGTCAAATTTTCGAGCTAAACAAAAGTGTAACTAATAACAGCGTAATCGATTATTGCAGTCACTGCCGCTGCTGCTGCTGCTGCTGATTCATGGCCAGTGTATTATCTGATTGTCTGTTTAATGAGTAAACAAAGGTATCTTGCATAATCCATCAAGATTTTAGTAAACATATTTAATACGTAATAAAATTTTAGTACCATTAACATAAATTCAACAGTTCGTTGATAAATTGCGTCATGTTCTAAGCTGCAGCAGCAGCCGCAGCACCCATAGACAGCAAACACAACAACCAAGCAGCCAAGCAGCATCAACTGCAACAGCTGCAGTAACAACCGATGCTGAACTGTGAAGCAATAACGGAGTTGCCGATGTGCATGTCTTCGTTTACATCGTTGTTGTTATTATCGAATTCTGCTTTGCCGGTCAGCAGCTCGTTCGATCGTTTACTTAGAGCGCACGCAGCCAATTTCTAGCAGAATAACAACAAATACTAAGAAAGCTTCGTCACACAGTTGAACAGTTTGAACCTCTGACCGGTGAGAGATCGTGCTTGGGTAGCGAATGCGACTGCGGCAGAGGCAGCAGCAGCGACAGCGACAGCGAAAGTAATAAAAACTGCAGTACGATAGTGTTGCTTCGCTGCTGCTGCTGCTGCGGCTGCTGCGTCTGCTGGTTTTTAGCATAGACTAAGCTGCCTTCACACGTCTTTGCCTGTGTATATGTGTGTCACTTTCAAGTGTGAGTGTCTTAGCTCGTTTTCAGAGATCACAGTGTGTCTCTGTCTGCCTGCTGGTTTGCATCTGTTTGTGTGTCTGTGTGTTTTATAAACTTGCCAATACGTCGTCGTTACGTTGCTGCTTAGTTTAAAGCTCTTTCATAGTATTCACTTAGCAGTTAGTTTGTAGTTTTTTCATCGTAATGTTGTTGTTGTTGTTGTTGTTGTTATTGTTGTTTAGCTATTCGATTCGTTTTGTAGTGCGAGAGGCTCTTTTTCCTAATTTGAAGCCGAGTTCAGTTCAGTTGGTTTTTAGCATTCAGTGCGCGCGTACCGTCGATAATACGTCGTCGCCGTCGTCGTTTAAAGCCGCACATCCTGCAATAAAAAGCGAAGCTTAAGCGAAATTTTAACGTGAGAATTTTGTGCGAAGATTGTGAGGAAGTGTATTATTAATTAATAGAAGGTGCGCTCATCGATCATGTCGATTGATTTAATTTAATTTATGCATAAGTTGCTGTGACTGACTGAATAGAATTGATAACATTAAATCGAATTTCAATTTGAATTCGAATTTCGATTTCATTTTCGATATGAACCACAATTTAAACTAAAACAAGTTTTAAATGGTGATATAGACTTCAATTTATTATACTAATGCATGTCGTTAAACTACATTTTGAATAGTCTGTAGTCCTTGACATGCTTATCGATTGTAACAGTAAAGCACAGTCGAATACTATTGGTAGGCACAGTGGAGCAGAAATTTCAGACATTGGTATCGATAACTGTTGGTGCTGCTCCTTCTTTCGTTGACATCTTTGTGGAAAACTGGTTGCCCAACTTTTTGGATAAATTCCCCCCACAACCACACCACTTCTACTACAACTACAACCACAAAGTAAACAAAATGTGGAAAACATGCAATTGGCCAACTGGCTAGCGGTATTTTCAGCTGTTTTTTCGGCAATTCCCAGAGCCATATAAATGTTTTCCTTGTCACAATTATCACTTATGCTCCATCTGTCAAGTTGATATACTGATATATAGCGAAATGCTGGGAGTGTATGTTAATTTATGGGGTGGAGGGGAGTTATGCAAGTTTGATTGGGAAAAAGCTGACGAAAGCTGTAAAGATTTTTCCTTCAATAAATAGGCTTTTACCTTAATGATGTGGATAGAGTATTAAAATCAGCGACTGTAACCAATTTTGTTTGCTCAGTTCGGGTTGGTTTTGGCCATATAACGTGTGAATGCACAACTAATTGTGAGCACTAAGCCAAACAAGATTCAGATACTACCACTCACAGCAGTCTCTCCCCAAACCACTTGGAGAGACATCGACGGGTTCACATTGAGACTGACCTGGAGAGAATGACAGGCAAAAAAAACCAATTTTTAAGTTACTCTCATTGTAATGGAAAACTAACTGGCGTATGTCTAGGAATTATATTTGTTGTTTATTTTTTGCGTTTAAGGGGAATTTTTCATAATGTAGACTACAATTTAAGTGGTATAATAAATGATGAAATCAAGTGGCAATGTGAGAGGGAGACTGTTGTACATTGCTCTCCTTAATGAACATCCAGAGCACAATTTGTTGATTAATATAGATATACATATATTTTAATGTGGAGTTAGCACCCGCTGAGATGATAATGACTTCATTCGTCACTCTCATTGAAATTTCCCTTTCATTTTCATTTTCATTCCATTTCATTTTCACTTTTCACGTTCGTTGCTTGAATCTTTAGTTGTGGCTTAAACAGCCAGCGGAAGTGCTCTCAACTTGGCTAATAAATTTGATCTTGTGGCCAATGCTAAAGCTATTAACGATCTATAAATCGGACATAAAACGTTTAACAGTTTCGAAATATCGCCACCACCTCACAGACAACATCATTATCAACAGAGTCGCTGAAATCAAATTGAAAAACAATACAAATCTTTGATTGCAGTGTATTAATGAAGGTGGCCAAAAATCTTATAAATTAATTATGATCACAGACACATGACCACATTGTTTCTGGCCTATGTTGTTAGTGTTTTTTCATTGTTAACAAGGTTTGGTGCGAGGACACGGTACTTGATCTGCTTAACTGGGCTCAGATTTTTTTGGTTTTGGGGGCGTCGCTTGACTGCTGCTACAAGCTCAAGTATCATGGCAGCAAGTGGCAAGTGGCATGTGGCAAGTGGCAAGTATCAAGCAGCAAGTGCCAAGTGTCTCATGTTGCAATCGTTCAATATAATTGGCCCACATGTGCCACACGGCGTATACGCAATATGCGATTTCACGATCTGTGTCTGCCACTTTGTGGCTTTGTGGTTCCGCTGACTTGGAGTGGAGAGCGTGTACCGCTTTGTGTGGCACAGTGACAGATCTGGTAGACCAACTCAGACTTGGACAACTTATTAACATTGGGGACAAGCAGCTTATGCCCACAACAACGTCAACAAATCAAACCAGTTAAGCACGGAGCCAAGATCAAATCAAATTGTAGTGCACTTGGTTAACGCCACCATTTAGAGCCATGACGCGGCCATTTTATTTATAATTATAGCAAAGCATTTATTAATTACAGTATTCAATTTTATATTTACAGCATTTGCTTGACGACGCATCATGGCAGCCAAACCGAAATTTGACTTTCAGAAGGAGCAAAATGTGGAAACTATCGGTCATGTCGATGATGATGAAGTTGATCGCATCGCGGCCAGTTTCAAAGGACGTTCCCTGTTCATAACGGGCGGCACTGGATTCCTGGGCAAGGTCCTTGTCGAGAAACTATTACGGTAGGTTCTTTAGTCTAAAACATTATTTTAGAAAATATGGCCAACAAATTGAAAAATTCACTTAAAATCGTGAATCGTCAAAAAACCCAATACCTCCTCAACTTTGGGGAGCTATTACTTAGTCAAAAGTCAACCGATTTTCAAAGTTTTTTCGATTTTATTATTGGTTTCGATTCTATAGTCATAATAAACTTTAATTTAGTTGATTTGAAGAAATACTTTTGAAAATATGAGCAAAAGAGTAAAAAAGTTCATAAATTTGTAGTTTGACCATTAAAATTGAGGTCTTTATCAACTTTGAGAGTCCATAACTTTTTCAAAAATGAACCGATTTTGAAAATTTCTGCAGTTTTATCAACAGTACAAAGCCTATTTTGAATCTGCATCAAAATTTTTTCAATTATGATACTTTAAAATTTTGACCCATTTTTTACGATTTTTGCATATTAACCCCTTACAAAAAGTCAAAAAAAGTGAAAGTATTGAAATCGCAATTTTTTGTCCTCATTGGATTTCTGGCATCAAAATATGTATAAAAAACTTTACCGCACTAAATTTAGAGCAGTATTTTAGAAAATATGGCCAAAAAAGTGAAAAGTTCACTTAAAATGGTGAATCTTCGAAAAATCCGATATCTCCTCAACTTTGGGGAGCTATTACTTAGTCAAAAGTCAACCGATTTTCAAAATTTTTTTCAATTTTATTATTGGTTTCGATTCTATAGTCATAAAAAACTTTAAGTTAGTTGATTTGAAGAAATACTTTTGAAAATATGAGCAAAAGAGTAAAAAAGTTCATAAATTTGTAGTTTGACCATTAAAATTGAGGTCTTTATCAACTTTGAGAGTCCATAACTTTCTCAAAAATGAACCGATTTTGAAAATTTCTGCAGTTTTATCAACAGTAGGAAGCATATTTTGAATCTGCATCAAAATTTTTTCAATTATGATACTTTTAAATTTTGACCCATTTTTTACGATTTTTGCATACCAACCCCTTACAAAAAATTCAAAAAAAGTGAAAGTATTGAAATCGGAAATTTTTGTCCTCATTGGATTTCTGGCATCAAAATATGTATAAAAAACTTTACCGCACTAAATTTAGAGCAGTATTTTAGAAACTATGGCCAAAAAAGTGAAAAATTCACGTAAAATGGTAAATCGTCAAAAAACCCAATACCTCCTCAACTTTGGGGAGCTATTATTTCTATAGTCATAAAAAACTTTAAGTTAGTTGATTTGAAGAAATACTTTTGAAAATATGAGCAAAAGAGTAAAAAAGTTCATAAATTTGTAGTTTGACCATTAAAATTGAGGTCTTTATCAACTTTGAGAGTCCATAACTTTCTCAAAAATGAACCGATTTTGAAAATTTCTGCAGTTTTATCAACAGTAGGAAGCATATTTTGAGTCTGCATCAAAATTTTTTCAATTATGATACTTTTAAATTTTGACCCATTTTTTACGATTTTTGCATACCAACCCCTTACAAAAAATTCAAAAAAAGTGAAAGTATTGAAATCGGAAATTTTTTGTCCTCATTGGATTTCTGGCATCAAAATATGTATAAAAAACTTTACCGCACTAAATTTAGATCAGTATTTTAGAAAATATGGCCAAAAAAGTGAAAAATTCACGTAAAATAGTGAATCGTCAAAAAGTCCGATATCTCCTCAACTTTGGGGAGCTATTACTTAGTCAAAAGTCAACCGATTTTCAAAATTTTTTCGATTTTATTATTGGTTTCGATTGTATAGTCATAATAAACTTTAATTTAGTTGATTTGAAGAAATACTTTTGAAAATATGAGCAAAAGAGTAAAAAAGTTCATAAATTTGTAGTTTGACCATTAAAATTGAGGTCTTTATCAACTTTGAGAGTCCATAACTTTTTCAAAAATGAATCGATTTTGAAAATTTCTGCAGTTTTATCAACAGTACGAAGCATATTTTGAATCTGCATCAAAATTTTTTCAAATTTGATACTTTTAAATTTTGACCCATTTTTTACGATTTTTGCATACCAACCCCTTACAAAAAATTCAAAAAAAGTGAAAGTATTGAAATCGGAATTTTTTGTCCTCATTGGATTTCTGGCATCAAAATATGTATAAAAAACTTTACCGCACTAAATTTAGAGCAGTATTTTAGGAAATATGGCCAAGAAAGTGAAAAGTTCACTTAAAATGGTGAATCTTCGAAAAACCCAATACCTCCTCAACTTTGGGGAGCTATTACTTAGTCAAAAGTCAACCGATTTTCAAAATTTTTTCGATTTTATTATTGGTTTCGATTCTATAGTCATAAAAAACTTTAAGTTAGTTGATTTGAAGAAATACTTTTGAAAATATGAGCAAAAGAGTAAAAAAGTTCATAAATTTGTAGTTTGACCAATAAAATTGAGGTCTTTATCAACTTTGAGAGTCCATAACTTTCTCAAAAATGAACCGATTTTGAAAATTTCTGCAGTTTTATCAACAGTAGGAAGCATATTTTGAATCTGCAGCAAAATTTTTTCAATTATGATACTTTAAAATTTTGACCCATTTTTTACGATTTTTGCATACCAACCCCTTACAAAAAATTCAAAAAAAGTGAAAGTATTGAAATCGGAAATTTTTGTCCTCATTGGATTTCTGGCATCAAAATATGTATAAAAATCTTTACCGCACTAAATTTAGAGCAGTATTTTAGAAAATATGGCCAAAAAAGTGAAAAATTCACGTAAAATGGTAAATCGTCAAAAAACCCAATACCTCCTCAACTTTGGGGAGCTATTACTTAGTCAAAAGTCAACCGATTTTCAAAATTTATTATTGGTTTCGATTCTATAGTCATAAAAAACTTTAAGTTAGTTGATTTGAAGAAATACTTTTGAAAATATGAGCAAAAGAGTAAAAAAGTTCATAAATTTGTAGTTTGACCATTAAAATTGAGGTCTTTATCAACTTTGAGAGTCCATAACTTTTTCAAAAATGAACCGATTTTGAAAATTTCTGCAGTTTTATCAACAGTACGAAGCATGTTTTGAATCTGCATCAAAATTTTTTCAATTATGATACTTTAAAATTTTGACCCATATTTTACGATTTTTGCATACCAACCCCTTACAAAAAATTCAAAAAAAGTGAAAGTATTGAAATCGGAATTTTTTTGTCCTCATTGGATTTCTGGCATCAAAATATGTATAAAAATCTTTACCGCACTAAATTTAGATCAGTATTTTAGAAAATATGGCCAAAAAAGTGAAAAATTCACGTAAAATAGTGAATCGTCAAAAAGTCCGATATCTCCTCAACTTTGGGGAGCTATTACTTAGTCAAAAGTCAACCGATTTTCAAAATTTTTTCGATTTTATTATTAGTTTCGATTGTATAGTCATAATAAACTTTAATTTAGTTGATTTGAAGAAATACTTTTGAAAATATGAGCAAAAGAGTAAAAAAGTTCATAAATTTGTAGTTTGACCATTAAAATTGAGGTCTTTATCAACTTTGAGAGTCCATAACTTTTTCAAAAATGAATCGATTTTGAAAATTTCTGCAGTTTTATCAACAGTACGAAGCATATTTTGAATCTGCATCAAAATTTTTTCAAATTTGATACTTTTAAATTTTGACCCATTTTTTACGATTTTTGCATACCAACCCCTTACAAAAAATTCAAAAAAAGTGAAAGTATTGAAATCGGAATTTTTTGTCCTCATTGGATTTCTGGCATCAAAATATGTATAAAAAACTTTACCGCACTAAATTTAGAGCAGTATTTTAGGAAATATGGCCAAGAAAGTGAAAAGTTCACTTAAAATGGTGAATCTTCGAAAAACCCAATACCTCCTCAACTTTGGGGAGCTATTACTTAGTCAAAAGTCAACCGATTTTCAAAATTTTTTCGATTTTATTATTGGTTTCGATTCTATAGTCATAATAAACTTTAATTTAGTTGATTTGAAGAAATACTTTTGAAAATATGAGCAAAACATGAACCGATTTTGAAAATTTTAGCAAATTTGTCATCAATTTGAATCATATAATAGTTTTTAACCTAAATTTTTAACAAATAATCCATTTCTTAATTCACAACTCCCGATTCACAACTATTTCTTCACAAGTTTTCTAATTTCAATGAGTTTCGATGTAGATTGCGTGTTAAACCAGCTTCGGTGGCTACGCAGTTAATTTGAAAGTGGGCGAAGGAGTTTTTCCGGCTGCTCTGCTGCAGTTTCTCCAGTGGATGGAGGTGTTGGAAGGACGAGCAGCTGTCTGCATACGTGACCTCAGTATCTTTAGATTAATAGTGATTATGTGTTATTAAATGTTTTGCAGGTCGTGTGGAGAACTGAAGCGAATTTATTTGCTCATACGACCCAAGAAGGGTAAGGATCCGCAGGAGCGCATTAAGGATATATTCCAGAATGTGGTAAGCAAACCGAAGCACATTATAATGAATAATCCCTTTCCCATTTAACTTAATCAACTTCTTGCTTCGCAGTTATTTGACCAGGTGAAAGAGGCGCGAGGCGAGCAGAAGATACTGGAGCAGGTGGTGGCCATAGCTGGAGATGTGTTGCTGCCGGGTCTGGGAATCTCTGAGAAAGATCTGCAAACCCTACGCAATGAGGTGTCCATTGTCTATCATTGCGCAGCCACAGTGCGGTAGGTCAACTAAGATTTGGTTTATCTACATATGGAGGTCGGAATATAACCTGTATCCCATCACTTAGATTCGATGAACCTTTGCGCAATGCCGTCTTCATGAACACTCGAGGCACCAAGTACATGCTGGAACTGGCGGGAACGCTGAAGCATCTGGAGTTCTTTGCCTACTGCTCGACGGCATACTGTCATCTCCACGTGAAGACGCTGTACGAGAAACCTTACGATCCACCAGCAAATCCCCACCAAGTGATTCAGGCCTGCGAGTGGCTGACCGACGAGGAGGTCTCGCTCATTGAGCGTAAGGTTTTGGGGGACATACCCAATACCTATGCGTATACGAAGTCCCTGGCTGAGGCTTTGGTCGTGGAGAAGTTCAATGAGTTGCCAGCGGTCATATTGCGGCCCTCCATTGTCATACCCATCTGGAAGGAGCCCATTCCCGGCTGGACGGACAACATAAACGGACCCACAGGTCTGCTTATTGGTGCTGGCAAAGGTGTCATTCGCACCATGTACTGCAACTCATCCGGTTACGGTGACTTTCTGCCCGTGGATATTGCTGTGAATGGTATTCTGGTTGCCAGCTGGCGTAACATTACGGTGGGCACGGATAACTCGAATCGTGTGGCTCACATGACCTCATCCAACGATATCAAGGTATCCTGGGCAGAGATTATCGAACTGGGCCGTTGGGTTATTGAGAATAAGGTTCCGCTTAACGGAGTAGCCTGGTATCCCGGAGGTTCCATGAAATCCAACTACATAGTGCACTATATCTGCATGGTGCTCTTCCAATGGATTCCAGCTCTCTTTGTCGACGCACTGCTCATCCTCCTGCGTTATCCGCCCGTGTAAGATACAATCAACATTAAGAAGAAGAGTCTCTTTCATTATGTTTCCCCTTGCAGCCTTTGCCGTGTTCAGAATCGTATCTATAAGGGATTTGAGGTCTTTGAGTACTATGCGAACAATGTCTGGAGTTTCGATAATTCGGAAGCGGTTAAATTACGAAAATTAATGAACAACAAGGAACGAAGAACTTATGTGATTGAGAAGATTGATTTGGATCTGATAGACTATTTCACCCAAAGCGTATTATGTGCCCGTCGACTGATACTTAAGGAATCGGATGAATCCATTCCAGCGGCTAGGCGTCACATGAAAATGTAAATAATATATTATAATATTTGAATGTCATACTTGTAGCTAAATTAACAAATTCATTGATTTCGTTATAGCATGTGGGTCGTGGACAAGCTGTTCAAGGGCATGTGGCTGTTTGGCATCTTGTATATGCTCTATAAATGTTTCTTCGCTAGCTAAATTTGGACATATATTTAAGTTTACTTAAGTGCTTGAGACCAAAAGTTGCCCCAAACGCTCAAAATAACGTAATTAATAATAACTTTTTTAATATTTTTAAGTCTTTATAGTTGTAATCGGTGCTGATTAACTCATTAAGTAATTTTAATAACTAGTATTACGTTTTGAAATTCAGCAATAAAATATAAGTTCCACCCCTACTCAGATAAATTTAATTTGCAATTTAATTTGCTTTCAAATACGTATTTTTAAATTTAGCGCCAAATTCAGAGTTGTATGTGAAGTTACCGATTAATTCGTCGCATGAACGGGTAATGTATCGATAGCTGTGTCGTAGCAAGTTATCGAACATGCATATCATCTCTGGGCTGTGTACACACTTTTTCTTCGGTCGACCAACACACATTCTGCTCTCGGCGATTTTGTCTAAAATCTTATAGTAAAATTAACAAAAATGTTGGGCCGCAGCAGTGTTATTGCACGTAACTTCTCCCAGTCGATGGTGCGCTACAGCGGCCATGGCGGTGTTCCCGGTGAGGTAAGCAATTGTGTCATCCCCAGCACACAGTGTGGTTACATAATTGGTGAATGACAAACTAGACATAATCCTGATGGAAACTTTATGATATCAGTGATAAAACTATACTCCAATTGCAGAACTTGCCCTTCAGCCTGCAGAACAAATACAGGGTCACTGCTTTGTTCACCATCGGCTGTGTTTTGGGTTTCGGTTCCCCCTTCCTGATCGTCAGACATCAGCTGCTGAAGAAGTAAAGTGTCCACAGCAGCCCCAAAATAAAGCGACAACAGCAGCAAAGAAACAACAAAATGTAAGGTTAGTTTTTATCGATTGATAATCGATTAATTTGCGGAATGATAAAAATTGGATTTCATTGCAGTTTACGTTTGTTGATTTCGCCGTCGTTGCACTGCTGTCGTGCATTGTGTTACAGCTTAAAATTAAGTCAAAAGTTTAAACATAATAAAACTTAACCACAAACTGTATGTAGACAGCAAGCAAGTTGAATTTGTTTACCCCTAGAACTAAGTAGGCGCCGCTAAATTCCACAGCACCTCCCCATCATATCGACTCTCATATCATATATCATCTACAACGGGGTAAGCACTAGAAATTAAGTTTCTTTTCGACTGCCGTTGAATTTTGTTAAAAGCAACATGAGTATTTGTGGATCACGTGCCAAAATGCCTAATCTGTTGTTGTTCAGTCAATCTGTGCGCTTGGCTCATGGTTATCCCGGTGGCTGTCCGGGTTTGGTGAGTACTCTGTATGGGAGCAACAGTGGCATCCATAATTCTATATACCGCTGTCCCACATAGAACATGCCCTTTCGCAAGGGAATGGATAATCCGCTGCGTTTTACCATATTCTGGACCATCCTAGGAACACTTGGGTTTGGTGCCCCGTTTCTAGTGTTGCGCCATCAACTGCTTCGCAATGTTTCAGTGCCACCAGCAGAGTAAGATATTCATCGAGATAATCTGGGCAAGATTCTGTCTAATCTGTAACTTACAGTTCCCAGGGGGAATAGTAATCCTAGGCTTCAAGTCAAATTTATTGTCATGGTTCTCTTCTAAAAATATGTATGGATATCTATAAATAATATATAGATCAATTAATTTAGATTGTAACAAATTCGTTTAGTTTAATTTTAGTGTCTGTTTAATTGACTATAAATCACAATTCCTCCTTGCCATCGAAGTCGTATTCGTCCTGGACGGGCGCCTCATCACAGTACTTGGCCTGCTCGGAACAGATTCTGATGTCCAGGTCATTGCCGAGTTCTTCGGCCTGGAAGGCTTTTAGGAATGTCTCCTCGTTGTCCTCGAGCACCTCCAGGCAAAAGTGTCCCAGGCTCTTGTTAAGATCACCGTCTTGCACAAAGTCCACCAGGGAAGACTCGGGATTCATTTTGCCATCGACAATCATCTTGAGGAGCGTAAATTTCCCATTGCTCTTGTAGGTGGCCTTTAGATAGTCCTCCATTTTGTCACCTGGAAGGTACGAGGTCTTCACAACTCCCCTCTCTCTTCGTTCGATTCAGTTAACTTACATATCTTCTCCATGAGTTCCGTGAGGAACATCTCGGATTTCACGAGACGCACGCGTTTCGTGACGGAATTTCCACTGGCATCCAGACGGAAGCCGCTGACATCCACCATCTTCTTGCTGTCCTCCTTGGCAATGGCATCCTCCAGCTCCTGCACAGTTGCCTTGCACACTATAAAAAACCCGGATTAATCAGTTTTGGATTAATCCCGGCATGCCAACAAGTGGTTCCGACTCCACCACCTCCTCCTCCTGATCTTACCATGACACTTGACTTCCTTGGATGTGAAACTGTAGGCAACTGTTTGGCTAATGGCGAACAGGGCAATCCACAATAATATGATATTCACTTTGTACATAGTTGCAATTTGTGTTTGTTAACAAATAATTTATAATATTCGAAAATAATTAACAACTTAAAACCACGTCAGCAGAATGTTGCAGGCGATTTGAAATACGTTAGGCCACAGTATGATAATTGTTAGACTGTAACAATTTGGACTATCTACGAGTAGCTTTGTTTAGCGGCCGGCCACATAAGCTTTAACTAAAAAATGTGATAAGAATATAAAAAAATCAAGGTGTTTACTGTCAGTCTCCTCTCTATACTCCACTCCAATTGGAATTCAACGACAACAATTATTTAACAGAGCGTGTGCGGCCAACTTAACATTTTTCTAAACAACTAATAAAAGTGAGTACAACCACTATCGATATACACACACAATGTATCGATAACGTAGTTGTTGGTTGTCTGTCATAAAAAGCGCGCATTTTGATTCGCCCGTTTGCTATACTACAGTTAAATGCACAACTTTCACATGCGTGTGTGAGTGCATTAAGCAGAACTATTGTGCATGTGTGTGATATGCGCAGTTCTAAGCGCAACTGATGCTCAGTGTAATTTGCGAAAGTCTCGCGCGCAGTTGTCACAAATGTTATCAAAAAGCTCTCATTTTTGCTGCCGGTCACTAAAAGAAACGCGGCGCCCAAATGCAGTGCAATATAATATTTAATGAAGTGTTAAACAACTAAAATCTTTTGAAATACGTAATACTTATTAATTTCAATAATTATTATTAAAAATATCATTGCGAGTTCGCCTACAATTGGCGTTAATTAAACGCGTGTGCATATATATTCGTATGTATGTATGTGTGTGTGTGTGTGTGTCAGTGAGTGTCTAAAGTAAAGCTTCGCTCTGTGCGTCTGTGTGAGTGTGTCTATGTGCACTCTTTTTTTTTATTCTCTGCCTTTCCTTCTTTGCTTTAATTGATAAGAATAAGCAATGAGAGCATTTGCTGTGCAGCAAAAGCAAAGTGTTGAGAGAATTTGCTTTACTATAACGTGATTATGATTATAATGCTGCCGCTGCTGCTGGTGATGTTGATGATGATCATCAATCAGCATGAATAAAGTTCGTATTACAACTGTATCTTAGCCGGCAACTTTAGCCGTGTTGACCCGCATCTGTTAATTCGTTTCGTCTGCTGATAAGCTCTACTTTTATTTGAAATTATTTCTATAAAAATAAACATTTGCGAAATTTTGCGAATCAATCAATGCCAAACAGTGCAAATTTCACAAAAAGAACTTATCATGCCAAATCGGTTTAAATTTTTTAAAGCTTGATATTGTTTTTATTTACAATTGTATGTATACTGTATAAGGTATAGAGTTTAACTTTGACCTAGTTGCGTTTCCGAACGCACAGACAGACAACCCTGCGTCCATTTCGGCGGCAGCGACAAACGGCGCGTTTCTGGCGACTATGCGAATCGCTAGTGTCCTTCGCCTCCTGCTCTTGCCCAACACTCAAGTGCTGCTCCACGTCTTCCGTAAGTTCCTCGTTTTCCTCATACTGTATGATCTCCGTTGCGTCCTCAACGTCCGCTGCCAGGGCTGCGACTGCAGAATGCTCTTCGGTCTGTGCCTTTGTCAGACAGATTAGGGCTCCAAGCAGTAAGAGAATAATTCTGAACTTCATTATGAGACCTGAGATTGGGTAATGTCCACTGGTCAGGCTTGAGAGCTCTTAAATAGACCCAGTTGAGCAGTTCCATGAGCTCTGCTAATACAATAAAATTATATAGATAATTCGGGGGATTTCGTTGACGTGATTTCCTTTGAACAAAAGACTCTTTGCTGGAGCTATCTTGGGTCACGTATACGCATAAATTAAGTCTACTTGAACTGAGGTTTGGTAATTGGGATTCACTTTTTCTGAAAATTAATATTTGTATATTGTAAAACTATATTCTGTAGCGGAATAATCGGGGAAGTAACTAACTAATTTTCAGACTAATTGATTTATGGACTCGCACTGATTGATAGTTAATAAAGTTTCATGGAAAATTTGAAGTTTTAATGAGATACATTCAAGAGTTATTCATATGGATTTTCTCATGTTAATTACAAAATATGTCTGATATTTTGTACCACAAAAAAAAAAACTAATCAATGTTGCACATACTAAAAAGCTGATATCTTCAAGAACTTGTTATCGACACTATGTTCAGAAAGTCAATTTGAAGTAAATTTTATTTTTCAAAATTTTTACATAGATTTATTTAGTGGGAAGTGGCTGAGATCTTCGGCAAATGCAGACGCCCTTCTCATTGCAGTAACCTCCTGTATCGCCTTGGGCTATGCAGCGTGCCGCACATAGGGAATGATTCATTTGCAATCCACTCAATAGATCACAGCTAATGTTATCCGGGAATTGTCCTCTCCAAATCTGTGCGGTAGACACTGTCAACCAGAGGTTAAGGAGACCCAAAAAGAGTGTAAATTTCATTCCAGAAAATTGATCTTTGATGTTGAAGGTTAAAACTCGAAACTGATCCAATATCGTTAAGGCAATGGGCTTTTAAAGCATATGGACTGTAGGTTCTCACTACAGGTAATTAGGCTAATTGCAGTTCACCAAAGGTATGTCTATATACCAAGTATATATAGTAAAAATTGGTTTGAATTTTATATAACTATGCCAAAGTTGCGATATTCTTAACTTAACTTTGACGTTTCTTGATCTTTGGAATGCGGCACGATTAATCTCGTTTTCACTAGAAGTATGTTCTCATAAAACTTAAGAAATATATTTTTCTTTTGATGAATTCAATTGGATTTTTAAGTTTACAATTGTTTTTGCTGATGCTGTTAAAAAATCTTCGAAGATTTCTGGGAAAGTTTCAAATGGTTTCTGCTAGCCTAAGATACAATCAAATATATGTACATTCATATGGTTATGGATACAGATTCAGATACATTTAGATACTTGCAGCAACAACATAATAATTTCAACTGAAATGTTTCTTCAACAAATGAAAAATAACAATAACAAATATAAATATAAAGACAAACAGTGAAAAATTGGACAATGATTAGTTAAGTACATAAACGGGGCGTGTATCTATGTAGCTGTATCTCAAGATGTATCTGTAGCTGTAGTTGTATCTGTATCTGTATGTTTTTCTTTTATTTTCTATGCGAACAGCGAACACAAAAAAAAAGAAGAAAAAGAAATGGGGAAACAAACGGCGGCTACCAAATGCGTCTTCATCCATGGGCATTATTATTGACACTCCTCAAGTGGTTCTCCTGCTTGTAAAGTTGCCTCCCGCTCTATCCCAGCTCACCTCTCTTGTATCTCTTATTCTCTACTTGTCTCTCTCTCTCTCTCCCTATGTCTCTTTCATGCTGTTTACTTTTGTTATCGTCGATATTGTATTGAATTTGGCGTCATACTGTCTGCCAGTCGCTGTCTCCATCCCAACAGCGTCTCCGTCGATGTGGCCCTCATACCACGACCGGTAACTCCGTGCAACTCTCCCTCCAATAACATCTACAGCATGTTCGGCCATAAAAGAAGACCACAAAAATACAACTTGGAACAAGCGACCGAAAACAATAGGCAACAAGGGCCTGACCGGGGGCAAACACACAGACAGACAGCCGAACAGATAGACAGACGGTCGAACGGACGGACGGACGAACACAGCAGTCAGCAGGGTATCGTTAGTTGCCGTCACACTGTCTGGCAGGTTTCACACAGATACCCCCGATACCAACGGCAGCAAAAGCATCGGTTGCCACTTCGGCTTTGGGTTGGGATCGACACCGGCCGGCCAAGTCCGTTTTCAGGCAGCGGCTCTATAAATCACAGATGTGTGCGACTGCCTGGCTAGAGGGACAAAGGGAGAGTGGGGAGACAGGAGCTGTGCCACAATCGCAGTCTCAGTCTCAGACCCAATCCCAGTTTCAGTGCCGAACGAGTGCATATCTCACGTTTTCCTTTTCGCCTTTTACTTTGCCTGCTAATACCCTGTAAAATATATAAATACTTAAGAGGTGATATGAAAGACAAGCATGAATGTGCTTAGAAAAAAAAAATTATTAATTGTTGCTTTAAATGTTTTATAGAGAAAACTATTTATGGATATATTAAATATTTTCAGAGATATTTGTTTATTCCGAGTTTAAATATTTTTAAAGAACCAAGCCAGATTAATCTACATTGTTTTCTTTAAAACAAACGTTTTTAAACTGTTAACCTTTACTATATTTAGTTTTCACAAGGGATTATATATTGATCTCTAAGTTTCAAGACAATAGAGAAAGCTTTCAACATACATATATAGTTACAAAGGATAACAACGGATATCTGTAGAAAAAATTTGTTGGAGATAGTTTGCTGTCTTAAAATTACTGGGTGACTGTTAGTTACGCTTCTCTAAACTGAGAACTATTGCTAGCCTTTTTTTTAACACTTTTTGATTTCTGATTTTTTTTGTTGTTCCTTTTTGGCCTTTTGGTAGAGCCACAGCTGGCTGGGCATAGAGATCCCACCGACTGGCATTACCAGTGGCTTGTTTTGTTTTTAGCTATCTCCTTTCGTCTCTCTTTGTCTATGTCTTTCTTGCTCACTCCCTGTGAACCTCTTGAGATATACAAAGGAAGATAAATTTCACACTTACACGCACTCTCAAGAGGTGTTCGCTCACTGTGTGTGTGTGTATGTGTGTGTGTGTGTGTGTTGAGGATCGTCTCTGTCGCGTACCTTTATGCTGGCCGCTGTCCAGCTGAAGCAGCAGCATTGGGAGAAGGAGCAGAGAATGAGAATGTGTAAAAAAAATGAAAAGATAAGATATGGCAGCAGACAGCACCAGACATTGTGGCGACACTGCCTCATTGTCCAGCGATGCCTCCAACTCTGCTGACCAACTGCGAGCGCACGAAGGCGACAACGACGAACACGAACACGATGACGACGACGACGACGACGATGGCGACGATGATCAACAGGCAGTTCGTTTGCGTGCGGTGTCTGTTTCGCTCACTCTTGCACTTGCTCACACACGCACACTCTTACACATACTCACAGTTGATTACGCTCAATTGAGCGCGCGCTCTGCTTGCGTTCGCTCTCTGATTCTCTCTCTATATGTGTTGGCCACACTCTCGGCCAAAATGCGCTGCGCTGTGCTGCGCTGCTCCCTGACGCGAAGACTCCTATGGAAGGCCTCAGTCGTATTTGAAACTTGGCGACGCACGGTTTGATTTTCTTCTTGAATTCGATACGAATATTGATTATTTTGTGCATGCGCTGTCTCGCTCGCACCCGCACGCAGTTATTGTTGATCATTTCATATTGTTGCGAATAAACAAACAGCAGCAGAAGCTGAAGAAGTAGTAGAAACAGACCGATCATAAGTTCCCAAAATTGTTATACAGAAAAAATTGTGCCTGGGATCAATTCCTCCACGAATCTGGCAAAAAAAAAGAAACAAAAAACCACAACTAAAATTGCAGCTAAAAATAGCAGCGGCAATTGTTAAATAAATAAATAATTTCCAAAAGCCGCCCCTCAAAATCCACTAAAATAATTTTTCAATTCGAAAATTGCGACGAAGTTAAGATAAAATAATGTTGCGCCATTAATTGCTGAACAATTAATAACAATTTGACAACAATCTATCAACAAATTAATACACAAACGTTTCAATCTATTTGTGAACCGCCATTGTGAAAAATGTTTGGAAAATCGTTTCCCTTTGGAGCGACGTTGCTTCTGATCATGATCATGATGATGATGGCGATGGTGATGCTCAGTCAGGAGGCGGCAGCGGTGCCAAGTCTGCAGCGCAGGGAGCAACAGGTAAGTCCAAAAAATGAAACTTTTTGATTAACCGCTAAAGAATTGCAAAGCAGCACCCCCTCAACAACCCCCCTCAGCAGACCACACTTCAAAGAGATGGTGTAAATCCCAAGAAAACACTTGAATATTCCAGGTATTAAAAGTGATTGGTCAGACTTTTGACTCCTCTGACTCTACAAATTGTCTGGACATACACAAAAATAAAAAAAAAACAGAGTCGCAGTTAAAGCTGTTTTCTGTGTCTCTGCCTCTTTCTCCTCTTCATCTTCTTCTTCAACATCATCATCATCATCTTTAACTTCTTCAACTCTCGCCTGTTTGGCCTTTTTGCCCATGTCTTGACTGTCTGCTGCTGTTGCCGCCGCGCTGTCTGCGCCAACTTGTGCTTTGCCGGCAAACCCTGCCCCCATCTCCAACCTCAACTCCAGTTCGCCCTCTCTATAAAGCCCCCTGCAACCCACTGTAGGTGCTGCTCTTACCTATGCCGAGTCGGTGGTGTTGGTGTTCGGCTTTTGTTTTTGTTTCATGTGGCCGACGAACGTGTTTTGCAGAAAACAAGAACTGAGCAACGAGATTTGAGAACTGAGAACTCGGAGCTCAGAGAATTGGGCACTGAGCACTCAACTGAGATGTAAAATAAGAATGGTCACAAGTCAAAAACGTTTTGAGCCGCCTTTTTTTATTTCGCTGGTAGCCTTCACCTCAGCCAAGAACGAGAGTGGGGGAAGGGAGACACGCGGGAGTGTAGGGAGAAACTGCGAAAGGTAGTGCTGGGTCTTAGCCATGTCCAATGTCCCTGTCCATGCTAAGCTGCCTGATGATGACAAAGTGTGAAGCTCTTTTTTTGCGCTGCTGTTGTTGCATATTCTCTCTTTCTCTATCTCTCTCTCTCTCTCTTTCTCTCTCTGTGTTCTCCCTTAAGCAAGAGCGTGAGAACTGTCAGTCAATAATTTTGTCGTAACAATCCTTGAGCTTCCCACAGACGAGCAACAGGAATGAATGCTGTTGGCACAGGGTGACTCGCGTCACGCTTAGATCATAATTCGTTTATTTATGGCACGTCTTTGGGATAACAACGCCCTATTTCTATTGCTACTGCAAATGCCATTCGCATCGATAATTAGACACATTATGTGAATTCGAATTCGAACTCGACATCGAATCTGAATGGGAATGCAAAAGCGCTTTACAGCTTGGCGCCGTTTTCTTTCGTATCGATGGAATTCAATATGCTTATACAGACATTACACACACACACACACACACACATACTTCTACTTATTTAGATATATGTGCATACATATATACATACATATAGACAGACAGATGCCCTACTCATGGTCAGGTATCAAGCACAGGTAACAACACTCAGCCCAAAACAGCTTTTGCCCGATCAGCAGTAACTGCAATTATGCCACAAACTAAATAAAAACATATACACACATACATTCTGTTCCTTTGTATGTGTGCGTGTGTGTGTGTGTAATCTAGTCGGTGCAAGCTGCGACTCATCTGTTATTGTATACCCTAATCAGCTCCAATTACCTTATGTTTTAGCGCTTATTTCACATTACAAGTAAATCAAACAGTCCTCGCTGACGCTACACGCTTTTATATTGAAGTAATGCGATATTGTATGATACATGCAACACTTTATTTATCTATTAGTTATGATTAAGTACACCATGCTTACACTTATATTGATTTATTGTCTCTTCACCAACTGCACGCACCACAAGTGCACACAGTGAGAAAGAGAGCGTGTGTGAAAGAGAGTCTGATTCACACTGTAAAGATATGCTGTTGCGCTGACTGCGCAGTCGACACGGCTGCATTCGCATTCTGCAAAAATTAAGGCGCTGTGTAACTGCAGAACTCATTAACATGCGATCTGCAGC
Organism: Drosophila quadrilineata; assembly: GCA_018150725.1. NCBI lineage: Eukaryota > Metazoa > Arthropoda > Insecta > Diptera > Drosophilidae > Drosophila > Drosophila quadrilineata. Next base: position 4,980,445 of record JAECWN010000407.1, read on the forward strand.
AGTACAAGTGGGTGCTGTTAAGTTCACCCGGCTGCTTTCACTCCTCTGTGAACTCTTCTTACTCACACTAACATACCAAATAGTTAACAGAGTAATTAACACTGTAGTCATGCCATCGTCGACGTCACGTTGTTTTGAGCTGGACTTTGTGTTATTGAGTTCATAATTTCGTTTTTCCCATAACACTTCAAAATAATACAATACATTTATAGACAAGTAAGTTTTCGCAATGTTTTCTTTATCATTAATACAAATTCACACAGGCTGTAACTAATTAATGTCATAAAAATTTGTTGCCTATCGAAAGCGTCACAAAACAAGTCGCTGTAATGGCAAAAAAAGAGACCAACAAAAAATGTTTTAATAATACATATTTTCGCACTAAACAAGATACTGGACACGCACGCATATACACAGACAAGAGACGGACTGTTGGCCATAAATTTTTGGTCAATATTTGGTTTGGGAACTGGCAACAGTAACAACAACAAACACCTTTGATTTTCATATTAGCTTCGCTTTATGTTCTGCTGACGCAGGCGCAGCCTCTCGATTGCAGCCATTTCGCATGCAAGTCACGCAGCGACTGCGACGTCAACGTTAACAGCCACTGCGACAGAGACTGTGACTGTGACTGCTAAGGAGACTTGAATTCGGTTGTCTGTCGTCTATAAATGTAATAAATCATTTAACGCGTGTTTGATATTATATACGATTTTGGTTCGTAATCCCATATGGATTGCAAAAATGAAATATCATATGGTATCTATTATATGTATGTATTTCTCACGATTCGCACTTCTCACGTGCCCTGCCATTCACACCTTTTTGCAGTCACCATCGGCGTCTCTGTCGCTGTCACTTGCGGAATGCGCCGCCAAGCAGGGCGAGTGCGACGATAGCGTGGGTCCAGTTTGCGGCACCGATGACCAGACCTATCCCACACGCTGCCATTTGCTCCGAGTGCAGTGCAGCGGGCACCAGGTCAGCTTCAAGCACAGCGGAAACTGCAAGGGTAACCCTCAAAGTCTCTACAGAACCTTTCCTCTCCAACTAACCAACCTTCCGTTGCTTAGGTTGTTTGGCTGCCCGTCAGTATGCGCTGCGCGAACGTCAACGTAACCCGAAGATCTTCTTCCCGCGTTGTCGCGGCGATGGGAACTATGCGGCCGTACAGTGTTTGACGGATACCGGCTGCTGGTGCAGCGACAGCGGCGGTAACCCCATCAAGAACACCTCGACCCGCCGCGGTAGACCCAAGTGCCAACGATTCTATCGCCGTCGGGCACCGATACGCCAAGCCAGTTCTCCAGAGGCGGATGCCAGTGGACCGGGTCACCGTGTATGCAGCCGAACTGATCGGGCGGCATTCAATAGCCAGCTGATGGGACTCTTTCGTGGGGAATTCGAACGCTCGAGGCAGTTGGCTGGGGCCAGCGATGCCTCCGTCTTGGATTGGAAATTCACCCAGTTGGATAGGAATGGCAATCAATTGCTGGACAGGCCAGAAGTGCGTGAGCTGAAGAAGATTGTAAAGCGGGTAAGTACAACTATCTGACGGACTGTCTGTTGTCTGCCACATGCCAGACGAACGACAACAACATCCATTGAACCCGAAGGGGGAATCTCAATTCGATATTGTAAAACCATTTCGTATGCATGACCAACCACTACAGGCGGTGAAGCCGAGACGTTGTGGACGTGCCTTGGGCAAGTACTGTGATGTCAGCCGCGACGACAACTTGTCCCGTCTAGAGTGGAGCAACTGCCTCACCAAAGATGCCAGCCAACGTGAGTATACCAAGTAGCTTGCATGAAAATCGCATAGAGAGGCGCATGTGCGAACCTGCATGCAAGTTGGTCATGTGTTTAGCTTAGTTCACTGTCATGTCGCTCTGTCATGGGTTGTCTATCATATCATATCATACTACTATCATGTGTGCCCCCATACAGGCAAATCCGCTGTCAACACTGCTCCTCATCGCAGCCACTTCACCAACCTGCCCATTCGACCGAGCGATACCCACAACACGAACACGATTGGCAGCAGCATCGATGGTACCAGTGGCCACTCCCATGAGTTTATGGGCAATGAGAGCGGCGAGGAGGAGGTGGAGGCGGATGCGGACTACACTGATGAGGACGACAGCATGACCCAAACGCTAACCTCATCATTCACCTGTAAGTAGTTGTTTTTTTTTCGTTGGCCTCGATTGATCTTGAGTAATACCCGAAAGTAACATCCACATACATAGCACTTGGCATGCCCACCAAGGACAGAGTCATCTCAATTCTAATGGATCTTTCGTTCACAGTTCTGAATCCCACCAAATCGGATACGCCCAACAATGAGAGCGAAGGTGACACCAACTGCTGGACGGATCGTGAGCTGGCACGTGAAGAACAACGCGTAAGTCTTTCCTCTGTCTTTCTTCGTTCACCTATCCCTGACTAAGAGGTTCTTCCTCCTTCATTTGCAGCATGTGGGAAACAGTTCCTTCTTTGTGCCGGAATGCACAGCCGATGGCAGATATAAACGTGTTCAGTGCTACAGCTCCATTTGTTGGTGCGTCAACGAGGAGACGGGTAAAAATATACCCGGTACCTTCAGCAAGAAGCGACCGCAGTGCGATGAGGCCGCCGTAGTACGTGCAATGAAGGGTTGCACCGGTGCTCGCAAGATACAGTTCTTAAAAGAGCTCAAAGAGTTTCTCAACACGAAAATCCTACCCAATACCGCAAATACCGCGTAAGTATTGGAGTTATACCGCAACCAACCTCAGCTGATGAGTTTTATTCCTTGCAGAAATTTAACCTTGTGGAAGAGCGAAGATGAGCGCATTGCCACGCTGAGCTTTGTGTTTCTGGACAAGAACAAAAGCAAGTCGTGGGAACGCAAAGAATGGAAAATCTTTCGTGATCTGGTCACCAGTGCCAGGTATTGGAATCATAGTTATATTATTAATATAAATGTATACATAATTTCTCCCTCATTCTTATCCTATTCGCTTAGTAATTTGAGGAAATGCGGCAAGAAGATGCCTCGCTACTGTGATGTGAATGGGGATAAGAAGATCTCATTGTCCGAGTGGGTCAACTGTCTGCAGTCTCAGCGAGCGGAGACAACAACCACATCCAAACCGCCACAGTATAGTAAGTTCAGCAACCATAAAATAAGAAGTTGAGAATTTTAATGACTATTATGATATCTTATCTTGCAGATGAGACGGTCACATCCCGGCTCCTGGGATCAAATCCATTGGAGACATATCTTAAAGATTAGAATTGTAGTAATGATGTTGCTTGTTTATTTTTATGTAATCTGCTGCTACTCATTAGATGTGCCATGTTGGGTGGTGGTGGAGAAGCAGGAGGAGCTTTTATATGTGTCCCCCAACTACTCTAACTACCACATACACACACACACACTCACACACTCATTCATCCCCCTCACACATACACTCACATTCCTAGCATATAGATTCTATCATTTAAATATATGTGTTTAGTGTTGTAAATATTATTGAATATACTTGTACTAATAGGTTTAATGTGTATGTCAAATGTTTTGAAATTTAGCGGGCTTTTAGTTTACATAGGCAGCAGCGTTAATGTTACGCAGTTGTGCGTTAACAGCGCTATGTTAACGCGAATTGCTCTGACCGCCATTTTAACGCATGTTTATCGATCACAAATGAACAGTTAGTTTAAAATCGTAAGTTTTGCGTTTATTATTTTGTTTTTGGTGGCAATGAATAATACTAGTTATATTAACAATTAGTGTGGTTATATACAGTGTTAACAAATTATCTAAGTGCACTAGCATCTGTTCGATCACATGTGTTATGTAGTTTTTGGTTTAATGTCCCGCCTTAATAATAAACTCGACAAATTGCTGTACGGCATCTCGAAGCCCAAGGAATACAAGATGGACACGATATAAACGATGACGACGAAGCCACAGTTGACAACAAACTGTTGAGGTATCATATTTTTAAATATATGTATGCATATTGGGGTAGACATAATTAAGTAACTTACCAGCATAAAGGGATCCGTTTGGGTGCTGGAGCTTGTGAAGCCAAAGATGAAGGAAATCACGAGGGGATTTAGCAGATAAATCGCATAGGTTAGTCGATTGATGTGCTGAAAGAGTGGTGCCTCCAGCAGGCGGGACCACCACACTCCACTGCCCTTAGCACTGCCCACTATCATCCAGCAGATGCTGAGCGAGAAGCAAATCCTGCCCAGCACAAACAACGAGGTGCTGAACCAGGGACCCAAATCTCGCTTGACAGTCGAATGGATGGTGATGAAGAACACCAGCAAGCAGAAGTGCCACAAGGCACGAGTTTGGAGCTCTGTCAGCTCAAAGTGCAGACGACGCTCCAACATGCACCAGGCGGCAATGGCGCCCACTATATAGGGAAGAATACGCACATAGGAACTGGTGTAGATGAGGGAGCCTGTGGTATAGAAGGCATCAAAGGAGAACTCAAACCGATGGTTGAGCCCGATGCCATAGGACCACAGTATGGTGGCTATTAAGCCACTAATCACTACCCCCTTGGCCAACTTGGGATGCCTAGAAGAGAAAAGAGGAAGGAATTAGCTAGAGAAATGATGCACCTACTCCATCTGTACTCACTTTACATAGAGGAACAGCATGGCATTGGCCAGCACAAAGTATTGCATGTCGCAGGCCAGGCTCCAGCTCCAGTTGAGACACATCTCCTGATGGCCAAAGAAGTTCTGTATGAAGAGCAGATTGCGCCACCAATGCTGACCGCACAGCTCATCGAATCTCTCATGAATGTGATAAACGGAGGTGTCTCCCATATAGGCAAAGAGTAGATCCACGCTGCCCATGACCATCAGGTAGAGGGGCACCAATCTCAGATACCTATGGAAGAGTAGCTTCCCATAGAGCTTCACATTGTCGAGCAGACCATTTTGACGCACTGCAGCCAACTGCTGCTCATTCCGCAAGAAGTTATAGGTCTGCAGAAAGCCACTGATTGTGAAGAAGACATCCACCAAGATGGGAGCGGTGGCCAGGAACTGGTAGAAGGCCTGCTCCGCATACGAGAGCAGCACTGTCTTGTTGTGCACGGTGAAGTACATGAACCAGAACACATGGAACACCAACAGCCAGATGGCGCACACCGAACGCAGTCCATTCATCAGCGGAATATCGGAGGATCTGCACTCCCTCGTTGCGCACATCCTACGCCAATTGTTGCTCAGATCGAAGCAGCTGACGAAGTTCTGGAGCGGCTGCCACTTGAGCAGTGTGTGCAGGGCACGCCACAGCTCCGATTCGACTGGTGCCAGTCCCAGGTCGTCATGTTGTCCATCCGCTGGAGGCGACTTGGCCGCCACACGCAGCTGCTGGGCGCACAACATGAAGGCACAGGTGGCCAGCACGGAGGCGATGACCAACTTGAAGCTGGTGCGCTCATAGAAGCTATCGCGGAGCTTCAGATCCTTCAGGTAGAGCACCTCCGGCTGCAGCTCAAAGATATCGTTGTCCATGTAGTTGCCGGACACATACTCGCTGGTCAGTGTCTTGATCTCGTCGGAGCTGCAGGCGCTGGGCAGGCACAGGCCAATGTGTATGATCTGCTCGGACATGAGCTTGATCTCCACCTGCCAGGGGGAACTATGACGCACATACACCACACGATAGTCCATGTCAAAGGGCGCCGTCTGTGTGACCAATCCATAGTGCATGACACGCTCATAGTTCCGGGACAACGTGATGTCCATGGGCTGCCTGAGACTCTGACAGGTCTGGCGACTGCCCAGCCAATAGTTGTGCCCAAACAGGAATCCCGACGTCTTGCTACCGGAGGCATCCAACACTACAGCAGGAGGAGGTGGTGGTGGAGGTTGGAGACAGTGATATGATTGGCAGCTGGAGAAGGGTTCGATTTGAAGATGCGCTTACCTTTCATGGCCCAAGGCTGTTTGCCGAGGATGCCACGCTGCACATGCTGCAGCTGCGCCAGACAGACACCATTCACATTGCTTCCATTGGCCACTTGGCTCAGTCCGTAGATGATGGAGCTGTGCGCCAACAGAGCTGCAGCGGCAGTGGACGACGGAGGAGGAGGAGCAGCAGCAGCAGCAGTGGCAGTCGCCACTTGAGGCATAGCTGAGAATGTCAGTGGCAAAGACCAAACACTGCTACTACCATTGTATGGAAACGTCTGCAGCTTGAGGCTGCTCTCATTCAGCGCTGCGTGGGATACGCTTAACTGCATCAAAAGCAGCGACGCCAGCAGAGGCAGCGACAGCAGAGCAGCAGCAGCAGCAGCTGCGTCTCTAAAACGACGATTCATGGCGCGAAGAGCGCTTTGGAAAAACGTACAAACTGAAAGCAGTCAATGAATAACAACATTGTCAATATCTGTAAGTATATATAGTATGTATATAGTATAGTATATATGTATGTCTATATGTCTGTAATTGTGCGTAGTTTGTCTGGTTGGTGGTCATAACAAATGCCGAACAAACACTTGAGGCTTTCCAACAGGGGCGTAAACAAATACAATTAGTTGGGGGCAGGTAAAAGCACTGCCAGAGTGCTTCCCGGGTCTCTACACCGGAATTGACTGCATCACGGAAAGTAACTCTAGACCTATATAATTCCCACTTAATGCAAAACATACATATATCACTTGGTCAATTTGGTGATTAACCCTTAGTCCACTTAGAGGTTCACTTAGAATTTCCACGTAGTAGGTCCACTGTAGTAGGTCCATGTTGTAGGTCCCTTCTTATTTCCGCATATCAGCCTATATAATTTCGATTTAATACTAGAGTGCTTCCCGGGTCAACGGAAACATGTTTCACTTGGTAAATTTCGTGCTTAACCCTCTCTTGATACCATTGTAGGTCCTTGTAGTAGCTCCACTTAGTAGGTCAACTTAATAGTTAACCCTTCTTTTCTAAGCATATCAGTATTTAATATAGAGACCTATATAATTTCGATTTAATACAAACACAAATCACTTTGTTAATCAATTTTATACTTAACCTTTTCTATGTAACTATCGTAAATCTATTTGTAGGTTCACCTAGTAGGCTAACCTACCACTACTTAATCAGTATCATATATATCTTCTTTCTAAAGCTAGATATCTATTATTCAATATTTAGATACAACATATCCCTAAAATTCTATATAAGTTGCATTTTTAACCTTTTTCTTGATATCACTTACTATTCTATTTGTAGGTTCATGTAATATCTACCTTTCATTTCACTTAGCAGGTCCACATACTACTTAACCCTTTTTAGAATATAGTTATGTTATAATTATAATTTTAAGTATACATAGTTCTAACTTATTATGTTTTGTATCAAATTCCATCATTATGTCATCGTCTCCCTTGGGAAGTCAGCAGAGTGCTTAACCCGTTTTGCGATCCTACGAAACATTTCGTACTTCAATAAAATTCTTCTTTATATATCTATATATATTCCACTTATTTCTTAAGTCTGTCACCTTTGAGTGTAGCTGTAATTTTCTAATTACATATATACATATATATCACTTGATAGGTCATATTGATGCTTAACCTATGCTTCCCATCCAAAAACTCTCCAGCTATCTGTCTCTCTCTCTCTCTTTCTCTTCTCGCTCTCCCTCGTAACCCTGACAATGGATTCGCGCGAAATCAAGTTCAAACTTCAAAATGCCCATAAACTTGTAGGACTTAAGTGCACAACAAGGCCAACAAACTATATAATATATATGTATATATATAGAAATATATATAATATTTTCATATTCACAGCACTTGCAATGGATTAGTTTATAGATCCCCCTCACTGCCAAAACATGTAAGAAATGTTAGAAAAAAAAAGCACAAACAAAAGTAAAAAAGTTAAATTCCAAAAAAAAAAAAGCAAAATAAAATCACAAGTCACCCGAAGGTTAATTGGGTACTACGTCCGTCAATTTTGTGCCTCTAAGCGACTTGCCCAACAATTGATTCGTTTAGAGATCTCTAACTCCCAGCCAAGAAAAAAAACAATAATAATTTAAAAAAAAAAATCAATCGTTATACAAAAATCAAATTGAAATCGAACGAACCTCAATAATTTTGTTTATTTTTGGGTGGCTAATTAAGCAAATGATCTAAGCTAATTAACAGCCAGAAATCTTCTTTACAATATTTCTGGGGGATCTGCAATTAAGCGTATTATTTACACAATTGGTCGACGGACCTCTGAGTTGTAGGTTGTAGGAGTTGTAGGTTCGTTGGGGACTGGGAGGTTGGCAAATTTGTTCGCGCTCGTGTGACATGTGCAAAAAACAGCGAAAAGCTTAAAAAAACACACAAAATCACCACCAGCCATAAAATGAAATAAAAACACAGCATAAATATTTATAAATTATGGATAGCTTAAGCTATAGTTAAAGTCGGGGTACTGCTGACATGGTTTCGGTTGTAACTCGTACACCGTAGTCCGTAGAGTCTCCCTCTCCGGTTGCTTTTTTTTTCTCTCTTTTATGATTTTGTTGGCCAGGTCAGGCCCGTTTCCATAGTTAATTGGTTTTCGATGAAACTGAAACCATTTCAAGGGCAAACCGCCTTTGGCTTTTTTGCAGCTCTTTCTTCGCAGCTCGAGATTTCTGCTTCTTCTTAATATTATTATTATTATACCCTATATACATAGATACATATGTATGTATCTTTGGTTAATATGGGATGCAAATGAACCGGCACACGGTACGGGCGCCTTCACATTTTACGTCCGTTTCGAAAAGATCCAAAATAAAAAAAAAATGCCCATTTTTAGCAACTTTATTTATTTTAGTTTTTGTTGTTAATATAAAACAAACAAAACACAGATTTTGTAATCAGTTTTAGCGCAGCAACTTGGGCGTTAATAACAATATATATATATATGTATATAGTATACATATATTAATATTATATTGATAGCAAAGTGTTATGCATATTGAGGTCGCATGTAGGTTGCAGCAATATATTTCTATAGGCATCTCTACATAATTAGAACTCACATTTTTCAACTCACTGCTCTTTTTCGATTTCTTTACTTTTTTTTTGTTGTTTTGAAAATATCTTGAATCGTTTTTCAGTTGGTTTGGGAGATTTCACTTGATTTTCTTGGATTTATGTCGATGTGTTCACTTCAGTTTCTGGAGCAATCGTCGTTAGTTACGCAAAGAGCACTTCATAAAAACGGATCGCATTAAAACTTAATCTAAATTCGCTTAAATATATATATATATATGAATGTATTTTTTTTTTTTATTTTCAGTTGCGCGCACATCCAACATTCGAACGAGTCTGAGGTTTACCGAGAAACTGCTGCGCCCTGCGTTTAGGTGTTCGACATTTATAAACTCTGGCAGAGATCGCCGGACCCCCGTTAACAGCATCAGCAGCAGCAGCAGCAGCCGCAGCACGTGAACAGGTAGCAGCAGAGGCGGAGGCAGCGACGATGGTGGTGATGATGATGCTGACGTCGCCGCTTTGTCGCTGCAAGAGTTCGAAGAGACAGAGAGACAGAGATTGAGATTGAGATTGACAACAACAACAATAACAACATCAAGCAAAACACTTCATCATCAACGCCATCAAAACAAAAGGTGATAGTAAGTAAGCAAAACGATTTTTTCCCTTTTTCAACTCATTTTCGTTTCGTTTATATCGCATCGATATTTGTTGTTGTTGTTGTTGTTTTCGGGGTATCTGGGCTACTCGGTTTTTTTTTTAATTTTTTTTTTGGTCGTAACCAATTGTTGTCATTTCGCTCGTCTCTTCGACAATCATCTGAGATGCTGCTGTTGTTGGATTTGCATACCGAAGTGTATAACTGCAGGCAAGGTGAACTCCCGATGAGATTCTTGTCTTGCACAAAAGCCGCGTTCATTGCACTGCCTTGATAATGATAATGGCAGTTTGCAGTCATTTCCGTAAAATATAAAAGAGCATTAACAACGTTGCCAAGGTGCGGCTGTGAGGCGCCCTTTATCGGCAAATCAATTAAAAGTCAAATTAAAGCCCAACTATTGCATCAATAATGGTGTACATGTTGGTTTAATTAAATTTTGATGTTTGCCTTGCTTCATTTGTTTGCTCTCATGACCATTGTTTATCAGAAATTACTTAAAGGTGGCGCAACCGTTTCGCTTCAGCGTAATTCAAACATTCGAATTGCCGCTGTATGAATTCAACGGTGTGGCAACGCTGTCGAGTATGGTCACCCTGTTTTATGTTCGTTGCCACCCTGGTGACCAGGGCTGCTTTGGAGTGTGAGCAAACAGTGTTATTCGTTATCGTTATCGTCAGTCGGAGCAGGTCGAGAAATCATTATATAGCAAAAATTATTGTGAGACGACGCGAAAAAACATTTGCTAGCAAAATTAATATAAATAAATGTAAAATTAAAAACGAAGCGCAAAACGACATAGTAAATGGTGCAATTATCAAATATATAACACATGTGAACATCAACGAATATTGCGCAGCGTAAGATAACCCAGCTTCAAAGAAAAAAAAACAGAGCCATAAAAATCGATTCTCCAACGAAGTCATACAGTCAGTCATACGGGCCAAGAAGAGAGTGACTTTTCGCGCGGGCGTCGGTGGAGCACACACACACACACAGAGCGCACAGTATTTTTTCCCCATTTCTTTTGCCTACTTCTTGCCAAAAGTCCAGCCAAGACACTCCGTTCTCTGTGTGTGTATGTGAGCGCGATGTACGAGTGTGTTCGAGTGTTTGTGAATTCCTGTTTGTGTTTAGCTAAAATCGGACAGGACAACAACGTGTAATTATAATTAGGCAGCGGTAATCTTAATTTTAAGTAAATATTTGAGCGCGCATACGGGCCGTGCAAATAACGTACAAATTCCAACACAATAAATAAGTAATCAACCTGTGTGTACACTACCTATGCACATCCATGCAAGTGTGAGTGAGTGTGTAATGTATGAAAATCAAGAATGAAATGGAAATATTCCCCCATGACGTAGTATTACTGCGACGGTTAGGCGTGTGCGTGGCGCTAATTGAATCGCTCACTCAATTTGGAACTACATACTAATAAAAATACACACTCAGTCTGAGTTACGCGGACTCTTCTCGCAAGTCCCTGTCCCGGTTTTCTGAGTCACCTGCCCAAAAAAACAAAGTATAAAAAAGATTGCGTGCTACTGTGCCACACATAATTCTCGACGGGTTTTTTAACGCAAAACAACCAAAACGTGAATATCAGTGAGTGGAGAGCGAGATAGAACAACAACTATAACTAATACCGTCCCAGTCATATCCCTTCAGTTTGCTGCGTACATATACATATGTACGTGTGTGAGTGAGGCGGGTGCATGATTCAGACGCACCCACACTCCCACACATACGCATAGGCGCGTATATATTTTTGTTGTGTTGTGTTTGTGAAGTAAAAGTGAGAGTGCGTCAAGGCCTTCATCATGTCAAGTGATAAGATCAAAGTTGCTGTGAGGGTGCGACCCTTTAATCGTCGTGGTAAGTATAAAATAATCTTAGCGTTAAGTAATCTCAATGCATAATTTAGCATTTAGCCGATGATACGTATTGTTTACGACCCCTAGAGGTATGCAGAGCGTAAACTCCTTTCTTCCGCTCTCGTTGCCCCTCTTTCTTACGCTCTGCTTGCGCTCTTTTGTCTGCCTGTGCTTTTGCAATCAATAATGCATAAGCGTACTCACACTCTCACACACAAAATCTCTCTCTCTCTCACATACTCCTTGGAGAGTGCACCCTGTCTCTCTGTCACTAGCTCTATGCTGCTCTAGCTTTCGCTCTATTTGTTAGCTAACAAAAATTTGCATACTTCTCGCTTGCTTTTGTTTTGTTTAGCTATGCATTTGAAGTGTATGTATGTGTGTGTGTGCGCGCTTGTGTTTGTTTCCTTTGGCGCTCGCCTCGTTTTTCAATGCAAACGCCAGCAAGTTTTTCTTTTTTGCGCTAAACTGACGACAGCCTTGCAGAGCTTTACTTTGCAGCACAAAAGACTGACAAAGTAACTGACTAACAGACTGACTGAGTGACTGACTAAGTGACTGACAAACGATTTACATTTCCAGCTAATTTTTCGTTTCTATTGGCGCTTCGCTGAATGAGCGAGAGCGAGAGCATGAGGTGAAACTCAAACGATGAGGCGAGTGCAAGTGCAATATTGTTTCTACTTTGCCAATGTCAAGCCAACAACGATCATTCATTTGCCTTATCCATGACTCACACACACAGTGCATGTACGTGAGTGTGTTTATATTTGTTTTTGTGTGTGTGTAAGTAGAGTGCAGCGGAAATGTGTAAAAAAGAAGGGACAAACAGCGACAGACAGACAGCCAGGCGAGAGCTGGGTTACTCAATTTGTTTGTGTGTTCTCTCTTCTTCTCCCTCTCCCTCTCCCTCTATCACTATCTCTATCTCTCGCTGGGGCGTCAAGTGGAAGTCATTTGCCATTTACTTTTTCGCATATGTTTCACACACACACACATTTAATATACATATATACTATTTATGTATGTATTTTTATATATTTATTCCTTCCTTCTGTGCCCATCTGCTGCTGTTGCTGTTGCTGCTTCAATCGAACGTTGCCAAATCATTGCTTTATTTGGGGCTGCCTTGTGTCATGTTTCGCTTGTTAAATTCTACATGTTGTCTGACAGGTGTATGACTGTGTGTGAGAGAGAGATATATAACTGGCGAGTGTGTGTGTGAGTTAGTGTGCGTTGATAAGCTTTAGTCTCGGCTAGGTTCTTGTGTTACACACATGTTATCAAAATGTTATCACTGCTAATGCCCAGATATCCGCTTTGTGGTTGTCATATATTCCTATGAATTACCTAGGTGAACCTACGCTTTTTCTACTGCCAATTTCCTCATCAATTTGTTTGAAACGTCTTACGCATCGTTCCGCATTTGGGCCATGTTCATATACCGCTGTTGCTGCTGCTGCTGCTGCTGCTGACGACAACGTCTCCATGTTGAACGACCTCTTCAAGTTGAAGTCACAATTCAAAGCAGCTAAGCGTAAAATGAAAATTATTATTGAGATGGCAGCAACAACAACAACAACATCAACAAATAAAAATATATAAAACAAGCAAATGGACATACGATGCTCTGTGAAATGAAGTCACAGCTCGAAAGCTACCAAAAACCAAAAAAAAAAAAAGCTTAACCTGTTTTTCCCTGCCTTCTAGCTTGTTGGCTTTGCCATGCTGCTATCTCGCTCTCACGCACTTAGTCTGTCTGTCTGTGTGTGTGTGTGTTGAGTGTGCGTGTGTGTTTGTATGTTAATTTCAACATCGGCAACAATGGCAACAAACGGCAAACGCGTAACCAAACCGCTGACTGCCTTTAAGTTTATAGCGGAGAAATGCCCAAAAAAAATAAATAAACAAAAAATAATATAAAAAAAATTGTGGCAAGAGTAAGAGCGAGTGGTCAGCAGCTGACCCAACTAAGCAGAACTCTCGTTCGTTCATTCACATTACAACACACACATACACACACACACTGAGACACACAAATGAGGGGCAAGCTCATCAAATTATTTATGGCACGCCTTTTGTGGCAAGCGCACACACACACACTTACACACTCATACTCATGCTCGACTCGAATTGCTGCTGATGGTCAATGCTGATGTGCGTCCTTTGTGGCCTGTGTCGTCTGTGTCCAGCTTTCTCTCTCTTGCTCTTACTCTCTCTCTCTCTCTGTGCTGAGTTGTCCCTTTTGGCCATGTTTCTTCATGTGTTTAGGCCATGTCACGTTGGATTTATTTTTGCAGAGGAAGTGAGCGTCAGGAACATAGCCCCTGTGACTGCCTATCTCTCTCTTTGTACCTCTCTCTCCCTCTCTCTCTCTCTCCCTCTCTCTCTCTCTCTCCCTCTCTCTTTCTCTCTCTCTCTCTCTCTCTCTCTCTCTCTCTCTGTATTACAAAGGATGTACTGTGAAGCCTGCCTAAGGCAAACTTCTACAATCAAACTGGAAACGTCTTCATTTATAAAATTCTTTGTAATGTCGAGAGTATTCTGCGGCTGCACTTCAGAGAGTCTAGGATTGCATTGTGTTAGTCAAGGACTAATCCTGATCTATGTGATGTACATACATATGTATGTATATCCCGAAGGACATTGTCCTGGCAGCTACTTATTTTAACACGACTGCAGTCAACTTACAAAAAATACAGTCAGACAGAGAGAGGGAGAGAGAGAGTTAGAGAGAGAGGACGAAGGAGAGTAAACTAGCACATTTCTAGCTATATCTAGCTACATCCGTGTCCGCAATACGTATCCTTATCCGTGTCTGTATCCGTATCCGTTTAGCTGTAAGTAGTAAATATTTTGATGCCAAGCTAAATTTATTGCGCCTGCCGCACGTTTTGCCCAACAAAATTCTTCGTATTTCGTTTATTTCGTCTACATATATCGAAATTTATATATGTATAATGTATTTTGTTGTTGTATTTCGTTGTCCGTTTGTTTGGAATTTACAATTATTTGAAAGGTTCGCGTTTTTATTATTTCATGTGCTTGAAAGATTGCGCTCTATAGCATTGGACTTGTATATACTTAAACTTACTTATGTACAAATGTGTACATATATACATTCATTTATCGCTCAGATTATACAATGTGTATTATATGAAAGAATGTATATAGAAGTTAATACAGACATACATACATACATATTTTCGTTATGTGCCATTTTCGCACTCTACTGACAATCGACGACTCTCCTCTCCGCTCATATCTATCATATACTATGATATTTATACTATAATACATATGTACATATGTATGTATATTTAGCTGCTACTGTGAACTTGCTGTTTGTTATCAACCTTGGACTGCAAATAACTCGAAATCAAATTTATTAATAATTAATATTAATATAATTATATTTTAATTGCAATTACAGAAATCGAATTGGGTACAAAATGCATCGTGGAAATGGACAAACAGCAAACGATACTCCAAAATCCACCCACATTGGAGAAAATGGAAAGGTAAACCTTCGATCGTCATTATAAACTCCCACCTTATAACACAATTTCTCTGTGTATTTCCTCCTCTGACTCATCATTTGTCTGCATGCAGAAAGCAACCAAAGACATTTGCATTCGATCATTGCTTCTACTCGCTGAATCCAGAGGATGACAGCTTTGCGTCACAGGAGACGGTCTTCGACTGTGTGGGACGTGACATTCTAGACAATGCATTTCAGGGCTACAATGCATGCATATTCGCCTACGGGCAAACAGGTAACCTCAGCTCTCTCTACCTCTCTCAGAACCCTTGCTAATTGTGTCTCCCGCTTTTGTAGGTTCTGGCAAGTCGTATACGATGATGGGTTCACAGGAAAGCAAGGGCATTATACCACGACTCTGTGACAAGCTATTCTCAGCCATAGCCAACAAATCGACGCCGGAGCTCATGTACAAAGTGGAGGTGTCCTACATGGAGATCTATAATGAGAAGGTTCACGATCTTCTGGATCCGAAGCCCAACAAACAGTCGCTCAAGGTGCGCGAACACAATGTGATGGGTCCCTATGTGGACGGATTGTCGCAGTTGGCGGTCACATCTTATCAGGACATTGATAACCTGATGACCGAGGGCAATAAATCGCGTACAGTGGCTGCCACCAACATGAATGCAGAATCTTCGCGCTCCCATGCCGTCTTCTCGGTGGTCCTCACACAGATCTTGACCGATCAAGCTACTGGCGTTAGTGGTGAGAAGGTCTCACGCATGTCCCTCGTGGACTTGGCGGGATCGGAGCGTGCGGTCAAAACGGGAGCTGTTGGTGATCGTCTCAAAGAGGGTTCCAATATTAACAAGTAAGTTTACGCTATTGAATATATTGAAATCCTTGTCTAACTTGTTTCCTTTTCAGATCATTAACTACCCTGGGTTTGGTCATCTCAAAGCTGGCGGATCAATCGAATGGCAAGAAGGGAGCCAATGAGAAATTCGTACCCTACCGTGATTCGGTTTTAACTTGGCTGCTCAAGGATAATCTTGGTGGCAATTCCAAGACGGTAATGGTGGCCACCATTTCCCCCTCGGCCGACAACTACGAGGAGACGCTGTCCACGCTACGCTATGCGGATCGTGCCAAGCGCATTGTCAATCACGCTGTGGTCAACGAGGATCCCAATGCCCGTATTATACGCGAGCTGCGCCTGGAGGTGGAGACGTTACGCAGCATGTTGAAGCATGCCACGGGCTCGCCGGTGGGTGATGTGCAGGATAAGCTAGCCGAGAGCGAGAATCTTATGAAGCAAATCTCGCAAACGTGGGAGGAGAAACTGGTCAAGACCGAGCGCATACAGAATGAGCGACAGCAGGCGCTGGAACAGATGGGCATCAGTGTGCAGGCCAGTGGCATCAAGGTGGAGAAAAATAAGTACTACTTGGTCAATTTGAATGCAGATCCTTCCCTGAACGAGCTGCTGGTCTACTATCTAAAGGTGAGATGGATTCTTGGGCATATAGAAACATTTTTTAATCCTTAATATCTTGACAGGAACGCACGTTGATTGGTGGACGCAGCATTAGTGGTCAGCAGCCGGACATACAACTTTCTGGTTTGGGCATACAGCCAGAGCACTGCTTCATCACCATCGAGGATAGTGGTCTGTTCATGGAGCCGGTGCAGGGCGCTCGTTGCTTTGTCAATGGATCCGCTGTGGCGGAGAAGACGCCACTGCAGAACGGGGATCGTATACTCTGGGGTAATCATCACTTTTTCCGTGTCAACTCGCCCCGGGTGGGCAACAATGCTAGCATGTGCGCCTCAGAGCCGCAGACTCCTGCCCAGCTCATCGATTACAATTTTGCCAGGGATGAGATTATGCAGAACGAACTGAGCAATGATCCCATACAGACGGCCATTGCTCGGCTGGAGCGCCAACATGAGGAGGACAAGCAGGTGGCACTCGAGAAGCAGCGTCAGGAGTACGAGCGTCAATTCCAGCAGTTGCGTAACATACTCTCGCCCAGCACACCCTATGCTCCCTATGCACCCTACGATCCGCTGCGCATGGGCAAGGTGACACCCAATACGCCCACCTCACAGATGCGTGTCGAGAAATGGGCGCAGGTAAGTGACATTGATTGATGAAGGAAGCGGAAACTTTCTGACATTAATAACGAGATTCATTCCTCACAGGAGCGCGACGAGATGTTTAGGCGCTCCTTGGGTCAGCTGAAGACGGACATAATGCGTGCCAATTCGCTGGTGCAGGAGGCCAACTTTCTGGCCGAAGAGATGGAGAAGAAGACCAAGTTCTCAGTTACATTGCAAATACCACCGGCCAATTTGAGTCCCAACCGACGACGTGGCGCGTTCGTAAGCGAGCCAGCGATTCTAGTGAAGCGCACAAACTCGGGTAGCCAGATCTGGAGCATGGAGAAGCTGGAGAACAAACTGATTGACATGCGGGAAATGTATCAGGAGCACAAGGAGCGCATACTCAACGGACTGGTGAGTACCCAATTCCACACATCTACATATACCATCCAGCATTTGTTGTCTCTAATCTCGTACTAACCATGAATCCTTTATGTGTACTCGTATCTCGTTTTAATTCGCACACACGCATTCACAATTAACCAACCACCAGCCCCTAATCGAGACATTCTCAGATGATGAGTTCGACGACAAGGTAATTAACAGCGTTGTATCCTCCTGCTCCATATTCGAAACATCATTGCCAAGTCTAGACCAGAGGACTGACAATTCACATAGCTCGTAACTAATTTGGGTTCTTCTATTGCTTCACAGGACGATGAGAATGGCAAACCACAGGATCCCTTCTATGAGTCGCAGGAGAATCACAATTTGATTGGTGTGGCCAATGTGTACCTGGAAGTGTTGTTCCATGATGTGAAGCTGGACTATCACACGCCCATCATCAGCCAGCAGGGTGAGGTGGCAGGACGTCTCCAGGTGGAGATTCAACGCGTGGCTGGACAAATGCCGCAGGATCGGATGTGCGAGTCTGTTTCTGAGACATCATCTGCTGATTCCCGCGATGAGTACGATGATCCGGTCGATCCGATGGCCAATCAAATCACGTGCCGTGTCACCATTAAGTGCGCCTCCGGCTTGCCTCTCTCCCTGTCCAACTTTGTCTTTTGCCAGTACACCTTCTGGGGCCACCAGGAGATGGTTGTGCCGGTCATCAATGCGGAGTCCACGGCTCATGACCAAAATATGGTCTTCAAATTTGAGCACACGCAGGATTTCACAGTCAACATCAATGAGGAGTTCCTGGAGCACTGCATCGAGGGTGCCCTCTCCATTGAGGTGTGGGGTCATCGCAGCGCCGGCTTCTCCAAGTCCAAGGGCTGGGAGGTGGAGCAGCAGCAGGCGAAAGCTCGTTCCCTGGTCGATCGGTGGGCTGAACTCTCACGTAAAATCGAGCTCTGGGTGGAGATCCACGAGCTGAACGATAATGGCGAATATTCGCCGGTGGAGGTCACCAATCGAAATGAGGTACTAACGGGTGGCATCTACCAACTGCGTCAGGGACAACAGCGACGGGTCAATGTGCGTGTTAAGCCGGTGCAGAACTCGGGTACATTGCCCATTATCTGTCAGTCTATTGTGAATGTGGCGATTGGCAGTGTGACGGTCCGTTCGAGGTTACAGCGACCGCTGGACTCCTACCAGGAGGAGGATCTCACTGTGCTGCGTGAGAAGTGGAGCGAGGCGTTAGGCCGTCGTCGCCAGTATCTCGATCAGCAGATCCAGATGCTGATCAAGAAGGAGGAGAAGAACGAACAGGAGCGCGAACGAGAGCTGAGCCTCGTCCATCAGTGGGTATCGCTGACTGAGGAGCGTAATGCTGTGTTAGTGCCGGCACCTGGCTCCGGTATACCAGGTGCACCCGCATCCTGGGAGCCACCCTCGGGCATGGAACCGCATGTGCCTGTGCTGTTCCTCAATTTGAACGGCGATGATCTCTCGGCACAGAACACTAATGATGAACTGTCAATAGCGGGCATCAATTCCATATTGTCTAAGGAACATGGCCACAAATTCTATCAGCTGCAAATCCTACAGCATCTGGACAAGGATGTGTGCTGTGTGGCCAGCTGGGATTCATCAATGCACGACAACCAGGCGCTGAATCGTGTCACCGAAGCCAACGAACGCATCTATCTAATATTGCGCACCACAGTACGTCTCTCCCATCCGGCACCCATGGATCTGGTGCTGCGCAAGCGGTTGAGCATCAACATCAAGAAGGGACAAACTCTGACCGATCGTCTCAAGAAATTCCGTTTGGTGCGGGGCGAGAACGCCATCTGGCAAAGCGGCGTCACCTATGAGGTCGTCTCCAACATACCTAAGGCCTCTGAAGAGCTGGAAGATCGTGAATCCCTAGCCCAATTGGCAGCCAGTGGCGATGATTGCTCCGCCTGCGATGGCGAAACCTACATAGGTAAGGGAACCTTTAACTTCTAGAGATGACATTGATTCTAAATAGTGGTTTTATTTGGCAGAGAAATATACGCGAGGAGTCTCGGCAGTGGAGAGCATATTGATCCTGGATCGCTTGCGACAGAATGTGGCTGTTAAGGAGCTGGAGACGGCGCACGGACAACCGCTGTCCATGCGTAAGACAGTCAGTGTGCCCAACTTCTCTCAGGTATGTGATGAACTAAACCTTATCTCGGTGATTATGATGATGATGAGGATGATGTGTGCTACGAAAGCTATGTGCTTCCTGCCTTTTCGTGCTGCTTTAATCAACACTAACCACCCAACCCACCCACTTGCCACCTTTACCCACCACCGCCTGAATCAAAATTCAACTCTTGTACAATTTCTAACAATATTTTTGACTAAAACGCAATTCTTTCTCTTTTCACCTTTTTTCTATGCGCTTTCACCAAAAAAATCTTTAACTAAAACCAAAACTAAAATTCACACAACGCACACAAAAATTAACAACAACAAAAAATGAAATCTAATCTTAACAAATTAACTTGTATAATTCGACAACTGCAAAATGCAAAACTCTGTAAATTGGCCTTTAATAATATGCTATAAATATATCCGTGTGTGTGTGTGTAATCTATGTGTGTGTGTGTTTTGTAACTGCTTTTCACTGCGCACTATGTTGTAGGCCGTCAAAGAGACTAACAATGTTGGGAGTGTAAGTAAAAACTGTGTGCAAAACTCTTATACAACTCTTATACTCGTATACACTACGTAATTCTATGCTATCTTTAGACTTCTTTGCCTATTTTGTAGTCTTCGTCTTAAGGTTTTTTGTTCCAATTGTTCCCAAATGCCCTTTGTATCCGTGCCAAGCTTTGAGTATCAATTGCCATGTGATTTGTATATTCCTTTGAATTTTCATTTTAGTTTTATTTTGATATATTTTAATTTTCGATATTCTCTTCATTCATGTTGAAAACAAAAAAACGTTTCATGTTATTAACATACGTTGTAAAATATGCGATATGTTGCAAATTTATGACACGTTCCAAAAGAAATTCATGAATAAACTTATGCAGATTATGCGCTTCGATGCCTCCATGGAATCGCTGCTGAATGTGGGACGGTCCGAGTCCTTTGCGGATCTCAACAACAGCGCTGGAATGGGCAACAAGTTTACTCCAGGTGTGTAACGTGATAGATATATGATAGCCCTAAAATTATATGTGTTTACTTTATTAATGGTTGTTTATTTTGGCAACAGGCGCAGCAGGAGCTGGAGGCACCGCAGGAGCCGTCATCCGCAATCGTCACAGTTTTGGAGGAAAGGGCAGTAGCGATGATTCGCCAGGCAAAGCCTTTGGAATCGGTATGTACACAGCATTAGCTAAACATTATTGTTTACTTCTATTTATGGATTTAAATTCACCATTAACCGAAGTTCTTAAATCACAAAAAATAAACAAACATACTTATATTCCTATCATATATATATCTATTTTATACTCGTATACTTAATAACTTATTAATGCTTATGCGCAGCAATTCAAATATAATCAAGACTAAAGTTGATTAAACAAAACAATTCGTGGGCGACATAGTTGCCCATATGTCATACTCTAGAGCAAAGGGATTTATCTTTGTTTGAATACGTACAAATTGTTTACTTGTAGCTCAACATATTTGTAGCGTAACCAATGTAAACATGCATAGTTAGTTAAATATACTCAATATATGTGTTTCTTTCTCTCAGAAAGATAAATCCTTTATTACTACACGCAACACACACTTACACTCTCAATTTGTCAATGCTTCTCTTGCCAAGCAACTTGCCGCTTCTCTTTGACTCTCTTTTTTGGCTTTAGCTTCCATGCAACTCAACTCAAATACCTAACAAAAAAAGATACTCTGTTTTTTAACTTTCCAAAACTTGATCGGCCGATACGAGTCCAAGTGCACTTAAATCACCGGAGCTTATCATATAAATTGACATTAACATTCCAACAAAGTTCAAGTTATATATACATATATAAACAAAAATACGATATCAACACACATCTATCATACTCTCGTATCGTAATTTAACTTGTATACACTTTATATTTATTATATCACATGTCATAATGTACTCTTTTCTTCTTAAAAAAAATAACCAAATACTTTGAAAAATGTGTAAAAATCAATTTCAAATTTAATATTTGAAAGGCTCTATACTGTCAGGTAAAGGCTGGCCCTCTATTGAAATGATTGAACATTCATTGTGTTAGTTGGAGTTTAAGTTCATGTCTGTTGTTCATAAACACACACACTTACCCACTCATACACCCACTCAGTGTATCATGTCATCTTAGTTCAAAACAGGGACCGTAAACAAGTTGGGGAAAACTTTAAGAAATCTATCAAAAAATACGAATTGATTTTACTTTTATCGGTGATATTAAAAAATACCGTAAATACTTCAATTTAACTAAAAACTGCCCTTACTTTGCCAAAACTCATCCGATTTTGATTAAATTTTTATTTCCGTTTATGATATTGATCCCAGTTTAATGCTGTGTTCAAAGAATTTTCATTTTAGGCACTTTAAATTTTTCTTTTTTTTTTTTGGCACATTTAGTATGTCATGTCCCTGTCATTTTTAATCCTTATTTATAATAGAAATCATTCCAACTTGGAAGTCCCATAACTTCGCCAAAAGTCACCCGATTTTAAAATTTTTTGCAGTTTTGTCATTGGTTTTTGTAGTAGTTTAAAACAGCATCACAAATTTTTCCATTTTGACAATTTTTAATTTTTGACTATTTTTTGGCAAGTTTTCTATACTAACCCCTTGAAAAATATCATCAAAAGTCAAAAAACTGTGGACCATAATTTTTTGGTGGCAATCGATTCTGGGACTCTAAACTAGCATTTTGCTTTTTATTTGAGGTGTTTCTGATGATTATTTCCCGAGATATAGCCAAAAATATGTTTCAAAGAGATAAAAATTCCGAAATTCATAAGCCCAGATCTCCGTTTAACTTTGAAATGCCATAACTTCGCCAAAAATCAACCGATTTTCAATATTTTTGCAGTTTTGTCATTGGTTTTTGTAGTAGTTTAAAACTGCATCACAAATTTTTCCATGTTGGCAGTTTTTAATTTTTGACTATTTTTTGGCCAGTTTTCTATACTAACCCCTTGGAAAATATCATCAAAAGTCAAAAAACCGTGGACCATAATTTTTTGGTGGCAATCGATTCTGGGACTCAAAACTAGCATTTTGCTTTTTATTTGAGGTGGTTCTGATGATTATTTCCCGAGATATAGCCAATAATGTGTTTCAAAGAGATAAAAATTCCGAAATTCATAAGCCCAGATCTCCGTTTAACTTTGAAATGCCATAACTTCGCCAAAAATCTACCGATTTTCAAAATTTTTGCAGTTTTGTCATTGGTTTTTGTAGTAGTTTAAAACTGCATCACAAATTTGTCCATGTTGGCAGTTTTTAATTTTTGACTATTTTTTGGCCAGTTTTCTATGCTAACCCCTTGAAAAATATCATCAAAAGTCAAAAAACTGTGGACCATAATTTTTTTATGGCATTCGATTCTGGGACTCAAAACTAGCATTTTGCTTTTTATTTGAGGTGTTTCTGATGATTATTTCCCGAGATATAGCCAAAAATGTGTTTCAAAGAAGTAAAAATTCTGAAATTCACAAGCCCAGATCTCCGTTTAACTTTGAAATGCCATAACTTCGCCAAAAATCAACCGATTTTCAAAATTTTTGCAGTTTTGTCATTGGATTTTGTAGTAGTTTAAAACTGCATCACAAATTTTTCCATGTTGGCAGTTTTTAATTTATGACTATTTTTTGGTCAGTTTTCTATACTAACCCCTTGAAAGATATCATCAAAAGTCAAAAAACTGTGGACCTTAATTTTTTGGTGGCAATCGATTCTGGGACTCAAAACTAGCATTTTGCTTTTTATTTGAGGTGTTTCTGATGATTATTTCCCGAGATATAGCCAAAAATGTGTTTCAAAGAAGTAAAAATTCTGAAATTCACAAGCCCAGATCTCCGTTTAACTTTGAAATGCCATAACTTCGCCAAAAATCAACCGATTTTCAAAATTTTTGCAGTTTTGTCATTGGATTTTGTAGTAGTTTAAAACTGCATCACAAATTTTTCCATGTTGGCAGTTTTTAATTTTTGACTATTTTTTGGCCAGTTTTCTATACTAACCCCTTGGAAAATATCATCAAAAGTCAAAAAACTGTGGACCATAATTTTTTTATGGCATTCGATTCTGGGACTCAAAACTAGCATTTTGCTTTTTATTTGAGGTGTTTCTGATGATTATTTCCCGAGATATAGCCAAAAATGTGTTTCAAAGAAGTAAAAATTCTGAAATTCACAAGCCCAGATCTCCGTTTAACTTTGAAATGCCATAACTTCGCCAAAAATCAACCGATTTTCAAAATTTTTGCAGTTTTGTCATTGGATTTTGTAGTAGTTTAAAACTGCATCACAAATTTTTCCATGTTGGCAGTTTTTAATTTATGACTATTTTTTGGTCAGTTTTCTATACTAACCCCTTGAAAGATATCATCAAAAGTCAAAAAACTGTGGACCTTAATTTTTTGGTGGCAATCGATTCTGGGACTCAAAACTAGCATTTTGCTTTTTATTTGAGGTGTTTCTGATGATTATTTCCCGAGATATAGCCAAAAATGTGTTTCAAAGAAGTAAAAATTCTGAAATTCACAAGCCCAGATCTCCGTTTAACTTTGAAATGCCATAACTTCGCCAAAAATCAACCGATTTTCAAAATTTTTGCAGTTTTGTCATTGGATTTTGTAGTAGTTTAAAACTGCATCACAAATTTTTCCCATGTTGGTAGTTTTTAATTTTTGACTATTTTTTGCCCAGATTTCTATACTAACCCCTTGAAAAATATCATCAAAAGTCAAAAAACTGTGAACCATAACTTTTTGGTGGCAATCGATTCTGGGACTCAAAACTAGCATTTTGCTTTTTATTTGAGGTGTTTCTGATGATTATTTCCCGAGATATAGCCAAAAATGTGTTTCAAAGAGATAAAAATTCCGAAATTCATAAGCCCAGATCTCCGTTTAACTTTGAAATGCCATAACTTCGCCAAAAATCAACCGATTTTCAAAATTTTTGCAGTTTTGTCATTGGTTTTTGTAGTAGTTTAAAACTGCATCACAAATTTTTCCATGTTGGCAGTTTTTAATTTTTGACTATTTTTTGGCCAGTTTTCTATACTAACCCCTTGGAAAATATCATCAAAAGTCAAAAAACTGTGGACCATAATTTTTTTATGGCATTCGATTCTGGGACTCTAAACTAGCATTTTGCTTTTTATTTGAGGTGTTTCTGATGATTATTTCCCGAGATATAGCCAAAAATATGTTTCAAAGAGATAAAAATTCCGAAATTCATAAGCCCAGATCTCCGTTTAACTTTGAAATGCCATAACTTCGCCAAAAATCAACCGATTTTCAATATTTTTGCAGTTTTGTCATTGGTTTTTGTAGTAGTTTAAAACTGCATCACAAATTTTTCCATGTTGGCAGTTTTTAATTTTTGACTATTTTTTGGCCAGTTTTCTATACTAACCCCTTGGAAAATATCATCAAAAGTCAAAAAACTGTGGACCATAATTTTTTTATGGCATTCGATTCTGGGACTCTAAACTAGCATTTTGCTTTTTATTTGAGGTGTTTCTGATGATTATTTCCCGAGATATAGCCAAAAATATGTTTCAAAGAGATAAAAATTCCGAAATTCATAAGCCCAGATCTCCGTTTAACTTTGAAATACCATAACTTCGCCAAAAATCAACCGATTTTCAATATTTTTGCAGTTTTGTCATTGGTTTTTGTAGTAGTTTAAAACTGCATCACAAATTTTTCCATGTTGGCAGTTTTTAATTTTTGACTATTTTTTGGCCAGTTTTCTATACTAACCCCTTGGAAAATATCATCAAAAGTCAAAAAACCGTGGACCATAATTTTTTGGTGGCAATCGATTCTGGGACTCAAAACTAGCATTTTGCTTTTTATTTGAGGTGGTTCTGATGATTATTTCCCGAGATATAGCCAATAATGTGTTTCAAAGAGATAAAAATTCCGAAATTCATAAGCCCAGATCTCCGTTTAACTTTGAAATGCCATAACTTCGCCAAAAATCTACCGATTTTCAAAATTTTTGCAGTTTTGTCATTGGTTTTTGTAGTAGTTTAAAACTGCATCACAAATTTGTCCATGTTGGCAGTTTTTAATTTTTGACTATTTTTTGGCCAGTTTTCTATGCTAACCCCTTGAAAAATATCATCAAAAGTCAAAAAACTGTGGACCATAATTTTTTTATGGCATTCAATTCTGGGACTCAAAACTAGCATTTTGCTTTTTATTTGAGGTGTTTCTGATGATTATTTCCCGAGATATAGCCAAAAATGTGTTTCAAAGAGATAAAAATTCTGAAATTCATAAGCCCAGATCTCCGTTTAACTTTGAAATGCCATAACTTCGCCAAAAATCAACCGATTTTCAAAATTTTTGCAGTTTTGTCATTGGTTTTTGTAGTAGTTTAAAACTGCATCACAAATTTTTCCATGTTGGCAGTTTTTAATTTTTGACTATTTTTTGCCCAGATTTCTATACTAACCCCTTGAAAAATATCATCAAAAGTCAAAAAAACTGTGGACCATAATTTTTTGTTGGCAATCGATTCTGGGACTCAAAACTAGCATATTGCTTTTTATTTGACGTGTTTCTGATGATTATTTCCCGAGATATAGCCAAAAATGTGTTTCAAAGAGATAAAAATTCTGAAATTCATAAACCCAGATCTCCGTTTAACTTTGAAATGCCATAACTTCGTCAAAAATCAACCGATTTTCAAAATTTTTGCAGTTTTGTCATTGGATTTTGTAGTAGTTTAAAACTGCATCACAAATTTTTCCATGTTGGCAGTTTTTAATTTTTGACTATTTTTTGGTCAGTTTTCTATACTAACCCCTTGAAAGATATCATCAAAAGTCAAAAAACTGTGGACCTTAATTTTTTGGTGGCAATCGATTCTGGGACTCAAAACTAGCATTTTGTTTTTTATTTGAGGTGTTTCTGATGATTATTTCCCGAGATATAGCCAAAAATGTGTTTCAAAGAAGTAAAAATTCTGAAATTCACAAGCCCAGATCTCCGTTTAACTTTGAAATGCCATAACTTCGCCAAAAATCAACCGATTTTCAAAATTTTTGCAGTTTTGTCATTGGATTTTGTAGTAGTTTAAAACTGGATCACAAATTTTTCCATGTTGGCAGTTTTTAATTTTTGACTATTTTTTGCCCAGATTTCTATACTAACCCCTTGAAAAATATCATCAAAAGTCAAAAAAACTGTGGACCATAATTTTTTGTTGGCAATCGATTCTGGGACTCAAAACTAGCATTTTGCTTTTTATTTGAGGTGTTTCTGATGATTATTTCCCGAGATATAGCCAAAAATGTGTTTCAAAGACGTAAAAATTCCAATATTCGTAAACCCAGATCTCCGTTTAACATTGAAATGCCATAACTTCGCCAAAAATCACCCGAATTTTAAAATTTTTGCAGTTTTGTCATTGGTTTTTGTAGTAGTTTAAAACTGCATCACAAATTTTTCCATGTTGGCAGTTTTTAATTTTTGACTATTTTTTGGCCAGTTTTCTATACTAACCCCTTGAAAAAGTTATCTTTAGTAACCCCTTGGAAAATATCATAGTCAAAAAACTGTGGACCATAATTTTTTTATGGCAATCGGTCCTGGGACTCAAAACTAGCATTTTACTTTTTATTTTAGGTGTTTCTGATCATAATTTCTCGAGATATAGCAAAAAATGATGTCCATCGAGTTGAAATTCATATACCCATATCCCCGTTTAACTTAGAAATGCCGTAACTTCGCTAAGAATCAACCGATTTTAAAATTTTTTGCACTTTTGTCATTGTTTTTTATACTAGTTTTATCCCAAATCCACATTACAGCATAATGTCATTTTTAGTCGGTCAGAATTTTTCCTTTATTTTTATTTGTAAATTATAAATTTGAAGTAACAATATTATTGCGGTCCCTTGTTTTATAGTAAATCTCATTTAAATAGTGTGTTTGGGGGCAGTGTTAATTGGGAAGTTGAGTAAAAGTAGTTTTATGTTAGTCTTCCTAGATGTCAATCATTAATCAATCAAATCATTCATTCAAGCATTCTTCGTTGTAGTCTCTCTATGCATATCTCGTACACAGTGTATTTATAAAACCATTTAGTCATCATTCAAACAGTTGGTAATCCTACAAATTCGGCGCACCATTCACACTCAGCGGGCACGCACAGCACGATATAGTTAATCCCAGTTCCCCCTAGTTATGATAGCATTAGTTATAGTTATAGTCATAGTTATAGAGTGTTCCCCCTACTTTTGAGAATGTTTTAATGTGTGTTATGTTTGTTTGGCGAATTAGTCGCCTTATTCAAACGCTCTCTTTCTCTCGTCTCATTTGTTAATACTATGAATCATTGTAACTAAACATAACAAAACATAATCATTGTCTTCCTTATAAAACACACATGGAATGCAGCGCGTCCAACATTTTTGAATCTCAATTTGAACTTGAACACATTGAGAATTGCGCCAACAAAACGTATGTGGTTTGTGTAGTCCTAAGCTCCAACTGTGTTGATAGCCCCTTCTCGGCTCCATATACCATTCTAAACTCTATAATAAACTATACTTTTCCTATTTGTGTGTAGCTTCTCCGGCCACCAGCAAACTGCTGGGCATGCGTATGACCACACTCCATGAGGAGCCTCTGGGCGGCCATCGTTCTTTGGATGAGGAGCCCGAAGATAGCTACAGTGATTCGGAGTATGCCGCCGAATATGAGCAGGAGCGACAGCAGCAGAACAGAGGCTTGGGCACACGCTCACGCCTGACCGCATCCAAAACCATGGACTCCTTCATGGATGTCAGCAGTCATTCAAATCAGAGCTACTTGAGCTACACGTCCAGCGCGAATGCGAATATGAAGCATCTGACGGGTCTGACTACGCTCAGTATGAGCTCATCAACGAGCAGTGGCTATGGCTCTCAGGCGGTGTCCTGCAACAATCTAAGCAATGAGGACATCACCTCCATGCGTTCCATGAGCATTGATGAGACGCCAGGTGAGTTAAACGATTAAAAGTAATATTAGAATATTTTCTAACTTTTCATTTCTCCGATAGACTTTGAACGTGTTAACTCGAACTCGCCACCAAATCGTCAGGCGCGTGTCAATCCCTTCCTCAAGGACATGCCAAAGGCCAAAACGCTTGACCCAGACACCAAGAAACTGCAGCAAACTCTCACACATCCGCTCGAAGTTCCGCTGATCAAGGCAAATCCACAAAGCGATGATGAATGTGCCGAACAACTGCAAACCAGCAGCAATAGCAACAACAACAACAATAACAATGAGGAGCAGCAAACAGAGCAGGAAGTGCAAAGGGAGGAACCACATGAGCAGCATCAAGTGGAGCAGCCGCTGACTCATGTGACGGACAATCAGAATGGCAATAAATCTCTCGAGAATGAGCATGTGCTCGACACTTCCGACGCAGTCGAGACAAAAGCCGATGAACAGGAGCAACTGGAGGGCAATGGCATTGTGCGGGAGCAGCTGCCGGAGGGGAAAGTGATGCGTCGCAAAAAGTCAACAACGCAAACGCCCGACAACAGCAACAACAACAATAACACTAACAACAACAATCACACAAACCAATTGAGTCGCCACAATCAGCGTGCATCGGTGGCCAAAATGGAGGGATTGGGCACCTATTTGGATGTGAGTAGCAGCAGCGTCATGTCAAGCAGCACAGAAGTAGAAGGTGAGTCACACCAACAAAACATGTCCATCAATCAATTTCAATCGACTTCCTCCACACAGACGAGGGCAAGGAGCTGGATGTGACGCTGCCTGATTGGATTATTGTGGGCGAATCGGTATTGATTCGTCCGTATAATACCAGCGGTGTGATTAGCTTTGTGGGCACCACACACTTTCAGCCCGGCGCCTGGATTGGCGTTGAGCTGGACACGCCCACTGGCAAGAATGATGGCACCGTGCAGGGCATACAGTACTTCCAGTGCAGGCCCAAGCATGGCATCTTCGTGCGGGCGGACAAGCTGCTCCTGGATAAGCGCGGCAAGGCGATGCGTGCCTTTAAGGCGGCCGAGAAGAGCAACAGTCTCAGCAAAGGTAAGCTGAACCTATCAACAGACGGACACCTAACGAGTGTAATCTTTGGCTTTACAGAGATGTCCAGCTCCATGACGCGCTCCAAGAGCCGCGGAGAATCGCTGAATGTGTCGGCGCGCAAATGATTGTATCCAAAATGTTCGCATCAGCTGCAGCGTTGGACTAATTGCAGGCAATCGACGCTGGTTGGCAATGGAGGAGCAGTTGGTGGTGGCGGTGCAACCACTACTACTGCTTCATCAACCTGCCACAGATTGCGTGCAACCAGTGGCGCTGCGGATGCGAACAGTCATCATGGCAAAAAGTGTTACGCCAATCGACGCTCGACGGCCTTCTAAGGATCGCCAAACCAAACCAATCCTCCCCCCAAACAGCAACGAACACAACAACAATATGCGGAGCATTAACAAATCTACTATATATCTAAATAGCTTCTTCAATCTGAACACACACACAACCCGCACACTCACACACACACACACTCTTCCGCAGCTGAACAAACAAAAGTAGGTTTGAAGTTTTGTTGGCCGCTCTTAAACAAATTCTGTGCAATACCGCGAACACCTTCGAAACATTTAGTACCAGTTACTAAACAAATAGTTAATCGGCTTGTATGTATGACGATGATGATCATGATAATGATAGGATGAATGTATGTTTGTTCGTTTTGTGTGTGTTTTCCTAAATGATTTTATACATACATAAATCTTTTTTACGTTTAAATTTGCTTGAGTTCTAATAGTTAAATTTCTTCTGCGTGTTTGCTTTCGCAATGAAGCACAATTTAAAGAAAAATATATTGATTGTATTTTTGTAACGTTTGCTATAAGTTAAAGATCTAGTTTAAATTGAATTGTTTCTCCATATCTCTACAAATGTATGTGTATATTTATGTATATCAATGTGACTTGGTTAATCAAATCAGATGAGCTTATTTTTATGTATTAATTAACTATTATTATTATTATTATTGTTATGGACTTAAAAATATCAGAGCTGTATATATAGTATATATATAAAGAAATATTAATGCAATAAGTTTTACAAGACATGCAATAACTTTTCCAACATTTACCTTAATATATGCATACATATACTATACTATACTATATTATCTCCAATTCTGTTTAGCGCATTTATAAAAATTTTATATACGATATCTATATATATATTAATGATAACAACATATTCCGTATATAACAACAGATCGCGTTGCTTTATATGATTAATTGTATTATTTGATGTGATGTATTTTATAATTTCTCTCCAATTACAATTAAATAAATTTCCTTTTGCTATGTATCATTTAATTTAAGTATTATTTGGTAATCGTTTTAGTATGTATAGTTTCCCTTATATCCTTTATATCGATCAATGTTTAAAGGTTGTGTGACCATGTTTGTGAACCATTAAAATACCGAAAATGTAAGGCTTAACGAAACAGGACAGTGGAGAAAACAAAACAAAAGAGAAGCAATAATTGCCATTGAGACAAATTCAAATTTTATTTTGTAAGCGATAAACTATAAACATAATATTACTACATATTATTATGAGAAAAACGAGCTATGTCATGATATGATGTTGATAATACTATATAAAACTATAATACTATATAAAACTATTTAGAGCCGATTTGGCCCAATTAAGACGTTTATACGTAAACGTATCCATCCATCCAGAATGAACAACAACCAAGGCATCCAAGACACTCCAAACTGAGTCTGAGATAAATTTGCAATTTACAAAATGAATGAAAACAATAACAAAACTGAAACCTTAACAAAAGACAACGTTTACACTTATAAACCAAAAATATTATTTAACCAACAAAAAATTATAACAAAATTGAAGAGTAAAATGTTGAAAGTTGAGCGAGAGATCAACTGCATACAACACATATATATATATATATGATTAAATAATATATATATACATATATATTAGATATACATAAATGTATATTTTCGAACTGTGTTTTCTACTTGCATCAACTACCAACAAAATATACTTGAAAATACGTCCAATAATTCAAAATTGCAATGATAAAGATATTGAACAAAGTCAAGCTACAACTAATAATAATAATATACATTATTATAATAATCATTATACATACTTAAACATAATTATTTATTTAATATGAAACGTGAAGAAGATAACTCCAAGCAAAGCGCATAGCAGTTGAAGCTTCCCCCATCCATGACCTTGCCCCATTCCGCGTAGTTGCCACCAACAGACACAAATTTAACTTGATAACACACGCCCACTTTTAGAACAGGTAGGCGCATCAAAGTATAGATATCTATCGTATGTATTATCAACAAAATAAATTACTGAAATTTAATGCATTTAATAAGCGTAATTAACATTCAAACCCAAAAAAAATAGAGCTTGAAAAATCAGATAACATATTATTAATTAACATCTAAAACTATATGGTCGAAAGGTATCGACTATGAAATACCCTGTGCCCACATACCCAAATAGCAGTGCGTTTCTTCACTGAGCGTTTAATTGTGTATTGTACGCACATGTTCTTTGTTTACTTTCTCTTGTCTTCTGTTGGCCTGGTATCTCCATCAGCAAATCTGAAGAAAACAAGCTTAATTTTCTTTAAAGTGAACTTTGCTCTCAATAGTATGCAACATTTTCAGAATTTCTCTATACCCATAAAAAATAAACTTTAAACAGTTATAACTTTTTTGTTTCTTAACCGATTTCATTGAAACATGTCTTCAAATGAAGGTTTCGACTTCTAGTTTGTTCAGTGTCAAAATGGTCAAGATCTGTGCGATTGTCATTTTTGGCAAAATAGACAGTGTAACCATCATGCTATTTTGAAAAAAATCGAATGTTCCGAATCTGGAAATTTTGGTGTTTAATCAGTAGCTGGGATTAAAACATATGTAAAATAGCAAATTAAAGATATTTTTGTGCACTTATATTAAACCGAATATAAAATATTAAGTTTTTAACTGGAAAAGTTGTGCGCCAAAATTTTCCGTTGCATACTTGCAGAATGGGCAGAGCTGCCAGATGGACTCAAAGTATGATCAGCTGCTGCGCATGTGTAATCGATACTTGGGTCTATATGTGTGACCAGGTTCATCTCGTGGCGGCAAATGAAAAAGATGCAAAAATTTATTCGGCTATAACTTTTTTGTTTCTTAACCGATTTCATTGAAACATGTCTTTAAATGAAGGTTTCGACTACTAGTTTATTCAGTGTCAAAATGGTCAAGATCTGTGCGATTGTAATTTTTGGCAAAATAGACACATGCTATTTTGAAAAAAATCGAATGTTCCGAATCTGGAAATTTTGGTGTTTAATCAGTAGCTGGGATTAAAATATATATAAAACATTCCATTAAAGTTGTTTCTGTACACTCATATTAATTAAAACATCGAATGTAAACACAACGATTTTTTAATATTTCCGCTGCCCGCTAAAAATTATCGCTGCATACTTTCGTCAAAATGTGGAGGTGCCAACTGGCACCAAAGTATGATCAGCTGCTGCGCATGTGTAATCGATACTTGGCTCTATATATGTGACCAGGTTCACCTCTTGGCGGTAAATGCTAAAAGTTGTCCGCCAAAATGTTCCGTTGCATACTTTCTTGATGTGCAGAGCTGCCAGATGGACTCAAAGTATGATCAGCTGCTGCGCATGTGTAATCGATACTTGGCGCTTTAAGTGTGACCAGGTACACTAAAAAGTGTAATCCCACGCACAACCAACCTAACATGTGTTGCTGATTTGAGCACGTTACTTGCTGCTCATTTCTGATCGCCTGGTATTTTCAACAGATTTTCTAGCTGAATCCAGCACGATAGCGACCTCTCAGAATTTAAAAATTCTGTTGCTGCATACTTTCGTGCTACTTGGCGCCAAATTAAAAAATTGCAAACTTGCATTCTTCTAAATTTCTTAATGGGTACAGGGTATTCAAACATTAATGGCACGCGAATTAAGTGTATGTAAAATAGTTGAAACTGCTTGC
Source organism: Drosophila quadrilineata (assembly GCA_018150725.1). Classification (NCBI taxonomy): domain Eukaryota; kingdom Metazoa; phylum Arthropoda; class Insecta; order Diptera; family Drosophilidae; genus Drosophila; species Drosophila quadrilineata. The sequence continues at coordinate 5,014,241 of JAECWN010000407.1, forward strand.
TTGCTAAATTATACAATTATCAAAAAAAAAAAAAAACTATATATATAGATATATACTTATAGGATAGATCAAGAGTTCATTGCACTTTCATAGCGAATCGATTGATAAAAGGTACCTTATCTTGAGGAGCATATTTTAGGAGCTATTGCCCAAGGCTACATGTAGATACAGCTATAATTTATCACACACACACACATACACACACACACACATTAAGATATTTATTATATAAATATATTGATAGATGTTGTGGGTAGAGATCAAAGATAAGAAATATATTTGCGCACTTCTAGAGCTTTTAGCACTGTCAACGAAATAATAATTAAATATAGTAATGTTATTAACGCAGAAAAACACACAGAATACGCGAAATTACAAAACGTATACAAAAATAGATACAAATGATTTATAACAATTACCACAAACACAACATTAAAGCGAAAGAAGTTTTCGAATTAAAAAAAAAAACCAATATCTACGAGTATATACATATACTATATAGTATCAAATAACATAGCTAACAAAATGCTTTTATTGTGCAATCTACACACATCACACACACTCATAGAGTTGAGATCTCTTCAATAGTTGTTACTTTTTATTGTAAAGTTCACGTTTTCAGCTTGTCTAGTTGTCAAATCTAGTTGTCTATTCAAACAGCAACACAAAAGACAACAATAACAAAAACAACAACAAATTTCTGTAATTTATACTTAATTATTTAAATCGAAAGAATACTTTTAGTAAACTTGAAGCGTGTCACTAAAAGACATACAACGCGTATTTAAACTAAAAATTAAAAACTAAACAAAAAATCGAAAGAACAACAAAATATTCTGTACTTTAATCTAAAAATATATACAACAAATGTGCAATGAATTTTTGTTAAAAAGCAACTTTTTATTGTCAAATGTCACTCACAACTCGAGTAAGTATTTTGGCCTCGACCTAGTCTCAACTGGCCAACTGAACTCGGCCTAAACCACCCCGACTACCCGTCAAAACGACAACAGCTTTTAAAATATGTTTTTCTTGTCTTTGGGTTTTCATTTTGAAAACTCACGCTTTTATTTTTATTTTCATATAGTATGAATGTATATAAAAAAACAAAAATGGCAAAAATATGTTGCAAGTTGTTGTGTTAGTTTCAATAAATGCTTACAACGGGTTACAATATTCAGTTTATTATAATTGTAATAATTGTTTTTATTTTCTTTCATTATGTTAATTGTTTTTTATGTTGAGACTTTTGAAGTAAGTAGTTTCGACTGCATTGGAATGCGATTGGTATTCCATATATATATATATATATATTTATATATCTGATGATCACATTAGCCACTATAATTATAACTACAATAATTAATCAAGCATTTACATAGGAATATTACAAGAACATCAAAATGATATTGATATTGATCGAGTATACACTTATATATTCTCATTCTTTGCACAACACAGATTAGTTTTCAAATGTATAGTTGACTTCATTGAAATTGATTTCCTCTTCCGTTATTCATTAGCTAGCTACAACTTACACAATCTATATAGTTCGTATAGATATATATATATATATATCAATATATATCAGTATAGATCATCGAAAATATATATGTATATATATATATATATTCTTGTATTTACACGATTTGTTGCGTTATAATTCGAGTCTGTTGAGTTGAAAACGTTGCACTTTAGCGGCGCTTAGTCAGTTTCTCTCTTGGCAAATTGGTCCTCTCGTCGCCCTCAGTCATGGTCGATGGTCCAACGCTGGGTCTCACTGGATAGGTTACATGGCGTCACCTGGGCATCATCCATGCTCTTCTGCCCGCCATAGTCAAGGCACATGCCCGTATTGCTGTGGATTAGCTGATGATTGCGATACTTCCACTGCTCGTTGTAGTCATCGTTCTCCATGCATGGCACCATCACCACCCGGAATGGTGGGGAGCTGCTGTGCTGCACTGTGGCACAGCTCAGTTCGTTGCGCAGCACGTTGGCATTGGTGTAGGAGAAGAGCTGTGACTTCTGCAGCACCTTGCCACACGAGTACAGGCCCAAGTTGAAGGGCTTCTCGTTATTCTGCAGGAGATCATCGAGGCAAAGATTGGCATTCATGGACTTGATCTTGCCCCACGACTGCACATTCTTGTTAGGCACAAACTTCTCCGGATAGATGTTCTTCAGGTACCAGTCGAAGCTCTTGCAACGCAGCTTCTTGCGCAGCATTACACGATGCGTCACATCCCCAATGTCCGGATGGAATTTCAGATCCGGACGGTTCAGGAAAAACACATTGATATACTCATCCATCCAGACGAGTGCCATTCGCGCCGTATTGATGCCATGTGTATCGCGATCGTTGGGGAATCTTGCAGAGAAATCAAATTTTTAAATATGCCTGCAATTTGTTGGGGGGGGGGGATTTAATTGACATACTTGTAGGGATGGAAATCACGGAAAATGTGACCGACTCGGGAGCAGGGTATTGTCTCAATTGTGCCGCCACACTGCCAGATTCTGAACGACATCTCCAGATTCTCACCACCCCAGCCATCCATCTGGTCAATATCAATCCACAAATTAGAAAATCATTCCAAAGCTGTTGGTGGTCCTGCTCCACTCACCTGTTCATCATAGCTGCCCACTTCCCAGAAGTAACGGCGATCCATGGCGAATAGTCCGCCCGCCATGGTGGGACTGTAGGCGGGACAAATCTCCCGCGGTTGATTGCATTCTCGGCTCTGTCGCTGTTTCTCTCTCTCCGGCAGATTCACCCAATCGAAGTGACCGTTCCACTGGAAGCCACCCACTTGGAAGGACTTGTAGCCATTGGTGCTGTATTGGAAATCATTGGCATCGATCACATCGATAATGGGCACCAGCACGCTCGTCCTTGAGTCCTTGATGCGCTGCAGCAGTGGCTCACACCAGCCCACATTTGCCTCACAGTGCGCGTCCAGAAAGATCAGCACATCCCCAGTGGCAATCCGAGCACCCGCGAGACGGGCACGTATCAAACCCAAGCTGAATTTTAAAATCAAAGCAAACTTTCATTTAGCAGAGACAAAAACCGAGCGGAGATGAGGAATTAACATTATTGGGTCAACGAATAAGCGCACTAAACAAAGTTCCAAAAAATCCAAAAAAATTTAAAAAATACAAAAATATATACAAAGTAAAAAGTCAAAAAGCATAATGTTAAGTTGACGAACAGGTTTTCACGGTTTCGTTATGTGGATACCCTATAGCTAAGCAAACTGGCACATGGGGTATGCTGAAGCAGAAAGTTCCCCAGAGACAACGATAATGATAGGGAGAGAGGGAGAACTTTCTTAATGTTGACAAATGATGATCTGCTGCTACTTTAAGAGTCTTAGATTTGTCTCCAACTCTAAATACCCTGTAAATGTTTCAACTGGCAGAAGGGGTATGCTCAACGGCAGTTCGTAGAAATAGAGGAATCGTCGTAATAAAAAGTCATGATGTATTGCTTCTTTAAGAGTTTAATTAGATATTCGCTGATCTCAAAATACCCTGTAAATAGCTAAACAGTCTAAGGGGTATACTTACCTATGTTACATGGAAAAGTGCCGGAGAACTTTCTTAATAATGACAAATGATATTCAGCCCCCTCATGATTCAGAGATATGCTAATGCTCTACTTTCATATTATGGCGACACAATTGGAATGGAGTGGTGTGGAGTAGAGATGATGCCCCATAGAGTGCTTCATCCAATCCCAGGCAATCTATGTATCTTTCACTTATCTAATGTCTTTGAAATGGTATCTGAGCTTCGGGTTTCTTAGCAGCTATTGTTTCTCACTTTTGAAATTTTGATGTTGGCAGTTCTTCAACTTTAAAAGCGGCGAAGAAGACGCTGCAAGGCAACCGAAGTCCGACTGTCCCACTGACCAGCTGTCCAGATGGACAGCATGGTGTTGGGCCGTCCAATCGTTCAATTGTGAGTCTGTGCCGCAAACGAGTTATTCAAATGAAGGCAAATACCCCTCTTACCCCCACTAACCTGCCCTGTTGATGGTGGAACGTGCGCTTCGTGTTAATTTCCGTCTCGTTCATTTCTCGATTAGCTTCAAAACTTTTCCCAGACCAGTTCAAAAATAAATATAAAAAAAAATTAAGTTTAGAGTCTCTAACTCTTACTTTAGAGAGTCTCTGAGAAACAGGCGCTCAAACGGACGGACGGACGGACAAAAGTCAATCGATGGGGCCTTAAACGCCCCTTTCCTCCCGTTACCTACATACCTATAAAATGAGAATACCCTTTTTCAAAGAGCACAGGGTATAAGGTCATCAAAATCAAGTGTGCCTCAAAAGCAGTTCCCCCATTAACCCATTTAACTACTCACCGATTCTTGAGCCGCAGAATGGTCACCTTGCCATTGGTGATGCGGGTGCGGACATAGTGATCCAGTTTGCCACCCAATTCGGCATTATCGCTGCCATCGTCCACCAATATGATCTCCTTGAGCGCCTTGTGGTTACACGTATTCAGCGTGCTATGCACGGTGCGTATGAGCACGGAGTAGGGTTCGTTGTAGAAGATGATGACGACACTGGCAGTGGGCAACGTGGCGGGATCATCGTAATGCTGATGCTGGCACAATGGATTACGATGATCGCCCACCGTACGATTGTAGGACAGCTGTTCGCTGAGCTCCTCATTCAGCGCTATCTTCTTGTAGATCTTATCGCCACGCGCCTTGGCAGCCCCCTTCAGATGCACGGCGACGCCATCATCACCGAGACCCGCATGCTGCTTCTGCAGATCGAGCTGTATGCTGTGCTCATATGGTGATTGCGTGGAAACGGGACGGACCTCATTCTCGGCGTCATCCACATCGGGCAATTTGCTGTTGTGATGTGAGCGATGATGCAGTGCAGCAGCTGGACGAGCACGTCCCGTTTGCAGGAAATCCTCGCTGGCCGGTTGCACCTTCAGATAGAGTACGAAGCACAGCGCGACAAGGATGAATATGATGATCTTGCCATAGAAGGAACGAAACCGAGGCAGCATATTGGTTGTATGGGTAAACTATATATATGTATGTATATGTGTGTATCTCTCTCTCTATCTCTCTAGGTGTCTATAGGCGTGTATTTGAGGTAGCACTGACACTTTTGTAGTTGTAACGGTTCTCCAAGGGAACGGGGGATTCACTTTCAATTACAACGTTGCAGCGTGGACGTGGCCCGTTGACTGCGGACTGCTACGACGGCGTTAATGGTGGCTTCATTGGTCATGGACGCGGCGGCAGCACCGACAGCAGCAGCTCCAACAGCCGCTGGCAATTTATGGTGGTATATGAATATCTATACACAAGACTTATTAATATTTACAGACACAATTTATATATAGATATTCTTTAATATATATATTTTAATTTGTATGTAGGTATGCTTGTATGTATTTATGTATGGTATGTACACAGTTGTTTATTCGCGTTAAAAAATTCCAGTTTATTTTTGATTCTTTTGCGATAGTAGCAAACAGAAAAAAGAACCGAATTAATAAATGCCAACAAACTCAGGCAGGCAAACACATACACATACACATTCACACGCGCACTCACACACACACAGAAACAGAACGAACGAACAGCAGATGCGCTCTCTCAGCCGTGCCACCGATCCAGGCTTTGGCTTAAACTAGACTAAACGTAAATGTTAATTCTAGTCGCTCCGCTGGCATAAGCTCGACTAGCTCTCGCGACCGCTCTCGCTCGCACTTGCTGCTCACCGCCCATTATTGCTCACACCTTTCGCACACATACACATAAGCACAGTGCTCACACTCACTTTTACGATTGTATATTTATGCATAAGTATTTAACTGTTGCTTCTTCTTCTGTTGCTCTCTGCGAAACTCTGCGACGTAAATGGAGGTGACGGCGCGACACCAACTTTAGCAATATTCTGCATTGTTATGCGTGTAGTTATGCTTACTTCATTATTCACTTCTATTACAATTGTTGTGATTTGTTTGTTAGTTAGTTAGTTAGCGGCGACGTTTTGCTTATAATTTGATTAAATATGGTACGGCCGAACTATAAAAACACTTACGGTCACGACTAGCAGATGTTGTGGCGTTGCCACCTGATAATTCTATTATTTACGTATGTTCACAATAGTTGAATTCAGTATAAAATCTATTTTTCAAATGTTTGCAAAAAAAACTATATTATTTGCGCTTAAATTATTTTTTAGGAATTATTTATTTATGACGATTTGTATAGTTTGAATTTCTGAATGTGTTTGTTATGTGAGTGCAGGGCTGAACAAGTTTTTTTGTCTGGCAACTACGCGCCTCAAGGAGTGCTATAAAATATATGATATACTTGATAGCAGTGTTGGAAAGTACAGCTTACGCGCGTAATTTTAAATTTGTAAATTTTTTATGTTGTATGTAATTTTTTCAGATTATTTAATGCTGAATATTAAATGTTTGCGGATGACACTAACAGAAAGATGATTTATATGATAATTATTTCAAAGGAGAAGTGCACTCTCAAGGTGCTTCAGCTGGAAGTTAAAAATGAAAGGTTGTTGCAACTGTAACAGCAACTTGAACTACTGTGTGTACGTGTGCCGCATGTGGCATGTGGGCTGCAGCATGTTTGACGTCGGCATTTCAACTCAACAAATGCTGTGGCACTTGACACTTTTGTTGTCACTTAATGCACAAATTGCATGTTTGCCCATTATAAACAAATGAAAACAAAATGTAATTCATATTAAAAATGCATTGTCTTTGCTTTCCTTTACTTTGACATGCGATGACGCTCTTTGAATTGCTTTTCTTTAACTTAATTGAAATATTATTTGAGATTGCTTATTTTTTGTGTTTTTCTTTAGTTTTATTTCGCCAACATTCATTAATGTTAAATGTTAAATAGGGTCAACAACAAATTTATCCCACATTTGGGCTCATTGCTTTTTCTGTATTTCGTCTGGTATTTCGCTAATTAAACTCAGATACACACATATATGTATATATATATATATATATATATTTATATTTAGTAGGATTTTGCAAATCGTTGTTGTTATATGGCATAATTAATACGTTACGTATACGCAAGCGTGGCGCTGCGGGAGACGCCGCAGGTGTGCGGCACGAAAAGAGTTCAAAGTGCTTCCCAACGCGGTTAATTGAAGACGGCCGACCCCGCTGGGGTGGCAGGAGGGGCGGCAGCGGTGGAAGCTGGCAACATGGTGGGAATGGCAAGTCAACCATGTAGTTGCCGCAAGGTGCAAAACTGTCTTATTTACAGATTCAACGCCAAATCCAAACGCTCTTTAATGGCTGCCAGCGACAAAAACTAGGAAGGAAATAAATTACCTTAGGTTGCCTTAGGTTTTTTTGGGAACTCAGGGGGAAAATATAATGTGGAAAGCATTCCGTTTGCCACTTGATTTGTGGCAAGCACTGAAAACTGTAATAGAGCGACACGGCATTGAAAGTGAATTCCACTTTAAGTAAGACAAATTTAATTAACACCTTCCATTTCATAAATGCACTTTTAGCACATTTAAATTAATTTGTTTAAGGTCGAATTTGTAAAGTTTTATAGCATATATATATATTTAATTTTAATATATATAAACCTGAAATACAAATCAACAATAAGTTGGGCCAAGTCAAGTAGTTGCTTCTTTAATTACACAATAAAGCTGCGCTTTTCGATTTTGATTGGTAAATTAAAAAAAAATATATCTGTGGATTTATTTTTATTATTATTATTATTATTTTTATTGAGCCGATGCGGCGCGCGAGGTCTCATTAATAAGCACAAACAATAACAATAACAATAACAATAACAATAACAATAGCCAAATACAAAAACAGTCTATACCCAGTTGTTGTCTGGGCCATAATGATACCAAAGTCTGTAAGCCGCAAAACCCCATTTAATCTAAATGACCCTGGGCTCAACTTTGGGATCTCTACGAGTATCTCTGCTACAGATAACCCCATGCCAGCTGGATGGATAATCATCGGTTAGCAACACACGACACTGTCTTCCACAGCGTCATCCTCTTGGAGCATCTGCAATCCGTCAACAAAGGCAACAAATACAAATACAAAAAAAATGAAAAAAAATTGAAGAAAAATTAAAACTTAATAATAGAATTTGTAAAGCGTTTGCAATTGAATAATTGTTACCACAGTTAAGAGCTTACAAGTTCAGTTCAGTTCAGTTAAATGTTTACAATTTTTCTGTTTGCTTTACTTTTCATTTATTTGGGTATATTTTTCGGTTTTGGCCATCTTTCGTTATGGTTTTCGGTGCTCTACAAAGTGTCAAGAGGTTGTGCAACCACTAGTATAACGAACATGATTGCGTCTCTTCTCCTATTGATCTCCTTTGTGATCTGTTTCCTACACACAAAGGAAATATGAAATTTCATGTTGGCAACTGCAATTTACCGTTACAACAATACCATCTTCATTCCCATGGCCAATTGAAATGAAATTGCAGCTGTTGCAATTCACTGCATGGGAATCACCTTCGATTATAATTTTCAATCAAAATTCTCAATCATTTTTATTATTATTATATTTTTTTTTAAGTTAAAGAAATTTAAAGATTTTTACAAGTAATATTAAGAGAAGGCGAAGAAGCATATGGATAAAATTTTATAAATGAAATCAACAGAAATTTCCAAAAATTAAAAAAAAATAATTAAATGATATACTGGAAAATATTAAACTAAGAAGTATAAAGATAAAATGCATGATTGAAATCTATATCAATTTAATTGTGAAAGTTCCAAAAAATAAAAAAAAATTATATTTTTTATATTTTTAAATTTTTAATATATTTTAATATAAATAATCAATTTAAAAAAATATTATAAATAATAATTAATTTTTCTGATCATCTCTGGTCTTTACAGCATTAATAATAATAATAATATATGGTAAATGCATCTTTGAAGATTTATTGAAAGTTCAAAAGGCCGTCGCTTTTAACTGGTTTTATTTTTAACTCTGTTAACTGAGTTATAAACCGGCAGAACACGGTGGCAACAGCACACTTAATATATTTACATAAACAGTATTTTTTAATCATTAAATAACATACCATATTTGTGTTTTTGTAAAGATTTGTGAAATATTCGAAATATTTTCGATACTCGATTGCCAAATGGCTGTCTTTAAAAAGTCTTGGCTTATTACCTTAAACCGCTTTAAGCCCAATTTGACAGACAAATTGCATAATTTCCAAAATAAGCAAAAAAAAATTGAAATCGAACTGGAAATGGGAATTGATGACTCGAAAAATTGGTTAACAACTTTATGGGATACTAACTGAATTGACGCAGACAATAGTTGGTATTGTGGTATATCTGTATCAACATCACCCACTGGACATTAACATATCATCACCACCGACTCCGCATTCAACTGATGCCGAGATACCTTGACTTCATCGGGCAGTTTCTGTTTGGCCTGATCCGCCTTGAAGGTCTTGACATGGCAGATCTCCGAGAGACGTTATTCAATCGTTGGAAGCACGCGTCATGGAAGTGGCGCCAAATCAAATTATGATTAAAATAAATGATGTGCATATGTCGCCTGATGATATGTACCATAACTTTTTGGACATTTCGGGTTGAGATAACCCTCAACTTTTGCATAATCGTCACAGACACCCGCATTGTTTAACATTTATGGTTAACATACCATTTTTTTTTTTGGCTTTGATGCAACCATCGTGGCCAAGACTCATCCGGCTGATGCTTTGCTGTCATCGTCATAGTCATCGGCATGCAGCGTATCCGTATAACAATTTTCGTTCCCCCAATTTCCATTTCCATCTTTTCACAATCGCTGCGATAATTGATTCACAGATAACAATTGAGTGTCTTTTAAAACCGCATCGAAATCAATATCAGCGATTGATCACAATCAACAAAAAAAAACCCCAAAAATAGACAAAAAAAAATTAAGGGAATTTTTTATAAACAAAAATGTGTTCGCAACATTTGCTGTTTTTTTTTTTATGATATCATTTGAATGAAAATGAAACGAAGAAGAAATGCGTGGTTATTAAAGTCGAACATATCCGCATTTATGAGGCGGAGGCGTAGGTCTCTCACAATGCAAATGTAGTCAAGGGGTCAGGCAGTTCATATTATAAAACATAAGGTCTTCAAAAATGTCAGCGGAACGACTTACAAATACCCTGCAAATATTGAGTACACAAATTATAAAATTTAGAATATTTTGTTTGCAATGAAATTATGCATTTCTTTAATAACTTTTTATAACAAAATATCAAGCAACAACAAACTGCCATTAAATACACTGTAAAAATTATGTTTGGAAATTTAAAAATTACTTTTTTTGCATTTAATTATATTATGTATTTATTAATAATTTTTTATAATGAAATAACAAACAGCTTTTTAAGAAGTAAGCTAAAAAAATACATAATTTTTTATTAATTTTTTTTTTAGAGTGAGTTTTTTTTTTAAGAGTCTACGATAGCTAAAGTTCAAAAACAGACTATTCTAAAGTTCTTAGAATAATATTGCAGCATAATTTACTAAGAATCAACAAGACCGTCATACTTTACCTCTGACAGGATCTTTTCCTCTTTCAGCTCCTCCACTCTTACGTCCACCTCTGTAACGTGCCCAGTATAATTCGATGAGGAATGATATGATGGACAATAGATGTCCCGCTGCGTAGAAGGCAAATATCCAGGCGAGATCACTTAAATGGATTTCTTCTTCCGCTGGCCTAGGATTACTGTAGTCCTCGAGAGGTGTTAGTCCGAGTTCGACCATCTCAAAGAAGCTGCGATCGGTCCAATGCTTGAGCAAACCCATCTCCTGCGTCAGATAGACATGTTCCTCGAACAGCTGGCGATAGGGTAGATGGCGACGAAGTGGAATTCCGAGCAGGACGAACCGACTGAAGCAAATGTCATCGGAGTAGTAGAAGATGGGTTTCTCGAAGAGCATCTGTTGATCCTCGTAGGTCTGCCAGCGTAGATAGGTGACCGGATACAAATAGCTGGCATTGAACTTGTCCCGCATGTTTATCAAGTCGCTCCACTTTTCTACAACAAAGAGCTGGCTATATTCCTCCTTGGTCAATATCTTGCTAAAGACCTCATCCGCCTCATTCTTGTGCACGGCCAGCTTGTAACGGGATCTGGAGAGATCCGCGTAGTTCCGCATGAATGGCTGCACCGGCGGATGCGTAAAAAACGACTGCAGATAGGCCTGGTACATTGTGGTGGTCATGATGCTGACCAGACACACCATGGAGCAAATGACTTTCAGATGGCGACTCGCATTGGTGGGGAGAGGAAAAGATTGACCCAACATTCCTCTCAAGCAGCGATCGTTGAGTAGCACATTGACCAGGCTCAGATCTCTCCAGGACAGATTCCGGCTATAGATGAGCAGCAGGGAGAACATGAAAAACAGCAGTCCCAATCCTGCCAAGGCATACGGTTTCACAATCGCAGTAAAGATGAGATAGAAGGGCAAGTTATCCGGCAGAGGCACCATGGAGCAGAAACTGCTAATCACGTACGGATAAGTGAGTCGCTCGAAGTTCTTCCGGACCAACGTAGCACCCAATGTGGCACCCAGGTCCAGTTCACCTTGCTGCAGCTCCTCCTCGATTTCGCGATAGAAGGTCGCTTCCCCGATGACGTAGTCGCCGCGCAGCTCAAGGGTTGCATTGACACGTTGCGCGAATGTGACCAGGAGTCTTGCCACATACCCCTTCATGTGCAGCTTGCCACCGGGCTCAGTCCGGTAGAGCATTGTCCGTGGCGCCAACTGATCAGCCCTGGTGCGAATTGTTGCCCCCCGCATGTTGCTGAACTGTTGCACGTAGATCGGTTGCACGTAGTCCTCCAGCGAGAGTTGCACATGATTCTCAGCGCGAAATGTGCGGCAACTGTGAAACTTCCCCGTTGTGGCCAGTTCAGTGGAGATCATTGCCACATTATGCTGCTCGCGCGCAAAGTAGAGGTTGCAGAGTTTCTGAGGTTGCCACTTGCCACCTGCATTATCCATATGCACCAAGCGGCGCACGGGTTGCAAGATCAGTTGAGTGCGCGCATTCTGCTCCTGCTCAGCGGTGGCGCCACAACTCAACACCAGAGGCAGCGCATCGAAATCCCAATCGTAGAGGCTGCCACCCAACAGCAGCACTGTGGGCAGCTCCAGTTGCTGCAACACGTCGTGGAACACACATGTTGCACTGCCGTAGATCACCAGGGTTTCATAATGCTGTTCCCGTCGTATTCTCTCCAAAAGCTGTAACACTGCCTGCACTTCCCTCTCTGCCTCATGTGGCACGTTCAGCGACTGGATGCAGTGCATCCACTGGCAGCAGGCCAGGATAATGACAAAGTTGTAGACGAGGTGCATATCACCCTGTGGCCATCACGCAACTAACTCCAACTCAATCCGTGCCACGTTGTAAGGGGCATACTCGCCACATGTGGCATGCCACTTGCGTGTTATGTGCAACATGTTCAAACTGCTCAGCTGAACAATTACGCATACTCCAACTAACTAAATGCCAGTTAAACCAATTAGCCAAGGGCGACTCTTAACCACTGTGCTGCCTGCACAGTGACACGAGATTCATAAAGAATGATACCAAAATATTTGAAATTTGTCATACAATCGTAACACACTTTACTTTGCAGCGCCATAACTTTGCCAAAATTGAATCGATTTCAAATACAGTTTAGTATTCTGAAATTGATTTTAAACTTAGTTTGAATTTCCACCAAGAACCTTCGCAGTATCGCACATTGCAATGTGAAATTTTTGAAATTGAAATTTTTGTGTCTAATCGATTTTTGGCATCAAAATATGCATACAAATCGTTACCCCAGTGAATATAGTCAAGTATTTTTGAAAATATTGCCTAAAAAGTTGATTGAAAAAGATGAATATTTTGGCCTTAATCGGAGAATTATATTAGTAAAAGTTAATTGCCGTAAAGCGTGAGTTTTATTTCGCAATGGTACATTAATTGTAAGTACTTTTGAGTTGATTAATAGAACATGAGGGCTTAAATGTTAATAGATATCACATTACATTTAATTAGGGGGCATAAACGTGGCTAAGTGGCAAGTAGACTGCCGGTAGAGAGGCAGGCAGATAGGCAGCCAGGCAGCGAGACCTTCGCAGACCTTAATGCCTAAACTGGTTTTGCTTGTGGCAGTTGGCAGTGAAGTATCTTTGTATCTGACGGATGCTTGCAACAATTGCAGACTTTGTTGATTACTTTTAGCACTTGCCAATTGCTGTAATCAAACTGTGTGTGTGTGTGTGTGTGTGGGTGTGTGTGGCATCATTATAGTAAGATTAGCACATATAACGCCACTATATTTAGAATGTGGAATTTGAAGTTAGTTTTGAAGCATTTCTTTTCCTCCACACAAAAACTCACATGACATTTGCTTGTTATTTTAACAACTTCCGGTGTGTGTGTGTGTGTGTGTGATGTGTGAGTGTGTAGCAAACATCCAACGAAGCAACAACAATTTGAATTTCAATTTCAATTTCGAATTCCCAACTCCAATTCCGAAAAGCTTCAAGTTGAAGTTGAAGTTGAAGATGAAGATGGAGCTTGAGCTCGAGTTGAGGTGAAATTTTCCGGCAATTTGAAGCCAGTGCATTGCTACAGATCTATACAAATCAAATACATATATATATGTATATAAATTTGGGTATATAGTATAGATGTAGATGATGTTGGCATGCTGTGCTCTTAATTGCACTGCAAGTGGTTTTCAAATTGTTATTCAAATGAAACTGTCTCCGCTTCCAACTCGATGAGCTTCTAGAGCTACGCGAGAGGCACAGCTGAGACAGTGGATGGGTGGAGGTGGTGAGTGTGCGAGGGGAGGTATGTGTTGCCACTTTAATAACTATGGATGGATGCTGTCTTGCTGCCAAAAACTGGTCTAGAGCTGCGTTAATAGCCAAACAACAAGCCAAATGGCAACTGGCAACTCGCAACTGAAATTTCTTGTGCTTCATCTTTGGATGTTTTGTTGTGGCTTTGGTGATGCTATCGATGCTGCTTGGATGTTGCTGTTGCTGTTGCCGTTGCCTTTTGCCATTTCAAGTTGTTGTCTCAGTGGTTGTGAATGACGTTTCAGCGAAAGTTGTTACGTTACATCGACATCGACAAAACGACGATGACGACGACACTGAAAGCCTATGCAAAACCGGTCGGTCATTGATTTTTGGCGGGCTGCAAATTGCCTGACCATGGTCACTGAGACGCAGTCAGTCACCCAGACAGACAGACAGACCAACAGTCCCTCTGCTCATCTCAACTCGCATCAACTCTTGACTTTTTCATGCCATGCTTCGCTAAGTTAAACAATTGTCACGGCACACGCTGCGTATGCTTGATAAATATTTACGAAGGTACTCGAAACCTCTCAAAACAAACTGCAACGAAAAACAAAAATGAAAACAACCCCTCTTCTCTTCTGAAAAACACCAAATTTACTATGGTTCAACTATTAGAATGTTGTTGCAACAGTTTCCAACTGCAAGAATCCAACAAGAATGTCGCCCCATAAAAAAATACCCAAAAAATCAAGAAACTTGTGAAATTTATGTTTATGACTTTAAATTTCTGCTGCGGTTTAGTTTGATCAGCTTTATGGCTGGAGATCATATCAGATGTGGGTTTACTTTACTTTAGATAAATTAATTTTTTTTTTTTTTTTTGATTTTTTGATTTTTCGATTGCAGCCTTCAGACTAGAGACGGAAATTGTTTTGCCAGTCAAACATACATATAAATAATTTTATACATTTCCTGTGATAAATGGAAATCCACATTTATCATCGCTGCAGTTGACAACGAATCTAACAGTGGTATCAGTTCGACATGGTATACGATAATTTGTCATACCTGTATATAAGAAAAATTATTAAAAATTTAACTTGGGACAATATTTTAGAAACTATGTCAAAAGTGCAAAAATGTCTTTATAAAATAAAAAAAAAAAATTTTATCACAAAAGTGAACCGATTTTCAAAATGCTGGCAAAATAAAAAGAAAATGTTTTCCAATGAGGCGAAAATTCCGAAATTCAAAAACTCAGATCCCCGTTTAACTTTGAAATGCCCTAACTTCCCCAAAAATCAACCGATTTTCAAAATTTTGGCAGTTTTGTCAATGGTTTTGATAACAGTTGAAAACTGCATCAAAAAATTTTCCATGCTGGCCGTTTTTAATTTTCGACTATTTATGGCCATTTTTCCATACGAACCCCTTGAAAAATATCATCAAAAGTGAAAAAATTTCGGACCCCAATTTTTTGGTGGCAATCGATTCCGGGACTGAAAACTAACATTTTGCTTTTTATATGAGGTGTTTTTGATGATTATTTCCCGAGGTATAACCAAAAAATGTATTGAAAAGGGAATTAAAATACCATTTTTTCAAAATGTTAACCTCCTCTAAACTTTAACTGAAGATAACTTTGCCAAAAATCACCAGATTTTACTCTTTATATAAAATTTCTCTATTTGCTGATATTACCAAAAGTGACAGTCTTAATACGTCATCATTATTAGTTATAACTACCAATATTCTTATAATATATTTGTATCTCTAAACTATTATTAGCAACTATTAATAGCTGATGTATGTATATAGGCAAAAGGTTAATGATTCGCGAATGATATTTAGTTTTATAGTAGGATTCATTAGGTCAAAGCTTGCAGAAATCATGTCTGGAAAGGGGCATAAAAATGAATGGCAAATCAATCATTCATCAATATGTTATTAGTGTATTAATTTCTGACCATTTGACGGAACTGGCCAACTACTAAGAGGCCAACAGTCCGCTGGCCAAGTGAAACAAATCGGCAATCGATAACTGCTCATTATGCGAACCATTGTGATCTATGATCTTGGGTTACTTTTCATTTGTTCAACAGACATTTCGCTGCCCATTAAACTAAACTATCTCTCAGTCAGTCTCTCTCTCTCTCTTTCCCTCTCTTCTCGCTTCATCTAATTTTATTTGTTTATTTGGCCTGGGGCACAATTGCAGCTACTCTCTAAACTGTTTTTGCGCTTATCGCAATTGTAATAATAAATGATAAAGTGCTTGGATTTCGGTTTTAACCAAATGAGCTGTAATGTGCATGTGTCTGTGCATGTGCGTGAGTGTGTGTGTGTATTTCAGATTCACTTTCAGCTTGTTGCCGCTTTGATTGAGAATACTTGAGCCATCAGCATCGTCTTCATTTGCGACCCGCAACCGAAACTCTGCTTCGTTTTTCTTGTCTTTTACTCCACACTGGCAACTCACCACGAGGTGAAGCCGCCGCTACTTCACCTCTCTTACTTACATATACATATGTATATGCGCTCTTTCACTCGCTCTCAACTAGTCATCGTCGTCTTCGTTGTCTGCGTGGACTTCGTGAACTTCGGTATCTTCTTTGACTTCGTGAACTTCGCTGTCTTCGTGGACTTCATTGTAAGCTGCGTTTTGTCACAAGTATCAGTTGTAATTCGGCCGCGCTTCGCTGTGGACGCGTTTCTCTTTCACGCTGTCTCTCTGTATCTGTCTCTGTTCGTGTCTTAACGGTTTCTTTTATTATTTTCAACTGCAGTAGTTGGCAGGATATTAATCCAAACATACGTCGTGCGTGTTTGCTGTGCAGTGTCACAACTTGTGTAGTGTAGTGTAACTTCAGTCATAACTTCCATTTCTATTGAATTTTAGCTGCAACTGTATTGCAGTTGATAAACGGATTGGATTAATCCTTGTGCGGCAAGATGCGCTTGCAACATTTGCCATTGCTGGTAAGTCTCTTTAGGCCAACTGTCAGGCAGGCAGGCTTGACCTGTCAAGCTCATTGACATTGATAAATTATGTCACACAAAAATTAAAGAAAAAGAGTAAAACTACAAAACAGAGCAAAAGAAAAACATGAGGGGAAAAACATTGGCTGTGTGCAACAGCTCAGGTGTAAAGTGTCTTCCGGCTGTGGCAGTGGTAGCAGCTGCCAGCTGCCTGGCAGTGGCATCCACTGTGAAGTGCACCAGTTGCCGCATCGCAGTCTTCAACTTGCCACTTGTTACGGCTTCCAAAACTTAATTGTCTGCCCTGCATGCCGCACTCTCTTTCTATCCCTCTCTTTCTCTATCTATCTCTTTCACTGGGTGTCGCTGCTGTGGCATGCAACTTGTTAGTGCTGCCTGGTGCCTTGTTTGCTTTGGCTTTTGCTTTGCCTGCCACAATCAATGCAAAAAGATCTTGTGTAATCTCGAGCATGAAATTTGCATTGTCAGTCGCCTGGCCACGCGGCGTATGCGCAATCTCTAATGACCAAGTGAGGCTGCCAGCTGCAGTTGCAGTTGCCAGTGAAGTTGCAGCTGCCACTTGCCTGGCTAACATCTTCATCTATAACATCAACATGCAACGTGCTGCCCTCCTTTCGTTTTTTTTTATTTTGTTGTTGTTTATTTTTGCAGCTCTTCAGTTGGTTCTGTTTAATGTTGGCAGCATCATCATCATCATCTGAGTTGGCCATCAGCATGTAGTGTTGATTTAGGCCAAAACGTAAAAGATTCAATAGCAGTCATTAAGTGCCATTTGGCGCGTTTGTAACCTTTGCAACATTTTCTTGTTGTTGTTGACCAACTTGAGGCTTCATTTCGCTTTAGTTTGCTTTGCGTTTGGCCCAAAAGCGTTTCATGGCTAATTGCAATTGTTGGCAATAAGCACACAAATCAATACCGTTAACACACATAAACACATTGTCATTGCGCATAGAATTGGCCAAGTTATTTTTTTTTTTTTAATATTTTTTTTCAATTTTTTTATTTATATTTTTATGCCCTCCCCCCTCACGCTTTCCCATTCACAAGACGAGCGCCAATTGACCACAGACAAAGAGGCGAGCGGCACCTGCTATGCGTGTCTATGTCACTCATGCAATGGTGTGTGTGTGTGACTGAGTGTATGTGTGTGTGACTGGGTGTGTGTGAGAGAGTGTGGCATAGGCTGTGGTGGCATTTTTTTAATATGCTGCACGCATGCAAACCAACAATTTGTCTGAATTTGGAGTGTAGAAAGTTGATTGGTTTTATTTTCATTTTCATTTTTCTTACTTTTTTTATTATTATTATTATTGTAGGTCTGTTGTTGCTTCTTTTTCTATTATTTATTCATTTATACGGAAAAGTTACAATTGCGACAAGTGCAACAGAGCCCACAATCCACAATATAAATGCTATAAATAGCTGGGATTTTTTCGGAGACTTCTTTTCAGTGTCGCCCATAAAGAAAATGAGTTAAGAAAACAATGTCTGTTGAATGTATAAAAAATATAGTTCAAAGATAGAGACTAAAAATACAAATAATTAATACAAAAAAGAGTGCAGAGTAGAGTTACTCAAATTGAATGTGAAAATATTTTATAAAAAATTGTATCTTAATCAAATATCATTGAATATATATTCTGTTTATTATGCGCTAAATTTCTTAAAATTAGTTGAAATTGTTGCCAAGATTTTAGTTAACAAAATATCATTGGATTTGACCACATAGTCTAAGCAAGTCATGCCTCTTTTAACTAATTGAAAAAAGATAATCATTTTTAATTTAAAATTTTAATGAAATATTATAAAAAGTTCGTATATAAATTTACTGTAATTTAAATCAAGTCAGCTCGTTTTTTTCTTTGTTAAAAAATATAACAAATTTAAAATAAATGAAAAATGTAATTGAAACACTTTGAAAATATCAAAATGACTTCAAAGCTATAATCTTGTCAAGTCAAGTTAAGTTTGTCGCAGCAAATTGAAAATTATAAAGAAATAAAAAAAAATTGAAAATAAAGGCTCATCTCCTGGCCAGACTCGAGGCTGCCTTTCACTTGCCAAATGCCATTATTTATTTATGTTGTGTATTTAATTTATTATTATTTTTGTTGTTGCTTTGACTTGCCAAAAGATTGGAATTGAGAGATGAGCTTTGGCCACGTTTGTGCAGAGTTGGCAGTTGGCAGCTGGCAATAAAGCAATTTGGCCGAAAGGAAAAGGAAACTTTTGTGAAGACGAGTTGTTGGCCAGGTTTACTGGCTGCAACTGCAGTTGCTGCTGCTTCTTGGCCAGTGAATGGCCACGACACACGAAATATGAATTTTACACACACACTCACACACACACACACACACTCACAGAGATGCACGCAGTTGTAAAGATATGTATTTTGGAATGCGGTTTCTTCTCTTTTTCGACCACAAATAATTGCCAAGTGCAGAGACAAGCAGAGAGAGGCAAAGAGAGGCAAAGGGGGTGCTGCTGGCTGCACACTGTGATTAGCATAATGATCATTAGCCAGCCGCTTAATGATCATCATCATCATCAACATCAGCTGGCATATTAGTTAGCAGTCGTATTTATATTAATTAAAAAGTTGCTCAAGTGTGCGAAGCAACTGCGTCTCTGCCCCCAAAACAGCCGCAGTCGCTGCCGCTGCCGCAGTTGCTGCCGCTGCCGCAGTCGCTGCTGCTGAGCTTCTTCTTCGATCAAATCTTGCATCTCTTTTATTAATGAGCCACAGTTTGCCCCGCTGCTCCACATTTGTGAACCGTATTTGAATTAGTCTCTTTAGCATATGTATTAATTACATCACAGCTCCGAGTTCAACTCCATGTGTCATATACATACATACATACATACATGCATACATACATATGTACATATATGGATTGTAGGCGCGAGGGGTGATTGGCGGGGGAGTGAGTGTAGCCGGTTCCGGCTATAACAGCAGTCTCCACTCTCCACTGTCCACTCTCCACTGTCCACTCTCCACTCTCACTTGTCCAGTCGCCAGATTTAATCAGAGCTTTGTTTGCTTAGCCATATTTATTTAATTTTTATGTATTTTATGCAACGACCTTGCCGAACTTTTCGATGTCATTCGCTGCCATACTAAGCTTATAGAGTATATGAAATATTTTTAAAAATTTTATATACAAATGTTTTGCTAATTATAGCCGAGTTGAAAGTATTAATTAGTTAAGCGTGTCAAACACTTTTTTTTTGCCGCGTTCGTTGCCTAAGTCTTTCGTCTGGTCGTCTCCTGTCTGCCGCAATTGTCAACTGAGTGTGTGCAACATCCACTTCATTTGCGTTTTACATAATTTCTGTGTGTATGTGTGTGTGTGTGTGTGTTGCAGCAAGAGCAACAGCAGCCGCTGGACGATGCGGCGTATGCGCAATATTTCGTTCAATTGCAATTCAATTGCATTTACTTAACGTAATTTGCAATGGACACACATTCAATACTTGCAACTTGCAACTTTGCAACCTGCTGTCTACTACCTGTACTTGCCACATGCCTTGCCTAAGGTGTAAATTAATCGCACAACACTTCACTGCTATTAAATGACACACAAAAAGTCAGAAGAGAAACACAAAAACAAACACTTCAACAAAGCAACAGAAAAAGATGAAGACAAAAAAAAAACAGACAGAAGTCATAACAATTGTAATGTTGCCTTATAAAAGTTTTAAATTTTGTTGCAGCTGAGTCTGAAGTTGTCCAAATGTTGGCACATTCATCATTCATTAACATTCGTGCCACATCTTCCACATCATTTGAATATACTCGCATTTTGTCTGATTGTTTCTCCCACTCTCCCCTCCCAGCAGCTCTGCAACTCCGCAAGTTTTTCTTTCAGTTTTCCATCTCTGGCTTTTCAATGACATTCTTTTACTCGCTCAACAACTTTTACCAGTTTTTTTTGATGTTTTTTTTAATTTTTGGTCAGTCGGCAAAATCAACTTAATATCAATAACTGGCTTCGCTATCAAGCTGCTGCTGCTGCTGCTTCTGCTGCTTTTTGTTGGCTTTGCTTATGCAGATGAGTTTCTGTGGCATCTTCAACAGCTACCCACACACACACTCTCTGCAAGGGAGAAAATAGGGAGGGAGACAAACTGCAACAGCTGCTTTAAGTTAAGGAGAGGGGGTTCGAGTCTCAACTTGCACTGGAGAGGTTCGTGCGATTTCTCAGAGGAGTGCCTAAAGCGAGGATGGAATGCAAAGTTTAAAACTTTAAAACTTCTTAACACTGTATTGTTTATATAGTTAATCCCATATTTATGCCCTAATACGCATAAAAAGCTCCCACAATGTGATTTTTTAAAAAAAATTGTTTCATTCGAAACTTCAAAATGGCATAACTTGACCAAAATTAAACCGATTTTCATAATTTTTTCAGTTTTGTCAATAGTTTCAATCATATTTATAAACTGCATGTAAAGTTTCTTCAATTTGGCAGTTTAAAATTTATAATTTTTTTGATTACTTTTTCCTAGTAACACCTTGTCAAAATCCACAAAAATGTAAAAAATTTCGACTCCAATTTTTTTAAAGACCTTATTGATTCTGTGACTCAAAACTATCATCCGGCTTTTTATTTTAGCTGTTTTTGATGGGTATTTTCTGAGATATGGTCACAAATATGCTGAGAATGTCATTTTATAAAATTAATGTTTTTCTCATATTTGAAGCGCCATAACTTTGACAAATTTTTAAACAATTTTCAAGACTTTTGCAATTCTACCAATAGTTTTAGTCCTAGTTTGAATCTCCATCAGTAATTTCTGCAAATTGACGCATTTATCCCAGTTAATTAGTGACAATATTTTTGAAAATTAGCTCGAAATTCTATATTGTTGCCCTATGTCGAACTTTGCTTGCTCTCCTCGCTACTTAACCGCATACCTGCCGTTATTAATCCGCCTTAAACTCTGTCTATATGCATGTATGTTTTTATGTAGCTTTGACTTTACATATATTTGTATTCGTTGGGCTCTGACTGTGCCCAATTCATGTCACGTTGAGGTAGTTTCGGCTGCCTGTCCAGCTTCAGTTTCAGTTATAGCTCCAACATCCAAGCCATACTCCATCCATCTCATTCTCACTCGCAGCGGGAGCAGCAGCATCAGACATTCGCTTTGACTGACAGAAAAACACTTTCATTTTTCATTTCATTTAATAATTCATAATTTTTTGTATTGTCTCATCGTTATCGTTGTTGCTGCTGCTTCCATTTCTCGGTTTCTCAGCTGCCGCCTGTCTGTCTGTCTGTCTGTATGTCTTACTTTGTCTGTCTGTCTGACTTGTTGTTGTCATTGTTGTCTGCTCTCCAAGTGTTTATTTGGGTCTAAATTTTGCCGCTTGGCGCGTCGCCAACTTCCGTTTTGGTGGCAATCTGTGCGGCTTCTAAGCCACCAATACACACACACACACACACACTTACACATACATTTGTAACGGTGTTTGTGGAAAAAAAAGAGATAAATTGTTTTTGTTTCGTTTCGTATTTTAACGCCTTTTAGTTGCGGCTGCCAGCAGTTTTTTTTTTTTTTTATAGTTTTTGCCCGCATGCCAAGTTTGTCGCTTAAGTCTTTCGTTTGTTTTCGCCACAATTTTCGTATGTAGATGTTGTACACACACACACACACACACACAGACACACACACTGGCACACTCACTTCCTTTCAGGCCAGTTGTTATTGCTCTACATCTCTGTACTCACTCTCTTGTTCGCTCTCTCTCTCTCTTTCTCTCTCGCTCCATCTCTCTCCCTCCTCTCTCTTTCTCGGTTGCTTTGTTATATAACAACATGCTCTCTGCTCTGATCTCTTTAATTATAAGGATTATTCGCAATTTCGCATTTAACTCACTCTGCAAAAGCGCATTATTCACATCCGCAACGTTTTCATTTCGTCTCCTCCTCTTTTTGGCTATTTTCTCGCTATGTTTTTTTTCTAACTTTTTTCTTGTCTTTGGTTTATTTGATTGTTTGGTTTCAGGGGCATTTTTAAGCTGCCAAAAATGTTGATGATGCTGCATATTAATTACGTTTTGTGTGCTTTTTTTTATATTTTTATCTCTTGTCTGGGCCAATTGAGGACATCAAATTGACACTTTGGAAACTTGATTGGTAGCAGCTAAATAAAAGTCAAAACTCTAAGCTAAAATTAAAACTGAAGATTAAGCTAAAACTGAAACTGAAACTGAAATGCCTTGAAAATATGCAATTTCCATTAGCTGTTGTGTTTTTTAACGCCCCTGCCATGGTCATTAATGAAGTCACAAATATCACATTTAACAAACTGAATAATGAAGAGGAAAATTTTTATAAAATTTACAAAAATTTGAATGTTTGACTTTACCTATTTCAATGGGCATGCATCGTTTGTGTAGTTTGAAGATTGGGAGTATGAAAAGTTACTTTTATTTCAAGATATACTTTCTTCTTTTCATCATTAGATTTTTTAGTTGAAAAATACATTTTAAAATAAGAAATAAATATAATTGTACTATTTTCAACAAAACAAAAAAATAGTATATTCACAAATAATTTGTGAAGTATTTTGCAGTCAACCTCTCACAAAAAGTTCAATTCTTTATATTGATTTTTTTTTATAATAGCTTCGATTCTAAATTTTAATGTCTCTTAACAAACATTAAATAAAACTTATCAATAGAAAAAATGCAAAATAAAACATAGGAATTTCATTTAAAGGTAGTGATTAGCTACGCTATTGTTTAAATTACAAACATAAATTAACATTAAAATTAGAACAAAATACTGTTTTTTTATGAGAAATGAAAATTTAATTCTCATTTTGGCAAACAAAACCCCAAGCTCATTAGGCAGTGAGAGAAAGCCAAATAAAAAAAAAAAAAAAAAAAAAAAAAAACTTTGTAAGAAAATTAACAAATTTAAAAATAATTTTGATTTTATTATTGCTTTAGCAATAAATTATAAACAATTGCATTTAACAATAGCGTGTTGATGGCTGCAATTTTGTGAACTGATTTCATTATGTTCTCATGGCTCTGTTTATGAATTATGTTATGTGTATGTGGATAAAGTGAATGAAAAATGTAATTTCCTGTCTCTCGATGCTTTTGTGGCTTAAAAGCTGTTGCCAAATATGTTCCGTTCACTTGTCTCTCAAATAATTGGCTGAGAGTGAGACTGAGATTGAGACTGAGACTGAGACTGACATGGCGAATCTCTGCACATGAGAGGAGAGGAGAGTTAAGATGACTTTCAGATCAGAATGGTAATTACACTTTATTCACATGGCCACAAACAATGGAAGATCGTCTGCCACATATCATAACTGTTCATCTGCCACAGTTGGTGGCATGACGCAGCAGCAGTTAGATTAGCTGCAATGCCGATAAAACAAAAGCTGTAAAAAGGGCTAATTGCGAATTGGCCAAGACTGGCTGAGAATCGGCCCATTTGTCAACAGTTTACAGCTTGATATGTTAATGCCACAGTCAGAGACTGCAACTTGGCAATTGCAACTGCAACTGCAACTTGTTGCCGATTTCACTTGGGCCACATGCCACACAAAGTGGTCTTGGCTGCTCAGTTGTTAACTTGTTAAGCCACCAGCGCAGCTGTTAACTGCTTTTCGTCTTTTGGCTACTTGCTGCTCATCACTTGCCCCATGGCAATTTTCTGGCCTGCCACTTTGGCCAATAACTTGGCCAATAACTGAACAGCAACAGCAGCAACAACAACAACAGCTCGCATTACACAACAGAGTTGACAGCAACAGTTAGAAGGAGTTAGAGCGGAATATCGAGAGAGGTAGAGAAAGGGATAGAGAAAGATAGATAGATAAGGAGAAAGATATATATGTATATATAGAGATAGAGAGGGAGAGAAAGAATAAGAGAGAGAGAGAGAGAGAGATTGGAGTCTAAGGCAGCTCTGATTTACACTTGGTCACTAAGTGTTGGCCAGGCTCAAAGGCTGCTGTCTCACTCTCAGTCTATCTCTCTCCATCTCTAACTCTCTGTTTCTCTCTCTCCATCTCTAACTCTTTGTCTCTCTCTCTTTCTCTCTTTCTTTTGGTCACTGCTCTTGCATAATTCTGCGCAAATTGCAACTTTGTTTTTGGGGGCTTTTGGCTGCCACAGCGACTGCTCATCATATTTATTAGCTTATAAACATATCTCACTATATGCGTCTCTCTCTCGATCTCTCTTTCTCTTTCTACCTCTATATATGTTGTGAATGTCTGTGTGTGTGTGTGTGTGTGTGTTAACTTTCTCCCATTGTTAGCATCTTTCTTTTTGGTTATGCGCCAGTTTCATTCGTAGCCCATCAATGCGCATGTTTTTTTTTTGGCTTTGTTTTGGCTTTATTTTTGGCCAACATATCAGTCGCTGTCTCCCTCACTCTCTCGCTCTCTCTCTCGGTCACTCTGTCTTTACTTTTGACATTTGGCCATTGTCTGCGCTTAACTCTGTGGGCTTTCTTTGTTGCCACAACAACTGGCAGTCATGTGTTAATAAATCTTGGCCAGCTACTGAGCTTGGCCAGGTCACTTCGTTATGTTAATCCCGCCAAGCCAACTCCCCTCCCTCCCTCCCTCCCTCGACCCCTCTCCCCGCCCTTCCTTTGGGTATTAAATAATCGATAGATTTCGGGCATTGTGTGGGGTGTTATAGTGACAATGCTTTAGCCCGATTAGCATAACATTTTGACCAACTCTGCCGGATGTCGTAATACCTGAAGAGTCTTCAAAGAAAAAAGTTACTCAAAAAAATAGCTAAAAAATCTTTGGCTGCCTTTTGGTTGTAATGAATGCAATTAAAAGCGTTGACATTGCTGGTTAAAAATCTGTGTCAACTTAAACAATAATTAAAAACAATACAACCCAGAAACAACAACAAGTGTTTGCACAGCTTCCGTTTTGGGCTTTTGTTTTAATTTTTGCTTTTTTTCGGAGATATTTTTTTAACTGATGAACAAGCGTGTTTGACAGTTGGCAACGATGTGACAATGATGCCATAATCACAACACGACATCCACACACACACACACACACACACACACACACACACACACACACTTATCTGTCACGCACAACAAGAAGCCGTGTGATCTTTTGCTTAGTCTGCATTTTTTTCTCTTTGCTTTTTGTTTTTGACACATTGCGCATACGCCACCGTGCCCAACTGACGCTCTCTCTCTCCCTGTCTCTCTCTCTCTCTTTCACTCTGCCTGTCACCTGCCATCTCTTTCGCACATTTACAGCTCCATCAATTCACTTAGCTTATTGCTTGGTTTATGTGTCAGTTTCACTTACACAAATCAAGTGTCAGCGCCCACATTCGCTGACATCTGCCGTCAATAATAAAAAACGCATAAAACAATATGAAAAAAATTTAAAAAAAATGTAAATGAAAATGTTTACAAAAAAACTTTTGCTAGATCATTTCATTATTATTTCTTTTCTTTACTCCACTTTTATTATGGTTAATAATATTTCTTATCTTTTCACTGCTTCGTTATTTGCTGCTGCCACCTTCGAGAAAGTATACGCCATGTTGGCCAATATGTCAAATGCCACCAGGGCGGTGTACAAACAAAAAACTTGGCAAAAATTTCACTTGCCAAAAAAGATCATAGAAAAAAATGTGGCCAATTTCGTCTGTTGCATTTGGCAATTGGCGGTTTGTTTTGGCCTTTATGTTTCAGCGGGGGCGTTAGTGCAACGTTGTGGCAATTTGTGGCAACAAATTGTGTGCAACATTCGTTAGAGATAAGTTCAAGTTTTTATGGCAAGTAGAAACATGTAAAATATCAGAGAAAATGGTAGAGAGAAAAAAATTAAGAGACTTTATATGAAGTTGGGTTTTCTTTAAAATCAGCATATAATTTAAATAATTCCCTTTTTTAAGAACAATTAATTAACGGTAATCTGCAATTCTCCACTAAATAAATAAATTAGTATATAGAAAGGTTTTTTTTTTTTTTTGGGTAGATATTCACAAATTTATATGAAATAGTTATTCCTTCATGTATTAGATTTTAATAAAAATAAAACTTTGGATTGTGAATTGAGAAAATTAAATTTAAAAAATTGTACAAAAAATAAATATTATTTAAATAAAATTTTAAGAAAAAATAAAAATTAAATTAAAAAAATTAAACAAAAAATAAATATTTTTTTAATAAAATATTAAGAAAAAATAAAAATTAAATTAAAAAAATTACACAAAATATAAATATTATTTAAATAAAATTTTAAGAGAAAATAAAAATTAAATTAAAATTAATTACACCTAATTTATTTGTGAAGGATATATATATATATAATATATCAATATAGATGGATTCGGATTTAGGAATCCGCCAAGTCGCATCATTTCTTTTTCTTTTATATTTTGATGATCATGAAATTTTGACTCCTAATATAGTTCAACAAATGTTTGAGGTTTGCGACTAATAAAGTTCCGCTTATTTATATATAGAATATTTATAATATTTTATGGAATTCCGATTATTTATATATCGTATATTTACAATATATCATAGTTTTGTGACTGAAGCCAGATATTTAAATAAAATAAATTGAATTTATTGCTCACATACATATTTTAAAGTATATAACAATTTATTTGGGAAATGTTTCTCAAATAAAGAAAAAAAAAATAAAAGAAATGCTTTCACGG
Source organism: Drosophila quadrilineata (assembly GCA_018150725.1). Taxonomy (NCBI): domain Eukaryota; kingdom Metazoa; phylum Arthropoda; class Insecta; order Diptera; family Drosophilidae; genus Drosophila; species Drosophila quadrilineata. The sequence goes on from JAECWN010000407.1 coordinate 5,041,811, forward strand.
TTTACAATGTGAGATGGTCTTCCCATAACTAGGATGAAGTGGATCCAGAGTTTTCCGCAATGAACTTGTTACATTGATTCTCATGCCTTCCGTATTCTTGCTGGGCAAACAGGGAGATGGTCGTATAGGTCGTCTCTCGGGATCACTGGATGGGATATATAGTTGGCTGGGTGACAATATGGTAATGGAGTCGGGATGTGCCGCAAGAGGAGTAGCAGCATTTTCTCTAATATTAACAACATGTCGATTATGTATGTTAATTGTCACGAGTTGATTCGAAGAATTCATTAGAAGTGGAGTCTGATGACAGCCAAAGAGTCTGTGCAACACAAAGTAGATGCCACATACAGTGACTCCCAGAATGGAGCTGCAGATCAACACCAGCTGTACGCGATTTTCAAAACTTTCATTTTCCCAATCAATGAACTCCACGTCGTTGCTGTAGATGATGAGGCATGGCGTTAATCCCAGCCAGGTCAAGAGGAGCAGGCAGCTGATATTCACCACATGCGACATGGCAGGGATTATTCCATATCCAATGCTCAAATACGACTAACTAACATTCAATCGATCAAGTGCCACAAGTATGCCATCATTAGTCAGGCTATGCATATAGATCTATATCTAGAGACTTTCTTAATGCATTGCGGTTCAGGTTCAGCCTTAGGTCACATGCAAAGTAAAGTGTTATCGATTGCGATTTGCGAGAAAGTACCATAAATACGATTAATAATAATGTTATCGATAATTCAACGATAACTATCATAGATACGTTAACGATAGGCTATGCTTAAATAAATATCTTCAATTTAAGTGGAGTTACAAGCAATGCGGTAAATCGATATTAGTAGCTGAACTTATCGATAACATTCAAACTCAACTCGTATCGACCGAAATTTGACTTGTAATTACTTAAATCACATTTTATCGATAATTTATTTATGTGAACAGTCAGTAATAGAAATCTTTTAGTATAACTATCGATATATTTACTGAAATTTATCGATTAATTATTATCAACTTTCTATCAGCGAAATATCGTATTATCAGCCTGTTCCACTTGCCGATTTATCAACTGGGAAATATTGTTTACAACACTGTCTGTCCGCCTGCCCTTACAGGGTATCTACGTGCGCGTCATTATCGATTGACTCATCATTCGCATGCGACGCGACGTCTCGTATTTTGTTGAAATGCAAATTGCGATTGTTGAAATTGAAATTCCAATCGTCGAATCGTTCAGTGTTGGGCCAAGCCAGCAACTTTCACGGCTAAGTGAGGCAAATAGGCCGAAGCAGCTAACTGAAGTTGATGATAATATGGGGGAGAGGGGCTGCGGGTAGGTGCAAGTTGAATGGGGGCATCGATAACGATTGCAGTTGAAGTGGAAACTGGCATAGTCAAGTATGATTAAGACCTAAGTCAAAACAATAACAATCATATTTATGAGAGAAAAAGATTGATGGGTTCGCTTGAAATTGTCTCTGGTTGAAATTGATTTTGGTTTTTTTTTTCTCTTTTGGGGCTTCGCATTGAGTTGAAGCTGAACCCCAACAGGTTGTCCAGTCGAAATGTGAAGTCAACTTGACATTGACCCAATGCCAAATGCGGATTCCACACACGTTCAGCCGATGTGAAATAAAAAAGTCCAAAAATACAAAAAAAAAAATTAAAGAGACTTTTTTGTGGTTCAGCTAATTTAGCAAACACTCGACAGATGTTGCTCTTGATATTCCGCTGCAAGTCTTGTTTTTAAATTTTCGTTTTTTCTACACTATTTTTTTGGGGTTTAATTTGTTGACTCTTTTTGGGCATTCACCACAATTTGTTTAACCTTTTGTTGTGGTAAAAGTGTTTGCCATGTTTTGTTGTTCAAATGTTTGGACATGACCTTGTCGGCTTAAGCAGCCACATGACTATTATAATAATTTTCATTTTAATTTGTAATTTATTTTTTTAATTAATTTTTAATTCAATTTTTAAAAACTGTTTTTTAAATACTTAAAATAAAACAGTTTCATCTGCTCTTAAAAATGGAATTAAAAATTAATTAAAAAAAATAAATTATTAATTAATTTTTAAAAATTTATGAATTATCAATAAATTTTTACTCGTGTTTTTCCCTTGATAGTTGGCGCTCTTTGCCTTAGCAGCAGCAACAGTTGCCGCCGCCGCAGCAGCAGCAGCAACAACGAAGCCCAAGAGCGACACTTCCAAATCTAAAACAGCCACGCCCACCACAGTGAGCAGCAAACAGAAAACCACCTCCGCTTCCCCCTCCGGCAGCAGCAGCAGCACCACCACCACTACAACACGTCAATCGAAATCCCTGAAGCCTGTGCCCGGCGAGAATCGTGGCAAGCGGACGCTCTACGACTTTGGGAATGCCGGTTACCTGTATCCGGAGGTGGCCAGTAGGCGTGCCGGCTACGTGGATAACTACTATCCCCAGGCGGGTTACTATAATGGCCAGCAGGCCATAGGTAAGCGGAGAAGCAACCCTAACATACTGCATAACAAATTAACTCAACCTCCTTCCTTCAGCTCAATATCCTGGCAGCTTTGCTTCCGCCTACGGTTCATATCCACAGTATCTGGAGGCACCGGAGCCCATTATTGAGATCATCATCAAGGATGCGAATGAGACGCTGGCCGAGGAGCCCGCCCAGCCCATTGTCACCAAGAAGAAGAAGAAGAAGGAGAAGGTGCATGTGTTCTATGTGAACTACAAGAAGGATCAGAACAACAAGCTGCACCTGGAGACACCCATTGCCTCCCTCAACAACGACGACAACGAGGCCGATGAGGAGGAGGAAGAGGAGATTGTTCAGTATCCAGTGACGCCCCTGCCACCACTCAAGTCCACCACTCTGCGCACCATCATCCATCCCGATTCCGAGAAGTATCACAGCAACAGCGGCATCCACGTTTCTTTCGGGGCAGAGAACAAACATCAATCGGGGCACATTCTGGAGGAGCACGATGCGGAGAGCATCCAACGTCAGGTGGTGGCACTGCCCTTGACCAACACCAGGGCGGACTACGGACGGGAGAGCAGCTTTGCACGTGGCTCCAGCTCAAATTCTCTCTACAGCAGCAGCAACAGCAACGGCAACAACTATCAACAGCAGCAACAGCAACAGTTCCACTTTGGCAACCAGCAACAGTTGCCGGCGCAGCACAGCAACAACTACTTCCGTCAACCAGCAGCAGCAACAGCAGCAGCACCAAAGTCACCACAGCAACAGCAACAAGCACAGTTGCAATATTATCAGAAACAACATCAACATCAGCAACATCAACAGCAGCACCAGCAGCAGCAGCAACATGCTGGTCATGCCAGCAGCATTACACAGCAGCAACTGCCTGCCACCTCCTCGCAGAGCATCTTCAACAAATTGGTGCAACAATCACAGTTCTACGTCAATCACAATCAGCAATATCCCACACAACAGCAGCAGCAGCAGCAGCAGCAACAACAGTTGCAGCCACAACCACAGCCTCAGCAACAGCAATATCAAAAGCCACCGCATAAGCAGGTGCAGGTGCCATTCTTTCCCACAATACCTCCAAAGAGCCAGAGTCCCACCCTGGCACCATATCAACCCATCAAGTTCCGTCCAACACCCGCACCAGCACCACAGGTGAAGCCATTGCAGTTGCCACTCAAACTCGAGAATGTCAACTATCAACAGCAGCAGCAGCAACATCATCAGCAGCAGCAGCAGCAATATCAGGGTCAGAGTCACGCACCCGCCAAACCTCAACCCTATCAGTTCGTCAGACAACCGCAATTCGTGCAGCAACCGCAATTCATAGTGCACTCGCCCACGCCAGCAACCGACTACTATCCACAACAGCAGCAACATCAATCGCAGCAGCAACACCATTCACAGCAGCAACACCATTCACAGCAGCAACACCATTCACAGCAGCAACATGTCGGACCTACTCTCAGCTACTTTGACATCAAACCCTCCAAGGAGACGGAACTACTCAAGTCCATACCCAAGTTCGAACAGCATATTACCGAGACGGTGCCTAATCAGCCCACGCAACAGCAACATCAATTCTCCCTGCAGCAATATGCCTACAGTAACACACGTAACGAGGTCATACACGATATACCCGCACCCAATCTGGGACCAGTGCAACCTACAATCAGTTCCGACCTACAGCAGTCGCAACCCCAACATATTACCGGTCATTATATAACAACAGGCAGCAGCAATCAGCAGCAGCAGCAACAACATCACCAGCAACTTCAGCAGCACCAGCAGCAACCACAGCAATCCTTTGCCGCCTTCCCTAGCGAGGCACCGCCCCCGGTTTATGCCGAGTCCACACATGGTCAGAAGGTCATGGTGGTCACACCAGTGCCACCATCCGCCAACTTCGCCAGCTACAACTCCTACAACGAGCAGGTGGTGCAAGTCCATGCCCAGCCTCAGGCAGCCGCTTTACAGGCCCAGCAACCTCGACAATCCCCGGCAGCAACCGTGGCCGCGGCCACCGCTGGCGACAACTCACCCTATAGCGTGTCCACCTACCACTCGGATGTGTTCAAGGAGTTGCAGCAGCGTCAACAACAGGAAAAACAGCCACAGAAGCCTAGCTCTTACGTGACTCCTCTTAAGCCCGCAAAGGTTGCCAGCTCATCCTCTCCAGCTCAGCCTCCGTTGCCCACAGCTGCTCCGGCAGCACCTGCCCCGACTGCACCCAATGGCAAAGCCTCACAGACTCTATTGCAACTACCCGATGAAGTGCCCGAGGATCTGCGCCAGCAGCTCTTCTCGTCCGGTATCCTCAACAATGCCGACATCTCCGTGCTGGATTACGACAAACAGGGTGACATTGCTCTAGAGAACTTGCCCGCAGAGCATCTGCAGCATTTCTATGGTGCGGGCGGCGGTGCTCAGATTGCCGAGACCAACAAGGTGCTGACCGTAGTCAAACCCAACGGGGATAAGGTGGCGATCAGTGAGAAGCAGCTCGACAGAGTGAAGCAGTCCAACTCATTGCCACAGAAACAGAATCTGGATGTGAAAGTGGTGCGTTATGATGCCACCCAGGGACAAAGGGTCAGTGATAAGTATATCCATTCGGATGCGACGGTAGTGACACCCGTGGAGCTCGCTGAGCGTCAACAATACAATCGCTATCTGCCGCTGAAGATCAACGGAGCACAATTTCCCATACCCGACAGCGAGGAGTTGCTGGGCAAGAAGATTGTCAGCGTTGTAGTCCTCGCACCAGTTGAGGCGCAAGCCAACGAGGGTCGTAGCAGCGGTAGCAGTGTGGATAGCCGAGAGGTCAAGTTTCTTGGGGGAGAATTGGTCAAGACGCTGGTGAAGAAGCCCACCAAGGATAACTTCAAGCGATGGCTGGAGAAGGAAGCCCGTACAGACATTGAACTGCAGTCAGTAGTGCTGCTGGTAGCAAAGTAGGTCTCCTCATCACTGTTAACTTAACAGCGCTCTGTTAACCTTCTCTTGTATTTCTTTGCAGAGCTAGCGAGTCGGCGGAGCAGGAGATCTTCATGTATGACATTGCTACGGGCAATGTGAACAAACTGAATGGAGAACTCTCCAGCACATTCGTGAATGTGGCCGAGGAGAATGCCAGCAGTGAGGATCTGGAGCATGCGGCCACCTTGGATCCCAGCTCACTGGAGTCCATGATGCATTTGCGTCGCAGATGAATCAATGAATGATGTCCATACACAATATATATGTATCACCACATGCCATTTAGATACTCGACCTAATTTCCTTTCCACTTTTCTGCCACATTTCCATCAACACTCCAACTTAGCACAAACAAAATCAAAAAGTGTGAAAATTGTCATTTTGTTCGCGGGTCATTCGAAAGCGCATGCATATTCCTTTTCGTAGTATTTCAAATGTTGTAAATATTCTGCTGATTATCGTAATTTAAGTTAATTTACGTTAACAATAAATAAAAGTGTTTAAATAAAATACATTTAAAATGGGTGTTTTTTAAATTAAACATAAAAATACTTTTGAAAAAACTTTACAACTGCTTAACAGCGTATATAACAGCTTGTTTACAGCGCGTTAGCAGCTCTGCTGTTAGTTGGTTGCTGTCTCAGCTAAACTAAACTTAAAGCTTTCACATTAACTGCTGTTTGTGCTTTAATCTTAATGTTTGTATGTTGCCAATGTCGCATTTGGGCCAAGGTTAGCGGCCACAAGAAGATTAACACACACAACTTCAGATACACACACACACACATACACATTGGTATGCTGGCAACTGGCTGTGCGTGTTTCGATAGCAGGACAAGATTTTTCAAGCATATTCACACACTAATCATATGCGCATACGTGACCTATCAAAGTTGGTCCATTGGCTCTGCGCGGCCGACGTGACCAACGACCAATTGAAGAGCACGCAATAACAATTTCTTTAAGCAGCATAACGCGCTCTTACAGCGCGCTCGCTTGCTCACTCTCTTCAGTGTTGCTGCGTTCCCTCTCTTAGTTTTTGCAGTCTCTTTGGCATTAGCTACGTTCGTTTTGACTTTTGTTTTTGGATTTGGTTGTTTACGCGTATGCACACCTGTATGTGTGTTTATATGTATGCGTATATGTATATGCGTGTGTAAGTGCAACAAGTTGTAGTTGTACTTTGGCTATAATTATGTGCAGTCAGTTTATTTTTAGCTCACAAGCTGGTATGGCAACGACAGCTGCAGCCACAATAACAACAAACATGGGGCGCCCCGCCATAGTCAATAATGTCGAAAGCAACAACAACATCAGCAGCGACAGCGGCACAAAATGCAGCGCATAAATGAGGCCTGTTTTTTTTAACAGTGTGTGTTAGTGTGTGTGTGAGTTCGTTTTCATCTTGTTTTTGTTGTCTTACAGCAAACTGAACTTACCGGCTATAAAATGTTGTTATTGTTGACGTTGCCGGATCGACTCGAAATCACACACAGAAACTTTAAAACACAACCATATTTATTCACAAGAAGTGATGCACTGAGGTCTTCTCTCCCTTATGCAATAACACACGATCAGTTTTTTCGGGTTATTAGCTGCTGTTGCTAGGCAGCGTTGGCAGTTTGTCGGGAATGGATCTGGCCGTTTCTATCCATTTTACATGCAAATCTAGCCTATTCTACATTTAGCTTAAGTTTAGCCTTTGACTTGACAACACTGTTGTCAGATAGGTAAGAAAGATTATGAGAGAGACAGAGAGAGTGTCTAGACTTCTGTATTGAGAAGAGAGCGCCTTCGAATTTGCATATGTTCTGAGGAAAGCACAGTTAGCTGCGCACAGAAAGGAACGCAGAAAATTCTCTTTCTCTCCAATGGTAAATCAAACAAATCGAATTTAGTTTTCATCATATTTTAGCTAATTTATTATTTTTTTTTAGCTTCTTATCATATTTCAGCCGTAAAATATAGTATGTATACACATCGAACTATGCTTTGTGGTTAAAAATATTATTTTTTTCCTTATGCTATTTTGCTGGGAACATTTGTTGGTCAAAACTAGTTTTATGTTTTGTTTTTTTTCATATGTCAACCTTAATTTTAATGTCTGTCGCGCGGCTATTTATAAACGTAAATTTAATTAGCGGCATAATATGTATGTACACTGTATGTCCAACTAATTATCACTTCTTCACTCGCGCATTCATAAATCCATAAAAAATCTATTTTAATTTTCAGTTTAAAGTATTACACATGCCTATAGTATTTCAGTCTGAATCACATTAATGAAAGTATAATCGACTAATTGAATATCAATTGCAAACGAAATTAAATCTTTCACTTCGGCTCCATTTAACTGCTGTTAAAGTTTCTGTGAAAAAGCTGTGAGTAAATTAAGTCTCATCCCTTGCAGCCACCGCACACATGCATACGCATACACACACATGTGCAGAAACTCATGCATATATGAGCGAACATGCACAGACATGTTGTTTGAACTGTTTTCGATTTCTTACAACGCCTTTTGCTGTAATTTTCGTATTCTGCTTCCCATGCATTGCCTTGTGTTACTGTTGTTTCATTTTTTTTTCGCTTTGTATTCTTCTTCTTCTTGCCCATTTGCGTTCGCCTTGTGCGACTTGTTTTAAAATTGGGTTACAGAGCCCAAGACCAAAAGCCCCAAAACCAGAAACCAAAAAAAAAAAAGATTCACAAAAAAAACATGATAAAAAACGAAAAAACAAGGCAAATAAATAAAAATGCAAAAATCCGTTTGACGCCCGTAAGCTTCATGAGTCAGAACAGTTGCACCGATTACCACAGTACGAATAAGAGCGAGAAGAGAGGCAAATACAGTACAGTAAACTTAGAGCAGAGTGTGGGAGTTGTGGGAGCTCCCTTGCAGGTAGCATATCAGCTTGGATTTTATTTGTGTGCAAAAGATTTCGATTTCTCCTTTTTGTTTTCCTTCTTCTTCTTTGCCAGTGTCTGCTTTGTTAGCTGATTTGTAACGTTACAGTTTGTCTGTCAGCCGTTGTTGCTGCTGCATGTGAGATGTTTACGACCAGCTTTGTCGAAAATTTAAGAGAACGCCAGCGACTGAGAGAGAGAGAGAGAAATGCGCTGTGCGGAGTACAGCGTTGTGCACCGTTTAGCCACTAACTAGCTAGCTGCAGCTACGCTCTTGCGTTGCTAGTATTGCAAGTACGCTAAAAGACCGCTAAAAGTAGCGTGAGCGCAGATAAGCTGCCAACACTGTTTGCCTGTTGGCTGCGATCGCGAAGCATCGTCGTCTCACATTTCCGAAAGCCGCGCTCAGTTCGATACGATCATTCGTCGCAGCAAGTTGGTAGTGCTGTCTCACCCGCTGCGTAGTTGAGAGTCGAGGGTGGCGTTGAGCCCAAGCTCCAGTCTCCACTTTGTGTGTGTAAAGGGCGCGCGAGTGCAATAACATTTAGCTAATTTCTCAATTTACGTTTATATAGTAGAAACGCATATACATATACATATACGCATTCAAGTGTTTATCCTTCATGTGTGTTCGTGTTGTGGGTTATTGTTGAACTAGTCCGGATTATTATGCAATTATTGGCCAATTTGCCAAGTGAAAAGTCAAACTGAATTGTGTTTTGTAATGCGTCAAAGAAACGAAAATTCAACAGCAACAACAACAATAATAACGACAAGTAAAAGTGAAGCTGCCGCTAAGCAAAAGTTTAACTTACACCAAAGCCACAATCAACGGCACTGAAAAGCCGTTTTAAATACAATTACAACAACAGCAACTACAAGAAGATAATATAAAATACAAGTACACATAAAATAACTGAAACTTAAGACATATGCCCCAGTCTAAAATGGCGGCTGCTGCGACTGCATCGTCGACTGCGAAGTTGGCCGTAGAGTCAAATATTTGCGTCAGCTGCGTTATGCAGCGTCAAAGTCGACGTTGCGTTGGCGGTGGCAGCAGCAGCGCCGTTGGCGCTGGCATCGGCAGCAATGCGAAACTGCAAATTTATAGCGCCTGGGCGATGCTGACGCTGCTGGCCGCCAGCGTTGCCATTGTCCAGAGTGCAGCTGTCTCCTTCGGTGAGTCCATAAATTGATATTGAATATTATTAAGTACAATACGTTAATTTAAATAATATGTATAGTATATTTTTAATTACCACTTATGGACAACTGTCTTGTCTTGGCTTCGCGTGTACTGCTCTGTGCCAGGCTCCTCTCACAGTAATATGCTGTCTCTCATTAATTTCGACATCGAATTTGTTATATTCGAAATTCTCTCTTACTACTCTTTTTTTTTGTTGCGAATATTCTATTTCTATTTCAAGGTGTCGGTGTCGCTGCTGTCTGTGGTTTCTTCAGGTAATCTTTGAGTTTTTTTTTGTGTTTTGTTTGATTGTGAACCACTGTCATTTGTGATTTTTGCGCGCTGTGCGACAAAATTTGTGAACGTGAACTGCAAACCGGTTATGTTCACGCTCTCTCTCTCTCTCTCTTGATCACTCTACTACCATCTTTGTCGAACTCATTTGAGTTGTGCACATGGCTTTTATGACTTTATTTATCTCTTTAATGTACAACATTTCGCTGTGATTTGTTCTTAATGCTTTTTTTGTTGTTGGTCGTTTCTCCTTTCATTTCATTTCGTTGTAAAAATATGCTTAAGCCAAGCAACCTCTTTATGGTTTTTAATTGTTTGTTTGTCTGTCTTGGGAACTGTGATTCATTTGGGGACGCGGTCTAGGCCTAGGCATACAATGGAGTGTTGTAAAATACATGCGGAAATGAAATACGCGATGTCTACAAGACATATGACTACATATATTATGTAGTGTGCATACAACAATAACAAATTATTAATAACAACAACTGTTGAATTTTAAGAAATATGAGTAGCAGAACTAAAAAGAGAAACAATAAAAATGTATGAAAAGGCTGTAGAGAGAGACGAGAAGCGATGCTATCACAGACAGCCGCAGGGTAACGATAGCGACCTCATTGTCATTGAAATACAGTTATACAGAATATACTATAGCAGAAGAAGAAGCAACAGCAGCAGAAGCAGCAGCAGCAGAATAAAGAACAAAGGCAGCGACGACGGCGACGCGCTCGAGTTCAGCTGGCAGCAGTTACCGTTTTACCTTCCCATTGCCATTGCCATTTTCCTTTTGCTTCTCCTACAATTTCTCTCTCTTTCCCTCAAACCGTTTGCTGCAACTCTGTCGCGTGACCCGCTCTCCCAATCTCTCTCTTTCTCTCTCTTTCTGGCAGTCTGTCTCCCCCCGTCTTTTGTTTGTTAAACAAGCGCAGCTTTTAACGCGGTTCCCGTTGAACTTTTTTACATTATTTCGACACACTTTGCTGCCTCTGCCGCCGTCGCTGTCGCCGTCGCTGCAATTGGGCGGGCGAATCGGAACTATGCCAATTACATTTCAATTATGCACACTGTGCAGTGTGTTCTCGAATGTAATTTAATTATGTTTTGGGCCAAGTTAATAATATGATGCAACTGTTTTGAGTTCTACTTTATTATTCGCTGCCTTTTTTTATGCGCGTTACAATATGCAAATTTTGTTGTCGCTCAAAACAAAATAAGAAAAATAAAAATCTCCAAGCAGAAACAAAACACAAGAAGCTGCTCAGATCTCCACTGAATAAACATAGTGCATGTGTGTGTGTGTGTGTGTGTGTGTGTGTGTGTGTGTGTGTGTGTGTGTGTGTGTGTGTGTGTGTGTGTGTGTGTGTGTGTGTGTGTGTGTGTGTGTGCAGTGTATGTATGCGAACCGGTTTCTGAATCAATTTGCGTATAAAGAAAAAGAGCAACAAAATAACAACAACAACAACAACAACTCAATATGTTACCAAGCAGCTAGAACTTTGTTTTCAGTTCTTTTTTTTTTCGCTTTAATTTTTTTGTTTTCTGTTTTTTTTTGTTCTCTGTATTATGAGAAGTTGGCGCACCTTGTGTCTGATTTTTGATCTGTGTTGATGTCATAAGAGTTCAATTAGCTGCCGTTTGCTGCAACAGACACGCCCACCACCTACTAGCTGTCCCTCAAACGCCCACAAATCGCGCTTCTCAAAGCGTTGACCAAAAGTTGTTGAACACTTTTTTCGGTGTTCTCGTGTACAGAATGCAAATAAAAAAGTTGTTTAAAAAAATGGAATCTTCTGTGATTGTATGACGACTTCTAAATACGCTTACTGAGTTAGTACTGTGGGTGAAAAGAAAGTGTCTAAATTAAGCATAGATATATTGAGTTTAAAATTTTGTAAAATTGCCACTTAAATTTATATATTATTGAGTAAAATAATTCATTGTAAAATAATAATAAAATATAAAATGATAATATAATAAAGTGCAGCTCTAGTCGTTGTTGCTTAGCCTAAAAAAGGTATGTAAAACAGTTGAACAAATGCAGCTGAGAGAGAGAGAGAGAATGTGTGAGAAAGAGAAGGACAGCATACTGATGTCTAGGTGTTTGAAGGGGGAGGGCAGTAGCAAGTTGAGCAGATGCAACGCAGGCGCTCAATTAAAATGCAAATTGACCGTTATCTGAGTTTCGGTTGTTACTCTTCCTCTCTCTCTGTCCCTTTCTCTGTCTCTCTATCTATCTCGCTCTCTGTGTCTATATCTCGTTCACTCCTATCGCCTATCTAGTCTAAAGTCTGCCTACCTCAAGTGCAGTTAGTGGCACCTCTCTCCACACTCTGCTGCTGTTCAAAGTCAAAATGGCGACACTTGAGCCGCCCACCAGACACACTATCTAAATTGGCGTAAACTATTTTGGCCAACACACCTTTCCTCTCTCTCTCTCTCACACACACACACACGCACACTCTATCTCTGTCACTCTTGTGGTCTTCTACTGGCAACTCACTTTGTTGTTAATTTTTTGCTAATTGCTAAAATGGCCGCCTTGATTTATGCATGCAACCATTAGAAGAAAGGGGCAGACGGAAGAGGTAACAGGCAACAGACAACAACAGCAGCAGCAGCAACATGCCGACTTTAAGTCTTAAGTTACTATATAGTATATATACTATATATGTATGTTATCTCTGTGTGAGTGTGTGTGTGTTGAACCGGCTTGCAACGGTCACGCTGCTGCTGCTGCTCAAAAGTCGAGAATTGCAACTGGCAACAGCAACAGTTGCCGTTAGGCTGTCTGCTGCCACTGCTACCGTTGCTGTTGCACGCGAGCAGCAAGTTCTTCTTCTTTTGCTACTGCTGCTTTGCAGCAAGTTGTTGTCTTGTTTATAGTACAATTTATTTTATTTAGTTAGTTGTAGATGTCGAGCAAATAAACAAACGACAACACGACAATAATGACAACAACAACAACTGCAGCAGCAGCAGCAGCAACATCAGAGACACGGCGACAACAGCAACAACTGCAGCTTGACCTATAAGCAGAAATTGGCCAACGGGAATTGCATGTCCACAACAGCAACTCTGTCTCTCTCTCTCTCTCTCTCTCTCTCTCTCTCTCGCTCTCTCTCTGCGTATGAGTGTATGTTGTATCTTTGTTGTACGTTGCGGTGCAGTAGTTGTTGCTGTGTGGCACTTAACCCTTGCAGTTCTTCTGACTTTGATAGTTGACCCAATTTTCAGCTTGGCAAATAAAACAAAAATAGAGAAAAATTTTCAAACATAAATAAAAAATCAAGTCAGTAGGTTCTATTTAAGTATGCTCGTCTATGAGATACCCTATGCCCTTATATTTGGAAACCTTCGATATGTTGACTGCCCTTCGCTCTTTTGCGACTTGACTCTCCATTCCTGAAGTCTCCTTCATTAATTCTGATTCAGAATATATAATTTATGGGGCTAACAACGTTTTCTAGTTCATGTTGGATCTCAGAACTTAAAGTAACCTCTGGAGAAACCTTAGGTGACCTAAGATACTTGGTAAAATTAGATACGTAGGTTCCTCCAACAGCATACCTTCTCCTCTTCTCCTTCTCGTATCCATTTCGCATGTGTTCAATTCCTCTATCCCAAATCAGATCCCTTAGGTTATATAGTACATTATAATACCCTTTTTTTTGGGGCAATTCAAATCCTCACAGGGTATATAAAAACTACTCTTTGGCTGTGTTTGTTTTGCGTCAAGTGCCGCTCTCTCAACTCATCTCAACTTACGCGCACGTACTGCCAGTATCCTCTCTTCATTCTCTTCCCTCTTTTTCTGCTTCTGCAGTTTTTTATGTAATTTTTTTGTGTTTTTTTTTGTGCTTTTTTGAACAACAAGTTTTTTATTTCAAGTGCTTGCTGCTGTGCGTAGCATATTCTTTGAACTTTATTTTTGTGTGTGCGAGTGTTTTTAGTGCTTGCAACTGTGCGTAATTATGATGAGTGAGTTGCAACATGCAGTGGCACATGCCACATGCCACATGGCACAGCATTTATAATGCCTGCCCAATGCAGCAGGCACTCGAAAAACAGTTGAGAGAAGCTTGACAATTCTGGCCTCGGCTTAACACATGAGTGCATCGAGCAGCCAACAAACCCACACAAACAAAAGGCCAACTAACGAGTGTCTCTATGTATGCGAGTGTGTGTGTGTGTGTGTGTGTGTGTGTGTTTGGACACTTGAGTGTGCGTGTGTCAGTGTGTGCACTCATTATGGGCACCTGTAGATCAACATTGACTGCCCTTCAGCTCATATAACCACAAAACTACAAAGGGGGCTACAACTCACTTATGGCCAGAATACACACACACACACGCACACAAACGCATTCACACACATTCCTATATACTCGTATATGTATTTAGACTCTTAAACAATTTACAAATGTTTTGAAATTACGTTAAAACGCGACGTTGTAATCAAGTTAAGCGATGCTTATGACGATACTTGGCAGCGACTGTAGATTGACCTTCCCGCATTGCCCATCAAAGATAAACAAAATTATTTTAGAGTGTAAATACCAGCAGCTTGTTTAACGTTTACTTACAGCATTTTTCATTCGGTAAGCCATAGCTTATCAAAATTAAGGTGGTCAAAATCAGCGAAAGTTAACCAATTCACAAATTGGAAAAACTTATGAAAATTTATGTAAAATTCATATTCAAAATACGATCAAAAACAATGAGAGAAAAGCAAGGTTATGGCTGTTCACAGTAAACGAAATTTCGATTTTTCTATGGCTTTTGAATTTTTTGACACTTTTGACTATAATTTCTAAATTATTTTTCGAAATCAATTCAAGTAAAGCTTTTTATGTCATTTGGGATGCCTTGAAGAGATTCTGTAAAATTTTAAGAAATCAATTAAGTTTTGACTAATTTATGAATCATTAAAGATGGGCGTAAATTCCATTTTTGTGGAACATCGATTTTTTAGCACTTTACCACTATTTTGGCCATATTTTCTAAAATAATGGGTCAAATCAACTCGGGTAGAGTTTTTTAAACCCATTTTGATACATGAAATCGATTGGGCACAAAAAATTTCGATTTGAAAATTTTCAAATTTTTTGACATTTTGTCAAGGGGTTACTATGAAAATATGGCCAAAAATGGACGAAAAATAAAAAGTGCCAACATGGGGATATTTTTGATGCAGATTCAAACTAGGGCCTTAACCATTGCCAGAAATGCAAGAATTATGAAAATTGGTCGACTTTTGACAAGGTTATGGCTGTTCACAGTAAACGAAATTTCGATTTTTCTATGGCTTTTGAATTTTTTGACACTTTTGACTATAATTTCTAAATTATTTTTCGAAATCAATTCAAGTAAAGCTTTTTATGTCATTTGGGATGCCTTGAAGAGATTCTGTAAAATTTTAAGAAATCAATTAAGTTTTGACTAATTTATGAATCATTAAAGATGGGCGTAAATTCCATTTTTGTGGAACATCGATTTTTTAGCACTTCACCACTATTTTGGCCATATTTTCTAAAATAATGGGTCAAATCAACTCGGGTAGAGTTTTTTAAACCCATTTTGATACATGGAATCGATTGAGCACAAAAAATTTCGATTTGAAAATTTTCAAATTTTTTGACATTTTGTCAAGGGGTTACTATGAAAATATGGCCAAAAATAGACGAAAAATAAAAGGTGCCAGCATGGGGATATTTTTGATGCAGATTCAAACTAGGGCCTTAACCATTGCCAGAAATGCAAGAATTATGAAAATTGGTCGACTTTTGACAAGGTTATGGCTGTTCACAGTAAACGAAATTTCGATTTTTCTATGGCTTTTAAATTTTTTGACACTTTTGACTATAATTTCTAAATTATTTTTCGAAATCAATTCAAATAAAGCTTTTTATGTCATTTGGGATGCCTTGAAGAGATTCTGTAAAATTTTAAGAAATCAATTAAGTTTTGACTAATTTATGAATCATTAAAGATGGGCGTAAATTCCATTTTTGTGGAACATCGATTTTTTAGCACTTCACCACTATTTTGGCCATATTTTCTAAAATAATGGGTCAAATCAACTCGGGTAGAGTTTTTTAAATCCATTTTGATACATGAAATCGATTGGGCACAAAAAATTTCGATTTGAAAATTTTCAAATTTTTTGACATTTTGTCAAGGGGTTACTATGAAAATATGGCCAAAAATAGACGAAAAATAAAAGGTGCCAGCATGGGGATATTTTTGATGCAGATTCAAACTAGGGCCTTAACCATTGCCAGAAATGCAAGAAGTATGAAAATTGGTCGACTTTTGACAAGGTTATGGCTGTTCACAGTAAACGAAATTTCGATTTTTCTATGGCTTTTGAATTTTTTGACACTTTTGACTATAATTTCTAAATTATTTTTCGAAATCAATTCAAGTAAAGCTTTTTATGTCATTTGGGATGCCTTGAAGAGATTCTGTAAAATTTTAAGAAATCAATTAAGCTTTGACTAATTTATGAATCATTAAAGATGGGCGTAAATTCCATTTTTGTGGAACTTCGATTTTTTAGCACTTTACCACTATTTTGGCCATATTTTCTAAAATAATGGGTCAAATCAACTCGGGTAGAGTTTTTTAAACCCATTTTGATACATGGAATCGATTGAGCACAAAAAATTTCGATTTGAAAATTATCAAATTTTTTGACATTTTGTCAAGGGGTTACTATGAAAATATGGCCAAAAATAGACGAAAAATAAAAGGTGCCAGCATGGGGATATTTTTGATGCAGATTCAAACTAGGGCCTTAACCATTGCCAGAAATGCAAGAAGTATGAAAATTGGTCGACTTTTGACAAGGTTATGGCTGTTCACAGTAAACGAAATTTCGATTTTTCTATGGCTTTTGAATTTTTTGACACTTTTGACTATAATTTCTAAATTATTTTTCGAAATCAATTCAAGTAAAGCTTTTTATGTCATTTGGGATGCCTTGAAGAGATTCTGTAAAATTTTAAGAAATCAATTAAGCTTTGACTAATTTATGAATCATTAAAGATGGGCGTAAATTCCATTTTTGTGGAACTTCGATTTTTTAGCACTTTACCACTATTTTGGCCATATTTTCTAAAATAATGGGTCAAATCAACTCGGGTAGAGTTTTTTAAACCCATTTTGATACATGGAATCGATTGAGCACAAAAAATTTCGATTTGAAAATTTTCAAATTTTTTGACATTTTGTCAAGGGGTTACTATGAAAATATGGCCAAAAATAGACGAAAAATAAAAGGTGCCAGCATGGGGATATTTTTGATGCAGATTCAAACTAGGGCCTTAACCATTGCCAGAAATGCAAGAATTATGAAAATTGGTCGACTTTTGACAAGGTTATGGCTGTTCATAGTAAACGAAATTTCGATTTTTCTATGGCTTTTGAATTTTTCGACACTTTTGACTATAATTTCTAAATTATTTTTCGAAATCAATTCAAGTAAAGCTTTTTATGTCATTTGGGATGCCTTGAAGAGATTCTGTAAAATTTTAAGAAATCAATTAAGTTTTGACTAATTTATGAATCATTAAAGATGGGCGTAAATTCCATTTTTGTGGAACATCGATTTTTTAGCACTTCACCACTATTTTGGCCATATTTTCTAAAATAATGGGTCAAATCAACTCGGGTAGAGTTTTTAAAACCCATTTTGATACATGAAAGCGATTGGGCACAAAAAATTTCGATTTGAAAATTTTCAAATTTTTTGACATTTTGTCAAGGGGTTACTATGAAAATATAGCCAAAAATAGACGAAAAATAAAAGGTGCCAGCATGGGGATATTTTTGATGCAGATTCAAACTAGGGCCTTAACCATTGCCAGAAATGCAAGAATTATGAAAATTGGTCGACTTTTGACAAGGTTATGGCTGTTCACAGTAAACGAAATTTCGATTTTTCTATGGCTTTTGAATTTTTTGACACTTTTGACTATAATTTCTAAATTATTTTTCGAAATCAATTCAAGTAAAGCTTTTTATGTCATTTGGGATGCCTTGAAGAGATTCTGTAAAATTTTAAGAAATCAATTAAGTTTTGACTAATTTATGAATCATTAAAGATGGGCGTAAATTCCATTTTTGTGGAACATCGATTTTTTAGCACTTTACCACTATTTTGGCCATATTTTCTAAAATAATGGGTCAAATCAACTCGGGTAGAGTTTTTTAAACCCATTTTGATACATGAAATCGATTGGGCACAAAAAATTTCGATTTGAAAATTTTCATATTTTTTGACATTTTGTCAAATGAAAATATGGCCAAAAATGGACAGCATGAGATATGCTTTAAGAAATGTGAAATTTTACTGTAGGTAAAAAAGAAGATTTAAAAAAAAATTGAAAACAAATTTTTAAAAATATATGAAAGTTAACTGTAGGCAGAGATGTGTCATTTAGAAAGAGAAGATACCCTATAACCTGATTCCTGTTATGCTCTAGAAATTGAGACAAATTATTAACGGCACATTTATGGCACACCAAAAAACTAAAAATAATTCAGCGAAATTTACAGCCCTTTTTCTTTGCGTGGTTCACTGAACGATGCCCCCTGCCGCCCCTTCCGCCCACTACAATCACTACTAACACTACTATTACTACGAATACTCTCTAAAAAAGAGGTGGGTACTTTTAACCTCTGTTCAGGTCGGCAGCTCCCTCTGCTTTCTTCAACCTCATCAGCCTCATCAACCTAAATGCAACTCTCTCTCTCTTTCTCTCTCTCTGTCAGTTGCTGCTGCAGCCAAGCACAACACTCATTTAACTTGTTATACGATTATATTTAATATGTGTGTGCGGTGTGTAGTGTGTGTGTGTAGTGTGTGTGTTTGTGTGTGTATCTATATGTGCGTGCTTTTAACCCAATTAGCTAAAGCTGTTACTGAAGCTGGAGTTCAGTGGCATAAGCCTCGACTTTTATAGCTGCTGCTGCTCAATCTCTCTCGCTCACTCGGTGTCTCTGCCTCTCCCTCTCTCTTTTCTCTCTCTCTCTCTCTCTCTCTCTCTCTCTCTCTCTCTCTCTCTCTTTCTCTCTCTCTCTCTCTCTCTGTATCCCTCTTTGCTGTCAGACGTCAGTGTTAGTAAACCTCATTGTGCTTTCTATATTTTTTGGGTGCTAATGGATTAAAATGATGGCTTATGGGTCAATTTATCAGTCGGACAGCAGCAGTTAACTGTCAGAATGAATAGTTTTCCTCTCTCTCTCTCTGCCTCACTCAGTTTTTCTATGAGCTTTCAAGTTTGTGGGCCAACAGGTTGCCGAAAGAGGTCAAAAGGTTCATTTTCAACTTGATTCAATTGTTCAATTGAAACCCACAGCAGTAGCAACCACTTTCACGTGCGCTCAGCAAAAATAAGAGAAAAAAAAACATACAAAAACAAAATGCTTTCAATTAAGCGCGTTTTTCAATGGCATCAAATAATTTATTACTCATTTATCAAAAAAAATTAAATTGATAATTTAATTGATTGAAAATAGTTTTCAATTGTAACAGTTGCGCGTCTTACAATTATCGTCACTTGTAAAAGCTCATTTTCTACAAACTTATTATTAATGTAAATGGCTTTGAGCTACATTTTAATGTTTGCTAAAAATATATCTTTTGAGAGTAGAGCGTAACTTTTAGGATTAAGTGGCGAAGAAAAACCATAAAGTTCACTTTTCATGGCATTTTAAAGTAGTATAGTTGTATTTTTAAGGAATTGTTGCAGTTTTCAAGTTTTTACGCAAAGAATTTCAGCTATGTATATGATGGTACTTTTCTTGAACTGCTATTTAAGCTCTTAGTGACTTTTTAAGTTTCTTTCGTTGTTGTTTATATATGCATATTACCATTTTTATATATTTGGTAAACGATTTGTTATTCTACATGCAAATTAAAAAAAAGAAAATCATTTTAAACTAAAATGCAATCTCCAGTTTAGCAAAGCTCATTAAATACCCCCTTAAAGCTCCTTCATTAGCTGCAGCTTAAGCTTTTAAGCGCCCTCTCTCTCTCTCTCTCATACCATTAAAATAATGAGAGCGTTTCCTCCGTGCGCTAATTGTGCCACAAAATTGCTTTTGGCTTAAGACTCCCCAACAGCAACAGCAACAAGAGGAACATTGTTTGCTACACATTGTGCTATTATTATTTTATATTGTTATAAATCAAATGAAGTGTATGTTTGTTTATTTGGTGCACAGTTAAGGGTATAAATGCATTTTTAAGTGCATTTCCCAAAGAGCATAAAAAACGAGGGAGGGCAGAGAAGAGAGGAGCTTCAACACTTTATTAAAGTGCAGCACGTGTCATGGAGGCACTTGGCTATTAATGTCAAGTTCGTAACGAGAATTAGCTGCTAAATTGCACACACTCACACACACACACACACATGCAAATTGTTTTTGCAAGTCGCGCATCGCGAAGACGAATAAATTTTTGAATAGCCCCCCAAAAAGTTTGTTTGGTAATTGCACAAAAACAAGACAATAATAAATATTTCCAGCAAACAAGCAACTACGCAAGTCTCAAGAGTATGCTGTATTAATTTAACTGCACTGAATGTATCTGTATCTGTATCAGCAACTCTGTGATGTATCTTTAAAAAGGAGAGAGAGAGAGAGAGAGAGAGAGAGAGAGAGAGAGAGAGAGAGAGAGAGAGAGAGAGAGAGAGAGAGAGAGAGAGAGAGAGAGAGAGAGAGAGAGAGAGAGAGAGAGAGAGAGAGATATATATATATATATATATATATATATATATATATATATATATATATATATATATATATATATATATATATATATATATATATATATATATATATATATATATATATATATATATATATATATATATATATATATATATATATATATATATATATATATATATATATATATATATATATATATATATATATATATATATATATATATATATATATATATATATATATATATATATATATATATATATATATATATATATATATATATATATATATATATATATATATATATATATATATATATATATATATATATATATATATATATATATATATATATATATATATATATATATATATATATATATATATATATATATATATATATATATATATATATATATATATATATATATATATATATATATATATATATATATATATATATATATATATATATATATATATATATATATATATATATATATATATATATATATATATATATATATATATATATATATAGAGAGAGAGAGAGAGAGAGAGAGAGAGAGAGAGAGAGAGAGAGAGAGAGAGAGAGAGAGAGAGAGAGAGAGAGAGAGAGAGAGAGAGAGAGAGAGAGAGAGAGAGAGAGAGAGAGAGAGAGAGAGAGAGAGAGAGATTGAGAGAGAGAGAGAGAGAGAGAGAGAAAAAAAAAAAAAAAAAAAAAAAAAAAAAAAAAAAAAAAAAAAAAAAAAAAAAAAAAAAAAAAAAAAAAAAAAAAAAAAAAAAAAAAAAAAAAAAAAAAAAAAAAAAAAAAAAAAAAAAAAAAAAAAAAAAAAAAAAAAAAAAAAAAAAAAAAAATGTAGAAGGTATAACGACAGATAAGAGAGGAGCTTCAACACTTTATTAAAGTGCAGCACGTGTCATGGAGGCACTTGGCTATTAATGTCAAGTTCGTAACGAGAATTAGCTGCTAAATTGCACACACTCACACACACACACACACATGCAAATTGTTTTTGCAAGTCGCGCATCGCGAAGACGAATAAATTTTTGAATAGCCCCCCAAAAAGTTTGTTTGGTAATTGCACAAAAACAAGACAATAATAAATATTTCCAGCAAACAAGCAACTACGCAAGTCTCAAGAGTATGCTGTATTAATTTAACTACACTGAATGTATCTGTATCTGTATCAGCAACTCTGTGATGTATCTTTAACCTCTGCTGCGCAAAGTTCGACTGCGAGTGCAAATTAATTGAGTCAAAAAGGAGAGAGAGAGAGAGAGAGAGAGAGAGAGAGAGAGAGAGAGAGAGAGAGAGAGAGAGAGAGAGAGAGAGAGAGAGAGAGAGAGAGAGAGAGAGAGAGAGAGAGAGAGAGAGAGAGAGAGAGAGAGAGAGAGAGAGAGAGAGAGAGAGAGAGAGAGAGAGAGAGAGAGAGAGAGAGAGAGAGAGAGAGAGAGAGAGAGAGAGAGAGAGAGAGAGAGAGAGAGAGAGAGAGAGAGAGAGAGAGAGAGAGAGAGAGAGAGAGAGAGAGAGAGAGAGAGAGAGAGAGAGAAGAGAGAGAGAGAGAGAGAGAGAGAGAGAGAGAGAGAGAGAGAGAGAGAGAGAGAGAGAGAGAGAGAGAGAGAGAGAGAGAGAGAGAGAGAGAGAGAGAGAGAGAGAGAGAGAGAGAGAGAGAGAGAGAGAGAGAGAGAGAGAGAGAGAGAGAGAGAGAGAGAGAGAGAGAGAGAGAGAGAGAGAGAGAGAGAGAGAGAGAGAGAGAGAGAGAGAGAGAGAGAGAGAGAGAGAGAGAGAGAGAGAGAGAGAGAGAGAGAGAGAGAGAGAGAGAGAGAGAGAGAGAGAGAGAGAGAGAGAGACTCTTGAAAGTGTAGAAGGTATAACGACAGTTATTCAATTATACACTACATCAAATTAATTGAATTTCACTAGAAATTCACACATCTACCAAATACAGATACAGTTACAGTGACAGTGACACTCTTACTTATTCACACCCAATTTCTAATTCTATTTTTAGTTATTAGTTAAGATATTTTTTTTCTCTGTTGATTCCCTCTTAACGTATGCATTACAAATTATCAAGCAACATTACTACATAACATACTATTCATACCATAGTATAGTATATTGTTGCTCTACTTTCATTCGTTATCTCATTCTCATACGATATCTGCCTCTGTTTAACAGGTGATTTGCTGTCACATCCCACATTCAAGCCACTGTGCAATGCCCAGCATGAGCACTTCATGGAGAGTGATGGCAAAGAGTCTAGCCTCATCATTGAACTGAACCCGGGCACGTATGGAGCACAGCATAGCTCATGCTACCGCAAGTTTGTTGTTGTTGTTGTTTTTTTCTTCTCATTTTATTTTTGTATAGTAATTCTAATTTATGTACACTTTTGACTTGATTTCGAGAAGGTTTACAACTCCGAGACGACGCTATGGTTGGCATCATATGGTATGCCATGGTCAGTTTCAAAATGCTTTCCACACTCGTCACACAGCTAATGATGATTAGTTTTGTTTTTTCTTCTCAGATTGTTTTCAGCTACATATAGTTTTTTTTTTTGTTGTAGTTTTCCAATTTGTGGTTAGTTTGAGCGCTGATTGAAAATTTCTCATCAATTAAATCGTAGAACTTGTCATTAAGTTGAATGGTAGTATATATGTATATTCAGAATAACTCTTATCCAGCTAGCTATTTATGTCTTTATTTGAATACAGCCGCATTGTAGTTGATAGTACGCAATATTCTGAATTTATGTACATCTATACGATATAGGGGCTTGGTTATATAGATACAAATGTACATACATATATTCTGTACGCGTGCGATTTGCATAAGTGAAGAGTGCGAGTGGCATTTTTGCAGTTGACGCTAACAGATTTTGTGTATTTGAAACACGTTTGTCTCATTTGCCCAGGAAAACGAAACGCGACATAAACAGCAACAGTGGCAGAGAGGGGTAGAATGGTAGTAAGGGAGGGTTATAGACAACACTTTCAGTTACTGCGATGCGATGCGCTGCCATAAATACTACAAAGACTGACGATTCGTCTCACCAAGAGACAGAGAGACAGACTTATGGACGGAGAGACAGACAGACAGGGAGACAGACCTACAGTGAGACCTACAGCGAGGCCTACAGTGAGACCTACAGAGAGACCTACAGTGAGACCTACTGAGAGACCTACAGTGGGACCTACAGAGAGGCCTACAGTGAGACCTACAGAGAGACCTACAGTGATACCTACAGAGAGACCTACAGTGAGACCTACTGAGAGACCTACAGTGGGACCTACAGAGAGGCCTACAGTGAGACCTACAGAGAGACCTGCAGAGAGACCTACAGAGAGACCTACTGAGAGAGAGCGATAGAGAGACAAAGAGGCAGACAGATTGAGATACAAACAGACAGACAGATAGTCGGTTAGGCAGACTGATTGATATGAAGGTGGGGGAGACAGTCTCCGACAGCCATAAACGATATAATACGCATGTGTGCTGGGAATGGGGAACTGGGAACTATGTAGAAGTGGTTGACAGCCACTTCACCTGTGGTTGTAGTTGTAGTTGTATCTGAATCTGTATCTGTATCTGAAACTATGATTGTAGCTGCATATGTATATATAACAACTGGATATACATTTAAAACTATAAATGGAACTCTTTGTTCTGCCTGCATATGTATGTATATGCAAATATTTCACGACTCTCTACCTACTCAAGAGTGATTCTGTTCTGAATACCCGTTGGCATGATAAACATGCGATTCTCTTGAAACACACGATGCGAATCCGCGTATCACAATTACGAATTGCACTTGTCAATATGCATTTGTAGATACAGATAACATGGCTATAGCTACAGTTAGATAAAGCCAGTTATAGAGTTGGTTATACTAGATATATCGTAACTTGTTTCCAGCTATTTATTGACAACTCTTGAAAGTGTAGAAGGTATAACGACAGTTATTCAATTATACACTACATCAAATTAATTGAATTTCACTAGAAATTCACACATCTACCAAATACAGATACAGTTACAGTGACAGTGACACTCTTACTTATTCACACCCAATTTCTAATTCTATTTTTAGTTATTAGTTAAGATATTTTTTTTCTCTGTTGATTCCCTCTTAACGTATGCATTACAAATTATCAAGCAACATTACTACATAACATACTATTCATACCATAGTATAGTATATTGTTGCTCTACTTTCATTCGTTATCTCATTCTCATACGATATCTGCCTCTGTTTAACAGGTGATTTGCTGTCACATCCCACATTCAAGCCACTGTGCAATGCCCAGCATGAGCACTTCATGGAGAGTGATGGCAAAGAGTCTAGCCTCATCATTGAACTGAACCCGGGCACGTATGGAGCACAGCATAGCTCATGCTCCCGCATACTGAGTGCCCCGCCCAGCTACGGATTCATTGTGCGCCTCATACTGCCCAAGCTGCGTCACAATCATCAGCACACGGACAATGGCAGCGGCATCATCAGGAGTGGCATCTCTGCGTCGGGCAGCAGTTACATTGACAGCACGCTGAAACCGCATTCAGAGTCGAAGGGCAGCAGCAGCAGCAACAGCATGTCCACGCTGATTGAACGACTCAATGGCACCGCAGCTGGCAACGTTGTTGTGGGACGCACCTGTCCGTTGAACATTGTGAGTAACAATCATCATCAACATCATTATGGGATGGGATGGGATGGGATGGGATATGGGGGTCACAGATTGAAAATGCGGCACGTTATTGATTAACTTGTGGCAGCTACAAAACAGGCATCGTCGACAGCTACAACACAAGTGTGGCATAGGCACAACCCATGATGAGACTAATCATGGTTGAAATGACGAGCTTTGTGCGAGAATTGAAGCAACGATTAGAAAATTGACTGAAGGGAGATTGGAGATCGTGAAGAGCAAATAGAGAAGGTTTTGATTACGGAGTGCCTTATAGTTGTTAGACTTTATGGATATGGGGAAGCATTCTATTCTTTTATATTATGCAAATTTTTCTTAAATTTTTTGTATATTTTTGAAAATTGTGTCTTTTCTTTTTTAAATATGCTGAGTCAGGGAATTCTTCCAGAAAATAGTAAAAATTACCGTTTGTTGATAATTAGAACTGATCCATTTTAGCTAACTGAGAACTATTTAAATTTCCATCAACTGCTTAGATCTTAAGAACATTTTATTTTGAAACTTTTTTTTAACTGTTAGCAGGTCTTATGTGTTTGTAAAACTACTTTTCAAGATTCAGACAGACTATTTGAACTTTTATAGAATTTAGCACTTTTTTTCAATACCTTTTTTGAATCTGCGCCATTTAGGCATCATAGGGACAGAGGTACCTACTGCATCTAAATAGGAACTCTTTAAATTTCTATCAAAAGTCTACATTAATCTACACATTATCTAAGCGGCGATATCATCGACCTTATCTATAGTCACTTAGATTGTTGCTCTTCAAGGCTGCAATTAGAGTTCGTTCGACATTTCTTGCACCTTCCTCATTTCGCTACAAGTTTGACCATCATCAAAGCAGAGCAACAGATTTTCGACTTTGAGTGGGTGTATCTTGTATATTGTATTTTGTGTTTTTTGTGTGGTTTAGCTGTATCTGTATCTGTTGCTGTTTGCGCATGCGTGACGAACCGAATGAAATAAAATGTGTGAGAATTGTGGACATAGACTCAGCATGGAAGTCGCTTTCAAAATCTACTTTGGTTTTAGATACATTTCTGAGAGGGACCGAATTATGATTTAAGCGCGTGATTTCAACAAAAAGTTTGTTGTTGTTGTTGTTTTTTTCTTCTCATTTTATTTTTGTATAGTAATTCTAATTTATGTACACTTTTGACTTGATTTCGAGAAGGTTTACAACTCCGAGACGACGCTATGGTTGGCATCATATGGTATGCCATGGTCAGTTTCAAAATGCTTTCCACACTCGTCACACAGCTAATGATGATTAGTTTTGTTTTTTCTTCTCAGATTGTTTTCAGCTACATATAGTTTTTTTTTTTGTTGTAGTTTTCCAATTTGTGGTTAGTTTGAGCGCTGATTGAAAATTTCTCATCAATTAAATCGTAGAACTTGTCATTAAGTTGAATGGTAGTATATATGTATATTCAGAATAACTCTTATCCAGCTAGCTATTTATGTCTTTATTTGAATACAGCCGCATTGTAGTTGATAGTACGCAATATTCTGAATTTATGTACATCTATACGATATAGGGGCTTGGTTATATAGATACAAATGTACATACATATATTCTGTACGCGTGCGATTTGCATAAGTGAAGAGTGCGAGTGGCATTTTTGCAGTTGACGCTAACAGATTTTGTGTATTTGAAACACGTTTGTCTCATTTGCCCAGGAAAACGAAACGCGACATAAACAGCAACAGTGGCAGAGAGGGGTAGAATGGTAGTAAGGGAGGGTTATAGACAACACTTTCAGTTACTGCGATGCGATGCGCTGCCATAAATACTACAAAGACTGACGATTCGTCTCACCAAGAGACAGAGAGACAGACTTATGGACGGAGAGACAGACAGACAGGGAGACAGACCTACAGTGAGACCTACAGCGAGGCCTACAGTGAGACCTACAGAGAGACCTACAGTGAGACCTACTGAGAGACCTACAGTGGGACCTACAGAGAGGCCTACAGTGAGACCTACAGAGAGACCTACAGTGATACCTACAGAGAGACCTACAGTGAGACCTACTGAGAGACCTACAGTGGGACCTACAGAGAGGCCTACAGTGAGACCTACAGAGAGACCTGCAGAGAGACCTACAGAGAGACCTACTGAGAGAGAGCGATAGAGAGACAAAGAGGCAGACAGATTGAGATACAAACAGACAGACAGATAGTCGGTTAGGCAGACTGATTGATATGAAGGTGGGGGAGACAGTCTCCGACAGCCATAAACGATATAATACGCATGTGTGCTGGGAATGGGGAACTGGGAACTATGTAGAAGTGGTTGACAGCCACTTCACCTGTGGTTGTAGTTGTAGTTGTATCTGAATCTGTATCTGTATCTGAAACTATGATTGTAGCTGCATATGTATATATAACAACTGGATATACATTTAAAACTATAAATGGAACTCTTTGTTCTGCCTGCATATGTATGTATATGCAAATATTTCACGACTCTCTACCTACTCAAGAGTGATTCTGTTCTGAATACCCGTTGGCATGATAAACATGCGATTCTCTTGAAACACACGATGCGAATCCGCGTATCACAATTACGAATTGCACTTGTCAATATGCATTTGTAGATACAGATAACATGGCTATAGCTACAGTTAGATAAAGCCAGTTATAGAGTTGGTTATACTAGATATATCGTAACTTGTTTCCAGCTATTTATTGACAACATTTTATTTTAAATTAATTCGTTTTTAAATGGAAACTGTTGTTATTGCCCGTTAGTTGGGCTCTTGAACTTGGCCCTTAAAAACATCATCAATTGCTAATTACAAGTGTTAATTCTAGTTTTAATTCAAGAAAGTTGAATAATCTGTCCGGCCTATTGAATTTCGTATCTAGTCTCTCCCTCGCACGATTATTAAGTAAATCGTTTAACTAGATTTAATTAGTGTATTGAACTATCAATAATGCAACTACGTAGATGATTAACATATGTAATAAGTATTTACATTGATTTAAATGAACGTGAATCTGCTAAGGGTTGTGTAATAATCTAAGATGAAAGGGTGTGTTATTTCCGCTTATAGCAACTACTTGGAAAATGATTCTCAGCTTTGAGCTTCCATAGAATAGATAGATATGCTATACTCTATATAGATTGTAAATTATAGCAGCTGTATTGTAACTTAGGTAACGGTAGTGGGGGAGGTGTCAGGAAACTTGTCATATATACATATATATATATATATATTTTTATCAGAATAGACAAGTTGTATAATAGAATATCTTATTTATTCTGGTATTTATCAGGAATATTGAAATTGGATTAAAAAAATATTTCTTTAATAGTTTATAAATTATTTATATATTTATGAAGATACATATTCATATTTATATATATTTTATAATATATGTTAAGAGCTAATGAGAGCTAAAGTATTTTTATATATTAGTTGAATTCATTATCATTGAAATTATCATTATAATTCATTATAATTTTTATTTTAATTTCATTTAATATTTTTTTTTACTTGTTTTACTTATTTTTACTATTTTTATATATAAGTTACTTTTTACTTTTTATTCATTATAATTTCTATTTTAATTTCGTTTAATATTTTTTTTTAACCTTTTTTACTTATTTTTACTATTTTCAATCATAAGTTTTTTTATATAAAAGTTAAAAGCTCTTTACTTTTAATTCATTATAATTTCTATTTAAATTTGATTTAATATTATTTTACTTGTTTTACTTATTTTTACAATTTTTAATTTTCCTTACGTGTCTTTAAACTTTTGCTTTACGTTTGTTTAGTTTTTTTTTATGTTTTGAAAACATTTATTTTGATTTCTTAAATATTTTTTCTTTCTTAAATATGTTTTTTTTGATTGCTTCGATTTTTATTATTTTTATTATGATTTTATTTTAGAAATATATTTTATTTTTCAAATATTAATTTTTAATTTTCTTTTCTTTACGCTCTTTAATTGAATTACAGCGTATTTAGTTATCAACTGTAGTGTGAAAATTGTTCATAGAATTCACTTGGCATATTTATAGTTTTTGCCTTTTGTTATCATCCCCTCCCTCCAAAATCTCATTGCAGTTTTCTATATACGAATCGTAAGTTTTAAGCGCTCCCATATAAATAACTAATTGCTCACGTTCAGTATAGAGTATTAAGCAGGCCGTAAATTATACAAATTGAATGAATGAAAGGGCTTCTAGTTTTCCACAACTAATTATAGGGTATTCATGCTGGAGAATAAACTCGAAATAAATTATAAATTATAGTTACTTATTTTTAAAGTCAACTAAGATAGTTCCAATAACACTTGCTATTATTGTTTATAGGGTATCCTTTTGTTGGGTTATTTGGTTTTTGTTTAATAAGTGGGCAGGCAATGCATATTTAATATTTATTATTAACTAAAGTGTTGCTGGTTGCTGACTTTATGCTTACTGCTGCTCTCTCTCTCTCTCTCTCTCTCTCTCTCTCTCTCTCCCTGTATGCATTTCTAATTATGAATAGAGTAGTAGTAGTAGGAACTCTGCTATTTGTCGTTTCTCATACGCCCCGTAATCCCGCTGAGAGTCGCTGAAATTCGCATGTGCTGCCTAAAAACTCGCTTTTTGTGCCCGTGTATTTTTCCAGCGTAAATATTTAATTTTGGCATTATTGTTCTTCTTATTGTTGGTGTTGTTGTGGTTGTTGTAATTGTTGTTGTTGTTCGTAAATCTAAATCCAAATTGTATTCGCAGTTTGTTGATCGTTTATTGTGCACGTTTTTCAAACACAATCATTTTTTTTGTGCTGTATTATTTTTTTATATTTATTTAAATAATTTATGGCACGATGTCAGGATTTGTTGCTTTTGTTTGTGGGCGTGAAATGACTTAAGTGCTCTTCATTAGATTTGAGCCGATATTGCTGCTCCCTCGTCTTCTTCTTCTGCTTCCACTTCTACGGCTTCTATATGCTATATATTTGTTGTTGTTGTTTTTGGCACATTTTCGTATCTCATTTGTTTATTTCATTATTTTAGGCGCGTAAATTGTTTGAACATGCGCGCGCGCGTTTTCAAATATTGGACCAGATTTAATGAATTGCCTTTGTGACTTTTGATTGCAGTTCAGTTCATTGGATCCGCATACGGCACAATGGCGCGTGGATCCCTGCCAGCTGGAGGATGCGGCCATAGAGATGGAGGATCCAGTGCGTCTGTTCCATGGACGAGTGCGCATCGTCTGGCAGCATGGACATCATGCGCTCAAGTCGAAGCTGATGATAACGGTGCTGGGCAAGGGGCAGCAATGCAAGGATGAGAACAGGCACAATTGTTTGAAGATTGGGTGAGATTTTCATGGCAATTGTGAATGTCTAGAAATTTTTATTAATTTGTTCTTTTGTATATTATTTTTTTTTAGGGATGAACCCATACTGTGCATCTCGAAGGAGCTGGCCTGTGATGGCATACGCCATTGTCCTTATAGCAACGAGTATGACAGCGACGAGGACTACGAGCTGTGCTATAAACAGCATCGTCCTGGAGCCTTGCCAGCGGCATTCGAATCTGATCTCTTCGAGCAATTCGCACTCGAGGTGTTTCGCAATCTCTTTGCTCACGATGCCCCGACAGCGCCTGACAGCAACAACAACAACAACAACAACAACAGCAGCAGCGGTGGTGGCGGTGGTGGCAACTCGACAACCACACAGCTACGTAAAGTGTATACCAAAGATATGAAGAAGTCAAATGGCGACGAGGTCAATGGCTCGCCGAATGCCATCGGCTCGGAGCAGGCAACATTGGAGACAGTGCTGGCCAAGGATAATGCCACCATGGAGGGCAATAGCGGCAATTCGTCGGGTAGCGGCGGCAGCGGCTTCACGACGCGTCGCAACTCGACGCGCACAGGACTCCACTCGGATCTGTCCAAGTACGGACCGTGGGGCTATCTAATGCTCGGCATGCTCCTCTGCGGCGGTGCGCTGCTCATCTGCGGCCTCTGGGGTACGTTCAATTGCATACTTTTGTAGCCCGCCCCCCACCCACAAAGCAAGATATAGACATTTATATTTATGTGAGTTTCTGTTTTGTTTTTTGTTTTTGTTTTATTTTGGTTTGTTGCTTGCGCTGTTTCCGTTTCCTCTTGCTGTCTTGTCTTTCAACTTGTGCTCGCATTCATATACAATGTCTATGTCTAACTTTATCCTAACACAACTCGCCTCTGTGTCTATCTCTCTCTGCTCATCTCATCATCTCAACAGTCTCCTGTTGCCGCTTAAGCTCCTATATTCAAACCATACGTTCACTTGCAGCCTCCGCCTCTCAGCACGCGGTCAACAATGAACGCGAAGCGGCGCTGGCCGCCGCCAATGCAGCTGGTCTGGATCCCAACAATGCCACCTCGCCGCCCAACTACGAGGAGCTCGATCCTCCGCCAGCGTACTCGGTGCTGTTTCCCAATCAGAAGGCAGCCAGCACCAATAATCTGACTACGCTGGATGGCGTCGTTGCCAGCACAACAGCGGCAGCAGCAGCGGCGGCGGCAGCGGCAGCAGCTGCTGCTGGGGCAACAGCGACGGCAGTTGTGGCAGCCTCAGCCACGTCAATTTCAACAGAGCAACAGCTGCCACAAGCAGCAGCCGCAACAGCAGCCGCAGCAGCAGCAGCAACCGAACAGCAGCAGCAGGAAGAACCAGGAGAACAGACGTCGAACTAGCAAATAAGCCTGACAAGTAGGAGGAGTTGGCAAACGAATCCTGGCAACGTAGTTTAGGTTTAGGTTCCAACATCTTTGACTGACTCTGATGCAATTAATTTAGAAAACCAATTTGATATAGTTCTAGCTGATAAGTTTATAAAACTCTATATGTTAAATGTTTATTATGTTACATGATGATTTGAGGATGATTTCGATGATTATATTTACGACTACGATGATGATGTGGAGATTATGATGTACCCGATAACAAATAAACCCAAATACGTCCAATATGTCCATTCGATCCATGCCAAGCATGCGGGTCGGATGAGACAATCCTACATAACTATATAAAAATACTATATGCTAAAAAATTCCAACATTTATAAATGATTTGAAAATTAAAAAACGACAAAATATGACAAAAACAATGATGATGAACAACATAAAATATAATTATATATCTTTTTGTATCTTTGTTAATGTAACATTTAATGTGATATAAATTTAAAACTTAATAAAAATGAAAATATCGATAAATTGTTTAATTAAAGTTGGATTAAAAACGAAAAAGGTTTGCAAAATAAAAATATATTTTATTTTGAATTGGTTGATTTACCGCCTAGTTGCAGTTTTGGTGCACCTGGTCACACACAGCGCCAAGATATCGATAACGCATGCGCGGCAGCTGATCGTTCGTTATCGCCATCTGGCAACGCTGAAAGTATACAACAGGGCTGCATCATCACAGCAGCTGACAACTATTCGCGCGCAAATAAGAAATTGAAAAACATTTTTGTTTATATTCGTTGTTTTCTTTAATATAAGTGAACATAAACATCTTTAATGTGTTGTTTTATGTATATTTCAATCCCAGCAGTGGATTAATCACCAAAATTTGCGAATTCAGATCATTTGATTTTTAGAGAAAATGCCTGATGGTTACACTGTCTATTTAGCCAAAAACCGCAATCGCACAGATCTTGACGATTTTGGCAGTTGAGAAACTAGAGCTCAAGACCTTTACAATGCGCCACGTTTCGACAAAATTGCTTCAGAAACAAAATACTTATGACCAGTTAAAGTTTCAGTTTTTTTTCGCGAATTTAGTTTTGCCGCCAAGTGACATTTCAGCATCATCCCGAAAGTATGCAATAGAAAACTGCTGGAATGCATGCAGCTGTTACGTTTGTTTTGTTTATGATCAGCTGCCGCTCTGAGAGCGGCTCTCACACACGTGAGGCAGCAGCTGTTATCGCCTTTCGCTCAGAGCGGACCCTTCACACATGTGAGATAGGTGTGTATGTGTGTGAAGATAGTGTGTAAAGAAACCAAAGCACACAACTAACCAATCACGTGTGTTGTTACTTGTTACCATGTTACTTGCTGCTGACTTCTGTTCGCCTGGTGATGCTCGATGCATTTTTAACGAAAAATCGCATTTTTCACCATTGAAGTTTTGTTGAGAAGAAGAAGAAAAGTACCAAATAAGATTGCTATGATATTTTGAAGGTAACCGAATACTTGTTGAATAATTTACAAATTAAAATAAATTATAAGTATTTATTTAGCAGCCTTTAAAGACCACATAAACGTGTGTAAAGCATCTGAAATATTGAAAAGTATTTCAAAATTGATTGGAAAAGAGGGAATTTGTACTTTTGATTTCTCAAACTTTAAAATCCCACGTAGTCTACATTAAAAATATAAGCTGTTTAAGCTGCAATGAAGAGAGTTTTTACCCTTTTCCAGCAGCTCTGAAAAATAATATTTTAATATACATATATACATACATATGTATGTATGCTTAAAATATTATTTGCATTGCTAAATAAAAGTCTGTACAATATTTTTACATCGAATTTTAACATGAGTTTATGTTTATTTTTCTGTTCTCTTGTATTTTTTTTTTTTTGTATTCTTGTTGTTGTCAGGTAAATCAAGAGAGGTTGGTGAGGGTTTCAGCCTGGGAGCGGGGGGAAGGTCAGCAGGACATTTGGGGTAGGGGTTGGGTCAAGGAATAAATTTCACATTTAAATTTGCATGTTGTGCTAAAATGAGTTAAGTTGTTTTGTATTGTAGCTTTTCTCTCATACACCATGTGTCGATGTCTAGTATTATGCTGGTATTTTTTTTTTTAGTATTATTCGTTAGGTATTTTCAACTCTAGATGCGTTTGCTCATACGGGGTATGATATACGTTGTATATGTGTTGCATTGATATCTGCTGACTAACCACATACATATGTATGTATGTATGTGTGTATGTATATGCAAATGAGTATGTGTGTGTGTGTGTGTTACAACAATCCAGTGACTGTTTTCAGCAGTATTTTTCGCATACCAATTGCCAATATATTTCTGAACTCTATGAAGCAATAACATACAAGTACATTTAGTATTATTTTGGATGTGATTCACAATCGTTATCATTATCGTTTATCGTGTTTATCGGTATTCGTAATCGTAATCGTAATCGTAACTATAACAATTTTACATGCTAATCGAACTGAAGCATTTCGCATAGATCGTGGCCATAAATCGCTCCTAACTCTAGACTATAATAATAATAATAATAATTAGAATTACATTTTAGCTAACAGTATATACTAAATGTTTGTTACTTAATTGCCAATTTCAGCATTTTGTCCGTCTTTCTTTCAGTTGTATTTCACGGATATTCGCTTAACGGATTATTCCATTTGTTTTTTGTTTTTTAAGTTTTTCTCTATAATTACATACTCATAAGATTTGGGCGTTATTCATGTTCGACTTTCGACTTGCAATCATTTTACACAGTTTTACACTTAATCCTAATTCATCGTATTACTATTTAGTTAGTCTATTACTAAATGGGTGCTCGATGTGTCTTTAGTTTAGTTCTGTTGGTGCCATAATTAAGTTCTTGAGTGTTCTGTTTTTGTTGCTGTTGTTGTGTAGAAAATTGGATATCTATACATATATAGGTATATCGGTAGTACTTACATATCTAAATAGGCCATAGGGGTACACTTAAGAGTTAATTCTCAGTTTCTCTCTACAATCTGTTCGTATCTGTGTAAGTAACAATGTGTGTGTAAGTGTTTTTAGAAAACCGATCTCTAATAAAATGTATGCTATATTTTCTAGTATAACTATTTTGTTTAGTTTATCGATAACGATTGTTCGATAGTCAAAAAGTTGCTTGCTCCAAATAAATTCAAATTCAAAATGTTCTTTAGTTCAAGTTTGGACTTACGCACTACAAATACAATTTCGTTACGTTACGTTACGTTACTGATCGTGACTTGCGACTCGTTACTGCTTACCGATTACTTGCTATTTAATACTTTTCGCTAAGCTATTGTAAAATTGGACGCCAAAAATAATGAACGAAATCATTTCTAATCGAAATCAATTGTTTTTCTTTGGTTTGAGAAAGTAAAATTTACTTGTGTAGGTGTTTTTTGTGTGTGAGTTGAGCTCATTAGCAAGTATTTTATAGTTACTTTCGAAATCGCCATACTTTATAAATATGCATATGCATGTATGTATATAAATAAGGCCAGTGGATATACATCATAAAAATTACAATCATAATAATAAATACTTTTCATAAATACGCTTAGCTTTCTGTTTTCTTCTTCGTTTTCTTATATACATACAAATTCTAGTGCTTGCTCTTCTTCTTCGTCTTCGTCTTCTTCTTCAACTTGTAAAAAGCTTCTTTATAGCAACTTAAGCCAAAGAATTCGCAAAAGTTTTTATTTTGTTGTCAGCCATTGTCGTAAGTTTTTAGGTATCATTAATTTTTTAGATTTGATTTTTGTTGTTGGTATAAAAAATAGAAAAAACTTTTTTCTGTCGCAATAAAAACATTTTACAATTTATCGTTAATAATTATATATATATATATC
This sequence comes from Drosophila quadrilineata, assembly GCA_018150725.1. Lineage (NCBI taxonomy): Eukaryota > Metazoa > Arthropoda > Insecta > Diptera > Drosophilidae > Drosophila > Drosophila quadrilineata. Next base: position 5,077,703 of record JAECWN010000407.1, read on the forward strand.
TCTCTTTATAGGATATATATATATGTATATAGTACCATAAAAACTGCTTTAGTTGCTTTTACAGGGTATACAATTGTGTGTCAGATGTCTTGTATTTTTTTATATTTTTTTTTATAAATTTTATGTTCAGCTCGAAATTCCAGAATTTAATGCGTGAAACACGGATATGAATGCATCGTCTTATGGCTACAGATTTTGTTTTATATATACATACATTCATATATCGTATATATCGTATATATCTTGTGTGTAGCTGCAGATTGCTTAAAAGTTGCTCGAAAAATTAGTGTTACATATATATTTATATATTTTTTTTTTGTTTAAATGTATTTTCTATGTATATATCAAGTTAATCAACTATTTTTAGTTGCGGCGTTTTTCTTTTTCCATTTTTTCAAGCGATTTAAAAGCACATTTTTCGTATTCGTGTGTGTAGGTGTATGTGTATTGTGTGTATTGTGTGTATGTATGCATGTATGTATGTGTGTGTGTGTGTGTGTATCTGAGCCGAGCTTTTTTTCTAAGTTCAATTTGCTCATTCAATTTGCTTTCTCAATGGATTATCTTCTTCTGGCTTAAACTTACGCTTACTTTGCTACAAATTCCGCTAAAAATACAAGCTAAGTTCAATTTTCTTCTGCTTCTGCTTCTTCATCTTCTTCATCATATTTTCTACATCTTCTGCTTCTTCTTCGTCTACTTTATACATTTCCAATGGTATGGCGCAGTTGTTGTTGTTGTTGTTGTTGACGGTTGATGGTGTTTTGTTGTTGTTGTTGTTGTCGTTGTTTGTTGTAGATGCAATGATGTTTTTGCCAGACAAATAAATAATCATAATTTTCAATAATCAAAAGGGAGAGAGTTAAGAAATTGGGAAATACTTGGAGAAAAGCGAGAATTTTTAAAAATGGACAAGAATACTGAGGAAAATATGATATGAACTAAAAGTAAAATAGATGAGTTAAGGGGACAGAACTTATATTAAAAAATATTCAAAAAAAAAAAAATACCCCTTTTGTGTTTTTCTTTAAGATCACAGGGCATAAATTAATTTAAAAAAAATATAAAATTATCAAAATTAGAAAGATAATATACAAAGAGTTAAGAGTCCTTGGAAGCCTTGGAAATGAAAATAAAGGAAAGAAAGAATGGGTGGAGAAAACTAAAAAAAAATATAGAAAAAAGTTATAAATAAAAAATGTAAAATTCAATTATTTTTTAAGAAATATAAAATTATCTAAATTAAAAATATAATATAAAAAAAAATTAAGATTTCTGAAAGCACTTGGAAATTAATAAAAGCAGTAGAAACTGAGTTAAGATCTGCTTAATTAAAGCTTACTTATTTATTGTTGGTATTACAAAAATTGTTAAATTTCAATGGGGGAAGGGAGTACGGGAGAAAGCAGAGGTACTAGAGGAAATGGAAAGAGAGGCAAGTGGGTTGGGGAAAAACAATAGCAAAGAAAAAAAGAAAAAAAGTATAAAATATAAAATGTATAAGTTGTAAAATAGTTAAGGATAGTTCAACCTCTGGGAAGAATAGTCAAGACAGTAGGAACTATAGGAGAGTCAAGATCTTACAAGTTTAAGCTTAGTTCTGGTTTCCGTTACTACGAAACTAGTTAAGATTGAACTACGTAGCTGCTACTACAACGATTCTGTTTCTTTTTTGGGATTGGGGGTTGTTCACCTGGGCCAAGTTTTGTGCGTTGTTGTTGTTGTTGTTTGGTTGTTTTTTTTTGGAGGAGGAGAATAGGAATTACATATTTTATATATATATATATATGTATATATATTCCTGTTGATCTTCAACTTGAGCTTCACACACATACACACACAGAGAGAGAGAGAGAGATAGATAGTCTCAAAATCTAACAGTAATTGCCATTGCCATTGCCATACCACGGAAAGGTCCAGCACCATCAGTGCGGAAGCATCAAGGGTCTTGCCGTGCTGCTCAGCCTATGATGTGGCTTATCGGTCATGCCACCGATGCCACCACCACCACCACCACCACCTCCAACACCACCTCCACTGCCACCGCCGTACTCATCGTATGCTAACAGCGGCGAGATCTTCAGTCCGGTCTTCTCGGGTATGATCTTGAAATGGGGCTGATCGGCATTCACCAGCAGCGGTCGCTTCATCGAGGAGTGCAGATACTCGTGGGCGTGGCCATGGCTGGTGGTGTTGGCGGAGACGGCGCCAAGCGGACGACGTGTGCTCGGCATATTCATCTTCTTGCAGGGCTCCGGCTTGGACTCGTAGTTGAGCTGGCAGTTCTCGGGCGAATACTTGTTGGGCTTGTAGATGGAGAAGATGTTGTTGATGAGGCTCAAGGCGGAATGGCCGCCAGCGGAGGCGTGATGTATGCCTGCCGTCGGTTGCTGGGTGAAGACGCTGCTGCCCAGTCCATGGCTGGACGTGTGCTCCGGATAGAAGTTGTTGTACTGATACGAGGGCAGGGTATCTGCAGTCGGATACACCTTATGGCCGTAGCCATAGGCGGGTGGCGGTGGTGGTGGTGCTGCTGCTGCTGCTACTGTCGGCACATGGCGCTGCTGATGGTGATGCGGATGATGGCCATGATGCGGATGAGGATGGTGACGCTGCTGCTGGTGCTGCTGGTGATGATGGTGGTGGGGATGAGGCAGCGGATGACCAGCGGCATTCTCAAAAAAAGTGAAAGCGGTCGCAGCGTTGCTCGAGGAGCCATTGGAGTCCAGCTGCGGTGGCGATGGCATCCCCTCCAGCAGCGATTTCTTGATCATGAGCCGCTCGTGCTCCCGGTCATGCATGTCGATGGGTTGACCATTGTTGTAGCACCGCACGTTCACGTTCTTCACCTTGAGATTGCTGTGCATGTTGCGACGCATGTCCATGTTGATGGGACTGGGCGGTTTGTCCAGCTGCTCCCAGTACTTCTCCAGATCAATGTTGAAATCCTCCAGATCAATCTCTGTGGTATCCGAGCAGCTGTCATCGTCGAACAGACTTGGTGGCTGCACCTCCAGCAGCGATTTGCTGCGCGTCGGACGCGGCTGATAGTAGCGTCTGCTTGGACTGGACAAGTGCTGACTCTGGGCCAGATAGCGTTCGTCCTCGTCGAGGAATTTGTCCTGCAGCAGCAGTCGGTCCCGTTCGGCGCGTATGAACTGCTCCAGGTCGGTGTCGTAGCGGCAGTGCATGTGCTCCTCCTCCTCGGCGGCGGGATGATGACCGGGACAATGGGGTCGAGGTCGGGGCGGTGCCTGGCGATGGCAGCAACAGTCATCCGTCGCACAGCAGCAGATCACAGTGGTGGTGTTGGTGCTGGGCGTCATTGCTCCACCACCACCACCACCACCACCACTACCCATTAATCTCTGACCGCGTCCCGACGCATCAAACAACCAATCGGCGGGAGAACGCAGATTCCTATGGAGATTCCTGTTGCTGCCGGCGCCATACCCGTCCAGGCGACGCCTCGATCCCGCATAGATGTCATCCAGCAGGCACTTGGCGCTGGTGCACTGATCCCGGGCACAGCAGCTATGCGCCAACTGTCGCTCATCCAGACTGTTGCTATACAGCATGTTCATGCTGCGTCTGTACGCCTCCCGCTTCTCGCGCCGCGTGTTCGAGGCGGGGGGCAGCTCGTAGTCGATGATGTCGAAGGGCATGGTCTTCGTGGAGGCGCTGAACGAATATGACTTGGGCACACCCGAGCGATTCTTCAGTATGGAGGTGGTGGCAGTTGCTCCCGATGCCGAGACCTGTCCCTGTCCCGATTCGTAGACATTGCCCTCGAAGCAGCAGCTTTGGGACTTGGGATACTGGAACTCCTTGCAGCTCTTGGAGCGCTGCAGGCCATACCCAGGCGAACCTTCCCCCTCGCCTCGTCGCTCACGCATTGGGAGCGCCTCCTCCGCATACTTCTCGTCCTGTTCGTGTATGTCACGCAGGATGCGATTGCTATAGGTGCCATACTTGAGGCAATCGGGCACATAGTCCTCGTCCAGGTCATCCGATCGATTCGAGTAGATGTTGTCCGTATACCAGGTGGAGTCCAGCTGCTTGGGCCGTGGCTTGGCCAGCAGCAACTTGTCCTTCTTGGACTGGCGATAGCTCTCGAAGCATATGTTCTTCATCTTCTCCAGTTTCTGCTCCCGGATGCGTTCCCAGTTCTCCCAGTTCTTGTCGTTCTTGTTGCGCCCGGAGAGTATCAGGACATCCTTGTCCTTGTCCCAGATGAGGCCGGCGCCAGCATCGTTATCCCCACTGTCCCCATACTCAATGTTGAGGCGCTTCGTCTCGTGGCTGGGTGAGGTGTGCAGTATAAGCGGTGCGGTTGCGGTTGCAATTGCGGTTGTGGATGCGGTGTTGCTACTTCCTAAATTGTTATTATCGGTAACTACGATTCTAATTCTACGCTTGGTCTTGTCGCCGCCAGCTCCAGATCCACGCGACATGGATGTGGCTTCGCCAGGCGGTTGGTCATCCTCTTCTGGCTGTCACACCTCCTGCAGATACTTGATGGGGCAGTAGCCCTGACGATTGTCCGCCGAACGCACCATTACCATGCCGTTCACCTCATCGCCAGTCTGCATCCAAGGCGAATTGTAGCACAAAATTTATGTTAATTATATAACAAACGTAGATTAGTAAATAAAATTAAATATTAACAGCAGGTTAACAGAAAAAAAAAATTATTAAAAATGTTATTCTTTGTTTAATTTTTTTTAAATTTTTTTTAATTTGCTTTTATATTTAATAATAATATTACTTTTATAATGTAATAAAATTATTATTTTAAATATTTTATAACATTATTATTTATAATATTCAATTAATATTAAATATTCAATTAAAGAAAAGTGAACTGACATAAAATTAAAATTAATTTTATTTGTTAAAATTTAATTATTGAAATTTCGCACAAATATTTATTTTTTTATTTTTAGTTGATTTTAATCAGATTAATCGACTGAAAAATTAAGTAAATTTTTTAAATATCTGTTATGTAATTTTTATAAAAAATATAAATAAATCACAATAAATATTTGATTTTTCTATCAAATATGTGCATCTGAAAACTAAGTATAATTTTGTAAAGTCATTTTATTAATTTAAATATTTTTAATTAAATTTAATGAGATCAGTCGCCTGGAAAGCTTAATATCCTTTTGAAATTCTCCGTCAATTAATGTTTATTAAAAATATATAAATTTAGTAAAAATGATTAATATAAATTTTTAATTTTTATATAAAATATTTTTATATAAAAATTGAAAAAAATTTAAAATTTATTTTTTCTATTTTTTTAATTTATTATTTAATATAATTCCAAGTAAATCAGTCGACTTTTGTTGATAATATTGATTGTTAAATTGTAAATGTTGATAATATTTCAAAAACTATAGTAAACAAAAATAGTAAGAATGTAATATAATAATAATATAAATATAACAAACAAAAAATATATATATATTTATATATAGTGTTACCTGAATGACAATCTGATCACGCAGCAGCGTCATATTCTCGCCACGCTCGCCGTCGGACACCTGCAGATTGTGGGTCACTTGGAGCGGCTTCTCGTTGGCATTGAGGCGGACACAGTACTTGGATGGAAAGAAGCCGACGCGTCCCAGCACCTTGCCCTTCCACCAGTCCGGATCGGATGTATCGATGACCGTCACCTGCGAATACAATAAGTTCCCTCATGTAAATCGAATCGAACTATGCGGCGTATACGTAATATGCAAACATTGCATTCCCAATCAGCAAAACAGACACAATCAGCGCCCATGGCCACATATATATGTATATATTTCTAAACATTGTTTGTACTTCAGTTACTTCTATATTTTCTTGCTCTTCTTCTGGCATTTTCTTTTGTTTTTCCTGATTTCCCCATTTGCGTGCTACGCTCTTTTGTGTCTACATAATAAAAATGCGCTGTGTACATTATAAATGAACCAGTTACGACTGTATTCCTAGCTTTGTTTGTTCCCCACCCCTGGCAATATTGATACTACACAATATATTGTAGATATTGTTGCATAAATACAGCGTATGATTTCCCTCTCTATCCATAAAAATCTTGCACTCTTCTTGCCTTCTCTGTGGCAATTTCCCCTCCCCAGCTGCCTTTGTTCTTCAGCTTCAACTGGCGCCAGGGACACGGTAAACGTCGAGTTTAGCGGATTAAACAAAGCGCTTTATTTATTTATTTATTCATTTGCTGCAATGCAAAAATATGTGCACAGCATATTAATACCCTACAAAAGAAAGTAAAAATAAAAAAAAATATTACAACAAAAAAATATACATATATAATAGTCTTTTGTAGACATGCTTTAGTAACCCTAGAAATGCTTCGTTAGAAAAGAAGCAAATAAGGAAAATTATTAGAAATTCGTAATACTATATTGCTGGAGAGTTAAGATTAAGTTACTACAATTTTAAGCACTCTTTTTGTGAGAATTTTTGAGTTCCATAAAATGAATATATCTTTTTAAGTCGAGGGATGTCTTTTCTGTCGCTTTCTGAAACTACCTTGAACAGCTAAAGTTCAATTTTATATGTATAATAGTTTAGCAGTGACATAACATAACATTAGCAGATCCTTAAGAAAATGTTAACATAAAATTAACACTGTCTTAACGGAATGCTAACAGTAATTTGACAGTCTGTTAACAGTAATGTTAGTAGCCACTAGAGCAGAATCTATAGTGACTTACTGCAATATTAACAGTGAATTTACAGAATGACAGCAGTGACTTAACAGAACATCAGCAGAGTATTAACTCTTGTTAATTTTTTTTTTATATAACATTATATTTCTAACTAAACCTACTAATGTATATTAAAAGTGTCTTAACATAATAAGAGACAACTTTACGTCTAACAGTATATTAACAGAGTTACAAATGTTTATTCTAACAGCTAAGTTAAATTGGTTGGACTGCAAATTGTCAATTTAATAAGAGCTATAAAGAAACTCATTAATTTCCCCACCTGGATCTCTGTATATCTCTGTAATTTATACAAATTTTGTAGTTCTATGTGAACTATTTATTTCTCAATACAAATTACGCCTATTATCTTTAAAATAGATTAAAACTAGTGATAAAATCGTAGTTTCGCATAGCAAAAGGAAATTGAACAAGATACTTCCATTTCGCCAAAAGCTATGCGATTTCATAAAAGAATTTTCTAGAATTAATGCTATTACTCACTTGTGATTACAAAAATAAAATAATAGAGTATGGCATATCGGCTTACCTTATAGCCCGCCTTCAGATCGAGTTCGTCGGCATGTCTCGCCTTGAAGTTGTAGAGTATGACATAGAGATTGGTGGGCAGCAGGCGATGCGATTTCTTGAAATTGCCAGGGAATATTAGAAGCCATTAAACCAAAGCAAACAATGTGGAATAAATGGGATGTGATACACAACGAAACAAAAGCAAAGCAAATATACAGAAGGGGAGACAGTTATAGAGAGTGAGAGTAAGTAAGTAGAGAGAGATAGTGTAAGAAATTGATAGGCTTGTTGGGGAGAGTGAGAGAATAGTCAAGAGTTGAAAGAGAGAGAGATAGGCGGAAGGCGGATAGAGGGCGGGGGGGGGGGGAATACCTGGGCATGTCTTACTGGTGATAGGCATGGCGATGTGCTGGCCGAGGATTGTGATTTTTCCATTTCATCGGGTAAATCGACGCTGCCACCACGCATGCCACGTGTGGCATAGAGCAGCTTGCGGCCTGGATGCGATGGACTCGATGGCGCTGTAATGGGATATGCATTTGAAAGAGAACAGAGTTGGAGAAAATACAAACAAACAAAATGAATATACATTAATGGCGACCAAATAACTGTAACTCTATGCCATTAAGCACATGCACAACACACGCACACACACACATACACACCCATACAGTGAGAGACATAATCATACACACACACACAGTCACATATGTTCACAGTCACATATGTGTGTCTTAATTGCAATGATAGAAAATTATAGAGATACAAAATTTGATAGTAGCTAAAAGATACAGATTTACAGAGTTAGGAGTTAAGTTTAAAGATTTGAAAGATTTATATAGTTGACAGTTGACAGAAAGCGGAAAAGTTGTTGGAAAAAGCATTTGTAGTGCTTTTGGAAAAGATCGACTTTTTTTTTAGACTTTGTCTACATGAATTATCTGTATGATTTCTAAGTGGTATGTGATAAATTTACGATATATGAACGAAAGTTGTGGATTAATGACATTTTTTTTTTTTTTTGTATGTCTTGATGAAAATTGATTTAAATTCAACTTTTCAAATTTTAACTACAATTTATATGTATATATATGTATATATTTTCTTTTTTAAGCTACTGTGAAACGCAACTCAACAAAATACAAATAAAAATTGGAAAGCAATTTTTTACTTAACAACTTGCAAAGAACTTTACGGTAAAGAAAGAGCTAAAAGCAATTGCGATATGTTATCGATAACTTTTTGTTGTATGTAGTCAAATTGTAATCGATATATGTAGTCATAAGTTGTTGTTTCTTTAGTTTCTGTAACTTTTCGATAATATCATTTGCGGGCACAAAAAAAAATGGTTGTTAAGACAGCAAAGAGTTAAGAAATAGTTGGAATTGGAATTCGAGTTCGAAATTTGATTTTTTCGTTTCTTTCGATATCGAGAAAGTTTCGAAGGTGCATGACTCCGTTGACTTTTGCCAGACACTGTGTGACTTTCGAGAGAAAGAAGAGAGAGCGAGAAATACGGAGAGAGAGAGAGAGTGGGAGAAGTAGGAGGTGATATTGGAGTCTGGTTGGAGAGTTGGTGCTGGGAGGTTAGCTTACTTACAGTGAAGACGGCTGTTGTTCGATGGCGGAGTACTGTGCTCCAGATGACCTCCCGAGCCGCCATGATAGTAGCCGCCGGATGTGGATGCCACGGTCGATGCGACAGGCAGATGCTGCCTGCGCCTAAACTGACCGTGCAGCTCCGATGATTCTGGTGAATCCAAGCTCAATGATTTCATGCGTAAGTTCAGCTTTTGGCGGCGCGGTGAGTGCGGTGCTGTTTATTGTTGTCATTGTTGTTGTCATTGTTGTTGTTGTTGTTGTAAGGATATGTATATGGTATATTTGTTGTGTTTGACAGACACACGCAACATGACAGATGTTTTTTTTTTGTTCGGGTTTCAGGTTTCAAGTTTCGATAAACGTTTTCGAAAATTCACAAAAAAATAAAATACAAAATAAATAAATATATATTTTGCAATACAATTTTGATTTCAGAATTTATATAGAGAGTAGAGTATATAGTATATGTTATATGGTAGCTACAGCACTAGTAAGGACTAGAAAAGAAACGAGAAACGATAGCCAAAAACAAAATTTAAAAGTTAAGAGAGAAGAGAGAAGAGAGAAGAGGCAGACGCAGAGGCAGAGAGTAGAAGAAAAGAATTTTCTAGTTTACAAACTCAAACAAAGAATCAAGAAGTATAGAAACAAAGTGAAAACTATAACATTTAGTGTATAGAGAGAGATATATATATATATAAAGCTACAGTTATATTTATATATATATAATATATGGTATATAGTCTAGAAATATATATTTGCAACAGAGCAACATTCAACAGACAGCAAAGATTCTCTGGCGTGTGTTCTGTGGAAAGTATGTTACTTGTCTCATTTCTCGTGTCTTGTTCTCAGTCGAGTGTAAATGGCTGCCGAAACTAGGTGCGTGTAGCAGAGTGTAACAACAGGGGCGTGAGCTGGAGAACAGTGTATGCTTGTGAACTCACTTTAAGTACACGCCCACAATGGGGCGGCATCAGCTACAAAAATATAATATCAATTAGCCAACAAATTCTGCAAAAAAATTTGCTGATATTTTTTGACATTTATTTTTAAAAACTATTTACAACATTTAGAATTGCATGAGAGTGCGAAATATTTAACTAAAATACTTTAAAATACATTTAAGAGGCATGCTATCGATAATATTATCATATATATATATATATATATTTTTTTTTTTATAGATCTAACAGTTGTTGCTCTTTAACATTAACATAACATAGTTGAGTATTTTATAATAATTACTGTGTGCGAAATTTTAAAACCTACAAAAAACAAATTATACAACACAAAACATTTCGTTTGCAAATAAATCTTTGAAAATAGAAAAGAAATCATATTCAACTAAGGCTGCAACTGCTTACAAAAGTTTACTATTATTTCTTAATTTTGTTTTTTTTTTTATTAAATAATTTTATATTATTTCTTAGGTTGGTTTTAAGTGAAACGTAAACGTCGTTTGGTTCTGGACTCATCGTGACACGGCTCAGGACTCTTGGTCAGGCTTCTGGTTAACATCAGCGGTTCGCCGAAAGGACGCGCAATATCCGTGCTCGCATTGGCATTGGCTATGGTATTCGCCACCGCTACATATATAATATATATATATATATTTAAGATTTTTATTTTTATAATTTTTAGTAAAAATTATAAATTGGCTCAGCAGTTAGTTGCGGCTTAGTTTTTTTTTTTTAATTTTTTTTGTTGCAACAGCAGCAGGACATACGAAAAATGCGGCAAACTAATTAAGTTAAATGAAGACAAAACCAAAAAGTATTAAACATTAAGATGCTAAAAGCTAGCTCATGCATAAACTGATGACTTTAGAGGGGATAAGCCAAGGCAGTGGGGGGGGGGGTGTGCGCGGGGGAAGACGGAGTTAACAAATGTAATAGAGCAGCGCACAAGAAAATAATCCAAGTCAGGCCTAAAGCAACACCAAAAGCAGAAGAAGAAGAAGATGAAGATGAAGAAGAAGAAAAGCAAAAAAAACAGAAGAAATCCAGAGCAAATTCTACGGCCATATCATCGTTGTGCTTAAGGCCACGGCTGCCTTTAAGCCAAAACTTGGCGCAGGCCAAAAGCAGAAAACAGAGACAGAAAAAAAAGGAAAAAAAAAGAAAAAAAAATGGCGGCAGTTGGAGTAGAAGCAGCAACGGACAGTGGCAAATCGCAGTCGTAGAATAAGAAAATTACAGAAAAAAAATTTAAAAAAAAAAAAAATGTGAAAAAATAAATTGTAAGAAAAGCAAGCTGGAAATTTTGGTGTGTGGGGAGGCGCAACAAATTTTAGCATAATTATGTAAAGAAAGCGAGCAGAGAAAGTGGAGAGAGTGAAGGAAGTAAATAAACTAGAGAGAAAGAGATAGAAGTGAGTCAAATAAAGAAGCAGAGAGAGAGAGAGAGACAGAGAGAGAGAGAGAGAGAGATAGAGAGTAAGAGAGAGAGTGAGATGGGGAGCAGACAGAGAGAGATAGTGAGAGAGAGAGTGAGAGAGAGAGAGAGCGAGTGAGATGTGGAGCAGACAGAGAGAGATAGTGAGAGAGCGAGTGTCAAAAAGAGTAACAGACAGAAAGAGCGAGATTGAGATAGAGAAAGACAGAGCGTGAGTGAGAGAGGCAGCGAGATAGCGACTCTAGTGCAAGTCTCAGCTTCTGCTGTGCATTAAAAATGCGACGCGCATTAAGCATAAATGAACTCAACTCCGTCTGGCAGCAGCAGCGGCGTGCAGCGTGCAGCATGCGGCATGCAACAACATGCCAGCAAAAACTCTGTCAACTCGCTGCTAGCTACATTTCTTAACAACATTTCTTCCTTTTTTGTCACTGTCTGTCTTGCGCTCTCTCTTTGTCACTCACTCTCTGTCTCTCTCACTATTCCCCCTCTCTCTCTTTCTCCCTCTCTCTCACTACCTGTCTCTCTCTCTCTCTCTCTGTCTGTACTTCTCTCGCTTTACAATTGCAACTGGACTGACAATAGCGCGCAATTTACACGCTGCACAAGTTGCAACTGCCACTGCCACTGCCTCCTCGCTGCTCCCCCTTCGCTGCTCACCTTCACTCTCCATGTACATAGTATACAAAATGGTGCCTTGTTGTTGCTGTTGCTGCTTTTGCCGGAAATGAGCCGCTTTGCCTCAAGTGTAAACTGGGTTAAGACTAATTGGCGTGAGTTGGCAACACACAACTTAAAGCCACTGCTCAAAATGAAGTGGCAGCAGCAGCAGCAGCAGCAGAAGAAGAAGCAGCAGCAACAGCAAAAAAAAGGTAGAGAATAATAAAAAAAAACATATTAATTTAAAGTAAAAGACGCGCCTTGCAATTCATATACATATGTACTTAGCTAAGACACACACCTAAACACACACACACACACACGCACACACACATACAAACACACATACACATAGAGACACATTTAGAGAGTGTTGAGTAGTAAAGTGGTGGGTAGTGGAGGGGGGGGTTGGTGGTTGTAAGGGGTGAACACACAGTTAAACAACGTTTAGAGCTGAATTCAAAGACAACATTCAATATACACAATTTTTTGTTTATAAATGCTATAATTTTCTCAAATTTCTATTTGATTTTTTTTCATTTTTTTTTTTTTTTTTGGGGTGTCATAAAATGCAGTACTATGCCAAAAAGAACGCTTGATTGTTGTTGTTGTTGTTGTAGTTGTACTTGATGAGATTATTGTTGTTGTTGTTGTTGATGGAGATGATGTTGTTTTTGTTGTTGTTGCCACATTTGAACTATAATTGCCGCACAAATCGTTGGCTGACTGTGTTGTTCTTGTTCTTAAAGTTGTTAGAGATGTTGTTGTTGTAGTTGTTGTTGTGGTTGCTGTTGTTGCACAGTTGCTTGGTGCAAGAGGTGTACTTGTTGTTGTTGTTGCTGCTGTTTCTATGTGTGGGTGGTAAAAATAATAGTGTGTTGTTGGCTGTGACAGTTGCTGTTGCTGTTGCTGCTGTGACTGTTGCTGTTGCTGTTGCACATTGTCGTACGTCACGTAATTACTTTCTGGCAATGATATGGAGCGATGTTGCTGCTGCGACGAACGCTGTTGCTGCCGCATGCGTCCAAAACCAGACAGCGGACGGAAGCCGGCAAACAGACGACGCCGCATCCCCGAATCATTCTGCAGATAGTTGCCAGGCAGCTGCGACTGTTGCTGTTGTTGCTGTTGCTGCTGCTGTTGTTGGAGTTGCTGTTGCTGATGTGCAGGCGAGCTCTGTTGTTGCTGCTGCTGTTGCTGCTGCTGCTGCTGCTGCTGTTGTTGATAGACAACCGTGTTGCCTGTTGTTAATTGTTGTTGCTGTTGCTGTTGCAGTTGCAACTGCTGCTGCTGCTGTTGCAATGCGCTGGCCGTGTAGTAGTTAATTCCGAAGCCGCTGCTGATGTAGGCCGAGCTGGACATGGCCGAAACGGGCACATATGTTGATGCATAGCGTTGAGCTTTTTTTTTTTGCGTTAACATACAAGTTAGTTGGGCAGCAGTTGTTGAAATTTTTGATTTATTTTGAAAAGTTGTATTTTTTGGTGTTTTATTGATATGTATTGTTAAATTTTTGATATATTTTGAAAAATTGTATTTTTTTGGAATTTTATTGATATATTTTGGTATTTTTATTAAAATGTTTTAATTATTTAATATCCATATTGTTAGTATTTAAAATTATATTTTTTGTATTTTATTAATACATTTTAGTATTTTTATTATTATTATTTTTATTATTTATTTTGATTGTTAAAATTTGTATTTGTTGTCATTTTATCATATGCCATTTTTAATAAATTATTTATAATTTATATTTTTTTTAATTATTTTATTATTTGATATTTTTTTAATGTATTTTTACAAATTAGAAGACATTGATAAATTTTATTAATTTTGTTTGACATTTTGTTTTTTGAATATATTAATATATTTATTATTATTTATCGGTATTTTTTATAATGTGTATTTTTTCGGATATTTATTGTTAGAATTCGGTATGATTTTAGTATTTAATATTATTTTTAAGTTAATTTTTGGCATTGATCATGATTTCATATATATTAATTGGAACATTTCATATTTGTATTTATAGCATTTTATATTTTGACACAATTGTGATTTTTAATTGTTGAAAATATTTTATAATGAATGATATTTTATTTTGGGTAATATTTTTCAGTCATTTTGAAGTACATTTGGTATTTTAAAATATTTATTAATTGTATATATTGTTTATTTGAATTAGTTATAATTTTTAAACAGTATTATGAAAATATATGCAAAATTACATATTTTTTAGATAATTTTAATTTTGTATATTAGCCATTTTGTTATGTTTTAGATTTTATTGTTGGTATTTTTTTTGTATTTTTTTTTTGGTATTTTTGTCAGCATTGGTTTGGGTTAATTGTTTGATTTTTAGTTTTGTGGCAAAAAGATGACACGAGAAAATACATTTTTGGTTGTGTGTTAATTTCGCATTGTTGCACAATCAATAGACTAGTTTGTGTGTATGTATGTATTTGTGTATATGTTGCTATAGCTATTGTATATATGTGTGATAGTATATGTTTGTGGCACAATTGTGGCTCATAATTAGAGCCAATTGAACATGGCCAAATGCCCAATATGCCGTTCGAAATCATTAATATATATGCCACGACGAAAGAGGGAGACAGAGTGGAGAGTGTGGCGGAGGATAGAGGCCAAGTTGCAACATGCTCAATGCTAATTGGCTGCAACATAACATACTCGTGGCAAGAGTCGAGTGGAGACGAGGCCTGCAGCAAGTGCCACAAACTAAGCGACAGCTGCCAAATAGGCATGGCCATTAAATCTCTATGCGCTCTCCAAGGGCACATCTATCTGTATGTTGTATCCACATATACATATATGTATGTATATTATGTGTATGTATATATGTATATATGTGTGTTTTTGTGTTGAAATTGTGTTGCCAGCTCGCTGCGTCGCTTTTCAATTGAAAATCATTCTTGCATGGCTGCTTTTCATATTGTAAACAGAAGCGAGCAGCAAAAATCGACGACGACCTACGACGAGGGGGTGGTTTGGGATAGGGGGGGTTGGGGGTGGAAGTTGCAAGTTGTATGCATTTTGTAAAATCTATACAAATATGTATCAGCCTTAGGCAAACAACGACTTGCACTACACACTATTATAATAGATGTATGTTTTTTGTTATTAATAAAAATTTTAGGTTTAAATTCAAAAAGTTCGAAAATTCAAAAAAGTTGTTGCCGAATTATATATATATAGAGCAGCGATTTCTTCTCTAGAGAGAGAGAGTCAGAGAGTATAGAATAAAATTATTAATTGGGTCACTCACACACACACACATAGACACTCTCACAGTCACTCACACACACACAAAGAGCCAAAAAAACCTAATTAATAAAATGCGTTTAATATAAAACTTTCGATTTGAAGCTTAATAATAAAGTCAATTTAATTAAGTTCATTTATTTATGACTATGTGCAACTGTGTGCGTGTATTAGTGTATGTGTGTGTGTGTGTGTGTGTGTGTGTCAAATGATTAGCATATGCAATAAAGTACATTTAACTAAATGTCAAAATATTAAATAAATACAAATTAAACAGCAGCTAAATTTCAACTAAGCTACGAAAAAATTCCTTTTTTTTTTTTTTTAATGTGGACTTTAAAATGTTCAAAGTTATTAATAATTTATAATTATATATTATATATATATATGCTATACATAAAAGGCAATGCTCTACTTGTGTAAAAGTCGCTATGCTATTTATATAATTATATAATAATTATTATTATTATTTGTATTTCTTTCATTTTAGTTGGAGGCGAAAGCAACGGGGCGTATGCGCAATTTCTACTTATGTTTAAAAATAATTTAAAACAAATAAAATATATATGCTTTGATTAAGAATAATTATTGAAATATATATATATATATTAATGCATATTTTTGTGTTGCATGTGTTGTGTGTGTGTGTGTGTGTGCAGCGGGAGAGAGAGAGAGACAGAGACAGCTACTGATAGCGAGCAAGATATAGAGATAGAGGGAATGGGGGGAATAGTGTAGTGAGCTCATTGATTGAAAATATCATAGTATGCAAACTCTACAGCAAAACTGCACATAACTAAGTGTATGTTTGTGAGTGGTATATAGCATAACGGATTATATATATATATATATCTATGTATGTATATATAGCATACATATTCGATAAGTTTCAACATAAATATTTTCAGCTAGTGTATGAAATTTTAACGGCTACAGTTGAATTTTTGAACTGTGAAATGTGAGAAATGTGGGCAGCGCTTTTTGATTGAAACGAATTGATTGATTGATTGATTGATTGATTGACTGAATGTGAGCACTACTAGAGACAGCGACAGCTACAGTTTAGAGAGACAGAGACAGTTAGTTAGTTAGATAGAGAGCAAAAGGGTAACCGTGAAAACAAAACTACAAAAGAAAATGAAATGATTTGTTGATTGAAAGAAATATTGAAAAACTATGAAAATGATGAGCAGACTCAGCGACAGTCACATAGTGATAGAGATAGATAGATAGATAGTAGTTATAGATAGAGATGGATATAGATAGATAGTAACAACAAGCTACACTTTTGTTGTTGTTGTTGTTCATATCATTTAAGTTGTTGTGGTTGTTGTAGTTGTTGTTGTTAGCGGACCTGAGCTACTTGAGATATCTTGTGTGGGCACCGGGAGGCCGCCACGTTGCTGTTGCAGCTCCTGTTGTTGCAGCTGAACGCCCAATATGGGCATGGCCACCGGCGGTGGTCGCACACCGCGTCCGGCACGCACCGCCGCCGCCTGTGCCACCGATGCCAGGCTACGTTGCTGATGCGGCTGCTGCTGTTGTTGTTGCTGCTGTTGCTGCTGCTGTTGCTGCTGCTGCTGCTGTTGCTGGTGGTGATGGTGGTGGACAGAGGAGGCATCCTGTGGACCGCACATAACCGCATCCGGCACATTAACAATGGGTATCTCGGGTGCGGGACTGCGTTCGTTGCCCATGCCAAGTGGTTGTAGCGGCAAACTGCTGGGCACTCCTCCAGCCGACCCTGAGCCGGACTCCATGGTCTTGACCAGTGTTGCCAGATGCTGGGATTTGTCGGAGGAGGCGGCGCCTGCTGGAATATTATGCCCGGATTTGAGTTCTCCGGCTTGTTTCAGCACGCGATAAATTTGATCGATTTCGGTAATTTCTAGTTTGTTATTTGATATTTTCCAATATCGATAACATTTTGTATTTGTGGGTGCCGTTGGTGATCAGCCGTTATCGAATTGTTGTTGTTGTTGTTGTTGTGGTTGTGGTGGTGGGCGTGGGCGTGGTTGGGCGTGAACAGTGGCCAGTTTTGGGCATAATTTTTTGTTTGGTATATCGAATTTGTATTTGCCAGTTGATCGATTTGTGCATTTTGAAGTGCATTAGTTAAATTTCACAATCAATCGATAGTTATCGATAATTTTCAATGAGTTTGGAGGGCTTGGGATTGGAGTGGGAGATCGGGCTAGGAAGATTGCTCGATGATTTCTGTGAGATTTTGAGATGTGTCGTGTGGGTGCGATTTATACTTAAGTTACCTACTACTAGCTGCGACTTTTCGATAGGTTTCTTATCGACTGTTTTCTGTTGTATGAGAGATACGCTAATCTCTAGGCAACAACTACCCAAAGTCTTACAGTTACCCATTTAACAAAAATACATAGATAGAGTGATCGAGTTGGGCTGATGTTGGTGAGTCGATAACGATAGCGATAACGATAACGATATCTAGCGATAGCAATAATTTAAATCGATGTTTTGTTAATGACAACTCTAGAACATGCTACACTACGCCATTTTGTTATCGTTGGTGTGTGTGTTTCTGTGTTATCGATAAACTCCCCGTCGGTGTATCGTATTTGTATCGTGTGTGTGTGTGTGTGTGTGTATACGTGTAGCAAAAGCTTGCTTAGCTCGTGTTTAATTAGTTGTATTTTGTATTTTTAAATTGACATTCTTGTTCTCGTTCTAATAAAGGTGAATCAAAGCGCAACAATCAATCAATTGCAAGAACCGATAAGCTAATCGATAACAAAACAATAATCGAAACCAAAAACATATTCGAAACACAAGCGCATGGCAATTGATATTCGTATTTGGGTTTTTCATTAGCGCAATACAATAAAGTATTCATATCGATATATTTATTGAATATAGTAGCAATAATCGATAACTTCTTTTTGTTGTTTTTTTTTTTTTTGGTACCTAGCTGCGCAATGCGATTGATGAGTGGCGTCTTTTGACGGAATTTCGTATCGGCTTTGGGCACATTCAACAGATTTGCGCTTTGATTTTGCTCATCGACATCGACGGCATCGACACTTGCCTCCTGCGGCGATGCTTTAGTTGTGTGTGTGTGTGTATTGTAGTTGTTGTGTATGTGCGTATATGTATAGTGACAGTTATAGGTATATATTTATATATGTATGTATATATAGTTCATATAAGTGGATATGTGGGGAAAGAGGATTTTATTTAGATTTAGATTTAGTTCTTGGTGCTGAATTTAGAGTTTTTTTTATATAGAGATGAAGCTTAAATTGTTGAGTTGTGATTTCGAAAGTTGAGTATTATCATGTACCCCGACCAAAAATATGTATATATTTTTATAAATTGATATTGTAACTGGTTTCCTGCTATACACCGCCAACTCGCATATCTAAATTATATATTTATAAAAAAATTTTGACACAAAGGAAGAAACAAAATTATGTAAAGTAAGAGCATAAAAAATGCAGCAGAAAACGTATCATAAAAAAATGATATCTTGTTGAAATGTTGCAAACGTTTTGTATATATACCTTTTTTTTCAGATTTTTCTTTTATATTTTATTTAGTTATTTTTTTTTTTTTTTTTTTTGCAAAAATCAGAAATGATGCAATCAGTTTTGTCCCACGAGTGCCATAAATCCATTGTGAAATCAACTGAAGTCCCGACCCCTTTACGAGCAACAAAGGGCTGCTTTTGAGGACTTGTGGAGAGGATAACGATGGCGATGGAGGGACTGGCACAGTGAGTCAAATCAATATAGACAGGATGTGCCAGCGCTCTGTGTGTTGTACACAATTTGACAGCTGTCAACCGGTAACCGGGCTGGTAACTCGGCTATTGGCCATGCAATCGCATTTCTGGCTATAACCCAGGTAATGGTATTGGTAATAGTAATGGCCAAACAAATATTCAGCTGGAAGGACTCCAGGAGCAGGAACTGGGCTAACTGGACACCAGTGACATTCAGACAGACAAATGTGTCATGCAAATTGCAAATGCAAATGCAAAAATACCACAACGACAGACAGTTAGTGAAACGTATAAAAAACAATACAAAAACGTAACAAAATAAAATTAAATAAAATACAACAATGTGTAAAATAAAGTGAAACAGAGAGTTTAAGTTAAAAGCAAATGCAATTTGAATTTGGAATTTATTTTTCATTTCTGTTTTTTTTTTTTGTTGTTTTTTAGTGGCATCAACACTCGAGTGGGAAACGCTTTTTGGGCATTGAATGTCCAATGCACCCTGGGGTATAACAACATAACTTTAGTATTGTATTATAAAAGCTAAGCAGACATTTACTTTACTTTTAGTAGAGACTGTCTTTCGCATTCCAAAAGGCAAGTTTAGTTTCTTTCGTAATTCTTGAAAAAAAGAGAAGGTATTTTGTTTTTTTTTCTCTTGTTGGCGGGGAGTTCGGAGCGGAGCGGAGCGGGGTTTTAAAGCGCACATGATGAGCTTTTATATTTGTAGTTGTTATTTCTTGTTAGAAAGTGTATGCATGTGTATAAAGAAAAAAGGGAAAGAGTTTCATTTAACACTCACTTTCTTCCTCGATATCAACACGATTCTCCAACTCCGAAGTGCTCTTCTGGCGCCGCAGCAGCTTCTGCTTGGGCTGGCAACGTGGCAAATTTGGGGCACAATCGCCATGGGCATTCAACTTGCAGATGCGACACCGCAGCCCCTGACGTGTGTGTCCTGTGTATGAAAGCAACGTGCAAGGATGTTGAGTAACATTAGCAAATATGTGGTAGCACAATTAGTTAATAGACGTCTTATATGTATGATAGGTACTACCTCTAAGTATCTGGGAGCAGACATCACAGGCTGTTATCTTCTTGTACGTGTATTCCTGCAGATGATGGCTGCCATCGAGATTGGGACGCAGCGACTCCGATGGGGCATTCGAGGCTCCATTTCGCCTGTGAAACATAACATAACACACATTAGCCAACATCTTCCACAAGCAACAACTACACAAATAGTACTATATGCTATATAGTTAGAGAGCGAGATTAGTTCGTAGTACTATGCTGCATACATTTTTACAACTCAAAAAAAACATAAAAAAAAGAGAAAACATATTTTTGTTTCAATTTATAAATTCAAAAATTGTTAAAACTGAGCAAAAAAAAAGTTGCGCCTAAAACTATAACGAAAAATGAAATTATTCTGTCAACCGCAATACAATAATGTTGTCATATATGTTTGCTATACACCACATATATGATATATATATATATATATATATACATATAGAATCAGAAATCTGTTCAGAGATACCTCTACTGTTGCTGTTTGTGTAAATTTACATTTACAGATAAATTTTGCGGCCTTTTGTTATATTCACACATACAAATCTACTCCCATATACATATATTATTATTATTAAATAAATATGCACAACAACAATAACAGCTATAAGAGAAAGAAGAAGCAGCAGGCAACAACAATGGCGGCATCCACGCACAATGGCGACTGCACATTAATCACAGGACTCTTGTTTAAATTCCATACAATAAACATGTGTTCGCCCATTTAATATACACATGCCATAAAAATATACCACACACACACCAATATATGTACATACCAGAGACACACACACACACTCATATATATATATATATATATATATATCTTGTGATTATCCTTACAAATATTTGCCAAAGGCAATTTTGCAATTAACAATATGTTAAATTTCAACAAATTTGTTAAATCAGTTAAGCGGTTTCCCATTTCTGATTGTTTCGTAACAAGATCGCACTGTTTTTTAAATATACTACTTGTTTTTCTATAAATTTTTTCTTTATTTCTCATAGTATCTCAAAAATATCTCTAAAACCTTTATTTTAACTTTGAGCTGCAATAACTTGTCCAAAATTTAACCGAATTTGATGAAATTTACAAATCTGTTTATGATTTTAATCCCAGTTCAAATCTGCATTCAAACATTTTTCGTTTTTTTCATTTTACATGTTTCGACTTATTAATGTGCAGTTCTCCATCTCATAACATAAAAGTATCTTAAAAAATCTAGAAATTTTGCTTCTCGAATTTTTTGAATGCGGTTAAACTAGTATACTGCTTTTTATTTGAGGTGATTCTGATCAGTATTTTACAACAAATGTTCGGAAAAGTGCCTCAAAGTATAATTTTCCAAAAAGTCAGTTATTTTGAAATCTTTGAACTGCCATAACTTTGCCAAAAATCAACAGATTTTAATAATTTTTTCAGTTTTGTCAATGGTTTTGATCATATTCTAAAACTGCATCAAAATATTCTTCATTTTGGCAGTTTTGAATTTACGACTTTTTTTGACCAAATTTCCATACTTACCCCTTGACTAAATGGTCAAAAATCGAAGAACAATTTTATCTAAATTTTTTGATGCCATTCGATTCTGGGGCTCAAAACTGGCCTTTTGCTTTTTATTTGAGGTGTTTCTGTTGAGTATTTTCCGAGATATGGTTGAAAATGTGCTAGAAAGTGTCTCAAAATTCCCTTATTTTCATTCTCCATTTGCTTTTAACTTTGAACTCTGATAACTTTTAAAAACCGCCACCGATTTATATGAAATTTTATGATCAAATAATGATGATTGAACTTTTCATAAAAAAGTTTATTTGAAGTGATTCAAATAAGAATTTCTCAAGATATGATCAAAACATTCGCAAAATAGTCTCAAAATATCGTCAAAAATCTTATTTCGAATATAAACTGCACCTTTGTTTATGATTTTGGTCCCAATTCAATTTCTCAATTTCTAAAACCCATTTTATTTACTGGGATCGATTGAGTGACTCAAAACAAGTATATTGTTATTTGTTTGGGGTGATTCTAAGTAATAGTTCCGAAACATATGACCAATCTTCGGTCAGAAAAATATAATTGTTTTCTTACAGAACTTTAACTGAACTTAAAAGTATTTTAAAGCATTTGCTGTTTTTAAAATGCTTTCTATGCCAGTTTAAGTTTGGCTTTCAATTTGCTTTTAATTGGAATGCTTATCCTCGTTATTTCGATGTATCTGAGAGCTTCAATTAATGCACTATTTGTGGCTATAAGAAACGCAACGTGTTGCTCAATAATTTGATGTCATACTCTTATTTATATGCATAGCTTTCGCCTGGCATACGATATAAACAATTTGTTGTTTCAGTTTCGGTTATTGCGGGGTTTTCCCCTTTATTTTTTTGGCTCTGTTTTATTTACCAGAAAAATATACACTCAAATTGCTGGACAGACAGAAACGGCAAGGCACTGTGGGCTGACACATCCTCAACGGACTGAAACCTTCCGAAACTTGACTGACAATATCTTTGATCTCGGCAACATCGAAAAGGATGAAGGTCAGAAGGAAGGCTCGGCTAAGCGATTTGCGATTGTGCTTATCTACGAAATTGTGCTTGGGAATTGTCTTTTGACATTCTGAATATGTGGTCATTGTATCAAAAGGTTCGCTTTTGGTGAAGTGTGGTCCCACTGTGCGAGATTGTAACGCACGAAGACAAAAGACAGTCAGACAATGCGGCAATTGTTCACAGCGGGCAGTCCTGAGTGTGATACGAAATGGAGCGAAGAAGGCGGGCAGGATGTGAGAGAGAGAGAGAGAGGGGGGCGTGGTTGGCAAGTGGTAATGGAAGTGGGCCAACTCTCGACGCTTATTGTTTGTAAGTGGCTTATATTGTGCACAAACAAACAAACAAATAAACAGTAAGAGAAACTGAAACAGAAACAGAAACTGAAACAGCAGAGAAACAACCAATTCTGCTGTGTTGTTGGCTTATAAAGTTGTTACAGATGTGTGCTTAACTATATATACGTATATCATTTAGTGCTTATATCCATACATATATATGTTGAAGCAACAATTTTGTATTGCATTGTTGGTTTTACCTTTTAACAAATCATAATAATACAATTTTATTCTAATTAATGTATCTCAATTTAAATTGGGCGCAACTTTTGCTACAACACATAAAATATTGTAATTGTTTTCTCTAATTTGTGTAAGGAAATGAATTATTCAAATATCATTATCATTAGCTTATCTAAATATATATATGTATATAGAGATATTGTTTATAGAGTTTGGTTTGTTTAGCAGTTGGTCGTCAAAGGACTTTTGGCCAAGTTCAATACATAAAACATACTCATACATACATAAGTCTAAGTGTAGCTAGAGTGTTGACAACTTTTTATAAGCTACAAATTAGTTCAGATATCTAATTATTTAAATATATATTGTTTAATACATTTATGGCATATATTTCAACTGAATGGAGGTAATTAAAAATAATAAAAATACTAATAAATAAAAATTATATAAAATGAAAATGAAAATATTTGTAGATATTTATAAATTAATAAGCTAAAATAAATAAAATAAAAAATAAAATAGTAAATAACACTTAAAGGCATAAATTTCAACTTAATGGAGGAAATTATAAATAATAAAAATATTAATAAATACAAATTAAATAAAATGAAAAAGAAAATATTTGTAGATTATAGTAAACTAAAAAACTAAAATAAAATTTTTTAAGTTAAAAAAAATATAGTAAATACCACTTAACGCAATTTATCAACCAATTGCAAAAATATATCTTCAATAAATTTAATTAAAAACTTAAACTCAATGTACTTTCTATTTATAAGTATACACTTGTTTAGGCGAGCTCTTCAGCTAATTTATAATTTAGAACACTTTCAGTACTTTAACAGGGTATACTAACAGCTATATATACTCTCCATATATATATAGAGAGAGATATATTTATATATGTTATATATGCATAAACTTTATTACGTAAAACTATTCATGGTGATTTAATGTACATGGGAATATTAATTCATGTCCAAGTAGCAGTTGGAGTTGAAGTTGCAAATTTCTATTTAAGCAGCGCAAAAAAATTAAACAAAAAAACTGTGGCAACCATAAGAAATAATTATAAATTTTTCATTAATGCTCGAAACTAAAAACTTTTGTGGGCGGGTTACAAAAACCAAAATAGAAAAACAGAACTTAACTATATCTATATAGAAAATGAGTATATGTATAGTGAAGTGGAAGTTCGGGTCCAACGGGGCGTATAAGTAATTTGGAGCGCAATGCGAAAAGTTTCGCAATATGCGAAAAGTTTTTAACTGTGATTTTCTTGTCACGTTCTGTAAATTGTTTAGCCACAAAATGTACAGAACAACCACAAACACAACAGGCACTCCAAATGGAAATTGAAATCGAAATGGAGTTAAAGATGCAAGTGCAGTTGAAGTTCGCCACAGATACATACAAATGTATCTATAAGTGTGTTTCAAATGTCATGTCGGATATTATGATGGCCCGGAAGTTATGCGACATGTCTCGCTCTAAGCCGAGAAGATTTTCGATTTATCATCGTTGGCAGCGGCAAGCTGTCCACATTGCTATTGGTATTAAGTATTTGTTGGCCAGGCCGAAAGCGGCTAAAGAAATGGCGCAAAAATGAAGCGGAAAAAAGAGATATCGACATGGCTCCAATGGGAAATAACGGCAACGTGCCACAAGGCGTGGCATGTGTGTGCGAGGACTATTGTGAATGTCCTGGCTGCGAGTTTTGTGACTGCAATGTCCATTGGCCAAATGCAATCTATGTATCTGTGCAACTGTGCAACTGTGTGTGTGTGTGGGTGGCTCAAAATTTATGGCCAAGCAATTTTTCGCATATTTTTCAACGGCGCCAACTTGAATTTACTGGGCCAAAAAAAAGCATATGGGCCAAAACTATCGGCATTTTGTTGGCAACGCTTGCCAACTTTTTTTTTCCAAAAACATATTTTTTTTTTTAATTGATTTACGCCTCGTAGGAGTGGATGGTATTGAAGGGGGTGGAGAGGACGGCAGCAGGTGCAGTTGATGGCACAAATAAAATTAAAACATTTACATATATATTTATAAAAGATCTGCGTATGTCCATTTATCAAAATCATAAATAATATATAAAAAAAATTTGCGAAATTTATAAATATTTTTTCAGTTTATACAAAATCATATTTAAGTATTTTTTTGGGGGGGATTTTGAAAACTACTTTTTGTTTGTTGGCGTGCAAAAACATTTACAGCATAAGCTTATCACATGTTTAATTTGATTAAGTTGTTTAATTAGAGTATATATATGATACAATTGTATTATTGTTGAATACCATTGAATTAAGCAAAATGTGGTTTTAAATATAAATTAGTATTTTTTTTTTGGTATTTTGCTTTGTTTTGAATTTTGGTTACCTCAAGGTTAAAACGGTCGATACAGCGTGATACATTTGATTTTGTCGGGGTGGTTGGCTGCTTATCGATATACATACGCATGACATATATCGATAACACAGAAATTTATCGAAATGTAATGTATTTTTTTTTTTTTGGTTTTGTTTTGATAGAAAGAGATTAGTATTTTTAAATGCAGCTCACACTTATAGCTAAACTCATATTTAACACAACTTAACACTAGGTTTTTCAATTTGGTTTTTAGGGTAGAGAAGTATTATTGGGGGATGGGGAGGAAAACTGTGGTTCGGCCTTGGCAAGGCCACAAAAAAATATCTGTATACAGTTGTGAGCTGTTTTTATCTAGCCATATAGATAAAGGGAGGGCGAGTTTTTTGGGGGGGCTGAGGTGATTAAATTAGTTAACTGTGAAAATTGCAGCTGGAAAATTTTTAGATTGTTGCCTAAACAGCAAAAACACATTTCGGTTTTTGTTTTGATGAGCGAAAACTTTCTGACTTTTCCTCTGCAGTTCAGTCTTTTTTTTTTTGGTATTATTTTTTTTTTTTTTGTTGGTTGCTTTATGGCATATTTTCGCGGCTTTTAGCCGTATTAAAGAGCGGGAGGGAGGCGACTGACGGTTTTTTCTGCTTTGCGCTTCATTTGCGGCAAACGGCGTAGAGTTTTTCCGCGCATTTTCACAGCTGCCAACAGATATTTTTTCTAGTATTTTTTTTCTATTTTTTTTTTTTTTTTTTTTTTTTGCCAAGGCTTATAGACATAAGATAAAACTATAGGTAGCGCTATCGACGGGATACATACATAATTGCTATGGGAATGGACGAGGAGCGAAGTATCTTGAGGTAGACCGGGGAATGTGAGAAGGGGTGAGTCAAGGATTTCTGTCAAGGATTAGCAAAGTTGGACTTACCTATCTGCTTGCTGTGCTGAACCAGAACCGGCAGGCTTTAGGCTCTTAAATGCTTTCAGCCACTTTGTTTTCATCGATGGCGCTGTCGCAGCCGAGAATTTGCGTTCGTTTCGCGGCGAAGTTGGTTCAACTTTGCTAACGAATAATTCCTTCTGCAAATGGACAGAGATAGACACATATTAGATATACATTTTAGAGCGAGATGTCAGTTGTCGGTTATTGACGGAAATGAAGAGAAAACTTGGGAAACGTCTCGTGTTGCACTTTAATTGCAACCCATTAAGACGCAGACAACTACATTGCAACAGAGACAGTAATATGTATAGTGTGCGAGTGAGATAGCATGTGTTGTGTGCGAGTGAGATAGCTAGCTCGTTATGCCGTATAATTGCATGCATATATTGTTAAATATTTAACAGATACTCTCGGTTATATGCATACAGCATTTGGATACTATCAGAGAGGCCAACGACAGAGAGAGCTTGTGGTAAATAAAGCTATTTTAATTAATAATCAACACTTTGCACAATTCCACAAAATGTAATTATGCCACACACACACACATACACACACACATACACACACACATACACACACACATACACACACACATACACACACACATACACACACACATACACACACACATACACACACACATAGCCACTCATACACATGTTGACGTTGAGCACTTTGTAACGATAATTAAAACCACGTGTGACATTTGGTCACAGTTTAGTTAGCCCATCATTTGCCTCACTTCCTCCACTCCCTCTATCTCTCTCTCTCTCTCTCTCTATTTCTCTATGTATCTATCTATCTCTTTTCTACTATATCTTGCTAACTCTTTCTGCTTTATTAGCAATATGCAGCGCTTAAGTGGCATTAGCATCAAAGCCTGTACATCATGTGGTTTTCCGTTTAAATGCGATTTAGTCACAGTTTCCCCTCTCTCTCTCTCTCTCTTTTCCACTCTATCTCTCTCTCTCTCTCACTCTCTCTGCAAGTGCAACAAAGTTGACATAAATCATCGATCAAATGCATCAAAATCAGTTTCTGACTTGCGTCAGTTTCCGTCACTAACAACTCCTTCGGAGCGCAGCTGCTGCTTTGCCTCAGCAGCTCAGCAGTGACAGCAATTTCACATAAATCTCAAAGAGCGAGAGAGAGAGACAATGTGAGAGGGAAGGGCAAAGAGGGGGGGAGAAAAAAAGAAACATTCTTTACTTTGAAGAGCTATAACTTGGTCAAAAATTAACCGATTTTCATAATTTTTTCACTTCTGTCAATGGTTTTGATTATATAATAAAACTGCATTTAAGGTTTCTTCATATTGGCAGTTTTAAGATTTTTGAAATTTTTAGCCAGTTTTCCATACTAACCCCTTGATAAAAAGTCAAAAATGGTGAAAGTTTTGGAATCGGGATTTTTTACGCCAAATCGATTTCTAGTGTCAAAATAAGCATAAAAAACTTTACCGCACATGATTTGGAGCAATATTTTAGAAAATATGGATAAAAATGTGTAAAAATACGACATTTATATTGGAATAAATTCTTTTATATTTTGAACAATAATAAGTCTTTCAAATCTTAGCTGATTCTCGTAATTTTTTCCTTGTTAATTTTTGGTATCCTAAAAAGCATATTAAACTTTAATTTATCTAATTTGGACACTTACTTTGGAAAATATGGACAAAAATGTGGGTACAAAATTAAAAAATGTGGATTTTTAATGCAAAGTGTACCTTCTAATCTTTGAACAGACATAACTTAGCCAAAACTCAACCGATTTTCATAATTTTTTCACTTCTGTCAATGGTTTTGAATATATAATAAAACTGCATTTAAGGTTTCTTGATATTGGCAGTTTTCAGATTTTCGAAATTTTTAGCCAGTTTTCCATACTAACCCCTTGATAAAAAGTCAAAAATGGTGAAAATCTTCGAATCGGGATTTTTTGCGCCCAATCGATTTCTGGTGTCAAAATAAGCATAAAAAACTTAAACGGAGTTGATTCGGTCCAATATTTTAGAAAATATGGCTAAAAATGTGCAAAAATACGACCAAAAACAGATATTTTCTGTTGTAGAGATTCCTTTTACATTTTGAACAATCATAAGTTTTCCAAATTTTGACCGATTCTAGTAATTTTTTCATTGTTAATTTCTGGTATCGTAATAAGAATAAAAAACTATACTTGATTTGGTTTGGAGAATTACTTTAGAAAATATGGACAAAAATGTGGGTATAAAAGACCAATTATTCGGATTTTCTAAGCAAAGTGTACCTTCTAAATTTTGAACAGCCATAACTTCGTCAAAATTCAACCGATTTTCATAAATTTTTCACTTTTGTCAATGGTTTTGAATATATAATAAAACTGCATTTAAGGTTTCTTGATATTGGCAGTTTTCAGATTTTCGAAATTTTTAGCCAGTTTTCCATACTAACCCCTTGATAAAAAGTCAAAAATGGTGAAAATCTTCGAATCGGGATTTTTTGCGCCCAATAGATTTCTGGTGTCAAAATAAGCATAAAAACTTAAACGGAGTTGATTCGGTCCAATATTTTAGAAAATATGGCTAAAAATGTGAAAGAATACGACCAAAAACAGACATTTTCTGTTGGAGAGATTCCTTTTACATTTTGAACAATCATAAGTTTTCCAAATTTTGACCGATTCTAGTAATTTTTTCATTGTTAATTTCTGGTATCGCAATAAGAATAAAAAGCTATACTTGATTTGGTTTGGAGAATTACTTTAGAAAATATGGACAAAAATGTGGGTATAAAAGACCAAATATTCGGATTTTCTATGCAAAGTGTACCTTCTAAATTTTGAACAGCCATAACTTCGTCAAAATTCAACCGATTTTCATAAATT
The DNA here is from genome assembly GCA_018150725.1 of Drosophila quadrilineata. Lineage (NCBI taxonomy): Eukaryota > Metazoa > Arthropoda > Insecta > Diptera > Drosophilidae > Drosophila > Drosophila quadrilineata. Next base: position 5,106,971 of record JAECWN010000407.1, read on the forward strand.
TTTCACTTTTGTCAATGGTTTTGAATATATAATAAAACTGCATTTAAGGTTTCTTGATATTGGCAGTTTTCAGATTTTCGAAATTTTTAGCCAGTTTTCCATACCAACCCCTTGATAAAAAGTCAAAAATGGTGAAAATCTTCGAATCGGGATTTTTTGCGCCCAATCAATTTCTGGTGTCAAAATAAGCATAAAAAACTTAAACGGAGTTGATTCGGTCCAATATTTTAGAAAATATGGCTAAAAATGTGCAAAAATACGACCAAAAACAGACATTTTCCAGTGGAAAGATTCCTTTTACATTTTGAAGAATCATAAGTTATTTAAATCTTCACCGATTCTCATCATTTTTTCATTGTTAATTTCTGGTATCGTAATAAGAATAAAAAACTATACTTGATTTGGTTTGGAGAATTACTTTAGAAAATATGGACAAAAATGTGGGTATAAAAGACCAAATATTTGGATTTTCTATGCAAAGTGTACCTTCTAAATTTTGAACAGCCATAACTTCGTCAAAATTCAACCGATTTTCATAAATTTTTCACTTTTGTCAATGGTTTTGAATATATAATAAAACTGCATTTAAGGTTTCTTGATATTGGCAGTTTTCAGATTTTCGAAATTTTTAGCCAGTTTTCCATAGTAACCCCTTGATAAAAAGTCAAAAATGGTGAAAATCTTCGAATCGGGATTTTTTACGCCCAATAGATTTCTGGTGTCAAAATAAGCATAAAAACTTAAACGGAGTTGATTCGGTCCAATATTTTAGAAAATATGGCTAAAAATGTGAAAGAATACGACCAAAAACAGACATTTTCTGTTGGAGAGATTCCTTTTACATTTTGAACAATCATAAGTTTTCCAAATTTTGACCGATTCTAGTAATTTTTTCATTGTTAATTTCTGGTATCGTAATAAGAATAAAAAGCTATACTTGATTTGGTTTGGAGAATTACTTTAGAAAATATGGACAAAAATGTGGGTATAAAAGACCAAATATTCGGATTTTCTATGCAAAGTGTACCTTCTAAATTTTGAACAGCCATAACTTCGTCAAAATTCAACCGATTTTCATAAATTTTTCACTTTTGTCAATGGTTTTGAATATATAATAAAACTGCATTTAGGGTTTCTTGATATTGGCAGTTTTCAGATTTTCGAAATTTTTAGCCAGTTTTCCATACTAACCCCTTGATAAAAAGTCAAAAATGGTGAAAATCTTCGAATCGGGATTTTTTGCGCCCAATCAATTTCTGGTGTCAAAATAAGCATAAAAAACTTAAACGGAGTTGATTCGGTCCAATATTTTAGAAAATATGGCTAAAAATGTGCAAAAATACGACCAAAAACAGACATTTTCCAGTGGAAAGATTCCTTTTACATTTTGAAGAATCATAAGTTATTTAAATCTTCACCGATTCTCATCATTTTTTCATTGTTAATTTGTGGTATCGTAATAAGAATAAAAAACTATACTTGATTTGGTTTGGAGAATTACTTTAGAAAATATGGACAAAAATGTGGGTATTAAAGACCAAATATTCGGATTTTCTATGCAAAGTGTACCTTCTAAATTTTGAACAGCCATAACTTCGTCAAAATTCAACCGATTTTCATAAATTTTTCACTTTTGTCAATGGTTTTGAATATATAATAAAACTGCATTTAAGGTTTCTTGATATTGGCAGTTTTCAGATTTTCGAAATTTTTAGCCAGTTTTCCAACCCCTTGATAAAAAGTCAAAAATGGTGAAAATCTTCGAATCGGGATTTTTTGCGCCCAATCAATTTCTGGTGTCAAAATAAGCATAAAAAACTTAATCGGAGTTGATTCGGTCCAATATTTTAGAAAATATGGCTAAAAATGTGCAAAAATACGACCAAAAACAGACATTTTCCAGTGGAAAGATTCCTTTTACATTTTGAAGAAACATAAGTTATTTAAATCTTCACCGATTCTCATCATTTTTTCATTGTTAATTTCTGGTATCGTAATAAGAATAAAAAACTATACTTGATTTGGTTTGGAGAATTACTTTAGAAAATATGGACAAAAATGTGGGTATAAAAGACCAAATATTCGGATTTTCTATGCAAAGTGTACCTTCTAAATTTTGAACAGCCATAACTTCGTCAAAATTTAACCGATTTTCATAAATTTTTAACTTTTGTCAATGGTTTTGAATATATAATAAAACTGCATTTAAGGTTTCTTGATATTGGCAGTTTTCAGATTTTCGAAATTTTTAGCCAGTTTTCCATACTAACCCCTTGATAAAAAGTCAAAAATGGTGAAAATCTTCGAATCGGGATTTTTTGCGCCCAATAGATTTCTGGTGTCAAAATAAGCATAAAAACTTAAACGGAGTTGATTCGGTCCAATATTTTAGAAAATATGGCTAAAAATGTGAAAGAATACGACCAAAAACAGACATTTTCTGTTGGAGAGATTCCTTTTACATTTTGAACAATCATAAGTTTTCCAAATTTTGACCGATTCTAGTAATTTTTTCATTGTTAATTTCTGGTATCGTAATAAGAATAAAAAGCTATACTTGATTTGGTTTGGAGAATTACTTTAGAAAATATGGACAAAAATGTTAGTATAAAAGACCAAATATTCGGATTTTCTATGCAAAGTGTACCTTCTAAATTTTGAACAGCCATAACTTCGTCAAAATTCAACCGATTTTCATAAATTTTTCACTTTTGTCAATGGTTTTGAATATATAATAAAACTGCATTTAAGGTTTCTTGATATTGGCAGTTTTCAGATTTTCGAAATTTTTAGCCAGTTTTCCATACTAACCCCTTGATAAAAAGTCAAAAATGGTGAAAATCTTCGAATCGGGATTTTTTGCGCCCAATCAATTTCTGGTGTCAAAATAAGCATAAAAAACTTAAACGGAGTTGATTCGGTCCAATATTTTAGAAAATATGGCTAAAAATGTGCAAAAATACGACCAAAAACAGACATTTTCCAGTGGAAAGATTCCTTTTACATTTTGAAGAATCATAAGTTATTTAAATCTTCACCGATTCTCATCATTTTTTCATTGTTAATTTCTGGTATCGTAATAAGAATAAAAAACTATACTTGATTTGGTTTGGAGAATTACTTTAGAAAATATGGACAAAAATGTGGGTATAAAAGACCAAATATTTGGATTTTCTATGCAAAGTGTATCTTCTAAATTTTGAACAGCCATAACTTCGTCAAAATTCAACCGATTTTCATAAATTTTTCACTTTTGTCAATGGTTTTGAATATATAATAAAACTGCATTTAAGGTTTCTTGATATTGGCAGTTTTCAGATTTTCGAAATTTTTAGCCAGTTTTCCATAGTAACCCCTTGATAAAAAGTCAAAAATGGTGAAAGTTTAGGAATCGGGATTTTTTGCACCCAATCGATTTCAAGTAATAAAATAAGGATAAAGAAAACTTTACCGGACTTAATTTTCAGCAATATTTTAGAAAATATGGGTAAAAATGTGAAAAGTTTGGATTTGTTTTTAAACTGTGACCCGCTTAAGTGAAACTGGCACAGCTTAATTAAAAATCAACTGAGTTTTAAAAATATAGATTATTTTGAATCTGCATAAACATACACTGTAGATGTTTAGGTATTTAGAGAAGAAAAACTTCAAAAATGAGCGAAAAAATATAATTTTTCCTTAGTAGTTTTTCAAGTTGTATTTAAGAATATTGTCTCTGTGAACAATTGATTGATTGAATTGGTTGTTTCTCGACGTCTAAAGCCCATTGAATGTTCGTGACAGTTTGCCAAGTAATGTGAACACGATACACTTAGCGATAAATATAATTGAAGTTATCAGTGTCAGTTGCAGTTGAAAGACGTATCGCATTTCGTTTATTGGCGTATATCGTATTTGTTTTTTGGGCGAAATACGATATTGACTGTTGCGAGTTGGGAGGTGGTTGCCTGTCAGTCGTATAGACATGGCATGGCCTTGACGTGCCACAAAAAAACAACAACAATAACAACAACAAGAGCAATAGGAACTGTGACAATCAGTGAAGGAATATTCAGCACTCGGGCATTTATAATGCAACGTGGCGCGTGCAACGAGCAACTACAACAATTGTTGTTGTTGCCACTTTTGATGTGTGTTGCAAGTGCGATTTTCGATTTTATTTTTCTCTTTTTGAGTTGAGGGCCAAAACTGACAGACTTGACAGACAGACAGTTGGAGAGTGTGTTGGGGAACCCACTGACAGACAGGATATTAAACAAGCACCACAAGCAGCTAGAAAGAGAGAGAGAGAGAGTAAGAGGGAGAGAGAGAGAGAGAGAAAGAGAGAGGTAGCGTATTATATACAACCCTCTCTTATCGTTGTTATGAAATTGCAATTGCAATCAACGCATGCACTGTATTCAATTATAATTTGCGCGTTTCAAGCAATAATATGGCATATTTCAAAATTCGAAATTAATTTGAAGCGCCAGGCAGTGAAGCGCGGCATTGCCCGTGCATAATTAAAGAGGCACACAGAGAAAACGCATATCTCAAATTAAAGACACTCGCCGAGAGACGGTGACGCCACAGATAAGAAGCTGAGAGCACCAGCAGCACAGTAAACAACAGGACATTCAAGTGTCCTGCCGACTGTATGTCAGTGTGTGTGTGTATGTTGCTTGGGTGCTGGCACGTAATGGACATGTGCCTGTCATGTTGCCTTTGTCAGAGAGCAAGAGAGAGGGAGAAAGGGGATGGGGGTAGATAGAGACGCGTAGGGAGGGAGGGCGTGTCCTGTGTGCCATAAATTTATGCATGCAGTGCATAAAATTCAAATTAAAGGAGCCGCCGCGCATCCTGCCAGCGACAAGTACACGTTTTGACACTTTACAACACTGGGCAAGGCCAGCAGACCTCAGACCTCAGTCCTCAGACCCTCAACACCCTGACTCCCCACTGGCTGTGAGACGCTGATGCGCTGACAAAACTGTAACCCGCAGCTGAAACTGTACGGCACACAGTTCTTCCTTTCCCCTTTTTCGGCTTCCTCTGCCCCTCTCACTTATTTGCTACCCCTTTGCCCACTCAAATGCTGTGCTGTCCCATTCAGGATTGCTTTTGTCTAACGTCGACCCGCGCCACATTGAGTTTAGTTTGCTTTATCGTTTCAGTTTTTGCTGTCAGTGCCAACTAGTTGCCAAATGGGCTAACAAATGTGGGCGTGGCCAGGGCCCCACCAACCACCAACAACGCTACACAACACTATTCTGCTCCTACTGCTACTCGCAGTCAGCCCCTATGTCTGCCTGTCTGTCTTGCTTTGTGTGTTGCAGCCGCTGCTGTTGCTGCCTTTTTGCATTTTGGTTGTCGTCTCTTATTGTTCTTGTTGTTGTTATTGTTGTTGCAAGTGCCTTTTGAGTGCAACTTCAGTTGCATATAATGCGCTCTAATTGATTTCCCTGCAACTTGGCCAAAAGTGGCTTTTAAGTGCAACATCTACAACTACAGCAACAACATCTCATCTCATCTCATCTATTGGGCAAGGACAGGCCGCAAAACTCTTGCAACATTTTTCAGCTGATTTTCAGCGCAAAAACCTCAAGAGTTGCGAGCTGCTAATGATAATTATGATGAGACAGGGAAAAACAGAGTTGAAGGTAAAACAAACGGGAGGCGAATGACGAAAGAGAGAGAGAGAGAGAGAGAAATGAGAGAGAAATAGGAGAGTGCCCCAAACTCAAGTTGCAAGCGTCTCTCAACGGAATCCACCCGCAGAACAAAACTCAATCACAAAAATTAAGTTGTATCTGCCTGACTATACGAACCTACGCACCATTTTTTTTTTTTTTTTTTTTAATTTTTTTACAAATATAAATGAAGAGCAAACTGACAAACTGACTAACAATCGAAAAATGACGGTCTTCAGAGGTAGGTTCAGAGTTTGACAATATTGAAAAGACGGACGACGAGGCGTACAGATAGTCGAACATAACTTTTACTCTTTTGTTAATGGCCCATCAATCAATAAATCTCATAAATGATAATGATTGTTTTGAATTATTTAATTATAAATTTAATTAGTTTTCAGCATCTTTTTTTAGCTACTTTGATCTGAGACCTCGAATTATTTAAACCTAGACTATTAATTATTTGCTATAAATTATTTCATGAAGTCCGTCATGCCTTCTTCTTCCTCTCTTAAATATTCTCATTTCATGCAAACCCTATATACCCTTCTAGTGCTCGGTGCTTGGCATCAAAAACTCAGCTAGGAATTTATGGCTGTCACAATTTTTAATTATGTTGGTCAGCAGCAAGTGGAACTCGACTCCGTTGGACTTGCCGCTGCTGCTGCCACCGCTGCCTCACAAACCACAAAGGTATCATAAATTGCCACAGTCGGTGGCAGCATCAACTCTGTCTGGAGTTTGGACCAGAGAGCGGCAGTTCAGCAAAAGTCAAACCTTCATTTTTTTGCTCATTAAGACAGCCGCAAAACAGGCAAAGGCAAAATCTGAGTTAGTTATTCCAAGCGTTTCAACGGGGCATGTGGCAGTGGCACCAAGTCAAACAATCAGTGATGCCACACGATATTTTTTTTTTCTGTTTTTATTTTTTTTTTGTAATGAGCTATTTGAGCGCATATTTTATTGCCACTTTGATGAGCAGCATGCCACTCGCTTTTTAAACCCATATATGTGTGCTATATAAACAAGTGAGTGTATGCGATGTGTGTGTGTGTGTGTGAGTGCAGTCATTAGCGTGGCATGTGGCACGCTGTGTGTGTGTGTATGTGTGTGTGTAAGCGCGTTTACTTCATGGCTTTTAGAGCAGCAACTAATTGCAAGGCACGCTAAGCGAGAGTTTGAAAGAGAAAGGCATAGGATGAGAGAAAGAGAAAAGAGAGTGTGAGAGAGTGAAAGGGGAAGAGAGAGGAAGAGAGAAAGAATCAGAGCTAGAGGCAAGAGGCTTGAATATGAGTGCCTTGCAAATACGCTTAAGACAATTTAGCAAACATTAAACGACACAGCGCCAAAGGAGAGACTATTAAACAGAGATAGCTAGAGGAGAGCGGGTGTGAATGAGAGAGGTGTATGCTGGGCAAACAAACATTTCCGTAAATTACACGCATTTGTCAAAACGAAACAATGCGCAAAGTGTTTATTTGTTTTACTGAGAGCTTTTTGAGCTCACAAAATGACTCAACACAAAAACTGCAGCAACTACTACAGACAGAGAGAAAGTGAGAGAGAGAGAGAGAGAGAGAGAGAAAGGGGTAGTATGAACTGCATGTTGTATGGAGTGATGTGGCACTAAATGTATATGTCTATGTATATACACCCTCACTCTCCTACGCAGCTCTTTCACTTTGCAAATGTAGCAACTTCTAATGGCTTTCCTAGTTGTTGTTGTGATCATTGTTGTTGATGTTTTTGTTGTTGCTGCTGTTGCAGCCAAGCGCGAAATGTAGAGCAGCGATTATGCAACCACATGCAATGACAATGCCACATCGATCCACCACACACACACACACACACACACATGCATACAGTCATTTATGCCTTTTTATTAGAGAGCGCTCTCGTACCATGCGGCGTATGCGCAATTTGTAATTTTCATTAACGCCTAAAAGCAGCAATTAGTTTTGCCCACATTTCCATTACAGCCATCTCACTCCTTCTTTATATCTCTCTCACATTCTCCCTCTCTCGCTAGCTGCTCTCTTTCTTGTCAAAGAGTATAGCTGCTTTAGTACAACTGTTAAGCTTAAAGAGTTGCCAGCTAGCTGAAGAAACTCTAGTTACTTTCCAACACTGTTTGCTTAAAGCAGTTTACAGCACTTGTACTTGCTGACATTCTCTCTTTGTCTGTTGTAATCAAGTGGAAGTTAAAACAGCATTGCAGCGATCTATTTTTATCGACTACAACTTGTTAGTTTCAAGTGTTGTCAGTTGCTTGCTGTTGTACAACACTGTTCGCTTAAGCACTTTGCAGCACTTGAAGCCTTTACTCTACTTTTTTAATGTAATTAAGCCCAAGCTTAAGATACTTTTACGTGATTTATTTATCTTCACCACAACTTAGTAGTTTAAACAGTTGTTTGCTGTTATACAACACTACTTTATTCAGCACTTTACAGCACTTGCAAGTATTTTCTATTGCTTTCTTTCTCTTTCAAGTTTATGCCATCTGAATAGTAGAGATTTATATCTATCAATTGCATGGCAATAGCTTTAAGAAAAGGTTTGCAGGCAGCTGCCGCTTTACAACACTATTTGCTAAAGCACTTTGCAGCACTTGTAAAGCCTTTGCGCTCACTTTAATTCGCTTTTCCCCTTTTGAGCTCCATCTCCTGCTTCATGAATTGTATATAAGCCAAAGGTAAGTCTGCATGCCGAGCATATCTTCGACTTTGGCAGCACCTAACAAGTTTATGGCCGGCAATTAAAGCGGCGTTTGGGGGCATGCAACATTGCCAGACTGTATTTACTACCTCACAGTGCAGACTCCACTCTGCCCACTGCACAATGCCACTGCTCCTCAACCAACTGTGCTGCTTCTTCAATGGCCAAAACCAGCAGCAAGTCTGATAAGTGCACGTAATCGGCTCACGCTTAACGCCTTGCCAAGCAACCATTGAGGCAGGCAGACAGACAGGCAGTTGGCAACGCCAAAAGGCAACTGTATCGGCAGGCAGCCCGCAACATGGCAGTGGCAACACCGGCACCCAGCAACCGGATGCGGATGCGGATACGGATGCGTAGCGGCGCCATTTGCATGGCTTGTTGGTACTCTTATTTATTATTTTGTTGGGCTGTGTATGTAAGACGCTCTCTCTCTCTTTCCCTTCAATCTCTCTCTCTCTTTTTCTCTTTCTCTCTTTTTCGGTATCTGTCTGCTCTCCTCATTTCTCTGTGTGTTTTATGGCTGCGTGCCGCAATTTCATGTCATATAAAGCCGCCTTTTATTGTGCCTCTGCCTCTACTACTTGCCACAGCAAATGCCGTTGCTTGCCACAGACCGCGTGGCGCTACAGCAGCTCTGGCTAATGCACAGTTATGGGTTTCATTAGGCAGCGCCGTGGAGGCCAAGAGTCCCTGTGGCAAGTTGGTTAAACTGCGTGAAATGCTGAGGCCAAAGATGAAGCAACAGACAGACAGGCAGTAAATGAGAGAGACAGCTACAGAGAGAGAAAGAGTGAGTAGAAAGAGAGGCACACAAACTGTGCTCTAATGAGACTTTAACTGGTTGCAGCTTGCAACCTTGTCTATGCCACCTGCCACCTGCCACCAGCTGCTGCCCCTCGTTGACTGGTCACCCACCTACCTAACAACGTTGCGTGTTTTCAATTTCTCATTTCTTGCCTTTTTTTCCTTTTTTTTTTCTTTTTTCTTTCGCTGGCTGCAATTTGCATTCGTTTTTTTTTTCTTCTCCTTCTTTTTTCGCACAAACAAAGCGTCAAGCAGTTGTTGGGCGTGGCAGCCAAAAGGGTACTCATATGTTGTGTCGCCCCTCCACCCCCCCCTTTCCGCTGCAATGTCGCCTGCCCCCCTGACAACTTTTCTACTTGTGTTTTATGGATTTTCTTGTGTTTTGCCTGACATTCTACGTGACTGCCATCAATTTTCAGTGGCATTGCCGCTTCATTTTGCATACACCCACACACACCCACACACACATAGTCAGGTAGGTGTATGCCACGCCCACACACACACATACGTACGTACGTATGTATGTACATTGAGAAGTCATGTATGCGTGCGGCATGTGGCATGTCCTTGTGCTCTTAACTCGATTTGGAATTGGTTTAAAAGGCAACGTGCTGCGGCAACGTTGCTCTGATCAGCATACCTCAAATGGCATTGCAGTTGCTGCCCCACTTGCCACATGCCCCGTCCACCATCTGCCACACCCTCTCCCAGCCCTTCACATGCTGTTGTTGCTGCCTCAACAAATTTTACATTCACAGTTCCTGCTACTGCTTTTCACAGTTTTCTTTTATGCTTCTGCCCTGAGCTCTGAATTTTGTCTTCTCTTTTTCTCCCACTACCTCTTCCTCTCTCTTTCTCTCTCTCTCTCTCTCTCTAACTCTCTTTATAGCACTGACTTCCTCTCTTTCTCTTTCTATTTCTCTGCCTGTATCTCTTGTTGTGGAGCGTTTTGATGTCGCTTTATTATTATGGCAAGTGTAAATGTGGAAAATTGTATACGTGTGTATGTATGTGAGCAAGAGAGAGTAAAAGAGAAAGAGAGAGAGAAAAGGAGTTAGAGATAGAAAGAGATAGCAAGCGTATTTATTGTGCTATTTCTTGCTCACACAGCATGTCTCTGTCTGTGGCAGCTGCTGTAGCTGTAGCTTTGGTCCAGTTTCCTGAACTCGTTTTGTTACCTGTACCATCTCTCTCCCTCTTCCTCCCTTTTCCCCTCTCTTTTCCACATTTCCACATTTTTTTTGCTATCTCTTTTGCACTGCAAATTGATTTTCAATAGCCGAGTGCTTTTTGATTTAATAAAATGACATACACAGTTGAGTCGCAACTCAAGCAGAAGCTCACCATGTTTCTACTACTTTTTGTTATTTTTCTCTGTTTTCTTTTTAACAATATAATAAAAAAAGAAAACTGAATTCCCCCATTACGCATTGACCAGCAAACTAATTTGGCCATACTCTATTTTCGTCTAAAAGTAATTGATGGGCCTATAAATATAGATATGTATATGTATGTATAATGTACTAGGAGAGATTGACCTCGACTCGCGCTTCATTTGGTCTGATAAATGATCAAGTTGTTGTGTGACAGCTTCAAAGTAATTTATCAAAGCTGCATTTACCTTTTTTTTCATATATACATATATTTATGTATCTTATGGTCTGTATATAAGGTATATGTGCTATATAAATATGTAGAGTTTTTGTCTTTTTGTTGCCTGCACTTTGCTGTAGCTAACTAACTTATCAATCAAAGTAAATTGCGGATAAGGCGACGGCGAAGGTAAAGCTTCAGCAACGCCCATAAGTAGGCAACAGTTTTTTTTTCTATATTCCTCTTCTGCTTTTACATGAAAATTGCTGAAGCAGCGCACTATGGCGCATATTCCACTTATTTGGGGCAACCACTAAGTGGTTTTTAATTTCTTGTCAAATTTTATACATTTTCTAATTCACAACTAGTTATACTTCTTACGTAATAAAAGTTTAGCTGCCACGAAGACAGTGACAAACTTATTTATCAATATTATATTCAATTTTTAAGAAAATTTAATTTAATTAAATATTAAATTTTTACAAACTCCTAAAGTATAGCGTAGACAAACTTATTCATCCATATTATATTAAATTTTTAGGAAAAAAATTCTAAAACTATAGTATTTGTTTCTAATGTATGGATACCTTTTGATTAAATTCAAATTTTTGACAGAGAGCTTATATATTATAAGCCCAAGAATATTGTAATTTTCACAAGCATAGAGTTTTCATTGCAAAGAGTGTATTTTAACAGTTTTGTTAAGTTTAACATTAGTCTTTTGATTAACTAGTCTCTTACTGAACTTAAGAGTTAAAGCTGTTCTTAATCAAATCTGAAGGACAAATGAATAACTGAATTTTTATACAATTGGAAATTTTAAACAATTTACTAGGGATTTATCAAAATCGAAAATGAGCGTGTATCCCATATAAAATGTTTTAAATAGTCCCATAGTGCAGCTCAGATTGCGACTTAACGCATGAATTTCTAATTAAAATGTTATCACACACACACACACACACACACGCACAGTAACTCAAACACAAACTGTCTGTGTGTGGTGTGTGTGCAGTATCTGCTTAATTACTTAGTCAGATAAGGAGGCAAGCCGCCTGCATATGTCCTCTAGAGTGCGGACACATTTCCCCTGTTGATTAAGTCGGCCAAAAAAAGAAAGAATACAAAAAAAGAAACTCTCTCTGGTTGAAACTGCAACTGATACTGACTCCTGACTGCAACTTCAACTCCCCAAATAGACAGGCTACTCCAAATAGCCATCGCTTTCTCTCTCTCACACACACACTTTCTCTGTCTCTCTCTCTTTCTCTCTGTGTGTCTCTCTCTAGTGAGTTGGCCACCCGCTGGGCATTTCACACGCAAAACTTTTATTGCACTGACAAAATGCCTGAATGCGGTTTTTTTCCTTCACTTCACTTCACTTCTCTGCTCTTGTCTGCTCTCCAGCTGTTTTCTCTGCGTTTGCTATGTGCAAATAAAATACAACAACAAAAGCAAAAGTAGCAAAAAAAATAAAATAAAACATAACTTGCTGCACAGACATGCCCACATGAGGGCGTATGAGTATGAGTATGAGTATGAGTGGGCGTGTTCGAGGGAAATGGAGCGGAAAATATGCTGCTGCTGCCAAATGGTATATGGTGACGCTTCAACTGTTATGCCCACTCCCCCCCCTCCAACCTACTACACCCCCTCTCCACACCACCCGCACTGCTCACATCCAACAATAATAACAATACGGCACGCTGCGGGAAATAAGCAAAGCGTAAGAGCGAGAGATGGAGTGTGTGAGAGTGAGAGGCAAGTATAGTGTGAGTGCGCGCAAAAAGGAAATCAAAATATTTCCGTAACTTAAATTGAAAACTGTCAATTGCTTTTTATATGTGTGTGTGTGAGTGTGTGCAACTGTATAAGTGAGTGGATGTGTGTGTGAGAAACATGGGTTGTTGTTGTTGTTACCTGCTAGCAACGAGCGGCTAATAAAAAATCAATTAACTTGGCCATGTTCGTGCCAGCTCATAACTTTAGTCACAAAATCGATTGAAGGCAGCAGCAGCAGCTAATACTCAAACTCACACACACTCACACGCATACCTACTCAATACACACACACACACACACATGTACACACTTTGGGCGTTACACGAGGCGCGATAATTGATGTCAAACGAGAAGCTAGCAGAGAGAAAGAGAACGAGAGACAGAGATAGAGAGACAGAGACAGTGATAGAGAGCAAGGTGAAGCCCATTGGCGTCGTTAATCATATCGGTTCAGGTATGAGCACGAATCGAATCGAATCCAATACGAACTTAATAGACACACGTAAACACACACAATCACACACTCCCTCACACACACACACACACAGTCATAGCTTGACATACACATTGTGCATAAGTATATAGCTCTATCTTGTTCACACGCAAACGTCGTACGTGCATAATTAACGGCAACAACAGCAAATGAAACAAACTGAAGACATCGATTATGTGGTCTGCTCAACCATAGAGATGCCTCTAAAATTTTTGACAAATATATTACTCCTTTAAAGGAGGAGGCCAAAATTCAAAGAATTTAGTAACCGTCTTTGTAAAAAATGGCATTTTAAGTAAATTTTCGGCACATTTTTGGCCATATCTCGGAAAATACTCATCAGAAACACCTCAAATAAAAAGCAGAATGCTAGTTTTGAGCCCCAGAATCGAATGGCATCAAAAAATTTAGACAAAATTGTCTTTCGATTTTTGACGATTTTGTCAAGGGGTTAGTATGGAAATTCGGTAAAAAAAAGTTAAAAATTCAAAACTGCCAAAATGAAGAATCTTTTGATGCAGTTTTAGAATAATATCAATACCATTGACAAAACTGAAAAAATTATCAAAATCGGTTGATTTTTGGGGAAGTTATGCCAGTTCAAAGTTTCACTGATACTAAATTTGTGAAAAAGCCCATTTAGAGTCACTTTTTGGGACATTTTTGGTCATATCTCGGAAAATACTCATCAGAAACACCTCAAATAAAAAGCAGAATGCTAGTTTTGAGCCCCAGAATCGAATGGCATCAAAAAATTTAGACAAAATTGTCTTTCGATTTTTGACGATTTTGTCAAGGGGTAACTATGGAAATTCGGTCAAAAAAAGTCAAAAATTCAAAACTGCCAAAATGAAGAATCTTTGATGCAGTTTTCGAATAATATCAAAACCATTGACAAAACTGAAAAAATTATCAAAATCGGTTGATTTTTGGGGAAGTTATGCCAGTTCAAAGTTTCACTGATACTAAATTTGTGAAAAAGCCCATTTAGAGTCACTTTTTGGGACATTTTTGGTCATATCTCGGAAAACACTCATCAGAAACATCTCAAATAAAAAGCAGACTGGTAGTTCTGAGCCCCAGCATATAATCAAAAAAAAATTGGACAGAAAATTTTTCAATTTTTCATGATTTGGTCAAGGGATAAGTATGAAAATTTGGTCAAAAAAAGTCAAAAATTCAAAACTGCCAAAATGAAGAATCTTTTGATGCAGTTTCAAAATATGATCAATGCCATTGACAAAACTGAAAAAATGATCAAAATCGGTTGATTTTTGGGGAAGTTATGCCAGTTCAAAGTTTCACAGATACTAAATTTGTGAAAAAGGCCACTTTGAGCCACTTTTCGGGACATTTTTGGTCATATCTCGGAAAATACTCATCAGAAACATCTCAAATAAAAAGCAGACTGCTAGTTCTGAGCCCCAGAATCGAATAATCAAAAAAAAAATTGGACAGAAAATTTTTCAATTTTTCATGATTTAGTCAAGGGATAAGTATGAAAATTTGGTCAAAAAAAGTCAAAAATTCAAAACTGCCAAAATGAAGAATCTTTTGATGCAGTTTCAAAATATGATCAATGCCATTGACAAAACTGAAAAAATGATCAAAATCGGTTGATTTTTGGGGAAGTTATGCCAGTTCAAAGTTTCACAGATACTAAATTTGTGAAAAAGGCCACTTTGAGCCACTTTTCGGGACATTTTTGGTCATATCTCGGAAAGCACTCATCAGAAACATCTCAAATAAAAAGCAGACTGCTAGTTCCGAGCCCCAGCATATAATCAAAAAAAAATTGGACAGAAAATTTTTCAATTTTTCATGATTTGGTCAAGGGGTAAGTATGGAAATTTGGTCAAAAAAAGTCAAAAATTCAAAACTGTCAAAATGAAGAATCTTTTGATGCAGTTTCAAAATATGATCAATGCCATTGACAAAACTGAAAAAATGATCAAAATCGGTTGATTTTTGGGGAATTTATGCCAGTTCAAAGTTTCACTGATACTGAATTTGTGAAAAATGGCATTTTTAGTCAATTTTCGGGACATTTTTGGTCATATCTCGGAAAATATTCATCAGAAACACCTCAAATAAAAAGCAGAATGCTAGTTTTGTGCCCCAGAATCGAATGGCATCAAAAAATTTAGATAAAATTGTTTTTCGATTTTTGACGATTTTGTCAAGGGGTAAGTATGGAAATTTGGTCAAAAAAAGTCAAAAATTCAAAACTGCCAAAATGAAGAATCTTTTGATGCAGTTTGAAAATATGATCAAAACCATTGACAAAACAGTTAAAATGATCAAAATCCGTTTATTTTTGGCAAAGTTATGGCAACTCAAAGTTGAAGAGGAAAGTCAGTGTTGAAAATGAAGCAAACAAGTTTCTTAAAGGCAGGACATAACAAGTGACATACTGCCTCATAAACGTAACATATACCGTTGAGAAGTTGCGATTGCGCGGCATAGAAAATAGGGGAATCAGTTGCTGTTATGGCGAACGCTCTGCTGATTGAGTGCTGCAGATTAACAAATTCAGCCTACAGCCAACAATAATAACAATAATAAGAAGATGAAAAGCGAGGGAAAAGTAGAAAAGTAGCAATGGAAGTTGCTGTTGTTGTTGTTGTGGCAATGTTTGTGCGTCAAAGCACAAAATACACTTGAGGCGAACAATTTAATTCGTTTGGTAAACAGCACACGGACTAGAAACGTGCAGCACACACAAAAATTGTTGCCAGACTTACACTCAGCGTGTGTGTGAGTGTGTGTGTAAGTGTGTGTGTGGCAAAGAGTCTGAATAAATACTCACAAATAGAGATGGCAAGAGTGGCAAGAGAAAGAGAGACTGACTGGCAGGACATGACTCTACACAGCAGCCGAAAGACCACTTCCTGTCATGGCCTAAGCCAAGTTGCCCAAGAGCACCACTAGACCAGGCTATATACACACACTTACACCCACACCTACACACACACACACACACACACTTAGGTGCTGTTGGAGGTGTCACTTTTGCTAACACGAAACTTTTAATGCTGCCGCTGCCGCCGCCGCCTTGCGTCGCTTTTGCTGCGGGTCGCGGCCATAAAAGTATTCATTTGTCATTGTCAGGATGCAGAGTGGCCACTGTGCGGCAAGGACGGGGTTCCTGTGTCTGAGTGTCTGCCAACAAAACGCTTTAACAGAAAAACACGCTTAAATTGCTGCGCAAGTAAGTAATTCCCGCCAAGTGCCGAAAACTGACAAACACGCCAAAACTATATATACATATATATAGAGAGAGAAAAAAAAAACTAAAGCCAAGCCAGAGTCAAGTTGGAGCCAAGTTCTTAGGCTCATTAATATGCAATATATGTGGGGTATAAGAGTGAGCGCAGGTCGAGGGAATTGACTGGCAACTGCCACCTGCCACCTGCCACCTGCCACAAGCAGCCAGCTGGCAAATGCAACATCACATTCAATTATTTAAATTTTCATTAAGTTTCCAGCAACAACTAAAAAAACGAAAGGCATTTCATAAAGTGTTAAGCAAAAATATTGTAACCAACAGACAAAGCATAACAGAGAGAGAGAGAGAGGGAGAAGAGAACGCAGAGAGAGAAAGCGTAACTGAAGAGCACCTCAAGCAAAATGAAAAAGGAATAAAATATAAAAAAATGGTCAAGAAAATGCAAAGCTGTGCGGAATTTATTAAAACGCCGAGGTCGATGTTAAGAAATTGCTTTTGACACAGAAAAAAAAGTATATATATAGAGGGAGAGCAAAAATGCGAAAGCCGAATATGAAATGCGCTTACTTTGCCTATTATAATATGGTAATGTAGTGGAATAAATTTAATGGAAAAGAGTGTAAGAGATAACTCGGTAAATTCGCTTAAATTGTTTTAAAATAAATTATAAGCTTTACAAAAGCTAAATTTGCAATCACTTAGCTATAAAGTAGCTATTTCCATCTTGTAAGCAAATGCTTATAATTCGCAACTAGTTCAAGCCACGTGTTATAAACATAGATGGCGCTTTAACCATAGCGTTGCCAGATAAATTAAAATGTACTTAAATGGAAATTTTGGCAAATCTGATACAAATTTATCAAGTATTAATAAAACTAAACAAATAAATTATGGCACAACTTAAAATCATATTTATTTAAGTCAGAAGTCAGCGCATAATTCAAAATTAATTGTTTTAACAGAAAAAATTGTCTACCGAAAAACAAATATTTATGATAGTTACGGTAAGAAATATTGCTAAAAGTCACAAGTCAGCGATTCCCAAAATCTCTATACTTAAATTTGTTAGTGTATGCAGTGAAAGCAATAGAAATTGTATGCATAACTCGACCGCCAGCTGCTAAATGCCCGCCCATCGCTGCCAAATGGAAATTTGCTGAGCTGTCAATATTGCAAATTGCATAAATGTAGCATACATTTTCAGCCCCTCCACAAACAAAAAAAGAGGAGCACAAAAAAAAAAATAAAATATAACAAGTTAAATTTGATGTTATTGTTGTTGTTGGCAAGATCGTTCCATATTTGGGCGTGTTAAAAAATTCCACTCACTCCCAAAATACTTGCATATATGTATAACATTTGTGGCATAACAAGCACATACCTATCACACATAAGCCATAAAATGCCTCGCGGCAAGGCAAGTCAAGGCAGACGCAAAACTTTGACAAGACACACGCTGCGTATACGTAATAACTTACTTCTCAGCCGAGATGCTGGCGCTGGCAACCAAAGCAAGAGGTAACTAAGAAGGAGTGGAGTGTATATGGGTGTGTGTGTGTGTGTGTGTGTGTGTTTGTGGGGCGAGAAGATGCTGCCTGTGTCCTGTGGTTGCGCTGCCAGGCGTAATCTTACTGCCAAAGTGCCAATAAGTCAGTTATAAATTTGATATGAAATTAAGCAAGTTGCGGGCGTATTGCTGCAGCCGCTGCTGTCACAGCCTCCGTTGGCAACGCAGGCACATCGACAGGCAACAGGATGCAGGATGCAGTAGCTTGTCTACAAATTGCTGGCCGACTTCACATATCATATTGTGCAATGCGCTTAGTTAGAGGGCTGACTGTGCCGCTTGTTGGCGTAACATGTGCAGCATCCTTCATGCAACTCACATGCATAATGCCCACGTTATGAAATCAGAGACTCTCTCTCTCTCTCTCTCTCTCTCTCTCTCTCGTTATTTTTCTCTTACACTCTCTATGTATCTCTGCGCCCATCTCTTATTTATCGATTAAAGTTGCACAAAAATATAGTCTATATTTGGTATTGAAAAATAAAAAACTGTTGTAACTTTTTAGCTAGCGTATAGCAAATATTACATGAGCAAACAGAGAGAGAGAGAGAGAGAGAGAGAGAGAGAGAGAGAGAGAGAGAGAGAGAGAGAGAGAGAGAGAGAGGGAGAGAGAGAGAGACAGAGAGAGACAGATAGAGAGAGTTAGGAAGTGTGTGTAGCGAAAGTTTCGAGTTTGAGCCAAAGTTGATGCATAGTTTTCAAATACCTTTTTGACATATTTATGATGTGAGAGTCGAGCCGACGTTTTCAAACTTTTTGTTTTCATTCAACTTGACTTGCCTTGTAATATTCAATAATAATAATAAAGTCGCTCAAAAACTAAAAACAAAAAAAAAGTTTATCTAGCTGGGGCATTGCATTGATTTCAATTTTTGATTTAGTTTTTTGGGGGCCTATGTACGGTATACCATCATATATTTCAATAATTGCCCAGCTTCATAGATTTCATCGACTTTATGCCTGCAATTTGTTTAATGGCCTCAGTCGTATGCACACTAATTTCATGCAGAATATAGGCATTATTAGCTATATAGCATAGATAATGATAGTGGCCCACATTTGGTGCATTTTCGGCATTGATTTTGACTCATGGCTCAACTCGTCAAAAATTTGCATTCAATTTATGTAAATAATTAAACGGCGCACAAAAGTGTGCTACAATTTTTGTACAATCAACTAATCTAATTATTGTAGATTAAAAAAGTTTAGTTATGGGACTAAATATGTAGCCTCTTAAGTTGCCACGAAAGATATTAGAATAATTGCTAATAAAAGAAAACAAATATTTAAATAATTCTCAAGCATCAAAATGTTTTAAGAATATTATAAACAAATTTTAAAAAAAATATAATATCCCTATATAGGATAGAAAAAAAGAGATAATTCATATACTAGGATTTGTGTTATACTATATCTTCAAGCAAATATATTTTGGTATAGCCAAAAATATAATAGTTACTAAACTTTAGTGCCCACACACTTAAGCTTGTCATGTTCAGCCAATTAGCGCTTTTCCACATTGTTTTGTAATGGAAACATCAATTGGTAATCAAAGAGTTCTCTTTGAAACAAATTTCATTTCGTCCCTCTGCCGAAGTTTCCTTATTTTAATTGCATATTTTAGTTGGCATCGCTGGCTTAGAAGTGACTACATAATTGACTGCCAGCAGTGCCATTAAAACGTAAGCTGATATTACGCGTCCCAAAGGCACCCAACTCACTCTCTCTATCTCGCTCTCTCTCTCTTTCTTCCCCTCTCTTTCTCGTAGTGGCAGCTGCTAGTGGGGCAGACAAAAGGCTGCTGCTCCTGATGTTGCCATTGCCACTTGGCCAAGTGCAAGTGAGAGCAGTGAGAGTGTCAAATTTCCGCTGCTGGCAATAGTCCGCCTGTCAACTGAATCGACTTGGACAAGGTGAATGGGAATGCGAAGAAGGGCAACAACAGGATGGTGGGATGAGTGGAGGGAGGGGGTGTCATAAGCAAACACTCTCAACTAAGCAAACAGTTGTCAATTTCTGGCAGGGCAAATATTTTTTCCCGTACTCGCCTTTTGCACTTTTTTTCTCGCACACTTTCTCTATATATATATATTTTTTTTTTTGCTATTTTTCTAGATATTCTATTTTTTTTTCTCTTACACTCTTTCTGACTATTTGTAGTTGTTACAGCCAGCTGATATTAGAATTGAAATTGAAATTGAAATGTGGCATGCCACTAGCAGCAGCAGCAGCAGTAGCAGCAACAGCAAAGCATAGACGATATTAAAAGTGTAGAGTGTGGCATCTCGATGTGGCAAGTGGACAACGTGCAATTTGCAGCATTTGCATTCATGTGGAAGATGCCGCGAATATGCCACACACAAAGGGAGACTCTCTGCGCCCAGCAATGTGGTCAGCATTTATGCTCAACAGAGACAGAGAGTGAAAGAGACGGAAAGAGAGTAAAAGAAGAAGAGAGGAAGAGAGAGAAAGTGAAGCACATATGTGTGCAAGTGCACATACCGCACAAATTACATTTTTGTCTCTGGCAAATTGTGGTCTGCATATTTTCGTAGCCAGCGCCCAAAAAAGTATGCTACGATTTGCGCTCAGGTGAAGCGCAAAGAAGATAGCGTGCAAGACAGAGACAGCCTCAGCATAGGTATTGGTATTCAAAGGCACACACACACACACACACACAGCAACACACACATACAGAGCAAAATTTGTAGCAACAATGACACTTGCAGCCCACTCAACTACATGTTTGTAAACGTTGCTCAGGCACAAGGACCTCTTGCAAGAAAGCCAACAAAATGGCAGCTGCCTCCGCTGTCTATGTCAATTGTGGGCGTAAGTCTGTGTATGTGACTATGTGGGTGTGGGTGTGGTTGTGGGTGGGTGTGTGTATGTGCAGTATCTAGAGATAAGCGCATATAAAACAAGCTGAGTGGCTTGAGCCGCAAAACAAAAGCTGCAAAATTCAGTGCAACGCACTCGACACGCCGCACGCTTGTTGCCAATGCATAGAAAACGAAAGAGAGAGGAAAATAGTGAGAGAGAGAGAGGGAGCATAAGAGTATATATGTGTGTGTGTGGGTGTGTGTGTGCTGGGGCATGTGAGTCATTTAGCATAACCTATTCGGCTGCAACTGAGGTGCAGCAAAAACAACTAGCTGAGGTCGAGCTGAGCCATGCCCGGCATGCATATGCACTGCACAGTGGTTAAAGTCTTTAGTAAACAAAATAAATTTAATTGAGTTGAAATGTTAAAAATTATAAATTTACAAAAAGAAAAGAAAAAATAAATGTAATTTTAAATGAAAATAAAAAAGTAAAAAATAAAACAAAAATTATATATAATTAACCTAGAAATAAAATAAGATCATAAAATAAAAACTGCAAAAAGAATACATTACTGAGAGTATTAAACATCATACTCTTCATATTCTGTCTATATGATAAATCAACTAAAATAATAATGATAATGATTGGCTTAAGTCATTATATTAATTATATTTAAGTTTCAATGAAATTAAGAATTTTGATAGGGACATTGTTCAAATATATTCAGTATTCCAAGTTATTATAATTATTATTTTCAAGCATAAACTAAAACATCTTGACTTTCCCTACAAGCCTGAATTTCAAAAACTTTCAGCTTTTCTCAAAAAGTCATTGAAAGTCACTATATATAGTAGATTAATAATAGTACGTATATAAATTCTTTATCATAAAGTTAATTATGTAAAATTTAAGCAATAATATCTTTGGCAATCATAGAATATTAAGTGTTTAATTTGTCTAATTCTCTTTATTATTATAAATATTTGGAATATTTTGCAAACAAAAAATTTTCATTATTTTTTTTTGTGATATATTTATTGCCACTTTTCTAAACAAGCTCAACCACTGTGCACTTGCTGCCTTTTGGCATCTGCCTTCGACTGCAACGCCTCCCTTGTAATTTTTTATGTTGTTGTTACCCCTTTTTTTTGTTGTCTCTGCCTGCGTATGTGTGTGTGTGTGTGAGTGTGTGTGAGTGTGTGATATCCGGCATGTAGGATGTTTGCACTGATGCCTCAACAGCAACAGTAGCAGCAGCAGAAGCAGGAGCAGCAGCTGCTGTTACCAAGCATGTTAAGTTGCGATTATAAGCTGTTAGTAACGTTGACGAGTTTGAGAGATAGACAGATACAGTGTACAGTGAACAGGCAAAGAACAGAGAGGGAGAGTTAGGGAAAGAGAGAGTGGGAGATAGTTAGTGGGAGAGAATCGAGACTAGCAGCTAAACTGAACTGTTGCCTAAGAGCTTCAGCCGTAGGACAGATTTGCATTCTCAATTGGCCGAAGGACGTGATGAAGCTGCCAACTGCCAGCAATATACTTGTCTCGCTCTCGTTCTCTCTCTCTCTGCCTCTCTCTCTCTCTCTTTGTTTCTTTTGAAAAGGGGTTTTTGGCCAACTAGGTTTAGGGTTACAAATAGACTTTGGGATTGGTATCGGGAGCTTAGCGAGTCGATGACGCGCTTAGAAAATCGTTGCAATCCATAAACGTTGAGCGCAATGCAAACTAATTAGCGGCTTATGAACTTTGTTGCACTTGCTGTCTCTTTCACTTCATAATGTATCTGTTTCTGTCGCTCTGTGGGTGCCACTGTTGCTGCCCAGCACTCATTTGCTATGCATCATTTATAGCTGGCATTTGATTTGAGCTCTGTGTGTGCTGTCGATTACAATTTCAATTTATTTACTGCCTTGTCCCAGTTGCCAGTTGCTGATACACTCCATCTGTCTCTTTCTCCACCACCACTATACCTCTCTCTCTCTCTCTCTCTCTCTCGTCGCTTTGGCAACATAATCGCATTGAGCTGTCATTAGCGTGACATTAATTAAGTTAATCGCTGGTATCTATTTGTTGTTATTGGCATTGTCCGTTGCCTATTGTTTCAGTGCGTGTGTCGCAAGTAGAAAATCGAAATCCAATTAAGCGCCGTCCCTTTCTCTCTCTCTCTCTCTCTGTCTCTCTCTCTCTCGCTCTTCCTCCATCTCTTTCTATTATTATCTGTCTCTTTTTGGTATACAAATGTTACGCTCCGCGTGGCATGCATAATTCAGTGTTGAAGCCACGCAAAAAGGCTGCACAAACAAATTAGCGTCGCCCCCGTTGAAGGTGTCCTTTTTGAGGGCGTCCTTTTTGGGACGCAGGACGCTGGAGTCAGGTGAGTTTGCCGCCTTATGTCTAAGGCCAACAGCAGCAGATTCATCATTAATTCAAATGCTGTTAAGCAAACATCATTTAGACACCCAACGACTACAGCTACACTCACTTGTCTTGACTTGAGGCTCAACTTTATGACATACTTAGTAGCAGCTCTTAACGTGGCTAACATGTACATAGGGGTGAGTGTGTGTGTGTGTGTCTGTGTCTTTGCCAGCTCATCGCGCATTTAATTAGCTGACAAATAAATTAAGCAAATGCTTGACAAATATTTTGCATTTCTAAAATACTTTCCACAATCTATTTCACACATCAATTTGAATTCAGCAAATTGTCTTAGAGAAAATTCTACCGGATTTAGCTGAGATTTATGTCAAGCAATTATAAATGATATGCAAATATAAATTTATTTGAAATGCATATACATATATACTATAATATTATTGTTTATATGGCCTGATTTTATGGACAATTTGGTGTGCGTGAGAAGCGCATAGAGAATCAATTGTGTGTACAGGAAAAGTAATTGCATTTCACCCACTAGAGATACTGAGTGTATAATAGTGTGGAAAGGAGAGAGAGAGAGAGATATGGATAGGTAGTGTGCAAGCGAGACAGCTGTAGTCTTTAATAAAGCAGTTCCCTCTCTCAATCTCTCTCTCTTCTCTCTCTCTCTCTCTCTCTCTCTCTCTCTGCGTCTCGTACTCCTTTCTCTCTGTTGCTCATTATGCATATGTAAAGAGCTCAGCAGCTGAGATGCTCACCTGGGCAGCTGTCAAAGTAACTGTCAGTCAGTCACTCACTCAGTCAGTCATTCAGTTAGTCAATCTGTCAGTCTCTTGTTGGTCGTTACAGGCTCCCTCACTACTATCTCTCTCTCTCTCTCTCACTGTCTCTCTGCAGGAGCATTTGTGGCCTTTGTTTTGCGGTTGGCATTCAATTATGGCAAAGCGCACGGCTTCAATAATTTATGAACGAGAGCATGTAATCAATAAACTGCAACATACAACATACAATTATGAGCATACAAATAGGTACACCTTTCAACTTGAACTTTCAATTTTTCAATAAGCAACAGCATCATTTGCTTTATTTAAGTGTTATGCATTGTTATTGTTGAAATAACAAGAAATCAACATACATAATTCTCAGTTACTCCTCAAATCACAAAAAAAAAAAAAAAATAAAAATCAATAAATAAATAAAAAAATTCTTAGTTAATAGTTAATAGTTCTATAAATTGGAAACTTATAATTTTTTAATCTTTTTTTAGTTCAATAATTTAAAGAATATCTCATAGTATTCACTTTTTTTCTAACTTCCTTTACAAATATAAAAGCGATTTTTTTTTATTTTAGCTTTCAGATATATAAAAAGAAATTGCAAGTAAAAAACCACAAAAATTAATTAAATTTATTTCCAATGAAATTATTAGAATTTATTGCCCTTTTATATGAATAAAAATTTATCTAATGTTTAAAAGGTAATCATGTGAATTTGAGGTACTTTAAGCTGTTTTTTTTAAATTTTATTTAATTAATTTTTAAATTTAATTTTAATGTAATATTTTAAATCATTTCTCTCGACTGTTGTTAATAGTTGACATAAAATAAAATAAATAAAAAAAACAAGTTTATTTTATTTTTAAGTTTAAGTGTCAATGTGTACCTATTTTTATGCACATGTTTGTATGCAAATTCAGCTGCAGTTATAGTTACAGCTGTGGAAAGTGGAAAGTCAGCAGCAAATCGAAGCTGAAGCTGTAGCTGAGGCTACGTCGAATTGTTGCATTATTTAGAAACTTTTCAGCATGTGTTTTTGTGTGGGTGTGGCAGCCTGCCTGTATGTGTCAGTTATTAATATAAGCTTCTTGATTTTAATATGCAAAAGTTGCGACTCACAAGATGTGAAAAGAGAGGAAAGGGACAAAGAAAGAGAGAGAAGAACGTGTTAGTTTCAACTTAAGAAATTCCCTCGATTACTTAAAGTGAATGAATATTTTACACCCACACACCTACACACACCCCCACCCCCACAAACTAACCCACATGCATATTAAGCAGGCTTGCGCATAAAAGTATGCTACGAAAAAAATGCTGTCAGCTGCCTTTGTCTTTTTGGCCGCCTTGTCGGCAGCGCTTAAAGGCAAACAAATCATACAACCGCCAGCAGAGACAATTGAAACTTGTCGCCATCTCTATCAAGCGCTCTCTCTTTATCTCTCTTTCTGTTTCTCTTTGTGTTGTCTGCGTTGTGTGTGTGTGTGTGTCTGTGTGGTGTGTTTGTGCCTGTCGTTTGCTGTCTCTCCAAAGTGCACTCGAGTGTTAAGAAATGAAAATACTATTTAAGCCATTTTATCAACATAATCGTAAATCATTTTGCACTTTGGCGCATAAAACTCGTTGGGCAATAAAACACAACTCCCCTCACCCATACACACACAAACACACACACTTGCTTGCAATTGTCTTGTGCATATAATTTGTTATTGGATTGCGAACCCAAAAAGCAAAGTCGGTTGCCAACAGCAGCAGCAGCAGCTTCGCCTCTGGCAAGGCATATCCAAGCAGCGAGTGTTGATTTTCTCAGCTTTTCTACAGCTCCCAACTCCCCACCCACCCCCACCCGAACAACTAACTGTATGTATATATTTTTAGCCAAAGCACGCGCCACAGCTTCAGCAATTTTTTTTTTTTTATTTTTTTTTTGGATTTCCTCTTTTGCTTTTGTCATATATTTCACGCTTGAGAGCGCACAATGACCAAGCGACTGGAGACCACATCATTATATTATGGTATGAACACGCACAGATATAGGCACAAACATGACTGCCAGAGGGGGTAGCGAAAAGATAGAGAGAGGGGGGGGGGCAGCGAGGGAGGTAACTGTAACTGGCCAAAACTGTAGCAAGTCCATAAAAGACTGCGGTCATGTCGCTGCGTATTTACTGAAGTCTTATCACAGACAAGCGCAAATTCTTATCTAAAATAGTGGAGAAAGCAAGTGGCACAGAAAAAGAGAAAGTGTGAGAGGGAGAGAGAGAGAGAGAGAGAGAGCGGAAAAAGTGTGAAAGAGAGCTAGCTAGCATATACATACATTGCATACATGGCATACATGTGGCTAGCACTAAAAAGTCATCCAATTAAAATTCCATGCCAATGAATTTAACACATACTACAGCAAACGAAATGCTTAAAAAATATTATCACAAACGTGAGGGGAGAGAGAGAGAGAGAGAGGGAGAGACTGATAGAGCGGGACAGCGTTAGCTTGAAAATCAAAATGTTTTCTTTGATAATATTTGCGTTAACAGCAAGCGACTGAAAGCAGCTGCCAGCTATTGAGCATGCCCCCTGATCAGTCAACGCCTCTTCCTCTTCATCTATTGCTTCTTCTTCTTCTTCCATTCTCATTTCAAATGCTTTTCAAAATTGGGCTATGAAATGCCATTAACTTTGAACACACTGTAATCAACATCGATGCCAATGCAAGCAATTAAGTCAGCGAGCGAGGGTGGTATATGGGGGGAGTGCAAATGGGGGGGGAAGGGTGGTGTGGTAGGGGTAGTGGTGGCGTTGGCAATTGGGGACTTTGAATGCGTCTGGCATAAGCCAAAGCTAAAGTCATGACAAGCAAATTAATGCAGCTGTCGCTGGCAGCTTTAAGGCGAAAGTAAAGAGTTGAAGCATAATGGTATAAGTAAGACTAACAGATACCCTAGAAAAGTAAGTTTGCTTTTCAAATTTTAAGCAGTCTATGAACCTTATTTGATATTTTTAAATAATTTTATTTTTAGTTTTTTTTTCTTTTATATTTTGACATTCGATTTTTTTACAACCCTAATTTGATATTTCTATTTTTTTTATTTTTATTTACTTTTTTTCTTTGATATTTTTACATTAATTATTATTCGATATTTTTATTATATTTTATTTTGGTTTTATTTTATTTTATTTTGGTTTTATTTCATTTTATTTTATTTTATTTTATTTTATTTTATTTTATTTTATTTTATTTTATTTTATTTTATTTTTTTTTATTTTATTTTATTTTATTTCTTTGATATTTTGACATTAATTAGTTTTCGATTTATTTTCTAGTTCAAGTTATTATTATTGGTTATATACAAATTTATTTTCATTTTAGTATTTTATTTTCCAATTTTTTTTTTAATTCTTTTAAATATTATTATTTTTGTTAAAAACAATATTTACTTTGATTATGGGCGTTTTTACGAACACTCGATTTTTATTAACATTTTTCAATTATTAATTAAATCAGGTTCAATTTACTTGTTCATCATTAGTTCTTTCTTGCATTATGTCAATAATTGTTATATTTTTAAATACCATTTTTCTTTCATAATTTTAATATTTTATTATTTATTTATTGTAATTATTTACTATTTATTTATTCTTATTTATTATAAAATAATTAATAATATTTGGTCTGTCAATTCATTTGTCGTTTTATATTTATTTTCATTAAAATTTTTCATTTCAAACTTTATTATTTTAATTTTAATTATTTATTTATTATTAATAAATTTATTTTAGCATAAATCATATTTTTTTTGGTATTTTTTCCAGTTGAACTTAGGGTATTAACTGACTTCTCAATCCAATCACAAAAAAGCGTGGCAAAAGTGAGGCATATAAAAAGGAAATATGTATGTATACGCTTACACATACACATATATACATATATATGTATGTGTGTGACTGTATTGTACATAGGGATGTGTGTGTATGTTGTGGCATTGCCATTAAAGGCGATTTTGTGCTCGCTTTCCATTAAAGGCGCCAGCCACGTTCTGCTTGGCCATAAGATGGTTTACCCTAAGGCGCATTTGAAGCTTAAATGCGACACGCCCACGCACACCAACACCAACACCAACACCAACACACACACACCCACACACACATACGCACTTATGTGAGTAAAACCTGCAAATACATATACATGCTGCAGAGAAAAATGGAAAAAGAAAGCTGGCAAAGTAGAAAAGCCAAAGCGTGACAGAGATGGAGAGAATGTGAGATGTGCGAGAAAGAGAGAGAGGCCACGTGCTGCGCGTTTTGTGCCAATGCTGCAAAACTTTTGGCCTTGTAACACTTGCACTTCTTCACACACATACACATAAGTAGAACATACATATATGTTGTTCTTGTTGTTGGATATTGTATTTTCGCGAATTGCAAAATCCTTAAGACTTGTGCATTGTTTCGTTGCCTGCAAACGTTGCTTTAATTGAAAGCAGCCCAAAAACGTGCTTGCAACTGCAACTCCATCTATTGTTAACTCACTCCATTGGCATGAAGTGGCAGCTGCAACTACGTGCCACAAGCAGCTGATATCGAAAATGGCATTAACTGTTAGTTGTAGCTGGGATTTGCAATCAACTTGTCAGAGACATTGGCAGCCAGCGGCAAAGATTAAACGAAACAGCTGCAACCACTGACAACCAGAGTGGTGAAGGGGCGAAGGGGGGGAGAGGGTGAGTGAGAGACAGCGAAAGAGACATTTTCACATTGATATATGGCAAATTGATGGTGTCGTTGTCCCTGTCCGTGTTGCTGTCCAACAGCCAACAGTCAAAACCAAAAACTCGTTGCCAAATGCAAAATTGCTTGTCAATGCCACGCACGTGGCATCATTTAGCACTTATGTGCTACCGTGACCCCCTCCACCTTCCATCTCTGCTATCTACTTCAATACTCTTTACCCCTACCTAAATGCCAAGTGCAATCAGTGAAACATGTAAAGTGCAATTTACATACAGACAGAGAGTGAGAGAGTGTGGAGTTGTTGCAGCTGTTACACCTGCTTAGTCAGCGCGTAATTCTTTCATTGATTCAATGCCACACAATTTGCTGCTTGCAACTAGAAAATTGCTGCATATGTGTGTGTGGGCAACGCCCACTTTTCGCCCAACTCATTTGAAGTGCCGCCCACACAAATGAAGAGTAATGCATGCAAAGCAACCAAACGACAACTGCGATAAAAATTCATGAGTTTCTCTCACATTCATTCCCACTCTATCTCCCTTACTCTCTCTCTCTCTCTATATATATATATATATATATATATATATCTGTCTCTTTCTAGCGTGTGTGTGTGCTCGTGTGGTGATTTGCTGTGGCCTAATGTGCAAATGAATATGGAAATGTTTTGTGCCTGGCCGCACACGCTCGTTGACTTTCAAGTGCCACCAACGTGGCGTATGCTTGATATTCGGTTCATTTTTTTTAAATTCGCCGCCCAGAAGTATGCAATAGTTATTGACCACAACACGCGCATAGACATATGTATGTATGCGCGTCTGCCGCGGTATCTGCGGCGTCATTTTTGACTAGCTTCCAGGGAAACCACAAAACACACAAAAAATGGGGCAAAAAATTTGAGAAAAAATAGGTGAAAAGTTGCACTTGCCACAACAAAAAATAGTAAAAGAACAACAACTACAACACGCACAGTGGAGTGAAGAAAAAACTATGCAGACTGAAAAGTTTTTCCCCCAATTTTTCTACTATATATTTTTTGGTTGAGTGTATAAAGAGCCTACAGCTTGGACTGGGGTTTTTCTCCAGTGGATAACTGAGTGTATGAGTGCAACAACACACATATACACACAAACACGGCAAACACAGTGATAATTAAAGTTTCGACAACAACAACAAATTTGCAGCGAAGTCACTCTCTCGAGCTTTATTACTTTGTGAGCTGAGCTCTTCCTGCTTCGTCTTTTATTTTTATTTTTTTTTTTTGGTAGAGAAGCTTGTTGTGTGTGTCCTGTGCGGGCCAGACAACATGTAGCCGCTTGTAGTTGCAACACCAGCAACAACAACAATAAGAACAACAATAACAACAACAATGTATAGCAAAAGTTGTAACAACATCCTTATGCGATAACAAGGCAACGGCGTAAGGCAAAGGCGCACCCAGAGCCAGAGAAACACAGTGCCAGCAAAACTTATTTGCATAAATAAAAATTGAAAGAGTGTGCAAAAAAGAAAAAAAAAAAGATGAAGAAGAACTGCAGAAGTGGGTAACACAACAAAAAATAGATAGAAACTAAATGCAACAGCAGAGTCAACACAGCGCAGTGGCAACTGAGGCCATGTTGTTAAGTGTAGAGGCAACAGCAACAGCAGCAGCAACAGCAACACAAAATAAAAGAAAAGACAAGTGCCAAGGCAAATAGTCGAAAGTTTTGCCTTTGAAAGCAGCCAAATAAACACACAACTCAGTGTCAGAACCGGCAGACAAGCGAAAGAGATAGAGATATCGCAAGAGAGAGGGAGAGAGAGAGAGGGAGAGAGATAAAGAGACAAGCAAAGAAAGTGAAAAAGTGCCAGGGCGTTGCATAGATTATGCGCCCCATAAATGTTATTATTCTTTAACATCTCTATCATTCACAATTTCTATCTCTCTCTATATATATATATATAAATTCAATTGTTCAATTGTTCTCTATAAAACTTATAAAACCCACACACACTCACACACATCATAATTTTAGCACAATTTGTCCTTTTATGTTTACTCAAAATATTCACAAATATTGCCCATTGCATATTTTTCTATCACAACAAAAGAGAAAACACAAAAGCATATAACGATTTTCAGCAATTTTTGACATTTATGTAAAAAGCAACAATTTCCCTACAAATACAACATATCTCCCGCAGTGTCACTTGCTCTCCGAATTCCATTCACTGTCAATCTCCAACTCTCTCTATCTCTATGACAGCCGCTTTCATCTGTTCATTGAAATCAATTTATTAGAATTTTTGGCATATTTGACCAACAGCTTATGCACAACATTTTATTAAAATTTCTAACTTGAATTGGATGTTTTCACAAACAGGCAAGCAACAAATACAACAGTTGTACAATACTATACTAAAAGTAATCAGGTATTTAACAAACTTTCGGACATCTATTTTCAAAATACTACATCTAATTACAAAAATAATATAGATTGTTTACTCATTTTAAAGATGAATTGCCAAAACTGAAAAAATTTTAAACTCGGTAGAATTTTCGGAAAGTTATGACGGTTCAAAAATTTAACGATATTCACATTTCTAAAAATGCCATTTTGACTCACTTTTCAGGATATTTTTGGGCATATCTAGTAAAATACTCATCAGAAACACCTCAAATAAAAAGCAGAATGCTAGTTTTGAGCCACAGAATCGAATGGCATCAAAAAATTTAGATAAAATTGTTTTTCGATTTTTGACGATTTTGTCAAGGGGTAAGTATGGAAATTTGGTCAAAAAAAGTCAAAAATTCAAAACTGCCAAAATAAAGAATCTTTTGATGCAGTTTCAAAATATGACCAAAACCATTGACAAAACTGAAAAAATGATCAAAATCGGTTGATTTTTGGGGAAGTTATGGCAGTTCAAAGTTTCACTGATACTAAATTTGTGAAAAAGGCCATTTTGAGCCACTTTTCAGGACATTTTTGGTCACATCTCGGAAAATACTCATCAGAAACACCTCAAATTAAAAGCAGAATGCTAGTTTTGAGCCACAGAATCGAATGGCATCAAAAAATGTAGATAAAATTGTTTTTCGATTTTTGACGATTTTGTCAAGGGGTAAGTATGGAAATTTGGTCAAAAAAAGTCAAAAATTCAAAACTGCCAAAATCAAAAATATTTTGATGCAGTTTCAAAATATGATCAAAACCATTGACAAAACTGAAAAAATGATCAAAATCGGTTGATTTTTGGGGAAGTTATGGCAGTTCAAAGTTTTAACGATATTCATATTTTTAAAAATGCTGTTTTGTGTCACTTTTCAGGACATTTTTGGCGATATCTCGGAAAGTACTCATCAAAAACACCTCAAATAAAAAGCAGAATGCTAGTTTTGAGCCACAGAATCGAATGGCATCAAAAAATTTAGATAAAATTGTTTTTCGATTTTTGACGATTTTGTCAAGGGGTAAGTATGGAAATTTGGTCAAAAAAAGTCAAAAATTCAAAACTGCCAAAATCAAAAATATTTTGATGCAGTTTCAAAATATGATCAAAACCATTGACAAAACTGAAAAAATGATCAAAATCGGTTGATTTTTGGGGAAGTTATGGCAGTTCAAAGTTTTAACGATATTCATATTTTTAAAAATGCTATTTTGTGTTACTTTTCAGGACATTTTTGGCGATATCTCGGAAAGTACTCATCAGAAACACCTCAAATAAAAAGCAGAATGCTAGTTTTGAGCCACAGAATCGAATGGCATCAAAAAATTTAGATAAAATTGTTTTTCGATTTTTGACGATTTTATCAAGGGGTAAGTATGGAAATTTGGTCAAAAAAAGTCAAAAATTCAAATCTGCCAAAATCAAAAATATTTTGATGCAGTTTCAAAATATGATCAAAACCATTGACAAAACTGAAAAAATTATCAAAATCAGATAATTTTTGGGGAAGTTATGGCAGTTCAAAGTTTTAACGATATTCATATTTTTAAAAATGCTATTTTGTGTCACTTTTCAGGACATTTTTGGCGATATCTCGGAAAGTACTCATCAGAAACACCTCAAATAAAAAGCAGAATGCTAGTTTTGAGCCACAGAATCGAATGGCATCAAAAAATTTAGATAAAATTGTTTTTCGATTTTTGACGATTTTGTCAAGGGGTAAGTATGGAAATTTGGTCAAAAAAAGTCAAAAATTCAAAACTGCCAAAATAAAGAATCTTTTGATGCAGTTTCAAAATATGATCAAAACCATTGACAAAACTGAAAAAATTATCAAAATCAGATGATTTTTGGGGAAGTTATGGCAGTTCAAAGTTTTAACGATATTCATATTTTTAAAAATGCTATTTTGTGTCACTTTTCAGGACATTTTTGGCGATATCTCGGAAAGTACTCATCAGAAACACCTCAAATAAAAAGCAGAATGCTAGTTTTGAGCCCCAGAATCGAATGGCATCAAAAAATTTAGATAAAATTGTTTTTCGATTTTTGACGATTTTGTCAAGGGGTAAGTATGGAAATTTTGTCAAGGGGTAAGTATGGAAATTTGGTCAAAAAAAGTCAAAAATTCAAAACTGCCAAAATCAAAAATATTTTGATGCAGTTTCAAAATATGATCAAAACCATTGACAAAACTGAAAAAATTATCAAAATCGGTTGATTTTTGGGGAAGTTATGGCAGTTCAAAGTTTAAACGATATTCATGTTTTTTAAAATGCCATTGTGAGTTACTTTTCGGCACATTTTTGGCGATATCTCGAAAAGTACTCATCAGAAACACCTCAAATAAAAAGCAGAATGCTAGTTTTGAGCCACAGAATCGAATGGCATCAAAAAATTTAGATAAAATTGTTTTTCGATTTTTGACGATTTTGTCAAGGGGTAAGTATGGAAATTTGGTCAAAAAAAATAAAAAATTTCAAAGTGTCAAAATGAAGAATCTTTTGATGCAGTTTAAAAATATGATCAAAACCATTGACAAAACTGAAAAAATTATCAAAATCGGTTGATTTTTGGGGAAGTTATGGCAGTTCAAAGTTTAAACGATATTCATGTTTTTTAAAATGCCATTGTGAGTTACTTTTCGGCACATTTTTGGCGATATCTCGGAAAATACTCATCAGAAACACCTCAAATAAAAAGCAGAATGCTAGTTTTGAGCCCCAGAATCGAATGGCATCAAAAAATTTAGACAAAATTGTCTTTCGATTTTTGACGATTTTGTCAAGGGGTAAGTATGGAAATTTGGTCAAAAAAAGTAAAAAATTTCAAAGTGTCAAAATGAAGAATCTTTTGATGCAGTTTAAAAATATGATCAAAACCATTGACAAAACTGAAAAAATTATCAAAATCGGTTGATTTTTGGGGAAGTTATGGCAGTTCAAAGTTTTAACGATATTCACAGTTTTAAAAATGACATTTTGAGTTCCTTTTTCACACATTTTTGACCATATTTTTAAAAATATTTATCAGATCAGGATCAATTGGAGTCATATACATAGTACCAATGTAAGTGCGCTCTTGCTGATGATAAGTTACGTGGCATCAAAAGCCGTATAAGAAGTCTGCTTACTACAACTTAAGCCGGATTTGAATACGCTTTGCTCTGCCTATGAATTAATATATGATATTTTATGAAACTTTGTAGATATCTGTAGGTTTCTCAAGGATAACATATGGAGATACACAATATCTTCTCATTCAATTGGGATTATTTCTTAAGCCGATAACTACAAAGAAATTTCAAAGAATTTTTTTTTAAAGTAAGTTTATAGAGTATTTGCTTGTCGTGCTGTCTACATATATGTTCACATCTTGTTGTATTCTATTTATAAATGCAATTCCTTTGTTTTGTTTCGCATTTTGTTTGGCATAAGTTTGACATCTGAAGTAACGCCCTAGACGCGCTTATTGGATATGCAATGTGAAAATGAAATTATATTTTGGTACAGATTTTCTTGCTTTTCCACATTTCCACAGCGGCGGCTTAACTTTTCCGCAAAATATTTATCAAGGAGAATGAAACGAAAAACAAAAAATTTACCAGAGCAGCGAAGTCAACGGCAAGGAAGTCAGGCAATGCCAATGGCAATGGATAAATCCACAATCCATTCGTGGGCGTAAAATACATGTAAATTCCCACAAACACACATACTCACATACTCATATGCTTATTTGTGTGTGTGTGTGTGTGTGAATATGTAAATAAAGTGTCAGTGGGTAGGTTGAAGGGACTGTGGGGGACTGTTGAGCTCGAAAGCGACACCCGCTCATTAAATATACAACGAATGAAATGTCAACGTGAAAATTAATTAACTCGATTGCGCAGCTTTGACTTTCGTTTCAAAGGAAAGGGACAAGAGAGAGATGGCAATACTGAGAGTGAGTGAGAGAGAGAGAGTGGTGGTGGTGGTGTCGCGGTCAGAGCAAAATTTTGTGCTCATATTTCAATCAAAAACGGCGACAGCTGCGCTGAGCCAAGGCAGCATAAGCTGCAACATAATTTTGGCAAGAGTCCATCAACTGTCGCTGTCTCTCTCTATCTCTCTCACTGAATCTCTGTCTCTATCTCTGTCTCTCTATGTAGCAGCCGCAGGCGTCTCGTGTGGCATGGCGGCTGTCTCATCAATATTTACAAGCGGCGTGCCGCAAATTTTGGCGCAGCCAAAAACAAGGCGTGTTTATGGGCGCAAAGTTAATTGCCAAATGACAAATATAACCAAGAGAGAAAGAGCGCGAGAGTGGGAGAGGGAGAGAGAGTGAGAGGGAGATAGAGATAGGTCAGCGGCAGGCAATTGCCACAGCAAAAAAAAGAAAAAAGGAAGAAGAAACCACAGAGTGAAAGAGCAGCACAATAATTGACAGCAGTCAGCTTGCTTCTCTCTCTCTCTCTCTATTTCTCTCTCTGCGGCTGTGTCTCTGTTGTGCTGCTTTTGGCCACGTCAAGATTAATGAGCGGCAATTAAACGTTTAAGTGTTGATTAATGTGACTTTCTGTATTCTAAGCCAGAGTGCCACAAAGCGCAGGCTGAGTAGCTGACCAGATGTCCTGGCAGCAAGTCCTCCCATCTCCACACTGTACCCTCTCTCTCTCTGTCTCTCTCTCTCTCTCTGTCAGTGGCACAACAACCATTGCTGTCAATCAGTGTGGCAGCAAAGTCAGTCCTGGCTAAAAACTGAGCAAGCTGAGAAAAGAAATATGCAAAATGCTTGGCCTAATTCGGGTCAGCGGCTTAACCATAAATTTAGGCAGAACCTTCAACAACCTCTCTTCCATCTCTACATGCTCAAATAGGTGCATCAGACAAAGACAGAGCGAGATAGAAAGAGAGCGAGAGAGAGAGAGAACTCGTCTCAAATTGAAAGACATTCGCATTTATCATCTTTACGGTTTAACTGCCAAAGTGCTTTGAAGGGATAACCAGCCAAGTGTAAACCAAAAACAGAACGAAATACAACAGGATCCCCCAGTCGAGAGTTGAGAGCAAAAGCAAACACAAAACTTGACAGCAAAACAGAGAGAAGGAGAGAGAGAAAGACAAAGAGTGAGAGAGGTGTAGTTAGTGGGTGTATGCTGCTCACAAAGTCAAACAATGTTGTATGCCTTACTATTTTTATCCTTTTGGGCAACCTACCACCCACGAACCTCACTAACCTACACTAACCTACCTCCCAAACCTACCTTTCTCCCTAACCTCCCTCACTAACCTACCCTGCTAACCTATCTCCCTAACCTAACCTACGCCTCTTGTGTTTATCTTGACAGCGCCAAGAAAACAGCAGAAACGTGGTAAAAAAATAAAGGAAAAAAGCAGAGGAAGAGCATGTTATAGATACAGAAGAGAGTAGAGAGCAAGAGACGATGGTGGAACAACAATATGAAGCATAAACTATGAACGTCAAATAAAACGCACTCTCAGATAACGCCAAACAGCAATTAAATAGACAGAAGGAAAAGAAAAACGAAAAAGTTGCAAAAAGCAAAAAAGTAGTAGAAGTGAAAGAAGTGGAAGAAATATGGCCATAGAATGCCGTTACTCGTGGTATCTTGCATCCGCTGCATCTTCTTCTACTTTATTGCAGTTTTGCAGCCAACAAAACAATTGGCAAAAGCCAAGAGTCTCCACTGCGATGCGTTCATCAAGCCCGCTCTGCTGACAGATATATTTCTTGAGAGATAAGGGAATGAGGGGAAGTGGCAGAGAGCGAGGGAAGGACATAAAGAGAGTGGGAGACAATACAATGAGCTTGGGCCAAAAAGCAAATGGCTAGAAAAGATTACGGCAGCATTTGCTCTGATTTTCAAATGAAATTTTAATGAATGAAAACACCCAGAAAAAAACAACAACAAAAAACAAAACAAAACTTTACCAAACAATTCCACTCTGAAGCTGTATCAAAATGGAACGCAACTCAAGTAAATCTGTCTCCTGTCCTCTCTTCCACTCCCCTTCTATGATTTTTTCCCTGCACAACAAAATAACCATAAAAGCAGCTGCTTTTTACTAAAAGCTACTCAAGTTGTTCAGTTCGGTAAGGAAAACGAAGAAGTTGCTTGGGAACTCGTTCACCCGTTGAAAGATTTTCCGATTTCCCTTTTTTTTTTTGCTTAAAAATTTATCAGCTACGCACAGTTTCAATTCAAAACAAATGAAAAGAGAAACGCAGCTAAAAAATGGAAGAATTACAAACACAAATGCCACAAATATGTTAATGCTTCATTAACGTGAACTAAGTTGTAAATTCGGCAAAAGGGGAAGTGAAATTTATCGATAACAAGTAGAAATAAAAATTTAGTTCAATTAAATTTTACTGAAATGAATATAAGTTAGAAGCAACCCAATTTAAAGAGACTAATCAAATTAAAGATCGGTCTTAAGTAATGAAGTTACATAACTCAACTCAAAAGATGATAATTAATCGATAACTGTGAAATCGATGTACTTATCCCTCAAGTTCTAATCAATATGTTTATCGAACTATGCAAATATTTTCTAGCCACAAAATAACGCTTAAAAGTAGCCCAATTTTTTAGTGGAAAACTTTTTGCCTACGCAAAAACTAAATTTGATAGCAAGTCAAGCGATAAATCGATAACTAATTGATAACCGCAATAGAATAAATTTCTACTGTGGTTAACTTTTTGGGCAGCTCAGAAACTGTGCGCAAAAAGTTGCGGTGTTGTAGCCAACAATTGATAAGAAGCCCGCAGCAAAGCAAAGCTCAGAAATAAGCTGGCTAGTTAGGCAGTAAAAAAGAAATAGATGCGAATAGAAGAAGTGGAGAAGGCAGGAAGAAGAAATGAGGCGAGGAAAAGGAAATGCAAACATATAATTATTTACAGGCCGCAAAATACAACAAATTAGTTGAGGCAAACATCCGTTTGATAAAGTTGAGAAAAGTGCGCGACGAGAGAGAGAGAGAGCTGATTAATTGACAGAGCTGACTGATAAAAATTGAGAGACCCAGAGTAAGTGGAATATACAGAGAGAAGAGAGAGAGAGAGAGAATAGCACTAAAGCAAGGTAGAGCTTAACAACAATGGAATGATGAGTTTAATTAAATTCGCCTGGCCGTCAATCCTTTTATGGCGCCATTTTGTTGCCAAGCCGAGACAAGAAGTTGTCTGTGTGTGTGTGTGTGTTTGTGTGTGTGTGGCAAGCAGGACTCGCCAGCTCTAATGAAAATCAAACGTTGCAACATATTCAACTGTCCCGGCTAAGCTAAATGAATGGGCGAAAGAGAACTGATGATGCCAAGTCGGGGCAGCATCTTGTGATTTATTATTAAATACGTATATGAATTTTCTGCGCGCAACAAATAAAAACAAAAGGCAGACACGCCCACTCACACAGACACACATATGTATATGTATACACAGACATATATACATACATGTATACATATTTTTATGATTAATTAAAATTTATGCGCAGCAAAAGCAACAGACGAGAGAACTTACATATATGGGCGAGTAGAGATGAAGAAAAGAGAAGTGAGAGAGAAGAGAGGGAAAAGAGAGAGAGAGAGAGAGAGCGGAGCGCATTAGGCGCACAATTAAGTTTAAGATTAAGCGCAGAAATCCCCTCGCAATCCCCTCACAAACACATACTAATTGTGCTACACTTGAGTTGCAAACAAACAAACTATGGCAATAAGAAAGAGATAGAATGAAATCAGAGAGATGGAGTGAAAGCGACAGAGATGGAGAGAGAAATCAGAAAGAAAGAAGGAAAATAAAAGAGAAAAAGCGCAACGCATTTTATATTTATTAAAGCAATAAAATAAAGTACAACCTGGCCCAGGCACAGGCACAGGTCGCGGAGATCGGAGGTCAGAGGTCGCCAACAACTCGTTGGTTGGCCAGATAACATATCCTTTTGCCAGCGCGCCAGCAATATATATCGCCATGTCATATATCCCTCGTCATGCAGCCAGCACAATTCCAGCTTCGGCTCACGTACATAAATTGAGACTGTCCACCCACCCTCCCTCCAACCATTTCCCTTTCCCGATCCCTAGTAGGCTATCTACACCCACACGTTAATGTTGCTGCCTGCCTGCCTCTTAACACGCCCACTCTCGTGGGTCTCGTGTAAATTTGTTGTTGCCACATTTTTGGACTATGATGCCTACGCCCACGACTTGCCGTGGCCAGAACTGATGGCTGCTCTCCAGAGTCGCCGGTCCCTTTGCAAGGATTCCCTGCATATCCCTGCACACACACATAGCAAGACCGTAGCAATAAATTTAAAATTAACCCTTTTAGGTGCCGCACAGACACAGCGACACACGCCGCTTTTTTGACCTTAGCCTGTAGGCGGCACATCCAAACAAATATACATATGACTGTAGTTATGTGGCCAACAGACAGATAGACAGTGTGGCTTGTCAGTATGCGCACAGCCTACACAAGTAGAAGAAGTACTAGACGACGAGACAGAGGGCAGCAGGCAGCAAAAATAGTTGTCAACTAGGATGTGGAGGTCGAAATATCTGTGAGAAATATTTGATTTGCATGTCTACACCATTTGCCATAGCATACTTTTAAGGGCAGTTAAAGAAAACCAGTGAGCGAGCGAGAGAGAAAGAGAAATGATTAGTTGACTACATTCGCCACAGCATACTTTTAAGGGCAGTTAAATAACAGCATGAAGACGGCGACAAAGAGAAATGATCAGTTGACTATATTTGCCATAGCATACTTTTAAGGGCAGTTAAAGAAAAGCACGAGGATGCGAGAGAGGAAGTGGAATGATTAGTTGATTTTATGGCATAAGAAATTAAAATTCAATTTGCAGCGAGTGCACAACAGCAGCAGCAGCAACTATTAAGCTATAAATATTAATTTCGTATTGATTATTTCCCCTTAAACAAATAAGCCAAAATGGCAAAGTATTGGCGACTATAAAAATACCCTAGAAATGCATAATTACACCTATAAAATATAAAACTATTATGGTCAGTCATAGCCCGCCTGAAAGTTGCACATTTTCTAGGGTATTTTATGAGCGGAAATCGTACGATAAGCTCAACGCATTTGTAAAAATTGTAAATGTAATTGTAAATGTAAATAATGTAAAAAAACAAAACTGGCCACACACACAGTTCAAATGATAAATATTAATAACAATTGTTGTTGACAAATTGCATAATTGTTTGGCAAAAATAAACAATCAACAAATTTATGTATATTCAGCGTAATAATGCAACTTAATTGCAGTTCAATGATATGGCAAAAAGACGGCAAACGTGCCACGCTTATGATTTAGCCACAAAAACCAAAGAATGAAAATATATACGTGGGTAAATTCGGAAATTGGGAAATGTGAAAGTGTGGCACAGAAAATAAGTTGTCATTGTCGGGGCCAATAACAATAAATAAAATGTGACCTGAGACAGAGAGAGAAACGTATAAAAGCTGTTCTTAAAAATAGCCAAAACGGAAAGTGAAACTAAGAGAAAGGAGGCAAAGAGTAGACAGAGAAAAATAGAGAGAGAGACGAGGCAAGTCAAGACAATTCAAGAAATGCTTTTAAAAATAAAGGAAATCAGTAAAGGAATTTCGCTTATGGCCAACTGATTGTGCCATTGGCAGCCGGAATACAGACGGGGCCAGGACACGAGAAGGAAGCAAGTACAAGTCAAGCCAGACGCAGTCTGAAACCAATTTCCAGCCAATCGACATGGTGGGTTGGAGAGGTGGCGGAAGGGGGGAGAGGAGTGACCTAATGAAGAGAGCTGGCAGCAAAAAGGGAGACTAAAATTGAATTGTTTTAGATTTTCGCTTTCGCAGTGCCAAAAACAAAATAAATCAAATTGGATTTTCTTGTGCACTTAATTTCGTATAGCCAAAATGAAAATGAAAATCAAAATCAAAAGCGTAACAAAGCAATCGAGAAAGAGAAACAGAAACAGAGACAGCTTACAATATAAAGTGATCTGTATATTGAAAAACATTTCCATTTTATCGTTTCGCATTTGCAGATATTCAAAATTTCTTTTGCATTTTGTTTTGTGTTGGTTTTACTTAATTTTAGGCCAATGCCTGACAGTCTAAGGGAATCAACTTCTAGCTGGCTAAAGTTGGAGCTTTTATTGGCCGCATTTCAAATAGTTTATGGCCTGGTCAAGGCCTACTTTGCCAACTGCGAAATGCGGGCCAATACCGAACCGGGATTAATCCCGTTGCTCTGGCAGAATGATATAGGTGCCCCAGTGCGTCTTATCTGGGGTTTCTACACCTGTCTCTCTGGATTTTTGCTTTTAGCAGCCCTACAAGAGGTGAGGAGCTACAATAACTTATAGATATCTATCTATAATATATAATGTCATAGCATCGTCAACACTTGGTTATTATTTGGAGTTACTTGTTACTTGTGGAGATTGTCTGCTATGTACTGCATTTGGGATTTTATCTGACCGCCACCCACTATCTGAATCTCGAACTAAGCATAGTCTATCGGACCAAAGAATCGACAATTTCAAAAGGTCTCTTTAAACGCAATTTGGTTCAAATTTATATATAGCAATATACAGCATAGCTTAAACAAATATATATATGTATATTCATATATTTAAATAATTTTAGTTTTATCTTATTTGGTAACATGCGGTGAATACTGCTTTCAACTACAACCAATTTTTGAGGCAAACAGCATTTTGATTTCATCATTATTTTCATTTCTAATATTTACAAATGCAATATAAATACTAAAAATAAAACATGCTACAGTTGTTATTATTGTTGCTAAAATATATCTTGATACAGTATATATATTATATATTATTGTTATTATGCTCAGTCCTCGATATTCTTGC
Source organism: Drosophila quadrilineata (assembly GCA_018150725.1). Lineage (NCBI taxonomy): Eukaryota > Metazoa > Arthropoda > Insecta > Diptera > Drosophilidae > Drosophila > Drosophila quadrilineata. The sequence goes on from JAECWN010000407.1 coordinate 5,148,849, forward strand.
AAATTGCATTTGAATTTGGTTCTCAAAAATTGTTTGCATTTTTAGCCAGAAACAAAATGATATCGCAATGAAAATGGAATTTTGTTTGCAATATTTTTTGATAAAGTGATTGAAAAATGGAATAATTGAGAAATTTGTAACGAATTTCTTGTTTTTTTTTTTTTTTTTTTGGTTTGTTTCTTACTTTTGCGTAGGTTTTTTTGGGCGGCTCTCGCGACGCTGTTGCCGTGGGCGTGCCGCGTTTATTAGGTCGATTCTTTTTTAATACGATAACGCGCATGGTGCACAATTATATATATATATATATATATATATATATATAGATGCTTGATATGGATATGGATTATATATATATATATAGTATTTTGTGGCTTGTCTCTCAAATGAATTTGCCGTTTATAAACGGTTTTCCACACACACTGAGAGAACAGTACCAAAATGCAACGAAACGGGATTTTCTTTTTTTTGCTATTTTGTATTTTTTTTGTTTTGTTTTTGTTGTTCGTTTCAAGTTATTTGTTTAAAGTTTTATATTGCATAGTAAATAAACTAGGCTAGTTGTTATTGTGGCATAACTACTTACTAAAATTTGAGAGAGCAAAGTAAGTGTGTGTTTCTTGTTGCTATTTACAATAACTTAGCTTTTTCTGCAAGAGTAAAGTGTTGCTAATTAGTTGTACATAGCTGTAAGTGAAAGTGTGTCTATATATATGTGTGTGAGTGTGTGTGTGTGATAGAAGAGTTACAATTAGCTATAGAAATTTAGTTACAAGCATGTTTGTAGTTTCGACTTTTTTTTGGCTATCTATATAGTAAGAGATATATATATTATGGATATTTGTTAAATTAGTTGCACTAATTACGATTGTATTTTTTAATTGATTTATTTTGTACTTCTTTTATTTTTTTGTTTTTGGCAAGCAGTATGCGTATCATATGTAAGAAACTGACAGAGTGCTACATATTTAGTTATATAGTTATGGTAGATTATGCTACGATTACAAATGAATTCATTTCTGACTGCGGCGCACGGTGCGTATGCGTGTTATTTATATAAAGTTATAAATAAAGCTAAATATATGCGTATTACGAGTTATTATTTTACAAATATATTTAAGTGTTGATTTCTTTTCTAAATTCTTGCGCTGTGTTTTGTTTTTTGTTGTTGTAGTAAATTTATGGCTTTACTTACGCTCCGTTCAAGTATAAACTTTTTATATTTCAGAGATTTTTAGAATTTTTTCTAATTATTTTGAATACTGCCTCTGCTTGTGCCTTAGCTCTTGCTTTAACCTGGTTCTTTTCTCAGTACCTGCGATCTATTATAACATTTGTAAGAGTTTAGGAGTTTAGTTTATCATCTAACAACGCCTTAGTCTACAGCTTAACAAAGTCAAATGCATATCGTTGTACTTATTGCTCTTTCATATAAATATTTTTTGCATTAATTTTCTTTATGCCAATTTTAAGAATTTCTTTGATTTATCTTTGTTAGTTGCGTTTAGAATTATTTTTGAAGGTATGTGAATTATTTTTCAGATTTGTTGCGCTTTGAATTATTTATGGATTTGTGGATTTATGCGGGATCACCTGGCAGCAGCAACGTATTAACGTATTGTTGGTGTTACAAAAAAAAAGAGACGTATCAATTTTTATACGCGTTCCACGTAACGTAACGTATGAGCGCGCGTTCGACAGATGCAGGCACGTGACTGACTTGGGAGCTACAATTGCACGTTGCTTTTATAAACAGCGTAGGCGACACGACGACAACCGCGACGATTGCAACGCGCTACGATGCGATGCGATGCGTTTCACGAACTGCGTTTGACTACGACAACAATGTGGGGGTCCCTCAAACGGTCTGGCAACGCTGTCTCATTCACAAACACAATGTAACTCCCACGCTCTCTGCTAGCTACACTTCGTATGCGCTCTCGTGCACATTCGTTTATCGGTCGGTCTCTACTCTTTCTCTCTCTCTCTCTGTGTCTCACTCGGCAAACAGCTGTTTTCGTTGAACGACGCTTGTCTTGGGGGTTAAAGTTATTTGCGTTGAGGCTTCTGCTCAACAAATAACAACAACACGCAGACGGGGGAATAGAGGTTGTAGCGTCGCCATAACACAGCACAGAGTTTAATTCTTACAGTGGCGTACAAAATTATAGGCACACCTCGCACACACACACACACACTGGCCGCCTGTTAATTTGGAACTGATTTTAATACATTAGCATTTCAAGCACGTGCATCTCCTTGCTAAGGACACTAATCGTAATCGTATGCATTCGCCTCGTATCGGTTTGCTATTCGCACAGACCAAACGCAAGCTCATCTACCGCAGAACTAAACGAAGGACGTAGGTTTCCGGAGTTCCAAGTGCGCTTCGCTACTGGGAAACCCAAAATGTTGGTCACATGCGCAATGCAACCTACTCACAGCTGTTTGACCTACATCACAGTGAGTACACGTGCACTTCACTTGGCCCCAAAGTCAGGCCAAGTACAAGTCAAAAGTACAATATTACTTAGGTAAACTTAAGATATAAACTATAAGTATAATCTATAAGTTTTGGTAAGGGATGAACTTTAGACTACCCTCTTGAAAGCTCTCGCTTACTCTCTCTTTAAATTTTATAGTCGGTCCTCTCTCTCTGCTACCATCAACAGGTGCCAACGAAAAGCTCTCAAAACTTGCACTATTCAAAGCTTTCACGAAGCTTCAGGGTGCTTGTCCCAACTAAGGGCAGTTTTGGTATTAAAAGCTTATTATGGAAACTCACCTGAGCACGTATAGCCGCGAGGTGAATTTGTTTGGCGCGCAGATCAAATTTCTTCATGGATAAATCCTCTTGCAGTTCGTTCACTTTGTTGTAGAGTTGCCCCTCAATGCCGCGCGTTTGTGTGCGATTCAGTGCATCAATGGAATCCTGCAAGTAATAACCCGACAAGGTGTCGTCAACTCTTCTTGAATACAGTGAGCGACATGGCAACACACCTGCAGTTGACGTATTTGCAATTCCAATTCGATGGCCTCACGCTTAAGCGACTCCAGTGCCGAGCGTTGCGATAACGTTGAGTGCCGGTCAAAGACGAGCTCGTTCCTCAATATGGGCGTCATCTCCTGGTCGACACATGTAAAAGCATACGAGTTAAGGATATGTGTGTATGTTTGTTTGGAGTGTTTGTTACTTACATTGTAGTCGCCTGTTTCGTCAGCTGCCTCGCCCGGCTGTTGTGCCTGCGGCGGTGCAAAGACCCGTCTGGGCACCTTCTGTGCCTGCGATGGTTGCGCCAGCAAACGGACAAAGTTGGCCAAATCCTGCTGCGGCGACACGCTGTTGCATTGATTAACCAGGCCGGCATAACGCTTCGCCTGCTCAGCGGCCTACAAAAATATGAAAAGAAAAATTTTACATACATATGTATATGAATAAAGAAAAGTTCGAATGAGTTTCAAAAGCAAACAATTTGCATATCATTTTTCAATTATTGTAGATTTCTTGGAAATAATCGGGAAATAATCTGCTAGCAGCTGGCAGTTCTAGGAAGTGAAAAATCAATTGAAATTAAATATATTCATTATGAAAATTTGATGGCAATATATTGGATAATATATTTCCAATAAAGTTCGTTTCAAAATTTATAATCTTCATATAATTGCAGGCAACTTACTTATAAAAGGATACAAAGGGAATTTTTTAGATTCTTTCGAATATTTTTGAAAACTTTAAATGCTTGAAAATCTAAAATCGCATTTTTTAATATTTTAAAATGTTCCTTTAAATATTAATAATTAATTTAAAATTTAAATATACTATTTAACTTGGCATAAAAATTTATATATTTAATTTTAAAAATTCTTCTATATTCTGTATATCGTCAGAATACTTTGCTAAAGTACGTTAATATATTTAACGTATTATTCACATTTTTTTTTAAACATTAATACTTAACTGCCAATTATAACTTCTAAAGATATATGCATTCTATATTTCAGTAATTTCTATAGATTTCAACAAGTTATTCAGGCAACCTCTGCTGCCCTTTTAGCGGGAGCTCACTGTACTCATCCAGGAACACAAAAAAAAAGAGAAAAAATGAGAGCAAAAGCGTTAAACATTTAATAGCCATAAGCATATCCTGGCAATTGTTTGATGTCCGGACGGACGCACGCACTCGAACATTACGTAACATTAAATAAATTACCTGAGCAAATAGCGCGCATCCCCCACTCTGCCACACCCATCCACCCCCCCGGCTGCGCCATCCCCCCCTGTAATCCCACTCGACTCGCAATTATGGACAATTATTCTAATGCCACAGGAAAATTGCTCAAGTTGCAACCACAACACACTGAATAAAAGTTGCTGTTGCCACACAATGTGTTAAGCGGCAGCACAGAACCACCTGCTGCAGAGCAGAGTCCTTGCCACAACAACAACAAGTTGCAAGTAGCAAATAGCAAGTGGCAAATTGTTGTGTGCATATCTTGAGGTCATAAATCAGACTTTGGCAACACAGAGAGAGAGAGAGAGAGAGAGAGAGAGTGAGAGTCTCCTCACGTACCTTGATGGCAATTACATCGGCGCCCTGTTGCAACGAATCGGAGACAATGTTGCACAGATCGTTGTGTATCTCCTCCAGTTCCTGCATCAATTGTGGCAATGTGTCGCAGTGGTAGGCCTCCAGCATGCCATTGGTGGCATGCAGCTGCTGCACATACGCATTATGCGCATCAATGTATTCCGTTAACGAATGCTGGCTGGGATTCTGTCTATGTGCCACATGGCATTGTTTGTACTCCAAACGGCACTGCAATAACGAGACACAGAGGGAGAGAGAGAGAGAGTGCGTTAGAAAGAGATAGACAACGGTAGAGGTGCTAACAATTATCTGGAGAGGCATGTGGCAAACATTGCGTATACTTAATATAAATTGTTTGTACGGCTTTAAGCCACTTTTGTCGTAGACGGCACATGGCAACAAATTGTGGCAGCCACTTAATTATGCCTCTCTGTATGTATGTGTGTGTGTGTGTGTGTGTGTGAGTCGGATTATAAGTCGTATACACACCTTTGACAGCTTCTCTTCAGTCTTGGCGATAATAGTCTCGAAGGACTCCCTGTGTGTAAAGATTTTGCGACTTTGAACTTTGCGATGAAAGGATTTATCCAGCATTGGCCGTGACACCTGCAACAACACATAAAAAGTTAATCAACAAGATACTTTCCTGAAACTCTTTCAACTTGTTTAACACATTTCAAACTTAAAGCCATCATCAACAAATGCCATATATTTAAAACAATTTAATGATGTGTGTTGAGTTGTTGTTTGCCAAAAATTTCGCTTTACACACCAAAAAAAAAATCAAATAAAATGCAAATTATGCAGTAAAATGTAAATTAAATACGTGAAAATGTTGGCAAAAACAAAAAACAAAAACAACAATGGCAGCAACAAAAACAAAATAAACTTCATAAAGCATAAAAAAATACAAAATAAATTAAAGACATGTTGTATAGGAAATATACGACTGAGAAATGCGCTATAAAATGTGTCTAAAATTTGTGTAAATTGAAATTATTTGATTTTCATAAAATTTACTATATTTATAAAAAAATATAAAAATGTACTTTTTTAAATTTAGTAAATAAAGTAGAGAACTTAGAATTTTTATATATACATTTTTTTTTTAAATTTTATTTTAGTCGCTTAACAACAGAAGAAAGCATATATAAAATAAATAATTTAATAATAAAAAAATTTGTTGATTTTATAAATAAACTTATAAAAATGTATATCTCACTTTTGCTTAATTTACAGGGTATTTCTTATATAAAAAGTGAAGGTATTACTTTCCGCGTCACTCGTATTACACATGCGTTTTCCCAAGCTCCCAGAGCTATAGACAACCTCTCTCACACTCACACTCGCACACACACACACACTCGCACACACACACACACGCACTCTCATTTAACGCAGACAACCACAGACTCAGACAAGGAGTAACAGGCACAACAAAAAATGCGACTAACTGTGAGCACATTAACCATAATTAATCAGTGTCTGCCCGCGGTCATATATGCATTTAAACACATATACCCAGATATATGTATGTGTGCGTATATATGTATGTATATACAATATTTGATTGTATGTGGGTTAGCTGTATAAAATGTGTGGTTAGTGGAGCGATTGATTTAAGGATGCCCATTATTCAATTAGCGCAAATATGACAGCCGCAATCTAGTTAAGCTCACTTTTCACACATCCCCCCATCTCACTATCTCTTTCTATTAGACATGCCATCTCTTTTACGAAAACACAACTTGTGCATTTAACTGTCAACAAAACAAAAATAAAATACAGATACATATATGTTGAGAAAGCACTTTCTCTCTTTCACTCTCTCTCTCACTCACCTGACGTGAGAGGACACTGGCGACATCGTTGCAGGCCTGTGAGTCGGTTTCCGCTTCCTGCAGGAATGTTTCCCATGCCTGGAAGATGGCCAGATGACAGGCGGGTCTAAAAGTCAAATGGTATACATTATTAATAGATGCAAGTTGTGGAATAATATTATGGCATACCTTTCCTTGCGCAGCTCTGCATTCTTTTTGCGATAATTGGAGACTAAAGTTTGTAGGGCAGTTGCATGTTCCTCATACAATTGGGCAAGTGTTTCGTTAAAATCGGATACTGTAAAGCAAAGTAAATCATTTTAAAATTCAACTTCATAAAGAAACATTTTTGAAATTTGTTTATATTATAATAGTAAACTCTAATCCTAACCAACATATCTCTAGGTCAATATAGTCAAATTAATAAATAATCGATCAATAATTTTCGATGACAACATATTTTAGAAAAATAATAATAATTTTCTAAGTATTTATTTTAATTCTAGCCAAGATTTCTAAAGCATCTCTTAATTTGAAGAATCCACAATCGATAAATTATTTTCGATAACTTGTTATATCGATAACTTGTTATATTATATACTTAACAATAAATACAAAATAAACAAACTAAAATAAGTCTTTTAAACCATTTCGAAATTCTATCAATCAACAATCGATAAACTAATTGCAATATCTACGATATCAAACTATATTAAAAATCGATAAATTAATTTCGATATCTCGCTATATTTATTCTTTTAAAGATTATCTATCTTCTATTTAATAAATGCCATCGGAATCTTCATTGTTGTTGAAAAACACAACTAAGTTGTTGCTATCACATATCACTTGCTGTTGTTATCGATAAACTGTTGCTGGCTGTTATCGCAATCGCAATCAACATGTAGCTCATCGATAGGTTAATGCCAAATGTAATTGCCAAACGTCAAAAGGGAAAAACTGAATTGCCAGAAGAGACATTTGCATGTCAAGTGGAAAGTGGGGAAAATGGAAAAGAGTGCAGAGAAGAGATGTTTGTCCACTTATTGACGATTGGCGTTTTTCCGGCTCCGGCCAAACCCATCAACGTCACCAGCACAGTCCCTAATATAGGTCAACCTACTATTTGTCAACACTGTATAGCTAACGGGATACATTTAAGTAATTGCAAAATGCATAAGCATCGACTACAATCAACTAATAATCGATTTGACATTTAGCATGAATTTTCATTAGAAATTGTTTATTCCACTTCGTTTTTTAGGTATATTTAATATTCGTTGAATGTGCTTTCATGGCATACATTAATATAATTTGAAACAATAAAATGTTGAAGGTTGTTACGCAAAAAGTGCATGTAGTTTGTAGAAGCAACAACTGCTGATAGCTTTTCTAGCTAAGTGCATTAGTTCACAGTCAAAAGGACACACACACGCACACACATCGGAGTGTGTGTGTGTGTGTGTGAAAAGCTGTTTGGAAAAACTACAGCTATGGCTAGGACGATAGTCTGGCTTTTAAAGTGGCTTAAAAGTGCCAACAGTTTGGCATTAAGCAACTGGTATGGCAGCTAAAACAGAACCCCCCAAACATAAAGAGAGAACGGTATATGGGGCGTATACGTAATATGAAAAGCTTTTGCTCGGTCGAGTGAAATCCCTGTATGGCAGGCAAAAAGTGTCTGTCATCGCCGTAATCCATCACATTTACGACAATTTAAATATATGAATGCGTTGGCTTTTAACTTTTTGCAACTTGGCCGAAACGCCACGTTTATGGCTCATAAACCATTTTTATGTTAATCTTGCGTTGAAATACAAACACAGGAATGTCAGCGAAAAGTGCAACAAGTTGCCGCAACCTCAAGAATTCTTGCAACTTGCGGCTAATTGAAGTGTTCAGCTTGGCATTCAAATTATTTCTTGCCGCCTCCATCCCAACCTCCATTGAGTAACTTAGTAATCGATACATCGCTGAGGCATGCCCCCAAAAATATCCTAACGTACTTTTGGGCTCAGCACAGAAATGTTATTAAAAAGTTTCAGCAACGTTGAAATTACAAACGAGCATAGGGGCCATTTGGGAGGTGGCCTCCCCCAAATGCAATTTCAGGTTCAGTTTGTATTGCTTTTGACAGGATGTGTAACTTTCCCAGAGCAACAGAAAGAGAGCGTTCGAAAAGAGAGAAAGAGAGAGAGAGAGAGAGAGAGGGAATGGGGGGACGTAGTTGTCTCCCCTCATGCACACACATGTCAAAGTTATGCCGCTGCTTTGAGATGTTCATGACGCAGCAAACAAAAACAAGAAACAAACAACGGGCGAGCTTAGGCGACTTGAAGTGACCCTGTGAATGACAGAGAAATGCAAGTGAAAGTGTGCCTAGGAAACTGGAGTAAAGTTTGAAAAAGATGTTGTGAATTATTTGTCGATAATGACTCGAGTTTGATACTTTAACAGAGTGTATCCTCTATATTATATTGACAATTTTAATAGTTGACAATCAAAGTTGAAAGAAAAATAAAAAAAATTGTTTAAATTTTTAAAAGAAAAAAATTAAAAAAAACACATTTGAAAATCAAAAAATTTTGAAAAAAATAAAAAAAAAAACAAATCACATTTGAAAAAATAAATTAAAAAATAAATTAACTTAAATATTTTAAAGCACAAGTTTGTCAAAGTAAAACTTTCTCCATACTTTGCTCAACTCTGACATATGTATGTATGTCGATTGTAGAGCCTTACAATTGGCAAGTTTCAAAAAAGATCCTAACTTAACAACAACTGTTCTTCATCTATCAGTCAACTCAGATATATGTACATACGTATGACAGTTGAATGATATTCAAATAAAAAACTATTTCTTATGAAAACGGAAAACTTCAATAATAAATTGACGAATTCAGCAGGTTTTACAAATAGTGAAAAAATAAAACATAAATTTACCAAAATTTTGTGAAGCACGAAATTCTATCAAAGTGAATAAAAGTCAAACTAAAACTTTTCTTCATCTATCAGTCAACTTAGATGCATGTCAATTGTAGGGTATTCAAATTGACAACGAGTTCTTAAGGTCAATAGAGCATGTGTGCAAAACTTGGAACAAACTCGAAAAGTACGAAAGCCAAAGGAAATAAACAAATTTGCGAAACATGATGAAATAAGATACGTAAAAAGTAAAAGTAGCTGCGAAAATGAAATAGTTGAGAGCTTAAAGCTAGAACGGAGCTCAGCTGTGTTTGGAGATTGGAGATTGGAGGTTCCGCTGGTGCTGTTATTTATAGAGTGGGAATTGTGTGAAACGTGTGCACATCAATTGAATAGATTTATGGCGAAAATCACTGGGCAAATGGTGCAGAGAACCAAGACAAAGGCGCGCTCCGATTGGAATCAATAAGCCATAAACTGAAGTCATCTAAGCAGCAGACGCACAGATCGACAGACGCACAAACAGACGGACGGACGGTCGGACTGATGGAGGGATGGAGGGAAACTCTCACACGTGCATGGCTAAACAATCAAAAAAACTTCTCAAATAAAATAAAATATATATAGTCAATGTAGAGACACACAAAGATAGCATAAATTGTTGTTGCGAATAAAAGTTGTTGGCATAAAGTTATATCCTGTGTGTTGTGCGATTTTCTGCTCGACTTACCTGTTTTAATTAACTTAAAGTTGACATTGTTCTGGGACTTGAACGCCTCGTTCAGGCTGCTGTGACTGTAATCCTTTAGAACACCGCTGTAGGACGCCATGCTGCCCTGCGGGCTAAGGGAACCACCGCGTGGTCCCCTCCACCCGAAGAAACTACGATTTTTTGGACCACTTGAAGATTTTCCCAAAGAATCTGTATAAACGACAAACAAACAATTATTAATATATTCGAAAATATATATACATTTGCATTTAAATTTCAGAAATAACGTAATAATTGAAATCAATCAACAATTAATTCAAGAATAAAAAATAAACAAGCAAGTAAAATCAAATCAATGCAAACGAATTAAATTTCTCAAACATGAAAACGAAATATGTAACAGAAATCTGTTTCAATTATAACAAAACTCAATCTGAAATTTGTATAAACGGCATTCGAGTATCTGTAAGTGAATAAAAAAATATAACGGAATATACAAAATGTAAAGAAAGAAAAATAACTGAAATTAAACAGTAGCCAAGTTGTTCCCCCCTCTAATTTTCTCATCGAAATCTTAGACGATTGCTGGCACGCCAGGAATTCTCATTTTCTCACATTGTGCCCGTATCTCCCTCTCATGATAAATACAAAATTATATTGGACTGACGTGCCAGACAAGCTGTCCATAGACATCCCTCTACACTTTCCACTCTCCACTTATAGCTCCCCATAGTCAATTTCCTATCATTGTGGAGCTTACAATCAAACAAATCGCTGCTTCTCATATTTATGCATAAATAATGAGGCACGAGGTGAGGTTCCCCCTTGTAGGTCCTCCGTCCACCGTCCCCTGTGTTCTTTGTGTTTTCAGTTGAGCAAACGGTGAATTCAAGTGCTTTTGGCCGTGTGGCGCCCATTACAAAAGTCAACATATACATCGAATTGAATTGAATGCCAAGAATCGGAATCCCAAGACGCTTGTCGAACACGAGGAATCCTCCGCTCCAACAATTTTAGGCTCATTTCAAATTCAATCGATAAATGAAGCGTAATGCTATTGGCTTTACGATATTGTTTGTTGTTCCCAAAAAAAAAAGTAGCGGTCAGGAATCCCTATAGGGTCCTGCTCATTTAATAGCTGACCAGCTGCGGTTCTATCCAAGTGTCTGTCTGCTTCATTGGGGGGTTTTTTATTTTTTGGCTATAGAAATTATTTAGCGCCATCAAATGACGCACAAGAGCAACAGCAACAGCAGCTGCACCGCATGTGGCATGCCACACGCTCCATCCTCTTTATGTCGTGCCGCCGTCGCAACCTTTTATGCTTTCCGACTGCAATTTTAAACGAAATAAACAAGGCGTGTGCTCCGAGATTGTCAGACAGCTACCATCATCCGATCCCAACTCATCTTTGGCTTGGAGCATCACGTAGCTGTGCACGTTGTTGATTTAGTTTCACTTTCTAGTTGAGAACCGAGTTGAGCTGGTCATCAAATTTGCCGCGCTCTGAACTTTTAAATGAATTCCAAGTGGGGCGACAGCTTGACTTTGGCCCCATCTTGAGTCCTGCACACAGACTCCGTACTCGTGCTCACGTGCTGCTGTTGCCGTTGTTGATTACACTTCACGCCCGGCTAAGCTTCGCATCCATTGAAGGCGTCCGCACGCACACCAGGCAGGCAAGGCATGCAGGCAGGCAACGCAAGCAGAGTTGCACTCATGGAATTATGTTCGTGCCCATTTTTAGAGTGGAAAAAACACAGCGAGTGCCACTGTGCGGAGTGTGAGCGTATTTCGTGCCTCTCTTTCTCTCTCTCTCAGTCTCTTCTATACATATTCTTGCCAAAGGCAACATGCACGCAATGCAAGGTTAAGCTCTGACATGAGTGTGTGTGCGTTTCGTCAGTATACGTATAAGAGTGTACGTGTGCGTGTGTTGGTGTTTTTGTGGGCATATGCAGGCATGCACATAATCCTATTTGCATGCAAGTAACTCAGCCAGGCACCGACATCATTGCATGTGTGATAAGAATTAGGATAAGACGACAGTCAGTCAGTCAGTCAGTCGGTCAGTCATTCTATCATTACAGCCTGCCGGCATTACAAGTTAAACTGAAGCAGCTTAAACACACTTACTCATTGCCACAATGGGCATTACTTTTTGCATACTCACACAACAGGCAGATATAGTCAAAAATGTAGCATGCAGAAGCTTGCCTTCACTTGCAGAGTTTAATATGCACAACATTGTTGCTTTTGACACGTTTTACAATTTTTCACTTCCACAATTACTAGTTTAAGCGGGAAAAGACACGATGCCAATTAGTTTACAATCGGACTGGTTCATTAGTTCTACTAAGAACAAACTTATCGTTGGCTACGTTCATTTCGTTCAGTTATCGCTTATCGCGCAACTAGCGAAGCGCGCGATCGTTAAGCACGATCGAACTAGTTCAAACCTGATGCAGGATCGGTTCGTTCATTAAGATCAGTGCATTGATCTATCGAAAAGTGGTGTGATGAATTTGTGCGGGAAATAAGAGAAACGCGTTTCTATTAAATAAATTAATGTTTGGCAGGTGAGTAAACTGTTAGAATTGTGTGCGTTAATGTGCTAGACTCGGTGATAAATCAAGTTGTGGCTAATAAAGTCAACTCAACGAGCCATATTGCTGCTATAAATTTACCCCCCCCACCATCACCATACATTCGACTTTCTCTTCTTCGGTTTTCTTGCAACAAAGTTGGGAAATATTTAAGCTCTGCAAGGAAGGAAAATGCAATAAAATCATCTCAAAAGTGCAGTTAAAACTTGCAAAAACTAGTACTAGTCTTCTTTCATCATTTTTTTTTTTTTATGTTTTGCGCTTGTTTTTCGGGAGTCAATCAATCAAACGGTGTACGCAACATTTTTTTTAGAGTATGTGTTTCTTTTTTTTGCGGCAGCTTGCGGCGCAGCAGCAGCAGCAGCGGCAGCAGCAAAAAAAAAAATGTATAGAAACTGTAAACAATTTGATTAGCTTGTGAAAAAATAGTTTTTGGGGGCACCTGTCACCTTTGGAGTGGGCTCCGCCGCCGCCGCCACCACCGCCACCAGCACTGGTTGGTGTCGATGCCCCAGCAGCTCCACTACTTCGCCCAGCACCGCCTCCGCCGCCCGCCTCATCCCATTGCTCGGCGCTGCGTGAACGCGCGTTGAGCGCACGCTCGCGTTCCTCCCGCGGCGAACGTGCAAATAGACCACCACCGGAGCTGCCAGCTGGACTCCGTGCCCGCGGCGAGTCATAGACACCCGCATAGTTCTCCAATGGTGGCGAATATCCGCGTCCGTCCGCTGGCGCCGTGTTTGGTGTGCGTGGCTGCAGTTTGATGACCGGTTCCCGTGCCTCAAAGAATGCATCAAAGTTGTTCTGACGCAGGTTCTCGCTGCTAAACACCGGATTCTCCACATGCACATGCACATCCTCACGCAACCGATTGCTCTCCTTTTCTCGCGTATCCGACGATGTGGAGCGTCCCAATCTACCCAGCGGTATATGAAGTTTGGGACGCAATCTTGACTTGCTGCCGGTGGGAGATTTGTTGGCCGCTCCACTGCTGCTGGGAGAACGTTCCGGCGGCAGATCCATCGGTGACATGGGTCGACCCCAGCCCGGTCCGAAGTGGGCATGTGTGGGATCCGGTGTGGGTGGCTCCAGAAAGATGCTGGGGCTACGCGAACGCGTGTCGAGCAAAGCGCTCGATGATGCTGCTCCATAGTCGGTTAGACGTGGATCAGCACTCTCCTCCTCATAGTAGGCGCTGCTGCGCTGGAATGGTGCCCGTCCAGTTGCTCCGCTTGCTGATGAATTGCTATTGTTATTGTTGCCTTGCATGCTAGCGTCATTATACATGGACGTGGAGCTCAGCGGACGCTGATGTGGCAGCAACGGCGTCAATGGCCGCGAACGATTGCTCCTAACGCTGGAACGTTTGCTGCCCCCCAGCGACTGATTGCAGTTCGAGTGGGTCAAAGAGGCACGCGAGGTCCGCCTTATAGGTGTCTGTGGGGGACTCTGGGATTGAGCTGAAAGTGCAGGTTCCTCAAAGCTAAAGATGCTACTATTGTTGTGCTGGAAAGTTGGACTAGTTGGCGATGCTGGTGGCAGCGTCAGGTGCTTAGTGGGCGAATTGGGCGGAGTAGGTGCGGCTAAAGTAGTGGGAATGCGTTGAGGTATAACTATGGGCTCTGCTGCGGTGCTGATCGCACCTGAGGTCCACTGGCCGGAATACGATTCGGGGCTGGTGGCGGCGTTGGCAATACAGTTGACGTTGCTGAAACTGGTTTTCTTGGTGGTGCTGGTGCTGGTGCTGGTGCTGGTTGTGGTTGTGGTTCTGGTTGGATACTCGATGGGCACGAGTGGTTCACGAAGGCAGTCGAGTGTGGGTCGTGGTTGTACGCGTGGCGCAAAGAAACCATAGGTCATCAAGATGAGCTCATCGGCGGGATATATTACGTACATTCCTCAATGTCCCCATGTGACATGGTGGCGGATCCTGATCTATGAATGTTTCACGGGGTTTTACCTAACTAAACTATATGTGGGAGCTATATATATATTTGGGGGCGTGGGGGAAAATTCGTCTAATCTCTAACTATATATCGCTGTCTCTGTTTCTGTTTCTGTCTATGACTTTGTCTTTGTCTTTTACCTATTCGAGTTTTTTTTCTTTGCAGTGTCGTTTTGTCTTTTATCAAGTTCCGTTGTCTCTCACTAAAAAACTGAATAATAATTACATCAACTAAATAGATAATTACGCATAGAAATTAATAATCATATATAGTATAATATTTATAGTTTACGGGGGGGTGTATAATTGATTTAAGTTATTAACTAATTTGGCGCGTACTTTTTTCAACTTGGGTTTATCACAAAGCGAGTTCGAACTTTTTGGTATCGTGTTGTCATTTAGAGCGCTGCATCCTCGTCATAACTGCAAAATAAAAGGGAAAGAGAAGATGGACATACGTTAATTAAAATGTCATTAATTAAAGCATTGACTGCACTTTTTCTTCACTTCATTGGTTTATTTATTTATTCAGCTGGCAGCTGTAATAAAACTGCATAAAAACTCCCACACAGCCACAGTCATTAAATTATTAAACAATTTTCTTTATATGACAGAGATAGCAATAGACTGAGAGAGAGAGAGAGAGAGGGAGAGATGTAGTACGAGACTTCTGCTCATTAAATTGTTTACCATTTGAATTCATTGCTTGGCAACTTTTTGGCCTACGAAAAACCAGAAGTTTTTCTTACACTCCCTTGCACTATGGGCCAATAGTCGAAGTTTTTCAATTAAAATACAAAACTATAGCTAATTATAATGATATAAATTCAACATATTAGTTGAAATATAAATAAAATAAAGGATTTTGATCCATATACATTCTTTTTTATTTTCATTAAAAAAAAGTTCAAAAATTCTCATTCATAAAGCTCCTATTATAAATGAAAAAATGAATATTGACATTAACGAAATACTTCTTAAGAATCTAATTGTATATTTGTTATTTTAGGAAATATATTGAAATATTTTCTTTTAATTAAACTTTTCCAAGCAAGCTGTCAACATTTTCTTATTTAGACTTCATTAAATATCAATAATGAATATCTATTCACAATTCTCGACTTTCTGCCCATAGTACCTCTTCCAGTCCCAGCTGCTGCTGCTGTTTCGTTTCATTTCTTGGATCAACTTTGTGGACCTCAGGCAACAACAGGCGAAAAGTTTTTTTTGGTATTCTCTTTTCTTTGGCCACAACTTATCACATATCTTGAGCTTGCCCAAGGCCAAGTGAGCAGCCATCCTGCAGGATAATGCGTAGTTAGCCTCAGTTAGTTCGTGATGCCTTATTGAGTATTCAATGGTGCCGAACTGTGCACAAATTAACACACAAATTAGCTCAACTAAAGAGGGAGACAGCAACTGAGACAAAGAGAGATGGTGATAGAGAGAAAGAGAGAGACAGAGAGAGAGAGAGAGATAGACTGACCAACTGAAATTATGCGCATAAAAAGGATTATTATTATTATCCTGTCGGTTTATGAGGAAATTGATGAGCCAGATTAATTGAAATATGTCTGCCTGTCAATGCATTGATTCCTATCCAAGGCATCCTGCTGGAATTGTTAATGCCCTGGAGTTGAGCTCCTTTTAATTGATTTGCAGGTTAAAGAGGCGCTAAGCAGGGGTTGCCCCAGTGATAAGTCCTTTTGATGACAGAGCCTCAATTTACAAAATGTCTTTGGATAGTTATATTCATTAAAAAAAAACGTATACGAAATTAGAAATTATTAAATTTTTCTGGTCGAAAATGTTCAAGTTCTCAGGTATTTTTTGGTAGACTCTGGGATCTTTTTACATGGTCTTATAGTTGACATTCCCTCAAGTTTTTTTCTTGAGAGACACAACTTAGTTTTCCTAAGTTTTGATGACAGTCGCTTCCTTTTTAGGTCTTCCCTTAGACTACAGGGTATTCAGAATTGATGGTGTCTGCCATTGAAAACTGAAAACTGACAACAGTGCAAACAAACTGCAATCTAAAGTGATTTATGATAATGGCAACTGCAGACAATCCCTACAAATATAGAGAATGAGTTTGAAATACAAAGAAATGAAATGAGTTCAAATGTTTTAGCATAATATATATAAAAAAACAAATAGTTGTAAAGTATATGTTTATGCTTGAGGTGTTTTACAATTGAAATTGAAATTGAAAGAATTGTTGTGTTAACTCATTGATTTATGGGAAAGACCTGGTAACCTACAAGTAGATAAACAATAAAAAAGAACCTGAAAACTTAAGTAATATTGACATTCCTTGGCCAATGGCCAGCTGAAATCTACACGGCATTGAAATGTGCCGATGATGCTGACAGCGAAAGAGATAGCAAATATATATATATATAGAGAGAGAGAGGTAGAGATAAATAGATAGAGAGAGAGAGAAAGATTGAAAACTTAAATCGTTGGCGATTAAATTCTTATTGTCATAAGCCGACAGACCTTGCCTCCGCGGCGAGGAAATGCAATCTGTGTAGACGAGGCAAACCGACAAATAAAATCTGCATCGATAAATAACGTAACATAAATAAATAAATAAATAAATAAATAAATTGTCTAAGATGTGCCATAAATCATGGCTAAAAGAACAAATATTTTTGAAGGCGAAAACACGAGCAAAATATCTGTTTGCGAATTTTATTGGCAACGTGAATTATTTATAAGCAGCGCAAATACGCGGCACTTGCCACGCCATTGGGGCATGCAACACAAAAGGAAATCAACTATAAAATTCTACCAAAAATTATAACAAACTAATACTTATTTTATCATTGTAAAAAATAATTGTGGTGGAAAAAATGGTGTGGAAAATGCCATCAGAAGCTCAGATTGACTTGCGCTAAACGATTGATGGGTTTTTGAAGCTTGCAGCTATGCAAATATTTTGGTTCCATTTGGCAGCCACAACATAATACACACACTTTACTTTCCAAACACACTCACACACACACACACATACATGTATAGAGTTATATGGTCGCCGTCGCAGGATAATTGAATTGTTTTGCAGCACTTTAGCAGCTCGTTAAATCTGTCAACATTGATCAATCAGCCAGGAGTTGACTTTTTGACAACTTTAAGCAAAAGTTAACTTACTCTTAAATATACTATATACATATACATATACATATATCTATGTACATACATATATATGTTATTTCCCCAAATGGGCAAAGTTTTTCGTACACTGCCTGAGGTCCTTGGGGGTTCAAATGGCATCAAGCAAAAAAAAAAAAAAAAAAAAAACAGACACAAAAAAACACAAAGTGAAAGCAATTTTGAACAAAATGCACAAACACAACGATGAATGCCCTCGGCATCTTGTTGTTGTGCCATAAAAGTGCAACTCTAACGGTAACTATATAAAATTAATTAACTACACAAAAAAAAAAAAAAATAAAGAAGGGAAGGGAAGGGAAGGAAAAGAAAAACAATGAACAATTCTGAAACAGTCACAGGGACACAGACACAGACACCGAGCAGCTGTGACAATGACAGTGACAACGCCAACGGTGACTGAGAGTTGCCATTATAACAGCAAACAGACAGGGGGGGAAACAGTCGAAGAGGGTCGCGGAGAGGGGAATGGGGTGACAATGAGAGGAGGCGCAGTCACAGTCACAGTCGGTTTGCTACTTTTGAAGCTCTGCCTTGTGCTTATCATTCACGACAATGCTCAGCGGGGGGAAATGAAAATGAGACATGAAGAAATGGGAAATGGGAAAAGGGAAATGGCAAATGAGAGACGAACAGCAAAATGGATAGACGAATACGCAATGCACTCAAAAACAGGTAAAAAGCAGAGAAATTGAAAAACAGAGAAAACTTGATTAATTGATAAAAAGTATTTTTTTTTTTTAAGCTGAATATTTTATTTACAAGTTTGCTGCTAGCTTCTGCTGTAAAGTTTGTGGAAAATTTTATAATTTAATACATATTTTTAAAAAATATTGATAAATTTAACTTAATATTTGTTGGTCTTAATTGACTGATTAATATTATTTTAAAAGCAAACAATATAAACAATTTAATCAGGAAAAAATACTTCATTGAAAATGATAAAAAATCAAGAAGTATAATTATTTATTTTTTTATATTAAAATTGTAAAACAAATTGTTTTTAATATAGTTAATGTCGCAGAAATATGTATTATTATATTTTATATTTATTATTTGCTTCCACTGAATTTATTATCAGAAAGTTTAATAAATTTGTATTATTATATTTTATTTATTATTTGCTTCCACTGAATTTATTATCATATAGTTTAATAAATAATGTTTCGCAGCCATATTTTTTCTTTATGAGTTTTCAATTTTATCCCAGAAATACTACTACTTTTTTGCTATTGCTTATTATTTAATATTTGATTAGATTGCTTTGTAAAGATTGTTGAGCAGCAAATTTAAATTTTATTATCATTTTCTTTTACACTCAACTTTTGATCAGGTAGCTTAATAAATAATACATAATAATAATTTGATAAATGTAAACCAAAAATGCAGAGCAGTGAAAATCATCGCAAATAATTTTTTTCTTTTTTTTTGTGAGAAATAAACATAAAGCATCTCTTCACACGTTGCCACATTTTGAGCTCATTAATGAGATGCACACTCTCTGAATCACATGCGGTTGAAGGAAAAATGGTATAAACAATTTTGTGCCACATGCGAATGCAAATCGAATAGTTATTAATCATCATTTAATTTGCTGAATTTTGTTTATTTTTGCAATGAATCCAATTTGACAGATAAGGGATAGGGGTTGTTTAAGAGGGGGTGGTGGGATACATGCATGCAACAAATCAGTTAATGGAAGTCTCGAGCTGCCACAAAAGTTAACTGACAGTCGGACATGTGACGCGCAGGAGGCATAGCAACCACAGCAACAACAGCCTGTTGCATATTTGATGATCAAGCCAATATACCCCAAAATAAACGGGGGTTGGGCTATCATAATCAGGAAACGGCTGAAAGACAGAAAGACAGAGAGACAGAGAGACGGGAAAGGCAAATGGCAACAAGCGGGCAAACATAGCATAGCAAATGTTATAAATAAACAAAAAAAACAAGCTGCAACGTTGTACGGTATCATGATGCTTTGGCGTCTGCCTCAAATACCCTTGCCACACGCTATCTCTATCTCGCTCGGCCCCGTAACTCTCTCGCTCTGTTGCCGTCTCGTTCGCTTGCCAAAATTTTGGCAGCCTTTGCATTGGCAAGAAAGCGTAGCGAGGAAGCAAACTTGACTCAAGTGCATTGTCAAGGTACGGGCAGGCCACACACACAAACACACACACACAAACACACACACACACAGACATTTATACATATATACATATATATATACAGTTAGATGTATCTCTACATAATTGCAAGTGCAGCATTTGATTTATTTATTTTTATTCAAAATGAACTTGTCGCACATATAAATTAACTCAAGTTGCTATTGAAATGCCTGAGCAAATGCTCATCACAACTAAGAATACCGATTTAATATAGAATTAGCTGTAAGTCATCAAATTTATATTATACATTTAGGCATAATATCCCCATAATTCCCTTATTGAAATGCGACTTTGCTGGTAGTCAAAAGAAAAAAAAAAACAGCTACAAACTGGCAAAACAGTTAGGGGAGAAAAGCTTAAGCCTCACACAGAAAAATATATAAAAAAAAAAAAATATACAAAACAAACTCAATTTATGAAAACATGCAGACAACATGGCATCCACAGAGGCAACAAAAAATTGGTGGAGGTGCAAAAATTGCGTATACGCAGCGTGGGCTGAGCTTTTAGCTAGATATTGGCTGCTTTGACAAGCCCATTTGGAGCTGTGACATGCTGTCCAGGTATACCCAACAACAAAAAAAAAAAAAAACAACAACATAATAAACTGAATAAGTCTCACTCTATAGCCATCTCTTTCTCGGCGACTATTGCTGTCTCTGTCGCTATGTGGAAACAGGCTTGCGATGCTTACGCATTAAGCTAATTAGGCTAACATGTTGTTTCAAAATGCAAACATGTACATACATACGTATGTGTGAGAGGATACCCCTTAGCTGTTGGGTATGCTCAACTTATACTCACCATTTAGAGCAGCTGTGTGGTGAGCAGGCGTTGAAATCCTTTGCTTGAATTTATGGCTGACATTTTAAGTAATTTGCACAATATTTACTATGATTTATATGCACACTTAGTGAAGCCACAAAATATTGTATTAAGTTTATATGCCGCAATTATTTTTGTAACATTTTTGTTGATTTTTCTTCCATATATATATATATATTTTTTTTTTTTTGTTTTGTTTCTTGCTGTGGTTTTTAGTCGATTTGTGGCTATGCTTTAGTTTTCAGCTTAGTTAAACCAACACATTTGTTTAATAATTTCACTTTTTTAACACACACACGCTCGGACGCGGGGCAAAGAGGGAGAGGCTATGGAAGCAGAGAGAGAGAGAGAGGCAACAACAGGAGCAGGAACGCCAGCGACCGACGATCGACGAACGACGTTGAATATTCGACTGAGGCTCAGCAGCTGTAAATGCTATTTTGACAAATTTTGTTTTTGTTTTTGTTTCGCTTTTCTTTCTTCTTGCTATGCTTGCGTCGTGCGATTCTCATGGCACTTCGTGTGTTTACTCTGCACACCATTATTATGTTATACTATTTTATAATATAAAATACTTGAGTATACATTATATATGTTTTCGGCATAGTTTTAAGTTGTATTTTTTTTTTATAATTTTATTGCTGCCTTTTGAACTTATCAGCCCTGATTGATAATTCGCTCGCTCTCTTTCTCACTCTCTCTCTCAACTGTTTGTTGTCACTTTTCACACTCTCACTCGCTCTCTTGATGTATATATTTTGCTCTCTTTGTGTTTGCTGTTTGTCTGAGAAGACTACGCGGCGTATACGCGATTTGTTTGTTGATGACGTAGCAAGAGCGCACGTCTCGTTTGGTTTAGTTGTATCCAGGCAAATGACGTCACCGTTTTGTCACAGCTGTCACGCGCACACACAAACACCTACACACACACACACACACATACAGTTACACTATTTATAGCTGACACGGCCGCTGCCGCTGCCACAGCATCGCTGGCTGCTAATTTTCGCAAAGTGTTTTTCTTTGCGCTTTTCTTGGACTCGGACCGCCGTCTGAAAATAGAAAAATAAGAAACCAAAGCAAATCAAATATAAATATAAGACAACAACGAGTGCGCGTACAAGAATATAGCAACTAATATATATAACTACATATGTACATACGTGATATATGCAAATTGTGTGTGAAACTCATTGAAATGTTTGCGCGTATTCAAAATATGATTTTCATATTACCCGTTTTTCTTCTTTTGCTCGAAATAAAACTGACAGCAATTGCAACAACAGCTGATTACTCATGCCACACTAATTTCCCACTGTTTGCCACATTCAATTGCATTAAAATTATAAATGGCATCACGCGCATTGCCTGAATATAACATTAACATACATATATATATCTATATATTTTTAGTGACAGGTAAATGCATCTCCAGCTGAAGGCTTCGCTAGCCCAATTTCTAATTATTATTTATGACGCCTGTCAGCAGGGATATCTAGCTGCTGTTGATGATGACGACAATCTCACCGCTCATGATGTTGTGATGACGATGACAACATGCAAATTAAGCTACAAATACATATACACACATTCCTATATATAGCGTGTTTTTATGTACTTACAACTAGTCAGCAGTTTTGCTGCTTGAGCTGTGACTGAAAGCAAAAACAAGCTGAACTCGGCATATTCAAATCCCAAACAAAATTTACCTTCACAGAAATTTAAATCATTACGTTTTGGCGAAGCCAATGCCAAGTTATGCCATTTTGAAGAAATTCTTCATAGAAACCCTATTTTTGATTATAATTCACATTATTAGCTATATTTTCAAAAAATATTGCTCAAAATTAAGTGCGGTAAAGTTTTAATAATCATTTTGACACCAGAAATTGACTGAGCGCAAAAAATCCCGATTAGAAAATTTTCACCATTTTTGACTTCTTATCAAGGGGTTAGTATGGAAAACTGGCTAAAAATTTCGAAAATCTGAAAACTGCCAATATCAAGAAACCTTAAATGCAGTTTTATGATATATTCAAAACCATTGACAGAAGTGAAAAAATTATGAAAATCGGTTGAGTTTTGGCGAAGTTATGGCTGTTCAAAGTTTAGAAGGTACACTTTGCATAGAAAATCCGAATTTTCGGTCTTTTTTACCCACATTTTTGTCCATATTTTCTAAAGTTATTCTCCAAACCAAATCGAGTATAGTTTTTTATTCTTATTACGATACCAGAAATTAACAATGAAAAAATTACTAGAATCGGTCAAAATTTGGAAAACTAATGATTGTTCAAAATGTAAAAGGGATCTCTCCAATAGAAAATGTCTGTTTTTGATCGTATTTTTGCACATTTTTAGCCATATTTTCTAAAATATTGGACCGAATCAACTCCGTTTAGGTTTTTTATGCTTATTTTGACACCAGAAATCGACTGGGCGCAAAAAATCCCGATTAGAAAATTTTCACCATTTTTGACTTCTTATCAAGGGGTTAGTATGGAAAACTGGCTAAAAATTTCGAAAATCTGAAAACTGCCAATATCAAGAAACCTTAAATGCAGTTTTATGATATATTCAAAACCATTGACAGAAGTGAAAAAATTATGAAAATCGGTTGAGTTTTGGCGAAGTTATGGCTGTTCAAAGTTTAGAAGGTACACTTTGCATAGAAAATCCGAATTTTCGGTCTTTTATACCCACATTTTTGTCCATATTTTCTAAAGTTATTCTCCAAACCAAATCGAGTATAGTTTTTTATTCTTATTACGATACCAGAAATTAACAATGAAAAAATTACTAGAATCGGTCAAAATTTGGAAAACTAATGATTGTTCAAAATGTAAAAGGGATCTCTCCAATAGAAAATGTCTGTTTTTGATCGTATTTTTGCACATTTTTTGCCATATTTTCTAAAATATTGGACCGAATCAACTCCGTTTAGGTTTTTTATGCTTATTTTGACACCAGAAATCGACTGGGCGCAAAAAATCCCGATTCGAAGATTTTCACCATTTTTGACTTTTTATCAAGGGGTTAGTATGGAAAACTGGCTAAAAATTTCGAAAATCTGAAAACTGCCAATATCAAGAAACCTTAAATGCAGTTTTATTATATATTCAAAACCATTGACAGAAGTGAAAAAATTATGAAAATCGGTTGAGTTTTGGCGAAGTTATGGCTGTTCAAAATTTAGAAGGTACACTTTGCATAGAAAATCCGAATTTTCGGTCTTTTTTACCCACATTTTTGTCCATATTTTCTAAAGTTATTCTCCAAACCAAATCGAGTATAGTTTTTTATTCTTATTACGATACCAGAAATTAACAATGAAAAAATTACTAGAATCGGTCAAAATTTGGAAAACTAATGATTGTTCAAAATGTAAAAGGGATCTCTCCAATAGAAAATGTCTGTTTTTGATCGTATTTTTGCACATTTTTAGCCATATTTTCTAAAATATTGGACCGAATCAACTCCGTTTAAGTTTTTTATGCTTATTTTGACACCAGAAATCGATTGGGCGCAAAAAATCCCGATTCGAAGATTTTCACCATTTTTGACTTTTTATCAAGGGGTTAGTATGGAAAACTGGCTAAAAATTTCGAAAATCTGAAAACTGCCAATATCAAGAAAACTTAAATGCAGTTTTATTATATATTCAAAACCATTGACAAAAGTGAAAAAATTATGAAAATCGGTTGAATTTTGGCGAAGTTATGGCTGTTCAAAGTTTAGAAGGTACACTTTGCATAGAAAATCCGAATATTTGGTCTTTTATTCCCACATTTTTGTCCATATTTTCTAAAGTAATTATCCAAATCAAATCAAGTAAAGTTTTTTATTCTTATTACGATACCAGAAATTAACAATGAAAAAATTACTAGAATCGGTCAAAATTTGGAAAACTTATGATTGTTCAAAATGTAAAAGGAATCTCTCCAATAGAAAATGTCTGTTTTTGATCGTATTTTTGCACATTTTTAGCCATATTTTCTAAAATATTGGACCGAATCAACTCCGTTTAGGTTTTTTATGCTTATTTTGACACCAGAAATCGACTGGGCGCAAAAAATCCCGATTCGAAGATTTTCACCATTTTTGACTTTTTATCAAGGGGTTAGTATGGAAAACTGGCTAAAAATTTCGAAAATCTGAAAACTGCCAATATCAAGAAACCTTAAATGCAGTTTTATTATATATTCAAAACCATTGACAGAAGTGAAAAAATTATGAAAATCGGTTGAGTTTTGGCGAAGTTATGGCTGTTCAAAATTTAGAAGGTACACTTTGCTTAGAAAATCCGAATTTTCGGTCTTTTTTTACCCACATTTTTGTCCATATTTTCTAAAGTTATTCTCCAAACCAAATCAAGTATAGTTTTTTATTCTTATTACGATACCAGAAATTAACAATGAAAAAATTACTAGAATCGGTCAAAATTTGGAAAACTTATGATTGTTCAAAATGTAAAAGGAATCTCTCCAATAGAAAATGTCTGTTTTTGATCGTATTTTTGCACATTTTTAGCCATATTTTCTAAAATATTGGACCGAATCAACTCCGTTTAGGTTTTTTATGCTTATTTTGACACCAGAAATCGACTGGGCGCAAAAAATCCCGATTCGAAGATTTTCACCATTTTTGACTTTTTATCAAGGGGTTAGTATGGAAAACTGGCTAAAAATTTCGAAAATCTGAAAACTGCCAATATCAAGAAACCTTAAATGCAGTTTTATTATATATTTAAAACCATTGACAAAAGTGAAAAAATTATGAAAATCGGTTGAGTTTTGGCGAAGTTATGGCTGTTCAAAATTTAGAAGGTACACTTTGCATAGAAAATCCGAATATTTGGTCTTTTATTCCCACATTTTTGTCCATATTTTCTAAAGTAATTATCCAAACCAAATCAAGTAAAGTTTTTTATTCTTATTACAATACCAGAAATTAACAATGAAAAAATTACTAGAATCGGTCAAAATTTGGAAAACTTATGATTGTTCAAAATGTAAAAGGAATCTCTCCAATAGAAAATGTCTGTTTTTGATCGTATTTTTGCACATTTTTAGCCATATTTTCTAAAATATTGGACCGAATCAACTCCGTTTAAGTTTCTTATGCTTATTTTGACACCAGAAATCGATTGGGCGCAAAAAATCCCGATTCGAAGATTTTCACCATTTTTGACTTTTTATCAAGGGGTTAGTATGGAAAACTGGCTAAAAATTTCGAAAATCTGAAAACTGCCAATATCAAGAAACCTTAAATGCAGTTTTATTATATATTCAAAACCATTGACAAAAGTGAAAAAATTATGAAAATCGGTTGAATTTTGGCGAAGTTATGGCTGTTCAAAATTTAGAAGGTACACTTTGCATAGAAAATCCGAATATTTGGTCTTTTATTCCCACATTTTTGTCCATATTTTCTAAAGTAATTATCCAAACCAAATCAAGTAAAGTTTTTTATTCTTATTACAATACCAGAAATTAACAATGAAAAAATTACTAGAATCGGTCAAAATTTGGAAAACTTATGATTGTTCAAAATGTAAAAGGAATCTCTCCAATAGAAAATGTCTGTTTTTGATCGTATTTTTGCACATTTTTAGCCATATTTTCTAAAATATTGGACCGAATCAACTCCGTTTAAGTTTTTTATGCTTATTTTGACACCAGAAATCGATTGGGCGCAAAAAATCCCGATTCGAAGATTTTCACCATTTTTGACTTTTTATCAAGGGGTTAGTATGGAAAACTGGCTAAAAATTTCGAAAATCTGAAAACTGCCAATATCAAGAAACCTTAAATGCAGTTTTATTATATATTCAAAACCATTGACAAAAGTGAAAAAATTATGAAAATCGGTTGAATTTTGGCGAAGTTATGGCTGTTCAAATTTTAGAAGGTACACTTTGCATAGAAAATCCGAATATTTGGTCTTTTATTCCCACATTTTTGTCCATATTTTCTAAAGTAATTATCCAAACCAAATCAAGTAAAGTTTTTTATTCTTATTACGATACCAGAAATTAACAATGAAAAAATTACTAGAATCGGTCAAAATTTTGAAAACTTATGATTGTTCAAAATGTAAAAGGAATCTTTCCAATAGAAAATGTCTGTTTTTGATCGTATTTTTGCACATTTTTAGCCATATTTTCTAAAATATTGGACCGAATCAACTCCGTTTAAGTTTTTTATGCTTATTTTGACACCAGAAATCGATTAGGCCCCAAAAATTCCGATTTTAAGACTTTTACAATTTTTGACTTTTTATCAAGGTATGGAAAACTGGCTAAAAATTTCGAAAATCTGAAAACTGTTAATATAAAGATACCTGAAATGCAGTTTTATTATTTAATCAAAACCATTGACTGAAGTGAAAAAATTATGAAAATCGGTTGAGTTTTGGCGAAGTTATGGCTGTTCAAAGACTAGAAGGTATACTTTGCATTGAGAATTTACATTTTTTGAATTCTGAATTCTTTTATGAGGGGGTTTGTATGCCAAAATGACCAAAAAATGGACGAAAATTGAAATTCGCCAACTTGGAAAATTTTGTGATGCAGTTTCAATATATGATTAAATTCATTGCCAAAAATGGAAAAATATAAGAAATCGATTGATTTTTGCTTAAGTTATGGCTTCCCAAAGTTATGAGAATTTCCTATTTTGGAATAAAAATCGATTTTATTATAGAAATTTTGGGTAGGAGTAGAAAAATGGTGGATAATTTATGTTGGACTTAATTTCGACTTGAATAATGCAGAGCTTTTTGCGGCGAATAGTTTTGTCAAGTCCGCAACCAACACGCCCACAGTCCGCCCACTGAGCGTATTGTGTTGTTGGGCAGTTCCAAAACAGAAACTGTGTAGTTATGACAGGCAAATTTTGTGTACAGTTATGACTTGCAAATATAAAAACTTTGCTAATTGGTTTGCTGGCAAAAAGTCCATTTTCGAGCAACTCTTCAACCCCCCCTTCAGACTGTAGAAGGTAACAACAACACTACACAACACACTCTGGAAAATTGCGTTAAACAGAGACGGGAACAATGAAAGTAATTGCATTTTGGGTATGCCTTTGATGATGTTGAGTTGACTTTAATCAGATCAAATTAAACAAATGTGTTAACGACGTCAGCAGTTAGTAGAGGCCTCCACCGCCACCGCCTCTGGGTGGATTGGGATTGAAGGGCGATGGACGAGTATCGAAGATGGGATCCTTGTGCCGTGGCAACACCACGAACAGCAACAGCAGCGGCAGCAATGCCAATAGTTTCCTCAAATTGAGTTGCAACATCGTTGGACGAGAACTTTGATTGATGTGAATGGCAGCAAATCCGCCTCGGTTTTATAGTCTGGACATGATCGAGAGGGGAATTTTTTTCCCAGTTCCCGACTATGTTGATAACAGCAGACACTGATAAAGCTGGGAAGCACCTGCTATATAGAGACAGCTATACATCATCAGTCTGGTTTTTATTAGAAGGTCGAACCTTTGAACCTTTGGCAATCTATGGGACGGAAGTGAGGGGTTGTCTACAGTCACTTGATGTTGTTTTTGCATTGCAAATTACGACACAACGAGCTGAAGACGATGAGAACGACGCTGACGTGCGTCACGCCCACAAGCAGACGCCGTTGCCACATGCCACATGCCACTTGCCACTTGCCCTTGTGCCAAACAAGTGTTGGCTGCCACATTGGCCCCTTTGGCTCTATTAGAGCACTTTGTTAGTTTTCTTGCAGCTTCAGTTACAGTCAATGCAACAAAGAGAGATGAGTGATAGAGAGAGAGAGCAAAAGAGAGAGAGAAAGAGAGAGAGAAAGAGGGAGTGAGAGAGACTGAGGAAGTTGGTAGTGGCAGCCCTTCTTCTTTTAAAATTGCCAACTGACATTTTGAGCAATTTTCCCATGCACTTTGAGCCACTTTGAGGTTCATTTTTGGGGCATGCCTCATTAAGTTAGGCAAATTTCTCGACGACTGCTGCTGAAATTTGATGTTGAAAAGTGATTATGTGGAAATCAATAAAGCCATAATATAGCAAAACCGCATAATGATGGCCTAATCAAATATACAAAAAAGTGCGAGAAAAGAAAAGAAAAAAACCTCCAAATTCATTTACCACACAAAAACAATAACAGCCATAAAAGTAAAAATTAAACAAACCAAGAAAAGCAAAAGAAGAAAATGATGAAAACTTTGTATGCATCTAAACAAAAGGCGTTAATGTTTACTTAACAATCGATGGAGCTGCCGTCTTTTGTTGGCCAGAAATGTGTTGGCCATTGGCTTCCCATAGCCATAAATCAAAACAAATGTGCGTATATATATGTTGTGTGTGAATGTGTGTAAGTGTGTGTGTCTTGGGTCAGTTGATGCGAAACATTAATCGATTTTCATTGCTAACGCATAAAAAAATACATTGATGCTCAATGTTTATGCCAACTGCTGAGATAAACAATTGCCGCATCTTTTGCTACCCAAAAACAAAAACAAAAACAAAAAACGAAAATTAATCAGAAAACGAAAATTATAAACAAATGAAATAAATCCAGCTGCGATTGGCATGAATATTTACTCGCACTTCAGCTGCTTCCCGCATTTCCTTCGTCTCCTCCTCCTTTGCCCCACCCACAGTTGGTCTTGCCTTTTGTCTATGTCTATTTTGGCCATGTTCTGTCAATCTTTGTGGCCCTTTGCGTCACTTCTTACATAACTCGGAAAAGTGCCTTTTTATAAATAGTTGGGCTTAGACGACTCGAGTCGACTCGAGTTGAGTTGAGTTGAGTTGAGTTTAGACTGAAGGCTGAGTTGCATTTCCTTCAGATTCCTTGACATTTTTCTTCAGCTCTATTGCCGTCTCTAGCTGTCTCTTTCATTCGTCATTGCTGTGGCTGACATTTTGAATTATTTGCTGAAAAACTCCGCCAAGTTGTTTTTATTTTTGTTGTTCTTGAGCCTGCCTTTGGGGCTAACGACCCGTGGCAACGCAAACAAACCGGCTGGAAAGTAAGTTCCTCCCATTTCCTGCCTTGAAACTGCCAGCGCCTTCAGCCGCTCCCCACGTCAGTCAAATTTCTAGCCAAAAATCACAGCGAGTTCAAACCTTTCCATTTTTTACTGCTATTTTTTTTTATATTTTTCTTTTTTTTTTGTGGTGCGATAAGCGCGAAAAGCAATTCAATTGACATATAAAAATTGTTGTTGTTGCTGTGGGGGTCTAATGAATTCTAAAACTGACTGAAAAACACAACTTTGCTTTCCCTTTGCCGCTGTCTTGTGAGTCGACAGTGAGCGTCATTAGTATATGCCAAAATTATCATATTCCTTGCTCGGCACGTTATGTATTTTAAAGAGATATAAGCAAAAATTAATGTAAGTGAAACAAAAATAATATTTGATAATAATATTTTTATTATTTATTTAAACAAAAAACTAAACAGAATATTTAACAAATTAAATATGTATGTTTAAAAGAGAATTGATAGCACTCTTAAAAACATAGGATTACGTGACGTATACGTCATATTTTAACACTGTTTCACATGGCGTATGCGTAATGTAGAAACCACTTAAAGCGATTATCGCATGCATAACAATTTTTGATGCAAAAGCAACTAAAAAGTATCACCGCCAGTTGAAACATTTCAACAAACATTAATTTGTAAAGTTTACTTTAAAATAAATACTTAAAAACTGAAAATAAAAAAAAAAATTCAAAATTAAATATTTATAATGCTGGCGCTATGCATATTTGAAATAAATTAAAACTATTTGCAAACTAACAGCTTAAGCAACAATATGCAAATTTCGCATGCTACACACACACACACACAGAGAGAAAAATCGCATGCGATAATGCGTGACTTGCATTGATATTTTGTTTGAACGAAAACTTTGGCCATAGACGAGAGTAGCAATCAAATTAGTTAAGCGGATGTGGAGTGGGGTGTTGGCATAGTATACTATGCTGCACGTGCAACACACGCCCCCCACCCCACAAACACACACACACACACATATAGAGAGAGCAAGTCTTTGGCAACTCTCAGGTGGCATAAAACTAATTTACAAGTTTTAGCGCGCAAACGAGTTTGAAATTTGAACGCAACCAAGTTGTGAATATCTATATACGATATATGCTAAATATATATATGTACGTATATATACTATATAGAAAAGTAGAATTGTTAGTCATGCATGCAGCGAGGGGCAAGAATTCTTAGACCAATAAAAGTGCCAGAAAACAGAGTGTATAAATATATAAGGGCTCAAACAAAGGCTAACATAAATATGCATTTCTGCTGCTTCAACTTTTTCTAGATGCGTTCATAAATAAGCAAGTGAGTAGATATAGAGAGAGAGAGAGAGAGATGGCGGAGAGAAAGGGAGTGGGAGTGGGAGTGGGGGTGGCATGGGGGGCAGCGACAAGAGCCCATTTGGCGCTGCCTTTGAGAGGCAACATCAAGTTCATTAGGTATGTATGGGAAGTCTAGTCGGTGGCAGGTAACGCTTAATGCCACACACACACACCCCCCTTAAAATGGCTGCCATAAATGTGCCAGCTCATTTTGTACAACAAACCCAAACCCAACAGGCAGTTAAGGGTGTGTGGAGCGGAAAGTGGGGGGTGGGAGCAGAGGCAGGCAGATTGTTGCCCCTAATGTTATATAGGGACAAGATGAAGCACTTAAGAATGCGTTGTGCGATGTCAGTTCTCTTTGGTATGGGGTAGCAGCTGTCTCCCTCCCTCTCACTCTCTCTCTCCATCTCTTTCTCTTTCTCCCTCTCTCTCTAATGTTATGTATATCTAATATCAGCTGTTTTTGCCTGGACAGACAGGTGATAATGAACATACTTAGCACCCGGACTATAGGTGCTCTCTCTGTGCCCATGAATTCCGCTTCTGGTCCTTTGGGAAGTGAATGGGGCAGGGGATGGTGGGGAGGGGGATGTGTGTCCTTTTGGGTAGTTTGCGCCTAGCACACATGTTGCCATTTAAGCAGTTAATGGCGTGTTTAAAGCTAATTGGCGTTGCCAACTGTTGGGCTCTTGGCCCATAACAGCAGCCGCAAAAGCCAAGTTAAGAGCAGCCCAGCCAAGACAACTCGTCGGCTACTTGTTTATTAACTTTGCAATTTATTTTATGAACTTTTCTGCTGTCATCTGCAGCTCTTTCTCTCTCTTCCACTTTCTCTCTCTCTCTCTCTCTTTCTCTCTCTCAATTCCTGCCTCTAATATATATAGACTCGCTTTTATTGTCTGTCTGCTTCTTATATGTATTTATATTCATTTCTTATTCGTTTCCTGCCACTTAATTGTCTAATAAAAAATGCATGCGTTTTGACTTTGGTGGGTTGATCGATGCAAACAGATATTTAATTGAATAAATCAAATGTAATTGCATAATAATTGTGTTATTAACTTCAACAAATATTTATGAAATCATCATTGAGTTTAATAATTAAGAAACAAAAATAAAATCAAGCAATTTGCCTTTAATTTATATCATAGTATTTTTTTGTAAGGTGCACTTTTTTTCATTATATTTTAAAATACAATATATTTTTCACTTTTAATATTTACCGATAATAATTGTTTTTCATTATTTTACCTATTTCAGGTGTTAATTAACAACCAGAAATTTGCAGCTGATTTTAATAGGAAAGTGAAATTATAAAAATAAAAAGTGCATTAAAAAAAATAATATATATATGCATTTTTTTAAGTGTTAAAAATAAGTGGAAATAGTTCATTATAAAATGAAAATTCATTAATTAAATTTTTTAAGGGTTGAAAAATAAGTGGAAATATTTAATTATCAAATGAAAATGAAATAAAATAAAAAGGAAAGTGAAAGTCAACAATGATTTTTTGTTTCAGTGTCATAAATGATGATATTTATAATTCATAAAGTATTAATGAAAATAAAGTGAATTAAAGGAAATGAATATAAATACTATTAAATAAAAATAAAGGATATTCGCAAAGTGTAGCATAAAGTGATAAAATTTAATAAAAAATATTTTTTTAATGCTGCAGAAAGAGCGAAAAAAAAATTTAAAAAAATGTGAATCAACTTGTGTTTTTTTTTTCGTTTTTATTTTGTAATGAAAAAATAAGGTAAAAATTTCAAAAAAGTGGCATAATTAAATAATACAATTAAAATGAAAATTAATCGAATCGATTTAAATATGAATTCTAATCTTCACGTTTTTAATGGGGTAAGTGACATATTGAAATATATCCAATAACTTATCTTATACTGCTTGACATTCAATATTTATCTATACATACATATTTCAATATGAATATATTATATTTATATATATTATAATTTCTATTTTATAATCCATTTTTTTGAGTTTAAAGTTAAATTATGTATATTTGATTAGCTCTTAATTCAGCTCAGAGTGCCTTAGAATTTAAATCTCTCAACTGTCGTTTCATCGTATTCTCGTATCTCTCTCTCTTTCTCTCTCTTTCTCTCAATCTACCCCTCTTCCTCTTCCAAAGTTGCCCTCTCTCTATTTCTCTGTCTTTCTCTGTGCACTCCTCCATCAATATGTCCCACAATATCTCATCAATTGCCTTTTGTCTGCCTATTTATAGCTATGCCTAAAATGTCATTTGTCACTCAAATAATTGCACGGTATCTGCACGTTGAGTACTCCCACCTGCCGCATTTCCCCCGCTGCTCTTGGGAATAACTCATTTTAGGCTAAGCTCCGTTTTGGTTGTCATGGACAACACTCCTGGGCGCCGTCCACGCTGTTTTGTGTGGACAAATGAGAGAAGGAGCGGCTCCGACAAATGAGAATAGAGAGTCTAGGGCGTGTAGAGA
This sequence comes from Drosophila quadrilineata, assembly GCA_018150725.1. Lineage (NCBI taxonomy): Eukaryota > Metazoa > Arthropoda > Insecta > Diptera > Drosophilidae > Drosophila > Drosophila quadrilineata. Next base: position 5,182,468 of record JAECWN010000407.1, read on the forward strand.
GTAGAGGGGGGTCATGAAAGGTTCCATGGGGATGTCCATTGCCAGGGCCAACGAGGGCGCTCTTCGGCCATCAATGCGAGGCGCTTGGTCACCTGACAGTTAATCAACAAAACACAAAGTAAACAGCAACAAAAGCTGCCCCGCAGCCAAACAAGCTGCACATGCCGCAACATGCCACACACAGTGGCAGCCACAAACACAGTACAGAGAGAGAGAGAGAGGGAGAGAGGGAGTGAAAGTGGGAGAGAAGTGAATGAGCAAGAGGTCCAGCTATGCTACCTTTTGTGCTTTTTGTGTTTTGCCACTAAAAAATTAGTTTCCTTTTTTTGCTTTGGAAAATATTTAAAGCGACGTCTTAACTTTGTAGTCAAGTGTAATGCCTAAATTCCCTCTCTCTCTCTCGGTGCGTGTGTGTGTTTTGGCAGATTGCGTATACGCAACGTCAACCTAATTAAATTTCATGCAGAGCGGACAGACACTTGTTGGCTTATTTGAGGCGTAATCCCCGCCAGCTATCTTCAGAGTGAACTGAGGTGGCATATTGATGGGCACCACTGCCACAGACAGCAACAATGTCAGAGTGAGACAGACTGACAGAGAGAGAGAGAGAGAGAGAGAGAGAGAGAGAGAGCGAGAGGCGGGTTCAGATCAGTTTTGAGATTGATGTTTTGCGGCTGTTTTGGGAATAATGTGAAAATGGCAGCTGTGCTTAAATGCTTAACAAGGCTATAAGCTTGCGGCATTGCGTTCCTTACGTATTCTCTTCGCTTTTGTTTTGGTCAAGCGGCACACAGAGAGAGAGAGAGAGATGGGGAGAGAGAGAAGGGGAGAGAGAAAGTGAGAGAGAGAGGCGGGGTCAGCTCGTTTGTTGGCCGTTATTAGCATGCCCATCATCACGGGCAACTGCCACACAATTTATGCAAAACGTGCTCAAGTGGGGCGCATCGCATCGCATCGCGTGAGTGCCACCAACAACAACAACAATAAGAACAACAACAATAACCAAAACAACAATAACAACAACAACAACAACAACAAACCTGCTGCTCTTTGCAAGCTAACGTTTCATTATCAAACAACATGAAACATAGCAATGTCTGAATTAAATATTAAGCCCTATACATAACAAAAAAAAAATTATTCTTTTATTTAGCTGAATATAAGTTTCTTTATTTTATTTTTATGTATTTAAACTACAGTATTTATACATATTACATATTGCAATATAATGACTGCATTTTCCTATATAAAAACCAATTTATTTCTCGTATGTTCATAAAAAAAAATAAAAAAACTTATACACAAATTAAATTCTTTTATTTGGCTGAATTTATTTTACTTTTAAATTATTTTATTTAGCTGAATTTATTTTACTTTGTTATGCTTTTTCACAATACAAATTATTTCCTTTTTTTTTGTAGGAATTTGTAATTTATTCCATTATTTTTTTTGTCGAATATTTGAATATTATATATTCATTATTTGTTCATATATAAAAAAGTTATTTTTTCCATTTTGCTGATTTTTTGTTATAATTTATACTTTCATTACATATTTATATATATATATATAATTTTGTTATATTATACATACTATGTATTTCATATTGCTCTTTTTTATTGTTATAGTATATTTTATTATATTTTTTATATATATATTTTTTGGAGTCCCAAAAGTTTGCCTTAAAGGTATCGTATTCAGGTCAGCTATGATACTTGAAGGCGACTTTGAGACAAGCCAAGAAACTGAGCGAGACAGCGAAAGAAAAGTGTGAGAGAAAGAGGGACAAGGAGAGAGAGAGAGACAGAGACAGTGAGAGAGAGGAAGAGAGAGAGAGAGCGAGAGAGAGAGAAAGTCGAAATAAATGTTAAGGTCAACAAACAAGTCTCAAATATTCACTTTTTGTAATTGGATGCTGTCGTCTGTGACGCGCTCTGACTCTGACTCTGTTGTGCATACCTTTAGATCCTCACACACACACACACATAGCTACACCTACACATACATATATACAATGTGAAATCCGCGCCAGCGGCGGCCACTCCACAACAACAACAACAACAACAACGACAACAAAGAGAGTGAGGGAGGAATAGGCGAAGGGGAGGAGCACAGAGGTCCGCAATACAAGTTCGTAAAAAGCAAACTCAAATTGTATATGTTGCATGTTTTGTTGCTGCCACCGCACCCCAAACAACACACACATACACCTCTGCATATGTATGTGTGCGCTACTTTATATACATATGTATGTATTATTTTTTTTTCTCTCTCTTTTTTTGAGCTGTTGTGCTTCTTGGTTCGCAATTCAAGCGCATTGTATTCTGTTTGTTTTATAGTTATTGCTTTTGTTTCGCCATCTACCTTTCTCTGTCGCTCTGTCGCTCCGTCTCTGTCTTGTTGTGCATTGTCCATCTCTGTCGCACATTTTATGCACATTTAATCTTATGACAGGCAAAATGTTGTAAAATTGTTTATGGCACTTTGTGACATGGTCAGTTTTTTTTTTCTTCTTGTTTATTCCATTTTACACTCGTCCTTTCACTTATGACTCTCCTGTGTGATTGAGTGTTAGTGTGTGTTTGTGTGTGTGATTCTAACAACGGGATTATAGTAAAAACTTGTCAGGTGATCAGCTTGATATATCCCCAAAAACAAAGTAAATATATCCTTAATCTTCGCTGTAGCTCCAAGTCCAACTAAGCACCTTCTGGCTGTTTTGTTGATATCTCCCAAAAAAAAAATGGTATAAATAAAAAATAAAACTCATGCTCATCATTGCTCTTCATTATTATGCCAAATTTATAGAGGGAAGAGAGGGTATATCAAAATAGAGCTAGAGTTCAGATTATGGAAAATAGACTTCTGCATTCAGTTTGCGATAAACTCAGATTATATTAGGGGCGATATAAAATTAAAAAAAATTCTAATTAAAATTTCGAAAATATCGAAAAAAAATTTTAATTAGTCCATAAAAAAAAACATTCCTTAGAATATATATCAATAATTTCAAAAATTTTTGTAATTTTTTTGAACTTACATAGATTTAATACTTCATTTAATACTAAGAGAAATGTTTTGAATTTAAACTAGAATGTTGCTATGTTTAAAATTTAAAAAAATCAAATTAAACATCCACTATATTAAAATTTCGAAAAAAAATGTTAATTTGTCCATTTAAAGACATTCCTCAGAAAATATTTCAATAATTTCAAAAATTTTGGAATTTTTTTTCAACCTACATAGATTTAATACTTCATTTAATATTAAGTGAAAAGTAGTGAATTTAGACTTAAAAAAAATCTAATTATAAACATCAACTATTCTTTTGAAAATTAATTTTAATTAAGCGTTTTCAGCTTTAAAATATTTCTAACATTTTTATTCTCTACAAATGTCTTTTCTTTTTTTTAATGCTTAATTAAAATTAATCTTCAAAAATATGTGAAGAATCTATAGTTTTAGTTGCATTTAGAAATTAAATTTTCTACAAATTTCAGAGCGAAATTAAATTTCTTTGGCAGTGACTAAGAAACCTGTCTATAGACTGTCTGGACATACTTAAAGAGCGCATGAAAATTTAAAAAACATTTTCGAAAATATTTTTATGTGATTATTGAACTTGGCAACATTTACTTTTTTATAGATTTTTTCTCCCCCATTTCTTTTTAACAGAGAACACACATTTTGGCCAAGTTTTTGTTAATCTGAAGAGATGCGTTTATTATGTGATGATATGTTGTTCTACGGATTTTTTTCTATAGTAGAAGTGTTTTTTATGATTTCACATGAATTTAGTTTGAGTTTTAACACATTTGTTGTCACATAAATATATAAGTATATATGTATGTATATATATATTTTTTGTTTGTTAATGCCTTGCACGATTTCATGAGTTTGCAAACTACTTTAAAGCAGTTTCCGCAATCGAAATAGAAGAAGATGGAGAAATATTTTTGTATGTTATATATTTATAGCAAGTGGCCATATAGCTGGCTGATCTAGAGCTATATAGCTTAATAATACACTTAAGATCAAACGAGTTTTCAATTTGAAAATGGCAGCCGACGAAAATAAATAAGAAAATAATTGGAAAACATTGAACGTTCAACAATTGCGACTCACCTCAAAGGAAAAATTCAATTGTTCAATTTGTTGTTGATTTTGATGGGCAACCTGTTGGTGCTGCTCTGACAGTGGGAAGTTCACTTTGTTGTTGTTGTTGTATTATTGGCAGACAATAATAACAATAATAATAGCAATAATAGATAAAGATTTCTTCACTTAAACACTTGGCAACTTATTTGCTATTCGTGTCCAGTTCAATATGATTTCGATTTTAATCGAATCTATATACATTTTTCTCTTTATATATATTTTTGTATATCTCTAGATAGATATTTATGTATATATATATATAGATATATGTTATGTATATTGGTCAAGCTGTCTGCTTATTAGCCACAGCTGCAGATATAGCTATAGATTTTATCTTTTTTATTTTCTCATAAATATATGTATATATGCCTGGATTTTGCCGTATAAATTTGTTAGCTTTTTTATTTTTATTTTGTGTGTTTTTTTTTAAATTATTAGTTATTTGTTGTTTGCTTTCATTTGTAGGTCTGCAGACACAATTCTCATTTCATTTGGTTTTTTTTTCTTTTTATTTTCTTAGGTTTTTTTTGTTTGATTATTTTATGCTTTGGTTTTTGCCATTTAGCAATTTCTTTGGCCTCAGCATTTTATGGCCTTTAATTTGAGTTACGGTATTTAGCGCTATATTGAATAGTTGAAACTATTATATAGTATATGCCTTATAAGTACTAGATATATTTATATTTTTTATGGTATTTGCCAAGTTATAGTGAATTTTTTTACTCCTCTTTCCTGTTTCTCTTCTCGTGTTGTTTTCGAAAAATAGTTTGTTGAAAGTTGAAGTTGAAGTTGATTGCTGTGCAGCTCCAGTTTAGTGTATATTGCGATAAACTATATGTAGTTGGTTCCGTTGGTTGAGTTAAGAGTTGAGGCATAACTTCGCGTAGTTAACAACACACATTATTGCCAGTGTTTGAAACCGAGCGAAAAAACACACACACGCGTACACACACACACTCACAGTGAAACACACGCGGGCAAGACACGACACTCAAATGGCTTGATTGCATTAATTATTCAGCTCGAAGTGGTACTACAAAATATACAAACATATATACATATGTATATGCGGATGTACCTATAACTATGTCTATATGTTGAGGTGGGCGGGATAGGCGTGTCATTAAGTTATGGTTGAAGTTGCACAAACGAAATGTTTCTTTCGCTAGTTACGAGCCACAATACAAAATTCTAAAGCATACTTTTTAGCTGTGTTGCACTTTGACACTAACACACACACATACACATGCACACACACACACACACACACACACAGAGTGACAGTTTAGGTACTTGTTGTTTCAGCGGCAAAAAAAGTGCTGCCTTCAGGCATATAGAGTATAGAGTATAGTATAGTTTTTTGTTTTATGTTTCTTTATTTTTTTGTTGGTAGAGTATTTAGATAACTTGTGTGTGTCTCTGTTTGTCTCTCGGACTGTGTCGCTGTCTCTCTCTGTCTCTGTCTCTATCTCTGTCTGTATGCTGGTGTTTGCGATCGTGTTGCCGTGTTGGGCTTGTGGCCAACATCACGTCCAGCTAACGACTGACGACAACGCTGCGTATACGCAACAAAATGTTGACTACGGCACATGCAACGAGTTCAGTTGCTGCCGCAGCTATTTTCGGAGTAATTCCAAAGCGCAGACGCCGTGAGACAATCAAAATCCATCGAGAACACACACAGCGAGAAAGAGTAAATACAAAAATACAAGAGAGACAAATAGAATATCCAAAAAAAAGAGAGAGAGAGAACTCAATATAATTTCAAAACAGAATCAAGCAAGTGGTTTGACATACGGGCTGCATTAGCCATAAATCAATTGTGTTAACACACTCTATAGATGCATGTTTGATGTTTGATAAATAATCAATGTCCAGCTAATTGACAGCTAATAAGCTGCAGCCTGAAATTGGTAGCTAGCTAAATTACCTAGCAACCTGATTGGAATCTGATTGGAGGCGCCACAACACAGTCTTGAACTGTGCAATCAATTGACTGCCTGTGGTGTTGTCTGTTCACAATTGTTTGACACTCTATGACAGAATCGATTTCAATTGAGTTGAGCCAGAGTTTTGATTCAGGTTTTGTACTGTCTGAGAAGCAACAACTTTTTAATTAAAATTCACACGCAATATGTTGCGCATACGCAACGTGGTACATCCTTCCCCCTCCCTCTCCCCATCCCATCCCTTTGCTCATTAGCGCGCTCAAATTGTGCGCATATCATGTATGTAATTTAGATTAGCGAGAAATTGAAAATGTAAAGCACTTGTGGTTACAAAATTCCAACTTCCACATAAAAGTCCCATCTTCCATAGCCTGTATTAGAAAAAAACTGAAGTTAAGTACTCGACGATTAAATTATTACAACAAATAAGTTGTAGCTGGAAGGACGAAGAACAGGAGCTGCTTGTTATAAATATTAATGAAGTCAAAGTGTCCTGCCAAATGAATCAACTTGACACGCTGACTACAACAAGTCTATATACTCTATAACATATATACTATATACATATGTATGTATCATATATATGCAGCACATTCATCAACTAAATGGAGTTTGTGTTATATAAGAAAACAAGAGAGAGAGAGAGATAGAGAGAGGTGGAAAAACTGTTAAATTACTTTATTATGCGTGCGTTTTTATACGTTGTCCCAAGGGACAGTATCCTGTCTAAAGAGTCCAGTATGGTAGGTATTTAATCAACTGAGTCATGGGCTTAACCATCAGCGTTGATAGATAAGCTGAAGAACATTTGGAGCTACTATGCATATATAGTTTTTAAAAGGAGAGGAAATAGCTAAAGTTGTGAAGAGGAAATTAAATACGATATAGAAAAGCAAAAAGGGAATGATGAACAGCGAAAATCTACCCTGAAATATGAAAGGATTTTAAAGTTAAGGACTGACATTTTGAAAAAAGAAATAAAATGTTTATAAAAACAAATGATAATAAGTTACTTTAAAAGAAAGAATATTAAAAATATAAAATGATAACAATAAAATTAGTGATTTCTTAATGAGAGACTAATGAAAATTATGACATGATAATATTCAAATTAATAATAAAATTAATAGTTTGAATAAATAGAAATAGAAAAATTTTATAATAATAATGATTTTAATAATTTAATAATATAGTAAGAAATGAAATTAATGACATTATAAGGTGATAATAATAAAATTCAATTTGCTTATAATATTAATAACAAAAATATTATAATAATAATTATTTTAATAATTTAATAATACAGTAAAAAATGAATTTAATGACAAGGTGATAAGAATAAAATTCATAATTTGAGAAACTGTTATTAAAAAATTAATGTGAATGCAATGAAATCAATATTTTAATAATAAAATAAATAATAACTAAAATTATTCACATGATAAAAATGAAATTAATAACTTAATACGATAATAAATGAAAAAAAAAAAAAAAAATAATAATAATAATAATAATAATAATAATAATAATAATAATAATAATAATAATAATAATAATAATAATAATAATAATAATAATAATAATAATTAAATAATAATTAGATAAAATAATATGATAATAACAAATCCAATAATTAAATAGTATGATAAACACAATATTATTAAGCAACCATTCACAGCCATTCATATTCCACCTTCTGTCTTCTATCTATATTCAAACTCTGGCCAAAATACTTCCAACTTGAAAGTGCTATAAAAAGCCAATGATATGAGTAAGATATACAAGGTAGCTATTAAGGGTTTTCCGGCAGCCTAAAACCCCAAAAACTTTGAGCCTATAAAGTGTAAACGTAACTCACAGCATTGCCAAAGAAAAGGGTTGGACTCTTAGCCAAGTTAAGAGCCAGCTCAGTCAGCAGTTACAAACTCCATTTTAAGTTTAGCGCCGGATTATGGCTTAAACATACATACCTTATGCCCACGTTACTTGTTGCAGCCAAGGACAATTGAATTGACATTTGGACTACATGCATACATCATATCGAGTGGCAGCTGTACTCATTGTCAATGCAAAGGGCAACCCCAAAAAGAAAAAACAAAGAAATTTGGAGAGAGGGGAAATGGAAATTTGAAATGACAAAAAAAAAATAAAGGAAGCAAAGTTTGTTCTGAGACACGCTTCAATAATTGAAGAGTTGAGATTTCCAAGAGAGAGAGAAGCAGAGAAACAAGGACCCCTGTGACATTGTTGACTTTTGACTTGGGGCACCTGTATAGAGTGTTCGACAAGACAGAGATAGAAATAGTTTTATGGGCAGAAAGTTTTTCGGGCTTCCCACTTCACATACTATACATATAACCAGTAAAATTGTGGCTTAATTGCCGAGTCATGTAAGTCAAAAAGTCGATAGAACTTGGCACGTATTGCCACTTGGCCGGGCTAACTGCAAGTGCTTAACTAAATGAATTGCACTGCCGACCGATAATTGGCCAGAAAATACCAAAAAAAATGAAGAAAAGAAAAACTGAAAAAAGATACTGCAATGTTGGCCAGTTTGAAAAGTGAGTTTCCTTTTTGCCTTTACCAGCTGAAAATGTTTAATTAAGACACCAATTAGCGTTATCAGCGCAACTCACAGCGACAGAGATGGCAGATAGCCACTGAATGAGACAGAGACAGACACATTGATGGTGTGATAGAGAGAGAGAGATGGAATAAGTAATAGGCCACGTGTCTGTGATGAGCCCAAAACGAGAGTTGGAGTTGGAATTGGAGCCACAATTAAAGCAACATTAGAGCTCATCTTCTTTTTGGGAACGTGGAGATCTTGCGGCTGTCAGCGCGTGTTGCCAGGATTCAAATCAATAATTTCTGGCATCCACGATTAGTGGCATTAACTGTAACAGTAACAGTAACAGTAACAGTAATTTTGATTTATTTTTGGTAACAAGGCATCGATTGATTTAGGACTTTAGCCATATAATTGCGATGGAATTCTCTACCAACCTGCCTCTCCTCTCTTGAAAACCTCGAAACCTGACAAAGGTAAAAAATCAACAAAGTGACGTGCTAAGCCAGGATACGATATGTATATATTGATTTCGGGCTGACACAGCAAACAAACAAATGATACAGCCATATTGGAGAGAGAAACATAGAGAGAGAAACATAGAGAGAGAGAGAGAGGGAGAGACAGAGAGAGAGGGCGATAGGAAGTTGGCAAGTCAAGAGACGGTAAATGTGAATGACAATTTCAATTTAACAATTTGCATGCTAATGTTATGCGGCAAAACTTCCACTTCGACTGCCGAAACAACCCACACACACATTCACACACATTCACACACATTCACACACATTCACACACATGTACGTGTGTCCTTGACGTATGTGTTTGTATAAGTTGTGGGCTGCCTTTGGGCCTCCCACAGCCAACAGAAACGAAGCTCCTTTGTTGGTCTCGCCTGTCTTTGTGTAACTAAACAAAACATAAATGAAATGAAAACGAGTATGGAAAACTCAATTAAACGTATAATAATAAATATTAACTTATTAGAGTACACTTATGTATGCACATAATAATCAAACGCAATCACCGATAATTGAATTTTATATACAAATATAATCAAAGTAATTTATCTAACAAATTTCATTGCACAATATAATCAACTTATGCCTTTTACCATAGAAGTTCACTACCAACTTTTTAGATATTTTGACATATTTTCTAAAATAAAAGTTTATTATTTGTTTGTCCATATTTCTTTTCTTAATTTTGGTTTAATTTAATTCAAGTAAAGAGATACCAGAAACTACGATACCAGAAATTAACAAAGAAAAATTTTCGAGAATCGGTGAAGACTTGAATAACTTATGAATCTTCAAAATATAGAAGGAATTTCTCCAATAGAAAATGTCTGTTGTGCGTCGAAATTTTGCCATATTTCCTAAAATATTTTACAAAATTTACTCCGGTGAAGTTTTTTATGCTTATTTTGACTCCAGAAATCGATTAGGCCCAAAAAATTCCGATTTCAAAACTTTTACAATTTTTGACTTTTTATCAATGCGATAGAATTCTATCTCCAATAGAAAATGTCTGATTTTGGCCGTATTTTTGCTCGTTTTTAGCCATATTTTCTAAAATATTTGACCGAATTAGCTCCGTTTAGGTTTTTTATGCTTATTTTGACTCCAGAAATCGATTAGGCCCAAAAAATTCCGATTTCAAAACTTTTACAATTTTTGACTTTTTATCAATGCGATAGTATGGAAAACTGGCTAAAAATTTCGAAAATCTGAAAACTGCTAATATCAAGAAACCTTAAATGCAGTTTTATTATAAATTCAAAACCATTGACAGAAGTGAAAAAATTATGAAAATCGGTTGAATATTGGCGAAGTTATGGCTGTTCAAAATTTAGAAGGTACACTTTGCATAGAAAATTTATTTTTTTGGCCTTTTTCCCCACATTTTTAGCCATATTTTCTAAAGTAATTATCCAAACCAAATCAAGTAAAGTTTCTTATGCTTATTACGATACCAGAAATTAACAATGAAAAATTTATGACAATCGGTGAAGATTTGGAAAACTTATGATTGTTCAAAATGTAAAAGGAATCTCTCCAACAGAAAATGTCTGTTTTGGGTCGTATTTTTCACATTTTTAGCAATATTTTTCAAAATATTGCACCAAATCAGCATTTCAAAAACTTTTTACAATTTTTCAAAGTATAAATAAACCCGTACACTCTAATTTGCAAAGTATATATTCATTTTATTGTCTCTTCTAAATGTTTACAGGTAACATTTTTTGTGTGTATAATTTGTGTATAATTTTTATCACGTGGCCATCTCTAATTTCCGTACCATGGCCCGGTCCTGTGACTGAGGATGAGGTTGAGGGTAGGAAAAGGATTAGCGTGTTTGCGTGTTTATGTGTAGTTTTTGTGCCTGGGGGCACTGAATTTTTGATTAGGGAAAGATAAGACTCGGCACTAAGTGTTGCTTTTGTTACAAATTCATTAAGTTACGAGTCATTGGGAGAAAATTGAATCCAACTATAATTACGATTTGATTAGATATGCATCCCATTTGCATTCGAGGAACATGATGGGAGTACGATTGTATTAAGAGTTAATAGTTGAGCCATGGATGGGAAAGGCACTCGGCGGCTGTGGGACGTTCCTTGCCCAAATACTCAAGCATCGGTTTTAGGAACGAGGCGAATAAAAGAGCTTCTTCCTGGTCCCAGCCCTTAGCCACGACCATGCGGTTGGCAATGTTGATGGTAGCATCACCGGTGACTTGATGCTGATGCTGACCTATGTCTTCAATGGTGGCCCTGCACAATAAGCTGTGGGGTATGTTTCCCAGCAAAGCGATCATTTCATGGATGTGCTTCTGATCAGCATTTTTCTCATGGTCTCCGACATTGAACAGGATCTCCCCCGTAATCAATTCGTAGATAAGGCAACCAATGCTCCAAATATCGACTTCATTGCCATAACAAACGGTACCCAGTATCACCTCTGGGGCCCGATAGTATCGAGTCGATATTTGGCCCGTGATTGCCGTAGCCTCCACAGATAGGCCAAAATCGGTGATATGCACATCCAGTTCGTTGCTATCGGGATTCTCGGATATGAGTATATTCTCTGGTTTCAGATCAGTGTGAATAACAGAACAACCGTTATGCAAATAATCCATTCCTTCGAGTATTTTTCGCGATATCTGCTTGGCGACATTCAATGGAAGTCTATTGGCTGACAATCGCATAAAATCCAATAGTGATCGGTCTTTTAATTCCAATACTATACAATAGGAATGCCGATGCATGATATTCAGTGGAAATGCATCGATTATACCGATGATTCTCTGACGTTGCACATTCCACGGTTGCCTTTGGTGTATGTCTTTCAGCAAATCCGCTTCATTTTCCAACATCGTATCAAATCCATGTATGCCGTGCGACAACTTAAGGATCACCTCACATTGACGCTCGAAATCCCAGGAAAGCCAAATACTGGCGCTCATCCCACCACTCATATTTTGCAGCAAGTAATATCGACCTGTGTCCACAACACACAACTGAATTATGACAACAATTTAGTGTGACTATCGAGATATTTACCCTTGATCACCTCTCCTATCCTAAGATTATTCCATACAATGGGTTTCATTTCACCATCATCCATTATCATCTTTGTTTTGATGGCAATCTGACGCTTTCTACGCAAATCCCATGCCGTCCACAACGAATCCTTCTCAATATCTGCTAACATATAATAGCGGCCTAAATGTGGAGAAAAAATAAATGCAAAGAAATAAAACTAAATTAATTAAAAAATTAGATGCAACAATAAAATAATAATAATAAATATAAAATTTAATATTTTAAATGGACTCAAAAATAAAAACAGAAAATAAATTTAATAATTGAAAATTAAATATATTAAATGGGTGCAAAAAAGTAAAGAAAATAAATGAAAAATATAGAAAATATAATACTTGATATGAATCAACAGTTCAAATTCATAGATAAAAATTTGTGACATCGAATATTTTTTAAATATTGTTATAACAATAATAAAGTGTTGAAAAATATTATTTTAAAATTTATTTTTATTTATTTTTTAAATTTTTATTCGACAAAAAAAATGGTTTTTTTGCCTAGACTTTTCGAATTATTCGAAAACATCAACACATATCACTCTAATATATTTAAAACATTCAAAAATTAAAACACACAGAACTCACCACACAGCAAGTTTCCTAATTGCAAATCCTCTGCCACACAATGTAATTCAGAAATTGGCAAAAATGGATTTATTTTCAAATCGTTTTCTCTTTCCATTTTATTTATAATTTTTTTTGTAGCCAATTTTTTAGTTTCCATGTTGAAGCTGCGAAATTATTTCCCGACTGACGAACAATATTTTTGCTGAATTGACAACTTCAATTACTTACCAGTGTTGATAAGCAACTCCAAAATAGAGTTGAATAACTTCTTAAAATTTATGTTATCGATATATTTGCCATAAGCTCGTGGAAAATTAATTGCAACAGAGAAATACGAGGCAAATCTTGAAATACTCGTTAAGTTCAAGAGCCGTAAAATCATGATGAATGAAGATGGTGCATTATGTCATTGTCTTGTGCTGTTGTTGCAGCTGCCAACGTGTGGCACGTGCCGTTCCAGCAACAAAATGCTTAACATAAGTTAGTGTAAACTGGGGGAAATTTCAATTTCCTTGAAGTCCGACTGAGTTTTGAAAAGGAATTTAGTGCATCTCGATCAAGTTTTTATTAATTATTTATATAATTATTATTATTTTTTTGTATAGGTTACAAACTAAAAACAGCAACTCCAAATTATTCTCATATATATAACTGAAAATATATACAAATTTTTAAATAATATTGGAGCTTTTTTTCTAACAAAATCACTTTTTAAGCAATATTTTCTAAAATTTTGCCCTCATTATCTAAAGTATATATCTAAATTTACCCAAGTAAAGTTGTTATGCCATTTTTTGGTGAAATTAGGTTAAATTAGGTCAAAAAAACCATTGTTGAAATTGAAACAGTTTTCGGCATTTTCGCAACTTTAGATGCATATTAAAACTAAGATTACAATTATTTACAAAACAGTAAAAATTATGAAAATTGATGGATTTTTAGCATATTTACGCTACATGTAAAATCAAAAGAAATTTGTAAAAAAAAGTTGTGTAACTTATTTTTATATGTGATAACATGAGTTAGCAAATAGCTAACCCTAAAAATAATATTAATATATTATTATTCATGGAATATTTAGTTTAAAAAGAGTAAAATATAATAAATACATATTCGTATATTTACAACAAAAAGTTAATCATAAATAATCAATTTAGTTAAACGTTGGTGAGGGTATTCAAAACTTTGTCCAAGTTGCAAACTAAAATAAATGCTTGACAGGTAAGAAGCAGCTGTAGAGGAAGTAGTAACAGCAGCTGTGGAAGGTGAAGTACATAGTTGAGCAAGAAGAAGCATACTCTCCTATGTGCAACAGCAGCAGCTTGAGGAGCAACCGTAGCGCTTGTAAATAATGTGTTGAAAATCTCCGCTTAATGAACTGAAAATAGAAATAAAGTAATACATATATAAAATAAATGTGCTTGTAGCGCAAAATGTTGCATGCAACAGAAGTAGAAACAGCAGCTGGCGGCAGGTTCAAGGTTAAAGTTAACAGTGAACCCAAATAGTTTTGGGATGCTGTATAAACTAAAGTTGCACAATAGTAAAATTCATATATGTACATGCATACATTTGTATATGTTTCATAATCAACAAATTGATTAACTGACAATCGAGCTGCCACAATGTTGCACAGTAATGTGATTATATTTGCCACAATATCCTGCAGCCATTGTGAATTCATTTGCATGTAGATTGACGCATATCAATGGTCAATTCACAATGCTGCCATACTCCCCCCCCTCTCCCTTCCTCCTCCCTACCCCTCACCCATTGGCAGTTACGCCTATGCGGAATTCGAATTCGAATTCGGAACGGAATTGGAATTGGCATCGATGCTCTGAGATCCTCCACGGTTTTGTCACTTTTGACAGTTGTTTGGCATTAGACAGCACTGGCCAAGGCAAACTAAGTGAATTATTCAACACTGAAATGTGCCGCATCTAAATCACACGCCGCATCCGCTCTGTAATCTCTAAATTGTCTAAGCTGCATTGCAGCTTCCAAGACTTCTAAGCGCTTAAACCCGACCCCCAATCCTCTCCCCCAAAAACAACAACAACATCAACAACTTGACGACATTCTGCTCCATCTGCCCCTCAGTTATCGCTAACATTTGCAATGGGCAGCTCCCCAAATTGGGTATGAACAACTAGCAAACTAAGTGAACAACAATTATTGTTTCTTAACTATTGCAGCAAATTTAGTTGAAATTGTTAACAGGGGAATTGGATTGTTGAATGTTTTTGAATTTGTGCAAAAAGCTCCTTTTTAGTTTTAAAAACTACATCGAAAAATTAACGATATATCGTAAAAATAACGATATATCGATATATTTGATAAATAGTGCAAAAAGTTCATTTTTAGTTTTAGAAAATACTACGAAAAGTAACTATATATCGAAAAAATAACTATATATCTATATATTTGATATATTCGATATATTTATTTTGCCTATTGTTTCTAATTAATTTTTCAAGAATTTAAAGAATATGAATACGTAAGAGATTTTTATATCGGGCAATTATTTTTGATGTTATTATTGCTCCTATTGTTTATAAGTAATTTTTCAAAGAATTATTTAAACAAAGACTATTGTAAGAAAATGTGATTTTGTTGAGGGACAACACAATATTACTTTATAAATATGTAAATTTCCATTAAAAATATGAAAATGCCGATATTTCAATATATAAGCAGCAGCCCTAGAGTAGAAAAACAATGCAATTGTTCTAATTCCGAGTCTTTTTTTATTAAATAAATATATTTTTTTTATTTAGACAAACCATTATTTTTTAATTTTTATTTGCATTCTACTTTTTGCGCAGGTTATAGAAATTTATCTTTTTCAATTTTAAAATTTTATTTAATTACATAAATTAAAGGATTTATTCAATATAAAAAGGTTTCAAAAATCATAAATAAAATGAAAATTTTTTTGTTAGAATAAAAATTATAATAATCTTCACATCAAATTATTTTAGTAAATGTTGTAAATATGTTGTTCATTCCTTCATAAGTTGCCTATACCCCATGACATTCCCGTTTTGCTACTGCGCATCCTTGTTGGAATTGCTGCAAGGTCACGTTCCACATTTTGTTAAACATTTCGATACGATTCACGTTTCATCAAAATTGAATATACTTATTTATTTATGCGACTCTTTTAATATGCAACACAAACAACCACAGCGCAAACAGACCGATGGACACACGGAGAGACATTCAGACAGACAGATGGACACAAAGCATGGACACACAGTTATGCATAGAGAATGTTGTTTAGTTGTAGCTTCAATTAACAAATAACCAAAAAAAAAATAAGAGCAGTTCAAACTCTGTTACTGTTTTGGTAATATTAGCACTATCTGCATACGAAATATATGATGGAATGTTCTCAATATGGGAAACATTTAAAAACTATTTCAAATCTAAAAAAGGCAAATCATAACTTGGTTGGTAAACCCTTAAGTATTAGGAATAGCAGGGTTCAAATTTGATTTGGAAAAGCAGTTTTGTTTGATCTACATCAGAGTTGCATAGCAGTCAGCTTCTGAACTCCTGCAACTCAATGTGTCTACGTATTTTTGAAACAGTTTAAAATAAATTTGAAGATTTTGAAGTGAAATCGTTTGCTGGCAAACGTCAAGTTTAGTTAAATTTCATATTTTGTTGTGCCATACATATGAATAGCACTCGATATATGCATGTATATATGTGCTTGTAGTTGTGTGTTAAGCAGCTTTTGTCCGTGTACAGGTAGTTATCGCCATATATGTATGGGCTGGCATATTATCTATGCAGGGGCGCTTACGTCACGCTCCGTAACGCCCTTTGACTGGCTTTTGCAAATGTAAATCGAAGCAACATTTGAATGGAACAAATGTCAGAGAGAGAGAGAGAGAGAGAGATAAAGAGAGAGAGTGAGTGAGAGAGAGTAGAAATTGTTGGCTAGCAATCAAGTGGAAAGCTCACAGCATATACATATACATTTTAGAATGGGAAATGGGTTCTATGTGTATGTGAGGGGGGGAGGAGATGAGGGTTTTTAGGATCTTGTTGGGGTTGTCGGGGTTCCTGGAGTTCTCGGTTTTCTCGTTGCCAACATTTCTGGTTATATTTAATTCATTGGCGCTCTACTTCAACGTCATTGCTACACTTTAGCGCCGTGCCCCTCATGGCTGCTGCCTGTTTACCACATTTATAGCTGCTTGCCAGGGCACAACGACGACATGGACAAGGAGCAGGAGGAGCACGAGGAGCACGAGGACGACGACAACGTCGAGCTGTCTGCGAAAGTTAACTTGGGCCCCCAGCTACGGTTCTTACTTGGAGTCTCTCACATACATACATACATACATATTTACATTTTTGATGTCTTCTTTTTGGGCAGGCAAAATGTTGTCTTACTTGCCTGTTTTCTTTCCTTTGTTTCTTCAAGTTTTCCCTCCTATTTTCCCTCTATTTTTTTTTTTGGTTGTGGCTCTTTAAATTTTGTTGCAGTGCAGCAGGACACTTTAGCTGCTCAATTAGTTGGATGACAGTACAGGGAACGGAGATTGTTTGCTATTTGCCTAGACAATATGAAATTCTATACCAAAAAAAAAAAAATATATATATATATATAGTACGAATGAAATACAATGTGAAATTCAACAAACAAACAAAAAAAAAGTAGAGTAAAAAACGGATGCGACTAAATAAATAACGAGAAATTCTAAGAAATCAAAATATACAAAAATTTAGTTAAAAAAATAAAGATAAAATAAATAGCGATAAATTCTGCTAAAAAAATATGTATATAATAAAAAAAAATATATATATATAATAAAAAGAAAATCAAGAAAAATATATATGTATATCAAGATATACTAAAATAAACTATATATATATAGTGCAAATGGAAAGCAAAAAGTTAAGCAAATAGCGAGAGAAGTAAGCGTCAAGTTAATTGCTGCTTTAAGCGGCCAACATGCCACAAAACGTTGCTTGCAACAAGTGCAACGCGTTGTCAAACAAAAGCGCTGCCAGCACAATACTTTGTGGGCGTATGAATAGCCACACGACACGCCCACAAAAAGCATGCACAGCAAGAGAGAGAGAGAGAGAGAGAGATGGAGAGAGAGAGAGCGAGGGAGAGAGAGAGTGGGAGGGGGGAGAGATGGTGGGAATAATCGTGGCAAAAGGCATTTGAAAATTTTCCATAAATCCACTTTGGCGCGCAATGAAAATGTATGTATGTAAAATAAGAGAATCATAAAAAAAGGGGCAAAAGCACGCGACAAAAAACGGGAACAGAAAAGGTATGACAAGCAAAGAGAGCGAGAGAGAGAGAGAAAGAGAATGAGAATGAGAGAGAGGGGTAGAGGGAATGAAAGAGATGGGCAGAGAGTGGAGGCCACACTTGAGCTTTCGACTTTGGGGAAGTTTGGGGCCATGTTCACAATGGCAAATCGATTCAGGGCAGGCAAAAAGGAATTTGTAATGGTGCAATGACTTTTGGCTGCTACTGCACTACAAATAAAATCCAATAAAAATTGTATGAAACACACACATACCGCCACAAGGAGCTAAGCTAAAGCCGTGCACATTTCTCAAATGTACGACAACCAACAAAATTTATTTGTCAATGTTGCCAGTTTCACCTTGACAACAACAACAACAACAACTCGATATCTTCCTCTTGACAAAAGAATAAAGCATTTGTCGCCGTTGATATGGTAACATATGCTAAGTAATTTAATGTTGTATAAATCACAACTGAAATCCGACTAAGCAGACTCAACAATTTCGGCAACAGCTGACAAACATCTCAAGTTCGTGTTGCTGTGAAATACTTGAAATACTTGAAATACACTTTTTTTTGGGGGGTCTTTTAAATTGCGCTCTCACAATATTTTCAAAATTAACGACATTTTGTAAGCTGCTTAGAAATTTTGAACAAGTTCATTTAGCAGTGCACAGTGTGTTAGCAATGAGCTATTGTTAGGCTGATGTGCAATCTGCGAGGAGTGCGATAGCAATGATCTTTTGCTAGGCTATATTATAAGAGAAAACTTAATTTATAACTTCCTCTTAATTTTTCCATTTTTTTAAGTTTAATTTCTTTTTTTTAAGTTTTATTTTTTTTTTAATTTTATTTATGTTTAATTTATTAACAAATTTGTAACTTTCATTATTTTCAGAAGTACATTTGTGAATGTACTTAATAAGCTCTGTGAAATAGCGCCATAGGTATTATCAGTTTCAAAATTTTCAAAAATTTTTGTCTAATTCATATATTGTCTTGTTCTTCATTGACATTACCATAGATTTCAAATTGTTATTCCCATCCTCCAAAAGCGAGCAGTAGCAGCGTGTTGTAACAGGCAGCTTACGTTGGCAAACCAAGTGAATATCGCACAACGCTAGCGCTCAGCTTCTGTCTGTCTGTGTGCTAATATGCGCGCGTTGCCAACTACATGACATAAACGATCCCAGGGATTTGAAACTTAAATTCCAAGTCAAAGCCAAATATTGAATTAGTTGATTGTTTACAAACAATTCGGATATGCATAAGCTGGCTAAATTCAATGGCCGTGTTTATTTTATGCATACCGCACATAATTTTCCACTTAAAAGTCAGTTAGATATACATTTACTTACAAAAGCAGATTACTTAAAGCAGCTGCCAAAAAGTTGAACACAAAACTTTTTGCGCTGACAAAGTTTCGTATGAAAATGGATGCCATCTCTGTTTTTTTTTTTATTTTACTTATTTTATGGATTTCAGTTTATTTTTCCGTATACTTTTTGCTGTTCAGTGAACGATTTCAATTATTTATGTGCGATGGCCGCGTCAATTTTCAGGCCAATTTTAGCCGCGTGTGAGAAACACGAGCCTTGATGGGGCGGGAGGCAAAAAGTGAAAAACTTTTTACCACCTATCGGTACTTATTGTGCTACTATATACAGTTACATTTATGGCTATAATTGTCAGGTGTAGCCAGCAGAGTTCCGGCAATTTCCGGCCCGTAGCGACGCCATTTGCTGACCCATAAAAACCTCTATACACGCCCACAGACAAAATGTGCGCTATAAATATTAAACATAAATTCGTATTATATTTATTATTTTTTTTTTGTCTAACATGTTTCTTCCATTAAGAGCTTAAACTATCAATCAAGCCTAGAAAAAGTTGTTGCCAAAATTCCCCGGAAAAAAGAAATTGTATTAGCCAAAAACTCAAAAAACAAATAAGTCTCGTTGCGGTCGTGGAGGATTTGCGGTCCTTACAATTAGGCCAAGTTCAGACAAGTTGGCAACGCGCTGCTAGCAGATGTCTTTAGGCATATTTTAAGCACATTTTGCTTTGATTAGCTTAATTAAAGAAAGTTGGGGAGACTGGCAGAGGGTGGTAGGTATTGTAATTAGACGAGAGCCTACGATTTGTTCAAGCACAAAACTGAGATCTTAGGATTGGGTTAGGCAACTGTGTTGGGACATGTCCCCCTTTAAAATTGAAGGGAAAGTCAGGGTTACTGCTACGTGACGAAATCGAAACGATATTTTGGGGTACTATGGTGGTCCATGAAGTGAGAGAAGAGGGAGAAAAGAGTAACGAGGGAGGGGGTGGGAGATAGAGGGAGAGACAGATAGAGAGAAGGAGAGATAGGCACAGAGCGAAGTAAAGATAGAGGTTGAGATAGAGATTAAGATATTGAGGTAGAGGTTCATATAGAGGTGGAGGTTCATATAGAGGTAGAGGTATCAGGATTGAGGTTGAGCTTGAGGTTGTGGCATGAGGGTAAAGGTATACGAGGTGAGGTATGAGGTAGAGGGTTTGAGGTTGAGGTCGAGGTAGAGAAGAGGTATGTCATGCAAATTGAAAATGTCAAATGCAAACAGTCAAGTAGACAGTTGGATAGACAGCAAAAGAGCCAAAAACAAAGGACAGCAGGGCAGTGAAAGAGATGGAAAGTGTGTGTAAAAGGGAGGGAGGGAGAGTGGGATGGGAAATAGGTGGCGGTTGCTGTCACGGGGCTGTAGGTCAGCTACAGACAGTTTCAACTGCCAGTTGCTTGTCAAATACACACAAAGCAGGAGACAAAACGTTTGGCGACCGCATTGAACTCAGTTTATGTTCACGAGTGTGTATCTTTCTATATACATATGTATATATGTACATATATGGATGTGTAACATAACTAACGATATATGCAATACATATACATATAACTATAGTCTATAGTCTATATAGACTCGTTTGAAGGTCATGCTGGGATTAGGCACACGTTGGAGCCACCAGCATATATCAAGGACACGCAGGAGCAGCTACGACACTGTCAGCAACTCCCACACACAAACACACACACACACACGCACACCCACACACTTACTTGCTTCAACTGCTGCTATCTCCATCTCTTTCAACTGCCTTCTCTTTCTGCTGTTAGAGTGAGAGAGCTTTTTGCTCATTCCCTGTTGCGTTTTGTGTGTCATTTAAAACTTCATGCTGTAAATAATGTGTAACTGTGTAATATACACACACACACACACGCACACCCTCTCACATGTGTTGTGTATGTATGTACATATGTATATAAATGGGTTTACATATTTAGAAAACTTCATGCAATTAAAAGGCAATTTTCCATTTCCGGTTTGGGCGTTGCGTCCTCTAAGTGAGGGCGATTATTTTAAAAGCCAAGTGGGCGTGGCAGTCCGAGCTGATAGACGAGCTGAATACCCAGTATTATGATGGAGAGTCGGTTTTTGATTTTCAACTTTATTTTGTTTTTTTTTCTATTATTATTCTGTATGTCTTCCTTTAAATACTCTTTAATTCTATATTTCTTTATAAATCTCCATTTTTTCCATATACATTTTGTATTTCTTATTTATTTTGTTAAAGTTTTTGAGACAAATATTTATGTATGTTATCCACTATTAATTTAATTTAAAATTATAACACTTATGCTAATTTTCTTTGTCTTTTTCAACAGATTCTTTTCCTTAACATGAAACATCTTTCATTTATTTTGAGGGTGAGTTTTCTTGAAATATTTTACTTTACTTACACCCCTTTCTGCTCAGTTCTGATACACTGAGAATTGTTATAATTAATTATATTACATTTTTGACTTTATTATGTACGGTTAATTGTTATAATTAAATATTTTACATTTTTCACATTATTATTACATATATAAACTATTATTTTACTTTTATAATTTTATTTAATAACTTGCAGCGTATATCTTATATAGTCTTTCTAATTTTTTGTATATTAATTTACTTTTACTTTTTAATTCTCTTTATAAATTATTAATTAACAAATCTCTGGTTGATATTAATAATAATTAATTCACTACTACTCTTTTAAGATGCCTCTTAGTTTGTATTCCATTTTTGACTTTCTTTCCTTAGCTTTTTCTTCCTTGCTTCTGCTGCAGTTCAAATAAGACTATTTTTAATGATTTTAATTATTATTTATTTATTTTTAATTAAGTGCTGGACCCATACAATCATATTTGTATCATAACAACACATTTAGAGATATATTGTAATTTATTTATTTGATTTCATTTTCCTTTTATTCCAACGCTTGCAAATTTCGTAGCATACTTTTTAGCGCGCTCTGCTATTTTTTCAAAAATTTCTCAGGGTTCGACAAGAACATCCATCAGTAGCCATACTAATAATAATCCTTGGGTGTGATGCCGAAGATGCGGTTATAATTTACAATATCTCTCTAACTGTGTTGTAATGATGCAAATATGATTGTATGGTTCCAGCACTTAATTAAAAATAAATAAAAAAAAAAATAATGAAGAAATTTGTCTTTTATTTCAAACATATACTGAAACTTGCTTGCTGAGCTACCTCTTTGTGTTTGCTGCAGTGTTAGAGGGTATCGTCATTCTGTATGCCCATGGCAGTGCACCATATTATTTGTTTAGGATCCCGAGCTGTCCGTGTCCTTAACTCGCCTCGGTTCGCCTCGCCTCGTCTCGTCAGAAGTTGTTAAAGTTTGTTGTGTGCGTCGCGTGGCCTCTTTGTGGTCGCTTTTAAGTGTAAATATTGAGTTCTGGGATTGGAGTTGGAGCTGGGATTGGGAGGATTGTTGTTGCTGTGGTGCTACTGCGGGTGTTTGTGGCTGGCCTGTGTTGGTGTTGTGTTTGACGGGGTTTCCTGTGCCATTTTTAATGCTTTATTGGTTGGGCTTGATGGCAAAATTAAAGTCAAGTTAAGCGAGAATATAAACATTGCCATGCCAAGTCGAGTGCAATGTGTTTTGTTCTCGACACTGAAGTGGGCGTGTCAGATCGAAAGGGGGCGGCAAATCTAATCGGGCAGCTTGGACAATGACATTTATTTGCTGTCGCTTCGAATTCAATTGAGGCAACAATTTTATTATCTGGCGACTTTCGATTGGATTTGCTGCTGTTTCGGGGGAGCGGAGAATTATGAGTGGATACGAATGTCCTGCGGGATTCACACAAAAGTAATAAATAAATATACAAACAAACAGCAAAGTGACATAGATAGCTATCGATATATGCATGTATGTGTGGCCTTCGTTTCGATTGAGTTTTTCCTCAAGAATATTTCATCTTTCTTATATTTTTTTGCCCTTTTTTTTCCCTTTGCTTGTGTGCCTTTTGCATTGCTCGCATACCTTTTCCAACTGCCTGTTGTCTCAGCTATCTCTTTCTATATTTGTTCAGCTATCCCTTTCTATTGGCAGTTGTCTCTGTTTGGCATTTCATTGTTTGGGCCTGGCCCACAGTTTTGTGCCGTTTACCATCGGAGCTTTATTTAAGTTTTGCAGTTTATTAGAACACGCTCGGGGAAAATCCAAAAACCAAAAAAAAAGAATAAATAAAAAAAAAATACAATAAAAATAAAGCAAGCACAAATAGATAGAAATTTTCTAGAAGTGTTGAAGTAAAACATTTGCGGCTGCTTTTGGGACTTGGCCCACAACAACAACAACAACAATTGGCTTGAAGCAAAAACCAAAAAAAAGAAATGTTGAGAAAATGTGGGGAAAACACGGTACATACATTTTAATTAAGTTGCTTCTACGTATTTCATATTTACGTAGCTGGTGTTAAAGCAGCAGCAACAACAACAACAACTAAAACAAGAACACGAAAAGTGAAAATGTAGGCCTAAACCCCCCGCCTCCTGCCAACCCCTCCCCACCCCCTCCTCAGCTGTTGAAGTGGCGCCTAAAGTTTTTGGCAGCGACTTGAAAATGTTGTTTGTTTTGCTTTGCTTGCAGCGCAACAACTTTAGTCCAAACACTTGGCCAACTTAAGAGAGAGTTGCCCACACTCTCTAATTCTCTCTTGTTCTCTTCATGTCTCTCTCTTTCGGAGTGGCCTAGAGAACTCAGCTGAGCTACGTATTCCGAAATGTTGTCTGTGTCTGAGCCCACAAGTGGTTGCCCAGCAGTTCAAAGGGGCAGGAGCGAGGGGCATCTAAAAGTTGGAAACAGAGAGGGAGAGAGAGAGAGTGGGAGGGAGTAAAAGAGAGATAGAGTGAGTTAAAGAGAGAGAGAGAGAGAGAGAGAGGGGGGAAGGGAGTGTTATGTGCGAGCGAGTTAGTGACACTGCAGATTTGCATATGTAAAAAAACAAATGCAGCTTCGAATAAGATGTTGCGTATACGCCATGTGGCGCCCAGAAATTACTATAATATTTAAAGCAAACCAAACAGACAGAAAATGCGTAAAATTAAAGATGAGCTCTGTTTCCGATATTGTATTTTAGAATAGTTGAACATTTAATAAATTACTATTAAATTTATAGCAAACCAAACAAAGAAAAAATGCGAAAAATTACAGATCTGTAACTATATAAAAAAAATTTACTTTATTAATATTATGTTGAAGTTTTGAAAATTTTAAACTTTAAAATGAATAAAATTATGAATACATGATAAAATTGATGTAATTTTATAATTCATAAAATACTTCAATATTTAAATTTAATCAATATTTATTTATAAAATCTTATAGATGCTTTTAAATATAACAAATATTTAGTTTAAAATTATAACTAAACAATTTCATATAAATTGGGGACTCCCTAAAATGTTGCTGCTAATTTTCCTTTCAATTTACCTTAAAGATGTTGTTGATAAAATTGGAACTCTCATAACAAGCAAAAGATCTGACTATAGATACTGTCAGACAGCCTTAGATTTGCCAAGGATCTGCTGCCAGTGGCAACAAAAATTAAAACGGTAAAAGGGTCAAAGTTGAAGGCACGTGAGCCGCATAAAACGACGGCCGAAAGGATAATAAATTTCTGCAAAGCGCCCCCAAGAATCAAAGGCCCACAAAAAAAAAAAAAAACAAATACAAATACAAAGTTACAAAAATAAGTAAGAGAAATAAAAGTAAAATGTACAAAAAAAATGTGCTTAATTAATTTGTAATTTCAATATGCTTTTAATGAGTGAGAAAACTTTCACAACTTTGATAAACTTGTGCATTAAGGCGGCAGACGGCAGACAGCAACTTGCAAATGAACTACAAGGAGGCAGGCAGTGAAATTGGTAGCAGAATGTGGCAAGGAGAAAGGACTCGCGTTTAGATTGATTAAAAATGTTGCCAGCGTTGCAGACGCGCAACGGATGTGCGCTTGACAAATGACAACAAAATACTATAAAGTACACACACACACAGACACGCACTGACACACACACACACACACACATAGACACACACAGCCAGACACAACAAGCATGAAAGGATAAGCGGTCGAGAATCTGAACAGGCTTGAGATTCTGCGGCAAGAGGCTTTTGTTTATCTACTTTAAACTAACAAAGAGGGGGTCAGAGACGTGCTGAGAACAGATACTTTTGCCTATCTAATCCTGACGATACCGACAGCTACTTAATGTCATCAGTGGCACTCACTCAAGGACTCTGTCAACGCCTCCCTCGTAGTCCTGTCTGAGTTCAGCCTTAAAGTGCACAGCATCCCGATGATTGCTTGAGTTCTTGAACCCCAATCAACGGGCTGAACGGGCTGCTTAACCCACTAGAGAGAGATAGATACAGCGATAGATAGAGAGAGAGATAGAGAAAGAGAGAGTGAGATTGAGATTGAGAAAAAGAGACAGCTAGCTACAAATTGAATAATCGTTTGCGCTTGGTCGCATTTAAAAGCAGAGCTCTTAAAACTTGCTCCATTGTCTGTGAGAAATATCGATCATTTATTCACATAGAGAACTTGGCCAGGACTGCCGTCCTTTTGTCCTGTGCTGTGCTGTCCTGTCCTGTCCATTTCAAGACACTCTCTCACTGTCATTTGTACGACATTTATAAGCAAATCCGACTCTTGTTAGCATACGTTCCCAACTTATTTTGTTTGTTTCGTTTGTTGGCAAACTTTTGGCCAAAATCAAAATATATATGCAAAATGTAGAAAATGGGCCAAAATGTGTGGGAAATGGCAGGAAAAGAAACTCCTACTGTTCCCAAACTGAACTCAACTGAAAAAAGCTTTCAAAGTATTAAACAAGTTCATAAATTTGGCAGACCCTTCCCTTCCCTGTCTAAGCAAGAAGTTCTTTTAAATTGATTTAACTGCCGTTTTAAATTTGTTGAAGCGACCAAAAAACGCAACCCACAAAAAGAAATCCCAGTAAGCTCTAGTCCTGCCTGTCCAGGTCCTGGCATTGGTAACAGGTAACAAAAGAAAATAATAAAGGTTTCGGCTGTATTACAATGCCAAGGATAAACGAGTCCTTATTGTGTTCGGCTCATTTCACGGGGCTGTCTAGTTACGTCAATTAACTTGCTTTATTCTTAATTGCATTTGGAGGTAGAAACTTCGTTGGAAGCAAATTGGTGACAAGAAAAGTGGGGAGATTTTTAAGAAATTTTTATGAACGGAAATTTGCATATATTTTCATATTAGTTTTCTTACAAGATTTTGTCTTTAACTGAATAAATTCTTTCTCCTCTCTTCTTACTCGCAGTTCCCAAAATTCTTATTAAAATATTTATTTTCTATATGTTCCTTATTATCTTTATTCCTCCGCCAGTGTAACTTCCGTTACATTCTCTTCTTTCCCATCTTTACCTCTAAAAGGACACTTTCGGCCACAATTTAGTTAACTTGCCTATTGACATTGAGAGGTACCCAGGAGACTGAATGACACGTTTATTTAACTTTTGTTTCGATTTTAATTCAATGCAGGATACTCGTACTCCTTGGATCAGGATATTGAGCATAGTTTGCGTATACTGTTAAGCCAAGCAATGCGTGTGTGTGTATGTGTGGCCAACAAAAACCACAACAAATTAAACTTTGACCGTGACAACACAAATAGCAAATAGTATACAACGAGGGGAGCCTCTAAAGTTTTTCAATTCAAAAGAACTCATTTTTTTTTAAATCTTTTTAATAAATTTTGGCCATATATTCTAAAATATTCGATCAAATTTATTGAAATAAAGTTTTATATGCTTAGTATTATACTAGAAATCATTTGGGCTAAAATTAAACAACTGGATGAAAATTTTAAAAACTTGCGACAGTTCAATTATAAAACGAATCATTTCAATAGAAATCGTCTGTTTTGGCCGTATTTTTGCACATTTTTAGCCATATTTTCTAAAATATTGGACCGAATCAACTCCGTTTAGGTTTTTTATGCTTATTTTGACTCTAGAAATCGATTAGGGCCGAAAAATTCAGATTTCAAGACTTTTACAATTTTTGACTTTTTATCAAGGTGATAGTATGAAAAACTGGCTAAAAATTTCGAAAATCTGAAAACTGCCAATATCAAGAAACCTTAAATGCAGTTTTATTATATATTCAAAACCATTGACAGAAGTGAAAAAATTATGAAAATCGGTTGAGTTTTGGCGAAGTTATGTCTGTTCAAAGTTTAGAAGATACACTTTGCATAGAAAATCCGAATTTTTGGTCTTTTTACTCACATTTTTGTCCATATTTTCTAAAGTAATTGTCCAAACCAAATCAAGTAAAGTTTTTAATGCTTATTACGATACCAGAAATTAACAATGAAAAAATTACTAAAATCGGTCAAAATTTGGAAAACTTATGATTGTTCAAAATGTAAAAGGAATCTCTCCAACAGAAAATGTCTGTTTTTGGTCTTATTTTTGCACATTTTTAGCCATATTTTCTAAAATATTGGACCGAATCAACTCCGTTAAGGTTTTTTATGCTTATTTTGACTCCAGAAATCGATTAGGCCCGAAAAATTCCGATTTCAAGACTTTTACAATTTTTGACTTTTTATCAAGGTGATAGTATGAAAAACTGGCTAAAAATAGTGATAGTATGAAAAACTGGCTGAAAATTTCGAAAATCTGAAAACTGCCAATATCAAGAAACCTTAAATGCAGTTTTATTATATATTCAAAACCATTGACAGAAGTGAAAAATTATGAAAATCGGTTGAGTTTTGGCGAAGTTATGGCTATTCAAAGTTTAGAAGATACACTTTGCATACAAAATCCACATTTTTGGAATTTTTACTCACATTTTTGTCCATATTTTCTAAAATAATTGTCCGAGCCAAATCAAGTAAAGTTTTTTATGCTTATTACGATACCAGAAATTAACAATGAAAAAATTACTAGAATCGATCAAAATTTGGAAAACTTATGATTGTTTAAAATGTAAAAGAAATCTCTCCAACAGAAAATGTCTGTTTTTGGTCGTATTTTTGCACATTTTTAGCCATATTTTCTAAAATATTGGACCGAATCAACTCCGTTTAGGTTTTTTATGCTTATTTTGACTCCAGAAATCGATAAGGCCCGAAAAATTCCGATTTCAAGACTTTTACAATTTTTGACTTTTTACCAAGGTGATAGTATGAAAAACTGGCTAAAAATTTCGAAAATCTGAAAACTGCCAATATCAAGAAACCTTAAATGCAGTTTTATTATATATTCAAAACCATTGACAGAAGTGAAAAAATTATGAAAATCGGTTGAGTTTTGGCGAAGTTATGGCTGTTCAAAGTTTGGAAGGTACAATTTGCATAGAAAATCCACATCTTTGGAATTTTTACTCACATTTTTGTCCATATTTTCTAAAATAATTGTCCGAGCCAAATCAAGTAAAGTTTTTTATGCTTATTACGATACCAGAAATTAACAATGAAAAAATTACTAGAATCGATCAAAATTTGGAAAACTTATGATTGTTTAAAATGTAAAAGAAATCTCTCCAACAGAAAATGTCTGTTTTTGGTCGTATTTTTGCACATTTTTAGCCATATTTTCTAAAATATTGGACCGAATCAACTCCGATTAGGTTTTTTAAGCTTATTTTGACTCCAGAAATCGATTAGGCCCGAAAAATTCCGATTTCAAGACTTTTACAATTTTTGACTTTTTATCAAGGTGATAGTATGAAAAACTGGCTAAAAATTTCGAAAATCTGAAAACTGCCAATATCAAGAAACCTTAAATGCAGTTTTATTATATATTCAAAACCAGTGACAGAAGTGAAAAAATTATGAAAATCGGTTGAGTTTTGGCGAAGTTATGTCTGTTCAAAGTTTAGAAGATACACTTTGCATAGAAAATTCGAATTTTTGGTCTATTTACTCACATTTTTGTCCATATTTTCTAAAGTAATTGTCCAAACCAAATCAAGTAAAGTTTTTTATGCTTATTACGATACCAGAAATTAACAATGAAAAAATTACTAGAATCGATCAAAATTTGGAAAACTTATGATTGTTCAAAATGTAAAAGGAATCTCTCCAACAGAAAATGTCTGTTTTTGGTCTTATTTTTGCACATTTTTAGCCATATTTTCTAAAATATTGGACCGAATCAACTCCGTTTAGGTTTTTTATGCTTATTTTGACTCCAGAAATCGATTAGGCCCGAAAAATTCCGATTTCAAGAATTTTACAATTTTTGACTTTTTATCAAGGTGATAGTATGAAAAACTGGCTAAAAATTTCGAAAATCTGAAAACTGCCAATATCAAGAAACCTTAAATGCAGTTTTATTATATATTCAAAACCAGTGACAGAAGTGAAAAAATTATGAAAATCGGTTGAGTTTTGGCGAAGTTATGTCTGTTCAAAGTTTAGAAGATACACTTTGCATAGAAAATTCGAATTTTTGGTCTATTTACTCACATTTTTGTCCATATTTTCTAAAGTAATTGTCCAAACCAAATCAAGTAAAGTTTTTTATGCTTATTACGATTCCAGAAATTAACAATGAAAAAATTATTAGAATCGGTCAAAATTTGGAAAACTTATGATTGTTTAAAATGTAAAAGAAATCTCTCCAACAGAAAATGTCTGTTTTTGGTCGTATTTTTGCACATTTTTAGCCATATTTTCTAAAATATTGGACCGAATCAACTCCGTTTAGGTTTTTTATGCTTATTTTGACTCCAGAAATCGATAAGGCCCGAAAAATTCCGATTTCAAGACTTTTACAATTTTTGACTTTTTACCAAGGTGAAAGTATGAAAAACTGGCTAAAAATTTCGAAAATCTGAAAACTGCCAATATCAAGAAACCTTAAATGCAGTTTTATTATATATTCAAAACCATTGACAGAAGTGAAAAAATTATGAAAATTGGTTGAGTTTTGGCGAAGTTATGGCTGTTCAAAGTTTGGAAGGTACAATTTGCATAGAAAATCCACATTTTTGGTCTTTTTACTCACATTTTTGTCCATATTTTCCAAAATAATTGTCCAAACCAAATCAAGTAAAGTTTTTTATGCTTATTACGATACCAGAAATTAACAATGAAAAAATTACTAGAATCGATCAAAATTTGGAAAACTTATGATTGTTCAAAATGTAAAAGGAATCTCTCCAACAGAAAATGTCTGTTTTTGGTCTTATTTTTGCACATTTTTAGCCATATTTTCTAAAATATTGGACCGAATCAACTCCGTTTAGGTTTTTTATGCTTATTTTGACTCCAGAAATCGATTAGGCCCGAAAAATTCCGATTTCAAGAATTTTACAATTTTTGACTTTTTATCAAGGTTATAGTATGAAAAACTGGCTAAAAATTTCGAAAATCTGAAAACTGCCAATATCAAGAAACCTTAAATGCAGTTTTATTATATATTCAAAACCATTGACAGAAGTGAAAAAATTATGAAAATCGGTTGAGTTTTGGCGAAGTTATGTCTGTTCAAAGTTTAGAAGATACACTTTGCATAGAAAATTCGAATTTTTGGTCTATTTACTCACATTTTTGTCCATATTTTCTAAAGTAATTGTCCAAACCAAATCAAGTAAAGTTTTTTATGCTTATTACGATACCAGAAATTAACAATGAAAAAATTACTAGAATCGATCAAAATTTGGAAAACTTATGATTGTTCAAAATGTAAAAGGAATCTCTCCAACAGAAAATGTCTGTTTTTGGTCTTATTTTTGCACATTTTTAGCCATATTTTCTAAAATATTGGACCGAATCAACTCCGTTTAGGTTTTTTATGCTTATTTTGACTCCAGAAATCGATTAGGCCCGAAAAATTCCGATTTCAAGACTTTTACAATTTTTGACTTTTTATCAAGGTGATAGTATGAAAAACTGGCTAAAAATTTCGAAAATCTGAAAACTGCCAATATCAAGAAACCTTAAATGCAGTTTTATTATATATTCAAAACCATTGACAGAAGTGAAAAAATTATGAAAATCGGTTGAGTTTTGGCGAAGTTATGTCTGTTCAAAGTTTAGAAGATACACTTTGCATAGAAAATTCGAATTTTTGGTCTATTTACTCACATTTTTGTCCATATTTTCTAAAATAATTGTCCAAACCAAATCAAGTAAAGTTTTTTATGCTTATTACGATACCAGAAATTAACAATGAAAAAATTACTAGAATCGATCAAAATTTGGAAAACTTATGATTGTTCAAAATGTAAAAGGAATCTCTCCAACAGAAAATGTCTGTTTTTGGTCTTATTTTTGCACATTTTTAGCCATATTTTCTAAAATATTGGACCGAATCAACTCCGATTAGGTTTTTTAAGCTTATTTTGACTCCAGAAATCGATTAGGCCCGAAAAATTCCGATTTCAAGACTTTTACAATTTTTGACTTTTTATCAAGGTGATAGTATGAAAAACTGGCTAAAAATTTCGAAAATCTGAAAACTGCCAATATCAAGAAACCTTAAATGCAGTTTTATTATATATTCAAAACCATTGACAGAAGTGAAAAATTTATGAAAATCGGCTGAGTTTTGGCGAAGTTATGGCTGTTCAAAGTTTGGAAGGTACAATTTGCATAGAAAATCCACATTTTTGGAATTTTTACTCACATTTTTGTCCATATTTTCTAAAGTAATTGTCAAATTCAGATCAAGTTATGAGAATCGGTGAAGATTTGTAGAATTTATGATCGTTCAAAATAAAAGAGGAATCCCACCAATAGAAAATGCACATTTTTAGCCATAGTTTCTATAATATTGCACCAAATCAAACTAAATGACTTAAGTTTATGAATTATTGCTGTGACCACCCTCGCCGTTTGATGGACAAACGTTTAGACACATCCAGAGCACATAAAATTCAATTTCCAGTTTAGCCATAGCCAAACAAACGTGATATATCCTAAAAGGTGATGCCGTAAACCTCATGTACCGCATGTACCTCATGTCGAAGGTCGCACTGCAATGTCTCCCTATAACTCAATCTCCCTTTATCTCTCTCACTCTCTCCTCGCTCGCTCTCTTTCTATGAGTTGTCTATCTGTTATTCGAGTGCAAGGCTGTTGGAAGCATAGAAAGCAAAATGTCCTGAGCCCACTTTCGATTTGAGGCTGAGAGGAAGTCTCAACTTTGGCTCCGGCCTTTTGTGATTTTTATGTGTGCGCCATAAATTCTGGGCACGAGCCAGAGGAGCAGAGCATCACATCAACATCGACATCCCCATCCCCACAGTCCACATCCTGTGCAGTTCAGTCGGGTGTCCTGTCCATGTAATTGCATGCAATTCGCCAACAGAATGGGTTATAAATGGGATGCCAATGTGTGTGGAGCTGCAGCTGGCCAACATTACCGTTGAATAAGATATACTTACAGATATTTTATCTGATAATAAAAAAGATACAATTTGTCGTTTTCCAATTTGTGTAATTCTCTTATATATTTGTTGTTTTGTTTTCTTGTATTTGTTTATAACTACATCAATAAATTATGTATCTCCGTATTATGCATGCTCTGCTTTATACTCTTTGAATGTTTCTGTTTTTCTTTTCTCAATTGAATATTATATTTATTTTATGTTTTTCTTTTGCTTTCATGGAATTTGCTGCACATTGTTTTCATATTTATGTAAATATTTTAATTTGTTTTCTTTCGCAATTTTGGAATTATTTGATTGGTGTGTAGGGGTGTTGGGGTGGAGGAGGGTTAGGAGAGGGATATCTGCTTGCAGCTCTAAAAGCAGGCAAGACAACATTCTCTAGAGGGCTCACAATTCGTAAAGCTATTTAACTTGTCTACAGATCCTTGCAGATCCTTGAAGATCCTCATGTATAGTAATATTCTATATATGTATCATATGTATATATAGAATAGCCCCATTTCAGTTAGCTACGTTTTAATGCATAAATTTTATAATTATTCTGTATTTGTTGTTCTTTAATTTATTTGTTTATAGCTTCAAAGAGTATTTTTTTTTTTGTTTGCCTTCTCAATTTTTCAACTCATCTTAACTTGTGATTGTTTTTTTTTCAATTTTTTATTAAAGCTTCGGCCTGCCGAAGAAAGTTACTCTGCTTCTTCTTAGGGATGTGTTTAGGGAAGGTGTGTATGTGTGTGTCTGTGTGTGGCTGTGTGGATGTGTGCTCTTTAGCTTAAAATTTGTAGTTCACAATAGTTTATCAGCTTCAGTTATTTAATTATTAGTAATTCTTTATCTTTTTCAAGCTTGACACATACCATCGATTTTTTCTGACTGCGAAAATTTTAAGTTATGATTTCTTTTTCTTATAGAGTGTGTTTAGAGGGTATATATATGCGTGTGTGTGTGTGTGTGCATTGAATTAATATAAGGCCACTTATCATAGTAATTGTTCAATAATGTGCACACCGCTAAGCTTCAAATATATTCTATATGTATATTTATATATTTATTTTTTAAATAATTGTTTTGCCCAAGAAAAAAAAAACATTTGTTGTTAACTTTGCCGCTTAACTTTTAGTCTTAACTAAAGTGGCCTTTTTTGCTAGAAAGTGTGTGTGTGCGTGTGTGTAGGGTAGGTGTATAGGTCTGTTGTGTGAGTGTGTGTGTCAAAAGTTGTTAAATTTTGTATATTTCGAATGCTGCATTTTTGTTGGTGTTTACTTTTTGTCTACTAATTATTATTTTATTTTATTTTTTTTTGGAAATTACAAATTGTTATTTTTGCTACCCAATAAATTGTTATTTTAATAATATGTTTTATTTATGTGCCATAAATTGTTTATGCACTCCATATAATATTGAAACATGCTTGACAATAGTATTTTTTTTCATAATTTTTTTGTTTTCTTTAAATTTCTTTTTTTGTTTTCCTTTCAATTTTATATTTTAATTCTCTCGCGTTTGATATTTTTGTTCTGCTGCATGCGAGTTTTAGATAAACTAATTTAACTACGCTCATTATTGTTATGTTCAGCTCAAGAATACTTATATATATATATATGTATATATATGATATATAATCTGTTATATATACTATGTTTTTTTTTTATTTGCTAAAAACCATTTCTCATCATTGCATTTTGGGGGGAGTGTGTGTGTGTATGTGTGTGTTTTTGTCACATGCAGTCTCAGCTAAACTAATACATATACATATACATGCCCATATATATGTGTATATATATAACAGCGTATATGTATGTTTATATAGCATATATAATTATATGTCTATATAACTGATTGATCAGCTTGATATTGTAATTATTTACGTTCGCTTTAATGCTAAAGTTTGCTTATGTTTTTCTTTTGCAAATTTCAAATTTCGGAATTTTCTTTTTTTTTTAATGATTGCCTGATTGACAGGCCGCTTGATTGATTAGTTGATTGATTTAAAAAAAATACACAAAAATTCAGAGAAACTCAGGTTTTGTAGAAAAACTTTTGGAGATCAACATTGTTTTAATGATTGATAGGCTGTTTGATTGATTGATCAATTGATTGACTGTTAAAAATCAATATAAATGTTAATGTGCAGATTAATGAAAATTGTTTGGCAGATATTTTTTTTTTTTGGATTTGAACATAATTTTTTTATGATTGGCAGACTGAATTGATTGATTGATTGGAGGATAATATATAAAAAAAAAAAAAAACAAAACAAAACATAAACAGAAACTTCGACATTAAGAAAACGTGCTTGGCAGATAACTTCTTGGAGATCGGTTTCAAATTATAATAAAGTCATGCAAATACTTTTGCAGAGACTGTGAGTGTTTGTGTGAGAGGGGGAGGGTTAGGAAATGGTGTTAGCATAATAATCATAATAATGATAATAATTACAATAAAATTAATATAATAGTAATTAGAATGCCATAAATGTATTTAAGAGAATTGTCTAATAATCGGTGTAAAACACAGGAAATAAATTAGTTTCGATTTAACAACTAAATCAATGATCTGATCTCATAATTAACATCTTGGATTAACATTGTATGCGTCCAACGACTGGGTGTGTATGTTGTGTGTGTGTGTGTGTGTATGTGCA
Source organism: Drosophila quadrilineata (assembly GCA_018150725.1). Classification (NCBI taxonomy): domain Eukaryota; kingdom Metazoa; phylum Arthropoda; class Insecta; order Diptera; family Drosophilidae; genus Drosophila; species Drosophila quadrilineata. Next base: position 5,218,033 of record JAECWN010000407.1, read on the forward strand.
GAGGAGCAGTCCTTCAAATTCAATTTGGATTTAGTTTTGTTTTTATTTTCAATGATTGCTAAAGTGAAAATTATTGTTGCGTATGTTGCCACGGGTACGCCAACGTATGCAGCTGAGGAGGGCAACGTGTGCGGTGCGGAGCAGCACCTGACCGTAGGCACAGCAGGCACAGATGCGTCGCAATCGTTCCGCATAGGTGCGACGCCGGCAGCGACGTGTTGTGCGCCGCCAACGGGGCAAATCCTGCCGTCGACGTCGCAGCAACTGATGTCACTTGCGACGCTGGAAGACGCGACGCAGCGCCTTCCGCCAGAAGAAACGCTGCGACTTGGTCTTGCTGTATGTGGATGTGGATGTTGTGGCTGTTGTTGGAGTTGCTGCTGTTGTTGGGAGTGGTGGCTCCGCCAATTCAACACCCTCATCGTCCTCATTACTCTCAGCAGCACCAGCACCATCATCATCATCATCATCACCATCGCCAAAGAAATGCTGATGATGATGATGAGACTGCTCCTTATGCTCCCGTTCCTCCCCCGTTTGCTGCTGTCGTCGTCTCGTTGGCGTTGCGGGCGCAGTGCGTGCTATGGCCGTCTGTTTGGTATTGCTATGAGCCACCGTATGCGGTTGCGGTGTGGGCGGTGCTGAGGCTGTGGCCACATACGGTGCCACCAGATAGGGACGTGCGCGCAGCGCCGCCATAGCTGACGCCGATGTGGATGCTATGGATGATATGGACGCCAATGTGGCCACAGATGCCGTTGATTCGATATAATCGGTTGTTGCTGCTGCTGCTGCTGCTCCTCCTCCTTCTTCTGCTGCTTCTCCCTCCTCTATTGCTACGTCTACTGCTGCTCCTGCTGCAGGCTGCATCGTATCTTATCTAAGCCAGGAATGCTGCAGACACTGTGCAGCTGTGGCCCGGTGTTCGGGACTAAAGTGCAACATCGGCTTCAAGAACGATGCAAACGCCTCCGCCTCTCGCCGCGACCACTTATACTTCTCCACCAGCACATCCGTCAGACCCCAGGGTTTCAGACACGTGATATTACGCAGTTCCCCGTTCCCATTGAATGTCTGATGGGCATACGTGCCATGGAACGCGATTTCTCGCGGTATCGGTCCAAGCAGTTCGATAATGTGAGCTATGTGATCCTCGTCCCGCGTATAGGTGTCACCCGAATGCGGCTCGAAGAGATAATCCCCGGTGGCTAGCTCGAATACCATGCAGGCGGTACTCCAGATATCCGCCGAGGTACCATAGCTGGCACCCAGGATAACCTCCAGCGAGCGATACTGTCGCGTCTGAATGTCCTCGGTGAAGTGACGATCCACCCAACAGGCATTACCCAAATCAGCGATCTTCACCTGCACATTGCACGCCTCCAACGCCGGATCCGACCTGGGCTGACGCAGATGCGCAGCTTGTGGTGGTGGCGGTGGTGGTGGCAATGTCATGGACTCCGCCGAATGGGGACCGATGCCATTCGCTGAATTAGTTGTGGTGGTGGTAGTGGTAGTCGTAGTGGTTGAGGAGGAGGAGCGTTCATCCAGTGAGATGTTTGAGATTTTCGAATTGCTATGCGAGTTGTTTTGCTTCAGATTGGAGGAGGAGGAGTTATTATTGTTGTTGTTCAATTGCTTATGCTGTTGCTGTTTGGGGCGTGGCGGTTTCTTCGAGTTGGTGGTGTTGCTGGCACCACTAGCACCATTTGATTGTCCTTTAAGCGTGCTGGTTGAATTGCTGCTGCTGCTGTTGTTGCTGCTGCCATTGGTGATATTTGTATTGGTGTTGGTGCTGATATTGGTGGAGCCGCTCTTCAATGCGGTGGCTGTGCTGCTATCACCGCTGCTCGAGTTCTCCAGCGGCGGCTGAGATTGCTGCTGATTCGATTTGTCTGCAAAATTCAAATTCATGATTAGTTTCTATCCAAGATTAGCTCATATTCATACTCACTCTTGTTCTTCTTTTTCTTCTTCTTTTTGGCCTTCTCAGTGGCATCGCCAGCCGCTGGCGTTTGAGTCACCTCCACATCCGCCACAGACTCTTCTAACTGCTGCTGCTGCTGCTGCGGCTGCGGCTGCTTCTGCTGCTGCAACTCCTCCTCCTCCTCCGGCGGCAGCTCTGCATCCTCGCCAACAGACTGCTCCAAGTAGTCATGCTGCTTCTTGAACAGCTCCATACGTTTCTTGGCCTTTCGCTTCAACTTCTTCTTCTTGTTGCGACTCATCTTGCCGGTGATGGTCGGTTCCCGGTACTTCTTGGGTGCCCGACTCACCAACGACGGATACATCTTGGAGTTCATGCAATACAATTGAGTCGCCTCCACCGCCAGCGAGCGTACATGAGTTTCATCCACACACAACAACACATTCTCCGGCTTAATGTCCGTGTGTATGATCTTACAGAAGGTGTGCAGATAATCCAATCCCTCCAGGACCTGCCTTGTAATGCTCTTGACATTCTCCAGCGGAATACCATGATAGTTGGACTTGCGTATTAGCTTCAGCAGGTTATCCCCCAACACTTCGAACACCATACAAATATGAATACCATTCACGCCACAGATCTTAAAGTCATCATACATCTGCACAGTTTTTTGTCGACGTGGATTCGAAGGATCCGTGTCACGTACTGTGCGCAACAGTTTAATCTCATCCTTGGCCGTTTCCGCGAAATGTTGCGCCGACTTCACAATCTTGATGGCCACATACCGCTTCTCCTGCAGATCCCAGCAAAGCCAAACGGTCGAGAAATGTCCCCAGCCCAATTTACGTATAACATGATAACGACCTGGAAATATTAAAAAGAGTTATTAGACTTAGGATTTCTATAAAAAAGGTTTAAGATCAGATTTATGAGAAATAAGTTGGGGATTTGTAAAGAACAGTTTGATACTGCGCCAATACAACCTAAATTGGAGATATATTAAGTTAGGGATTGGAGAGTAGGGGATAGAACAGAACATATTAGGTTAGGGTTTAATAAGAAATGATTTAGGGTTAGTAGAATAACATTAAAGGTCACCAATGAGAAACAGGAAATCGCAAATATTTGTCTTCGCTGGCAATAAATCCATCTTGGATACCCTATCCCAACTGCTCCACTCGACTGCTCGTCAGTAACTGACGGTTAACGTTATTCTCCGACTGCACTTGGGCAATATATTCAATTAAACTTGCCCTCAGTTGGCCAGAGGACAACAGCTGACAACTTCTCATAGAAAATTTGCCATTGTGCAAAAAAAAACGTATTGTATATAAATAATATAAATAAATACTTATATATGTATATACTGTCTGCTTAGTTGGTAAACAAATAGAGGCATTTCAATGCCAAGTACCAAAGCCAGTGGGGTATACTCGGTTTGTGTGGAATTAACGGTAGCGAAGGTTTTGTTTAAAAGAAGAGTGGCAGATCCATGTCAATCTAGTGATGGACTCTTCTATCAAACCATCTATTTATAGGTCCACACGTCTGGATAATCACAAAATTTCGGAAATTTTAATAGCTATAAATTTATTGGACAAAATTAGTAGAAAATGATTAAAACTGTTAAAAAAAAAAAAGAGAAATTATAATGTATAACCAAATTATAGCAAATTTTGCATAAAAGCAGGACATAACCTGTTCAAAAGTATAAAATTCTTGAAAAAATAACTTAGAAGGGAGTATGATGAAAAACCTTCTGACCCTGCTTATAATATGGTTGAGGTCTAGGTCTTAGGTCTAGTTCCGGGTGCCTGGAATCGTGTAGGTGGGCAACATGGCAACACTTTTTATGGATTGCAATATATAGTCTGACATTGTCTGTTATCATATTGGAGGGTCTGGGGCGGGGACTCTCTGCTTATCGCCACAAAAGGTTGCGGCAAGTTCTTTGATTATGAAAACCAAAAAACGGACTCACTTCATTACTTTCTACAACAAATAGAGTCGCTAGTGTTGCTATTGAACTGTTCGCTGCACACAGGTGGTAAACAAGGAGTTGGTTGGGTGGCTAACTGGATGGGGGGACACATGTCGCCAGCAGCAACCGCAAAAGCGAACCAAATTCGTATCGACCTACCTCCTGAACCTCAACCCTCAACCCTAACCCCCTACTACTTGAACTCACTCCATAAACAACCCCTTGGACACATAATTGTGTATCTATGCAGAATGTGGGGCGTGTGTAGTACGAGTGTGTGTGTGTGTGTGTGTGTGTGTGTGTGCCACATTGACAACCTGTTGTTGTGTGTGGCACACAGAAAACTCAGTAAAATCACGTATTTTTTCGGGGTGCGATTGCATTTTCACTGTTTACTCTGCTTTGAGACTGACAAAGCCGCTACGAAATACTCTCACTTAACTAAATATTGATTGATCGAGTATTGTTTATAAAAAACAAACAAGAGGTCTCTCTTCAAGTAACCCCACATTCCCCTACAAGAGGGAGGTGGTGAATTGATTTTGTTGACTGGCTGTTTTGGGATGCGGGAAGAAAGGAAGCAGAGAGATGTATGTTGGTAGGTGTGCTTACCCTGAAACAAGTCACCAATATTGACAGGATGATAGCCACCCTTGCAGTAATCCTCTTTGAGCTCCTGCTCCTCGTTCTCGCTATTCATTTCCGATTCCTCCGATTCATTCGATGAGCTGCGCGGCGGTTGCTGTTTGCTACTGTAAATGTTATTCTTCATATTCATTGAATGGGATTGGGCGTCGGATGTATTGCCAGAGCCACTGGATGATGATGCTGTCGCATTATTAAAGGATCCCATTGCCTTGACGTTGCCTGGCCCAGTTGCTGTTCCGGTATTCCCACCACCACCACCAGCACCAGCACCAGCAGCGGTTGCAATGTTGCTATTCCCATGCAGTTGCAGTTTGTTGATGCCCTCTATGATGCTATAATTAGCATTTTCTGGTGCTGCTGTTGCTGCTGGCATCGTGCAGTTGTCGCCAATCTTAGTCTGCTGTTGGTGCTGTTGCTGCTGTTGTGGTTGTTGTTGTTGGTTGTCTTGGACGGGAGGAGCAGCTCCATTTTGCTTGCCGCGTTTCTTGTTGTTCTTATGGCGCTTCTTCTTGGCCTGTATGGCCAGAACACGGCGGTTGACGTCAGCTTTTGAATTCATGTTGTTGTTCTTCTTCTTATTCTTCTTGTTGTTGCTTTACACGCTATTCGCTTTACGCTTTTGTGAGCTACGTGTCTGTATAGATGAATCTGTGTATGTGTGTGTGTGTGTGTATATGTATGTGTGTGTGTTGTTGTTGCTCGTTTGCCTCGCTTGTACCTCCGCTAATTTTCACCTACAGTAACAGCTGTTGAAGAGACAAAACAAAAAATGATAAAATGAAACAGCATCAAAAAATGTGCTCAAATCTCGCTCAATAAGGTAATGCAAAGGCAAAAACAAAAAAAAAAAAAGAGAACTACGCTATTGTATTGTACGTGTTGTTGTTATTTTTGTTGTTGTTGTTCTGTTGCGGTTGCTGTCATTCTCGTTACTGTTGTTGTTTCTGTTGCTGTTGTTGGTATGCGCACGCCTTGTCTATGCTGGGGCTTCGTCGCCAACCTCCTCAGCCAATCGTTTGCGTCGCTGCCCCCGTCGCTTATCGTTGTCGTCGTCGTCGACGTCTCTTCTAGTACTTGCCTCGGGCTCTCCCACTTGTTCCAATTGTCATAGCAGCAGCTGCTGCTGCCAGTTTGCTTTAGATATGCTTTAAATTGTTTCACACATAGGAAACATTTTTTCTTGCAATAAAAAACAGCACACAATTCACTTGTCGATTTAACACAGGCAATTTTGCTTTTCTTTTTAATTCGCACAAAATGTCAAACAAATATGTTGGGCGAGCAAAGCAAATATATGCCAAACGGGGCTGCCAACTCTTTTTAGGTTTATTTTCTAATTGTGACTTAACTGAACATTTGGCTTAAACATAAAGCAATTACACCACAATTTTGGCAACTAATAGTATTACATTAATATAAAGAAACCATTTTGTGTTACTTGAAACAAAACAGCAAAATATTGGAATTTCAATTGTGAATTAAATCGAAGCAAGTTGGCAGCAGCTCTTCGCCTGCTTTATTCTTTGCGTGTGTGACACACACACACGACAAACGTATTCACGCACATATACTCACACATATTCAAATACGCACGCAAATTTTTGTTGCTTACTCGCTTGCACACAGCAGTAGTCGGTCAACACGTTGGTTTATGATTTTTTTTAGATTTCAGCAATTGTTTTGCAACCTGATTTGAAGTTTGTATTTATTTAGTCAACTTACATGACTCGAAATGTTCCAGCATGCTAATCCAGAGACATTTTCTCGCGAAACGTATGGACATAGAACCAAAACGTTGCTGCGCACCTTAATTTCGCGAGTCGAAAATTCTACTGCCCTAAAATGCAACACTGCGCAATCCAATGTGGTAAAATGCCTCCACAGGATATTTCATCAGCTGTTTATTTTTTAATTAATTTGTTTGAATCACATCTTCAATTTAATTAATTGAAACACAAGTAAACTAGTTTAATAGTTATATTAGTGTAGTAACTGATATAGCCGTGACCCATAAATAATATATGTCAAAATATCGATTACTGCTCACTAGCAGTAGTTATCGATTATGTGATTGCCCTTATTTACATTCCACATTGAGCTATCGCGCAGTAATGCAGCTACTTTTGGTGTCACAAGAACAGCTGATGCGGTTATAAATGAAATTTTAGATATTCAAATATGTGCAAACGATGTTAATTAACATTATTGTTTGGTGTTTGTTAATTGTGTAATTGTTGAATGATGTCTTAAACTGACGCGTGCAGCATAAATTCTACGTCTTAAAGTTCGGCAGTTCGTGTTGGTGAACACTGCACCTACCCACACAGCTGATTTGTGTCGCTTTACAACACGGTTACAAACGAATTGGCGCGAAATAAATTTTGGCGCGTCTCTAAAACATTTGGAGGGAAACTGCAACGTCGTGGCGCAGTTGTAATTTGAGCAGTGTCGGTGTCAAGACGTGTGTGGTGCAACACTCACATGGAAATATTAACAAGATAATAGTGAGAGAACATAATCAGACAACCAGACGTGCCCCCGAGTGAAATATATTACATTATACTATACCGCACCTCAACACAACCTATCGGCATACAACAAGAACATCGCATTCATTAAAACCATTTACAATTTTCGCAAAACATGGCACAGCCATCGGTAGCTGCATTTTTTAGCAATCGGAAACGCGCCGCTTTAGATGATGCCTCCACTATTAAGACCAGGGTAAGTGCCAACCATGCGGGTGTCTCCACTGATTACCCAAAAACGTGGACAAAGTGCAATACTTTCAATTCAATTTGCAGATACTTTTGTATCTATAAGAGTGCTTGCATGTGTGTGTGTGAGTGTGTGTGTGAGGAGTGACGCGTCCTGCGGCCATTTTCTACAAAGAATCGGAGTATAAATATCTTAATGTTTCGTGTAATTTTCTTGTAGCGTCTTGTCGAGCCCGTTGAGGCAACTGCCCCGCAGCATAACACGTTGCCCAGCACGACCACAGATCAGGATGTGGACATCGACGCACTCAAGGGTGGCATACGTACACGCTCCGGTCGCACCGTCAAACTTATTGGCGTACAACCAACCCTGACCTCTCAAGAAACCGCCAAGAAGAAGCCAGCCAAAGTCGAGCCCAAGCAACAGAAACTGGTACAGTTCATCAGGAAGGGTACCTTGTCGCCTCGAAAGGCAGCGCCTGCACCCGCCACCACGCAGGACCGCAACGAAAACACACCCAAGTCGAGTCAGACCTTTGCATCCTTGCAGAATGCCGATAATGTGCAGCGCGGTTTGCGTACGCCCACGAAACAGATCATACCGCAGGATGCTGCCTCCCCCATCAAGCACATTGAGCTGGCCAAGCGTGGCCTCAGCTTCGATGAGGTCAAGACCAAAATATCGCGTAGCGCCAAAATGCAGGAACTGAAGGCGGTCCTGGCGAGGAAAGCCAAATTGGAACAGGAACGCAAGGCGCAGGAGGAGCGCAATAGGCGATTACGTGAAGCGGGTCCCTCCCCGTCCAAGGCGAAGACGGTGCAGCTCAAGGAGTTCGATACCATTGAGCTGGAGGTGCTGACCAGGTGAGCATATCATCCATATTATATTAGGGGTTCATGATGAGTGCCTGCCATAATAATATAAGAATTTCTTTTTTTTTTTTTTTTTGTTGTTGGGGGGTTCTTTTGGCCTAGAAAAGATGGTCAACAAAAAACCGGGTAACATAATTTTGGCCATTTATTATTTATAGTTTGCATATCGAGGTCGTGCAACGCGTGCAGCATGATGTTGCCATCTCTCACTCGCTGTCATTTCATTGCTTTATTTTTCATATTTATTATTATTCAATTGCTGAAATTGCATTTCTTGCTGCTGCTGCTTCTTCAACACACTCTTCTTCACTCTACGCTGCTGCTTCTTCTTCACTTTGTTGTTGTTATTATCGTACGCTGCTTCGTCTCTTTCTATCTTTTTTTTTTTTTGCTGTTGCTGTTGTTGTTGTTGTGTGTGTGTGACGTTTGTGATCTATGAAACGAAAAACGCGCTCTTGGTCAGTCTATGCATGTGAGTGTATGTGTGGCTGTGTGAGTGTTTGTACTTGAATTTATGCTGCATTTGCTCTCTCTCACAGACACACACACACGCACACATAAGCAAGCATACATATGTTGGGTTTGCATGTGTGTTGGGTATGTTTACCCTTCGCTTTGGGCAAACGTTACATTCTTGCCTGACCTTCGACATGCTCTCGGCTCTGCTTAACTTCGCCCGTCTCGTCAACGGTCGGTCGGTCGGTTCGCTGCTCTCGGGGGTTATTCGGTCGTAGTTGCATCGGCATTCGTAGTTATTTGGGCTGCATGGGAATGTTGTTTGTTCGCAGTTGAGGATTCAGGTAGCGCTAGGGTTTCTCATTTTTCTGTAACGGTCTTTTTCTTATCGCACCCTTAGGGTAGGGTAGCTGCAACGGCAGGATATAAGAATGTACTATAGTTGTGACTGTTGAAAATAAGTCAATTTTAAACACATGTTGACGCTAGAAATTCCTCTACACCCCTCAAACTATTAGAATTTGACTTTCAACTCTGCGAACTCGGTTGCTATAAGAGCCATCCTAACCAAATTTGACATGTGGGTTCCCCTAATGGTACATAGTTAATATAGATTATTTTTACACAACTTGAAGCATACATTTCCTCTACATCCCTAAAACTATTGAAATTTAAATTTAACCTAAACGAACTCGGTTGCTAGAAGAGCTATTTTAACCGAATTTAATATGTGGGTTCCCTAACAATATTTTTTAGAATTCTTGTACCATAGACCTTTGCATCCCTAAAATCGTAGTTTGTTATAAGAGCTACACTAATCAAGGTTCCTTAAGCAGTAGTAAAAAGGAGATCGAAAGTAGAAACTGTAACTTCAGTTGCAAAGAAATGCCTATCATTTGCTCAAGCTTTATTTGTTCAAGATATGAGAAGTTTATCTCAGTTAAATGTAGAAAATAAAACACAAGAGGATAGCTATAAGTTCTCCAGACTCACGAAACCGGTTTGAGGGTTGTTAAGGGTACTTTCTTCTTAAATGATTCCAGAAATATATTCAGACGTTCTAATAGGAAATTATTTGTTTTCATTTCCTGGAAAGTAAATCTCAAACTGGTTTTTTTCAGGCACTCCCTTTTACTCTCCACAAATATTTCAGTTTTCCTTTGATGCCATATTCCTATTTCTCAACCCTGTCTCTTCCTCTGTTCTCATGATTTATAATTCTACCTCTTTACAGCCCCTTGAAAACCTTCAAGACCCCCACAAAATTGCCGCCACCGACACCGGACAAAAATGAGTTGATGTCCCCGCGTCATACGGACGCCTCGAAGCGTCTGATCTTCAGTCCGGCCAAGAATGGGTCACCCTCCAAGCTGGTGGAGCCGCCAGCCTACAAACGTTATGCACATCTCATCGAGACGAGCAAGGCGGGACAGTTGCCACTGCCCTACAAGTATCGGCATCTGTTGCAGCTGTTCACGGGCGTGGAACGGGTGGTGTGCATGTTCCACAATCGCAAGGAGTGCATAACGTTCAAGAAGCTGCAGCCGGCGGTGCAGCGGATGCTGCGGAAAAACTTTACGGAGATGCATCTGGCGCAGATTAAGCACATCTATCCGGATGCCTTCATCTTTAGCCAAATGAAGATGCGTAACTTTGGGTCCGTATCGAAGGCGGATTACTTCCAGCTGGTGATCAGTCCCAATGTGGAGCCACAGCAGCAACCCTATGAGATCGATGAGGACGATGTGATCGCGTCGGCCCAGTCGACGTCTATGAATCCACACGTAATGACGATGCGTGTCAAGAAGTTCGAGAATATATTGCTACAGCGGGTCATGCGGGAGCATGATAAGTTTGTGAGATCCCTGAATCCACCCATCATAATTGATCGAGAGGTGACACGTTGGCATCCGGAATTCGATCTGGAGAGTTGCCCGGAGGTGGAGATGGCGCCATTGCCACAGCCACCGAACGTTGAGAAGTATTCCTCGGCCAAGGATATCCTCTCGACGGCACGCAACCTTTTCAACTGTGCCACGCCCATGGAGAGAGCCATGGATCGCTATGAAGCCAAACTGGAGGCGGACAGAAATCAAGCTGAGACTGTTAAGGATCTGCCAACCACATCAGCCACCGCTACGGCTACAACAACTGCAATAAAGGACACCAAAGTGGAGACAGAAACCTCCACTGCCACGCCCACCGTTAAGGAATGTGCCCCAGCGAAACCGGCTGCGGATGCCACGTCCAACTTATTGAAGGGACTACCGCAATCATTGATCGATAAGATCCGTGCCAAGCAAGCGGCCAAGGCACTGGATGCGATGACACGTCGTCCATCCCAGGATGAGGAGGCAACCAAATATTCGCGCCTGCCAAAATTGGCGTGTTTCCTGCGCAACATCTTCGTCGTGGAACGGAAAAGTGTGCTGACCCTCGAGTTCATCATCAAGAAGATTAAGATTGGTTTCCAGACGAATCTCGAGGCGCGTGAGATTGAGGCACATTTGAAGCTGCTGGCCAAGGAGCTGCCAGTCTGGATGACATTCCTCGAAGTGCGCAAAACCATGTACATCAAGATCTCCAAGGACATGGACATCAATAAGATTTTCAAGAAACTGGAGAACATTGCAAATTCCAAAACAGCATAACTTTAGAGGAGATCTGGAAGGATTTAAACAACTACAACATCAACAGGACCCTGTGGCTATATCCAGCTATATATATATATATTTAATTTAAAACGCTTAACTAGGCTCAATTTAATTATTTGTTATTGACATTAAATACATCATCGGACACAATTCATAAATACCTAAGAAAACCCCAAAAAATCCACATTCATCACATTTATCAGAAACTTTATTCACAACTATATTTATGTAATACTTTTTTTATACGCCAACATTTATTAATTATATAGCAGACAATTTATATTTGTATTAAGAAAATATTTTTCATGTTGTACTACGTTAAATAAATAAATAAATGTTTTTTCTGGAAAAATATTTAACATGCAATGCAATTATGAAAATATGCTGAATATGCATCCATTTTAATTTAACTGCCGTCAAAAATACCACAAATTGTGTTTAGTACATTTTAGCACTGTAAACTGACCAACACTGTTTTTTTTGTAGTGGCAACACTGTTGCAGCAGCTGCGCGGGATTTCTATTTCCCTCACAGATTTAACTGCAGTCGTGGAAATGATGAATGAAAATGTGGAGGAACTGGATATACCAGCGCCCACAACTGCCGCCTCTGGCCAGATAAAGGCTATAGCCCAGGATACGGTGCACAAGATATGCTCTGGCCAGGTAAATATCACAAAAGTAAAGTGAAAACCCAACTGAGATTTGTTTAGGTGGTGCTCAGCTTGGCGGTGGCTGTGAAGGAGCTGGTGGAGAATGCCATAGATGCGGGTGCTACGCTGGTGGAGATCAAACTCAAAGAGCAAGGACTGCAGGGTGTGGAAGTCAGTGATAATGGGTGTGGTGTGCAGGAAGCCAATCTGAAGGGCATGAGTAAGTTTCCAAGACTCGACAAATGCAGGAGAGGATTATGTTGATGTATCGATATTGCAGCTGCCAAGTATCATACGTCCAAAATACGAGAGTTTGTGGATCTGCTGGGCGTGGAAACCTTTGGATTTCGCGGTGAGGCGCTAAGTTCCCTCTGCGCCTTGTCCGACATGACGATAGTGACGCGTCATGCCTCCACGGATGTGGGTAAATGAGTGGCCCGCCAGTTCACCATCAAAATAGCTAATGAATGTATGTTCCCTTTCTTAGCTCTCAAAATCGAGCTCGATCATGATGGGAGGATCAGGAAACGTTCGCCATGTGCCCGTGGCATCGGCACCACCGTCACCCTGGCCAATCTCTTCAATACGCTGCCCGTGCGTCGCCGGGATTTCACGCGCAACATCAAGAAGGAATTCAGTAGGATGTGTCAGATACTGCAGGCCTATTGCCTGGTCACCAAAGGAGTCCGCATCATCTGCAGCAATCAGTCGCCAAAGGGTGCCAAATCCGTGGTGCTACAAACGCATGGAGCACAGGATGTGCTGGCCAATATCACGGCGGTGTTCGGCACCAAGCAGGCGGCAGACTTGGTGCCACTGAAATCCCCGTTGGAGGCGGGCGCCTTGACCGAGGAGCAGCTTCGTGCGGATCTGCAGACGGCAAACGATGCTGCGGACACCTCCTGCACCCAGTTTAGTGCTGAGGATGTGGCGCGTCTGAATCAGGCGGACTTCCAGTTGGAGGGCTACATCTCCAGCTGTTGTCATGGCGCTGGCAGATCCACCCGGGATCGCCAGTTCTTCTATGTCAATGCGCGTCCCTGTGAACCGAAGAATGTAAGCGATCTCTAGAGGATTAGCAGAGGTTAACTATAAAATATGGTCTCTTTTAGCTGGCCAAAGTGATGAACGATGTCTATCATCGTTATAATGTGCAGCAACAGCCCTTCATCTACCTTAATGTGGTCACGGCACGCTCGGATGTGGATGTCAATCTGACGCCGGATAAGCGTCAATTGCTCCTCAACAATGAGAAGATTCTGCTGCTGGCGCTGAAGAAGTCACTGCTGGACACCTTTGGCCAGCTGCCGAACACCTATCAGCTGCAGAATGTATCCATACTCAGCATGCTGCAGCCAGAAGTCAAGCAGGAGCAGCAGCAGGAGGAAAAGGAGGAGCAGGAGCAGGATAAGGCAGCTGTAGAGGAGGAACTGCCTCTGAGCTCCTCGCAGCGTTTTATGGACGTACTGAGCCAGTGGCGACGCACTGGAGATACCAAAGGTGTGGCGCCACCAGCGCCAGCTAAGCGACGCTGTGCGGAGACCGAAGAGATTTCCGCCCGAGTGCTGAAGCTGCAGAAGATTGACGATTTTCTCAGCCAGGAGACGCCGTCGGAGAAACAAATCGAAGCGGAGGAGGAGCTAATTAAGACACTACCTCAGGAGACCAGTCCCAACAGCAGCATTGTCAGCATAAAGCAACTGAAGCTGGAATCGCTTGGTAAGTGCTGGAGAGGATTAAGAAAATTCCATAACTAATTTCCCCTCTTGACAGCCTATGACGAAGTGGTGCAGGCGAGGATTGACTGCAAAACGCCAGCCAAGTCGCAGCCCAAACTGAAACTCATTCCAGTCAAGACTCCAGCAGTAATCCCAGCTCAATCTCCGCCAGCAATCAAGTCCGGCAGTTCCCCTCCCTCCAGCGATGATGAGCTGGAGTTGCCCACGCGCATTGAGTTCGATGAGGAGCCTGTAGAGGACACCACTTTTAATGTAGCAACCGGCGAACTCCGCACAACGCTGGAGGAGATTAGGCTGAGTCTGGCCACGCAGGAGCAGCAGCAGGCGGAGCGGCAACGTGCCTGTAATCTGAAGCGGCTTCGATTCAAGAGCGAAATCAATCCTCAACAGAATCAGCATGCGGAGGCGGAACTGCAGCGCGAGATCAACAAACAGGACTTTGCCAGGATGCAGATCATTGGCCAGTTTAATTTGGGTTTCATCATCGTCAAGCTGGAGGATGATCTCTTCATTGTGGATCAGCATGCGGCGGATGAGAAATACAATTTTGAGACGTTGCAACGTCAAACGCAGCTGCAACATCAGCCGCTAACCGTGCCACAGCCACTGGAGTTGACCGCCGTCAATGAGATGATACTGATGGATCACTTGGAGATCTTTTCCAAAAATGGATTTAAGTTTGACATCAACGAAGCAGGTGAGATTCGTAAGAAGTGAGGGTTTACTTCCACTTTGAAATTGAATTGCAATACCTTATACTCCTAGTACCTCAAGTATTAGAGGTATACTCGGTTTGTATTGAAGAAAGAGGAATTGTAACCGGGGTTGATCTATATATATTTATATTCTAACTCAGCATCAATAGCGTAGTACATGGATCCATGTCCCTCTAAGTCAATATTGTTCATTGATGTTGGTGCTGTGAATCCTGTAGTGAGGAATTCCAACATAAATTTTCTTACCTTCGATGATCTCTCTTACAGCTCCCGCTACACAGAAGGTGCGTCTGTTGGGCAAACCCTATAGCAAGAACTGGCAATTTGGCAAGGAGGACATCGATGAGCTCATCTTTATGCTGCAGGATGCGCCCGAGGGCACTATATGTCGTCCTTCGCGCATACGCGCCATGTTCGCTTCACGCGCCTGCCGCAAATCGGTTATGATTGGCAAAGCGCTGCATAGGCAGACCGGCATGCGACGCCTTATCACGCAGCTAGGCGAGATCGAGCAACCTTGGGTGAGTTGATAGTAGTTAAGAAGTGAATTAAGGTGATGGGTTTGCCATATAGTCCTTATAACCTCATTTCGGTAAGGAAGTACGGTAAATTATGAAGTTGGTTAGAGTCAACTGCCCAATAATCGATGAGGTTCAAAGGTTTCCTCTGGTCCGAAATCCCTGTACCTCAACTTACTTGCTTTCTAAGTATGAGCTCTCAAAATATAGTCAGGGTTAGCTTAGTTTACTATCTAGTTACTTTAATGAGAGTCTGACTTTTTGACTCTGCTGCGGAAACCATGTGCCACCAGATCCGCCACTAGGGCGACCTCACGACCTCTGGTCTCGGGCAGATAGCGTTTGGTTAACAGAAAAAGTAGACCGCTGAACACGGAAAAGATAATGAAGATCCAAAAACCCAACAGGGAGTGCAACGTAGGGAATAGGAATCCTACCAAAAAATTGCAGCTCCAGCCCACCTGATTGCCAAAGGATAATGCTGCGGACCTTGAAGGTACCTCAAATAGTTCTAGAAGCAGTATACATTCCAATTAGAGCAGAAGGAAACTGACAACCCGCGACTTACCCGCCCCTATGAAACTGGGCATGGGACCCAAGGCCAGCTGGAAGCAGATGAGGTAGAGAAAGACGCAGGCAATGTTGGCAAAACCCAAGGCAGGCAGGATATGCTAGAGCAGGAGACGATTAGGATCAAGATTAGTGAATTAAGGAGTAGGACTTACGCTATATTCCAAGAGCATGCCAAAGGCAAACATAAGCAGACCGCAACCGGCGCAGGAGAGCAGCATCAATGTGCGTCTATCCAATCTGGCCATAAGCCAGGAGCTCATCAAAGATGCGCAGAGATTGAAGCATCCAGCGGCGAGATTCAGCCAGGAGGCAGTTTCCGCGGAAAGACCGCTACTACGAAAGATGGACACCGAGTAGTAGAAGATCTACGAAAGAAATAGTTTAAGGGAGAGGATCATTGAAGGATTGCTCAGACTCACCGACGAGCAACCCGTCAGCTGCTGTCCACCTTGGTATGCACAGAGCAGCACCAGTGGCAACAGCATGCGTCCATCTCGCAGCACCTGCCCCAGACTTCTGCTCGTCTCGTTCCGACTCCTCGCCTCCGCCTCCATGCTATCAATCTCCTGCTGTAATCCTTCAGCAGTGCCGCGCAAGCGTAGCAGCAGTTGACATGCCTCCTGACGCTGCTGACGTACTATGAACAACCACTTGGGACTCTCCGCATACCAGGCGAAGGGTGCATAGCAGCTAAGCAGGATCAGCAGATAGAAACCCAAGGCTAGATGCCAATTCTCCTCACCGCCCAACAGCGACTCCAGTGTACAAAGTTGGGCCACCACCATGCCCAAGGCGAAACCAATGGTGCAGCAGACGCCCAAGCTTCCACGCTGAGGCACTGCCGCAATCTCGCTGTGGTACATGGGCAGACTGGTGCTGATGAGACCCCCGCCAAGTCCAATCACCAGACGGCTGATCAACAAGAGCTCCACGGACGCCAGCCAGCGGCAGCAGAGGAAGCCAATCCCGGCTAGCAGCAGTAGAAATCCACTCAAGAGCAGGCAGCCACGTCGGCCATAACGATTGGCGGCCCAACCGGCGGCAGCGGACCCCAATATGCCGCCAATCAGAATTATGGACACAATGGAGGCCCAAAGCGTGTCCAGGGCGGCGGAGGAGAGCTCTAACCCATAGCGCTGGCTCAGGCAGGCGGCGCACCAGGCACGCATATGCTGCAAAGTAGAGGTGGAGAAAAGGGAGGTAGTGTTGGAGAAACAGTTGCAGAAACCTTAAAGTTAAAAAATCCTTGAATTTGAAGAACCTCTCTTACCGCTGCGGGACTATTGATGACGCCCATGGCATAGCCACAGGGCAAGGCGGCGCCCAAGGTGCTGCCCAGTGTGCTCCATACCAGAAGCGGTGTCCACTTGGCGCTCATCTTGTCAACTGTCTGGCGAATCTCACGCATTTCACGCTTTTAAAGAGGCTGTTGGTTAATCCTACCGGGTCATAAAGGTTCTGCTTTTATTGCGGCCCAATTAAGAACTAATCCCTCGGTAACCCTCCACTAACGTAGTATCTCGCTAATTCTGTCCAGCGCTGTAGTGAGGCTTTGATTTAAAGCCCTGCGCCACCAGCGGCGCCACATCAGTGGGATCCCGACCCCGCGTCTCCGGTAGGTAACGCTGCGTCAGCAGCAGCAACGCTACACAGTTGATGGAGAAGGGCAGGAATACCAAAGCACCCCACGCAATCTGCAGACTGGGGAAACACATGCCCACCAGTAGGTTACACAGCCAATAGACGACACTGCCCAGCGACATGGCTGCGGACCTATGCGCGACCTCGAAGAGTTCCGCGCCAATAAAGAAGGGCAGCGGTCCCAAACCGAATTGGAAGACAAAGATGTAGCCAAAGATGCAGGTCACGCAGCCCAAGGCAAACCAGCTATACAGCTCCTGGAGGAGACTAGCAAGATTAATGTCATAAGCTGCAGAGGATTACCCTTGGAACTCACTATGAAGTGCAACAACATGGCAAAGAGAAAGAGGAAAACGGCACAGCCGCAGCTGGAGAAGATCATCAGGGGTCGGCGATTAACGCGCTCCATAAGCATGGGACCCAACAGGGAGGTGGCCAGATTGAGTGACCCTGCGCCCAGATTCGCCCACTCTGCTGTTTGGGCACTGAGACCCGCCTTGCGGAAGATGGAGACGGAGTAGTAAAAGATCTAGAGAAGAAAAAAATTATAACAGAAGATTCTCTCCAGGATTAGCTGCTGCCCCACCGCATTAATGCCGGACAGCTGCTGACCACCCAGATAGGCACACACTATGATCAAAGGCAGCCGCAGGCGAGGATCACTTAGGACCTCCAGGTAGCTGCTGGGTCTGCTCTGCACCTGCGCCGTTTGCTCCATCTCCTCCAGCTCCGCTTTGAGATCCAGACTATGCTCCTCATAGCCACGCAGCTGTCGTAGCTGTAACGCTGCCTGCTGCTTCCTGCCCTTCACTATATACAGCCACTTGGGACTCTCCGGATAGCAGCGAAATGGTGCATAACAGATGATCACAAAGACGACATAGCCGGACAACGCCAGATGCCAATGCTCCTCTCCTCCCAGCAAGGATTGAAGGCTGCAGACCTGAGCCACCACCACGCCCGCTGTCAGACCAATGGGACAGAAAGGCGCCAGTTTGCTGCGTTGATGCAGTGCAGCCAGTTCACTGTGATACATGGGCAGGCAGGCGGTGATTAGGCCACCGGCCAGACCCACCAGTAGTCTGCCCAACAACAGCAGCTCCACGGAGATCATCGGTCGACAGCTGTAGAAGCAGCCGGCGCCAAGGAGCAGGAGCAATCCCACGATGTAGAAGCAACCGCGTCGTCCACAGCGATTGGCGATGGCGGCACCGGTCAAGGAACCAATGGCACCACCCACCAGGAACAGAGACACCACCGCAGACCAGAGCAGCTCTAAGGCTCCCTCGCTTAGTTGCCAGTCATAGCGCGCCAGCAGCGTCTCCTGGCACCAGGCGCGCATGTGCTGTCATCAAAGGATATCAATTTAAAGTGCGGCTCTAGAGGATTAGCGGCGGTTAGGCCTAGGCTCACCACGGCTGGACTGTTGACAATGCCGGTACAGTAACCTACGGGCACGGCGGCACCAATTGTGGCGCCGTATCCCGCCAATTTGAGACGCCAACTCCAATCCTCGCCAGCTTTAGACATGTTGACCAAACGCTTCGATTGTTCCGCAGTCATATGTGTCACAAACCAGCCCTAAACTATCAATGTCAATGTCAAGTGGGGGAAAAGATTCCATTAGCCTGGCGTCTGTCTTTCGTTGGTTGGGGTCATATATCAGGCAGGGATTAGGGCATAGTACAGATAGCGTCATTGTCGCCGTTTGCTTAACTCGTCTAATCAGTTGGATATCGTCTTCTCGACTACAGAATTGCCCCCACGGGCGTCCCACCATGCGTCATCTAATCAATATCACGATGCTGATGGATGAGGCGTCACCAGCGCCGGACACGTAGCTGGCGCGGATTGGCGTAGAACGGAAGCTACTACATTCTATTAATATAAGTATTCCTACTGCTGTTCCCAGTACTATTTCTACTACTATTTTTGATACTATTCCTACTTATTAGTTTTCCTTTTGATATCTTAGTACTATTTTCCCTACTATTCGCACTACTACTACTATGTACTACTACTCGAACTACTACTCCTCCTACTTCTACTACTCCTACTACTATGTACTACTACTACTACTCGAACTACTACTCCTCCTACTTCTACTACTCCTACTACTATGTACTACTACTCCTACTACTATGTACTACTACTCCTACTACTATGTACTACTACTACTACTCGAACTACTACTCCTACTTCTACTACTCCTACTTCTACTACTACTACTCCTACTACTACTACTCCTACTAATACCACTCGTACTACTACTACGACTACTACTACTACTCCTACTACTACTACTCCGACTACTACTACTCCTACTATTACTACTCCTACTACTACTACTCCTACTCCTACTACTCCTACTCCTACTACTACTCTTCCTACCACTACTACTTCTACAATCCCTACTAATACTTTTCCTACTTTTATTACTTATTGTACTTGTACTACTACTTTTTATAACACCCTACTACTATTTTTGAATCTATTCGTTCTACTACTTTTTCCAATTAGAAGCTGGATGAGCTTCTACTTTTATTCCAAGTACTACAACCTTTCAACTACTACTATCCCAACTACCATCATTACTACTGCCCCTTCTACTATTCCTCGTCCTATTACTACTACTATTTATCCTTCTACTACTACTACTATTTATCCTACTACTACTACTACTACTATTTATCCTACTACTACTACTACTGTAATGAAACCCGCCAAATAATGAATTCAACTGAATTGTGGACTACATGTTTATTACAGCTGGCGGGGATTAGAGTGGGGATTACACGCTGATTGTGCGGAAGATATTGAAGCCACTGTGGGCGGTGGAGAGGATCACGCCCGGCAGCTGTGGATGCCAGTGCAGCTCCTTGATCTCGTTTTGTCCTTGATGGATGAACAGCAGCTGTGGCGGCAGCTTGTTCACTTCATCCTCGTTCTGGGCGGGCGCAGGCTGAGCCTGTTCCGCATCCTTCTCGACAGCCAAATCCCACAGAGCGATTTGATCATCATCACCGCCAGAGGCGAGTATGGTTGCCTCACTGGGATTCCATTCCACTGTTGTCACATGATCCGTATGATGCTTGAAGGTGGCAATGGGTTTCTGTGTCTTGAACTGGCGCAGATCCCAGATGTGCAGGTAGCCATCATCGCCGCCACTGGCTATGAAGGGTTCCGTGTGATTCCAGGAGATGACATTGATGTCACTCTCGTGGGCGTTCTCGCAGCTCAGCATGCATGCCTTTTGGGGTGCGGCTCGGCAATCCCAGATGCGTATGCTCTTGTCCACGGAGCAGGAGGCGAGCACACTTCGCTCGTTGGGACTCCATTGCAGATCCTCGACGGATGCAGTATGACCGATGAGGGGACGCTGATCCACCTTCCAGCTGCCACCCTCCAGCGGACTCCAGATGTGTATATCCCGGCGGCAGTCACCGGTGGCGAGCACGCCCTCCGCAGAGGCGCTCCAGTCGATGGCGAATCCCTCCTGCTGATGGCCGCTGAAGGTGAACAAGGGACGATTGGAGTCGGAATCGTTGCTGGTGCCTTGCTGCTCGTATTGCTTGAGCAGCTGGGCATCCTCGACAGCCTGCAGCTGCTGGGACAGATTGAATATGTTCACCCTGCCCAGTTCACTCCAGGAGGCGGCAAAGACATTGTTGCCCATGCGACGGGCACGGACACGATTCACGCATCCCTGATGCTTGATGAGGGCACATGTCATCTGTGGCTTCTTCAGCTCGCTCTTGTCGGCCACATCGTCCTGATCGTCCTCCAGCTCCTCATTCTCTTCGTCCTCGTCCTCATCCTCTTGGGTCTTGTGCAGATTACTCATCTTCATCACAATCAGACTGTTGACATGGGCGCGCGCCGCCTGCGTTCCTGCCACGATGTAGGCGGTCAGGGGGAAGGATTCGCGACCGGTGCCCAGCTCATCGGGTACTATGTCGAAGCTGAGACAGGGCGCACCAGTGGAGGCCTGATGCAGCATCACATAGGCGCTCTCGTCGCAGACGAGCTCCTCATCCTCCCCCAGTTTCTTGCCCGGCAGATAGACTTGCTTCGGTGTTTTGGTGACGCCGCTGTCCTCTTCATCGTTCTCACTGTCCGGCTCCATGTCGCTCTCGGCATCCTCCGGCTCCACGACCTCCATATCGATTTCATCCTGTGTGTTGGCCATATTTGTTATTTATTGAAATCAAAGTGGATTCTTTGTTTTGGCGCTGCACGTGCAAAGTGAGCAACTCGACAGTGTGACCAGCTTCAAGTCGGAGTGGGACAGTGTGTACATATTGAAATTGGATAGCATGAGAGTATTGGAATACAGTGTGCTTTTCTGAACTTATCGATGCTGGTCACTCTGTTGTCGATAGCAAAACATAGCAGTGCTAACAGAATTCAGCTCGATTTGTAAGTCAGAAAAAATTTCAATATTAAAATGGCGAAAACTGGTAATCCTTTAAACATTTTGCGTAACATCTACAACAACGAATTCCAGTGGTAAGTGTGCATTTATCATTGACAGCAAAATCATAACGCCGCCAGTCGTTTACATAACCAAACTTTTTCTGCTTCTTCTCGCCTGTTTAGGAGTTTGGTGAAGAGCTTCGGCATGTTTTTCCTGGGAGTGCGCATAGCCAAGGAGTTCATGGGCGTCGAGGTAATGCCCAATGTGTTGCCCGCCTAATTGAGAAGAACGAACAACCAATTTCGCCATGTACAAACAGAGTTAGGGCAGTTAACTAATTATAATTACACAAAAAAAAAAAAAAATCAACAACAAAAATCTACCAAAAAATCCCAAAAACCGTTTATATTCAATTTCTGCTGACAATCAACTCCTTAATTTTGGACTCGTCCCTGTCGATCTCATGGATTAAGCTGTCTGCCAATATTCTCGGTGTGAGTTCCCGCTGCAGGAAATTCGCGACCAGTTTCCGACTGGGCACAGCTCCGCCATGTGCCAGAATCTCGGAGCGATACTTCTCACCAGCCTCGCGATTGAAAGGATTCGCCTCGAAGTACGTCTGCCAGATCCAGGAGGCGATCGTCTTCGATATGAGATAGGCATAGTACTTGGCCCCGTAACCCACCAGGTGGGAGAAGCGTAGCTGCCATGCCGTCTGCTCCACATGTGGCAGTCCATAGTAACGACTCTGCACCGTCTTCAGGGTCTCCGTGGTGGTGGCTCCTTGCTGTGCCATGTCACCATGATACACCTGATCCAGGGCCGAGTAGAAGACCTGTAGTTGCGTTTCGCTGGCGGCAAACAAATGCTTGGACGCGCACAGCCGCTGCAGCATGTCCTCCGAGATGGGCTTGTGGGTCTGGAAGTGGCGGGCAAAGGTTCTCAGCACTCGAGGATCACTGGCAAAGTACTCCATCAGCACGCTGGGCACCTCGGCAAAGTCGGTGGCACAACGGGTGCCCGTCACATGCTGATACTCCGTCCTTGCCAGCATGGAGTGCATGGCATGCCCCATCTCATGGAAGAGGTTGTCCAGTCTGGCGGGCGAGAGCAGTGTGGGTCCTGTCCAGCGTGGTTGGGCCAAACCCAACATCACCACCACTATGGGCAGCTGATAGCTGCCGTCGGCTAGACGCTTCCCGCCCTGGATGGTGAAGTGGCAATCCTGATTGGGTTTCCC
This sequence comes from Drosophila quadrilineata, assembly GCA_018150725.1. Lineage (NCBI taxonomy): Eukaryota > Metazoa > Arthropoda > Insecta > Diptera > Drosophilidae > Drosophila > Drosophila quadrilineata. Next base: position 5,240,785 of record JAECWN010000407.1, read on the forward strand.
ATTCCGCTCGAAGAAATCACAGTAGATGTAGCCGAGGAGTCCTTCGGTGTCGTGGACGACGGCCAGCTTGTAGATGTCACTGTGCCAACTCTCACCCGGCTCCATCTCCGTGTTCTGCAGTCTGACACCGTACAGCGAGTGGAGCAGGTTGTCCAGACCTTCCATGCAGCCGCCGAGCGAGAAATAGGGCAGGAATTCATTGGCCTGCTCCTCGAGAGATTGCCGCTTCAGCTGTGTGGTGAAGTACGGCGTGTCCCAGATCTCGGCTAGAGCTTTCGGCTGTCCACTCTCCGTGCGTTTCATCTGCGTCATTTGCGCAAAATCCGCCTCGGCACGGGGACGCAGTTGCTCCGACAGCTCATCGATGAACTCCCTGACCAGTTCCGGTCGTTCCATGGTGCTGCCGTTGAGCGCACGATGGGCATAGGTATCGAAGCCACAGCTACGTGCCAACTCATGGCGACAGAGGAGCAGATCCTTGAGCAGCTCCTCCTGGCTATCGGAGGGTTGCAGATACAACCTATAGGCAGCCTCCCGCATCTGCACATTGGCGGCGTTGGTGCAGAGACCCGTGATGATGATATTATCGCCAGCGGTGGGGAAGCTGGAGAGGATCACATCAGTAGAGGATTAGGGGTAAGTCAACTCTTAACTTACTAGTGTCGTATGTGCTCCGGCACCGCGCTGCTGGGCAGCACCGTTGGTTGTGCGGCGCCATTCATGAATTTCTGGCCAAGCTGTAGTATATAGTCATTGAGACGCACCACTCGCAGTCTCTCCTGCTCCGGCAGATGTATGCCACACTGCTCAAAGTCGAAGAGGAACAGCTTGGCCACATGCCGATCCACCTCAGTGGTGGGCATGAGGTCACCCTGCTGCACTACCTGGCTCAGAGCCTGGTATAGGGGTTTGTGGGTGTTGAGACTCTCCACGACGCCACAGATGCTGATGCAGGCCTGTTCCGCCGCCTGGGTGTACTTGCTCTTGGGATGCGCTATGCGCACGAACTCCGCCAGATCTGCCACCTTGCACAAGGAGTCGGAGAGTTCATCAAAGATGTCCACCATCTTGCGCTGCCGCTGCCCGGAGATGGCTTCGGCAATCAGCTCCTGTGTAGAGTTCTCCACATTCTCACGCAGCAAGTAGAAACCTTCGGCACTGCGCAGCTCCGGCATGCGAAAGAGACCCTAAATAATTTCAGAAATTATTATTATTTTTGGAAATTTCCACATCATATTCCTCGCTGACCACGTCGTCCCTTGTAAAGTTGAGACGCTTTGCGGGCGGTGCGTTGAAGGCGGTGGCCAGTGGTGTCCATGTGGAGAGTCCTTTGTGTTGTTGGTAACGTTGCAGCAGCGAAGTGGCTGTGCTGCGACTTAATCTGCATAACATGTTTTATTTACACTATTATTTGGTATTTATTATTTAAATTTCGAGTATTTTGCCGAATGTTACATAGTCGCCGATCAGCTGTTCACAGACAGCAAGAGAGAGCGTATGTAAACAGAAGTTGTGCTCAGCTGCTTCAAGTGGCAGTGTTGTACAGCAACTGCAGATGAACGGTGCTGCCAACTTATTTTTTTGCTTTGCTTTAAATTCAAAAAACATATGTACATGAAAATAATATATTTATAAATGTATTTATAAATGTAAATACATATGTGAATGTATTTATAAATGTTTTGTCTGCATAGAAATCTATATTTATATAAAGTGTATCATAAACAACATGAAAATCATTAGTGTAACCCTCTTTCGTTTGGCGCCCAACAGTTGCACCGTCGCCTCCACCCAAGTCTCTATGCTGCTATAATTGATAAACGTTAGTGATCTAATGCCCTGACAGCCCTCTGAGCCGCCAATCAATCCAGCCAAACGATCGTTGCACATTAATGGTCCACCCATATCCCCGGCACAGATCTCACCCGCATCCAACGGTTCCACGCAGATGGTGCCCTGCTTCTCAAAGTACTTCTGTTGCTTACAGAACTTTGGTGATCTTATTATTACATCCAGATACATGATCTCGTTGGCATAGGGACCATGCTATATGTATACATATGTATACACACAATTAATTTATATTAATGCAATTGATAACTAGCTACCGGATAGACTTGTCCCCAGCCCAGTGTAACGCACTTCATGCCTATCGATAACTGCATACTCTTTCGATTTATCGGCTTCACATTGCGATAGTTGGTTGGAATACGTGACTCAAGACGCATCACAGCCACATCGTATGCCTTGTAGCGACGATATCTGGGGTGAACCATGATTTTGTTAACACGACGTGTCGAGGACGCTGCATAAGTCTCCAATCGATAAACCGCACCGAATACAACCAGTAGACTGCGTGCATGCATTATCGATTTATGATTGCTGCAGAAGAAGAGAAAAGAAAATCGAATTTGAAACTGTTTTCTATTGACGAAACTTACTCTGTGACACAGTGAGCCGCTGTCATGATGGTTTTGCTACTCATGATAATGCCCGTACAGAAATGATTATCGCCATGATAGTGTATATAATTACGAGTCCTTAGGGATACCAAATTTCGAACATACTTGCCGTAGGTGGGCAGGACACCACCGGCAATCAGCAACTGAAATGTGTCTTCCTGGGGTCTGCCAATGGTGCCGCGATCACAATGAATATCCCCCGACTGGGGCAGTATCAACAAAATAACTATAGAATAGATCATAATGGAGGTAAAGCTTGCTGGGATTGGGTTACGATTTTCATATAACATTTATTTTAGAGCAACTTGCTCAATACTACATTCACATAGAGATTCAAAGATGCCCAAATCAATGGGAAGGAAGGGGTGTGGCATATGGTCATTAGCGCAGATTGTAGAAGATTATAGGGCTGTCCATATAAACTATAACGAATAGACATTTATACTTATAAAGAGAGAGAGATTGGAAAGGACGCATAACAGTTATAATTTGGAAATGTTGCCAATTTGTTTGAATTTTTCTTTGGTTTCTTTTGGGGTTGCATTATTTGCGTTTAGGCAGCTTGTAGTTGGTTGGCGGATGTAGCTTCAGATGATCCAGGAATACGGGTTGCATGTCCGCACACCAGGATATCTCCTCGCGCACACGCACCGGCCCATCCTTGCACGTTAGCCAATAGGTGCTCATGAGTCCCTTCCCCTGAAATCACAAATTTAATTGCGAAGGACCTTAAGTAACCTATATTTCCCTCGCTCACTTTAACATCGATGAGTCCACGATGTTCGGTCTTGAAACCGCCCACCTGCTGCAGTGCATCGTGCATCTCCTCGGTGATATGTATCTTCTGGGCCTCGCCGGTGCTCTCCATTCGCGAAGCCGTATTCACCGTGTCACCAAATAGACAATAACGTGGCATTTTGGTGCCCACAATGCCGGCGACAACGGGTCCAGTGTGCACACCGCATCGTATCTGGACGAACTCGTCGCCGGCGCGGGGGATTCGAAAAACGGACGAGGCGTCCAGCAAATCAAGCGCCATTGTGGCAATTTCGCTGATGTGCTTGTTTCCTAAAAAGGGGGTGGATCGGGGATTGGGGGTTGATTGACAAAACATATGCTTAAAATATTTCATAGTATAAATTAAGGCGCACGGCCGAAAAAACGTCAAATTAGCGTAAAAAGTGGGGATGGGTTCGGGATGGAGGGCGAGCATATAATGGAGCTGGGTGAGGTTCAATGGCTTTTGTGTGTTGACAGGCGAAATTTACATAAATTACCGTTTTTCACTGGCAGCCCGGAGGCAACCATATAGGAATCACCGATGGTTTCCACTTTGTACACATCATAGCATTCGATGCGTTCGTCAAACACACGATAGATTGAATTGAGAAAGGTCACCACCTGCCAAACACATTTCAATTTCAATTCAATTTCAAATTTAACGCCACCCACATTTCAGCGTTGCCCAACACTGATACTCACCTCCAGTGGTGTGCATTCAGCCGCTATTTCTGTGAAGCCCACAATGTCACTAAAGTAAATGGTAACCGCTTCGTACAGCTCCGCTGGCACCTGCAGAAGATGACAAAAAAATACCATAAATCGTTATTTGTGCAGAATTTGGCAGCTGTTTGCTGCTCACCTGTTGCGTCTGCTTCAGTTGCATTGCCACGCTGGGGGGCAGCATCTGAAATAGCAGCGAGTCACTTTTGCGTTTCTCACGCTTCAACTCTTTGGCTTTTAACGACAGATTCATGGCATATAACTGCGTGAAGGTAAGTCATCAATATACTAAGTATGTATGTACATATGTGTGCAATGGGAGTTTGTGACGTCACTACGCACCTGTATAGTTGCAGCTGCATTTTTCACTAATATAATAATAATGGGAGACACCAATAATACTACGACCAGTATGGCTATGCCTATGGCTTCTTTGCGATCAGCTTCCACTAATGTTTTATCCACATATTCTCTTGCAAATATAATATAGTTATTAGTAATTAGTAAATTGTTGATCGTTGCAACCTTCATGCGAAAATTATTATCGATATCGATAACATGAGGCTGCCAGCCCTGTGCAAATTGTCGCCATTTTACGCAATGCGTTCAATAAGAAAAGCGCGGCTTCAGTGTCTGTCATGGCGTCGGTTTCGCGGGTGTTATTTTTCTTTACAAAGTTCAATTGTTTTACTTACTTAATTAAGCGTCGCAGCGCCTTTTGTAAGATGCGCAAATCGTCGGTGTAGTTGTGCATAAACTCATTATACTCGATCGCGCTGTGTTCGTCCGATATATTCGGTTTATTCTTCAGCACAATGTTGCTCCTGCAGACAAAACAGCTGTGAGTGAAAAAATTTCTTTTGTTTATTATGCATATTTTATTTCACTTACATTAATTTGACGCGATGAAACTTCTTGGTGTTGGTTATGTTGGTGTACATGGGCTTCAACATGGGTGCATAGTTCAGGGTCGAGTTGATCATCTCCCGTGCCATAAACTCATAGCGCACATAGGACACAAAGTTCTCCGCCGTCAAACTGCCACGCCCATAATAACGTATGCCAAAGGAGGTGGCAATATTCTGGCACTCAATGCTCTTGAGCAGATTCTTGAAACCCACTAGATAGCTGCAAGTTGAAGCGGAGCTAGCAAAGAGTCGCATTTTGGAGATATTAACTCCACTCACCGCCAGACGCCACTGTTGTCCGTCTCCTTGATCTGCTCGTTCAGATGATGCAACAGGCCGCGATTGATGGACGTATACCAGTTCATCACCTCCGTTATGGAACTGTCCTCGGGTTCGAGTCGCACTCGCTCCCTGAACTCGTTGAGGCGACTCTGAAATTCGTTGCGATTCAACATAACCTCTCGGTCGTCCTCATCCTCATCGGGCGCCGTCGGCACACTAATCTCGCTCCAAGTGGTCATGTTGTTCAAGGCATGATCCGTGTTCGCAAAACGTTGCGTCAGATTGGCACTGAGCAGATGAAGGTTGTTGATGATATCGACAAATGGAAGTTGAGGTTATGGATAAATAAAAGTTGAGGTTATGGATAAATGAAAGTTGAGGTTATGGCAAATTACAAGTTGAGGTTACGTATAAATGCAAATTGAGGTTATGGATAAATGAAAGTTGAGGTTATGGCAAATTACAAGTTGAGGTTACGTATAAATGAATGTTGAGGTTATGGACAAATGAAAGTTGAGGTTATGGCAAATTTCAAGTTGAGGTTATGCATATATGAAAGTTGAGGTTATGGCAAATTTCAAGTTGAGGTTATGCATAAATGAAAGTTGAGGTTATGCATAAATGAAAATTGAGGTTAAGTTCACTTACCGCTGCTTGCTGCCGTTGGTGAATATATAGAACGCCACCTCGGAGCGTTCCAACTGCAGTCGAGTGACGACTTTGCCCAAGTCCGTTGCAATTGTCACCTGGCGTGGGCGAAATCAATTGACATTATCAGATGTCAACCATGTGTGTGGGTGCGAGTGAGAGAACGAGAAAGTGCGAGACATATGCATACATATACAAAGGGAGTATGTGTGTGTGTGTGTGTGGGCGTTTATTTGCGCAGTTGGCGTCAAAGGTTTTGTCCTTAGTTGAGGGCGTGGTCTTGATTAGTTTGTCGCTGGCTTTGGCAACACTTTGTATAATTCATCAAAAAAAAAACTTTAATCATATAATGTGAAAAATTCTAGGAATATTGCTAAAAATAACTACATTGTTTGCCAACTAATAGTTGTCAAATGTAGTCTAAGAATACTCTAACTTAAGGGAAGTGGCGGTCAGGGATACGCAATAATATAATATCTATAATACCCTGTAATATTCTAATTGAACTGTTGAAAAACAGTATCAATCTGTGATATTGCATAAAAGTTGAACATAAATATTTTTAGTCTCTAAATAGGTAACACGAGTGTCTAAAGTATACAGTTAAACATAAAAATATCCATTGAAGTATTCGGTTAGACGACAAATACCCTCTAATTCTATACTAAATAAGTAAAAATGAAGATTGAAGCAGACTTTAAAATCGTGTTTTTCCACGTTTCCTATGTTGATGTAGAACAAGTTTTGGGCAGCCATCAAGTTGTCAATTAAGTCAACTTACTTGCTGTCACATAAGACAGGGATATGTTGGCAGTTTCTCAGTCAGTTGGTAAATCAATCAATCAGTCAAACATTACTTAAACTAAGCAATTTTATCTAATTCAAGCAAAAGCTTAAACAGTGAATATTTTTCTTAAGCATTAGCTTTATAAAACATTGTCTTAATGGAATATTCAATTTCTATTGAATAGTTGGCAGTTTTTACTTCAATCATTTAATGTTGCGGTTTTTAGTCAACCAAATCAGCTGTTCATTTCAAATTAATTAAGATTTAGATGTTTGTACATACATATATTTATTTATGGTCTTAATTAGAAGTGATTCAATAAGTGAGAAATTCCGCACTCTATCAATAAGTTGTTCAATCTAACAGACAATCTGCTATCAATCATTCTTCTTAACAACTAGAAATTTATAAAGTTAAACTGATGTTTTTTTTCGCATTTTATTTTATCATCTCGCATTTTATTTCAACCATCACAAAGTCTTTTAACAAATTTGTGCTGCGTGCCTTCCATCTAAGCCGTCAATCTACTTGTCAATCACATCATTTCTTCCCTGCTTAAACTATAGCTAGTTAGAGTATTTAGTTGTCCCTCAATTGTAATTGTAACACTTTATTTAAGGTGCGTTCTCTTTATGCTGACAGACGTGACCTATTCTTGGTTAAGGATACCCCATGCATACTATCTCCACTCTCCAATCTTCTCTCAATCTCTCCTCTCTTTCCCTCAATCATGCGCTCCTTTTCTATTTATTTGTTTGTAACTGTGCCACTGCATATTTTTGCTTATCAATTCACTTTAGCAGGGAGCAATATTTTTATTTATTATTTTCCAACTGCTGCTTATATTTTTTTTTTCGCGTCCATATTTGCATAACGCGTGGACAGGCATGTCCTTGGGGAGCATAGCTGTGGGGCGGGCGAGCGAGGAAATAGAAGTTCTATATGCTACTTTCGTTTTTTGTTTTGTGGCTTGAGTGGCGCTTTTGTCGAGAGGGCTTCCTTCCGTGCATTCCTGTGCCACTTACCTGAGCAAACAAAATATTGCCAATTGCGACATACTACCTGACCTGATATAGACAGCAGCACTCCAGACCCACTTGCCACTTCCCAGTTCACAGTTACTCCCCCCCCAGCAGGACTCGTCATGGCGACGTAACTGTGTTTGCTGGTCAAGTGAGCAAGGATCCTTCTACAACTCGTACTTGGCGTATGATTGAATTTCAGCAATAAATTTTAATTACGCTTCAAAGGACATGCCATCCCTCGCTCTCTGCTCTTCTCCTGGATTTTGTGGGTTACATTGCTCACCTGTGTCTCGATGTCGGCAACATCGGCTCTGTACTCGAGTATCTCCTGCAGCGTTAGCGATGTTTGCACAATCAATGCCAATATTGGTATAAATGGCAGAATTATCATCTGGAAAATGGAAATGGGAAATGAGGAAAGTGCTTTCAACTCTGGCAACTCTGTTGCTGCTGCTGTTGAGTGCGTATCCTTGCTGTGATTAGTGCTCCTCTTTTTGTTTTTTTTGTTGTGGTTTTTTTGTGTTGTTTGTCGCCGACAAACCTCCTTCATTAGGAGTTGCGCACGTGACGCAGTTCATCCGCTAATTAAGATGCATGCCACTTGACTAATTTATGCCGCAGCTTAACCTACTACCCCTACCCCCTACCCCCCGATATATGTATATCCTTGTCGGTCCAGTCACTCACCTGCATCAACTGCAGACGTCGTCCTGTTTTTATGGCCGGATTTCTAGCCGCTGCACTGCAGCATCTGCCACTGCCGCCATTTGAGATATCCTCGGAGCTAATGGAGCGCACCGATATCTTATCCAGCTGCAGATTATGATGCGTGTGGCTCGGCACCAGCAACAGTCCACTGCTGCTGGCAACACCACCAGCAAGGCCACCACCACCACCACCACCACCACCACTGTGGCCGCCATTGCCACCGCCGGCGGGATGATTGGATTTGCAGTTGCTGATGTTGATCTTGATGCAGGTGGAGGCGGCGGCTGTCGCCGATGCTGTTGCTGAGGCTGATGCCGTTGCCAATGCCATGGCATCCACTGCGGTTGTCTCTTTGCTTCTGTGCTGCATGCTGCTGTTGGGTGGGTCAAGTGGTGCTCTTACTGTATGGTGGCTTGTATCCTGCGGGGTATATCCTTTGCTCGACCATTTAGCATATTGAACACATTGGAGACGCCTCATAAACTCAAACGTTTATGGCTGCGACTATACATAATTGTTTCAGGATGTGCATGTGGTGGCGATGGTGGTGACGATGGTGGTGACGATGGTGGTGGTGGGGGTGCGACTCTTTATGACTGCTCTGTCTGTGCCCAACACTTGTGGAGTTTCCCGGCTACGTTCGTTGCCTGCCCTGCAGTAATGAGAAAGGCGCGTAAAATAATTGCAAAAACGGATAAATAAACACATATGGGGGCGCAGTTACATGCCACCAGACCTCAACCCCTCCCTAACCTCCTCGACACCAGCCCCAACCTGCCACACTAACACCACCCCCTGCTCCACGCTGACTTGTCCACAAAGCGCGTCAAATTTGATGGATGAGCAAAGCGACGACACTTAGTGTTAGGGGATGGACAGCGGGGGGTGGGGGAAGTGAGAGTATTGTGAGAGTATTGCACTGTCCAAGGATTCAGCAAGGATTGTTGTTGTGTAATTGAAGTCACATTTGATAGGTTCGCCACACACACACACACACACTCACACACACACAGAAAAGACAAGTAAATAAAGGATTATTGTCTATGCTCTCAACTTGTATCCCTTTTTCGCACATTTTCCGCTTATTGTTTACTTTTCACACACACACACACACACACACTCAACACACGCATTTATTGATTAAACTTTTAATTGCGTTGACAAATTGTCATTAAGGTGTCAACACTGTCCCCCCCACTTCCCCCCTCACATGTCGCTCATATCACACATAATCACATTAATGTGTTAGAAAATAAAAACACATTAAATTATTATTTAATGTATGTTTTTTTTATTATTATTATTATTATTGTCACATCGCCGAATCTTTATTTATACGTCAGTCAATTTTGCGTGACAATATATGTTTTTTTTATTTTATTATCATCATTTTTTTTATTGCCACATTAAATATTGCTCACAGTGAAGAAGAGAAAATTTCAATTATACGCGCCGTTTGAGATGTGCCTCAAAATTCAGAAGGTTAAGAGGCTGAGAGAAATTCATGCGTGCAGCTCACGATGCCAACTGAACTTAAACCTGTTGAGTTTCATGTGTTTATAGTCGGCGTTTACATGCATGTCCTGCCACAAAGGACATTCCCCAGCGCCACCCACAATATGGCGCTGTTATGTGACTGTTAAGGTTAACAGTAGAAATTTATGGGTCTATCAGCTGCTGTATATGCGAAGCTGAAATTTGTTGATATATTTACATAAGTTAGATTTTTAAATTTTTTTAATAATTTTAAAATTATTTTAAAATTTATTTACCTAATTTTTTATATAATTTCAAAATGCGCGCCAACTTAACAGCGTGTGCTGCTTGTAGAACTGCTTTGCACTGCTTGTCATTTCAAGTTTGCTTACCAAACAAAGCTGCTTGCTATGCATTGACTGCTCTCATCCGCTCAACAAAAAAAACTAATTGCTACGCCTGTTGATTGCATACTGTTCACTCTAAAGAGCTGCTTGCTATGTGTGACAGTTGTTTTCATTTGAATAATGCAAAAAAATTTCATTGGTCAACTTGTTCAACATGTCGCATGATTAATATCAAACCATTAAATTGAGTTATTATAGCCATAGAGAAAGATACAGAAAAATAGTCAAAACTTGAAGAAAAGACACCAATCTTAACTAAGTAATTCAAATCGACAGGCATTGTCGCGCCTTATTTTCTGTGTGTCTGTGAGCATGAGATCATCATGCGATGGATGCTCACTCCATTCCCAGCTCAATTTTCAACTCGGCTCCATTGTCGCCTATAACAGATTGCCTATGGCTAAATAAGACTTTCGAAAATACGAAAAAAAAAAATCGTCCATTTGCATAACTAGCTGTAAAAGTGTTTAAAACATTAACAGCAACAAAAAACGACAGCGATTGGCTGAACTCGAATCCGCAAAAAAAAGGAAAAATAAATTCGAAAAACAAAAACACAAAATGATATTCGAAACTATTTACAAAGAAACAGCAACAAAACAAAAAGAATAGTAAAGATAATACAGCCGAGTTGGGGAACACTGTAAAAAAAAACCAGTTCTAAAAAAAAAAAATAAATAAAATAAACAGTAGAAAGAGCGACAATCCGACGCTGCTGTTGGTCGGCAGAAGATGTTGGTGGGAGCATCCATTGGGGACCACCTTGGCGTGGAGATTGTTACCCCAATCCTCGCACTTCGGGTAACTTTTGAACTGGCCAACTTCTCTAGGTGTTGGTGTTGCCCAATGGTGTCCAAATTGATGTTTCAATAAAGACTATAAATTTATGACTAACGAATCAAGTGGTGAGGCATCCCAACGAGTAGGTGTCGCCATTGGTGCCACAATGAATTAATTTGGACAATTTATGAGCCAATCTCGCGGCTGACAACTGACCATTGCCATTGGTAATAGAAATGCCTCCGACTACGGTGGTCGATCTCCGTGTTTTTTTCTTTTCTTCTTTCCTTTACTCGGTCTCTACATTTTTCCGTAGATCGAATTGAATTATAATTTGATGCTCCAAACACACACACGCACACCCATTCCCATGCATTTGCATTTGCATACATTAACCAACTGATCGGGGCACATAAATCTGGCAGCTGCGACACAATTAGCAGCCCCAGAGGCCGACAAAACTAAAGCCACCCAAAATTGACAGACGGCAAAGGCGTCTCCAACTAACTTGGCCAAGTTGCTGCTTCATAGTCTGCATTGCTCGCCTTGAACCTCAAGATAAACATTAAACGTATGCCCATGTCCATGCCTTGCACGTTGTCCTTCTACAAAAGTCGAATCCATGATACTCTTTTTCTTAAATATTTGGAAGCTGTCGGTATTTTATGCCAACAAAAATGAGCATTTTTTGTGTCGAAAAATGAATCAAAGTCAAATTTTACATTTTGGCAAATTTAGAATTTTTGTCAATTTTTGACCTCCCTTGTCAAAATCATGAAAAATCTAAAAATTGTGGATCCCAATTTTTTGAATGCCTATCGATTCTGGGACTCAAATCTAACATTCTGCTTTTTATTTGAGGTGTTTCCGATAAGTATTTTACAAGATATGACCAAATGAATATCAGGAAGTGACTAAAAACACCATTTTTTCAAAAGACGGTTTCTTCCAAAGTTTGAAATGCCATAACTTTGTCAAATTTCAACCGATTTTAAAAATTTTTGCAGTTCTGTCAATGGTTTCGATCATATTTTGAAACTGCATCAAAAGATTATTCATTTTAGCAATTTTGAATTTTTGACATTTTTTGACCATTTTTCCATACTTACCCCTTGTCAAAATCATCAAAAATCGAAAAACTGTGGATCCTAATTTTTTGAATGCCAATCGATTATGGGACTCAAATCTAGCATTCTGCTTTTTATTTGAGGTCTTTCTGATAAGTATTTCGCGAGATATTGCCAAATGAATATCATAAAGTGACTAAAAACGCCATTTTCCAAAATACGGTTTCTTCTAAAGTTTGAAATGACACAACTTTGTCAAATTTCAACCGATTTTCGTAATTTTTGCAGTTTTGTCATTGGATTCGATCATATTTTGAAACTGCATCAAAATTTTGCACAATTTGGTAGCTTTTAATTTTTGACATTTTTTGATCATTTTTCCATACTTACCCCTTGTCAATATCATCGAAAATCGAAAAATTGTGGATCCTAATTTTTTGAATGCCAATCGATTCTGGGACTCAAATCTAGCATTCCGCTTTTTATTTGAGGTGTTTTTGATGAGTATTTTATGAGATATGGCCAAATGAATATCAGAAAGTGACTAAAAACGCCAATTTCCCAAAAGACGGTTTCTTCCAAAGTTTGAAATGCCATAACTTTGTCAAATTTCAACCGATTTTCGTAATTTTTGCAGTTTTGTCATTGGATTCGATCATATTTTGAAACTGCATCAAAAGTTTATTCATTTTAGCAATTTTGAATTTTTGACCTTTTTTGACCATTTTTCCTTACTTACCCCTTGTCAAAATCATCAAAAATCGAAAAATTGTGGATCCCAATTTTTTGAATGCCAATCGATTCTGGGACTCAAATCTAACATTCTGCTTTTTATTTGAGGTCTTTCTGATGAGTATTTTACGAGATATGGTGAAATGAATATCAGAAAGTGACTAAAAATGCCATTTTCCCAAAAGATGGTTTCTTTCAAAGTTTGAAATGCCATAACTTTGTCAAATTTCAACCGATTTTAAAAATTTTTGCAGTTCTGTCAATGGTTTCGATCATATTTTGAAACTGCATCAAAAGATCGCTCAAATTGGCAGTTTTTAATTTTTGACTTATTTTGACCATTTTTACATACTTACCCCTTGTCAAAATCATCAAAAATCGAAAAAATGTTTAGTACAATTTTTTGATGCCAATCAATTCAGGAACTTAAAACCAGCATCCTGCATCATCTGATATTAAATTTTTTACGTCAATCAGTTTTAAAGGTAATAAAATATTTATTTTTATTGTTTATTTTTTATTTATTTTTATTGTCACTTATTTCTATTGTCATTTCGAGAGCTTTAATCGCTTGTATTTACACAAATCATTTTGTGTGCATCGAAGCGACAAAGTCAAAGATTTGCTGTTAGCAAATATGCCCCATAAGTGTGCGACGGACACTGACGACAGCCTAGGCAAGTGTCTGCCACCAAGTGGCATCTCCACCAACCCAGAGGAGTCATAGTCTCCAACCTCATCCAGCATCGACTGCTGTCTCTTAAAATGTCTCATTTAAATAACTTGCATGCATTTAGTCATCCTTGTTTTTTTTTTGCTGCTTCTTCTGTTTTTACAACTACAACAACTTCTACTTTGCTTTGTTGTTGTTGTTGTTCTTATTGTTATTGTTTGTTGTTGTTGTTGTTCTTATTGTTATTGTTTGTTGTTGTTGTTGTTGTTGCCATGCGCGTGGAGCAAAGGCGACGTCAACTTAAGTGGCCTCGTGAAGAACGCGCTTGTCCTGTCCTCTCAGCCAAGTGTCCAAGTATCCAGAGGAGTGTATGTAAATCTGGATTCGTCTCTCTCTGTTTTGTTGTCCGCTTGGTTTCTTGTTGATCAATCTTGGATACGTTGAGGCGACATGTGTTTTGTGTGGCTGCCACAAAACAAAAGATTTTCATCATGCGCCCCCTTCCCTTTTTGGAGTAATGTAGACATTTGTGGCTTGCCTTTGATTTGACAAATTTCGTATGTGGCACGTCTCCTACTTGCCACAAAACTGCAGCAACAACTGCAACAACTGTGATTTTAATTAATTCAAATGCAATTCAGTTGCTGTGGCGAGTGAGGATGCGCTGATTGAAGCTGAAAGCTGAGACAATCTCGACTCCGACTCCGATTTCGACTCCAACTCCGACTTCGACTTCGACTCGACATGACTTGACTTGACTGACTGACTGACTGACTGAGTGGCTACAGAGACAAGTCACTGGCACATCCACTGTCACTTTTTTTGTGTCTCCTCCTCCAACTGCAACACCAAGAGCAACTCCTCTACAGCGGGAGACGAAGACTCATTCAGTAAACGTTTGTGATTTGTAACGATTGTGCAGTACATAAATCAGTCATGGATTTATTGCGACCGAGAGGAAAAGAAATGAAATTTTGCCCGATCTCTTGTATAGCTTTTGCTGTGGAGAAGAGTCTCTGAGTCTGCTGTGGTTGTTGCTGTGGTTGATGCTGTGGTTGTTGCTGCTGCATGGGTCGCGGTCGTGTGAGTGGCGCTGCGTGTGGGTCGCATAAATTTCACGCTTTGCGCAGGCGCTGCTACAAATCGATGTTCTCTTTTTGCTTCTCTGTTTTTTTTTTTATTTCTTCAACTTTACTTGTCTTCTGCTTTATTTTCATTTTGTTTAGTATTTTTTTCGCATCTTCGATTTTTTGCTAGTTTTTTGTGCACGTATTGCCGCTGGCACACATCGATAGTGTGCAAGACAAGTACTCAGGAGACGAACCCCATTGAACCAGGAAGTTGTCTAACATATGTATGCTCCACAAACCATATAAAACTCTGACCTGGCCAAGTTCAGATGTCTCTGTGTGGACACGCAATGTTGCAGCTAATTGTTGGCAGTGCTGCAAAATGCCACATTCCGCCAAATGAATGAATGAATACTCACCTCTTTTTTTTTTGTATTCGAATATTCATTCGTCTCCTATCTGATTGCATGACAGTTCTCAATTACTTGTTGGGCTTTTCGGCATTTACAAGCTATGTTTTATTTCTCCAAAAACCTCTTTGACATTTTCCAACATTTAAAACATTTTTTTTTTTTTTTTTTTTTTGTTCACTCATAATTGTGCAGTTCCTTGGGGTTAGTTTAATAATTGCTCTGCAGGTCCTGTAGGTTAATTGCACTTAATTAACATATGCAAGATTCTAATTTGTTGCGGTCTCTATAGACCGTTCAAAAGGGATTGTAAAGATCTGTAATTTTACAGAGTAATCAGCTTATTACAATAGTTGGGAGTTAAGTTAAGGTTAAAATGGTTAGGAATATGAGGAGCAGGATTAGGTAGAGCAAAGATTGCTTAGTGGGAATAATGATTAGTGGGAGTCTTCAAACATAACTCAAAATGCTCATAAACAAAGAAGGGAGCGTAAATTAATGTTAACTTAAAATTTGTATAGCAAGAGGTTATGAAGGTCTGCAGTGTGAACCTCGTAAGAACCTCAGATATTCAAAATAAATATTTTTAAAGATATTCAGACGTATCAAGTGGATTTAAAAAGCTCCTATGACTATTAGTCAAGGTGAAGACTCCAGTTCTATATAGTTCTTAAATTTTAAGACCTACAAGAAGAACTGTGAAAAGTCGAGAAAGGTTACAAAGGTTAATAGGAAGTAAGCAGCCTGAAAACAAACTCCCTTTTTAGGATCTATTAAAAGTGAGCACAGATATGCATAGTATAATCTGAAGAATATTATATATGAGAAAATTCCTTGAACCTTTTAGAATAAATACTCTGTCCAGGCAATATTAAACCGTCCTCAGAGACATATCCTTAGCTTAGGGTTCACTGCTCCCAGCAGGAAAACAACACGAACTTTCAACAGATTTTTTATTTTATTTTTTTTTTTTTGTATATCTTTAAACTGTATCCGCTAAACGTTTGTCTTTTGTTTAAAGTGAATTACCGTTAGATTTAGCCCACCAAAAAATGAATAAGACAACTAAAAAAATGGAGTGAGAAAAAAACTACCGAAAAAAGTTATAATTTATGGCTGTTAAACTTTTGCCTAATCCCAGGCCTAATCGTCTGGGCTGCTGGGACTCCAACATGCTATAGCTTCATTGGCAAACGATAGCAAAACCAAGTGAAGCCTGGGCAGGAGCGAAAGAGAGAGTGACTGAGCGAGAGAGATAGAGAGAGAGACAGCGAGAGAGAAAGAGAGAGGGGTATAGATAGATAAGTCAGTCACCTTCCAAACGGCACGTTTCGTTGGTATTTTACTTTCTTGTGTTTTCGTTTCGTTTCGTTTCATTTTCGTTTTGGCTTCATAATTTATTATCGCTTCAAAGGCATCTCAATTATGGCTCCTGGCAGACATGAAACCCAAGCCCCAGCTCCAACTCCAACTTCAACTTCAACTTGGAGATCAGTGGATTTTTGTGGATTGCGGATTGCGGATTGGTATCTGGCGGTATCTGGCGAATATAAATGCGTTCGTTTTGTAAATCAGCCATCGAGCAATTACAAAAGTTTACAAAACCTTATTCAATTAACTTTTGGCTAGCCTATGTCGTAACAAACAATTGCTGCCCGCCGCTTGCAACATGTTTTGTGGCAAGTATTGTTATGAGCAGTTTATTGGTGTGAAAATGCGCAAGAAAACGCCGAGACGCCTCAAAAAAGACATTGCCAGGCCACGGCTTCAGTTTCAATCCCAACATTGCAATCGTGACGTGATTTTGATTGCCGCCAGCGCATCCACCTCCCTTCCAGCCTCTACCCTCTCCTCTATCAACATTGTGGTTAAGTTTTTGTTCTCGCTGTCAGACACGCGGAGCAGAGTCGAAATCCCGATCGGAGGCAAGCAACTAACCAACCAACCAACCAACCAACCAACCAACCAAACCGCAGCTAATAATCTTTCTGCACACTTTTACTTTCGCATGGCAGAAATGAAAAGAGTTGAAGAAAAGGAAGATAAACAAGTACTACCTTAAGTCAGTTCTCATTTTCGGTATTGTTTAGGTGAAGTCTTCTCCACCCGGAACTATAAATCCAGTTGCCATATCATTACTGTCGCCATAACCATAGATTAATCGTAGACAAATTGTCGTCATGTACGTTCTACGTCCCTCGCATTTCAATTGGCCGAAACCCAAAGGTTTTTTTTTAGACGAAACTCTTGGCAGGTGCCGCTGCGGCTGCTTGAAGTTTTCTTCTCTACCTATGATGCGGTCAGGGAACTCATGTGATTTATGTGACTATTCAAAAGTCAAAATTCAAACACTTCAATACTTGTCAGAAACCTAAACAAATGACAAATTTGTGAATTGGCTGCCCAGCAAATGATAGACAGTAAAAATACCCTAAGGTTTCAAACCTATTCTCGACCATAACTTTGTCAAAAATCAACCGATTTTCGTAATTTTTTCAGTTTTGTCATTGGTTTTGATCATATTTTGAAACTGCATCAAAAGTTTGTTCATATTAGCAATTTTGAATTTTTGACCTTTTTTGACCATTTTTCCCTTGTCAAAATCATCAAAAATCGAAAAATTGTGGATCCCAATTTTTTGAATGCCAATCGATTCTGGGGCTCAAATCTAGCATTCTGCTTTTTATTTGAGGTGTTTCTCATAAGTATTTCTCGAGATATGGCCAAATGAATATCAGAAAGGGTCTAAAAACGCCATTTTCAAAAAGACGGTTTCTTCCAAAGTTTGAAATGCCATAACTTTGTCAAAAATCAACCGATTTTAATAATTTTTGCAGTTTTGTCAATGGTTTCAATCAAATTTTGAAACTGCATCAAAAGATTGCTCAAATTGACAGTTTTTAATTTTTGACCTTTTTTGACCATTTTTCTATACTTACCCCTTGTCAAAATCTTCAAAAATCGAAAAATTGTGGATCCTAATTTTTTGAATGCCAATCGATTCTGGGACGCAAATCTAGCATTCTGCTTTTTATTTGAGGTGTTTCTGATAAGTATTTCGAGAGATATGGCCAAATGAATATCAAAAAATGACTAAAAACGCCATTTTCCAAAAGACGGTTTCTTCCAAAGTTTAAAATGCCATAACTTTGTCAAAAATCAACCGATTTTAATAATTTTTGCAGTTTTGTCAATGGTTTCAATCATATTTTGAAACTGCATAAAAAGATTGCTCAAATTGACAGTTTTTAATTTTTGACATTTTTTGACCATTTTTCCATACTTACCCCTTGTCAAAATCATCAAAAATCGCAAAAATTGTGGATCATAATTTTTTGAATGCCAATCGATTCTGGGACTCAAATCTAGCATTCTGCTTTTTATTTGAGGTCTTTCTGATAAGTATTTCGCGAGATATCGCCAAATGAATATCAGAAAGAGACTAAAAATGCCATTTTCCCAAAAGATGGTTTCTTTCAAAGTTTAAAATGCCATAACTTTGTCAAATTTCAACCGATTTTCGTAATTTTTGCAGTTCTGTCAATGGTTTCGATCATATTTTGAAACTGCATCAAAAGATTGATCAAATTGGCAATATTTGTTTTTTGACCTTTTTTGACCATTTTTCCATATCAAAAATTGAAAAATTGTGGATCCCAATTTTTTGATGTCAATTGATTCTGGGACTGAAAAGAAGCATTCTGCTCTTTATTTGAGGTGTTTGTGATGAGTATTTTACGAGATATGGCCAAAAACGTGTTAACTATTTTATGCAATATACCTCAGTATGTTGGGGTATACAGGGTATGCATTTACAAATTCCAAGCGTAGTCAGACTGACGCACGCTTCGTTATTATTAGAAATTCCAGGCAAAGACTATGCCCAACCATTGACGAACACATGGGTATTGATGGCTGGCAACTGCCCCGCCGTGTGGCATGCCCCTTCCCGTGGCATAGGAAGTGCTTGCCTCATATGAAATGCACTCTTTGTTGCAGTTGTTGTTGTTATATGACATTGATGACAAATGTCTTCCATTTCCTTTGTGTATATCGATGCCAATATCTGGCCATAAACAACAGAATAAGTGGAAAGACGGGGCCGCGAAGAGTCTTGGAGTTGGTTACTCATTTTTGGGGGTATGCCAAAATTGCAGAGATCGTGTAGTTTGTATCATTTTCGGTAAAGGGTATATGATAAAAATGCGCTAATTGCGCGCAGAGCGCACTCGTTAATTGAAGTTGTCAACGGGCATGTTCAAGAAATACTTCAAAACACGGGCTAAATCAAAGGAAAAGTTTTTGGCCAAGACGACAATGTTTTTGGCCAATTATCTTAGAATTGAACTAAAAACGGAGAAGTGGAGAAACTCAAGTTTCAAGCTGGTTGCAATGGCGCCATTAATTATCACAAAAAGGGATACATTTCTTCATAATTAAGGCAGTTGAATGACATCCTCGCAACTTCAGTTTCAACTTCAACTTCAACTTCGACTCCAATCCCAATCCCATGCCCAACTCCCATCCATTCCAGTCTGCTGAAAACAGGCTAATGACAAGAACGCTTCCGATTCATTGCACAGAACTGGCAGCTGCAACTGCAACTGCAACCGCAACATCTAGTGGCAAGTTCGGGATGGCTGCGTTGGCTAATAGAGAAGCATTACTCATGCCCAGCAGGACATCGTCCGGGCTGTGTGCCCTGGTCAGGGATCTGCACAGTGTGCGTTCGAGTTAAACATGCAATTGAGAAATTTATTAAAAATCATTTTCATTAATTTGGTTATTTATGCACAGGATCAAACATTCAATTAGTCTGATGTTATAAATCTCGCATTCATTTTTCACATGCTACAACCACGCGTTGCAACTATAAATCAATGTTGCCGCATCACGCATAACTTGCCACATGCCCACATTCTCTGCTATCTCTAGCTTCACTTTTTAATTTTAATTGTCAATAATATACAAAATAATAATATAAAATATATTAAACCAAGCCAAAATCTCATTGCTGCAAAAGGTTAAAAGTGAAAGATCTCCCGCTGACTTTGCAACAATGACAAAAAACTAAAACTACAAAAAAAAAAAAACAACAAAGAAAAACAAAAACAAATTTAAACTTCAACTCCAATTTCAATTCCAACTGCAGCTTGTTGTTGGTTTTCATTGTTCGCTTTTTTTGATAATGTTTTATTTCGTATTATTTATTTGTCATGTTCGGCACGAAAAATGAGAGTAATAAGATGCACAAAACATGATAAAAAATAAAGCTAGCCACAAAAACAACAACAACAACAAAACCAACAACAAAAGAAGCTGAAATAAATCTCCGAGTTGACTTATTAATGCTCTCACTCTTTTAGGGTTTGAATTTCTGTCAAGTTTTTAAAATATTATCAAAATTGTTTTGTATGTATGCGATGGGATATGATATCAGAGAATTGGAGAGAGGGGGAAGAGTTCCCAGAAATTACGGAGGGTGTCACATAAGCGGAACTAGCATTTATATGAATTTAGAACTCAAATTATCATGAAACTCTACGATTTGGTTTCAAATGTTGTTTAATTTCTATGAAAAATACGAGGATTGCTTAAGAAGTTCGTAACTTTTTGAATAAAAACACGATATCTTCATTTTATTAAAATGCTTATTAAACTCGTATTATTTACAATTATATTTATTTAACATTTATAATATTGCTAATAATTTAAATAATTCAAATATCTCTTCAAATAGTTTTTATTTCTTTCATAAAATTTCAAGGTCAAGAAAAAATTCTCTCTTCCTTTACTTTATCTATTTTATCTTCACTTTTTAAACTGCAAAACTCTTCATACAACCCACGTCATGTTTTCTGCAGTTTATTTTTATTTATTTTGTTTTGCCTTTTTGATCGGCAGGCAAATCGCAAGCCATAAATTGACAAAGGCAAATCAGTTAACAGACAAAGACAATAACTAGTCTATAAAATAAATTTTTCAAAAAATAAAACCTTACAAATTTGGGACATTTGTTGGGCTGACCTTTGAATGACCTTTTGCGATACTTCATTTTGTTTATTGCTTTGGGGAGTGGGGGGGGAGGCAAACAATATAGCAAATCTCAGCTGTGTCTCCTGAACTGAAGCTTAATAAGTGGCAACAGCAGCTGAGCAGGAAGCTGCCACAGTTGCGCTTATCGAACATGGCGATCGCAGCTGGGTGGGTAAAGAGAGAGAGAGAGAGACAGATAGAGAGAGAGAGAGAGAGATGGATTTGGAGTTGGTGAAAGAGAGATGGGAGATACAGGAGTAGGGAGTGTGTATGAACATATGACTAGATCATAAAGTAAAGTTAATAAAAAGGAACTGGGTTGGTTTCCCACTTGGACTTGGTGTTGGTGTTGGAGTTGGAGTCGAAGTTGGCGTTGGGCTTTGGCTGTGTGGCATCATCATCAAAATGCCGACACGATGGGGCGTGTCGGGGCTATCAACACGGCCAGGCCCACAATATTTAGACTGAGACTGAGACTGTGTGTCCCACAATTTTGATATAATAAATTGCATAGAAACATAAATTTAATTTCTTAACGCCCCGAGACCAACGACAGACACAACATAGTCTTCTAGCTAACCGCTTAGCATAACAATTAAGACATCATTGTGAGGCAGCGTGAAAGAGATGGCTAGCTGGCATGCGTTAGAAAGAGAGCACTGCAACAAAATGGTGGCGAAAGTTAAGTACCATTTTTTTTTTGGGGTTCTTTTTTTAAATACTTCAGCTTCCACTTCATATACAAATGGCGCTTTAGTTGGCGCTTTTCGCACTCTCACATTTTTCACAAGTGTCGCGCCCTTGATCCGCCCCAGCTTGGACTTCTCTCTCTAAATCTTTGTCATGCTATCTCTCTCTGTGCTGCACATAATCACTGTAAGCTGAAAACCCATAACGTTCCGCACATGCGCACTCTCTGCTCATATTTGTATATCCTCCACTGGCTACACGCTCCTCCAAATCACCCCACATGCTCGACCCTCTCCGCACTAAAGTCAACTGCTTATGCTGCGCGCCGTCTGCTGATTGATGACTTTCATTTGCCATTCGGACAGGGCTACATTAATATCAACAACAGCCACTCGATGAGCCCCTACAGCCAGGCCAGAGTCGCCTCAGACTCAGACTCAGACTCAGCTTCAGTCCAAGTCGCAGTCGCAGTCGCAGCTCATCATCAGCAGCCAGCGACTTGGAGCATCATCATCAGCGGCGAAGGCGTCCACTCGCTTATGGGGCGTCACAATTGCATTGCAAGAGAGACAGAGTTAGGGAGAGTTGGCAGTCAAACAGAGAGAAAGAGAGATAGAGATAGAGAGAAAGAGAGAGAGGTGCAGAGAACACCCAGGAATTTGTGGCATTTTATGGCCAATGTTTGACTATTGCACGGCGAGTGTTTGCACAACCATCCACAATCCACAAGACACAGTCGGACCCACAACCACACAGCACCACACACACAACCACTGAGAGGCAGAGAGTCACAGAGTGAGATCCACAGCAATCCACAAATCCACTTTCCATTAGGTACACATGCGAGCATAATCGTTCTGGGCCGTGTTAAATTTATGAGTACTCCTATTTAGTTGTAGTCACTGTTTGCGCCACTAATACCCTGTAAAGTTAAAATGTGGTATTTTAACTTGCAACTTCTGCCAATTGGAAATTTATATTGTTTCATAATATTTATGCAAATATTCATTTGAAGTATAGAGACTGCATTACTTGATAATTTTGTATCTTTTTTAAATTAGAGAAATATATTTTATAGTAATAGTATAGTAAGATTTCTTAAGTATTCTCCACTCTCTGATGCTTTTAATGCTTTTAGCTGCAAGTAGTTAAAATTTATTTAGTTAAATTTTTAATATTTATTTTCTCAATTTCACAATTTGTTAAAATAATATTGTAATTTACTTTTTTGATTCACACAGTTGTAGAAAATAGTTAAAATATTCCTTCCTTTTAACATTAAGCCACCACATCTTCGCTTTTTTATAATTGTAATAGCTTCTTATTTCCTTCACTCTCACATATCTAACTTAACTTCAATCGGAAATTCTGCTAAACGCTATAGAGTCAACTACTTGTGATTTACTTAGCTCGCTGCTTATAATTCGCAACCAGTTCAAGCAGCTGATTCCCTTTGACTGTCTATACGGTTGCAAGCATTTTGGGAAAGGAATTCTTTTGAAACTATTTCGCTAAGCTTGCCATTTTTGAAATATCTAATTAATTTTAATATAATTTTTAAAATAGTTAATTCATCTTTAATATCTTATAAATATTTCTGCTCCATGCTTCACACTATTTTAAAGAAGTAGCTTTGTTTTCGACTCCCTCTCTTTGTCTGTCTCTCACTTTGTCTATCTCTTTCTCTCTTCCCACTGTTTCACTCTCTCTCCCTCTTTTTCCGTCTATTTCTCTCAAACTGTTCTCATTTGATATTTCTGCTTATGTTAACTGTACATTCTTAAGCTTTCTTTATGAATGTGATGTGTTTGCAGTTCATCATACCCGCTTCGATAGCATCTGCTATAGTTGCTGAAGTAAAACAGCTCCATTTGGCAAAGCTTCCTGAGTAGTCAGCAAAGTTGCGCGTTGCACGTTGCGCGTTGCACGCTGCTTGGCAGTTGCAGTTGCAGTTGCCTGGCATCATTACTCACACGCGCTAATCCCAGCGACTCCATTTGCCAGCTGGGAGAGTTGTGGCCAAACTCCACTAAGAAAAAGAAAAGAAAAATCACATGCGCACAACATTTAAAGATTCTCTTATTTATTTATTTTTATTTTTTTTTGGGAGCGGGAAATCTGCAAAAAAAAATTAGTAGAGAAAAAAGAAAAACGATAAGCAGCTCGGAAAAACTTACTGCAGAGGCAGTTGGCCAGGCCGAGACCCAATTGAGTTGTTCCCCAGGCACAACTGGTTGCTCCTTGCGCCTGCATCTCTCTCACTCTCTCTCTCTCTGTCTCTCTCTCTCTTTGTTTCTCTCTATCTCTTTCTTTAGCTAGCTGTCTCGCTCTCTAAGCATGTGCTGCACGTAATGGTGTTGCATTTATTAAAGGCTTTTGTGCGTGCGGGCCTGGCAAAAACTTAGTGCCAGCTACAGCTTCCCAGCTCCAACTCCAAGTCCAACTCCATCTCCGGCTCAGACTCCATCTCTTTCTTTCTCTATCTCTCTCTCTCTGTTTCGCTGTCTCCTGCGCTCTCGCACATGCTTAATCCATAAATGGAAATTAATGGTTTAAATACGTCTGTATTCCTCAGCTGGAAGCAGCTGCTAGTCGCCTGCCGTGGAGGGCAGACAGTTGGTGTCCCCCATGCTTACACTCCACCCCCTTGTTACTCCTACAGTGGGACAGGCTAATGGCTGTGGTGGCTGGTAACGGTACCGTTTTGAGTGCCACCGCATTTTGCTGTATTTCTTTTTCGCAGTCACAAAAATATTAAGACATAAATGTCGTCAACAATACGATACGAACTCTTGCCACATGCCCCGCTGCCGCTGCCGCTGCCGCTGCTGCTGCTCCTGCTGCGTAGGCGTCGCTGTCGCTGTTGCTGTTGCTGCACAGTGGTGCAAAATGTGCTGCAAATATGAGTTTTCAATTAAGTTAAGCGGCATTGTGCGTAGATCAGACGATTGGCGTATACGTAATGAGGACAACAAAGACTTAAGTCAGACTATCTACAGCTCTCTCTGTCTTTCTCTGTATTTTCCTTCTCTATTTCTCACTCTCCCCCCCCCTCTCTCTCTCTCTCTCTCTCTCTCTCTCTCTCTCTCTCTCTCTCTCTCTCTCTCTCTCTCTCTGTAATCAGCGCAACAGATTAGCGCCCACCTGAGCCGCAGCTAGGCGCGTTTTCAATAGCTGCTTTGCTTTTGAGTAGACCCTTTTCTTGGGTCATTTGGCCTCTAGGGTTGCCAACATGCCGCATATACATACATTTATGTTGCATGCAACTTACTTTTTTGCATATAAAAAATGATACCACAATTTATGGACGACATCTAATGGCGTTCACTTCTAGCCAACGCCACAGAAATCTTTAAACTTGCCACCTTCCACTCCCCCCTCCCGCCTGCTTCCTTTGTCTGTCCACAGTGTTGTGTGGCAACAGTGTTGGCGGATTTGTGGCAGCCAACGCGCAGTGCCGCCTGCCGCTCATAAAACATAATCAAGTTCACATTCACCCGGCAACACGAGACGACAATGGCATTCGCCGCATCCTGCCTAGACGCGACAACCCCCACTCTCTCTCTCTCTCTCTCTCTCTGTCCCCTTGGTGTGTCTCTCCTTGGACTCTATGCAAGATTAATTTTGCAACGTATTGTCATATTTTGCTGTCGCATGCGTCACTTTGGCACTGTGGCAAGTATCAGCCGTTTTGATGCCATTAACTGCCGCAACTGCTTGCAACGTGCAACGTGCCGTTGCAAGTAATTTCCATAGCTTCTTGCTGCTGCTCCAAATTATTTGCCATTGCCGAGTGCCAATATACGCGAATCATATGCATTTATCATGCACTCAGAGAGAGAGAGAGAGCGGGAGAGAGAGAGAAAGATAGAGAGAGAGACAGAGAGGTGGAGTTGAGGAGGAGATGGAGTTGCGAGGTGAGGTGTGTATTAATTGTTAACCATTTGGCATTTGGCAATCGCATCCATTGCAGCAGATGCTCAACTCTCATCGCCGTGTGGGCGTTAACGTGGGCGTGGGCAACGGCAACCGATGGCAACTCCTGTTCACCGCTGCCATAAGCACTCGACAGCATTAATAATGCCAATTGGAATGCATTTAATGCATTCTCACCTTAGAGAAAAGAAGCAAAAGAAGGAGAATGTGTTGGAGAGAGAGAGAGAGAGAGAGAGAGAGAGAGAGAGGAAGGGTGGGAGGTGAGGGAGTGAGATAGTGGAAACAGACTGATGCTGGCTGAAAGATCAGTCCTAATGAAGCAGCGATTTGGCCAAGAACTGTGCGCATTTCCACGCTTTTAACGGGGAATTACTATTCAATAAAGATAATTTTCTATTAGATATTTTCTAACCTTTATTATTTTTCCAGCTTAACTTATTCTTTAATAGGCATTCCTCACCCATAAAGATATTTTATCGCATATTTTTAGGTTTTGTTGCTGAATCAATATTTTTTTTTTTATTTGTTTGAATAGAAATTTTCATAATGATAATTGTTACTGTTATATAGATAGACATATCATGAAAATATTTTAAAATTCATTTCTTATTTTACATATATATTACAGTTTTAATATTTATACCCTTTGTTTGTTTTAATAGTAAATTTTTGACTTATCTTACCCTAAGAAAAATAAATTATTATTGCCTTAACTTCATTTATTATTTTTAATATTTGTTTACATTTTGTTAACATACTTTTCTTGCTTACGTCTTTTTGTTTCTTCACATATTATTGATTTGTACATATAATTAATTTTCTATTATTTATATTTGTATTTTTATTAAATATAATTTTCGTGAAAAGAGATGATATTTTATATTATTTCAAAGGTAACTTTAACTTTAAATAAAGTTTGCTTAATATTCCTCCAATTATTTAAATTATTACATGCACATTATACTACCTTTTATTTTATTTAAGTGCTTGTTTTTCTTGATTTTGATTTTTCATTGAAATTTCCTTAAAAATTTACCTTTAATTTGATTTGTATTATTTGCCGTTGAATTGTTTAATAAGTTTATGTAAATTAGTTGACACAAGTATTTGATTTGTTTACTTAATTTTTTATTTAATTTTTTTTTGTTGGCCAACAATAGCTTCTTCGACTTGCCTCATCAGTTTTTTTTTGTTTGATTTTTATGTTTCAACTGTTTTTTCACGCAGCGCTCGTTCAAGTTCGTTGCCTAAGTCTTTTGTTTGCAGACCACACGCAGTCGTTGTTGGGGCAGCAGCATTTTTTTTTGTTTTGTGGGCAGTGCCCTGACTTGTGGGGGGTGGGAGGGGGAGAATTGATTTCACTTACAACAACAAGCCCGTTAACAATTTGCGCAAAACATTTGAGCAGCCCCACCCTCTCTCTGCGCCTCTCTGACGCCCCCGTCTACAAGCTGTGGGGAAGCTGTAATACAGTTGGGGAAATCCTCATAAACAAAAGCTAAGGTTCTGCAAATTCTTGGGAGTCGAAGTTGATGTTGCAGACTGCGATGGGATGCTACTTCTTCTTCTTCTTCTTCTTATTTTCGTTTTGGATTTTGGGATTTTGTTGCGGTTGTACAACGCACGCCTGTTCGCATTCAATAAATAAAATGTCAAAACAATAATGAAATGAATTATGAGCGCGCATCAGCAGCGGCAGCAATAGCACTTGGAAAAGGGTAGGTGAGGGGTTAGAGAGTTGGGCCTGGTGGCGGCGTGGGCTAAGCATAGCAGTACAGCTGCTTATGTGTGTGTGTGTGTGTGTGTGTGTGTGTGTGTGTCTGGGTCTGTTCAATTTCTTGTTGCTTTTATTTATTGATTTCGTGCGTATGCACAATCAGCGCAGCACAGACTGGCCAAGACTTGGACTTGGACTTGGAGTTGGTCTCGATCTTGGAGTTGGGGAGTTGGAGTTGGTCAGTGGCATCAACTGTTGTGGCCAGCGCCGTGTTGCAACATGGTTACAATTGTCAGAACGCTCGTTTGTTGCCCAAAAGATTGGCTGACGGCCTCAGGCAGATGCGTAATGAAATGCTGCATTGGTATGTGTGTGTATGTGTTATGCGGATTATGCTGCATGTATGTATATGTCATCTGTCTACCTCTCCCACCCTCTTCCCCTCTCACTCACGCTGACTATCTCTGTCTGTTGCTAACGCCGGGTTGAATATAAAACGCAATCAAAACTTTCGCTGCCAAACGAAAAAAGCAATTATTTCGATAAAAATGACCGTTTACTGTCGTTTTGTGGATATTGAGGTTCAATTTATGTTTGGGGCCAATATCATGAGGTGGTATGCGGGCGGTTGTGGGGGGATGGGATGCGATGGGATGGCGGTGCGGGAGTTAAGCCCGGCCTGTTGTTACCGTTGTTGCGGCTACGTAACTGGGTCAAGGGAATGTATGAAAAAAGAAGAAGAAAGTCTATATATATATATATATTTTGTTTTCATATATACTTTTTTTCGTTAAAAATAAACAAAAATTCGCTTGGTTTGGTCGTACATCAAGCAGAGTTATTCAAATGTGGATCGTGATTTTGATTCTGATCGTGATATGAAGACATAAACTTGCAGAGGAAGATTTCCGCAAGATATTTGGAGTTGAAACTGGAGCAGTTGTTGTGGGAGTTTATCAGACATCGGTTTTTATTTTTACAAGCTAAATATGCACTCTTCCATATAGATCCTAATTTTAAGTATCGTAGATTAATTAATTTACTTTAAATTGACAGTTTCAGACAATTTTTGTGTGTGGCAAATGATGTTATATAGTAGATAGATCAGGAACACAGATAGTTTAAAGACAGTTTAACAGTGAAGTTTATTTTAGTTCAATATTTTTGGAAATCTCTTAATTTTTAAAAACTGATATATTTGACAGCAACTTTCATATTAAATAATTTTTGTGAATTCTCTTCTCTAACTGAAATTTAATTTTCCTTATGTCCTTTTTAGATTGCACTTTTCATCATATTTTGAAAATCAAGGTAAGCAAATTTAAATTATTATCACTTACACAATATAATCATATGATGTTAAGGTACTTTAAGCTGTACAGATTCTTCACTTATTTAAATTTAAATTTAAACAAAAAAAAAAGTAATCTAATTATAAAGTCTATACGTATAAATCGAAAACTATATAAACTCTTTGAAAGTTATTTGAAGTTCAAAAAATAGAGCTGAAGCGGTACTTTCCTCAATAACTTTCGTTTAGCATAATCCCAACTTTACACATGAAACAGTTAATTAGGTTCTCCCTAACTTACCCCCCCTCCAAATACAAAAAAAAACTTAAAAATTTAAAATTTAAATAATTATCGATAATACTCATTAGAATTGTAAGTTTTTGGAAATTTGGGCATTTGTTGATGCTATTGTGCAGAGCTTTATAGTTTTTATACATTTCGCGATTCTATTTTTGGGCTTTTCAATATAGACAATAATCATAAGATCATATACATATATAGTGGTGAGTTTACATTAGGTTTAACAACTTGACACATTCGCTATAAATAAAAATACGACGACGAGATTGTCTCTATAACTGAGCATACAATATTTTTATGATTATAAGCCAAAAACTCATAAAACGCGACTCGGCTATTTTCGAGACCATAACACGAGCCATATCATGCATACTACTATATCATATGATATTGGTATATACATGGGATATTTTTTTGTATATTTATGTGATTCGAGTGAGATTTATGTGGTCGGCGTGTTTTTATGGTGCACTTAAGACTCGGGCCACTTAGCCATTTTTGGCTGGCAAATTATTGGGGGGGCGACAAATAAGGCGTAAGATTTGAAACGCCCCGAAACTGAAAATCGATTTACAAATATTTTGATATATATATATATATGTATACAGAGGAATTTTTTGTTTTTTAGTTTTATTTTTTAGCCATAAAAAAGCCAGATACAGCTACAGCTACAGCTCAGCTGACCACGCATGCATAAATATCTTAACGATGCTCAATGCAAGCTGGTTTCTTTGGCCCTAGGCTGGACTTGGGACTTGAGACTGGGAACTGGGGACTGTGTACTGTGTACTGTAGTGTAAGACTTATTTGGATCAAGATAAAAATTATGTATGATCAAAAATCAGTTTGACAACAAAATGCTTTATGTGCGCAATTCTTAACGCTGCAATTTAACAAAACGGCACATTAAGCATAAGAAGAAGAAGAAGAAGAAGCAGCAGCAGCAGCAGCAACAGCGGCAGAGGAAGTTGCAACCATCCAACATTAGGTAAGGTGGTCCGGTGAGGAGATGGAGAGTGGCAGGAACGTTGCCTGTGCTGTGGGAATGCTACAAGGATGATGCGAGTGGCATGCTAATAAGGGCAACCTCAGCTGCGGCTTTTTAAGCTGCATACATATTTTTGTATTTTTTGTATTTTTTTGGCGGCAACTTTTCACCCGGGCGAAAGTAGTCAAAGTTGAATGGCCCCCCATCCTGGCCGACGCCCGCAATCATTCATCATAAACGCGGTAAGCGATCGGCAGCGGCAACAGCAGCAGCATGCGGCATGTGGCATGCGGCAGTTTTGTGCTGCCTGCCACCATATCTTCAACGTCGATCAATGCAAATTTTTTGCAGCGATCAAAACTACCCAACACACATCCACATAAACACGGCCTACGCAACGAAGGCTCAAGAATTATTATTAAATTCGATATAAATAATATTTTGCAGAGCGTGCAGCACTGCAACCTACCAACCCCCTCCCACCCCCTAACCGCCGCACTCCGTATAGCTGCTGCTGATTAATAAAAAGACGGGCTGCGGCTGCTGTGGCAGCAACAGCAGTCGATGGCCTGCGGTGCTTAAATTCTGAGGCATCTGTCAAACTGAGCGAAGGTGCACGTTTTGTATGCACAGCTTGGTGCCTTTCTGCCAAGGATTCAGCGCACCAAAACAGACAGAGAACGAAATACCCAGAGAGAAAAAGAGAGGATGAGAGAGAGAAAGAGAGAGAAACAGACCTTGGAGAGATGCGAAGAGCAGAGCAGAGAATATGCTTTGCATATGTGACACTCGCATAATAACGCTTCAATTAAGCTCGATTCGAAAAAGAGTCTCAGCTTCTTCAGCTGGGGCTTCCTTTGACACGATTTTCTTTTGTCCGAGCAGACCCACAAACAGAGAGAGAGAGAGAGAGAGACAGGCAGAGGGAGATATGGAAAGGCAGAGAGACAGAGAAAGGAAATTAAACTGCGCTTGCAGATGCATATCAATAAGATCTGACGTCAATTTTGATAAGCGAACGCATATTATTATTGTTATTATTAGCAATATACGCTGCCCTCGTCACAAAGAGAGAGAGAGAGAGAGAAAGAGAGAGAGAGATAGAGAGATAGAGATATATATATATATATAGAGAGAGAGAGGGGGATGGCCTCTTATAATAAGCAGCAAAAGAGCGCAGAATCCCTTGAAGCAACTTGGTTGCAACAACGTTCGCCACGGATATCAGCCAACAATCGACATATGCAAAAGGCACCAGCAACAACAACAACATCATGAGGATATATATCCATACGTACGTATAAATATATATACATATGTATATATATATATAGCATGTATAGCAAAAAGGGAGCAACAAAAGGCTGAGAAAAATTCCTGAAGCAGCCACATACAGCAACAGCAGCAGGCGAACTGAATAAAACAAGAATTATGCAAAAATTATGCAAGGCGCAACAATTTACAAAGTGCACAGCATGCAGTGCAGTACGCACAGTGGTGCCGCATACTGATGAAATTTTATGAAAAATTTCATTAAATTTATTTTAATTTCTAAAAAGAGAAAAACAAATTTTTTGAAGGCATAGAAAAGTTTTCAGTAAGCGTTGTTCTTGATTTAAGACAGCATCTTCTTGATTTTTGGAGAATATTGAAAATATTATAGAAATTTTGCATTTTTTATCAACAATTATTCGCTAGTTGTAACCAAATAGTCATACATTTATTATTTTAATACATTTTACATATTTTCGATCAATGTTTTTTTTTTAATTTTTATTGATTTCTTATAAAAATATATATTTCTGAAAACTTCCCATTATTTCATAAATTTCAAACATGCTAAGCTATTTTTTCGAAATTATAATCCATCTAGTCACACTGTGCCATCGATTTTTGCAATAGATAAAAGTTGACGTTTTGATCGATATTTATTGTTGGTTCACATGGAATATATGCCTATGATGATGCTGCTGATGTTGCAGTGGAAGTTGCCTTATGCTCTGCTGTTAACTGGTCCCAAATGTCCTGCAGTGTTAGTTGCCCTTGTTCTGCAACCTCTTCTTCCTCCTCTTCTTCTTCATCGGTTAACTGGTCAACATGGTCATTGATGATCTTAGACAGAAGCTTGGCCCAAAACGCAAAAGGGGCGGAACTGTGATTTAAGATTTCATTTGTTACGTTTTGGCGGGGCCAAAACAATTTGTTAATGTTGCTGCCATCAACTGACTCTGTATCTCTCTCTCCCCGTCTTTTGTCTCTCTCTCTCTCTATATATATATATATATATATATGTATATGTATATATCTCTTTCTTTGTGTATTTTTCTCCTTCGCTGGGCATGGGGCATGTGCGTTGCACTCTCGGAATACATTTGTAGTAATCACGCGTTATCGTCGCATTTGGACATTTTAAAAGGTCATAACTTAAAACCTTATCGCCACAGCGCCAAGCAGTCGGACACAGGGACACAAGAGAGAAAAAAAAACCAGGGCGACATGCGACACGAACACACGACACAGACACAGAAACACAATCACAGTTGGAACTCATTAAGAGCGCCAGAAAGAGAGAGGACTCAGGCAAAGTGAGTGAGAGTGAGTTGAGGTCGCCCAAAAGTAGCCGAAATTGAGCTGAGGAAACGAGCACAAGGATAACATGAAATGCCAATGCGAATGGTTGACTCGCAAACACGCAACGCCAGAGAGAGACACACTGAAAGAGAGAGAGTGAGAGAGCAGACTTGCATTCCATTGAGCGCGCTCTGATAATGAGCACACACACATAGAGAGAGCTAGTGAGGTTGAGAGAGAAAGAGAGACAGAGAGAGAGAGCGTGACAGAGGTTGAGGTTGCGCTAAAAGCGAATTGATAAGCTGACAGCTACGGAGTAGGCGACCGACCAACGAACAGAATCATCGTGTCGGCTTCACTTCCTTTGGCCAAAAACCTGCAAACGCCGCCGCAACCGGTGCTGCCAACCTCAACCTCAACCTGAACCTCGTTCTCGTCCTCAACCTCGGTTTCCTTGGCTGCTTCGCCTTGTTTGTTTTTATGATAGCAACGGGGAGTCCGTACCCATGAAGTCATGGTCAGGGATTCTGCGACTATGACTCAGTCGCGACGACTCAGTCGAGGCGCACCCAAAACGATTAACGCGATCAGCATTAGAGAGGTCGCCAAAAAAAAAATCAACAAATACCCAAAACTAAAAAAATCCCTAATTAAATCTCCTGTTTTTTTTTATACTTGTGTTTAATATTTGTTAAGACTCTTTGCCTGAGCTTGGCACAGAATCAAACACATTAAGCCGGAGTCCGACATTTGATTTCCATTCATGATTCGCAGACTTCGCATTTTGTTTTTTTTTTATAGTTTCATTTCAAAAAGCAGTTTTAATCTTGCTCTTATAGTTTTGGCCATTGATGAACCTATAAATAGGTTTACGTAACTATAAAAGGATGGCTTTGGAGCGCTCTCAGTGCTATCGTGACAATTTCTTGGAAATACCCCGCACCAATCTATAAAAACTTAAGATCTCTTTCACAAAATAAAGAAAGAAACCAAAAAAAAAAAATTAAAATAATAACAATTTGCATATTTATGTATAATAAATGATTATACTCATGTTACCCCACATGCATAACTCAGACGATTTCGATATTGAAGAGTCTTGTGTGTGTGTTTTTTTTTCTCGTGACTTTAAGTGCTTTTAAATGTTTTTATGGCGCGTAAATTTTTATGTGGAGGCAATCTCTTGTTTTGGTATATATTATATTTCTTGATATTGTTTTAATAATGTAATTTAAAAGTGATAATTTTAGCAACAGGATACTTTTGATCTAGAAAATGAATTTTATTGAGAGCTAATGGATGTTCACGAACATATTGAAATTGGAATTATAATAATAATTTTTTGTCAAATTTATGGCAACGTTTTAATGGGAAGTGTATAAAAAGAAATTCTATTTAAGAAATATCTTTTAAGTCTATATATTTAATTATTTATTTGTTTTTTTTAATTAATTCCAACATTTTTATAATGATTTTTAAAGACTAGGAAGGACTAATAGAATTCCAAGTTATTAGAAATATCACTAAAATCTTATAAAGATATCTTGATGTAAGATTCTGGATAGATATGGGAGAAAGTGAATTCCGTAGTTCATTAAAAACATTTTTATCTTCCGTAAGTCAATTTGATGTAGATCTTCTCAGCTGTTGTTTCCCCTAGTGAAATTCAAGACATATCCTCAATATATTTTACCAGATGGAGCTCAACCATATCCTTGTCATAGAAAGGAACTTAATGAAGCGCATAAACACGCTACGCGGCGCTCTCAAATACAAATAGAGAACTCGATAATTTCTCTTGTCGTTGTAAAAATGCCTTTGGTTATGCCATATCAACCTTACAACAAAAACAACAACAACAACAACAATAGAAATGGAAAATAGGGAGAAAATAGAGAAGATGGAGAATAAGAAAAACAACAAATGTTAAACAATTTCTATTGTTACCAATTTCATTTGCGGCCTTTTATTTGGAAATGAGATACCCAATGGGTATACCCAATGCTCAACGATCCGATTATCATCTAACTGTGTACATAGGCTCTATACCCATACTCCGCTGTTTGCTCTTCTTCTTCATCTACTACTTGTAGGTTGTGCGTGTGTGTTGACATTCCTTCTTTTTTTTTTTGTGTGTGTTTTTTAGTGACATTTTCTACGAAAACTCAATGCCCAGCACTCCCATTCAATGACAAGCCTTAAATTTACGACAATAGACGAAATAAATAGGTAAGAAATGGGGGTTAGATAGATGCAGATGACTATCGGTTAGCTGGACGAGACGAGACCGTCGAGACCCACCGAACCTACCGAACCTGCCGAATCGAGAGCCGAACTGAGCGTCGGTACAGATGACTCATCAAATTAGCGTCGTCTGCTGGAAGCGCGAGCGATAAGCAGCTAGCCGAAGGATTAGCGTGCCATCAATGAATAGAGCCAGATGCAGCGATAGATCAAACAATAGAATGAGAAAGAGGAAGAGCGGGAGAAGGAGAAATTGAGAGAAAGATTGTTAAAGAAAAGTGCTCATATCATTTTACAAACAGAGCGTTGGCCACTCGAGAATTGACACTGACTGCGACAAAGTTGCCTGACCCTTTTTTATTTTGGTTTTTTCTTTTCTTCTGTGACTTGGGAAAATTTCGGAAAATTGTGGAAAATGCTTGGAAATGTTGGTGTATTGAGACAGCAGCAGTTTTTCATTTTTAAAGGGACCACCCTCGTTAAAAGTAAAGAAAAAAACGAAATCAAATCTGTCGTTTATTAATTGCTTGGGCATTTGTTATTAGTTAATTGGTTGCAGTTTAAGAGTCCATTAAAGGACGTGAGGCATTCTTTTTCGGGCACCAAACAGACAGTGAGAGAGAGAAATTTTGTCCGCTGCTGCTGGTGCTGCTGTTGGGATTTACAGTTAGTCGCGCAATTATTCGTTCAATTTGCACAGGAAGCTTTTGTCGCTGATGAACGCGGCTCGGGCGATAATCCGACAGCAAAATATGCGAACGTTAATTACGCTTTTGAGAACGTTTTATGCCTGGGATGCGCAACCAGCCAAGGCAGAGGTTGCTGATGCTGTGGCTGTGGCAGAGAGAGAAAGAGATGCCTGACGGCAGATAATGTTGATCGCATGAATGATGGAATCGAACGCGGCTGCCACAACAACATACCACATACATATACATACATACATGCCACAACGGCTGGCATACGGGTTCTTTGATCGATTAGAGACCTTGTCTTCTTACCTGCAGTCCTCGCTTGATTGAAAGCTTGCAAATTGTTTGAGAAGAGAGACACTGAGAGAATCAGAGAGAGATTTTTGCATGCACTTAGTCTGCATTTTGATGGGAATGTGTCATGCCAACTGCCTGCTTAATGTCGCCTCATAAACGTTTAGGTTTACATTTATTTGATACACTCCACAGCACTCCACTCCATCCCACTTCACTGCACTTCACTTCACTTCACTTTAGTTTAATTTTATTTTTGTTTTAGAATCGATATAATCTCTGCCATATAAAGACCTACTATAGTCGGCGAGCCCTCACACTGCGACAACGTGTCATTTATATCATGGTCGAGAGAGAGAGAGGAAGAGAGTGAGGGAACTGCATGTGGCGTTACTTTCGTTTCTGATTAATTTGGGCTAATTTGTTAAGTAATAAAAAAGAGGCCCAAAAGGGTTTTTAACTCCTCTCTCTCTCTCTCTCTCTCTGTCTCTCACTCTGAAAACGAAGTTGTAAAAATAATATAAAAACAGTTTGAAACAAATTCCCGTGATCTTCATACCCAGCTTGCAGCGATTTATTAACACTTAACATGGTACCCCTTTAAGGGAAGTTGTGGCAGGTAGACAGGTAGACGGGATAGGGGGTTCAAGTATAAGAGGAGGGGCAATATCATCTCCTACGCAAAAGGCAAACGAAGTAGGGCGCCAAATTGTGCACGTTGCGGACTGCGGGTTGCCCCAGTGCATTAAAGCCCCGGTTTAGTATTTCGATTATGGAGTGTCCCCCTTTCGACGTCTGCCCCCTTGCCCCAAAAGGCAGCGGGTGGTAAGAGCCTGCATCTGCAACTGCTGGCCCTTAATTGACTTGGCCCAAAAGTGGAGCTGCATACAATGGCTAAATAAGCTGGGAAAGCTTTTAAACAACTTCAGTTACAGAATTATAAATTGAAGTAAATTCAAATAAAATGAAATTCAAATTATTATGTATGTATATCAATTTATATATATATATATAGAAAAAAAAAACAAAAATAAAAAAATTAAATACAAAAAAATTAATTAAATTAAAGTATAACTATTCTCTAATATGATATTAAGCAAATAATATAATAAATTATAAATATTTATTGAAATATAAATTTTATATTAAATAATATCAAAAATGTAAAAATATATGCTATAGTTATAAAATTGAAATGATGAATTAATAAATCAAAGGAAAAATAATATTGTATAAGGTAATATACATGAACTAAAAAGCTGGTAAAAAAAATCTAATGAAAATTAAAAAAAAAATTTATAATAATTAAATTTTTTTTAATGTTAGATGTATGTTATCAGTTAACAAAAAACAAATCCAAATTAAAAAAAAAATTAATTACACCCAAAAAATTATCTTAAAAAAAATAAAAATTGATAATTCAAAAAGTTTCCCAAAATTAGAGTAACCTAACTCAACTTTAGACGAACTGATAAATAACAATTAATAGTGAAAATGTTACTACTTTTTTTTTGGGGTTTTCGTGGCCAATTTCATATGATAGAAATCAGCAAAGTAAAGAAGAAAAAAAAACTTTTATAAATGAATCAATAAATTGTGAAGGAGAAAAAAATAATTAATAGGAAGTCGGAAAGTTAATAGATCGCTCGACAAAAAGATCATGTCTAATGCCAGCGAGCACATTTGCGTCAATTAATTTATTAATAAAAGACACGATAAAAAAAGTATATATATATACAGAGAATATAGCATGGATGAGGGCCACCTGTTGCCCCAACAGATTCACACAAACACACACATACAGAGAGACATGGAGGGGCCAGCAACAGGTCCACATCCACATCCACATCCACGTCCATGTCTTTTGCCTGCCTAATTCACATGTCACGTTCGCTCCGAGTCTGAATCTGAGTCGGAGTCGGAGTTGGAGTTGAAGTTGGAGTCGGAGTTGGAGACTGACTCTGGGCCTGGCTGTTAGCCTGGCTTATGGGCTGGAGTAACTGAGGCTGTTGAGGCTGAGATTGCGATAAACTGCGAAACATGCTTACAACAACAGCAACAGCAGAAGATGAAGAAGAAGCAGCATCACTAACAGTAGCCAAAGCAACAAACATTAACAGCAAAAGCAAGACGAGTAGCTGCTGTTGTTGCTTCTGACTGATCGTCCCGACAGTTGAAACTTGGCTAAGAAGTAGAGGCCGCTTTTTATATTTCGTTATTTTTTTTTTTTTTTTTTGGTTTTCGGTTTTACACTCATAAAATTAAATCAACAACAATTTTATAATTTGGCGCATTAAATCAACTGTGGGCTCAGCCCTCTACGCCTGTTCGCCCTTATTAGCTGATACCTAGAGCAGAGAGGCTGAGAAAGAGATCCTCCAAAAAAAAAAAATCGAAAAAAATGAAAAAAAAATGAAGAAGAAGCAGAAGCATGTTGCAAGCCACGCAGCACATAATCAGGCGCGTGCAATCTTAATGGATAAATTATTGTGGCAGAAAGCTCAAAGTAAGATAGACAGAGACAGCCACACAGCGAGTGAAAGAGAGAGAGATAGTGAGAGAGAGAGACTGAGAAAGTGAGCTCGTTTTCTGTGTGCTCGTTATAACATAATCGCCTTACTTAACGTACTCGCTGCGTAATGTAATAATCATTTATTAATTTGTTAACGGGGCGCGTATACGTGCCACATAAGAAAAGAGACAGACGGAGAGAGACAGAGAGAGGTAGAGCGATATAGTTAGAAAGAGATAACCAGTGCAGCTAGTTAGACTGTTTGCCAACAGGTGTTGGTTTCAAATAATAATAAACTTTTCTACAATTAAATAACACAATCAACATAAATAACAAGCAGGTTCCACAGCGAGAACTCAATTAGAGCCAACCGAGTTTTCAACAACAAATTGAAAAAAATATTAATTTTTTTATATAAAAATATATGAAAAATATGAACGACAACTGTATTTCAGCCCAATCATTGTCGTGAAATGCCTAAAAATCGTTTCGACACGATTAATTTTTATTAATGAATGCCGATTCGATTTTGCCATCATCATTAGAGAGCAAAAGCAACAGCAAGAGAACGTAGTGGAGATCGATCGTGCCTCAACTCAACTGATTTATTTCAATTAGAGCAACCTCCCCACAACTCCCCACTCTGTATGGAGTTGAGTTTTCCTCAGAGCTGTGCTTAATTGGCAAACAAGTTACTAACCTCATTGTTAACAAACTGTTGTGGCCTAAGACTTCTTCTAGCTAAGACTTCCCTTTGCTGTCTAGCTGAAGTACTTCCGCTTCAAAGGCCTCTCTCTCTCTCCCTCTGCCTTTCCCTCTCCCTCTTTCTTATTCTGTGACTTCCGTTTTGTCAACTTGCCACATTTGCCATATAATTAACACCTGCCCACGCTTTTAACCGCAACACGCCCTCAATTGTTGGCAGCAGAAACCTCTAATTTGTCGGCATATAGCCAAGTTTGATTGCCAAAAATCCAATTGAGAGGCAGATTCAGCAAAAAAAAAAAAGAACAAAAAGCAATATCAGTCAAAACGAACAAAACCAAAAACAAGTTAACACGCGTTTCATTTAATGACACACAGTGAGCAAAAGGTTTCTGGGTTTTTGGCGAATTGTGTACAATTTTTCTTTGGTTTTCGTTTCATCTGCTGATAGTATTTTTTTTTGTATTTTGTTTCATTTTATTTTTGGGGAGGAGTTGCCGCTCTTTATGTTGTTTTGATTTCAACTGCCGATTTCCTTGGTTTCGGTTTCTTTGGGGCACGTGTTCGACTCTGAGTCGATTCGATTTGATTATTGTTTTGGATTTCTACCTTTTTTTTATTTTTCCTTTATTTGTGTGTTGTTTCATTCGAAAATTGGCATTTCCATTTCACTTAAATGAGGCGTTTCAAATGAGCTGCCGTTTGGTTCTGACTGTTTTGTTTGTCTGGCCCCGAAAAGTATTGCTTGTTTAACACTAATGACTGCACATTTAGGAGCTATATACATATACTCACTTTCATTAAATATGTTACAAACTCTCAATTAGCTGCACGCCACAAACTTTTTATTCGAAGTTCCCAGGCTCCATATTCATTTCGTATGTGAATGTGGATTTTCTCATATCATTTTAGCAATTCTAAGGGAATTTAATTTTATTTTAGTGAAAATATGTATTAATTTCATAATACTGGCATAAAACATAAGTAATCTTATTTGTAGTAAAATAATTCGACATTTTTTATTATTCCGGATTTATTCCTGGCATTCCTAGATGTACCTCTATATTCTTTGCTTATTAAAAAAAATTTTTGTTTGTTTATTTTTTCATATATTTTATAAGGGAAAATAAAAGATATGAAACGTTAAATAAAAATATAATAAATATATATTTATTTGATATATTTCATATTGAAAACTAACATACTTATTTTATTTATTTTTTATTTATTTTTTATAACATATTATTTCTACTTTATCGACTTATATTTTTAGTCTACAAAATTTGATAACTTCTCTGAAAGTGTGGGAATTTATTTCGAAGATATTTGTGAAAATTTAAGAATATTTTATCTAAAAATTTTACAAAAATTCTTTAAGAAAACTGGCTTATTAATTCCCGACTTTCATTCGCACACTCATCTCTTGAAGCTGCTTCTTTTTATATAGTAATCCCCTTAACTTTCCAGGCGACATTCCAGCAAGTTTCCACTTCCAGCTGCGATTATCTTGATTTCCAGCAGCAACAGCAGCAACAGTTGCCTGCCTAATCGATTAAGTTGATGGCAATGCCAAATACAATGTATTGAGCTCCCTTAGAGACGAGTGTTGCACGGTGAGGTTGCAAGTTGTGAGTTGCAACTTGAGGTTGAACGAGTGGATCAATATTTGCTTTCGGCACTTGAATTGAGGCAAAAGTCGCTTAATTAATTGCCTCAACTTATTTGACAGCGTTGAGCTGAGGCAACTATAAATAATGAGAGCTTTCTATAAATCATTTTGTGAGCTGCCAGTGCAGGACATGGTCAGCCTATGCTATATGCTGCATGCCGCATGCTGCATGCCACATGAACGCTGCACAGTATACACATGTCTTTGCATGCGTTTGATAAGCATTCAGCCAATGGCCAATGGCAAGGAAAATAGCTTAATATGCGCCAACAGCTGCCGCTGCCACAAAATGTTGCAAGCAAGATAACCATGCAGCAAGACAGCGTCGAGTGCTCTTTTCTTTCGTAGCTGTTGTTGTTGTCGTTGTTGTTGCTGTTGTCGTTGTGCCAGTATATTTATAGTTGAAAGCGCCAAAGGCCGAAAAACTCGTACGCAAAAATAAATATCCATATGGCTGGGCACGCACGCGCCCTAGACAGGCTCAGTCTCAGTCGCAGTCTCAGTCTCATCTCCTCCAGCTCATGCTCCTCCAACTACATGTAATTACAAAATACTCGAGTCAGTTCTCCACAGAGACAGAGAGAAAGAGACCGAGAGCTTTTTGCGATATTGGAAAATCGCTTAACAAGCCAATAGGCTGAGTTATGACTGAGCTGCCGTCTTGACCATGGTCATGGCATCTCCTCCTGCTCCTCCTGATCCGCCTGCTTCTTCATCTTCTTACTCAGTTCGCTGCTGTCTTTGCCAAGCGGCAGCAATTTGTTCTTGTTGTCGACTTTGCATGTCGCTGACTGCCTCCTCCCCGCCTCCCTCTGCCATCCCACTGTCCCACTGTCTCTTGGGCTGTCTGTCAGTTTGCTTGTTTTGCATGCCAAGCCAATCGGGGAGTACTCATAGTTGTACACCACATAGATTTGCTGCCGGAAACTCGGTGAGTCCGAGTGTGTTGTGTCCGCTGTGTGTGGATGCGTCGATCTGCTTTGGCATCCGCTGATTAGAGACCAGACCAAGACCTGGCCAAGGCCTGGTCCAGGCCATGTTAAATAGCTGACAATAACCATGTTACGGTCAGCAGAGGTCCTCCGCCGTGCCTCGGGGCCACCCTTTACTGACTTCCGTCTAATCCTCAACTGTTATCTCTCTCTTTTTTCAATAGTTAAGTGCATAATCTATCTAAATGCTTAAACAACAGATTTAGCAATTAGCAATTTTAGATAATAACCTCTATTGAGTACATAATTTAGTTAGGCTCCTGGCAAAGTTATTGAAAATTTGAACTACTAAAAACAGCAAATTGAAAGTTGACTTGTGGGGAAATTATAGAACATTTTATAGAGTCTTAAATTGTTGCAAAGTCGAACTGCAAATTTAATATTGATCTGTGGTGATATTAAATTTAAATTTGTAGATATTTTAATATTTTTATTAAAATGTCTAGGATTTTTTCAATTGTAAAATCTTAACAACAAAAAATTATAAATAGAATGACAGATAGTTTTAAACATTCTACATAAGTTTAAGAGTTATGTTTTCAGAAAATACTACACTGTGGAGCCAATTGAGTCAAATTTCTTAAAAATTCAAAAAGATTTCTAAAATATATTGTTTAAAAAGTAGAGTTTGAATACATTGTATATATACTTTCGATAATTTTTAATAATTTCTTATTTATTCAAATTTTAAATAAGTAAATCTGAATTTATAACATAGTTCCTTTCCAAAACCTGAACATAATATCTACATTAACAGAAATTTGAACTGGAATTTCTTTGTTTGATCTTTGACTCAATGACAATATTTTTGTGTTTATTCAATTCATCAATCAATTTGTGGATAAATTTGTTTGCTTTGACATATTTGGTTTACTAAATTTGATCGAAATTATTAAACAAAGTTCTGACTGTGGCACCAATTGCCAACCATAATGATTGACAGCAACTGCACCGCAAGATCTACGGGAGGGGGAATTATGATGAAGGGGGATAGAGTTGCCGTTTGCAAATAGCAACTGTCACATTAATCATACGCAGCGTGGTGCAAGCTTTAACATGTGTACACGTTGTGTTTGCCACAAATTGAAAGACAGGGCCAGCATATAATGATAGACAGAGAGAGAGAGAGTGGGAGAGCGGGAGGGGATTGTTGGCTAGGTCGTTAGAGCGAGTGAGATATGTGATTTAATCACTGCAACAGGTGGCAGGCAGCGAGTCACTTATGTCGATTTCGTCAGCAGGTTGCAGCCAAAAACGAATGTATTTATAAAAGACACTCAGTCTGGCTGAGTGTTTGTGTGTGAATATGTGTTGTGTGTGTGTGTGTGTAAATGGTGTCGCCATTTAATTCGCAAATGACATTCACTTTTTTTTTGCTGATCGTATTTGTTTGTTTATTTGTCGCCAATAATCAAAATGTATATGCAATTATGGCATTTGGCAAATATTTGCGAGACCTTGAGGCAACACCCTCTTACATTGTACATAATTTGAGTCTTTTGCTGTGTTTTGAATAGTTTGTATTGCTTGTGGGCCTAATGAAGTCTTTTTCATTTCTTAAAAAACACTGACATTTGAGGTTTATCTTAATGTTACTCATAGAATGTCGTGAATGCCTAATTTGAATATTATGACAAAATGTATTTTTATATGCCAACCGATCCTGGGACTCAAAACAAACTTATTTGAGGTGTTTCTGATGAGCATTTTCACAATGTTAGTATCTTTGAAACTTTGAAATGTCATTATTTTGCCAAAAATTAACCGATTTTCATAATTTTTTTAGTTTTGTGAATGGTTTCGATCATATTTTGAAACTGCTTTAAAAGTTTTTTCATTTTACCATTATTTAAATTTTGACTTTTTTTTTGTAATTTTCCATACTTATCCCTTGAAAAACTCAGCAAAAATATAAAAAATTGTTATCCCAATTTTTTTATGCCAATCGATTCTACTTGTTATGTTAGGAGTTTCTGATGAGTATTTTTCAAGATTTGACCAAAAATGTGCCGAAAAATGGCTCAATATGCAATTTTCATAATGTCAGTATCTTTGAAACTTTGAACTGTCATAACTTTTGCAATAATCAACCGATTTTCATAATTTCTTCAGATTTGACGATTGTTTTTATCGTGTTTCAAACTGCATTATCTTTTTATTCATATTGAGAGGTGTTAATCTTTAATCTTACTGCCTGAGGAAATGTCGAAAGTGTGAAAATTTCCACATCGCAATTTCTTGTGTCTAGCCGATTTCAAATATCATAATTATGAAAAACTTTACTTGAGTCAATTTTTATCAATATTTTTGAAAATATAGTAAAGAACGCCGAACAAATCACTAAAAATGTCTTGGCAGACACTTAAGGTCAACCACAAAAATTGTAACTGTATTTTGAACTCTA
Organism: Drosophila quadrilineata; assembly: GCA_018150725.1. Lineage (NCBI taxonomy): Eukaryota > Metazoa > Arthropoda > Insecta > Diptera > Drosophilidae > Drosophila > Drosophila quadrilineata. Next base: position 5,284,765 of record JAECWN010000407.1, read on the forward strand.
AGAACTTTGTCTATTCATATGGAAAACTGAAAGAGATTTAATTTTGTGGTGTCAACGACAGGAAATGCAATTTCAACTGGAACTGTAATTGGTTTTGAAACTTTTCTATTGATTGACAGCTTTGCTGACAGATCAAATCGAAGTCAGGGCATGCTCAGGGCATAATCCGGCTACTGGATATTACATTTTACAATTAATTGATCGGACTCCACTTCCAAAGAGGGATGGGGTGCGAGGGCGGAGGCGTTGGCGTTGGCGGAGAGAAGAGGAATTGCCTCTGCTTACCCAAAACCTACCCAACTGTCACACCTTCATCAGTTGAAATGCAGCTTGGAGCTTAACTGTGTGACAATATCGAAATCAGTATTGAACATAATCAACGCTCTAGAGGCTGAATCACTTACGGGCACTGACTGGGAGTCTGGAGTCTTGAGGGCTGTGTCAATTCCTGTGGGACTTATGACTGATTGTCGCTTCGATTTCAATTTCGAGGCAGCTTCATTAATTTGCCTCAATGATGAGGCATTAGCTGCTGGAGACTTTAGACTGGAGACTTTGGCTTTAGGGCAGGGCCAATTTCTCTCTCTCTCTCTCTCTCTCTCTCTGAATCTCACTCTGTTTGTCATTCTTTCCTTTCATTTTCTCAAGAGATTAAGACGCTGCCGAGTTCCAATGAATTCGATTTGAATCAATTAAACGCCTCCAATTGCTTCATATTCATGTATCCCTCACCTTCTTCGCCTCCCCTCGCACTCTATTAATTTGTTGTCTAGCAGTTAAAACTGGCAACTCACACAGAACTTGTTTGTGTATGTGTGTGTGTGCAGTTGTTTGCGTCTGTCAAGGCTGCCACATGCTGGCGACACGTTCCAAAAAAGTTCCTTAACCTTGCTGCACGTTGCTTGTGGCATGAAATCGCAGCTCTAAAATCACTAGATCGCTTAATAAGCAGCCTAGCTGTCTGTGCTGGTTGCACAGGTTTCTTCTTGCCACAGACAGCCATAGAAACCCAGGGCACGAGAGAGGGAGTTATGAGAGAGAGAGAGAGAGGAAGAGAGGGGGAGAGCAGGAGACTCCTTTGACTTGGCACCGGCAAAACAGCAAAACGGCAACAGCATAAAAATCTACACCGTTTTAAGCATAAATCGCCGTGGGGCATGCGCCGATATGCGTTCAACTCACTGAACTTGCCACGACTCCAACGTTCTCAACTCCCTCTGCCATGACTGTGCCTGGCTATGGCTGCTGCTTGCCACGGCTGCCGCTGCTGCTGCTCCACCTACTTCAACTCCGACATCGCATCTCTTCTTGGGCTGTTACAGTTTTTCGCTTTGCCCGCCGACTGGCAAACATATATATTATTTAAATTTTTAAACGATTGATCGTCCTCCGCCCTGTGCTTGCTTCCTGCCACCACAGCACAGCTCAGCTCAGCTCTCTACCCATCTCTCTTTTCTCCCTCTCTCTCTCTGTCTCTTTTTGTGCGCATCTCTCGTGATAGTTTGAGTTATTTAGTTGGCTGCTTTATTGCCCAAGCAAAACTGCAGGCTGGGGCGTGTCAGGCAAACTCCACGTTGAGCTGCGACTCCGACTCCGTATCCAACTACAACTCCAACTTCAACTCCAACTCCATCTTCAACTTGCAACTTTGCAACTGCCACATCCAACTGCTTGTTCAACTTCAAGTTTAGCCTCAACTACGACGTTGTTGTATATATTTTGTGCGTTCCTTGCGCATCGCTTATAACAAAATGATTATGTTTTGCATATTGAGTGAAATTTGCATAAATGAGAAAGCAGCACGGCACAGGCTAAGCTAACCCTAAGAAAAACACACCAACAATCCAGGAATCCAACACTCCAACACTTCCATACCCCCTCGAACTCCCCGATACTGTCATACTCTACGCGGATTTAAATTATAACAAAAACATTCTCAAACCGAAATACGTCTAAAGAAACACATTATCATAATATTTGATTGCGTTAACCACACACAAATTATGGGGGACCCCAAACGGATTGACTATTAAAGTAGGCGGATTCGCTTAGAAGAAGACTCTGCTTCACTCCACTCTATTTTACTTCATTCTATTGCACAATGATTGAATAATATGGATCTCTGTTCATCTTCTTGAGTCCAACGAAAGTGATATACCCTGGAATTTGAATTCACTAACCAAAGTGCCATTTTTCGCCAAAAAATAAACGATTATCAAACTTTTGTCAGTAATCTATTCAAGTAATCAATTGCGATGCCCTGAATAAATTGGTTCCTTTTTTGAAAATAAATAAAGTTTTGACAAGGCTAAGACTGTTTAAAGTTAGGGAAGAAATCAATTTTTTTGAACATAATTTTCTTGATTTTTTGTCCATATTTTCTAAAATATTGGTCCAAAACAACGCTGGTAAAGTTTTTTATACCAATTTTAATACTTGAAATCAATTGGGCCCAAAAAATTCCGATATAAAATTTTTAAATTTTTTTGTCTTTTTATCAAGGGGTTAGTTATGCAAAGACTATAATAAATGGACCAAAGTCGAAAAGTCCCTACCTGGGTAAATTTTGGATGCAGAATCAAACTTAGACCTATACCTTTAACAGAAATGCAAAAAATTTAAAAATCGGTTGAATTTTGCGAAAGTTATGGCATTACAAAGATATGGAAATCTCTAATTTTATCAATTGCGATGGCCTTCATAAATTCTTAATTTTTTTTGAAAATCCATTAATATTTGACAAAGTTATGGCTCTTCAAAGTTAGAGAAGAATTCAATTTTTATGAAAATCGATTTTATTAAATTTTTTTTCATTTTTGGCCATATTTTTTAAAATAATGGTCCAAAATAAGTCGAATTAAGTTTTTTATACCAATTTTAATGCCTAAAATCGATTGGGCACAAAAAATACCGATGTAAAAATTTTTATTTTTTTGGTGTTTTTATCAAGCGGTTAGTATTCAAAAACGATAAAAAATGGACCAAAATCGAAAAGTGCTAACATGGGGAAATTTTCGATGCAGAATCAAACTTAGTCCTAAACCTTTAACAGAAATGCAAAAATTTTGAAAATCGGTTGAGTTTTGCGAAAAATTTGGCATTACAAAGATATGGAAAACTCTACTTTTCATCTGTTTTTGAATTTTTGAAAATCAATTTATATTTGACAAAGTTATGGCTCTTCAAAGTTAGAGAAGAATTCAATTTTTATGAAAATCGATTTCATTAACATTTTTTTACATTTTTGGCCATATTTTTTAAAATAATGGTCCAAAACAAGTAGGGTAAAGTTTTTTATAGCAATTTTAATACCTGAAATCGATTGGGCACAAAAAATACCGATGTAAAAATTTTTAATTTTTTTGTGTTTTTATCAAGCGGTTAGTATGCAAAAACGATAAAAAATGGACCAAAATCGAAAAGTGCTAACATGGGGAAATTTTCGATGCAGAATCAAACTTAGTCCTAAACCATTAACAGAAATGCAAAAATTTTGAAAATCGGTTGATTTTTGAAAAAGTTATGGCATTACAAAGATATGGAAAACTCTACTTTTCATCTGTTTTTGAATATTTGAACTCTTTTGGCTATATTTTCTAGAATATTGGTCGAAATCAATTCAAATAAAGTTAATTTTATCAATTGCGATGTTCTGCATGAATTCTTAAATTTTTTTGAAAATCAATTTATATTTGACAAAGTTATGGCTCTTCAAAGTTAGAGAAGAATTCAATTTTTATGAAAATCGATTTTATTAAAAATTTTCATTTTTGGCCATATACATACTTTTGTATTGTGTTCGTTCGGTATAGAACCATTTTTATTTGTGTATTATTTTCATTATTTTCATATTATTATGCAATATATTTCAACTTGCTGGAAGTCTCAGTATGTTTTCGAATTTATTTTGAAACAAATTAAAATACATTTTGTAGCATTTGTCGATTTTTGGATTCTTGATGAAATGATATTTTCAACATTGTGTTAGAGTTTTCATTTATTTACCCACGCTCATTTAACGCTTAGAATAACAATCATTAACATAAGAACAGAGTCACTTCCTTGGAACGTTAACGTTTTCGATGGGCTCTAACCCGAACCCTACCTCGTGTACCCCTCTTGATGTTATTGGTGTTGCATGCAACGCAATGTTGACTGTTGGTCGGTGAACTCATTCTACTTGGTGGAAGCAAACGATGCGCGTTAAAGAAATTAAAATTGAAAATTCCTTTATTTCAATATTTTGACAGTGACTTGGCAGCGCCTCGTTAAGAAAAAACAAAATAAACTCGAGAATGGGCCCAAAACCGAACCCAACTGAACCGAAACCAAAAAGCAAAAACCAAACGAAACCAAAACGAAACATATTTCAGACACTAAGTGTGTGTGCGTGCGTGTGTGTGTGTGAGTGTGTGTGAGTGTTTGTCTGGGTGTTAAGACTAAGACCCCGACCAGGGGCTGTGCCCAACTTCTGTGAAATGGCCACAAAATGTGCCAAGTGCTGTTGTTGACTTGCCCTGAACTTGTTACAATTTCTTCCATCTACGTTCGTATGTATATTGCCACTTTCTACGCCTCGGTTGCTTTTCACCTTCTCATTCTCTTGGCTTTCATCTCTCAATAGAAATGAACGAGATACGAGTCGAGAATATGTCTGTTGGATTGTGTCAATTGGCGCCTTTTGCGACAATTGCCCCCCATAAATATGCCAAAGTCAAAGCATTGCAATGCAAATTTGCTATAAAAGCCACTTGAGACGCCAGATAAGTGCACTTTAGCTTACATATAAATTAATATTAATTATGCACTGATTAGCCACAGCATTCCAAATGACAAATAAGCCCACAGCAGCTACTCCAATCCAACAGTTCTACATTTGCCATAAACATTTCACGTAAATCACTTCAAATGCTTCAAACGGACAAGTCAATTTATGAGCTTGAATGTGCTTGGCAAGAGCTGCTGGAAGTGAGTGTGAAACGTAGACAGTAGTCCACAGATACTTCAGATACTGTGAGTGATTGTGGCACATACTTTGTAGAGCGAACTGTAGATACCATATAGAGCAGCAGCGAGATATCGTGTAGGCCATATATGATAAGGTATATTTGCAAAACGAAACAATACAAAAGTAAAATAGTAATATAAATAATCATAAATAAATGTAAAATTTTTCTTGGCATTAAACAAATCTAACATAAGTTCGAAAATATCGAATAACTTAAGCTGCATTGATCTATTCCCTTATCAAATTTATGCAGCATTTTTCGACCTACAAAATAATATTGATTATATGTAAAACCAATTTTATTTTAATTATTATGCTGGCAACGTATAATAAACAAATTCATCAAAATTGATTAGCCAAAAGCAGCAATATTTTGCAGCTGAATAAAATACGTATTTGTTGGCAAACAAATTATATGAATTATGGCTGCAATCTTTTGTCAATATTTAATAAACAACAAAATATTGCGAATGCTGATGAAGGTGGCCTGACTTGGCTTAACTTGCCTTGTCTTGACTTGGCTGCTTAGAGCCAAGTTAGCAGCGAGTTGTTTAACTAAATGCCGCCAATTGCCAATTGCTGCCAATTCGATTGTGACTCCAAGAGACTCAAGATTCAAGATTCAAGATTCAAGATTCGAGACTCGAGTTGAGTTGAGTTGAGTATTGACTGTTGGTGTTGGGAGATTTGCCGTGTAAGGTTGTTGTCGTTGGCAGACCGCATTCATGCAATTGCATTTGACAGGCGTTTGCCATAAAAAAAATGTATATAGTAATTATATGATGGCAACAACAATTCAATGAGAGGAACAGCGATTAACTGGCTAACTGGCAACTAATACTATACAAACTGGCAAATGTATTTGCAAATTAACATGCACTCAGCGGACATCGACTGAAAGTTATGACAACTTATCTCACTTGGCATTTGCCGTGTCCATTTCTCAAATCGGAATCGGAATCGGTATCGGAATCAGTATAGGAATTGGAAATGAAATTGGAATTGGCATTGTAATGGGAATATAGTACTTATTGAAGCGGTTGCAGACGCTCGTAGGCGTTCAATGGCGACATTTCGCTTTTTATTAGCAATTAAATAATAACTATAGATAGCTGGTAAAAAAAATTATAAATGGAAATATATAGTTATAAATAGCTTGTAGAAATGTGGCGCCATTTAGTTTTTTTTTCTGTTTTTTTTTTTTTAGTTTTAAGTGAGAAGAACTGAGAACTGTGAGCACGACTGCACGAGTTTGGTTTCAGTTTCCCCCACCAAGAGAGTTTCGTTTATCGTTTTATTTTTTGGCTTGAAATTTGTCAAATGTGAATTTCAATAGAATTTGTCAAAAACGCGGATGCAAGTGAAACTGATACCGAGGAGCGCCTATTGTTTGGTAGACACTAAATAAAATAATAATAAAAAATTGCCCTTAGACAAAAAGGTGTGAAAAGGTCGTACAAAAAAGCTGAGAAATTTATTCAAATATATTTTATATATATTTATTTTTTTGTATAGTATATATGCATATGTATAAAATGGAAGAGTTGCAGCTTCTTGCATTCCCAGTGTGCAGAGTGTTGCTGCCATTGCCACTTGAGATTCATCTAATCTGTTTGGTGTTAAGTCCAAAGGAGCATATGTAATTCGATTGTTTACAGGCGAATGCTTCGCTGACAGCAGCTAAATATAAAGAATATATACATACATATATATGAGAAGAAAATAAAAATGATATGAAATCGAAGCAAGCGAATTAAATATATCAAAACGAAGTCAAACTGGCAGCGGGATTCATTGGAGCGCAGGTTACGCCTTGATGGGACTGCTCTTGTTGCTGCTGTTTCTCCAGCTTCATTTTCTTCCTCTTCCTCTTCACACTCACACAGCAGGAGGTGCAGTGTCTGCATATATATATATATATATATATATATATATATCTATACTCTGTATTTGTTTGTGTGTAAAGTTTGTGTATATTGGGGGTGTCTCCTGCGCCGAGCTGTCTCCCGCACTGTCAGTCTATCATTTTATTAAATGCGTACCCGCCTGATGTTCCTCACACATACACATACAAGCACACACTCACACACACATAAACACACACACATACACACACTTAGTCACTCACTCGTTTGTCAGTCTTATTGTCTCTACAGCGTCTGCTCCAGCTCCGATCTCAATCTTCAACTCGCACTGAGGCGTCTCATCTACGTCTCTCCCTCTCTCTTTTTCCTTCTCTCTCTCCCTCTCTCTCTCTCTCTCTCTCTCTCTTTGTGTCTCTATCTCTGTTTCTCTTAAGTTGAATTGTGTCGCGCTTGGCGAAGGCGTCGTCCTTTCGCGCCTGTGAGAGATGCGTTTCACTCATATCCGGTTAAATATTCACACCTCAGCCAAGCCCCAACCTCCAAAAAAAAAAATATTGAAATTAAAAAAAAAATGGCAAAAACCGACAAGTTTTGCTAAATTGCATTTGCCAACGTCTTGGCTGCTTCTTCTTCTCAGTGTTTTTGTTGTTGTTGTTGTTGTTTGTTGCTGTTGCGGTATTAAATTTCAAACCGCACAGTCTGCTAAAAGGTCTAAGAGTTATGCGAGAAGTAGGAGCAGCCGGAGTAGATGGTGGAGCAGGGGGGGGGCTGCCAGAAGAAGAAGCAGCAGCAGCAGCAGCAACAAAAATCTGGCAGATTTGTGGCGTAAAATTATGAAAATTATGTCTGACACATCCTGCTGTCTGCTTAAAGGTCTTTGTTTATCCTGGCAGCGCGGCAAAAGGGAAGCGCCTCCAACACTCCATACACATCAAAACCAACAACAACACACACACTTATTTGCATAAGTTGATTTGTTGTTGTTGTTGCTTTGGCTGCGACAAAGTTCGTTGCTTAAGTCTTTCGTTTCGTTTGGAGTTCATTTTATCTTCTTCTTTTTTTCTTTGCTTGTGTTTGTTTGCTTTACCTTCGGCTGGGGGCACAACCGAAATGAAAGTGAAATCACTTATGACACTCGCTTAAAAACTCATTACGCTTTTTTGTTGGCAACTTAGCGAAACGGAGAGAGAGAGAGAGAGAGAGAGAGAGAGAGAGACAGAGAGACAGAGAGCGAGAGAGAAAGAGAGCAAAAGAGCAGCAACATCTGCTGTAGAATAATAATCAAATTAATTAAAAATGCATTTGAAAAATTATAGCTAACATAAAAATGCAAAAAAGAAAAATTATTAAAGAAATATAAAATCATGTTGTGCTTTACTCTAGAGAAGTTTCTCAGAATTCTCTGAATGTCTGTTTAGAAAAAAAAAAAACACATATTAAAACAACAACTGCTCGTAAAATGCAAAATTGATTGAATCAATCTGTGTCTCGTTTGTCTCCGCACACAATGCGCCGGGTTTCTTGCTTAGTCACATTGGCCGTGCCCAGTTAGCTACCTACCGCCCGCCCTCCCCAGCTGCAAGTAGGAGTGGTGCAGTGGGAAGGGGGGGGGGGGAGGACAGCCTGCTGGGTCAGTTTGCCTAATTGAGTCATAGTCGCTGCACAGCTCGGGGAACGACAAACACAAATTAAGCACAATAAAACTGTGTATCAAATAAGCCTTTGGTAACCAGAAGGATGAAGAAGGTGCTGTTGCGGTGGTGTTGTGGCGGTGGTGTTAGTGTCCGGGGATTCTAGCCTTGAGCACAGGCAGAGACACAGATGCGCTTTAGCGGCCAAATGAAATGCCAAACAAAAAATCAAACTAAAAATGAGAAGAAAATAAATGAGAAAAATAAAATTAAATCAGCAAAAAAGCAAAAGCACAAATAAAATCCATTAGTTGGCGATGGTGGAGGAGTACCAGGGGGTGACTGTCGACTGCCGGGTAGAGGGGTGGGGGCTGCGGGGGCAGCAGGCGACAACACGAGACAACTGGCGATGTCGTGAGAGCGCATCGATGCTGACTGCGAATCCGGCTAGCCTCATCATGGTCTGGGAATCTGTGCAGGCAAAGCTTTAAAGTTTGGAGGTTTGGGGCATTTGTTGTTATTGGTGGTTTCGTTTTTTTTTTTCTTTTTTTATATTTTTTTTATTTTGGCAAGCAGATTTGTCATTGTTAGACGGGTTCTTAATTTCTCGTATGCGACTGCGCGGTTATTCAAACGAAATGACCATCAGATTGGCGCAAGGCTCATGTTTTGGCACCCACAATGCCCGTCTACCCCTCTCTCTACCACCCTTCCCCTTCTCACACACTCTTGGTTTGAGTGTGTTTCTGTGTATGTGGGAGTGTTTGGCGGATTCCTGGAAACGAGTTGGAAACCAGTTTTTTGTCGCATCTCCATTCATAATTGCCAAAGCTGGCAAACGGATCACATTTATGGCTGCAATGACAGCAATGGGCATCAAACAGACCGACAGCCAGACAGAGACAGAAAGAGAGACAGAAGACAGAGGAAGATAGAAGGAGGAGAGTGATATAGACCACCCACTGTGGCCAAGTGCAACATTTTGCTGTCGAATGCAACTCGGCAATCGGCATCAAAAGAGTGTTGCAATGAGGCATTTACAATAGCAAACGAGTTAATTACCACAACGGCGGCTCAACACATGCCTCGACCTTATAGAGTCTGCGGATCAGTCCCCAACTCCAACTCCTATCTCTCCCCACACCAACCCACCCCTCCCCAGCTGCAGCTTCAGCACCGTCTTCAACTCCAACATCGTCTGCAGTTTCGAATCTGCACAAGTTTGGTGCCAATCTGGCAGCATTGATCGAGCAAACGATCTGCGATTGCGTTTGCTTCCCCCTCTCTCCCTTACTCTCTTTCTCTTTCTCTCTCTCTGTCTCTCTTTTTCTTTATCGTTGTCTCGCTCTTGCTGGCAGTCTTGTTTTTGCGCCTGCGCGTGTTCAAATTGTCCAAAGCGTAACAATTTAATATCGATGGCAGCCCAAACGAGACTGAGCCAAAGAGCAGCTCCTAACCATCTCCACCAGCTTCAGCTCCAACACCAACTGCAACTCCATTCAGCGCCAAGCATGGCGAAGGCATGAGACTTTGGCTATGGCCTGGCATCTGCATAGCTGCAACGTGTAAGCGTCTGCCAACGGTGGCAACATGTGCCTGCGTCTGTGGCTGCAACACCAACCGTCTTTTTGCAGGCATACCCTGTAATTGTAAAATGAGTGAGGGTAGTTCTAAGCAGTGCCTCGCGAGGTTGGCAAAATCTAGAGGTAACCCCAAAATAAAAGCTATTGCTTACAACATTATTTAAACTACAAAACATGTTAATAATAATACAAAATTACTACCAGTCAAAAAATTATCACTGAAAACTATTTGAAATATTTGAAGAATATAACATAATTTATTTATAATATAGTTATAAATAGTTATATAGTTTATAATATAGTTATATAGTTTAAACTTATTCTTATAATATTGTCGAATTTATTTTAATTTATTTTTATTTATATTATATTTTTTTTATCATTAATTTAATTAATGCTTATAATTTTTTTTTAATATTTTCTCATATGTTTATTCATATTTTGTAGCTTACAACCTTTACACTCTAGTTTAATGAAAGCTGTATAATTATAGTTATTTTCTTTAGAGGGTATCTCTTAGTCTAGCATACTTCTCGCTGCTGTTTTGCTGCATGTTTTACGTTTTCGCATTTTATTTAATTGATTTTTTTGCACCGCACTCGCACTCGGCCATTAATTCATTTATTTATTTAGCGCTGCGCTGCCAACGACAACGATAAGAGGAAGCTACCAAAAAGGGAGGCGGGTGGGCGGGTAGGGTATATACATAGATGTACATATGTATGGTAGGGAGGGGCTGGCACGGGGAGGGCATGAATTAATCGTGCTTAACACCATTCTTGACATGCGCTGGCCTAGCCAAATAGATAGAGATAGAAAGGGATACCTTGATACTCTGGCCATTGGGATTTGATTATGGATTTAGAGCGGAAGCACTTAGGCTTTATTTCTCTCTCTATATATATATAGAGAGAGATAGAGAGAGAGAGAGAGAGAGACAGATAGAGATAGAGAGTGGGAGCTAGAGAGAAAGAGAGCGGGTAGAGATCGGTTTTAGGACTTTGGGTATCTGGTATGCATGCGTCATTATCTCGCATCGCATCATTAATAAAGCCATACAAATAAAAATAAAATACAACAACAGCAGCAACAACAAAAACAACAAGAAGAATTAAAAGAAGAAGAAGAGGAGGAAGAGGAGGAAGATGATGCAGAAAACTGAGAACGTTCAAAAATGAAACCGACAAAAATACTTATGTATTGGGTCTCCTTTTACAAAATGTTTATATGCCAGATCTGAACCTGGAACTTGGACTTGGACTTGGATATGGGACGCTTTTCGCATGTATTTGTATGTGCGTGTGTGTGTGTGTGTGTGTGAATGGCAAGTGTGACTGCGAGTGTGACTGACTGCGTTTTGGGTATGGCTAAAACGTTTTCAAGGTCAATGCTTGTGTCGCCGACGACGACGATGACGACGACGACGACGACGATGGCATTGCCGGGGCGAACGTGATAAATGAAGTGTCTCCGCGCGAAATAGCCACAAATCAAAGGTAGGCCAGGAGGACCACAGGTAACATTTCTGCTGCTGCTTCTTCTTGTTAATTTTGTTGTTGTTGTTGTTTTGGTTGTTGGTGCTGCTGAAGTTCAAGTTCGACTCGATTCGAGTTGAAATCGCCTTGGCTGTTGGCAAAAATATTGAATATCAGCTAAAAGCATTTCACAATAAGCGAGAAAACATGCATTCTGAGTGCCTAAATTGGCTAAAATGAAATCACAGCGCACAATTATGAATCATATCGATAAACTATTAATTATATAGCCATAACCCTCACTATATATAGTTGATATACAAATTGTTCAGTTGTCATTTCGAGCACACAGTTTTCTGATTAAAAATGTATTTAATTGTTATTGCTTTGTCTTTGTAAAATTTTGTATATCATTAAATTTTAAAATGTTCTTTCAAAAAATTATACCAAAAATTCACAAAATGTTCATTAAATAAAGTTCATGAAAAAATTTGAATTTTTGAGACTAGTTTTCGAATAACATATAATATTATATTTATGTTTTATTTTTCATAGATTTTAGAATTTGATATATTTGAGATATATTTCAGATATTTCTAGAGAAATCACATTAAAATAAAAAAAAAATCATTTATTTTTTGTATTTAATTAAGAAAATATACAGCAGGAAAACATAAAATTAAGCTCAGTTCAAAGGAATCCTTTAACTATAAAATATACAGACACTTGTTGCCTTTGTTACATATGCATGATATGTTGATCTCAGCTCAATTACAACTCTCTCTCTATCTGCCTGTCTCCCTCTCTCTCTCTCTCTCTCTCTCCCTCTCTTTATCTCTCTGTCTCTCTTCATCTCCCCTCATTGTCTTTTTCCAACTGAAAATATCCTTAGCTATTCACTAATTAGTTTGGTTTGAAGGTAACAAAAACAGTCGTCCATTGCAAGCAATATTATATGTCTGTATCTGTACAATCATATGATATAACCAACATCAGATAAAACAAAACTGAAACAGAAAAAAAATGAAGAGAAAACGCGCACCAAAAAATTCCGATTTAAGTGCTTTTAATTATCCAAAAGAATTCCGTGGTATTCTGCGTTTGGTATCCTTGTTTGTCATCATCGTCATACTTGGGGCTGAGTCTTAAAATTACAGGCGCGTTTGTATGGCGGCAGCGATCTGACTTCTTCTTCTTCTTGGACTTCTCGGGATACCTCCTCTATACGGACTTCTTCAGCTGCCCCAAAACCTTCAGCTGCTCTGCTCCTTTTAACTGTTTTTCCTTGCTGATTTTTTTTTTTTTGTAGTCTTTTCTTATACAGCTGCTTTGACTGCTTCTTTTCATTTCTTTTTATTTTTATTTTTTTTGCTAGTGCATCATATGCAGGCTTCCTCGTGTCCTCATCCTTCACTTCTCTCTGCAGTAACCTATCATCCATTCTTGGCTCCATAAAAGGTGTGCAAGCAAACGCAACGATCTCCTTTATACATGCGAGTCTCTGTGAGATTCATGATTCGAGAACTCAGACATCATCATATTATACCTGTATGACATATGTATGAGCTGGCATAACGCAGTCTCTGAGCTGTCTGAGATGTCTGTCTCTCGGCATATTCATAATGCCAAAGAAATATCAAAACCAAAACCAAAACCCAAACGAAATCGAAAGCAAAGGCTCGACTCGTTGCAGTCCGACAAAGGACTTGACCGCATGCCAATGTGACCAGTTCCCTATACGATAATTTTCAATTGACCGAAAGGTTTCTTTTTTTTTAATTTATTTATAGATATCGATTTTAGACGCTACTTAGAAAAAATGAAAGGGATTTTTATGGGAAAAAGAATATATACATATCGTTGCAGCCCGTCAAAGGACTTAACCGCAATACAAGTTTTTACTGTGCGAAAATAAATTGTATTCGAAATTTGAACTAGTTGAGATCTTCTTCTACTTAGTTTGCAAAAGAGTAGATTGAGTTTCTCATGGTTTTCATTGACTGGGACTCCTTGCTTATCTACGCTTATCTACTGATGCTCTGCTGCTTGGCCATTTTACAAACTATTTACGAGCCATCTAGCTGTTGAGCACACTTGACTTGACATCCTTTGGTTGTTGTTGCATTTTATAATAAAACATAACTTAAAATTAGTTGTTGGCGTCGTTTTGAAGTTTACCTTGGCTTTAGCTGCCAGATAATTGGACATAAAATACTTGTAGAATATGCGTGTTAGTTAGCGCATATTATTGTTGAGCTGTGAATGAAGGAGACATACATACATACATATGTTATATAGAAAGAGAATAACAGAGAGAGGTAGATTGAGACTTGGTTGTGGTGGCAATGCGTTCTTTGGCGACATCAACGGGCGGCATCAGATTTTAAGCTCTTTTTTTCTTCATTTTTTTTTTATTTTTTTTTTTTTTTGGCCAACAGCCGACGGCAAAATGCAGTGTGTTAGCTTCCTGGAAACTTATCTCCAATAGCCTGAGTGAGTAAGAGTTGCTGAGGTAGAGAGGGAGAGGGAACTTCGCACACACACCCAGTTTGTTAGAAGCTTTAAATGATTGGAAATGTGCAGACAGTCTGGTCACACTGGTAACCGGAGTCAGAGCCAGAGTCAGAGCCATAGAGCGGGCTGCTTATCGAAGTTGTGTGATATTTGGGTGCTTTCTCAGGAGAAATGCCAAAGACGTTGGATGATGCTGGCTGGTTGAGAACGACAAAGCCAGCTGCCAAGATCAAGTTGATTGAAGGGCCTTTTTTGCCAAATAGAATACAAATAACACACAACATATGATAGTAGTACATGTATAAAAGCTGAAAGCCAGGCTCTCAACTCTCTCAACTATGGGGCCCTTGTTTGCCTTGGCATTGTAGGAAGTAAAACTGCAGCGCAGTGCAAACAATGTGCAAGAAGGGACATGCAACAAAAATATTGTTACAATGCAGAGGTTGCCGAGAAGTGCAACAATAAAAACACAAATAAAAATGAAGAAAGAGAGTTACGAGTGCAGCCAGAAGAATATGTTATATGGAATATGCAACGAGTATCCTGGTATCCCAAAAACGGTGCCTAAGACTTTTGCCGAGTGGAGACGAGTTGAGACGAGGCACTTCATTGGCTTGCAGCGGGCAAAAGGAGTATACTCACTCTATGTGGCAAGTGGCAATGCTCGACGACGACGACGACGATGATGATGAGGACGCCAGCCAAAAGGAGGACGGCAGCTCCAACTCTCAACTCTCCAACTCTGCAACTCTCAGCAGTTATGCCAAGTCAGCGTGATGCGCGCAAAGTGACGAGTTTTTAATGAATTTGTTTAACTCAGGTCAGGCAGACAGGCAAAAGTCAGTTGCAGTTGCAGTTGTGGAATTGGAGTTGAAATTGGAGTTGGAATTGGAATTGGAGTTGGAGTTGGAGTTTTCTGCAGATCTTTGGTGCCTTGAAGAGTGAAGAGCCCAGTGCCAGAAGCAACAGCAAGTGCTGCACCGCTGCTAGGATGTGTGTTATGAGCCTCGAGTATAGTAAATAAAATAATGTCTGTGGATGATGACGTGCCATGACGCGCTGGCAACCAAGGAGTGAGAAGGAGTTTGGCCTGCCTCTTCAGCTTTGCTGCCACTTTCATCAGCGACGCCAGCAGTTCAGGCCAGGAGAGTGTCTAGCATGAGTGGTCTGGTCTGCTCTGCTCTGGTCTGGAATCTAGCAATGCAAACAATGGCACTGGAAGTGGAAGTGGGGCTGGCAAAAGCTGCAGCACTTGAAGCCTTTGGCAGCATGTCCAACGTGTCCACCGCACTTCAATAGCGTCAACAAACAGCTCCAGTTCCAGTTTGAGTTCGCTCGGCGTTCCAGTTCCAGTTTCCAGGCAGCCGTCACTTTGTGTGTCCTTCGTCCGTTCACTTTCGTTGACCACGGGGTGACGTCTTCCTCCACCTAACACTCCTCCCAGCTCTGCTAAATTTTTTTTTTTGATTTTTGTCTTATTTTGTTGCCTCAACTGCATTTGGGGCTGCTCTTGTGTTCAACAAAATGTTCCAAATTGTTGCGCACTGCAAACATTTCAAGAATTTGCGCTTAACAAACTTCGAAAAAATTTTCAAAAAAAACCCTCTGTTTTTTTTTGTGTATTGCTTTGTTTTGTTGGCTGCACTGAAAGTTATACGCGGGCCGAGCCGAGAGACATTGGCAATAATTAAAACAAGACAACGGGCAAAAGTTGTTCCCACAAAACAAAAGACTTAGGCAACGAACTTGCCAGTTGAGACTCGAGAAAGACAGGGACAGTTATGCGCTGGCCCTGACTGTATAACATCATTTGTCAAACTGTTAACTCCAACTCTATATATACACAGATCGACAGTTGTACAGATATATATATCGGCTATACATATGTCTTGTGTATTTCTACTTGATTCGATTAAGCTTTTTTTGGCAGCTGCTGGCTTTGCTTTCCCATCATAAATTCTATGGATATACATATGTATGTATGTATATTGGCAAGCCTATGGAAGTTTTTAGTTCACAATTTATCATTTAGAAAGAGATGGCTGCATTGCTAACTGATTTACAAAAATTAATGTTAATTAATTTGACTTAAACTGACGATTTCAACAACCATTTTCTGCGGGGCATGTATGCCAAAAAAACCAAAATAAAAATAAAAACAAACAACAGAAACTCCAACTTGAACTGAACTGATCATAAATTTACAAAGTTAGCATCGAAAAATCAAAATCAAATGTCAAAAAATACGTATCTTTTCTTGTGTGTGGGGTCGTCATGAAATGAATTTTGTGTTTGTGTTTGCTCTGATTCCAAAATGTTGGATGATAATGAATCCCAGATCTGATTCGGTTCGATACGAATCAACCAATCGGTTGAATGTGACACTTTTAGGTTCATTTTATTGAATTTTATGTATATTTATTGCAAATGTTATATAGCGTTATTTCGATTTATATTTTCCTATTTTTGTATACTCTTTATTTTATTTTATTTCATTTTTTTTTTTGTTTTGTGAGTTTGCCGTTCTCCATGTTTTTGATCTTTCAGCTTCCAGCTCGTTATCTATGCAGATGGCCCCGAAAAGCCATTTCATTTCAATTTGATTTGATATTTAATGTGCATTCACTTGGACTTTATATGTTTTCTATGTATATACACACATATGTATGTGTGTGTGTATGTGTGTAGATAATAGTTAAAGTCGGGCCTCTGGATTTGCATTTGAATGCGGGGGCTGGAGGGGCCGCAACAAATGCGGAATTGTGTTAAGTGGATGATGCAGATAACAGTTAAATTTGAAGTTGCACATAAATTATGTTTATGCTTGTCATTCGAGATGCTGAGCAACTTTTAATTGTTTGTTGCAAATTCAATTAGGCAAATCGTGAGTCTCTAACATCCCAAAACAGTCCCCAGCTACACTCAAAGAGAGAGACACACACTCACATACTGAGAGAAAGAGAGATGGAGAGTGAGAGGCAGAGATGGAATGTGTCTTGGTCTCTCAGCGCTACTCCGTTTTGGAGTCGCCTCTCATTCCGTTTGCAACGCACATTCGCGCGCTCTGTCCTCGAGTAAAAATTCTCTAAACATGCTGTCAAGTTATGTCTACATTCCTTGATCATATTTTTTTGCAACTCTTTTTTTACCTTATTTTCTTTCGATTTTACCTTTTTGCTGTTGCTGCTCTCCTGTTGGAACTGCCTTCCAGTTGCGCTCCCGATCCGAGTCCGACTAGTTTCTTAATGTGGCGCAGCAAATGTGCCGCGCTGAGCATAAAAATCAACAACACGAACAGCTTCAAGAGCTTCAAATGGGCATTAAAATGTTCACAGTAACTGTGGGGCAGACACAGACACAGAGACAGAGAGAGAGAGAGAGAGAGAGAGAGAGAGAGAGAGAGAGAGAGAGAGAGAGAGCAAGAAAGAGAGAGATAACGAGATAGAGAGAGGAAGCCATGAGAGAGCGAGAGACGACATGTTTTGCGCTCTCTTGTTCAAATTCTCTCTCACACTCTTTGAGTGCATTCTTCAGCTCAACTGACGCTGAAAATAATATTGAGTCAATATAATAAATTTAATAAATTTAATATATTTTATTTTATAAAAATAGTTTGTAATATCTAAATAATAATTACTTTTATTTGTTAAACTTTGCTATTAAATTTTAAATTAAATTTTTAGCTGTTTATAACTATCTAATTAATATAATAGTCGCGGTAATGTTATCAGATATTAAAAATAGATGTTTATAAATTATTTACATATTAATTCAGTTAATCTAAATCCAATTTGAATCTTAAATTATTGTTAATAAACTAATCAAATAATTGTTTTTATGAGTTGAACAATTTTCTGCCCATCGAATTTTCCGACGGCTGCCGTAACAGAGTTGATAAAAATCGCGATAAATGTTCATTGATAATATTTTTTGATAAAAAAATGCATTAATATTTTATCTTTGTAGCTCAATTTATTATTAACTTCCTTTTTTATTTTTTTGTTTATTTTCAGATACTGTTTTTGTGATTTTTATGTAAATATTATTGATAATTCATATTTAAAAAAAGTGAGTAGAGCATATTTATTCGTGTTTCTGGGACTCAAATCTAGCATTCTGCTTTTTATTAGAGGTGTTTTTGATGGGTACTTCGCGAGATATTGCCAAATGAATATCAAAAATTGACTGAAATCGACATTTTCCAAAATACAATTTCTTTCAAAGTTTAAAATGCCATAACTTTGTCAAAAATCAACCGATTTTAAATATTTTTGCAGTTCTGTCAATGGTTTCGATCATATTTTGAAACTGCATCAAAAGTTTGTTCATTTTGGCAGTTTTTAATTTTTGACTTTTTTTTACCATTTTTCCATACTTACCCTTGACAAAATCATCAAAAATCGAAAAATTTTTAACTGTAATTTTTTTGACCCCAATCGATTCTGGGACTAAATACAAGCATTCTGCTTTTTATTTGAGGTCTTTCTGATGAGTATTTTACGAGATATTGACAAAAATGTGCCAAAAAAGTGACTCAAAATGCCAATTTTCACTATGTCACTCTCCTCCAAATTTCGATCTGCCATAACTTTGTCAAAAATCAACCGATTTTCATAATTTTTTCAGTTTTATCAATGGTTTCGATCATATTTTGAAACTGCATCAAAAGTTTGTTCATTTTGGCAGTTTTTAATTTTTGACTTTTTTTTACCATTTTTCCATACTTACCCCTTGACAAAATCATCAAAAATCGAAAAATTTTAAACTGTAATTTTTTTGACCCCAATCGATTCTGGGACTAAATACAAGCATTCTGCTTTTTATTTGAGGTCTTTCTGATGAGTATTTTACGAGATATGGTCAAAAATATGCCAAAAAAGTGACTAAACAAGGCAATTTTCACTATGTCACTCTCCTCCAAATTTCGATCTGCCATAACTTTGTCAAATATCAACCGATTTTCATAATTTTTTCAGTTTTGTCAATGGTTTCGATCATATTTTGAAACTGCATTAAAAGATTGCTCAAATTGACAGTTTTTAATTTTTAACTTTTTTCGACCATTTTTCCATACTTACCCCTTGTCAAAATCATCAGAAATCTAAAAATTGTGGATCCCAATTTTTTGAATGCCAATCGATTCTGAAACTCAAATCATTTCGGAAAATCCCTTGCTACAGAAACAGTACTTATAACTAATTTCATTATCTTCAGCAATATTTTGCTATGGAAAATGTCCTTATAAGTAACATGTGCCGTATTTAAACTCCCCAACTTTGGGACACGCACAAACATGTCAACCTAAGCAAACATACCACCAACGATATACAAAATGCAAATAGCTCAAAATATTTCTAGCATGTGAGAGTTTTTTGAAGATGAGAAACTCTAGCATATGAGAGTTTTTCAGTCTGCGAGAGTTTTGACTCAAAAAACCGGCAGGCATTAATCAGAGAGCACACAGGTGAGAGAGAGCCCCATAGGGAGAGAGAGAGAGAGGAGCTGTGAGTGAGAGAGAGTTTTTTGGCTCTTTGAGCCGGCTCTGTTTCTGCCTGAGAGGTCGGGTCCGGTCTTTAACTAAGCCTGGCGAGAGCGGTTCAGACGACAGTCTGCCAAACAAACTCGAACGAAGCGGTCCGCATGCGCGCACGTTCCACACAGAACCCGTCAAAGATACCAAAAAAAAAATGAAATAAAATAAAAAATAGCTAAAAATCAAATGAATTACAAAAAGTGTTTTAAAATGTGAAACTTTAAGCGATATGCAGAAAATTCAAATACTACATGAATATATATTTAATTCAAAAATCAAATCATAACTCTTCAGTAAAGTGCGTCAAAAGACAAAAAACGTGCCTAAGAAATAGCGAACGTGCGGCTAAGCAAAAGTTATCAAGGAGAATAAAATACGAAAAAAATAAGAAAAAATAAAAATAAAAAAGCATAAAAATTCCTGAGATCGTTCGGTGCGCGGCAACAACAACGAAGTGAATGTTGCGGACGTTCGAGGCGTACAAAAAGCCCTAAAAATAAAATAAAGAATAAAATCAGGCAAAAGGTGCGAGACAAGAAATTAAATTGATAAACCTAAAAGCAAAAGCAAACAACAGCAGCAGCAACAACAACAACAATAACAACAACGTCGACAAAAACAAGGACAACAACAACAACAACAACAAAAAAGAACCTTTTGACCATTGCCTAGTCGTGGAGGACTCTGGTTAGTTGTTGTTGGATCTGCTCAACTTGGACTTGTCGCGTTCCTCTGCCAATTATCAAGCGTTGTGCATCAGCTCATCTACGTGTGTGTGCGAGTGTGTGTGTGTATATATATGTGACGGAGTGTGTGTGTGTGTGTGGCAAATAGCTGAAAGCCACGAAATTGCTTTTATCGGCGAGCCAAAATCTCAAATTGCACACAAAAATTGAAAATAACAACAAAAGAAAACACTCTAAAGGGCTGAACTGAACAAAACAAAAAAAAAAAAAAAACAATAACAGAAATAAACTATAAACAAAAAACAAGTAAATGAAAAGAGTTCGTAGCTGTCTAAGAAGCAGCAGTTGAGGCGGCGCAGTTTTCATTTGAAGCTGATAACCAAACCAACCCGCAGGAAAAGCGCACTAGGAAATTCTCTTCTAAAAAGAAGAAACAAGAAAATATTGAGCCACAAGCAGCAACAACAAAGTCCAAGAATTACTACAACAACCAAGCAGCCCAACAACAGCAACAGCAAAAATGTATAATAAAAAATTACAACAAGTGATCGTGCAGAAAATAGATCGATAAAACGACAAAAATAAAATACAAAAAAAAAAAAAATAAAAAAATAAAAATAAGTAAAAATAGCAGCAAAGAACAGCACAGAGCACACAAATAGAGAAGGAAGACAAAAAAAGATTTCGAACGAGAAAAAAAATAAAAATAAATAAAGCGGCGTTGGGGCACGTTTTATTTGTTGTAGCTGTTGTTGTTGTTGTTAGCCGTTTCAATTTCAATTGTGGAAATCGCTGAAAAATCGCCCAAAACGTATTAAGAGCGAACCGGTCAAGCAGCAGACAGAGACAGATACACAGTGTGTGAAAGAGAGAGAGAGAGAGCGGCATAGAACTTTTGCTGGGCAACAACAAAAATATATACATATATATTGGCTGGCAACAGGGCGCAATATTTATTAAACAAAGCAAGAAATTAATTTCACGACTTTTCACAACGACGACGAAGGACTAGAAGAGAGAATTCTTCGCTAGGAGAGTGAGTGAGGTGGAGGCAGAGATAAGAGAGAGAGGAGAGAGAGAGAGAAATAGTTGGCTGACTGCGGCTGCAAAATGTACGACATCAAGCGCCTGGAAGCCGGACAACAGCAACCAACACAATACCAGCAACATCAACAACAACCACTGCCACAGCAACAGCAACAACAACAACCACAGTTGCCACAACAACAAACTATAAGCGATCGTCTGTGCGGCACAACGTCGCTGCCACAGCTGCAGCTCACCTGCAGCGTCATAACGCCCACGCCGCGACACAACAGCAACAGTCAGAGCAACAACACGCACTGCCCAAAGAGCAACTGCAGCATCAGCAGCGGGAGCAGCAGCAGCGGGAGCAGCAGCAGCGGGAGCAGCAGCAGCATAGGCATCACCAGCCCCATTGAATCCACACACATGACGCTATTGACGCTACGAAGACGTCGAGCATTCCAGCGTCGTGCCTGCCTGCTCAGCATACTGGCCGCCTTTGTCTTTGGCATGGCGCTGGGCGTGATTGTGCCCATGCTCGGATTACCCGACTACTTTGGCAGCACCAGCGATGGAGCAGTGGAAACAGCCGTTGACAGCCTTGCGGCCACATTTAGTGAGGAGCCACCACCGTTGCCCTACAGCGTGGCCTTCATACGGGATGAACCGCAACGGGAGCAGGAGCAGCTGGAACTCAGTGCGGAGCAGGTCTTTCGCAATGCCTTCCATCTGGAGCAGGATAAGAATGCGCCGGATTCGATGATTGTCAAGAAACTGGACACGAACGATGGCAGCATCAAGGAGTTCCATGTGCAGCGCATCGCCAACGGTCGCTACCGCAAAGGACCCGAGCGTAGGTTATCGAAGGTCGCCGGTGAGACCGCACGCAGTAAATCCCTGGCCAAGCCACAGACTGCGGCTGCCACACAGCCGGCGGAGAATCACTTCCAGCTGGCTGGCATCATCGAGTCCAACATCTATTGGGGTGAGCGTGTGGAGCAGGCACTGCCCAAGGGGTTCGCGGCACAGGATCAGCACAGCTGGGAACGGTATGTGGCCAGCGAGGGGCAGGTGTTGCGGCTAGAGCCCGGCTGCGGTCGCATGCAGAACCGCATGGTGGTGTTCGCGGATGGGACGAGGGCGTGTGCCCGGTACCGTCAGAATACGGATCAGATACAGGGCGAGATCTTCAGCTATTACCTGGGACAGTTGCTCAATATCAGCAATTTGGCGCCAAGTGCCGCCACGGTGATTGACACGACGACGCCAAGTTGGTCGCATGCGGTCGGGGATATCACGCAGGCGCAGTGGAAGGAGCGGAGACCGGTGGTGCTAACGCGCTGGTTGGCGGATCTGGAGCCAGCGGGTATACCGCAACCGTTTCAGCCACTGGAGAGGCATCTCAACCAGCAAGATGTATGGAATATGACCAGGCAGCTGAGGCAGGAGAAGAAGGAGAGGCAGGGTATGGCGAGTGGGGAACGGCGAGGATTACTCAAGCGGCTGGAGGCTGCCAACAGTCAAACGGTTGATCATCAATCACGCATGCTTGAGGAGCACAACACGGAGTCAGAGGTAGAAACAGAGTCAGAATCAGAATCAGAGTCATCCTCGTCCTCGTCCACGTCCTCATCCTCCTCCACGTCGTCTGCGGCTGTGCTGCAGCGACTAATTGAATTGGCACAATGGTCCGATTTAATCGTCTTCGATTACCTGATCGCGAACCTTGATCGTGTCGTTAATAACTTGTACAACTTTCAATGGAATGCCGACATTATGGCCGCGCCAGCGCACAATCTGGCCAGGCAGCGGGACACACAGCTGCTCGTCTTCCTGGACAATGAGTCGGGCCTGTTGCATGGCTATCGTCTGCTCAAGAAGTACGAGGCCTATCACAGTCTGCTGCTCGACAATCTCTGCATCTTTCGTCGTCCCACCATCGAGGCACTGCAGCGACTCCAGCAGGGTGGGTCGCCATCGGGTGGAGGATCGGGAGCAGGAGCGGGAGCGGGACAACAACTGCGTCAACTGTTTGAGAGGACGACGAGCGCGAATGTGCGTGATGTGCTGCCCTCGCTGCCGGATAAATCAATCAAGATACTGGCGGAGCGCATCGATCGCGTGCTGGCCCAAGTCCAGAAGTGTAGTAAGAGTAAAAACGACACCAGCTAATGTAACGATGCGCAATCGTTATCGCGTTATCGCGCTATCGTTATCGTTATCGATTGTCAACACAGACTGAGCAAGATACAAATACATACTTTCACACAATCTACTAAAGTCCCCTGTAAATATCGTTAATTATGAACAACACAAACACACACTACAATTTGTTAAACCTATATAGTTAGATCGATAGATATATACAATATATATTCATTAAGATTCTTAGCCAGGATCCATAGCATATATCTGCCTAAGCCAAATGTTCAGAATTTGGGCCAGCTGAAGCAAACAGTCAATAAATATATACATATATCGATAACTGAGCCCAACTACGAGTATTAGCAGCTACAAATCAGCAAAAATATTTGAATTAACAAAAGATATAGAATATACTGCTATATATAGATATATAAACTTATACACACATGCTCATATTAATAGTTACAGCTTGACATATTTTAATATCATTTTTTCTATATGTTAACTAGACAAATTTACAGCCAAGTTATCGTTTTTTAAAGGTGAACTAATATATTCTAATATGGCAAAAAAAATTTTGAAAATAGTTACCTTACATATATCAAAGATTATTCCCTTTTTCATTTTAATTTCTAATATTTCAACAAAAAGGAAAAAGCCTAAAACAGTCAAATTTCGTATTTCAAAAAATTTCCTTTTTTAAGTATAATCATTTTTTAATGATATTGATTTTAATCAAATTTGTTTACAGAAGTTTAGCTATTTTTGTGCACATGTGTGTATAAAGTTATATATATTTAGACGACATCGTATCGAGTATTAAGTGAAAAGTAAATAAACTGAAAAAAAACTCACATAAGCCTTAGCTTTATGTTTAATTTTTTTTTTACCGAAATTAGTTTTTAACCTTTGAGATACAATTTTGTGATATTTTGTTTAAGCACTACAGCTAAAAGTAAAAAGAAAAACAATTTATGATCATTTTGTTTAAGTAGTTAACATTTATGGAACTTTTGTTTATATCTCTTTTATAATTTATGGGCCATTTCTTAATCTAAGTGAAATAGACATAATAAAAAATGCAAAAAATTGAAAAATCAATACACAAATTATGAAAGTACTCTACTTATTTTTTCTTAGTCATACGAGATGGTGATTTTGATTTTCAGATGCGGATGGAGATACAGATGCAGATGAGCAGCATGTCTGTGCCCAGTGAGAACTTACAATAGTCATGACAATAAATTGTCATTGATCTTTTTTTGCAGGTGAAGCTGAAGCAGCTGGAGTTGGACACTCTCTCTCTCTCTCTCTCTATCTCTCTCTCTCTGTTTGTCTCTATCAACAACTCCCATGGCTGTCTGCCTGGTGTGCGCTGCATTTGTCAACTTGCCAGCAGCAGCAGCAGCAGCAGCAGAAAGTAACTTGCCACAAACCTGGCCGAAGACTCCGAGTCTCTGTCTCTGTCTCAGGCTCTCGAGTTGTCACGCAGACTCTCGGCTTGCTTTTCATAATATCTTCATAAGCATTTGAAGTGGTCCCCCTCTCTCACTCACTCTCTATCTCTGTCTCTCTCTCTTTTACACACTCTACCTGTCTCTTTCTACTGCTAGCTGTCTGAAATTCAAGTGCAGCGACAACGACAACGACGACGTCGACGACGTCGACGAAGCCAAAAGAAAGATGAAGCTGAGCCCGGAATGAGGCAAAGCGCAGTTCAAGATACTTTCGTCGCACACACAGATGCACACAGACATGTGTAGCGTGTGTGTGCGAGTGTGTGTGCTAAGATATCGCCATGGCCAGGCCCAGAGACAGAGCAAGAGGATGAGGAAGAGACGTAGCCAGAGTTGGAGTCGCAGTCAGAGAACCATAGCGAGACCATGGCCGTCGTCCGTCTGCTTTAAGATTTAAGATCGCTGCTCATTAAGTGCGTCCGCGTGTCTCAGCGACAAGCGATGCTGAGAATGAGAATCTTACGCCATCTCGCTTACGCTGCTATCCCCGTCTCCCTCTCTCTCACTCTCTCACACTTTCTGTTGCTTTTTCTTTGCGCAGTTTTTGCATCTGATTTCGTTGCGTATATTTTATTGGACACCAGAGTAGTTCACGTAAATAAAATGAAATGAAATAAGGCAGAGAGACAGAGAAAAATTGAGAAGGAGAAACATTGAGGGAGAGAGAGAGAGTGAGATGTGCGGCAACGAGACTGAATTATGCATATGTGTATAGAGCAGTATGTGCAACATAGTTGAGCCGAGACTCTAGTCGAAACAGTTGCCACACTTTGGGGCAGATGCCATAAGAAATTCGAAAGGCTTTATAAATTGAAGAGCACACAACAATGTTTAGATAACCCGTTTCGCAGCCATATACCTTTCTCTCTCTCTATTTAGCTCTCCCTCTCTCTCTCTTTCTCCACGTCTCTCACAGTTTGAGTGTGTGTGTATGTGGCTGAGCTTAATAAAAATCGTTATGCTAGTTTAATAAATATATCAAATAACCTAAAGACGTGTTAGGGAACTTGTGACTTTAACACGTTCAGAACTTGCTACAAACTCTTTAAGCATATCAGCTTACAGCTTCCCTCCCCTCTCCATCCCCTTCTTTTCCCCTAGAACTGAGAATTTCCACAGTTTCAACTCCACACTATTTTCCCGCCATATAACAATAGTGCCACAATAGAGTTATACTCAAAAATTCCCTAAAAAAATATAACCATATAGGGTAAGAGAAATGATGGAGATATCTCCATCTGAGAGACAGAGGGGACAGAAAGAGAGAGAGATTCCCTTGCCAGCTGTGCCTTTGTTTAAACACATACCAACAAATTGCAAAATAGTTGTGAGACAGAGAAGATGTGTTAAAAATTACCGTAAGCAGCAAATACTATGGTGAGAAGCTTCAGGGATGAGTTAGGGGGGAGGAAGGAAAGGAAAAGAAGTTTAGCTCATACACAACGTTTTTTTATGATCATTTTTTATGGGGTTATTAATAAAAGTTTATGATCATGTGGCATAAGTTTCCAACAACAATAAAACATAATGTGTGTGTCTCTCTAGCTGATATACCTCAGAGTAGTTCTTTCCCCCTGCCTCCAACAAACCCATGCCAACAACTGATCAAAATTATAAAGCTATTAAATTGGATAGAGGAAACTTGGTACACTCTCCATATAAATCGAATTCGTCTCAACTCTGAAATATTATTGGGGCTAAGCTTCGAGAATAAAAATAGTATTGATACGTATAACATTATTTAGATATTAGTTTGTGCTTATGCTCCATTTGTTGGCATAAATAGAAAATTATATTTAAAAAAAGTAAGTCCAGATTTTTTATATAATCTTTGACATTATCTTAAATTGTAATTTTATCAAAATCGGTTAATATTTTAAAGTTATGGAAACTAAAGTTAAAAGAGAACTGCGATCAGGAAAATTCGAATTTTAGCAATTTTCGTGTACTTGTTTGACCTAATCGCAAATAATACTCACCCAAAACACTTCAAATAAAAAAGTAAAATACTTGTTTTGAGTCCAAGAATCAATTAACATCAAAATATTGGGATAAAATTTGTTTCAATTTTTGATGATTTTGTCAAGGGGTTAGTATGGAAAAAGGGTCAAAAAAAATGAAAAATTAAAAACTGCCAAAATGAAGAAACTTTTGATGCAGTTTGAATATGTTATCGAAACCATTCACAAAACTGAAAAAATGATGAAAATCGGTTGATTTTTGATAAAGTTATGGCCATTCAAAATTTCAATTATGCTGACTTTGTGAAAATGGCATTTTGAGTTACTTTTCAGAACATTTTTGGCCATATCTCGTAAAATACTCATCAGAAAGACCTCAAATAAAAAGCAGAATGCTTGTTTTGAGTCCCAGAATCGATTGGGGGCAAAAAATTGGAGTTTTAAAATTTTTCGAATTTTCGTGATTTTGTCAAGAGGTTAGTATGGAAAAATGGTCAAAAAAAGTCAAAAATTAAAAACTGCCAAAATGAAGAAACTTTTGATGCAGTTTGAATATGTTATGGAAACCATTAACAAAACTGAAAAATTTTTGAAAATCGGTTGATTTTTGGCAAAATTATGACACTTTGAAGATTAAAAGATACAAATTTCAATATACATGCTATTGTTATACATATATCAGCAAATACTGTTACTTTTGTGACTACCCTCGCTAGGATCTTTTGACTTCATTTTTTATTATTTCGGTTAGTTAACATTGGCTTGGCGAGTCTTTTAGCCAGGCCAATGAAGTTGCCAAGCGGATTGAAACGATTCCTTTTTAGCCTGACAAACGCGACTCAAGTGTTTGTTGTTGTTGTTGTTTTTGTTTTTGTTGCTGTTTGTCGTTGTTATTCTTCTTGTTGGCGTCGTCGCTGTATGCACAATAATTTGCATACACACACTTAACACACACACATACACACATACACACACACACACACATGCACACACTTACACTGACGTATGTATATATATTTGCCTTTTGGCGAGAACACTGTGCATGCAATATTTTCTCGTGTTGTGTGTTTACTCTTTTCGCTTTTATTTAATGTCCATGTTGTCCGGGACCACGACGCTTGTAGCACTTGTTGTTGTTTCAGTTGTTGTTGTCGTTGTTGTTGTGGTTGCTGTTGTTGTTGTTGTTGCTCCTCCTCGTTGCAGTTGCTGTGAATGCGGACTGCGTTTACAACAAAATTCTAAACAAATTGCTTCCGCACCTGCAGCTAAGAAAATCAATGCAGAATATAAAAATCCACAAACGACTTCAACTCCTTCCCCTGGTTCAACTCTAGCTGAGCTTCTATATAGTTGCACTCTTTGTCTGCCACATAATAAACGCGCATTGTGCAACGCGTCACATGTCCTATATAGACTGGGTTATATAAAAAATGGTAATGGGGAAAAACCCATCAAAATAAAACATTTCCCAGCAACCCCAGAAGAAAGTGCTTCAAACTGCCCAACATATCATATCGGACAATCCTGACAATGCCACAGCGATAACTTCTCTTCTCCCCACTCTACAATATGCACAAAAGAAAGGGTAAGTGCGACCAACAAAGTCATAACACAAACACAGAGAGAGATGGAGATGGATATGAAGATGGAGAGGGAGAGAGTTGATTATAACTCTTAGCATTTTCCATTTGTTAAAGATTTTCCCCTTCATTTGGTTTTCTGTTTCTATTCGGTTTTCAGTTTTCTTTTCTTAAGTGCTCATCCCTTTGGGCGCTAACAGAATTACGTGGAAGGCTCAAAAAAAAAAAAAAAAGAACAACACAACAGAAAAAAAAGAAATTTACGAGCGGCATTTTTTTTTATTTTTTTGTTGCTTTGGATTTGAATTTATGAAAAACCTTCTTTCTTCTGCCTCTTTACACCTGAAATATGCTAGGAGAGAGTGGGAGAAAGGGGACTGGGGAGGCTGTAGGCTGAGAGATGCTTAACAGCGTTTTCTTGGGAGTCCGAAACTTGGGCTGCTTCTTGTTAACATACATATATGTATGTGGCTCGGAAAAGAAGAAAGAGATAAACTGTTGATACGCCAAAAAAAAACCGGCAGACAGACTCTGTAGGGCTAGCAGATAGAAGATACAGATCCAAAAGATACACTTTCAGTTGAAAACCGAGGGAAAAAAAACAGAAGACTTAGGCAACGAACTAGGCCTGCGCTGTGATAAGCGAAACTCAAAACTAAAACAAACACTAAAGTGTGGCAGTTGGCGACGGGGGAGGAGGGAAGGGTTGCGGGGGGAGCATTGTTTTAGCCCATGGCGGTATTATCAATTATAGATTTAACGATTAACTGATTAATTTAACAAACTCAGTTTCAGCCGGGAGACAACGTTGACATTGACGAAGTGCAGAACTTTTGTCTCGATCGCTGAACTCTCTCGAACCTAAGCTTGCGCAAGCCTATCAATAAATATTTTACACACTTTTTTAGGTATTTTCAAATTTAAAAAAAAATTTTTTTTTTTGTATCCTACTTTTATTTTAATTTAGTTTTTCTTGGCCAAGTTTTCAAAAAAAAAAAACCTACTCTTAGTATTCTCGAACCTGTTCTTTAGGGTTCATTTCTTGTAGTCTCTCTTCGCTATTCACATTGTTTGGAATCTCTTCTCTTCTTTTCTTTTCATTTTTTTTTTTGTTTTTTATTTTGTTTTTGGCCGAATCAGGTGAAGTGAGTTGATTGATTGCGCTAATTTATAACGACAATGGGTCAGATCGCACATGGACCTTTGAGCTTGGCCCTGCTGTTGTTGTTACTCTCAGCCCTCTTTCCTTCTCTTTCTATCTGGCTATCTATCTCTTTCGCTCTGTGTATCTTTGCTGACTTCTGCTGGCAAACCATTAAACACCGCCTTTTGCCTGCTGCGGCTTCAGCTGCCGTCTCCGACTTTGACTTTGACTTCAACTGAGACTGGGACTGGGACTGAGACTGGGACTGTGTCTGATGATGATGATGCGCACGCTGATGAATGAATCTTTTCAATTTTGAAATTTCTTAAACGAATTTGTCAAAACTCCAGCACAAAGAGATTGAGAGACAGAGAAGACAGAGAAAGAGAGAGAGAGATATATATATAGAGAGAGAGACAGTTACAGCGCGATGCGTGAGGGTATAACCCTCTATGCAAAACTAATGAAATTCATGTTTCTTCTTGTTGCACAAGTCTTTTGTCTGGCAGACATGCATTCCCCAAACTCTATTCAACTCTTTCCACACACACTCACTATCTCTCTCTCTCTATCTTTCTCTATCTCTCTCTTTCGCTGTTTGGCTGCGTTTTCACTTGACCTTGCTGCAAGTTGCCGTTGGCGCCTTTTGCCCCTCATGTTGCGTCTGGATCTGACCAGGGTTAATTGCTCATGATTGAATTATAAATACACGCAGAGCAGATTCAGTTGGAGATGGAGATGGAGATGGAGAGCAGAGCAGAGCCGCATCAACTAATGTGGCACATAATCAGCTGCCAGGCTTAACAAATCAGACATGCCACAGATACAGCCCCAAATCTGAATACCTTTGCCACAACTTGAGACTTGAGACTGAAGTCTGGAATCTTGAGACTTTCTGGACTCTATAGAAATCAACTTTTTGTGTTGTTGAGCGACAGTGAGATCGACGTCGATTCAAATAATAAATTATAAGCCTACAAGCTTAGCTAGTCCATGTGTTTACACACACACACACACATATATATATATATGTATATAGATACACACACTTGTAGATACAGATACAGACATGCAGATGGCAGCAGCAGCAGCAGCGTCATCGTCAAGGTATTGGAAATTGTTTAAGCAGTTCAACCTAAGCCCGAACTGAGACGAGCTTTAACACCTTGGCACACCAAGTCAAACATTTGTACAAGACAAGTTTTCAGTCAGTCTCTGTCTCTGATACTCTTTCGCCTGCTCTAAACAAACAGCAACAATAACAACAACAAACAAATTAACAAACACCTGAAAGCGAGCAACAAAACAAAACTGAAATCAAATCAACTTTGGTGGAAGTCGCGCAACTCGCTTCACTCATGCGGGCTGTCGAACCCATTTTCCAATAATTAAAATCAGGCAGGTAGAAGAAGAAGAAGAAGAAGGCCAAGAAAAGAAGAAGAAGAAAAAACAGTTAGAAGGAGTTAGCTGTTATAGAGAGAGCAAGAGAAATGTGTATATATAGTCAGAGATAACTTTTAGGGGAAGAAATACGCTTATTGCAGAAAATAACTAAATTGTTTTGAAAATCGTAAAAAAATTGTATATTGAAAAAAAAAATATTATTTTTATAACAAACAATATGTGGAATTATAATACACTTTTACTACATTTATATTTTATTATTTTTAGTTATTTATTGATTGAAGATAAAGGCAATCAACTAGACAAAATTAATTTAAATAATTACTCTGAAAACATTATAAGAAATTCATTTAAAAATTATAAGAAATATTTGCCTCATGATATCATAATTAAATCGATCCTATCTTCTTTAAAAAGTACTAATACTAATTATTAGGAATATTTTCGAATTAGTCGAAAAATCTTATTCGAAAATTTTAAAGTTTATCGATATACCCAAATTCAAAAACGCAATTAGAAATAATTATTATTAACCATAATTCTAACATTCCCAACTTGTATCTATATTTATAGATTACACAAAAAGTGATTGAACCGTTCCATAGTTGAGAATTTCAGTTCTCAGTGAGAACTCTAGAGTTGCCGCCGCAGGTGGTCTCCATACATAAACATATGAATGTACATATACATATAGTACTCCTATATGTTAACTGGCGGTAATGTGTGTTCAGTGTTTGTAATCATTGATCATGGATCTGTGTATTAGCATCAGTTTAATTAGCTCTTTGGGGTCGCACCCTAATCCATTGAACCTGTTGACCTTCAACAAATTGTGCGCCATTGAGTGGTATCCCCTCCCCCCGCTCACAATATCCCTCTCAAATCTTTTGCTTAATCTGCATAATGAAAATTTATGATCGTTTATGATAGATACTTTAGTTCTTGATTCTATGAGTCTCTGAGTCTCTGTAATTGTGACGGCGCCAGGGCGACAAAATGCCACTTAATTGCATCAAGTGGTGCGGAGTGGTGTTCGACGGTTTTTGGATTTGCAATTGCCATTTAAAATGCGGCAAGTTTGCGTTTTCTAATGCCCATGTTATTTTAAAGACACTTTAAAATCGCGTTCTCACAGTTATGCAGATAAGTATGTGCACCGCTATTGAGTGTGTGTCGTACAAGTTGCGTTTACTAAAAGCTATGCCAAACTACGGCAACTTGCAAATGAACTATGTTCAATGTCGTTGGCGCCATTCTCAGCATACCCTGTATTAATTGGGCAGTAGCTGTGGGGTAGTTTCTCTTTATTTATTAAAATATTATGCTAATGAAGTTGAGATTTGCAGGTACTAAATGCATATCAACTAAAATCCATCATATAATTTTTAGCAATTTCAGGTATTTATAGATATCTATCTACATAAAATTTATCAAAACTCGAGCGGGAAAAGAAATGATATTGATATTGATTTAAATATTCCTTAGGCTATTTAATAATTTCCCTTAACCTACACGTTTTTGCAAAATTAAGCATACTTTTCTAAGATTTATATAAATTTACTATATTTTTTTTTTTTTGCTTTGATCAATCCTTAAACCAACCGTCTACTCATTAAGTTTTTCATTATCAGTATACTCAGCACTCACTGACACTATTCTGTTCATTTTCAATGAACTTAACTGTTTGACACTGTTATGATGCTTCCCATGTAATCAAAAAAAAATGATATAAAAGTAAAATTACACATTTGAAGTAGTATCTTTTAGTCGATCAGTTTAGCTAAATTTGTGTCATTCTCATTCTACCATTAAATCTCATTAACTGCCCAAAAACTAAAGGCAAGCTTAGCTTACATAGAATACATTACATTTTTACTTTTCTTTACAAGTAAGTGGTATGCTTTAGTCGATCATTTCGCCAATAAAGCTTAGCCTAGCTCTTATGTCAGTTGAAGCTTGTTCTCATTCTTGAGTTTGCTGCGTGGGCGATGCTGCTGCAGTTGCTGCATGTCTGTCGTCGCCGTTTGTTGCACACACACAATATGTATATATAAACAATGTTTATATATATATATATTTATGTTATATATTGTAATTGTTGTTGTTGTTGTTGTAATATTGCATGCAAATGTCTGTAACTGTTGAGTATAACAACCTTCAAACGATGTTTATAATTATCAACTGGCAGATCTAATGCGCGCCTCGGCTAACAACTACAAGTGCATGTCTATCTATGTGTGTGTGTGTGTACATGTGTGTTGTTGTTGTAGTATGTGTGTGTGTGTGTTGTATTCTTTTAGTTTTGTTTGTTAGGCCTAAGCAAAAGTCTGCTATCCCCATCGATTGTCATTGTGTTAACTTTCATTAGCTTTCTAATGTAGCTGTTGCTGCTGCTTCTTCTTCTTCTTCTTCTTCTGCTGCTTTTGATTTTGCTTTTGAGATTTTTCACTCTTTACAAACTTTGTTTCCATTTGTTGTTGTTGTTGTTGCCCGTTGCAATCGTCATTTCATTTTACTGTCACTCAAATCATTATAAGTTTATTTCTATTTCTCTTTAATTTTCTCGCTTCGACTTGGGCTTAAACCGGGGCGTAGAGTTCTGCTTGTTGTGGTTTCTTTTTGGGCAATACGTCCCTCCTGCCCGCCCTCACACTTCTCTCAACTTTTCTCAATTTCTCATATCTGCCAGTTCTCTTTCTCTGTGTCTCATCTCACCTGTTGACTATTGTAAATATTTTTTTCCATTATTTTCCATTAGTTTTCACTCGTTTGTTACATTCCCCCCGATCTTTGTGCTTTATTGTTGTTGTTGTTGTTTGATGTTGTTGTTGTTGTTGTTGTTTGGTGTTGGCGTGGTCGTTACACAGCTTCTTCCTCACTTTGTCGTCGTTGTTGTTGTTGTTGTTGTTGTTGCTCCTTCTCTGACTGTTTGGCATATATTGGTTATTATCTTTGAAGCGCATCGGCTTTGCTGCGTTACCGATGCCTCCAAACTGTCCGTCCATCTGTCTGTGCATGCTCACTCCTCTGCCTCGTATGTCTGTCTGTCTGTCTGTCTGTCTGTCTGTCCGTTTGTCTTCGCCTTTTTCCACTGCTGCTTCCTTTGTATTTGTTGCTGTTTTTTTTTTCTTACTTTTTTTCAACTTCAACTTGGTTGTCGCCTGTGCGTATTTGGCCAGTTGACTGGGCGCGTGAGTGACGGAATGATGTTAACCAAAACCAGTTTCATTGACAATTATACACTCACACTCACACACACGCACACACACACACACACACACACACTCACACATACATACAGCAGCAGTTCTTCTGGATTGCATTCAAGGCACACTCATTATGCCAGTGTCGCGCTCGTTGATCAAACTTTTCCAGCAACAATAACAAACATAGTTGTTCAATAAGTGTGTGTGTGTGTGTGTGTGTGTGTGTGTGTGTGTGTGTGTGTGTGTCTTGTATGTTTATCTTGTCGGTTTTTTTTTTGGCTGTTTTATAGCTGTGTTTGGCTTTGGTTTGATGGATGACTGACAAAGCCAGAGCAGAGCGTCCCCAAAACCATAGCTATCTCCCTTTCTCTATCTATACATATCTCTTTCGCTCTCTCTCTCTCTCTCTCTCTCTCTCTCTCTCTCTCTCTCTCTCTCTCTCTCTCTGTGTGTATCTCTGTCTCGGTCGCTTCTTCTGCCCGTTTATATATTTGTCTTGTTTGATTTGAGTGCACACACAACTGTCATTGTCGCTGTCAAATCGCATTAATATTACCAAGCTGTCAAATTACAGCCGAATGTTTGCTCAATCTATCTGTCCCTTTCGCTCCACCCTTCTCTTTCTGTCTCAGCCACTCGCTGTCTCTCTTTCTCACCTGTATTGTAGTACACTTGCCACTTGTTAACTCAATTAAAATGTTATTCATGACGCACGAACGTGGCTCAATTTGAAGACCCCATCATTAGGCGGGGTTACGGGGCTTCCACTAACCAAAAAAAAAATAAAAATAACAAAAAAGAAGCGAAACGTGCGAAAGAGACGGCAACTGAGGCGCCAGGCCAAAGCGTCCAATTACCAACAAATAAACAGCAAATTATTCGCTACTGACAACAGATCTCCACAACTCCACAGCTCCAGTTCCCCAACATTTTCAGCTCCAACTTGATGTTAATAAGGCCCAAAAATTACGCGACGCTGATTGGTCTATTTGACAAACGTGCTGAAACGTGTCTTCATTGTTATTGTTGTTGTTTGTTGTTGTTGCTGCGACTTTTGCTAATGGCTTTTTGTTGTTGCTGCTGTTATTGTTGTTGGCCTTTGTTGTTTGGCTGTGTGCGGCCATCTTTTTGGCCACAAACGGCAAAATGGGAGGGCCAAGTTTGTGTCTTAAGTCTTTTGTATATTTTTTTTTATTTTTGTAATATTTTTTTTGACTCTCAGTGTAAAATTGCTGGCAATTGTAATTGTATGCGTAGGTGTGGCAATTTTTTAATTACTTAATTATGCTAGTCACTAGACCAACTCGATTAGTAGTGTAACAAATTGTGTTAATTATAGTTAATCAAGTTGATCAAGTCTTTTGCCAGTTTGTTGGCAAGTCTAATGTTATTTTTTAAAATTATGTAAATTAACACCAATTTTAACAAAAAAAAATGGTATGTACATACTTTACATATCTACACACACCTACAGTTGTTCAGCCAGATTTGTTTTTAAAATTTTAAAATTTTTTTTTTGGTTTTTTTTTTATATTTTTTATTTTTGTGGTCTTGAAGGTGTCGAAAGTTCACTGCAGCAGTTATTTTATGGCAGCCCCGCAAAATGAACTATAAAGCCGTGAACAGCAACCACAACAACACCAACAAACAGCGATACATACATATGTACGTATGTATATAAAGCGCATGTATAGCAATCTTCGAGTTAACAGTGCCTGCAATAAATCTTTTAACGACAGTTCATCCCATTTCGGGTTCTTTGCACTCATTTCTGAACTCACAAAACACTTTTTGACTGCGTCTAGCTAACTCAACCGCTGCAGGTCTTCCCTGTCTCTATCTCTCTCTTTCTCCCTCATTTTCTCTCTCTCTCTCTCTCTCTCTCTGTCTGTCTCTTTCTATGCTTGTCACTTGTTGCCTTGAGTTTGCCTGTCAGCTCATTAGCTGCGTTAAAGGAGTACAACACGTGGCTAATCTTGTGCATTCAAATCAAAATCAACTTCAAATTCCACTTCGGAAAAAATAAAAATAAAAAAAAATAGAGAAGTATCTTTTACTTCTTCACTATAACAAGAAGAACTTAGGGAAATTGAGGAAAATAGTTTGTGCTTCATCAAAAATATGCTAATCAGGCATGGAGAGGAACATGGGTTTCGGGCCAAGGGTTTTTAGTAACTGTGATTAATTGCATCAGCAGAGGCGTCAGAGCTGCATAGATAATGCCACAATGCAGCTATCTCTCTCTCTTTTTATCTTTCTCTCTCTCTCTCTCTGTCTCTTTCATCATCTCCTTCTCACTCTCTCTATATTTGGCTTGTTAGCATTTCGTTTGTCTGGCAACACTTTAAACTAAACAACACAAAAAATACTCTAACAGGTGTAAATATATGTGTGTGTGTGTGTGTGTGTGTGTGTGTGTGTCTGTGTGTGTGTTAGTGTGTGTATTTGTGAGATAAGCTAATTCTAATTCCTTTAGCGGCCTAATGTGTTTATAATTAACATGCGGGTCAACTGACCAAACAACAAACACGCGGGCACCACCAACAACAACACCAACAACACCAACAACAACAGCAACAAGGCTGACATTGCCGATGGGGCGTGGCGCGTCTTAGAGGCACAGCACACGCCTTTCTGCTGCCAGCTTGCCTCTCTGCCACAAAACTGTTGCAGCTGTGTAACAACAACAAATTGCAGCTAGTCAAACAGTAGCTCCCAGTTGCTGTTGCTTGGTGTTTGATTACAATTTTTGCGCACTTGAGAAAAACACAACAACAACAAAATTTGTATTGAAAAAAACAAAATTGAGCAAGTGAGGGGGGAAAATGGAAAAAATGTTTAAACTTGAACATAAACATTTGGCGTCCGTTGGGTTCTTATGGTCACGTCGTCTTGTCTTACAGTTGCGTGAACATGCCCCAAACACACGTAGCACAATCTACGCCCCACAAAAAAAAATATAGCTAAAAACCAAATTGCAACAACTCTAACTATCTCTTTTTAGTAGTTGCTCTTGCTCTTGCTCTCTCTCTCTCTCTCTCTCAGTGTGGCAGTTTGAATTTTGCGTGTAAACGCAGTAGCAACATGTTTTTGCCACTCGATTAGCATTTGAAACGTGTTAAATGTTATCGATTCTCATAAGAATCGCAGACAACTCTAAACTCTATATGGAGATACAACATTAACAAGCTGAGTTCAGATGGAAATCAAAGACGCCAACTAAACACTGAAAATATAATAATAGAAATCGAACTTTGATAAAAATGTGAAAGTATCCACAACAGGTTTAGCACTGAGTTTTGCAGCACGGATTAAAATAAAAAAAATTTAATTTCATTATTGATTAGAAAATTGTATTTAACATTTAAATAAACATAACTATTTTTCATTATATGAGTTGCTTGAATTTGCTTTTATTTTACTTTTTTAAAAATACATTTTATTTTTATCTAATTTTATCAGATTTTTTTTTTAATTACTAAATAAAAATTTCAATAATTTTTATTTTTATGATTTTTGAAATTTAATTACTTTCTATATATAATTTAAATCAAATTAAGACTAACTTACTTCACATATAGATTTGTTTTACAAACTAGAAAAAAATGGGATAATTTGCAATGACATTGAACTTTGAACTCTACATCGAAAGTTCAGCTTCAGCTGCAAATTATTTTAGGGCAACAGATACAACAGCTACAAGTTACAAGCTAAAAGCAGCTACAAAAAAGCCATTTAAAAAATGCAGCAGAGCTCTAAAAATAGTCACGAGTTTAGCAAATGAAATATCCCAGCAACAACAACAACAAAAAAAAAGAGTTATAAAAATTGGAGAGAAAAATAAAACATAATGTTGACCCGCTTGGCATCCAGAGTCGGCAGTGTTAGTTACTCTTGGCCAGGCTGTGCGCCAAAGCGGTAGCTGCCAAAATAATAATGGCCAAAAAAAAGAGAAAAAAGAAGAGAATATAAAAGCCGGCAAGAGCTGGCAGCGGGCGTCAATTTTCAGCGAGCTTTTTGGCTTATTAAGCAATGAAATATAATGCCCTGACGCTGATTTATCACATGGCGCGGAAAAACCGATTTTCTGTGCTGTGACGGAGGCCGAGATGCCCACGCAAAGATTTCGCGATATAGGTTATGCCATGGTAATGGAAAATGAAAATGGAAATGGAAATCTAGTTGTAAGGCAACCGAGACTTGAAGATAGTTTTTTATTCCCCCCTTTTTTTCCAGTTGACATTTGTGGCAGGCGCAGTAATTGACGCCGCAGCGACTGTGTATGTTGTCTGTCTATCGATAAACCTCAGACCCAAATCGCAAAATTGAAAGAGAAAATTCAAGGAAAATGTAGGAAAATGCATTTGGCATCAGGAGGGCCCTAACTCTCTAGTTATTGCTATATTGAGTTGTCTGGCAGCATCAAGTTGGCCATATGCAAATGCAGTATAGTATCTGAGCACGTCATCAACAGTAGCCAACGCCAACAGCAGCAGCAGCTGTGGGGATTGACTGACGAGTATAGAGGGGCGGTGGGTCATAACCCCCTTAACGGTTAATGCATTTAAGCTGAAATTATGAGAGACCGAAAATATCTCTATATACATAGATTTTCAACTACCAGCATTTGTGGCGACTCCGCAACAACTGCGGCTGTTAACAAATGCGTAAGGCTTGTACCACTCGCCATGATTTGCATTTGTTGCAAAAAAATATTGTAGACAAGCTAAACACATACCCAAAGACATACACACACACACACACACACATAGATTAACATACACACAGATGGACAGACAAAAGGAAGGAAAACCGCAGCCGCATGGAAAGTGACTCATGGCAGTGACGGCAGCGCGTTCGTTGCTTAAGTCTTTTGTTTGGTGCCTGTGTCACTGTGACAGACAGCCAACATAAGCGAAGGAATAAAAGAGAGAGGGAGAGAAAGAGAGAGCGAGAGAGCGATAGAGGATAACAAAACTTACGCACTTCATAATTCAATCAAGCTGCAACATTTCGCAATCCCACACAGAAGGAATTTATTGTTCGCCTCACAATTTTTCAATTGGATTTTGAAACCAAAAATAAAAACCGAGCATATATAGCAGCCACACGACACACGTAGCCAACAACTGCTCTGACAACTGTCTCTGTCTGTCTTGTCATGTCTGCCAGTCGCTTGTCTGTCTAGCCATTTCAGCCAATTGTATAATTTCCACTCCACTCTGCCGCCTTCCCCCCCTGTCTGTCCAGAAGAACGACGCCCAGCGCCAGCTGCATTTTGTTTGTGCTTTTGCCAATGTTTCTATTTCATGCACAACTGTCAATGCTTGTTGTTGTTAATGTTGTTGCTGTTGTTGCTGTTGTTAGTGGCTGCTTGCCAGCATGAAATTGTTAACAACATTTGTAGCTGTTGCTCATTGCAACGACCACACTGCGTGCCACCACCGCCTGCTGCAAGCTGCAAGCTGAAAGCTGCTTGCAACTCTGATGTTGCCTTATGCCTGCCGCCGGACTTCACATCATATTGACAATGAAAGCCATTGCTACCACTTCAAATGCCGGCATTTGTTTCTTGTTGTTGTCACTGTTGTTGTTGTTGTTATTGGTTTAGCTGTTGCTTTTGCCATTGCTCTGTTTGTTTGATAGTTGCCCGTGCCCATACTGACAGGTTAGCAAAACAAAAAAAAACACAAACAAAAAGAGAAAAAAAAGATAGAAAAAAGTCAAGCAAAAAGCGACAAAGTTAACAAGAAATAAAAGCGAAATTAGCAAGCAACGAATTGTTGATACTCTAGCGGAACTATGAGAAGCTCGCAAGCTGCCACAAAGAGAGGCAGCGGCAAGTTTGCTTAAGAGTTGCCGCTGCTAAATTGCAGTGACTGTAAGCAAACATTTCGCTAAACATGTTAAAAAGGGCGAGAAAATATTATATATTAATTAATAAAAAATATTAAATTTATTAGCTAACTAATTTAAAGAAAATTCTGGTTCAGAAGCATGTCAGCAGTTTATGCCTCAAGAAGTGGCATAAACTGAGATATAAAAATAGCTAAAAAATTAAAATCAACATCCATTGAAACTCTTTCAAGCACTTAATTAGCTGCAATTAGTAATAATAAAAATAGTATTGCCAAAATATTGAAAAAATTAGTCAAATGTTCATAGTATTTAAAATTTAATTAACATTTCATCTATTGATTTACTTAGCTGTTCACAGCACTCACAATAGTCATTAAACTCCGCAGTTAACTAACGCTAAAAGTTCGATATTTGATTTGATTCGAAAACATTCCAGGGCAAAAGCAATAAACATTTTAAGTTGAGTTTTTATTTTGTTATGTGACTGTTGAAACATTTTTTGTAATTGAATATTTTTTTTTATTTTTGATTTTTTTTTTATTATTGTTGTTGTTGCCATAGCTTGGCATGGCTTTTTATGGCTTTAGTTAGCTATTTTCCAGTCAAACATATGGCATTGATTTATTTTATGCGCATTTAAGCAAACATTTCGCGAATTTGTTGCAAGCGCAGCTAATGCATTTGTCTTGCCAATGAGAAACCCCCAAATAAATTAATAAATAAATATATAATAACATGGCGATGGCGATGAAGAGGATGGGGATGGAGTTAGGGCGCAGTAGGTGCAACGTAGGAGCTTCTCTTAATCTGGCTTAAGTGCTGTCTGAAGCGGCTTCTTTAAATTATTTCTTTATGCATAATTACAACTCACGTTGTGGAGCTTTCGCTTCGACTCTCGCTGGTTGCGGTTGTGGCATGCCCCTCCAGGCACATTTGGCATGTCATGGCGCTGGTGCTGCTGCTGCTGCTGCTGATGTTGCCACTGTGGGAATTAACTTGAATATGCAACAGACACAACAACAACAGCCAGAGTTAAGTTTTATTATTAATAACAATAATGCCATAAATTGATGCACTTGCAACACAAGTGCAAATTGTAATTGCTGCAAAATGCGGAAAATTTTCGACAACGACAAGACACTGTTGCCTTTGTCTACCTCAACAGCTTGCTGCTGCCATTGAAAATCCAATCGAAACACTCATTAAATCTCCCTAAGTGTGCCAAACGAAGTCTGCGACAACATTTACCTTTTAAACTTCTTATACACCCCACTATTCAACCAAGTGGACTCCATGTTTGTATAGCAGTACAGTCAAGGAATGTCATTGAAAATCACTTTTCTAATTTCAAAGTTACCCGAGGTATAGCAAGCATTCTGGTTTTTATTTGAGGTCTTTCTGTTGAGTATTTTACGAGATATGGCCTAAAAAGTGCTGAAAAGTAACTCAAAATGCCATTTTCACAAAGCCAGCATAATTAAAATTTTGAATGGCCATAACTTTGTCAAAAATCAACCGATTTTCATAATTTTTTCAGTTTTGTCAATGGTTTCGATCATATTTTGAATCTGCATCAAAAGATTTTTCGTTTTGGCAGTTTTTAATTTTTGACTTTTTTTGACCAGTTTTTCATACTTACCCCTTGACAAAATCATCAAAAATCGAAAAAATTTTTATCCCAATTTTTTTATGTCAATTGATTCTGGGACTCAAAACAAGCATTCTGCTTTTTATTTGAGGTCTTTCTGATGAGTATTTTACGAGATATGCCCAAAAATGTGCCAAAAATGCCAATTTTCATAATGTCAGTCTCCGCTAATCTTTGAACTGCCATAACTTTGTCAAATATCAACCGATTTTCATAATTTTTTCAGTTTTGTTAATGGTTTCGATCATATTTTGAATCTGCATCAAAAGATTTTTCATTTTGGCAGTTTTTAATTTTTGACTTTTTTTGACCAGTTTTTCATACTTACCCCTTGACAAAATCATCAAAAATCGAAAAAATTTTTATCCCAATTTTTTGATGTCAATTGATTCTAAGACTCAAAACAAGCATTCTGCTTTTTATTTGAGGTCTTTCTGATGAGTATTTTACGAGATATGCCCAAAAATGTGCCAAAAATGCCAATTTTCATAATGTCAGTCTCCGCTAATCTTTGAACTGCCATAACTTTGTCAAATATCAACCGATTTTCATAATTTTTTCAGTTTTGCTAATGGTTTCGATCATATTTTGAAACTGCATCAAAAGATTTTTCATTTTGGCAGTTTTTAATTTTTGACTTTTTTTGAGCAGTTTTTCATACTTACCCCCTGACAAAATCATCAAAAATCGAAAAACTTTTTTATCCCAATTTTTTGATGTCAATTGATTCTGGGACTCGAAACAAGCATTCTGCTTTTTATTTGAGGTCTTTCTGATGAGTATTTTACGAGATATGCCCAAAAATGTGCCAAAAATGCCAATTTTCATAATGTCAGTCTCCGCAAATCTTTGAACTGCCATAACTTTGTCAAATATCAACCGATTTTCATAATTTTTTCAGTTTTGCTAATGGTTTCGATCATATTTTGAAACTGCATCAAAAGATTTTTCTTTTTGGCAGTTTTTAATTTTTGACTTTTTTTGAGCAGTTTTTCATACTTACCCCCTGACAAAATCATCAAAAATCGAAAAACTTTTTTATCCCAATTTTTTGATGTCAATTGATTCTGGGACTCGAAACAAGCATTCTGCTTTTTATTTGAGGTCTTTCTGATGAGTATTTTACGAGATATGCCCAAAAATGTGCCAAAAATGCCAATTTTCATAATGTCAGTCTCCGCTAATCTTTGAACTGCCATAACTTTGTCAAATATCAACCGATTTTCATAATTTTTTCAGTTTTGTCAATGGTTTCGATCATATTTTGAAACTGCATCCAGAGTCTCTTCATTTTATCAATTTTTAATTTTTTACTTGTTTTTTCCATTTTACACACTTATGCCTTGACAAAAAAATGTTATCCTAATTTTTTGATGTCAATCGAATCTGGGACTCAAAACTAGCATTCTGTTTTTTGTTTCTGATGAGCATTTCCAGAGATACAGTTTTGCTAAAACTTAACCGATCTACAAAAATTCGACATCTAAATTTTTTTTTTTAATTTAATTTGCAACAGCAGTATTTTTGAGTTTATCACTCGCTGCAGCTCTCAAATTATTCAATTTAGTTACAAGGTCGTAATCAATCAACGATAGCAGCAGCGGCAACAACAACTGCCAACTTGCTGTAGCTAAACAATTTGGCCAATGTAAATGCAGCTCTATAGAGGCTATGGTATGTTTATGTATACAGTTAGTTGGAGCTTAACTGATGGTTATGAAAAATCGATTATATTCAAAGAAAGTTGGTATTGTCCTATGAATGGACGGCTGTTTTATGGCTAAGCTCTGAATGCATTTCTTTTATATTGTGGAAATATTTTCGAACCGAGAGCTCTGAGCTCAATTAGGATTTGAAACTTTCACATGAAGGTGAAGCAAGTTATCTGGCAATTTCCAAGATCGTTTTCTATTCATCAACTTTGATTTGGTTTTGTGTTGTTGTCGTTGTTGTTGTTGTTGTTGTTGTTGTTGGCGGTGCCAAAGGCGATGACAATTTCTTCGAGTGGCAAGTGGGTCATGCATATTCATTGCAGACGCAAATAAAACATAAAAATAAAACCATAAAACTTTAAACTTGCCACACACCAACACACACACACACACACACAGCGTGATAGAGAGAGGAAGGAAGAGAGAGTGGCAGTATGTGGAAATATTTTGGCATAGCTTTGAGCCCACGAAAATGCCACTAATTCAATGGATACCACGGTGTATAAAGCTTTTTTTGCTGCGTGAGGCGGCGGGTTTTTTGTTTTTATTTGCCTTTTTTTTGGGAAAGTGGGTTAACCTGTCAGACAGTCCGACTACATCTATGTGGCTGACAGTCAGTTGGAGCCTGGCTTGGAACTGGGCTACGCATATCCGAATGCGAGTCTGATTGTGGAGACCGCGCGGGAATTGCCGAAAGGCCTTGACTTAGTTGGCAGTGTTTAGTTGCAACGTGCAACGTGCAACTAGCAACTGCCCCAATGTCTGCAACGCCAACTTGTTGCCTCGGGGCGTCGGTTGCAGCCAGGCTGGCCAAATTAAACCTAAAATGTCAGACGATTAGATAAGCGTCGACGGGCAAGATGAGCGCGCTTACAGCTCCGAGGCTTAGACTTGCTCAGGCCTCTTGGTTGCCTTCCTGCCTGCCTGCCTCTGAGTTGCAACTCCGGTTTTTCACACGCATCACACGACCACGACTAGAGGAAGAGGAAGAGTTGAGAGCGATACGAAGAGAGAGAGAGAGAGAGAGAGAGAGACTCCTACTAACTATAAATCTGAGCCTGGAAAAACTTGTGATTAGTGGCCAGCACAAAAACGTCAATTCCTGGCCGACACACAAATTAGGTTAAGCCAATATTTTG
Source organism: Drosophila quadrilineata (assembly GCA_018150725.1). Classification (NCBI taxonomy): domain Eukaryota; kingdom Metazoa; phylum Arthropoda; class Insecta; order Diptera; family Drosophilidae; genus Drosophila; species Drosophila quadrilineata. The sequence continues at coordinate 5,329,401 of JAECWN010000407.1, forward strand.
CCAGACACACACACATTGAGCTGTGACGCCCACCCGCTTGCAGCTTGTGGCATGCAACAGTACCAGTACCAGTACCAGTTCATCAAAAAGCAAACCAAAAATTAAAAACAAAAAACAAATTCTTTGCAAATATTTTAAACACGAAATACTTTTTGAGCCTCAACCTCTCTGCGAAAAAAGTTCAAAATCATAAATTTCAAACGATATTAGGTTAGCAGTCAGCAGTGGCAGTGGCAGCAGCAGCAGTTGGCAGCAGCAGCAGTTGGCAGCAACAGCAAACGGTGTTGATGATAGCCACAGCCAAACGTGCCACATTGGCCATGCCTGTCGCTGCCTCACTTCCTCTGCCATCCAATCTCTCTATCTCTATCTTCCTCTCTAAGTTCTCTGCGGTGCGTAGGCCAAGTTCGTTTTTCTCTTTTTAGGTTTCGTGTCACGACACGTTGCCAGCACTGCGAGTGGCATGCGATAGTTACGGTAGGTCGTCGACTGGCAAAACTACAGTTCTCTTTTTTTTCTCTCAACATTTTTTTTTGTTTTCTTGTTTTTTTTTTCATTTTTGACTAGCACATTTTCTTTTGTTGTGCGAATGCCGTGTGGATTTATTGATTTTGGTCAAAAGCCATGCTTAAGCGTAAATTATGTGCCGGGCTTAACGCGCCCGCTCGTAGTCTCCTTCACATTCTACATACTCTGTATACTATGTGGCAAAGTGGCTGTGTGGCAGTGGCAGACGTGGCGATGAAAGCCACTGATTTGTGGGACGGGCCATGACGTTGCCGCCAGCACATAAATCCTCAACAATTTCATAACCTGAGACCCCTTGCGCCACCGCTCTCTCAACTATGCGTTCCCCTCTCTTCCGCTCTCTCTCTCTCTCTCTCTCTCCATCTCTACCTCTGCAATTTATCAATTGCCTTTTGCATCTATCTAATTAAGCCGCTGCGACAAATTTGCAAAGTGTGAAAAATCGCAATAAAAATCACACAGAAACACGATTAAAAAAAAATTCTTTCGAAAAATATCTAAAAAATTGCAGAAAAATATTATTGAGAAAAACGCCATAAAAAAGCGAATAACTAAAGTTATTATTCGGCTCGACTAAAACTGTGTCAACTTAGCCAATCTTGGTTACTGTTTGTTGAACGTCGCAGAGGTGGCAGGGGCGCGGGGGGCATTTGTGGCAAGGCAAGTGAGGCAAGTGGAGCACAGCGCTAGCGACAAGTGGCTACTTGAAGAGATATCGCATAAAGCAACGATTTAATTAGACGCTGATAATTATTGTACAAGTTTGGGGCAAGCTGTCGAGAGGCATGCGGCAAGTGTAGACGCAATCGTCTAGTTGGCCAAGTGGCAAGTAGGCGCAACCGACGATAGATACCTTGCCTTTGCCGTGCAACTATCGCATATGTTAGATTTAGCTAATTTCCCAAATTGGTGTGTGCCTTGATATCGGTTGCAAGGGGGCATGCGGCAAGCGAGGCAAGCGGCGTTGCCAAAAGGCGCCACATTATTTATTGGCAAAAATATTTGCGAAAACACGAAATCTTGGCAACTGACACGGCTTCGTTATGTTTACTTCTGACGCGAACTGTGTGACTGTGGCAGCAACAGACTTGTTGCATGATCGATAGCAGGCAACAAACACAGATAACGTTGAAGATCAAAATGGCAGATTGCCGATTGGGGCGGAGATATCGGCGGATGTTTGAGAAGGATATGAATAATTTTGTTTTCGAAAATTTTTACTATTGCGATATTCAGTTATATTTTAAATTTTTGAATTTTTTCACTTTTTTTCGCCATTTTGTATAAGGGAACTGTAGAAAAAGGACTAAAATCTAAGATTGGCAGTATGGAAACATTTTTGGTTCACACTCAAACATTTCCAGAAATGAAAGAATGTTGAAAATCGAGTGATTTTTTGAAAAGTTTTTGTTCGTAAGGTACATTTTTTCCAAACAATCTATAAATGGGCAATTTTTTTGCACAAATTTTCAACAATTTTGCTTCAAATTGTTCAAATTCAAATGTTGCCATTGAGAGAGAGGCTTTGTTCTTTTAACAATCAACTGAATGAATAAGTGCTATAATTGAGCAACTGTAAGTGTTAACATAAACAATAACAGCTGCTTAACAGCAGGCTGTTAATTACAGTATCACCACCTAAACATTCCGTTTGACAGCCATCAAAACGCCCCTAACACCGATTGTAATAAATATGAAATGTTTTTCGACTGAAAATCACAGCTTTAACTATTTAATGGATATATTTATAATGGAAAGAGTGTTAAATGGAATTAAATAACGTTAGTTACAGCAGCTATCGGGGCATAACAATTGGGTAAAAGCCTGGCTTAATGGGTTTGGGGTCCGTTAATGGTCCGTGTTGTGCCCAATTTTATGGTATATGGGAAATAATGTGGAATTTTTACAAGGCAGCCATAAAACAGAGAAATAAAGGAACTTTTGCAACTCAATAAGAATCCGTTGAACCAAAATGCATGGCCAGGCATCTGTTCTGTTCGCAAACAGATGGCTGGACATTCGCGCATTTATGACACAACATTATTATTTGTGTGGCAAATGGAAATGGAAATGGAAATACTCGGACAAGTCTTGACTTGGCTACCGATCGATCGACTTGGGTTGATCGGTTGATCACTCGATCAGTCTGGCAATTGATCTTACAAGTTGAATGCCATGTTAAACAGCCCGGGACTCTTGTAATTTGCGTCCAAATCGAATAAATTTATGAACATCGATTGCGGAGACTTGATTAGACGAAAGCCGACATGGAGCCCCAGCCTAAAAGTCTTGCAACTCTTGCAACTCCCCCCACGCCACCATCCCCATCAAAATGATCAAAACTTAATTCCAACGAGTTGAATACATATTATAAGTTCCCAAACCAGTTATAGGCCAAGCGGCGCTTGAATGCTGAAGGCCTCAGAGGGGAGCAGGGAGGATAGCTGGGAGAACTTGGGTTGGGTTGGGTTGGTTTGGGTTTTGGTTTCGGAGTTAGTTAGTGGGGAGATTTTGGTAAAAAGTCTCTGCTTAGCGGTCACTTGTAATATTTTTGGGCTACTCCTAATTGCAATTTGATGTTTCGTTTCGCTTTTCCACGGAAATAAAGATGTACACATACCAAACACACACACACTCACACGCACACACACTCAATTTGGGGCGCAATGTGTTGCACTTAGCGGCGGCGTGTGAAAACCTAACGAAGGTTGCAGTCTCCGCTGTGTTTCCCTAAGGTGCGAAACTCTTACTCAGCAGCTTGCTGACTCTCTCTTTCCATATCTCTCTCTCACTCTATCTCTCTCTTTCTAATGTTGTGTGTGTTTATTAGAGGCGGCATCGCCTGTTTTTTTTTTGCTTATAGTGCTAATTGATTGGTGCCAAAGCTGTATAAAAATTGGAACATAACCTCAGCAAGAGCTCATCAAAGACAGCTGTCGATAGAGAAGGTAATAGAGAGAAAGAGAAAGAGAGAGATTGTACTACATATATAGTAATAGTGAGAGAGAGAGGGGGGAGGTGCTGTGGCTACGCCTTGATTGCGTTTTGAGAATCGTTTAAATTACTTTTGTTTTATTTGCGCATTCATTAGCATGCGGAACAATCGCTTTGTTGTTTGTTGTGGTTCTCTCTCTCTCTGCTGTCCCTCTGCCCCCTTTGAAATACTCTTACCCCCTCCCAATATGTCGTCCACAAATACTGCTCTCAATCACAAGCCACAAGCGTAGGGCTGAAAAATAAAAACAAATCCACAAAAAAAATTTATGTAATAAAGTTGAAAAATATTTTACTTGCAATTTCAGAAACTTCACTTTGTTTTTGAGCGCCGCACAGTGGAGCAAAGAGGCTATTAGCAACAAAAATAATCAAGTCAAGGTAAGTGAACAATGAATTTATTTAAAGTTTCAGCTTTGAAAGATATCGACTTGAGACTAAAGTCGTAATACATAGACAGTATTTTCAGCGTAGATCTATTTTCTAAATATTTTAAAATAGCTTCATAATTTGTTGGATTTCATATATTTTTTATTATATTTTTTAAATGAAGGCTATCACAATACTTTATTTGTCCATTTTTTTATTTTTTCTAGAGAAGCACTTTATGTCTATAGTAATTTTTCAGCAATTAGTTTAAATTGAGACCTGTCTAGGTTTTGTCAACTTCAGTAAGAAGTAATTTGGCATTCGATGCCCCACTGTGTGTCGGCATCCACTGCAACACAACAAACACATGCCACATTTTGCTGTAGCTTTCGTGCAACGAAAAAGTCACGAAATCTCCGCAAATGAAAAAAAAAAAACAAAAAAACAAAATAAAAGACGAAATAAACAGCCAAAAAAAATAAAGGAAAAGGCAACAAAAAAAAAGTGATTGATGGAAATTGCTCAAACTGTCATGTTTATGAACGTCCGCAGGATACGAAGCCGACAGAGAGCAAGAAAGAGACACAGGCATCTCAAGAGACACAGAGAGCGAGTGAGGAAGAGACAGAGAGAAAGAGAGAGAGAGACAGATAGAGAGTAGTGTGGCTGAATTGTGCACGCAATGCGACAGCAATTTGGAAATAAGAAATGCAGCCAAAGGGCAAACGGAGTCGCAACTAAGAGACGAGAAGAAGAGACGAGATGGGAAGAAGAGACACTTCAATGGTCTCCTTAACAGTTAGTTATGCCCACTATGCAGAGAGGGAGTTGAAGGAGGTGGTTCAATTCTCACTGCATGTTGTCAAGTTGCAAGTTGCATGCTCGTTGCCGCTGCCACACACAGCGCAGGACATTGATCAGGCTGCGATTGATTGTTGTTGTTGTTGTTGCAATTGCTTGTTGCGTGTTGTTGTCAAGGTGTTGCAACAGTTATCGAAATTGGCATTCGCCTGGCGGCACAACAAATTCATTGAGCAATGCCTTGACTGACATTTGATAAGCTCTCTCAGCCCCTCTCACTCTCTGTTCGTATCTCTCTCATTTGTAGACTGCAGCAAGTTCGTTGCCTAAGTCTTTCGTTTGCGTCAAGCAAAAAGTCGGCGATTAGTTAGCTTCTTTTTTTTTGTTGATGAGGTTGGAATGCGGCATAGCAAGTGCATTGATCTATGGAAGACTTCTTGCTGCATGTTGCCTGTTGCCTGCTCGATTGCCAGTGGCCAGTTGCAAGTTGCAGCCAAGTTGCAGGCAGCCAATCGCTGTGTTTGTGGCAAGTGTGCGGAATCGCGGCCATGCAAAACATGCTGCCAACTCAAGGCTTAATTATGCAACGGCAATGGCAATGGCAGTGGCAGTGGCAGTTGCACTTGCCCCAAACAGCCGCCATGCTTAGAAGAGACAACAGCTGCCACTGCTGCTGCCACAACCACTGCTGCAAGTCAACCAACCAAGTCACTCTGGCAGCCGAGAGAACGTTTAATCCAAGCATTTTGCGGCCATTTTTATGTGCGCCATCATGTTGCCTCCCATAATTTCATGCCTCATCAATGACAGCGCTCTGTGGCAACTTGCTGACTAGCTAGACAACGGCTAACAGAAGTCGCCACTGTTCTCTCTCTCTCGGTCTCGCTCTTTCTCACTAGCTCTCATCCTGTGTGACGCATGCTTTCAACATGCCTTATCCTGGCAATCAGCTGCCATTTTGCAGTGCTGCACTTGCCACACGGCACTCAGTTAGTCAGTCAGTCAGTGAAGTCAGTGTTGCAGTTGTTGCAAGTCGCAGAGCAAGACTCAAATTGTTTTCGTGGTAATTTGCACCCGAGGCGATTTAAATTCCTTGCCAGACTGCCGCTTGCCGCTGCCTCTGCTTGCCACGTTTTTGCTAGAGCAGTGCTTGCCACGCTGCCGCTGCCTCTTCCACTGCCACTGCCACTGCCACATGCAGTGTGCCTGTCGCTGCTGTTGTTCATCATCTTCATCTTGGGCTTTGACAGCTGTGTTGCAGCTTCAACTCCCCAACCACCTCCCTATGTTGCCAACTCTCTCTCTCTCACTCTCTCTTTTTCGCTGTCTCTTGCTCTATCTTGAGCTCCCTTTATCGCATGTGTCGTTTTTTATTATTTAGAATTTTTTTATTTTTACTTTATTTTTCATATATATTTTTTTTTGTTGTGTTGAGCGTGTACTTGCTGCCTGTCTGATTATTGTTATTAGTCCGTACAGATATTGGCAGTGCCAGTGCCTGGGTTTATTTGCCTGCCAGCGTATTGCTAATCTTGCCACAAAATCGATGCTGCGGCCAAGACATGCTGCCGCAATCCAGAAACCCCATTGCCAAGTTGTATTGCAACTCCACACAGAGAAAAACAGAAAAAAACAAATTTCTTAAAAATATAAAGAAGAGTCACAAATCTTTGATGAAGCTTTTCTCTAGACTCTCTCTATATCATTATTTCTCTATCTCTCCCCATCTCTCTCTTTCTCTCCCCATCTCTCTCTCCATCTCTCCCTTTCACCGTTGATATCATTTAAGTTGTGTAGCTAAATTTACTCAAACAATGCCAAACGCTGTCATAAAACCCATTAAAAACTGTTGATCAATTTACATATGTTTTGATCTCCACATCTCATAAAAAATGAAAATGGCCGCCGATAACAGTTAGCTGTAACTTGGTATGTTACATATATATAGGCATACATATATATATATACGACAACGATGAATATTTCTCTTGTGGCTTTCACAGCTGCCACCGCACGAGAAATTGATGGAAGATTGATCTCTGGTCGACAGCTGCATAAGGTCTGATTGGTCAGGGCCAATTTGTAGCTACTCCACTTCACTTCTCACTCCACCTCCCCTCTCCACAATATTCATTTCACTGTGTCTTCTTCTTCTTGTTGTTGTGCTTGATCAGCGGCTGTTATCGGAAGTGAGGACGCCCCTTTCATGCACCGCTCTGAGTGCAATTTCGCTCATCATCTTAATTTTATTATCGACATAAATATCAAACGAAAATTGTGGCATAAATATATATGTATATGTATATATATATATATATAAAATGCGATACAAATCGGCTGCATAGTTCACGCACCTGAGATCCAAGTGGAGTTGGCGTTGCCCTCTGAAGGACATTATGGAAATGATGTCCCCAGGGCGCTATGCCGGCCATTACTCAGCTCAGTCGCAGTCGCAGTCAACGTCGCCGTCGACGTCGCGGTCGCCGTTGCAGCGATCTGGCAACGCCCAATTGATCGATGCGTGGTGATAGCCCCAGAGATGAGGATGCACTGCATCCCTTCCCTTTATTTCCCTTCCCTTGAAATACTGGAGCAGCAGAAGTAGAAGCTGTGCAATTTATGCACTGACAGCGCTGAATTCAATTGCCGAGCGTGGCATGCAACTCAGTTGCGCCTCAAACTGCACTCGGATCGACTTCAAATAGTTGGCAACTCACATGTGCCACGCCCATTTCTTACACTATCAGTCATAAAAATGGGAAATTTATGCAATGGCTTAGCCGCATGCCACATGCTCCCAGCTCCCAGTTCGCACACCCACCGCGCCTGCTGCCCAACACCGTCTCCTTCTTCCCTCTCTCTTTCTCCATCTATTTCTCATTCTCACCCCATGTCTCCTTCTCTCCCTGCCACCCACCCAACTGGATGTGGAAATGGAGCTGCGATATTGACGCTGGCAGCGCACGGGACGCGCATGCGTTTTGCGCGTAAATTGGACTGCCACAGCTATCACACCACCACCCCCGCTCCCCGCCACACATCCACCCTCTTAACTGCCACTCAGTTGGCAAGTCGTCGCCAACTAGTTTACCGCCTGCAACTCGACACATAGCGCAGATACCTCGCTCTTTTATAGCCTGGACAATATGATAGGTATGTTATGTAGTTACGATTCTGAAACGGTCAACTAAAAATCTGTAGAAAAATTTTTAGATTGAAACTAAAAATCGGATTTCTTTAAGATTTATTTTTGCCTCAAATTTCATAAAAATTAGAGTTCTGTAGATGTTTATATTTTCTTAATATAATAAAAAAAGAATATTTTCACATTTACGCATTTAATTGCCTCAACATATATAAAATTCGATTTTTTTCTGTTTAATACTTTTGCTCACTCAAAAGTAATGATTAATAAATGAAAATAATCAAATAATCAAAAAAAAAAAAATAAAATAAAATACTACCAAAATTATATAAATAAATTTTATATCTTATAAATCTTATGATTCACAACTTTAACGTTTATATTTGATTTAAAAGTTATTGGCAAAATATAACAAAAATAAATGAAAATTAAGAAAAAAAAATAATTAAAAAACAAATATATAGTAAATTCAAATTAGATAACTTAAGTTTATTTACCACTGAGCTAATCTAAAAAATATTTTATACATTATTCAACTTATCATTTAAATAAATCATTGAAAAGAAAATTAAAATATTTATGGAAATAATATAAAATATAAATAATATAAAAAAAAGTGAAAATTAAAAAAATATCAAACTTAAACATTTTAGAATTCAAAAATTGTTTAAAGAAACTTTTTTGAATGGTTATTATATGGAGTTATAATGCATATTATTTAATTTAATGAAAAGAGAGAAGAAACTTCCACCTGAGTAAGAAGTAACGAAACTTTTTAGTTTTCTCTAGGGTAACTGCCTAGTCGTACCTAGTCGAAAATGTTCCACAAAAGTCGCCGCATACAAATTGATTTGATTTCCTCAGCACAGGTCGCGCGCGCTCGCGCGATATCGCGTCACTCGCGCGTGTAATGTCGCCGACGCGCGTGTGTGGCAATCGTAGATTGTTGAATTTGTTGAATTTGAATTTTCATTTCGGGCTTTGGTTTCCGAAAACATTTATTTATGCATCGTAATTGTTATACTTGACGCTGATATCAGATGACCGGCAACAGCTCAGCTCCAACTTCAACTTCAACTCCAACTCCAACTGGAGACATTTGCATTCGAAATGCGTTCAAAAAATAGTGAAAAAAATAAAGAATCTCAAACTAATGACAAATAAATAAAATTGTTTTAAACGTTTGACACGCAACTGTAAGCGGATAGTTCAACAGTGGGGGACATAGATAAGAGACTGAGAGGAAGACATGGAGAGAAATGGGGAGAGTTGAGGAAGAGAATGCTGCCCACACGCAGAATTTGAAAACTGAGCAAATGCTGAGAGATACAAGTTGCCTGAAGTGGCAACCCGATTGACAAGCTGCGGATGTTGCAGCATGTTCTGTGGCAAGCAGCACGAATCGCCAGCAAAACTTACAGGCAACTCTCAGTATCGCAGTCTGTCTGTACGTCCTCCTCGCCATCGCCATCGTCGTCATCGTCGTCGCCGTCGTCGCCGTCGTCGTCGTCGTCATCGTCATCATCAGTCAACCAATTTGTTTCGATGAATGACTGAATGAATTTGTTCACCCCTTGGTCATCTTGATAGGCGCGGACTTGGACCAGCCCAAACCGACTCACTCAACTTGCCACAGCGGCAGCAAAAAAACATTGCCAACAGGCAGTGGCAACAGGTTCTTTCTCTCCTTCTGTCTCGCTCGATCTCTCTGTGCTGCATGAGGATGAGGAGCAGCTGGAGGATGAGGTTGCAGCACTTTGCATAGAAGCGTTTTGGCAGCCTGCGTTGATTGCGATCAGCAAAAGCGGCTCCGACTTTTTGGTATGGTTCTTGGCTGGGTTCGGATATTGGGTAAGGGAGGAGTGAATTGGATATTTGCGGATTGGGGATTGGGTATTGATGGCCAGGCAATTGCTGCAAGCAACGCAGATGCCAAGCACCGAAAAACACAAAGTAGGCTGGACGAGGCCACCGATCGTGGCAAGACACAAAAAGAGACAGAGCGACTAAGAGAGAGGGAGAGAGTGGCTGTATGAGCGGCATGCCACACGGCGCATACAGCAAGCGAGATAAGCGAAGTTGCAGCGACATTGTCAGCGCAGCGCGGAATCGCTCGTTAGCTGAGAGATACGTATACAGACAGACACTGAGAGAGACACAGAGAGACGGACACGTTCGCTGGTAGCTGCGATCCGTCATGCGGCGTAGTCAAGTAGAAAGTGCATCTGCCGCATCATCAGCTGCAACTTGCAACTTGCAACATCAACTTTGCTAAATGACAATGTTGTTTTACCGACGGCAAAACGCTGCCTGCTGCTGGCCAAGGCAACATGCCAGCCGCCATTTTGACGTTGCTCCGCCTCACACACACATACACACATACACACACACACACACACACACATACATACACATACATACACTTGCAACATACTCAACTCATTCGCATGTAATTGAAGTCGTTTATGGGAACAGACGCTGCCAAGCAGTAGCCCAACTATGTCTCCAGCTGAAGGGTTAAGTAGTGACCAGAGAGGGGGGAACGAGTGGAGGGTTGGTTAGAGTTGAGTGGTTGCCAAGGGAGAGGGAAGAGAGGTAGCCAGGCAGTCGGCCATCATCATTGAGGCCGCCAATGAGAAGCATGTGGCAACATCATTAACTGCCTTTTTTTTTGCTGTTGCCACAATTTTGCTGCGTTTTTTTTTTTTTTTTTTTTTGGTGCCCCTCATATTTATGCTTAATTTCTGTGGCTGCTGCTGCTGTTGCCGCTTCCCAGAGAAAGTAATTGGCACTTGCTGCACAAAATGGCGCCAGTGGCGCAACCATTTTGGAAGCCGCAGCAACAAAAGCAGCAGCAGAGGCATCGACTCTCAACTGTTCTCAGGGTGTTGCTGCCATTGTGACACATGACACTTGGCCCAAAGTAACTTTTGGCCAACAACAAAAAATTCAAACGAAAAAAAAAAATAAATCTATAAAAATTATAGCACAAGTGAGAAAAGGAGTAAGAGAGAGAGAGAGAGAGAGAGAGAGTGAGAGTGTGAGAGTGTGAGAGAAAGGGAGAGGCAACGTTGCTGGAGACAGTCTCAAGTCTCAAGTTGATGCAACCCCTGCCGAGGCGACAGCGCGTTCGGGTTCTTTTCGCATAAATTCACAGCGGGAGGCAATGCTCTCTTTCTCCCTCTACCTATCTCTCTCTCTCTCTCTATCCCCTTCTCTCTCCACACACACATCCCAATTGAATTTATTTTTTATGTAGTTTCTCCGCATCTTATTTGTTGTGATGGCTTTTGGAAAAGTTTTCATGTCTGCATTTCATATCATTTATTTAAGCAGCAGAAATAAAAAAAAAATGAAAAATAAAAAAAAAAATAAAAAATAAAGTAATAATAATCAGCATATGAGCTGGTAGTGGTTTGGGGGAGGGAGATATACATACATATGTATGTATGTATGTCTCTCTGATCTCTGTGGTGTCAGCGGAGTTTGATGTCTTAATCTGCGGCCATTAATATGCTCGATAAATAAACTGTATTAATTTATGCGCGTTTTTGGGAAAAGTCTCAATCTCAATCTCGATTCCGATGCTAAAACGAAACCCGAATGCCGATTATCAACATGATTATGATGAAGTCCAAGCTGATAATGATATTGTCTCTCGATTAAATATAAATGTTAATTTTTAGAGACGCTGGGCGCCGACAGAGACACAGAGAGCGAGAGAGTGGCAGAGTGGGAGAGAGGAAGAACAAAAACTTTTGGTTGCATTCTCAATGAAATTTGATGAGCGACTTGTAACCGAACACCGCCAAAAAACACACACACACACAGACGCTCAGCAAATTGTGGCGGCAGCTGAAGGACCCCAAAATACCAAGAAGTGCGCAGCACGGCAGCAAGAAGAAGAAGACTCGATATAATACTATATGATAAAAAAAAACAAATTTAATTTTTTAAAAGTTGAGAATTTTAGTTGGCAAACAGAGCGACAGGCGTCAAAGGAAGCGCTGCCTTTGCCACTGCCACACTGCTTGCCACAAAGGAACCCAGCACGGCATGTGGTGTGCGGTGTGTGGTGTGTGGTGTGCGGTGTGTTGTGTGTTGCGGCAACAGAAGCACAAGGTGTTGGCACAACCACAGCAAAGTCGCAAAAAGCCACCGCAAATGCATTTGTCGCAACGCATCAGTTTGCAAATTGTGCGATACTTAAACGCTATGTGACGCACGCGGCTGCCACATGTGGCAGAAACGCACAACACACACACACACGTATTTCATGCGCCTCTTACTTTTTAATTAAATATTTTGTTTATCTTTTAAAAATTTTCAAAAATTTAATTTTTTTTCATTTTCGCTGCATCATAATTCCCTTGAATTCGATTTCAAATTTGATTTTCTTTACTTTTCTGAATTTGAGATATTTTCCATTTTTTTCGGTTTTTTAGGTTTTTGGTCAGTTGCCACTTGACTCCGATTGACTGTTTGCCACACACCTCGATTTCAGGTTGAAAAATATCTCGTGTCATCTGTTGATCTATGTGGCAGTGTGGCACCGACAACAGTGCCACTTGTGGCAGCCAACGATCTGCACTTGATATTTGGCTTATAACTTGAAAGGCGTTAAATTTGAATTTTATTTTGATTTTCGATTCGAATCGGAATTTGAAATGCTATTGAGGTCTCTTTTGTGAGCTGAAACACCATTTGTTTCTGTCTATGTGCCACATCAAAGTGCAACATGCCACATGACTTAAGCTAACACCTTGAACTATAACTACGCTATGCCAACTGACTGACAACCAAGCAAGTTCAAGCTTCAGAATGTTAACTAATTGTGCTTACAAACTAAAATATGGCCACACTGGCCTTGAAAGTTATGTGCCAAGTATTTTTTACCATAGCATTTTTTAGTATTTTTTCGAGTTTTCTTTTTTATGTTATTATATGTAATAAACATTAATGGATTTTTAAGAAAGCTGTATGTAGTATTTATGTATACTTATTCACATTTATTTGTTATTATTAGCTGTATTAATCTATCCACACTTAGTGCCTTAGTATTGATCTATAATTAATACATTTTCAAGAAAATTTATTTTTCATTTCAGGCAGCAATATGTTGGAAAATGCAGCAGCTGAATTTCTACTAATATATTTACCAAGCAGTCTGGTTACTTATAGCTACAATACGATCATACTGATGCTAAACATGAGGTATACTAATATGCGGTAAGTTTAGAATAATTTGGTATTTTTATAGTATTTTTCTTAAAAATTTTTTAAGACATTACTTGATGTCGTTATAATTTATTTAGGAAATTAATATAGAAATTGTTTGAGTTACTTATTTTAATAATTTCATATGATTTTAACGCAGAAAAACTTCTAATATTATAATTTCTCAAATATTTCCATATAGAACCTAGTTTGGAAATATTGAGCAAACTAATTTATTTGTGCCTAAACAAAATTTCGTTCACATTCCATTCAAGAAATGTCCGTTGCTGCCCCCCCTTGGGAGTCTGGGCAACAGTAGCTGGTCCACAGTTTGTCTCCCCCTATCGATAAATGTAATCAAATTGATATCGAAATTTGTAGTTGGCCACAAAACTGGCAGAGCTCGTAAAATGTAACATAACTATGAGATTTGGAAGAGACTTTATGGCATTTACGGAGGCAGCTCCAAAAGAACCCAGAAGGAGGAATGTATGATATACTGAGGGAGAGAGAGTGTGTGTGTGTGTGTGTGTGTGTCTGCCTTTTATGTGGGCCGACTTTGGTCATATTTTAATGGCCATATAGACACACACTATAGTATACTATACCATACTATATAGCATATCGATATCCAAATGGCAAGAGCTGAACATGTATGATCGTCATCATATGACAGTTGGTCGTGTTATACATAGTCGAAGATCGAATCGAAGTGCGCGCTCGCGCATTTTTCGACAAGTTTTACGACCTTTTTATGACTTAATCCATACCGAAAGGCAACAATCAATGGTATATATACAGGTCAAGACAAGGGAGGCGGAGGTGGCGGAGAAAGAGGGGCCTGAATGAGACTGAGAAACATTGTTAGGGTGCCATACGGTGTCATAAACAATCATTTCGTAGAGTCATTCATATTTCTCTTAGCATAACAATAGCCAAATCGAACACACAGTAGAGTGATGGGGAAGGGGATGGAGTTTGGAGGGGGAGAGTCTCTGACTCGCACTCGAAATGAAATGTGGAAAAAATCGTTTAAAATAAATAAACAATTTACATTTTTAATCAATTGTTGTAGCTGTAGACAAGATCTGCAGCCACGATAAAGACAGTCAACTGTTCGTCTCTCGCTCACTCTTTGTTGCTATCTCTTTTTCAATTTTTGGGTGTGGCCGCAATTTGAAAAATGTGAAACGCAAATCAAATCAAAACCATAATCAAAATGATATAAAAATAAACATTGAATTATAAACGTAATTTGGCAATTGTTATGTGTGGCAGCGCCATCTGGCGTATGCTTTTGGCAGTCAATTATTGAAAATTTCTTCAAATTCAAAGATTTGACATTTTTCTCGTTTTGAAAAACGTTTTCTTATCTTAACAAATTACTAAGTGTCTAAGCAGTGACATCGCTACGGGTTTCTTTGGCTCTCCATTTTTTTTTAAGTTTTTTTTTTTTGGGACGTAACTTGAAGTCATCTATATGGCTTTATGATCGTAAGTAGATGTATATATACATACATATATAGAGACTATTGTCTGGTCATGCCATGAATAACATTCTTAGGCCTTTGTTTTGGGTTAGACTAGCAACCACAACGAACTGAAACTCAAACTCGAACTTGTAACTGGACTTGGACTTGGCCTGGGATGGTGATGGGGATGGGGATTGGGATTGGGGCATGGAAGTTGGAACTTGGAACTTGGAAATGTGGTACCATTTCCGCCTGCTGTCTGCCGTCTGCCGTCTCGATTTCCATTTGGGCTTTAATCCAATAAATAATTCAATTGTGTCACAAAAATCAAATCAATTGCGTGGGCAGCAGCAACCACAGCCACAGTCACAGACTCAAAACAATACGAATATGTGAGCCATATGTATCGTATCTTGGGGCATGCAACTGAGACGGAAGACTGGAGTCGGAGACTGACAGCCGTACGATACATCATACAGCGTTAGTTTTACATAATCCTACAGATACCACATACATACCAGATGCCAAATGGCGATATCACACTAGAGATGACAGTGTGATGTGGCGACTCCAACACGAAAGGCAAACGAGGAACTGGGAACAATCATTTGATACACAACATGCTGCAAAAACCCGAGAGAAACAGAGAAAAAATTCTAGAGAGAACTCAATTACTATGATCTATGAGCACAGCTTGTTTGGCTGCCTAACGGGAAGTCTCCAACTTCATTCATCTCTTGTCTTTAGCTGTCCATTTCGATTAGTCCATTGGAGGATCCTACTGGGAAAAGTCAACTATTAGTAGAGAGAGCAACACGAATGTATAAATATGGTCTCCGAATGTTAAAATAAAATGGTTCACCTTTAACATTGAAATAGCATAAAAATTTCAAAAAATGAACCGATTTTCATAATTTTTTAAATTTTGTCAATGGTTTCGATCATATTGTGAAACTGCATGATAAGATATTTCATTTTAGCAGTTTTGAATTTTTGACATTTTTTTACCATTTTTCCATACTTACCCCTTGACAAAATTATCAAAAATCGAAAAAGTTTAAACTGTAATTTTTTGACCCCAATCGATTCTGGGACTAAATACAAGCATTCTGCTTTTTATTTGAGGTCTTTCTGATGAGTATTTTACGAGATATGGCGAAAAATGCGCCAAAAAGTGACTCAAAATGACATTTTTCACAAAATCAGTTGTCAGTTCTAGTGGTGATGAACATTCTCTTAAGCTGTATTGGTTTATTTATATTGCTTTCTCCCTCTCTCTCTCTCTCTCTCTCTCTCTCTCTCTGTCTTTCTCTCTCTCTCTCTCTCTCTCTGTTTCTCTCTTTGTGTTGGTTGGCGATACTTGCGGCAAGTTTGTGCTTAGCAAATGGGATTGACAGACAATTTATAATGGGGAATGTTAATCAAAAGCAAATCACGTTGAACCTGCGGCCTTTGTGGCCAAATGACTTCATTAGCCAAAAAGGCAGCAGTCGTTGATGCCGCCACTGCAAGCCAAAAGAAGAAGTCGGAGAAGAAGAAGAGGCAGATAAAGGCAGACAATAAATTGCAAGGAGATTGCAACAAATGGCTGCAAGGCTGTTGAAAAACAGAGAATTATTAAATTGGGGATTTTTATTTTCAATTGCAACGAGCCGCACCCGCAACTAGAGCTTGCCACCAAATGCAGTTAATAACTGGGACATAATTAGAGACAGTCAAATACTCCAAGGAATCAGAAAGGGAGAGATGAAGATGCTGAGAGAGAAACCGCCACAGGAAGAGGCGAGTGGAGAGATCTGTGGGAGCAACTCAACTAGCTGCAGGCAATGATAAACTTAACTGGGTCTTAACTATGTTCCAATATTGTTAACTGTTTCTAGCCTGTTGCAACTGTCACTAGTTAGAAGAAGAAGAGGAAGACATGGATAAGGAAAAGAAGAGGAAGAAGAAGTAGAAGAGGAAGCTGTTGTGATCTCCTAAATTGGCGACACTCTCTAATCGCAGTGATCGCCTTTTGTGTCGCCACACACACAATTGCTGCTACGTGACGCAGCAACGTGCCCCAACAGAAGAACGTTGAAATAGCAGAACACGTAGAAGTTGTGGTAAAAGCAGAAGAAGACGAGGAAATAGTCAGTGTTGCACAGAGTGGAATAGGGTATAAGATAGTGCGTTGTTACTGATGTTTTATTGACAAGTTGTGATCATGATCAGTGCGTAATGAGTGTTCACTTGTTGGCCTCGCCAATTGAGCTGGCTGCGAGTCTTGCAACTTGTAACTTGCAACGGGCAACTTGCAACTACTGTTCCTGCTGCTGCTGATGCTGCTGCTGCTTTGTGGCTTGCCCCGTTTCAAGTGCCAAAAACGTGGCAGACGGCTGTCACAACAGGCGCTAAAACAAACAGCAAAAAAAAAAAAAAAATTGAGAGAAAAAACGAGACGAAATGAAATGAATTGAGAGAAACGTTAACCAGGCTATAAGCAGGCTTTTAACCAGGCTGTAAGCAAGCCTGTTAAATGCATGGAAGAGAGGGAGGGTGGCAGAGATAGAGACAGAGACGGAGACAGCGCCCTTTCTCATTTCACTGTCAGTTGGGCTGACAGGCGTGCCTCATCGCGTTGCAAGCGGCCTGCCAAAATGTTGAAACGTTTTTAGACTTGCCACACAAAAGTCCAACATAAATAATGCAGTTTTTTCCTCGTTGTTGTCGTTGTTGTTGTTGTTATTGCACGGACCACATGCAGTGCGTGCAACTTGCCACAAACAAATTTGGGTCAGTGGTGGTGGTGCCTGTGGCAGCAACTGTAGCAACAAGTGGAGTTATCTTTCTTTCTAGAAATTAAATAATAATAAAGTATAGTCTCTGCATTAGTTTTCATTAAGCGTGGCAAGTGGTTAGTGGCAAGTGGCAAGTTGCAAGTGGCAAGTGGCCTAGCTGTACGCAATGTCTTAATCATGGCCAGGCCATTTCCTGGAGAACTTCTCAGGCAAATGGTATTTGGGGTGCGAGAAGCGAGCGGTCGCGCGCATTCAGCGTGTGGCATGCAACACAGGCAGAGTCGCGTCGAACATTAACTGCGCTTTGCTTAAAATTTATGTTAATCGCTTGTTTTACTTTTAATTTCGCACTTAAAATTGTCGCCATGCCACAGCGACTCTGACTGTGACTGCGACTGTGGCAAGTTCTGTGGCAGGCACTGTGGCAGCAACAACAGGCGACACTATCGCTAGCGTTGGGAGAGCGACCAAGTCTATGTTAGTATCTAGGAACCAGTTCGTTTGTCGCTGCCAACTCTCTCACCTCTCTCTCTCTCTCTCTCTCTCTCTGACTTCTCCGCCCTCCTGCACTCCCTTTCTTCCGCTCTCCTTCTTTCGGTTTCTGTGTCTGCCTCAGGCAGAGAACTTGGCTTGTCTCTAGGCGCTGCGGCAGACAGCATCGATAAATTTTATCGATTCCTTGCTGTGGGATTTTAAAACACATCAAAAGACAATAAAATATATCACAAATACGACGATGTTTAGGAACCTGTTTAAGTCACCGAACAGGGGACAGGGCGAGAGGGGCGACAAAACTTAACTGCACTTGATGGCAATGCAACAAGGCAACAGCGTGTGCAACAACAACGTGCCACATACATGTCTATATGGCTAAAGTAGATGCCGATTCTGATTCGGATTCGGATTTCTCAGCGACTCTCGACTCTCGGCAATACCGTTGCATGTGGCCGTGGCAGCTGCCACATGCATGTGGCTAGTTGTAACCGCTCCCCACCCACCACCCCCTTTTCCTTCCTTCTTCCATCATCCTCTAGCCTTGCCCCCTAAGCTCAGTTCCAATCACTTGCATAGTTATTTTAGCATTTTATGTGTCGTCGATTGTTGTAACTGATGACAGAGAGAGGGGGATGAATAGAGCAGGGGAGAGTAGAGGGTTGCTGGTAAGGGAGAGGAAGAGGGAGAGGGAAGTGGGGTTGGAGTTGGAGATTTGGCTTGCCGCAGCTAATTGGATAAGGTAATCCCAGACAACAAAATATGAAATCGCCGACACGATATGGACAACTTGGCCAACTTAGAAAATACGCAGATTTTTATGACGCACCAAGACAGAGACAGATAGTGGCTGAGGGAATGAGATAGCCTGAGAGAGACAGAGAGAGAGAGAGAGAGAGAGAGAGAAGTGGTCAGAGGGGCATGCGAGTGGGAGCTCAAAAATTAAGGCACAATGGAGTTGAGGAGCAGCAGGAGAGGTGAAGAGACAGTGGCAGTGGGGGGGGGGGCAGAAACGGCGACAAGGCATTTATAATTAAACGTCAAATGTTGAAAGCCGAGCAAATAAATGTCAAGAGCGTAGCAATCTTTGCCTAAGCCTCGCATGACAATTTTTTTTTTCTTTTTGAATTTATATTTTTTTCAAGATTTTTAATTTTTTTATAATGTTTCGAGTTTTATTTGATTTTTATAGCAAAAGTAGTTGGAGGGAATAGAAATAACTGAGAGTCTGAGGCAGCTTAGTGAGCTCTAATAATAAATAAAAAAAATAAATTTGTTAAAAAAAGTAAAAAAAAAATCTAAATAATCAAAAAAATCAAAAAAAAATCTTAAATCTTAAATCCGAATTGGAATTGTCAGTCATGTTGTGGGGGCAAAAGGCGTTGCCCCAAACCAAGCTGAGTGTCTCTATGTGTAGGCGGATTAACACACACATACAGACAAAAAAGAGATGGCGTGAATTAGACAGAGAGAGGGAGAGAGAAAGAGAGAGAGAGAGGCATTGAGAGAAACAAAGACAGCGATAGCAGCAGCAGCTCAATTTATTTTAATTGAAAATTGTCAACAAGTTTGGAGTCGCCGCCACACTCAAGACACACACACACACACACACACAACACATACATGCACACACACACACACACACATACAGTCAAACACTTCTAATCAAGATCGCCAAATGTTTTTCATTATTTGTGTTTTTTTGGCTGCGCTACGCCCACTTTTTGTGGCAGTGGGCGTCAACGTTGTCGTCCAGTTCTAAAAAAGCTGCAGCTGCAAATGCGGCAAAATGCGGAAATGTTGCAAGCAGCAAACAGCGTGGCAAAGGCAACGAGTGCACACGTAAATTAGCATAAATAGATTTCAATCACTTGGCAATAATTTCATTATGAGTGAGCGAGATAGCGGTACAGATAGACGTTAGAGCGAGAAAGAACGAGAGAGAGAGATAGAGAAACAGACAGAGAGCGAAAGAGAGAGGGAGATCGTTTTTATTGATGCTGCTTTTGGCCAAAGTCAAATATGGCTTTGAACTTGGACTTTTGCGCCAATATAATACGCTCACACAGCGGGGCCAACTTGCCACAAAACCAAACGAAGTGTGCAACAAAGTGAGAGACAGAGAGAGAGAGAGAGGGAGAGAGCATGGTGGCAGCTATGCTAACAAGGCTAAGCTGAACTCGCTGGCTGCGTAGCAACTCTGGCTAAAATATTAATCAGCCAGCAAAAATGCATGCAACATGCGGCAGCCAGTGAGGTGGCAGGCGGCAGGCAGCCGTGGCAAGTTTCGCCAAGCTGTTGCAGCACTAAAAACGATTAATTCGCAGCGGGGCGGATGTGCAACAATGACCTGCGAGACGATTCAACGGTTGCTAGTTGCCAGTTGCAGTTGCAAAGCCAAAAATTCAATAATAATATGAGATATATGAGCAGATATAGACAGATATGATATGCTATGCGTGTATGGATAGCTCAGACTTGCCTCAGTTATATTATTCAGCCAGTCCAACTCTCAGACTTTCCAGGAATCGCCTAGAGTTCCTTTAACTGGAATTGATTTGTTTGGGAAGTAACAGTGAATGTAAAGTCAGAGTGATATTTTTGGCATTAAGTTTATTATGGAAATATGTTACATATTTCAATGTATTAAAAAGAATTAAAAAAAAATATATATATTTAAAATCATAGTATCATAATCTTTTTTTATTGATTATATTGTTATGCATAATAAAATATTATTATTATTACTATTATTATTATTATTATTATTATTATTATTATTATTATTATTATTATTATTATTATTATTATTATTATTATTATTATTATTATTATTATTATTATTATTATTATTATTATTATTATTATTATTATTATTATTATTATTATTATTATTATTATTATTATTATTATTATTATTATTATTATTATTATTATTATTATTATTATTATTATTATTATTATTATTATTATTATTATTTATATTGTTTATATTATTCCTATTATTATTTTTATTATTGTTCTTATATTATTATTATTGTTATCATCATCATAATCGTATCTCCTTTAAGTTGATTCTACACTTACTTAATTGAAGCATATGTTTAACATTTAATTACTTCCCATTCCATATAAAAGATAATGTAAATATTTATAAAAATACCAAAAAAAAAGCAATTTTTAATAAATTAAAAAAATGTATTCTTTATTCTTTTGCAGGTAATTATGGCATAGCAATAAGCACACATTTGATCTGCGGATATATGCATATAGGCAGAAACCTTTGCTGTTGGCATTTGCTGTGATTGTTGCTGCTGCTGCTCATCATTTGGACTGGCAAAGAAGAGTCATTTCTCATGTTGCAAAGATTTATGGCTTCCACCTTCTCGTCGCATGTGGAAGCCAAAGCTAAAGCCAACAGCAGCAAAACGCCTCATGTGGCTGCTGTACGGCAACAGCAACAACAGCAACAACAGCAACAACAGCAGCAACAACAGCAGCAACAACAGCAACAACAATAAACTGACATTCGCACTAAAATTGAATTCTGCGTTGCGCGTTGTTTTGTGCGGGCCCACATGAAGAAGAAGCAGAAGAATCAGAAGAAGATGAAGGAGAATCGGTGCAGCAGCAGCAGCAGATGACGATGAAGAAGAAGCAGATGAGGCAGAAGTTGCTGCTCCCGCTATGATTGATCACTAAATTGCACAAGCTTAAGCGGCGCAAGCCCATGACGCGCCTCAAGATGAGCATGAGAAGAATCTTTGCCAGACAGCAACAGCAGCAGCAGCAGGAGCAGGAGCAGAGGCGGGAGAGTCACCAAAGTTGTAAGTGGAAGGGGCAGAGGTGGCAATCTTCATGTGTGTGTGTGTGTGTGTGTGTGTGGATCAACGGTAGGCAACTCCGACAGAGAGACGCAACCAATGCCTTTTGATGGGGCGCATTTTGGGCGCTTTTTGTTGTTGTTGTTGTTGCGCATTTTTGTTGCATGCTTACAATCAGATCTGTCAGATCAGTTTCCTCTTCTTTATTGTATTGCTGTTGTCCTGCCCCTGCCACTGCCCCTGCCCCTGCTCCACAATCTCCAACTCCATCTCCTGCCCCTGCCTCAGTTTGCAGCATTTTGTTTTGTTTTTTCGTTTTTTTTGGTGGCGTGGCAAAGTCTGTGGCATTTATTTAATCCGCGACAGCCGCAAGTTGCAGCAACTGAAATTTTTTTCGTTCTTTTTGTTTTTTTTTTTCTCTTAGGGCGTTGCATGGGGCGTTTTATTGTTATATCGACACCAGTAGTTTTGTTGCACCAAAAGTTTTGCCATCATTTGCATTAGCCGTGGCAAGTTGCATGGAGGGGGGACATGAGAAGAGTGGCATTAAGGGCAGCAAAGTCACACACTCAGTTAGGAAGATGGAGAGAGGGAGAGAGTGAGAGAGGGAGAGAGTGAGAGAGGGAGACGGTGACAGTCAGACCACCAAAAAAGGTGGCAAGTTCTGTTGCGTCTCCGAAGTTGTGTTGCCAGTTGTTTTTTCTGGTTTCTTAGTTTTTTTTGTTGGCCATTAAAATCGCTCATTGAAAATATTTTAAGTGTTTTTTTATATGTCATTTTATGGCCAACTCAATAGCACTCCCTCTCTCTCTATTTCTCTCTCTCTCTCAGTCACTATCTTCCTATCACTCTCACTCGCGCTCTCTCTCTCTCTCTAGGGAGAATTTGTTTATCGTTAATGGCTCCATTTACGATGTGATTCTTGATGGAATATACTTATGCATATGGGGCACTAACATACATAGCTGGGCGCTGTTTGTTGTGGCAGCTTCCTGTGCGCTTGCCACACATGCAACACAGACAGCTCGCGCTTATCCAGCAGCTTCCGTTGCTCAATGGTTGACATTAGATTGAGAGCCCATCTATGCCTATTTCCCTGCCTTCCCTCTCTTTCCCTTTCTTTGTTGCTGCTTCATTTTTTAACTATTTTATTTTATTATTATTATTATTTTCTTTTTTTGGGATGGGGAGGTTATAAAAATGCAAATGGACATTCATAACAATAATATGGGGAATGTGTTAACGCGTTGCCCAAAAATGGACAAACATTTTCACACCTCGTCGGCAAGAAGGCAACTGGCAACTGACCAGGCCAAGAGTTGTTGCCGCTGTTGCTGCTTATGGACTCGATTTCATTTATGGTCAAAACTGTTGGCAATAGAAAGCCGCCTGCAATATATCCAGCTCTCTTTCTAACTGTCTTATTCGCTCGCTCTCTCTCTCTCTCCCCCTCACTCTCTGTCTCTGTCTCCTTTTTGCTGTCAGTGTGAAATTAAGTTATTGCCTTTTATTGGCAGCAACTTCAACAACAAACTTGGCCAACATGGGATGCGCATTTATTATGCTACTGCTACTTGCCCCAACCGGAAAAAGCCACAAACTAAGCAAAACAACAACAATTGGCGCCCTTGGCAGCCGCAGCAGCAGCAGCAGCAGCAACAACATCAACAACAGCAGCAATAAGCCAAAATAAAATCCACAAATATGCGGCAACTGCACAATGTGGCATGCCACAGTCTCGCCCAAACTCTCGACTGTCTCGTGTGGCATTTGCATGCCACATACACATACATACATACATGCATACATACATAAAAGCCATGTTGTTGCCCTGACAGTGGCCTAGAGTTGCTCATGTTGCCTGACCTAACAACATGTTGCTGATGTTGCCGATGTTGCCGATGTTGCTGATGTTGCCATTGTACGCTGAGAAGGCGGCACTTGTACGAGTTGCGAGATGATATCTCTCTTAGACTATATATTCCAACTTCAGTTGCAGTTGTAAGTTGCAGTTGTTGTTGCAACTGTGCCAGTGATTGTTGCTGTTGGTGTTGCTGTTGCAGATGCTGTGGGTCAGCAGCAACTGGTTGCTGTTGCTTGCGCGCATTTTAATTGAATTAACATTTTTACTAGTGTAATGATTTCAATTAGTTTGCACCTCGCCACATCTACTTGTGCCACAGTCTTAGTATGTGAGTGTGTGTGTGTATGTCTGTGTGTGTGTGTGTGGCAGACAATGTTGCAAGTTGCTGGCAGGCAGCTGCCTTGTTGCTGCCTGTTTGCTGTTGCCATTGCCAACATTAGCAGCTATGGCTGAGTGTCGTTCTCTCTCTCTCACTCTCACTCTTAGTCTATCTCCATCTCGTTTTCGCTTTCTTATTCTATCTCTCTCTCTTTGTCTGTCTGCGATCTGCGTTGTGTTTTGCTGTTGCTGTTGCTGCTGCTGTTGCTGCTCGATTTGGCTGCCGGCTGCACATTTGCATTAATTGCTTGTTGCTGTTGCTGTTGTCCTGCCTTCTGCCAGCTCTGCTGTTGCTGTTACTGTTGCTGCTGCTGCTGCTGCTGCTGTTTCTCTCTCCTTCTCTTTCGATGTCCCTCTTTGTCTCTCTGTCGCTTGTTGAACTGCACGTGTTTGTTTTTGGCATTGTACTCGTGTTTGGCTTACTAATGGCTTAATAGTTTTATTGCTCCATCGATTTGCATTCAAGTTTGGTTGCAGTTGCCCCCGCTACCACCGCAACTGCCACCGAAGCTGCAACTGGAATGTTGCAGCAACAGTTGCCTGTATGTGTGTGTGTGTGTGTGTGTGTGTGTGTGTTGCTGACCCGAGCAAAGCTCACAAATCATGGACACTCTGACACGAATTTCGCATGCTCTGCCAACTTGACGCTCTTTAGCTCTCATTCTACTACCATCTCGCTCTTTCTCTCTCTCTCTCTCTCTGTCTCTGTCTCTCTCTTGCTTTTGCTATCTCACTCAATCATTCTCCATCTCGTTCTGTCTCTCTCTCTCGTTCTCTGCGATTGTCAACTGTCCGTGTGTCATTTCAAAATGCGTTCCCTGCGTCGACGTCGTCGTCGTCGTCGTCGTCGTCTTCGTTATCTGCAGTCGCATTCATTTTCGATTTTATTTTTGCCTGCCTTTTGACGGCAAAACAAGCCCAAGTAGAAAAAGAAGAAGAAGTGGCATCAACTGAAGTAGAAGAAGCAACAATAACGTAAAGGGGCTGGAGTTGAAGCTGCGCTGGGACTGTGGACAGAGGAACTGGTACTGCGTCGGCGTTGCTAAAAGGCTCCAGCCGCACTGATAACAACAACAACAACAACAGCAGCAGCAAAAACAACAACAATAACAACATAGAGAACAACAACAACAACAAAGAGAGCCCTGACGATCTCTGGCTGCGCCGGCGCAACTCTTGGTTGGTCCTGCCGGGCATGCATTAACTTTAAGTGTAGGTTACTGATAAGCGTGCCTCCGACTCCGGTTCCAAAACTCTGACTCTGTGCCTCAGACTGTGATACATCGCCAACTAGCTGTCTCACTTACTCATTACTTCCCTCTCTCTTACTCACTGTCTCTTGTTTCCATGCTCACTCTCAGTTTGTCTGTTATTGTGCGTGTGCTACTTCGTATATCCTGTGCGCTTTAAAACAGACCAAAAGGGTATTATGAGTTTGTCAGAATGCGAGCCCAGTCCGCGCCTCTTTTTCAGAAGAGATTCTGATGAGATTTGGTATGTATATATGTATGAATATATTTGGTATCTAGAGTCCTGTTTTCCTTATATTAATGTATATTTATTTGTATTTATCAAATTTAAAGTTATATTAAACCATGCATCTTTGTCGTTTGATATTCGTAAAGTTTCATTCTTTTCTTGAGTAAAATATATATATTGAATGCGAAATGAATATTTTTTGTAATAAATTTAATAAGTGAAGGATCTGTACAGCTTAAAGTACCTTAACATCACATGATTAGATTGTGTAAGTGAAGCCAAACATCAATTCTGTATGACGTGATGTGTTATAGGATTTAGATTTTAGTCTTGTTTACAAGAGATAGCTCATTATTGGAAGACAGAAGTCAGAACATCTTGGACACTTGGTTTCTGTATGCTTGTTGTAGTGCCGATATGTGATTGCCAAATGTTAGACTTCTATCCAGAGTGACACCCAAGTACTTGTGAGCTGACGAGTGGCTTATAACGCTTCCATTTAGAGTTACACCGGGACAGCTGCGGACTCTATTTATGAGAGGTTATATTGGCGCATTTGCTAGCGTTGATGCAAATGTTCCATTTCTTCGGCAATTCTTGAAAAGAGTCCAAGTACTCTTGTAGTGCACTCGTGGCGTGAAATATGTTGTCGTTTTTAGTAAGCACTGCTTACACATTACGATGCGCGACAAGGACTATCATCCTGCCAAACGACATCCGAAATGTCCTTAAACTGGAGGAGCTAGAGGACATTTAGTGGTTTTCGGCCGAATTTTATGATGTCCTACCCTAAAATTTTTAAAAACTCTGCATACCCTCAAAAGTATGCCACTAAAATTTATTTTGGACTTTAAAATTATTTTGAGGAAAAATTTGTATTTTTTAGCCATAAAATTTAGCTAAAATTCACAAAATGTCCTGTAACTCTGCCAATTTAAGGACGAATTCGATGTCCCTTGGCATGATTTTAGCCCTTAATATCCTGCATCTATTGACATCTCAAAAAGGATAAATGTCCTTACAGGACTCAAGAAAAATCAAACTTTCTATAAACAGAGAAATCCTTATATCCCGGCCATATCCTTCCCGATCCTGGCGACTCCTGTGGCAGTCGATGCGCGCCAACAAGGACTATCATCCTGCCAAAGGACATCCGAAATATCCTTAAACTGGAGGAACTGGAGGACATTTAGTGGTTTTCGACCGAAAACGCCCATAAGTATGCTAGAATTTTCAGTTTCGGTGTGCTAAAGTGTGCTACAAGTTCCTGCTCCAACGCCCAGAAGTGTGCTAAAAATTTTTAGTGAGTCATTCGATGCGCTTTAACGTCCGAAAGTATGCTACAATTTTTTAATGTGTCAATCGATGCGCTTCAACGCCCTATAGTGAGCTACAAATTTTTTTTACGACCCCAAAAAGTATGCTACTAAATATTTTTATTGTATCGATCGATGCTCCTCAACAAGAGTAATATTCTGGCCCAAAGGACATCTAAATCGTCCTGGTACTTTTTGAATTATCCTGCTTTTACTGATTTTTAACAGACCCATAGAGTATGCTACAAAATATTTTAATTATATCTTACTTTAAAATATTTCCATGCTCTGCAAACCCTCTAAAGTATGCCACAAAAATTTATTTTAGACTTACCAGGAGACCAGAAATCACCAGCAAGTTGCTAAAAAGCACATGGGAGTGCTGCTGACTTGATTCAGTTACTGAGCAAGTCTGTTTGCCTGCCATTTTTCACGATTTCGGAAATTTAAATTTAAATTTTTCTTATTTAGATTAAATTATAATATATTTTATTGATTTTCATTTTGTTTCTGTTTTACTTATATTAGGAATTCTCTTAATGATTTAATCACAATTCTCAGAAACTATAATCCTAGAGTGCCAGAAACTTCATATTATTAGGTTGTACACATGTCCAAAAATTTTAAAAATTAAATAACTTCAGTAACTGTAAACTTCTGGGGCACCGCAGTTTACTTGCTAGAAATCTGATTCCAGCTAGACCTTTGAGGCGTCTTAAGAGGCAAGGATTTGCCAAAACAATGAGGCGACAATAGCGCTTACCCACCCATACTACAACACAATCCTAAAACACATCAATATACATATGTAATCGCCATGCAAAATTGACGTTTGGTTCCACTTACACAACCCAACCATGTGATGTTAAGGTACTTAAAGATGTACGGATTCTTCACTTATTAAATATATTAAAAAAAAAAAAAAAAAAAAAAACTTTAAAGATATATAAAATATTATTGCATTAAATGTAAATACAATGAAAGTCATATAATCAATTTAAAAATATAAATACAAATTTTAGCACATGGTGTCTCATAGTCGGGACCACTCGACTATAACTTTTTTACCTGTTTCACCCTGCCTTGGCTGCTGCATAGCAAGTTCGTGCCTCAAGTCTTTTGTTTAATGCAGAGCATTATGTTGTTGCTGTTTGCGTCCTGCATATGCATAAATAAGTGCGATAAGAGCGCGCACTTGGCACTCCAAATTCAACTTGCGATTCCCCAAATTTAAAATGCTCTTTGCATGCCCCTCATTTTTGTTGTTGTTGTCGCATCGCTGAATGACATACGATGTGTTGGCGCTGCAGTTCTTTAGGCCAAAAGCCTGTCACCAAAGCAGCCTCGGAATCCACGCCAAGCGACAGAAACAGTTGTGTGGCGCGTAAATTGATATTCAGGTTTTTTTACTTACAATTCTCTCTTTTTTTCATTTTTATTTTGATTTTATTAATATAAGTACAGATATATATATTTTTGTTTAGCTTTAGCGTGGCATAAAACGCGCACAAATCAGCGTTAAAAATTAATTGTCTGTTATTATCGTGGATTATTAATAATAATTTATTCTAAGCTCAAGTTCGTGTTGAAGTTCGACTACCAAAAGTCTGACAACTTCCAGGCTGAGTGTTTGTGAGTGTGTGTGTGGACGAGTTGTGAAGTGTACATTAATAAATAGCAAGTGGCAGACAGCAGCCAACAGAGAGAAGGAGAGATGGAGTTGGAGCTGGAGCTGGGCAGGGAGTTGACGGCCCCCAGTAATTACTGGTCATTTGGCAAGTGTTTACTTTGCGCTTAGACCTGGGCGTGCCCGTCATTTGTCTTAATAAAGCACAAACCAAAAAAAAGCAGTTGCCTGAGCAAAAGCAGACGCAAAAAGAAAACGAAACTACAACTGCCAAAAAGTCAAGCTCAACTCATTTACATAAATGTTGCTACCCAAAAAAAAAAAAAAAATTGTTTAAAAATATTTTGGCTGAAGAAGCAACCAAGCACATGTAATGCGCCTAATTACCAGTGCTGTTCGAAAATGTTGAACCAGTTGCCACTCACACACAGACTGACAATCATCATAATCACCATGATGATCATCATCATGATGATGCTGCAGCAGAGTCTGTGGCATGACTCAGATGCGGCGGCCCAAAAACGAAAAAATGCAGAAATTTATATGGGTAACAACTCGAAGGAATTTGTCAAAGCCTCAGCTTGGCATGAGCAGCAGCAAGTTGACTTTGTTGCTTTTGTATTTTTTTTCCATTTTGTTTTTTTTTTTTTTTGTGCTTTGTTCGATGCGCATTAAATGGCAGCAATTTGTTTTGGGCAACTGTCACAGAAGTTGGCACAATTGCGGCTCAGTTTGTCAGAGTTCCTTTTTTTGGGTTGTTACTTTACGGACTCCAAAGATGCCCAGCTACTGTATGTGTGTGTGTGTGTGTTTGGGTGTGTGTAACTTAAGACAGTTTTCACTGCAAACTTAATTAACTCGTTGCTGTCGCATTTGGCTGCCTTTCACCTTCCCTGACTTTTTTCCTACCTGACTGCCCTTGGGTACCCTGGCAACCTCAACTAACCGCAGAGTGTCAGTGGGTTTCGGAATGCGTTTTGTAGTTTGATAGCATTGAGTGCAACATCTGGGATCTGCTGCTGATTGTTGCATAGTTGAATAGTTGGTGTGTCTCACATTGTGGCTTTTACTATTCAAATTACAAAACGGCAGATACAAAACGAATAGAAAGTGGGCGGCAGTCGAGCGCAAAAGCAAACCCACTGAGCTTTCTTGTTGCCACCCAAACTCACCTACCCCCACAGCATCTGGTCCACACTTACTGCTCTTTCCCTATCCGATTTCCATTCACTCATATGTGGTTCCCATTTCTCTCAGTTCCTAGGGTTTCGTTACGCCCTGCAATTCAGGTCAACAAAGTTGCCAATCACTTCATCCGGTCAAACTGATGCCATTGGATATTCACTTCTGGGAAAGACGCCAAACAGCCAACTTAGTTTATTAAAAAAGAATCAAAAATATATAATCAGTTACTCTTTGACAAAGTTATTGCCGTGCAAAGATTAGAGAAGACTAGCAATATGAAAATTGATTTTAAGAGTAATTTTTCCCATTATTGGCCATATCTCGTAAAATACTCATCAGAAAGACCTCAAATAAAAAGCAGAATGCTTGTGTTTAGTCCCAGAATCGATTGGGGTCAAAAAAATTACAGTTTAAAATTTTTCGATTTTTGATGATTTTGTCAAGGGGTAAGTATGGAAAAATGGTAAAAAAAAGTCAAAAATTAAAAACTGCCAAAATGAAAAATCTGTTGATGCAGTTTCAAAATATGATCGAAACCATTGACAAAACTGAAAAAATAATGAAAATCGGTTAATATTTGACAAAGTTATGGCAGATCGAAATTTGGAGGAGAGTGACATAGTGAAAATTGCCTTGTTTAGTCACTTTTTTGGCACATTTTTGGCCATATCTCGTAAAATACTCATCAGAAATACCTCAAATAAAAAGCAGAATGCTTGTATTTAGTCCCAGAATCGATTGGGGTCAAAAAAATTACAGTTTAAAATTTTTCGATTTTTGATGATTTTGTCAAGGGGTAAGTATGGAAAAATGGTCGAAAAAAGTCAAAAATTAAAAACTGCCAAAATGAACAAACTTTTAATGCAGTTTCAAAATATGATCGAAACCATTGACAAAACTGAAAAAATTATGAAAATCGGTTGATATTTGACAAAGTTATGGCAGATCGAAATTTGGAGGAGAGTGACATAGTGAAAATTGGCATTTTGAGTCACTTTTTTGGCACATTTTTGTCCATATCTCGTAAAATACTCATCAGAAATACCTCAAATAAAAAGCAGAATGCTTGTATTTAGTCCCAGAATCGATTGGGGTCAAAAAAATTACAGTTTAAAATTTTTCGATTTTTGATGATTTTGTAAGTATGGAAAAATGGTAAAAAAAGTCAAAAATTAAAAGCTGCCAAAATGAACAAACTTTTGATGTAGTTTCAAAATATGATCGAAACCATTGACAAAACTGAAAAAATTATGAAAATCGGTTGATATTTGACAAAGTTATGGCAGATCGAAATTTGGAGGAGAGTGACATAGTGAAAATTGGCATTTTGAGTCACTTTTTTGGCACATTTTTGTCCATATTTCGTAAAATACTCATCAGAAAGACCTCAAATAAAAAGCAGAATGCTTGTATTTAGTCCCAGAATCGATTGGGGTCAAAAAAATTACAGTTTAAAATTTTTCGATTTTTGATGATTTTGTCAAGGGGTAAGTATGGAAAAATGGTAGAAAAAAGTCAAAAATTAAAAACTGCCAAAATGAAAAATCTGTTGATGCAGTTTCAAAATATGATCGAAACCATTGACAAAACTGAAAAAATTATGAAAATCGGTTGATATTTGACAAAGTTATGGCAGATCGAAATTTGGAGGAGAGTGACATAGTGAAAATTGGCATTTTGAGTCACTTTTTTGGCACATTTTTGTCCATATCTCGTAAAATACTCATCAGAAAGACCTCAAATAAAAAGCAGAATGCTTGTATTTAGTCCCAGAATCGATTGGGGTCAAAAAAATTACAGGTTAAAATTTTTCGATTTTTGATGATTTTGTCAAGGGGTAAGTATGGAAAAATGGTAAAAAAAAGTCAAAAATTAAAAACTGCCAAAATGAAAAATCTGTTGATGCAGTTTCAAAATATGATCGAAACCATTGACAAAACTGAAAAAATGATGAAAATCGATTGATTTTTGACAAAGTTATGGCAGATCGAAATGTGGAGTAGAGTGACATAGTGAAAAGTGGCATTTTGAGTCACTTTTTTTGGCACATTTTTGACCATATCTCGTAAAATACTCATCAGAAAGACCTCAAATAAAAAGCAGAATGCTTGTATTTAGTCCCAGAATCGATTGGGGTCAAAAAAATTACAGTTTAAAATTTTTCGATTTTTGATGATTTTGTCAAGGGGTAAGTATGGAAAAATGGTAAAAAAAGTCAAAAATTAAAAACTGCCAAAATGAAAAATCTGTTGATGCAGTTTCGAAATATGATCGAAACCATTGACAAAACTGAAAAAATGATGAAAATCGATTGATTTTTGACAAAGTTATGGCAGATCGAAATTTGGAGGAGAGTGTCATAGTGAAAATTGCCTTGTTTAGTCACTTTTTTGGCATATTTTTGACCATATCTCGTAAAATACTCATCAGAAAGACCTCAAATAAAAAGCAGAATGCTTGTGTTTAGTCCCAGAATCGATTGGGGTCAAAAAAATTACAGTTTAAAATTTTTCGATTTTTGATGATTTTGTCAAGGGGTAAGTATGGAAAAATGGTAAAAAAAAGTCAAAAATTAAAAACTGCCAAAATGAAAAATCTGTTGATGCAGTTTCGAAATATGATCGAAACCATTGACAAAACTGAAAAAATGATGAAAATCGATTGATTTTTGACAAAGTTATGGCAGATCGAAATTTGGAGGAGAGTGACATAGTGAAAATTGGCATTTTGAGTCACTTTTTTGGCACATTTTTGTCCATATCTCGTAAAATACTCATCAGAAAGACCTCAAATAAAAAGCAGAATGCTTGTATTTAGTCCCAGAATCGATTGGGGTCAAAAAAATTACAGTTTAAAATTTTTCGATTTTTGATGATTTTGTCAAGGGGTAAGTATGGAAAAATGGTAAAAAAAAGTCAAAAATTAAAAACTGCCAAAATGAACAAACTTTTGATGCAGTTTTAAAATATGATCG
Organism: Drosophila quadrilineata; assembly: GCA_018150725.1. Classification (NCBI taxonomy): domain Eukaryota; kingdom Metazoa; phylum Arthropoda; class Insecta; order Diptera; family Drosophilidae; genus Drosophila; species Drosophila quadrilineata. The sequence goes on from JAECWN010000407.1 coordinate 5,361,846, forward strand.
AAACCATTGACAAATCTGAAAAAATTATGAAAATCGGTTGATATTTGACAAAGTTATGGCAGATCGAAATTTTGAGGAGAGTGACATAGTGAAAATTGCCTTGTTTAGTCACTTTTTTGGCACATTTTTGACCATATCTCGTAAAATACTCATCAGAAAGACCTCAAATAAAAAGCAGAATGCTTGTGTTTAGTCCCAGAATCGATTGGGGTCAAAAAAATTACAGTTTAAAATTTTTCGATTTTTGATGATTTTGTCAAGGGTAATGGAAGGGTATGGAAAAATGGTAAAAAAAGTCAAAAATTAAAAACTGCCAAAATGAAAAATCTGTTGATGCAGTTTCAAAATATGATCGAAACCATTGACAAAACTGAAAAAATTATGAAAATCGGTTGATATTTGACAAAGTTATGGCAGATCGAAATTTGGAGGAGAGTGACATAGTGAAAATTGCCTTGTTTAGTCACTTTTTTGGCAAATTTTTGGCCATATCTCGTAAAATACTCATCAGAAATACCTCAAATAAAAAGCAGAATGCTTGTATTTAGTCCCAGAATCGATTGGGGTCAAAAAAATTACAGTTTAAAATTTTTCGATTTTTGATGATTTTGTCAAGGGGTAAGTATGGAAAAATGGTAAAAAAAGTCAAAAATTAAAAACTGCCAAAATGAACAAACTTTTGATGCAGTTTCAAAATATGATCGAAACCATTGACAAAACTGAAAAAATTATGAAAATCGGTTGATATTTGACAAAGTTATGGCAGATCGAAATTTGGAGGAGAGTGACATAGTGAAAATTGGCATTTTGAGTCACTTTTTTGGCACATTTTTGTCCATATCTCGTAAAATACTCATCAGAAAGACCTCAAATGAAAAGCAGAATGCTTGTATTTAGTCCCAGAATCGATTGGGGTCAAAAAAATTACAGTTTAAAATTTTTCGATTTTTGATGATTTTGTCAAGGGGTAAGTATGGAAAAATGGTAAAAAAAAGTCAAAAATTAAAAACTGCCAAAATGAACAAACTTTTGATGCAGTTTCAAAATATGATCGAAACCATTGACAAAACTGAAAAAATTATGAAAATCGGTTGATATTTGACAAAGTTATGGCAGTTCAAAATTCAGAGAAGACTGACATTATGAAAATTGGCATTTTTGGCACATTTTTGGGCATATCTCGTAAAATACTCATCAGAAAGACCTCAAATAAAAACCAGAATGCTTGTGTTTAGTCCCAGAATCGATTGGGGTCAAAAAAATTACAGTTTAAAATTTGTCGATTTTTGATGATTTTGTCAAGGGGTAAATATGGAAAAATGGTCGAAAAAAGTCAAAAATTAAAAACTGCCAAAATGAACAAACTTTTGATGCAGTTTCAAAATATGATCGAAACCATTGACAAATCTGAAAAAATAATGAAAATCGGTTGATATTTGACAAAGTTATGGCAGTTCAAAATTCAGAGAAGACTGACATTATGAAAATTGGCATTTTTGGCACATTTTTGGGCATATCTCGTAAAATACTCATCAGAAAGACCTCAAATAAAAACCAGAATGCTTGTGTTTAGTCCCAGAATCGATTGGGGTCAAAAAAATTACAGTTTAAAATTTTTCGATTTTTGATGATTTTGTCAAGGGGTAAGTATGGAAAAATGGTAAAAAAAGTCAAAAATTAAAAGCTGCCAAAATGAACAAACTTTTGATGCAGTTTGAAAATATGATCGAAACCATTGACAAAACTGAAAAAATAATGAAAATCGGTTGATATGTGAGAAAGTTATGGCCATTCAAAATTTCAATTATGCTGACTTTGTGAAATTGGCATTTTAAGTTACAAAAATTATGAAAATCGATTGATTTTTGGCATAGTTATGACAGTTCGAAGTTTGATATATATATATATATGTACTTAGTTTGTAAAGTATTGATCGGAAAATCCACAGTCTCTTTGCTTCAAGTGAACAAGCGTTTGGAGCGTTTGAAACTTAGGTGGCTTCTGCTCTAGAGATTGAAGAGTGTGCATACTTCGGTTATGGGAGGGCATCGGCGTGGAATATAGTGTCGTAGTACCGGTCGAGTATATATCTGAAACAAGGCAGTAAAAATTTAACGACTTTTGTTTGTTTGGAGTTGGTGGCGTTGCCCGCCCAAAGATATCTATGCTAACATGCATTTGTATGTATATTCGAGGCAATAAATTGTGCAATGATTATAAAATGTGATATAAATGCTATATAAAGAAATAACATGTAATTATTGTAAAATTAAGATAGTTTATTATTAAAATTAGGAAACCATAAAGCTGCGTCTTAAATTGCCCAACGCACAACGTCGTATTCACTTTTCATTCATTAGGCAGCAACACAGCAAACAGTTTACGATGTTGCACTTAGCACCTAGTTGCAGTGTGGCAGCAACATACAAAGTGGGTATGAGGGGAGACATCAGAAAGGTTGGCAACAGGAGAAATCAAGGTATTTCGAATAGCTTGGTCCAAATTGTAAAATATTTGCAATTTCTCAATTTGCAAATTGCTTAAATTAGCCAAGGTGAAGTAAGTTAGGGCATGGTAAGTTGAAGTTCGCTGGCGACAACATGTGGCACGTTGCAAGTTTGGCATTGGCACCCACCCAATGTGATGTTGCGTTGCAGTCGCAACATTTTGATGGCGCATGGCGGCATTTATGCTGATTATGTTGCATATAAATTCCAAGCAACATTCAGTGAGAGAGAGAGAGAGAGAGAGAGAGAGAAAGAGACAAAGTGTGGCAAGGCAAAAGGGAAGTGAGTTGCCTGTTGGGGAATGTTTACACGCGTTCTGAGAGGGGGTTCAAGACTGCCGCTTGCGTTTATTTGTCCCTGGCCATGGACGAACTGGGACGGTTCATAAATTTAGCTGCAGCTTTTGGCTTTAACTCGTTCAACGCACTTGAGGTTGCAGCCAAAGACAACGCGGCCAACAAGCAACCAACCAACTAAGCAGCAACATCAACAACAGCAACAACAACAACAACAACAACTGTAGGTAAGAGGAAATCTCAACGACGACAACGAAAAATAAAGTTGCATACAAATTGTTGCCGTGGCTCTGTTGCTGCTGCTGCTGCTGCTCCTCTCTTTGCTGCTGTTGTTATTGTTGCTGTTTACCTTGTTGGACCATTGGACACTTGGGCACTTGTGTCATATCAGCACAGCATCCCACCGCACATGCCGCCAACACTTGCCACGTCTCCACACCCCAAGCTCCATCTCCATCTCCAGCTAAGGCAAACATTTTAGCCTTTTGAGCGCGTCTTGACGACAGATTTAGACGTTAAGCAGCCGCGTTAAGTGTCCCCTGGGAAAACGCGGCTAAGCATTTACCCCCGTCTGTCATCCACCTCTCCTCTGCACCATCTTCGCCACCGAACCCTGCCTTGTTCTCTCTGAGTGTATGTTGACAAAACGAGCAAAGCTACGAGTTGTTCATGTTGCTGTTGCTGTTGCTGCTGTTGTTGCTGCTGTTGTTGCTGCTGTTGTTGCTGCTGTTGTTGTTGTTGTTGTTGCTACTGCCATGTTGCTCAAGTGTTGCCGCGTTGCCGTTGTCGATTTTGTGGCAGCAACTGCAATTTGTTTAGCCATAGATGCAATCGCCGTCCACAAAATTTTAACACCATTCGCTGACCAGCGGCAACTTTTTTAGCTGTTTTTTTTTTAGCTATTTATTTTTAGCCATGATTTTCCTTTTTCTTGACTTTTTTGAGTTTTCGCAGTTTGCGCATTTTAGCGGTTCGCTTGTTTGTCTCACTTTGCTGCATATTTTCGCGCCTAATTTGCGGCTAACCACAGCCACACCTCCAAAGGTGGCATGCAACTCGGCAGCCAGGCGGCGGCAAGTACGCTGTCTCTCGTGGGTGCATATGCAACGCGCAATCTAGATTTGATGTGGCACAAAACAGCTGCACAGTGGGCCAATCGATTTGCCGGACGCGCCACGCTGCCACAGCCGCCTCAATGATCCGGCTGCAATTTTCAATCATAAATAATGCTAAAGTAGCCGCAATTTGTTGCCGCCGCTGTTGCAAGTATCGATTTTTAAAGCTCACACACAGACAGACTCCAACTTTATTGTTATTAAACTGTCGATTATTTATGCGGCATGCGGCATGCAACATGTGGCATGCCACACATCAACTGCTGCTGCGGCTGCTGCCAGCAAATTAAATTGCGCTAACCACAATGCAGGCCAAGTTGAGAGTTCTCATTTCAATTGTTAAACGACTCGACCGTTTGCCCGCTTTGATTGATTGCCACACGGCCGAGTGTTGGGGGGGGGGTTCAGATGGGGCACGATTGGGAGGAGGTTGTATCAAGTGAGTCAGTCACTTAGTTGTTGTGGTTGTGGTGGAAATTCAATCGGCCCAAAACGCTTAGCCACATCAAAAGGCGGTGGCACTGTGCAACCCACAGCTGCAGCTCGGATGATGTTGCCACTGCCACAGCTCGGTTGATGCCACAGCAACAGCCCTGTCAGCTGTCAGCGGCATTAAACGCGCCAGCGTCAAGTGGCACAAAGTGACAAAACAGCAACAAAATGTCATAATTGATAGCGACTAGCGACAGTTGCCTCCGATGCTGCTGCTCTTGCCTGCCTGGGGCAAGTCCATGGCTGCTGCTGCTGCTGCAAGTTGCCTGGCGTTGGCCGTGGCGGGATTAAGTGCAAATTGTGTTTATGTTCAACACATAGAAATTGTGACAAGTTAATATACGAGTAGCAACAAATCCGATTATAGGCATGACTTGATTTCATTTGCATGTCGAGTTGCCTCTCTCTCTCTCTCTATCTATCTCACTCTTTTTCTCCCTCTTGCGCTGCTTTACTGTCTCTGCAATTTGTTGGCTGTCTGCTAATTGCAACGCATTGGGGCGCAACATAAAAATTAATTATAAACTCATAGATTTGCCACAACAAAAGACACAGTATTTTTCGTTCCTTTTTTTCGCAAGGCAAACAAAAGACTTAGGCAACGAACTCGAATTCGAACTTTACTTTGTTGCAGCGGAGAGACAGACAAACAGACATAGGGAGACCTATCGAATGGCCATTCGTTTTAATTTAAATTAGTTTATAATTTATTTGATGTCCCACACACATACACACACACACACACACACACACACACACACACACACACTCACACACATAGAGAGAGACCACACACCCGATACCTCGAAATTATCTCGTTGGCTATTTAAAAGCGTCGCTTAAAATGTTTAATTTAACATAAAATCAACAGCGTTGGGAGAAACGCATAAACAAGCACATTATATCAAGCTAAAGACAAAACCAAACAACAACAACAATCGAGAGATAACAACAACAACAACAAAATAAACAAGCGCTCGAAATGCGATAAATTTGTACAATAAAACAAAACTGATTTCCGTCTAATGCGATTGACACCTAAAACACCAAAAATTTCAAATTACAATAAGTATAGCGAGAATATATCTCTTCCTCTCTCTATCTCTCTGTCTCTATCTCTAGCTCCACTTCTCTGTGTTTTCCTCTTGCCGTCTGTCTTAGTCATTGGCTTTTGTTTCGCCTCGTTTCTGATTCCTATTAACAACAAATACATGCACATAAATAATGTTATTAAAATTGAGACACGTTGTGATTTCGAGTTCTCTCAGTTCACCAGAGTGATCGCTGAGGGGGCGAAGTGGAGGGCAAAGCGCGATCTGTTTAGGTCGATGCTGTTGCCGGCGGGGCACTTGATTAGCTCATCACTTTGGCCACTAAAAGAGACACTTCCAGCTGACACTGATTGGTCGCCGTGGACCACAACTTGACAACGAGTAGTCAGAGAGTCAAAGCTCATTTTCAAATTAACAGCATATACATATATATATATATATATATGTATATATGTTAAGTATTAGTATTATAAACACATATAGCTTAGCAAGTGGGCAGCCAAAAGCAGTCAAGTCGATGTCTGTTTATAGGCGCACTGTCATTATTTATAGAATTAAAATGTTCAACTCTCGCACAGACAACTGTCCATCCATCTGTTCAGCCATCGATCCATCCATACATCCATCTGTCTGATCGTCCATTTGCATTGACCTTTTGGCATATCTCGTAAACATCTCGTAAATGTCCAACAATTTATTATGCTTTCCCAAAACTTTTAGCTAATGCCATTAGACATTCGCATTTTTTTCAATTTTGTTGTTTATCTTTTTTTCCAAAAATCTCATTTAAATGCGGATCTTAGTTAAGTGCGATAGTTTCACCAGCTTCGATAGTTTGCTCAATACTTTTCATTTCGTAAGCAAACCTATTAATTTTTTTAAATATTTTTTAACGATAAAATTTTGTGATTTTTTTAGTAATAATTTTTTTAGTTGTCCTGTTTTTTGTTTATTAATTTATTGTATAATTTTTTGTATTAATTTTATTTTTCTAAAAACTTGTGTAACTTTAATTTTTTATACATTTCTATTGTATAGCTTTTATGGCATATTATCTTATTTGTTAAATTTTTGTTTTTTTTTCTATATCTTTTGTATTATATTTTTGTGGATTTTAAAGAAATCTTTTTCTGTGTTATTTTTTGTTGTATACTTTTAATTTAATAAAAAATTTTATTTCTTTAGCTTTTTTGTTTCTTTTTTTTAACTATTTTTTTTTTTTCAAATCTATAATAATTTTTTTTTTGTCTTATTTAAATGCGGATCTATGTTGAGTGCGATAGTTTTGCAAGCGCTGCGATATTTTTCTTTAAGCAAACTCGCAATTCTCACAGCACCTAGCGAGGGGACTCTGCATCGTAGAGAGGAGTGGGTGGGCAATGGGGGGATGGGGGGTGGCAAGTTGAACAATTAGTTGAGCTGATTTATTGATTTGGAGCAGCGTCATGTCAATCGAATGGCGAATAGCGAATGGACGCTGGCGTCGCTTTGGACTCGCGAAATGGGAAAAAGAGACCAAAGAGACTCCGAGGAGAACTCCAAACTGCAACTCGAAACTCCAAACTGCAAACTCCAAACTGCAAACTGCTGGCGGCCGCCAACGTTATACAATTTGATTTGATTTGATGTGCGCCTACGAATGTTGGCAAGTTGCGGCAAGTTTGCGGCAAGTCTTGTGGCAACGCGCTGGCATTTGTCGCCAACAGAACAACAGCTTGCAACAGTTGCCCGTTTTGCTGGCAACGCATAATCGTAAAATTTGCTGTGGAATGTTGCAATATGCTTTTTCTGTTTGTTTGTTTCTGTGTGTGTGTCTGTGTGTTGAGTGTCGACTCCAAGTGTGTATGTGTGTGTGTGTGTGTGTGTGCAGCAATTTGCGCGTGAATTATTCCAAAACGTTGCAATACAAATGATTTCTTGCAGCAGAAGAAACGACGGCAACCAGAAGTTAAGTTTAATTGGCCCAACAAGGAAGTGGCAGCAACATCAGCACAGCACAGCAGCAAACAGTCTTTGTTCCATCTGGGCATGCCTCGTACTACTGCCCCCCGTCTGGCCACCTCTGGAGGCATGCCCCGCGCCAGTGTTAACGCTTCATTTTGCATGGTGGGTACGTGAGGCTGACAAAGGGCGTTGTTTGTGTTGTTGTTGTTGTTGTTGACATTTTGCGTTGAAACGACGGGCCATAAAAATCATATTCTTTGCACACTCTGCTTTTTCTTTCCATGAATGTCACACTTGAGTTGGCTGCAGTTGCAGTGGGTGCAGCATCTGCAACAGGCTAACTGCCAACTGGCAACTGGCAACTTGCAACGTCTCTATTATTGGTGTGAAGTTTTGTCGCCTGGCAACCCTTTAGCTCCTCCCGCCTACTGCCTCCCGCCTCCCGCCTTCTGCCTCATCTGCTCTGTTGTGTTGTGTTGTGTTTAGCTGTTTTGTATTTTATTTAGTTTTTGCAGGCTTCCATTTAATTTCCATGGCAAATGCATCATCAACATCAGCAGCTGCAGCAACTGCTGTCCATTGTTTACAGACTGCACTGTCTAGCATGGTGAGGAGAGACGGGGGCACTGGCAAGTGGAGTCGGAGCTGAACTGAGCTGAGCCATGTAGGTAATTCCTGGAAGTTAATTTCATTAAGAGCAAAACTCGCAATGTGCGTTCTTCCTCCTCGCATTTATTGGCCTCACTTAGATAGGGTATTGGTGTTTGTGTGGAGTCCGTCTGCTTGTGATGGTCTTTGTTTTCAGCGGAATCTGCCGCAGCTCGTCCAGAGTCATGTCGCTGCATGTATTTGTGGAATTCATCATCGTCATTGGCGACAGGCGTCGCAAACAGAGATAACCCAGCTGCAGCTCCATCTTCCACCCCTCCTCTAAAGTGCCTCCACCTGCTCCTACTCCATCTCGTCTAGACTGTGTCTCCTGTGTTGCTACATTTCCCCCAGCGTCGTTTAGTTGTTTGCAATTTTCATAACTTATTGAGATCCGGTTGCAGCTAAATATGGTGAAAATTTCCTTAAGAAAATTTACGCACAAGTGCGATTTCCAGTTAATAAAATTATACTCCTCATCTCCCCCCCCCCACCAACCCTTCCCGTGTTCCCCTCAACCGCCACCTCTTATCTCCAGACTGCCTTATGAAATTCTTATTAATTCTTACAGCGAAAATATTTATATATATTTCAAAGTCAAGCTTCAGAGCAGACGCTTCGCAATGCGTTCCAAGCTGGACAAACACTTACCCAACGCACTGTCACCAGCATGTCCATGTCCATGACCATGTCCATGTCCATGTCCATGTGTGTGTGTGTATGTCGTTAGCTGGTGGAGAACTGCATTTGGTCAGAGCGATGCCGACAAGTGTCGTACACGCATTCCAAATACTTTTCTATCATTAGCAGCTGCTGCTTCTCCATTCAACTCTCTCTCTTTCTCTTTCTCTGTACTCTCCTCAATAGCGATGTTCTCCATTCTCTGCAACATGCCATTGTCTCTGATACTGCGCGAATCTCTATCATAGTTTAGCTTTATTTGACAACCTGACCAAAATTACAAATTGAAACAAATGTGAAAACATTACAACGACAACAACAAAGACACTTGGCACACTACCACCCTCTGTGTGTATATGGGTTGTGTGTGTGTGTGTCTTACATGTGTGTACATAGGTGTGTGCTTGTGGCATATTCACTTACAGTTAATAATAAAAGACATTTACATTAATCGTATCAAGTTAACAGTAAACATTGTGAACTATAAAAATATTTCATTTACAGGCGAGTATTCTTTGCTTTTCTTCTTCTTTCTTTGTCAGTTTCTTCTTCCATTTTTCCTTTTTTTAATAATTTCTTCTTTCTATCTTTTTTGTCTTTTTTTCCTTTTTTTCTATGCTGTTTTCCCTTTTTTTTTCTTTTGCTTTTCTCTAGATATTCTGTGACAAATCCTTCTCACTTTGTCTTTTACTTTCCTTTAACTTTCTTTCTGTTTCTCTCTGATCTTCCATTTTATTTCTTACTTTCTCTTTACTCTACTCTTCTTCTCTTCTCTCTCTTCTCTCTCTTCTCTTTGAGCTTTTTCAGATCCACTCAGTTCATATATTTTTCTTTCTCTTCACTCCCACTTCCCTCCCATTTCTCATTTCTTTTCATATTCTTCTCCATTATAAGTTCTCTTTTCTCCCAGTTTCTTAGCTATTCTTCTCTTCTCTTCGCCATCTTTTTTATAGTCTCTTTTCTGTTATTTTTTGAATATTCGAAATTCTTCTCTTTTCTCCTAGTTGCTTCTCACTATTTCTTTTCTTGTCTTCCATCTTTCCACTTCCGTTTCTCTGTCTCCCTTTTATAGCATCTCAATTCTTAGTTATAGATCTTATAGACAATATAGAGCAGCAACAGCACCAATCCCACAAAGATCTTGGACTTGAGCTTGTAGCTGCGATCCAAACTCTGCAAGAAGCGACCAAAGGCCACCGAGGCACTGACATGGTCATTGTTGTTGCCACGCAGAGAGCGACGTGCCACAGGCTCATAGTTGCTGCCACTGTTCGTGGTGCTGGTGGTGGCGGCGATGGTGCGTCTGTTGTAGGGACTGCTCCGATCCCCAATACGTTCCGAGCGCAGTGTGGCCAATTTCCTTGCGAAATCACTTTCGAAGCGTGCCGATGTCGCCGGTTGCTGATGCTGCTGCTGTTGCTGCACTGCATCCTCATCGTCTCCCGTCTCATCGCTGAACTCATTGGTGTAGGTGCGTGGTGGCGACCGACGATAGTTGCTGCCCGTGGTAACGTAGCTGGTTGAGGAACTCGCCGAGCTCGTATAGCGTCCAGTGCCATAGCCACCGATCGTAGATCGTGGCTGTGCCAAGCTGGAGGGTTGACTCAGCAGTGCTGGTCTCGACCAGTTCGTGGGCTGAGCCAAGCTGGGCGCCTGACTGTAACTGCCCGATGGCTGCGTCAGGCTCGGAGCCTGACTACGACTTGGAGCGGGTATGGAACGCACCGCTTCAAAGGCGCGAGCACGGCGCTCTCCAATGGATTCGGTGGCCTGGCTGCTCACATACTGATGGCTGCTGGTTGTGGTGGTGGTCAGCTTGGGATAGATGGATTGTGTCTGGTGTTTGAGCTGGAATTGATGCTCGGCAGACTGGGCAGCTTGAGCCAGCTGCTCATCCTCCTCCTCATCGGATTCGAGTACTATCAATGAGTTGACCTCCAAAGTGTTCTCATTGCTGACAACTTCCTCGGCTATGGGCTCTGGCTTCCTGGTGGCGGCGGTGGCGGTGGCAGCGGCAGTGGTCACCACCTCACGTCGCTCGGCGGTCGCTGAGCTGCGACGCGACTGTATGGGAGCTGCCTTGGCAGCAGGTGGAACCACAACTGATTTGATGGTAACTGCCTCGGCTTGACGTGGCGGCGGCTGCGCAACAACAGCTTCCGGCTTCCGAAGATGCTCCGCCAATTTGACATCGTTCTTGGCAGCGGTGGTGACGGCGGCAATTGAGCGGCGCGACTTCGTTGGGTTGTCCACCTTATCGCCAGCTGCGGCACCAGGTTGAATGGTCTCACGGCGATTGCTCCTGCCATCCGCAGTTTTCTTGGAGTTGGTCGAGGAAGATGCCGGTAATGTTGTGTTGCCGCCAAGCGAGGCCCGCAAACGCTTCACCAAGACTTTGCGACTGCTGTCAGTGACCGGTATATTGGGTAATCCTTGGGCTATCATCTGAGCGCGCAGCTCGGCATTGGACAGGGAGTCCAAATTATCAGCATCGGCCATAGTTTTTGCTTGATTTTGATGCACGCTTTTCACAAATCGTTGAAATTGAAAGTTGTTGCGCGTCACTTTTTGCGCGGTGCAATGTTGCTTGACGATAAACGACAGCCAGCAGTTATCGATAAGTCTACTATAAAATGAGCACTAAGCACCCGGCCGCATATACAAATGAATTGAATTAATCTTTACTTACTTTTAGTATTACACAATTTCAGCATAATTTAATTGTTGTTCAGTAGTCACATATTCACTATTTACTTTAATTACACAACATTAAACAGAAATAATTTGCGCGCTGGCGGCATGACAATGTTTATACGTAGTTGGCAACACACACAAACTGAATTTACACATCTGGCAACACTGCAGTGTTGGTGTGTGGCCAACTGTTGTTGAGGGCTTTGAGACCTTACCAACACTGCTGAAATAGTAGATGAAAACAAATGCAGAAAACATAAATTAATTTAAATATACAGAATATTTTGCGGTTTTGGTGTATTTATTAATAATTTAGCAGATACCTAAGTGATTGGGTATACGTGACAGTCAATATGGATATATCAAAAGCACCAAACGCACGCAAACTGCAACTCTGCCGCACATATTTTATGAGTAAGCAGAGCCTGTGAAATTTCTCATTAGAAAATATTGTTAATAATATTATGTGTTGATTTTAGCTGGCTTTGCGCTGCTCCCTTTTGTGTGGGCCATCAATGTGTGCTGGTTCTTCAAAGAGGCATTCAACAAACCCCCCTATGCCGAACAGAAGCAAATAAAGAGATGTCAGTGCAACTTTGCTTTGTGTTCCCCTTTTAATTTTTATTAAATATGCTACTTATTTTGCAGTTGTTATTTACTCCGCCATCGGCGCACTGATCTGGACACTTGCGCTAATCACCTGGGTCATCATATTCCAAACGAATAGGGCTGCTTGGGGCGCCACCGCCGACTACATAAGCTTCATAATTCCGCTGGGCAGCGCATAATGTATATAAATGAAATACTAAATATTATAAAAAAAATATATATTAACTAATAGCTGTAAGTGTAGTGCTTGATATTATAAACAAATGACATGTACTAATAAACATAATATTTGTATTAAACAATTACAATAAGAATCCAAAACTATTCATTTTTTAAATACATTTTTTTTTTATTCACATCTAAAGCTTATTTTGTTCTTTTTAATTTTTATATATATATACGTATCTATATATATATAATGTGTGTACTATATATTTTGAAATTTGTCTTAGTTACTAATATTATGTTGTTCTTCATTTCTGTTGTCTGCTTTCGCTGCGTGTAATTCGTGTGAGATTTTTACCGGCTTTCGATTTTCCTCATTTTCTTTTCTATTTTTAATTTATTTTTTATTTCTTGTGCTTACATACAATTTCATTGTTTAGAATGTTTCATTAAGTGTTTTGTGTTGTTTAGACTTGCATTAAAATACAATTAATTTGTAAAAAGTTCTGCGCTTGTACCATTTATGAATTTGTTGTTGTTAGTATTATTATTAATTAATTTGTTAATTAATAATAAATTAAGCTGCGTATCTATGCGAATTTCCACTACGAACATTTCTTTTGAAGTACTTCCTTTTTTTTCATTTGTTTCTTTGTTTGTTTGCGTGACAAATGTAAATTGAAAATGTTTCTGGGATGGGTGGAAGGGGGGGGGGGGTCCTCTACAAGGGTGTGGGGAGGTGGGTTGATAATGCAGAAGATGAAATGGAAATGAATCATAAAAAGAAAGACTCGAAATTGTAGTTATATTTACATGCAATACTTATTCTCTTTTTTCGTTTCTTTATTTTATTATTAAATTCTAATTGAATTGTAAAGGGGGGATGGGGATGGGGGTGTAGGGGTGGGTTATGGATACTTAGTTTATAAAACATTAAGTGGCATTAAATCACGCGTGTTGTCTATGAAAGCGGCTAGTGAACTACAACACACACCATCCACAATTCACAAATGTATATATGTATATGTATATTATAATTAATAAATGTAAATTACACATACATACATATGTCGAATCATATTATACACATATCTAATATTTATTTATATATATATCTCTATGTATATTTAAAGTACACAATTTGTTGCTTAGAAACATTTAAATTAGTTGCGGCCGTCAAATTCACAAAGAAAAGGAAATTTATTTCATTTTCTTTTTTTTTATTTAATGTAATTTTTTTTGCATCATTTTGTAATTATTATTTACGGGAGAGTTACAACTACAGCTACGCACACACAAATATATAAGAATAATAATAATAATATTACAGACATAAGTTTTATATAAATATATAGGCTATATAAATTTATATAGATGAATGGGCGCGCCATTTATTTTGTTGTCTTTTAGATGCAAATATTGCGCTTCAGTTTAATTTTCGTTTTTGCATAATTTTTTTTTTTGCATTTAATTTTTTTTTTATAGAATTCTGTATAGTATAATTTTTGTTTGTTTCCTTTTGCAAAACACAGATAAGAATTTAATTAATACACGCTGCTAAACTCTAAATGCTACTTTAATATATTGTATAATTATTAATTTGTATGTTTTAATCCGTAATTAAAGTTTTATCGTATCTGTTTTTTTATTTTAGTTTTTAGTTTTTTTTACAAGAAATCAACATGCTGTAATTGCAGCTTTTGTTTTTGTTGGATTTGTTCATGATCTTCGATTTACGCCTCTATCGTAGTATATATCTATATATATATATTTATATTGTTGTTTAGTATATGTATTCATATAGTTATAGTAGTTGGTATTTATAATTATATATTTATATATGCAAAATACACTTAGGAAAAACGTCGCTAATTTGTAGTTATGCTATATATATCTCGTATGATCTCTATGTATAATATTTATATATATAAATATATCTAAATGTTTATATTTATATGTATCTGTATATGGTTTGATCTGTTGTTAATAGTAGTGATAACTTAAGAGGTCCTTAATAACTAAACTCTATAGTTAACACGTTAAACGAAACATACAAAAAATACTTAGATATATAAATAGTCGCTTCTCTTCTCTTCTTTTATTTCCGCTTCTCTTTCTTTTGTTCTCTTTTGTTTTGTTTTGTTTTGTTTTGGGTATGCCTTCGTATAAAATGCATTTTGGATATCTCAATCATTGATCAATCGTTCAGTTTCTCAATCAATCAATGTGCCTCAGTATCAATTCCATTTCCCAGCTCTCATGTTTTTTACATCTTTTATCATTCCATTTGCAGCTTTCTTCCTCCTTTTTGCTCTCCTCCTCCTCCTCCGCCTCCACCTCCGCCTCATCCTCTTTATTGTTAATTGTTCTTTACGTTATAGGCCTTCTTCTCATTGCTGCCATTCAGTTGATCTCATTTTGACGGTCCCGGCGGAAATGGATTTATCACAGCTACTGCAGCCGCTTGTTGGCTGGCCAAGACGGCAGCTAAAAACCAAAGAAAGGGGAAACCGAATCTCAGTAAAATTCTCCTCAATTAACCTCACTTTCTTTTATCATGACCTACCTCCATAGGGTGCGGGGTACATGGGATAACCGAGTCCCACGTGTGTGTGATGGTGTGTGTGCACATGCCGTTGCGGTGGCGGACTGCGTGAATCGGCACCACCGGCACCACCAGCGGCGCCGTTTCCTGCGCCACCGGCCACGCCGACACCCACCGCTCCGTTGCCGGCTGGACCGCCACCAATGGGCGGTGCTCCGGGCAGTGGTTGCTTGTGCGCATCTAGCGCTGTGCCCGTTCCCACACCATGGCTCTTCTGGCCGGTCATGTCGGCCTTGTTGGACTGCGGACCTCCCATACCTACACCCGGTGGAGGCTGTAGGTTCAACGGTACGCCACCCGCACCGCCTGGAGCACCCGCACCCTGTTGACTGCCAGCATTGCCACCCATCACATTTGGCCCGGAGCCGGGTCCGCCGCTGTTGCTGGGACCGCCACCGCCAGGTTGACCGGGAGGTCCGAGGCTGGGGCTGCTGACGCTGACCTTGACGGGACCGCTGGCACTGGTGGGTGACTTGAGGGCGCGTTCGCTCAGCTCGTGTATCTTGTGCGTGGTGTAATACTGGGCCGCATGATGCAGTGCGTCCAGCGCCTTGGTGCCCGTATTCCGTGACAGATCTTCGGGCGCATGATAACGCGGTATGGGCAGATGATACGGCGGCGCATTATATGGTCCAGCGGCGGACATCAACACATTCCGATACATGGGATGATTGGGATCGAAGCCGAAGGGTGTGGGCGAGATGTACGAGGGATGCAGAAAGTATTGCGAGGTGGGCGGTGGCGGAGGTCCTTGCGTTTCCATTGTAGGCTTCTGGCCCTCCTGCTTCACCTTCAATTGCTGCTGTTGCTGCTGATCATCATCGGCACCGGAGCTGCCCTTCTGTTTGGGCGATTCCTTTGTCAGATTTGTGGCCTTGTTGTTGTTGGCCGCTGCACTGGCAGCTTGCGATTGCTTCAGCTTCTGTTGCTGCTGCTGCTGTTGTTGCTGCTGCTGTTGTTGTTGCTGCTGCTGTTGCTGTTGTTGTTGCTGCTGCTGTTGTTGTTGCTGCTGCTGTTGCTGTTGTTGTTGCTGCTGCTGGAGATGCTGATGATGTTGTTGGAGAGCCTGTTGCTGCTGTTGGGCAATGGAAAGTTGCTGTTGCTGCTGTTGTTGTTGCTGCTGTTGCTGCTGTTGCTGCTGTGCACTCAACGTGGCTTCATCCTTGTGCTGCTGCTGAGGCAGACCAGGATGCGGCTGCAGACCCTGCGCACTTTGTGCCGCTGCCACAGCGGCTGCATTCTGACGCCGCTGATCCGAGAACATGTAATACCTACAGGGATGAAACTCAATTAGTAATTGGTAAAATTTTCCTCCTCTCTGATTATCTCTTACCGCCGCAACTCTTCCTCTCGTGCTGCCGCCGCCAGACTCATGGAATGGCGTTGATAGATGCTGGGATAGGCACCTAGTGCCTGCAGATCCTTCGGATGCAGTGCATGCGGTTGCTGCGGCTGCTGTGGCGGCGGCGGTTGTTGCTGCTGTAGCGGTTGTTGCTGCTGAGGTTGATGCTGTGGCGGCGGCTGTTGCTGTGCAGGATTCGTGTTGGGCTCCTGTTTTATCTCCTGCTTGATCATGGGCTCCTGCTTGATCAACTTATTGGCCAACATCTGCAAGCAATTATCGCAAAAAAAAAATATGAGATTCAAGTTTAAAATCTGGTCAAAATCCGTCAATCTTTACCTGCTGCTGTGGTGGCAAATGCTTGGAGTTCTCATGCGGACTGGGAGTCTCCTTCATGCGTTCCTCCTTGATGCTGATGCCTGCCATCTGCTGTTGCTGCTGTTGTTGTTGCTGCTGCTGCTGCTGCTGCGCCTGGGAGGTCGGTGGCAGACCGGGATGACCGCTCAACTTGGCCGCCTCCTCCGAGGCGACTATCGACACGGGACCAAAGTTGGGATCAACGCTATACGGATAACCGGGTGGTATAAAGCTGCAAAGGGGGGAGAGAGATAATAAGTTTGTGTTCAGGTGGATCCTCTGAAATGATTCCACTCACTTGTAGGGGTAGAAGTGACCTAGGGTTTTGGCTGCCGCAGGACCTGCCAGGCCCGCTAGACCGGCCATGCCTGGCGGCAAGGCGCCTGGCGGAGGTCCAGCCACAGCGCTGAGATTCACAGGAGGTGGCTGCACTTGGCCAGCCTGGGATGTGGGTGGACCCGTATCCTTGGAACCATTGTCATGTTGACCGGGCTGCTGCTGTTGCTGCTGCGGTCCAACTGCCTGTGTGGGCGGCTTTGTCATCAGGTCCAGTGGCGGTTCCTTATTCTTGTTGCTGTAATCCGCCAGGTGACCTACAGCCTGTTGTGGCGGTGGTGCCAACAGATGACTCTGTGGCGCCTGTGAGGTAGCTGGCGGCCCACCCGGTGGCAGCAGTTGCTGTTGCTGCTGCTGTGGCGTCGGTTTGCCCGGCTGCAGTCCACCATCCGGACCGGGTTGAACAAGATATTGGGGTTGCGGTTGCTGTGGCGGCGGTTGGGGTTGCTGCTGCTGCTGCGGTGGTTGCTGTGCCGCCGGATAGAACGGATACATGCCGTAGCCGGCCAGGCTGGGTGGCATGTTGGGCGCTGGTGCTGCCGGAACGACACCCACCTCGTTGGGCTTCTTGCCCAGCAATTCGATGTGCTTGCCCGGCTGCGACTTATCCAGCAGCTCCTGCTCCGCCACTGGCGTCGAATCATCCGAGATATCACTGTACGCGGGACTCTGTACATCCTCGCGCGAGACGTTGCCATCAAAGTCACCTGGACCAGGTGACTTGCGATTCTTCTTCTGCTTGCTGCTGGCGCCCACTCCACCAGGTCCGAATCCAGGCGATGTCTTCAGGCCGGGCGGCAGTTGCTGCTGTTGCTGGGGTGCATAGCCAGGCTGGGGTCCATCTTGCGCCAGGCTAGGCGGACGCAATGGACTCTGACCAGGTGGCGTCGACTGCACGCCAGCTCCAGGCTGTTGTTGTTGTTGCTGTTGTTGTTGCTGCTGTTGTTGCTGCTGCTGTTGCAAGACGGCTGCATCCGGTGGACCAAAGCGCAAAACGCCCGCTTTGACTACAATTTGAAAGAATAACATTGAGTTTCTGGAAGGGATTTGGGGTAAGAAGTAAGGACTTACGCGCACCCTGTTGTATCAGTGCCTGTTGCTGCTGCTCGGTTAACATGGCCGGCAGCCCGGCACCAACAAGTCCGCCCAACAACTGTTGCTGATGCTGGGAGAGCGCCTGTGTGGAGATGCCGGCGGTGATGCTGCCACCAGCAACAGGTTGAGGACCACCTGGTGCCAGCAGAGCTTGTGGTTGCGGCGTTGGATTCTGTGGCGTTTGCAGCGGTGGTTGCTGCTGTTGCTGTGGCACAACTGTTGGTGCCACCGCTGCTGCTGCCGCTGCTGTTGCTTGCCCCGTTGTGGCGCCTGTCACCACCAGCGGCATCACTGGCAACACGCCGACTGGTGGTGCTGCCACTTCTGTTGGGACCACAGTTGAAGACGCAGTCTCTGCCGGCACAGCAACTGGAGAGGCTGTTGTGGCAGCTGCTGCGGCGACTGCTGCCGATGTTGCCACACTGCCATTTGCCACAGCTGTGCTGTTGACGGTTGGCGATGTTGCGGTTGCGGTTGCTGTGCTGGCGGTTACTGTTGTTGCTTGTGCTGCTGTCGCAGTTGCAGTTACAGTTATTGTTGTGGCTGCTGGCGCCGCTGCTGATGCCGGAGATGGTGATGGAGGCGTGGCTGGCTCCTCGGGCGCCTGCATCGAGTCCTCATCCATGGAGCTGGCACCACCGCCGCCGCCACCACTGCTGCCACTGCCGCTGGCGCCATGCGCATGCGACTGGTGGTAGCGCAGTCCGTTGGCATGCTTGTACTTCTTGCTGCAGTCCTGCTCGGGGCACTCGAGCAGCACCGGGGAGATCGCGCAGGGCGAGGCAGTCTTACATTTCTTTGTGTTGATTTGCACATTGAGCCCGGTGACGGGATTGAGCAGGCTCTGCGGCTGGGTGGCCAGGCCACCGCCACTCGCCGATATCGGGATGCCGCTGGCATTCACCATGCTCACTACGCCGCCGCCATTGCCACCGCCGCTGGAATCGGTGCCATCACCATTGAGCGGTGAGGGCGCCTCGTCCTTGGACTTGCGCTTCTCGGGACGCGGCGGCAGAAATGCTGTCGGCGATGTGCTGGGCGTGGCACCACCGCCACCTCCAGCACCATTGCCCGACGAGCCGCTGCTGCTGTTGTTGTTATTGCCCGAGGCACTGCGTGTCGCACCGCGTCCCTTGGTGGCGCCATTACGCAGCTTTGAATGCACCTGGGCATGTGAGAAGTAAATCTGTTCCAAACAAAACACATAATTGCTAGTTAGTCAATCATCTGGGTATTTATGGGCGGAGGTACTTACGGAGCTTCTGGTTTCGGTAAAATTGCTCAGATCGGGCGTTAGGCCAGCGCTGCGACCGCGCTTGCCGCGTCCCTTTGGAGTTCGAGAATCTAATTCTTCAGTTGGTGAATCACAGAATCTACAACAAAAATATATACGGTTATTAGAAATGATTGATTGACCGGCTGATTGATTGGTTGAAACAAATATTTCAAATAAGTAGCGAACTTATTAGACATTTGTCTAAAATGAATATGTATATAAATTACGTGATTGAGAAGATATTTGAGTGTTATGATTGATGGGGTAGATTAATTGGTTGAAATTAATATTTTATAGTTGTGGAAAAGTCAGATTTGTGATTGAGAAGACATGTGAGTGTAGAAATCCATATGATTGATGGGCTGATTGATTGGTTGAAATAAAAATTTTAAATAAATGATGATTAATAGCGGGATTGATTGCTTGATTGATTGATTTTTTGTATAGATTAAAGATAGGCTCAGTTCACAAACTGCCAAGTAATGAGTCTTATAAGTTGGTTGAATAGAATACATTATTAAGTGGAATGTTTGAGAAGTTGATTGACCGATTGAAGGAAGAATATTAAACATATAGAGAAGATTTCTGAATTTTGCTACATTTAAACTTCTCGATTGATAGAGGTTAGCTTAATGTGATTGATTCCGAATTTCAATCAAAAGTAACTCTTTCAAACTGTCCGACAAATGAAAGTTAAATTAAGTGCTTAAAATAAATTTAACAAAAAAAAAAAGAAGCGGGGTTATCATAAAAAAGGCATCTTTATTTTCGGAAACAGTTTGAAAGAAGAACTTGTGTGGTTAGAGGTTTTCGGGGGGATCAGTTTGGGATGCAGGAATGCGAGGAGGTTTCGGTGCAGCTACTCACCTTGGAGGAGCCCAATCGTGTCGGGTGCAATCGAGCAGGGTGCCCACATAGGTCTTGCCGCGCCACGTCACATTCACGACGAGCACACCGCCCTCAGTCTCATGCCAAACGATGCCCTCGAGGGTGACCGATGTGCCCGGTTCGCATGGCCCCAGACAATCCGGTTCGGTGATGGTGCCCACCGAGGTGCCAATGCATATATCGACCATATCCTTGCTGCCATCACTGTGCTTGGCCCGTTTAGCTGGCGGAGATTTGCTCTCCTCATCGTTGCCAGCATTGCTGCCACCGGCAGGCACCGAAATCGTATGATGCATCGTTGCTGAGATCATGCCGGGTGCCATCAACTTGGCCTGTGCCAGGCTAGCCGCTTTGCTCTCGGCATTGCCACCACTACCACCTGGCACCCCGGAGCCACCGCCTTGACCACCGGCATAGCTGCTGTTGTTGCTGCCACCATTGCTGCCACTAGAGGCAGCTGCTGCTGCCAATTGAGCGGCAATGTGTGAGGAGATTTTGATGCTGGCATCCTTGCCTGGCGGACCCGGTGTATTGGCCGCACCCGGATTGACACTGTTGCCACCATTGCCGCCAACACCCGCCGTCGCCTGAGAGGCATTGGTGGCTGCGGTTGTGGCCGCTAACAGCGAGGCGGCAGCCGATACCACAGCAGCCGGAGATCCCGCCGAAGGCGTAAACACGCCCGGGGGAACAGCTGAAACGGAGGAGTTGCCACTGTTGTTGCTGCTGCTGTTGGAGCCGCTGGCATTGGCGATACGTCGTATGCAGGCATGATGGGAGCAAGGCGGAGCAGCAGCAACATCCCCATTGCACTGGCAATTGCTGCTGCTGCTGTTATGGCTGCTGCTGCTGTTGCTACTGTTGCTCGAGTTACTATTGCTGGCGTTCTTCTCGGGCGTGTCCTTCTCGCCGGCAGCGGATGCTGCCGACTTGTCCACGCTGAGGCGATTGGAATGTGCGTTCTTGTCCTTGGTCTTCTCACGCCGATGCCCCGAGCTGCCACGTTTGTTGCCCTGCGTCGTTGACTGTGCACCGCTGCTGCTGCTACTGTTGTTGCTGCTGCTGCTGCTGTTGCTGCCGTGGGCATTGTTTTGATTGGCGCTGCCACTGCTGTTGCTGCCGCTGCTGTTGCTGCTGTTGTTGTTGCTGCCGCTGTTGTTGTTGTTGTTGTTGCTGCTGCTGCTGCTGTTGGAATTGTTCAAATGCTTTTTACTGCTCGAACTGGAAGAGTTGCCGCTGCCACCGCTCGAAGTGTTGCTGTTGCTGCTGCTGTTGTTGTTGTTCCCGCCACTGCTGTTGTTGCTGTTGCTGAGGGAGGATGTGTTGGCATTGTTGCTGCTATTGCTGCCGCTGCCACTGTTGTTGCTGCTGCCGCTGCTGCCACCATCGTCCTGCTGCTGGTTGCCACTGTTGTTGCTGTTGTTGCTGCTGCTGCTGCTGTTGTTGCCAAGTCCGCCATTCTGTTGCTGCTGCTGATCCGTGGCCTTGACAATCTCATGTTTGGCCTCGGAACTCTTGGTGCCGGGCTTGGTGCGTTTGATCTTCATTTTGAGTCCTTTGTCGAGCGTTGCCTGATGATCAATGGACATTTTTGCGCTCGATTTACCGCTGTTGCCGCCGCCTTGCGAACTTTGGCCACTGATGGTGGCGCCCCCAATGCCGCTGCCTATGCTGCTGCCGCCGCTGTTGTTGCTGTTGGCACCACTGTTGCCGCCGCTTCCTCCACTTGTGTTACTACTACTATTGTTGTTGCTAGAGTTGTTGTTGTTGTTGCTGCCGCTGCCGCTGCCCGTTTGCGAGGACATGCCGCCAGCGGAGAGTTTGGCTTGCTGACCACCAGTGCTGCTGGGGCTGTTGCTGCTGCTGCCGTTCGACGAGGAAGACTGTCCGCCGATGCACGAGGATACCAAGTTGCCGCCCTTGGAGAAACCGGCAAATGTCGACGATGACAATGTGTTGCTGCCCGTGCCCGGATTCACTAGAGGATTACCCTTGTTGTTGCTGTTGTTGTTGTTGTTGTTGTGATTGAGATTGGGACTATTCAGTTGAGCCACCAATGCAGACTTGAAGCTCTTGGAACTACTGTTGCTGCTGCTACTGCTACTGCTGCTGTTGCTGCTGCTGCTGCTGCTGTGATGATGATGATGGTGGTGATGATGGTGATGATGATGCTTCCCAGTCGAGGAGGACGACGACGAACCTTTGCTGCTGCCGCTGCCGCTGCCGCTGCTGCTACTAGACAATGCAGCAGGTGAGGAGCTACTATTGTTGCTGTTGCTGTGGTTGTTGTTGTTGCAGCTAGTTGCAATTGCCGCTGGCGATGACGACGTTGTTGTTGTTGCCCCGCTGGCAATGGGCTGGCGTGTGAACTTAATTGTGGTTGGCGATGTGGCCGACAAATTGCTATGCAATGTGGTCTTGTGCGATTTGTGAGTTGATCCAGATCCAGATCCAGTTGAGGATGTGTTGCCGCTGTTGTTGCTGTTGGATTGCTTAGCATTTAATGTTGTCGTTGTCGCTGTCGTTTGGTTGTTGCCACCACCCGAATGCGCCGCCGACTTTTCAATGTCAGCGTCTAGATCGTCCAGCAGCTCTGGTATGCCGCCAATATTCCACTCGTCCTCGTACTCGAAATTTGTATCCTTCGATTCGCTTGAATTCGATGAGCTGCTGCTGCTGCTGTGGCTGCTGTTGCTGCTCGACGATGATGATGTGGATGTTGTTGTTGTATTTGTATTCGCCTTGCTGCCGCCAATTAATTCTAAGTGAAAGCGGAAGAAGTGGAAACAGAAGCAATGAAAAGATAATTTCAATAAGCATATCATCGATAAACGATAACCGATAAATGATAACTAGAGTATTATGCTATTATCATGTACTCCTTCCCTCTTCATTTTTAGACAGCATTAGATGCCTTATTCTTTCTCTCTCTCTCTCTCTTTAAATTTACACTGTTATTCGTATGTGTGTGTGTTTTTGGTTTACTTACTTGTATGCTTCTTCGTCGCACTGTTGCCTTGCAAATGATTCGTTGCAGTTGTTGCCTTCACTTTGTTATTGAAATTCAATGCTTGGTTCGTGGCTGCCGTTGTCGATGTTGTTGTTGTTGATGTTGCCGTTGAATTTGTTGTTGTTGTTGTTGCTGTTGTTGCCGATGCTGATGCTGCTGCTGTTGCGTTTGCCACACTTAAATTAGCTAACAATTTATTCTTAATATTGCTTTCCGTTGCTACGTTGCTGCTATTCAGGGCCACCTGCAATCAAAATTAAAATTTATATATACATATGTACAAAATTACATAGAAGAAGCAGACACAACACAAACAACAGACTTAGTTAAGCTAGAAATGGAGAGTGGGTAAGTCAACGAGTAAAGAGAACGAGATAGACCGAGTGGATGGGGGAAACGCGCCGTTTAATTGCACTTTGCTTTTGCTTTCTTTTTCTTTCTCACTGCATATTTTTTTTTTTTTGTTATACCTTTTCAAGCCGATTTTCCATTCCATAACAAGCGTCCAAAAAAATATGAACTTTTTGGCAATTGTGAGCGCGTTAAGGTACATTTAAATTTGACTACAAAATTTATTTATAAATATTATATACTAATTTTAAGGAATAAACGCCCGAAAAATAATTTGCGCGAGCGTTCTTCCAGCGTCCTTTTTTCGTTAGGCAGCGCGGCGACGCAGATGAGACTGAATCCAAAGAACAAAAAAAAAATAACGACTCAAAGAGCAACCACCGAAAACATCACGCACGCAACCAAACTCACACACACACACATACACACACAGACAAAATACATAAAGTCTCGCACACGTACGCACATACACAAAAGAAAAACATTCACACAAACACACGCTCACACACACACAGACAAACACGAATTGAGCGGGAGAAGCAGCAGCATATGAGAGAGCGAGCGGCAGAGAGCGCAAAAGTGAGAGAGGGAGAGAGAGCGAGCGACCAAACAGGCAAACAAGAAGCAGACGGCAGACAGCAAGCGGCAGGCGCATAAACAAAAACGCCACTTAAATGCGTTAGTGTTGGTAAGCGACATAAGAACGTAATGTAGTTTTCAGATTGCTGCTGCCGTCGCTGTCGTTTGTTGTTCTTGTTGTTGTTGTTGTTGTTGCTGTTTGTCGTCTGTTTGATTTACGCTGTGATTAAACAGCCCTCTCTGATGTCTCATACCCGTTCGATAATAAACAAAGACAGCTTTAAGTAATTGTGATTATATTTCCTTTGCTCCAATAAATCAATCAACGCAAAAATTAAGGCTGCACTCATAAAACAACAAACATCACAGCATATTATGACTCTACACTCAAATAGTAGTAGTTGTTTTTGCTACTATTTGTATTTGTATTTTAGCTGGGAAACTTTTTATTTTAGTGAACGCGGTGGGTGTTATCATCATATTTTTCGTTTTATCTGCGCACTCTGTAAACTGTAGTGGCCACTTGAGAAACCGCCCACTTGAGGGCCAGGCCAACAGAAACAAATGACAATAAAATAATTACGCTGCTTATCAACTTCAAGTGGGGAGGTAAGATGGGAAATACATACATACATACATACATACATACATATATATATAGTATAAATATAGACTCACCTTATTCGGGTGGTGGCTAGTGTTCGCCTCGTTACGTCTCATTGACTCCATGCAGACGCAAACGATCGGGCGGCCGCACTATGCGGGCCCAAAGTACTACCAATAGTGCCTAGGAACGTACTTTTTAATGTGCAGCCAGTGTTGCTGATCTTCTTAGTGTTGTTGCTACTACTCTTCTTAGTTTTGCTCTTGAGTGTGACAATTGCAATTGGGGCTTGTTGTTGTTGCTGCTGACGTTGCCGTACTGACGAAAATTCCAGGCAACGGCACAGGGAGGAGACACAGGGCCTCGGCCCTCGGGCCAAACTGTTCATTTTCAAAACTGCAAAAAAAAGAGAGAAAATAGATTAGTATAAATTTACATATGTAAGTTAAAATTTTTAATTTTTTTCATTTTCGAATTAATTTTATTTCTTAATAAAATAAATTTAAAGATTTTAAGGCTATAAATAAACAAAAGCTAAATAATAACAGCAAAAATTATTGCCTTTCAAGTATATTTATTTATTTTTATATTTTTCATATTATTATTACTGATTAGTTGTAGCTGCCCCTCTTATCGCAGTGTAAGTGCCTCCAGCTGGGGGCCTGGAGGTTAAGCTTAATGCAGTTGTTGGAGCTGTGATTTGTTATAGGAGCATATAGAAAGCAACGATTGCAACACTTGGCAGACACCTTAACGACTTGGCAATTAAAACACTTTTGCAATTTACTGATAAAGCCCCTCATTCAAGTGCTTGAAATATGATTTGGGAACATGTACAGATGGCGTGGCTGTTGCGGTATGGGGGGTGGGGGTGGGGGGAACTATACACTAACCTGGCCACGGTAGCGATTCATCGATAAGATAAGCGGCGATATCAACTGCAAGCTCAGTAAAATACACACACACCAACACACACACACACACACACCAACACACTTGGTCGAAAACTATTTATCATAGAAATTACAGTCACTGTCAACTGTATAACGACACTTCGGGGCAGTTGCTTTAATCTATGGCCATAAATAAAGAGCGTATTTATGCGTGCCAAGCAAGCACTGTATGCGCTCTGTATGTGTGTGTGTGTGTATTCGTGACGTCATCAAAGAGAAGAGAGAGACACCGACACCAACGCAATGAAGAGCAATGCAGAGCAGAGCAACGGCGCCCGGTAATTAAGTCGTTCTATTCTGTCGACTTGTCACACTTCTGTCTCTATCGCTCTTCTTAGAGTTTGCTTATTGAGACGTACATAAACACCCATACACATGTATGTATGTATGTATGTATATAAGTAAACGTTTGTATGTGCATGTAGGAACAAGTTGTCAGCGGCTAATCGCTTTTTAGTTCCCTCTTTGCGCGTCCACAAAAGCCGCTTTGTCAAACACCACACACTAATACACACACACACACTAGCACACGCCTGCACAAATGCATACACGTTAGTACAATTGCAAAGCAGCAACTAAGGCACGTGGATTACTTACGTTCACTCTGTAGAAAAGTTTGCTCTCCTTAATAGTTTGCACGTATGTATGTATGTATGTACATGTGTATGTATGTGTGTATGCTAGCATGTGTGTATGTATGTATTTGTGTGCTCTCTATGACAGTTTCATAAATTGGGTCGCAACTTCCAACACTTTATGATCGGTCATAACTCCCACGCCGTCATTTTTGGTTTCGTTTCGCCTTAGCTGCTTTCCATTGAATTGGACGCGTTCACTGGAAACTGTGAGCCGCACAGCGTCAAGTCTAGTATATGGCTCGGCCTCTGACTGTGGATTATATTTTGTTTTTGTTATAAAGCCCAGCGTCAAACGACGCGCAAGCAATTAAATTTGCATGTGGTTAGCATTTTTTACGATAATTAAGCAACGCTCTCATACACACACACACACACACATATGCGCAGGCAAACATTGATAAATTCACATGGACACATAAATACACGCAAACACATATAACAAGCGCTTGTCGTTTATTTGTTTTTGTATTCCGCGTATTTTTTATGTGGGTTTCGCTATTTTGTTTGTTTCGTTCATTGTTGTTGTTGCCGTCGCTATATTTGTTGTTGCGTGTAATTTTGCTTTTATATTTTAATATGGATATTTAATTAATTGAGTTGTTGCCTTTTATTGTCATTATTAAACGAACTCCACGCATATCAATAATTGGATACCCACAGTCATATGTCAGAGTGAGATGGCGTGACGCACAGTGGAATCTATTTGTAAATAGTGAAAGAAGAGGCACAGACAGATACATGAGTGTGGAGGGGAGGGGTTTGTGTAACACTTATCGATATCTGACTACAGCTCGATTAATCGATTACCCTATCGCATTATTATTATTATTATTATTATTACTACTATTACATGCATATTTGCATTATTTATTCAATTTAGTGTATTTAAAAGCTTTCACTCGAGATATCAACTCCTTGTGGGAAATGTTTCATTTGCTTTGCTAGCGATTAACGCCACGTGCATGCTGGGTGGGCGCAAATGCGTATCAGCGTGTGGCAAGAGGCACAAGGCATGGTGGCAGCTACGTACATACGTGTGGCGGTAAGTGCGCCCTCTTGCCGCACCAACAACAGCAACAGCAGCAGCCCATAACAAACAAACAAACAAGCCGATTGAAACACTCCATAATTTAGACAAATCAATAAATTACTAATAGCCCGACTACATCCCTGTCTCTTTGCCTCGTTTTCTTTCTCACACCCTCTCACTACTTCCATACATCCAGGTAGCAGAAATCTGTGGAGTGGGTAGGCCACATACTTTGTTTCCCCGTCAGTTTTTGCAGCGAAGAGCGGTCATCGTTCAAGTCGTGCTTTAAATTGCAAAAATATACATAAATACACACATACAAATCTACAGATATCAGTTTGTAAGTGTGCGTGTGTATGTATTTCCCTTTTGGGTATTTTATGGCTCTGCTACAGCCTTGTTATAGCCCCATGCTCGCTACAAAGTGCCCACGTACATAGCAGCGAAGGCAGCCAAAGAAAGAGAGAGAGTGAGAGAGAGGCAAAGAGAGCGCATGCAGGAGAGAGGCAAGCAAGCCTGGAAAGAACGCCATACAAAGTGGAATACAAGTAAGTTGGGGGCCCAGGCTACATACAGTCGCAGTAGTGGAAGCTGTGTGTGTGTGTGTCTGTGTTTGACGGCAGCTAAATTCGAGATTTACGACTACGTCGTCATCTTTGCCGCCGTCATCATCATCGTCGTTGATGTTGGTTGCGGTCATCTTTTGTGGTTTGGCATCAGATCGAACCGCCGTTAAATGAACGCCTCCGGGGAGTTGCCAGTTGCCGCTTTTATTAGCAAACTAACCGCAAAAAGGGGCATAACCCAAAAGGCCTTCACTCTCTTTCTACTTCGCCACCAACAGCCACCCGCAACCTCCACCTCCTTCACGTCTTCCTCACTCACTCTCTCTCGCTCTCTCTCTATATCTACTCGCAAATTGTGTTCCATTTTGAGGCTGCTCTGCCTTGAGGTCGCCTTCATATTTTTTCTTTGCTTTGTTTTGTTTTGATTTGCTGCGTTGCGCGATAATTTGATTTTATATTCACAATATGCAACAGACACACACACACTTACTTATAAATACAAAATGTAGTGTAGTTTGAAAAGTGTTGAGTATCTGGTTGCGTTGGTGGCAGGCATGTAAAATGTTATGCTGCTCGGGCGGTTCTCTTCTCTTCTCTTTCGCTGCTCTGCTGCTGCTGCCTTCAATTAAATTAAGTGCAGCTGCGACACGCCCACATTTTGCTCGCTAAGGGCGTACGTTGGAAGTGGACGGACAGACATGACACTCGAGTGGCGATCATGCCACTTAAAAAACATAAGAGAGAGACAGGGAGGGAGCAGCATGAGAATGGTAGTGAGTGGAAAGGGTGCAGCAGCATGAAGTGCAGAGTAAAGTGGAATCGAGTGGAGTGCAGAAGTGTAGTGGAGAGTGTGGGTTGCGGGTGCGGTTGCGGTCTCCACAGTCCACAGCACCATCATTCAATTGCTTTTTCAATATCGATCACTGTGAATTGTTTGAAACTCAAGTGCCACTATCGTTGTCTCGCTCTGGCATTCTCAAGTGCTTGGACTGTTCTTTGTTTTCTTTTTGTCTTTGCTTTGCACTCAACTAGATAAGAAGCGGGGGATGGACGAATGGAAGCAAGTAAGTGGTAACCCTGTCAAATAGTTTCTGCTAACATCAGCTCAAACTGTTAACTAACATACTCAGTGAAGACTGTTAAAGCTCGAATTCTTTCGCTGAATTTTCAACAGTATGTATGTTATAAAATGATATACATATATAAAATATAATTTATATATTATATTTGAAATATTTGCTTCTTATCTTCCTCAGCTGATTATCAGATATTTGTCGGAACTTAATTTGGGCGTATACAACATGTTATAACTGAGTCTGTTATCTACAGTACAGATACATGTCATGTAACAAAATGAGAGCTTGTTAAACTAATTATAATGGGAACCCTATATAAGAAGCTATAGCTTTGGAACTATCAAAGTTATTCAGGTTTAAAATGTGGAACAAATTGTGGAAACTCTTGGGAACCATATTAATCCTCTGCTATGCTGACAGCATGGCCAAAGTAAGCTTAAGGATTTTAAAGGATCATCCGGATCGGAATATAATAATAATGTTAATGTCAAATGTTATTGCACATGCAGCGCCAATGGGTATACGAAGCGCTTATGTTAAACGCTACGACCTCGGATCCAACTCAAGTCGAAATTAATGGATGGATTCATCAATTGGCGAATGGGGATTATGTTTATAGCGGCTCTTTGAATGTTACCTATGTCCCCGATGAAAAAACGATGGTGAGTTAATTAAGTGGAAACTGATGTATACTAATAAATGTGAAATTCGTTATCAGGTTGAGATCATCACCTATCGAAGCGAAACGGGATTGGATGAGGACTACAAGCGAACCCCATTTGGACTACCAAAGGTGTCATACAACAAATTTATTGAAAAATACTTTATTGATGTCATCTATAAGAATGTACAGCATTGCTCTAATATGCCCGAAGTCCTATTTCCATGGAAGTACAGATATATAACATTCACCGATTGTCATGTAGAGGCCTATGGTATGCCCGAGTTGACACCCCTTGGATACTATTGGGTGGTCATAAAAGTGACCGGGTCTGTTGAATGGGGAATTTCAGCCACTGTCCTGATAAAAGATGCCGATGCTCCCTAATGAACCTATACCTCATTAGTTCAATTCAATAAAATTGGCAGTATGGTAATTTAATGTTTCCTTCAATAGTATTCGAAATCCACCAATAACTCTGCCTTTTACCTGAATCGCCTAGGATTTGTTGCATGCTACACGAGTGGGCGTGAACACAGCTCGTGCTGTGCCCCGCCAGGTGAATTTGTCGCGCAACAATGCCAGGTAAAAATGCCAGCAGCTGTTGCAAGTGGCAAACAGCAGTTAGAGTGCGAAATTGTCAAGACATGTTCCACAAACACAGACACACTCTGTAACGGTAACTGTTGCAAGCTGCCACTTGCGATTCGCAACGCATTTCATGCGGAAAACTCAACACTTTTTGCCTCGCTAATTTATTGCAAATTGTTGAAACGTCGACAAGGCGCTGATATCGTACAAGGAATGGGACAGCGGGATGAATGAAAGAAGCAGTTAGCTGAAAGGTGTGGCAAGTCCAAAGTGTTTCGTACAGGTTGTGTTGGCTGTCATTAGAGTGGACAACTTATTTTATAGAGCAGAATATTATCTCAAAATAACTTGAAAATCACCACATTTTTGGCAAAGTTAAGGCAGTTCAAAATAATCCCTTTTCAGCACATTTTTGGACATATCTCGTAAAATACTCATCAGAAAGACATCAAATATAAAGCAGAATGCTTGTTTTGAGTCCCAGAATCGATTGGGGGCAAAAAAATTACAGTTTAAAATTTTTCGATTTTTGATGATTTTGTCAGGGGAAAGTATGGAAAAATGGTCAAAAAAAGTCAAAAATTAAAAACTGCCAAAATGAACAAACTTTTGATGCAGTTTCAAAATACGATCGAAACCATTGACAAAACTGAAAAAATTATGAAAATCGGTTGATTTTTGCAAAAGTTATGGCCGATTGAAATTTGGAGGAGAGTGACATAGTGAAAATTGGCATTTTGAGTCACTTTTTTGGCACATTTTTGGCCATATCTCGTAAAATACTCATCAGAAACACCTCAAATAAAAAGCAGAATGATTGTTTTGAGTCCCAGAATCGATTGGGGGCAAAAAATTGGAGTTCTAAAATTTTTCGATTTTTGATGATTTTGTCAAGGGGTAAGTATGGAAAAATGGTCAAAAAAGTCAAAAATTAAAAACTGCCAAAATGAACAAACTTTTGATGCAGTTTCAAAATATGATCGAAACCATTGACAAAACTGAAAAAATTATGAAAATCGGTTGATATTTGACAAAGTTATGGCAGATCGAAATTTAGAGGAGAGTGACATAGTGAAAATTGGCACTTTGAGTCACTTTTTGGCACATTTTTGGCCATATCTCGTAAAATACTCATCAGAAACACCTCAAATAAAAAGCAGAATGATTGTTTTGAGTCCCAGAATCGATTGGGGGCAAAAAATTGGAGTTCTAAAATTTTTCGATTTTTGATGATTTTGTCAAGGGGTAAGTATGGAAAAATGGGCAAAAAAAAGTCAAAAATTAAAAACTGCCAAAATGAACAAACTTTTGATGCAGTTTCAAAATATGATCGAAACCATTGACAAAACTGAAAAAATTATGAAAATTGGTTGATATTTGACAAAGTTATGGCAGATCGAAATTTGGAGGAGAGTGACATAGTGAAAATTGGCATTTTGAGTCACTTTTTGGCACATTTTTGGCCTTTACTCGGAAAATACTCATAAGAAAGACCTCAAATACAAACCAGAATGCTTGTTTTGAGTCCCAGAATCGATTGGGGGCAAAAAATTGGAGTTCTAAAATTTTTCGATTTTTGATGATTTTGTCAAGGGGTAAGTATGGAAAAATTGTCAAAAAAAGTCAAAAATTAAAAACTGCCAAAATGAACAATCTTTTGATGCAGTTTCAAAATATGATCGAAACCATTGACAAAACTGAAAAAATTAAGAAAATCGGTTGGTATTTGACAAAGTTATGGCAGATCGAAATTTTGAGGAGAGTGACATAGCGAAAATTGGCATTTTGAGTCATTTTTTTGGCACATTTTTGTCCATATCTCGTAAAATACTCATCAGAAAGACCTCACATAAAAACCAGAATGCTTGTTTTGAGTCCCAGAATCGATTGGGGACAAAAAATTGGAGTTCTAAAATTTTTCGATTTTTGATGATTTTGTCAAGGGGTAAGTATGGAAAAATGGTCAAAAAAAGTCAAAAATTAAAAACTGCCAAAATGAACAAACTTTTGATGCAGTTTCAAAATATGATTGAAACCATTGACAAAACTGAAAAAATTAAGAAAATCGGTTGGTATTTGACAAAGTTATGGCAGATCGAAATTTTGAGGAGAGTGACATAGCGAAAATTGGCATTTTGAGTCACTTTTTTGGCACATTTTTGGACATATCTCGTAAAATACTCATCAGAAAGACCTCAAATAAAAAGCAGAATGCTTGTGTTTAGTCACAGAATCGATTGGGGTCAAAAAAATTACAGTTTAAAATTTTTCGGTTGATTTTTGGCAAAGTTTTGGCATTTTAAAGATACGAAAATGGTTTATTTTTTGAATGTTAGTTTAAATCTCCACTGAGTGCACCCTAATGTACCGAGTCTTCGTACATTATTCCGTATTTCTTTCTGTCCCTGTTTGCTTTTTTTTTACATTTATTAGCTCCTTCTCTCTTTTAGAGAGAGCAGTTTGTTGACTCATTTTATGTTGGTCAAGTTAAGAGCAACATTTTATAGCCGCTGACAATATCAAATTGTTATCTGGCATAAAATAATTACAACGCTTTAATACAGACGACAAAATAGTTGCCGCTAGTTGCAAGTTACTGTCGGTTTGCAGCCAAAAAGCGCATGTGCCAAGCTGTCAGCCAAGTTAACAGCCAACTACCAACAACCAGCGGCCAACGGCAACGACTGCAGTTTAGAGTTTTGCGTTAATTAACCAAAAACGCAGCCAATTAGCTTGGCTAACACCGCAAAATGTGTGAGCGAGAAAAACTGCGGCGAAATGTGCGGCTTTTGTGGCAAAGCGAGTGGCGAGTGGCGAGCGGCGATTGTGGCAGGCAGCAGGTGGGGCAAGCAAATGCAAACGTGTTGGCATGTGTCAAACTATAGCAACGAAAAGCGAAAAAGAAAACCAAAATGAAATGAAACTTGTTAAAACGAGCACAAGCCAAGACCAAGTTGGGGCATAGGACTCTATTAGCCAGGGTTGCCAAGCAACGAGCAATAGTGTTGTAAAAGGCGATGATGAAGTCCAGGAATATGGAATTGTTGGAAGAAAGCAATTGTAAAGGGTAGCAGCAAAAAAGTGGAGAAAAGGGGAAGCAAAATCTAGTAAAAAATATGGACAGTATTTAAAAAGACAAGTTCATTAAGAATATACAGTGTTGGATAATAAACAAACTTAGATTTGGTTGATATGCCAAATATATTCCAAATATTTTGATTCATTGAAAACAAGTTACTTAAGACAGATAGATATATAACTGAATAGATAACTCGCTATTTCCTAAACAGCCCTAGACAGCAAGTGTTGTACAATCTACCACAATCTGCCTCCATTTTCCAACACTGCATGCTCAATGACATCAGCACACATCGTCTAAATCAGAATCATTTTGCATATGTGTATGGGGCAAAGATACGATGAGTTTGGCATGCAGCATGCTGATTGCCCGGATGGGTGGCAAGCAGGGCGTGGCAGCTGCCGCAACAGAGCAGCGCATAAGGCTTGTTAAAATTCATGTAATGCATTAACTGAGAACAACACAACCACAAATTACACACTGTCTGAGCCAGAGAACAGCAACAGAGACACGAATGCGGAGGCAGAGGCCGCAGGGGAAGCAGCTCATCACTCAGCAGGTAGGATACGGGTGGTGGGGAGGAGTAGTTGAATTTGTGGCAAGTTAGCAGTGGATGCTGCATAGCCGAGTTGCCAACACATTTTGGCCAAATGCAATGTCCAAAACGGCCGACGGCCAGCAATGAAAAGGCAATTAAAGCGCAGCAGGCACTGAACGGCCACAGTCAGACGGAGAGGGAGAGACAGAGAAGGATAGAAGAAGAACGAGAGAGAGAGGGAGATATTGAAGAGTAGAGTGAGAGCGGCATAGTTGAAGCAGGTCTGGCAGAGTTGTTGCAGCTCTGTTGGAGGCAACAGTTGCTGTCGTTGTTGCAGCAATCAATTGCATGCTTCAATGGACAAATATACGAGGCACAAACTGACAGAGAAACTGAGAGAACGATAGAGACAGCGAACGAGTAATAGTAAGAGACAGATGGAGAGCGAGAGAAAGAGACAGATGAAGCATTGAACCGAGAGATAGATAGACAACTCTGATATGAGTCGCAAATGCCGCATCGTTTGTCCATGTTGACTGCGCAAACACTGAAGACCCTGAGGCCGCAGAGAGAGGCACTGAGAGAGGAAAGGGGGTTACGGGGCAGAGGGAAGAGCAGCTATAGACAAACGCCTAGAGATGGACTCAACTAGATAAAGGCCTTAAGATGCAGTCTCAACTTGACAACAACAACAACAACTACAACTGCTGCTGCAACACAACTAGAAAAAAAAAAGTAAAAATAAAACTGTTTGCGTCGCATTTGACTTGCCACAAGAGTCATGCCCTCTCTATCTCTCACACACATACATACTCCCCACCCTCTCTACCTGTCTCTTGCTATCCATTGTCGTCTCCATGCGATTGCGTCTTCATTCGCTGCCCCATTGCTGTTGTTGCAGCAGTCAAGTGGCATGGTGCAAACAACAAAAACAAGAAAAAGGAAAAAACTTGTTAACTTTTGGCTGCAAAAAGGTTCGTCTAGCTACCTCTCTCTGCCTCTCTCTCTGTTTATGCTACGCTTGTTGCAACTTCAGGCCACGTTAAGTCAATCAAGCGTCAGTTGAAAACTGCAACGTGCAACTCGTTGCAAGTAGTTGTTGTTGCTGTCGTAGCTTCAATTAATCAAAAGTGCAGCAGGCATAATCATTGCAATCAAAGTCAGTTTTTAGCTGCCTTTTGAGGCAACTTCGTGTTGCAAGTTGTTGTTGCTCTTGTGGCATGTTTGCAAAGAGATGGCTTAATTGTCACTTGGCGGCAATTAACACAAATTTTCCCCCACCTGCCACAAATTGTGGCATAAAAAGTGAGACGAGTTCGTTAATTCGATAACAAAATTTAGCTTAATTATAGTATACGTTTTACAGCTGCAATCTATAAGTGCTACCAGGCATCTAAAATTCTCTGATATTCGACACAAATTTTACATTTTCAATTCCCTCACACTATTTTTCTCTATCGGTAGCTTCATAAACTGCTGCAAAGTGACTCCATAAAGTTGCAGAAATAATGTAGTGCAATCTGTGCAACGATTGCCGATTGTTGAAACTGTACGTATGCCCTGCAAATTGCGAAACAAATAGGGTATGCCAGACTAATTTATATAGGTAAAGTTAAAAGCGTGAAAAGAACTGATTCAAAAAACAGAGTTGAAATTGGGAAGTCTTCATAATCTCAACAATATCAACAAAATATGAACATTTTTTAAGTTCTTTAATACCCTGGAAATTTCTCAAGTTTAACTGAATAATATACTCAACATACCCTATAATATGAACCAATATATAATATTCCCAAAGAATTTTAATTAAAGTTCGACTTAAGCAAGTTTTTCTTTGCTTAGCAAACTTTACAAACTTGGTTCTAATATTTTTAAAATAGCATTAACATTTTGTTAACAGGTGTTAAATTAACATTTTTGGCAACTGTTAAGCAGCTAAATAACTATGGACCAGAAATACATAAAAGTTTACCATATTTAACCACAATTCCCGCAACCGAGACTCAACATTCTCTGACTTTTCCCTGAGTATGCCGCAATTGGCAAGTCCCAAAGTCTTTTTCAACGTTGCAACCACATTTCCTGTGGCCCTTAACGTGCCTGTCGTTGAAGTACCACTGCCCCTTGCATCTTATACCCCCGTTCCTATCTGTGCAGCATACTTTTAGTTTTATGTTGCAAACAAAACAGAAAAAAAAACACACACACACACACAGAAAAAGGGGCACAAAAAGCCAGACGTGAAGATGCTGTGGGGCAGCTACAGCCACTGCAAGCTGACAAGGCAACAAAAAGAGACTTGCCACAAAAACACACACACACACTCAGACACACACACACATTTTGAATGAGTGAAAGAGACGGAGGGGAGAGAGTGGTAGAGACAGAGTAAGAAGCAGACCGGGCTGCCTGATGAAGTTGAACAATTTCCAAGTTGAGTGGCGGCAAGGCAAGCAGAGGCAAACAGCAGTATGTGGCAAGCTGTGTCTGTGCTGCTTGTGGCATGCAAAACTCTCTGTGGCAGCCAAACGAAACGAAACGAAGCGAACGAACGTTCATTTTGTGGTTTTGTGACTGTGGCAGCTACCAGTCACAAGATTTGCATAGAGGTTGGCAAAGGCGGGAGGAGAGTTGAGGGGCAACAAGTAATCAAAGTGCGACAAGTTTCTCTCAGTGTATGGACACGACACGCAGAAATTTTCAATGCTAATTTATGATGGGGCGCCCATAAATTTATGAACTCGCTGGCGTCCCTCTCTCTTTCTCTCTCTCTCTCTCTCTCTATCTATCTTTGTGTGTGTTGCAAGTGAGGCAACTTGCCACTAGCAATTAATTTTCAATTAAGTCGCTGAAATAGTTAATTTATGTTGAATTATGTGACAAGCCAAAGTGCTTAAACTGCGCGATGAAAGCCAACTGAGAGGTTGGAGGGCAGCGCAATGGAGAAAGATGGAGAAGTAGAGATATAGAGATTTGTTAAAATTGCTACTCATCGTGCAACAGCTTAAAGCCGTTTTGGGATACACTTAACAGTCGTTAGCTTGGCCAACAGACAACAACTGCTCAGAAACTCCAACAACTCCACAAATACACTGAGAGAAAATAGAGTGTGAGAGTTGGAGACGGCGAGAAAACTTTTCCCCCGCTTAATTGAATTTTAATTTAATTTTTCGATCGTTTTCCATTTTTGTTGCAGGCAGCGGCAATTTGAAGAGCACTCGCTGTGCTCTTGTTATTTCCTGCCACCGCAGCGTGCAACAAGAGGCAACATCAACACAACGGCAACAGCTGCTGTTGTCGCCATTGGCCGCAATCAAGGCAATGAGCCAAGCCCAGAGAAACAGAAACCGAGCTCGAGTCATGGCCATACCCATAATCTTGGCTAAAAGCAACAGCAAAATAAGAAAAGAGCAACAAAAAAAAGAGTTTTCAGCTCTTTGGCGACTCTTTCACTTTGTCCGACATCATCATCATCATCATCATCGTCATCATCGTCGTCGTCGTCGTCGTCGTCGTCGTCGTCGTCGTCGTTGCCATTGCCTTTCTCCACTTCACATGGCGCAGATTTATGAACGCCTTTTTGCGCTTTAAATTGAATTCAATATTTTTGCCACAGCGAACGTGCAACAACGACAACAAATTGTTAAACAAAGTTTCTTTTTTACACACCCCCTCCCCGCACCGTTGACAGTTGCATTTTATGGCCTGGCACATGTCCCCCCTCACCTAACCTACACCTCCTACACTATTTACTACGCTTGCTTTTTTTTCACAGTGTAAACTGTAAATGGATTTTTCTGTTACCTGTGAGAAAGGGACAGCAAGTGTGAGGTGTGAAAGGCAACGACGTCGAAACGTTTCGATTGTTGTTATAATTTCATTGCCTGGCGTCTCCTCCGTTGCCATAAAAATACCAACCTGCAAAGAAAAGAAATTAAACAAAATTTAGTATATCATTTTGAACAGTACTCGACGACAGTGTATAAAAACTTAGTGCTCAGCTACTACCTTTTGTACAATGCTGCATTTACTACTTTTTGTTAAGTTCGCCTTCCAACACTTTTTACGACCACTTCCAATATTGTTTCCAACAAGCAAACATGCTGTAAACAGTGTGCGCTACACAATCTTATATCAAATTTGTAGAGATTTTCTTTTGTTTTTTGCGATGTTCGATAATTGAAGTTCATGTGTTGCAATTGTTGAGAATATGTTTCTGTGTGTGTGTGTGTGTGTGTTTGCCGTTGGGGGCAATCATCATTACAAAGTGCTGAGGTGCAGCTCTCTGGCGGCTGTCAAGATAACTCTGTGCACTCTTTGTTCGTTTTATTTTCTTTATCTTTTTTGCTTTTGCAGTTAACCAGCTCAGTTCAATTGAGCACAAGGAGTTGGAGTGGAAGTTGTAGTAGTTGTTGTTGGATGTCTCTCACTCTCTCGTCAAGTCAGGCGAAAGGTGTGCATGTTTCGTGTGTATTCGTTTCGCCTCAGCAGCCCACACACACTACACTACTATACTGCACTACTAGTTTCAAGTACCAGCAGCTGTGTTGGCAATTTGTCAGGCCATAGCTTTAGTCTAATCTAAGCTGTACTCTTATATGTTTGGCCTTTTTTCTAGCTTTTTTATGTTAAGCCGCACTCTTGAGCAGCACTGCACAAAGATGCCCCACTAAAGCAAAGAGACGAAAAATGTTTTCGTTTGAGTGCACAAAATGCCGACGCGACGTGATGATTGTTGTTGTCGCCTCAGCTGCCAGAGGGCGCTATACGCAATTGTTGTTGTTGCTGTTTTGGTTTTGGTTTTGCTTTGCTCATTCTTTGTATGGTCTGCCGCCGCCCCGTCTCCGTTTCGCTTATGCGCCCGTCAATTCAATTTGAAGCCATTTAGCATCAATTTGCAGTAATTTGACGTATAAATTATGTCAAATTGCCGAGCAGCTTGTCATTGAGTGTATTCTCTCGACTCTCGACTCTCGTTGTGTTGTTGCTGTTCTCACTCACTCACTTTATGCTTGCTAGCTAGCTGCTGCCTGTCTGCCTTTGCACCTTTTTTTTCTTCAATGACCGCTCACACACAGAGATTGGCTTCAGGTAGCGACAGAGCGAGCGCTATAGCGAGTATGCATATGCTAGAGTGGGACACAGCTACGATTTGGTGTGTTGTGGTGTGAGGTGGTTCCAGTTCCAGCTCAATTCAAACTGAGTTTTAGGTCCATTGTGTGCGACGGGCTTTTATTTTCAGCTCTTCTTTATATTTTGTTGCTGTTGTTGTTGTTATTTTTTTTATAAACATACATATATCGGACACGTTTCGCACTGTGTGAATTTTATTTTCGCTTGTCGACACAAAAGAATTTCACTTAACACACTCACACACACATCGAGTAGAGATACAAGCGACACATGGATGCCGAAAAAAAAGGGTCCAAAGACCCGAGTAGTCTCTGGGCACTAAAAACTGCTCGTAAAGAGGCCCGATATTATATGAGTGCGTGTGTGTGTGCGTAAGTGTAAACTAAACACATAAGAATATAGAGAAAGAGTGAGAAAGAGACAGAGGGGAGCAGCAGAAACAAAAGGCAGCAGCAATCTTTACGCTTTTGTGAATGTTAACATTCAAAGATATCATCGAAAAATTCACTGGAAATATGCCTCTGCTACGATACAATAAAGAAGCAGCAGCAACAGCAGAAGAAGTTGGAAGTGCGAGGGTAAAAGATAGCAAGAGAACCAAGCAAGATCAACGTGTGCTGGCTCCCCTCTTCAAGTCTTGAAGGCTCAACTTGCTCTCGTTCGCTCTCCCTTCTTTGCTATAACTATGTATGCCTGTACATACATACATATGTGTGTATCTCTGCTGCCCTTCGTTCACCCTTGCTGTATTTTGTCGCCTCTTTTGTGCGGATGAGTTGCCATTCGTTCACGCGTCGTAAACTCGGTAGCTGCTTCCCAAAGGCATAACAGGCGCTACAAAACAGCAAAAGCAAAAACAAAGCAGAAAAAAAAAAACCGAAGAGAAGAAGACAATGCCAGCAAAGAGAGTCAATATTTCCGCATGCGCCGCCTGTGTGCGTGTGCTGTGTGTGTGTGTTCGTGCGAAGTGCGTGTTTGGTGGGGTCGAGATGAGAGAAAACATGTCATCATCATGTCCGCCTGCCTGTCTGTCTGTCCGTCTGTCTGCTCATTCGCTATCTCACTCGCTCACTCACTCTGCTCACTTCACTTTGCATCCCATTCACACACCCCCTTTTACTGCAGAGTTTCAAGTATGCATGTTTGTTTGGCTTTCATTTCTAGCAATTTGAAGAATTTTCATTTGCATTTTAATTAAGTGAATGGACATGCCAAGCAGAAGGAAGACCACATAGACAAAGATAGCGCTATGCGTAACTGGACTGTTGCAGTAAGTGCGTGAGGGAGGGAGGGAGGGAGGTAGGTAGAAAGAAGAGGGTGAAACAACACTCGTAGAGTCACTCGAGCTGCAAAACTTTATTATCTGTACAAGCAATTATGCATATCATAAAACACTTTAAACATTAATGAGGAATCCCTTCAGTTGAACGCCAGGGCGAAAGCAACGCCAAAAGCAAAAGGCAAACAGCACCAAAGCACCAAAGACACCATGGTCCAAAGCCAATTCATTTCGCTGTCTCTGGATGCCCAACGAGCGTCGCTCGTCGTTTATTCATTCATCCACTTAGAAGGCAGCCAGCAGAGATACCAGCAGAGAGCGAGAGCGAGAGAATGAGAGAGCGGTAGAGTGGGAGAGGGACGCCCCCAACTGTTTCGGTTAGTTATGGCAAAGTCAGCATGTTGCCACTTTATTGCCTGCTTTACATTTCTGTTAGTTTAGTCCGCGCCCGGCGGCAACAAACTGCTGTGTGCCACTGTATGTGTCTACCTCGAACTCCATTTGTTGCTTTTGTATGTGTGTGTGCAGCAGTCGTGTTATGTTTTGCGGCTAAATTAAAATTCGACTTAATCGTTTAAACATTTAAGAGGCGAGGCAAAGCCAAAGCCAAAAGCAAAAGCCAACATCGACAACACTAACAACAACTACAACAACAACTAAATAAAAACTACTTTAGTACTACGTGTATTTCTTGTTGGAACTCTCGTCGTCGTTGTCGTCATTTTTGTTTTTTTTTTCTTCTCTTCTTCTACTCCTTCGTTTTCTGCATGCACACAGCGCAGTCGCAGTTCCAGCAACTCAACACATTTGCTATCCCGCTTGAACGCGCTCTGAGCGCCATAAGCAAACATGGCTGCTCCTGCTGTATTGCTCCACTACGCTCTCTTTTGCAAGCAAGTGCAGTCGTGAGAGAGCACTACATAGTAATAAGCAAGAGCGAGAGAGCGACAGAGTTTTAATAGGAAAGTAGAGTGAAGCACTTCCAGTGTTGAAGTTGGTGAGGAGTGGGAATGGAGTGGAGTGTGCTGGGGTCGCATTTTCACTTTGGCCGTTGTTGTTGGTGGGCTGTTGTTGGCCCGAGGGTCGCACAATTCAAATGTTAATTAAAATTTAAAAGCTTAAACTG
This sequence comes from Drosophila quadrilineata, assembly GCA_018150725.1. NCBI lineage: Eukaryota > Metazoa > Arthropoda > Insecta > Diptera > Drosophilidae > Drosophila > Drosophila quadrilineata. The sequence goes on from JAECWN010000407.1 coordinate 5,403,162, forward strand.
TGCAAATTGTGGCACACAGAAGCTGCGCACAGACACAGCATGACAGCAGCAAATGATTTATCTATGCGACTCTTGTCAACATTTTGCCTTTTTGTCATTTATTTTCAACTTTTTGTTTGTTTTTTAATTCATTAAATATGCGCTATAATATTTTTGTAAATATTTAAAAAATGTTTAAATATATTTATTTTCTTTTTGTGGTAGCTGTGCCATAAATATGTGCTATAAAAGCAGCAGCTACCAACTTGTTTCCATTTCAATTAACTGCATTTGTCCATATAACTTCAAATGTTTGTTTGTGCAACATGCATACAAATGCAACAACAAAATCAACAACAACGAAATTGCCATGAAAATGCCACCATAAAGATTTATTATATGTACGAAGCTATATATATTATATGCCTGCCTTTTATAGTGCGAGGAGTCGTAAGCAGTGTTGCCGTTTGCACTGCGCAGTGTTGCCAATTTTCAGTTGAGCTACGTACATACATATGTATTTCTTTTGTTGTTATTTATTGGCAACACTTTTTTTCGTGAGTTTATCAACTGTGCAAAGAGTTTCTCTTGTGTTTTGTGGGTTGCATGCCACATTGTGGGCGTGTCAAGTTTGTTTTGTATCTTTGGCCCGTGGCAACCTGACAACGTTGTAATATTATTATGATTGTTTCGCTTTCGATTTAGTTATTATTTAAGTAGCTTGCTGCTGCTGTTGTGTTTTGTTTTGTTGTGCTGCAACTTGCAACAAACCGTTTAACGCGACTTTGACATGCAACACAAAAAGCAAAAACAAAAAAAAAAAAAATTAAAGAAAAACAAAAGCAAAGAATTCTAATTGAGGTGGCAGCACAACATGCGAGGCAACAGCAACGGCAACAGCAGCGAAAATGTTGCTGATAGCAATCAACATCAATTAAAGCAGCTGTCTGTCTCTGTCTCTGTTGTTCAACATTCTCTCCCTCTCCCTCTTAATTATATTTGCTGCTGTTGCGCCTTTTTTTCCTTTTGCTATAATAATCATTATCATCGACCACATCATCGTCATCATCATAATCATCACTGTAAACTAGGCGTAGTCTAAGCGTTGCCTTTGCAATTGCTGCTGCTGCTGGCAGCAACATGTTGCCGCTGTCAACTGTCGCTGGCAACTGATGGCAACTGCTGATAATTATAATCCGCTTGTGGTTAAAATGGTGTTGCCTACCTACCTACCTTTGCTGGCGATAAGCTCGCATGAATAATTATGTTGCCAGTTGGCAAAGTAGTTGCTGCTGCTGTCGCTGTTGCTGTGGTGGCTGCTGTTGCTGTCACTGTATTGCTCTCGCCAATGCGCGACAACTCATGAATAATTAATGCACTAGTTGACGAGCTGTGGCTGCTGCTGCTGTTGCTGCTGTTGTTGCTGTTTTCCGAGAGATTTTCAATTATTGCAGGAAATCGTGAATTAACCTGGGACTGTCTCAGTTGCTGTTGCTGTTGCTGTTGCTACTGTTGTTGTTTCTCTTGTTGTCATTGTTGCTGTTGTTGCTGTTGACGTTGCTGCTGTTATTTCATTTTGATTAAACTTGACACAGTAGCTCATCAGCAAACATTTTTGTTGTTCAATTATTTAATAATCAACAGCTCTGTACTACGCACACTGCTGTCCAAAATGATAGGTACAGCTCCAGTAGTTATGACGATAAACACCTCTATTCTTCTTCAAATTTTTACACATTTCAATTTTTATATATTTTTTCACATATATCTTAAATTTTATAATCTAAACTAACTTTCAGTAAGGTTAAATGAAATATTCATCAAAATCTCCTTAGAAAATATATAAATATTTTGAATTACCCTAAAAACCGTGATTTTTCTGCTAGAATCTAGAATTTTAGAATTTGTGAGAAATGTTAATCATAATTTCCTTAAAATTCAGACAAATTCTTTTGAGATGCCCTAAAAAGTCACTAAACTTAAAATGCAAACATTGAATAGATAATTTTTTTAGAAAGCAAAATTTCTATAAAAAAGGTTCATTGAAAATGTAAAAAAAAATTATAAATTCATTTAAAATATTTGTTGGTGTTTTTAAAGTCACTGTACTGTATCGTAACTATTTATATGTGCATAAGTGTGATATACATATGTATAAAAACATACATTAAATAAATGTCAGCAAGGTGACAATAAAAGAGCAGCAAAATGTTGCAACTTTGATGCTGCCGACAATCTGCTTTGTTGCAGCAACTTGAAGCAACAAACAAAGCGGCAGCAACAACTTCAATAGCAATAGCAACAATTGCTTCTATTTATTATTATCATCAATTTAATTTGCATACGAAATTCCAATTTAAATGAAATAAAGCAGCGTCTCAAGTGTTGCAGCAACAATGGCAGCAACTGCAACAACAACAGCAACTTGCAACTATATAGTTTTGTTTTGTTAATAAATTAAAAAAGGTTTTCTTAAATGCACATGCGACGACTGCAGTTCACTTCACTTTTACTTGCCACACATGCAACACAACCTTTTTTACACTTCACTATGCTGAGGAAGTTTTTTTCTTTTTTTTTTGGCCAAGTTGTTCACGTTTTGCGCTGGCAACTGCAACTGTTGCTGTTGTTGTTGTTGTTGCTGTTGTTGTTGTTGTTGCTGTTCGTGTGTGTTAGGTGTGGCAAGGCAGTGAGGGGAGGACAACGAGGAACAGCGAAGGAGAGTGCTGCTGGCTTAACGATATCATCTTGCATAAAATTACGTAGCAGCAGGCCATAAGGAGGCAACAACAGCAGCAGCAACAGCAGCAGCCACCACCAGCAGCGTTGCCATCCTCTCAGCCTCTCCAACTTCATCCTCATCCTCATCCTCATCCTCAACCTCATCATCGACGTCGTCGTCGTCGTCTTCGTCAGATGCTGCGCCACTGATAGCCTCGAAATTGTTGGCAGTTGCAATTTGCTGTTTGGAATTTTAAGCGACGAGGCAACAATAAAGCTGACCAACAGCAACAGAGGGAGCGAGAGAGGAAGAGTGTGCGAAAGAGAGATACAGAGAGAGAGAGAGAGAGAGAAAGAGAGAGATAGAGAGGGTGAGACAGTCAACAGATAGCAACATCATTCTCATGCTCATCAGCCACAGCAACGAGCACGGCAGCAACATCATTGCTGTTGTTGCTGCTGCTGTTGCTGCTGCTGTTGCTGCTGCTGTTGCCCCGTTGCACATAAAAAGTCAGCAGGCGGTGCTGCTGATGTGTTGCCTGCTGGCTGACTGCCGTTGCCACCCCGTTGCTGCCACACACCCTTCACCACCAGCCCCTACCATCCACACCACTCTCTTGCCACTTTGCCAACGTTTTGCATTTTATAGCAGTTTTTCTGTCTTTTCTTTTTTCTCTTTTTTGTTGCTGCTGCCTTTCAGTTTTTTGCTGCGCTGTTTTGTTCATTTCAATTCAAAGAGACCTAAAAAGATATATATTTTTTTTTTTACTGCTGCATTTTGCATAAAACTCTCTAGAGACAGAGAGGCAGCAAGATAGAGAAACGGAGAGCAAGGGAAGAGAGGTGGCAGCGGGAGTTGTAGAAAAACAAATGCCGTGCAAAAATCGAAATAAGATATAGACAACGGCAGCAGCAACCGCAGCCACAGCACGATTTATGTTAATCAGACAAGAGGCAACAGCAGCAGCAGCAGCAGCAGCAACTGCAACATGAGGCAGCCACAGCCACAGCAACTGCCACTGCCACTGCCAGCAACTGTTGGCCGCAGCCAAATGCATTCAATCATATTTTATCTTGGCTTCTACACGACGCCTAACTGCCTTTGCCTCCTGCTCTTTGCTGCCTCCCTTTTGCCGTCTCTTTCCTTACTTGCCTCACTTGTCTTGTGGCTGCCACAAACTTTTTTTTTTTGGGGGGGTTTATTATAGTATGTATCGCTTTGGCTCTGTCTTGGCGCACTTTCGCATTCGCTTTTGAACTTAACGAGAATGTTTTTGCGGTGGCGGTGGCGGTGGCGGTGGCGTCGTCAGAAACTTTCCATGGACAGATTTCTGGGGCAGCAGAGACCCCCTCAAGACCTCTCCTAATGCCAGACAATCTATTTTTTCTCCTGTTCCACGTTTTCTTCCTACTATTTTCTTTTTATTGGCATTTGTTTGCGGTCGTCGAATGGTTTCTTGTGGCCTGTGGTGAGATTTCAATTTGATTCGATATCGATTTGATTTCAATTTGCCAAATGCTTTTTCCATTTGTTCTTCTTGTTGTTGGTATTGTTGTTGTTGTTGTTGTTCGGGTGAAAGTTCGTTACTTTGTTAATTTAAATGGGAAAGTAATTGACTAGTATATAGTATGTATATGTAGTTGAAGTTGCCACACAATGTTGCATAGCGGGTCGTGTCATAAGCAAACTGTGTGGAAAAGTTGAGCTTGATTGGAAATTAGGAAGTTGACAGAGACAGTCATGATATTTATTGGAGAACAAAGTATGAACTGTTGTTAACAGCGCTGTAAACAGCTTAAAGTAAGTTAACAGTCCTGTAAACAGCTTAAGATATGTTAAAAGTATAGTAAACAATTCATATAAAGTTAATAGCAGTAAATTAAGAGATTGTAATTAGTGTTGTAAAAAGCTTTTAGTAAGTTAACAGCACTGTCAACATTCTACGGAATGTAAATTGCAATATGTTAATAGCACTGTAGGTAACAGCAATGTAAACATTTTAATGTAGGTTAACAGCACAGTTGCAAGTATGTTAACATGACTTTAAAGAGATTGAGTGTAAGCTAACACCTCTGTAAGCAGCATCTGCTAAGTTAACAGCACTGTTAGCAGCTTACAGTTTATTAACAGTTTCAAGAAATCTCTTAAGCTCTCCTGTCTGTCAAGGTATCAGCTTAACTCCCACTTAACAGTGACGATCAAAAACGAAACCAATCAAAAACGAATTAACATTTAAATCCAGCGATTTAACAGCCTCTCCAAACTGCCAGTCTATCCGACTGTCTGTCTGTCAGTCTGTTAACTAATGCTCTGTAATATCAATTGAATTGCATTATGTTATATGGGTCTAATCCCCGACGGATAATAATAATCTATCGCGCATTGCAATCAGACGCAATCAGACAAAACTGTCAGTTATAATTACATAATGAGAGGCAGAGACACGCAGCTGAGTGGCTCCACTTAGCTAGCTGCTGCTGTGGCATGTTGATAAATTTGTTGTGGCATGCATCATTTGCTGCCGCACACAAATATAACTATAATCGCATTTACTTACGCGTTGCAGCAACCGGGGAGAAGTTAAAATAAATTCAACAAATAATCAAATTAAACACAAACCTGAAAAGACAGAGAAAGAGAAAATATTGATTAATAATGTGATTTTTTCTTTAGGGTGCTTCAAAATATAATATACAATTTTATATTTACGATAATTGTCAATTATATATTGAGTATAAATTTTGTGAAATTAATTTGTTTGCATTTCAATTTGCACAAATTGACGCACATTTGAAATTGAGGAGAATATTCATTTAAAAGAAATCAAAATAAAATTGTGAAAATATGAAAGCAAAACACGAAAATTAAAAAAAATGTATATAAATATATATATGACGCTGCTGTTATTTATTATTAATTTTTTTTAGCTTATTTGATCTATATTATTAAAATTGAAATATATTTAATTTCTCATAATTTTTTTCTCTTTGTATCACTGTTTTGCTTTGTTTTTCATTCATTCAGCCTCTGTTATTCTTCTTGCTGTTAATTAAAATGTTAGTTAACAGCTGTTAACGGTCTTTGAATTTAAATATAGTTTTCATCATGAATCATGCTCATATAATATTGGTCAACTCATGCACTTTGAACAACTTGCTAAAAATAGAATAGAGAAGAGAAAGAGAAGCAAGGAAAGAGAAAGAGAGAGCGAGAGTGAGAGAGAAATATAGAGAGAAGAGAGACCGATAACGAGCCATACTGTCTGCCACTGCTGCTGCTGCCTTTGCTGTTCTCTTCTGCTTCTTCTTGCACCTCTGTTACAACCCCTTCCTCCCTTCTTATTCGACAACTAAAGTTTTTTTTTCACTGCATTTTTATAATAATGCTAAAGCGTGCGAGGGAGATAGTTGTTGTGCCATTTCATGCACTTTTTGCGCCGGATGTGCTGCATACTAAAATGCAACACACACACACACACACACACATGCACACTCACACATACACTGTCACACACATACTCTTTGCACTATGCCAAACAGTTTTTAGCAAAAGCAAAAGCAAAACAAAAACTATGAAAGCAAAATGGCAAAAATTTTGTAATTTCAACAAAAGCAGCCAAAAGAAAACGGGCCAAAAAAACAACACACAGAGGCAAATAGAGGGAGAGCGAGGGAGTTGGAAAGGGAGAGTGAGAGAGAGAGTGTGAGAGAGAGAGAGAGAGGGAGAAAGAGTGAAGCAGCGGGAGTATGAGAGTGAGAGAGGGAAACAAAAAAAAAGCAAAGATGTTGCCTGCTGCTGCAAAGCTGTGCTTCCTCTTTGCCTGCCCCAACACTGTCAACAAATATGCAACCCCTGCATAGGCACTACTCTATACCACCCTTCTCTCTCGCTCTCTTACTCTCTCTCTCTCTCTCTCTCTCTCTCTTTTGCACTGGCTTCTGCATTGCATGTTTTCATTTTTGTTAACAACTTGGCAAAAACTTTTTTAGCTCAAAATAGAAAAGAAAAAAATTGCCCAAAGCGAAATGCGTTTTTGATGCTGTACCGTTAGCTAACTATCTCGCTCTTGCATTTGCCCTCCCTCACTCACTCCTTGCTGGTGGGTGGCTGCACTCTCCACGCCACTCTCCACTCGTCTCCACTCTCCACACTGACCGAAAAAGTTTCAGCATTAAGCTGCTGTCAATTGTGCTTTGCTTTCTGCTTTCCGCTTCTTCTTTCGCTCTCTTCTGCTCGTTGTTGTCTTCTGCCTTTGCCATGCAAATTCGCAAACGCATAGCGCAACGATTTGCCCCCAAACTCCATTTAAAAAGAGGTCTAGCCCCCTTGCCCCAACTACCCCCCTCTGCTAGCCATCGAGTTTGTCGCTGAACGTCTTGGAAAATTGAAACAACTTTTGCAATTACTTTCCGCAAACAAAACAAATGTGCGCGAGTCACGCAATCTGTTTGCAACCCCACCTCCCGCACCACTCACCCTTCTTCTTCACTCCTTGCCTGCCTCACCTGTTTTCACCCCAACCCGCCCCCCACACCATCGCGCTCTGCTTTTGCCACATGCAGCGTTGCATGACCTATGCGCGCTGTTTCACTTAGGCAGCGGTTAAGTGGTGACTTGAGAGGGCTGTGGGAAGGGTAACGGGCAAGTGGTTGGTGGTGGAGGGTGGAGAGAGGTTGGGTGGGGACCATACCAAAACAATAATTACCCAGCATTGTTCATGTATACATACATATACTATATGCATATATTGTTAATGACAACAACGAGACACAAAGGGCCCTCCACACACCACATAACAGCGGATGACACCACCTGCCTACCGCCTCCTCCCTTCAACATCCCCCTCCCCCTGGCTGGCCGTCAAACGAATTGCCACAGTAGCGGAACAAGGGAGAAAGAGGTTGCTTTAGAGGAGCGGTTGAGGTTGATAATATTGTTAATATATTGTTAGGGAATCGGTTGGACAAGTTGTTAAATTGTGGTATTTAAATTTGTAGATAAAAGATGGAGTTGAGGGGAAAGACAGCTGACAACTAAATGTGAGAGGGAAAGAGAAAGAGAGAAAGATGGATGAAGATAGTGATAATGTAAGAGTTAATCAGATGGCGGAAGAAGAAGAAAAGTTAAAAGAACTGGCGGAAGGAAACGTGCTAAGAAAAGTTAAGGAAAAAAAATAGAAGAAAAGGGAAGAAATAATTAAAGTAGAGAAAAGAGGTTTCTAGAATAGAAGAAAGAGATAAAGAGAATAAAATATAGAAACGGATACAAGAAAATATGAGAGAGAAAGAGAGAGAGAGCTAGTAATAGAGAGAGGTAGATAAATATAGGGAAAGATAAAGATGAGAAAGATAATGCCACAAAGAGGATTCGAACAAAAGCTCTCTAAATTACACTGGAAAAAACAAAGTCCTTAACGAAGTTATGAAGTTGTAAAAAAACCTTCCGTGGAAGGATAAAAGCTTTCTTAAACTGTTTAAACTGGTTTTCCAGATATTAAGCGCTGAAAGTTCGAGAATCGCAATCCTTTCTCTAGTTAAGAACATTTTTGTGTGTGGAATTTTCTGCCTTTACTCGACTTACTTAAGCTTACCTTAAAAATTCTGTAAATTATTCAAAAGCATTAATTGCATTCACTTTAATTGTAAAGCTCAAAGTCAAGTTGATTAACATGCTGCTTATTTCCGCAACGAATTTCCTACTCATTTTCCGCCTGTCCAAACAACTATAGCAAAGAAAATGCCTCGAAAATTGCATTTCCATTTGAATTTCCCATAGAACTAAGAGAACCTTAAGCCAGTTTTGCAAATATACTCGAAAAGTGAGGAGGAGGTATTTTAGTTGTCGACTAACTGCTTTTAATTAAAATGTCAACTCAGCTAACTTCGTGTATGTGTGTGTGTGTGTGTGTGTGAGTGTGTGTGAGTGTGTGTGTATGTGTGGGTGTGGCACTGCCCAATTACACAAACAATAATTTCAAAAGGAAATTGTGCAAAAACTAGAATTGCATAGCAACTCTTGGCCTAAAATATGCAAGAGCTCAGAGAGAGAGACAGAGACAGAGAGAGAGATGGAATGATATGGCTAGAAAGAGAGGCTGCGATGCAAAATAGAAAGAGAGATATATGCATATATATTGGAGTAGGATAGTGTTAGTTGAGGGAGTCCTGGCGACCCAAAACAGTTCTCAAGCTGGCACAACATCAACATTTTGTGTCTTGCGTCTTGTGGCATTTGCAACAATTTTATTATTGCGTTTATTTGACTTGGTTCCCAATGGGAAATACATATACTTATACATATACATATATATACGTACATATATGTGTATATGTGTGCATGCATAAGCAGTTTTGCCAACAAGGAGCAGCAGTGGCAGTTGCAATTGCAGTTGCAACAACAGCAACCACAGACATTTTTGCATGTTGCCCCATTTTGCAGCGGCTGCTGTGAATGGCTCGTAAATCCTTTAGCCACAACCTCAAACCCAAACCCAAACACACCCACAGCCACACCTACAAAAACACACACAGACACACAGACACACACACACACTCACATATACATAACGCATACACATCCCACATACAAAAACACACACATATACAGAGGTCCTTCAATGACTGTTATTTGCTGTTTGTCTGTCTCTGTCTGTTTGTGGCTTCCATTGCTCCCTCTCTTTCTCTCACATCACATGCAACAATATCTGTCTCTGTCGACTGCAGTTGTCCTGCTCCCGCAGTGCAGCTCTGTTAAATTGCATTATGCAATTCCCCAACAAATTTTGGCCTGCAGCTGCCCATTTGTCCATCAATATAGGACCTCCACCCCCTCCACTAACTTGTACCTGTCTCTTTTTAGATCTATTTAATCCTGTTCACTTCATGCTCCTCCTCTCTCTCTCTCTCTGTCTCTCTCTCTTACTCAGCACAAATGGCGCATGCAATTCCATTAAAGTCCTTTTGTTCATTTCCCTATCTCTCTCTCTCTCTCTCTCTCTCTCTCTCTCTCTCTCTGTCTATCTCTATCACTCCCTGACACTCTTTGTCTATTGCCTCAGTTAATAATTCAATTATGCCGCACGGCTTTTAATCCCAACCCAGCAAATTGTTAATTTCAATTTTCCATCATCATCATTATCATCATCATCGTTGTTCGACAACAACTTCACTAAAATTCCTGCCAGTGGGCAAACTAATTAAAATTGTAAATGAGTTCCGAGTTATGAAAGTGCCTCCGATAGATTTGGAAACACAGAGTAAGTGAGATTAAACTGAAATCAAAGCAACTGACAATACAAAGAAATATTGCTAAAATACACCAGTTATTACTACTAGTGCCTATGATAATGAATAAACACAATTTTCTATGCAATTTTATATTTTCTACACATTATTGGCCATATCTCCTAAAATACTCTACAGAAATACCTCAAATAAAAAGCAGAATGCTTGTTTTGAGTCCCAGAATCGATTGGGTCAAAAAAATTAGAGTTTAAAATTTTTCGATTTTTGATGATTTTGTCAAGAGGTATGGAAAAATGGTCAAAAAATGTCAAAAACTAAAATCCCACAAAATTAAGAAACTTTTGATGCAGTTTCAAAATATTATCGAAACCATTGACAAAACTGAAAAAATTATGAAAATCGGTTGATATTTGACAAAGTTATGGCAGATCGAAATTTGGAGGAGAGTGACATAGTGAAAATTGGCATTTTAAGTCACTTTTTTTGGCACATTTTTGACCATATCTCGTAAAATACTCATCAGAAAGACCTCAAATAAAAACCAGAATGCTTGTATTTAGTCCCAGAATCGATTGGGGTCAATAAAATTACAGTTTAAAATTTTTCGATTTTTGATGATTTTGTCAAGAGGTATGGAAAAATGGTCAAAAAATGTCAAAAACTAAAATCCCACAAAATTAAGAAACTTTTGATGCAGTTTCAAAATATTATCGAAACCATTGACAAAACTGAAAAAATTATGAAAATCGGTTGATATTTGACAAAGTTATGGCAGATCGAAATTTGGAGGAGAGTGACATAGTGAAAATTGGCATTTTAAGTCACTTTTTTTGGCACATTTTTGACCATATCTCGTAAAATACTCATCAGAAAGACCTCAAATAAAAACCAGAATGCTTGTATTTAGTCCCAGAATCGATTGGGGTCAATAAAATTACAGTTTAAAATTTTTCGATTTTTGATGATTTTGTCAAGAGGTATGGAAAAATGGTCAAAAAATGTCAAAAACTAAAATCCCACAAAATTAAGAAACTTTTGATGCAGTTTCAAAATATTATCGAAACCATTGACAAAACTGAAAAAATTATGAAAATCGGTTGATATTTGACAAAGTTATGGCAGATCGAAATTTGGAGGAGAGTGACATAGTGAAAATTGGCATTTTGAGTCACTTTTTTGGCACATTTTTGACCATATCTCGTAAAATACTCATCAGAAAGACCTCAAATAAAAAGCAGAATGCTTGTATTTAGTCTCAGAATCGATTGGGGTCAAAAAATTGGAGTTTTAAAATTTTTCGAATTTTCATGATTTTGAGAAGGGGTAAGTATGGAAAAATGGTCAAAAAAAGTCAAAAATTAAGAACTGCCAAAATGAACAAACTTTTGATGCAGTTTCAATATATGATCGAAACCATTGACAAAACAGAAAAAATGATGAAAATCGGTTGATATTTGACAAAGTTATGGCAGATCGAAATTTGGAGGAGAGTGACATAGTGAAAATTGCCTTGTTTAGTCACTTTTTTGGCACATTTTTGGCCATATCTCGTAAAATACTCATCAGAAAGACCTCAAATAAAAAGCAGAATGCTTGTATTCAGTCCCAAAATCGATTGGGGTCAAAAAAATTACAGTTTAAAATTTTTCGATTTTTGATGATTTTGTCAAGGGGTAAGTATGGAAAAATGGTCAAAAAAAGTCAAAAATTAAGAACTGCCAAAATGAACAAACTTTTGATGCAGTTTCAAAATATGATCGAAACCATTGACAAAACAGAAAAAATGATGAAAATCGGTTGATTTTTGCAGAAGTTATGCCCGATTGAAATTTGGAGGAGAGTGACATAGTGAAAATTGCTTTTTTTAGTCACTTTTTTGGCACATTTTTGGCCATATCTCGTAAAATACTCATCAGAAAGACCTCAAATAAAAAGCAGAATGCTTGTATTCAGTCCCAAAATCGATTGGGGTCAAAAAAATTACAGTTTAAAATTTTTCGATTTTTGATGATTTTGTCAAGGGGTAAGTATGGAAAAATGGTCAAAAAAAGTCAAAAATTAAGAACTGCCAAAATGAACAAACTTTTGATGCAGTTTCAAAATATGATCGAAACCATTGACAAAACAGAAAAAATGATGAAAATCGGTTGATTTTTGCAGAAGTTATGCCCGATTGAAATTTGGAGGAGAGTGACATAGTGAAAATTGCTTTTTTTAGTCACTTTTTGGCACATTTTTGGCCATATCTCGTAAAATACTCATCAGAAAGACCTCAAATAAAAAGCAGAATGCTTGTATTCAGTCCCAAAATCGATTGGGGTCAAAAAAATTACAGTTTAAAATTTTTCGATTTTTGATGATTTTGTCAAGGGGTAAGTATGGAAAAATGGTCAAAAAAAGTCAAAAATTAAGAACTGCCAAAATGAACAAACTTTTGATGCAGTTTCAAAATATGATCGAAACCATTGACAAAACAGAAAAAATGATGAAAATCGGTTGATATTTGACAAAGTTATGGCAGATCGAAATTTGGAGGAGAGTGACATAGTGAAAATTGCCTTGTTTAGTCACTTTTTTGGCACATTTTTGGCCATATCTCGTAAAATACTCATCAGAAAGACCTCAAATAAAAAGCAGAATGCTTGTATTTAGTCCCAGAATCGATTGGGGTCAAAAAAATTACAGTTTAAAATTTTTCGATTTTTGATGATTTTGTCAAGGGGTAAGTATGGAAAAATGGTAAAAAAAAGTCAAAAATTAAAAACTGCCAAAATGAAAAATCTGTTGATGCAGTTTCAAAATATGATCGAAACCATTGACAAAACTGAAAAAATTATGAAAATCGGTTGATATTTGACAAAGTTATGGCAGATCGAAATTTGGAGGAGAGTGACATAGTGAAAATTGGCATTTTGAGTCACTTTTTTGGCACATTTTTGGCCATATCTCGTAAAATACTCATCAGAAAGACCTCAAATAAAAAGCAGAATGCTTGTATTTAGTCCCAGAATCGATTGGGGTCAAAAAAATTACAGTTTAAAATTTTTCGATTTTTGATGATTTTGTCAAGGGGTAAGTATGGAAAAATGGTCAAAAAAAGTCAAAAATTAAGAACTGCCAAAATGAACAAACTTTTGATGCAGTTTCAAAATATGATCGAAACCATTGACAAAACAGAAAAAATGATGAAAATCGGTTGATTTTTGCAAAAGTTATGGCGGTTCAAAGTTGAGAGAAAGTAGGATTTTCGTATAATAATGTTAACTATGACTGTCTAGCTGCTAAACTGTGTGTTATCTGGCTGCCATCTCCGGCAATTGAAATGCTTTAAAGTGATATGAGGAATGGTTGTTTCGTTGCTTTCAACGTGAGTCACGCATTCAATTCAAATTTGAATTTGCACTTCTGTTGCTGCCCCTCCGATGAGTCGTCGCTGCTGTTGCATGTCGTCTGCTGTTGCTGTTGCTGTTGCTACTGCTTTTTGCAATGCCAATTTCATTTTGCATTTTGCAATTCCAATCGCATTTGGTTGCACAAATTTCAGTCACGTCGTTGCAACGTCGTTGGCAGCACAACCCTCCCCCCACCCCCCGCTCAATATTAGCTGAAAAGGGGCGTATAGAGAGCCCAACTAGGCGCTGCTTAGCTGTGGAGCAGCAGTTGCATAGACTAGCGTATACCCTGTATATATATTTTTTTTTTCAATGTTTTTTTAGTTCAACTAGTCAGCAATTTCATAAGTTTTTTTTTTGATATTTTTGTACGTATAAAACAAGTTTTTATTAATGTCATCGTCGCCTAAAAAAAATGCACTGTACAAAAAAAATTGCTATTGCCTTGCGGTTTATTGCTCCCATTTTTAGCTAAAACGTTTTGTTCAGCAAATTATATATATATTTTTTAAAATATTTTTTCTTTTGCTTGTTTGTTATTAATGTTGTTTTTATATTTATTTATATAATTTTTGTTGCTGTTAATAATAAAACGCGCCGCCCACATAAGCAAATGATTTGTGCTTGAGAGTTCAATGTCTTGCTGACTGTGTGAACAAATATAAACATTCAGCAAATAAACAGAGGGGAAAAATTTAACAAAAAAAAATATATATATATTTTAAATAAATTGTCAAATGTAATGAGTGCATGAATGAGTGTCTCACTGAGTACCTGAATGGCAGCTAAATTTCAATTAATTTGCAAAAATAAATAAATAAAACAAAACAAAGAAAAATCGAAACCCAAATAAATTGTTTCTTGGCATGCACAACACGTGGCATGTGGCAACAATGTGGGAGGTGTGTGTGACAAGGAGGGGCTGTTTAGTGTATGTGTATATATTTAAGCTGGTGATTTGTATGCTAATTTGACGCTGCATATATATATATTGAGTCCACCCTTTAAGCCATGTGTCTAAGCCATAAACTTGCGCTTTAGTTGTCCTCTCTCTCTCTCTCTATCTCTTTGTCTCTCTATCTCTCTCTGTGTGTCTTGCTGGCCTGCTCTTGTGCATTTGCTTATCATAAATAATGCAAATTAATTAGCTATGGAATTTATTTCACACTGTCCACGGCAGTAACAACATATTGTATATATAGAGTCTCAGTCTGGGGTTGGTGCTGGGGGCCAATTTACGCCAAAATGCCGGGTAATTTAATTGAAAATGGCAGCCTCAGGGGAAACACACGGACAAAAGGCCAAACAGACAACAACAACAACTACAACAACATATGTTATACTACATATATTCAGATGTATGTAAGTATAGAGTATATCATTGTTGTTGTTGAGCACTTGGCACGTTCCGTGCTAGCGAAAAATTCTCATAATAATTAAACGAAAAACGCGTTGATTGCATGCAATTTGCATTTTACGACAACAGAGTAGCAGCAGCAGCAGAGACGAGGGCAGACAACAACAACAACAACAGCAGCAACAACAACACTACAACTGTGAATGTACCTGTAATTCGTTAGGGTAGGACCGCGAACCCACCCAACAGCTGCTTGGACTCTCAGGTTGTAGTTACGCTGTGGCGTCTAGTTGAAAGCCTTGGCCTGAAGCGATTGAGGCCCCTTTTGGCTGTTATTATAATGAACAACAACAGCAACAATCTTGACAGCAACAACAACAACAACAACAACAACTGACAGACAGCTCACACCTTTGCCTGTCTTCACATACATATACATATGTATATCCATATTGACACTCACTTTACAGTTGCCATCCCACTTAAGCCCAAACCCAACCCACCGCAACCCACTACCCCACCCCACACCAATCCCATTCCAAGACACGCCCACACACAAACGCCCATCAGTAGCATTAAGCATAACAACAACATTGATTAGCTCGATTAACCAAATTAGCTGGACAAATGAATAAGTTCTCAACGTCATGGTCTCAGGGAACGAGTTAATTTAATTGTATCTCAGCAAATGGGGGGTCTTATTTCCCCCCCCACACCCTTCCATCATACTAATTATCTGCCATATAGGTAACCATGTTGCCACCCTCTTACACATTTCCCCCAAAGGGGTCCATGGGGTTGCAACTGTTAAAAGCAATTGATAATCACTTCCCAGCTACTCAAATACAACCTGAAGCAGTTTTGATTTATTTGCCCAGCTACAGTTGCTCCAATTTGTATACTACTTTCTATATAATTTATAAAATTATTAATTCTTAAATATATATTTGTAACACAAGTGGATAATTGCACATATTTAAGAACATTTAAGCCGTCAATTAATAACAGTTTCCAGCTTTACTAATAGGAAACGTGTGAGGTCAAAGGTCTTACTCTGTGGAAGTTACTTAATAATTACTTAATAATCACAATAGTGTAAAAATATATACAATGAAAAATCGGTTACTACTAGACGCAAATTTTGATATTTCAAAGTTCAGACAGTACACAAAAAAATCAAAAATTAAAAACTGCCAAAATGAACAAACTTTTGATGCAGTTTCAAAATATGATCGAAACCATTGACAAAACTGAAAAAATTATGAAAATCGGTTGATTTTTGCAAAAGTTATGGCAGATCGAAATTTGGAGGAGAGTGACATAGTGAAAATTGGCATTTTGAGTCACTTTTTTGACACATCTTTGGCCATATCTCGTAAAATACTCATCAGAAACACCTCAAATAAAAAGCAGAATGCTTGTTTTGAGTCCCAGAATCGATTGGGGACAAAAAATTGGAGTTCTAAAATTTTTCGATTTTTGATGATTTTGTCAAGGGGTAAGTATGGAAAAATGGTCAAAAAAGTCAAAAATTAAAAACTGCCAAAATGAACAAACTTTTGATGCAGTTTCAAAATATGATCGAAACCATTGACAAAACTGAAAAAATTATGAAAATCGGTTGATATTTGACAATGTTATGGCAGATCGAAATTTGGAGGAGAGTGACATAGTGAAAATTGGCATTTTGAGTCACTTTTTTGACACATCTTTGGCCATATCTCGTAAAATACTCATCAGAAACACCTCAAATAAAAAGCAGAATGCTTGTTTTGAGTCCCAGAATCGATTGGGGGCAAAAAATTGGAGTTCTAAAATTTTTCGATTTTTGATGATTTTGTCAAGGGGTAAGTATGGAAAAATGGTCAAAAAAGTCAAAAATTAAAAACTGCCAAAATGAACAAACTTTTGATGCAGTTTCAAAATATGATCGAAACCATTGACAAAACTGAAAAAATTATGAAAATCGGTTGATATTTGACAAAGTTATGGCAGATCGAAATTTGGAGGAGAGTGACATAGTGAAAATTGGCATTTTGAGTCACTTTTTTGACACATCTTTAGCCATATCTCGTAAAATACTCATCAGAAACACCTCAAATAAAAAGCAGAATGCTTGTTTTGAGTCCCAGAATCGATTGGAATTAAAAAATCGGAGTTTTAAAATTTTTCGATTTTTGATGATTTTGTCAAGGGGTAAGTATGAAAAACTGGTCAAAAAAAGTCAAAAATTAAAATCCCACAAAATTAAGAAATTTTCGATGCAGTTTCAAAATATTATCGAAACCATTGATAAAACTGGAAAATTTATCAAAATACGTTGATTTTTGCAAAAGTTATGGCATTTTGAAGTATAGGGTAGTAACTATTTTTCCAAGTCATTTCTTGTAGCTTTTGATAAATTTATGAACTGTGCGAAAATGAAATTAATTTATGTTTTCTGTGTGCGTCGGTGCTGCTTGAATATAAATTTAATTTGCATACATGCAATAAAATTAGTGACAAGCAAATTTATGAGTGCTTCCGTTATACATTTCCCACCACATCTACTCGATAGCATTTTCCACATTTCCTTTCGTATTTCGCAATTTTCCATTTGCAGTCGTGAAAAGCCAAACAAAAACCAAAACAAACACATAAACAGACACATTTAGCGTTGTTGTGTAAAAAAAGATGTTCATTCAACAGCCACAAAATAAAAAATTGTAAAACGAAATGAAAAGATCAAAGAAATTTCTCAGTTTCCATTTGCTTTAAGCAAATTTCGATGACGATGTGGGGAAAAATTGGAAGTATAATAAATACAATATATATTGAGCTAAATTTAATTGGTATAAACTATTAATACGCCACGATTTTAAATTCAGCTTTTATAAATAAATAAATCGATTAATTTGCTAAAAAAAATTTCTTATAAGAAATTTTATAATATTTATCTAATTTTTTCTTAAATGTTATAATGGACTACTTTTTATATCTCTACCCACATGGCAACTTAAAATTCCCCCAGTTCGATTAATCGATTGGCATTCGATAACACATCAATCAATCGACATTCTTTGCACACACCTTCGCATTTCTTTTGTCATGCCACATGCCGCACAGATTAGCCAAACTTGCCCCACATCTGACATCTTATAAGTAGCTCTCGATCGCCGCTTTCTATATATTCTTCTATAATCCACCTCTTTATGCCTCTCCCTCATTCGTCGGCATTCTCCTACGCGCTCCTCTTCGCGTCAATTTTTGGTTGGCTGCCAATTTTTTTGGGGCCAACAAATTCTTGCTGCAAGATTTGTATCCGTTTGTTCGTCTTCCAATTCAATTCCAATTCTTGCCAAAATATTTTCAACACATTTTCCCCAAAATCATTATGAAGTTGCCCCATTTATAATGATCATCATCATCATGAGAATGATAATGATGTGCGCGGTGATAAAGTGCCAATAATTTTCTGGCATTTTGTAAAACTAATGTACTTCCATTTCTCTGAAAGCCCGAGGCCAATTTCAGCAACTATAATTTATGGGGCAAAGTTTTCTTCTGAATTAAATGCAATTTTTAATGCTGGCAATTTAGGGTACTAATATGCCCGTTGAAAGGCAATTGGCTAGGGAATTTTATAGAAAAATTTAGACAAACTAAATACTTGGAAGTTTAACGCAAGTCAAAGCAAAGAAATTTTTATTTTATTTTTGGGAAATTACAAAAATAGCGTGTATTTAGAATTAAAAGAAATTAAAATTTCGCAACATATTGTCTTAAACTGTTGGTAAAAACCGTTTTTGAAAGATATAGGAATTAAGAGGAATATATATTTTTTTTAATTTTTTGTTAAAGAATTTCGAATATTTTTTGTATGGATTTCACAGTTAAGCTCTAGACAGTTCTTTTAAACACATTTAAATATTTTTCGTAGGGTATTATAATAGAAAAAATTATTTAAAATTTTGCATAATTTAGAACACAATTTAAACACATTAATCTAGGGCATTTAAGTAGCCATCATATTTAAAAAAATTCTTTAATCTTTCACATTTATCTCTAACGTTATAATTTATTCTATAGGGTATTTCTTCGTCCTTTTGCTGTTTTATAATTTGACTCATTTGTGGGCGTGTCGTTTGCCCACAATTGTTATTTATTTGCTGTTAATTAATGTCAGGCATTTCAATAAACAATTAAAGAAATCAACGAGGGTGCGCGGCCATGTGGCAAGCAGCAGTGCCACCAGCGAGAGAGCCTGCGGTAAATGTGGCATTAACAAAAATACAAAATGCAAAAAAAAAAACAAAAAAATTACAATTGAAATTTATGAATGTCGTTGGAAGTTTTTTTTTGGTGTTTTTTGTTGCTGCTTTTATTTCATTAATTTATTGTTGCCGTTTCTTTCCCCACACTCCGCCCCTCTCACTTATTTCGAGCTGTTTTATGCTTGGCGATGCATGAAATGCAATGGCAACTGGCTAAAAACAACAGCAACAATTACAACGATAACAACAATAACCAACCGACAAAAAATTGCAATAATAAAATGTAATTTTTTTTTTGTTGTTGCTGCAGTTGTCTGTCTCTCTCTCTCTCTCTCTCACTAACTCTCTCGTTCTCTTTGTTTCTTTGCATTCAATCAACAATTGCAAAAGCTTCGGTTGTTGTTGTTGTTGTCGTATTGTTGCATTGTTTTCGTGCTTAAAACTCATTTGAAGCGTTGAACTGCAACAACAACAACAACAACAAATTGTTATACCTCTCTCTCTCTCTCTCTTTTTGCTGAACCTCTACCCGTCTCTGTTTGGCGTGGTCAAGTTCCACTCACCGCCAAATTGCGGACTTTGCGGCCAACTGCACACGCCCATTAAGCAACAACACTAACAGGACATGTGTGTCCGTTTGTGTGTGTGTGTATGTGTTTGTTGAGGGTCTTTAACCACCGCCTGCTGTTGCGGCTTCAACTATTGCGTGCCAAATTTGCCGCCTTTGTTGGCAGGACATGCGCTTGAGTAGAGAGAGTCTAAAGGACGTGGAAGAGACGTGGTAATAGACAGAGTGTTCTCAATTTATACGTATTGTTAAGGGATATTAACCATCTATAAGGTACGATAAGGCAGAGACTCTTTACTGAGAAGTAGATAGCAGAGTTTGCCAACTAATAAGTTTTAACAAGATTTCTTAAGGTAACAAATTATTTTAAATATACTAAGTAAAATTGTATACTAGAAGTTAATGTAATTGGAACATAATATATAATATGGTAAAATTTTATAAAATATAGCATAACATAAATCGTCAGACTTTTCGCAAAATTATGTCACTTTTAATATTACAATAAACTATATGAGTGTTTTTTGAAAACCGAGTTTTTCTAAGGTGCAGTTCCAGTCCCATAAGAAGCTGCTACTGTTCGCGTTAAGGGAATATCGTATCGTGTTGGTCATTATCATGCCCGACTATTAAAAATCGCGTGCATTTTTTACTGTATCTTGTTTTTGGGGTGCTCCAAAAGGGCGTGGTTACCCTTGCAATGATTTGAGCTGCAGTTGAAGAGCTAAATGAGCAAAAACGAACAGAGAGAAGACAAAACTCAGAGGAACTCACTTGAAAAAGGTAATATGATAATAATTACAGCAGCAAAACAAGCTGACAATTGGCGTAACAATTGACAGACTGTTCAGTTAACAGAGACAGAGAGAAAAGGGAGTGAAAGAGAGAGAGAGAGAGAGTAACAGAGTCGGGACAACAGACAATTTGCAGAGTAAAGAGCGTGGAAAATGTTATATTAATTTCAGTAAGCGTTGCTTTCCACTGCCACTGCTAATTAACTGCCGAGACAGAGACAACCAATAGAAAGAGCAAACCAAGAGACAGAGATAGCAATAGAGAGAAAGAAAGAGAGAGAGAGAGACAGTCCAAGCTGGGCGGCAACCTTAACGCCCTCATCATTAACATAATCATCGTCATCATGAAGCAACATTACGATGATTATTAGCCACGGCAAATGAAAGAAAATTGAAATGGGTCGTCGTCATTAGCCAAGCACAAAAAAAGAGAACAAGAGATGAAGAGAGAGGAAAAAATTATACGAAACAAACATAAAAGGCGCACTAATTAAAATTACAACAAAAGACAAAGAGAGGGAGAGTGTGGAAGAGAGAGACAGACAGACAGAGAGGGAGAAAGGCAGCGATTTTATTAAGGGTGGGGATAAAAGCTGAATAAAAAAAAAAATCAAAGTCCGAGAAGGGAGCTTGGCTATAATAGACAAACAACAACAGCAGCAAAGTAATTGAGTTGGCAAAAAGGACAACAAATAAAAAATGAACAAAAAAAGGCCAAAGAAAAAGGGGACACTAAAAGCAGGCAACCAACAAGGACACAGCGCAAACATGGCGTCCGCATTCATTTAAATTTAAATAAACAATTTCCTGCAGGTTGGGGAGTCGCCGCCGCAAACAACAAATTGAATTAAAAGAATTTTGTTCGTGTGATTGTAAAATTGGCAATATGTGCATAATTAAGTGAATCGGACAAAGCAAAAGGGGAGGTACAGATAGAGCAGAGAAGGTGGTGTTGGAGTTGGAGAGTGGTAAAGAGCAGTTATAGACACTGTCAAAGGATATGGGCAGCAGCTGCTAAAAGGCGTCATTTTAAAGCTGATTTGACGCTTGACTTCGTCAGCCAAAAGCAAGTAAATACACACACACACATACACAGCAAATATAAATACACACACACACACACACACCCACTCTTGTACACACACTCCCATCCACGCCCACAAGGCAAACAAACAAACTGCAAAAGCGGGTCTTATTCGCGCTTTTCGTTCATTTTATCAGGCATTACGTATACGCCGCGTGTGTTGTTTGTCTGCCTGATACTATATATATGTATGTATATATACACAGCTACACATACACATACACATTATATGTATGTGTGTGTGTGTTGCTGGTTTACTTGGTGCCTGCTGCTGTGTAGGTGGCAAGAGCTTAGCACAGGAAACCGGAAGGCAGCTGGAAGGAAGCAGCAGCAAACACATGAAGCTGCCACAGTGTGGCAAATGTTATAGAAAAAAATACGAATAGAAAAAAAAATGTTGCCTAAACCTAAAGTTATTATGTGGTAACGGAGAAAGTTAATTTGTTCAGTTAAAATTAGCTGCGTGCATTTATTATAACTAGAAAAAAGATCAGATAAAAATATATCAAAAATATTTGACTTTTTTAATAGTTTCTCCATAGTTGAATGACTACAAGTTTGCGAAATAAAATTGTTATCACTATCTACCGTATGCATACACACAAAATTCCCACAATTTTCATAAAATTATAATTTATTTCTTTTCTCAATTTTTATAGCCAATGCCTATTACAAGTGGATAAAAAAATGGGTATTATAATCTTGTAATATTTGATTATATTTAATTTCACATATAATTTAATTAGATATTATATTTATTGTTTAAAATTAAAGTATTTTATTTTAAAACTTGTATTTCAAGTGCTTTTTTTTATTAATTTTCTTTATTAATATATTATTATATATTTCATTATTAATATATATTTATATATATATTGTTTGATATCTATTTCTTCCCCTACTTTCCTAGGCCATGCATTAAATCACATAATTTTTGCAAACTCTAGACCACTGTGCAAACCCGCACTCCCATACAGTAGCCTAGGATAACAGCTCAGCATGGGCGAGCTGTACTCTAAGGACTACTGCCTGGCCAGTCGCAGACCAAAACCCAAACTCAAGCCCAACCACAGCAAAGGCAACAGCCAAGCATATCCTGTTGAAATCGCTCTCTGCCAGGACGCAAGAACGACGACGATGACGACGACGACGACCCCAGGGCCATATTTTTATGTAAGCGCGCGGCGACGGCAGCGGCGGCGGCATTTTGGCTTCCCTACATGCTGTATCCGGTTGAAAGTCGAGTCGAGTCAGTGGCAGAGGCAGTGGCTGTGGCAGGGACAGAGGTTCGCCACTGCCAGCTGGAATTTTACAATGCTTCTCTTTTCTACTTTTTTGCTCCGCTTGTGTATTTTGTGGACTCTGCCACATGCCACTGCCACACGAGCACTCCCTCTCCCGCTCGCTTTTCGACTCGCCCTGTCTGTTTCTTATATAAAATATCCTGCCAGCTTGTGTGGCGCTTCCTGTGGCGCAACACATACACACAAACACACACATATGCACACCCCCACACACTCATACACGCACACTCACATTCCTCTCACCTCACCGCCTTTCATGACCATCGACGTTGATTTTGTCGCAGTGTCGCCGCCGCAGCAACAAACAAAGTGAAACCTTCTGCTGTGACCCCGTTGTGAGGTCCCTCCCGCTTTGCCAAGCGGTTGTTGCTTCACTCTCGCCCCCTCCGTCTCTCACCCGACACCCACTTTGTTATGCTCTCTCTCTCTCTCTGATATTGTCACCCTGTTTGTATATGACGATGGGGCGTTTGCTTTTGCTTTTCCCTCGGTTTATTGTTTTTGCCACAGGAAAAACCTTTGCTGCCATGTTCCCAAAAACCTCTTTTGTTTCTTTTCAAATGAGTGTGCCTGTGTGTGAGTGTGTGTTCCAACATTGTCAGGATTTATGCAAGAAATAAGCATGCATACAACATAATTTTTATTCACAATTCTGTGCTCAACTTTAAAAGGTTTTTTCTTTGCATTTGCTGCTTTGCTTTCATATTTTTTTCTGGTGCTTTTGCTTTTTGCTTAAATTATGCACAGTGCATAAATTAAATGTCAATTTTAATAAAGTCATTCAATGGGGTGTGCGTGTGTGTGTGTGTGTGTGTTGCCAATTCAAATGTACGTGCCGCGACCTAAGAGAGAGGCAGGGGAGGGAATCGTGTCTGTGGTCGACACAGTCTGACGAAAGAAATTAAATTTTTATGAATCAACAAGAGTGAGAAGGACTGAGAAACAGAGTGAGAGAGAGAGTGTAAGGAGGGGAGAGTCGGAGTGCTATAATGAAGTTTAAGTGTAATATAATGGGCAATGGGCAAGTGAGGCAAGTGAGGCAAGTGGCAGCAGGCAGACGCAGCGTCGCCTGCTGCTGCCCTGCTTGCAACTGCCACAAACCCCTAAAGAAGCAACATCAACAACAACAACAACGAGATATATCACATTGTGTGTTCATGTTCAGGTTAAAGTGGTTAAATAAACGCACGCGTGGCGACACAAATGAAACGTGACGAGTGCCACTGACGACGACAACGATGAGGATCGCAAAACCACCCTCTCTCTGCCCCCTACGAATCTAACTCTACTCTCCGACTGCTCGAAAGCAAAAGGGCACTTTTGGCATGCGGCATGTGGCGGGGGCAGTCAGCTCAGTTCGTGCCTCGCATGTGGAAGCAGCAGCAGCAGCAAAAGTCACAGAGAATCGACGCATACACGTGCCCAGCACTTTAAGCAGATCTACAGACGACCACGGGGATTCACAAAGCAATAAAAAACAGGCCTAAACATAAAGCAAATGACAGAGATAGAATAACAAAGAGAGAGTGAGAGAGCATGAGTGAGAGAAGAGGTGGGCTAGAAGATGACACTGGGAGCGCCCATTGATATAAGGATTGTCCTCAAAAAGTGGCAGTTAAATTGATAGCATTGCAGCTCTCTTAGTTGGCAGCATTATACAAATCATGTAGATTCAAAGGGCGATATGCTGGCAACGAAAGTGCGCACAGTTATCGTTTATCGATAACTATCTAAGCAAAAGCGTGGGGGCTAAGCTATGATTTTAGGGCACAAATTGAAACTCATTTTATTATGATGTTAAAGAGTTGAAGTCAATAATCTGCTCCATAATAAGATTAACAGGTTTTATGAAAAATCTATCGTTTATCGATAACTTCGATTGCTTTGATCTAAGCAGAACTTAATACGATAATTTTACATATTTTACCACTATTTCTAAAATAATTCCTTAAATTTGCAAATAGTTATTTTTACTACTCATATCTAGAAAAGCAGTTCGTCATATTGTCACTTATCGATAACTTTCACGATTATAGTAGAATTAATCACAATAGAAGTTCCATTTTTACTTTACTCAACTTTTTGTTAATCTTACATTTTCCCTGCAGCCTCTCAACCCCAGAATATATACTTCTTCTCACAGTTTTGCTGTCTTTCGGGCACAAAACTTTTTGCTACATATCCGGCTCATTATTTATCGATAACCTAGTCCCCCATTCTTATGGCTGACAAATCCAAATTGAGACCTTAATCTAGCTTAAATCACATCAAATATGTGGCTGCCACACAACATATTCTTTTCAAAACTTTTTCTCCTCACACACACACACCCAACTTCATCAACTTTTCTATATCTGTTTTATTTTTTGGGTACTTTTTGATGTTTGCTGCCCACACACGGAGCGCACAAAAGCTCTCCCAGGTTGATTTAAACGCTGACAAATGCCACAGAAAGAGAGAAAAAAACAACAACAACGGCAACAACAAATTTGTTCATTGTTGTTGTTTGTGTTTAACTGAACAAATTAAGCTGTGTGCGTGGAAAACATTTTCATTTCCCTTTTGTGGTTTTTCAATAATTTATGAAACGGTAACAGCAATGACATTGCATGTTTAGCACAAATTAACTGAAAGTATTTTCGGACTAACACACACAAAGGGAGAACAATTATAGCTGTGTTTTGTGTGTGTCTGTAACGTGTCATGTTGTGGAGTGCCTCATAATGGGGCAAGCAAGCACACAGAAAATATATAACACGCTGCTTTGACAAATTGCTTTGAACCTGCATAACTTTAACAGCGGGGTTTCAAACTTAACAGCACATTTATATAGTTAACAGCGAGTTAACAGAAATGTAAACAAAAATAATTGAAACTCACAGTGAGAGTAGTAGTTGTTATATCATTTCTTCTGGTTTCTCCAAATATGCCAACAGCTTTTAGTTATTTGGACAGTTAACAGCAAATGTATGTAATTAACAGCAAGTTAACAGCATTAATGTTAACTAACAATGTTTATAGTAGATGTGTATTTTTTTGATTTCGTATCTCCAAAAATAATTGTCAGTTAACTAATAACTTTAAGTTAGTTTGACACTTAACAGTACATTTATGTAGTTGACAGCCAGTTAACAGATATATTAACAGCAATATCGGTAGCTAACAGGGATAGTAGCAAATATGACGTCTTCTGCTTTGATGTCTCAAAAGTAGTTGTCTGTTAAATAACAGCTGTATTAGCATCCCTGTTATAGCTTCAAACAGACTTTACAGTCACTGTTAACTGACTGTTAATGCTGTAACTCAACTCAAGCTCTATTCCAGAGCTCCAGCAAACACAATATGCAATTCAAATGCCCATTGGAAATGTTTGCCACAGTTATTTAATGGCAACAACAAAAGCAGTTAAGATAAAATGCCACAAAATGTGGCAAATATCTAGGCTGCGCTGCTGTTGCCTTGTTGGGCTGTCATGTGCATGTCATGGGAAATGTTGAAAATGTGGAAAATGTTTATACGCATTGCTGCATTGCCGTTTTTGTTAATTAAAAGCAACACAACGAACTATGCTGAATAATTAAATGAGCAGGACAGACAGTTACGGGAGTGAGACAGAGCTGGTATTAGAAAATGAAAGAGATAGTTAGAGTGAGAGAAAGAGAAAGGTAGTATATAAGTTGTAGTCTTAGGGAGCATTCAAAATGAAGACGTGTGTGTCAAAGGGATTTTCAGATTATTTCAGTTGGGTTGCCACAACTCGAGTTGGGGTAGGAAATAAGCAAAGACCTGAAGGTGCAACGTCTGCCTCTGTGTGAGTGTGTTTGAGTGTGTGCGTGTGTGTGCCTGCCACTAATACATGCCACACAGCAACAACAACTAGAACAACAAATATAACAGGAAAGAGCTGAGCCAAAGGATAAGCTATGCAAATACTTTCGAAATGTTATTTGTGGCAAGTCTGTAAGTGGCAGGGCTAGCACTACAGCTTGTTGCAAGTTGTGACGCATAATGAAGCATTGTTGTTGTTATTGTTGTTGTTGTTATTGTTTGTTGCCCTTTACTTTTTGGCTGCGTCGTCTTCCAATCAGTTGACGCCCACACGTTGCCACAAAAACTTGAGACACGTTGCAACAAAATATATGCAAATCAGCAGTGGCATGCAACAACAATAAAGCAGCAGACGGCTGCCAACTTGTGAAAATCAAATTAAGCAGTGGCAGTCACAAAAAAAAAAAAAAATAGAGAGAAAGACATGTTGCAAGTTCTTTGTAGTTGTTGCTGCTGCTGCGGCATGTGCCGCGTGGGTGTCAGCAACAGCAACAACTGTTTGCCACAACAATGTTGCACTGTCGCCTGGGCCAACTGCCAACTACAATTGCCAAGGCACCTTCGACTTCATGCAACAACTCTGCGCTTAGCTAGGCAAAGTTGAAGTGGCAACTTTACTGCCGTAGCAGCAGCACCAGGAGGCTGCAACACCACCCACACACACTGAGAGAAATGAATGAGAGGTGGATGGGGTAGCGAAAATGACGATAAAAAGCTTTTGCAACACACACAAGTGGCACACAGAAAGTTTTCTGCCAAGTTTTGGCTTTGCAATTTTCTTTTACGGTTTTCAAGTAGTTCTTCTCTGTGATTTCAGTTCCTACCCCCAAAAAGGGGTAGGTTGCCAGCAACTGTGGCAGCTGCTGCTATGCAACAACATAGGCAAGTAGTATTTGACGCCACCAACACTAAGAAGAAGCAGCAAACAGCAGTCAACGAGCAAAAAGAGACAGCTACAGAAACAGAGTGAGACAAAAGAGAGAGAGTGAGAAAAGCGAGGGGCGACAACGAAATTGAATTGAAGTGCGCTTCAGTTTTCTGTGTGCCTCAGTGTGGGTATAAGTGTGTGTGAGTGTGTGTGTGTGTGTTGCATGGCAGAAGGAAGTAGTTAAGTGAACTCAAGGGAAAACTTTTCACTCCACCTACTTTTTGACTGGCGACGTCAAGTGAAAACGCGGCAAAAAGTTGAGAGGGGAAATGAATGAAGGCCAAAATAAAAGAAGAAGACAAAACAACGTTGGTAAATACCCTATAAAAAAAAACAAGCTTCAAAATGTGAATTTGCTCGAGAATAAGTGTGTGAGAGAAAAAGTTAGAGGCAGAGTGACTGAGAGAGACAGAAAGAAAGAAGAAAAACAGGAGCTTCTCATATATAAACATTTGTATGTTACACAAATCTAAGATACATTTATCGCACTTTTAGTACGAGATTACATAGAATATCCTCGCAAAATAGAGTAATTTTCTGATATAATTTTAAGAAACTTGCCAACTTCTAGCTACTTTAATACACCTACCCTAAAACATGTGTTTTTCTTTTTTTTTTAATTAAATTCCTGTCATATTTGTCGTACGAGATATTTGAGGCCTGGTAATAATCCTTGCAAGTGTTAATTGTCAGCAATTTTCGAGAGAATATTCTACTAAGAAAATATATTTCATATATTTATGAAATTTATATTTTTTTTTTTATTTATAAACATTTTATTCTCATATTTTATATACTTATTATATTTATTTTTTCTATATTTCCCATATTTATATATGTATTTGTTTCTTATATTCCCAACATTTATTGAGCATCAAATTTAGTTCAACTTAACTATCTTCAATTGCTTTTCAAAAGTTTACCAAAGTTTTTGATAAAAAAAAACTCCACTTTCCTCTTCCTTCATATGCATGAATTTGATGCATAAATTTGTGCACAATTTCAGTTGTTAATAAACCAAAAATAAAAAAAAAAGTTTCTTTTGCAAACAGAGCTGAGCTTTCTATTATACACACACTTGCCACACGCCAAAAAAAAATTTCAAAAAAAAAAATATATATATATATATATATATTAACTTAACAAAGCCAAAACAAGAAACAAAAATTTTTTTGTTGGCAGTGATAAATGTTTGGCTTCTGAGTTGACAAAACTTTTGTACTTTGCTTTGTTTTATTTTGTTTATTTTATTTTACTTTTCTTGGCTGCCGCATGTTTGTGCCACAACACAGCGTTGATGAGTTTGCCACATTCAACAAAAAAAACTAAAGCAAAAGTTTGCTCGCCCCCCCAAAAAAAAAAACAAAAAAAAAATTAAAAAACTTTTTATATTTAATTTCATTTTGGCTTTTTTGTAGTGGGTTTTTGGCCAGCTGTTTGCCTCTAATGCCACGCCCACACCCATAGAGTAGGCGGTGTCACATGTCAAGTGTGTGGCATGCAAATGTGGCAGCGTGTGTAGAAAATGCGTGGAATTTGGGAATTTGACTAAAAAGACACACAGAAAATACAAATCGAAAACAAAAAAAAAAAAAAAACGACAAACGAAACAAATTTTCATGTGATTTTAATTTATTTGGTTTCGTTTCTCGCTGCTCCCCTCCCTCGCTGGCACCATCAAGTGCTGCTTGTGTTTGGCAGCTAATTAAACATACAAAAAACAATAGCTAGCAACATTTAAAACACACACATACACACACTCACACATATACACAGCTATAAATAAAATGTTGAACGCACAGCTCGACGAGCAAACAAATTGAAATTTAAATAAATTGAAAAAAAAGCCAAAGAGGCAGCAAAGAAAGGGGGTAAGAGAAGCAGGCTGCTTAAGTGAGAGAGATAGATAAAAAGACAGAGAGAGACAGAGAGAGAGAGAGAGAGAGAGAGAGAGACCAAATGAGGGGTCACTAAACGAATTCTCTGGCTTCATCAATTTGTTGCGCCTGCCCCCTTTGAACAATTTTATGCCACATATTTCTGCATCAAATAAAACTTAATTGTTTTAGACAAAAAAAAAAAAAAAAAAAAAAAAAAAAACAGAAATAAATTTACAATAAAAGAAAATTAGTATAATAATAAAAATCAATAAAAGAAAAATAATATAATAATAAACATCAATAAAAGAATAAAAATATAATCATAAAAATCAATAAAAGAATAAAAATACAATAATTAAAATCAATAAAAAAAATATATAATAACAATAGTTTTTCAGTTTTTTTCTGTATTAAACAATAAACTAAAAATATAGCGCAAGGCAAAGGTTAAGAATTTTAATTGAATTTTATTAAAGTTGTTGAAGAATTTTCATTGATTTTTGTTGCTAGAATTTTTATAGAATTTTTCTAATGAGCGCAAGATAGGGTATAATTGCTGCACATAAAACTCAGTATAGGAGCAAAACAAATTTTATGATTCTTTTTTATAAGATTTCAATGCTAGTTGTATGTATTAGAGAAACTCTATAGCCTAAAAATACAGAGACAATCAAAATACTTTTAATTGCTAAAAATTAAGTAATTTGATGCATTGCAGATCTTTAAATTAGTTACTTTATGTAACTAGGTATCTGGTAGTCGGGAATGCTCTTGCTTAGCATTTCCCCGCATTTGAATTTGATGTCTATTTGCGACCTCGAGTGAACGCAATAGCTCATAAAAAGCTAAATATATAATGCACAGACTTGCCTATATCGAACTATATAACATATATATATATAGAATATATATCATATATGTATATATACTATATATCTAAACTGTGTATGTAGTTGTGGCTGCTGCTGTCGTATTTTGTGCGAATGATAAATATTCATGTTTCGCTTCAAATATCTAAATTCATTGGCAAAGCGCCGACAACTTTATTATTTATTTCGTTTGAAAAAAAAAAAAAAAAACAGAATATGTATTTATATATGTATGTAAAATGTGGAAATATATTACATTAAGCATACGACACGTTGCACATGTCAGCGCTCTCGTTTCAGCATATTTACAAAATGAAAAAAATATAAAAAATAAAAAAGATTTTTGTACACTCATAGATTTACAAATTTAGTTGCCCCCCATTGACATCAGCATAGTGCTCTAGAGAAATTATGACTTTTTAATAGAAATTTATGGCAGACAAATTTTATAGACATTTTTAGCCATAAATTTGCGTTTTTCTCTCTCTTTGTGGCGTCTGTTGCAGTTGCAGCCAATTCTGGGGAAATTTTATTTTGTAACCACCAAAATATATTTTTAATATTTTGAGTAACTTGATTTCTGAGTATATGTGATTTACTTGCAGTTGTTAACTTTCAATAATATTTCTAAATCATTAAAAATTATTAAATGAATTTACTAGCACTTTTTTTTGCCTAGTGAATTATTTAGTTTATTGATACAAATTTATAGTATAATACTTCCTTTTCTGTTTATTTATTTACATAATTGTTACAATTTATAATTTTACAATTTATAATAATAATTTTGTATATAATAATATATATAATCACTATTTTTTAATTCTTTACTTCTTGAATACAATACAATATTTTCAATATTTTTTGTATTTTAATCATATATGTTCGGTATATTTTATTGCAGTTTTATATTTTTAATATTTAATATATTAATGTTAATATATTTTTTATTAAATTAATATTTATATTTTATTATCATATATATATTAATATATATTTTTTTTGATGATATTTATATTTGTTTATCATATTTATATTTTTATATACATTATTACATTTATTTTTTCTTATTATATTTATACATTTATTTTGTAAGTTTTTGTTATAATTCTTTATTTCTATTTATTTACTTTCATATATATTTTAATAGTAGTTCTATTTTTTTTTAATATTTTTCCTATAAAGTTTCCTGTTTTAGACTAAGATTTCTTTTCAACTTGAAACTAACATAACTTTCAGCAAACTCAAACAACTTCAAATATATCTTGAGGCCATATAAATTGACTTATAACATTTGTTCATATATTCACAGAGTTTTTGACAGATTTTTGCCATAGAGCAGACTGTCCTATATATCTATTTCCATCTCATTCTATTCCACTCAATCGTTTGTGCTTTATAGCTTTGCTAAATTGTTGTATTTATAGAACTCTTAAAGCATTTTCATTTCATGAGCAGCCCTCGAACGTAATGCAATTTGACATGTGTGTTTGCCTTTGGCTGCTGTTAATTATACAAAATACGAGGGGGAGGGGGGGACTGCCAAGAGATGTGGGGAAATATGCAATAACTAAAAACGATATGTAAAGTATTTTTATTTTCCATTATTTCCAAGTGGGGCAGCTAGCTGCAGGCAATTTAATGGGGTGAACGCAATCAACAATTTTTGTGGTTTTCTCATTAATTTTTGTTTGATTTTTGTGTGGAGTAAAACAAATTAACTTGTTTGTTTATTCAATTTTAGACAGAAAAGGTGTGAGAGACAGAGAGAGAGAGAGAGAGAGAGACAGAGAGAGAGAGAGAGAGAGAGAGAGAGAGAGAGAGAGAGAGAGACAGAGAGAGAGAGAGAGAGAGAGACAGAGTATGTGGTAGAGATTTGGAAAATTCTCATTGAATTGCTGCTGCGGATTTAATTATTTTGATTTACTTTTGTTGCTCGACTTTTAGTCGCTTTCTTTCTCACTCTCTGTGTTTCCTTTCTCCCCCTCTCTCTCTTTCGTTTTGTTTTATTTTTGGGTTCTCTGTTGCCCCGCATTTTTCACACGTAATTCTGACAGCTTTATGTGCGTGTGTTTGTTGGATTTTTTTTCGTATATATATATTTTTTTTTTGTTGTGTTTTATTTTTGTGTTTTATATTTTATTTTTGTTGCCTTCCATTTGCTTATTTTGGCGTGTATTTCATTTTTGTATGCCAAATGTGCGAACTGTCATAAATTTTATAGCCAGCGCGCATGCAAAACACAAAAATGAGCAACAAAAACGGCAACAACAACAACAAAAACTACAACAACAATAACGATATTGCCCCGCGGGCAGAAGAGGCGTGGCAGCTTTTTGGTTCATTTTTGGTTTGAATGGACAACAAATAACAACAACAAGAACAGCAAAGTAATGAAATTCGTATTCAGTTTATTTTCATTTTTATGCCAATTTTTTTTTTTATTGTGGCAACGACAAAGCCAGACAACTGTCAAAGCGAGATAGCAAGCGAGTGGGAGTAAAAGAGAGAGAGAGAGCGCACATAAAATGCTAATGGTGTCAAAACTTCATAGAAATCAACAACAACAACCACAGCAGCAGCAACCGCAGCCTTAGCTCCAAAAGTACCTCAAAATAGTACTTTTTGGATTTCCAACACAGACAACAAATTGAGGTTTAATTATTTATATGAAAAAGTAAAATATTATAGTTATAGTATAGCTCAAGGTAGTTTAGTTGATAAAACAATAAAGAATGGACACGAAAGCACATAAGTTACTTTAAGCTTTAAGTTAATAGATACTCTAATTAATAGTATGGTATGTATAAATATCTCAAGTATACGCACTGCAGCACATAAATTAGCTGCAAAAGCCGCCATACCAACAAAGAATAAAGCGTTCGTTAGCTTTTGCTGTGAGAATGCTTATAATTCACAACTGCTTAAAGCACTGACGGCAACAACAACATTTAAAGACAAACTATGATTAGAGAAGCAGAAAAAAGGGTGCCTGCTTAGCAGCTTGCTTCAAAAAGTTATAAATACTTGAATAATATTTTTCTTTTAGTTATTTTTTGCTAATTCTATTCTAATATCTATTCTAATTTCAAACAAAATACTGCGCCTCTAAAATCAACTTAAATATCATAGAAATAAACTTGCAAACCTTTCAAAAATTATTTAAAAATTTCCATAATTATTTGCAGTCAAAAATTTCCATAAATTTAGTTGTAGCTAATTTCCAGCTAAATTTTACAAACAGCTCATGGCAGTCAAAATTTACTTAAAAATTTTTATAAAATTTTTCAGGTATTTGTAGGCAAATTTTGTAAATGGTGGGTTATATTTTATGGTGTCTAGTATAGAGTACCCAATATACAGTATACACTCTATAAGGCCGTGGAGCCATCAAAAGGCGGCACTTGAGTATGCCGCGTTGAGTGTTGATTTCAAATTATATGGCTTTGACTGTGATTTATGTGATCCGCCAAACAAACTCTCTATATAGTACTATCTGTGTTTATATTTTTGAGTATCTCTCTTTCTCTCTCTCTCTCTATGTGTGTGTGTGTGTGTGTACTTTACTTATTGTTGTATATGTACATACATATATTTGGCTTTCAACATTTTGTACTTGACGTCGGGGTAACAGATAAACAAATATTTGCCAAGCCATTCGAATAAATACCTCGAATTTGTTTTCTGACCAATTGAGTCATATAATTATCGTAACACTTCTCCAGGCAAAGTGGTTTTATTGTTGTTGTAGTTTTGGATTTTTGTTATTTGCAATTGTTTATTTGTTCGTTGTATTCAACAATTATTAATTGGAAAATTCGCTTGCATTGAAAACCGAATCAAATCGAAAAAACACTTCAAAATTTATTTATGCAAAATGGAGTTTGATGCAAATTTATTAAACTAAATACAGTTGCAGATGGCAAAACGTATTAGTAAACAAATAAAAAAATAAAATAAAAATGAAAACAGAGTGAGATAGATAGACGAAGAGGGAAAGAGAAAGGTGGACAATTGTAAATGCCAAAAATAAAATCAAATTTCATGTGAAAATGTTTTGCCATGGCAAAGTCCAAAAGCATAAAACTATGAAAGAGTTCAGAGAAACAACAACAATTTGTTGTTGTTGTTGTCGTTGTTGTTGTTGTGGTTATTATGGTTGTTGTTGTTGTCGACTTGCTGTTGGTTTATTTCAAATGAGTTCAGTGCCAGCTCTCATAGCATTTTGCGGTAGCTCTAACTCTACCTCCATCTCCATCTCCACTCCATTTCCATCACCAACTCCATCTCCATTTGTATCTGTATCTATAGCACTACGTTGTATCTGTATCTGTAGCTGCCAACTGTGCGTGCGGTTTATATGCACATAGCAAAACTTTTACAAATTTCTCTTCATTTTATTTTTTTTTTTTTTGTATTTTGAATTTCTAACTTAAAACAACCCCCCCTAACAACATACATATAGACGACGAGGGAATTGCTTTTGGCATCAAGGAAGGAAGGAAATGGAGACGGAAGCAGCAATGGTGGCAGTGGCAGGGGCTGTGTCTATGGGGCGTGGCAACCTGCCCCAGAGTGAGGATTATGTGTTGGCAACTCTCGGAAATGTTTCATTAATACAAAAATATACAGAAATATTAGAGACTCTCTCTGAACTGTCTCTATGTTTATATGTTTGTCTGTCTGTCTGTTTGTCTGTCTGTCTGTCGGTGTGTATGCTGTGTTTTGTGGTTGGCAGAAATTTGTGGCTTTGTGGTGGAAAAGTTGAGAGCAGTATTTAGTTGATAGAGTTGAGATAGAAAATAAAGCTAACTAGGGCACTACAAATAACTAATATTTTTTTTAAGTGTATATTAGAGTCCTCATAGAGTAGAAATAGTCTTTTGTTTGGATATTTTGAAATTCAAAATTTTAGTTTTTTTTAAGTACAGAGATTCTTTACTATAGATATGACCAATAATCTCAGCTATAAAGATTTTTATGAGGTTATGGAGACATCGAATATTGAAGATAATTAATTAATTCAAAAACATGTTTTTTTTAACATATTCAGCAAATATTAGTCTAGATATTTACCCAAAGTAAATACATTTTGATCAAGATTATGGACAGGTATTATATATGAAGCAACAAATCTTTGCAAGCTCTGTCAGCTATGCATATAAGGCTACCGAGATACCCTACAATAGCGAGCTAGTGTGAAGCACAGAGAAATGACTATGATGCTCAATGAATACCCTATAAAATATGGCAACCCATATTAGCCGCCAAAGATACCCTGTATTAGCAACTAACTTTTTTAACTTTTCAACTTGACAGCACAACATTATCCAAGTTTAACAAGTTTTCTGCTTTCCTATGGGCATACCCCATTTCAAAGAAATAATCACATTTCTAGGGTATCTAACATACTTTGCACAAACACAACAACTGCTGTATAGAATTTGTAGCAGCAGTTAGAATGCTGCTGGCAATGTTAGCACAACAATTTCATTTTAATTGCGAAAACTTTTTTAATTATGTGCCAACGCAACGCAACGAGGCAGACACTGGCGCCATCTAGCGTTGCCTGGCATAACTTACGCGTCACGTTGTCAAGGCAATTGACTTTGAGGACCTTGGGGGACGTTAGGATAATTGTCAACTCACCTGCAAAAAGAAAAGGTAAAAGAGAGAAATTAGTTGTGTATGCAAATAAAAATTAAATGAATAACAAAGAGAGAGACAGAGAGAGAGAGAGAGAGAGAGAGAGAGAGAGAGAAAGGAGAGAATTGTGATTGAGGGAGACGTAATTAAAATAAATAATAAATCAGCTGCAAATGTTTAATAAATGCGCGTTTTGTGTGCGCGGCAAACATTGAAATTCAATTTACTGCCATTTTGGCATAAATAATCGAAACACACACACACAGAGTCACAGAGAGTCACAGTCTGTGGATAAAGATGCCATCGCTGCCACACAGAGGCAATTAATGTGACGCATAAATAATTTATTGACATTCGCAATGACAATTGAATGGAAGCACACAAACAACAACAATCACAAACGAATCGCTGAGGGAGAAACAGTTGTGTGAGGGAGTGAGGAGAGTGAGGGAGGTGATTGTGCGTTGAGAGGGTATTAAGTGAGCTGTGTATGTGTGTGTATGGATGTGTCTGTCAAGTGACTGCTGGCCAAACAATTGCACATCTGTCTCACATGGCAACAGAGACTGCAACACACACACACACACACACACAGTAACACAAGTAAAATCTGTTGCAAATGCCTCCACTTGCCACAAGTTGTTTATCCATTAAGAATTACTGCTTATTGCATTTGATTGAATTACTTGATTGATTGTTTAGTTAAAAACATGTATTTAGTCATAAATTTTTAATCACTGCTCAGTATTTAACACGCAGCCGACAAAATAGTTTACAGAAGGCCCATATTTTGAAATATGACATATTACATAACTTATCGGCACATTTTTGGCCATATCTCGTAAAATATTCATCAGAAAGACCTCAAATAAAAAGCAGAATGTTTGTTTTGAGTCCCAGAATCAATTGGGGGAAAAAAATTGGAGTT
Source organism: Drosophila quadrilineata (assembly GCA_018150725.1). NCBI lineage: Eukaryota > Metazoa > Arthropoda > Insecta > Diptera > Drosophilidae > Drosophila > Drosophila quadrilineata. Next base: position 5,439,938 of record JAECWN010000407.1, read on the forward strand.
TTAAAATTTTTAGATTTTTCATGATTTTGTCAAGGGGTAAGTATGAAAAACGGGTCAAAAAAAGTCAAAAATTAAAAACTGCCAAAATAAGCAAACTTTTGATGCAGTTTCAAAAAATGATCGAAACCATTGACAAAACTGAAAATATTATGAAATCGGATGATATTTGACAAAGTTATGGCAGTTCAAAGATTAGCGGAGACTGACATTATGAAAATTGGCATATTTGGCACTTTTTTTGCCATATCTCGGAAAATACTCATCAGAAAGACCTCAAATAAAAAGCAGAATGTTTGTTTTGAGTCCCAGAATCAATTGACATCAAAAAATTGGGATAAAATTTTTTTTCGATTTTTGATGATTTTGTCAAGGGGTAAGTATGAAAAACTGGTCAAAAAAAGTCAAAAATTAAAAACTGCCAAAATGAGCAAACTTTTGATGCAGTTTCAAAAAATGATCGAAACCATTGATAAAACTGAAAAAATTATGAAAATCGGTTGATTTCTGCAGAAGTTATGGCATTTCAAACTTTGGAAGAAAACGTCTTTTGGAAAATGGCGTTTTTAGTCATTTTTTGATATTCATTTGGCAATATCTCGCGAAATACTCATCAAAAACACTTCAAATAAAAAGCAGAATGCTTGTTTTGAGTCCCACAATCAATTGGTGGCAAAAAATTCGAGTTTTAAAATTTTTCGATTTTTCATGATTTTGTCAAGGGGTAAGTATGGAAAAATGGTCAAAAAAAGTAAAAAATTAAAATCTCACAAAATGTAGAAACTTTTGATGCAGTTTTAATATATGATCGAAACCATTGACAAAACTGAAAAAATTATAAAAATTGGTTGATTTTTGGCAAAGTTATTACATTTTAAAGTTGAGAAGGAACCTTTTTTGAGAAAACTTTATCTAATAGCCTGGGTAAGGTTATTGTAGTTGTCAATGCGTTTCTCTGTAGATTTTTCTCTTAATTTACAAATATAAATTTAATCTGTTAGCTGCCTAGTTAGTAATTTTAATGGGTCTATCAAACTGCAGCTAAACTAAACAGTTAAAACCTGTCTTCGAGGCTAAGCTTAAGCTAATTAGTTGGCATTAAGCGGAGCCATCAGCTTAGCAGTTTATGGAGAATACATAAAAAGATCCATAGAAAAAAATTCATTCACTTATAGAGGAGATAAATCAAAATGTGTTTTCCATTAATATTTACGGTTAAGAAACGAATAAAACAAAAAGTCAACATGAAGTTGACATTTGACTGGAATTGAGTTGAAGTTGTGTGTGTGTGAGTTGAAAGTTCGCTTGAATTGTTAACACTTGAGGGCCAGTTGATGACGGTGGTGGCATTGGGATCAGCAACTGTAGCTGCAACTGCAACTGCAACATGATTGTTGCAACAACTTTCTAAATGCACAAGTGAACACTTGGCCGTCAACTCATTTAACTGTTTTTTATCTCTCTCTCTATTTTTTTTTTTGTTGTATTTTGTGTGTTTCTTGGTCATCCATCAAGTTAAGTTGCAAGTTGCAGCACAACAAACTGCAAGTCATGTGAGTGATGATGCGTGGCAAACAGTAATGTTGTTGCCACACCCCACACACCACCTCTCCATGCAATTGCCTGCCACGCAATTTGCAAATCAGTTTTGCCTGTCAGCTCACTTCGCATAACCGCAAATGGCACTTGAATTGAAACTGGAACTTGCAACGTGCAACGTGCAACGTGCTGCATGCAACTGACATGGGAACTTCTTGTTGTCTCGAAATAACTCAATTCGTTCGCTGATTAATTGAGTTCAAGTTTTTCTTTTTATTTTTTCGGCTCGAGGGCGTCCACTTCAAGTAGCTTCAATTAGCCCGCCATCGCCATCGCCATCGTCATCATCATTCTCATCCTCATTCCGGGCGACAATGTCATTATGAAGCTGGAGCTCTCCACTCGAGATTGACTTTTAATGACCGGAAATAAAACGGGAACTCAACGAAAACACACTCATCCATACTGTATATGTAGAAAATCACAAAAAAAAAGACTTGGAACAAGTTGAACAAACGTCCAAAAAGAAAAGGGAAAAACTGAAAGAAAAACCTCGAGGCCCTGCTTCAAAAAAAAATACAGTGAGAAAAGTTGCCATTTTTTGTGTTTTCTCCACTTCATTCGCTTCTCTGTTTTTTATTTTTTAGTTGTTGCTGCCTCGCCCCACCGCATGCAACACACACAGCAGCAACGCCCACCACTCAAGCAACGCAGCGACAGCAACGGCAACTGCGGCAAATGAAAAATGTTTCAACTGCCGCCCAGTTGAGTTGTCCCCGGCAAATGAAACGCCCCAACAACAAAAACTACAACAACAACATCAGCAACAACATCAGCAACAATAAAAGACTGTAAAATGTTGCCTGTAGACAGACGAAAGCTTCAAGTGCGGCACAGTGATCAACTTGCAAATACTCTGCACAGTAGTAACAACTAAAGCTTGTAAAGAGTTGAGAGTTCTTCAAAAAATTTTAGAGTTGATATATTGATTTTATAGTATTGTATTGTATGACATGGTGTGGGGAATTTGATTGGCAAAAGTTACAGATCGACTAGAAAACACCCCTTTTTATATTTTAGGGTATATGTAGTAAGTTTCTACTACAATTTATAGAAGTATATTGAAAGTTTTACTTAAAATTATTAAGTTCTCCAATCCACACTTAACTTCATTTAGCATAAACGTATACTAATATATAGCGAAGAGTAGTCGACTGGCAGATACTCTGTTCATTATGTAATCAATGAGATTCATGCTATATTTTAATTTTTATTAAGCTTAATTTCATTTTCAATACTTCTCTACAACAAACGCTCTTTAAACTCAACTACCCCATTTTAATAGAACGTAGTTCTTAGGGTATCTTGAACACAGATTTCATTGTCTTTCTGTAGTCCCAACAACAACGTCATCATCATCATTATCATTATCACGATTATCATCATCATGAGACGCCTCATTTTGCCTGCGGCGCGTCTCTTTTGGTTGTTTTTTTTTTTGGAGAAATTGAATTGATGAGTCGCCCCAAAATGAGTTCAAAAGGTTAATAAACGTGGCCCCAAAATATAAACGCAACAGCAACAACATTAGTTTTAAATAAATACAAAAAAGAAAAAAAAATCCCCTCACAGCATGACTTTGTATTCGAAACAAATACATTTGAATATGAGTAGCGAGTGCAGCATGAATACTTTTGAGTTTTGTGAGTGGAAAATTGTGCTGCAAATAAAGCAATTTGTCTAATTGCACTTGGGCATGACCTGCCGCAGCTCCCCCCTCTACCCTTCTATGACTATGTATCTTTTTTTCTTTTGGGGGGGTTCTATTTTTGGCAGATGGCCAATACCAGTTATGGCAACAATCGACAACAATAGCAACAACAATGCAGAAAATGCTGTTGGCAAATTATGCGGCACCAAAATGCAAATTGCGGCTGACAATAATTGTGGGCGGCACTGTTGGTGGCAACTGTGTGCTGTTGTTGTTGTTGTTGGTAAATTGAGCAACGCCAAGTGCCAAAAGTGTTGCTAGCACTTGAACAATTTAATTATAGACCCGCGCCCCTGCCACTCCCCCATGTCTAAAAGCGGCCACTTGAAATGTTGCAAGCAGACAGTCGTGTGGCAGTTCGAGGCAGACTGTCGAGGGGGGCACAGTTCGACTGACAGGCAACCGCATTTGTACATGCCAAAAAGCGGTTGCACCACTTGACAAAAAAAGTCTTTTATATTTGACATTATTTTTCATTATTATGTTATTTTATAATTTACAATCTTTTATTTTTCTATAATTATTTAGTTTATCATATTTCTTATTTAAATTACTTTTTATTTTACTATTATTCATATTTATATTTTATTTTTTAATTTACACCTATTTATATTTATACAAGATTTTATTCTACAATTTTCAATATTTATATTAATTTTTATTTTTAATTGTTTTCATTTTTATATTATATTTTGATTAACAATTTTTAGTTTTTTATTTTAACAATTTCTATATTATTTTATTCACTAGCATTCTTTATGTTTAAAATAATTTTTAATTTTTGTATGTTGCTTATATTTGAATATATTATATTGAATATTTTTTCGATTTATTTGTGTACAATATATGTATATTCATATATTTACAAATTCATATTTAATTTCTTCGCAATTATTTTGCATTTATATGTTATTATTTTGCTCAAAGATAATTAATATTGATTATTATATGGTATTTATTTAAATATTTTCTTTATATATAAATATTTTGGTAAGTCTGTAGTTCAGTGTTCTGTTCTTTGGTCTGGGCAACAAAAAGGGCAATTTGAGAAAGACAGACAGACGGACAAACAGACACACCGTTAGCTGTCGGCCATTGACAAGCTTTCGTGTGGCCAACGGCGCGTATACTTAACAAGAACAGCGAGCGCACAGTCGACAGCAAAAATCTTGTTAATTTATGCGAAATGAGAGCAAAAAAAAAATAAAAATGAAATAAAAAAAAAATATAAAAAATATATATATAAAAAATATATATATAAAAAATATATATATAAAAAATATATAAAAATATATAAAAAAAAAATTAAAAAAACATAAAAAAAATATTATAAAAAATTATAAAAAAATATAAAAAAAATAGTTTGCAATAAAATGCGCTGAGGTGCGCCGCAAACAGAGCTGTCATTAAATAGTCTAGGCAAGAATAACGATAACAACAATTTGAGCAGCTACAAAAATATATTGATTAAATGCTGCTTTATTTGCAGCAATTTAAATAATTAATTGAGTGGATGTGAAACAAGCGGGCGCCACTTAAATCGACAGCAGCAGCAGCAACAGCCCCAACAACAGCAACAGCAACGGCCACAATTTAAAACTAGACAATAATAACAACAACTACAACAACAAAAAACAACATCAACTACAACAACAACAATACTTTGGCACACAACACAGACAACTGCCGTGTCACCGTGTAGCAAAATCAATTTGCATATGCAAATTGTAGTTTAACTTGAGTGTTTTTTTTTTCTCAAAATTTGCTGTTTTTTGTGTTTGTTTTTGCAATTCCTGTCATTGTGAGTTGCGCTTGTTGCTGTTGTTCGTTTGTTTAGAGTGTTAATAAATTGTCACGAGATGTCCACAAGAGAAAAAAAAAATTAAATTTAAAAAAAAAATTATATTTTCTTTACTAACTGTCAAAGCAACAAAAACACAAACTTTGCACTTCATATTAGCCACTTTAAGTAAACTTTTGTCTCTATATTACTTTACATATTTTTTTTATTTCTTCTCCACTTCATTATTTTTCCGTCTTTAATACTTTCCCCTCATATTTATTCTAAATTGGGCACTTTATTAACGTTTTCCTTTCATGTTAAAAACATTTCAAATTTATTACGTATACGCCCCGTGTTGTTCTTCGTTTATTTTTAATATTTTTCAATTTCAGCCTTATGCATTTACATAAATTAACTAATCAATTTGTGTTTTATTTAGCCATTTTCCATAATTGGCAGCGCAAAAAAATAAACAAAACAAAAACGTTCACAAATTAACCAAGTCAAGTTTAAAAGACTTGAGAAAAAAAGTCCAGCTAAAAACCAGTAGCTGCTCATGCCTTTTTGCTTATCGCTCAATGATATTATGATACTTTTTTTTTTTTCTTTTATGACACGGCCTTAATTTATTTAAATACAGCCAGTTGAAGAATGTAGGAAGTATTTGCATAGCAAGCTTTTATAAAAAACATAAAAAAAAAATGATAAAAAAAACAATGAGTTATAATAAAACGAGTGCTGATAAAACTAAGAAATGCGTTTTGATTAACGGAGACAATATTATTCAATTAAGTCTAAGCATGTTTAAGCTTTGTTTATTTAATGATTTACAGCCAAATTTTTGCCGAGTATTTATTTATTTTTATAATTTTTTTAGTATTATTCTTTACACATGGCTGCTAGTATTTTTTCTTTATCAATTTGCAGCTTAGTTTACGAAATATACGCTGAACACATTGCAATAAGGAAAAATAAAGCAAGAGTTTGAAAATGGCAGCAAAAACTTAGCCAACTATAAGATTCCAGGTACCTAATTTACTTTCATATAATTTTTATGTTAACTACGTTTTATTTTACAATATCTACTAGAGACTTCAGTGGCTACTTATTAAAATATTCATTATTTATTTTATTATGGCTTAAAATTTTTTCTCAACTGCACAAACCGAATATACCGTTTTATCTTTGGTACTTGGCATAATATTCATAATGGAAGCAGATGGAACAACATCTACTACAATATATATATATATAGCTAAAACAACAAGAACAAGAAGAAAAGAATTTCTGCGGTTTTTTTTGTTTTTGGTATTTTTTTTTTTTTTTTTTTTTGCTTTGAGTTTGCTGAGTATCTGAATCTGAATTTAAAATCTGACACTCTGCTTCTGACTCTCGTTTCAATCTGTATACTATGTGTATGTTTGTTTGTTTTCTCTGGGGGTTGTCGTTGCTCATCATCAGCTAAAGTCTCTTTCTATCTCTGTTATCTCTCTGTTACTCCCTCTCTCTCTCTCTTTCTCTTCCTCTTGAATTTTGATTTTTTCTTCGTTTTTTTTTTGCCTTTGCGGGTGGTCGCCCCATAGCTACAAGTCGATCCATTTGCTGCTCTGCTTTGCTTTGCTTTGCTCTGCTTTGCTTTGCCAGCGACCCCCGTCTCATGCTCCCACCTCTTCCCTTCTACTCCCACCCCCCCTCGCAAACATGTTTCATGTAGTTGTGTGTATGTTTTGTGCGCTTGTTAACTTGTTCGCATGTCATTCGTTTCATTTTGACGTGCTTTCATGTCACTAAATTTGATTTTGTGTCGCAGACAAAACACGGCACAGCCCAACCAAAATTATGGCCATTAAATTGGCTGAGAGAGCAACCACTAACACACACACACTCACATAAATATATCTATATATGTATGTGTGTGCTCTGTATCTGTATCTTTGTATCTGTCTTTCATATGGGGCTGTTCAGTCATTTATTATTGATATTTTAGCCACGCTTTTATTATAAATGACAAATTCTCTCAGTATCAAGTCACTATATAATCCCAAAATTATGTGCCGCAGATATGCATAACTCTTTGTATACACTTACTTGAAGGGGTAGCTTGATTTAAGCAGTTAATATGAACATTATCGAAGAATTTTAAAAATATTCAACAAATTTTCTCTATTGTAATTAAAATTTCAAATAACTTTCAACAGCTTTAAAGTTAAAGCATTTTCTTATATATATGTATATATATATATTTTTTTTTTTCGAAAATATTTCCATTTCTCTCAATTTTTTTTTAAATAAAAATTTGTAAGTCACTCTATTGATTCGCTTTTTGTTGTGCATTTTGTACGCTCGTTTACTTTGCTTGTTTTTTTGTTTTCTTTACTATTTTTGCTTTCAATCAAATGAAATCTTCTCAATTGTGCCCCTCTGAGAGTCGAGTTGTGTCGAGTTTATTGTTTATTAGCGGTATCTTTTGTGGCAGTCGTTGTTGTTGTTGTTGTTGTTATTTCACAGTTGAGCGCATTAAATGCTTAATAATAATAATACGCATGTCAAAAGCATCTTCCCCACATTCCCTCTCTCATCACTTGCCGCTTCTTTTTTGCCTTCTCGCTCACTATATCAATGGCCACAAAAATTGGCGCCATGTTGCACGCTTCGCTGATTGCTGTCATCCCCCTCCCCACCTCAGCTCCCTTCGCAGTCCATAAGTAATTGATAGATTTGGGTTAACTGCCACAACTAGTGGCATGTGTGTCTGTGTTGAACATGCCTCTCGAAGCGTAACACACAGTTGACAGTAACTGAAAATGCCTCAAATTGTGGCAATGTGTGGCAATGTTGTCATTAACAAATTGATGAGGCAATTGAATAAATCGATTCAATGAACTTACTATTCGAGTGCTTCAATTACCCAGCGAAGCAACAATAACAACAAAACACTCACTTAACCCATTCAAATTAGATAAATTGAATATACTCACACTCACTTGAGAACTAGGTAATTCTACTCAAAACTATCTCAAGATCTGGAAAGTCTAAGGTAGAGGTTAAGTGAACAAAAGTAAGAGTATTCCGCATATTTTAATTGAAATATTACAGAACATTTTTAAAACTAAGGGAATCTCTGAATTGACAGAGGCTAGAGTTATGAAATTTGACTTTGAGTTCGATAAATATATTGAATATAAGGGTTACTTAATGTCGTAGCAGAAGCTATAAGAATATTCAAAGTATTTTTCAAAAAAATTTACAATTTCTTTAAGAAATATTAAAATTTTGAAATTAATCAGTTTATAATAAGAAAATTAAAGAAATAATTGACGAAAAATCACATTATTATAAATACAGAATTATTTCCATACAATTTTTTGTTGAGCGAATCCTTCACTTAATAAATACTGAATACCATATAAATACTGAAAATCTAGTATTATTTTTAAAACAGCCAAGGGAACGTTAAGGTATGTTGAAGCTCTTACAAGGTATAGAGTAAGAAATTTTCCTTTTATTACTAACCAACAGATCTTTTAACTTTTTTTTGGAAATATTTTCGAAAAATATAAATATTTCTAGAATACTAGAATAATACGCTTAGTTACAGAAGAGATACTTAAATTTACAACATAATCAACGCTTTTCACTCCTCCTACAATATTTATCAGAAAATTATGCAATTTTTTGTAGCCATAATAATTTCCAGCAGAAATCCAATATGTATTCAAGTATTGTAATCACAACTGTAGCAATTTTTTAGTTGTTATCTGTTGGCTAATTTAAGTGGCATGTTTCACACATTCTCCCATATCTTTTTTTGGGGCCGAACTAACAGCACATTATGATTTCACGCTGCATGCATTCGAATCGAATAAAAATTCACATTTTTTTTTCCTTTCTTGTCGACAAGATTTCAAATGAGATTAGTATTACTACTGCCCTCAACACACTCCACACTCACACACAATTTAGTTTCCCTTCTCTATTCGACATCTGCTTGTTGTGGGCGTGAGTTATAATCAGATATCATGAGCAGGGCGAGCGTAGGATTGCCACAGTTAACCAGGGTTACCCTCTCACACCAAACACACACACACACACACACACACACAAATCTCTACCTCCCGCTCAGTCTCCCCCCGTGTGGCTGTTGAATAAAGAGGCATATGAAGGAGAGGGGAGGTTGAGGTTGAGGTTGAGGTTGTGGATGAGGAGTAGGTTGACTGACAAAGAAACCAGAAAACCCGCATTGGCATAGGCAATTTGGCAAATGCGATGTTGCGGACATTGTGCGTCATGTCCAGTTCACCACACGAAGCAATTGGCAGCCAGGCAGGCAGGCAGGCGGCAGTAGCATTTATCCTTCCCCGCCTCCTCTTCCTCCTTATCATGCTACTTCTCCCCTGACACAGACACACTCCCACACCCACTGTCATTCCCATTCCCATAACCATATCCATACCCATGCCCAGTACCATTGCCATTCCCATTCCCCCTTGTGCTGCTATTTATGCTACCCTTCAGCCATTCACTCAGTCAATTGGTGAGCGAGAGGGCGACCTTTTATGGCCTGTGACTGGCAAATGTGGAAGTGGCAGTGGTTAGAGCAGGGGTAGAGCGGGCAGCAGCGGGAGTGGGATTTACTAGAGCAGTGCAGGGGTTTTTCTGTGGATCGGACCCCTGCGGTCGTTTGCATTGCAAAGCGTGTGCAGCAGCTGCCCGAGTCCGTCAGGCAATGCCTGGGGACGGGGACCGACTAACCGACCGACAGACCGACGGTCGGACAGACCTACTGCCTGGCTGTTCGCCAGTCGAGCTGGAGGGGGAAGGCGGTGAGAGATGGGTTTTTGCTACTAACATGATTTGCACGCTTCGTTGCTTCGGTTGCATTTAACATGGCACGGCTCGAGTGCTCGCAACAGCAACAGCAGGAGGTGCAGGCATGACACAGCAGACGGCTAAAGGGGAGGCGGTTAGGCAGGCAGGCAGGCCATGCAGTCGCGCGCGAACTCGCGGACAGTGGCTACACGACGACGGACCCCTTCTCTGTATGTGCATGTGTGTGTGCGGTTACATTTGGCCGACGTCGTTTGTGGTTTGGGTTTCGGGTTTTTTTCGCGTTTGTATTTGGTTTCTCATTTTTGTTGTTGTTCTCAATTTTTGTGTTTTTTTTTTTCATTTTGCATTTTCAATGACCGTCGAGTGCGCGCAACAGACCGTCGAAGCGGACACAGTCCGTCCATGCGTCCGACCGCATTACATTTGGCTATAATTTGGTTCGGGTTTAGCTTTGGCTTTGGCTTTGCCTCTGGCGCCGTTCGCATGTTGCAGCGCCATAAACACGGTCAACACAGTACGAACTTCAAAAAGTGCAACATGCAAATAAATTATGACACTAATGTTGTGCACATACACACAAACTCATACAGAATTTCCAGTTTCGATTTTTATGATTGTTTGTGCAACTTGTATAAATTATTTAGCGGCGCCTAATGCCAATTAGTTGACAAGTGACACGCTTCACTTACAGAATGCTTAAAAATGCACAGAAAAAAAGAGGGGGAAAAAATAAGATTAAACTTAACAACTCATACATCCGCCTGTTATTAGTGTTCTCATTAAACAGTAGCTAGTAGCTAAAATGTTATTATGCATTTTCCGCCAGATTATCAACGCTTGATAAGAAACATACTGAAGAAAAGCAGGCGGCGAAGAGAGAGAGAGCAAGTTTACATATTGATTAAAGGCAAATCGCTTAAGAATAAGGTGTAAAGCGCAGTTGTAAATGTGAAAAACAACAAACGAGATCAGCAAATATTTGTAAATATCAGCTTATAGTAGAAGAAGCTGTAAGGAGTGTAGTAAAGATTGCAACTGCAGAGTATCTAAGAACGTTTGCGAAACACGTGACAAAGAGAAAAGAAAAAAACAATCTCAACACTTTGTAATGAATTTACAAACAACACCAAGTTTATCAAAAGCAACTTTCGTAAGGAGCTTTAAGCAAATAAGCACAGACAGCTATAGAATAAGCAAAGACTGTTGAAACGTTTGCGAAAATCAGCATGAAAGGGAACTGGAAAATATGTTTGCTTAGCAGCAATGCAGCAAGTAAAGTCATACAGCAGCCTCAGACTTGAGCAACGATAACCTCAGTCAGTTTCAAAAACTTTAGATGTTAAAACCTTACAGAATACTACAGTAAAGATTAAGCAGAGAACAGAGCAAATCTACTGCGAATCTAAAATCACACTATTCTATAACATTTACGAATGCATCATCAAAAGACAACATAAAAAGGTTAATTTCGATTGAACAGCTCAACACAATTGAGTAATTTGATATATCGTCGGATATCATAGACGATGTTGAAATGATACCATTAGTTGTAGGTGAGCCCATTATTAACACTTTGGCTGATGAAAATGCAACTCATGACGCCTTATGAATATTACAAGTTAAAAAAAAAAAAAAACTAGGGCGTGGCAGCGCCATTAACTCCCCCCACGGTTACTCTATACTTAGAGGTATGTGTGTTTGTTTGTGTTCTAAATGCTTTCATTTTGAAATGTTTGTTTGTTTTGTGTCTCATGAATTATGAAATAGACACAAGAGCGGCATTCAACACTCACATGCACTCATTCCATTCATTCATTCATTCATTCAATCAGTCAGTCAGTCAGTCACTCGTCAGTCAATGCGATACGAATCGAATCGAAGCGAGTCAAGTCGAGTCATTTTCGACAGCTGTAAAAAATTATCGATAAATGTTTAATAGCTAAACACGCACATTTTAGAGAGATAGAGATAGACAGAGTGATAGAGTGGGAAAGATATGCGCATAAATAAATAAAACATAAATAAATAAACAAGGCAAAGAGAGAGAGAGAGAGAGAGATGAGAGTGGCATGTGTAGGTTAGTCGGCGAGGTTTGGTGGGGAACACTGAATGCAAACCCCAACTGAACCCAACCCAACCCGTCCCAACCAATACCAACCCCTCCCTGTCCCGGCAAGACGTTTTGCTGCTGCCTCCAAAAAGCGTATTTAATATGAGCAAACATGCGACGAGCGTGTAAATATTTACTAATGAACAATATTTACTTTGTTATTAAAGTAGTCGACGCGTCGTTCGTTCCCTTGCGGTCTCCCACCACAACCTACTCTTAACCTCTGTCATATATTCTTTCAGAGGTTTCTTCTGCTAGGGATTGGCTGCGTGTTAATGGCTGTGAGAGAACTTGGCATTATTATGTATAAACACAGTTCATACCACAGTTTTCTGTTGTATTCGCCTCGAGGCGAACCTACAGAGCAGAGCGACCGAGACTTGCGTTTCGTGATTGCGGACAGGCCAAAATATATTAAAAAAAAATAAAAATCATAAAATAAATGAAAAAGAAGGAATCTGAGAATCCATAACCAGCAGAACTCTCGGCACAGATTGGTTACTCTACCACAAAAGCGACGTCGTCATAAACAACTTGATTGCCGGGGCAAGACCTGTGACTGCGGCGGTTTGCAACGACGATGGCAACTCTGGCAAAGGCAAAGGCAGTGGCAGGCGATAATTGCCCTATAGGGCATGTGTGTATGTGTGTGTAGTGACAAAGTGGCATTACTTTTCAATTTTACAAGTGCACAACTGATGATGATACTCTGCTCTCCCATCAACATATTCTGCTCAATTTTTTTGGGGGGGTTCCGTCGTCTACAACATAATCAAAGCGAGGCAATCGCTTAAATTTATTTTAATTATGACCAAATGTCACCCCATATCGAGTTCCCTCTTTCTGAAAATTTAACGCCATTTGCCAAAAACAAAAAAAAAATACAGGGGGAAACCGAAAATGTAACAGAAGCCAGCAAGGAAAAAGGGAACGAGTATAAAAGAGGGTCGCTGGCAACGCATGTAAAAAAGGGTCGACGAGACGCGGCATGAATCATGCATTATGTGGACGTGTCTCTGTGTATGTGTGTGTGTGTTTCTACACACAGCTTAAAAAGTGTTGAGCAGCAACACAACAAGAGGGGAGAGACGGACGCAGTCGAGTCCCGAGCAGAAAGGAATCAAGCCAAGTTGTTGCCGTTGTCTTGCCTCGGTCTGCCTCGCACTCTCCCTTTTCACTACTATAGACCTCTTTCCGGGAGTATCTCTCCCTCTTTTCCACTGACAGTCCCATATTCTTCTCGCTCGTCTCACTCACTCAGCATGCAAGACCTGTTTCATTATAATTATGACCCTCATCAAAAATATTTGACTCAAGCGGTTTGTCGTGCAGTGAGCGCAGGGTTATAGCAACCTCTTACCCTTCAATTCACGTTCCCCCTTCAGAGCATTTCCCTTGCAGAGTGCCACAGTCTGCACGCTTCTCCCTCAACCAACAGACGACCAACGGCACTGAGAGAGAAAGAGGGAAAGGAACACAACACTCATGCTTTTGCCCTAAGGCGACCCTTTTTGCTTTCATAATTTCATTGAGGATAATTTGAAAATGTGCTCTAAAAAATCTTTGCCCCACCCCTACATCAGCTAACCCTGCCCCGCTCATCAAGCAATCACCCTTCAAGAAATCCCAAAATGCCTGAAACCCGCACACACAGACACAGAAATACGGATACAGATACAGATATATCTTTGGCTTGGAAGACGATTAAGCTTGAAAAAAAATGGCAGGAAAAAAAGTGCCAAAATAACGATTAACGTTGAGCTGACAGCAAAGGACGAATAGAGCTAGAGACAGACGCATAGCGCACATAGCTCGAAGGAGAGTAAAGAAAAAGTATCTTAAGGGTGTCTCTCCCCCTTTTTGGTAGGTTGTGCCTTCGCTAAGGGTTGATTGGCAAACTGACTCTGGCTCTGCATAAGTAATGATTGTGAAATAGAAATAACGAGATATACCCCAATCCCATTCAGACTGAGTTTGGGAATTGCAAAATGTTGTTCTTGTTGTTCTTGAATCTTGTCGAAGTTTGACTTTGTCCCTTGTGGGGCACACGCTGCCGATTGAACCCTGCGGCAGGACACTTAAAAAAGAAGGGTTTAAGGAATTTAGGACTTTTGTGTTTCCTTTTTGCCAAAGGGGTTTGTTTGCTCTGCTTCTTGTGGTTGCAACGGATTTATTACGAGTGGGAAAAAAACTCTCGAAACGAGAGAGAGAGAGAACTCTTCACTCTTATTTGTATTTGCTTAACAAACTGCCAAATAAATACGCCTAGAGGCGTGTGGTGAGCATAAGTAGTGCCGACCAACTACCTCCCTTCCAAAAAATATAAAAAAAAAACACTTTCAATTAATATCCCAGTTGCTGCTGCCAATCCTGCAGTTCCTGCAACACCTCCTCGCCTTTTCCCCATACACACTCTTGCCAATATGCTGTAAATTACAGAGCGGAGCAAACAAAATGCCGCCGCAGACCCATCCAGGTAGCCAGGTAGTCAGGCTGACCAGGCCAATTGCTTCGACAACGAGCTAAGGCAATCAGCCACAAAACGAGGCGGCAACCCAGAATCAAGGCATTAACCACAGTCCACAATGAAGGAGACGAGGCGACCTACGACTGCAGTTTCACTTCGTTGTAGTTCCGCTGCAACAGCTAATACTAATTAACACCACGTACCTCCACGCAAGCGGGTATACCCGTTTAGTGTAAGCCTTAAACCTTGTGAACCACAGTGTAAACCTTATATACCCTAATATAAACCTCGTAAACCTTAGTGTAGATCTTCTGAGGTTAAAACTAAGGTTAAGTTATCTCTGCTATTTTGGCAAACCCGACCGCACTCTTCATTACAGGGTATACGTCTGCTCATATGGCACAACACTGCCTGCCAGGTCTCTTCACATTCTGCTGCTCCTCCCACTGCTACTCCTCTTCCACTTTCCCTACCTCGTCTTGTGCTGCCTCCTCCACATGCTCCAGCACAATAAAACCCGACATGTGCACAACAATATTATCAACGTCATGGGTATACATAGCAGGGACCGTAGGAACCTCGGCTGCCCCGGAATTGTTGTTAAAACTCCAAAGTGAGCAGGAGAGGTAGTGAGTATCAAAGCGAGATAGAGATAGAGAGGTAGTGAGTGTCAGAGCGAGAGAGAGGCAGGTTGCTGTGCTGTCTATATGTATGTATGCCCAACTGCCTGTATGTTTGGCTTCACCAAGGGGTCCTCTCATCGTGCAAAGGGAGCATACATACATTTTTTGCGCTGTGTGTGCGCTTCGTTATTGTTTGCCTGTGTGTGTGTATGTATATATATGTCTATATATACGTATATTTTGAGTATGTGTATGTGCTGTGCATGTGTTTGTGTATAACCCCTGGGGATTTCGAGCGTGTAATGTATGCTTTTCATGTTTTTTATGCCATTGTTTGCCTGAGTTTTTCCTCTCCGCTGCTGTTTTCATTCTTTTGCTGTCTTCTCACTCTAACTCTGTCACTCTCCTTCTCGCTTCCACACTTTGCGTGTAGCCATCTCTGTCTTTTGGCAGTTTTTCCATGTGCCAAAAAACTAACTCCATGCCTGACGACATGTCCTGCAAACAGTTTCCCTTGTTTCTACACAAGAAAGCAAAAAAAAAAAGGAATTCAAATTCAGACAGTCAAGAAAATGAGGAAAAATTGTTAGGAGCAGCAGAAAGAGATGGCATGTCAAGTTACTATCAGTCTATTCTCTCTCTCTATCGCTCTTGCTGGCAGTATCTGTTAATTTATTTCAACTCTTTTTCATATTTTTTTTTCACATGTTCTTTTTTTTGCGCCTCCTGCTGCCCACTCCAAAACGGAGGCTCACTGATTGCGCTGCCAGCCTCCAGTCTGCTGGGGTATACCCCCCCCCACTGTCCTTAACCAGACCCTCCCTCCCTCTAACTGTGTCTGTCCATGCAACTCCTCTCTTTACCAAGCCCACCCTTCTCCGACTCTCCGTTTTTTCTGCGGTGCTTTTGTAATTGCACAGAATGTGTCCGCATACGAGCTGAAGTTGCCACTTTTTGTGGCTCGTTTTTTACACTCGTCTCCTTCCCGCTCATATAGAACAACACTTGCAACAGCTACAACAACAACAAGGGGCAGTCAGTCACAACGGCGACTGCAATAATCCCATGTAGAGAGATTATACACAAAGCTATTCATTACATTTCTGCATTTCTACATCATACTGCTCAAATGTTTGCCTATGGAAATAAGCAGCTTTATTGTGCAGCAGCTTTGTTGCTTTTTATTGTTGTTATTCTTGTTGTTGTTTTTAACAACATGGATTTGTGTTGCTTGTTAGCGCAGAGATTGAATATTTGTTGGCATCGAAAAAAGGGGTTGGGCCAAAGGGTTACTTTTAATAACTGTTTGCCTCAAAAACAAAATAAAAGCAAACTTTGAAAGCTCATTGTGTTTGGTGTGGTGTTTGAGCTGAAGTGAGCTTTTTCAGTGATGCTTCAACTTGCCTCTAAGGAGGGCATGTTCGCAATTCAATATTTTAAATTGATATAAAGTGAAGTGCAGCTTTAAAGATACTTGAGAAAGCAAGCGCATTATATACAAGTTAAGCAAAGCTCATTGAACTCATTTAAAAGCTGCTTCTGCCTTTACACTCTCCATTTCTAGCATATATACGAGTCTTTTCTCGTTGATGAGCAAAGCTCATTAATGGCAGCTTAAAGCTCGCTTTATTTATAGTCATGTTTTACATAGTTTTCTGCTTCATTACACAGACAGCAATGATGCCAAGTCAATTTTGGGCATTAGCATTAATATGTTCACTTAATTACTTCTTCTGCTTCGTCTTTATGTGGCATGCAACCCACCAACCTCAAGCACTCAAGTAATTAACATTTTGGTAGGTGCGTCAACAGTTTGTGGAGAGTGGGCAAGAGAGCGAGAGAATTGTTGATTAATGTAGCTGGGATTAATTACAGTTAATTGTTATAAACATCCGAAACAAGAAAAGGATGACGATGCCGTTGACGATGTGGAAGATGTGGAGGAAGCGAAGGATGCGAAGGCAACCGCCACATGAATTGGTTGCTAAATAAAACATTTTTCGCCAATGGCTGCAAATGTGCGCAGCTGCAAAGCTGTTGGAAGAGATAGATAGAGTGGGGGGGGGGATGGATGGCAGTCGAGGAGCGGGGAGTAGCTGAGGCGGGACATGCTCGTCTGTGCCATGGATAAAGTAACAAATATGCTTAATAAATAAACACGGCCTGGAAAATAACAAAAGGCAAAGGCGACAAAAGCAACGGGCCTGAGAATGTCACAGGCAACGAGGGGAGTCCCGAAAGGAATCGGACTGTATGGGGTGGTGAGGGGAAGGGAGGTTATAGCAAATCGAGTTTGAGGTATGAGGATGTGGCACGTATAATTACGTAGCTGACACCTTTTGTTCGTTGCTCCGAGGGTTGCTCTCAACTCAATTTCGTTGGAGGGTTGCATGCACCCCATATAACCACTCTGCTCGGCAATTTGCCCGCAAAACAGTCCAGAGTAAATGGAGAAGCAGGGGCAGGGAAATGTAGGCAAAAGAATACAAAATTATTTGCGTTAAAGTTGCTGAACAAACAGGAAACCCAAGGCAATCCCTGCCTGGAGAGTTCTGAACGAAAAACTAAACCAGGAAATGCCACAAGGGAGGATTCTCAACAGGCTGGAATCCTGCTCCTTATTTTGGGGAGGGTTTTCTTTCCTTTGGTACTCCTCCTCTATACCTCTCCCAAGGGACAACATTCCTCAGCCACAGCAGTCGCAAAAGCATATTAAATGCTAATTTTCATTTGATTGAGTGCGTTTTACAGCTAAAAAGGATCAATGGTTGAATGCACTGATGGTCGGACCCAACGAAGGAAGGACCAAACCTTAAGTAGCATGAAAATTAATTGATTTGCGGATTCACAATTTCAGTTGCCAGTTTCAATTTCATTTTCGGACAATGTGCGAAAAACAGGCGACATCTGCCTCAAAAAAAATCCCTTAAAAGTCAATTGCCGCAAATACACAATTGAGAGAAACCGAAGGGAAAGAGGCGGAGGCTGTTGCGGAGGAGGAGCAGGTCGGGGAGGATATAAACCAAATCCAATCCAATGCTCAATTCGCTCAATTCAATTTCTCAAGTGGCATTCAACTGCCAGATACAGATACAGATATACAGCTAAAGATACATCGAGAGCTACAAAAGATACTTGAGGCACATATGCATATTTCGTTGTTATATTGAATAAGAAGCAAGAGCATGAATAAATAAAAGGCTCCGAGGTATGCGTACCTAAGTACAGTCAGAGAGAAAGAGTAAGAGATACAAGGAAAGAGAGTGACAGTTGAACGTGTAACAGTCAAAGAGGGGATGGGGGCAGGGAAATACAGTGCAAATATCTTTATACATGATTCAAGTAAATGAAAATCCAAAGGCAGTAAACGCTTTTGAAATGAAGCATGATGCACAGTGGCACAACACCCATAGATTTGTAAATAAGTAAATAAAATATTTCAAATACTATATTACTATTAATATTTTCAATAATCTTAACATAATTTTTAAATATTATAATATTTTCACATACAAACTGTTTTGCCTCTACAAACAGCTTTTGAAACACTGTGCGCAGCTCGATATTTTATATGCTGTTTGGCATGCAAATTGTGCAAATTCTTCCTCTGCCACTGCGTCTACCGCTGCCAACGTCACTGCTTGCTTGGGGCTCTCTGCGCGTTTCCAGTTCAATGCACAAATACACAAGCTGGCAAAAGGCAAGTTCCAAGCAACAACAACAGCAGAATGTAGGCAGAGGCGCAAAACGTGCGGAAGAGAAACTGCATACGAGATGCCAAAAGGGGTGACGAAGACAACAAAAACAACGACTACAACGATGACGACGAAGCTAGGCAACGTCTTCAGTTACAAGCACACACAAACACACAGACATGTTGAGCTGAGTACGTATGGTGTCTGAGTGAGAATAGTGTGAGCGAGCGAGAGGCAGCAAGGGAGCTTGTGCTGATGCATATCTAAAAGCATATTATTACTCTACAACAACACCAGACAACGACAACGACAACAACAACAATCACGAAACACGTATGCTTCGGTAAGTGTGTAAAATGATCAGCAATGTGAGTTGCAAAATGCAAGCAAGGGAAGATACCGAGAGTTGGAGTGAGAGGGCAAGAGAGTTGAGTAGAGTCGAGTTGAGTAGAGTTTGGGCTTCGACTGCACAGTGTTGGAGTGGGGAGCAGTGTGAGCAGGACAAGCACAGACAGAATGGCAGGCAGAGCAAAGAAGAGCCGAGCCAGTCAGTTGTGTGGTTTGGACAAAGCGCCGGCAACAGCTTAAGTGTAAGAGTTGCATATGTGCTTGGAGTAGGGCAACGTGCCAGCCGACTGCAGGCGAAGTGAAGAGCGAGACCAAATAAGAGAGGAGCGAGAGCAGAGAGTAGAAGAAGACTGATTGTGATGAACTATGTGAATACATAGCACTATCCATCTCTTTTCTACAAAGTCTACAATAAAATGAAGAACTTTTCAGTGTGTTAAATCAAAAAGCAAAAGTCAATTTAATTTCAGATTATAAAAGCACAAATAGTTACGCTAACAATAACATTATACTGCGATTTTAATAATGTTATAAATTGAACCGTTGTTAGACGCCGGCAGCTGTATAATAATAAAAACAATTCCATTACACACACATATACAGTTAACAAATTTCACATGTGTGCCCCAACTAGCGTATAGGGTAGGAAGGGGGGGGTCAACCAACATTCAAGTAGATTGTGCCATGTGCCGTGCCAGAAATAAAATCTATTGTCTGCCAAAAAGTTAACGCACTTTATTGTTATGTTGCTGCTGCCTAAGAGAGGGCAGGCAAGAAGAGAGGTAGAGAGGCTCAAGCAGAGCGGCAGTTAAGCTGCGTACGTGTGTGTGTGTATTATATATGTATGTGTGTGTTTCAAGCAGCGGCTACAAAGCTCATTTGTCAAGTGAAGAGAGCTTCGCAACTTTGCGACGGCGAAACAGAGCAGCAAGAAAGAAATACCAAAAAAAAATAAAATAAATAAGAAAAAAAACGAAGGAAAATAAAACGAAGTGGAGGGCCACAGACCACGCCAAGTCAAGTCAAGACGGGCCAAGACCCAGACCAGACCAGACCAGACCAGAGTCAGAGCCAGAGACAAGCCAAGCAGCACAAAAATGTTGGCAATACAATATTTTGCCATTATGTCGAACAATAACAAGTCGACATAAGTAGATGCCGAACAACAAGAAGAAGAATGAAGAGCCACAAAGTAAGTAAGAGCAGTGTAGAGTGGGAGAGGGGAGAGTGCAGGGAGAGCAGTAATACAGTTGATGAAGCCGTGGAAGTAGCAGCTGAACAAGCTGGAGTGGGAAGAGAGGCGAGTAGTAGAGAGTTGAGTAGGGGAGTGGAGAGTGGAGAAACAGTGCTATAACAACATCCAACGACGAAGAAGGCAAAGAGCCAAACGGCGAATAGCTGCCAATTTCAGGCTTAAGTGTTCTTTTGACCCCCCCCCTCCTTCTTCAACGCAACCGGCACTCTCTCTCTTCCACAGCCCCCTTGCACCCTTACGTGGATAATGATGGGCAGCGCACAGCACGTAGAGAGGGGGAGAAATCGGCAAAGAGTAACGACGCATATGAAATTTAATACCACTTCACCTTTTTCTTTATGTCGAAGCAGAAGAAGAATACAGACTATGAAGATGACGACGACAACGTTGGGCATCCGGCGCTCTCTTAATGCCGGCTCATCTCTACTGCTCTCTCGCTCACTTTATATCAGCACGCTTTGCTGTCTTTGTCTGGCAAACAGATTGAGCGCTTTATTAAGCGCATTTAAAAATTATAAAGACGCATAATAAAATATGCGTGTTTATGAGTGTGTATCTCTCGCTATCTCTGTCTGTCTTTTCTGTGCATCTTTTTCTGGGTTTGTTAACGAGAAGAGTTATGGCGTTAAACAGTTGTGGAAATATGCACAAAATAAAAAAATATAACACAAAAAAAAAAAAGAACTACAACGCAATTGAGCCAGAAATTAATAAAGAAAAAGAAACACACAAGAAGAAAAAAGAACAAGAACAGCCACAACAGCATCAGCATATATTTCGCCTCAGCAAGCACAAATAATTTTCAAAAAAAAAAAAAAATAAAAAAAATCAAGAGAATACGACATGATTTTTCAGCAAGTATGCTTCAGGGGGAATCTGTGCAGCAAAGGGAAGCTGAATTGAAAAAGGAACTCAACTAAAACTCATGGCATGAGCAGAACAAGCAGAAGAAGAAGAGGAAGCTACAGCAGCAGCAGCAGCAACAGACAAAGCGCAAGAACGAACTAAAGAATTTTAACGTTGTGTATTTTTTGTTATTCGTTTCCTTTTTTTTTACTTTGTGCTGTTTGCTGTCCCATGGCGAGAGAACGTGGCATGAATAGCAGCGGCAGCAGTAAAACAAAATAAAAACTAAAATAAAAGCCAAGCAGTGAGGCACAGAAAGAGAGACAGAAAAAATTAATATTGAAGAAAAGTGTATTGCAAGCAGAAGGGGAGCCAACGACGACGTCGACGGACACTGTGCAAGAGCTTTAAGAGCAGCGGGCAGCATTGCAATGGGCAGCGCAAAGTGAACAGAAGAGTAGAGAAGAGAGAGTTCTGCACGTAAACAGCAGCAGCAGCGATTAGTGGCCCTTGGCTGTGGGCTCGGGCGAAACACAACAAAAAAAAATACCGACTAAAACAGAATCAACGAAGCAACTGTCGACCTGTCGACTTGTTGTAGTCTCTCCCTTCCTCTCTCTCTCTATCTCATGCGCTGCCTGCTGCTGCTCCTTTGTCCATTTCGCTCACTCACGTACGCGCGAGAACGAAACAGATAGGCAAAGGCTAAGCAACAAAAAAAACAACAACAGCAGCAGCAGCAGTGACGGCGACAGCAGCAGCGTTGCTTAACTCCAGTGGCTGGTTATCCGCTCTCTGCTGCTGGTAAGCTGCGGCTTAGCGCAAAAGCAAAAGCAAATGCAAGTGAGCAAAGTTTTAAAATGCCGTAAAAAGGCATTAAACACACACACACACACACTTGCAGTATAGTATGCGAAAAACTTTGCAAAGCTCATCAAAGGCAGAGCGCGAGAGATTTGTGTGTATGTATGTAAACTTGTAATATAATTTATGCCACACTTCAAGCGCCGGTCTTGTTGTTCCTCTCACTCCACAGACATACCCTTGCCACCGTTTCCCCCCACACTCCAACCATGCATACATATAGATAAGCTGTTTGTTTTAATTAAGCTGCCACTGCTGCTGCTGCTGTTGGCAAAGCTGCAAAGCAAATCGAAGCGGAAACATTTTCAGCACCATTAAAAATGCATTATAAATACCACACAATGATGGCCACCACCAAGCACGCCAAAGAGAGGGAGACACCGATAAAGAGAGCTGTAGGAAGGGGGTATAAATTATTTTTCATGTATTTGTCTTTTCTCTTTCGGCTTTTTTTTTTTTTTTTTGGTGGGCAAACGACGTGTAAATGTGCATGAAGTGTGTGCCATATGTTTCTGGTCTCTCTATCTCTCTCCATTTTGCCTCTGCTTCAGCTTCTGCTGTTATGGCATGCATGAGTGTGTTTGTATGTGATTAATTGCATGACAGCACACAGAGAGTGCATATGCTAGGGAATGGAGACAGGGAGGTTGAGGTGGTGTGGCGTTGTGGTGGTGGCAACTGCAACTGTTGCAGATAAGTAAATTTTTGAACAAATTGCGCTGACAGCCACAGCCCGCAACGATTTGAGATTTGTTGTTGAAATGACAGCAATTCGAAACAGATTTCAAACATCGATAACAGCACTTCTAACAAAAGCTTTAGCGATGGTCACGTGAGTCACAGCGATAGTTGCAGGCATTACGATATCGAAGGAGGTTTCAAATATCGATAACAGCTCTTCTAGCAACGCGTGAGTCTAAGCGATAGTTGATGACGTTGCGATATCGAGCTAGAGTTCAAGTATGAATTACAACTCTTCTAAGAGATAGTATTTCTATCAAATTCATTGGCGATAGTCACGTGAATCTATGTAATACTTTCGCACATTATATTTATAATTAATTGTATAATTACGAAAAATCTCTAATTATTGCATTGTTTATATAAACTTTGAGCACTTGAACTCTGATTGGAAAAAAGTTGTTGGAATTATACACGCGATCATCTCTACACTGAGAGATCTTGTTCTCGATGCTGTGCGCTAAGTGGACAAGAAACTGCATAATGATGTTGCACGACAAGTTCCGCAGTGAGTAATGGTTGACTGGAGGTAGTTGCAAGGCATTTGAAAAATTGCAATTGAAACTAATTCGGTTAAGTGTAAAAGCCGGCACAAAAAGTAACTATTTTTTGAGCCCCCAAAACAGGTCCATAATTTATGGCAGCAGCAAACCGCAGTGGCAGCACCATGCTGTGAAACAAGTTGCAAGACCACTACTATACCTCGAAAGCCGAGTCAACAAATGCAACAAATGTTTTGCAGCAGAGTGTGTGTAAAATTAACACAGCACTCAGTTGTCATTATTTTTTATTAATTTAATCTGCCGTTTAGAGGCAAGTCAACCAGTTAAACATTTGCGTGTCTCAACAATTCCCCACACACCGAATCCCACAACACTTCCCTGCAACAACAACAACAATACACGATAATCCCGTTTGGCGCAACAACTTTTTCCGCTTCACTAAATTTATTAGCGCCACATTTTTATCGATTTTTTTTCGAAACTTGTGCACGACAAATTTGTTAAAACTACAAAAAAAAAAAAAAAAATAATAATAAATAAATAAATAAAATAAAAGTTTAAATACTTTAAAGCTATTTACAATTAACTGAATTGAGTTGCTTATCTAATGTGGCGTAAATATGCGACCATTAAAATTAAATACAGCTAGCAAAGTTTCTACACTGTTACAAATTGCACTCAATTTGCATACAATCGATAAAGATCAAAGCTTCAAACAGCTGATTAAGTGCGAAATGCGCTTTCCAAGCTTATCTCTGCTGCACTTTGCACAGCTGAAAGTTTCACAACTTAATTTGTTTTTTTTTTTTGTTAAATTTTTGTTGGGAAAAAATTTTATTTTATATTACTAATTTTTTAAATATATTTTTTTAATTTTTAACAATTTTTTTTTAATTTTTTCTTTAAAATTTTTTTTTAATTTTTTTAAGTTTTTTTTTTAAATTTTTTTTTTTCCTGCTTATATTGTGCTAATCTTTCAATCAACACATTTTTAAAAAATCTGCACCGTATAATTGTTTGCGCTAAGCAAATCTTGTCTCAATGTGTTGTTTGCATGGGGCGCACAAAAAAAGCAAAAAAAAAAAAAAAACAACAAAAATGATAATAATAAATGTATAAAAAAAATACACAGCAAAAAAAAAGGGCAAACTCGAAATATAATCACAAAATATTTACACAACTTATTTGTGTGGATCGTAAATAAGAGTTTCGTTTGCCCCACTCTCTACCTCCCGCAGCGCAAACATAATAAATACTTGAGTTTAACACAAGAAAATAAAATGTTGCTAACACAATAAACAAAGTTGCCACAAATAAAAAAAAAAAAATTACCACTGCAATTGGCAAACAAAAACTGCAGGCAACAACAAAGCAAAGAAAAAAAAAACTGTTAAATGGCGAAGGGAAAGCAGAGCAGCGCAGGCGGAGGGCAGCAGGCGGCAGCGGTCCAACAAAAGCAGCACGAGGTGTCTGTTTTCACAGCCTTACTGCCATTGTATGTGTGCATATGTGTGTGTGTGTGTGCTTTTGCATTACCTCAGTATGCGCGTTCGTTCTCTTGCTCTCTCTTCCTCTCTGTTTGTCTGCTGCTTGTGTTTGGCCAACGAAGCGATGAGACGCAGCGTCGCAACGGTGACGACGACGCGGGCGTCACTTCGTATAGCCTCAAGTGTTGTTACTGCAGGGCTGGTGTTGTTGTTGCTGGTGTATTTTGTTTTTGGTTCTCAGTCACCGCCGTTTAAAGCTCAGCTAATTTGCTTGCGTCGACTTCGACAGCCAGCAGCGAACGAAGGCAGCACAAAGCGCAACAAGCAATAAACAGAAACAACAAAAACGAAAAAAAAAAACCGTCATTTCACAATTTTCAATTGTGCACGTCAAAATGTGTTAAAACGGCACGCGATTTATTGCACATGCCGTTCTGTCTAAGAGTAAGTGTTTGTAAGAGAGAGAATTTATTTTCAGTAGCCGCGCCGCTGATGCTGCTAATGCTGGTGATGCCGCTGCTGCGTCTTAGATGCGCTTAATTAGACAGTGACTGCAGCAGCATCGCTGTCGGCGTCTACGTCAACGCCAACGCTTTAGCTTTTATTGATTTACGGGGCAGCAATCAAGTGTGAAATTGACTTTTACATTCTCCCTCCTCTCTCTCTCTCTCTCCCCCCCCCCCACGCTTTCGTTTGTTCGCTGTTTCTCAGCCCCGCCCCACTTTAGCCGCTCATCAGCATCAGCGAGGCGTGAAAATATTTATTATTGTTGCCTTATTTTCTGTAAAAAAAAAAATATGCATCTTTTTTCTCGGCTCATTTTTTGTGTTTGGCTTGCATTTTATTTACGAATTTCCTTCTTTTTTTTAACAACTTCGTCATGATTTATATGCGGCTCATTAATTTCACAAGTTAAACGCCTTTTTTTTTCTACCCAATGCACGCACTGCGAAGCCGACAAATAGAGCGCAAGCGGCGTGGTGGCGCGGCGAAGCAGCGGAGAAGAAGGCAGAGAATGAAATGAAATCAAACTGTGTTTGCCATAAATAATCACGCCATGCGTTGTCAATAGAGTTGCCAACCAATTTAAAGCTAAAGCTTTAGCTATGGCTATGGAATTTCAAGCCAGTATTTTTTTTTTCTTTTACATTATCTGTTGAGAGTTGTTCCGCCATAAGTTATGTGTGGATTATAATAAGAAGAAGCACAGAGTCGCAAGTTTATTGAAGCATAAAATACTGAAATTGAGTGAAATTAATACATATCGCCATGAATCATGTGAATATATGCCTAAAGCTTTAAAGCTCCACATCGTTTGCCACTGCAAGTATCGAATTACGTTTCACATGAATCATCATCAAGCTACATTTGTTAGGTTTCCCAAAGAGAAAAAAATCAAATAAAATTAAAAAAAAAAAAAAACTTAAATGCAACTAATTCGAGTGTTGTGCCCCCACACTTGTGCCACAAATGATATACCATAAATTATGGCAATTATGTTAATGCAACTTGTTGTGGCAGTTGCAGTTGTCTGAGAAAAAATCAAAACAAAAACCACAGAAATTGAGTTGAAGTTGTTCATATTAAGCAATTTGAAAAACGAACACGAAACAACAACAACTGATTGCTTGCCACAAGTGGCAAGTCATGCAAGAGCAACATTACACCCCACAGTCCGTAGCCCGTATAACCGCAGGGAGAGTACGTGGTATCTTAACAAACCGACAACACACCGTCTCAACAATTATCACGCAAATGTTCATTATAGTAATGATTATGATAACGATAATGATCAGCATATGAGCTAATCACCATAATGATCATAATAATCATTCAAAATAATTGCAAACAATTGGCAATTTAAGAAGAAGAAATAAAAAAAACACAATACAAAATGCCAAAATTGAAGTGCATTTATGTGCAACAAACAAATTGGCAACTCAAAGACAACAATCCTCAACAATATTTATTATTTATTTTATAATTGAGCTCTTGTCGCAATATTTTTGCTGTTTATTTATTTAGTTTTTTTTCTTTTTTTTTTGTGAAATCATTCAACTAGCTGAAAATTCAATAATAAAAAAAAACACAAAAACATAAAACGTGGGTAAATAAAAAATTCATAAGAAAACACAAACACACTCTGCATAAATACAGCTGGCATATAAAATATATAATATGGCATAATCTTTTTATGGCCATAAAGCTCAACCAGAAGTACTCCAGCAGCTTTTAAGCTCCGTCAATATGGGGTAGCTTCGACTCGATTAGAGTTGCCGATCTTTGACAAATATTGAAAACTGATGGATAGATTTGTGTTTAAACACTGCTAATAGTTGAACATTAGCATGACTAAGCAATTTAAACGCTTTGAACTTTTGCCTCGACACTTATCAACAAACAAAATCACTGAATGTTTTACATAACATAATCTATTTCTAGGGCATTTCAAAGTCGAGTCGAGTTCATTTTTTAATATGGGATTATTCCGCGCAACTCCGCGCATTTTATTTACATTTCTGTGCTGTGCACAAGTTTTCAGCTAAGCCGCCAAAATAAAGAATCATAAAAGATATCAAAATAAAAATGCGAGAATCAACCGCAGGCCCAAGATACTAGATACTTGGCCATAAAAACCAACAGCAACAACAACAACAACCTCAGCTCGGTAGCAGGCGTTGCACAGCAGGCGATTCGCTTCAGTCTACAGCGAAACAACAACAACAAAGAAAAAATAATAATAATAATAATCATAACCATAAAAAAATTGTGCTTAGCTTTCGGTATTTAGAGAAGCTTGGCGCTTGATTTGAAAAGCTTTGTTTTTTTTATATATATTTTTTTTATATTTTTTTTTTTTTGCTTGATGGACTCTCCAACTCCATTCCATTCACTTAAGACTCCAAGCTCCACGCCCAATCATACAACAACAAGAATGAAAATGAAAAGAAAAAAACTTACAAAAATATACATATATACAAAAAAGTGTTGGAGGTAAAGAAATCTGATGTGGCAGCTGTAGCAACGAAGAAGTGGCAAGAAAAATAGGCAGACAGACAGCCAGACAGACAGTTGGACGGCCAACGTTTGTCAGTTAATGACACTACAACAACATCAACAACAGCAGTGCCAACAACAAAATAAATATGCAATAACAATAACAAAAGAGCAAGCCACAAAATGCCGCTGGCTAAATAAACAAACAGTGTGAATTTTATGAGATACACGAAACAGGGAAAGAAACGAAACGAAAGAAGAAAAAAAACTGTACAGTGGCAAACTCGACTCGAACAAATCTCGTACGCACAGTCAATTTGCATAAACCGCATACAACTTTTGTGGGCACTTTTAATGGTATATAGGGTATAACATTCTATAAACTTTTTTATGGCTCTTGTTTATTTTTATGCTTTATTTTTTTGTGCCACAATTGAAATGAAGTTAAAAAAAACGAGAAAAATAAAATTGGAAAATCAATTGGAATTAATAATTCTATGTGATTTTCAGGTTGAAAACACAAACCATAAATCGTTTATGGCATGCCGTGTAGTATTATATATAGTATACTATCTTGAACAGCAAATCTGTACAGCTGTGGCATGTCCAACAACATTTAACACGCTCATGTTAACAGCGCTGTACAATATTTGCATGTTATGTTAAGCAGCTGTTAATTATGCATAAGGAAATGCAACGAAATCAACTTGGATTTCACACATCTATTCCCAATCTATATGTGCTAATTTCCTGCTCTCCATTTATATCGATTTTTTATTTGGTCTCTTTCGTTATTATTTTTATTTCGTTGATAAATTTAGCGCATGGCGTTTGCCAGCTGCTATTTCTGGCCTCAAAATGTTGGCGCGTGTAGCCACAGCTCGAGATCACAATTTAGATACAGTTGGTCAGAGATCTACAAAAAATATATACATACATACATATATCGATATGTATGTTTTGTGTTCGTTAACAGATTCACATTTGCTGGCATTTAGCCAGAAAACAAAATTAAAGGTTTATAACCACAAAAAGTGTATACAATAAATTCATCTCGAGTGATCTTCATATCATCAATTAGCATTGAAATAATTGTGAAGCCAACAGAAGAAGAAAAAATATACTAAAAAAATACAATTATTTATACACATTATAAATAATTGTGAAATTCCAGCTGAAAAAAAAACCACTTGAAATGCCCAACGAAATTCATTTGGCATACTATCATCAACAACTGTAATTAGTATTCGAGGGGGAAATTTTTCTAGCGATAAGCTGACAAATTTTATATGTATGATTTAATTATGTAGACAGCATAATTTATTACAATTTATTTTTGCCATTATAAATTATTTGCATTTTACAGATATTTCATTAAAACATAAAAACATTTTAAATGCGGTTTCACTAGTTGAATTGAGGGTGGGTTATAGAGTTATTTATTCAGCACAAATACTCTAACTTGGGGTACATTGATTGTGGGAGTACGAATATTCAATTCTTTTCAGCACGGGTTTTTTCAAAAACAAAAAACTTCCGCCCCAAGATTATTCAAGGTCTCATTTATAAAAAGGTTACCAAACATAACTCATATGACCCTCAATACCTTTCTTAAGTGTTGAAGGTCTTAATTATGAAGAGTATCTACTTAACCTTAATTAGTATTTTACTTTAACAGATGTGAAGACCCCCCCAGAACCTCAAGCGGTTATAACTTTCCTGCAAGGTTCTAAAAGTTCTAATTTATCAACCCCATAATTTCTTTAAACTCTCCGCCTTTAATTCTCTTGCTATCAAATATTTCCCCACTTAGTTTTGTTTAGTGTATTTTCCTTCTAAATGTGATTGTTGAATTTCGATTATAATTGTCAATTTAATTTGATTGCTTATCAGCAGCAACAGCAGCGACGGCGGCAATTGTGTTTGCATTTCATTTTAATTTGTTGCTGTCAGATATGCATGATGAAAATAAATATTAATTACGTTTTATCGGTTTTGTGATATTCGCAATATTTACACGCTATAATTAATTGTGTTGTTGTTTCGTTTCATTTCATTTCATTTTTTGTTTTCTTCTCTCTTTTTTTTTTAATTTTTTTTCTGTTTATTTATGTACATTTTATGCCTCAATAATGAATTAGTGGCTATCAACTGTCCCCAAGCGTTTTTTTTTGTTGTTGTTTTTTTGCTTCTCGCTTCCTCCCACACATTTGTCTCTCTCCCACAACACCAGTCTGTCTACCCTGCTCCCCCACTGCCTCCCCCCTCTTACCAATTGTCTGCTAAATTGAGTTATCGCTGTTTGAAAATGTCGCGCGACCGCGACAAAAGCAAATTCAACAACAACAACAAAATTATATTATACAAAAATAATGAATAAAAAAAAAATTTACATCAAATTAAAACTTGTTCAAAGTGATACGAGTCGGATTTCGCTTCATTTATAAAGCTTTCATTTATACATATATTTTTTTGTTTTCCGTTTTTTTTTTTTTGTAGTTTATTTTGCCGTTGAGCGCGCCCACACACACTTCAAATATGCAAATTGTATCTGTATCTGTATCTGTAGCTGTTTCTGTGGCTTTTGGTGAGCAGCATAAATTAATTATCAAAGCAGTCAATTTACAACACGAGTTGTGTGTTTTGTGCTTTTTAAAGATACTCGCCACAAGGAAAAAAAACCTCAATTTTTCGCAACTGAAAACTTTAAACTGTAAAGTCGAAAGAACTCAACTTGCAGTTACTTATTGATTCACTTTTTGGACGATTCTTGGCATACATTTTTACCTAAGCTTTATAATACTTCGCTGTTCTTTTCGTTGTCTAAGAGGTATCTTGATATCAACACAAAACATCATCATCACAGTCAATTTGACTGCGCTGTTGCCGCTCTTCGCTTCTTACGTCTTATGGTTCTTTTGACTGCGCTGTTGTCGTGTTTCTCTTCGCACGTCTCACGTTGTTTTGCTGCTGCTGCTGCTTGGCCCACATTATCTAGTGAACGTTGAACGCTTTCATGCCTCTGGTGTTGTGTCTCTGCTCAGTCTGTTTCTCTATTATTATTATTGTTTTTATTATTTTTGTTGTTGTTTTATTTTATTTTTTTATTTTTATTTTTTGCTCATTTTGTGGTCTGTGTGTACATGTGTTTAGCGTGTTCAGAAATTTGCTTTTTTAATGACGCTCTTGTTGATTGCGGACTGTTTGTTTTTACTAAAAACGTTCGATTCACCAACCTGCCCCGTTCCCTCTCCGCAGTCGGTCCGTCATGCGTCAACCCACAGTGCGGCCTTTAAAAATTCGCTCGTTTATTGTTAAATTTGTTGTACAAATCTCCGTGCAAATAATATACGCTAAAAATACGCTACGCTTTTCATTAGTATTATTATTTATTTATTTAATTTATTGATACTTTTTTTATATATACATTATTTGCGGCTTGTCAGCGTTCAAAAGTGTTATTGATTAGTCTCAATTAGAATATGCCATAAAAAATAAAACGAGCTAAATAACTGAATAAACTTTTTGTTAAACTCGCTAATATTCGCACATGATGATTGCTCAACCAAAAACGTAACAGTTTCTCTCTTTTTTTTAACAGCTGCTGTTGCCATTTGATTTTTTATTTATCGCATTCAATTTGTGCACAATTGAGCAAAAGTTGTTGTTCTTGTTGATTTGTTGTTGTTGTTGTGATTGTTGTTGCCTTATTTGCATGGGGCGTGGCGGGGCAGCGATACGTTTGTCACTGTCAGTTATTTATGAGAACGAACTGAACAAATCAATTTGCTGGTTGGAAACCCTGACAAATGGACAACTATCCTAACAGAACTGAGACAACAGTGGAAAAAATGTTGAAATTTTAGCTTAATTAAGCTGGGTCTGTTAAGGAGTTAACATTAACAGCGTGTGTTTAACATTGTCATTAACATAAACACATGGCTGTTAATCAGTGTTGATAAATTTTCTGTTAAAAAAAAGAAACCCTTTAACTCAGTTCAGATTTATCTTTTAGAGAGTTAACATTACAAGCGACTGAAAATTTTGAAGAACAATGAAAAAATTTCCATTTTATAAATTATAATTTTTGAACTATTTTAAGAAGTTCATCAACTGCACAATCACTTGTGGTAGTTTCTTATCATAGCAACTGTTAGTGATTCATCATTATCCTTAGAATATTTTAGATAATTTCGCTTAAGTAGCAACATTTG
Organism: Drosophila quadrilineata; assembly: GCA_018150725.1. Lineage (NCBI taxonomy): Eukaryota > Metazoa > Arthropoda > Insecta > Diptera > Drosophilidae > Drosophila > Drosophila quadrilineata. Next base: position 5,472,008 of record JAECWN010000407.1, read on the forward strand.
TTAGAATTACGGGATCGCCTAACATGCTCTTGCTCTGTTAAGCTTAACATTAAAATATGTGCGCTCTGTTAGCGCTGTTAATTAAGGCACATCGAAACAAATGATTAGAGGAGGAGGTGGTGGCGGCAACAACAGTCACTAACTAAGTATAATTATACACATACTATAATTTGTATAAGTATTGTATGTGTATGTGTGTGTGTGTGGAATGTTTTGTCAGGCAATTGACACATTTGTAGCGTTGAAATTGTTATCGTCTCAAGCAGAAGAAGCAGCAGCAGAACGGTGGCAAATGCCAGCAGCTAAAGCAACAACGACTACAGCGGCAATTACACTTTGCAGCAAAAAAAAAAAAAAAAAAAAAAAAAAAAGAGGAAAAAGAGAAAAAGCTCCCAGCGCGCCAACTAAAACTCAGTTAACTGCTGTGCAGTTGTTACTATACATACATATATACACATGCATGTGTTGTTTGCATGTGTGTAACTTGACTGTGTTGTTGTTGTTGGCAACTTTTACCCAATGCGACGAGACTTCGACTTCGACTTCGAAGACTTCGAGTTCGAGACTTCGACATCGACATCGACTTGAAACTGTGACTTCGACTTCGACTCTGGCCGACAGTGTGACAAATTATTATGTGCGCCTGTTCATGTGTCGCGCTCTCTGTGTGCGAGTGTGTGTGTGCTTGTGTCCGCGTATATGTGTGTTTGTTAGAGTGTGAGGCGGGTTCGCACAGCTTTGGCCTGTCGCTGGCGGCGCTGCTGGTGCTAATGACCGTAACTAAGTTGGCGTCACGATTGTGTGCGCCCCTCAACCCCCTGCCACCTTGACTAACTAAAGACTGCCTGCCTTCCTTCATCATTATTATTATCATCATCATGATGATGACGATGATCAACGTGTAACAACATCATCATCAGCGGCATTTGCTGTTATTATAGTACAAGTTGTTGCTTTTGCTTTTTGGACTGTCTATGTGTGAGAACATCTCTGTGTGTGTGTGAGTGTGTGTGTGTGTTGGCCATTTGTGTAAAGCATTTTTAATGTTATGACCGAGAGCGCGTCTAATAGACGCTTAATAGTAGTTGTAGTAGTTGCCCCAGCTATTGTATCTTTCTCTCTCTATCTCTATCATATCGACTCTATACTGTATGCGCGTTGCTTTGTTGTTGTTATTGTTATTGTTGCTGTCTTTTGTTATGTTCCATTATGCATGTTTACAAAGCGTTTAACGCAGTTCGTTTACTTAATTGTATGCCCAATGCAAATATGTATCCAAAGATACAACTACAACTACTACTTAAGCCCCAGACTGCGTCTCTGACGGCTTCACATTTCAATGGCAAATGCATTAATGATTTCGATACTACACTAGTCATACTAAATTATTTAAAAAATTTAATCTCTTTTAAGGCACATTTCAAATTGATGTTTTCTTAACAAATTTTCATAAATTTCATGCACAAAACTTATCAAAGACAGCAAGCAAACACAAAAAAAAAAAATAATGAAAAACAAAAACAAACGCCGCAGCGGCCCAATTCAGTTGACGTATGTGCTAAACAGAGACAGACTGCAAGAAGAGCTGAAAATCTGTGTGCATACGTAGCATAAGCAGAAGCAGCGAAAGAGTAGCTGCTTGCTGCCCTTTGCTCTGCTCTTCTCTGCTGTATTAACCCAACACACTTCACAAGCACACAAAACAGACACACACACACACACATCCACGTACATACGTTCAGTGTTTATTTATCGTTCGTCTTTCAGTCGGTGGAGCTGTCGTTTCAACCGTTCGTCGGTCATTCGGTCGCTTCGTCGGCTGTTCGTTCGTTTGCTTGTTCGTTCCCAACATGGCCGACACTGACTGCGCGCCGCAGGCTTCATTAGGCAGCGTGATTCCTTTTTCATTTGTATTCTCTGTGTGCTGCTCTTTCGTCCCTTTTGTTTGCCGCTGACGCTGCTGCTGCTGACGACGCCCCTTTTATGGGATTTTCTCTCATTGTAAATGCTTATGCATGCGTATGTATATATGTATGCATGTATGTGTGTGCGCATTTTTAAATTCGTAATAATAAAAACTCAATGAGCCGTCATTTGCCTGTCACCACCGCTACAAACGTGGGAGACAGAGAAGGGGAAGAAATACTACATTTGGTATTCAGTATTTATAGACACAACTTCCCACGTTATTTAATGCGTTTAATAATAATGATAATCATAATAGGCAACGCCGTCAATTTAAGTCTACAACCATAAATCACAAAAAAAAATTGCCCACTTTTTATTAGACTTGTTTTTGCATGTTTATACAGATTGGTTGCCAAATTGCTGCCTGTCAATTTCTAATCATGGCAAGTGCACAATAGGGGCGGGCGTAGCGGGGGTCAACAAACAAAAACCCATTTAATTACAAATCGGCTTAAATTGAAACACCTTAATTGGCATTAACTTGAGGCAAGAGCAGAGAAAAAACAGAAACGAGAGGGAAAAAAAGAAACAACACAGAAAACATGCGCCTCACAGCAGCAGCAGCAGCGGCAGCGGCGGCAATTAATCAAACTGGAAATCAATTATTCCCTCCCTCTCCAACGCACACCAACTTTACTTCACACAGCCTAACTATCCATCTCGCTCACGCGCACACTGACCGTCCGACAGACAACACAGGCATGGGCATGGAACGAACATCACAAAAGTGCGGCCAAGAGAGTGCAAGAGTACGAGAGCGCAAGAGGCGCAGACGAAGAGAAGAGTGTAGAGTAGAGTGAGGTCTTATGGGATTTATAGCATGCCACATTAAACAAATATACACATGTATACCGACAGACAGACAGACTGACTGACAAAGAGATGTACGCAGTCATATTATAATATACATTGTGTGTAGGTAAATATACATATGTATGTACACATATAAATGTTTGTATGTATCAGATATTTGGTAAGGTTTGCTTTATGCTTTACTTACTTACCTTTTTATAAATCCAAAATAATCGCAATTTCTGCTGTTGATATGCTCGTTCCAGCTTCATAGACGACAGCATGCAGTCGTTGTAGTTGTTGTTGTTTTTGCTTTTATGCTGGTGCTGCTCTTGTTGCTGTTGCTGTAGTTGCGCTGGTCGTTGGCATAAGGGACGCGTAAGAGAGAGTGTGTGAGTCGAGGTGTGGAGTGAGTGATTGGGTTGAGTGAATTGTTTTGGGTGGGGGGAGTAGAGTAGAGCAAGGTGCGAACGATGCCTATGCGCTTTCCTTCTCACGCAGCGACCCTTGCTCTGCCGTGCGACAGAGTGCGCATATGAGAATCGAGTGAGCGAAAGAGAGAGCGCGCACACGAAGCGCAAATTGAGCAGCGGCGTAGGTAGAGTAATAATCCACAAAAGAAACGCCGACTGCCTCTGCTCTACACACACTCACAAACACACACACAGGAAATGTAAATCCACAAATTTTGCGTTGTTGTAGTTGCTGTAGGCAGAGCTTTCCTTTTTTGCGATGCTGCTGCTGCTTCTGCTGTTGATGTTGCCAATCTCAAGAATTATTTTCCATTTATGTAAGCGCAAGAGCGACAAGGATAGACTATGCCACGACACTTTTTATATTTTTGTGCTGTTATTACTTTTTTTCTTTTGCTTTTTTTATGTCGTCGAATTTATGCTGCTAGCAGATTTTTCTTCGTTTCTACTTTTATTTTTTATATATATTTTTCACTGCATGAACTTTTTATGAGGTTAGTTGTCTTCTTTTTATTTCTCTGATTCTACAAATATACAAAAAACGGCACTTTTAATATGAGCGAACGAGAACGAGAGAGCGAGCGAGAGAGCGCACGAACAAACGAAGCTACAACTGTATGTTAGTGTGTGTGTGTGTGTGTGGAGCAGTCTCATACACACATACAAATGCATTGAGCAGAGCTTGAAGTTAAAAAAATGCACAGGGAGTTTTAGTTGTACAACAAAACGACCGACGACGAATTTTGACTGTCCGACAGACAAACAGACCGACCCACGACGGATGACCGTAGAAAACGACAGAGCGACCAACTGAACCGACGCACGCGCGCAGACGTCACAATTAGTGAGAGCAACAAAGCGACCAGCGACGAACGTTTGTCGGCGTTCTTTCTACACACCGCAATGTTTGTGCGAAACATAATAAAAAAAAAACTCTCGCATACATACGCACATATTTAAATATGCATACACACATACATACATATGTACGTACATATGAATGTGCAATTACAAACACACAAACATTTGCCTTAACGCCAACGGTTGTCGCTGCGTCGCTTCTGCTGCGGCCCAACATTGTTGTTATAGCCGAAAAAAAAAATACATATAATACTGTCGCTCAGTGCACTGTGTGTGTGTGTGTGTGTGTGTGCAGCTTACAACGAACAACGCGCATAAAGAGAGCGAGAGAGAGAAACCGACGCGAGCACACACACAAACACACTCATACATATGCAAGTGCGAGAGAGAAGAGACTACGACGACGACCGCGCTGCGCTGCTGTAAAGAAATTTTATTCCGGTATTATACGGCTGCTGTGGTTGTTGCTGGATGATGATGTTGTTGTTGGTGTTGCTTGCTGATTGTAGTTCTTGTTGTTGTTGTTGTTGCTGTTGGTGGCAACATATTGCCACTGCCTTTTTGGCCGCTTTACTACTATTACGGCGAGCGTGCTTACTACTTTTTTGTTCACAGCAAAGTTGTAGTTGTGGTATTGGTGCATAGTGCACACATACATGCATACATATGCTGAAGCTCTGCTGGAGTGTGCATGTGTATGTGTGACTACTTGCTAGCCTGCTTGATGATGATGATTACGCTGCTCTTTTCACACATACATGCACACACGCACACACACACTCACGCACGCATAACAGTCAAGCCCAAGTGGGTAATTTGTTTTATGAGTAGCGGCGGCAAATAGCACTTGTGTTGTTGTTGTCGTTTTTGTTGGTGTTGCTGTTTCTTGTGAATGACAGACAGCCAACGAGTAATAATTTTTAATGCGTTTTTGTCATTTCTACACTGCTGCTGTTGCTGGTTAATTGCTTAAAACACACAAACATACAGACTCACGCATATACACACAGCCGCATAAATGTACATACAGCCACACACACACACACTAACGCACACGTATACCGATGGAGAAGACGCGGCGCGACGAATACACTTAAACGGCGGGCGGCGTAAAGAGAAAGAGACAAATTTTTTTTCTTTTCAACACTTTTCTGTTGTGTTTAATGCACACATACACATACGCGGCGACACAAATGCACGAAAATACATATATACACACACAACATGAGCGCGATTACTTATTTGCATAAATTATACCGTGAGGCATTTTAAATGATTTAATACCTTTTAACAATTTGCTCATGGAAAACTTTATCGGTTTATCACACAATTGATGCTAATAATGTTAGCTGTTTTTTTTTTTTTCTTTGAATATATATATATATGTATATATATATTTTTTGTTATTTTTCATAGAACTTTTCGATAAGTTTGCGTCGACAGTGTTTCATCCGTACTGTCCGCCACGAAGGAGCAACGCGTACAAAAAGCGCATAAATTGAGCGGCTCTCACTGGCAACACAGCAGTGCGCAGCCAAGGGTTGCCACTCATCGCGAACACATAAATAAGCGAAATGTAAGTGTATTATATTTTTGAAATTTATTACGATTAATAAACATATTTTTGTTTTGTTTGATTACGTGAAAAAATTCTAAAATTTATTACATTGACTCATAACTTGGCGAAGAAATGTACTTATTCACTTGCAACTCGACAACCCTGCGGCGTTTCTACACGCATGCCACACACTGAAGCATTCCCATGCATATACACGTTTCGCTCTCTGAGAGGAATTTCTTTAATGGCGGCGTTTTTGCTGTGCGCTCGCTCTCTGAGAGCTGTCGTTCTCGCTCGCGCTCACCAGCAATGAAGTAGCTGCTGCTGACGCCATGTTGCGCAGTGCCGCTCTATGTTTATCTCTTTTCATTTTGTTTACAGTGACGTCGTGTGGTCTCACTTGGCAGCATTGCCGCTGCTCCTTCATTCGAGTTGCTTTCTTATTGCCAATATAAAGTTGGAGTATGTAGCCAAGTAAATGTAGAAGGTATTTCCATTCCAATCAGAATTGTTAATGTGAAAATTCATTTATTCAAATGGGGTTCACAAAGTGCAAACGCAGCAGTAGCACTACGCATAACTAGATTTATATTTTGAAATTGTTATAGATAATCAAAGCATATGCTTAGCTTGTTACTTGCTTGCAGGGTATTTGCTAGTCGTTATCATAGCAGCATGTAGTTTATGCCTTTGCAAATTGTTTTTGCTTGTCGGTTGAATCACTAGCAGCAGCTCGAGTAGATAGAATGAAAGAGAGTGAGAGGGGAAGGCAGCAAATGCTAGCGACGTCCTCGTTGTCAATGTGCGTGCGGATTGATTACTGATTGGCATGTCGTTTGGTTGTTGCCATTCCGACGTCGACGTTGACGCTGACTGCGCAAAACGACTGTGATGTGGACTTGGAAGCGTTGGCTTTGTGTGTGTGTTTTTTTTTTCGTTTTGTATTTGATGTTCTTGTTGTTGCTTTTGCTTGTTACCTCTGCGTTTTGCTGTTGTTTATGGCTGTCGTTGTTGTTGCTGTTGTTGCTGTTTTGCTGCGCTGGAGCACATAATGACATAATGAGATTTATTAGGCGCAAAATAAAGCCATAATGTTTCGTTTGACCTTTGTGTAACTTTGGTTGTAGTAACTGTAACTGTTATTTGTTTGTTGGTTTCTTTCTGTTGTTTTAGGGGAATCTGCTGCCAAAGGACACGTGCTTCAGCTTTATTACATATTGGATGACACATGCTATGGCTTGAGGGACTGACTTAACACGAATCCGTCAAGCTACATTCAACTCTCAACTTTGTTGTTGTTGTTGTTGTTGATGTTTTTTTTTTTTGTTGCTTTTAGTCATTTAAAATTCGCATTGGCAAAGTTGCCTTTGCTGCCATTGAAGCAAAAAGCCAAATAAACGCTGCTTGGTTTTTGCATTTCTCGAGTTCTGCTCTGTCCTTTTTTTTTTTTGTTGTGTTGCCTTTTATGCCCCATTTTGGCAGCAGCAAAGGAAGCAGAGAGAAAAAAATGGAAACTTGTTTGTGCTTGAACCTAATATACCCGAATAGTGTCCCTGTGCTGCTGATGTCCCTCTCTTCGCAGCTCACTCTCTTTGCGCTGCCCGCTCTTCACTTACGTTTGCTGCCCTGTGAGTATGAGTGTGTGTGTGTCTTCTGCTCTTACTTATCGTTGTAGTAGTGGTAGTTGTTGTTGTTGTTGCTTCTATTGGCATTCGTGCACGCTCTTTCAATTTTATTGCTGTGATTCTGATTCTAGTTGGATTTGACTACGCACACACATATGTATGTATATGTACATGCTTGGGTATTGCGCTTTGGGAATTGATATCCTTGTGTGCTTTTTGCCAAAGTTCAAATATTTTTCATTATATGGCGCTTGCTCTCCAAAATATACACACACACACACACATGTACACATGTAAAAGTGCCAGCAGCTTTTCTCAATGCTGGCAATATTTCAAATCCAAGCGCTCATAGGCAAAATGGTTGCTGTCAGTGTTGCCAACACAGCCCCACTCTCAAGCAGCTGCGTCTCTGTCAGCCTCTCTCGCCCTCTCTCTCCACCACTCCCCCTCAGCACCCACTTTCAATTTACGGCTCAGTGCTTTGCAAAAGGGACCTCAATTTGGCCAAAAAAGACTCCTGCTGCTTTGTGTATTGCATTTGTCTGTGTATGTATGTATACATATATGTGTGTATGTTTGTATGTGTGTGTCCAGTTTGAAATTGTATATAATTCATATAAAAGCGGCTTTGTCGCTTCAAAATGCTGCACAAATACAACGATTGCTTTTTACTTCCCCACCCACCACCGCACTTGACTTTCTGAGGGGGGGTGGGATGAATATTATGTAATTATGTGCGTTAAATTTGTGAAATTTCTGCGAATGCTAATGAAGCTATTAATATTTTATGCGCCATTTAAACAGAGCAGAGTAGCGTCAGCCACAAGGTCCTTGTAAATGGTGTAAAGGAGCACACAGCATGAATAATAAACGAGCACGTCCCCTCTCTATCTCTCTCTCACCCACACACACTCCTGTGTGCAGAGAGAAAAATAAGAATACTGGCAAAAGGCGCAACGAGCATAAAAACAACAACAACAGCAACATCAAGCAGAAGAAAAGGAAGAAGCAAGACGGAGACAAGTCCATGTTGCGAATCGTAAATACAACAACGACAAATGGACAGTCAGTCAACGATGACTACATGCGTACATACTACTCGTTTATGTGTGGGTGTGGGTGATTGTGGTAAAGCTTTGCCAGCGGGCATAATGTGATTTTCAAGCATTTGGAGCACATACACATACTAACACGCTGCTACATACCCTCGCGCATATGCATGCAAATAAACCAAAGTCACGCATACACACAAACACACAAACGCACAGAGACAGAAGCATGCCAACTGCGCGTAGCGTGAGAAGAGAGCGCGGAGAGTAAGAGAGCGAACGCAGCGAAGAGCTTTGCATATTTGTGCTTTGGCTTGTCGACTGCGTTTCATGTTTGTTTTTGTTTGTGTCGTTGCCGCTGCCGCTGCCGCCGCCGCTGCAAGCGTATAAATATTTATGCGAACATATTGTCTTGCTATGCCGCTCACACTTGCATGCACTGACAACTCCAACTGGAACTTCGTCTCATACAGGTTCGCCTCATACCTGTATGACGGACATACATACATTCAGACATATGTACATAGAGACGAAATTGAAGCTGTCCAAGCTAAAGCTAATAGAAATTGAATTGCCAACTGCCGGAGTTATACGACTGTCTGTCCCTGTCTCTGTCTGTGTGTGTGTGAGTTTTGTGTGTGTATAGATAAGCATCTACACAGACAGGCACACAAATACAGATAACGACAAATGTATGTATGTATGTATAAATGTCTGTTTGTTTGTCTATCTGTATGAAAAACATTTTCAAGTTGTCAGTGAATTTTGTACATTTTGTTGCAAAATATGATTTCATTGTGCTCAAATTGAATTAAACTTTTCTATTTTATTTTTTGTTGTTGTTCGTTTTTATTTGCTCGTTTTATTTTCATACGTACATATATATATTTTTTTTCTGCTTCTTTTTGGGCAACATTGCCACCCATTGGCAGACGCACGTACTGACGTTTTGCTCTTCGCATCCCCCGACATTCAGGCAGTACCAACAACAACAACAATAACGACGACGACGACGACGAGCATAACAACAATAAGGACGAACTAAAGTTAAAGTGGCAGCTGCGTCGGCATGCTCCCCTTTGCTAGCTCTCCCTTTCTAACACATTGTTGTCTAACTGACGCGCCCACTCACCGACTAACTGACTGCTTGTCTGTCTGCCAGTCTGTCTCACTCACTCACTCACTTCGCTCATTTTCTGTGCGCTTTGCTTTTGCTTTTGGTAGCTTTCAAAACGGAAGCGGATATTTTCAACGCGCCATTGTTATTTTTTGAGTGCGGGAAATTGCTCGGTGGCTCGGTCTCATCTCTCTTTTTGCCTCTCTGCTCTGCTCTGCTCTCTGCTCTGCTCTGCTCTCTGCTCCTCTCAACAAAAGCACACGGCGCCCTTTTTGCAGTCGCTTCAAGTTTGTATATTTTTTTGTCTCTCTTTTTTTTTTGGTTGCCGACACGAACAACGAACAGCAGCAGCAGAGGCAAAGAGAGCGCTGTGTATGTGTGTGGGTGGTAGAGTGAGAGGAAGTTTCTTGGTGTGAGTGTAAAGCTATCTCTTGCTTTGCGCTGTCTATGTGTGTGTGTGTGTATGCTGTCTCATCCGCTTCATGCTTATCATTGTGCTCAGCTTCGTTTCGTTCTTGTGCTGCGTCGACGTCGACGTTGGCGCTGTTGCTGCTGCCTTGTCGACAGCTTTGTTTGTGTTGTAAATATAATTTTACGACTCTGCCGCTGTCGCTGCCGCTGCCTTTGGCTTGGCTTGGCTGACAACGGTCTGTCTCAACGTAGCTGCGTCTCCCTCTCTTTCACTCACTCTTTGGCGTTGTGTTTGTCGTGACAGTTAGTCGCTTTGTCAGTCTGTCGCCTTTTTGCCAAACGCAAGTCCTTGCCACACACACACACAGCCACATATACATACATATATAGAAGCAGCAAACTGAACTCAACTTGAACGTGGCGTTGCTGTCGCTGTCGCTTTTTGTCTGCCGTCGCCCTTTTTTCTCCCCCACTTAACATTTTATTAAGCGAAAATGCTTGTGCCGTAAAATGCGCGCTTACATGTACTACCCGCCAACACACACCAAGCTCCCACCCACCCAACCACCCACATTGCTGCCACTACCGGAGTCAGTTTGAGCGCCAACCCTTGGGGACGAATCTCTACGCTGCGTATGCTTGCCGCGTGTAGAGTGCGGAGAGATAGCGGAGTGTATGAACACAGAGTGTATAAGAGAATGCGAGGGAAAAAGAGAGAGTGAGAGTGAGTGAGCGAGCGAGCGCGCGCAAAGAGAGAGTGATGAGTGAGAAGAGTAAGGTGGTTGACGCGTGGGTGGGTGGTGTGTGTGTGTATTGTGGGGGGAGGGTGGGTAGGGGGAAGCGACGGAGTCATCGTCATTTTCATTTCCTGTGGTCGTATTTATGCTTTTATTTGAATTGATTTTATTTCGTTGCGTTTTATCTGCCCAGCAGCTGGATGAGGATATGGCGTGAGCTTGTTATGACTACACACATATACACACGTATGTATGTATGTGTGTGTGTGTGTGTGTTTGAGTCTGGCATGTAGTTAATACGTTGATTTCATTTTTATGATCCCTTTTGCCTTGCCACTTTAATGTTAATTTTATTATGATGTTGCCGCTACGCGCGCGTTTCGCCTGCTGCTTCTTCTTGCCTCACCTCACCTCACCCTCTCATATCCTGGTTGCTTTTTATTCGTTTTTTTTTTTTTGGTTTCAGTTTTTTTTTTGCTTTTATTGTCGCGGCATTTAAACATGCAAAGGGGACGCTTTCATTATATAATGAGCGGTCCTTTTTTTGCACTTGTTTAATTGTTGTTGCTCTGCAGCTGCTAATTATGCAAAATGAATTTCATAATTTCTCTGCACACACTTTTGCACACATAACTTCCCAAAATGCAATTCTCTCACACACACCATGTGCTATTTATTTAATTAGTTTGATACGCATATATTTATTTATTTATTTCTTTTTTGGAAAATAAACAAAATTAGACAACATTTTATGCAGTTTATTAAACAGCAACTAATATCATGCCTGATTAATTTGCGCATGTTTATGATATTTAAATAATATTGCCATAAAATTCTTAATTAAATTGCAAATATTTTAGAGCATACTTCCAGGCGCGCATTAAATTCATTCCGTTTAAATGGCGTGGACATAAAATAGCGTTTTATGTTCTTTTATGTGTATAAGTTGTGTGTGTGGAAAGCTTAAATATGTTTATAGTTATAGTTAGTTATATTAGCTTGAAATTTGCAGCCAGAAAAAGCTATACAGCCAAGCAGAAATATAGCCAAAAAGGCAGTTAAAAGTTGGCGTAAAAAAAGCGCTGAAAAATATTGTGATAAAATTTAAGCCAATTTATTGTCTCTTTTTTATGAGTCACTAAATGTAACCAAAAGCTAAAAAGTTGTAAAAATATATTTATTATTTGTGCCAATAACGGACTAGCTCAAAAAGCTGTGTTGCTGTAAATAAAATTAGCGAATACTTTAGCGGTATTATAGCTAGACTTTAAAGTTGTTTTGGCTTGATTGGCAGTCAAATTAAAATTTAATTTTTTAGCTGTTTTTACAGACTTATTGCCTTGCCATATATTAATTTATAAGCTAGTTTTTTTAGTATTTAAAAACATTTAAAAAAATTGATATAATTTGCTTACAACGAATTTCTTAGCTTTTAAGCTAATTTAATTTGAGTTTAGCTATAAAATTGTAAAGAAAAATATGTAAAATATCTTAAGAAATCTATGTAGAATTTGTTAGCATCATTTTGAATTCAATTTTAAAATAATCCGATTATATCAATTGCTGCTGTCTGTGCCCCGAGCACTCACAATCCGCCAGACATTACAAGAAAAAATATATTTCAATTGCAACGACGCTACTTGACATTGACATTAATTAGTGATGCTTGGACAAGGATGCTTCAGCTTGAAGATGTTTGGGGCAGCAACAGCTAAAAGCAACACGATGGCTTCAGGTTATCTTTGGGTGGGTCTACAGGTTCTATCTGGTTTTGGGGTACTGGTTGTGCTTAATTGCAAAGCCAAAGAGAGAAAAAAAGAGAGAGAGATAGAGAGAGAGAGAGATGAAGAGGGAGAGATAGAGATAGAGAGAGAGGAGCTGTGGGGTTTGTTGTTGGAGCCTTGAGGTTTGGGGGCATTTGGATGCGCGTCGTTGTTGCCACTCGGCCAAGCGGTAATTTGACGCATTTCACGCTGACAACGGTAGCCGTAGCCGCATGTTGCATAGACTTAATGGCTACGCTCTACGCATAAAATCAACAATTACGCAGCAGTAACCGCAGCAAAAGCAAAGGCAACGGCAACAGCAACTGCAACAGCAACAGCAACAGCAACAGCAGCAGCAACCGCAATGGCAATGCCAACGGCAACGGTCACGGCAACTTGCCACATCATGTTGCCGGTGGCAGACAGGCAATTTGAGTTGAGTGCAACCTACGCAAGTTGATGCTGAAGACGAGCCACTTAATATACGATACTGTAACTGGCAGCTTGTGGCAACTTGCAGTCCGATTGCTGGCAAATAACTTGGCAACTGCCACAGAAAGAGGAGGGAATAGAGAAAGAGAGAGTGAGAGGGATAGAGAGAGAGAGAGAGAGAGAGAGAGAGAGAGAAAGTTAGAGTCTCGCAACAACTAGTTAACGTCACTTGAGAGTAGAAGAAGAACAAAAAAAAAAAAAAAAAAAAATAACAAAAATGGTAAAACTTGGTTGGTTGCTGTTTATGTGGCATGTGGCATTGTTCTAGCAGGCGCTTGTTGCAACACAGGCACTTAGCAAAATGTGTTGCAATAACAATAGCTTCAAGCGTTGCCGGCTCAATACAAAAGCTCACAAGTAGGTGCTTTTAATCAACGCAAAGAGCTTTTAAGCTTGCTTATTATGGAGCAAATAAAACAAGAAGCTTTAAAATATATTTCAAATATGCTTCAAATCAAAGTAAAGAGCTTTTAAGCTTTCTTCATATATAATATTTTTTTTTAATATTATACCATTGTATATAAAATTAACTTTATTTGTTTACTGCAACTAGTTGTATACTTCAATTTCCACTTAATCTTCGACATACTTTTGATTCGCTTTGGAAAAAAAAAAAAAAAAAAATATAATTTTTTAAAAATAAATTTATAGATTTATGGAAAAAATATTAAACAAATTTATGAATTAAAAAATATTTAAAAAAAAATTGGCAAGCTTTTCCTGTGCTTTCGAAAGCACTTCATTTACACACATATCAGTTGAGAGCACAAACAGTCGCTGGAAGTCAACTTGAAATGCCTGTGATGATAGCAGACGCATTCTATTGGAATGTATGCGATAAGAATGACTGCATAAAGCCAAGCAAAGGTTAAACAAGCCATACATACACATATACACACACACAAACACAAACACATCCACTCCTCTTCTACCTGCTGGCATAACAAATCTATGGCAAATTATCTTGACTTGGCGAAATCATTTTCGTTGCCTACTTTGCGGCGCATTGAACAAAATGGCTGCTGGGAAAACATGCCGTCTGTTGTGTTGCCTGCCACAGTTGATGCGATTATGATTTTCAATTTTCAGCAGTCAGCATCAACATCAACATCAACAGCAGCATGCGGCCAAGGTCCAGTTATGTTGTGTCTTCAGCCTCCCTAGCAGCCACAAATATTCCATATTGTGGTTACAAAGCAGAAACCAAAACCAGAAAGAATCTATAGAAATCTGTTAAACACAAGCAGCAGCAAGGCAAATAGATGAAGAAAGAGAAAGACGGACATATGTACGAGCAGAGAGAAAGAGATGGATGGAGAGCAAGCCATAGACGTTGCTGGTTATTGAAGTCCCAGCGTCGAGCCGTGAGTCCTGCGGCGCTCAACAATAAATTGAGTTTCGTTAGCATCGCCCAAGCAGCAGCAAAATCAGCAATGGCAGCTGTTTTATAACGAAAATCCTCAATAGTCTATATATAAATGTATATATAACAAAACACACTATACATTATGTATTCAACTATATGTATACAGTTTTATGGACACAACAATGGACAGCTACTCCATGCCACATCAACGTCTACTAGTAATTGTTTCTTGACGGTGGGAAAAGTGAGCGAAAGCTCTGTTGGAAAATACTGCATACTATACGGGATAAATTATACTCACAATGGCACCTCCATAAATTAAAAATGCTACAACTTTGCCAAAAGTGTCAATTTTCATAATGCCAGTCTCCTCTAAACTTTGAACTACCATAACTTTGTCAAATATCAACCGATTTTCAAAATTTTTTCAGTTTTGTCAATGGTTTCGATCATATTTTGAAACTGCATCAAAAGTTTGCCCATTTTGTGAGATTTCAATTTTTGACTTTTTTTGACCATTTTTCTATACTTACCCCTTGACAAAATCATGAAAAATCGAAAAATTTTAAACTGTAATTTTATTGACCCCAATCGATTCTGGGACTAAATACAAGCATTCTGCTTTTTATTTGAGGTCTTTCTGATGAGTATTTTACGAGATATGGCCAAAAATGTGCCAAAAAAGTGACTCAAAATGCCAATTTTCACTATGTCACTCTCCTCCAAATTTCGATCTGCCATAACTTTGTCAAATATCAACCGATTTTCATAATTTTTTCAGTTTTGTCAATGGTTTCGATCGTATTTTGAAACTGCATCAAAAGTTGGTTCATTTTGGCAGTTTTTAATTTTTGACTTTTTTTTGCCCATTTTTCCATACTTACCCCTTCTCAAAATCATGAAAATTCGAAAAATTTTAAAACTCCAATTTTTTGACCCCAATCGATTCTGAGACTAAATACAAGCATTCTGCTTTTTATTTGAGGTCTGTCTGATGAGTATTTTACGAGATATGGCCAAAAATGTGCCAAAAAAGTGACTCAAAATGCCAATTTTCACTATGTCACTCTCCTCCGAATTTCGATCTGCCATAACTTTGTCAAATATCAACCGATTTTCATAATTTTTTCAGATTTGTCAATGGTTTCGATCATATTTTGAAACTGCATCAAAAGTTTGCCCATTTTGTGAGATTTCAATTTTTGACTTTTTTTGACCATTTTTCTATACTTACCCCTTGACAAAATCATGAAAAATCGAAAAATTTTAAACTGTAATTTTATTGACCCCAATCGATTCTGGGACTAAATACAAGCATTCTGCTTTTTATTTGAGGTCTTTCTGATGAGTATTTTACGAGATATGGCCAAAAATGTGCCAAAAAAGTGACTCAAAATGCCAATTTTCACTAAGTCACACTCCCCCAAATTTCGATCTGCCATAACTTTGTCAAATATCAACCGATTTTCATAATTTTTTCAGTTTTGTCAATGGTTTCGATCGTATTTTGAAACTGCATCAAAAGTTGGTTCATTTTGGCAGTTTTTAATTTTTGACTTTTTTTGCCCATTTTTCCATACTTACCCCTTCTCAAAATCATGAAAATTCGAAAAATTTTAAAACTCCAATTTTTTGACCCCAATCGATTCTGAGACTAAATACAAGCATTCTGCTTTTTATTTGAGGTCTGTCTGATGAGTATTTTACGAGATATGGCCAAAAATGTGCCAAAAAAGTGACTCAAAATGCCAATTTTCACTATGTCACTCTCCTCCGAATTTCGATCTGCCATAACTTTGTCAAAAATCAACCGATTTTCATAATTTTTTCAGATTTGTCAATGGTTTCGATCATATTTTGAAACTGCATCAAAAGTTTGCCCATTTTGTGAGATTTCAATTTTTGACTTTTTTTGACCATTTTTCTATACTTACCCCTTGACAAAATCATGAAAATTCGAAAAATTTTAAAACTCCAATTTTTTGACCCCAATCGATTCTGAGACTAAATACAAGCATTCTGCTTTTTATTTGAGGTCTTTCTGATGAGTATTTTACGAGGTATGGCCAAAAATGTGCCAAAAAAGTGACTCAAAATGCCAATTTTCACTATGTCACTCTCCTCTAAATTTCGATCTGCCATAACTTTGTCAAATATCAACCGATTTTCATAATTTTTGCAGTTTTGTCAATGGTTTCGATCATATTTTGAAACTGCATCAAAAGTTTGTTCATTTTGTCAGTTTTTAATTTTTGACTTTTTTTGACCATTTTTCCATACTTACCCCTTGACAAAATCACCAAAAATCGAAAAATTTTAAACTGTAATTTTTTGACCCCAATCGATTCTGGGACTAAATACAAGCATTCTGCTTTTTATTTGAGGTCTTTCTGATGAGTATTTTACGAGATATGGCCAAAAATGTGCCAAAAAAGTGACTCAAAATGCCAATTTTCACTAAGTCACACTCCCCCAAATTTCGATCTGCCATAACTTTGTCAAATATCAACCGATTTTCATAATTTTTTCAGTTTTGTCAATGGTTTCGATCGTATTTTGAAACTGCATCAAAAGTTGGTTCATTTTGGCAGTTTTTAATTTTTGACTTTTTTTTGCCCATTTTTCCATACTTACCCCTTCTCAAAATCATGAAAATTCGAAAAATTTTAAAACTCCAATTTTTTGACCCCAATCGATTCTGAGACTAAATACAAGCATTCTGCTTTTTATTTGAGGTCTTTCTGATGAGTATTTTACGAGATATGGCCAAAAATGTGCCAAAAAAGTGACTCAAAATGCCAATTTTCACTATGTCACTCTCCTCCGAATTTCGATCTGCCATAACTTTGTCAAATATCAACCGATTTTCATAATTTTTTCAGATTTGTCAATGGTTTCGATCATATTTTGAAACTGCATCAAAAGTTTGCCCATTTTGTGAGATTTCAATTTTTGACTTTTTTTGACCATTTTTCTATACTTACCCCTTGACAAAATCATGAAAAATCGAAAAATTTTAAACTGTAATTTTATTGACCCCAATCGATTCTGGGACTAAATACAAGCATTCTGCTTTTTATTTGAGGTCTTTCTGATGAGTATTTTACGAGATATGGCCAAAAATGTGCCAAAAAAGTGACTCAAAATGCCAATTTTCACTAAGTCACACTCCCCCAAATTTCGATCTGCCATAACTTTGTCAAATATCAACCGATTTTCATAATTTTTTCAGTTTTGTCAATGGTTTCGATCGTATTTTGAAACTGCATCAAAAGTTGGTTCATTTTGGCAGTTTTTAATTTTTGACTTTTTTTTGCCCATTTTTCCATACTTACCCTTTCTCAAAATCATGAAAATTCGAAAAATTTTAAAACTCCAATTTTTTGACCCCAATCGATTCTGAGACTAAATACAAGCATTCTGCTTTTATTTGAGGTCTGTCTGATGAGTATTTTACGAGATATGGCCAAAAATGTGCCAAAAAAGTGACTCAAAATGCCAATTTTCACTATGTCACACTCCCCCAAATTTCGATCTGCCATAACTTTGTCAAATATCAACCGATTTTCATAATTTTTTCAGTTTTGTCAATGGTTTCGATCATATTTTGAAACTGCATCAAAAGTTTCTTCATTTTGGCAGTTTTTAATTTTTGACTTTTTTTGACCATTTTTCCATACTTACCCCTTGACAAAATCATCAAAAATCGAAAAATTTTAAAACTCCAATTTTTTGGCACCAATCGATCCTGGGACTCAAAACAAGCATTCTGCTTTTTATTTGAGGTCTTTCTGATGAGTATTTTACGAGATATGGCCAAAAATGTGCCAAAATAGTGACTCAAAATACCAATTTTCACTATGTCACTCTCCTCCGAATTTCGATCTGCCATAACTTTGTCAAATATCAACCGATTTTCATAATTTTTTCAGTTTTGTCAATGGTTTCGATCATATTTTGAAACTGCATCAAAAGTTTCTTCATTTTGGCAGTTTTTAATTTTTGACTTTTTTTGACCATTTTTCCATACTTACCCCTTGACAAAATCATCAAAAATCGAAAAATTTTAAAACTCCAATTTTTTGGCACCAATCGATCCTGGGACTCAAAACAAGCATTCTGCTTTTTATTTGAGGTCTTTCTGATGAGTATTTTACGAGATATGGCCAAAAATGTGCCAAAATAGTGACTCAAAATACCAATTTTCACTATGTCACTCTCCTCCGAATTTCGATCTGCCATAACTTTGTCAAATATCAACCGATTTTCAAAATTTTTTCAGTTTTGTCAATGGTTTCGATCATATTTTGAAACTGCATCAAAAGTTTCTTCATTTTGGCAGTTTTTAATTTCTGACCTTTTTTTGACTGATTTTCCATACTTACCCCTTGACAAAATCATCAAAAATCGAAAAATTTTAAAACTCCAATTTTTTGGCACCAATCGATCCTGGGACTCAAAACAAGCATTCTGCTTTTTATTTGAGGTCTTTCTGATGAGTATTTTACGAGATATGGCCAAAAATGTGCCAAAATAGTGACTCAAAATACCAATTTTCACTATGTCACTCTCCTCCGAATTTCGATCTGCCATAACTTTGTCAAATATCAACCGATTTTCAAAATTTTTTCAGTTTTGTCAATGGTTTCGATCATATTTTGAAACTGCATCAAAAGTTTCTTCATTTTGGCAGTTTTTAATTTCTGACCTTTTTTTGACTGATTTTCCATACTTACCCCTTGACAAAATCATCAAAAATCGAAAAATTTTAAAACTCCAATTTTTTGGCACCAATCGATCCTGGGACTCAAAACAAGCATTCTGCTTTTTATTTGAGGTCTTTCTGATGAGTATTTTACGAGATATGGCCAAAAATGTGCCAAAAGTGCCAATTTTCATAATGTCAGTCTCTTCCAAATTTCGAACAGCCATAACTTTGTCAAATATCAACCGATTTTCATAATTTTTTCAGTTTTGTCAATGGTTTCGATCATATTTTGAAACTGCATCAAAAGTTTCTTCATTTTGGCAGTTTTTGATTTTTGACTATTTTTGACCGATTTTCCATACTTACCCCTTGACAAAATCATCAAAAATCGAAAAATTTTAAACTCCAATTTTTTGCCCCCAATCGATTCTGGGATTCAAAACATGCATTCTGTTTTTTTTTTTTTTGAGGTCTTTCTGATGAGTATTTTACGAGATATGCCCAAAAATGTGCCTAAAAAGTGGGTTCTTTTGAAAAGGGATACAAAATTGGGTTTTTAATGAAAAGCGTTCAAATGTATGTTTTTGAATGGGTTTGTCTACATGGTCTGATAATATTACTGTAGAGTATCTACTGTAGGTATGACTATAAAAAATCTGGTTCTCATTCAGTTTGTTGACAACTGCGAAAACATTTTGTTCACATATTTGATTTGATTTATACAAACTTTGCACGTTTAATGCGCTTTTTTACGACTGTCCTCGTCTCTCTCTCTCTCTCTCTCTCTCTCTCTCTCTCTCTCTCTCTCTCTCTCTCTCTATGTTTCTTTCTCTCCTTGCCTCACTTTATTTTTCTCACTTTCTGTGGGGTCTCCCAGCATTATAACATACGTATGTATGTGAGAGTTACAGATATTCGCTTTTGGCGGATTTATTTTTTTTACATTGCTGTTCAAATTATTTTTGTTGACCAACAACAGCAACAGCAGCTCAGTGAACTGAATCTCCCTCCTCTCTCTCTCTCTCTCTCTCCCTTTCTCTCTCTCTCTTTCGGCAGCTCCCGCATTTCAGTTGGCGAAGCTTTTTTTCTAGCTTTTTTTTCTCATTTGACTGACAGCGACACCAACGGGCAGTCAGACAGCAGCTCATGTTCGATGTATTCTCATTCTCTCTCTGTCTCTTTCTGTACGTGTATCTCCCTCTCTTTCTTGGGAGCTGTTGCTTGGTGTGTGTGTGAGTTTTTTTTTTGTTGTGCCTGCTATGATATCAACCTTCTGGCTATTCATTGCATTTATTTTTTTTTTATTGGTTTATTTCAACGTAATCCTTTCAATTTAAAAATAATTTTTTTTTTTATCTCTGGCTTTTCAAGGGTCGCTTGCTTTCCCCTTGCTCCCCTACCACTGTTCTTTGTATGTCCCTTTCTCCGTCTGTCTCTGTCCGTTGCTGTCTCTTATTCGCAATGTCTGCCTTTCATTTGCTTATTTGATTGTTGCTCTCCTCTGTTGCCCTCCATCTAATATGACAATGACATGTTTATACTCAATCATGAACTCTGCAACCTCCCTTGCATGCCTCTCTCTTTTCATCACTCGCTGGCTGTCTCTTTCCCACTGTCGATTTACACCTTTTAAAGCTCAATACGTAATTTCATCAATTACTGCATTTAATCAACCCGTCGCGCCACAGCTCAGAGATACCCGCAGCAACACCTGCACTTGACCAACGACAGCTGCGAGTTGCCATTGCCTGTCTCTGTCTCTCTCTATCTCTCTCTCTATCTCTCTCTATATTTCTATCTCTCTCTCTCTGTCGATGTCGCTGTCTCTGTGGACAGTTGTTGAGGTAATTACGGCAAATGAAATCAGTCCGCAGTTAAGCCTCATACTGTGCACACTAGAGGGCGTGTTAATACCATTGAGGCTAAATTTACCTTGCTCCCCCAGCCACACCCACTGCCACCCACTGCCACCCACTGTGATAATCTATCGAACTGTTCATCATTGTTCTCGACAGATAACAGCAAATGACTCTGCCAGGGAGTGGGGAAAAAAATTGAATGGAATTTACGTATTGTCTGCAGTTGCAATTTGATTGAATGCAAAGCTCAGGGGACTGGGGACTAGTCTGTGTATTCCGTACAAAAGCTGTCTACGGGAAATTACGGCTCTGAAAGCGCATTAAAGTTGCCAATTGAGAAATGAAAATTCAGCGACTGAAGAATATATACGAATTTATTTAAGTTGTAAGTGAGTAAAAATTATTTGTAAAATAATTAAATTACATATAACAAAAGAGCCCTTAAAGTTTATTAAATCAGGTGTCATTTTAGATAGATAAATTAAATTAATTGTTTTCCAAAGGAAGTTAAATTTATCAGGTAACATCAAATCAATGTTTAATGAGCTTTAAAGCTCTTTAAAGCTACTGCAAAAATTCAATATAATTTGATTTGAACTTATACCGAGAGCTTTTATAAAGCTTATTCAATCAAATGTAAGTAGAAGTGTATGTCCCTTTCAAGCTTACGTTCTCAAAAAGCTCTTTAAAACTACACTTAAAAGCTTATACTGCCCCTCAATTTTAACTCACACACCTTCCCTTAAAACAAAAACTTGACTTATATGCTTTGTTAGTAAAGTATTCGTAAGTTATTTGTATAAGTATGCGCTTCGAAGTTGCGTCACAAACAGCTTAAAAGTTTTGTAAGCTGTGTCGATAAAGGAGACCCGTTAAAGCTCCCGCACAGATTGGATGTCTGAACGTAAACAAAGACTTAAGAGCTTATGTGACTTGAATAAGCCCCGCTTAAGCACATTTAAAGTCGATGTCGGGAACTTTAAAGCTCCATCGAACGCAACTCGCAAGACGAAAGGACAACAAGCAATGTATATTCGAGTGGAATAAAGTAATAATACGACAGAAAATACCATCAATGTTTCATTAATTTATATCATACGCATGGCATAAAGCGCTCCAACTGCCAAGGACCTGCTCCTGGCAGCGGAGAAGCAACAATTATGGAAGTGGAGACCAAAAAGGGGTTAAGAGAGGACTTGGCTGTAAAAATGTAAAATAAATTGTGGGCCACTTTCGCTGCCAACAAGAAGACAAACACGATGGGGAATGAAAACAGCGCGGAACGAGTGCGAAAATAATGAGATTGAAATGAATGAAATGAAATAAAATAAAAAATGGCAAAAGATGTGGACAGAGCAAAGCTGTAAAGAAACAGAGTGGAAGGATGAGACTGACAGAAGTAGGGGCAGAGTTCTGTAAGGAATCCCTCGGCCAACGCGGCGTATGCGCAATGTGGAGTAAAAAAATGAAATTAATTATGAACGCGTTTACGTTTGCCATTAAGTTTCAGCACTCCAGCCTCGAGTATCCTTAAAAAGTCCAATAAATCATATCGCTTACCAGCTTACCCCAAACAGCCCCCCCCCCAATTCCCCGCACCATCTGCATATACATATTTCAAATTAATAAAGTTTTTGGCACGAAAGGCAAACAGAAACAAAAGGTCTTCAGCTTGAAATGGCGTGAAGTAATGTTGATGTCTGTCTATCTCTGTTCTCACTTTCACTTTCACTCACTCTCTCTCCATTCCACTCTACCCTTATCCTTGTATTCGATTATGTATTGCGTTTACTGAAACTATTTGCCACCATTTTTATATGCTTCATTTCAATTATTTGCTTTTGCCCCAAGCGAAACCCCACAATACAGAACAATTTCATGAGGGCCACAGTCGCGCCTAATCAACTGTAGCAGACCCATTCAATAGACCACTTTTATATATATATTTTCATTTTTTTTTTTTGAAAATTCCCTTTGTCTGCTTGGTCTACTGTAAGTTATTAGAACCTCTGGTGGCGCGTCTAATGAAAAAGTTGGAAACGATTTCAAACTCAATTTCCGTTGCTAGCAGCTACAACAAATGAAGTGGCAACATGAAACCCATTATGTAAGGACTTTTAAATACACTAACATTTATTATTTTTATATTAATTTATTCAGTGAAGAATCTGTACAACTTACTAAGTCGCTTAACATCACACAAACAATAAAAATTTATCTTAAAATTACATTTAATCTTCAAAAATTATTTTCATTAAATATAAAAACTGGAAAGAATTTTTTTAATATTAATAAAAATATTTTAAAAAAAAATATTTAATATTAAAAATATGTTAAATTAGATTTTGAAGAAATAGAATAAATTTCCAAAATTTTTTTTATTGTAATAAAATTTTATTGAAAATTCACAACTCAAAAAAATTGCCAATTTCTGAACATCCCTTTTTAGTAAGAGTATACAAATACTTTGGAGGACGAAAAAGAAAAGAGAGTGCTAAGAAGTGCAGAGAAATACAGAGAAACTTGATGTTCGATGGTGGTGGAGAGTGGGGGGTCATAAATATCGTAGCATCGGCTACAACTGTCAGGGAAATAAAAATCAAATTTAAAACGTTAAGAAAGTCGTCGCCTGCGCCCAAAAGCAGGCAACAAAATACACGCTCACAGACACAAAGACAAATGGCCGGAAGTATGGTGGTGTGAGTGAGTTTGTATGTATGTTTGAATTTAGCTTGTATGTATATTGAGGCTCTGGGCTGGTGGAGGGTTGGGTTGGTGGCATGACCGAAGGGGGAGTTTTGCTCTAAATGTCGCAATTTTACGAGTCAATATAAAGGTGCCTGGGGAGTCATTTGCAGGCACACAGCGGTTTGGTTTCGTTTTTGGCAATAAAAGAAAACAGCGAAGCAACGTGAAAAAATGAAAAGATAGCAAAATGAGAGAAAGAGAACGAGAGTAAGGAGGGCAAGCTAAGAAAAAGCTAAAGGAAATGGCTGCTTTTATGGCTGAGGACAACGGAAACGACAACGAGAGCGACCATAAAAATTTGTAGACAAGAAACACGTGTAATACGAACAACAAGAAGACGAAAAAAACCAAAGAGGGCCAAAAAAAAAAATAACCAAGTAAAGAAAGGGTTGCAATAGCAACTCCATAACAAACTCAAATATGATGGCAATTTTTATGCTTACCAATGAGCCATAAAGCTGTGTGTCTCTCCACAGCGTCCACTTCTCATCCCAACAACCCCAAGTGATTTATGAAGAATGCCGAGAAATATGCTATATAAATACTACAACTACATATATTTACAAATCTTTTACATATACAGACATTCTTTATGTGGGTTATACCTATCTAAGTAATAATTTTTTTTTTTGCTTAGAAACGTTTAACGTATTCACGACGACGTGAACTTGTCACCTGTGCTGTATTTTTGGTGGTTCTTATGTCGCAATTGTGACAATCGCCATTCCACTTAATGTTGCCATTCCTCACATGAACTCGCGTCGTTGACGAGGTGCGTACACGTATTTGCCCTAAAGTCACCAAATATTATTGATACTCCGTCTGAAAGTACTATATTATGTTTATAACTCTTACCTGCAGGTGCTGCGGCTGAGATCGCGATGAGTATCATCAAAATGCAGCTCAGAAAATAGCAGGCGAATCTCATGTTGTTGTCTTGGCGTATACGTATACAACTGATTCCATTGAGAAGCTGTTCAAGTGCTTTTATAACCCCCAACCTGTGCATAGTTTTGTGCTGTAATCGGGCAAGTGCAACAACAGGTTAAATGTGCATAGGGTTTTGCCCACCAATCCATTAGTAAATCCCCTATTAAGTTAGTATATTGCGTTTTAGCTGGGATGCACCCAAGGCAGTCAAGATGGTTGGAGTCTAGGATCAGTGAGAAGACAAAATGGTTGCAGTCTTAGCAAAGTAATTCTATTTTTATTTATTTATATAAAAAAATTTTAAATTTTAAATTTAAAAAAATGTAAATGATAATTAAAACTGGGATAAATTTGAACTCTTTAAAATATTCTATATTTTATTAAGTATTATTTGTGTTACTTATCTAAATAATTACAAAAATATATATTAAATTTTTCCTTAATATTATCCGCGTATATACATGGGTTGACCGCGATCATATTCGATCGTTGTATAGGTACCATCATCCCAAATTTTGCAGTTGTTACAGTCTCCAGGAATATAGATCGTTTGAGAGTTATGGCATCTACATCTGCACCGACCTGCATATATACCACAAATTTATTATAAAATTAACATTATTTTATTGAATTGTTTTCAGTTTTACTAACAACGTGAAGCTGCATCTGTGAGACTTAAGATCGCCACAAACAGAATTAATAGTACTTTTAACTTCATATTGATTGCGTATACTGACTTCAGAAATCGGCTGATGCTCTGTTTATATAGAGCAATATATACATATTATTTGATATGATATTGATATGAAGCGTCAGTAGATGAAGTGTGGACCCTGACTTGTAGATTATGCATGCCGTATTTGCATATATTTCTATAATAAGATGTTCTTTAATTGGTTTTCTGACATATTGTCTATATTGCTATACATATATTTCAATGTTGTTGACATAGAGTCGGGAAAAGCCCACATAACATAGAGATTACTCGGAATTTTTGCACTGGAAATTCGCAATATATTCTCTGCAATATCATTTCCGTTTGAGGATAACCTGGACAAGATTGACATTATTTATGTAGCTTAATTTACATAAATACATAATATGTAGATGAAGAAAGTTGAAAATTAAGTCGATCATCTAATTATATACGTCTCTAGATCTTATAGTCTCTGAGAAACAGATGTAATAGAGATAGACAGAAAACGCTCAATGAATTTCTCTATTGACCCTTTAGTCCTAATAAATATACTTAAAGGTGTCGGGCCACGCCTACTTCTTCCTATTACATAAGTTTTCACAGTATACAATATTATGTTATAATGTTAAGAGTATAGACAAATTAACAGTATATCTGTTACATTTTCTTGATATGATCTACACTCTTGATATGGTGAGTGTCCTAGATTAATTCCGATCTGCCAGAGGTGAGAGTCCTGGCTCTCTCTATTTTGAATGTGTTCTCAGTGGACTGTACTTAGTTATATCTGAGACACACACCAATAGAAAGAAACTTAAAGTTTTGAAAAAAATTCGCTTGCAATAAAACATAATATTTTTAAATCATATAAAAAACCACATTTATTTATAAATTCGTTGAAGTGTAATATACAAATGTCATACGTGTATTAAGGTTCTAAAATAACGACTCGGACTGATCTGCCATTATCGCGTATAAGGCAATTATTGCAATCTCCTTTCTTGGTGTAGCTTCCACTATCAACACGTATTGCAGAGCCAGTAGCTATAAAAAATGGGAAAGAATATAAATAATTTTAATTAGCAATAAATGATGATAGTGTTGCTCACATCTGACAACTCCTGCCTGTGTGAGGCTCAAGACTGCGATCAGCAGAAAGCAGAAAATGTAGAGCTTCATGTTGTCTGAGAGATACTTCAGTTGGAACTGAATAATTCCATGGATGGCTTCGTATTTTATATACATACTTGTATATATACATATATATATACTACATACATATATATATACATGGTGTTTCCAAAATGTACAATAAAAGAAGATTATTCCCAATTGTGAAGTGGCAAATTTAAAATATTTTAAATAATATTTTAAAATCAATATAATATAAAATATACTAATATTAATTAAAATATTATAATATAATTTAAAAATAATTATATATTTGAGAATCATACTATATAAGTATGGCATATCAGATCGCTTTAGTTTAAAAATGTTATATATTTTACGATACGATATTTACGATATTTTCGATATGGTTTTTTAAATGATCTTTAAAATTACAGAGTTTTTTTTCTGATTTTTTTGTATGCAATTATCATTATTGCAATAAAGTACAAATTTTATTAAAATTAGTCAAATAAAATATAACAAAAAATGAATTATGAAATATGCTATAGATTGTAATTGAAAAATAAAATATAAATAAATCATAAATTTCATATTATGTTAAATATCATATCATAATTTTTTTAACTTTATTGTTTTTAACAAATTGAACATTTTTAATAATTTTGCAGTTTTACAAATTTACAAATTTAAATGATTATGCCATTACAGGATTCACATATCGTTACATAATTGTTCATAAATCTATTGATGTAACTGCAAAATATCTGCTAAAGTCTCTTCTAAAACCGTGGTTCTACAGGAGACTGACGATGCCTCAGGTTGTAGCCACCTACGGACTGTTTAGAGGGACTCTCAATAGGCGTATAGGGCGTATCCAAAGGATGACCCTGTGGACCTTCATTACGGCTGACAGCCTGATCCTGGCCAGTTGCTGGACGCCTTGGTGCGTCTAAAGGTTCTCTGCCAAAAGAGGGTTCAAACGCTGGCACCTGAGTGGGCACACGGCTCTGATGTCCACCAGCTGCTGCACCCGGATTGTGGGCTCGTCCTGGCAAGTTTCTAGCTGGAGCACGGCCTGGTTGTTCCACATGTGGATGGGGTAATCTATCATTACGCACAATGACTCTACGTGGCTTCCCATCGGGTCCATATTCAACCACTGTGCGTTGATTATTAAATGGTGGTGGTGGCGGTGGCGGTGGCGGCGGAGCTCCAGGCTGCCCAGGACGAGGTTCTCTGCTCGCATAGTCGGGTTGACCGCCGCCATGTTTGGGAATATGGCTGCCATGCGGTGGCACTATGTGCTCATCTCCACGGGGCACGTTCTCACCATTTGGAGGACCAACACTTGGATCGAGATTGTATATGGGCGGTGGCGGTGTCGCACAGTTGTAGCAGTTGCCTCTGATATACACGTTGCCAGCTGCAGAATATAGAGATTATGAATTATATATAATCATTGTGAAAATAGCAGGAAAAAAATTTAAAAAATTTCCAAATTGTTATAAAAACAATGCAATCATTTTTATTGATTTTATACTTGAAATTGAAAATTATAAAAAAAGAATAGTTTTTTTTATGTAATAAGTTTATGAAGTATTTTAAAAGACTTTAATTTTTAAAAAAATATTTAAAATTTTTTTTTTTTTGAGAAATTTGCAATCTATGAAACTGAATTTATGAAATAGAATTGAATTGATTTTAGATAACAGATTATGCCAAATTAAATTTTGTGTTAAATTATTTTTGAAAAAATTCAATAATACTAAATAGAATAGACTTTAAATTGAAGCGAATTGTTTAGAGAAATGAATAGAAAGTCAACTTAGGGTTTCTTTTAATTTAACAAAAATCTCGAAAATTGTTGATAATATTTATATAGTTTTATATAAATTTTAGTTTTCAGGCATAACAATATGCTTACTTGTGGCGACAGCGAATAAAATGGTAATGGCTGCACAGCGTAGTAAATACATTGCTAATTTGGAATTATTTGAATTTGTGGCGGAGAAACGAGCTTTATATAAATGCTGGGTTATCTGCTGGGAGACTGTCTGTCTCTATCTGTCCAGAAAGTCCAACGTACTCTGGAATCTCCCTGTGCATGTCAACAACACTCGTCGCCATAATCGCAAATGATTTCTTTATTTTCAGTTTCAGTTTGACCTTATTAAGCTCCAATATTGCAACCCACACAATCGTTGTTGCGCAGCACTGTGCCCCGATAGCCACGCCCATCGATGGTTGTCACACGACCGCCACCGGCACTGAAACCGCCGCGATCCTCGTCCCCGGTCAGGATGACCTGCCTTGTGCCCCCCCATTGACGCTTGTGACGCGGCAATATGCTTTGTTGACCGTCGGCAGTCTGATGGAGCACATAGCCATCGGCACTCCAATCATCTTCATCGGATGCACTCTTCTGATTAGTTGCGGCACCCTGGCGAGGCTTCACTGTAGGGGCATGGGTGTGACCTTGGGGTTCCGGTTTATTGCAGTCCACGCAGGCACCGCCGATCACAACTTTGCCGGCTGACAAAAGTTAAGAATACATATGTAAAAATTTTGCTGTGAAGATTTTTAGACTGATTACCATTGATGGTGGTGGCCATTATGGCCAAGAGGAGCACCGTGCACAATGTTAGGGAGCGCATTTTACAAGCTTATTGTTTGCTCTGGAAAAGTTGATTTTATACTGTCGCCTTCAAAGCATCACCTTGCCTCATTTAAATTACGCTGCCAATTGTAATTCTACCTATCGTAGAATATATATGTGTATATAGGTGTAGGTATTACCTATAATATATAGACATGGGAATTGCCCAGTTTATCAGCTTGCATTGTAAACAAACCCCAAACAGGTTTTCTAGAGTCAAGTTTCTAGTTTGTGGGTATTTGATTAAATTATGCAGCTAACAGATCATTTCAATTGATATGCAATACAAAATTAAGTGGAAATATGTTATATATAACTTAAGAGCACTTTCAACCGTATCTCAAATAATATACATTTTTTTCAAAAATTTATACAAAATTTGGGAAAATTTTATGTCTACTGCCAAAAATGAAACTGAAACACTAGAAATTTAAACATTTGACTGAAATGAAAGTTAACGCACAATATTTTAAAATAATTTCCCAATTTTTTAACTTCAATACATTTATTGAAATTTTTAAATTTTTAAAAATATGTATTTGTTTGATATTCCTGCTCAGCAAAATTCATTATCAATACTTCCATTCATATTTCCATGGATTTCTGAATACGATTATAGATGTCTATATTTACCAGCCTGGTCAGTAAAGTTTACTTCCCAAAGCATCCTCGCATATTTTCAGAATATTGAACTTAAATTCGAAAACATTGTGCTCAGATATTTGACAGTGTCCTGAAAATTTAATTACATATATCTACATAAAATATATAGGGAAATATATTTTATAAACAAATTAAAAAAATTAAAATAAATAAAAAAATTAAAAAAATAATAAAAAAATAAAATAAAATAATAATTTAACGAATCTCAAGCAGTTAAATTGGAAAAAAAATGATTATTTGTATTATAATAAATGTTAAAATGTTATAATTTACGTTTATTCAGGGAACTTCCCACAAATTCTTATCAACTTTCGCTGTAAAACATTTTGTAAATCGACGTCATCTCGGAACGTGATCACAACTGATCAGTAGATGTATGTAAGTCTATGTAATTGTAACCTGTTACTGTGCAAATTTCCCCCACTCGATTTGTTTAGGTGTTGAACATATATAAATACGCCGACGATTTGGACGGATCAACAGTTCAAAGCCAATACCTTGCAGAACAAGTTAACACAAGTCAACTCCACAACTCAAACAACATGAAATTCTTCTCAACTGTCGGCATCTTTGTGCTCGGTCTCTTGGCACTGGCGAGTGGTAAGGATCGTTGGACATTGGAGGAACTCCACTGACCTATATCCTATCCTATAATATATAGCATATATAATAAAAAATTGTTGTTTTATTTTGTTTATCAACAGCGAGTCCTCTGTCCCCGGAGCCCGGCAATGTCATTATCAATGGAGACTGCCGAACCTGCAACATTCGCTCTTGAATGTGTTTCTTGCAATTTTTCCCAAAAATAACAATTTAATAAAAATAGCAAAAATAAATAAAATTTGTTCATTTTAAATAATTAATCTATATTATTTCATTTCTATTATATTCGATGACAGCTCTTATCATTTGAGTGACTTACACACACACACACATAAGCTGGGCAAATAACATATAAATCTATTTATTTATATTATTTGGCCCCATCTTTATCGCTTTCTTTGTCTGTATAAATTGCGAGAAGCTTTAAACATTTATTCTCAGAAGCTACGAAGCTCCGAACTGAACATGAACTCTTTGACATTAGTTGTGCTGGGCTGCCTTCTGGCTGTCGCTTCTGGTAATTACAAATAAATCAATAATTAAATATATATTTTAATTAAATTGCATTTATTCAAATGGATTTTGTTTTTGCTTTGTGAACAGGCGACGTACACATACATGGCAAGTGTGTAAATTGCATGGGTCCCAATGGACCCATTGATAATGGACCCTATCATCATGAGAGCGGCCATCCTGGTGAGGAGATTCCATTTGAAACCAATCACCACACGGACACCCAGCCGAAGAGTTCAGCCGGAAGTACACATCCTTCAGCTGCCATCTTGGGAGGCATTTCCTTGGCTTTAATCATGCTATCGTTTAACAAGTTTTGTTCTATAAAAGCAAATTAATTATTAAGTGAACTTATTTGAATATTTTAATAAAAATAATAGTTGCATTTGTCAATGCAGTTTCTAAATAAATATATGCTTTATTATATTTATAAAATATATGCAATTTTGTCAACAGTGACGTATGCATTGCCTAACAGTTGCTTCAACTATTCTGTACCCATGCTTAACAGCTGGATTTAGTCAAGACAAGCC
The DNA here is from genome assembly GCA_018150725.1 of Drosophila quadrilineata. Classification (NCBI taxonomy): domain Eukaryota; kingdom Metazoa; phylum Arthropoda; class Insecta; order Diptera; family Drosophilidae; genus Drosophila; species Drosophila quadrilineata. The sequence goes on from JAECWN010000407.1 coordinate 5,503,267, forward strand.
GAACTTAACATAATATCATTGATAATATGCAGTACATGCAATTTTGGGCACAGTGACGTAGCTCAATTGTTAACAGTGGGATCACTTAGCAAAGTTTCACAGCATGCAGCTTAAATAATATTTGCTCGATCAAATTTTGCCTGTTATGTTATGTATGACATGTTAAGCATAATTGCATCTTTATGCTAGGCAAACACCAATTACAGTCGTTGGGCTGCTGCTAATTCACTTTGCAGCTGTTAAGTGTGTTCAAGAACCATTAGCGTATATGTTAATTGAATGTCTTCCAACATGTAGAAACTAAATGGAATAGTTAATTATTTACTTAAGATGTATATATTTTATACTGAAATTGATAAGTAATAAAATATTTCTCAAAAAATGAATATATATTATATCTTAATCAGGGCAATTCCCCCATACATATAACCGAATAAGCCAGAAAAACTATTTAAAGTCTTTTACATATTTTTTCATTGTTTATAATCTCCTTCTGTAGAATGCATTCATTCATACACGAGTGTAAGCTTATTCAAGTATATATTATATGCTATAGTAATCAGCAGCCGACAATCATCTTATCGGAATAGAATCAAGTCCAACCAACGCACAGGTACGAGTTATTCGCGTATGGGAAATACTCAGTTGCATGGGGTTTTCCTAAGCCGTTTGTGACGCTGACCTATTAATTTTTACAACACTTTAAAAGCTTCTGGGAAATATATACCTTTAGTAATAGTTCACTATAAAAGCGACACAATCAACAGGTAACTGCATCAGTTGAACTTAGCACGTTGTTAACAAAACTAAGCTAACAAAATCCAAAAATATGAAGTTCCTTTCGGCTGTTTTCCTGCTCGGTCTCTTGGCTTTTGCCAGTGGTAAGCTAACGGAATATATACCGCCACATAGACAACATCTAATTAATATTTTTGAATATTTTTGACAATTAGCAACCCCTGTGAAGCCTGATGTTGTCATTAACGGCGATTGCCGCACCTGCAATGTTTACGGCGGTTAACAGAACTCAAATCTATGTAAAAACTTTGTGTAATTTGTATTCAACAGACTTTTCAATATGAAAACAAAGCAATAAACAATACTCTCTTCAAGCGAAGTTGAAAATTATTTCATTTATAAATCTAAGGGTTCGTTCAACATCTTAAACATCCAACATTTCCCCTTTAATTTTGCCTATATTCCACATTTTTATCCATATTTTCCAAAATATTGGTCCAAATTATCTTGACTCATCAGAAACATCTCAAATGAAAAGCAGAATGTTTATTTTGAGTCCCAGAATCAATTGGCATCAAGAAATTGGGTCAAAATTTTTTTTGATTTTTGATGATTTGATTTTAAAATTAAAATCTCACAAAATGAAGAAACTTTTGATGCAGTTTCAAAATATGATCAAAACCATTGACAAAACTGAAAAAATTATGAAAATCGGTTGATATATGAGAAAGTTATGGTAGTTTAAAATTTATAGAAATCTAGCATTAAGAAAATTGGCATTTTTGGCACATTTTTGTCCATATCTCGTAAAATACTCATCGGAATGACCTCAAATAAAAAGCAGAATGATTGTTTAGAGTCCCGGAATCGATTGGGGGCAAAAAATTGGAGTTTTAAAATTTTTCGAATTTTCATGATTTTGTCAAGGGGTAAGTATGGAAAAATGGTCAAACAAAGTCAAAAATTGAAATCTCACAAAATGAACAAACTTTTGATGCAGTTTCAAAATATCATCAAAACCATTGACAAAACTGAAAAAATTATGAAAATCGATTAATTTTTGGCAAAGTTATAGAAGTTCAAAGTTTGCAGAACTCTAACATTTTGGAAATAATAAATATCACTAAAAGTTGAATGAGATTTTTCTATTTTTTCAGAATATTATTAAGTTTATCAATTGATTTTGTTTACATGAATACAGAGCAATTTCAAATATTTATAAACTCAATTAACAAACAATAATTGATTAACCGCCGTGCACATTGCAATGCTTGCAGTCCCCATTGATGACGACATTGCCCGGATGCAGTGGAGTAGCTGCAATAAGATATATATTGAATTGGATAAATGTATGCTATATAGTATATTTATTGTTGTTCCCACATACCAGTGGCAAATGCCAAGAGACCGAGTAGAAAAGCCAACGACAGCCACTTCATGATTGTAGACCAGCTGGAAATGCGACTTGTGATTTGAAACTGAAGCTGAAAAGCTGAACAAAAGTCGCTTATATAGCCAGGTAGAGATATATAGTGAAATAGTAATAAATAATAAATCAATTTACATCAATTGTAGCTTCGAGTATATTGATACTGCAATCAATAAACTTATCTCTGTTAATAAACAGGTCTGGAATTTAGTGGTTTACAGTCTGCTGTTAGTTGTTAACAGTGCGCCAGCTGCGTTAACAGCGTGTGTTGAGCTGCTGTTAATTAGTAGCTCTTAAGCAGGCTAAGTTAACAGCAGACTACAAAACTTTTTTGCAAAACTTTTAGTATAAAAATTGTAACTTTGTGTGTTGCTTGATGTAGACGTATCTTAATCAGCGTTGGATCTAAATAAGTTTTCTACAAACTTTTAACATTTTACAGAAATAAACTTTTCAATTCAATTTAAAGCATGAAAAATGTTAAACTTAAAGTGGGTCTCTATGGTATCTATAGAAAAGGTAAATGAACGTGTTTGTGGTTGAATTCATTTTGAGAGTGAGTGTGTGTGTGTGAGAGAGAGTGTGTGTATGTGTTGTGGGTTGGCAATTAAGCCAATGAAGCATTAAAAACACCAGCCAAGGGCGTAAGCCATGCAAAGTGAAGCCTTCGTTCGCATCGAACATTTTTTCGGGTAAATGGGCAAATGCTGCCATGACGCCCTTAAAGCCCTCCCAAACACACACACACACACACACACACACACATATACAGATAGACAGATTGGCTTTTGGCTGGATTAGCGTTGCCATTGGCATAGCCATAGCCATACCCCCAGGTCCGACATCCCCATAGCTGTTGCTGCTGTCACATTTGTCAACGTAAAAAGCATTACGCTTAAATGAACCCCAAGCACATGCATAAATACTCAGCTGCCTAGTCGACACGTGTGCGTTAACAATTTAATTACGCCAAACAAATCCATTCCCCTACCAAAAGAAAAAAAAGAAAAAAAACTCTACCCACTCAATTCTCCAAATTTTCCCATCACATGTTTGCTTTTTTTTTTTGCCTTATTTTATGGGGCAGCTGTTGGTCCAAAAAGTTAATCACCCAATCGACTGGGAGGTCAGCTATACTATAACATTAAAGACTTTTACTTGGGCGCCTCAACTTTTTGTGGACATTCCAGCTCGGTTTAAGCATGGATTTTCGTTTACCAAGATTAGCCAGAACTGACAGCAAATGTGTGGTTTGGACTTGGGTATGGGTGACTTTGGGGCCCCATTTACTCAAGTTGGTGTGAAAATGTGTCAATATGTGTGCATGAGGCGAGTGTTTGTAAGTGTCAGCCGCAGTTTGTTAAAGCTAAAACAGTTCAAAACCGCAGCTTAAATGCTCTAACAGCACAAATTTAAAGCAGTCAAGTAAATTTACATGCAAATAATGTTAAAGAGCAGCGCACTGTTAGCAGCACTATGAACGCTGTTAATTAACATGGTTGCTGTACGCAATAAAGTCAGAGCTGGACTCCAACTATGCACACACTTTACTAGGCACAGCTTGAGCTAAATAAGCACAGATATGTATGCTATCATTTTGCATGTATATAGAAGTATGTAGATATGTGTATGTATGTTTATATATATACTATATATGCTATGTTAGATGTATCTGTACGTGCATTTTAGCTACAGTTGGGGTACGCATACAAAGGGAATGGCAAAGTATTTCTTGGCAGCTGGGGCACTATTAGTTTATTATTACGAGCAGCGTTTTATTGTCAACCTGTAGAGTGTGAGTGGGTGTACGGGTGTGTGTTTGAGTGTGTGTATGCGTGTATGCGTGGGTGTGTATGTTGGCTGACTGTTGGGCGTGTTCATGAACATGTGTGCACTCTTGGCTGGCTGTTTGCTTAAGCGGCCATGCATGGCCGTATTTGAAATATTCTGTTGATTTCTCACTTTGCTCTCTTTCTCACTCTTATTGTTGCCATCTGTGTGTGTGTGTGTGTGTGTGAATGTGTGTGTTTATGTGGTTAGTTTTATAGCTTTTGGCTTTGTGTATGTGTACAGGCGTGTTGTGTGTGAGCTTTTCATATAATTTATGTTTTTTATGTACATTTTCCGTTGGCACCGTGAAAATGGCAAGCGGAAACTTTTTGTTGCATCTTTTAGGCGCAATATACATACATATTAACTTGGGCGCCACAAAAGACGTAATATCTATGCAAAAACCAAAATTTCTTGCCCATAAAAAACGAAGTCAACACATTACATTGTCACTGGGCCTGAGAATTCAAGTGTCTTACTCCATTTCGCTTCGCCCTGGAGGAAAAAATCTATTAAGACTACAGTTTCTTAACTGTCGCCCCGGGGGCAAAAAGTAATTACTAAAAGGATTTGTTTAAGCGCCGGAGAGATGCTGCCACTTGTGGCAACCATAAAAAGCTGGCCAAGAAATGCCAAGAAATTTATCTAAACTGGCAACTCGTAGCCAAATCGAATTTGTCATGAAACAGCATGCAAATTTTGTAGCACAAAATAAGAAGTCAACTCTGAGAGGCTGAGAAACTGAGGCATGAGGCAACAAATAGCGCCACGTGAGCAAAATTGCTAATCAACTGGCAGAAGCGTTGAATGCTTGGCAAAAGTAAAAGTGGCAGCAACAGCAGCACTCATCCTTGCTTAAGTGCCATCAACGGAGACAGAGGAAGAGGTAAAGGGAGAGGGAGAGGGAAATGTAAAGGGAGAGTCACAGTCAAGAGCTCATCATTTGCCATGTTGGACTTTAATGTATTTAAGCTTTGAACGAGCAAAAGGAAAAAACACAAAAAAAAAATTATACGAAAACAGAAAAAACATTATTGTCTGTTGGGTATTCTGTATCACAAGGCAAGAGAGAGTGAGAAGGGGGGTGCGAGGGGCAGAGAGTGCGAGCTAGAGGTGTGACTGTGGCTAAGTGACATAAGCAAGAGAGCAGGACTAGAGAGCAGGCGAAATGCCTTTGGCAAAGCGACAGCAACTAATGGCAGCCATAAGCTTCTCTGCTTCCTGCCTCTCTCTCTTCTTCATCTTCTTCTTCTACACACACCATGTGCGAATGTTCTTCCAGCTGTCTGACTGTCTATACCTATATATATGTGTGTGTGTGTGTGTGTAAGCCAACAATCCCCAAAATCCATTTCTATTTCTTCCTCATGGCTTTCATTTTTTGTAGCATGCGTTGGGGGATTTGTCTTTGGTGGTTGCTCGCATTAAGCAGAGAAATAGCTATGAAAATGAAAATGGAAATAGAAATAGAAATGGCAGAAAAAGCCAAGACACACACCCTCACACACACACACATACACATACTCACACATACACTTAGATGTGAAGGCAACTAAAGCGTGATGTTTTAATCACAATTTCCTAATTGAAATGCTGTTAATCAGGCTTGTTTTGTTCTACGAACAATAAACAAAAACTTTCCACACATAATTAATATTATTTTGTGGGTAAAACTGAACCCTGTTTCCCTGTTGGTTGAGGAGGAATGAGAAGATAATTAAAAGTTGAGGAGAACAGTGATATAATGTTGCACAGTTGAAGGTAAGGGTAACTATAGAAAATTGTCAAAGAAAGTCAAAAATTAAATGATCTCAAAATGGAGAAACTTATGATGCAGTTTCAAAATATCATCAAAACCATTGACAAAGCTGAAAATATTATGAAAATCGGTTGATATTTGACAAAGTTATGGCAGTTCAAAATTCAGAGAAGACTGACATTATGAAAATTGGCATTTTTGGCACATTTTTGGCCATATCTCGTAAAATACTCATCAGAAAGACCTCAAATAAAAAGCATATTGATTGTATTTAGTCACAGAATCGATTGGGGTCAAAAAAATTACAGTTTAGAATTTTCCAATTTTGGATGATTTTGTCAAGGGGTAAGTATGGAAAAATGGGTAAAAAAAGTCAAAAATTAAAAACTGCCAAAATGAACAAACTTTTGATGCAGTTTCAAAATATGATCGAAACCATTGACAAAAATGAAAAAATTATGAAAATCGGTTGATATTTGACAAAGTTATGGCAGATCGAAATTCGGAGAAGAATGACATAGTAAAAATTGGCATTTTGAGTCACTTTTTTGGCACATTTTTGGCCATATCTCGTAAAATACTCATCAGAAAGACCTCAAATAAAAAGCAGAATGCTTGTATTTAGTCCCAGAATCGATCGGGGTCAAAAAAATTACAGTATAAAATTTTTCGATTTTTGATGATTTTGTCAAGGGGTAAGTATGGAAAAATGGTCAAAAAAAGTCAAAAATTAAAAACTGCCAAAATGAACAAACTTTTGAAGCAGTTTCAAAATATGATCGAAACCATTCACAAAACTGAAAAAATTATGAAAATCGGTTGATATTTGACAAAGTTATGGCAGATCGAAATTCGGAGGAGAGTGACATAGTGAAAATTTGCATTTTGATTCACTTTTTTGGCACATTTTTGGCCATATCTCGTAAAATACTCATCAGAAAGACCTCAAATAAAAAGCAGAATGCTTGTATTTAGTCCCAGAATCGATTGGGGTCAAAAAAATTAGAGTTTAAAATTTTTCGATTTTTGGTGATTTTGTCAAGGGGTAAGTATGGAAAATTGGGCAAAAAAAGTCAAAAATTAAAAACTGCCAAAATGAACAAACTTTTGATGCAGTTTCAAAATATGATCGAAACCATTCACAAAACTGAAAAAATTATGAAAATCGGTTGATTTTTGACAAAGTTATGGCAGATCGAAATTTGGAGGAGAGTGACATAGTGAAAATTGGCATTTTGAGTCACTTTTTTGGCACATTTTTGGCCATATCTCGTAAAATACTCATCAGAAAGACCTCAAATAAAAAGCAGAATGCTTGTATTTAGTCCCAGAATCGATCGGGGTCAAAAAAATTACAGTATAAAATTTTTCGATTTTTGATGATTTTGTCAAGGGGTAAGTATGGAAAAATGGTCAAAAAAAGTCAAAAATTAAAAACTGACAAAATGAACAAACTTTTGAAGCAGTTTCAAAATATGATCGAAACCATTCACAAAACTGAAAAAATTATGAAAATCGGTTGATATTTGACAAAGTTATGGCAGATCGAAATTTAGAGGAGAGTGACATAGTGAAAATTGGCATTTTGAGTCACTTTTTTGGCACATTTTTGGCCATATCTCGTAAAATACTCATCAGAAAGACCTCAAATAAAAAGCTTAATGCTTGTATTTAGTCCCAGAATCGATTGGGGTCAAAAAATTACAGTTTAAAATTTTTCGATTTTTGGTGATTTTGTCAAGGGGTAAGTATGGAAAAATGGTCAAAAAAAGTCAAAAATTAAAAACTGACAAAATGAACAAACTTTTGATGCAGTTTCAAAATATGATCGAAACCATTGACAAAACTGCAAAAATTATGAAAATCGGTTGATATTTGACAAAGTTATGGCAGATCGAAATTTAGAGGAGAGTGACATAGTGAAAATTGACATTTTGAGTCACTTTTTTGGCACATTTTTGGCCATATCTCGTAAAATACTCATCAGAAAGACCTCAAATAAAAAGCAGAATGCTTGTATTTAGTCCCAGAATCGATTGGGGTCAAAAAATTACAGTTTAAAATTTTTCGATTTTTGGTGATTTTGTCAAGGGGTAAGTATGGAAAAATGGTCAAAAAAAGTCAAAAATTAAAAACTGACAAAATGAACAAACTTTTGATGCAGTTTCAAAATATGATCGAAACCATTGACAAAACTGCAAAAATTATGAAAATCGGTTGATATTTGACAAAGTTATGGCAGATCGAAATTTAGAGGAGAGTGACATAGTGAAAATTGGCATTTTGAGTCACTTTTTTGGCACATTTTTGGCCATATCTCGTAAAATACTCATCAGAAAGACCTCAAATAAAAAGCAGAATGCTTGTATTTAGTCCCAGAATCGATCGGGGTCAAAAAAATTACAGTATAAAATTTTTCGATTTTTGATGATTTTGTCAAGGGGTAAGTATGGAAAAATGGTCAAAAAAAGTCAAAAATTAAAAACTGCCAAAATGAACAAACTTTTGATGCAGTTTCAAAATGATATCGAAACCATTCACAAAACTGAAAAAATTATGAAAATCGGTTGATATTTGACAAAGTTATGGCATTTTGAATGATAACAAGTTTTGCCCTTTCTGGTATCTGGTGTTTACTAGTGTCTGGTATTTCCCATATTTCACATGTTTTTTAAGTTGCACTCAGATAATTTGTTTTGTTATTTTAAGTCATTCTATATTTTGTATGCATTGATAAGATTTATAGGGTATTTGCAAGTCTATGCCTATCAGCTAAGTGATATCCTTATCGCTTTGTTTTGCATGAACAGATTAGCATTGATTTTGCTTTCTAAACTGACTCTGTTTGCCCCCCGTTATCAGCTCGGGGCACAGTCTGAGAGATACTTGTCATCGCCTCAGATTCTGTGTCAGCTTTTAGTCTAAGATTTTTATTCAACAAGTAAACAACACACACCACTGACACACACACACACAATCACACAATGAGAAGTTGTGTGTTTTGGCTGGGAGCTGTGCTGCCCCTCTTCCTGTGTATCTGCCACATGAGGCAAGCAAATGCGGCTAAGCTCGTCTGTTATTACGACGCTAGGAGTTATTTACGTGAAGGTGAGACCTGGAAAGGGGAGGGAAGTGACAGATCAAGACAAAAATATATATATATATATATAAATATCTATTCCTTCAGGTCCCGCCCAATTATCGCTCAATGAACTACAGCCCGCTCTGCAGTTCTGCAACTACTTGATCTATGGCTATGCTGGCATCGCTGCCGACAGCTACAAGATCAGGAGTCTCAATCCGGAACTGACCTATCAACGTCAGCACTATAGTCAGATAACCGCACTGCGTCAAAAGTTCCCCCATGTGCGCATACTGCTCTCGGTGGGCGGGGATCAGGATCTGAATGCTGAGGGCGTGACGGATACGCAGAAATATTTGCAACTGTTGGAGCAACCAGAGCACAGGAATAGCTTCAAGTCGAGTGCGGTGGCGGAGGTGCTGAAGTATGGCTTCGATGGCCTCGACTTGGCCTGGCAGTTCCCCAAGCTGCCGCCCAAGAAACAACAGGGCGCTCTCAAGCGTGCCTGGAGCTCTTTTAAGGGATTCTTCAGCAGCTCCTCCATCGATGACAAGGCCGAGGAGCATAAGACGCAGTTTGGCACGTTGGTGCGTGAACTGCGCGTGGAGTTGCAACGCGGTGGCAAGCAACTGACACTCAGCATGCTGCCACACGTGGATGCAAAGCGTACGTGCAAGAAAATCAAATTTACAAATTTTTCAAATTTCTTTAATTTTTGAGAAATTTGAAAGTAAAAAGTTTAAAAACATATCAGTAGTGATATTTAAATAGATATTTACATATTTCTGAAAGTATTTATAAATATTACAAATTATTTCTCATTATTATTATTTTATCATAAGTTTTAAAAGTTTTTCAAAATTCAAGAAAATGTTTAAAATTTTAAAAAGATGGAATTTAGAAATTTTATTTATAAATATTTCAAATTATTTTTCATTATTATTATTTTTATCAGCTTTCAAAGATTTTTAAAATTCCAGAAAATGTTTGAAATTTTAAAGAGATGGAATTTAGAAATTTTATTTATAAATATTTAAGATTATTAATCATTATTATTACTTTATCATAAGATTTTAAAGTTTTTTAAAATTCCAGAAAATGTTTGGAATTTTGAAATTTCTTTAAAAACCTTAAATTTTTGAAAATTTTGAATTTGGGTTGCTTGCGTTTCTTAATATTTTTGGAAACATTTAAAAAAAAATTTAAATACATTTTTTAATTATTTATAAAATTATAGAAAACAGTAATTATATTTCAAAGATTTTGGAAATATTTAAGGAATTTTTATAAACTTGTTTTTAAGTATTTAGAAAGTTAGATAAAACTTTATATAATACTCAATTTTTTTAGAAATTCTGAGAATTTTTTGTATTACAAAAAAAAACTAATAATTTTTTTACTTTAATAGTTTTCATTGACATACCCTCTGTGATGAGTTACGTGGACTTTGTTAATCTGGGCACCTATGACTTCCAGACACCGGAGCGTGATCCCAAGCAGGCGGATCTGCCGGCACCTCTCTACGCCATGTACGATCGGGATGCCACACACAACGTGCAACATCAAGTGGAGTATTGGCTGAACAACACCGCCAATGCCCAACAGCTCAACATAGGCATCACTAGCTATGGACGTGCCTGGAAGATGAGCCGCAACTCTGGCATCACCGGCTATCCACCCATAGCGGAGACCAGCATAGCTGTCGAGGGCAAGTATACGGCTACGCCGGGATTACTTAGCTGGCCCGAGATCTGTGAGCTGTTGCAGCATCATCTGGGTCAGGGCAAGGACAAGGACTTTGATCACCTGCGCAAGGTCGGAGATCCCACGAAACGTTATGGCATCTATGCTTATCGAGCGGCTGGAGACAATGATGAGCCTGGTCTCTGGGTGGGCTATGAGGATCCGACAACGGCAGCCATCAAGGCGGGCTATGTGCAGGCACAAGGACTGGGAGGCGTGGCATTCCATGATCTGTCCCTGGATGATTTTCGGGGACAATGCGCAACCGAAAAGTATCCCATTTTGCGTAGCATTAAGTACAAGCTATAAAAAATTATTAAATTTTAATTCTTATTAAATTAGAATTTTTGCTTTATATGAAAACTATTTAAATTGCGCTTGCTAAAACGAAGCTCAGTTATCAACTAAAAAGTTTGCGGTTGCAAAAAAATGTTTTTCTTCATTTTCCTCTCAACTACGCCTAAGATTTACTTAAAAGTTTTTCTCATTTTCCATTTGATGCTTTTCCCTCTTTTCTCCCCTGCACAGTCTGCAGTCTGGACGGCATATAGTTGGTACAGTTTGTGATTGAAGTTTTTCAGTTTTAAGCAGCTTTTACGGGCGGTCGCATTCAGCAAAAAGAATTTCAAGGAACGCCTAGAAGTATGCTACAATAATTTGATACAAGCTGCCATGGCCATGGAGTAGAGCGAGCGAAAGAGGCAAAGACAGTTTGAGAGCGAAAAAAGGTAGAAGTAGAATAGTCTGAGTAAGAGGGGTGGGTGAGGGGCGCAAAAAGAGCAGCAAAGTCGCATTAAAGCAAGTGCGCCAGCCGAAGCGTAAACCTGGGTGTGGACGTGGGAGTGGGGCTGGTAAGGGGCGTGGCAATAGCAAAGACGACAACGACAACGACAACGTCGACATCCAAAGTAAAAGTTGAAATTAAACCAATTAGTTTTGCTGCCAGGCAGACAGACAGCATAGCTGCCTGCGTCGCTCTCTCTGCCTCTGCCTCTGTTAACAGTGGTTTGGGTATATGCTAAATTTGTGTGGGGTTGCAGCACAGACTGAATATACAGAGAACAGCAGCCAAAGGTATTTAGTCAGCCTAGGCAGGCACTCCATTTTAAGAGAGTGTTTTACACATCCGTCCAACTTGTCCCCGAACTCTTCGAACTCTTGACTCTACTACATACACTCTTACAACTCTCAGCTCCGATTGCCAACTCCAAAACTGGCACCCCTCTGCTGCTGATGGTTGATGGCTGACGGCGTCATAAATTAATTATGATTTAACAACTTTTCCCATGCACGACACGAGCTGCAAAAACTTTGCGCTTTTCATTTCGTGCAATTTTCCATTTTTACAGTCCCCCACTCAAGTTTTCTTTTCATTTTCAACAGGATTTTCTGCTTCCTCCCATTTTTTTTGTGGGTTGAGAAAATTTTATAATTTTAATGAGCGCACACAAAAAAAAAACTTGTAAAGTTTTGCCCAACATAAGTTTACCCTAAGAAGGGTAGTAGCTGCAGCTGTTTAGATTACTGAAAAAGTTGAGTTAAAAATGTTATTTTTAGAATATTTTTTGGATATATTTTTTTTCTGGGGATTTTAAAGTTGAGCAGCAAATTAATTGCAAAAAGTGAAATTTAATTATTGAAAATTATTTTTTATTAATTCCAGCTGGGTATTTGGTAGTCGTGCAAACCCTGTGCTACCTCTGGACAGACATAAGCTTTATTGAAATTCACAAAAAATATAATATGTTTATATTCAAAACTCGTAAAAAAAAGATCCAAGTATTAATTGGACTCATTCGTCTACTGTTTGCCGGCACCGCTTTTGATGTCCTCGAATGCCTTCTGCCAGAGCTTGTCGAACTGCTTGGGCAGCTTGGCACGGACACGTTCCGCCATGACGCGGGCGCCCTGCAGATTCGCCTGGTCATAGTAGGGCAACGTGGAGATTCTGGCCAGCCAGGCATTCAGTTTGGGATACTTGGTGCCACTGACGGGGGCGCCACACAAATTGGCCGTGCTCAACGTGGCAACAATGCTGAAGTCCGCAATGGTCAAGTCATCACCAGCCATGTACTCTCGATCGCCAAGGAATAGCTCCAGCAGAGCATATGCCTCATTCAACTGATCAATCTTGGCCTTGGGCAACTCCGTTACGCTCTCCTTCAGCAGAATCAGCATCAACTCCTTGAAGTAAAGGAAGAGCACGCCGGACTCAAAGTGAAGCCGTTGATCGACAATCGCGCGCTTCAGTGGATCCCTTGGATACAGTGCATCGTCCTTGGCATATTTGTGCACCAGATAACCGATGATGGCATGTGAGTCCCAGATGCAGGCATCGCCATCCTCCAGCATGGGTATGGTATGTTGGGGATTCTTGTTCACGTAATCCTCCTTGAGATGTTCACCCGCGGAGAGGTCCATTTGCCGGAACTCGTAGTCCAGTTCCAGGGCACGTAGTGTCAGTAGCACAGCACGCACAGGTGCAGTCACTTCCATGCCATATAATATCAACACCATTATAACTGAAGGATCTGGGAATACTATACTGTAGCTGCCGCCGGACAAGACCTACAATGCTCAACTGACAACGAAACGAAATAAACTGCAGGCAACTGATTTAAAACCAAAGATTAGATTAGATTAGATAGATACTTAACTAAATGAATACATATGTTTTAAAAAAAAGAAAGACGTCATAATGCTGCAAGTTTAAGTTTAATTTTTATTATTTTTTGTTAGATTGTTTATTAATTCCCGCTAGATAAAGTAAAGCCCAAAACTTGAAATCGCCTCCCTATCGCTATGACTACGTCAATATTTGTTTAGAGCTTCTACTTAATTTCACTAGACATGTGTCATATCTTACGCTGTGTATCTATTTACCCCTAAAATGTGTATCCAAACTGTTCATCATGTCTTTTTTCCAACTTTTAATTGACCCCGTTTATCGGAAGGCGTACAAGGAATATCTTTTGAATATTTCAAAAGTACGTGCGTGTGTCAAGCGCATCAATAATTCAAAATTTTACTTAAAGTACAATTGCCATATATACCCTGTAATCTTTTAGTCACCGATGGCTATACTTAATATTTTTTATTTGAGCCACAATAATCAGTTTATACTAAGCAACTTGAATTGTAATTTGAAAATTTTTGCGGTTCAGCAGAAAAGTATGCAACTGTTTTGTTTTAAATCTGCGATATTTCACTAATGTTTTCCTTATTAGTCTAAACTACCCTCTATTAGTATATACATGGGGTAATTCAGACACTTTGTGTAATTACCATATTTCTTAGTTGACGTGTACCTATAGGCAGCCTAAGTTTCCCATGTCCTGCAGCAAACAGAAGTCACTATATAAGGACCTTTCAGCGTGTCTTCGATTTCAGTAGAGAGCTTGCAATAAACACGTTAAGAGACTATGGGAAAGTTGTCGATTTATGGCCTGGAGGCCAGTCCGCCCACTCGTTCCTGTTTGTTAGCGTTAAAGGCATTGGATTTGTCCTACGAGCTGATCCCAGTCAATTTACTTAGTGGAGAACATTTATCACCGGAGTATCGGGAGAAGAATCCACAGCATACGGTGCCCATGCTGGAGGATGATGAGTTCAGACTGTGTGATTCGCATGCCATCATGGCATACCTGGTGGGCAAGTATGCCGAGAACGATTCACTATATCCCCAGGATATCCATAAGCGTGCACTCGTGGATCAGCGTTTACACTACGATTCCAGCATATTATTCATGGGCACTGTTCGCCTGATAACGAAGAGTCTGCTCTACATGGGGGCCACCACAATCGAGAGATTCAAAATTGATGCGGTCATCGAGGTCTACGATACCGTCGAGTGTTTTCTGGGCGATAACGATTATATAGCCGGATCGGAGCTAACCATAGCTGACTTTAGTTTTCTGACGTCAATATGCAGTCTTTTGGTCTACTATGACCTGGATCCTGTCAAGCATTCGAAGATAACGGCATGGCTGGAGCGTATGCAGCAGTTGCCGTACCATGACGAGGCAAATGGTGTTGGTGCCGCTCAGTTCGAGGCATTGGTCAAATCGAAAAACTTTACTATTGAAACGGACTGAAGTAGATAAGTTTGTTTTTGTTTGCTGTGTTCGCTTCGTTGTGAAATAATATACATACATACATACATATGTATATACTTGATATGCACGAATGTTCCAAGCATTAGCCAAATAATGCCGAGTCACAGCGACATTGCATAAACTCACTCTCTTCACATATCAACAACCAATTATAGTAAACGTATTCGAGAGAGAGCACTAAGATCGTTGCAGAAGAGCACGCACAATACCAAAATTTAATGGACACGCAGTAACTCTATTAAGAGACATGCAATCGTACATATGTATTAGAAAGCAAGCTTGGAAAGACAGACCTCTCACCTACATATGTATGTATATGATGGCATTCAATTGAGCGACCGGCGAACACCTTAGAGAGAGACAGTTTTAGTTGAGAGCGCAGTCAGATCGTAGCAGAAGAGCGATTATCAAAGACTCACACCTAATATCTGTATGTGGGTGTTGGTAGTGCGTGTGAGTGAGCTAACAATATAAGTCTATGGGGGGCCAAGCAAACACAACAACACTAATGGCACACATATAGAAAGATAACATAGCAAAAGATTTTTGCTGAAAAAAAAAAACAAAATAAAGAGCGCAAAGCGACTAACAGATAGATAGTGTGAGACTCTCTGAGCGCAGTGTTTATAAATTGTTGAAGTGTTTGAATAATTAAAATTTTTGTATGCAAGAAGGCAAATATTTTTTTTTAATTTGAATTAAACAATAAATACAATTTGCATATGTATATAAACAAATGTTGAATAATTTTAAAACTTTCTTTAGCACAACAAAAATCTACAATATGTTGAGTTAGCACTCATCTATTCACTTATCTTCATTCTCCTTCATTGAAGGTCATGCTCTTTAATAAGCGCTCTTAATAGTTTGGTGTAGAAAACATTTGTCTTTCTGTCTGTATAAATAGAGTTCGATTAGTGTGAAGCTCTTCAGTTCCATACGATACCATCAGCAGCAACAGTATGGGCAAGCTTACGCTCTATGGTTATGACCCCAGTGTCCCAGTGCGACCTGTCAAAATGTTATTGGCCGCACTCCAGCTACCCTATGAATTTGTCGTTGTGGATGTTTTTAAGAAGGAGCAGCACTCCGAGGAGTATCTGAAAAAGAATCCACAACACACCATACCCATGCTGGAGGATGATGGTGTCTGCATTTGGGACTCGCATGCCATAATGACCTACTTGGTTAGCAAATACGGCAAGGATGACTCCCTCTATCCCAAGGACCTGCTGAAACGTGCCGTCGTTGATCAACGATTGTACTTCGAATCTGGCGTAGTATTTGCGGATGCCTTGCGAAGAACCAATATGTGTGTCTTCACCACCAAAATCGTGACCAAAGATCGCATCGAGGCCATCGTGGAGGTCTACAACCTAATGGAGGTTTTCCTTAAGGATCACGATTATATTGCTGGCAATCAACTGACCATTGCCGACTTCAGTCTCATCGCATCCATCAGTTCAATGGTAGTATATGTGGAGATCGATGCAGCGATATACCCTAAGTTGACTGCATGGATTCAGCGTATGGAGAAGTTGCCCTACTATGGGGAGAATGATAAGGGAGCTCAGCTGTTTCTCACTGCTGTGAGAAACATGAACTTTGTGATTGAGAAATAAAAGAGTATTATAGTTATCAAAAAATAAACAAAATTATTTATATTTTCATAGAGTCGAGTTAACAACGAACAACAAATTCCATCTTATCTGTGTTTGCCGATCGATGCTCTTAAATATATACATATTCTCTTCGTAATACTAGAAAAGTATAAAATCCCCCAGCAGACAGCTCCTTCACTTAGTGACAGTTCACATCGAGACCTGACAACATGGCTAAAATAACGCTCTACGGTATTAATCCAAGTCCCCCAGTGCGGGCAGTGAAATTGACTTTGGCTGCTCTGGACTTACCCTATGAATTCGTTGAGGTTAATCTCTTCAAGAAGGAGCACTTGTCGGAGGACTTCCTTAAAAAGAATCCACAGCACACTGTGCCCATGCTGGAGGATGGCGATGCATGTCTCTGGGACTCACATGCCATAATCACCTACTTGGTCAGCAAGTATGGCAAGGATGATTCCCTTTATCCCAAGGATCTGCTGAAGCGTGCCGTTGTTGATCAGCGTCTATACTTTGAGGCAGGAGTTTTGTTCGCCGATGCTCTCAGGACCATCAGTAAGAACATCTTCTTCTTCGGCATGAAAGTGATACCCAAAGAGCGCACTCAGGCTATCATCGAGGCCTATGATTTTGTGGAGACCTTCCTGAAGGATCACGATTATATTGCCGGCGATCAGTTGACGATTGCGGACTTCAGTTTCATCTCAACAATCAGTTCCCTGCCTGCCTATGTGGCAATTGATGCCACCAAATATCCCAGAATAACCGCCTGGATCAAGCGATTGGAGAAGCTGCCCTATTATTCCCACAATAAGGAGGGAGCTGATCAATATATGACCGTTGCCAAGTCTATGAATTTCACCGTTGAGCAATAGGTTCATGATTCTTTGATAATATGTGAATAAATAAATTGGAAATATGTGTGAAAATGGTTTTATTTCAATCAGATAAGATAAACATACTCTTTATCTTTATCATTATCTGGATTTAACATTTTAGTTAACATTTTCTTCTCTTAAAAATTAACATTTTCTCTTTGTGATAGAAACAGTATAAAATCTTCAATTAGTCATCTCCATCAGTCAGTAAAAGTTCAGATTGAGAGCTGATAATATGGCTAAAATTACGCTCTACGGTTTTAATCCAAGTCCCCCAACACGGGCAGTGGTAATGACATTGGTTACTCTGGACCTGCCCTATACATTCGTTGAGGTCAATGTCTTTAAAAAGGAGCAGCTGTCGGAGGAGTACCGCAAGAAGAACCCACAGCACACCATACCTATGCTGGAGGATGACGGTGTCCGCATTTGGGAGTCGCACGCCATAATGACCTACTTGGTTAGCAAATATGGCAAGGATGATTCCCTTTATCCGAAGGATCTGCTTAAACGTGCGGTCGTCGATCAGCGTATGTATTTTGAGGCTAGCGTCCTTTTTGCCGATGCGCTAAGGCCCATCAGCAGGAACATCTTCTTCTTCGACATGAAAGTCATACCCAAGGAGCGTATACAGGCTATCGCCGATGCCTATGATTTTGTGGAGACCTTCCTGAGGGATCACGACTACATTGCCGGCGATCAGTTGACGATAGCGGACTTTAGTGTCCTATCAACGGTCAGTTCCTTACCTGTTTTTCTGAAAATTGATGCCATCAAATATCCCAGGATAACTGCGTGGATCAAGCGACTCGAGGATCTGCCTTTTTTCGGTCACAATGAGTGTGGAGCTGAACAGTATATTGCCTCCGCCAATTATACGAATTTCACCATAGAGCAATAATTTTCTAGACTCTTCGATTAAATGCTCTTAAATATGTTAGTAAACCAAATAAATATAAAAATAAGCCTACTCTTAACTTTATTTTCATCTACATATGCAGTTCCCGCTTGTAACATTTTAAAGATCAAATTGAAATAGAAATTTTTTACTTAACAGTGTTTGTCTGTAGAGATGCTCTTAGAAATTAACATTTTCTCTTCGTAAAGGAGACTCTAGACAAGAACCTTCTCAGCTGACGGTTTGATCTGATAGTCCTCGGACATATTCAGAGCCGGCAACATGTCAAGGCTAATCCTATACGGCTGGTTTCCAAGTCCCCCCGTCCGGGCAGTGAAACTGACACTGGCTGCTCTTGAGTTGCCCCATAAATTCCAGCAGGTGAATATCTTGAAGAAGGAACACTTGTCGGAGGCGTATCGCAAAAAGAATCCACAACACACGCTGCCCATGTTGGAGGATGGAGACGCTTTCCTTTGGGATTCCCATGCCATCAACAGCTATCTGGTGAGCAAGTATGCCAAGGATGACTCCCTCTACCCCAAGGATCTTTTGAAGCGTGCCGTGGTAGATCAGCGTCTGTTTTTCGAGGCGGGAGTGGTTTTTGCCAATGCCTTGAGAAGTATCGTCGATCCCCTATTTTTCTATGGCATCAAAGTGATACCCAAGCAACGTATTCGGGCTGTCGTCGAGGCCTATGATTTTGTGGAGACCTTCCTGAAGGATCACGACTACATTGCCGGGGATCACTTGACCATTGCGGACTTCAGTCTCATCTCCTCGATGAGTTCACTACCTGCCTTTGTAGAAATTAATGCCCATAAGTATCCCAAGATCACTGCCTGGATGGAGCGTATGGAACAGCTCCCCTACTACTCGGAGAACGGGTTCGGCGCTGGATTATTTGTCAAGTCCGCAAAACTTCAGAATTTCACCATAGAAACATAAGAATTTCGAGACTCTTCGATTGACTGTGCGCTCTTAATTGATTAGCTATACATTTAGTAAATTTATTTTTAGAATAAACAAACATTTGCTGTTATTCGCAGCTGATTTATTGCAAGTCATCATTACAAGTATATAGACATACATACATACACTATGAGTAACATGACGAATAAAACACTATCTCTTTGCATGTTGAAAAGCTCTCTCTTATCTGTGGGCGAAGTCTCTTCGCCTACGCTCTCTTTACGATATATAAAGAGCTGAGCTACCGGCATCAAGCAGTTATCTTTGAAATTTCAACTAATCAACATGGGAAAGCTAATACTTTACGGTTTCAATCCAAGTCCTCCAGTTCGCGCTGTTAAGTTGACTTTGGCTGCTCTCCAGCTGCCCTATGACTATGTCGTCGTCAATCCACTGAATAAGGAGCATCTGGCCGAGGAGTTTCTGAAGAAAAATCCACAGCATACCATACCCATGCTGGAGGATGATGGTGCCTGCATCTGGGACTCGCATGCCATCAATAGCTACTTGGTGAGCAAGTATGGCAAGGATGATTCCCTCTATCCGAAAGATCTGCTGAAACGTGCGGTTGTCGATCAGCGTATGCACTTCGAATCTGGAGTGGTGTTTGCCAATGCTCTGCGTGCCCTCACTAAGTTGATAATGTTCCAAGGGGTCACCGAGGTGCCCAAGGAGCGCATTGATGCCATCATCGAAGTCTATGACTTTATGGAGAGTTTCCTGAAGGATCACGACTATGTGGCTGGAGATAATTTGACTATTGCCGACTTCAGTCTCATCTCTAGCATCAGTTCCATGGTGGGTTACTTGGAGATCGATGCCGCCAAGTATGTGAAATTAAGTGGATGGGTGAAGCGTTTGCAGGAGTTGCCTTACTTCTCAGAGAACTCAGATGGTGCTCAGGAGTTTATTGCCAAAATTAAGACCAAAAAGTTTACAATTAAGGCCTAAGAATGTATGATGATTATGATAAATAAATAATTTAACACAAGTTTAAAAATTTTTAGACATTTATATCAGCTCTCTCTTAAATATTAGATGACATCAGCTGCCAGCGAGAGTGAGAGAGTGACAGTTCTGTTAATATAAAAGCTCTTAAATGGTAAGTTTCGTTTGTCGACGCGGGCAGTGAGACAGAGACAGACACTGTTAGTTTGCAATGTACGATATGTTAATTAACAGTGTGTGAGTGCGAGTTAACAGCGACCATCAATATACATATGTAAGTGTGGATGTACAACAGGTGGAAAAGAGATAAGCATTTCTACATGCCGTTCTTATCGCACATACAAACATTTCTAACTGTTAATGTTGTTATGGAGTTGTTGTAGGTGTTGTTGTTGTCACTGTCGCACGTGCTTCACAGTTACCTTTACCTTACCCACATATTCTCTACTTTATCAAAATACAAACAATTTCATCAAGCTGATAACGTTATCAGTGTTAGCCGCCTAGTACATATTCTAAGCGAATGGAGCTATAATAAAAAGGTTTTCCTAGAATATGCGATCACCCCAAATAACATTTATTATATAACCTATAGCTTTTACTGATTTCACAACAATGTCTGCCATATGGAGGGGCACCTGTTGGGATTGACATTGTATTGACAGTTTCGGGTTCCCGTCGACTCTGCCCTATATATTCAAATACAGTATCGCTTAATGGAACGAGAGTGTATATAGCAAATAATGCTAAAAGCTTTTCAAGCACCGATCATAGATTGTATGTAGTAAAGTTTCAGTTTTAATCATTCCATTCAACCTCAAGCAAGTCTCAAAAATATGGGAAAGCTCGTGCTCTACGGCGTAGAACACAGTCCGCCAGTGCGTGCCTGCAAGTTGACATTGAGTGCCCTGGGTCTTCAGTATGACTACAAGTTGGTCAATCTTCTGGCCGGAGATCAATTGAAGAAGGAATATACTTTGAAGAATCCACAGCACACTGTGCCCATGCTGGAGGATGATGGTAAATGCATCTGGGACTCACATGCCATCATGGCATATCTGGTGCGTAAATATGCCAAGAGTGATGAACTGTATCCCAAGGATTACTATAAGCGAGCGATAGTGGATCAGCGCCTACACTTTGAGTCGGGCGTCATTTTTCAAGGCTGTGTCCGGAATATTGCGTATCCCGTGTTCAGGTTGAACCAAAGCGAAGTGTCACGTGCCAAGATCGATGCCATCTATGAGGTCTATGGATTCCTCGACTCCTTCCTGGGCAATCACAATTATCTGTGTGGCATGAATGTGACCATTGCCGACTTTAGTTGCGTCTCTTCGGTGTCCAGTTTGGTGGGACTGGCGCCCATTGATAAGGTGAAGCATCCAAAGTTAAGCTCTTGGCTGGAACTCATGGAGCAATTGCCAAGCTATCAGTCCAACAATGGGAATGGTGCACAAATGTTAATTGATTTGTTTAGTGACAAAATCAAGAAGATTGTTGAAATCCCTAAATAAAGAGTCTTCAATTCAATAAGTCCCATGATTATTAAAGTATTTCGTATATATTAATCAAAAATGCATTTTTGCAAAACAATGTTCGGTTTCTTGACTTAAATATCACATTTAACAGTAAGTATAGACGTATCAGTGATGCCAATTCGGCGTTTTTCGGGATAGATCTAGCACATTTTAATCGTATTAAAAGGTTCATTGGGAAAAAGTTATCAGAGTCCCCTTTTCGGAAATCTTTCTTTTTTGTTGCAGAACATTTAATTTTAATGTTATTTAATTTACATATTATTACATGATAAAATATTAATTTATTTTGCTATCCTTTTTATCATTGTCTTATTTTAATGAATATTTTTTTTCGGGTTCTCCTAATTTTTTTTTAAATTTTGAAATAATTGGCATCACGTATACGCATAGTATATAGATTGTTTTTGGATAAACTTCTAGGCACTTATTCGACTTTTCCTTTTAACAACATATTATTATTATTATTGTAATTGTTATTATTATTGCACAAATTGTATGTATTGCATTTGCCATGTGTCGCTTGCTGAGATCGCAAACAAGATCGAAATGGACTCCAAATTGCCCTGTTTCATTTTGATTTCAATAGATCTTTAGTGGGCGGGGGGAACCCCAGCAATTTGATGTATCTGTTTTCGGCTAACTGGAAGTCTTGCGTTTCTCGAGCGCTTTCCAAACCAGTTTCATGCGCTGCACACACTCACGATGTTGTAGTTCCCACAGCAATGTGGTCAATCTGCCAACGGTTGCCACACCATCATCAGCACCACGCAGCCACTGCAACAACAACTGATAGATTACCTAAAAACGAAATCCCAAATTGAAATTTTTAGATCGTTATCGGAAATAGTTTCGTGGTGAACTCACCTCCTTGATATTGCCGTGCATCTGATGATCGATAATCGCCTGTTCGATCTGACCCTCGGAGTGACCCAATTCGCGCATCACCTGCTTCCAACCCTCGCCCAGATGAGTGGCGACCGTGTCCAGGAGGCGTACATCGGGCTCGTCCTGTGACTGCATCATGTGCACAATGGTGACTGTTTTGCGTGGTAAGTTTCGTTTGGGATCGCCAGTCAGCGATGAGCATGCCGATGCCGTGGATGGAGAAGCGAGTTCATCGGTGGTGCAGGTGCTGCTCTTGCGGGAACTGTTCGCACTCAGGTTCTGATTGAAATTGTAAACGGATCCAAAATGTAAATTGCTGGCATTCGAGAAATTCATGACCACCTGCTGCTGTGCACTATGCACATTCATGGTGTTCATCGTGTGGTTGCTGTTCACCAAGGATGAGCCTGGTATCTGTGCGGACTGCACCACATCCATGGAGTTGTAGTTGGGATCGGAGAGTTCTCGCAATACGGATTCAGTTAGATCAGCGGAGGCCGTTGGTGTATTGGATGGCAACGACAATGCGCCACTATTATCCTGATCTTGATCTCCGACAGGCAGTGCGTCCGTCTCCAGTCGTCCAACTGTTGAATTCATATCTGTTGTGTTGTTGTTGTCGGAATCGCGGTTGTTGCCGCCACCACTAAATATGTTGGGCAGCAAACTCTTTAGTTTGGGCATGATTGATATCAGCAGTGTATATCTATAAATAGATTATAAACACTCTCGGAAATGCCAGCGAACGAGGTGTTTTCCGTGAGAAAAAAAAAAACTAATAAAGCGAAAAACCACTCGTCGCTCTATTGTCTTTGTTGTGAATGGCGCTAAGGGTGGCACATCTGTTTTTCGGGCGTTGCCACTCGTGTTATCGATAAGTCAGTGAGCAGCTGTTGAAACGATGGCAGCCCAGCGAAAGATGCCTTGCCACCATCCATGAAAATCGATGTGGCAACTCGCTGCATTTTGCCACGTTCGCTCAGTTGCTCATTCATTCACTTTACACTTGGAGTTGGTATCCGTTTCGTGTGCGTATTGCAGTTCTATATAGAAAGTTTAAAACTAAAATTAATTAAACTGTTTGTGAACACTGAGAGGCAATCGAGTGCGCGTTTAATCGACTGTGTGCAATATTGCAATAGTTATAACAAGAATGTGTGCTTAAATTTAATAATTATGTGGGCCGAAAGCAAGGCGGCGACCTAAGAGAAAATTGAGGCCGCGGCTGCGGCTGCTGCCGCAACGTGGACTCTTCTTGCTTGCATTTCAATCATTTTCGGCAATATGAGCGCTCAATTTATTTATTTGGAATGCGGAAATTGATAAAAATTGAAAACGTTTCAATTAATATTAAGGAAAACAACGTGTTTTCAATTGTATTATCACCCGCACCGTCCGCCGCCTTCGCTGTCGCTGTCGACGTCGCGACGTCGTAGTCTTAACACATATGCACGGCACGGGCACTTACTCACAAACACACACACTCATACAAACATATGCGCGCATATAGTGAAAGACACAAAAGTCAGAGCCATATTTCGATGCCCGCTGTAGCGTCGGCGGCGGAGCTACGACATCGTCCACGCATACACTAATAAACTATGCACACATGAACATGCACACATTCAAAGCAACATGCACAAATGTGTGTGTGAGTGTCTTTCTGTCCGAATAACAGCAGCGGGAACCTCAGCAACAGCCAGCAGCAGAAGCAGACATAGTCGGCGGCAGCACTGTGTATTGGTGGTGGTAGTGCGCGCGTGCCTTAGTATGCGTGTGTGTGTGTGGGCATACGTTTTTTTGAACTTTTAGTATTTGTACTCAAAATACATTGCAGCTAATTAAAATGCCAACAGTTTTTCGCCAAGTGGGCTTAGTTTTAGTTTGCCATCCCCTCTCTCCCACACACACACACACATTAAAACAAAATGGGAAGATACCAAAAGCCTTTCACTCGGATTAGAGAGCACCATTCGCTGCCCTTCCTTCTCTTAGAACGCATACAAATACAACGAAAACTCTCTCCGTAGCTACGAATCAGTGTGTGTGTGAGTGAGGCTCTTTCGTTCGCTCACTTGTTGGCTTCCGCCTACACATCATAGTTGATGCTCTACTTTAGTGTGACCGCCTTCGACTGCAGTAACAGCAAAAACAACAACAGCAATAATTGTCCAATAAATAGCCCGCATGTTTATGCATAAAGGTCGCAGCCCTCTCTCACTCTCAGTTGTTGTTGTTGTTCTTGCTGTTGTTGTTGTTGTTGTGGTGAATTGATAATAAGAGAACTGAACTGTCGGGGATTCTATCGTTTGCCATATGCTCCACTTAAATGCACTTCTTTTTGTCTCTCAATGAATATCAAAATGTTTAACATGCTAAAGAAATGTAGTTAGTACACAAATTTAATTAATCATGGGAATTCTTTCTAATTACAGCAGGAGACACAACACGCCAAGTTGATCAAACTGGATTTTGTTAAAGGACAAATATAGGCCGGATTTTTTGGATTTTACAGTACAGTAAGTTGAACAACCTGTCGTTGCAGAACAGAATAAGAAGCAGAAATACAAAGAATGACAAAAACAGTTTACATTTGCATAAAATTGAACAGCTTACACGTCACGACTTTTGCTTACTCTCTATTTTTGTTGCTTTTCGACAATTTAACAATTTAAATGAACAGCATTTATTTAAGTCACCTTGTTCAAGAAATCAAAATTTCTATATGCAAATTGTGCATAGAAATTGCTTTTTTGTGACTGTTTTTTTTTTTTGAGCTGAACTTTTTGTCAGTCTTCTTCGACTTGTACAACGTCAGCGTCTTCATCGTCGTTGTTGTTGTCGTAGCTGCAGTCCGCTATATGCATATGTATGTAATCATTTACATACATATGTACCTATGTATGCATGTACACCGATGATGTTGTTGTTATTATTTTGCCTTTTCGTAAGCAGGCAAGCGAGTGCTGCTTCTGCTGCTGCTGCTGCTGTTCGCTTCGAAAGGTGCCAAGCCACCAATACACAGAGAAACGGCAACACGAAAAAAATAAAAATATATAAAGAAGTGCGCATGCAGCAGGCAGAGCACACACACACGTACGCACTCATATTAAGTCAGGCACATACCAGCGCACACCAACACAGCCACACTTGTCGATCGGTTTATGTAGTTGCCGGCTATCATCCGGTTTTATAGCTCCCCCTATTCCCCACTGAGCAACACAACTACAGCGACTTGCTCTCTCTCTTGCGTTGTTGGCTCTCATTTTCTGCTGCGGCTGCGGCTGCTGCCTCTGCTTGCGCACACTTGGCGTGTTTCTTCTTTTGACACATTTTTATACACTGCACACATTACTGAGAGCACAACAACACTGTCATGAAGTTTGTCGAACGCATAGGAATTTGGCAAATAAAATAAATAGTAGTTATTAAAAAAACTGAATATAAATGATTGCATAACTAGTTTGTCTTATATTTAAGTAAATCATAATTTAGTGTAAATGCAGGCTAATGGCCTGCATACCTGTGCAACTCTTCGATCTATTTACTTGCGATAGGGTATAAGGAGTTCGCTATTCGTAGACGAGATCGTTTCACATTTTTTCGTTCGTTTTGTGGGTACATAAAGTCAATGGCGATAGTGGCAACGTCTTTTGTTGTGCTGTGTTCTGTTGCTGCTTTGGCTAAAAAAGATGAAGAAAATGTAGGCTAAAAAACTTGTTGGGCGCTGATTTAGAAAACCACAAGACGCAGGCAGACTAAGAGAGAGAGAGAGATGTATGAGGAACAACTTTGAGCAAGTGCATGGTCTTTTTTTTTCTTAACGGTACACTGATGAAATACTGTATAAACGGAACAAAGAATGTTGCTACTCTCGATCTCTCCTCTCCAGCAGCTTGGCTTTGTGGCCTTTCACTGCCACAAAAACCGGACTCATGCCTAATAATAGTTTATATAATGTGTAGATACTCGCGTAGATAGATTACTATCTGTGTTTTCTATATTTCATGAAGTTTTACAACTAGAAATTTCCCTCGACTATCTGAAAAGAATGGAGCACGGAGTCTTATCAGTCTTGTCGATAGCGATACGAACTCGTATAGTTTACTTTTTGAAAATTTTTGCCAGCGTGGCCCCTACACTCTAACAAAAGCTATACCCACTTATCACCAGATCTGGAAAGCATTCCCTTAGACATGTATTCCAATGAATCTTTTAAACTGCTTTAGTCCGAGGCTAATTTTTGGCATAGCTGCCATTACGTGGCCTTCCGACCATAATTATTCTGTTTTTTTTTTATATAATTTTTGGAATGGCAGAAGTAAACTAATAATTTTGCCGAGTTTTTTATCAGTGAGCAACTCTCTCTCTATTTCGCTCTTTCAGTATCTCTATCTCTGTCTATGTACGCACGGTTAGTGCGGTTAGGTGTTATCAACATGCGACATGCGGGTCGCTGTGTTTTTCTTATCAATACCCAAGTAGATTCTATATTTTCTTTCGTTTCTATATGTTTCATGCTTGAAATCAGTATTATGCGTTTATCTAGGGTTTATTTTTGTTGCCACTCCATGGGAGTTGAATAAGTCTTATATATTCGAACAAAAGAAATGATAGAAATATTGCTATCGAATCTGACATTCTGATATGCCATAAATTATGGCAGAGAGAGAGGAGGAGAGTTTAACTAGGTCAGCATTATCTTGCCCGATCAAGTAATGAGAATTGTGTGACATTTTTTTATTATTGAAATTTTTGTTAACCTCTCAATTAAAACTTCAGTAAAGATATTACATGAAATAGTATTATTATTATTATCAATATATATTTTATAATATGAAACTAATTTTTTAATGTTATCATTATTTTTTACAGTGTTACTGTAACGACTTGGAACGAAAAAGGACTCTTCTCTTTTTTTAAGTAATGCAAGCAGCAGTTATGGAGGAATCTAACGGTAATTGAACTTAACAATTTTTTTGAAATTTTTGAATGTATATTTATATAAATATTTTTTAATATATTATAATATATTTTTTTTTTAATTTTGTTTAGCAACTAACATTGAGCAACAACCAAACGCCCTCAACAATGGCCAAGAGCCGGCATCGTCTGGCGAGCCATCTTCGCCCACTCCGGCCACGCCCACTAGTAGCACCGGCACTGGCAATGCCACGCCCGCATTTAGCTACGATGATCTATTCCCGGCACTGCCGTCGAATAACTCAGCATCTGCACCGCTGGGCGGTAATGCTGGTCTAGCAATAGCCCGCGTGACCAGCTCGCAGAAGACGCAGGTGAGCTCCCCAGTTAGTTCTTATATGACTCAGATATTTACAAGATATTTTTTTGATTGATTTTGTAGGTACTGCATGTGCCTGTGGAGGAGCGCAAGTCAACGGAGTCGGAGAAGTTTGGTGAGGGCGAATCGAAGCGCATTTGCCAGCAGATAACGAAGGAGACGGGTGCCCAAATTGAGATTGTCAGCGGCAAGAATCAATCGCTTACCTTCCTGATTAAGGGCAAGCAGAGCGAGCTGCTCGACGCTCGTCGCAAAATCCTGATGAGCTTCTCGACGCAGGCCAGCCGCCAGGTGAACATCCCACGTGAACATTATCGTGTCATTCTCGGCAAGCGTGGCGAACGATTGCGTGAACTGGAGCGCGTGACCTCGACCCGCATCATTATCCCCCATCAGGGTGATGAGAGCGATGTGATCACCATTGCGGGCACCAAGGAGGGAATTGAGCGTGCTGAACAGGAGATCCGTCAGTTGTCCGCCGAGCAGTACAAGAAGTCATCGGATCGCACTACCGTGCCCAAGATCTATCATCCGTTCATTGTGGGCCCGTACAGTGAGAATCTGAACAAGTTGCAGGAGGAGACCGGGGCCAAGATCAATGT
This sequence comes from Drosophila quadrilineata, assembly GCA_018150725.1. Lineage (NCBI taxonomy): Eukaryota > Metazoa > Arthropoda > Insecta > Diptera > Drosophilidae > Drosophila > Drosophila quadrilineata. Next base: position 5,531,608 of record JAECWN010000407.1, read on the forward strand.
GCCGCCCCAGCAGGTGCAAAAGAATGAGATCATCATCTCGGGCGAGAAGGATGCGGTGGCCGCTGCCAAGGCCAAGGTGGAGGCCATTTACAAGGAGATGGAAAAGAAATGCTCCACGGTTAGTGTTGAGGTGGCCAAGGCACAGCATCGTTATGTCATTGGACCCAAAGGCTCCACCATCGCTGAGATTCTCCAGCTGACCGGCGTGTCCGTGGAGATGCCACCCAATGACTCCCCCTCCGAGACGATTACACTGCGTGGTCCACAGGTTGCCCTGGGTAATGCCCTAACCGTTGTCTACCAAAAGGCCAACTCCGTCAAGTCGGTGGAGATCGATGCGCCGCACTGGATCCACAAGTATGTGATTGGACGCAAGGGTGCCAATATGAAGCAGCTGGAAGAGGATTGCCCCAATGTGAATGTCAACTGTCTGGAGAACAAGATCAAGCTTGAGGGTGATCCAGAGAATGTGGACAGAGCCGTCTCCTATTTGAATGATATCATTCGCAACTATGAGGAGAACTTCACCTTTGAGGTGATGACCGTGAATCCATCATACTACAAGCATATCATTGGTAAGGCCGGCGCCAATGTGAACCGCCTCAAAGATGAGCTCAAGGTCAATATCAACATTGAGGAGCGCGAGGGTCAGAACAACATTCGCATCGAAGGACCCAAGGAAGGTGTGCGTCAGGCTCAGCTTGAATTACAAGAAAAAATCGATAAACTGGAAAATGAAAAGTCAAAGGATGTGATCATCGATCGGCGCCTGCATCGTTCCATCATTGGCGCCAAGGGCGAGAAGATTCGCGAGGTGAAGGATCGGTATCGTCAGGTGACCATCACGATACCCACACCGCAGGAGAACACCGACATTGTGAAGTTGCGCGGACCCAAGGAGGACGTCGACAAGTGCCATAAGGATCTGCTCAAGCTTGTCAAGGAAATCCAGGAGTCATCGCACATCATCGAAGTGCCAATCTTCAAGCAATTCCATAAGTTTGTCATCGGCAAAGGTGGTGCCAATATCAAAAAGATTCGCGATGAGACCCAAACGAAAATTGATCTTCCCGCCGAAGGCGATACCAACGAGGTGATTGTCATCACCGGCAAAAAGGAAAACGTTCTTGAGGCCAAGGAGCGCATCCAAAAGATTCAGAATGAGCTCTCCGACATTGTCACGGAGGAGGTGCAAATTTCGCCCAAGTACTACAACTCCATCATCGGCACCGGTGGCAAGCTCATTTCATCCATCATGGAAGAGTGCGGCGGTGTTACCATCAAGTTCCCCAACAGCGATTCCAAGAGCGATAAGGTCACCATTCGTGGTCCCAAGGATGATGTGGAGAAGGCCAAGGCTCAACTGCTGGAGCTGGCCAACGAGCGGCAGCAGGCCTCGTTCAGCGTGGAGGTGCGTGCCAAGCAACAGCATCACAAATTCCTCATTGGCAAGAATGGTGCCTCCATTCGCAAGATTCGTGATGCTACTGGCGCCCGCATCATCTTCCCCTCGAACGAGGACAGCGACAAGGAGGCCATCATCATTATTGGCAAGGAGGAGAGCGTGAACAAGGCCAAAGAGCAGCTGGAGGCCATCATCAAGGAGTGCGATGAGGTTACCGAGGGTGAGGTCACCGTCGATCCCAAGCATCATAAGCACTTTGTGGCCAAGCGTGGCACCATCTTGCATCGCATCTCCGAGGAATGCGGCGTCGTCATGATTTCATTTCCACGTCCCGGAACCAACTCCGACAAGGTGACGATCAAGGGTGCCAAGGAGTGCATCGAGGCTGCCAGGCAGCGAATCGAGGAAACTGTTGCCGACCTTGAGGCGCAGACAACCATCGAAGTTGTCATCCCCCAGCGACAGCATCGCACCATCATGGGCGCACGCGGTTTCAAGGTGCAGCAGGTGACCTCCGAGTTTGATGTCCAAATCAAGTTCCCCGATCGTGATGCCACCGAACTCGTCGAGGATCTCACCAATGGTGTGAATGGTGATGGCGGCGATGGGGAATCGGCTGTGGTGGCAGAGCCAGTGCGTCAATGCGATGTGATTCGCATCACTGGACGCATTGAGAAGTGTGAGGCAGCTAAGCAGGCCCTTCTCGATCTGATACCCATCGAGGAGGAGCTGACGGTTCCCTTCGATCTGCATCGCACCATTATCGGAGTACGTGGTGCCAATGTGCGTCAGTTCATGTCCACGCACGATGTGCACGTCGAGCTGCCGCCCAGTGACCTCAAGTCGGACATCATTAAGGTCTCGGGCACACCGGCTCGTGTCGCGGAGGCCCGCGAGGCGCTGGAAAAGATGATCGAGGATTATGAGGCGGACCGTGCCGATCGTGAGCTGCGCTCATATGTGCTCCAGATCGAAGTCGATCCGGAGTATCACTCCAAGCTGATTGGTCGCCAGGGCGCTGTCATCAACAAGCTGCGTGCCGATCATGACGTGAACATCTCGTTGCCCAAACGCCATGATCCCAATCAGCACATCATTTCAATCACTGGCTACCAGGCCAAGGCGGAGGCGGCACGCGATGCTATTCTGGAAATTGTCGGCGAACTTCAGACCCTCCATCGTGAGGTCATCGAGATCGATATCCGTATCCATTCGCACATCATTGGCCATCGTGGACGCACCATTCGCAAGATCATTGATGACTACAAGGTAAGTAATCCTTCGAATGATCCGCTATAAGTTTTGAACTAAATGTAACCCTTGATCTATAGGTGGACATCAAGTTTCCTTCGGCTGAGGAAGCCCAAAATAATGCGAATGCGGTGACCATCATTGGCAAGGAGGAGGATGTGGAGAATGCCAAGGAGATGCTGTTGAGCATGGCCGAAGATTACGAACGTGATTATTTGGAGAATTTGCCGTCAAAGCCGCAGGCCCAGACTGTGGGCGCTTTCCTAACCGGCAGCGCTGGCTCCAGTTCCGGATCTGGCGGTGGCACCAATAGCAATGAGAACGGTTTCATCATCAAGGATGCACCGTGGGAGAAGCAACAGCAGGCCAAGAATCTGACTGCACCCAATACTCAATCGCAGGAAGATTTTCCAGTGTTTGCTGCTGGCGGTGGTCCCGCTGCCGCCACGCCCATCACCTCCGTGTGGGGACCCAAAAACTAAGACAGTGTAGTCCAATCAGCAGCAGATGCGGGAATACGGGAAATGGGGGCGGGGCAGGGCAGGGCGGATGGGCGTGCGCTTCGGGCAGATTTTAGTCGGAAAACTAGTGTCAAATCAAATGGTACAGGTTGTCTCTCTCTCTCTCTCACATACACACACTCACACACAGACAAACGCTCATAGATCTATCTCTCTTTCACCGACACATACACTCACTCCTAGGAGCTTCGTCTAAATTGCAATTTGTGCAGGTTAAGAAAGTGAAAAATTAAAAGTTAATGACGAAAAAAATGTGAAAAATATTTTTGTATAATTTGATATAGAGAAACGCTGACCTCTGACCTCTCTATCTCACTCACAAAGACACAGACACATGAAATTGCATTTATACAAATACCGTCAAGTTCTGCTTATCCTTAGTTCTCCCTTTGCTTCTCTTTCCAATCCCCAACCCCCTCAACACACATACATATATATGACTTAAATGCCAATTTCTTTTTATAAACATATATATAAAAGAGTATATATACATATATATATATATTTCACTTCAATGCATAATATTCTAATTAGTTCAAGATACTTAAATTAAGCAGAAACTTTTGTTAAAACAAAACAAAAAATGGTTACAACAACTTTAATTGATTGAAAATGATATTTCAAAAATGGAAAGAAAAAAAAAACAAACAAATCAAACGAAAAACAATTCAAGAACGAAATAATTTTAAGCATAAAATGTTAAATATTTTCTATTGCAATTGCTGCATCACTTATTATTATTATTTTTTATGAATCAATTGTATATCCCATTTTCGACATTATTTTTTCTGGGAAGTGCATGTTTCAAAAACAATGATTTTCTATCGTTAAATATATTTGTTGTGTAGAGAAATTGAATTCTGAATTAAATAATTGATTGGAATAACATTGAGACATGTACTTCAGAAATTATATATATATATATATAAAATTATTTACATTTTCATAAAAAAGTATAGAAAATAACTATAATTTCACGCACGTCTGCTCCGGCTCCTACCAGCTTTATATACCCCCACACACAGACCCTTTACACATTTCAAAATGATTACAAACATTTTAATTTTGTGCAATCTTCTTGATTTATATTAAATTGTTTCAACTTATATTTTCCACTTAACAACTTTAAATCTATACAAGTGAGGATATTTCTGCCTTTTGTTCCTCAATTTATTTTTGAAGTTTAAAACACACACAAAGTATGAAAAATTATATAAAAAATAATACAATTTTTTTACTTACCATTCAATATAAAACAATACAAAAAAAAACATATAAAACCAATAAAAATCGTAAACAAATTATTTTTTCTTGATTTTTGTATAATTATTTTAAACTTTGATTATTCAATTTATTTTTCAGTTATGTTTTCTCCTTTCGGCAAGCAAATTAACGAAAAAAAAACACCAAGAAATACAGACCTGATATTGTAAATTTTTTAAATATACATATTTACAACCAAACTGCATTAGTAACTCTAAGAAACGTAGTAAATACAATACAAATGATATAAATGTATATATTTTCCTATATTAACGGACGAAAAAATCAAATGTAAGCGATGGTCGAAGCTATTAGAAGAGCTGAAAAGCAACATTTTTCACTTAAGATATTTTTTTCAAAAAACAAAACGAGAAAAACGGGATATTCAGAAGCGAAAATATTGTATTTTTATTTCTTTTGAAATACAAAAGAAAACATTTAAAATTAACAGTTGTTTCAATCCTCAATGCATTCAGGAACTTCTGCAATGTCTGGCAACTCTGCCGTTGCTTCAATCGATAACTGAACTAGATTCAGTATTGTAATGGAGAATGAACTTGCTCACGTTCATATGTTTAATAGTTAGGTAAATAGGTAAATTTCAACACTTTTTTTCAGAATAATAGTAACTCTCTAAAATTTCAAATAATTTTTAACATTATTGAAAAAAATACAACTTTGGCGCAACTGAACTAATTTTAAAAGGAACAGTGCAAAAAATGAATCGTGAACAGTGAGCTATAAGCTTGTTCATTTCACTAGCTCAGTGAGCATTTCAAATTCGTTCACTCAAATGAACAAATCGGCACTAGCTTTTCTTCTCTTTAATAACAAAAATTAAAAAGTTGAGTGCGTTGCAATCAAAGTTGAACAAAGCTGAAATATTAAGAAGAGCTTAAATATAGACCAACAATGGAGGATCGTAAGTGTGAAATAAATTGTGTATAACGTAAATAGTAATAATAAGATCAAAGTTAAAAAAGATAAAATGCAGCAGCGTGGACGGTGTAATCCCTGCTCTCTTATTGGAATAGCTTTTGTTCCGTGATTCGTGGGGCGCTAATTAGTCGGCGAAATTTGTACATAAAAAAATCGAAGACATTTCGGCAATTCTGTGCAATGAGGGTAAGCAGAGTCTTGCTTAAATAGTTAGACGTTTTAGTGTCTGGGAGCTAGTTGCTCAGTTCATAATTCAGATGAGTCATGCCTGCCCCAACCGTTAGCTTCCCCTGCTGCAGTGCATGGTGCTCGTGGGTGTCATTTCCAAATACCACGAATGTTTATCCGTTTTCTGTAAACAATATGATTTTCGATTGAATTGTGCATATAATTGCGTAGCTAACAAGATCTAGAAGTGTTTGACGTTGACGTGGCAAACACATTTCCTACATTTATCTGTTGCGTTGTTTTGTGTACATTCTGCTGTTGCAACAGCAACTACAACTGCAAAGAGCAAAAATAAGTACGGAGTCAACGCCTCCCAATTGGCCTCCCAACAAGTTTATTTTAAATTGAACCTACACAAAATAGGCAGTTTATTGTGGTTAATAAAACTTTAATTACAAATCGTTTTGTAGTTTATGGAACACAGATGTGTCAAAATTTAATATATTTTTATGCCCATTTACTTACGTTTGCGTATTAAGTATACATACAAATACATACATATTTAAATTGACAGTAACTCGTCTGCTTTTCTTACTGTCTCGCTCTTTCCTCCACTTGTTGAGCGTAAATTCTGCAATTTGGTAGCAAAGAAGACGAAATGAGAGCGTGCGAAACGGTGAGAGCGAGAAATGTTTGGTACGACGATTTTGTAATACTCTTACTATGGGCACTTATCATCGCAATTACCATGACAGACTTGCACATTGCAACGACAACAGATAATAAGGATGGACTTATCATTGCTGAGAGTATACCAACTTCCAACACATGAAGATATGCCCTTCTTAATTGTCTATGTTTGTTGTTGTTCATACGTTAAGTTGGCTGCGCATTACTTCTGGTACTCTCGCTCCCGCTTAACTTACCTGGCTCTCTTTCTCATTGGCTCTCCGAACTTGTCTAGTCTTATACGTACGAAGCTGATGACGAAGCTTAATTGTCGACTGAGTTACAGTTATGCTCAGCGCTCAGCTTCAGCTGCAAATGCCAATTGTTACCTGGAGTTCAGTCGAAGTTTGACTGTGACCGTGTGCGGTAGTAAAACGGAAGTTGTGCAGGGTTCTAGTAGATAGACGAAATATTCATACGATTGACGCTGGCATTTTTTGTTTGAATGGGAAAAGAAAACGTCGAGAAGCTTTTCCAACATGAATCTGTAGAAATATGGCTAAGAAAAAGAACCAAAAATTAAAAGCAATTTAACAAAACACAAAGCATTCGCCTGAAGCGGGTTTCGCTCGCTTTTGAAATGTGAGGAGGTTCCACATGCGCCGCCACGTTCCAATTAGAAAGTGCTTTGTTGCTGTTGCTGCTACTGTTGTTGTTGCTGTTGCTGTTGCTGTTGAACATGAGATAAACCACAGCAAAGCAAATACAGATAGAGTCTTCGAGCAGCATGGGCAGCGAGTCGGAGCCCGTCAGCTTAGAGTTCATCGAGGATTCGTATTTGCCTCGCATCGATGACATCACCACAACCCCCTCCCTCGATGAACTATCCGAAGAACTACTGCTGACCCCCAACATACCCAACGATTTGAATTGGTGCAACGAAACTGAACTGTATTTGCGTAATCTGACACTCGATGAGATCTTCTATGATGTGGATTCGGATTATGCGAATACGTTGGAACTGCAGGCCGTCGAAACGGAGTTCATAGCAGCCAAATTGTCCAATCAGACGCCATCATCGTCGATCGCAAAACGTTTCCGTTTAAAGTTCTTCACGAAGCGAACAATGCGCGATGTTAAGGTCACGTTCATAGACTTCTCGAAGCCCTATCTGGCAAAAATATCGAATAGCGATAACTATAAAAGATTCTTGACCATTGGCCATGGTGCAAAAGGTAATTATGCAGAAGATTCGGGTCAGAAACGGAACAACTTGATTCACTTTCGCAATTGTAAACTAGTATTTAACATAAGGTGCCCCTCCATTGTTTTTTCGAGATACCAACTAAATTAGTTATTTAGGTTTAAAATGTTTCTGCGAAATGGAAACTCTCTACGACCGTGACTAATCACCTTTTCTCATATTTTTCTCCTAATATTTCTCTGTATTTTTCTTTTTTTTTTTCTACTTTTTTTGCTGCCAACACTTTTGGGCGGACAACAACAGTTTGTGAGTATTATTAATGCTGAGACAAATTGACAACAAATTTAAGACTTTATACATTCTATACGTATTACGTACCCAATTCGAAACACTACTTACCACTCTCAGCCTATGAAAAAGTCTTTGAGGAAGTTGTCTTCCAAGGAGGAGGTACATAAACAAATGCGAAAAAATACCTAACAAAAAAAAAACAAACCGCCGCCAGTTGTTGAGTTATTTAGCTTTTTTTTTTTGTTTTCGTTGAAGTTACGACTACTAAACAGTTGACAAATATTTGAATTTGATTGATTAACTAATTATGTTTTATGAACGTGCAGATAATACAGCCCATTTGTCGGAGCCCGCATCTCCAGCAGCATCAGTGGCATCCGCAGAAATTGCAGCCGAATTTGCAGCTCTCAGCGTCGAGGAGAAGGAGCAGAGACGCGCCGAATGGAGCCAGGTAAGTTGAAAATAAAATTGCATTTGTAAATATCTGTTCTGAATAATAAATATATTCTTTGATGTTTTAGGAGCTGGCACGCGTTGAGGAAGAAATCAATACGTTGCGCACGGTGCTGGCATCCAAAACGCGTCATGCCTCCGATCTGAAACGGAAGTTGGGCATTACCGTCTGGAAGGAGCTTACCGATGATGTCAATCAGGGTGTTAAGAACATCAAAGAGAGCCATGTGTAAGTTTCAACTGCAAATAGCGATCAATTGAGACAGGAACTTGATCAAAATTGGAGATTTTACTTTTATCATTTTGTATAATTTGTATTTATTTTTGAAATTGTTTGTGTATTCGTTTATTTAGTTATCAATCGGTGGAGCAGAGCGTGGGCAACTTTAGTAAAGCCGTGCATGAGGCACCATTGTAAGTAAAACTCTCCACTCTCTGTCTGTATGTGTGTACTAAGGATTCTCCACGCCGTCACTATTGTTTTCTAATATACAAAACAACAACAAAAAAAACACTCTGCTTCTACGTTAACTTTGTATTGTCTCAACTGTTTGTTTCAATTGTTATTGATAATAATGATTATATGAATTTTATTAATATATTTTTATTCCTTTTATAGGTTTCAACGTACCGAGTCTGTGTTAAAGTCGACGGGTGAGAAAACCGCTTCAGTTTTTGGCAGCATTACTAGCGGCATTACGTCGAAATTCTCACAAATGAAAAATTCAGATTCGATGCGTTCTATTGAAGCATCCGTTGGGTCTGCCTACGAGAACGTTAAAGTAAGCTATGAACACAACAATTTTTTGTGCCAATCTCATGCGGTAACTACTATTTTATTATATCAAATTCTATCTCTTTCGCAATATTCACAAACATATATCCACAACTTCATCACGAATCTTTAATTTATTCTTTGAACTCAAGTACTAACAATACTAACATCAATTTTCCAATATTACACTGTAAAAATGAGTTGGGCACACTTTAGGCTTAAATAATTACTAATTACGTTGATTGCATGTATTTTTAGTGCTTGTCTTTAAGATAATATTATGCTAAATATCTGTCTTGTTGTGTCTTTCCACTAACATCTGTTTTTATTTTCTTTGGTCTCTTGATCTGTTCCATTGTAGACGAAGGTGACCTCTCGTTCGGGATCGGTGTCCAGTTTCCCAGACGCCCTGGATGAGAACAATACATCATCTGGACTGAATTCGCCTACAGACTCTCTAACAAAATAAAACAAGATGCGACAACTCAACACACACACACACACACACTTACATACATACACACACAAAATAAAAGCACGCGTAAAATAATCAAATAAATTACACTTACAAAACAAAACAAAACCCAACAACATAACATACCCATCTACACTTATAGAGAACGTTTAAACACTTTAAACACTAACACGAAGAAGCGGAATTTAATTATTTATATACTATATAAAGAGATATGTGTGTTATTATTATAATTATATTACTATACTTAATGTGAATTCATCTCAAATTGAACATTTGTTTTGCGCGCTTTGTTAACCAACACTGGAAAGAAGATTGTACGAGATGATGTGCGTGTGTGTCAAACTGTTTCAAGTTAATTGAATTTTATTTAACATAATTCTAAGCGTATGTTTAAATGTTCAGATAACGCATATACACACACACACGCAAAACTACAAGAATATAAGAGAGAGAGATATATATATATAAATACATATATTCCATTCCTAAAAGAAAAACATACGAAACTATCTTTGCCCTGTAGTCAAGCTTTAATTGAATGAAAACAAGATAATGATGTATTGTATATTATTATATATTTTTATATTTTCATTTTATTTATCTATAGGCTTTGGGTCGCGTGTTTAAATGGCGTAATAACTGACATTCTTGAAATCGAAATAAATTCCAAATTATTTAACAAATTTTTCATACAATGAAATGAAAAACTTATATAAAAAGAGCTTGCATGCTAATTGAACAATTAAATATGCATTGTTAATCTTAAGATGAAGGACAGAAAGTTTTATACAGATCACAAGAACACACACACACACACACACACACACACAGCTACCACTTGATCTAATAAGTTTTGCTATTTGTTGTGTATGGAAACTTAAAATAAAACCGACATTCTTGTGCCCAATAGATTCGCTCTTAAAATTTCAAAAGCGCGCGCAAAAGCTAACGAAGGCAATGAGTTGGCAACTCTGTATTGTCCAGGGATGCATTAAATTCAGAATTAGCCGCTGCCAATCGTTTAGGTCTGGCAACACTGTGCAGTTTCATAGCGACGTTCTGGAAAAAAATCTTTAGACGAAAATGACGAACTCTAAATGAAAATAAGTTGACATCGTGATGCAGAGCACTTGACAAGACGACTTTGTAGCTCCACAGTGAAGTGCAATTAATAAATTAATAGTTTAATTAGTGTAAGTGACGTCGCCAGCAACATGAACTACACATACCTATTCGTGCTCATTTGGCTGGCATACTTGATATGTTCCGGCGTGTTGCTCTTCTCCCGCGGATTTCTGCTCGCCCGCGTCTCAAAGACTGAGACCAGCACTTGTCGGCGCTTGTCCACAAATCCAAACGATGTAAGTATGACCTAATTGGAAAAGGTGTGGCAAATATTCTAACTTGTCTTGGCTATTTCTGTGCATGTGTGTGGATGTGTAGGAGTATGTGCTGACACCGGAGGTTGTGAGTGAGATCTTCAAGGATGTGAATGCGTCATCGTCGTCCAGTTTATGTCTTCCACAAAAGTCCAAAGTGATTATACTCGTTATCGATGCGCTCAAATATGAATTTGGACTGTATAATGAGAACACCACCGCCGAACCGTTGCCTTATGAGAACAAGCTGGGGGTGCTCCACGAGCTGCTCCAACAGGCGCCGGATAATGCCCGCCTGATGCGGTTCAAAGCGGATCCGCCAACGACGACGTTGCAACGCTTGAAGGGCCTCACCACTGGCAGCCTGCCCACATTCATTGACATTGGCTCCAATTTCGCCTCGCCCGAGATAAATGAGGACAATATCATTGATCAGATTGTGAAGAGTGATTTGCCATTGGTCTTCATGGGGGACAGCACATGGACGGATCTGTATCCGCGTCGCTTTAAACGCGCCTATTCGTTTCCCAGTTTTGATATCTTTGATCTGGACACTGTCGACAATCAGATAATGCAGCATCTGCCCAATGAACTGGCCAGCAATGATTGGCAGGTGATGATTGCCCATTTCCTGGGCGTGGATCACTGTGGCCACAAATTCGGACCCATGCACGAGGAGATGGCGCGTAAATTGAAGGAAATGAATGATGTCATTAGGTGGGATTCAATTGAAGTTGCCCCATGGAACTCTTTGCTCATGTAAATTCATCTCTTTCAGCTCGGTTGTGGCTGGGATGGATGATGACACCACGCTGCTGGTGATGGGCGATCACGGCATGACAGCAACGGGGGATCATGGCGGTGACACTGATGACGAAACGAATGCTCTGCTGTTTGCCTACTCCAAGCAACACAAATTCTTCACGGCCAACGATTCCGGCTCAGATAGTGAAATGCTGCAGCAGGTAGAGATTAGATAACGACACTTAATCTCCTCCCACGTCATATTCAAGTACTCAAGATAACGCAACTTTGTCTTTTATTGTTTTGCAGATTGATCTAGTGCCTACTCTGGCTACCATACTGGGCGTGCCCATACCCTACTCGAATCTGGGGCTGGTCAACTTTAACATTGTGCCCGCCGTGCGTGTGCCGCACCTCAGCAAGTTCCAAACTCTGCAGCTGCACGCCTGGCAGAATGCCCAGCAGATCTATCGTTACTTCTTCAAGTATGCACTGGAGAACAAACGCACCTTCGACGAGGAGAAGATGGACAGACTGGAGACGGAATTCATACTGTTTACGCACCGTGTGAAAACCATCTATAACGAGGGAGCCTACAAGTCCTTTGTGCGAGATCTCAACATTAACCTGCGTGACATACTGAATGTGTGCCGAGAGATCTGGGTTAAGTTTGAGCCCGTACAGATGACGCAGGGACTGCTCTTCAGTTTCCTGCCCGTCTTCTTTGCCTTTCTGCTCATCAACAACTCCAATGCCAGGGACTACCACAAGATCTTCCAGTCCAAGCAGGTCTTCTATATATATCTGATAAACGTGGCGGCGGCCGTATTTGGCTATCGGTACTTCAAGAACTTCTCGTTCAAGACCCAGGAGCACGGGATCATCTTCTTCACGGGATTGACCAGCGCCGTTCTCTTGGCCTTCTATACGCTGCGCCATTGGCAAAGCATTGCCAACAATTGGTCCAATATGAAGCGTTTTGGACACTTGCCTGTGCGCTTGCTGCTCTTCGTCACCATGGGCGTCTTCTTCTCCAACAGCTTTGTCATCCAGGAGGCAAAAATCCTGTCGTATCTACTAACTGGAGTCATACTACTGCTCGTATATGAGCTGCTCCAGCTGAGCGCCCGCTTGGAGTTTAAGCAAAAGTTCAAATGGTCACAGTTCTGGCGCTCTGCTGCACTGCGTCTTATACTGGCCAGTATGTTGGCCATCTGCTGCATACGGTTCGCCTACACGCTCTTCCGTTGCCGCGAGGAGCAGGGTAATTGCGCTGACTTCACATCCGGATTCTCGGTAAAGAAGGCATCCATGGGCAAGACTTACATCTTCGCAGTTGTCATCCTGGTGGTGTACACCACCCTTACCCGTCTGTATCTGCGCTCCTGCGGTAATTTAACTGGCAATTCACCCAATGTGCTCCTGGCCCGCTATGGTCCCACTGTGGCTTCCATATGTGCTGGTGGCCACATACTGCTCGCCAATAGTGCCATCAAGAATATACAGCGCACACACATCGATGCCATGGCATTGGTTATCTATGGTCTGCTGCTGCTGCAGATTGTGGTCGTATCCTGGGCACCGCTGATGACATTCGTGATCCCGCCCAGAAACTCCAATACAATCACTGTGAACGGCAAGGAGAGCATCGTTCCAGAAATATTTCGGAAGATGAAACGCATGTACGAAGGTGACGATGCTGAGCGTCGTCATGAGATACCCGTGGTCTATGGATTGGCTACCGTCTACTCATCGATCATCATCTCGTTCAGCGTCTTTCTGGCCTTACTTATGATTGTACTGCTGGAGCCACGTGCCAGCATTGGCCTTATAGTTTGTGTTGTCGTGGGCGCCATCATATTGAGTGTCCATGGTATACTTCGCTACCGCACTGCCAAAACATTTGGTAAGTACTTCTACAAATTTAAAATTGAAACTTAGGGACTCAAAACAATCATTCTACTTTTTATTTGAGGTGTTTCCGATGAGTATTTTACGAGATATGGCCAAAAATGTGCCAAAAAAGTGACTCAAAATGCCAATTTTCACTATGTCACTCTCCTCCAAATTTCGATCTGCCATAACTTTGTCAAATATCAACCGATTTTCATAAATTTTTCAGTTTTGTCAATGGTTTCGGTCATATTTTGAAACTGCATCAAAAGTTTGTTCATTATGGCAGTTTTTAATTTTTGACTTTTTTTTGACCATTTTTCCATACTTACCCCTTGACAAAATCATCAAAAATCGAAAAATTTTAAACTGTATTTTTTTTTTGACCCCAATCGATTCTGGGACTAAATACAAGCATTCTGCTTTTTATTTGAGGTATTTCTGATGAGTATTTTACGAGATATGGCCAAAAATGTGCCAAAAAAGTGACTCAAAATGCCAATTTTCACTATGTCACTCTCCTCCAAATTTCGATCTGCCATTACTTTGTCAAATATCAACCGATTTTCATAATTTTTTCAGTTTTGTCAATGGTTTCGATCATATTTTGAAACTGCATCCAAAGTTTGTTCATTTTGGCAGTTTTTAATTTTTGACTTTTTTTTGACCATTTTTCCATACTTACCCCTTGACAAAATTATCAAAAATTGAAAAATTTTAAACTGTAATTTTTTTGACCCCAATCGATTCTGGGACTAAATACAAGCATTCTGCTTTTTATTTGAGGTCTTTCTGATGAGTATTTTACGAGATATGGCCAAAAATGTGCCAAAAAAGTGACTCAAAATGCCAATTTTCACTATGTCACTCTCCTCCAAATTTCGATCTGCCATAACTTTGTCAAATATCAACCGATTTTCATAATTTTTTCAGTTTTGTCAATGGTTTCGATCATATTTTGAAACTGCATCCAAAGTTTGTTCATTTTGGAAGTTTTTAATTTTTGACTTTTTTTTGACCATTTTTCCATACTTACAAAATTATCAAAAATTGAAAAATTTTAAACTGTAATTTTTTTGACCCCAATCGATTCTGGGACTAAATACAAGCATTCTGCTTTTTATTTGAGGTCTTTCTGATGAGTATTTTACGAGATATGGCCAAAAATGTGCCAAAAAAGTGACTCAAAATGCCAATTTTCACTATGTCACTCTCCTCCAAATTTCGATCTGCCATAACTTTGTCAAATATCAACCGATTTTCATAATTTTTTCAGTTTTGTCAATGGTTTCGATCATATTTTGAAACTGCATCAAAAGTTTGTTCATTTTGGCAGTTTCTAATTTTTGACTTTTTTTTTACCCCTTGACAAAATTATCAAAAATTGAAAAATTTTAAACTGTAATTTTTTTGACCCCAATCGATTCTGGGACTAAATACAAGCATTCTGCTTTTTATTTGAGGTCTTTCTGATGAGTATTTTACGAGATATGGCCAAAAATGTGCCAAAAAAGTGACTCAAAATGCCAATTTTCACTATGTCACTCTCCTCCAAATTTCGATCTGCCATAACTTTGTCAAATATCAACCGATTTTCATAATTTTTTCAGTTTTGTCAATGGTTTCGATCATATTTTGAAACTGCATCCAAAGTTTGTTCATTTTGGCAGTTTTTAATTTTTGACTTTTTTTTGACCATTTTTCCATACTTACCCCTTGACAAAATTATCAAAAATTGAAAAATTTTAAACTGTAATTTTTTTGACCCCAATCGATTCTGGGACTAAATACAAGCATTCTGCTTTTTATTTGAGGTCTTTCTGATGAGTATTTTACGAGATATGGCCAAAAATGTGCAAAAAAAGTGACTCAAAATGCCAATTTTCACTATGTCACTCTCCTCCAAATTTCGATCTGCCATAACTTTGTCAAATATCAACCGAATTTCATAATTTTTTCAGTTTTGTCAATGGTTTCGATCATATTTTGAAACTGCATCAAAAGTTTGTTCATTTTGGCAGTTTTTAAGTTTTGACTTTTTTTTGACCATTTTTCCATACTTACCCCTTGACAAAATTATCAAAAATTGAAAAATGTTAAACTGTAATTTTTTTGACCCCAATCGATTCTGGGACTAAATACAAGCATTCTGCTTTTTATTTGAGGTATTTCTGATGAGTATTTTACGAGATATGGCCAAAAATGTGCCAAAAAAGTGACTCAAAATGCCAATTTTCACTATGTCACTCTCCTCCAAATTTCGATCTGCCATAACTTTGTCAAATATCAACCGATTTTCATAATTTTTTCAGTTTTGTCAATGGTTTCGATCATATTTTGAAACTGCATCAACAGATTTTTCATTTTGGCAGTTTTTAATTTTTGACTTTTTTCGACCATTTTTCCATACTTACCCCTTGACAAAATCATCAAAAATCGAAAAATTTTAAACTGTAATTTTTTTGACCCCAATCGATTCTGGGACTAAATACAAGCATTCTGCTTTTTATTTGAGGTCTTTCTGATGAGTATTTTACGAGATATGGCCAAAAATGTGCCAAAAAAGTGACTCAAAATGCCAATTTTCACTATGTCACTCTCCTCCAAATTTCGATCTGCCATAACTTTGTCAAATATCAACCGATTTTCATAATTTTTTCAGTTTTGTCAATGGTTTCGATCATATTTTGAAACTGCATCAAAAGTTTGTTCATTTTGGCAGTTTTTAATTTTTGACTTTTTTTTGACCATTTTTCCATACTTACCCCTTGACAAAATCATCAAAAATCTAAAAATTTTAAACTGTAATTTTTGTGACCCCAATCGATTCTGGGACTAAATACAAGCATTCTGCTTTTTATTTGAGGTATTTCTGATGAGTATTTTACGAGATATGGCCAAAAAATGTGCCAAAAAAGTGACTCAAAATGCCAATTTTCACTATGTCACTCTCCTCCAAATTTCGGTCTGCCATAACTTTGTCAAATATCAACCGAATTTCATAATTTTTTCAGTTTTGTCAATGGTTTCGATCATATTTTGAAACTGCATCAAAAGTTTGTTCATTTTGGCAGTTTTTAAGTTTTGACTTTTTTTTGACCATTTTTCCATACTTACCCCTTGACAAAATTATCAAAAATTGAAAAATTTTAAACTGTAATTTTTTTGACGCCAATCGATTCTGGGACTAAATACAAGCATTCTGCTTTTTATTTGAGGTATTTCTGATGAGTATTTTACGAGATATGGCCAAAAATGTGCCAAAAAAGTGACTCAAAATGCCAATTTTCACTATGTCACTCTCCTCCAAATTTCGACCTGCCATAACTTTGTCAAATATCAACCGATTTTCATAATTTTTTCAGTTTTGTCAATGGTTTCGATCATATTTTGAAACTGCATCAAAAGTTTGTTCATTTTGGCAGTTTTTAATTTTTGACTTTTTTTTGACCATTTTCCCATACTTACCCCTTGACAAAATCGTCAAAAATCGAAAAATTTTAAATCCTTATTTTTGCACGCCAATCAATTCTAGAACTCAAAACAATCATTCTGCTTTTAGCTGCCATAACTTTGTCATATATCAGGCGATTTTCAATTTTTTTTTAAATGGATTTCATGTTTTGAAACTGCTTCTAAAAAACACTTTGCTCGAGTAAATTTACACCACAATTTGAAAAATGTGCCCAAAAATGTTGCCAACTTAATTTTTCTAACATTGTTTATTTCTGCTTGCAGAGACTTGTGTTCAGCCCACCTTCGCTGCTGTGGTCGGGTGGTTTATATTGGCCCACTTCTGCTTCTTTGCCACATCGCATCAGACGACGCTGTCACAGATTGATTGGCGCGCCGCCTTTGTGGGTCGCTCCAGTGCACTGGGGCAGTCACATTTCGTATCTGGTGCTCTGGTTATACTGAATACGTTCTGTGGCCCTATACTCTTCTACTGCATGTATGCGTTGCTCAGCACACAGACCTTCTCGTTGTTTGCGCTGTTTCCTAATCTAATACGCAGCAGCAGCAGCAGCACCAGCAGCAACAACAGCAGCAACAGTCGTGGCAAGAGCAAAACGGATGCATCCACTACAGCGTTGAGTGACATTGCCACAGAGGCAGTGGGTTTCGATATGACGCGGGGCGAGTTGACATTGTATGAGTACGAGGATGTGTTCCTTGGCGCCGGCTTTAAGCTGGCCACTCAGTTCTTTATGCTGCAGGGCATCAAGGTGAGCAGTTTGAGGCAGTTCTTCCGGTGACAACAATTTAAAATTGGTTCTCTTCTTTAGATCTTTTGTGCCATGTTGGCGTGCACCATTCACTGTCGCCATTTGATGGTCTGGAAGATCTTTGCGCCGCGTTTCATCTACGAGGCCTTGGCCACTTTTGTCGGTCTGCCCTCACTGATTGTGGGTTACCTGCTGCTCCTGCGCATCAATAAGGCCGTCGATACCCTCATCAAGCGCATCAACAAGGACAAATAATCTCGCTCTAATCTAATGTATTTTCCTGCTTCTAGTCGCCACACACAAAAAACACACACACAGGACCTTTTTGTATTTGAAATTTGCATTTTTGTATGCGCAGACAAGATTGTATTAGATAAGCTTTTACTAAATTATAGAGCCAAAGGTAAATGATATACGACCCCAGAGGGAGTTTGTGTTTTTTGGTGGTCTTGTTTTAGCTGATTTTATTACTGTTCTTTGTTTTTTTTTTCATTTAGTTGATTGTTTGTTGTATTACATTTAGCTAAAAATTACATTTAAAATTAGCATGCACGCGCTTTCATAGGTTCATTGAAATAATTATTTTGAATTTACATTTTAAAAGACACACGATTTTCTCATCATCTTAACAAAAATTATGTAATTTCACACGATTTAACACATAGGCAAACATAACAAATCGGACAGAAAATTAAGTAAACAAATTGTTAAGAGGTTTAACTTTCTCTTTCTTCTGCTTCTGTTTTTTTCTTTGTTGTAAGTACACAATTAAGTAACAAATCGTGGGATGAAACACAAAACAAATTGTTTACAAGTTATATTTATAGGTAATGAATAAACCAGGGATCGAATATTAGAGTTGATTTAAAAAAATATTGAAGTTCTAATAATTTCATAAAATTAATTTCTGTCATAAAAGTCCAAATTTGTTTTTTGTAAAAAAATATTTTTAAATTGAATTGTGTTCAACTGAAGATCCCTGGTATATACAATTACGGTCCGTCTGTGTTCATCTTAACTTATTATTCATTTTACTTGTATAGTATATTTAATGTACACATCATATCATTATTAAGTTAAGTTGCAGCTGATGTTATATATGCTATTTAATTTTGTTTTGATTTAATCACTAAAATTATTTACCAGGTCATTTGTTGCAGTTGCTTACAAATACATATGTTCTCGAAGTGTATATATGTGTGTGTGTACAGATTGTGTGTGTGTGTACAGATTGTGTGTGTGTGTACAGATTGTGTGTGTGTGTGTGTGTGTATGTGTCAAACGAGATTCTAGTTTTGGACAAAGGATCTACTGTCCATTGAGCACCAAAGGTGTATTATTCGTAACTCCATTTGTGGCGCCCTTAGCTACAAATTAAAGGGAAAGAAAAAACCAAGAGAAAGTAGAAGAAAAAAATCATAAGGATCTGGTGAACAAATATTTGGAAATCTATAGCCAATATATGTATATATCTCAATGTTGTATATGAAGTGATTTCCATGATGAATCAGGATCAGCACATGCAGGACAAGCGGATAGAGTTTATGTACAGCAAGAAGTGGAAAAGATTTGCACTAAAACTAAAAGTATCTTTGGCCTATATCGCAAAGCAAGGGATGAGCTCTAATTTAATGGTGATGATTGATGATAACTGAGGAGATGTGCTGCCATTTCAATCACTGTTCTCATCATATGGCTGATAGAGCTTCTCCTGTGGTGGCTGTGGGACGACTGGCGGCTGCTCTGGCTGCTTACCATGCGTCGCCGGGCGGCAGTACTTCTTGGTGGTGCTCCAGTCCTCCTTCAGTGACAGATTGAACATGGAGTAGTCAGGATCGCCGGTAACCTCCTTCACAACGTTCAAGAACTTGGGCATGCAGTTCTTCAAAGCATCACCCGTCAGCGAAGAGTACGTCTCCAGCAGCACCAGACCCTTGCAACTGCAAATGGATAACAGAATTAGATTTCAAGAATTTAGAAGTTCGTGTCTAAATAATATACCGTGGATGAGCCGGTTCCTTGTAGATATCCAGCTGGAAATATTGATTGTTGATGAGGAAGCAACGACGCTTCTTGTAGATGGTGAAGTGCGCATCGTCACGCTGTGCCAGCAGATTCATGTAATCGCGATGCGTCAGTTGGGTCTTCACCTCGATGCGGGCCTGGCCATGGACATTGGGCCGACGTTGGGTATGGATGTAGCTCCAGTGATTCTTCTGGCCACGCTTACGCAGGCGGGCCTGGACTTTGGGACCAGCGGATTGTAGATAATGATGTACCACATCAAAGTCTTGGAACGGTGGAAATTCGCTATCAGGCGGCAGCACGGCAACTACACAAATTTAATCAATCAATCAATTATTCATTTTGCGGATAGAATATGAAGATGGAATTCTTACCCAAATATTTAAGTTTGCGTGAGGTGGCTTGCAATCGATCACCAATGTCAATGCCGAGCTTTTGGCACACGGATTCAATCATGCGATTCATTTTGGTCTCGAAATTGGTCGAATTGTCAATCACATCAAAGTATGGATGTCCCACCCAGGCGGCGGCTGACTTGTAATCCAGTTCACGTGCCAGTTCAACGCCCTCTGAGCGACAGGCGTGGTCCTGTAATCGAAACCGACAACGGAAAAATGGGATTAACATGGGCAACATGAAGATAATACTTATATCATGGATAAGGCAACGTGTTTTTTTAACTCTACTTTAGTATAGTTATTACCATCAGTTGTGGTACTGATAATACTAGAATCGATTACAAAAACATATATATATGTGTATATATATATTACTGGATCTTGGCGAGATTTATGACAGTTATCAAGCAAACTATATAAATCTTATTAGCAATATAATATGGGGATAATTAAGTTATATGGCCAATTTTCTTGGATACCTGATAATGGCGCTTTCTTTTCTTTGTTTACGAGTATATTACAGTATATCAAAGAAACAAGGTGAAAAAAACGAATCAACTCAAAATATTATAAAAAATTAATGCTCACCTCCGTGGAGTAGAAATCCTCGGCACCATTTGCAGCGGATACCAAATGCAGGATTTGATTGTAGCGATTATCGCGCATCTCAACTGGATTCCATTTGTTGGCCGTCATCATCTTCTCCCACTTATCCTTTGATATATCTGCAAATTCATCATTAATATTCATATGATCATCATATTTAGTTGGGGAATCCTTCACTTACAAGCACTGGCATCCATGACGCCGCGATCACAGATGATGAGACAGTTGCGGGTACTCGAGTTTCCCAGCTCGAAATATGTATTCTCGATCTGCACCATTGTGCGTATCAGGTTCTCCTGAAATTTATAGGCTAAGCGAAAAAAAGAGAGAAATTACATAAACAAAACCATCCCAACGTTAATGACAATTATGGATAGGGAACATGAACATACTCGAATTCGATTTCAAGAAATACAATTGCAAGCAAAATTCATTAAAATGGAAACAAGGGTGGATTGAATTACTTATAAATATTATCGTTAATAATACATTTATATGTATGTATATGTAGATTAGTTCAAGAGACATACTAGTATTCTGTATGTTTATTTATGTTTTGGGGCGTCGACAGCAGCCAAGTAACATGAGCAGGCGAACTATGGACATGTAGTGGGGAAATCATGATGTCGTCTTCCACCAATTGAGAAGAATTGAAAAATGAATTTGATTTTGTTTGCGCGTAAACAGCAATAAATGATTGCTTTATTCTTAATCAATATCAAATATGTATACAGAAATGTAAACTAATTGAATGTGTCATAAATATTCGACATGGAAATAATTCCCCCTTGACTGACTGACTCATCGTACACGTTTCTAAACAATTGAACTGCACTGTTGATGTGTGTATGTGTATTTGTGTATTATGCGCTCATCGTGACAAATATATATTTGTACATATATTATAATGAAATAATTATCAGTAATGATTTCCATGAACATATGTTCATATAATATTGTTAGTTTCGAAAACTCAGCTGGAAGACGCTCAAATACTAAACACGCCATCCGGTCGTATACGTAATTCAAATAAATTCACCGGACGACAGCGGAAATAAACAGGAGCTAGGAAATCACATTGAACCGGCTTGATTTAATTGGTCAGCGCATAAAGCCTTAGCCTAGACCTCCAACATACAACAACAGAGGACACACCGACAGAGAGAGAGAGAGAGAGAGAGAAGAGAGTATGGCCGACTCTCACAGCTTCCACCAATTACATTGCACTCACACTCGCATATTTAGATGTTAGTAAAGCGAACGACAGAAAGCATAGCACACATACAAACATACTCACAGTAGGTAGTTTAAAAAGCAAAGCAGAAAAACCCACAACAGAGCAGTGCATAGCAAGTGGGAGTGGGAGGCGTGTGTGGTGAGGTAGGTTCGCTGAACGTTACGACGCAGCGGGTGGTGAATAAGTCACTGCTGCTTTCTCCCTCTTCCCCCTGCAGCTACTGCAATTGGACTCGCTCTCTCAATCTACCACCCGCTGTGAGAGTCTGTCTGTGTGTGAGTGTGTGTGTGTGTGTGGTGTTAACACACTTGTTGCGGTCTCGTGCTGTAGTATCATCGCCAGTCACGTCAGTTGCTGTGCTTGCTGTCGTTGTCGTTTCGGCGGCTGTTATTGCATTGAACTTGACTGCGAGCGCATCATGTGACGACACGAATGGAGGAATTGATCGATTGCAGGCAAGCCAAGACAGGTATGTACATAAATATACTCCCAAGGGAATGGGGAAATATAAAAAAGTTAGCGTAAGAGAGAGGGAGCTTTACGTCAGCTGGAAAATTGTTTTGGTTTTGCATTTTCATGTGTTTTTTCTTTTTATTTCTCTATTCTGCTTTGTCTTGCTGTTGTTTTTCGTGTGGTTTGTTTGGCTAATTCAATTAGCAGGGGGTGATATAAGCAAATGATGCAAAAAGTATCAATATATATTATAGACAATTGCGCAGCAGTACGAGGTTCAGTCTATAGTCCATTTACAGATTAAATTATTCTAAGATAGTTGAGTCTAATTTTTTTTTTTTGGGAATTACTAATGACGCAGATGCTCCTAAACGAGTTAGTTTGGCAATAAAAATTCTAAATATTTTAGACTTTACATATATAATTGTATAATGTATTCAATCGAATGCAAATTCTCTAATGAAAATGAATAACAAATTCATTAAGCTATTAAAAAAAAAAATAGACAAAACAATAACATTTCAGCCTAACAATAACTAACAGTATCTGGTTCGTATCCACAGATACATTTCACATAGAGCTACACATGGTAACGGCGTCTAAACTGATTAATTAACGCCACATTGCGAAGCGCAGAGCACACATTTCGTTTATAAAGCTGACAAACATTGACAGATTGACAAGCAGCCGGATAGATTGATAATGGTGTAGCAGGGGGTGCAGGCGCACTTCAACTGCGATTGAGATTCGCATCAACAAACACGTGACATGAACACACACAGACCTACGAAATTCCATTAGCCGAAATGTGAATGATAAATAATTAAATCCAATTGGAGCAAATGAAAATTGTGCAGTCAGAATGGCAAATTGGCCATGTGGCCATGATTGGCCAAATAACCGAGTCAAGGTAAAACAAACGGACCATAATTATTATAAAGCAATAATAACAACAGACTGTAATTTTCTAACGGCTTGACTTCGTCAGCATAACATTGGCACTGTCTGTTAGCATACGGCGATTAGCATAACATAGGGACTGACAGTTAACTACTTAACATAGAAATGTTAAAGTCATTTGCCGTCAACTTAATTTCTGGTTCAAACAGCCTGTGGCGAAAATAATTAAATTTTTCTTTCGTTGGAGGGGGTGTGATCTTAAGAGGCACGTGCTAGTCAGCGGCTAAAGCTGTGAAGACTGTACATGATTTATATATTATAAATACGTATATTTGTATATACACATCTCTATAGACAATGTATAGTATGAATGTCTAAATTTAAATGCCCCATTTTAAATCGCACGTATTTATTGTTGTTGTTGTTGCCATTTGCTCACATGAGCTGAGAAATACGTAGATCGCAACATATTTGCGTATGTACATACATTTGTACATAAGGATATATACGATATACGTATACGTGATTTTTCATGACATTAGAGATGTTTAGCGAAGCATATCGAAAGAGTTTATTAGTGGACACAACACAAAACATAAATATAGACGAAATGTTAGAACAATAATATTATACAAGATAAATACAAACAAACAAATACGTGAGAAACAAAATGCAAAACGAGAAGTTTTTGCATAAGCACAAATCAAAAATAAATAAAAAAAAAAAAGGGAGAAAAAAGCAAACGAAAAATGTCAACTCATCAACAGCGACGCACAGACATCTGTTAAAAACACAAACAAAAAAGAGAAATCAGACAAGTATCAGCAGAAAGAAGAAGAGCAACAAGGATAGCAGCACAATCAGCAAAGACAAACAGATCTGTTAAAGATTATACTGTTGTCCAGATAAAGCAGCACTTAACATAAACACACGCACACATAATACTGGAGCCACCCACACAGCGAGTAAATATGAGAAAGAGAGAGTGAACATGTGAACCAAAACTAGTTCAAACAAAGAACGAACTTATGAGAAAATGGTTCATATTTGATATTTGTTGTGTACGAGAAGAAACGAATGCGGAAACGAAGCGATCGATAATTGGATCGTTTGGATTATAAATTTTGTGGATTGCAAAATTGGAATCAACAGGTCGGCATATATATATATACACACACACATACGCATTAAGATAAAGGCACACACACGCGGACACACTCACCTTCGCTGCCATTCGGCTTGGAGGCAGCCTTGGCCAGGCAACGTGGACAGGATGCGGTCAGATCGATGAGACTGTGCTCCGGTGCGGCAAATGGTAGATCTTTGTATACGTAGGTGGTTGGCGTAGGTGGGTCTATTTTATATATACATACATATATGATATATATATATATACAAGTATGTAGTGGGTTGTTCCACGTCGACAGCAACTCAAATAAAATAATAATAAACAAAGAGAATACGCAATCTCTTTTCTAACCGCAATCGCAATCTACAAATATCCCTCTATAACGGTATCACATATATGTATAATATATATGTGCATATCGTTGTTGTATGTCACGCCCGGCGAGAATATCTATCACATCACACTATCACTACATATCAGCAACGAAAGCTAGGAGAGGTGGGTTGAGGTCTGGCTATTGACAGGAACCCAAAGGGGGTCTGGGGAACTCGTGACCAAAAAAAAAAAAAAAACAGCAGATTAAATTCATAATGAATTTGCCTCTATTGTTGTTGTTGCTGTTGTTGTTTTAGTTATATTATAAGTCAGGCAATTGAGCGATTGGGTAAAAGTATTATGTATTTATTTATAGCGTTAATTTCCTTATCGAGGGGGACCCTAAAGAGTTAGGAGTAGGTTCGAGGTTCCTCCCGCTAAGTACGCAATTGACAAATTAGTTTTTCAAAAAATATGCAAGACATACAAATATAAAAATGGCAAGTAAAATTGCAATATGTCACGCAATTCTTAAGTCGTAAGCGCCCCTAAGGATTCACTAGCATTATTTATTGTATTTTCTATTTGTGTGGGTGTGTGTGTGTATGTATTTGTTTAAATGTCTGTGCAAATTACGTAAATGAACTTTCATTGAAGACGTGACATTCAAGGGGGAGGCCCGCAAATCGAAAGCATTTAGTACACACTCAAATATATATCTGCATCTAGTATATATCTTATGTAGACTATAGACTATCTGCCAGATGATATATGTACATACAGTAGTCGCTGTCTGTCTGTCGCTCACTTGACTTGGCTTTGTGAGGCTATTAAAAATACGCAGATGACATACACGACAGTCACATAATCGTATAGATATAGAAATACCGACAAAAGATATACACACATACATATATTGAAAGATAGATAGATAGATTTATATATAATATAGAGTCATCAGTATCTGAATTGTACAGACTGTTGTTGAAAGACCAAAATGTAAATGCGACTACCTCCTTGTGATGTTTAAGAAAAGTAAATATTTTTGTTTTATTTTCGTTTTCGAGAAAATGCTACGACGAACTTGACAATGTGCAAAGAAGAATGAAGAAAATGCTTTTCCTACAACCTTATGAAATCAGCGAAAAACTAAAAACTATACTAAATACATTTCTAATCATCATTCAGACAAAAAAATACCATGATTAACGTAAGCTTAATATAGTGGGGAACTTTCTTTGCTTGCAAAAGTAAACTAAATCTCGTTTCTATACTAATTTGTCGTACTCAAAAATCAGGTATATATTACGCTAATTGGGGAACTTACCCTCTTTCTCGGTCAGATCAGAGAACTTGACGCCACCGCTATAATTATGGGAAAAGGGAGAAATAGAGAACAATATAGAGATTACAATTACAGTCGATAATAAAAGTAATGAAATATGCTACGCATAAGCTACAATTGTTTTCAAAAATTAAGTTACATTTGATTTTTTTTTTTTTTTTTTTTTTTAAGATTCCAAAAATTTGAACGAGAGATGAAAAATTAATCGATATTTGTATTTTTATGTACTTTATATATGCATGGCAAACGCAATCAAACTCAAATCGTTAACATCCAACTGTGAAAGATAGCGTACCAAAGTCCAAGCCGGATATGCCAGATCCATGTAAATGCATTTAAGAATTTGTCATATCTGTGCTCGGGCTGTAACTCACTTTGGTTGGCTATTTCTATTAATTCTTTTTTATATTTGTTTTTATCTTTTATTCTTTATTTTGTTTTTTTTTTTTGGGTACATTTGTGTTTGATTGATGTGTTTTAAGGCATTTACCTGAGTAGTACAGTGGCCGTTTCAGGCACGCGGAATACCTGAAAATATTTAACATGCTCATTGCTTTGTTTCGAGTTTTTTGCGGGAATTGTTTCAGCTTTCATTTTATAGCTACTATTACTTTAGCTGCCACGTAGCAGGAAAAAAGGTAGCATGGTAGGTCACATATAAAATACACATTGGCACTACTTACAACTGCCACATAGCCCCAAAAAAGTAAACCCCCGAACCATCAACAGAAAACGGAGGCAACCACACACAGTCAAAAAAAAAAAACATAACCCCGATTCCAAATTTAAATCTATGAAATATGAAACTCACCTTCCAACCAAGATTCTCGAAGAACGTGCACAAACGACTCTGGCCAGTTGTCTTGCCACCGCAGGGACCTATCGAATAATAAAAAGAAGTAAAGATAATCCAAATTGACATAATCATATTACACTTATGTAGATTTATCAACTAAATGACATCATCAACCGCTGTAGGTTTGGGGTCATAACCCTGATTGCAATTACATAGCTATGCCACAGAACCTTCAACAGAAAAACTGTCGCAAGTGCAGCGTGGAGGAAATCGTACGCAACAAATTGATTTGAAAATGAAATTGAATTCGTCGTAACGATAAAATACTTATCACACGAACATACACATTGTGCAATTCACTGTGACAGTTACCAAAACTAAGTAAAGAACTGTCGACCAGATTAGATAAAATAATGATGATCAAAAAATGCAAAGGAATTAGGGGATGGCGTCATCGCACTTAGGATGCGATGCTATTATCAAGCTCTTAAGTATCAACTGATGATTTACAACAAAAAGCATCAACTTATTAATGAAATCCGAAATGCTTTTTTTTGTCTATTTGTTATCAAGTAGGTACTTTTTTCCCCCATTATTTGGTATTTTCTGCCTGCGTCAGATTAGACAAGAGGAAGTGGGTACTGATAACGCAGAAGGACAAGACTATATACATATAATATATATGTATATATGTATACGATTTCGGAGGAATTGTAATAATTTGGGCCAAATTGAATGATTAGGCCACGCGCCAATTCGATAACTGTTGATTGTGTTGGCCACAAACAGGTTTTTCTTTTTTTGGCGGGCCCATGCGGCGTATACGCAATTTCCATTGAAATTCAGATTGAATTGAGCGAAACGATAGATTGAATCGCCGGCAACAACAACAACAGCAGCAGTATTTTTATAAGCTGTAAATTAATTGAAATGCTTGATTTGATAGCCATGATTTCCATAACAAAAAAAAACCCAAAAAGAATCGCTACTCTTAATTGAAAATGAACAACAAACAGAAAACTAAAAGTGCGTTAAATGGGGTTGGAGCTGCGCGGGAGATGGCGGCTAAAAAAACTACCCCAACGGAAATGCGAGATTTTCAGGGTCCTGGCGACCTTGACACGCTTCGAGGGAGAGCACACACAGACACAGACACTAATACACAGTTAACACTTGCCACATATCGTAAACAAACAGATACACAGGAAAAATTGAACACAAAAATAATGGCGGAAAATATGTCTTTGATTTATTTTTGGACTTACCGCCAGTAAGGACAATTTTGTAGACACGCTTGCCTTTGGCGGTCGATGATCCCATTTTGTTAAGCTTTAGATTGTACATGGCATTTGGCTTCGGTGAGGTTGATTTGTTGTTTTCCACTTGATACTGCACTCCAACAACTCCAGTTGCAGCCTCTGTCTCATCATTCGTATGCGAATTTGAATTAATGCTCGAGGTTGTCGTCGTCGAGTTCGAGTTCGTGGCGACACTCAACAGTGTCGTTCGCGACTGTTGCCCATTGGTGGTCGGTTGGACCAGGGCAGGTGACATTAGTTGGTCGGCTGTTGTTGCCATGGTTAAAAGTGTCTCAGTATTTCAGTATCAGCAACAGCTGTTTTTCTCTCCACAATCAATGTGTCGTGTTCTGTTGTGTTGTATATCCTTTGCAACGGTTCCTCTCTCTTGTACTCGGCTAACTAACCTT
This sequence comes from Drosophila quadrilineata, assembly GCA_018150725.1. Taxonomy (NCBI): domain Eukaryota; kingdom Metazoa; phylum Arthropoda; class Insecta; order Diptera; family Drosophilidae; genus Drosophila; species Drosophila quadrilineata. The sequence goes on from JAECWN010000407.1 coordinate 5,560,179, forward strand.
CTCTCTCTCTCTCTCTGTCTCTCTTGCGTTCCACGCTTTTCACTCTGTGTCGTTCGCCCGCTCTTCACTTTCTAACCGACGCAATGCACGTGCCTTTTTAGGTTATGGTTTTGATGAGACGATGGGAACTGTTTTGATGTACTGCAAAATCTGCGCAATTGTTAATTACGTACATTATTTTCTGCTATATCTATATATGAATGATGTGTGGTAGTTTCCTTCGGTCAGCTTTAATTGTTGCTGTTGTTCAATTGTTGACTGACTGGGCTATAATAATTCCTTGTTGCAGTTGTATTGTGCGCTGAATTCGTTGGACATTCTTATAATTGCTCTGAAGCGCGCGCATGTATAATACATTGAAGAACATTTATTGCCAATTATCAATGGATGATATTCTAGATGTACTATATGTATTTCAATTGGGGTGTAACACCGAAACGACCTCGGGGTCAACAACAAAGGATTCCTTATATATCACATCCGAGTTAGTGGACATCAAAGTTTATGCGTTTTATAATAGAGCACCATCTTGCACGTTTTTATTCAAAAAAGCAAAATTATACTGAGAGCTCTCTCCGACTGATGCACACACTTTATAATGATGTGCTCAATTGCTGCGTTCACCGCTTGTTCAATTGAGCTCACTGTTCTAAGAATAAATCGAACTAGTTCTCTGTAATCCAAGTGAATCTGTTGTCCAATGGAATTCTGTTAAATATTGTGTTGGTATGTTTTAAATGCTATCATTAAATGTATATATAAATTAATCACCAATAATATTATAGAATTTATTGAACAATAATGTAAAATCTATTAAATTCTGCAGAAATATGCAAGTATTTAAATATAAGGTATTTTTAATAAGTATGTTAACAGTGAGTTAACATAACATTGAAGCAGCTGTTTCTGTGGCTGGCAGTGTGATAGTATTTTTTAAATATGTCCAAATTTAGGGTGTATTTGTGACCAATTGTATTTTCGTGTGATACTTGAAGTGGAGATGCAACGACGCGCACGTATGTTACCCAAGTGATTCAGTTGTGCAATAGAAAATAAAAGTAAACAAATCAATTCGAGACAATCGTGTAATTAATACAAATTCAAAATTCTACCAGTTATTAAATCGAATTCTGTGTTTAATGCGCATTTAAAAAAACAAAAATCAAAGTCACACACGCACACACACATACACGCGAGTGAACGAGTGAACATACATATATGTACATAACGTAACATGTGTGAGCGCGAGTGAGAGCAAACGTCAACATGACAGCAACAACAATAGCAACAGCAGAGTAAAAGAGAGAGAGCCCCCAGCCAGCTGTGCAGGTCGTCGTGGTCGATTTCTGTTTTTAGGCTCCCCCGAATAAGGAACAAAATTTTCAATCGAAATTTTATTTATTTACAATCAAGTCGGAGTACAAGCGACGTATCTAAAACAAATATACATTTCGAAAAGTCATAAAATTATACGTTATCGTGATACGTGTGGCTATAGTGTGAATTAACAATATCTCTGTTATGCAGATATTAAATCTGTACAAGCTCAAGTGCATCATTTTAGACAAACTGCGTCACACTTGGACATTCGTAATATTTATCTCGAGGCTCTTCGACAGTTATTATAGGAAGGCGATTAATCAGCAGGAGCAACCGCCACACCACCACTACCATAACAACAATAACCACATTATGGATCAGGACTTGCAGGAGGAGCTACCAGAGGAGCAACAGCAACCACAACTACAACAACAACAACAACAACAACTGGAATTAGCCCAGGCAGATTTTGCAGCTCGGTTTAATGCCATTGGCGTGGAACAGATGGATGCCAGTGATGTGGAGAATGAGGATGCAGATGATGAAATTGATGTTGATGTGGATGACGATGACGACGACGATGATGACGATGATGTCGATGAGGATGAGAACGATATAAGCGATGAGGATGATTCTGATCCAGAGCTGGAGGAGATGTACTCCGATGGCGATTGGACCACATCCAATGAGAGTGAAAGTGAAATGTCCACAACCATATCGAATGTAGGACTGGGACCCTCCTCCGACATCATTGAACTGAAGCCGGGCAAACCCATCTACAAGTTCCAGCCATGTCGCCTGTCCAGGTGCCAGTTCAAGGAGAAGCATTGCATTGGTCTATTCCCACTGGCACGCAGTGGACACCGCATCATCGCCTCCAAGTCGCATCTCTATTCCCTTGGAGGCTATAATCCGCGCAGTGCGCTGACAGCCGCTAGACGCGGCAGGTGTTTGCTCTTCCAAGAACTCTGGAGTTATAATTTCGCCACAAATCAATGGAAGCTGGAGCTGAATGCGGACAACGCCAGCAATATGCCCACAGAATTGGCCTCCAATGCGCTTGCCATTCACAACGATGTGCTGATTGTGAGTATATCAAACAGGGAAGGGGGTGAAACTGTGTGTGTGTGTGTGTGTGACAGAAATAGATGCGACTCTGCATGTGTGTGTGTGTGTGAGAGAGAGAGAGAATATCATTCATCGCATGTTAGAGGTGACATACGAACGCAATGAACGCCCCCGCTAAGCCATTGCTAAACTAGTTTCGTTTTGTTTTGTTTTGCGTTTTGTATACGCAGCGTAATCGTAATCGTTATCGTGCACAGCACGAACGACATTCGACATTCGTCGTTATTTGCATTCGTCGCCGTCGTCGTTGTCGTTGGGCGCCCGATCAACATTGGGCCTGGGCTCAATGCCACGCCCGTCAAACACAATACACGTTGCCTGCTCATTGTTGTGTGCATGTGCATGTGCATGTGAATGTGTGTGTAGAGTGTTTGTTGTTGTTGTTGCCATTGTCGTCCCCCTCTCTTTTGGTTTGGTTATTCGCTCTTGTGCTTTGTTTATGCATTCTAAACATACGAGAGACAGTCAAAATGACAAAACAGCTGCGCACTATCTGTTAGCCGCCCCCCGTCGCCCCCATTCAACGATAACTGGCGTCACTGCTAATATTGCCATCTCTTTTATGCGCATGCCCAGCGACAGTAGCAGCAATACGATAGATGTGTATGTGTGTATGTATGTAGCTCATCCCTCTTGGCAACTACGCAGTTGTTGTTTATGTTGCTACTGCTACTGCTGCATGCAACAACTTGTTTACCCAGTTTCTGCCCCTGCCTCGCTACTACTGTCCCCCCGCAAACTAACAGCCTCCCTTCTGGCAAAAGCATTAGCTGCCAACAGCTTTGCTCCAAGATGCGCGCGCTTTTTGTTTTCATCGCACTCTCTCCATCTCTCTTAGAGTCTCTATCTCTCTCTTTGTCTCTTATGGCATTTGTGGTTTTCATTGAAGCTGTGACTGTGACTGGCGTCTGATTGTCTTTTGGTGGCGTGTTTTGCTCAATTTACATCAACACATTCACCTGGCAGCCACAAAATTATGTTTGAAATTTATGCTTGCAACTGCAACCAGACATGGCTATGACTTTATGGGAGGATAGTTTTAGGGTTTGCTTTAGGTTAGAGGGCAATCTCTATTGGGAAACTACTTGGGTTTGCATTATGTATGTATGCTGGTTCGTTCTACAATTCATTGAAGTCCACAATTAATTTTCATTAGAAAGTTAATCATAAAACATGACTATAGACCCGCTTTCCCTCATCTCACAGCTACACAAAGAGAGAGATACAGTTTGTATATATAGAGAGAGGGAGATAGACAGCGAATCATAGAGAGAGACACATCGATCATAAGAGAGTGTGAGTAACAATAGTGACTAAGAGGAGAAAGAAGAGAGGAGTAGGTTGCTGTGTGGATAGATACATTTCTGTGCGCTAACATACTGCGGACACATGTTTCCGCTTATCGGCAACTCTCGGCGTTGAAGCTGCTGATAAGCGTTTTCGTGTTTGTGTGGCATATCTGCTAATTGTATGCCACAGCAGCAAACAGACGGACGGACAGACAGAGGGAGTAGCTGTTACTGTTGCAGCTGCAGGCGCGTGCATTTTATGCGTTTCCGTTGCGTTTGAAGAGATCACAGGCGAAAAAATACGAGCAACAATAATAACCAATCCCTCTCTGGTTTCCCTGACAGTCTCATGGCGGCACTGGATATCCATTTGGAGAGTCATGTTCGAACGATTGCTACGTGTACCGCACTGGCGATGCTGGAGCTCGGGTGGAGCTGCTTAAAGTTAGCGGAGATTTGCCCACAGCACAGTATGGTCCAGGGATCGTCATACACAAGCATTACTTGTACACGATCGGAGGCACGACAGGCTTCGATTACTCCTGTGATGTGTATCGGCTGGATCTGCGCACCAAGGTGTGGGAGAATGTCTATATATGCCGGCCAGAGATGCGTGACGATCCGGAGGGTCGCTATCGTCATGAGGTTGTGTACGATGGCAAGCATATCTATGCTCTTGGTGGTGGCACATCGAACTCCGTGTTCGATCTGCAGAGGATTCCGGCCTACAATTTGGATGCCAACAAATGGGATTACTTTGATACGTTGCCAGATCGCCATAGTGTGGCCAGCGGACAGAATGACAAGGGGTATCCGAAGCCGCGCAAATGCTTCTCCTGTGTCCAGCATCAGTCGTCCAATGGTGATATCGAAGCCTTCATCACGGGAGGTCTACAGGTGGGTAGACATAATAATTGTAATCTGTAGATTATGCTAATGTGATTTTCTTTGTAGGGTGACTTCTCCACATATTTCTCGGACATATGGAAGTTGAACCTACGCACCAAGCAATGGACGATCATAAACACGGCTAGTTTACCGCGTCCTTTGTACTTCCATTCGGCAGCGCATTCGGACAATGGCTGCATGTACATCTTTGGCGGCATTGAGTACAATGATAAGGAGATGCGTCGCCGTAACGATCTCTACAAGATGTGGATGACCATACCAAAGCTAAGTGAAATGTGCTGGGATGCCATAACCTATTACAATGATAATCTCGATCTGTATGAACGCAAGGACCTACTCAGAGCTGGCATACCTAAGAGGTTTATAGAGCGTCTGCCTCCCCAGCGTTTGAGGGATGCAAATGAGCCGAGCACCTCTATAATGACATCACTTTACTCCATCGCGAAACGTGCCCGACCCCAAATGCAATAATAGGCTACTCACCTAATCCCATATACTTCCTGGCTCCCATGTCCCGCCTGCCCAACAATCAACCCCGACCCCAGATGGAATAAATTTTAGTGAGCGTTTGCCCCTGAGTTGCAGTTACTTTCGATTTACACATTTGTTTATTTTAAAAAGTGAATTTAACAAAACATAAGAAAACAAATTAAAAAATTAATTAGTTTTGAGCGCGCGCTGTGATCGAATACGAAGGACATTTATATTTATATATATATATCTATACATATGTGTATTTTGATATTTCGTAGACTCGAGCTGATGAAAAGGCAAAGAAAAGATTCAGATATGATAATGACATGTTAAGCATGTAAATACGAATGTAATTAAGTTTAGATAGAGGAACGATAAAAATACTATACGAAAGGTGGCAAATTTCTAAACAACCAAAACAAATAAGAATTATTACATTTTTAAAGGACCTCCCCAAGCTTACAGTCGGCGCACAATCCCAAACCTCGTCTCCACACCGATTAAATACTCTGGAATCTAGAGTCTAGTTGCTTACAAATAATAACAGTATATCTCACCACCACCATTTTCAAGTATTTTCTGATTTGTTGATCCACCTCCACTCCAGCTTCCCCCACAAAAAATGCACCCAACCTTGAAGGCTACACCAAACAATGTCATATAGTGGAAGTATCTTAGGTAAGCAGAGGCAGAGGCAGGCAGTTTGTGAGTTATAGTATAATACTACATATATGTATACTATAATAAATATTTATATGTTATATGTTAAATATGTGTACATATGTATGTGCATACATATATAGTATGGGACTTACAGACTGCCCGATTTTAGCAATTGTTCGAGTACTTCCAATGTATTTTTTGTCAAAGTGTACATAATGATTAGGACGTAGTAATTATTTAATTAAATCTTAAGATTACGTCTGAATTGTGGTAACTTGCAAGGCGCTCGAGATCAGAGAGACAGCCGCCGCAATATATAAAACAATTTTTGCTCGATATTATATATATATAAATATATATATTTAAAAAAACATATACATAAATATTTATGTATATTTATTAGCCCAGGCTACATTTGGTTGAATTTAAGTTAATAAAGTTTTTAATGTAATAATAAGTGTGTTAATGCATTTGTCAAGGAATTTAGGATTATTGCGCCTCGGATTTAATGGCTTCGTTTAAGGAGCAGGACTTTCTCCAACTCTTCGCACGTATTGCGTCGTGTTTGACCCAGTTTGTTGTTTTGTTTATTGTCCTGCGACGAAATTTCAATTCATGAATTCAAGTCGGGGAACTGCATCGACATCGGGGGTTCACAAATTCACTCATGCGCAGTTGCCAAATTGCACCCCAAAACATAATAATAAACAATCTGAATGAGAAAATGCTGCTGAGACGCAATAACAGGTAACCGAAGGCATGTCGTCTCAGCCTTGGTGGTGGAAACTGTTGCTTCCTTCCCCTATTACACAAAGGAGCAGGCCTGAAATGCATTTGGAACTGCGTAATATAACCGTGACCTGGTTTATCTCGAAACCATGACGTCATAAGGACACGCTGACTGTACTATGGCAATTATCGCATACGATAGCCGGAAGTGGTTGCATGCTCTGTAGTTTTGCACCACACATTATCTGAAACATTAACTTGGATATATTTCCAGCTATAAATTAATAGTGCTCTACTGCATTTCCAACTCAAAATTTATCATAACATTTAAATTGCGCGCGCTGACTCATAAAGAGGCGCCATTCTGTTAAGTTTTACAGCGCTGTTAGTTAACATTGCAGCACTTTCGTTTCGGGCTGAATGGTAAATACTGATGTGTTGTGGGCGTGAATTGTTTGTGCATTGTTTTTAGCGCAGCAAAGTCGGAAGAATTATTCTAATCAACTAAAAATGCTGAAACCAAAGGCGCTAACACAAGTACTTAGCCAAGCGAACACTGGCGGCGTGGAAAACACACTGTAAGTTGTAATTAACTTAACATAGGTTGGCAACACGGCATTTATTTACATTTTCCACAGATTGCTTAGTCAGGAGGGTGCTCTGCTGGCGTACTCCGGCTATGGGGATAAGGATGCGCGCATTACGGCGGCCATTGCCAGCAATATTTGGGCTGCCTATGAGAAGCACGGTCGAAATGCCTTTCGTGAGGACCGTCTGACCTTTGTACTGATAGACTGCGAGCGCGGGCATGTGGCCATAACACAGGTAAGCCAGGAATTACCATAACATAATGGCAACCCCATGTTAACCTATTCTCTTGTCAGGTGGCCAATGTCTTGTTGTGCCTTTATGCCAAGGAACATGTAGGACTCGGCATGCTTAAACAAAAGACTATGGCCTTGGCTTCCTACTTAGAAGGATCGCTGAAACAGATATCCGCCTCATAGTGAAACTCAGGCCAAAAAGTCACCCCATTAACTTTTGTTTTTCCTAGTTATAAGAAATATGCCAAAATAAAAGATTTAGTTTTTGATTGGAAATAAAAGTAGAATGGTTTATTTAAGCAGAAATTGTTGTGTGGTACATATTTTGTAATTTGTTTATAAAGTATATTTAGTTACTAAACTAAACATTTGCTCCTTTAAGCTTAATATTTAAGATTTACACACTTATTCGATGGCATACAGCTTCAGGGTGCGATCCATGCTGGTGGAGGCCAGATACTGCGCATGTTTACCGAACCTGACGCCAGTGGCAAGTGCTGTATGATCATTGAACACCTTCAGATCCTGCCACTGCTTGCACAAGTAAACTCTGCAATTACAAGAAGGTCACAAAAATCAATATATATGAAATTACGAACAGTTCCCTCCCTGGCAACCGCATAAACAAACTCAATGCGAGGAAAACCTCAAGACCGTGAAAAATGAAGAAAATTAAAAGGAAAACTTATCGGAAATACGAAGGCGAGTTTAAGTTATTAACAATTCGAAATTAATTATACTATATCATATTTTACAGATTACATAAAACCGGAGGACTATGTGGATCCCAATGCTCCCAAGCCGATCAATCTTAGCATCGAGGATTTTAATGCGGTTAGGATACGAATTATTAATATTATTACATTTCCAACCAAGTCGCTGTTCCTTTCCAGCGTGGTGAGGTCGCTAATCCGCGTGCTCCTTGTGTGGTAACCACCATAGATCCCGATTATATAAAGGATGCCAGTTTACAGCGTTTGGCCAGAAAATTCCGAATGAAAACGTAAGCTAACCACCGTTTCCCAGGATTACCTCTTTAATACCTCTCAATATATCCAGGGATATTCTACTGTTGCGGGATATAACCCGCAATAAATTCATGTCCTACTCCACCCAGGAAATGTTCCTGGACAGAAAACGTGAGGTGGAATATCAGAATCAACTATACGAGCAGGCACAACAATTTCACAAGTTTGCCGACGAATCTCTAATGAAGATGAAGGCAAATGAATTCAAGAAAATGCTGGAGGCGCAAGAGAAACTCAAGAAACTGAAGGAGAATAAAGTGGCCGAGGAGCTCAGCCAAGTGAAGCTAGAGCATCAGCGTATCCTCATGGAGGTACAGGAGGTCTACGGACGTTTTCAGTATTTGCTGAAGTTGATTAGCTACTTTGATGACACAGTTGAGCAGCAATCGGAACAGGTGGACGACGACAAGTTGACCATGCCGGCGCACATTGTCAGCATGGAGATTAGCGAACGTCAGCCGGCTGGCCTGGAGCAGGTGACCCAAGTTAAGGAGTACATGGATCGAGTGGTCAAGCCATATCTGGCCAAGCGCAACCATTTGGATGCGGACATTTGGATTAAGGGTTACGAGAGAAACCGCATGAAGGTTTCCAATTACAACAGACGCTTCACACAGCTGGCGCTGCTCAATCATATTGTGGGCATACTCCATGACAAGGCAGTAGGTCTAAGGGAAACTCCCATGAATGGATAGCCTCAATAATTTTGTATTTCCTTGCCAGGAGAAGACCCAGAAACGTAATGCCAGTGCCGTGGTGTTTCTTAAGCAACCAGATTTCCTGCAGCGTCGTCTGGCTGCACTGCAGCAACGGGCTCACGATATCTTCAATGACTTTGAGCAATCCTACTGCAAGGAGTAAGGGATTCACTAGGGCACTAGCTTCACAAAAGGATACTAATTTGTTCCTTTGCAGCAAACTGAGCATCAAGTTGTCTAGCATTGTGCCCGTTATCCTGAAGCAGTTGCAGAACAAGGTGCAGCCGGAGCAGCAGCCTAAGAAGGAGACCGTTAAGGCTCCGCCACAGAAATCCTCCAAGCAGTGGCGCACTCTGCAGGATATGCAGACTCCTGTGGCCAGCGCAAAGACTGCCATCTACAAGGATGAACAGGACACCACTCTGGCCAAATTGGAGAAAGTGCAGACCTATGCCTTGGTAAGCCCAGTCAGAGCTGCCCCAGAGGAATCTCTTTAATGGGTTTCTTTTTGTTGCAGGAACTGCTAAGGAAACTGGATGCTATTCCTCCGGCTGACCTGCGTCGGCTGGAGAAATCAGTGCGTCAGCGTATAGCCAAGCAAAAGGAAATGTCTCGCCGAGCTCTGGTCAAACAGAATCGTCTGCACAACTGGATGGAGCACTTCAGGAAGCACCATCGGCTGTTGCAGGCACAGCGTCAAAAATAAAACACTTCTAATCCTCAATTAAATCAAATTATGCTCACCTGACATCCGTGCCAGCGATGGCCAGATAGGTGCCGCTCTGATCGAAGCAGAGATCCTTGACTTCATAGCCATCGTCCAGTTGAATCGTCTTAAAGTTCTTCAGCTTGCGCAAATCCCATAACTTCACACAGGCATCATCTGCAGCCGTTGCCAGATAGTAACCGTTCTCCGAGAAGGATATGGCCGATATGGGTCCGGTGTGTCCGGGGAAATTGGCTACATTGCTTTGTTCCTTCAGATCCCAAATCTTCACTTGTGAGTCAACTGTGCCAGTGCCAAAGATTAGTCCATCAGGATGGAATTGAGCCGTGGTCAGGCCGACCTCTGCCGTGTCGATGACTTTGGTCAGCAGGCGTCCGGTGCGTATGTCCGAGAATGCCCAGTGTTTGTCCGATGATGTGGAGAGCAAGTAGTCGCCAGTGGGATGCAGTGAGAGGCCGGTGACGGGTCCCTCGTGGCAGCGGAGCAGCAGTTGTGTCTGGGATGTGGGCACATGCCAGATGCGTATGTTCATGTCTGGGGAACCGGTGATGACCGTATCTTCATTGGGATGATAAATGACCTTGGTGATCTTCTTGGTGTGTCCCTTCAGTATGGTGACCACCTGTTCCGTATCCTTGTTGAATACCGTAGCGTTCTTATCATTGCCTCCAGTCAAAATCTTGCTGTGATCGGCGCTGTTGATGTCCAAGGCCAAGATACCCGGCACAGAAGCCGAATGCAGACCGGGACGCGAGGCAACCGTAAGGAAGCTCTTCACTTGATCCGGGGTTACCAGTTCTTCGGGTACAGTGCGCCCACGCTTCTTGCGCTCCTGTGTCAGCACAGTGGCCTTATCCTGCAGCTTCTGTATGACATCCACACTCATGCCGGCCTGCTCCATTTGATGAGCACCGCCGCTGCCAGCCTCGGCAGCCAAGGCAGGTTCCGTAATCATTGAGGACGGGGCATTCGAGATGCCGGCCTGAGGTTTCAATGTCGCCAACGCTTCACGGGCCGCTGTTAACTCCTTTTTCAGGCGGGCAATCACACGACAGGCGGCATCATGTTGGTACAGGGCATGGGAGAGCTCCTGTCGCGTGGTCTGTAGCTGCTGGCGCTGTGTGAATGAGTGTATCATCAGAGCGTCCCATTCGTCCTGCATGGTCTTCAATGTTGCCGGTATGCTAGTGGCACTTGGCGGCTTCGGCTTGACTACAGCCGGTGTCTTAATTTCAATGAGCTCCTCCTGCTTCAGTTCCTTGCCGTTGATCGGATCGCAGCCGTTCTCCATGATGTACTTCTCAATGACGCGCCTTTCGAAAACGGCGCCCGAAGACGGAGAGACGACGGGAGCCTCGGGTACTTCGTTTGTAACTGAAAACCCATGAAATAATGAGTATTTAACATATTATTATACTTTAAACTACTTACGTGCACAAACCAAAGCCATCGCGAATAGTTTTTATCTGTTTGCCACCGATTTGAATTTGTTTTTCTATACGTTTTCTATACACGTTTTCTAGTAGAGAGAAACAAGCGCAAAATTTGTCGGCAAATGTAGCTTCTTCTTACACAACTGCCATTCACAGCGAAACGTTCAAATATCGATACGCGTCTATCGAGTAACTTCATAATGATTGGCAACATTGGTCAGCAATCAGCTGTAGTTTATAGTGAATATTACGCGTGCAGCACGCATATTTTTCTCAGCAGTAAAATTATTTAAGTTTTAAGTGAAAGATGTTAAAAAATATAGTGCAGTGGAGATCATGCAAGTTAATATTGTCCAATACTGCTGTTTGTCGAGTCGGTGCTGTGCGCGCATTAAAGAAACAAGCCAATGAAGGCACTTTCCTTGATGCTCCGGAACCGGCAACGCGGAAGCATGTGAATCCCTTTGCACAGGCGTCGTCAATGCCACTGCCGGAAGACTCAGTTGAGGAAACGAAGGAGGAAAGGGAGAAACGGCTGAAAGTTTTGCAGTTGGAGGCTGATATAGCCTCACAGGAAGGGCGCCGAGTACCTCCGCTGGAATTCTTCAAGGATCAGCATTGGGAGCATGTGCTTTCACTACCATCGAGGTCTGCACGTGCCAAGTACTATGCATACCTTTGGCAAATCGACATGAAGCGGGAGTCTGAGAAACTTAAGAAGCAGCAACGGGCCGAAGAGGCGGAGATACGTGTGGCCGAAATACGCAAGGAGCGGGAGGAGAACAACCACATCATCTATGGCATAGGCCACACCTCGATGTTCCTGCGGATCTACGATAGCACCATCAACCATTGGCAGAACAATCGTTTGACCAGAGCCATGCAATTTGCACCGAAGATAGTCATGGATTGCTCCTATGATGCCCACATGACCCATAGGGAATCCTTGAATGCCGCCAAGCAACTGATGCTCTGCTTCGCCGAGAATCGTGCCAATGACGAACCCTTCGATCTGCACTACTGCAATGCCACCTTCGAGGGCAGCTGCATGCAGAGCCTGCAGAGATACATACCCACCATGCTGAATCCCGAGTTCCCCATGAATATACACAGCCAGTGTTTCACCGAGTTGTTCCCCAAGAATCAATTGGTCTACTTGACGCCACACTGTCGCGAGGATCTGGTCACCTACAATCCGGATGATGTATACGTTGTGGGCGCCATGGTGGACACTGTGAATAATGAACCCCTCTCTCTGGCCAAGGCGAAACGCTTGGGTCTGCGCATGGCACGTCTCCCATTGGACCGGTACATGCAATGGGGAGCCGGTTCTGGGAAATCTCTGACCCTCAACCAAATGATTAACATCATGCTGGATCTTAAGAATACCGGCAATTGGGATGCTGCACTGCAGCATGTGCCGCGTCGCAAGGTTATCGACATGGCCAGGCAGCAGTTCCAAGATCGTCAGACTCTGGCCAAGCGGGCCAACAAGTTCAATGTACGCATTGATCAGCTGCTCAAGGATGAGTATCCGCGAGACAGAAACGAGGTGACCTCATTCGGTAGTCCTGAGAAGTTGAGGCATCACAAGGATGGGCTTGACTTCAATTTGGATAACTGGGCAAGGGGCAACAAGAAGAAGACGAGACAGGAGAATAGTTAACGGGGAATGCTCTTTATTGGTATATAAGTTATATAATTATAATAAAATTAAGAACATTGTTGAAACTAAGTTGAAGTTAAGATATATTATCAGATTTCTTCTGCTCTTCATAGGTATCCGCAGTCTCAGTTTCAGTCTCTACTGGCAATTCCTTGGGAAATTCATCCAGCTGCTCCTTGGGGTCATCCTCAACTATTTCTGTTATTTGCACACCCGTATCCTTGGCGTCATCTGGCAGTTCCAGAGTAGTTTCCTTTTCCGGCAACTTCTCGCTTGCTTCAGTCACACAATTGTCCACTTCGTCTTCATTCTCATTCTCATTCTCGTCATCATCATTATCTTTAATCTTCTCCTCTTGAAAGTTATCATCGCCGTCCTTCTCGGAGTCGGGAATTTTCTTGTACTTCAAAAACATATTGCTGCTGTTCAGAGCCTGATAGTTGATGCAAGGACGCAAGCCCGATTCCTTGAGCAGCTTCCTGATCTTGGTTTCGAATTCCTTGACATGCTCTTTGCGCTCCACTGTCATCAACTTAGTCTCCATGATGAACAACGATTTCTCGCGGAGAGCACCAAAGAACTCCTTGCCCACGAACTTGTAAAAATTCCACGCCAAGAATCCTATATCGAAGTGCTCCTGCCAACGTGGATCCCCCTTTTGGAGATCGAACATGTCCAGAGATGAGATGTAATTCACTTGGACCTTGGGCACTTGGATCCAGGGTTTGTCATAGCTTTCATGTGCCTCGGTAATGTCCGCCTCGTTGTGGGTCAGCAGAGGCGTCATTAGCAACTGTGTGGCTCCATAGCGCCTGGAGATGGTACTGTCGTGCTTATAGACGGTTTGAGTTTGGAGCTCATGGAATATCTCGAGAAGATTGCGCTCAGTTATGTCCGTGGCCCGGTAATCGTTGATGCCATGCTCCGAATGATGCATTTGCTCCTCGGAGGTGCGCAGTCCAAAGGCACAGAAGGGTCCGGTCTGCATGTCACCCAAATAACCGCGATGCACAAAACTGGGACCATTCCGGGCAATGGCGGCGGCCAAGGTCTTGTTGGGTTTGCAGTGCTCATACTCTGGGAAAACGAATGCGACTCCAGATTCCCGCCAGTAGCGATACTCCTGGGAGCAAATCTGCTCTCCACCACGATACTTGAGTGTCATGCACAGATCCCAATCGAAGGCACCCTGACGATGATCGTAGCGAGTCTTGAGGAGGCTACGCAAACGCTGCTCCCAATATCGTTGTATATCAAAGATCTGTTTGTCATTGGGCTGCCAGAAGCTAAAGGCCGTCTCCAAGCCGTCGCGCTCCTTGTACTTGAGTCGATCTATGTTGATGACGGGCGCCAGACGACGACGCACATCCTCATCGCAAACGATGAGCTGCAAGGAGCGTGCCTTGGCCGCCATATAATGATGGGAGCTGGGACGCAGCATCGTATTGCCGAAGATGTCCATAAAGAGATGTGTCTTGCAGACCAGACTGAAGGACTTGGGTGGCTCCAGCGCCAGCCCCAGCAGCAGCATACTTCTGGCCATGATTTCCTCCGATGCCTCCAGCACATAGAAGTTGAGTTGCGGCTGACGGGCATGAGTATAACGTTTGGCCAGTGTCTTGATGATATGACGCGGATCGGCAGCTCCACAGAGGAGTATATTGAGTGCAGCCGGCGTATCATCTCCATCTGCTGGCGCTGCATCTCCGCCTGCCTCTGCTGCAGTCTCAGCAGTCTCAACCTTATCCGGCAGCTTGAAGGCCTTCACATACTCCTCGTACAGATCCAACGCTGAGCTGATGCCCCAAAACATTTTCTGCTTGAATTTTAACTGAAATAATTCCGAGTTCTAAATCTGAATCTGAATAATCTCCGATAGCCTCCGTTTCGACTGCGACGATGTTTACGATTGCTGAGACTGCTGCGATTTGCTGTTTATTTGATTGACGTTTGTTGCCAGGACGACCCCGACCTCCGACCCGGCTACAGTGTCTATTGAGCTGTTGTCCTGGCAACTAGCTATCGCTCCCCTGCCCTTTACTGCTTTGCATACAGAAGGATCTCCTGCTCCCCCGCGTCCATTTGTTTGAATTGCATTTATTGGCTGGATTAGAGAGCATTCGTTGCCCATGGCGGAAATTGGTTTTCGATATCAGTGCATCCAGCAGCCAGCAGGCAAAAGAGCAAATGAAAAGGGAAACTGGACAAAGGGCAGACCATGGGATGGGAGGAGGTAGAGTGGGGCGACATCATTGCAAGGATATACTTAAGGATACTCTGCGCCAGCATAATCGTAATGCATTATTCAGCATTCGCTGTGCTCAGCTTTGCTCTGCGTTGCTTTTAGCTGATTGGCATCGCGTCGTGCTCCCAGCTCCAACTCCTTGGGGGATACTCTGCTCCAATTTCAAATGCAATGTACTCGGAATTTCAACTAAAGCATCGAGTTGCAGATTATATTTAAATTATTATTTGCTTACGATAAACAAATATTATGGAGAGCTACAGAGACAGACCTAAGAGGTGCTTGGATACCCTGTAAATCGCAGTGATGGGATATACAGTGATTACTCAAAGTGCATGAAATTATGATGAATATCGCATTTCATCAACTGCCCAAAATTATGCTACACAAAATATTGCATTTGCTGAGCTGCACATTTTTTTTTTTTTTTTGAAGGGGCAGCAGAGGTTGGAGTGGAAAACGTTAAAAAGCATTTGCCTCTTTGAGCTTGTGGTCAACCAAGTGGCTTACTTAATCCTCATCCGTTGAGTACAGTTCGTTAGCCGAGTTGCCAGACTCGATTTTGTTAGTTTATTTATTTTTTTTTTTTTGAGTTTTGTTGGCAACTTTCTTTTTGAATTTCGTTTTCGTCCGCACAAAGTTCTTAATACGTACTTATTGCTGCTGCCCCAAAGTCCTGACTAAAGTTAGGGCATTAGAGTTCGCAGTCAAGTGGTAGCAGCAGCAGAGGAAGCAGTAGAATACAAGTTTTTTGGCAGCAGCTTGTCTCAATGGTGTAATAGTAAACTCTGCGTATACGTCATATTCAGGTTACGTATACGCAGTGTATAATGAGTAGAGATTATATACGTTGCTTGCACTCAACTTGTGCTGCATGGGCACTTTGGAGGGCTCTCACCGACTGATGTAATCATCACAATATGGGCAGGGGATGTGGATCTGTGGATGGTGGGCGTGGTACAGAGTGAGAGAGAGAGAGAGAGAGAGAGAGAGAGAGAGAGAGTCGCATTGGAGCATCGTACATTGTTGATGGTACTCAATTAGTCAGAGGCAGAGCTATGCACTTCATTTGACTGCGGTTCAATAAATTCGAGCACAAAGCAAATCTAATGCCTTTCATACGGCTCACAATTCATCAAGTTCTCAGTTTTCAATGAGTTTTTCACTCATCTCGCTCACTCTCATTCTCTCTCCCTCTGTCTATCTCGTTCGACAAGTGGCAGTTGCGGTTGCCTGATGAAAACAAAAGTAATTAGAGCCAGCGAGGCCTCTGGCAAAAAAAACGAAACGAAAAGGCTAAAAGAATGCCAGACAATGGCAGTGCCCCCAAAGGCAACAAAAAACCCTCCCATGCCACGCGTCCTCAACCTCATTCAGCACAAAAAAAGAGGAAGCAGCAAGAAAGAAGGGTTAGTTAAGCTTTGCGGTTGTTACAATTTATACCCAGAGGTTTCGGGAAAACGAAATTCATTTTAAAGCGGAGATGGGCACAACATTTTCCCAATTGCTGTGTACATGGCTGTCATATCATTATTATTTCTCCATTTCTCTATAGACTCTCTACCTCCGCCTACACATCTCCTGCGTCTCTGGCAATATGGGAAAGGTCATCATAACAATTGGAAATGTGCGCGCCACATGCGACTTTGTTTTGGGTGCCCAAACAAAAGTTTGAATAACAATCGATAATACCGAGTATTTGTTTGTTTGTTAGCAGAGCACCATAATGATTATTTTCTTTTATTGTCTGCCTCGCTCAGGATCAGGCTCTGGCTCAGCCTCAGCCTCAGCAAGGACTTCATGAAAATGGGGGGCCTGTAGTCATCTGTTCAATGTCATTCATTCAGCGCCCGAAGCCTAACCCACATTTTGGGACTCAGGTTGCCAGCTTATGCTCCAATTTCCCACACATACACACACTCATACTCACATATACATACGTATACATGTACATATATACACACATCTCTCTCGTGCCTCCCCCCCTAGACCCCTTCGGCATATTCTCTTTCACTCTGTCATTTGTTCTCTGTTATCAACTGGATTCATTGTCAATGTTTTCCGCAAACTTTTCTCATTAGACAGTGCAAACAAAATAACTGAGTCTGCGGTTTTTCTGCCTGCCTGCCTGCCTGCCTGCCTGCCTGTTCCCCTGTCCCCCTGTCCCCTGTCCCCCTGTCCCCCTGTCCCCCTGTCCCCCTCTCTACCATCTCCTGCCCATTTGCTATTTGCTGATTTGGCCCACTTTGTTAGCTGTTGGCATTTGTTTGACATTGCCATGGCTAAATGGTGTCATAATGGCCAGCATCACCATCAGTACCTTCAGCATCATCAACATCACCATCGTCAGCATCGGCATCAACATCAACGACTGGAATTGCATAATTAAATGTTTTCGATTAAAAGCGCACCAAACTAATTGTCTCACTTCACTTCTCATATTTACATTTCTCAATCAATCACAACATTGTGCTGAAGTCCTCTAATTCGTATTCAATTTACTTTCTAGGACATAATGCCAACAAGATGCTGGCAATATGTACATATGAATCACCAGGATATTTGTGCAAGTCAAACAAATTTTGGTCCAAATCCACTCAGGTAAAGTTTTTCATAAAAAAAAAATTGGGCCAAATTCAAAATTACAAAAATGAAAAATTTCCTCATGCAGTTCGAATATAACAGGTTGGCTGATAAGTCCCCGGTCTAACAAAGAAAAACACATTTTTCTTTGTCAAAATTCGTTTTTATTATTCACCATAGTTCCCTTCAAGAGCGATAGAACGATTATAACGACTTCGGTTTTGCCTCAAAATAGGCCTCAGTTTCGGCGATCACCTCTTCATTGCAGCCAAATTTTTTCCTTGCGAGCATCCTTTTGAGGTCTGAGAACAAGAAAAAGTCGCTGGGGGCCAGATCTGGAGAATACGGTGGGTGGGGAATTTTTTCCATCGTTCTCAATGACTTATGGCACGTTATGTTACTTTAAGCTGTACAGATCATTCACTTATTAAATTTCATTACTATTATCCTTATTGAGGAGCATCGACCGATATAATACAAATATTTTGTAGCATACTTTTTGGGGCTGTCAAAAATCACTAAATGCAGGATAATTCAAAAAGTATAAGGACGATTTGAATGTCCTTTGGACCAGATTGTTAATATTGTTGAGTAGCGGCGATCGAAACAATAAAATTTTTTGTAGCATACTTTTTGGGGCTGTCAAAAATCACTAAATGCAGGGTAATTCAAAAAGTATAAGGACGATTTGAATGTCCTTTGGACCAGATTGTTAATATTGTTGAGTAGCAGCGATCGATACAATAAAAATTTTCTGTAGCATAATTATTGGGGTCGTTAAAAACAAAAAATAGTTGCACACTATCGGGCGTTGTTGCATACTTTCGGGGACTAAAACTGAAAATTCTAGCATACTTTCGGGCGTTTAGACGCATCCTCCGAAAAATTGTAGCACGCTTTAGGGCGTTGAAGCGCATCGATCGACACAATAAAAAAACTGTAGCTCACTTTCGGGAGTTGAAGCCCATAGATCGGCAAAACATATTGTAGCACACATTCGGGCGTTGTTGCATACTTTGGGGGACTGAAACTGAAAATTCTAGCATACTTTCGGGCGTTTAGACGCATCCTCCGAAAAATTGTAGCACGCTTTAGGGCGTTGAAGCGCATCGATCGACACAATAAAAATAAATGTAGGACACTTTCGGGCATTGAAGAATGAATTTGTAGCACGCTTTTGGGCGTTGTTGCATACTTTCGGGGACTGGAACTGGAAATTCTAGCATACTTTCGGGCGTTGAAACAGGAATTTATAGCACTCTTTCGGGCGTTGAAGCGCATCGATCGACACAATAAAAAGATTTTAGTACACTTTTGGGCGTTGAAGCAGGAATTTGTAGCACTCTTCAGGGCGCTGAAGCAGGAATTTGCAGCACACTTTTGGGCGTTGAAGCGGGAATTTGTAGCACTCTTCCGGGCGTTGAAGCGCATCGATCGACACTAAAAAGCAATGGAACTTAGCAGCGATTCTCATGATTCACAGAGGCTGACCCAGAGTCATATCGACCAGCATAAACTACGCTGTTTCTTGCAACAGATGCGTATGACAAGCTAGCACAGACTCCAGGAGAGCTGCATTGTTGACTCTTTTGTTGCTTTTTTTGATGCAATTGTTGTCGTTCTAGCTGCAGTTGTTGTTGTTGCGGTTTTGAGCGATTAGAGTTACTCCGATTGAGTACCATTGGCATCCCTTATAGGTGGCCATGTGACTGCCTCCACAGTGTAAACAATTTGCCTGTATGGCCATATCAAATAAATGGTACTGAAAATATGTTATGTATTACCGGAAAAATGAAATTTCTTGATTTTCAACATGACGTAACTTTGCCAAAACTCAAGCGTTTTTTTCGTAATGTGGCTTGAAAAGTTTATAATAAAATCGTTGTTTTGAATAAATACCATGAGACCTTTGTTTTTGCTGTTTTCGAGTAAAGTTTAGTTTTATTTTTAATAGACATAGACAGTTTCTTGTGTGTGTTGGTTTGCGTACATATGTGTGTGGCTTTTGGAGACCCTTTACTGAACTGTTGCTAAAAACTCGAACATTTTTTTGGCATTTATGCAATATTTTCGAATGCCGAGTAACAATTTGGGGCGTACACAAGGTCAATAGGTGTGAATTCTACTACGTGTTTTTTTAGGTATACATACATATACTAAGTATGTACTCGTATGAGGCCTTAGGTTAGAGGTTAAACAAGTTCACATGTTACATGCATAGAAATATGTGTAGAAATATCGTTTGTGGTTCACATTTTTATTTGTTTTTGTTTTTTTTCTTTTTTTTTGTTCTGGGCAAAGAACTCTTCTGATTGTCAGATAGTTATTGAAGTTATCTAAGAGTGCGATTATCGAAATGAAAAAATATGTATAGAAAAATAAATGTCGAACTAAGTTGGAAAACAAATCGTGGTGCACTTAAAAAAAGATTTGAATGCATTTTTTCTGTTTCGCTTAAGGATATGTGTGAGGAAACAATTGATCCAATATTTATCAACAGTTACATACATACATATACTGAATAGATTCGAATAATATACACACTTACAATATAAATATAACATATATATATGTATATGTATATGTATGTACAATGCCGAAATGAAATGCAATTAAAATGTGCGTTAAATTTACCATTTTGAAGTTGGTTTCCGTCGCAAAACAACTTCTTGTGTATAAATGAATACATTTTGCATATGATTTCAGCATTTTCAGTAGCATATTTTTATTCTGTGTTTATTTGATTTGCTTTGTTGCCTTTCGATTTTGTGTTTTTTTGTTTTCTTTTAAGCATAGTTACGCTTTTAACCCCTTTTCAAGTTTTTTTTTTTTCCATTTTTTTCCATTTTCATGTTTTGTATTTTGGTTGTCAACATTTTTCTCTACTTGCTATAAATTTCATATAAGTTTGTTTTTTTTTTTTTGGATTTTTCTTATTTAACAACATACATATAGCTCAAGTTTATCTTCTCTTTTTTCTACTTATATTTTTTTCTTTATCTCTTTTAAATACATAAAACGCTCTACAACATTAAAATGTCAAAAATGATTTTGTTTTTTGCTTATCATATTAAGGTTCTACAAAGTCTGAGACGGTGGTTTTTGCTTTTTAGAAACTACAGACTACAGTTAGGTATATTTTGAGGGTTCTTTGTTTTATGGTTACCTAAGAATATATGTATAAAGGGAAAGTTGAGTTTAACTCGAGTATATGCCATTCACGAGCAGTATTCTAAGCTCTCTTTAATTCCACTTTACAGAATTCATGATATTATGAGTTCAATTGAGATCACGATTAGGGGGGCGGAGGGGTACAGGGGATTGACGGGAGTGGAGTGGGAGGGGGGGGAGTATCATAAGAGCAGAGTCTAAAGTGTGAATTGTATTGCTTACCATTTAAAACGTTAACTTATCAACTATCATAGTTTAATTAACTTTCTGTGTGATGCGGTTGTGCCTTAGAGCTTATCCTTTGTGGTATCCTCCTCCTCCTGTAGCGAAATGATCTGTATGTGTTTGTGTGTGTGTGTGTCAGTAGTCAGAATAAAGTACAAAACATAATGCGATTAGTGATTGTAAAATAAAATATATATGTCTTTTTTTATAATAAATAGACTTTGCTAAAGCTACAACTATTAGAAAAATTTAGAATAGTTTAGATATTATTTATGCATATTAGTTGCAAGTGAAAGAAAAACAGAGAATCAGAAATGTGTGAATATATATATATCTATTTTATATTTGTGTTAGCACTAAACTAAGAATTTCAGCTAGATATAGTTATCGTAATATTGTTTTTTTTTTTAATATTCGTTTTTTTTTTCTCTTACCTGCGCCAAGGGGGGCGTGGCCAACAACTAAGTACAATCTAATATACGAGTATTGATCTAAATTTGTGTTTAAACATTCTGTGTTCAAATTGAGTTTATGTTTATTAGACGACGTTATTTATTATATAGTTTATATTTTATCGGTTGATATACTTGGTGTGTCTTTATTTGGTGTATTTTCCAGCCTAAAAAAACTCGTCGAAATCATCTAAAAATCACAAATCAAATCGTATTCGTGTTTCATTTGGATAGTCAAATTAATATCTTTTAAATTTTTTTTTGTGGGAATTTTTTGTGCTTAAGTTCCTTTAAATTTGAGTACGGGAAGATTTTGCTTTATTCCATGCCAAGAATTTCAAATTACAAATTATGACGGGGTGACTTGCATAATTCAAAATGTTGGAAAATTTTTAAAATATCTATTGTTCTTTGGGGTTCTCTTAGACGTAATTTGGTGAATTGATTAAACTGCGGTTATTATATTATTATTATTTAATAATTGTTGCTGTTGTTGTTACTGTGACTGCATTGATGCTGCTGTTGCGAATGTTGCAGGTTGTTGTTAATGTTGCAAGGAGCTGCGGGAACAGGTTTTCAGACTGGCGACGGCTGTGTTGGTTTTTTTTTGGTTTCATAAATTTAAATATGAATCGTGGTAAAAAAAAGGTTTTAGGAATCTTTGAGTTCATATGCATTTGTTGTGATAACAAAACTCACACACCCACACACACAGTCACAGAGAGAATGGAAAGTGTATGTTGCAAGAGCAACAAAACAACAATAATTTATAACAAATTGGCAAAAAGATATATTTATTCATATATTTACATTAAGAGACAAAAGAGTTTGAAAAAATGTATGCAAGTTGTGAGCAGGATAAAAAGAGACACAACAAGAGAGCGAATGGGAGAATGTTTGTTTTGTGTGTGTGTGTGAGAGAAAGGAAAGAGAGAGAGAGAGCGAGAGAGGAGACAAACAAGAAGGAGGAGACAAAAACTTTTTGATTTGAATCCAATGAATCGAAATTTGTTACTTAAGTAGTTGCGACATCAGGTATCAGGTATATATATATATATACATATAGAAAACAAGATAACATTTACATATGATACAAAACTTTTCCATTTTCTTATTTTGTTTTTTATTTGCTCGTCGATTGCTCTGACAGCGAGAATATATACAGATATACATATATATATATATATAGAGAGAGGGAGAGAAATAGAGAGTGAGTGTGGCAAAAACATGCTAGAGCGAGCTGAGATGAACTGCAGATGAGAGAAACGCTTTCTTTCCGCTTACCTCGCCTCAAATGCTCCAAGCGATACAAGCGACAAATAATGTGAAATCTCTTCCCCTCGTATAGTGTGCATACATATGTATGTACATATGTCTGTTCGTATTTATTGATTGCATTTAATTCACTTAAATGACGCGATTAAATTGATTAAACCGTTGCGATTGGGACGTGCTGCAGCTGTTTGCTACACGCCACCCGCAACATGCCACATTTCATTCTGTTTTACGCCAACTCCCTTCAGCACACCCTTTTATTACGTATACGCCTCGAGGTTTTCGTTTTTATTTTTGTTTTGCTTTCCGTTGTTGTCTTTTTTTTTGCTGTTTTTCCATTTACGCGCATTTTATCGACTTAATCGTGCTGAAAATGTGTTTTTGTTTTTGTTTTTTTCATCCAGTTTTTTGGTTTTTTTAAATTTTATTGATGTCAATTTATGGCGCTCATGTGAAATAATTTATAGCATGCTTTTCAGCGCAACTGTTGAGCACATATGGAGGATGGAACGATGGCAAATGGAACACGAGACCACTTACCTGCTTGATTGTGGCTGTTATGCTAGTCGATAGTATTCACAAACGATAGTTATAAATAATCGAACTACACATTCATATCATTTTGAGAAATTTATTAACGAGAAAAATTGAAAATTGAAATTTCAAATTAAAAACTAACTACGGCAAAAAGGAACTCTACGCATACGCATAACGATAAGGATATTTGGAAAAAAATACTTTGTGTGCTGCGAAAGAAATTCTCAGTTTCTCGTTTCCATTTGTTTTGTTGTGCAGTGTAAGAGAAGGATATATGCATGTATGTTTGTAGGTGTGTGTATTTGTGTTTAAGGTCACGTAAGGACTGTGTTGTCACTGTGCCACACACTCATTGCAACTGGCTGTGGGTGGCTCTGGGGGAGTGGCACTCCTTGCCACCTCTGGTTGCGACTTGCCACGAAACAGCGTCCAGCGACGACGGCCCATAAAACCGCAATTGGACTTTGTTTTCTTGTCAGCGTCGGTCGTGCAACTGCCACTTGAGCTGGGATTACAGCTGGCATTGAAATTGGAGTTGGAGCTGGAGTTGGTATGGGAATTGAGGGTGCGAGTTGGGGTGGCCATGTGGCCAAGTGAAGCCTGTGTGCTTTGTGGATGCAACACCAGATCGGTGCGTACGTGTTGCACACGACGACTGTCATAGTTCTCCACCAATATGATGGGCGTGGCACGGGCACGCTCACGATCCGGGATGTTGCAACGGAAATGTGGCTGCAACGAGTGGCAATTGCGTGGACTGCGCTGCCTCCACAAATGTGGCCTCAAATTGGGCCAATTGAAGAGCTGACGCAGTGACGCAGGACGCTCCACAGCTGCTGTTGCGGTGGATGGCAGAAGATCTCGCACCAGATCAGGTGCATCCACCTGGTCAAGTTGACAGCTCGAGTTGTGGCATGTGTTGTTCGTATGGTTGTTGTCCGTGCTGTGGTTGCTGTCATGGCTGTTGTGATTGTGGTTGTTGTTGTGAGATGTTGTTGTTGTTGTTGGTGGTGTGTTGACATAGAATTTGGTTCTAGTGCGGGAGACACGCAAACTACTCGTCTTCCATGCATCGTGCAGGGTACGGATGCCGGGCAAGCGTGCGAGCAGATGGATGTGGTCATAGGATGCTGACAACATACCTGCGCGCTCATCCTGGTACTCATCATCATCGGAGGACTCTAAGCGGTCCTCCACCAGCGATGTCTGGCGCGACAAGCCCTTTAATTTGACAGTTGATGTTGTTGTTGTTGTTGATGCAAGTTACAGTTGTTGCACGTGAGTTACAATTGATTGTTGTTGTTATTGATGTTGTTGTAGTTGTTGTTGTTGTGGTGGTGTAAGCAAACAGAGACGAAGCCAAAAAAGTTCAACATAAAATGAAAATGAAAATCAAATTCAAATTGAAAATCCAAATCAAAACACAATTCTCCAAGAGAAACGAAAAGTCTCTACAAAAAGCATAAGTTATGTGTGCCGCGTGGCACGACACTCACGACACGCCAACACGCGCCCATAACTAGGCTCTACATTTACAAATAATACCACTCTAATAGCACTCTGGCTAAACACAGGATACGTGCTCCCAATAAAGGACTCTTACCGCATTGTGTCGACGTCGCGGCGGCGAACGTTTGTTCCACAGTGCCTCCAGTTGATCAAAGTGCTGGGATTGGGCAAGAGCCGCCTGCTCGGGCCCCAGATTGGCCTGGGAGGCACCCGTCTTGGTCTCGGCTATCTTCGAGATCTCCTCCATGCTGGCGGAGACGCTAAAGCGTCGCTTCAGACGCTCATCCACCTGAGCCATCATCACCGATGAGGTCAAGTGGCCGTACTTCTTCTGCCATGTGTATGTGTCCAGGGAGACCTCCTTCTTGAGCAGACGCTTCATCTGCCGCTTGGGGCCTTGGGGTCGCAAATCTAAGAGGAAGAGGTTGTTTGCCAGGTCACCAAATAGTTTGTGGGCAGAGGGACATGTTTACCTTCCACATCTCGGCTGGGTCCGGAATAAGTGGGCAGCTTGACATACTGGGCTGGCGTATTGTGCAGACAGATGACGGGCAAATTGTAGCTGTCCACCAGTTGAACGAGCACACGTGACGCCTCCAGGCTAATGTCGAATCGGGTGAAGGGCATATGCATCTGCAGAGAGGTGAGCGCCAATCCCCTCTTTGTCTCCCACACAATCAGTGTCTTGTCATCGCTGCCAGACACTGCCGTGGAGCCTGCAATGGACACAGACAGACAGACAGATACGACATATAGTCTGGCTGAGATTACGGGATTCCCCTTGTCTGCTATGTACTCACCGTCGGCAGACACTTTGACACCAATGACGGGACCCAGGTGGCCGGCCAAAGTGTGTATCTCCTCGCCCGTGAGCAGATCCCAGATAATCAGATTCATGTCCTTGGAGCCGGAGATGACCTGAGTCTTGTTGGTCACGGAGACGGCCACACAGGTCACAGCATCGCTATGACCCACCAGCACTTGACTCAGTTTGCCGCCCATCGATTGCCACACCTTCAGCGACATGTCCCGGGACCCTGTTATGATGTGCATGCTGTCCGCCGTGATCTCGAAGCACGTAATCTCGTCCGAATGCGACACGGAGAATTTCTCATCCTCCTGCGTCAGTGACCAGATCTTTAGTGTATTGTCGCCATTGGTGGACACGGCGAATCGCATATTATTGGTGACCGCCAGACTCTTATAGGGTCCTTGTATGGTCTGCAGGACATTGCCCGAATCCGCCATCCATACCAGCAGCGTTGAGTCCCGATCCGAGGACAGCACCCGCAGCGAATCCATGAGCACCACCAGCTGCATAACTGGCGCTCCATGACCCTTAAACGTATGATTGATCTCACCCAGTGCCAGGCTCCAGATTTGCACCAGACGATCATCACCACCAGTGACCAGGAACTCACCATTCGGAGCAAACTTCACGCAATTCACCACACACGTATGCCCGTCGAGGGTGTTCTGATATTCCGGCGTATTGATGCGCATGAGATGGACATTGCGCCCGGAGGCAATCGCTACCAGCTGGGAATCCCTGGACAGATCGAAGCATGTGATCGGCGGCAATGTGGTCGACGGGGAACGTTGAGCCTGTGCGTGCCGCTTGAGGCTACGCTTGCGACGTGGATTCCGTGAGTAGGGATTCACGTAGAGCTCCTCGTTGCGGAACGAATAGAAGGTAATCTTATTGCCACCCACCGTGATCAGGAAGTCATCGTTGTCCATGGCATAGACGGCCGTCACCGGACCCGGATTCGGTGGCATCGAACGCACCAATTTGCCGGAATGCATATCATAGATGAGAGCACGCGTATCCTCGCATCCGACCACGCACCGCTGACTATCCTTGGCTATCGATATGGTGCGTATCTGGGAGAAAGGATGCTGGCTGAGCACAACAGATGCCACACATTTGGGGGTTACCTTGGAGCTTACCTTTGACTTGTGACCCTTGATCGTGTGCAACTCCTTGCCGGTGGCCAGGGTGCGCACATACAGTGCATTATCCTCGCATAGCGCCAACAGAAACACCTGACACAGGATAACAACAGTTGATTATATCATAGAAAACGCGACACGTACTCAATGCAATAATTTGACAGTCGCCATGGCATTTTAATGTCCTTCCTTTGCCCCCATTTCGTAACTAGACCTCCTGTCCCCAACCCTCCGAATTCACTTCGATCTCTGCTATTTTTTCCTTTCATGGCTGCATTCAATATTAATATATTGCATTCCAACAATGTGCAGTTGAACATTTTCGCTGCTACACTGAGAGAAATTCTAAGAAATACACATTTCGAAAGGAGTTTCTTTAATTCATATCTGGCAAATGCTCAAAATTTTACCCGAGTTGTCATGGACCAATATTTTATAAAATGCTAACAAAAAACTGTTATAACAAGAAATTCAAATTTAATGAAAATCGATCATTTATCGATAAATTCATATCGATTATATGCATCCATTTAGTTTCGATCAAATATTTATATTTCAATCGATATTTTCTCAAACTGCCAGTATGTATATGTATGTGTTATCGTTAACGTTATTCGATAACTGATAACTATCGATAACATATGGAAATTTCAAATTTGTAAACAATCCTTTGCTCTGCTTAGCTAATATTATCGAGAAATATTCAAGCATTCTCAGAGGTATGAAAATGAATGTTTTCGAAATAATTTAAGTCAAAAATCACAAGTGATGGACCGCAACAAGGACGCTCATCCAACTCCACTTTTTAGTGCTCCTGTCATAATGTTCACAACAAGAGCAGTAATTGTGAATATTATTCGAACATTGCCAAAGTTGCCGTTAGCATTGAAATCCTTCATTAGAATAAAACAAATAGCTTATTCCCCCACCACTCGACCCATTTGCCGTTGGGGGCCAACGAACTTTTGGGCATCCCTTCCTCCATCAGTCCATCAGTCTGAAAAAGCTTTCCATGACAAACGAGAGCAGGTGGCACTCAGGTGTCTTCGTTAGTCTGCTGCAAATTAAACACGATTAGGAGGAAGCAGCAACAGCAACAATGGCAGCTGCTGGAATGGGGCATGACTCCGCATTAGCATATTTTATGCCATCTTACTTCCACTCAGACTTTCCCCATTATCCTCGCCAAAAATATTCGTTCTCCTCTTCATCCTTTCAATTCAAACACAATCAATTTGATTGGTTAATCAGCTGCCAGGATATTGTTAAGACTCCTTTTATACAAAGGGGTATTCAAATGCGTTGATTAATTTTAAATTGAAAAATTTTGAGACTATTGTAATTCTTAAAATGTATTAGAATATTTCAAGTAAGTTTCATAAACTTAAATTTGATTTGACTATAAATTATTTATAATTTAAATTAACTTTGATTCAAGTTTTAATAAAATTTGTAATATATTTTCTTTTCGTAATTCTCCATTAATCACTACATTTTCATTCATTAAAAGAGTTGCACATACTTCTTCTAATGTGCCACAATAGAAGTAGATGTAGAGGCAGATGGAGTTGCGCAAATAGAAACAGCGGTAATATAAGAAAGCTGGGAAAAGGACTCTCTTTTATGAGCCAAAAAGGGTACAGGGTTTCAGTTAGCACTTTAATGGGCCACAAAACAACAATTTCGATGCTCATAAATCCTTGCCAATAAAACCAGAAAAATTACCTAATAATGAAATCAAGCGAAAGCACGGCACAGAATGAAAGAGAGAGTGAGTACCGGAAAGGATGCAGAGAAAGGGTTCTTCAGGTGTTTTTCTTGCTGTTTCAAATTCAATTTGTATGCATTGTTGTGGCTCCGCTTCAATATACGTATCGTATGTATGTATACTTCGCTTTTCATTCCCGCATTAAAGTAAACTTATTTGGGCCAAATGCGTTTTATTTGATAATGGAAGGACACGCTATCTGCCCGTTGGGTTTTCACATTATATATACATATAAAATTGTGTGTTCGCTTGGCTTACGGTGTCAAAATATGAGCAGCTCTCAAAGTTGAAATGTAATCCGCTTGTCCAGTAAATTCGACTACCCAAAAAAACATTATTTGCAGAACTGTCAGCACGGGGAATGTAAAGGATAAGCCAGGACTCGCTGCACTTGCAACTGCCAGCGAAACGTCAACACTTGTGAAAATTGTGTTGTCATTAACGCAGTTGTTCAGCTTGTTCTCAACTAGTTATGCCAGGGATAAAACTAATTGGAGTTGATTTTAACTTATGGCTTGTAAGTTGATGGGGTATCCATTTTTGGATCTAAAATAGCACACATTTCCATTTTTCAGTCGTGTGAATATATTTTCTAAAGTGTGTAACATATTTTGATGCAGATTATTAATAGGATAAGAACTATTTTCAAAAAAGAAAACAATTTTGAAAATAGCTTGAAATTTGGAAAAGTTACGCATTGTTGAAATTCCAGAAAAAAATCGTTCATAAAAAATTTTTTTTTCTACCAATTTTTCCACATTTTTGGCCATAATTTCGAAAATATTAGTCCAAATTACATCCGGTAAAGTTTCTTATGTCTATTTTGATGCTAGAAATCGATTGGGCACAAAAAATTTCTATTTCAAAACTTTCACATATTTCGACTTTTTGACAAGGGGTTAGTATGTAAAAATGGCCAAAAATGGCCGAAAATTGAAAACTTAAAATATGAGAAAAATGTTTATGCAGTTTCTAAATGTGATTAAAACCATTGACAAAACTGCAAAAATTTTGAAAATCGGATGATTTTTGGCAAAGTTATGGTTTGTCAAAGTTTAGGTGGTCTCCGCTTTTCGACCAAAAAAGATTATATTTCCATTTTTCAGTTTTGTGACTATATTTTATAAAGAATATAATAAATTTTTATTCAGATTTTTAATAGGATAAAAGATATTTTCAAAAGTAAAAAATTTTCGAAAATAGCTTGTTTCTTGGCAAAGTTACGCCTTGTTGAAATTCCAGAAAAAAAACCGCTCATACAACATTTTTTATTGTACCACTTTTTCCACATTTGTGGCCATAATTTCTAAAATTTTAGTCCAAATTAACTTCGGTAAAGTTTTTAATGCCTATTTTGATGCCAGAAATCGATTGGGGACAAAAAATTTTAATTTCAAGACTTTCACATTTTTCGACTTTCTGATAAGGGGTTGGTTCGCAAAAATGACCAAAAATGGGAGAAAATTGTAAACATCCAATATTGAAAAATTTTTGATGCAGTTTCAATATATGATTAAAGCCATTGACAAAACTGCAAAAATTTTGAAAATCGGATGATTTTTGGCAAAGTTATGGCTTTTCAAAGGAGAGATGGTTTCCATTTTTGTACCAAAAATCGATTACACTTTAATTTTCAGTCTTTTGATTACATTTTCTAAAGTATGTAACATATATTGATGCCGATTATTAAAAGGATAAGAACTATTTTCAGAAATGTAAAAATTTTGAAAATAGCTTGACTTTTGGCAAAGTTATGCCATGTTGAAATTTCAGAAAAAATCGTTGTTACAAAAAATTTTTGTTCGGTACCCATTTTTACACAATTCTGGCCATAATTTATAAAATATTGGACCAAATTACCTACTATAAAGTTTTTTATGCCTATTTTAATGTCAGAAATCGATTTGGAACAAAAAATTTGAATTTCAAAACTTTCACATTTTCCGACATTTGGCAAGGGGTTAGCATGCAAAAATGGCCAAAAATGGGTCAAAATTTAAAACTTCTAAAATGGAAAATTTTTTGATGCAGTTTCAATATATGATCAAAATCATTGACAAAACTGCAAAAATTTTGAAAATCGAATGATTTTTGGCAAAGTTATGGCTAGTCAAAGTTGAAAGCTCTCCATTTTTGGACCAAAAACCGGTTATATTTTAATTTTACTGTCATGTGATTATATTTTTTTAAGTTTGTTATAAATTTTGATGTAGGTTAATAATAGGATAAGAAATATTTTCAGAAATGAAAATATCTTGAAAATAGCTTGACTTTTGGCAAAGTTACGCCTTGCTGAAATTCCAGAAAAAATCATTTTTACAAAAATTTTTGTTCGGTATCCATTTTCTACAATTTATGTACTAATTTTTAAAATATTATTCCAAATTAACTCCGGTAAAGTTTTTTATGTCTATTTTGATGCCAGAAATCGATTGGGCCCAAAAATTTTAATTTAAAGACTTTCACAATTTTAGACTTTTTGACAAGGGGTTGGTATGCAAAAATGACCAAAAATGGGAGAAAATTTTAAACTTCCAATATTGAAAAATTTTTTTATGCAGTTTCAATATATGATCGAAACCATTGACAAAACTGCAAAAATTTTGAAAATCGGATGATTTTTGGCAAAGTTATGGCTTGTTGAACTTGTTGAAGGAATAGGTAATTCAAAATATGCTGTTTGATGGTATCAATTTTTAAATGCTTAACCATATTTTCTAAAATATGAGTGCAAATTAACTTCAGTACAGTTTTTATGTCATTTTCGATGTCATATTCCGAATAGGCACAAGCTCAAAATTTTCATATTTTTTAGCTTTTTTTTTTAGAAAGTCTAGTTGAGCTTCTGTCCATGAGTTGGTCATGATTTAGAATAGCTGTTCATGTACTTTTTATAAATTCATCAAGTAAATTAAATAAATATAAAATTGTAGTATATTATTTTAGAAAAATTTCTCATTGTGCAGGTAGTTTCCTTGCAATTTCTCAAGTAACTCAGCGAAATTGAAAAATGCCAACAACAAAAATAGTAGTGGCAGCAGCAACAAGAACGCGTCTGGTTTCGTCCTGTGGCAAGGACATTGTCGTCGCTGGGGCCATTTGGCGCACTGCAACATTTCAATTTTCTAGGGAAAATGTCTGGAATACGACAGGAAAGAATGCGTCAAGCCCTACGCTAAGAGTAGGGTACGTACTCTATATTGAATTGAGGGGGTGTGTGTGGGGGGTGAATGGATGGTTAGGGGGGAGGGGGGCTCGGGGGCACGGGGAATTTAGCGTGCCGCAAAGCCATCAGGATGTGAGCTAAAGTGTAAGAAAGTTGATTTCCGTTTGCCATTTGGCTTGTCCAGGCCAAAAGAATGACAGCAGGAATGTAGCCAAGGACTTGCCCCACAAGTGGCATTCAACACAATATTCTCTATACATATATAGGTTACATATATATATATATATAAATATAGAAATATGTATGTATAAATTGTGGCATATACTGTATATATGTATGGTTTAGTGTCTTTGCCATAAAAAATTACATTTCAATTTGGCTGTTGAACATTTTCATTTTCATTTTTTCTTTTCGATTTTCTCATGCGGAGGCTTTGTCATTGGCAGGGGGCGTGGCAGCTTACACGCTTGTTATCGGCAGCAATTTGGCAACGTGCTTATAGCCAATTTGTTCAATTTTCGGCACTTTTCTTTAATGCGATAAGCCAAAATTTGGTTATGCTTTTTAGGCCTTAAAATGCGGTTACAACGAAAAGGGCTTCTCGAAGAAATGAGAGTTGACAAGTGAGTTGAGGAGAGAGTTGGGGAGAGTTGTGGAGAATTTTCTAATTGCCGGCAGCGCTAAGGAAACTCACAGCACATAACATGATACTATGTGCCCCTGCAAGGATATCTACAGTCACATCTAATCATGGAAGCTGGAAAGCGGAATTGCGAAGCAGCTACGCCATTGACAAAGTGCCACCTAGAGCTATTTCTACATCAATTGCTGTTGTTGTTGGTGTTATTTTCACTCGATGCCATATTAAAGACGACACAAAGACGACATTCCAGGGGCTCAGTTGTCGATTTATAGCAAGAGATAGAAATGACAATGGCAATGGCAACGGTGGCAAGCGAGAAATTGTAGAAATAGGCAACTGTTGAAGGACCCTCAACTGCTCCTACACATCAAGTGCCATTGCCATACAAACAAATAGAAGCAGAGAGAGAGAGAGAGATATATAGATAAAGATATAGAGACATATTCACATCAATTGTCATGCAGCAGCTTCCTTCACTCGTAGTTGCCATTGACAAAATGGTGCCTTCATTTTGCTTATGTTGATATTGTTTTGCGTGCCAAATTGCTGATAAGTATGCAATACATATTGATAGCCAAGCACACATATCCACACCCTTAGCTGGCAGAAGAGATGTAGATAGCGAGAGAGAGAGATAGTTATAGTCGAGGCAGGAGTGTTTTTTGTCAAGCTGATTGACAACAAAGGATTTGTGCTGTAATACGGATCAACTAAGCCAAAATCACTTATTAGAATCAACCCTACAGCTAGTCTAAGCTATCATCCCCACCCTCACGCTCCCCGCACCGTACCAACCCTCTACGCACCCTATTAATGGCTGCCCCTACAGCATTAAGCGTTGTCACATGTTTCAGCTTTATCTTTAGCTGTGTCCTCTCTTCTCTTTTCTTTAAGCATATTGTATATTGTATCTATCAGCTTTAAATTGTGCACACAAAGAGAGAGAGAGAGAGAGAGAGAGACAAAGAGGGAGAGAGAGAGGGGCAGTCGGAAATAGAGCGAGTGGCAAACAAATAGCTTAGGGGTAGCAAGTTGTCCCGGTTACTGTTGCCATCACTTTTTTTTGGATTTCGTATTTCGTATTTTGTTTTTATGCTTAAAGCGAACAAAGCTGCAGCTTAAGAGCTTGCAACATTTTGTGGCAAACACTCGACTGGCACCGACCACAGCTGCTACACATGAACTCATTTTTAATGAAGTGCAATTGAAAGTCAGATTCAGACATTCATTCGATGAAATCCCATTGCCATAATCAATCGAGAGGCACTTCAACTCACTCATAAATGCTAATGAATCCACTTAGAAGCAGGCCAGGATCTAGTCCATATGCCACTTAAGTAGCCCTATTAGTTGTTGTTTTTGTCTACGTAGTGTGTGATTTATGCTTGCCATGTCAACACAACAGTGAAAGTGATTCGTCATATGTAGTTGGACCACATTAAGTATACGCCGTGTGCCACTTACCGAATTCATTGAGATATCGATGCGCAGCACTGGACTTGTCATTTGCATCGTATTCAACAGCGTAAAGTTCTCCAGATCCCAGAGGCAGATGGTCCGGTCGTGGCTGCCCGAGATGAGCACATCACAGGCGCCGGCGACACAGATGCCGGTGACAGGACCACGATGGTGGGTGATGCGATGCACCTGCAATTGAAGGATAATATGCGACCAAGTGAGTTCATTGAATGCAATATCATTTTATGCGCCAATAAAGCTTCATTCAACTTAATGTTATCGTGCCAGTTCAGGCCAAAGGATATGCGATGGTATGGGGGGAGTGTATATCCTGGACTTGCGTGACGGCATGTGAAGTTTTTTTTTTGTTGTGTGTGCGGCACATTTTGTATGCATTAAGTTAATTACTGCTTGGCATGCCATGTTGACAGTGCGACTGACGCCGCACTTGCCCAACCACAAGGATAGAGGGAGGCGGTGGGCGTGCCTGTGGTAAGGCAGCCAAAAGTCACACACAAAAATGCCAAAACTTTGATAAATTATACGAAACTTTTGAATGCCAAAAAAAAGCAACGACGACGACGACATGAAAGCTGACTACGTACGACACGGCGTATACGTAATATTGTAATTAATTTAATAAGCGCCTGTAATACAGGAGAACGTGCGTGCAGAGGTATGTATCTCTGGCACTCATACTCCACTCTGTCACTATGTCTACGCTATGCTATCTCTGCGTCTGACAAGTCACGCCACCTCCAATATATATACACATATATATATATGTATATACATATTTATATGTAGGTAAAAAGGGAGTAAATAGAGAGTGGGGAGATACGGAGAGTAAAAAATAACAGCTGCACTTGAAGCCAACTTTCATAATCGGCCAATTTGCGTCTGCAACTCAGCCCGAAATTGGCTTTAAAATATATATGATATGCCAGCGGGCAGATGGGGGTGGATTGCGGCGGGGGTGGATGGGTGGATTGCGCTCTCAGCAAGTGGCAATAAATCTAATTTATATGTGTGTCAACAGGCGTGGCTGTCAGCCACCGCGCAACAAGCAGCATTCGTCTCACAGCCAAGGACATTCCATGAGCACTTTATATGCAAACATTGCATTGTTGTTAATCACAGTTTAATGTGTGTGTGTGTGTTGGTGTGTGTGTTGGTGTGTAAGGGAGGAGGGATAGGAGGAGTTGGTTTGCTGGTGACTGCGAAATTTCAACTTAATATGATTTATGACATGGACACACAGCACTGCCTCCACCACCACCAAACACCAACACCAACAAGCCTCCTTTTGTTCCACCTAACGCCCCTTCTTCTTGCCTCCCTCCACATCCACCCCCCGCCGCCCGCTGGCATGACACAGCTGCCTGCCACTTCATTTGTCAGGCACATGCCGCAGACACAAATTCATGTTTAACTAGGCAGCTCCTACATACACATACACACACACACACACACACACACATAGGTGCGCCATAAGTAGACGAATAACAGATGCTCTGCACTGACAAATGTCCTTAGCATAAACATAAAATATACGAGAAGATATCCTGGAGAAAGTGTGAAACGCAAATATCTTACACAGTAAACTTTAATTATAAAATAAAATAAATTAAGTAAGCAATATATTAAGATTAAATTATTGAATCTAAATCTGGTTGAATTATTCTTTATTTAAATTTTATTTTGAATATTTTTTTATGCGAATTTCAAAGAACATGCCATGCAATTTTTTATTTCTATTTAGAAATTCATTGAATAATATTTTTAATAAAATGTAAATAAATAAATTTAATAAATTATTATATAGATTATATAAAAAAGGTTATTTTAAATAAACTAAAATTTTTGCATAAGAAATATATATAAAAAAAAATTTGTTTTTGTTTTTGAGAATTTTAGCATGATTTTGTGACTATATAATGTGAGTAGCAGACTAATTGATACCCTATACGCTTCTTTAGCTTAAGCTGAAGGACCACATCGATTGTCAACACCATCAATCAACTTCACAGGCAATCATCATACACTGTATACAGTTGTTTCACTTTATGCACATAATTACACTATTTATATTAAAAAGTATATTAATATTTATGATTATGCTGTTAAAATTATCAAAAAAAAAAAAAAAAATAAAAATTAAATAAAGCAACGCATAATTTATTATGTGAAATTTTTTAGTAAATATTACACGCTGCTCTGCGGGCAATGCAGTGTAATAATTCAGCATAGTCATGGCCGAAACATGGATGATACCTTCTCTACCCCCACCCTGTTCACCCCTAAACATAACTATGCCATTCTCTACCTCTCTCTATCCTCTCTACCCCTCTACCCACTCTGTCCTTGCCACAAATACTTTCAGCTTGTCTGTTTGCATTTGGCTCACATTTTGTTGGTGAGTGTGTGTGTGTGGAGGGTGTGTGAAAGGGGTGTGTGGTGGGTGTAACGAATTATGTAAATGAATGTGGTTTGTTTGATGTGGTTGGCAACGCGGTTTCGCAATTTGGCAACACTAAAATGCATTTGTCCACGCTGAAAACTAAAACTGAGTGAAGTTGGCAAAATGTTGAAATTTTTCGTAATTGGATTTGAATTAGGGAATGATTTTTGCGCTGCGAATTTCACGCAGGATATGCAGGATATATATATATATATAGATAAATTTGTTGCTCACCAGTTTGCCGCTGGCCAGATCCGTGATGGCGATGGTTGCATCCTCGCTGCTGCTGATGATGAGCGTGTTATTGACACCAGCTGCCACTCCTGTCACTGGCGCAGTATGTGCTCTGCAAATCAGAAGATGGAGACCAAGACGAAGATGAAGGTGGAGCAGAAGGAGCAGCATTAGTCTAAAGCAGCTGAGATTCTATGGGCGGTGGTAGCGGGGAGTGTGGTAGGGAGGAGGGAGTGCGTTGGGTAATTGTTCAACTTACTTAATGTGCGCTCGTTGCTCTCGCATTGACACGTGCCAGACCAACACGGTGGCATCCTCGGATCCGGTCAGCAGCAGCTGCGATTGCTGTGGTGCCACCAACAGGCACGTGACTGCCGCTGTGTGTCCTTCAAATACATATAATCACATGTGTGTGGTGTGTGAGCGTGTGTGTGTGAGTGTGATTAGCTGGCTTAATGGCTGGCCATTAAGCAAACGCATCATTTGTCCATCACTTACCCTTGTATGTGTGTTCCAGGGAATTGCTCATGATGTGCCATTGCTGCACATCACCGGAGCTCGTGGCCAATATCAGATGCTGTTTGGATGGCGCCACGCAAACTGCCCGTATCACGCCGGTGCCAGTCACCGTCATGGTGCGTATCTGTGAGGGCAGTGGCACGGGCAACCAACCTGTCAATGGCACCAGCAGCGGCACCGTATACCCATCGCACCAGGCCGTCGCCGATCTGACAGTCATGCTCAGCAGCGAATTATCATCGTCATCGTGCTCGCCAATGGGACGCAGCCAGGAGATTAGCTGTGAGCCCAATTGCATCGGATCACGGGTGAGTACATCGCTCGACTTCCGTATCGTGTAATATATCAATTCGACATCCCGATCCAATATACAGCAGCGTACATGCTCGATGAGGCAGCGTAGATAACTAATTGATACAGTTTGCACCTGAAAGTAGGCAACGAAAAATTCAAGTTCGATACTCAAATTACGTATACGATGCGTTGGCAGCATGAGATTATATTTGATGGCAGTTTTTACTTTAAGCTGTAGAGCTTCTTCACTTATTAAATTAAAATAAAAAAAATTGATATAGAAGATGACAATTATTGTGTCACATTGAGATAAGGTAAGTGTGAGCTATGCATACGAATTCAGCTCTTATTTCGTCTATTTATATATTTGCACATTGCTTGAAAACAATCTAAACTAACTTTGACCTTTTTTCGTGTCTGCAAAATGTTAATTAAATCAAGTTGCAGCTGCCTCGTGCCGTTGCACTTTTATGCATTCGCTTAATTGAAAAACAGGTCAACAACGAGCAACAGCATCCCTATCTATAGTTCTATAGTTCAAACTATCGCTCACTCTATCTCGTGTCGAGTTTTGTAGTAGTTGTAATGTCTGCTTGCCACAATTTGTGCAGCTGCAGCACTTTTAATGAAAATCTCATTTCTCTCATATTGTGCAACCCAAAAATGCCACACATTATTTTTGATAAACCCCTTTCCCATTCCACTTTCTACTTTCCCTTTCGATTTTTTCCCGTATGAATGAGCTACGTTTCATTTGGAAATTCATGGCCCTTTGCATTTTGCAGCTGTCGAGTTTCCTGATAAATTTATTATACAATTTTTCCAAAGTTTGTTTGCACCCAGTTACGCTCAGAAACTCAATTGGATTTTGTTATTTAGTTAGGCGTAAGCTGCTCTAATAATCAACGGCCTTTATTATGTTATAAATGAAAGAGCTCGTTCTTCAGTAATTTAGCTACTGTTTAAACCTAGTCTACTAACTTGAATTTTGTTTCCTTAGAAATTGCTGCATTTCTCAATAATTTTAATTTCTTGGCTTCGTATTTCAGCCTTTGGCTATTATTTGAGCAAAAGGAGCTCTTGCTACTGGCAAATGCATAAATCTAATTGGAAAATATTCTACAAACACTCAAACTCCTTTTTATACTACTTTCAAAGGATTTTCTCGTTTATAGCCACATTTCGGCTGAAAATCATTCTTCGTCTTAAAGCTTCTTAAAGTGTTTTTTAAGTAGGTAATTTCTTAAACTACCAGCAGGTGTTTTAATATCTTTTTGGAGTCGACTGAGAGTGGAAACTAAATATACTTAGGTGAAGTATCGCTGCAAACTTGCCAAAAATCAAGCGATTTACGATACTGCAAAAATAAAAAATCACTTTTTTTTTGCGTAAAATGGTTCTTCTCTGCTTTTTGAAGAGCCACAATTTTGCCAAAAATCATCCGATTTTCAAAATTTTTGCAGTTTTGTCAATGATTTTGATCATATATTGGAACTGAATCAAAAAAATTTCCATTTTGGAAGTTTTCAATTTTGACCCATTTTTATCCATTTTTGCATACTAACATCTTGTCAAAAAGTCGAAAAATGTAATAATTTTGAAATTATAATTTTTTGTGCCCAATCGATTTCTGGCATCAAAATAGGCATAAAAAAACTTTACCGGAGTTAATTTGGACTAATATTTTATAAATTATGGCCAGAATTGTGTAAAAATGGGTACCAAACAAAAATTTTTGTAAAAACGATTTTTTTCTGGAATTTCAACATGGCGTAACTTTGCCAAACTTTGTCAAGCTATTTTAAAAAATTTTACATTTTTGAAAATAGTTCTTATCCCATTAATAATCGACATCAAAATTTGTTACATTATTTAGAAAATATATTGACAAGACTAAAAATCTAAATGTTCTTGATTTTTGGTACAAAAATGGAAACCATCTCTTCTTTGAAAAGCCATAACTTTGGCAAAAATCATCCGATTTTCAAAATTTTTGCAGTTTTGTCAATGATTTTAATCATATATTGAAACTGCATTAAAAAATTTCCCATTTTCGAAGCATTAAATTTTGGACCATTTTTAACCATTTTTGAATACTAACCCCTTGTCAAAAGTCGATAAATGTGAAAGTTTTGAAATTGAAATTTTTTGTACCCAATCGATTTCTGGCATCAAAATAGACATAAAAAACTTTACCGGAGTTAATTTGGACTAATATTTTATAAATTATGGCCAGAATTGTGTAAAAATGGGTACCAAACAAAATTTTTTGTAAAAACGATTTTTTCTGCAATTTCAACATGGCGTAACTTTGCCAAAAGTCAAGCTATTTTCAAAATTTTTTCATTTCTGAAAATAGTTCTTATCCTTTTAATAATCTGCATCAAAATTTGTTACATTATTTAGAAAATATATTGACAAGACTAAAAATCTAAATGTATCCGAATTTCGGTACAAAAATGGAAACCCTCTCACCTTTGACAAGCCATAACTTTCGCAAATATCATCCGATTTTCAAAATTTTTGCAGTTTTGTCAATGGTTTTAATCATATATTGAAACTGCATTAAAAAATTTCCCATTTTCGAAGTATTAAATTTTGACACATTTTTGGCTATTTTTGCATACTAACCCCTTGTCAAAAGTCGAAAAATGTGAAAGTTTTTAAATTGAAATTTTTGTACCCAATCAATTTCTGGCATCAAAATAGACATAAGAAACTTTACCGGAGTTAATTTGGACTAATATTTTATAAATTATGGCCAGAATTGTGTAAAAATGGGTACCAAACAAAAACTTTTGTAAAAACGATTTTTTCTGCAATTTCAACATGGCTTAACTTTGCCAAACGTCAAGCTATTTTCAAAAATTTTACATTTCTGAAAATAGTTCTTATCCTTTTCATAATCTGCATCAAAATTTGTTACATTATTTAGAAAATATATTGACAAGACTAAAAATCTAAATGTATCCGATTTTCGGTACAAAAATGGAAACACTCTCACCTTTGACAAGCCATAACTTTCGCAAATATCATCCGATTTTCAAAATTTTTGCAGTTTTGTCAATGATTTTAATCATATATTGAAACTGCATTAAAAAATTTTCCATTTTCGAAGTATTAAATTTTGACACATTTTTGGCTATTTTTGCATACTAACCCCTTGTCAAAAGTCGAAAAATGTGAAAGTTTTTAAATTGAAATTTTTGTACCCAGTCGTTTTCAGGCATCAAAATAGGCATAAAAGCACATTTCAGAAGTTAATTTGTAGTAATATTTTAGAAATTATGGCCGAAAAATAAAAACATGAAAAATTAGATTTCTGGAAAGTGGGGTGTTCTGAAGCATCATTGACACATAAGGGCTGCTTAGTTTATGTTCTACCTGAAGTTTAACATTTTTGTGTCTATAAAATAATAAATTTTATATACTTGTTCTTATCAAGGCTGCCTTAAATTATTATTTTTTCCTTACTTTGAGCTCGCTCTACGTTCTTATAACTCTTTACAGTTTTATTAGCTTCACAATATTAAAATTTTGATAACAATATTATTTTAATACTATGATACACACATACATATAAGGGAGGTTAAGCTATCCTAACTTTACTTCCTTCTGCTTCCTTAACATATTTTACGGAGAATTAATTCCTTTTCGCTGTTTAGCTAAGATGGGTTATAAAGTGACTTTAGTCGTAAAATTTAGTTGGATATTATAGACATTGGATGGGCATGTAAATATATATACTTCCACCTATATGAAGGTATATTTATTAGACTGTCATGACTTGGCTAAAGTCTTTGGAAATGCTGCAATTTATTAGAAAAAGTTCCCTTGACAGTTTAGTAAAATAGAACTAGAATTGAGCTAAGTGGGAAATGTTATTGTTCTCCCTTCGCTACTCCTCCCTTCTCTTCACAACACTTCTGTGTTCTCTTTATTTAGTGTGTACTGTGCTGTTGTCGCGTAATCGAGCAGATTGCAAGTCATTTTATGTAGTTGCTAAACTAATTTCCGGCAAAACAGACTAATTGCAAATGCTCGTTAAAATTGACGCCACGGGGAGCAGCATCAGTGGCAGGAGAAGGACATGGTTGGGATGAAAGTATAGTATAGAGTATAGTAGGTAGTGAGAGTATTGGGAGTCACTTACCGCCGCCAGCAGGAAATCAAAATTGCAGACTGCGATTTGCTTGAAGCGCATTGTGTCGTCGGATCGCATTAGATGATGCCAACTCTCCTCGACGTGGCGCATGCTGTAGGAGACATCCGCCGCGATGGGATTGTAGAAGGTGGAGGTGTCGTCGTTGTGATGGGTGGACGATGATTTACGACCCGCCGACACCGCATCCTTGTCACGTGCCGGCTCCCTCACACTGATGACCGACTTGGTTTCGCTCTTCGTTGAATCATTCTCGAGCGTGCTCTCGTCCTCGTCCTGCGGAAAGAATAAGTTGGCCAGATCTATGTGCAGGGTGCGTGTGTACTCCACAGTCATGTAGCGACGCTTGGCCACCTGGGCGCAGTAGTAGTGGCGCCACTGTATCAGCACCTTGCCGCTCATGATCTTGTCGTGCACCAGCAGCAGTTTATCTACGAAAAGGAAGAGACTCTCGAAATCAACAAGGACCAAGATTAGAGCCTCTTTTTTAGCTGGACGCACCCATCTGAATGTGTATCTTCTTGAAGCTGGCGAAGCTAAAGTGTCCGTCGTGCGTGTCAATCATGGACTCGGGATCATCGGTGGGCATCAGCAGCTCCAGCAGCTCCGTCTCCGTCAGACCGTACTCGGAGCAGGTGATGTACGCGGACAGACTGGCCACTGCCCGTCGCCCATAGTATCGCTCCAGGACATCGAACTGCAACTCCACATAGGACATAAAGTCCACCTCATTGTTAGAGTCCCCGGGAAGCTGCAGCTCCGTGTGATTCCCCTCCAGACTCAGATCATAGAAATACTCCAACGACTTGAATCTATCCCGCTGCATGGGCGTGAATTTGAGCTGTTCGAGGGGCGAGGTTGTGCTGCAGATGATCTGGACATTCCAGGGCAACGAGGTGGGCAACCAGGACAGCGCCGCCCCAATGTCACAGTCCAGCGGATTGAGCAGATGCAAATCGTCGACAAACAGAAACAGGACATCATTGTTCATGTCCTCGATGCGACGCAACAGATGATGGAACCAATTGCTAATGTACAGCGGATCAAAGGACGCATCCTTGGGCAGATATCCCTCCGGTATGTTGAATATAATCGAAATCTGCTGGCAAATGACACGCAACAGCTCCAGGTTGTACGCGGAACGCGGTGTCGCCTTCGCAAATCTTATCACCCGATGCACCCGCGTCGAACTGAACCAGCCGCCCACCTGTCCATACAGACTGCAGATGAGGGCGCTCTTCCCGCTGCCATGGGCACCGTATATAAAGTATGGAGCATGTCGACTGCCATTCCTGAAGTTCGCCATCAGATTCTGGCGCAGCTGCTGCGGCACCAGTGACTCCATCAGCGCCA
This sequence comes from Drosophila quadrilineata, assembly GCA_018150725.1. Taxonomy (NCBI): domain Eukaryota; kingdom Metazoa; phylum Arthropoda; class Insecta; order Diptera; family Drosophilidae; genus Drosophila; species Drosophila quadrilineata. The sequence continues at coordinate 5,603,075 of JAECWN010000407.1, forward strand.
CATTCTCCATGTGCTCGCGCAGTATACGCAAATGTGTGGCATGTTCGTGAAAGATTTCCTGCAACAAAATGAGGCAAGTGAGTGAAGGTGACCTGAAAAAGTGCAGGGAGTGGCAGCATCTCTGCAAACCAAATCCGGTATTGCCCATGCATCACAGCACAAGTCACATGACTCGCTGCGCTGCTGTCCGAGCTGCCAGCTTGTCATCAGCACTTGTTACACTCACACACACACACACACACACACACACATATATATATATAGTATATATATAGTGTATAGAGGGACATTGCGACAGGTATATAGATGTAAAGCCATTGGCAAAGCCGTTTATATTCAGTCCGCACTTGTTTCCTGAACGGGACATATACTCGCATAATGCCAAAGTATCATCCGCCTTCCCGATCCCTCTGCTCCCTCTGCTCTCTCTCTGCTCTCTATCTGTCTTTCTCTATACTTACCTCTCGCTCTCGTCACACAACTTTGTCTATGTATTCGTAAGTATGTCTGTTTGTTATTTTGTTTACCTGCACTGTCAGCGACAGTTGCCACCTGCCACCTTCCACCTTCCAGCTGCCATCTGCCATGCCCCATGTTGTATGCTACAATATATTCTGTTTTCTGTATTTTGTGATGGTGTCGCTGTCACTAACATCCTGCTCTCATTCACTTTTCTTTCTCTCTATCTTTCTCTATCTTTCTCTCTCTCTCTCTATCGCTCTGTAGTGCTGTTGTCAGTGGCATGTTTGCCACTAACAAGTAGTCAAACTAGCCCCCTTCTCTACCATTCCTCTCTGTCTCAAGCAACGCCACATACATCATGCACTCAAGTGATGTGCTGTTGCTGCTTCTTCTTTTTCTTCTTCTTTAACATAACCATCACCATCAACATCAGCTCGAGTTTAAGAAGGTTTATCTGTGGCTCTCACCGAGTTGTCCAGCAACAACTCATGCCTACACTGTGCCAACGTCAAGCTTCGACAACGTAAAACAAAAAAGGTCAAAGCATACTTTCAGGCAGACGACAAGAATTTCAGGCATTGCCTTTGGCTTCTCTTGGAAGCAACATGATTATCTTTTGGACTTTTTCTCCCTTTAATTTCTCGCTGTGTATGACAACTGCACGCAACGCTTTCCTGAAGTATGTTTGATGGCAGCATCCGCTCCCTACTTGCCCGTCCTTTAGTCTCTAAGCTGCTTTGGCTTTGGCTTTGTGAATCTGATGCTCATGCTGGTGGTTTTGTGGGGCGTGGCAAACTGCATTTATGCTCAGCCACCACTAAATCAATATTGTCAGAGAGCCACTGTGGCCCTCATCTCAACTGTTTCTGATTGAGCGGTAGCTGCTTAATTAGCCCCACATTTGTTTGACTTCCATTTGAGATTTATGGTTTGAAAGTCGCAGCACGATTTGTCCGAGTGACGACGCTGCTCGGCAAAATGTTCACTTTGCATATTTCTTGTCAAAATGCTTCAAAATGCCACAACATTTTGTCAAAGTGCTGAACTGAGCTGTGCTTTGTGGGAGGTGTGGGCCATAAGATGCTTTGACTTTAAAGGCATTAAAAATGCGAGTGGCGCAACAAGAGATTGAGAGTGGGGCAGACAAGGGGTAGAGAAATAGGGGGGATGTTCGGGGGCCTTGAGGCGAACTGGCAGTTGCCTGAATGCAGTTGATGTTGTGCCGAGTGTCGTTAAGTGCAAACAGCCAAAGTCTCTCTCTCTCTCCCTGTGTGTGTATGTGTGTGTGTAGGGGGCGTAAAAACACACACACATATACACGTAGAGGACTGCAAGTGTGTTAATATGTCAGCCGACATAGTGCTAAAGTAGTGAGGCTGTGGGCGTGGCATGGGCATGGAATGCAACACTCTCTCTAATGGGAACGCGGCCAGAGTTGTCGTTGCGCTACGCGGCCCGTTGTCGTCCTTCGCTCAGTTTTTGGGCCAAGTTGAAAAGTTAAATGCTTTTAACAACAGCAACAGGGAGTGAAAGCCAGTGAAGTGGTGGAAGGGCGGTGGCCATGGCCAGTCGAGTGGCAAGAACCGGAACTGGACCACTCTAACTGACCCTGAGGCTGTTGGCTGATGGCTGATGGCTTTAAAAATCCAAACCGAAAATATTGCTTGTTTATGCCAACAAAATGAAGTTGCCTTCTTATGATATTGTTTTCTCTCCTTCCCGCTTGGCTTCGCTTTCGTTTCGTTTGTTTTTTGGTTTTCTCATTTATTTTCTGCCGTTTGCTTTTGGGCAGGTGGCAATTCAATTTCCCAGGTGTTTCAGCAAATATACAACAACAAAGCCAAAGATGCCAAGATAAATTCAATATAGCTCTCAAATAATATAAATAATCCAAGAGCAAAAGCCAATAATATTGTATGTCCGCCTCCTGCTGAAAGTATAGCATACAATTTGGGGCTGGCGAAGAACTTGATATTGATATGGCTGCAGGCAGACCTTATAAAGTATTATATTATAAATATTTGGCTGGCAAATGTTGAATATATATAAATGTATTTATAAATATATAAATTTTTTTTTGGAAATGAGCAAGTTGGTTGTTTAGTAACAAACTTAAGACGTAATTTACTTGTGGATGCCACATATTTAATTAACCTGCCCACAGCGAAAATAACAGGGGATGATGCCTCGTAAATAATACAAAATGTATCTGTGGCATGTAAGTTTTTCTTTTTGCGACCCTGACGACCAAGATACAATAAAAACATATATATAAATAACGAAAAGAAAATTCCATGAAATGAGGCCTCCCACCTTGGCATCGCCTTCGGCTTTTTGGGGTCTTGTAATTCGCGGAATTAATTTATGACTGTGTTTCATATTTCATGTACACATTTTTGTGTCCTGGCTTAATGCGCCAGCCACAATCATAATAACATTCATAAGAATGCAAGCTAAGAACTTGTTCTACTCCCACATCATCCCCTCCTCTCTCACTCTCTCTCTCTCTCTCTATCACACTCTCTCTCTATCTCTTTCTCAAATGCGACTTGTCAGAGTTGAGAGTTAAAAATAAATTGAATTTAATGCTTGCCAAGTCGCTGCGAGAAGCACTTTGTCTGCTGTCTGTTATATTAATTGTTCCACCCCCACGCCGATTCCCAGCACCTTTGTTAGAAGAGAAGAGACTCACCTGCACAGTCTTTTTCCTCCCCTTGATTACGTCGGGATCATTTGTAATGTGCGCCTCGATTAGCAGACGCAGCTTGTCGGTGATTTTATTCTTGAATTTACTTAAATACGCCTCGTGGTCCTCGTTGTCCGGATCGATGGCCTCGCTGCTGGTGCTCCCCGGCACACTGCAATTACAATCCCCAAACAATCCCCAACAACGACAATAATTATAATGTGTCGCCAATTAAATGAATTAGTCTCGAGGGAATGTCACTTACACGAGAGTCGTGTGATTATCCGTTGATAGGTTCATGGTCAACTCGTCTTTGATTTTGCGTAACCTCTCCCCGGCCTCCGCATTGCCCCCGCTGCACTGAGCCGCCCTCTCCCTAAACACGGCCAAAATGCGTTCACTTGCATGGGCTAAACATAAGTTCATAAGTTCATTTAATTAGTTAAATTGCAGAGCATCTGTCAGTCGGTCTGATCTTACCCATGGCACACTGCACCTCAAGCTCGATTTGTGTGCGGCGCAGCTGCTGCAGACGTTGCAACAACTCGCCCTGGGAGTAGCCAAGCAGACGTTGCAAGCACTGCTGCAGGAAGTGGCAGAGGCGACGCGACTCCTGCAGCCAGACATCAGCGGGCATGTTGCTAAATGTTAAACAAATAAATTTAATTGCAGTCAATTATAGTTGCCAATAATTTTGCATAATTACTTAACTATATAAGAATATATAAAATTAAAAAAAATTAATATGTTTTTTATTTAAAATTTTCTTATTGTATGAATATAGGCTATTTTTCATTATGATATAAAAATCGATTTTATATTTAATTAAATTAACTTTATTAAATTAAATTTTTTTTTTATTTTTTTTATTATTTCATTTATCATATCTTATTGCTCAAAGGTATAGATTAAAAAAATTTTTCATTTCATAATTATTTGTGAAATTTATATTATTTTTATTTAGGCTATATATATTTGATATTTTTTTTATATTTAAATTTATTCATTTTAAAAATTTTTTAGAATTTGCAACCTTAGCATGATCATAAGTTTTATATTCAACTTTTATTAATTGTAGAATTCGTGTAACAAAAGTTAAGTTAAGTATTAAGTACTGAAAAATCATATAATATTTGAGAAATGTCTTTTTATTTTATAAATAAGTGGTTGTTAAGGTTTTTTTTATTGATAGGTTTAAGGTTTCTTTAAGGGACTTTACTTTTACTGGACCTATCAAAAATTAAGTAAAAGTAGCTGTTCTTTCAAGTTACGAATATATATATATTTGCCATAGAAATGCAAATAAATGGCATAATTTACAGGACATGCTCACCTGTAGTCCCGTTTGAGCTCCCGGTTACCCTGTGGATTATTGCGCTGGACCGGCGCATACCAGCGGGCGAGGAGGGCCTCCTCGTCGGCCGTCGTCTGTTTGTCGGCGAGGAGCGCTGCGTAGATGTCCTCGTCGATGTGTGTGGGCAAGGGGGGTCGGCCAATGCCATCGCCAATTAGTACCATGAAGAAGGCGCTCTTTGAGTGGGCATGACATGTGTCAATCTCGTGCAGACAGTCGGGCAGCATATAAGGATCACGCTCCAGCAGCGTGACCTCCAAGGGACCAGTGCCAAAGTGCATGTCAACGATTTCCAACTAAAGCCAAAGGAGACAAAATGGACATCAGCAACGCAATTGAAGAAAGAGAAGAGATGGTGAATAGGTCGTGCCCAACTCACCTCAATCTGGCGATCATCGTAGAGGGTTTGCAGCTCGGGCCCAACCAGCTCGAGCAGCATGCGGCGCTCCTGATTGAACTCCTGCTTCTGGCTGGACACATAAATCTTGATGAGCAATGGCTTCGGCAGACGCGTCTGTGCGCTGGTCACGCCCCGCAGCGCATTCAGCACAGTCTCATCGATGGGCGCAGCCATTTTGTTCTTTTGTCTTCTTCCTCTACTCGGTTATTTCTTACTTTCTTTTGTTTTGGGGGCTCAAATTGGCAGCAGGCCACAAAACAGCTGCGATTGTGCCCCAATGTTGGTTGACAGCTCGTTATGTTGGCCTTACTTTTTTGGTTTATCTGTATGTGTGGATGTGTGTGTGTGTGTGAGTGCTGAGAACCTATATACGTATACGCATATGTGTGTTTGTGTAGTTGTTGAAGTTCTTAAATTTACTTTACTTTACAAATTGCACGCTTAGTTCCTCTTCGTGACTGACTCCTCATATTTGATGTGGCCTACTTTTCAGCGTTTAACATGCGCTGTTAATTTACATAGTCGAATTCTGTTAATGGATTACAGATATTAACAAATTGAAAATTTTGTTCATTTGTTTATCCTTTTAAGTTGATAAAAATGTTGAAATATCCTCGCTTGCTTTGGCACATGTTCAATATCAAGAAGCGTGTATCATTAGCTACAGATTTGTATCTATAGTAAGGGTATCCATATGTTTGTGTGTAGCTGCGGTTGTCTTATCCTTTTGCTGCTATTCATCAACAGCAACAGCAACTGTAGATGTAGCTGTGACTGTATTGCCTGCGGTTGCGGTTGTTGCTTAACTCTCTAAATGTATCTGCATCTGCAACTGTAGCTGTGTGTCCGTGCCTCAAACACATTGCATGTGGCACGCGTGGCAGCCACTGAGCAAAGCTTGCCACCAGCTCAAAGCCATTGCCGTCAGTTCAGTTCCACATATCTCCGATCCATAAAGTTGAATCCTTTCCTTTTAGTTTATTTTTTCTGTCCGGATTTTCCCTTTTGCTGAATTTATTTTTATTTCATTTGTTGCTGCAAAATACAAATTGAAAAGCGCAAAATGTATTTATGGCTTGGAGTATGGAGTCTAAAATGCCAACCAAAATTTATGTAAAAACTTTTTACTGGTCACAAATACAAACACACACAAATACACACACAAACACACACACACATATGTACATATAAGCTGACACACTCAAGAGAAAGTTTGTAGTTTCTCTCTGAATGGGAAATTGCTGTTTTATGATCATCGCTGGCAAAAGTGTTAACAGTTGACTGCATTTTCGATTTGGAATATATATACACATATAACATATATGTATGTATGTTATTCACATACTACATTTTGTTGACAACAAGCATAAGGGATTTGATATGCGAAACAGGCAAAAGTTCTACAATGTTTGCACAAATCATTTGACAATCATTTGTAGTAAACAGATTATCTGTATCCTATACATTTTATACTATATATATACTATATCTAAGTCGATTTGGAAAGTAGGTCATGTTGTCATTTCCCATGTGGCAAATGAGTTTGTTTAAAAAGTTTATGCACATGGCAAATCAAGTTACAATTCCTGATTGGATTATGTATTGCTTATGATTTCAATTCGCTTAAGTTTTTATATATATTCATTTTTTTAAGTGCTAATGGTTGAGTCTCTGGCAGTCCACTGAGCTCTGCCGTAGCCTTAACATTTATTTAATAAGTTTTGTGCCAATTGACTGCACTTATTTATTTATTTATAGCGATTATTTATACATATTTGTTTAAGCTATGAAATTGATTGCTTGACTGGCATGTGTGATTAATATTTATTCAACATATTTATTATTAATTTATAAAAGCAAATACAGCAGACTCGCTATACATATATATAAATTTCAATAAAGACAATTTTACAATACATATTAAACACTTTTTGAGTTATTAGAATAGTGAATTCTCAATTACGAATTCGAACGAAACAATGTCGAAACCGCACGTTTCCTTCGTTTTCGGATTTCGAAAAATCTTTGCATCCGAAAAACTACCTCAACTCGCTAGTTTTCAATTAGTTCACGTTATACTGAGTTTACTGTACTCTACAATAGATTTTTTTTTATTGTTTGCCTTTAGAACTCGAGGCACTTAAAATTCAAAAATTGTTTGCGTAGTTTTCATCGTTTATTAAAGTACGGCAAAAATTAATTATTAAAATATAATGGCAAACATTGTTTAAACCCATTATTTTGCGAATTTTAATAGTTTATTATTAAATGCTTTGATTTGATTGCAGAAGCCAACAACAAACTATGGCTCAACGATTTAACTTTAATATGGCTTTTAATGGCATAAAAGGACCGCACTTAACTTGAAAGAGAGAATGAGAGAGTTAGAGAGTGGGAGAAAGAGATCGAAATAGAGAAAGAGACAGCAATAAGCACACATACTAATGAAGATTGTGCGCGTTCTTCTACGGCCAAAACAAAATCGATTGCAATTAATTCCGCTTCAATGAGTTGGCTAAATTGCTCGTTTGAGTATTGGCAGCAGCAGCAGGAGCAGGAGCAGGAGCAGGAGCAGGGATACGGCCAGGACGAATACATGTTTGGGTACTCGGTACCTTTTGGCTTAGCCTTTCAGCCTTAAGTATATGTGTGTTTACGTGTGTCAACTGTGTATGTGTGCAAGTGTGTATACATCTCAATCAAAAGGTGCGAGCTAAGCGCGTCTGTTTGTGCCTTTCTCGCTCTGCGTCCGGCAACTGCAATTACCAAAGGTGTCCTTGCAATGATAATACGCTCCACTAGCCACCCCTAACACACATACCCACACAGATACCATCCTCCTAGCCTACAGTCCCCCTCCCCGCTTTATGCTATTTCACGCCTCAAAGTATTATTGGAATGCGCCTTTGAGCCAATAAATATTTTATGTTCAAAGAAATGCCTCCTAATGAGTTCCACCAATCTATACCTCAATCATTCACTTTCTGTGTCCAAATCAAAGTCACTGCAATGATGTGAAAATCACGCACTCTTGTCAGCACCGCTCTGTTCAACCATTCTACTGTTTATCCAGGGATAATATCTTCGTCAAGCCATAACTTTGCCAAAAATCATCCGATTTTCAAAATTTTTGCAGTTTTGTCAATGGTTTTAATCATATATTGAAACTGCATCAAAAAATTTTCCATTTTGGAAGTTTTAAATTTTGGCCCATTTTTAACCATTTTTGCATACTAACACCTTGTCAAAAGTCGAAAAATGTGAAAGTTTTTAAAATTAAATTTTTTGTACCCAATCGATTTCTGGCATCAAAATAGACATAAAAAACTTTACCGGAGTTAATTTGGACTAATATTTTATAAAATATGGCCAGAATTGTGTAAAAATGGGTACCAAACAAAAATTTTTGTAAAAACGATTTTTTCTGGAATTTCAACATGGCGTAACTTTGCCAAACGTCAAGCTATTTTCAAAAATTTTACATTTTTGAAAATAGTTCTTATCCCATTAATAATCGACATCAAAATTTGTTACATTATTTGGAAAATATATGGACAAGACTAAAAATCTAAATGTTTCTGATTTTTGGTACAAAATTGGAAACCATCTCTCCTTTGAAAAGCCATAACTTTGCCGAAAATCATCCGATTTTCAAAATTTTTGCAGTTTTGTCAATGGTTTTAATCATATATTGAAACTGCATCAAAAAATTGTCAAAAGTCGAAAAATGTGAAAGTTTTGAAATTGAAATTTTTTGTACCCAATCGATTTCTGGCATCAAAATAGACATAAAAAACTTTACCGGAGTTAATTTGGACCAATATTTTATAAATTATGGCCAGAATTGTGTAAAAATGGGTACCAAACAAAAATTTTTGTAAAAACGATTTTTTCTGGAATTTCAACATGGCGTAACTTTGCCAAACGTCAAGCTATTTTCAAAAATTTTACATTTTTGAAAATAGTTCTTATCCCATTAATAATCGACATCAAAATTTGTTACATTATTTGGAAAATATATTGACAAGACTAAAAATCTAAATGTTTCTGATTTTTGGTAAAAAATTGGAAACCATCTCTCCTTTGAAAAGCCATAACTTTGCCAATAATCATCCGATTTTCAAAATTTTTGCAGTTTTGTCAATGGTTTTAATCATATATTGAAACTGCATCAAAAAATTTTCCATTTTGGAAGTTTTAAATTTGGCCCATTTTTAAACATTTTTGCATACTAACACCTTGTCAAAAGTCGAAAAATGTGAAAGTTTTGAAATTGAAATTTTTTGTACCCAATCGATTTCTGGCATCAAAATAGACATAAAAAACTTTACCGGAGTTAATTTGGACCAATATTTTATAAATTATGGCCAGAATTGTGTAAAAATGGGTACCAAACAAAAATTTTTGTAAAAACGATTTTTTCTGGAATTTCAACATGGCGTAACTTTGCCAAACGTCAAGCTATTTTCAAAAATTTTACATTTTTGAAAATAGTTCTTATCCCATTAATAATCGACATCAAAATTTGTTACATTATTTGGAAAATATATGGACAAGACTAAAAATCTAAATGTTTCTGATTTTTGGTACAAAATTGGAAACCATCTCTCCTTTGAAAAGCCATAACTTTGCCAAAAATCATCCGATTTTCAAAATTTTTGCAGTTTTGGCAATGGTTTTAATCATATATTGAAATTGCATCAAAAAATTTTCCAATTTGTAAGTTTTAAATTTTGGCCCATTTTTAACCATTTTTGCATACTAACACCTTCTCAAAAGTCGAAAAATGTGAAAGTTTTTAACTTGAAATTTTTTGTACCCAATCGATTTCTGGCATCAAAATAGACATAAAAAACTTTACCGGAGTTAATTTGGACTAATATTTTAAAAATTATGGCCAGAATTGTGTAAAAATGGGTACCAAACAAAAATTTTTGTAAAAACGATTTTTTCTGGAATTTCAACATGGCGTAACTTTGCCAAACGTCAAGCTATTTTCAAAAATTTTACATTTTTGAAAATAGTTCTTATCCTTTTTATAATCTGCATCAAAATTTGTTAGATACTTTAGAAAATGTAATCAAAAGACTGAAAATTAAAGTGTAATCGATTTTCGGTACAAAAATGGAAACCATCTCTCCTTTGAAAAGCCATAACTTTGCCAAAAATCATCCGATTTTCAAAATTTTTGCAGTTTTGTCAATGGCTTTAATCATATATTGAAACTGCATCAAAAAATTTTCCATTTTGTAAGTTTTAAATTTTGGCCCATTTTTGGCCAGTTTTCAAAACTAACCCCTTGACAAAAGTCGAAAAATGTGAAAGTTTTGAAATTAAAATTTTTTGTGCCAAATCGATTTCTGGCATCAAAATAGGCATAAAAAACTTTACCGGAGGTAATTTGGACCAATATTTTATAAATTATGGCCAGAATTGTGTATAAATGGGTACCAAACAAAAATTTTTGTAAAATCGAGTTTTTCTGGAATTTCAACAAGGCGTAACTTAACCAAAAGTCAAGCTATTTTCAAATTTTTTTTCATTTTTGAAAATAGTTCTTATCCTATTAATAATCTACATCAAAATTTATTAAATACTTTAGAAAACAGAGTCACAAGACTGAAAAATGGAAATTTAATCGTTTTTAGTCGAAAAGCGGAGACCACCTCAACTTTGACAAACCATAACTTTGCCAAAAATCATCCGATTTTCAAAATTTTTGCAGTTTTGTCAATGGATTTTATCATATATTGAAACTGCATCAAAAAATGTCCATGTTGAAGACTTTTAATTTTGGCATATTTTTTAATACCCTTATCAAAAGTAAAAATAATGTAAACTTATTATTTGAACTTTTTTGATTACTGCCATCAAAATAGACATTAAGAACGATTCCGAAGTGAATTAGCACAAATATTACAAAATTTGGGTAATAAAGTGAAAATCTAGGAACTATAATATATAGTATATAGTAGTCTACAACTCCATTTAATAGCTGACAATTACCTGTGTTGTATTCGGATCGAACTGATTGTTACGCCGATTAACACCATTATTGGTCAATTTCCTCTAATTTTGGGTGGCAGCTTTTGTATGGACTTTTGTTAATAGCAGATGTCTGACAAGGACATGCCAGGCAGCCAGTATGAGCACAGCTGTAGAGGGGTATGTGGGGGGGCAGGAGGTGGGTCTGCAAATTAATGGAACATGTATATTATATTATAACTGTAGCCGTGTCCTGTTTTGCCATTGTCCTGGTATCAACTGAACAGAGCTGCGCTGTGGGCAGGGAACGGTGTCAAATGACTTCCATTAGGGGAAATACAGTTAGCACGGCCACGCCCACAATTCAACAGGACAAACAGTAACTCATTCGTTACCTTCCTCCGTCACTCCTTGTCGAATAAGAAGAGCTTTGTATTGGCAAATGGCCAACAAATATAATTTCAAATATTTAACAATTGACAGACGATGCCGCTGCAACAGCGCTGAGTGCAACCTTGGCCGCATTGGCGTGGCATGCCACAACATTGATCAAGTATTTAAGTTAGAATATTTTTCAAATTTTAAATAGAAAGAAATCTAGCAGAGGTTGATTCTTCTTAAATCGATAGAACCGAAGGCTGAGAAGTATATTATTTTTAGGCTAGTAATAATTAGGAAAGAAATAAAATAATTATATTCGAAATAATTATTAAACAGATTATGTTAAATACATATTATGAGCCCATAAAATTTATTCAAGATTTTTTAATGAAACTTAGTTGACAGATAAAGTTGCATGTCTTGAATCTTCTTATTCAATTCATTTCAACTTTTCGCCTCTTAAGCTGCCAACAATTCCCTTAAGTAAATCTCTCTCTCTCTCTCTCTCTCTCTCTCTTTGTCTCTCTCTCTCGCTGTACCTTGTTATGTAATGTATATAGTATATACAATATATATAAGTCTACTTCATGTTGTATTCATTAGAGCCTGCAGCTTTAGCCAAATTTCCACATTTATTTCTTATATTTTCATTCTCTTTTGCAGTTTTATGCCTGCGAAATTATTCAAATTCTGTTAGCATTTCATTAACTGAAATTGTTGTTGGCCAAGTGGCTTTGGCCAGGTCCACAGCACACGCACACATACACAACACTATTAAGTGTAGTTACATTGATTTAGCAGATATAATATAAAACGTATAACTTTTGGCCATTAAATTGGGCTCGTTCTGGGCAACTGCTCTTTGGGCCAAGACTTTAAACTGTTGCCGCTCAGCTTTGTGGCTTTCCGGCTATGTGTGTGTGCTGTTGTGTGTGTGCGTGTTTTAATGTTGTTCTGATAGCCAAAAGTTACACAGTCATAACTTTTGAATCCCTTGTCCCTGCCACAGCAGAACCCACCTTCCCCAGTCTCTGCCACAGCCTTAGAGAGTTTTCTTCTCTGGTTACGCCAAAGTGATTTTCCGTTTTTCCTGTAATGTAGCGTAAGGAGGCAGGTTGGAGGGGTTGTAACTCATGCCCAAACCAAAAATAAAATATTGGCTGTGACGCGCTGCGCATAAATGGTAAATGGTAATAAGTCAAAGGCCGCAACAGGCAAACAGTCTTCGGAGCCCAAGGAACTGAGGCAAGCTCCTCTATCTCTCTCTTCCCTCTCTGTGTGTATGTATTAGGAGTGTGTCTGTGTGTGTGTGTGTGGCAAACACAAAGAGTGCCCCACAACAAAAAAAAAAAAAAACAACAATAATAATAGCAACTGAGAGTAGGAGTGAGAAAGCAGAGTAATGGTCGAAAAAAAAAAACGCAAATTCAGCAAATAAACAATGTGGCAAGCATTTTAGAAGCAACGTGCAACGTGTGTCTGTGGCACACACATTTCGATTGCCAGCCATTAATAATATATGAGTCGCAGCATATGTATGTGACTCACACACACACACACGCACACACACTCACACCGCTTAGCTGCTCATTTTTCTTATAAATATTTAAGAGGCAAAATTCCAACGGCCCAAATTAGAGCAGTTGCCTCTATTCATTTGCGCTGCCTGCCTGAATGCCTGTCTGTCTGCAACTGTTACTATTCCCTCTATACATAATATGAACCACCACCCCAACACCCTCCCTTAAACCCCATCCCCCCCCCCTCTATCTTGTCTGCTTCAATTGCTGCAAGTTTCTTTAGTTTTATGGCGTGCATTTGTATGCGAAGCGAGTGGAGTAAACTTTTGCCAGCTGCTTTTGCCGTCCCTCGAAATTGTTGGACAAACGCCCCGAAAAGTATGCTATGAATGTTGCTTTTTGTTTTCGCATACCCTGTAGACTGACACCACCAGTCCACAAAAGGGGTTGCTAAAGTGACACCAGCAAAGAATTACTTAAAAGAAAATTGCATGTGTTCAAAATTTGATATTTTTGAATATTTATAAATTTTGTAATTTAGAAGAATTCTATGTCCTTTTGTGGCCATTTCGGTATAAATTGAAATTAATTATTAAATCAAATAATTACAAATATGTATTTATTTAAATCACATTATTTATCACATTTTAAGTTTTCAGAATTTACTTTGCTTTTAATGTTTTTCGTATAAAATATATATATATAGATCAATTTTTTCAATATGGTATTTATTGTTGTAAACCGTCATACATTGTGTTGACTTTTGATTATATATTCATTGCCTATCTATTATTTTAAAAAAACTTATGCAGGTTTACCTGCTCAACGTACAAAATTTATTATAAGAAAGTAAGAAAATATTGATTGTAGTGTGCCTTGGCTTAAAGTACAGGGTAACTCCTAGTCGTTATGCTTTCTTCTGCATTTCTTTTTATTACTTAGTTTGGTGTCTCGTGCGGCACACGAAAATAGCAACAAGCGAGAATGGCAAAAAATTTCTGGCACAGCTGAGACGACAAGTTGCTTGCTCTCTCACTCTTTGCCTCTATCCTTCTCTCTCTCTCTCTGCCTCTCTCTCTCTCTCTCTCTCTGTCTGTCTGTCTGTTCTCCCTCTTGTTTGGCAAGTGGAACAGCGTGCTCCGCTTATTGCCCCAAGTCCAGAGTCCCACTTTCAGTTTGCTCTCATTGAAATAAAAGTTTATGCCACCCATCAGTGCCACAGACGTGGCTGCAATAAGGAACTGGGAATGGGAATCGGACTGAAATTGAGTCTGAACCCGGGGAAGTGTCCTGGGAAGTTCGGCATACATTCTGTGCCCTCCCCCAGCTGATAAATACAAAATGAGCTGTAGTTGTAACTGTTTCAGTTTGTTTTTTTATTTTTATTTTGCACCCCCCACAAATTGATTTTTCTGCAGTCTTTTTTTTGTGAGTTTCTGCCCTCAGATGAGGCGTGAAAATTGAGCAATTTAATGTTATAACTGAATGTTGGCGTTGAATGTTTTTCCTGTAATCAGCCACGTGCCAAGTGGTTCAATAGATTTGCATCAGCCCCAGTCTGATTTTAGACTGGATGTCTCTGTCTGTGCAACGGTGTGGCGTATGTGGCATGTGATTTGTAGCTGCAAATGAATCTGAAAATGAAGCTGGATTCACAATTTGACTTCAATTGTCTGGCTGGGCATTGAGTGATTGCGTATACGTTGCGTATACGTAATGTATGCCACACAGCAGCAACAATAGAAACTGAAGTGGACTCTCTAGTGTGTGTGTGTGTGTGTGAGTGTGTGCGTGTGTGTGTGTGAGTGTGTGTCCAGTGCTCTGTCAGTTATGAAGTTAATTTCAGTTGACCCCAGGGGCGGAAAAGGTAAAGCTTGATAAACCCTTTTTCTCGTTTCTCCTTTTTTAGCACTCTCTCTCTCTCTATGGCTCTCTCTGTGTCTCCCTCTATCGCTCTCTCTCTCCGTCTCTATGTTTAATTTTTGTTTTTTTTTCTGGCTCTATTGTTGAGTGCTGCTCGTTATATCAGCAGTGCCACATCTTGACCCTTGACAGCCTGTCACACACACACACACAGAGAGCGAGAGAGAGAGCGAGAGAATGGTAGAAAAGGAGAGTGAGAGAGAAAGGGGTGAGTGTGTGTGTGAGAGAGAGAGAGAGGCAGCTGTCTTTTGTTATCCGCTTAAAGGCTACATCACATTGCCTGGCATTCGTTTGATTGTGAGTAGACTTTTAATTTGAGACACCAAGCGTAAATAAAAAAGACAAAATGTGATAGAAAAGAAAACTCTCTCTCTCTCTCTCTCTCTCTCTCTCTCTCTCTCTTCATTTGACAGTTTCACATCATTTTGCCTACCTGATGCTGTTGCTGTTGCCAAGGACACATGCCCCAAACAAACCTGGCAGCTGTCATACACACACACACACACACACACACACACATTTACTTATGCAGCAAAACAAAAAATGCAAATAAATGTAGGTAAAGACAGAGAGAGAGAGAGAGGAAGATCAGAGTGGGAAATGTAAAGAAAGAAAAGCATTTTCAAGTGTGTCTTTTCATTTTGTGCTCAACGCTGTTGTTGGACGCCAAGCGGCTTTTCAAGCTGCTGCAAAAGTAAATAAACTTGCACAAGCAGCTCACGCAATTCATGCTCGACTACATTCAGGCCAGGAGCACTCGTGACTTGCTCTAAATTCTAGCCAAGACAACTGATGAGGTAGTCGCAGACAGAGACAGAGTGAGAGCGAGAGAGAGACAGAGTGGGGCAGAGAGGGAGGGATAGAGCAAAGCGAAGGCAGCTATACAAAAAATAAAAAAAAAACAAGTAAAATAAAAATGGCGCATAAATCAAAAAGTGCTGGCGGCCGCTGCTGCTGCTGCTGCTGCGAGAAAGCCTTTGGCTCAATACACCCACACACCCTCACACACACCCATACACACCGTCACACACACATATGTTAACAACATGTATACGTGTGTGTTAGTGGCATACATGGATGTTAACAGGCGCTTGCCTAAAATTCGATTTCATGCCATTGTCACGTAAAATTTTTGTCGCAGCGCCAACAACAATGAGCATTTTGCAATTTGAATTCTATATATACATACATATATATGTATATATGTATATGTATATATGTGATTTATACAAAACACTGTGAAGTTGATGTCTGTTTTGTCAGTTAACTGATTGTAGATTCAACAAGGCCACATTCTGTCCTGTTCCAGCTTCGATTCCTCAACAGAATCAACAGAATCTTGATTCTATTTGAGCATTATTAGGGATGCTGTCGCCACTGATTGGAATTCAATGGGGTATTGTGAAAGGATTCTCGGCTTTTTGGCTGGCTATTTAATTATTTAAGGATTTGACAGCTCATCTGAAGATCTCTCCTTCCCGGCACTCAAGTGTTTGCTATTTTCGGCTGTCAATCCTCTCCCAAAACAATCACAAATTTCTGTTTATAATTATGACTATTTGAACTTGGTTTAGTTGAATTAAGTTGGGTTGCTGTGGGAAAAGTCAGACTGGGAGTCATGTCAACCAGCAGCAAATATATACAAGTATATGTTAAGCGGCTTTCAAATTAATGATGCGTGTCGCATGCCACATGCCACATGCCCCATATCAATACATTTCCCTCTCTCTCCCCAAATACCTTCCACTCACTTTAATTTCCCGCAACATGTAAATTTCCGCACTCACACATACATATATAGAATGGCATAATTTTCTTTATCGCTAAACCCACAAAAACATAAACAAATGCTGTAAGGGAAACTTCTGCTGACATTTGAGATTAAAAATTATTGATTAGCCCGCAGCATTTTAAGATTTTTGCTTTCTACTTCGATTCTTCTTTACTTTAAAGTGTTAAATATTTTTAGCTATTAAAAATCTAAAAAAAAAAATAATTTTATAATTCTTTAAGACTTGCAAAATTATCTCACTTTTTTTAAATTAAAATATTTCATAACTTACTCTTAAGGATTTCTAGCTGATTTCAACAATTGTCATTCCATAACTCGTATTCTAATCAAAACATTATCAATATTTATGATGGGAATTTATGGCCTCTGATGACCTCAGATATAATAATCATAATCTAATCACTTCATTTTATTTTTTATCAATGCTTTCACTTAAGGATAAATATATCTTTAGGTCTTTAAATAAAATACTTTTTTTTAATATAATAAAATTTTTAAAGTGCTTCAAAGGTATTTTTTACTTGAATAAAATTACTTCCAAATTTAATGTTAAAGACTTCAAGCTGATTTTAATAATTTAATCATATATCTTCCATAACTGGAATTCTAATCAAGTCAACTGACAGCATGGTATCAATATTAATGTTGGGAATTTATGGCCTCTAATGAACTCAGAAATAATAATCATAATCTAATATGCATAAAATATTTAAGTGGACCTTATCTCAATTACCAATTATCGCTTCTAATTATATTTGATATGCTTAGCAGCTGAAATGAATTCAATACACAATTTAATTTCCATATTCGATTCTCTCATGTTTCCACAACAATTTTACAGACAAAAGGAAAAATTTATTATTTATGATATCAACATTTCTGTATATGGGGCGTGGAGAGAAATGTTTCAAGCAGCTGCAATTACGGCCAAAGGAGTCAAGAGTCAAGTTTCCACCCAAATTGTTTGCCAACTCATAAAATTATTTTGTGGCAGCAACAACAACAATAACAACAACAACATCAAGTGCACACATACAAACAGACAAAGTTCAAGTTTTGCGTCATGTGGGGAAAGAAAACTCTCGCCAGGCAGGGAAAATTTGCACTTTTCATTAGGCGAATTAAGCGAAGCAAACTTTGCTTGCGTCTCTTAAATCAAATTTCAATTTAAACAGTTTGTCTCGTGTTTCGAATCTCAATAAAAAGAAGCAGAACTTTCACAGCAAAAACCAAAGCAGAATGAATCCACTTAAATGGGTAACTTTCGAGCTCAAAAACTCAAGTATAGAAAAGGCAGAAAAATAAAAATATCTTTGCTCTTTTGATTGAAGATTTTTTTATGATTTAACAATGTTAAAAAAAAAAAAATAAAATAAAAATGTTCTCAGCTGCATAGATCTATGTCAATCAACGACACGTTTTAAATGCTCTGTTTATCAGAACCTCTTAACTTTTTAGTTAATTCAACAATTCATCCAAAGCAAAGAAAAAATTCAACAATATCAAAATAAATATAAATTTGCTTTTCTGTGGAATAACCCTTTCCTTACATCACCAAATTTTCCCAAAAATTCGAGGGGGCAATTCAAAAATGGATCTTTTTCCCCAATAATTTTTGGGTTTTTTCATAATCTTGAGAATATAACTATATAAGAACGATCATATATAGTATTTTATATTATATTTGTTAGTTTATCAAAGTGGAAACAACTCAACATGTATATCTTGACTCTAGTCTGCATCCTTTTATTGGCTGTCAATAGCTTGGCTTCTCGTAAATATCCTTAAATATATATATATATATTTTTTTATATTTTTTTATTGTCTTATAGATGCTGCCATTGATTTTAGAGAAAAATACAATAAAATATACGATCATTATATTTTCAGAAATTCTTTAAGATTTATTTAATTTTTTTATTAAATTAAATATTATTTTTATTTTTAGCACAAGAAAATGATTCCAGCTATTGGAGAAAGCATATAAATGGCAAATTTGATATATATGCTGGACAAGGTATAACATATATTTTGTAAAATAAATATTCTAAAATATTTAACTATAATATCTAAAATATCTATATTTTTCTTACAAATTATAGCTGATACTCATATCAATGATTGGGCACAACAATATGTTTGGTGATAAACGCTTGTAAGCAAAACTGCAATTCAATAAGTTTTTGGCTAATTCACCAAAAATTTTAAAATTTAAAAATCTTCCCAAAATGGAGTTTATTTGCCAAATAATTTTCTTTGTAGAATAGTTTCAAGTGGGAAAGATTTCTACGAACTCTGCTTGAGAACTGAGCTGACGAGAAAGTCATAAAACTGTTGGGATATTTCAAATGGTCAAATGCTTCATAAATCATGTATGAGAGTGTGCAGCTGTTTGTGTGTGTGTGTATGTGTGTGTATGTGTGTGTATTTGGTTTAGTCGTAGCTTTGCGTGTTAAGCTGCAGCTTCAGCTCCATTTGCATTCGGGTTGCTGCAGTCTGCATGCATATGTCACACGGACTCTCGGACCAGTACTAAAAGTGGGTCTCTAGCAAGCTGTGGCACTGACCACGCCCAGCTGAGGCCATAAACGCCCATGTTTTTACTATGGGTGCTGCAACTAAATTAGTTTCTCCAAACGCTTCGTATTTTCTCTTTTTTTGCTTTTGCTATTTTATGTTCCTTTCAAGGCTTTATCGCTGCGTGTGGCGCATTCCCGCATGCCAAGTGCCAACATTCATTAAACGGCCATAAACAAGGGCCACAGATTGTGCTCCAGCAACAACAACACTAACAACCACAACAACAACAACAGTAACAACAACTACGGCAGGAACAACAAACGACGTCCAATAACTAAGTACACGTTATGGGTTGTTCGCAGTGAAGGCAGCGCCTGAAAGCATGCAACAGTTTATTTATGATCCACAGCAAAAGAAGCGGCCGCAAAATGAACAAACCGAAGAAGACATGGGGCAGCAGCAACAACATTTGCGAACACTAGAGCCAAAGGAAGAAGGCAACAAAAGCAGAGAAGAAGAAGAAGAAGAAGAAAAACAGATTGCGGCATTTCTTCGAAAAGCGATAAAAAAAAATCGTGAAGCACGCAGATCGAAATAGTTCGAAAAATAAACTGTGCCGTGTTTATCGTACAATATATGCTCATCTTTATGGTATTTCTCACAGATTTTTTCCATTTAATTTAAGCGCACAAATGTACGTTAATGGAAATCATTAGGTGGATAATAAATAATTTGTTGAAAATAACATAAATGCGTTTAATACACACTAATAACTATTTCTGCCGACATGACTAACATGGCGATAAGTCGTTAACAGCGCATCATAACAGGCTAATGTTATTGGACAGTAAACTGTTAAGCTGGCGACATTTATAAGGACATAAGCTGCAGTTGAGTTCAACTTGCAACAACTTTAGTTGGGACTTGTGATATTTTATGTAAATTGTTGTTAAAGTTTTCTTCAATATTTCCAACTAATATAAATCTTTAAAGTTGAACTTAACTGTAACTTACAGTTGCCCCAGTTCTCCTTGTTATTGTTGTTGTTGTTGCTGCTGCTGCTTTGCTGCTTTGCTCTGTTGTTTGCTGTTGGGGTTCACTTTAGCGAGCAGTTGATATTTAATTAAAATTGTGGCCCACAGACGAAGTAAACTAATTTCGAGAGATGTGCATAATACAACAATAAATACACAAGTACTTGTGTATGTTAGTGTGTATGTGTAAGTGTGTGTGCGTGTCTGTGTATTCATTACGTTATCCAGCAACAGACAGAGAGAGAGACAGAGCAGAGGAGAGGAGAGTAGGGAAGTGAGAAAGGTAGTACAACGTCATTGTCTTTGCTAATGAAAATAATGAAACGTTGTGCAAATATTTAAAATCATACGAATGCCGCTTTTATGTGCTTTTATTTTCCCATTGCAGATAAGAGCAATCTCACACACACTTACTTACACACACACACTCTCGCACTCACACTCACACAATTACATACACACACTCGCATTAAACGTGGCCAAAATAATGGCTAATTTGCAATTGCTTTAGATGCACAAGTCTGCGCAATCACTTCTCTGCTGTGTTTGTGTGTGTGTGTGTGTGTGTGAGAGGCAGAGTAGTGGGGGGTTGTTCCCTTAGTAACAGCTGCCACGCCCCATACGCCCACCAGCTGACTATGACGGTTGCCGCCTGCGGTTGCCTGCTGTTCACACAGGCGTGGCAATTAAAACGCATGACGAAAACATTTTCAGCTGCCACGCCCATAGCTAGCAACTCCCACACTTTACTACCGCCCTTCCCCACACACCCCCTCAGAATCACTTCCATCCATTGTAACCGCCCGCAATTTGTGCTGAGCGATTTCTGCGGCCATTTGACGGCACTGTTTATGCAAGCTGTCAACATTTGTTAATAATTTTTATGCCATCGGGTTTTTTGGCTGCTACTTTTTCGCACTCACTGTGCTCGTCTCTCCCTTGGCTTAGCTTACCCCACCCTCCACCCCCCACCCCCTTTGCCACTTTATACACAAAACGTTTCGGGTATTTTGTTATATTTTGCCTTCTGCGTTTTTCAGCTTTTGTTTTCACTGTCATAATTCATTTCGAGAAACCTGCAACAATTTTAGCACTCACTGTAAGTGCGTAACGTGTGGCGGCTAACAGAGTAACAGTGCGCTACGTGCAACATCAACTCACGTCAACGTTGCCGCTGCTGTTGCTGCTGTGGCGACTGTCTAACGGCATTGCCTTTTTATTAAGTAGTTCGAGTGTGGATTTATGGCACTTTGCGGCACTCTCCTTATTTTGTAACCCGTGCCTCAATCTTTGACACGCCCATGTCCATGCCCATGCCCACGCCCACGCCCACTTCATATCAAATTTAAGCGCTCCACTTTACATTTAAAATGTATTAGTATGTTGGTGTGCATGTGTGTGTGTCTCCGCAGATAAATGCTTTTGAACGCATTACTTATACGCCGTGTGAACCGAAAAAAAAATGTAATGCGCAAAAAAGTCAATGTCGGATGAGCAGCATCCACAGAAAAAAATGGAAAACCCTTAAAAAGCTTCTCCAAAACGGGACTACACTTTATCTAATTGCGGCATCCGAAAAAAATGTTGATTATTCAGCGAGAAAGTGTAAAAAATGTGCGGGTTTTTCCCAGAATTAAAATGAATTCAAATTTAAGGAAGTAATCGAAAATATTTCAACAAATATTTATAAACACAATAGAATACTTAAATTTATATAATATTAATTATTTACAATTTTAAAATATGTCTTTTAATTGTATATAATTTTAATATATGTAATACAAAAAAATGGATTTCAAAAATATTTTTGGTATAAAAATAATTTTTTAATCAAATATTTGAAAGAGAACAACTTCAAAAAAAAACTTCATTTTACTTGCTAAGTACAAGTGAAGTTACTAGACAATAATAATATTTATAAAAAAATTTTAAAAATTCTTTAAGTTATATTCAAATACTTATTAAAAGCAGCCGAAATATTTAGAAATTTATCGCAAAGCGTTTTCCACTTTAAGTCACATTTTTCTTGCGTAGATTTATTTGCCCAATGCAGTTTATATTCGAATCGCAGGCGAATGCAATTAAATTATTGTTGCTGTCAGCGCAGAGATAATAACAATAACAATAACAATAAAACAAATAAGCAGTTTTAGAATTAAATTGTAGACATTGTCTGGGCACAAGGCCAGATACATACATCTATAGATCGCGGGAAGGGAACTGAAGAAAAGTATCTCGATTGGATTGCGATGATTCAACAAATGTGTTGAGTTATTCAGAATGGAGGGAGGGTATATGTAAAGAGTGTATACAGTGATTTGCTAATCATAAATAATTTTTATAGCTTCAAGAAATATCAAATGTGAAGTGCAAACAACAACAACAGCAACCGTGGCTATTAAATTGAAAAAACATCAGCTGAGAAATTTGAAAATTTATGTATATCTATATATATATATATATATATATGTATATACATATGCCCATATGAATTGCGTTGGTTGTAAATAAACAAGTTGGGTATTGTTTACAAAGCCAAACGACAGCAGCCATTAAAACAATAACACAAAAATATTACGCATACGCCCGGTTAACAGCATTTCTGAGATACAACCGACATATTGGTATTCATGCCACACGCCCTATTCAGCCACGCCCTGTTGGTCGGTTGGTCGTCCCCTGGAACATGTTCGCTTTCGTTTTTTGGCTTTGGCTTCTCCTGTAAGTCCTTAATTAACCGGCGATTAATTATTTGCCAATTTACCCTCATCAACTGCTTTTGCCAGTGCTCTAATTAGAAGCGTCGCCTCATGTGCCACGCCCACAGCCCACACACACACACACACACACACACACACACACACACACATACACACATAGAGCGAGGACTGCCTGTGGTGCCTTTGTCGCTACCGTTGCCATTTTCCACATGCAGCGTATCATTGAGGCACATTTATTAATGAGGCATGTACATATCTTTCTTATATGTTGAAGATGTTTTTTTTTTCTTTTTTGTTGCCGATGTTCGCTGTTTGTGGCATTGTTTGTGGCACGTTGCTGTGAAGTTGAAGTTGCCGCAGCAACTTGTAATTAACTTGCCACCAAAGTTTTTCCCTTTTCGCCCTTTTTTTCGCCCATTTAACTAATCTCTGGGAAAGGGAAAAAAAAGGACAACAAAAATGGGGCAACAAAAAATTAGAATTGAAAAGGAGAAGAGAGGCAACAAAAAAAGGGAAAGGCAACTCATTGGAATTTCGAGTAAATCATATGCCACATGCGTGTGTGTCATAAACATTTTTTCAATGCCACATGTATATACATTTTTTGAGAGCTATTCAAGCATGTGGCAAGGATATTGTTGTTGGTGGTCAAGAGAATGTGTCCAAAAGCGCGCAAGTATCAGCTGATGATGATGATGATGATGATGATGATTCTAATGTGGATGATGATAATGATATGTGCATGCAATTAAGCTGATGCGAGACGCGTGTCCATGCCACACACAGCATGTGGGCGTGGCAATTATTGGCCTCATTTCCATGTGGCAAACTAAAACTAATTACGTGCAACCCTCAACCAGCATGAATGATTAAAAATAAACACACTCAATGTCTCCATTTCTCCATCTCTCCATCTCTACACATTTCTCCCATTATGTGTATCTCTCCCTCTATCTCTCTATCTCTCTCTCGCTCTCTCATTTTCTCTTGATATCTCCCCCTCGTTTCAACCTCATTGCGTTTATTGATCTTATAGAATGGATGCTACGTTTATTGGTCAGCCAGGACATGAAAGGACCCTTAGCCACTGTATAAAGGATACTTACAGAAAACACTTTTTTTCCTCTGTATTTGTGCTGCAGTTTCTCGTACTCCTTTCTCTCTATTTGTCTCTCTCTCTCTCTCTCTCTCTCTCTATTTATATCACTACCTCTGTTGCTTTTCTCACTTTGTGTTTGAATCAGATTTTGCTCGTGATTATCGCATAATTAAATTGGATTTTTCACTTGTTCTTTGTATGTTCTGCACTTCAATTACACAACTTGCCCGGCTATATAAACACAGAAACACATACATATACATACATATTTATATAAACATAATATTTTTTTTCGTTTTTCTTTTTTATTTTTGCAAAGCGATTTCTCTATTTTATAAACAAGATTTCTCTGCTCATTGTTGTGTTGTTGCTCTCGGCTAGCCAAAGCAAAAACCAAAGAGGTAAATGAAAAGCTATGGGAAATAAAGGGGGGAGAGGGGAGAGTAGAGTAGAGGCGGAATGAAGATGTTTGGGAGTGTATCTGGCAGCTGGCAGGGCCAACAAAAGTGGACCTCTCTCATTTACATTTTATGCATATTTTAATTGCTCGCAGGCTGAGAGAATACAAGGGAAAAAAGGCTGAAAAAAAAACGTGCCGCAAGAACAATAGAGGGGGGACAGGAGGAGGCAGAGGAGGAGAAGGAGGAGGCTATGGAAAACTATGGAAAATGCTGTGGTCAATGCACTTGACATCCATTTTCTTTGCTTTTGCCATTTTCCCTTTTTCACTTGTTGAGAATGTGGTCGTTGTTGTTGTTGTTGGGATACCATTTTTAATTGAAAATTAGAGCAAAACCTGCAGCAAACTTTGTCCTTGGGCAACATTTATTATTTATTTTCATATTTTTTTCTTTCAATTTTTTTTTTAAGGACTTCCAATTGAAGAAGTTTTTCAATTAAAAAGCACGCTCTGTATTGGGCGTAAATTTGTATAAATATTTTCAAGAAATTTGTTTCAACTCCTTTTTGTTGAGGGTTTCATATGGAAATGAAGAGCGGTTGCTGCCAATGGGGCTAATTGGATTCTCTTCTTCCTCTAGAGTCAAGACATGAAATGCATTGTTGACATTTTGATATCAATCTCCATCAATGTTGCCGCCATTTCGAGTTGAGTTCTTGCACTCGAGTGTGGGGACAATGACAAATGCAAACGAAATGCAATTTTGCAATCCATTAAAACGGGACGAGCAGCACGAGCGGCAGAGGGAGGCAAAGAATATTGTAGAGCGCAAAAATGAAGCGAATACGCACATACTATCCCTCTCTCTCTCTGTCTCGCATACACACCTACACAAATTAAGCATATTACGAACTAATGGATAACACCTGCCAGGCAAAAGGTTGGGCGGAAGGACGACAGAGTGCTGGGGGGGTAGAGAGCGTAGCAATCGAAGCGAGAACACAACACAAAGCCCAAACATAAACAGATGAAGATGAAACACGCACACATACGTGCCTCACTTTTGTCTGCTTGTATTCACGTATGTATGACTGTATGTATGTCAGTATGTATGTCTCTATGTATGAGAGAGTGTGAGTTAGAAAGAGCAGGTCACAGAGGAAGCTTCGTTTATTTACACTTCACTCAGTTGGCCAATGGGGCGGCTGCTGCTACTACTACTACTGCTGCTGCTACTGCCACTGCTGCTGTTCACTTCGCGCACGTTTCGCATACAGCTACAATTAAAATGGTTTTCTTTATGTTTTCCTTTCTGCTTCACTTTCACTTTCACATTCGCTTTGGCTTCTCACTTCTCCGTTTTACCGCTTCGCGCACCGTACGCTTTGAACCACAACGAGGAACTGAACGCTATGCACAAGAAAACTCGGACCGAAAGCTTTATCTCTGCGGCCCGAAACGGAACGTAATGAGAAACATTGAAACACTGCATGAGAGAGCGTCTGTCTGTGTGTGTATCAGAGTGTGTGTGTGTGGGTGAGAGAGAGTTGGAGAGCCACTGGAAGTGGGAGCGGGCAGGCAAAACAAAACAAGCTGACGAACGCTTTGTGATGTTGCGTTAGGGACACTTGTGGCCCATGTTGCTGGCGCTAGACGAGAATATGTTGCCGGAGCTATTAAAACTGTTGCGCGTGCCACAAAACAAAAAAAAAACTACTAGGTGAATGGGAAAATAGAAAACAATAACAAAGGAATCGACACATCCCCCAGGTGTGCATATATTTTACTACCGCTGCCGTTGTTTGTTGTTAGTTTTATGAACTGACAAAATATCAAGTGCAAGCCAATTAATATCTACAAACAGTACATGGAAAGAGTGGGCGCCGCAAGTAAACACAGCCACTATTTTGGCCATCTGCTGCCTGATAAGATAAACATCGGTGATCCGCTTTGGCCTTAGATATTTATCGGTTCACTTTTTTGTGTTCTTGTTGTTGTTATTGTTGCTGGTGCTGCTGCTGTTTGCCTGCAATGTGTGTCAATCCCGGGAAAACAGCATGGAGACTGTCAGAAACACAAGACTAGAGTAAGAGCGGGTCAGAGCTAGTATGAGAGCCACAGTTCAGCAAGAACTGACAAAGAGAGAGAGTGAGCTAGAGAGTGAAAGCTTTTACGCTTTGAGTTGTGTTTCGTGCTGAGCGTTTCGTTTCCAATTCGTTTCGCTGGGCATATTTGGCGCGCATTTAAAATGCACGACATTGGCCGGGACTGCTTAATAATTTGGCATGCCTTAAATGAAGCATCAAATGCTCATTACCTTAATTATTTACGGTCGTCCCCATCATCATCAGCTAAGTGGGGCTCAAACATGCACTGCTGTTAGCTGAATGCATAAACCTTTTTGTCTAACAGTTCTTCAAACAAATAAAGCACAGATTTTGGAGTTATTTTTTTTTTTGTTTTAATTTTATTTTTCATTTCCTTGTATCTCATCTGGCATTTGGTGAGGACGAAACAACCCTTTCAGGAGGCAAACATTTGTTTGCCACAGTCGCATACGTACATAGCAAGGAATAGAGAGGGAATATTCGTGTGTGTTAGAGAGGGAGAATGAAAGTTAGGTACACATGTAATGCTTGCAAACAAGGATTTAATGCTCTTTTGTGCCATTGTCGCAAATTAGGTGAGAAGATTTATGAACTGTAACTGTGTGAGGCACACGCATTACAACAGCTGTACGGTCATAACATTAAGGCCACAAATACTCAACACTCACTCTAACTTTTGTATTATACATACATACATATGTACATATTTTTCGATGGGGTTTTCCGCGAATTTTCGCTACATTTTCTAAAATATTGGGCCAAATTAACTCCGGTAAAGTTTTTTTTGTCTATTTTGATGCCAGAAATCGATTGGGTACAAAAAATTTCAATTTCAAAACTTTCGCATTTTTTGACTTTTTGCCAAGGGGTTAGTATGCAAAAATGGCCAAAAATGGGCCAAAATTTAAAACTTCCCAAATTGGAAATTTTTTGATGCAGTTTCAATATATGATTAAAACCATTGACAAAACTGCAAAAATTTTGAAAATCGGATGATTTTTGGCAAAGTTATGGCTTTTCAAAGGAGAGATGGTTTCCATTTTTGTACCGAAAATCGATTACACTTTAATTTTCAGTCTTTTGATTACATTTTCTAAAGTATCTAACAAATTTTGATGCAGATTATAAAAAGGATAAGAGCTATTTTCAAAAATGTAAAATTTTTGAAAATAGCTTGACGTTTGGCAAAGTTACGCCATGTTGAAATTCCAGAAAAATTCGTTTTTACAAAAATTTTTGTTCGGTACCCATTTTTACACAATTCTGGCCATATTTCATAAAATATTAGTCCAAATTAACTCCGGTAAAATTTTTTATGTCTATTTTGATGCCAGAAATCGATTGGGTACAAAAAATTTCAATTTCAAAACTTTCGCATTTTTTAACTTTTTGCCAAGGGGTTAGTATGCAAAAATGGCCAAAAATGGGCCAAAATTTAAAACTTCCAAAATTGGAAATTTTTTGATGCAGTTTCAATATATAATCAAAATCATTGACAAAACTGCAAAAATTTTGAAAATCGGATGATTTTTGGCAAAGTTATGGCTTTTCAAAGGAGAGATGGTTTCCATTTTTGTACCGAAAAGTGATTACACTTTAATTTTCAGTCTTTTGATTACATTTTCTAAAGTATCTAACAAATTTTGATGCAGATTATAAAAAGGATAAGAACTATTTTCAAAAATGTAAAATTTTTGAAAATAGCTTGACGTTTGGCAAAGTTACGCCATGTTGAAATTCCAGAAAAATTCGTTTTTACAAAAATTTTTGTTTGGTGCCCATTTTTACACAATTCTGGCCATATTTTATAAAATATTAGTCCAAATTAACTCCGGGAAAGTTTTTTATGTCTATTTTGATGCCAGAAATCGATTGGGTACAAAAAATTTCAATTTCAAAACTTTCGCATTTTTTAACTTTTTGCCAAGGGGTTAGTATGCAAAAATGGCCAAAAATGGGCCAAAATTTAAAACTTCCAAAATTGGAAATTTTTTGATGCAGTTTCAATATATAATCAAAATCATTGACAAAACTGCAAAAATTTTGAAAATCGGATGATTTTTGGCAAAGTTATGGCTTTTCAAAGGAGAGATGGTTTCCATTTTTGTACCGAAAAGTGATTACACTTTAATTTTCAGTCTTTTGATTACATTTTCTAAAGTATCTAACAAATTTTGATGCAGATTATAAAAAGGATAAGAACTATTTTCAAAAATGTAAAATTTTTGAAAATAGCTTGACGTTTGGCAAAGTTATGCCATGTTGAAATTCCAGAAAAATTCGTTTTTACAAAAATTTTTGTTTGGTGCCCATTTTTACACAATTCTGGCCATATTTTATAAAATATTAGTCCAAATTAACTCCGGGAAAGTTTTTTATGTCTATTTTGATGCCAGAAATCGATTGGGTACAAAAAATTTCAATTTCAAAACTTTCGCATTTTTTAACTTTTTGCCAAGGGGTTAGTATGCAAGAATGGCAAAAAAATGGGTCCAAATTGAAAACTTCCAAAATGGAAAATTTTTTGATGCAGTTTCAATATATAATCAAAATCATTGACAAAACTGCAAAAATTTTGAAAATCGGCTGATTCATGGCAAATTTGTAACTGTTTGAATATTAGAAGTTTCAATTTGTTAGGAAATCCCATATTGGGGGAAAATTGGAAAATTTTTATCTTTATTTTAAAATATTAAAATCAACTCTCACAAAAATACATGTCTTAACTTATAAAATAAACGTAATATTATAAAAATAACAAGTTCAGCTTAAAGCTTAATATATTTTCGAGGCTTCAATTTACAATTGAGTAGTGTTTGAATAATTTATGCGACATTATAAACTTTACAGGAAGTTTAGCTTAAAGAAGTTGTTGAACCTTATTCGAGCAGAACTGAAATTTAATCATTCTTCAAAATGATCAAAGGAATGCCAAAGGACCCATTGAGCATGAATTGGCAGGACACATGCCTCCTCATTTCTTTATTTTGCCTCCCTGTTTTTGTCTTCATCTTTTTTTTTTAGGTATTTAAGAAATGCTTAAAGTTGTTGTTATTGTTGGAGGTCTGTTTGATTTGCATGCCACAGCTGCCACTGACCCTGCCCCATGTCCCATGTCCATGCCCATGTCCAGTTGGAGGATTCCCTCTATATTTTGGCTTAGTCATATCTATATCTGAGTAATGGCATGTCACTTTTCATTTGGCCAACGATTTATACGTATATATATGTATATATATATATGCCCAATCCTCAACAAGCACGCCCCATATCCCCTCCCCTCCCCAACATTGTTGCCTCCCGCGGCAAGGCCTTTTTCCCATGTGGCGTCTCACTTCATTTTCAATAAAAACAAAGCACATGGCAGAGAGTGGGCGAGGAAGGACATTAAGCAAGGAATGGCACGAGTGGCAGGGGTAGGGAGGAGGCAGGAGGAACATCTTCATTGTACTTATCTGATGGACTTAAGCACACTTGTCTCCTGGTATATTTCTATTATGTGAATGAGGATGCGTTTCGTCCTTGGCATTGTTTAATGTGGAGCATGGCGAGAGATTCGCTTTAAAGCCCAGCCACGAGTCTATATCTCTCTCTCTCTCACTCTCTCCCTCTCTCTCTCTCTCTTTCTCTATCTATCGTTGTCTTTGTCTGTCTAGTGCCACTCTCAGCAATTAGCCAATAAAACCAACTGTCATTTAATTGTTATTAATCGTCCCAAGGAGTGACAGAGAGCGCAACTAATCGCGAGAAAGGAAGAGAGAGAGAGAGAGAGTGAGAGGGAAACAGTGAGAGATACGGAGTGTGTGGAAAGTTAAGGAAATTAAGTAATATTTATGTGGGCAATACGAATGCGAATTGCGGAAACTCAAAACGATTGAAGGCGCTCCAGAAGCACAGTCTGCACCCGCTATAGCCGCCATCCATTAATAACACTGGATATTCCACTTCAGATCTGACAATGCCAAAGTCATGGGACGAGGAAGGATGAGAGTCCTCCTCCAACATGCTTCAAGTGCGTATACGTGTCCAATGTCCTGTCTGTCTGTCTGTCTGACCGCCTTCTACTCCAATCAATCTCACACGCTTTGGGGCTATGCCTGCTCCCCCCCCCAACTACCCCTCTCAACTCCCCCTCATCTCTAGTCACTCGTCCATCCAACAGAACTCTGCACGTCCTTTTGCCCACTGGCATTGTTCCGTTCGCTGTCTGTGATTTCAATCAAAGGCGCCGAAATGAAGTTATGATGAAGATGAATGCCACTCGTCAAATGGCAATCAATTAGTCAGTCAATGCTTTTCAGCACACAGCCACATACCTTTACTTAACTTTGCTTAACTTTGTTAGCCACGCCCACACCTGTCATGAGTACGCCCACGCCCTCTAGCCCTGGCCAGCTATAGAAATTACTCAATTACGATATAAAAATTTAATGTGGAGCGTGAAAAGACCAAATATACCAAGTGGGGAGAATGGGCGGGAGCAGAGTGAAGTGTAGTAGTGGGGGAGTGTTGGCCAGAGGGAGGGAGGGGGGGGATTGCTTTTGATCGCACTAAAAGCTTTAATGACTGTAAATTGCTTTCACAACATTTTGACAGCACCCCAGCCCAAAACAAAAGTAAAGTCGAAGGAATCTTCCCACTAGCCAAGGCAACGATACCAACTTGCCTCTCACTCATCTTTCCTACCAACTACGCTCTCTTCTTCTTCCTCTCTCTCTCACGCTCACTCTATGTCTATCTCTCTCTTTGCTCACCTGAAATTCCGTTGTGCCACTTGTCGCCCTTGCTTGACTTTCACGTTGTCGGGAGTCCTCTGGCAGTCAGACTCCTCTCAGGTATTTCCATTTCTCGCTGCGGCGCGTGACCAAATATTTAAGGACACTCGACTCGACTCGACTCGAATCGAGTCCTTTCCAATCGAAGCGTCTATCTCTCTCTCTCTCTCTCTCTCTCTATCTCTCTCTCTGTCTCTCTCTAACGCAGTGCTATCGACCCAGAACAGCTTTATTGCAATTCCTTGTGCCGCTAAAAATCCAATTAAAGTTTACTCGAGAGCTCAGCCCGCCAGGCATTATTCGAGCTCAGCCATTAACTAATGCTGAAATCCGCTTAAAAATTTAATGCTTGCACCTGTTTAAAAAAATATATATTTAAACAAAACAAAAAAAAAAAAAAAGGAAAAAGGGCTGCCCCAGGGCTGCAAAGGATACTGGCAAGATGTCAGTAGGAGGAAACGCGGATTTTCTGCTGCCGTGAAAATCATTTGCGATTTAAATATGCCAACGTAACGTCCAAGACAAATACTTGTTGTTGTCGTTCAGCTGCTGCTCGAGTCCTGCGTATGTCCCTCGACACGCCATCGGGCCCAAATTGACAGTAATTGAATTAACACATAAGTAAATTAATTCATCAGCATATTTGCGACTGTGACCAACCCAGAGACTGTCTGTCTCCACTCCCCTCTCCTGTTGTTGCCTAACTTCATTTAAATGAATCTCTGCATCTGAAAAGAAAATCATTTCATTCATTAGCGTATTTTCTTTGCTTAATTTTGCTTTGCCCTAACTAAGCCTAGTGGTATTGTTTTATACATACATACAGTTGTCACACTCTAACTGTACATCGTCCTTAATGCAAATTAAGTTCACTTTTCACTTTTGTTGAGGTGTAATTCTTATTTGGACTCGACTGTAACTATTGCCACTACCGTCAACAGTTTGGCTGACGCACTTTAATTATTCAGTTGCATACTTTCGTGCGCCCAGCTATATTCCATCAATTTCAAGTTACGTTAAAAAGCTCGCTGGGCAAGCTTGTTAAGCTTTAAGCGCTTATCTCGATCAGAGTTGCCCAACCATCACTAAACAGTCGCTCTTCGCATTTCCAGCTGAGCAGGTGACGTGCGTTTTGCTTTCGGTGAAATATATATTTATTATTTAAGGTAAGTATTATAGTATTATGTACTGTCGGACATTTACTGATATTTATCGTGTTCGCAGCATGTCCAACAAGCCTGTGTTGTACTATGCGCCCCGCAGTCCGCCGTGCCGCGCTGTGCTGCTGACGGCAGCTGCCTTAGGCGTTGAACTGGAACTGCGGTGAGTACCATAAAAAAAACAATTTTATATTTATTAATTATATACATTATACAGATAGTAAAAAGTAAAAAATTTTACTTTGGTTTCATTTACACAATCTAATCTAAAGGTACTTTAAGCTGCAAAGATTCTTTACTTATTATATTAATTATATTAATTTACATAAATATTGTCTATAAAGAAGTTTTCCTTTTCTTAAAAAGCAAAATTGATAGCAACAAAATGAAATGTAAAAATAGTACAAATTTCAATAACCTGTTGCATTTACATACATTTCCAACCAACAAAAACTTGTCTCACCGGCTTACCGGTTATTTCCATCTCTCTCTCACACAAACTCTCCCCCTCTCTCTCTCTCTCTCTCTCTCTGTCTCTCTTTGACTGTATGTTGCTCTCTTTCAGCGTGGTGAACATCAAAGCCGGCGAGAATCTTACTCCAGAGTTTCTGAAACTGAACCCACAAAAGACAATCCCCGTGCTGGATGACAATGGTATCGCTGTCAGCGACTCGCATGTGATCTGCAGTTATCTGGCCGATAAGTATGCGGGCGAGAGTGATGCACTGTACCCCAAGGAGCCGGCACAGCGTCGCCTGGTGGATGCTCGTCTCTACTATGACTGCGGTCATCTGTTTCCGCGAGTGCGTTTCATTGTGGAGCCTGTCATCTATTTTGGCATCTCGGAGATAACCGAGGATCGCATTGTCTACATGCAGAAGGCATATGATGGCCTGGAGCTGTGCCTGGCCAGCAGCAACTATCTGGCCGGCAACGAGCTCACCATTGCCGATCTGTGCAGCGTCGCTTCCCTCTCAACGGCGGCTGCCTTTGCGCCCATCGATGCCCACAAGTATCCCAAGCTCACCCAGTGGCTGGAGCGGCTGCAGGCGCTGCCCTACTACAAGGAGGCCAATCAGGAGGGCTTGGAGATGTTGGTCAAGCTGGTCACTGG
This sequence comes from Drosophila quadrilineata, assembly GCA_018150725.1. Taxonomy (NCBI): domain Eukaryota; kingdom Metazoa; phylum Arthropoda; class Insecta; order Diptera; family Drosophilidae; genus Drosophila; species Drosophila quadrilineata. The sequence goes on from JAECWN010000407.1 coordinate 5,636,508, forward strand.
ACTGCTCCAGGAGCGTAAATAGTTCCCAAGTGGAGGGGAGGCCATCAATCAATTTCCAGCTCACAAAATATACATACACACATACATAGAATACCATAAATTTTGTTCTCAACTCGAAATACTTGAGTTTCATTTGAAGCATCTATCATAGTGAGCAAGAGAAAGAGAGAGGGGAAGAGTGTTAGAGAGAGAGAGAGAGATGGAATGTAAGTCAAAAGAAATGGGATAGAAGGAGGCAACAGTTATGAGCAGCTGTTGTACCTTTGTAATGGCAAAACTTTTTATGGGCCAAGAACTTTCACCATAGACTGTGTGCCTCTGTTCTTTGAAATATAAGACAAACTTTTTAGTCCATTTCCTTGGGCATTCCAGTTTGTAGTTGTTATTGTTGTTGTTGTTGTTGTTGTTATTATTGTTGTTGCTGTTGTTATTGTTGTTATTTGTGCTTGTTAGCCATTGATTGCGAAATGTAAGTGAGAGCATTTATAGTTATTGAGTTGAGCTTGTTAACAGTGACTGCAAATCACTTGAATCTGATGCGATTGATGACTGTGATTGATGACACCGATAACAGTCAACAGCAATCGTGAGAAGCCGCAATAAATGATTTTCATTTAGTTGAGATTCTTTAAGAATTCACCCTGTTTAACTCGTTTAAATAGTTTTATTATATATTTTATTAGTAATCTTGAGAGTCCTTCATGAGTATTCAATTCAATCAATTCATTTTTGTGTAATTACTAATTGAAATCCAAAATAATGTTATATAAAAACAATAGTTTCTTGTTGTTAAATTACTGAATTATTAGTTTATGGAGGCAATAATTTCCCTCAGAAATAGAAAAATCACTACTAACGTCCATAATTTGCACCGGGATATCTTCCATATCGAATATCATCTATCCCATTAATCCTTGAATCCCTGTAGATGTAATTAATTCTAGGACTATTCATGTGTTGTTGTTGGAAATTGTTATTCCGATAAACATCTTGATATCCCGTATTAATATTGTAATCATAGGAAGCTGGGACAGCTGTGGAAGTAGGGAAATATAATATAATAAATAATTCACATGAGTTCGGATTGGGATACGTACCACAGACAAGAGCGAAGAAACTCAGTATAGCCAAGGAGAATATGATTGAGAAATTCATCGTATGTTGATTGATCTGAAGATCGGAGTGAACTATAGAATCTCAATGAAGTGCCAGATACTTATATAGTGCCGAATTGGGAGGGGGAAATTCAATAGAGAGACTGAGAATTCCCAAAAATAAACAAAATATATGGAATTATCTCCCACCATTCTGAAGGGTCTTCCTCAGTGGGATATACCCGACTGTAGCCTCTTCAATCACTGACTATGAATATTTGCTGATAACATTTGCTTCTGTTGTCCGAATTGGCATGGACGTAATCAAGATGTGGGAGAACCCCTCAATCTGCCCAGACCCTATGTTCAAGCATGAACAGAATTGCACTAAAAAGATAGTGTTCTACTAATAGACACGATATGAATCCTTATATGTCAACGAAAGACATATGTTATGTAAATCATATGCCACTTAAGATTTAGGTATGAAGCGATTACGACCCATTGCGAGTACTAGATAAGATGCATATAGATATGTAAACTCGGCACGGGTCTCGATGCAGTATATATTGGTCCTAAGAACTGATTTTGTATATAGAACTATGTTGACGAAACAGTGAATAAAAAGAGATGGGTGACCAAGAGTCGGCAGTTCAGATCAGATCAGTTCAGTTAAGTTCAGTACAACAACTTTACTCATCAGACCTTCTTATTTTGAACCTCTGATTAACACCCTTTATCATTCTTAGTGAATGTGTGTGTTCTGTCTGGTTTTGTGTGTGTGTGTGTGTGTGTGGAGTGACCTAATTTGAACAGTTTGCAGTTTGTCTATATTGGATCCTCTCTCTATCGGTCACTTTCTCCCTCTGTCTATCTCTCTCTCTCTGTCAATCTCTCTCCGTGTAATCGCATATTATGCATCCCTTAAAATATAGTATTCTCTATATATATATATATATCTCTCTTTCCCTCTAAATATATATCTCTCTCTCTCTATGTCTCTATTATTATTATTAGAAATATAATTATAATATAATTTTAATGCATTTACTGTATATTCCTTACGAAATAGTAAGTAAAAAAGAAGAACAAGTCATATCTGTCGAAATGTTTTTTTATTTGAAATTTCAAAAATTTCTTAAGATTTAATATTTCATATTAGACAATATTGAGTTAAGTGGCTTCTTCCCTCCTGCTCAATAATATTGCACGTTACTACCTAAAAAGATAAAATAAATAATTGCAAAATATGTATAAAAAATATATTTAAAAATTACGATAATTATTAAATATTTAAATTATTATATGTACCGTAGCCAGAATGATGCTGAAATCCACCACGACCACCATAGCTAAAATTATCTCCTGTTTTCGGAAAACAAAAATAATTTAATTTCTTTCAATTTTAATATATCTTATAGAGCATACCTAATCCATTATGCATTTGAAAATTATAGGGATAACCGTAGTTAACATTATCGCCTATTAAAAAAGATAATTCAAATCGATAACAATATTATATATACCATTTTGTGTTATATTGCCTACCTAGTCCCTCATGGTATTGATCACTGCGTCGAAAGCGATTCGTCCTTTGATTGTCTCCTATATGATAGAGGGAAAGAAATCAGATATGTTTCAGAGAACTAAGTGAACTAATAATATCATATGCCATACCCCATCCAAAATGCTGTTGTTGACTCCTTTGATCTCCAAAGTTCATATTAAAATCATCACCTTTTAAGAGAGGAATCATGTACAATAACCACAAAAAGAACGTATCTGGAAATTATATGACATACCTGATCCCCTTTGGTCTACATACCATCCTTGGTGGCCACTATTCTGATTATAACGGTGGCCTATCGACAAAATTACTATTAGTGAATATTTTGATACAGTAACCACATGTGAATACCTAGTCCATTTGATAAGTAGGTTCCATACTGGGTTCCGTGGTTCTCATTGTAAATATCAGCTATTGAAAATTGTGGAAATATATATTATATTAAGTTAATTCAAACAAATTTACAGCTGTGAGTTCATTTACCGGAATCCCAAGAAGGAGCACCTATCAAGGACAAAAGAATAAACATGAGTTAGTTTTTCAAAGGATAACTCTGCTCAATAAGGATACTTACCACTAGCCAGAGCAAGGAATCCCAGGAGAAGGATGGAGATGATACTTTGGTATTTCATATTGAACTGTCTTTCGTATTCTGACGATGATCATCTGACAAGATGAATGCCCCTTTTATACTCTGGGTCGAGTTATTTTAAGTTACCAATTAAGCATTGGGAAGAAATCTCATTTTTAGAAATTGCCTAATTCTGGTATTATTTATTGGGGAAATAGAAAAAACCCGCTCGAAGAATTCAAAATATACCGATAAGAGGTATTCTGTCTCCGTAATCTTTTGACCTCATCACACTTCATGAATAATTTTTGATTCTTATTTTTAGTGATTGCTTTGGGAAACATGTATTGAAAGCAATTTACAGATGTCAAGTCATGATTTGTGGGAAACTATGGGAAGATCTATTCGGTATATCCCGCATATATTTCTCTAATAAGAATATAGAAATATCTACTATTAACGCAGATTAGGCCACCATAACCCGATGCCATAAATGAAGTTAAATTGACTTTCATTTTAAATCTAACAAATTCATTAAATATACTGGGATCTCAAGGTAGTCGGAATGGAATTCCACGAAACTCTCAGACCTCATAACGACTTCAAAACAATTTGTTTTCTCTAACCTCGATCCAAGGGCGGCATAATTAATCTAGGTGAGTGTAGAGTGTGTGTGAATGTGCATAGTTGGAATGTGGCACATGTTTTGGACAAAACCAATTACAAAATCTGCTGAAAGTCGCAGATAAAGTCCAGGGGATTGAGGATACCCCACATGAGGGGGAAGTGCGGCTATGCAAAACACGTATACGTCATGTTGGCCAAGCGACAGCACCTAAGTCTCCCAATTAAACTTGTTCTGCGAGTGGGAGGAAATAAGAGGGAAGTTCCCCAAAGGAAAACAAAACTCCTCCTTGCATGGACAGACAGACAATATAGGGCACAATGAGGGAATGCAAATCCACACACGTGCCAGATTTGCTGCATACTTTGAGGCGTATTACAGATGTTCAATCAAAACTACATGTGATTGACAGAAACAGGCGTACAAAATTATAGAATCAATAATGTTGACGCGATCATTATCTCAACTGCTTAGAATACTTAGAAAAAATGGAAAGAAAGAATAGACTCAATAGTTGTTATTTAACATATTGAAATAATAATTGTTTATTATAATTTTTAATATATATTTTTATTTTTCACTAGACCATCTAGCGTTAATTGTTACATTAGGTGCAGCTGGAACGAACGTCGACCCAAAGCCTCGCCTCATTTCTCACCGCACTGATATCGAGCTGTTTAGGCATCACCTAGATAGAGCCTTTCAGAATAATATGGCACTGGAATCCGCGGACGATATTGACCAGGCAGTCGAGGACTTGAATAACGAAATATCCAGGGCTGCTGCAGCTGCAACTCCCAATACGCAGCCGACAGCACCAGCCCCTTATGGCATCTTACTAACAAGAGAGGTCAAAGAAATGCTTGCAGCTAAGAGGCGACTCCGAAGGCGAGCGATCCGTACGCAAGATCCCTGGGATCGACTCCAGTGGAACCGGGCGGCGAAACAGTTACGAGGCATGCTACAAGAACTAAGAAGCGACTTCTTCGAGCAAAAACTAGCATCAATGGACTACACAGCTGATGCCAACTACTCCCTGTGGAAGTGTACCAAGTCCCTAAAGAGGCAGCCATTTCGGCAAGTCCCTGTCCGCTGCTCAGGAGGACGCCCAGCCAAAAATGAGGAGGAGCAAGCGAATGTTTTTGCCCAACACCTGGAGGCTCGCTTCACCGAGTATGACTTTGCCACAGTGGCACAGATCAGGGAGACCCTAACCAGCCTTGAGATGCCGTTACAGATGTCTCCACCAATCCAACCAATCTCCGTGGACGAAATAGGTGAGGTAATTGCTAACTTGCCGCGTAACAAGGCGCCCGGACTCGACAGAATTTGCCACAACACCTTGAAGGCTCTTCCGCATAGTGCGTTGCTACGAACTGAGGCCATTTTCAACGCTATGCTAACATTGCAGCATTTTCCGAAGCAGTGGAAGATGGCGGCGATTATTATGATTCACAAACCGGGAAAAAGGAGGACGATCCGGAATCCTATCGCCCTATCAGCCTGTTGCCTTCTCTTTCAAAGGTCTGGGAGAGGATACTTGCACAGAGACTACAAAAAACAATAGAGCAGCATAACATTATACCGGATCACCAATTTGGATTTCGTACAGGCCATGGCACCATTGAGCAGGTACACAGGCTGGTTAGGCACATTCTGCAGGCTTACGACCAACGGGACTACTGCAATGCGGTCTTTATCGACATGCAACAGGCATTCGACAGGGTATGGCACGATGGCCTTCTCTATAAAATAAAAAACTACCTGCCTGCACCTTACTTTGGACTCCTGAGGTCATATTTAACAGGACGGGAATTCAAAGTAATGGTAAGAAATGCCTACTCTACCCCACGCCAAATGAGAGCAGGAGTCCCGCAAGGTAGTGTCTTGGGGCCGCTGCTCTACTCGCTGTACACCGCCGACATCCCGACCCCTAGCGCAGCCCACATGGACGAGCCTTGGAAGGCCTTGATAGCCACATATGCTGATGACATCGCTGTCATGTACAACTGCGAATGCCGACGTGAGGCTGCGCATGGTCTCCAGCAGTATCTCAACTCGTTAGCAGCTTGGTGCAGGAGGTGGAATCTGAAGATTAACCCAGCCAAAACAACTAACCCCTGCTTCACACTGAAGCAATTATGGTCTACTACCCCCGAGCTGAGGCTTGAGGGCGTATTACTAGAGCAGCCCCCACAAGCCAAATATCTTGGCATCACGCTCGACAAACGCCTCACATTTGGAGCACACATCTCAGCAACTATAAAAAGTGTGGGCAGAGGATGCAGCAACTGCGATGGCTGATACATAAAAAAAGCTCGCTCAATCTGCGAGCCAAGAGGGCAGTCTATGCGCACTGCATCTTGCCGATCTGGCTCTACGGGGTGCAGATTTGGGGCATCGCTGCGAAGTCGAGATACAAGCGTATCCAGACAATGCAGAATCGCGCCTTGCGACATATAACTGGTTGTCCCTGGTACGTTCGTGGCTCCACCTTGCATAGAGACCTAAATCTGCATACCGTAGAGGAGCAGATAAACAGGCATACCAGTAGATACGGCGACAGGCTGGAGAGGCACCGCAGTTTGTTGGCACGGCAACTACTCCCTGCCAGGCCTCTCAGGAGGCTGAAAAGACCCGGCTTTGCCAAGACGCTGGGGAGGCGACAATAATTTAGTTTAATTCCTTTGTACATACATACATATATAAATCAATCCTCTTGTCTTCAGCAAGGGGTTAGGTGTTAAGTAGTTGTAATTGTATAGTTATGGTACGTTTTGTTGTACCGGTTCTATATTTAATAAACAAAGTTTCCAAAAAACTAATAATGTTCATTTTAAAGAGCTTCTCTGTGGCTTTCATTATTGTCCACCATATATTCTTATTTGTGTGATATCGGAATTTCGGAAATCATAATTTTGCTCAGTTGGATTATGAATTGTACTTCTGAACTCGTTATTTTCAAAAATTCGTTGACGTCCTGCATTTATATTTGCGTCCCAAGAATTGTAGCCGTAGCCATAGAACGGATTAGCTAATTTTATGAATTAGAAATCATTTAGAATAAGTTAATCACATTTATGCGAATTCATTGATTTTGATCAGGTATGACTTACCACTAGCTAAAGCAAGAAGTTGCAGCGCAAGGATAACGATCATCGTTGTGAATTTCATGTTGAAATGATTCTAGTTTTTGGCTCTGGGATGAACTGATGATAGACAACTAAATGGCATCCCCTTTTATGGGTGAGACTCTCTTTGGTGGGGAATAGTCCCAAATTTTGGAAATTATCTTGGGAAAAAACATGTTGAGTAAACTGAGTATAATAAATTTGGGAAATGTTTAATGATAATGATAATTCATATTAACTCAGACCTGAGGTCATAAAATATGCTGCTTCTATTCAAAATAGATTATAACATACATCAATTCTTTTTGATTCTCTCAACTATCAACACGACATGAATTTCTCTGTTCTAATCTCAGTTCTCATTCTGAGTCTCTTGCCACTTGCAAGTAGAGGGTAAATTGACAAAATTCTTAAACATTTAATTTAGCATTTATTATCGAAGATATTCAAATGTTTGGAATTGTGATTATTGTTTATAGAAAAACGTGAAATTATTAAATTAGATTTTTTGTTGATTGTTAACAGTTAAATTGCTTTTTAAGACTTGTCAATAATTTTGTAACAATTGAGTAGTCAATAAACTGATCTGTATCATACTTAATGTTTAAATGTTTCATTTTATGTAAATCTGGAAGTTAATAAAAAACAAAAAAGTTTATTTCCAACATATTTTTAAGATGAATTCTGTGATAAAATTCACAAATATGTATTTGTTGTTTTCGTAGTCTGTGCATCTGTTTATATGGGTGTGAGAAATTGACTTTTATAGCGATCTTGAGAGTCCTTCATGATAATAATGATAATATAATAATACAATAATACAGTGGCATATATATTTGAAGATATTTTATTTAATCTTGGTTAAATTTCATAAGAGGTTCAGTAATAATAATCCATTTTAAATATTACAACATTTTTTATATTATTCAATATGTAAAATAATAAAATTATCAGATTCAATTCATTTTTATTTAATTATTTATTGAAATCCAAAATAATGTTTACAAAACAATACATTCTTGTTGTTAAATTACTGAATTGTTAGTTTATGGAGGCAATTATTTCCCTCAGAAATAGAAAAATCACTACTAACGTCCATAATTTGCACCGGGATATCTTCCATATCGAATATCATCTATCCCACCAATCCTTGAATCCCTGTAGATGTAATTAATTCTAGGACTATTCATGTGTTGTTGTTGGAAATTGTTATTCCGATAAACATCTTGATATCCCGTATTAATATTGTAATCATAGGAAGCTGGAACAGCTGTGGAAGTAGGGAAATATAATATAATAAATAATTCACATGAGTTCGGATTGGGATACGTACCACAGACAAGAGCGAAGAAACTCAGTATAGCCAAGGAGAATATGATTGAGAAATTCATCGTATGTTGATTGATCTGAAGATCGGAGTGAACTATAGAATCTCAATGAAGTGCCAGATACTTATATAGTGCCGAATTGGGAGGGGGAAATTCAATAGAGAGACTGAGAATTCCCAAAAATAAACAAAATATATGGAATTATCTCCCACCATTCTGAAGGGTCTTCCTCAGTGGGATATACCCGACTGTAGCCTCTTCAATTAGTTGTCTGCCTATGAATATTTGCTGATAACATTTGCTTCTGTTGTCCGAATTGGCATGGACCTAATCAAGATGTGGGAGAACCCCTCATTCTTGGTGAATGTGTGTGAGCTGGCTGTATATGTGTGTGTATAAGTATGCGTTTAAGTGTGTGTGTGAAAGTGACCTAATTTGAAATGTATTTGCGAATGCACATTGCGAATAGTCCTTCCTTTTATCTGTTTGCTGCCAGATGACAGTTTGCAGTTTGTTCATATCCCTTTCCCTCACTATCTCATTCTCTGTCTCCCTCAATATCCTTCTCTTTGTCAATCTCTCTCTCTTTCTTTCTCATTCTTTGTTTGCCCATCAGTGTGTCGAGTTGTGCTGAAAAATCGTTGGACCTTCATATGTCTCTCTTTCTCCTTCATATTCTCCATCTCACACGGAGATGTTTCTTTCTCTCTCTTTCTTCTCTGTCTCTGTCTTTCTCTCTCCTTTTCTCTCTCTGCAACTGATTATCAAAGCACCTGTTGCTGCCTCATCTTTCTAGACATTATTGAATCTTCTTCCTTCTCATCTCAAAGACCATGAAACTCTCCACTTGTTAGCCAAGCGAATGGGATGAAATCAGAGGGAAGTTCCCCAAAGGAAAACAAAACTCCTCTTTGCAGAGACAGACAATATAGGGCACAATAAGGGAATGGAAAGGCATTTATATATCTATGATATTTTGTTGCATATCTTGTGGCGTTAATTTTTTAACTACGGAAGGAAAGGCGAATGAAAAACTTAATTGTTATTTAAAATTTCTTTTACAAGTGTTAAATTTATTATTATATTTCTGTAGTAATCATTAAAATCTTAATTGGCTCCAATTTTAATTTAAAATCCCTTTAAAATATATTCTCTTTGTAGATGATTACAACTTCTATCAATTAAGTCGTTAATCCACTAAAATCATGTTTCTTCGATTGAGATTCCTTCGTATCAAATTCTGATAGGGATCGTAACGATCTTCTTCATTCCATCGCCCAGAGCCCCGACAATCGGTGTGGTAGGGATTAACTATTCAGAAATTAAATAAAAATATGAATATGTTAATCATATTTATACGATTTCAATGATTCATCAATATTTAATTATTTACCACTAGCCAGAGCAAGAAATGGCAACGCAAGGATGACGATCAATGATGGCAGTTTCATACTGAAATGTTTCTTAGTTTTGGCTCTGTGATCAACTGATGAATGTCAAAGAAACGGCGTCCTCTTTTATTCAAAAATCAGAAATTTGTTGAGTGGGGAATAGTTTCAAATTTTAAATTTAAGTTTTTTGTGTTTTTTTTTTCAATTACTATGCTGATTGTGATAACGTGTTATGCTTGAGTGAATTATTTTGGGAAATTTACGAAAAGGGGCTCAAATCATTTGATATTGGGAACATTTATAATTTATAAATCGAATATAATGGCAATGTTTAAGATGGAAGCAAAGAAAAACAATTAGATACTGGCCATTAATGTCACATTTTTATAATCTTCCACAAGATACACTTCTATTTATTCAACACAATTCCTCCTCCTTTGCCACCACTTGGAATTTGTGTTTGCTTATAAACTGCGATAAAACTGCGTTCTCCGCTTTGATGTCATTTTATTGAACTTTATTGAAGCATAAAAGACGAATGTGAAAATGCTAAAATACAATTTGTTTTATTTGTTTTGCATCCCAAATGAAATGACGATGGCTCCTGCCATGTGTCCCAAACTCAGGCCCAAATCCTGACCCAGCTGTGATTGCAGGTGCTGAGCTGATGTGGGAGTATCGAATGCGTTTTACATTCACTTTTATAGCCTCAGATCTTTATCGGACATATACATATATAAATATGACATCTACTCACATCCACAACTCAACGAATATGGATTTTTAGGGCTTTGCGAGTATGTATTCAAATGTATCTCGAAGCTGGAGAAGCTGCTCTGACACACGCCAGGATATCACCTTTTATTGGCTCTGTTTTGACGACTGCTGCTCTCCACTGTCCTTGACGGATTAGCCAGACTCCTGCCGTGGCTGTTGCCAATCAGCGTATCTTCGATGCATCATCAGCTGGACAAACACACCACACAAAACTGAAGGCATCTCCCTTGGAAAACAGACAGTAGGAAAAAAGAAACAAGCGCCAAGAAGGTCAAATATCGGGCAGCCAGGGACATTTCAAAAGATATATACGATATATACAAATTACGATTACAAGTATTTCGATAATAAACACAAAATATATATCTACATGAGTTAATAAATTTACAAGTTTGACAAAATTTTGTATAAATCAAATGTATTTATTGATTTTAATCTACCTCATTAGCTGAATCAGTTTCTAGAATTTAAAAATTTGAAAATATAAAATTATTATTAAATTTACGCTTTAAACGATATTTTTCTTGTTTTCGCATACTTTTTTAGAAAATACTTTCGAAAAGACAAACAGAAATGGTTGTCAGCCCGTTAAATAAAGTCAACAGAGAAACTAAAACTGAAAACTGTGGCAGGTAGATAAAATGTGGAAATAAAACACAGCTGAAGTTGCAGCCAAAGTGTGAGTGAGAAAGAAAGACAGACAGGTACAAAGAGAGAGCGAGAGAGAGTGATGAAGAGAGGAATTATGGAATGGTTGGGATGGGATGAGACGAATGGAATGAAGTGAGGAAAAGGGGAGTTAGCTGTTGCTACTCATGATTAATGATGCCGTTGTGGGTTTCGCATTTCCGGTTCGTTTAAAGTTGAAATGTCGTTTGCCAGTTACTAAGTTTCGTCCACATTGTTGTTGTTGTTGTTGCTTTATCTGAATTTATCATTATTTGGCCAGTGGTTGCGGTTAGTTGAACATTGAAATTAAGTTTAGTCAGACGATATTTCAGTTTCCACCAAACTGACAACATTTTCAATTCAATTCAATTCAATTCAATTCAACTTTGACTTTTCTACATTCTTCTTTTATCAGTTCACATACTTTTTACTACTAATAAAATTCACTTGCCATTTGTACTAAATTTCCAAAGTTCTTTGCTTTGTTGTAATTGCCACCTTCAGCCACGCCCCCACAACTTGTCCACCGCAACATTGCAATGAGGGGACACCTATAATGTGTTGGACACCATAATGAAGAGATTGAGATACAAGGAAAACCAGAGAGAGAGAGAGAGCTGAGAGCAATTTGCTATTTGCCACATAATGTTGCAGTAAAGAAGATGCGACAGCAACAGGTGCATTGCTAATCAGTTGCATAAAGAGAGCGACGGAGAACACAACTCGACACACTGATGGGCAGACAAAGAATGAAAAAGAAAGAGAGAGAGATTGACAAAGAGAAAGATATTGAGGGAGACAGTTAATGATACAGAGAGGGAAAGGGATATGAACAAACTGCAAACTGTCATCTGGCAGCAAACAGATAAAAGGAAGGACTATTCGCAATGTGCATTCGCAAATACATTTCAAATTAGGTCACTTTCACACACACACTTAAACGCATACTTATACACACACATATACAGCCAGCACACACACATTCACCAAGAATGAGGGGTTCTCCCACATCTTGATTAGGTCCATGCCAATTCGGACAACAGAAGCAAATGTTATCAGCAAATATTCATAGTCAGTGATTGAAGAGGCTACAGTCGGGTATATCCCACTGAGGAAGACCCTTCAGAATGGTGGGAGATAATTCCATATATTTTGTTTATTTTTGGGAATTCTCAGTCTCTCTATTGAATTTCCCCCTCCCAATTCGGCACTATATAAGTATCTGGCACTTCATTGAGATTCTATAGTTCACTCCGATCTTCAGATCAATCAACATACGATGAATTTCTCAATCATATTCTCCTTGGCTATACTGAGTTTCTTCGCTCTTGTCTGTGGTACGTATCCCAATCCGAATTCTTCTACGATTTCATATTTATGTGTGTATTATTTATTATATTTTCCCACTTCCACAGCTTATCCACCTTATTCTTACAACGTTAATGCGGGATATCAAGATGTTTATCGGAATAACAATTTCCAACAACAATCCATGAATAGTCCTAGAATTAATTACATCTACAGGAATTCAAGGATTGGTGGGATAGATGATATTCGATATGGAAGATATCCCGGTGCAAATTATGGACGTTAGTGGTGATTTTTCCATTTCTGAGGGAAATTATTGCCTCGATAAACTAACAATTCAGTAACAACAAGAATGTATTGTTTTGTAAACATTATTTTGGATTTCAATAAATAATTAAATAAAAATGAATTGAATCTGACAATTTTATTATTTTACGTATTGAATAATATAAAAATGTTGTAATATTTAAAATTGATTATTATTACTGAACCTCTTATGAAATTTAACCAAGATTTAATAAAATATCTTCAATTATATATGCCACTATATTATTGTTTTTTTTTTAGTTTAATATATTTAATAAGTGAAGAATCTGTACGGCTTTGAGTACTTTAACATCACATGGTTTGGTTGTGTAAGTGGAACCAAACGTCAATTCTTTATGACGATTACATATATTGATGTGTTTTTAGAATTGTGTTGTAGTATAGAGGTGGGTAAGCGCTATTGGCGCCTCATTGTTTTGGCAAATCCTTGCCTCTTAAGACGCCTCAAAGGTCTAGCCGGAATTAGATTTCGAGCAAGTAAACTGCGGTGCCCCAGAAGTTTATCTCTATATCTGCTTGTATGCCTACCAATCTGCTCATCCACAGTAAACAGCTTTAGGTCTCTGTGAAGAGTTGAACCGCGTACATACCAAGGACAATCAGTTATATTTCTAAGGATCCGATTCTGCAGTACTGTATTATTGTATTATTGTATTATTATATTATCATTATTATCATGAAGGACTCTCAAGATCGCTATAAAAGTCAATCTCTCACACCCATATGCACAGACTACGAAAACAACAAATACATATTTGTGAATTTTATCACAGAATTCATCTTAAAAATATGTTGGAAATAAACTTTTTTTGTTTTTTATGAATTTGCAGTTTTTAATAAAATGGAACATTTAAGTATGATACAGATCAGTTTATTGACTACTCAATTGTTACAAAATTATGGATAAGTCTTAAAAAGCAATAAGTCTTAACAATCAACAAAAACTCTAATTTAATAAATTCACGTTTTTTATAAACAATAATCACAATTCCAATCATTTGAATATCTTCGATAATAAATGCTAAATTAAATGTTTAAGAATTTTGTCAATTTACTCTCTACTTGCAAGTGGCAAGAGACTCAGAATGAGAACTGAGATTAGAACAGAGAAATTCATGTCGTTTTGATAGTTGACAGAATCAAAGAGAACTGATGTATGTTATAATGTATTTTGAATAGAAGCAGCATATTTTATGACCTCGGGTCTAAATTATCATTATCATTTAATTTTTCCCAAATTTATTATAATCAGTATGTATTTTCCCAAGATAATTTCCAAAATTTGGGACTATTCCCCACCAAAGAGAGTCTCAGCCATAAAAGGGGATGCCATTTAGTTGTCTATCATCAGTTCATCCCAGAGCCAAAAACTAGAATCATTTCAACATGAAATTCACAACGATGATCGTTATCCTTGCGCTGCAACTTCTTGCTTTAGCTAGTGGTAAGTCATACCTGATCAAAATCAATGAATTCGCATAAATGTGATTAACTTATTCTAAATGATTTCTAATTCATAAAATTAGCGAATCCACACTATGGCTACGGCTACAATTCTTGGGACGCAAATATAAATACAGGACGTCAACGAATTTTTGAAAATAACGATTTCAGAAGTACAATTCATAATCCAACTGAGCAAAATTATGATTTTGGAAATTCCGATATCACACAAATAAGAATATATGGTGGACAATAATGAAGGCCACAGAGAAGCTCTTTGAAATAAACATTATTAGAGAAAAATAAAAATATATATTAAAAATGATAATAAAACAATTATTATTTCAATATGTTTAATAACAACTATTGAGTCTATTCTTTCTTTCCATTTTTTCTAAATATTCTAAGCAGTTGAGATAATGATCGCGTCAACATTATTGATTCTATAATTTTGTACGCCTGTTTCTGTCAATCACATGTAGTTTTGATTGAACATCTGTAATACGCCTCAAAGTATGCAGCAAATCTGACACGTGTGTGGATTTGCATTCCTTTATTGTGCCCTATATTGTCTGTCCATGCAAGGAGGAGTTTTGTTTTCCTTTGGGGAACTTCCCTCTGATTTCATCCCACTCGCAGAACAAGTTTAATTGGGAGACTTAGGTGCTGTCGCTTGGCCAACATGACGTATACGTGTTTTGCATAGCCGCACTTCCCCCTCATGTGGTGAATCCTCAATCCCCTGGACTTTATCTGCGACTTTCAGCAGATTTTGTAATTGGTTTTGTCCAAAACATGTGCCACATTTCAACTATGCACATTCACACACACTCTACACTCACCTAGATTAATTATGCCGCCCTTGGATCGAGGTTAGAGAAAACAAATTGTTTTGAAGTCGTTATGAGGTCTGAGAGTTTCGTGGAATTCCATTCCGACTACCTTGAGATCCCAGTATATTTAATGAATTTGTTAGATTTAAAATGAAAGTCAATTTAACTTCATTTATGGCATCGGGTTATGGTGGCCTAATCTGCGTTAATAGTAGATATTTCTATATTCTTATTAGAGAAATATATGCGGGATATACCGAATAGATCTTCCCATAGTTTCCCACAAATCATGACTTGACATCTGTAAATTGCTTTCAATACATGTTTCCCAAAGCAATCACAAAAAATAAGAATCGAAAATTATTCATGAAGTGTGATGAGGTCAAAAGATTACGGAGACAGAATACCCCTTATCGGTATATTTTGAATTATTCGAGCGGGTTTTTTCTATTTCCCCAATAAATAATACCAGAATTAGGCAATTTCTAAAAATGAGATTTCTTCCCAATGCTTAATTATTAACTTAAAATAACTCGACCCAGAGTATAAAAGGGGCATTCATCTTGTCAGATGATCATCGTCAGAATACGAAAGACAGTTCAATATGAAATACCAAAGTATCATCTCCATCCTTCTCCTGGGATTCCTTGCTCTGGCTAGTGGTAAGTATCCTTATTGAGCAGAGTTATCCTTTGAAAAACTAACTCATGTTTATTCTTTTGTCCTTGATAGGTGCTCCTTCTTGGGATTCCGGTAAATGAACTCACAGCTGTAAATTTGTTTGAATTAACTTAATATAATATATATTTCCACAATTTCCAATAGCTGATATTTACAATGAGAACCACGGAACCCAGTATGGAACCTACTTATCAAATGGACTAGGTATTCACATGTGGTTACTGTATCAAAATATTCACTAATAGTAATTTTATTGATAGGCCACCGTTATAATCAGAATAGTGGCCACCAAGGATGGTATGTAGACCAAAGCGGATCAGGTATGTCATAGAATTTCCAGATACGTTCTTTTTGTGGTTATTGTACATGATTCCTCTCTTAAAAGGTGATGATTTTAATATGAACTTTGGAGATCAAAGGAGTCAACAACAGCATTTTGGATGGGGTATGGCATATGATATTATTAGTTCACTTAGTTCTCTGAAACATATCTGATTTCTTTCCCTCTATCATATAGGAGACAATCAAAGGACGAATCGCTTTCGACGCAGTGATCAATACCATGAGGGACTAGGTAGGCAATATAACACAAAATGGTATATATAATATTGTTATCGATTTGAATTATCTTTTTTAATAGGCGATAATGTTAACTACGGTTATCCCTATAATTTTCAAATGCATAATGGATTAGGTATGCTCTATAAGATATATTAAAATTGAAAGAAATTAAATTATTTTTGTTTTCCGAAAACAGGAGATAATTTTAGCTATGGTGGTCGTGGTGGATTTCAGCATCATTCTGGCTACGGTACATATAATAATTTAAATATTTAATAATTATCGTAATTTTTAAATATATTTTTTATACATATTTTGCAATTATTTATTTTATCTTTTTAGGTAGTAACGTGCAATATTATTGAGCAGGAGGGAAGAAGCCACTTAACTCAATATTGTCTAATATGAAATATTAAATCTTAAGAAATTTTTGAAATTTCAAATAAAAAAACATTTCGACAGATATGACTTGTTCTTCTTTTTACTTACTATTTCGTAAGGAATATACAGTAAATGCATTAAAATTATATTATAATTATATTTCTAATAATAATAATAGAGACATAGAGAGAGAGAGATATATATTTAGAGGGAAAGAGAGATATATATATATATATAGAGAATACTATATTTTAAGGGATGCATAATATGCGATTACACGGAGAGAGATTGACAGAGAGAGAGAGAGATAGACAGAGGGAGAAAGTGACCGATAGAGAGAGGATCCAATATAGACAAACTGCAAACTGTTCAAATTAGGTCACTCCACACACACACACACACACACACAAAACCAGACAGAACACACACATTCACTAAGAATGATAAAGGGTGTTAATCAGAGGTTCAAAATAAGAAGGTCTGATGAGTAAAGTTGTTGTACTGAACTTAACTGAACTGATCTGATCTGAACTGCCGACTCTTGGTCACCCATCTCCTTTTATTCACTGTTTCGTCAACATAGTTCTACATATATACAAAATCAGTTCTTAGGACCAATATATACTGCATCGAGACCCGTGCCGAGTTTACATATCTATATGCATCTTATCTAGTACTCGCAATGGGTCGTAATCGCTTCATACCTAAATCTTAAGTGGCATATGATTTACATAACATATGTCTTTCGTTGACATATAAGGATTCATATCGTGTCTATTAGTAGAACACTATCTTTTTAGTGCAATTCTGTTCATGCTTGAACATAGGGTCTGGGCAGATTGAGGGGTTCTCCCACATCTTGATTAGGTCCATGCCAATTCGGACAACAGAAGCAAATGTTATCAGCAAATATTCATAGTCAGTGATTGAAGAGGCTACAGTCGGGTATATCCCACTGAGGAAGACCCTTCTGAATGGTGGGAGATAATTCCATATATTTTGTTCATTTTTGGGAATTCTCAGTCTTTCTATTGAATTTCCCCCTCCCAATTTATAGCTATATAAGTATCTGGCACTTCATTGAGATTCTATAGTTCACTCCGATCTTCAGATCAATCAACACACGATGAATTTCTCAATCATATTCTCCTTGGCTATACTGAGTTTCTTCGCTCTTGTCTGTGGTACGTATCCCAATCCGAATTCTTCTACGATTTCATATTTATGTGTGTATTATTTATTATATTTTCCCACTTCCACAGCTTATCCACCTTATTCTTACAACGTTAATGCGGGATATCAAGATGTTTATCGGAATAACAATTTCCAACAACAATCCATGAATAGTCCTAGAATTAATTACATCTACAGGGATTCAAGGATTAATGGGATAGATGATATTCGATATGGAAGATATCCCGGTGCAAATTATGGACGTTAGTAGTGATTTTTCTATTTCTGAGGGAAATAATTGCCTCCATAAACTAATAATTCAGTAATTTAACAACAAGAATGTATTGTTTTGTAAACATTATTTTGGATTTCAATAAATAATTAAATAAAAATGAATTGAATCTGACAATTTTATTATTTTACATATTGAATAATATAAAAATGTTGTAATATTTAAAATTGATTATTATTACTGAACCTCTTATGAAATTTAACCAAGATTTAATAAAATATCTTCAATTATATATGCCACTATATTATTGTTTTTTTTTTAGTTTAATATATTTAATAAGTGAAGAATCTGTACGGCTTTGAGTACTTTAACATCACATGGTTTGGTTGTGTAAGTGGAACCAAACGTCAATTCTTTATGACGATTACATATATTGATGTGTTTTTAGAATTGTGTTGTAGTATAGAGGTGGGTAAGCGCTATTGGCGCCTCATTGTTTTGGCAAATCCTTGCCTCTTAAGACGCCTCAAAGGTCTAGCCGGAATTAGATTTCGAGCAAGTAAACTGCGGTGCCCCAGAAGTTTATCTCTATATCTGCTTGTATGCCTACCAATCTGCTCATCCACAGTAAACAGCTTTAGGTCTCTGTGAAGAGTTGAACCGCGTACATACCAAGGACAATCAGTTATATTTCTAAGGATCCGATTCTGCAGTACTGTATTATTGTATTATTGTATTATTATATTATCATTATTATCATGAAGGACTCTCAAGATCGCTATAAAAGTCAATCTCTCACACCCATATGCACAGACTACGAAAACAACAAATACATATTTGTGAATTTTATCACAGAATTCATCTTAAAAATATGTTGGAAATAAACTTTTTTTGTTTTTTATGAATTTGCAGTTTTTAATAAAATGGAACATTTAAGTATGATACAGATCAGTTTATTGACTACTCAATTGTTACAAAATTATGGATAAGTCTTAAAAAGCAATAAGTCTTAACAATCAACAAAAACTCTAATTTAATAAATTCACGTTTTTTATAAACAATAATCACAATTCCAATCATTTGAATATCTTCGATAATAAATGCTAAATTAAATGTTTAAGAATTTTGTCAATTTACTCTCTACTTGCAAGTGGCAAGAGACTCAGAATGAGAACTGAGATTAGAACAGAGAAATTCATGTCGTTTTGATAGTTGACAGAATCAAAGAGAACTGATGTATGTTATAATGTATTTTGAATAGAAGCAGCATATTTTATGACCTCGGGTCTAAATTATCATTATCATTTAATTTTTCCCAAATTTATTATAATCAGTATGTATTTTCCCAAGATAATTTCCAAAATTTGGGACTATTCCCCACCAAAGAGAGTCTCAGCCATAAAAGGGGATGCCATTTAGTTGTCTATCATCAGTTCATCCCAGAGCCAAAAACTAGAATCATTTCAACATGAAATTCACAACGATGATCGTTATCCTTGCGCTGCAACTTCTTGCTTTAGCTAGTGGTAAGTAATACCTGATCAAAATCAATGAATTCGCATAAATGTGATTAACTTATTCTAAATGATTTCTAATTCATAAAATTAGCGAATCCACACTATGGCTACGGCTACAATTCTTGGGACGCAAATATAAATACAGGACGTCAACGAATTTTTGAAAATAACGATTTCAGAAGTACAATTCATAATCCAACTGAGCAAAATTATGATTTCCGAAATTCCGATATCACACAAATAAGAATATATGGTGCACAATAATGAAGGCCACAGAGAAGCTCTTTGAAATAAACATTATTAGAGAAAAATAAAAATATATATTAAAAATGATAATAAAACAATTATTATTTCAATATGTTTAATAACAACTATTGAGTCTATTCTTTCTTTCCATTTTTTCTAAATATTCTAAGCAGTTGAGATAATGATCGCGTCAACATTATTGATTCTATAATTTTGTACGCCTGTTTCTGTCAATCACATGTAGTTTTGATTGAACATCTGTAATACGCCTCAAAGTATGCAGCAAATCTGATACGTGTGTGGATTTGCATTCCCTCATTGTGCCCTATATTGTCTGTCCATGCAAGGAGGAGTTTTGTTTTCCTTTGGGGAACTTCCCTCTGTTTTCCTCCCACTCGCAGAACAAGTTTAATTGGGAGACTTAGGTGCTGTCGCTTGGCCAACATGACGTATACGTGTTTTGCATAGCCGCACTTCCCCCTCATGTGGGGTATCCTCAATCCCCTGGACTTTATCTGCGACTTTCAGCAGATTTTGTAATTGGTTTTGTCCAAAACATGTGCCACATTCCAACTATGCACATTCACACACACTCTACACTCACCTAGATTAATTATGCCGCCCTTGGATCGAGGTTAGAGAAAACAAATTGTTTTGAAGTCGTTATGAGGTCTGAGAGTTTCATGGATTTCCATTCCGACTACCTTGAGATCCCAGTATATTTAATGAAATTGTTAGATTTAAATTGAAAGTCAACTTATCTTCATTTATAGCATCGGGTTGCCAATCTGCGTTAATTGTTGATATTTCTATATTCTTATTAGAGAAATATATGCGGGATATACCGAATAAATCTGAATAGAGCTCTTTATTCTTCCCATATTCATTCTCATAGTTTCCCTCAAATCATTGACATCTGTAAATTGCTTTCAATACATGTTTCCCAAAGCAATCACAATAAATAAGAATCGAAAATTATTCATGAAGTGTGATGAGGTCAAAAGATTACGGAGACAGAATACCCCTTATCGGTATATTTTGAATTATTCGAGAGGGTTTTTTCTATTTCCCCAATAAATAATACCAGAATTAGGCAATTTCTAAAAATGAGATTTCTTCCCAATGCTTAATTATTAACTTAAAATAACTCGACCCAGAGTATAAAAGGGGCATTCATCTTGGCAGATGATCATCGTCAGAATACGAAAGACAGTTCAATATGAAATACCAAAGTATCATCTCCATCCTTCTCCTGGGATTCCTTGCTCTGGCTAGTGGTAAGTATCCTTATTGAGCAGAGTTATCCTTTGAAAAACTAACTCATGTTTATTCTTTTGTCCTTGATAGGTGCTCCTTCTAGGGATTCCGGTAAATGAACTCACAGCTGTCACTTTGAATTAACTTAATATAACATATATTTCCACAATTTTCAATAGCTGATATTTACAATCTGAACCACGGAACCCAGTATGGAACCTACTTATCAAATGGACTAGGTATTCACATGTGGTTTCTATATTCGAGTTTTCCCAATTAATGATATTTTTGATAGGAAACATTTACAATCGGAATGATGGGTATCAAGACTGGTATGTAGACCAAAGGGGATCAGGTATGTCATATAATTTCTAGATAGGTTCTTTTTATGATTGTTGAACATGATTCCTCTATTTAAAGGTGATGATTATAATATAAACTTTGGAGATCAAAGGAGTCTACAACAGCATTTTGGATGGGGTATGATATATGAAATTATTTCATTGTTCTCTAAAATATTTTTAAAATTTGTTAAATAGGAAAAAATTTACAAAGGAACTCACGCTATCGACGAGGTCTCCAACATCATACTGGTGGAGGTAGGAAATATGACGTTAGTGGTCTAGAATATTTATGTAATAATATTATACCATCTTGATTAACAGGTGATAATGTTAACTATGGTTATCGGTATAATACCCAAATGCATAATGGACTAGGTATGCTCTATAGGATATATTTATATTGAAAGTATATATTTATATAATTTTCCTATATTCTTTAAATTTAAAGGTGATCACATTTATGCTTAGGAACAGGAATAAGATGTTTTGCAATGATCCCTTGCAATGTATCCCTTTGCTTTGAAGGTAAAGAAACTATTCAACATTTTTGAAACAATGTGTACAATTTTGATAATTAAGAAATATATATCAACATATATTTAAAATTGCAAATATGTAAAATACACTTATTTTTGGTCTAATTGCCTAACATGATAAAACTCGAGATTGATAGAAGCAAAGAGAAAGTAAAAGAGAAGGAGACAAAGAGAGAGAGAGAGAGAGATAAATTAAATTTTTGACCTTTGCTTCTTCCTCTAGCTCTTGTCACTTTTCTTCAAATGCCTTAACCGCTAAAAGTGTTCTTTAGTTTCTTTAGTTTTGTGCGTAGACAAATAGGAAAACATATACACAGACAAGCAAGACACATACTCACTCACACACACACCCACACACATACAGGCAATCTTGCCACACTTGCCGACACAGGAGTAATGGAAGCATGTGTTGTATGCTTTGCGGTGTGGTGCGGTGTGGTGCGGTGTAGTGCGGTGTGGCGCAACCACAATATCGCCTCCCTGGGGCCACAGCAATGTGTCAGAGCACAAACAGCAAACATAACTGTAGTAGCAGTGGCAGCGGCAAGAACAGCAATAGCACTTGCCCCAACTTGTTGCCATGTTCAGTTTTGAGGCTGCGGTGTCCTCTTCGATGAGGCCTGTTGCAGTTTTTGCGCCCATGCTTGCTTAATAGAATGCCTACGGACGTTGCATACCATATACAGCTGTGTTGGCCCCCCTTCCTCCCCTTCCCCATTCTACTCCTGCCTACTTCCATGCCTCCGCTCTGCGTCTGAATTGGTTTTTGGGTTATGGTCAGATGGCGCAGCAAATGGACGTATCACAATTTAATATTTACCTTTACTTGATTGAAATGCCAACTGTATACACACACACAGACTACAATCACACATGCACACACACAGCGCAACCCAAACACACACATACACACAGCTTATGGTTGAGCAAAACTAATTCGGTTCATATTCAAATGCAAATTCAAATGTCTTTTATGCGGTCGATGAGGATACCCTTTGTGATGGCACCCCCCCCCCCTTCCACATAATTCCCGCTGCTCTTCAAGAGCGTAAGGTAAAGTCAAATTAGAGGCACACAAATGTGTCCCAAGTGTGACCAACTGGCGGCCACTTCGCATATTGTCCTTGTTGTGTCCTTTAAACCGCTACTGCTGTTGCGGCATAAAAAGCACATTTGTAATTTGCTGTTGTTGCTGGGGCAAGCAAATGAAGTCCGGGAATGGCATCATAGCCTGCATCATAGCTGTACCGGGGGAGCATATCACGTAACATTTGAGAGCGGTTTGTAAGCGATGCCATTGGTTTTTTGTTGCTTATGGACTGTGCGTTGCCTGCATAATTTATGCGAAATCAGCGAGGCAAACAACCTACACGACGACGCAAATGCTGTCTAGCATAATCCGTACTACTCCCTGGTAGCACATACAATCCACACACCACCCACCAACCGTCCCCCTATCGACAAACAGCTGCCTGGCGGCGACGGCGGCATCCACAGCCACGTAAAATGTTTTATCCGCGTTTCATTGTCACCCGAAAAGTAGGCAACGCAAATTTACAAATTCCCCAAACTGCACAGACAATAAGGAAGAAGCAGCAGCAGCAGAAGAAGCAGAAGAATCAGAAGTAGCAGGAGAAAAAGAAGCAGAAAAAAGCAATATTAATGCTCGGATTTCATACCTGCCAACAACAACAGCAACAACAACCACAACTGTATACATATCCAGGCATCGTTTAGCATGTCTTCCATCTTCCGGGCATCGTTTGCCAGACGCACAAAACTTTGTCTTCAGTCATTCAGGCCCGTCACAATACCCCAATCCCAATCCCAGCTATAGTCACTGCTCGCAGCTTATGGATAATCACCTTGAAAATGGAATGAGTAAAAGATGCAGACAGAGGTAGACTCAGGAAGTGAGTGGGCGAGAGACAAAAAGAGAGAGAGAGAGATAGAGAGAGAGAGAGTGAGAGATGGAGTGATGGAGATGAAGATAGTGAGAGATAAGGATAGAGGTAGGAGAGGGGTATACAAGATGACAAGGAAAGAGAATATTGAGAGAATGGCAGAGAAGAAGAACAGAGTGTAGAAGAGAGAGAGTAAGAAAGAGAGAGAGAAAGAGAGGGAGACAAGCAGGCTGAGAGTGCGAAAAAGAGAGTGAGTTTGGCTGACGCGATGTTTTTGAAACACACTTTTCACTTTCATGCTTCATGTGCTCTTTGTCTACACTTTTCGCTGGCGCTTCGCTGTCTCCCTCGCTCTCTGTTTATTTTTGCATAATTTTCTTTAATACTCGGCCCAATGTATATTTCATTTAATGCGCTGTCCCGCTCTCCACCAACTACAGTGTCCTGAAATTGTCGTCTAAACAAATTTGTTTACCTGCCTGTGCGTGCTCATAATGGAGCATTGCCAAATTTCCAGTTTGCCTCTTTTCCCGCTTCTCCCATTTTTCTCACTCGGATTACAAGGGGGGTTGTGGCTCGATTTGATATCTTGCTCATTATTCGAAAGTTGCGTGTATATAAAACAACGAAAACATTTCATTTAACTCGCCAAAGTAACAAAAAAAAAAGAAAATTCCCAAAAATTCAATGACCTCAAGTTAGCGCCTTAAATGTTTTCCCTACATAAGAGAGCAAGGACGGGGAGCAAGGAGTGAAGGAAAACAAAAAGCTGTAACCATTTTTGTCCAAATTGTATTATTGCCATAAACAGAAAAGAAATGCGAATCTTTTTGTCGGCTGCGTCTATATTGTTTTTATTTTTATACTCTGCTTTTTTTTCTTTCTACTTTTTTCAGAGCTGCCCAGAGGCTCGCTTAAATGTTTACTTTAGTTGATTCCTTGTACTCGTGCTTGCTGTGCCCAAGTCCAATGAGTTTTCGTGTAAGAGGACACAACAAAGTTAAAAACTAACTTTGCTCCCTTCTTGGCCTGCCCTGTCGTCGCGTCGTCCTTAATGTGTAAAGAAAATATCAAACGTAATGAGGGTCAAACAATATTTAGGCTTTGCTTATGTTCGGTTGGGCGTCCGCAGGACCCTGGACCCTTTCTGGTCATGCTTCGGCAGCTGCGGCTACTTGTATTTGTTTGCCTTTCTACCACTAAGTTGAACTACGGCCGTAAGGCAACAAAAAGAGGCCGCAAAAGAAAACAAGGATTTTATGCACAACACTGCACATTTAACCTTTTTAAGTCATGTTCTTAATAAAACTGAGAAACCTAATGCTTAGCTTTTCCGGGAAATAATACAATTGCCTTAAATCTTCAATTCAGTCAGCCTATAATCGCTTCAAGAAACTCAACATTTAGCGGCCTTGGCAACGTGTGCCGTTTCAAACTTAACACTCGATATTGTGACTATACTTTCAAAAGTATTCAAGCAATTTTGACACAGATCATAAATTAGCTGAGAACGATTTCCACAAGAGAAAAATGGTTTTGATTAGCACGAGGTTTGGAATAATACGCCATTCAGAAATTCCAGAAAAACTCGTTTTTTTTAATTTTTTCAGATTATTCGCCTTATTTCCTAAAATATTAGTCCAAATTACTTCCGGTGAAGCATTTTATGTCTATTTTGATGCCAGAAATCGATTGGGTACAAAAAATTTAAATTTCAAAACTTTCACATTTTTCGACTTTTGACAAGGGGTTAGTATTCAAAAATGACCAAAAATGGGCCAAAATTTAAAACTTACAAAATGGAATTTTTTTGATGCAGTTTCAATATATGATTAAAACCATTGACAAAACTGCAAAAATTTTGAAAATCGGATGATTTTTGGCAAAGTTATAGCTTTTCAAAGGAGAGATGGTTTCCATTTTTGTACCGAAAATCGATTACACTTTAATTTTCAGTCTTTTGATTACATTTTCTAAAGTATCTAACAAATTTTGATGCAGATTATAAAAAGGATAAGAACTATTTTCAAAACTGTAAAATTTTTGAAAATAGCTTGACGTTTGGCAAAGTTACGCCATGTTGAAATTCCAGAAAAATCGTTTTTACAAAAATGTTTGTTTGGTACCCATTTTTACACAATTTTGGCCATAATTTATAAAATATTAGTCCAAATTAACTCCGGTAAAGTTTTTTATGTCTATTTTGATGCCAGAAATCGATTGGGTACAAAAAATTTCAATTTCAAAACTTTCGCATTTTTTGACTTTTTGCCAAGGGGTTAGTATGCAAAAATGGCCAAAAATGAGCCAAAATTTAAAACTTACAAAATGGAAAAATTTTTAAAGCAGTTTCAATATATGATTAAAACCATTGACAAAACTGCAAAACTTTTGAAAATCGGATGATTATTGGCAAAGTTATGGCTTTTCAAAGAAGAGATGGTTTCCATTTTTGTACCGAAAATCGATTACACTTTAATTTTCAGTGTTTTGATTACATTTTCTAAAGTATCTAACAAATTTTGATGCAGATTATAAAAAGGATAAGAACTATTTTCAAAACTGTAAAATTTTTGAAAACAGCTTGACGTTTGGCAAAGTTACGCCATGTTGAAATTCCAGAAAAATTCGTTTTTACAAAAATTTTTGTTTGGTACCCATTTTTACACAATTCTGGCCATAATTTATAAAATATTAGTCCAAATTAACTCCGGTAAAGTTTTTTATGTCTATTTTGATGCCAGAAATCGATTGGGTACAAAAAATTTCATTTTAAAAACTTTCACATTTTTCGACTTTTGACAAGGTGTTAGTATGCAAAAATGGTTAAAAATGGGCCAAAATTTGAAACTTCCAAAATGGAAAATTTTTTAAAGCAATTTCAATATATGATTAAAACCATTGACAAAACTGCAAAAATTTTGAAAATCGGATGATTTTTGGCAAAGTTATGGCTTTTCAAAGGAGAGATGGTTTCCATTTTTGTACCGAAAATCGATTACACTTTAATTTTCAGTCTTTTGATTACATTTTCTAAAGTATCTAACAAATTTTGATGCAGATTATAAAAAGGATAAGAACTATTTTCAAAACTGTAAAATTTTTGAAAATAGCTTGACGTTTGGCAAAGTTACGCCATGTTGAAATTCCAGAAAAATCGTTTTTACAAAAATGTTTGTTTGGTACCCATTTTTACACAATTCTGGCCATAATTTATAAAATATTAGTCCAAATTAACTCCGGTAAAGTTTTTTATGTCTATTTTGATGCCAGAAATCGATTGGGTACAAAAAATTTCAATTTCAAAACTTTCGCATTTTTTGACTTTTTGCCAAGGGGTTAGTATGCAAAAATGGCCAAAAATGAGCCAAAATTTAAAACTTACAAAATGGAAAAATTTTTAAAGCAGTTTCAATATATGATTAAAACCATTGACAAAACTGCAAAACTTTTGAAAATCGGATGATTATTGGCAAAGTTATGGCTTTTCAAAGGAGAGATGGTTTCCATTTTTGCACCGAAAATCGATTACACTTTAATTTTCAGTGTTTTGATTACATTTTCTAAAGTATCTAACAAATTTTGATGCAGATTATAAAAAGGATAAGAACTATTTTCAAAACTGTAAAATTTTTGAAAACAGCTTGACGTTTGGCAAAGTTACGCCATGTTGAAATTCCAGAAAAATCGTTTTTACAAAAATTTTTGTTTGGTACCCATTTTTACACAATTCTGGCCATAATTTATAAAATATTAGTCCAAATTAACTCCGGTAAAGTTTTTTATGTCTATTTTGATGCCAGAAATCGATTGGGTACAAAAAATTTCATTTTAAAAACTTTCACATTTTTCGACTTTTGACAAGGTGTTAGTATGCAAAAATGGTTCAAAATGGGCCAAAATTTGAAACTTCCAAAATGGAAAATTTTTTAAAGCAATTTCAATATATGATTAAAACCATTGACAAAACTGCAAAAATTTTGAAAATCGGATGATTTTTGGCAAAGTTATGGCTTTTCAAAGGAGAGATGGTTTCCATTTTTGTACCAAAAATCAGAAACATTTAGATTTTTAGTCTTGTCAATATATTTTCCAAATAATGTAACAAATTTTGATGTCGATTATTAATGGGACAAGAACTATTTTCAAAAATGTAAAATTTTTGAAAATAGCTTGACGTTTGGCAAAGTTACGCCATGTTGAAATTCCAGAAAAATCGTTTTTACAAAAATGTTTGTTTGGTACCCATTTTTACACAATTCTGGCCATAATTTATAAAATATTAGTCCAAATTAACTCCGGTAAAGTTTTTTATGTCTATTTTGATGCCAGAAATCGATTGGGTACAAAAAATTTCACTTTCAAAACTTTCACATTTTTCGACTTTTGACAACGTGTTAGTATGCAAAAATGGTTAAAAATGGGCCAAAATTTAAAACTTACAAAATGGAAAATTTTTTGATGCAGTTTCAATATATGATTAAAACCATTGACAAAACTGCAAAAATTTTGAAAATCTGATGATTTTTGGCAAAGTTATGGCTTTTCAAAGGAGAGATGGTTTCCATTTTTGTACCGAAAATCGATTACACTTTAATTTTCAGTGTTTTGATTACATTTTCTAAAGTATCTAACAAATTTTGATGCAGATTATAAAAAGGATAAGAACTATTTTCAAAAATGTAAAATTTTTGAAAATAGCTTGACGTTTGGCAAAGTTACGCCATGTTGAAATTCCAGAAAAATCGTTTTTACAAAAATTTTTGTTTGGTACCCATTTTTACACAATTCTGGCCATAATTTATAAAATATTAGTCCAAATTAACTCCGGTAAAGTTTTTTATGTCTATTTTGATGCCAGAAATCGATTGGGTACAAAAAATTTCAATTTCAAAACTTTCGCATTTTTTGACTTTTTGCCAAGGGGTTAGTATGCAAAAATGGCCAAAAATGAGCCAAAATTTAAAACTTACAAAATGGAAAAATTTTTAAAGCAGTTTCAATATATGATTAAAACCATTGACAAAACTGCAAAACTTTTGAAAATCGGATGATTATTGGCAAAGTTATGGCTTTTCAAAGGAGAGATGGTTTCCATTTTTGCACCGAAAATCGATTACACTTTAATTTTCAGTGTTTTGATTACATTTTCTAAAGTATCTAACAAATTTTGATGCAGATTATAAAAGGATAAGAACTATTTTCAAAACTGTAAAATTTTTGAAAACAGCTTGACGTTTGGCAAAGTTACGCCATGTTGAAATTCCAGAAAAATCGTTTTTACAAAAATTTTTGTTTGGTACCCATTTTTACACAATTCTGGCCATAATTTATAAAATATTAGTCCAAATTAACTCCGGTAAAGTTTTTTATGTCTATTTTGATGCCAGAAATCGATTGGGTACAAAAAATTTCATTTTAAAAACTTTCACATTTTTCGACTTTTGACAAGGTGTTAGTATGCAAAAATGGTTAAAAATGGGCCAAAATTTGAAACTTCCAAAATGGAAAATTTTTTAAAGCAATTTCAATATATGATTAAAACCATTGACAAAACTGCAAAAATTTTGAAAATCGGATGATTATTGGCAAAGTTATGGCTTTTCAAAGGAGAGATGGTTTCCATTTTTGTACCAAAAATCAGAAACATTTAGATTTTTAGTCTTGTCAATATATTTTCCAAATAATGTAACAAATTTTGATGTCGATTATTAATGGGACAAGAACTATTTTCAAAAATGTAAAATTTTTGAAAATAGCTTGACGTTTGGCAAAGTTACGCCATGTTGAAATTCCAGAAAAATCGTTTTTACAAAAATTTTTGTTTGGTACCCATTTTTACACAATTCTGGCCATAATTTATAAAATATTAGTCCAAATTAACTCCGGTAAAGTTTTTTATGTCTATTTTGATGCCAGAAATCGATTGGGTACAAAAAATTTCACTTCAAAACTTTCACATTTTTCGACCTTTGACAACGTGTTAGTATGCAAAAATGGTTAAAAATGGGCCAAAATTTAAAACTTACAAAATGGAAAATTTTTTGATGCAGTTTCAATATATGATTAAAACCATTGACAAAACTGCAAAAATTTTGAAAATCTGATGATTTTTGGCAAAGTTATGGCTTTTCAAAGGAGAGATGGTTTCCATTTTTGTACCGAAAATCGATTACACTTTAATTTTCAGTGTTTTGATTACATTTTCTAAAGTATCTAACAAATTTTGATGCAGATTATAAAAAGGATAAGAACTATTTTCAAAAATGTAAAATTTTTGAAAATAGCTTGACGTTTGGCAAAGTTACGCCATGTTGAAATTCCAGAAAAATCGTTTTTACAAAAATTTTTGTTTGGTACCCATTTTTACACAATTCTGGCCATAATTTATAAAATATTAGTCCAAATTAACTCCGGTAAAGTTTTTTATGTCTATTTTGATGCCAGAAATCGATTGGATACAAAAAATTTCAATTTCAAAACTTTCGCATTTTTTGACTTTTTGCCAAGGGGTTAGTATGCAAAAATGGTTAAAAATGGGCCAAAATTTAAAACTTACAAAATGGAAAATTTTTTAAAGCAGTTTCAATATATGATTAAAACCATTGACAAAACTGCAAAAATTTTGAAAATCGGATGATTATTGGCAAAGTTATGGCTTTTCAAAGGAGAGATGGTTTCCATTTTTGTACCGAAAATCGATTACACTTTAATTTTCAGTGTTTTGATTACATTTTCTAAAGTATCTAACAAATTTTGATGCAGATTATAAAAAGGATAAGAACTATTTTCAAAAATGTAAAATTTTTGAAAATAGCTTGACGTTTGGCAAAGTTACGCCATGTTGAAATTCCAGAAAAATCGTTTTTACAAAAATTTTTGTTTGGTACCCATTTTTACACAATTCTGGCCATAATTTATAAAATATTAGTCCAAATTAACTCCGGTAAAGTTTTTTATGTCTATTTTGATGCCAGAAATCGATTGGGTACAAAAAATTTCAATTTCAAAACTTTCGCATTTTTTGACTTTTTGCCAAGGGGTTAGTATGCAAAAATGGCCAAAAATGGGCCAAAATTTAAAACTTACAAAATGGAAAATTTTTTGATGCAGTTTCAATATATGATCAAAATCATTGACAAAACTGCAAAAATTTTGAAAATCGGATGATTTTTGGCAAAGTAATTGCTTGTCAAAGTTGAGAGATGGTTTCCATTTTTGTACCGAAAATCGATTACACTTTAATTTTCAGTGTTTTGATTACATTTTCTAAAGTATCTAAAAAATTTTGATGCAGATTATAAAAAGGATAAGAACTATTTTCAAAAATGTAAAATTTTTGAAAATAGCTTGACGTTTGGCAAAGTTACGCCATGTTGAAACTCCAGAAAAATCGTTTTTAAAAAATTTTTTGTTTGGTACCCATTTTTACACAATTCTGGCCATAATTTATAAAATATTATTCCAAATTAACTCCGGTAAAGTTTTTTATGTCTATTTTGATGCCAGAAATCGATTGGGTACAAAAAATTTCAATTTAAAAACTTTCACATTTTTCGACTTTTGACAAGGTGTTAGTATGCAAAAATAGTTAAAAATGGACCAAAATTTAAAACTTACAAAATGGAAAATTTTTTAAAGCAGTTTCAATATATGATTAAAACCATTGACAAAACTGCAAAAATTTTGAAAATCGGATGATTTTTGGCAAAGTTATGGCTTTTCAAAGGAGAGATGGTTTCCATTTTTGTACCGAAAATCGATTACACTTTAATTTTCAGTGTTTTGATTACATTTTCTAAAGTATCTAACAAATTTTGATGCAGATTATAAAAAGGATAAGAACTATTTTCAAAAATGTAAAATTTTTGAAAATAGCTTGACGTTTGGCAAAGTTACGCCATGTTGAAATTCCAGAAAAATCGTTTTAAAAAAAAATTTTGTTTGGTACCCATTTTTACACAATTCTGGCCATAATTTATAAAATATTAGTCCAAATTAACTCCGGTAAAGTTTTTTATGTCTATTTTGATGCCAGAAATCGATTGGGTACAAAAAATTTCAATTTCAAAACTTTCGCATTTTTTGACTTCTTGCCAAATGGTTAGTATGTAAAAATGGCCAAAAATGGGCCAAAATTTAAAACTTACAAAATGGAAAATTTTTTAAAGCAGTTTCAATATATGATTAAAACCATTGACAAAACTGCAAAAATTTTGAAAATCGGATGATTATTGGCAAAGTTATGGCTTTTCAAAGGAGAGATGGTTTCCATTTTTGTACCGAAAATCGATTACACTTTAATTTTCAGTGTTTTGATTACATTTTCTAAAGTATCTAACAAATTTTGATGCAGATTATAAAAAGGATAAGAACTATTTTCAAAAATGTAAAATTTTTGAAAATAGCTTGACGTTTGGCAAAGTTACGCCATGTTGAAATTCCAGAAAAATCGTTTTAAAAAAAAATTTTGTTTGGTACCCATTTTTACACAATTCTGGCCATAATTTATAAAATATTAGTCCAAATTAACTCCGGTAAAGTTTTTTATGTCTATTTTGATGCCAGAAATCGATTGGGTACAAAAAATTTCACTTTCAAAACTTTCACATTTTTCGACTTTTGACAACGTGTTAGTATGCAAAAATGGTTAAAAATGGGCCAAAATTTAAAACTTACAAATTGGAAAATTTTTTGATGCAGTTTCAATATATGATTAAAACCATTGACAAATCTGCAAAAATTTTGAAAATCTGATGATTTTTGGCAAAGTTATGGCTTTTCAAAGGAGAGATGGTTTCCATTTTTGTACCAAATATCAGAAACATTTAGATTTTTAGTCTTGTCAATATATTTTCCAAATAATGTAACAAATTTTGATGTCGATTATTAATGGGATAAGAACTATTTTCAAAAATGTAAAATTTTTGAAAATAGCTTGACGTTTGGCAAAGTTACGCCATGTTGAAATTCCAGAAAAATCGTTTTTACAAAAATGTTTGTTTGGTACCCATTTTTACACAATTCTGGCCATAATTTATAAAATATTAGTCCAAATTAACTCCGGTAAAGTTTTTTATGTCTATTTTGATGCCAGAAATCGATTGGGTACAAAAAATTTCAATTTCAAAACTTTCGCATTTTTTGACTTTTTGCCAAGGGGTTAGTATGCAAAAATGGCCAAAAATGGGCCAAAATTTAAAACTTACAAAATGGAAAATTTTTTAAAGCAGTTTCAATATATGATTAAAACCATTGACAAAACTGCAAAAATTTTGAAAATCGGATGATTATTGGCAAAGTTATGGCTTTTCAAAGGAGAGATGGTTTCCATTTTTGTACTGAAAATCGATTACACTTCAATTTTCAATCTTTTGATTATATTTTCTAAAGTATGTAACATATTTTGATGTCGAATTTAAATAGTATAATAAATATTTTCAAAAATGTAAAATTTTTGAAAATAGCTTGACGTTTGGCAAAGTTACGCCATGTTAAAATTCCAGAAAAGCTCGTTTTTTACAACAATTTTTTTGGTACCAATTTTTCCACATTTTTGGCCATTATTTGTAAAATATTAGTCCAAATTAACTCCGGTAAAGTTTTTTTTGTCTATTTTTATGCCAGAAATCGATTGGGCACAAAAAATTTTAATTTCAAAACTTTCGCATTTTTTGACTTTTTGCCAAGGGGTTAGTATGCAAAAATGGTTAAAAATGGCCTAAAATTTAAAACTTCCAAAATGGAATTTTTTTTTGATGCAGTTTCAATATATGATTAAAACCATTGACAAAACTGCAAAAATTTTGAAAAACTGATGATTTTTGGCAAAGTTATGGCTTTTCAAAGGAGAGATGGTTTCCATTTTTGTACCGAAAATCGATTACACTTTAATTTTCAGTCTTTTGATTACATTTTCTAAAGTATCTAACAAATTTTGATGCAGATTATAAAAAGGATAAGAACTATTTTCAAAAATGTAAAATTTTTGAAAATAGCTTGACGTTTGGCAAAGTTACGCCATGTTGAAATTCCAGAATAAATCGATTTTACAAAAATTTTTGTTTGGTACCCATTTTTACACAATTCTGGCCATAATTTATAAAATATTAGTCCAAATTAACTCCGGTAAAGTTTTTATGTCTATTTTGATGCCAGAAATCGTTTGGGCACAAAAAATTTCAATTTCAAAACTTTCACAATTTTAGACTTTTTGACAAGGGGTTAGTATGCAAAAATGACCAAAAATGGGCGAAAATTGAAAACTGCCAATATTGAAAAAATTTTGATGCAGTTTCAATATATGATCGAAACCATTGAGAAAACTGCTAAAATTTTGAAAATCGGATGATTTTTGGCAAAGTTATGGCTTTTCAAAGGAGAGATGGTTTCCATTTTTGTACCGAAAATCGATTACATTTGAATTTTCAGTCTTTTGATTATATTTTCTAAAGTATGTAACAAATTTTGATGCCGATTTTTAATAGGATAAGAAGTATTTTCAGAAATGAAAAATTTTTGAAAAAATCGTGACTTTTGGCAAAGTTAAGCCATGTTGAAATTCCAGAATAAAAATCGTTTTTACAAATTTTTTTTGGTTCAAATTTTTCCACTTTTTTGGCCATAATTTCTAAAGTTTTTGTCAAAATTAACTCCGGTAAAGCATTTTTTGTCTATTTTAATGCCAAAAACCGATGAGGCACAAATATTTTAATCTCAAAACTTTCACATTTTTCAGCTTTTGACAAGGGGTTAGTATGCAAAAATGGCGAAAATAGGCCAATATCGAACATTTTTAGAATTGAAAGTTTTTAATGCAGTTATTGAAACTGCATATGATCAAACCAATAGACAAAACAAAATTGTTTAATTGTTACTATCAAAAAGAGAAGCAAAGTAACACAGGGTTAAACAATTATTATAAAATTCTATGTTAAATAAAATTTGAATAAAAGTGATTAACAGAAATGACAATTTAATAAAAATTTATCGGCATTTGGCAAAGTTATGTCATTTAAAAATTATCAGAGGATTAGCATTGAAAATAAGTATTGTTAGACAGAGTTTGAAAAACTAAATCTCATTTTATTTATATAAAAAATATATATACAAAAATTTCATTCTTTTGTAATAAAAATCAGAATAATAATAATTATAATAATAATAATAATAATAATAATAATAATAATAATAATAATAATAATAATAATAATAATAATAATAATAATAATAATAATAATAATAATAATAATAACAATAATAATAATAATAATAATAATAATAATAATAATAATAATAATAATAATAATAATAATAATAATAATAATAATAATAATAATAATAATAATAATAATAATAATAATAATAATAATAATAATAATAATAATAATAATAATAATAATAATAATAATAATAATAATAATAATAATAATAATAATAATAATAATAATAATAATAATAATAATAATAATAATAATAATAATAATAATAATAATAATAATAATAATAATAATAATAATAATAATAATAATAATAATAATAATAATAATAATAATAATAATAATAATAATAATAATAATAATAATAATAATAATAATAATAATAATAATAATAATAATAATAATAATAATAATAATAATAATAATAATAATAATAATAATAATAATAATAATAATAATAATAATAATAATAATAATAATAATAATAATAATAATAATAATAATAATAATAATAATAATAATAATAATAATAATAATAATAATAATAATAATAATAATAATAATAATAATAATAATAATAATAATAATAATAATAATAATAATAATAATAATAATAATAATAATAATAATAATAATAATAATACATAATAATAATAATAATAATAATAATAATAATAATAATAATAATAATAATAATAATAATAATAATAATAATAATAATAATAATAATAATAATAATAATAATAATAATAATAATAATAATAATAATAATAATAATAATAATAATAATAATAATAATAATAATAATAATAATAATAATAATAATAATAATAATAATAATAATAATAATAATAATAATAATAACATTAACTTATATAAATTGAAAAAATAGTAATTAAAATATTATTAGTAGTAGTAAAAGTAGTAATTTAAATTATTATATTAAAATTGATATTGAAAATAATAGTAATAATACCTTCTTTTAAATTTAATAAGTGAAGAATCTGTACAGCTTAAAGTACTTTAACATGGTTAACATGGATAGATTGTGTGAATGAAACCAAATGTTAATTCTGTATGGAGTAATAGCAGAAATATATAAATTATAAAATAATTAATATAATTAAAATAATTATTGATTAAATTAACATATATAAATATAAATTAAAACCATATTAAAGTGAGATATAATGTGTATAATAAATGATCATTAAAATAAATAAATTGAATAAAATAAAAATTAAATGGTCTTTAATTGAAAAATTTGAGAGGTAGAAAAAAAACCTACCCCATTTTCCCGTTTCCAAAGTCGGCAAAAATACCAGGCAAACAGAAATGCTTAGAAAGTAACTTTCTCAATTCGGCAACACGTGTTTAGTTGAATGTGTATTGCTAAGCACGTGTTTGCATGTTTGTGCACAACTTTGTTTACATGCTCTCTCATATACCTACCTCACTCACATGTGTGAGAAACTCTCACAGAGCGACTGTTAATACTAACCCATAAAAGTATGCAATAAAATTTAGTTTACAGTCTTAGTTACTTTCTGGTGATTTCTGTTCGCCTGGTATTTTCAAAGGAATTTTGTTTAAAAGTTGGTCATTTTCAAGACCTCAGTTTATTTAAAACTTTTTGGCGGTTCAAAAATTTTTTTTTTCAGTTTCTCAAAATCGAAAAAATTCCAGGCAAACAGAAATCAGCAGAAAGTAACTAAAAATCTAGTGGTAGCAATACATTGCATACTTTTAAGCTGACCCTATGCAAGTGTAAAGTAAATTTTATTGCATACTTTTATGGTTGTGTATTAATAGTCGCTCTGAGAGGATCTCTCACACATGTGAGTACCAGAGAGCATGTAAACAAAGTTGTGCACAAACATGCAAACACGTGCTTAGCAATGCACATTCAACTAAACACGTGTTGCCGAATTGAGAAAGTTACTTTCTGAGCATTTCTGTTTGCCTGGTATTTTTGCCGATTTTGGGAAACGGGAAAATGGGGTAGGTTTTTTTTCCTCTCAAATTTTTAAATAAAAAGACCATATTTTTCAATTCATGCATTCTTATTATCATTTATTATACAGATTATTTCATTTTTAATATCTGTTTAATTTATATTCATATATGTCAATTCAATTAATGTTACCTATTTTAAATATTTTATAATTTATATTTTTAATACTATGATTATGATTATGATTATGATTATGATTATGATTATGATTATGATTATGATTATGATTATGATTATGATTATGATTATGATTATGATTATGATTATGATTATGATTATGATTATGATTATGATTATGATTATGATTATGATTATGATTATGATTATGATTATGATTATGATTATGATTATGATTATGATTATGATTATGATTATGATTATGATTATGATTATGATTATGATTATGATTATGATTATGATTATGATTATGATTATGATTATGATTATGATTATGATTATGATTATGATTATGATTATGATTATGATTATGATTATGATTATGATTATGATTATGATTATGATTATGATTATGATTATGATTATGATTATGATTATGATTATGATTATGATTATGATTATGATTATGATTATGATTATGATTATGATTAAGATTATGATTATGATTATGATTATGATTATGATATGATTAGAATTTTAAATTTGTACTATTAGGTTTTGCTGTTATTAATGTTATTTTATTTGCTCAATATTAATAGTAATAAAAAAATATATATATATATATATATATATATATATATATATATATATATATATATATAAATAAATGTCAATCCCCTCTTAGCTTTGAAAATCAATAACCTGCGAAGCACGTACCAATTTCGGTTAAATTTGCCTTGTCTTTATCATTTTGTCCCAAATTAATTCTACATTGAAATTTATAAGTTCCATTTTACGCCCTGTGCTCCTGTCGTCCTTTCCTTCATTTCTTTTTCTATTGGATACGATACGATACCTTTCTCGATATGTGGATTTTTTTTTAAATAAAGCCAACGGAAATTTGAATTCATGCACATTATTTAAATTTTTACTGGTTATAAGACAATGGTGGTAGAACAACGATAATTCAATGAATGAAATATCGATGTAATATCGATATCGCCGATATCTGCTCAGTCACTTTCAACTCCCACATCTAAGTTATACTGAGTACTTATTTTGTTTACAAATTGCCGGTGTAATTACAGTGAAACATACTTACCTCTTATTATTTTGAATATCATAAGAAACATAATGTTTAAGTACACATTTCCGTGTGGTGAATTCAAAACCCTGACGAATCTCACAGACAATGGAATTACATTTGATCCGCCTGTCTACGAGCAGCGCTATGCTGCCGTCCTGCGGATACTTGAAGATCCCCGTTGGACTGATGATGTCAAGAAAGTTGCGGAATTCGGGTGAGAATAAATGATCCTTTTCAAATTGCATTCAATAATAAAACAATTCACAGTTGCGCCGAAATGCGACTGTTCCCGCTGCTGCGACGCATTGAGACAATCGAGGAAATATTGGAGGTATAATAAATAAATTAATAAATTAATGATAAGCGACACTTTTAATTGTTAATGACATATAGGTTCTATGTATTTTTTTTATATATCCGCAGTTTGTATCCTAGATCTTAACTATGTTTATGGGTTTTTATGTAGTAATAACTTTCAGCTAGTTATATTTTAAATACTTTCTTTTTTTTTGCTTTCTTATTTAAGGGAATTTCCCTGTATATATGTATATTAAGTAGGTATTACAATAGTGATGGTGTGCGGGGGGCGGGGAGGGCATTGGGGGAATTTTCCAAAAATTAAAAGGAAGAAAAACCTTTGCAAAAATGTAAAAACAAACAAACAAACATTTGCTATTCGTATCAAGGCCAATATTTAACGCAACAGTAG
The DNA here is from genome assembly GCA_018150725.1 of Drosophila quadrilineata. Taxonomy (NCBI): domain Eukaryota; kingdom Metazoa; phylum Arthropoda; class Insecta; order Diptera; family Drosophilidae; genus Drosophila; species Drosophila quadrilineata. The sequence continues at coordinate 5,675,550 of JAECWN010000407.1, forward strand.
GTGCACCTATTTCTTAGTGCCTAGACATATGTATATATTTATATATGTATATTTAAGTATATTATTATATAGTAATAGTGTATCATAATTATCTGAACTCAATCCTCAAAGTCTACACATTTTTCCTCTAAGTATATTTGCTGTAACAATTTCTGTAGTAAAATATATAAAAGTACTTAAGGTAGTTTTAAATAAAAGCTAGCGTACAAAATTAACAGAAGATTTTGATAAAAACAGATAGTATATTAAAGATCTCTCCACAAAACACATGGGTTGAGTGTGTGTGTGTGTGTGTGCGAGTGTGTTATACAGCTGGGATTTATCTGGTTAACTCTCCACTCTCATATATCCATTTAGCATTTCTTTTGATCATTATATTATATGTGCTCACTTATGTTTTATATCTATGCCTATAAAATACTTTTGTTATTTTCATTATCATCATCATCTCTATCTCTACACATCTCTCCACAGTGCATGTGATAGGGTGTATCTTGTTCGAATCTAGCTATCGTATCACTTGCGAAAATGTCTGCCTCCGTTGCGTCCCTTTCCATAGCTGTTCTCATCATCATACTGCCACGGGCTGCTGCTGTACATGCTTGTGCCATAGTTAGAATTGTTCTCCACATCCTGGACTCCTAATCCTTCTCCGGCTGCATGTATCTGTGACTCAGTCTTATAGAGACAACGACGCAATCGCCGTAGCTTGGGTTTTTCCACGTCCACATCTAGAGCAACCACATGCCGACTGCTCTTCAATTTGGCATGCTCCACTTCACCGGTGGCAGATGCCAGAGTGGCGTTCTCCTTACGAGTGCCTCCTCGCTTATTACCGCCGACCGCTGTTAGAGGCGTCATGGTGCGTGCTCCTCCAATGACGTTGTGACTCTGTTGTGACTCCCTTCGGGCCTTCACCGAAGGCATCTTCAGAGTTCTGGTGCGTATTCCTTTGCCTTTTGCCAGCGGCTGCTGCACTTGACTTTGTTTGCCGTTTAGACGTGGTCGTCCTCGGCTCCTGCTCTGCAACGGAACCTCCTCACTCTCCTGGTCATCAACATCCATCTGGCAAATAACAAAATATAAATTTTATAAATATATAAAAATAGTATTGATTGCAAACTTACCTTTTCATCTGCCTTCTCCTCGTCCTCTTCTTCTTCTTCGTCATCATCTTCCTCTTCCTCCCGATCGCCTTGCTCTTCATTCTCTGCGTCTATTTCGTCGTCCTCGTCATCTTCCTCCTCGTTGTCTGTCTTGAGCTGCTCGACTCCTTCCACGGCATGATGATGCTCCTGCACCATCAGCCCCTTATCTCGTCTGGACTGCTCCATCGCTAGTATCGCATATGTTGGCTTCCCCTCATATCGTTTTGGCAGGCGTGACAGTAGCGGGCATATGACCTCCTCCCGTTCGAACTCCTTGACAGCTCGAGCTCGTGCTATCTGATCCGGGTCCTGCGACAGGATCTCCGCCCATGAGAATCTAGGCTTGATACTTTTCTTGTGGGACTTGGAGCGCAGATTCTTGGGCGAGACACGATTCGTGAGCGAATGCTCGTGGAAGGGAGTGCTCAACGTTGACTTTCGCATCAAATTGCATGAGAGCCTGTTGTTTATATCGAACAAATCGCACTTGGCGCCTCCACCTCCCGCACCGTCCACCTCATCCTTGACAGAGATGCGGGTGCGTTGAATCTCCTCGCTACTTAAACGCATCTGGCTACAGTCGTAGCCGAGGCGACTATACTCCCGCTGGAATATTTTCCGATATCTTTCGTAGTCAGGACGCTCCTGGTAGGAAAGCTGACCGATCTGCAGCAGGAATTCACCCAGATATTTAGGAACCGCTTTGCCATAGAACTGTCGGAGCATTTCGCACACGTCCGTCATGAAGAGCTCCTTGGCTCGATGCACCTTCTCCTCCTGCTGCTGCTGGGCCATATCCTTCCAGGGCAGATAACCCTCCGACCAGTACAACAGGTTGTAGCCCAAGCATTCAAGATCACTGCGTCGGGAATGTGCGCCCAGATGTGCATCCCGAGACGTGAACTCCAGTGTACCGTCGTGGGCACGTCGCTGATCCATGATGAACGGCCGGTGCACATTCCGATCCTGGTACTTGGAGGCCAGACCAAAGTCAATAAGGAATATGTGCTCCTCCTCAACGGGCATTAGCTGAAACTGGGTGGCAGTTCGCTTGCTCCGTCCCCCGACAGCTTCATCATGGGCTTCGGATTTGGAGTGCAGCTGAGGTTTCTCCTGTAGCTGTTGCTTCTTTTGGTGGCGTGTGCTGCGCGTGGTTTTCGTGTTTCCGGTAGCGGAGCGCAGACTACGCTTGCCGGCACTCAAAGTACTGGAACGTTTTGTGGTTGGTGGCAGAAACTCATTGTCAGATTCATTATCGGAGCTGGGCGGCGACAGCTGCTCCGTCCTGTCGCCATCATTCGGTTTCACCGGATAGCCATCCTCATTGAAGAACTCAATGTAGTTGACACGCTTCACAGGGCGCAGATAATGAGACTTGACCATCTCCTCGTACATGGAGCTGGAGTTGCGTGAATCATTACGACGACACGATCGCATTGGATTCGAGCCGCTAAACTCTATAGGATTCTGACGTGGCCGACGCTTCTGCTTGTTGATGGGCGTATGATACATGTCCAGGCTATTGCTATTGTTGCTATTCGTGGTGGCGCCATCATCAAAATCCTCATCCTCGTCCTCGGCATAGTTCTTCACCTTGATGCGTTTTATTGCATATTTCTCATTCTTGATGAAATAGGTATCATCATCATTGAGCTCCTGTTCGGAACTGTTGCCGCTATCCGTGGTCTGTTGCTTCTCCTCGTAGTGCTCGTCGTAGGCCAGCGCCTGACGCTTCAGATACTTGCACTTGGATATCATCAGATTCTGTGCCTTGATGTCATTGTGACAATATCCCTTGTCATGCAGATGCTCCAGCACATTGATGATGTGTATGGCCAGCACCAGGAGAGATTTCTGGGCCACGCGCGAGTTCTTGATCAGCGAATGCAGATCCCGATCGTAGCGTGGCAATACCAGGAATCGATAGCGACCATCGCCGAAGTAGTGGGTGCCCGAGGCTATATAGCTGGGGATGCCCGATGGTGGTCCACTTGGGATTCTAGCTGGCAGTGTCTCAATTAGGTTATCTTCAGGTTCGCTAGCGATTTCTGCCAAAGAAATAAACAAGTTTCAGATTATAAATGAATCATTAAATACATGTAGATATATAATTTAGAGAAACTCACGATCAGTTCGATTGGTGTTGATGAGGCAATGTATCTCGACGAAGAGTGGCCCATTGGAGTGTGGTTCTATTTTGACAACGTACTTGGCGCTTTGTGAGGAAACCTGGCAGACGGTGTCATCGGAAGCCAGAAATATTTCACCAAAATTCCCCTTGCCTGTAAAATTATATAAAAAAAAATTTAGAAAAATCTTCATATGTACATTAAGTTGGCATTCCCTTACCTATGGGTCGACCGAGTCGCCAAGCCTTGGAGAGCACATCCCTTAGTATGGTGCCGTTGACAACCGAGGGACGTAGTGTGTAAACCGGACGCGGTGAGTCCGTGGCATTGGAATTGTTGTGATCACTGTAACCGCCACTGGCAAACGTCGCCAAGGACAACAAGGATGCACGCGAATTAACGGGAGGTGGTTGCGGTGTTTGCAGCACTAACGCATCATTGGCCGAACCCGACGATGACGAGTGCTCGTCATCATTCTCATGCCAATCGAAATTCTGATTCAAACCATTCAAACGTTTGCACTTCTCCACCCGGGAGACTTTGCCAGCTGAACGCTTCCCCCTCCGTGCATTGCGATCGGATTGTTTACATTCTGATTGCGGCGGCGTCACATGCTGGCGTTCCGATGCGATGCGTTTGCCCATCTTTCAAATAGGCGGCAAAATGGTTGGTGGTCGCCACGTTATTCTCCTCCACGTGAATATAACGCAATAAAAATATTTTGTTTATTTGCAATCAGTCTCAAATTAATGCAGAGGAACGTTGAGTTTGAAATATGTTTTTGTTTTTGATTGTGTTTCGTCTGTTTTGGGTGTTTAGCACGGTTCCTTTTGTGTTGACATTCGTTGTGATGACGGTTATGCCAAAAATTAGAAAGAAGAAGATTTCCATTATTGTTTGAATTTGATTAATTTGTTGACATATTAATACGCTATTGTGAATAACTATGCGAACTGTAGACTGTCATAAACTGGAAATCTTCCACTGCATTTAGTTGATTAATTATTTTCATTGTTTTCACTGTTTTGCTTTTTCTTATTACTATGCCATCACTAAATACAAGTTTCACGCTCCGTTGTTTTGAGCGGACCATTGGAAGTGGCACATAGAATGTCGGCTGAGATGGAATGGCAAAAAGATGGGCATGGGACACACAAACATACAAACTGTCAAGCACACACACATATACACAACGCTGCATCTGTGTTGGTCACAATTATGCACACACAACAAAACAACAAATTTAACGACTTCCCGATAATTCCCAATAATTAATCACTACTACTAAACTGCAAATATTTTACTTAACATTCTTAAACACATTTTAATAGTCGACGCACAACAAACCTATGCACAAATAGCTTGACAAGAACACGGACACTATGACACACAGACAGGGGCAGACAAATTTCAGAGGAATATTGATTTAGTTTGGTGGGGAGCGCCGGCAGATGTATATTGCACAATTTCTGAAATTGATATATGTATGCATATTCCATTTAATTGTATTTTATTTAATAAACTAAATTACACATCGTTTTATCACATTGCAGTATGTACATATTTCTTTCACGTATTACAAGTTTTCTTCTTCTTACTATTTTCACGATGTCTTTTCCCTTATTGCAATACAAGAAAAATTTTCACAATGCTTACGAGTAAATGATGCACTTAATGCTTACACTTGAGTTCCAAATTTATTGAAATACACATCTTTGAGATTTGTGTTGATATTGAATTATTTGTATTTAGACACTTGAATTGATTTTCACAACAAATTACATATTCTCCGTGCACTGCAGCCCGTGCTTGGAACAATCGACAGCAGACACACAACACACACAAGCACGCACTCAAGCACTCTAAAGTGACAAGCCGATGTTTCGTTTCCATATCGTTTCGCCATTTTGTATCGCTCCATATGCTATTAAGCGTTGCCAGATCGTCTTCTTATCGTTTGCGATGTAAAGACAGTTGGCAGCATAAACTGTCGTTGAATTTAAATTTATATTTAAAACACATTTAGATTGACATCAATGAAGAAACATTGCAAAATCATTTGTTATGCACCAAACCGCTACTTTCGGACTTCTTGAGGCATCGTAGTAATCCATTACATGTTGAGGTTCTGCATGGCAGTGTAGCCGATTCAGATGACCAATTGAAAAACACGGATGCGGTCATAGCTTTGGAATTGTAAGATTTGTTTTAGAAAATAACTTAGTCTAAGCTAAAATTGTTATTTATTTTTAGAATAGAACATGTCTATGACGATGTGCTTGCCAAAATACCACAGAATATCTTTGGCTTTATGCAACCCAAATTGGCCATAATCAGCACACCCAACTCCGATTTTAATGTGATTTTTGTTCGCTTCAAATCGCTGTTGGAAAACGGATTCCGCCATTGGGACCACAAATTTGAATGGACCAGGGAGCAATTTAAATGCTGGTGCATGGACATCACCATAAAATATCCCAACTATGAATTTGCACTGCTCGGTGTGGGCGGACCACCTGCTGGCGAGGAGTCCATAGGATATGTCTCTCAGATCGCGTTGTTCGTTAGAAAGGACTTGCTCGGCAAATCCTTGGTGGAATCTTTGAATGCGGCTGTCGTTGCTGCATGTGAAACACCTTATCGGAGGCTAAACGCTGTAGATTTCCCATTCCATAAGGATACACGCACCAAAGAGCAGAAAATTTGGGACGAATTGCAATTCCAGCTTCAATGTCAGGATGAAGATGATTATTGCTATGATCGCAAGGCCTATAAGCTGGACATAGCTCGACTCCTGCGATGCTCTGAAAGGTTGGGAGCAACTAGGGAACTCATAGAGCAGCTGTTGGCTGACCATAAGTATATAGTGGAGCAGGACTATGTTATAATCGAGGAACAGCTGACGGAGGAGGAGGAGGAGAATGAGTATAAGGAGTCCGATAGTAATCTCAAACTGGAGCAGGCACAGGACGAAACTGAATCCTGGGACACATAGAACTATTTTACACATAAATACACTAGATCTATTAATTGTTTTTATAGATTATAATAAATCAAACAGCAGGGAGTCTGTAACAAAAACTCAAATTATCCTTGGGGGTGGTTACAGCTGAGTTAGGGGATTTCCCCCGGCATCTTTGAGCGTCCAGGCGAAACGCATCCTGAATTTTGCACATTTTCGAATTTGGGGTGGACGCCGAGACGAGATGACGAGACGCCGGCATCCGTCTAGCTGGCACCCGCATAAGGACACAATGTTATTGTTTGCCTGCTCACAAAAAAAAAAAAAAAAAAACAATAATAATAATAAAAATAAATGGGGTGCAAACAGGGCGCAAACGCAGCTCAGACAGAGTTCCATTAATGCAAGGACTCCGCTTGTGTGTGTGTTTGTGTGAGTTTTGCGGTTGCCTGGCTGAGGCAAGTTAATGGAGTCGGCGTCGAGTCAGTCTAGTCAATCCCCATCAGTTGCAAGTGAATCGTGCTGCAGACAAGGCAACAAACGAAACCACCCGGAGAAGCTCCGTTCTCCAACTCAATGGCGTGACGTAGCCGAAACATAACTGTCAAATCAACCATCTATAATATAGACTATATATGTATGTGTATATACTATATCCGATATATTGTTGTAATCCGATGTGCACATATGTATACTACCTGGCATTCTATGTCACATGCCAAATGAGAATTTAACTCGATTTTTATTACATTAGAGTCGAAGCTCGTCTCGTCGCGTCTTCTCTCTCTTTCTCTGTACCATACGTCTATCTCTCTCTCTCTCTTAGTGTAAGTGTAGTCCTGACTGTGTGTGTGTTTGTGTAATATCGCGTGTCGCCTTTTTGTTGCACGTTTCCGTTTCCATACTTAACGGAAATTTGTTAAGTCCCCAACAGAACATGGCCGACGAGGGGGAGGGCGAGAAGGCGGATAAGAAAATTGTGCACGTCTATCCTTTAGTCAAGGTACATATTTATATACATATAAGGATAAATATGTCCTAGTTTTAACTGAACTTCTCATCCTTGCCAGCACACGGACATGAAGGAAGAGATGCGACTGGAGGTTGTGGAATTAAGCGTATCCATTTGCGAGAAATATACGACCAACTATGAGGTAAGTCTTAGCTAGGAATTATCCTTTGCATCCTTGCCAGCTAATCATGCTCTGTTTGACAGTTGGTGGCCAAGACCATTAAGGATGCCATGGATAAGAAATTCGGCATCTATTGGCATGTGGTAGTCGGCGAAGGCTTCGGCTTTGAGGTATCCTACGAGACTGAGAACATACTCTATCTATTCTTTGGCGGCAATCTGGCCATACTCCTGTGGAAATGCTCCTGATTCGAGGCAGGACCATGCCCACTTCTCACACACCAACAGCTGTACCTAGAAACCAATCCCAATACCAAATGGAAACTAAAATTTATGGATTATTGTTAATGATAAATTGATTAAGTAAAAGTTCGTAACCCGCAAACGTGTCCTTGCTCCCTTCCATGTCCTTTGTCATGGCAACTCTGCTACCTAGGAATATGCATTTGTTTCGTTTATAAAAAATTCTTTAATCTTAAGCTTAAGTATTTGAAATTGTACAGATGTGTGTTGGGTGTTGCTTAGGCATAGACATCCTCACGATCCGCGCCAGCTCCATCTCCGCCATCCTCGAGATTGGAGAAGAGCAGGAAATGCGAGGTGCGATGCAGCTCGTGATAGAATTCCTTTGGATTGGCCAGCTGCAGTTCGTACTTCATGTTGGGATCGTGACGCACCCCCATGAAATTGTAGTTCCAACTGCTCTGCGCCGGCACCATGAAGAAGCCGAGGAACTTGTTGGACAGCAGCATCTGCACCCGTTCGTAGTGTGATGGCAGGTATCCCTTGGGATTGTTGCCCTTGTCGGTGTTCTTGGAGCCCCATTCGAAACCGGACGGCGTCAGCTTGTATGCGGTCAGGGAGCAGGAGCCCGGAGTGAAGGAGCATGTGATAACTATTGTCTTTTCGCCATCCCAATTTGAGTTCTCCTGCATGATCTTGGCGTGCGTCGTAATGTCCTGCGGCGACAGCTGCGGCAACTCATTGGGCTGCGTATGTATCCAGCCCAGGGGTTCCATATCCTTGAGATACTGATGCGTGGGCAGTGTATTGGGCAGATTGATGGTCTGATGTGTGCCCCACTGTGGTGGCATCACTATGCAACGGATCTCCTTCACCTGGGGATTATCCGGCGGGCTCACACCATACAGATAACCCGCAATCTGGGCACGTAGATCCGAGATGGTCACGAATTTCTTTAAGATATTCTTGGGCAGAATATATGTGTAGCCCGTCTCCTTGATGTCATCGGAGCTGACATAGATGTGATTCGTGCGCAGATGCAGATTCGTGGCGGAAATAGCACGGACACGCCACTCCGTCTTGGAGCTGAACGTCTGCGTCTCATAGTTGGATGTGGTCGAGGTGATGATCTCGTCGCCGTGCTTGTTCGTTGTGCGCGTCGTGGTGGCGGTCAGTTGATTCTGTTCCTTCGTTTGCTTCTCGATCTCGGCAATCTGTTGTCGCTGCGCGGATGGTGCACTAATCTCCATACCCAGGATGATGTCACGGATCTCGGATTGCGTCAGCGAGGCGACATTCACATTGTTCTTCTTGCCATAATCGGCCAGAATCAGATCCTTCAGCTGCACCTCCACCTTGATCCATTCCTCGTCCGACAGCGTCGGCCAGATGTGATGAGCCTCCGTTATGGTGGTCTTATCCGGCTTCAGTATGATCTTGGTGCGCTCCGTGTTGACGTGCAGTGCACGCAGGATCAATATGAGACGACTGAAGGCGGTGTAGGAGGAGATGGTCTTGAGCCAATCATCGTACAGATTGAAGAGCACCATCTGGGGCTCTGTTGCCTTAAGGATCAGATCACCAAACTTCTCCACCTTGAGACAGGCCTGGAAGGGCAGCTGCAGTTCTGAGCCCTTGATGACAATGTTGGGGAAATCCAGTAAATGCACCTCGAGCGGATCCAACATGCCCTTGCGGGTGACAATGATCTGCTTAGGCTGCTCCTCCACAGGCAGCGAACGAATCAGGGCAGCAACTTCTTCGGCCGTCTTCCACTTGGCCAGCTGGCCCAGACGCTTCTGTCCCGCCCACACCGAGGTATGGATGATCTTGAGGAACAGCTGTCCGGTGCGAGGGTTGAAGATGAAGATGGCACCGTTGATGGGCTTGGTGGTCAGATTTCCCTCGAAGGTCTTGTGAATGGTCACACGATACACATTAGTGTCGTCCACGAACCAGATGATCTGATTAGAGAAGAGCTCTCCATAATTCTGGGAGCTGAGGTAGGGTTCCGTGGGTTCCGAGGAGTACAGCTGAAGCGCCTTGCGTATACGTTCACGAAGCACATAGAGCGCCGGATTAGCCTTCATGATCTTGGCCATGGCCTGCTGGATGAGTGTCTTACAGCCAGGGAACCAGTTGCCATAAGCGGAGTGAAGATTGTAGGCCAAATCGATGGCTATCAGTACACCCGTTGGAGATGGATAGATGGACATGTTATCCGTGGTGTAATCCAAAAACTTGGCACGGGCATACCGCTCCACATCGTGGGAATCATAGTCACCCCAACGCAGCTGTATGTCCAACCAATATTTCTGGGTCGTCGTGTTGTCCATGGTGTCTTTGGTGTCGGCTAAGAGCGATGGACGCGACACATTCCACTTGTAGGCGGGGAAGAGCAATATATCAGCGCAGGAAGAGTTCATCTTGTAGGATTTACGCGGATGAATAGTTTCCTTCTGCACCGTCTCAATCTCGAGAGCGTCTAGTTCCTGATCAAACACCTGACACAGATCCATCACGATGGACTCGTGGATCTTCTGCCACAAGTGAGCACGGAATATTTGAATCAGGGATATCTTTAGAGTGGGAATCTTGCCGTGCATGAAGATACCCGTCAGATCCAATTGCACCTGGAAACCCACATAGACGTTGGCTCGATTGATGGTTGGTGACCACCAGAGCGTGAAGCGACGATTGGGAATCTGATTGAGACCCGATCTCTGAGCATTTGTGAGTTTCTTGTACTTCATGGACTCCTCAAAACCTGACGCCTTCTCCCAGAACAAACCCTCCCATGTGGGGAAGTAAGTACCCTTGAATAACGTATGTTCCAATATGCCTTCAACACCACCCAATGCCTGGATCATGTCTGTGCGATAGTTGTTCAGATTCCAGAGTTTACCATCGTGACGCTGATGTGTCCACCAGAAGGGATTCTGCTTCAGCACTTGGTACTGTTTGAACTCAGTACGTATACGCCAGCCCTTGTCATAGGCCAGCGTATGCCGATCCTTCTGGAAGAGCGTATTGATACGGGGTATACCACGATCCCAGCTATCCTCCAGATCCTCCAAGGTTAAGCGACGATTCTGAGCATTTGCCTCTTGCCTCTTCAATGCATACTCCGCCCAGACGCGTTGCGAGTCAATGAACTCGCTCTCCCACGGCTGTATATAACGATACAGATTGGGAATCAGCTGATCCTCGTCATGGGACATGCCTATAGAAAATGGAGGAAAGTTGGTTAATTGCTATAGTTCTAATCTCAAGAGATTGGGCTACTAACCGGAGCGGAAATGGGTGATGCCCACATCTGTTTGCTTGGACCAGCGCAGATCTGACTGCGGTATAAGCACATGACCCATGCTCAACATGCCCAGACCACCCAACTCCTTGGGCGTGTAGAAGACCACAGGTGGGAAACGCGAGGGCATCTTGGAGTTCAAACCAATCTTTATACGTGTCTGAATCTTGTTCTCGCATTTGACCAACAGATCTAGCAACTCCTGGGTATTGACTACCGCCTCCCGGAAGTACGTCATCAAACCAATCAGTGCCGTGTTCCATTTGTTAACAATCTTTAAGTGAAATGTTCAAATAAGAAAATGTATTTAAAATTATTGAATTCCTTGGAACTCACCTTGGTGAATGTGGTAGAGCCGGAAGCCATCAGAATCTGTCGTACACGATTGTGGAAGCGTCCCAGTGACTCATCATCCACACGCAGGAAACACTGAGCCGTACGTTCCTTGGTGATCTCATTCTGCAAATTCCAGACACCATCCCGATGGGTGAATTCCTCGTTCTGTGTGCGACACTGCAAAGAGAAGAGGAATCCAATTATCAACTGAACTTGGGTTACGATTTGGGAGTTAAAGGAACCTTGGGCAGGATGCGACACTCGAAGCCGCTCATGTTGAACAACAAATTGGGATTATCCTTGGAGTATACCGAGACAAAAGTGTTCTCCCAGCCAATGGTGGTCACCGAACGTGGCAGACGATTCTTTATATCCCAGAACACAGCTCGGCCACTGCAAAAAAAAAAAGAACAAGAATTAATTGAGAAATCCTTAAGGACCATCCTCGGTACTCTTACAGATTAACATCGTGCTTCATCAGACGCATGCGGGCATCTCGTGGCCAACACTTCTTGTTATTGTAACCCACAATATTCTCATTATTGGGATCAGGATGTTCGGTTAGATAACGCTGGATAAGATCACGTGCCTCCTCAGCCGAAAATCTGAAGAACAAATGTATGCGATCCACATAGCGACAGTATAACCTAATAGGATGTGCTGTTTCCGTCACTGCGTCCTGGAAGGTCAGGAAATCGTTGGGTATCTGTGGAGGACCCGCCATTTCGCTGGAACGATGCAAACCCAGAACCAACAAATCCAACACCAATCCATAGTATTGGGTAATGAACGAGGAGAACTGCAGGCCACGTATGATGCCGTAACTGTTGGTGTGATTCATGTCCTTGTAGTTGATAACAACATTGTTCTTGGCCGTCATATAATCCGCAATGTTGTGGTCCACGATAAGTCGGAGCAATCGATTGAGGAGCGTCAAGTCAATCTTCTCGTAGAGCTTCTCAAAGCGGGACTCGAGCAGCACATTGCATTCACCCTCACCCACGTCCCAGACATCCTGCAGGTTGTTAATACCTACGGAAGATATACTGATTAACTCAACGAACAATAGGATGGAACTTCATCATCTAGTTCTAATCTGTTGTTGAATGGGGCACACCTTAGGCGTGAGGTTTGCAACAAGGGGATGGAATTCAAGTTCATCACTTTGCCACAAATCACACGCTCAAAATGCACAGTTTGAAGTCATTCATGCACTGCATCCTTCTATCCTTATTTTGTTAGACTTCTTACCCTGGCACCATTTGTAGGCTAGCAGTGGTGGAGGTTCCGTATCGCTGGGCTTAATCCATGGCGGGAATAGCCGACGCTTGTCCGCCTCGTACCACAGATACTGATCCAGATAAGCATCCGTAATCTTCTCCAGTGGCTCCACTTCATAGACGGGTATTAGATGACTGTACAGGTCCATAAACTCTATGCCAACCTCCTTGAAGGCACGCTGCGTCAACAGATGACGCTTGATACGCGAGAGTGCCTCGTGAGGATTATCATACGCCTGCTCAATGAGACCGAGTTCCTCGCGCTGACTCTGATTCAGACGGGACTTGACACTGTATGCCTCCTTGAGACGCTCCAGCGCCAGGATCAACAGTTTCGTGTCATGCTTGTAGGAGAGTGGAGGGAAGGGAATGGGAGCAAAGCGACGAGACTCCAGCCAATGCACTGTGGTTGTATAGATGGCCACCGCCTCCTCAGGCGATATATATGGACCATCCTTGAGGTAGTTGTGCTGTCGTTCCTGTTCCGCCTTCAAATACAAACGGGTCAAACGTCCCAAGTTCTTCTTGCACACGGTCTTGTCGACGGTGGCGCCACGTCGGATGCGCTCTCGGTTGTAGTGGGCCGTGTTCGTCCACCAATCCGCCTTCATCTTAACGTATCGCAGTATCATGTTCTCGATGGGTATAGGCAGACCGGGCACCTTCCAAGGTATGTTGGCCTTCCAGCAGCGCCATGCCTCCGAGAGATGCTGGAGGATGGTGCGGGCCTTGTTCTGTTTAATACCCTCGGGCATCATGTCGACAATGTCGTGCATCACCGAAGCACGCAACTCCAAATCGAAATGGGACTCCACACGCTGTTTGGTTACCGTCTTAGCGACACCCTTGGAGTGTCGACCCTCGAACTGACGCGACAGCAAGTTGCCCAACCAGCGCTCCAACAGTGGTGTGATTCCACGCATAAAGAACAACCAGACACGCCAGCCTGGTGCCCAGAAACCACAGCCCGGTCCCTTGCCCACAGGTCCCGTATTGAAACGATAGTAGATAAGATGTTTCAGATCCTTGCACATGCGAATCTGTCTCATCAGCTTGTACTTGTAGCGATACATGCCCGTCAACTGACCCACGTGGGCAAAGATATACTGGAGTCCATCTGCCAGCTGGAAGGCATCCACATTGTTCAAGCGATACTGTACATGGGAATCAATGATCAACTTGGTCAGGCGAAGAATCTCACGGCACAAATGGAAAGCTAAGAAAGGAGGATAAAATCATTAGTTAGGTTACATTTGAGGAACATCTCATCCTTACCGTTGCCGAAACGTGACTTCTTACGCTCCTTTGTTGTTAAGGTCTTCACAGGCTTCAGATTAAAATTGTAATCCAAATGCAGATAGTTCAGATTCTTGCGATGAATCAACAGATTCAACATGTTATAGCCCTGGCGACACACCTGCAGTCCAGCCTCCACCCAATCCAATGTAGTGGTCTGGAAGAACTTGGTCGCCTTGAACGAACGGAAGAGGTAACTACAAATAGGGAACATCCATTAGACAAAGTTCAGCCTGGTCATTGGGTGCATCTGGAACTCACCGTTTCTTCTGCGGCTTCGGCTTGCGATGCTTCAGCGCATTTAGCACATAGTATTTGAGCAGCTTCTGGTAGCTGACGCGCACCTTTACCGGATGACCTGGTGGACAGTGTTCCTTATACCAACACTTGACCAGCGGCACATCGATGGCACGTCGGGAACGACCCGAGCGCATGTTAAATGGACGCGGTGCCCAAAGCAAGGCAATGCCGTTGGCCGTGTTATCCGTGTAGAGGGGCGTGTCCTGCAGGAAGGGCTGCACATCGTCGGGCAGCGTAAATTCCTCATCATCGTCAGGCATCGGTTCCTGGATTTTAGAGCTGGTATTCCGATGCGAAATGGGATTAATAAGCGGATCAAAGTAGAACGCGGGCAAATCAGGATCTTCAGTCTTAATATAGACCACGTTGGGTGTGTGATACCTAAGAACGTTGAAAAAGAAAGACATTGGTAAATTTAATAATTAATAAATGAAATATTAAATGTATTATTCTTAACTAAAATTTATAGTTTCTTAATGAAGGTGGAGAAAAATCATTTCTTCAACTATAAAATTCTAAGTATTATTCTTAGCTAATATAATAGCTAAAGATATTTTAATAATAAATTAAAAACAATTCTTAATGTTTCTAAATTCTATTAAATTAAAAGATATACTATTGTGTATGCAACTATCAGCTGTCGCGATTTGAATCTCTGCAATCGAAACGAACATTGGAATTGCACTTCCCAGGACAATTCGCTAAATTGGTAGTAACTTGGGAAAGAGTATTAATTATTCTAACATGGCATGAAGAGTTATCCGCCAATACATATAAGACAGACCACTCTACGTCCATGTAATTGTTTAGTAAGGCATATAAATAAAATTATGAAATATTAAATATTATGAAATTAATATAAAATTTACTACTAGCTAAAATATAAAGAACTGAACTGAACAAAAATTTGGTTGTTTTAATACAAATTAGTTCATAACCTACCAGCTGAGGTGCACAAAGTGGGGCATATTGTTATAAAGATATGGGAAGGCGATGCGATACTCTGTCCGTATGGGTTGTCTTATAATAACCTTATTGATGTCATTGAACTCGTTCCAGTCCTCGTCACTGTAAGCAAAAAATAAAAAAAATCATTAATGAAGACCTCTAAAATTTTCCCAATCATAAACCTACCCAACATTGTGATCTTTGATAAGCGGCTCAAACTTGGGACCGCCGGGTATGGCCATGTTGAGTGCCTTAGCAGTGAAGAAACTCTTGGGATCAAAGAGGTAAAAGAAGTTATTGTCCACCAAGTCCGTCAGCAGTTGATTGGCCAAGCGGTAAAGTGTGGCCAGTTGGGGCAACGAAAGATTCCACTTGCGATAAGTCGAACCATTTACAAATCTATAAAAAATTTGCAAAATTCAAAATAATTTAATAATTACAAAAAGTTGAGTAAACTACTGACTGTGTGTCGACTAGTGGCCGATGATCATAAAACCATTTGTGGACGGCATTATCTTCATCGTTGTCCAGCTCAATTTGTATGGCTTCCAATGGCTCCACATCCAACACGTTGTCCGCATAGTCCAGTGGCGGTTCTTCGTCGTCAAATGGCGGGAATCGCATGCGCTTAAAGTGACGACGATCACGTTTCTCGCGACGCATCATGATCCACATGGTGCTGTTAATTCATAACTGATATTAAGCTTAAACTCGAGACATACAGTATAAGCAACTTACCCCCACTGAGCAATATAGACGGGTTCAATGACCCAGGGTATCTCATTGACAAAGGTAATGGCTCCCGTGATGTGATACAGCACTTGGACGTCTCGGATCTGTTCCCATGGCATGGGCATATTCTCCAGCAACTTCAGTACAGCATGTGGCATATATTTCAGGGCACCCAGATAGACACGCTTATCATGCCGATACTTCCGCGAGGTCATATCACCATGATCACGTATAATCTTACGAATGTGCTCTGGCGGCATATCCTCTTTCTGTGTATCTATAAAGCCGAATTTTCTCTTCTCCGCAAACCTCTTCGACTGAAGATGCTGCCATTTCAGTGCCTTCTCTTGC
Source organism: Drosophila quadrilineata (assembly GCA_018150725.1). Classification (NCBI taxonomy): domain Eukaryota; kingdom Metazoa; phylum Arthropoda; class Insecta; order Diptera; family Drosophilidae; genus Drosophila; species Drosophila quadrilineata. The sequence continues at coordinate 5,691,714 of JAECWN010000407.1, forward strand.
AGTTTCTCCTCGGTGAGAATGTCCGGTTTGGGCGTAGGAATCTGACCGAGTTGCGGTTGAGGCACTCCCGCCGCTGGCGGTGGCATTCCATTTGCATGGGTGGTGGGGGGCAGTGGTGCACCCGGTGGTGGTATCTGCTGAATTTGGTTGGCCATTTGCTGCTGCGCATGCAGCTGAGCTTGCTGGGCATGGGCCGCCGCGAACGCCTGCTGCTGGGCCATCAGTTGGGCGGCCCAAGCATTCGGCGGTATCATATACGGCGGTATAGACATCGCGACAATGCTAATTCGGAAATTAAACAATTGTAAATTTACATGAAAATACACACGTTTCGTTTATGCGCTGGTAACAGAAAAAGTAAGAAGAAGCACAGAGACACCTTTGCCGTCGCCGCGTTTTGCAATTTTCACCACGACAAATTTTCTCGATAAGTGCAGGCGCAAAGTGCGAATTTCAACATTTAACTAGTAACTAATTTGTATATGCACATTATTCTTACCAATTTCACTAAATTAAAGCACTTTTTGTTGGTTTTTACACAATTTTCCGGTTCTTTGCAAAACGTTTAGCAAGCGGCAGACATTTTTCAGTGATGGTCGATGGCCAGCACGATACCAATGAATGGTTGCATTGGCGCCAAATTGAACGATGCTGTTATCGATAAGTGACGGGTGTGTTAAACTACGATATCGATATAAGTACGTTAGAAATACAAAGTGGAATTTAAAAAATTTACGTATACAAGGGAATAAAATTCCCCGCAAGCATGTTCTAATTGCTATAATCAAAGCGATGAGCTGGTCAACATTTGATTGTGCATATTTGATTTATCAATTATGAACTTTTCTAATCGAGTGCGTCAGCATATTTTCTTAATCACAACATTCATTTCACTCAATCATTATTATTAGTAGAAAAATTTAATTAAATTTCCATAAGCTAATGAAACAATAAAAATGCTTTGTGGAAGAACCTGACCCTGGATACCTTAATGAAATTCATGTAAGTGGATTATTGACTTTTTGTGACGGTTAATGACTGGGGCAGGCAAATGTTTGTCTAATCAATGATCATGTGTGAAATGGATCTCCGGTTGCCAGATGAGAATGGCGCACTATATAAGAACTGGAGCAAGTTGATCAGCATCCACAGTACAGCAATAGAAGCGCATTAAAACAGATATTATTTTGAATCGGAGAAAAGGTGATAATTTGTTCAAAAACAAATATACATACATATATACTCGAAAACGCTGCGAAAATTCACAAACAATATTGACAATGCCTAAGGTAAGTTATATTTCTTATAATCTTGGTTGTTATTAAAAACTGCTCCAATTTGTAGCTTTTAATATTGGTTCTTTGCCTGACTGTCTTTATAATGATGCTATCTCCGGCAAACTCGGCTCCCTCGGAGGTAAATTAAGTGATTTATGAGAATGACGAAATTATTTTTGAAAATTCGAAATTGTTTTTTAGGCTCTGTCAGCTGATCTGGAATCCGATGACCTGTCCACAGCAGATAGCATTGGCTACGGTTACTATGCCCGGCCTGTGTCCACATATTATCCGTACTACGGCGGCAGTTACTATAAATACGGCTACGGTTACGGCGGATATAGAGGATACGGTCGCTACTATCGTCGCCCCATCTATCCAATCTGGGGCTAATCTCCTACCGGTTATACGACAATTAGTATGTAGTTGAAGTTATGTATATATATATAGAGTATTATTTCCTATACTAACAAACCAAATAAATCACCTAAATTTAGCAAGAAATTGTGAATTACTTTAGAAAATATTTTTAAAGGTTATTCTGACCCAATAATAAGTCGCTTGTAGATTTATGAAAGCTCATTATTGTACTTGTATAGTATATATATTTAAGCTCCTTTCTTTCCAAAACAAGTTAAGCTACCTTTAGAAATACCCTGTAAATCAGGGGAGATCTTTGGGTATTTTGGGGTTCCTCGTTTGAGCAGCTTAGATTTCTGCTTTCACTTTAGCTAGAGTTATGAAATTTTGAGGTCATATTGAGGTTGAACTGCTCTTTACAGGGTATGTGCAATGCGACCCATCGAAGCGCGCTCTTACCTGTTGTGACGTCATCAACCCATTGACCCCACACACATAAACAATTAACACGACATGAAGGGAAAGGAAAGAGACAGCGATAGCAGGGTGTGAGAAAGAGAGAGAGAGAGCTTGAGGTTTATTGTTTTAAACAAAAATGTATTGTAGTTGAAGTTACGTTGAAAAACTGGATTGCGAACGCTTCCGAAGAAGTTGAAATCACAATAAAGTCTCGGCTCAGACATCAACAGACAACTGAAGCTCCACATTTGCTCCGAGAGATTGTGGGTAATTTGAAGTTGAACCTCGAGACCCCTCGCACTCTCCCTCTTGAGACACTCCAATGATTTACGACAGCCACAAGCTGAGGCTATTATGTGAAAGATCATAAGTGCAAAGATTATTGCAAAAAAAATATATATATATATATACATACATATAAAGTAAAAAAGTACAAAAAGTTATAATTTCACTAAAAAATAATGGTATTTTTTTTTGTTGTTTTTAATGTGGCATCCAAAATGTTGGTATATTTCGGGTTATTACATTATAATAGTATACTATATAAGAAACATAAGTTAGAATTCTTTGAAGACACACTGTGCATGTTTCTAGTGATGCTTCCGACCATGTCCATGGGACGACGCCCCCTTATGGTGGCTCTGATGCTGTGACTTGGACTGATGCTGATGATGATGCTGCTGCTGCTGGTGGTGAGCCCTGGAGGATTTGGAGCTCTTCGGGGTCTTGTGCTGGTGTCTGCCATGATGTGGGGATCTGGCATGATGCGGAGCCAGTGGAATGGGCACGGGTCCATGGTTGGTCTTATCCTTGCTCAGGTCGTGCTGGCGATGATGACGCTGGTGCTCGGCCAGATGATGGGCATTGGGATGGTGCTGACGATGGTGGCCATCATGGCTGGGTGGTTGTGTGGCCAACACAATGGCAGCAAATATGGCCGCGATGATAAAGATCTTTGCGGAAGGAGTGCAACAGAGATTATTGGAAATACGCATACCAAAAAAAAAAAAACAAAAACAAAAACACAAATTGAAATGGATTCCCACTTGGTGTTATCTATCCATATACACATTTACTGTGAGGGGATAAGATAACAAACAGGCTAACGAAACTCACCGACTTCAACATGGTAAATCCTATAGACGTTTTCTTTATAACCTTCGATGTGTAAACTTAGACGTCCAATTGTCGACTGCTTTCGGAAACTCTTCCGCTGCCCGTTATAACCTTATCTTTTATACGGCCCCACAGCTCCAGCCCCTATATTATATAGATACCCATATGGAAACACATACCTATGTACATATACATACATATATGTTAGTTGTGGTTTATATGTATGCGTCAGTGCGTTGCCGACATTTTATCGCCCATAAATTCTGATATATAGAGAGCAGCTCAAAATTGTTTATGTAGTTTCTAATAGAGTTGCATGTCATGTAACTACCTCAGATCCCCAACATATAGATCCGGCGATTGTAGCTTAGTTCTTGGTAAACCCATATACATACATATGTATATTGTTCCATCTACGTGGTATTCCAGTTGTTCGAACTCTACCGTCTACGTGTATTCCAGATTATTGATATTTAAATTTCGCTATCAGTTTATAGATTGCCGGCAACGCGACAAAAGCTGAATGATACGATGCCGATGGAATGCCGAATTCCTGGCAGAGATTAACCCTCTACCTACGTGGTCTTCCAGATCGAAGTCCAGTTCCTCGTATATCAAGGTTGCCCTGAAGGGATCATTAATTATTGATACCTTAATTTCGCAATTTGTTTATAAATTTCCTAACAAACGACAAAAAGCTGGCTGCTATGACATAGTCATATTTCTGGAAGAGATTAAATATGCTATCTAAATTGAAGTCTATATAGTTTGACGGACTGGATTAATACAGGTGGACAGTTATCTGTCTATATACTATATAAATTCATTGACGTTTCCCATTAACTTGAACTTTTTTTTTATAATTTTAGTTTATATACTGGATCGATTAGTTTTATTGCGTATTCTTGAAAGTTTAAAAATAAGTAATGAAGAAATCATATCAAATCAATTGAAAATAAAACATAAACACAATTGCTTAGCTCTTCTTTCGCTCTACTGTGGGAGTGTCGTTGTGTGTGAGTGTGTGTGTAAGTGTGTGTTTGTGTTATCTATTGTTTTGAAAGTTGATTGTTTATTAGTTTTGAATAGTATATAAAGATATATATTTACGTACAATGTGTGGATTGATATAGTAAGTGAAAATTATATAAATATATATGTATGCATATTTCGCTTCCGTTACGAATGCTTATTTCTTTCTCTTTCTGCTCAATATAAAAAAAAAATTATAATTGTTGAATATATATGTAAATATCATATGTATATATATATATAGTTGAAATACATAAGTTTGGTTGCAATTATCTGATTAACATGTTTGAATACATTGAAATGAAATACAAGGTTGATAAGAAAACATAAATAAAAATATGAATAAATTGTTGACAAATAAACTTAATATATATTCATTTTTTTTTTAGATTTTTTGGTAAATTTATGTTACTTTTTTTTAAGTTTTTTTAAAAATTTTTTTTTTCGATTATATTCTTTGTGATATAGTACGATAAGTTGAAGCTTGCTCTTAACGCGGCTAACGCATATTTTGTTGGTTAAATGTGGGCGTTGATACTTGATAAGAAAACTACATAAATTCTTGACGAATAAAAAAAGGAAAAAAGTTGTTCACGTTGACAAAATTGAAACGATTATCTGTTTTTGGTATTTTGAGTTTTAGTTTAGAATTGGAATTTGAAACTTGATTTGTTGCATTTTCATTGAACACATTGGGGTCAATATGTCTGGTGAACTATTTTCAACTATTTTGTGAGATTAACATTATAACGGATTACTACGGATTATTGAATATGCTTTTCGTTCGGTTTAAGATACTCGATATTTGGGAAATTGGAATTTCTATTTCAAATCGTTTGACGTTGGAATTTTGCCAACATTATCCTTTTCCTACTCCTCGATGGAATAGTGAAAATAGTAGTTCTCAGTATCGTTGACGGCAGCTGGTGGTGCCTTTGGTGATTTCCGGGAGAGCGGTTCGAAGCCCATGAACAGGAATGTCTCGATTAGACGAGGACACTCCGGCTGATCCTTGCGCATTGCCAACACGATGCCGTCTACCTCAAGCTTATCCTCGGCGAACTCCAGCAACGAGATGAAAGTGTCCTTGGAGCCCGACGGGGGCAAATTGGTTGGGAAAGCGACGTACAAGATGTTATTAGTCGGGTTCAAAATGGTCATCCAATTGGTATATTGATCCTCAGTAATGTGCAATTTGATGGCAATTTGCACCGGTTGATCATGCAACAAGATCTGACGCAGTACCTCCTGGTAATCGTCATCCAAGCACAGAGAATGAATCTCCTGCAGCTCCGCATCGGAGCATTCCGACGATGACGATGACCCAGAGCTGGCCTCGTACAAGCTGCCGCCAGCCGAGTCAACCGAAGATTTTCGGCTGAGGCCTGTTAAAATATTAAAAAACAAAGCTCTTCATAAATATTCATATAGTATTGAAAGTATTCTTACCCGTTAAGAGCGATGCCCTATCGTGATCTGATCTGTGGTGGACAGGGACATCAGGACCACCACAGAGGCCCTACGCCGAGAGAGATGAGGTAGGAGTCAGTCGAGAGGTTGGTGGCGCAAGACGAAGTCGAGATGGTGCGGAGCTTGCCGTCAGTGGCACATCCAGCAACTCCGCTATCATTAAAGTCTCTTCTAACGATGCTACTACTAAACATTGGGTCACTGTGGATTGCATACAAAAATAAGGAGCAGAAGAACAAAAATAGAAACGAAAACCCCAGTATTAAATATCAAATTAAAACAGTCTAACAAATGGCCTTGTCGATTTTGTAGTATATTCAGAAATCTCATTTCATATTACCAAGTCATTTTTTTGAAGTTTGGAAAATTGGTGGCGAGAGGAAAGTAAACAGCTGAACGACGCAATAGCTCATGCAAAACTGGATGTATTACTGAATAAACGTGTTATCAGTGAAACGAAATCAAATTAAGCACATTTGTTTTATGACATAGTTATGATTCCTTATCTCTGGGAGTGTTTATAAAGATAAGCTCGCGCCCTATCTTAAAAATGTATCGGCGCAAACAACGTCGATACCGATAACACAGTCATGCACGCAATCGTATAGTTGAAATACAGCTCTGTGCTCACGAAGACTTTTTCACCACAGCATGGCGGCGGCAGCTGTCGCACACACACACATACGTTCTTCTTCACTCACAAACGTTTGCGCAAAGAAAAACGGCAAGAATTTTTGCGGCGTCGGAAAAAAATATAAAGAAAAATCAATATACTCGCGGCAAATATTAATATTTAACTGAATTAAACAATATGTCGATTGGCGTACCAATTAAAGTGCTGCACGAAGCCGAGGGACACATAATTACATGTGAAACAATCACCGGCGAGGTCTATCGCGGCAAACTCATCGAGGCGGAGGACAACATGAATTGCCAAATGACACAGATTACCGTCACCTACAGGGATGGGCGTACAGCCAACTTGGAGAACGTTTATATACGCGGATCGAAGATACGATTCCTCATACTGCCCGACATGCTCAAGAACGCTCCCATGTTCAAAAAGCAGACCGGCAAGGGCCTGGGAGGGACAGCGGGCCGCGGCAAAGCAGCAATACTTCGAGCACAGGGTGAGTCGTGTGAATATCGACAAGTTAATTTCTGTATAACAGCGCGTCTTTGTGTTTGTTTTTAGCGCGTGGTCGGGGCAGAGGAACCGGGCCACCTGGAGGTGGTCGAGGCGCTGGAGGACCGCCGGGAGCACCAGGCGGCAGCGGTCGCGGCGCTTGGCAAGGCGGTCCCACAGGTGGACGTGGCCGCGGCGGATTGTAAACGGAATCAGAGGGAATCACAATCCCCCTACACATCTAACCTACATAAGTTAAGGGGCAGTATAATTATTATAGCGGGCGGGACGCTAAACATTGTTAAAAGTGTAACAATATTGTCATGAAACACAATAGCGAATCGAAAGAAACCTTGAAATTGAAAGAAAATATCTTGTTTATTTGAATTGTGGATAACATTGGAACCCAACACCAATAATAAGGACAGAACAATTAAAAAAAATACAATAATGGACATGTAAATATCGTCGCTTGTCGAATATTATACAAAGAGAGCAATTCCATGACAGTATTAAAATTGCTGATAACTTGACTGTCGACGGATAGCTCTCTTCATTTCGCTATTCGCTGGATAGAGCAGAGCTATAAGTAAGATCCTATTGGACAACAGACGAATCAGGTTAGTAGACGAAGCAACAGTGTTAATAAACGTTGTTAGTGTGGGCAACGTCGAATATCATTCAAAGAGAGCAATTCCATGACAGTATTAGAATTGCAACTGGACTGTCGACGGACAGCTCTCTTTATTCACTTATTCGCTTCGATTGAGAACTTTTTATTTAGTTAAGCAAAAAAATATATTTACACATATTTAAACGGCACAACAAACATTTCACCCAGTATAATAGATATATTATTTATAAAAAATTTCTGTATATGCTTACGTTCTCTGTACCGGCACAAAAGCTAAAATATTCGTATTGAGTTTGTTGTTGGCTTTCATGATTGATGCCAATTAAACGGACAACACAAACTGCGCATTTGGCAAAGCTTTGCAAATTGAGAGCGGCAGGCAAACAAAAGTAGCAAGAGAGGCGAAGAGAATGAGAGAAGTGGCCCACGTCAAAAGAGAGGCGGGATGGAGTGCATTGCCCATGCATGATAAATTATAATCAGAGTCAGTGTTGTCTAAAGAGAAGCTTGAGACCCGAAAAAATGACAGAAACGGACAAATTGTCAGCGCTGGATGGTGCAATCGCAGCCAGGGGGAAAAGTGGGGTAGACCCATTTAATCGATGGCACGTGTGTGCAGTAAAAATTGAAAATGTCATTTACATATTTATTGCAAACATGTTGAATTACAGTTGGAGAAACGTACCCCAGTTGATCCTCGGAGCTTTCAGATGGCTGCAGTTGATGTTGCATGTGTATATAAATTTATATATGTATGTATGCAGAATAAATCACAGTTACGTTGAAGCTTAATTTAAGCTGTCTCTTTCTTTTGTGTTTTTGTGGGTTATGTTAATTTCGTTATCACAGTTTGTGTTGCGTTTAGACGATAAAAGTTCTAGAAGTTTACATCGGTATTTACTTCGCTGTGGTCTTTGCTTTTTACAGCGATAATCTACTATATGTTTTTTTTTTTGCTTTTTGTTTGTTTTTCCCGTGCCGTGTATAAACGCAGCGCTCAGAGTTTGTCTGTCGACTGACGGCATTTCTATGGCGGTGGCATCATTTATTTCAGAAAAAGATTTAGATGATGCTCCCCTTCCCATGCCCAGTCCCATTCCCATAAACACTGCATGCATGCTATAGAGAGATACAATAGATATGTCTACCTCTCTTTAGTTGGGATAATAAGCAGGCGGATGTGGATGTGGTGGCGATGGCGGCTAAATGGGTACAAACAGACACATTTCGAGAACTCTGGTGCACAATATGGCCACGTTTTCGATATATTATTCTGAAGGCCAAAGACCCCACTCTGAACTGATTCTGGCCGGATGGATGATTGTAAAGAGGTGCCCCCAAATTATTAAACAAGTGGCTACAATTGTAGACAAAAGCTAATTACATTGCAAACAGACAAATATCTTGCAAAATGTTCTCTATAAATACATTTGTTGTTGCCATTTGCCGCCGCTCTTTTTGTTTACTTCCCAATTTGAATTATGTACATATATAAACAGCAACAAAATAACGACGCATATATTATGGGGTATGCCGAAGATGTGTTTTTGCCGTGCTCAATGTTATTAATAACATGAATATTGTGAAGCACGTGCGCGACAGTTTGCAAAAAATGAAAAATAATTATTATAATTAATTCTGTGTCTTAGACGCAAAACAAATACAAAGCGTTATCGATAACACAATCGGCAATCGAAGTCTCGAGTACCGATGTGACGCACAGCAGCTACTGCGGATGACCGTCAAAACGTAAATACAACTCCAACACAAGCGCAAGCTTTTCACTCGCATGTACATATGTATGCATGTATATACTATGTATGCGAATGGAATGTGTTTATAACTGTAAAGAATGCACACATACAACTTAAATTGTATGTGTTGAGATTCTTATGGAAATACAGTTACATTAATTATACATTGCGTTTTGTCTGTTGTGCAAAATGAAACGACAAATTGAATTTAAGTGAGAATCATGCACCAAGTGTTTTGTTTAATAATGCACAATGTCTTTGATTTATATTTTCATCTGAATTTCTTAGTGCAGTACTAATAGAATGAGTATGAAATATGTGGGGGTTATCTAGTCTAAAATAATTTAGATAATGGGCAGATAACGTGTTCATATTTACATGGGAAATGCACGTAAATGGGTCGCTAGAGCAAACACGTCAATTTGATGGAGGCTGTCAGCAAACAGACTCAACTAAAACATACGCAAATAGACGATGAAGGAATTAAAGCAAGAGCGTGTCATAAACAAAATAAACACAAGCAATTAAGACGTTGCTTTTGTTTTATTATTGCAGCCATAATGAAAGCAGAGTGTGATAAGATGTGATGATTCTCCAAGAAGCTTATGATCGGACCAGATAAGATTATGGTGGATGTTGATGTCGAAACGTGTAAATTGCCAAGCACTAGAACATAAAGAAGAACACGAAGCTGATGCAGTGACTTTTTGATAGTGACCTTAGTCAGCAACTTGCAACTGTTGTCACCCATGCACCCAACGAATAGGAATAGGCGGGACCTAAAATTCTAATCTACAGTTTACAGTAGCGTAGTTAAGTTCGACGATGTTCAAACGATACGAGGCAGCTAAGTGCAATAGTTAACGATGCAACAAACATTCTATTTTCATACAACTATACAGATATCTTGCCGATGCAGCTAAACGAATTGGACTTTTTTTCTCCATTCCTCGCTCATTCTTTTATTTCTGCATTGCTTTGACCTAATATCCAATTTGTTCCTGCTACACTTGCCTCACACACAATACAACAACAACAAAGCTAACTGTACGTGGCGAGTGGAATTTTCCGTTGTTTGTAAATACACGAAGCGTCTGTTCGTGACGTAACGAATGCGCACAATGGCTGCCACTGGACCAAATACCTATACAGCCTCACATATGTATGTACATATACATATATCTGTATATACATAGAAGCTGCACTCTATGGCTGAAGCTTTCGACCGGATGACGAACAACAACAAGAGCAGCAGCAGTGGGAATGGAACAAACAAACCGGTTTCATTTATCCACCACTACATAGAAACACATGTATGTATATACATATGTATGCATGTACGTGCACAAAGTCATAAGGGTCGCAGCTTTTTTTTTACTTGCTTTTGTTTTTGTTTATTTTGGCAGCAAGATAACAATAACGAGTGTAAACAGAGTATCACTGACGACACTGCTCTTAGAAAACGGACTTGGGGAAAGAGAGAGATAAGAAAATAGGCAATAAAAGTCACAAAATTGAAAGCGCAATAACTGTTACTTCTTCACAAACGTGAAGACTAGAAGGTTCCACTGTGCAGTCGATACATTGCACTGTCAATATATTGCAATTGCGATGTCAGAGAAGTCAATAGAAAAAAGCGAAACTTACACACATACAACAAAAAAAAATACGTATACTTAACAATGCATATAACTGTAAAATTTACAGTGCTTATACATACATATGTATGTATGTACATATAAAACATACAAATATGGACATGTATGACTGTGCACAGCGTTGCCAGATTGTTCCGACAAGCTTTGTGCTTCGTCAATTGAACAAAATGTTTATAATAATGAATTGCACATAATCTCTGATATATACACAATTTTTTTGTTTAACAAAGTTCCTTTTTAGCTTATAATTATCGTCTGCACACTTCACGTCTGCCAATGGTGTTGCAAATATGGCTGCTACGAAAAGAGATAAAGAGAAAACAAAATCAAATACACAAAACATAAAGTAAAAAATTACATTTCAAAATAACAACATACATAGAAATTATTATTTTTTGAAATCAATTAATTACTTTACCTACTACAATATCTCATTTTATTGTTTTTTTTTGTTTTTTGTTTTGGGGTTATGTGTGTACATCACTTGCACACACACATGCATCTGTAGTCATCTGTATTGCGCACACACACATGCACACATGTACATATGTTTCTTGTTTTTCTTTTCCTCCTGTTACTCGCTTCATGTCATGTATGTGCGCATGTATGCATGTACTTTCGCATACAAATACAAAGAGCGTATGTGTGCGATATGTTAGCAGTAACAATTACTCCACCAGCACCGACCCGAAGTTAATTTTTGTTAGAATAACACACTAAAACTATTTTCACTACATACAATAATTTGCCATCATCTATTGATTAACAACCAACAACTACATTAATTTTCATTTGCCACCAATTGGATTTGGGTATCGTCGTCGTTACGGCACCCATTCACTTTTTTCATTCTCATATTTCTTTTTCACTACAAAATCGATTTGAGCACTATTTTTATCTTCGTATGGCACCTTGTAACCATTACTTACAGCTTATTATTCATTTTTGATGGCATTTTCACACTTAATGGTTGCAACTTAACGCACAAATAAACAAAAATTTAATTTGATTAGACAAATGTATGCGCTTAATAAGCTTTACGCTTTGCTGTGGGAACTCTGCACTTGCGATCTGAAAAGTTCGACTGCTGAATCAAGAATAAACTTGCAAAAATCCCAATACACCAAATACACCTTTCTTTGCTCCACATACGAAATTATCGATACCAAATGAAACTTACATTTCGATAAAATGTTATGAGCAGCAGTGTAATATATCGACACACTTGTGCTGCTGCTATCGAAAGTCATCGATAGTATCGGTGCGGTAGTCTCATCTCTATCAATAGCCCGTCGATTTTTGTGCGTTTCGTTTCGGGGAAAAGCAAATTTAATCTGTAAAATACAATTAAATCCAGAATCCTTTCAACCAAGCAACAATGAGCGCCTTTCCAGGAACGTTCGCCTTCGACGAATATGGTCGGCCTTTCATCATTCTGCGCGATCAGGACCAGCAAAAGCGCATCACTGGAACAGATGCCATTAAGGTACAAATATTTCATTTGGTTTTATTAAGTGAAATGCTTAAAGACATCGCATTCCTGATATGCTTAATATCCAGTTTATGGCATTCAATAAGTTATGGATAAATACAAATTGCTTCGCACTGCAAACAATGACGCATCCAATGCCGAATGTTCCAGATGTTCTCAGTGCAGCCGGCAAAAAGCCGCAGACGGCAGACAGAGCTAATCGAACTTCGCTGTAATTTAAACAATGATTATGAATGAAAACTGATCTGCAATTAGTGTATTTTAGTATAAATAGTCATTTTAAAAACATTTGTTTTCCACCGTGACGTCACTTTTACATTTTGAGGTTAAAATGGTGAACAGATGTTCTCCCTCTGCCGGCTGAGTCACGCGCCTCTTGCAGGCAATTTACATACTTATCGATAACTTATCGTTAATTCAAATAATCAAATTAATGCCAATTTTTGTTTACAGACGCACATTATGGCGGCTCGCCAGATCGCCTCGACGCTGAAGACATCGCTGGGACCCAAGGGTCTGGACAAGATTATGGTCAGTCCCGATGGTGATGTGACGGTAACGAACGATGGCGCCACCATCATGAAGTTGATGGAAGTGGACCATGAGATTGCCAAATTGATGGTGCAGTTGTCGCAGTCGCAGGACGACGAAATCGGCGATGGCACCACTGGCGTTGTGGTTCTCGCTGGTGCTCTCCTGGAACAGGCCGAGGCATTGATCGATCGTGGTATTCATCCCATTCGTATTGCTGATGGATTCGAGCTGGCTGCCCAATGCGCCATCAAGCAGCTGGATTCCATTGCCACGCCCTTCCCCGTCGATCCCAACAACAAGGAGCCGCTCATTCAGATCGCCATGACGACGCTGGGCAGTAAGATCGTGAACAAATGCCATCGTCAGATGGCTGAGATGGCTGTGGATGCAGTGCTGAATGTGGCCGATATTGAGAAGAAGGATGTCAACTTTGAGCTGATCAAGATTGAGACGAAAGTGGGTGGCCGCATGGAGGACTCCATGCTGGTCAAGGGAGTCATTATCGACAAGACTCTGAGTCACTCGCAGATGCCCAAGGAGCTGCAGAATGTGAAATTGGCCATCCTCACCTGCCCATTTGAGCCACCCAAGCCCAAGACTAAGCATAAGTTGGATGTCACCTCCGCCGAGGATTACAAAGCTCTCCGTGAATACGAGCAGGAGAAGTTCACCCAGATGGTCAAGCAGGTGAAGGATGCCGGCGCCACCTTAGCCATCTGCCAGTGGGGCTTCGATGATGAGGCCAATCATCTGCTGCTCCAGCAGAATCTGCCAGCCGTACGTTGGGTGGGTGGTCCCGAGATTGAGTTGATTGCCATCGCCACCGGTGGACGTATTGTGCCCCGTTTTGAGGAGCTCACTCCCGAGAAACTCGGCACCGCCGGCCTGGTCCGTGAGTTGGGTAAGTCTCTCGTCTAGCTTTCATTGGGAATTCTGATGCATCTTTGGTATAAATCTCATTGACAGCATTCGGCACCTCCAAGGATAAGATGCTGGTGATCGAGGAGTGCAAGAACTCCAAGGCCGTTACGATCTTCTTGCGCGGTGGCAATGCCATGATCATTGCCGAGGCCAAGCGCTCCATCCACGATGCCATCTGTGTGGTGCGTTCCTTGGTCAGGGATTCGCGTATTGTTTATGGTGGCGGCGCTGCCGAGATTAGCTGCTCCCTGGCTGTGGCCAAGGAGGCCGATCAGCTGTCCACATTGGAACAGTATGCATTCCGTGCATTCTCCGTTGCATTGGAGAGCATCCCGCTGGCTCTGGCCGAGAACAGTGGCCTGCATCCCATTGAAACGCTGTCGGAGCTCAAGTCCCGCCAGGTGGCCGAGAGTCAACCCAGTCTGGGTGTGGACTGCATGCTGTCCGGCGACTCCGACATGAAGAATCACAATGTCGTCGAATCCTTGCACTCGAAGAAACAACAGATTCTGCTCTCCACACAGCTGGTCAAGATGATACTCAAGATCGATGATGTGCGCTCCAAGAATCATGGCATGTAAATGCCACACACACACCCCAACACACATACTTAACACTCTAATACACACATATACATGATGCATCCTCCTTTCGCTTGGCTCTTCGCACTCCCCTTTCTCCACAAATCATAAATGATATATTATACTTATATACATCAATTTGTATTAATTGTTTAATTTGCATTAATCAATACGATTCAAAATCAACAACAAATAAAATAAATATTAACTGAACTCAGCCCTAAATCTTCCTGCCATTGATGCTCGCCAACTGCTTGCGATTGATCTGGTCAAAGAAGAGCAATCCCGCCGCCCGCTCCACAGTCTCTGGCGGCACTTGGAACACCTTGATGGGGGTGTCGTTGCTGATCACCTGGTTGGGCATGACATAGGCCTCCATGTGGAGTTGTTGGTCGGCAGATTCGCTGACAATGACCTTGTAGAAGTGGGTGGGCACGGAGACGGTGTTGGCACCAATGACCTCGTACTTGACGTACATCTTGCCGTCGTCCTCCTTGTGGGGCAAGTACAGTGGCCCCGTGCACACATAGACATTGGGATGGGTTTTGGTCAAAGAGCGCACATGGGTCTCCAGGGTGTTCCAGGCATCGCGATTGAAACCTTGGCCCACCTGTGGCGCCATGTTTGACAGCAGGAAGGTATCGTCGCAGTGTTTCTGGTGCAGACGATGGTTGCCAGCGGCTGCCATGTGGCCACGATCGTAGCCAGAACGACGGTAGTCGGTGTTCTGTGCTCGGAAATACGGATGTATGCTCTCATCAGGCTTAAAGTCCGATTTCGCCCGATCGACGGCCTCGTTTTTGGCCACGGATTCGGCGGTCAAGTGCTCGAATACCCAGTGAGGGACACGATTGCGTCGATCGTAAGACAAGACGTAATCCGATTGGGAGCGGACGTGATCTAGGCCGGGGAAACCAAATTTCATGATCTGGGCAGTGCGGGAGGGCGTGGCTGTTAGATTCCTTTCGGAGGCGGGGATCAGTGCAGCCGCCGAGACGGTGGCAAATGTCGGTAGACCGGGTAAACTTTTCATTATTTTTGGCGCTTCGGAGGCGCTATTGTGGTGGCGTTCCGTGTAGGTGCCGAGGTAAAAGGCGCCTAAGGCTGTGGCGCCAAGTCCAACAATTGTTCTTAACTTAAGACCACTCATTTTCACTTACACTTTAATTAATAACATTTACATAGACAAACGACACGCGCTAAACTATTGCACAATCTTTTAGTGCCTAATCAGCTGTTTGCTGCAGTGTGTGACCAGGGATGACGATTGCGCGCTAAAGTACAAATATCGATAACAGCCCCTGTCAGAAGTTAACAGCTGTAGCAGGAGGTCAGGACTTGGTGATGGACAGAGTCTGTTAGCTATAGCAACTTTGGCGCTCATTTTAAAATACTTAAAATTTAATAAAGTGGTAACCGCGCCGCAGTTAACTAGTTTATCTTTTTTGTTTATTAATAATCATATATAAGTACAATACATTCAGCTTAAATAAGTAGCGGCAGCATTGTAAACGCGACACGAAACTGCGATTAACCTTAAAAAAGCTTGAATATTAAAATTAATAAGTTAATTGGGCTTCTTTTTTTTGTTTTTTTTTGTTTGATTATGACGAAAAATGTTCGCCAATCTCATTTGAAAATCACAACGACACATTCGCAAATGCGCTGAGAATAACTTCATTGTTATGTTATGAGTAAATGGTTTTTAGAATTACGATGCGGAGGAGATTCTTGCTATTGATAAGAGGGGGTGGCAAGTGTTTTTCAGGTCTTAACAACTATTGTATGAGTATGTGGGTGGGACATGGGGTAGTGACAGCGGAAAGAGGGGGGGGGAGAGGGAGTTGTTGGTTAGCTAGCATGTCTCCTTATTGCAATCAACGAAATTACTAAATTCCGTCGCATTTGGCGGCCCCTCGCTATACAGATACGTGACCGGCCAGAGACGAGCTGCCGCAAAATCGCTGAGACTCTGGAGTCCCCCAGGTCGTGGCGGGTGTTGCGTGTATTCCGTGCTGGCGGCAGTTGCCGGCTGTTGTGGCTTGTGCTTTTGCTTCTGCTTCGAGCCGCTGGCCAGATTCGAGTGGGTGAGCTTCGTGCTGTTGCTGCTGCCACCGCCGCCAGGATAATAACGATCGCTGCACTTGCGCCACTGATCCGCCTCATCCCCCACAAAGCACCTGTAATAGGCCAAGGGACCTTAGTTATTTCCATGGTAAAGTTAGATTAGGTTGTATTTACCAGGGATAGTCGAAGCCACGACTGTAGCCACAGGGATGATCAGTTTTGCAGCAGTAATCCCAGGAGCCGACCTCAGCACCGTCCGTTTCGCAGGAATAGAAGCCCGTGACGAGGTTCTTGGCACACGGACTGCTGCGACGACACGGCTTCCCGGAGACGGTATAATGTCGCCAGGCCAGATCGCCTTCCAATTGCCCCGAATAACGAATGAAAAGTTAGTTAGGATTTGCATACGTTTCCCCACACGAGGAACATGCGGTTTGCGGTTAGTGCGTGGGGTTGACATGCCCAGAACATAGGGGTAGCAGGAGGTATTGGGGAGATGCATGTGCGGGGTAGGGGGTGCTACTGTACAGAACGTATATATATATACACAAGCTCCGACTTTACATAACTAAATTACACATATAAAATTATCAGCTAGATCTAGGTTAGGAATATATGAATATAGCTTAGATATTTAAAAATTTCCGCCTGGAGGTTATTTACACAATGATGGACGTGCAACAGGTTAATATAGTGAGTTTACCCGGTTCCCGGAATATATCCATGCGACGATCATTGTTAACCCGCGAACCACCGATCGTATTGACCTTATCCCGGCACGTCCAATCGAAGGGATTCCAGGCAAAGAGCCAGTAATCCCGCTCCTTGGTATGCGTATAGTGCACCTCCAGTTTCAGCTCAGACTGATCCAGATCCGACATCTCACAGTTGCCTTGCGAACTGGGGGGGAGAAGTCGGAAATGAGTTCGGTTTCTGGCGAGGATTTACTTATACCCACCCATAGCTAAAGGCGAAGCATTTGAAGGGCGTCGTCTCACGGAAGCGTATGCACTCCTTTTTGCAGGCCATCTCCGAGGGCGTTGAGATGACCTTCTTAATAGCTGGAGGTAGTAACCTCGCAGGGGAACCATAGCCCAAGTAGCAGACTGCAGGAATTCGTAAGATTAGTAAGGGATTCGCGGTTGCCTTAGGTCACCTACGTTTCTTGTGCTTGTCATCCATAATGGGTTGTATCTCACAGCCATGTCCATAGCTGGCGCGCTCGAAGATATCAAAGGATGCGTCCAGTATGAGATGACGCTCCTTGTCCATGTCCCGCACTGGCCAATCGCTTAGCTGGCAGTTGTCGATGACGCCCGCATGCCGCTGCTGACCGTAGCGGAAGGCGAAGGCTCGACACGTAAACTTCGTGGACCGGATGCACTCCATTTCGCACTCGCCCACGGTTCGAACCGTCAGCGAATCCCGCACAATGGACTTGAAGAAGCGAGTGGCATCAATGGCACGGAAGAAGCATTCTGAAGGAGCAGAGAATAGCATTAGTTGGAGTGCGGTTACCGGGGAAACTTTCACCTACGTGCATTGCGAGGATCGGCCAGCGCTGTGCTGGGACCATCGCTACGTCTTGGCGGCTGATGAGCAACAGGCGGAGGTCGACAAACATCCATATCGTCGGCCATGGAGTAGATGTCGTAATCCCGATCCGGTTCAATGTCCACATAGTAGTCGAGCATATTGACGGGTCGATCGCAGAGCATGCAATTGTCACGCCCCGCCTGATTGTACCTATAGCTGAAGGTGTGGCAGACGAAACTGGGTCGCTGATCCGAGCAGAGACGCTCGCATTCCGTTAACGTGGGCACGTTGAATGCATGCTTCACGGCGGTCTTGTGCAGCCGGAAACCTTCGCTGGTTTTTGCCGAGCACTCTGTGGAGAGCGGAGGAAAAAGAGAGAGAGAGGTTAGAGTTCTACAAGGCACATATATCCTTTTCTACTCACCATCTGGTCCTGGTCGTCGCGTCCATTGCTGTCTGTAGTCATGCCTGCCGTAATCCTGTTCGTAGCTTGCACCGGGATACCTCAGTATGGCATTAGATTCCCTGGGCGGACCCAGCTCAAAGTAGTTAAAGTCATGCTGATCCTTGCGCCGCTGGCTGGACTCGCTGTGACCGCGCCAGTAGGAGCTCTGCTTGCCGTAGTTACCGCCGTAGCCACCCCAGTTTTCCTCGGTTCCAATTAGGTAGGGCACAAATTTGCTTGGTTTCTTGTAGCCCGCGGGGGGAGCAGGTCCATCGCGATCCAAGTAACTGTGAGCCGGAGGAGGCGGTGGTGGACGGTTTGAGTCATGTGGACGGTACGGCGAGTAATCCGAGCCGGGACGATATGAGGGACGGTACTTGTCGATGCGATCGGTCTCGGGTCGAGGCGGTCTGTAGACGGAGCCGTCGTAACCGGAGCTGCTGGGCAGCGTCTCCCAGCGGTCTGGCCTGTAGCGTGGTGGTGGCTCTGGTCGGCTGAAGTCATGTCGATCTATGTAATCCGGGCGAGCACCCGAATGATCTGCATAACTGCTAGGCGGCGTGTGGCCATAGTAACCCGTGCCGGATCCATGAGACGAAAACTCATAAGAGGAAGATGAAGATGAGGAGGACGTGTGGGAGCCATGATACTCGCTGGAGTACGGACGATGCTCATAGGAGCCCGAGCCACCCGGAGGACCCGACGGTCCACGATAATGATCTACAGCTGTGCTGCCATGCGGTGGTGGCGGCGGCAATCCCGGACGATAATGATCCCGATCCCGATCGCTGCCGCTGCTGGGCTTAAAGTAAATGGGATTGCTGGAGATGGGTCCCTTAGAGCAATCCTGGCAAATGTTGCGCCTACAGCTACTCGGCGCATTTCTATCCCGCTCATAGTAATCATAGTCCGGATGCCGCAACAGATTCGAGTCCCGACGATTCGGGCTCGAGTAGAGATCCATTTGTGATAGCGGAATTTCGATGAGTTCGCAATCGCCCTGACCGTGTCCCGACGGGTCCAGCCGATAGTTGAATCCCTCGCACATGAAACGCTTCTCATGTCCACACTCCCGCATGCAGTCCTCGACACGCTCACAAGATATGGACCGACGCACCCAATGGGGAGCGATGCGTTTGCCAGCCAAGACGCGACGGAAACAGGCTGCAATTATATTGGCACTACAACATGGAAGCTGTGACGGTAGAAGGGGTGGCGGAGGAAGGGGTGGTGTCAGAGGGAAACCATAGCGGGAAAGGGCCAAAAAAAAAAACAAAAAACAAAAATGAAGCTAAAGTTGAGGCTGTGAAGCTGAAGTCAGTGAAGCGCGGACAGAACCCAAGATCGGGGGCGCTGCTAGAGCTGCTGCTGATGTTGCCTCACATCCGCTGCTGGTGGTGTTGCTGCCACTAAATTATGTTCGAGTCATGTTTTGTGACGCGAGTAACCCCTTTTTTGAGCCCTACTCCCCCCTTATTATGCCTCATTTTAAAACTCTAACATAACTTTAGCTACAATTCTCTCAGTGTTAATCTCAAAAAAATTGCTGCTGCTTCTTCTACTTTTGTTTCTTGCAAATTATGTAAATTACATTTAATACGCACTTCTTCTTCTTCCACCACCTCTTCTATTTCTCCTTCTTCTTCTTCTTTTTGGGCATTGACCGAGTTCTAGTCTGTTGCCCCGTTTAACGTCCTTCCCCTTACCTTTCGCATCTTCCACAATAATAATTGTGCTGCTGACGTCGCTGCCGATGCCGCTGCCGCTGCCGCCACCGCTGCTGCTGAGACTATGCCGCGTAGGACTCACAAATTTGGCGCTGCCTCCTTGGAGCAGCCAACACAGCATGCACAACAACCGCAAACGCAACCGCAACCGCATTGTAGCGCGTTTCACAAAACACTAACCACAAATCTAGACAATAATGCCAAAAATATATTTTTTAAATATTTTTTTTTTTTTTTTTTTTTTTGATTTTCTAGGCGAGCGCGTTTTGCGTATGCTTCACTTTTTATTATTATTATTATAATTTTTAAATATGAACATATATATTTGTTTTGTTTTAGTTTCAGATGTTTCTATTATTTACCTACTGAGTGCACAATGCTTACGTAAGCGCGCGTTTTAATACAGAAATTTGAATATCAATTGAATTTACGCACACTCTCACACACACTCGCACACTCACACACACTCTATCACACCCACTTATATAGTTGCGGCTATATCCTCGTGGTTTGTTAATTTCCGGCGACGCGATGCGTTGGCGTTTCTAATGGCGACTGAGCTGCCACTGTGGTCAAGCCTGCGGTTATATATTAGAATTTTTTTTTGCGTTATTTTCGTTTTTGTTTTTTTTTTCAAATCAGCTACGAAAATCGCGCGCGATTTTTTTCGCTTAGAGCGTTTGGAAAAACTACAACAAGCGGCGGCAGCAGCAACAATGGGAAAAACGCTAAGCTTTGCGGCAAGGGCGAGAGCTTTTTTACACTTGCCTGCTCACTCTACATCTGTCTCTCTCTCTCTCTCTTCTCTTCTCTGTCTCTCTTTCTATCACTTCGCTCTTGTTCATCTCGCTGTCTATGCTTTGGCTCATTGTTCAGTTATGATGCGCCACAGGGGGGCGCGTTTTGCCGTAGAGCCTTGGAATCTCCAGTTATAGTACAACCTCTTCTATCTCTTTCGATTCATCTCTCTCTCTCTTTCTCTCTGCCTCGCTTGCTGTCTGTTTTAATGAGTCTTGTTTTTGGCCATAAGATGTCTTATCTCTAGACTTTTAGTTGAAATTACGGGGGCAACTGCGATGGTTCTTTACGTCGAGACGACGCTAATTGGCGACAGTTCAAGGATGCATAAAATTTAAGAAGAAAAAAAAATTAAAAATATATAGACCAATATATCAACGTATTTTGTCTACTAAAATGTATATCGATATGTAAAACTTCAATAATACAAATCTTATATGAAATACATCAAGTTTTTTGTCTAAGTCTTTCGTTTAGAATAGATAGAGGTTTCAACGCAACTAAGAAAGGTAAGTTATACTTAAATAATTATCCTTCTTGAGCACTTTCCCACATTATTGGGCATATTTTCTAAAATATTGGTCCAAATCCACTCAAGTAAAGTTTTTTATGCAGATTTTGATACCAGAAATCAAATAAACACAAAAATTCCGAAATACAAACTTTTAAATTTTTTTGAATTTTTGTCAAGGGGTTAGTATGGAAAAGTCGGCTAAAAATATAAAAAAAATTAAAACTTCCTATATGGACAGATCATGAATGCAGTTTTCTTATATTATCAAAACCATTAACAGAACTGAAGAAATTTTGAAAATCGGTTGATTTTGGACAAAGTTATGGCTGTTCGAAGTTTATGGGGTAGGCGACCGATGGAAATATACCAATCTATGAATCTTTTTTCTACCATTTTGGCCATATTTTCTAAAATATTTGTCAAAATCCACTCATGTGAGGTTATTTACGTCAATTAGAATATCAGAATTAGTTTCACCAAAAATGATAAAAATCAACTAAGATTTGGCCTTTTTGTGATTGTTCAAAGATGGAAGAGAAAAACGTTCATATGAAAAGTCCCAATTTTGGCATAATTTTCACATTATTGGCCATATTTTCTAAAATATTGGTCCAAATCCTCTCAAGTAAAGTTTTTTATGCATATTTTGATACCAGAAATCAAATAAACGCAAAAATTCCAAAATACAAACTTTTAAATTTTTTTGAATTTTTGTCAAGGGGTTAGTATGGAAAATCGGATGAACATATAAAAAAATTGAAACTTCCGATATCGACAAAACATGAATGCAGTTTTATTATATTATCAAAACCATTAACAGAACTGAAGAAATTTTGAAAATCGGTTGATTTTGGACAAAGTTATGGCTGTTTGAAGTTTATGGGGTAGGCGTCCTATGGAAATCTACCGATTTTTGAAACTTTTTTCTACCAGTTTGGCCATATTTTCTAAAATATTAGTCCAAATCCACTCAAGTAAGGTTTTTTATGTCAATTAGAATAACAGAATTTGTTTCACCAAAAATGATAAAAATCAACTAAGATTTGGCCTTTTTATGATTGTTCAAAGATGGAAGAGAAAAACGTTCATATGAAAAGTCCCAATTTTGGCATAATTTTCACATTATTGGCCATATTTTCTAAAATATTGGTCCAAATCCTCTCAAGTAAAGTTTTTTATGCACATTTTGATGCCAAAAATCAAATAAACACAAAAATTCCGAAATACAAATTTTAAAATTTTTTCGACTTTTTGTCAAGGGGTTAGTATGGAAAATCGGCTAAAAATATAAAAAAAATTAAGACTTCCGATATGGACAAAATATGAATGCAGTTTTATTATATTATCAAAACCATTAACAGAACTGAAGAAATTTTGAAAATCGGTTGATTTTGGACAAAGTTATGGCTGTTTGAAGTTTATGGGGTAGGCGTCCTATGGAAATCTACCGATTTTTGAAACTTTTTTCTACCAGTTTGGCCATATTTTCTAAAATATTGGTCCAAATCCACTCAAGTAAGGTTTTTTATGTCAATTAGAATAACAGAATTTGTTTCACCAAAAATGATAAAAATCAATTAAGATTTGGCCTTTTTATTATTGTTCAAAATGGAAGAGAAAAACGTTCATATAAAAAGTCCCAATTTTGGCATATTTTTCACATTATTGGCCATATTTTCTAAAATATTGGTCCAAATCCTCTCAAGTAAAGTTTTTTATGCATATTTTGATGCCAGAAATCAAATAAACGCAAAAATTCCAAAATACAAACTTTTAAATTTTTTTGAATTTTTGTCAAGGGGTTAGTATGGAAAATCGGATGAACATATAAAAAAATTGAAACTTCCGATATCGACAAAACATGAATGCAGTTTTATTATATTATCAAAACCATTAACAGAACTGAAGAAATTTTGAAAATCGGTTGATTTTGGACAAAGTTATGGCTGTTTGAAGTTTATGGGGTAGGCGTCCTATGGAAATCTACCGATTTTTGAAACTTTTTTCTACCAGTTTGGCCATATTTTCTAAAATACTGGTCCAAATCCACTCAAGTAAGGTTTTTTATGTCAATTAGAATAACAGAATTCGTTTCACCAAAAATGATAAAAATCAACTAAGATTTGGCCTTTTTATGATTGTTCAAAGATGGAAGAGAAAAACGTTCATATGAAAAGTCCCAATTTTGGCATATTTTTTCACATTATTGGTCATATTTTCTAAAATGTTGGTCCAAATCTTCTCAAGTAATATTTTTTATGCATATTTTGATACCAGAAATCAAATAAACACAAAAATTCCAAAATACAAAATTATAAGGTCATAAATTTTTGATACAGCTTGAATGTGTATTCAGTTTCATTCACAGAAATGCTATGTAAATCGTTTGAATTTTTATTATGGCTTCTCGAACATAAAAGCGTCTCAAATTTGATCAGTTTTGAAACTAGCAAGTTTGGGAGACGTCTGTTAAATAAAATCATTAATTATTTAATTGTTGAATTATTGCTAGTTGTAACCTCACTCAGAATATTGTTGCGACCTTTGCTTATTACCGACGAATAAAATGAATAAAGAATAAAGTCTGCTTCTTCTACTTCGTTTCTGTTGACTGCAGTTCGTTGCCTAAGTCTTTCGTTTTGCCGCTGCTAAAATGCATAATTCATATTTAATATGAAGCTCGTTGCTGAACTTTTTTCTGCAATCGCATCGATCTAACAGAGAAGAGGCATCCACAGCCCCTCTCTCCCCTCTGTTGCAGTTAGCTTGCTTATGAGCCATGTTTGAGGCACAAAAAATCAGACAAGTTGAGCGCATTTCCGTTTCTTAATCAATGTCACTGCTGTCATTTCAATGGCCAACTGCGGTGGTTCCTCCATTTGCATACAATGGCCGATCCCCCCACAGAGGGGCGAGAGGGTGATGGGGTTGGTATGGGGGGCTAACAGTGCAGGAGGCGCTTGTTCAAGTGCAATTGCACAATATCAGCAGACCGCCGAAAAAACTCAGAACCCAAACAAGAAATGAAACAAGCCAACAAAAGTAAGAAGTATGTTAGAAGTAAAAAAGACTTCCGTTTGTAGTTGTCTGGTACTCGTATTATGTTTATCTACTAGGCAGAGATCTGTCCCACGCCTAATAAAGTCAACTAACAAACTCGCACGGCCAATTTAATTACGCTTAACACAAAACACTTGAACTGAACTTGGCTTATGTCACCTCACAGTCCAGAGTCAAGCACGCATCGTGATATGGATTATTTTGGCATCATATACATATACATATGTAGTGTGTGAATCACAAACACTCGCTCTTCGTCACAGTCCAGGGGTCCCAAAGGAAGTTGGTGTACGATCCGCAATTATAAATGACTCTTTGATGACGCTGCCAGCGTAATTTAGACAACATTTTATTTCAGAATTGCCATCAATCTTCTTCTTGACAACTCTATAAATTCCGCCAAAAACATAAACAAACCAACGCTGACATCAGTTCCAACAGGGAAATACCAGACATATAATAGTATCATATAATATCGTGCAGTTGAGACGATTGTTAATTCATTTCTAATTAGAAGATTTAAGTTTTGCAAACCACAATTTAAAAAACCATTTTTGGGCCATATTTTCACATTTTTGGCCATATTTTCTAAAATATTGCTCCAAATGCACACAGGTAATGATTTTTATGTAATTTTTAATGACGGAAATCAAATAAACACAAAAATTCCAAAATATAAATTTTAAAATTTTTTCGACTTTTTGTCAAGGGGTTAGTATGAAAAATCGGCTATAAATATTAAAAAAATTAAAATTTCCGATATGGACAAAATATGAATGCAGATTTATAACATTATCAAAACCATTAACAGAACTGAAGAAATTTTGAAAATCGGTTGATTTTGGACAAAGTTATGGCTGTTCGAAGTTTATGGGGTAGGCGTCCTATGGAAATCTGCCAATTTTTAAAACTTTTTTCTACCATTTTGGCCATATTTTCTAAAATATTTGTTCAAATCCACTCAAGTAAAGTTTTTTATGTCAACTAAGATATCAGATATAGTTTCACCAAAAATTAAAAAAATCAACTAAGATTTGGTCTTTTTATGATTGTTCAAAGATGGAAGAGAAAACGTTCATATGAAAAGTCCCAATATTGGCATATTTTTCACATTATTGGCCATATTTTCTAAAATGTTGGTCCAAATCCTCTCAAGTAAAGTTTTTTATGCATATTTTGATACCAGAAATCAAATAAACACAAAAATTCCAAAATACAAACTTTTAAATTTTTTCGTAATTTTGTCAAGGGGTTAGTATGGAAAATCGGCTAAAAATATAAAAAAAAATTAAGACTTCCGATATGGACAAAATATGAATGCAGTTTTATTATATTATCAAAACCATTTACAGAACTGAAGAAATTTTGAAAATCGGTTGATTCTGGACAAAGTTATGGCTGTTCGAAGTTAATGGGGTAGGCGTCTTATGGAAATCTCCCAATTTTTGAAACTTTTTTCTACCATTTTGGACATATTTTCTAAAATATTTGTCCAAATCCACTCATATAAGGTTTTTTATGTCAATTAGAATATCAGAATTTGTTTCACCAAAAATGATAAAAATCAATTAAGATTTGGCTTTTTTATTATTGTTCAAAGATGGAAGAGAAAAACGTTCATATAAAAAGTCCCAATTTTGGCATATTTTTCACATTACTGGCCATATTTTCTAAAATATTGGTCCAAATCCTATCAAGTAAAGTTTTTTATGCAGATTTTGATACCAGAAATCAAATAAACACAAAAATTCCGAAATACAAATTTTAAAATTTTTTCGACTTTTTGTCAAGGGGTTAGTATGGAAAATCGGCTAAAAATATAAAAAAAAATTAAAACTTCCTATATGGACAGATTATGAATGCAGTTTTCTTATATTATCAAAACCATTAACAGAACTGAAGAAATTTTGAAAATCGGTTGATTTTTGACAGAGTAATGCCTATTTTAAGATGAGGAATAGTGTTCATAATGGAACTAGTGTGTCATAGTCGATGTTTTATTAACTTTTATGCAATGACATCATAACCTTCAGAATGTGATCAACCGTATGCTGATATCACGCACAAAGAATAGTTCACATAGATCGAGAACATATATATAATTACAATGCTGATTTCGTGTGTCAAATGATAACCCAGTTTTGGGCAGACATTTTTGTGCACAAATTTCTCATTAATTTTGCAGTTTTGTTGCGGGTTTTAAACATTTGTTGTTTTGTTGCGCTTTAGTTGCCTATTATTAACATTTTTATTATATATTTTTTAGTTTAAGTGTTGTTTTTGGGGCGCACATGCAACCGGCAAATGACTCCCACAGAGGCTGAGAGGGAGCGGGGGAGAGCGAGTTCTAATGTGTTTTTAGTTTTGTTAGGTAAATAAAAGCGAATCTCGGAATGTGGGTCAAAACGGACCCGTCCCATGCACCCCCAACTCCTCCAACCCATCTCCGCCGCCCTCTCCGCTCTGCTCCAAAGACTCCGTCATGAGTTCATAATGAGTTTTAATTGTGCATCAGGTTAATTCTATGTATGTTCAGTTAGTTAGGTATGTTACGATCCCACAAAGCAGCCCCCATCCCCCTGCGCCCTTCCCCACTGACTCTGTGATGTTAGGTTCAATGCAATTGGACAATTAGTAGGAACATGTTAGGGGCTTCTGGGATTAGCATTAGAGGAGCATAAAGCAGTTGACATACCATTCATCTCATCCAACGGATAACGATCCCGATCGCGGATATTATCTCTATCACCATGATGGGGGCGATCTGCGATTTAAAGAGACATGAAAAGTTTATTAGATTATGACATATATCTTTATGGAGATGGTGCTCTCCTTCTATGTAACTATAGGCAATACTTACGTTGCTGTCCCTGCATATAATCCTCTGGATTGAAGTAGGTCGATATGGTTTTATCGTCATCGTAGCCGCCATAGCCATCGGGTCGCATAGCACTGCCATTGCGACGCACATAATCATCTCTTGGAGGTGGAGGTGGTGGCGGTGGCCGTTCATAGCTGGGTGGGCTGGGTGATGGGCTGGGTCCGGGACCATAACCCATATTGTGTAGCGGCGGATCAGGACGATTGGTGTAGTCTGGACGCGGTTCACGATGCCCATCATAGCCGGGCGTGGGTCGCGGTCCATAAGGAGGTGGCGAGGAGCTATCATAAGGTCTGGATGGCGTGAGGTGGGTCGATTCGGGACGGTCCTCCGGTCTGGGCGCATAGCTAGGACGCGGATCCGCGGAGGGACGTATTGTGGTGGGCGCATAGCGTTCCGGGGTACCATAGCTGTAACCATTACCATAGCCCAGACCGAAAATGGGTCGCGGCGGAACGTGAGGCGTGGGCTGGACAGTATCGGCGGCAACTGGACCGTAGGCAGCAGGACGATAACTTTCGTCCACCTCGGGCACATTCGCCGCATATCCGCCGGGTATGTAGGTCTCACCGTTGGGCGCAGGATAGTTGTGCTCGTAGAGCGTTGGATACTTGTACAGCGGATAGATCTCATGCGAGAAATACAATCGATCCCCACCACCGGGTGGTGGTGGTGGTGCCGGACCCGTAGGTGGCGGCAGCGGTAGCGGTGGCTGGGCATCCGTATGCGGCGTGGGATTCACAACCAGCACGGGCGTATTGCCAATGTCCAGCGGTCGATTGGGCAGATTCACGGGCGTTGCACCCGTGCTGATGGGGCTGGGCGAACCAATCGAGTTGTCACTCAAGTCAAAGCAATTGGAGACGCGTGTATACAAATCAAAGTCGGGATCGAAAATGATGCCACCTGGTCGATTGCCGCCGTTGCCGTTGCCGTCGCCATTAGCCTCATAGTCATACTTCTCCGACGACAACTGACATGTGCCGTTTCCGCGTCGATGAACACTGCAATCAAACAATTTGTTGTTGTTTAAATTGTTGCTGTTGCTCTTGCTGTTGTTGTTGTTGTTGGGTAATCGAAATTGCGCTCACCCGAATGCAATGGACTGACACTTCTCGCCCGCCTGCAGGCAGCTCGCCTTGCACGCCCTCAGCGAGTTGATGTCTTCGGTGCGGAAGGTCTTCTCAAATGGCAGCATTGCCTCTAATGCAACGCGTTCAAAGCAATCTGAAAAATAAGAAAAAGAAACAAAATTGTGAAGAGAGAGAAAAAAAAAAGTTAAATAAATTTGCCAATTTTTTAAAAGTTCACTACACTCCGTTTGCTATTGGGTAATTTCTGGCGGGGATGTCGTCATCGACGGCCCGATGCGGTGTCACCATAAAACACTTGCACTTTCAAGGCCATCTCCTGCCTCTGTACGGTAGGTTAGTTTTATTGGCCCTTTTTTTATATTTACAATTGTTTTCCATTTCTGCTCTTTTGTTCTTTATTCAAATTGGAATTGTATTTCATTTGAATTTGTTGGTTGCGTGCCGTGTGGACGCAGTTGACTGCCATTAACCCATGTGTGGTTGGCTCCCAACTGCCCTCGCACCCCCTTAATCCCCTCTTGGACGTGCAGTGATGGTCGTCGCTTCATTCCATGAATTATTCAATAAGGTCAAATGCTAAACAAAAGTCTCTGCGGAGTTCCATCGGCTCTCAAATGTAGGTCTCAGTATTTTCTAGGTATTTTTAAATAGCACTTATTAATTTTGACTAATTTCTAATTATATAGTATGGTATTTGAAAGATAATTGTATATAGAAACTAAGGCTTATTTTATTTCCTAGTATTATCTTATTTATTTATTAATTTTTTTTTAATAACTCATTTCATTGATAATATCCAAATTTAAAACTCGTAATAGTTTTGTTCAAGAATTTTTTTGTAAATTTTCTTGAGCAATTAATATATTTTAGAATGGGAGTAAGGGTTCTAGAATTATTTAAGTTTTTATTGAATTTTTATTGTAGGAAGTTCTCTGCTACCCATTTGAATTCTTCACGAGATATGCAGATATTTCAAACAAACTTGAGTAGTTTTCGAAATTTAAAAAAAAATACTAAACCGATTTAATTCCTTCTTAAGTGCTCTATTTATAAATTCGTTAATTTAATTAGATAATATGTGTGTAATTCGAACATTACTGATAGTAAATTACTGTCAATAAAGCTGATCAACTTTAATAGAAACACCTGGCATAGTCCACCAAAAGTGCTACATCTAAGTAAATACTAGATCGAATGGATAAATCTTAATATCAAATGATTTCCAAATAAATTTTCAATTCCCAATAATAAAACCGGTTTTTTTTCTTCATAATCTCAAAACTGTAATCTAATTACTCCGCCAAGTTCGCTGCCCCTTCTCAGCTCATTATGAGCGTTAATTACTTAGCGAAAAATAAAATACCAAAGAAATACCAAAATAATACCAGTGAAGTAAGAGCGGCAACAATTATATGTCTATGGCATCATCTATGACTGTGGACTGGGTTGGGAATCGTCTCTTACCATTTCGTGCAGACACCAGCTGATTATCCACTGTGAGTTGGACTGTGGGTTGCCAGAGCAACTGCAGCAGCCACAGCACCGCCAGCCACATCGTCCAAAGTGTGAGAAGGGGGTTGGGGGGAGTATGAGTATCCGATTGAGGAAAGGATCTTTCACTTTTTGTTCAAGTTCTGTTTATTTTAATTAATTCTTTGTCACTTGAGCACTTCCTTTGACATTATTAAAGCAGTTGGCATGGGGAGTTAAGATTAAAGTTGTTGTTGATTTTTTTTTGCGAACCGTTTGAGGCGACGGAAGTTTGGCAACTGATCTGAGATTATTGCAACCGTGGATGGTTGTAGAAACCTTCTCTGAGTTATTTGCCCCTTTTTTTTATTTTGTTTGCTCTCTTTCTTTTCTCACTTTTCTTTCAGTTTTGCTTTCTTCGCGCGCCAATGGGCATCATTTCTTTTCAAGCTTTTGTTTCAGTTTCTTTTCTATCTTCTCGGTGTCTGTTTCTGTTTCTATTTCTACTATTTTTTGTAGCTTTCGCGTTACGTTTCGCTACTTTTCACATTCTTTTCACCGTTAATTATATTGCCAAAATATGCAGATCGTTAAGAGATGAGTTGTGGGTTCATTTTTGATATCATCTTGTTTTTTTTCGGCGGCTCTTCTCTCTTCACTTCAAGTCAATAACCTGAATTTGTTTGAAGAGTTCTTTGGCCAACACGTTCTCCGCTTTAGCCTATGACCTTTTCGTGTTGGTAATTAACAAAATAATGTTGAATGACAAAGTGTTCAGCAATGCGTAAATACAATTGCCAAAAAATTAAACAAAACAACAGCAACAACAATAACAATAACATAATAATGCCAAGTTAATAACATAAACAATAAATGGCTTAAAAGCCGCATATTGCCCACCAAAAATTTTTAATTACAGCGCAGCTTTAAAGCCACAGGCAGCTCTAAAAAGAGCTAGATGAATAGAGAAAGAAAGATAGATAGAGTGAGAGAAAGAGAGAGAGAGAGAGAGAGAGAGAGAGAGAGGAGTCTATAAGGCTGGGGAACTGCCAATTAATTAATTTTGACAGCTTGAGAAAATATAAATGAAGCTTAGCTACAACAATATTGCATGATTAATTGAAAGCTCATAAAGCTGCTTATTTCAAGATTCTCAAATTTCATAATAAGTATTTTTGCATAAAAAAATACTTAAAGAATTTTTTGATAATTTTTTTTAATGTGGTCTAAAGAAATTATAAGAAAGTTTTTTGTTTAAAATTTGCCGACGACTTTCCGCTTCGTGAGGCTTTGAAGCTGAGAAATGTAGCAGCGAGCAGCGGCTAACGGTATTATTTGATTGCCGAAGCTTCCGCTGTGCTTTGACACTTTTTCTTGTTTGTTGCGAATGTTTTGCTTAATGACAAGAAAGCTTCATTTCACACCCAAAAAGCACATACACACACACACACACACCTATAAATCTCTGCAAATGCAGCTTAATTTGATTAGATCTCGAGTTTTAAGCACATTTTAGTTTTTGCTATTCTTTTTGGTTGCTTTCTTTTTGCTATTTCTATATATATGTATGTATGTATATTGTCTAGTATTTTTTTAATGTATTTTCTGCAATTCGCTTTTGCTGATTTAGTTCGCATTCGATGCGCTGCGACTCGAAACACCAAAACGCCGATCCGCACTCGCTAAACAATTGAAACTGAATAAAAAAATTCTGATTTAGTTGTATTCGAAACTCATCGGATGAGCAGAAAGCAGCGCAGCTGGCAGAGAGCAGCGGCAGCATCGGCAGCGGCAGCTGAGCAGCGACAGCGCAGCGTCAACAAAAAAGGCATCGCACTCTTTTGTTGTTAGCCACTTATTGTTGTTGTTGTTGTTGCTGTTGTAGTGTTTACGGCGTTTAGATTTGAACTTAGAGTGTGGCAGAGTCACACAGTTTGGGGGCAGGCAACAAGCGGCAAGCGGCAAACGGCAAGCGACAAGGGGCAAGCATTGCCTGAGGCACTCAACTTTGGCGCTAGAGATCATCATTATGATCATTAGCATTAACAGCCTGCCAGACATGAAGTTGAAAAGAGTTCGCTATATAGAAAGACCAACAGAGGGAGTAAGCAAGAGTGGGAGAGGAGGGGTTGCTTGTGTGGGAGGAGGGGGGGGGGTTCTGGCGCTTTGCCTTGATCGTATCGCCATCATCAGCGTTGTCTCTTTTCTCCATCTTTGCCACTTTTGGCTGCGCGCACATTTCCTCTAATCGCTGTAGCCCCGGCAGTGACTCACGAAAATTGTTCAAATAATGAAAATGTAACAAGTCAAAGGCGTTGCTACATGTGGCATGCCACAAAGCATACTCTAACTATTTAGAGTTAGTTTTAAACGCCATGATATGTAGTGGCAGTTTAATAAAAGCTTAAAGCTCGAAGTAATTTAGAGCTTTATTGTCAGCAGCTTAAAAGCTTCTCAAAAGCTTAATTAAATATATATTTTAATATACATATGTATATAAAAACCTATGAAATCTCAAAGATATAACAATTTTAGGCTTTAACTAATTGTTTAAAAACTAATTTTTCAAAACTTTGTCTAAAAATATTTAAATTTATTTAAAATTTTGCAATAAGTTTTAAATATTAAAGTATTTGATTAATTCTGCAGAAAACAGCACATATTCTAAAAAATACTCTGCAAAAGTAAAAGTTAATTTTTACTTATTTCCCTGTGTTGAACATTCTGTATGCCATAGTGAAACAACCCGAAACTCCTCATAGAGTATATCAGGAAGAATCTTTGCTTGCGTAATTAGAGGCAAGTGTTTGGAGTAGCAATGTTGGAATTAGTAGAGCAGTTGAATTAATTTAAGTTAGAATCGTTGAGAACTTCAAGCTGGAAACTTTACGCTTTGTTAGAGTTCTCCCTGCCCTGCTCTGCCCTGGCAGTGGCCAATGCAGCTCCAGCTCAACTTCGGCTTGGCAACCGCAGCTCCAGCTCTGTGAAGCGTTAATTGGTGCAAGTTTTCACTGCAGTAAACCCAAAAATTACGCACATATAAGTAAAGTTAGTGTATGAGTAAATAAATTTTATATCTTATTATTATTATTATTATTATTTTGAGTGGGAGGGCTGTAATGGGCGACACCTTTAATAGCTGACCTTGTCATGCTTGCTGAAGTCGCCTAATTCAGGCCGGGGCTGTTCTTCATCAGCGCCTCGGCAACGATTTGAGCGGCTGCGACGTCAGCGTCGCTGCTTAGCGCCAGCTGCGACGCCGCTGCTCAGCAAGCGTATCCAGCAGCAGTAGCAGTGGCGGTGGCAGCAACAGAAGCAGGAGTAGCTGCGCCCCTCCCGCTAATCGAGATTCATAGTAAACCCAAGCTGAGCTCATTCTAAGCTCATTTGCATAGGAAACAGGAATTCTTGAGAATCCTCAAATCTGCTGCTTAGGGTGTCGCCCCGTTGAAGGTGACGTCAATTAACTGAACAGCTTAACCAATGCCAAAAATAAGCAACAAAAAAATTTATAATTTGAAAAACATATGAAAAAAAACTGCAATTGGCATATATTGCACAATCTTTATACGACCAATAGATTTGTATTTGTTTTGGTTATATTTTTTTCGGATTATTTGTGGAACGCAGTGCTCCACATTGGGGCGTCCAGTTGCGTGTCAGTGCGTCCAAAGTGTCGTCGGACGTCCCTCGGATCAGAAATCGCATCAGAAATTCATCAAAATTCAATATGCGATCGTTGAATGGGGCACGAGTCGCGAATAACAAGTGCGGAAAAGCAGCAATAGTTTAGAAAGGAACGCTGGACGATAGTCGACTAACAGGTACTCTCTTAACAAAGCTACACTCAACTGCTGCTACGTAACTCCATCATACCCCAAGCCATGTACTCCAAAAAATGCGAATTCGACTTGGACTTGGACTGCATTTTGGCATCACGTTGCCAGCGTGAAAAATTTGAATACGCAACGCGTGTCTAAAGCAGATATTGAACGCAGATATCGTGCACCTATCGGGCCCAAGGAACATGTAATAATAATAATAATAATAAAAACGAAACACACAAGAAACTGAGCGTAAAGTCTTGAAAACGCATTGATTGAGTAAACGCATAAATTGATCAGAGCTGATTGACAGTTGTGGGCGAGCAGGAAACGAACGATGCCACATGGCACCAACTATGGATATTAATTATATAAGCACCTGGCTGTCTCCCACAGGCGCAGACATCAAAGTTATGTGCAGGCAATATCAACAATCTAAAAAATCCACTAAATATAAACAAGCTTCGTTAATTTATGCAAGAAGACAGGGTTGATTCTATGCATTCCAACAGGATTCAGGGCTGAACTCTTCAGCTTTTAACTATCAACTGATGCCGATTAAGTATCGAT
This sequence comes from Drosophila quadrilineata, assembly GCA_018150725.1. NCBI lineage: Eukaryota > Metazoa > Arthropoda > Insecta > Diptera > Drosophilidae > Drosophila > Drosophila quadrilineata. Next base: position 5,726,114 of record JAECWN010000407.1, read on the forward strand.
AAGCCCATTACCTAAACAGGGCTGCTTCTACTAAAGACACTCACTTACAAATACCATAAAACTATAGAAAATTTATTTATGTAATTGCTTAGGCAAGGACCATTATAGAGTGATTATATTATGATTGATCTATTGGGTAGATTTTTCAATTGATTGAATTAACAATGCCTAATTACCGAAACGGATTCTTAATAGCCAAGAATTGGCCGATTGTTTGATAGAAACAGAAACTGGTTCACAACTTACCCCGGCTTAAACTGCTTTCTTATCATAAGCGATTTGAGTACGTTATTCAATTTCATGTTCAATCACGTTCAACGGCAATGGTCTTGCACGTCATACCGGCCTCTTGTATCTTTATGAAACCAAATTGTCAGACAGAGCACTTGATCACTATTTTGCTCGGTGTCGGTGGAGGCCCACATTATGTCCAGACGTCTATATCCATGTCGTTGTCGATGTCCATGTCCGCGTCCAAATCGATATAAAATTTGTGTGTATTATGGTTTATTGGGCAACTCCAGCAACTGTAACAACAACAGTAACATGACATTAACTATTAGCGAATCGCAGAGAGAGGCGCGCGCGCGGATAAGTGTGGCCAGATGCATGTCCCACTGCCAATGGGGCGTGTAGTTGTGTGTGTGTGTGTGTTCCACATTTCGCTTGAAATCAAAACTCACCTAGCAGGAAGTATTTGCATTCGCAATTTGGGATTCGCGTACACAAAGAAAAAAAAAATAGGAAAAAAAATGAAAGTAATCATCCGTCGTAGACGCAGGCAACCCGCGGGGAAACTTATTATTGTTTTTCTGTGGCGGCGGTTAAAGCCAACTGGGGGACACGCATGGTTCCCAGTAGCTGCCATGACTCCACTGCCACATTTATCACACAAAATACCATTATGCAATTGACCAAGTCAAACGAGCAAATTGCAGCAGCTGCTGCTCCAGCCACACGATCAACATTTCGAGGAGAGTCTGCCCTCCAAGCGATTTTCAATAGACACACTGGCCCACTTTCCAGCACAGGAGTTTAACAGCAGTCAGCGTATAACAGCCTTACCTAACAGGGGCCTATCGATATATCTGTTCGATTATGCGCTCATTCTAACAACATTCAAATGGTGTTAACAGTAGGCTAACAGCATAACCGCCTTTTAGATTATATCAATTGTTTGGCCCACAAAAATCGATCATCAAATGGTTGTAAGCCACAATCGTGTGGTGCATTTTTTGATTAGGCTGAAAGGTTTTTAAGGTTCCGACTCTTTTCAGCTGTTAAGTAATTGTACAAAAATCACGAAAAGAAATATAGAGTGTAAGCAGCAAATGCGTTTTATTGCAAATTTCTGTTATTTATGTTGAACGCGCCGATCGTACGTGATTGTGATACACATACACTTCAGTTCAACTCCAGCCCATCAACAACAACAACAACAACAGCAGCGACAATTGTGACCCATTTACCGGCTTAATTGACATCAACAGCAACAACTGTCGCTGCAACAACAGTAACAGCCGCTGTTATGTCAAGGTCGTTGACAAAAAGATGTTTGACTTGCGATATGGAAGGGATAATTTTGTTGCCATCTCTTTCTGTTGGCTTCTTTTGTTTTGGGTATTATTATTGGCCCGATGGACGTTCACTTTTAAGAAGGCCATAAAATTATGTTGTTCAATAGCGGAGACATCCACATATATAAGGTTTATGTGCTAGTTGATCATTCACTTGGAATAATTTCCGCCATAAAAAAAAAGCAAAGAAGACAACAAATCGTCAACAAAATGATTATGACATTAAAATTTAATAACTTGGCTAGTATTACACATATGACAGATGGAGAGACAGCTACATACATACATATGTATGTACATTAATGCATGTGTATGTAAAAATCTTGCCCAGTCAAAGTTCGACAACAACAAAAACAATGACAACTGCTGGTTAATTTTGAAGCAACTGATGCGTGGTTGCAGTAGCAGTACAAAATTGCCGCTGTAGTTGCCCCAATGCTGTGTGGTATACCCCATGGGTTAAAACAGCAGACGGACCTCTTGGCCAACACATACAAAAAAAATATAAAAAAAAAAAAACAGCCAACAGTTAACAGTGCACTGTTGTTGTTGCTTGTAGTGTGCGTCACGTTCGTCTTTAACATTTGTCGTCGCTGTTGACGCTGACAGCATGCTCGCTGCTGCAGCACTCGGCAGCACTGTTGGCGCCTGCAATTGCCTATAAAACGGATGAGCCGCTGCCCAATGGTTATCAGTCATTGGCAGGCATTGGCAGTGCAACGGGCATTATTATCCAAGTCGAGTTACAGCGCGTTCGCAAAAATCCAAAACACAACAATAATCAAACATGAGCGCACTGAAAGTTTTCGTAAGTGTTGCCAGCCCAAAGAAGGATCGATACCGATTAATCGATACAGGATTTTGTGTAGTGTGCAGTGATGTAACGGGTTATTAAGAAAAACCAGAAAATAGTGTTTAAAATTTCAAAAAGCTATAACTTTGCTTATTTACCGTTACGCAATTCAAATTGAACCTATTGAGAAAACAAAAAATTTCATTTTATAGTGCTGCATTACAGAAACTTGGTTAAATGGAATAAATATTTGAGCTTTTAAAAAAAATTCAAATTAGGCGTGAAATTTGAATTTAATTTTTGCGATTGCTGATGATGCCATAAATTTTGTCTTCCTTTGCAGATCCTGGTGGCAATCTGCGCTGTGGCCTCTGCAGCGCCTAGTCCCGGCTTCTTTGGCAAACAGTGAGTAGAAAAACATGAACTATAAATATCACGGATCGGGGCTAATCAATTCATAATGCTTCCCGTATCGGACAACTGAGCTTATTTTTTATGGATTGTGGAGATATTATATGGCACTCTTAAGTGCCGACATTTTGTCGCTATGAATTATGTATAACAATTCCAAACGAAATGAAGCAATCAATATAAATAGAGCTTGTAACACTTAACACCAAGATGGAGACGGAGCTGCCAGAGAGATCTCGGGGGATGATTGAGGGGGTTGCAAGGTAGCTTGTCGGGGTGGGGGAAGCGGGGTGTTGTTGCAATCAACAGACAGTGAACCTGCGGCAAAGACAAGACAACGCCGAGGAATTTCACAGGCATTGGCATTTGTTGCATTATAATGCGGCACATAATTGCAAATGTTAATTATAAATTCCGAGCATTGGTCCGATCCGACAGACTCGACACTCGACACTCGACGCTTGGTCAGTGGTTAGTCAGAGCTCGGAGCTCGGAGCTTGCCAACAATGCGAAGTTCAAGCAACTGTGGGGACAGGTTAAGAGCTCGACTGCCAAGCTATTAACTGATTAGCTAATAACATTGAATGCCAATTATTTTCCCAGCCCCCATTTCACTTTCATTCACTTTCTATTGGTTCTCTTTCTCTCCCTCTCTCTTTCTCTCTCTCTCTGTGTGTGTGTGTGTGTTTTTCCCGCACCCTAGTGAACACCACACAATCCATGTGCCGTACAAGGTGCACACAGTGCATCATCATCATGTCCAGAAGGTAGCTGTGCCCGTTGTCAAGCATGTGCCCGTCTATAAGGAGGTGCATGTGCCCATCTACAAGGAGGTGCCCGTCCATCATGTCCACCACGAGGAGATTCTGCCCGTGCATGTCCATGATGATCATCATGACTACCATCACGATTACCACAAGGGCTGGTGGTAACAACTTTCAGCAGACACAGCTCTAAACTGGAGCTCCTCTCCCTGTTTGTTTTGTAAATACTGTACAATGTTTTTAAGTTTAAAAAAAATTGAATAAATGAAATTGTTTCTGTAAATAAACTGATGTTTTTTAATATAAAATTTATAATTGAGATTTTCTGGGTTTAAGACATATTTTTTTAGATTAAAAATCTTCTTAATGTATACAAAACAAATATTTTTGCTGCCAACATATTTTTATAATTTTTCTATGAATTTTTATTTATTTTCTAATATTGTCTTTTAATTGAGTAGATGAAAACTTGGTTTTTGTTATACATAAAATATTATTTGCAATAAAAAATACAAAATTGTACAATTGAAACATTTTAGATTATTAGTTTGAATACATAAACAGATTATATTTTATTATATTACGTTAAATTGTTATTATTATATTTTTATTTTTTTTTTGTAAAGTTTATTTTGTTCATTCTAGATGTATATTTTGCAAATTAATGTCAGATTGTTATTAAAAAAGTTTTTTTTTAATTTTTAAAAAGTTAAAAAAATTATAACTTTAATTTCTAATTCTGATTTCTTGTCTTTTTTTATTTTATTTTATTTTTTATATTTTATTTTATTTTATTTTATTTTATTTTATTTAATTTTATTTTATCTAAATTTATTTTTCATGTTACTTTGTTTTATTTAACTTTTTTTTATTTATTTAATTATATTTTATTTTATATTATTTCATTTTATTATATTTTATTTTATTTCATTTTATTGTATTTTTCTTTATGTTACTTTGTTTTATTTTATTTTATTTTTAGTTTTATTTAATTTTTTTTTATGTTATTTTATTTAAATTTATTTTTCTTTATGTTACTTTGTTTTATTTTATTTTTTTAGTTTTATACAATTTTTTTTATTTATTTTATTTTATTTTACTTTATTTTATTAAGCATAAAGTTTAGAAAGCAAAACATATTTTTCTGCCCAAAAAAAAAAAATTGTAATAATTTTCATTTTAATTTTTCTTCCACACGTATGTACATATTTTTTCATTTTTAATTTGCAGTTGCACTTGACCTTGGTTGGGGTAGCTGAAGTGGCCGCCGTTTTGCAAGAACGACTTTCACAAATCGGGCTCGGGGTCAACCAGCGACGGCAGCGGGGCAGTGGCTGGGGCAGTGGCTGCGGCAGTGGTATCGGTGTCTAACGGGTCTGTCCCACTCTGGGCCAGGTGATCACCTGCGAGTGCCCACTCCTTCTGTCCAGCACGGAACTGGAACTGCTCTACGCCTGCAGGGCGTGGCACATTCTCGATACATGACAAGGTTTTTGGCCAGAACTCCCCGTCCCTCTGGTACTTAGCTGCCATGTAAATCAGTTTTAAAAGTCACATAAAGCTTAGCTTATCTGAGAGATAAGCTTGTCTGTCTGTCTATATATGTAGCAATTCGTTATAGTTAGTTTTCACTGTCTGTCAATTAAGGCGGGCTAATCAAATTGTCACTAATTGTTGCGGCTGATCGAGATTCTTGCTCCAAAATGATATTTAAATATCATTCAACTGTTTGTTTATGATGTAATTAAGCGAATGTTCAAATGATTAACAGTCTTAACTCGATATGATGAGTGGCCCAACATTTGATATGTCTGTTGTGACAGTTGTCGTTTTTGCGGCGGATTAAGAACTGTTTAAATTAATAAACTTATAGAGGGTGTGCGGTGTCTGTGAGTACAGTGAAACCTCGCTGTGGAGAAAGAAGGATCACTGAGGAAAAAATTTGAAAAATTTAGAAATTTGTTTAAATTTGGAGAAGTTCTGCTTAGCCAAGATTCGCTATAGGGATATATAAATATTGAAAGTCTATTACTTAAAAATACGTAAGTCTATTGTATTAAACAATGTAAATTTCATGTAAATTAGTTTGTTATGACAGTGAAGCCTTGTTAAGTCGAACAATAATTTATCAAAACTAAACAGAATTTTTTCAACTCTGCCTTTTTCTCATTTTTCTTCTTTTTCACCTCAAACCACCATTAATTTGCATAGTTCATTATACTGTAGCTGCACTGTACTTATAATTATTAATAAAACACTGCCAGAATTTAAGTTTTATGACCAACATGCTTTTGTTTTATTGTACGCCAACAACAGAATCGTATAAATGAGAACTTGTAGCGTTAAAAAGGAAACTAAGTAGAAGTGGAAATGCATCATAATGAGTGTATACCGTACTTTTCGAGTGTGGACAGTGTAGAAATAGTGTAGACAGTTGACAGTGGACAGCTTGTGGAGAGTGGTGGAAGAGTGGAGACTGGACAGCACCTAGTTGCAGTAGGGGAAGTTGGGGCACTGATGAGGCGACACTCCGGCTGGATAGAGACGCTCCGTCCAGCCGGGAAGTGGAGGCGCCGCCACTGGAGCACCAGCATGTCCGGCATTCACATCACAGTAGGGATAGTTGGGGCAGGTCTGTGGATTGACGCCAGCGGGATACTTGTCGCCACCGGGAGCGGCAGCTGGAGCCGGTGCATTCCAGGCGGGCTGTGGCTGCCACTGCTGCTGCTGGGGCTGTTGCCAGTGCTGCTGTTGGGGCTGTTGCCAGTGCTGCTGTTGGGGCTGTTGCCAGTGCTGCTGTTGGGGCTGCTGCCAGTGCTGCTGGGGCTGAGGCTGCTGCCACTGCTGTTGGGGCTGCTGCCACTGCTGTTGGGGCTGCTGCCACTGCGAGTGCGGATTGTGGAGACGGGCATTATCACAGATGGGAAAACCGGGGCAGTCCTGAGGATTCACGCCAGCTGGATACTGGGCGGCTTGCTGATGTTGTGGCTTGGCCAAGACGACGGCCAGCAGGCAGGCGGTGGTGAACAGCTGCAGGATGAAGTGCAGCCAAAATTGAAGTGATGATGATGGACGACGAAATGGGGGAGGGGGGGTAGCTTACCACTTTGAAGAACATGTTGAGGAAGGGTTGATTGATTGGTTATGGGTATAGGTGTGTAATCCTGGCCAATTGGACTATAAAGTCGCGTCGAGTACCTAAACTTCCAATTGGATTCCTGGTCAGCGCTGCACTGTGGCCACCACTGCGCTGTCTCTAAGCTTATATAGTCGCCGAGCAGCGGGAGAATGAGATATGTATGTATGTATGTATGTGGCTTGCTCTCGTTGACCGCGGCTAGAACCGCATCGAGTCTCCCCGTCTCTCAGACTCTCAGTCTGCCATCGTTCCCACTTCTTGTTGCCTCTCTCACTCTTTACCTCTCCCTCTCCCACTCTCGCACTCACTATCATTGTCTGCCTCTCTTGTTCGCATGGAGTTGCGGTTTCACTTTCATTGGCTGGCGTTGATTTGGTGCGGCCAATGGTAACTGCACTCGTTGTTGTTGTTGTTGTAGTTATTCTTGTAATTGTTGTTGTTGTCAATGTTGTTGTTGTTGTATTGCTCTCGCGCATATTTTGCTTGATTGGCCCAACAGATTATTATTAGAGTCTTTGTTGTGCGCGCGAATGCGAACAAATAAATCGAATGGCCAAAGTTTATATACATATCTATGTATGTATGTATGTGTGTGTGTGTGTGTGTGTGTGTGTGTGTATATATTACACACATACATACACAAACACATATGCCAGCAGCTCAGATATCGCATTACAAACCATATGCCGTCATTAGCAATAGCAATGAACTAAGCCCCCTTAAGTTTTATTTTTCAGGTCTGCGGCGGATAATGCAATCTTAAAATTCGCCAAAAAATTCTTGGCCACAAAAGGCTCCATCGACTCCCACACACTTGCCAGTGCCACGCTGTTGCAAGCAAGTCGCCTTTATTGTTGCAGCATCCGCATGCCGCCCCATGCCGCCTGTCATTGTCATCCACTCACACACACGGTTCAATTCGTGAATCACTTTATTTGTGCAGCAGGTTTCCCTCATGTCATGCCCCAAAACCACACACACACACACACACACACACAGCACAGCACAGCTAGCAACACCTCCATCACAACCATCACCATCACCACCACCATCGTCAGGCCATGTAAGTGGACGGGGAACAGGTTTGTGGCCCCAAACTCCACTCTGTGCAGCTCGAACTTGCACTAGTTTCAGTCGTCAATTAATTCCATGCAACAATTCTAGGCTAGGGATGGGCGCCCCGAGTGCCCACAAATAACCATAAAAATATTTATTACATTTATTCTCTTACTATACATATATGCATTATTTATGCTACATTTTAATTGTTATGTCAACATTTAGTTTTACGACACATAAAGATTGCTATATACATATATAGTTTTTTTTAATTTAAGCAAAATCAATAAATTATTAAATCAACGTCGATTCATGTTTAGATTATATATATACATACATATATATTTTTATAAATTTTTGTTGATATAATTTTAAGTCATAATTTATTTTTATACACAAAGCAATATTTTAATGTACGAAATTTAAGAAAAGTTTTTTTTTTAAATATATGAATTTGAAAATTTTATTTTTTCCTTTTTTTTTGAAATTGGGTGTCTCAGAGACTCGGCATATACTATAAATAGAGGAGGCCAAAAATTAAATATATAAAATTTTTTAAGTTTTAAAAAATTTAATACTCTTCTCTAAAAATACTGTCAGAAGTTTTCTCGATATATAAATAAAATGATGTTTGTCCATCTTTAATTTTAATACTATTTAAAATTAAATTTTAAATAAATAAATAAATAAATAGCTAATTTTCTTAAAAATTATGAAACATTTTTTTTTTAGTTTTTTTTTTATAAATTTTGAGCATTGATATTAGGCAATTTTGATTAATCAACTTTGCTTCGCAATATAGTGTTAAATTATTGGCTGGCAAATAAAGTTAAAGTGACTTTAAAACACTTAGAAAATGCTTTAGTAAACTGCTTTATAAACAAATAATTAGCTAACAAATTGCTATAATTTCCATTAGTTTATGTGCGCATTTTGCCAGCCCTAGTTCTCCAGCAGGTTTTCCTTCCACGAGCTTATGCAAATTATAACGTATCTTGTTGTCACCTCCGACAGCCGCTTTTTGCTTTTTTGTTGTTGTTTAAGTTGTTGTTGCAACACACGCACACTCACACGCACATACACACATGCATGCGTGTGGTCAGTACAATGCGGCGTATACGCAATGACTTCCTGACTAGCGGGTTCTAGCTATAGATATAGCTGTTTCTGGCTATGTGGGGGCATTTCTAGCTACACATCGGCTTTTCTAGCTATAAAGTGGCATTGCTAGCTACATAGGAGGGGCATTTCTAGCTTGATGGCGGCATTTCTGGCTATATAGTAACATTTCTAGCTATATAGTATCATTTCTAGTTATATAGTGGCATTCCTAGCTATATAGTTGCATTTTTAGCTATTTAATGGCATTTCTAGCTATAGAGTGGCATTTCCAGCTATATAGCCTATCAGAAAGTCATAGATCAAAGATATCGAAAATTGGAAAATTCAATTACAAGAATAGGCGAAAAATCTGCTGTCACACAAATTATGAACTAATCAGGCGGCCTCGGCAACGGCAACACACTCCACAATTGGTGGCATGCAGAAAGAGACAGATATATGTATATACATATATATATATATATATAGAAAGAGAGAGAGAGGGAATTGTTGGCAACGCTGTAACAGATTTAGTTTAATTCTTATAATTTGTGCTTGCCGCCAGCCATATATGAGAGGAATGTGCGCGGGCGCGGCTGCTCCACTTGTAGGTGGCTCTAGTGGTGGTGGTGGTGCTAGTGGTGGCTTGCATCAGTATTGGTGTGTGGCTGGTGTTGCTGCTAACGGTGCTCGTGCTGCGGCGCGAGCAAAACCGATCTTGTTAGCCTTGATCAATGGCCCGGAAAAATAAAAGCCAGCGAAATTCAATTGAAATTGTTGACCGTTCGCATAATGCAGTCAGTCTGTCAGTCAGTCAATACGTAGCTCTATCATACGCTCAGTTGGTCCGTCAGTCAAACACATGGTCCTCAAACTCAAACGCCCCCGCCAACCCACACTTAGTTCTCGCTCTTGTAAGCTGATATTTTGCCTATTGATATCTCAACTCTCGCTTTTTTTCTCGTTCATTTTTTTTTTGTCATTTTGTCACATGTGAAGTTATTATGCCATTAAATGTCGCCTTCGGTTTTACGTATCTCTCACTTGTCCAGTTTTTTTTTAGCATTTTTTTAATTATCAATTTCCTTCTGTGCTGACGGACGGGGCGTTTTTTTAAGGTGTGTCTTGGCGGGGCCGTGATAAAAAGAAAGCAAGCAACTTTACAACTTTAAAAATTTGCATACAATTTGCATAATTCTAAGTTTTAGCAACGTTTTTTTTTCGAAAATATTTTTCAATTAGTATTTCATTAAAAAATAACTCGATTTTTTTTTTAATTTTTTGAAATATATTTTTTTTTCTTGTAGATTTAAACTAGTGAGTTTGTGTTTTTTTTTCGGGGAGGAGTGGATTTATGTTAGTGTCTAAAAAGATTCTAAAAGAGAATTTGCTTACCAACAATGTGTGATTTAATAATAATATAGTATCTCGATATAAACGCTAAGCAAATTATGCATAAGTTGATTTATTCAAAGCCACCGCTAAGCGGACAGCCTATAAAACCTGTTCATGGCGCACTTGGGTTGGAGTTGGGCTAGAGATGGGGAGAGAGAGCGAGAGTTCTGCAATCTTAATCTTGTTCTTTAGCCGCAGAATCGCCACCAGCAGCATCAGCAGCAGCATTTCCAGTCTCAGTTTCAATTTTACTTTCAGTCTGCTCCTCCTTCTCTTGCGTTGCCCTCACTTCATCAGCATCCACATCCACGTCCACTTCCATATCCATATCAGCCTCGTCGTTATCAGTCGTTGGCAAATCATTGTGCAACGCGCGACGCGTTAATATTTTAGTTTCTGTAAATCGAAAAATAAATCATTTACAATATTAGCTACAGCTGCCGAGTACAACATTTGTTGAAGCAATTAGTCACCATTGCCGGGTTCGTCATCCTCATCATCGGATGAGTCAGTATCGGAACTATCGCTGCGCAATGTGGCGCCGGCTTGTGGCGTCTCGGGATGTGCCTGGAGTGCCAGACGAGGTGCCACTGGCCGCTCCTTGCGTGCCGGATTCACAACGCCACAGAAGGCGCAATGAAACGTTGTATACTCATACTCCTCCATGGGCAGCATGCCTGCAAAGGAAGTTGCAATTATAAGTATATTCCAGTTTTATAGTAGATTTGAGGAGTGGGTTACCGTTGTGCCTGTGACACTCCTTGCATATCATGCCAAAACGATTCTGTGGACTGTCGCCCACAATGAAGTCAACAATGCGATCAATGGCACTGCGCGAACTCTCGTCCACAATGGGGAATGGCGTGCGCCTGCGCAGCTCCTGCCCTGTGCGCGGCGTTATCGCTGTCGCTGTCGCTGCCGACGCTGACGCCGATGCCGACGACAGCTGCAACTGCGGCGCCATAACGCTGCTGTTCAGATTGTTGTTGTTCATGTTGCGATAAACGCCCGTGTATGGGGTTAATGTGCGCGCCTGTGTTGCCGACTGCGACGCTGACAGCGGCGTGCGCTGCAGCGACGCGGTTACCATAGAACGATTGACCGATGATTGACTCTGATTGAGACGCTGAGCGCCCGTTATACCGAGCAAGCGGTTCTGTTGTTTATCGCCAAAGCGTTCCAGCAGATTTACGGCAACCTAAAAAAAAATGAAAAAAATATTTATTATATATTATATTGTCAAGTAGAAAAAGAAGTTTTGATATCGCACCTTGTAGGTCTCTTTGTCCATGACCTGCTCCAATATCTTGGTCTTCTTCTCTCTCAGCTGAGCGAGCTTATCGCCATTTTTGTTGAGCTTGCGCTGAAAATACCACGTAAACATTTGACGCAAAAACACAATACTGCAACGAAAATGGAATAAGTAATAATTAAATTCTGCAGTTTTTGTATGTAGTGGAATGAGATCATCGATCGATACTCACAGCACGGGAAAGAGCAGCAGCGGCACCAGATACATGATGCGCTCTTGCATCGTTGGCGGGAAATAAAAGAAATACCATAGGGCAAAGCCAACAATATAGACGCCAATTGTGAAGCCAACAAAGTTCGTTACGAAGCGCCGCTTTCGCTCCTGTGTGTTGATCACATATTTTTCTAATTCTTGGATCTGCACTTGCAGACCCTCCAGTACGGCACTTGTAGATTTTTCCTTCTATAATTAGAAATTCGTGCGTATGTAAATTTCTGCATATATCAGAATGTCTCTGCATATGTGCTTGTGTGTGTGTGTATGTGTGAGCATTTTATGTAGGCGCCCTCGGTGGACAATACTATATGCGGTAGCCGCACATTAAATGACCGTGTTTGTGTTGGCCTATATGTATACTTACACGGAATTTCGATAAAACGAAGCCCATTTTAAAATTAATAAAAATTACTGTGTGCAATGTAACAAACTTCACCTACTTATATTTAAAATGTAAATAAATTAAACTACTGCCGTCGTGCCGTGTCCGTGCCGCTACTTGGTTTTTGTTGATGCTCTATCGATATATCGATATATGTTCACGATGGCAATGCAACGTATTCCAAATATCGATTGCAGATTATTTTATGATGTTTTAAAATAAAAATTGCTTAAATTATATGCAATGATTATTAAGTAGAAAAACAACATATTCCAAATTCCTAATATTTTGCATAACTAATTTTGGCCAGCACCTAATCAGTTGTCAATTAGTTGTGCAGCCCTGGTGCAGCAACAGCTGTGTGAAGTTGCGCATTTTAAAAACAAGTATTAAGCTTTTATAACTGCATTAGCTCGAATTTGATTCTAATTTGAATGAAATAAGACGCTATAAATAATTAAAATACGCAATTTAACCAGCTCAAACTGCCAAATCACCATAACAATCGCTCCAGCATTACTTTTGTGTGGGAGTTGTTGCGGAACCAACGAAAACAACAACAACTACTACAACAGACAAAACACAGCTGCAAGTAAAGTGCATTTATAGCTAAGAAAATTAAATACAAAATGGCCAAAATAATTTCCCAAGAGTATTTCGATGATGTTGTGAAAGAGAATGTGGTTGACTTCTCGATGACGCCATCAGAGGCCAAGGAGGAGACCATCAAACAGTTTGAAGCTCAGGTGCGTAATTTATCTACGTATGTATGCGTCATCTACTCTCTCTTTCTCTCTCCCTCTCTCTATGATTCTCTAACTCATCGAGTTTCTTTCTCTTAGGGCATTAACCTGGCCAATATCATAAAAGACTTGTCCATCGATACGGATACGGGCAGGCCCATTATTAATGAAACGATAGACAAAGTTAAGACGCACATTAGCAGCAAATCCGAGGATCAGCAGCAGCTGCTGACACTGCTCGAAGTCCTGGACGTGGAGTGTCAGAAATCACTCGCTCATCGTGTCCTGGCTGGCAAAAATGGTGCTCACGATGCGCTCATCACTCTGCTGGAGCAGGCCCTGACAGCGGAGACCCCAAATGTAGCCCTGTTGAGCAAGTGCCTCCGAGCGGCCAACAGCTTGAGCCACAAGCAGCCAGATCTCTTCGACGCGGAGGCTCTGTCCATTGTGCTGAAGTTGCTGGCGCTTAAGGATCAGTTGGAGGTCACGTGCCTCACATTGCAGTGGCTGCAGAAGGTCTGCATCATGCATGAGACGAATCGTCAGAATATCATGGGCACAAATGCCCTCAAGCTAATTAAACCGCTGCTCTCCAAGGACAATCCTCGCGTGGTGCGGGAACTTACGGCAGTATTACGCTTCCTTGTGCTGGACGATGATGTTCGCGTCGAGTTCGGCTGTGCTCATGAGCATGCCCGTCAGATAGCCAACGAGATGCTGCTGCAGCTGCTCGAGCTTCTGCCAGTCTATAAGGATGTGAACGTGCTCTCGGATCTGTTGCTGACCATTGGCACTCTGACCGTCCGCCAGGAGCTGTGTGCTGTCATTGATGATGCGGGCGGTCTTAAGCTCATCTTTGGCATTATGAATGAGAATCTCCAGGAGGAGCGCCTCAACCGCGAAGCCTTAAAGCTGCTACGTGCCCTCGCCGGCAATGATGCCGTCAAGGCGCATATAGTGCAGCAGGGCGTGGCACCCATCATCAAGAAAGTGCTGGAGACCCATCAGTCCAACGAGAATATCGTGGCCGCCGCTTTGGCCTGCATAACAACGCTGACGCTGCGCATCAAGGAGCACAGCGCCGCCTTCTTCGAGACGGGCATAGCCGAGATTATGGTTGAAGCTCTGCGCATGCATCCCAACCACAAGATTGTCCAGCGCAATGGTGCCTGGGCCATACGCAACATGGTCTCCCGCTCGCGTAATCAGTGCGAAACTTGGTTATCCTTTGGCGTGGAGGATTTGTTAAATGCCGCCATGGTGGAGCACGCTTCTGTGGCGCAGGACATCAAGGCGGCGCTACGTGATCTCGGCTGCAATGTAGAACTGCGCGAGGAATGGACTGGCAAGGCCGAGAAAAAAATCGCTGCATAAGCGAAGGCGCCGAGACATTCTTAACATAATAATCTTTTATAATAATCATTGCTAACTTATATTTTTCATACAAAAAGATTAACTAATATTACATGCTAAATGCACAACGATCTGAGAGCTTATTAAACAACAACAATACAAAATATCAATTTGCATTTCAGAAATTCATAAATAAGGCTCAAACTAACCTCAATTTGCCATACACAAATCCAGGGTTAAGGCTCAATTTAACCTCAAAATTGAGGCAATTTTCTAGTTGGAATGCTACTTGGTTAGCTTAATGTTGCGTAGGGAGCCCGCCTTCAGACGAAGGTTGACTGTTTTGGCAATGGGTGCTGCTGTTGTGGTAGCTGACGCTTCCTCCTCTGCCCGCTGAGCAAATGGATCTATCTTCTCTGAGCCGCCCATGCCATTAAAAACGAAATTCGAGTTCATTGGACCTGCATTGGAGGAGCCGGCGCCATTTAGCAGCAGCCGCGGCTTCTTGAAAATTGAATACTGCAATGAGTAGACATGAACAGCTGAGCCTTGCAAGCTTCCAATACCAATACCTTTTCACTGAGATCGCTCGCGGTTTTGCGGACCACGCCGCTGGTCATGCTGATACCGCTAGCCTTCTTGATGGGTGATATTTTGGTTAGCATGGCGGAAGGCGCCTTCAGGAGATGTGCCATACCCACGCTGCTGGATTTGATATTAAGATAGGGCGATGTGGACTCCTCAATGCGTTTGATGCACTGCTTCTGTAAATGGATAAGCAATTTTTGAATTAGAAGTTGGGGGATCTTTAGCCACTCACAACTGTGGGCGAGATGGTGTGCCGTCTGTCCTCCAGCTTCAGGGAAACCAGATTCGTATTGAGACCCAAGGAACTGTCGGATGCCTCCACATCGATGGTCTGCATTGGCAGCGACTTCAGCTATAGAAGTATAGCATATGAATAATGTGAATTTTGGAAGGATCAATTGTCCAATTCACCTTCTCTTGTGCCTGATAAAGATCGCTCTCTAGACGCGAGACAAGTTCCTCCAGTTTTCGCTTGGATTCCAGCTCCTTGCGTAGATCGTTCTGCACCACCTTAAGTACATTACGTAATTCAGTCTTTTTGCACTCACACTGTCGCAGCTCCCGCTTCAACGTGGATACCCAATTGGCCAGGACATGTGGATTGGCTTCGTTTTTGAGCAAACGATCGGCATCTGCAGCTCCGGCTGTCAGTATGGCCGATACGCCTTCCATGGTCTCTATCTGTTGCTTTAGTGACTTGTTCTCTTTGCGCAGTTGGTCCACCACCTGCACATCGCTCTTCAGCATGCTGATTTGTTCCACATAGCTGGAGACGAGAAAGTCCTTCTTTTGCATCTTCTGCTCCAGTCCGGCAATCGTTTTTCTACAACACAAAGGGATTAGTTGGAATGTTTATTATTTCTTGTTTTTATGTGTTGTGCGACTAACAGGCATTTCTTTTGAGTATCCTTGAGGTCCTTGATTTGTTGTTCAGCCTTGCCATGCTCCTTCTCCTTCATTTTGACGGCGAGATTCGCATTGTCCAGCTGCTCCTGCAGGGAGCCAACGTCAATGCGGCTCACGTCCAGATTTGCCAAGTTGAAGTACACACGGATAACGCTGCGAGTGGTGCATTTGTTGCGGCACTGTGGACACGTCTTTGAACTACAACCAAATATGTACATTTGTAGCGAAATATTTAAATTTTGGTGTTGTTATTACCGCTCCAGCCATTGCATGAGGCAGGTGTGATGGAACATGTGGCCACAGGTAGTGGCGTGCACTTCATCGGAATGCGTGAACAGTTCGGCACAAATAACACAATTTAAATTCAACATTATTCACGAAACAAAAAATATAGAGAAATATAACTACATAAATGCGCTAAGAAAATTATACTGTCGGCGTCGCTGTATTGGAAATGACTGCAGTTTTCTGCGCGCCATTCTTAGACTCCAGCTGTTTGTTCGCAGCCAACTTCAAGTGACTCGCGTTATTGCGTCTATCCAACACTGTTTGTTGCCTTAGCTAACACTGTCCTATAAAATACAAATATTTAAATTTGAAGCTTTTTTTTTTATTTTGAGCATTTAACAGTTTAACTGGTTTGCTTTACATTTTCTTATTTTTATTAATTGTTGGTTCTTTGACTAATCGTTTTATCTTATTCTTCATTTGGTGTGGTTTCTTGAAGGCTGACAAAGCCGGATCCTTGACTGCATTTAATAGACTTTTGCAGGGATTGCTTGCGTTATTCATGATCCCAGATCCACTGCAAATGAGACACAGGAAATACCAAGAGAGCATCTAAGACATCACATCCGGTTAGGCTGGACGATGTTGGCTGTTCGTTGAGTTGACTGCATATATGTCTAATGCAAAATAATTAATTAATTAATCAATTTAATTATTGTACCTTGCCTGCTGTTCTGTTTTTCGTTGATTCTTAGCAGTAGCGCTTTCTAACTTTTTTTTCAAATCTCCTATCTTTTGCTTTAAGATCTGGTTGTTTGCCTGAGTTTTTTTTAAGTAATGGAAAAGGGTCATGTTAAGCTGCACATCGCGATCCGCTTCCATTTTAAACTTCTTTAACTGTCCGTTAATTTTTTCTCTAAGATAGATGTAATTCGTTATTATAATTTAGTACATGCATATTCAGTTCAAATTACTTGTATAAATCCTCGGCAAACAATTTGTTTTGGATTTCTAGTTGCGCTTTATCCAATTGCTTAGATTTAATTGCCAATTCAGTATTCACAATCTCGAGCTGTTCCTTCAGCATGCAGGTCTCGTCGTTTTCGTCTCCTGCATTCCGATCGAGACCTCCAAAATTCAAGTACAAACGTCGGTTGCCGCGAGTGGTGCATTTTTTGCGGCATTCCGGACATGTCTTAGAACTACAGGTTAATCATTTATAGCATTTATTTTTCACATATATTAATATTTTGATTTTATTTTTTTTGAGTACTTACTTCTTAAACCAATTCAAGAGACATGCAGTATGAAAAACATGGCCGCAAGTTGTTGTACATATGGGTTGCGACGAATCGGAATATAATCGAGAAACACAAATAGAACACGATATAAAATCCATCGCAATTAATATTTTTTTTTTAAATAATAATTGAGATAACTGATATTTATATATATTTTTTTTTGAGAAAATCACTTGCGACGGCTGGAACGACTTACAAAAGACTGAAGCTTTGTCGGCTGATTTGAGCTAACTAAGATGATTGATAGTCTCATATATCGAAATATCGATATTTTGTATTAATTTTGAAATATGTATCATAAAAGTAGGAAATATTTTTAATGTCAATTTTAAGAACGTCTCGATATCTTAAGCAACCAACTTCAAGTGACTTCTATTTTTGTGTGCAGCCAACTTCACTCGCTTACAGGGTTGCATGCTGATTAGTGGTACGACTAATCGTTTTATCTTATTCTTCATTTGGTGTGGTTTCTTGAAGGCTGACAAAGCCGGATCCTTGACTGCATTTAATAGACTTTTGCAGGGATTGCTTGCGTTATTCATGATCCCAGATCCACTGCAAATGAGACACAGGAAATACCAAGAGAGCATCTAAGACATCACATCCGGTTAGGCTGGACGATGTTGGCTGTTCGTTGAGTTGACTGCATATATGTCTAATGCAAAATAATTAATTAATTAATCAATTTAATTATTGTACCTTGCCTGCTGTTCTGTTTTTCGTTGATTCTTAGCAGTAGCGCTTTCTAACTTTTTTTTCAAATCTCCTATCTTTTGCTTTAAGATCTGGTTGTTTGCCTGAGTTTTTTTTAAGTAATGGAAAAGGGTCATGTTAAGCTGCACATCGCGATCCGCTTCCATTTTAAACTTCTTTAACTGTCCGTTAATTTTTTCTCTAAGATAGATGTAATTCGTTATTATAATTTAGTACATGCATATTCAGTTCAAATTACTTGTATAAATCCTCGGCAAACAATTTGTTTTGGATTTCTAGTTGCGCTTTATCCAATTGCTTAGATTTAATTGCCAATTCAGTATTCACAATCTCGAGCTGTTCCTTCAGCATGCAGGTCTCGTCGTTTTCGTCTCCTGCATTCCGATCGAGACCTCCAAAATTCAAGTACAAACGTCGGTTGCCGCGAGTGGTGCATTTTTTGCGGCATTCCGGACATGTCTTAGAACTACAGGTTAATCATTTATAGCATTTATTTTTCACATATATTAATATTTTGATTTTATTTTTTTGAGTACTTACTTCTTAAACCAATTCAAGAGACATGCAGTATGAAAAACATGGCCGCAAGTTGTTGTACATATGGGTTGCGACGAATCGGAATATAATCGAGAAACACAAATAGAACACGATATAAAATCCATCGCAATTAATATTTTTTTTTTTAAATAATAATTGAGATAACTGATATTTATATATATTTTTTTTTGAGAAAATCACTTGCGACGGCTGGAACGACTTACAAAAGACTGAAGCTTTGTCGGCTGATTTGAGCTAACTAAGATGATTGATAGTCTCATATATCGAAATATCGATATTTTGTATTAATTTTGAAATATGTATCATAAAAGTAGGAAATATTTTTAATGTCAATTTTAAGAACGTCTCGATATCTTAAGCAACCAACTTCAAGTGACTTCTATTTTTGTGTGCAGCCAACTTCACTCGCTTACAGGGTTGCATGCTGATTAGTGGTACGACTAACAGTAAAACTGACAATAACTTATCGAATGTCAGCCATTTAAATAAATTAAATACAATTTACGTTTGCAAGAAAGTTCAATTTTTATTTTTATTTGCAGCCAATGAAATGTTGAGTAATGTTTGTAATTTTATTTATGGCTTATCAGTTGAGTATGTGTGTGTGTGCGTGTGTGTGTAGCATACAAGACACACTTATTTGTTATGTATATCGAGCAATAATTCATGGTAAATGCGCGCCAATTTTTAATTTGTTCAAATCATACAACGAAATAAAGATGAAAAGATTTCATTTTGTTTTTTTTTTTATAATAACAAGTGTGTCTGTATCGAATTATAGCTCAATATAGCACAAATTAAATGTTGAATTGCTGCTGATATTGTTACTGTGGATTGTTTCTCAGTTTTGTTCGGTTCCTTGATATTTTAGTTTAGACATAGATCAGTAAATACTTAAATTGCTATTTGTTTAAATATATGTGTATGTATGTATGTTGTATTGTGTTTTTAGTAAATATAGTTTTAGGTAGTAAAAGATTTGATTTGCGTTGTGATATTGTTTATGATTTCCATTTGCATTTGCTTAAATTACAACTCGTTCTTTAACTTACATATTTTGTGTGTTTGTTGTCGTACAGTTAAATATTTATTTTGTTTCATTTATGATTTGCTAATTACGTTTTACCCATTTATCCCGAAAGTAGTTTGCTTTTCAATAATACATTATGTTGTTTGTTCTGGTTTTTGTTTTGCACCCTTTGAAGCAATTATTTATAATTTATAATTATTTATATGTATGTATGTATATTTTGTGTTTGTATTTTTATTTGTATTTACTAAATATGCGGCATATTCAAAGAAATCCTTGACATAGTTTACCAACAGTTTGCTTAAACATTAATAATACAACAATTGTCATTTAACTAGAATATTCTCATTTTGTTGCTTTTAACAATACGTTTAAATTGTATTTAAACATAATTTATATTTAATATATTATTTGTTATACTAATTTTAAATTAATTATTATGCTAATAGCCATTAATAGTCAACAAATGTATATTCAATTTTAGTTTCTCCTACACCTAAGCAAATTTTATACACACTTAAATATCATGATCATCTGTATATAGTATAGTATAGTTTGGGGCGCTATATCATATACATACGTTTCAGTTGCAACGATTCCACAATATGCCATTGGTACCCAATTCCTCAGCTTACGTACTTAACGATTTCTCCCCGTTTCTTGGATAGCATGATTAATTTACACATTCAAATTGAAAACACTTGTTTAGTATTTGGAAGTTGTCGTAGTAGGCATTAAGTGCTAAGTATGTGCTTAACTAACATTATTCAATAAGTTATCATTAAACAATTTTGTATTTTGGTATTTTTGATTACATACAAACTATGTTAGCTTGTCAATGCACAGAATACACACACATATGTTAGCTCTCACTTGGCAATTACTATGTAATTATTAACTTTAACTAGCGATATACATATGTTTTGTTAGTTGTCTTAATTACGAGTTACAATTAAATTTTAAATCTTAACGTATTTACATGTATTTATAGAGCGAAGCATACTTGCAGCTGTTATGTTGACAGCGTATGTTGAGCAGCGCTGCCAAGTATGCTACGTTTGTTGCTGCATGCAGCTTTTCAACGCAATGCCGAAGAGTATGCTTCAATTATGCATGCCCATTGGTACGTTGTTGATGTTGTTGTTGTTGCTAAACGAAGAGGCAAGTTCAGCCGCCATTTTGTAAATTTAGCAGAAGCGGCGCCTGCAAAAAAAAAATAAATAAAAAACAAACACGTTTAACAGCAATTCCCATTAGACAGGAAAATACAGAAACTGCAAATTCGTAATTAATGTTACTTAATTTAACTTTTATGCTGTGGCCGACGAAATGAATGAATGGCCGCAGATTTAACTGCCACATACAGATAAATACGCACGCACACACACACACATATACACATACTTGTGCAGCTCTGAATGAAATGCAAATGGGGTAACTATTCAGGGCTTGAAACGCCGCAAAGTTTGCTACGCTTTTGCTTTTGCTTTGTAGATAAGCCTCCAGGCGGCATAATTCGCATTCGCATTGGTGTCTGTGTGGGTGGCAGAGTGGTTGGGTGGGTTGGAAGTGTAAGTTGGAGCTGGAGCTGGAGCTGGAGTTGGAGCTGGGTACTCTTTGGACCATTAGACGTTATCCGTTGGCCGTTGCATTGACCAAGTGATTTTAAACGGTTTTCGCATGCAGATGACAGCACCGATAAAAGGGCTGATAAAACTTTCATTTTGGCTACAGTTGAGTGCCGGGCGAATTGAAACTTTGCCTTTGCCTCCACCGCCCCACACCCCCTCTACCACCCACCCGCTTGCCTTTCTTACTTTTTCGCTTTTGCAACGCTTTACAAATTGTTTCAAGGCATAGAAAACTGCCAACAAAGCGCTGCCAATTCGAATGTTTTTACTACATGTGTATGTGTGTAGGAGAGTGTGTATGTGTATGTGTTAGCCATGGCCAATGTCTCGTGTATTTTGGAAAATTGGGCGCCCCCAGGAGCATCGACAACTCAACATGCACGACAATGATGACTGGGAACAGAGAGAGAGAGAGAGATGACGACGTTGGCGTTGACAATGAAATTCAAAACACTTTGGAAACAGCAGCCAAAGCAACTGAAGAGGAGAAAGAAAGAGCAGCAGCAGCAGGAACAGGAGAAACATCTATCGAAGGGGGTAGAGGAGTGGCAGGCAGCTCCGCAGAGTGCTTTTTAGCAATATCAATTTGAAAAACCTGCATTGCAAATTGAAACTTCTGAGCGCGAAATTGCAAATAATAAATAAAAAGAAGATTGTAAAACTAAAACAAATTGAAAGCAGACAGCGGCAGAGAGAGAATGGAGAGAGGGTGGAAGATGTGGAGAGTTGAACTGTGAAACAGAAATTGCATTTACCATTGACTGCGGACACGGAAATCGATGCAATCGCTGATTCTTTGCTTTTGATTTCAATTTACGAAAGCTAAGCATCATTGTAATCTACGTTTGAAATTGCAATTCATTTGCAATTGTTGCTAAACTTTACATTTTGCTGTGTATTTGATAAATTGTAATTATAAGTTGATTGATTTGAAATTAATTGCTTGGCGCTCTAATCGATCTGGGCGATTGTTCTTCGTGCGATATATCGATATCGCTAGATCGAACACATATCGAAGTGAAGGAATGCATATCGATAGCTTAACAGGCATGCACGTATAATCGCAATATCGATAATATAACGAATGTAAATTTAAAAACTTAGTATATGCAATAAATAAACCCGAAATTTGAATGAAAATCAATATATTGAAGGAGAGTAACATAATTAAATTTACCTTCGCCTCTTCGCATGCACTATCTAGAGCTTCCCGCTGCGATAGTGCACGGGTCGGTGTCCGCCAAATAGTATGCGCTTGAAGGCCTGGCGAAACTCTGGACTGAAGATGGTATAGATGACCTGCCAGTGTACAAGAAACTGTTACATCTGCGAACATATACAATAAGCTGTGATTATTTACTGGATTGAGTGTGGAGTTGAAGTAGCCGAGCCAAAGGAAGAGCGAGGCGACGCTGTCGCTAATCTGGCAGGCGGCGCACAGCGGCATCGTCAGCGCCATGACGAAGAAGGGCAGCCAACAGACGACAAAGGCTCCGGTGATGATGGCCAATGTTTTGGCCGCCTTACGTTCACGTTTCGCCTCCAGAGTCTCCTTGCGTTTGTTCACCTTCTGCATCGGATTCGCAATGCTCGACAATTGCTGATGCTGTTGCTGCTGATGATGCTGGGGCGGGTTTATGGAGCTGACAGAGGATGCAGTCAGCTGCTGTTGCTTGGTGCGGGGTTCGGGTGTCACTGTGCCGGAGGCATTCGTTGAGCTGCACAACGGATGCGACTGGTTGCAGCTTGTCAACGTGCTGGTCTTGGTTGTCATCGGTCCGGCAGCAGCAGCAGCAGCAGCAGAGGCGGAGGCGGATGCTTGTGGCGCGATGACGGGCGATGTTGGTGTTTGTGGCGAGAGCGCTGATATCGATGTAATTGTTGTGGCATTGGATGTGCTGGCACCCCCACCACCACCACCACCACCAATAGCTCCTCCACTGCATTCAGTTGCTGCTCCAATTTTGGCAGTTTTTTGTTGCTGCTGCATTTGTTCGAGCTGCTGTTGTAGCTGCGGATCCTCCAGCACCTCCACGCCGACACCGCCACCGCCATTGCCATTGGCCCTGCTGCCCATTGTTGATGCTACCGCTGCTGCTGCTGCTGCTTCTGTTGATGTCGTGGTTGCGGTTGTCATCGCCTCCTGCTGCTGTTGCTGCTGTTGCTCTTCCAACTCGTTGGCGCCCATCGGTAGCTCAGAAGTTGCTCCTCCACCTGCTGCTACTGCTGCTCCACCTGCTCCTGCTGTCGATTTTTGTTGCTTGGCGCTGCTGGCATGCTGTTGGTTGGCCAATGCAACCAGGTGGGAGACGGTGGCTATTTGGCTGCCGGATGTGCTCGGTGCCTGCAAAGAAATCCACCAAAAAAGGAAAAAAAACAAGAAAAAATTTCCATTTCAGTAAATTAACAATTCAAATCTTGGCCAACTCTCTGCCGGCACAGATACCACACAAATCACAACTTTCCAATTGCATTCATAAATTTATTTGACACCACTCTCCACAACCCACCACCCACTGTCCTCATCCCGCATCCACACTGCATGTGGTCGTCAATTTTCATGGGCTTTTTATGCCACGCCAGTTGGTGGCGGTTATAAATTTTCGAAATAAATAAAATTGCTTGGCAAATATTTATTTTCGTTAAGCTCGTTGCGCATTTGTGTGAGCTGCTGGAACCGCCTACTCCTCGACTGACCACGCCCTCATCATTTATAGCTTGAGCCATACACTTGAGGATATTACCCAACCCTGGCAGCTGTCCTTCTCCGCCCTCCTCCACCCCTAGTCACTATCTAGCCGCGTGCAGGCGGCACTTGGACTAAAGGAAAAAGGGCTACAATTTGTCGAGCCGCTTCCTGCACGGCCTGCTAACGGCATGTCCTGGCCACTAAAATTCATATAATCACCTGTAATTTGAGCCAGGCACAGGCACAGCCCAAGGACCCACTCCCCTAGCCTGCCTCTCCTGCCACCGACGCCCTCTGTTCATGTCCTGGCCACATTATGTGCAGAAGCGTAAAGTGCTAAAATCAACTTTTATGTGTTATAAATTTTGTCTACGACGCACAGCCATTGCCATGGCCATTCCCTCCACAGTTCCACATAGTCACCACCATTACCTCCTCCAGTTGTCCTTCAGCGGTCCGCAGGCAGCAGGTGCCGCGTATCTTCAACTAGCGACGCACGAATCAGTGCTGACAACTTGGCCGTTTCTCCTCTCTCCTCAACATAACAATTGCCATTTGCCAACATAAATACTCCATAATAAAAATTACTCAAAACAGATTCTTAATCGTAGTGCATGACGATGCGGAAACAGCAGCAGAGAAAACAGCGGAAACGGAACACACTCAACAGAGTTCTGTTACTTAACATGATAGTAACAGCGGCAGCGCTTATTACATATGTATAATATAGTAATAGTAGTTAAGAACGTATGAATGGTATTACTCTCAACATGCAAACTGCCAAAAGACTTTAATTGTATCTGTTCTTGGCAAATTTTGGCACTAAACTCTTCTATCTCTACTATAAGAGGCCATAACTTTGCCAAAAATCAACCGATTTTAAAAAATTTTGCAGTTTCGTCAATGGTTTTTATGGTATTTTGAAACTGCATTAACAATTTTTGGATGTTGGTAGTTTTAATTTTTTGTCCATTTTTTGCCAGTTTTCCATACCCTTGCTAAAAAGTCAAAAATTGTTAACATTCGGAAATCGGAATTTTTTGTCCCCATTCGATTTGTGGCATCAAAATAGACATAAAAATACTTTACCGCACTTAATTTGGACGAATATTTTAGAAAATATGGACAAAAATGTGAAAAATTGACCGAAAAAGGGGTTTTTGGAAAGAAGTGGTATTTGGAAAACTTCAAACAGCCATAACTTAGTCAAAAATCAACCGATTTTTAAATTTTTTGCAGTTTTGTCAATGGTTATAATGGTATTTTGAAACTGCATTAAAAATTTTTAGATGTTGGTAGTTTTAATTTTTTGTCCATTCTTTGCCAGTTTTCCATACTAACCCCTTGCTAAAAAGTCAAAAATTGTTAACATTCGGAAATCGGAATTTTTTGTCCCCATTCGATTTCTGGCATCAAAATAGACATAAAAATACTTTACCGCACTTAATTTGGACGAATATTTTAGAAAATATGGACAAAATTGTGAAAAATTGACCGAAAAAGGGGTTTTTGGAAAGAAGTGGTATTTGGAAAACTTCAAACAGCCATAACTTAGCCAAAAATCAACCGATTTTCAAATTTTTTGCAGTTTTGTCAATGGTTTTTATTGTATTTTGAAACGGCATTAAAAATTTTTGGATGTTGGTAGTTTTAATTTTTTTTCCATTTTTTGCCAGTTTTCCATACTAACCCCTTGCTAAAAAGTCAAAAATTGTTAGCATTCGGAAATCGGAATTTTTTGTGTTAATTCGATTTTTGGCATCAAAATAGACATAAAAATACTTTACCGCACTTAATTTGGACGAATATTTTAGAAAATATGGACAAAAATGTGAAAAATTGACCAAAAAGGGGTTTTTGGAAAGAAGTGGTATTTGGAAAACTTCAAACAGCCATAACTTAGCCAAAAATCAACCGATTTTAAAATTTTTTGCAGTTTTGTCAATGGTTTTTATGGTATTTTGAAACTGCATTAAAAATTTTTGGATGTTGGTAGTTTTAATTTTTTGTCCATTTTTTGCCAGTTTTCCATACGAACCCCTTGCTAAAAAGTCAAAAATTGTTAGCATTCGGATATCGGAATATTTTGTCCCCATTCGATTTGTGGCATCAAAATAGACATAAAAATACTTTACCGCACTTAGTTTGGACGAATATTTTAGAAAATATGGACAAAATTGTGAAAAATTGACCGAAAAAGGGGTTTAGACATAAAAATACTTTACCGCACTTAATTTGGACGAATATTTTAGAAAATATGGACAAAAATGTGAAAAATTGACCGAAAAAGGGGTTTTTGGAAAGAAGTGGTATTTGGAAAACTTCAAACAGCCATAACTTAGCCAAAAATCAACCGATTTTCAAATTTTTTGCAGTTTTGTCAATGGTTTTTATGGTATTTTGAAACTGCATTAAAAATTTTTGGATGTTGGTAGTTTTAATTTTTTGTCCATTTTTTGCCAGTTTTCCATACTAACCCCTTGCTAAAAAGTCAAAAATTGTTAACATTCGGAAATCGGAATTTTTTGTCCCCATTCGATTTCTGGCATCAAAATAGACATAAAAATACTTTACCGCACTTAATTTGGACGAATATTTTAGAAAATATGGACAAAATTGTGAAAAATTGACCGAAAAAGGGGTTTTTGGAAAGAAGTGGTATTTGGAAAACTTCAAACAGCCATAACTTAGCCAAAAATCAACCGATTTTCAAATTTTTTGCAGTTTTGTCAATGGTTTTTATTGTATTTTGAAACGGCATTAAAAATTTTTGGATGTTGGTAGTTTTAATTTTTTTTCCATTTTTTGCCAGTTTTCCATACTAACCCCTTGCTAAAAAGTCAAAAATTGTTAGCATTCGGAAATCGGAATTTTTTGTGTTAATTCGATTTTTGGCATCAAAATAGACATAAAAATACTTTACCGCACTTAATTTGGACGAATATTTTAGAAAATATGGACAAAAATGTGAAAAATTGACCGAAAAAGGGGTTTTTGGAAAGAAGTGGTATTTGGAAAACTTCAAACAGCCATAACTTAGTCAAAAATCAACCGATTTTTAAATTTTTTGCAGTTTTGTCAATGGTTATTATGGTATTTTGAAACTGCATTAAAAATTTTTGGATGTTGGTAGTTTTAATTTTTTGTCCATTTTTTGCCAGTTTTCCATACTAACCCCTTGCTAAAAAGTCAAAAATTGTTAACATTCGGAAATCGGAATTTTTTGTCCCCATTCGATTTCTGGCATCAAAATAGACATAAAAATACTTTACCGCACTTAATTTGGACGAATATTTTAGAAAATATGGACAAAATTGTGAAAAATTGACCGAAAAAGGGGTTTTTGGAAAGAAGTGGTATTTGGAAAACTTCAAACAGCCATAACTTAGCCAAAAATCAACCGATTTTCAAATTTTTTGCAGTTTTGTCAATGGTTTTTATTGTATTTTGAAACGGCATTAAAAATTTTTGGATGTTGGTAGTTTTAATTTTTTTTCCATTTTTTGCCAGTTTTCCATACTAACCCCTTGCTAAAAAGTCAAAAATTGTTAGCATTCGGAAATCGGAATTTTTTGTGTTAATTCGATTTTTGGCATCAAAATAGACATAAAAATACTTTACCGCACTTAATTTGGACGAATATTTTAGAAAATATGGACAAAATTGTGAAAAATTGACCGAAAAAGGGGTTTTTGGAAAGAAGTGGTATTTGGAAAACTTCAAACAGCCATAACTTAGCCAAAAATCAACCGATTTTCAAATTTTTTGCAGTTTTGTCAATGGTTTTTATTGTATTTTGAAACGGCATTAAAAATTTTTGGATGTTGGTAGTTTTAATTTTTTTTTCCATTTTTTGCCAGTTTTCCATACTAACCCCTTGCTAAAAAGTCAAAAATTGTTAGCATTCGGAAATCGGAATTTTTGTGTTAATTCGATTTTTGGCATCAAAATAGACATAAAAATACTTTACCGCACTTAATTTGGACGAATATTTTAGAAAATATGGACAAAAATGTGAAAAATTGACCGAAAAAGGGGTTTTTGGAAAGAAGTGGTATTTGGAAAACTTCAAACAGCCATAACTTAGTCAAAAATCAACCGATTTTTAAATTTTTTGCAGTTTTGTCAATGGTTATTATGGTATTTTGAAACTGCATTAAAAATTTTTAGATGTTGGTAGTTTTAATTTTTTGTCCATTTTTTGCCAGTTTTCCATACTAACCCCTTGCTAAAAAGTCAAAAATTGTTAGCATTCGGAAATCGGAATTTTTTGTCCCCATTCGATTTGTGGCATCAAAATAGACATAAAAATACTTTACCGCACTCAATTTGGACGAATATTTTAGAAAATATGGACAAAAATGTGAAAAATTGACCCAAAAATGGATTATTTTTGAGAGGAGTGGTATTATGAAAAGTTCAAATTGCCATAACTTTGCCAAAAATCAACCAATTTTGAAAAGTTTTGCAGTTTTGTCAATGGTTTTTATGGTATTTTGAAACTACATCAAAAATTATTCTATGTTTGTATTTTTAATTTTTTGTCAATTTTTTGCCAGTTTTCCCTTGCTTTAAAGTCAAAAAGTGTGAAAGTTTTGAAATCGGAATTTTTTGTGTTAATTCGATTTCTGGCATCAAAATAGACATAAAAATACTTTACCGGACTTAATTTGGGTGAATATTTTAGAAAATGTGGCCAAAAATGTGAAAAATTGACCCAAAATTTTTTTTGAAAATTTACTGGACTTAAGTTGCATGAATATTATAGAATATATGGCCAAAAAGGTGAAAAAATAATGAAAATTATTCAAATTCCAACATATTGGGGAAGAAAAGTTTAAGCCAACACAGAATAGTCTATTTTCAACGTGAAACGGCCATAACTCTGGCAATGTGTAAGTTTTTAAAGGTTTTCATTGTAAAAGTGTTAAGTCCATTGAATTTTGGTGGAGCCATAAATGTTGGTGGGGGATGGTGGAAGATGCGTGCAGATTCTTTTCATGTGCTTAAGGAATGCCATTTCTGCTCGTCTCTAATTTCTCTCTCAGATGGCAGGCAAGACAATTAATGGCCCAAACGGCCGTTGCCAAATGAATTTTATGACTTTGATTCCATAATATATGGCTGGGCCCGTTATAACCGTGTAATTGATGTGCTTCCCACAGCGAGAAGAGAGACAGAGAGACAGAGAGAGAGAGAGAGAGACTAAGTGAGAGTGAGAGGGAGTGATTCAAATTGGGCATAAAATAAAAAATGCATTTTCAATTTGGCCCACATTACGGGGACAATAGTTAATGGCTGCTGAACATATGAAGGGTACGCTTATAAAATTCAATGGCCATTGGCAATAACAGGGCTGCCTGCCATATGGCTGTGTGTGTGTGTGTGTGAGTGTAACCTTAGCTATTGTCATGTTCATGTCGATGTTCATTCACATTCACAATTCCATTGTCATTCACAGTGTCATTGTGTCGTTACGTAGCACAAACAAATGTTGTACCACAGTTCAATTTCGTTTGGGGTTTCATTTCGAAAATGGAGCTTCGTATTTCGATATCGAATTCGATTTCGATTTCAGCACGTAAAGCAAATCAGAACAAATGGCAACAGGACTTGCAATCGCAATTGCTCCTTGACGCACAATGATTACCAATTGTGTTTGACTTTAGTTGCCTGCCAAAAGTTTTCCTGCAAGATTACGCATACGCCACATGGTCCAATAGCAACTTTTAATTTGAATTGTATATTCTTTTTTTATATTATTGTCGGGGTGGGCAACTGTAAAAACGATAGCTAAAGTCCAGCCCCCCTCCCCACACTGTGGCCCCATAAACAGCCAACCCCAAACATTAAAACAAAACTCACGAACTCGACAAACAAAAGTATAACAAACAAACAAAAACAGTTGGGCTAATATATTATTTATGTGCATGTGCACGCACTTCCCTTGACTTCTCTTTTGACCTTCTGCTCTCAGCACTCCTCCCTGTCCTCCTCCTCATCTCTCTCTCTCTCTCTCTCTCTCTTTCTATCTCTCTCTCTTGGTCTCTTTCTCTCTTGCCAATTGAGCTGTATATTATTTGCTTCAATTTATTTGCCACGCCTGCATTGACTTATCGTTTTCAGTTTCCAATTTGCTTGCCTCCTCTCCCCTCTCCCCTCTCCCCTCTCCCATCTCCCATCTCCCCATCAACCACCACACACCATACGCTGTCAGTTGTTGTTGCTGCATGCAGCTTAACGGTATTCTCTGGAGCTTTTGGCTTAAGCTGCAGTTGCAACTTTCTGCAATTCACAGATGAAGTTGTTTATGAGCAATGTCTCTCCGTCTGTTCGCTGCAAACTCTGCAAACTGACAGCTTTTCATACGCTTCCCAACAGAAGCTCCTTTTTTTTGCAAGCACTGAAATTTAAGAAGCTTTAAGCTCGGCTTACGTATTGTTTCTACATTTAATAAACTGAAGCTTAAGAGTTATTTGTCAGGGTTCTGACAGTATTTCATTCTGACAAACTCTTTCATATTTCTTTCAAGCTTTAATGAATTTTAGTTCCTTCTTTGGAAGTTTCATTGAAAATGTTTAAAATGTGAAAAACTGCGCATAACCTGGCAAACTTCACACTACCATATCTTTGCCAATAATCAACCGATTTTCAAAATTTTTGCAGATTTGTCAATGCTTTTTATGATATTTTGAAACTGCATCAAAAATTTGTGGATGTTGGTAGTTTTAATTTTTCTTTCATTTTTTTGCCATTTTTGCATACTAACCCCTTGCTTTAATGTCAAAAAATGTGAAAGTTTTGAGATCCGAATTTTTTGTATTAATTGGATTTCTGGCATCAAAATAGAGATAAAAATACTTTACCGGACTTCATTTGAATGAATATTTTAGAAATTGTGGCCAAAAATGTAAAAAATTTACCCGAAAATGGGGTTTTTGAAAAAAAGCGTGTTTGAAAATTTAAAACTGTCATAACTTAGCCAAAAATCAACCAATTTACAAAATTTTTGCAGTTTTGTCAATGGTTTTTATGGAATTTTGTGTCCCCTTTCGATTTCTGGTATCAAAAATAGTTAAAAAAAACTTTAATTTGACGGTTATTTTTTGAAAATTTGGACAAAATTATGAATATTTTTCCCAAAATTGGTGTTTTTGAAAATATTATAATATGCGACTTCAAAGGGGTGTAACCCTGCTAAAAATAAGAGGAAATCAATATCTTTTCATTAGTTAATATTGCTTCAATTATTTTCTTCTGATTGCACTCAAATTTCAACAGCTTTTAAGCTCCTAGAAACTAATTAGCTTAGCCACAAATGGCAGTTGCCAAACAAAAGCTCAATCAATTATGTTGAAATAAGCTGCAACTTATTGTTGTATTTTCGCAACAATTTCCATAAAGTTTTGCCAGCTATGAATGAATTTAACATAAGTGGCAGCATCAGCTGTTGCTGCTGTTGACTAACGGTATTTCCGCAGCACTAGCTCTCCTTAAATATTTCTCGACTTTCCCTTCTTCTGCTATATGTTGTGCAACATACATGTATATATTATTATTTTGTTTTTATTAAATTTTTCAGAGTTTGATTTGTGTTTAATATGGCGCATGCCTTTCGCATACTATCGATGGATCGCTTAGCATATTATATGAACTCTCCGAGCTCTGCATATTTTCCCATTTTCCTTCATTTTCCAAGTTTTCATTCCATTCTTTTTTTTTCTCTGTTGTGATATTTTTTGTATTTGCTTTTTGTTGGCTTTTGTTGTTGTTTTGGCTTTCTCTGTTTCCGGCTGCCTTTTTGCACATATTAAACAAAACTACGATGATAAATTTATATATTTGCTTTTCTCTCTCCCTCTTCTCTCTCTCTCTCTCTCTCTCTCTCTCTCTGTCTGTTTCCCTTTCTCTTTCTCGGTGTGTGTGTTCCCTGGTGTGCGTGTGTTTATTTATTTGGCTGTCCACTTATTTGGTTCACACAGCAACCTGGCCCAAGTAAATATTTAATCTAAGTGTGTGTGTGCTTGTGTGTGTGTGTGTGTGTGTGTCAAAGGGGCGAGAGTGTGCGTGTGTGTGTGTTTGGCGAGTGTGATATATGCGAATGTGTTTGTGTGTGAGTGTGGCAGGCAAATACGTTACATTCTCATTCTCTGTTCCATTCCATCCCATTCCATTCCATCCCATTCTATTCCCCCATCACACACAGTGGGTGTGCTCTTAGTTATTATGGGCAAGCGAATGGAAACGAAAGCTGTTTGCCATAAGCCATCAACATATTTTCTTCAATTACTCAAGCGTATTGAGTGCCTTGTTAGGCCACGTATTTCCAACCAAACTCTCCCCTTCCTCGAACATCCCTTCCCGCCCACCCCCACTCTAAAGTCAGCTTTGTTTTCATTTGTATCGTTGTATCGGCGACGTTTTTGCATTGCCATTTGTGGAGTATCCTTGTCACAGAGCTTATATTTGACTTTCCTATTACTTAACCTTAACCTGCAGGAATCGGCAGGCGACCTTTGACCACTCGTTTTGGCTGCTTGGCCAGCTTGACTTGGCCAACAACAATACCAACGAGAGGAATATGCAAGCAATTTATTTTGCTCGCTTTTTATTACTGCTCTTTTTTTTTGTTTGTTGATTTTCATGCCGTTTGCTTTAATGCGTTATTATTGAATGTGCACCCATATGAGCGTGTTTGGCTTGACATTTTTTTTTGTTGGCTATAAAATAGCCGAAATTGAAGTACATAAAATGCGGCTAAATATCAAATTTTTGCTGTTTTTTTTTCTTTGTTGTGTTGTGCACAATAAACAAAAAGCTTTGCCTGCATTTTATCGCAGACATTTTTGTCGAGTGGGTAATTTGCAGAATTTGCGACTTGAGTGACCCGCAAAAGGCTACCTAGATCGGCTTACAAGCTTAGATTTATACATATACATACATATATATATTTATATATATGTTTAATATATACTCAATATACAATATATACATGTATATGGGCATTTAAGCTTTTGCTTTGCAATCAAATCAAATGATGCTGCTAGACGCCTTTTAATTTTCAGCTGATGACAACAACGCGGCGTATACGTAATCCCCGCTCTATATATATATACATTTATGTATATATAGTATATATGTATAGGAAAATAAATCGATTTATGCGTGCATAAATCAAACGTCCGGGCTACTTGATGCTTAGCTAACGACATGTGCAAGTTTCTATTAGGATTTAGTCAGGATTACAGACTGCGTGAATTGGGAGGAGAGCAAAAGCAGCACATCCTGAACTGGACAAGGACTTTATTTTTGGCTGGGCGACTGCCTGCGTGCCTGCGTGCATTCAGGAAGCAAACTCAGATCGTTGGGCACATGTCAGGCGTTATGAAAATTTACTTTGTGCCCAGACCCAATTTTTCCAATCCCAAAAAAAAAAAAAAAAAAAAAACACTAAAATATGTGTATTTTTTGTTGATGAAAAATGAAATCCCAGTGGCACTTACCTCGATGCCCGCACGACTTTTGCTGTCCACATTGGAGCTGCTGAACTCAGTATCCTCCACCGTGTTCACAGTGTTCGTGGAGTTGCCCTCGACCAGACCCAAGGCAGGACCGCCAGTCACAGCTCCGCTCTTCGATTTGGCCGTGGAGAAGCGTCCAAGTCGCAGCCGGAGACGATTTAGTTTGGTGTCGGAGGATGTGTTGCCATCAGGCTGCAAATGTCAAATAGAGATGGAGATATATGTTAGAGTAGTGCAGATAGCTAGTTAGTTGTGTTAAACTGAAAATTAAATTCATAGTATTCGTTTTTTTGGGTTAAACATTTAAATGTATAACAAAAAGCTGCCAAATTTGCATATTTCCTTATGTTCCAAATGTTTTTGTGTCTCATGCTTCAATAAACCGCAATTTGTACGCATTTCTGGGTGGACAAGGACAACTCCCTCCCCCCCACAGAACCAACCCCAACCCCAACCCCTTTGCCTTTGCCATATGCATATGTAAGTGGATACACGTTCCTGTTCGTAAATAAATTGTGTGTATTTGTTACAGTCACGCCAACAGTTACAACTTTCATATAGAGTTCTCTTTTCCCAATTTTACTCCTCTCTCTTTCAAAAAAAAAAATTGTATATATATATATATTTTTTTTTTTGCCAGCTCTCAGCTTGCTCGAAATAAATTTCACGCTTGAATGCTGCCAGCGCTTGACCTCTTTGATTTTCCCTCCTTCTCTCACACTCCCTACTTCACCTCTCTCACTCTCTTCTTCTGCTTTAGCTGCTTCTTCTTTTCTTTTCTTTTCCTTATTTTCTTTTTTTTTTTGCTGGTGTAGTTGTTGTCATCGCCTTCAATCCCACCAAATTAAAGTAATTGAGTAGTCAAACCTTTTGCCTCATCGTCAACGTCACGTTGACCCTTTTTATTATACCCTGTGCTCTGTGAAAAATAATATAGAAGGGTATAATAATCTTGTGCGAATGTATGCAACATTCAACAGGGGACTTATATAGTCTATATATATATATATTATTCGACTTCAGAGCAATTGAGAAATCTATGGGGCCCTATTTCTACGAACTTCCATCTATTCGCCTATCTGTGCGTTCGTCTGTCTGTTCATCTATCTGTTCATCTGACCATACGTCTGTATCAAGACTTGTTTCTCAGAAACTATTCTCCGAACGTTCATCTATTCGCCTATCTGTGCGTTCGTCTGTCTGTTCATCTATCTGTTCATCTGTCCGTCCGTCTGTATGAAGACTTGTTTCTCAGCAACTATTCAAGCTGGAGCTCCCGAATTTGCTTTATTGACTTCTGTAAAAAGCTTCATTTTCGATACCTTGTTCCCTTTTTCCTCAATAGAGCACCGATATTTTTTTTTCAGATTTTCCCAGAAACTCCCTATTAGACACACAGCTTCCCCAAATCGAGAAAACATTTAATAAAAATTAAAAAAAAAAATAAAAAAAAATTAAAAAACAAATATATTCATTACTGGTAACGGGGCATCTCATAGTCGAGCACACTCGACCATACCATTTTCACTTGTTATTCGCTCTTTCTGTTGTTGAAATTCTTTTCTCTCTCTCTCTATCTTTCACTTCCCTCTGCTTCTGTCTTTTTCGGCAAGTCGATATTGCTTTAAATAAATAAAATTATGCTGATTTTGCGTTCGTGCCCGGAAATTTGCCACACAAAAAAAAAGAGATGAAAAAAAAAAAACGAGAAAAGCAGGCAAAGAAAATTCTGATGGGGTTTCAAGTGTGTGCCGGTCATGATCCCCGACATCTAACCCCCGCTCCTCCCACTCCATGCCACACCGTAATTCCCATAGAACATTTCGAAATCATTCCCAAATGGCGTGAATATTTGCGCAAATAGTATTAAATGGATTTGCAGCTGGGCAGCTTGACCTTCATTTTGTGGGCACATACGTTGCCCAAAATGACTTAGCGAACACTTGTACAATAAGTGTGGCATTATATATATATGCCACTCACTGTTGCCAATTCTAATTGCAAACACACACACTCCAACATACGGAACCAAAGCCAAACAAAAGTCAAATATTGTCTAACCACAAGGAATAATTTCTAGCGAAAACTTTTCAATATACTGGAATTCGGTCTGTGAATCAATTCCGTTTTAGGATTTATGCAACAATTGTATGTGTGAGTGTTGCGCTAATTAAATTTCGTTCTCTTTCTAAATACGCGCTATCTCTTTCACGCTGCGGCAATTGTTGTGCGTGCTTTGGTGTAGTTCGCATTACGTATACGCCGCGTGCGATGCGGGTAATCAATGCGTAATTGAATCTGCGATAACTTCAAAGGCACACACTCACACAAGCCTACATACATGTGTACATGAAATTGGCGTGCAAAACAATTGACACACACACACACACAGACACACACACGCTCACGTGTATAAATGCTGGCTTAGTGTTGGTGCAAAGTTTTTTTGCTAAAACCCATAAATTCCCAGAATTCCCTTTTGGCATTTGGCTCAGATCGGCAAACTAAACTACATGGCACATTAACGTTATTTAAATACTAAACCAAACATACACACACGTATATCTATAGATAAGACGGCGATAAGCGCCATAGTTACCACACACACACACATACACACGCACGAACTGAGAGGGATATTCAGCAAGTGTAGCATACTTTTCAGCGTTCGACGATAAGCAAAAACCCAGCTCAATGTGTATTTTATGTAGATGTGTTTGCCTGTCAGCTGTCGTTATATGCGTCTCTCTTTCACTATGTGTGCGTGTATACATACATATATTGTATGAATGTATGTATGTATTTATATATATATATGTGTGTGTGTGTGTGTGTATTTTCACATTTATTTAAGCGTTTGCATAAACGATACTTTGGTCGAAGCCATTTCGCCACTTTGGCTAATTTATGTAAATTGTTTTCTTATTTAATTGTTTTTCTTTCGCCGAGACATGTGTTGAGTTTCCATATCATTGCTCCATTGTCTCCATTCCTCTTACCTACCCATCCCGCTCTCTCATTGTCTTTCTCTCTCTCTTTCACTCCGCTCTGTTTGCACAACAATTTCGTTTGCCTGTGAATTTATGCGCCGCTCTTGATGTTGTGACAAAATATGTTCAGCTTTGCTTTACACTAAACTACATAGTTCGGCTTGCTTTTGTATTTATTGGCTTTTTAAATTTCTTGTGAAATTTTTTTAAGCTATTGCTGTATTATTTTTGTTAGCTGTCAAGCTGTCTTAGCTTGTAAATTGAAAAAATGAAATTCTTCGTTGAACAGTGTTTTTTTTTTGTTTTTTGGACTAAAACAACTTGACGACGTATAACGCATATGGCCAACAAAAATATATATTATATATATATATATATATAAAAAATATGTTACTGGCCGTAATACTTATCTGTTGGCCGGTTTGTCATATGGCCATGGTCATAATGTCAATATCGCAGAGCAATCAATTTGAGCTGCTGTTGCTGCTGTCACTTTTGCTTTCATCGTCGTCTCGTTGTTATTGTTGTTGTTGTTTGCAAATGTAATTGTGATTATGTTCGAGTGGTCAAGGCGGGGCAAAAACAACACACATACATAGACACACACATACACACTCATATCATGTAGAGTTCTTCTGTTTGAGCCGTAAGCAGCTGGGCGTTTGTTGGCAACAGACTTGTTCAAGAGACACTCGAAAGAGCGATTGCTTTTTGTGTTTAATGTTACATTATTATTAATGTTTGCTGTCCGTCATTGTTGTAATTGTTGTTGTTGTTGTTGTTGTTGTTGTGCCTTGTTTCACATTAGATCCATGGCTAAATTACAGATAATACCTGTGCGCTCAATTTGCTTAATTGCCTTTTACCAACGTGTATTATGTTAATTGCAAAATCAATGCCTTGCTCTCTATCGCCCTCCCTCTATCTCTCTCTCTCTCTTTCTCTCTCACTCTCTCTCTCTCATTCTCTCTCACACTCTATTGCTAACTGTATTTCAATTTAAATTAAACATTAATATTAAATAATGTGCTAAGCTAACACAATTTTTCCATTTGATTATGCGTTTTCAATCATTTGCAGGCCGCTAAATATTTGGCTATAAATAAGCCAAATGCCACCATGCAATTAACTAAAATTTATGTGCCGCTTAACAATTCTATCTATTCTCTGAAATAAAGAACTTTTCAACAAATCCTTATTAAAGAAAACGAAAAAAATAAAAAATAAATAAATAAAATTTGTAGCCAAAAAACTCGCGCAGCAGGCGAACTTTGGTATGTGCTTCCTCTTCTTCTACTTATGTCTTCTTCTCGTCCTGTTATTTGTCTATGCATGTGTGTGTGTGTGTGTGTGTGTGTGTGTATGTATGCAAGCATAAACCCTCGTCAAGTTGCAGGAAAGCAATTTTCAATTTGAAAGCATTTAGTTAAAAAAAAGCAGCGCATAACAAGAATGTAATTCAATAACATTGTCAAGCCAAAAGCGTGAATACTCTGCTCTTGGGGAAATCGAGTTAAGTCAAGTCAAGTGAAAAGCACATGAGGGTCTAACTCAGCACAAATAAAGCTCATTAAAAAGCTACATGGAGTGTGCAGTAAAGTAGTTTTGACTTTGCGGGAATATGATTAGAAAAAAGTGGAAGACATGACGGAATAATATTTAAGAAAAATTCTCGCAAGCTTT
Source organism: Drosophila quadrilineata (assembly GCA_018150725.1). Taxonomy (NCBI): domain Eukaryota; kingdom Metazoa; phylum Arthropoda; class Insecta; order Diptera; family Drosophilidae; genus Drosophila; species Drosophila quadrilineata. Next base: position 5,764,198 of record JAECWN010000407.1, read on the forward strand.
GAAATTTTTTTAACTAATTTGAAAGTAAGCTGAAAGTTTAATGAGTGAAAAATCTCATTAAAGCTACCAGTAAAATTAAAAGCTCTTGTTCGAAGAAAAGCTTCGCAGGTTTTTTAAATTAAAGCTAAAGCACGAGTAGAAATTAAACTAAAAGTTTGTCTTAAAGAACGAGAAGGAAAAACCTCAAAACATATCGAAAGTCTGGGATAAAAAGCTGAATATAAATGAGCTTTTTGCAAAGCTTGAAATTTTTAAGTTGATATTAAAAAGAGACAGAGGATTTTCCAGTTGTTTAAAATACACCTAAAATATAAGATCTTGTTAATCTCAATTTAAGCTTTAGGCATCGATATTTTCTTTAATTTAAGCGAAGCTTTCGTTGAAAAATTGCGACACTTTAAGCTGGAAGCATTCAATTTGTGCTTAACTGTTGTTGTCGAATTTGTTCACTTAACCAACATGCCCAAAGGCAAGGGCAATCAAATGCCTCTGCTGAGTGGGGTAAATATATTTTAAAATCAACAAACAGGCCAAGCCAAGCCGAGCCAAGCCAGGACATCAGGCCCAGTGAGTGGCACTAAATGGATACGAGTAGAGCTCAGAGTGGGTGTATGTGGGTGGGTGGGTGGGTGTGTGTGTGTTTGTGTGTGTATTGGCATGCGTTTGCTGACATGTAACTAACATACGCATAGAGACACGTGCATGTGGACCGGACATGGCCGGGACATGTGTACGATGGCAAATAGTGGACAACTTGTCTTGTTTGCGCATTGAATTTGTGATTCCAATGACTTTTTGCCAGCTACGTTCGGACTTGGCTGGCCTAGTCTTCTACGACTCTCATCCTATACAACCCCTGCTGTTTTTCCATTATTTGTATGTATGTGTGTGTAGGTAAGTGGTTGCAAACATTTCACGTGAAATGGTCATTTTCAATTTAGTCAAAGCACTATGCTTTAGCTAAGTAGCTACTGTCGCTGAGTAGAAGTAGCAGAAAAAAAAGAAACAAAATAAACTAAAATGAAATGAAAACAGGCGATAAGGCATATATATCGACAGATAGCACGCATATTAGATGCGCTGTTAAACTAGAAGTTAAGGTTTTATTACTAACAGTGGATTAACAGGCTGTTAACTAAACTGAATCTGTTGAGCTTGCCATTGTATAGATGATTAGCTTACAGTTTTATAGAAAAACCAATAAAGAATAATTTACATAAAATAAAATAATTAAAAATAAAATAAAAAACACCTCTATTTACAGCATATTAACAGTGGCGTCAATTAACAGTCTGTTAGTTACTTACATAGCGAAGACTTTTGCCGTTAACAGCAGCTGTTTTAAATTTTTCTTAAATTGAGTTGGTATCTTAAGTAAAATGTGAAAAAAATTTAATAATTTAACAACTATTCCTTTCTTTCAAAGTCTTCAACAGCAGCCCAACTACTTAACTGCCCGCTTAACATAGCTCTTGAAAGTAAGAACTCAACTTATGTTAATTAACATAGCAGCTGTTGAAGCTTAATTATACGCTGTTAGCACACTATGCTTAAGAACAGACTCAACGAAAACTAAAAAAGAAGAAAATAGAAAGAGAAAACACTTAATTGCAACTGCTCAAAATACACAATCACATATTCCCCGAAACACACCTAGAGCAACAACAAGTAGAAAACTCTTGGAGAGGAAAGTTCCTTGGGTTACCACTTGCCGTTTAGCTTCTTGTTGGAGCTCCAAACTGAGTTTGGATTTAAAAGTGGTTTGAAGTCAAAACTTGTATATGAAAGGGGCAAAGGAACATTTTGGCCAGAATGCATTTTTAAACACACTTGAATGCAGCTCAAGTCTCAGCTAATTACATTTGGCTAAAAGCCCAAGATACACTCTATCTCTGCTTGCATCTCTCTCTTTTGGTCCTAAGTCCTTGCATATGTTATGAGTGCATTTTAGCTAACGGCTTTGGCAACGGATACACTTAGCTCTCAACCTGCATCCCACATCCTCCCTCTTAGCCGTAGTTTGGTGGCAGCTTGGGCGGTGGATTGTGGGTTGACCTTTAGACCGGGTCGATTCTGTGGCCTGTCATCGCGGTTAACTTCATTAAAGTGCATAATTACAGGGTTTGGTTGCATTCGAAATTGCTGTTGCGGTGCACAGCACTAAAGGGTGTCCCATCAAGTGCTTAGTGCACCCTATATACATACAAATATATATAGCTGACACCGCAACTGCCTCCCTGTCTGTCTGTCTTTTACTTTGAGATTGTAATCCTGCGGTTCGTAATCTCTCTTCTGCGCCTCTCTAACTTACCTGATTATTATTGGCAGCCACATCAACGGGCCGCGGTCTGCGTCGATGAATGCGTTTCCTGGCCGTCTGATAGATTTTCCAGTACAACGCCAATATGACCAGAAGCGGCACGTAGAACGTGCAACATGTGGCAAATACCTAAACGAATGAAGCATTGCAAATTGCAATACGATGCAGAGTCAGTGAACGATTGACGACGCACCTGATACGCCACATCCTGTGAGACCATGCACTTCTGCTGCTCGATGCGCTGCAGATAATCGGGATCCTTCCAGCCAAACTGAGGCGCCAGCGACACAATCACCGATGCCGTCCACACGCAGAATATCATCATGAACACACGATTGCTGGTCCGCGAATGGATGTAATCGATGTTCGTGACGGCCCAATAACTGCAAAGACACAAAGCGTACCGAATTTTATTAACTCTTCCTAGTTTGCGTATCTCAAGTCAACTCGAGTGATATGTAAATAAAATGCTGCATAAATCTAGGCGCCTGCTTCTTACTTATGCATGCGAGCATATTGGTTGGGGGTCTTTTAACTGTGCCTGTGGTTGGGTGGGGTTGGTTAAAGTAAAGAAACGTGTTTGATATTTGAATTCCGTTCAACAGTTTTTCATAGCATTTTGTTACCATTTTCTATTTCTCATTTTGCCCTTTTTTTAACCTCTTTCCCCGCAACACCATTTTCCTCTTTGGATTTTCTGTTTTTTTTTTTATTTTTATTTTTCTTGCTGTGTGAGAGAAATTCTCGTTTGGGTTTTTGTGTGCCAAAACATGTTTTATGTATGTAAACCAGTCTGGCTTTGTGTGTGTGTGCGTGTGTGTGTGTGTGTGTATGTGTGTGTTTGGCAGCCAAGCGAGGCATTTTTCAAATTTCCATTTTGATAGTCTGAGAGCCTGAGAGCATCGCAACTATTTCAAACTGTTTGGCGCACCTACTGCACTCACTTTTTCTATAAACGCTTTAGCTTTAATTAATTGACTTGAAAATATGTTGGAAAATTGCATTGAATTTAAGCTACAGCTTTTGATTTTCATATCAATTATTCATATGCCGACTAATTGAATATTAAATGTTATTTTACTCTCACTGAATTAAGCTTAAACAAATTTGATTTTTTGTTATTAATTTTTTTTTATAAAGAGGTTAAATGATTGTTTAAAAACATGATTGAATCAATTAAAAAAGTTTTTGCTTGGTTGTGCAATTTCCGCAGTTTTTATAAATTTAAATTTAAATTTAAACTATTTTCATAGACTGAAAATATATTTATAATTTTTTTTTTTTTTAGTAAATTTTATATAAGAGGTTAACTTTATCTTTAAAAAATTAACAAAAATATATTTTTCACTTTAATTTAATAAATTTAAAGAAAGCTTCTGCAAACATTTTTTAAACATTTCATGGCTTTAATAGTTGTATAGATATTTCAACAAATATTTTGAAAAAATTAATAAAGAACATATTTATAATCTGTTAAAAAGCAAAAGATAGCTGAGAAGCAAAAGATAACTGAGATAAAATTTTGAAATTTTTGAAAAATTACAATTTTTTTGTTTCTTGGCTTATAGGGTATTTTTCAGTCTGTTATGATTCGTGAAATAAAAGCTATGCGCTTTTGGTTGCCCTTTTTAGTTGGAGTGTAGCAACAACATGTCTAAACGAGTTTTTAAACGTTACGTGTACAGTAACTGACACACACACACCCACCCACACACACACCCACACACACACACATATATGTATATATAGAGAGGACATTCATTGATATGCAGCACTGCCTAGTTGGCTTTAATTGTATTGGTGGCTGCTGTTGCCGCTCTTGGGGCAAAGCTTGAAGAATGCCAACTATGATATTCAGCCAACATGGTCGCATGTGTGGCATAGATAATCTCGCCCAGAGGCGGTAACTACACCAAACTTGGAGCTGGAGTTGTTGCAGTTGTAGTTGTATCTGTTTGTGCCATTAAAGGGCAGTTAGTTAGTTTTTGGAGTAGTTGTCAGCTGGCAGTTCAAAGGTTACCAACCACAACAAGTTGCGGCTGGCGTCGCTCTCTCTTGACTCTCTGCCAAATTAACGTCAACAAACCGCACAATTCAAAAATTTAACGGCGACAAGGACAGTTGAGAATTGAAATCGACAACAATTTGTTTGTGTATTAATTAAACACAATTTGCATAAACAAATATTTGTAGCGTGCAAGGGCCGCAAACAAATGTATGTCTATGTATATGTGTTGAATGTATAAATCAACAATTAATTGAGTTGACAAAGCACTCCAAAGGCACACAGACAGGCAGAGAGAGAGGGAGAGAGTGATAGAGAGAGAGCGAGAGGGAAGTACATATTGAAATACTTTAGCCCCCTCTATTCCTAGTGTGTAACATGATAATGACAGCAAAAAAAAAAAAAAACAAATGAATATAAAAAACATTTGTTTAATTGAAGTACCCTCTACATACGAAACTAACCGCAGTTAATCAACAAACTCTGAGCGCTTAATAAACTTAAATAAATTGATTTACAAACAGAACACGGCGGAGTCTTGAAATCAAGTGCAGACAGTGGCAAAATCACGGCGTTAAGTCACTCAGTTGACGGTGCTTGGCTTTGTCAGCTTTCATATGAGAAATGATGCCAGATGACGTATACGCCACGTATGCCATGCCGATAATAAATAATAATGAATAATGTTGATAGTTGATGACTTTTGTCTGGACAGCTGCCACCTGCTGTGTGTGTGTATATGTGTGTGCCACTTAGCACGTATCAAGTATAAGACTTAAGAGTGAGATGGAGTGTCTGCGAGTAAGAGATAGGGAGATTGGAGGTCGTCGTCTGACTTTTGGTATTCATTAGCATAATATAATCCACTTGGAAGTTGGCAATTTTGATTGACTGCTTAAAATTAATGGAATTTTCTAATATTGCTGTCAATTTTACTTTTCTTCTCCTAAGACATTTTCTGAGCCTTTTGCCCTTTTCCACTTAGCATTCGCAACGATGCTCAATTCACGTTATATTCTCAGTTCTTTTTTTTTGGGTCGGCATGCAAATTAAAAGCGTCAAAAAAAATGAGAGAGAAAAGTAGAAGAATCTACTAAAGTGCCTGTCATGCAATGTGCTAGCAATTGATATCACTCATACGACGCGTTGCCAAAAGTATCATAATTTGTTATCAACCCTCCTCACAACGCACCAATTCAATTCATTTCAATTGAAGTCAATCAATTTATCAAGTGCGCCCAAAAAAAAAAAAAAAAACACAAAATAGAAAGAAAATATATAAATTGGAAGGAGAAGTGCACAAAACATTGAACTTGAGTCGAGCGTGATGAATTATAACAATTTATTGTATGCCAAACAATTTAAATGCGATTTTTCCATTACACATTGTATGTTCACCCCCCCCCCCCCACTGTCCCACATCATTCTCCCCAGCCCATGGTGTTGATAAATGTGCGGCAGTCGAGTGTAACACTCTTTTTTTAATGCATTTCAAAATTGCGCGCCTAGCACACAAAAAACCCATTACTCTCCAACTGACTGGATTACAGCCCCTACATCCCTCCCTACCACCTAAAAAAAAGTAATACACACACACACACACACACACACATACACACTGATTCCAATCTATATATCTGTAATAGATAGACTTTTCACACAGTCCATATTTCATCATTTTTTTTTGTCGAGTCGCTCCATTGACATTTTATATTTTATGTAGCAATATGCTTAATTAGTTTCTTTTTTTTTATACAAAAAGCAAAAAAAATACATATTTGTAGGTATGTGAACTCAAAGTAATTAATTTAGCGCCGAGTATGTAGTGCACTTTGACCTTTAAAGCTGTCCATAATTAATTGGAATTTTACGCGCTCAGTCAATATTTATTTATACATCTCGACAACTGCAACATGCATATTTGATGACTCTATCAGAAGGCTACACTACTACCATGACTATATGGCAGAGTATGTTTCATGCCTATATATATATATTATAGACTAAACATAATCGAAGGATTTGTCTTTGAGCGACTTTTCATTTTCCAACTTTTTGGCCATAAATAAAGGTAGGAACTCTTCTGGCCACAGACTGCGGCCGTTTTTCAGTTAACAATTATATTTCATTTATGCAAAACCATAAAAAGACTGAAAAATAAAAAAAATATTTTTGAAATGGAACGAAATATATATAGCTAAAAACGAGGCAGTTAAACAAAAGCCAAAAATGGCAATGCAACAAAACGTGGCACACAAAACTGCATTCAGCCACACAGCCAGGCCAACAATAGATCTAGCCCACAACTACAACAAGAAGCCCAAAAAAAAAACTACGGTTAAAGTACAGCAACAACAACTGTTAATACAACAATGACTACAAGCGCCAACTGCACACACATGTTACGTTGTGGGCGTGGCATGGCGTGAATAGACCCGGCCAGCCACTTTTTGGGCATGCCACGTAACCGAAGCTCAGAGAAGGTAGCCCGGGACTATGGATAGTCTATCAGTTGGTTAATATACAAATATTATATAGAAAGTATTTGACGTAAGATCTCAGAAAATGTAAGAACATGGCCGACAACGTGAGTATTTGGAAAATGTTGAAATTCGAAAACTTCAAAAGGCCATATCTTTGCCAAAAATCAACCAATTTTCAAAATTTTTGCAGTTTTGTTAATGGTTTTTATGGTATTTTGAAACTGCATTAAAAATTTTTTGATGTTGGTAGTTTTAATTTTTTGTCCATTTTCTGCCAGTTTTCCATACTAACCCCTTGCTAAAAAGTCAAAAATTGTCAAAATTAGGAAATCGGAATTTTTTGTCCCCATTCGATTTGTGGCATCAAAATAGACATAAAAATACTTTACCGCACTTAATTTGGACGAATATTTTGGAAAATATGGCCAAAAATGTGAAAAATTGACTCTGAAATGGGGTTTTTGAAAAAAGTGGTATTATGAAAAGTTCAAATTGCCATAACTTTTCCAAAAATCAACGGATTTTCAAAATTTTTGCAGTTTTGTCAATGGTTTTTATGGTATTTTGAAACTGCATCAAAAATTTTTGGATGTTGGTAGTTTTAATTTTTTGTCCATTTTTTGTCAGTTTTCCATACTAATCCCTTGCTAAAAAGTCAAAAATTGTCAAAATTAGGAAATCGGAATTTTTTGTCCCCATTCGATTTGTGGCATCAAAATAGACATAAAAATACTTTACCGCACTTAATTTGGACGAATATTTTAGAAATTGTGGCCAAAAAATGTGAAAAATTGACCGAAAAAGGGGTTTTTGGAAAGAAGTGGTATTTGGAAAACTTCAAACAGCCATAACTTAGCCAAAAATCAACCGATTTTCAAAATTTTTGCAGTTTTCTCAATGGTTTTTATGGTATTTTGAAACTGCATTAAAAATTTTTGGATGTTGGTAGTTTTAATTTTTTTCCCAATTTTTGCCAGTTTTCCATACTAACCCCTTGCTAAAAAGTCAAAAATTGTTAACATTCGGAAATCGGAATTTTTTGTCCCCATTCGATTTGTGGCATCAAAATAGACATAAAAATACTTTACCGCACTTAATTTGGACGAATATTTTAGAAAATATGGACAAAAATGTGAAAAATTTACCGAAAAAAGGGGTTTTTGGAAAGAAGTGGTATTTGGAAAACTTCAAACAGCCATAACTTAGCCAAAAATCAACCGATTTTCAAATTTTTTGCAGTTTTGTCAATGGTTTTTATGGTATTTTGAAACTGCATTAAAAATTTTTGGATGTTGGTAGTTTTAATTTTTTGTCCATTTTTTGCCAGTTTTCCATACTAACCCCTTGCTAAAAAGTCAAAAATTGTTAATATTCGGAAATCGGAATTTTTTGTGCCCATTCGATTTGTGGCATCAAAATAGACATAAAAATACTTTACCGCACTTAATTTGGACGAATATTTTAGAAAATATGGCCAAAAATGTTAAAAATTGACCCAAAAATGGGTTATTATTAAGAGAAGTGGTATTTGGAAAACTTCAAACAGCCATAACTTAGCCAAAAATCAACCGATTTTCAAAATTTTTGCAGTTTTATCAATGGTTTTTATGGTATTTTGAAACTGCATCAAAAATTTTTCGATTTTGGGGGTTTTCATTTTTTCTCCATTTTTTGCCATTTTTCCATACCCCTTGCTAGAAAGTCAAAAATTGTCAAAATTAGGAAATCGGAATTTTTTGTGCCCATTCGATTTGTGGCATCAAAATAGATATAAAAATCATTTACCGCACTTAATTTGGACGAATATTTTAGAAAATATGGCCAAAAATTTGAAAAATTGACCCAAAAATGGGTTATTATTAAGAGAAGTGGTATTTGGAAAACTTCAAACAGCCATAACTTAGCCAAAAATCAACCGATTTTCAAAATTTTTGCAGTTTTATCAATGGTTTTTATGGTATTTTGAAACTGCATCAAAAATTTTTCGATTTTGGGGGTTTTCATTTTTTCTCCATTTTTTGCAATTTTTCCATACCCCTTGCTAAAAAGTCAAAAATTGTTAATATTCGGAAATCAGAATTTTTTGTGCCCATTCGATTTGTGGCATCAAAATAGACATAAAAATACTTTACCGCACTTAATTTGGACGAATATTTTAGAAAATATGGCCAAAAATGTGAAAAATTGACCCAAAAATGGGTTATTATTAAGAGAAGTGGTATTTGGAAAACTTCAAACAGCCATAACTTAGCCAAAAATCAACCGATTTTCAAAATTTTTGCAGTTTTATCAATGGTTTTTATGGTATTTTGAAACTGCATCAAAAAATTTTCGATTTTGGGGGTTTTAATTTTTTGTCAATTTTTTGCCAGTTTTCCATACTAACCCCTTGCTAAAAAGTCAAAAATTGTCAAAATTCGGAAATCGGAATTTTTTGTCCCCATTCGATTTCTGGCATCAAAATAGACTTAAAAATACTTTACAGCACTTAATTTGGACGAATATTTTAGAAAATATGGCCAAAAATGTGAAAAATTAACCGAGAAATGGGTTTTTGGAAAGAAGTGGTATTTGGAAAACTTCAAACAGCCGTAACTTAGCCAAAAATCAACCGATTTTAAAATTTTTTGCAGTTTTGTCAATGGTTTTTATGGTGTTTTGAAACTGCATTAAAAATTTTTGGATGTTGGTAGTTTTAATTTTTTGTCCATTTTTTGCCAGTTTTCCATACTAACCCCTTGCTAAAAAGTCAAAAATTGTCAAAATTAGGAAATCGAAATTTTTTGTCCCCATTCGATTTGTGGCATCAAAATAGATATAAAAATACTTTACCGCACTTCATTTGGATGAATATTTTAGAAATTGTGGCCAAAAAATGTGAAAAATTAACCGAAAAAAGGGGTTTTTGGAAAGAAGTGGTATTTGGAAAACTTCAAACAGCCATAACTTAGCCAAAAATCAACCGATTTTCAAAATTTTTGCAGTTTTGTCAATGGTTTTTATGGTATTTTGAAACTGCATCAAAAAATTTTCGATTTTGGGGGTTTTCATTTTTTGTCCATTTTTTGCCATTTTTCCATACTAACCCCTTGCTAAAAAGTCAAAAATTGTGAATATTTGAAAATCGGAATTTATTGTCCCCATTCGATTTGTGGCATCAAAATAGACATAAAAATACTTTACCGCACTTAATTTGGATGAATATTTTAGAAAATATGCTCAAAAATGTAAAAATTGGCTGCCAAATTAAAAAAAAGTGGAATTCTTAAAATTGTATAATTTCATGAGTTTGCCAATTGTTGACTGATGATTAGTTTAGAAATTGCGTGGTATTTGGAAGTTGAGTATCATTCACTGTTTTTTTTATTTTTCACTGTGTTGTTCATTTTAGTTGTTTTATTGCATTGTTTTTGCGCCCTGCGGCAGCTGTGGCATGATTACATTTTTGCAAATTACTTGCGTTGTGCGGGCAGAGGCTGCCCCATTCGCCACACATGCTGCATGCCACGACTACAACTGCAGCCGTAATAACCTCTAAATGTTGCAATGTGAACAATACAAACAATAAAACTGTATTCTCTCAATTCGCCGAAGAAGCGACAGGCCACAAAACAATGTAAGGCAATTGGCCTCTGCCCAAAATTGAAGGCAACAGGGCGTGGCAAAATATATGAAATAAGTAAAAAATTTATAAATTCGAAAGTTAAATGACAACTAGATGATGGAATGAGAAATCAGAACTCTTAAGATATCCTTTGGTCGCCATTAATATAGAAAAGATATAATGACCTTTTGATATACACAAAATTACATATATCTTAAGTGTTGGAAGGACATTCGTTCTTTTGCACGTGGATATTGCTTGAGAAATAATAATAATAGAAATAATACTTGAAAGTTATAAATTTCTGAACATATTTGTGTTAATCAAAGTGCATTTGCAATTCGCGTTAAAATCACAGCTGTAATAATATCCACATTTTATGGGCAAAGTAATTTTTATAGTAATTATATGTTCGTTTTTATACTATGTTAATTGATATGAGTATAAATAGCGAGAGCATTAAATTATATGATATTCATATTGAGGCAGACATTTTATTGATAATTCACAATGGTTCAACACGTCGTATGATTGATATGGAATTTAATTTTCATGACAAGCACATTGATTGCCCTTATTATGCTTATGTTTATTATAATACTCATTATAATTATATAAAATGTCCTTGATGCAAAAATCAATTAGCATATTAAATGTCGTTAAATATCGCATCGATCCGGGCTTAAGTTGAGCACTGATTGTACTACTTAGAAGTGAGAGAAAGAGAGAGAGATAGAGAGAGAGAGAGAGTGAGAGAGAGAGAGAGTGAGAAAGAGAGAGGGAGAGCAATAACAATAACAACATTTTAATGCTTCCACATTTTATTTGCTTTCATGTTATTTGCTGTAGTCCTTATGTTCGCCACAGTCTGTGACAGTATATGTAACTGTATCTGTATCTGTATATGTATCTGTATCTGTGTTTGTAACTGTATCCACTTGCAGCCGCAGTGCGTCAGTTATGCTGACATGCACGGCTCTTGCCTTACAGCGAAATTCAATTTAAAACGTGCTTACGTGGCTGCCAAGCACCCACCCAACCACCCACCCAACCACCCAACCACCAACCCAAATCCTTTGCAGACTGGCCCAAGGATACAGGCCTGGGAGACAGACAACTCTTAGCACTCAACTTGGCTCGTTGCCTCGCATTGTTTGGCAACAATTTAAGTTGACCCGCGTCACACTAGATATCTTATAATTTCTATACATATATATATATATATACCAAATATATATATAAGTACAATTTCTTAATATGATTTTGCTGCTCTAGTTGCTCGGCATTTTCAATTTATGCTGGAGCAGCTTGCATTTTTAATCAAGTCCTTAGCTCGCTTCCCGTTTTCTGGCTACTTCTGCCCGCCATTTCAAGTCGAGTTTTTCTTTTGTTTTGCGTCGGCGACCTACAAATTTATATGAGCAGAAATTGCGATTCATATGCCACGCATGTTTCCCTAACGGGGAATGCCGTTGGGGTATATTAGCAAAGCATAGTTGGAAATTTTTAAAATGTTTTTTTTAACAGATTTTTTATGCTATTTTTCATTCTTATTCATATAATTACGAGAAATATGCACTATTCTCTGTTCAAAATTTAAGTTCTTCTATTTTCCTTTTATATTTAATTTTATTTTTTTTGGATTTATTTTTTAATTTTTCTTCTATTAGTTTATTATTTTATAAGTATTGTTTTTTATGTTTATTTTTTTTTTAAATTTTTTTTTTAAATACTTGTTGTATTTGTTTCTGTTTCCCTGTAGGTATTTTCTGAGGTATGTTTTGGCCACCTTCGTTTAGTTTTGTTTTGCCAACTGCTGTTGCACATTTGTTGTTTTTTGTGCCTCATGTGGCAGTGTTTTCTACTTGGCGCACAGCTGGCACAGGATGCGGATGCGTATTCTGTTGATTACAAGGCCTTTCGAATATGTTGCCTAGCCTGCGACTTGCCGTGTCCTGCCCCATCCTTTTTGGTGCGTGTGCCGTGCTCGGTGCGTGCCCCCAACTCACTCGCTCTCTCTCTCTCTCTCTCTCTCACTCTCTCTCTCTCGCTCTCTCTTTCAGAGTATTATGCCAGCAGCTACTATATGAGGCCAGCAATTGTAATTTATGGCACAAAAACAAGAAACTTATGTAAATTACAAGGAGCGGGAGACATAAACAAAAGCAGAGACTGTGCGGGAGTCGCCCTCAGTCTCAGTCTCAGTCTCAGTTTGAGTCTCATTGAATGCAGTCGAGTGCGTTGATTGCTGTCTGGCTGCTCCTGCTGCTACTGCTGCATTCTGCGCTGCCTTCGTCCCCATATACATATATACATATATATGTGTATGTATATGTATATAAATCTTTGACTTTTGGGCGACGCGCCTGCCTTTTAAAGACAATTTGCATAATTGCCAGAGGCCGCAAAGGGGACATACTCGAAGCTCAGTTTCGGTTGGAGGGGCATAGGTCAGACAACGCAACTTAATTATATTTAATAAGCATAAATGGCACAATATCTCTTTCTCTCTCTATCTCTCTCTCTCTCTCTTTGTTGATAATTGTCCTTGGCCAATTGCAGCAGCTGCCCGGCAGCAGCATTATTAGCCTCTTGTGTTGGCCAAATGAGCCTTGAAAAATGCATTCAATGCGCACAATTTTGTTTATATTTTTTCTGTGAAAATGCGCAAATATTTAGCAACAATGGATTTGCACAGGAGTGGCTAATACCAGAGAAAGGGGAATTTAATATGGAGGGGGTGGTTATGGGCAAACACTCGAGTTTGTTTGGCTTGTTGAATTGTTGTCCTGCTTTTTGCACTGTTGCTATTTCGTATATGTATGTCCTACTTCTCCCTCTCCCTTTCTCTTTCTCTTTCTCTTTTTGGGTGCCTCTCTTTCTACGTTTGGGTGTATTGGCACTGCCGTGTAACGTGTTTTGTGGTTTGCTGGGCAAGTTTGCTTTCCGGTGGCAAAAAGTTTGTTAGGTCCAAAAACCCGAAAACCAACCATTAATCACACGGCACAGCACGGCACGAGCTGAATTCAATATTCATATGAATAGTTGTTAGCAGTTATTTTTTTGTGCTGGCTTTAATATGACCGCAAAGTTTTCAATGTTTGCGGCAATTTGTGAATGTGGCTAAATTATATTCATTTGTGTGCACTTATTTAATGTATATATTTATTTTTGTTGGCGTTTCTCTGCTGGAATTGTTCATTTGTCTTAAAGCTGGACCACGCCCATTTCAAGCTCAAACACACTCTCATTTGATTTATTTGAAATTCAATTTACTTTCACTCGCACTGATTAATCACGCCGAAGGGGTGTGACGAGGTGAGGCGGGGGTGGGTATGTCAGTCAGTCAGTGGAGCAGTCATTGCCATTATTTTGATTTATGCGACTTTTACAAATTCGAAATTTAAATGAAAATACAAAAACACTCACACACACAGACACACACAAATACAGAGAGTTGTTTGGGGTTAGCCGCGCTGTGACAGTTATAGAATTGTAATTCATCTTGGCTGCGGTTTCACTGCTTTCGGTTCCTCCCCGTTATCCCCCTTTTTAAAAATTTTAAATGAAATGTTTGAAATGCTTTCTCTGGCAGTGCGGTTTTCAAATTTCGGTCTTATAATTGCTTTTCCGCACAAAATCCGAAACCGTTTGACATTTTACTTAGAAAAATGGGGAAGGCAAATAACGGCGCACAAAAGTAGGCAATACTTTTTGCAAGTGCCATACAAATCTCTCAGTGTTTCTCTCTCTCTCTATCTCTCTCTCTCTCTCTCTCTCTTAGTCGTTTCCTTTTACTCTGTGTAACCTATAAGTGCATTAATTGAGTTGTGCGAAGCAACACACTCAAGTTTGCTTGTCTCTCTCCTTCTCTTACTCTCTATCTCTCTCTACTTATCTGTGTGTGGCAATAGTTAAAACATAATTAAGTTTATTGCTCAAATGGCACAATCAACAAACTGAAACTGTAAGAGCCACAACTTGTCATCTCTCTCTATCTCTCTCTGTCTTTCTCTCTCTCTCTCTCTGTTTTTCTGCGCGTCTCGTGTTTCGATGTGTGTGCGTCGCAAATATTGATTGAGGCATTTTGTAATGTTGTGTGGCAAATACATAAATCATTAGAATTATGTCAAGCCTTGCTAATCGAGATTGAATATGCCTCCAGCACACACTTATGATACACACATACAGTCAGCGTCGACTTGCAGCCATTTTAGCTACACACACATACAGGGAGACAAAGAGAGTGATGTAGAGAGAGAGAGAGAGAGAGAGAGAGAGAGAGTGACAAGTGTGTAGAGAGACTCTCAGCTACACTTGTAAAATATTTAACATTTGTTTTATGAACTTGAGCTGAGTTCATTGAAGTTTACGCACGAATAGAGAGAGGGGAGTCAGCAGACTGTGAGAGAGTGAGATGGCAAGTGAATGTAGCCCAACACCTCATTGCAGATGTCGTTACAACTATTATATTTGTGTGTGTGTGTGTGTGTGTGTATGTAGGCATTAGCAGATAACATAAATGTCTTAGTAACATATCCGGTTTTATTGCTTCGCTTCGCTCGACTCTGTTTGCCTACTCGGCCTGTGTTGGTCTCATTAACCAAACAAGAAAGCTCTCTATATGTATGTGAGAGAGTGTGTTGAAGTGTGTGTGTGTGTGTGTGTGTGTGTGTGTGTGTGTGTGTGTGTGTGTGTGTCTGGCAGACAGGCAAGTTGGCATTTCGGTTTGTGAAATCAAATGTGCAAAGCAAATGAAGCGTTCGTTATTCAGCTTCTGTTTTGCTCATATAGCCATCTCTTTCATTTTTGTTCTGTATCTCTCTCTAGTTCTCTCTATTGTTGCCTCTCCCTCTCTCTCTCTCTCTCTCTAAGTGGGTGTTGTCAGTCAGCAAAACTAATTATACTGTTTAATGCGTTTGTTTAACTAGCAATTTAATTAAGGTTATGCTTTTGTTCAGATTCAGGCACAGCATGTTAACTCTCTCTCTCCCTTTCTGTCTTACTCTTGCTATCTCTTCTTCTTTACACATAGAATACCATAATCTGGTCTCATTCAACCCCCCCTCTGTTCTTTACAAAAAGTTTTTTTGGGCACAGGCCATGCAGCTAAATTGCACATGAACGTTGCGGTAATGACCTGGAGAACCACACTGAGAACCGCAGCACGCATGGCTGCCGCTGGAAGGGGACAGTGGAGAAGTCACCTCTAATATGGTTATCCTTAAAGAGAGGGGAAGAGAGAAATGGTGGGAGAGGGGGGGGAGAGGGTGTGGCAGTGTCTGCTGCATTAGAAAAGCGCGAGCCTAAGCGCGTCCTGTGTGCCTGAAATGTCCAGGCGACAGCGTGAAAATTATGTAAAATACGAGAGAACAATGTTCATTTGTGCAGGCCCACAGTGCCTGACAGCAGTATGCATACGCCCTTTTGCAGTACATCGCGCAAATAATAACAACGATTTTAATTAAAAGTTCACAACATAAATTATACATAAACATGCATTACAAAATGGAGTTGAGCTAAGCTGGCGATAAGTGCTTCCATTTAACTATTAATTACTAGATAAGTACTATTTAGTATGTTAAAAATACTAACAAATTGCAGAGCTATTATTATATAAAAAAAATGTTTTTTTGTTTGGAAAAACAAATTAGCACAATAATGTATTAAAATAATTTTATGTGGATTATGGTGTGTGCTACATGAATATTAGATAAGTTATAGTTGGAATTCACTTTAAAAAAATACTTGGAAAATTACTAAAATACCAAAATTAAAAAAAACAATAATAAAGTGATGTTTGCTTTTAAATTTGATACAACTGAATTTGTATGTACTGTATTTATTTGGTATTTTATAGATAGAAAGTGAATACCACAGTTTCAGTTTTTAAAAAGATTTTTACCCGTAGAAACTGTTTTAAAATTCTAAAAAGAATATTTAAAGAAATCATCTGTAAATTTTTCAGCATTTTTGTTATTTTTGTTGATTTTCAGTATTTTTGTAGTATTTTTTTTAACTTAACTAATAAATCTATAAAAATAGCTTCCCTCTAAAGTTATTCTACCCATTGAGTTCATGCCCACAACTGATAGGATATTTACAGTATTTACTGCTGCAATTAAACACCTGCATGTGCGTGCGAAGATCGCATACTTTTGGCAGGCAGTGTAAGTGCACTAAGTGCAAAAACTCTTGTGTGTGACAACAGCAATTACAATTACACATGGCACCGTGCGCCATATGGGGACAGTATGTGGTCGCAGTGGCTCCAACCACAACAACTGCAATTGTTGTTGTTGTTGTTGGTAGTGGTGTTGCTGTTGCTGTTGCTGCTGCTGCAGTTACTGCGGTTGCTGTTGTTATGAGGCTAGCAGGAAAAGCCAAACGACGACAACGAACAGAACGACAAGGAATATTAACATGTAATTACGTTTTAAGTGCTAAATGGTAAAAAATTGATGGAAAAAATGTGCACAGTTAACTTAATTGAAATTTAATTGAATATGTCAGTTGCGACAACAGCAACAATAACGACAGCAGCAACAGTTGTTGCCGGTGCAGCACCAATTGCAGGTATTTATTTTTTTTTGTTTTTTCAATAATAACGAAATATGTTGAAGCCGCCGGCAACACACTGCCGAGAGTGTGTGTGTGTGAGTGTGTTTGTGAAATTTGCAACACGGAAATGTTCTCATTTATTTGCGGCTTAAAACTAAAGAGAAAGAGAGACTGAGAGATAGAGAGTGTATGACAGAGAGAGAGAGAAAGGGAGCGCTAGTGGCAGACTGTAGAAAAAAAGTTTGCATTTAAATGATTGTTTGACCGGGCAGAAGGTCGCATCCCCTGCGGCATTTGTCATTTTGTGTGTGTATGAGTGTGTGTGTGTGTGTGCATGTGTGTGTGTTTGTGTGTGTGTGTAGTTGTGCGCTAATAATGACGTCAGCAACATGCCACAGAGCATGAAATTTATGCACAGCTCTGCCACAAACACACACTCAGAGAGAGAGAGAGAGAGAGAGAGAGAGAGAGAGAGAGAGAGAGAGAGAGAGAGAGAAAGAGAGAGAGAGAGTGAGAGAAAGAGAGAGTAAGAGAGAGAGAGAGAGAGAGAAGAAAGAGCTGCTCTCTCTATGTGCATATATTTTGGGCATTGACAACGCCAATGGCAACAACAGCAACAGCAACAGCAACTGTGGCAGCAACAGCATAAAGATTAATGACCATGCCGCCAGTTGTAGTTTTCGTTGTTGTTTTATTTTTGCCACTACTTGATTCGTTACTCCTTTGGTGGCAACATAGGCTCTTTTATGGAGCACCCCACTCCCTGCTGGACATGTTGCTGCTGCTCACACTCCATTTGCTGCTTGTGGCAGCAGTGGCCGTTTTTGTTGCCTCACAATTTCGTAAATATTGTTGGCACTTTGTCTTAATTGCTTAAAAATTACTGACATGGAAAATGAACTTGGCAGCCGAGGAGATGCCTGTGCCGAGTTGAGTCCTTGTCGTCGCCTGTCAACGTCTATAGCAAAAGGAAGTGTACTTGGCTGTGTGTCTGCCTAACGACAAATACTTGCAAATAATATTATTATTGTTATTGTTATTATTGTTGCTGTCGTTGAATTTCCACAGGCAACAACTATTTATCATGCGGGTGGCAGCAACAGCGGCAACATCAGCAGTCCTCCGACCGTTTGACAAACTTAATTTATTAATGTAGCATCCCCAACTTGGAGTTGGACTCCTCTCGGATGGAGCTCTAGGCCATCTAAGGAGCGTGACAAGCAGCCAGTGCCAAATGGGCCTATTTTGCTTGCTTAAAAGCACATTAATTTTCATTCATTCTGCTTTGGCCGATAAGTCAGTAAAAAGCAAGGCTCTGAATTCTATTTTAAATATCAAGTGACAACTAGCAAATACTTCACCTACTACACTCCGCACCCCCTTTGGACTCCTGAGAGTACTCCTAAGACACTTGGATTGGCAGCCAGACAATGAGTGTTGTCAGGGAGAACTGCGACTGCTCTGCTCATTTGCATACTTTTGAGTCGCAATCATGCTCATCATCATAATGCTGGGCATTGACTTGAATTTCCATTGCTGATTGATATGTCAAAGCAGCAGAAAAATACAAAAAAAAAAGTAAAAAAATACTATAAAATCTAAGCTCAGTTGGCTTTTGTTTATTGACAGGCAATTTTCGACCAGCGAAGGTTTGAGCTGCGTTTCAATATTTGACAGCCCACAATACGTGCAACACACAACAATTACCGACATAAAAAAAAATTTAAATCTATATATATATTTATTTGTTGGAAACCTGCAGCAATTTTCTGAAATTGTTGCAGCTGAGCGCTTCAATTTGCACACCAAAACTAATAATAATGCGTCATGGTTTCCATTTTTAATGAGCTGCAAATTGTGTATACGCCCCCCCCCCACACTTTCGATAAACAATCCTAAATGAGAATTTGTTTTTCAAATAGAATTTTTATGTTTTTGTTATTTGTAATTTGTTGGCTCATTGCACTAATTGAAACCTGCATAAGAGGCGTTCGTAATTTGGCTGCCCACATTGACCTGCAGATTGGCCAATTAATGTGACCGTATCTGAGTGTGGCAGTCCTGGCAGTCGAGTGGGGGTGAGGGGGGAGAAGTGCTTGGCCAATAAAATGAAATTCGCCAACGTTGAGCGTGCACTTTTTGGCTTCGGCGAGATGTTGAAATTACATTGCGCATACGACACGTTGTCCCCGAACCGAGGATTAACTCTGGCTCATGTCGACTTTTGCCAGCTGCCAATTTGGGGGGCTGTTGCCACGCTAAGTGTTCATTAAATGCACAAATTGCTGTGGCAGTTGTCGAACCCTCGAGGCTCATTCACCGCACATTACGTATACGCGCCGTGCAACCATTTCCACCCATACGCCATTACAAAACTCCACAAACGACAGATGATGAGGCGAAAGGGAGAGAGAGATAGAGGGAGTGGGAGTGGGTGATGGGGTATGGATTTCTGCCTAGTTGCATTCTCGTCCAATGCAGTTTCAATTAGCTGAAATTGAGCCAAGTATGACTTTTGGCCTGTGGCTTCTAATGAAAATCGTACTTTAATAAAAAAAAAAATCAAAATCAAAATGAAAATTGAAAAATGAGAAATGGAAAATGAAATGGCAAAAATTTGTATGTCCTGCAAATGAAATTCATTTTCATTTTGATTTGGAGCGATGCCTTGATTGATGGATTGAAATATTTGCTGCATAAATTGATTGATTGATTGATTGATTGATTGATTGATTGATTGATTGATTGATTGATGATATGCAGCGAGGCATGCCACATACGCCATACGCTTCAATAACTGAGCATTTTTATTATTATATTTCCAAATTGATATAGTCATAATGTGTGTGTGTGTGTTTGTGTGTGTGTGTGTGTATGGGTGTGTAAACATTGGCCCAAGGATTTGTCAATCGAAAATGGCTAAACATATTAGACGTAGCACGTTCGTTGTAAACTGGGCGACAGTTGGCCCCAGAAATGTGACAATTTTCAAAGGATTTGCAGTCGGTTTAGTTTTAAATTGATTTTGGGGGTTCGCTTAGATATTATTTCTTGAGGTATATGGTTATTGACAGCGGGATATCAGCGTGAGTAGCCTGTTCTGTTTTGATTTGTCATGGCTCAACTTTTGGACATTTGATTATTATTTCACAGTTTTCGAAGATATTTATTTTTATTTTTTGATTTAACTGTTTTTATGATATTTCTAATGATATTTTTTAAATTATATAATTTTCCCTGTCTAAATAAATTAATTAACAGAATGTCTAACCATATAGATATTTATATTTAAATATATATATAATTTTTATTTTTAATTTTTAGACTTCTTCTATATCCCTTCTTTCCCTTGCATGCCATTTTTTTTCTGCTATGTATCTTAATGTGCGTTGTATTTTGCTGCCAAGTGGATTTGTAAAGAGATTTGACATGCTAAAAACTTGATTGATTGATTCGTTTAACAAGCACACACACACATATACACATGTAACTAATACCCTTATATGTATCGACAGTTGTGCCCCCTTCCAAGTGCCTCTGCCGGGTCTTGTTTTACACGTCGCTTACAACTGGATTTTGTAGCTCGTTTATCAAATGTGTTGATTTTGGCTTGTTCTTCTCCACACCCTAAACATAATTTCGCCCCGATTTCATTTCATTTTGGTTTTTTAATGTTGTAATGTAATTACTTACCGATCGACAGCTATGGCCACCAAATGCAGTATGGATGCAGTGCAGCAGAGCACATCGCACGATGTCCAAATGTCACACAGTTCCGGTCCAAGGATCCAACCTTGGCTGATCTGTGATAAGAAGAGTTGGAGATGGGATGAGAGTGAGGGGAAATGTGAGTGTGTGCGTGTGTGTATTGGCTATAAAACTTGATGGCTTATTAAAATTGATGGGAGCACTGAGCTGAGCTCTAATGTCAGCTAATAACTGTGCAAATACACAAGCTGCGAGCACTCTGTCAAAGTGCTTGAGATGCAGTCAACTGGACAATAGTTAAGCAAACGCAATCAAGAGTGGATTTCTAGCAACCGAAGATGCTAACATATGATGGCCAGTTCACATTTCCATAACATTAAAAAGTTATTATCAATTATTATTTAACTTAATTAAATATATTTTGGAGTTAAGTATTTTATTTTTATTTTATTTTATTTTATTTTATTTTATTTTATTTTATTTTATTTTATTTTATTTTATTTTATTTTATTTTATTTTATTTTATTTTATTTTATTTTATTTTATTTTAGTTTAGTTTATTTTATTTTATTTTATTTTATTTTATTTTATTTTATATCATTTTATTTTATTTTATTTTATTTGATTTTTGACTTTATTTTAATTTATTTTATTTTAGTTGAATTTTATTTTTGACTTTATTTTAATTTACTTAAATTTTTTTTTTTTTTTTTTTACATCAATAATATTAGAATTTTTATACAATTTGAAACAATTAAAAGAAACTTTCGTTATAAATGCTGAAAATATACTTTCTGGCGCCGCCTAAATGCATGCTATAAAATTTGGCCAAAGTAAATTTGAGCTTGGAAAGTTGCATGCTTAACTTTTTGATATTTTTGACTTTTGAGTTCACTGATTGGCGATGCTTACTTACCTCATAGACAGCGCCGAGTGGCATGACCAGGCATGCCACAAAGAGATCGGCAACGGCCAGCGATGCCACCAGATAGTTGGCCACATTCTGCAGATTTCGCTCCAATATAATGGCGGCTATCACAAAAACGTTGCCTGCAATGGAAGCCAAGTTGTTTGCGGAGTTAGAGCTTTGAAGTTTGCAGTAACAATAAAGGAAAATGCCAAATGGCAGCTGAGGCCGCCAAGTGCGGTTGTGGCTGCTGCCACTGCTGCTGCTGCTGTTCAGCCTAATTGCGAAAATTGACTTGAGTAAAAAGTTGGCAATTCAATTAAGTACGTTTCGCAGCTGCAAAAGTAAAATTGTGAAATGGGAAATGGAAGAGTGTGAATGCGCAAATGAAAATAAAATGAAAACGAAACGAAACTTAACCGCAGCCAACAGGATAAACTTTTGTAAATTGCCAAAGTTCTCCTTCCCTGTATATGTGAGAGCAGCTAAATCTTATTAAACTTGTCTGTATTGCATTGTAGCTTTTGTGTAACCGAATATCAGTGCAGTCTCAGCCGCATTCTGCACTCGGCGACAGAGAAAGTTCACAGAGTCAAGCCAACAAATAAACGACATCAGCTAATCGCGCTGTCGTAAACTTTTCCCAAAAAGCCTTTCCTTCGAGTGGGCATCAAATTGACAGTGGGACACTCTAAAACCTTCCCCCTCTCTCTCCCTCTCTCTCTCAATCTCTCTCTCTCTTTTATTCACTCTTTCTTTCTCTCTGTTAATCTACCTCTGTTTCTTTCTGGCATCTTTGATGTCTAGTTAGTTGCATGTCTGTGCGATTCCTCTTTAGTTTCTCGCTCGTCTGTTGCAACTACTTGTGGCACACTTGAAGGTGCAGGTGAAGAAAGAGAAAAAAAAACAATGGCTGCCAGCCTCTGTAAAAGTTAAGCTCAAGCGTAAGACATGCAATTTGCGGCATTGAATTTGCCCCAACCCCCGTCCACAGACAGAGAGAGAGAGACAGAGAGAAAGAGAGAGAGAGAGCGAAAGAGAGAGAGAGAGAGAGAGAGAGAGAGAGAGAGAGAGAGAGAGAGAGAGAGAGGTGTGTCTGTGTGTGTGTCTGTGAGACAAAGGTTGAGAGACGTGCAATTAGACGCTTCAGTGTCAAAGTGAAGGCTGTGGGGCGCCCAGGTGACTAAGTAACTTTCAACGCGCCAATGTTAGCATAGAAGAAATTTTAAAAAATATCAACACACAAAACAGAAAAAATAAGTCTTACTTTCCAAATTGGGCAACATTTTCAGCATTTTCTTTGTCCACAAATTTTAAAACTAAGTATTTAATAATTTCTAAAATTTATTATATTCAATTCATAAATTGGCAATTTTTTCTCCAAAAATCTAAAATTTGTAATTTTATTTAATTTTGGTCCAAAAATGTAAATATATTTTTAGGAATGCTTCAGCCATATTTTCTAAATTCGATCAAATAATACATTTACATATTTATCAGTAGTTGCATTTATCATGTAAGTCAACTAACAATTGCAAATTGAGGTAAAAACTCTACTACCTGTTAGCTAGAAAACACTGCAACAATAATTTACATATTAATTCAAAATTATGCAAAAACACACAAATTGAATGAACCTACACGGAACTGCAATAAAAATAAATTCTAAAAATAAACATAAATGCGGAAATAATTGCAGAGGTTTTTGGTTTTGATTTTAATGCTAATGTGTGCTAAGGAATTTGCCAAACAGCCGCCAGAAACAACTACTAACGAGCATGTTTGTATTATAGACTTGGCCAGAAAACAGTTCTTAAAAGCTGAGAGGGAAGCGAGTGAAGGCGTAGCTTTTGCGCTTTTAAAGTTGGCATTAAAACTCATTAGCATTTCCTTTTATATGCTAAATGTTCTCAGTTGAAATGTGCCCACTCCAAAAAAGGCAAATAAAAGCAAACTAAATGCAGTCAAAATGAAAATGTGAATCCGACTACGAATGAGAAACGTGAAATGAGGGCGCCAAATAATAAACTCAAACTAGCAAAAAAAAAATGAAATAAAAAAAATAAAAATAAAATAGCAACAAAAAATAAACACAAATTAGATGAAAATCAAAATGAATACCAAATGAATGCAGAAACAAACGACGGGCCACGCATGTGAATGTGAATGGCGAATGGACGGACGGGCGGGCGTCTAGAAAATGGCAGCAGCTGCCATTAGGCCGAGTCCCTTCCAAAAAAAGTGTAACATACTTTTTCGGGCTTGATTTTTATTTTCTTGCTCTTGACTTTTGGCTTTACGGGCTTTAAACGAACGCCAACGAAATGAAACCAAACGAAACGAAATGAAACGAAACGGGAAATGAAATGAAATGAAATCTACTTAAATTAATGAAATCAATTTCAGCTGCTGCTACTACGAAACGGCCTCTGTTTTATGCCAAATAAATGTTAGCTGCGTTTTACAATCTGCCCGTTAACTTGCTACTCTACTGTTTCATGGTAATTTTTTGCTGTTGTCGTCGGTGGTATATATATAAATATATACAAAAAATTTGTTGGCTCGTGGCTTGAAACTGTGATTGATTGATTGATTGTCTGTCAATTTTAATGCAGCGTGTCTTTGATACTCATCCCCCTCACATTCCGTTCAGTTCAGTTTGCTTTGCCTTCGGTTTTTTGTTGATTCGCTAGATGAATGGCTGCTGGTTTGTAGCGTAACGTCTTCTGTTTGCCAAACGGATTTATGGCTAAATGCGTGTAATGAATGTGGCCAACAACAATGCCAACTGGCAACTGGCAACTGGGAGAGCTGCCTTATTAATAGGAAGACGAGCTGTGCTCTTCAAAATGTGATGGCAATGCTGTGTGCCTGTTTCTGAGCCCAGCATAATAATAATAATAATAATAAATAATATAAAATGGGACCTCAGCATCATAAATATCAGTTACGCGTATTTTATTATCTGCAACTCAACTGAAGGGCAAAATAGGGAGTAAACTGAGAGACAGAGAGAGAGAGAGCGCTAAATCGCCACCTAGCAAATCCGCCACCCCCTACTTCATCCCCCTCCATCTCTCTCTATCTCTTGAGATGCCTTGCCTTATTGAATTGTTTGCCATATTCCCCAGTGAAATGGCGCGTCGGATTTGTTGGCACGCGCGTGCCTGATACTGTCTTCCATGGAATTTATTGGCAGGGTAGAGCAGCCAGCAAATAATTATGTCTATGTTTAGGCTTTGGCTTCCAGTGCTCCTCCTACTCCTCCTGCAGCACCTAATGAGCTTTCCATGTACCACCATCACACTCGAGCATTGAGCTCGAACTTACCAATTATGGTGACGAGTATCATCAGTCCCAGCAGCACCGATGTGACCGCCATGCGCAGCAGCTGCGTAAAGTCATCATCCTCATCCACTTTGCTGGCCGTGACATTGACTCCGCCACCGCCGCTGACATTCAACAGCTGCCCGCTGCCATTCACCAGTTCCCCAAAAATGCTCAATGCCGTATCATTGCCCGCCTCCAGCAGCAGTGTATCATTCAGCAGCATTGCGCCCAATCCCACGGCCACATTCGTATAGTTATTGTCTGTGCCGGCAGCTGTCTCCGTGGGTCTGCTGTTCCCACTGCCACTGCCCGTGCCATCGCCATCGATCAGTTCGATCACCTTGCCCGCTGCGCCCGTGGACAGTGCACGATGCGCCGCCTTTGCTGTGATCCTTGCGGCGGCAGCTGCCACCGATGCACTGGCCGCTGCCGCCGCCAATGCAGCTGTGGCCAGCGGGGAGCTGGGGGTGCTGCCACTACCATTGCTGGGCGGCTGGGCGGTGATGTGAATACTGCTGGGGTAGTCGCTATCGACGCCATCGTTATAGTAATGACTGTTGTTGTTGTTGTTGTTGTCATCGCCGATAAGCTGCTCATCGGGATCCGTATCCGCATCCTCGTCTCCATCGTCTGCGTTGTCAGCAGGCCTGGGCTCAGCTATCAGGTATGCATTGTCATTCATCGTGTTGGCTATATAGATGTAATCCAGTGCATCTGTAGAGGATTAGGGACAATAGAAAAAATTATTAATTAAAAAATATTTCTTATGTTTGATTAAATCTAAGCTATATTTTTTATATATTTTTATGGCAATTAATTGTGGCACACATTAAAGTAATTATAGCATATTATTAATACCAATTAATAAATACAAAATTAAAAAAAAAAAATTAAAGGCATCGAAAAATAATTAGTTCAAAAATATTACATTATATTAAAATTACTAAAAATTCCATTTTATTGTATTCTAACTGTAAAGAAATAAAATATTTGATATTTTCTCTTGGAATATTTTTTTAATATAAATTTTCTAATTATTTTAGGCAATAATTTTATTGTTTTAAGAAATTGCTTAAATATTGGAAATTTGTTTTACATAATTAAATTAATCGAAAATATTTTAAGACACAGAAAATTAAAAGTTATGTAGATATATTTGCAATTCAAAATTTGTTTATATATTTTCTTTATTAACTCTGAAAGATTAATTAAGAATTCACCAAATACAATTTAAATATTGGCAAAGCAATTTCCAGTGGCTAATGAATTTTATTTATGTTTTCTAATTAAATGAAATTCTAAATTATAATTTCCTAGGAAATCTACTATTGACAGAGAAAAGTCGCTCTTTGAAAAACTTTTCGATTTGACCGAATGAGTTGAAGTTTCAGTTGCTGTGTCAGTTTCAATTTGTATTTGAATTTGAATTTGAATTTGAATTTGACAAAAACTTTTGTTGAACTTACCATTAAAGTTGGTCTCTCCTGTCATTTTCGTTTTATTTTATTTTTAATTTTTTTATTGTAGATATATATTTTGTCTTGGTCTCTTTGTAACGTGCTGATTGAGTGGGAGAGCGAGCGAGAGGAGTGTGTTGGTGGGATTTATGCTTAATTGCAGCCGCAGCGGAAATGAGGCGAGTGAGCGTAGACGGAAACGGAAGCGCGACTATGCAATGGCAGCGGCAATGGCAGCAGCAATGGCTGTGGCAATGGCAATGGCAATGGCCTCACTCTGTTGAGATATGTAGCAGCTACTCAGGCGTCGTCGTTGTCGTTGTCGTTGGTACATGGTGACACACACGCTCACACACTCTCACACACCCTGACACACACACAGTCACATACACGTCAGTTGGCTGCCAGGATGTATTCTCTTAACGAGCTTTTGAGTGTTTACACGGCAGCCTCGTTTACAGTTTTGTTTTTCGGCTTTCACTTGTTGTTTTCTTTTTCGGCTTGTTAAGCTTACTTCTAGCTGGGGTCGGTGGCGGGCGGGGGTTGTTGTTGGCAGTGTTGTAGTTGTTGCTGTTGTTGCTATTGTTGCTGATGCTGCCTGCCTTTGTACTCCTTTTAAGCTCTTTCGTTTGTTCTCATGTGTTATGGCTCGTTTATGCGCTATTTTCATATCCTCAAAGTGAATTTCACATCCGCAATTGCCACAGCAGCTCCTTGTTGTTGTCCCACATTTGCTGTCGTCGTCGTTGTTGTTGTTGTTCTTGTGCGATAGCTTGGCCTGCTGGGGTAGGGAGGGGGCCTAAAATGGCCCGCATTAAGCCGCATTCATTTGCACAGCTGCAATGAAAATTCAATTAGATCAACAACATTTATTAACAACACTCGCATGAAAATTCAAACAAAATGTAAATAAAATATTTGGCCATAATTTCATTGGCATAACTGTGCATATTTGGCAATGATTCTCGCTTGCCAACTTGCTATGTGCTGTGCATAATTTCCTGAACTCGCCCAGCAAAGCGACAATCGACAACAATTTCAATTTCAATTTCAATTTATTGCATATATCAATTTCCTGCACATTTTGCGTAAAATTCTCAAATGTATTTGCAATGCTAAGTCTGTCTCTTTCACACATGCTGTCTCTCTCTCTCTCTCTCTCTCTCTGTGTGTGTCTGTGTGTGTGCTTGTTAAATAATTTAACGCAATTTTTGCAATTACACACAATCACTTTGCACGATAAATAAAAATGAAGACTGGCACGCAAGTTGTTTTCATTTCTTTGTTAACGCTGCCTTACAAACATACCTCCCCCACTGCCCCTCAGCCACACACATGTGGTGTCTGTGTCGGTGTATATCTCAGTCTGTCTCTCTCTGTGTGTGTGTGTGTGTGTGTGTGTGGCCGGAAGTTTGCGTGCGTGCGACAGGCGCCATTGCTAGCGGCATTGCCAACGAAATAAATTTAAAACGCATAAAAAAAGTGAAAAGCAACAAAAGACAAAAAATAAATAAAAAAAACAAGTTTGCATGCGCTGTGCAGAGTATGCTAGACTAGCAGATACCCTTTCACAACATACAGCTCAAACTGAAGGCAGCTGTTTGAAAGTCGGGAGGGCAACACTTTCAGCTCTGGCAAACTGTCAACGCCTGTGTGTGTAACTATGACTGTAACTGTAACTATCGCATATACATTTACAACACTTACATGTATATGTGTGTTTGTGTGTGTGTGTGTTGGTGTGGCGCCATAAACGCGCTGCGAGAATGTTGCATGCGTAATGGCGGTATTACAGCGCACACAAAGACTGTCAAGAAAGCAGCTTTATGCTGTTCAAGCAAGAACTCTATAAAATCCCCATATAGATTATACGACTACAGCAACACTACTATTTACCCATACATACATACATATATACGCAGTTCTGCATGTAAATGCGTTACATTCTATGCTCACACATACATATATATGCATAGGTTTGTATATACTTTAATAGACTGTTTTTGAATTTAAGAAAAAAATGTAGATTTTCTACCTAATTTTACATATTCTACAGACTAAGTAAGAAATTAAAGAAACGGAAATGACGTTGTTAATTAGTTTGCCTCCATTTCTTCCTTAAAAGTTTTTTTTTGCATTATTTAAATCATTTAAGATATGTTTTTTTTTGGTAATATAACATATGAATAATCTGTACAAGAAAAATAAGTTCACTATAAATGTGCTTGCTATTATTAAAGAGAAAAAATAAATTTCTTTAATATGCAATTTTTTAACTTCTTTAAAGGAATTTAAAATTTACATACATATATATTTTAAGCATTGCAAGTATTTACAAACCAAATTAATCAGCTCATCACAATCAATACACGTGTTTTTCCGACAGCACTCAAAAGTATGCTATGCTAATTTCAGCAAAATGAGACTCGAATATTGCGTATGCGTAAGTGCTGACAGCTTGCAATGAGCTCATTACGTAGAGTACGCAGCTGACAAGCAGCGAAGCGCACGCTTTTTGCCCTGTCTCTCTCTCTCTCTCTCTTTC
The DNA here is from genome assembly GCA_018150725.1 of Drosophila quadrilineata. Classification (NCBI taxonomy): domain Eukaryota; kingdom Metazoa; phylum Arthropoda; class Insecta; order Diptera; family Drosophilidae; genus Drosophila; species Drosophila quadrilineata. The sequence goes on from JAECWN010000407.1 coordinate 5,793,118, forward strand.
TCTTATATTCTCTTACTCTATCCTTTTGATTTGCGTATTCATATGCAAGTAAGCTCGCTTGATTGGCAATCTGAGTGCACCATGCTGCAGCTGCAACTGTTGTTCTAGAAATTGTAGCACACTTTTCAGCGCTTCGTTGAACGCCACGTGCAAAATGACTCAATAGACATTGATTCGACACAAGACAGGTAGCAGGAGAGGCAATGCATGTGGCATGTGGCATGTGGCACGTTTTCCTGGGTTGCAAGCAGCTTAAATATAATGCAATAACTTTGGCATCTTTAAATATGCGCAGTGATTGCAAAAAGGGCATACTTTAACCTTCAACAAACTAAACTTTGACATAGACTATGACTGAGCGTGTATGTGTCTAGGTAGGCCGTCTATAGTATCTGTGTGTGCGGCCATGTAACTAAACATTTTCAAGTTCAAAGTCGATTTAATGCGGAAGTTGATGCCAGCCATGAGTGTTCAAGGCAGCGTCAGGCAGTCAGTGGTTGCCACTGCCTCCTCCGCTGCCTCACCATGAGTTTCCTATTACTGTTCATCCTGTTGTTGTTTTTGTTGTTGAGCAGTACTGGTAAAGGACATTGCTTAGGCATAGCTATGTGGGCAGTTAAGCTGCAAGGGGCAGTGAGAGGGGCAATGGGGGTGTCTGGCGGACAGTTGCAATGTGCAGAGAGCGCGCATTTGAAGTGCATTTGAGTGTGAAGACGACACATGTCGTTTAAATGCACACCTGTCTACGTGTCAGTCTAACTCTGCAAATGTATATGTATATGTCACACATATGTATCTGAGTGTGCGTGTGTGTGTGTGTGAGCAGTTTGTCAGTGCAGCTGCCAGGCGAGTGCACTTGTTGCGGTTGGCTAGTAGAGAGCCACCGTCACAGCAAACTGCACGCATGCATTATGCATGCCACATACATACATCTCTTACTCTATCTGTCTCTCTCTCTCTCTCTCCATCTCCCTCTCTGTGTTTCACTATCTCTCTGTTTATATCTGTTCTCCTTCACTCGGTGCATCCTTTTTATAGCCGGGTATTTATGCAGCTTGGCCTTTAACACAGCCTATCTGACTCAGCCTCAAGGCATTTCTTGCTCTATTGCATTCTCTTTGAGCTTATTTATATCGTGAATTATAATGCATATAAATCAAATACTTTAAGTCAGTGAAAGTTTTAGCTAATCAGCTAAGCGGTTAATTATAGTAGACTTCACCCTATCTGAGTACTCATCTCATTGATTTATGTGTCAATGCAACAGCAAAATAAATTTTAAATGGAATATGAATTAAAAACATCTACAATTTGGAAAACTTGCAACTTTTACAACTTCACACTGCCATTACTTTGCCAAAAACCAACCGATTTTCAAAATTTTTGCAGATTTGTCAATGGTTTTTAAAATATTTTCAATTTGTATCAAAATTTTTTCGATATTGGTTGTTTTAATTTTTTGACACTTTTTTGCCATTTTTCCATACTAACCCCTTGCTAAAAAGTCAAAAATTGTTAATATTCGGAAATAGGAATTTTTTGTATCCATTCGATTTCTGGCATCAAAATAGGTATAAAAATTCTTTACCGCACTTAATTTGGACGAATATTTTAGAAAATATGACCAAAAATGTGAAAAATTGACCCAAAAATGGGTTATTCTTGAGAGAAGTGGTATTTGGAGAACTTCAAACTGTCATTACTTTGCCAAAAATCAACCGATTTTCAAAATTTTTGCAGATTTGTCAATGGTTTTTATAATATTTTCAATTTGCATCAAAAATTTTTCGATATTGGTTGTTTTAATTTTTTGTTCATATTTTGCCATTTTTCCATACTAGCCCCTTGCTAAAAAGTCAAAAATTGTTAATATTCGGATATCGGAATTTTTTGTCTCCATTCGATTTCTGGCATCAAAATAGATATAAAAATACTTTACCGCACTTAATTTGGACGAATATTTTAGAAAATATGACCAAAAATGTGAAATTTGACCCAAAAACGGGTTATTTTTGAGAGAAGTGGTATTTGGAAAACTTCAAACTGCCATTACTTTGCCAAAAACCAACCGATTTTCAAAATTTTTGCAGATTTGTCAATGGTTTTTATAATATTTTCAATTTGTATCAAAATTTTTTCGATATTGGTTGTTTTAATTTTTTTTACAATTTTTTGCCATTTTTCCATACTAACCCCTTGCTAAAAAGTCAAAAATTGTTAATATTCGGAAATCGGAATTTTTTGTCTCCATTCGATTTCTGGCATCAAAATAGATATAAAAATCCTTTACCGCACTTAATTTGGACGAATATTTTAGAAAATATGACCAAAAATGTGAAATTTGACCCAAAAATGGGTTATTTTTTGAGAGAAGTGGTATTTGGAAAACTTCAAACTGCCATTACTTTGCCAAAAACCAACCGATTTTCAAAATTTTTGCAGATTTGTCAATGGTTTTTATAATATTTTCAATTTGTATCAAAATTTTTTCGATATTGGTTGTTTTAATTTTTTTTACAATTTTTTGCCATTTTTCCATACTAACCCCTTCCTAAAAAGTCAAAAATTGTTAATATTCGGAAATCGGAATTTTTTGTCTCCATTCGATTTCTGGCATCAAAATAGATATAAAAATCCTTTACCGCACTTAATTTGGACGAATATTTTAGAAAATATGACCAAAAATGTGAAATTTGACCCAAAAATGGGTTATTTTTGAGAGAAGTGGTATTTGGAAAACTTCAAACTGCCATTACTTTGCCAAAAATCAACCGATTTTCAAAATTTTTGCAGATTTGTCAATGGTTTTTATAATATTTTCAATATGCATCAAAATTTTTTCGATATTAGTTGTTTTAATTTTTTGACAATTTGTTGCCATTTTTCCATACTCCATACCCCTTGCTAAAAAGTAAAAAATTGTTAATATTCGGAAATCGGAATTTTTTGTCTCCATTCGATTTCTGGCATCAAAATAGATATAAAAATCCTTTACCGCACTTAATTTGGACGAATATTTTAGAAAATATGACCAAAAATGTGAAATTTGACCCAAAAATGGGTTATTTTTGAGAGAAGTGGTATTTGGAAAACTTCAAACTGCCATTACTTTGCCAAAAATCAACCGATTTTCAAAATTTTTCCAGATTTGTCAATGGTTTTTATAATATTTTCAATTTGCATCAAAAATTTTTCGATATTGGTTGTTTTAATTTTTTGTTCATATTTTGCCATTTTTCCATACTAACCCCTTGCTAAATAGTCAAAAATTGTCAAAATTAGGAAATCGGAATTTTTTGTCTCCATTCGATTTCTGGCATCAAAATAGATATAAAAATCCTTTACCGCACTTAATTTGGACGAATATTTTAGAAAATATGACCAAAAATGTGAAATTTGACCCAAAAATGGGTTATTTTTGAGAGAAGTGGTATTTGGAAAACTTCAAACTGCCATTACTTTGCCAAAAACCAACCGATTTTCAAAATTTTTGCAGATTTGTCAATGGTTTTTATAATATTTTCAATTTGCATCAAAAATTTTTCGATATTGGTTGTTTTAATTTTTTGTTCATATTTTGCCATTTTTCCATACTAACTCCTTGCTAAAAAGTCAAAAATTGTTAATATTCGGATATCGGAATTTTTTGTCTCCATTCGATTTCTGGCATCAAAATAGATATAAAAATACTTTACCGCACTTAATTTGGACGAATATTTTAGAAAATATGACCAAAAATGTGAAATTTGACCCAAAAACGGGTTATTTTTGAGAGAAGTGGTATTTGGAAAACTTCAAACTGCCATTACTTTGCCAAAAACCAACCGATTTTCAAAATTTTTGCAGATTTGTCAATGGTTTTTATAATATTTTCAATTTGTATCAAAATTTTTTCGATATTGGTTGTTTTAATTTTTTTTACAATTTTTTGCCATTTTTCCATACTAACCCCTTGCTAAAAAGTCAAAAATTGTTAATATTCGGAAATCGGAATTTTTTGTCTCCATTCGATTTCTGGCATCAAAATAGATATAAAAATCCTTTACCGCACTTAATTTGGACGAATATTTTAGAAAATATGACCAAAAATGTGAAATTTGACCCAAAAATGGGTTATTTTTGAGAGAAGTGGTATTTGGAAAACTTCAAACTGCCATTACTTTGCCAAAAACCAACCGATTTTCAAAATTTTTGCAGATTTGTCAATGGTTTTTATAATATTTTCAATTTGCATCAAAAATTTTTCGATATTGGTTGTTTTAATTTTTTGTTCATATTTTGCCATTTTTCCATACTAACCCCTTGCTAAATAGTCAAAAATTGTCAAAATTAGGAAATCGGAATTTTTTGTCTCCATTCGATTTCTGGCATCAAAATAGATATAAAAATCCTTTACCGCACTTAATTTGGACGAATATTTTAGAAAATATGACCAAAAATGTGAAATTTGACCCAAAAATGGGTTATTTTTGAGAGAAGTGGTATTTGGAAAACTTCAAACTGCCATTACTTTGCCAAAAACCAACCGATTTTCAAAATTTTTGCAGATTTGTCAATGGTTTTTATAATATTTTCAATTTGCATCAAAAATTTTTCGATATTGGTTGTTTTAATTTTTTGTTCATATTTTGCCATTTTTCCATACTAACCCCTTGCTAAATAGTCAAAAATTGTCAAAATTAGGAAATCGGAATTTTTGTCTCCATTCGATTTCTGGCATCAAAATAGATATAAAAATCCTTTACCGCACTTAATTTGGACGAATATTTTAGAAAATATGACCAAAAATGTGAAATTTGACCCAAAAATGGGTTATTTTTGAGAGAAGTGGTATTTGGAAAACTTCAAACTGCCATTACTTTGCCAAAAACCAACCGATTTTCAAAATTTTTGCAGATTTGTCAATGGTTTTTATAATATTTTCAATTTGCATCAAAAATTTTTCGATATTGGTTGTTTTAATTTTTTGTTCATATTTTGCCATTTTTCCATACTAACCCCTTGCTAAATAGTCAAAAATTGTCAAAATTAGGAAATCGGAATTTTTTGTCTCCATTCGATTTCTGGCATCAAAATAGATATAAAAATCCTTTACCGCACTTAATTTGGACGAATATTTTAGAAAATATGGCGAAAAATATGAAAAATTGACCCAAAAATGGGTTATTTTTGAGAGAAGTGGTATTTGGAAAACTTCAAACTGCCATTACTTTGCCAAAAATCAACCGATTTCCAAAATTTTTGCAGATTTGTCAATGGTTTTTATAATATTTTCAATTTCCATCAAAAATTTTTCGATATTGGTTGTTTTAATTTTTTGTTCATATATTGCCATTTTTCCATACTAACCCCTTTCTAAAAAGTCAAAAATTGTTAATATTCGGAAATCTGGATTTTTTGTATCCATTCGATTTCTGGCATCAAAATAGATATAAAAATCCTTTACCGCACTTAATTTGGACGAATATTTTAGAAAATATGACCAAAAATGTGAAAAATTGACCCAAAAATGGGTGATTCTTGAGAGAAGTGGTATTTGGAAAACTTCAAACGGTCATTACTTTGCCAAAAATCAACCGATTTTCCAAATTTTTGCAGTTTTGTCAATGGTTTTTATGGTATTTTGAAACTGCATCAAAAATGTTTCGATTTTGGGAAATGTGATATATATATATATATATATATATATATATATATATATATATATATATATATATATATATATATACTTTACCTATAATCTACCGATTTTCATAATTTTTCATTTCTGAGTATGGTTTTTAAAATATATATTTAATATATTTAATATTGTCAGCTTACAACTTTCGTCTATTGGATATGTTTTGCTAATTTGAAGGCGCATTTGTTCGCTCTGCCCTCGCATATCTATCAAGAACATTTCTCTCTGTTTCTGTAAATGTTTTGTGTAGTTCACATCAAAGTGCATTTTGAAAAGCTTTTGCGAAAAGCGAAGCTTTTTGTTTGCAATTTCAATGCCAGCTGTTTGCACAACATACTTATTCAGCGCTGACTAAATGTCTATACGAGTGTGTGTGTAAGTGTGTGTGTGTGCGATTGTGTGGAAAGGGGCATATGCGACTGTATGAGTGTGTCTGTGTGTGTGTGTGTTAATAGTGAGGCAAAGAAGGGAACTAAACTGAAATGAAATAAAATAAATTGCATGCATTTTTCATTCGATGCTCGATTTCATTCACAGGCGCTTAGACAGGCACAAATACACACACACAAACACATACACACACACACATTCACAGACACATACACATGTATATACAAGCTAACCAATACATGTAGATAGATATACAAAGGCAAACATGACCAGACATTTATCAGTTGTTCACATGCATTCAAAGATACTAATGTACATATTAGTTCAGCTCTGTAAGTGGCCCTGTTCCCACACCCCCACACCCCCCCACACCACCCACACACCACCCCAGTAACCCCCTTGGCCTGCTCCCTTATGCTTTTAACCACAGTTTGTGCATCCACAATGAACGTATATGTGTGTGTGTGTGCGTATGTGATAGCTTGGGTTCCTTTTTGTGCCATTTCCGCTTCATTTCATGCGCCATTTTTCTCTATCTTTGCACTCGAGTGTTTGCGCCTTGTTGCCATGTCCCCTGGCAAGGCCTTTCCCTGCCCTGCCCCGACTGACACTGCCCCCCCCACCCCCTCCACACTGTGCCCCCATCAAAGACTGCTCTTCATCTATTTCTTAGTAGTTGATGCTGTTGTCCATTCTCAACTATATTGCGGTTGCAGCTGTTTGCATCTTCTCTTCTCTGTTGTTGCTGTTGTATTTTTTTTGTGTAGATTTTGTTGTACTGTTCTTCTTCGTTTCAGAATTCCTCTGCCAATCAGTCGAGTGCAAATAATTTATAACTTTTTTGCGCCTGCTCTCAGGATGCGGCTGCTGTTGGCCAATTGCAGCTGCCTCATAAATATCACGTATACGCAATGTGTGCACAAGCATCAATTTGGTCTGCTTTGGGATCTCTGCCACATTTTGGGCGTGTCTAATTGCTAATTAATATTCGATTGACTGCGGTTGCCCAGCAATTAAACAATAATAATGGAATGGAAGTGGGGGTGGGGGTGGGGGTGGCGAGGGGGCATGACATATGGAACTGTCGCTCAATTGAATTGCCCATGTCCTTTCCGTTTGAAGTTGCTGCCAGAGGGCAACGTTTATCCGATTTTAGCCATGTAAAACAGATGGCAATAAAAGCAAAACAAAACACAGAAACTAGGGAAATATGCAGACAAAAAAAAGAGACCGCAGAGAAGATCTAGAGTGACAGCGGAAGAGAGGGGAGTGAAGGGAAAAAAAAGTGTGGCAAATATTTAAATGGCAGCTTATTTCGCAATTCAAATTCAAATTCGTTTTTGCTCCAAAAGAGACACTCGTAAATAAAAATTCAATGCATTCTCTCGTTGCATAAAAACCCAACAACAAAACAAAAACTTTGTAAATGTTTTTGTTATGCATATTGTTGTTGTTGTTGTTGTTGTGTTTTGTTTGGTTGTGTGTGGCATGTGTAAAAATGCAATAGCAGAAATGCTTTCAGCTGCCCTCCCAAAAAAATAAGATAAAAACAATGTCTAAACCATAGAAAGCATTAGCTGAAATTGTAATTCGATTAAAGTCGAGTTCTGCAACAATTATTTTTGTAGAATTTTTAGTTTTTATTTTATGTCAGAGTTTTCTGCACTTTTGTTTTAACATATTTCCGTTCTGTGTGGAATTTTTAACAATTTTGCAGAGTTATTTTATTTTTCAGTAGTTTTAAATAATTTTTTTTGAATTTATTAAAGTGGGACCTAAAGGGATTGTGGTGTATTTAGTATATGCTATCGAAATATCAATTTGAGCATCAGGAAAATTCGACAATATTCTCTACACTTTTCCAATGCATTCTCAACTGTTTCCTTAACAGCATGTTAACATTTCCCTTACATTTGCAATGTATAGAGTGCTGTAGAATTAAAAATGCTGGCATATTTTTGTGTTATGCAGTGTAAAATTCAATTAAAACGCTTTGTGCAATATTTTATGGAGCGAATGTTTTTTATGCGAAAAGTAAAGGAAATTGTTGCCTTTTAATTACAATTCAGGAATTCGCCAGCTTGCACTCCAAAACGAAAGAGATAGACAGAGACGAAGCCAAAGACAGAGACTGAGACGGAAATGGAGTGTGTGAAATGAGGAGCTAGAGCTGAGTATATAAGCTGCGTATATACTCAGCAGTGTGTGTGTGTGTATGTATTGCTTGAATGTCATGCCACATGATAATAAATTTCCGCATGCAATATCCTGCATTTAAATAACACTTCCTGTGCCGTCTAGGCCAAGGCATCCGTCGTCCATACGTCAGCGGGACATTGAAATGAATTTATTTTCCAGCACACTGACATAGCTCTCACTCTCCCTCTCCCTCATCCTCTTCCTCTCTAACACCTCCATTCCCCTTGCTCTCTTTGGTTTGCCCTTCAATCGACTAGGTACCTTTATAGCTGCAGGACCCTCTCCTATAGCTCTGTGTGTTTTGTGCGCCCTGCGTTTCAATCCTTGCGCTTGGTCAGTTCATTTCGCATATCCTGCGATACGAGCGCACTTTGCTTCATTACTTTTTGGAGGGCAATCCTCCTCCTAGTCCTCCCCGCACATCCTTCCCCCTGTGTCCTCACTTTATATATGTATATAGCACTCTTAGCGAACTCTTGGCTAACTCTTCTGTCATTTGGCACTTCATAGCAACGAATGCGCCCAAAAGGCTGCTACGATTTTTTTTTTTTTTTTTTTTGCCCTAACCGCACGCATAAGCGGCAACATGGCTGTGGCATGTGGCGTGTGGCGTGCGGCGTGTAGCATGCTGCGGCCATCTTTACCACACAATAAAAATTTATGAGCCGTATATGTTTGTGTGTATAAGTGTAGTCCTTTTGCGCCTGAAAGTCGCACAACATTTGTGCGAGTCGCGCATAAATTTTATATGCCACAACTTGACATGCTTTTGCCCGCACTCCACTCCACTCTACTCTCTTCTCTTCTTTGCACTCCACTCCACACTTGCGGTTCTTCTACACACAACTTCAGACTACGCCACTACTTGCCACGTCGTGTTGCACGAGCTTTCGTTGTCATTTGCCAACGTTGAGGTAGTGTCACAGCTGCAGGTAATGCAACAACTTGAATTTTGTAGTATTTATTGCCACACAGCTTGAGTTTCACTCTCAGTTTGGAGTTGCAGTTGCAACTGTTGTGGCATGAGAGAGTGCAACTCTCAGACAGCTGTTGGGGCCACTTTGACAGCCCTCAATCAATTAGTCGCAGGTCGCAGCTTCATCACAATTTGCCACAATTAAAGCGGTTTAAAGGTTGCTCCGCCTTTGCCTTCTCAATTGCATAAACAGTGTCTGCTGTTTGTATGTGCGCACATCAAATATGATTTCATGCCTTTGCGCACAATTTGGTTACAAAAAAAAAAAAATCTTGCTGTCTGTCTGTCTTTCTGAGTGTGTCCTGTGTGTGGCATGTGTGCGCCGTGATTTTCTTTCTCATGCAAATAAACGTGAGCTACCGACAACACGTGGAGACATGCAGAGTTTTCTCTTGTTTTTTTTTTAAATATTTTTTTTTTTATTTTTCCAGACAGCAAGTTGGAAGCTGGCGACGGAGCGTGGTGAAGCTAAAAGCCGCCAACAGCCGCTGTTTCGATCGATGTGTATGAATATTTTTTTTTTATTTTTCTTTCTTAAGGTTCCCTTTGAAAATTGTCGAGCAACCTGCATTTGGCTTGAGCTGCCACTGCCACACCCTCTTTTTTTTTTTTTGATACCAAGTATTTGTCGGAGTCAAAGGTATAATATGCCGATGTCTGAAAGAAGTAACACAGACTGTTCTGTTCAGCAAGAAACTTAATCAGAATTTTATTTTTCCTAATTTAAGTATTCTTAATATTTTTTTAAAATTATTTTAAAATTTTTTTTTGGGAAACTAATTAATAAAAAAATATTTATATATTCTTAAAAACAAAAATTTTGAAGTCAGTTCGTATTTTAACATACTCTTCAAAACACAATTACTGTGATAACTTTTATTTAGACGATTTTAGAATTTGCAAATCTATTTATTTCATTTGTAGCTGAATTTTTTTAATTTTAATTTTTAATATTAAAATATTTTTTCCATTTACTCATTGAATATATAGAAGAATATTTTAATAAATTTTTTTTTTATATATTTAACCTCAAATTTAAAAATACGTCATAGACCTGCTCCTAATTTTTTATCAAGCTAAAAATTTATTAAAAGTAAATTTAGAAAACAAAAACAGAATTTGAATGAACGGAAAAATTTGTTTTTTTTTCTTTTTTAATATTAAGTTGGCTTATATTTTATTTCCCCTTTATTAAATAATGTTTTAATGCAATCATCTAGTTCAGCATACCCGATCATATCGTTTAATTTTATATTTCTTTATTTATTTTTTGGGGAGTCTCTAATTTTGTTGGCATCGTCAAAATCTGTTGAAATGACGTGACTGAAATTCATGCCACGAGGCATGGCGGCATAAAATGTAAGTAGGTGTGATTTAAATTATATTAATTTTAATAAGCTCACATATTAAATGATATACATTAAACGATATTTAGGTGCTGCTGTACAGCAACTGGATAACAGAACTCCACTTATAATGACTTCTTCTTCTTTTTTTTGGGGAGGGAGGGTGGAAAATGCGTTGTTTCAGTTAAGAAAAATAAAAGTTGTTTAAGCGGGAAAATGAAGTAATAATCTAAGAGAAAGTTTCTTAAGCTAAAAATGCGACTAGCTCAACTTTTCTTTTCGTGTAATTGGATTGAGCTGATAACTTTTACTTTAAACATACAATTTCCCCCAAAAGTTCGGCTGGAATTTTATTTTCCTTGAAGAGTCGTCGGAAAGGTGAAAAGACTACAATACGGCAGAAATTTTTCAGCATTTCTCCAACTATATTCGATATGGGAATCCTTGCAGGAATAAAGTCTCCTGTGAGCACATCTCTTGGGCAGAGTCTGGGACAAAAAAAGTCAACTTTGATTCCCCTAAGCTCTTATCCAAAATACTAATGGGTTATTCAGCAGCTTATCTTTTGGCCAAACTATGATACATAGCTGAACCATGGTCAAAAACTTTGGCAGCAAATTTCTGGTCAAATTTATGCGCTCAATGAAGCCACAAAATCGGACTGCAGGCGTTGCTTTTGATTAAAAATTTATTAATATTTAACTTGCTGCACGCATTGACAGCGATGAGGGATGGGGGGTTGAAAGATGCGGGGGGGCGGGTTACAGTGGGTGAGGGTGGTAGGTGAACAATGTCCAACTAGCAGCTACTTTGCATAATTGCAAAAATAATCGAGCCAAAAAGCGAAAGCGTCGCCGGGACTTAAATGAAGTTGTTAATATTAATGAGCAGATTTTTCAACATGGAACACAGATGACGAGGGGCATAATGGTGCTGGGCGGTGGGGTGCGGGAAGGTGGTTGAAGTTGGTTGAATGGGATTGGCTGCCATGTTTGGTTTTAATATTGTTATTAATCAGCTTTTAATGTATTTAATTAAGTTTGTGCGTGCTGCAAATATGTTGAAAATTTAATCAACATGCCGCCCCTCATGACATGCCCGCCCCTCCACTTACTCTAGTTTGAGCTTCACTAATAATCATTATTGCAAATATATCTATCTCTTTTACTCTCTCTCTCTCTTTCTCTGTCTCTTGGTGGGTTGGCCAACAGAGATTTGGCTGCAGGAGTTGGCAGGGTATGCCCATAGGGCTTGTTACGGGGTCGCCAAGTGAATATTATTACCATGGCATCCAACTTTTATCGACATTTAAAGCACAGCTAGCAACAACAACAACAACAACAACAAGCAGCAACAACTTTTTCAACAACCAACAAAACAAAAAAAAAGTTTCTTAAAAAAAAGTATAAAAAAAGTTTTGTAGAAAAGTTTTCTTCATGACTTTGACTATGGAATCTTTGAATTTTTTTCAATTTGTTTATGGCCAAGTTGTGTGTGTGTGTGTGTGTTGACCAAGTGCCTGCCTGCCTCTCTGACACTAACATATTAGCCAAGTTGTACGAACAGCAGCTGCAGCAATTCCATGCCATGTGGCATGAGGCAAGCGGCATGTGGCAAGTCACAATGTTCGATCATGTCCAGCACTTGTCATGCTAAGTGTCCGCTCATTTGTCTTTGGCTCTGCCTCTGCAAATTTGCACTTTATTTACGCAAAAATTCTCCATGCCAATTCTCTGCCATTCTCAATTTCTCACTCTGTCTCTCTCTCCCTCTCTGTCTCTCTGTCTGTCTCTCTAGAGCATTTTCTGCTACGCATACAATTTTTCATCTTTATGCTGCTGCCTTCTGATGCCCGCCGGGCAGCGGCCTAAACGGTTATGACGTTGCCTAAAACAGAGAGAGAGAGAGAGAGAGAGTGCGAAAGAGAGGGATAGCATTAGGTACTGGGAGTTGGGGAATGTAAGAGACGAGCCTCTATATCCGGCTGGCATTTATCTTTTGATTTGTGTTTGGCTTCCACTGCTGTTCGCTGAGCTTCACTTGCTTCATTTTTTTGTTTTTCCTCATATTTTTTTCCTCTGCTCTCAAGTGTTTACAAGTGATTTGCTGTGTTGCTTGTTATGCTTTTTTTTTTTTATTTGCAGCAGTTGAATTTTTACTCTTAACAGCAGCATTTTTCTTTACTTTTCTCAATTTGGCAGTTTTTCTTTTATTTTTTTATTTGTTTTTTTTTTTTTGGCAAAGTTTTAGCGACAGGAAAACCCAAATGACTCGAGTGAGCTGTGCTTCCGGCTGTTTTGTAGCTTGTTAGCTTTGAACATGCCAATTGAAATGCTGTTGCTGTCCGAGGTGACAATCTTCGCCAAGAGCTACAAAATTTGCGCTCTCAACTCATTTGCATGCGATTTAAATTGATAATTTGCGACCGGAAACTGTTAAATGCGCGTATCAATTGTCTTTCCACCCACACTCCTTTCCATACTCCACGCCAAGAAAATGCTGTTAATGTTAAATCGCTAGCCGAGACAACAACCTAGCTGTGTGTATATGTGTGTGTGTGTGTGTGTGTATTTGGCTGGGCAAGCAGCCAAAAACTGTCGGCAAAATCGATGAGCAGACACCACGCTGATGGTGACAAAAAAATTAAAGGCAATACCCTGCAGCCAATCCCCCAGATGAAAGGCAGAAGGAGTACGAACTGGAACTGGAGCAAAGGATGTGGCGGAGGAGCTGGCGAAGGAGACGAGAGACTTCAACTGGCGGATTGGATGACAATCTGTGCGCGCTGTAGACATACCGTGTCGCCGTCTGCTCGCTCTATTTTATTTGCGCTTTATTTACTTAATGTGCGCACTCGAGTGAAGGGCGTAGCAGCAGAGAAAGAGATAGAAATAGAGAATGAAAGAAAGAGAAATAGAGTAAGAGAGGGAAAAAGAGAGACGTAGCTGTTAGCCATATCTGGCGCCTGATGCTCGTAAAATGAAAGTTGCAGCCAACGAAATTAGTTGTTGCAATGTCCTCGCTACCTCTACCTTTTTATCACTTTCTCTCCCTCTCCCACTCTTTCTTTCTCTCTTTTCACTCTTTTGCTGTCTCTTTTCATTTCTCTATCGCAATTCTCAATTCACAGCGCGTTGCCGTTTTGGGCCAATTTTTGGTTGTCACAGCTTAGCTCAACTCATCTCGACTCAACGGAGCTCAAAGGAGCTCGAGAGGAGCCCGGGCAACTGCTCCTTGTTGACAATCATCGAGCATCGCTTTGCGGTTGCGCTATTAAATGAAATTGACTTGAGCTTTGGCCTTGCGATTTCGGCACTACAACCTTAAGTTCAGGTATATTACATTGCAGCCCAACTTATAGATAAGTTTAAGATGAGTACTTGTAAAGAGTTCAACTATTTAGAGGTAAGATTCCAGATAACTTACTGCAGGTAGAGTAGCAAAATTTATAAAATAACAATTTAATTGAAATATACCATATATTTTTGCAAAAGATTGCATAAAAATTTTAATTTTCCTTATTTAATTTATCACACTAAAAGCCATATTAAAATTCAAGCATAGATCTTTATAAGCAACTATTAGAGTGTCTGTGCTAAGCTGTTAGCGGTGGTCACAACCTTTGATCGACAGCTTACTTACGACACTTAGCGCTGCTAACTTAACAGCGCTCTGTTACGCCTAACATAGTCTGTAGCTTAGCTTGTACGTGAACCACTTTTTGCAATTAAATTTGCGGTCATATCGAAATCAACGGGATATCTAATTGAATCTGACTTAATAAATGTTTAGTTAGTGTATTTGCTTAGTCGTTATGCTGCTGGGCAGATTTTGAATGGCATTTCATTTCGATTTGTTGTTAGTTGAAGCTGCTCTTATTGCCTGATTTTAGCTGTAGTAAAAGTTTATGAACAACAGCGCTGCAATTGTCGTTTTACAGTCAGCGCAAATAGCAATTGCAAATGCCAGAAAGAGAAACCTATAACTGGAGAGAGTGAAAGAGAGACAGAGAGAGAGAGAGAGCGAGAAAGAAAGAGTTGTAGCGAAGCCTTGAAGTTTTTAAGAGTGGCCATTGTGTGAACGGCATCACAAATGTCTGTAAATGTCTGTGAATATCTGCAAATAGTATGGAAAATGTGTGGAAATGTGGAAAATGCAGTCAGCATATGCAAATCAATCGACACAGTCTCTCTCCCGTTCCCTCTCTCACTCTCTCCTTCATTTCCTGCTCACTATCGAGGCATAAAAATTCAGACACAGAGGCAACATAATCATTGAGTTTGCCTGAGATGTGGTTTGGCTTTGGGTTGATTCGAAAGCAATTCAAAGTATCAAACTACCCTCGCTTATATTTGTACATTATATGGGAGCATATATAGAGTAGCTGGAGCTATCCGAGTGAAGCCATAACAAATGAAAAGCAAACTTGTGGCTTGACATTGATGAATGCACGATGAGATTTATGCTTTGCTCTGCTTCGGATTGTGCCACAGTAAGTATACGACACGTATACCTACGATTGAATAAATATATACACATAAAATATATATAATATACATACACTGTGCGTAAATGTGTGTGTCCTTGTGTGTGTGTGTGTGTGTGGTGTCTATGAGCTGTCAGTCACTGTAAAGGGCTCACAGTCTGCCTCGAATAAATGTTAAGTATACGCATAATAGACGCTCGCCGAGGTTGCTGTTGTGTCTACCTCACAAACACACACTCGCACAACGGTAAATTCTGTTAGTATGTGTGTGTGTGTGTGTTTTGCTCATTTACGCACTTTAAGTCGCCTTACTGTATATATACATATATATATTTGTATATATGCTTGTGGTATCTGTAGTTGGCAGTGTTTACCTGCCCGTCAGCACTAAAGTCAGGCAAACAACAACAGCATCTAGAGTATGAGCAACCACAGTAATAACAACAACAACAGCAGAGTGAAAAAAAGTAGAGCAGACAACGCTGTGAATACGTATACGCCGTGTGCGCTAGAGTTTTCCCAGAGTTTCCCCCATTGGCTCATGATTTTTTTTTATATATGTATCTGTATGTTGTTATCTCACTGTCGTTCTTCTCAATGCGATTTTAGCCGTAAAGATGCGCCTTATTGGCTAGTTAGCATGATTGTTGCCAATAATCAGCTGGACTGAATATGGCTCAATTTGGCTGCTAATTAAATTTAACTGAAATAAACTACTATTTAGCGGATTATCAATATACTATGTGTCTTATTTAGATTTTTAAGATTTTTTTTTAGATTTTAAAGTTTTAAAGATTTAATATTTGATATACAAATTTATTGAAATGTATTAAAAATCAAATTAAATAAATAAAAATATATAAATAATAAATAAAAAAAATCAAATTAGATAAATAGAAGAATATGTTTCTTTCATTTGTCCGATAAAATTTTTAAATATATATTAAATAATGTGAGGTTGCTGGAGAAAAATATATTAGAATATATATAGTGCTTTGAGTTTAGAAATAAAAATATTTTGAAAATTTAAAAAGGAAAAAAAAACTAATAAAAATGTATTAAAAATAAACAATTTAACTAAATTGGAATCAAATTTGTATTTTTTTGTATTTCTGTACTTTAAGCTGCACAAATTTTTCACTTATTAAATTTATTTAAAAAAAAACATAATTTTTTCTCTAATTTCGTTTCAGTCGAGCAGTCGAAGCGTCAACATCAAAAATATTTTACAAATCCGGAAATTTGTTAAATATTTGTTTTCAAATATTTGTGCTTTTATTTTTCTCGTTGAGTATAATACTGTCGCGTGAGCAAAAATTGTTTATCTTCGTGCACTGGTGTAGTGTCGGCAGTTGGACAGTAATAATAGCTGCCTTTGGGCAGAGGATCTCCCCTGGCTCGGCGCAAGCCGCAAATAAGGAACATCATATATACTTATTTGTTATATAGAATGAAAATGAAAATAAGATTGGATATTGGAGCATGAAATGGATAGAATTAATGATAAAGTAGTAAATAAAGAGACTGGAAAGCTTGTAAAGCATAATAAGATTAAAACAATGAATAATTTTGAAGAAATGCGTAAAGTTGCTGGTAAATCTCCATCTGAAATTAGAGCAGATGTCAAAAAGTCATTATCAGCCATTACTGCAACTGCATCAACCAGCAGGACATGTTATGGAAGTAATAATGTCTTAACTCCAATTACAAGTGAAGCTGCACACACAGCACTGAGTGGAGCCGCTCTCAGAATAATAGATGCTCAAAAGCATCAAGTATGTAAGCGCAAGAAGCCGATATCTCCTATGATGAGCCCCAAAAGAGCAAATAAAGAGTCTCCAATATTGTCGGACAATAACAATGTAAATAACCGTAACCGCTTCGCCGTGCTGGATATGGAACTTGATGACCTGATTAATGATTGTAATGAGGTGAACTCTGTAGAAACAGCTGATGATCCAACAGAGATTATTACAGAGGAGCCTTCATCAAAAAAACCACCGCAAATTGTGGTAAATATTACAAATCTCAATGATTTGTTTGAAATAATTAGTGATGTTACTGATTTGGATAACGTAACTGTCAAAGTGAATCAAGGCACAACAGCAAGAGTCTATCCCAAAAATGTGGATGCATATAGAGGTATTGTTAACCACTTTGATAATATGGGAATACAATTCCATACCTATCAATTGAAAGAAGAAAAACCTTGCAAGATTGTAGTAAAGGGGCTACATCATAGCACACCTATTAACCAAATAATAACCAATTTTAAAACCATTGGTTTTGAAGCTTTACAGGTGCATAATCCGAGATCAAGGGCAAATAAGGACCAAAAGTTAAACATATTCTTCATAAATATAAAAAAATGCAAAAATATCAAGGAAATATATGACATTAAAACTGTGTGCCGACAAAGAGTTACAGTTGAAAGGATGCGTAAATCATCAGAAATTGCGCATTGCTTACGTTGCCAGGAATATGGACATACAGCAAAATACTGTCGTCGTCAGGCAAATTGTGCGCGTTGTGGCGATAAGCATCCGACTAAGGAGTGTGTTCGCCCATTGGATCAGCAACCAACTTGCTTACACTGTGGAGGCAGTCACATGGCTACTTATAAGGGATGCCAATGGT
Source organism: Drosophila quadrilineata (assembly GCA_018150725.1). NCBI lineage: Eukaryota > Metazoa > Arthropoda > Insecta > Diptera > Drosophilidae > Drosophila > Drosophila quadrilineata. The sequence continues at coordinate 5,810,832 of JAECWN010000407.1, forward strand.
ACCAGGAGTATCTAAAAAAATCAATGGGGAACTCTAAGGGACGTTCCACGGTGAAACAATTAGTGGTAGATCGGAGTAACACTAATTGCTCAAAACCACAACAACGACAACTGCAGCAAGGACAACAATTGAATTTAAAAATGAATCAAAAGCAATTAGGTGAGCAACAGACTCAACATGCAGGCTCTCCTGGAGTCCGTGCTAGCGTGTCATACGCATCTGTTGCAAGAAATGGCGTAGTCTCTGCTGGGCATCTAATGCCTAGTCCACAGCCACCACCAAAAAATGAAAATATACTTCCAATTGATGCTCGAGCATTAATGGCGCAACAACATCAGCAAATTATGGAATGGCAGCAGGCAATCCAAAAACAGCAGCAGGAACTATTACAGTGCTTGCAGCAGCAGCAAAGTGAGCAACATCAGCTTACTATCAAAAATAGTCAACGACTGGACCGGCTTGAAGATATGGTTTTCCAACTAATAAGTTCGCTAAATAAAAGGAATGAGGATTCATCGAACCTCCAACTCCTGAGCAACGCTTCAACCTTACCATAAATAATCTCAAGATCCTAATCTGGAATGCCAATGGCATTTCTGGCAAAGCCAAAGAAGTTGAACTCTTTGCGCATAATAACAGGATAGATATTATACTTTTAAGTGAAATAAGACTCAATAGAGGGGATGTTGTCAAAATATATGGATATTCATTCTATCCAGCGTATAAGCCATCACGGCATAATCATGGCCACGGAGGTGCGGCGGTGTTGGTAGAAGCTCTATTATCCACTTCCCACAAAAAGTTATAGAGACAAGATTAATTCAAATGTCTACCGTTAAAATTGTCACAGGATTGGGTAACATGGAAGTTAGTGCGATATACTGTCCTCCAGGAAATAGACTACAGGAAAGGCATTTCACTGGTATACTCGCTTCTTTTGGACAGAGGTATTTGGTTGGAGGTGACTGGAATGCGCGTCATTGGATGTGGGGCGACAACACTAGTTCATCTAGAGGGCATGAGCTAGTTGAATCCATATCAGCTAGAGGGGCTAAAATTCTTGCCACTGGCTCTCCAACTAGATACCCATATGTATCTAGTCATACTGCTACGTGCATTGACTTTGCATTATATCACGGGATACTCAATTCGCAAATAAATATTAATGAAAGCTGGGATCTTGATTCTGATCACATAGCACTTGTAGTCAATCTGCTAACGAATGGAGTTCATGTCAGGCCAAGTCCTCGGCTGATCACAAGTCGGACTGATTTAGTGATGTTTAAACAACTTCTTGACTGTTCGTTCCAGCTGAACTCTACTCTAGACTCTAAAGAAGATATCGAGAATGCAGTCGACATTCTAACTGATAATATTCATAGAGCTGCTTCGGCTTCAACTCCAGCAGAACCAGATGTTCGAACTAAAAGTTATGGAATTATTCTTACAAGAGAAGCTAGGGAACTTATAAAAAGAAAAAGGCGCCTCCGAAGAAGAGCAATTCGCTCTCAAGATCCTGTGGACCGAGTTTTATGGAACCGGGCATCAAGAGAATTACGAACTGTTTTAAGGGAACTCCGTAGCGACTTCTTTGAGCAAAAATTGTCATCTATGGATTACACCGTTGATGCTAACTACTCTCTATGGAAGTGCATTAAATCGCTCAAGCAACAACCCCTTAGACAGGTTCCAATACGTTGTCCTGGCGGTAACCTTGCGAAAAATGAGTTGGAACAGTCAAATGCTTTTGGTATACATCTGGAGGATCGCTTCAGTCCTTACAATTTTGCTTCGACTGAAGAAATCAGTGAAACTCATCAGAGTTTAGAGACACCACTGCAGATGTCATTGCCTATTAAGCCCATAAGGACTGAGGAAATATCTCAAATCATTCAATCGTTGCCTAATAATAAAGCCCCGGGTATTGATAGGATATGCTACTCTATTCTGAAGGCCTTGCCCACAAGAACAATCATATATATATCATTAATTTTTAATGCTATTCTTCGAGTGCAAGAGTTCCCAAAGCAATGGAAATTAGCAGCGATTCTCATGATTCACAAGCCAGGTAAGCCAGAGGCTGACCCTGAGTCATATCGACCAATCAGCCTCTTACCAGCTTTTTCGAAATTGTGGGAGAAATTAATTGCCAAGAGAATTACTGTGATTATCCATCAAAATAACATCTTGCCTGATCATCAATTTGGCTTTCGAGGTGGACATGGAACTGTTGAACAAGTGCACAGATTGGTAAAGCATATCCTACAAGCCTTTGATGACCTGGAGTACTCCAATGCGGTCTTTATTGATATGCAACAAGCATTCGATAAGGTTTGGCACGTTGGCCTACTTTCTAAAATCAAAAGCTTTCTACCAGCTCCCTACTATGGTCTTTTAAAATCGTATCTGGAAGGTCGGGAGTTTAAAGTCAAAGTTAGGGATACATATTCTAACAGCTACCCAATGAAAGCAGGAGTACCTCAAGGCAGTGTGCTTGGGCCGTTGCTTTATTCGCTGTATACTGCTGATATACCCAAACCCAATAGTCAACATATGGAGACTCCCTCTAAGGCTCTCATTGCGACCTATGCAGATGACATCGCAGTTATTTATAATTCAAGAAGTCGAATAGAAGCAGCTAATGGCTTGCAGGAGTATCTTGTTGCTCTGACAGCTTGGTGCAAACGGTGGAATATGAAAGTCAATCCGCTAAAAACAACAAACCCATGCTTCACCCTGAAGAGACTAATAATGACAACCCCTGAAATCCAGCTTGAGGGTATTACTCTGGAGCAGCCGTCGCAAGCGAAATATCTTGGAATTACTTTAGACAAGCGACTTACCTTCGGACCACATCTTAAGACCACGGTTAAGAAGTGTAACATGAGGATCCAGCAATTGCGATGGCTTATTAATAGAAGGAGTACCATGCCGCTTAGATGCAAAAGGGCATTGTATCTTACCAATCTGGGTTTACGGAATTCAGATCTGGGGGATCGCTGCAAAATCAAATTATAAACGGATTCAGGTGCTGCAGAATCGGGTCCTTAGAAATATAACTGATTGCCCTTGGTATGTACGCGGTTCAACTCTTCATAGAGACTTGAAGCTGTTTACTGTGGAAGAGCAGATTGGTAGGCATACGAGCCGATACAGAGACAAACTTCTGGGGCACCGCAGTTTACTTGCTAGAAATCTGATTCCAGCTAGACCTTTGAGGCGTCTTAAGAGGCAAGGATTTGCCAAAACAATGAGGCGACAATACCATATATTAAAAAATACAATATATTAAAAAAAAAAAAAAAAAAAAATGTTTTCTCTTTCTCTCTCTGTATATATGTCTCTATTTTCATAGCTAATTGTTGCCCTAATTTTTGCCAAATTCAATGTCAAACCTTGACCCACAGATATATGTACTTTATTCTTTATACTAACTTTATATACTTTCACTTCCAACTGTTATCTCACTCTATATTTTCTCACTCTCTGCATCTCCCTCTCCCTTTCTCTCTCTCTGTCTATCTCAATCTCTCTCTATATCTCTGCTCTGTTGGTTGCCTTCTCCAGCCTCCAGTTATTCTAGATGTCACCAGGCTTTTATTGTCTGCTGGCTGTGCACACGAAACTAAAGTCGCTTTCAGTTTTAATTGTTTGTTTATTTGCCGTATGGGGCCAAAAGGGGGTCAGGGGGGTCAAGGGGTACAGACAGCGGGCCATGACTGTCTTCCACTCTCATTCTCATTCCCGTTCCCTTTCTCACTCTCATTCTCACTCTCATTCGCAGTGTCTCTTTTTGTTTTGTGCCATTTGGCAAACATTTGCATAGCTTACAATTAGTGACCCCCAACTGGCCAAAGCCACCGACCAACTGCCTCTACTTCCCTCTCAATCTCTCTCTCTCTCTCTCTCTATGTGTCTCTGTCTGTGTCAGTATCACTATCTCTGTCTTTCTCAAACTGTGCAACTGTCTGTTTATTGTTATTGCCGTTGTCGTCGTGCAACTGTTGCTTGAGCACTCGACTGTTTTAATCATATTATTTTGTCGAGCACTCAACATAGACTCTGAATGTCAAATGTCACAAGTTGGGCAGGTCTCCATTGACCCTGATCTTGTCACCGAGCACACAAAAAAGGACAAGGCAACAACAACAACATTAACAAAAACAAAAACAAACAATAGCAAGTCGGCAAGTCAGAGTTTAAGCTTCAAGAGAAACTACAACTGAAATGAAGATAAATTTTTAAGGTTTTTATTTTTTACTTGTGGAAGTGAAAGTTGCTTTCGACTTTCACCTGGCGAAATGCAATTAACGCCCCACAAAACTGCAATTATATGCCATAATGTATGTGAGTGTGTGTGTGTGTGTGTGGGAAATACGAGCTGAAGAAAAACTTAATTAAAATGCAATTACGGCGCGAAGCGAAAGCTGCTGGCAGGACTTAACTTATAGCTGTTAATGGTTTATTTTATGAAATGGCTCAAGTCCTACAAAGGCAAGGAGTGGAGTCAGTTACAGAGAGAGAGAGAGAGAGAGAGAGGGAGGAAAAAAGAGAGATAGAGTGGGAGTGGGTGTTGCTAAGTTACATGGCAAGTGCCACTTCACATTGCGTATACGCAACGTCAGCCAAGTTGAGTTGAGTTGATGTGAAGCAGCGCGTATGTGAATGAGTTTTAATGCAAATTGCAAATAAACTGCCAGAATTAAGCTCAGTCTATACTTAAACTCTCTTACTAACTCTCAATCCCTAATTGTATCTATCTGTATTCTGGCACTCTCTCTCTTTCACTTTTCTAGGGCAACTCTGATGTTGGCTTTAATTGCAGTTGGCCACTGGCCAAAAACCAAAAGCCAACAGGCACCTGATGAGCCACACATCAAACACCAAAAAAACACCACATACCAAATACACAGCAGCACCCACACACACAGACAGCTAGACAGTGCCTACCAAAAAAAAGGGTTCTTAAGTCGTAGCCTTTCGAAGTTGACTTTGTGAAACTCTCACACAAAATATCCAGTTACAGTTGAGAAAAGAAAAGACTCTCGACTTTTGGACCCTATAAGGCATTTATTTCTCTCTTCTGTGGTATACATATATATATGTGTGTGTGTGTGTGTTTTGTTTGTACGTCATCAGCCTTTGGCATTGTGTGTGTGTGCGTGTGTGTGTGTTTGCTGCCTTTGTGCTATTATTAAAATGCTGTTGATGCTTCTTTTTTATATTTTATATACATTTTTATATATTATGTGTACATATATGCAAACACAGGCTTGATGTCTTCATATATATCTCAAAAATAAGTAGAAAGAGACCGCCACAAATGGTGTGAGAGAGACAGAGAGAGAGAGAGAGAGAGAGAGAGAGAGAGAGAGAGAGAGAGAGAGAGAGAGAGAAAGCGAGTTAGATATGTTGTGCGTGCTTGTATTTATTTATATTATGAGTACGCGTATTTGGCGAATTTTTCTTTATTTTTATTCATGTTTTTTTTTCTCTCTCTGTTGTTAGCCTTTACTCTAGGGAAATTTTCAGCGGGTGCTGTCACTGTCAACATTTCGGGGCTTGTAAGCAACTCCCCTCCCACTACACCCCCTTCCAGCATATAACTGCTGCTTATCTGTGGCATTGTCATCGTTGTTGTTGTTGTTGTTATGGATTATGCGACCATTGGGAGCAACTTATTTGCCATGTTTTGTGCATTCCATTTGATTATGCAATAATGCCAAAAGTCAACTTACAACCCAAAGAATTGGAGATACAAAAATTAGAGAGGAAGTAAAAAGAAAAGACAACCCTTAAAGTGACAAGAAAATAAAAATTTTAAAGCCTTTTCCACTTTTGCTTATAATTAAAAAACATTTTTGGCATTTGTTGTTAGGAATTCTGCAAATATTTAAACACTTGAAACTCGTAAACGACGCGGGGCGACATTTCAGCATTTCGACATTTTGGAATTTCTTTTGCACCTCACATGACATGCAGGTGTATATGTGAATCTCTGTGTGTGTGTCAGTGTGTGTGTGTGTGTGTGTGTGTGTGAGTGTGTGTGCCGCCTTGGGACATAAAACGCAATAATAAGGCACATGAAGCATATTTTACACATGTCTTTGTCGCATTTATCACAATCAGCGAAACGAGGGGCGACTGACAACATGCCACGCCCCCCAAACCAGCAACTTTTCCTCCTCCTTACGCACTCCTCACGCCATTTTGTTGAACCATTCGCCATCATCTTTTGCCTACGTACGAAATACTTAAGCAAACACGTCGCATTCGGAGCAACTTTTATTGCATTTTTTCGCTCTAAGTTACTTTGCAAAAAGAAAAATACACCAAAAAAAAAAAGAAGAAGTAAAAGAAAAGATGAAGAACATTCCTTTTACTCTCCGTTTTTTTTCTGTTCTCACTCTCTGTGTTGCCAATTGTTTGCCAAAGTGCTTGCCACGTCCAACATACTTCTTGGTGGCACTCCTGCTTCGTTGTTGCCGCTGTGGCAGCTGCCTAATGTGGCAAAGTTTTTAATAACTTGGCCTTTTTCATGCACAGGTGAATAATAAACATGTTGACAGCCATAAAGTGCTTAGAAGGCGTGGCATGCGCCATGTGGCAACACATGTTGACAAGCGGAATGTCTTCGCGAACTGACAATAATAATGCCCCATATTCAACCAGGTGTGTGTGTGGCAAGATAATCTAGAGTAGACAGTCGGTGTAGCCAGTTGACAGTTACTGATACTTGTCAATAATCAACTGCAGATATTTGCTGATATTAACGAAATATATACAGAGATCTCTCAGTCGGATAATTCAAACATTCAAATCTATAACTATTTCAAATCAATCAATATATAAATTTTTAAAAAATTTTCCAAATATTTTTATGGTCAAAGTGTCAAATATTATTAACTGAAAATTGTGCTAGGAAATGCAAAGTTCGTAAAAATTTAAAAATTTGGGGCTAAGATCCAATTATTTAAGTTTAGTTCTCTTTGGTTATTTAATCATCAAAAAATCTTCCATAAATTCACACCCATTGCACTTTCAAGGAAATCTTCATAGATTTCATTCCCAACCAACTATCTATCTCTCTCCCTCCCTCTCTCTCTCTATCTCTCTATATGCATATATATACAATTTTTTGAATATCTATCCCTCTTCATCTCAGAATACCTATCCCTCGCAATTTTATCCCCTTTCAGCTGAGACTCTCACAGCTCATCCGCTGCATTCATTGAATTCAGGACGAAGCGGACATTGCGCATACGCAACGTGTGACAACCTTGCAATTTAGAAAGCGACGCCCGAGAGCACAACTAAAACGGAAATGCAACACGCTCGCTCATGGCGAGCACCAACTGAAATTGTGAAAAAAAAACACACACACGCACACCCAGTTACACACACAAAGGGTATTTGTGGGAATTGAAAAGTGCCTTCAGTGCGAAAGGGAAGCGATGTGCGTTGTTGACCCTGGACGCAGATTGATTAGTTGTGTTGCTGTCTCTGCTTACTTTGTATATGTGTGTGTGTGTGTATGTGCGTGTATGCGTGCGAATTGTGTGCACGAATGTGAAAACAAGCAACAAGAAAAAAGTAAAATAGAGAGAGCGAAAAAGTGAAAACGAAAAGCACTTTGAACGCGTAAAGCAATTAACACGCAATTACCATTTCCACTTTTGCCATGTCACTGTGTGTTGACACTTCACACGAATGGGCCGTGTATGTGCTGCTGTGTGTGTGTGGGTGTGTGTGTCTGGGTGTGTAGGTGTAATTGGCAAATGACTACGCCTCCTGTCTGCTGCCCCCTTCTGGACAGCGACAGACCAGCGATATGTCAAACCAAACAGATAACAAATGACAACAAGAGACACATACGGCTAAAGAAAGAGAGACAGCTATAGAAAGTCAACTATAGCTAGCTCTTTCTATAAGTTGTTGCTGACCAGAAACTGTTGCTGGCAAACACTTGTGGAGGGGCAAAGAGAGAGAGAGAGAGAGAGAGAGAGAGAGAGAGAGAGAGAGAGAGAGAGAGAGGAGGGAGGACAGCAGCTGGCAGGAAGTGTAACATTTGGCAGTGACGCTTTGATTGTTTTTCTTTTTTCTTTTTTTTTTTTTTTTTTGTGGTAGACTGTTTGCTTTTGCTACTGGCTTGGGCCAGAAATCACTCAAATTGTCACTTGCTTTAATAATTAACATTAATGCGTGACAACAACAACAACAAACAAACACTAAAGATAAAATAAAAAGGCGAGGCGATTTCTTGACACTTGGCAGCTGCTTCCGCTTAATTTATACGACTTTCGCTTGTCTATGTATGTGTGTGTATATGTGTGTGAGTGCGTGTGTGTAGTTTGCCAGTGTATGTGAGTGGCTTCATTATCAGCATATTTGCACTTTAATTAATTTGTTTACGCGCCAGCCAAAGTCGAGCCGCAATTAACTCCAAAAACCCACCTACTCAAAATAAATAAAAATCAAAGAAATCCCATTTTAGTTGAAGGTCATTTCCTGCCTGAAAACTGAAGTTTACCTGTAGTGAGTTTTTGACCAAGTTTATACCCCAAATGCCATTTGCTGCTATAAATTCTGATTTCATTCTCACTTCCATTTGTCGTTTCATTTCTCTCTCTCGCTCTCTACATATCTATGTTCTCTGCTGCTGTCAGGCCATAAAAACCATAAAGTTTTATACATAAAATATGCTCAATTTCAGGAGCAACGAAAAAGAAGCTGAAGAGAGTGAGAGTGAGAGTCAGAGGTAGAGAAAGAAAAAGATAGACTGTAGTCAAGTTATGGACCATATAAGAAAATATAAAGAAATTACCTCAATGTTAATGTTAATGTCATAAATCAGTCGAAACTTCCTCTACAACTTGCCATATAGACTCAAAAAAAATCTCATATATATATATGCAGCTCAGTTCTAAATTATATGTTCTTATCTATCCTTGCTGATAGTTACATAAATCAAAAGCAAATAGAGCTAAACTGTGAAAATATACAACGTTTTCTCCCCATACAGCTGCAATAATTTGTTTTATTAATCTGAGAATTTATACATAATTTATGACATATATCATCATACATCTGGAAAATCAGCTTGTGAGCTGTCTATGATATGTCTGTGTGTCAAGTTGAAGGACAATCTGCAGTTTATGAGCTTTTTGGCGTTTCCATTTCTTGAATTTTTTTGTTGGTAAAACAAACACGTTTTCATTAAAAAGTCTGCGTTTGATGGCAGCTGATGTAGGCGCTGAAGGTCATGTGCCCCGCATTTCCCCACATTTCTCCAAATGTTACCAAATTTTCCAAAAAGGAAAGCAGCAGAAGAAGAAGACGACAGCAGAGTTTTTGCATTTTTGATATGTCGACAACGTGTGCACTTTGTGTGTGGGTTAACAGCTTTGGCATCGTTGTGGCATGGCAAAGTGGTGCATTTACCAGCCAAAGAGAGACAGAAAAAAAATTAAAAAAAAATCTTGTTAAAGTGAGGAAAATACAGCTGTAGTCAAGGTATAAAGTTTTTTGGGGGCTCCCATTTTTTCTCTTGGTTAATTTGATAGTCGTCGTGCTTAGTTGATGTGCAGAGCGCGTAGCACAAAAGAGTAGCGAGTGCCACAATGTTGAGCTCTAAAACAAAAATTGATGATGAACAACATAGAAAGAGAGACAGAGGGATAGCAACAAAAAGAGATAGTTAAGGAAAGGTAGAGAGTGAACGAGGGAGGCCATGACTAGACTCCCACAGGCGATTATCAGCGGCAAGTGACAAGCAGCGACAACTTGCGCTAGTTTCTAGCCTTTTTCTAGCTGAATCTGTATATATGTACGTATGTGTGAATGCCTGTGTGTGTTAGTGAGAAATGTGTGTGTGTGTGTCTGTGGTGACATTGATACAACAAGCAATTACCCAGGGCTACAATTAGAGCGTTTGTAATGCACTGAACATGTTTTTGGCCATTGTAATTGTGCAATTAAGTAAATCAATTACACGCAAACACACACACACACACACACACACACATGTTCTATATTCTTAAAAATGTGTATGTGCGTAAATTTAGCTGAACAGTGTGTACTGAACTTGAGCTTAAAGAAGCGACAACGTCGAAGGTTGTTTTGCTTCCCTCACGTGCGCTCAAAAGTAGGCAACACTTTAAATTATTCATGAGAGTTGGGAAATGGAAATTTGCGGGCGGTCGTTCGGTCCGCTAGCCAACAAAGTTCTAAATCGCAGCAGATCCACCGGATTCAGAGCGTTCTGCTCAGCTACACTCCGGCTCCATTTATGTAGGTATGTGTGTGTGTCTGTCTGTATCCCGAAATAAGCAACAGAGAGATTGAGATGTATATAGTCTGTAGGAGAATTTCAGCAAAAAGTTTAAGTATATTAGAGCATATGATTACAGTGAAAAAACCTTACTTATATTATTAAATATTTTTAAGAAATTTATTTATTTATTCAACTACGTTTTTTAAATATTTTAAAGCGTATTTGACATTCGTTGCGCTAGACAAAAATTTTCTAAATTTGATTTTCTCGTTCGCATTTTTATTTAGAGCTACATTTTGGGTAGGAAACGCACGAATTTATTTTGTCATTTTCCGCAGTCGCCAACAGTGTTGTTGCTGTTCTTGGCGATGCTTTGTAGCATATTAAGTTTGCCTCAAAAGTTGCCAGCAAAGGTATTGAAAAAAGTCCAGTAACAAGTTTTGGACTTTATCGGCAAAGCGCAAATGCATAAATAATTGCACAAAATCAACTTTTTTATTTATGATTTTTTTTTTCGTCGGTGGCCTCAACGAGAATTTAGTGTTGTCGTTTTGGCCACAGTCTAACAGGAAATTGATTCGAAAATGCAACTAGAATTGTGGCCATAACTTTGCTGTATCTCTGATACATTATATATAAATACTTATTTTCTGAAGTACCTCCCCCTCTTTGTGTGGGGAGAGTATTTGTCACTTTGTTCTGTGGTTTCTCTGTAATTGTACACGGAATTAGAAAATTGAATATGTCAGCTTGTTGTCCACTCTGCCTGTGTGTGTTGTCCACGCTATCTGTGTTGGCCCAGTCAAGTCAAGTCCAGTCAAGGTAAAACCAAAGGCGACATTAAGAATGGGCGTGGCGAATTGGAAAATTTAATTTGCAATGGCCGAGAACTTTTCAAGCCGCAGCAAAGCCAAAAACGACAACGAAAACCACAAATAAAAAAAACGAGTGTTTGCTCGACTTGTAAATACTCTGTGAATATTTTAGGGGATATATGCTACTTTTTGAATGGTGTTGTTTACAGGGTATGCAGAGCAATATCAACTGACAAATCTACAGCTGAAATAAGACCACATTGTCGTTGTGCTCTGTGAATTTCTTGAGCATTTCAGTTTTCCAATTTGTTTTTTTTTTCTTTCGTTTCTCTTTCGATTTTTTCGACACATTTTTTTTTATGTTTGGTTCATTTTCGACTTGGCTTAAATTCTCATCCTGATGGTATTTTTTTTGAGTTTTTTGTCTTTGTATATGTTGTCGGCATCTGCTTTTGTTCTGGCATTTGCTGGCATTCGCCTCAAAATTTTGTTCTCATTTGGCCAATTTTTTCATGGCTCGCCGCTGTTGCTCCACTTCTCTCTCTCTCTCTCTCTCTTTCTCTCTATTTTCTCATCTCTCTGTTGATGATATTGTTGTTGTTGTTGTTGTTGTTGTGCTAAACCAAATTTCAATTATTTTGTTTGTTACCATTTTCATTACGTTTCGCTTTCATAGTCGCCTGCCTGTCAGCGTGTAACAAAGCGCAAAGCGAAAACTTGAGAATAAAAAAAAACGGAAAAAATGCTGGAAAATGGAAAATTGCTTATAATATACACAAAGGAGTGCGATAGAGACATCCACAAAGAGAGTGTGCGAGGGAGAGAGAGAGAGAGAAAGGTAGTGTGCTTCTAACACAGTCACACAATGTGGCATGGGCATTGTCCGCTGACCGAACTGTAACAACAGTGGAAACCCTTGCCACATGCTGCTTGCCACCGCTGCCGGCTGTCCACATTTTGTGGCTTTATTTCGCGCTGTTTTGTGGCAGCAACGCTTTAAACGACATTAAACTGTTCTAGTGCCATAATGAACTTCAACAGCAACAACAACAACAACAACAACAACAACAACAACAACTGGAACAGTTGGTGGGGAATTCGAGGAGAGAGAATCCAGCTATGCCATCGATGCGTGCAGCCGGTACTTTGATGTGTGCCCGCCGCCAGCCAACTGAGCTGCCCTCCCTCTTCCCACTTCCCCACCCCAACCCATCCCCTCCACACAGCTACCTACCTCTGTTGACATACACTGCCTGTCAAATGCAATGGCCCCGTCTGCCTTTTGTGTACAATAGAGTGGCCCTTTTTTTTTTGTATGCTCTCCGTTTCATTTCGTTTGGTTGTTGCTTGCTCTTGTTTCATTTTCGTTGAATTTTTGCCACTGCCACAATTCACATGACAACAGTAGTTGTTCCAAAAAGAAGAAGACGAAGAAGAAGCAGAAGAAGAAGAACCAACCATATAGAGATCTCACGGCATTGCGCTTAAAATTCCGAGCACTCTTTGTGCGAAAGCAACTGGCAATGGTTTTGGGCCGAATTGTTTTCAAATTGAAACTTGATTATGTATCAACAGCTATGACAGGCGACGGTCTTAACTTGGTTAGTTACGGCCAGGATAAAGCAAGTTACAGTTGAAACAGATAGTGGGATGGGAGAGAGGGGGAGTGGAGTGGCCATTGGTCAAGGGATCGGCGCGTGTCCATTTCATTTTATCGCTTGACTGCATTGTAAATATTTTGCTTTAGCCGCGCTTTCCCAGCAGCTGCTGACACAGAAAACGCGCTGCGAAAATATAAATAAGGCAAAAAGCGCTTTGATAACCTAAGCTAAAGCAAGCGCCCTCTATGTGTGAAAGTTGGGCAGCGACTCCCCTCTATGTGTTTGTGTATATATGTGTGTTTGTGTGTGTTTGTGTGTGTCTGTGCATTGGCAATGGGATTAAAGACAAAATGTGAAAACATGGAAATCCCAATGTAATATATTTCTGTAACTGGCAAAGCGAATTATATTTATAGCTCTTCGTTCTCTGAATGTTCTCTGAGTTGCCCCAATAACCTTGAACAGTCATAAATAATGATAATCATAACAACGTTTTATAAATTTTAATTAAAGCATTCTTTTCTCATTTTGCTATTATTAGTTTCGGCTATTTAAATCACGCCAACAGTTTTAATTCAATCAAGAAAATTTGCAAAATGAATATCCACCCTGAAATGTATGCTATATTTTTTGTTTTTCAAATATTTGCCGGCGAAAAGATGCATGATAATGTAATCTTTTTGTTAACAATAATTATGCAAACATTTTAATTAAGAACTTTTTTTAATTCAATATTTTGTTTAGCTATAGGTTTGATTATGTTATGTTATAATCAAAGTAAATCTGTCGCCATTGCGAGGGCTTTGTTAACCAATTGAATTAAAATTATTTTAATGTTATCAGATAATAAAATGCATTATACTTGGCAAAGAAATAAAAGATAAGATTTAATATTTTATTTAAACGATATACGCTAAATACGATTTGTAGTTTACCTGCAACTCTTTCTGTTCGCTCAACCATTTACTGTGATTCCCCCAGTGACTATCGCCCAGGATATACGCCCAACGATTCTCACAATTGGAGTGGTTAGAGAAAGAGAGAGAGAGATGGCAATCGTTGTGCTGCTATAGCTATCTCTATCGCCATCGAGAGCGTGTTTGTTTGTTTGTTTGTGTTACGTTTGCTGCTCTGACAGCTGCTTTTCAAATGCAAATAATATCACAGTTGGTTTTTATTTGGTTGCTTCGCTGACTTTGCTTTCTCTGGTTGCCATTTTCTCTGTTTTTCTACATTTTTATTTTTGTTTTGCTTTCACGTTTTCCTTTCTGCCATGTTTGATTTTTTTTTTTAGCTTCCTGCAGTCGAATGAAGTCGGCGGCAACATTTATGCACGAAATGTGTTTTTAATGAAGCCTTTCAACCAGTCAACTTGGCTTGTCCTGTCCTGTCCTGCCCTCTCCAGGACTCGACTGGTCTGCCTAATAAAGACTGCGACTCCACACCCTGTCTCAACTTGTGGCACGTCTCCGGCTCGTTCTCAGCTCGTCAGACGTCACTCATCGCATTTATTTTATGGCCCTGCCATCGTTTCTTGCCCTTTTCAATAAATCGCAAATGGGCATTTGTCCTTGTCAGGAAAGGGAACTGGCACAAGCAACTGGGAATGGGAGTGGGAATGGGAGTGGGAATGGAAGTGGAACTGGGGCGTAAGGATTGCGATTGGCACTCAGACTTCAATTGCGACTGAAAGCGAACCCAAGGAGGATGTGGAGGAGGCAGCCAAAAGTTTATGCAAAGTAGCTTTTAATATGTTTACGACTAAACATTTTCGGCTGCCTTGCTGTGCAGGTTAATGGCTGCTCTTTGGCTTTTATTACACAATTTTTAATAATTCCTTTAAAGGAAATATTAAACTTTACTGCAGCTGCCGGCAGTCCGTTTGCTTTCTGCTTCTGCTTCTGCTTTCATTTTTTGTACAAATGCCGCAGCAATTTTATTGTAATTTATTTCTGAGAATCTGTTGCCAAATTTAAGTGGCTCAAATTTAAATGAAGCGCACAGAAATGAAATGTTAATGGACCAGGACCCAGTAGCAGACTCAGTCTTGAGCATAGTTTATTTAAGGACACGATTTCTGGCCATGTTCGTTGACAGTCAAAAGTTGTGCTTTAAATTTTGGATTTCTTTTTTTTGTATGAAATTCGTAAATTTAAAATTAAAATGCGGCTGACTTTTCTTTCTCTCGCCGGCACAAATTAATTAATATTTAAGCTGCTTAAAAGTTTTCTTATATTCAACAATTCCCGCTAAGAGTGTGTGTGTGTGTGTGTGTGTGTGTGTGTGTGTGTGTGTGTGTGTGTGGCACGTGGAAGCCGAAGGAATTATGTATTCATATCTTGAAGAACACGGCGTGGACAGCGACTTCATTCATCAAGTTGATTAGGGCATATAATAAGCGAGTAATTAAAATTGTGGCCGGTCAGTTTTAATCTGGAATTATATGCATATTCAGGGGCTTAACTTAAACAATAATATTATTATTTTTTCTTTTTAATTTAAATAATAAATGAAAAACAAAACATATTGCGTATACGCAACGTTGGGCATTCATTGTATGACTTTTCAGTCACGTCTCAAGCAACGACAACTGCCAGCAATGGATTAACGACCACACACACACTCTTACACACACTCTCTCTCTCTCACACACACACACACACACAACACACACACTAGCACACTTATAAACACAGGATCGTAAAACGCAGCTGACTTGTCGTCTTTGGGCATAAAGCAAAAGTCAGCCAGGTTGCGTCCCTAGGCGTGCGCTCAAATGTAGGCAATAAAATTATTTAAACCCCAAAAATTATGCTTACACCGAGCGAGGAGAAAGGCTTTTGCCCCAGAGAGAGAGAGAGAGAGAGAGAGAGAGAGAGTGAGAGCCTGCATTATGCTTTCTCCACACAAATGACACAAGTGTAGCAAAGTTTTTAGAACATTGTTTGCAGCATAATATGCGAGAAAGTTGCACGTTCCTGTGTGTGGTTGTGTGGGTTGGGGGTTTTGAGCTTGTGGCAGCAACTCGTGACAGGAGACGCCACTTGATGATGAATGGGAATCACCTACGGCACCTCCAACAGCACCACTGGCATCTCCTCCCGCTTCCTTGCTTATGTCTGTGTTTGTAGTTGATGGTTGATGTGGCAAACTACAATTCACCTACAGCTCCCTCTCCCCTCTCTCCTTCATCTCTCACTCTCTCTGTCGCTCTCTCACTCTCGCTCTCTCTGTGCATACTCCACTCTCATCGTCGGTCTCTTGTGTCTAGTGTCTTTGGGTCCGTTTGCTGGTCGATGCTGGCAGCAAGGTTATGGCATAAGTTTTATGGCTCTCACTGCTCTCAGCTGATGCGTAGGGGGTTTTTGAGAGAGGAATGGGGGGGTGCATGGGGGGTGGCACGTTAATCTTATTTTTGCTGGCAGCATTCTTGTACATTTTTCGGCTTGTGCGTAAATAAAAGTAACAAATGTCGCCAGCTGTGAGAGTTTAGATACAGACATACACACAAATGCACACTATACACATATAGATCTATGATCTGACTGTTTGTGGGTGTGGATGTGTGTGTGTGTGTGTTTTTGCGCTGTGGGAAAGAGATAGCAACAGCTGGCGAATTGCGCCAAAGGCACATATTTTGTCTACTAAAAGCATGCCAGGGATTTTCGCATTACAATAAAAACGTGGCACTTTGTGCCATGCATAAGTCAGCCCACAGTTCATGTATGCATGATGCCACAACTAAACACACACCCATCTCTATATATGTGTGTGTGTGGACAAGACATTGATTGTGGGCAAGTTTTGGTGCGTGAATTGAATGCAAAACTCGAAAGTTAAATATTGCACGCTCTGCCAGCCTAGTTGGAACGAAGAAAGTCCAGGAAGAGTTTGTGGAAAGGATGTGCAAGTTTTGCTGTTACACATCTTAAATTTAATTAAAGCGACAGCCCAAAACAAATGCGATTACATCGGTGCCTCCAACTGTAAATGTTACATCGAGTTTGAGTTTGAGTATGAGTTTGGCTTTTTAGACAACAACTGCCAAAACTGATTTGTGTTTAGACGTCTCCAGTTGACAGGAGCAGAGACAGCAGCGCATAAATTCCGCTGTCTCAGTCAGGTGACTTTCACTGACGGCATGACGAACTGGAAGAGCAACTGATGAACTGTTTGACTGCCTGACAGACAGACATAAGGACAGACAGACAGACATCATGAACTGGGCTTGTTTCTGGAGTGGATTTGCCTCGGGAGTTGTGCTGAGCAACATATCTTTGCATACTTGATAGCGCATAATGGCGCAAAAAATTGTTTACATGCATAAAAAATTGTTTTGCATTTACATAATTTTTTTATTTCTATTTTTTTTTTTGTTGACTTTTCAAGTCGCATTCAACGCTGCCTTGTGCGCTTTTTATGTGCTACCTTTGCACTTTTCTACATCTCATCAGTTGCCACATTTCCCTTGCCCCGTCTTATTCCTGATTTCCATCTCTCTCTCTCACTCTCCCTCTCTCTCTCTCTCCCTTTCTCTCTCTCTCTCTCTTTCTCACTTTTTAGCTTACTTGTGCTTCTGTGTCCTTGAGACTTGACTTGCCCTACGGCAACCAACATAAAAATATGCCAACAAATTGCAAAAATATTGTTGCATACTTTCTGGTAATTTTCCAATTTTAACCCTTGCTGCTTGTCAATTAACTTGGCCCAAGTTTATTTAGGAAATTATGAAAACTCTATGGGAATTCAATTCCCAGCATCAACTTCCTCTTTGAGCATTTTTTATGCAGTTACTTGAATCGAATAAATGTTTTAATTGAATTTCTACTCACCGCTTTGTTTTGTAATTTCCTCTTGTTGCTGTTGCTGTTGCTGCTGTTGTTATTGTAGTTTTTGTTGTTGTTAATGTTGATGTTGATGTTTGTTGTACATGCCACAAAACACACATAAATTATTTATGGAATTGTATTGGAAATATTTGAATTGATTTTATTAAGATTTTTGCACTTGGTCTTTGTACGAGACTTGAATGCAAATTGCCGGCAATGCTCGTGTTTAGAGCGATGATGATTGCACATCACTTGCACCACTGATTAAGAACCGTTTAAAGTTACCACACACACAGTCACACACATACACACGCGAACCGTCACACATATGCAGACAATCACACACAGACGAAGAACAGTTGCAAATTTTAAGTGAAAAATACTGTTTTCGGGACGTCCGTGGAAGCGAAAGAGAACGTCCAGTTGCGCGCGGTGCCATCGACAAACTGATGATAAACGAAAAATGTTTATCAGCAGCAAGCGTCGGCGTCGCACAGCGCACCCAAAATGCTGCTGGCGTCGCAGCGGCAGCGCTCACAGAAGCAGCACTAGCATTGACTACGTCACGTCGACAGCAGTAGCAGCAGCAGCAGCAACAGAGCATTCGCCTTCGTGTTCGCTGGCTGTCGTGTTCGTCGTTGCCGAAGACAACGCATTGCTTCGTCGGGCCATGTGCAAGCTCTGTCGCTGCCAGCGTCGCTGCTCTCACACTCTCTCTCTCTCCGTCTGTGTGTTTGTTCAGTTCAATGGTATGCTATGCTTTTTGGAGACTTTCGCTCTTAGTTCGAAAATGAAGAGAGTTGTTTTTATTTTCATATGAGCTACGCTCTTCGACGCTGTTTGCGGCTGTTATCAGTTATCAGTTGTTGGGATAGGCCCTGTTTACCGCTGCCAGTGATAGCTGCACTTGTAGCTGCAGCTTATGTTAAGAGCGATTTACAACAGAAATGCTACAACAATTCCATGGCTACAAGAAATTGAATCCGCAAAGCAATAGAAGATTTTTCTTGCATTTTGTTTTGTTTATTGCCCCGTAGTTGTTGAAGTTACTATTGTTGTTGTTGTTGTTGTTGTTGTTGTTGTGTATCTATTGCAGTTAAGCGCGGCAGAGCTGCTGTAGTGACCGGAGCAGCGCAGCTGCAAAGCCAACTAAGTAAAGTCAACAACAACAATCACAGCCAGAGCGTTTGCCAAAGCTCTCCAACCATAAGCTTCAACAAATGCCAGCAAGTGCAGATAGTGTGGGGTATGATCAACGAAGAAGTACCCTTTAAAATGCAGAAACACGTGAAAAGAATGTGAAACGAGAAAAGTATATCATAGAGTATAAGTTATTAAAAATAATTTAAACATTTCTAATTATTATTTCATTTACTTAAAAAAATATATAATTCTGATCAGTTTTTATTTTCGTCTCGTATTTTACCATTTGAAAATTATCTAGAATTTCAAGAGAGTTAAAATTAATAGTAGTATATAATAATGTAATAATAGTTTTATATTATTTTGTACAACTTGAAAATGACATTGTTTTTTTTCTGAAATTGAAATAAAATATTTATAATGTTTTATAGTTTATAAAAGACATATGTATTTAAAAAAATTAGTATTTTAAAAATGTTTGAAAAGGTTTTTTTGAATATAAAAAAATATTAAAAATTAAGCTAGGCAATATACCCTATTGTTATACCCTACAATTGAAGTTTGCTGGGTATCGATTGTGGCTTGTCTCTGGCAAGCGAAGAGCACGCAGCGAGAGCATTGCAACCGCAATATATGCAAATGTTCGTTTCCGGCTATGTATTCTTGGCATTTTTCAAACGAAATGGAACAATGGCAGCTGCATGCAGACCATGGGATGACATGGGAAACGGCAGCAACAGCAACAATATCAGCAAAGAGAGCAACAACAATTGAAGTGCGGAAAATGACATGACCAACGCCAGTTGAAGTCAAATGGGTTAACAATAAACTTAAGAAATGCGTAACACAATAACATTTTCGAGAGACAACAAACTATGTGGCTACTGTAGCAAGAAGTCGAGGAAATGACACTAACAGCAGACTATGAAAATGAAAATGCATGCAGAATGCGAAGAAGAAGCAGCTAGTATTGAGGAAGTGGCAGAGGAAGAGAAGAGTGTCTGCATCGAAATGAAAGCGAATAAAATTTATGAGTTTGTCGAGTGAAATAAAAAATATTTCATTTGCTTCATGTTCGTCAAATTAATTAAAGTCGTTTAAAAGCATACAAATTTTTCATAATTTATAAATCTGCTCGTTAAATTTTAAATGTGCCAAATTGAACAGTCTGGAACATTTTCCAGCGAACATATAAATATATTTTTGGCATGTTTATAAAATGAATTCTATTTTTGGGCGCTCATTTCATAATTGAGTTTATTGCCAGACTCGCAGACGCGCTCCCACTCTTTCCCACCTTCTTTCACTCTCTCTCTCTTTTCGCTCTCTTTCTCTCGCTGATTCTCTCATCATTTATCACTCACTCAACAGTTGTCTCTATCTTGTTCTCTGACCATTTCAGACTAATGAGCAATAACTAATTCATAATTATGAGCTTGCATCTCTCTCTCTCTCTCTTTCTCTCTTTTCATCTCTCTCTATTACAGTTTTCTTTTATTTTCTTGAAGTTTTCCTTTGCTCATTTCCCTTTCTTATACACACACTTCCACGAGCTGCTGGTAATTGGCACAATTACAAATTGCAATCGTCTTAGGAATCAACAAACAAATGCAAACAAAATTTCCAAATTGCATTTCAGAACTTCAAAGAAAATTGCAATGAAAAGCCAAATGAATTTTACATGCACTTCTATGCTTAACTATTTTCTTAAATGTTTTTTTTGTTTTGATTTTTTGGTAAAATATAAACCATGTGCCAATGCATAATTTTCTGTCGATGGCATTAGTTTGATTGATTATGCAGCCGACATGGCGTATACTTGATGTGTCCTTAGCTAAGCAAAGGAGTCTTCAAAAATGTATAAAAAACTGACGGCCATGACATGACATGATTGGATTTGGCCAAGTGGCAACCGTGGCAGTAGCCGACCTGGTTAACTGCCGTCCATTTGGGGCCATAATCACCTGTGTCAGCTGCCCCAACAAATTTCATTCCACGGCGACAATGGCCAACATCTTTACAGCTGTATTATTTTTCTTGAATTTTTTCTCTTCTTTTTCCACTTTTCTGGTCAACTCTGGTCTTTTATGAAAGACAAATTAAAATGCACTTAGCGAGACGCTAAAAGTTACGAGCCAAGTTGTGATAGGATGCCTGCAGCTAACCCAAAACTGACTTGCGGTTGGCCAAGGAGATGGAGGACCTGGGAGGAGCTGCAACTACTGAGAGTTAAACTCTTTTTTATGGCTTAATGGTTGGTCAGTAACTTGTACACACCACACACTCTATATACGATATACTATATATACT
This sequence comes from Drosophila quadrilineata, assembly GCA_018150725.1. Taxonomy (NCBI): domain Eukaryota; kingdom Metazoa; phylum Arthropoda; class Insecta; order Diptera; family Drosophilidae; genus Drosophila; species Drosophila quadrilineata. The sequence continues at coordinate 5,831,803 of JAECWN010000407.1, forward strand.
ATATACTATATATAGAGACTCATCTGTGGAGCACTTCATTCGCTTTTAATTGAATTGCTCGTCGCAGTTTTTGAGCCTGAGCCCGAGCTTTTGCGGCTTACAAGCACTAAACCGCAAGCATTAGAAAGCAGATAAACTATACAGTTAGATATATAGATATATAAAATGTAAACCATATACTTTAATGATTTGTGTTTAAGCATTTTGCAATTGCAAAGTTATTAAGCAAAGTGCAACAAATGAAAGAAGCCACTTATTATGCACTTCCCTCTCATCGTCATGCCTTTCTCTATAACCCTCTCTCTATAACCCTCTCTCTCTCTCTCTCTCTGTCTGTCTGTCTCTGTTGATCTGCTCTCTCTATATATCTCTCTCTCGTTCACTTTCATTACTTTTACTGGTGCTAATCAGGCTTATAGTCAATTATCATTATCTGTGCAGTAGCTGAGCTGTGCAGACTCCGCTTAAGTAATAGTTGCCCACCTGCTGTTCACCTGACCAACTGCCAATTAATTCTGAACAGAGAGAGGGTAGAGTGGCAAGGGGTAGGTCAGTTGTGGGGTTAGGGGATGGTAGTATGAACTGGCATGTCTAGCATTATAAAAGCTCATTAAATCTGATAAAGCTGACAGCGAGCAAAAGGTCAGCCATGGGGAAAGCAAAGGATTCTCTACTCCACTCTGCTGAGTGCTCGACTCAAGTGCTTAACACTCATTCTGCATATCAACACACACACACACACACAGACACACACCCATACATATACATTAATATAATTCACAATAGTAATTCACAATGTGCATAAACAGAGAGAGCTGACAGTTTAGCAACAGTTGACACTCGTGCAACTTCCACTTGCCCCATTGACTTGCGGCATATGTATGCGTATAACACTCGTCCATCACCTCGCTTAACAATTTGATTTAGTTTGTTCACTGAAAATGATTTATGTTGAATGCCAGTTAATTAAATGGCCATTTATTTAAACAAATTTTAATGGCACTTAAACTATTTCAAAATAATAAATAGCTGTTAAATTGCGGGACATGAAAATGTATTTGTGGCAAATAGAATTATTTTTTCATGTTTATGAATTTATTTATTTCGTTAATACTTTTATTAAAATTTATTAGTAAAAAATTGTAATTATTAATTTTTATGTATTTAATTTCCTGAGAAATTTTAAGAAACCATCAGTTTATTTAAAAGAATGTCGTTAAAAATTGACTTAAAATATTCACAATATTTTTTCATAATAAATATTGTATCTTCAGTTTAGATTGAAAAATTTATTTAAAAATTCAGTTAGAGATTGTTTAAGTACTTTTTCTAAGATTATAAATAAAAGTAATATTTTATAATTAATATTTTCTAACAGAAAATTAGCGAACTTGATTTTGGAATATATTGCACATTTACTACTAGTTTCTAAGTTTTTTTTTAAGTTTATAAATTTGCATATTATATAATTAATTTTTTCCAACACATAATTCAAGATATTTGAATTAAAACAATATTATATAATAAATTATTTCCAACAGAAAATTCACGAATTTTTTTGTATTTTCTTTGGAATTTATTGCAGATCTAATACTAGTCGATATATTCTCTACTTTGTCTACTTTTAAAATTGTCTTGTCACCGCAAACTGTGCGTTGTATCTTTTATCTGATGGTTGTATCTTTTAGCTGCACTTGGCTAAAGTTTTAGCTGCCATTTGCATGACTCAGCAGTCTTCAATATTAACTTGTCTCTCGTTGAGTTTAAGAGCCAAGTGGAGTGTGTTTTTAGCTGGAATTTGTCAATGGCAGAGAATTTGCCATGCATTAGTCCTGCGTATGTTAATTGTATTAGCAGTGAGGAGAGAGAGAGAGTGAGAGTGAGGGAAGAGTGCGAACAGAGAAGATAGTAATGTAGCAAGGGTAGTTGATGGAGATGGGGATTGGGATGATGTGGGGGATGTTGGTGGAGGAGCAATGGCAGCCACAACAGCATTCAATTTATCTTTTACAATGTGATTTATATGCTAACAGGCGGTCAATTTGTTGTTGTTATTGTTGAGTTGTTGCACTTGTTTCAAGTTGCAAGCGAAGCCATTTTCCCCATCTCCCCCCACCCTCCCTGCCAGGCACCCTTCTTAAGCAAGGCAGCAGCTAGTTGTTTTATTTGTGCATCCTTACCCCATGTTTTTTTACTCCCTTTTTTCCTCTCTCTCATCTTTCCATTTCTCTCTCTCTCTTTCTCTCTCTCTCTCTCTCTCACTCTCTCTCTGTGTCCATGCAAATGACTTGGCAACTGACAGCCGCAGCTACAGCAAAATGCTGACCAAGTCTGCCAGTGTATGTGTGTGTGTTGCAGTTGTGTTGCACTGTGTGTTGCACAGAGCTCCCAAAAAATTTGCACATAAAGTATCTCTGACAGCAAAGTTTTCACTTGTAAAAGTTGCACGCAACATGCCCATATCGTAGTATCATATGCATAGCCTCCTTATATGTGTATGCCCCAACGCTTTTGCGGTTCTGCCTCATGCAACGCGTTGCAAATAAATTTCGAGTTGGACAACCACAACAGCAACAACAACAACAACAACAACAATCACAATAAGCGAGAACTGCGTTGAGCAGCAATCAGAGCAACTGCCATGACTCAATTAAAGCCCACACTGACTGGAGACAGTTTATTCCCAGGCGCCATAAATTTGTGGCATGCCCCAACGCCTCTCTCTCTCTGTCTCTCTCCCATTACTGTTGACAATTTTAAATGGAGTTGTGTTGAATTTAAGATGCTGCTGGCAATTGATATGTTTGTTGTTGTCAGCGCTGTCAAAGCAGAAAAACAATCAATAGACATACTCGATATTACACATACGCCCCGTGTGACAGTCTAGACAAGTGACACCATAATTATGGCAGACACAGTAAGTTGTCTCTATGAGCTGCTGGCACTTTCTACAGATATTCAAATAATTTAATTTAATACGTTAATTCGTTAACAAATGCATTTGGCGATTGTTTTCATTAATTTTACTAGGAAAGTTTTTAGCGAATGTCTTCACAATTAGATTTAATGGACATTAAGGCAGAGTGATTCACTCTCTCACTTTCTTTTCCTCTCTCTCTCTCTCTCTCTCTCTCTCTCTCTCTCTCTCTCTCTCTCTCTCTCTCTCTCTCTCTCTCTCTCTGTGTGTCTGTTGACTGACTCAACAGTTCAATTGAATTTGTTGTTGGCGTCATGGTTTTTGACTATGAAATCTAGATAAGAAGTTTTCTCTGGGCAACAACTTGTGGCAAGCATAATTACAAGCTGCCAAATGACAGACATAACAGTAACAATAACAAGTCGAAGAAGCAGAACAACACGAAGAAGAAGCAGAGCCTGATGAATTAAAGTCAATGAAAGTGAAAGCAGCACCATGGCAACGCTTCTCTCCCAACCTTCTTCCCATTGACCTTTGTCTCTCACACTCTCTCTCTCTCTCAATCTCTCTCTCCCCCTTTCTCTCTTTCTCTCTCTCTGTATGGAGATGTCAATAATGAAGCTATAAATTTGAAAGCAGGCAACAAAAAGAGATTAACAAAAGCGCTCCTCTATTCATTTGTCTGTGTGCACACTTTGTTTATTGTCTATTTGTCTATTTGTTGTTGTTAATGTTGTTGTTGTTGCTGTTGTTGTTTAGTTGAAAAGCGAATTTAATGAAATTATTTTGTAGCTGGGCCAAAGTTTGTTCTGTATATTTGATGGCATTATCTGGCAAATGTTTATGGCCGTCATTGAAATCATATTTCAAGTAGAATGCTGCCAAGCTAATGCAGTTGTTATAAGCAACCCCCCTCCATTCCACCACCAGCCCTTAGCCACTCCCCCTGCCGCCCCTTTTGGAGTGGCACGTTGCCTGTCAACTGCATTTATTATTTACAATTGTAAATAAATATACGAGTTTGCGATATATATGATATGTATATACAGCTATGTATATGTATATGGCCAACAGTTGGTGGGTTAGATGGCTTAGAGGGGTGTTGGGTGAGTGATGAATAGGGGGGTGGTAGGGGTGGATTGGAGTATGTGGCGCAAACTTGCACATATATTCACATTTACACTTCAGTTAACACCCCAGGGACAATGGCAAATGCAGCTACGCAATTTACGAATGCTGCGTTGCACTTTTCTGCACTCACACACACACGCACACGCACACACACACACACACAGAGAAACACATACATGTGTATGGAGTAACTAACACACATACAGTTGCCATACACACTTGTTATATAAGCTTATGTATAATGGCTCGCCCAAGTGTATTTGTATGCACTTATGTACATTGAATGCACACTTAAGGCAACATACATTCAAACGCACAACAACAACACAAATACACACACATACATAAAGAGGGAGAGAGGTGGAGAGTAAGATAGAGAGAGAGAGTTGTGACGTGCATTTGTAAAGCAAATTTGTATTTATGCTGTAGCTAAAACACCCATGACATTCGCTTGGCATTGAGCTACAGTTTGAGTTGAGTTGAGTTGAGGAGAGTTTGCTTTGGGTTTGTCTTTCACTGCTCCTTCTGACTTCCAGCACATTATGTGCTCCATTTAATGTCCATGTGTTGGTATACACACTCACACACACATACGCACATACACACTCACAACACAGCTGTGTAGTTATATGTATGGCTGGCAATGTATGCTGTAAACGTCAAGTGGCAATTTACATTAGTTTTATTGTATAAGAAATTAGCAGCATTTAGCATTTAGCAGCCAACAGCAGGCACAACTTTAACACACACACACACACGCACACTCACTTGGGGTGTGTGTGTGATTGGAATTTATTGGCAGAGTATGCGCTGTCATTGCAAACGACAAATCGATTTTTATTAATGAAAGCCAAGGTAACTACGAAATTTGCTCCACATGCCAATAGCTTAAAGCGGCAAGTAACTATATATTTTGCATAAGTTTTTAGTAATTTAATTTGATTAATTTCAATTTAATTTTATTTTAATCAATCTGTCATACGCCTCGCTTCAGCTCCAAAGTATGCAACGATTTTTAATCAAAATTATTTTTTTCATTAATTGTATTTGAAATTTTTTTTCAACTAAATTTAACAAACTATCTCATTAACACTGCCTAAAATAAATTTTAACTATTCACTCCCTAATCAATGACATTATTTAAATTTTAATTATTAATTTAATTTTTATTTTTCTTTAATTTTCGGACAAAGTCCATCTTTTATGCGCCACAAACTTCCGCTTCAGCTCAGAAGTATGCAACGTTTTCTTATCAAAATCTTATTTTTATCAAATCCTTCATTGCATTTAAATTTTTCTTGAATTAAATTTAACAAACTATCGCATTTAACACTGCCTAACATAAATTTAAACTATTCACCCAAAAATGAAACTTTACCCAAAATTCAAACTCCCTAAGCAATATGACATTCATTGACCAGCACAACATTATCATCAAGAATGTCTCCGGTATTAGAGATATGATGTTCATGATGCACAGGACAACTCACAATTAGTTCATCGTTGCCAGTTTTTAGCAAATCGTTGGTGTCCTTTTGCTTTTCATCCCCGAAAACCTTTTCCTTCTCGTATTCCTTATTGCGCAGAGCATTATCCACAGCGTTGTCCAGGAACTGATAGATCGGTGCCTCATTGCGACTACGTGTTGCCTCCAAGTCCAGATTTATGTTTGGCTGCAACATCTGCTGCTGCAGCATGTACAGAAAGGGCGCCATGCTGAAGGCGGGTTTGCGTTTGTGATGATGCTTCGGCCTGGGGGCATGAACACGACCGCCGCCGAGATCTTCAGCGTTCAGCATGAAGAGGCTGCCCAATTCAGCTGTTGGGCCATAGTTCATATCATGCTGCACACTCTCAATGACCACGTTGGGTGCCATCAGTTGGAACTCCTTCAGCTGCTGCTTGCCATCGGGAGAAATCAGCTTGTTGAAGTAGACATAAGGTGGCACCGCAGCTGAAGCTGAAGCTGCAACTCCGCCAGCAGCCCGACGATGATGCAGAAATTTGGCATCATCTGCAGCTTTGTGATGATTGACATGGTGGTTGCGTGTAGTTGCCGCATTCTCCGACAGCGGCTTTTGTGGCAAGTTCACAGCGGTGGCAGCTGGAGTGCCATTGGGCAACTTGATCTCCGGCTTGCTGCTAGTTACGGGGACTAGTTTTTTGGCCTCAGTTGTGTTGTTGGTCTGCTCGGAGCGCTTGATGCGAGTGGCAACCACGGGCGGTGGCAGCAACAATCCAGCTGAGTTGGGATACAGTAAATTAAAAAAATTAATGAAATATAAAAAAAAAAAAAAAATAAAAATCAAAATATTTTTTACTTTTAAGAAATTAGTAAAATTATTTCAAATTTTCTACTTACAGCAGCAGCTAATAGCCACAATTGCAACAATTATACGATGCATCATATGATTATATTAAATAAACAAAATATTTATTTGTATTAAAAGTTTTTATTTTTAAAAAATATATATCTTATTTTCTGACTACTTGTTTGTGCTGTGCTCTTTATGGAGTTTGAGCGTGGAATGTTCAGTTTTAGAGTTTTGAGTTACAAGTATGTCTTTCAAGGCCTACTAAATTTCAAAACTGTTGCAATGTTTATGCTCTCCTATAGTATTTGCTGTGAATATTCCACTTCTTATTCATTGAATATTTGCACGACAAAGTGTTAGAGCAAGAGAGTGACAAAGATAGAGAGTGAAAGAGATAGTGAGCAGCACATGTGTGGCAGAGAAGTGTGTAAAAAGTTTTTGATTTTGAATTCATTTTGGATTGTGGGCAACGCAGAAAAAAAATCACCAAAAAAAAGGAAACGTAAAAGTTGAGCTTATAAATTTCCAATCAATTTTTGTGCAGAAAATCAAACAGCACACACATTCCCACACACACACACACAGACACATACACAGCTATTACTTGATTAATAAATATTAGAAGCAAAAATTGGAAAATTCTCAGCGAGGCGCAAAAATGCAAACAAACGAAGAGCGAAATGCGATACATTTTGGCCAAATGCTTGAAACATTTACCAGCAACAAACACACACACATACATAACTAATATGAGAGAGTGTGTATGTGAAAGAGAGAGATATAGATAGATAGAGGGTGTGAAAGAGAGAGAGAGAGAGAGGGAGCTGTTGGACGGAACTAATTTTTGTGCTGCGCCTTCAGCCGGCATTAATAATGTAAAGTGCGTGCCTCAAATGTAAATTTTCAACGCTTCTGCGATTTCATAAGCTGCCGACATTTTCATATTGACACAAACACACACACACACACATACGCATACATATACATATACATATGTGTAACGGAGTCACAGGTGAGGCAGTTGAGCGACATTTTTGAGCCGAGTTGACACGCCCAGCATGGGGCGGAAGCACTTTACTTATCAGCTTATGGGAGCACCAAGTATGTAAATAACACAAAGGAGAAAGAGAAACACAGAAAGTAAGAGAGAGACAGAGAGAGAGAGAGAGATAGAGAGAGTCAGTGGAAGTGGGGGCAAGTGAATTGGCAGCTGAAACACGAAACTTGCCACTGTCTGGCATTGCGATTGGAATTGGAAGCGGCTGCTCATATAGATGCGAATGCCGTTGCTGCTCCACCTCCACTTCCACCACCACCTTCATCTCAATCTCCAACTCCATCTCCATCTCCGTCTTTATTTCAGTGTCCTTCTCTGTCTCCTGCTGCTGTTCATCAAGACGAGCAATTGCTGTTGCTGCTGCTGCCGTTGCTGTTGGTGCATTGGGATTTGCACATTGTATGCCCTCAGGCACAACGCTTTGCTGCTTATGCCCCCATTCCCCCCTACCCTAACAATAACACAGCCATACGCCCCCCCTCTTACCAAAATCCAAATAAACCCCACCTTTGTTGTTGTCGGAGTGTATTTAATATAAGTCGATTCGCTTGCTGGATTTACGTACGACAAGCGGCTTAAATATTTAAAATGCTCACGAGTTCATCTCTCTATGGCACGCCCTCTCTTTCTTTCCCTGTTCTCCGATGTCTGCTGTCTCTTTCCGAAAGCAATCAAAAGGGTTCGGCTAACATTTAATAAGCGAGAGCTGCTCAAAAACAACTGGAAAGTAGACATTAAAATTTTCTAAACATTTGGTTTTAATATTTTGCAACTACTTTTATGTAGTTATTAAGTATTTCTTAAAAATGTGTTTTTATTTTTTAAATCTGTCTTTAAAATTTAGTTTTAAAAGTTGTTTAATCAAAATTTTAAATAAATATTTTTTGGAATTCTTTTAAAAATTAAAAACAATTTTGAATAATTTAAAAAATAATTTTAAAAATTCTCTCTTGAAGTGTATTCCATTTCAAATATTTATAAATATTTTTTATTGTCTCCAACTAGTTCACAATTGAAAAGTATTTATTTTCAAATATTTTTTTTTTCATCTTCACCTAGTTAACAATTGAAATGTTTTTATTTACGATTATTTTTTTTATATCCAACTACTTTTGCAATTTAAAGGTGATTGCTTTTTATCAACAATTTTTTGAGCCACCCTCGCTGCTGTTGCCGTGGACTTCAAAAGGCGTCAACCTTAAGGCCACTGCCATTCGATTGCCTTGTCGATATTTATTAGAGCTACCCATGTTCAACAGTGGCCAAGTCCAAGGAGCAGGCAGGTCCAGCCTCAATTCGAGTCATTCAGTTCATTCCCATATTGCAGGGATTTGCGCGCAGACAGGCCAAATAAGTAAACAAAGAGTTCAGCAATAATTGGCCCCAAAATCAGTCCATACCTCTAGCTCCCTCACACACTCCAGTTGTTGTTGCTCTCTATGGCGTTGTCTGTCCCTTTCTAGGGGTTGCCTGCCAGACAAGGATTTGGGTGCAGGATTTGTCGTGGCCAGAACTTGACTTTGATCTTATGCTATGGCTGGCTGGATGGCTGGCTGGCTGGCTGGCAGGTGGTAGCGTGTCGCTTACAGCAAACATTTAATAAGAATTTCAGTTAGTTTGCCGTTGCCAAGGTGGCACACACACACACACACACACACACACACTCACACTGCTGCAGAGTAGGTGTGGAATGTTGTGCGTCTTTTGTGAACTCTCATTAGTTGGCTCGTTAATATTCCAATTGTTGACACACAAACTTTTCGGCTTGGCGACTTAGCTGTATAAAGCAATTTAATTAATAGCGTCCTTTTTGGCCCAATGTCCTCGCACTCTCTCTCTCTCTCTATCTCTGTCAATATCTCCATCTCACTCTCAGTACAAATCCATGGTCTCTTTCCCACTGCTTTACGTGTGCAACGTGCCGTAAACTTAATTAAATGTGCAAGTGTCGCGACTGAAGCACAAAATGAAGCAGCAATAAGCACAGTTTCAAGTGTGTCTCCACTCAACTTGACTCAAGTTGAGTCCTTTGACATGTGACAAAGACGAGAATAGCAGCTAGAAATCGTGGGTGGGGAAAGTACTATCAAACAGCATCTCACTTATTTTTCAAAATTTTAATACTACAAGCGATGATTGCAAAACAACCTCCACTTACTCTACTTAAACAAAAGCAGATGGCCCCCGATCCTCCTTCAACTCCAGTTGGTCTATATAAAAAACCGCGATTGACGGTTCACCGACTGCATTCCATTTATGTTTTTATGCATTTTCCAGTCTCCTGTCATTTTTTGTTTTATTTGATGTTAGTTTTTTATGTTTATGGTTAGTTGTGAAATTTACAACCAGAAACTGAAGGTTGCATATTTAGTTTATGCAAATATTATGAGCTCTGCTCTCAGCTCTAGTCAGATTCCCATCAAAATGAGATATGAGTTTTCCCAGCCAGAGTGCAAAATGCATGTTATAAGCCAAACAGACAGAGATAGCAACAAAAAAGAGTGAGACAGCATCACTGCATCTCATTATGAATGCCAATGAAGTGGAGTACGAGCGTAAACTATCATAATATCACTCAAGCTGCAGGCAGGCGGACAGAACTTATGAAAAGGGTACAAATCAGACATGAAACTCCCCGACTACATAAAATACTGCTGTAAAAATAATATTTATAAAAACTAAAAATATACAATATTACAAAGACGACCACATAACAAGTTATAATATAAATCTAAAAAACAAAGTGCTAATAAATTTATATACATTTTTTTCATTTTCTCTAAAATATTGGCCCGAATCAACTCCGGTAAAGTTTTTTATACATATTTTGATGTCAGAAATCGATTAGGCATCAAAAATTCCGATTCAAAGAATTTCACATTTTTTGACTTTTTATCAAGGGGTTAGTATGGAAAAATGCCCAAAATAGGTCCAAAAATTTTAAAGTGCCGATATGAAGAAATTTTGGATGCAGTTTCAAAATAGCATCAAAACCATTGTCAGAACTGCAATAATTTTGAAAATTGGTCCATTTTTAGCAAAGTTACAAGGGTTTTAAGTTTTAAAGTTACCAAAAATCGACATTTTGAATCTACTTTTTCACCATTTTGTCAATGATATTTAAAGTGTTTGATAAAATTAAATCAAGTACTATTTTTTATGTTCATTATGATTTCAGAAACAGATCTACTAAAATTTTTGGACGTGGGAAGAGATTAATTAAAGTTATGGCTCCTCAAAGTCGAGCGAATTTCCATTTTTTCGATTTTTTTGGACAATTTTTCACCTTTTTGGCCATATTTTATAAAATATTGGTCCAAATCAACTCCGGTAAAGTTTTTTATACATATTTTGATGTCAAAAATCGATTAGGCATCAAAAATTCCGATTCAAAGAATTTCACATTTTTTGACTTTTTATCAAGGGGTTAGTATGGAAAAATGCCCAAAATAGGTCCAAAAATTTGAAAGTGCCGATATGAAGAAATTTTGGATGCAGTTTCAAAATAGCATCAAAACCATTGTCAGAACAGCAAAAATTTTGAAAATTGGTCCATTTTTAGCAAAGTTACAAGGGTTTTAAGTTTTAAAGTTACCAAAAAACGACATTTTGAATCTACTTTTTCACCATTTTGTCAATGATATTTAAAATATTTGTTCGAATTAAATCAAGTAAGATTTTTTATGTTCATTATGGTGTCAGAAATAGATCTACTAAAATTTTTGGACGTGGGAAGAGATTAAGTAAAGTTATGGCTCCTCAAAGTCGAGCGAATTTCCATTTTATCGATTTTTTTGACAATTTTTCACCTTTTTGGCCATATTTTATAAAATATTGGTCCAAATCAACTCCGGTAAAGTTTTTTATACATATTTTGATGTCAGAAATCGATTAGGCATCAAAAATTCCGATTCAAAGAATTTCACATTTTTTGACTTTTTATCAAGGGGTTAGTATGGAAAAATGCCCAAAATAGGTCCAAAAATTTTAAAGTGCCGATATGAAGAAATTTTGGATGCAGTTTCAAAATAGCATCAAAACCATTGTCAGAACAGCAAAAATGTTGAAAATTGGTCCATTTTTAGCAAAGTTCCAAGGGTTTTAAGTTTTAAAGTTACCAAAAAACGACATTTTGAATCTACTTTTTCACCATTTTGTCGATGATATTTAAAATGTTTGATAAAATTAAATCAAGTACGATTTTTTATATTCATTATGATTTCAGAAATAGATCTACTAAAATTTTTGGACGTGGGAACAGATTAATTAAAGTTATGGCTCCTCAAAGTCGAGCGAATTTCCATTTTATCGATTTTTTTGACAATTTTTCACCCTTTTGGCCATATTTTATAAAATATTGGTCCAAATCAACTCCGATAAAGTTTTTTATACATATTTTGATGTCAAAAATCGATTAGGCATCAAAAATTCCGATTCCAAAAAATTCACATTTTTTGACTTTTTATCAAGGGGTTAGTATGGAAAAATGCCCAAAATAGGTCCAAAAATTTGAAAGTGCCGATATGAAGAAATTTTGGATGCAGTTTCAAAATAGCATCAAAACCATTGTCAGAACAGCAAAAATTTTGAAATTTGGTCCATTTTTAGCAAAGTTACAAGGGTTTTAAGTTTTAAAGTTACCAAAAAACGACATTTTGAATCTACTTTTTCACCATTTTGTCAATGATATTTAAAATATTTGTTCGAATTAAATCAAGTAAGATTTTTTATGTTCATTATGGTGTCAGAAATAGATCTACTAAAATTTTTGGACGTGGGAAGAGATTAAGTAAAGTTATGGCTCCTCAAAGTCGAGCGAATTTCCATTTTTTCGATTTTTTTAACCATTTTTTACGCCTTTGGCCATATTTTCTAAAATATTATTCTAAATCAACTCCGGTAAAGCTTTTTATACATATTTTGATGTCAGAAATCGATTAGGCATCAAAAATTTCGATTCAAAGAATTTCACATTTTCTGACTTTTATCAAGGGGTTAGTATAGAAAATTGACACAGAGATTTCCTACAGTGTTGCAAAAGTTGTTGAAAATATAATATCTTACTCATTTCGGGTTTTTTGAATAAATTTAAATATCTGCGGGCTCTTAAAGGGTTTTCGTATCCCTTTACGACATATGCCTGGAGACCATTTTCAATCAATTTGAATTGAATGCTGAGAGGGTGGGAGTAATATTTGTGTGTGAGTGTGTGTGTGTGTGTGTCTGGGGCTGACCGCATTATGTGACTGTGTCTCATTTGATTGGCGACGCCACGCCCACAACACACTGAGGCTTAAATCAATTTCAGTTCGTCCGCCTTTTCAGCTGCCATTGATTTATGGCCACGTACGGGAAAACTTTACCGAATTATATTTCAATTTCGCAGCGCAACAAAACGATAAAGAAACGTCAGTCTGCCAGAGGGTTCTATATGTACATGGAGAGAGTGAAAGTGAGGAGGGGGCAAGAGGGAGACTCCTTTTTTATTTTAGCTGAAAATACGTTAAAAACTTTTTGACAATTGACTTAAAAAGTTTTCAAGCCTGCCAGAAATTGAGTGCTTTTGTATACAAATAGGCTGAAATCAGAATGAAAATAGGTGGCACTGGGGTGGTTAGGGTATGCTGAGATAGGGTATGGGAGAGCGGGTGCCTTCACATTTATAAGGCTGTCGATGCCAAGGGCCGTCACAATCATGACAGAACGTCGGATCGTCAGCCTGCAGCACGCAGCGGAAGTAAACACATAAAACGGAAATGAAAATTCAATTATTTCGTTTGCGATTTGTTCCAACTTTTCTGTTTCTTTTCTTTGCTTTATTGTGTGCGCTTCTGTTTTATTTTTTTTTATTTTTATATATTGTTGCTTATTTGTTTTATACTCTGAAGTGTGTGTGTGTGTGTGTGAGAGTTGCAGGAATTAAGTTAACCGTTGTTGGCAGCGACCTGCATTGCATATGCATGCAACATGTCGCTTTAACCAAATTGCATTTGGCCCATTTTTGGGCGTCCGCTTTTTGTATTTGGCCAACAAGTTTGACATGTGAACACGTTAGACTGAAAGCCAATTTCAATCACAAATTTTTCCCTTTTATTTTTATATCATTTTTTTTTTTATTCTTGTTCGATGACTTTCCGAATATTTTGCGAGAATATTTCTGGCTCAATTGGGCAGCTTTTGAAATTAAATTATGCAAAACGTGGCAAGTGCAGCTCAAACTGGTTAGGTTTTGAAGCTACTGTATCGGCAACTTGAATGGTTACGATATTGACTAAATAGTTTGATTGTAGACAGACTCAAATCAAAATAATCCTAGTTTAAACAGAAATAAAAAAGAAAATACTATAAACAATGGAAAAGTTATTGTTAACATATGTATATATCGATATCAAAGATTTTTTTATAGGTACCACTTGAGGTTCTATACGTCGTTACTCCATCACTTCCTCTGGCTGAACTTGAGGCTTCGACCTTCGTGTCAATCTACAAAAATATGGACAAATCGATGGGCTGCTGTCTATCCAAAAAATGCTGCTAAAAAGCAGCAATACAATGTCAGCTGACAGTTTTTTTTCTGTTGCGGTGGCATGCAACACTCAGAGCAGAGCAGAGCAGAGCAGAGCAGAGAAGAATAGAATAGAGCAGAGTTACCCCCGTTGCAAAAGGTGATGCAAACACATGGCAAGTTGCTGTCTTTTGTGCCATGCTGACGTCTGTCATTTGCAACTGCCAACTCGCTGGGAGACTCCGAAGAGAGGCTGGGAAACAGATGAAAAGTAACAGGAAACGCAGCCAAGGGGCAGCAGATACAAAGACAAACAGACAAAGAGATAGAGAGAGAGAGAGATAGAGAGAGAGAGATAGAGAGGAACAAATGGAGTGGGAGCACGGGGGAATATTACAGTGAGAATGAAAGGTAAATGCCAAGGTGCATGCGATGACCTTTCGCTTTGCTGCGCTTGTCACTTCACTCTCCACTATCTCTCTTCACTCACTCTCTATCTCTCACTCTATCTCTTTCAGTTATGCTACCCCTGTCTGCCCTCGCTCTGTCAGCATAACAATACGCAGTTACAGTTGCAGTTGCTTTTGATGGTGATACGTGGCGTATACGTAATGTGGCAGCTGCATAACGTGCGAGAACGTAAATTTGCCACACACATGTGATAAATAAATGACGAAATGGAGAGCTTATTATATACATATTCAACATAATATTGTGTACGCACTCACATAATGTAAATGTTTATGGCCGAGAGGAATTTATTGAAATTATGGCAAATCGACTCGATTAACCATTGATTGTAATTCAATAAATCTGGACAAGAGTTTTGATAAGCTTTTAAGTGCTTTCCAACAGACTGTAATGCGATTTCATAAATTTTGCTGCAAAATGCATATCAAGTGAGCTCTCAAACTGTACTCAACTGGCAGAGAGCTGCCCAGACTGATGGATCAGCACCAGGACCATGACCAGGACAAGTGACATGGAGAGCAAATCGCCTGCAGCTTTTAGCTTGACTTGACTTGACTTGACTTGACTTGTTTTTGGCCATTATATGTAGTACGAGAACGGAGAGTATGACGTGCCTTTTCCTCCAAGCATCCCTTCAATCCCTATGCTTGCCATGTGTCCTTTCGGCATTGTGTCGTTGACAGGCAACCGAAATTGCCACAATTTGCGGCTATGTACAATTTGGCCACGCATCAATCTGAGAGCATGTTAACCAAAAAACCATTACAAACAAGCTAGACAATGTCGAGTGAAAGTATCTAAAAGAGAGGAGAGTGGAGAGTGGTGAGTCGGGGATGGGAGAAGAGCAGAGAGGCGCGAGTGTGGGGCACATAACAAAGCGGATGACATGTGCAGAGCGGAGCATTTCCGTTTCCGGTTGCGCTTTTGTTGAAACGATACAATACAGCATGCCAGAGAGAGAGAAAGAGAGAGAGAGAGAGGTTAAGTGAGAGAGAGAAGAGAGAGAGTGGAAAAAACAGCTAATTTGATTTGATGCGACGCGCATTACATTTGCCATTACACGTGGCGTATACGCAATAATTTCAAACTATGCCCAATTCCAATTCATGTTCTATCCCCACTTTCACTGCCCTTCTGTTGTCTGTCTCTGTTTTCTCTTCTTAAACAGCCGCATACCCAATTTAATATTTGAGAATTGAGTTGAGTTGAGTTTGGAAAAGCCGAAACAATTTCGAGAATTGTTAGTTTGGTTTTTGGGGCTTTGGCGCGCTGCCTTTGCCAGACTTGAAACTTAATTAACATTTGATTGATAAAGGTCACACACACTCTTACACACACACAAATACATATACACGAATAGACTCACATATATGGAGACGTGACTGTCTAACTGTTGTCGTTGTCTGCATGCAAATGAACATTTTCAATGCCAACGGCATCTCAGCTACTCTTGATTATGGTCTATCAATGTGTGTGTGTGTGTGAGTGTGTAAATATGTATGTGTATGTGTGCATGTACAAAATTTTAATTAGTATTATAAATTATTGCCAACGGTGTTGTAATTAAATGTGTGTGAGTTGAGTTGAGTTGATTTGAACACAGCCCAATTAAAATTGGAACGACACAACGACAATTGTAGAGAGACAGAGACAGAGAGACAGAGAGAAAGAGGGAGAGAGATAGACAGAGAAATTGCAATCAATCAACCAATTTGAGCTCAATGCTAATATTACGTTTAAATTTGCATAAAAAATCACAAAAATTTAGTGGCAATTGCCATTGATTTGATGATGGCGACCAATTCAATTGGCCAAAGAGATAGAAATAGAGATAGAGACAGCGACAGAGACAGCGATAGAGACAGAGCTCAAGATAGAGACAGATAGAGCAGACGTTCTATAGCTCTCACTAAGCTGCTTAGCCACTATCCACATCCACATTCACTCCCTCAACCTCCTCCCTCCTCTCTCGTGTCCCGCTTATGGCTACAAGCCTGGCTGATAGAAGTTTTAGCCACATGTGGCAATGGCATTGGCATTGGCTGAAAATTGCATTTTCCTTATCACTTTTGCTAGTGGAAGACAGTGGCAGGGCCAAGTGGCAACTAGATACGTGGCAAGTGGCAAAAGGCAAATAGTAACTACAGCAAGCGACAGATAAAGAGAGAGAGTGAGAGAAGTTGCACAAAGGCAACTTCAGAATTGAATTTGGTGAAAAGACTTTTTGAAAATGATAACTTGACTCGAGTTGACAGAGAAGAGACCCAGAGAGAGAGTCCAGAGTTGAGAGACAGCTATCGCTGAATACGTGTATTGAAGACGCAGCTCAATTTCAATCATCATTTGACGCACTTTATCATATGTATTAAAAATTTATTGATATTTGCCCAAAAGTGCCATAAAATACTTCAACAGCGAAAAGAAAGAACAACTCTCACTCAAAGTCAAACTCTCGCTCTCTCTATCTCCAAACAGACTCTCCTCTCCTCTGGCAAGGCTGAGGTTGAGACTGAGACAGTGGCATCAACGAAGGAGAAAATTCAATAAATTGCTTGGCTCGACATAAAATAATGCTGCATTATAGACTTGGCTCGCCGCTGGCACAAAAACCGCCAAATGTTGCCCTGGGGAGCACGTTACGACAGCAACAACAATCGGATAGACAGAGAGAGAGAGAGTGGAAGAGAGAAAGAGAGTGGGAGATACGTGAGACATACGTTAAGAAAGTCTCCTACCTTTTGGCCGCGATTTTCCTTCTGTTTTTCTTCATTTTGTTCTCTCTCTCTCTCTTTCTGCTGGTAATTCAAATTGTCGCTGGGCAGACAAAACAATGACAATCGAAATGGCAATGAAAGTGCCGTTGCTCAAGCAGAGGGGAGGGGGAGCGATAGAGAAGATGGCGGCAGCGGCTGTTATACCCACAGCATCGATTTCTATTTATGTTTTATGGGACGTAAAATGATTGAGCCAACGGAAGGCGACAATCGACACGAGCCAAAGACAACGCGGCATTGAAATGCGTATTAAAGTGCGAACAAAAAAAAAAACTGACAGGAATCGTTTCAAATGCTAGACGAGCAGATATCCTATATAGCTTAATTAAATTTTTTTTAAATATTATATATTTTTCATAGTAGACAAGACTTATATATTCATTTGTTTAATTTATTATTTCAATTGTCTTCATAAATACAATTTAATTTATAAGAAATTAATTATTTATTAAATATTTAAATTTTATTTTTTATTCATTATTATTTGCAACACCACCCCAGAAAGCTAATTCCAATTTCTCTTTTAATTTGCAGACTGTGATATAAGTTGTCAAAATTCTTATAATATATATTTTTTTGTATAATTTATTTCATATCTTTTTTAATAAAAGTTTATTCATTATATTTTATTTTTTGTTTTTTTTTTATTCAATTGAAATTGCCAGCAAAGTTCTGAAACGTATCTTATTTATATTTTAAAAACACTCTCCTTAAATGTTTTGCAGGATATATAACTCATACACACACTTATATACAGTTGTCAGATAAAGGCGTGCAATGGGCGTGTCCAAATGCGGCCGATATCAGCAAAACGTTTCTGACGTTCTCATATCGAGCGAGAAGCGAGCTGCCTCCCTTCCTTTCCCCCTTCGTCTTTGCCGCTGTGTAAATTACAGCTTCCGCTGCTCGCACGCACACTATCTCCATTTCTCTCTTTCTCACGCTCCCTCTCTTTCAGTCTTACCAACAGTCTCCCTCTCTTTTCTGTTACATATCACGCTTGGTTTTTTTTTATTTATGTGTGTTTTTGGCTGCCTTTGTTACACTGCCGCATATCTTGAAAAGTTTGTTGTGCGTGTGTTGTTGTCACGCGGGCTATCATCTTAAGTTGATGTGGTGTTAAATGTTGTTGTTTTTGTTGTTGTTGTTGTTGTTGTTGCTACACTTGAAATGATGAACTGACAGCAGTGTGTGTGTGCCCAGCCTGCCTCAAGTGTTAAACGATTTCAGCCGCATTTTGTCATTGCCCTCATAAGTATGCTATATTTTGTCTTCTCTTTAAGCGATATATATTATATATTAGAAAAATTGGATATTTTTTTAAGTAAAATAAAATTTTAATTTATATTTATTAAAAAAAAGAAAGTACAAAATATTGTGTACAATAGCAAGCCCTTAAAGAGAGCTTCTACAAAAAGAAAACAAATAACATGGTATCTATTCCTTCAAGATTTCTTGCATAATTCCATATTATTACTCCTGTTGTTCAAATTGTTGAAATAATTATTATTGCAGGACTTACTCGAAAATGCTTAGGTTGATTTTTAAGTATGGCAGTCTTAAGCTGCATCGATTGACACTCGATGCGCATCTGATGTCAAAGCAACTTGAATATATGTTTGTTGTGAATTGTTAACCCTGGCTAATGACTTGTTACTTAAGCCATATCTAGTATTTGTTTTGGTCCTGTCCCTCAAATTCATCGATCAAACTTTGCCGATGTCTCGCAGAGTTCCAAGAACTGAAAGCGAACAGAAATGGAGCTCTGAGCTGAGTTGAGCTGAGAGATGGCATACTAAGTAACATTAATGACTAAATAATTGATCGAGAAGCAATCGGGAATAAAGAGGAATTAGTCTCGTTGTCAAAAATGTTATTTCAACATAAAACAGCAAAGGGAGTTTCAAGTAGTGAGAGGGGAGAGGAGAGAAGAGGAGTGGCATTTCAATTTGCTAGAACAAAAATGCCGCTAAGCGGCTTACGGTTTTCGTTTTGACCTCATATGTGAGAAGGTGTACTCTACCTCTCCCCCTATATCTCATTTTACTTCTCTCAATCTCCCTCTATGCGTGTGTGCGTGGCTGTGTGTGTGTATGCGTGTATGTGTGTGCAGCTAAGTGAATAAAAATCTTTTTGCACAATTCATTAAACGCAAATTATGCCCCAGAGATGGTCGAAGTAGGCGGAGGACAGCGTGTGTGTGTTTTGCCCTTTGCTGTCTGTGTGTGTTTGTGTGTGTGCGGTGGGAGAAAGAAGGGGAGTTATTTGTTTGCCAGGCACACGCGAGGCATACCAATTCACAACACAAGTAAAAGGATTCGCACACACACAAAAACACACACATGCGTCAGACGTTGGTTAGCACTTTGGTGTCTGGTCAAAAAGACAATGAACCCCCGGCAGAAGGCAAAAACCGAAAAAGCGCAAAACAAAGAAATACAAAAAAAAAAAGAAAATAGAAGAGGAACACACAAAATATGGCCAACATAACAACAACAATGGTAGATGAAGAAGAAGGAGAACAGAAACCTATTTGCCATGTACAAGTGAAAAAGGTAATAAAGCGCACTCGCCAAACGCCATTTTGACCGCAGCTGCAAAGGGCGGAAGATGATGGGGATGAGGAGCAGAAGAAGCAGCAGAAGCTGTAGAAGATGTTTGTTAGAGATGGCGTGTGAAACGAAGTGTCAGTTGCCTCTGCACATACCCTAACCAAGTCATAAATTGTGCAGACTGCATCCCTCAAAAACATATGTGCAGACAGACAGTAATATTAAGTATACGCCATGGTTGAACAGCTGCTCACAGCATTGAGAGAAGACCAATTAATCAACAGAAATCAGCATATCATAGTATAGAGTATGTGTTAGTCGGATAGTTGGACTTGGAACTGACCGCAGGAAATGGCCGAGCCGAGCCGCAGATAAATAAAAGTTGACAGCAATTTATTGTCACACTTAGCGATAGACAAAGCAAGCTGAGATAGCGATGATATGGCTGTTCGGGGGGCTGCCAGCAAACTGGGCGCGTGTTGTGGGCGTGGCAGGTCAAGCCATTGCTGTTATGTAAATGTAGCCACAGCAAACACAAAATTTGGGGTCGGCTCACGTTGCGTATACGCAACGTTGCAACATGGCTTTGAAGCGAAATTTGCATTGACGTCATGAGACTGCATTGAGTTGAAAACGAGCCGAGGCCACAATCAACCAGAAAGTGAAAGTGAGTAAGAAAGAGTGTCGGAGTGGGAGAAAGTAGAGGGGAGAGAAGCATAAGTGTAAAAGGTAAGATAAGTTTTGTTTCAATTGCGTTTCGTTTGCATTATTGAACCACTTGGCATTGTTTTTCAATCGTTTTACGGCAGAGGCCATGCAATATTTATAAGCTGATTGCTGCCTGCCATAACCAGCAAACAACAACAACAACAACAACAATAATAACAATAAAAACAATAACAATACAGAAAAGTACAAGGTGGAACGCACAATTACATGGTTGACAATCAGAGTTGGCAGACGAACAGACAGGCCTCAGATAGAAGCAGAAAGAAAACCATACTCTCACACTCTCACTGACAATCAATGACAGTCCTGACAGTTCTCACTCTTTCTCTCTCTCCCCATCTATTTCTTCTATTTTGTTTTTGTCTCTTTCTGTCTCCCTGCTGGCTTTGTGGTATTCCCAGCTGAGGCATTCTCTGCACTGTGGCAGCATCATTTGTTGCTTTTGACGTTTTGCGTACATTTAGAAAATTGGTATGGGAAAACTATTTTTCAACAGGTGAAACAGCAACATTTGTACTGCTATTCCTGTCTCCCTCCAGCCCCCACTACTTTCTGCATTTTCCGCACTTTTCTCTCTATATTCATTTTTGACCACTTTCACTTTGAGCCTCGAAGTGCTTGACAAATACTTGTTTGTAAACTCGAAATATTTGCCTTTGTTTGTGCAGCATAATATCGATATCAATGGGAATTAGAGTATAGGTCAAGGGGTGTATGGAGGGAGGGGGGAGGGGTTGTTTGCAGGTACAAGTCAAAGTCAAAGGCACAAAAAGAAGTTTTTCAGTTTTATTGGATTGTATTGAAAAAAACGGCGCAAACATACGAAACACGAGGCAACAATAAATTTTGCAGCGCATACTTCAAATGTCAAATGCGGCAGCGATAAAAATTTCTATATTGTAAAACCAATACACACACACACACACATACACACATATGCAACTTTAAAGGATGGAGAAGAAGAAGCAGGACCTAAAGAGCCTTAACTCTACTTTGCATTGCCCTTTTGTTGTTGCTGGCCATTCAGTGGCTTTGACAGTTTTTGCAATTTATATTTATTTTACCAGCTGCACACACACACACACAGACACACACACACAGACACACACATAAACACATACACTCTCTCTCACACACTCTAGTAGTTTTACAATTGGTGCTGCAAACTGGACTCGTGCATAAATTTAGATAATCATGGCAGCTTCCTGTTCAGTATGTCTGCCCTGTCAGAGCCAAGTTTTGTGGCCCCGCTCTCTATCTCTCTCTCTCTCTCTCTCTCTATCTCTCTCTCTCTCTCTCTCTCTCTCTCTCTCTCTCTCTCTCTCTCTCTCTCTCTCTGCCCCCCTCCCTCTCTATGAACCACATAATTTATGGCTTAAATATTGACAGCATACGCTGAGCGTTAATTGAAGCCAAAGCTGCCGCCATAAAGTTGATCGAATTTAAGCCAAGTCAACTGCTGGCTATCAACATGGTTTTGGCCATATTCTTAGCTGAAATTGACAACAAATTGTATTAATTGTCTGTGACAACGTTACCGTCTAATCGAAGGTCAACCGAAAGTGGTCAAGGCAACTGAATGGCTTAGCCCAGATTTTCAGCCACATATAGGGCCAATGTTGTTGGCTTGTTGGCCACTAAGCACGCAGCTTATGGCCAACAACAATACGAACAACAACAACAGCAGCTAAATTATTTGCATAAGTACTCGAGATACATTTGTGGTTCCATTCTGAGTCTGAGCCCATGCTATTGGCCAGGTCACGAAATGCCACCGAGTTGAGTTCATTTGCTGGAACTGCGGCACGTGCTGCTCATATTTAAAGCCACACAAACACACACACACACCAATACACACACACTCACTCATAGATTGTGATCATTGGCCATTAGCATTGGCAACAGATACAATTGACCATTGTTGACCAGGGCTTACCATTATAATGGGTCCTTTTTGGTCCTTTTCCGATTCCGTTGCTCGACTCATCGTTGGATTCCCAGATTTTAATGCCACTTTAATACAATTTTTATGCATCGCTTCCAAGACTCCACAGTACGTGCCTAAAATGCCCAGCATTATTTCAAATCAATGATTTGACATATTCCCAAATAAAAAGTCTGACTGTTCAATACATGCTCACAAATTGGAAAAAAATAAAGAGTGGTAGAATTTCAGTTAACACCAAATGACAGCGAAAATTTCAATAATATTAAAGAAATTCTGTATATAAAAGAATGAAAAAAATATCGATTGATTTTTGCTTGTTTATTAGTAATAGATAAGACATAATGCGTTATATGAGCTTATCATAAATAAACAGAGCAAATAATTCAGATACAATAAGAGAGAAAGAAAGAATAAAAGAGAAAGAGAGTGAGAGAGAGAGAGAAGTTTAAGGCTTCTGAGAGAAAACCACATTATATGATATGATATAAATACAAAATATGCTCATCATCAGAAAAATCTCTTTTACTTTTATCTGATTTTTTTTTTAATTTCCTAGAAACCCATGAAATTAATAGAATAAATTTTAGCATGCTTTAAAAATATTGCCATATTTTTGTTTTAAAATTACTGGCAAAATTTTCAGCTTCTGCTTATTGCTCCCACTTATTCTTAAGTTACTTTTGGGCATAATTTGCATTATTATTTTAGAATTTTTTGTACTTCCCCATTTTCAAGTCTCTTTGGTGTTAAAAAGTTTATAACTTGGCATAATTTTTACAATGTTAAGACTTACTTTAGAACTAAAGAATTTAATTTGCTTTTTTTTTTGACTTGACAATTGGCTTAGCTAATTAATTTAATTTAATATGAAGCGGCATATACAAATTAGCCAGCTAAAAAAATTAAATAAATGAGACTGAAAAACTTTGTTCGGGCAACTTTCACTTCGACATCAAGTGGCATGCCACAGCCGCAAAGTCTGAGTTGAGTAGTTTGTTGAATGGATTTTTTTACTCACCGACAACATGCGAGAGACACATAATTTAAGTTGTTGTTAGTTGACAGACTAATTAGTCTAAAAATATGGATCAAATTTCTCTCTTTCTCTCTCTTTTGCTAAATTTATTATACGTAGTTCAGTTTTTACTTCACGCACTTAGAATTAATATTCGAAAATGATTTCAAATTCAGTATGAAACTACTTTTTGCTTCTGCCATGCACCAAGACAGTAAAGTTGTTGCAGTTTCCAGGATTCGGCTTAAGTGGCACCACAGAATTATCGGGCTCCTGGACAGGAGTCGTCAACTTAACATACTCAGTGTACATGATGTTCCCAAGAACAGCCACAGCAGCTAGAAGAGGTCTGGCATTAACAGAATATACTTGCTGGAGGATAGTAGATTCATACCTGTCAATCCCCAAGGCAGCAATACCCAAATGAAGGATCCGTATCCGTTGATCACATTATCCGACCAATGCCGCCAACCCGCATAGAAGATGGTGATGCAAGAATAGATGGTGACCAACAGCCAAGCCAGTATACACTTATCCTTATGCTGGTCATGAGCTCTGAGTATGCCAAAGATCAGCATAAAGATGGCTCCCAACTGCAATGGATTCATGACATCCAAGTGATAATGAGCTAATAACAAAATAATATTGATAGGGAATCATAATTATAAGTATTGTAAAATTATTATAAATTATATTTATTATTATTTTCTAACAATTGTTGGGCGCGGCATTGGTTATCATGACCAAGGCGAAGGCCACAATGCCAATGCCCATCTGTTGATTCCTCTTGCTCATCCACATTGCTGCCCAACGAATCAATTGAAACTGAAGCAACAGTTGAGCAAGAGGCATATACTACATATATGATATGTCTGGCTCTCTCAATTGTATGCTATATATAGAATTCTAAATTTATTTCAAACTCTTTTCTCTCTTCCAACGGCAACAAACTCTTATCTTAGCTTTGTATGGATACTATGAGAGTGTCTGTCTTGGGTAACCTGTAGGCGGGAGGAGCTTCTCTCGGCTCCAACACATTGCTGGGCACTTGCAGCGTAGTCATCGTTGAGTGTCTGGTTAGCTCAGCGTATTCCAGATATATCCAATACATCGAATAGCCAACAATCACTACAAATTGAAATTGAAATTGACATAAATTATACACAATTATAAACAAAATTCAAATTCATACCAACTGCAGCAACTTCTGCGGCAAGTATGAGCAGAGACAGAAACAATTCGCTGATGTATTGGACAGAAAAGTCATTCTGCATGTAGTTGAGACAACCATACACCAGGCAGGTGAATACAGCCACAGTCGTGTCCAGCCAGAAGAGCAGGAACTTATCCTTGTGCCGCATATCCTTCTTGAAGGTGCCGATCAACAAGGAGATCGTCGCCGGCACTTGCAGCCACCGCACCACAGCAATGAGGCACTCCACTGCATAGGCACCAATATACCAATAGTGGTAGGAGAAGGTAAGCGTAATCATGGTCAGGCCCAGCACAGTGACACCAATGGCCATGTGAATGTGCTGCTTCTGGAGCTTCATTTCGCGACGAAGTTTCGAATTGTAATGCAATTCGATTTTCAACTTGTAATATATACATATAATATTTACTAATCATATCTGTCAGCAATCAGTAGATTACTTTAGTGATAAAGAAAAATATATTGACAGAATGATAGAGATAGAGTGTGTGTAGAGAGAGAAAATGCTATATTCAAAAAAAAAAAAAAAAATTAATAATTAAAAAAGATTTAAGTTTTAGATTCAAAATAAAAATTCAAATAAAATTTGAATTGACATTTTTAAAATTTTTTAAATTTCTTTTAACACTTTTCGCTCTCTCAGATACCTTAATGCACAAAAAAAAAATTTGGAAATTTATCTTACAGGAAATACTGAGATATTTTTAAGAATTGTGCGTAGTATGAGAAAAGTTGTAATATTTTATTAGAAGCAAATAAATTCAAAATTTGTAATTGATTTTTCTTTTTTTTAATTTAATTACTTAATGTAATTCCAATTGGCAAATGGAAATATTTCACTTAAATTTGGTTGATTATCTTAGCTTTGTATGGATACAGCCAGAGTATCCGATGTGGGCATGATGTATGCGGGAGGAGCTTCCTTCGTCTCGATCACATTGCCTGGAACATGGATGTCTGGCACTCTCAGGGTAGTTATAGCTGGGGATTTGGTCAGCTCGGCGTATTCCTTGTATATCAGGTACATGGAATAGCCAACAATGCCTACATAACGAAGCAGTTTAAAATTAATCAGTTGTTAGAATTAATCAAACCTAGATAGAGTTCTTACCAACTGCAGCGATTTCGGCTAAAAGTATGATAAGCGAGACCAGAAAATCGCCAAAGTCCCAGGAAGAGAAGTCGTCAAACAAGTAGTCAAAGCAGCCATAAACCAGGGAGGTGAACACGGCCACAGTCATGATCAGCCAGAAGAGCAGGAACTTATCCTTGTGCTGGGGGTCCTTCTTCAAGGTGCCGAAGAGCAAAGAAACCGTTGCCGTCACTTGCAGGCATCGCACGACAGTGAAGAGATTCTGCACTGCAAAGATCCAATTGTAAATTGCAATGAATTTAAATTGAATTGGAATCCAATGAATATATAATAATTACTACTGTAGTCGTAGGCGAACGAGATCATGGTCAGGCCCAGCACAGTGAAGCCTATGCCCACATGGATGTATTTTTTTTGGCACTCCATTTCACAGAGACGTGTCGAATTGAACTGAAGTTCGAAACTTAGATTTCCAATATATATATATATATATCAGCGATATCTGGTCAACAGCCGATTAGA
The DNA here is from genome assembly GCA_018150725.1 of Drosophila quadrilineata. Classification (NCBI taxonomy): domain Eukaryota; kingdom Metazoa; phylum Arthropoda; class Insecta; order Diptera; family Drosophilidae; genus Drosophila; species Drosophila quadrilineata. The sequence goes on from JAECWN010000407.1 coordinate 5,858,045, forward strand.
TTAGTTAATATGGGTAATTGATAAGTAGAGTGAGTGAGGCATATAGTGTATGAGCGAGAGAGAGAAGGCTTATCTCTGGTGATTAGTTGGCAGCTATTGGTGAGGGCATGTCTATTGATATACTATATGTATATACATATACCATAGTACAAGAATTCCATTCTCTCTTGTTGCCAAGAATTCTTTATGCGGAATAATTACGTGCGTTGCTTTTGGGCCAAGCTTGTGGCATATTAACTTTTTGGCAACTCATTTGACCAAAAAGTTCAAAGTTGCATTCATAAGAAATGCAATTGGCCACATATACACACACACACACACACACACACACTCACACACACATGCTCACTTTTCTTTCGCACATGAAAAGTTCATAAAGCAAAATTGTATGCATAACTAAATCATACACATGTCTGACTCTGTCTCTTTCTTGTGCTCTCTCCCTATCTCTCTCTCTCTCTCTCTATTTGTTTTTCTCTCAGGCACATTATAGATTCTTGTTCATTTGATAGCCGAACTTTGGCTATTTGTGCATAGAAAAGTTTTTTTCTTTGGTGATTTTCATCTTTTATTTTTGGGTTTTAGTTTTAGTGGCAATTATTTTTAGATTTCCATTTGCCAACACTTAAATTGCCCAAAATGGCCAAATTAACAGGTGCAGGGGGGGCGGTTGTGGGCTTTAAGAAAATGTTCTTCAATTTAATGAAGAATAATTTTTGTTTTGCAAGTTTTTTGCTACCAGTTTGGAGCCCAACTTGATCACAACTTTTCGAACAAATTTAAGAGTTTTTAATTAAAATTTGTTTGCCAAACCAAAGTGTGGGTGTGTGTGTGTGTGTGTGTGAGTGTGTGTATATATTTGGTGTGTATGTGTGTGTGTGTTCATAAGCCATTACACAAATTTGGCAGGTGCGTGACGTCACTGGAATGCGTAATTTATGAATATTTGTAATTAACATCCCCCACTAAAATCATCATAAATTTCATCTAATTGCATTTTTATGATGTTCAAGTTGTTGCTCTCTGCAGAAACCTATGGCAGTTGGAGATGAATGTGAGGCAAAAAAGGCAGGTGAAAAGCTTATAAATAAAAGCAACACTGAGTCAACAGGCCGTTGAAACTTGTCTGTTGACGGCCGTGATAAAATGCTGCAGAGATGCCAGAGAAAGTTACTAAACATAAGATATATACATATGTATGTATATAAAAAGCGCTTAAATTAAGGAAAACGACTGCTGATAACAGAGGCTGAGTTAAGAATTAACTTGTTTAAATAATTACTTTCTGCTTAATCAATAAAATCTAATTCTAAATAATATTTATTTCCAATCAAAACGATTTTAACGAATATATTTGTAGTGTGCGCATATATCGTATACATACTGTAGGGTACACGTATGTCGACTACGTGCATATACCGAATACACACTGAACTTATGTGCAGACACAATTACTGCAATTTAAATAGTCACTCTGTTGTTACGATTACCAACAAACACTATGCCAGCATACGTACGTACATAGATCAGCGCACACAACAACTCCGCTCAGCATAGCCCAAAGAAGAGCCACCGATAGAGATAACGGTGTGTAAGCTCGCGAGCGCTGCCCTCAAGTCCTCAAGCATCGCTAAGAAGTATAAGGCAGAACTTTCTGTAATCGCAGCGGCTTACCGTTATTTCTATCGGTGGTCCGTCTCATTTCAATGCAGGTGCTCGAATTGCAGTCGATCTGCTGCCAGCCTCAGCTGCAGCGCTGCGTAGCCTAAGCTAGCTATGTACATACAAACATATACATATGTATAAAAGCTAGCTATGTACATACATATGTATATATAAGGCGCTCTTGTAATATGTAATAAAATCAATTCATCTCTATCTTCGGGGAAGCAACATACATACAAACATACTATATATGTATGCATATGGTTGCTATCTAAAATAAATAAAGAATTGGGCAACAACCACTAAAGCTGCTCAGAAAATCACATCATAAAATCAGTTACACTTTAACCTCCACGACATATTACTATATTAAAAGCTATCTAAACTAACTCCAATAAATTAATTACAGAGCATTTAATTATGAAATTCGGCTAGGCGTTAATATATTAACAGAAATGTGAAAATGTTCTAAATTGATTGATTTTTGGAGAAGTTATGAGATACGATATTCTCAAAATAACAATTTTATTTTTCAATATTTTGACATTTTAGCCAATATTTTCTAAAATATTCATCCAAATAAAACGCGGTAAAGTATTTCTATGTCTATTTTGATGTTAGAAATCGAATGGGGACCAAAAATTCCGATTTCGAAATTTTCACATTTTTTGACTTTTTGGCAAGGGGTTAGTATGGAAAAATGGCAAGAAATGGTCAAAAAATTAAAACAACCTATATCGAAAAACTTTTGATGCAGTTTTAAAATTCCACAAAAACCATTGACAAATCTGAAAAAAATTTGAAAATCGGTTGATTTTTCGCAAGGTAATGACAGTTTGAAGTTTTCCAACTACCACTTCTCTCAAGAATAGCCCATTTTTGGGTCAATTTTTCACATTTTTGGTCATATTTTCTAAAATATATATCCAAATTAAGTGCTGTAAAGGATTTTTATATCTATTTTGATGCCAGAAATCGAATGGAGACAAGAAATTCCGATTTCCGAATTTTAACCATTTTTGACTTTTTAGCAAGGGGTTAGTATGGAAAATTGGCAAAAAATGGACAAAAAATTAAAACAACCAATATCGAAAAATTTTTGATGCAGATTGAAAATAGTATAAAAACCATTCACAAAACTGCCAAAATTTTGAAAATCGGTTGATTTGTGGCTAAGTTATGCCAGTTTGAAATATACAAATTACAATATTTTCAAAAATCCCATTTTTGAGTAAATTACTTACATTTTTGGCCATATTTTCTAAATTATTCATTATTTATTTTTGATGCAGTTTCAAAATACCATAAAAGCCTTTGACAAAACTGCAAAAATTTTGAAAATCGGATGATTTTTGTCGAAGTTATGGCAATTTGAACTTTCCAAGTACCACTTCTCCCAGAAATAACCCATTTTTGGGTCAATTTTTCACATTTTTGGCCATATTTTCTAAAATATTCGTCCAAATTAAGTGCTGTAAAGTATTTTTATGTTTATTTTGATGCCAGAAATCGAATGGGGAGAAAAAATTCCGATTTCCGAATATTAACAATTTTTGACTTTTTAGCAAGGGGTTAGTATGGAAAAATGGAAAAAATGAACAAAAAATTAAAAACACCAATATCGAAAAATTTTTGATGCAGATTGAAAATAGTATAAAAACCATTCACAAAACTGCCAAAATTTTGAAAATCGGTTGATTTGTGGCAAAGTTATGCCAGTTTGAAATTTCCAGCATATAATATATTTAAAAACCCCTCTTTTTGAGTCAATTTTTCACATTTTTGGCCACATTTTCTAAAATATTCGTCCAAATTAAGTGCGGTAAAGTATTTTTATGTCTATTTTGATGCCAGAAATCGAATGGGAAAAAAAAATTCCGATTTCCGAATGTTAACAATTTTTGACTTTTTAGCAAGGGGTTAGTATGGAAAACTGGCAAAAAATGGACAAAAAATTAAAACAACCAATATCGAAAAATTTTTGATGCAGATTGAAAATAGTATAAAAACCATTCACAAAACTGCCAAAATTTTGAAAATCGGTTGATTTGTGGCTAAGTTATGCCAGTTTGAAATATACAAATTACAATATTTTCAAAAATCACATTTTTGAGTAAATTACTTACATTTTTGGCCATATTTTCTAAATTATTCATTATTTATTTTTGATGCAGTTTCAAAATACCATAAAAGCCTTTGACAAAACTGCAAAAATTTTGAAAATCGGATGATTTTTGTCGAAGTTATGGCAATTTGAACTTTCCAAGTACCACTTCTCCCAGAAATAACCCATTTTTTTGTCAATTTTTCACATTTTTGGCCATATTTTCTAAAATATTCGTCCAAATTAAGTCTGGTAAAGGATTTTTATATCTATTTTGATGCCAGAAATCGAATGGGGACCAAAAATTCCGATTTCCGAATTTTAACATTTTTTGACTTTTTAGCAAGGGGTTAGTATGGAAAAATGGGAAAAAATGGCCAAAAATTAAAACTCCCAAAATCCAAAAATTTTTGATGCAGTTTCAAAATACCATAAAAACCATTGACAAAACAGCAAAAATTTTGAAAATCGGATGATTTTTGGCTAAGTTATGGCAATTTGAAATTTCCAGCATATAATATATTTAAAAACCCCTCTTTTTGAGTCAATTTTTCACATTTTTGGCCACATTTTCTAAAATATTCGTCCAAATTAAGTGCGGTAAAGTATTTTTATGTCTATTTTGATGCCAGAAATCGAATAGGGAGAAAAAATTCCGATTTCCGAATGTTAACAATTTTTTACTTTTTAGCAAGGGGTTAGTATGGAAAACTGGCAAAAAATGGACAAAAAATTAAAACAACCAATATCGAAAAATTTTTGATGCAGATTGAAAATAGTATAAAAACCAATTGACAATACTGCAAAAATTTTGAAAATCAATTGATTTTTGGCAATGTAATGGCAGTTACCATTTTTGCAAAATCCCATTTTTTTAGTAAATTTCTCATATTTTTTGTCATATTTTTATATCTATTTTGATGACACAAAAATAATGGAGTCAAAAAATTTCAATTTCAGAATTTTCACTCTTTTACTGTTTTTTAGAAGGTGTCAAAATTGACGAAATCTCAATATAGTGAAGTTTTATTTAAAAAAATAAATATATGCGAATGGAAAAAAGTTCATTAACAGATATAAAAACTATGAAATATGGTACTGTTAAGTAATGGCTGCTTCTGCTTCTATATTTGAGGACACGTATGTACTTAGAATATACCATGTTAATACATACGTGTACTTAATATATACTATGTTAATACTTACGTGTTCCCAAATATTGTTTAATCAAGTAATTTTTAGTTATATAGTGAAATTGTGAGTTACCGTTCCGTGTAGATAATCACGTTAATTGTTGTTAGATTAGTTAAGCTTTTGTTTGTGTTTTTCAATTGCGTTTTTCTGTCACATTCCAAGAAGAGAAAAATAAATAAAAACTTTTGTTTATTATTTCGAGCCATTGCTTTGTTCCGATTTTGTTTCGATTCTTCACAAAAGCGATTTGTTTGTTTTTTTTTTGTTTTCATTGTATTTTACTTTTTGGTATTTTTTGATAGTATATTAATTTGGTTGTTTTATTAGGCGTGAATGTAAAAATCGAGCAAAGTTTGGCCATGAGCAAAGTATTCTTGGCCAAAGGCATTCTCTTATTCTTACTCATTCTCTCTCTCTCTCTATCGTTTTCTCTCTCATTGTACCCCATTTTCCACCTTTCTTGTCCATTGATTATCCAAGAATCAAAGGTGTGCGGTTAAGGTCAAGAGGGACGATGAAAGAGGGAAGAGGTTGTGACGGTGTGAGTTGCCTTGTCTGATAAATGAGTCAATGTGCAGCAAAGAGGGCATGATTTGGAAACTCGAATAAGTGAAGGGGGGTGGTGGGGAAGATATTGGAGCATGTGGCTAAAGTATCAGCTGAGGAATTGAGGCCCATGAAATGCTGCTCATTTATTTCATTTAAATGCGCATTTAAATCTATTTAAAAGTCCACATGAGCCGGGCACAAAGCCGAAGAGACAAAAGCACAGAGAGAACTCAACTCAACTCAACTGAACTCATCTCAACTCAGCGCATACACACACACAATCACACACACATAAAGGACGAATAAAAGACAAGGCAAGACAGGACGAAGGAGAAGAATAACCTCAATGCAGTGCGAGTTCAGTTCTCAGCATGATTTAACGATAATGAAGGTATTTACGAGTTTAGCCTTAGTCTGGCAAAAGCAAAACTCATCATAATGCCGCCAGCTACAGCAAAAGGTTATACACTCAACACACACACGCACACACACACACACACACATAGATATGGAATTGTATACGCATGTCCTGGCACTTGTAAGATGTTAAGCAGGAAAAAAGTTGTTCTTTTTTGTTGTGTTGTTGTCGCCGTTGATAAGGACAATGACAATGACAACTACTCGATGCGATAGCAGGCTGAGCAAACCACCTGAAGACCCACTCAGAAACTGGCTACAACTTTTTGCTACCATATATCCTTGAGCCTAGCTAACACACACACACACGCATACACATACAGAGATATATTCTCTTACAGAGTCATAATGCTGGCAAAGGGAGCGAATGTCAACGCACATTGTGCGCTAATAAAATTTAATTTGCCATAAAATCTAACACACATTTTGCAGCTCACAATCCAAAATCCTCGGCTATATATACACACACATATATATGTATATAAATATATAAGTATATTTTATAGCTGTAGGTGTGTGTTTGTCAGTCATAAAACGGCGTCAACATAATTACAAACGAATTTTGGAAAATGGATATATTTTATTTTCCAATTTATGACTGCCTGCAACTGAAACAATTTCAGCAACATTTTGGGCATTTTAGTGCCTTTTAATATTAAGCAGCTGCATTGAATTCAAATTAGTTACCACCCCTCCATCACGAGAAATCTACCACCCACTTTTTACTTCCAGAAAAATATGAAATTCAAAAACGATAAATCAAAACTATGCAAATGCCAAAAAACTGACCCACAAATGCTCTGGGAATATTAATATAAACTTTTCATTAATAATACTAATATTTGTCAATTAAAATATTTTAAGGATAACGAGCAAACCAACAGCATGGCAAATTGTATGACATTTAGCTGCAAATTGTTATTTAATGTTTTTCAATTAATTATAATTTAATTATAGTTGGCAAATTTTGCTCCATGAAAATACCTTCAACTGTTTTTCCAACTCAATCTTCACATGAAATTCGAGTTTATATACGAATTTTATGATGCTGCCTTCAGAGTAAATCCAGTTGCCGCCACCTCCAAGTTACGCGCGTTTTATTGCCACAGCCAAGAGGCAGTAGTGGCAGCAGCCAAAGTCACTCTTGCAACACATGCCACAAGCATGATCCTTTCTTTCGTTTCTTACGCTTTCAGTTGCAGTTGATTAGTGACGGACTTCGATTTGTGAGAGTCCTTGACTGTGGCTAATGGCCACCGATTCTCACTCTCCACCTGTCTTTGGCTGTTGGCCAAAAGTGCTTTTTGGCTGGCAGCCTCCTGCTGATTGCACCAGAATACTATGATTTCTTTTTTTTTGGTTTTTTGTGGCAACTTGCATTAGGCAAAGTGATGCCTGGCAAAGACAATGAATGCCTACAAAGGCGGCAGTTTGTTGCCGGCATATGCGGCGTATACGCCATGTGGCATTATGCCCAAGGCATTTGCCATAGTTCTTATTGTTATTGTAGATTTTCAATTATAATTATTAACAGCTTCCAAATGCATTTGCATTTGCATTTGCTCTGGGGATTCTCAGTTTTCTCTATGTTTCTTTTTTTTGTAGCTCAGCTGAGCAAATGCACTTGATGCTTGCACAATTTCCTGTCCGTGCGCCATTTTCATTGTCCTTGCGCGTTGCAGCTTGTTGCTGACGTTGCCTTCCTGTAGTTGCCTACTTGTAGTTGTTTTAAGTATGTTGTTTTCTTTTTTTTTTCCACCCCTTTCCAATGCAGGTACTTCTAGTTTTGCTTCATTATTTTTTTTTATGATTTCTTTTCATTGCTTTTTTAGTTCCATCTTTTTTTTTGCTGCCCGAAAGGCAACTTTTAACATTTAATGATGCTGCTTTGTATTTTAATACGCTTTGCCTGTTCGCCGGCTTCTACTACCTTCCAACCCCACCTCCCCCTGCCACTACCACCTTCCCCAACCCGCTCTGTCCACGCCCATTTTGCCAGTGTCGCCCAGTGTATGTCCTGCCGACAGACAGCACGTGCCATAAGCGCTACTTTGAAAAACTTTTAAGTAGACATGCAACGTGGCCAACCTGAAGCTCTCAACTTTCCCTTTCTCGCACTCTCTGCCTTTTTTTTCTCTTTCTCTCTCTCTCTCTCTCTTTCTATGTCTCTCGCATTCTCTCAGTCTGTCATAGTGCTTTAAGTTGTCTACTCAGTTCCAATTTTTTGCGCTGCCTGCTGAGCCTGCGAAAGGTGTTTGCAGCAATTTGTGTCAGAAGGATTCGCAACTGTCCATGTCCTTGACCAACTCTCATCCTCTCTCTTTCATTATATATTATGTAGTATACTTTTCTCTGTCTCTATTTTGTGGAGATTGCGGCAATTTAACCTGTTGCCAATCGCAAATCTTCAAACAGTTTTTAGTTAAGTTCGCCGCGAGTTCAAAAAGAGTTTGAGTTCGAATTGAGAATGGAGAACTGAGAACTGAGGGAAAAGTTTTTGGCTTTGCCGTAGGCAGCGCAACTCAAAGTCTCTGGGAGATGAACAGAGAGTGGGAGTGAGAGTGAGAGTCTTTTAATGCAATTCCAATTTAACTTCGTTACACTTTCAATGCATCTTCCAAACGAAATGAATGAAAACGAATCGAACTTTTCCGCAAATCACAAAGTAATTGCAATTCCTCAAATTTGCCAACAATTTACAAAATTAAGTTCGCCCAAAAAGTTGCTAAATAAAAAGCTTTCAGTTTAAGGGAAAACTCAATGCCAAAGTTGTTGGACTGAGAATCGAGACTCTAAACTGGCTCCAAACTGATTGACACTGGGGTCAATCTACGCAAGACGCCTGGCAGTTGACAACTGACAGGATGCAGGATGCAGGACTCGAGTGGGTCTTGTTCTGCTTTGTCTCCATCATCATCATCAGCTCTTCATCTTCAGCTCCATCTCCGTCTTCTTCTCATATTTTGCATATGGTAAATGCAAATTGTGGAGCTTGTCGTCATTACAAATTAATTTCACACGTGACTAAGTCGACATGCAACTGCACCACTTGCCTGCCAGAGGGGTGGCATTTGGGCAAGAGTGGGTGTGTTTGGTGGGGGGGTGAGGGGTAAACTGTCGGTTTCAGGTTTCAGGGGAACTCAACAAGCTAACATTGTGTCAGTCATATGACATTCAATTACGAAAAGTTGTTGCATCTTGATGAGCAAATGTCCCATATAATATGCTTCGGGGTCCTTTCCATCCCAACCCTCCCCACCCCCCACCACCCCTTTTTTTTGCTGTCTCCCCTCTAGCTGCCTTTTGCTGTCATTGCTCTCAGTTTCCTGTGGCCTTGATGCATGTTGAGCTGTGAGCCCTTTGGGGAATGCAATCGATGATGTTGTCAATGCGGATGCAGACGTTGAATGCAACAGCAACTGTTGCATAAGCCAAGGGGCAATACCTTTTGACAGCTCGGAGTCTATGCATGTGTGTAAGTGAAAAATTGAGTGAAAGCCCCAAGAACAGTAGAGTAGCAAATTGGGCTACATTAATTATTTTATAACTCAAAAATAAACATCGAATAATTCTGAAGTAGTATGTTCAAAATATTTAATATAAAACAGTTTTTATTAATATTTTATTTTAATTATTTTAATTTTATTTGCTCGAAATTTATCACTGATTTTAGAAATAAATAAAATGGACAAAGAAAAGCTCATAAGTAATATTTTAAATACTAATTTATTTAATATAATTTTTCCTTTAATATTTTAAATTTTATATTCTCTAAAATAATCACAAATTTTGTAAATAAAAATAAACTCTTCATATCAGTAATTGAATTCAATATAAGTGATCAATCAATAATTAATTACAATTAATCAAGTTTAAAACATGATATAAATTTATAATTTGGTACATGGAATTATGTTGTTGGGCAAACCAACTACAATTTCCACACTTTATCACTCTGAATTTTTTTTTCAATCTCCTCTTGTTTTTGCTTCGTTGCACATACAGCTTGTTTCTGATGAAATTCTGAACTCAGCAAAAGATCATGCTTATATATGTATGTAATACATACATGTGTAAATACATACTTATGTATATATGTATGTTTATTTCTATATATAATTATAAAAAATTAAACTGTGCAGTATTTCCAGCAAAACGATATTGTTTAATTGCGAGTCAATGTGAAATAAAAGCATGCGATATTATTTGTTTATATTTTTGCGATTTAAGTATTTCGTAAAGTAAACATTTATTTGTTTGCATGCGGTAGATAAAGCGAGAGAGCGGCAAAGCACAAAAACGAAAGCAAAGAGCGAAGAGCGAAGCATGAAAACAGATAAGAACAACAAGCTTACTCTCTCTCTCTCTCTCTCGCTCACTCTCTGAAGTACAGACACTTCATAGTCGCTCTCTTAGAAATAAACTTGAAGAGCAGACTGACTCATAATCTCTTCTGCTTCTTTTTCGCTCATATACTCAATGATATCATGCAAAGCTTTCAGACAGAGTTGCCAGATTTTCTTGTTTTCAGCTAGATTTAACATATTTAAAAATATAGAAACAATATATATTTGAAAAATAATGGTGTGCTGACATTTTGCTAAACTCTATCATAAAATATTAAAAATAATTAATTTTTTATTTTAGTATAAGTTCAAATTTAACATATGTATATATGAATAAATTTTACAGCTCAGTTTATTTTACTTATACTTTTTTTTCATATTGTAAGAATTTTATTTAGAAAATTTTTAGCAATTAATCATGACTTCATTCGGTAAAGAATCATACTCGAATTAATGTAAAAAATACTTTTCATATATAAAATATTTTTTAGCCCATATTTTCTAACTATGCCAACACTGCTTAAGGCAATGACAGTTATTATTGCTTTCTATCTCTTCATCTGACTCTCTCTCTCTCTCCCTCTCTCTTTTCCAGTCTCTTTTGTTATACACACAGAATTGTATGTATTCATTTGGCGTCTGCCTGAAAACAGTTTCAGTCTCACTTTTACAAGTCTGGCAAAATGTTGTCCGGGGATCAGAAAAGGCAAGTGCGCATTGCACTGGCCTCATTGGGCCTGGCCCTAATAATGTGCTTAACTTCTACATATCGTAAGCAAAACTACCATATTAAACAAAAATACATTTTTCAAACTAATTAATATTACATGATTTGTAGGCATGAAATTTGCGGTAGTATTTGGAGTGATTGAGATAACTGCAAGTTTGTGTCTGCTCTTTGGCGCATTGAAAGCTCATGAGAGTCACAAGCCAAAGTTCATGCTCTTCTGGCTCGGAAACTCTCTGATCTTCTTCACTGTTCTGCTCTATTGCTGCGTAAATTACTTTACCGAGTATTTTCGGTTCTACAGAATTGAAAGCTATCCAAGTCTAATAGCATTGACTGTGGCTGCAGGTAAGTCAACCGCCAATGATATCAATTAGATATAGTATTCATTTTAGAGTATGTATGTATGTTTTGCAGCTGGTGTTGCGTATATGATGTACATCATCTATGAGATGTACGTTGGTCTCACGGTGAATGATGTTGCACCAACTGTTGATGCCACAGTGCGAGTGCCAGACGAGGAGAAGACCCCACCATCGTATGACGCCAGCATGAATTTGGTAATCTCGACTCAATCTTGAATCGCATTTTGAAAATATTTTTCAAAATATATGTAAATAAATTATAAATAAATTGGTAATGGAAAATACAGAAGATGCAACTGCATATTTTAATAGTTATTAATCAATTATCAATTGGGGTTTACCTGGAAATCAAATATAAAGCAAATCGGGCTAAAAGCGTTCATTGTTTGAAATACAATTAAATTTCAAGTAATTTGACAATCGAATTCACAGCAACAGAATTGCGACTATAGATTTTACAAATTTTGAAAACATTAAACAACAGAAACTCGGTTTCTTTGCGGATCAACCCCTTAAATAAAAAACTCAACTATCCCTCTCCCATTATTTTTATTATACCATAACATGAATGAACATTGAAAGTTCAAGCTCTTTCTTATTCGTATTCGCAATTTTGTACAGTTCGTACTCTCTTTTCTTGTCTCTCTTAGGAAATATCAATCGAAATTAGAGCTTTTAAATTCCATCGCAGTATATTCACTGAATGGATAATATTTAGTATCGTTATTACAGTTCTGATGAAATGTTGTCGAAAGCGGAAAAAACCCAAGTGAAAATCGGATCAGCCACATTGGGCATGGGCCTAATTTTGAGTTTAGCTTCGGTTTATCGTAGGCTTTATAATATTTATAGTTTATAGTTAATCCCAACTGATAAATCTATTTTTTGTAGGAATGGAGTATATATCATATTTTGGTACTTTGGAGATAACTGCTAGTATTGCTCTACTCTTTGGAGCACTGAAGGCCCATGTGACTCATAAGCCAAAATTCATGCTTATCTGGCTGGTCATGTCCTCGATATTTTTTAACACTGTGCTCTTCGTGGTCTTCAACTATATCAAGGAAGAATTTCGTTCGTATAGAGCGGATTCGTGGGCCGGTCTCTTCGCAATCATTGGAGCTGCGGGTAAATGGAGTAAAATTCCAAAAATATGATAAAACATTATAAATAATATAAACTTCTTTTGCAGCTCTGGTTGGCTACATGTTGTACATCGTTTACAATATGTATGTGGAGCTCACAGAGGAGCACTCCACCAGCTTTATTGCTCCAACAACCGCTCGAGACGAGGACAAGGCACTGCCCTCCTATGATGCCAGCATGCACTTGGTAGTCTCAACTCATGCTTGAGTTCTTTAAAAAGAAAAAATATACAACTTAACAGTAATTTGCAGTATTAGAGTTGTCTGTCAATAAAATTTGAAAGCTTGTGTTTCCCTAATATGAACGTGCATGAAGAATATGCTCATGTTGGCAATTAACAGATTTGGTCGAATCTTTTACAACTCTCTAATTTTATCCTCATTCCCAATTCTATTTCTGGTACCAAAATGACATAAAAATATTACAGGGCTTAATGAGAATGAATATTTTGGAAAATATGACCAGAAATGTGTAAAATTACCCCAAATTTGACTTTCTTGCAAAAAATTTTACTATGAAAAACTGATAAAGCCATAACTTAGCCAAAAATCATCCGATTTTCAAAATATTAGCTGTTTTGTCAATGGTTTTTATGGTATTTTAAAACTGCATCAAAAATTTTTGGATGTTGGTTGATTTAATTTTTTGTCCATTTTTTGCCATATTTTCATACTAACCCCTTGCTAACAAATCAAAAAATGTGAGAATTTCGAAATCGGAATTTTTGGTCCCCATTCGATTTCTAACATCAAAATAAACTTAAAAATACTTTACAGCACTTAATTTGGATATATATTTTAGAAAATATGGCCAAAAATCTCAAAATTTGACTCAAAAATGGGGTTTTTGACTATATGATATGTTGCAAATTTCAATCTGCCATAACTTTGCCATATATCAACCGATTTTCAAAATTTTTGCATTTTTATCAATGGTTTTTATGGAATTTTGAAACTGCATCAAAAATTTTTGGATTTTGGAAGTTTTAATTTTTGTCCATTTTTTCCCATTTTTTCATACTAACCCCTTGCCAAAAAGTAAAAAAATGTGAAAATTTCGAAATTGGAATTTTTGGTCCCCATTCGATTTCTAACATCAAAATAGACTTAAAAATACTTTACAGCACTTAATTTGGACGAATATTTTAGAAAATATGGACAAAAATGTGAAAAGTTGACCGAAAAAGGGGTTTTTGGAAAGAAGTGGTATTTGGAAAACTTCAAACAGCCATAACTTAGCCAAAAATCAACTGATTTTCAAAATTTTTGCAGTTTTGTCAATGGTTTTTATGGTATTTTAAAACTGCATCAAAAATTTTTGGATGTTGGTTGATTTAATTTTTTTTCCATTTTTTGCCATTTTTCCATACTAACCCCTTGCTAAAAAGTCAAAAATTGTCAAAATTAGGAAATCGGAATTTTTGTCCACATTCGATTTCTGGCATCAAAATAGACATAAAAATACTTTACCGCACTTAATTTGGACGAATATTTTAAAAAATATGGACAAAAATGTGAAAAGTTGACCGAAAAAGGGGTTTTTGGAAAGAAGTTGTATTTGGAAAACTTCAAACAGCCATAACTTAGCCAAAAATCAACCGATTTTCAAAATTTTTGCATTTTTATCAATGGTTTTTATGGAATTTTGAAACTGCATCAAAAATTTTTGGATTTTGGAAGTTTTAATTTTTGTCCATTTTTTCCCATTTTTTCATACTAACCCCTTGCCAAAAAGTCAAAAAATGTGAAAATTTCGAAATCGGAATTTTTGGTCCCCATTCGATTTCTAACATCAAAATAGACTTAAAAATACTTTACAGCACTTAATTTAAATATATAATTTAGAAAATATGGCCAAAAATGTGAAAATTTGACCCAAAAATGGGGTTTTTGACTATATGATATGTTTCAAATTTCAAACTGCCATAACTTTGCCATATATCAACCGATTTTCAAAATTTTTGCAGTTTTATCAATGGTTTTATGGAATTTTGAAACTGCATCAAAAATTTTTGGATGTTGGTTGATTTAATTTTTTGTCCATTTTTTGCCATATTTTCATACTAACCCCTTGCTAACAAATCAAAAAATGTGAGAACTTCGAAATCGGAATTTTTGGTCCCCATTCGATTTCTAACATCAAAATAGACTTAAAAATACTTTACAGCACTTAATTTGGATATATATTTTAGAAAATATGGCCAAAAATGTGAAAATTTGACTCAAAAATGGGGTTTTTGACTATATGATATGTTTCAAATTTCAAACTGCCATAACTTTGCCATATATCAACCGATTTTCAAAATTTTTGCATTTTTATCAATGGTTTTTATAGAATTTTGAAACTGCATCAAAAATTTTTGGATTTTGGAAGTTTTAATTTTTGTCCATTTTTTCCCATTTTTTCATACTAACCCCTTGCCAAAAAGTCAAAAAATGTGAAAATTTCGAAATCGGAATTTTTGGTCCCCATTCGATTTCTAACATCAAAATAGACTTAAAAATACTTTACAGCACTTAATTTAAATATATAATTTAGAAAATATGGCCAAAAATGTGAAAATTTGACCCAAAAATGGGGTCTTTGACTATATGATATGTTTCAAATTTCAAACTGCCATAACTTTGCCATATATCAACCGATTTTCAAAATTTTTGCAGTTTTATCAATGGTTTTATGGAATTTTGAAACTGCATCAAAAAATTTTCGATTTTGCGAGTTTTAATTTTTGGCTATTTTTTCCCATTTTTCCATGCTAACCCCTTGCCAAAAAGTCAAAAAATGTGAAAATTTCGAAATCGGAATTTTTGGTCCCCATTCGATTTCTAACATCAAAATAGACTTAAAAATACTTTACAGCTCTTAATTTGGAGGAATAGTTTAGAAAATATGGACAAAACTGTAAATATCCTTACAAATCTTTTTTCGAGAATATGGTTTTTCGCAAATGAAAACAGTTTTTTTTTCGCCTTTAATCAATTGATTTGAAATATTTTTTTTTAATTTCTGTTAATATATATTATGGCCCTTCGATTTTTTGCATCAAAGTAGACAAGAAATTGCCGAAGTTAATTTGGAAAAATATTTTGGGCATAAGCAGGAGAAAAATAGAAAAGAAATAAATGTGGATTATCTGAGCTTTTTGTTTGGACAGGATAACAATGGGTGCTTTGGGAGAGAGTGATGGTGGCAATTTTTCTTGCTGGCAGCATAATTATTCCGCGAAGTCAGGAGTCGAAGATTGCTCGTTAGTTGCAGTTGCAGATGGACACCTGCCGATCTGCCAATTGCATATATCCTTATATAATACGACGAGAAGGACTCAAAGTGATGTGGTGCAATGGATACAGTGTTCGTTTGCTTCATGGATTGAAGCGAATGCATCATATTAATGAGCTTGTCAAGTGCATGTCCTTTCCCATCCTTTCGTACTCGCATTCGTCTATGACATGTCAAGCAATGTTCCAGCATCGGTTTTTATTAAAAAATTCATTTTCATTTGCAAAAGAGCGAAAATGGCAAAATTGAAAAAAAAATGTGGCAGTGGTTGATGATGGCAGAGAGGGAGGAAAATGGGATGGGAAAAATAACAAAAATGTGGCAAAACATGAAATATGAGGAATAAATGAAATTCGTGCCACGTCGAACGTCCATCAAAGTGCTTGAGTCCAAACTGTAATCCGAAAACCCCTCGAAAAGGACGACGGTCATGGCCACACCCACTGCCTACTTAGAGGGCAGGCCCGGGGCAAAAACGTTGACGTTCGAAAATTAAAATTACACAGCAAAAACTTGCAATGCCCAAATATGCCATGGAACATATAATATAAGAAGGATGAGATGGAGAGGGAGGGGCGGATTGGCAAAGGAAGCTGCAAGAAAAACAAAATGGAAAACCGGAAACGGCGTCCATTGGCGCTGGCGGCCACAATTATTATTTTATACCAAGTTCATGGCACCTCTCTCTTTCCTCTCTCTCTCTCTCTCTCTCTCTCTCACTCTCTCATTTTTTCTCTTTCTCTGTTCTATAAACAGCAATCATTTAAGACTATGCTAAAAAAAATGAAGTAAAATCAGAAATTATTTAGTGTATTGAAAATTTATTTATAAAAATAATGTTGGGAGAGCCCAAGCTTGCTGAGTAATATTCATTAAATATTAATGAAACATGATTATTACTCATTTAATTTATCAAAAAATTCAATCAGGGTTATCAGCAATGAATCAACCCCAGACGGCAAAATCCAAAGAATTCTCGTTAAAAAAAAGAGACCCCAGTGATAAGAACATCATTTCTGTCAGCTGCGGTTACTGATAAACATATCACGAAGTGCTCGATGGTTCAGCATACCTTATCATACAGAGAGAATAACAGCAGCAGAGAGAGGGAAAGAGAGAGCTTGAGAGAGAAAGAAAGAGAGCTATAAAAAAATGAGGGAAAACGAAAATGCTGAGCTATGAAAATAATATGCCAAAGCAATTTTGATTTATTTCATTTGCCGCAGGCCAAAAACGGCTGCCAAATATCCAGAAGCTAAGCTCGAGAAATCCAAGTCATATCCGACCGACTCTGGGGTGATCGAGGGGGAGAGAGAAAGAGAGAGAGAGAGACCACTGCCAGAGCGAGACAGCAACTACTTTAGAATAATAATAAATATATGTATATGGATTGTGGAAGAAGTCTTCAAACTTCAAGTGGCGCAAATCTAACGCATTCTCTGCGCAATTAGCTAACAAAGGGCGCATGTGGCATGAGGCATGCACCATGCGGCATGCGGCATTTTCATGGGGCGTGAGTGAGTGAGTGCTGCAGCTGTTAACAGGTGCACCCGCTGCACTTGACATTGCCACTTCAAAATTTAAAGCCTTTCGAGTGTAATTGCGCGGTAGCCGTTAACGACCCACTCAACCACATACAACGGGCCATGCTCGACTGACCGCATACCCTGCAAAACGCACACACTTCCCTGCAGGAAAACATGAAAAAAAGAGACGCCTTTTAATTTAAGGTTAAATGCAGTTGAAGGCAGGTTGCATTAATTATGCGCTGGCAGTTGGTTGGGGGGGCGCTGATGAGGGCGTGGCATGCGGGCAGTAGAAGGATGTGCCGCATAGCTGATGGTCAGTGGCAGCTTGGAGTCCTTAGACTCGATGCCGGTGTCCTGCCTGCAGCCTGGCGTTGCATTAATTAACATTTCAATGGCGAACGATGCGCAAAATATTTCCCGAGCTTAAAGACTGCAGCGAAACGGAATGAAACGGAACTGCGAGTGGAACGAAACGGAATGAAACTCAATCAGCGCATAATTAAAGCGTATTCCCCCCCCCACCCAAAAAAAAAACCAACAACAAAAAATTTATGCAAATTTAGCAGAAAATTTTGTTTGGAAATAAACTCTGAGCACATTTTTAAAGCATGCCACAAAATGTGGCAAGCGTGTGCCGCATATGGTTGAGAGCACACATTCAATGCGCTAATTGACACCTGTAACTGGCAAACATTGCTGAGCGAGGGGTTGACAACTGTAGGGGAGTGTGTGGGGGGGGGGGATGGAGGGTAAACTGACCAAAACAGAGCCTAAACAAACGAAAAGAAAATGATGAAAATTCAGCTGCGGTTTCATTTCATTCTCACTCACATTCCTGCCCTCAATCAAGCAAAAGATAAATGTGAGGCAAAAAGAAAAATTGTGAAAAAAAAATAACAATAACAAGAATAAAAGATGCCTTCAAAGCGGTGTCAGAAATTAAAAATAAACAAATTTATATGCACCAACAACAATAAAAAAAGGACGAGGTAGCAGCTGTTGCTGCTGCTCACTTGAAAAGGATTTCGCTTGACGTTGATGTGCGTGAAATACCCTGTAAAGTAAACACTTTGTCAATAGTGTGAGTACAGTTAAATCTTACCTACCCCCAGAACTTCCCCCGCTCTCACTAAGGTAATTAATATTTACCTCGCTGAAAAAAAAAAGAAAAATAAAAACGAAATCCGAAAAACTTTGTGATATTGTTGTTGTTGTTGTTGGTGTTTCCTGTTCGTTGCGCGCAGACTTACAAATTACGCACTAATTAAGCGGCTTCTACATCTGTAAGGATGGCCAGCCAGGACCAGCCATTTTTCAAAAGTCCTTGGCTCACTTAAGCAGCCGAATGACCATGGGAGCAGTGAACGACGCCTGTGAAACATTTGGACAAAGATTTGGGGCAGTCCATTGTTGTTGTTGCTGTTGTTGTTGTTGGCTTATTGAGATCTGGCCTGAACTTGCAACAACAGCGCATTAAGCGACAAAAGTTAATGTGCATAATTAATTTGCTTTTGCACTTTGCTGAGCCTTCATTTTCATGCTCTTCTCCCCCATCCTCTCATTCTCTCTGAATCTCTCTGAATCTCAATTCTTTGGTCCGAGCATAAATCAAATGGAACTGAGCTGTCGACACGGGTATTCAAATTCAACTTTTTGTGGCACGAACATAACAAAAAAATATCATATATACATGTAAAAGTGTGTAGAGGTGTAGTGGGCGTGGCTTGGCCAATTAAGCAGGCAAGCACGTGAGGCAAGCAACACAAAAGCCGCAGCTGTTGGCAGCCGCCAACAAATTCATCATACGCACTGTGTAACATTTTTAATTAACTGCGAAATTTAATTTTTGCCCCCGCGCATATCCTTGCAGGAATATTTTCCAAGTCAACAGCGGGGCAAATTCAATTGGCATAGCATCGTGCGCAATAAACAACTTCATTTGCCAAATTTACTGCCAGATAATTGAATAGCTTCCAGCAGCGACACAACATAGACAGAAATTGCTGAGAACCTGAGCAGAGTTCCCTATTCCAGGCTGATGCCGCTCTCCACATGCTCAGCTCGTCTCACATGCAAATGCCAAATTCAATAAACTGAATGTCAGGCAACAAATAGACCAAATTATTACAAAGACCTACAAACATACCTACATCCATACAGGCCACAAAGGCTGCGACTGGGCTGGGAGGCTCTTATGGGCCAACAAAATTCCATTGCCCTTGCCGATTGCCAATTGCCGATTGCCTATTGCTCTTACCATTTTCTATTGCCATTGGCAGTGGCAATAGCAAGTAAATTGAACGACAAAAGTGCGTGCAATTGGCAGGCATATTGCCGCATCGTCTTCTGTTTCAGTTTTGTTTTCCTCATCTCTGCTGCCATATGGGGGTCGACGGGTCGTATGCGTGATGTAAGCATATTGGCATAGCTTGGAGGAGACTCAATAAGAGAACGAAACATTCACACTTATTGACATGATATTGATATGATAGAGACACTGTCAACATGTGGCATAAGCTGAGGTATGACATTTTTTTTTTTATAATTTTATGTAGTTTATAAGAAATTTTACTATTTATATAAATATTTGCTGTACAATGATCGAATATCAGAAATAAATTAAAAAAAATCAATTGAATTTCTGACGACATTTAAAGAGCAAATACATACATTAGTATGAAGAAATGCTAAATATAAAAAATTATTAAAATTATATGGGGGAAAAAAGTACGCTTAATATTTATCTGCATTTATTCTGACAACATTTAAAGGGCATATACAGATTAATTGATTAAATGAAAAATATAAAAATGTATTATAATTTATCAAATTTAATAATACAAGTTGCTGAAATTTCTATAAGTTGAAGAATAAACATAACAATTAGACATTAACATTTTTTTCCGTTTAAATATTTTCTCAATTTTTAAATAAACTTCACAGGCTTGCACGCATCTCTTGTTATTTATTTTAGCGTTAAATTATATTTTTGTAAATATCTTTTTATATAAAATCTGTGATCTGTCGATTGTATGCCTGCTTGGGTAATAATTCTGGAGCAAAAGGCATCTCCTTGACTGAGTTGTCATGCATACTTAGCTTAAGCACTTGCTTTATTCCTTGACACCATCTCCAGCTCCATCTCCTGCTCCATCTTCAGCTTTGTCCCCAGCTCCGTCTCCATCTGTGACTGTTGCTGGCACAGATTCCTGTTGAGAATTCGAAGTTGAGTTTAAGTTGAATGCGAGTTGAGAGTTGTGTATTGTTGCTGTATTTACTTTTAGCCGTTTTCATTTTGGCGGATGATGTGCCTCATGCCCCATGGGTGTTGGCGGGGGGTGCTATTAATAAATTTTCGGGATGGGAATTACCATTTACCATTTGCTGACCGAAAAGACAAAATCTTTTCTCTCTCTTTTTATATTTTTATTTTATTTTTTTTTTGGCTTTTCTTGTCCGAATGGCGACGCATTTATCAGCTGCCATGACGATGCGGAGCAGCAAATGGCCATGCCACCAGGCGATGTTGTTTAAGCGGCGTCGGGGGATTCCAAAATGTTGCCACACCAGCATGTTGCAAGCCAGCTCAAGCCAAGCTCTCACTCATGTCTCTCTCTCTCTCTCCCTCTCTCTCTCTCTCTCACTCTCTGTGTTTTGTTTAATGTGAGAGATTTTGATTTTGTCGCTTTAGTTTTGGCCGTGTGTGTTGGGAATTGGGATTTTCACATTGTGTGGCAAGTAAGAGAGAGTGAGTGAGAGAAGTTGCTACATTTGGTTGCATATGCTGAGCTGTTTGTGCATTCTGTTGGCTTTAAGCTTTTTGCATGTGTTTTGTTTGCGGTTGTCAGCATCAGCATCAGCTTCATTCTCTATCTCTCTTCACTTCTCCCAGCTCTTCTCTTTCCCCCCCACATCTCGCTGTTGTTCTTCCTGTTGTTGTAGCTCATAAATAATTCAAATAATTTACACGCTTGCTTAAACGTTTGCTGTCAGTCTCTCTCTCTCTATGTGTGTGTGTGAATGTGTGTGTGTGTGTGGGTGGCCATACCACATTATGTGGTTCATTGGTTTATGCCACACGCGCCACACGCCATGCAACCAGCCAGGCAGCCGTGGCATAGCAATCAACTAGGAACCGTTGAAGCTGCCTCCAAACCCCCATCACTCCCCTCCACAACCCCCTGCTAACTAAACTGAACTCAACTAAACTTTTCGCACTCTATATATCAACGACAACAACAACAAGAACAACGACAATGACTGGCAACAGTTTTTATTGTTGTTGTTTTTTCGACTTTGCATTTTCATATCGCGTTTAAATATTTTACTGCATTTTATTGTTTTTTTTTGGCTTGTTTACGCTTTGATGGAGTCGAGAATCGCTATTTTTTTGTATTTTCAAATGTAGTTTTGATTATTGCCTTTTACAAATAATTTAATGAATTTTTCAAATTATTTATTCGCGTGGTTCCAACACAAAATAAATTTACTGATAAGCGCGGAAATTACCCAGAGCTGCAAGGGAACTATAGAGTATACAGATGTAGCAGATATCGTAATTAAAAAATATTTGACATGGGTTTAAAAATTTAAAATGAAATAAGTGTGAACAAAATTTTAACTTTCTCGTATTTATAGATGTTCAAAAAATCCATAACAATATTGAAATTCATAACACCAGTCAGTGTATACGGTAGTCGTCTTTGAGGAACCTATGAAAAATTTCAAGAAATTTCAAAATATGCTTCTTAAGGCCACAAGAACTGAAATCACATAATAGTCCAAGAAACACATTGCTCCAGCAAGGTTTAAAAATATACCCTGAAACTTAAAATAATTTATTCAATAAATCTAAAGAAATATTATATAAATTAATAAATTAATTCAATATGTCTGTGGCACAAGACCCCAATAAACTTGTGGCATGGAGTGTGTCCGTTGCTCTAGTGCACATCATTTACTCCATGGTTAATCTGCATTGGATACTCCAGCTGTACCATGAGGAACTCTGCGATGGTAAAGTTCTGAAAACAAAATTTATAGAAATTAAAAAAAAAATGTAATATATTTATATACTTTTAAAAGCCATTGGAAGTTGGAAATGGATTTGTATATATGGTGTAGTAATTGTGGTCAATTGTTATATGATCGTCGCTTTGGTTCTACAGCATCACAAGTCCATCTTTCTCTGGATTGCGGTTAGTTTCCTCTGTTTGGTCTACAGTACCTGTAACTATGTGCCCTCTTCCAACTGTCAGTATAGTCGAGAACTATGGTATTATTTCATCAACTTCTTCTATGTCAGTGAGTACTACTAACATATCTAACTCAAATTGGTAGATATGAATGAGTTTCTGTTTTCCAATAGTTATGATTTTCGCATCCATATTCACGATGATCAACATGTATTTGTCTATGAGCACAAACAATAATTTTGTGGAACTCGCCAGAAAATATAAAAAACCAAATAAAGAGGCTCCAAAGCCCAGCATTCATACGCGGATGCCCGTGATGAATCAAAATGACCTGAATGTGAATGGGGAATCGAAGGAATCTATTGCCTTGTCCATCATGAACCCCAATGTTATTATGCCCGATATGACTATAGATGAAACTATAACTGATATTGGCATATAAGAAAATATACAATAATTTATCTACATTTTATAAAAATATATATTTATAAAAAAAAAGTTGATTTTTTTCATAGAGTATAAGCTGTTCAGTGTACGTTCTTCGGGATTAAGAATAGATAGATCCAAAGAGAATCTAGAAGAGATTCTCCAAAGAAAGAAAGAAATTAAGAATTTCGGCAGATTCCCCTCAGTCTATGCTAAGCAGTCGCGACAACCGGTCGGATACGTCATTACGTATACGTAATTTATCAATATGAGACTAAAGCAGGAATGGGGCCTCGTGGTCACCATTGCCGATGCCATCTTCGCAGCTGCCCTGATATTAAGAGTGCCTCTTTTGTGGATTGTGATATTCTCGATCACCATACTTATGAATATATATGTTCACCTGCGAATCAAAAAGAATGACAGATGGTCCATCCTCATTTGGATCTCTTTCTCGATCGGCACGCTACTCTTAACAGCGTTCATGCTTCCTGGCAGCAGTATATCCCGAGAGACAGTAGCCAAAATGCTATTCAAAACTAGTAAGTGAAGTCACTTAAGTAATATTATTAAGTTAATTAAATTAAATTATTCGTTCAGTTTTTGTGATCGCCGCCATCATCGTCATGGGCTGTGTATATCAGCAAATAGCAGCAGAGCAAGAGCTGGCGAATCCTCTTCCTTTATCAGCCGAAAGGAACTCCATCCACTGGACTAGGAAAGGTAAAGTTCTCCAACGCCAGCATGAGTTTGATGAAACCACGGAGAATGAGAGAGGGAATGCTGTCGTCGAGATGGAGCCTGAACCGATACCACAATCCACAACATCACATATAGTATAACAGTTAAGTAAAGTCAAAAGTATGATACACAAAATAGTAATTTATAAATTGAAGCACCTGATGACAATAGTCCCTAAAAAAGAAGTTATTAAAGAGCTACCTCAATTTCAAATTTTACTATTTTTAATAGCATTCTCTTTAACATTTCTATCACTACAAAGTTACTATAGTAATAAATTTATTTAATTACGTAGAGCATAATCAAGTCGTCTATTTACGCATGGCAAAACATTTTCCGCGAAAAGCATAAAGTTGATTGGGATTTTCCAACTTGTTTCCATTTACTGGCTCTCCCTGGCCTCTATCGGCCTACATATCTTGCCAAATACCTCTCTTTTTCACTCTCTCTATCTCCCTCTCTCTATCTATATTTCTATCTCTTTGTTTCTCTTTGGCAATTGCTTTGTGTTGCACTCTTGCTCTCAGAGATCTCTCGCAGTAATATTTTCATATATTTAATTCTAATCATTTTTTTAATTAATGGCATCAAACAAAAAATTGTGCTTTTCATATAATATCAAATATGTGTAATATTTAAATTAATTATTATTGTTCCGCGTGCAAATTCCAATAGATTTTGCGGCAAACTCTCAAATTTGAAATCCACAAACATTTGACGCATACATCCCCAATGAGAATGCGGGAGAAACGAAAGTTTCGTCAGTTGTATGTTGTTCTCTGCTCTCTCTTAACTATTCTTTTACCACATATATATATCAAGGCAAAAATTGACTTTCACTTGTCTAATTCAATGCGAATTTTGATTGCAAACAAAGCGGTTTTTGCGTCAGTCCATGCTGAGGATTCTCGGAAAAAACTGTCAACAAGCGGACGTATACGTCATCATACGTCTACGTCATCACGTATACGTAATTAATTGTGATGAGACTGAGGCCGAAATGGGGAGGCGTGGTGACTGTTGTCGACAGCATACTTGCCCTAACCATACTAGTCTATATAGTGCCTGAGGTTCTGAACAAACGAAAACCAAGCTGTAAGTTATCTACAACCAAATTGCACTAATCTAAGTACCTCCCATAGTATATATAGATATCGACAAGAATAACGATGAACTGCCTCTTTTGTGGATCGGAATATTGTTGATCAATGTACTTATCAATTTATATGCTAATCTGCGCATTAGAAAGAGTGATCGATGTGCCATTTTTATTTGGATCTCTTTCTCGATCTGCACGCTGCTCTTAACTGTTTATACTGCCATCGATGATAGCCTACCCCAAGATACTTTGCGCTGGTTAATTATCAGATTTAGTAAGAAAATATCAAAATATTGAGTATATATTTTAATAATTAAAATTTTGAATAGTTTTCAATCTTGCATCGATTCTGGTTATGGCGTGTGTATATCAGCACATAACAGCGGAACTTGAGGTTGCTTCTCCGCTCCCGAAATCAAGTGGAATGAGAATTTTACGCTGGACTAACGAAGGAAAGATTCTTCTAACGGATCAACAGAGGAGGCGACAGCAAAGAGAACTGGATACTCAAAATTTCTCTACCACATGCACTGAGAATGAAGGGACAGCGCAATTGGCTCCTCAAGTCATGGCATCCACAAGTATTGAGATTCATCACAATAATTATAAGGAAAATAATTCTTAATAGCTTCAAGCCTAATGAAATAACTACCTCAACTGCTTGGATTTGTGAGCTACATTTTTTCTAAATTTATAAAATAATTATTTTTTAGAATTCAAGCAGTTCTATTAATTTGAAAGGGTATAGGTGCGTCGGCTATAGCCTACTCAAGTGTTTTTTCCAACGAAAAACATAAAACTAATTGGGAATCGTCAACATAGCCTCTTCCTCTCACCGTCTCTCTCGCACTCTCTCCCTAGTCACTCTCTGTTTACGTCTTCAACCCACTTCCTCTCACTCTCTTTGTTTTGATATCTGTCTGGCATTCTCTCCGTTCCTCTCTATCGCTCTCAAAGCTCTCTTAACAGAAGTTGTCTGGCGAGTCCAAGCATATTTCAGTCTAGGCTGAAACCTCGTGCTGAGAAAGTCTCGCAGTCGGTTCACATTTTGTTTATTTTCAAGTGAATTGAACATTAAACATAACCAGAAACAAATATATAAAAATAAACATAAATAGGGTTGTATATAGAAGACACTCTATAGTATAGTATTTCAAGTGCCTTTAACATGAATGGATACAGATTATGCGGACTTCTGTTGGCCACTCTCAATGTCATCTATTCGTTTGTGTTTCTGGGAATCTCGTGCAGTGAACTCTACGAATCAACGTCAGCAGGTTTGAGAAAAGTGCATCGATGGAAGGTTGTCTGAATCTATGACTAAGCCGAGTCTGGTGTGTTGGTTTTTTTTTTGTTTTCTAGATGAATGGAGGGTGTGGATGTGGATAGTGGTCTACACGTTAAATGCGGCGCTGAACACATACCTCTTTCTGCGCATGTTCAAGAGCGATCTGTTGGCCATCAAAGTGTGGTTCTCCTGCACCATTGTCATACTCATCCTTCGCCTGGCTTTGGTGGATTATGCGAAACAGAGCACAATTTACTTTGTCATCGGAATTGTCTTGACTGGTATGCATGGCAATAATGTTTATGGAGTTTTATTTATAAATATATTTTTGTATAGTTTACATTAACATCGGCATAATAATCATGATCTACATATATAAACACTTTGAGCAGTCCATAGAGCAGAAGAAGCAGACGAAGGGCAAGCGGTTTGGCGCCTTAAACAGAACTGGCCGAGATGTTGAAGCCCCTGCGATTGGTTGGAACGTGAATGAGTCCATCAATTTGGTGAATCGTCCGACTGCCGTCTCGGAAGAGAATGAGAGAGCTCCGCAGCAAGAAGCAAGTGGAAGAAATCCGACAAACGAGAGGCCACAGAGAACTCAGGCCAATGAAACCAGGGCTGAAAGAGTTGATAGAAATGACAGTCATGTGCCTCGAACTGATGCGATCAGGGATGATGATGCCATCGTTCAGGCAGCCATCATAGCCAACTCTCTTCAACATAATCATCATCATCATCACCATTACTATAATAGCTCCAATCCCAATACATATACCGGCACAAATACGGAGACGACTACTTTCTGCTGGAGCTGTGGCGATTGTGGCGATAGTGGCGACAACGATCCGGGCTGTTGTGCTGGTAATCCCGAGAACACAGATAACGGAGATTGCTGCGAATGTGGTGCTGAAGATACTGGTTGCTGTGCTGATCAGGACTGCGATTGTGGTGGAGAAGGTGGAGGCGATTGCGATTGCGGTGGTGACGGTGGAGCAGCTGATGGCGGCTGTGACGGTTGCGAAGGAGGTGGCGATGGTTGTGATGCCGGGGACGGTTGTGACGTCGATTGATGCTTCCATTCGGTGCCAAAAACGAATCCAACGAGCACTGCCATAAAGCCTCGAATATAACTTTAATGATTTGATATTAATAACTATTAAATTGCATTTTACTGTCTTTTAGACATACTTTACAATCACTGAAAACCAAAACAAATTAGAATTTTAAGAAAACTTTAAAAGGAAAAATGTATAAATTTTTATTTTTTAATAGTTTTATGTCATTATGATTTGAATTTAATAACAAGAATCTTCTGATATGATATTAATAACCATTATATTTCATTTTACTGTCTTTTGGACATGCCTTACAATCATTGAAAATCAAAACAATATAGAATTTTAAGAAAAAATTTAAAAAAAAAATGTATAAATTTTTATTTTTAATAGTTTTGTATTAATATGACGTAGTATGGCGTAATCGAGTTGTTTATTTGTTGTTCAAATAAATAAATTATAAAAAAAAAATTTTCCCGCAATAGGTTTTCGATTTTCAACTCTAAAATTATACACACAATTTAATTTTATCGTAATTTTTGATTATGTGTGTAGAAATCTATTTATATCTCTGGTGAAATTTTTGATAAGTTGCAACTTCAGCAAAGTTCCAATAACTTAAAATCAGAAAAGATAAAAATAAGCATATTTTCATTATTTTATATTATATATATTACTCGATAAGTCTGTTCTGGTCTTCTAAATGTACAGAAATATGTACAAAAATTAAATATAACAGTTTAATTTTCTACTCCTTTTTTTATTATTAATATTTGTAAAATATTTGAAAAATTATGAAAGAACTGAACAATTGGGGCTGTCCCCTGGGAGCATGAGCTCACGGTCCCTAACGATTATAACATATTTATATTTTCAATCTGCACAGTTTTAAGCACGTTCACTTACTTTTGGGCTTACTGTGCGTATGAGCGATGCAAATCATTAGAGGCAAGTATCCGGCAAATTAAGCATACGTCACATAATACAGAATAGAGGAAAAAATTACTTATTCCTTTTTCATTTTTTATTAGATTATATATTTTTATTAAATTAAAAATTATTTATTTTTTCTTATCGAATATATAGAATAATAATTGATCTTCTTAATAAGGTATTCAGAAGTCGACTTGTTTTCTCTGCACCTCGCTCACTCTCTGGCAGTAACTTTCTCTCTCTCTCTCTCCATCTGCTTATTTCTCTCTTTGGTTCGCTCTCTGAGTGGTTCTCTTTAGGTGCGACCGGCTCTTTTTATTGTCAGTCCACGCATAACTTTCGAACACAGCGCGTGTATTCCGTCATCTTCTATCGACAAATAATTGCGGAAAAATTATAATTATTTTCAATATGAATAGAAACGTAGGTTATTTTATAAGCATTTTTAGTACAATGTACTGTGCGTCCTATTTGTTTAGTGTAATGAGTGATATGAAGGATTGTGATATCGAAGGTAAGTCAAAAGTCTCTCCATATATGCATATTGTATGTATCATATGAATTTACATATACATACATTTACTATGCTCAATTTGTAGATGCTCTTTTCTGGATCTGGATGATGGTATACTTTTGCATGTTGTTCGTCAATATAATTCTCTTGCTGAGGTTACAAAAGAACGATCCCATTTTTATCATATTCTGGCTGGCTTGTACTCTAGTTTTGGTTCTCTATCGGTTCTTCGGCAGAGAATGCACAGATCACAGCAAATTGTATACGGCAATCAAGGTCTTTCTGAACTGTGAGTACTCCCATATTGATTCAGTTTAAAAACTGGCTAATTCCGAACTTTTTATAATTGACAGTTCTCATACTCATCTCAATGGGTGTCATGGTAATAGTGTACAAAAATATGATCAAGAATAATGCCAACTTACCGAGAACCAGGACGGAGCCTGTTAGATCTTCACCTTATCGATCACAGTGGAGCTATGGAGGAGCGAGAAGTCATCGTTCGAATGATTACACTGATCGACACATAATCGATGACTATAGTGAAAATCAAGAGTCCAACCCAGTTATAGGGTTCAACTTGCCAGATATTGACTTGCCAGATATTGACCTACCAGAAGCCAGTGCACCAGAAGCTTCCAATAATACGCCTGATAATCCTCCCGACTATTGTACTGCTATGCGAAATAGTATGAGAGCAGAGGATTGCTGTCATAATGAAAGTAACGGAGCCGACTGTGGAGGTACTGATTCTGGAGGCGGGGACTGTGGAAGTGGCGGGGATTCTGGAGGCGGCTATGATGGCGGCGATTGTGGTGGTGGTGACTCCGGTGGCGGAGACTGTGGAGGATGCGACGATTAACTGATGGGAGAATTGTAATGGATCGATTTTCTACCTCAACCAAAAAACAGTGTTCTTCATATTCAAGTGCCTAGCAAAAGAATCTCCCAAATATTTCTAAATATACGACTATTTTCGTATTAAATTAGAAATTAGTATATGTATTTGATAGATATATATATATATATATATATATATATATATATATATATTTATATATGATATACATGTGTTTGTAGTACAGTCTCTATTAAGTTATTTGTTAGCGTATTTTTCAAAGAAATAATAAAATCAAATATAATGTTAATATTTTGTGACTAGTCAAGAGTATTCACAAGTCGACTATGCCTGCTCATTGCTGTCTCCCTACGCTGGAATTTTCTCTTACCACATTCAGTCCACGCAGAACCTTTGAGCTGCGCGCGTGTTTCGCGCTAGTTTATTGTCGTGGAAATCAATATATATTTATTTTTGATAATTAATTAAATTGTGGAGCAATATGAAAACCTGTGGATACTTGATAGCTAGTTTAAGCATAATATATTGTATCTCCTATATGTGTGTCATAGTGATTGACAATGTTTGTAGACCCGAAGGTGCGTCACAATACCGTTGCGTATTTCTATGTAATATATAATATATTCGCATGTATATATATATAATATATTCATGTGTAAATGATTTTCCAGAATCACTTGTCGTTGTATGGGTGCCAGCATACTCTTTATTGCTGTTCGTCAACGTGCTTCTCATACTGCGTTTGCATAAGAACGATACTGTATTCATAATTTTTTGGATTGCGTGTACTTTTCTTATTCTACTCTATCGGCTCTTTGGTAGGACATGCCCAGAACCGACTATCATGCGTAGTCAGATAAATACTTTTGTGAATAGTGAGTACTCTTTAATCTCCTAGGCATATTCAAGTTCAGGGTTTACCTCTCTCTCCCTCTCTCTCCCGCTCTCTCTTTTCTAATCGCAGTATTTATAGTCATCTCGCTGTTGACTATGTACATAATCCTCAAGGACATAATGAGAAAAAACAATGGTAATGGGGCAACACCGACGAGGCAACAGACACAAACTTCACCAAATCGATCAGAGAGAAGATCTGAGGCAACAACAAATCGAAGTTCAAATATTTTTAGTGAACATCGTTCTTATGTGTTTCATGATACTGGTAATGGGGACGTTAGAAGTGAAGAAGACGAAGAATTTGGCTTCAATCGGAATACGGATTTCCCTCAATGCAGAATTTTTTCGGAATTCAATCGGATAATAAATGACGCAAATGAAGGTCAAGAACCTCGCGTAAATATTGGATTTAACATACCGGATATTAACATATCAGAAACGAATATACCAGAAGCTGAATTTTCTAACGTATCTAGAATTTTTTCGAATTTTAATGATATAATGAATAACTTCAATGAAAGTCAAGTACCTCGCGATAATGGTGGATTTAACTCACCACGGGACAACATACCTCGTCCGAGCGCACCTGAAGCCCCCAGCAGTAGAGATGATGATCCTCCAGACTATGAAACAGCAATGCGGAGTAGTCCGAGACCTGACAAAAGTAAAGCTACCCATTGAGGATGAACTTATTCAAACGGGGATTATGGAGGAGGTGACTGTTGAGGGATGAATAGTTGAATAGTTTTATTTTTAATTTTTTAAAAATTAATCATTACCTACCTCAACCTTAAATGTGTTCTTGGCCAACAACTGTCATTTAGCATAACTAATTAAGCATTTCAAGAAAAAGAACAATATTTCTGTTAATGAAGTACAAATTATTATATATTTGTTGTTGATAATGTATATTACAGAAGTAGTTTTAATTTAATTTATACAATTATTTTCAGAATACGATTAAATGAAATAAGCAAATGCAAGTGTATTCACAAGTCGGCTCTGTCTGAAATGTTTGTTTTACAATATAGACATATTATCGCTAACAGAAATGGAATGCTAAACACGTGCTCGGTCTCTCTCTATCTCTCTCTCTCTCCTTCTCTCTTTATAGCGCTCTCTATTCGCCAAACTTTTGCTCTCTCAATTTTAGTTCACTATCAGTTTGCTGGTCTCTTTGCCGCTCTTCAGCATACTATTTCAAGAGTTTTTCCCCAATATTATATGAATATATTGCTCAGTCTGCACGGAAGTCTCGAGTAGTGCGTGTGCCTCATTAGTGTGTGTGTTTTTTTTCTCGGTTGTGAATTTAAAATATCGAGTGTTATTTTGTGTGTAAATGTATTACAAATGAGGTCCAAATTGGTGGGGTGTTGCACGGCGGCCTTTAGTGCAACTTACTGTCTAGGATACCTACTCATCGTAGCAAATGACTTCAGTTTTTGTGTTGTCAAAGGTGGTAGTCAACAGGTGGTCTTTGGATACTCTTTCAGCACATTAAAGAGACCTTAATATTCTAGATGAGCTCACATGGATGTTGGCCGCTGGATATACCGTCATGACTCTTATAAACATTGCTCTTATTTTCCTATTGCTTAAGAATGATTCTAAGCTCGTCTTGCCGTGGCTGGCTTCCACTCTGGTCATGCTGCTCTTCCGGATCTTTGGCAACGAGTGCACTGCTGGCAATGTAAACTTTTCCAAAATCAATAATACTATGAATAGTCAGTATATCCAAATATGTATTCCGTTAATCAGACTTTAAATGTGTTACTTTCTCTCAAACAGTTCTTATATTCATCTCATTGATAATTATGCTTTTGGCATACGAGGATTTGGCTAAGTTAAAGCAAAATAATCATGAGCGGAGGCAAGTCCCTGATACCCCAACTCCTCGAAGTGTTTTTATGTCGTTATCCTGTCAAACAACTACAGGGAAGTCGAAAGTGTTGGGACTTGCTACGGCTGCCTTTGGTGTAGTTTACTGTCTAGGATATCTGCTCATCATAGCAAGAAATTACAAATTTTGTCTAGTGGATGGTAGTGAACAAGTGGAGTGGTCTGATACTCTTTCTGTATATTAAAGATACATACTTTCATATTCTAGATAAACTTAGATGGGTCCTCACCGCTGGGTACACCGCCATGACCTTTCTTAACATTGCTGTGATTTGCCGATTGCTGGATAACGATTCAAAGTTAATCTTGCCGTGGCTGGGTTTCACTCTGGTCATGATACTCTTCCGGACATTTGGCAGGGCATGTACTGCATACAATACAACATATTCCGCAATCAATAATTTTATTAATTGTCAGTATATTCAATATTCCATCATTCAAACTCTAAATGTTACCTTCTTTGAAACAGTTCTTATATTCATCTCACTAATTGCAATGCTTTTGGCATATGATGAATTGGTCAAGATAAAGCCAATTGATTCTCGGCAAAGAAGCAGAATTTTATCAAATGCATCACACAGACCTGTGATCGAGATCCCAAATGAAGGTGATGATTCCGTGCGGGAAACTCCTCGTACGACAACTCAAGAAACTACACTGCCTCTTGTTAATGACGACGTAGACTTGGTGATAATACGCGATAGTGACAATCCAGATGATATCTTTATATATAGGTTACAAACACCAGAACCAACATCTCGTCCACCTACAGCACCTGAGAACAGCACACCTGAGTCCAGTGCCCCTCCTTACAGTACAGCGGATGATCCCCCAGACTATGAAACCGCTATTCGCAATAGCTGGAGGGAAGATGATAATACATAACATAGAAAGATATTCTATAAGGAGTTACAAAACTTAAGAGGATGACCAATTAAGATAAATATATCGTTGTTGACCTTTTCGAAAGGATTTTAAAACCATTTTACCTCAATCATATACATAATTATTAAGTGTTTTTCATATGCTCAAGTGCCTAATATCAAATCACGAAAAGTATTTCGAAATAGCTTGTAATAAATGTACAAAATCAACAATTTTTCTAAAATAGAACAAAAATTGTTAGGAACTGCCTCGCACCTTATAAAATAAAGTGTTTTATAATTTTATTATTTTATCATAGAATTTACTAAATAATGAAAACATATTTTAACATATCATAGAGTATTTTTAAGTCGACTATGTTGCAACTGCACTTCCTCCCTCTGACATCTGTTTTTCAAGCTAGTTCAAGCCATATTTTTTGAAAATCGCTCTCTTGACTTAAATGTCACTCTCTTGCAGTGCGCGGCTCTCTCGCTCTCCCGCTCTTTTTCTGCTCTCTTCAAAATAGCGCTCTTCGTGCGTGAGTTTTCATCGCACACAGTTGACGCTGATTTCCAGTTCTAATGATGGAGGCAACGAAGCAACTAGGATATGTAGGAAGCGGTTTCAGCCTGGCCTATAGTTTAGGCTATTTTTTTCGCTCAGTGGAGGACTCGAAGGAATGTAGTAGTGCAGGTAATTTAGATACTATCTTAGGCCATGTAACTCGAGTATAAGTATTTTCAAATTTTAGATGAACTCGCTTGGATGTGGACGGCAGCTTATATGGCCATGATGTTTATCAGCATTTTTCTCATTCGACGAGTGCAGAAGCGTGATCCGATATTTATAATATTTTGGATGTCCTGTACTCTGGTACTGTTACTGTATCGGATCTTTGGCAACACGTGCATGGAACCCGGCACTTGGCGCAAGATTATCAACTTTTTTATCAACAGTGAGTGGAGAATGCATTAATAAATCTATATTCATCCACTTTTCTCTTACAGTTCTAATAGTTGTCTCAATGGGTATCATGGCCATCGTTTACAGACGTCTAGTTAGGCTCAATCAGGAAAATCCGCCAGTGCCATTTGCGAATATAGTCACAGATCCGCAACCAAATCGACCGATAGGTTGGAGCTCCCAAGCAACTGGAGCTCGTACTGCACTCATGACTAGAACCTTCTGCACGACCAGAAGCGAGAATCCAAACACAGAGTCGAACTTGTTAAATGAATCTAGTATTCAAGATGCCAGTGCACCCCAAATGGATAATCCCCCAGACTACTGTAGTGTTATGCCGGAAGGGGGGAGAACTGATGATTGTTGTAATGTTGCTGGAGGTACTGATTGTGGAGGAGGTGGTGGTGGTGGTGGAGGCGGCGATTGTGGAGGCTGCGATTCGGGTGGAGGTTGCGTTGATTAGAAACTCACTTATACAAATTTTAGCAACATTATTTAAGTACTATAGCTCAATTATATAAATTTAAAAATAATTATAGATATTAACTATATTATAAGAACAAATTTGTAAGAAATCAAAAAAATTGTGTTGATGAAGAGAAAAATTTCTAATTTTTTATCATATAATGTCAACATACTTTTCTCGCGTATCTAAGGAAAATGATTGCGAACATAATAGGGGTTGTTTGAGGAAGTGACCTCATCACTTCTCTCGCCCATTGACGTTGCTAAGGGCGAATTTCTCTTACTTGGCCTGCAGAGCATATGGAATTTTGTAGGCAGCATTAATAAAGATTAACAAATTGATTACCTTAGTAAGTAGAAGTAAGACTCACCTTATCATAATTTTTAAATAATTATTTGTGATCACATTATTTCTTCAGTTTACTTTCATATTTAGTGGAATTATAAATAATTATTTGCTTGTGTGCTCTTGTAATACACATACTTATATATATGTTCCACATAATGTGGAATCTATATATACTATACTCACTCACATAATTCTCTCTCCTCTCTCTCTCTCTCTCCTCTCTCTCTCTGCGCACGATCAGCTGCCTATGCTTGACTTTGTTTCGCAAATTGTGATTTTTTTTATCTCTTTTTCTCTCTCTCTCTCTCTCTCTCTTTGACTTACTCAAATTGTTTATTTTAGCATACTCATTATATACTCGAAATAATTTATATGTTTCCTACAAGTCATCGTACGCACTTTGATGCTTATCTTTGCCCACAAAAAAAAAATATTGTCCGAACTTTGTTTCAGGTTATCTATGAGAAGTTCATAAATTAATTAAAAATTACATTTGAAAAATATTTGACAATCCTCTTTAAAAGTGTATATGAGAGATATATATTCTGAATACTACAGCACTTGTAGTCGACTGAGAACTAGAGAAACGAGAGCGAGTCACAATTTTCATGGTTGGCTTGACATTGGCGATAAGAAATACTCAAAGCGTCCACATCAATCAATGTTAAGTTCCGAACTCTATATAAATGTATCAACTGTTAATACTCTACTCAAGATTTAGTATATCTTCTTTGTATATGTACGACAGATACAAGAGTATTTAGAGTTCGGTGAGTTGTCACGATGAATTTTCTGTTTTTGTTTGCAATGTGAACGAACGAGTTCCACAGCACGTGCTCGGTGTACTCTCTCTCTTTGCCTCGCTCTCCGTCTCTTTTGGTATCATTGTGGCTCTCGATATCTGCCATCTCTTTTTTCTGTTGTCTGCCTGCCATCTCGCTCGCACGCCCTCTCTCTCTCTCGCTCTCACTCTTACTTTGGCGACACTGACCAGCAATACGGTTGCCAGTCTACGCTGAACCCTCGTTCTGGGCGAGCGGTCTCGGGTTCCGAATTTCCAATTGTTGACGTCCCACGTCCCATAAAAAGAGCGAGAGAATTTCGGAAAAAATAGTGTATCAAAAGAGCGAAGGGTTGGAGTACGGGGAGAACAGGGTACGCGAACGGGGCAAGGGTGAGTTGTCGACGATACGATATACACTGCACGCAACAACAACAAGATGAGCAAATTTCTGGACTTGGGCTTCGGCATATGTATAATCAATGTATTTTACTCGACATTATATATGATGATGTGGTGCGTGGAGTTGCAACATTTCTATGAGAATGGTAATGATTGAATCAGCTGACAGTCTTTTGTAATTAAATATGATTGAGAATTGAGAGAATTGAATGGGATGGGATTGGATTGGAATGGATTGGATACAGACAGATGTGTGGTTTGTTTATATTATAGACGTCGAGACATATGTTTGGGTCGCTCTCTACGCCTTCAACCTCTGCCTGAATGTGTTTCTCTTTCTGGGCTTACGCAAGAGAGATCGTCTGGCCATCATCATGTGGTTCTCTTTGACCTTGCTCTGGTTTGTGCCCGAGCTGTATGGCCATAAGCGGGGTTGCCGCCTCAATAGGCGCGGTCCGGTTTACCACACAATTAATATCATTTTTGAAGGCAAGTCAAAGTATATATAATATTTAAAAATATTTATTTAATTTTTTTCAATTTTATATAAGTCAATTTATTGGTTAAATTACAATTTTTGTTTATTTAATTTTTTTAAATTATTTCAATTCATTGTTTATTAAAAATTTGATTGTTCGATATTTTTATTAATTTTATTTAATTAAATTTGTTTTTTAATTTTATTACATATTTTTAAATTTTATTTTGTAATTCAATATGTTTACTTATCATATTTCTCTTTCCAGGCTATGTGATTCTCTCTTTTGGGGTCATGTTGTTGGTCTACATATACTTGGCCAGGCCCATCAAGAGAGTTGTGCCCAGGAGCAGAGTGTCACACACTGAGCATGCTCAACATGATGATGTCATGGAATTGCAAATGGTGGAGTTAATTGACTCCAAGGGGAAGTCAGGCAATGTGGAGCAATCCACATCTGGCGAGAAGCAACAGGTGCTCAACATAGATTTACATCGTGCGGAGATTGACGGCAATAATTGAGAGAAAATCGAAAGAGAGAGAGAGAGAGAGAGATGAGGAGACATATAGAGAAAAATCTACATTCCGGCACAATCGTAGTTACATATATAAGAAAATTTATTAAGTATTTTTGTAAAATGTTTGCAATGAAATCTTAAAGTAATTGTCGTCACAATTCGTTCCAAATGAGCTCAACTGCAGCACAGACTATATACATACCTATACATATACCATATATACATAGTATATATATACCTTTGTAAATTTTGTTAAGTTGTACTTTTTGTAGATATATGATGGCATGACAATAAAATACCAACGACTGGAAGTTGGAGAATTTCCTGTTTGGGATTTCAATTATTTCCAGCTCTTCGATTAATGCATTTATCTGGCAAACAAACGAAAACAGACAGAGATACAGTTAGATGGAAGGAAGATGGTCTGAATGAGCACAAACTTGAACTAACTTTTGGTAACAGCTTTTTGATGGGGGCGTGTCCCAGCTCCTCACCAAATATCCCGCCATTGTTGTTGTTTATTGGCTGAAACTGCGAGAGAAACTGAAACTCAAAATGTAACTGAACTGAACTGAAAGGGATTACGATCAAAGCGTTCGATTGAGTGTGTCAATAAATTCCTGCCAGTCGCCCGAGTGCAGAGCATTTGTCCGGGCATCAGCGATAAATAGTTGCTGCCTGTCACTCCCTTTACCTTTCACTCTCCTCGCCCAGTTCTCCATTCGTATCTACTGTTGGCCAAGTTGGCACTCAACATGTCTCTAGAGCATTTTGGCCAAAAGTTTCGTGTGAATTTAGTGCGGCTCATTAAGCTGACCGACCACGTCCCTCCTTCTCCATCCACCATACAGCTGCCCAGCGAGTCCTGTGCGAGTCCTTCGACCAATGTCAGTCATGTGTGTAGTTGAACATAGCTATTGTTGTGTGTGTGTCTTTTTGTTCAAAACTTGATTATGTTGCATTGATGAAGAGGAAATTGTTGGAGGCATTGTCATTTAGCTCTTCAAAAAGGAGAGACAGAGAGAAGAGCGCAAATATTTAGCGCCGCATTTATCAATCTTGCTTTTCACTTTCACTGCCTTCTTTATTATGCCTCTCCTTACATTTAATTTTATTGCATTTTATTTTATTTTATTTTATTTTGCTCTGTTAGCGAGCTTTAAATGAGGGCGCTCATTAAGAAAATTAATGCTAGGCATTCATTAAAAGTGTCAAAGTGCGCACATTAAAATATCATATAAAACTCCAAAGAGATCCTTGGCCATGTCCTTGCCAGCAACTCACTCAAGCTGCCTGTCTGCCAAGCAGCCCCTTCCTCCTACTCACTTTCTCCCTCTGTCTTTCTCTCTCTCTCTCTCTATAACTGTCTTCTCGCTGTCTCTGGGTTTTTAGCTCGATTTTATTAACAAACAAAACATTAAAGGCACATAAAATGTTGACGCTGCTTCGCCTTTGTTTTTGGCCGCTGCTCATAAAAAGTATTAAACATCACAGACAGTGTTGCCACACATACATACATATATAGATATGTTTACATATATAGATATATTTATAGTGAGTTGGATTTCTATGTCTCAGAGCAAAGCTCATAAAACTAAACCGCAATTCATCAGTAAATTCATTTTGTTCGATAGCTCAGCTTCTGTTTCTGACACCGCTTCTTCTTCT
Organism: Drosophila quadrilineata; assembly: GCA_018150725.1. Lineage (NCBI taxonomy): Eukaryota > Metazoa > Arthropoda > Insecta > Diptera > Drosophilidae > Drosophila > Drosophila quadrilineata. Next base: position 5,896,766 of record JAECWN010000407.1, read on the forward strand.
TCTTCCTATACATCATCTTTCACATTATTTTTCTTGTTGTTGCAACCTCCTTCACCCTCCCATACCCCCACTCATACAACTACCCACTCACCCACCCACTCATTGTCTAACAAACTGCAAATAATTCATTGGGTCGCCGGAAAATATGCTACAATTTTATGCGCTCATAAAATGGCCGAAATTGTTTTTATTATATGTAATTATTGTGTTGTCATCTGCATGTGTGTGCTTGTGTGTGGCAAACTTTATTGGCATCTATATAAAGTTGAAAATGAACTGATGATTCGCCGTCAAATATCTTGCCCCATAAAGTTGTACGTATCTGTGCTTGCAACACATTAAATTTGCTCTTCATTTTCAACTTCAGTTTGAATTTGAGTTTCTGTTTCCGTTTCAGTTCTTGTCGCTTATCTGCCAGCAAAATTATTAAGCTTTTTGCTTAACTTGCACAGCCATTGGAAACAATGGCGCAAAGTCAACAAACTTTTGCTGCAATTGGCCTTGCAACAGCAACGGCTCCCTCGACTTGCTGCTTGGGGTGGCAAGGTTGATTTTATGTCACGCACTTGCAATGCGAAAGCTTGCTCCATCTTAATGCTTGCCTCATCACGCACAACCACACACACACACACACATACACACATACACACATGCATGCAAACTGCAACACGTTGCATGCTGCAAGGGTTTTGTGGGTCGTGAGTGCTGCGATTGCATTACAGCTTTAACTTTCTGGCTCATTAGGATGATGTGCGCACTTATTAAATGTTGTTAGCTTAAAACTTGTCTCCCTTCTTCCCTATAGCTATCATTATCTGTATCTCTGTCTTCCACTTCCACTCCCTCCCTCATTTACAATAGCTCATTACAGATTGCAACTGTTTGATGGCAGATTGCTGGCAACACAACAGCAACATTAACTGGCAATGCCACTTGCAACTTGCAACGGCAGCTGTCATTGCAGCTTCAACATATTTAATTAAAATTCCTTTTAATGAACTCAAGTATTCTTGCTACCTCTCACTCTCTATCCCTCCCTTTCTATTGCTCCATCTTTGTCTGTTCTGTCGACTCAATTTGCATTTTGCCTAGTTTAAGGCAATCAAGTTGAGCTGACAACGACTTAAGAGATGTATTGTGGAGAATAAACGGAATATATAGGGTGACAGAGAGGGAAGTATATATAGAAAAGAGACAGAAATAGGAAACGTAGAGCTAAAATAATCATTTTTATATGTTTTGTAAACAAATCAATTGAATGATTTCTGTAGAAATGTTGATCATACATATAAATCAATAAATAAAATATATTTAATTGCTACAAATTAAAAAAAATAATTTATAGAATTTCCTAAGAAATATAAAATTATTTTAAATTATATGTATATATATATATATTTTTTTTTTAATATTAAACTTATTAAAAAAAATTAAATATTCAATATTATAAAATTTAGATGTGAATATATTTTAAAAATAATTATTATTATTTTATATATTTATTTAACACATATAAAATATTACTATTATTTTTATATTTCTACCCAAAATTTAACAGTCAATTCATGTGATGAAAATAACGCTCTCATCTCTTATGGCCTCAATTAAATTTGATAACCTTTTTGCTCGACGAATCAACAATGAGATTCAATGAGATTGTCAGCAAAGTTTGTAATGAGACTTTTTTTGCTTTGATAGTTGTTGCGTGCTAAATCGAAATCCATACAATAATGTTAATTCTTTTTAGCAACTTCTGGCCATTAAAGTTCAAGTATTGGCAATTGCTTTTAACGTTGTTAGCCAAAAGTCAAGGCATTAGCTTAAATCAGGCACACGCTGCGTATGCGTAATTTGCTGATACAGGGAATTGTTTGTGGGGAATTCGGGCATATTTTATGGCACCAGGCACAAGTGCAGCAATCAAAGTTTTATTGTTGTTCAAATATTGAATAAGGAAATGTTTAAATGGCTGCCAGCCAGCTGGGAGCGTATAGATCCTGACCCCACATAAGCCACAAAATAAAAACCAAAAAAAATGTAAGGCAAATAAAACAAAATGAAAGTCAGCCGCCAACTCAAAAGACACTCTCGAAGTGTATGAAACCGACAGAGGGAGAGAGAGAGACAGACTGGTGGGGAGGGAAAGAGAGAGAGGGCAGACTGACTGCTGACCAGCAAATGAATGGACATCGTAATAATTGCAGACGACGGGACGCGTCCAAAATGTCACGTACTGGCAATAAACCGTTGCTAATTTACGATGCCCCTGGACAAGGCCAATAAGAGAAGCTGGCGGAGTTCTCCGGAAATCAAATGCCAAACTGAGGCGGCCAAAAGCGCCACCGAAGACGTGGCATCGACTAGGCCAAACTTGCCACAAAGTTGATGCGGTGTTCAGCCAACTCGTGCCTCGCAATGTGGCACGTTACGGCGGCTGCATAGAAATGGCCTTCAAAATGGACGCAAATATCGAAAATGCCAATAATGCCGCACACTACAGCTAAGCTTAATGCGCATTAGATGAAGGACCCGCTGACAAAGAGCGATGGCAATGGGGCAGGCAACGCATTAACTTGCCACATTGCATTAGGCATATTAAAAATGCCTCAAATAAATACAAAATCAGAATTCACAAACATAAAGGGGCATCAGCTTTGTTATGCTGCAAGCTGAGGCATGCAACGTGGTCAAGAAAATTAAAAAACAAATAAAGTATGTTGCATGCAACAGCGAGGAGTCGTCAACAGGCAGCCACATACCTAAGAGCAAATTTAAGGACTTTGTAAGAGAAACATGAACTTGAAAAGTCTACATAAAACTTTTTCGAGTTCGAAACTGTGACATGCTCTTAAATGTGGAGATGTAGACTTGCCACAGCGTATAAGAGAGTGTGGCATGTGGCAGGCGCGTGCGTCGCCAAAACGAAACTCTACACAGCAATCAGCTGCTGCCGCTTCCACTGCCTTCGCCAGAAACGGGCACATTGTGGCAGTTTGTCAATAGTTATGCTTGGGTATAGGTTAAAGTCGCATGAGAAACCGCCAGTAACAGCAGCAGCAGCAGCAGCAGCAGCAACAGGATAAATCCTTAAAGACCAAAAGCAGTTTCAACTTAAAACTCAAAACAGAAGACTGAAAACTGAAGCGAATCGCGGAAAGTATAACTCGATAATTTAACAAAATTATTGCGAAAGTGCGAAAACTAAAATGAAATCTGAATCAAAAGTTGTTATCAAAAATATATGTAAATTATTATTAATATAAATTGTTTAAAGTGCGCGTAATGAAATAACAGAAATCAAAATATTATATATAATATATATATATATATGTATGTGTGTAAAAGAAAATGTGAAATGCCCGCATAATTAGGACGCATAAAAGGAAAAGGAAAAAGGACGCGAAATCAAATATAAAATCAGCCGTTGACACGCACACCCAAACAAACACACCAACACACACACACACACACACTCGCAGACAGAGACAGAGATACAAATACAGGTGCAGAGATTGCGGCCGTGTGTCAAGTGAGGTGAGCTGCCGGAGAGGGGACAGCAGCAGATCGCGGGGCATTGTTGAGGTTGAGGTTACGCCAAGCAACGTCTGTCCCCAGGTCCTCAGCGGTGTCTCTCACACCTCACCTGACCCTCTGTCTGCCCTGTCTGTCTGTCTGTCTGTCGTCGGCTGCTCTCACCTGTCTGCTCTGTCTGTCTGCCGTGACATTCGGTATAAATATTTATGTTGACGAATTTACCTGCGGCAGAGCGTCGCTAATGAAGCGAACAAAATGAATGTGAAAGGACATAATTATGCTTATGTGTGAGTATAATGAATACTTATGAATTTTATTTAACGACTGCAGCCAAGGTCAGTACCACTCTCTTACACACACACACTCTCTCTCTCTCTCTCTCTCTATCTGTATATCCCACTCTCTCGACGAAAATCCATAATTTCCCAGCGGAGAATTCAAGCAAAAACTTCACAAAAAAAATAAAATTCGCAAAAAAACTGAAAACAGACAACTGTGGCAAGTATTTCTGTGGCATGACTATGAATCGAGAATTGTGCTCTGGGCACAGTGCGAGCAAGACACTGATAGAGAGAAGGAGCTGGCGAGGAGAGGAGAGAATACTGCAATCAGTATTCGCTGGAGAAAAATTTAAGCAAATATTTTATATTTATTTTTCGTTAGAGTAAAGTTTAGCAGTAAAGCGAAGTGGTCGCTTCAGTTCTTCGATTTTGACTCGTTTCCTTTATTGCTTGTCGCAGCAACATTGTAGCAACTTGCAACTTGCACTCAACTAATGGAATATGGCTGTATGTGGCACGCAGAGCGGACGGACAGTTAGCCAACTGTCTCCAATGCTTGGTGCAAGTTTTATGGCTCGTTCGCTACGCTTGATTGATTCAATAACTAAACTTGCCACATCATGCTTGCAACTGGAAACGTTGCTGCAATTGGCAACTGTTGCCAAGTGCAATTAGTGAACCCGACATTATAAACTTTTCCACACACAAGTTGCAACTCCAGCTCAGCCTTGAGTGCGAATTGTGGTAGAGCTGTCAGAGAAGTCATTATTATGGCCATTTCAATTGTAATTCGCTGTCTCTCTCCCCCTCTCTCTCTCTCTCTCTCTCTCTCTCTCACACTCTTTTATTTCAAGCTAAAACCCGATTCGTTTGGATTCTCACAAAATATGCATATTTGATTAAAACATTTGCTAAATAAAAAGCCACTGCTAATTGCTACTCAGAAACTGAGAGACAGAGAATGGGAAATCCTGGCAGAGAGGGGAAGAGGAGAGAGAATGAACAGGCAGAGAAGAACTGTTGCAAAATGTTGAGCTCAAATAAAATTAGAATGTGTGCAACACACATTTTAAAATGTCCAGACTACAGCGAATACTAAAGCCAGATTAAGAGACACAGAGATATAGATATACAAGAGAGAGAGAGAGAGAGGGAGAGAGAGGGTGAGAGAGGGAGAGTCAAGGATGATAAAGATTATGCTGACACAAGGACAGACTAGAATCTATACAAGAGTCGAGGCGAGGCAAGTTGTGTGGAGACTGGGGCAGTTGCATGTTCTACAAAAGGCGCTGCCAGTTTCAGGCAACAGCAAAAAATAAAAGAAAAACTTTTTTTTGTATATACATATATATTTATTAGAGTATGAATTAATTCAAGTGTGAGCAAATGTGTGTCTGTGTGTATGTGTGTGTTTGTAGTCTCTATATAAGAGCGCAAAAGGATTCCATTTTCCCGGACTCTGCGGCTGTTAAGCAAACGAAGGTGGGACCATGCCCACCCCCAAACGCCCATGCCCCAAAGCCAGTTTCAGCTGAGTTGAATTTGAGTTTCAGTTTGAGTTCGAGTTTTTGTTGCAAACGTCAGCAACATTTTATTTTTTTTTTGTTGTTTTTGGTTTCTGTTTTCTGTTCCCTACTTCTTTTTCATCTACTCGCTCTGTTTTCAGTGTCGAGCTCGTCCTTTACATGCTGCGGCGGCTTCAGTTACAGTTATTACAGCCTCACATACACCACCTTCTTCTGATATAGCCAACATATTCGCTAAATTGCCATGCACAAAATGCGAACAAAGACTCGATAAAAAATAGCAGCAACAAATCTTCACATTCACAATTAACATATAGAAAACAGTGCAATTTTGAAAATCGGAAGATTTTTGGCAAAGTTATGGCAGCTTGGAGTTTGCCAAAATATCATACATTTAAAAAGCCCATTTTTGGCCAATTTTTTCATTTTTGCTCACATTTTCCAAAATATTCACCCAAATTAAGTGCGGTAAAGTATTTTTATATCTATTTTGATGCCAGGAATCTAATGGGAACAAAAAATTCCGATTTCAGAGTTTTCTCATTTTTTGACATTTGGGCAGTATGGAAAATGGCTAAAAATGGTCAAAAATTTAAAACTAATAAAATCCGAAAATTTTTGATGCAGTTTTAAAATACTATAAAAAACATTGACAAAACTGCAAAAATTTTGAAAATCGGTTGATTTTTGGCAAATGGGGACAAAAAATTCTGATTTCAAAATTTTCACATTTTTTGACTTTTTAGCAAGGGGTTAGTATGGAAAACTGGCAAAAAATGGACTAAAAATTAAAAACACCAATATCGAAAAATTTTTGATGCAGTTTGAAAATACCATAAAAACCATTGACAAAACTGCAAAAATTTTGAAAATCGGTTGATTTTTGGCAAGGTAATGGCAGTTTGAAGTTTTGTAAGTACCACTTCTCTGAAAAATAACCCATTTTTTGGTCAGTTTTTCACATTTTTGGCCATATTTTCTAAAATATTCGTCCAAATTATGTGCGGTAAAGTATTTTTAAGTCTATTTTGATGTTAGAAATCGAATGGGGACAAAAAATTCAGATTTAAAAATTTTCACATTTTTTGACTTTTTAGCAAGGGGTTAGTATGGAAAACTGGCAAAAAATGGACTAAAAATTAAAAACACCAATATCGAAAATTTATTGATGCAGATTGAAAATAGTATAAGAACCATTGATAAAACTGCAAAAATTTTGAAAATCGGTTGATATATGGCAAAGTTATGGTAGATTGAAATTTGCAACATATCATATAGTCAAAAACCCCATTTTTGGGTCAAATTTTCACATTTTTGGCCATATTTTCTAATATATATATCCAAATTAAGTGCTGTAAAGTATTTTTAAGTCTATTTTGATGTTAGAAATCGAATGGGGACAAGAAATTCAGATTTCAAAATTTTCACATTTTTTGACTTTTTAGCAAGGGGTTAGTATGGAAAAATGGCAAAAATTGGACTAAAAATTAAAAACACCAATATCGAAAATTTTTTGATGCAGATTGAAAATAGTATAAAAACCATTGACAAAACTGCAAAAATTTTGAAAATTGGATGATTTTTTTTCTAAGTTATGGCAGTTTGATGTTAGAATTGAGCGATTTTTTTGTTAAATTTCCACTCCCCGAGGGTGTTTGTTACAGGACATATGCAAAATGGCTGCCAAATGAAAATATTTGCGAACTGAAACAAAGTTAAGATAAACTATAGAGGCTACAGAGGTTGTGTTAAGCGCAGCTGACAAACATTTAGTGCATTTATTAATAGAAATGAGCAAAGGTGGTGGCTGCAAGGACTCCGAGGCGATTACCTTGACTATGAAAATATTTCTCACACATGAGCTGCTTGGGTGAAGGTATCTCCCCCAGCACCCTGCTCTCTTCTCTATGAGCTCAGCATCGCTTAGTGGCATTAGCATTTTAGCTAGTCTGTGGGAGGAAAAAAAGCCAAAAGATAGTTACTAAAATAAAGGTAGCATAGCTAGGAACTAGCTGCGAGGGTTGCTCGACAAGTAGTTAGCAAGTGTTGCTTATGATAACAGAAACTTCTTTGTGAACGTTCGTTTTAAGTTAAGGCAGCTTTCTCGGTGTGTGTGTGTCTTGCCCCACACACACACACATACATGTAGAGTTAGTGAAGTGTTGTTGCTGCCTCGCTGGCTGCGCTTCGTGCCTGGCACCTTGACACTGACAAAGGTCAACTAATGTGTTGCATTCTCATCGGCGCACACACACATAGACAAAAGGGCAAGTGCCACCCCCACCTTCTATACACACACAGGTACACTCTGTTTGTATTAAACGTTTATAAAGGCAAAAGCTCAGTAAACTTTATTGTTGCCACAAGTTGCAGCTGCAGCAAGTTGTCACAAGTTTTTCATTTTCGTTTTTCTTATATATATATATATTTTTTGTTGGAATTTCCTTTGCTTTAATTGCGGAATGGCGGCGATCTGTGATTCGTCATGTATTCACTGCGGGATCCGTAGGGCAGGCGACTGTTGTAGTCGACATGTTGACGTTGTGGCATGCCACACGCAGGCAGCACCAGCAGCTGCAGCAGGCACAGCAGCAACACCAACAGCAACGGCAGCAATTCAACTTTTCCCAGCAACATTCTGTTTTGAACTGAATGCAAATGCAGGAAATATATATATATATATATATATATATATATACGTGTATACAGTCTCAATCTGAGTCGCAGTCGAGATAAGTTTGGGGTCAATCAAATGGCATTATTTCATTTTGCAGTTAATCGCAGACTACTACACTGTGCTACATGGAAATTGAATTACACTTAGTTACATTAGTTGAACTTTGATATTTTATTGAGCGCTGTGAAAAATGATTTAGTTTTGTTTCTTTTTTTTTAATATTTTTGTGGGGAAATGCTTTACGCTTTCTCTTTATATATTTTATATTGTACACAATTTAGCTAGCTGTCTCTATCTAACACAGCATCTTTCTCTTTCTTGCTCTCTCTGTGTATGTGTGTGTTGATGGCATTTCAGTTTACGTGTTAAGTGCTTGGCAAGCACGATTAAGGCGCTTTATCACCCGCAACAACGGCACCAACACCAACACCAACGACAGCAACAACATCCACAACAGCAGCAACAGCAGCAACAGCAACATCAACAACAACAGCAGCAACAACAACTGAAACAAAATCAACAGCAACAGCTGCGACGGCAGCAACAAAGGCGCTTACGGCAAGTCTTGTCGCAGCAACAACAGCAACAGCAGCAACAGCAGCAACAACAGGAGCGACAACAGCAGCAGTAACAACAGCAACAGCAGCAACAACAACTGCTCTAAGCACTCGCACATACATTGACACGCCCATTGGCAGAAGTGGGCGTCTAAGTAGTAACAACAAAAACATAGACACACACCACATTCACATACATAAATATATATATATATATACATATATATATATATAATCGTGTACATAATGCTTGGCGCACTGACAACGCCAGCAACATTGCTGGAGTTTGGGGCAATTGGTGATGTGAACAGCATTTTGGAAATAGAACTGCCAGCAATACTCTTCAACGACAGCCTCTACATAGAGCTGAATGGGAATCTCACCCAGCTGGATGCCAACCTCAACAGCAGCAGCAGCAACATCAACAACAGCAGCAGCAGCAACAGCAGCAGTTGGAGCAGCAACATCAGCAGCAGCAATGCAACTGGAAATCTCTCACAGTTCGGGGAGGAAGAGCAGCGTCTGGCCGATGAACGTGCTGCGGAGGAGTTCTGGTTGCTGGTCAAAATGATCGCCATGGCCATAGTGCTCGGCCTGATGATACTCATCACCATTATAGGCAAGTAGTCTGCTTAGCAAATCCTCGCCAGCAATCGCTGGCAAAGTTTATCAGAAATACATTTAAGATTTTGCGGCTGCCTAAAGTGTGTGGGATATTGTGACGGGGGAGTGGGAAGAGGGGAGGGAAGTTGCCAGTTTGAGGCGTTAAATTATGCTCGAATTTATGCCGTCGGGGGAAATTTCGTTGGCTGCAGAAAGTTGCCATATCTTGCCACCAAAGTGAACTGTAAATGAAGTGAAATTTATGATGCAGAAGATTTTTATTGCGCCCCTTGAAAATTTTATTGATTTTCGGCTTACAAAGATGATTTGCTGCCCTCACACGCACCCCACAAAATTGTGTAGAAAATTCTGTCTCTCTCTCCCTCTCTCTCTCTGCCCCCTTGAAATGTTGGGCTGCCACATGCCAGAAGTGCGGTGGCGCTGCTGTGTGGCAAGCAAGTGTGGCAACTTTTGCTTTAGAGTCGCGTTAAAAAGCTTTGTGTTAAACGCCGCACTTAGCCAGCTCGCCTTGTAGACAGCCAAGGGGTAGGGGGTGTAATGCTGCCAGCTAGAAAGAGACAACAAGTGTGTGTGTGAGAAAGAGAGTGGTAGGAGAAATGGTGGTGGTGCCTGGGGAGGCCATGCCAAAACAACAGTAAACGACAACCGACAACAGCGGCAAGCGACAACGGCAAACAAAGTTTCCAAATGTTTGTCGTATTTTTTTTTTCTTCTTCTTATATTTGCTTTTTTTAGGTGTTGAATTTTCTTTTTTTTGCATTTATTTTTTAGGTTTCTTAGTAGCTGTTTTCATATTTTTTTTTCATTTATTTTTTTTTTATATTTTTTGCTGTAGCTGTTGTTGCTGTTGTTGTTGGCATCGACACGTGAAAAGCTATTAAAAGCGCGCCAAGGCGTCAAATGGAAATTACACACACTCACTCTCTCACAGAGACACATACATATAAGCAGGCACTCAGCCTACACACAGAGAGAATGAAAAAGATAGACACATAGTGTTGAAGCGGGCATATGGGGCGTATGCGCAATATTGTGAAAAGGCAGCAGACAACGTCATATGCAAATGCATTGGCAGACAAAACGTTTTGATAACTTGCAGACAAGTTGCAAGCACCCAGCCAGAGAGTGAGACAGAGACAGAGACTGAGTGAGAGGAATAGAGAGAGAGCGAGTGCTAGAGTGAGACAAAAACAAAAGGGGTTGGGGCTGACGTTGTGCGGCAATTACAATTTGCCGCGTTGCATGGCGAACGCTTAATCAAAGCAAGACAAGCTCTCATTTGCATCACACACAGGGGGTGGATGGGAGGAGGGGGGGTGGTAAGGCTGAGTAGTTGCTGCCACACACCTAGTTGTGGCACGTGCTGCATGCAGCATTGCCAGCAATTAGGAGGCAGCAACAGCAGCACCAGCAGCTGCCACTTGATTGATTCCTGCAAAAAGTCTGAGGCACGTTGACCCAATTTAGCAAAATATCCTTAATGGCAGTAAGTTTGTTAAACTTTAAGAAATTATTTTCATAACTTTCTTTCCCTTTCTCTCTTTCGCTCTCTCTTTTATTTCTCTTCCTCTGTCACTTGCAGGCAACGTGTTTGTGATTGCAGCCATAATTCTGGAAAGGAATCTGCAAAATGTTGCCAATTATTTGGTGGCATCGCTCGCTGTCGCTGATTTATTTGTTGCATGTCTCGTCATGCCACTTGGCGCCGTCTACGAGGTAAGTTTGTTGACAAAGGGAAGGGGGGGGTGCAAAACATGGCTGCCTGCAACACAAAACTTCATTAAACTAATGGAAACCGTGCAAATGAAATTAAGCGCAAAGAGTTGACAACAAATGAGAGGGGATGGAAGGAGGAGGAGGCAGAGAGTGCGCATACTGCTGTGACCCTGAGTGTATGTTTGTGAGAGGGAGTGGGTGTAAGGGTTGAGTGTGTATGTATGCGTAATGAGCCATTGCGCGTTGTTAATTGCTTAAGTTGCGTCAGCTGGCAAAGCTCAAGACAGACAATGACATAATTTAATTATTCCCTTACACTTTGCCACATCCTCAACCTCTCCCTCTCTCTTTCTTAAACATTCTTGCCATCTCTTTCTCGGCAGATAAGCAATGGCTGGATATTGGGACCGGAACTATGCGACATTTGGACTTCCTGCGATGTGCTTTGCTGCACAGCATCCATACTGCATCTGGTGGCCATTGCCGCAGACAGGTGAGTGCCCTCTTCCTTTCCCTCTATTTCCTTCTCTCTTTCACACTTCTAGCTGAATCTTATAGTTTATGTTTTATTATTCACCCACTTTAATAAAATTTCACATATCATTACAATATTTAATTTTTTTACTTATTTTAATTTTCTTTTAATTTATCAGTTACTCTTACGATTTAAAAGATTCACTTTAAATATACTTCTCGATTGCAGCTTTGTTGATTTTTAATAACAGCAAACAAATTACTATTAAATTACTATTAAATTACTATAAAAATTACTATGCTCAAGTAATGTTCAAAAATATTACGTATACGCACAGATATTGGACTGTCACCAACATTGATTACAACAATTTGCGCACTCCGCGTCGCGTCTTCCTCATGATATTCTGCGTTTGGTTTGCCGCCCTGATAGTATCCCTGGCGCCGCAGTTTGGCTGGAAGGATCCGGAGTACATGAAGCGCATCGAGGAGCAGAACTGCATGGTCTCCCAGGATGTGGCCTATCAGGTATCAGCGAGAGTCTCTAGTCGCAGTCGCAGTCGCAGCTAAGTCTATCGATATTTGTGGTTTCGCTTGCAGATATTTGCCACATGTTGCACGTTCTATGTGCCACTGCTGGTCATACTGTTCCTGTACTGGAAAATCTATCTGATTGCCCGCAAACGCATTCAGCGCCGCACCCAGAAATCATTCAATGTGACGCTCACAGAGACCGAGGTGAGTTCGGAGTGCGTAGATATTACGCATACGCACTGTGTGCCAATGAAATTTTAACTGATGGCGTAGATGGGTTTGCTGTCTCAGTTTGTGACTCTCACAACATAATGATAATGAGCAGCGTCATTAAGTGTAACAATATGGCGAAGCCTTTGTGTGTGTGAAGGAGGTAAGGGGCGTGAACTGGCCCCCAGTGGAGCACTTGAAGCCCCAGCAATGCCATAACCGCAATTTATGCCACATTCATTTCACTAAATGCGAAAATTTCGCAGCTAAGCGCGGAATGTGCCTCCGGAGAGCGACTAGAGCAAAGAGAAAGTCTCTCTCTCTCTCTCTCTCTCTCTCTATCTATGTCTCTCTCTCTCTTTAAGCTACCAAAATATTCAAGTCTTTGATTTCTTTTGATTCTCAGTGCGATTCGACGGCTCGCGACCTGCAAAAGGAGCGCGGCAAGCGGCGGTTGGCGAGACGGGACGCGGATAGCGAGGGGGATGCTGACGCGGAGGGTGGTGCAGGTGGGGAGGTGGCGCGACGAACGCGTAAACGCATAAAAATATGTTTTGGCCGGAATACGAACACGGCCAACATATGTGCGGGAACGGAGGGGGCGGTGGCGCGGTCAATGGCCGCGATTGCCGTTGACTTTGCCAGCTTGGCGATTACGCGCGAGGAGACGGAGTTCAGCACCAGTAACTATGACAACAAAAGCCATGCGGGCACCGAACTGACCACCATATCCAGTGATGCGGACGATGTAAGTGCAAACAACTCTCTCTCTCTCTCTCTCTCACTCTATCTGAATCTCCATCTCACTTACTTGGCTGGTGTCTCTTTCGTGCATGGGTATTTTTGCAGTACCGCACAAGCAATGCCAACGAAATCATTACGCTCTCACAGCAGGTGGCAAGTGCCACACAACAGCATCTAATAGCCTCCCATTTGAATGCCATAACGCCGCTGGCCCAATCCATTGCCATGGGTGGTGCAACAAGCGAATGCAACAACAGCAACAGCAACAGCAATCAGGCAACAGCAGGTGGCAACAGTCCAAGTGGTGGCATTGGCAAAGGAGTGCTATCCAGCATTGCCAATCCACATCAGAAGCTGGCCAAGCGGAGGCAATTGCTGGAGGCGAAACGGGAACGGAAGGCGGCACAAACATTGGCCATTATCACCGGCGCCTTTGTTATCTGTTGGCTGCCCTTCTTTGTCATGGCGCTGACAATGAGTCTGTGCAAGGATTGTGACATTCATCCGGCAGTGGCATCGCTCTTCCTCTGGCTGGGCTACTTCAATTCCACGCTCAATCCAGTGAGTACTGCATCCGCACATGGCATATGTGTGTCTGGATTTCCCCCTTTCCTCCATATTCCTTCTTTTTTTTTCACTGAGTTCAATTAGTTGGAATTGTTGCTACTTTGCCTAATGAAAGCTCAATGTGGTATCAACTCACTTTGCTCCGCTTTTTCTCTCTTTCTCCAACTCTTCTTGTAGGTCATCTATACCATATTCAATCCAGAGTTCCGACGCGCCTTCAAACGCATTCTCTTTGGCCGCAAGCATGCGGCACGTGCTCGCAGCGCGAAAATTTGATTTCAACTGAAAGTTAATGAGGACCAGTATCTGTAAGTCCCAGAAAATTATAACTGACAATTTATGAAAAACTCCAGGTGAAAGTGCAAAGCAAAAGTTACTATTTAACACAGTTGTGGCAAGTATGGAGTCTGCAAACCAAGCATATGGAAATGGAATTGAATTCGGCATAGATTTTAGTTTATAGATTACAGTTAGGCTTAGAATGTATATAGATAATTATCAGTGACAATCCTAAGTACTCTTAAGTCATTCCTTGCCTACCATAATGCAACAAACCACACACGTGCCCCAAATAAAAAAAAACGAAAATAATACTCTTAACATAAATTTAAATGCAACCAGAACGATGAAACAACCAATGAACCTAAAACCAAACCATAAGTATTATATATAAAATTAACATAATTTTTTATAGAATTATTTTATTGCTGTACATATGAAGAGAAATCAAAAACATAATATTAGTAATATTTCAATGTGAATGTGTGCGTTTTTGTGTGTATTTGATAAAAGTTTCTCAAGTCTTCCCTGTGTCTTAAAGAAGAAAGAAAGAAAAACAATTAAGAAATAAATATCCCTCTTGAGCAGAGTTCACCAGAGTTATAGTCTCTGCTGATAGTATATGGACTATAACTTGCATTGTCGATAAGGCTGGGTCCAAAAAACTTTTTACGCTTTCACAAATAAATAAGGAACTGTGTTAATATCCTCGCCCTCAATACAATTCATGTCTCTGCGTGTTAGCTTAAATATAATTAATTAACAACATTAAGCAGCTCAAATAAAAATTACAAATTTTAATTATATGATATTTCAAAAGCATTTAAGGACAAAATTTGCAGCTAGCATAAAATTTAGCCCATTCGTCATAGCCACAACAAACTAAGAAATTTATCGTTTAAATAATGAAAACTGTTTTTAATTGAAATTTAATACTGGGCATTATAATGAAAATTTTATGATCTAAATGCTTGTGAATAACATGTTATTTTTAGTTGCCAGCCATAACAATCAAAAATCTAATCAAAAACAATAAACTAAGAAAATTGCAGTGCAGTGAAAAATATATCAAAAGAGTTTTAAAAAATACTTAATATTTGTTTTAGCAAATTTTAGCCTTTTAGTAAAAAACTAAATTTTAAGTAAATTTAGTTAAAATTATTTTTTATAACTTACCATTTCAGTTTATAATTTTTAATGAAATTTTTTATATTTATTTTAAGCAGCAAGAGAAATTTAAAAAAAATATAAAATTCTAAAATTTCGATTCATTTTTAAATATGTAGTATTTTTTTAATTTTATGCAGTATTTTAAAGATTTTTTTTTCATATTTTTCACATATTTAAACTTATTTAAAAAAAAATAAATTTACATGTAAAAATTGGCAATTAAAAAAATGTGTATATACTAAAGTTGTAACTGCAACTGCAGCTGCTGCATGCAACTTAAAGTTGCTCAGCTGTTAAGACGAATACGCTTCAATGTGCATATAAATCATACAATTACATAACCATACCATATATCCTAGATATATGTATATATATATATAAGAAAACATGTAGAAGATGTAGAAGATATAGCTGTAGTCTAAGCTCGTTGAACTCCTTGATATGCCTAATCAAGCTAAACTAGACTCGAGTGTATGTGAATGGATGAGTGTGTGTGTGTGTGTGAGAGTGTATGTCTGTGAGTGTGTGTGTGTGTGTGTGATATTGCAATCTCTCGATGTGTACTTGATGTCAAAGTTATTAAAATTGTGTTTTATCAAAAAGGAAAAATACTGCACAATTGCTGTTGTTTCTTTTGGTTTTGGGTTTTGGGGGCAGTTTGAATGTTTGCGTTCAACTCAAAATTGACAAACTTTCCACATGGCACACGCCACTTGCCATTCGCCACATGCCGCACCGCACGCACGTAAGCAAAGGCCATGCGAGACAGAGACAGCGATAAAAAGAGATAGAAAGAGAGAGAG
The DNA here is from genome assembly GCA_018150725.1 of Drosophila quadrilineata. NCBI lineage: Eukaryota > Metazoa > Arthropoda > Insecta > Diptera > Drosophilidae > Drosophila > Drosophila quadrilineata. Next base: position 5,912,462 of record JAECWN010000407.1, read on the forward strand.
AGAGAAAGTGTGTATTGAAATGGCAAAGTTCAAGTGCATGTCGAGTGCGTCGGATCTGGGGATCTCCGAATCGTTTCGGTTTCAGTTACAGTTTCGCATTCGTTTTTCTGTGTCGTGCGTCGGGCAACTTGCAACAGCGAGGCAACAGTGGCATTAGCCGGCATGTGGCACACTGACAAAACGATGCCACAACCAACAACAAGTGAAAATCAATACATCATACAACTCACTCTCGACTCGTATTACCCACGACTAACAGCAGCTCGAGTACTTCGAGTGCTTCTACACTCATTCACTGCCTCTTCCTCTCTTTCTCGCTCACTGTCATATGTTCGTGTGTGCAACATTGTGTTGCATTTGGCAACTGCCAGCGGTGTGTAAGCTTATCAGGTTGCCATACAACAGCAGCAGCAGCAACGGCAGCCCAAAAGCAGCTCCTCCAGCAGCCAAGCATAAATATTTGCTCAACAACTTTTAATTTGCTGCCACACAACTGCTCAAGGACATGCCAGCTCAAGATGGATGAGCTGCAAGTGCAGCCGAATTGTTTAAACAAATGATTAAGCCATGCTCTTATTGAATTAATATTATTTTAATAAATTCTTTATAAATTTTTAAATTTTGGCAATTTTTAGAATATTACTGTCGGGAGCAGCCTAAGATTCAGTAGCTGTTAAACTGTAATGGTCAGGCTGCCGGCAGCGACTGCGCTGCTCTCTCTCTCTGTAACTGTTCTGCAGCCTCGCAGATCGGCAGCGACTTCTTACACTTTCTATTGTCTGCATTACAAACATTGTCTCTTAACATCGCTTACATATCAGTCGCATCGTCAACCCGTGTCAAGACGCCTATGTACGTTCTTCACAGTTGTACAGTGCACAATAAACGATACAATAACTGAACTTCATCCCGTGCATTTCTTATTTAATATCACAAACGCCGCTAAAAAACCTTAGTGGTTTAACATTTGGAGGCCCCGGCGAGATATAAACAAGTGAAAAAACAATATTCGCGAAATACAAACATTTATAATTTGGCTAAGTTTACGCGTGTCGCGAACCACTGTGCTGCGAACAGTTAAACGTTGTTGGTGCACTTAGTATTTGAACGTTTCAACTTGTGCGCTCACACAAGCATACTCGTGAACCTAAGTCTGACCGTTATCGCGCGCTCTCTTTGTGCTGACTTCGTTTGCTTCAGCTGTTTAGAAATTATATTTGGATTAAATACAACATGCAAAACGAGCTGCCAAGCACAGTCGCGTCCGGAGATATTGGTACACCCTTAAACAGGGTTCCATATCTAAAGCGAAAGTCGACGTCAATCTTTAACAGAGTAATGCGGTTGGACCAAACGCTGCATGAGGAGTGTGTTCAGTCGTATAGTGCAGCCGAAATCATGGTGCGACTTGAACTCGTCGAAGAGATGCAAGCCACGTTTAATCTCACTCACAATAGTCTAGAGGAGCTAGACTACGACGAAATCGGCAGTGAACTGCGTGACAAGTTCGATGAGCTTATCGTGTCACTTAAAAGCAGACTTCGCGTTCATCTTGAGCATCGTCAGTTGCGTGCACCAACTTCATCCACCATGAGGGCAGACGATAGTTTTGGGCAGTCAAGTAGTGCCTCCGGAAGGCCTCGTCGAATGCGACTGCCTGAGCTTAAGCTCCCAACATTTTCTGGTGGGTACACGGAATATGCAGATTTCGTTTCGGTCTTCAACACATTGGTGAATGATGATCCACACCTTGAGCCTATAGAGAAATTCCAGCATCTCCGCTCTTGCCTATCGGGATGCGCCTTGGAATCGATTTGTTCTCTAGAGGTCTCGAGCTCGAATTATTCCGTGGCCTTGGAGATGCTTCGCAAGCGGTTCAGCAACAAGAAACTCGTGTTCCAGGCCCACGTGATGAAGATTTTAGAACTCCGGCTCGGAGATCCTGCTTCAGCAACCACTCTGAGAACATTTGCTGACAAAGTAAATACACACATGCGTGCATTGCAGTCGTTAGGAAGCTTGGAGCAGATAGCAGGCTGCATGGTCGTACAGATACTCCTGCAAAGGTTGGACAGGGCAACGCAATCTGATTGGGAAGAAAAGTCAGTCATCGACCAAGTGCCCACAACCGACGGATTCCTTCATTTCTTGGACACAAGATGTCAGCGCCTTGAAAGTCTGCAACATGCCATGGCCGCGTTATGGGCTGACATTCCAAATAACACAAGTCGGAAGGCGCCTGTCATTACTCAGAGTAACCCTCACGTCTGCGCATGCTGCGAAACTGGTGGACATGGAATTTATTCGTGTCCTCGGTTTTTGGATATGACGGCAACACAGCGTTATAAGGAGGTTTTTCGAATCGGAAGATGCATTAACTGCCTGAAGTTCGGGCATACTGTTCGGAACTGTAATGCCAGCCATTGTCGCCAATGTACAGAAAGGCATCACACATTGCTTCACCATTATGTTCCGCAGGATCAAGTATCCATGTCTTTTCAGCCAGATGCTGCGCCTTCAGCACCACAGCAATATAGAGCTCATAGTATTCGGCCATCAACCGTTCTTCTAGCAAAGACACGATCACATTCCGAGGTCAAGCCGTACGAATGCGATCGCTGTCCAACATCATTTGCGCGCAAGGATAAGTTGCGGATTCACCAGCAAGTGCACTTCAAGCGTGACGCGGTGCAACTCCAGCAACAGAATACAAGGCTTGCCATGAATTCAACGGCAGTAGAGCAGCAGCAGTTCCAAGTGCCATTACATCCGTACGTGGAAGCAGATGCCGTTGGGCAATTACAGCCGCAAGCCTATCAGAAACAGGCGCCGCTGCAACCCAAGGCGAAGTCATCCTCGAAGGGATCTCGAGGTGTCCGATGCGATGTCTGCGACAAGACTTTCCAGCGTGAACGAGATCTGCGGCAGGGTTTCAATAGGCGTAAGCAGCTTCAACGACATGAACTGAAGACGTCCACTGGAACTACCATGCGAGCTGTGTGTCTGCTGCCCTCTAATGATTCTGTTGAAAGAGAAGCTTCCAACGGGGGGAGTATGTCGGGAGCAGCCTAAGATTCAGTAGCTGTTAAACTGTAATGGTCAGGCTGCCGGCAGCGACTGCGCTGCTCTCTCTCTCTGTAACTGTTCTGCAGCCTCGCAGATCGGCAGCGACTTCTTACACTTTCTATTGTCTGCATTACAAACATTGTCTCTTAACATCGCTTACATATCAGTCGCATCGTCAACCCGTGTCAAGACGCCTATGTACGTTCTTCACAGTTGTACAGTGCACAATAAACGATACAATAACTGAACTTCATCCCGTGCATTTCTTATTTAATATCACAAACGCCGCTAAAAAACCTTAGTGGTTTAACAATTACAATATTACAATACATTTTTATATGTATCAATAATTTTTTTAGTTTTATCTGTCGAATTAATATTATTTTAATCAATTTTTAAATATTTTGAATTGTTTGCAATTTCCAGAATATTTGAATATTTAAATTTTAAATAAATTTTTATTGTTGAAATTATTTCATACTTTTATCTGTTGAATTAATATTATTTTAATAAATTTTTATATATTTCTAAATTTTTCTAATTGTAGAATATTATAATGTTTAAAATATAAATACATTTTTATATGTATAAATAATTTTGTTGTTTTACCTGTTAAATTAATATTATTATCATAAATTGTTTTAAATTTTTGCAATTTATAGAATATTAGAATATTTCAATATTAAATAATTTTTTATATGTATAACTTATTTATTAGTTTTATCTGTTGAATTAAAATTATTTTAATAAAGTTTTATAAAGTATTAAGGTTTCCAATTTTTAGAATATTAGAGTATTTAAATTTTAAAAAAATTTCTATATGTATAAATTATTTTGTACTTTTATCTACGGATGCATTACATCAATAGTAATTGCTGGACAAGTGCCACAACACAGCTTAAATACTCTGCCTGACCTAATCCTGCAGCGATTATTTCTAATAATTTGTTTTTATTGTCGATTTTGTCATTTCAATTTTATATTGTATATATCTTTTTTTTTAATATTTTTGTGGCTGGCAAAAACACTGCATGTTATTTTTATGGGCAACAGAAAAACAAGAAAATCAATCAATAGAAAATCCTGGAAGCGCATTTGTTGATTTTGCAGCGTGGCCAATAAGCGCTGTTATAAGCCACAACCGCAGGACATAAGCCCACAAACCGAATACTTCAAATATGCAACTATATGTATATATATGAGTGTGTGTATTTATTTGTATACGAAGCTGCATGAGAGTGTGTGCGTGCCTTGATTAGCTACAATATACAATATTAATTTCCTTTCTCTCGCACATAATCTCTCTTTTTCTCTCTCTCTCTCTCTCTCTCTCGTACTCTCTCTCTCTCTTACCCTCTCTCTCTCTTTCAATGCCAACAAGGTTTGATAATAACCGCAGGATAATGTCAATAAAGTTCATTTTTATTAAACAAATTTGTGTGTGTCCCAAAAAAAAAATAAAATAAATAAAAATAAAAAAAAGGAAATTTCATAAATCGAATAAATATCGTTATGCGCTCAAGTGCCACACACACTCTCCATACAATGTAGTCAAGTGATAGAGACAGCGAATCTTATGTGAGTGGGTGCAACAGAGACAGAGCTAGGTAACTGTTTGCTGAGGCCATGAGTTCCGTAGGTTCTTTAGTCGAGCACGGAAACTTTTTGCTGAAAGCAATTCGAAAGGCATTAAAAGTATTAAACAGGCAACGGATGATTATGAACACGACAGAGAGGTAGAGAGTGCGAGAAGAGGCCAAAAACTTTGAGTGTCTTACGTATCTATCAGATACTTTTAACAGACATACTTAAAGCCACTTCTACACTGCGAATGCGACTGCGATTGAGAGTCAGGGTGTGAGTGTGTGTGTGTGTGTAAATAATACTCGAAGGCAGCCTGGACTCTAAGTACATAAGTACAAGCACTATGACTGTCGCACTGTCTCACTTTCGCACACTTTCTTCTCTCTCTCTCTCACACACTCTCTCATTTTGGTTCTCTTTTAGTTGTGTGTATATGTGCTGGCAACAAAGTTGTAATTGAATTGCAGCGAACGTGCGTAAATTGCCTGAAATGATTAAGAGCTTATGGCGCAGCATTAGTTCAAGGACTAAAACGACTTAGACTCGGCAATTAAAAGCACCTGCCGATCGACCAAGCAACCAACACACACACACGCAGTTATACACTCACACTCTATATACACAAACACACACTTTTCAAGAGCTATATACAAGTTATTGTCGCTCTTTGCTTGATTTGTTTCTGCTAGTTGCAGCTGCCCATATAAGTATGCTATGATTTTTTTTAAAGCTGCGCCCATAACAATAACCACAAGTTGTATGTGTGTGTGTGTGTATTAAAGTTGTGCAGGTAAAACAGCTCGTAAAATGTTGTAAGCATAAAAAATGAATTTACGACTTGCCCACCTCCCTTTCTCCATCTCTCTCTTTCTCTGTTGCTGTCTCTTGCCCTCGAAACTCATATGAAAATGTATCCTGACAACGCTTAGCGGCAGCTGTCTCAGATACTTGACCAGCTTTCACTCAACTGTATGCATTCAACAACGCAGTAGGTAATAGTAGACAATTCTACTATGAACTTGCCACATTTCGGTAAAGTGCATTGCAACAGTTCGTGGCTGCAACTTGTACAAAAAAAAAAAAATAAAACCTGTAGAAATTTCATTCGCAGCGAATTTATTTTGGCAAAATATTAAAATTTAAAAAATACTTACAATAAAATATATGCATTATAAAATTTATAAGTAATTTTATAAATAATTTTCATACATATTTTTTCTTTATGAAAAGTTGAAAGTAAGTTGAAACTTGTTCGCTAACATTTGAGTTTAATCAAATTGCTGCATGCGTCAAATCTTATCTGCTTATGGAATCCTTAGTCAGTCTAGCGTGCCATGCACGCGTGTGCGTATGTGAGTGTGTATGTGTGTATGTGTGTGTGTGTGTCCATGTGTAGCTTGTGGCTGTCGGTGACAACAACTTGAGCAAAATACCAAAAAGGACACGTACGTAATGAACACCAGCACGTACGCGCACAGCGACAACGTTTCGGGCTTAAAGTTTCAGCTGGCCAACTTGCACATCCTTGCAAGCCCTTGGCTAAGCAGAAGATGATGATGAAGAAGATGTGAAATGGGTAGAAGAAGCAGCAGCAGCAGTAGCAGCAGCTGCAACAGCAACTGAGCAACGCAGCAACTAAAATAAAACTTGCTGTTGGGGAAGGTGGCAAAAGTTTTTCAGCAGTTATTGCTAGTGTTGCACCCTCGCTCCATGTATACATATATATGTATGTGGCAGGGTGTCGAGGCAAAATGGAGAGCCAGGATGTGCAGCCGGCGTGACGCGTAGCGGAAGTTCCTTCCGACTGTTGCATTTTCGGTGCCAGCCCCAAGAACGAACACAACCCAAAACTCGAGCACTTGTCCTTAGTTGTTCCGCTTGTTGTTATTGCTGCTGCTGTTGTTGTTGTTGTTGCGAGAGCAGTTTGCTTAATTTTTATGCAATATACATACATACATATATGCTGCTGCTAGTATATGTGTGCGAACTGCTGTAGTTATGGCGCTTGTTGGTTTTACATATTTACTTGGCAAACACTTGGCCAACTTTGTCTCTCCCTCCGCTCTCTGTCTCTCAACGAAAAAACTAAAGTTTTTTCCTAACTGCCGGCCTTGGCTAAGTTCAGCCACTGACATTGTGACTCTCTACCAACAACAAGAACAACAATAACAACAGCAACAAGAAAGAGACACGCCACACAATGATGCAACACACACTGCTCCCCCTACGCCGTGTATGCCCACTTTTTACCCCTTTGGGGCACAGCAGAGCAGCAACCCTTGTTCAGTCGCGATAAATGAACATGAAATTGAAATTTAATGTAGCGCAGCCGCCGCATTCTCTGCCATGATTTTCACATGCATAAAGCAAGACGATATGTACTGTCAGGGGAACAGCAGCTAAAGGAGAGGGGGGGTTTAGGGGTACAGCAGTCGGGATAGGCAAAGGCAATACAATTTGCCACACAATGCACTTTGGTGCCACTGGCAACAACTGAGGAAACCGACAAAAGCCACAGCCTCTAAGAGAGCAGATTTCGCCAAAAGGTGCAGCAAATTTACATTTACAACGAGCTGTGGTATATATATAATTCTAAGTATATAATGTGGGCAGTACATAAGGCAGCAAATGTCTAAAATATATTTGTATATTTTAAACAATTTTAAATGGAGTAAAACCAATTCAGAAATTTCAATTTCGATTTTTTGACATTATTTAGTGTACAAAAATTAAAAAAAATGGGTCAAAATAGAAAACTGACAGTATGGAAAATTTTTTGATGTAGACTCAAAATCGGTTGAATTTTAGCTAAATTATGGCTTCTCAAAGTTACAAAATAGTCAATTTTTTGTATTGAAAACAGGTTTATTACAATTTCACTTACCTTGCCATATTTTTCAAAACATGTGATAAACATTTGATACCGATTTAAAATACGATCAAAGCCATATCCAGAAATGCATAAATATGGAAAATCGGCTAAGGTGCGGGAAAGTTGTGGTTTCTCAAAGATAAGAATTATATCGTTTTTTGCTCAAAAAGCTGTTTTTTGACGATTTTTCAGTATTGTGGCCATATTTTCTAAAATATTGGTCCAAATCAAGTGCGGTAAAGATTTTTATACTCAGTTTGATGCCAGAAATCGATTGGGCACAAAAAATTTCGATTTTAAAACTTTCACTTTTTTTACATTTTTTGCAAGGGGTTAGTATGCAAAAATGACCAAAAATGGGTCAAAATTGAAAATTGACAGTATGGAAAAATCTTTGATGCAGATTCAAAATATGATCAAACTCATTGACAAAAATGCCAAAATTTTGAAAATCGGTTGATTTTTAGCTAAATTATGGCTTCTCAAAGTTACAAAAAAGTCAATTTTTTGTATTGAAAACAGGTTTATTACAATTTTTCACTTACCTTGCCATATTTTTCAAAACATGTGATAAACATTTGATACCGATTTAAAATACGATCAAAGCCATATCCGGAAATGCATAAATATGGAAAATCGGCTAAGGTGCGGAAAAGTTGTGGTTTCTCAAAGATACGAATTATATCGTTTTTTGCTCAAAAAGCTGTTTTTTGACGATTTTTCAGTATTGTGGCCATATTTTCTAAAATATTGGTCCAAATCAAGTGCGGTAAAGATTTTTATACTCAGTTTGATGCCAGAAATCGATTGGGCACAAAAAATTTCGATTTTAAAACTTTCACTTTTTTTACATTTTTTGCAAGGGGTTAGTATGCAAAAATGACCAAAAATAGGTCAAAATTGAAAATTGACAGTATGGAAAAATCTTTGATGCAGATTCAAAATATGATCAAACTCATTGACAAAAATGCCAAAATTTTGAAAATCGGTTGATTTTTAGCTAAATTATGGCTTCTCAAAGTTACAAAAAAGTCAATTTTTTGTATTGAAAACAGGTTTATTACAATTTTTCACTTACCTTGCCATATTTTTCAAAACATGTGATAAACATTTGATACCGATTTAAAATACGATCAAAGCCATATCCAGAAATGCATAAATATGGAAAATCGGCTAAGGTGCGGAAAAGTTGTGGTTTCTCAAAGATAAGAATTATATCGTTTTTTGCTCAAAAAGCTGTTTTTTGACGATTTTTCAGTATTGTGGCCATATTTTCTAAAATATTGGTTCAAATCAAGTGCGGTAAAGATTTTTATACTCAGTTTGATGCCAGAAATCGATTGGGCACAAAAAATTTCGATTTTAAAACTTTCACTTTTTTTACATTTTTTGCAAGGGGTTAGTATGCAAAAATGACCAAAAATGGGTCAAAATTGAAAATTGACAGTATGGAAAAATCTTTGATGCAGATTCAAAATATGATCAAAATCATTGACAAAAATGCCAAAATTTTGAAAATCGGTTGATTTTTAGCTAAATTATGGCTTCTCAAAGTTACAAAAAAGTCAATTTTTTGTATTGAAAACAGGTTTATTAAAATTTTTCACTTACCTTGCCATATTTTTCAAAACATGTGATAAACATTTGATACCGATTTAAAATACGATGAAAGCCATATCCAGAAATGCATAAATATGGAAAATCGGCTAAGGTGCGGAAAAGTTGTGGTTTCTCAAAGATAAGAATTATATCGTTTTTTGCTCAAAAAGCTGTTTTTTGACGATTTTTCAGTTTTGTGGCCATATTTTCTAAAATATTGGTCCAAATCAAGTGCGGTAAAGATTTTTATACTCAGTTTGATGCCAGAAATCGATTGGGCACAAAAAATTTCGATTTTAAAACTTTCACTTTTTTTACATTTTTTGCAAGGGGTTAGTATGCAAAAATGACCAAAAATAGGTCAAAATTGAAAATTGACAGTATGGAAAAATCTTTGATGCAGATTCAAAATATGATCAAACTCATTGACAAAAATGCCAAAATTTTGAAAATCGGTTGATTTTTAGCTAAATTATGGCTTCTCAAAGTTACAAAAAAGTCAATTTTTTGTATTGAAAACAGGTTTATTACAATTTTTCACTTACCTTGCCATATTTTTCAAAACATGTGATAAACATTTGATACCGATTTAAAATACGATCAAAGCCATATCCAGAAATGCATAAATATGGAAAATCGGCTAAGGTGCGGAAAAGTTGTGGTTTCTCAAATATAAGAATTATATCGTTTTTTTGCTCAAAAAGCTGTTTTTTGACGATTTTTCAGTATTGTGGCCATATTTTCTAAAATATTGGTCCAAATCAAGTGCGGTAAAGATTTTTAAACTCAGTTTGATGCCAGAAATCGATTGGGCACAAAAAATTTCGATTTTAAAACTTTCACTTTTTTTACATTTTTTGCAAGGGGTTAGTATGCAAAAATGACCAAAAATGGGTCAAAATTGAAAATTGACAGTATGGAAAAATCTTTGATGCAGATTCAAAATATGATCAAAATCATTGACAAAAATGCCAAAATTTTGAAAATCGGTTGATTTTTAGCTAAATTATGGCTTCTCAAAGTTACAAAAAAGTCAATTTTTTGTATTGAAAACAGGTTTATTAAAATTTTTCACTTACCTTGCCATATTTTTCAAAACATGTGATAAACATTTGATACCGATTTAAAATACGATCAAAGCCATATCCAGAAATGCATAAATATGGAAAATCGGCTAAGGTGCGGAAAAGTTGTGGTTTCTCAAAGATAAGAATTATATCGTTTTTTGCTCAAAAAGCTGTTTTTTGACGATTTTTCAGTATTGTGGCCATATTTTCTAAAATATTGGTCCAAATCAAGTGCGGTAAAGATTTTTATACTCAGTTTGATGCCAGAAATCGATTGGGCACAAAAAATTTCGATTTTAAAACTTTCATTTTTTTTACATTTTTTGCAAGGGGTTAGTATGCAAAAATGACCAAAAATGGGTCAAAATTGAAAACTGACAGTATGAAAAAATTTTTGATGTAGATTCAAAATATGATCAAAACCATTGACAAAAATGCCAAAATTTTGAAAATCGGTTGATTTTTAGCTAAATTATGGCTTCTCAAAGTTGCAAAAGAGTCAATTTTTTGTATTGAAAACAGGTTTATTACAGTTTTTCACTTTATTCGCCATATTTTTCAAAACATGTGATAAACATTTGATATCGATTCAAAATATGATCAAAACCATTGACAAAAATGCCAAAATTTTGAAAATCGGTTGATTTTTAGCTAAATTATGGCTTCTCAAAGTTGCAAAAGAGTCAATTTTTTGTATTGAAAACAGGTTTATTACAATTTTTCACTTACCTTGCCATATTTTTCAAAACATGTGATAAACATTTGATACCAATTTAAAATATGATCAAATCCATATCCAGAAATGCATAAATATGGAAAATCGGCTAAGGTGCGGAAAAGTTGTGGTTTCTCAAAGATGGGGAATGCATGTACATACACATTGAACACATTCGCACATTTTTAGATCGAACTTGTAGATAGCCGTTTTCGTTGTATGATATGTTATATGGTCAGTGATACTATAAAGTACTTTAAAAAAAAAAAATTACAAAAAATCATTATTATTATTATCATCCATTTATTCGAATTAGTTGACGCAAGTGTTTAAGTAATCAAGGATTTATTTATTAAACGTATAACGTTTAATTTCATATTTTATATTAGTTATATTTTTTATTTTATATTTTTTATGACTTTAACAATATAATATTATACATGATATATTAATATTATTTTTACGCTGCTACCGTTTTTGACTTAAATTTATTTTATTTTATTTTTAGCCTATTTCCTAGTTTCTGTTAAGTGCCATCAACATTTTGTCGCGTCACGCTGACTTTCATTTATCATGTTGTGTGTATTTTGTCTATTTGTTTTCCTATGTATTTCATTTGTTCCCTTTTTTTCCATTTTTTTTCACTGTGTTACTTTTGCAAGAGACTCGCATTGCATGTTGGGGCATCATTTTCAATATTTTTAGCCAAACAAGAAGCACAAAATTCCACGCCTTTTCGCACCTTTTGCCATTGCCTTGGCTGCCTTTTAGCCTTTTGCTGTAACTAACCATCCCTGCCAACTCCCCCTCTTTATCATACTTCTCTTCACACACACTGTCACACTTTTTTGTCTCTATCTCTGCTTTGAGGTTTGCCAACTGTTTGCTCGGTTTGTTACACTTTTTATTCGCCTTCGTTTTTGCTGCTCTGCAAACTCTACACGCACAATTGTTATGCTTGTGGCAAGTGTGTGTGTGTGTGTGGTTTGTGTGTGTGTGGTGTGTGTGTGGTGTGTGTTTACCTTTGAAAGTGAAAACACTGATAGCTAAGTTGCCTTCAGACTATTACCCGCTCTCAGCCTCAAAATGGCGCTCTCTCTCTCTCTCAGTCACGTCTCTTATACGCTCTCTTATATATGAGAAGGCATATTACGTATACGCCGCGTTGGACTGTAGACTTTGCCAATTGCCTTATCATAGCCACTTTATAATGCATTTGCCGGCTCACACCACTAGACATACTCATTTTCTCTTTCTCTCTCTCTCTCTCTCTCTCTCTCTCTCTTTCTCTCTTTCTCTCCCTCTCCCGTACCCATTGCTTGCTTAATACACTGTAACAAGTTTCCCTTATAATGAACTTCTCTTTCCCCTTGAGTTGCACTATGAACTATATTTTTTTGTTTTTATCTCATTCGTTGCTGTGGCAACTGTTGCAGCTGCACGTGGCATGCCAGCTCTAATTTGCAGCTGGAACTTAATAAAACTTAAATCAAATGCCAGTTGAAAAACTGAAAATGTGTGTGCGAAAATGAAGCGAGAAATTCTGAAGGCAACTTGCAACAAAAGCAGTTGCAACAACATATATAAAGTAGACTCTATATGAGAGTGTGTGTGTGTGTATGTGTGTGTTAGTGTTGCCATATTAATGAAGCGCGAATGGCCGCCTTTGCCATTCCACTCCCCCCGCTTCTAGACCCACCTCTGCTCCACTTCTGTCAACGCTTCCGGGCAGTTGCTGCTGCTGCTGCTGCTGTGGCATTAATTAGGGGCTATCATATTTCTGGTCGACTGCAGCAGGAACAACAAAAATTCCCACTCCCCTATACCCCCTTGGGAAAACCTGTTGAGGCGCATAAAGTGTACGTTGGGCTGTTGCTACGGGGGCGTGTCCAAGGCTGCACTCGTTTATTGGAATTTATTGCAGGCTGCCGTTAGCCGTTGGGTTAGTTTAGCGGGTTCTGCCTTCAGGCTCCCTCCCCCTCACTCCACCTCTCTTTCTGCCTTTGGGCATGCAATCGCGCTGACATATCCGTGCCCATTCCGTATGCCAACTCCCATGGCATGTGGCATGTTGCACACACACACACACACACACTCACTCACTAGATGTCTGTGCTTGTGGCGCCTGTTGGCCGTAACGTTGCGTGCCTTTTAGCCGAAAGCTGTCATTTTATTGTTAGCCAAATACAAATCAGAGTGTGCTAATTACAGTCAACAGGACGAGCCAGAAGGAGGCGTTGGCCAACTGGGCGTGGCACATGGCCACATGGCCAGATGCAAAAAAAAAAAAAGGCCAGCAACGAGTTGACACCTCTCTTGCCCCAAAATTTTCATTCTGTTTGCTGCTCTTATTGTTGCTGTTGTTGTTGTTGTTGGAGGATTGCAAAGCGTGAAATTAAAATTCAGCGCATGCTAAATGCTTTGACACTTGCCTACGATAGTTGACACGCCCACCAAACCGCACACGCCTTCTTCGTCCTGCAGCTAACAGCATGCTCTGTATCTCTCTCTCTCTCTCTCTCTCTCTCTCTTCTTGTCTGTCTCTCTCTTTATATCCGTTTAGCTGTTTCTGGCCATTTGGCTGATGGCTAAAACTCGAAATGTTTTTGTTAATTTTTGGCACGTTTCGAGTTGGCATCACTTTTGTTTGGTTGCTCTTGTTGTTGCCCCCACTCAGCCGTATGTTGCAAGTTATCTGCTCATTCTTGGCAACATGCACACAGACAACGTGTCCAGGCAATAGTCAGCGCCAAGTTGACTCTATCTTTATAAAGACTTCGGTTACAATGTGCCTAATGGCCAATTTGGCGGCCAAAACTGTTTACCGAGTGGGCCCAAAAGAACATGCCAAAGGAATGCAAAAAGAGGAAGAGTGACCAGTTGAAAGGAATACGACAGAATGTGTGGGATAAGGAAAGGCTTTAAGAAATTAATCATTTCTTGTAGATTAAGAAAAAACATTACATGAATACATGAATAAAAGAAAATAAATAAAAAAAATAAATGGGATAAAAAAAAATAATAATAAAATAAATAAAAACATAGTAATAATTAATAAAATAATAATAATTAATACTAATAAATAATTAAATAAGTAAAATAAATAAAATAAAGAAAATAAAAAAAATAAATTAAAATAAAAAAAAAACGTTTGTATTAAATTGTGATTGAATTTTGTTCAATTTTTTTTTTAAATTTATATAAAAAAAAAGTAAAAATAAATGTTTTGCGAAGATATAACTATAATAAATTTTAACTTCTTATTCGTAGGGTACATTATAGCTGAAAATCCCATTTAAAAATTAAGACTAATTTTTTTAATATATTATTTATTATCAATTAAAAATTTCCATTGTTTTTCACATTGCATTGATTAATTTGACAATGCCCACTTTTTTATATCATTTGCATGTATTAAAAATTCTTTTGCTTAGCTCTCATTTAAATAGTTTTCTGTAATTAAAAATCAGTTGTCCGTCAAAAATTCAACATAAACAAATCTCATTAAGCAAGTTATATAAAATATTAAATAGATGAAATTTCTTACTTTCAGTTGCCGATTGGAAATTAAAATGTTCGTTGAGCAAAACACACTTGACAGTGTTGCCAACTCATCAATTAAATTCCGTTTTTACAATTCACTTACAGACCTCTCAGCATAACAATTACACATGTAAAGCAAAACACACGCACACACAAAGATAACTATGGAAATGGATACAGAGTTGCCACAAATTTGGGAAAATGCGTGCGAAAAATTGGGAAAACAGGGTAGCTGAAGGAAAACCCAAACAACTCGCCATTCTCACCATTCTCGACCTTCTCCTTGTCCTCGTCATCCTCGTGGCATGTCCCTGGCCCAATATATCAAATGTCAGTTGAGCTTTGGCAGCATTTGAAATGTCCACGTGCTCAGCCAGAGTCACCTCCGTGAACCCAACTATACAGCCACTATTTGTGGCTACTCCTGCGCCATGTCCATGTCGAGACGTTGTTGCATGCAACACCGTCAGGACACATAAATTTTATCAGCTAGCGAGGGCCGTGTGCCATGTGCCGTGTGATTGTGATGAATGCGAAGGCCATGCCAAAAACGAAGAGAGAGGGAGCCAGAGAGGAAAAGATAAAGAGAAAGAGAGAGAAGGAGTGAATGAGTGTGTTGCTGTCTCTCTGTCTGTGTGTGTCTGTGTGTGTGTGGGAGAGAGAGTGTGTGGCAAACAAATAGACGCAAAATCCCAAATTAATTTGCAGAACGGCCGACCAATCGGCCAGGTCAGACACACAACGTTGCCGCATGTGAATCCTAAACTCAAACTCCCTTGCCCCCCTCCCCCCACCCTCCATTTCTCACACACTCTCTTCCTCGCCCTCTCTCACTTGCTGACTCTATCTCTGTCTTACTCGTTCCCTGTGCTCTTGGCTGGGGCAAGTGTTGGCCAAGTGTTGGATTTCTTGCACAATCAGCACGGCCTAACAAATGGCGTTGCATATATCAGACAGACTGTGTGTGTGTGTGTGTGTGAGTGTGTGAGTGTTGGCCAGGCTAAAATACCTTCATTATGCACGGCAAGTAAGGTATGGCTATAGGGCAGAGGCAGCTGTTTAACTGTTGCAAGAAGCAAAAAAGAAAATGTAACGAAATCATTTTATGTTTTTATGCCAAAGCATTTAATATCAATTTTCAGCTTAAACATGCAACATGCGACGTGGCCGTAACATGAACCGGAAAGGCCGTGCTTGCGGCTTGTGGCAACTTGAAACGTTGCTCAAGTGTTTGGCGTGTTCGAGCTAATCGCTGGCTTTATAGTTACGACTACAGTTACATTTAGAAGTTAATGTGCCACACATGCCACATGCCACCTGCTAGCTGCCACACTAGCCACCACTTCCCACTCAGTAGTCACTAGTCACTGCTGCTCCCATTTCGTGTGGCTAATCACTAACTGAGGCGGCTCTAAACATTGCAACAATGTCTGCTCCAATTGTTGCTGCCCATTTTTGACCCCTTCCTTTTTGTGGGGCATGAAATTTCAATATATATTATGCCATGCCCGGCGTCATGCAGCATGCAACTATAATAGCTCACTTTGCATACAAATTGCAACAGCAGCCCAAATCAAAGACATCATCAGGAAACACAATTTTTATTTAAATATTTTTTTAATTCAAAATATAGTTAACTAAAATTAAAATTTAAAAATAAATATATAAAAATTTAGGCATTTTCTGCCCGGCATCAAAAACAGTATAAAAAACTTTTGCGGATTAAATTTGGATGAATATTTTAGAAAATATGGCCAAATCTTAAAAAAAATTCCTAGAAATGGGCTCCTAAAATGATAACGTATTTTAAAAACTTTAAAATGGCATAACTTTGCCAAAAATCAATTGATTTTCAAAAAATTTTCAGTTTTGTCAATGGTTTCGATCATATATAGAAACTGCATCAAAAGTATATTGATTTTGTCAGATTTTATTTTGTGACTTTTTTAGACCATTTTTCCATACTTACCCCTTGACAAAATCGACAAAAGTGGCATAATTTTATATCCCAATTTCTTGATGCATATCGCTTCTGAGACTCAAAACAAGCATTCTGCTTTTTATTTGAAGTGTTTCTGATGAGTATTTTTCGTGGTATGGCCAAAAGTCTGCCTAAAAAGTTACTCCAAATGCCACTTTTCACATGAAGAAATGGTTCTAGGATTTAAGAAGTTGGCTTGCAGGTACACTCATCTAAGAAGGCAATAAATAACAGTAGCAGGATGATTAACATGGCAAACGTAACTCGAAAGGATTGTCTGCGCTTAAAGCAGAAGCATAAGACAGGCAGGAGCTGATAGAAGGAAATGGGTATGCCATCTTATACACTATATATAGCATAACTGTTATGTGGGTAACTGGGAGCCATCACATTGATTTTATTAAGCAGAGGCGCCAGCGGCGTGAATGCATTGCCACAAAAGGGAATTTCAATTTAAGAACGTGGCAGGAGTTGGCCAGGAGCAACAGCCATGATTGGAGGTGGGGGTGTGGGTTTCGCTGCAAAGAGTTATGAACACGAGTTGACCTCAATAGGCATTTAAATATAAATCAAATGCGCCAAAATAAACCCCGGCTACAAGTCAGAGAAGGACAAACAAACACAAGGACTCGTAGGGCTCAGTGGACTCTGAGGAGTTGGCATGTTGTGTAAACGAACACGACTTGGACTCCACCCAAGGTCAATGCGTTAAGATTTGTGTGTGGCAATTTCGTTTGTTGTGCCTTCCTGTTGCTGCCTCTGCCTCTTTTATCTACTCATATCTATCTGTCCAGCTGTCGAATTGCCTTTTATTAACATAAGCAGCGCCATTTGATGAATAGAGCTCCCAGCAAACACACACACACACACACACACAAACACAAACATACACATACAGAAATACCCCAGGATATCTCCAACTGAATCTCTAGCTGAATCTCTTGCCAGAGTCTCTCAATCTGAATCGGAATCCGAATTCGTATAAATGGCAAATGCGATTTCTTTTGTTTTTGTGCAGAGGCGACCAACCGGTTCCCTGTGATAAATGGGTTTCACGTGGCGCATGATAAATGTTAATTCGCCAACAACAACAGCAACTATATTCTCGGCATCCATGCTTCACGTGGCAGGGCACCGAGGTGACGCAGTTAAGCATCTTCGACAGGCAGGCATTAAGTCTTTCCCCCGGCTGCCAGGAGACGAACATGGTCCGCCAGGGACTCTCCTCTCTATACTAAGTATTGTATGTGCTTTGGGATGATGACGACGTAAGCTCATTGCATTCTTACACACTGCACAAATACTCACACACCAACACACATACACACACGCACACACACACACATACATAAGTAGTGCACACATTGAGAGAGCCGTCAGAAACAATCAATGTAATTGCTTAATGCCGTCGCCCAAATCGACCAACAACAATGAGCAGGGACGGATAAAGGAGGAGTAGTGGCAAATTGGGGGGGTAGAGTGGAGGGCAGCAGCATTTGGCCAGCACCAGTTGCCAGGGTTGCGTAATTGCTATTGGGTTGCAGTTGCAGTTGAAGACTTACAGCTAGAGATGAGCTGCACAGGCGGATTAATGGCGATAGTCAATAGACTGTTAGAAGATATGAACAAGTGAAAATATAAATATGATCATAAGAAAATATAAATACTCTATAATATATTTAATTATTATTATTTATTTATTTTTATTTAAATATTTTGTGTTTTCGTATTGATTTGTTTTCTCCTAGACAACGCTTTAATCAGATACTTATCAGACTTCTTAAAATATACATAATTTGAGACCACATGTATTTTCTTAATCATATTAAAAATTATATTCTTAATTAATATTAATAAATATATATTATGCATCTTTTAGTATTTTACTACATATTTAATAAATTTAATAACTCAGCATTTAACGCTCTATCGACATTTGTCTCTAATTAACTTCTAAAATGATATTACGTATACGCCATATAGACTCATATAGACTAATGATATTTCGTATAGACTACCATAGACTCATGCTGAATTTTGTTCAATTTTTCAATATTTAGTTTCTGCAATAACATAATTCCAATTTTCTTTGCTTAACTACCCATTTCATTTTATAATCGTTGTCAGCTAAATAATTTATATAATTAAATTACGTATACGCCATGTAAACTGAAAAGCATAGAAAAGTTATTTAGACTTAAAATCAATTGACAAATATGTAAATTATGTGAGAAAGATGGAATTGAAAACTTATACAACTAAATTCAAATTTATATGTAATCGTCATACAAAATCGACGCTTGGTTTCACTTACACAATCTAATCATGTTATGTTGAGGTACTTTCAGTTGTACAGATTATTCACTTAATAAATTTATGAAAAAAAATGGAAAAAAAAACTAAATTCAAAGCTTGAAAATAAATATCGATATTTAGTTATGTAAGAAATTGCCAGAAAATTGTATAACCATTTAATCTTTATTTAATTAGCTACATTTGGCCATCTCTAGTCATGTTATTACACATCCCTACATACACACACACACACACACACATACACACTGAATCGTGCCAAACAATTTGTCAAAATCCATTTAATTCTCGAAACTGTAAGCAGCTTTTAGTTTGAAGTTTAATTTTCTCTTACTTTGATTTACGTAAACTAAAAAGCACTTCCAGCTAACGACTCCCAACCAGAGCCAACTGCAACGTCATACACACATACACACACCTACACACATACACCTACACATGTACAAAGACACACATACTTAGTTGCAGCACACAAGAGGCAAGCGCATTATCTATTGCCATGGTATTTACACAGGTTTCAGAGACTGGCATGAAGGCAGCAACTAGAAGAGAGAGAGAAAGAGAAAAGTAATAATCAGAGATAGAGAGAGAGAGAGAGAGAGTGCGGGTGAGAGGGAGAAACACTTTTGTTGACCGTTTGGCAAGTTCAAAAAACATTTCTTACACGAACTGTTTCCTTATTGGCGCAGCAGCTGCAAGATTTGCTTTATAATGCAACTTTTTGCTACTTAGCCAAAACAACAAAAATAAAAAAATAAATATTAAAAAAAATTTTAAAAAAATTTAGACTAAAAGCAAAGCTTATTGGGAACTCATTTCAGTTCTTTTCACTCTCATATTACTTTTAGACTACTAAGAGAGTTGCATTTCTTGAAATCAACATTCTTGGGATTTGCAAAAAGGTCACTCAGTCAGTCAGTCAACTGTTCTTAATGCTGTGGCCATAACAAAAGGGACGAAGGGGACGATGGTTGGCTGACAGCTGTGGCCACCAGCCAAACTACCGACTCCACTCGACTTGAGTTGACCATTTAATTTATTAAAATATTTATTTAAATGCATGCAGATGCTGTCGCAAAATGTTTTCATGGCGCTGCCAGAGCAATGAAAACAAAAACAATAACAAGAAGAAAAAAAGTAAAAAAAAAATGGAAATAATAAAACTGAAAAGTTGCTTGTCGTCTTGTTGACGATATGCTGCCCTCCCTCCCTTAACCATCACCCTTTTCCTTTATTGTTGTTTGCAAATAAAAATGTCTGGCACGTTGCAGGCAACAAAAATGGGGGAAACAAGAAGAGAGAAACTAAAACAAAACAAAAGGCAGCTGCCTGGCAAGGCTAAGTCTAAATGAACACAAAGATACCAAAATACAAAAACAACAACAAAAAAATAACAAAAAGTCAAGTGCCACGCCCAAATACAAACATATGAACATATATTCTGAGAGACAGAAAGACACATATGTTTGTTGGCCATAAAAAGTCACTCAAGTGGTATTAAACGTACCGCCAAGTGCAACGGGCGAACGCCCAGCAATCCTGCCGAGCATCACCAGCAGCAGCAGCAGCAGCAGCAGCACGGAAACGGAAACCAAAATGTAACTCTAGAGATGCCAACACATATACAGTTACAGCTATGGTACACATACAAACACAAAAGGTTAAGACTGCCTACGATTGTGGAGTATTAGGGCGCATTTTTCACATTTCCCAGCTAACTGTCTGCCCAACAGCAACAACAACAACAACTATAGCAGGAGAAACAATAGCAGAATTTCTGCGAAAAAATACCATGCGAAAAAGTCGTTTGTTTTGTATTGCCAAAGGTAGCTAAAGTACCCTGTAAAACACTTTCAATCAACATATTAATCAAGAGACAAAAAGAATTGATTTAAAAAATCAAATATAAAATTCAATTTCAAACGCATTTTAAAAGTTATTTTAAAAATTTTATTATTTACTATTTACTTAGTTAGTACTTTTTGGTAAGCTTGTTGAACATACCCGTTTTAAATATTTTTTCTAGGTCACTCAAAGCATTCAATTCGAACGCTACGAAATTGACTTTTTTCGCTTTCTCGTTTTGGCGCGTAATTTTTGATTGAAACTGAGTGGCTTTACCTTTATGCCAGCTGCCACACCCATTCCCCACCCACACACACCCACACACACACACACATCTGACCCTTGGCTTGTTTATTTTGGAGGCATTAAGCATTTTTTACACTTAACTGCCAAATACGTATCGGGACTGTTGGGCAGCCAGCTGTTGCTTCTGCTTTGTGACCCAGAATCCGAATCAGAAAAGGAGTCCAACTATAGTCCTGGTCTGCAGGCAAGTCCTGCTGCTTATTTTATTGTGCGTTGAGTGGAAAAATTCCAAAAGGGAAGACGCCCCAAATTATTAGAAAAGGAAGGTAAGGCAGTAAAAGTAATAAGCAAAAAGGGTTTTTTTTTTGGCTCTGAGAAACGCAGCTGTGACTGGCCAAAAAGCCGTACAAATCGCTTAGAGGAATTAAAAGCCAAGCAAAGTAAAACAACTGAAGGGAGCGGTGGGGGGAAGGGGGTAGAGAAATAAAGGGAAGCTCGAAATAGTGGAAGGAGATAATGCGATGCAATTAATATTGATGTAAATTTGCTAATAATTGCAATGGCAGTAAATTATAAATTATAACAGATAAATAAAAATTAAAAAAATTTAATTAAAAATAATGAAATTATAAATTAAGTAGAATAAATTAAAATAATTACAAAATAATTAAATTATTTGTAATTCATTTAAAATGCTTTCTTGTTATTTAAATCAATTACATTCTAGATTAAGTAAAATAAATTAACTACAATATAAATAATTCAATTATTTTTTTATTTTAATTATTTTAAATTAATTTAAATTTCTTGCTTGTGTAGCCAAATGTTTTTGCACCCATTCTGCTTTTACGACATTCGCTTACATGCAACATGATGCTTAAAGCACGAAGTGGTTTAGTGGATCATGGGGTGCATGTAAGGGGGGGGGGGGCATGCAACATAAAGTTTTAGCAGCTCATAAAACGCTCAGAAACAAGCGCACAAAAATCGAACACAAAACGCGCATCAAAATTGCAGTATGCTGTGGGGCAAGGAGGCAGTTGCGTTGCAGGGTTTTGGCTTAAGGTCAGCGGGGAGTATATTATTTAGAGGATTGGAAGGGGAGTTGTGCCACACAGTATACAGATTTTTATTTTTCGGGGATAGCACGGATTGATTTCGTGCGTTCATTGAAAGCGCAAACAAGGCGAGACCAGCGTGGAACTAACCTTCCCTCTACACTTCTGTGCCTCCACAGTTCTCTGTCGATCTCTTTCTATATGCTTGTGGCAAGTGCAAGTGTAGTTGAAAGCACATTCTGTGCAAACAAATGAAAATCGAAGCGCCAAAACAATGAAAATCAAAAGTTACGGCACTTTGACGGCGGCTGTAAAAAGATTAAACTTGCCACTGCTTAGATTGCCAGCACGAGTGGTCACCCTCTCCTCTCCCTCTATCCCTACTCTACTATGTGCTGTCTCTTTCTATCTCTCTCGTTCAGTTGGACTGCGAGTGGCAGCAGGACACTTTATCAGCATCTCCCTCTCTATCTGGGCAGCCGAATAGCTTGGGAACTCGGTGTGTAAGTTTTTGTAGCATACATTTGTGCGCACAATGTTTTATAATTTTTTATCACTTTGCAATTTGGCTGGCAAATTGTGAGCTCATAAAACAGCCATGTGAGAGAGAGAGAGACGGTAAAAGAAAGAGAGAGAGTGAGAGACAGAGAATGTGTGTGAGAGTTGGCAGTTATTGTTGATGGGGAACGTGTTCCAATTAAACGTAGCGGCCACGCCCCCGTTTTCGGCACACGCCGTAGTTAATTTAAATGAAATTCGCAAACGTCGCACGTGATACATGCAAATATGGCAAATAAAAATTACAACTCGTAAAAAAAGAGCGAATCAATTCGCTGCTAGCCAGTGGACAGGGGCATGGGCAGGGGCAGGGGCAAGGCCAAGGGGCAGGCTTACAAAAAAAAATTGTAATTTATGTGACGCAGCCCGCACATGGCATGAGCTACGCAACTTTCTTCACTTTCCTTACTTTCATTTTTTTCTGCTCTTTTGGCATATTTTACAGCCTGCCACGCCCACAACTCGCATGTGCAGCGCATAAAAATAAAGGCAGTTCGATAATAAAAAATGAAAAAAAAAACGGCGTCACTTTGCCAAATTGTGAGCTTTAATTTTTCACAACTTTTCAAGTGATGCCCCAACGCATTGCTTTTATAATGTGGCAACTTGATTAAAATGTTGCATTTCTTTGTGGGTTGCCACGCCCACTGTAGCGCCTCTTAATGCGGTAATTGAAAGGCGTAACTGGGGCAGCTGCGTGACATGCAAAATTGTGCCACATTTGATTCAATTAGATAAGCAAATGCAACACTTAATGGTGGGGCAGAGGGGCGAGACGAAAGTAAATGTATCAAAATGTTAGATGAGGGGTGAGAGGGAATATGTTGGAGAATTTGTCCTGTAATTTGTGGGCCTCATACTGCTACTTGTGCTGCTGCCAATCAAAGGTTAATTGCGATTGCTGCAAATCAACGAAGTTTACGGCGTAATCAAGACTCAATGCGTTGAGCCGAAAGTTGGGCATGATGTAGAGTAGTGAGAGCAGGGGTAGCGGAGGGGATGAATAGGTAGGGAGGCAGTGTTGGATATGGCAAGTCATAAAGTTATATAGTGAAGGCAACACTCAACACACACACACACACACACAGATTCACTCGGCATTCATTCACGCACTCACATGCATTTTAATCACATAAAATTCACTTACAACGGCAACATTTTGTGTTCTTTGTATATATGTGTGTGTGTGTGTGTGTGTGTGCGCTTGTATGTGTGTGAGAGAGAAGCGCAGTTATTTGGCACTACTTTGGCAAGGATAATATAAAGTTGGTAATCCACTTGCCGCACATCTGCAACAACAAACAAAAACTTTTCATTTAATCAAAAATTAGATCAACAACAAAAAAAAATGAAAACAAACAATATCTAAAAGAAATTTTCACAACGTTAATATAAGTAATTGAATTGATAAAAAAATATATATTGAAATATTTAATTTTAAATATTTGTAGTAAAAACTAGAGAAATGCTATAAAAGTGATTAGGAATTAAAAAATATATATATATATTTTAAAATGTTTACACATCAATTTCCGTTCACAAAAATTGATCTCTATAATAAATAAAAAATTTTAGTAAAAATTATATAGCTACATAATTTTATTTGAATTAATTTAAACAAAGAGTATTTGGAGTTCGTTGCTCAATAACAAAAATCAAGTTGGACGCATGTTGATGTGGCATTTTTCGCAGTATTTGCTTTAGCTGTGTGAGTGGAGATTGTGGAGTGAAGTACTACATGGCGTATGCTCAACATTTGCTGGCAAACAAATTTATGCGATTACACATAAATCTGCAGCTGCTTTCAGCTTGTAACTTGCCGTTGTTCTCCACGTTGTTGTGCACACACACACATACATTTACACTCATACATCGAGTAAACCATATAGTTTATGCGAAACGAACCAAAAACTTTCATTTTGAAACCGACTAAACATCTTAATTTAATAAAGTGCCTGGGTAGAGAACGATGCCCTCTCCCTCTCCATCTCAATCTCTCTCCGTTTCTCTGCTGAGCATAGCAAATAAATCTCAATTAGACCTGAATGCAGTGAATACACATTCATTTATTCATTCATTCAATCGTTCATTCATTACACCAGCGTGAAAATGATGCCAACAATATCTTTGGTTTTTTTTTCACTCAAACTCTGACGAGTTTTCGCTTTTTTCGTGATTTTTTTGTTCACTTTATTATTCAATGGATTATACAAGTTTATTTATATTTTATAGTTATTTATAGATTTGTTACTTCAATCTCATCGTATTAACAAGTTTTTCGATTTTTTTTAGTGTTTGTTTGTTGTTTAATAAGTTGGCTACTTAAATGATTGGCAATATTTCTAGGCCTAGAAATGTCGTCAATAAATTTTTGTAGAAGAAAGTCTTAAGAGCAAATGAAATATTAAAATAAAAACTAAATGAAAAACTAAAAATTCAATTCAATAATGCACTGGGCGTGGTGTTCAGAACACCTGGACACGATGATTCTCACGATCGCAGACCAATATATTGCCATTGGACATGATGGCGACACCTTCGAGTCCTTTGAATTCCGAGTCGCCGGAGCCCCAGGAGCCGAAGGTCTTCAAGAAGCTGCCATCCGGATTGAAGATCTGTATGCGATTGTTGCCCGAATCGGCCACAAATATGTAACCCAGATCATCCACAGCCACGCCCCTAAAATAGTGAATCAATTTTTAATGTTTTCTTGAAAATCTAAAATAAAAAACTGAAGTAAACTCACCGAGGAAACTTGAATTGTCCATCATCGGAACCTTCGCCGCCCACTGTGGACAGCACTTTGCCGTTAACATCGAATATCTGTGAAAGAGAATCACAATTAAAATAATCAATTTATACATTTAAATTAAAATGAGAATATGCTGCAGATGTCATAACTCAAGAGGGTAACGGGTACTCACCTGAATTCTGTGGTTATTCGAATCGGAAACAATAACACGATTCGTATTCGATACGGCTATATAATGCGGATGCTCAAGTTGACCCTCGCCACGGCCACAGGAACCAAATTTACCAACGAAGGAACCATCCGATTGGAAAACCTGGCCCAAAAGAAAAAAAATTGGTAAATTGAAATGAAAATATATGTATATGTAAAAATTGTGCAGAGACAGCACTGAGGGAGAGAGAGAGAGAGATGGGAGTTCATTGAGTAAGGAGTCCATCAGTGTGTATAAAGGATATATTGTAGTTAAGCGCATGAAAATTGCACTCAGGTCCCAGGCACTGAAGGTTGACTGAGGTTACGAGGAGGTAGTGGTGCCATCTGCCTGCCAAACGTACTTCAAGTGTGACAAATTGGGCACGACTCCGCATCCCTCTCCTGCCTCCTGCACCCTCTCAGTCTCTTCAACTCTCTATCTGTTTTACTCCACCTGTCTCTTCCTCATGATTATAAATATTTGCATGCAAATGGAACGAGGCAGAAGAAGATGAAGGTTGCTGGAAGTGGTGGTGGTGGTGATGGTGGTTGGCATTACCTGCACTCTGTGGTTCTCCTTATCGCAAACGTAAATGAAGCCGAGTGCATCGGTTGTTACGCCCCAAGGATAATTGAATTTGCCATCTGCGGTGCCCTGCGAACCGAAGGCGCGCAGGAAACGTCCTTGTGGATCAAGCACTTGTATGCGATGATTGTATCTGCAACATGGTTGAAAGTACAAGTAGACACATTCAGAGACTGACACTGACACAGACACAGTCACCATCATCATGCCACACTAGGTTAAAGCTTTAAGCTGCAGTTAATACGCATAAAGGGAAGCTCTGCATAACGGGAGATCGTAAGGATATTTTATATTTTCACCTTTTACTCAAAAAAATAATAATAATAAGAAAATAATAAATATAGATTATTTAATGTTATCGAAATAAAAAGTTTAAAACTAATGAATTAATTGAAATTATATCAACTGATAAAAAAATTTTAAATTAATGAAATAAATATTAACATTAAATGAAATGAAAATTATCGAAAATATTTATATAAAAATCTAGCTAGCACATTAAATTAACTTAAAAAAATTATTTTTATTTTTATCAAATATTTCTGTTGTCTATGAAATTTCATAAAATAATTGTAATTATAAAATCATCATGGAACTGTCACTTTAATTTTAATTTTTTTATTAGAAAAATATTTATTTTTCTAATTTAAAGAAATTTACTAGTTGTTTTTAATCACTTTACAAGATATTTGATATTTTTTGATTATTGAAAAGTGCTGGATTATTGATTATTTTTGTTATTAAGAAAACTATAAAGTGCTTATTTTAATTGCATGACAGAATTGGAGTTATGTAAATTTAACCCACTAATTTTGCAGTTGTTGTTGGTCTTAAATTTGTGTGGTATTAATATTACATTTTTCAACTAGACCTGCGCCTGCAAATTGAATTAATTTTGGGGTCCTGTAGACCCATTAAGGTATTATTATTTTACGCGTAACCCCAACGCGCTTAACATTTTCCAGCTGCTCGCTTGTTTATCTAAAATGCGTTACTTTAATAGAGTTTTATAACCCAATGCAGCTGAGCTGAGGCATCCTCTCACTCACACACACACACCCTCTCTCTGACTGTGTCTCTTTCTCTCTCTCTTTGTTGTGTAAACTCTACTCGCCGTCATTAATTACAAAATGGCCGAAGTCGAGCTCATTACAACGCCGGAACTTTAGCAGCAGCAGCAGCAGTATGCGAGCGAGAGAGGAGAGAGAAAGAGACTCATAGAGAGAGAGAGAGAGAGTGAAAGAGAGAGAGAGCGGGAGCTACTGTTGGGACATGTGTTGAGCATATTGTGACGCATTTCGCATTTTGGGTTTTAGCTTGTATTTTGAGGTAGGAGTTTTGGGGCAGGGGAATGGGAATGGGAATGGGTATGGGGCAGGCAGATTGCAGGCGGGTGTTGGGCTTAGGCTAAGCCGCTTAACGTGCAAAATCAAAGTTGAGGCACACATGTAGCTAAGAGAGTGGTGGTGGGGGGTGTGGGGAGCACCGGGGGTGATGTTGGTGCTTAACGAGATTTTTCGTCAGACAATGACAGCCCGGATGAAGCATGAAGATTGCCCAACCAGATACATGTATGTATCTCTCAACACAAAAAAAAAAAAAAACAAAATACAAGCTGGGAAACTGGAAAAAAAAGGTTAGCATGGAATTTGGAACAGTAGCTGAGGGAGAGAAGCGGGTATGGGCAACGCACATGTTTCTCATTAACGCGGCTATTATGCGCTTAGCCGTGCCAATTACCCAGACGAGGACTATGACCAGCATCAGGATTCCACATAAAGCTAAGTCCGTGAATTAATCATGGACTATTGTTTCGACTTAATTAAACAGCTGCAGCAGGAAGCGGCAAGATTTTGGGGCAGCTGGAGCTATCTGGCTACATATGTGACTTACCTATCGGCTATGATGTATTGGCCAATGCGATTGACGGCGACACCGGCCAGGCAATCAAATTCGCCTTCGCCGTTGCCATATTCGCCGAACTCCTTGACAATGATGCCGTTGGAGTCGAAGACCTGGACGCGATGGTTGCTGGAATCGGCGACGACGATGCTGTTGTCCGGGCCGACGGCAAGGCCGCGCGGCCAGGTAAAGGATCCGGGCTCGCTCCCCCGGCCCCCCAATTGGAATAGCTGCTGGCGTTTGCGCAGGTACACCTGTTTAGGGATAGTACCTGCCACTCCGGTTATACCGGCTGCTGCTGCTGCTGCTGCTACCGTAGGGGACGTAGGGGAGCCTAGCCCGTTTTTTGACCCGTCATCATCGGACGAGGCCAGCTCATTGGCCTGACGCAGTGGCAAACCCAAGCTCAATCGTCGGGACACATCACTGGCCGTGCTCCTGCCGCTGCCAGCAGCGCTGTGCCCATGCGATGACGCCCCCGTCGTCGCCGAGCTGGAGGCGTGACTATCGCGTGTGCTGCCAACGCCGCTGCTGCTGCCGCTGGGCACATCCTTAGACCCCTTATTGCCATACTTGCTCTTCAGATACCTGGCCCACGAGCTCAATGCCTCGCCATCCTTGTTCTCCGTGGAGCTGCTCGCCAATCCGCTGCGCGAGGAACCCGCGCTGCGATCCGCGATCGGCGAATTATCCCGGGACTTTAATGCATGCGAGGAGCGACTCCTGGAGAGATCACTGCCGCCATAGCCGCTATATCTGCAAGATACATAGAAAAAGGATTAACGGATGATGGCCAGGACGAGGATTGCCAGTGACAGTCGAAACTTTACGAGCAAACCTCGCTGGGCAGTTGGGATTACGGATTGAATGGCATAGAGAATGGAGAATGAGCGACAACTAAACTGATAGATGAGAATGGACGACGGTGATATCGCATGAGATATTTGTACAGAGAGATAAAAATTTAAGATATAACTGAGAGAAGACAGTAAAATGAGAACGAACTATACAAAATTTTTTTTTGTTTTCCTGTTAATTTCGGTTAATTTTTGAACGCGCTAAAATAAATTGAAATTTTTTTTTTAATATTTTTTTTTTTTGCATTTTTCACACAAAATTAAAGAAATCATAAATGAACTCAAAAATATAATTAAAAGTTGGAATTAGTGTTGAGTGCAACATGAACGAGAAACGAGAACGTTGAGAACATGGGACGACTAGCACGCAGAGAAACTCATAAAAAATCAAATCATAATAAATAAAAAAAAGTTAAAATTAAATTTAAAAAAAAAAAATAGAAAAAAAACGAAAACTCATAAAAAATATAAATTCCACAAAAAAATATATATTCATCGGAATCACGCTTTAGTTTGGGCTAGGGCATGGGCAATGGCGTGGCAGGACTGGGGCAAGGACATTCGTAGCACACGCACAATGAAAGCGCCCAAATTATATCAGAGAATCCAATTTTTATATTACAATATATACCGACTATATATATATACAACCGATAGCGTCCTATGTACAACTTAAAGAGAGATTTGGTCATAAACGGGAGTTTCGTGTTCTTTGGTTTGGAGCGCACCTTGAGGCCAGATAAGCCGATGGCGATACTGTCGTCGGTGATACGGGCTCATCCAGATCGTCATCGTCGTTGCCAAACTGATGGGAGGAGCGACTGCGCGCCAAACGGGTGCGTCGCTCCTTCATTGCCAGATAACGGGACCGTCCCGTGCCGTAGCGGCTGTCCGAGTCGTCGCCGGTGCCATTGGCATCCTCATCGAAGGAGGCGGTGGGCGTGGATAGCGAGGGTTGCGTTACAATGGCGCTGCTCTTGCTTTTATTTAGGAAGCGGCTTGTGTAGCTAGAAAAATTATTTTCGGTTTCGATTTTTTGTTTACTATTTTGTTTCTTCTTCATTCATTGCAATTCTATTTTCTTTATAATTTATTTATGCTGCTTTTGTTGTTGCTTTTTCACTACAATTTCATTTTGACTCTCAAGAAATTTTGAAAAGTACCCGAAATTAACGAAAACAGTTATTTAAGGGCTGCTCAACTTTTATTCATGGAAATTTTATCAAACTTCTAAATAGTTGTCACAAGGAAACCATATGTCCATCTAAATTGCTGACCCACTCGCGAAGTTATAACATTTCAGATTTTAGATTAGTATGATGTTATCTCCCGAAAAGAGGTATTTTTTTCAAATCTATATTGGAATTTTAAAATCACATAATTTTGCCAAAAATCAACCGACTTTCAAAATTGTTTCAGTTTTGTCAATGGATTTAACGGTATTTCGAAACTATTTCAAAAATGTTTGGAAGTCAGAAGTTGTAAATTTTTCGCCTAACTTTTACCACTTTTGAATACTCCCATTGTCAAAAAGTCAAAAAATTTAAAAATTTTAGAATAGTAATTTTTTGAGCCCAATTGATTTTGGACATCAAATTTTGAATAAAATACCTTACAGTAGTTGACTTGGTTCAATATTTTAGAAAATATTGCCAAACAGCAAAAAATGGTAAAAAATTCACAAATATGAAAATCTGCCTAATTTTTATTAGCCATAACTTTGCCTAAACTCTAGTGACTCTTAAAATTTTTAAAATATCTCTTTCTGACATCATAATGAGCATAAAAAATCTTACTTGATTTAATTTGCACAATTATTTTAGAAAATATCGTTAAAAAGGTGAAACAATAGATTTAAAAAGGCGTTTTTTGGCACTTTAAAAACTTTGGACTACCATAACTTGGTCAAAATTTAACCGATTTTCAAAAATTTTGCAGTTTTGTTAATGGTTTTGATTCTATTTTGAAACTGCATCAACAATTTTTTTATTTTGGTACTTTTAAATTTTGGACCACTTTTCATGAATTTTCCATACTAAACCCTTATCAAAAGGCAAAAAATGTAAAAGTTTTAGAATTTTTTTTGTGCCCAATCGATTTTCGGCATTAAAATATGTATGAAAAACTTTACCGAAGTTAATTTGGACCAATCTTTAGAAAATATTGCGAAAACAGTAAAAAGTGGTTAAAAAATTTTAAAAATGAAATTCTCCCTAACTTTGGAGCCATAGATTAGCCTAATCTCTAGTGACTCTTAAAGTTTTTAGTATATCTTTATCAGATATCATAATGTGCATAAGAAATCTTACTTGATTTAATATGGAAACATCAAAAAAAAATCTTTTATGGTGACGGGGTTAAGAATTTATTTTGGACATATAATTTTTTTGTAACATTTAATTTGAGTTGTGAGTTGAGCCGCCCAGAAATTGACACTTCCTATTATTGAGATTGATTTGCGGTCCTGATCGGTCTATTTATTAGATAACCAAATTTTAAAATTAAAATACGAACGCAAATGAGAAAAAACACAATTTTTTTGCCAAAACTTTGTAATTAAATTCACATTATCGAAAAGTTAAATAAAAGTAGCTAAAAGTTAAGTACTTGAAATGATGTCGCCAATGCGGCACAGCTTGAGCATAGGCACACACATACAAAATTATACAAAATACATATAAAGTACAAATATAGAAAATTGGGGGGATTGGCAAGTCTAGGCGGGGGATAAGCTTCAAACAGACATTAAATGAACGTGAACGGCAACTACAGTTACTGAATAATAAAAAGCAACAACAAAACGTAATACACAATGTTGGTATTAAAATACTACTGAAAAAATACCATTAAAATACGTATTAAATATATTAGTCCAGTACTAGGTGGGGGCATATGCAGAAGGTGAAGGCAGATCAAAAGTTGTAGCTTCAGTTAAAAGCGGCACACAAAAGTAGGCAGCACTTCTTTGTTGTGCTTGTCTCAATGGCGTTCGATACAAGATGTCGTGAAGAGTAGTGAGTGAGAGAGCATGCGTATGTTAAAACAATGGCAGAGCAAACAAAATGGCAAACAGTGAGAAAAGCTGAAAAATGCAGAATATCGCATTGGTTTCGTCTGGCATGTTTGAGTTCGTTAATTGCTTCGCAGTTTGTTTGCAACTTTACAAAAATACAAAAAAAAATGTAAAGTAAAATAAAATAAATACAAACTGGAAAACGTGAATAAATATGAAATCGAACACTGCAAATGGAAAAAGCGCTGCTGTAGCATATACACAACAAATGGCATGAAATGCGGGCACCAAATTTCTTCTACTCAAACAATCTATATATTCTGCTGATGTATTTTATGGTATTTGAGCTTGTTGCCATTGTGCTCTTAATTATATGTCAAGCAGTGTAATTGTTCGCCAGCCCACTGACCAAAAGGCATTCATATTATTGCCACATAAAGCTAAGAAATACACTCAGATAAACACACACACACACACACTCGCATAAACTGACAACAAAGCTGGGCTCGTTGAACCCTTTGGCCCACTTCTCGTTTCGGAATTCCAAAGGTCATTGAAGTGGAGAGTTGGCTGCTTCTGCTGCCACATCTTGAGCTGTGTGAATTGAATTGAAGTTGCTTTCAGCCACTGAGTGGTACTCTCAGCAGCATCATCATTCCCATCATCATCATTATCACTTCTACGACAGCAGCAGCAGCAGCAGCAGTTGGAGAGTGCGTCAACTCAATTTCAACTTACAGTTGTCCTTTGCCTTTAACCCCTTTATGCTGTCAACTCTATTTCTGCCCTTTCTCTTCTCATCTCTCTTTACTTTGTCAACCAATTCTTGAGAATCTGTGCGAGTTTCGGGGGAAATACAACTCTTGGCCAATTTTTGCTTTAATTTTGAAAATCTCTGTATTTGTATTTTGTCGCGACGCCAGTCTACCCCACTGCGTATACGTAATATTTAATTATGTTATTTCGAAATGTGCCAGCTACTTTTGATTTCCCGCTGCTCTGTCTGTTGGTTAGTCTGTTAACATGAATAAATGGCAAATGTTTTAAATTCAACATAATAAATATATAACAAAACTCAACAATTTAATGCAGTCACAGGAGTTGAAATTATAGGGGAAATTATGCGATTATTACGAGGAAAATGGGATGGGATTCATGGATGCAACTATTTTATTTTTGAGTTTAGTTTCGGCGTGGAACATCCGCCAGACGCCTTCGGTAGTGTGCCCTTTGGGGTCTACATAAGTACGGTATGCTAAATGGCAGTGCGCTGCAAAGACGAACACAGATACAGATACAGATACAAATACAGAGATACAAAAATACATAACGAACGTGGTTAATTGTACCTAGATAGAGGCAGAGATACTGAGAGAGAAACAGAGAGAGTGAGAGCAAGCTGTGGCTGTTGTTGTTATGCAAAACCTATGAACTTGACTATCAAACGCCACACGAGGCGTATGAGCAATATTATGGCCACTGTGATGCTAATGCCAATGTCACGCAGTTGTATTAAGCTGCAGCAGAAAGAAATCACATATATACAAAAACAAACATATACACACGATTACATATTAAGCAAATCAACAATTGAAATTAAATATAATGGTGGGAATATCGAAATCGAATTCATTTCATTATGGCATATCAATTTCATCGGAAATTATTTTCATATTACAACAAAAGCTGTCAATGCGCTGATGTGGGTGACTGTGTGTGTACGTGTATGTGAGTGTGTGAGTGTGTCTGTTTGTGTCTGTGACTAATTAAGAATTTAAATTAATCGCTGGCACTTTGTTGTTATACTATATGCAGCTGCATAAACTGTAATTTGATTAATGCAATTCTATACGCAATTATCAAATAAAAAATAATTATGAAAATTACAAAGTTTACAAAGGCGACTAGTTAAATGACTTAATACATTTAAAAGCATCTGTATTTTAATGAAATTAGCATAGAGTTTTAAAATGATATATATTCAAAGAAATATTTATGTATCTATTCAAAGATTGCCTCTTTGTAAAATTATTTACAACTAAGAAATATTTCTTAAAAATGTTAGAGATTATTCTTCAGAACTATGGAAAACAAATTTCCTTTTCATTATTAAAGTCTTTTCTATAACTAAGAAAAATATTTTCTAATATTCCTTCAATTTTATTTAAATATATATGTAAATAAATTTTTGTAACAATCTTATTTAAACCTCTAGCTATGCAAAGCCTTTATAAAAATAGAAATTTTCTTACAGAAAATTTATAAAAATTTCTTGGATCTTTAACTAAAAGTCTAACAAAAAAAAATTATTTAATTGTAGTTTATAATTCATTTAAGAAAAAAATATTAATAATTTTCAATTAATGAATTTTGTCATTTAATATTTTTTTTTTTTATTTCTCCCCCTTTTTATCTAGTCAATAGCGCCTCATTTTGTCCTACACTTTTGAACGGTATTTCTCAAAGGACAGGCAGTTCATTTATTTTATATGTTCAACTGTCACTGCCTGCTGTATGTGTGTGTGTGTGTGTGTGAGTTGTGTGTGTATGACTATGTATTACATACATATGAGCGTGTGTGTGTGTGCGAGTATGCATTATTATTAATTACATTACATTTAGTCAAACAGAAATCAATAGCAAATAAATATACACATTAGGTGAGCATGCCTAAAAGTTAAACTTAAATTCGAATTGAATTTTCTCTAAAAAATTTATTTTTAGTGAAAATAATTTTTCAGATGGAAATACCTGCTGCTGCCGCTGCCGCTGCCATAGCGATCCTCGCTGTCAGTCAGATGATGAGCCGCTGTCACTGGACGACTCCGTGTGGTGCTGGCGGTGCTGCTGCTGCCATAGCCGCTGCTGCTGGAGGCGGGCGTGGCATAGCTGCTGCGGGACGTGGCAGCGGTATCGTCACGTGACGCACGACGCGCCTCCAGACGATCCCGGTAGGAGCTGCTGCCCGCGGAGGAGCTGGTCGCCGCCGTCGCTGTGGAGCTGGCAGTGCTGCTCGGCGTCGATTTGCTGGCGGCACTGCCGCTGCTCGTCGCTGCGCTCGTCTTGGGCTTGCTCTCCGGCTCCGACTCGGACTCGGATTCGGTGCTGGTCTCCTCCTCGCTGCTGGAGTCCGATTCGGCGGCCTTCTTCTTGTCGGCGGCACCATTTGTGGGCTGGCTGTGCTGGGGCAAGAACCGACTGACGAAGGGCTTCTTCTCGGGCGTGGCATTGGCCGCTGGCGCCGTCGACTCACGTGCCGTCGAATAGCGCGCGTTGCTGCCCGCCTTCTGTTGTGCGGCAGCGCTGCTGGTGGCCGCTGCTGCTGCTGCTGCTGCTGCGGCGCTGGCAGAGCTTTCGGTGGAGGCGCTGCTGTCGCTGCTGCCGGAGCGTTGGGTCTTCTTGACGGCGGCCACTTGGGCGGAGACGGCGGGTTTCGACTGTTGGGTAGGAGTGGGAGTTGCATCAGAGTCTGTGGCGCTGTCTGCCTGTTAGTTGTTGTTGTTGCAAGGGTGGCAAGCGAGCAAAACGAAACGAGATGCAAGTAGAAAGAGAGAGAGAGAGAAAAGAGAGATATCGAGAGATGCGTATGGAGTGGCGATGTATGAACATGTGTATGCTGTTGACAATGTTGTGCACAACAAAAAAAAAAAAAGAAAAATCAAAATGGAAAATAGGAATACAAAACTCGAACAGCGGCAGCTCTTGGCATAGTTTTCTACTTTCGAGGTCAACTCGAAACATTTTCTATAAATAAATTCCAGAAATGCTAAAAATAGCCGAGGCAAGCACACAATTATGGAAAAATGTGAAAATTGTGAACATGTGGAAATTGTGAAAATGTCTTTCAGAGGAAAGAGCTCCAGAAATTGCCATTGGCTTTGTGCTCATCGATAGATGTTGGCAAAGGTATCAAGCGGACCTTTAGAAAAATGCCAAAAATACTTGATAACAAAACAAGACAAATATGCGGCGAGTGCGCATATGTCAGACACACACATATATGGGTGTGTGTCTGTGTGTGTGTGTGTGAAAGGAAGCAGCAATGGCTGACAGAGATGATTGAAAAGTTGCCATTGAGCTGCGCTTTGTGTGGCATCAACAAGCAACGTAGAGTAGGACAGCTACATGTGTGTATGAAATGGATGACAGAGATAGCAATAATATATATATGTATCTATATATGATTGTCTGTATATATGTATATGTACAACGGACATCAGAAATTTGTGACAATGAATAACGAAAAATAATATAAATGGCAAAGGGAAGGGGAAAAGGGAAAACTTTAAAGAGGCAGCTGATAAATGAGTGGGTTTTTATCAAAAAATTGTATAGGTTTGTTTGGGAGATTTTTTGGCAGTTTTTTTTTTCTTTTTTTTTTGGCTGGTTTTTTTTTAGCTGTTGTGGCTCTTTCCAGCCAGTAACGAGTAGAGGTATTTAGTAAAGTTTAAGCAAATTAACATCACTACCACATCGTTTGTCCACTTGCAATAACAAATTCAAATCGAAAGAAAACAGAGAGAGAGAGAGAGAGAACAGCATATAAAATAAAAGAGAAAGAGAGAGAGAAAGAAAAAAAAGTTTTGTTTTTTTTTTGTCATTTAACATATTTTTCATTTTTTTTTTGTAGTTAAGAAATGTGTTTCTGTTTTATTTATAAACTCTTTTGCAGTCTCTAACTAAGCATTAAACGACAAGGTAAACGATGTTAAATTACTATAAATTTTGTATTTCAATAATGAATGTATGTATGCACGATGTAAAAATGTATGAATGTAATGAATGTTTGTACAATTTTTTGTAATTTCTGATGTCCCTGTTTTGGGTCGAAACTTTTCAAATTTCTTCAATTTTCAAGTTGTAATTAAGTGCTTGCCAAAAAATACACACAGTCTAATGGTAGTCCGGGGAGGGGTATGTCGAGTATGGTGGGGTGGAAGCGGGGGGTATTGGCCTGGCTAAGTTGCACTTTGGGCCCATTAGACGATTAGGCTTTTGTTCTCCTTAGTATTGT
Organism: Drosophila quadrilineata; assembly: GCA_018150725.1. Taxonomy (NCBI): domain Eukaryota; kingdom Metazoa; phylum Arthropoda; class Insecta; order Diptera; family Drosophilidae; genus Drosophila; species Drosophila quadrilineata. The sequence goes on from JAECWN010000407.1 coordinate 5,949,225, forward strand.
TATTAGCTTAGTTGAAAAGGTTGGACCCAAACAGCATTAAAATGCGAATCGAATGAAAGGCGCTCACAACACAACAAAAATAAATAATAACAATACAAAAAAAAAGAAGGAAAAAGGAATTAAACAAATAAAGGTAAAATGAGTGAATGAAACTTAACGGTACAGACATACATAGATAAATATATATATATATATATAAATATAAAAGTAAAAGAAAACAAAACATTTTGTTAGGTCACAAATCAAATCAAAATAAATTCAAACGAAAAGTTGAACAAAGTTGAACAGGTAACGGGTAACAGGTAAATTGGTATTGGTATTGGTATTGGTAACTAGTTAACGGTTAACAGTAAGTAATGTTTTAGCATTTCCATTTGCTGCAACTGTATTTATTTTCATTAACAGACTTACGGAGCTGAGGGAAGTGTGAACAGTGAACACAAATAAAGAAGAGTATTATTTTATTTTCATTTTTTTTTTTTTTTTTTTTGTTCTTTTCTTGGACAGACATATAAGTAGTTAAGAAACATGGCGTATACGTAATATAAACAATCGAATACTGTGCAGACGTATTGTGGCAGCTGAGCAAATAACTGAGCGATTGAACGATTGATAGACTGACTGACCGCCTGATGAATCGATTGATTGTTTGACTGACAAACTGTTTGACTACTTGTGTGTATATAAAGTTCTGCTTGACTAACTAATTAGGTATATTGACTCCTCAATTGATTGATCAAACGATTGATTGGTTAATTTAATGATGATTGACCAGATGATTGACGAAACGATTGTGAAAGATTATTATACTGAGCTACTGACTATTTGTCTAACCATTTGATAAAATGATTGACTTACGGCTTGAACGCTTGTCTGATTGATCAATCATTATACTCTAAACTCAAAGCCTGACCTTCATCTGTTTCAAACACTTCTTCCCCATCCTCCTGCGCGTCGCCCTCTGCCGTCTGCTCGGCCTCGGAGTCTGTCACCTCATACTCCTCCTCTGTGTACTCCGAGTCCGACTCCTGCTGCTCCTGCTCCTCAGCCTGTTCATGTTCCTGCTCCTGCTCCTCCTCCGATTGAGGCTGCTCTACCGCTGCCAGGGTGACCTCTGGTTTTTCAGCTGGCTCCGCCTGCTCATTATTTATTTCTGACTTGATTTCTGTGATAAGGGGCGTCGGTTGCCCCACCTGCTGCTGCTGCTCCGCCTCCGGCTGCTCCTCGTACTCACTCTCGCTGGCTGTCACCTCTATGTATTCGTACTCGGAGGAGGAATCGCCATCGTCTGCCTCAGCTTCCGGTGCTGTTATCGTAACTGTCGGCGGCTGTTGCAAGGCTGTTGTTGCCTCCTCACCTGCTTCTTCTATGTCCCCCTCTGCCTCTCCCACTACCGCTACCTCTATCTCGACTTCTTCCTCTGCCTCTGCACCACTCTCACTTTCCGTATCCGACTCTGCTTCAGTTTCAGTTTCGCTTTCACTTTCAGTTTCGCTGCTGCCACTGCCACTTGCCACACCCTGTGCAACATTTTCTTCTTCATTTGCCTCATTCACACTTACCTCGGCTCGTGCTGCCGCTGATATTGTTGTTGCTGTTGCTGTTGTACGCACTGAAGCTGCTGCTGCTGTCTGTTGGCTGCTGTCGCTCTCCTCACTGCCACCTTGTCCGCCACGCTTCAAGGCTGCCATACGTTCAGTGTTGGGTCGCTGCTCGCTGCTCATCTCGGCGCTGGTGGCTGCCCCTGAGCTGGTGGCACCACTGGGACCGGCATTCTTGCGCTTCTGTCGCGCCAACTCATCCTCGTCGGCTGTGGTTGCGGCGGTTGCTGCTGCGGATTGTTGGTTCTTCTGCTGCTGGCGCTGCATGGCGGCCTTCTGGGCCTGGATGGCAGCTTGGACCGCGGCCTGTGCGGCGACGGCTGCATCGGATTTCTTCTCCTTCTTCTCTTTGCCAATGTCGGCCAGACGTTGCACGACACGGGAACAGTCACTGAGACGTATGATGCCACTCAGTTGACCACGGGAGACATCCTCGCTGTCCAGCACACGATCCTTGCGCTTGTCAATCTCCTGCTGGCGCTGCTGTTGCTGCTGCTCCGAGTCGGAGTCCTCGTTCTGATGCGAGCGCACGAAACGGGAGCGGAAGCGGGAGGATTTGCCAGCACGACTCGTCGGCTCGTTCTCGTAGTCATTCTCGTAATCGTACTCGGAGCGACCATAGCTGCGGTCGCCATAGCGGTCGTTGTTGTTATTGTTGGAGGTGCGCTGAGGTCGCTCGCCGAACTTGCGACCTCCGAGGACAGGCTCGTCGTTGTAGCCGCCCCGCTCCTCCTGCTGGCGGAACTGGGTGGCCAGGCGATGATCGCTCTTGGAACGCATGAGGCCCGGTTGCAGGGCACTTGGCGGTGCCAGATGGGAGCTGCTGACCGAGCCACTTGGTGTCGAGTGTGGGGCAATGTTCAGATCACCGAAGGTGGCCAAATTCATGACCAACTGATTGGGATCGATGGAGACGAGGAAGCGCACACGGCGACTGTAATCGTTGTTCTCGTACTCGAAGTGACGCAGAAACTCGACGGTCTTCAGGAAGATTTCCTTGGTGTCCATCAGCTCGCAGTCATCCCACTCAACAGTCTCATTCATGTACTTGTCCACAATGTCGCAATTGCTGGTGATGTTGGTGATCTCCAGATCGAGGTTCTCCTTCAACGTGGTCAGATTACGCAGCTCCACGGCCAAATAGCGATCAATTTCGCCCTTCAGCTGATCGGAGCGATCCTTGATAGCCTTGGTAATGCGTCTGTAGATCTCGTCAATCTCCTCTGTCACGCTGATAGCGTTCGTCTGCAGACTCATCGTATTCTTCTCGATGATGGCCAGCGAATCCTGTAGTCTATGCAAACTGCGCCGAATCTGGGGAATGCAGAGAAATCTCATATTTTAGAGAGTTAAGATTGGGAATGAGGATTGATCCTTATACCTGTGAGTTGAAGCGTGTTATTTCGCGGCGTAGAATGTCCATATGGGCGCTTTTGCAGTCCTCGCAGATTTTCTTCTCGCAGTGCGCACAGTGCGAGAGATATGCCTTTTCAGAGCAAACGCCGCAACGTTCCATGATTTGACCTGTAAAAGGTGGAACAAATGACAATGGAACAGTGAGAAAAGAAAGGGATCATATAGATTGAGAAGTGAGTTATCAGAAGGGAATAATTGAAAATGGGACAGATGCAAGGAAATATAGTGTTGTGTTTCACTTCCGAAACGTTCCTTATAGGGTTAAAGATTATAAAACCTTTATTCTACGTAGTATCGATTCTCAAAAGGTTTCTGATTATTCTTAAGTACTCCCAACCCACATTCTAAATCCAAAAGTAAAAATTTTTAAACTCATGTTCCAATTCCATGCGTTCTTTAAAAGTATAGAGGATAACAAAAATATATTTAAAGATCCACAATTTCGTTTGGTAGGTGAAAAAATCCCAAAGAGGAAATCTCTGACAGTTAAGCCACGTAGAAGGGGAGGGAAGGAGGATAGAGAGACCTCAATTTCAGTTTCCAATTCCAAAACGATCCCCTCATAACATACTCTCACATTGAAAAAAATAAGCAAACATGGGTGGAGAAAGGGTTACGTAGTAGCAGAGTATTGATAGCAGCTACTGTGACTGTGTGCGCTGACTTGTCGCACTCACTGTTTGTTGCCAGCGACAATCAAACGCCAAGCGAAGCCAAGCCGAGGAGACATCAAGGAGGCCCCATTGACAGGCCGTTAAAGCCATCAGTTTGCGCTGTTGGCAACGAGACTGCGACTCCATTTGCACTCAAAGGACACACCAATGGGGGAGGGTGGTGAGGGAGGGGATGATGGATGTCTGGGGTATCTAATGCGATTCAAAGAGTGTCGCCAAAATGCAAGAAATCAACTGCACCTAAGCGTTATGCCATGTGTTTGCCATGTTTATGTGTTGGGCGTTTGGCAAGCAGCCGCATCCTGTCATGTTGTCCTGGCCCCATACAAAAATGCAAATAACAAGCTGCCAGTTTCAACAATGAGTGTGGGTGTGAGAGTGTGTGTGTGATTGTGTTGCAAGTAGCAGTTGCAAGTCGTAGCAAAAGTAAACTTTTCTGCTTGAATTGCTGGCAGAAAACTCAGCTCAAGCTACCTGCAGCTACCCTACATCCTTTGCTTGTTTGCCTTGACTGTCACTTATACCTATCTTTGTCGCACACACACTACCCCTCTCTCTCTCTCACACACTCTGCATCTGCCAATAACAAGAGCAATTCGCATAGTCAAACTCATAGTTATAGTCATTGCCGTTGCCTGATGAACTCAGCTCAACATTTTCAATCTCAGCGACGCCTCGCTACGCTGGGCATGACAATAAACTTGCCACACACAAACACACACACACACATGCACAGATATACTCATGGTTGTGAGCTTGCCCTGAAAAGTATGCTATGCCAATAGTTGGCTGTATTTTCTTGTGTAATCATATGGAAAAGTGAATTTGCAAATACTACATACGATTGCGATTGAGATTACGATTGCGTTTGTCCATGTCTTTGTGTGTCTGTATGTATGTATATCATAGCATACAGTTATGCATAACAGTGCCAGGATTTGTTAAGGATATATGCCAGAAAATGAGGTATTGGTGGTGTAGGTAGAGCTTGAAATTTGCATGGCAATTGTGGAAAATTGTGGAAAATTGTCAAAAATACTTGAAGCTTTGTCTGCTTATTAACTGTTTCATGCTGATTGCAGCTATATGCATACTTTTGCCACCCACTGTGCACTCGGCACTCATTTGCATTTACTGCTGCCAACCACTGTCTTTGTCTCTCCTCCCACACCTTTTCCTTTATTTCAGTCTACTCATTGTCATTTGCAATTTGCTTAACTATCAACTTTTGCCAAAAAAAAAAAAATAAAGTAGCAGAAACTTATTTGCATAGTCATGATTACAACCTGATCTCTAAAATTTATACAAAATTCACCAATACCGATTTAAATTGAAATTCACGTTTTGCTTAGTTTTAATTGCTGAAAGCAGCGCAAAATGCTTCGATTTTTAATTGGAAACCAAATATTATGTCAATGGCATCTCTTTCTCCCCTCCGCTTCTCAGAGTGTATCTCATTGCTTTTTGCGCTTTGTGTGTAAATCGAATATTTTTTAATGTTTTTCTTTTTTTTTTTTTTTTTGAATTTTAATTAAAGTAACTTTAGTCTACGCTGCAAAGCAAAAATTTATTAATATTTCTACAATTATTATTGCTATTTTTATGGCTGTTTGCCTTTGTGTGTTGCTCAAAGCGAGTTGAAATTATCAAATGCACAAAAATATATTAAAAATATTTAACAGCAAAAACAAATGCCAATTTCAGCATACAATTTCATATGCCAGCACAGTGGGGTGATCTGGACTGGGCACAGTGGGGTCATTGCTGGCCATGATAAAATGTCAGTTGCAACTTAAAATGCAATAAACGAAATTCCAACTTTTTGTTTGTCTTTCGCTGCCAATGAATATTCATTTCAGTATTTCATCCTGACAAATGTTTGTACAAAGTAAGAAGGATGCGTGGGGGGGGAGGTGTGACTTACCTGAGGTGGGATCGGGTAGCTCGCCCGTAATTTCGATGTGCAGCTCGAGAAATCGCTGCAGTGTAACATTCGTGGGAAATGCCTGGACTCCATTGTAGGGTATGCGATGTTCGGCGCGACACTCCGGGCACTTGACCTGCATACAAAATTACAAAAATAAAAATGAAAATAAAATAAATATAGCAAAAATTCAAATATGGAATGAATATACATTTATGCATAATTAATGCACCAAGGAATACAAAATTTAAATATTTGTAATAAAATATACACAAGATTTTAAAAAGTAATAAAAAAATAGAGCTAAGATTGATGAATATTAATTTGTATATGAGATTTATGATATTAGGAAGAACTTTAAATATCTGTAATAAAACATGCATTAGAATATAAAAGTTAATGAAGAGAGAAATTATATAATTATATATAAATGAAAAAAAAAAGTAAAAAAATTATTATAATAAGTTATAAGCACTATGTTAAATTTATATTTTAAAAATTAAATAATAATTAAGTTGATAAATTTCACAAGTAATAAGAATGCTTCTGGCAACTGTAACACGCTTTAAAAACCTTGCCACATGTGGTAAGCAAATGTGCAGGCATCTTGAGCGTGTGGCAATCATTTCTGTTAGCTTTGTCTCTACAGACAGCGCAAGTTTGTTGGGCTTAAACTCGGCTGTGATGTTAGGCCAAGACAAGCTGAACGTGTGACAGTATTATTGGTAACAATAATTCTTGTTTGGCAATACGCCTAGCGGATGCTGCTACCAACAAATTATTTGCGTGTTGTTGGCGCAAAGCCAAGACAAATTTATAAATACTGAAGCTATAAGTAGGCACATACACTGAGAGATAACTGTATATATTTAGTCCGAGTGTGTGTGTGTGTGTGTTTGTGTATGTAAATTTTATAATTTTTGTTGAGCAGCAGCAGCGTCAAGAGAAAAATGAAAACACAAAGAGGAAAAACCAAATCGACGTAAATGCGCCCCCAGCCATGACAAGGGGACTACGTCGCGGCCCAAGAAATTACGTACAAGAAAATCAAAAGCCAAAAAAAAAAAAAAAAAACTCATACATACAAGAGAAAAAATTGAGAGAACAACGTAAAAATCCCCAACTCATTTTCTTTCGCCTTTGGACACATTCACATTTTCGGTTGCTGTTTTTCTTAAAATTTTTTTTTTTATTTTTTGTGTGTTGTTTTCATTTTTCTCATGCGATTTTCATTTTGTCGCTTTTTTGGCGAGCAATTTATTAAGCAGCTTTTTGGCATGTGACGTACTCGCTGCATAAATACGCCGTATTTACTCGAATCGTGATTATGATTTATGCGATTCATGTGGGTGACAAATCATATGTAATCTCTTACCTGACGCCGCACATAGTCCACCAGGCCCTCCATGCACGGCTCCATGCAGAAGGAGTGCTGACATGGCAGCAGCTTCGGTATGCGATACCTGTCCAGGCAGACGCAGCACGTCAGCAGCTGCTCAAACTGTTCCATGGCTCACTGCAACGAGAGATGGTTGGAGAGACAGGGGAATCAGACATCATTAGACTTGATTTGATTAGTTTGGCAGAGGGAAGAGACCTTCGACAAAGTCCTGTCAATTTGATATTCATATCATTATAAATTCGCGTATCTGTGCTGGCCTGTTAAGCTCATCATAAGATGTCTTCTCCGTGCTACCAAATCGGATTTGCTACATTACAAGTCCTTACATTCCACTAAGCACAAGGACACGCCGAGACCCACAAATGGAAAAACAAAAAAACAGAAACAAAGGAACAGAACAGCATCATACAATAAATTGACCATTTCGCCATTGTCGTAAATCGCGAGCTTCACTTTCCCAGAGAGAGAGAGAGAGAGAGAAAGATACAGATAGAGACGAAGAGAGAGAGAGGTATGGAGAGGCAGGGAGGCAGTCTCATTTGTCCTTGCTGTATATATGTATACTAAGCCACAAATCTGCTTATAGCCTGGCTTCATTAAAAGCGGTTTATTTAAAGACACACAAAAATTGAGGCACAACAAATGTAAATAGACAATAAATGCCAAAATACAAATGGAAAAGATGGAGAGAATGAGAGAGATAGATAGAGAGAGAGGAATAATAGAGAAAGAGAGGGAAATAGTAGGAGGACAGGTATCGTCTGATGTTCAGCTTCGATTGCAGTTTAATTAGCCATAACTCTGCTTAATTATGAGCCGCACTTGAGCACACTCAACGTGCCTCAAAATGTGGCAGAGTCGCTTTTACTTACTGTCCCTCTCTCTCTCCCTATTATTTCCTCTATCTCTTTCTCTTGCTACTCTAAAATATGGAATTTAAATCGATTTCTCGTTTACTCAAAGAAATCAACTCAACTCAAAGTGTAGCTGCAAATGAATTGCAAATACTTGTCTTGCCACTGCAACGATGAAAGCATACTGCAAAAATTATGTTGCACAAGAATTTGAAATCAAAAAAAAATTCATAAGAAATTAAATAAAAATTGCAATTTTTCAATTTTTGAATGAAAATATATTGAAAATAAACATGGCAATAGCCAAAAATATTCCCTTTAGAGAGCAGAGCTTGCCCAAAAATAGTGAGGAAATTAAAATTTAATTCAAGTGAGAAAATTTTCACGAAAATTGCTGCCGTTATAATAATAAAAATGACACAGATTTTCCAACGAAAAAATACCCGAAAAATATTTCCCGCAGGCTGAAGATGCACGCAGAGCTGTATATAAATAAATGCAATATGCGGCGCAGAATATTGCGTATACGCCACGTCAGCAGCGGCTAAAGATGGCACAGAGTATAAGTGAGCTACACCTATTTGGATGTCTGTGTGTGTGTGTGTGTGTGTGGATGGGGAGCAGCGTACTTCCTGCTGCAATAATTGTCGTACGCCTGTTTGCCATTATCAGACAAAAATAATTCAAATCGCTTCGCTTTAAATGCGGCCAAAAGTTCACAATGAACAGCTGCTGCTGCTGCTGCCCCGCCTCTTTTATGGCTGTGGCAAGCAAAGAGGCGTTTATCAGTGGAATGTGTGTGTGTGTGGGGAAAAACTCATGCGAATGGGGTGCAATTAACTGGAAAACGCGCTTAAAATCAAATTCAATAGAAATTGTGTCCTGCGCTCAAATTGTGCGTACAGCGCAGCAAAGGAAGAGTATGAGAAATATTTGAATAGCTGAAAAGGGTGAAAGGGCGGATGAAAGGAAAGGGTACGTGGTCTATTCGTGTGTGTGTTTAGAGGGCGTGGCACATGTGTGCCAGCGAAACTAATTTCGGCAGTTGCATTGCTGAAAAGGATTAAAGTGGAAAGCGGGCATGGTCGAGCAAAAAGGCAACTCACATCCCATTCACAGCCACCTCCTCCTTCGTATTTCTTTCCCCCTCAACATCCTCACAGCCACCTCCTCTTCTTTCTATACTCAACATCCTCACTCAATCTTAGGTAAAATTGGGACTTCAAAGCTCATTCAATGCACAATTAGAATGGAAACCCCAAACTAACAACAAGATGAATGAACAACATCAACAAAACAAAATTAATATTATATAAATTTAAACAAAAAAAATGAAATTACTTTTAGATTTTTATTGAATTTAAAAAAAATATTAATTCGCAAACGAACAAGAAAAAACAAATAAATTTCACAAATTTCCCATACTCTCAAACAAACAAAATACTTTTCATTTTAAAATAACGCATTTGTAATTTTAAGCTAATTTTAATTTTAAAGACTAATTAAATTCAAATAATTATAACGCCAAAATATAATTTCAAAAATAATTTCACTTGTTGGATATTTTCGATAATAAATACAAAATAAATTAAAAAAAATAATAAAAAAAAAAAATGCAAATAAAATTTAGAGATTCCCCACATCTTCAACAATTTTTGAGCTAATAAATAAACTTTAAGTTAATCTGTTTTATTTATGAATGAATTGAAACTGTTGTTGATCTGACAATAACATTTGCATATTTTTCAAAATTCTTGTATTTGTTTTTTTTTTTCTTTTTGTTATTATTTAGCGCTTGTTTACAATACGAGATTGAGATTGATGGCGACAGTTGTTGTTCAATGTTTTGTGCTCTAGAGATCAAGTTTGAATAACAATGAGAGACGGCGAGAGAAATTTGCTAAAATATATTGAATAAGCATTAACCTTGATTCTTAAAATTAGCAATTAGAATTAGTTGCTCTTCTCATTCACTTCTCTTTTTTGAACTGCTTGTCAGCATAGAAGGCTAACGGAAACGGAAATGCCTATACCGATTTCGAGTTCAAAGACTTGCAGCTATTGACCCTGGACGAATGCCAGCAGCGTGCAACGTGCAGCTTGCAACTCGCAACTTGCCACTTGCAACTTGGTAGCTTCAGTCGAATGCCAAATGTAGAGTCAACTCATTGCAATTCATCAATTTGCTGGCAGAAATGGGTCACCATTCAGATCGTCAGCTGCCGTCAAAAGTGACAAAAATCGACGGCAGCGCCGATAGTTGATGGATATGAAGCGATTGTCTGTCACAAAAGCAAATACCCAAAGATGCGACCAGAAAAAAAAAAAACAGGGTTTGACAAAACGAATACGTATAGATTTAAAAGTGTGTGTGTGTGTGTAGGCGAAATTGAATTTCAGATACAACAATTTGGGTCACATACACATGTACTTTTTGGCAGGGCCATCGAAATGCAAAACCGCGAAAAACACAAATACCATTTTTCCACCGCTGCCCCTGCACCCCCTCCTCCTCCTCATGCAGCATCAACAACAATAACAACAACAACAACAAAGAAGGTGCTCTAAACTTACCAAAAAGATATTAGAAATTGTTGCTGATGCTGTTGCTGCCACTGCTGCTGTTGCTGTTGCAGTTGCTGCTCTATGTGTATGCAACGTTGACGGCACTCAGAGGAAATCATAAAATGCAATTGGTTTGAAACTTGACTACAGTCGTAACGGGCGAAACGGTTGAAACGGACGAAACGGTTGCGTATTATAAAATATATTCTCTGTTGCCAAATGAAAAAATTTCATAAACTTATTTGCTTTTTTTTTCTTGTATTTTTCAAGCACTTTGCAGAAATATTGTTTTAAATCAATTTTATCGCTCGAGAATCAATTTCGTATTGAAACAAATTTAATTGTAATTTCTATTTCTATTATTTTTGGTTGAGAAAATGATCGCACATTTTTCGCAACGCGCCTCGTAGAATTCGATTGGAAATGTAAAAACCGACTGAAGCCAGCGGAAAATTGCCAAAGCACATGAGGCACAAGGCGCAACAACGGCATAAAAGCAAAAAAAAGAAAAAAAGAAAAGAAAATGAAAATCAGAAAAAGAAAAAGAAAAACAAGAGCAGACAGTGTATTATATTTTAAATATATATATATACAAAAAAGTAAGAAGAAATCTGCGCTGACTGCGTGTGTATATCGAGATACATATATATATAGATATAGATATATATATATAGAAATAAGTAAGATACAGATACAGATACATCGGGCAGACACAAACAAACAAACGCGCGATCGTAATACAAACGCCAAAAAGATATTCTTGGCAACGCTTAACACATATACACACACACACACACACACACTCAGACATATGTTTAAATTGTGTGTGAGTGTGTGTGTGCTCAGCTCATTAATGAGTTACAGTTGCTGCACGTGTGTGAATCGAAATGAAGTTTTCACATTGTTATGCTTTGAGTTTGAGACCGACCACAAGAAAGCGTTGCTAATTGCGGCCTGCAGCAACAATGTAATTTACACAGCACAAACACATAGAAACAGAGAGAGAGAGAGAGACGACGATAACAGAGAGACAAAGAGAGAATGTGTGTGTGAGAGAGAGAGAGTTGAGTGAGGGAGATAGCTGCCGTTTGACGTCATCAAATGGCTGACTATTAATAAAGCTGCCGGCATATGCCGCTGCCAGCAGCATTAAGTATACGTATGTGTGTATGTGTCTATATGTATGTATGTATATATGTTTATATATGTGTATATGTGTCTGTGTGTGTGCGGCTGCTGTAAATGCCTAAAAATAAGCTCCATTGAAAACTGGAACGCACATTGATCTATTTGAATTACGCCCTAGTTGTTGCAACTTGCAGCTGTTTTTCAGCTACAATTTCACTTTTCACATTTTCACATTTTTCCATTTCCCTTTTTTATGCTTCCCTATCAATCAAAAAAAAAACAAAATTAAGACGAAACAAAGACACGCCTGCGGTTCATTAGCCAAATGTGAAGAGGCTACTGGCCATGACTTGGCAAACTTAAAAAAAAAGTGAGAGAGAGAGGGAGCGAAAGAGACAGAGAAAGAGATAGAGGGAGAGGGAGTAGGGGTGCCAGGGAGTGGGAGCTGGCTCAAGGTCGCCGTTGTGTGGAGACCCTTGCAGCATCAGTGCTAAAAATATCAAAATGCGTTTGCCCGGAATTCAACAAACAACAAACTCAGACTCTGCACTCAGCAATCTTCACACACTATACAGAGAGATATATACCGAAGTGGATATATGTAGCTGACGTGCAATGCACACAGTCGCACACTTGCCTAAAGATAGAACTGCAAATACTAAGGGCTATAAATAAAAAAAAATGTATACATATATATATAAATATATACGCGTATGTAAAACAGCAGCTGAAACTTCACAGACTACAGCTGAGTGAAGAAGATAAAGGGACAATAAGAGGAAAAAATATTTTTTTATATATGAAATATTGTTAATTATTTGATTTCTGAGAGAAATATGAAAAGGGAGAAATTAGACTAACTATAAGTTAGCAGATAAATATCTGATTAAAAAGTTTGATTTTTATATTAATAAAATTAATATAAAAAATATTTAAAATATTTTCATAGTATTCTTTTAATATATAGATACAAATAATATAATATTTTGATCCTGCTAATATTTAAATACCAAATTAAATTTAAATTTAGCGAATTGAGACAAAAACTGCAGAAAGAAAGAAGACAAACTAATTCAGCTCATATTTCCCAACTATTTACAGTTCTCTAAAATTTTAGCTCAAATTTCTAGCTAGAAAAAGTAAAGACAGCTCATAACTAAATTAATAACTATGATATTTGTTTACTTACAGCTGCTTCTTCTTGGCTTATGATACTTCCGCTCTGCTCTGACTTCCTGTTCCTGTTGCTTCTATGTGTGTGTGTGTGTATCCGAGGCGCCCGTTACGGGCCCTGTTGCCTTTGCTGTTAACTGTGCTGCCTGCGAAATACACAGAGAGAGAGAGAGAACGATTATAAATATGATAACCAGAGAGAAAAGAGAGGGAGATATAAGCAATAAGAGAGAGCAAGAGATACATATAGTTTGAGAGAATGGGATAGAGACTGCATTGAATCCAATGTGGCTGCCAAATTGCATGATTAATCACTTGAGTTTTGGCTGCCATTCAGCTGCAATCAGCAAAAGAGACAGAGAGAGATAGAGAGAGAGAGAGGGATAGAGAGAGAGAGAGAGTAATCACCACTCTTCCGCCCACCTCCCATCCACCCACCAACCACTGCCCATTGCAGTTGCCATAATGGAGCACTATGACGACCGCAACGAGATGAGGTTTGGGGCACAAAAGCGCATCTGATCAATTTGGCCATTTTGGCATATTTGATTTTGCTGCTTGCCACAAATGGTGGCAAGTTGCATGCATTGTTTACCTGATCATTAACGTTATGATGAGCCGCGGCAGCGGAAACGCTGTCACATTTAATTGCAGCGCCGCAGACAAAACAATGCATAGCGTTTTCACATGCCACACGCACATGCAACATGCGTCATGCCCACGTATTAACAAATTGCTGCAGCTATATAGATAAGCGGTGGCAGTGTCAATTGCTGTGGCAGTGACAGTTGCACAGTTGCCATTGAAACGTGTCAAGCGGCATCAGTTTCATATTGTCAATGTCAGTTGACAGTTGCAAGGCAGCGGAAAATTCAAGAGAGAGGCACATAAATTAAGCAAAATAGAGAAAAATGGCGGAAAATAAATGAGAGTATACATAAGCGAAAGAGTGAAGAGAATTTTCCAAGATGGTGACCTTAAGTGCTGAAAATCCAAAAAATAAGTGGAAAATTGTCTCTTTAAAGCATAATAAAAAACGTATGGATGACACAAGTTCACAGTTTGCATTTCCCACATAACTCTCAGATTTTCCTAGCAAAGAAGCACGAAAATTCCAAGAAAATTTGTGCTTGCATCTCGCGACCTTGAACTTCAAAATGGTGCACAGCCTGCAAGCGTTATTCTTCTCAACCGTCTGTCAAATCAATCGAAGCGAAGTAAGCGAAACTGTTGCATGCTTTTCGGCGGCGGGCAGAAAACCGTGAAAATTGTTTACCATTAAAATTGAGAAGAGAGCGGCACTTAGTTGCCGTTTATTTGCCAAAATGGAGAACAATGAAAATGCGCATAAAGAAGACAAGATAACAATAAAAAGCAATGAGAATAAAAATGGAAAATAAAATGCGTGCTAAAGGCAAACAAAATACAGCAACATAAACAATCAGTCTGGCCCAGCGAAAAGAAAATGAAAAGGGAAGAGAGAGAATGAGAGAGAGAGAGAGTGCGTGAATTATAGAGAATAAATTAGCTAAAGCAAAACTAATAAATGTCGAGCGAAAGAATTTAACAAAATAGAGCGCACAAAATGAGTGAAAATGTCGCTGATTGAATAGAACTAAAAATAAAAGCGGCGAACGCGGCGTATGAGCAATCTTCAAAAAGAAAAAAATGTATATAAAAAAAAATATAAATGAAAATAGAATATATATATGAAAAGAAGCGCAAATATGTATTTTAATGTGATTATGTTCAAATGTGTTAATAAAACGAGCACTATATATGCATTCAACGACAGCAACAAGAAGATGAAAATAATTTTGACAGCTCTCTACGCCAGTGGGCGGCCATGGTGGGCGGGTGCCGAAGTGGCAGCAACAAAATAAACAAGCAACGGCAACAACACTTCGTCTGGCCCAGCCAGGTGACATTTTCAGCTTTAGAAATTTGTTCTTCCTTTACATAATCAGCGCACTCTGAACGCAATTTTCGATTTTGCAATGAGTTTGCGTTTAAATTTGAATTAAAATTTCATTTGCTTGGCATTTGTTTATAATTTTATCATGGGGCACACACTCACTTGATTTCGCCACTTGAACAATTTAACAATTTGAATTTGGTTAATTTATTAAGCACAATTAATCGCATGCCTCGGCACGCGGCACTATCATCGACACTCGACGAATTCTATTCGATTCGATTTGATCGACACGAAACGCGTTCGAATATCCTGCGGCACTGGTGCGCTATTCAGGCACCCTACGCGTCAGGTACTATATATACTATATATACTATATAGATATAGATAGGAATTATATATAGGTATAGTTCTAAATATCGAACTATAGAAATGGGAAACTGCGACACGTCCAAACGCGACCGTGCTACAAATGAAAATGAATGTGGCGCGTCGACGACGTCTCTCGGCAACAAACAGCTTCTTGATGATCAGCCGTTTTGAGGTGAATTTTATAAAAATAAAATCGGGCAACAACAATAAATGATAGAAAGAATTTTTGCTGTCCACTTTCACACTCAAACACACACAGACACACACACACCTCAGGTAGCGCTCGTTGAACCGTTGTGAATATTTCTCCTGCATTGTTTTTTTACAATGGATAATTTTGCATTTTCATTGTCATCTTGCCTCAAGGCTCTCTCTTCTTATAATTGATATTATGTGAAGCTTTAATTATTTATCATCTGTTTGCTTATTTCGCAGTTGGATTCGCCCACACCTTTCTACCCCTCCAGCCATCACTATCTGACCCTCTCTGTAGTGATTCGCCCACTCTTCATGCCCATCGATATGATTCATTTTCTTGCTATTCTACGCACGTAAAAATACTTATTAATGCCTTGCCATATTTATCGGAAAGCAAGTTCTTACACGCATATATTTGCTGTGCAAAATTTTCAGTTTTTTAATAAATTTAATAAATAAAAAATAAATAGAAATTAAAAAAAAAAACTGTAATGTTAGCTCAGCAAATATATGTAAAAGTCCTTATTAATGCTTTCCCATATTTATCGGAAAGCAAGTTCTTACACAGATATTTGCTGTGCAAAAATTATAATAAAAAAATACATTCCATTTACCAACTTATTAAAATTTAATTCTCAAAACTCTACAATAAAGGCCGTGCACCAACTACAATTGAAAATGAAATGATGTGAAGTGCAGATCGTTCTTCTCCTGTTCCTATGAATGCCGCTGGTGAGCACAAACAATACCCTGTTGTAAGTCCATATTTATCTGGGAGCAGTTTTTAAAATTTTCGACCTTATTATTTTATATTTTCGTAGGACTTCATTTTTTTCCCATATTTTTGGCCATATTCTAAAATATTCATCAAAACCACATTATTCGTCAAAATTTCACATTTTTTGCCATATTTTCTGAAATATTCATCCAAGTTATGTCCGGTAAAGTAATACTTTTTGCTTTTGCTTTTTTTTGGTAAGGCGTTGGTATGGCAAAATAGCTAAAAATTGACAAAAAAAAATAAAACTATAAAAATTCATGTCAGTTTGAAGTTTTCTAAATAGCACTTCTCTCAAAAATAATCAATTTTTGAAAAAAAATTTCACATTTTTGGCCATATTTTTTAAAATATCAATCCAAATTAAGTGCGGTAAAGTATTTTTATATCTATTTTGATGCCAGAAATCGAATGGGGACAAAAAATTCCGATTTCCGAATTTTAACAATTTTTGACTTTTTAGCAAGGGGTTAGTATGGAAAAATGGCAAAAAATGGAGAAAAAATTAAAACTACGAATATCGAATAATTTTAGATGCAGTTTGAAAATACCATAAAAACCATTGACAAAACTGCTAAAATTTTGAAAATCGGTTGATTTTTGGCATAGTTATGGCTGTTTGAAGTTTTCCAAATACCACTTCTTTCCAAAAACCCATTTTCGGGTCAATTTTTCACATTTTTGCCCATATTTTCTAAAATATCCATCCAAATTAAGTGCGGTAAAGGATTTTTATATCTATTTTGATGCCAGAAATCGAATGGGGACAAAAAATTCCGATTTCCGAATTTTAACAATTTTTGACTTTTTAGCAAGGGGTTAGTATGGAAAAATGGCAAAAAATGGAGAAAAAATTAACAACGAATATTGAATAATTTTTGATGCAGTTTGAAAATACCATAAAAACCATTGACAAAACTGCTAAAATTTTGAAAATCGGTTGATTTTTGGCATAGTTATGGCTGTTTGAAGTTTTCTAAATACCACTTCTCTCAAGAATAATCAATTTTTGAAAAAAATTTTCACATTTTTGGCCATATTTTCTAAAATATCAATCCAAATTAAGTGCGGTAAAGTGTTTTTATATCTATTTTGATGCCAGAAATCGAATGGGGACAAAAAATTCCGATTTCCGAATTTTAACAATTTTTGACTTTTTAGCAAGGGGTTAGTATGGAAAAATGGCAAAAAATGGAGAAAAAATTAAAACTACGAATATCGAATAATTTTTGATGCAGTTTGAAAATACCATAAAAACCATTGACAAAACTGCTAAAATTTTGAAAATCGGTTGATTTTTGGCATAGTTATGGCTGTTTGAAGTTTTCTAAATACCACTTCTCTCAAAAATAATCAATTTTTGAAAAAAATTTTCACATTTTTGGCCATATTTTCTAAAATATCCATCCAAATTAAGTGCGGTAAAGTATTTTTATATCTATTTTGATGCCAGAAATCGAATGGGGACAAAAAATTCCGATTTCCGAATTTTAACAATTTTTGACTTTTTAGCAAGGGGTTAGTATGGAAAAATGGCAAAAAATGGAGAAAAAATTAAAACTACGAATATCGAATAATTTTTGATGCAGTTTGAAAATACCATAAAAACCATTGACAAAACTGCTAAAATTTTGAAAATCGGTTGATTTTTGGCATAGTTATGGCTGTTTGAAGTTTTCTAAATACCACTTTTCTCAAAAATAATCAATTTTTGAAAAAAAATTTCACATTTTTGGCCATATTTTCTAAAATATCAATCCAAATTAAGTGCGGTAAAGTGTTTTTATATCTATTTTGATGCCAGAAATCGAATGGGGACAAAAAATTCCGATTTCCGAATTTTAACAATTTTTGACTTTTTAGCAAGGGGTTAGTATGGAAAAATGGCAAAAAATGGAGAAAAAATTAAAACTACGAATATCGAATAATTTTTGATGCAGTTTGAAAATACCATAAAATCCATTGACAAAACTGCTAAAATTTTGAAAATCGGTTGATTTTTGGCATAGTTATGGCTGTTTGAAGTTTTCTAAATACCACTTCTCTCAAAAATAATCAATTTTTGAAAAAAATTTTCACATTTTTGGCCATATTTTCTAAAATATCAATCCAAATTAAGTGCGGCAAAGTATTTTTATATCTATTTTGATGCCAGAAATCGAATGGGGGCAAAAAATTCCGATTTCCGAATTTTAACAATTTTTGATTTTTTAGCAAGGGGTTAGTATGGAAAAATGGCAAAAAATGGAGAAAAAATTAAAACTACGAATATCGAATAATTTTTGATGCAGTTTGAAAATACCATAAAAACCATTGACAAAACTGCTAAAATTTTGAAAATCGGTTGATTTTTGGCATAGTTATGGCTGTTTGAAGTTTTCCAAATACCACTTCTTTCCAAAAACCCATTTTCGGGTCAATTTTTTACATTTTTGCCCATATTTTCTAAAATATCCATCCAAATTAAGTGCGGTAAAGGATTTTTATATCTATTTTGATGCCAGAAATCGAATGGGGACAAAAAATTCCGATTTCCGAATTTTAACAATTTTTGACTTTTTAGCAAGGGGTTAGTATGGAAAAATGGCAAAAAATGGAGAAAAAATTAACAACGAATATTGAATAATTTTTGATGCAGTTTGAAAATACCATAAAAACCATTGACAAAACTGCTAAAATTTTGAAAATCGGTTGATTTTTGGCATAGTTATGGCTGTTTGAAGTTTTCTAAATACCACTTCTCTCAAAAATAATCAATTTTTGAAAAAAATTTTCACATTTTTGGCCATATTTTCTAAAATATCCATCCAAATTAAGTGCGGTAAAGTATTTTTATATCTATTTTGATGCCAGAAATCGAATGGGGACAAAAAATTCCGATTTCCGAATTTTAACAATTTTTGACTTTTTAGCAAGGGGTTAGTATGGAAAAATGGCAAAAAATGGAGAAAAAATTAAAACTACGAATATCGAATAATTTTTGATGCAGTTTGAAAATACCATAAAAACCATTGACAAAACTGCTAAAATTTTGAAAATCGGTTGATTTTTGGCATAGTTATGGCTGTTTGAAGTTTTCTAAATACCACTTCTCTCAAAAATAATCAATTTTTGAAAAAAATTTTCACATTTTTGGCCATATTTTCTAAAATATCCATCCAAATTAAGTGCGGTAAAGTATTTTTATATCTATTTTGATGCCAGAAATCGAATGGGGACAAAAAAATTCCGATTTCCGAATTTTAACAATTTTTGACTTTTTAGCAAGGGGTTAGTATGGAAAAATGGCAAAAAATGGAGAAAAAATTAAAACTACGAATATCGAATAATTTTTGATGCAGTTTGAAAATACCATAAAAACCATTGACAAAACTGCTAAAATTTTGAAAATCGGTTGATTTTTGGCATAGTTATGGCTGTTTGAAGTTTTCTAAATACCACTTCTCTCAAAAATAATCAATTTTTGAAAAAAATTTTCACATTTTTGGCCATATTTTCTAAAATATCAATCCAAATTAAGTGCGGTAAAGTGTTTTTATATCTATTTTGATGCCAGAAATCGAATGGGGACAAAAAATTCCGATTTCCGAATTTTAACAATTTTTGACTTTTTAGCAAGGGGTTAGTATGGAAAAATGGCAAAAAATGGAGAAAAAATTAAAACTACGAATATCGAATAATTTTTGATGCAGTTTGAAAATACCATAAAATCCATTGACAAAACTGCTAAAATTTTGAAAATCGGTTGATTTTTGGCATAGTTATGGCTGTTTGAAGTTTTCTAAATACCACTTCTCTCAAAAATAATCAATTTTTGAAAAAAATTTTCACATTTTTGGCCATATTTTCTAAAATATCAATCCAAATTAAGTGCGGTAAAGTATTTTTATATCTATTTTGATGCCAGAAATCGAATGGGGGCAAAAAATTCCGATTTCCGAATTTTAACAATTTTTGATTTTTGAGCAAGGGGTTAGTATGGAAAAATGGCAAAAAATGGAGAAAAAATTAAAACTACGAATATCGAATAATTTTTGATGCAGTTTGAAAATACCATAAAAACCATTGACAAAACTGCTAAAATTTTGAAAATCGGTTGATTTTTGGCATAGTTATGGCTGTTTGAAGTTTTCCAAATACCACTTCTTTCCAAAAACCCATTTTCGGGTCAATTTTTCACATTTTTGCCCATAATTTCTAAAATATCCATCCAAATTAAGTGCGGTAAAGGATTTTTATATCTATTTTGATGCCAGAAATCGAATGGGGGCAAAAAATTCCGATTTCCGAATTTTAACAATTTTTGACTTTTTAGCAAGGGGTTAGTATGGAAATATGGCAAAAAATGGAGAAAAAATTAAAACTACCAAAATCGAAAAATTGTTAATACAGTTTAAAAATATCATAAAAACCATTGACAAAACTGCAAAATTTTTGTAAATCGGTTGATTTTTGGCATAGTTATGGCTGTTTGAAGTTTTCCAAATACCACTTCTTCCCAAAAACCCATTTTCGGGTCAATTTTTCACATTTTTGCCCATATTTTCTAAAATATCAATCCAAATTAAGTGCGGTAAAGTATTTTTATATCTATTTTGATGCAAGAAATCGAATGGGGACAAAAAATTCCGATTTCCGAATTTTAACAATTTTTGACTTTTTGGCAAGGGGTTAGTATGGAAAATGGCAAAAAATGGAGAAAAATTTAAACCACGAATATCGAATAATTTTTGATGCAGTTTGAAAATACGATAAAAACCATTGACAAAACTGCTAAAATTTTGAAAATCGGTTGATTTTTGGCATAGTTATGGCTGTTTGAAGTTTTCCAAATACCACTTCTTTCCAAAAACCCATTTTCGGGTCAATTTTTCACATTTTTGCCCATATTTTCTAAAATATCCATCCAAATTAAGTGCGGTAAAGGATTTTTATATCTATTTTGATGCCAGAAATCGAATGGGGGCAAAAAATTCCGATTTCCGAATTTTAACAATTTTTGACTTTTTAGCAAGGGGTTAGTATGGAAATATGGCAAAAAATGGAGAAAAAATTAAAACTACCAAAATCGAAAAATTGTTAATACAGTTTAAAAATATCATAAAAACCATTGACCAAACTGCAAAATTTTTGAAAATCGGTTGATTTTTGGCATAGTTATGGCTGTTTGAAGTTTTCCAAAAACCCATTTTCGGGTCAATTTTTCACATTTTTGCCCATATTTTCTAAAATATCCATCCAAATTAAGTGCGGTAAAGGATTTTTATATCTATTTTGATGCCAGAAATCGAATGGAGACAAAAAATTCCGATTTCCGAATTTTAACAATTTTTGACTTTTTAGCAAGGGGTTAGTATGGAAAAATGGCAAAAAATGGAGAAAAAATTAAAACTACGAATATCGAATAATTTTTGATGCAGTTTGAAAATACCATAAAAACCATTGACAAAACTGCTAAAATTTTGAAAATCGGTTGATTTTTGGCATAGTTATGGCTGTTTGAAGTTTTCTAAATACCACTTCTCTCAAAAATAATCAATTTTTGAAAAACATTTTCACATTTTTGGCCATATTTTCTAAAATATCCATCCAAATTAAGTGCGGTAAAGTATTTTTATATCTATTTTGATGCCAGAAATCGAATGGGGACAAAAAATTCCGATTTCCGAATTTTAACAATTTTTGACTTTTTAGCAAGGGGTTAGTATGGAAAAATGGCAAAAAATGGAGAAAAAATTAAAACTACGAATATCGAATAATTTTTGATGCAGTTTGAAAATACCATAAAAACCATTGACAAAACTGCTAAAATTTTGAAAATCGGTTTATTTTTGGCACAGTTATGGCTGTTTGAAGTTTTCTAAATACCACTTCTCTCAAAAATAATCAATTTTTGAAAAAAATTTTCACATTTTTGGCCATATTTTCTAAAATATCAATCCAAATTAAGTGCGGTAAAGTATTTTTATATCTATTTTGATGCCAGAAATCGAATGGGGGCAAAAAATTCCGATTTCCGAATTTTAACAATTTTTGACTTTTTAGCAAGGGGTTAGTATGGAAATATGGTAAAAAATGGAGAAAAAATTAAAACTACCAAAATCGAAAAATTGTTAATGCAGTTTAAAAAAATTATAAAAACCATTGACAAAACTGCAAAATTTTTGAAAATCGGTTGATTTTTGGCATAGTTATGGCTGTTTGAAGTTTTCTAAATACCACTTCTTTCCAAAAACCCATTTTCGGGTCAATTTTTCACATTTTTGCCCATAATTTCTAAAATATCCATCCAAATTAAGTGCGGTAAAGGATTTTTATATCTATTTTGATGCCAGAAATCGAATGGGGGCAAAAAATTCCGATTTCCGAATTTTAACAATTTTTGACTTTTTAGCAAGGGGTTAGTATGGAAATATGGCAAAAAATGGAGAAAAAATTAAAACTACCAAAATCGAAAAATTGTTAATACAGTTTAAAAATATCATAAAAACCATTGACAAAACTGCAAAATTTTTGTAAATCGGTTGATTTTTGGCATAGTTATGGCTGTTTGAAGTTTTCCAAATACCACTTCTTCCCAAAAACCCATTTTCGGGTCAATTTTTCACATTTTTGCCCATAATTTCTAAAATATCCATCCAAATTAAGTGCGGTAAAGGATTTTTATATCTATTTTGATGCCAGAAATCGAATGGGGGCAAAAATTCCGATTTCCGAATTTTAACAATTTTTGACTTTTTAGCAAGGGGTTAGTATGGAAATATGGCAAAAAATGGAGAAAAAATTAAAACTACCAAAATCGAAAAATTGTTAATACAGTTTAAAAATATCATAAAAACCATTGACAAAACTGCAAAATTTTTGTAAATCGGTTGATTTTTGGCATAGTTATGGCTGTTTGAAGTTTTCCAAATACCACTTCTTCCCAAAAACCCATTTTCGGGTCAATTTTTCACATTTTTGCCCATATTTTCTAAAATATCAATCCAAATTAAGTGCGGTAAAGGATTTTTATATCTATTTTGATGCCAGAAATCGAATGGAGACAAAAAATTCCGATTTCCGAATTTTAACAATTTTTGACTTTTTAGCAAGGGGTTAGTATGGAAAAATGGCAAAAAATGGAGAAAAAATTAAAACTACGAATATCGAATAATTTTTGATGCAGTTTGAAAATACCATAAAAACCATTGACAAAACTGCTAAAATTTTGAAAATCGGTTGATTTTTGGCATAGTTATGGCTGTTTGAAGTTTTCTAAATACCACTTCTCTCAAAAATAATCAATTTTTGAAAAACATTTTCACATTTTTGGCCATATTTTCTAAAATATCCATCCAAATTAAGTGCGGTAAAGTATTTTTATATCTATTTTGATGCCAGAAATCGAATGGGGACAAAAAATTCCGATTTCCGAATTTTAACAATTTTTGACTTTTAGCAAGGGGTTAGTATGGAAAAATGGCAAAAAATGGAGAAAAAATTAAAACTACGAATATCGAATAATTTTTGATGCAGTTTGAAAATACCATAAAAACCATTGACAAAACTGCTAAAATTTTGAAAATCGGTTTATTTTTGGCACAGTTATGGCTGTTTGAAGTTTTCTAAATACCACTTCTCTCAAAAATAATCAATTTTTGAAAAAAATTTTCACATTTTTGGCCATATTTTCTAAAATATCAATCCAAATTAAGTGCGGTAAAGTATTTTTATATCTATTTTGATGCCAGAAATCGAATGGGGGCAAAAAATTCCGATTTCCGAATTTTAACAATTTTTGACTTTTTAGCAAGGGGTTAGTATGGAAATATGGTAAAAAATGGAGAAAAAATTAAAACTACCAAAATCGAAAAATTGTTAATGCAGTTTAAAAAAATTATAAAAACCATTGACAAAACTGCAAAATTTTTGAAAATCGGTTGATTTTTGGCATAGTTATGGCTGTTTGAAGTTTTCTAAATACCACTTCTTTCCAAAAACCCATTTTCGGGTCAATTTTTCACATTTTTGCCCATAATTTCTAAAATATCCATCCAAATTAAGTGCGGTAAAGGATTTTTATATCTATTTTGATGCCAGAAATCGAATGGGGGCAAAAAATTCCGATTTCCGAATTTTAACAATTTTTGACTTTTTAGCAAGGGGTTAGTATGGAAATATGGCAAAAAATGGAGAAAAAATTAAAACTACCAAAATCGAAAAATTGTTAATACAGTTTAAAAATATCATAAAAACCATTGACAAAACTGCAAAATTTTTGTAAATCGGTTGATTTTTGGCATAGTTATGGCTGTTTGAAGTTTTCCAAATACCACTTCTTCCCAAAAACCCATTTTCGGGTCAATTTTTCACATTTTTGCCCATAATTTCTAAAATATCCATCCAAATTAAGTGCGGTAAAGGATTTTTATATCTATTTTGATGCCAGAAATCGAATGGGGGCAAAAAATTCCGATTTCCGAATTTTAACAATTTTTGACTTTTTAGCAAGGGGTTAGTATGGAAATATGGCAAAAAATGGAGAAAAAATTAAAACTACCAAAATCGAAAAATTGTTAATACAGTTTAAAAATATCATAAAAACCATTGACAAAACTGCAAAATTTTTGTAAATCGGTTGATTTTTGGCATAGTTATGGCTGTTTGAAGTTTTCCAAATACCACTTCTTCCCAAAAACCCATTTTCGGGTCAATTTTTCACATTTTTGCCCATATTTTCTAAAATATCAATCCAAATTAAGTGCGGTAAAGTATTTTTATATCTATTTTGATGCAAGAAATCGAATGGGGACAAAAAATTCCGATTTCCGAATTTTAACAATTTTTGACTTTTTGGCAAGGGGTTAGTATGGAAAATGGCAAAAAATGGAGAAAAATTTAAACCACGAATATCGAATAATTTTTGATGCAGTTTGAAAATACGATAAAAACCATTGACAAAACTGCTAAAATTTTGAAAATCGGTTGATTTTTGGCATAGTTATGGCAGTTTGAAGTTTTCCAAATACCACTTCTTTCCAAAAACCCATTTTTGGGTAAATTTTTCACATTTTTGCCCATATTTTCTAAAATATCCATCCAAATTATTCGCTTGAAAGTTTTTTATGCTAGGAACTTATTTAATTAAAATGAATTTGTCTCAAAGTGAAAGCACATACAACCCTCGCTCACGCAGCTTCAAACAAGTATACCCTGTATTTCAGAGAGAATGCTCTTGATGCAGTAGAAAATCTGTTAGTTGCATCTTGTGGCATTCGCATCGCATTATGATTGCAAAAGCCTTCAACCAGATGCTGCAACGCTTTTGAGCAGAAGCCACAGCATATTGCTGCTTCCACATACTGTGTCGACCTGCAACGCAATAACAAGTATACGCAGTGTGTGGCTGTGTGTGGGTGACTGGGTAATGATCTGTGTGTACTTGTGTGGCAATGGCCTCTGTGTGGTTGGACTTCATTTGCGTTGCTATTAGACTGTTTGTCTTTTGTTAAAATGCCGCCAACAAACTGCTGCGCCACAGACAGACCCCTGACATTCCCTCTCCTTGCTATGGACACACACCGACTTCGTAGATGAAAGGCAACTGCCAATCTGCGTTCTTTAGGTATTGATAAAATCGAATAATTACCGATAAGCATAAGGTGTAGAATAGTAAGAGGGTTAAAAATGTGAAGTAAACTGATTCTTGAATCTATATATAAGATTACTTATATTACAACTTTGGCCAAAAATCACACAGAAAGGCAAGAGTCTTGCAGCATTCTTACATAGCAGCGGTTTCTGAGTGGGTTCCAGAGGTGTCTGAAATTTGAGAAGCCTGAAATTTTCCGAAAAATCGTGCTGTCCCTATTTTGAATCCGCTTATAAAGTTATTTACATTAATTGGAAATTGGACAAACTACAAACAGAAAGACAAAATCTTTATAATATAGATACAAACAAACTATCACAATTACTTTTACTTTTAATGATTTTGCTAACAACGAAGAAAAATTAAAAAAAGTATTATTATTATATTAATTTATTAAATTCAGTTGTGTACATTTGATTTAATTACAAAGACAATTAAATATTATAAATATACAAAATTAAATAATTTTAAGAATATAAATAAATAAACCGAACAAAATTGAAATTGTAATATTGGCTTTTTATTAAAAAATATCAGAAAATTTATTAAAAAAATAATTTGGAGGTATAAACTTAAATTTGTACCTCCGCAATCGGCAAAAATACCAGGCGAACATAAATCAACAGCAAGTAACTTGCTCAAATCGTTCACATGTGTTTGGGTGTATGTGCATTGCCCAATAAAGAACCCCCCTAAAAGTATGCAAAAATAAAATTTATTTTGCAATTGCACTGTCAGCTTAAGAGTATGCTGTTTTTTCCACGAAATTTTCGGTTGCTTTCTGCTCATTTCTGTTCGCCTGGTATTATGACCGAAATTTCGTATAAAATTTGGTCGACTTCCAGACTCCAAATTCAAATTTCCGTTTCCCAAAATCGACAAAAATACCAGGCAAACATAAATCAGCAGCAGGTAACTTCCTCAAATCAAACCACTTAAAGTATGCTACAATAAAATTTA
Organism: Drosophila quadrilineata; assembly: GCA_018150725.1. Classification (NCBI taxonomy): domain Eukaryota; kingdom Metazoa; phylum Arthropoda; class Insecta; order Diptera; family Drosophilidae; genus Drosophila; species Drosophila quadrilineata. The sequence continues at coordinate 5,975,819 of JAECWN010000407.1, forward strand.
TGTTCGAATTGCAGTGTCAGCTTAAAAGTATGCTGAAATTTTTTACGAAATTTTCAGTTACTTTCTGCTGATTTCTGTTAGCCTGGTATTTTCAGCGAAATTTGGTTGAAATTTCAATTGATTTCAAGTCCTGCCACAGCCATGCAAAAAATATATAATGGCGCTAACTATTTGAAATTCCGTTAACTATTTAAAATTCCGATAGCTATCGAAATGTTATCGATAGTTATCGAAATGTTATCGATAATTATCGAAATGTTATCGATAGTTATCGAAACGTTATCGATAGTTATCGAAATGCTATCGATAATTATCGAAATGTTATCGATAATTATCGAAATGTTATCGATGATTATCGATTAAATAATTATCGATAACATTTCGATAAATTTTCGATTGCTGTCGGAATTTCAAATATTTAACGGAATATCAAATGTTTAACGAAATTTTAAATATTTAACGGAATTTCAAATGTTTAACGAAATTTCAAATATTTAACGGAATTTCAAATGTTTAACGAAATTTCAATGTTTAACGGAATTTCAAATTGTTATCGGTTGGTTCCCATGATTATCGATTGATTATCGCTACATTTTCGAATAATTATCAATAACAGGCGGTTAAAAATCTTTTTAAATTTCACACAAAATTCTGCTGAACATACCAGGCAAACAGAAATCGACAGCAAGAAACTTGCTCAAATCGACAACACGTGTTTAGTTGAATGTGCATTGCACAATATCTAAGCACGTGTTTGGATGTTTGTGCACTAGTTTGTTTACATGCTCTCTGGTAAGTATACCTACCAGCCTCACATGTGTGAGCGTTTCTCTCAGAGAGCCAGTCAATACATGTTTGATTGATTGTGTATTAAAACTTGGGTCTTTTAACTTGCTTAGTAACTTGCTGGTGATTTCTGTTCGCCTAGTATTTTCAGCAAAGATTCGTTTGAAATTAATATCATTTAATATTGTGGATTGAAATATATGCTAAAATATGTGCTCATATAGTTTCTATGGATAAGGCACTTATTTTAAACCCTTTTTGCTCTTTTTTTAAAAGCACAGAATACAACGCATAATTAAAAACTGAGAGTAAGAGAGGTAATAAGATAGTGGAAAGAGACAGAAAGTAGCAGAGAGCTAAAGAGATAGAGGGAATAAGTGAATGAAATAGATAGCTAGCGATGTCTGAGGAAAAGAGAGAGAGAGTCTAAGTGAATAAAAGAGGGGAATACAAAGAAAGAGAGATTGAGAGAGTCTGAGAGAGAGTTGGCCATAAAATGACATTTAAAAAAAAAACCTTAAAATATAATGAATTTATGCTCAGATTTTTCCGCCAGTGACAGACAAAAGCCGCCAAATGCATTGCCAACTGTATGAGTATAAGTGTCAGTGTGTGTGTTGTTGCAATTTATTATGAACTTGTCAAGCTCATCATCAAGATGTCAACGCGTCGCAAATGATGTCCGCTATGCCTGCTCACAACTCGCCTCATCCCTCGCCTCTCCTCCCAAGGATAGCCTCGGTCATTCTCTAGAGCAATGCGTATGTCGAGTGTGTGTGGGAGTTTCTTAGTGGCAACTCAGCTGGCATTTTCTCTATCGATGCTAATTGCGGCATCAATTTGCCGTTTGTTGCAAGCATCTTCAGAATTGAAGATGCGGCAAGTGAGAGAAACAGATACGAGAGAGAGAGAGAGAGAGAGAGAGAGAGAGAGAGAGAGAGAGAGAGAAGAGTGAGAGATCGTTAGGCTGAAGCATGATTAATTACAATTGATGGATGGCCAGGCATTATTAATGTGCGACAGCTAGAGCGAGATAGCAATTGCTGAAGATTGTGCGAAAGAGAGGGGTAGAGAGGTGTGCTTGGGCTAATTGCTGCCGCAGGAAACTGCTCCTTATGCCAATGAGCCCTTTTAACTGGCATACTACACTGTCAATAATAACGTATTAGCAAACAATCTCAAGACAAAACTAATCTGCGAGGGTTGCCACAATAATTCCCCACCCTATGCATATCAATTTGTCAGCATTTTCTTTGCCAACTCGCGCTCGGCAAAAAGGAAAAACTATTTCCGTCAGACAAATGGCGTTAGGCACATAATAACCAATTTCTCCAAATGCGTCCATAATTATGAGACTCTCTCTTCTTCCCTCTCTCTCTCTCTCTCTCTCTCTCTATCTCTATCTCTTACTCTCTCTTCCGCTCTGCTACTCAACTCTCTCCGCCGCATGCTTCATTTGCGAGCGCTTGTTCTCGCGCTGCGCACTCTTAGCTGCGGCATTTGGGGGCAAGGATTTGTCGTAATTAGGAATGCATAAGCATATGCTGTCGTCTGAGCTCCAAGGCTCAAGACACAAAGGCTCAGCCGACGCACTGTTTGCGCAGTCCTGCCCCAACACAGTGGGACGAATGCACAGTGGCACACGCTGTATTTGTAAATAAGGGAAGGAAAGTAAATAGCTTAAGGAAATGATGATGAACAATATATCACCACATATTATAATAATGAACAAAAAAAACTAAAAATACATTAGAAATAATTAATTTAAAAAAATTAATTAAGTTAAATTAATATAAATTAAATTAATAAATTAACTATTATATAAAACGAATATTAATTGTTCTTCTACTACTCTTAACAGATTTTGTAGTAAAAAATAATAAATACAGAAAAACTAATTTGTTTATAAATTGCATATAGTTATTTAATTATTGATTAAATACAATTTTGATTAAATAAAGATACAGATTCTTCACTTAATAAATATATTTAACTAAAAAAAAAACACTTTTCAAACAAAAAAAAATCTTATTATAAATTGTTTTCCAGCCAACTATTTCAATTTTATTTGAATATTAGAAATATAATTGTTTAAGCAATAAAAAAAAATTATTTATATTATATAATAATTATATTTAAATTAATTATAAAATTTAAAAAAATTAATTAATTAAATTTATGAAAATTTACAAAAAAAAATAATACATAAAATAAAATTAGGCAAATACTAATGTAATGTAAGTGAAAATATATACATATGATGCTTTAAGACAAATTTTAAATTATATAAAAAATAAATTTATTTATCGAAAATTAAAATTTTTTTTTTACATTAAAAGTGACAAAAGTTTTCACTGTGCATTGGCAAAGACAAACATCGTAGGAACAACAACAGCTAAGAGTAAAAGAAGAAGAAGCAGCAGCAGCAGCTGAAGAAAAAGGAAGAGTAACAGTAACAGAAACTGTAGCATCCGCCCGAAAAAACACTCTACAAAGAACCATGTACATAATTAATTGTGCTTGTTGCTGTTGGCCGACACGCGCCTTGAAGTAGGCAGCAAAACTTAACTAGGGAGAACACATGAAAAGGAGTGAGTGGAGTGGAGTGGAGTGGAGTGGAGTGGAGTGGAGTGGCATGGAGCAGAGGTAGTTTGGAGAACAGCAACAGTGGAGGTGGCACACATATAGCTGGTGATGAAACAGCTTCTGCTTTGACTGCCATAATTGATTGCTTTGCACGTCACAAGCCACATGAGGAGCGGCACCATCCACCATCAAATATGTATGAGTATTAGTTAGAGTGGGTGTATGTGTGTGTGTGTGTGTGTAGATGTGTGTATTAGTGTGAGTGCGTGCTAAAGCTACAAAGATATTTTTAAAGGAATATTTCTTTAATTAGTTGCAGACTCAGGCTGCCGGCTGAAGCAATTAATTGGCTTCAGGCCGACATTGCCGCAAACTAAAAAGGCCCAACCGCAGCGCAGGCCAAGACCGCAAATAATATTGCACAAATGTTGCCAGCCACAGCACACACACACACACACATGTGTCTGTGTGTTAGTTCTTGTTGTTGGAAATATTTTCTTAAATTAACATTAGCAGCATTTGCAGCCGCCATTAAGACGGGCCCATTGCCCGACTTGCCTTTTTGTTTAATGGCCAACAAACAACCGTAAATATTATGCCCTTTCACCCCCCCTCGAAGTCAACCCCACCTGCCCCCCCCCCCTCCATGCACCCTCCCCCCTTGCTGCCACTAAACTATAAACATAACTATGCCTGTTTGCTTTTGGTGGCATTTCATTTTGTGGCCACAGCTCAAGGCAAATGAAATTTCTCTTTCTTTCTTCAAGTTTCCCTTTTCTCTTTATTGTCGTGGCTTCTTTAAATAATGTTTCGTGTTTGTTTTTTAGTGGGCCTAAGCAAACTGCACAACAGTCGCCACAATTTACCTGCAAAGGTGTATCCTTATGCCCCTCACCCCTCGGAGGGCTCGTCAAATTAGCGAGACCATAAAAATTACGTATACGCACCATTTGACGAAACTGAAGGCATAACCCGTTCACAGACCTTGACAAAACAAACGTCAAATGTGTTGTAATGTTGGCCATTAACATTTAACCTTGAAGCACAAATTACAGGATTTTTGTCGCCTTCTACACACACACACACACACACATTCACAAACGCACACATACAAATGAAGAAAGCCGATGAGAGAAAGAGAGCTATAAAAAAGTCAGCATGAAGCAGCTGCTGGGCATCGATGAAGAAGCTGTGAACAAAATTATAACAATAATGATAACGATGATGGTCATGATGATGATGATGATGATGATGAGGTTTCACTGATAAGCGGCCATAGCAACAGCCGCCGACTGATAAATATATGTAGCATCATTTTCATATACAAATATATGTATATATATATATATAATATGAGAGAGGAAAACAAAAAATGAGAAGCCAAAAATGGATTTTCATGTGCTGAGATTTATGACACACATTTATAAGAACCAAAAAGTCCTTGCCTTCCAGCTGTAACTTAAGCTGCCATACAACACCGAGGCGCCTCTCAGCTACAACCCCACCCCCTCCCCACCCTCTTCACTCAAAAATCGTATGAAATGAATTGAAAACAAATGAGAGACGAAGTTGCTGTTGCTGCCACTGCTGCCACTGCTGTGGCATGTGAATTTGATTTTGCATAAGCGAAGCGTCTCCAGCAGTTTGCTGATTGAATTTCAATTTTAATGACAGCTCAATATAATGAATATAATTTCAATTTCGAACGGAAAATGCAATTTATTTAGATTATTTCACAGTTTAATATTCAGACAATTTCTGTCTTCAAAATTGCCAACACTTGAGCATTTTCACCTCAAATCTGTTTTTTATTACATATTTTTATGACTGCGAATTTATATCCATTTTTTTTCTATTTCTTTCCCAATATTTTGTGAAAGCCATAAACATTTATATCTTATCGTTAAAATATAGATATTTTAAGTGTTGAAGACTTATTAATAATTCGTAAATATATTAGTAACTATTAAAATGAATTTATTTAATAATAATAATAGTTCATTATTATTAGAAAAAAATTAAAAATAAATTTTTTAAAATTTTATTGAATTGAAATATTTTCTGTTGCAACTTAAAACAAAAATAATATTTATTTGCAATGATAAAGTTGCAAGCGCTTATCAAGTTGAACTTACTCCGAAGTTTTTGGCACAACGATTGACTTGGCCTAGACACGCCCACAATTGAGCAAAGCACACATCCAGCTGCCCCCCCCCTCTTCGCCCTATACTCCCCATACTTATCTTTAGCGTCGTACACATTGTCCTTTCAGTTGGCAACTTTTTGAGTGCCACTGTGCGGCATGTCCGCTTGCAACATACGCATTTTACGACCATGGTATATACCTGTCTCTATCTGTGTATACATATGTATATATCTGTCTCTTTCTGTGTGGCAATTGCAGTTGAAAGTTTTCCCTCGTGTGAGAGACAAGTGCAACTTTCAACTGCTATTGGCCTGGCCAAGACTTGAGAATTGACATTGGTTGTGGTATTGGAATTGTTCTTCTATAATGTATGTGTGTGTGTGTGTGTGTGTGTGTGTGTGTGGAGTGCGTAAATTGAGTCATCGCGATAGCGCGTTAAGTTTTGATTGAGCATTTAAAGCATTTGTTGGCATCGCCTGCTGTGGCTGCCACACAGCGTGCCACAGTTATGGCCATGGCAAAATTTCATCAAGTTGCCCGGGAGATGCTGTGTAAGCAGCTTATGCTTTTGTGACGAACCTCAACAATTTCAAACATTCAACATCCGGCAATCTCCGCTGCAATGTAATGGAAACTCACTCTCCCTCTCACCCTCTCTGTCTCTCTCTCTCTTCTAGTCTGCCTCTCTGTGTCAGTCATGCTGTGTGGCAGCCTTAGAGTTTAGCGCTGTGGCAAATTCCAGGCAGTTGCAAGCAGCAAAAGTGTCGCGAACGGAAATCTAAACAGAAATGTAACTGACACATGGCCAAGTGGTTTGGTTTGGTGGCCAAGAAGGTAAGCAGAGATACCACTCGCAGCAGGATATCGCTTCCTTTCTCCCGGGCATCCTTTGGCTGCTGAAAAAGGTTTAGCATTTGTTGTAGGTGGTGGTTGAAGAAAAAAAATGCCAGCACATAAATCAAATCAAGGCAAGAATATGTTAAACGTACCACCGAAAGGGGGGGGGGGGAGTAGGGGGAGTGTGGATGCTTTTTGGGGCATATTGCTGGCATCGCTATATATATATATACTATATAATTGCCGAATTTGCCGCATATATGATTGCGGCTCTTTGATTAATTGCGCGCTGCGCCAAATGTGGCAATTATTTTAATTTTATTTCTGCTTTATTTCATATACATATACATCTTTTTTTTTGTGTTTCGCACAATTTAAGATAAGCCACAAAATTAAACATTTATGCGCCATAATTTAAGCACTCGAAAAGCAGTTGGTTTCATATGCATATCATTTGCCATTTAACATTTGTTAAACTCCTCCCACTACCCCCGCCTCCCACTGCTGCCACCCAACTAAACTTGTTGTCTCATTTTCATAAAACTCACATAAACGCGCTGATTATTGCATTTAGTTTTTGGCGCCTGATTTATGTGAATTTGTACACCAGTGCGTATACGTAATATTGCGTATACGCAATATCTGCCTCATTTCATATGCCGCTAAGTCACGCTCTGCTAGTGCTCACTTTCTATGTATCTTTCGCTATAATTTCTCTCTCTCACTCTGATTGTCTGTCTCACTCTCTTCTCTTTTTTAGCTCACTCTTCCTACCCCTCTTCGTCCCTCTCTCCCCGCACTCGATGTAATTTACAAGTCAAACTGAAAATCTGCGTAACTTTTTGACTTGCCAATCAACCTCAGCCTAGACCAACAACAAAAAAAATATCTACAAAAAAAGAATCGCTACTTTTGCCACGCCCCTCCTAGCCTTCAGCTGCCCTTAGCTAAGCCCTCTGCACTTCCCCCCTGCCGCCCTAGACCCTAAGATGCGCCACAGCTGCAAACTGCAGTTGCATTTGCAAGTTTCTCAAAAAAGAAAGAAATTATTTCAAAAAAAAAATCCTAGCGAAATCTGGCTTGACTTCAAGTTACCACTTGGCTGTTTTTTCGCAAGCTCCATACTTCAGCTGAATTTGTGCATAGTGTTTGCCACCCGTTTGGGTATAAATTTACAGGGTATTTTGGGAAAGTTTGCCGCGCTTCACTTTCATTTCTTTTGTGTGCAGCCGCCGCTTTTATCTTTAAGTTTGTCTTCACTTCCTGCTTTTGTCCGTGGCTTGTCATTTGTCTGCCTCCTGTTCGTCCTTTGTCCTTCGTCCTTTGCTTCTGCTTCTTCTTGTTCTGCTTCTTGAGCTTGTTGGCTGTACGTCGACAAGTCAAATAGAAAGTTTCTCGTCAACATTACGCAAATTAGTTTGCCAGTCGCATTGATGGCATTGCTGACGTGGCTCTAATGCGATTTCAGCCAAGGGCTAGACTATCAACTACCAAAAAAAATCAAAAAAAAAAAAAAAATTAAAGAGGAAGAAAACTTGCACACTAACTGGTCTAAAACGTTTGATGATGAGCGATTTATTGGAGCTCAAATAAAAACGAAATGAAAAAAGAAAACCAAAAAGTCAGAATTTCACTTTCATTCTGCTTTCTCTCTCTCTCTCTGGACAGCCACGCCTTAAGTTGTAGCTGCTGCCGCCCACCTGCCAAATCATAAAATCAAATATGCATTGAATTACATTGTGTACCCGGGGACAATTATATTATCCCTTTTTTATACAATTTCATTTTTTACCTTTTTTTTCGTGAATTCAAAAAAAAAATAGGAAAAGAATGAAAAAAATTTAACTCAATTTACTGGCCATAAATTTGCTACCACAAGCAGCCCTCCGCTTTCCCACACATTTACTTATCCTCATTGTGTTGAACAATTTCATATGCTATCTCTCTCTGTCTCTCTCTCGGCCTACCTCCCTCCCTTCCTCTCACTCACACACACACACATTTTCACACTCTCCGTTTTTTTTTGTTTTAACTGCCTGCGCAAAAATGCGTGTAATTCAATTACGGGCAGGGTGAGTGGGTGAGGGGGGTAATATGGGGGCATGGTGCAAGCGACAATCGTGCCACAGTTGGTGGCAGCGCGCATTAAGACAAATCACTTGCAACAAGCCGACAACGAGGCATATTTGGCAAAATACCTAGAAAGAAAAAAAAGATAGCCTATCTTGTGGGGCATTGGGATGGTTGTCGGAATTCGAAGATGGTAGGGTCACCTTAGGTGTCCCTATTGATGAGCGCGATCCCTTTTCGGTTCGGTTATCAATTTTTGATAACGAACCCCAAAAACCTTTTAAAACTTTCAATTCATTTTTGTTCGTTACGCTCTCATTTTTATTTATGATGAATGCATGGTGGGGATTGGAGGAAGAGACTGACAAGGAAGATGGGGTTCCGCCACGTGTCATATACTCCCCCATCCTCTCCCCCAAGGCATCGACCACCACTTTTAGCGTGTACGCTTAATGACGCTTCTGGGCGGCATGATATGGGTGTACGGGTCGGAATATGGGCATGGTTGTAGGTGCTCTGCGGTGTCTCCTCACCACGTTACTCTGGACCAGCCTCAATTCCTTTCGAGGTTGTGGCTGTGAGCCCTGATTTTCCATGTCCTCCAGGAAATTCTCAATATATTTCCTCTCCACAATAGCTCTCGGATCGTCAGAAGTTGCCACAGATTTCTGTAGGTTACGTCGCAGGCGGGAAATCAGGCCGGTCTGCATGCGGCGCAGTACCTGCACATTCTCGGATGGCGACTCGTATTCCAGCTCCACCTCCGGGAAGGCCTCATCGGGAACCACAAGCCTCGAGAATGTCCCAAAGCTAACGGCACCGGACAAACCCTTCACATCGGAGGTGGCAGTCGATGGCACATAATACTTCATGTGAAGATCGTAGCTGATGGGGCTATCATAGGGTGACCCAGCGAAGGTCATCAGCTCCAGCACAAAGTGCTCCGTATCCGTGCCCAAGTACATCTTCAGCTTTTTGATGAACATCGGGCTGTCCATGCTGTGCTTCAACAGGAAATGCTCCACCTCCTCCAAAGCCATCATCAGCAGCGAATCATTGCCAACTATTAGCACGGAAAGATCACGGCAACTAAAGTTCAGCAGACGACGTAGTTCCGATGGATTCTTGCTGTGATAGAGATAGAGACAGAGTGAGATACCGGCATAAGAGAGAGAGGGAGACAGGGATAGAGTGGAAGAAGGGAGATACTTGTTCACCTCAGTGCGCCGGGCGTACGATCTCCAAAGACGCTCCCATTGAGCTTCCTCTGCGGTCGCAGGTCCGCTTTGTAGATGAAGTCCCGCCACAATAACATATATCGGGTGCTCATCTTAAGATTTCACTGCATCAAAAAAAAAATCCAAGAAATTTCATTTTACAATTTCAGACCCGTTTCATAAATTTTTTGTATACCTTGCAAATATTTGAATCTTTTATTTCAATTATCTGATATTATAAATTATTTTTCTTTTTTGTGTTGATTTTCTGTATCGAATGCGATTGAAACTGTACAAAAGTGAAGCCTATGCTGATTGAAAATAGAGAGAGAAAATTTTAGGAATTTACACGTTTTTGTCGAATCGGAATCGGTGCGAAGTGAACACGTTTTTATCGAATCGGAATCGATAAGAGAGGATATCGTTACCGAAATATTTATACACGTGTTTTTTTCAATATATCAACATTTTTGAAATTTACAAAACTTCTCGAAAAAAGTATTAAAAATATTTTAAAATATAATTTCTAACTTTTTTTGAACGGATCACAGTATCTGTAGGCGTAACTTAGGAAAGCTTCCCTGTATGTTTATCCTCCACGGTATAATATAATACGATATTGGATACTTCGCAAACAAGCTTCCACGGCATGTTTCTAATACGATATTCGATATTTCGCAAATAATCGAAACAAAAAAAAATTAAGATCGCTGTTATCGAGGGTGCTGGAAATTAAATTCTAAAAAAATTAGATAAATAATTATGTACTTATTTTTAAGGACGATCTACATGTCCTTAGAAAGGATAATATGAGAATAATATCATACTTAAAGGAACATTAATACTGATTTTGAAATTTTAAAGCTTGTGTTTTTTAAAAAAAAAATATTTTATTGCAAGATTTTTTAAAAAAAAATTGGAAATATTTCAGGATAACTCGAAGGACGTCTTAGATGTGATATGATCAGCTACTAGTCCTTGTTGAGGCTCTTCGGTTGATACAGGACTCGCCAGGATGCGGTTGGTTTATAAGTATAATTTGATGCTTTAATCTTGGGTGTTGTAAGGATATTAATCCTCTTCGATAGTTCAGGAAAATTAAATAAATTTAATTGATATTCAAAAATCTATACAAAAAACAATTAATTATTAATAATTTTCCCATTATCCACACTTCCTTTTCTCACAAATAATTTTTCAGAAATTTTCTTATTATCATGTGGTATCTTTACATTTATTGCATTTATGAGTTATAAACTTAAATTAATTGTTAACCGGCTTATTTAATTTAAGAATCGCGTTTGAGAAAAATACAAAACGAATTAAATTGTAGCAGAAATTAACATTATGTGTTTTTCATTTGTTGTTGGTTTTTGGCTATGACGGAAAGGATAATATTGTTAGTTCCGCTGGACTCAAGTGCAGTTTGCTTCTGCTTCTTCTTCTTCTTCTGTTTTTGCTATATTTTTCAGATATTATCTGATATTAACTGTGGTATTATCATTATCATTATTATATAGAGTGTAATTTGAGCTTAATTCTAGTAGAAAACATTTACAATTATTCAAACTGTATGCAAGTGGGCGATGTGGATGGTGGGCGTGGTGGGATGTGGGTTATGCAGGGAGTCAATGGGTATATATATATATATCTATATATGATCAACTTACGCATGCATGTAAGTATATCAATTTATATATGTAATTTGTTTATATACAACTAAAAGTCTAAAGAAAATTTCCATATCTTTTTTTTTTGCTTAGTCATCAACAGTAGCTCTCTCTCTCTCTCTCGCTGCCTATCTCTATCTCTTTTTAAGTGTATATAGCTGTCTCTATTTGTCAAAATGAAGTTTGGAGGAGTTGCATGCATTGTGGGCGTGGCATAAACAATATATAGACTTAACTACGCTTAAGCAAAGCAAAAACTCCTCAATAGGCATCCATATCTGGAGTTGGATCTGCATAAGGATCAACTTCAGGATCTGCATCGGGATCTGCATCGGGATCAACTTCAGGATCTGCATCTGGTTCGGAATCACTGACATCGGTCTCTTCGACTGCCGCATCCTCATCATCGTGCTCAACATTCTGCTCCTCGTCATCGTCGTCTTCATCCTCCTCCTCCTCTTCCTCCGCTATGTGTTCCTCCTCCAGCTGCTGCGCTGGCTCCGCCATCAGCTGCTCCGGCTCATTAGACTCATCTGGACCATCCCCAACCACATCGATGGCCAGCCCCATTTCCGGCTCAGTTTCTGCAGTTACATCAACATCTCTCAGTACATTGCTGATATCCGAGCAGCTGCCGAGACGTGCATCCTCATCATTCTGCCGGAAGAGACTCAGCTCGGAGCAGGTGGTCGTGTTGGGACTGGGCATGGTGGTGCTGGCCACGCTATTCGACCAATAGGTGCTGGTGTTGCTGCTGCTGCTGTCGCGTCTGAGTTTCACTAGCGACTCATCCGGCTGCTCCGACTGTTCCGACTTGAACTCCGGCTTGGGTGACTGACGATCCTGGCTAGCCTCGGCGGCCGCCCTAATTGCATTCCTGAGCGCGCTGAGCCGGAGATTCGCTTTGCTGTCATCGTCACTGAAACTGCTGCTGCTGCTGTTGCTGCTGGCGCCGCTTTTGCTATTGTGGCTATCCGGAGCAACTTGCTCCGCACAGCTGTCCGCACTACTCTCGCCACTGCTGTCGCTGCTCTTGCTGCTTTGTTGATCCCGCTGCTCCTGCTCCTCGGTTGCCTGAAGTCTGCTGCGCTTGCTCTTGAACTGCGTCCTCGCCTTGCTCGTCGATGGACGCTTCTTGGCCTTGAGCTTGCGAGGATCATGCCGCTTGCTGCGAGTGGACGGCACTTGGTCATCCTCACTGTTGCTGCTGCTGCTGCTGCCGTCGCTGGTGCTGCTCCAGCTGTGACTACTGGAGGTGCTGCTGTGACTGGCCACACCAAATGACCTGTTGGTCGTCATCCAACGCTGGGCGCGCGTCTTCCGCATGGGGCGACCACTGCGCTCCTCCTTCTGACGACGTGCCTCCTCCAGCACCCGCTTCCAGCTCTTGCCGGCTGTGGAGCAGACACCGGTGCTGGTGCTCGCACCCAGGTACATGCCTGTCGGGGCATCCTCCACATCCACCTGGTCGAGCTGTTGCTGAGCTGGAGGATTAGCGGCTGCCGTCGCCGTCGTCGGCGGCGTGGTCTTCTGCTCATCCACAAAGACGACATCGGAGTCACTGTTGGAGTCCAGGCTGACCAGTTCCGGAGTGCGCAGATGCGGTGGCTTCCGCTCCAGCACAAAGACGCACTCATCATCGTCGCTATTGTTGCTGCAGTCGCTGCTCTCCAGCTCGATGTGGGCGCTGATGGGCAGACTGGCGCCGGCATGCCTCCTTCCAGTTGAGCTGGTGCCACCGGCTGCTCCCAATCCCGCTTCAGCGGATGCACTGCCGCCGGACGCACTTGGTCCGCCGCTGCTGCTGCTGTCGTTGATGGCGGCAACCTCGGCATTGGCCGCGGCATCGGTGTCATCGCCAATCTCGATGATCTCGTTGGCGGGACGACGCATGCTCAGATTGATGGCCACCGTCTGGGAGCCCACATTGGAGGTGGTGGTGCGTCGTATGGAGATGCCGGGCAGCTCGCTGCCATCCGTAGCCATGGTCACGCTGAAGGAATGTGTTGCACTGGGATTGGTCACGATGACGCTGGTCGAGGGATGTGCCAGGCGATTCCATTGGCTGGTCGCCGTCTCCACCAACGTGGATGAGGATGACGAAGTCGTTGCCACCGCTGACGAGGGCGTCGTTGTTGTTGTCGTGGACATGGTGGCACTGGCACCCTCCGCCAGATCCGGCAGATCCACCTCCAGCTCCTCGGTGATCAATGCCGAGTACTGCACCACACGATCATAGCCAATCATGTCGTAGGGGGAGCGGGCAAAGGTGTGCAACTCATGGATGAAGTGATTGGTGCGCTCGCCCAGAAATCTCGCCAAGCGTCGCCGGAATGTGCGCGACGATATATTCACAATGGGCAGGAGATCATGGGCGAGCATCGTCACCACGGCGGATATCTCGTGCAGATTGTGCCGCAACAAACAGCCCAGATCCCGATGTATCCACGGTATCAGGCGATGCATCTGGGCGGGATTCTCCCGATAGAATCTCGCCCCGCACTCCCGAAAGTGTCCCGTCAGCGTATCAATCACGGGGAGCGCATACAGCTTCTGATCATAGACATAGTACCGCCAGAGTTCGCTCAGGGAGCCCGTCCTCACGCTGGGATCATCCCGGTAGAAGCTGAGGAGATGCATGCGCAGCGGCTGCACTCGCACATCCAGCCCATCCTCGGACTCATCCGTGATGATGGCCTCATCCACGGGCACGCCCTGATTCTGCATCTGATGCAGCATCAGCTGGCGACGTATGTTCCTCACATGGGCACTGAGACCACGATGCTCCGGGACACTGGACTGCACCGGATACCGATCGTAGTCATCCTGGGTGCGCACATTATGGATGATGGTCTTGAAGGGTTGCTTGCACAGTGGACACTCCGCCTTGATCTGCAAATGGCAACAAGTCAATGAGCATCAATTGAAGTTTCTGGACAGGATTTGCGGATGCGTACTTACCTTGCTCCACTCGCACAGGCATTTGAAGCAGAACTGATGCATGCAGGAATCCGTGAAGCATTTGCGTCGACACCGGGACAAACAGATGGCACAATTGGGTGGCGGCGAGGATCGGGCGCCAGTTTCGCCATTTGTGTCTGTCGGGGAGCTGCTTGCTCCGAGCTGCTCCCGCTGGGAGGAGGAGCCTTCCTGTGGATGCTCATCCTGGCCACTGTCGCTGCCGCTCTCCGTGTGCTCCGCAAAGTGCATGGCAGATGCGGGCAATGTGAGAGCAGCTCCACCCGCTGGAGCGGCATCGGTTGCAGCCGCTGGGGATGTTTCGATGATGACCGAGGAGGCCAAGGGCACGGGCACGGGCGCCGGGGTTGGTGGCGGTGGCGCCTCATCAATTAACATGGCATCGGCCATTTTCGGGTGAATATCGAGAAAATTCTTGATCTCAACAGCTGTTTGTCGGGAGAAGGGGGTAGTCGGAAGTTACTGTTAACAGGTAGAGTCCAGAGGGGGGAGCCGGAGTTCGTCGTGTAATCGGGGCCCCTCTTCGCTTCTTCTACTCTTCTTTCCCCTCACTCACACACACACACACACACACACACGCACTCTATCTATTGCTTGCGCTCTCGCAGCGTTGTCACTCTCTCTCTCTCTATCTCTCTCTGTGTGTGTCGCTCAGCTATCATCTGGTTTTGTTCGCATTGCACACACAACATGCGTCCATTTTTCGCATGGCTTTAAATGTTATTTGATGGAGATATTTCACAACGAGTGCTTTGCACACAGTAGTCAATACATTCCCGAGTCTATTAACAATTTAAGTGAGCAACTATTTCACAATAAACCGACGTTTAATACGTTCAAAGACTGCTGAAAATATAAGTTTGCTGTATGCCCTTTTATTATAATAATTCTGTATGCTGATGGGCAGCACTGCACGCACTACTCGCTGCCTATCGATGAATATTCAACGAAATTATGTTTGTTGATAAGTAGCAAAGATAATTTAAGAAACAATAATGCAGAATTATATAGTTTATTTTTTTAAATTTTATAGTTGCACAATAAATGATATTTATTTAAAATAATATTTGTTTATGCACATAACGTAAACGCTGCGTATTTGGCGTTAGGTCACTTTGCGTTCACGTAACGCAAGAATGCGCGCTGGCATCGATAATGCGCTGCTGCCAATCGATAGGCCCGCAACACTGTACACCGTCGATTACGGAACGCACTAAAAAATCCATAACGCATACAAATTGTTTGCATTTGGTGGCGTCGATTTTAATTTTTCGCGTTTTAAGTGCGTTTTTCGGTGTGAAAATATTGTTTCATTGGCCACCTCGCGTACACAAACACCGACCAAAATGGATAGACGCAAAAAGCGCACATCATCCGAACAATACCAAATGTACATTGAGCTCATGGAGAGCGACCCAATTTTTGCTAGCGGACGCGTGCCGCGCGATTATGATCTGAATTATTTGACCAAGAAATGGAAGGAGCTCTCCGACAGGCTCAACAAATGCAGCTCCGGTCCCACACTCACCGCAGAGGAATGGCGCAAGGTAAGTCCACTTCTCCCGCCACAAACTCGCCTCTCTCCCACACTCCCGCTATACATATGTATGCTTTTGCTGTGTGGGGGGAGGTTATGATAATGAAAGAAGAGAAGAAAAAAAAAATTCTTGGCGGCAAATGTAACGTACCTCTTCTTCTTCTTCTTACACCTGTTTTCTCCTTATGGATATTAGCGATTAAATGATTGGAAGAACACGACACGCTGCAAATACAGACGGAGTCTCATGTCCAGCGAAAAGGATATATCGATGTCCTCGCTGGAGACGCGTGCCCTCAACTTGTTTGGCAAAGTTCCCGGCGCCGGGGAAACGATAATGAACCTAAAATCGGAGAAGGACGAGCACGATGATGATATGGAGGATCTGGGACAAAGGACATCGGCATCATTTCAGAAGGAACTGCAGGCAGCGGTGGAGGAGGCCATCAACGATGAGGTCGACGACGAAGAAATGGTCGAGGAGCACGTGGACCAGGAGGATCTCACCGATGAGAACATGCACGAGCCGGTCGGCGGCATCGATGGTGGCACTGTCGGCGGCACAACAGCGGTTAACACGGGTGGTGGCGGTTATCGCACCATTGTGGTGGATAACTCCCAGTATGTGGAGGATGATCACGATCAGGCGGAGCCCGCCGGTGATCCCGTCAAGTTCGTATGCACGCCCAACATTCATTCGGTGAGTTCCAGCAGCGGTGCCAAGCTCATCAATGGTGAGTTGCCCGTCAAGCGGTTACGACGGGATCAGGTCATCTACGAAGGTGAGTTCAGAGATCCATCATCTGTGTTGGACAACTGCTGATGCACTTGCTCCGTCCTCTATTCTTTCCCACTTGCAGTGAAGAATGCGCCGCGTTCGTATGCCACCATACAGACGGGAGGAACCCTGCCCACGTTGCACAACACAAAGATGCACCATGATGGGGGACAGACCACGGCGCTGAATGCCGCCTTGAGCGGCTTCGATGCCCAGGAGATTGCCCACCAGCTGAAGCGTCTGGCGGACATCAACTACGAGACGCTGCAGTTCGAGATTGCGCGTTTCAAGTTCAACAATCCTGGCTTCCACTATGATCCGCCGCCATTATAGTTATTGCCTCCAGTCGACAGCAGCCTCAGCCGTGTGCCACAACAGCAGCTCCAGCAGCACCAGCAACTTCATCCACATCAACAGCAACAGCAGCAGCAGCTGCAGCTGCAGCCGGCACAGAAAAGGGAGCAACAGCAGCAGGCGTCCCGTCAGCAACACTTGCAGCAGCAACAGAAGAGGAAGCAGCAATAATATATATCCATATATAGTACATATATATACATAAATATCACTTGGATCAGATCGGACAGTGATCCAATCTAATACAGATCCTGTTCGCATTGTACATTGTGGCGCGAACAGGATTCTACAAGGACAACAACATCAGAAGAACATCTACAACAACAACCACAACTATCATATATATATATATATAAATATAAATATATATATATATGTATCTGTAACCTAATGTGTAGCCAGTTTAGTTTAAAATTGTACGTAGCTCTTTAATAATGCAAATCTTTTCTATATAATATTATTAATTATACCGACAACAAAAGCCCAAAACACAAAAAAAACAGGAAAAAAAACTCAAAAAAAAAGTATCGCAATTTTAAGGTTATTTTTGACCAAGAATTCTATCTTGGATTTTAAATGATAATCCATATAATTTTAAAACAATTCAATGTAAATGTAAAGAATAAAGTTTACCAATGATAAATAATCTCCTGCTACTAATCAGTCTACTTCCCTAACTTACAAAAATAGTGTTTGAAAAATTGCTGCATTTTCCAAATATTTCCTAAAACAGCTATATAGCTTTTTTCAACACTGCTTTTGCTTAAAGCGAGACTTCTCCTTTGCCAACACTGGAAACAGTCGCAAATTTCAGAGCAACAAAAAAAATAATATTCCGATTTGAAAAATAAATTGTTTTAAAATTTTGAAAATTTTTTGAAAAATTCCAAATTTTGTTTAAAAATTTAAATTTAACAAAAGAATGATTGAACATTTTGAAAGAAAAATTTAACATTTTTTTAAAATAATTGAAAATTACAAAAAAACTTGAAATATTTCAAAAGTTTTCAAAACTACAAAATATTAAAGTTTTCGTCGTTTCCACAAGAACCCTGGGTTCCCTTCATAAACTACATATTTCAATCCTCTCAAAAATCAAAAAATATTTTCAAAAAAATATTTTAATCTTTTCTCAGACAATTTTTTTTTTTCAAGTGTCTCCTCAAATTCTAGCTGCTTCTTCTTGCCGATAAGACTGCCCCACCATTAATCAAAGCGCGCCACAGTTCGAGGCTATTGTTGCATGTGCAACATGTGGCAACGGTGTTAGGCTAGGTCAGTTGCGGCAGTTGCTTGTGGCCACTTCATAACTGTCGTCGGCCCTTCTTCGCCCGGAACAGTTAGGTTGGTTTGTTGGCTGCAACAAGTGGCAGACCAACCCATAGATCATTGGCAGCCAGCGCCGAAACATAAATTATTGCCCCGGCCAAGAGAGAAGCAACGACGCATGATCCGTTAGAGCAACAGGATAACTGTGCCACACGTCGTATGCTTAATCTCTGTGCGGGGGACGCCGCACTCTGATGAAAGGCTATACAACTGATTAATGGCCACATACATATGCACCTCCATATTGGATATATAGTAAGGGGGGAGATGGAGATTGATTGTGGGTTTGAGATGTCTTCGTCTTCCTCTTCCACTAGTTTAGTTGTGGCCGTGGCAAGTCCATTAAAAGCGAGTTCGTGTTGCACTCGTTGTGGATGTGGATGTTGTTGTTGTTGTTGTTGTTGCCGGATCACAGAGCACACATGACAGCGTGCAAAATTGTGCCCTAGGGCGGGTGTTATATCCATGCACTAGAAGAAGAAGAAGAAGCACTAGAATCTGTGACTGGAAGAAGAAGAAGAAGAAGAAGAGGAGGGAGAGTGGTAGTGGGAGGGTGCAATATGAAATCAACTGCATATGCCAGTTGCGCTATAAGCACTACAAAGCGGCCATATTACTTAATGAACAATATTAGTTACACTTTAAATATAAATTAATTCCGATACACAACATTAACAATTAGTTTACTACAACACACACTTTGTGTCACTGTGCTGCGCTTATGTTATTAACGGCATACTACACGTTTAATCGATAACACCCCCCGCGAAACACACGATAGCGTCACGTGACGACGTAACGCGCTACGCTTATCGATAGTGCGTGAGCGCATACCGATCGACACAATTGCAGTTCGCAGCACATTCGCGCCTTAAGCACAGCGTCATAAGTGAAAACTGTCAAGTTAATATATCAATATCAGTGTATATACCACAATATAGGGCTACGCGTATTCAACATGTTGCAGGTATGTGCACTCCGCTTAAATTAATGTTTTATTAAATGCGCTGAGACTTTGTCGATTCATCTTCATTCGCCGGCCGTTGCCAATGGGCATTTTTGGCGGCGTCTCAGTTTGCAATGGCGGCAGAGGCTGCGGCGGCGGCGGCGGCGGCGGCGTCAACAACGACGTTGTTGTTATTGCGCAGTAGAAGTAAAAGAAGAAGAAGAAGCAGAGCCTTTGCCCACATACGAGTCTCTGTTATGCATGGCTCCAGGTGCATAGTTCTCAGTGTCATGCTATGGAGTCCCTTGTAACTCAACCGCAACAACAACAACAATAGAATACTCAATGTTGTTGTTATTGTTGTTGTTGTTGGGCGCAAGAGTGCAAAGCGTTTTTATGCTAGCGATTATTACGCTTGATCCTAAAGCACCAAAGGGTCAATTGATGTTTGTGATGTTGCTGAATGTTGTTGCCGACAGCCAGCCAACAACAACAACAACACTAACAACAACATGCCTGTTGTTGCCTCCTGCCTCCTCCTTTTTTTTTTTGTTGCCCGCAATTTGCTTTGGAATTTTAAGCAGCGCGACCGTCGCCTCCGCCATTTTGCCATTTTTAAGCATTTTGACCATTTTTACAATTTTTACAATTTTACAATTTAAGCATCATCCTCGGCATCCACATGCCCATCCATTCTCATACTGTTCAATTTTTTATTCCCCTCGTTTTTTTTTTATTTTTTTTCCATGTATTCTATATCATTTTGCCCCAAAAATGAAATCTAAACAGAACACTTCACTTCGCCGGACAGACTGCAAAATACCTCGCACCTTCAAAAACATAGCAAGAAGTAGAAAATGTTTACGTCTCTTTAACTTTGAGTTACCATAACTTTGGCAAATCTCAACGGATTTTCAAAAAATTTGCATTTCTATGAATAGTTTTATATACAGTTTAAAACTGCATCAAAAATATTCCCATATTATCACTTTTCAGTTTTCGCCCATTTCTTGCTCATTTCTGCATATCCGGAACTTGTAAATGTTAAAAAAAAATCCAAAAATTTTATTTTGTAATTTTTTATTCCCAATCGATTTCTGGCATTCAAATTGATATAATATTATTTACCGGACAGAATTTAGAGTAATATTTAAAAAAAAAAGACCAAAAAGTTGAAAAAATGCATTTAAAGTGTCGCCTATATTGGGGCATTTTTGCATATTCTCTCCATGTTAAAATGTTAAAAAATCACAAAATTATATTTCAGAATTTTTCGAGCCCAATCGATTTCTAGAATCAAAAAATCTCATAACATTTTTAACCATAATGAATTTGGGGTAATATTTTAGAAAATATGGCCAATAACTTGAAAACAGTCATGTAAAAATGACAAAAAATGCAAAAATTGTGTATCAATATTTTTTGTGCCCAAACGATTTCTGGCATCAAAATAGACATTGTACCGGATTGAATTTGGATTATTATTTTAGAAAATAAGTCGAAAATTATAAGAAAGTACTACAAAATTGAAGTATTCCCTTGTTACTATAGGTTATTTTATATCGAACTTTTGTGACTTCTGCTGCTTTTCACGAATGGAATATACCTCTTGAGTGCTTTTCGAGGTATATGGAATCGCATTTGTTGTGGTGCGGCAACCCATGATTTGGTTGCGCTTTTCCTTAGCACTTTTCCTCGGCATTTTCCAACGTTGATATATCATTGTCGATATGCTGGCTTTCAACTGCCATGCTTATCATCGGCGCTTCGGGGCAACAAGTCCAGCTGCTTGCCGCATGTTGCTGCCGCTGCTGTCAAAACAATTTTTTGTTGTGGCATGTTGCAAGTTGTTCTCAGGCTCGTTTAATATAGAAATTATTTAGAAACAGTTTTTACTCATCATTTTTTTTTTTTGTCGATTCTGTTTATTTTTTTTTTTGGTGTCTGGGAAAATGTTGCAAGTCGTGAGCGTTGCGTCAACTTGCCACACTAATGACCCACATTTCGGCGCTTATGCAAATCAAAAGTTGAAGTTCTTTCGCTGAACTACTTAAAGCATCATAAGTTGCAACAACGGAGATGCTGCTCTTTGTCTCCCTATTTGATGATATGATATCAATGCAGGTCTTCTTCTTCTTCTACTTTTCAGCTTTTTTTGTTTTTTTTTGTTATCTGGTTGCTATATAATTATATTAGCATGATCTATGTCATTAAGGGAATTATAGACATGCATAGTGGCATCTCTTTCTATATAGATGGACATATCTATGTATGTATGTGTTGCACATGGATAGTGCAATTAGTGCAACAGCAGTGGATGTTGCAGCCGCTGTAAGCCGCAACTATCAACTAACAATATGGCCAGCGGGCGTTTATGGTCATGAAAGTGTTGGTTGTGCAGAGAGAGAGAGAGGGGTGTATAGTATAGAGAGGAGAGCGTGAGAGGGGGGGGGCAAACGACAGGCCATTATTGACGCCACTGTGGCAGAGAGAGGGACATACTGGACACTGGGCAGTTGCAGTTGCCCTCATCAGTGGCAGCAGCAGCAACAACAACGTTGCATGCAAATTGTGCACAAAAATATTGAGCGCTGAAATGGTGCAAGCTATTTAGACTTGCCACTTGCCACATGCCGCATCTGCCGTGCAGCTACCGTCATAAACACGCACTAATTGCAGCCATGATTTGTTACACACTGCATTAATGGCGCTCACAGCAACAACAGCAACAGCAGCAGCAACAGCAACATCTACAGCAGCAACATCTACAGCAGCAACCATTCAAAGAGCAACTAAAATCAAAGCATAATTGCCTATAAATGGCAGCTTTTGCAGCAAACGGCACAAAATGTGGCGACATCAAACGTAAAGCTTTCAGCAAAAGCGCCAACATCAAGAGCAGCAGCAACAGCAACATGAACAGCAGCAACTAGTTGGCGACACAGCAGCAACATGACAGAGAAAATGACTTGCCAAGCGTTATGCCTTTTGATTTATAAACAAAACTTAAGTAATATTACATTATTGTTGCTGCCCCGTAAGTTGCTGCTGCTGATGTTGCTGCTGTTACAGCAACTGTTGCTGTTGCTGTTGGGTATGCAATTAGGCGCCAGATGGATGGCTGTCTGGCAGTTACAATGAGGTGGTCCCGTCCAGAGTGTCGCCAGCATGTCGGACATACCATAATCGAATAGATCGATGCATCGATATACAAATCGTTTGCTTGATCTCTCACTTGCAGCCAGCAGCAGCAACATCCACAGCAGCAGCAACATAAGATGTTGCTCGCGTGGTCAGCGCCAATTACTTAGAGTATATCAATTATATAGACGACTGGCAATGTATTGGAAAAAAAAACATACATATGCCGAATGATACAGAGAACTGCGAGAAGGAGTTGCTGTTGATGTTGCTGCTGCTGCTGCTGCTGTCGTGGTTGTTGCTGCTGCTGCTGTCGTGGTTGTTGTTGCTGCTGTAATTGAACTGCGCGTATTGCAAATTATTATTTTGTGCATTTGCAATCGCATTGCAACTGCCTACTGGAAATGTGCAAGCCATGCCCCCAGTGCGTGCAGGGCCAAACTAACTTTAGTTGCCACCAACATACCCCCCTCTCTCCCATCTCCATCCCCCTTTCGCCCCACTCCAGTCTCTTGGCCTCTTGCTGCGTGTCTGTTCATATGTTTTCATTACTTTTGCCCATTATGCGTGTACGTGACGCACAATTTGAAATTGGCAGCAGCTTATAAGCCGGATGGATACCAGGCGACCACTCCGCGCTGCCCACCCTGCTCCACTGTTGCCACCAACTCCTCCTCCATGTGCAACTCCGCGGGCTGTTGCTGTTGCCGTTGCAGTTGCAGTTGCTGTTGTGTGTCTTCTGCTTGCGCTTTTTGGTGGCACTGTGGCTTGCGGCTGGCAGACAGCGCAGGGCAAACCAATTGGCCAAACGAGCACACACACACACACCCAAACACACACATAACACACACCCAAACACACACACACACATAGTTGTAGTAGCAGCGCAGGAGACCCGCGTCTGTTTTGTGGCTTTTGTTTGTTGTGCAAGTTTACAATTTTAATGCACTGCCACTTGACTGTTGACAGTGCTCTCTCTCTCTCTCTCTCTGTCTCTCTCTCTCTCTCTCACTCTCTCTCTCTTTCTCACTCTCTCTCACTCTCTCTCACTCTCTCTCTCTCTGTCTAACTCTACATGTGAGCTATTGATTTTATGCGCTTTGCCCTGCAATCCACGTCAGCATCATCATCATCCTCCTGCTTCATCACCTCCTCCTCTTCCTCCTTCTCCTCCTCCTCGTTGTCATCATTGTGGCCACGTTTTTAGCTCATTTCGCACTAACTGAAATTTCAATTTGCTTAGCTCCTCCGACTTGGTCTATAATGAAATGTCGCTGAGTCATGCCTGTAGCACAAAACCTATATCATATTTTATACATTATGCAAATAGTTTTGTAAAACCTGAAGGTTATTCATTCTGACGTTTTTATTTTTTAGTAATTGTTTACTACATTACACCCACAATATAAAATGATTCGTTGAGCCGCAAATATTTATGATTAGTTGGTAATTTTATTTTTACTATAGAAATTGTGGGAATTTTTTCATTTGTATGGATCTTAAAGTTGTAGATTATATTTTACAAATCTCTGACTAAGGTTCCTTATTCACTTTTAGTCACTGAAAGTTGCTTAAATTATAGTTAAAAGAGGCTTTTTTTGAAGCTTTTGAAATTCTAGAATTTGCTGAAATTAATATATATATTTGGAAAACATAGTTTCTTTTTATTCTCATTTTAAAATATTTTTTTCTAAATTCGTATTATGTTTGCGACAATTATAATAATTTCAATTAAAATCTTTTTTAAAAATTGCTTTGCTTAGAATTCATATTCTTAACGAAGATCTTAAAATTTTCAAAATTTTTTATGTATTTAGAAACATTTAAAAAAAATTTGTAAAGTTAAAAAAAGGTCAACTCAATGATTCAAAAATTCATCAATAAGTTATATTCGTGTTATCATTTATATAATATTATCATTTATAATATTATTTATAATATTAGATTGTGAAAATCACTAAATGATTGAAAAATCCCTCTAACTGATTTTCCCTATTCTATATGGAATTCTGTTAAAAAATGATAAGATCATTAAATGTTTGCAAATTTCTCTATACAATTATGGTATTATTGCCTCCCTTTTCTATATGAAATTTAATTGGGAAGCTTTTGCCTTTCATAGAAGTGTCTGTCTGTCTGTCTGTCTGTCTGTCTGTCTGTCTGTCCATCTGTCTGTCTGTCTGTCTGTCCATCTGTCTGTCTGATTGTAGGGCAAAGCGTGTCGAATGCGTTGCCAATCGGAGTGTCAGGAAATGTTTCGGGGGCAAGAACTGAATATGATTGAAGTACTGTTGGTTGGAGGATGGCGACTGGGAAGGAGTCTTAACGAGCTGGCATCTATCATGGCCATATCAAACTGGCATCAAACAATTTCAAATGGATCGAATGAAAAATCAAACTGGCGTTCAAAATGGCCAGGCCAATTGCAACTTGGACTTGCAACAGCAGCAGCAGCAGCAGCAGCAACAGTAGTGGGGGCATCTATTGTGACTGTTTTGTATTCATGCAGCGAACGTGATCAGTTGCCTAACAGCAATTTTTAGCTGCTAGAGATATCGCTCCAGAACAAAGTGGGCAACGCGCAGCGACAATGTTGCAAGCAGGCAGCAAGCAACGCAACAGTTGCAAGCAAACAAATCACAAATCAACAATAGGAGTTGGCAGCAGCTGTGCAACATTCGAATGCGATTGAGGTGGGGAATGAGTGTGGAATCATTGGCGCATTTCACTTTGGCCAAACTCAATGATTGAAATTCTAAGACCAACTTGTTGCAAGTGCCACGTTGCAAGTTGCCTCTTGCCTGTTGTTGACCTTTTCGCATGAGAATCGCATTCGCATGAGGATGATGGATGCACTGGTCGCGGGGAAGACACACAGACACAGTGAAATGGATGGAGTCGCTTAGGCAGTTGCTCAACAGCTGTCAGTTGGGCGCACAGAGCTCGTCATGGGCAATTTAAGTGGAAGTGGAAGAAAGGTTTTCGCTCAGTTGCCGATTCGGCTTCGGATTCGTATTCGAATTCAGATTCGAATTCACATCGACAGCGCTGCCAAACTCAAAGACAGTCTCAGTCGGTAGAGAGTCAAACTCAGAAACAGACTCAAAGTCAAAGTCAAAGTCAGAATCAGAGTCAGATTTGGAGTCGGGGTTGGTTGAGGAGCGCTACGCGCTGCGTTGGATAATTGCGTTTGGAGGCCCAAAACACCCATAGAACATTGCCATAGACATTGGCCAACAAACAACAAACAAAGTTGGAACAACTTTTGGTCCGTTTCGTCGTACGTCGCATCGCGGAATTTCACAGCAGCATGGAAATTTGTTCGATGCCTTGTCGCACTGCCTCCGACTCCGTCTCCTCCTCATGCTCCTTCACTTTTTTTGTTTGATTTGGATTTGATTTGATTTCACCAGCATCAGCAGCAGCAAACTCTTCCTCTGACTGCAGCTGCCCCTGTTGCAGCTCCTGCTGCTGTTGCCTCGCCAATTTATTCAAATGACGTTCAAGGTTCCTTGACCTCTCCGCGTGCCGTGTGACGCAGTCGTAGTCGTAGTCGCAGTCGCCGTTGCAATCGAAGTTGAGTCTCCTCTACTCTGGAGTTGTAACTGCACATGCGCGTTGCTCAGCCCCCACCCGCAACCGCCATCCTCGCCATCCCGTTTGCCAATTTTCAAGCTTACTAACTTGCAAAAGGTTGGCAACATCTTCAGCTACAATTCCTCCTTCGCCTCCTCCTGTTCCTCCAGCGGCTGCTGCTCGACGTCGTTGCGGGAAATGCGATTGACGGTAATTGGTTGACGTTTGTCTTATTTAAATTTGTTTTCTTTGGGTTTGTTACGCTACGCCGCAATGTGTATAGTGCCGCAGCCGCCCCGCCACCTTGCCACCTTGCCACTTGCCAATGTTGCAAGTTGCCAGTTTTCCCTGCCGCTGTCTGTTGCACGCTCACGCTGCGTGAGCTAACCTTCAGCTGGTTGCTGGTGGCACTGCAAGTTGCTAGGCAGTATAGTCTATATGTAAGTGTTATCGATAACAGTAAGAAATATATCGATAACATGACATGAGAAAAACTTTCAACGGAATACGATTTTTTATATTATTATAAAGCAGTTTGAGTAGATTGGTGCTCTCGATAACTTGATATCGATAATTCATTGTTGATTATCGATATTCAATCGCAGAGAACGAAATTATCGATTATTGATATCGATAGCTCTTGAAGTTAACCGAAACCGTTATTAAGATTCAAGCGAGTTTTCGTTCTTATTTTTATAGAGCAACTTGTGGTCGTTGCAACCTTTCTCGATCCTCGATTTCTCGTTTCTTTTCTCAGCGATCTCGTTGTAGATGCCGCAGCCGCCGTCGACGCAGCAGCCGACGTCGCAGTCGTCGTTGCCGTCGCTGTTGTACGGCGTCGGCGTGCAACTTTAATTGAAATGAAATGAGTTTCGTCGATTTGTGTTCTAGGAATTTGTTTTTGATTGTTTTCTTGTAAATTTGAATGATTATTGAGGCTGGTTGCAAGATGCAAGTTGCAACAGTTGCGCAATTGGCAACAGAGAACATAATAAGGAACGCAGCCAAGACAAAAGTCGACGACCTGCGTAATTGCACTGATCGAAAGGAAGACCCCAGAACAAGACCTAGGACCCTAACCCAAAGGCAGAGGCAGACCAAGACCTACAACTAGACCTAAGCCCTAACGCAGACCTACAAGCTGAACCTGAACCTCATCTTAAATAGCTTGCAACACTCTTTGTGGGTAATTGAACTACTCCTATGTGGAGTTTTAATTGTGGGTATGCCCGCCCGACGCGGAAGTTGGCTTAGAAGTGGGCCAGGATCTCGGCCATCTCAGCAGCCATCAGATTGAGGAAGCCACACAGATGCCAAATGGCGACCAATTTGTTACCGCTACATCGCATATCGCGTACAAAAAGTATATCGCGATAAAGTTGCAAGTTGCAAGTTGCACGCTAAACGAAATCACTTCCTCAACTCGACTGCGGACGGCGAAGCCAAAGCTTTTAAATAAACATATTGAGCGACGCATGACTAAAGCGGCAGAGGAGCCACAAACGAAGATATTGAGCGAGAGGAGTACTGGGAATGGGGCAGAAGAGCAAGTTCAAGATTGAAACCGAAACTGATGCGTAGTTTAGGGCGATTTACACAGTTTAAACAGACGGCGATACAAATCGCCGGCACATGAGCCCCCATCCAACACTCCCATCTCAGTCTCAGTTGCCTAAGCTCAACTAAAATGAAATGAACCGAGAGCTGAACTGAGCTGAGCTGAGCTGGAACAGAGCTCTAGCGGATGGGGCAGCTGTTCGTTCTGCCAGGGAGTGTGACTAGTCAGCCAGTCAGCCAAGTTCTAGAGGCCTTCAGTGTCTTCCTGTGTGCCATAACTGTAGCAAATGGCCAAGCAACATGCAGACAAACTAAAGACTGAGACTGATACGCAAAATACACTCAGCAAAAAAATTTAGCGATTCCTAAAATGAGAAAGTGGAAAATAATATGAAAATAAGAAAGGATGGTTACAAAAGACGGAAAAGAATATGAAAATAAAAAGTAGTTTTCGTTGAATTTTACCATGTTTAAAAATAATAAAATTGATATTAAGTATGTCAATTTGATCAAGGAAAGTCATTATGTACTGGACAAAAATCGAAAAACATATATAAAATTGGAGCTAAAACATTAGTTTTTATTTCAAAAAATGTTATTTTAGATGGGATTCCTTTAATATTCATATATAACTGAAAAATTCTTTAATAATATGTATACAAAATATTTTTCTTTATATTATTTTCATCAGTATTTCAGTACACAATTTCGAAAAAATATTGAGGAAAATTTAATTGTACATTCAAAATTAACATTCCATATGGAGAAAGTTGCCAATAGTTTTTTTTCATAAATAATAATATTTCAAAAAATAATATTTCTATAATTATTTTATGACTTCTCTGTCAACTTTTTCTTTGAGTGTAGCACCTTTTGTGGCATCTCTGAGGATGAGATTTGAGCGTAGGCGTTTTGCTGTCGGCTTTTGGGCTTTCGGTTCTTGCTGTTGTTGCTGCTGCTGCTGCCGCATAGCAAAATGTTATAAATTGCAGATTTGATGAGCAGAGAAACGTTTATGGTTCATGGCACCAAGTGCTCAACTCTGGCCAGCTGTGCGTCTCCAGTCAGAGAGGTAGACCCCGATATACGCCAACCACTCTTCGCTATCGTTGAGTTTTGAATGTTGAGAGTTGAGACTGCCTTTTAGCGCTTGCATGTCGGCTGATTAATTGTGCCAGCGTCATAAACGTGATGATATCGCAATGTAAGCGCATTTTTCATGTTATTCAATTCGTTGCCGGCAGCTCTCCAGCCTCAGCTCTAGCTCCAGCTCCATTTCCATCTCATCCATATACAGCTTGTGGAGCAAACAGCAATAAGTAACAGTAACAGTAACAAACGACAGTCAAAGTATTTGCATAGCTTTTTGTTGTTGCAGCTTGACTCTCTGGATGCTATTAAACAAAAGACTTAGGCAACAAACTTGATCGCCATGCGCCGTTTTTGGTGCGCAAATTAAATCTTTTGCTCGATATTGCCAGCTAATTACAAACATTAATGCAATTCAGATTCCACACCTAACTGTCGTTCTCCTCTCTCTCTCTATCTATCAAGATAGAGATCTATCTATCTCTATGCTCTCTATCTCTCTCTCTCTTCTCACTAGCTGTTTGCTTTCCGCATTCACTTTAAGGCAATTCAGTGTTTAATTCCTTATGCCCAATTGGGCTATACTATCAAAAATTCAAATTGAGATTCGTGTGCCCAGGTGTCGGTGCTTATTGGCAGGTGTTTCGCCTCGAATCCCGCCCAACTCCTACCCCGATCTAAGCTCGACTCCGACTCGACTCCGACTCTATTCAGTGCAGTTTCTTATTGCGCTTCGATTGGGCTTCGGCTCAGCAGGAAGCATTTGGCATGCGTCCATAAATTATTAAGCGATTTGTCGATATACTTTTTTCTTTTCATTGCTTTATTGAAAATTTGCGCCTTGTGCGTGTTTTATTTTTATTTTTTTATTATTTTTTTTGTAGCTATTGCGCAGTTTTCACCTGGCTTCCTCCCAATTTGGTAAAAGCCAGTTAAATATGGCTTGAAGTGTTTAAAATCTATTCAAAAATGTAGCTACAAGTAACGCTAATGGAGCGCTTGAGCTGAGATTTGATTTACCTTGGGAAAATTGAGAATTGTTTTTCCCTCTATATACAAAACAAGAAAAATAGTGTTAAGAAATGGAAAAATAACATGAGGACAGCGTCAATAGATTGTTATTCTGCATAATTAAATAAATATGTTAACCATTTTATGCGTTTTATAGCCCATCTAAATATTGCTGATATTCTCATTAGTATTCATAAGTAAGTTTATTTCTCACTTATTTTTTATTTGATTTTTATAGCTTAGTTAAATAATGTTGATATTTGTTTATAATTATTTTTCTCCTCTAACTGTCAGCTTATATTGTTTACTCTAGTATTTGCTGCTTTGTTTTAATTTAATTAACTCAATTATTGTTTCTTTTATAAAGTATTTATGGCTAAATATTCTGACATATGATTATTAGCCAAAGTGGAAAGGGGGGTATGCACAACGTGTAGTTGCGCTATAAACGGGAATAATTTGAGCTTGAAATTGTTTAAGTTAAGTCTGAAGTAGACGGGATTTTAGAGAGAGCAATTGGAATGTGGTTTGAGTGCATATTTCTATATTTAGAAATACCCCGTAATTGAAATTATGTGGGGTATATGAAGCAGATGGCATGTTGAACTATAAATTTTGATATATTCAATAAAATTATATAGTGTTCAATCAAGGATTATAGATAATGTATGAAAATCATAAAATACTTTTCATATCAATTAAACTTAAAGAAAAGTTTTTATTGATATAATAAAAATACTATCTTTTTTATACACAATTTTCACGCTAAATTTCAGAAAATCAGTATTTTCTTGAATTTAACTTAAGCGATATATGTTGGCAGCGCAATTCATTTACATTTCAAGCTCAATGTACCTTAATGTATGACACTTACAGGGTATCTGCCAGCATAATTACAGTTCTTAAGCTTTTTCGACTTAATGCTTATGTCGCATATGTGTTTTCCCTATAATTTTCGGGATCTTCTCATTACATCTTTCGCCATAGTCTTCTATGTGCTGCGCACACCTCTTCTAATTATAACTACAGGGTATCTGCTCACAGTACTTATATAATTATAGCTCACTAAACGCTGCGACGTAATTTACTTACCTCTCTCTCTCTCTAACTCTCTCTGTCTATCTTTCTCTTTTCAGTCGACGGTCTACATATAGAAATGATTCCCATTTTGATTACAGTCGCGAAAAGAGCTTTCATTAGCTTCGCCCACGTCCACGCCCACTCTGGAACCGCAGTGAAAAGACGCAAACACAATTGTTATACAAGTATGTATGTATTTCTATATATATATATATATATTTTCTGAGACATTTATTAGACACAAATAGAAGATATAGTATGTATATAGTCTAGTACATTAGGTATAATATGCTACTCTATATAATCATCGTATGCTATATAAGCGATATTTATATATATATATATATGTATATGTATACTATATAATTGTAATAACTAAAATGTACATGCTAAACGACTAAGACAATGCATTGACAGAGGCTGATATAGTGAGTGAGAGCCGAAAGAGAGGGACAGAGTGTGTGTGTTGCCATCTCTTTCGGGCCAACTCACCTGCACAGCTATTGCGCTCTGAGCAACTGATAGACTAAATCAGAGTATATATAATGTATATATCGTAGTAATTCTAAAGATAAATCGAAACACAATATATTTTGTGAATATGAATATTCATATTCACACACACACACATGAACAACAACAAAACATTTTTGAGGACTAAATTGCCAACAGATTCTGCATATATCGGGTGTCTATATATATAACATATATGTATATAACAAAGAAATTGTTCTTGCATAACATTTTGCTAAGTAAATAATTGTTTGATATTTGCTTTCTCTTTTTTCTCATACTGCTTATACAGTTATAATATGAATGCAGAGTGTGTGTGTGTGTGTGTGTGTGAGTTCGTTAAATTTAATTAATTAATTAATTAATTAATTACACCGTTTCGTTAAATTGCCTTTAAAGTTTCAGTTTCTTTTGTGCTTAAATGTGACTGACAACAAAACTGAAAGCGACTGCAAAAAAAATGGCTGTTATTTCTTTCTCTTTCTCTAACGCTCTTTCTCTTTCTCTTTTTTTAAACAAATTTTTTTATTTTTGCCTCATTGCCTCATCGTATTTGTGTTGTGTTTTAAATATATTAACTAAATATGTCGCTTCTTTAAAAATTATATTAAAACATAAAATTAAAATCACAATTTTATAGACTTGATGTGTGTATGTATGTGTTTGAGTGTGTGCGTGTGAGTGTATGTATGTGTGTGTGTTATCAGCGCTTTATGTGATTCTCCTTTCGTATATCATTCGTCTCGGTTTTTCTCTTCTTCTTCTTCTTCATCATCTTCTCGTTGTGCATCCAGTCAAAATATTCTTGGAAAATATTTCATTGGAATTGTTTTTGTTTGTTTGTTTTTTATTTAAAGCATAGTTCTAGGCGCAGGGGAAGGCACAATTCAATGTTAATTAAAATTGCTGCTGCTAGCTAAAAATTGTTGAAAGCTGCAAGAAATATATAGAAAGAAAGAGACACATAGTGTGTGTGTGAGTGAGATGGATGCTGTAAGAGATAGCAAGAGGAAATTACTTTAGTTTCCTTTTGCTGCACGAATTTAATAAGCAAAACAATCTAAAGGCAGCACGATTTGCATTGCCACAGCTCCTCCCCTCCACTAAACCGACCCCCGTTGCTCACCTGCAGGAACACACACAGCGCTGTGTGTTGTTGTTGTTGTTGTCTGTAGTCTGTTGGGGATTTTCATCTTCTATTTGTTGATGTTGTTATTGTTGTTGTTGTGTTTTGATGGCAGCGAAACGATTTGGCAACGAATCATCTATAACTCTGTCTATCATCGAACTGCTTGCTCCCTAGCACACCCACTTCCACTTCCACTCCCACTCCCACTATCTCCCTCTCAGTTATCGTTTATCGATAACCGATAATCGATCGTCATCACTTTAGAGATACAGCGTCGCCTGTTGTCGCTGATCGAAATGATGTATATAGAGTTTCTTCTTGGACTTCTCCTTCGACGGTCGCAGATCCCACACCAGATTCGAGAGGCTGCGCGGTCGCGACAATCGTCGCGTCTTCTTCTCCGGCAGCTTCTGTGAGTCACCCGAAGTCCGTCCGCCGCTACGCGAGGAGTCGAGAGTGCCCTCGCGTGGATTGTGATTGTTGCTGCTGTTGTTGTTGTTGTTGTTGTTGCTGCTGGAGCTGCGACTGTGGCTGTGACTGTGCGCCAAGTAGCCGTGCGTGTTCAGTATGCTGCCACATTTGAGCACCACATCGGGCGGCGACTGGGAGCCAGCGATGGTGGAACCTGCCGCGACGCCGGACACAGCTGCAGCAGTCCCACCTGCGCCCGTTGATGACAATTTGCCATGGGCTGAGATCGTCGGCGGCGTCAGGGCGGCTGTGTTGCTGTCTGGCGTCAGCTGTAAGCTGCTCAGACTCTTGTATCTATTAATTGAATAGAAATAAGAAAAAAGATTTCCCTTTTGTCTATATTACATTACATTCTAACTATTTTCTAAATAGTTTCAAAACATATTCAAAACAATTTTTAAACGAGTTTTTCATCTCAAAATAATAAATTTTTGAAAAAAATTAAGAAACCGATTTATTTTTGGCAATGTTATTGCACTTTGAAGTTATCAGAATACCAATTTTTCTAAAACCTATTTTTAAGGCAATTTTTCTCATATTTGGCCATATATTTTTTTTTTAAATATTTGTACAAATTAAATAAAGTAAAGTTTTTTATGCACTTTATGATGCCAGAAATAGATCTACTAAGAATTTTGGGAGCCACTAAAGATTAGACAAAGATATGGTCCTTCGAATTCAGGCAAATTTTTATTTTTAAATTTTTGACCATTTTTTCACTCTTTTAGCGACATTTTTGAAATTATTGTTCCAAAGCAACTCGGGTAAAGTTTTTTATACATATTTTCATGCCGCAATTCGATTAGGGACAAAAAATTTCGATTCTAAAATTTTCAAATTTTTTGATTTTTAACAAGGGGTTAGTATGGAAAATTGACCAAAATTGGTCCAAAATTTAAAAGTGCCAAAATGAAGAATTTTTGATGCAGTTTAAAAATAGTATCAAAACCATTCACAAAACTGCAAAAATTTTGAAAATCGGTTAATTTATTACAAAGTTATGGTAGTTCAAAGTTTTCACTGTACCAAAAATTGCCATTTTGAATCTATTTTTTCACCTTTTTGACAATATTTTCTATAATATTTGTTCAAATTATATCAAGTAAGGATTTTTATGCACATTATGATGTCAGAAATAGATCTACTAAAAATTTTTAGAGTCTTTAGAGTTTACGCTAAGATATGGCTGTTCAAAGGCAGGGAGATTTTTATTTTTTCCGATTTTGACCATTTTGGTAAAAATTTTTATACATATTTTGATGCCGAAAATCGATTGGGCACAAAAAATTTCGATTCTAAAGATTTTCAATTTTTTTGACTTTTGACAAGGGGTTAGTATGGAAAATTCACGAAAATTGATCCAAAATTTGAAAGTGCTAAATTTAAGAATTTTTTGATGCAGTTTTACAATAGTATCAAAACCATTCACAGATCTGCAAAAATTTTGAAAATCGGTTAATTTTTCATAAAGTTATGGTAGTTTAAAGTTTTCATGGTACCAAAAATTGGCATTTAGATTTCACTTTTTCTCCTTTTGGGCGATATTTTCTAAACAATTTATCCAAATTAAATCAAGTAAGGTTTTTATGCACATTTTGATGTCAGAAATAGATCTAATAGATGTAATCTAAGATCAAAAATTTCAAGATGGGCGAAAAAGTGTTTGAAAGTTATAATTTTTTAGTTTTTTTTTTTGTAATTTTGTTTATAAGGAGGTTGATTTGAGGTCCTCACCTGATATGAAAGAGCGGCGATTGCGGCTCGAGGGATTCCTTGACGGGCAAATGGTTGTTGGGCGTCAGCACCTTGCCGTGATGTGCATGGGTGTGTGGGTGTGTGGAGTGTGTGTGATGTGTGTGGGCGTTGCTGTTGTTGTTGCTGGGCGTTGATGGCAACTGTTGTTGTTGGTGCTGCAGCTGCTGCTGCTGCTGCTGCTGTGATTGCGACTGTTGCGACTGCGAATGGCTGTGACTGTGACTGTAACTGTGACTATGGCTGTGACTGTGACTGTGACTGGTGCCGCCTGTGGAGTTGCCATTGCTGCTGCTGCCGGCACTATGCGCATTCGCATTCTTGATGTAAAGCTTTGGTAGAGTGGGACGCTGACGCTTCTCGGCTGGCTTCTTGCCGGGAATCGTTTCAATGGGCGGCGGCACCGGTTTGATGTCCTCCTGAATATGGCTGTGATGATAGTGATTGACCAGCATGGCTGTCGCATGATGATGATGATGGTGATGGTGCTGCTGTTGCTGCTGATGATGATGATAAACTCCACCACCTCCACCTCCACCACCACCGCCTCCCACTCCATTGCTGCTGCTGTGCTTGTTTGACTCCAAGCTGCTGTAGTTGTTGTTGTTGTTCCCGCCGCTTCCTCCGCCGCCGGCAGCAGCTGTCGTTGGACCACGTATGAGACTACAGTAGTTGCCATTGCCGCTGCTGTCCGTGTGATGTGACTTGAGCGTGGGCGACTCACAGATGGGCTCGAATCGGGACAAGCCCTTGGAGAGCGGCGTCAATCCCCTCACATAGTCATAGATGTGATCGATCTCCTTGTACTCCTCGGCAATCTCGCTGCTGCTCAGCGCCAGCTGCTGTTGCTGCTGCTTCGACCAGGAGTCGCAGCTGGCGCTCTTGCGGAGCACATAGCCGCTCTCGGCCAGACCGCTGGCGACGCCCGCCGCCGATGGCAGCATGACGATGGGCAGCTTGTTGTTGCCGCTGTTGCGGCTGCTGAACTTGGAGTCCTTCTTCTCCTTCTCGCTCAGCTTGAGATCGACAATCTGCAGGCGATCGCGTGCATCCGCCAGCAATCGTTGCGCCTTGTCCAGGAAGCGCGTGTACTCGATGAAGTGCTCCAGCTGCTCCATGTTCTTGGCACGCTGCAGCTTGATCTTCACGTTCAGCGGCACCGGCACCAGATCCGTGTCCTTCTGCAGCGGTAGCGCAAAGATGCGATCGATCTCCACG
Source organism: Drosophila quadrilineata (assembly GCA_018150725.1). Lineage (NCBI taxonomy): Eukaryota > Metazoa > Arthropoda > Insecta > Diptera > Drosophilidae > Drosophila > Drosophila quadrilineata. Next base: position 6,011,591 of record JAECWN010000407.1, read on the forward strand.
CAGCCCAGCAGACGCAGCTCCGGCACAAACGGTTGCTTCAGACCCTTCGGCGCGCTGCCATGGACGAGCCTAAATCAACAGTGAAATGGAGACAAGGAAATAGAGAGGGGAAGTTATGGATGAGTTGGGGTTGGATCTCACCTGACGATGACCGGCATCCGCTTGAGCAGCAGATTCTTCACCGTATGCACGCCGCTGATGCTGTCCTCGCGCGCAATCGGCGAGAACTTGGCTTTGGTATCGAGTGGCAGATTGATGATCTCGTCCTTGATGTTGCGGCACTGCAGGTACTTGCCATTGTCGTTCATGGTGGTCAGCAGCTCGCCGGCATGTATGGTGCGATTCAGTTGTTGGCAGCGGAACGTTTCGCGGACCAGGACGCGTGCGTTGCGGCGACGCGCCAACTCCAGGACGGAGTCAATGCAGCGCGTGGAGCGGCCATCCTCGCTGAGGAGCTCAAAGTAACCGCCGTAGGTCTCCGGTATGAGCACCTTGGCGCCCACATTGGTGGGCTTGCGTCCCTCCTTGATCTTGATGGGTTGCGCCAGTATCTGATATTTCTTGCCGGCGCTGAGGAACAACGCGGTGCTCTGGAGCGATGGGGCCGATAGTGTGGGCACGCCGAGGGCTTGATGTTGACCCTTCAGGATCTTGGCCACCGCCGGCAGCGGTTGCTTGGAGAAGTCGCGCAAATAGACGGGCGTCGCATCCCCGAAACGGGATGCGGCCAATATGATTTGGCCATCGGTGGCGGCCATGTCGCGATTGAAAAAGGATAACAGCTTGCTACGCGCCAGTTGCACATTAAATGAGAGTAAATTTCATTGGACTGGCTGCGGCAACCGTTCCTCCTGCTGCTTGTCCACCTGTTGTCCACCCACAGCTCCCTCGCTGGATGTCTCGCTCTCTGTTTCGGCCGCCTCTCGCTGCTCTCGCACTTCTGGCTCCTGCTCCACCTCGACCTCGTCGTCGTCGTTCTCGTTCTCGTTCTCGTTCTCGTCGTCGTCGTCTGTCTGGACGCAGTTAATCGCGTTGGCGTTGAGTTGATCCTGCAATTCGAGGGCGCGTCTTTTGGCCAGCTCCTGTTGACGCAATCTCAGCAATTGTGCCCCACGGCTGCAGCAAGCATGCGCCAACTCCTCCTCAAACTGTTGACTATATAGCGTCTCCTTCAGCTTCTGCTTCTGCTTCTCCTTCTCCTTCCTGTCCGCCTCTCCTCTCTCTCTGGCTGGCTGACTGTGGCTATAGCTCTGGCTGCTTAGCAATCGCGTGGATGTCTGCAGTGCGTAGTTGAGATACTGCATTCGGTTTGCTGCTCTTCTCACGCTGGCCACAGTGTGCGAATGTATCTAGTAGATGTTTTCCCCCCACACTTTGTCCACTCCAACTTTGTCCTTTGATTCCTGCAAGTTTGTAAAAATCCACAAGGGAGAAAAAAGTCAGTTTAGACAATTAGCCAAAAGGTTTTGCTACGTTTTATGGGTTTTAATCAAGTCCAGCTGCGATATGCAGTTAAACCTCGCAAAGGGACTGAGATATATAGATATCGATATCTGTATACTACATATAGAGACTCAAATGTGTCTGTTTTTGTGTTATTTATGCGCCCATAAAGTTGAAAAGAAATTGCAGAAACAAGAAATAAAAACACGTAAGAGGAACTGTGTAGGGAAATACCCGACTAAAGCAAATCTCGTGCTAACAACATTTAAAAAAAAAATGTTCAATTTATCATAATCATTATATTGCTTACAAAAGATTCTCATTTAGAAGGTAATATCATTGAGTCTTTTACTGATCACCAATTTAAATCTCGTACTTTTAAAATTAAACAAAAAATATATATATTGGTTACTTAATATTTTCCTCAAAAAGTAGTATTAGTCTTTGATTTTCATTTCTCGAAATTGGTTATTCTCAAACTAACAAAATAAAAATGTTGCAGTGTATGACAATTTTGAAATGTATAGAAATTATTCTGCTCCAGAATGTAACTAAATTTAGTCTTTCATTGCCCGACAACAGTAAATCTCGTGCTATTCAAATATTGAAAATTGCCGTCATTGAAATGATTCATAATATATAGAAAAGTCTTCTAATAATCTACAAAAAATCATATATTTTTGTGTTTATTTTAAAGAAGAGATAATTTATTTTTGATAATTCAATTACACCTCTTCCACCTTAGTACGAGGTGCAAAAGAAGGCGAAGCTTAAATGCATGTAAATATGGCAATGGCCAAGTTGATGGCGACAATGCCAAACAAGCCATTAAGACCATTAGGGGGAGGAGCTGGCACTGTGCAACTGCAACAGCTAACAGAGAACGACCAACTGCAACTGCAACTCGACTCCATTTGGGGCAGCATTGGCCATAAGCCAGGCCAACAAATGGCAAGACATTAAACGTACTTAAAGGATATTTGCATATTTATGAGCCCACATAAATGTGGCTGATTGCCAGTTGGTGCCTGTTGCCAAAGACTGGACGCGGACTGTGGCAAGCCAACGACAACTACTTGCTACTTGCCACACAATGCACGCACTGCGTGCAACACAAGCGACTTGCAACAGCTTATGAAATTAGCTGACAATTAGAAAAGGCAAAACAGAAATCGACATAAGACGCTTAAAGGGCTAAGAGAAAGATAGAGAGGGATAGAAAGGGATGGAGTAAAAGAGACAGCTTGTCAATTTCAGCATGAAGCTGAAAGCAGCTCATAAACAATTTACGAGGCTTTTTGGCCAAAAACTGCCAGTTGTAAACATTTCGTGCGGCGCATTAAGAAAACGCGCATTAATTGAAAATTTGTTTTGTTGCCTTGGAAAACTCATTGCAATTTCATTTGCGCAAAAAAAAAGGAAAAAAATGGAAAAAATGGCAGAAAAACTCAAATTAAGCTGCAAGTTGAATTTGTGCTCCATTTCGTGTTTCGTTATTCGATTTTTTTTTTGTATTTTGTTTTTTTCTTTTTTTTGTTAGCCAATTAATTGGCCAGAGTTTTGTCTTTAGACGATACGACGATAACACGGCCAGCAATTAATTTTCACTGTGGAAAGTACTTGTACCTTTGTGGCACAGAAAGAGAGAGATAGAGTTAACAGAGATGAAGAGACTCTAGAAGAGAGCAGGAGAATAGTCTGAGACTGTCGCCGGGCAATGGCAATTCTCACGCTTTGTTACTTATGTGGAAACGTGACAGTTTTCTTTTTGGGGGCTACTGGACGCGAAAAATTGATGCCACAGACAACAGGCAACTTGCAACTGGCAACTGGCAACTTGCTTCCTGGCGCGTACGTGTCTTGAGTATAAATAGCTCTCTCATGTTGTTGTTGTTGTGCATTTGACACAGTTTCAATTTCAACTTAAGCATTTGACTTGATTTCATTGAGAATGTCTTAATTAATTAGTGGCGCCCCTGGACACAGTTTGAAGCAAGCCCCGACTTGAGGTGCCTCAACTCAACTTGTCTTGTGTGCTTTGGCCCCGGAAATTGGCACAGGGCTTTTTTTATCCTCGCCTAACTTAGGGCAGCTGCTGCCCGACGACTCTTAACAACTTCCTGTGGCACAAATAATGTTGGAGTGTGAGAAACTCATTTAACTTGTAGCTGACACGTTGCAACAAAGACTGCAGAAGACCCACAAAAAGTTTGCTGCATTCACTTTTTTTCTGTATTTATTTATTTTTTTTAATAAGCAACCGAGAAAATGAAAAAGATAAAGAAAAGTTGAAGAAGCTTGCAATAAAACATGAAATCCTTTTCAGACTCCTGGCAGGCCACAGGCCAATGGTTGCCAATGACGATGATGATAACGATGCCGTTGGCGATGGCGATGGCGATGAGCATGACGTTGGCATATGTTGTATCCTTGCCACGTCGCTTCCTCCCCCTCCCCCACCATGTTGCCTTTGGCAGTTGCCACTTGCTGTAGCTGTAGCTGTGGCTGCTGCCGTTTCCTGTGCCAAAAGGGTTTCTGCTGCCAAGAGGGGAGAAAAACAAAAGCCGCAGGCAAAACACTTCAACAAACGAGTCATCCGAGGCGATTCGAGCACCAATACGAAACTGACTGCAAGCCCCAGGAAAAGTGACAATCATCCGCTATCCCCTCTGTCCTGTCCTGCCCCCAGTTGCACCCCAGCACAGACTGCGGTTATGACTACGAAATATGAAATATGTAACCCAAGACGCAGCCAGCAGCAAAAGCAACAACATCAGCTAGCAAAAAAATATATATAAGAAACAAGACAGCAGAAGAATCCTGACGCATAATGAGATACACGGCAACAAAAAACAACAAGTTGTAAAAAAAAAACATGAAAACGAAACGGAAAGCAACGAAAACGAAAAAACATCATCAAGAAATGAAACTTGAAAAGCAAAAGTTAATGAAACTTCAACGAAATCGGTATACTCTTCAAAAAGTGACAACTTATTCCAAGAGATATGAGAAGAACTGCATTTTAGTTCGGTAAGTCATACTAGTCATTTTTTGATGCATATATTTTACATACTCTCGACCATTGTTTTTAAAATATTGCACAAAATCTATATATGCCATTATAGAGATTTAAAAATTGGCTTAATTTCGGCAAGATATGCCAGTTAGAAGTTTTCTCTCAGTTTTCTTTAATTTTTGCCAATCATTCATATATTTGGCCATATTTTACAAAATATTAGAACAAAATCAGCTCCGGTCAAGTTTTTTATACATATTTTGATGGCGAAAATCGACTAAACACAAAAAATTCCGATACTAAAAATTTCAAATTTTTTTACTTTTAAGCAAGGGGTATGGAAAATTGACCAAATTTGGACCAAAATTCAAAAAGGCCAAAATGAAGAAATTTTTGATGCAGTCTAAAAATAGTATTAAAACCATTCACAAAACTGCAAAAATAGTGAAAATCGGTTAATTTATTACAAAGTTATGATAGTTCAAAGTTTTCACTGTACCAAAAATTGCTATTTTGAATCTATTTTTTCACCTTTTTAACGATATTTTCTATAATATTTGTTCAAATTAAATCAAGTAAGGATTTTTATGCACATTATGATGTCAAAAATAGATCTACTAAAATTTTTTAGAGTCTTTAGAGTTTACGCTAAGATATGGCTGTTCAAAATCAGGGAGTTTTTTTTTTTTTTTTCGAAATTTGACAATTTTTTCAGTTTTATGGCCATATTTTCTAAAATATTGGTCCAAATCAACTGCGATAAAGTTTTTTATACATATTTTGATGCCAAAAATCGATTAGGCTCAAAAAAATCCGATTCTAAAATTTTTAAGTTTTTTGACTTTTAAGCAAGGGGTTAGTATGGAAAATTGACCAAATTTGGTCAAAAATTCAAAAGGCCAATATGATGAAATTTTGGATGCAGTTTAAAAATAGTATCAAAACCATTCACAAAACTGCAAAAATTTTGAAAATCGGTTAATTTATTACAAAGTTATGGTAGTTCAAAGTTTTTACTGTACCAAAAATTGCCATTTTGAATCTATTTTTTCACCTTTTTGACGATATTTTCTATAATATTTATTCAAATTATATCAAGTAAAGATTTTTATGCACATTATGATGTCAGAAATAGTTCTACTAAAAATTTTTAGAGTCTTTAGAGTTTACGCTAAGATATGGCTGTTCAAAATCAGGGAGATTTTTTTTTTTTTTTCGAAATTTGACCATTTTTTCAGTTTTTTGGCCATATTTTCTAAAATATTGGTCCAAATCAACTGCGATAAAGTTTTTTATACATATCTTGATGCCGAAAATCGATGAAACACAAAAAATTTCGATTCTAAAATTTTAAGATTTTTTGACTTTTAAGCAAGGGGTTATTATGGAAAATTGATTAAAATTGGTCCGAAATTTAAAAGTGCCAAAATGAAGAAATTTTTGATGCAGTTTAAAAATAGTATCAAAACCATTCACAAAACTGCAAAAATTTTGAAAATCGGTTAATTTATTACAAAGTTATGGTAGTTCAAAGTTTTTACTGTACCAAAAATTGCCATTTTGAATCTATTTTTTCACCTTTTTGACGATATTTTCTATAATATTTATTCAAATTATATCAAGTAAAGATTTTTATGCACATTATGATGTCAGAAATAGTTGTACTAAAAATTTTTAGAGTCTTTAGAGTTTACGCTAAGATATGGCTGTTCAACATCAGGGAGATTTTTTTTTTTTTTTTTCGAAATTTGACCATTTTTTCAGTTTTTTGGCCATATTTTCTAAAATATTGGTCCAAATCAACTGCGATAACGTTTTTTATACATATCTTGATGCCGTAAATCGATGAAACACAAAAAATTCCGAATCTAAAATTTTCAAGTTTTTTGACTTTTAAGCAAGGGGTTAGTATGGAAAATTGACCAAAATTGGTCCAAAATTTAAAAGTGCCAAAATGAAGAAATTTTTGATGCAGTTTAAAAATAGTATCAAAACCATTCACAAAACTGCAAAAATTTTGAAAATCAGTTAATATTTGACCAAGTTATGGTAGTCCGAAATTGTTAAAGTACCAAAAAACGTCATTTTTAATCTATTTTTTCAGCATTTTGGCTATATTTTCTAAAATATTTTTTCAAATTAAACCAAGTGAGAATTTCTATGAACAATCTTATGTCAGAAATATATGTACCACGAATTTTAAAAGGCACTATAGTTTTGGCCTAGAGTTATGGCCGGTCAAAGACAGTGAGATTTTAATTTTTTCGAGTTTTGACCATTTCCCACATTTTTATCCATATTTTCTAAAATATTGGTCCAAATTAACTTCGGTAATGTTTTTTATACATATTATAATGCCAAAAATTAATTAGACACAAAAATTCCGATTCTAGAATATTCGAATTTTTTTAATTTTTAAGCAAGCGGTTGGTATGGAAAATTGACCAAATTTGGTCAAAAATTCAAAAGGCCAATATGATGAAATTTTGGATGCAGTTTGAAAATAGTATCAAAACCATTCACAAAACTGCAAAAATTTTGAAAATCGGTTAATTTATTACAAAGTTATGGTAGTTCAAAGTTTTCACTGTACCAAAAATGGCCATTTTGAATCTATTTTTTCACCTTTTTGACGATATTTTCTATAATATTTGTTCAAATTAAATCAAGTAAGGATTTTTCTGCACATCATGATGTCAGAAATAGATCTACTAAAAATTTTTAGAGTCTTTAGAGTTTACGCTAAGATATGGCTGCTCAAAGGCAGGGAGATTTTTATTTTTTTCGATTTTGACCTTTTTTTAGTTTTTTGGCCATATTTTCTAAAATATTGGTCCAAATCAACTGCGATAAAGTTTTTTATACATATTTTGATGCCAAAAATCGATTAGGCTCAAAAAAATCCGATTCTAAAATTTTTAAGTTTTTTGACTTTTAAGCAAGGGGTTAGTATAGAAAATTGACCAAATTTGGTCAAAAAATCAAAAATGCCAATATGATGAAATTTTGGATACAGTTTAAAAATAGTATCAAAACCATTCACAAAACTGCAAAAATTTTGAAAATCGGTTAATTTATTACAAGGTTATGGTAGTTCAAAGTTTTCACTGTACCAAAAATTGCCATTTTGAATCTGTTATTTCACCTTTTTGACGATATTTTCTATAATATTTGTTCAAATTATATCAAGTATGGATTTTTATGCACATTATGATGTCAGAAATAGATCTACTAAAAATTTTTAGAGTCTTTAGAGTTTACGCTAAGATATGGCTGCTCAAAGGCAGGGAGATTTTTATTTTTTTCGATTTTGACCATTATTTTCAGTTTTTTGGCCATAGTTTCTAAAATATTAGTCCAAATCATCTGCGATAAAGTTTTTTATACATATTTTGATGACCAAAATCGATTAGACACAAAAAATTCCGATTCTGAAAATTTTAAATTTTTTGACTTTTAAGCAAGTATGGAAAATTGGCCAAATTTGGTCAAAAATTTAAAAGTGCCAAAATGAAGAAATTTTTGATGCAGTTTAGAAATAGTATCAAAACCATTCACAAAACTGCAAAAATTTTGAAAATCTGTTAATTTATTACAAAGTAATGGTAGTTCAAAGTTTTCATGGTACCAAAAATTGCCATTTAGAATTCACTTTTTCTCCTTATGGGCGATATTTTCTATAATATTTATTCAAATTATATCAAGTAAAGATTTTTATGCACATTATGATGTCAGAAATAGTTGTACTAAAAATTTTTAGAGTCTTTAGAGTTTACGCTAAGATATGGCTGTTCAAAATCAGGGAGATTTTTTTTTTTTTTTCGAAATTTGACCATTTTTTCAGTTTTTTGGCCATATTTTCTAAAATATTGGTCCAAATCAACTGCGATAACGTTTTTTATACATATCTTGATGCCGAAAATCGATGAAACACAAAAAATTTCGATTCTAAAATTTTAAGATTTTTTGACTTTTAAGCAAGGGGTTAGTATGGAAAATTGATTAAAATTGGTCCGAAATTTAAAAGTGCCAAAATGAAGAAATTTTTGATGCAGTTTAAAAATAGTATCAAAACCATTCACAAAACTGCAAAAATTTTGAAAATCAGTTAATATTTGACCAAGTTATGGTAGTCCGAAATTGTTAAAGTACCAAAAAACGTCATTGTTAATCTATTTTTTCAGCTTTTTGGCTATATTTTCTTAAATATTTTTTTAAATTAAATCAAGTGAGAATTTCTATGAACAATCTTATGTCAGAAATATATGTACCACGAATTTTAAAAGGCACTATAGTTTTGGCCTAGAGTTATGGCCGGTCAAAGACAGTGAGATTTTAATTTTTTCGAGTTTTGACCATTTCCCACATTTTTATCCATATTTTCTAAAGGAATTTAATTTTTCACTTTTTTCGCAATTAATGTTCCAAATTAAGTCTTTCTTGATTAAAATTTGGAAGCAGATATAATATAGGATCACACATTCGACGATATAAAAAAAAATTGAAAACAGCTTGACTTTTGGCGAGTTATGCGAGTTTAAATTTAGGATTTAACTGAAAAATTCTTAATATACAGTATGATTTTCAATGGTAGCATGTTCTATATGTAGAGGGCTTAACTGTGCCAAAAAGGACTTGCGTCTGAAATGATGAGGTCTTTAATTAACAAACTATCAAAAATAGTTATGCCTGGGATAATGAAGATGGCACTGTATACATATAATGTGAATGGAGGGATGTATGTATGTGTGTCTACCCCAAATGAGTGGATGCATAAGAAACTGACTGTATTTGGGGTCGGTAAACATGGCATCGTGGCTGCGATGATGGGTGTGTCTGCTTAATGACCAAGTTATTACAACCGGGTCTAAGTGTATAAGTAGAAGTAAGTGCGATAAAAGCAGCGTTCAAAAGGATTAGAGCACCAACGGAGCTATGCCCATCTGTGTGTGTGAGTGTGTATATCGGAGTGTGTATGTGTGTGTGTGTGTAAACAGCGGCATAGGTGTCTGTGTGTGGGCGGCTTTTGTTGTGCTAACAAAAGCAACAGACGACGTCCAAAGAGAAGAAAAAAGAAAATGGAAAATAAAAAGAAAAGGAAAAGTGTAAGGAGCACGTCCCGGTCGCAGGTCAGAAGGTAGCGCACACAGCTCATAAAAGGAAGCAAACACACACACGTACCCCCCATACATATGTATGTGTGTATGTGTATGAGTGTGTGTGTGTTTGCATAGTGAGTGGAGTATGTGTGTTGATGTCTGGGCACATTAATCACACTAAAGAGTTTTACAAAATGCAACTCAAGCCACAACCGCAGTCATAGTTCTACTTTGTTTGTTGTTGTTATTGTTGTTGCTGTTGTTGTTGTTGCTGTTGTTGTCACCACTTTAAGCTGCGGCTTAAATATTGCGGCAAGCTGCTTACGCGGCTAAGAAACTCGCGCTATTTCTTCATTTTCCTTCATCATTTTTTTCATCGCTTTTTTCTTAACGCCAACGCAGGCAGCACTTGACGGTGACGTTGACGTTGACGTCGACGTCAGCATCGCTGCCGCTGTTGACGCTTGGGCATATAATGCAATATAATAAAATATTGTATATAGCCCGAGGCATGCTATACAACAACGACAACAAAAAGTACCTCCTTGCTGCTTTTCTTTATTTAATTTCATTTCCGTTTTGTCAAGCTGCCTGGGAACACCTTCAACTTGAGAGCGGAGAGCTTGCCACAAAAGCAGCTGCAGCGGCTGCAACATTGCCTCGTGCGGAGTCATCCTCAGCCACTAGCAGACAGCAGTGCTGACAATCTAGCCTTTTTCTGCCTAGACTTTTGCTATTGTCACTGCTTGAAAAAAAGACAACTATTTCTCAATTTCTTTTTTGATTCTGTTGATTTCAAAAATAATTAAAAATTACTTGTATATTTGAATACAAAAATTTATTATCCTGCTTTAGTGACGCATTTACAAATGTCTGCTAAATATCAAGTTTCTTGTTTTCTTATCGATTTGAAGCAAATTAGAAAAAAAGAAAATAATTTAAATATTGCCATAAAAATTCAATTGATCTGCTTTGCTGTCGTAATTGCAAGTATCTCATGATCATCCAGTTTATTTCGGCGTTTTGTAGAAATTAAAATTTCTTGAATTTTAAATTGTTGTTTTATTGGCAATTGTAGCTTTTTTCTTAACTAATGATGGTTGGCATTTTTTTTTATAATACTGCCAGAATTTGTAATTTAGACAAATTTTCTAGCGAATTATTCTATATTTAGCTATTTTCTAGCGTTTTTTCTTCTGTTAGTTAACACTGTTTGTTAATCGTGTTTGACAACACTGGTCCGCTGGTTGCCGTCTCCTACTCAATCTCATTCTCATTTTCATTCTCAGCTGCAACTTCAACTTCATCGCTGGCTTCAGCTATGGGTTTCAGCTCGTGTTTGGGCTTGGGTTTGGGTTTGGGTTTGGGCATGGGTTATATGTATAGTCCTTATTATGTCGTTCTTAGCGCTTTTGATTACTTTTTATCCGCTTTTGCACGCGGATCCAGCAGCTTAGCGTAGTTGTTGTTGTTGTTGTTGTTCTCATTTCATATCTACCCCTTGGTGTGACTAATGACGTGCCGGCCAAACGTGCAACGCTTGCCACTTGCCACTTGCCGCTCGTTTGTTTAGTCTCTCTTAAGCTACAGCTCTATGTAGTATCTCTCTCTCTCTCTCATTCACTCTTTGTCTCCATCTCGCTTTGCCAATGTAAATAATGAAATAATATGGTTTTTCTCTTGTCTAGCATGAAAAATTAACGCGTTGCCCATTCTTGACTTCTTCCTCTTCCTTTTCTTCTTTTTCTTTATTTTTTGTCTGCTTTTGGGTTCCTCTTTCCCACTCAGAGCTCTTGAACTGGAGCTGGAGCTGGAGCTGTAGCTGGACAGTTGGTTTTTGCTTTCATTTGTCAAGTGAAGTTGAGTTTTTTTTTTCTCACTTTTTTTTGTCGGTTTCTATTTGTTGTTGTTGTTGTTGGGGTGGCAAGGCTGTTGAATGAGCAGCAGCGGCATAAGGTTATTGCACCGAAAAAACCAAAAGTGTTGTGGCAACTACACATCTCCAACTCCACAGCAGAATCTCTAGCGAGTTTCCAGTTGCCTTTTGTATAAGAAAAGTATCTTATTTTTGTGTTGAAATATTTGTTAAGGCTATTTATAGCCTACAGTTAGGTCTGGCTATAGTGCTCTCTATAAAACTGTTTGGGCATTGTCAAAGTCACTCTAGAACCTTGACTCGATCAATGTCGTAAAATAAATCTCGACGCGAGACGGTTATGTTAAATAGCAGCTGCCTCATCATAATCGTCAATCGTCATCATCATCATCATCATCATCGGTGCTCTATATGTATAGGGCAGACAGATTGTAACGTATTTTGTTTTCCCCCTCCAACTACTATACGTTATTCATATGCTAAATTTTAAAAGTCGGAACGCGCCCAATTCCAATCCCAATTCCAATTTTGATTCATAAATGGCGGGGGCAGCAAATCAAAAGCAATTAAAATGCAAAGCGGCAACAGCGCAACAAAAAGGCTAATAATGTTCTTGCTAGATATTGTTATTGTTGTTGTTGTTGCAGTGACGTTGATGAGGTTGCCAGCGCCAATGATTTCTGTGTATATTGTGTATGTTTTTTTTATGATAGTTGTTTTTTTCTCTCGTCTCTTTATTTTTTATTGAAATGTTGACGTGCTTACTAATCAACGAAACGGTCCGAGTGGGAAAGACACACACATAGCTGGCATTTTTTTATTTATTTATTTTTTTTATATTTTTCTTTTTCTACTTTATTAATCATGCGCTGCATGCACAAGCAACAGGTAGTATAGATGGAGAGTAGGACTCAGAGGGGGAGTTGTGGAGCCTATGGTCAGGGGTCAGTTGAAGGTATCGAAGGCAGCAGCAGCAGCAGCTCAACTGTCACAGGAAATCGAAACCGAAATGCAACGTCATTTGCTGTATCATATTTGGTAGGGTTTAGTGGCATGTCACCTTTTGTGGCAGACGGCCACAAAACAACCATTGCATTTGTGATTGACTTGAGTTCTTGGAGACCATTGTTATGGTTGAAGTTCATTGAGCATTCCATGCCCAATCGCTTCTAATTTATGCTCGACGAGCCGCTTCATGCCTCCCTTCATCTTCTTCTTCTGGTTCTTTTGGTTCTTGGCAACTTTTGTAACTGTAAGTTGTGAGCCCTCAAAACGAAAGTTTTATTTTGATTCATTTGGCGACTGGTTGTGTGTAAAAGGGAAATCCCTTTTTTTTTTGGTCGCTTCCATTTGTATAAACAAATGTTGCAACTTATAGGCAAATAGTCATGGGGTTAGGCACATGGCACTGGAACTGGGACTCCTCTCGATCTTGGGCTGGGCTAGGCTCTATGCTGAGACTGGGTCCCTGGGCTTGGCTGTGCCGAGGATGGGCTTTTTATTTTCTTCTCTGCTGGGTTTGCTTTTGACCCAGAAAAATGAAAATACAATAAGAAAATGTTGCGCCCCAACTTATTTCATTTTTCCTTTTTGTTTTTTTTTGTTGTAAGTGAAATTTTTTCAGCTATCGGCTGTATGTCTTTGTTCTGTCTTCACTCGTTTTCCTCTGCATTCGCCGCTTTTTATTGGTAATGGAGAGTGTCGAGACATTGGCAGATGCCAAAGTTAAAGCAAAAGGCTTTTTCTGTGGGACGCAGTGCGTTGGTGTCAACTACAGAGAGGGAGAGTGGAAGAGTGGCAGAGTGGGAGGGTTGAGGAACTCAAAGAGGTCTCCAGAGACAGTCCATTAAGTTGTCAGCCCCCATTTGTGTTGAGTGGGCAGCAATGGGCACATAATCGAGCCGATAATGAATAGCCAAACAAATTTCTATTTCTTTTAATTCTCCTCTCATTTTTACGAGCATTATTTTTGAATTTTCTTTTCTATTTTTATTTTTATGCAAAGAGACAGCGAAAGGCGTTAGAACCTTTTATGGAAAACCACTTGGCAAGATCTTAACTTTAGCTCAATTATCGTTTCCACTAAAAACATTTGTTTCTTTAATAAAAATGCCCTTTATTAAAACTTCCCAGAACTCACATGGGAAGCATGGCCCATAAATTTAAGAAAAAGAAACTATTTTTTTTTTTGTTTTTACAACAATTTTGACACTTTTCGTTATATGGCAAATGGGTTATTAACTGCCACTGAAAATTTCACACAGTCAGCACACTAATAGCAACAATAATGATAATCATAATTTTTTTTTTTTCATTTTTGGACATTTAGGCCAATTTATAGAGCATGACGCTAATTACCCCCAACGAAATGATCTGTGCGTCTGATATATGATATATGATTTTATTTATTTATTTATATTGTTGGGGGCTCTCACCTATGCGAATATTGACAATAACTGCTGTTGCTCTAGAAAACTTTGCCGTTGAATTTGTATAATAAACATTTACATTTGCACCTTTTTGGGCAATCAATTAACACAAACACAAATACACACACACTTCACAATGTAATATTTATTTTTAAGGAGAGAGTGGAGCGCAGATAAACTCTCATTACTCATTTCTTGACTTGGAATTTGTTTTCTATTTGCTTTGCTTTGTTTTGTTTTGTTTTGTTGGGTGGGTTACGCGATGTTTTTACGATGATTTCGTAATATTCGCAATGGCAACTCTTGGAAATTTCTTTTGTTATTATCTTGTCGCTGGCGACGATGCTGGGCGACGAAATGAAACTAACTGTGAATTTCACAATACCAAAGAAAGAAAGAAACAAGAATTTTTACTTTCACGCCGTAAATGACGAAATGTTTCCTTTTGTTTTTATATATATATTTGTTTTTTAGCACTCTTTCTGCTGTTTGGGCTTTTGTCGCAGTGTTCTATATTGGTATTTGCATAAAAAACGAAACGCAAACGCAACCAAAAGTATTTCCCATTTACATATCTTTAGGCCGATATCTTTGCTTTTATTATAATATATTTATTCTCTTCCTCTAACACTCGTACTCGCGTTCACACTCGACTCGCATTCGCACTCGTACTCGCCTCGACTAGCGTGGGCAGTGATCGCTCTTCGTTTGTTGCTGTTGCTGTTGTTGTTATTGTGACGGTGACGGTGACGGTCGCGCACGCGCAACGAACACGCTGAGAGCGACGAAGGAACCGAACCGGTCGCTGGATGCGAAGCTAATGAAATGCGAGCTACGGTTCTGAGAGCTGTCGGGTTGAGTGCCCAGAACATGCGCAGTGCGCGTCGCAGTTGGCGTCGCTGTCGCTGCCGCCGTTGTCGTTGGCGTCGGCGTATGTTACGTTAACAGCGGCTTAGCAGAGCGCTGTTAAACCGGTCTAGGGTCTGATTGCGAGCGATAGAGATAGCAGCTGAGAGAGGGGGGTTTCATTTCTTTGCTCAACTTTCGGGCATTTGTTTTGGGCTCTAATTTCTAAGCAAACGCGCGGTGGGGAGAGAGAGTAGTTAGAGATTCTCAGCGATAAGCGACGGACAGTTGTTTAATAGTTTTCTTTCGAATTTTGAGGATCGTTTTTTTTTTTCATTTCTTCTCTTGTATTTTGTTGGTATTGTTTGTCTTCATGATGATGATGATGACGATGATGATGATGTTCATGATTATCTGTGGTGCTGTTGATTCTTTCTTTCATTTGTTTGCTGAGAAAAACGCGATGTAGACTCCCAAAACTGTTGATTTGCTTTGTTAGCATCTCTTTAAGTTTCATTAACATTACCATTCGGACTGTCCCCATGTCAACCTCAGTCGTAATATTATTTATGTCCAACTAACTCCATCTCTGTTTCACTCCCTTTGCAGTTGCGTGTGAATTTTTATGGTTCATTAAAATTAAAAGCAAGCGCTCTGGCTGCTCTTTCTCTCTCTTTCTCTCTCTTTCTCTCTCTCTCTCTGTCTCTGCTTTTTTTTTAGCTTATTTATAGCCAAACGATTGGCATTTAGAATGCCGACAGCTCTCAGAAGTGTATTTTGGGTTGACTGAACCAATATAACTGTCGACGACGACGACTCTCTAGCCATTTGACAAGTATCAGAGCAGACGCTGCCCCCCCCAAAAAAAAAAGAAGAAAAAAACACTGATGTAATAGTTGGTCAATTGTATCCCCTCTCCACAGTCCACGAAGTGCAGCATAAAAGCTGTCGCAGTTCAATGATTTACGAACAAAAGTTTTGCGCTTGAGAATATTCAATCAGAAAACCTTTCAAAAATGCCGCAAGGCCAACAAAATATTCTGGACTCTCCGCACACACACACACACACATGAAATATGAGCACAAATTATAAACAGACATCACGTCAAAGGATTAACAAGCAATACAACACAGTATCCCCACCCTGCTGCAGCTCAGCTCCTCTCCTCCCTTCGTCCTCCTCCTCCATCTGGCTTGGAATCAAATGAATCAAACGGTTGAGCCGAGCGTCAAGAGTTTGATTTCAAGGAAGTCTGCGCGTTGAGCGATCCGCTGATTTGATTTTTACGACCGAACCAAGTTGAACCTTTTTTTATTTTGTAGATTTTTTCCCCATCTTATATATGTATTTTTTTTATATTTTGTACATTTTTTTTGTATTTTTTATATGTATATATTTCAAGCGAAAACGCAGCGATTAAAATCTAACAAATTTTTCTCAACCCGTTGATGAGTTGCTGGGCAGCCAAAGGGCCGATGTGGGGAGAAGGGATGTGGTGAGAGGGAGGGCTGCGCGTACAAGACGCGTTAAATGGTCAACACCCACACGGCCCATTGCCTCAGGCAACAGCAGCAGCTGAAACTTGAACTCGCAACAGAAACTCAATTTTAAAATGCAGATTATGTGCGTTGATTAAATATTGTTTTTTAATTTCTTCGCTGGCTGCGGTAGAAAGAATGAATTAAAAATGCAAAGCCAAATGCAAGCGAATAGGGGAAATGCAACCGCACAAACTCTTGCCACACATATGTTGCTTTGTTTTTAGCTCTTTTTTAGTGTGCATGCCACGCACGTCCCGCTTAATAATAAAAAACATCAAAAATACAACAAAAAGTAAGAAAAAAAATGGAAAAACATTTATAAAATTGAAAAAGAACAAGCTCGGGCTACACATTGTTGCTGTCGCTCTCTTGCTGTCGGTGTCGGTCAAGGCGTAGCCAAAGCAGCGCCGCCTATCAAGGGGTTTTATGGCTAACCCCATGTTTCCTCCTCTGCATCCTCCCCAATAGTCTCCCGAGCCCCCTTCCAAGCCCCCTTCGCAGTCGCCTTTCGACTTGACCGCTAAAGAGACACGACAAGAGCACATCAGCCAAACATCAAGTGTATACCCTGTAAAAGCAAAGCTGTTGTGGGGTATATGCACTGCAATGACAGTAATTTATCTCAGTATATTTTATAGGGCATGCTGCAGTTGCGAAGGTCTGCTTGTGCATTCCACTCTTTATCTTATCAGACAGTCAAGTTCGTTGCCTAAGTCTTTTGTTTTTTACTCTGGTTTTTTTCTTATTTTGGTCTGCTCGTCTTTATCAAATTTGTGGAAATCGTTCTTATAACGGTGCCAGCTGTGTGTGCATAAGTGTGTGTATTTATCAGGAAATTGTTTGTCGGCTTAAAGATTTGCATAACAAATACACACACACACACACACACACAGACACACCTCTACAGTTCTTTGTGCGTGTGTCAATTTTTGTTGAGGCCTTTGCAGCCCACGCCAAATATCTCATCCATAACTCAGGCATGTTGTATGCAAATGAGCTGCAATTGGAGCTGCAGCTGATGCTGCACTTCTTCTTCTTCTTCTTCATTTTCTTCTTCTGCTTCTTCTTCTTGTCTTCCTAAAATTAGCTGCAACTTTTGTTGTCTCGGCAGCCCCCTCCGTTTGCCTTTCTTTCTTTGGAAAGCGCGCGTTAAGCGCTGTTGCAAGTTGATTGATTGCCCTGGCCATTGTGTGGCAAGTACTCTGCAAGCCTCCATATGTATATATACATATGCGGGTATAACATATCCCCCGTTATACATATACATACATATGTATATGGTGCGGGCTAACCTTTTGGCATTGCACTGAGAGATTGTGACGCTTCGTTTCCTGCGCAACGCGTTTTACGCTTAATTTGGCTTTGATTGATGTTTTAGGCCGCCTTGTTGTTGTTTTTTTTTTTTTTTGGCGCTGGCTTTTGAGTTGTACTCTGACTCAAGCTCCGGCTCAGACTCAGAAAATTAGTTAATTTCACTGCCTGCTTTGGTTCACTGAACTCAAAGCGTTGACTGCACTAGCGAGGGTTGCCCGATAAGTTGAGTCGCTTCAATTGATGGCAGTTGTATTTTAATAGAAGCAATATTTTTATAAAATACGAAACATTTTTTTTTTGTTTAGAACAAATTAAAGAATTTCGTGAAAATAAAAAAAAATTCTTTAAAAATGTAGAAAAACACACACAAGGAAGATCTTTTTGATTGACCTCCTACAAGTATATATATTTTTTTATTATGTCTTATATAACATAATATTATTTCTTATATATCATATTATATATTTTTTTTTAATTTTTCTTTGAAATTTTTGTTTATTTTAAAATATATTCAATATGTCACTTTGAAGACTTTTTAGTAGAAATTTTATATTTTTAAATAGTTTTCTTTCTCGATTAAAATTCAACAATTTCAAAATTTTTTTTTATATATTTTCTTTTAAACTTTGGTGAATCCCCTCTGATTGATAAATATTATCGCTGTGATGTGGCCTCCCTCGCATATAATTTTCATATTGCGCATGCCAAGTATTTCTCTATATTTTTTTTTTTTTTAAAAAAAATTTTTGTTTTGTGTTGCAAGACGACCCAGTTAGCTGCCACAGTTGCCACAGCTGTCTGCCTGTGTGCCTCGCCTCATTGTTGGCATGGACTTGGAGTTGGACATCTTCCAGCTCACAGGTTGGCAAAGCAATTAATAACGCGTATGAGCCGTGGCCACAATGAATTTGTTAACAGCTGAAAGAGCCAGCAGCGCACATGTCAATCAGTCAGTCAATCAATCAATCAGTACGTACATCAGTTAGTCAATAGAACAAACAGTCAATGGCCTCAGTCTTCGAGTCTTTTCGATGCTCAAATTATTTTCTAGCTGTCATGTTGGCGCTCCAGGTGCCATTATTTATTTGCCGCGACAAACGTTGCCCCCCCCACACCAATTAGGACACACACACACACACACACACACACACACTTACACTCTCACATATTGAATGAGAGATAGCGAAAGGTAGAGAAGATGCTGTTAGAAAGCAAAAGACATTTTTCATTTGATTTCTGCTTTTGTTTTTTTCTTGCCAATTTGGCTTTCATTTTCAAAGTCATAGTCTATGCATAGAGATAGGAGGGCCGCCCTTTTTGGCTAGGAAAGTTCTCATCGTTTCGCCTGGGAGATATGCCTTAATAGGTCTTCCTAACAATGTGCCGTACAACAAGGACAGCAGCGGTGCCATCATCATCATTATGATCATCATCATCATCCCAAAATGCATTCAAATGGGAGCAATGCCAACAAAGACAAACAACAATAAGAGCAAGGGCAGCCGAAATCGAGGAGAAAACTGAGTCGGAGTCTCAAACAAAACAAAAGAACAAACATTGGTTGAAAAAAGCAAACGACTTGCAGCATCACGTTTCACGAATTCGCGGCGGAACACGTCCCTATTCCTGGCCACATTAAATACAAACAACGACAACAACCAGGGGGAGTAGGAGGAAGGATTTTGGTGAAGAAGAAGAAGGAGATGGAGAAGCAACCCAAACTCAAACTGCAACTCTAACCAAAAACCCAAACTCAAACTCGAAACTAAAATTGAAATAAACAACAGCGCGAACAATAAGTAAAAGTTGCTACAGTTGCAACGACTTTGGGTTGCAAGTATGGGGCGACTGTTGCTGCTCCTCGCTAATCTTGGCAACGTATGCGCTGAGCTGCTGCGGCTTACACTCCTCATTGTGTTGTGCCACCAATTGTTGCCTGTTTGCCTGCCTGCCTGCCTGTCTGCCCTCCTTCCTGCCACCCGCATGTGTCCGGTTGCATATGAGTTCGGGGGGCACGTTCGCAGCATCCACAAAATATGGAGAGAAAATTGCCATGAACTCTCTCGTTGCACATTGCACATCCATATTGAACTTCTATGGGCAGCATCAGTGCCACATAAAGGGTATTATGAGTTGAGCTAGTTGCCACCGTTTAAAGCTCTGTGAATTCACTGAAAGCTGCAAGAAGCGCGAAGGGTTCTTAAATTATAAAAGATGAGTTCACTAACGGAACTAAAACAAAGAACCCTTTGTGAACTTTAGTTATTGAACTGCTTTAAGCAGGTTTTGTAGAGGGGCATTTAAGAAGCTTTCAAAACATTCTAAGACTTTTTGAGAGTGAATGCAGTAAAAATTTTGAAAATCACATATGTTTTTCTTAAATGAACTTAAGGAATAATATTGTGGTAATAACTTTTTATAACACTGTTCTAGGAAATCAAAAAAAGAGCTTTGAAAGCTCTTATATTTTAGTCTATTTTGTGATTTATTATTTAATACTGTAGAGAGCTTTCACGGAAACATTTCCAAAAGAGCTTTCAGCAGCTTTCGCATATCTTCAAAATAAAGTTATTTCAATGTTTTTTGTAGAGTATTTATGTAGTCACTATGTCTAATTGTTGCTTGAATTTTCTAATCTTGTGACTTCTGTTGACTGCCACATAAAGTGAAAATGTGCGCTGCATTTTCTGGCTGCCACTGCGATTTACTTTTGGTTTTTCTCTAGCTGAATTTCCTTTTTATTTTATTATTTTTTTTTTTTTATTTTTTTTTGGCATTTTCTCAGTCATTTGCAGTTGGAAATTGGAGTTGAGATTTCGTAGTGGCAGTTTTGAGACTGAAAAGAAATTCTATTATTTTTTTATTTTTTTTTTTTGTTCGCTAATTTATTACTTGGCCACGTGATGCATGTGGGTTGCCAGTTAGCTACTGTGGCAGCGTGTCTGTGGCAGTTGCACAGTTGCATTGAACTTATCGGAACCGCACAATCAGCCAGAAAATGAAACAGAAACAAGAAGAAAGGAGCAGCCAAAGATGCACAAAAGCCAACCAATCACTGGCTGCATTGATGATGATGCGGATGGTGATGATGATAATGATGATGATGGTGGTGGTGGTGATGATGATGCTGCTGCTGCTACTCCTGGCTGCAGCTACTCCAGATGCTGTTGCTGCTGCGGATGCGGTTGACTGCAGAGTTACAATTTCAAAACAAATAAATTCATGCTGCGGGCTGAAAAGGGCAGCCCCTGCGCACTGAACACCAAACAAACATGAAAACTGAGCTGAGCCCAAAGCAAACAAATCAAGGAGCAGCTCAGTCCCGAATCCGAATCCGATTCCGAGCCCGAGACCCCCCGATCTCAACTCAACTCCACTCAACGCTGACGATGAGAGAGCGTGTAGACATTGGACATGGCAGGCAGCAGGCATTTGCCTGCAGTAAGGGAAACAGCAAAAAAAAAAATCTGAGAATAAAAAAACAAGTCTCAAAAGAAAAAAAAAATTCAACATTGGGGCTTGACTTCAATTGTTCAGCATCAACTCCTGTTGCAACCTTAAAAAAAATCTAAAAAAAAAACTGCAGCAATTATTGCTAGACACACATAGATAGATAGTTTGCCTTTGGTGGTGGTTTTTTTTTTTCTCTGTGCTCATTTGAGCCACCTTAATAATCCCTCGTAACGCCCACGGTTCATATTTTGTAGGAGTAGCAGAGGGGCGGTGTTGGGGAGGGTGGAGATATTGACTTGCAACTCATTTGCATGTCTGTCGTATTCAATTGTTGTTGCTGCTGCTGCAACAATTGAGAGTCTGACTGGACATATCCATATGCATGATGCCATGATTTCGTTTTCGATTTCAATTGCATTTGTCGAAAGGACTTCAGCATGTTGCCAGTTGCAGGTTGCATGTTGCACGTTGCAGCTTCTTCTGCCACTGCTGCCATTGTCAACATTATTTGTATTGTTTTTTTTTTGTGTTTTTTTTTGTATTTTTTTTTTGTTTCTGAGGTTCACTCCAACCATGCCCACTTTACATGACCGCCATTTTACCTGTGCTTGCCACTTGCCACATTGCCGCATGTTTATCTATGCAAAAACTTTTGTTGCAACTTCTGAGAAGTTTTAGCTGCTTTGTGTTTTTGCTTTTTGTTAACGCTGTCAACTTGTTTAACTTGTCAAAATGTTTATTTGCTTAAAGTTGTTGTTGTTGCTGTTGCAGTTGCTGCAGCTGCTGTTGGTAATTACAGTTAAAGCGCTGCTTGCAACATGTGCAACACATGCAACTTAAATGCGGCAAACCATTTGTGGCTCATATATTTTACCTTGAGCAGCGCAAGGTCATGGCCATAAACCAACAAATGGCCAACAATGATGCAACAAATTCGATTGGATTTGCTGCCTGCCTTTCTCTACCTTTCTCTTTCTTTCTCTCTCTCCCTCTCTTATTCTCTCTCTCTCTCGCTCTCTGTCTCTGTCTGATTTCAGTTTGCAGCCCAACGTAATTTAATAAAACGTTTAGACGATTAGATACGTTTGTATCTGCACTAAAATGTAACCATTAGATACGCTATCTACACACACACACACACACATATATACACACACACTCTCCCTCTCTCTTAGTAAGCCACTCTCTCCCTCTCACTCTCACGTATGTTGCAACAAAACAAGTGCAGCTTCCAGCTGCTGCTGCTGCTGCTGCTGTTGCACTTGCTGAGCCCAAAACGCTAACGAGCCTTTGGCCACGCTCCTCTCTATATAAAGCTGCCACTGCCCCTTAGACTGCCCCCTCTTCACCCCTCTGGCTGCTCGCCACACTCTCCGTGGAGACTCCCTATAAAATTCGTGTCGAGACGTACAACGCTCCCTTTTTTTTCTGTTGTTGTTGCTGTTTTGCTGCCAGGTTTTTACTTTTAGCAGACGCTACTCGACTCGAGCTGAGTCCAGTGCACTTGCCCCACTTGCCACTGCCACTGCCCCCGCTGAGTGCAACTCGTTAGCTGCCAGCTGCAATGGCCATGGTAAATCTGCGCTGCCAATCGCTGAAATTATTGCGCTCAATCTTTGTTATTAGATTAACTTCTATTTTGTTTTCCTATTTGACTTTGCCATAAAAAACAAAAAATGCAACGAGCCTCAGTCTAAGACTTAATGCTCTACAGCCCAACGGGTCTGACGACTAACTTAACGAGTTGGAACTGCAGTGAAAAATATAAAAAAAAAATGTTATTCAAATATATTTAAAGTTTTCAATATCAAATAAATTTTCGTATTTGATAAATTCAGTTTCTATATTACTATATTTTTTAAGTGTCAAAAATATTTAAAAAAATAACTGAAAATTTCTAATATGCAAATTAAGTAATTTTGAAATTTTCAATAGGTATTTTTTTTTTTTTTTTTTTTTTTTTTTTGTAGACAACAAGTTAAATGGAATATCGAATTTACTTATACTTAAATTTTTATTTTCATCGCTGGATTTTTTTAAGACTTCCTTTTTATCTGAGAGAGTTTGAGAGAGAGGGAAAAAGAGTGGTTTGTTTACCGTGGGGCAAAAACTCTATTTGAAAACTGAAAGTGCACTTTGTTCATGCCACAAAATCGATGGCATTAGGCAATGTTGCCAATGTTGCATTAGCCTGTTGTTGCATGCGGCATGGACTTCATTTGTTTTTACGGCCTGCATTTTGTAGCCATTGCCATTACTGTGCAGGGCGGCACAAATCAGCCAGGGAGGGGTGATAAGGACGGGTGAGGAGGGTATGGTGGTTGCATCTTCAATTTGAGTTTCTGGCTGTGGCAAGTGCAACAACTTCCACTTGAACTGCGGTTTTTATCGCCGGCCAATTGCAATTGGAGAGTCCAGACTTTTCTTCCCTGTCTGTTTTTGGGGGCTACTAAATTGGTTTTGTGTTGCATGTGGCATGCAGCATGCAGTAACTTGGCCATTGTCGTTGAGCGTCTATTCTACATAACAAAAAGTGTTTTTGTTTTTTTTTTTTTTTTTTTTTTAGAAAGGCAACAACTTTCCTTGCTGCGGTCATAGACCGATGTGCAACGTGCAACGTGCAACCTGCTGTTGCAACTTTCGCTCCAAAACCGAAAATCATCGATAATAATGTTGCAAGCGTGTGTGTTGCATAATCAAGAGAACTGTCTTGACAATGGCATTCTAATTGAGCGAAAGAGAGGGCCTGAGTGTGTGAAAGAGATGACAAGTGAGACTCATTAAGTTGCTTACCAAAAAAAAAAAGAACAGAAAAGAAAAAAATTTTGTTTAATGAATGTCTTGAAAGTGCTCAAGTCGCAATGCTCATTAGAAGCTGCCAGTGCCTAAGTCGAGGGTATTTATGCATGCAATATTAATGAGGGAATTTCACAGGCCTTGCCCAAAGTTTCTTACCCCTCTGGCTTCTCCCCCCCTCTCTCTCTCTCTCTCCCTCACGCTCTCTCTCTCTCTCTTTATTTATTTAGTAAACTTCTGCTGTATCATTTGCCATTTTATGTTATGAGGGAACTGTGACAAGTGCGGTGTAATTGAAAGAAATTAAAATTTACAAAAAAAAAAGCAATGTAAAAACAAAAGGCTGCAACAACAACAACCACAATAGCAGCAGCCACAGAGAGCACATATTAAATGCTGATGATAATGTGGCACGGAAGTGGGTTAAGCTGCTTAAATGTTCTGCCCCACCTTCCCCCACTCGTGTTGCTTTCATCTTCCCCTCTTAACAAAATCATTTTTGTACGTGAGTTGCTCTCAAGTTTTTGCCAAGTTAAACAGAAATTGTCGTCGTCGTCGTCGACATCGTCATCGTCGCTTAAATGCATTAAAGTGAGCACGCATCAAAGTTAAGCTGGCCGCAATTAAAGCCCATAGAGAAAGTGAATATATATACCCCTATATACCCCACATATACATAGTATATCTTAGCATACCCCACACATAGCCCCACTCTCCAGCAGCTACATTAAATGTTTTATAGTAAGTGCCCGCCGGGATTGTCTGACATTTCTTTAGCTTTTACTCACGTGCCTCTATTCTATTTCGAGGTTTACGAGCTCGCCATGATTTTGCCCTCTTTGGCTTACCTGCAACAGAAACAGAAGAGATGGAAAATGTCAGATTAGATCCAGATACATATGCCACAACATTAACAATTAAATTATTAATTAGCACAGCCAACAAAGTGCTGCAATTGAGTGTGATCCACATTAAAGTGGCAACAATTCTAACTGTATATTGAGAATATAGGGATTTTACGCGAATTTCAATGTATTCATTTTGTTTGATATTATTTTGTTGATATTATTTCTAAATATTTGCACAAATTATGTCAAATAAAATTTATTCTGCACATTATGAGTTCAGATATAGATATACTGAAAATTGTGGAAGTCGCTAAAGTTTAGGCAAATATATAGCTCCTCAAAGTAAGGGAAATTTTCTTATTTCGGTTTTTGAACATTTTTTTCAGTTTTTTGGCCATATTTTCTAAAATTTTGGTGCAAATCAACTGCGATAAAGATTTTTATACATATTTTGATGACGAAAATCGATTAGACACAAAAAATTCCGATTCCAAAATTTTCAAGTTTTTTGACTTTTAAGCAAGGGGTTAGTATGGAAAATTGATCAAAATTGGTCCAAAATTCAAAAGTGCCAAAATGAAGAAATTTCTGATGCAGTTCCAAAATAGTATTAAAACCATTAACAAAACTGCAAAAATTTTTGAAATCGGTTAACTTTTGACCAAGTTATGGTAGTTCGAAGTTTTTGAAGTACCAAAAAACGTAATTTTAAATCTATTTTTTCACCTATTCGTCCATATTTTCTAAAATATTTGTCCAAATTAAATGAACTGATATTTTTTAAGAACTTTATTATGTCAGAAATAGATATACTAAAAATTATAGGACTCACTGGAGTTTAGACAAAGATAGGGCTCCTCAAAGTCAGGGAAATTTTCATTTTTTGGATTTTTCACCATTTTTTCACTTTTTCGCCATATTTTCTAAAATTTTAGTCCAAATCATCTGTGATAAAGTTTTTTATACATATTTTAATGCCAAAAATCGGTTGGGCACAAAAATTTCCGATTCGTAAGATTTTCAAATTTTTTGACTTTTTAGCAAGGGGTTAGTATGGAAAATTGATCAAAATTGGTCCGAAATTGAAAGGTGCCAAAATGAAGAAATTTTTGATGCAGTTTAAAAATAGTATCAAAACCATTCACAAAACTGCAAAAAATTTGAAAATCGGTTAATTTATTACAAAGTTATGGTAGTTCAAAGTTTTCACTGTACCAAAAATTGCCATTTTGAATCTATTTTTTCACCTTTTTGACGATATTTTCTAAAATATTTGTTCAAATTATATCAAGTAAGGATTCTTATGCACATTATGATGTCAGAAATAGATCTACTAAAAATTTTTAGAGTCTTTAGAGCTTTCGCTAAGATATGGCTGCTCAAAGGCAGGGAGATTGTTATTTTTTTCGATTTTGACCATTTTTTTTAGTTTTTTGGCCATATTTTCTAAAATATTGGTCCAAATCAACTGCGATAAAGTTTTTTATACATATTTTGATGACCAAAATCGATTAAACACAAAAAATTCCAATTCTGAAAATTTTAAATTTTTTGACTTTTAAGCAAGGGGTTAGTATGGAAAATTCACCAAAATTGACCCAAAATATAAAAGTGCTAAAATGAAAAAATTTTGGACGCAGTTTAAAAATAGTATCAATACCATTAACAAAACTGTAAAAATTTTGAAAATCGGTAAATTTTTGGCCGAGTTAGGGCCTCTTGAAGTTTGCAGGTGGAAGGTTTTGGGGGTGATTTTTTACTTTCTTGGTAACCTTTTTGAAAATGTCCACATATTGACTGTATATGCTCTGTATTTTAGTAAGTGTAAACATTTTACAGCTTTTCAAACACTTTTACCAAAGTTACGTGCAGTTGCACAATTTTATTGTGCCTTGAGCGTCGTTTTAGTACGAGGTATAAAAATAATAATAATAATTACAATCATAATTTTAATGTTTTAAATTTGTATTATTTTTTATGCTCGAAATGTTTATTAAGTGGCAATTGGACAACTTGTTTTTGCCACGAGACAATCTCACACACAACTTGCCCCCAAAAAAAAAGTGTGTTGTGAACGGAAATGTTGCAAGCGCATTACATGTTGAAAGTTACTTTACACAAATAAAAAGAGCAAGAGTGGTGGAGAGAGGGTAGAGAGTGAAGATGTATGCCGGTTATTGCTCTATTTGCAGGGTATCTACAACGGAAACTGCTCTTTTTTATGAAGAGAGAAATAGAGATTAATGATCAACGCGAAGCATTTAATTAGTGTCAACGACGGCCAACAGGTGGCGCATAGCAATTATCAATTTGCAATTTCTCGATGACAAAAAAAGAGTATGTATCTATAAAAAATTATGAAAAGCGACTCGCAAAATAAATTGAAACTAGTTTCATGGCATTTAATTTGTATGAAAATAGACTTTGGCCTAGACCATGGCCAAACTCTCGTATTGCCGTTGGCTTAATGAAAACTTGGCGCCTGGTGGTGCAGTTGCCACTTGCCACTTGCCACCAACATCATCATCATCATCATCATTGTCGTCATCTTCTTGCAGAGCGTCAAGTGTTTGTAAATTGAAAATTTAATTAAAGAACTTTGGCCAACTGTTGCGGGGCCCGGCATAAATTAGCCAAACAAAAGCTTATTGAACTCAAGGCGCCGTCGCTGCTGTTGCTGTTGCTGTTGTCGGCTGACTTCATGGTCAAAACCACCGCAAATCGCTGTCAATAATGGCCAAAAAACCGGACCAGGCGGCAGAGGCTTAATTTGTAGACAACTCTTGTTTTTTTTTTTCAATTTTTTTTTATATATTCACACGCTTTTGATACCAATTTCAAACAATTGCCCTACGTCAAAAATGGCAAAAGGCGACAATCAACATTCAAACACACACACACACACCTCTTGCCACACATGTGTCGAGTCTGTTAAATAATGAGTTGAGTTGTTAATGACACGGCCAAGAGTTGGCTTTAATGCTACAGGCGGGGGTGGAGCGTTTATTAGCCAAGTTTAAGCACAGGTTCTAAGCCTTAATTAAAGCTGCAGCTAAGAGCCCAAAGGCATTAACTTAATACTCATGCTCCGACCAAGCTTATTACCAACTGAGTGAGCACTGAAGTGAGCTGTAGTACATTTTGGCCAAAATGATCAATAAACTATCAACAGCTGTCAGTCTCCCTGGTTGGCCTCAAGTACCCAGAGACGGACAACGGCATTATGTCTTTTGACTTTGGGCCACTCTACAGCTACAGGCAGAGTTTGAAACTGGCCAAGACTGAGACTGAGACTGAGGTTTGTTGGTTGGTTGGCAGGCTGGCTGTGTTTGTCTGTTGACTTGTTGCCATTAAGTTAAATGACATAAGCATAAAGATTTACGCCAAAACGAAAATGGCAAGAAATCAAATGCTGTCAGCCAAAGTGTCAAATTTGTAATGAGGCAAAAGCCATTGAGACATGAAACAAGAACTCAAACTTAAATTCAAAAAAATATTTAAAAAAAAAGGTAACTTTACTAAAGATCAAAAATGGGTATGCTTCGCTTATGCGAACGTTTGTCATAGGGGTGGGGAAACGTTAGCAAGACTTGGGATCAAAAAACTATAAAAAAAAAAATTTTTTTTTAACTTTGTCATTAATTTGTAGATTTCGAATTTTTATTTATTAATCACATAATATCTAATTTGTATTTTCTATATTACGCAAATTGTGATATTTTATTTTTGCAATTTTCTTTTATTTGTTTTTCACACTATGAGAAATATTGCTTTTGTGCGAGTTGAACTGGGCACAGGGTATCTTATAGTTGAACACTCTCAATCAAAATAATTTTTGTGTGATTTTTTTTTGTTGTGGACACGCCCAATTCTTGTATGTCTAATTTATTTCTATTTTTGATTAAATAAGTTGTCACAGCAGTTGCCCCTCTATATTGTTAATTGCGTGTGGGCGACAGCTCGATTTTAGTAATATATTATTATTATTATTATTGTTATTATTATATTATTAATATAATTGTTTGCTGTGATTCGAATACTACTATTCATAGATCGATGCGGGGCAGCCTTGAAGGCAACTTCATGCCTTTGTGCTTATTATTGTAAACTCTTAAAGAGTTGCTGTCCTCCCTCCCCTCACCCCTCTCTCCCCTCACCCCTCTCTCCCCTCACCCCTCTCTCTATTTAACAAAAGGCATTCAGAGCTCGTGGCAACGACCTTGCTTAAGCTTAGTGAAATATCACTTTGGCTCAATTGTTTAAACAAATTGCACAGACTGTAGTATAATTAATAATTTCACTCGCTTTTCAATTCGGCATTATCAAATACCTGAGTATATCTTATATTTGTATTGTATTGTGTGTGTATGTGTATGGATGTGTGGGCGTGGTTGGATGCCGCCCACATCTCATGAACCGGGAAACAATTATGTTGATGTCGTCAAAAGCCATAAGCAGCGACATTGCCATCAAGTTATCATCACCATCGCCATCATCTCATCATCGTCATTCACATCGTTGAATGCACTTCCACTTAATAAGACACTCCACAAGAGCAAATGTAAACACAAATACACACGCATACACTTACACACTCACACACACGTACATTGATACATCGATACTGTAATAATAAAAGTAAAACAAAAGCCATAAAAAAAAACTTTCATTTGTTTCGCTTACTCAACATAATGAAAAACGGCGACGGCTCAAAAAAAAAAGGAAAAAATTCAGCAAACAGCAAAAAACTGCGAAAAGAGTTAAACTGTAGCAAGTGTTGGATACCCTATAATTTTATAAAATTTTTAACCTTTTTTTAAATATTAGAAAATTGAATTTAAAATTTTGATTTTATTCAATTTCTGTAGAATTTCTAATGCTTAGTTTTTTTTTGGTCTTAAAGTTTTTTTTCCCTCAAACTACTCTTTCTTTTGAATTTAAAGGGTATTTGACAGGCATTTAAGGAAGTCGTTAATATTCTCAACTGGCAATCGAAGGATTCCTTAGAGAATACTTTCACAATCCATCAGTTTGTCAGTCTGTTTTTTTATCTTATATGCCTTAAAGCAGCTTCAAATTGTCATTCAAAGTATCATACCTTATATAACTTTCATTTTGGGGTATATTGAGTTGCTATTAAAGTTACAATAAAAAATGTATTCTACTTTTGAGAAACTAGATCCTCTATAAACTATCATAAATAGATCATGTGATAAACTGTTTATAAAACTACTCAATATTTCTAGGGTCTTCAAAAAATACCCTAGGCAAAAATTATTTAGGTGTACATTTAAAATCTTTTAATTCACACATATTCTTAAAAATTAAATTGTTTTTACTTATTAGACTACCCCTTATTCGATCCAATTCCAGGGTATCTGCATATCGTTTAATATGAAAATTTATACAAAAGAAAATGTATACAAATATTATGTATGTATGAAAAGTTGCGTGTGTTTCCTGTGTGGGCGCAATACATCATATACAAAGTCGCAACTTTTGATGCTTGGGACCTCGCCCTTTGCTGCAACCCTGGGCCCGCTAGTTTGTCAGCCCTGAATGGGGAGTGTGGGCGTCGCTTGCATTTGTGATTAGCGCATTTGATAAGCCGAACCCATGAAAAGATTAGACAAAAGCCACTACATAAAGTGACAACTAGAGAGGGAGAGAGAGAGAGAGAGAGAGAGAGAGAGACAGAGAGTGTGTGGGGAGAGAGAGAGAGAGAGAGAGAGAGAGGGAAAGAAAGAGAGGGCAGAACGTTGTGGGCTGGCTTTTAATGCACTTTCGGCTTAGGCAATTGTCTGTGGCAACAACAGCAGCTGCAACTGCAACTGCAACTGCCACAAGATTTGTGGCCAATGATGAAGACAAATGTTAAGTGCGCGACATTTTCAGTGTCAATTAGCGCCTGGGCTGCAACTAAATTGCTGTTATTGTCGCTGAGATTGTTGCTGCTGTGGCAGCTACTGTTGCTGTTGCTGTTGCCTTTGCTGATGTTGCTGACAGTTAAATAACGCAAACGTGCCGAGTTGCAGTTGCAGTTGCTGCTGGTTTTGTTATTGTATTTGCTGAGCACGTAACTCAATAACGCGCACATTCTAACAGCAACAACTACAATCAGCAGCAGCAGCAACAACAGTAGTTGCAACAACAACAATTAAGCTAACAATGTGCCACACACAAGCAATAGTTGCTGTTAGTGTCGAGTTTGCGTCCATCTCTCCGCACTTGCAACTCGACTCGACATAATGAAAATCTGCTGTTGCCACTCCCCTTCCTCTACCGCCCTAACTCTAACTAGATACTCTCTCTCTTTCTGCCTTTCTCTCTGTCTTTCTCTCTGCAGCTATCTCTGTCTATCTCTCACTTTTTGTGTTCTCTGGGGAAATTGTCTAATGAAAAGCTGCTGTTGAGCAAAAGTGTAAAAAAAAATCATTGCACATTGAGTTGCCATGGCCAAAGGGGGTGGTGGCGAGGAGGAAATGGGGGGATAGGCCGAAGCAGAGCGCCAATAAAGCGCCATCGATTAAGCTTAAAATGCTTTGATGATGTTGCTGCAACGCGTTGCAAGCTACAAAAGCGGCAGCAACAAAAAAAAAAAATCAAAAATGAAACAAGCGCCAATACTCCACTGAAAAGTCAATAGAATATTGCCAGCTAAGTTCAAAAAGAACTTATATATATATTATATATACAGGCAACAAGGTGAATTCCCTATCAACCCCCCCTCTGTCATCAACACCCCCTCCCAATAAATTCCCATTGAATAGAAAGCCGAAAGCAGCTCCAATTGTAGTTGAAATATTTGATGATGATGGCTTCATTATGACAGCTTAAATTATTGGTGTTGCTACCAAATGCTGATAATGATAATGATGTTGGTTCTTGGTTGATAATGATGATGAGGCACAAGCATTTTAACGTAACTGAAACCAATCGCAAGGAGGCAACAGCAACATCAACAGCAACATCAACAACACAAGACCTTCGTCTCATTTGGGATGCTCTTAATGTTGGGCAGCTGCCACTATTTAATTATATGCTCCACACTTTAATTTTCAATTGCACTCGGATTGGAGAAGAGAATTGGAGAATTAGAGAATTGGAGAATTGCTGCGCCCACAAGCAACGCGCCATTTGCATGCCCTGCCCAACTTGGTGTTGGCCATGGCCAACAAAAAATTAACTTCTTTTTTTCCACAAAAAACAGAAATTCTTGGCGTGAAATTATTTTGGCAACAATGAAATTATTATTAGTTTCGTTTTTTTTTTCGTTATATTAAAGCCAGAAATCTATTGGCCAAGCTGTAGTTGTATTTGTGTGTGTGTGTGTGTGTTCATTGTCATTGAGTTATGTGGCATTAGTTGGCAACTTTTTCGACTAGGCAAATTGCAATTTGGAGTTGGTTGCAGTTTCTTGGAGGCAGATTTGAAGAGTGGGTGGAGAGTGTGCAGAGATGACGGTCTGTTGAAGGTGAAGTTCGTTGCACCCGCTGGCTAGATTACAGAGCTGCCAGACATCATCTATTCTGCTCCTTCTTCTTCTTCTTCTTTAGCTACATCTCCTGCTTCTTCTTCTTCTTCTTCTTCTTGCTCTAGTCGCGTCTGACGTCGCAAATACTAAATTGATTGATTTATGCCATGAGCCCTGCAGACAGACGCCTGTTTTTTTTTATCTTGCTTCAGCTGGACTCTAGTTTTTTTTTCACTTCATTTTTGTTGTGTTTGCTGCTGCTGCTTTTAATTATGGGCGTGCAGCTCTTAAAGCCCAAAGAGTTCCTCATTCAATGTCTCTGCCAGCTGCCAGTTTGCCAGCTCCAACTCCAACTCCGACTCCAACTTCGACTCCAACTTCGACTCCAACTTCGAGTCCAACTGCAGCCATTAGCAATTTTAATTTATTTATATATGCGACGCAGCTCAAGCTTGCAGTTTTGTGAGTTGAAGTTGAAGTTGCAGTTGAAGTCTGTGGTGACTCCTCCCACTCCCACTCCCATTTCCACTCCGAGCTCCACATGTGGCATCTTCGGTTATCTCCATTCTCATTCCCTGCAACTCTGTCTGGCGGCCAAAGCGAATGTTTGCATAAATTAATTTCAAATGCACAAACATGGACTAGAACACCACTCTCCGTTGGCATGTTATAACAAACACAACACAGACGGTTCAGTGAATGAAAGAGACAGCATTCTATAATAGAAAGAGATGGCATCAAGTTCAGCTTAAGCCTAAGTTTTCTCAACTCTGATTTCATTTGCATTGGCATGACTTTTGCTGTGACATTTTGGCTAATTAAGTGTGCCAAATTGCAATTTACATGCACTTGACCATCGCCTCAAAGTCAACAGCATTTTGGCAACATCATCTGACGTCAGCTGCGACGTCAGCGGCGACGTCAGCGGCGACGTCAGCGTCAGTTAAGTCAAAGTCAATAGTGCCTGAAATTGCGTATACGCCGCGTTGCCAAATTATATGTTTACAGCTGGCGCTCTCTTTTGCTGTCGCTCTTCGCACTCTCTTCACACTCTCTCTTTCACTCGTCTGGTGCTTTAGCACCTCTCGCTTTATTATTGTGTTTATATGGATAATTAAAATGGAAATTAAGCAAGACAAATCTGTAAACAATGCGCAAACATTGTCTTTTGTTTATTGACTGTCTTTCTTTATTGTTTGGATTTTATATAATATAACAGCTTATGCAATTTTATAGTTGTATATTGTTTTGTAACTTTTAAATTTAGAATATTCAGTGACAATTTTAACTGTTTTCTGTTATGATAAATATTTTAATAATATATTTTTAATTTTACTTTAAAATAACTTATTTGTTTTTAATTTTTATTATTTTTATAAATTTATATTTTATTGGTAATCAACTTGACTTTGAATAATAAAATTAATTAAACATAGTTAAGGTTTAACTGCTAGATCATTAGCCACATTCTGTTCACAATTTAATAATTAAACATTTGCATTTTTATTGCCGAATGAAATTTAAATTTTGTTTGAGACGATGAGCTGAGCTGCAGTCACGATTCAATTAAATTGTAATTTATGTTGCACGTGTGTGTGTGTGGCAAGTATAATTACATGCCTGCCACTCAGTCAATTGATCAATTGTAAGTTTTGTCTGTATTTTTTTTTCATTTGTTTTGTGATCATTTTGAAACAACTTTCCAATGAAGTTTTCTTTTGTCGTTCGTTGTCGAACTAATTGCGACACCTTCAGTGCGGCAATCAATTATGGGCACGGCCTGAATATGCTTATAGATCTGTATAGGATTGAAGTACTATTCAAAAAGTGCTCAAAAGTATTCAATCTTTGGTGCATTTGTTTGCAACTGACACGTAGATATGCGGTGCGGCACGCCTCACTTCCAGTTTCGAGTGCATTGACAACTCTCTTAACTGATTGCCTTTTGGCTTAAACCGATTGCCGGACTTGTCAGCTGTCTTGTCTGCATAGAGAGAATGGCTTATAGCGATAAGCATCTCCCAACAACACAATTTGAATAATACCCATGTGTATTTGCCCAGTATTATTATAATTATTATTATTATTATTATTGCCATTATTATTATGCTGTTTATTATTAGCTGGCAATGTGCATAGATTATCATAGACAGATGATTCCGAGTGGAAGTCTCAGTTTGAGTCTGGGACGGGATTCCAGTCTGGTTCTATTGAGGCCTTTGTTGTGGTCAAGTTCTCTGTGTGATGACTTCACTGACCTTGCCACTTGCCACAGCACACAGCACTCGCACTTTGCCTTGGCATTGGCCAAACACAGCTGCCTTTTTGTTTATAATAAATAAAACTTGTACTTACAAATAATACTTATCAGTGATGTAAAAACATAGGGAGCTGGGAGGGTATGATCGACGGATAAATACGACGTATGTGAATATTAAGGAAAAATCTTAAGGTATTTGAAGTAAGAAAAGTTTTCGTTGTCTTAAATTGTTTAAAATTTATAACTAAGGGTGGCTTTGATTGTTAGTTTTGAAAATAGTTTTTAGAAAATTCATTAAGACGAGAAAAGAATAACAATTTATTTATATTTATTATGACATAATAAATATATTTTATATATTTCTAAAAGAGATAAAAATATCATATTTAGTTAATGAAATAAAAAATATATTTTCTATATTTAATAAAACGTTTATCAATATTTAACAATAAATATATTTCGTTTATTTAATTATTTTAAATATTTATAAAATTTTAAATAATTTTTAGAATTTATTTAAATATAGTTTAATGCCCTTTTCCTATAAGCTTCCAACTATCAAAAACTCTTCTATGAGGTTTTTACCACTTGGCCGTACTCTTTGTACTCTCTCTTGTACTCTTTCCATTGTATCACTAATTTACAGGGTATTTCAAAAACATCCAATATATTACTATCGTTAGCTGTAGTGGTTGTTGTTGTCGTTGTTGTAAGTTAAACATTAAGTTATGTTTTGCTTTAATGACTATTTGAAAATTATATAGCGCCAGTTTGTAACTCTTACAACAATTCAACTGTCTATCTAAGTAGCTCGCTGTGTGTAAGTGTGTGTGGTAATTAAGTGGCAAGTGGTCGATTAGATGATTGCCTACCACTGCCTGGAAGTACATATACACATACCTACCTACCTACCTACCTACATACATAGATAAACCATCTAACAATAATAATCTCTCAGTACGTTTTTTTTTTTTTTTTTATAAGTCCTCACTCTGCGCAATCTGTGCGATGCCAGCAATGTTGGCATTCAGTCAATGTTTTGTTGCCCATGATTTGCCAGCATTTAAAAACTTGGTACGTCTCGGTAGTACTCTGAAACATGTTAGTCTCCCCTTGCACCAAGACCCCCCCTTTCAAAGTCTTCCTCAGCCAAGTTTTGTAGGCGCACAGACATTAATCTAAGCTTAGAATGAACGCATGAGAATAGTATATTTATAGCCATGCGCCAATCATATGGCGATGAGCAGCATTTTCAGCCAAAGTCAGACAGGCAGAGTATATATATATATAGATATATACTATATGGTTTATATAAATACATATGTATATATTTGTGCTGCATGATTAACTGTTCTGCACTGAGATGAAGAACATTTTGCGGCACTTTTCCTATACTCTAGAGTGATAGAATACTTGTTCGGTCCAAAATATCAATGTGTGTAGAAATCGTTTTATTTTTGTATAAATTATGTCAGCGTTGAAAGCCAAAAAATAATTCAAAATTTTTCCTATTGGTGGCCGGGTGGTTAAAATTCTAAATATTTTCAATGCAAATATTTTTTTTAAATAGTATAGGTTGTCAAAATTTCACATAATGTTATTTTGCTTGACTATAAATTAATATTATTTTCATTCTATTTTACTTTAAATATTATTTTGTATTTTGTTATTGCTTGTGTTTCATTTTATTATATTTATTAATTGGGTTTATATTATTAAGTTAATTATTTATATAAATTTTATTTTTTTTTCTTTTTATTTGTTTAATTTTTTTATTTGATTTGTATATCATCATATTATGAAAATTTATTTTATTTATTAAAAACTGTATAGCTTATATAATTAATTTTACAGTTCTTATGTTTTTTATTTATTTTTTAATTAAATTAATTTTTGTGAAATTTTATTCTATTTATTAAAACTTGTAATTATTATATTTTTACATTTTTACTAATTTATCTTTTTATATATTTTTTATTTAGATTTATTTTGTGTAATTTTATTTTCTTTATAAAAATTGTAATTATATAGTTTTACATTTCTATTAATTTATATTTATATTTATTTTTTGAATAATATTATTTTAAGAACCTTTCAAATTGATTTATACAGCCCCTTTTTAAACTTTTATTTCAAGTTTTTTTTCTTTGATAGTGTGTTTGCCTATTCGTTGATATTTTTTATTTATTTTTTTTAAATTTTTTGTTGATGCTCATTTGGTGCTGCTTAAAAGTCAATTAATGGCTCACAGCAAGCAAGTATGGCTTTTCTTTCCGGCTAACATCGCTGGCTCTACGGGCAAGGTCATTGCGCAATTATCGGAAATAATACGAGAGAATTGAGTAAAAAATTAATGTGTATTTAAAGTTTATATGAATCATGGCTAAAATGCTATGCACTTAAATTGATTTAACTGCACGTGTCATCGGGCCAAGAGACTCTTAACTGGGTCAGTTGGCTATAGTCGCTTTGGTCTTGCCCACAATTACGTGGCAAACAGCATCAAATTGATATTTAACATTGTCGCATGTGGCGTGGCACATACAGCGGAAGAGACAAGAGATAGAGAGTGGAGTCGGCAGAGAGACATAGCGAGAGAGAGAGAGTAGGGAGTTGAAAGAGTTGGCTAAATTGAGGAATGCCGTTAGCCATAATTGACCATAATAACAAAAGTTGAGCGCAATGGCATTTGCTGCCATTTCCCATTGTTGCTGTTGTTGCTATGAGGTTGCATAGATATTGTTGTTGTTGGTGTTGTTGTTGTTGCTGCTGTGTGACATTAACCCAAAGCGGCCCCCAAAACTCAACTCACATCGTCGTCGCATTTCTCGCACGAAAAACAGCCGCAAATAAAACGTACGAAAAATTTAATTCAATTTAATAAGCGCATATGTTGCGTGCCACGTTGCAGCACTTTCTGCCATGCCACATACCACTGCCAGTAAGTGCGCTCCCTCAACTTCCCCTATCCCAATTTATCCCTCTTCCACTCTCTCCCGCTCTCTCCCTCTTGTTCTTCTCTCTGCCTCTAATGCTGCTCAGTCGTGCATGCTTCATACACCGCTTCAGCTCCAACTGCGCTCATGATGACGCCTAGGATTCGCTATCTGTGTATGTGTATGTGTGTAAGAGTGTGTTTGTGTGTGTGTAGTCATGCGTGTGTCTAAGTGTGTGGCAAGACACTAGATACTGTAGGTAGCTTGGGGTTTTTTTGGGGGGTACCTCTGCTGTATCTCTAAGGTCTTGGCGGGCGTTGCTCGTGCGTCCAAATGTGAAAATAATCGTAAAAGGCAATTAGCGCAAAATAGCTTTGACACTCATTCAAGTTAGCTGGCCATGTAGGTTACCCCAGTAGCTCCACATATACTAGTCTCTCCCTCTCTCCTCTCCTCCCCTCCCCACCACACCTCTCCCTTAGGTAGCCGACTCTATAAAATTCGCTGTCTGTGGGCCTCGGTTTTTAGCGGTGGAGCTTAGGCAATTTTCGTTAACATTTGTTGGCTCTTTGTTTCAGCAGCGTCAGACAGAAAGAGACAAAGAGAGAGAGAGGCAAATACATCCATTAGCTAAGAAAGAGTGAGTGAGAACGATATAGAGGTATACGCTGTTTACATTAGCCAAATTAATAGGATGTAGGTCAGTGGGAAAACGTAATTGCCCACAGAAATGTGCTTGGCTGGGTTTTCTAATAAATCCAAAGGGACAGTAACCTCACGTTGCCGCAGCTGGCGAAATGTTAACTTGTCCAAAAGTCAATATGAAAACCTGCTAACATATATCACAAGAAGAGCGTCCTAAATACTCATATAATATTTTAAAATTTTATTTTAATATTTATTTAATTTATTTTCAGTGAATTTTTTTAACCTATGTTAAAGGTTAAAAAGTCTTTCGCGAGTCTGTCTAATACATTTTCGGTAAGTTCATATGATTTTCTTCTATATGTTCTATAGTTTATTTACATTATTTTGAAACATCTTTTTGATAATTTTCTATAAAATCTTAAAACTTGTCCTTTTTTGAGACATTCGCTCAGAAATTCTGCGTTCTTGTTAAGCAAACTCCTGTTCTTTCAACTATATAAAAGTTGTCCTTTTAATTTTTAACATTGTTTCTAATTGTATTGATTTTTATTTTATAGCTCTCAATTGTTTTTTTAAATATTTGTAATTCTTGATGCTTCTCTGGATATTTGCGTTTCTGATTTCCTAACCGGAATATCTTAAATTCTTGTACATTTTATTCTTTTATCTGTTCTTTGAAAGAACTAAATACTTCCTCGTTATTAATACACTTTTATCATTTATTAGACTCTCTTTAACATTTCACTCTCTGTTCTTCCCCTAATTTATAATTTAGTGCAAACTTTTCTTACATTTCTCTCATGTCATTGTCGCTTTCTCTGCTCTCTTGACACTTATTCAACACTTTTTCTGTCTCAACTGTTGCCTATTGAATTCTATTGTTCTAGCTCTTGATATTTATTATTTAATTCGCTTTAAAAATTCCTTTGCAATATTTAAGGGTGGCAAACCTACCCTAACCTAAAAAGGGGTTCCCCATATGCCTGCCTCGTTTAGATTTAGCTCCACTCCCCCCTTCTGCCCCAAATGTTGTTGTTGTGACCTTTAAGTCATTGTTTATGCAATCCTTTTGCCGTGCCTGAAAATCTGGCAGACTCCCCTTCCTTTCTCCCCCCGTCACAACTGCCACTGAGCACCCTCTACTGTTGTCTGGCATCCTGTCAGTTTGCATTTTTAATAAAAGTGCTGCGAACAAGCAAAAATAAAAATGTTCCAAATATAAAAAAACACGTATTCCTATTCGAATTTTTATAAGCGCCTGCTGCCTGCCTCATGCCTCATGCCACATGCTACATGCCGCCTGCCATTTGATTTTATTTTGTGTGTCAGCGTGTTGAAAGTCATGCGGCCAACTTGAACCTGAGTCATGCAATACCCCACAGCTGAAAGGGGGTTGTAATGTTAGTGGCAACGGGGGGAGTGTGTGGCAGCTATTGGGCCACCTTCAACCGTGTCATGCCACAGAATGGGGTCTCTCTATTCCATCTGTTGTTGCAGCATATGATCCAAACCCATATTGTGTGGCAGTATGGAAGTGGCTGCTGCTGCGTCACCACTGCACACCTGGGCACACTAGTTGACAATGGAGTGCCTGCCGAGTTATGCTGGTGGTTACCTGGTTACCTGGTTACCCGATGGCGGCAACGATGGCGATGGCGATGGCGATGCCGATTACTCAACCCCCATTGGCAGCCATTGCCATATGAATGGAAGTGGTGAAAAATGCATGAACTGCGGATTGTATGACAGTCCGAATGTTGCGCCAATTTGTAGGCAATTGACAGTGGCACACCACCCCTCTCCACCCTGGCCGGTTGCCTCTTGCCTGCCACTCTGCTTGCCACACGCTCTTCCCCTGCCATTATCAATTCAAATGTGATTCCCTAAAAAAAATCACAGCTGAAAACAAAGGCACATAAATGTTGGCGATCGACGAATGTTCGGAGATACTCTATAAAATATTGAGGGCGCTCAATTAATGCAAAGTAGTATGAAGAGTATCCGCTAGTCGTTGTTTGTATTTGTAGTTATTGTCATTGATTTTCATTGTTGATTTTTATTATTGTAATGTTTTGTTATGGGCTGTAGTCTGTTGCCTGATTTCGGATTGACATATTTATGGCCAACTACATGAACCCTATAGCCATCTCTCTCTCTCTCTCTCTGTCTGTCTCTTTCTCTCTTTGCCACACTCTGTTTCTGTCTCTATTTGTAAATGTCTTCTTCTACTTGCCACATTTTGCAAATTCTCCCCATTGAGCCACTTTTGCCGTGTTAATTGTTAAAGTTGAAGGCCTGGAAGAATTCGCCTAGCAGTTTAAAATAACTAAGAAAAACAGCCAAGAGCGGCAGCAGCAGGTGGCGCCACATGTGGCAGCTGGCACGATGTCCTAGAGCTCAGGCAAGAAATTCACAACAATTATGACACATCACACAGGCAACACAAGCCGCTGAAATGTTAAGACCTTTAGGGGGTTACACCTAAGCAACTTGGCCAGAAATGTGGCCAATACCAATAGCAACAACAACAGTATCAACAACAACAAAGCCAAGTTATTAGCCGGAAGGCAGCTAGGCCTCGATTAATTACAAATGTTGTTGTTTATGGCACACGACTTCAATACGTATAAATCAATGGCAATGTCGGCCCATAAATAATATACCAAAAAAAAAAAAATCAAAATAAAATACATAAAAAAAATAAACAAGTAGGAAAATGGCAAAACAAAATGGAAAAATGATTTTCCAGTAGACGAAAAGTGTTTTTCCTTCTATTTTTTTTTTAAGACGCGATGAAAGAGTTGACAATTTCGCGTGAGTCGAGCAAAATATGTTTTTTTTTTCTTTACAACCACGGCAGGAATTTATGTGTGCAGCTATAAATTTCTACACACACACACACACACTTGCACACACACACACAGACAGTTGGACACCCACCTGGGCAGCATGCAACATGTTTATGACCGCAACGGCAACGGCAGCAAAAATAATGAAAATGTTTTCCATTTCGATTGGCAATTTCCGCAATTTCTTGCTGCCCCACCTAGTGCTGCTGCCTTGCCACAAATTATTGAAAACGAATGCGCAAATATGTCGCGCCGACAGTTGCCACATTTTGCGGCCAAAAGCCATAACTATTTTTTTTCGATTTGGGCCATATTGTTATAGCCATGTTGCAACGCTGGAAATGCGTCGTCAAGGCTATGCCGATAATTGCCTAATCAGGCAGGCAGCCACGTGATAACAGCAGAGACTGGGCCAACCTTTTGGGCCAATCATCAGTTGTTGCTGCTGTGGCTGCCACAAAAGGCCGCAGCACAAAATGGTGGACAAGAGACTTTGTGAAATTTTTTGTTGTTTTTGTTGTTTTCAGCTGGCTGCAAAAAGTTGCTGAAGATGTTGGCCAAAGTTGTTGCTGTTGTTGTTGTTGTCTGTTGTTGAAATTGAACAATGCCACTCAAAAAGTTAAAGTTCTGTGGGTCAGTAGAATTTTCTCAGGCCAGGCTATAAGCAACTGATACCGACTGGCCAACAGACTGACTCCTCTCATCGACAACAGCAACAACAACAAAAATTGTGGCGAAGACATCTTGAGTTGGCTACGCATGCC
This sequence comes from Drosophila quadrilineata, assembly GCA_018150725.1. NCBI lineage: Eukaryota > Metazoa > Arthropoda > Insecta > Diptera > Drosophilidae > Drosophila > Drosophila quadrilineata. Next base: position 6,053,184 of record JAECWN010000407.1, read on the forward strand.
CAGGAGAGGAGCTGCTTGGGGTGCTCCAGGCATGCATGTGGAGTACTAATGAAACCATAAAAATCAAACCGCAGAGCATGGGAGAAACAGAAGAGAGAAAGAGAAGAGTATGAGAGAGAGAGAGAGAGAGAGAGAGAAGAAGAGCTAGAGAAAGAGAGAGCCAGAGAGATCTCTTGATGCTGAGAAAGAAGTTACTTTTGGGCTTACAACTTGGCCAACAACTTGAAGTATGTGAGTTGTCTGTTGTTGCCTGTTGCTGCTTCTTCTAGCTGTCTCCTCTGATTGTGCTTCTTCTTCTTGATGTTGTTGTTATTGTTGTTGTTGACCGGGGCAGGGCCTTAATGTTGACCACAAAATGACTTACACGAGAATCGCCGTCGTCGTCATCATCATCGTCGTCGTCGTCGTCTTCAGACAACAAAAGACAACTTGAGTTGACTTGGACTTGGAGTCGTTGTCGGAGTTGTGGCAGACACGTATGTTGCATGCAAATAATTACTAGCAAGCGGGAGAATTCTCTCATTCTACAATGGAACTGTAGCATACTACTATCATATATGTATGTATGTATGATAAGTTGTCTTTTGGTGGAAGATGCCTCAACATTTCCTGCATACACACAATCATAACATATTTAAGTGAAACTCTGTCAAAATCATAAGCCAAGCACGAGGAAACTGACTTGCAACAAAAACTGACATCAACAACAACAACAACAAGTTTCAGCTACAACAACATTTAGCTATATTTAAGTAACATTCTTAGCTACATTTGACACCGCAAATTAGACTTAATTACTGAGAACAGAGAATTCTCTAGGCGAACTCCCACCAAGCAGCTAACTATAGCTATCTCTGTTTGCCACTTCTCTCCCTCTCTCTCACAAATTGAGGCTAATTTGTGTATTTATGACTTTCACACACACTCACGAGATTCCCAACCAAAAAATAAAAAAAAAAATGTGTCATAATTTTCACTTTTTTTCGGGTTGTTGTTGCTGCTGCCCCAACAACTTTTGTCACAGTTCTTGGCTTTAACTTTTGCTTTCCGACTGACATAATTTTTGGCGCAGTTTTTGGGATTACAATTTTACCTTTTTTTTATATTTTTTTTTTAATTTTTATTTTTTTTTTTAATTTTTTTTATTTTTTTTGAGGCGCAGTTTTGTGGCACGCAACGGGGCAACAATTTTGCATGCCACCAGCTGCAAATGGCAGCGTGGGTGTGGCAGCAGCTTTTGTCGCCTGTTGCAATTAAGGCAAGAGACAGTGTGAGGAAAGCGAGAGTGAAAGAGACAGACAAACAGAGCTCATCCTGTCTACATATGTACATATAAATATAAATATATATATATATATAAATAAATGTTATTCCCTTTGCCACATCAATGCATAATTTACAAGTCACGTGTGTATGAAATTGAAACAAAATGCGCATAAATTTTTATTTATATATATATTTTGTTTTTTTTTTCTTAATTTTGTTTTTTTTTTTTCAAACATGCAACACGTTGTGTCTGAGTGTGTGTGTGTGTGTGTGTGTGTGAGGGGCTTGTCTTGCCAGCGGCATTTAATATTAATGAGTTATAGCACATAGCCTATATGTTTGACGATGCGTCTGCCATTGTTGTTGTTGTTGCCGTCTTGTGTCTTGTGGCAAGTCTAGGCTGTGGCAGCGGCAGCGGCAACAGCAACAGCAACAGCGTGTTCACTTCTCTGTCCTTTTTGCCATGTTTGCCGTGTTGAGAGTTGCATTTAGTTGCAGGCTCTTAAAATGCGCGACGATGACTGCACTACATGCTCAAGTGCCCCACAACAACAAGAAGGAGAAGAAGAAGAAGAATTGTTGTTGCAACATAAAGTGTTGTTGTTGCTGTTGTTGTTGTTGTGTTGGCCTCGCTTTTCGCTGACTGAGTGACGTACGTTGGGTAGGCGCGACAGGCGGGACAGGACAGGACAGGACAGGACAGCTCTACATGGGCTGCCATTAAAGGATGTGGCCTGGCAGCTAGTACTTGCCCCATCACTTTGCGTCTCCTTGCGTCGTGTATCGCTGGCAATGCCCATGTGAGGCACGGATGCTGCTGCAGGGCCACAACAACAACAGCAACAAAGTCTTGTCTTGACTTGCCTCGTTTCGATTTCTATTTTGCTGTTTATTAATGCAGCAAGCTACAGCTCAACACACCCAGCAAACTATAAGTGTAACACCCCCTGCCCCTCCCTCCCCCAGTAGTTAGTTGGCACTAGTCGTACCCCTTCCTCTGAAGCCATGCCCCGCCTGCAGCTGTACGCATTTTAACTAAGTCATTTCCGTGACATACTTTGGGGGACCCCGTATAACTTTTACTTGTCGGCTGAGTTTCATCGATTACGTACGATATACGATATATAGATACCATATATATAAATATATATATGTGGCTGTTGCTGCCCCTGGCCACGGATGACATTAACCCAGGGTCCAGTGCGGTTACAAGCCCAATGTATATGGCCATTAATAAAGCAATTGGCAATTGGCGGCAGCGCGAGTTGAGGGAAATCGGAGCAGACAAATCTATAAAGCAATTAGAACAGATCGCAGTTGGCTTCAGGGCGGATAATGTCTGTCCATCCGTCTGTCCGCCAGTCTATCTGTCTGTCTGTCTGTCTGTCTATCTGACTCGTATTAAAATGGAAAACCTGCGTGCATATAGCGAAGCTGGAAATACAGCCATTAGCAGCGAGGGTTGCCACAGCTTTATTGACAGAGTAAGCTACAAATTTCTCTTAAAATGTAGAAAGATTTCAAAGTAAGAGAAAATTAGGTAGAATTTAACAAAAAAAATATAGAAATATTGGCATATGAAAAATTTAATGATAATTTGTAGGGATATTTTATTGAAAAATCGTAAATATTCAATTTTATTTCTGTTTTTTCATGAATTTGTATAGTTGGTTATCCTAAATTGAATTCTAACTTGTCTTCAAATGATTCAATTTTGTTTATTCCATCTTTGATAAAGTCTTGTTAATTATGTAAATTTTCTAATGGAAGAAATATAAAAAGATAATTTAATAACATATGAAAAAATGTTATATATCAATGAAAAAATGTTATATATCCATGAAAGCTATTTATTCATATTTCAAGTAAGTTTTATGTAACAAAATATGAGAAGGGAAAACTATTATTTTTTAAATATTTTTTTTTTTAATTTTTATGTATCAAATTAAGGGAAGGAGATGATATTTTCATTAATATTTTTTTACATTTTTTAACATTTTATTTTTTAATTTTAATACTTAATTTCTCTTTAAATTCGTTTATATTAAGTTTACTAGCAAAGCATTTTTATTGAAAATTTATTCTCTCCATGTTTTTAATAAGCGAGGAACTGCTTGAGCCACCCTCGCTGCTAACTAACTGACTTTACAAAGTGGAAATCTATTTCCTTCAACTGGCACGACAACTCGGCTCAGACTTGAAGAGTGAATTTTTTGTTTTTTTTTTCTCTTATGCTGGTTTTTGTAGATCTGTCAGGCTGTGGCAAAGTCGAAATGGAAACCGTTTGCCAGTTTGCAACACTGTCACTGCTCCAAGTGCAACTGCAACTGCAACTGCAACTGCCACTGCCACTGCAATGGCAACGGCAACTCCTACTTCGTCTACGTCTAAGAGTGCGACAACACAACTTGAACGAGAACGACAACGGCAACGACTTTGGCAACTGCTACGGGGCAGCGTGGCAACGTGGCAACATCAACTTGCCACAGCTCGATTGCCGGCGCTGTTTGTCAGCGGCTGTCGTCGATAAGCACTTTTGCCGCGTTGTAATTGACACAATTTGAATTTATACTTGCATACAGACATACATCTATCTACAAACATACATGCATACATACATATGTATGTATCTATGCTTTTGTGGAGTGCCCCCTTCTTGGCCAGGTGACTAACTCCATACGAAATCCTGCCATTTTGCTTGACTTACTTGTCCTTGGCTGTCGCGGCACATTAATCATCCATCCCCCAAGCCCAATCGCTGTGGTTTTCTCGGGTGTGGCAGCCACTTCGACAACGAGTCTCAATCTCTCAGTCTCAGTGTATTTCTTTTTTTTTTTTTGTTTCTTGAATTTTTGGGGCCAATTGCCGCATATATTTGCATGCAGCAAGCCAATGCCACATGCCACACACACACACACAACCATGTCCACATCCATGTCTCTGCGTCTTCCTCTGCAACTTCAACTGATTAGCTACGTAATTTGTATATTAATTAGCAGCGTGGGAGAACAAACAGATTGCCGTAAAACTAACATAGATTGTCAGACAGACACTCAGTCAGTCAGTCAGTCAGAGAGACAGTCCGTCATATAGTCTCACTCTTTCTCTCTCTCCCTCTCAGTGCCTGTTGGCCAACCTTTCACTTGGCCAGGCTATAAATTTCATGGATGAGTTGCCGAAACAATGCGGATGTAAATGAGGAACAGCGCGGGGCGGCAATGTTGTTGTGGCAAAGGGCACTGTGTCAGCTGGAGAAAGATGCAGATAGAGAAGGAGAGAAAGAGAGAAAGAGAGAGAAAAAAAGGGAGAGAAGAGCAGGCCAGTTGGAGAGCTGGCTGGTCTAGGCCTGGTCAACACACAATCGATATGAAAACATTTTCAAGTTCGAACTTCGACTCGCTGCGAGGAGACTTCTCCCCTCATGAGAAGTGTGGAGGGTGGTGGGAGAGGGGGGTTCTAAGCAAGCGTGAAACATTAGTGCGGCCAGTTAATTTGTAACAATTGAATTGAGCCAAGAGTGGCGTTGCTTTTGGCCAAGTTTGGCGCTGGCATCATCATATGAGCGACGGCAGGTAAAAGGCAAAAGTGGCCGAATAGAAAGGTGTTAAATTGGCAACAGTTCAAAACGGAGCGCTTCGAGTGGGCGTGGGCAACACAGCTAGAGGGCGTGCCACAACAACAACAACTAGAATAACAAAAGAAAACGTTACAAAAAGGTCATTAACTTTGGTTCTGCTACGATCATACAAAATATATATGTACATACCTATGTATATATTGAAATCAAATCGAATCAAATCAAAATGAAGTTGAAGCTTCAACTGAAAGACTGTGGGGCCACCGTGCAGCTCTCTTGGCCATTATGATCACAATTAAGTGTACCAACTGTCGATCAAATGCGAAGTGAAAGTGTCAAATTTCTGACAGCCAACTGTCACATGTTCCACACAATTGTGCGGCCACAATGGGTTAAGTGTTGTCTTTTTGGCCAGCAAGTGTTGGACATTTACTTTCCATCAACTGGAGTGCCCAAATTCTAAAGATTTTATTCAGCAGCGAAACATTCGAGAAGTGAAAGAGTGAATACTATCACATAGTACATATACTCGGAAGCTTTTTGGCTAACTTTAATAACTTGGAAGTCTACAAGGCACCAATATTCAAGAAAATTCATATTTTGCCATTTTTATTTTAAATTTTTGGCCTCATTTGCTTAAGAATTGGTCGAAATTAAGTCCGGTATAGTTTTTAATGCATATTTTGATGTCAGAAATTTATTAGGCACAAAAAATTCCAATTCCAAGATTTTCACATTTTTTGACTTCTTATCAAGGGGTTAGTATGGAAAAACGAGGATGATTAGTCCAAAATTTAAAAGTACGAACATGAAGACATTTTTGATGCAGTTTTAAAATAGTATCAAAACCATTCAAAGAACTGCAAAAATTTTGAAAATCGCTTGATTTTTGGCCAAGTAATAGCAGATTGAAATTTTATAGTTTCAACAAACGCCATTTTGAGCGTATATTTTCATATTTTTGGCCACATTTTCTAAAATCTTTGTTTAAATTAGGTCAAGTAAGATTTTCTATGCAGACTATGATGTCAGAAATAGATCTTCCGAAAATTGTTGATGTGGCTAGAGTTCTGGTAAAGTTATAGCTCCTCAAAATCAGGGAGATTATCACTTTTCGATTTTTGACCATTTTTTCACTTTTTTGGTCATATTTTCTAAAATATTGGTCCAAATCAACTATGGTAAAGTTTTTGATACATATTTTGATGCTGAAAATCGATTGGGCACAAAAAATTACGATTCTAAAATGTTTACATTTTTTGACTTTTTAGCAAGGGGTTGGTATGGAAAATTGACCAAAATTGGTCCGAAATTTAAAAGTGCCAAAATGAAGAAATTTTTGATGCAGTTTAAAAATAGTATCAAAACCATTCACAAAACTGCAAAAAATTTGAAAATCGGTTAATTTATTACAAAGTTATGGTAGTTCAAAGTTTTCAATGTACTAAAAATTACCATTTTGAATCTAGTTTTTCACCTTTTTGACGATATTTTCTATAATATTTGTTCAAATTATATCAAGTAAGAATTTTTATGCACATTATGATGTCAGAAATAGATCTACTAAAAATTTTGAGAGTCTCTAGAATTTACGCTAAGATATGGCTGCTCAAAGGCAGGGAGATTTTTATTTTTTTCAATTTTGACCATTTTTTTAAAATTTTCGGCCATATTTTGTAAAATATTGGTCCAAATCAACTGCGATAAAGTTTTTTTTATACATATTTTGGTGACGAAAATCGATTAAACACAAAAAATTCCGATTGTAAAATTTTCAAGTTTTTCGACTTTTAAGTAAGGGGTTAGTATGGAAAATTGACCAAAATTTAAAAGTGTCAAAATGAAGAAATTTTTGATGCAGTTTAAAAATAGTATCAAAACCATTCACAGAACTGCAAAAATTTTGAAATTCGCTTGATTTTTGAGAAAGTTATGGCATTCCAAAATGTAGAAATACGCCTTCCTACGAAAACTCTCATTCTGACATGAATTTTGTTTGTTTTTTTTTTATTTATTTTATGATTTGTGAAATTATTTAAAATTTTGAAATGTTCTACAAATTTATTAATTCACTACTATACAATAACATTATTTATTTTCTTTACAGTTATCAAACATTTTTGATTCTCTTTTAATTTAAAGGGTAAGTGACCCCTATAAATTTTTATTGTTTAATCCACATATTTTTGGGTAATATTTTTGCATCTCATAAAATATTTGGGTTGCGTTTTGGCACATAAATTGTCGGTCAATTGTATTGCAGCTGTTAGAGGGTATCTTAAGCCTTATGAATACACGCATTTAAGCCACATTTTGGCAAACATTTTATGGGCCATGTAAGCCATGTTTTTTTTTTTGTGTTTTGTGTGTTTTGTTTTATTTAAGCCAATTGATTTGGCTGATTGGTTGCGCATTTTCCATTAGGCAAATTGCCAAAAATACTATATGTATGAAATAAAAATGAAACCAAAACGCAGCATAGATATAGATGGCGCTTTTGTGCTGCCACGCCCTTAATGCAACACTCGTATATATGTGTGTGTGTGATTTCAATTTGATTTCGTTTCGTTTCTTTTCTGCTTGTGTTGAGTTATTTATGCGCATTTTTAAGCTTGTTATTTTTTAATCTCGCGCCCTTTTTGAGCGAGTGTGAGTGTGTATATGTGTGTGTATGAGTGTGTGTTGCATGTATGTAACTGTGTACACCCCCCGCAATGGAGCTTTGGCAATTATATATATATTTTTTTTTGGGCTGTCTGGAAAGAGGGTGTGAGCGGAGGAATCTTGTCTTATTTTATCTTGGCTGTGTCCAGCTCCCCTCTCTCCCTTCTCACCATGCCTCAACACCCTCCGCCCCCTCACACCCTTGCTGCCTGCTGTCTTTGTTACGCGCTTGTTTATGTATTTTTAATGAAATATGCTTTCAACACGTTGCAAGGCATCCCCAACAAACGAGAAATGAGGGGAAAACGAAAAATTTGAAATTGAAATTGATTTTTCACATACAAATTAATCAAGTTCTCGTTTTCGACCCAGTTTACAATTAAAATTATGACAGGCTCTTTCGACTTTTGTTTCCGCTTTTGCGGCCCCCAGTGGAAACTTAATTAAAAATTAATATTTAATATGCCGCATGCTGTGTGTGGCAAACCGGGCCTAAAAACATACATACATATCCCAAACCGCAACAACTTCAACTTCAACTTCAACTACAACTATTGCCAAGTTAATTTAGCATTGATTAATGAGAAACACTTGAATACTTATTTGGGTCACTAACCCGACACTGCCTCCAGTATCTGTCCAGTGACTGTCTGCCTGTCGCAACTTGAAGTCTGCTGTCAATACAATTTGGAGTCGACGATGTGACAACTCTGCCAGCGGCTGCTGCCACGCCACTCCATGCCGCGCCACGCCTGCCACAAGTTGTCTTCCACTTCATGTGCAGATGCATACATGCTCTTTAGCATATAAATCAAGGCATTGTACGAACTTGCTGCAGGCTCAAAAAAAAAAACTATTATATATATATATATATCTATAACTCTTATAATAAAGACATGTTGGATCACGTCGACAACGCCCGCGCTGTGCGGCGACTCCAGCTGTGGCAAGCATCGCTAGCTAGCTGTGGCAAGCCAATCAGCGCTCGAAACTAAATCAAAAATCATAAAAGAAAACCAACAAAAAATATGAGAGATATCTGCATATCACAGATGGAATTGCACACATGATGGGTTTTGAGAGCACAACTTGCAACAGAGAGAGATAGACAACGAGCGAAAGAGAGAGAGAGAGCGAGAGAGAGAGCTGATCGCCATCATCATCTATGCGAGCTTTGTCGTTTATAAATAAAATTTGCATAAATTTAATAAACCCTCTAGTTGTCAGTTTTTTGTTTCCTATTCCTATTCCTTTTATTATTATTATACATTTTTTTCCTTTATTTTTTTTGTGGCCAGAAAAGGCAGCATATCTTGGCGCACTTGTTAGTTGCATGCTGCCTGTGGCAGTGGCAGTGGCAGGCAGATTTGTGATTTACCGATTTACCGGTAAAGCGGTTTGTCACAAAACGCCGTTGTCTCACCCAAAGACCCATAAATAACCCAATGCCCATGTCACAAATAATGATGACAACACACACACAGTCACACACACTCACACACACTCATACACATGGAATTGACTTGCCACAGTATGATACCTTCCACTCAGAAGACTATCCTGTCTATGCATCCACAATTGTTGCCACAGGGCATAATGCATTTGGCTGTTCTGCGGCTATTTCTGGCCAAGCGGCACGTTCTCATCATGTTGCACGCATAAATCGCAACGGCATGGCCATAGAGACATGCCACAGACTGCTGCACCTTGTTAACAACAGCAGCCAGCTGACAATGGGCAACACCAGAGAGTTGTGGCAAGCCTTAAAAGTTGACTTGAATTCACATCTTTCACCTTAAAAAAGGCCGTTAAAATGGTTTTTTTCTCAGATTTTAATTAAGAAAAAATATATATACTGTAAATAGAAACTTCAAATATGAAAAACACATTTTTACCGCCTTTTTAATGTATTTGCTCCACTGTCAGTGGCAACATTTGGCATCTCATTTATTTTTCCTTTGTAAATATATATATATTTTTTTCTTATTTTATTTCTCTTGAACTTTTATGTTATTTGCTCCACTGTCAGAAATGCTGCCTTTACTATCTCATTTAATTTTTCTATTTTACATTTTTTTTTGTGTTTCTTTTTCCATTTTTTATTTAGTTTGGAGTGCAATGCTCTCTAAATCATCTAATGTATAAATATTTGTGCAATGCCACAATAGCGACTTCCTGGTTAAGGCAAAGTGCGGCCACAAATTAATGTCAAAGTCAAATGAAAATGGCATTTGGCAAGACGCCGCCAGGCCAAGTCACACTCTTCGTCCCTCTACACCCCTGCCCAACCCCCCCTCTTCGTTTGGCTTGGAAATCTCAGCTGGTTTTGAAGTTGCAGCCAAAGTCACGCCATAAATTTTGCGCTGCGAAAAAATGACAGAAATGCGTTTATTGACCAAATGCGCGCAGCAGCTCATCGATTACGAGGCTAAGACATACATGGCCTAAGCCTAAGAGTAGCATCTGATGGCATTTGAGGGAGGACGGGGGGGGGGGGGCATGCAGCATGTTGCACTGCAAGTGAGACTGCCTTGACCATTGCCGTTGTGGCCGTTGTTGTCGTTTGCTATTTGACTTGCCTTTTGGGAAATGCCGTTTGTGGCACAGACACAAAACACACACTCACACACAACATACACACACACACACATTCACACACACATACTATTACAAAAAAACCGCACACACATGTACACAACTTCAGCAACTACACTCTTGGCAGCTTCACATGTCGTATACGTAATAATGTTGTGTATATGTTGGCCATTTGTGTTGTGTCTTGTTTTCTTGCTGTTGTTGCTGCTGTTGTTGTTGTTGTTGTCGCTATTTTGTTGCAACTGCAGTTGCAATGCGTCGCGCATAAATAAATTAAATGTAATATCAAATATATCGCTTGCAATTTATTTTTAAACATTTCCTCTATGCAAAATGAGCCGTGAGTTGTGAGTTGTGATTTGGCGGCCTTACAGCTAAATGACACTCAAATTTTGGCTTGAATTGGCTGTAATCAATTTTTAAGTGTTTTATCTGCAATTCTTGAAGTGCAGCTTAATAATAATTAATAATTGATTGCCGGTTTTTAGCTAGATTTTAGCTAAATATATTTTTATAGCTTTGGCTGTTTAGCTTAACAATATTTAATTTAGCTAGATTTTAGCTATATCTATTTTTGTAGATTTAGCCGCTTAGTCAACTCTACTCCCAAATTAAATTCTATTTAGAATTCTAGATTAACGATGTAACAATATGTAACTTTCTAAATTCTTCAACTAAATCCAATTTTTTTTTATATATTTTGTATATATTATTATTAAAATTCTTCTTCATTTTTTACTAATATGCTTAAGTATAAAATAATATAAAAACAGTGGATCTTCCCTAACAAAAATCTTATAGGATTATTAGAACAAATTTCGAATTTTTATTTCTAAAGAATTTTCTTTTGTTGGATTTGCTTTAAAATTAAATTATAATTTTAATTTGTTTATTATTATGATTACAAAAATGATCAATTGCTTTTAAACATTATCCCTCTCATCTTTAAACCAGTTTTCATATATGTAGTTCACTAGCTGACAAATGTCTCGTCGTGACACTTTGGCTATTTCCTGGCTAATTTGCCAGCACTGTCCGCAGCACATGCAAAAACGTGTCCGCGCTGCGACAATCCTGACTGGCAGCCAACTGCCCCGCTCCCCATACCCCCTGCCTGCCTGACTGCTGCCCTCAGTTGCTTGCCACATTACCCCGCACCTAATGTACTCCCCCCTCCCCCCTCTTGCCTGCTGCTGCCACATAGTCATTCCAACCTGTCTGTCTCTATGTGTCTAACTAGCCAACTCTTTAGCGCATATTTTTTGGCCATGCTGAGCGCTAAATGTGTGTTACTTCCGAGCATAAGAGCAAGAAGAAGATGATGCAGAGTAGAGAGTCGTGAGCGGCTGCTTGCCACACAATGTTGCACGCTGCTGGCTGATGGCCTGGCAACATGTGACAGGTAACAAGGCAGGCAGCCGCGTCTAATGCATGATTTATAGTAAAATATTTATTTTACTGTTAAGTAGATGCTGCAGTCAGACACGAGTCGCATCTGCAACGAGGAGTTGGAGTTGGGGTTGGGTGGGTGCCACAAACTGTTAGTATGTATGTACAGGTTGCAAGTACACGAGTGGCAGTGGCAGTGGCAGTGTCTTTCTTATCAGCATGTATGCAAAAGTCTAACTGTTGTTTTGTTTTTTCTTCCGTTTTTCCTGTTACTTTTGCTTCTGGATTTTTTTCTTTTTCTTTTTCTTTCTTCTTTTTTTTTGGTTTGGTTTTGCTTTGGCTTCTGGCTAATGTCACTCATACGACACGTTGTGCGGAGTAGATAAAATATTTATGTCAAATGCGGTTCATATAAATCAAATGCTATCAGCTGACTTGACCCCCATGCCCCAAGTAGTTGCAGCAGCAGCAGCAGCAGCATCATCAGCGGTTTTATGGCTTTTCAATAAGCGTGTCAAGCATAAATCATCATACCCCAAGCACAAATACTACATATGTATATATACAATACTTATCTCAATCTGTTTTGTCGAGAGTGGCTGTGAGTCTACAGTGGGTAGCACAAGTCTTTTCACTCGCAGCGCAAATTAAGCCAAGCGCTCTTCAACACAGAAATTATGACAAGCTGCCAGCGAAGGCAACAAAAATTCTTGATAAGCATCGCCATCGATTTTGCATGACTACTTTCTCGCTCCCCCCCCACCCTCTCTTTCTATCTATATCTCTCTCTCTCCCTCTCTCTGTCTCTCTCTCTGAGTGGTTGAAAAGCTTTTGGCTTAAACAAAAGTGTCATAAATCTTGCAGGTCGACACAAAAGAACTTGACACAGTGAAATAAATACGCAGTACCACAAGTTGCAAGCAGACAAAAGCCCAGGCTCAAAGTCAACCCATCTCTCTCTCTCTCTCTCTCTATCTCTGTCTCGCTCTCCCTCTCTTTCGCTCTCTCTAGTCAGCTAGTCGTGCAAAAAGGATACTAATGCACGTAATACGTTCCACTTGAATTGATAACAAAGGAGCTCTGCTCATGTGGCCCAGACCAGAGTCATCTCTCAGCTCAGCTCAGCCCACGTCAGTTGGCCATATGGCCATGGAAACTAGAAATCTGAGCTCGGCCTGTTCTCCAACTGAACTGCATACGAATCACATTCTGATTCAGAGCAAGTGCGGCTAGCTTTGCAGTCTATTAACCAGACAAAGCCGCACAGAGTCAAAAGTCTTTTGTCAACTGCGCACAGTGGGCCTAAGCATCATCTAAATATTGAGGAATGAAAAAGGCTATGTGACTGAGGGGAATAATTTTTAACTTTTTTGTTCCACTAATTTTATTGCATAATTAATTTAAATTCTTTTGGCATAAATTTAAAATTTTTTTTTTTTTTTATAAAATTGCTCTCTTCTACTGTACCGCTCTTGATAAATATGTTTGGAGGCGGACAACGACAGGGGATTTCCTGTGACAGACCGCGATAACCCAACGTCAACGTCAACGACAACGACAACGAACTCTTAGCGCAAATTACGAGCTAAAAAATGGTTAAGAAAATGCCAAAATTGCGACGGCCTAAAATTTGTTTGTTGTGTGGATTTTTTTTTTCATTTTACTTTTTTTTTTGGGCAAAACAAAACGCAAAAGGCGCGACTGGCCAAATGAAAATGAAAAGAAGATTAATGACAAACGACAAATTGCGTTCAATGTCGCATTAATTGAGGCAATGAGCGCATGAATAAATGCATGAATTTACAACAACTACAGCAACAATAAAAAACAATGACAAGTCAAATGAATTCTACCAAAAAGCTCGGCATTTAAGCCAAAATCCAAATGCGCCTCGAAGGTCGCTTACATGATTTTTATAATATTTTTTATTTATCTTTTTTTTTTGCCCATGATCAACTGAAGATTTGACAATGCGAATCGAGCTGATGACTCTTAAAGTCCCAGATTCTTTGGCATTATATAATCAGTCTGTATATATATTTCGCAGATGATTTAACAACTGCAAAGCTTGCGTAACATTTTAGATAAAATCATAAAAAAAATAATAATAATTACAAAAAAAAAAAACTAAAATTAAATAGTGAATTATGCGATTGCTAAAAGCAAATTAAACATAAATTCCGAATGATAAGTTGCTAATTGTAGAAAAAAATCAAGAAAATTTCGGAGGCAACAGAACACCAAATCACAACAATTTATTACTGTGAAATGCTTTGATAATCATCTAAAAGATTTAACAATTATGCGAGTAATATTTCATAAATAAATTATCATTCGTCTGCATAAAAAAAAAATTACATCTAAGATGTATAAAGATACTAAACATGCTGGAATAAAGAAAATGCTAATTCTAGAAACTCTAAAATGGCTATAATACATAGGGGGTTCCGGTTTTAGGACATATTTTTTAAAATATTGCTCAAAATCAACAGTTTTAAATTTTTTTTTATAAATTTTAATACCAAAAATCGATAAAGCAAAAAAATCGATTACAAAACTTTCACATTTTTTGTCTTTTGATAAGTAGTTATTGTAAAAAACTACATTGGTCCAAGACTTAAAAGTGCCAAAATGAAGATGCAGTTTAAAAATAGTATCAAAATTATTCACAAAACTGCAAAAATTTTGAAAATTGGTTAATTTATTACAAAGTTATGGTAGTTCAAAGTTTTCACTGTACCAAAAATTGCCATTTTGAATCAATTTTTTCACCTTTTTGGCGATATTTTCTAAAATAATTGTGCAAATTAAATCAAGTATGGTTTTTAATGCACATTATGATGTCAGAAATATATCTACTAAAAATTTTGACACCTCTAGAGTTTACTGCTCAAAGGCAGGGAGATTGTTATTTTTTACGATTTTGACCATTTTTTCAGTTTTTTGGCCATATTTTCTAAAATATTGGTCCAAATCGACTACTATAAAGTTTTTTATACATATTTTGATGCCGAAAATCGATTAAACACAAAAAATTTCGATTCGAAAATTTTTTAAGTTTTTTGACTTTTAAGCAAGGGGTTAGTGTGGAAAATAGACCAAAATTGGTCCAAAATTTAAAAGTGTCAAAATAAAGAAATTTTTGATGCAGTTTAAAAATAGTATCAAAACCATTCACAAAACTGGAAAAATTTTGAAAATCGGTTAATTTATTACAAAGTTAAGGTAGTTCAAAGTTTTCACTGTACAAAAAATTGCCATTTTGAATATATTTTTTCACCTTTTTGACTATATTTTCTAAAATATTTGTTCAAATTATATCAAGTAAGGATTTTTATGCACATTATGATGTCAGAAATAGACCTACTAAAAATTTGTAGAGTCTTTAGAGTTTACGCTAAGATATGGCTGCTCAAAGGCAGGGAGATTGTTATTTTTTACGATTTTGACCATTTTTTCAGTTTTTTGGCCATATTTTCTAAAATATTGGTCCAAATCGACTACTATAAAGTTTTTTATACATATTTTGATGCCGAAAATCGATTAAACACAAAAAATTTCGATTCGAAAATTTTTAGATTTTTTGACAAGGGGTTAGTATGGAAAATAGACCAAAATTGGTCCAAAATATAAAAGTGTCAAAATGAAGAAATTTTTGATGCAGTTTAAAAATGGTATCAAAACCATTTACAAAACTGCAAAAATTTTGAAAATCGGTTTATTTATTACAAAGTTATGGTAGTTCAAAGTTTTCAATGTACCAAAAATTGCCATTTTGAATATATTTTTTCACCTTTTTGACGATATTTTCTAAAATATTTGTTTAAATTATATCAAGTAAGGATTTTTATGCACATTATGATGTACGAAATAGATCTACTAAAAATTATGAGAGTCTCTAGAGCTTACGCTAAGATATGGCTGCTCAAAGGCAGGGAGATTTTTATTTTTTTCGAAATTTGACCATTTTTTCAGTTTTTTGGCCATATTTTCTAAAATATTGGTCCAAATCGACTACTATGAAGTTTTTTATACATATTTAGATGCCGAAAATCGATTAAACTCAAAAAATTCCGATTCTAAAATTTTGAAGTTTTTTGACTTTTAAGCAAGGGGTTAGTAGGGAAAATTGATAAAAATTGGTCCGAAATTTAAAAATGCCAAAATGAAGAAATTTTTGATGCAGTTTAAAAATGGTATCAAAACCATTTACAAAACTGCAAAAATTTTGAAAATCGGTTAATTTATTACAAAGTTATGGTAGTTCAAAGATTTCACTGTACCAAAAATTGCCATTTTGAATCTATTTTTTCACCTTTTTGACGATATTTTCTAAAATATTTGTTTAAAGTATATCAAGTAAGGATTTTTATGCACATTATGATGAACGAAATAGATCTACTAAAAATTATGAGAGTCTCTAGAGCTTACGCTAAGATATGGCTGCTCAAAGGCAGGGAGATTTTTATTTTTTTCGAAAATTGATCATTTTTCAGTTTTTTGGCCATATTTTGTAAAATATTGGTCCAAATCAACTGCGATAAAGTTTTTTATACATATTTTGATGCCGAAAATCGATTAAACACAAAAAATTTCGATTCTAAAATTTTAAGATTTTTTGACTTTTAAGTAAGGGGTTAGTAGGGTAAATTGATTAAAGTTGGTCCGAAATTTAAAAGTGCCAAAATTAAGAAATTTTTGATGCAGTTTAAAAATGGTATCAAAACCATTTACAAAACTGCAAAAATTTTGAAAATCGGTAAATTTTTGACCAAGTTACTGTAGTCCGAAATTATGAAAGTACCATAAAAAGCGTTTTATAAACTATTTGAACACCTTTTTGGCGATATATTTAAGAATGTTTGTTCAAATTAAGTCATGTAAGATTTTCTATGCAGATTATGGTGTTAGAAAAACACCCAGTAAAAATGTAATGAATTTTTAGAGATTTGGCAAAGTTATTAAGAAAGTGATGCGGAAGCGCATTGTGCTTAGTAACCATATAGAGAAGGTACAGATAGTTTTCGAGAGATGCTTGATAATTACTTGAGTAATAATATTTTATGCAAGCAATTATGATGTCCGCATAACCGTAAATAAAGAATATTAAAAATATTTTTAATGAATAATGGTAATTGATGTTAAAAATAAAAATGAAATATTAAAAACAAATAATTAACAATTAAATAAACATTCCATAATCAGCAGCTGAGTTAATAGATGAAAACAAAATAAATGATGATGCAAAGAAAACAAACATTATAAACAATTGCAAGAATCAATGAATAATTGGCAAGCATAAGTGAATCCCCTAGAAATAAGTATGGGGTTAACTAATCGGACTACTTAACGCTCAATGGGTTAAGGTCGATATATATTTATTTATTTATTTATTTATTTTTTGCTGATACAGTTTGTTGCAGTTGCGAAGCAAAAACATTGCCAAGCCCAAAAAAAAATATGAATAAAAAATGTAGAAAAAAAAAAAATCAAATTGAAGAGAAATAGTTGTGGCGCGTGTGGCGATTAAACGGCAGCACACACACTAACACACACCTCGCAAACACACTCACACACACTTCGCACACACACACACTGTGTCTGTCTATTAGGCACATTTATGAGCAAATTACGGGAGCGCCGCCATGGCAAATGGCTTTGGCCATAACGAAGTGAACTGGCCACCCGCCAGCTAGCCAACTTGGCGGGCAGTCGGCCAGTCTTTTAGCCGCAAAATATGAGCTAACCGCCAGCTAATTGCACCACAACATCACATTTCTAGCCGGGATTGGCAGCCCACGTAGACAGTTGAAAGCGGTGGTGGTCGGCTGCGGTTATCCAAAGCCTCTCCTCCCATTCTCGCCGGCTACTTTGTGTCGTTTTGGCAACAAATCAACGCGCCAAACTGTAACATAAAATATTTACATAGCTGCCGCCATACCGCACAGCTCCCCCCTCTTGCTCACTCTCGTGCTGCACTCGTAGCTTTATTTTGTTTATTGCATTTAATTCGCGCATTGTTTGCGCGGCTTTAGATAATTGCAGGCATCAATTGCTGGGTTTGTGTATTGGGTTTTGGTGGATGTTGGAGAGGAGGGAGGTTTGTGTATGGGGTTGGCAGGCTGCAATCGCGCCCACACACAGTGGCAATCAAATTGCCAGGCGCTGACATAGTGGGCGGCTAGCTAGCTAGCTAGCTGGTGGGCGTGTCGGGTCAGTGCACATGCCAAACGAAACCGGGAGAGATTTGCTTATTTTCGTAATTTTTCCTCTCTTCTCTTTTATTTTGTGAGATTTTTTTGTGGGCAGCTTTCATTAAGTTTTCAGCGCTGTATGGGCAAAAATGCCAAGTGCCAAGCGAGTCTATAATCAGCGTCGGTTCGTCCAGCTGTATGTGACTGGTACAGGCTGTCCGTCTGTCTGTCCGTCTGTCCGTCTGTCTGCCTATCTGTCTGTTTGTTTGCATTTCACGCTTGAGCCTATGGCCCCGTGTGTGATTAATCTCCCACGTCATGTGGCATGAGCAGAGCAGGAGGGAGAGACACACACAGACAGAGAGAGGGAGACGAGCGCGCATAATGTACACATAGAACAAATGATTTCCCACTGTTATTGATGATGTGTTGATTAGGTTCTGAAATACAACAGCAGCAACAATCGGACAGCAACACTGACAACAAATTGCGGCCATGTGAATTTCGTGGCAAGTCGAATTGAGTGGAGAGTTGAGTTGAGTTGAGTTGAGTTGAGTTGAGGGCGCCGCAGCCAACGCGTTTCATTATGAATTTCACTTTGAACTCGTGCCGCATGTATGTATATGAATTTTTGGGATAGGACTGCCTGCTGTGTATAGGGTTCTGTTGCAGCAATAATAATAATACAACAACAACAACAACAAACTAACAAAAAAAATATGATAATAATAATAAAACACAAATTGGGTCATGTTTGCTCAAAATATTTTGTTGCAAATTGCAAGAATCATGCAACGCAGCGTGTGTCTAATGAATTGCCACATAGCACTCAAAATGTGCGTATGCGTGTATGTGTGTGTGTATGTGTTGTTGTTGCTCTTTTGTTTCAAATTACAAAGCAAAACTAATGAACAGTCGACATGTGGCACGTTGCACGTTCGCGAATTACGCAAAAGCTGCAATTCGTTAGAAGTTTTCTGCAGCTGCCAGCGGCCTGTCAACTTCAATTCCTTTGCCACATAAATTTATCGAGAAATATGCAACAAGTAAATAATAAAACAAAGAAACGCAACGAGGGCTGTTCAAGAAATTTTCAAGAAATTTGCAAAATAATTACGAACTTAAAGACCATTTTATTTTTAACATTTCTAGATTTAGAAAAATTTAAAAAAAATCAGAATAATAGAAATCTCCTCAAAACTTCCAACTAGGGTTATTCAAGAAACTGTCAATCGAAATAGAAAAATTCTTTTTTTTGTGTTTAGCAAATATTTTTTAATTTGTTAATTTGCTTTTGTTGAAGGACGGGAAACAATCAAATTGTTCAACTTGATTGCACTTTGCATGACAAAAAATTATATTGCAGAGAATTGAATGAGAATTATATGTAAGCGCATAATTTGTGGCATGCCTCGTTGTGCATGATTGTCAAACCGTCAATCAGAGGGGCATTCACCGTTTATTATTTTATCAGCAAAAAAAAAAAAAAAAAAAACAAAACAAAACAAAATAATAAGGAAAAACAGAAAAGAAAACGACGACAAAAAGTCAGCGAAAAGTATGAGCGTCATTTCATGGCAGAGTTGCTCGGCAAATTGTTATGGACTTGGAGGCTGACCACGCCCACACTTAGTGACTGTCAGTCAGCCAGATAGTTGGGCTAATGATCTGACCAATTGTCGCTAAATTAGTGAGACCAACACACACACACACACACACACACATACAGCTATGTGGAGCAGAGCAGGTGAAGCGGTGGGTAAGGGGCAGGGAGAGCACATAAGTGGCCAAGTACTTGGCCAACACCTAAGGCCAATCACATGCGCAGCCAGCTAACGGTAAACACAACACAGCTACAGCAAAAAGAACAGGGAATATAAAGAGTAAAAGATAAAGCAAGAAAGAGGAAGAACTCGAAGAAAGAGATGAAGGCAGAGACTGAGATGGCTATAAGACTATAAGGCTATAAGTTTTACTGCTACAATTGGCAAATTGAAAATTGTGCGCGCTGTTGTGGCAGACGGCGGCAACAGCAACAGCAACAGCAACAGCGACGTCGGCTGTGGCAACCACAAGACACAGTGCAACAAGTGGGTGAAGGGGCGAGGGGAGGCAGAAGCCTTGGCATAGCCCAAAGCTATGCGAGATGCGTTTGACTTTGCCAGCAAATTTTATTTTATTTTTATATACATGTATATATATATATATATATTCTGCATTATTTTTTTGTGTTGCTTGCAACTTGATGATGACTGTGAAGTTGTGGCAGACGTAGCTGCATTTGCAACCACAGCCAGCCACAACATAGACGTTTCAATTTCAAAAACCATTTGGCCAAGGCAGACATTTTAATGAAGCGCTGCAAGTGACGGACGCAGACAGAGATAAACACACACACACAGAGAGAGAGAGAGAGAGGAGATAGAGACAAACTGAGATAACTAAAGGGAGATGGAGAATGCAGTTGTTCCCTCGCTGGCTGGCTATAACGGTGCCTGGCGCAAGTCAAGACACTTACGCACTAATGCAACAGCATTAACTGCTCGTCACCGTCAACGCATGATAAGTTCCCTGGCCGCAAGAAAAACGAAAGACTTAGGCAACGAACTTGCCAGACAAAGTGCGCCCAGCGGCAACGCTGGCAATGGCAAACTGGCAGGCACAGTTAGAGACGTTCTTGAGTGCCACAAATCAAAAACTGTCTACAACTGCTCTCTTCAAATATCTACTCTCTCTCTCTCTCTTTCTCTATCTATCTCACACTATCTCTCTCTCCCACTCACTCTCCCGCCCACTCTTTTAATTGGGGTTTTATTTTTGGGCATAATTGAGAAGCGGCCAGACAAATTGTGGCAAGTAGCCAAACAAATTGCGGGTTCTTTGCCGCATTGTTGTCACTTTCAACTTTCGCTACAGCTTTTGCTCTCGTTTCTACATGTATATATCATATACTATATATCTATATATATTTCTTAGGCTTGTTGTGCTTCAAACTTGACCCTCTTTGTGTTGAACAATCTCAACTCGACTATTTCTAAAAATTACTTCAGGCGCTGCCTCACATACAGACATACATACATACATACATATATATTGTAATTATAATGAAAGATCTGCTGCCCCTCTCCACCGCCCCCCCTGCACCCTCTTTAATCCATGGTCTTGCCCCAATTGATTGCCTTAATAAAGCTCTCATCCGCCGTCTGTTTAGGCGTTAATTTTGGGTTCTACTTGGCGGTCAAATTACACGTTTGTTGCACTTTCTCTCTTCTCAACTCATGCTCTCCCTCGCGTTCTCTTTCTCTTATTTGCTATGTGGGCGTTTGCTCCCCGTGGGCGTGTACACACACACTTAATTGCTATTTAATGCCAAACAAAATTCGATTGCTGCTTACCTTTTCACTCTGTTTTTGCTGTTTTTTTTAATGCGCTGCGAGTCACATTACACTGCAAAAAAATAAAATAATAAAATAATCTTAATTATTTCAACATAATTATACAACTTAATTTAATTCATATTTTTTTTATAATGTATACACTAAATACTTGAAATATACTTGTGTTGCCCACAAATTGAAAAGTTGAATACGTTTTTGTTCAACTTCAACCTCTGCCACAATTGTTAGCTGTCACGCCCACTCGCAGTGTCTGTTGCACGTGCCACAAAACTGTTGCATTGTTTAGCATTTATAGTTTTGTTACAACAGCTGCAGCAGTTCTGTCGAGTTCACCTTATTTTATATATATATTTATATGTTTTTTGTCGATTTTGGGCCACGTCTTGTCTATTTATTGAGTTGCATGCAAATGGCCAAGTGAATTGACTGCAATTGGCTGTGAGTTTTTTGGCCCAAAAAGTGAAAACATTGAAGGCCCACTTTTGCTTTCCTTCAACTTTCAATTGGTGACTTAATTTTCTGTCTGCTGGCAATAAAACCTAATGAAATCGACCAGGCCAACAACAACAACAACCAGCTTATTGTCCACCAGCAATTGTTGAGACAACGAGTCGCTTTTGGCCAAGAAATTATCAAGTGCAGCGCGCTTTTGCCACTTTTACTTTCATTGTTGCTGCTATGGCTGCTGTTGCTGAGATCTTGGCCATTGTTGCCAATGGGCTTATTGTTGCTGTCGTTGGGCAACGCTAACGAACATTTTATGGGCGCACAAGCGCGCTCTGAAAATTTTCACCAAAGCATTTTTCCTTTTAGCAGCAGCTAATGAGTAAAACGCTTTTGGCCAACAGCAACAGCGCCAGCCCCAAAAGATTTCAAAACGATTTGTCTTAAACGCTTTAACATCGATTTGTATGGGAAAATGTTGCTGCATCTTCTACGCCAGATTCACAGCTAAAGTGGAAAGCGAGACTTGCATAAGCAGATTTAGCATACGACGGGTTGGAAGTTCAAAAAAAAAAAAATAAATTAAAAATTAATAAATAAAATTACGAAAAATTCAGCTAATTAAAAAAAAACTAAGACACCAACAAGGAAATCATAAACGAACCTCAGTGGAAAAATAAATTTACATTAAAAAAAATTTTAAATAAAAAAATTCTTCGAAAATCGTAAAATAGCTCAAAATTTAATTTCGTTTAGTAAAAAAAATTAGTAAGTTAACATGAACGGAAGGAAAGTGATAAGAAAAATGAAAATTAAAAATTACAAAATATATATAAATAAAATAAGATGAAAGATAAATAATAAAATAATTAAAAAAATATATAGAAGCAAAATCCTCAAAAAATGGATATGAATAAAAAAAATTTACTTATTGCATAACAAAATAAATTCAAAAATTTAAATCAAATTTAAGAAATTAAGCCCTAATTAAAACAACTAAATTTAACAGAGCTTCCCAAAGTAACAAAAATTGACAAGACATGAAATTACGAACAAAGAAAAAAAAATACGAATTTACAACTTAAATTATGATATCTCACATGACTGAGCTGGCTAGAGTTGCCCTCACATGGCTCACATGGCAGGCAACCCTGAGCAGCGTTCAGTCTGAAAATGTTTCCCATTGAGAACAAAAGCATAAATTGCAAGCAATTGTTGCAACTCGTATTGTTGTTGCTGTTGTTGCTGTTGCTGTGCAGTGGTGCATGGCAAAGGCTGAGCTGTGGGCGGATCGAAGCCAGTCTCGAGGCGTGGCAACATGAGGGCAGGGGGTGAGAGAAGGGGTGGCAGTGGGGCAGGGTTCAGTCTGGGGCCACATGCAAAAATGTTAAATTATCGCGGTTTGATCTCATGCAGAGACCAGAGACCCCGGCATAGACAGCGAGACTGTGGCAGCGTGGCAGCTACTTGTATTAAGTGTAACTTGCAACAACAACAAACACAACAGCAATATCAAAACATGGGAAACCAAGAAACGTATCAATTAGCAAAAGCAAAAGCGAGTGCCGAGCAGGCCTGGCTTAAAACACATAAAGAAACAAAAGCAACTTTAGGCTAACAAAACAAACAGTCGAGAGACGTCAACAGGAATTTCGGAACTCGGAGCGAGCAACATGGCCAAGGCGTTCTTCTGCAGTGAGGATATGGAGCTGTGCCAGCTGGTGTTGCACGAGGAGCACGCCTTCAATTGCCTGTCCGAGGTGGGGCATAGTGGCGGCATGCAGTTCAATAATGTCTACGACGAGGATCGCATCCTGAACAACAACTTCACGAGCAAGCTGATGCTGTGCCACGATCTGATTCGCATTGTGGAGTACCTGGAGAGCCACATGTCCAGTCTGGGCATAGTTCCCGTCTATTACCCCAACGTGGATACGGAGCAGCGTCCACGTGAGTCTCTGCTGCCCAGCTATGAGCAGCAACTGCTGCGCCTCTATGCCGAGATGAAGAGCCTCATGGAGCACTTCAATACGCTGGAGAAGCGCTACTACTACATGGTGGAGAAACGCTTTGTCATCGAGAGCGCTCAGAAGATGCTCGGGTTGGAGGTGGGCATGCATTTCTCGGACAGCGTGCTGCTGGAGCTGCTCAAGGATCAGTCCGAGGAGCTGCCAATGGGCTCCCAACTCAACTACATACTCGGCTCCATACTGGTCACAAAGTTTGCTGCCTTCGAGTTGCTCCTATACCGTCTCTTCGGTCGGAATCTGATAGTGCGACGCGAGGAGATGCCCGAGTTGGTGGTGGATCAATCCTCACAGCAACATGGCCTGGTGCAGAAGTTCGTGGTGCTTCTAATGACCATCTCGGTGACCATTCGTCCCAAGCTACTCAAGTGTTGCAGTGCCTTCCATGTGACCATCTTCGAGTGCCCGGAGACGGCTGGGCAGCGTCAGCTCATGCTGGAGCAGCTGGAGCGGGATATACGCGACATGGATGTGGTGTTGATCGAGACGAGAACTGTGCGGGAGCGTACACTGCATCAGGCGGCTCAGAGTATCTTTCCCATGCGCATCAATCTGCACAAATCCATCAGGATCTACGATCTTCTCAATCGCCTCAGTTATTTGGGCAGCCGGGAACGCCCCAAGCACATGCAGGCGGAGTGCTTTGTGCCCAAGTCGGGGCTGGAGGAGATGCGTGCTACGCTGAAGCGTGGTGCACTGCTGGACAATGAGGAAACCAGCGGTAACCTCTCCGCTCAACCTGTGCTGCTGGTGAAGAATCGGATGAGTCGACAGACGATGCCCTCATACTTCCGGCTGAACAAGTTCACGCGTGGTTTCCAGAATCTCATCGAATCCTACGGCCTCTCGGAATACAAAGAACGTAATCCGGCTCCATATTCCATCATCACATTTCCATTTCTGTTTGCCGTCATGTTTGGAGACATGGGGCACGGTTTGATATTGATTCTGTTCGCCTGCCTGCTAATCTTCCAGGAGCGTCGGATTGAGGAGTATCGTCAAATGGCCGCCACCGAGAATGAGATACTCAACATACTCTTCGCCGGCAGATACATCATTCTACTGATGGGCATATTCTCCTTCTATGTGGGATTGATCTACAACGATGTGCTCGCCTTGCCCATCAATCTGTTTGGATCCAGTTGGAGCTGTGTCTTCAATACGACGGCTGTGGTGAGGATGACAAGTTCACTTGATTTGGATCCGAATGACAAAAGATATTTTACCGGAGATCCCTATCCGATCGGTGTGGATCCCATCTTTAAGATTAGCGGCGAAGATTCCATTACCACCTTCAACTCACTCAAGATGAAATTGGCCATCATCCTGGGCATCTCACAGATGATGTTCGGACTGGGACTGGCCGCTGTCAATTGCGTAACCATGAAACGGAAGAGTGATCTCTACCTGGTGGTCATTCCACAGACCATCTTCATGACCTGCCTGTTCTGCTATCTTGTCTTCCTCATCATCTTCAAGTGGCTCACCTATGGAGGATTGAAGCAGGCGCCCCACAACTCGGCCTGTGCTCCCTCCGTGCTCATCACCTTCATCGATATGATGCTGATGAAGACCACAGAAATGGAGAGTGATGGTTGCAAGGTGGGCATGTTTCCACATGAACGTCTGCTGGAGTATGTTCTTGTCATCGTTGCCTTTGCGGCGGTGCCCGTTCTGCTGGCTGGGAAGCCCATCTACCTAATGCAACGCCAGAGGAAGCTGGCCAAGAAGCGCAAGCTGCGTGATCTGAAGTTGTTGCAGGAGCAGGGCAAAAACACGCTCCGAGAGATGAGATCCAATATGTTCCCGATGCAACAAAGATTCACGGAGCAGCCACGTGCCTCCTCCACTACCAGGGCAACCGATGGCTACGAGGAGTTGGAGATCGACATAACCGAGATCTGGATACACTCCGGCATCCATACCATCGAGTGCGTACTGGGATCTGTTTCCCATACCGCCTCCTATCTGCGTCTCTGGGCACTCTCGCTTGCCCACAGCCAGCTGTCGGATGTGCTCTTCGAGATGATACTCGCCAAGGGTCTGCACAACAATTTCTCCATCTTTGTTGCTGCTCCCTTGCTGATGGCCTCCTTCTTCATCTGGGCGGTGCTGACGGTTGCCATACTGGTCATGATGGAGGGACTCTCTGCCTTTCTGCATACCCTGCGCCTCCATTGGGTGGAGTTTCAGAGCAAATTCTTTGCCGGCACTGGTGTCGCTTTTCAGCCCTTCTACTTTCCACCCTCCACTATACGTGGATAATTATTGCAAGATCTACTCTCTACTTTTTTTCAGTTTTTTTTTTGCCTCTTTTTAATGTTTAATTTTGACAAATAAATTCAAGTGAAATGTGGCAAGATTCAAGGAAGTGCCAGCAACAAAAAAAAAAATACCCACGCAAATGACCAGCAATTTTATGTCTATGTGTTAGTGTGTATGTGTGTGTGTGTGTGTGTGGACATTCCTTGGCAATTAGCATTGGCAGCGACAGCCGCGTCTTAAGGCCATAAACCAAAGCAAACTTTAAACAATTTCCATTTATTTGGTTTATGCTACGTTGCATTTGCGGCAGTCACTGCACTATGGGCAAAAATGCATTATTTTTGGCAGCTAAACTCTTTAACAAAAAATTAATTCTAAATTGTAGAAATTCGTTAATTCACAAGTCAATATTCTTAAATTTTTTTAAATAGTTTAAAAACGTTTAACATATTTATAAAATCTATTAAAATAAATTAAAATGTATTAAAATGTATATATTTTATAAAAATTTTGCTATTTTCATAATCAGAATTTTCTGCACTCTTTACTCGAATTTTAAGTTAAGTTTTAAATTTGTTTTTCCATTAAAAAGTTTTTTTCATTTAACATTTCATATGAGGAAAATTTAGCCTTTTCCTTAATGAGAATATTTTGGAACTTTTTTTTTTTGATTTCGGAGATTTATAATTTCCAATTTTTCTTTTCAATAGTAAAAACAAATTTAAATTTTTGATTTTTTTTAATTGTTGCGTAGTTCTTAAATTCTATTTAAACTATCAATATTTCAATAATATAGAAATAATTTTTTTCTGTTTTTTCTTATAAATCAAACATTATAATTAATACTTAAGTTTATTTTTTCTGTAAAAAAATTTTGTTTATTTTGTTGAACTGTTTCTACAAATAGATAAAAAATTTTTGTGTTTTCTATGCTATTTATTATTATTATTTCTGGACTTTTCTTGAAGTAATTTTTAGATTTTTCAAAAATATCTAAGCAGCAAATAAAAGTTGTAGAAAATTGTTAAATATATATGTTTGCCTATAGTGCATTTTGCCAGCTGCTTGTGGCACGTTGCACGTTGAACGCTGCACGTTTGCTGTTTGCTGGGTGCCAATGCGGGCGAAAAAGTCGACGACCCTTTTGAAGCTGCAACAACAGCAGCAGCAGCAGCAATTGTTGTTGCTGTTGCTGTTCTTGTCGTAGTTGTTGAGCTTGTTTTCTATACCAACTAGACACAGCTGAGTATTTGTTGCTGGCGTGACTGTTGCTGCTGCTGCTGCGAACTCTGCTGTTGCCGCTCTGTTTGCGTCGCGCCGCCATTAACACCCACGCCAGAGTTGCAAGTTGCAAGTTGAACGTTGCCAGTTGCCATTGCTCTTGCCTGTGGTTTGGGGCTGTGTTGAGTCTTGGCATAAATTATGAGCGGCAAAACTGATGACGCATGCAGACCTAAGTAGACTTGTTGCATGCATAAATAACTTTCGTTAGCGAGCAGTCTTATTATTAGAGATATCTTGTCGCTCTCCCTCTCTTGATCTCTACATACTTCTCTCTGTCTCTCTCTCACTCTCTGTCTATCTGTATTTCTGTCTCTCTGCCTAATGCTGTTGCATTTTCATGATCAGAGCAGGTTTGCTGAGCTACGCAGTGCAATGTTTGGTCTAAACAAAACCAGCTTTGACTTTAGCTTTATTTTCATTTTTTATTGTATCGTTTTATTTTTTTCTTCTTTAAAGCTCAGCACGCGCCATTGTTTAGCGCAAGTTCGTTGCCTAAGTCTTTTGTTTATATTTGGTAAGTTGCGTTCTAATGCCCATACATGCGTGTGCGTGTGTCTGTCGCTGTCTGTATGTGTGTGTGTGTGTGTGTGTGTGTGTGTCCACAATGGGCAACTGCTTAGCGCATTTATGGCCAACAATTGTCAAGTCCCTTGCGACTGTTGCAGCAACGCAAGGTCAATGCTGCTGTTGTTGCTTTAGTTAGTTGTGATGTTGCTGCCGCATGGGGAAAATCAATTTCAAACTAAAACGTCGCATTGCTGATGATGGTGATGCTGCTGCTGCTGCTGCCACTCGACTCAGATGTGGCAGCCTCAGACTGTGCTGATCACGTCACGTCACGTTCCGCGCTGGGTCATCAATTTTTTTTTATATTTAATTTTATTTTATTTTTTTTTTTTTGAGTGCATTGCGAGCAGCCTTAAAGGGCTGCAACTGCAACTGCCACTGCCACTGCTGCTGTGTTTGTTGCTTCTATGTTGCCGTTGTCATTGTTGGCAAGTTGTGCTATTGTTGGGCAACAACTGTGCGCTGTCTGTTGGCTAGCTAGCTCTGCTTTTGGCCATAACAAAAAAGGTGTTAAATTCAACTCATGGCAGGCAAACAGAGTCCACACAGCAGGCAGCAACAACCACAGCAACAGCAACAGCAACAACATCAACAACAGCAGCAGCAACCAACGAAGCACTCGAAAAGCATCAAGACAATGTCAATGCACGCTGAAGAATTTCTGCCACAGCAGAAGGACATTTCAGCTACGAATAAGTATGGGTATGGGTATGGGTCTGAAGTTGGGAATGGCTCTGGGAATGGGGAATGAGAACTCAACACTCAAGTGCTTGCCTCACTTGACAACGGGCTAACAGGCAAAAAGAAAAAATACGGAAAAACAAAAATATTATTTGCTCAAAGTTTCAGCGCGAAAGCAATTGAAATGAAGTCAAGAGTTCGTCAGCGAAACTGATGAACACAACAGCGGCAAAAGGCCAAAAGAGCAGTATAACTGTAAACAGTCAGTTATTAAATTAATTAATTAACTTGCCACACATTTTGCACACTTTTTTTTTAAATAACAAAAAGAAAACAAACCAAAACTTGACTCCCAGCCGACAGCTCAAATTGCCACAAATTGTGCATTGTTTGCGTTGCTTTTTTGTTTAGCTCACTTTAATTAAATTTAATGGCATTGTCTTTGTTATTGTTATTGTTACATTTTTATTTCATTTCTGCACTTTTTTTGTTAGCGGATTCTTAACGCAACGGAAACCGACAATTGGCCCCATTAAGTTGTTTTACCAAAAAGTAAATATATCTACCTTTAGTTTTTTTTTTTGGTCAATCCTCCGCTGCCGCCGCCCGCGTTGCGACTTTCACTCGACAAAACGCTTTAATTAAAAATTGCAGAAAAGCAAAATTAATTTTAACTATGTCGGAATTTGTTTTAACAATTTAACCGGTTTTAATCTGACTACATCGCAATCTCTCTCTCTGACAGTGTCTCGCTCTCTTCATTTGTTTATTTTGTTATTGTTTTAGCAGCAGGCGCAGCCCGTAAAAAAGTGAAATTTTTCAAGCGAGAACCCATTTTTGGCATTTAGCAGTTTATTAGCCACAAATGCAAAATCAGCAAAAAAAAACAGCTAAATAAAAACGCTAAATCAACTAGCAGAGAGTTCAAAGTGTTCGGCAAAGTGAAAGAGCAGAAATTTTTCGATTAGAAATGCAAAATGAAACAAATATCGCTGGCAAATAAATCAAACTGGGAAACTTCTTGTTGTTTTTGTTTTGTTTCAAATATTTAATATATTCTTGGCCAAGTTTTTTGCTCATGCATTTAAATTCAGTTTAAATTGGCCATCAATTTGGCCCAAAAAGTTCAGCGAAATGTTTAGCCTTTTTGGAGGTAAGCAGCTGCCGTTTAATGGGGTTATTTTGTTGACTTTTTAAAAATAATAATAAAAAATATATATACATATATATTTTTAATTTATTATAAATAAATAAATTTAATTTTAGCTATTTTTCAGTTTAACGACTTTTGTCTGCTGTATATCAATTGCCGCTTTTAGTCATTCATTAATTTCTCATCACATTTTCCATTCATCAATCTCAAGTATTTGTTTACAATAAATCCTCAATTAAATATATACAATCAAAGCAATCTGTCAGCGATTTATGGCATTTAATTTTCTTTCTTTTTCTTGTGCGTGTTTTTTTTACTTGTGTGTGCTTTGTGTAAGTCTCATTCTTATGTGAATCTTAAGCGTGATCTCTGTCAAGTTCGTTGTCTCAGTCTTTTGTTTTGTCAAGTAGCGATCTTCCGCTCAGTCTCTGTCCCTACGTCTCGCATGCATAATGAGCACACACACGTAAGATCGTATAATGCCTTCATATATATGTCAATTACAGCACGATTTTTGCCAAATTTTGGTTTTTTCGCTTGACATATTTTTCCCAGCTGAATCTGTTTGTTTTTTTTTTGCCTCCTCTGATTTTTTGGGTCACCTCTGATACCGATTTATGTCGCTGGCGACAATAAATTTGTCAGAGACACAGACACCGTTAAATAAACGCAATGCATGATTTGTGTTTTATAATGAGGGCGAGATAGCAAGAGAGTAACAGAGAGCGAGAGAGAGAGAGAGAGAGGGATGAGCGTTAACAGTCTTCAATAAAGACATTGACAAAAAAAAACCCAAAAATAAATAAATAAATCGAATCGAATAACTCGTAACTTATGCATGAGCTGTCGATGAAGCTGTTTGTTTAACAACGAAATGTGTTGTAAATGCAAATGTTATCTTAACAGCCCATGTTAAGCCTCTGTAAAGTTAACAGCTAGTGTTCAGTAAACTTGAAGAATTTTCGTACCCAATTAAATAGAAAATTTAATTTGAGGTGCAAATTCGAAATGCTGATAACAAGTTCTCCCAGTTTCTCACTCTCTCTCTCTCTCTCTTTCTCTCTCTCGATCTATCGTTTTTTTTTTTTTTTGCTATTTACTTGGCATTCATATACAACTAGATGCTGAGTCTGCTCCAGTTGCCGCCAGTACGAATCAAAACATCACGAAATCTCGTTAAAAACCACAGCGCAAAGCAAATACGAGGCGCAAATAGGTACCGTTAGCTTTGTTTTAACACTACTTTTTTGTGTTGCCGCTGCTTACGCGCATACGCGAACTACAAGCAACAACAATAACAAAAAAATACAAGAAAACAAAACAAAAAAAATGTAAATAAAAATTGTTTAAAGTCAAATGCAAACAAAAGCTGCCAAATGGCATTGACCAGCCAAGTGAGGCAGCGGGCACTTGGCCAAAAGCAAACAGCTGTTGCTGTTGCTATTGCTGTTACTGGTCAGTTGAGTTGGCTATAACTACAACTTTTCATAATTTGCTACAATTAATTTATATGTGTGGGCAAATAAACAAAGCAAAACACAAATTAAAATATTTCACATTGACTTTAAGCTATGACTTAATTTAGTTAACAAATTTGTTAGCTAAAAAAATGTAGAAAAATTGAGATGCAAAAATAAGTGACTGAGAACCTCAAACATCTCTATGAATGGTGTTAAAAATTATAACATGCATGCTTTTTATATAGTTAACAAATTCGTTAGCTTAAAATATATCTTATTATTTATAAAAATTGGTAAGTAAAAGATTTTCTGAATTTTGTTAAAACTAATTTTGTAAAGAAAATTAAAGAAAATTGATTGATTCACTGCATATAAATTATAATCTAATTTAGCAACTCTTCGCAATTTTATATATTTTTTTCCGATTTTTTTTTTAATATTTTCAAATTTTCTAAAGTAATTTTGAGGACTGTAAAATTTGATTGAATCACTTGACAAAAGTGCAGCGCAGGTGGGGGATCAGCAAAGTATTGTTGACCTTCGCCTGACAGCCCAAAGAAAATGCAGCTCAAGAGCAGCAAAATAGAGAAAAAGGGGAAGAGAGACACTCAAGCAAGAGAAGTGTCGAGAAGTGGAGAGGGTGAGAGCCAAACTTGAGCAGAGCTTTAGTTAAGCTTGGCAAAACACTCGAACACGAAGTTCGCTGGCTGTCTGCCATTTGAATGACGTGCAACAAGCAGCAAAAAGCAGCAACAATCAACAAACAATGGCATGCAATCTCAGCAGCAGCAACAATTGGTGTCAAATGCTACCGTTGCATGCCACAATACACACAGCAGCAATTTATTGGCACAAACTGGCAGCATTAACGCGTAATACAAGCGGCATTAGAAATGTGGCAACAACAAATTATAATTGTAATGGCCACAAAATCAAGCAGCAACTTAAGGGCAGCCATAGTTAGCAAATGAATGAGAGAGAGAGAGAGAGGGGGGGTGTGAGGAAACTACATGTTCTTGTTTTGGGATGGCGTCCGTTGACAGCTATCAAATGCTGCGCAATTTGCAACCGTTTGCTGCCGAAAAAAGAGAAGCGGCAGCGGCAACGGCAACATCTACAACAGCATAGCCCACGCAACGCATAAATAAGTCAACAGCAAAAAAAAAAAGAAAAACTATTCGCAAGCTGGCAATAAATCTGCGTGTAGCTCGCGCGCTCTCTCGCGTGCGCGTGGGATGAGGCAGGCACCGCTGGCGGCGTCGTGCGACAAATGTCACTGCGTCCAAAATGGGGACACGCCCCACTAAGCGAACTGCGTCATCAGCTCGGCATGGTAGCGTAGGCACAGAGCATGTCAGGCACATCACCAACCCCTCTCGTACACCCCCCCCCCTTCCCCACTGCCTGCTTGGGGGGCAGCTTTCTATGACTCAACTGAAACTGGCAGATTGAAAGCCATTAGCCAAAAGTGAGCGACAAATTTGGTTAAGCCAGATATGGTAATACAGCATAGGCCTAGCACAAATGTTGCTCGAAAAGAAATTAAGCCAATTGGCCAAGCAAGTGTTGGCCGTAAACAAATTATGCCAAATTAAAACGAATACAGGCAGAGGTAGAGATAGAGAGATAAAGAGAGATAGAGAAAGTGAGAGAGTTGCGAAATGAAAACCAAATCCATTTTGAAACCATCGTGAATTGACACATTTGGCTCAAGCTCAACACATATGATATGTACATATGTATTTAAGAACATTTTAAGCTGGACAGGTATATGAAGCAGCTATAAACTGGGCCAAGAGCAGCAAAAGTTGCAACAGTTATAAAAGTCGACAGCAGACAGGCAAGTTAAGCATCACAACGAAACGAGACTATTGAGAAATTAAAATGAGGCTACTTATCTTAAGATATATTTTTGAAATTCAGTTGTATTCTATTTTATATATATAATTGGTATTTTAATGTGAATTTTTTGTGCGAGGGGTGTTTTTATTTAGAAATTGACTGAGTAGTAGAATATTCATTATTTTATATAAAAACTAGCATGAATATAGTTAAAAATTTGTGCTTGATTTTGTTTTGACTTTTGCGTTGATAGTATTATATAAAAAAAATGTGATGAAAAAGTCTTGGAGATATATCAAGGTATATTCCACTAATTTTTTTAACAGCCAGAAATATTTGTATCCAAACTTAATCTCTAAGGAACATTTCCAGCTCATAATACAGCTATTTGCCTAATCAAAAGTAGTTCCATCTCAGCTTCCTCATTGCCAAGTGTTGACGCTGCGTATACGCAATATAAAGTATACGCCATGTATTCCAACTTACCCGTAGCAAATGTTGAAGTAGTAAACAGACACTGGAGCAGCTGCTGCAATGATAAAGAATAGTTAAGAACATGTTTAGTCAAAGCATATTTGTCAGGCATAAATCAACATATACTGTAGTCTAGAGATTCGAGTCTAAATTATGGCCAATTTGTCATGTCAAATGTTGACTTGGATTATCGCTGCCAACTGATCTATGGTGGATGTATTTAAGCACCAACACTTTCTATGACACAACGCAAATTAGACTGGAAATTCATGTGTGCAACAAAGTGTAGTTTAGAATAGATAGAAGATACCTAAGAGAAGAAGAAGAAGTAGTAGTAGTAACAACAACAGAAGAAGAAGAAGATGAAGAACAACAAACAACATGTAGTGTAGTACGAATCGCTTGTTAATTCAAACAAAAAGTAAACCACATTCCAAAGTGCAAAGAAAAGAGACAGAGCGAGAGATAGATAGAGAGAGAGCACACTAGAGGAAGAGGGTGTGTATGATATACAAAACAACATGCGAGGCATGAAAAACAGCTAACAACAGCAACAGCAACAACAACAACAGCTGAGTGGAAAACACGTTCGGCGCGTGTGGCAGCATGAGGCAAACACGATAGAGGAGGCAGCTGCTGCTGCTGCTGCTGCTGTTCGTTGCATTGTGTGGGCGTGGCCATTTGGCAAATGCAAAACAACATTGAAAGACGAGAAATCTGGCTACTGTAATTTGTCTGCCCCACCAAAAAAACTAAGCGAGTTAGACAGAGAGAGAGAGAGAGGGGCAAGTCAAGATAGAGATAGACAAACATGCGCTTAGTTTAGTTGCAGTTGCAAGTGCGACTGCGTGTTGAAGCGGCACGAGGCAAGCATGGACAGTGCTCCACTTTTAGAGCACACAAGTCTAAACTTTATGCCCCTCTTCTTACCACACGCTCCCTTCACACACTCTCACGACAACGTCTTTTGTCACTGGGGTCAATTTTTATGTTGCAGCCAAAAAAAAAATAAGAAAAATAAAAATTTCGTTGGCACTTTTTATGCCTCAATGTCTGGTCTGGCGTGTTGCTATTACGTATGTATGTGGAGTGCGGCAAACTTTTCGGGCTGTGCCACTTGCCACTTGCCACAGTCCAGCCAAACACTTCAACTTCAATTTCAAGCTGCAAGCCAACTGACTCTATGAGTGTATGAATGAATATGGGAGTGTGAATGTGAGTGTGAGTTTGAGTATGACTTCGAGTATGAATGTGAATATGAGTGTGTGTGAATACAACTTTTTGGAGTGCAGCTATAAACTACTATATATATATATATATATATATATATATATATATATATATATATGTATAAACTATATAAACTGACTGAACTGCTTGACACTTCATGTTGTAATTAGTTTTTGTGGCCATGCATGAAAATTGCATTTAGATTTTAATAGTTGCAACTGGCAAATGACCGTGCCACACGTGCTCAACATGCCACTTCTTGTAAGCATTTCCAATGAATTTCATTTCAGTTGTTGCATACTTCAAGCTCATAATTTGCAGCTCATCATTTAGGCAACCTAAGCTTTTTATGAGTTTACTATACAAGTCCAAAGATTTGAAAAGTATTTGTTGAAATTTGGTTGAAGTTTGTGCTTTAAAAAATATATGCTGTGTTTAATTGAAAGAAACTTTAAAAATAAACTGAAAATTGAATAATTTTCTATATATGTTTTGTCATAAATAATATTGAAAATAAAATAATATTTACTAAAAATGTGTAATTTCTTAGTTGATTGCGTCTTAACAGGCTTAACTATAGTTATTATTAAGAGATAGTTATATCATTATTATTATTATTTATTTATTATTATTTATTATTATTTATAACTGTAAATTTATCTAATTTATTGCTTTTTTTGCAGGTATCGCTCTTTATTAATTTCAATGCTGGTAAGTACTGTGTATATTTGGTATTATATTTTATATTTATTTAGCTCTCTATCTATTTAATTCAAATTGATCATTGTACTTGCTCTTTATTTGAATAATTTTTATATTAACATTACAATTGTTTTTTTTTTTGCATTTGTGTTAATATTATATAATAATTATTCAATATTCCGCTTTAATTTATATTGCTGGACATGTTTGTTCTTTTTATAAGACACCATTGCCTCTCTCTTTCTCTCTCTGTTATCTCTCTCGCTCTCTCTCTATCCTAATCTCTTTTTCGAATGTAAATTTCTTTTCTTTTGATTCATTCTCTCTACATATTTTCCTCTCTCTCTCTCTCTCTCTGTCTCTCTCTGAATTCATTGCCAACACTTTTCCCATTTACGCTCGATATATTTTCTTCAACTTTATTCCATTTTTTTATTTAGACTCAACAATCTTCACCCCCAAAATCTATGCAATTTATCTCTTTATTTCTTTCTCCCTCTTTCTCTGTCTCTCTCTGTTTCTCTCAGTTTTCCTTCTCTAATCACCCCCCTTTTAAGAACTTTTTGTCATAGCAAATACTCCCAGTAATATCCTACATATAGTTCTCAACTTAAAAGGAACTTTTTTTTGGGGCTGTCGCTCCCATCAAACTAATGACATTATTTACATGCAACCTTGAACTATTGTTTAAAGCAGAACTTTCGACAAATCCAAGTAAATATATAAATATTTTTTTCATATATATACTATGTATGTGTATTTGTGGCAGATAATAAACAAAAAGCCTTGACTGCCACTCGAGTTGCAATAAATTGCTAAAATTCTGAGAGGGAATCCAGTTAGTGGGGGATTGGGGAGTGGAGGGAATTGGAGTCCCCTTGGCACTTGTCTTGGCAAGTGTCTGTTGCCAATCAAGGCGAATCAAGTTGGGAATTATTGACAATAACAATAATGGCGTATAATAATCAGTTGCACGAGTATTTTGCATGTGGCATGCAACATTGTCTGCCAGGGGCACTAAAGTACTCAGCACTCGGCAGTCGGCAAGCAGCCAAAGAAAAGTGAAAATTCTTGTTGGCAAGTGAAAACCAGGTGAGATACAGATACATTTGTATCTCAAAACTGAAACTCATACTCTGCCGCATACTTTTACTTGTTATTAGGCAGGGCTTTCATATAAACAGTATATGCCACACACACACACACACACTCCGTCATGCCACATATATATTTTCTCCATTTAGCCGCCATGAGTTTTCATAAAATGTTGTTGTTTGCTGTTATTGTTGTTGTTGTTGCCACTGTATGTTGCATTTCATTTGATTACAAACTGTGCTGCCGACATGTGCCACTTTTTGTGTGCTGTGGCTGTGTGGCAGTGGCAACTAAAAACGAGTAACCAAATACTACAAACAACTTGCAACTTGCAACTCTCAGCATGAGCATAAGCATGAACTGAGCTTCAGCTCATAATAAACCCTTTGAGAAATACATATATACTATGTATATGTATAGATATGTAAATGTGGCAGCAACTAGAACACGCTGCAACTGTTGCATGTTGCCAACTTTTGTGAAGGCATCGAAAATGCTAAATTTGCAAAAAAAAAAAAGAAAAAACATAACAAACTTTTATACTACACAGCTAATTATCTGGGCACACAAATTGTTGTCCCAGGTTAATATCAGACTGTCGCTGTCAGAAAAAAACTATATACAAAAAAAAAAAAAAACGAGAGAGAATCAAAAAGAAAGAGAGAGAGCGCGAAACATTTGCTCTAATTAAATTCCCATAGATACTTAAAGCAATTCAAAATGAGTAAAAAGTTGCATAGGTTGAAAGTTCATTTTTGAAGTTTTGCAACTCGACTACAGCTGCTGGCAAAAGTCTTCGCCAAACACTCTTCAAATGCTTTGTAGCCGCTACACACTTGATGATGATTATTTGCGTTCAGAAAGTTGCAAACATCAAGTTTTATAGAGTAGCAAAATTCTGTGTATATATAAAATAGTCGTGAAAGTACAGACGACAAGTCTAATACACTATAAAGTTATTCAAAAACTCTAATATCTTTAAAATACCTCTAAAGTATTTTTACACATTTTTACAATTTCTTTCAATATTTTTTTTGCTTGCTCGAAAATCCAAAAAAAAATATATTATTTCTTTATTGAATATTTGAAAATTCAATATTCTAAAAGTCTTCTAAATTTAATAAATATTTTAGTTTTTGAATTTCTTTATTGAAATCTATAAAATTGCATTATACCTTTCTAAGTATATTGCAGTATTAAAAATATAAAATTAATTAATTTGAAGTGTTTAATGTTATTTTATTAGCATATAATAAATTAATTTATTTATAATTTATTTTTATTTGTTTATTATTTGTTATTTTATTTAATAATTTAAATTTGCAGAATCTGATAGTAACTATGCCTATAAACCCATATTCCCCACCAACAATTTTTTCTATGCCAACTTTTCTCAGTATTCTTCCCTCTTTTACTCTCTCCTCTCTCTCTCTCTCTCTCTCTCTCTCTCTCTATCTCTTTCTCTTCCCCTCTATCTGCTCCCCTCTCCCTCAGACAGCCTCAAAGTTTATTAAAAGTCGCGAGTGCGCATAAAACGCAAAGAAATAATTCTTTTCCATTTTTTATTTTACTTTTTATTTGTTCTCCTTTTTTTTTTGTTTCTTTTTCCTTGGCACAAAAGTTCATCAAAATGGCATTTGGCTGCAGTCATAGTCGCAGTTGCAGTTGCAGTTGCAGTTGTGGCAAACGAGCAACAAATGAAGCCACTCAACCACCCACCACAGCACCACTGTGGCAGTGGCTGAACGGTAAATTGTTGGCTCTTGGCCACAAAGATTGAGATTGAGCAGCAAAGATGGCGAATGCGCCCCAAAACAATGCATATGACAAACTTTTGTCAATTTATTAAAAGGAAAGAACAAAAAAAAAAAATGGAAAAAATGAAGTTTGTTGCAAACTTAACCTGATTCCCATGGGAGAAATGGCAGAGTTAGACTAGGGCAGAAGACAGAGATAGTGAGTTGGAGTTGCAGTTACAGTTGAAGCTGCAAACTGGTCAAACAGTAGCATCAACAGCAACTGCAACAGCAACAACAGCAACAATAACGTGGACATCAAACAACTTTCGTTATTGTCGTTTATGAAACGAGCGCATAAATTTATGATAACAACAAAGGCAGGCGGCCAATTGGTGGCCGAAGTGATTGCAGCTGCCGCTATTTGTTGCATCCGCATTGCAATTGCGTTGCAGCATTGACAGTGGCCGTGGATGTGGCAGTGGCAACAGTTGCCCAACTGGTCCACAAACCGTTGCAGGTTATGAATTATGTCAAATGGCATAATTGCCAACTCTCAGCAACTGGACGACGACTAACCTCTCTCTCTATCTCTTTTTCTCTCTCTCTCTCTCTTTCTCTCTCTCTTTCTCTCTCTCTCTATCTATTTTGTGTCAACTGTGTTGGTTTTTGGGTTTTCGCGTTCAAAGCAGGAAGCCATAAATTCTATGCATTCGCTGCAGATACAATTTGTAACTGATAGATACGCCGATAGTTGGCCTAACAGATACATAGTTAGATAGATAGATAGATAGATGACTGACTATTGAGTATACCCACTCCCCCCCCCTCCCACAACCTTATCTCTTCCACTGCCCTCTCCTCTCCCTGTTCTTTTTGTCGGCTTCACTTGCAGTTTAATTAAATTTAGTTTCTATACAATTTCTTACGTTTATTTTTTTTTTTGGTTTGTAAAATTTTGTTGGGTAGCTGCTTAACGGTAAAGTGGGCTAAATTGTTGGCAATTTGTTGTGCACGTCGTGGCCATAAATTTGCATTTATCTGTTACAGTTAGAGCAGCACGCACATGCCACAAAACGCAGACACTGCCACATCCCAGAAGCAAGTCCGAAACTCGACTCAAAATCTTCAAGTACGTTAGCAAGTTCCGTTAACTGAGCAGCCGTCTTGGCCATGTTTTGTTTGTTAGCTATATATTATTTTCTATTTTTTTTTTTAGTTGTTAGTTAGTTGTTGTTTGTCTGTTGGTTTTGTTTGTGTTACTTTCGCCGGCAGTGAAGCGATGCCGACGTCGACAGCGACAGCGACGCCGACGCCGACGCAACAAATTTGTAGTCTAATTATCAGTGGCAGTTGCCGAGTTTGGCCAACATTTCACACTCACTTTTCCCTGACGAGGGTCTCTGCTGTCATAATGTTTCACCTGCTGAACCTACTCCACCTCCTCCTAGCCAACAACACTCCCCCTCACTCTCACTCTCTTTCTAAGTGTCTCTCTATCTCTCTCTTTTGAGCTAAATCTGAGAATGCGACACAGAGAAAAGTGAAAAGTCATTAAAAAGCCAAAGAAAAGCGAAAACTGGCTGGAAAAACACACACACAGCAGGCGAAATATGAGCAGCAGCATCAAGAGTTTTCCCTACATGCAACAACTTTGACATTGATACGACGAGGGGCGCCACCAACGTAGTGAAAACTGTTGCTGCCGGAAAATTGGCCAACAATAGAAAATCCATTGAATTTGGGGGGGGGAGGGAAGAAGTTTGTAAAGTTTTGTCATATTGTAAAGACAATCATAGCTAGAATTTGCTTTGAATTTGTTGCAACTGCTGCTGACTGCAACATGTGGCAAGCTGGCAAATGCAATACAAGTTTAATTAAGCTCAAGACATGGCTAAACAATGCCCGTGACGACCCCCCTAAGGGCAGCAAACTAACGGCAGAGGGGTGTGCCAAAGGGGTTGGTTGGCAGCTGTGAGAGTTGCCATATTGTTTGCAAACTTGCCACTTCTAAGTGTATGTGTGTGTGTGTGTGTGTGAATGTGGGTGTATTCGAATTGAGGTTATTAGTAACAAGGCCGTAGCTGCATTTGCAACAACTTGGTGAGTGGGTATAGAGAGGGGTGGGGTAATGGGAAAGGGGGGGTTTTGGGGTAAAAAGTTTTTGCGGAAAGCGAAAAGTTTTTTGCGCACATTTTCAATGATAATTTATGTCTAATATTTGAATACAATTGCAGTGGCTGGAAAAGCCACAACAGCAGCTGCCCAGTTCTGTGCGCCGTTCGTTTTTCCACTTTTCCACCAATATACTCCTCTCTTTCTCTCCCTCTCTCTCCGTCTCTCTCCGTCTCTATTGACTGCCGCACACAATGGGAAATGTGTGTAAAATGTAAAATGTTGTCGAATGGCAGCATAAAAGTCGGAAACTCATAACTCTGAAGCTGCGCTCTTTGCATTCTCATAACTAAACTATCAGTTACATTTTCCATCTGTATATGTATGCATCTGTGTGTATATG
The DNA here is from genome assembly GCA_018150725.1 of Drosophila quadrilineata. Classification (NCBI taxonomy): domain Eukaryota; kingdom Metazoa; phylum Arthropoda; class Insecta; order Diptera; family Drosophilidae; genus Drosophila; species Drosophila quadrilineata. The sequence continues at coordinate 6,093,745 of JAECWN010000407.1, forward strand.
TATCTGTATCTGTTTATGTGTGTATCTGTTTCTCGTGGCTGTTGGCCATATGCGTGCATTTGCAAACATGGCCATAAAATGTTTACGAGGCAAACGCCTCAAACTTTTATATGACAATTATTTAATGTGCTCCACAAATGTTTATTATTTTTAATGGACGGCTGCCTGCCTGCCTTGCCACTCGTCTGTTGCAAGCACTTACTTGCACCTGCAGCCGGACTAATTGACATAAATGAGGCAGCAGTCGTTACCAAACCAAATGGTCACTTACTTAGCCAATGGCCAATAATAAAATTGCTTAGAAATAACTCAAATTCAAATGCCGACGACAAAAGATACTCTGCTTCACTTTAAAGTTTACACATTTTCGTCCATATTTTCTAAAATATTGATTCAAATCAACTCTGGTAAAATTTTTTATACATATTCTAATGTCAAAAAACAGCAAAGCACAAAATATTCCGATTCGAAAAATTTACATTTTTTGACATTTAAAAAATTATACCAACTGTTGAATCAAGTAAGATTTTCTATCTACCTTATGATATAAGATCTACTAAAAATTGAGGGTGTCACTCGAGATTAGGGAAATTTGTGGCTGGTCAAATCCACTGAGATTTTCATTTTTCGATTTTTGACCATTTTTTCACTCTTTTGGGTATATTTTCTAAATTATTGGTCCAAATTAAATCCGGTAAAGTTTTTTCTACATATTTTGATGCCAAAAATCGATTGGGCACAAAAATTTCCGATTCTAAAGATTTTCAAATTTTTTGACTTTTTAATAAGGGGTTAGTATGGAAAATTGTCCAAAATTGGTCCAAAATTTAAAAGCGCCAAAATGATGAAATTTTGGATGCAGTTTAAAAATAGTATCAAAACCATTCACAAAACTGCAAAAATTTTGAAAATCGGTTAATTTATTACAAAGTTATGGTACTTCAAAGTTTTCACTGTACCAAAAATTGCCATTTTGAATCTGTTATTTCACCTTTTTGAAGATATTTTCTATAATATTTGTTCAAATTATATCAAGTAAGGATTTTTATGCACATTATGATGTCAGAAATAGATCTACTAAAAATTTGTAGAGTCTTTAGAGTTTACGCTAAGATATGGTGCTCAAAGGCAGGGAGATTTTTATTTTTTCGATTTTGACCATTATTTTCAGTTTTTTGGCCATATTTTCTAAAATATTGGTCCAAATCAACTGCGATAAAGTTTTTTATACATATTTTGATGCCAAAAATCGATTAGGCTCAAAAAAATCCGATTCTAAAATTTTTAAGTTTTTTGACTTTTAAGCAAGGGGTTAGTATGGAAAATTTACCAAATTTGGTCAAAAATTCAAAAAAGCCAATATGACGAAATTTTGGATCCAGTTTAAAAATAGTATTAAAACCATTCACAAAACTGCAAAAATTTTGAAAATCGGTTAATTTATTACAAAGTTATGGTAGTTCAAAGTTTTCACTGTACCAAAAATTACCATTTTGAATCTATTTTTTCACCTTTTTGACGATATTTTCTATAATATTTGTTCAAATTATATCAAGTACGGATTTTTATGCACATTATGATGTCAGAAATAGATCTACTTAAAATTTTGAGAGTCTTTATAGTTTACGCTAAGATATGGCTGCTCAAAGGCAGGGAGATTTTTATTTTTTCGATTTAGACCATTATTTTCAGTTTTTTGGCCATATTTTCTAAAATATTGGTCCAAATCAACTGCGATAAAGTTTTTTATACATATTTTGATGCCGAAAATCGATTGAACACAAAAAAATCCGATTCTAAAATTTTTAAGTTTTTTGACTTTTAAGCAAGGGGTTAGTATGGAAAATTGACCAAATTTGGTCCAAAATTCAAAAAGGCCAAAATGATGAAATTTTGGATGCAGTTTAAAAATAGTATCAAAACCATTGACAAAACTGCAAAAATTTTGAAAATCGCTTAATTTTTGACAAAGTTACGATTGTTTGAAGTTTTGAAGGTTAAAAAAATTCAATTTTTAATGTATGTTTTCACCTTTTTAGCCATATTTTCTTAAATATTTGTTCAATATAAGTCAAGTAAGATTTTCTATGCACATTATGAAGTCAGAAGTAGATCTACTAAAAGTTGTGGAAGTCAAGAGAGTTCAGGCAAAGTTATGGCTCCTCGAAGTCAGGACAATTTTCGATTTTTTGATTTTACCAGTTTTTATTTTTTTACCATAATAATTTTTAATGCAGGAAGAAGCAAATTTATGGCAGCTAGAAGTTATCAATATATTATAATTTGTATACTCAGTTTTTAAACCTTTTTTCAAAATATTTTCAATATTTTCTGAAATTTTGCCGTCGAATTGTTTATAAAACTATTTCGGTGCCAGAAATTGAGTATGCAAGCAAGTAATATTATTAAGCAGAATTTAGCTGTACATTTATGAGAGTTTAATAAAAAAGATTTAGTAGCCAATTTATTGTTTTATAGTTGTGTATATCTAGTAAAAAAGACGGGGAGATAAAGAGAGTGAGAGGGAAGGCAGAGAAAAAAGCAAAGTTATGACACAGATTATTAGATGTTTGGCTCGCCAAGGGAAATAAGAACTATGGAACTCACAAAAAAGAAGAAAAGATTTTATGAGCTCACATTATGACATCACAAAACTCGATTTCTGATTTATATTGCCTTTGATTCGGGCCAAAAGCAAAAAGAGAAGAATTTTTTTCTGCCTTTTAATATGACATTCGCTGATGATAGTTGCGAGGGGGGATCTATAATTAAGCTAATTTTGCGGCCTCAAAAGCGCTAAAGAATTCCAAAATATACACGCTAAAAAAAAAATACTATCAAAGAATTCGCATTTGAATGTAAACAATAAAAAAATATAAATATATTTCTATATATATATACTATAGAAAAAAAAGGCAAAAATATAATTTGCATGATGCCAGATCGTTTCATAAGAATCAAACGAAACAGTGGGGTGAAACAAAAAAAAAACAAAAAAAAATGCTGAAAAGAATATCAAATAAATTATGTGAGCAGAACATTTTGCAACACACAGAGCTGCCACGCCCCGTGGCATGCCCCAAAACCGACAAGGCCAATAGCCTCAGATTGCTAAGCATTCGCTTGAAATATTTCATCGAATTAAATGCTATCAAAAGTCTTGAATAATAAGCACTCACTCGCCCAAAAAACCAAAAAAAAAAAAAAAAAGAATATAAAAATAAAAATAAATGCAAAAACAAAAAAAAAAAATAACAATACAAAAAAAATGCAACATTTAATTACAAAAACGTCGCTGCCTGCAATAAATTTTGTTTTCGGCTTTTGTTTTTGTGGCCCGGAGCGAGCAGCCAATGAATGAATATGCCTCGGCTTGTTGCAACAGGCCAAAAACTACAGAATTTGCCACTTTGTTGCACCGCCTTTTGTTTATTAAAAGTGCGCTTCCCTCGAAAGTTGCAAGCTCATCCTTATCCTTGCAACATGCTCAGTCTTAACCCCTGCATAAATATGTTTTTATTTATAAGTTTTGCAGTATCGCCTTTGAGCTGCCACTGCCCCCTCCACAACCATGTTGCAAACGTTTCAAAGCCAAAAATTTGTAGACCCACTAAGCGAGAATATGAGAGAAAGAAGGGCGAAAACAGAGACAGAGACAGAGAGAAAGAGAGAGAGAGAACGAGAAGAGCAGCGTAACAACTTTTTGTTGCCGCTTGGCTGAAGCTGCCACCGCTGCTGTTGCAAAGTGTTGTCCAGTGTTGGCATTGCCACTGGTCGCTCGACTGCAAGCTTCTCAGCCGTATTTACTTTTCGCTACGTATTTATTTTTTATTTTTTATTTATATTTTTTTATTGCATTTATATCAAATGGAATATACTTGTAAGCTCTCAGTCTGCGCATTTTAAAAAGTTTCTTTCGCTATCGCGCCATTCATCAACTTGCCACCGCATAACTAAAAAAAAAACAGCTGCTCTATATATTTTTATTTAATTTTATTTTATTTGTTTTTTTTTTTTGTTTCTCTTTTTTAAATAAAAGCTCAGCGTTGCCAGCTTGTTGAGCGCTTGAGTGTCTGGCAACTCCCTCAACTCAAGTTCTAGAATAAAACTGCCAAAATTTAAACTTTTCAAACGACTCTCTTCAGCAAGCTACAGCTGTCTCACTCTATGTTGCTAGCTCACTCGCACTGCTGGTGAATATATAAATTTTCTATAATTTCTATAAAAATTTATGCCACTCTGGCCATACATTTGTCAGAGATTTTGCGACGCCCCTTTTGCGTTTGCTGCCACCAAATGCTGCTGGTTGCAGCATCAAATTATTACCTGTGTTGCACACACACACACACTGAAATACACGTGTGTTTGGCTTATTAAAATGTATATTAAAAGTGCAGTCATTGCATTAAAAGCTGCCAGCCGCGACTTAATTTCATTTTAATTAAAACTGCGAATGCCAAATTGCCCCGCACCGAGTGAGATGGCATGTCTATGAGAGCGAGATAGCAATGCGGGCATATAAATATGTCAATTTATGCACCAGGGATATGTGGCATGTCTCTAAATATCTAACACTGTCTCTCTCTCTTACTCACTCTCTCTCTCTCACACTCTGTCTCTCTCTTTAGTGCCTTGGGCGCACGCTGCGTATACGTAATGCCGCCTAATGACCTCAGCTGCTGTCGAATTTTTGTCGCTCTGCGCCACGCCCAGCTGCGCACGTGCCGCCCTCCAGCTTGTATATGCTTTCAACTATATCCAGAGTGTAGTCACACACATTAGCACACACATACACTCGCACACACACACACGTGTGTTGGTTGCTTTAATCAAGTGCGCGCCTAGCACGAAGAGTGCTCCACTTTAGCCCCACTTCAGCTCCAGAACGAGCTTCAATAAATTTGAGACGAGTCACTTTATCAGCCAGCTACGTCACCGGACTGTGTGTGTGTGTGTGTGTGCATGTTTATGGCCAGAACGAAAAACCGTCAAGACAAAACTCGGCAAACAACACAAAAGGCGCAACGCAGTAAAAATACTTTGCATGCTTTTTGCTAGCTGACTTTGCCTCTGCCTCTGATGTCAGCCAAAGTTTCATATGTCATAATTTTATCAGGCAACAAAAAAAAAACAGCCAAGTGTTGTCTACACACACATGTGTATGTGTGTGTGTGTGTGTGTTCTTGGCAGTGAGGTAAAGTGGAAACGCGTCGCTGCCATTCATGACACGCAGGCATTAAGCGCTGCGACAGCAATGGAAAGCCCTTAAACTCAACTCAACTTAACTTAACTCCCCGCTTCACTCCTCGCCCCGTCAACCAACTGTATGTGCAACGCTTTTAGCAGGTGCAACAGCCGCAATGTGCAAGTGGTTGTTGTTCTTGCCACATGCTAACAGGTACATTTGCCGCGTTGACTTTGATTGCAAGTTCAAGTCGAAAGCGAAAGAATTTGATGTCAGACCAGCAAAGAAGAGAGACAGACAGACAGATAGAGAACAAAAAGAGAGAGCAAGAGGGAGCAAATAAAAGAGAGAGAGAGAGAGAGAAAGAGAGAGAAAGAGAGGGAGACAGATCAGGGAAACTTAGTTAAAAGCCCCAGCATTTTATTAACTATTAGCTGCAGCAGCTAGTGGCAAGTGGCGGTGGCGGTGGCAGTGGCAGTGGCAGCAGGGCGCCATTTTCTCACTCTCTTAAGCGCTTGCAACATATTTCTTCAATTTGCTGCAAAAGTTGCAACAGCAACAACAACATCAACAACAACAACATGCAACCTTGCGACAGCAAACGCTATAAAAAATATGATGTTATTTTTAACACACTGAAAGCGTGTGGAAAAGCTATTTTTAGCAGCTGAAAGAGAAACACAGACAGAGAGGCAGAGAAAAATAGAGATAGGGAGAGTATAAGAGAGAATGAGAGAAAGAGCGAAAGAGAGAGGTAGTGCAACGGAAAGGGAGAGGTCGAGTTGGGAGAAGGGAAAAAAAAAGAACGCCATAGAAAAACATAGACAGCAAGTACAGCGTATGAAAAAGCAAGCAAGCAAGCAACACTTGCCGCACTTGCCACAAAGCGTTTGCTTGCCACTTGCCTCGACTACGGCTGTCGCCGTGTGGCACAAACCTGCGTAGTGCTGCTGTTGCTGCTACTGCATGTTTTACAATAAATATGGCCAATAAATTGCGCCAGTTAAAGCGTGCTAAGCAACATGCCACATGCAGCATGCCACAGAACGCAAAAGCCACACCAAAAATTTAATCAAAAATCCATAAAAAAATATTGAAAAACATATGACAACAAAAATTTATAAATCGTAGAGAATAACTATATATACATATATATATATATATATATATATATATATATATATATATATATATGTATGTTAACTGAATATAACTAGGAGGACAGAGACAGCAACAGTTAGAAAAAGACAGAGAGAGAGAGAAAGAGAGAGAGAGAGAGATGCACGCTAGAGCTCAATAAAGCTGAACAAACAGCACCGCAAACACGTTGCACAAATATGCAGATGCGGGGGCATGCCACAAGCTGTGGACACTTGTGGACAATTGCATCGCCGAACAGAGGCGGACAATGTGCTGCAACATAACTGCACATGCCACATGGCGCAAAACGCAGCTACAGAAATGACAAACAAAATGAAAAATTTAGCCAGAAAATAGCTAAAAAATTGCATACAAAAAAAAAGCAAATGGAAAACAAGTGACAAATGCATATGCAGCAAACAACAAAGTGCACGCAAAATGCATTTGCAAAAGTTTTGCAAATTTTTTCACTATTTTTTAGATATTTTTCATTGTTGCCACAAGAATGTAAGTGGCAGGAGGTAAGCGTAATGCATTGGCATGTTGAATGCAACGATAAAACGCTAAACGCATATTAAAGTAGCTCAGCGTGAGAGCAAAAAAATACATAGAGAAAGAATCATAGAGAGAGAGAGTGTGAGAGAAAGAGAGAGAGAGTGAGAGGCTGCAGATTTGTTTGCTGTGGCATGTGGCAAGCGCACACACGTAATGCTGCCACCACGCAACACGCCAAAAGATTGAAACCGAAACAAGAACAAAAACAAAAGCAAAAACAAAAAAAGTGAAAAATGGAGAAAACTGCAAACAGTGAAAACAGAAAACAGAAATCAGCAAACAAACAATAGAAAGGTGTAAGAAGAAGCAGCAGCGAAGCAACAATATGAGCAACAAAAAGTTGTAAAGGGATTTACATTTGTGTTGTATGCATATTAAAACTAGAGCTTTGCATGTGCCACATGTGGCAGGTGGCACGCAGCTGCATCCATTTGAGTAAACAAAGCAAAAAATTAAATTTATGAAAATTGAAAAAGTATTTAAAAATACTTGCAAAAATATATGAAATAAACAAACGAAAGTTTATTAAATTTGTTAAACAATATTTGATTGTTTTCAGAAAAATGATATTTTCTAAATGTTTATTTAGTGCAGAGTTGATTTTAAGGCTTTTGCTCAAACAACACAATTTCAATTTCCATTTCAATTTCAAATCAAACAAACACAACAAAATAACTTAAAATGGGGTAGTCTCGGTTGCCAGGTGCATTATGTAACACGAAATGACTACAAGCTTAGTCTAAATGCTGGTAATTGCAGTCAATGGCTCTTGACTGACTGCTGCTGTGTTAACAAGGCCAAAATGTAGACATGTTTCACACTTAATTGCTAAAAATCGAAATGAAACACAGAAATACACATAAAACACAAGACAGCTTCGAATGGCCACGGTGGGGTACAGGCGACAATGGGAGACTTGATTAACATTTTTTGTGGATGTTTTTAATTTTTTTATATTTTTAATAAAATTATTGTTAAAATATAAAATAATTGTTGATTTACTATTAATTGTTTTAATTAACAAACTACTTCATATGTTTATAATAAAACTGAACTTCAACAATATAATAGGATTATTTGAGGGATCTTTGGCTAAAATGCCTACAATTATTTTAATTATTTATTTTAATGATAAAATAATTTTTATAAAAATTTATAATTTTCATTAGATAAACCAACATTAAAAGTTCTTCATTCTCTTGGAAATATATCCCTTTAATTCTTGTATTTTTTTTTCACCAAACCCTATCTCAAGTTGTCTGGTCAAACATATTGGACTCTCCAGTAATTTTTTACCGCGTCTAGCGAACCCACAAAAATTAATATGAAAATTACTCAAGAGCTTGAGCGCAGTGATAAATTAATGAATTTGTACTGCAACCGTTCCAAACATAGCAGAGGTTCAGCCTCAGATACAGATACAGATACAGGTTCACATACAGATACAACTACAGATTTATTTAAACTGCCCAAACGGGTTTCCGGCACATATTCAAGCACATACTCATAGCCACACATATGTGCATATACCTATATGAATCTGTAGCTGTTGCTGCTGCCGTATCTGATAGATACATTTTTCAGTTTTTAGAGCAAAACATGTTGCGCTTAATTTATAAATCAAATATTTAAGGCATGTGGCGTTCAGCCGCAAAACAACCAAAAAAAAAGTATTTTTCATTTGATATATTTTTGAGATATTTTTATCTAAATATAATATTTTTTTGTATTTTGTTTTTTTTTTTTTAGATATATTTGCGGCAATTTATTGCAGTGAGTTGTGGCAGGTCAGGTAAGTGCTGAAAACTGAATTGAATATTTGTTTTTTTTTTTCTTCTAAATTTAAGTAAAAATATTTAAAGTGTTTTAAGAGACATTTGTAAGTCTGATCGGGTATGCTCGACGCAACAACTTAGCAACTGTATCCATTAGATTGTTTTCGTATCTTTTTTGTGAGTGGCAACATTTTTAAGACTTCTTTTGAGGCTTTGTTCTGTTACTATGGCTTCCAGTTGCTGCTCTATCTCTCTATCTCACTCTTATACTCTGACTCTCTCTCTCACTCTCTCGCCATTAGCTAATTATGAAATGTGTTGGACTTTTGGTCTGTGGCACATCCTCTGGCTAAAGAATCCATAACTCTGGCTTAGCTGCTGAGGGTTGCATAATGCGATTTGTGTTGCACAGACGCATAAATGTCACAAATGCTACAAATTGCAATACCAAATGAGCATCAATGAAAGCACTTTATGTTGCAAGTCACTTACCACACACACACACATATACATATACACATATACACATACATGGGTAGCAGTTTAAGTAGCTGCCCCTCAAACAAACTTGGCAACATGTCTGTGATGTTGCCGTTGACAAACCCATGCCCAAGCCCTTCTGCTTGTCCCTTTCATGCAGCACAAAAGTTGCAACAACAACAAGGGCAATGATGATGTTGTTGCCTCTTTGCTGTGGCAAAGGGAAACAGACAGACAGACAGACAGATAGACAAACTGAGGGGAGTTGCTAAAACCTAACGAATCGAAATTCAATCAACGATCAATGAAACGACAAAAGCCAACAGCGAGATATATATAGATAGAGAATGAGAGAGAGACAGAGAAAGAGAGAAGTAGTTAGATAGAGAGCGAAAGAGAGAGGGAGAGAGTGAGAGATAGTGAGTGAGTGGAGCTTTGGGCGCAACAACAGCAGCGGCGACATCGGCATTTAACATTTCCGCTGCCATTGTCGCATCTGCAGTTGCAACCAAAAAAAAAAAGAAAAAATAGAGTCCCTAAGGCCACCTGAGCGTGTGGACAACACAGCTGCAACCTGCTGTCTGCAACCTCCACACTGCCATCTCCTGCTCCACCCAATCCCTGACTGGCTGACATCCTGTGCTGCCGCCAAACGCAGAGCGGAAGCTGCGCTTAGTGCCATGCCACACAACGGATGTGAATGTTGCCCCACGTGCAGCAGCAGCACCAGTAGCAACAGCAGCAGCAGAGTTTTGACTTAATTCAGTTTTATATGCCATTTTCACTCTCTCTCTATCCCTCTTTTAGTCCATCTCTATATCTGCGCATAAATGTCCCTTAAATATTTTTATTGCTGCCCCCGAGGACCACCTCACTCATCATGCAGCTGCAACACGAGCTAATCGCTTTGCCTGCCATGAATTTGCATTTTTTTAAATCAAACAAAAAAGAAAACTAAATAAAACAACAAACAGAAGCGAAAGAGTTGAAAAGAGAAAGCTATATGCATTTAGAAAGAGCTAGCAATAGAGAAATCTGTGTAGATATTTTGCCAACTGAGAGCTTAATTTGTTTTCATTTGGCTTTTATAGAATGTATAGCATGGCTGATTAGACATGTTTGAGAGCTGGCCATTAAGTTGCCCAGCTTATGACCAGGTTAACAGTGATACTGGTAAGTGGAGGGGGGGGTAGTGTGGTGGAAAAAGCTGTTGCGTATCCTGCAGCCATCTACATAAGTAATTAATTGCATATCTCGGCTCAATCTCATGGCAGAGTATCATCATCGTTCTCATCATCATCAGGCCATCATGGCCAATCGTTTGTCGATTGCCAACTTCCGCCGCACATGGCCAATGTCCATGGCAGCTATATGGCCAGCACTACCAACAAACTGGTAGTTGGCTAAAACTGGTAGCTGCTGGCAAATTATGAGTTGGCCCGGCCGGCCCACTGTGCCCCACGGGGCAAACAATGTTCGCTGACAAATGACGAATGCAATTTGTTTGCCACGAAAATGTTCGAATGCAACGAATTGAATGAATGCCGCACTGTGGCTGCCACTGCGGCTGCCTTTGAGTGCTCCCAAAATATTTGCAAATTAACTCCCAGGGGAGACGCCCAAAAAAACAGACTAAAAAATAAATATTACTCACTGCTATTGACAGACTACAGATACCCTGTCATATTTATCCCTTGTGAAAAAAGTTTGTAAAAATTTTTAAATATTTTTTAATACAATTTATAATTTATTTTTTGTGAGTTTAAAGTTTAAGGGGTTGCATGATTCTGAACATTTATTATATACCCACTTTATACTTATTAAGGGGTATATTTATTAAATTGAACACATTTTCTTAGATATGACATTTTTGCGCAAAATCAAAGGCCTATGAAGTTGTTTGTAACTATTTGATTTTCTTATATTTTTTATTATTATTATTTAGCTAATTTTCATTTATTTATGTAAATTTTAATATTAATTGCTCTACATATTTTTAATAATTTCACTTTAATATTTTAAAGGAAAGAAATTAATCTTAGAATTAGCAATCGTTAGCATTTACTGTATTGAGAATATATATAAAAATTTACTTGAATAGAAATTTCTTATAGTTTCCCAAAATATTCTGTAATTTCTCAACTCAAATTCAAATTAAGTTTGCCCTTTGCTGTCAGAGCGATGTTCATCTCTTCATTACATTCGATTCATACAAAATGCAGCAATTTGATAAATGATAAAGTAAGTTGGAGGAATCAAAGATTTATTAGACGATGCTCGGCCTGCACTAAAACTTCACTAGATATATCTATAAATTTTATATTAAAAGTAGACAGCTTGCGAGGGTTGTTCAAGTCATTTGAAACAAACGTTTTGCCCTTTTGGTTTCTTTTCTTATTTTTTATGGCTTTAAGCAAAATTGCGAAATAAAAAGTTTCATTTTGGCATATTGAATGTATTTGAATGTTGTTGCTGTTGGGCTATTGATAGGCAGCTGTCAGAGTGGCAGACGAGTTGGTTTTGGGGGCGTGGTGGAGGAAGCTGCTTTGGCTGTCCATTCAATTGAACACTCACATTACACATACGACACGTGGGTCCAACTGGAAATCCTTTTTGCTCGTCTCTGCAGCTTCCAATTGCTGTCAGCATAGTACATTTTTTTTTTTTTGGCAGCTGCTGCCAAGTTGTAGGTGTGGCAGGCGTGCCAGCTGTGGCAGGTATGTCTGGGGCAGGGACGGGGCCCGGGGAGTGGCAAGGCTAAGCTGATTTGGCAGCTAGCTAAGCTGAGAGCAGCTGCAACTCGACTTCAGCTTACTACGACAGCTACACCTACTCTGCACTCTTTACACTCTTCTTCTAGGGTCTCTTCTTCTACTACTCTCTTACCTCTACCTCTGAAGAAGAAGAGATTCTTCTTGTGTCTAGTGAAGTGCGCTCGAAAGAAAAAATAAAAAACAAAATTGAAAATAATAAAAGCGAATTTCATGTGTCCGCTTTTGGCTGCCATTAACAGGTTGCACTTGAACTTGAGGCGCCATAAAATGTTGCCGCATACATATTTTATGTTGACAGTTGACTGGATACGCGCCACACACAGTGCTTCTTCACATATATTCCATACATACATATATGTATGTGTGTGTGTGTGTGTGTGTATGTCTGACCTTAAACTTCAACTTGTTTTGTGGCAAGCCGACGCAGCTGCCAATGAAGACACGCAAAAAGCAAAGCGGCGAAAAGCAAACAAAATGAGCAAACGACGCGACGGGCCCAAAAGCGCAGGTTGTTAATGTCGATACAACATATGTACACTGTGCGAAATTGCAAGTTACTTGAAGTATGTAGACAAACACTTATTTACATTTATAGCTTAACCGTGAAGTTAATTTTTCTCTATTCACACACAATTTATTAATTTTATTTTAATTTAATTTAATTTAGTTTATTTTATTTTATTTTATTTTATTTGATTTTATTTTATTTTATTTTATTTTATTTTATTTTATTTTATTTTATTTTATTTTATTTTATTTTATTTTATTTTATTTTATTTTAGTTTTAATTTTTAATATATTTTATTTTGCTTGTTTCATTTCTATATTTTTTTTATTTTTTTTTTGTGTTTTTTCTGTCTCTATCATATTTTTTCTCAGTGTAGTTTTGGGGCAAGCACGTTGATCGGACGCGCAAACGACATGAGCAATTAAAAATTTGTGAAATTAATTTTTGCAAATTTCTGTTATTGTTGTTGTTGTTGTTGATGTTGGTGGTGGAGTTGTTGTCGGTAAGCCAAAGCGAAGAACCCCAAAAAGCAAAAGCGAATCCGCCGCATCTCATCTAAGCCATGGCCAAGGCAACAACGGCTGACAACGGTCCCGGTCCCGCATTCTGTGTAATTCATTAGGAACGGTTGCCGGTTTCAGTTCAGCAAACGTGTTGCTGCCCCATGCCCCGTGCCACATGCCCAGCCATACACTGCTGGCTGCCTTTCCCCTTCTCCATTCCACTCTCTCTCCCTCTCTATCTCTTTATGAGTGTCGTCCCTTTTTGTTTGAGCTGTTGCTTTTTATTGCTACACTTGACATTTTGTCAGCACTTGCGTATTTTAATTTAATTCATTTTTATTAAATGCGGGCTCAGCGTTATATAAGCGAGATGCAGAGATGGGAAAGAGACAGAGAGAGAGAGAGAGGGAGAGATGACAGAGAGATGAGAGTACCATCAGCAGCCTCAGCCTGAACCACAGCCAATGTCATCTAAGTTGACATTTATTTGTGCATTGCGCATACGCCGCATATGCCAAGCAGACTGGCAGTCAGACAGTTGGCCAACTTGTCGCTGCCTGGCTACTCTGGCGGTTGGCCAAGTTTGTCGAGAACTTTTCTACACAACCAGGTCTCGACACGATTGCTCATGTGTGACGAACCCCCCATACCCCCGTCCCCTGCCACCTACCACCTACCACCTGACAACATGCCCCACTTCACCACTGTCTCACTGTGTACTGCGTATGTTTATCTTCATTTGCAATTTTGGGGAAAGGGGGGGCTTGCATTTCAGTTGGTTGTGCTTTAAGGTTCTTTCACGGCAACTGAAACTGAGATTGGATTTTCAACTTTTGCGCTGAGACGTGAGGCAAACATTTTCATTTGGGCAAAAGCGACGTTGGCAATTCAATTAAAATGGCAGAAGAAGCTGCTAAACTTCAGCTATAAGTGTATGTAATTGTGTCTGCGAATGTGAATGTGTGGGTAATTAAATTAAAAGTTTTGCAACTAAACTAAATAGCAACAGCTTTGCCAAAATGTTAATGACTTTGGTCACACAGGAAATGGATAAAATATATATATATAAACTTTATCTGTAGTGATAGACTTTGTGAGCGGCTGCCCACCTTCAATCTAATCAACGACAAATTGCTCAAGGAGCTGCCAGCAATTGACGAACCCCAACTCAAAAATACAAAAAAAATAAAATTAAAAAAAAAAAAAAAAAATTGAGAAAAAAAAATGGGCACGACCCGAACACGAAGTGAAGTGAATAAAAAGTCAGCACTGGCAGGCAAATCAATTGACCGATTGAAAAGGGCCACGACAAACTTGGCCCATAAAAAATCGAAGCGAAAAAAAAACAAAAACGAATTACAACAAATACAGAAGAATTATAAACAATAATGCAGCTGTGGCCAAAGTTGTTTGTCGTTTGTTGACAGTTGTGCAAAATCAGTTTTTGGCCAATTTCTAGCCTTCGGCATAAGCCAAGTCAAGACATGATCGCATTCCAAGTGAAGAGAGGATAGCGCAACCGATCAACCAACAACAACAACAACCACAACAACAACAAAATTGTTCAAAACAATAAGCCGCAGAAATTGTTTTCCAATTTTTTTCCCCCTTATTTTTTCCCCACAATTTTTTTTCCTCTTTTTTTTTTGGTGGCCGCATCGATCACGATTGCCAAAAAAAAAAATATATATATAACAAAGAGATCAGCTGAGGCTGTCGGTCGTCCGTCCCTGGGGCATTGGGGCAACTCTCAATAATGGCAACTGCAACTAAACTGATTCAATCTTTCTATATATATAATATCTATCTATGCCACAAGATGTCATAGGTTAGACTCATAGCTAAGGTCGTATAGCTCAAGTGCTTTGTCTGCAACTTGAACTTCAGCGGGAGGTCGGGGGGGGGTGTGGTTAAAGCGAGACAGAGACAATTGCACAATTAAAAAATGTTAAATAAATGAAAAACTAGTTAGACTGTGAAAACTGGGAAAACAAACAAACAAACTGTCAAACAAAAAAAAGTATTACAGTTGGAAATTAATTCAGCTTATGGGGCAGACCGCATGGCCGGCCACATTGCCACACAATTGACAATAATTTTCAGCAGTTGCAACTGCCGCGTTGAAAATGCAACCAAAAAGTTGAGTCACTTTTAAACCGATTATTGGCCACAGCAAAAACCCCATCAAAAAATAACTAACCTACAAAGGAAAAAAAAACATAACAAATGCTTTCGAACTGCAAGCAAACAATTAAACAATTGCCACTAAAATTTATGAGACCCCCTGCCTGTGCAGATAAGCCAAAGAGGCATGCAACACACACATGTGGCAGCAACGGCAGCAAATCAAAAACAATTTCGTTGATTATGAGGCCCCACAACCGCATAACATGTCAAATGTCATTTGTCCCACAATCACGATCTCTGACAATGTTAAGTAACAGTCACTCAGAAATAGACAGAGAGCGAGAAAGAGAAAGAGAGAGAGAGAGAAAGAAAGAGAGGGGAGAGGGTGGCAAAGAGAGTGAGAGAGAGAAAGGTAGCAGACAGCTGGCGTCGCTTAAAGCATTTAAGTCGCATTCAATCAACTTCGCAGACGAAAATCAATTAAAGTTACAATATACGATTGTATATTTCACACACAGCTATCAAACGCAGCCAATCAATGCGTAAGCTGCTCAACCAAAAAGGGAGACAGACCTATAGAGACAGTGACAGAGACAGGGAGAAAGGGAGAGAGAGCGGTGGAAGAAGTGAAATACTCTGACGCGCTTAAGCTCAGGGCTGTTTCAACTACGGCAAAGGGCGCCCAAAATAATGGGGGAAGTATTAAGCAACTAATAAACTGAAAAGGATACATAAATAAAATATATGTAGTATATTTTATAAATAAATATATATTAATAATATAAATTAAAATATATATTGTAAAATTATTTTTTATGTATTTAATATATATTTGATATTTTTAATATTTTTATATATTTAATTTAAAAATTATATTATTTAATAAGGTAGAAACCTCATTTTCTTTCAATCGACTTTAGCTAACCTCTAAGAAAACATAGTCTGGGAAATTCAAAAAAAAAATATATATATATAGTTGTTAATTTTCACAATCTTCAACTTACTCTCTTCCCTCTCTGCTACAACTACACTCCTGTTCTTTGCTGGTGTTTTTTTTCAGTATTTTATACTTTTCATACCCTCAAAGTCTCAAGCGATAGCAAATAAACACGGAATGTTTAAATTATGTTTATTATGATTAAATTGTTATAGGAACCTCTAGACCTTCCATCAATGCCATTTGCATGCTAAATAAGTTAGTATATACTAAAATATACCAAAATATACTAAAATATGCCAACATATCCAAACCATTTACAACCAAATACAATTTCAGTTTTCATGCCATTATCACCCACAGCACTCAATATTCTCATTCTCAATCTCAATCTATCTCTCTAAATGTCTGTCTGTCTGTCTGTGTGTCTAACGCATGTGTGCGTTGATTAGCTGCTGCTTAGGCACCCCCTAGGCACCCCTACCACCCTCGATACCACCCCCACCCAACTATCAGCAGCTTAGCTGTCAATTGCCGCAAGCTATGCCAACGCCCTCTGTCAGCTCTTCTCCCACCTACAGAAGCAGCAGCAGCAGCAGCTGCCAATCGATATGCAAAGCATGCGCTTGTCTCGCTCTAACTGCAATTGCCCGTGCCACACACACACATATCTCGTACACCTGGCAGTGCACATACCTCTCAGAGTCAGAGTCGCATGGATTCAATTCCTTAGCTGAGTTGCCATTGTCAGGCCATCAAACAACAATTGCTGACAAATCATTTGCCATTTGGCTGCATTTTCGCTTTTTCTCTCCATCTCAGTCTGTCTATATCTCTCTCTCTCTCACTCTCTTTCCCTTTTATTATCTAGCTATTACTATCTCTCTCTACATTGGACTGCGGTTGCCTTTGGCATGTGCCAAAAATTCTGAGCTCAATATGTCTGCAGCTCCACAAAATCCATCCATCTATCTGCATATACATACCTCTATAACTGTAGCTATATCTTTAGCTATATCTATCTGTCTATTCAGCTATCGAAGTGTCTGTCTATATGTCTCGCTGTCTAACGCTTTTTGCTCGATTGCAACGAATTTCGCAACCTCAACTAAGAATGTACCTGTCACATTGTGTATCGAGGTATTTGTCACTTTTGCCCGAATTGCTGCTGCCGTTACCGTTGCTGCCAATGCAGTTAGCCATATTTCACACATGCTATCTCTTTCTCTCTCCATCTCACCATCTCTCTCTCTCTATGCTTGTCTCTTTTTATCTGTAACTATGTGGGGTGTTTGGCTGTAGGCGCGTGTCCCAAATTGCAGACAGTGTCCGGTGCAATGAACAACAACAAAAAAAAAACGCCAGAAAAAACCAGCTTTAGTCACAGCTCAGGAAAAAAGCCAGAAAAAGCCAAAAAAAAAAATATTAAATTAAAACAAAATTATGTGCGAGTTTGCAGTCAAAAAGTAAATGCATAAAGTGCCGATTAAATGCAAATGGAATTTCCAATACCCTTACAAAAGAAATTATTTAAATAAGGGAACGGGGGTTAAGGAAAATTTCAACAAAAAGTTGCTAAGGAAATTTATAAAAAATATCTAATCGAAAAAGGAAAGAAGAGATATATAAACGATATTAAGAAAATTTTAAATGTATAGCAAACTGATAAGAAATAACTCCATATGTATATAGAAAAATAAAGGCAGGTTGAAGGAAAACTATAGAAAGCAAGTTATAAAAAATATTTATAAAATATTTATATATATAAAAAAACCTATAGGAAGCAAGTCATCTAAAATATTTATAATATTTTTAAATAATTAACGATATGTAAAATACATGAAAATGAAAGAAAAGGTATATTCAAGAAATACTGTAAAAAGTACTTTGACCTTTGAATAATTTTCCAGACAAAAAATAGAAATAGTTTAAAATAGATAAATATATTCATAAATTCAAATATAAACGTAAGTTCCATAAAATGGACTAAAAATATTAATAATAGAAAACAAATGAAAATATTTTTAGGTCTAAACATAAACAGTAAATCTAGCTGAGATTCTCATAAAATTATATTAAAAATATATTTCTTGCATCTTCAAATTTTTCTATAAAAATTAAAAAATTAATTTCAGTTCTTTATTGCTAGCGTATATTTTTGGTTTCTCCACCCCCCTTTCAACTACCACCCTTTCCAACTTAATCTCAAATTCGAACTACCCCAAAAACTTTTAGTTAGTGTATTTGCCAGCATATGAAATAAATTAAAATTTCGGGTGACTGCAGCGACAGCAGCTAATTAAATTATTTACTCGAGTTTAATGTTTCATTTTTTATTATAAAATATACGTGTATATATTTTTATAAAAATATTTTGCGGGCTTTTGTGGCAGATTGTCAGGGCGTTAATGGTTGTTTGTCGTCTGGCATTGTTATGGCTGGCCAAATAAAAAACAAAAAAAAATGTTAAATGAAAATATGTGGATGTGGATGTTGATGTTGTGGCTGTTGCCGTGGGCAGTCAAACACTTTGGCAACGGCTGTACAACTGTCGACCGGTCAGCACACACTTGCCACATGCCACATGCCGCACAAGCCAGCTGCCAGTTGCCAGTTGCCAGAGTTTTTCTCTCTTTTTGCCTGTTGCACAAAGTAAATAAAAGTGTCGAATGCAAAAATTGCGCATACGCCGCATAGTCCGCAACACGGAAAATATTGGTAGACGAATTTCCAACGATGAGCAGCCAAATAAGGCAAACGACAACAAATAATAACAAAAGCCTTTAAGCAATTACAATAATATTTACAACATGGCGAACAAATGCAAAACAAATGCAAACAAATGCCAAATGCAAATTTGTTCACAAAGAAAAATATTACGAAATAATTTTCAATAGATTTTCACGCTCTCCATCTCCGTCTCACTCTATCGCCTTTGGGGCAGCTACTATTGCTTGCCTCTTTTTGCATAAGCAAATGAAATTAAATTGAGTTGTTTGATTTGAATTCGGTTTCGATTTGAGATTTCACAAAATTCGACATGGCCCAGCCATAAAAACAGATGAGTCCCAATCACAATGCCATTCAAGTTGTTGCCACAAAAGAAAAGAAAAGAAAAGGGGGAAATATGAAGCTATGAAGCTACCAGCTAAAATCCCGAAGAAAATTATATAAAATTGTTTGTTGTCATTGGAAAAGCACGATAAACAAAAGCTTACAACTTATGCATATTTTGTAATGTTTTTTTTAACATTTTTATAATTTTTCCTTTTTTAATTTTGACGCTTGTTATGGAAAACGTGCACAAGTAATCTTCATTGAGATACCCTGTAAAAACGGAAGTTGAATTTTGCGAAGGGGAAACTAAATTTAATGATAGTGCAAAAATTTTGAAATATTTTACTTAGACTTTGAAATATGCTACTTTGCAAAACTTTTATTAAACAATTAAAAAAAAGAGCTTAGTTTGAAAATTAAAAAAAATAATATAATATATTTTCCATATACTTATACAAAAAAAGATGTATGCACTTTTCTGCACTTTTGCAGCTCTTATATAAAATTTTGAGTGAAGTTAAATTTTATATGGAGTATATTTCAAAACAAAAAAATTCTTAAAATGCAGTTCTAGAATGTTTACATTTTTGAAATAAATCTTGTAATTTTCATATATTTTGAAAATCAGAAGTGCCCCTAAGTTCTGTAAAGTATCTTGCCACAAATTTCTTGCTGAATTCTTATTATCTGAACTGACATTCTTAGAGTTTGCAATTCCAAAGAAATTCCATACATTGATTATATTATTGCTATGTGAATGTTGTCTGATCTGTGTGTAGTTTTCAACCTTTTACAGTAAGTCCCTTAAACTACCCCTGATGCCCTGCATTCTAAAAAAACCCCCCCTTTTGCCACACTTTGTGGCGTAATTGAGGCGCTGAAATCTTGATAAAGCACAACTGTAATTGAATATAATTTGTACAGAAGTTAACAACATTCTATGCTGACCTGAATTCGTGATTCGGGTTGCCATTTCTCAATTTCTCAAAATCGAGACAATGACAGAGAAACAGAGAGAGAGAGAGATGGGTATAGAAAGAGATAGAGCTATTGTGCATATGCTGCATATAGAATTAGTGGGAGGATAGTTTCGTTTGCAGTGTGTAAGCAAATATGATGGGTTGCAATAGCAGCAGCAGCAGAAAGAACAACAAAGACACATTACCAGCTTGCCACATGCAACATGTTATTTAAGCGTAAATCATGCGCAGACATAACAGCAACAACAACAAAGAACTTGAAATTGGAATTTCGATTTTTCACAAGTTCACATGTTGCATGTGGCAGCAAGTGCGTTGCGCCCTCACAGCCAGCCAAGTCATGTCTCCACCTCGCTCCCTCTCTCTCTCTCTCTCTCTCTCTCTCTCTCTCTCTCTCTCTCTTTCTCTCTCTTGTGTCTTTCTGTGAGTTAGAGACGTTGCAAAGTCGCGCTCAGCAGAGCGCAACATTTTGGCCGCCAACGCCAACAACTTTGTGGCATTTCCATTTTCATTTTCACACGCGGTCATTAGAGTTGAACTCCACTTAAGCAGAGAGTGAGACTTGGACTTGGACTTGGACTTGGAGTTGAGCGACTCCAGTACTATGGCCGTCTCCTTTTGCCCATTTTTCACACACAAAAGGGTTGAGAGGGGGTATAAGGGATGGGGAGAGGGGGTGGCAGGGGGCAGTGTTAGACAAGCGCAGCAATCGCAGCAGAAATAAATTAAATTTAACTTGCATTTTTGCCAGGCCATGGGCCATCATGGGCAAGTTGCAAGTCCCAAGTTGCAAGTTGCATGTTGTTGTTGTTGTTGTTGCTTCTTCTACTACTACCACTAGTTCTGCATCTTCTGTGTGTTTCCACAAGTTGGCACTCGAAATGGCGCAAAGGGCCGGCAGCGCAGCACGTTGCATGCATGTATCTGGCAGATACTTTACTTAATACTTTGTATCTGCTAGTTGGCCGGGGCTGCTTGAGCGCGTTCTGCCATATGCAAATGCAAATTAAAATTAAAAGCCTTTTTGTACTGCTTAACTTTGCACTGCCAGCACTCCGAGTCGGACTTGGACTTGGACTTGGCCTTTTTGCCTATGACTTTACAATTTGTTTGGCTTTTTGCGGCCGCCGATAGGCTCTGAAGTGTGAAACATGCCTTCAACTTCAGCCACCACACAGCGTGCGAAAGACAGAGAGAGAGAGTGAGAGAGTGAAAGAGACAGAGTGATAGTGAGAGAGAGATAGAGAGGGGTAGAGACTGAGGCAAGCCACAACTCAGCATAAAACTCAGACTGTCTTCGTTTCTTGACTGTCATTCCTTAGCATCCATCCATGTATCTGTATCTACAAATGTGTGTCTGTGTATGTATCTGTTTGGTGTTTGTATTTGAACTTCTTTAAGCGGAAGTTCAAGGCGTTCACTCAATTGTATCGTGTAATAAAATGTTTTATAAGTCAGACTGTCGGACAGACAGTCAGATAGTTGGAAACTCCAACTCCGTTGCCAATTCCAATTCCAACAAAATAGAAATAAAAATAACATAAAAATAAAGTTGAGTTCGCATTAATAATTGCTCGTTTATTTAACAGTTGTCGGGTCATTGGCTCTCATTTATAGAGATCAAGTTTCTCTCTCTCACTCTTTCTGTCTCTCTCTTGAGTTGTCTCATGGTATTAACTATAATCAATAGTTTAAATATTTTGTAATATTTATGCTAATATTTACACGTTGCTGTTCCGCCAGTTCCATTCTCAATATTTTCACATCATTTGTCAAATGCAAAGCAATCCATTTACAGCATCAACTTAATTAATGGCAATAATCAAAGCAAAGCAAAGCAAACTTAATGTAAAGTCCAAGATGGATGTGGAGTTGGAGTTGGAGTTGGAGATGAAGATGAAGATGAAGTCCAAGTGGAGTTTGAAGTTAACGTCAAGTTTTTGCCACTTGGCCAACTCCAAGGTTGTAGACCTTTTCGAAGAAGCAGACAACAACTACAAAATGTATCCCAAAAAAATAAAAATAAAAATAAAAATACTAAAAGAGAAACAAAAACAAAACAAAACGAGACCAACACAAAAAAAATAAAATAAAATTGACGTAACTTATTCGCGTTTATATCACTCGCGACTTGCGACTCTCGACTGCTGTAGGGTTTTTTTTTGTGGCACAGCCATAGATACCATCATCAGCCACAACACACACACCACACACCACACACACACACACAGAGACAGTGACTTCATGTATTGCCGCGTCAAAATTAATACGTTTTTAAATGGCAAACGACGCAGCTTCCTGTTGAGCTGACGACGATGATGGCAAAGATCTCTGGGCCCAAATGGGCCAAGTTAACAGAGGCTTACGCACATGCGCGTAATTGTTTTGGGCCACGTCATGGGCACAGCCTCCAACTCTCATGTGCAGAATATAAGCCACAAGTTCCTGATACGCACTCGGAGCCCCCAATCAAAACAGGCAGGCGACTTAGACGGGCGAGGGTAGGCACTAAAGTTGCCAGAGAAACGAACATAAATAAAAGAAAAAGTTTTCTAAACATATAGAAACCAGATAAAAAACTGAGGAAAATTATTTTTTTTTTTTTAATAATTTTTAAGTTATTTTTTCTAAAAAAAAGCAAAATTATTTAACAAAAAAAATAGAATAAAATAATCAGAACATCAAAATAATAAGAGTGAACTTTAATATGAATACTAACAGTGATAGATACAGTAAAGAAGCTACAGAATTAAAGAAAATCAAATTCATAGAAAAGAAACTATAGTTCAAGGGCAACAAACATATCAGAATATATATTTTTTTTTTGTCGATATTAATTTTCTTATTCAAGGAACTGCCCATTTCCGTTCAATTTTGGATTTGGAAAAGCAAATAAATAGTAGATAAGAAATTAATAAGTAATGATTAAGAGGTTTATTACGGCATTTAAAAAAGAATAATTTTTTTAAAATGTAGAACTCTGAAAATTCCTTCGCTGCCTGACAAAGCCTAACAACTTCTTGGGCACACCTCGCTGTGCCTTGTCCAAATTAATGATGGCCTGGCCAAGAGTGTAACCAAAAATGTAAATTGAATTTTAAAAGGTAATTTAACATGTGCGTTCTGCCAGCCATAATTAAAAATTAACTTCAATTTAACACTCAACCCAAGACTAAGAGAGCCACCAAGAAAGAGACAGAGATAGAGACAGAGAGAGAGAGATAGAGACAATCACATAATATACACTTATGTAGTTCGGCATTATTTTTTTAATGAACCCCACAACTTATGAAATTGAATTGATTTATGAACAATTTGGAGCTGCAAATTGAAACATTTTCGGCAACAAAACGTGAAAATCGAGAAAATCGAGAAAATGGGAAAATGAGAATGTTTTTGTTTGATTTATATGCAAGACAATTGCAATTCAATTAATGGCAAATTAATTAGCAGACAAGCTATAAAAAAACAAAACAAACCTGCCTCAATTGATGCCATAATTCAATGTAAGAACACGCCCACACACACACAGACACACTCCCGCCTTAATATGTGGCAAGTTTAATTGAATTATTTAAAAGGGGGGTATGAAACGATTTTCATTTTGGGGCATTCAATTGTTAAACGAATTTCCATGTAATTATTGGACAAATGCAACTCAAGTGGATTTTAATGACTTAAATAATGCAATAAACTGGACGTGGATGTGGATGTGAACGTGGGCGTTGTTGTGGGCGTGGCTAACGGAAAAATGCAAATTTTATGGCAATTGACTGCGAAAATTAATAGGAAATGCGGCAAGCAAAATTGTAATGCAAAAAAAAATAGTTTTAATCAATTTAAATAAAATGATAATAAATTGAGCAAAAAAAAAAAGATATCTGAAATATTTCAGGTTTATCATATAATCACATTAAATTTATTCAATAAAAATATTTACAAAATAAATAGTTGAAGAAAATGTTGTCATTAAAAACATATTTTCACTCCCATTACATTTATTAAAATTGCATAAAGCAATTTATGGGCATATTTGTTTAAACATTTCCCTAACAAAAAGAAATGTTTAAAAACAGAATGCAAATATTTCATTTGTTTACATTTTTGGGGGCCACAAAGCGGCGAAACGGTGGCCAAAAGAAAACAATGACGACTCTGGGCCAACAACATTTGGACTTGTTGTTGCTGTTAACTGGAATTTAAACAATTTTGCAATTAACATAAATTGAGCATTTGCATATTGGCAGTAAATATCTTCTTGGCCATCGGCAGCTACAGAAAACACATAACAATTTGCAACATTTTATGATTAATTTGTTGGCCATTTAATTGCCAACAAATATTACAAACATAAAAACAACCAAAAAAGATAAGAAAAAAAAAAGATGAAAAAAAAGCGCTGAAATCAAAACAAAACATATTTGAAATGCAAAAATTCAGCATGCTATGGGGTTTCAAATTTTCGAATTTGAATTTGAATTTGAATCAGAAAACTGAATTTGCAAAAAATAAAAAAAAAAAATATTGAAAATAAAAATAAAAGCCGAAAAATGAGATGCGCACATTTTATGCAAATTTTGTATGCTTGTTAACATTTATTGCCGACGGCGCGCATTCAGCCTGATTGCATATGTATATATATATATATATATATCTATATATATATATATAGATATGTGTGGTGAAGTGGGCGTGGTCTGTGAGTAGGTTGGGAGTGGGAGGCAGTAAACGCAGCGCAGCGTAAAAGATTTTTAATTAAAATGTTGTTTTGGCGCTGAAATGGCATCATTTAAGTCGCTTTCGGGCCATTGTTATGCTGATTTTCGGCAATCTAAATAGATTGTATTTGAACGTAGCGAGGGAGTACTGTACAGGTAAACAAACAACAATTACTGTGGCAGCAATAGTAGCTAACTATGTGCGCTTTTTAATTGATTTGTCTTTATGCGTCGCACGTTCCAAACAGAGAGAGAGAGATATACGGAGAGAGAAGAGCATTATAAAGAGAGACAGAGAGAGAGAGAATAGTTGGTGAGTGAGATAGTTAGAGTGAGCGTGTGAATAATCTTGGCAGCAATTAGCAAGCACATATCTGCCGCGTGCCACACGTGGCGTATACGCATTATAAATGATATTTGAAATGGATTATGCAATATTACGTATACGCACCGTTGATTAGACATCAATTGCAATGAAAGCAAATAATTCAATTTGCCAACAACTTGCCTTGACTACACACTCTCTGAAGGAGGAGACCCCCCCTCTCACTGCCCTGCCACTGGCAGCTGTAATACCCCAAGGGGCAATAATGAAAGCAATTTGATGTAATTAATGTGGCATCAAATGAGACATTAAAACTGAGTGATTAAAGACTTGCATAAAACGTAGCAAAATTTGTTGTTGTTTTGATAACTGTAAGTGGGAAATATGAGCAGAGCAACAGACAAGCAAAGAAAAGCAAGAAAAGAGAAAGAGTATAGAGCAGAGACAGAGAGAGAGAGTTAAAGCGCCTTGAGAGACGCGTATATATGTATTTTGTATGAGAATTTATGCGTGATAATAAAAGTGTTGACGGTTATATAGACAGTCAGCTCTATGGGGAATACGAGTTATGGTAGCAAATTTCCACTCAAATTGCAGACAGATAACTAAATTATCTGTGAGTGAAGTAAATTTTTGAAATCGTATAAATTTAGCCTCAATTTTAAGGGCATTTCACTGCCATAATCTTCAAAAATTTATTAAGAATTTTTCATTATATTTATATTATCGCTGATAGTTTGGATTACCCAAAATATACTATATGTTTGTGGGTTGTTTCAGCAAAGCATGAAATATTTTGAGATAAACTAGATTTTTTGGATTTGTATTAGATGAAGGAAGTGTGCAACTAGCATCAAATATATTTCAAAATTCAAATGGAATTTAGCATAAATTAGTAGTATTAGCGTACAGAGAAAATTAAAACTAAAAGTTTTAAAAGTTTCAACTTTAAATAAACTAAAAGTTCATAAAAATATATACCTTTTGAAAAGGGTTAGAGAATCAAGGAGATTTTACTTCAAATTTAAAATCCCATAAAAAATTTATTAAGTGAATTATCTGGCATTTAAATTAACTAAAAATTTTGAAAAACGAGTGAAATTTATATTTAAACTGCAATAAATTTTTGATCACATACGTATAAAAGTTTTCTTGGAGTCGAAATTCTCCAATTTCGAATTATAGTTCTACTTGGAGTTTTATTTTCCTTTTTATTTTAATATGTTTTATCACTCAAATATTTTATTAATTTCTTAGCAAATTGCCATTAATTCCACATTCATTAAATGCAGAATTTTAAATAAAATAAAATTTTCCATTAATAAGTAAATTAAATAAAATAAAAAAATAAATTACAAATTAGAAATTTGAGAAGATAATGAAAATTTTAATCATATTTTAGTTTACATGTTAACAACAAGTTTTCTTTAAGCCATAATTTCCTAATAACTAATTCAAGACTCTTTTCTAATATTTCGTTTTATTTGGCATACATTTTCTCACAAAAATATATATATTTGAATTATTTCATATAAAATACTCTTCAATTCCACATTCATTAACTGAATTGCATTTCAGGCGGATTTTGGCCAAATTTGCATTTGGAATTCGCATTTCCTTATGCACTTAGTGCAAGCACTAAGTGGACCAACTAAGCTGCCCCCTAAGATGGCATAAATACCCCTCCCCCCGCGACCCACCCCCTTTCCCCCATCCCACACTTACACTAATTGTATGTGGCACATGTTGTCTCTGTTGCACGTTATATAAATACGGCAGCGATAGCAGTTGGCCAACAATTATGGCAGTATTTTGGCCATAAGCAAAATATGGCACATTAGCAAAACTCACCTGTGATTAATGAAAGTCCGCCACAATATATATACTATATATATATACTATATATATATATAGCGCTGTCTCTGTTGCACACGCTATGGCTGTCCCTCTCTGGCGTTGTTGTTGTTATTGTTGTTGTTGTTATTTATTATCGTATCGCAATTTATAACAATCAATAATGTATAATGAAAACACGCGGCCACAAATCAAATGCACAATTTGAAAATTGATTACAAATTTTAACTAAATACAATTATTACACAAACACACATTCACACTCACAGTTGCATGCACATATACAGCGACACTCACACACACACACAGTTTACACACAGATGGAGCTAAAAATTTATGAAATTCTTTTGCTCTTGGAAAATTTTGATAATAATTTCTCTTTGAGCTTCCCAAAAGCTACGTATACACATATGATATATGTGTGTGGGTGTGTGTGTGTGAAAATTATGCCTGCAAAAAATAAATAAAAAATATATATATTTTTAAAATGAAACAAAGGCACAACAATGATAACTGCGAAAGCGAAAAGATAAAGAGAGAGAGACAGAGATAGAGAGATAGATAGAGATAGAGAGAGAGAAAAAGTAAGTAAAGTTAAAGTTAAGCAAATAATCATTTGGCATTATATATATGGCCAAGTTAACTGTGGATAGCTGCATACGTACTGTAGTTTATGCCCTGCAGATTTATGTTGCAAGTATGCAAAAAGAAAACAAACAAACACATACACAGACAACAAAAGATACTGCCGGCCATATCCCTATATATATTTGTATATGTGTGTGTGTGTGTGTGTGTGTTTGCATTGTGTGTGGATTTGGGGGCTGGCCACTAAAACTGTCTCAAGTTAATCGCTTTTATTTATTTGCGCCCAACGCGCAGCAGCAGCAAAAAAATAAAAGTAAAAGAAAAAAAAAAACATTGTATAAAAATATAACAAAAATTCAACTGACTGAATATATATGTTAACAAAAAAAAAACTAAACTGCAACCGGTTTTTCCACACAAACACACACATTTTTTTATAGAAATTTTGCGCGCCTTTTGGCTATTTTCTTTTAGCGTTTTTTTTTTTAATTTTTTATCTTTTTTTTTTGTGGCTGAAGCTACTTTGGCCCTGGTTAAGATGCTGGCAAACTGTTGCCGCATTTATGATGGAAAAACTCGGCAGCAGCCAAAACAAAAATACAAAAGGAAAAGGAAAAGAAAAACAAAACAACACACAACAAAAAAATAAGCGAAAAGTAAAGCCAAAGCGCAAGTAAAGAAAAAGCTAAGAATTTTCTTTTAGTTTTCATTTACAACAAGTACTACGTGTATTTTGCAGGCAACTCAAGCAAACGTGTGTGTGTGTGTGTGTGTGTGTGTGTGTGTGTGTGGCAGTTGCAAGCATAGAGGCAACAGATAGACACCAGAGTTTCATGTCTAGTCAGGTAGCTGCTGCTGCTGCTGCTGCTGTTGCTGCTGCTGCTGTTGCTCTTGGCCAGGTTAACACGCCAAACTGGCGACGTCATAAAGTCAGCTGCGCGTCTTGCCAGCTTCTTTTTTAGCTTTTGCCTCAGTTGCTGTTGCTGCTGTTGCTGCCTCTTCAACTGCTTTTGTTGTGACTTGTGGAGCGCTTTTATTGCTGCTGTTGTTGTTACTGCTGTTGTTGTTGCTACTCAGTTGACAGTGGTGCAGCAAAAGGCAACAACGATGACGATGACGATGACTGTGGCAAAGGCAAAGGCAGCGTCAGAGGCAGCTTTCAAGGCTGTTTAGAAGGCAGCCAACACACACAAACACACACACACACACACACACACACACACACACACACACACACACACACACACACACACATACACACTACCAACAATTTTTCCTATTTTTTTTTTTTTTTTTTTTTTTTTGTTATTGTCAAGCACGAGCTGCCCTTTTGTTTAACTTAAGTTTAAAATCTCAGCTCGCGAAAAAAAAAGCCAAAGAAAACTACAGAACATATCTCCATATATTTATATGAATATATATATATACGGCAGATTCTTCATGTATATAAACCCATATAAATGTATATATATGTATATATTTTAATTATAGCTATGACATGAAACTGGTTTTTGGCCCAAAAGCGTTGGGCAGAGAGGGGAGGCAGCTGCACTTTGGCGAAATGGCTGCAATTGTGCGCTCTCTCTCTCTCTCTTTCTCTCACTCTCTCACTCCGCTTAATTAGCAAGTTTTGTTTACGTTTTACTTGATTTTTTTTTTTTGTTAATTGCAAAAAGAACTCAATTTACCGTTGTGATGTATTTTATGTTGTTCTTGCGTGGATTTTTGTTGTTTATTTATGTTTATTTTGAATTTTTTTTTTTTTTTTTTGCTTTGTTGTTAAGTTGTTTGTTTAGTGTTTTGATTATAATAATTTTGTTGTGGTTTTTGTGTTGTTGTTTAGTTTTCGTACGCGACGCGAGAACTCGTCTAGAGAGGCTACACAAAAAAATGTTTCGTATTTTGCACCCCAAACGCAGCGTCGTCTCGTCTCGTTGTTGTCGTTTTGGCTGCCAAAGCTCAACTGAAACTCGTGCGCTTCTCCGCTTTGCTGCTACTACTGCTGCCAAGAGTTGTTCAAGAAAAAGCAACAAAAACAAAAACACGGCTTCTATTTTGCTGTGCTACGTGCTGCCCAAACGCCAACGCCAACGCCGATGTCGATGTCGACGCCGATGCCGAGATGCCGATGCCAGTGCCAAAGCCAAAAGCTGGTTTTGCAGTATTCTTGTTCGTTACGTGCCGAAGCCAAAGTCAGCCGAGTTGCCGAACTTGCCGAATCATTACCAGCTCTCTCTCACACACACTAATAGTGTCTCTCTCTCTGCTTCCGCTTCTGCGAAACTAGCAACAATACTATAAAAGAGTAGCAGCTGCCTTCTCATTTAGTAGCAGATAGTCGGCAAATAGTAGTAGGAGCGCGAAATGGTAGTAGGCTGCACTCTGCTGCGCTCTCTCATTCGGTTAACATACGCTGGCTGCTCTCTCTCTCTCTCTCTGGCGCTTTAACGGAAGTAAAAATGTGCAGCAGCAACAACAACAGCCGGTTTTGTGTTTGTTGTTTACTTTTTTGCGCTCACACTCTGGCACTGTTATAACCAGCAACGCTGTTATACGTCTGTTATACTCGTGAACACAGAACTAACAGCTGTTGTTCGCTGCCCGCCTGAACACTACATATGTTGGACTACGAAGTCAACTCAAGTCTCTCTGCCGTCGGTGTGTGGGGAGGGCAGTGGTGGGGAGGAGGGGTTCATTGGCGACCACTTTAGTGGGTGGTTGCCATGACGCGTTTAATAAATAACGCACCGCAAAGTAACTAAAGCTTCAAGTGTGGCCACAAATCGAGTTCAATTTTGAACTCTACCCCTGACTCCAAACACCCCCCTTCCTTCCAATGGCAATTGCAATCAAACGAATGCGAAATGCTTTTGGCTCAAATGATGCGTTAATTATATAAGTTACGGCAATTAGACGCTTAAGTGTAACAAATAACATCAGGAAAATAAGGGAAAAGCATGAGAAGAGTTGAAAGGACATACCCCTATCAAGAGAAAAACTATATGAAAACTAGAAGTTTTATTTGAGGGAGAATGATGATTATACAAATTTTCTAAAAATTCTAAATTAAAAAATGCATAACTTTCTTAAAATTGATGATTGACAGGATTTTACAAACTTTGTCTAAAAATATTGACATAAATAGAAGAATTTTCCGGTTTATTCTTCATTATTTTAAATAAATCTATTCCCAATAAATTTATGATTTGTTTGCATATTTTAAAATTAGAATGAAAAAAAGATCTATTTAGATACAACTTCTTTTTAATTATTTTATATTTTTATTTACTGTATTTAATTTTTTTATGACTATAATAATTTTAAAAATTTTTAGAACATTTACTAACAAATTCTTATAAAATTTTCCACCTAAAATTTTTCGATCCTGCAGTTTGAAACTTTTGTTACTTTTTTGGGCCATTGTTTAAAATTGGGTCATAAAAGTGACAAACAAATAAAAAAAAATGTTGAGCTGAAAACATGTAATTGTTGTTGATTGTTTTGTAATTGAAACAATGGCTACCGTTACTTTCTTTACCTCGGACAGCCACTCCCAGATTTTTATTGTGTGTTTCATAACTTTATTAATAGATATGTCCATTGTCTAGGTATTATCGAACCGAACCATTAAGGCGCGACAAAAAAAAAAAAAAAAAAAAAAAAAAAAAAAACAAAATCAAACCAAAAGCAAGTCAAAGCCAAACCCATAATTGAGGCTACCGGTGTTCAAAATTGTTGTGGTTATTGGTAGAAAAACCCCACGGGAGTCGCAAAACCAAAAGAAATTCCAATTAATGAAAATGCGAATAACAAGACAAAGACAAGGAGCTCTGAAAGGGAGTACGATTATAAATTTCATATTTAATTTTTTTGTTCCTTTAATTTTGGGGGGGATTCAAAATTATGCAAACAGCAGGTGTTGTTATTTGGGAGGTGTTATTGACTCAGTCGGTTGACCTGATGATGACTTTTCACTGCAGCTGCCAATTTCATTTTATCCAATTTTCGCATTTCTTGGCCTGTTGGCAGGTGCTTCTTGGCCGAAAACAAAAAAAAAAAGCAGATTGTGCTTCATCCCGCTGCGTGGCTAAGAACTAAAAAATGCCGCCAAAGAACTTGGCCAAAAACAAAGTAAAGAAGCATGGAAAAATTAATTAACTGCTAAAAATTAATATAGTTTGAGCAGTAGAATGAAAAAGAAACATTATTCTCAAATCTCTTCTCTCCACTCCTCCACTCTCCACTCTCCACCAGTGTAGAGTTAAGTTCCCAAGCGGCGGCTCCAAACCACCCGCAATGTTGCGTCCACCTCAGGTTATTATTGTTGGCATGGTTGTTGGCCTTTTGCCAGTTGTTGTTGTTGCTTGTTATTGTTGTTGTTGTTGTTGTTGTTGTTGCGTCGGAAGTTGTCGCCGGCAGTCAACAAACCATAACGCACAACAAACGGTACTTTCGAGAACTGCAGAACATTTAACGCCTCTTTGGCAGCATTGTTATTGTTGCCGCTCTTGCATATTAAACAATCTTTATAAAACCAAAAAAATATATATATTCATTAAAAATTTCAACAAATTAGTCAAAGCGAAAGAATGAAACGAAATGGAAATATACATACCCACAATACCGCCTTTCCGAAAATCTTTCTTAATGGAAACTAAAGAAATTATTAATTAATTATTAACAATTCGCTAAATTTGAACTAAAATTTATTTATAAATTAATTATGTTTTAAAAATTGCTTGATTTTTGACAAAGCTACAACGGTTTAAGTTTGACAGGTACTGAGCAACGACTTATTGAATCCAAAGTCTGGGAGATTATCACTTTTTCGATATTTTGACCATTTTTCACTATTTTGGTCATATTTTCTAAAATATTGGTCCAAATCATCTTCGGTAAAGCTTTTTAAACATATTTTGGTGCCCAAAATGAATTAGGCTCAAAAAGTTCCGATTTAAAAGTTTTTAAATTTTTTTACTTTTTATCAAGGGGTTTGTATGGAAAAATGATCAATGTTGGTACAAAATTTCAAAATAGAAAAATGTTGAATTTTTTGATGTAGTTTCAAAATAGTATCAAAACCATTCACAGAACTGCAAAAATTTTGAAAATCGGTTGATTTTTGACTAAGTTACGATGGTTTCAAGTTTCGAGGGAACTTAATTCCACCATTTTGAATCTATTTTTTCGCCTTTTAGGCCATATTTTCTAAAATATTTGTCCAAATTGAATCAAATAAAATTTTTTACGCACGTTATGATGTCAGAATTAGACAATCTAAAAGTTTTGGGAGTCACTACAGTTAAGGCAAAGTTATGGCTCCTCAAAGTCGGGGATATTATAAATTTTTCGATTTTTGACCATTTTTTCACTTTTTTGGTCATATTTTCTAAAATATTGGACCAAATCAACTCCGGTAAAGTTTTTAATGCATATTTTGATGCCAAAAATCAATTAGGCACAAAAAATTCCGATTCAAAAATGTTTAAATTTTTTGACTTTTTAGCAAAGGGTTAGTATAGAAAATTGACCAAAATGAGTCCAAAATATAAATGTCCCAAAATGAAGAAATTAGTGATGCAGTTTCAAATGAGTATCAAAACTATTCAAGGAACTGCAAAAATTTTGAAAATCGTCTGATTTTTAACGAAGTAACGATGGTTTGAAGTTTGGAAGGTACTTAAATCCGCCATTTTGAATCTAGTTTTTCACCTTTTTGGTCATATTTTCCCAAATGTTTCTCCAAATTCATTCAAGTAAGATTTTTTACGCACCTTATGATGTCAGAAATAGATGATCTAAAAATTTTGGACATCATTACAGTTAAGGCAAAGTTATGGCTCCTCAAAGTCGGGGAGATTATCAATTTTTCGATTTTTGACCATTTTTTCACTTTTTTGGTCATATTTTCTAAAATATTGGTCCAAATCAACTTCGGTAAAGTTTTTTAAACATATTTTGGTGCCCAAAATGAATTAGGCTCAAAAAATTACGATTTAAAAACTTTTAAATTTTTTGACTTTTTATCAAGGGGTTTGTATGGAAAAATTATCAATGTTGGTCCAAAATTTCAAAATGGAAAAATGTTGAATTTTTTGATGTAGTTTCAAAATAGTATCAAAACCATTCACGGAACTGCAAACATTTTGAAAATCGGCTGATTTTTAACGAAGTAACGATGGTTTGAAGTTTTGAAGGTACTTAAATCCGCCATTTTGAATATAGTTTTTTACCTTTTTGGTCATATTTTCCAAAATGTTTCTCCAAATTCATTCAAGTAAGATTTTTTACGCACCTTATGATGTCAGAAATAGATGATCTAAAAATTTTGGAAGTCACTACAGTTAGGGCAAAGTTATGGCTCCTCAAAGTCGGGGAGATTATCAATTTTTCGATTTTTGACCATTTTTTCACTTTTTTAGTCATATTTTCTAAAATATTGGTCCAAATCTATTTCGGTAAAGTTTTTTAAACATATTTTGGTGCCCAAAATGAATTAGGCTCAAAAAGTTCCGATTTAAAAATTTTTAAATTTTTTGACTTTTTTTCAAGGGGTTTGTATGGAAAAATGATCAATGTTGGTCCAAAATTTCAAAATATCAAAACCATTCACAGAACTGCAAAAATTTTGAAAATCGGTTGATTTTTGACAAAGTTACGATAGTTTGAAAATTTAAAGGTACCGAAAAGCGCTATGTTGTATCTATTTTTTCACCTTTCTTCCCATATTTTCTAACATTTTGGTCCAAATTGAATCAAGTAAGATTTTCTGTGCACATTGCGATGTAGGAAATTGATATACCAAATATTTTGGCAGTCACTAAAATTTAGGCAAAGTTATGGCTCCTCAAAGTCAGGGAGATTATCATTTATTCGATTTTTTCTCCATTTTTCACTGTTTTGGCCATATTTTCTAAAATATTGGTCTAAATTAACTCCGGTAAAGATTTTTATACATATTTTAATGCCAAAATTCAATTAAGCGCAAAATATTCCGATTAAGAAACTTTTTCATTTTTTGACTTTTTATCAAGGGGTTTTTATGAAAAAATGATCAATGTGGGTCCAAAATTTCAAAATGCCAAAATTAAGATTTTTTTGATGCAGTTTCAAAATAGTATCAAAACCATTCACAGAACTGCAAAAATTTTGAAAATCGGTTGATTTTTGACTAAGTTACAATGGTTTCAAGTTTCGAGGGAACTTAATTCCACCATTTTGAATCTATTTTTTCGCCTTTTAGGCCATATTTTCTAAAATATTTGTCCAAATTGAATCAAATAAAATTTTTTACGGACGTTATGATGTCAGAAATAGACAATCTAAAAGTTTTGGGAGTCACTAGAGTTTAGGCCAAGTTACGGCTCCTCAAAGTCAGGGAGATTATCAATTTTTTGATTGTTGACCATTTTTTCACTTTTTTGGTCATATTTTCTAAAATATTGGTCCAAATCAACTTCGGTAAAGTTTTTTAAACATATTTTGGTGCCCAAAATCAACTAGGTTCAAAAAATTCCGATTCAAAATTTTTTTAAATTTTTTTACTTTTATCAAGGGGTTTGTATGGAAAAATGATCAATGTTGGTCCAAAATTTCAAAATGGAAAAATGTTGAATTTCTTGATGTAGTTTCAAAATAGTATCAAAACCATTCACGGAACTGCAAAAATTTTGAAAATCGGCTGATTTTTAACGAAGTGACGATGGTTTGAAGTTTGGA
Organism: Drosophila quadrilineata; assembly: GCA_018150725.1. Lineage (NCBI taxonomy): Eukaryota > Metazoa > Arthropoda > Insecta > Diptera > Drosophilidae > Drosophila > Drosophila quadrilineata. The sequence goes on from JAECWN010000407.1 coordinate 6,128,970, forward strand.
AGGTACTTAAATCCGCCATTTTGAATCTAGTTTTTCACCTTTTTGGTCATATTTTCCAAAATATTTGTCCAAATTCATTCAAGTAAGATTTTTTACGGACGTTATGATGTCAGAAATAGATGATCTAAAAATTTTGGTAATCACTACAGTTTAGGCAAAGTTATGGCTCCTCAAAGTCTGGGAGATTATCACTTTTTCGACATCTTGACCATTTTTCATTGTTTTAGCTATATTTCCTAAAATATTGATCCAAATCAACATCTGTAAAGTTTTATTTACATATTTTAACGCCCAAAGTCAATTAGACACAAAATATTCCGTTATTAAATTTGAACATTTTTTTCGAAAGTGGCTAAAATATCTCAAAAAACGGGCAAACATTAAAAAGTGCCAACATGAAGAAATTTTTGATGCAGTTTCCAAGTAGTATCAACAGAATTCACAGATCTGCAAAAATTAAAAAAAAACGATTGATTTTTGACAAAGTTATAGCAGTTCATAGTAGGGAGTGGACGAAGAGAATAGAATTTTGGTGTAGTTCTGAGAAGTGCTTGTTAGTCGCCTGAGCTGTGCTCATTTGGTATGCAATTTTCTTGGCCATTTCCAGCTGGAGTTGACGTCATTAGGCAATCAGTGCATTTAATCGATCATAACGATTTGGGGTTTATCGACGATCATGATGCAATCGATAGGGAGACATGCATAGAAGGAACACAGACAGTTTTTCAATTTCCTAGCCATAAGCTGTCAATTTTATAGCCAAAAACGGCGCTTGTTTTTATGAGTTTCAACACCCAAAAAAAAGCGCCAACTGCATCGAGAAGCCCCTGTACCCCTAACAATTCTCTTCTCCCCTCCCCTCAAGCAACTATACACGATTTTATGTTTTGGCCCATTGCCCTGGCTGGAAGACTGCCTGGATGCGATGGTTGGCTGGATGTTTTGGCTCTGACTGTCTGGCTTGTTGGCCAGTTGTCTAGTTGGCTATTTGGCTGAGGGGCACACGCAAACACAGCGACGCACTAAAAGTAAATTTATGTTGATGATTTTGTGTGGCCAACGTCGCCGAAGAGTTTGTTTTTTTTTCTGTTTTTGGTTTTGTTTTTGTTTTGGCCATGTTCGTTTTGGGCCAAGAGCCCGCTAGCGCACGCAGACAGAGTCAAATTGGAGTTGAAGTTAGCCAGGCTGGCAGCCAGTCAGCCAGACAATGCCCCGTCCACAAGTTGCAAGCGGTTGCAACAACAGTGGCAGCGGCAGCGGCTTGTGGCAGCGACTTGTGGCAGCGGCATGTGGCATCGTCATCTGCGGTCATCGCACTGCCCACCCAAAAAGGCGGCACTAAATTGCCCAAATGCCGTTAGAACAATAATTGCGCACACACCAACACATAGCATGACATGGCCAACGGCCAATCGAGGGTAGGAGAGAGGGGTGTAGTATGTTGGGATGGGGTAGGGGGGGCCAAACAACTGTCTATTGATTGGTAAGCGCAGATAGAAGCGTTGCCAATTTATTGAGTTGTAAAATTTCAAGTGGGCCGCCACAAGGCTATGACTATATATATACAGCAAAAGGGGTGAGAGATAGAGAGAGAGATGGGGGAGGGGGGTGGGATTGGGCCGACAACATATTAAAAATAAATAAATTAAAAATTGTTGAACACGGCACAGCCTCCCTCTCCTCCACACACACAGACCCCTCCCCCTACCAATCATTTATGTTGGTCTAACGCTCATTAGTTGCCGTCCAGCAACAGCAGCAGCAGCAGCAGCAGCAGAGAATGAGAATGAGAATCTGTATGAACTTGGAGTCCACGCCAGCTTCGACTAATTGCCCACATAAATAAGATGAATTCACACGAAATTCTTGTTGTTTTTTTTTTTTTTTTTTTTTTGTGTGAAAACTTCATGGATGCTGCTGCCTCCGCTGCTGTGCAGGACAGTGACGAATGCCGCTTCCTTATTGCAAGGTCAGTTTCCGTCATATCCAGCTACATATACTCTTTCTCTGTCTCTCTCTCTCTTTATGTATCTGTCTCTTTCTCGCGTACTCTTTCTCCCTCCCTCTGTAAGTGTCTGTTGCATTGATTGATGCACTGCCAGCTGCCGTTAGCACAAGAGTCACTTTGGCTTTTGGCTTTTCACACCAAAATTGGCTTCTAATCTGTTAATGGTCGCAACCAAAAATGGCTAAGAGCAGGCCAAGGCTTGAACAGCAAAAATATTTTGTCAATAATCGTAAATTAATGAAATGCAGCGACAACAACAACAGCAACAAAAGGCAACAGCAATGTTGCCACACGCCAGTTGCAAGGCCTACAAAAGTGCCGACAGCAACAACAATTGTGGCAATAAAGCGAATGGGTTTAAATATTATTTGACGAATTTCGTATACCCTTTGCAAGGGAAAGTTTAAGAATAATTTGATTTTAGATAAATCAGCGCAAAGTTAGATAAGTATATTCATATAGAAATACTGTATAACAAAGCAAAGTAATCGATATATATACTTGCATATCGATAGATTGGCGGCGATAAACGCAAAAATATCGCTAGCAAATACAGTTGATGATTGCCTTATCAGCAAAAATACATATGATCAAAAAGAATTGAGATATAGAATAACAGTCAGATAGATAGATATATCGATGCACAGGCAGAGCGATAATCAGATCGATAGACACTGCGATAGACATGTAGACAGACGGATTGATACGCAGACAGAGAGAGATTCATCGATTGACATATAGATAGAGATATTGATCGATAGATCAATACATATATATATGTACTTTGATACTTTAAATATGTATGTAGGTTGATAGACAGATCGAGATCCAGATCCAGATCCAGATCTATGAATAAATCGATAAATCCCAATCAATGAACAGATTGATAGAGATTGATTGATTGAGCACTGGTGAATTATGTATATATTGGAAAGAATAGAGAGCGGTATTTGAGATGCATGGCCTCTGAAAGATCTTTAGTGGGTCTCTCTCTGTATTTCTCATTTATTTTCTCTCTTTCTTATTCCCTCTCTCAATCTCTCTCTTTATGTATCTCTGTCTCTCCCCATCTCTCTCTCCATCTCCCTATATCTATCTCTATATCTCTCTCTCTCTATCTTTTCCACTTATCTCTTTATTCTCTCTCTTTATCTCTTTGGCTATCTCTCTCTCTCTCTCTCTCTCTCTCTCTCTCTCTCTCTCTCTCTCTCTCTCTCTCTTTGTCTATCTCTTTCTCTCTCTCTCTTCTCTCGCTCTCTTGCGTTCTCTCTATCTACTTCTTTGTCTCTCCCTCTCTCTCTCTCTCTTATTTCACAGTTGCATCTATTCTTATTTAAAAAAGTATTACTCTTATTTACGAAAACTATTTCCTCAACGGAAATCCATTCCCATATCAAATATACCCCACAAATGTAAGAGTATTTTCCACAACAACAACAACAACAATAACATGCAGTTTTAGAGCCATATTTATGGATGCTTAACATTGGCATTGTTATTGTGTTATCGTTTGGTTGGTTTGTTGTCGCCGTTATTATTGCATTTGCAGTTTGTTATTATAGTTGTTTTTATTGTTCTTGTAGTTGTTGTTGTTGTTGTTGATATAACATTTGTTCTTTTGTCGGTTTGTTGGTCACCATTTTTGGTAATTTGTTAAATTAACATTAAACATTCAAGCAACAGGCAGCGATGGAGCGACAAAGATACAGATACAGATGGTGTGGGAGAGGGAGGGGAAGAGGGAGATGTAGATAGTTAAACAACTTTAAGTGCCATTAAATAATTAAAATATTTTGCAGCAAATGCACAAAGGAATTTTAACGACTCAATAAATGACACTTAACCAACAAACAGATTACAAAAAAAAAATAATAATAGGAAAAAATAAATAAAAAAAAATATTAGAAAACGACATAAACAGTAAGAGGTAAAGTCGGAATCGGAGATAGATGCTGTGAGCAACAGTAAAACAGGCGTTAAGCACACACCATAATAAAAGTAAATGGCTAAAAAAAAATTAAAAAAAAAAAAAAAAAGCAAAAATATATAAATAAAAAAAATTGCTAGAATTGAAGTTGAAGTTGTGGTGGTGACAGAGGGGGTGACGGATGGGAAGCTGATGTTGGCAAAATGATTTGAATGCGGTGGCCACGTTGGAACTCTCATCATTTGGCTGTGATTAACTTAAGTACACAACACATAAATATTTAAAGGCCTTGCAGGCGAAAGCTAAGCAAAGATGTGGCAATGTTGTTGTTGTTGCTGTTGCTGTTTGTTTCTTGTGGCAAGTGCAGTGGCAGTAAAATGTCAGCGGCGTCGTCAGTCAACAAAAGTCGACGACAATCGTTGCTGCTGCTGCTCTGCTTCTTCTTTCACTGTTGCCATCTCTTCCTCTTCTCTGCCGCGTCATGTTAATGGCCAACTAAGGCAGTTTGGTGCTTTGTGGCAAGCAGGCATCGATGAACGGTTTATGCCACAACAACCAACCGACGTTGCACGCTGGGCACTTTTGCTTGACCAACAGGCAACAATAACAACAATAAGTAGTATTTGTGGCAGCGGCAGGGGCTGCAGGGGCAGCTTGGGCTGCTTTGTGGCACCTTGTTGATCAGTAATTGCCACACGACAGCTAAATGGCCTTTAATGCCACGTTAGAGCGTCGCCTTGCAACGCCTCTATATATGTATCTCTCTCTCTGCCGCTCAGTCTCTCCTTCACTCTCTCCCTCTCTCTCTCTCTGTCATGGGCAAAAGGAAATGCAAATCAAATTCTTATGATGTTGTAATACAGACACCCTTGCCACACAGCTGTGGCACGCAAATATTAGCCAGCGCCAGGTTGGAAAATAAAAAATTATATTATTAGAATTGAACATGCAATCTGACAAGTGTTTTTGGCCAAAAACATTTCCTGGTTGGCGCTGCTGCCACAACAGCAACAACTGCCACAAAATGCTGTGGCAAGTTGGCCACTCGCTGACCAGGCTAATTGCCACAGCACTCTAGCACTAGACATCTCTTTTTAACATTCTCACTACACCTTTGGCTATCTCTTTTTTACTATCTCTCTCTCTCTCATTCTCTCTCACTCTGTCTCTCTCTCTCACACTCTCTCTCACACTCTCTCTCTCTCTGTCTCTCTTTCAATATAGCATTGACCATCATTGCGATTTATGATTGTATTTCCTCTTGGCAAATGCCAACCGCAACAATCTTTGTTTAACTACAATACTTTCTATAGCTCTCTCTTTCTCTCTTCTCTCTCTCCCTCTCTCTCTGTCTGGCTGTGGTACATTCTTGTCAGCCCTTGCGGTTGCCTTGTTGCATTCTTTGTCGCCTTTGGGCCACACAATTAAGCGGAAATGCAATTGTCGCTGACGCCAAGATAAGTCCCCATAGCACACCCAGAACTTCTAGTATGTGAAACTAACATACTACATATATATATACATATGTTTACATATGTATAGAGTATATATATATATATTGATATATTCCTCATTGATATGCCACACTCCACACTCGCTGTCTTCCATTGACTGACGGTACCTTCTAATATGGTATTAATAACTTTTGACAAAACACATTCCTTGCCGGTTGTTGAACGATTCTCATTGTTGTACTTGCCCCATGTCTCTTGTTCTTGTTAGAGTCGTGTCGTTGCATATTAATGGACTTACAAGCCACATTGCCAGGCAGTTAAAGCCACTTGAAAGCCGTCTTCTATCATAGCTATAACTAGAGAACTTCTGCTTAACTCATAGCAAAGTTATGCGGAAAGTACTTTGAAGAGCGCCATAAAAAAAAACTATTAAGGTCTGTTACATAAAGAAGAGCTTTTGTTGTATAATGCGTGAGCTTTGAAAGCTGCTTGTCAACCATTAAGCTTAAGAAGCTTTTAAGGTTTCATAATGAAGTAAACATATTTTCAATTAATATTCTGTGAGAGAAAAATATGTATATTCATATAAAAAAGTACTTAAAATTTAAATAGTGAATTATTATTTAAATTGCAGAGAGCTTTAAAAGCTGCTTATTGGGTAATGCAATATTAGCTTTAAACGCTTATTTCAACACTTTTAAATTTGATAGAAGAACTTATTAATATTACTTAAATCAATTAAAAGTTCGTAGAGCTTTTATATTAATCATCGAAATATAGACTTCAAAAAAGGGCTTTAAAGCTTCTTTACAAAATTAATAAGTTTGCAGAAAGTACTCGTAAATACCCATTACTTATAGAGTAATTCCAAATGCAAAAAGGTGCTATATAATTGCAGCTTTTAAAGCTTCTTTTTATTCAACTTTATTATCTCATCTTTCTCTGCAGCTAAAGCTTTTCACACCAGCTTAATCCAAACTGTCGACATTTGCTTGATAGTTGATGACAAATGCTTTAAGATTGATGCAGCCATGATGCAACCGCTGAATGGCAGTTGTTGCACCTGCTTCATGCGGCAGAAAGGTCAGTGCTGGGCGCGTGCTGTGGAAGTTGAAAGTTGACGTGACCCGTTAGACAACTAGACAGTGGCTTAAGCAGGTGATTAATCAACTTATGTATGCATACGACTACGACTAACTGTGAGTGTATGACAAATCCGCAATTGCCATGAGCCATGGGCCATGAGAGGTTAATGCTTCAAGAGACTTTTGACGATTCTCAAGAGTGAAACAGAGACAGACAAATAGATAGAGAGGGGGAGAGAGATTGGGGCACAGCAATGTCAAATGCTGACCATGGATGCCAATTGACGTAGTCGCAGTCGCAGTTGACGTCGCAGTTGACGTCGCAGTTGACGTCGTAGTTGTTGAGGCCACTTTGACATACTGGCAGAGTGGCATGGGCTACGTGCAACATGCTGCAGATTGCCAGCATAGAGATAGACACACATTGCCATACAATTTCAATACAATTTTTGAAATAATTGGCTACAAATCGTCATTACATTGTTGCCATCGTAGTTGCAGTTGCTGTGGCAGTTGCAGTTTCGGGTTGCAACGTCATCGATTGTGCCACAAATTGCTGCCACAATCGTAGACAGAGGCTGCCGTTTGGCAGCAACTGGCCTGACCTACGACACCCAACATGTACACGTCCCAAAACTCAGAGTGGAGAGTGGAGAGAGAAAGAGAGTGGAGAGATGGGAGATGGGAGAGAAGACAGAAGAGTCTCAACAATTTCGAGTGGCAGTTGAGTTTTTGGGCGAGTGAAAAACTTGAAATTACTATTGATACTGCTGATACTGCAACATCTTGTGGCATGCCCTGCTTCGCACAGGGGCAAGTCAGCTGGCAAGTGGGGTATAGGAGGGGGCTGCTGCTTTTAATCTGTGCGCCGTAATGCGTTACGGTAAATATTTTTGCTGTTAAGATCAAAACTGGCCATCGAAAGGTTTCCCATTTTGCCATTTGTGCCGCAGTCTCTTATCCCCCCGCCCCTTCTAGCCAATACAATTATTTGGCTAATTGAGCTGCGTTTGGGTCAGCTTGTTGGCAGCAGCAGCAACAGCAGCAGCATTGCCAATTAGTATGCCACCCCTCTGCCACCAGTGCTTGCCACCCACTTAGCCCACACCCTTGGACTGAATAGAGTTGCCACCAGCAGCTGCAGAGAACTCAATCATCGACAGTGGCCGAATTTGAAATTGCTGCATTTAATGCGCAAAACGTGAGCCCAATTTGCATGGCGACAACACAACAACAACAGCCCAACGTGCAACTGCAACAGCAACTGCAACAGCAACTGCAACAGCAACAGCAATTGCAACAATTCAAAGTCAACGTTCATTTGCGCTCCAATTCTCAATGCATTTCACACATTTTACTGCATGACTCAGTTTTATTGAAGATTTATTACTCTGTGCCAACTCGCACAATTCATTAGCCATCCGCATAAGCCATGGCTAAGTGAGTCTAGAGATGGCAACGTGAGCCACAAAATTCCATATGTTTTCTTATGTATCATGTTTTTTTTTTACATTTTCTTTTTCTTTGCTTTAAAATTTTCAAATTATTTTTATTATTATCAATTATTTTTTATCAATAATCCGTTTATATGGTGTAAATAGCAGTGTAGTGTAAACCGATAGTTTTAAACCTTCATTGCGATATTCAAGAATGTTTTTTTTTTAGTATTTCGATCATGTGTATCTTATATAAATGTATATCTATATCTTCTTTCAAATTGTTTGCAAACTCAGCTCTATTTTTCCAATGCCCATTTCAATCTGTTTTTTATTCGATATTACCGATATTAACAAAATTTTATATTAATGTTTTTCTTTTATACTTATTTTTATGCAAAATTTTAGGAAAATGAGACACAGTGTTTCTTAATATTATTTCAGATCTTTTCTTCTTCTGTTGTGGATAATTACTACTTTTGCATCCTTACTTCATTATCTTTTACTAAAATCCCCCTAGTCTCAACTCGTGCTTTTCGTGCTCGTGTCACGTGCAGCTGCCATCGCTAACAGACACGTAGAGATGCAACGAAGCAGCGTCGCTTTCTGTTTTCTGTGCGGCTGCAACTTGGTTGCACTGCGCATAGGTCACGTGTTCATCGTGTTGTTGTTGTTGTTGTTTGTTGCAAGTCGAGTGATTCGTGTGGCAGACTAAAGACTACAGCAAAATATCAGCAATTGAACTATAGACATTTTAGCCAAAATGCAGTAAGCAGCCAAAATGCCGTGCACTTTTTGAGGATTGGCTAAAAACAGAAGAAGCAGCTGCACAAGCCAGAAAGAGACAGTAGACCAGCGAGACAGAGAGAGAGAGAGAGAGAGAGAGGGAGAGAGGGAGAGTGTGAGAGAGGGAAGCTTCGCTTGGAGAGTTGCTTTCATGTTTTTAGGCATTTGCGGCGCATCTTGGCCAACAAAACAAAAAAAAGAAACAAGAAGAGTTGCACTAAATGTCAAATGCAAATGCAAAAGTGCCACACGAAGTTTTTGCCACCTGCCACAGAGCAAAAAAAAATAATATAAACTTGGCCAAGTCAGGGAGTTAGTTACAGGTTTCTATACCTTTAGCCCCAAAACGTTTATAATATTTGTGCCTCCTCGGTTGTTGTTGTTGTTGTTGGTGTTGTTGGTGTTGCAAGTACCTGTTGTTGCGGCATTGCGCGCTTGACAGTCATAATTAATACGCTTAACTTGGCTTACTTAATTTCAATTTGCACCGTCGCCTGACAAATTTCTCCACCCTGTCAGCTTCATTAAAAACCCATTAGAGCTGCGGAGCCCTACAGAGCCCCCCGCTTTCCCCTTACCCATCCCATTTGGCCATTAGAAACTTCTCCTGCTACAGTTGCCGCAACTGCTTCAGCTGCCGCTTCTTCTTTTAGCCAGCAAATTACGTTTACACGTTGGTATTGGCCATCTTTCTCTATCAAAGTTCGACTTTAAAGTTTGCTGGGGTCTTCTCATCTTCTTCTCCTCTTCTTCTACTGCTGCTGCTGCTTCTTCTTTAGTTGTTGTTGTCTAAAACAATTTGATTTGCTCAAAACTCTCTTTCCACACACACACACACACACACACACACACACACACACACACACACACACACATATACATACAGCGAGTGAAGTTTTCTTTTGGTGGTTGCGTGGGAAATGCCGTCGATCGGTCACGATCTCAAATCACAGACAGACAGTCAGACAGACAGATGAACAGACGGACGGACGGACATACAGACAGATCATGTGATTTGTAATCTGACGTAAAAAGGCATAGCCGAGACACAAACCTCTCCCCCTTTAAATGCAAATCTTTTGATTTTTATCTTATACTATGCGACTATGTGCTGCTTCTTCTTTTACCACTGCTGCTGCCATTTTCATGTGATTTGCCACTTGACAAATGAGCTTGCCTGCCACATGTGCAACAATTTAAGACGACAACAAATACAGCAACAAGAACAACAACAAATTGTTTGGCCAATTTACGCTCAAGTTGACAAAACAATAGACCATAGAGATATAGACAGATAGCTTCGACTACTATATAGAGAGTTTTCTACCAATTGCTGCTGCTGCTGCTGCTTCTTCTTCTTATGCTACGGCCATTGATTTAGAAAATGGCCAAGAAATAGAGCGCAAAGCACACACAAATACACTAAAAAGCATATGTGTGTGTGTCTGTGTATATCCATGTCCATCTATATACATACATATATGTATGTATGTATGTATGCTTGCAAATGTGACATGGCAAATGCTCACGAAATTCGAGTGCTCAAAACAAAATTTACAAAAAAGTAAACTTAGATCCATAAAAAAAAAGAAGAAAAGGAAAAAAGTAGTATGAAAAACAGAAGAAAATTGTGGCGCAATACACAAAGGAAAATTGCAACGAAATTGGTGCTATCAGCAGACGCAAACTTCCAGAACAAAACATAACAAGAGTTCAACGAAAAAAAATTTTTGAAAAATTATTTACAATGAACGACTAGCAGTTACCCTCTATTGCGGTTATGCGTTTTAAATCTGCCGTTGAAAGCAGAACAAAATTTCCTCATTTTAAACACGATATTTTAAATAGATTCTTTGAAGAAATCAGCTTATACTACATATATTTTAGAATTTTTATTAAAATTAAATCTATTCAGAACATTTAAAAATTCATCTGATTTAAGAGGAAATTATTCTTTTAAATAAAAAAATTCAAGTAAACATTCTTTTACAATATGAGAACTAAGACTTAAATAAACCTTCAAAATTGACATTTCAGAACATTATTGAATGTCATAGCATTTTTAACCTAATTTTGAATAAATATATCTATTTTTCGCCTTTGACTTTGTTTTACAATTTTAAAATTAAAATATTTATAAAAATTTTAAATTTAATTCCATTATTCTGAAATTGTTTCCCAAAATTATTAAACTTGAAATTTCATATTTTTACCATTTCAGACTCATAATTACTGTAATCTGTAACAAACTGGGCTGCAAGTCGAGCATGCCCCTTTCTGAGTTGAGTTAAGTGCAGGGTAAGTAACATGGAATTTGTTACCCTATAACCTGACCTTCATTTGTTGTGTCTACGACTAACATTTAAAAATTTGTTTGTGCAGTCAGTTCTTTAAATTTGTCTTTTCTCGTTTTTTTTTTCATCGACTCTCTGTCTGTCTGTCTGTCTATTTGTCTGCTTCTTGCCACTGCTGTGTTATTCTTATTCTCGATTTCAACACAAAACGTGCCGCAGCTATGACTTGTTTCTTCTTCTATTTTTTACTTAGTTTTTTTACGACTTTTTTGAGGTGCAACAGTTTTTTGTTCGTTTATTTGTGCAAGAGCTTCTCTTGTCACGTTCAAACAAATTGAATATAGTTCAACGGGAAGAGGCATTCATCGAGTTGAAAGAGACCCCTCATCGCATCTCTTATCAGCGCTTATCAGCAGCAGCTGAGCTGAAGGAGAGGTGACTGCTGAGGAGGGGGGCAACGCAGGCAGGACTGAGTATAATGCCCTCAGGCCAGAGCTGATAGATGATTTTGTTGTTTGTCATTTAGTCGCTGTCGTGAAATCGAAAGTTGAACATATTTCAAGCTTGCTCAAAACAAATATTTAAGCTCAACGAAATATAAAATGTTTGGGGTTTGGAGGCTTGCGGTTTTTGTTTTGTGGCTAATTGCTTTGAGCCAAGGGCGTGCCACAATACGCAGCGATTGGCATGAGGTAAGCGACTCATGAAAAAAATATCCGAGAGATATACCCTCTAACTTATCTCCGATTTCCGATAGACACCCGAGCCCGATCCCACCGTCTTTGAGAATGGTTCCGCCTATGATCTAGTCCGCTCAAATGACGTGGACTCCAATTGAAATTGAGAAACGGCAAATTTGTTTATAAATTTACAATAATTTAATAAAGATGTTGAAATACTTTGGACTTAGAAGCGGAAAGTGTAGACAGCGCCAGCGCCCCAATTGGGGCGACTATTGCCATAGGGACCGCCCAGGTGCTGGGAGTACTGTCCAGTGGCGTCCAGGGAGTGACGTCCGTTCTGACTCTGCCAGACTGGGGCACGTCCATTCAGGCTGAGATCAAAGCCTTGACGTGGACTGCCACCGCCACCGCCCTGCAACTGGAGCTGGCGACGCACACGATGCAGCTGCTCCTCCTGGTCCTCTGGTTCATCTCTGGGCGACCACATTACTTCCTCCGGTTGCTGCAAAGTCATGATATCATGATAGGCATAAGGATTAGCTATTCACACACACACACAAAGACACTTACCAATTGTGGCTCCAACTCATAGTAGCTGCGCAGCTGCTGCTCATCAAGTGCCTGGATGGGATTAGGATTGGGATAGGCCAGTGCACTGGCAGTGAGTGCGACCAACAAGAATCCAAGACAAAATTGCATTTTGTGCTGTAGTTGCTGAGCTGAGGCTTTAACTTGATTGACTGTTGTCTGGTTGAAGGAACGTTCAACTATTTATACCAAGTCTGTCCCTGGTTATCTGTAATCATTGCCAAGATTCCCCACAGGGGGACTCCGTCTTGACCACAGTGACATACGCAATGACTGCTCTGTGCTCTGTGTGGTTCACAAGTAGATCCCCCACCCTACTATATAGCCCTGATAAGGTAAATGATCTGTCGGCAAATATTCCAAGTAATACGAATTGTGATTCCCCAAACAGTAGCTGAGATGAGAAAAGTAATAAGTATATCAAAAATATGGATCATATTTCAGATAAATTTTTATCTTATTATTTATACAAATCATCTCCCGGAAACATATTCAATTTCACATATTTCTAAAATATATTCAAAATATATTTGAGGTATATAAAATATATTGTTCATGTTTTAGTAGTATATGAAAAATAGGGCTCATTTTTTAGATAATTTATTATCTTCTTATCTAAAACTATACAAATCATCTACTCTAAAGAAAAGTCTGTTCGCCCTCTTAAGTTATCTCCATTTCTATGAAATTTGCAACATATTTTATTCTTGTAGTTGGAAATATTTACTTAACATATTTCTATAATATATTCTGGGTTTCCAAAAATATTGAAATTTTCATATATCAATCTTAAAGGTATATATCATATTTCATATTTAAGATAAATATTTATCTAGTAATCTAAAACTATTAAACATAGCTCATATAAAAAAAGATTTCTTATTAAATTCTTCCCGTTCCATTAACTCTTAAGCTCTCTGTATCATTATTTATTATGTAACATTTATTATTCGAATAATTGGAATTATATCAAACCTCATATTTCGCATATTTCTAAGCCATAATCTGAGATTTCAACGAAAATATATCTATTGTCATGCATCAATCTCTCATTTAATCTTTACCTACCGCAAAACCCTCGCCAAATTCTTGACCTATTCAAGGTTAATTCAAACGGAAGACTTGAGCATATTTTTCTTCTTAACTTTTGGCGAATTATTATTATGCAAAGCACATCCCATTTTAAGGTTTTTTTTTTCTGGTATTCTTCCATCAATTTATGAATCATTTTTAAGCAATTCGAAATGGCAACACCCACAATTCTGTTAAACGGCTAGAGAATCTTCGCTTTCATTTGGCTGCCAAACATGGCATTTAATTTGTTAAACATGCTTTTTGGCGAAAACCCAAAAGATTTTCAAGCGAATTGAATTCAATATTGAGCTTGTATTTTATAATTTTAAAATAGTTTAAAGTAACTAAGTTATTTCAAAAATTATCAAGACAAAATTATTTTATAATCTTTAATTTTTTATTTAAATAAATAAGTTTTATATAAAGGAAATAGATGTATTACAATAACATCTTAGAAGCGGAATCGGTAAACAGCACCAGCGCCCCATGAAGGTGGCGAGTTGCCATAGGGTCCGCCAAGGTGTTGACCGTATTTGCCGACGACATCGACCTCATGGCGTTTGTTGTCGCTGGTCCAGACGGGAGCCTGTCCCTGTGCCCAGACATCCTTGCCGCTCTTGTCGCTGTTGTAGCCACCATCGAGTTGCCAGCGTCCCTGATTGTTGTTGTTCTTCTGCTGATCCTCGAAGTTGAAGTTATCCGGGTAGGGATAAGCCAAGGAGGCACCAATCAGGCAGCAGAACAAGGCGAAAATTGCGAACTTCATGTTGACTTGAAAAAATATGAGTTTGAGTTTCTAGTGTTCAAGAAAAGATTTGAAGATTGACTGATGATCTAGAAAATAGTCACCTCAGTTTTTATAGACCAGCACGAAGTAGAGGTACTCTGAAAAATCCCCCTTAAAACCATCATCGCCTTATCAGCTGAGTGCATCCCCCTGAATATATTGGACTTTTGTTTGTTTTCGTCTGGTGTCTGAACTGTAACCACATGTTAAGTTTTGAAATAAAAACATTTAAGTTAAAAAAGGCAGACATTGACATGAATTTGCGGACACTTTCATTTGTCCAAGATATTTTATTTTAAAATACGTGTTTCTGGAAAAGGAGTATTTCATAACTTTAACCGATTTTCAAAAACTGTTCATTCTAATCGATGGATTTGAACATTTGATTAAAAACTGCACCAAATGTTTTTTTTTTTCAGAATTTCAACATGGTATAACTTAGCCTAAACTCCAGCGAAGTCTGAAATTTTAAGTAGATCAATTGCTGACATCATAACGCGCAAAAAAAAATCATACTTGATTAAATTCCGAGAAATATTTTAGAAAATATGGGGAAAAATGAGACAAAATTATTTAAAATTTTTTTTTAACCTTCAAAACTTCAAACTATTGTAACTTCGTCAAAAATTATCCGATTTTGAAAATTTTTTCAGTTCTGTGAATGGTTTTGATACTATTTTGAAACTACATCTAAAAATTCTTAATTTTGGCATTTTGAAATTTTGAACCAGCATTGATCATTTTTCCATACAAACCCCTTGATAAAAAGTAAAAAAATTTAAAAATTTTTGAATCGGAATTTTTTGAACCTAATTGATTTTGGGCACCAAAATATGTTTAAAAAACTTTACCGAAGTTGATTTGGACCAATATTTTAGAAAATATGACCAAAAAAGTGATAAAATGGTCAAAAATCGAAAAATTGATAATCTCTCCGACTTTGAGGAGCCGTAACTTTGCCTAAACTGTAGTGACTTCCAAAATTTTTAGATCATCTATTTCTGACATCATAACTTGCGTAAAAAATCTTACTTGAATGAATTTGGAGAAACATTTTAGAAAATATGACCAAAAAGGTGAAAAACTAGATTCAAAATGGCGTATTTAAGTACCTTCCAAACTTCAAACCATCGTTACTTCGTTAAAAATCAGCCGATTTTCAAAATTTTTGCAGTTCTGTGAATGGTTTTGATACTATTTTAAAACTGCATCAAAAATTTTTTCACATTCGTACTTTTAAATTTTGGACCAATTTCCGTGATTTTTCTATACTAACCCCTTGATAAAAGTCAAAAATTGTAAAAAATTTTGAATCAAGATTTTTTGTTACTAATTGATTTTTGGCTTCAAAATAGGCATAAAACACTTTACCAGAGTTGATTTGAACTAGAAACTAGAACTAGAAAATATGGCCAATAAAGTGATAAAATGATCAAAAATCGATAAAATGAAAATCTCGCTGTACTTGAGGAGCCATAACTTTAGCGAAACCATAGCGACATCAAAAATTCTTAGTAGATCTATTTCTGACGTCATCAAGCGCATGGAAAATTATACTTTATTTTATTTGAACAAATATTTTGGAAAATATTGAAAAAATTGTAAAAAAAATATCTTAAAAATAGCTTTTTTTGGTACCTTCAAAATTTGTCTGAGACCTCTTGATAGTAGGTGGCAGCTTTTAGTTGATTCGACTCTTTTAGCTGTTATTATTTATAAACATATTTTGGGGCTAGTCAGTGGCGATGATAGATTTTCATTGAGGCATCTTTTGACAGTTTACGTAATAAATTCAATTAGGAACAGCATCAAACCAACGGCAACAACAATAAGAACCCGAATAAGTGGAAGAAGCAGAGGCAAGAGATTGTTCGTATTATTCGAGTCAGGTTTCATTAACCGGAGACGTGTGTGCTTAATTTGTTATTACCCACAAGAATTAGCCAAAAACACAACAATCAGAGCCATGTACAATTAGCCAAAATGCAAGCTCATCTCAACGGATTTCGGCAATTTGGCCGTTAACTTTTGAAAACGAACTCTGACACACGTTTCCGGGTTAGTTGAACCCCAGATCCCCAACTTACTCAAGGATATGTCAAGTCAAAATACTTTTATAATCTTTCATTTTAATTTACATAAATAATTGTTGACAAGTAAAATTTGTTGTACACTAGTATCTTAGAAACGGAAACGATAGATGGTACCAGCGCCCCAAGAGGGTTCAGAGTTGCCATAGGGTCCGCCAAGGTGCTGACCGTATTTTCCCACGACATCGACCTCATGGCGTTTGTTGTCGCTGGTCCAGACGGGAGCCTGTGCCTGTGCCCAGACATCCTTGCCGCTCTTGTCGCTGTTGTAGCCACCATCGAGTACCCAGCGTTGCTGGTTGTTGTTGTTCTTATTCTGCTGATCCCCAAAGTTATCCTCCGGATAGGGATAAGCCAAGGAGGCGCCAATCAGGCAGCAGATTACGGCGAAGATTGCGAACTTCATGTTGAATTATAATATTATTTTGAGTGTACTAGTTGTCTAGAGAAGATTGATAGATTGAATGATGATCCAGAATATAATCAGATCAGTATTTATAGTCCTCTGTAAACCATAAAACCAGTTGAGGTGCATCCCAAAATCCCCTAGAAAGTCATAATCAGACCTATCAGCAGAGTGCATCCCCCGGACTTTTGTTTGCTGTTGACTTGAGTCTCAACTGTAACCACATGTTGGGATTTTATTTAAAAGAACAAGAAAAATATTATTCCAGCTGACAAAGGCAGATATTGGCAAAAAATGTTGCAGACACTTTTCCATTTTGCCAAATAAATGTATTTTCAATGAGAAAATGCAATTGTCTGTGAAATGCAACTTATACTTTTTGTCGAGATTTTTGCTCAATAAGAAGTTGACCACAGACAACCATAAGCAAATATTATATATACACATGTAGATATGTAGAAATATATATACACAGACATGGCCAAAGAGTCAGTCTATAGTATATATAAATGCAGTCAGTTGACAAGTGTTTCAGAGGCTTATTGGTTATACAAAATACCCTGTGCCTAGAGTTGTATGCCAAGGGGGTATATGCAGCAGGAAAATTCATTTAATATCAAATCTTATGGTGAGGTGTTTGATGTACATAAGAGTTTTGCAAAATAGGAAAACTAAAATTACTTTTTATTTCAAGAAGATTTTCTTAAAAAATTAATAGGCAGCATCTTCTAGTCGTTCATGCCCTATCTACTTTCGGTATTTGTTTAATTTGCCATTCGTTGATTTACGAGCATCTGTGGCTGTTCTGAAAAAAAAAATACAATTTCAGTATATTTCGTGTTCATTTCAATTTATTCTCGCACTTTTCATTTATTTTTGCCAGATGCCTCTGCCTCTCCCTCTGCCTCTGCCTCTCCCTCTGCCTGTGGCGCTTATCAGCAATTGATAAAGCTCGACGAGCATGAATAAAATATTAAATAAAATAAATATTGTGCATTTTGTTATTAATGTGAGTAAACATTGAGAACAAGTCGGCATATTCAGTTGCCACATGGACAGCAGAATCATCATCACGCCGAGTGAGAGACAGAATATTGAAAGAGCGAGAACGATATACAGACGACATACGTTTTTTTTTTGAGTGTGGAGTGAAAAATGCGGTTACAATTCATGTGCATAAATATTATGGCCATGTTATTGGCCCTGTTGTTTTGGGTAAGTGGTTGAATTCACATACAACTCTCAATGTGTTCGTGTGTGTGTGTATTTTATTGCTGTAGTTCATTAATACAAATGTTTAACTCTGTGCTGTCCTGTCCTGTGTTGGGTTTGTGGTGCAGGTGCAGGTGCCACAAGCTGTGGCGCAGCTCGATGACGCCGAGATTGGAGCTGACGGCACGAATCCGCCAACGAAAAATGAATTTCCTGTATGGAATGATGCACTCGGCGAGTGGAATGGCCAGGATAATTAATTGGTTGCGCTACACAATATTTATAATCTGATCACGATTATATAATATATATTTCAGAATATAAATAACGCGCATTGAACTTATGCCATGAAAGTTGGTGATGTCGTGCCGACTTAGTCAGTGGCTAAGATAGCTGATGAAAATTAAACAATTTCTTAACTTTTTCAGTTTTTATTTTAAGTAAAAAGAAAAATTTCTTTCGTTTTTGCCAACAATTATTGCATACTTTCGTGCGTCTCTTTAAACTATGTAAGCGAAGTTTTTATATGTTTCAACCATTTTTCAATTGAAAAGCTGGTTTATCTCATAAATTGCAATTTTTATTAAATCGACACTATATCTTATAACTGCAATAATTATTTAAATTTAAAATATATATTTTGAAAAATATAGCTGTCGTATACTTAATGTGACGCCTGTCATAATGTTTCATACGCCCTGGCTGACAGTTGAAACAGCACAAAAGTATGCTACAAAATAATTACAGCTATCAAAATGCGCATTGTTGTGACCTGTCTTGTTCTATGCA
Organism: Drosophila quadrilineata; assembly: GCA_018150725.1. Classification (NCBI taxonomy): domain Eukaryota; kingdom Metazoa; phylum Arthropoda; class Insecta; order Diptera; family Drosophilidae; genus Drosophila; species Drosophila quadrilineata. The sequence goes on from JAECWN010000407.1 coordinate 6,147,589, forward strand.
TCCCCCCCCCCTCAAATTCATTCCTTTTCTCCCATTCATTTTGTCATTCATTAAACGCAGTTGTAGTTGTAATTGTAGTTGTTATTGACCCCCTCTGGCTTTATTTAATTTTCCCATTGTGAAAATTGATAAATAAAATCAATGAATAATTCCTGCTTACAGTTACGTAATTGTCTATGTATGTACATATCTGTCCATATATAGTTTTCTCTCTATATATATATATATTACAATATAAACTTATACCCCCCATATACTCACCTGGGGCATGACATGTCAAAAATCAATTGCACACAGTTCAATGCACCTCGGTGTGGAGTGCGTGTCGAGCTCATGATAATTGCGGCCATTACAGCAGGCGGTAACGGTAACAGTAGTAACGGTAACTACCGGCATATATAGGGTGGGGGTTGCCTGCCTACCGGCATGCCAAAAGAAAGTCGAGTAATTGACGTTGCCAGACGTTAAAATACCCTGTAAATAAGCAAGAGTATTCTTACTGCAAACTTGAATTAAAATATATTTTCCTCTGTTCTGAAAAAATATGTTTGCAATGATCGACATGCAGTTACCCCCCATAAAGTTGCATTAACAGGGTGCCACACACGAGATTTAACAACAACAACAACAACACTCAATAAAATGAAATGCTGCAAAAGTAAAATTGGCTTCCATCTCTCCGTCTCTCTCTCTCTCCATCTGTGTCACTCTTACTGTGCCACTAAAGGGCAATGCTTGCGGCTTGTGGCAAATAAAGCGCCCATCAATGCGGCAATTAACGATTCGTAGTGTCGTTGCCACAGATTGGGGCATGCCGCGCCTCTGCTTGCTTGGTGCCAGCTTTTGACACGCTTCCAAGTGCTTTAGTTAGAGACGCTATCAATTCGATTTGGCCAAGGCACGCAACTAGGCGGCACCGCTGACACCGTCAGTCAGGCAGGCAGGCAGGCAGTTGGTGAGAGGGGAAGAGGGGGCTTCCCTTTGGGGCTGTAACTTTACCGCATTGCGCTGCAGTGCAACATGGCGGCAAATTTCGGCTCGAAATCGAATCGAATTCCGAGTGAGCGGGTTCTAAACTCCTGCGGCCTAATTGCGTTAATTTTAGTTGAATTACAATTCCCATTGTCGAATTGTTTTGCGAGCAGGCAGCCAGCCAGCCACGCCCAACAGCAAAAGGGGCGGCTGGAGGGAATGTTGCATGTTCGGCGGCACTTTTGTTGCCAGAGGGGGCAGCAACCACTCCGAGCACAACCTGTGCATGTCGACGACATAATTGTTTGCCATACAACTTAAACAAATTATGGCCAGGAAGCGGGCGCCTTTTGCTGTGACAAGTACAACAACCCTTCTTGGTGAAATGGTCAGGCAACCCCCTCAGAGCCCTGACACCACCCATTTCATGTCAGGCACAAGCAACACTTAATCCCAGCAAGAGTTCATTGACATAATTTACATTTCACAGAGAAGAACCCTCTAATGATGCATCTCCAGCTTCCTTTATCTCTCTCACACACACATCCAACAGATCGTATTCCTCGAGTTCCAGGGATGCCGCAGTGTCCGCATCAAAGATCCTTTCTCCATTGACCCAGAGCGTGATCAACTCTAGTGGCATATCCAATAACAAACAACAGAATTCCCTCAATCTGACCAACGGCAACTGACGATGAATACGTAATGTTATATCATCGTGATCTTCCCATTGGAGTGTTATGATTATATGCGACATTCTACGGGTATTTCTTTAAAGAGGTTTTCTGAATGAATTGAATTTGGGAGAAATTTGTTTGAGGTTTCTGACACGTGGCCTACTTCCTCTATTGCTTGAAAATGTTTGTCACTTTTAGCCACATCATCATCTACATCATTATCACCATCAATGGGAACTAAGTTATAAATAAGACTCAAACAAGTTCCATTGAGCATTACGATAAGATAACAGCGCCCACTTAAGCTCATAGCGGGCGTGGACATGGACTTCATATCTCTTATGAAGTCGACAATTTTTAGAGAATCACAGTTAACGGTGGTCAAAAGTAAACGAAAATATAAAAAAAAAAAATATAGTTGAGGTTGACATTTTTTATTTGAATTATTATATCTATTATAATACTGTGTTTTCAATTTATGTAATCAGATTGTAATCAATTTCGAAGCACGAAATGTGCGAATAAACAACTTAAGCAACAATTTACATTTCATCAATTATATATTTAATTACTTAAAATGCTCAACTATGAAAAGCTAAAACAATATAAAAAAATTAATCTAAATTGAAAAATTGCCTAACAAAAAATAAATATAATAAACTAAATTAACAAAACAAAGCTTAAAGCAATAAAAATATAGTCAGATCTGTTCTCAATTCCGAATCCGAACAAAACAAGCGGTTTCGCACTGCCTCCCAATGCCAAAACCGCATGGTTCGCTTGGTTTTCGAATTGAGGGGAGTATATAATATAGTATATATAGTGTAATATTCACATCTAATACTGTAATATAAATCCGAACACAAGTTGCTATTAGTTGAACTTACATAGTGTAAAAATGTTTACAATTTGAACTATTCATTCAATGATCGTAAAAAAAAATATATTTTACTAATGAACCCGACAAACCAATTGAAATTCTCGCATCAGAATTTTAATCATCTTCGCCTCACTGTGCGACAATTCACACACACACACCTATATATATATAGAATCATAAGTCTATAAATATATATGTATGTACATTTGTGTATGTGGCGACTATATAGTAAAGAGGTACGCTAAATTATGCAGTGTGTCTCTGAAATATTATTTTGATACTCTGGTTAGTTGAATCTGGACTGGCACGGAGAACGGTCGACCGGACTGTGATGAGCTCCAAGGGACCATCGAACGATAAATAAATAATTAAAATACTCTTATAGATATTGTTAATTAATAATAGTTGTTGTTGTTGTTAAGGTGCTATTTGTTACCAGTGGCAGTATGAAGTGCCTGACAATATTCGGACTGATTGTGGCTATATTTGCCGCTATCGTTGGCTACGGTTATCTGGTATTTGTGGACCTGACACGTCCACTGCCCAAGCCGGATTACAAGGACAACACGTACTGGGGACGCGGCGATGGCAAGAACTATGTGCCCGACGAGAAGATCTATGACTTTGTGCTGGACGTGCCAAAGGCGGAAATTGAGGATTTGCGTCAGCAATTGAACCGCACTTTGAAACTGGCCGAACCTTTGGATGGCATCGCCTTCGAATATGGCTTCAATACCAATGCGCTGCAACAGTTTGTGAATTACTGGCGGGAGAAGTACCTGACCAAGTGGAATCAGCGTCAGGAGTATCTCAACTCCTTCAAGCAGTATACCACAGAGATTCAGGGGTAAGCATGGCAGCTATGCAAAGCAAGCGGAATTGAAGTTACCCTTGAAATGTCCTGGCAGCTTGAAGATTCATTTCATCCATGAAAAAGTCGATGAGGAAGTGGCGGCAAAGAAACACGTGTATCCATTGCTGCTCCTCCATGGCTGGCCCGGTTCGGTCCGCGAGTTCTACGATTTCATTCCCATGCTGCGCAAGGACCAAAACATCAGCGACTTTGCCTTCGAGGTGGTGGCACCCTCCCTTGTGGGTTACGGCTGGTCCGACGTAAGTCTCTCAGAGAATATTAAATGCATATCGATTGCACATCGATTGATGACAACATGTGTTCGGTTTCCCTCAGGCGGCACCACGACCAGGCTTCAATGCAGCCGAAATGGCCACCGTGATGCGTAACCTTATGCTGCGTCTGGGACACAAGAAGTTCATCATTCAGGGCGGAGATTGGGGCAGTATCATTGGCAGCAATCTGGCCACGCTCTATCCGGAAAACGTATTGGGCTATCACTCCAACATGTGTGTGATTCACACGACCTTGTCCTTCCTGAAGGGCATCTACACACACTATTACCCGGAGAAGGTGCTGGCCAACCGCATGTTCTACGATCACCATATACCCGTGTGGGAGAAGTACAAGAATTTGATCATCGAGTCCGGATATTTCCACATACAGGCCACCAAGCCTGACACCATTGGAGCTGCTCTCGACTCCAGCCCGGTGGCACTCGCTGCCTACATACTCGAAAAGTTCCAGACCTGCACCAGTCCCAACCTCAAGCAGGATTTCGGCGCAATCGTTACAGTCTTCGGCTTGGAGGCGGTGCTCGATAATCTGATGATCTACTACCTGAACAGTGCTGCCACCACAGCTGGACGTTTCTATGCGGAGAACACCTCGAAGGCCTATCGTCAGCTGCAGCTGGATCGTGTACAGACAGATGTACCCATGGGCTGTGCCCGGTTCATCTTCGACGTTCCCGCCGCCTCCGATTGGCAGCTTAGTGACAAGTTCACCAATATTAAGCATAGTATGTATTTCCAACATGGTAGCCACTTTGCAGCTATGGAAATGCCATCCATGCTGTACAATGACTTTACAACATTTGTCAAAAAAATAGGGCTATTAGATGAATAAATATATCTATACATGCTTACATACGTACGTATGCAAATACATATTTGAATTTAACACATAACTTTTGGTTTTAATTGCCGTCTGGGTTAGCTAAACATTTTTCATTGTCTGTTAAACTTTGAAACTAACGCTTCAATTGCGCGCCATCTTGTTATCTTTGCGAATTTCGCAACACTTTTTTTGCCGGCTTTTCTGCCTTGCCCTTTGCATTTTGATATGTTCTCTATAACATAATCGTCATCGTGTGCTTTGCTTTTGCATTTTCTATAATGACAAAGCTTTCAATTGTTTGGATTGATAAGAATATTGGAACCATTATGACATACCCACATTACTACATTACTATTTGTTTTATTTTAAGTTTATCAATTGTCGAAGCTGCTGCGTCACGCTCACTATGCTCAATTTTCGTATACCGCCAGAGATGGCACTGAGACGTATCGCTAGCAACTGAAAACTTTCAATACAACTAAAACTATCAATTATTGTTGAATTGAAGAAATTTATTATTTCTAAGAGAAGTGGGAAATTGATTTAATTTTATATTTTACATTATATTTATATTGTAACTCACAACTATCGGCTTGCGAGCGACTCACGCCGTGGCCTCGTGTCTACAAACACCGACACTTCCCACCACCAGCGCTCAATGTGTACAGATTTGCCAAAAACTTGCATGTATGCATGAGCAAACACTGTAACACTTTGTTGTTGCCCGATGTATGCGCAAACGGTTGTTCTCTCTTTGGCGCTCTCAATTGCGTGCGCGACCGCTCTCTGAAACGATTGCCGAAATCTAGTGCTCTCCCTCTCTCGCACGGTATAAGAAGCGCTGTGCAAACCGTCGATCAGTTTATTTTGTATTCTGCTGCCGAATAGACGTGTCTGTTCGCACATTGGGCTTCAACCGTTTGTTGTTACATTGCTGCCCGAGAATATTTTTTTCATTATTGCGCCGTTCTATTGTGCAAAATTAATTTCAACAATTACCGCAACTAAGTAGACAAAATGCCATCTGCAGCGACGACCTCGGTGCGCGTACTCATTGGCGCCTTGACCATTCTAATCGGTGTCGGCATCAAGAACTATCGTGAGTTATTGGCGCCCGGCAAGCGACCCGATTTGGACAGCAATGAGTATTGGGGGCCGCAACTGAAGGAAGCCTATAAGGAGAATACAGCAGTGTTGCCCTATGACATAAGTGTTGCCCCCGAGGTAAGTTAGGTAGCAAAGCAAAGCCATAAAACTCGTTTAACCATTTAACCCCAAAAATATTGTGCGCATATTAATTTATTTTTCTTTGGCAATTCCCCTACTTCTCTACTTTCTGTATTTATGTGTGTCTGTGTGTGTCTATGTGTGTTTAGCTTATTGCCGACCTGAAGTCGCAGCTGGAACGTCCGCTGAGACTGCAGGAACCACTGGAAGACGTTGGCTTCCAGTACGGTTTCAATTCCAAAGAGCTGCAAAAAATTGTGAAATACTGGCGCGACAGCTATCTGACCAAGTGGAATGAGCGTGAACAATATCTGAAGAAATTTAACCACTTCCAAACTGAGATTCAGGGGTAAGTTAAGTTCGCATGCCCTTATTTCAACTCGGAAACTCTGAGCATACATTATTTTCTTAATTAATTTCAAACAATTATGCAAACGCAATTCAGCTAGTCTAAAAAAAAATTGTTTATTTATTTATAAATTTAGATTGAAAATACATTTTATTCACGCCAAGCCGAGCAAGACCCAAGGTAAAAAGGTAGTGCCATTGCTGTTGATGCACGGCTGGCCGGGATCCGTCCGCGAATTTTACGAATTCATTCCCCTCTTGACCGCCGGCAGCGATAAGAGCGATTATGTCTTTGAGGTGATAGCCCCCAGTCTGCCCGGCTACGGCTGGTCCCAGGTAATTAACACAATCCCAATCAATCTTTTATTGTGTATAATTAAACTTGTTTCTCTTTCCATTCATAGGGCGCCTCGAAGAAGGGCTTTGGCGCTGCCCAGATATCGGTTGTGATGCGCAATCTTATGGTGCGCCTGGGCTTCGATAAGTTCCTCATCCAGGGCGGCGATTGGGGTAGCATTATTGGCAGCAATCTGGCGTCACTTTTCCCCGAGAATGTGCTCGGTTATCACTCCAATATGTGCGGTAACAGCAGTCCCATTGGCACGATCCGCATGCTGTTAGCCTCGTTCTTCCCGAGCTTTTATATTGACAGCAAGCATGCTCATTTCTATAAGGGAGTTGGAGGAGTTTTCCGTATGATCATGGAGGAGATGGGCTATGCTCACATTCAGGCCACCAAACCCGATACCATCGGCACGGCCCTGTCCCATAATCCTGTTGGCCTGGCTGCCTACATTATGGAAAAGTTCTCAACCTGGACAAATGAGGAATACAAAACGCTCAAGGATGGCGGTCTTACCAAACGTTTCACTTACGATCAGCTGCTGGACAACATTATGATCTATTACGTGACCAATTCCATTACTACCTCATGCCGTCTGTATGCCGAGGTCATGAATCCCACCCAAATGGGTCTAAACATTGACAGCGTGCCAGTTCAGGCACCCACCGGTTGTGCCCACTTCCTCCATGAACTGATGCACAACCCCGACTCCGTTTTGGCAAGCAAGTTCCCCAAACTGATACACACAAGCCACTACGAAAACGGTGGACACTTCCCAGCCTTCGAAGTTCCCCAACTGATGTACGACGACTTTATCATCTATGTGAAGAAGGCATTTGCTTAGTTATTCAAAAGGTTCAGATTGTTTGATACGGCATAGGATATAATAAAGATATTATTGTTTACAATTTATTTAAACTAAAGTTCCAGAGATGTAATTTAATATGAATTCTACAATAGAATTGTTTATAATGTCAAATGTGAACTGTAAGACGATATGTGATGGGTTGGGAACAATGTCCACGATCGTACATAGAATAACAAACAGTTCCACAAACAAACACGCCAATGTTTATGCGCAAATACATACAAATTTAAGTATGTATATAGATATACATAGTATGAATATGTATATGAATGAAGGCAAGGTTTCGAGTATTTTGTAATAGTTTTAGGCTAGACATACGTGACTCGTGTTCGCGCTCTATAATGAAGACTCTTAGGGATTCGCAATGATGCCTCAAATAATAATGAGAATTCTGTCATTCCCCTGAATATTCTTCAGCATAATTTGCTGTCTCTTTCAACCACTCGCAGAGCTTTGGCCCTGTTACCTTAAAGAATACAAACTTGTATTTGTGGCCATATAAAATCGATAATAGAGTCTTTACTCGTATTTATTAAGCTCTGGTTTGACAAATGATTGTCGCTTTTGGCGAAAGCAACAACCGTTTGACCCAACAGCGAGCAGCTGCGTTGCAAATTATCCACAATTAAGTAACTAATCAATTACCCAACACATTCAAAGCTCATCTCTATAACTTTATTTTTACCTCTCTCAGTCAAATCAATAAACGCCAAAAAAAAAAGTTAAAGTCGAAGTTAAAGGTGGTGCGCAAAATCAAAACAAACTTCTCTTTATCTCTCCCTATGTTTATCGAGCCCTACGCTCACACATACACTCACTCATCTGAGAGCACACTCTCGCGCTCTCAGCATTAGTGAACCGAAATTGAGCAAAAGCCGAAAAACGCTAATCATCGTGTGTTAGCGAAGCAAAACGATCGACTGGTTTCACTTTTAAATAGATTAGAAGTTGGTGCGAGCGAGTCAGTCTAAAATAAACATTCAGGTGGATCGGTTCGGTTGGCGGTTGTCTCAATAATGTCATCGACAACGCGTCTCTTCATTTTGCTGCTTGCTATTGGCGGCGGCGTCCTCTACAAGCGTTGCAGTCAATTTTGGGGAGAAGTACCGGCACCCATCCTAGATGAGCAGCAATGGTGGAGTAATGAACCGTCGCCCAAAGACTATGCTGCATACTTGGCCAACTCCTCTGATGTTATTCAACATCGTCGACTGTATGCACAAACAGTGAGTCAACCATTTGTTGAGATACATATGTAGATCAATCATTTCATTTTAATTCAATCATCCTTAGGCTATTGAGGATCTGAGAAAACAACTAAATCGTACGTTGCTCTTGACACCCCCTCTGGAAGGCGTGAACTTTGAGTATGGATTCAATACGGATTATCTGAAGGAAGTAGTGGCATACTGGCGGGATGAGTACTTGCCGCGTTGGCAACAACGTGAAACCTTCCTTTGGCAGTTCACCCACTTCTCCACTGAAATACAAGGGTGAGTGACACACTGTAAGGCAATTTGAAAACTGACAACGTAGAAAATTTTGAAACATTTTTAAAATATGTTAACAGTTTTTTCAAAATAGTATCAAAACCATTCACAGAACTGCAAAAATTTTGAAAATCGGTTGATTTTTGACAAAGTTACGATAGTTTGAAAATTTAAAGGTACCGAAAAGCGCTATGTTGTATCTATTTTTTCACCTTTCTTCCCATATTTTCTAACATTTTGGTCCAAATTGAATCAAGTAAGATTTTCTGTGCACATTGCGATGTAGGAAATTGATATACCAAATATTTTGGCAGTCACTAAAATTTAGGCAAAGTTATGGCTCCTCAAAGTCAGGGAGATTATCATTTATTCGATTTTTTCTCCATTTTTCACTGTTTTGGCCATATTTTCTAAAATATTGGTCTAAATTAACTCCGGTAAAGATTTTTATACATATTTTAATGCCAAAATTCAATTAAGCGCAAAATATTCCGATTAAGAAACTTTTTCATTTTTTGACTTTTTATCAAGGGGTTTGTATGAAAAAATGATCAATGTGGGTCCAAAATTTCAAAATGCTAAAATTAAGATTTTTTTGATGCAGTTTCAAAATAGTATAAAAACCATTCACAGAACTGCAAAAATTTTGAAAATCGGTTGATTTTTGACAAAGTTACGATAGTTTGAAAATTTAAAGGTACCGAAAAGCGCTATGTTGTATCTATTTTTTCACCTTTCTTCCCATATTTTCTAACATTTTGGTCCAAATTGAATCAAGTAAGATTTTCTGTGCACATTGCGATGTAGGAAATTGATATACCAAATATTTTGGGAGTCACTAGAATTTAGGCAAAGTTATGGCTCCTCAAAGTCTGGGAGATTATCATTTATTCGATTTTTTCTCCATTTTTCACTGTTTTGGCCATATTTTCTAAAATATTGGTCTAAATTAACTCCGGTAAAGATTTTTATACATATTTTAATGCCAAAATTCAATTAAGCGCAAAATATTCCGATTAAGAAACTTTTTCATTTTTTGACTTTTTATCAAGGGGTTTGTATGAAAAAATGATCAATGTGGGTCCAAAATTTCAAAATATCAAAACCATTCACAGAACTGCAAAAATTTTGAAAATCGGTTGATTTTTGACAAAGTTACGATAGTTTGAAAATTTAAAGGTACCGAAAAGCGCTATGTTGTATCTATTTTTTCACCTTTCTTCCCATATTTTCTAACATTTTGGTCCAAATTGAATCAAGTAAGATTTTCTGTGCACATTGCGATGTAGGAAATTGATATACCAAATATTTTGGCAGTCACTAGAATTTAGGCAAAGTTATGGCTCCTCAAAGTCAGGGAGATTATCATTTATTCGATTTTTTCTCCATTTTTCACTGTTTTGGCCATATTTTCTAAAATATTGGTCTAAATTAACTCCGGTAAAGATTTTTATACATATTTTAATGCCAAAATTCAATTAAGCGCAAAATATTCCGATTAAGAAACTTTTTCATTTTTTGACTTTTTATCAAGGGGTTTTTATGAAAAAATGATCAATGTGGGTCCAAAATTTCAAAATGCCAAAATTAAGATTTTTTTGATGCAGTTTCAAAATAGTATCAAAACCATTCACAGAACTGCAAAAATTTTGAAAATCGGTTGATTTTTGACTAAGCTACGATAGTTTGAAAATTTAAAGGTACCGAAAAGCGCTATGTTGTATCTATTTTTTCACCTTTCTTCACATATTTTCTAACATTTTTGTCCAAATTGAATCAAGTAAGATTTTCTGTGCACATTGCGATGTAGGAAATTGATATACCAAATATTTTGGCAGTCACTAGAATTTAGGCAAAGTTATGGCTCCTCAAAGTCTGGGAGATTATCATTTATTCGATTTTTTCTTCATTTTTCACTGTTTTGGCCATATTTCCTAAAATATTGGTCTAAATTAACTCCGGTAAAGATTTTTATACATATTTTAATGCCAAAATTCAATTAAGCGCAAAATATTCCGATTAAGAAACTTTTTCATTTTTTGACTTTTTATCAAGGGGTTTGTATGAAAAAATGATCAATGTGGGTCCAAAATTTCAAAATGCTAAAATTAAGATTTTTTTGATGCAGTTTCAAAATAGTATCAAAACCATTCACAGAACTGCAAAAATTTTGAAAATCGGTTGATTTTTGACAAAGTTACGATAGTTTGAAAATTTAAAGGTACCGAAAAGCGCTATGTTGTATCTATTTTTTCACCTTTCTTCCCATATTTTCTAACATTTTGATCCAAATTGAATCAAGTAAGATTTTCTGTGCACATTGCGATGTAGGAAATTGATATACCAAATATTTTGGCAGTCACTAGAATTTAGGCAAAGTTATGGCTCCTCAAAGTCAGGGAGATTATCATTTATTCGATTTTTTCTCCATTTTTCACTGTTTTGGCCATATTTTCTAAAATATTGGTCTAAATTAACTCCGGTAAAGATTTTTATACATATTTTAATGCCAAAATTCAATTAAGCGCAAAATATTCCGATTAAGAAACTTTTTCATTTTTTGACTTTTTATCAAGGGGTTTTTATGAAAAAATGATCAATGTGGGTCCAAAATTTCAAAATGCCAAAATTAAGATTTTTTTGATGCAGTTTCAAAATAGTATCAAAACCATTCACAGAACTGCAAAAATTTTGAAAATCGGTTGATTTTTGACTAAGCTACGATAGTTTGAAAATTTAAAGGTACCGAAAAGCGCTATGTTGTATCTATTTTTTCACCTTTCTTCCCATATTTTCTAACATTTTTGTCCAAATTGAATCAAGTAAGATTTTCTGTGCACATTGCGATGTAGGAAATTGATATACCAAATATTTTGGCAGTCACTAGAATTTAGGCAAAGTTATGGCTCCTCAAAGTCTGGGAGATTATCATTTATTCGATTTTTTCTCCATTTTTCACTGTTTTGGCCATATTTTCTAAAATATTGGTCTAAATTAACTCCGGTAAAGATTTTTATACATATTTTAATGCCAAAATTCAATTAAGCGCAAAATATTCCGATTAAGAAACTTTTTCATTTTTTGACTTTTTATCAAGGGGTTTGTATGAAAAAATGATCAATGTGGGTCCAAAATTTCAAAATGCTAAAATTAAGATTTTTTTGATGCAGTTTCAAAAAAGTATCAAAACCATTCACAGAACTGCAAAAATTTTGAAAATCGGTTGATTTTTGACAAAGTTACGATAGTTTGAAAATTTAAAGGTACCGAAAAGCGCTATGTTGTATCTATTTTTTCACCTTTCTTCCCATATTTTCTAACATTTTGGTCCAAATTGAATCAAGTAAGATTTTCTGTGCACATTGCGATGTAGGAAATTGATATACCAAATATTTTGGCAGTCACTAGAATTTAGGCAAAGTTATGGCTCCTCAAAGTCAGGGAGATTATCATTTATTCGATTTTTTCTCCATTTTTCACTGTTTTGGCCATATTTTCTAAAATATTGGTCTAAATTAACTCCGGTAAAGATTTTTATACATATTTTAATGCCAAAATTCAATTAAGCGCAAAATATTCCGATTAAGAAACTTTTTCATTTTTTGACTTTTTATCAAGGGGTTTTTATGAAAAAATGATCAATGTGGGTCCAAAATTTCAAAATGCCAAAATTAAGATTTTTTTGATGCAGTTTCAAAATAGTATCAAAACCATTCACAGAACTGCAAAAATTTTGAAAATCGGTTGATTTTTGACTAAGCTACGATAGTTTGAAAATTTAAAGGTACCGAAAAGCGCTATGTTGTATCTATTTTTTCACCTTTCTTCCCATATTTTCTAACATTTTGGTCCAAATTGAATCAAGTAAGATTTTCTGTGCACATTGCGATGTAGGAAATTGATATACCAAATATTTTGGCAGTCACTAGAATTTAGGCAAAGTTATGGCTCTTCAAAGTCTGGGAGATTATCATTTATTCGATTTTTTCTCCATTTTTCACTGTTTTAGCCATATTTTCTAAAATATTGGTCTAAATTAACTCCGGTAAAGATTTTTATACATATTTTAATGCCAAAATTCAATTAAGCGCAAAATATTCCGATTAAGAAACTTTTTCATTTTTTGACTTTTTATCAAGGGGTTTGTATGAAAAAATGATCAATGTGGGTCCAAAATTTCAAAATGCTAAAATTAAGATTTTTTTGATGCAGTTTCAAAATAGTATCAAAACTATTCACAGAACTGCAAAAATTTTGAAAATCGGTTGATTTTTGACAAAGTTACGATAGTTTGAAAATTTAAAGGTACCGAAAAGCGCTATGTTGTATCTATTTTTTCACCTTTCTTCCCATATTTTCTAACATTTTGGTCCAAATTGAATCAAGTAAGATTTTCTGTGCACATTGCGATGTAGGAAATTGAAATACCAAATATTTTGGCAGTCACTAGAATTTAGGCAAAGTTATGGCTCCTTAAAGTCTGGGAGATTATCATTTATTCGATTTTTTCTCCATTTTTCACTGTTTTGGCCATATTTTCTAAAATATTGGTCTAAATTAACTCCGGTAAAGATTTTTATACATATTTTAATGCCAAAATTCAATTAAGCGCAAAATATTCCGATTAAGAAACTTTTTCATTTTTTGACTTTTTATCAAGGGGTTTGTATGAAAAAATGATCAATGTGGGTCCAAAATTTCAAAATGCCAAAATTAAGATTTTTTTGATGCAGTTTCAAAATAGTATCAAAACCATTCACAGAACTGCAAAAATTTTGAAAATCGGTTGATTTTTGACGAAGTTTCGATCAAATCAACTCCGGTTTTTTAATCGATTGTGCTTAAATAATTATTGATCAATTGATCATTCTGATTCAGATTATCAAATTGCAAGATAACAATTTTGATTTCAGACTACGTGTTCATTTTCTGCACCTGGTGGTTCCTGAGGAGAACAAAGTGGGCAAACAACACTATCCCGTGCTGTTGTTGCACGGCTGGCCGGGATCTGTTCGTGAATTTTATGAGCTAATTCATTTGCTTCATCAAAAAAATTTGAATCCAAATAATAAGTACATTTTTAATGTCGTTGTACCCAGTATTCCTGGGTACGGATGGTCACAAGTAAGCAGACCACAATCGAAATTTTAATATGTATCTTAACATACTCCTTTTAGGGTGCCTCACGTCGTGGTTTTGGACCAGCTCAGATTGCAGTTATGTTGCGTAATTTAATGCTACGTTTAGGATATAACAGGTTCTTCATACATGGAGGCGACGTTGGTTCCGTGGTGGGAACAAACTTAGCTACGCTCTATCCGGATAACGTGTTGGGCTATCACTCCAATACGTGCAATAACCTTAGTCCTCAGTCGCAACTGAAGGGTTGGCTGGCCAATCTTTGGGCTAGTTTATTTGTGTCCAGCGAGCATGAAGATTTCTTCTTCCCCAAGTTGGACGAATTCAAATTTCATATAGAGGAGAGCGGTTACTTCCATCTGCAGGCCACCAAACCAGACACAATTGGCTTCGCTTTAACCGATAATCCCGTTGGTCTGGCTGCCTACATTCTTGAGAAGTTCTCAACCTGGACAAATGCCAGCTATCGCTCTTTACCTGATGGAGGACTTACACAGCGCTTTACCTTGGATGCACTGCTGGACAACGTGATGATCTATTACTTGTCTAACTCGATCACGACATCACAGCGTCTCTATGCGGAGGCTTTCGGCATAGCACAGCAGGAACTAAAGCTGGACCGCGTACCCACATTTGTGCCCACTGGATGTGCCCGTTTCAAGGGAGATATTATGCAGTACTTGGACGTCCAGTTGGCGCTAAAATACAAGAATCTGATACACAGTACTTATTATAGAAGAGGTGGACATTTTGCATCTATGGAGCTGCCCAAGGTGTTGTACAAAGACTTCATAGAGTTTGTCAAAAAGGTTGAACACCAGTTCGATATACAAACTTTGTAAACTCCATAATAATAAAATTGTGATTTACTTTTATTTCGATATGTTATCGACGCATCAGCTTAATTTAAGCTTCTTAATGTCTGACTGCTTTTGACATATTAAAAAGAAAGGGAGATTAGAGTAAATAGAAAATGTAAACATAAAAGCTCTCTCTCTCTCTCTCTCTCTCTCTCTCTCTCTCTCTCTCTCTCACACACACACACACACACACGCACATGAACGGGGCAGTGTTGCAATCTTAGCTATTTTATTGTCACATCTATGTAGCGAATAGTGTCATTGGGTCTAGCTATTTCTAGCTATTTATTCGGCGGTTTAGCTATGCATTCAATGGCATTCCGTCAACACTAGAATGAGCGACCGAAATTGCTTATCATCGTGCGCTTGCCGAAGTTTAGCGATCGCTACAACAAAAACAAATCGTAATGAATCTGAGAAAAGCGTGCAGTTAATTCGGACAGTCAGTCTGGCGAGAACATTGGAGGTGCTTGGACTGAACCTCATTGTTATCTGTAATGTCACCGACAAAACGACTATTTGTGCTCTTGCTAGCCATTGGGGCCGGGACAGTCTATAAGCGATGGAATCAATTGTGGGGGGACTTGCCGGCACCCACTTTAGACCCAGAGCAATGGTGGGGAGATGAGGCATCTCCTAAAGATTACGCTGCATATGTTGCCAATACATCCGAAGTGATAGGCAATCGTCTGCTCTTCCCGGAAACAGTAAGATAAACGTTATACCTGAAGGTCGATAACATTCTAATTGACTTCGTTACGCACAGACTATTGAGGATCTGAGAAAGCAACTGAATCGGACTTGGCGCTTAACCCCTCCCTTGGAAGGCGTCAACTTTGAGTATGGATTCAATTCGGATTACCTCAAAGAGGTGGTCGAATACTGGCGTGACGATTATTTGCCGCGTTGGCGAGAACGCGAAGTCTTCCTTTGGCAATTCAATCACTTCACCACCGAAATTCAGGGGTAAGTGCGAAGCGGTGGACAAAGATAACCGACTTTGGTTATCACTTATCATCCACTTGGCGTCCCATTGATAACTGAATTTGGTGTTTTCAGTCTACGCATGCATTTTCTACACCTAAAGGTCTACGATGAAAATAAGGTGGGTAAGCAGCACTATCCGGTGCTGTTACTTCATGGCTGGCCGGGATCCGTCCGTGAATTCTACGATATGATACATCTCCTGTATCAGACCAATCTGGATAGCAATAACAAATATATTTTCGACGTAGTTGTTCCCAGCTTACCCGGCTATGGGTGGTCACAGGTGGGTACCTGAATCCTATAAACCTCTTTCGAATTTGTAGTTAAATGTTGCACCCTTCAGGGCACTTCCCGCCAAGGTCTGGGTCCTGCTCAGATAGCTGTTATGCTACGTAATCTTATGCTGCGGTTGGGATATACCAAGTTCTTCGTTCAGGGCGGCGACTGGGGATCCGTGCTGGGCTCACATCTGGCCACTCTCTACCCGGATAATGTGTTGGGTTATCACTCCAATATGTGCAACAATATGAGTCCCAAATCAATGATTAAAGGCTTGCTGGCAGGTCTATGGCCCAGCATGTATGTGCCCAATGAATTTAAGGATTTCTTTTTCCCTAAAACCCGAGAATTTCTGTATACCTTGGAGGAGAGTGGTTACTTCCATCTGCAGGCCACTAAACCAGATACAATTGGCTCCGCTTTAACCGATAATCCTATTGGTCTGGCTGCCTACATCCTTGAGAAGTTCTCCACCTGGACAAATGCAAGCTATCGCTCTCTACCTGATGGAGGACTCACACGGCGCTATAACTTGGATGCACTGCTGGACAATGTGATGATCTACTACTTGACCAACTCGATCACTACTTCACAGCGCATCTATGCGGAGTCATACACCAAAGAACAGCGGGATTTAAAGCTTGATCGCGTTCCTACATCAGTGCCGACTGGCTGTGCTCGGTTTAAGAGCGACATTATGCATTTCTTGGACACCCAGTTAAAGCTGAAGTATAAAAATTTGATACAGAGCACCTATTATAAGAAGGGAGGACATTTTCCTGCTTTGGAGATTCCCAAGGTGCTGCATAAGGATTTCATAGAATTTGTTAAAAATGTTGAACGAAAGTTCAATATAAAATCATTGTAAATTTTATTTGCAAATTAAATTAAATTTAAATAAATCTTGTATCGATGTGTTATCGATAGTCAAACTTATGGCGCGCAATATCTGATCCTGTCGATTGTTAGACAGTGTTGCCATACACAGTGTTTCACAGAGTAGAAGAAGAATAGAATATAGTAAATGAAGTTAAAGCCAATAGAGAAGTTAGCGCGGAAAGAAAGAATTGTAATTTTTTTTTTTATATTTATTCATATACGTAGTAGGTATTGTATTAAAATAGTAAATATCAGCCAAACCGAAATAAATATCAGTTGGAATACGATTCTAATACTAATTTCAAAAGACTAAAACCTTTAATAATAACCAAAAAGATTCAATTAGCTGATTGTAAATAGAGGTGTGCTGGAAACATGTCCAATTTAAAACCAACTGTTGCGCTAACAAGCGTCAACTCGGAGAATATGTCGCGCCATCAGATGCTGGAATGGGTTAATAACCTAACGAATGGACATCTAAAGAAAATCGAGGAAATGTGCTCTGGTGCGTTATTACATGTTTGCATATGTACATACATACATACCTATATACACATATACACATATACAATTACATAGTTCTAATATCAATCGATACATATTGTTTCGCCGACAGGTGTCGCCTATTGCCAAATGATGGAAATGATTTTTCCCAATTGCATCAATTTGAAGCGTGTGAAAATGAGCGCCAAACTGGAGCATGAATGTTTCCACAATATGAAACTATTCCAGGGAGCACTCACACATCTCAAACTGGATAAAACCATTCCTGTGGATCGCCTTATAAAGGGTCGCTTTCAGGATAACTTTGAGTTCCTACAGTGGTTCAAGAAATTCTTCGACTCACAGTCCCTGGGCTTGGAGAATTTAAAGCCTGCCGGAAATGCGCCTCTTCCCAAGGCAATAGTAAAGCCACGTACGGCACAAACGCTTGAGCAGGACCAGAAAATCATGGAGGAAACAGCCAATATCAAATTAGTGTTGGAGGAACTTAATACCAAAGTGGTCAAGACCATAGAGAATCGTGATAAAGCCTATAATAAGCTACGAGAAATCGAGTTACTCCTGACGGATGCAGATAATCAGAGTGAGCATAGCGGTTTCTGCAATCGTCTCCTTGAGGTGCTCTATAAGGAGGACCGTCTGCTCGACGCTGCCCCCGACGAGGATTGTATGGAAACTGCGGAAACTGATGATCCCAACGATGGAATGTACTAAAAATATGGATTACTTTTTATTATGGATTTGTTGATTAGTTCAGGGATAAAAACTACATAAATATTGAATTTGGAACCTTAATCGTTTGGATCGTGTGAGCTGTCTTCGGAGCTGGAACCGGTGTAATCACCGACCAGACTCAAGGGTTTCTCGTCTGGTGCTGGCGAACTTAAAGTTTTCACCTTTTCTTTTCTCTTAATGCCCAGATCCTGGAGCTGGAGGTGTGTGTTGAGCGCTTTTTGCCGCTTGGTTCCTCCGAAGGTGGTTATAGTGGAACCAGGCAGAGCAGGTTTCATGAGCAGTTCCAGCCGCTGCTCGGCTTCTCTTTCTTTGGCGGATTTTGTCTGTAGTTTCATTAGAGCCGCCATTTCCCTGTCCTGGGCGGTTTCGGGTAGTAGTGCTATGTCCAGACTGCTCTTGGCCAGCAGCTGACGGTCGAGCTCCTGCTGGCCTTTGATTTCCTGCTTCTGCTGTCGGAACTCGGCACGCAACTTACAATTGGCCTCGTAGCTATCATCCCAGAGGGTTTGATTTCGTTCCACCAGTTTCTGGAGCACTGGCTTGGCATCGGCGGCTGCCTTGGCATCTTTAGCCTGATGTTCCAGCTTGTACATGGAGTCATCGAAAAGACGCTTCTGCACCTCCTTGGTTTCGGGCACCACTTGCTCATTTTGTAGCGGATCCCAGCGATTCTCCTGGCGTCTGGCGCCCGACAATATCACATAGTCCAGATTGCCCGGATCCGTTTGAATCTCGAAGTGATTGTCGCATAGATGACATTTCATGCGAAATTTGTAAATGGGCGTGGTGTAGTACATGCCCACCTTGGTCTTCTCCGCATTGTAGCGCACTCCCATGCCAATGTGGTTCTTACAGCCATCACACCAAATGTTGTAGGGCATCTCAAAGCGTATGATGATGATGCCGAGGTGGATTTTCCGGGCTCGCTCACGTAGCGCATGTGTGCCACGGAATTTATTAAGTCCGCCCTTCTTTGGGTCATAGTCGGGCGGATAGTACTTATTTTGTCCCTTCCGTTCGCCCATTTTAATTAATTATTTGAAATTAATGCACAAACTCACTGTTTTGTTTACACCCAGCAAATGTACAGCAGCGCCACCTATCGCAAACAGCTGTTGCCGAACGTTTAGCAACGACATCACTATCGATAAATGCAAATAGTTACTCGCTCACCCCTAAGGTATGTATTAGTGATGGCAAATACCTATTGGAATATACACATAGAGTAAAAATCGCATCGCGTGTAGGGCTATTTGTGTTATTGACGGCATTTTTAACCCGTTTTTGCCACGTAAATTGAATCAAATCTGTAATTGATCTACCAAAATGATCATCTACACAAACGAGGGCAATCCGCTCGGCCTGCAGCTGCTGATGCTCGCCAAATTCGCCAAGCAAAAGGTGCAGGTGCAGCTAGTTAACCTAAATGGTGAGAAAAGTGGAGAAAAAAAATTCTCACATACATATCTGTGAACCGGCAACGTGCAACTTATTGAATTAAATCGAATGCCTTTTAGATGCCAAGTACAAGGATTTCCTGGTATTGCCCACGATCGAGCTGGACAATGGATTGCGTTTGTTTTCAGCCGCAGCCGTTGCCAAATATCTGTTTGATGAGGATGAGGAGCAGCAGAAGAGAGATGAGGTATGTTGTGGTGTTGTCCCCTCTCAAGGTTAAATCAATTTTTCATCTCACGCACTTTCGTTTTCCGCCCTCTTCCAGTGGCTGGAATGGTCCACGACGTTACTAGCCCCAGCTTTGGCTCATTACATGGCTGTGGGACATCGTGCCGATCCCAATGCTTTGCCGGTGCTTAATACACTGGTGAAGAAACTTAATGATTCCCTCCAGACCACGCCGTATCTGGCTGGCAGTAAGTTGACAGCTGCCGATATTGCCGTGTGGTCTCTGCTGGCTCCGGATGGCACGTTGAAGGGGGCACAGAATGTGGAGAATCTGCGCACGTGGTACAACCAGATAAAGGCTATGCCGGAGGTGCAGCAGGTGCTGTCGGAGATGCCCCTCAAGGATCTAAGTTTCAACGCGCTGCAACAATCCAATCGCTATGGTGGACTGCATCATGTGCCGCTCAAGCGTGCAAGTCTGGCGGATGCTGGCAATCTGCTCGCCGATACAGGCAATACTCTGGCCGACACCATCACCGACGATGAGATCAATGCTGCCCGTGCCGCATTCACATACAACAAACCTCAGGAGTTCCACGAACCTCGCACGGTGCTGCCCAAGCCGGGTGAGCGCAACGTGCTCATCACATCGGCTCTGCCCTACGTAAATAATGTGCCCCATCTGGGTAACATCATTGGCTGTGTGCTGTCGGCTGACATCTTTGCCAGGTATTCCCGTGCCGCAGGCTACAACACTCTCCTCATCTGTGGCACGGATGAGTACGGCACAGCCACCGAGAACAAGGCGCTGGCAGAGAATATGACGCCACGACAGATATGCGACAAGTACTTTGAACTGCACAATGCCATCTATCGCTGGTTCGGCATAGGATTCGATTACTTTGGACGGACCACCACCCAGGAGCAAACCGAGTAAGTGAAGTCATTACAAATTTGATGAAGGTAAGGTGAACTTATCGTTTGTTCTTGTTAGCATTGTGCAAGAGGCTTTCAAGGATGTCTACAATGCTGGCTATATACTCACCGAGAGCGTGGAGCAGCTGCTCTGCCAGAAATGTGACCGCTTCCTGGCGGATCGGTAAGCATATCTTAAGAATTTCCTCATTACACTTCTATAAGTCTCTTCTTGCTTTTGTTAGCTTTGTGGAGGGTACTTGCCCACATCCTGGCTGTGGCTATGAGGATGCTCGTGGAGATCAGTGCGACAAGTGTGGCAAGCTGGTGAATGCCACTGAGCTGGTGCGTCCTCGTTGCAAGGTCTGCAACAGTGCTCCCGTGCTACGTTCCTCCGACCAACTGTTCCTGGATCTGCCCAAGGCGGAACCCCAGCTGCGAGCATGGGTGGATCGTGCCGAGCAGGGCTGGACGCACAATGCCCGGGTGATCACCCGTGCCTGGTTGCGTGAGGGTCTCAAACCACGCTGTATTACACGCGATTTGAAGTGGGGTATTCCCGTGCCGCACAAGAACTTCGAACAGAAGGTCTTCTACGTATGGTTCGATGCTCCTTTCGGCTACGTATCCATGACGAAACGTTACACCAGCGAGTATCTGCAGTGGTGGCAACCGGAACAGGGCACCGATGTGGAGCTGTTCCAGTTCATGGCCAAGGACAATGTACCCTTCCATTCGGTGGTATGGCCCAGTGTGCTGTTGGCCATAAACAAGGGCAACACTCTGGTCAGTCACATCATGGCCACGGAGTACCTCAACTACGAGGATGGCAAGTTCAGCAAGAGTCGCGGCATCGGTGTCTTTGGCAACGATGCCCAGGAGACGGGTATTCCGGCCGACGTGTGGCGTTTCTATCTGGCCTCTGCCCGCCCCGAGGGTCAGGATTCCAGCTTCAGCTGGAACGAGCTTGCCACTCGCAACAACTCCGAGCTGCTCAAAAATCTGGGCAACTTTGTGAATCGTGCTCTAGTCTTCTGTGAGATGAACTTTGGTGGAGTTGTGCCAGAGGTGGTGCTTGGTCAGGATGAGTTGGTATTGCTGGCACTGATCAACCGTGAACTGCGTGGATACATCAACTCTCTGGAGAAGGCCAAGATGCGTGATGGCATCAGGCATCTGTTGGCCATCTCCCGCCATGGCAATGGCTACATGCAGACACAGCAGCCTTGGGTGCTGCTCAACGGTAACGCGGAGCAAAAGATCCAAGCTGCAACTGCCATCGGTCTATGCACCAACATAGCGTGCCTGCTGGCCAATCTGCTCTTCCCATTCATGCCCACCACAGCGAGGAATATGTTCACCCAACTCAATACCAAACAGACGCCACTCAATGCCGAGTAAGTCCCTCCAAGAGAGAACTCCTTTACAGTCTAACTAATCGTGTTTTGTTATAGGAAACCCTGGGCCACCTTACTGCTCCAAGCTGGGCATAAGATTGGCAAACCCACGCCACTTTTTGTCAAACTGGAGCAGTCCTTTATCGATGAACTCAAGGGAAAATATGGTGGCTCACAGGAGCAAAAGACAGCAGCTCCCCAAGCGACAAATGTCGCCGAGCTGGAGGCAGCTGTGCAGGCACAGGGTGAGAAGGTGCGTCAGCTGAAGGCGAGCACAAAAGACAAGGCTGTCTGGCAGCCGGAGGTAAACGTGCTACTCGATCTGAAAAAGAAACTGGAAGCAGCACAGAAGGCGGCACCAACTCCTGCATCGGCAGCACCAGCGCCAACATCACAAACGGGATCCCAATCGGTGCAGCAGCTGGAAGAGGCGGTGCAGGCACAGGGTGAGAAGGTGCGTCAACTCAAGGCGAGCACAAAAGACAAGGCTGTCTGGCAGCCCGAAGTCAATGTGCTGCTCGATCTGAAGAAGAAACTTGAGGCTGCCAAAATAACAACTCCAGCTGCAGCCGCTTCCCCTGCTCCAGCGGCAGCTGCTGGTCAAGTAAAAGCATTAGAAGAGAAGATCGCGCAACAGGGGGAGAAAGTGCGCTCCCTTAAAGCATCTGGAGATGCATCCGTCTGGAAACCTGAAGTCGATATACTACTGAGTTTGAAGAAAGAACTGGCGGCATTGACTGGAGAACCAGCAGCTCCACCTCAGGGCAAGAATAAGAAGAAAAAGTAGAGTTCAACAAGTTGACATCCTTCGAGAATTTCGTGTCGTTTCACTGAGTTATTTCACGTTTGCATTTTGCATTTACAAGAAGATTATTCAACAAGTATTGCAGATTTCTTTAAGTTATTTATTGAGTTTGTAACAAACAAATATAAACATGCTGACTTCACTGCAATCGACTTCAGATTTGAATTTCTAACGTTTAAACAAATTAAAAATTTTATCGTTTATTATGTAGACTATCGATACATTCTTCACAGACAAAAGAAAGAAAAAATATGTATAATGACTTAATACTAACTTTTAAATTCAAATTTATGATTTTTTAATATGTTATAATTAAGTTTTTTTTTAGTTATTATTATTTTGCTTATTTAATTAGCTCTGCACTGTGTCAGCTGTTCCACTATCGTCTGCAATAATAGCAACTGTCATTCGCGCATATTCTCATTAGCATATCGATATATCGATAGCTGCATTAGAAAAGTTAAGAAGACGAACGCAAGCCAACCAGTAAGTGTGTGTTATTTAGTGAATGTAAATTTTCAATTTACCAAAATGTGCATACAATAATAACAATGTAAATATAATATAAACAATTCGGAACAAGTGCAATAACCGATGGCATAAAGTGCGGCCATAAAATACCAGTTAAACTCACAACAAATGATAAACAACAACGAAAGTATTTCGCGTTGCGTGTGTCTGCAAAAAATTCGTCATCAGCTGGTCGAGCTGAGTCTCTCCTCCAGCCCGAGTCTCGCGAGTCTACAGTTTGTTGGACGTCGTCGTAGTCGTCAAAGCAATTGCATTCCCAGTTAGCAGTTGATTGTGTGAGAGTGGGCAAACAGTAAAAGAAGACCCAGAAAAAAAATCAACGCGAATATAATTGAAAGAATAAACAAACGGGTCATAAGGTGAAATATGTGAAATGTGTACAAAGAGAAATAGAACATGGAGTGCAAAAGAGAAACGATTTCAATTTTGCCTTGATAGATACCACGTCAATAAACAAAGAACAAACACACATACATACAAATGCTAGTAGAATTTCTCTGTGATTTTTGCAGTTTTCGTCCATTGTTGGTTTTTTCTATTCTCTTTCTTTTTGTGAAAACAGTTGCAGCTGACTGGGATGCCACACATTCATTAAATATGTGCGTATGTGTGCGCGCGTGTGTCTATGCTACATGAGTGTGTGTGTGTGTGTGCTCCTATAACCGTTAAAATAAACAGTTTGAGCTGTAAAACTCAAGGACACTTAGTCGTCGCTGCGGCGGTGGCAGCGTCATCGCCAGCAGCAGAAGCAAAAGCAGCAGCGACAGCAACAAGTGATTGTTATTATTAATTGTTATTGATTTTTTGTTTGTTTTTCTTTTGATTCGTTTTTGCTGCCATATTTCACTTTGCATTTGAAGTTATTGAAACATAGAGAGAAGGAGAATCGTCGCCATGGAGTCTGCGGACACTCTGATGGAGGAGCAGAAGCTCATGGCCGAGGCAAAGTATCGACAATATATGACAAATATTGACAAAGCGCTGCGCAATTTCGAGTACTCCAGCGAGTGGGCGGATCTCATATCCGCCTTGGGCAAACTAAGCAAGGTAACACACACAGCCACTTGACCTATTAAAATTTCCATTTCAAATATTTTGCAACTATCGCTGTAAATGTGTGATATATTTAGAAATTAGGGAGTCGGGATAAAAACCCTTCAAATAAGTCATCCATTCATCAGCCTTGTTGGCAGTGCGCTGATTCACAACGTCGACGCAACTTGTGATAAGCGGGATTATTTTTTTTTTGTATAACCCATGTACCTGAGTTACAGCGGTATATAGTTTTATGCGAGTTAAAAAATATGTGTAATAGGGAGAAGGAAAAGTGAATTTATTTCGATTCAAGATTGGTATACATTACTAATTATTGCTCATTCTCATCGATTATTACGGATTTATTTATTTTACCCTCATTTCCAAAAGTACCATGAAATATTGATTAGTGTAGTTTGAGAACATGTGGAAGTGTAATTATTTGAATTCGAGATCCACAATAGAAAGATAGAATAAGAAAAGTGTGTACATGGAATCATTGAGTTGGGACACAGTTCAAATTTCTCTATCGACTGCCTGATATGAGTGCATTTGAGGGATATTTTTCAAACCGAAGTTCTCAAAGTTTTGGGCTGAGGTTTTCATATTTTAATCTTACATTTCTGTTAAGTGACGCGCTCAAAAAAAGTTCCTTGTTTTTTCGATACTCATGTGTTTCAAACTCTTTTATTTTGTGCTTGTTCTTCCCGCGATAGGCCATATCAAGCAATACGCAGTACCAGGTCATACCCAGACGACTGAAGATAGCCAAGCGCTTGGCTCAGTGCATGCATCCAGCGCTGCCCTCGGGCGTTCATCTCAAGGCGCTCGAAACTTATTCCGTGATATTCAGCAAGACGGGACCGGAGCGTCTGGCCACAGAGTTTATATATGGGTAAGTGGACCTCGACTGTATGCTATATATAGAGATTATATTTTTAATGTTATCAATCATTTACCCAGGGCTGGCTTGTTCCCACTGCTGGGCTACGCGGCGATGAATGTGCGTCCCGCTTTGCTGACCATCTATGAGACATACTTTGTGCCCTTGGGCGATAAGCTGAGACCGGCATTAAGCGGTTTCTTGAGTGGTGTCTTGCCCGGCTACGACTGCGGCCTGGATCACTTTGAGCGGATTAGTGCGTTGCTCAAGAATGTCTGCCTGGCCGTAAATCCCATGCACTTCTATACAGTGTTGTGGGAATCTGTGGCCAATAATGCCGCCATACGTTTGCCCGCGATTACCTTTCTGCTGGAGCACTTTAACAAGCGCCTGGACATGGAGAAACAGATCTATATAATGGGTCACAACCGAGAGATTATGATGTCGGCGCTGTGCGCCTGCCTCAACGATACGCTGATCCTGGTGCAGAGGAATACGCTGGAGTTTCTTTTACTTGGTTTCCCGATGCACACGAAACTGCTGGAGGAGGAGCAGCTGGTGCTGCTGGTGACGAATGGCTTGAACACAATTCTGCGACGGGACATGTCGCTAAATAGGCGACTCTTCTCCTGGCTGCTGGCCAGTGAGGTGACCAAAAACTCGCCCACCTATGACACGTTGTCGCTGGACTCGGCAACGTTGGATGCGCAGAAGGAGAAGGAAAAGGAGGAACCATATTTTGTGACGCACTCGCGACACATACTGATCAGCGCCCTGGTGAGCACGCTGAGATTGAGTCTGGAGTGCCAACCCATGGATCTGAAACCGTATCGGATAATGCTGTCGCTGTTGGACAAGGCGGAGATTGGCAGCGCCGTGCTGGATTATGTACTCCACGACATCATACGTACCATGTACATATCCAGCAGCAATGCGGACGCACTCAAGTCGGCCAATCTGCTCTTTGCCACCTTCGATCCGGCGTATATTTGGAGCTATATGACCGATCTCTTTGAGCGTGCCTGCCAGCAGGCGCCAAGCTCCTCCGCCCAGTCCCATAGCGACGGCGATAAATTCGCCAGCATCGTGGGAGATGGAGATCCTTGCGTGCTCGAGATCTGCGTGCTCACCGAATTCCTGCTGGAGACCATCTCACTCGAAATGTATACGGAGACCACACGTGTCTATCTGCCCAAGGTGTTTCTGGCCATCACCCAGCTGCTGTCGCTGCACATGGAACGCCTAAGCAGCGAGGAAATCACCGCATCCCTCAAGCTCTGCATGAAGATAGTATCCCGTGTACAACCAATGATAACGTAGGATCTCTACATAGATTAAACCGAATCTAAACCGTGTCTAATTTTAATTCCCATTGCAGAAGTCCCATAAAGCTGAACAAGTTAATGGAGCAGAGCATTTCTGGCCAGGATGAGCAGCTGCTGAACGCCAATGGCACCGGAAGCAGCTGCAGCAGCCACAAGCTGATGGAAACTGTCAACCAAGCCAATGCGCTGGAGAAGAGTAAATCGGATTCCCGTCTAAATCAGTTTGGAGAGCAATCGCTGCAGAACACGGAGCCTAATGATGAGGAGCTGCTGCGTCGCTCAGCGTCCAATCAGAGCGTGGTGCGTCACAGTCCCAAAAAGAAGGCAAAGTCCTTTTCACGTCTCTCCGAACTGGACAAGGATGTAAGGATACCAATCTCTGTAAGATCAACATATCAAATTATTATTAAAAATATATCCGTTTGCAGATAAGCGCCTCGGATACGGGTCAGCAATCCTCATCGGATCTGGACACGCCACGCAGTATTAAGAAACTCAAGGTCAAGGCGAAGGTGCCATTCATACGAAGCAGTCCTAAGAAGCAGCGACCCAAGGACATCGTCCTGCCCGCTCGAACAGTAACCACTACTGATGATGCTGGCGAGGATGCACCCAAGAGTGCACCTCCTGAACAGTGTCCGCCTCAGCAGTTCCAGCTGCAGGACGAGGAGTCCAAGGCGACACAGCAACGTGGCTTCTCCATACTCGAGAAATGCATTCGCCAATACGAGATCTTCTTCGAGGTGTATCTGGCCAGGGAGCTGCTTCAAATTGCGCCGAGTACCGCGGACACGAGCAAGTGCAACATCAAGGTACAACTGCAACGGACCACCAGCAATAGCAGCACCAACACCACCACAAATCTCTTTATGCTGGAACAGGTGCTGGAGCATCAGTGCCCGGAACGCGAGTCTCAGATTGAGCGCCTCTTTAGCCTGCTGCGTGTGGACATTGTGGCACGTTCCAAGCAGTTGCAACGTCTGCTGAATTTATCGTTGCCCACCATCAGCGCCAGTGAGATTAGTAGCGATAGTGATGCCACCGAAGAGCCACAACAGCAGCAGCTGCTCATCGATACCCAAACCCAGCGGCAGGTGCAACAATTGTCGGAACTGCAGCTGGGCACGGGTTTGCGCACGGCCATCAAACTAGCAGCCACATTGCTGGTGGAGATGTCCACGTTTCCCAATTGCAACAAGCACATTGTGCTGGACAAGAATGGTAAGAAGAAGAGTCTAAAAAGGTGTTCCCGATCTAAACCTTCTTTATTCATAGAGCCTGAGCTGCCAAATTGGCTGAAGGTGCTTTGCCTGGCGGCATGCTTTGCCCAGGGCGACAAGGAGCTTCAGGTGTCCGCCATTACCACACTTTTTGATCTAATCAGGTGAGTTGGGAAGACTTCCTTAACATATTCATTTCATATTCATATTTCACTTCGTCTTCCTTTCCAGCTTGCTCCGCTCACAGATTGAGCACACAACCAGTCCTGGAGTCACCTTTGTGGTGATGCTGCCACTGCTGAAGTTTGGACATGTGAACTACTTGGAGCAGCGCACGCGTGTCTTCCAGCTGGTCAGCTCCATACTGTGGGATTATCTGGGCGCCGCTGGCACGGATGCCTCCCAGATAGCAGCGCTGCTGCATCAGCTGCACAGCTGCCTCGAGAGTGGTCTGGTGGAGTCTGTGATTGGCAACCGTATGCATGCCCAGCATCTGCTGCAGTCGCAGTCTGGAGTGGCTGCAGCTGGTCATGCACTGCGTAGCTTTCAGCTGGAGCGAGTAACGGATGCCCAGCTGCTGTGTCCCAGCGCCTGTGTGGATCGTCTGCGGGAGAGTCAGGCTCGGAGCTATAAGAAGTTCGAGTTGTTGTGGCATCTGGGCAGGGAGAAGCAGATGTCGCGTGGATTTGAGAAGACACTACTCAAGGTGCTGGACACGTTGGCGCTGCCGCATTACATGTCGGAGCGCACCTTTGTCACCAACTGGCTACAGGCATCGCTGCTGCGCGGTGACCTGGCCCGCCTCACCAAGCCGCTCTACAAGATTCTGCTCTCGGCCAGCTCCAAGCGGGTGGGCATCGTCCATATGCAACAGCTGTACCGGGAGGTCGATGAGGCGCCTCCATTTGAGCGGGATGTGTATGCGATAAGCTCGGAGCAGGGCAATGTCAAGTATCATCATATGGTGGAGACGGCTGCCAGCAGCAGTGGCAGCGTTGGCAGTGGCAAGAAGAAGAGTCCCATACGGCACCTGCCCAAGAAGATATTTGGGGTGACGCTCAGCGGCGGCAAGTCCAACAAGACCTCCAACTTTGTCAGCGACAAGACGCCGACTCCATTGCCCAGCGAAGTCCAGCAGCAGGACATCAATACGATTGGATTGATCATTAATCCTCTAGAGAATGCCAATGATTTCGACGACGAGACGGATCTGGAAGAGCCTCGCATTGAGCTGGTGCACAGCACCACGGCCAAGGACGCACCCCAGACACCGCTAGAACAGAAACTGGCCAGCGCCATGGATGAGAGTGAACCACCACAACAGCAGGCTCAGCAGGATGCGTCCCTGCACTTCGATCAGGATGTCACCGATAACTCGGACAGTGGCAGCGACTTTGAGTCCGATTCGGAGCAGCGTGAAACCAGCCTGGAGAAGGAGGACAGTCTCACTATAAGCTCTAGTGCCGGAGCTGGGGACGATGTCAAACGTTTTGTTGGCGCCTGCGAGCGGGTGACGGAGGCACTGACTCAACACGAGCGCATCAAGAGCCGCAAGATGTATCGTCTGACTAGGGAGAAGGTACCAGGTGAGTCACCCAGTCTCAATGAGCCGACAGAGGAGCAGCAATCCCAATCCCAGTTGCTGCCTCCTCCAACGACGACGGCGACTGCAGACAATGAGCACGCCCTGCCCGCCGACGAGTACTTCCGCGAGACCGTGGTGCTGGACAAGAAGCTGGCGAAGAAGCTGCGTAAGGAGTTGCTGACCAGTAGCCAAAGGAAGCGTCTCAGCTGTATCTCCAAGACATCCACAGACAGCAATCATAGTAATCTCGCAGAGCAGCTCGACACTGAAGAGGAGGAAACAGAAGCTGGCACAGTGGGAGCAGCAGCTGCTGGCGACGGGAATACCATTAATGTGGAGGATAAGCGTAGGAATCTCCACCTGGAGACGAGCAGCACTCTGCAGCCGGATTGGCTGGAGAAGAGTAAACAGAATGTGGAAATCTTACGGAAGAATGCGGCTGCCGCCGCTGCCGAGGAACAGCTTAGCATACGCTCTTCGATCAAGAGCAACAGCTCGCTGGGATTCGGATTAAAGCAGACGGATGCTGCTGCTCAACTCTATCACAATCATCTGCTGCTGTATTTGGGCATCTATGATACGAGGCAGACGCTGTATGCGCTCCAGACGCTAAGGAACATCATCTGCTGCGATAAGCGCACCTTCCTCTGCCTCTCCATAACTACATCCTTCACCAGCTCTAGCCTGAAACAATTGCTCATCCGTCATCGCAAGAGCATCTCTGGGAAAGGATTTGGTGGCAGTGTCAGTAACTCGGAGTATGCCCAGGGCTATCGTGGCTGTATGCATCTAGAGCTGTTGGTCACTCTGCTCCTCTTCTATGCCCGTGGCTACTTCCAACGGGAGTCTTTGGATGCACAGCGCCAGCCGCCCACGCTGCAGGATGTGATAAACAATCGTCGCATCCAATTGGAGAGTATCGAGCTGCTGGCGCTGATCTGCACGGAGCTGATCGAGATCGTCAAGGGCATGGGACGTGGCCTGGCATGCTACATTGCTGATCTGTTAGCGCGTGCCAAGCTGCAGAAGGTCATGCTGCACTGTCTCAACAGTTCCGTCTGCAACTATGCCAGCCGGAAGGCGGCAAGCATCCCCGCCAGCAGTAGCTCCAGCTATGCGGAGCAAGTGCTCAGCTTCAATGATCCGCAGGATGATCAACTGCATGCCGATTGCTTCCAGCTGCAACTGCTCCGACTTCTGCTGTCCGTCATACGGCTGGAGCATGAGGTGCATCAGCTGCGTCAGGAGACCCCCAGCAATGCTGGTGGCGGCGAGGACAACAACGCCTCCGGCAATGCCTCACCCACTCGGCTGGCCGAAGGTGCCGCCGCCAACGTAAAGTATCTGCCCAACTGTCTGATCAGCCAGCAGCCCATGTTCCTGGCTGCCGTACTGGGTGCACTGCAGCAGGAGCGTCTACGGCATCTGCATCGAAACTGGACAGATCTGGTAACCAGTTCCCTGAACTGCTTCAGCTTCGGTTCGCTGACCAACATCGTCATCAGCGTCGTCCACCAGCTGTGCAATAATCTTGATCGTCTAGCCAAGCTCACACTCCCCCAGCAGCGACATTTCCCTCCCGACTATGTCATCTCCCAGCTGGAGGCCCTTACCATTCTCTGCCACTACTGTCTGCTGGACAACACACAGCAGACGGCACTGTCCCATCTCTTCAACCAGGCCTATCCCCAGACCAGTTCCGCAGTGCAAAGCTCTAGCACAGGGCAGCTACTCAATAGCATTGTGCACTCGTTCCTCTCGGCAAGTGAATCCACATCGACGACTTCGTCGGCGCCACGAAATCCCCAGCTGCAGGCGGCACGCAATGCGGTGCTGTCGCATCTGCCCAGAATCATGAGCAGTGTGGCCGCCATTTGGGACAGTGAGCTGGGACAACTGCGTCCGGTGCGACAGCAGCTGTTGGAGTTTCTCTCGCCCGTGTCACTGCATCATGGCTGCAATTTCCTGGCCGCCATTGCCGTCACCTGGCAGCAACGTGGCGCCAGCAACAACAGTGGAACAGGTGGCTCCGCTGGCGGAGCCGTTGCTGAACAATTTCAGCGCAACTCCACCCTCCAGGCGGCAGCCAACCAACTCAGTTTGGTCTCCTTGGTATCCAGCATACGAGTAATGCCCATGGATTCATTTGTGCAGACTCTGCACCAGGTTGTCAGATCACCACCGCCCATACACCGACCCCCGGCACAACTCAGCATCGAGGTGAGCGCCTTGGAGCTATTCTACTTCTATATGAAGTCGGCACCGGCACCACAGCTGGCCGATGCCTGGCCAGCGTTGCTCGTCCTCATCCGGGACGGCCTGAATCTGACACCGCCGGCGCAGTTCGCGCTACTGATGCTGCTCAACGAGTTCGTGCAGCGTTGTCCCCAGATGCCATTCCAGGACAAGAAGGAGGTGCGCGAGCTACACGATGTGACCGCCAGGCTGGTGGAGTCGCTCTCCAATGTCGCCGGTGCCTGCCTGGAGCAGACCACCTGGCTGCGACGCAATCTCGCCGTCAAGGAGGACACCGACGGTCATGCCAAGGACAACAGTCTGGGCGGTGGCATCCAGCAGTATTCACTGCAGGCGCAGAGCGTGCTGGCCGGCATACTGTCGAATCTGTTGGACGTGGCATACGGGTCGCAGGAGAAGGACAAGGTGGTGACCATTGTGACGACATTACTGTACAACATCACGCCGTATCTGAAGAATCACACGGCCCGCAATGTGCCCTTCTTCTATGCTTGCTCCGCTCTTCTGGCCAGCCTCAGTGGGTATCAGTATACGCGCAAGGCGTGGCGCAAGGATATGCTCGATCTGCTGCTGGACACGTCCTTCTTCCAGATGCACATCTCCTGCTTGCCCTTCTGGCGCCAGATAATGGACAGCCTCATGACCTACGACAATACCACATTCCGAGAGCTCATGACCCGCGTCTCGCTCTCCCAAGCGGGCAGCCTCAACATCTTTGCGTCGCGGGATCAGGAGTACGAGCTGCGCGCCATGCTGCTCAAGCGTTTGGCCTTCGTCATCTACTGCAGCGAGTTCGATCAGCACAACAAATATATGCCGGACATACAGGGTAAGTCAAGTCCCATCCCATACTTGGAATATCCTTGCATATTTGTATACCACGTACTGGGGTTATAATGGGTTATTAGATTTGTGTAGTATAGATAGGGAGATTGAGTATAGTATAGAGAAGGGAGCTAGGCAGCATACCAAGTAATTGTACCCTAATTTTCTGAAGCATGCACTGGGGATTATAGAGTTGTGCAGATCCAACTGCAGTTTGATATATTATCTACTTTTTTTTAGAACAATTGGCAAACAGTTTGAGGTTGGTGCCGCTAGGACCTTCGGTACAGGCTGCTGTATTCCTGTGCTTCCGTGTGCTGTTGCTGCGAATGTCTCCCGATCATGTGACCAGCTTGTGGCCCATCATCATTGCCGAAATGGTGCAGGTCTTTCTGCAAATGGAACAGGAACTCAAATCGGAAAGCGATGAGCGCGGGTAAGATATTCCTCCATATATCTTTTAGAGATTCTCTCTTGAATTATTTGTGTCTCCATTTAGTCAACAAGCACGTCTCCTGCCTGGCATAGATGTCTCCTGGTCGTCATCCAATTCAAGTGGCAACAATGGCATCAATGCCCAGACCCCCATGCAACACTGGCGTTCGGTGCAACTGGAGGCCTGCAAACTACTGGAGTTGGGCTGTGTGCTGCCGGCCACCAAGTTGCCACATTTCCAGATGTATCGCTGGGCATTCGTGGGCACGGAGTTCGACGTGCACGAAGAGGTGCCGTTGCCCAATGGCAGCATTGAGAATCTGGCCGCGTTGCCCAATGCGCTGTATGTGCCGCACGTGAAACGCGTCTCCAGGCTGATGGACATGAAGTACACCAACCATTCGCCGGTAATTGCTGATATAGAAACCAATTTTGCTTCGTCTTTGACTAATCGTGACTCCTTTCAGGTGCTGCAGCGTCCCAGGAACCGTCACTTGATGCTGAGTTTCCAGCAATTGCAATCTCTGCAGGAGCTGTATCCATTCTTCTCAACGTTGGGCATGAGCTGCCCCAATATAACGCCTAACTATGCCGACTCCGAGCAGGATGTGGCCCACTGTCTTCAGGAGATTGAGGATGTGCTCTCAAACGATTTCTTGGAGAAGTTGCCCAGCATCACCACGCCCAGATGAAAACTGTTAGCCGCCTATAGGCAGACTCAAATCCAGACCACAGCCAGTCTGACACAATTCGAACTGGAACTCAATCTGGGCGGAGGCAGTGGGAGTGGCAGTGGCCAAACTGCGCGCATTGTGGCCGCTGTGCAGGCCAAGCTGAGCAGCCAAAATGCCGAGACTAGTTTCATGCAAACAACCAAGAAGACAAACTTTCCATTTTATGTATAGTATAAGAAAAGATTACGGAGACGAAGAGGACGATGAAGCCAAGTGTCGCGATATGATATAGTTTATAATTAATGAAAGTATATAGTATATAGATAGAGAAAGATAAATATATATACTTGAGATTGTATCTAATCCCTAAAACTAATAATAACCCAAATCTCTATCTGTATCTCTATATATGCCTCCGCATTCACAACTTTAAAAGTAAGGTGCGCGATGTCATGATGATCATTATGGTCCAACTATTTTTAATTTTCTCCTATATGATATTCAAGAATTAATCCAAAGTTGACATAGTTTTTTTCCATTTAAAAAATGTTTAATATTTTATAAAAATTGTTTGCTTTTATCAAGTTTTCTATAATATCCATTAAATCGTTTGACTATAATATTTCGCGCACCTTATACTGTATCTTGTATTAATCAATATTTTAACTGCTTGTGTCCCCACTATATGAAAGAAGAATTGTGTTTAGCTTAGAGTTTGAGCACCCTGTATAATGTGTATGTATATTTCAACTGTTGATAGCTGCGCCGAAGTAAATATGAATATAATGTTTAAACCAGCATAAATTGTACTTTGAAAACAATTGTAATTTATTACAAAAACGTTAACTGATTACAAATTCATATATGTAAATATATATTAGTTAAATAAGGCACATAATTAACAGCTACATTATATGCAAAGAAATGCAAAAATTCTGTTGGAGATTCAAACCACAGCGGCACTGTGAGGACTCGACTGGCGGTTCTTCAGCTGCAGGTAATACGAGTAGACGATGCGTGCGCAGAACAGCAGAATTACTAAAAAAAAATAATATAAATAGTAAGTTATAAATTTATATACGAATTTTTTAGTTAATTAAGTTACTCACCAAATAGAATGATGTGAACTAGCAGTGCCAGGATAACGTTCTGGAATCCTGTAGACTCGCGGTAGCCACCAAAGTGGAAAATGGTGCCAATCACAGCGAACGGGAAGTTAATGGCCAAAATGGCGGCATAGATTAGCCAGACACCTACCAGCAGATGGTGATACTGCAAGGGGAGGTTCAGATACACACGGTATTAAATTAAAGTGAAAGACAATGGGAGATATCATTCTACGATAGAACCGGCTGTAAACGATATTGTCAACACCATCACAATAGCTGCTATCCTGCCAAAGGACATCTAGATACTTATTCTCTTATTTTCTAATTTTCAATGGACTCATGGTAAGAAACTCTTTATTTTATTTTTATCTTGAGGAAATATTTGTTTAAATAGTAAGACTTTTATCTAAAACAAATAGCTACACAGGAAATGAACACAGACTTCTTCGCATATGGCGAATTTAAGCAGAATTTCAAAACACTTATGGGGACGTCACAATATTTTGGAATGCAAGGTCGACATTTCCAGTTAAGCTTATCGAAGAGACACTGTTTCAATTACTAAGTGAGTCAGAGTACTAATAAATAGTGCTTCTGGGCAACTATTTGAGACGCGTCACTTGATATTGTGGCCCAGAATGACTTCCAGCATCGTTCAACCGAACACGACCTAACCTAACATTAGTGTCTTTCTGCTCCAATTACGCAGATAACGTTTAACGGTTGTATTCCAGTATGCGAAGCTTATTCTTTACTCACCCTCAAGCAGCCGAAGAGCAAGCACACGTTTCCAATGATTGCAATCGTAAGCGCAACGAAAGTGAGAACTGCAAGTTGAAAACAGAATACAATTAATAATGACTGTATGTGTGCGAGAGAGACAACGTGAGGAGAGATGTGAGAGAGTCTCGTGGGAATGTTTGATCATCAGCGTATTTTAACTTGGCGTCATCATCGCTGTTTAAATTCTTAACTTTGTATGTAACTAAAAAACAAGACGAACAAAAAAACAAAACATTTCGTCTCCACTCTGAGAACATTTTTCGGCGCGCCTACAGAAAAGCATTAGCTCATACTTTATATATGTATGTTA
Source organism: Drosophila quadrilineata (assembly GCA_018150725.1). NCBI lineage: Eukaryota > Metazoa > Arthropoda > Insecta > Diptera > Drosophilidae > Drosophila > Drosophila quadrilineata. Next base: position 6,183,463 of record JAECWN010000407.1, read on the forward strand.
ATGTTTTATTTAGACATTGGCATTGTGGTCTGCCGTCTGCTATATACGTACATACATATATACTATATATATAACTGAAATGTGAAACTATTAAAATAGTTCAAAATGTATGAAAAAGTTTAACATTGACACTGATTTTCTGTACATATACTTACATACATACATATCAATGTACATATATTGTATGTACAAATGTCTGAATATTTGAATATTCCCAGAAGTCTAGGCGTTAACTCACCAGATGGACCCGCTAATACATTTAGGGCTATCGAAATTAACGAATAGATCGCAATTCCAAGACACCATGAACGCAGATCTGTGTCGCATGGTCCATTATCAACGGTTAGATCCACTTTCATTTTGTTGCTGTTGTTATTTTTCTGCTTGGCTACGTTGTCAAATGTGTCACAATAATCCAACAGGTATTCAACAGGTCCACAACCAGTCCGCTTCAACGCCAAACAATAACTGATCATCACAATGTCACGACTCCCCACTCCGACAGAATTTCAATTCAAAATTCAAATTTCAAAGAGCATCTAAATAGAGGGAGACCTCTATATCTACAGCTCTTAACTTTTCAAATTTAAAGAGAAAATAAAAGAGAAACTGATCTATTGTACAACACTAACACAGATATGACAGCTCATACAAGTATCGACAGCGGCAGCTTTGAACCGCTACGATCCCAACACTTAGCAGTCATGTTCGAGGCAGCGCGCTGCCATAAAATATTGCCTTTTTGGTCAAGTTAAATATTTCAAAATTATATTTTCCTGTGGGAGAGGCACTCACACATAAGAGGAAAAGTTGATATAAGAATCTACTTTAATTACCATGCGATCAGGAATCAGCAACAAATAGTCAAAAAGCCCATGGAGGCAATAAACAATATATGTTATGCTCACAGGCATGCTTACCGAAGAACATGTTAGCAAAGTACCGCATAGTCATCCATACCTGTGTTAACAAAATAGTAGTGGCTTTTATTTCTTGATTCAGATAGAAGATCTGCGCGGAATACCAGGCGAACAGAAATGAGCAGCAAATAACGTCTTTAAATCAGCAATGTTTGGTGGGTTGTTATTTGGGATTCCTCTATTTGATGAACCTGGTCTCACACACAGCACAAAGGTATCGATTACTCATGCGCAGCAGCTGATCATAGTTTGGTGCCAGTTGGCAGCTCCACATTTTGACGAAAGTATGCACTGAAAATTTTTAGCGGGCTGCAGTAAACTTAAAAAATGTTTTCAGTTTATATTCGCTCTTTTATTTAATATATGTATACAAAAACAACTTTAATGTGTTGTTTCATTAATATTTTAGTCCTAGCTATCGATTAAACACCAAAATTCCCAGATTCGGAACATTCGATTTTTTGCAAAATAGCATGATGGTTACACTGTCTATTTTGCCAAAAATCGCAATCGCACAGATATGGACCATTTTGGCACTGATGAAACTCGAGTTCAAAACCTTTACAATGCGACATGTTTCGACCAAATTGGTTAAGATACAAAAAAGTTATAGACATTTGAAATTCTGATATTTTTGCCAAAATTTGTGTAGCCGCCACGTGGCAGTTTTGCTCCATCGCGAAAGTATGCAACAGAAAAATATACGCGCGCAAATAAATAATTGAAAATCTATTGAGCTTATATTCGCTCTTTTATTTAATATATGTACACAAAAAAAAAACACAGATATGGACCATTTTAGTACTGAATAAACTAGAGATCCAAAACACACAATTTAAGACATGATTCGACAAAATTGGCCAAGGGACAAAAAATTTAGAGCTTATGAGCGTACATTGATTGAGCCGAACATGGATCTAATTTTATCATATCTGTCTCGGAGCCAACCGCTGTGGCGTAGATGATTTCAGATGGGGTTCTATTGTCCAACTGTTGCGGACATGTTTGCTTGCATTACATTTTATGGGACTGGTGGTAACAACAGGCAAAGTTACTCCGGCAACTTTTGTCTGTTACATGTTCTGTCATGAGTAGACTAATTAATAATAATAGATTAATTAACTTAAGAATCGACAATGTGAATTACACATACATATGTATGTATGTAAGTTTAATGGAACACATGAATATGGTTTGTTAAATAAGTGCCACTTAGTTTGTGATTTCCGCAAGTCTTCACTTGCACTTGAGAGGCACTGTAAGCCAGCCCCACATTGATCAACAGTCGAATTGCTATAAATTATAATTAATACATCTTTAAGAATTAAATGAATTATTCAAATTAAGTTAGGCAGTCATCACACTCGGTTGATTCGCCTGTTTATTCTTCAGCTGCAGAAAATGCGAATATACGAGACGTCCACAGAATACCATGATAGCTGCAAAAGAAGTATGAGAAGTTAGTTATTGATTGACAATTCAATGAATTCAATTTACGAATTACCGAATGAAATAAAACAGTAAATTAATCCCAAAAATATACTATCTGTGCCAACAGAGGCCCGATAGTCTCCGAAATTGAAAATTACACCAAGCACGGCAAACGGGAATCCAATCATCCAGATAGCAAAGAACACTACCCAGCCAGCAACCAGCCAAGGGCTACGCTGTGATGCAAACGATTTGAAAAATTCGTTATTTTTAAATGAAAATAATCTGTGGTTATGTAAAGAGTATGTTACCCGCTTGCAACCGAAGAGTAAACTTAGATTACAGAGCACTGCAATCACGATCCCAATGTAGTTGACCACTGTAGTTAAAGAAAGAGAAGGTTGTATAAGAGAAGTTTAAGTTATGTGTGTATAAACAAACAAATGTATGTACATATGTATGTGTGGTTGAGTGAGTGTGCGTATCGAGAGGAAGGGAGCGACGCCCCCACGACACGAGTGTCCTTTTTGTATCAAACGTATTTTCTTTCGACTACGATGACATCATGCATATAAAATATGTTGAGGCATGCACAAGATAATATAAAATGTCAAATGGCGTGAAATGGACAAATATTAAATGAAATGAATGAGAATAGTTTACTGGCTTAGAGCACCAGAGTGTCATTCGGTTAACGATTTCGCATCAATATGATAGCTCTTCTCTAGAATTTCATACTCACAATTAAGTAATGAATTGATACTTACTCGTGGGATGCAAGACAACGTTCAGCGTTAAAACTAGAAGCCAAAAACATGCTATGGTGAAGCACCAGGTGGCCAGTTCAGTTTTGCAGGGTCCACTTTCGACAGTCAGATCGAACTTCATTTTGTTTGTTTATTTTATTTTAATGTTGTGATAGATGCTTCTGGGCTTTTCCCTCTCTCTTTTCCCTCAGCGTTATCAATTAATTATGCTAACTAATCAACAAACTTTCAGCAGCACGTTCTGAGGCACGCAACTACAGCGTTGTAAGGCCAAACAACAATTGAGCGTCGCGATAGGCAAGTTTTTCTCCTTACCCTACTCTTCATTGTTTCTACATACATACACATACATATAATCATAAAAATGTGACGCATGTGCGGTGGGTTAAGAGTTTACTTATTGCTTCGCTACGATCTGCGTATATATGTATGTACATATGTACAATACATAAAGAATGTAATCGCAAAAAAGTTAAGGGCTATGCTTAAGAGACACAAACCTTCGCAATTCCCAAAGAGATGCGCGTCAAATGGTGAGAGAAACATGCGGCTTTTATGATGTGCGCTCTTCACACAAAGAGAACGAAATAATAAAGCAACAGTCTGGCAACATCATTTTGAAGTTGAGTGTATTATTGCGCCATTAATATTAGTTAGTTTTTTAAGTGATTTGCTGTTCAATACGTAAATGTAAGTTTATCATATTTTTGTTTAATATTAATTAAATTATCACATATTCGATATGGGTATAATTATTCTTAAAAATATACTTAAATAGTAATAGCAGCAAGCGACAACACTGTCGTATGTCTGAACCGAGTGCAGAGAGAGTGCTTTGGAGAGAATACTTCTCAGTTTTAGTTGCAATTGTGACGAGAATCGGGCAACAAGTGCATTGTCGGTGTAAATTATTTTGGTGGTACGCACTAAATTGCATAAAGCAATGCAATGTCTGTTGGCTTCACTTTAATTGCATTCCTTTTCTTTTTTGATTACTTGCAAAGATAAACAGCATCGAGGAAAACGAAAAAATGCAAAAATTGTGCTGTATGCGTCTCAACACCGCCGGCGTTGTCATCGGCTGGTTGGGAGTTGTTGGATCCGTTATAATGATAATTGCATTGAGTGTTGCATTGGCCCACGCTGATATGATTGCCAAGGATATGGAAACTTCCGACGATATTAAATCGGCCCGCTTTCGTATGTATACACCAAAAATATTTATAGTATAATGCGTAACGCATTGTTTATACATACATATGTATAATGCGCAACATTTTTGGATTGCATTTTAGTGGTCGTTGCTCTGTGCAGCATTTATTTGGCAACATCTCTAATTAATTTACTTTCATCTGGCATGCTCATTGTGGGCACAATGAAGGTGAGTCAACAACAACAACAACAACAACAACCACAACTAGGCCGGCATTGCTATGGCTTCCATCTGGACTCTCGCTTATTATTTATTGCTGCCTATCTATGTTCATATCTTTTGCTTATCTATCTCTTTGTCTACTCCCACACACATAAACATGCACATGCACATGCACATGCACTCACTTACACACACACACACATACAGGAACGACACTTAATGCTGCTGCCCTGGTTGATCAACTCGGCTTTGGCTCTCGTTAGCAGCTCTGCCTACCATCTGGGAGTTCTCATCTCTGCGTTTACTTCGCCGTTAAACAGCACTGCTATTCCCTTGGTATTCATCACGGGCATTGTACTTGGTGAGTCAACACTCTCAACTACATGAAGAGTAAACAATGTCTACATGCATACATATGTAATACATGAGTATTTGATATGATGTTTGTGGTGTACGCAGATTATTGCTCTATATTTATTTTTGCTCGTCTGTGCATGTCCATTTCCATTTCCATTTCCATTTGCTATTGTTGTTATTCATTAAATCTGTTCTGTTTTCAGCTTTGCAAATCTACATTTACTGCGGCATCTACTCGCTCTACAAGCAAATCCAAGGCACACGCGATCTACAGAGACCGTTGAATCAACCCCAGCCGGCAAATCCCAATTACAACATTTATACAAAGATGTAAATCCCAGTTACTGGAAAATTAATTATCTTCCCATCAAATATACATACTATAAATAAAAAGTTATTAATATATACATATATAAATTACTAATATGAGAGTATTATCAAATATAATTGCGAGCACATATGTATATACGTACATTCATACATATGTGTAATCTACATTGTTTGCCATATTCTTAAACTATTTACTGTGCACTGTTAAAAATAAATAAAACTGGTTTTCAATTCTGCGGAATTAGTGGTCAGCTGATATTTTTAATGACAGCAGCTGCAGATGCATCAGCCGCATAAGAAAGCAATAGCTACTCACATACGCATACGCATACACATAACCGATATGCTCAACTGGCAAAAAAAAACCTGCTCATCACTATGCATTTTCCACACACTACAAACAAACAAAGCTTACACGAGCGCGTGAGAGAGAGAGAGGAGAGTGCACTCTCTTAGTAACGAACGAATAAATGCGTGCGAGCTTACGAAATATCTCTCTTCGAAAAGAGAAGTAGAGGCATTAAAGAAAAGAGAGGCGAGTCTACATAAATGAAATGTTCTATGTGGAACCATAACGTGAACATAATGTTTTATTATAAACTATAAGAGCATTTTTTGACTGATTTGCGTACATAAAACATCTATATAGTATATAGCCTATGTTGTGTCGAAATACATGCGTTTCCAAAAATTTTTGAGTCGCCAATTACTTGTAATTCTGCTGTCGGACGAGAAACCCGCGTGTTTTTTGTTCTGAATAATATTCTATTTATAAAAAAAATATAAAAAATAAATAGAAAATGAGGAAATGTTGCTGTATGGGCGCCAGGACAACAACTCTTGTTGTTGGCTGGATAGAATGTGTGGCGCTGTTTTTTTGCGTGATTTTTTCGATAAGTTTTTTGGTCATGATGGAGAAGAAGAATAATGGATTAGGTGTAATGTCTATGATTCTTCTGTTGACCGCCTTCTCTGTTGGCCTGACCTCTTCGATCCTTCTTATTTATGGTACGATAAAGGCAAGTAAAATTACATTCAATTCCATTTATTTTTTATGTATGTATGTTTAATTACATCATTCACCATATAGAAACGCCATATGCTAATGCTTCCATGGCTGATCAGCTGGGTCTTTCTAATGATCGTCGGCTCCATTATATGTGCAATTCCGATCATAATGGTATCCCCATTTTCAGTCGGATGGACCACAAGTTTAACCGTCATCTCCGTAGGAGGACTTTGTGAGTGTTCATAATGTTTCTATCAAAAGCATTTCTCTAATACTATTACATATCTACATACATATTTAAATATACATAATATGTATATACCATAAAAAAATAACATCGCACGCGTGATTTTATCTAAAAAAAAATGCTTGTGTATAAATGGAAATAATTTCGAATACCGATTGCGGCTTCTATTTCAGCTCTGGCAATTTACATTTTCTTGGTGATTCTCTCTCTATATAAGGATATAAAGAAGAACAAAACAATCTTACCAACAACAATGCCAAATAACTATAACGTTAATTATCATGGTGTTGCAGGAGGCAATATATAAGCCAATTTTTATATTTGATAATTCAAATTAAAATACTTCTCTATGTATGTTAGTTTACAAGTAATCTATAATGAATTGTTAATTTATTATTAATAAATTTGAAACAAACCTAGCAGCGTTACATGAATTTATCGATTAAAAAAAAAGGATCCTTGCAAACCCTCACTGAAGTGCACAACTAAAATAAATGTTATCTTTCAGTTTCAAAGATCACGACAATGAGATCCCAATGAAGGGGACTTCAAATTCATATGGAGATAATCGCACAATCTGAAGATGTTGCAGGAGAGGACATACCGAAAACTCGGTTTACAGCAGAAATACATGAACATGCGCTGCAAAGTATGCAACAGTGTTTGTGTTTTAATTAAGGAAATATCGTAGGCCCAAATATCGTAAAATAAAGCTCGTATTTGAAACAATAGCGGTACATTTGTTGTTTGAAGGCAAACGTTTTTTTCTTTTATCGCTCTCAATTGAAATTGTGACGTTGAACAGTTAAGAACAATAAATAAATAAGAATTTTGCGATTTTTCCGTGTTTCAGATTGAAAGAAATATGAATAATATTTGTTGTACTCTACTCAAAATAGCAGGGCACTTGATTGGTTGGTTGGGAGTGATTGCTTCAATCACAAGCTTCAGTTATTACATTTATTGGTTGGTGGATGCAGTCGAGCAAGAATATTATGAAGAGGGTAAGAATATATAGACTCTATATCGATTGATCATTATTCAAGATATTAATGAAATTTCGCTTTACTCCAAATATTTAGAGATAACATATACCATATATATAGGCTATAGTCTGGCCACTTTAGTAGTATCTATTCTACTGTTGGTGGGCATTATGATGGTAAGAATTCCCTCGAATTTCTCGACAATTATATTAAAAATATATTTATTTGTTTATTTATTTATTTGTTCTGCTTTAATACAGGATCGACATGGACTGCTGCTGTCTTGGCTTATCGTATTGCCTTCTTTAATAGTTCTTGTATTTTTGAGGGCATTTGATAAAATTGTTTATGGGTTTTGCGAGTCGTTTGGAGAAGGTTTCCAGTTTATGTTGATTGCTGCCTGTGTGTCCCGTAAGTCAACCGAAGCCGTTATGCAATACCACAACACTGATTCTACGATTTATAAATATTAAATCGATTTCTATTTTCAGCTTTGCCAATCTGTGTTTACTATGTAATTTACGCTTTGTACAGAGAGAACTACATGCAGAGACGATAATAAAAGTCTAGGGGATTTATAAATGCTCTCTCTCTCTCTCTGATTACGGGGACTATAAGAACTCCACTTATTCAGCGTGTTTTGTAAGAATATATTTTTAAAAATTATTAATTAATTAGTAATAAAATAATAAAAATATAGCTAAATAATTTGATTGTGTTGTATAATTTATGAAACGCTTATAAGGCACGTGCTATAGCTAAAATCCCCTCTATTTATTTAGTGGAAGAACTCTATGTACCGTGTAGATGAAGCTCGAAGTGGTTGGGAATTATAACGTGTTTTAAATGTGAAATAAACGAAAGCACTCTGCTTTTCCGAGTGCAGCAGACTTTTCGGAGGTGAGCGTCAATTTTCGAATGCATACGATCATCTCAGCATTAAAAATTGCAAATAAATTTAAAAATTATAAATAAAACTGAGTGAGGATCAAGAAAAGTATACAATGTTACTGCTATTCACTATATGTGATGATATGAAACTTCTGAAGGTTCTACTCTTTAAACATCCGTCACACCCTTTTGACTTACTCAGCTTCAAATTTATTACTGTTTATCGTGTATTCTCAGAACTGGGGAGAGAGGAGGAATGTAAGAGAGAGAGAGAGATAGAGAGAGAGAGAGAGAGAGAGTGATAATTATCAAAAAGAGAGCCCCAACCGCAGATGTTCTTAGAGATAAGGAGCCCTAAGTCAATGCATATATGTAGATTAATCACAACTTTGGCATTTGTAAGCAACTATTTGTATAAATATACAAATATAAATGCAACATTAAATAAATATCGTAAACCGAATGTCGGCAGAATAAGTTACTTTTGCCTGCATAATATTTCTTTGGATTCAATTGCGATTGTGACGCGAATCGGAAAGGAAGTGCAAAACTCCCCAGAACGCTAAAGATATTGTTTTTCTCCAAGTGATAAATAAATAAAAAAATATTAAATATGGAAACATTTTGCTGTATGCGTCTAAGGACAGCGGGAATTTTCCTTGGTTGTCTGGGAGTTATTTTATCTATAATGGGATTAGTTGGAGGGATAGTTAAAGTGACGCATAATGAGTATAAACAAAGTAAACTTTCAACATTACTAAAATTTATATTTAAAAAAACATATATAAAATATAATACAATATTTAATTTTAGATAATGCGGAAGATATCATTTCTATGGTGGGCACAGTGATCAATATAATAACATCGATTCTACTTGTTGTGGGCACTATGAAGGTAAGTTATAATTTATTTATGTATATGAAATCAATATACAATCCACTTAATTTTCAATTTAGAACCGTCACTTGATGCTGCTGCCATGGCTGATCTCCAATTTCTTGGGAATTATCTATAGTTGCGTCATAATCATAATTTTGCTCATTCATTTCTTCGCTGTGTCTGTCGGCCAAGGATTTCTTTACTTAATCATAGGAGGTCTACTTATTGGTAAGTTGAGTCACCTAACATAGTATGTATATATAGGTATGTATGTACATAGGTCTTATCGTCATCATTCGCGGTTTTTACTTGCAGCTTTCTATATATATATTTACTGTGCCATATACGCCCTCTACAAGGAACTTAAGTCCAACTCCGAAAATACACCGCCAATGTATTGATGTCGATGTAAATGTGTAAAATAATCGATTTCCATAAAGTGCAAACTTTGAGTACTATTCACTAGAGATGAACCTTATTTAATTTATATACAAAATTGTTAACTTTTTTTTTTCTTTAAATATGTCATTAGTCGAAGCAGTACATATTTATATCATATTTATAAATAAAACTAAAAAAAAAATAGACATGTATATTTCTATTCTTCTTCTTTGGCAGAAAAGTTAAAATTGCACTTTATAATATTTAAAAATAGGTTAATTAGTTTAACTAAACTAAACATACGTTTTATTCAATTTTAAGTATTTCGTGATTAACATTTCTGACGAAATGTACAGATGTATGTCTGTATGTATGTATGTACATATGTCATCAATAACTTGCGCTTATCATCGTCAAACAGTATATATATATACTATAAAAGTCTGGCAATAATCTCAACTTAATTTAAAAACACAACACATGCAATTGTGACGCGAGACACTCAAGACGACACGACACTCGAATAGAATAGAATATTTTTGTGAAAAATAAGAAATCATTATTGAAATCAAACAGGAAACATGAGAAAGTTATTCTGCATGAGCCTCAAGACTGGCGGTATTGCCATTGGTTGGCTAGGAGTTGTGGGATCCTTTCTAGGATCGATTATAATGATCGTAACTTTGATCAATTTTGGTGGGCAGGTTGAAAAGTTAAACGAAAGGGCAACTGGTATGTAAAACAATTGATGAAAGTGAATTTTAAATTTAATCAATTATTTAATTGATTTCATTGCGATTGCAGTAATTTCGATATGCAGTGTTTTCTTAGGACTGTGTTTGATCAGTTTGCTGTCATCCGTTTTGCTTATCGTGGGCACCATAAAGGTACATGATTCGAATTTCTTCGAATAATCTTTTGACTTCTGATCAATTCGTGTATCTCGTGGATTGCAGGATCGCCACTTAATGCTGTTGCCTTGGCTGATCCTAGGAGCCTTCGATTTGGCGGCGGCAGGTGTTCGTGTTTTTGCCGCAATCCTTGCTTCCTTTAGTCGGGGATCCCCAATGGCTACTTGCTTGACTATCCTGTTTGCCTCTGCTGCATTCGGTGAGTAATCATAGTGCATATATGATATTTATATAATTATTTCCCATTTAACTTTTCAGCTTTTGAGTTATACATTTACATTGCTATTCGCTCACTCTATAAGGAAATTCGTGCCAAGCAACTCTCTAATAGTACCCCGACCGAATTAAATGGGAAAAAATACTTGTTATTTTAAATTGTGAAAAACCCCGACAAATACTCGGACTCAAGCTCTGATAACCTGACAACCTCAACAATCTAGCAGACATTCAAACAAGATTATATGTACAGTTTAAACAGTGAAAAGTACTTGTGATAATTATTACGAATTATTGTGTTAAAAATAAATACAAAATATTACATTAATTTTTTTAGTATTTCCATCTTTTTTACACAAATTTATTGGCTAGCAGTGGTATCGATATTTATCATAGTATCAAGTGTACGCACAGAAAATATGATTCAGCCAAAAGCATCAAATCAAAACAAAAAATATACATACAGAAATATGCATGAACAATTGCGCAGAATAATCCACATACGTCACGTCTGAAACGTAAGCAACAAACAACTAAAATAAGCAGAGATCAGACAAGAGCAGACAGAGACTGAGGTAAATAGAGTATCCGATTATTTGCGTTTCGAGTAAGAAACCAGTTTGCTTATGAGCATGTATGCATCTAAATGAAATTGCTTACAAATTCCGAGTCACTAAGAGACAATATATATTCAACTAAAGAGAGAGTTTCTCTTCTGCATCTCTGCAAAATTTCGCAATTTACGCAACTTTATGTGCCATTCGCTAAATAAAATTCACTCATTTATAATTGAAACGCGAAACGATCCACAAGGTGAACTCCCGTTGAATAGAAAGTTAACCCGGGTTAAAACAAATCTAAGAAAAGGATGAAAAAAGTATTCTGCATGGGACTTAAGACTGCCGGAATCGTAATCGGCTGGCTGGGAATCTTGGGATCTTTCATTATATCGACTGCCATGATAACGCTGCTGCTAAGATCAGATGGATTTAAAAACAATACGGATGGAAATTTCTGTATGTAAAAGAGACTCTATATACCTTACAGTGGTATATATATTAATGTTTTAAATATTTTAGTGCTGGTGATGTTCTCTTTTATGTTGACTAACAGTCTGATTGGATTTGTTACATCTGGATTTTTAATTGCGGGCACTTTGAAGGTCTGTATTTATTTTATTGATTACCTTATGTAGCTATTTCAATATTTCATTTCGATGTACAGGACCGACATTTGATGCTGGTGCCTTGGTTAGTCCAGGCAGTCATTGGCTTGGTTATCGGAACCGTGCGTTGTATCTCAACAATCTATGGTCTTTTCGGTGCCCCAAATTCATTCTATATATCGCTGGTGCTGTTCACTTTAATATTTCTGGGTAAGTACACAAAATTGGGAGATCAACTTGATAAAAAAATGCACACTATAATTGTTCTCAAATTCGTTTCTTTTTCAGGTTTGCAATTCTACATTTTCTTCGTCGTACACTCCCTCTTCAAGGAAATACGAGAGAAGTCTATCCAAACTGCGAGCACTAACTCGGAACTGGAGCAGTCAAATACCTCCTATTATAAAATGTAATCATTTGTGGTCAGTTCCGGCAAATGTACTTATCGTTTCGCATAGTTATAATTATAAATTGTCATAATACGCGAATAAAACTCAAACTTATTTATTTGTATGACAATTTATTTATGTAAGTAATACTAATTTCGAAATATGTATATGTCTGTACATATATTTTGATACCAAATGCTGTCGGAAAAAGCTCCTCTTCTCCGATTTATTGTCTCGACTCATATACATATATTTATATATGCACATAAATCTTGAAATTTGCACACCTACAAACATATATGGATATACAAATGTATGTATATACATATTACTATATACGGAGCGAAAGAGTGGATTAAAATGCAAACATAGAGAGATAACCAACGTTGCTCTCTAAAATAATCAACAAATTACCGGTCTCAGGCAAGTATTACCCGAAAGAGAAGAGAGAAGCGTCATGGCAATTCAGCCAATGATGTTAGTTAGTCAACATTTTTCTTATAAGTCAAAAAATTATAAAACTTTTGAATCGAAATTTTTTGTGCCTATTTGATTTTTATCATCAAAACATGTATAAAAAACATCACTTGGGTTGCTTTGAACCAATATTTTAGAAAAAATGGCAAAAAAAGTGAAAAAATGGTCAAAAAATCGAAAAATGTACATCTTCCTGACTTTGAGAAGCCATAGTTCTGCCTAAACTCTAGCGATATTCGAAATATTTGGAATATCTATTTCTGACATCGTAATGTGCATAGAAAATCTTACTTTATTTAATTCGAACAATTATTTCAGAAAATATCGGCAAAAAGGTGAAAAAATAGATTCATAATATCGTTCTTTGGTACCTTTAAAACGAAATTCTATCGTAACTTTGTCAAAAATCAACCGATTTTAAAATTTTTTGCAGTTTTATTATTGGTTTTGATACTATTTTAAAACTGCATAAAAAATGTCCTCATTTTGGGACTTTTAAATTTTTGGACCTATTTTGGTCATTTTTCCATACTAACCCCTTGTTAAAAAGTCAAAAAATTAGAAATCTTTTGAATCCGAATTTTTTGTGCCTAATCGATTTTTATCATCAAAACATGCATAAAAAACTTTACTTTAGTTGATTTGGACCAATATTTTAGAAAATATGTTAAGAAAAAGTGAAAAAATGGTCAAAAAATCGAAAAATGGACATCTTCCTGACTTTGAGAAGCCATAGTTCTGCCTAAACTCTAGCGATATTCGAAATATTTGGAATATCTATTTCTGACATCGTAATGTGCATAGAAAATCTTACTTTATTTGATTCGAACAATTATTTCAGAAAATATCGGCAAAAAAGTGAAAAAACAGATTCATAATATCGTTTCTTGGTACCTTTAAAACGAAATTCTATCGTAACTTTGTCAAAAATCAACCGAATTTCAAAATTTTTGCAGTTCTTTGAATGGAATTGATAATATTTTGAAACTGCATCAAAAATTTCCTCATTTTGGGACTTTTAAATTTTTGGACCTATTTTGGTCATTTTTCCATACTAACCCCTTGTTAAAAAGTCAAAAAATTAGAAATCTTTTGAATCGGAATTTTTTGCGCCTAATCGATTTTTATCATCAAAACATGTATAAAAAACTTTACTTGAGTTGATTTGGACCAATATTTTAGAAAATATGTTAAAAAAAGTGAAAAAATGGTCAAAAAATCGAAAAATGGACATCTTCCTGACTTTGAGAAGCCATAGTTCTGCCTAAACTCTAGCGATATTCGAAATATTTGGAATATCTATTTCTGACATCGTAATGTGCATAGAAAATCTTACTTTATTTAATTCGAACAATTATTTCAGAAAATATCGGCAAAAAAGTGAAAAAATAGATTCATAATGTCGTTTTTTGGTACCTTTAAAACGAAATTCTATCGTAACTTTGTCAAAAATCAACCGAATTTTAAAATTTTTGCAGTTCTTTGAATGGCTTTGATACTATTTTGAAACTGCATCAAAAATTTCCTCATTTTGGGACTTTTAAATTTTTGGACCTATTTTGGTCATTTTTCCATACTAACCCCTTGTTAAAAAGTCAAAAAATTAGAAATCTTTTGAATCCGAATTTTTTGTGCCTAATCGATTTTTATCATCAAAACATGCATAAAAAAAGTAAAGCTTGAGTTGATTTGGACCAATATTTTAGAAAATATGTCAAAGAATGTGAAAAAATGGTCAAAAAATCGAAAAATGTACATCTTCCTGACTTTGAGAAGCCATAGTTCTGCCTAAACTCTAGCGATATTCGAAATATTTGTAATATCTATTTCTGACATCGTAATGTGCATAGAAAATCTTACTTTACTTAATTCGGACAATTATTTCAGAAAATTTTGGCAAATAGGTCAAAAAATAGATTAATAATGTCGTTTCTTGGTACCTTTAAAAGGGAAATCTATCATAACTTTGTCAAAAATCAACCGAATTTCAAAATTTTTGCAGTTCTTTGAATGGCTTTGATACTTATTTGAAACTGCATCAAAAATTTCCTCATTTTGGGACTTTTAAATTTTTTGACCTATTTTGGTCATTTTTCCATACTAACCCCTTGTTAAAAAGTCAAAAAATTAGAAATCTTTTGAATCCGAATTTTTTGTGCCTAATCGATTTTTATCATCAAAACATGCATAAAAAACTTTACTTGAGTTGATTTGGACCAATATTTTAGAAAATATGTCAAAGAATGTGAAAAAATGGTCAAAAAATCGAAAAATGTACATCTTCCTGACTTTGAGAAGCCATAGTTCTGCCTAAACTCTAGCGATATTCAAAATATTTAGTATATCTATTTCTGACATCGTAATGTGCATAGAAAATCTTACTTTATTTAATTCGAACAATTATTTCAGAAAATATCGGCAAAAAGGTGAAAAAATAGATTCGTAATATCGTTTTTTGGTATCTTTAAAACGAAATTCTATCGTAACTTTGTCAAAAATCAAACGAATTTCAAAATTTTTGCAGTTTTATTATTGGCTTTGATACTATTTTGAAACTGCATCAAAAATGTCCTCATTTTGGGACTTTTAAATTTTTGGACCTATTTTGGTCATTTTTCCATACTAACCCCTTGTTAAAAAGTCAAAAAATTATAAATCTTTTGAATCCGAATTTTTTGTGCCTAATCGATTTTTATCATCAAAACATGCATAAAAAACTTTACTTGAGTTGATTTGGACCAATATTTTAGAAAATATGTCAAAGAATGTGAAAAAATGGTCAAAAAATCGAAAAATGTACATCTTCCTGACTTTGAGAAGCCATAGTTCTGCCTAAACTCTAGCGATATTCGAAATATTTGTAATATCTATTTCTGACATCGTAATGTGCATAGAAAATCTTACTTTACTTAATTCGGACAATTATTTCAGAAAATTTTGGCAAATAGGTGAAAAAATAGATTAATAATGTCGTTTCTTGGTACCTTTAAAAGGGAAATCTATCATAACTTTGTCAAAAATCAACCGAATTTCAAAATTTTTGCAGTTCTTTGAATGGCTTTGATACTTATTTGAAACTGCATCAAAAATTTCCTCATTTTGGGACTTTTAAATTTTTGGACCTATTTTGGTCATTTTTCCATACTAACCCCTTGTTAAAAAGTCAAAAAATTAGAAATCTTTTGAATCCGAATTTTTTGTGCTTAATCGATTTTTATCATCAAAACATGCATAAAAAACTTTACTTGAGTTGATTTGGACCAATATTTTAGAAAATATGTTAAAAAAAATGAAAAAATGGTCAAAAAATCGATAAATGGACATCTTCCTCACTTTGAGGAGCCATAGTTCTGCCTAAACTCTAGCGATATTCAAAATATTTGGTATATCTATTTCTGACATCGTAATGTGCATAGAAAATCTTACTTTATTTAATTCGAACAATTATTTCAGAAAATATCGGCAAATAGGTGAAAAAATAGATTCATAATATCGTTTTTTGGTACCTTTAAAACGAAATTCTATCGTAACTTTGTCAAAAATCAACCGATTTTCAAATTTTTTGCAGTTTTATTATTGGCTTTGATACTATTTTGAAACTGCATCAAAAATTTCCTCATTTTGGGACTTTTAAATTTTTGGACCTATTTTGGTCATTTTTCCATACTAACCCCTTGTTAAAAAGTCAAAAAATTAGAAATCTTTTGAATCCGAATTTTTTGTGCCTAATCGATTTTTATCATCAAAACATGTATAAAAAAACTTCTTTTGGGTTGCTTTGGACCAATATTTTAGAAAATATGGCCAAAAAAGTGAAAAAAACGGTCAAAAAATCGCAAAATGGTCATCTCCCTGACTTTGAGGATTCATAGCTTTACCAAAATCAACCCAACCTAATATCGTTTTGAGTTAAGATTAATGCCTGATTTCCATATGCATTAAATAAACTAAATTTTCCAATCCGGTGTCAAAAAATATCTCTTTTACCTCGATTTGGCCTTTTTGTGTCATCATTTTGGGATCATTTTGGCATCACTGACAGCGTCAGTCGAGCACATTGAGATTGCGTTTGGGAATTCTGCTTAAAGAACGAGTTTTAATTCTATACGACGTATGCATGCATACATAAGAACATACTACGTAATGTGCATATACATATGTAAATGGTATTTGAATTGCCGGCATTTAAGAGCAAATTCTCTCAGTGCAAGAGAGTTCGGCTTGAGATCGCAGTAGAATTTCACAAGCTTTGCAATAAATTCAACTATATCTTCCAGCAACAAATTCAAATTTCTTCACAATCAATTACGACGCGAAACGATCAACAACTAGAATTTCGAATAATACGGTGATATATCTGAAAAGCAAAGATGAACAAGTTATGCTGCATGAGCCTCAAGACGGCCGGCATCGTCATCGGCTGGTTGGGAGTGGTGGGATATTTTATCCTTGCGATTGCGATGATTGTCACTTTGGCAAATGCCGATTCGATCACTAAACAATCGCCGCAAAGTGATGTCTGTATGTAATCAAAGGCAGATGCTCCGTTTTCATTGAATTTATAAATCTTAATACCGGTTTAAATATTTCAATTATAGTAATTATCGTGTGCTCTATCGTACTGGCGAGCTGCGTCATTGGATTAGTAACATCTGGTTTGCTAATTGCTGGCACCATGAAGGTTTGTCAACTTTCTTCTCAATATTGTATATTGGAATTTTTCAAAATTAATTTCTGTGATATCAGGACCGGCACTTGATGCTGCTGCCCTGGTTAGTCCAGGCAGTCATTGGATTGGTCTTCGGAACTCTGAATGGAATCTCTTCGATCTTTGGCTCATTCGGAGGACCATTTCTATTGTCTCTACTAACTATAGTGATAACCTGTGCCGCGCTTGGTGAGTAATCAAAAATACTTTGAAATATATGGTATAAGCATGATAAGATGACATACTCTTCGCAGTACTATATACTAAATATACAAATTGCCCAAGTATTTACAATAAGAATTTGCTTTTACAGCTCTGCAATACTATATATTCTTTGCAATTCAATCTCTGTATAAGGAAATTCGAGAGAAAACCCGCCAGCCGCAGCTCCAACAAACAAACAATTCATATTTCAAATCGTAATTGATGCTGGAATTCCCCGTTTCTTCAGTCTTGGCTTCCCACTGCTATAATGATAACGAGTAATCTGATACATACATACATATGCACATGCATACATGTCTATAAATACTTACATACATATGTACATATAAATAAACGTTGACTTATACTTTTCTTATACAAAATATAGAAATATTTTCTCTTTTTATATTCAAATTTACATAGTGTGAATTGATGAACGGGTCTATATCTAAACTGAGTAAAAAAAATATTCAAGCTTTTGTTCAATTTCGAAAATCTTCAGTGCGTCAATGAGCTAATCAAATTTCAATTTAGTATTTACTTTTGCTTTTCAGTCTTTTAGCATTATATTTTTGTTTGCGCACATGCAAATATACCTTCATACATACATACATAGGCATGTATATAATTTCAATACATGCAAATGTACAGCCGGCATGCTTAAATAACAAGAATAAAGCTAAGCTCAGCAGAATCTCATCTCTCGCTTGTACATGTGCAGACCGCATAGCCATCCATTTCTACTGCATGCGACGCTTTGGTGTTGGTGAGCTTTGTCTTAACAGCGAAGCTTATCGCTTTGACTTCAATGATACATATACAATATGTGTATGTATGTACATTGTACACATGCACAGCGCATCCGTTTCTGCTTAAGAGAGGCAAACGGCATCAACAGTTACAGACAAGGTCAGCAAAAATGTACATTTGATTTTCGGAGAGTGCGATAAAAAAGCAAAGCGCAGCGCAGCGCGCATATGCACAGTTAGCATACTTGTCGATAAGCAACAAGTGATTTCACAATATGTGCAACACTTTTGCGAATCATATGTACATACATACATACATACAAATATATGTATATCAAAGCAACAAGTGTAAGTACATATGTACATACATATATTATGGTACACTGCACTTTTCTTCTCTTAGGTTCCTAATAAAATACATCATCGGACTTGATTTCTGAGAATCAATTGAAATGTTAATTTAAACTTAATGAATTTGCTACTCAAACAGTTTAAATGTTATATTAATAATTTGTGGCTAACCATAACTATAGAACGATTACTGTTTACGATATTAAGCATAATATTGAGTTTAATGATTCATTTCAAAATGACGTACAATTTTCAAGTTGTTCCCACAACCGGCAATAAAATCAAAACATAAACTCAATTATTACGCGCACTCTCTCATATGTACGTATAGACAGATAGAGAGAGAGAGAGAGAGAGAGAGAGAGAGAGCGAGAGCGGGAGAAAGTGTGTGTTAGTGTTGTAAAGCTCTTCATTTTATATCTGATTTGATTTACAAGAGAGCTACGCGCTGATGTCATCGAAGCTATGAATCGACTCTTTGAGAGTAAGGACCTTCTTGAAAACACTGGCAACTCTGTGCCTAGCCACATGGTCACAAAGTTGCCTATAGTAACTATATTGCTGTGCAGCATCCCAAAGTGTTTTCCTTATTTTCAATTTGTAGTGTAAAACTTGAAAAATGAAAAAGTTTTGTTGCATGAGTCTCAGAACGGGTGGTGTTGTCATTGGCTGGTTAGGAGCGGTGGGAGCGTTCATGGCATCCGTTGTTCTGATCGTCCTGATGAGAAATCCCCATCAAGTTGAGGTCAGATATTACCACATGGACACTGACTCATATGAGTATAGAACTGACTATTCTGGTAATTGATGTTCTATTAACTGGTTACATGACCTTTTTTTATTAAATTCCTTTGCAAACAAATCCCTTAGAAACAATATTTCGCAGTTGCCTTATGGCCGTGTGCTTAATGACATTAGCAACATCCATTTTGCTGATTGTGGGCTCCATGAAGGTCAGTAACAATTGCTCTTCATTTTGAAATATATTTTTAATGAATTATTCTCATCAATTGCTTAGAACCGCCATTTGTTATTGATACCTTGGTTGGTGCAAGGTGCCTTTGGATTACTATTTTCGACAGTCAAAACTTTGGTATCAATATTTTTCGCGATTCATGCACCGCCAATAGCTGCTATTATAATAATTCTCATTTTATCAGCCTCATTAGGTAAGTAAAGTCTTTGAACAAGAACATAGATAAATTGTGATTTCTATTTCAGCATTTGAAATTTACATTTATCTGGCAATTTGGGCACTTTTCTCAGAAATTAGCTCGAAATCAAGAGAAGGACACGCAATTCATCCTCAGCAAATACAATATTATCCATCTACAGCAGTTGTTACTCAAGTCTAAACAATGTTCTGTCAGTTTCTGTCAATTGCCTCATAAAACCAATGGAAACTTGCCAAAAATATACTATACATATATTATTATTGTTATTGTGTTAAAAAAATTTATTTATATATTTTGTTTGCCTGTTACAACACACAATAAACGAGTTAAACAGAATTCAGACTTTCTTTTATGGAATATTGACGCAAAAGATGCTTCTACATGTTCAAAGTTGAATCCACAACCGTTGAGCTCCAAAGGTAAATAACAACTAGCAACAATTTGAGAGGAACTCGCGCGTGCACAGAATGGATAAATATATAAAAAAGTCTATCACTGCAAAACATACATACATTACATACATAGAAACAGGTATCTTTTAAGAGAACCTCTAGAATATGCTGACGTCATACACAAGAGTCGCATGTCTGAAGAGTCAGCTAAAGAGCATGAGAGCATGAAGATATGGCAACTCTGGTATTACATGTTCATACATTATGTTTAATGGGCTTCCTTCCATCAAGAGTCTTCCGTTTATTTCGCATTGTAACGCGTAAAGAGCAACGACTTGCCAGGAGAGTTTTGAAAAAATCTTAAAAAAAAATGAAAAAGTTTTTCTGCATGAGTTTGACAACCACTGGTATTGTCATAGGCTGGTTGGGAGCAGTGGGATCTTTTATTGCAGCCCTGGTTCTGATCATATTCTTGGCAGATCCAAGTCAACTGCAGGGGGTTAACAGATATGATACCATAGCTGAGAACGATGATCGATCAGGTATGTGTATAACCATCAAGGCTACTTAGGGATGAAGTCGTTTAATAAATTATCGTACAATTTTGTAGCCTTATTTATAGTAATATTTTCATTGGCCATGTGCCTAATATCATTTGTAACATCCACTTTGTTAATAGTGGGCACTACACGAGTGTAATACTCATTTTGATATTTTGAACTATCCATATGTCTATATGTTTTCTTATTCATTATCTCCAGCAACGTCATGCATTCCTGACACCCTGGTTAATCCAGGCGGCGATTGGTTTGACCTTTTCTATTGTAAATAATTTGAACATAATCATACTACTTTTATACGGATCAGCAATGGCGGGCGCTATAGTTACTTTAATTTCAGTGCCACTAATAGGTGGGGCAGCAGCAGCTACTTTATTTATTTATGTGTTTATAATAGCGAAATATTTGAAAAATTTGTTTACCTATTTTCAGCTTTGCAATTTTACATTTATCTGGCCATTTGTTCGCTGTATTCAGAAATTAGTTCGAAATCTAGAGAGACTCATCAACAAATTCCACTTCAACCACTACAACAACAAACTCAGCAACTATATCCAACAATTGAGGCCTCCGCCCTAGTATAATTTTCACTCAAAAATTTGTTTCTCAGCTACTGTCAATTTCCTTGGAGATAGCCTACATACAAAAGATTTCTTAATAAGCTCTAGAATATTATTTACTATTATTATTATTCGTGTTATTCTCATTAAACTCATAAATAAAACTTATGCACGTGCATTCAACAGTCGAAATGATATGTTTTCTAATTGCTACTTATCGGAATTTCGAGCTAAGCATAAAATTCGCAACAGATTGGAGCCCCAATAACCATTGCCCTTCAAATGTAAATAATAAACTAAGCAAGAGCCTGTTGTAGTAGCATGCACTACTGTATACATACATTTGTATGTATGTACATAACATAATTTCGTTTCTTTCACATGACAACATAAAAACATTTGTGGCTCCTAAGAGCAAACAGCTTTTGCTGATGTCATCGCTAAGAGATACCACATGCCGTCTATGTGCTAAGAGAGTGAGTAACAAAAACAATGCAAAGGAAGAGAGCAAGCGGCAAACTAACATATTCACTGTTGAGTATGTATACATGTGTACGTATATCATTAAAAGCGGCTAGCTACAATTTTGTGCTTGGTTCATTCGCAGTTTGGTCGCGAAACGAACAGCAGTAGCCGTGGAATTTTAGAGCGAAAAGTTATACCAAAGTAAAAGCGCAAAAATGAACGATTTGAAGAACTTTTTCTGTTTGAGCCTTAGGACAACCGGCCTTGTCATAGGCTGGCTGGGAGTTGTTTTCTCGGCGATAGGCGCTGTTGTTATGTTGGTGCTTTTAGGACAACTTGATGAGGTTGCCGAAGAACACATGTCCAATGCGAACTCCAATCGTGAATTGCGTACGTTGATGATACGATGAAGATGATGATGATTTTCAGTAATTAATTAATTGGCCACATACTTTTTGATTAACAATTTCAGTGACAATTATTCTTTGCATTGCCATCGCCGCCTGTTTCATCAGCATGGTAACCTCCGGACTGTTGATTTATGGAACAATGAAGGTGAGTAACTTCCCTAAGGAGTTGACATTTCCATTCTCCCTCATTAATGCCCACATTCGCGGTTTACCGAAAACAACAGGAGCGTCACTTGATGCTGTTGCCCTGGATTATTCAAGCCTCCATTGGTCTGGTGATGAGCACTTTGCAGGCAATTGGCAACATCGTGGGTTCTTTCAGCCAGGGTCCAGGAACGGCACTGTTCGTGATAGTGATCACCCTCCCCTTCCTCGGTGAGTCATCAATGTTTATACAAGAAAATTAATTATAAAAAAAAATTCGATAGTATCCAAAAACTATATCTGCTACACATTCTTAGCTTCTTTGGAGCACATTTTTTGCGCTCGTCGCTTTTCAAATATATACATCTATAGTATATTATATTTTATACATGTATAGTCTGCTTAAAATAAACTTGATGTTTGTGTTTATATGTATATATATGTTCCGTATTTATTTCAGCATTGAACTACTACATCTACTTTGCCATTCGCTCGCTGTACAATGAGATTCGCCTGAAGCCAGCACAGAACCAGCCTCTGCCTCCCCAGCAGCAGCAGCTCTACCCGCCCAACGCTGTCTATGCTAAGGTTTAATCTTCCACACCATAATTCCAGAGGGTCAGTGCTGATTACTTGCGAAATATACAAAGAAACAAATTTATAAACAAAAGAAATCGAAAGCGAGTTCATGTCTCTGTCGCCCACTGTAATCCATTGTTTATACATTATTACATTACATTTTTACACAATTTAACAAATACACACAAACATACATTTATATAATTATATAAATAACATACATACATACATACTTACATATTGATACATGTATGTATATTGATGTGCTTTTGTATTCACACCATAATATGTACTTTCTTTGATTCGAATGAAACTGGTACTTTGCATTTAATATTTGAATAAAATAACAAAAACAACAAAACCTTTGTAGAATTCTTGGCCGAAAAACGTGTTATCTTAATGTACGTATTTAATAAAGTGATTGAGTGAGCGAGACAGAGACAGTGTTGGGGGATCAATCGAAATTCTCAGCGATAAGAAAGGGCGTATGATACTATTTTGCATGATTATTTACAGTTAGAGAATAACCAACATTTTTGCAATGACGGAATCAAGGCGTGTACACACAATACATAGAATGTATACATACATATGTATGTACATATAGGCAAACAAAATGTCGCATCATCAAATTGAGGCCAAAAGAAGCGCGTGTGGAATCAAGCATAGGAAACATACAAAAACTCTCGCTAGCGGCAAACAGAAACAGCGGCACACTAATGCGTAGGAGCAAGAGACACAACAATAACAAGTTGCCTCTCTCTCTCTCTTCGTAACCTTCTTGCTCCTTCTCTGACTCTCTCAGTTAATGTTGGCGCTCCCTAAAGCTTCGCACACACAATACGCCAAGCGCGCAACTGTCCATAAACACACACACACACACGCACACATATATAGGTATAGCTATAGAGACAGATACATACGCACTATGTTAACAGCCGCTGCTCTACATGTATGTATGTATGTATTTGCCAGCTCTTTCAAGGTACATACATACACACACTTAGATAAATATGCAAGTGCGAGAGCGGTGACGTCACAACTTCGCTGAACACAACGACTTGTCGGCGCCTCTCTTAGAATTTTTTGGTATCAAAGTTTTTTTTTTATATTTTTTTGCTTATTTCGTTTTCGAAATTAACAAAGCAGCCATGTGTACACAACAATACCATGAAAACATGACTTTATATATACATACATACATATTTACAAACCACATACATATGTATGTACATATGTACAAGTATTCGCGTTCATCTTGCGTAGATTCTTTTATATAAAGTAGCGTACCGATAAGAGAAATTACATATACATATGTATGTATGTATATACATATGTATGTATACTTATAGAATATTGCTGCTCCACATTGATTTGCGGCCGATTGAAATATATTTTTGAAATATTGTTCCCTATATTATATACATACATATGTACATATAGATATGTACATACATATGTATAAGTTTTATAAATTCTGACCAACTTGAAACTACAAAATGTATTTAAAATTCTATAAATTAAACGAAGAGTACGTGAAACACAATCGTTCAGATACACCGAAATGGAAAGTGTTGAAAAAACCCAAAGTAATGTTGAATTGTTAAAAATATCAGCTGTCACAATACTGACAAATTGTATGCATAATTACATGAGTAACTTTGTCCGTTGGGAATAATGGCCACGCTACTGGGTGTATGTGTATGTATGTATGTATGTATGTATGTATGTATGTATGTATGTATGTATGTATGTATGTATATGTATAGTATAATTTACGGAGGGCCCACTATAGTACTTTAAAAAGTGACGAACGTATATGTACCTTAATTCACATATACGAACATACATATGTACATATGTATGTATCTATGTACATACATACATATACATATATTTTTCAAGGGCTTCTTTAACATTTGAACTTTTAATTAATAATCACATTGCTGATTAGTATTATGATATCACTGACCAAATAACATATAGATACCCCACTTCATATACACGTTTTGTTCACAAAATTTTCTTGCGAGCGGTCCCAGCAGAGGCTGAATGAAACGAAGAGTTCGGCTGCCTTCGGCTCTGCTGAGACACTTCGTAACGACGCTCAGCCTCTGCTGGGACCGCTCGCGTACGACGCTGAGCCTCTGCTGGGACCGCTCGCAAGAAAATTTTGTGAACAAAACGTGTATATGAAGTGGGGTATCTATATGTTATTTGGTCAGTGATGATATTTATTCACACACAGATCCAAACACAAATAAACATATATGTATATGTACACATAGAGCAATATATATAAGTAGTATCTGTATATAGAAATGTATGTATGTATGTAAGTATGTGGGGCTGAAAGTTGAGCGAAAAAAATGCGAGCAGCACATTTAATTATAATTTAATTATAATGGGTTGGATGGTTTATGGTTTATGGTCATTTGCCCAGTCCCAGCCACATATAGCTGGGATCAATAAACTGGGAACCGCGATAACCGTTGGGGTTGCGAGATACCAAAGATCTTATCTTTTGCGAGGGTCGATAACTGAGCAACGATTCAGTTAGTTTCGATTTGGATATTTTGCGGTCCGGTTGCTGCCCGGTATCATCATACTCCTCCAAATCATTGGCAGAGCTACGATCAAAGTGATTGGCATGCAAACCCTCGAGCAGCTGAGTATCTCCCTCATCCAGTGGCTTGGAGTGCTCGGCATAGTTAACGTTGGCTTTGAGCTTCTTGAAGAAATCCCCCAGATTGGTCATGACTCCTGAGAAGAGAAGGCAACAACACTTAGGAACACTTAATGTACCCACACTGGACTCATGCTACACACCAGCACTGATGGAGGGCCTATAGGGAGGTCCATTATATGCGGTAGGTTCACGTTTCCATTTACGATCATCCCTGGACCTATCGTTGGTGGTGTCATCTCCTATATCCTTTCTCATTTTATTTCTTGACCTTAACTGATGATTGTGTTTCAGTTTACGCCTGCTCTCCGCCTTGGCCGGAGATTGCAGTTGGGATAGGTCCTGCAATGTGGGTTGCAATTGCTTTGGTTTTCCACTTTGACTAAACCATTGCTGATCCCAGCGTCGTCGGTTCAAGGACATCGGATGCTGAGGGAAATTAAATGGCAACGCCAACTCATTGTCATATTCGACGGGCATCATTTCCTCCTCCTCATCTTCAATTTTTGGCAAAGGTCTTCCGTTTTCAAACCAATCACGGAATGAGTTTCTAGCCGTATCCATTCCCTCATTCCAATCCGCCAACGTAATATCCAATTGTTGCTCCTGCTCTGGGTCGGCATCGATGGGGGACGGTCGCATTGGTGTTGCTATCGAATAGAACGCAACAACATTAATTGACTGTGCCCCAGGGATTAATAACGCGCCCAAACGGAAGTCCAATTTCCGCTCGCATCTCCAGCCGATTTTAATTGTTGATACCCGCCAAATGCATTTTAACTTTAATCGAAGGTCACAGGACTTTATTTATAACAAACTTAAGTTCGATTTGAAGGGGACTCAACCAAGAATATGAAGTTTAGATCTGACATGCAAACACAGAATTATGCAATATTAATCCTAATCGAATTGAGCAAAAAGGGTTCAACTCATTATACAATAATAATTATCTGAGAAATTAACAAACATTGAAGATAATTCATTAAAAGTTTCCACATTTCAAATCACTTTCTTTTATCTAAGAATAACTTCAGTTTTGTATTATTCAAGGGTTATTCTTTAATCTTATTAGAATGTAGGAAAACTGAGATAAAGCAGCCCTAGAAGGTTTAAAAGGTAAAAAGGGTTCAAACCAAACACATAAAAACTTTAAAGACTCGTTTCAAAACAATAACAATCTAAGAAATTACCAAATATTAAGGAATATTCATTCAAAATGTTCACAATTCATATCACTTCTTTTCATCTAAGTATATCTCCAGTTTTTGTAATGTTCAAGAGATATACTTTAATCTAATCAAAATGTAGGAAAAGCAGTCCTAAGGTTTAAGGTTTAAGTAAATATTGCATGGTGCTAAAATAAAATCCTTCAGTGATTTAAAAACTTTTAAAAAACAATAAGCAGATCGATTTTTTTTAAATATTCTGTAAGGGACTCTCGCTTTAAAGGGGTTTCCACACCTTTCATAATTTCAATCACTTTCCTTAATTTAAGTGTAATCCCACCACCTTTCGATATTATTAAAAGAAAACTAGAAATTTTTTTGAACTTACCCGCAATTAGCAGCAACACCAGCGAGATACGTCCGTTTATAGCCACATTCAGACACGGCATTATTTTTGACATGATTTCCGTTTCGTTTTGTGTTGGATTTTCACTTGACCGCGGGTTAAATGGTTTTTGGGAACATCTTTTAAGCAAAGGAGCGTTTCTTGGTTATCAAATGGAAATGCAGAGGATCGACTGCCACTGCCACAGCGTGGCAACTGCGACTAACGTTGTATGCGACAGGCATGTCCGTTTTTATAGCCATCCAAGCAGCACATATCCAGAATCCATCCAGTGGCATCCATCCCTTCCTTGCTCCAGCCGCGCACCTGTTGCCCGAATAGACGATGAGCTAGTCGTTCTCGGCACTCGACAATGTCGCCTTCCCCAGGTTGGGAGGGGCGAGTACTGGTGGCAGGTGCATTTGGTGGCGTGCTCCATGCTGTTCCTAGTCGGGACATGCGCAGCAGGCGCAGTCAGAACATTAGTTGGAATATATTTGAAACGCGAGTCGAGCTTTGACGCTATCAATTGGCCAATTTGTGAATCACTGTGGGTTGATTCAAGTGTGGCGGGTCGTCAACAGTGGTGTCCTGAGTACCATTTGGAATCACTTTGCGTTTGTAATCCTGCACTAAGGCCACCAATAAGGCTAGAAGGCAATAAGGCTCAGGTGCGCACAGAAAAGGGATTCAAGTGCCGGCGACATCACGACATCACAATTATCCTGTAGATGTGCTGTCGTCTCATTGCGTAATGTCGCCTTCCACATTCTTCTTGCATGCACACAAGTTATTGAATTTTAGGATTGCCTTTCATCCTTAACTATTTGGATGTGCTGTTGTCCGGTTGCACCTGTCCACCGGTCGATGTGACGTCAAGGGTCCTCGGGCTTTTAGCGTCGCCTTTTTACAATATTTCATTTTGCCTTTTACAACATTTACATAATTGGGTCAGTGGCTGGTGGTTTCACTGACCATTACCGTTTGCTCGCTCCCTAAACTCCCCCCCTACCCCCTCCGCGAGCCGCCGCTCCCCACCGCACCCGTGGTCATGCCTGGGCAACTCCTTTTGCTTTGTTGTCACTTCGACAACATGTCCGGTTGCCTTTGAGGCAAACTGTGTCTATGCCACGGCCAATGTCAGTAGCAGCGCCAGTGGCTGTGGCAGCAGCAGCGGAGGCGCCACCGGGTGGGTGGCTCACAATCTAATTAGACGTGGGGACAGCGCGGACAGCGGCTCCTTTGTAACGGGCCAGGCGAGTTAATGGCCAACAACGACGACGGCAACTTTTTGCAAAACCATTTAAAACTTTTCAAACACTTTGCTAATTTGCCTACTTCACTCGCATCAATTAATATTTGATTTTTTTTTTTCACTTTCAGTTGCACTTTCTGCTGCACTTTGCGCCTTTATTTCATAATTATCGATCGATTAGTTGTCACTATCGAATCAGTCGCAGCTCATTTAGTTCATCTGATCGTTCGATAGATTCATGTGCTGCCTACATTTTAATTCAACGTTCAAAGTCAACTACATCTGAAAGTGAGCGAAAATAAGTAAATTAATTGCTATGTTGATATAAAATAAAGCAAATGAATAGCATTCAAATAGTAAATAAATGGAAATACAATGCTTAAAATTTGTAATCGAAATATAATTTGAATTGCGCTTTTGGCGCTTAAAAACTATGCTACCAATATACCATATGTTTGATAACAGCGCCATTTTGAGCATAACAGCGACAGTTTAAATTTAACAGCCAACGGTTAACAGCGCGCTGTTCGCACCTTAAGTTAAACTCGGTTTGCGCTGCTCTTCAGTCGCGTTTGAGCTTTCGTGCCGTCAGTTTGTGGAGTTTTGGCAACGTTTGGCCCAAACAGCTGTTTAAAGTTGTCCACGCGACGTTGGCAGCAACATAATAATTGGCTTAACCGCAGTCCAAATTCTAGAGGGTGTGAAGTTAATGCATAGGATATATAAAGTTTAAAAGTGGCGTTAGCAACTCAAAGCGAAACTATTAATAACGAACTGGACTAAAAAGAGCAAGAAAAGGTAAAAAAAGGTGCGGCTATAAAATATTGTGTGTGTGTGTGTGTGCGTGAAAATTTGGCTAGTAGGGTATGGGGGTTGCTTAGAATAGGAGTTGGTGCCGCTGACACTGCTGCAGTGGTCAGATAAAAGAAGGAGAAGAAGAATGAAAAACTGAAGCGAATGTCATGCGCAGTCGCAACAAAAACACAAAACGGCTGTTTTCGCATTTCCCGCGCTCTGAACGGGGCAGGTTGACGACCCGCCATCGTCGCATGAAAATAAAAACGCCGGCACAGCACTAGTGTCTGTGTGTGTGTGTGTGTGCGGGAGAGTGTGTGCAGTTGTGATAAGAGTAGGATGACCCACTCCGTAATTAAGTGCGGGTTCGTTTGGGGGGGTATTGACCATGCTGCCCTAGTGCTACTAAATACAAATAAACATCGGTTACATTAATTGCGGCATATGCGGCGTATACTTGACGTGCCATTTGTGAAATCGACTTCCCTCTACACCGTCAGTCGCTCTCCGTCTCTATCTCTGCTTCTGCCTGTGGGTGTCTTTTTGCTGCCCGTCTCCATTGTTGTTTACACACCGCGGAGGGCACTGTAACAGTGAAGTCCTCTATATTTGGTCATGCTCTCGCAATCTCAAGTGTACACAAGTCGAAACTCGAGACCTGCACGCATTGCCACTCGTATCTCTGCGTTTGGGGGCGTTACAATGGATAAGAAGAAGAAGCACAATATGTGCTAAGCATCGATTAGGAGGGTATACACGAATTCTGTATACCCTTGACAGCTGTTTAACACCATTTAGTCATACCCAGGCAGCTGCATCAATTTAATTATTATCTAATCACAGTCTTATTCATCAATTTTCTACGTAATTGAAGCTGCGTCTCGATCTTTAATAAATACAAAAAAAAATGCTCATTTCCGTCTATTGTTGAAAGACTTGACGACCTTGAGCTACAGTTTTTTTTTTGCTTTTTTTTAAGCCAAACTGCATTAATCATCAATGAAGCGTGCAAGAAACTGTTGCCAGTTTGTTGTTTGTTGCCAACTACATAGAGTTGTTAACAGTCAACAATTGCAGTTGTAGTTGTTGCCTTGAAATCACGTGGCCGCCATAAACAATTGCCAAATGTGGCACAGCCCATAAAGTTGGCAGAAAGAAGAACACAACATAGGAACTTGGATAGCAGAGAAAATTGAATATTCTAATACAACTACAACCGGTTCAATGTTTGCACAATATTTGTGTTCTTTGCTAGTTTTTTTGTGTTTCATTTTTTTCTCTCTTCTTTTTCTTCTTTTTTTATGTCGCCAGACGCTAAAATATTACTGAATGAGGTTTGACTTCAATTGGCCGGGAGCTCGTGCCCAGCAACAACAACAAGAAATTCTGCTCAGCTCAGCGGTCGTTGGGTGTATTTTCTTTTTTTTTTTTGAGCTCATTTGCTTGTTAATTTATTTAACACACACACACACATACACACGGACACCTGCATGTGTGTATGTGTTGTAAATATTTTTGGATTATTTTTTTTATTTTGGGGTTGGCAAAAAGGCTGCGATTAAGCGGCTTATGAAGGACACGAGGCAATTGCCAGGCATTTCCGCCTTACAAACAGAAAGCAAGTGAGAGAATCAGAGAGAGCGAGAGAGAGAATGAGAGAGAGAGAGAGAGAGAGAAAGAAATAAGTGTGAAAGCGAGGCATATATGCATGGTTCTTGCCACACCCTTCAGTATATATATTCTTGTTCGGCAAATATAAGCGAGCTGATTTGTGCTGATTCTTTTTTTAGTTCTCTTTTTTTATAAATTTTCAGTTAAGTGACTAAAGAACATTTTTTTTTATTAAATTGTTCTTCTTTTACATGTGACAATGTGACTATAAAAACGGTGCAACAATTTTAATGAATTTTTTTTTTAATATTACATAAATTTGCAGTTAAGTGACTGTTAAAACTGCAAAATCTTTTATTTTATGAAAATGCAGTGTACTCTTTATCTTTTTGAATCTACTTAAAAAAAATATATAAATAATTTAAAAATTTTATTTTAACTTTTGGGGAAACCGTGTTACTTTTAGGGCGACTTAATTTGCAGTTCGCTCTTCACCTTGAGCATTTCTGGCACATAAATTCAAATATTCTCTATCAAGATTTCAATTTTAATTACTATTTGCATTCAACTTTTTTTTACTAAATTTTTAAGTTAAGATAATGTTTTTTTTCTTTGGTTATTTTTTTTTATTACTTTTTATAATTAATTTTCCATATTGTTTTAACTTTCTTTGGGCATAACAGAGTATATTCTTCTCGTACCTCAAGCTATTTTTTTTTTTTATAATTTATGTTATTTTCTTGTAAAAATTTAAATGTTTGCTGTCTGCTTAAAATTTTGTTCGCATACTTGAACAAATATTGTTATTAAGTAACCGCAGCTAGTTGGCAACACAGTTAGAAGAGTCCAAGCGTTCTTGGATGTAGTTGTTGTGTCGTACTATGCGGTGTCTGTGTGCGCCTAACATATGTCACTGAGGCACAACCGCAGAGCGTAACGGTAAACAGGCTGCGACCCTGATGAACCGCTTTAATTACATACGCACACACGCAGAAGCACAAAAATTGCACATACGCCATGTGTGACACACGGCAAACATATCGTTGGCAGCTCGCTTAGTATCTGTGCTTGGTTGGCAGCTGACCCTAAATGATGGAGTCAACAAATGCCAAAAGTAGTGGCAGATGAAGAGACGAACTCGAAATTCATATTTTGCATGCGAATTTGGTAACTGTGACAATCCCACGGCTGCTTCTGTGTCAAGTCCGTATTTTGTATTTTCGTATTTTTTTTGTGCAACAATTGCAATGAGCTCAACATGTGAGAGTGTAGGGGTGTTAGTGAGGGTGTGTGTGTGTTTGTGTATGTGTGTGTGTTGTAGTAATAAGCACCTAATGGGGCTTCTTCTTCGGTGCTGCGGGCTGTGGACAGTTCTACATATAATACACGGGCAATGCCCTCCAGGCACAATTGCGCCCTCAAGCATGCCATTTAGTCTAAGCTCAATTGTTCTTGCTTTCGTTCCACTACAACTACAACTACAACTACAACTACAACAACAACAACAACAACAACAACTAAAAGTCAGATAATAACAAAAAAAAATACACACAAATTATTGTCGTTAATTTGTTGCTGCTTTTTTTTGCTCAACTATTTGCTTGCGCCAAGTGCGGCATAAAGTGAAATTTGTGTAAGTATTTGTTGTTGTTTCTGTTTTGTTGTTGTTGTTGTTTTTTTATGTTTTGTCAATGCTGTCGTTTTGTTAATGCAGCGTTAAAATTCGTGACGTTGATTTCACACATGCTGCCATCGCCATCACCATCGCCATCACCATCGGCGTCGTCTGGCCACGTTTTGTTGACCCCAGAACTTTCCAAGCGTGATATTGGCCACAGCAACAACACTACACAACACAACACTACACAGCACAACACATCTGAGTTCAGCTGAGAGTGTGAAGCACACATATCGTAGAGTGTCGAGTGTAAACGAATATGAGATCTGAGTTTATGCATTGAGTATGTTATATACTCATGAGTACATAAAAAATAAAATAAGCACAGATTTTCGTTTATTTGCATAATCTGGTCAACGAATGCATTGGGCCATTGTTTATTTGTGCCTGGCCATGTCGTTAAGTAAACATTTGCGACAGTTTTCAAGTTAGCCAAAACCGCATTAAGCACAACATCAACAAAATGCGGTGGCCAAGGGTATGATGTGCCACAAGTTACGCTAAGTTAGGCAAATTAAATTTGACAGCAGGTATTTTTGGAATAAATATAAATAAATTGAAAGCAACATAGCTTTAAAAAATTACAATAAAAAATTAAATTTAATAATATTAAATTAAATGAAATTGCATTAAATTAATTTTTATCATATTATACAAAGCAAGAAAGCTGAACTTAAATTTCTTTAGAAAAATTTGAGTATAAAATTATTTTTTTGCTTAATTTTTCTTCGTTTTATATAAAAATAATATAAAAATAATATAGATATTTTACTGAGGTCTTTATTAACTCAACTTGTTTATATGCAGTATTCTAAATAGTGTATACTATTTAATTAAAATTCCCTCAACAAACTCATTTCATAAAATGCATAAACTGCACTTATCAAGCCATTAATCTCATGGCATAACTTTCTAAATATTTTTCATATGTATTTTATGCATTTTTTGTTTATAGAATCATAAAATATGCAAAGCATAAAAACGGTCAAGAAAGTCACGTTTAACGGCAATGTTGATAAAAAAAGTTAATTTATGAAATATTATTATTTTTATAAGACACACGAAGTAATCTTATTTTAATGCCAAGCAGCAGATGAAGTAGATAGAAGTAAGCAAACAGTGCGTATGCGTAATATGCGTATACGTAATATGTGTGAAGTAGGCAATAAGCAAAGGTTTGAGACAGTTTAAAACTGACTTAACTGTCTGGAAGCATCCTATGCAATTGGCCAACAATTAACACAACTCAATAAACAACGTAAACTAGAACTTTTTACATTTGGCCAAAATCGATGTGGGAAATGCGCAAATTGCATGCGACAGGCCATTTGGCAGTTTACAACACTGTCAGTCACTGCTGTAACTACTTGACATTCCCTCACTCCCCCTTCGCATTCCTTGCCAGGAATAACTGAAATGCGAATGTAACCCAAATACGACTGGGTGCAGCTCAACAATGGGCACAAGCGAAGCACTAAACAATGAGCGGATGCGAGAATAGGGGTGGAGGGATGAAGGGATGAAGGGAGGTTAGGTCGGATTGCCGGTACTTAACCTATTTCTTTTGGCCTGGCTCTTTGGATGCTTTCTCGGCTGGCTATTTGACATGGCCATAAAACTGAGCATTGACTCGAAAACAGCAGCAGGAGGAGGCATGATCTCATTTAGTTCAGCGCTCAACATGTGACCTACATTCTCGACTACGTTTCTTCACTCTATTTTTTTGTGTGTTAGTCTAAGTTTTTGTAGGTTTCGAATATATGCAAACTCTCGGGGGAACAATAATTATCAAGTATTGATTTTTCTTGACGTTTTCCAACTTAATGCGTCTCATTACAGCTGCAACGGAAGAACTGCCAAAGATAAGACTGAAACTGTAATAAGTAGCAAGGAGCAAGGAACTCCCACAAAGATAAAGGACCAACAGCATAAATTGGATGCATAGTTCAGCAGTGGATATGTTTTAAAGCTGCTTAAATTTCCCTCTCAATCAAAGCAATTTCGGAATAAACCACACAACGCAATGTTTCTGCCCGTCAAATCGAATCAGTGAGTAAACATCCGCATAAACTTTCATTCATGAACATTCCGTGAACAACAACCCCCAAAAATTCAAAAGCTGTGAATGAGCCGAAGCAGCAAAGCGAGAGAGGGGGCAGCATAACGGTATATGCTGTAATTGTGAGCATAAACCACCCCCCACATACACACATAACTGGCGACAACATGTCGCCACATGGCTCAAGCTCTTCCCCATTTCCATCCGAACTTCGTCATTCCCATCAACATCATCATAAGCCATTATCTGTGAATTTTGATATGAAATTTGTTGTTTTTCTTCTTCATTCCATCGACAGTTCCACGGAGGCAAGTGGCAACAATGAGGATGTTACCACCACTAGCAATAATTCAACACAAACGCCCAGCGATCTGAGCCCACCGGGACCCAATGAGGAGGTGCTGCCCCAGGCGCATCATCAAAATCCAGGACATTGCATCGCATCCTTTGCTGCCATCAATCAAATGCGCAATAATGCACAGGTAAACGGAAAAGTTGCAATCTTATATGACAATCTTCGAAAACCGTTTTTTTTTTTTAACAAATATGCCCCGTACAAGAAGCGATAACTTTCCCATAATCACAGAGATTTAACATTTTTTTTGTTATTAAACGATTTCTGATAAATAAACATGCATAGAATATTAGATTTATGTTATTTTGGACAAGTATTTTTGAAAATACAGCCAAAATGCTTAAAAAAAATAGTGGTCGTTAAAAAGTCAAAAAATGTAACAATTTTTGAATCGCACTTTTTGCGCCTTATCGGTTTTTATCATCAAAAACTATACTTCAGTTGATTTGGACCAATATTTTAGAAAATATGTCAAAGAAAGTGAAAAATGGTCAAAAAATCGAAAAATGGACATCTTCCTGACTTTGAGGAGCCATAGTTCTGCCTAAACTCTAGCGATATTCAAAATATTTAGTATATATATTTATGACATCGTAATGTGCATAGAAAATCTTACTTTATTTAATTCGGACAATTATTTTAGAAAATATCGGCAAATAGGTGAAAAAATAGATTCATAATGTCGTTTTTTGGGACCTTTAAAACGGAAATTTATCGGAACTTTGTCAAAAATCAACCGATTTTCAAAATTTTTGCAGTTCTTTAATTGGCTTTGATACTATTTTGAAACTGCATCAAAAATTTCCTCATTTTGGGACTTTTAAATTTTTGGACCAATTTTGGTCATTTTTCCATACTAACCCCTTGTTAAAAAGTCAAAAAATTAGAAATCTTTTGAATCGGAATTTTTTGTGTCTAATCGATTTTTATCATCAAAACATGTATAAAAAACTTTACTTGAGTTTATTTGGACCAATATTTTAGAAAATATGTTAAAAATAGTGAAAAAATGGTCAAAAATAGAAAAATGGACATCTTCCTGACTTTGAGGAGCCATAGTTCTGCCTAAACTCTAGCGATATTCAAAATATTTACTAGATTTATTTCTGACATCGTAATGTGCATAGAAAATCTTACTTTATTTAATTCGGTCAATTATTTTAGAAAATATCGGCAAATAGGTGAAAAAATAGATTCATAATGTCGTTTTTTGGTACCTTTAAAACGGAAATTTATCGTAACTTTGTCAAAAATCAACCGATTTTCAAAATTTTTGCAGTTCTTTGAATGGCTTTGATACTATTTTGAAACTGCATCAAAAATTTCCTCATTTTGGGACTTTTAAATTTTTGGACCTATTTTGGTCATTTTTCCATACTAACCCCTTGTTAAAAAGTCAAAAAATTAGAAATCTTTTGAATCGGTTTTTTTTGTGTCTTATCGATTTTTATCATCAAAACATGTATAAAAAACTTCACTTGGGTTGATTTGGACCAATATTTTAGAAAATATGTCAAAGAAAGTGAAAAAATGGTCAAAAAATCGAAAAATGGACATCTTCCTGACTTTGAGGAGCCATAGTTCCGCCTAAACTGTAGCGATATTCAAAATATTTACTGGATTTATTTCTGACATCGTAATGTGCATAGAAAATAATACTTTATTTAATTCGGTCAATTATTTTAGAAAATATCGGCAAATAGGTGAAAAAATAGATTCATAATGTCGTTTTTTGGGACCTTTAAAACGGAAATTTATCGGAACTTTGTCAAAAATCAACCGATTTTCAAAATTTTTGCAGTTCTTTAATTGGCTTTGATACTATTTTGAAACTGCATCAAAAATTTCCTCATTTTGGGACTTTTAAATTTTTGGACCTATTTTGGTCATTTTTCCATACTAACCCCTTGTTAAAAAGTCAAAAAATTAGAAATCTTTTGAATCCGAATTTTTTGTGCCTAATCGATTTTTATCATCAAAACATGTATAAAAAACTTCACTTGGGTTGATTTGGACCAATATTTTAGAAAATATGTCAAAGAAAGTGAAAAAATGGTCAAAAAATAGAAAAATGGACATCTTCCTGACTTTGAGAAGCCATAGTTCTGCCTAAACTCTAGCGATATTCAAAATATTTGGTATATCTATTTCTGACATCGTAATGTGCATAGAAAATCTTACTTTATTTAATTCGGACAATTATTTTAGAAAATATCGGCAAATAGGTGAAAAAATAGATTCATAATGTCGTTTTTTGGGACCTTTAAAACGGAAATTTATCGTAACTTTGTCAAAAATCAACCGATTTTCAAAATTTTTGCAGTTCTTTAATTGGCTTTGATACTATTTTGAAACTGCATCAAAAATTTCCTCATTTTGGGACTTTTAAATTTTTGGACCTATTTTGGTCATTTTTCCATACTAACCCCTTGTTAAAAAGTCAAAAAATTAGAAATCTTTTGAATCCGAATTTTTTGTGCCTAATCGATTTTTATCATCAAAACATGTATAAAAAACTTCACTTGGGTTGATTTGGACCAATATTTTAGAAAATATGTCAAAGAAAGTGAAAAAATGGTCAAAAAATAGAAAAATGGACATCTTCCTGACTTTGAGGAGCCATAGTTCTGCCTAAACTGTAGCGATATTCAAAATATTTGGTATATCTATTTCTGACATCGTAATGTGCATAGAAAATCTTACTTTATTTAATTCGGACAATTATTTTAGAAAACATCGGCAAATAGGTGAAAAAATAGATTCATAATGTCGTTTTTTGGGACCTTTAAAACGGAAATTTATCGTAACTTTGTCAAAAATCAACCGATTTTCAAAATTTTTGCAGTTCTTTAATTGGCTTTGATACTATTTTGAAACTGCATCAAAAATTTCCTCATTTTGGGACTTTTAAATTTTTGGACCTATTTTGGTCATTTTTCCATACTAACCCCTTGTTAAAAAGTCAAAAAATTAGAAATCTTTTGAATCCGAATTTTTTGTGCCTAATCGATTTTTATCATCAAAACGTGTATAAAAAACTTCACTTGGGTTGCTTTGGACCAATTGTTTAGAAAATATGACCAAAAAAGTGAAAAAATGGTCAAAAATTCGAAAAATGGACTTCTTCCTGACTTTGAAGAGCCATAGTTCTGCCTAAACTGTAGCGATATTCAAAATATTTGGTATATCTATTTCTGACATCGTAATGTGCATAGAAAATCATACTTTATTTAATTCGGTCAATTATTTTAGAAAATATCGGCAAATAGGTGAAAAAATAGATTCATAATGTCGTTTTTTGGGACCTTTAAAACGGAAATTTATCGTAACTTTGTCAAAAATCAACCGATTTTCAAAATTTTTGCAGTTCTTTGAATGGCTTTGATACTATTTTGAAACTGCATCAAAAATTTCCTCATTTTGGGACTTTTAAATTTTTGGACCTATTTTGGTCATTTTTCCATACTAACCCCTTGTTAAAAAGTCAAAAAATTAGAAATCTTTTGAATCGGAATTTTTTGTGCCTAATCGATTTTTATCATCAAAACATGTATAAAAAACTTCACTTGGGTTGATTTGGACCAATATTTTAGAAAATATGTCAAAGAAAGTGAAAAAATGGTCAAAAAATCGAAAAATGGACATCTTCCTGACTTTGAGGAGCCATAGTTCTGCCTAAACTCTAGCGATATTCAAAATATTTGGTATATCTATTTCTGACATCGTAATGTGCATAGAAAATCTTACTTTATTTAATTCGGACAATTATTTTAGAAAATATCGGCAAATAGGTGAAAAAATAGATTCATAATGTCGTTTTTTGGGACCTTTAAAACGGAAATTTATCGTAACTTTGTCAAAAATCAACCGATTTTCAAAATTTTTGCAGTTCTTTAATTGGCTTTGATACTATTTTGAAACTGCATCAAAAATTTCCTCATTTTGGGACTTTTAAATTTTTGGACCTATTTTGGTCATTTTTCCATACTTGTTAAAAAGTCAAAAAATTAGAAATCTTTTGAATCCGAATTTTTTGTGCCTAATCGATTTTTATCATCAAAAGATGTATAAAAAACTTCACTTGGGTTGATTTGGACCAATATTTTAGAAAATATGTCAAAGAAAGTGAAAAAATGGTCAAAAAATCGAAAAATGGACATCTTCCTGACTTTGAGGAGCCATAGTTCCGCCTAAACTGTAGCGATATTCAAAATATTTACTGGATTTATTTCTGACATCGTAATGTGCATAGAAAATAATACTTTATTTAATTCGGTCAATTATTTTAGAAAATATCGGCAAATAGGTGAAAAAATAGATTCATAATGTCGTTTTTTGGGACCTTTAAAACGGAAATTTATCGGAACTTTGTCAAAAATCAACCGATTTTCAAAATTTTTGCAGTTCTTTAATTGGCTTTGATACTATTTTGAAACTGCATCAAAAATTTCCTCATTTTGGGACTTTTAAATTTTTGGACCTATTTTGGTCATTTTTCCATACTAACCCCTTGTTAAAAAGTCAAAAAATTAGAAATCTTTTGAATCCGAATTTTTGTGCCTAATCGATTTTTATCATCAAAACATGTATAAAAAACTTCACTTGGGTTGATTTGGACCAATATTTTAGAAAATATGTCAAAGAAAGTGAAAAAATGGTCAAAAAATAGAAAAATGGACATCTTCCTGACTTTGAGGAGCCATAGTTCTGCCTAAACTCTAGCGATATTCAAAATATTTGGTATATCTATTTCTGACATCGTAATGTGCATAGAAAATCTTACTTTATTTAATTCGGACAATTATTTTAGAAAATATCGGCAAATAGGTGAAAAAATAGATTCATAATGTCGTTTTTTGGGACCTTTAAAACGGAAATTTATCGTAACTTTGTCAAAAATCAACCGATTTTCAAAATTTTTGCAGTTCTTTAATTGGCTTTGATACTATTTTGAAACTGCATCAAAAATTTCCTCATTTTGGGACTTTTAAATTTTTGGACCTATTTTGGTCATTTTTCCATACTAACCCCTTGTTAAAAAGTCAAAAAATTAGAAATCTTTTGAATCCGAATTTTTTGTGCCTAATCGATTTTTATCATCAAAAGATGTATAAAAAACTTCACTTGGGTTGATTTGGACCAATATTTTAGAAAATATGTCAAAGAAAGTGAAAAAATGGTCAAAAAATAGAAAAATGGACATCTTCCTGACTTTGAGGAGCCATAGTTCTGCCTAAACTGTAGCGATATTCAAAATATTTGGTATATCTATTTCTGACTTCGTAATGTGCATAGAAAATCTTACTTTATTTAATTCGGACAATTATTTTAGAAAACATCGGCAAATAGGTGAAAAAATAGATTCATAATGTCGTTTTTTGGGACCTTTAAAACGGAAATTTATCGTAACTTTGTCAAAAATCAACCGATTTTCAAAATTTTTGCAGTTCTTTAATTGGCTTTGATACTATTTTGAAACTGCATCAAAAATTTCCTCATTTTGGGACTTTTAAATTTTTGGACCTATTTTGGTCATTTTTCCATACTAACCCCTTGTTAAAAGTCAAAAAATTAGAAATCTTTTGAATCCGAATTTTTTGTGCCTAATCGATTTTTATCATCAAAACATGTATAAAAAACTTCACTTGGGTTGATTTGGACCAATATTTTAGAAAATATGACCAAAAAAGTGAAAAAATGGTCAAAAATTCGAAAAATGGACTTCTTCCTGACTTTGAAGAGCCATAGTTCTGCCTAAACTGTAGCGATATTCAAAATATTTGGTATATCTATTTCTGACATCGTAATGTGCATAGAAAATCATACTTTATTTAATTCGGTCAATTATTTTAGAAAATATCGGCAAATAGGTGAAAAAATAGATTCATAATGTCGTTTTTTGGGACCTTTAAAACGGAAATTTATCGTAACTTTGTCAAAAATCAACCGATTTTCAAAATTTTTGCAGTTCTTTGAATGGCTTTGATACTATTTTGAAACTGCATCAAAAATTTCCTCATTTTGGGACTTTTAAATTTTTGGACCTATTTTGGTCATTTTTCCATACTAACCCCTTGTTAAAAAGTCAAAAAATTAGAAATCTTTTGAATCGGAATTTTTGTGCCTAATCGATTTTTATCATCAAAACATGTATAAAAAACTTCACTTGGGTTGATTTGGACCAATATTTTAGAAAATATGTCAAAGAAAGTGAAAAAATGGTCAAAAAATCGAAAAATGGACATCTTCCTGACTTTGAGGAGCCATAGTTCTGCCTAAACTCTAGCGATATTCAAAATATTTGGTATATCTATTTCTGACATCGTAATGTGCATAGAAAATCTTACTTTATTTAATTCGGACAATTATTTTAGAAAATATCGGCAAATAGGTGAAAAAATAGATTCATAATGTCGTTTTTGGGACCTTTAAAACGGAAATTTATCGTAACTTTGTCAAAAATCAACCGATTTTCAAAATTTTTGCAGTTCTTTAATTGGCTTTGATATTATTTTGAAACTGCATCAAAAATTTCCTCATTTTGGGACTTTTAAATTTTTGGACCTATTTTGGTCATTTTTCCATACTAACCCCTTGTTAAAAAGTCAAAAAATTAGAAATCTTTTGAATCCGAATTTTTTGTGCCTAATCGATTTTTATCATCAAAACATGTATAAAAAACTTCACTTGGGTTGCTTTGGACCAATTGTTTAGAAAATATGACCAAAAAAGTGAAAAAATGGTCAAAAATTCGAAAAATGGACTTCTTCCTGACTTTGAAGAGCCATAGTTCTGCCTAAACTGTAGCGATATTCAAAATATTTGGTATATCTATTTCTGACATCGTAATGTGCATAGAAAATCTTACTTTATTTAATTCGGTCAATTATTTTAGAAAATATCGGCAAATAGGTGAAAAAATAGATTCATAATGTCGTTTTTTGGGACCTTTAAAACGGAAATTTATCGTAACTTTGTCAAAAATCAACCGATTTTCAAAATTTTTGCAGTTCTTTGAATGGCTTTGATACTATTTTGAAACTGCATCAAAAATTTCCTCATTTTGGGACTTTTAAATTTTTGGACCTATTTTGGTCATTTTTCCATACTAACCCCTTGTTAAAAAGTCAAAAAATTAGAAATCTTTTGAATCGGAATTTTTTGTGTCTAATCGATTTTTATCATCAAAACATGTATAAAAAACTTCACTTGGGTTGATTTGGACCAATATTTTAGAAAATATGTCAAAGAAAGTGAAAAAATGGTCAAAAAATCGAAAAATGGACATCTTCCTGACTTTGAGGAGCCATAGTTCCGCCTAAACTGTAGCGATATTCAAAATATTTACTAGATTTATTTCTGACATCGTAATGTGCATAGAAAATCATACTTTATTTAATTCGGTCAATTATTTTAGAAAATATCGGCAAATAGGTGAAAAAATAGATTCATAATGTCGTTTTTTGGGACCTTTAAAACGGAAATTTATCGGAACTTTGTCAAAAATCAACCGATTTTCAAAATTTTTGCAGTTCTTTAATTGGCTTTGATACTATTTTGAAACTGCATCAAAAATTTCCTCATTTTGGGACTTTTAAATTTTTGGACCTATTTTGGTCATTTTTCCATACTAACCCCTTGTTAAAAAGTCAAAAAATTAGAAATCTTTTGAATCCGAATTTTTTGTGCCTAATCGATTTTTATCATCAAAACATGTATAAAAAACTTCACTTGGGTTGCTTTGGACCAATTGTTTAGAAAATATGACCAAAAAAGTGAAAAAATGGTCAAAAAATCGAAAAATGGACATCTTCCTGACTTTGAGGAGCCATAGTTCTGCCTAAACTGTAGCGATATTCAAAATATTTGGAATATCTATTTCTGACATCGTAATGTGCATAGAAAATCTTACTTTATTTAATTCGAACAATTATTTCAGAAAATATCGGCAAACAGGTGAAAAAATAGATTCATAATGTCGTTTTTTGGTACCTTTAAAACGGAAATCTATCGTAACTTTGTCAAAAATCAACCGATAGTCAAATTTTTTGCAGTTTTATTAATGGCTTTGATACTTTGTGAAACTGCATCAAAAATTTCCTCATTTTGGGACTTTTACATTTTTGGACCTATTTTGGTAATTTTCCGTACTAACCCCTTGTTTAAAAAAAAATTGTAAAAAACTTTGAATCGGATTTTTTTGTATCTAATCGATTTTTGGCATTAAAAACGTGTTAAAAACTTTAGCGGTGTTGGTTGGACCAACATTTTAAAAAATATATATAAAGTTGAAAAATAGGGTCTGAATTTAATTTTCTTGAATTTTAACATTTATGTGCTAAGAACTCATGTGTTGTGTGTGGTGATGAATTCATAAAAATCACATTTTGATTAATTGAACTAAATGAAATCATTGTAAGGGCATCTGCGATCTCAGATCTGGCCCATTAACGACTATTAACAGTTAGCATAATTAATATACCATATAGTACGCTATATATACTGATGTCGTCGTCAAAGTTTTTAGCACGAGTTGAGCTCGGTTGCGTGAATGAGCGTGAGCTCCGGCAACTCTCTCCCTCTCTCTTTATATTATTCGCTTACAGCTGCGTTTCACACGGCGTATACATAATTTCATTTCCCTCAATTTTCTTTGGGTAGGCAAAACCAAATTAATTGCCCAGCTCACTGATGGAGCTCGGACGGACAGCTCCTCCCAGTTGCTAGCTGGGTGAGCTAATAGAGCAAATTGTCATTTTAGTGTTAAAAACAAAATAAAAAAGCGAATTGGGAATTTGCACAGCGGGTGGAATGGTCATGGAGACAAGCGACTCCACAGCCGAGAGTATGACGTGTGTTCGACTCAAAAAAGAGACAAAAAAATATAAAAGTTCAACATATCGTGTTGTTGCAGAGCTATTAAAAATAGATATTAATCGGGTGCACTGACTTGACAAGAGGCACACTACGTGTGAGGGAGTCAGCAGGCGACTGGAGCAGGGCAAATAAACAGACAGACAGAGTGAGAGAGAGTGTGAGAGAGAGGAGTGTAGGTGGGCGTGGCAGTGGGAGTCTGGTTTATGGCTTTGCCAATTTCATTAAGGGCTTGTCACAGGCGCTGTGAAGTTGTCGTTAAAGGAGTCACTTGAAAGGATTCAACAGCCAAGCACAGTGGTATCATACTTAGTGAAAGGCAATAAGTATTTTTAGAGAGAAAAAAAAGAGAGAAAAAGCAAAATGTAAGTAGAGAAAATATTAATCAAAAATATACTATTCATTAATTGATTAACTAAATAATTGAAAAACAGCAATTTTCGAACCAAGACAGTTTCCCATAATTAGTTGTAAATACTTCTTCTTTTCTACACATTTCAAAAAATATTGAACACCTTTGCCTTTGCCTTGTCTTCAATACTATTACT
This sequence comes from Drosophila quadrilineata, assembly GCA_018150725.1. Classification (NCBI taxonomy): domain Eukaryota; kingdom Metazoa; phylum Arthropoda; class Insecta; order Diptera; family Drosophilidae; genus Drosophila; species Drosophila quadrilineata. The sequence goes on from JAECWN010000407.1 coordinate 6,227,905, forward strand.
GTAGCTAAGAAGCTTGTTTTCACCTCCGAATCCGAACAAAATGTGCGGTTTTGCAAAACTGTCAAAACTGCATTTCTTTCGGATTTCAAATTGAAAACAGGCCTGATGTCACTTTAAACATATATGATTTTTTTCTGAAATATGCTATAGATGGGCAGATATGTAGATTGATATAATAAATATTAATGGAAACTTATCGCAAATTAAAAATCTGAAGCTCTTCGATTTAAAAAGTTTTCCATCAAATTTCCGCAATTTTTAACGTACTTATTACCACTGTGCAGGGCGCTGCTGCTGCTACTGCAGCGTGTAAATTTGAGCATGTCTCCCGCTTGTTAATCGGATTTATGTAAAAGGACACTTTGTATGCCGTCTCAATGATTTCCTTCTTTCTGCTCTTCTTCTCAGCTCTGTGATGTGCGCCTCGAGGTAGGCGGCGACACCATCAATGCGCATCGCGTGGTGTTGGCCTCCGTTTCCCCCTATTTCTATGCCATGTTCAACGGTAAGCGGATACTCCCAGACAAACAATGTCCCCACAGGCATAATCCATATCTACTTATATCTCTCTCTCTGCTTTCCACTTAGATGACATGTTGGAGCGCACACAGGGATTGGTGCGTCTGCATGACGTGGATAGTGTCGCCTTGCGGCAGCTCATTGACTACACGTATACGGGCGAGATCACGATTACGGAGCAGAACGTGCAGATTCTGTTGCCCGCATCGGGACTCCTGCAGATGCATTCGGTGCGGGATGCATGCTGCAAGTTTCTGCTGCGTCAGCTGCATCCCTCCAACTGTCTGGGCATACGCAGCTTTGCGGATGCACACTCCTGCAAGGAGCTTCACACGCGCTCCCATAAGTATGCACTACAGAATTTCCAGCAGGTGGTAGGCACGGAGGAGTTTCTATTGCTGCCATTCGAGGAGGTGAAGGAGTTGATATCCAACAGCCAGTTGAATATTAGCTCCGAGGAGAAGGTATTTCTGGGCGTGCTCAGCTGGGTGAAGCATGATCTCGGCCAGCGTCGCCATCACATTGCCGAGCTTATGTCCCACGTCCGTTTGCCCCTCGTCAGCCGGGACTTCCTCATGAGCTGCGTCGAGTCGGAGTCTCTGATGCGGGATGATTCCGAGTGCAAGGAATTGCTGCTGGAAGCCATGAAGTATCACCTGCTGCCAGAGCAGCGCAGCCTGATGGGCAGCCAGCGAACCCAGGAGCGTCGCCCGGAGGGCATGAAGCCCTACATCTTTGCTGTGGGCGGTGGAAGCCTCTTCGCCATCCACAACGAGTGCGAGGTGTATAATCCTCGCTGCAATAGTTGGTCACCGGTGGCTCCAATGCTCTGGCGCCGCTCACGCTCTGGTGTCACTTCGCTGCACAAGCAGCTCTATGTGGTGGGTGGATATGATGGGGTCAGTGATCTGGCCACCGCCGAATCCTACAATCCACTGACCAACAAATGGACCAACATCACACCCATGGGCACAAAACGCAGCTGCCTGGGCATCTGCTCCTATGATGGTCTGATCTTTGTCTGCGGCGGCTACGATGGCGCCTCCTGTCTGAGCAGCATGGAACGCTACGATCCGCTGACCGGCATCTGGAGCTCCTGCCCGGCCATGAGCACACGTCGACGGTACTGTCGCCTCGCCGTGCTGGAGAATCAAATTTATAGCTTGGGTGGCTTCGATTCCACCAACTATCAGTCGAGCGTGGAACGCTTTGATCCGCGCATCGGACGCTGGCAACCCGTGCCCAGCATGACTGCGCGGCGTAGCAGCTGCGGTGTCGCCTCCACCGATGGCCATCTCTACTGTATTGGCGGCAACGATGGCACCATGTGCATGTCCAGCGGCGAACGCTTCAACTTGCGTCGCAACTGCTGGGAACCTATTGCGGCCATGCACTCACGCAGGTAAGCTCAGCTGGAGAGGATTCTCGGGCAGAGATACTCATAATATACACCTCCTTGCAGATCCACCCATGAGGTGGTTGAAGTGGAGGGCGTGCTCTTCGCCTTGGGCGGCAATGATGGCAGCTCATCGCTCAACTCCGTGGAACGCTATGATCCGCGCCTGAACAAGTGGAGCGTGGTGAACGCGATGGTGGCACGACGCAGCTCGGTGGGTGCGGCTGTCCTAGACTGTTTCCATCTGGAGCGCGGACTGGTGCAGACGACGAATTTATGACCCGCATTGAGCAGCATCAGCGAATCCTTCGCCGCTGCCACAGCGAACGGCGCTAGCGGTGCCAATGGCAGCCAAGTCAACACCAGCAGCAGTAGCAGCAGCAACGGCAACGGCAACTCCAACAACAGTCATAATGGTGGCACCTTAACTGTGCCAAGTCGTGCCGAGGCAGCCGCCTTTACGGCCAACATAGCGCTCAGTTCATCGGCACCATCGGCCAGCTCCACCTTGCGACGACACCGAAGGGATACGACAGTGCTGGCCGAGAGTCGTCGTGCCAACAGCAATGCCAGCAGCAGTGGAAGTGGCAGTGGCAGCGATAGTGGAAGTAGCGGCAGCAGCAACAAGACGCCAGCGACTGCCTGATCCTGGTCCATGTCAATGTCGAAGCCACGACATGACTGAGAATTCCAAATGAAAAGTAATGATTTCAATAAAAAAAGAAGTAAACAAAGGCAAAACAAAAATAAGTTTAATTGCAGGAATTTGATAAATTGTTCGAGTTGAATAATCTGATAACAGATTCAATATATGATATGATATATATACTATTACTATAGATAAGAAACTATCAGGCCTGTTCCCAATATCGAATCCGAACCGAACTTGGAACGAAACCGCATATTTCTTTCGGATTCGGAATTGAGAAGAGGCCTTTATGATAAACTAAAGAATTCTAAATATAGAGATTAGAGATGGGCATAGATTGTGACACACAACCCATTAAAATTTCAATTAACTAATATTTATTTGATTATTTAATTGATTTTAACCAATTAAATGAAATTAATTCATGTTGAATATTAGGATTTTCGTGTTGTGTGATTCAATTCCTATCCATGTTCATCTCTATTTAGAGTTTAGGACCTTTTTGTCTGGGGGCTCTCAATTGCTCAACAAGTTTAGACCAAAACCAAATGCGTCTCATGAGGTGAGCTGGGAAAGATCGGAGTACTCCCAATCCAGCTGCAGCTCAGGTACACATCATCATACACATTAATTTATCTAGTCAAGATCTCGCACATTGCAAAAATCTAATTTTCTGATAAAGGAACAACAACAAACAACAAAAACAAACACCACAACAAATGGAACCTAATCTGCCTAACAACGTTTTTTACAATAACATAAAAAATATTTATAAAAATTCTATCTACATAAAAATATATACATATATATAAATTTTGCGTCTATATACAATATACACCCAACACCCTTATGTACTATTCTTATGTATTTTATACATGCAATTATTTTATAAGTAAATGTTTCGTACTTGAACATAATTGAACACAAAACATCCTTCGACTTTTTCTCTCTACTTTGTACTAAATTACGATTTTGATTTTCATTTTCATTTGATTTCTCGTCAATTTTCAACTGGAGTTTTCATTATAGTAATCGTCCCGCAGTGCTGCGTGCAACATTGCCCACATTGCTGTCGCCGCCGTCGTCTTTCTTGCCACCACCTGACGTCATTTTGCGCGCATCGAGCCAATTCTTGGGCAATCCTGTGCCAACTGTAAAAATTAGGATTCAAGATTAGGATCGACCTGCAGAAATATTCAACAATAACAATTGGTTTCTCAATGCACATTTTCGCTTTGCTTTTTTATTAAACAATTTCCTCCGTATGTATTGGATGAACAAGACGCTAAATGCTGCGGCGATTTGTGGCACACACACACAACTTCATCCTCAACTCTGACTAACAATCGCACATGGAAATGATGATGGGATGAAGCTATTTCCATATGGGATTGAGAAGGCGCTGAGGATGAAGTTGGTGGTGTTAGGGATGTACTTAGACACTAGCTTATATATAGTCAAACTTAGCTGTGTACTCGAGTACGCGATTTATGAAATTAATTTAAAAATTGTTTAACAAATATTATTGTTTATCCCGCTTACTTAATCCAAATCGTCTGGAACTGTTTGCGTATTAAGTTTAAAGTTGAAGAAAATTGTAAGAAAAGATTATTGTTTTTGAAATTGGGCAAAGAGAAAGAAAATGTGTAGAGAATATAGATAGAGAATTGATGAATGAAAAATATTTTCAATTCAGACTCTTAAAATAAACTCGAAATCTGTTTTGGCCAACGCTCGAGCCAATTGGTATAAACAATTCATTTTGCTGCATTTGATCAACTTAAACTTAGGGGGGGAAATTAGGAAGAGCTCAATGACGAAAAGAGTTATTTACTTTTGTAAACCTTCTCAGTCATGTCATCGAAGTTGGAGTCCTGAATGTTCAGCATCAGACTATCGGCCGACAGATAAACCTTGTTCTGTGAGTTGGCAATCTATGTGGGATAAAAAATATATTAGCTAGATAAATTTCAGATAAATTAGGCGACCGTTATCTTACCGTGCGCGCAATGCTTTGAGCGGCACGCAGTTTACGCAGCTTCAGATACGCCGGATTCTGCTTCACGGCCAGACCTAAGTAAACATGGCAGTTAAGGAGCAAACCATTTCAAACAAAAATTAAAAAAAAAGCTGAAAATAGAAATATTTGTTTTTTGAAAAAGGATATCATTTTGGCCGCCTCGGCTTCTCCCTCAGCCTGGACAATCTTCTGTTGTTTCTCCTGCTTGGCGCGTTCCACGAAGAACACAGCACGCTGTGCCTCCTGCTGTGCCACCTGTTTGGCCTCAATGGCAGCTGTGTACTCCTTGCCAAAGCTGAGCTCAGTCAGTGACACATCATCTAGGATGATATTGAAATCACGTGCACGTTCCACCAACTCTTTGCGAATCAGCAGAGAAACCTAAAACGATATTCCCAATTAGAAACGATTGTAAATGTGGTTGGGTAATCCTAACTGACCTGTTGACGCTGTGTAATCAGCTGGGAAGCATTGAACTTGGCAATGACACTCTTGAGCACCTCATTACAGATGGAGGGCAGCACCTTCTCATCGTAGTCGACGCCCAGTTGCTTGTGCAGGAAGGGCAGATTGAGGGAATCGGGGCGGGAGAGCACACGCAACGAAATGTTAATCATTTGCAAATCCTTGGAGCCGGTGGGCGATGAAATCTTGCGGGGACGCGAACGAATGTCATAGATGATGGGATATTGGAACCAGGGAATGCGGAAATGCAGACCTTCCGAATAGATATCGTTCTGTATGCCACCCAGGCGACTGAAGATGATGGCACGGTGACCACCCTCAACTGGAACATAAAAGGTGAGAATTCACATTACAAATCATGTCAAAGTCATGTCACACACACACACACACATGCATAGACAACTATTCAATTGAGAAGAATCGTGCTTTGGGAGTTTCGTTATGCAATCGCCTGCAATGGGCAGCAATAGAAGTTGCCCTTAAATACATAATAAATGAATTATATTGACTTGTATTCGAATTTTGTGACTTATTTAATTCATATTGTTGCAATTCATTGTGCAAGTTTCTTAATGAATTATGAAATCCACTGTGAGTACTTCTCACACACACACACATGCATGCAGCTGTTACGCACACCGACACAAGATAACTTAGCGGGTTTGAGGTTATGTAGCACATGCCGCAACAATAGTCGTGTTTTTCTTGTTAACTCTAAATACTCCTCACAATCAACATAACTATTGCCACTTACCGGTGTACAAGGATTGATTGATACCATAAGCAGCAGCACCGACAGCCGCCAGCAGCTTCAATCCAATTCCCAGTCCAGGTGGGCCACCTTTGCCCAGCTTGCCCGCAAGATCATTCAGTTTGCTTTGTGCCATTTTGTGTGCTGCAATAATATACAATTCAATTTGTAGCAAAGGTTTTCTTATTTGACAACACAATATTCTTAAACTAAGAGCTCCTTACTTTGTTAATGAAAAAAACTTATGCACGCTATTTACTTGTGTGCCCGCAAGCAAAAAATATCCAAGTGTGAAAAGGTATCGATGCTTACCGCCGGGCTGCGATACTTGTCAGCTTTCGATAACAAGTACAGTTATCGATATGCAATATTATTGACTTTGTCCACAGTGGTTGAAGCGCGCCCATTTTGAAATTTGTATATTATGTATTTTATTGTAATTGTGTTAAACATATTTGGCGTTACAATCAGTACTTGTTTAATGAAATCACATAGTTTTCTAGGTCACATGTGCTCATTGCGACCATAGTTCGTATCACGTAAATAATGCACTGTTTGATCGTTAATCAACGACATGACGATGCGTTTTAGGCCCAGAATAGACGCCATTTTGTATTTCAGAGTAACGGATCGCAGCTGCTCCACCAGCTGTCCAAGAGATTCCTGTTGCTGTCCAGTGGGCGCATTGTGCTGGGTGTGCAAAATGTAGCTAAAAAATATGTGGGATGAGTAGGAGTAGAGGGAGAAGCAGCAGCTCTGGCGGCTTACCCCTTGACAACCTGCTCGATGACGTTGTCATTGATGCGTTGATGACAACGATACTCCTGCAGATAGCTGCGACGCTGGAGCAGCACAAACTGGCTGAGCAAAGCCTCGCTCCAGTTAACATCGTAGCCATAGGCGCGACTCAGTATCAATGATTGCGGTACACTGAGAAGGAGACAGGGGAAAAGTTGAAATCTGGCGAGGATTTGGTAGGAAAACTCACCTAAGATGTTGATTGACCAGCTCACGAAACTGATCCCGTGAGTGCACGCCCAGAACACTCACACACAGCGGGGGAGCATAGTTACCTCCCGATCCACCGCCTCCTCCTCTCTTCTCCAGCGCCTTGTTGCACAGATCCAGTTGCATGGCCATCAGCTCAGCACGTGCCACGCTCTGCTGCGCCAGCATCAACTTGTTGTCCAGCAAATAGTTCTCGGTCGCATGTGTATAGTTCTCCAGCGCCTGCTGGAGTAGTAACTGCAGTTCCGCGGAGCACTTGAGCTTGCCGGGTTCAACGGCCTCCAGGCTGATGATGTCCAGCAAATTTTTGGCTTCCTCCGTCCACATTTCGGCCAGCTCCTTGTACATGAGAAAGTGATAGGCAGCCAGAGACAGCAGCTCCTTGCTCTGTTTGGGATTGTATTCCCGCAGATAACTGAGAATGGCCTGCCTGAGGCCACTCTTTTGGTCATCATCAAACTGTCCCAGCAGGGATTCAAATTGCTCATTCTCGACCAGAGCATCGAAGCAGTAGAACATCTCCCGGTAGCGTGCAATCCCGATGACCAGTCGCACAATGAGGGACCACGACTTGGCCTTGGTGAGCTGTGCATTCAGTTGCTTGGCTCGGGCCAAGACACTGGCAATGCCCTCCATGGAGCACTCGTGCACAAAGCAAAGATTCGCCTTGATCAGCAGCTCCACATAGATCTGGTTCTGCTTCTTGTGGGAGAGCACCTGGGGAATGGATGGAGAACCGCCAGCTATGGAGCTGGGAAGCCCATAGAGCGTGATAATCTCGGAGAGACGTTCGAAGGCATCGCTGGGTTCAAAATGCTTTCCGTCCTGATACCGTCGATACGATCTGAGTGCATCACAGTACTCCAGCAGACAGTTGCCCAGCAGCGTCGTATTCGGAGTGAGTTCCAGGAACAGATGGAAATCCCGATCGATGTTGTGACCCCAAAGATCGGCATTGCGTGGTGCCTTCCTGGGCTGCTGGCTGGCCTGGTTGAATATATAGAATCTGGGACGCACTATACAGGTGGTCAACTCCAGGGCCAGGGATTCGGCGATCTCTTTGGGCGTCATGCGCGTGGAGATGTGTATATCGCTGACGACGAGCAGACGCTGCAGACAATCCTCGGCAGCCGCACTCTTGAGCAGCACTCCGGCATCCTTGGTTCGCAGAACGTCCAGATACTCCTTGTCCAGATACATGGCCGCCCTGTAGGCCAGGACAATGCGCCTGCCCAGCTCCACGCCATGCTTGAGTTTGGAACCAATCCCCAGTAGCGTTTCCAGCGTCTGCTGCTTCTCCTTGGAGGGGATCTCCTCGAATTCCAGCGTGGAGCAGCTGCCAGAGAGATCACTGCTACAGCGGTTGCCCATGGGCTGGGTATGATTCAGGGTCAGGCGATTGAACTTGGGGAACGCGCTTTTTTCGATATCACTGAGCAGCACCCGCTCCTTGCTGGACAGATTCACGATGCTGGTCATGCCCTCGGCCAGTGCCATGGCGAAGACAATGAAACGCAAATCAGTCGGGCGAAATTCGAACAGTTCCTGCAGACGCAGTGCCTCCACAATGTCACCTTCGTCCAGCAGCATGTTGAGCAGCTCCGCCAGACGCTCCTCCATCTGCGCCGTCAGCGACTGCGACTTGTTGGCTATGCTGAGATCATCAATCCCCGCCAGCTCCTTGAGTTCCGAGAAGGATTTGTAGAGCACACAGCGCTCCTGACGCATTATCTGCTCAAAGTACTCCGAATGGTAGATGGGAATTTGGGATTGAGCTTGATTCTCATCCCTTTCCAGCTGGAGATAGCACATGACCATGTCGTACTCGATCTGATCCCGATCAAAGCACTCGTTGGGAAACAAATGATGCTGCTTGATGACCCCCAAGGCACTCTGGAGCAGATCATAGCGACGTCGTTGCTCCACCTGTTGAGCCGCCGCCTGCAGCAAAAAGTTCACCAGGATGGCCGGAGGTATTGCATGCTGCTCAATCTCCCGCTCGTACTGCTCGTGCCGCTGCAGTTGACCCGCTTCCAGCTCCGCCAGCCACTTGGCATAGACGATATCCGCCAACGGGAGCTGCAGCATCCCGGCCAGCTGCAGTGCCTCCTCGTAGGCCTTGGCGTCCGTCAGTGCATCCACCAGGCGCTTGTACTCGGCGCTGTCCCGCCTCACCAGCTGCTCATAGTCAATGCCCAGCTGGCGTATCCAGGGAGCTGCCACGCCAAAGATGCGATGCAGCAGGCAGAAGTCCAGAAGATCACAGATGTCGCCCACATCCGAGCGGCAGATACACTCCAGAAACTTTTGCTGTTGCATGCTGCAATCGAAGTTGGACTGCAGCTGGAGGAGCAGCAGGCCAATGCAGCGTTGCATCAACTGCTGGCGGGGAAGGGCAGGACACAACGGCAGCTGCACTGCATCCTGGCTCCAGCTGCAGAAGAACTGACGCAACTCCACGATGCTGGCATCACTAAAGTCCTGCTGCTTTGCTGTCAGTTGAAGGAACCGGCACAGATGCAGCAGCTGACAATGCTGGAAGGGATTAGCGCTGTATTAATCCTACAGAGAAACTGCAAGTGGTGGCAAACTTACCGGCTGAAAGATGCTAAAACTATGCAGCAAAGCATTCAGTTGCCCCTCGCGCACCACGCCCCTTATCAGTGACCAGACTGCAGCCGATGGTTTCTCCTTCTCCTGCCCACTGGCCAAATCCTGCAGCAACTGATGCCATCTTCCGCTGGCCACCGCCAACCAGACGAGCCAACACCAATCCCGATTGGTCACGTTGAGAGTCGCCGCCAGCACCGCCAGTATGGGCATCTGCTGGCGGATGCAGTGCCTCAGCAGATTGATGCTGCTGCACTGCTGCCCGTTGCTCTGCAACAGCGCCAGGAATCTCGTCGTGCCGCTGATGCACTCCACCTCCGGCACGCTGCTGTTGCTGCACAGGACCAAGGCGAAGACATCCTGTTGTGGCAACAGGTTGCACATGGATTGTCCTGCAACGCGTTGCAACTGCAGCAGATTCGCGTCCAGGCCGGAGCTATGCGAGGAGTTGGTCATGGTGTCCTGGGAGGAGTCACTGCGTCGATTCTGTCGTTGTGTGGCACGCTTATGTTGCCGCTCGTGGCACGAATCGTAGCTGAGGGCACGTAGCAGATGCACGCCCAGCGTGGGGCACTTGAAGTGGGGCAGGAGCAGATGTAACTCCCCCAAGGGCAACTCAAAGTACTGCAGGATGAGCAGCAATTGCCACCAATTGTTGTTTGCCGCAAAATGTTGCAACATGGCTGTGGGCCACTTGCCTTGAAGATTCCTCGCCGCCAGACGCATAAGAGCGGTGTAGGAGGCAAGTGGAAACTCTTGTGGAGTGTCCAACAGTTGATCCACCAATTGCCGATCCCAATGCTGCAGTTGCTCCGTATAGCTGTGGCAAGTGCTGCCCTGTGGCAGCTGCCGTTGCAAGTGCAAATAACTTCGCAGGGTTTGCGTATCAAAGTCCAACATCTCACAGCAGGCGACACAATGGGCCACCAGCTCCTCATCCCCTCCAGCGTGCTGCAGCGCCAACTGTGTCGCCGTCTCGCACGCATTGAACAGCTGCGTCCTCGTGATCTGTCCATAGAGCTGCAGTTGCTCCATCAGCAGATAATACACCGCGTAGGCGGAGCGATGCTGCTTCAGATAGTGGGTATAGTTGAGCTGTGCCTTCCGAGCGTATCGCTGGCTGAGACGCGGATTCGAGAAGCAGAGCAGCTCGCCATGATTGGCGTCCAGTTTGAGCTGCTTGAACTTGTGGAAGAGTTCGTGGGGAGTGGGCAAAGCGGGAGCACTGTTCATACCATGATGATGATCGAAGCGTGCCATGAGCGATTTGAGATACGGCACCCGACTGAGATTGCTGGAGGAGAGGAACTCGGCCAGACTGGAGACGCTCGGCTCGTGGCAGAGGAAGTCAAAGAAGGTGAGCAGCGGCTGCTCCTGCAAAGATTCCGCTCCGCCATGTGTGCGCTCCAAATATGATTGCACGCTCTTTGACAACTGGCGGGGATCGGGCAGTTAAGTGGGAGGTGAGATTTACTATAAACTACGACTTACCTCCTCGAATCCTGCACGCTGGCCGGGATCATGTGTCTTGAGATGGATGAGCAGCTTCAGCAGCGGCTCATTCTCGTTTAGGAGCTGCTCCAGCGCCGTGATGGGCACATCCTCCAGCAGCAGCAACGTATGGTAGCCACGCTCCAGCAGATATCTGGCCAGTGGCAGGCGTTGGATCAGCTCCTTGTGCTGCACCAGGCAACCCATGGTGCAGAGGCGACGCAACAGCGTGGAGACCTCCTCGGATTCGCTGGCAAAGAAATATCCGGCGCGTGCAAAGTAGTTACGCAGAACTTCACTGGGATGATGCAGTTGCTCCAATGCATATTCAAACATCTGCGGCTCGAGCTGCCACTGCCGGAATGCCTGCTCCAGTGGCAACATTCCGCCACTAGCATCTCCCACATCCTGACACCAGAACCAACGCTGCAGCTTCTCCAGCTGCTCCGTGTCCACCAGTTGTTGCCACACCAACTGTTTGCTGAGCTGTGGCAGCAGCGATTCGTTGCCATTCTCAAAATAGAGCTCGACGAGCAGCAACTGCAGCAGCTGCTCCGGCAGCTTCATGAGCGCCTCGATGTGTACACGTGGCAGTTGCTCCCGGTGCTTGGCCAGAAGATCGCTGCACTCCCGGAACTGGCGCACCAGCTGCCAGTAATAGTCCAGCACGGCCTCATCCTGCTTGAACTGCTGGGGATCACGGCCGCGCAGATGATCCAGCACAAACTCGCTGAGATCCTCATCGTTGCACTCCCGTGCATATTGATAGAAGAAACACTTGACATCCCGGTCCACATTGCGGACCACGTTGTCCGCCTTGCACACCAGACGCTCGGAGAGCAGACGCTGCACATAGGCCTGCACCACATCGTAGAAGTAGTGACGATACTCGGCAATGGGAATCTTACGCTTCTCCGCCCAGTATTCCATGCAGAGATCTATGTGCTCCCCCTTGGTGGCCACCTCCTTGATGATGGACAACTCGCTGATGCCGGACCAGCTTTTGTAGATTTTATTACGTGCCTGTGTGGAATGCATTTTCTTGGAATTTTTAGGTGTGGCACTTTTCACATTTTCTACAAACAAAAGATAATTTATTTTGATTTTCCTTTGTTTTCAATTGTTGCAGATGTTTACTAAGAAAAAACAGCTGTTGCAGTGTTGCCAGATCGAAGCAACAGCTGAGCAACGCAACAAGTACTTGTGCCAGGTATCGATACCTGTCAATATGTTGGCGCGCCCTTTTTAATTTTGAATGTCTCGGCAGGCACAACATGTGCCTAAGGTATCGGCTTTCAATTTTTTTGTTTTTCTTTTTGGTAATTGTATACGACAAGTCCTTGTGCTTGTCGCAGCATGTCTGAAATTTAATAAATTGCAGGAAACGACAGCCGTCAGCCAAGTTAACATGCCAAAGTTCAAGTCAAGCCACACGAACGAAATATGTTGGGACCACCGCCAAGTAAAAAAAAAATTACTACTGGATTTGTTTTGTTGTTTGTTGTTCTCATCTACTACTCTTTCACTAGAATTAGCATGTGTGAGAGAGATTTGCAATTGTTTAGTTGTTACAACATCCGCTTACAACTTTGGTGGGCATTATAAATCACAACCTAACCTACAACATATGTAACAAACGGCCAGCTTAATTCCAAGAATGTCACTTTTTACAAGATCTCAGTTCCACTTACAGCCCCTCCCTCAAACCCCCTCAACCGAACCTACCGGGAGACACTTTCTAACAAGACTTATGAACTTGCAACCCAAGTGAGGAGTCATTAATAAAATTCACACGAATGTTTTACATGGCATCTAAACATAAAATGGAGCTGGAGCTGCATGCAGCTACCCTCTTCCCGCTTTTGCTTCCCCGCCCCATCCTCTTTTGGCCATATCGTCAAGCTTCAGGCCAGGCCAACACAGTTGCGTAAGCTGATATTTTGTTGGGTTTCCTTCTGTTTTTTTTTTGGATTTTTTTTTGACGTTTGGTTTATGCAGCAGCATAATTATTCTTTATATCGTTTATGACACAGAAGAAAAAGGTAACTGAAGAAGAAATAAACAAAGAAGGCAACATAAAAAAAACTCACACACACACACACATACACACTGGCAACTTTTGCTGCCGCTTCTTGGCCATAGTTGTTGCTGTTGTTGTTACCGTTTTGGTCACTTAACAAATAGTCGAAAAGCTTTATGGGATCCCGCGGTCTGAAGCTCTGCAGTTTGTTTATAAGCGGGTGACTTGGCAATCCAAACCGGTTGCCAGTCAGCTCCGTCCTCCTCCATCCTCCTTCTTCCATCTCTGCCTGCTCTTTTTGCTCTGTGATTTATAGTTACGCACAAGCGCGCAAATCCAATTAGACGAACTCACCGACTGTCCGACTATCCCACTAACTGACAGACTCACTGACTGACTGACTAACTGACAGTTTGGACTGACTCACTTAGAGTGCCTCTGACAGCAGCAACAGCGGCAGCGGCCTGCGGCCAAAAAGAGTCACACAAAATGCCGCCAGGGTCGCTGTAGCTGAGGACGGTCGCATTCCCAATCCCATGCTGCTCTAGTCAACCCCCCACCTTCCCTCACCATCCCAACTAATACAAAATCTCCTCTTCAAAAAAAAAAAAAAAAAAATTATATCTACTCGCACATAAAAATATATTTCAAATCGTGTATAGATTCGGTACGTCTTTGCATCTCTGTGCCCCTCTAGCCATCTCACTCACTCACACTGCAATCAATTTTTTTCTTTTTCAATTTTTGTATTTTTTTGGTTGTTTACATCATCGCGGAACTCTTGTTGTTGTCCAATATAACGTCGTCGCTGCGTCGCGGGTGTCTGCTGCCTTTTGTTGCATTTTAAATAATATCAAAGAAATAACTGCAGCAGCAGCAGTGGCGGCGTCGCATCTTTATCTAAAAAAGAAAACCAAAATAATAAAAAAAAAGAAAATTACAAAAAAATGTGTGTCATAATATAGCGATGGCATGTTGCCCGGACACAAAGTAGGTCTGAGGTCTAGTTGGCATGCAAATAATCATCGACATGTGGAGCAATGCTGACGTCACTATTGCGCTTAATTGAGATGCAAAGCACACATTGCACTACGCTGCAAATGCAACCCTGAATGATGTGCCCATAACAATCACAATATGCAGGCTGTTGTCGAATTTGCAGCCCTGCGCCACATGTCACCCGCATGCAAAAACGAAGCAACCACAAAAGGGAGTGCAAAATAAAGGGCTACAGCGTTTCCCACGTGTAATGTGACCAGATAACACTACTTGGAACTGCCAAATGGGTGTGTTTCGCTGTTTCGCACTTGGAATGCTTAAATAGCGCATAAAACTTAACAGTGGAGCCCCTCTCCTCTTCCTTCCCTATATCTCTGGCAGTACCCACTCCCACTTGGCGTAAGCGTAACCTTCAGGCATTGTCAGCAGCAGCAGCAGCAGCAGCAGCTTGGATTACTTATTGAGGGCTTTTCCAATGGAAAGTCAAGCCGGTTCGGTTAACAGAGTTGGTTTGGTATCCGGCGTTGGTGCGGCGGGTCAAGCTACAGATTTGGTAATGGTCGCTTTTGCCCCATAAGAGACAATAGACCAACAAACTGATTGATAGTCGCGGCACATTCCATGCTGCTTGCCACCTTCCCACTCCGCCTCAGCTGCTGCTGCTTCTTCATCTTCTTCTTCTTCTGGCTGTTGAACATCAACTCTCCTGGAGCTGAGCCCCAGCGGTAAACTTGTTTTTATGGTTTTACGCAAAAATAAAAGACATGCCATAGCCATAGTTGTGGATGTAGCTTTGGTAGATCTAAACAAATGGGAGCCAATGAGCGCTCCCACCAAAGCGATGATTAATTGGAGAGGAGCTGCGTCGTCGTCGTTCGAGGCGCGAACGCGTGTGCTGTGGTAGTTATATGGTGGTTGGCATTACAACCATTTGACCGCAAGCCGGCACAGCCTCCGGACATGGCCACTTGCTAGCCTAGATGCTGATCTCACAAGCACCGAGAGGAGCAAGAAGAGGGGGGGGAAAGAGGGAGGGAGAGGGAGATAGAGAGAGTGAGTCGGGGAGAGCGAGACAGGGGGTGGGGAGGAAATGTTGAGATGAGGAAAGCCTCCGGGCGAACCTATGTGATCTTTACGGCTAAGGGAGCGATACGCTCGAGTTTTTTTTTTTTTGCGTTTTTTGGGTTTTATCATTTAAAATCGGTTAATGAACTGTGAGAATTGCGAACGAAAGTTTAGAACCCCACAACCTATGGGTATGCATATGAATATAGAATATAGAATATAGTCGATGAAGAGACCCGTTGATTATTGTGTTTTTGTTCGGCTTCGCTTCCTCTGTTCTCCCCTTCGCTATTCTTTCTGCTTTGGCAGCTTTTGCTTTATTGTGGCAATTTGCATGTTGCCACCTTTCGCTTGTACCGTTAAGCAGCCGCAGCGGCAGCAGCAGCAGCAACAAACTTATTGGACACGCTGCAAACCCCTCACATAAATTAGATGCCACACAAAAATGGCCTCATTAGCACCTGAATTTTTGAATTTTTATAAATTTTTTGATTTGAATTCGATTTTTGATTATTTTGCATGTAACGGCCATAAGCCCATAATTGGGCACACAAATATTGTTATTGGCCTTATTAATTTGTGTTATCGGCAAACTAAATAAATATCTCGGTTTCGATCACGCCTCCTTATTTCTCTATCTCTCTTTGTCTTAAAAATATGGGCAAGGGACTACGTTGGTGGTCGCTTCGTTCTCTTTGACCGTATTCCTTTTTGGCTTAATTGGAAGCGACTTACGTTGAAAATCAAAAGTGCCAAGGCAACAACAACAACAACAGCAACAACAACAGCAGCGGCAACAAGAACAAAAGCAACAAGCAAAACATAAATCAACTTTGAAGTGCAGCGCGGTCAGCGGCAACAGCAGCAGCTCAGTTCAGCTCGGCCTTGCTTATCAACGTTTCCTTCATTTTGCGTTCTTTTTGCCTTTTCTTTTAAGTCTTACTTTCTTTGTTTGCCTTTTGCCCGCACGAATTTTGGCTAAGTGCAGGCTAAACAGTGATGAAAGCAGCGCTGTCTGCGTCAACGTCGCTGACAACGTCAACGTTAGCGTCGCTGTGGCCGCAACAGGTTCTTGTTCTTACCATTCTGCTTCTTCCTCATCATGTTGGTGTTGTTGTTGTTTGTGTGTTCTTCACTGAGAACTGGACGCATAGCACGCGCAACAGGTTCTGTCCGATGCCTGATTAAGTGACGAGCGAGCGTGCCCGAGTATACATAGCACGATAGCAACGACTCTCTGCCGAGCGAGCAATTCTCTCTCTCTCTCTCTCTTCGCCTCTCAGCAAAGACATACACGCACGCATACATAAACAATTGGACTGCAGTCGCGCTCACTGACAGCTGAGATAAGTGACTTTCAATAAAAATACCTGTTTATGTTGTTGTTGTTGCTGGTATTGGTTTTGGTTTGCTCTGCTTTGCTTTTGACTGCATTTAGGCCTATGCCTATGATAAGACTACGAACTGACCCCCATTAGCAAACGTTTTTACCAAGTGGAAATTTAACGTCTCATGTCCAGCATATTGAGTGTAACTTCAAAATTTCCACTGGGGTTTTTTGACAGCGACGCGAGCAGCAGCACAGCGCAGCGCAGCGCAGGTAAAGCAGACTTAAGATTGCGGCAGACTCTGCTGCTCTCACTCTCTTCTGTTACTATTGCATGTACATATGTATTTGTGTATGTGAGTGTATTTCTGACTCTCTGTCTTGCTCTTTCACTTGCCGTTAACGTGGCTAAAGACAAACATTTTCGCAACTGCCGCTGTGAGAGCGCAAGTGTATGTGTATGTGTGTGAGTGTAGGTGTTGGACTCTGACTTGCCGCTGCCGTCGCCTCAGTCACAGTCTCAGTCTCAGCCGCTGCTGCAGTCGCTGCCGCCGTGAGCTTTGCCTGATCGTTTCTCAGTTTGAGTGTCAGTCCACTTTTGGCTCTCGTATCGTGCAGTAAGCAAGCAAGAGAAAAAGGTTCATGCCGCGTTCATTGGCCGCGCGTAACGTGTCTGTGTTTCTTGCTGGTGTGTAGACGTGTATTCGTTTATGACTGTGTGTGTGTCTGTTTTTTGTGTTCGTACTGCGACCGCATTCAAATAATTAAAAGAAAATTAATAAAAAGAAATAAGAATTCAATTTTCGTTGATATATCAGTTGTTATTGTTGTTGCTTAAATGCCGCATGGATAAAAGTGTTTCAATGTAATTGACAACCCTGTGCGTTCTCGTTATTACATCGAGAGCACTAAGTGAATGTGTGTGAGTATCTCTGCCAGTGTGTGAGCGTGTAAAGTGAAGCAATGTTCGACCATCACGCGTTGCGCTACCAAACAAAAGTGCAACAACAACAACAACAACTACAGCAGCAGCAGTAAGATACGCGGCAGCAACACGAAACGGCATATTAAGCACAACAACAACAGCAACAACAACATCAACAACGCGGAGCGTGTAAAATGTGCCTTCAAAAATTACGAATGAAAGAATTCAGCAAACATCAACGAAAATGCATTTAACAACAACAACAACAAATTGAATAAATATGAATTAATTTAAATGAAAGCAGAGTAAAGAACAAACAAAAAAAAAAGAAACAACTCTGAGGTGCAACAGCCTTCAACGTGCAACATATCTTCCGCTTACGACAACAACAACAACAACAACATCTTGTGCTTTTTCTACTCGCTTTTCTCTCTTTGTCTCTGCTTCTACCACATGATCTGCCGCTAGCGGGTGGCAAAGAATCTTCGGCTTTGGCTTTCTGCCTCTGCTTCTTTATCATCTTCATCTTTCGTTTCTCTGTATATATTTTTTTTCTTTTTGCTTCTCCTACTTCTACTTCTACTTCTACGACTTCAACTCGCGTATCTTTTGCTTTGAGGCCAACAAGTTTTGCTCATGCTTTTTACCTGCCACCCTGGCTCCCTCTCTCTGCTGGCAACCCACACCTCAGCCTCCTCGCATACACACACACACCTCTCCCTATCCCCTCCCGCTGCTGCTGCCAAGCGCCAACAACATTTTCCTAAGGCAGACCAGTTTTTGGCGGCGGCTGCATTTTGCCATTTTCCGCGCTTCAAGAGCCTCGCCAACAACTTCTTCGCAAGCAAAACTTCAGAGCACAATCGAAGAAGAAGCAGAAGCAAGCAGAAACTGAAGAGGAGTTGTTGTTGGTTGGGAAGAGTAGCAGAGAGAGTCAGGAATCGCATAGGAATATATGAAGACGGCTCAGCCAAAGGAGTGTACTCCCCATTGTGGCGGCATTCCCACTTGGCGGGGAGAGCAAGAAAATGAGAGAAATATTAGAAAAACAATATAATAATATAATACTTGCATTCAGCCGTATAAAGCATATTTGCACAGCCCATAACAAAAGCGAACGGTACGTGTTTTGGATTATTTTAATTGGCGCCGAGACGGAGACAACTTGGAAAAAAATTACGACAAAAAATAGAAAATTAATATGAATAGCGTAGATGAAGAAGAAGCAGCAACATGAAATATTATACCATATTTGCTGCTGTTGAGAGTTTTTCTTTATAAACTGCATTCCGAGTGTCTGTGCCCGGAGAACTGAAATGGACCAAAAGTCAACGTAGCGCTGATAAAACCGTCAAGGGTAACAATTTTTTTTCATAGAAAATAAAAATACCTAACAAAGAAATGCCATGAAACATTAGAAAAATATTTCTATAATTAATATAATAGCATTTCTTTACTTTACTTTACTTTTCTACAAACTGTTAAGAAGTAAGGGATTAAAAAATTGGCAGAAATTATAGGAGGTTTCTTTAGTCAAATTCACATTCGTCAAAATATCTTTAAGAAGCCCAGAAATTGGGCCCAGAAAATTTAGAAAAATTTTAAAATTAAATTCAACTTTTTCCCTTTATATCATAGAATATACTTTTTAAAATTTGCTAGTAATTTAAGGGTATTTTTTTTTTTAAATTTATAAATATTCTCAAGAAACCTGGAAGTATTATTCCCAGAAACTCCGAAATTAATATTTTCAATATTTTTGAGAGAATTATATAAATTTACATAGAGCTTCTGTGCATTACGAGCACTTTTCAAAAATGTATAAAAGCTTTCATTTTATTTAAACAAATTTATGATAAAATGTTTCTAGGAATTAATGGGGATTTCTTAAGTTAAATCTCAATTTGTCAAAGCATGTCCCAGAAACCAGGAAGTATTATCCCACCAAAATCTCCCAGTTTAATATTTGCCATATTTTTGAGTGAATTGCAATCCACATATAAATTTACATAGAGCTTCAGAGCATTACGAGCATGTTTTTTGAAAACAAGTATAAAATAATGTTGAAGAAATGTGCAGAAGTTGTTGCTTCCAATGAAAAGTCAATGACATAATTTGAGGGGCAGATGAGTAAATCTTTATTTGATGGCATGACTTATCAGTTTGGCTCCTCGGTGGGGCATGCAGAAGGGGGGTGGCCCAGAGGGGGTGGAGAATGGGTGGTTGGCAGCCACTGCTCATAGCATTAGCAACAACAAATAGAATACGACAGAAAGAAGAATTTCAAAACAAACTTGTTTGCTTTCTTGACTCGACAGTGGGAGCTGTTGCTCTGCACAGATGGAACCTGGGGGTTCAATAGACTCCACTCTGAGCTACAAAATACAATGAAAATACTGAGCAGAAGAAGAAGCAGAAGCAGTCGGAGGAGGAGCATATTGTGAATGGAGAGAGATTGATTGAATTATAAGTTGAGCAATGGCATGAAGACGACGATGGATGATGACGACAATCGATCGTCGGTCGATCGTTTCAATTAAAAAGCAAAAACATGCATTGCATGCGACGACCTTGTCGTGTTTACTGTACATGTATCTGTATCTGATGGATACTCTAGCCTGTATCTATGTAGTATTGGCAACCAGTTTGCCAGTGCGTTCAACGCTGCTGCCATTTATCTTATCATCCAATCCCATTCCATCCCATCCCAATACCCAACCGACTCCATTCCATACCCATCCCGAGAGAACTGTGTCTAAGTCGCATTCTTAATCTTATCTAACAGAACTAAGTAAGTGCAAACATCAGAAATAACAACAAATGAAATGAGAAATAACAAAACGAACAAAACGAATAATATTAGTACGAAAACCAACGGCAAAACTCAGGAACTTAACTCATTTGGCTACTCATCGTTTGTCATTGTAAATTCCTCAAGTCCCAAGCAGCTTTAAAACCCAAAATTTCCCTTAAATGCTACGCTTCGCTTGTAATTTGCCTTTTATTTAATTTTTTATTATATTTGTTGTTGTTGTTCTTGTTGTGTTTTTCTGTATAACAGAAAAACATTTCAGCAAATTGCGCACAACAATTTTTGCCGTCGACCCAACCAGTTAAGCAAATAACAAACAGATCTGTTAAAAAAAATAATAAAATAAAATAACACGAGACTACGGAGTACAAATAGGAGCGTAGAACTTCCACAGAAATAACAATTTCATCATGAATTTTCCATATAACAAAGATATACCTTCAACTAAAACT
Source organism: Drosophila quadrilineata (assembly GCA_018150725.1). Classification (NCBI taxonomy): domain Eukaryota; kingdom Metazoa; phylum Arthropoda; class Insecta; order Diptera; family Drosophilidae; genus Drosophila; species Drosophila quadrilineata. The sequence continues at coordinate 6,248,414 of JAECWN010000407.1, forward strand.
AACAGTAGCTGAAAATGGGTTCAACTTGGGAATTATAGTGCCGATCGGTTGTGGAAGATTATAATTATATAGGAATATATCTTATTTTTAGAAAACTTTTAGGAAATCTAAAAATTTAATGAAATTTGTATTGTATATTGATAGACAAGTATATGGAACAGAAGTAGAAATTATTAGACATTTGATAAGGTACTTAAAAATCTTATCTATACCAATTAGTTTCATAACATGTTAGAGAACCTAATCTGTTCTCCACATTTCTTTATATATGTATGTATGTAGTTCGAGATATAAATGTCAAAAATATGTTATGTAGTAAAATGGAAAGTCGGAAAAAGAATATCTATATAGTTACATCAGTTGTAATCGTCGAAATTTCAGCATTAGAAAATAGCCATAAAAGTTATCTAAAGTTGATTCGTTTTATCTTCTGTAAAGTTTAAAAAGATCACGCCTTTCTAATGATATAAACTCGGGAACCTATAATATAATCTATAATGTCGAGCTCCCTGAGGAACCTCCGTTATTATAGAGTTTCCCCAACAGATATGGTAGGAACATATTTTATACTCGTCCTGCTTTTAAAAACTCAATTCCTATGTACTTTTTCTAAAGATCTTAACTTTTTTATGGATCAGATGAGTATTTTTTCTGAAGTTGGTATGTTTTCATTTTTCTATATGTCTGATGAGTTCACAAGTTTGGAATCCCAACATCTAATAAGTTCCCTTAACTCTAGTTCTATATGAAGTTACCCCACTAGTTTTCTATACTTCTCAAATCAGATGTTATCTTGTTTTTAATTACTCTCTTACAGAAAGTGTATTCAAGCGTCGTCTTAAAATAGTTTTTAAACTTGCGACCAACAAAAAAATACATTAAAATTTGTGGGTTAATGAGACATAATCATTAAAAATTTAGTACACACATGTGCTCGTCTGGGTGCTTACTATACTATACTTCTCTATAGAGGTATTTATAGTTCTCTTTAGCTATATATAGAAAATATTAAGAACTTGTCGTTCTAAATAATTTAATTAAATTTCACATATTTTTTCATTTAAGCAGTTTTTATTTTTTTTTTTATTAATTTTCACTTTAGTTCAAGTGCAATTGCTGTCTCATTCTGGCAGCAGATCGTCTTCTCTTTTCTTTTTAATATTTAAAAATATATATATAATTTTTTTTAATTCATATCTTATTTATTGTATCTTTTGCTACTCCCGTTACGTTTCACGTTTTACAATTTGTATTTACGCTTCCAAAGTGCTTGGAATGTGCTGTGCAAATATTTGTGGCACACACACACATACACTCACTTCACAGATACAGATACATTCACTACAGATACAATTGGTCCATGGACGGAGCACTGCTGTTGATAAGCAAACGTTGTTGTGTTTTGTTCTGAACGCTGTGACCTTGCAACTTGCCAACGACCTTCACATCCTGCTGTGCCAAGCGGTCGCTTGTTTGCCGGAAGTAAATCCGAGTAGTCGAAGAAGAAGAAGAAGCAGAAGCAGAAGCAGATGAAATGTATCTGAAATCTAAAACGCGATCGCGGCAGGTAAAACGCCAAAAATTGCAGCTCAGTTGTTGCCGAGATCTAAGTAAATCCCTGCTTGAGATTGAGTTGAGTTGGCATTGGGCATGAATGATGCGCAGCTCATTGTTGCATGCCACAAGAGGCGCGGGTGTGTGTTGGTTTTGTTGCTACCAAGAAGCGCGCCCTGGGAATCTTTTATGTCTGCTGTTGTTGTTGCTGTTTTGTATTTTTTTTTGCTCATTTGATTCGAGTTGCAAGCGAAGCGCAGCAATGCCACTAAAGAAGACGTTGAACTTGCCACAAGCTGCAGTCTACAGCAATTGCAACTGCAACTGCAACAATTGTGCGCTCGTTTGTTGGCCCTTAACTTGGCCTGGGCTCAATTTTTTCTTTCTGTTTTTATTATTATTATTTTTTTTTTGTGTTGCGGAAATCCAAGCAAACGAATTAAATTTAATTGTAAATTTATGCTGGATTTTTTGTGCCACTCTCTCAACTCTCTCCCTCTCTCTCTCTCTCTCTCTGTCTTTCTCTAGTTGTGAGAATTGACAAAAACAAAAAAAATTATAATGAATCGCTGGAGAAACGAGCATAGAGAGAAATGCAAACACTTCTCTCAGGTAAAACTGAAAACTCTTAATCACAGCATAACATAACCAAGGCTGCCACAGGTAACAGTTTCATTCAATTTCCCTGCACCTCACATTTGCTATCTCTCTCTCTCTCTTTCTGTGGCACACTAGCTGTCTCTTTCTTTGGCTGCCTTGTTAAGCAGTTTTGTTACGCTTGTTAGTAGCTGACACTACAACAATTTGAGCGGAATTTATGACAAACGGCAACAGCAACAGCAACAACAACATTTCAGCAACAGTTCAGGGACATTATCTTTATCAGCCATCTCAATCTTTGACAAGTCTTTTGGTAACACACACACACACATACACACGCACAGTTACTGCCTAGAATATCCAGCACTGATAACAAACAATTTCAAATGACAAAACTGTTATTAACACCGCCAACAGCTCAACGAAACTGTGAGAAAGTAATGTGAGCGAAAAGTGCAAAGAAGTAGATATATACATATATAAATAGAGAAGAAATAAAATATACTTTTTAGCAAATTCTCATGCCCACTTCTCCACTCTATTCATGATCACTAATCATTTGGCTAAGAGATCTTTCAGCAAGTTCTACGCTCAATGCTCAATTTTCTCGACGGTTTGGCAAATTTTGATCACATTAAACAGATCATTTCCGGTTTATCGTAATTCAGACAAGTCGTTGAAATGTTCATGGAGAAATGTGAAAGATGAGCAAATTTTAAGAAATTTTATAAATTACAAATTTAACAAATATGTTGAAAGGTTTCCACGTTTACAAATTTTTAAAGATTTTTAAAATTTTTAACCGTAGCCATATTATTGCATTATGTAGGAAATGTAGAGAGGTCCTGTCTTAGAAAGTCTTTTATTTCTAAATTTTTTCTTAATGCTTACATCTTATTAGACTTTTAAATGCCCTTCGTTTGGTTTTGTAAAGAGAATAATATATAAAATATATTAACAAATTTATCAAATTATTTTATACTTTTTCATAACTTTCAATCCTACTTTGAAAGTGTTTAATTTTTTTCCTAAATTAGAAAACCAAATTTTGTTCTCTAGCTCTTAAAAGGAATTTTTTATTTTTTTTTTGTAAATCTTATTTAAAATTTGGGTTATTTTTTTTACTTTTTAGTGATTTTCTAATTTTTTTCGCAATTAGCTCGTTGAAAGTGTTTCTAATGTTTAATTTTTTAATGTTTATTTATTTTGTATATGGATTTAATTACCTGTTCCTTACTAACTCTACTCCTAGCTGATATCCTAATTGTTTCAACACCTTTAGTTCCTTAACTTCGTGCTTATCAGTATCTTCATTGAATTCCCCATTCCAAACTTTTGCAACTCCGCCTCTGTCCTCTCACAGTTTTCACATCGATTCCACTCTTTATACGCACCCCTATCTTCCTCTCACAGATTCTTTCCCACCATAAATTCCAATACAGAATGTATATACATACTAAACATACTATACATACTATATTTAAATCAATCGCTTATAAAAATTTCCTGTTTAGGATCAACAATCTCAGCACACCTCGTGCTCTCTCTCTCTCTGTCTCGCTATTTCTCTCATACACACCCCTTGTCAACTATATGGTTGCAGTCAATTTGTAAGACAGTAGTGTTGTGTAGTGCAGTGTATGGGAGTGTGAGTGTATGTAGTCTAGTGTAGCCTGTTTTTGACCTCGCCGAGTGTGTTTCGTATTGGAATTTATTGGACTAGAGCGCGCCATATCATATAAGCAGCAGTTTTCTTATAAACTCGTTCTCTCTCTGTATATGCACATGTGTGTGTGTGTGTGTGTGTGGCTGTGAGTGTGTGTGTGCTCGTGTGTATGTGTGTGGGGTTGTGACTACTGGGAACTGACGGGGAGCTGTGCTCATTTCATTGGCGCCACTGTGTTTGACCGTTGTTTTTCCGCATACATTTTTTTTCAATTTTTTTTTCATTTTTCACCTTTTTTGAACTGTGCCTAAAAATGTGATTTTTGCATTTTGTAGTCGCATGTGTGTTGCAATTCGTGTATCGCCGTCGATTTGATTGTCACAAACAAAAAAAAAAAAATCAGAGTGTCTAATTTCGCTTTTAGCGCTTGTCTGCGCTTTTGGCCAAATGAGACGGTATTAGTTGGCCAAAATTGTGGCAGGAGTTGGCCTAATGCACGGACTAAGCGATTGCTTGAGGGGCCATAATTAAGCTAGCAGAAGCAAAAGTCGTATAGGAAGCGGATAGAGATGGTAGAGGGACTCTGCTGGGCACAGGAGCAGGCTATGGTTTGCAATGTCATTGCACTCCAGGCCAGTCAACGTGCAACGAGGCAGGCAACAGGCAGCAGGCAACAGGCAACGTGCAACGTTCATGTCGTAGATTTATCTGCAACATCCGCGTACTTTGCCCCCTGCGAAACAGGCTTCTTCGCTGGCATTTCTAGCTATAGCTGCCAAGGCTCCCTGCCTCCCTACCTCCTTACTTACTTACCTCTCTGCCACTCTACCCGCTTAGATTCTTCTTGGGTTTGGGTTTTGTGGCTTTGACTGCAGGGTTTTGTCAACGGTGTTTGGTTAGAATCCAGTTTTGCAATTTTGCAGTTCCAGTTCTTGGGCTCAGACTCGCTACAGACACATGTACGCTGTCAGCCCAAGACATTTCTCTCGCTCTATCTCTATCTCTTTAACTAACTGCATCTCTTTCTGTTGTCTGAGCCTTATAATTATGCATTAAACACTTGAAGTTTACGGGGCAGTTGCCAGTTGGCATTAATGGCCAGTCAATTTGCATAGAAACCATATAGAAGAAGCTGCAACTGGCGCCCATTTGACATGGACATTATTATGGTTGACATTTACAGTGGTGTCCAGTTGGCATATGTGAGGTGGGGAGGTTGAAGGGGTCCCTGTAGCGTGGGCTGCATTGTGGCCAACGAAACGTAACCGAAATCGCATAAGTTGAAAATGAAAACTTGTTTATTGGCTTAGACAGCAAGTGATGTGTATGAGAGAGATAGAGACAGAGATAGAGAGAGTGAGTGAGAAAGATATTGCTAGAAAGAGAGGTTAGAGCGCTGTAGGTTAGAGCGAGGTACTTAGTAGGTTCGCTGAGGTATTGGGCTGCCCGCTTGGGTCAATGTTATGTAAACCTGGTTCACTTTTCACACAAAATGCATAAGACGCGCTTACACAAAAAAAACCCAAATAACTCAACAACAACAACAGCAGCAGCAGCAGCAGCAACATCAACCGCAACAACAGCAACAATCATAAATAACACGGCCAAAGCTATCGATTCAATTTGTTATACTAAGCTCTCTCTTTCTCTCTCTAACCGAGTGTGTAGCTGTCTCTCTTCAATGCTGCATTCCAAAGATGCGCAACAAAAAGCGATAAGAAAAAAGTGCAACAGCAGCAGCAACAACATCGTCCACAACAATTGATAAATAAATGTCGCGGCAAACATAACTTTTTTTAAAAAAGAGAAAAAAAAACACCGATATAATAATTTTTATAAAAGTGAAATGTGCGTTTTGTTGTTTGTTGCATCATGTTTTTTTTTTTTGGTTTAATACGATGCTATTATTTATTTACATTTTTGTTGTTGTATTTTTTTTGATTTGTCGCACGATCTTCATTTTTTTGTTATTTAATTTCTGTTTCTTAGCGTCGCCAAAATGCTGGCAACAAGGTGTTAAAACAATTTCAACATACACATAATAATCATAATAATAATAATCATAATCATTGCTGCCACCGCTGCCCTCTTCCCCCCACCAATCAACCAACCAACCAACCAACAACAACAACAACAACTCAAAAACTCAAACTCAGTTGTGTGGCAGCAATTACTACTAAATGAAAATGCGAAATCATAAAGAAAACGGAAATCATCAGCCGAGCGCAGCCACAACGACAGCAGCAACATCAGTAGCAGCAGCGGCAGCAACAGCAACAGCGGCAGCAACAGCAACTGCCACAGCAGCAACAATGCCACTAGAGAGCTCAAATGGCAACAACAACATCAACATTAACAACAATAACAACAGCAATGGGCAAACGGACAAAATGTCAGTGTCGAAAATGTTGCTGCCCGCACTAAAGTCCGCCGCAAAGGATGCAACATCAGCAACATCCCAACAGCAACAACACCAACATCAACGACGGCAACAGCAATACACGCCTCTTGCCGTATCGGATGCGGCCAGCAATGCCAGCTTCAGTTCCGCATCGGTCGCCGGCTCCATACAGGTAAGTCCAGCCAACCGACTCTTCACCCCTAGACATAGCACCAACCCTGAGTTACCAACCTCAGTCCCCAGCATAGCTTGTATACCCAAAAACCAAGACAAAAACTCAAAACTTCAACTGAAACTCGCATTAAACCAAAAACAAAAAGTCATTAAGAACTTTTTGGTGGCTTTGACGAATTGATACCCTGTAATCAACTACAAGTGCAGGAGGTTTAGAAATGAGAAAGAATATTCATAGAAATTATGTATGTCACATCATATGTGATATGATATATAATACTAGACTGATAGATATCCAAAATTTATAGTTTTTACTATATAAAAAAATGATATTATAAAATTCAAATAAAATTAATGTTTAATTGTCCCATAAAGAATGTGATATGATGAAGTATAGAAATACTTGATTGATATATGCTAAAAGTTAAGCCCATATTTTAAGAAATAAGATAGGAAATTCTCATTAAAAGAAAGCTGAATATGGCTGAAGATTGCTGATATATTGAAAGCGCATTATGCCAACTTTTTTGTTCCTAACATTATTTATTTCAAATTATTCGGGACCATGTAACTTAAAAATACACAAAACAAACATTAAGATAAGTTTGTTAACACTTTTTGAATTGAACAGAAAATAAACTTTAAAATAAACTTGTTGCTAAGGTTTTTGGACATTCTAGTTAAACATAAAAAAATATATATAAGAGAGAGGCTTAGTATTAATTTTCTCAAGTATGCTCAAAAAGAGCAGATCAGATATTTTATTCCCACTACTCTTACAAAAGAACCAAATATATATTAAAGCCACTTGAAGCTTTAAAGCTTTTTATTTAGATCTCAAAGAGCTTTTTGTGATTTCAAAGTTTTCAATTCTACAGCACAGACATTTGAGTAATTTGAGAACATGCGAACCCCCCAAAAAGCTAGCTTTCACAGTTCTACTTATATACCCTAAGCTGAGCCGCAGACTACAGGGTATTTGTAAGTTTTGCCAACCGGTTTAACTGCCGGCACTGCTCACCATGGCTGTCTGTCTGCGTTTCTGCGTTTTGTGTTGTGTTTCTCTTGGCTTTTCGCTGTATCTGTTTCTGTTTCTGTGTCTGTATCGGTTTTTGTTTTTTTTTATTATTCTTGTTAATAAATCCTCAAAGCGCACAGAATTCCAATCGACAACGTCGACGCTGACTCATTTTGGCCACAGTGTCGATCTGCGATCTCAGGTCTCAGTAAAAAGTGAAGGCTTAAACAAACAAGAAAAAACACATTCAACTTTGATTCGTCGTCGTCGATGTCGATTTACATGGCCGGCAAAAAAAAAAAAAAAAAAAAAAAAAAAAAAAATAAAAATAAAATAAAACTCAAGAAAAACGAATGTAAAAGCAGAATGAAAAAGAAATAAGCACAGCAAACGGAAAATAATATATAAATGTATTTTTTTTCTGGCTTTTTTCTTCAGCCTTTTTTTTAACCCACGCACAGTGGTACGGAATTTTTGTGACTTTTGTATTTTTTTGTCTCTCTCTTAATTTGTTGTTTTTGGGGTGCGCTTGCAGTGTCAACACAGTCGCTGCAGGTACCACCACTAATTGAATTATGAGATTGACCTGCATTTTCGAATGTTCGTTTCGGTTTCGTTTTCGAAAATGACAAAACGGTACTTGGCGGATCACACTGATCAATTGAACATTTTCGGATGGCAATCGCATGTCTCATGCAACCAATAAGGATAATGAATGAAATCCGAAATCGCAATGAAAAACGAGTATGAAATTTATTAAATAAATTGGCAGCTGTTATACGCCTAACTGTGCTACGTACATATGTATAACAGTGAATGAAATATTTAACTGTTAAGTGAAATTCCCCATGATGATGATGATGATGATGATGATGATGATGTCATGGGAGAATGCGGTTCTCTTTTTCTCTCCTCTGCCATACATACAAATATAAATCAATATTTATTTATAGCAAATTCGTTTCACATTCACCAAAAATTCTTTATTAATAGAGAACCTTCCGTCTATCGTATTATATCGGATTGTATTGTATTGTCGAAGTCAAGGCACACCCCAGTCAAAGCTTTGGCTAATGTTTTTGAACCATTAACCTTTAATGGAATTACAAGTTGATTGTAGTACAGGGTCGCGGCATCATCATCAACAACAACAACAACAACAACGGACAATGAAAATGGATGGGTTCTACAGTATTTTTTGTCGATCGTTGATTCTAAATGCAAAATAATTTACCAAATTAACGGTACCATTATCAACAGCCAGCGATCCGATCAATCAAAGTGAATCCGATCAATTAAATGTTGCCTCGCAGCGAGCGTGCATAGAGCGAAAGAGTCGAGAGTAGAGAGTTCGTAGCCGGAGACTGAGAAAAAGAGAGAGAGAGCGCGCGCATAGACAATGGAAAATGGGTTATGAACAAACAGTAACAGTAAGAACATTGTAAAGTGAGAGAGGGAGGAAGAGAGATATAGAGAAAGAGAGAGAGAGAGAGAGAGAGCGATCACAACTATAGGAAATTGTCTGTGAATGCCTTTTTTTTCTCTTTTTAATTTTTCGTTGGCTTTTGCTTAGTCTTCTTCTTACACGCTGTGAATTGGAACAAAGCTGACCTTATCACTTGGCTATGTCTCAGTCCTCTTCTTCTTCTCCTTCTTCTAGTTCTTCTTCTTCTTCTTCATCTTCTTCTACTTTGTCGACGACTGCATGGGGGTGGGCATTGATTAATCATCGCCGACTCAGTTGTTGACGTTGTTGCCTTTTGCTTTAGTTTTCTTCCTCTTCTTTAATTTTTGCGCATGCGATTGTTGAGTTATCGATTGTTACCGATAGCTGTCAGGTTATTGAACTGCACATGTTACCATTTCTATCTCGCTCGCTCCTTAACTGTCGGTCTCTGTCTAATACGCTAATTGTTCCGTCTGCCGTTTTGGCCATGATTTAAGCTTTTGACTTTGGCCTGCAGTTTATTAGACACATTGCCACAGATGCTGGTCCAGCTACGTTTTCTGCAGGTAGGTGTATGTGCGTGTGTGTTAGCTGCATCTGCATTTCGCTTTGGCAAACGCCTTGGCCTGGCTTAGAACAAGTTTTTTGGCTGCAAATGCGTTTTTTTTTTTCTTCCTCAGCTTCGGCTTCTTCTACCACAACTACTTGTTGCGTTTTTGCATCGATTAGGCGCATTCCAAGCGTCGCCTTTATTTTCGCTGTGGGCGTGGCTGGCTGGCTGGCAGTGTCTATTTATAGCGGCAATCAAATTAATTGCGGCCACGCCCACTTTTAGCCAGGCAGACTGGCATCGCCATCGCTGACAAAACAAACTGTAATGCGGCCCACAAAATGCGGCATGACGAAGGTCGCTCTCAGCGACTATACTCTGTCTCTCTCTCTCTCTCTCTCTTTGTCTCCCTCTCTCTCTCCCTCTCTATATATATATATATTTCCTTCAGTCTGAGATGAACACGCAGATTTCCAGTGAAAAATTATATTTTGGTTTTTCACTTCATATTTTGATTACATTTGTTATTTATTTATTTTATATTACATTTTTTTCTGTCGATTCAGCCAAAACACTTGACAAAGGTAACTCTTTCCCTCTCTCTCTCTCTCTCTTTGTTACCTTCTCTCTTTCATTTACACGGCTGTAAATTTCAAGTGTTTAGCTTGAAGTTGTTTGTCGTGCGTATGTCTGCTCAGCCTCAGCCTCACCCTTCACCCTCTCTTTGCCCTATCTTCACTTCTACCACTTTTCTCTTTAAACTGTTCACTTAGCCAAGTTTTTGAGCTCTTAATAGCCGCTTCATTTCCGTGAACTGTTTACGTATTTAGTCTCGGGCTGAAAGGAAATGAGCGCATATTTTTCGCCAATGCCAGTTGCGCAATTAGGGCGTTCACTGTGTCTAAATACCCTGCAAAAATGCCAGCAAAAAAGGCATGCCAGTTATGCGGGTCATACTAAAACTCCAAAGAACCTTAGCTTAGTTGTTGTCAGAGCTACAGTCTTAATTGCTTAGAAAGAACTAAACAACACTTTAAAAAATAGCATTTTTATACTTAGTACAGTCTTAACTGGCTAAAAACAACATACTCAGCAGCAATTTTAAGCAGTGTTGGAAAAAAGGCAAGAAAAGGAAATAGAAAAAGTAGCTAGAAAAAGGCTAAAATATTATAAAATAAGGCAACTCTATTTCGGTAAACTTGGCAACCCTAACATAGTTTCGCGTTTGCTTTTGCTGAGAAACTATTTGCCAGCCGCCTGCAATTGCTTTAGAATTCCTACTCAACTTCTTCTTATCTCTATCTCCATCTCTATCGCTGTCTGTCTGTCTCTTTCCTGCTTTCTTTTGTCTTGTTTGCTATTTCAGTTTCATTTCCAATGCTCTCAAGCTCAGAGCGCGCCTCTTGAGCTCTTAACGCTCATTAGTTTTCTAAACTTTTGCCCGTCGAACTTGTTTCTCACACACGATGGCAGCTCTGCAATTAATTAATGCCAACAGAGCAGCAACAGCAGCAACCACAACCGCTAACAACAACAACAACAACAACAACAACAACAACAAGAAGTGGCAGCAACGACAACAAGCAGAACAGCAACAATGCCGCCGCCTGCCAGCGCTAAATTCTAGCCAGATTCCAGCTAAATTGTTTTGCCGCCGTCTTTGAACTTGAGCCGCCAAACCGTCGTAACTCTGCCATCTCTCTTCATATCTCACTTGTTCTGTCTCTCTCTCTCTCTCTCTCGCTCACTGTCTGCACAGCTGATCATGTCTTGTAGGCAACGTCAATGCTTTGCATTTTTTCAACAGAAATTATCACAAATAATTGCAACGCTTACAAATTGTTATTGCAAAATGGCAGGTGCATTTAGCTTGAGAGTGAGAGAGACTCAGAGTTGCTCAAGCAAAACATGAGCATAAGAAAAAAGGGACAGAGAAAAGCAAAAAAAAAAAAAATACCTAAACTTGTATGAAAATACATCAGATCTGGATACATGTGTGAACTATAATTTAGCTAGAGAAAACTAGCTTCTCTTGAGCCCATGCTTAGGATACTTTCTGATAGCTAAGAGAGATTTTAAATTTATTCTGTTATTTATACATATATAAGGATTGCCTTGTGGCTTGATTATTTTTCTCAGTGTATACCGGCATGAAGATGTGTGCAATAGCGTAAAAGTACCTAAAAACATATATCTCAAAATTCATTTATTGACTACACTTTTGAACTAGTTTTATAGGGTATCCTTAAGCATAAATTATTTATAATTAACTTCAATTAATTTATGTTCAAAGTTTTCAATACCAAGCATACTTATATTAAGTTCCTTTTGCTTAAATTTCATTTTTAGGCTAAAATGGAAAGTGTACTGTAGAGGAAATCTAGCTAAAAGTTTTAGCTTGTAATTTCCCTTTAGCTATTTTTCTAGGATATCCTTTCTATTTATATAGGATAGCTTTTAGTCTAGTTGATACCACTTATGTGGCACGCTTTTGCTTGAAGTTTGCTTTTCTATTTATAAAGGGTATATTTTAGTCACTTTTTGGCGGTTTTCTTCTTAAGTGCCCCAGGAGCTGTTGCTAGTGGTTCTGAGCCCACACGACTCCAAAATTTCACTTTTGTTTCTTGTTTTGGGGCCAGAGACAAAAGCAAGAGAAGACGACATTCAAAAAAGCAACGAAAATTTGAGGTCAAAATACAACTCGTTCCCATTACAACGAGGCGCACAACAACAACAACAACAGCCACAGCAACAATGATGGCAACAGCAACAACTTGGCTGTCGATGGCAGAGAGTTGAAAGAGGAAAAAAAAAGTGTTTTTGTTTGGAGTCCATTGAAATTCTTGAGCGGCTGCTGATGTTGTTGGCAACCGCAAATGAACTGCGTGTTGCATGTTGCCAATGGACGCATGCATATACCTGTCTCAACTGCTCTCTCCCCTCTCTTCATCACTCTTTGCTGGTAATTTAATGCCCAGTTAGAAGCAGCAGCAGCAACAATAACAACAACATTCCGGAGAGGAACGACAGCTGCCCTTGCAGAAAAATATGCAAACTTTCGATCCAGTTGCAGTTGCCACACGAAGTTGACAGACGGACAGCAGTAGACCCATGACATGATATGCCATTTTGGGGCAGCAGCATGTGGCACTGGCAGCAACAGCTGCTGTTGCACAGTCTCTCTGCCATTGATTTTGTGTGTTGTCATCGCTTGATGACTACCTCAGCAGCAGCAGCGTCAGTTGGAAGTGACCAAAGAAAAGTGAAAATCTGCGCTTTCTAATTACGCGCAACGGCAGCAGCAGCTGCCGCAATTCTTGTCTGGCGAAGCGTGCATAATTAAAGGCCGACTTGCAACATGTTGCGTTGCCTAATTATGTGGCTAATATACATACATGACCATAGAAAGTCTATAGTAAGAATAAGCAAAAGTCACAGCAGATTCTCTACACGCATCGCTGAACGCTGGGCATGCTCATGACCTTCACTACCAACAAGAGAATGTGAAAGAGAGTGAGAAAAAGCAAGAGGTACATAAGTATGTATGTCCATAGATAGTCTCAGCTAGGGAATAATGTTGGCTAAAAAACATTATCCAGCAATAAGTGGAGCTGGAAACGAGTTGGACTCGTCAGTTGGCTTCGTTGTGCTTCAGTTGATCTCGACTTGGGTTTGGTTTTGGCTTTTGGTCTTTTCGCTTCGATACTTGGAGACTTCACTAGTTGGTTGGTTGGTTGGTTTTTCGCCTTAAGTTTTGCTGTGGCACGTTGGCTATTTATTTGTTCTTGGCATGCTCCTTGGCCTGTCGTGGCCTGACCAGGGCTGCGTTGATTGCCATTGCAGCCATTGCAGGCATTTGGCCAGCGTGCTGCGTTCTTATTGCCTTGCACGCCTCAAACTTATCACTGGCCATAAATCTTGTCCCGCATACCAGAGACAGCGACAAGAGCAGGCCGGATCCACAGACATGCCACATTGCAACGCACACACACACACACACACACATGTACACATTCTAGACTGGTTGCCATACCATGACCATTACCAGTTGCAAGTTGCATGCCTCGCTTGCAACCATTCGGTTTATTAATACAGCCTCTGCTCAGCCAACGGGGTCAAGGATGCCGTCAGTTATTGCGCCCGCATATCCTGCCCTAATGAGACGCGCCCTTCAGCTTGCGCAATCCGCTGACGCATCCTTATCTCCAAAGATACCTCCCCCTCACACAGACTTCTCTTTCACTCTCCACGTTTAGTAATCTTTTGAATGCCACAAATGATTACCAATCAGGCCAAGTGGCGTTGCACCCCATTAACTCACCGAAGATTTACTTTCATTAACAACCGCCGCTGCACTTAAAGGGCCACAACTACCGGCGACGTGCCACAGCCTCAGCTGCCACTTGACAGCTCCGGCGAAAGGCATCAGCCTAGGCTCTTGCCTCTCATGCCACAGCTCAGCTCAGTAGCTGGCCATTTCGCGAAAGTGTGAAAATGTCCATCAATAAAGTGGAGTTAAGTTTTTGCATCAACAAAATATTCCCAAAACAAAGGTATCGTCAGACTTAACTTATCCCTATCCGAACATCATGAATTTTCAGAGAACTTCTCAACTTTAAACTGCCATAACTTGGCCAAAACTGAAGCAATTTTTAAAATTTTTGCAGTTCTGTGAAAAGTTTTGATATTGCTTTGAAACTGCATCAAAAATTTAGTGGTATTGGCACTTTTAAATTTTCATCCAGTTTTCGCCAATTTTCCATACTAACCCCTTGACAAAAAGTCAAAAAATATGAAAGTTTTTAAATCGAAATTTTTTATGTGTAATCGAATTCTGGCATCAAAATATGAATAAAAAAACTTTACCGAAGTTGATTTCGACAAATATTTTAGAAAATATGGCCAAATGAGTGAAAAATGGTAAAAAAATCGAAAAAAATGAAGTTTGCTCGACTTTGAGGAGTCATAACTTAACCAACACTTTTCCGAATACCAATATTTTTACTAGGTCTTTTTCCGACATACTAGTATACATAAAAAATCTTACTTCAGTAAATTTGGACGAATATTTTAGAATATAGGCCCAAAAATGTGAAAAAATTTGCTCAAAATGGCGTTTTGTGATACCTTCAAAATTTCAATCTGCCATAACTTGTCCAAAAATCAACCGATTTCCAAAATTTTTGCAGTTCTGTGAATGGTTTTGATACTGTTTTGAAACTGCATCAAAAATTATTCCGTATTGGCACTTTTGAATTTTCATCCAATTTTCGCCAATTTTCCATACTAACCCCTTGACAAAATGTCGAAAAATATGAAAGTTTTCAAATCGAAATTTTTTATGCCCAATCGATTTCTGGCATCAAAATATGAATAAAAAAACTTTACCGAAGTTGATTTCGACCAATATTTTAGAAAATATGGCCAAAAAATTGAAAAATGGTCAAAAAATCGTAAAAAATTAAGTTTGCTCGACTTTGAGGAGTCATAACATTTCCAACACTAAACCGAATACCAATATTTTTACTAGGTCTTTTTCCGACATACTAGTATACATAAAAAATCTTACTTCAGTAAATTTGGACAAATATTTTAGAATATAGGCCCAAAAATGTGAAAAAATTTGTTCAAAATGGCGTTTTGTGATACCTTCAAAATTTCAATCTGCCATAACTTGGCCAAAAATCAACCGATTTCCAAAATTTTTGCAGTTCTGTGAATGGTTTTGATACTGTTTTGAACCTGCATCAAAAATTATTCCGTATTGGCACTTTTGAATTTTCATCCAATTTTCGCCAATTTTCCCTTGACAAAAGTCAAAAAATATGAAAGTTTTCAAATCGAAATTTTTTATGCCCAATCGATTTCTGGCATCAAAATATGAATAAAAAAACTTTACCGAAGTTGATTTCGACCAATATTTTAGAAAATATGGCCAAAAAAGTGAAAAATGGTCAAAAAATCGAAAAAAATTAAGTTTGCTCGACTTTGAGGAGTCATAACTTTTCCAACACTAAACCGAATACCAATATTTTTACTAGGTCTTTTTCCGACATCTTAGTATACATAAAAAATCTTACTTCAATAAATTTGTACAAATAATTTAGAATATATGCCCAAAAATGTGAAAAAATTTGCTCAAAATGGCGTTTTCTGATACCTTCAAAATTTCAATCTGCCATAAATTGGCCAAAAATCATCCGATTTCCAAAATTTTTGCAGTTCTGTGAATGGTTTTGATACTGTTTTGAAACTGCATCAAAAATTATTCCGTATTGGCACTTTTAAATTTTCATCCAATTTTCGCCAATTTTCCATACTAACCCCTTGACAAAAAGTCAAAAAATATGAAAGTTTTCAAATCGAAATTTTTTATGCCCAATCGATTTCTGGCATCAAAATATGAATAAAAAAACTTTACCGAAGTTGATTTCGACCAATATTTTAGAAAATATGGCCAAAAAATTGAAAAATGGTCAAAAAATCGTAAAAAATTAAGTTTGCTCGACTTTGAGGAGTCATAACTTTTCCAACACTAAACCGAATACCAATATTTTTACTAGGTCTTTTTCCGACATACTAGTATACATAAAAAATCTTACTTCAGTAAATTTGGACGAATATTTTAGAATATAGGCCCAAAAATGTGAAAAAATTTGCTCAAAATGGCGTTTTGTGATACCTTCAAAATTTCAATCTGCCATAACTTGTCCAAAAATCAACCGATTTCCAAAATTTTTGCAGTTCTGTGAATGGTTTTGATACTGTTTTGAAACTGCATCAAAAATTATTCCGTATTGGCACTTTTGAATTTTCATCCAATTTTCGCCAATTTTCCATACTAACCCCTTGACAAAATGTCGAAAAATATGAAAGTTTTCAAATCGAAATTTTTTATGCCCAATCGATTTCTGGCATCAAAATATGAATAAAAAAACTTTACCGAAGTTGATTTCGACCAATATTTTAGAAAATATGGACAAAAAATTTAAAAATGGTAAAAAAAATCGAAAAAAAATGAAGTTTGCTCGACTTTGAGGAGTCATAACTTAACCAACACTTTTCCGAATACCAATATTTTTACTAGGTCTTTTTCCGACATCCTAGTATACATAAAAAATCTTACTTCAGTAAATTTGGACAAATGTTTTAGAATATATGCCCAAAAATGTGAAAAAATTTGCTCAAAATGGCGTTTTCTGATACCTTCAAAATTTCAATCTGCCATAACTTGGCCAAAAATCATCCGATTTCCAAAATTTTTGCAGTTCTGTGAATGGTTTTGATACTGTTTTGAAACTGCATCAAAAATTATTCCGTATTGGCACTTTTAAATTTTCATCCAATTTTCGCCAATTTTCCATACTAACCCCTTGACAAAAAGTCAAAAAATATGAAAGTTTTCAAATCGAAATTTTTTATGCCCAATCGATTTCTGGCATCAAAATATGAATAAAAAAACTTTACCGAAGTTGATTTCGACCAATATTTTAGAAAATATGGCCAAAAAATTGAAAAATGGTCAAAAAATCGTAAAAAATTAAGTTTGCTCGACTTTGAGGAGTCATAACTTTTCCAACACTAAACCGAATACCAATATTTTTACTAGGTCTTTTCCGACATACTAGTATACATAAAAAATCTTACTTCAGTAAATTTGGACAAATATTTTAGAATATAGGCCCAAAAATGTGAAAAAATTTGTTCAAAATGGCGTTTTGTGATACCTTCAAAATTTCAATCTGCCATAACTTGGCCAAAAATCAACCGATTTCCAAAATTTTTGCAGTTCTGTGAATGGTTTTGATACTGTTTTGAACCTGCATCAAAAATTATTCCGTATTGGCACTTTTGAATTTTCATCCAATTTTCGCCAATTTTCCCTTGACAAAAGTCAAAAAATATGAAAGTTTTCAAATCGAAATTTTTTATGCCCAATCGATTTCTGGCATCAAAATATGAATAAAAAAACTTTACCGAAGTTGATTTCGACCAATATTTTAGAAAATATGGCCAAAAAAGTGAAAAATGGTCAAAAAATCGAAAAAAATTAAGTTTGCTCGACTTTGAGGAGTCATAACTTTTCCAACACTAAACCGAATACCAATATTTTTACTAGGTCTTTTTCCGACATCATAGTATACATAAAAAATCTTACTTCAGTAAATTTGGACAAATATTTTAGAATATATGCCCAAAAATGTGAAAAAATTTGTTCAAAATGGCGTTTTCTGATACCTTCAAAATTTCAATCTGCCATAACTTGGCCAAAAATCAACCGATTTCCAAAATTTTTGCAGTTCTGTGAATGGTTTTGATACTGTTTTGAAACTGCATCAAAAATTATTCCGTATTGGCACTTTTAAATTTTCATCCAATTTTCGCCAATTTTCCATACTAACCCCTTGACAAAATGTCGAAAAATATGAAAGTTTTCAAATCGAAATTTTTTATGCCCAATCGATTTCTGGCATCAAAATATGAATAAAAAAACTTTACCGAAGTTGATTTCGACCAATATTTTAGAAAATATGGCCAAAAAAGTGAAAAATGGTCAAAAAATCTAAAAAAATTAAGTTTGCTCGACTTTGAGGAGTCATAACTTTTCCAACACTAAACCGAATACCAATATTTTTACTAGGTCTTTTTCCGACATCTTAGTATACATAAAAAATCTTACTTCAGTAAATTTGGACAAATATTTTAGAATATAGGCCCAAAAGTGTGAAAAAATTTGTTCAAAATGGCGTTTTCTGATACCTTCAAAATTTCAATCTGCCATAACTTGGCCAAAAATCAACCGATTTCCAAAATTTTTGCAGTTCTGTGAATGGTTTTGATACTGTTTTGAAACTGCATCAAAAATTATTCCGTATTGGCACTTTTAAATTTTCATCCAATTTTCGCCAATTTTCCATACTAACCCCTTGACAAAATGTCGAAAAATATGAAAGTTTTCAAATCGAAATTTTTTATGCCCAATCGATTTCTGGCATCAAAATATGAATAAAAAAACTTTATCGAAGTTGATTTCGACCAATATTTTAGAAAATATAGCCAAAAAAGTGAAAAATGGTCAAAAAATCGAAAAAAATTAAGTTTGCTCGACTTTGAGGAGTCATAACTTTTCCAACACTTTTCCGAATACCAATATTTTTACTAGGTCTTTTTCCGACATCCTAGTATACATAAAAAATCTTACTTCAGTAAATTTGGACAAATATTTTAGAATATAGGCCCAAAAATGTGAAAAAATTTGTTCAAAATGGCGTTTTCTGATACCTTCAAAATTTCAATCTGCCATAACTTGGCCAAAAATCAACCGATTTCCAAAATTTTTGCAGTTCCGTGAATGGTTTTGATACTGTTTTGATACTGTTTTGAAACTGCATCAAAAATTTAGTGGTATTGGCACTTTAAAATTTTCATCCAATTTTCGCCAATTTTCCATACTAACCCCTTGACAAAAAGTAAAAAAATATGAAAGTTTTCAAATCTAAATTTTTTATGTCCAATCGATTTCTGGCATCAAAATATGAATAAAAACCTTTACCGAAGTTGATTTCGACTAATATTTTAGAAAATACGGCCAAATGAGTGAAAAATGGCAACAAAATCGAAAAAAATGAAGTTTTCTCGACTATGAGGAGTCATAACTTAACCAACACTAAACCGAATACCAATATTTTTACTAGGTCTTTTTCCGACATCATAGTATACATAAAAAATCTTACTTCAGTAAATTTGGACAAATATTTTAGAATATATGCCCAAAAATGTGAAAAAATTTGTTCAAAATGGCGTTTTCTGATACCTTCAAAATTTCAATCTGCCATAACTTGGCCAAAAATCAACCGATTTCCAAAATTTTTGCAGTTCTGTGAATGGTTTTGATACTGTTTTGAAACTGCATCAAAAATTATTCCGTATTGGCACTTTTAAATTTTCATCCAATTTTCGCCAATTTTCCATACTAACCCCTTGACAAAATGTCGAAAAATATGAAAGTTTTCAAATCTAAATTTTTTATGTCCAATCGATTTCTGGCATCAAAATATGAATAAAAACCTTTACCAAAGTTGATTTCGACTAATATTTTAGAAAATACGGCCAAATGAGTGAAAAATGGCAACAAAATCGAAAAAAATGAAGTTTTCTCGACTATGAGTAGTCATAACTTAACCAACACTAAACCGAATACCAATATTTTTACTAGGTCTTTTTCCGACATCATAGTATACATAAAAAATCTTACTTCAGTAAATTTGGACAAATATTTTAGAATATATGCCCAAAAATGTGAAAAAATTTGTTCAAAATGGCGTTTTCTGATACCTTCAAAATTTCAATCTGCCATAACTTGGCCAAAAATCAACCGATTTCCAAAATTTTTGCAGTTCTGTGAATGGTTTTGATACTGTTTTGAAACTGCATCAAAAATTATTCCGTATTAGCACTTTTAAATTTTCATCTAATTTTCGCCAATTTTCCATACTAACCCCTTGACAAAAAGTCAAAAAATAAAAAGTTTTTAAATCGATTTCTGTCATCAAAATATGAATAAAAAAATTTACCGAAGTTGATTTGGACCAATATTTTAGAAAATTTGACCAAAAGAATGAAAACATGGTTTTGAAAGCGGAAAAGTTAACCTTCTAAACTTAGCTTGGCCACCAAACAAATCAATATTTTCCGCCATATGGGAGAAGGTCGGATATTAATTCTAAGTCGGATATGTTTTATGCAATTATATTTGCATTTGTTATTCTTAGTGAGTTCCCAGCTATAAACTGTCCCTTTGAGGAAATAGTTTTGGAAGAGCTTTTTCACTAGACTCTTAACCTACTTGGTGACAACTTTTGCTAGCACTTCCTGACAACAAAGTTGACTTTCCTGCTGAACTTTCGACAAACATTTGATGTTGTGGTTTGGAAAATAAATAAAAGTATTTAAATATTTGCAAATGTGTTTAGCAAATCGTCAACAATAATTGTTGATAGTTTTTGTAAATCATTTTTAGAAAGGTCCTAGACCTCAATTGGAATGGAAATGTTGACTAAATGCAAGTGTTAACTCAATTCTTGAGGATTTACTGCTTGTAAAAACAAAAATGAGCTTGCAAAATTTTTTTTCTTTTTCTTTTTTCGTTCGTATTTTCTTAGGTTGTTTGTTGCAATACGATTCTGTACGCTGGGCTGACAGATAGACTGTCGGTCTGATTGACTGAGTGACTGACTGACTGACTAACTGACTGACAGTCATTTCGGTTTCATGCTGTTGCCAAATTCAAAATCAAATCGCGGCACGATCGCTGAAACTGAAGTTGAAGTTGAAACTAAAAACTCTGAAGTTGAAAAGTAAAGTAAAGTTGAAGCTAAAGCTGAAGCTGAAGCTGAGTGGAGTTGGATTTGGAGGTTGAAGCTGGGGGAAGTTTGCAGATTGAAGTCTATGTTGGCCACGTTGCGGCTGACACGTTTGCTCGCATTTTGCTTGCAATTTCTTTTGCATTTTCTTTGTTTGGGGCGCGTTTTCTCGGCTCGCCATTAAAGAGTCAAATTCGTGTTGGCCATTAAAAGTCAGCGACAACAATGCAAAAACAACAACAACAACAACAAAAAACAACAACAAACGCAAATCAAAAGCGTTTGCACACAAACAGCAACAACACCAACAAAAATTTCCTCACGAAATTCTCTGCCACAGCATGATGATCATGTTCATCATGATGGTGATGAGACCAGTCCAGACGAGACCAGACCAGGAGAAACTCCAATCAGTTGCAACGACATTTCCGATTTTCAATCAATTGTTGTTGTTGTTGCAATTGTTGCAGTTGTTGCTGGCAGCTTGACACGAAAAAAACACAAAGATAAAATATGCAAAAAAAAAAATGAAATGAAAAAATTATTACAAGCCGCAGCTTTGAGTGGGAGGCCGTGAGCTTACTTGCCGCACATTCTTGTTGCACATTCCGCTAAAAATATTTTTAGCGCTTTTGTTGTTGTTGTTGCTGTTGTTGTTGTTGTAAGATCATGTGACAGCCACGACTATGTGTGTGTGTGCGTTGCAATCATAATAAAATAAAAAATTTCAAACGTAGGCGACTTGTCTGCGCCTCTACTCTCACTCTCTTTTTGTCTAGCTCTATCTCTGTTTCTCTCTCTCTCTCTCTCTCTCTTTCTGTCTCTCTCTGTCTGTTTCTCTTATCAGTGGGCAAATAATTCGCCACGCTAGTTGTCGGCGAATTGAAATTGAAATTTGTGTTGTCGTCGCTGACACTTTTGACCCGGCTAACAGACAGCGACGGTCGTCTGGTGAGTCAGCGTCATGCTGACGTCGCCGTCGCCGTCGCTGTCATATCAATTATCTAGTATTTTTTTTTTAAATACCAAAGTCAGAAGCTTAAACTGACTAATGTGACTTATAATGGCTTGGCCATGACCGCAACCCCCCCACAACAAATTCAAATAAATATAAAAATAATTTGAAAATTAAAAATAAAAACTATACAAACTATGCATTAATTATAATTTATTTAGAATTCCAAGTACTTTTTTGTGAATGAATTAAGTTTTTGGCAATGCAAACACGTTCGTTAGTTGCAATTGACTGCAGATTACGCATACGCCACGTCTGCCCCATGCGCTAGACTCTTATTTATGGCACTACCTCTCCCTCTCTCTCTGTTTCTTTCTCTTTTCTCTCTCTCTCTCTCTCTCTCTCTCTCTCTCTCTCTCACTCTCTCTGCCTCTCTCAGTGTGAGTCTTTCTCTGTTTATAGCTTAGCCGTAGGGCTTATGGTTTAGCACTCCATCAAGTGATTTATATACAATCGAGTGAAACGAGCGAGAACATTAAGAAGCATCAAGACTGAAAAACTGAAAAACGCGAATGGCCAACGGCACGCCAGCTGCCTCTCTGTCTGTCTGTCTCTCTGTTTGGCTGTCTGTCCCACCAGAGCTGTTGTTGACCCACTGCACCACTTTTAATACCAAAACTCCACAGCTGTGTATCATTGATTTATGGTGCGATGGCTCTTAGTTTGTTGCTCATCTGTAGCCAAATTTCACATGGAGAGCGCAGTTGGTCTATAATTACATAGGGCCCCAAACATTAGAGAAGTTCCAGTTTGAATTGGAATTGGTATTGAAGTTTCTCTAGGAACATGCAGAGTAAAGTCAAGTCAGGCAAAAGGGCTGCCCGTGGGACAGTTGCTGATTTAAATTCGTGTTAGAGAGACAAAATAATTACGGCAATTGGCCAAAAACAGAGATAAAAAAATAAAAACAAAAAAAATTCAACAGAAGAGACGAGAAGAAAAGAAAAACGAAACTGACGGGCACGATGTAGTTTGGACTGTGAATGAATGTGTTCGATTTGCGTCTTGGGAACGTTAAGACCATTAAAATTCTTGAGCATTTGCTGGGGCTGCAAACGATGCGCCCTAAGGCCAAAAACAAAAAATACGCGCAACTTGATTAGGCCACAAAACTACCAGTTCCTCACCCCTCCACCGTAAGCAGTTGACCCACAAAATAAAATTACCAAAAAAAAAAAAAATAATAGTTAAAAAATATACTGCAATTCAACTAGATATAAATCCCTCTCACTGCATGTCTCTCCCTCCCTCTCATTGTCAGTCTTGTCATTTGTTTGTTATTATTATAATTTATTTATTGTTGGCAATAATCATTCTTTGGCGCCAAAGTAAAATACAAAAATACAATCAACAGCTGCTGCCCACAACGCCTCCGTCGACTGTCTGCAGTCTTGTCTCTAATCTGGCCCAAGTCTTGACTTGACTTGACTTGGCTTGAGTTGACTTGGCTCGGATCGACGCCAGTCAAGTGGCGTTTTCGGAGGCTTGGTTTGTGGTAATATTATTGCTTTTGCATAAGTATTTACAATTCGATTTGGTTTGCTTTGCTTTGCTTTAGCATTCAACAAATATCAAGTATACGCAGCGAGGGCTGCCACAATATTGAATTTGAATTTTCTTGAAATTTGATTGAAACGAACCGACATAACTTATAAGCTTATAAATGAGTCAAGTTAGTAGTATTATGGCATTATTGAAAATGATTCACAATTATTTTTGCATAATAAGGCAACCGCACATAAAACTTTTAGATTTATGTCTAATATTATTATTAGTGAATGCAGCCCTGGTGCGGATAATCAGTCAGCGAGCAACGTTCGTTACTTAATCCGGCTTATTACGGACGCTTCGTTTTGCCAAGTTTTGTTTTTTTTTTTTTTGTATTTTTGGCCAACAACTATCGTCCAGACTTTTGTTTCAACTGCACTCGAGAGCCATAATAATAATTTTCACTTAATTATCTAATGAGCAGAGCGAGCCACAAAAGCAAACAATAATGCTATGATCATTGGCCCGCAAATGAACTACTGTGCATATATATATATATATCTATATATATTTTTGATTTTGCACGTAACAATTATGCGATCATTTGCAAGCTGATCTCTGCGATTCGCTGAGGGAGCTGCTCAGATGTGGACATAGCTAATGATTAAATTGTTTGCCGATTTTCGGTGAAATTATCTTTTGTTTTTCTGTTTGGTATTGCCAATATTACGTATACGCCGCGTTATGCAAGCCCACTAATGATATACATATGCACAAAACCAATTTGATGATTTTTCAAAATTTTCTCTCTTCTTTTCCTATCGATCTTCTTACAGGATGAAGCACCACAGCAAACACACAAACATTTGCAGCAACAGCAATCCCTACAGCATTTGGATCAATGTGGTTTAACACAGGCTGGCTTGGAGGAATACAATATCAGGTCTTCCTCGTACTACGATCAGACGACATTCCATCACCAGAAGCAGGCTTCGTATGCCCAATCCGAGGGCTATCACAGCTATGTGTCCAGCTCGGATTCCACTTCAGCCACGCCATTCCTCGACAAGTAAGTGCTATGAGAGAGAAAACGTGTCTCTCAATGGCCACAATTATGCTTATACATTTTTTTTTATTTATAATTATTATTTTTTTTTTATTACACAAAAAGTGATTAAAAATGATTCTTGGTAAAAAGCAAGTAACAAATGTTGTTGAGCCATAAAAACAAAAATGAAATGAAAAGAAAAAAAAAACTAGCTTAACTTTCAAGGTCTTCTGGCAATGCGGCAAAAACTCGACGTGGTGGTGGCTCTATTGTCAGTACGGCTCTTGTTATGAACTTGCCACCGCCAAATTGCTTGAAGAGAGTTTCGAGATACTTATACTCTCATATTCATTTGTTGTACTGGTACTCACACTCATACTCATACTAATACTCATACCCATACTCATACTTGTAGTCATACTCATACTCATACTAATACTCATACCCATACTCATACTCATACTCATACTCATACTCATACTCGTACTCATACTCGTACTCATACTCGTAATTGTACTTGTACTTGTTGCTCATGTCATGTCTATCGCCATCGAAATGCGATTTTGAAGGCTAAGCCGAAATTCAAGTAATTACGGCTTCATGCCAACATATTGTCTCTTTCCATCTTTGTCACACTATATTGTTGTCTCCATCTATCCATAACTCTACGTCTGTCTGCCACGGCTTAGAAGAAGGAAATGCCATGACAACGTCAATTTACAAGCAACAACAAACAAAAATCTTCCATTTTTCTTTTGCTTAAAGCACGCTTATTGCTATTTTTATAAACTCAACGACGCCGCACGCAATGATATGCCAAATTTGTTGCCACGTACCCAACGCATAGAGGGTATATAAGTAGCATAACAAAATAAAATTTAAAAAAAAACAACTATCTGAGACTAAAATACTTATTATATGCTAGAAAAGTATTTAATAATTATTTAAAAATTATTTAATTATAATAAAAAAAAAAATTATGGCAAAATATTTGAAAATAAATTTAGAAAATCGGAAGATTTTTCATGAAGTTAGAGGATAGTCTAATATAAAAAAATATTAACAGGGATTTTTGTAGTTGATCTTATCTCATTGTTAATTATTTACTAAAAAATCTACTTTTCTATTGTCGAACAACCCATATTTACATATACACAACTGGCCATAAAAATAAGTACACCGATTGTAATACTTTGCTTCCCCATCTCACTTTCCCTTTGTAGACTGCGCCAGGAGAGTGATCTGCTCTCCCGCCAATCTCATCACTGGTCTGAGAATGACCTGTCGTCCGTTTGCAGCAATTCGGTGGCACCTTCACCCATTCCACTGCTGGCGCGTCAATGCAGCAGCCGCAGCAGCAGCGGTGGCAACATCAGCAGCAGCGCCAGCAGCTGCAACAGCCAGCAACAGTCGCTGCATCATCATCATCATCACCACAGCAATGGCAACAATCACAGCCCCAACAGCATCAGCAACAACAACAACAACAATAACAACACTAACAACAACAGCTCGGAGAGCACCTCATCCACGGAAACCCTGAAATGGTTGGGCTCCATGAGCGACATATCCGAGGCAAGCCATGCGACGGGTTATAGTGCCATTGCCGAATCGGGTAAGTTAACCGAAATATTATATGTATTAATATATCTCAAGTGAACATAGTTGAGAATTATTTTTGGATTGCTACTGGCAAAATTCGGTGAAAGTCACGGAAGAAGAAGATCGAAATGAAGAAACTTAAAACTTGAGGAAGTGGTTTCTGTTGATTTAACTTAAGAAATCGGTTTAGAAGCTTTTTTCTAGAATATTGCAACTATTTAAATATGAAAGCTATAAATAAATTATTAATCGAAATTTGGTTTAGGAATATTAATATTCTTTAGAAAATTGATACTATATGCCTTAAGGAATCTTAAAAATAAAAAATTAAATCTTTTTTCAATGTTTTTATATAAGTATAAATATGGCATTATCTAGGATAATAAAAATTCCTTAAGATATATTTGAGTGTTAGTTTTCGAATTTTATTAGAATTAGCTAAATTTACTAAATAGATACGAAAAATGTTGGGTTTTAAGAGTTTTTAAAATTCCAGTATACAAATTTTTCTAAAAATGTTTCCAATACAATAATAATAATAAAGCGTTCGGAAGCAAATTACCTAAAGTTCCAGGAATAATATACAAAATTTTTATAATTTATTTAAAATAAGTCACGGATTATTCCCTCTGATATTTTCTTAAGGTTCTCTAATTAACTAGTATAAAACTCAGAAAAGTCTTAAAATTTAACGAGCTGCCAATTCAAATGTTGTTCCATACATGACTCGAAGTAACCCTAGTTCAAGCGTGACTTAGAGTCGTTATTGCCTAGTTAGAAGCCTTCTAAACTAGTTGCAATAAATAAATATTTCGGCGATTGTAACACATACCTAAAGATCGAGGGTAGCCAGGAGAGAGGAACGGGAGACACATGGAGACAGATCTACAAATCGAACATGGTGGGCCACTCACATAAACAACAACCACGACGACGACGACGACGTGGGGGCGACCTTGGGTCAACGTTGCTTGTTGTGGCCCCCAATCGACCCACTTTTACCTCCACAGCAATAACTCCTGGCTGCGCCTTAAGCGAACATTCGAAAAGACAAAAAAAAAAATAGAAAAAATTGAAAAAAAATTAAAAAAAAATTTTTAAATATTTTTGAAAAATTTGTAATAATTTTTTTTTTTGTATTTTTTTGATTTTCCCCTTCATAGTCTCCTCCTCGCAGCTGATTGTGCATAGTTCGAGGGTGTTGACGCCCAAGCGGCATCAGAGCGAGAGCGTGCTCTACCTGCATGACAACGAGCTGACCACATCCTCATCCTCCACAGCAGCCACCACCACATCCGTGAGCAGCACGGCAATCAATAGCATTAAGCAACAGCAACAGCAGGCGCAGATCTCGGAGGATGATGTTGTGCAGCCACTGCGCGTGCAGCATCGTCATAGTCCCAGCTATCCGCCGGTGCACACGACCATGGCGCTGCATCGCTTCCAGCAACAGCAGCAGTTGTCCAGCAACTACAAGTTGTCGTTGCCGGAACTGGAGACGCCGCCAGAGCATGAAACACGCAGTCTGCGGGGTCAGTCCCAGTCCACGGGAGATCTACAGCAGCATCAGCACCAGCAGCAGCTGCATCGTCCTGCCCAGAAGCACAAGTCCAGCATATCGGTGACCATCTCCAGCAGCGAAGCGGTGGTCACAATAGCACCACAACCGCCGCCCAGCAAACCACAGTTGAGCAAACTGGAGCTGCTCAGCTGCAGTGCACCCAATATGGCAGCAGCAGCAGCGGATCAATCGCCGCCAGCAGCCTCCATAAATGATTCCTATCGCAGCAACCATCGACTATTCCCGGTGAGCACCTACACGGAACCGGTGCACAGCAACACCTCGCAGTATGTGCAGCATCCGAAGCCACAATTCAGCGCCAATCTGCACAAGTCCGCCAAGTAAGTAGAGACTACCCCATGGTTATTCCAACTAATCTTCTACATATGTAATTCCCTGGCAGATTACCTGTGATAACGCCCGGAGGAGCTGCGGTTCAGCCCGCCTGGCACTCGGTGGCGGAACGCATCAATGACTTTGAGCGCTCCCAGCTGGTGGATCCGGCGACAGCAGCCAAGTTCGCCTATCTGGAGCCCAGTAAGACGCATCGACTGTCCAATCCGGCACTGAAGGCGCTCCAGAAGAATGCGGTGCAATCGTATGTGGAGCGTCAGCAGCAGCAGGCCCAGAAGGAGGAGCAACAGCTGCTGCGCCCCCAGTCCCTGGGACATGGCTATCAGGCGGCATTGCCGCAAGTGGAACGCAAATCCTTGCCCAACAATCTGAGTCCGCTGATGGTGGGCATACCATCGAGTGGTGCCGGCAGCACCAGCAGCAGCAGCAACTCCGGCAGCAGCTCTCCGACTCCGCCACCGCCACCACCGCGTTCCCGTTCGCTGCTGCCCAATCTGCTGCGACGCTCCAGCTCCGCCTCGGACTATGCCGAGTTCCGGGAGCAGCATCAGCAGCAGGTGATGTCGAAGCCACTGCCTAGCATACGCAACATCAGCAGCGCCGAGAAGTTGTCCTTCAATGACTGTGGCATGCCACCGCCGCCGCCACCGCCACGTGGTCGTGTCGCACTGCCCACGCGACGCACTTCCTCCGCCACGGAGTATGCGCCCATGCGGGAGAAGCTGCTGCTGCAACAGGCCGCTGCTCTGGCGCATCAGCAGCATCATCCGCAGCAGCATCGGCCAGTGCATGGTCATGGTCACGCCCATCCGCACGCCCACGGTCACTATCATATGCAGGCGGCGCCGGAGCGTCCTCCCGAGCGTCCACCGAAGCATCCACATTTGCGTGTGCCGTCACCGGAGTTGCCACCGCCACCGCTTGGTGGCGAACTGGACACCAGCTACACGTTCGACGAGCCACTGCCGCCGCCACCGCCACCGGAACTGCTGCAACCGCGTCCGCCACCATCGCCCAATCGACGCAACAGCTTTGCGGGCGCATCCATGCGACGTGGCGCTGCCTACGCAACGCCACCGACGCCAACATCTCCAACGATCCCAACGATCCCAACGATGCCAACGACTCCAACAACGACGACGCTGGCGCCAAAGGTGCCGCCGCAGGTGCCCAAGAAACCGACAAGTTTGCGGCAGGTGAGTCTATGCCACATGCAACTCACAGTCTCTCGTTGACTCACAATGTTTCTTTTCTCTCCCACTTGCAACAACAGCAACAGCATCAGCAGCAGCAGCAGCTGCTGCCACAGCATAAGCAGCAACAGCAACAGCTGTCGAATGGCGCCGTCAAGCCCACAAATCTGACTACGAACAGCCGTAAGCGTCCGCACAATACGCCGCCCATCCTGGAGAGCGGCGCTGCCACAACGGCTGCGGTTGCCACTGCTGTTGCACCACCACCGCTGATGCCGCGTGCGCGTCCCACGCATGCTGACAGCGTTATTGCCAGCAATCTGGAGAGCAATCAACAGAAACGGTGAGTGCAACACACATGAAATTTTTTTGTTATTTGTATTTGCATCAATCATACGCCCCATGTTCCCTGCCACATGCTGCACTTACTCTCATATGTGCCACATTTACTTTGAGCAAACATATTTTGTCTTTCATAACTTATGCATCTTATTGGGAAATTTTAATTGAGGCCAACTAAAAGCTCCTTAATGCTATTGTAAAAGTCTAAGCTTTAAATTGAGAAAGCTCTTGATAAAAGCTTATCATTTCATAGAATTCTATACCGCCTTCAACTCATTGTGTTAAGAAAACAGTGAATATACAAAAGCTCTTCTTAAAAGCTTCACTTTCAATCGAACCCTTCATTATCTTCGAGTCGTTCTGATAGATCAAGCTCATTTTCAAAAGCTCTACTTGAAAGTTTAACTTTTGATTGACATCTTTATTCTCGTCGAGCCATGCTGATTGATAATAAGTGCATTTACAAAAGCTCTACATGGAAGCTTCACTTTTTTTAAGTTACTTATGTCGCCTAGCGTTTATTGCGATAACCCCAGAAGTGTACATATAAAAGCTCTTTATAAAAGCTTCACTTTTTAAAAATGTCAATATTTTCTTTATCTTATTGTGAATTCATTGTAATACTCCAAGAAATAAAGGCTTTAAATTCTATTTTATTAAAAAAATTGAGCTCAAATTTTGTGGATTAATCAGAATTACGCTTTAAATAGCAAAAAGGTATTCAAAAACTTCTGATGATTTCCGCTCTAGCTATGCTCTCTCTACCAATTTTGACATTCTCTCCCAATTCCTTTAAAAAAGTTCTTCAGCGCTCTCCATCAACCTGGCCAATTAACATGCTTTAAGCCCATAGCCTCTTAGCCAACAATAGAATATTTCTGCCAAAATCACTGCTTATAATAGCCTTAATTAACGGGCACGTCAAATGCCTTGAGAACTTGGCCAAAATAAAAACGACTCGCGAAACTATTTCGGCAATGGTGGATTAAGGCAGCTTAAAGCTTTAAGCGGTTTAGGACTGGGCCATGACGCACCTATAGCCGCAATTGTTCTTGACCTTATCGAATCCAATTAAGTTTTCAAAGTGCAACATGTTGCGTGGCACAGTAGCAGCGGAAAGACCAACAGCAATAACAACAGCGTAAGCTTCACTGATCACTGATCACTGAGCTTGAGTTCATTGAGTCTGAATGGCTAATAAGCTGCTTCCTTTCGGGCCAAGTTTAGACGTCAATCAGCTGTCGCCTAATGCTTGCGCCAACCGTCTAATTGGATTATGAAATCAGACGAAACGAGACGAGACGAGGCAACTTAAAACGAGTTGGACTTTCGCTTTTAGTTGGCCATTGTGGGTGACCCAATAAGAGTTATAGACGATATATAAGCCATTCAATGGGCTAATGGCCAAAATGCCGCACCTGAGTGTCAACAGAGCTCCTGTGGCATGCAACGACGTGTGGGCCGCATTTTGCGACGAGGGGGTTCAGTTCTTTTGTGTGTTTCTGATTGTGTGGTAAAAGCAAAGCGAATTGTAATCGAAATCGAAATCAAAAATTGAAATTGAAATTGAAATTTATCTAGCAGTAAATACAGAAAAGATAGAGAAAGATAGATGAAGAGAGAGAGAGAGAGAGAGAGAGAGGGAGGGATGCTGACATTGATAGATGAACGCTGTTGGGTTCATTAGCGCGCAGTCTTTTTGCAGGCACTGTATGTATGTACTGGGTGCGGGCATTAGATAACTAAACCAAGTAGAGCAGCTACAACATATTGTTGTTGTTGTTGTTATATTGTTGTTGTTGTTGTATTGTTGTTGTTGTGGCATGCACAATAATTTTGTGCTGCGCTGCCTGTCATGTTTTGTTTGTGGTGTCTGTGACACCGGGCGCAGACCTTTGTGGCACGATTTGTTGCAGCACATCCAACAGCACGAGACAAATATTGACACAATTTGTGGCAAGTCTCTCTTTCTCTCTATGTTTTTTTATTATTATTTAGCGGGGGCTTGCCACAACTCCAACTTCTACTCTAGCTGCTGCTGCTGCTGCTGCTATCTGCTTAGCTATATCTGTGCAACATGAGGCGAGTTCAAATGCCGTTTAAGCTACGAACGTGCCTCATTTGCATTTTGAAAGTTTTTTTTTTGTTTGCCTGCCGCTCGTGCAGAAATTGGAGCAAAGGGCAATCGCATTTCCTCGCCATTTTTCCTGCCACCTGCGCAGACACAAACAGACAGCCCAAGAGACCGAGGAACAGTTGGATGTTAACGTTAATCACAGCTTTGGCTGACAGCCTCCGTCACTTTTGGCCCGCTTTTTTTCTGTATTTCTTTTTTTTTTTTTTTTGGTTGTGGTCATTAATTGGCAAAAACACCTACGGCGTCCCTCGCTGGCCTCTCGAGGTGTGTCACTTCATTGTGGCTGGGGCGGTGTTGAGGCCATGTGTTCTCGACAGGCGCTAATTATCGCCTGGCGTGCGCCAGCGGGCTGTGCCCCAGCCATCAAACACCATTTGAATTAATTTCCCGAAAAGTGTTTTTCTAGGTGCATGTTTGTGGGCCAGCAACTATGCCGCATAGCGTATTATTTTCAAATTAAGCGACGATTGCGCACACGCGGCGTATACGAAATAAATCACTCATGCGCCGTGTACAACGGCGACGGCGACTCGAAAAATAACTTCAATTGCGCGCAGACAATTCAATTTGCGCTAGACACTCGCAAGACAGACAGACAATCAAAAGCGATGCAGTCGCCTTAATTAGCGAGACCCAAAAAATACCAAAAAAAGATACAAAAAAATAGTTAAGAAAAAAATTGAGAAAAACTTGAACAACAATGAGAAACCGACGCTGTCTGTGACGTCGTCGTCGTGCACAACATTTAACAAAGTGCTTGCCATAATTTTGGCGCTATCGCCCGCTAAATATCGACAGCAATGATCGATTGAACTTTGCCTGAGAATATCGTATATTTACTCGCTGTCTGTCTCTATTGCGAAATATCTACGTATGTCTGCCAGTCTGTGTGTCTATCTGTCTGTCTGTCTGTCTATCCACAATCGCAGGCACACAAAAGGCGATTGCATTTTACTGCACTTTATTTTTATGGTCAACGCCAAGTTTCGAACCTCTCAAAAGTCTCTCAACTAATTTCATATACTGCAAATCGTACAAACATATGTATATTCCAAATTGATTTGTGTTTTACTGTCAGGCAGCACGCAATTGTTGTTATTTTTAACGATGCTCCTTTTTTTAAAAATTCAATAAATAATTACTTTGTTCTAGCCGCCAAATTAATCAATCTAGCCTATAAAAATGCAAATGAAATAACGCAATCTAAGCTACCACAATTGTTAAACTTTTTTCAAGTATATATTCAAAATTATTATTAAAATTAATGGGCAAAATTTATCGAGTAATAAATTTTGAATCAAAATAAGGGATAATCGTAATGTGGCGCCATCAAGTGCTTGCGGCGAATATTGTAAGTAAAGCCAAAACTTTTCACTGCCTACTTATGGGCTTTTGCTGAATTCTTTAAAAGTATGCTACAAAATTTGCTACTATTGCGTTGTCAGTCTAACAAAGACGACAAAACGGAACCAAACAATGACTAACTTTGCGGGCCAAAGAGCCGTACGGTTGTAAATTTAATCAGGCCCAACAAACGATCTATCAGTAAATAGGAAAACAAAGTGAACTGACCAGTGAACTTAATTTTGGTCTGCGCCGTCATGAAAATATCACAGCTGATAAGGCTAATAGCAACATTTGAAGTGAATTCAGGAAATTATAGATTCATTTGCTAAAAATATATACAAATCATTGCGAATGATTTAAAAAATTGTGATAAAGGCAGACTAACAACTATCAATTTATTGCAGTGTAGAAGAGTATCTCGCTCTCAATTCGCCTGTTATGCTTGCAGTCACTGTCAGCTGAGATACAAACGCAGATACTGAGAAAGAGAGTGTGAGAGAGAGAGAGAAAAAATGCAAGCAACAACAATGACAGAGTTATTTGCAGATGCTGCTGCTACTTTAACACCAACACACTCTCACTTTTCGTAACGTTGTCGGAGCTACGCTTGCGTACACTTTAGCTGCTCTCTCTCTCTCTTTTCAAACAACTCAGGTGCTTATGCCGTGGCTGCGCTCTCACTACACTATGTCAGACAGGGGGCTCTCTCGCTCTCTGCTTGTCTGCTTGTGCCGGCTGCTTGCTTTGCTGCTGCTGCTGTCGCTGTCGCTGTCACCGTTGCTGTCATTCGTACAATTGTGTTCGCAACTTCAAACGAGTGA
Source organism: Drosophila quadrilineata (assembly GCA_018150725.1). Lineage (NCBI taxonomy): Eukaryota > Metazoa > Arthropoda > Insecta > Diptera > Drosophilidae > Drosophila > Drosophila quadrilineata. The sequence continues at coordinate 6,282,095 of JAECWN010000407.1, forward strand.
GAAACACCGACGCGTGCAGACGTGCGCGCAGCTCTCTATATTTTTGTTGTACTCAAATATATCGACGTAGTGACGACGCCGACAACGAAGACGACGACGACGACGACGCGTGTGCAAATCAAATAGTTTTACCGCCTGCCCCCTTCTTCGCGCAGCTTCCCCTCTCGCCCACCGCTGCCGCAGCAATGCAAACGAATTTGTCATAACAAAACAAAACACAACAAAAAAAATACAAAAATAAATAAATAATCATAAAATAAAAGCCATGCTAAACTTTCGCCTCTTTTGCATACGTTGTATGAATCGATTGCAATTTGCCGCGTACGCACACACATACCAATAAACGAATAAGCGTGTTTATACCACCCACATACACACATACACATAAGTGCAACCCTCTCAATACGCAGAGAGAGAGAGAGAGAGCAAAAAATTGAAGAAAGAGCAAAAGTGTAGTTAAAGTGAACAAGGAAGAGCGCTTAATACACAGGGTTCAAATGTTATGCCAGCAACAACAACAACAACAACCACAAAAGTTGCATTCGATTTAACGACGGTGTGAGCAAAAAAAGAAGAAGAAGTAAACAGCAGAAATAAAAAGCGCAGCAGTTGCTGTTTTTGTTGTTAGTGCAGAAAAACGAAATTGGATTTCACAACATTGGATACCGTGGATCAGCTGAAAATGGTATTCGGCGGCAGATTTCGCTTAAGAAGGTAAAAGATATGATAAAATTTAAATTTAGCTAAAAAAAATATATATTATAAATTGACAATTACTTCTGAGTAATGCTAAGCAGGAAATTCTCGCGTTAAATTAATCAATTAATTAAAGCTAGTTTTGAAAATGAAAATGCCTCTAATAAGCAAAGCATTAGCGACAGTTTCTCATGATATTATCAGTTAATTGCACTAGTTGACTTCTTATTGTTTGTTGTTGCTGCTGCTGCCGCTGCTGCTGTTGTCGTGTCGGCGAACTTCAGTGTGACCATATTTGGCATGCTCATTGCCTGAGCAGCAGACAGAGACTGACCAGGCAACAGTTGCTAATAAGTGTTCACAGCTGTTGTTGCTGCCTGAACTGATCTTAAGAGGGAGCAGCAGCAGTAGCAACAGCAGCAGCATGTGGCATGCCACTTGCCACTTTGAAACATACGAGCATAGCAATTTCCCTTTGTAGGCGGCAGGTGCAAGAGCTGTAGAAATTAAGCAAAAGTAAAGGGAAAGAAAACAGCAACAAGAGAAAAAAAGTGAGCGAGATTAAGAAAAGAAAAGAAACCTGCCGCACGTTTCCTGCCTGACAATCAAATTGCCTGAGAGCATAAATTTTGCAACCTTTTTGTCGAGAGACACGCGCCGCATAAATTCCCAACTGATTTATACGTTGCTGCTGCTTGCGAATGTGCAACAAACACACACATACATATACAAATATATACATATATGTATATTTAGTTACTATCATGTGTTTTTGTATGAGAGCGTGCTATAGGAACTAGCATTTATTTATCAGCATTGGCAGATCTTATCGATTTTTCTTCGAGTTGGCCCAATAACAAAGACGCTCCTTTGTTTAGCTCTGGTAAACTGGCCTAAACCGGTTCTGGACAGGATTGTCGGGGTAACAACATGCGGTCACCCTTAGAACGACACACCCCCTCACAGTTGAAGTCACCCCCGGAGGATTCACTTGGAAACCTGCACGAAAACAGTAGGGGTCCTCAAAAGGAACCTGCGCAGCTATGTAACGCGACAGAAGCTGAGAGCTATGACGCAGGCTGGCAGCTATGACTTAGGCAAGCCAAACAAAAGCTGGTTGCTAGCTGTCCCTCTTCATTGAATGTATTACGAAAAGCCCTTAAATTACTACGTAAATTCAATGAAATTTTTGTTGCTAAATATAACAAACAAATGAATTGAGCACAAGTACAATGCCAAGTCGCAGCTCAATTAAACATAAACTAGATTAATTACAGCGTCAGCTAATGGAAAGCAAGCCCAAAAATAAAACACCCCTCACTAAGTGGGGGAAGAGTTTTTTTTCTGCTTTTTACAAAAACAAACATCAAAGCAGAAATTAATTTGCTTGCGTTTACTAAAAAAAAAAAAAAATCGTCGCTTCTGTTTTTTATTGAGGCTCAGCACGAAATTTCAACATAAATGAAATGAGAAATGAACGAAAACGCTAAAGAATTTTGCTGTTTATAGAGAAATGTTAACGAACCGCATAAACAAATAATCAATAAGCGAAAGAAAAAAATTTGAGAAAAAAACCAAAATCAGAATGAAACCAAAGTGAAGCAAAAGAATTGCCGAGTGACGATTTCTGATGTAAATGAAATCAAATTGTGGCAATAGAATTTTGGTTTACGACTTTAGGGCATAGGATATGGCGTATATATATCGGGTGAAATTGGTCTGACCTTCGCTACAGCGTCAAACGGAAACAATTTGAAAATTTTGTATTGATTTCGTAGGGCCCAACAATGTTTATTATTTGTTTTCTTGGCCACACACTAAACAAATCAAACAATAAACGTTTATTGTGCTAAAGCATTTTACATGGCCAATCGATTCGACATGCAACATAGCTATGTTGCAAGTGCTCAACTTGCAGATACCCTAGTAATAAATTTGTGCCCAACATAAAAATTAATAAATATTTTAAAACTATTATAAATATGTATCTCAACTCATTTTATAGGCTATGTGCTATATAAAGTATATACCCCATTCTCGACTCAATTACAGGGTATATAAAATTGTAACGATACGTTTGTCTGTCGATCTCTGAGGTTTCGTCGAAATGTGAAAATGTCAAGACTTTTCAATTAGCGCCTTTTAACGGCTGCTCTATAAAATTGCCGAGTTCTGTTTTTGAAGAACTCTCACGCAGTTATGGCAAAATATCTATATATGCATATACATATATATATATATAAGTATGTATATATCTATATAGCAACTGTGGCAATTTGTTTAAACGGGTTTTCATTTTTTTGCGTATCGGTTTTTTATTTTTTTGCGGCATGCCAAAAATGTAGACAGAAAACATATCATATCAACACTTGAGCAAATATATATCATTAACATGCATTTCAATTGAACAAAATATACACATATACTATATATATATATATACGTTCGATTTCAACAAACGCACGACACGCGGCAATTATTCAGTCTTAATTAAAATACACAACAACAAAAAATTAATAAAATAAAATAAAAAAAAAACTTCCATTTCTTTAATCAACGCCTGACAAATTGACAATTGAAGCGCTTCATTTAAATATGTACCCGTAATCGTTTTGTTTTTAATTCTTCGTTTTTTTTTTTATAAATTTGTTAAAAAAGGCAATTTCCAGAGTTGCGGAAATTAACGAAAGAAAAAACATACAAATAAGCTGCAAACAATTTCAATTAAAATCAAAATGTTTTCATAAAATTATTTGCTAAATTTGGAAGCTGCATTTAAATGTCATTTTAACTCTTTTTTATGATTCAATTCAAATTGTAAACAATTTGTTTTATACACATCCATATCAAAGTGTTTTCGCGCAGTGTAGCGCTGTTAACTAACAGCTGTTAACTAACAGCGAGTTCATTAGACCCAGTTTTAATGTTATCGAAAATTTGTTAAACATGTCGCAGCGAGATATTTGTTATTGTTGTTGCCTTGCTCCGACTGTTTTTCAATTAATCAATCAATCAATGGTGATTGTTGTTGCTCTTGTTGTATTATGATAATTAGCTCAACGCGTCATAAAAAAAACACACACCGCATGAAACTCATGAAGTTCTCCAACAACCACCTAAGACACTCTACCTGTCACTGCGCCCCGCCCACTTCTTGACCGACCGCCCCCCCCCCCCCTCATGCCGATGCTTAATCAGTATTGCCCATGTTTGGGTTATGGGTGTACGTGTTAGGTTCTGGATTATCCATGCTACCCCCATGGGAGTCATTGTACCCATTGCCGGGAAGCATGCGATATGCAAATGACGCTCGAGAACAGAGCTCCAGTTGGAATATTGTCACTCCAGTAACTATAGAACCCCCATCCATATACTCAGGTGAGCTGAACCCAAGCTGAACTCATGCCAGAGGCAGAGAGAGAGAGAGAAAGAGAGAGTGAGGGAGAGAGAGAGAGACAAGTTGAAACAAAGCCACAGTTATGTTTACTCGCACTTTACACAGTTGCTTCCTATAGTCCATATATCATTGCATTCTAATTGTAATTTGTTTCTTTTGTTATGCTCCATATTTACGTAGTTACTTTCCCAACTTTATCTGAAAGTGAACGGCGCAGAGAATACACAAAAGAGAACCCAGAGAGAAAGAGAAACAGACATAGAGAGGGAGATAGATATAGATGAGCAGTCAGCGAACCATCAACTCTCATGCTCATAATCGTATATAGTACATATAATATTCTGTATATCTGTAGTATAGCCCCCGGGGGGATTACGTCGAGTTCATTATTCATGCATTATTCTAAAAAAAAAAAAAAAAAATTGAGTGCAGTGACAAAAAAAAGAGAAAGATATTTACTTAAATAGAGCAAAAGTTAAACGAATTTTGAATGCGCTTTTGATAATAGATAACAACTCAAAATAATTAGAGCAAAACTTAAGAATTAGAAAAATAAGAAATATATATAGAATATATATAGAAGACCTTTAGCTTGAAAAAAGACGGCAGAAAACCTTAAAATTAGCAGAATGGGACTTAGGAACCCCTAAAATGACTTTCAATATTTTGCTTAATTATACTCAAAAAATTGCGAGAACATTTTTTTAAAGTACTGCCATAACTATCATTATAAAATAATGTTGATACTGTTTTATAGGTATTTTCTTTAAAATTTTAAATATTCCCTGATATTTAAAAATATATTATTTTTGAAAACTTTTCTCAAGTTGATTTTTTCGTTGCAAATTCCTCAAATTTTGCTTCAACTTTCCTATACATAAATCATAAATATCATTAATAGCCTGGAATATCCCCAAATTTCTAATTTATGAAATGGAATAATAAACTTGGGGCTATAAAAACTTGAGAACAGAATCATATCACGATCATAAAAAACAACAGTCAACATCAAGATACATTGTATTTACTATATTTTTTTTTTATTTTCTTTTTTTTTTTTTGAGCTATAAATCTTGAGATTTCAAAAATAAATATTAAATGCTAATTAAATACGAACTTTAAGCGAGTTACATTGAAATACATTTGTAGAGCTGGGCCAAGAAGTCATATTTGTAGATGGATTTGTGTATCTGTAAGATACAAATGTATCTGCTGTTGTAACTGTGTATCGTTGATGATGTTGTTGTTGTTGTTGTTGTGTAAGAGTGTCTCTACCCACATGCCCGTAGGGTCTCATGGCTGCAGATTGTAATTACAGCAAACGGTTTTTTTTTTTTTGTATATATTCTATATACATGCATACATAAGTATAGATAAAGTTGCGGTGCCCAAGCCTCAGTGGCCTCCAGCACCTGCCACAACAACAACAGCAACAATAACAACATGTGGCAGTGGAAGCGGCAAGTTCAAGTCGAGCGGGCAGGCAAAGTACCGCAAAAGTTAAACAAATGTAGCAACAGCAACAGTGACAGATACAGATACAGAAATAGCATAAGAAAAACTAAGAAATACAGAATGAAGGAGGAAGAGTTGGAAGCAGAAAAAAAAAAATAGGAAAAGAAGAAGAAGAATGAGGAAACATATAGGGGGAAACTCAAAGCGGCAGTTGGCAGGTGGCGGACAAGACAACACATTATGTCTGGCGACAACAAGATACAAAGATACAAATGTATCTTTTGGTCAAGTAGAAGGTTTTATGTGGTGTTTCTTAAACTCCGCGGCAAGGTCATGCCTCAGACAAGAACCTAAAGGTTAAGAGGAGTGAGATGGAGCTAAAGTTATGAAAAGAGAGACAGAGACAGAAAGAGAGAGATATATATAGAGTTTTAAATCTGTTTCAATTAGCTGCGAAAATTAATGAAGAAACAATGCTAAACGCTCCAGTAACCTCCGGCAATGGTGCGCAACTTCCTTTCGAGATGGCCAAGTAGACGAGTTGAAGTCGTGGCCAAAAAGCAAGCCACGCAAATCATTAAGAAATCCAAACAGAAGAAAATTTCACAAATTAACTTTATAACACGAAAATTTCTCGCACGAGCAACGCCGCACAGCCCAAAGAGACAGCGAGGGGGGATGTTGAGATACTCCTCTTGATATCAAGCCCTGTAACTGATCAACAGACAGATAGACGCATATTAATAATGATGAGCTGAAAACTGGCCAAAAGCAATATACATACATACAGTATATTGTATATGTTTTTGGCTTCCTGTATGCCAAGTTAACTGTCTCGTTTGGCTTCTGGTAACGACATATCTCATCGATATGTCTGGGGTAACGTCTGAACAAGGGGGAACAAAGCAGCAGTCGAAGAAGAAGAAGAAGCAGCAATGATATTAGGGCTGGGTCTCTTTTTTTTTTTGGTGGGTCTTGTGCCAGCGCACGAAAATTACTTTGACACAAATATGTTTAAAACCCAAAAAGAAAACATATATACATACATCTTGTTAGTGCTGCTTCTTCTTGTTAGTGGGTCACGCGCGTCATGAGGCGAACACGACGGACAGACGGAAGACCCTCAGAGACCCTCAGCCAATGGGCAGACCCACCTGGTTTGATACCAATCAAAAAATAATACGAACATGCGCAAAAATGCCCAAAATTAAAATCAGAGCAGGCACTTGCCTCCATATTTGATAGCTGTATATACCTATCATGTCTGTATATGGGCGGTGGGCGGAGGGCGGTGTGGAGTAGTGGGGTTGCGAGGGTTTTTCTGTAGGTTCCAAAATGGTTGCTTTTATTTTGGGTTTCCCTGGCACAATTGTTTTGCCTAATTCACAATTTTATTTTGTTTGCCTTTGTTTTACTGCGTTTCTTCTTATTGTTGTTATTGTTGTTGTTGTTGTTGTTGACTTTTGGCCAAAATGTATTGCAATTAACATTTTTTATGTACTACGTATTTGTTTAAGTCATATTGCCATTTAAACGCAACAATTTCACAGTAGCCTGGGAAGGTTGTTGATTTCGTTGTTTATTTTTCCCCCCCGACCTGCTTTTGTTTTTGTGCAATAGTTGTAATGCTCATGAAATATGTAATTGAATGTCGGCTTTTCATTTGGCAACATCTTGGCCAAAACTGAACAACAACAACAACATCAACAACAAAAAATGGATTTTTATCTCTAATGGGAATTGCTACAAAAATTTAATTTAAATACGTACAACAATCGAGGTGCATAGAAATTAGCCTGAATACAGTTTTAGTTGAGAAATTTGTAGTTATGGGTGCAAGAAATTTTAACTATCTTATGAAGATTTACGGAAATTACGTACGGATTTTATGGATCAGAGGAGTGAAATTCGGGCATATTTTATTAACTTAGAACAAATATGATGTAAGTAAATAGATAAAGGGAAACTTATTGACTTACTTGCAGTTGAGTTGTTGAGACCTTAAGGAGATCCTGAAATAAAAAGTATATAAATCTATTATTATATAAATTTGTAAAAATAATATTTAAAAATTTTTAAAAAATATTATTAAATAAATATTATTATCAATTTTATTTATTCCGATTCTAATATGATATTAATATATTAACTTTTAATTATTTGATCCTGAAATAAAAAATATATAAATCTATTATTATATAAATTAGTAAAAATAATATTTAAAAATTTTTAAAAAATATAATAATAATTTTATTCAATTTTATTTATTCTGATCCTAATATGATATTAATATATTAATTTTTAATTATTTGATCCTGAAATAATAAAAATATATATATTATTATATAAATTAAGAAAAATAATATTTTTAATTTTTAAAAAATTTAAATATATTATTATTAGTAAAAACAATATTTTAAAATTTTTAAAAAATTTAATAACAATTTCATTCAATTTTATTTATTCCGATTCGAATATGATATTAATATATTAACTTGTAATTGTTTGAGGAATCCAAATTTTGCAGTAATTAATTTTAATACGTTTTCAAAAAAAAAAAATACAAAAAATTTCATAAAAATCTTTCGAGGCATTAAAATGTATTCAAATCATTATATAGACAACAGAACTGTTAAAAAGTATCTGTTAATTGCACAGTCTCTCACAGAGTTTCTACGAAGTATTGGGATTATCTCTTGGGTTATCTATAGGTTAAAACGTACATAGCTGCAAATTGCCATAAATCTACTGCGTCTTAAGTCTTCAATATATATACATATATGTATATATATGGTATATAGATACTGCTTATAGGGTTAAGGTATATTATTGGTATTTTTTCTTAGCTCAGTTTGAATTATTATTATTTTTGTTTTCATTTTTGTCATGCAATTACAATCGCAAATAAATTTTGGTCATGCAATGGAGCAATACGAACTTTGGAATGCGTCATTTGTTGTTGATTTCTTTTTTTTTTAAATTTTGAATATTTTTTAGTATGTTTTGTTTTTGTGTCTTTGCTTTTGTTTTGGTCACGATAACTTTGCATGTCGAATGGATGCCAGCCTAATGACCAAGTCGATAACCGCAAACGGCAATTGTCAAACGGGCGTGGCAGACGCCCAGAGACAGTTAGAGCTGCAAAGAGACAAATGGACACGGAGAGAGAAAGAGTGAGGGAGAGTGGTGGAATAGAAAGAGACAGCGCGCAGAACTGTCAATGAACTTGTTCTCAGCTGGACGCGATACGTGCCTGCAATTATACTGGGGAGACGAAGAATCTTCCAAGATACTTTTTAAGGAGAGGGAAGAATTTTGTTTTTGTTTTTTGCATAAATTGAAATTGAAATGGGAGCTCTCGCATCGAAATTGAAGCAGCGAATGTTGCGCAATGTATTTCAATATTGAAATGAAACATTTAATGGACAGCATTATACGGACGTGAGTGGCACACACTATGACTCTTTGGGGATCGAGAACTTCCCATAAGATACCGTTAGAGCTCGGCTGAGTGGAAATTCAATTAGTGACACCCACCACAAAAAAAAAGAATAACAACAAAAGCGAGGCAAGTTCTCTTCTCACCACTTAATGGACATAATCATTACAAAGAGTCAAGAAACACGCAGTTCGTAACTCGACTATAAAACTTAAAAAGCAATTTCATTTTATTACGAGCTTCAAACTCAAATTGACACCAAAAAAAAAAAAAAAACAAAGCAGAAAACTCAGAGGAATTGAAATCAAAAAAACGAAAATTTAAAAAAAAAAAAAAGCTAAAAATGTGATCGCTTCCATTTGGAGTCAATTTTCGAGCCTGTGAATCCAGATTATGGCGGGTGTCAAATTGTAAATAAAATATTTGTCGATTACGTTTGCTTCATACAATTTCAGTTGATTCGTTTTGGTTTCGATTTGAATTTGACTTGAATTTGAATTTGTTGAATTTGGCCGGAGTGTGTGACAATTTGAAAGTCATATCCCATTGAAAAGCTTTGTGCATAGCCAAAGAGCTTTCAGCTTGCAGCTTGCATATTAAATGCTTTCACTTTCAATTGCAGCAGCTTTAGAATTTTGAGCATAATTTTTGCTGCTTAATTTCAGATATTTCTTTTACTAACTTTGCATGAAAATGAAATGAAACGAAAGCCGCAGTTAACGAGCCCTACCTATCTCTAACTCTCTCTCTCTCTATGTCTCTCTTTCTCTTCATGTTTCTCCTCTGCATTTTGGCTAATCAACGCCATTTGTTGGCGCATTCGTTTAGCAGTTTTGTTGAAAATGTATTGGAAATGAAAATGAAAATAAAACTACAAAATGAAAATGAAAATGAAAACGAAAGCAATGGGTCACAATTGAAATGCAAAGCCAGAGTTGTAGCTATCACTGTCTCTGTCTAACTGTGCTATGCAGGTACACTACTGGACAACATAATAGACACACCTCTACTAATTCAATTGAAAACTGTATAAAGTAGAAGAAAAACTTTGTTTATTTCAGTTTTTTTTTGGTTTTAAATTCTTTTTTCAATTTTTAAAAAAATAACTATAAAAAACAATTAGACTTTTGGCCAACAAGTAGTTTATTGTTTTGTTTTGTTTTAAAAATTTCCCTAAAAAAAATTTCAAATGCTTAGTAAAGTTTAGCTATTGTTTTGCCCAGTGGTGTATGCGCCTCCTCTATCGATATGTGTGTTTGCGTGTTAACGTGGCTATCAATGTCGGCTGATACTGATGCATTGTCAACAAGTCAACAGCTTCAGTCACAACTGCAGTAATCGCGTCTCGTCTGCCTTGTGCTCAATCATTATGATTGTTATTGTTATTGTTATTGCCATGGCAGTTGCAACTGGCATAAATGCACTTGGCCAAGTTAATAACTAATAAATGACTCTACTCTACTCAACAGGCTAGACAAACTATAGACTATAGACTAGAGTCTGTCTGTAATCGGTAATCGGTTAATTTTTAATCGTTAATCGTCCATCGGCTGAGAGTCGAGCTGAGATGTTGTTGACTTTGTTGTCGTGATTGATTCTCACAAATGCAAATGAAATGCAATCAATGTGAACACTTTGCTGCCGTTTGGCGATCATTATTATGCGTCCATATGACTCCACTTCGCTCTCTCTCTCTATCTCTCTCTCTCTGTATCTATGTATCTCTTTCTGTGATCTATCGTTGTCTCTGTTGCACGTAGTCTGTACGTGGCCAACGACAGCTCAAGGCCGACAGTCTGGAGCCAAGCCAAACACATAATATACACTGAGCGACAAAAAAAGAGAGACTCAAACTTGACTTCAACTTGAATGCAGTGAAGCAAACAGCCTGCGTCCGTTCGTCCGTCCGTCTGTCGGTCGATCTGTTCGTGCATCTGTGCGGCTGTTTCTACGTCTGTCCGACTGCATAATACAACAACAAAGTAAAAAGCGCCAACTAAGCGTCGTATATTGCTTTTTATTTGCTTCTGTTCTTCTCTCACTCGCATGACGAATTCGCAGTGAGCAAAAATAAAATTATATATATAAAAAAAAAATAAAAAACAAAACAAGTAAAGAAGAGAAGTAGAAACTTAACAAAGAGCAGTGGCAAACAAAAGGGTCCCCAGACCCATTTCCATTAAACAGATACCCACAAAAGGCCTGCCTCCTGACCACAAATATGCGCAGGCTGCCTGCTTGCAACAAAATGTTGCACACTGCTTTGATTTTTGCATCACGTTCTTCGGGGAAAACAATTTTCAATCAGAATGCAGTCAAAAACTTCAATTTGCAATTTGCTAACCAATTTGCAATTGCAGCCGCTAAAATGAAATGCAAAAGCAATGGCACAAGAAGAAGAAGAAGCAGATATAAACAATATGTAAAATGCAGATACATATATATCTTATATACATATACATATGTATGTATATAAGGAATTCCACAGTTGTCGCTGCTGTTGGCCATAAATAAAATTGAACAAGATCAGCATTCCTGCAATGCGTTGCCAACAACTATATATATAAATTTACCAACTTATTTTTTTGGGTCATGCCCACTGCATAAATCACAACAACAACAACAACAACAACAACAATATCAACTAAAAAGGAGGGGGGGTAAATTACAATAAGCCAGGCCAATATGTCAGGCATGCGTCTAATTTGTTGGCTAATCAGCCAGACAGTCCCGAAACATCTAAATGGAACGGCGCCAGAGTCACTGCATCCTCATCATCAACAACCTCCATTCCCATTCCCATTTCCATTCCTATTCCTGTCATCATCATCGTCATCATCATCATCATCATCATCATCATCATTGGCAACAACAACGAACAACTTTGTCGCATACAAATTATGCCATTTATTTATAGTCATGCCACATGCCTCACAGTCACACTGCCTGCCGAAATTTGTTGGCCCACAGGCACTACTGCCAACATTATTGATAAGCTTTAAAAACTTATCATGCAATTGACCTTTAACCCCAATACAACAACAATTACTTAAACAATTTGCATTCGCCATTAAAACTAATTGAATTGCATTTTGGCAAATAGTTTTTTTTTTGGGTTTTTTTCATGCCCCACGAGGCATGCAACTAGTAACTCAAGTAACTTCTGACTCAAACAAGTCCAACAACTTGACCAAAATTTTTATGTAAATTGACCATGGAAAATTAATGTCAGACTTTTAGTTGATTTAAGCAAATTTTAAAGCTGAAAATATACGAAATATGAGAAATATCTACAACAATTTAAGCTAATGTTGTTAAGTTTTTGTTTAACTAAAACTGCTGTGATTTTTTAAATTATTAGTAAATATTATTACATTACATTATCGCTCAATATATCAATATATTTAATTTGAATTCCTACCAAATTTATTTACTGTATTTTTTTCTTATATTTAATAATTGAAGTGATTATTTAATTACAAATTCTGGGAAATTTTGCTGTCATTTTATCAGCCATAAAACATCAACTATTTAATTAATATATAATTAAGTTTATTGTTATTATATTTATGCATATCGTGCTAGAATTAATCACAATTTGTTGCTATGCATTGTTATTTTATAAATCACCTTTTTTTTACAAGTTTTTCCCACATTAATACCCAACTTTAGAGCAAGGGCATTCCCAGTTCGTTATAGAACACACAGAAATTCTTCTATGTCATCTGCGCAAAAATATTTTGAACGAAAATTCGTTACGGGGGGGAAATGAAAAAAAAAATGAGAAAAAAACAAACTTTTTTTTTGGCGATTAGCTCAGTTCTATAATTTGAGTTCAGTTTGTTTTGTGCAATGAAGAGCAGAGCATAACGGGACGCGTATTCATATAAATAAAATGATATACGAAAATAAATAAAAATAAAATTAAAGAAAATTAAATAAAATCAAAATAAAACTATAATTATATAAAAATACAATCAAATATAAAAAAACAAAATTCAACAGACAATAATATGCATTTTAAATAAAATAGAAAAATTATTAAGATACAAATTTCAATAAAATTAAATAAAATTAAAAAAAAAACAAGAAAAATAAATAAAAAATAAAATTAAATATAGAATTAAATGTATAAATAAATCAAAGTGCAAAAATACAAATTTTTGGCTAAAATTTAAATAAATACATCGACTAAAAATACCATCAAAAATAGAAAAAAAAAATCAACGAAAAACAATATACATTTCAAATAAAATACAAAAATATTATGAAATTAAATAAAAGCAAACTAAATATATACATATAGAAATAATAGTGTATAGTGTCGAATATATATATAGTTTCACATACAATTAATTTTCTAGTGTTTTTTTTCTGAAGTTCAACATGTCGAATTGGTGCCAACATTTGGGCTTTAGGTAATCATTAATGGAGCTAGTCTAGACGACAGCTGTGCCCCCAAGACAGTGTATAAGTGTTATGCAAAAAAAAAAAAAAATTAAAAAATAAAAAAAAACTGAAAATAGCAACACAGGCCATTAATGAAATGCCTGTTGTTATTGTTCAACTGTGACGTCACAAACTGTTGGGAGCACATGGGAAACATAAAAAACAATTGCGTGATATTTCCTAGCCCAATAGATATAGTCACATATATATATGTATACATTGGAGTATAGAGAGTATATAGACAGATCAGACCATATACGCAGCGTTGCTTTAATTGCAATGCGCCAATTTTGGGCAATGCAACAACAGCAGCAACAACAACCTTGAAAATGCAATCAAAGCCAAATCTTGATCTCGTTTTTGTTTGTTAGTGTTGTGAGTACTTAATTGCTTATAATTTTACTTTTTTTTTTTGGTTTTTTGTTGTTTCTTGTAGTTTTGTCGTTTTCTTCTTCATTTTGGTGAGTGTTGCTCTTGGCATTCAAACTGAGTTGCTGTTGTTGTTGCTGCTGCTGTTGTCTGCACGCGAGCAACAAATGCCGCCAATTTTGGCAGGCGACGACGACAACAAAGCGAGTTGCAACTTGCAATTGCCATGCTGCCACCACACACATATGTACTTCCTGTCCATCCTCACAGCAGCAGCAAGTGCAACAAGTGCAACAAGTGTATGTGGCAGTTGTCGCCTCGATGCTGTTGCTGCTCTTTTATTATTATTATTATTATTAGTATTATTATAAAAATGCGGCTGTGAGTTCGTTGTACACATAAAAATTGCTTTGACTCAGCGTCTGTTTAGGGCCACAACAAGGGGTGGCGGTGGGTACGGAGTGGTGTCTGAGGGGAGGCAATCGAATGTCATGGTTGCCGCTGCCGCTGCCGCTGCCGCTGCCACTGCCGCATTGGAGGCAAAAACAATTTCATGCTTTGGCTGCCCAAACGCGGTCCGCACAATGCCAAGAGAATTATGTTTATGGCATTTGCTGTGGCTTGTTGTTGTTGCAAGTTATTGTTGTTGCAAGTTATTGTTGTTGTTGCTGTTGCTGTTGTTTACGCCCACAAAATGACCCAGGCGAATGCCTGATAATGTTGCTGGCAATAATGATGCTCATCGGCGATAGTTGGCGATAGATATTGCTAGCTGTTGATAATCGTGCCCATTTCGATTTTCCTTCTTTCCTGCACAATTTTTGTTTTTTCCTACTCCAACTCCAACTCCTTCTTCTTCATCTTAGTTTTTGGTTTTCGTTTTTTATCAATAAACCGTTAATTATCAAGCATTTGTGTGGCAACTGCAACCAAACAATACGCGGATGTATCTCTATTGACTTTCAGCTTAAAACTCACAAACTCGTTATATATCCCCGCCAACTAAAGCTGAAAAAAAAGCTGCTAAAAAAAAAAAGCTAGGAGTGGCCCATCATCATCACCCCAGCCCAGAGATCTCCAGCAGTAACCGGCGATGGCGTTGGGGCCATTGCTCGATTCGACTGGATATCGTATCGATGCCGACGACGTTCGTCCGCATCCAAGGTTTTTTCTCTCTCTCACTCCCTCTGTGTGTAAACAAAGCTTACGGCGTGGGTGTGGAAAACGCGGATTTGTTGCTTGTGGATTTTGCGGATTGTTGTCTGTGGTGTGGGCCTGGTCTCTGATCTCGTGCTCAACTCTATGCTACTAGCTAGATCCCCACCCTTCTGCCTCTCTACTCCTCTCACCCATCAACAACTTTCCGCTCTCTTTTTAGATCTTTTATTTCAATGTCTTGGGAACTGCGACTGATTTTTTTGCTTTATTTTTTTTTTTTTTGTTTTGGGTTTTGTTTTTGTTTATCTGTTACGCTCCACAAACTTCTCTATATATTTGCTTTAATAGCAGGCAAATTGCGACGAGAATGAAACCATAATGAAAACAAATCAAAGTTGACAGTGCTGAACTGAAAGATGCCACGCTGATAGTTCTGATACGATTGGCAACAACGACTCTGTTCTCTGTCAACTTTGAATTTTATTTTATTTCAAAAACAAAAAGTCATCTGAAATAAAAACATGTTTTCCAATAGTCAAAGTAGCTCAAAGTTGACATAGAATCACGATTGGGTTTACTCTATTTCTCACTGATTTAGCCATATTTTCTAAAATATTGGTCCAAATCAACTCAAGTAAAGTTTTTTATACATGTTTTGATGATAAAAATCGATTAGGCTCAAAAAATTCCGATTCCAAAATATTTTCAATTTTTGACTTTTTAACAAGGGGTTAGTATAGAAAATTGCCCAAAATTGGTCCAAAAATTTAAAAGTCCCAATATGAGGAAATTTTTGATGCAGTTTCACAATAGTATCAAAGTCATTAAATAAACTGCAAAAATTTTGAAAATCGGTTGATTTTTGACAAAGATACGAAAGATATTAGTTTTAAAGGTACCAAAAAACGCTACCTTGAATCTATTTTTTCACATTTTTGCCGATATTTTCAAAAATAATTGTCCGAATTAAATAAAGTATGATTTTCTATGCACATTACGATGTCAGAAATAAATCTAGTAAATATCGCTAGAGTTTAGGCAGAATTATGGCTTCTCAAAGTCAGGAAGATGTACATTTTTCGATTTTTGGACCATTTTATCACTTTTTTTTGACATATTTTCTAAAATATTGGTCCAAATCTACCCAAGTGAAGTTTTTTATACATGTTTTGATGATAAAAATCGATTAGGCACAAAAAAAATCCGATTCAAAAGATTTCTAATTTTTTGACTTTTTAACAAGGGGTTAGTATGGAAAAATGACCAAAATAGGTCCAAAAATTTAAAAGTGTCAATATGAGGAAATTTTTAGTGCAGTTTCAAAATAGTATCCAAATCATTCTCAAAACTGCAAAAATTTTGAAAATCGGTTGAATTTTGATCAATTTATCGCATTTCAAAGTTAAAAAAGGGGATATTTTTAATTGAGTATAAGTTCGTTATACCTGCTCTCGTTGCATTGCAACGTGGTATCACAAATCAATCGAATAAGATAAATATTTATTTGTTTTGAAACGACCGCAAAGTTACATTCTACAAAAAGCCAAATAAGTAGTTAAAAGCCTCATTAATTTGTACAGAATATACATACATGTGTTTATTTTGTTCATTTTTTCTTTTATTTTTCAAAAAGAATTCAAAGTTGAGGTCTTTGAAGAACATAACAGTTACTGGCATGCTCTATAATTTTGTAATATGACTTGTGGAATTCTCTATGTTTTGAAGAACGGGGCGAGTCTTGATTTAATTTTTTTCTCCATTTTTCTTTTCTTTTTTTTTTGAGATTTTGTTATGTTTTTGTCTTGAAGCATTGTTTATTTTTGCAAATGTCTTTTTTAGCTAGAAGTGTTTGGCCTTGTGACGTCATCAAGTTTGTCCAGTTACCACTAAACACAAAGTGCTTAGCAATGCCCACTTCAGAATATATAGAATATACTACTTATGTTACTATGGAGAACTTCGGAGTCGAGTCATAGAACTAACAAAGAGTCGCATCGTCGTTTAGGGTTTGAGTTGCGGTTCGGAGGGGGGACTTTTTGTTTGCATTTCGGTTGTGAAGCGCGTGACATAGAAAATAACTGGAGTGCAGCTTCAGTCACCAACTAAACTACACACACACACACACACGCTGTGTTGACACAACAAATATAAATATGTATATAAACAAATCATAACATTGCTAGTCGTGGAGGGCATTGCCTGTGTCGTTGATTCTCACATCAGAGAAATCGATCAAAATTCGATACGTTCCGATCGACAATTTGCCATCGTTGAACTTCTCGACTTATCGTGGGAATTCTTTACAGTTTAGCAAACATATATAATTAAGTCTGAGAGAGTGCGACTGTAAATAATGGCAAACAAATGCAAAATACAAATACGATATTCCGTGTGGGGCACATTTACGATATTCATTAATTAGAAGAAAAAACAAGAAAAAAACGGAACGTTTAACCTTGATTGATTCAGTATCTAAAACATAAGTTTATTGTGATACAGATTGCTATAAAAATGGTATTGTTGATGACCAAATGTTGCGCTTTGTTCTGGCCACAAACAATTGCTGACGTTGTTGCTCCAAAATCATTAATATGCTAAAGGTCAAAGCTGCTGCTGCTGCAGCGATAACAAAAGACGACAACGACAGACAGCAACAACAATAAAATCAGCAATTAACACTGCCAACAGACACACAGATACACACACATACATATCTCTAAAGGTGTGTGTGTGTGTATCTGTGTGTGCATGTTGAACCATCCATCAATCTCTCACTTTCATTCCACAGCAATGAGTACGTACTGCAACCATGGCAAACAGTTCGAATTGTAGCTAGTATGCATGTATCTGTATCTGTATCTCGTAAATGTATCTCGCTTTTATTACTTGTAGCTGTAGCTGTAGCTGTATCTGCAGCTGTGTATCTGTATGTCGAGCGATCGTCGATCATGCGTCGTCTCGTGTGTGTTGAAATATCAAAATGTCCATGATGTTGATGAGAGAGCTTCACTTGCCATTGCCTTTTGTTGTTGTTATTTGTTTTATTTTTATTTTTATATATTACTTATTTTAATGCCTGTGCTGCTGACATGTTTCACTGATGAGCTCACAACAAAAATTCAAAATAAAACCCAGAAACCAAAAAGTAACAGCAAGTTTTACATATGTATGCAGCTGTAACTGCACTTCTCTCCCATATTCTTTTGTTTCCTGCCTATCATACTAAAATACTAAAATATGATATCATATGCCATGACTACTGCAATATTACAATTAACAACTAATGCCGCCTAATGATGACTGTAGCTGTCATTTTATATTAAACTATTGTTACAGAAAAAATATTTAATTTTTTCCTATTATTTTTTGTCTATTTATAGCGCTTAAATAATTTGCTAACATTTAGCTAGCTTATAAAGTTAAGATCTTCTATAATAACTATTTTTAATGAAACTATCGAAACTACTATAAAAAGGGAATACATTCTATTTTCTATACTTAAAGGAAATCATTTATAATAAATTTTTAGAGTAATATTAAAGTAATAAAAATTAAATTCGGTTCCTAATTTTTAGCGCCTTAATAGTCAGATAAAATTTTTCAAAAACCGTTTATAATATTTTTTTTATTAAACTACCAAAAGTATGAAAAAAATCTTGTTTTTTTTTTTTTTTTTTTTATTAATTAATTAAGTGCTGGACCCATACAACATATTTGCATCATAACAACACAGTTAGAGATATTTAGTGATTAGAACCCCACCTTCGGCATCACACCCAAGGATTATTAGTGTCGCGTGAAATTAGCAAGTATGGCTACTGCTGGATGGTCTTGGCGAACCCTGCTCTTTTAAGCCTTCTTAAAGGCCTGGCCGGTAGAAGCGCTCTAGCTAGCGCGCTGCGGTGCTCCACAAGTCGATTTTTGTATCGACTGCTGTGCCTTTGTATCTGCTCCTCAACTGTGTACATGTTTAGGTCCCGATGCAGGGTGGATCTTGCTAAAAATTAAAAATTAATCATATTAATTATGTAATGTTTAAATTTAGTTTAAAAATTTATCAATTTAATTTAATTCTTTAATATTTATTTGAGCAAAAAAATTACACAAATTTCTAAGTAAAAACCTATGATAACAATAATTTACAAGAAATTAAATTTTCTACACTTAGCGCTAATCGAACTTATAACAATATATACTTATTTAGTTCTGCAAATTCGAATTATGCACAGTGCTGTCACTATGTTGAGCCTGCACTACAGTCGTGTCCCCGTTGGCATAGCTTGCAGAGTTCGCTGCAACTTTGGCAATTTTTGTATGTTAAACAAACTGCAGATAAAGTCAATCTTTACATATACATATGTACATCTCTATATGCATACTACAATACTATTTTAAATCTTCACCTACTGCCCGGCACTCTTCACTTCCCCCGCTGCACGTGTCAACTTCAAAACAAAAAAAGTAAAACAAATGCAAAACTCAAATTAGCAACAAAAAAACACATATGCTAAGCAAAAAAGCACAACAAATGTTGTTAATAAACTTGGCAAGGGATAGACGACGAAACGAGGCAAGATCGAGGAGGGAAGATACTAGATGTTAATGCATGTAGTTGGCGGCGACACAATGCGAAATCCGTATTCAGGGCAGTTCCTACTCAAGAGCGAGCGTCGAAAGAAAAACAAAAACACTTTGGCATTCGCCAGCGGCATTTTTCGTGTAATGTCTAAAAAGCAAAAATGGCTCAAAGTGTCTAAACTGACTAACTGACTGACTGACTAACTGACTGAATGTCTCTCACACACTTGCATATATGTATATGTATATACAGTGATGTCTCTGTGGCCGTGTCCGTCTCCGGTTAGCGCGTCCATGTCGGACGTGTTGCGCATGCTCCCGCGGCGCATCTCGTTGCTCGTCTCTCGTCGCTCTTCACTCGTTGTTTTATAATTTGAGCAACGTATGCCAAACAAGTGAAAATGTCATTGGCAGATGTGTCGCGGATATACCTACTATTAGCAACAATTCACACATACACACACACACACACACACACAACAAATACATACATACAGTGAAACATCTTGAACAACTTGTCAGCTGAAAGAAAAGACCCGCAGTTGCCGCAACAATGCAACAATGCTGGGCGTGTCCAGGGAGGCGTTTAAGGGTACCAGGGTTTCGAGTTTGGGGTTTCTAACAAGTGGAGAGTGCTTGTCAGAGCCACAGTCGAGTGCACCTCTCTTTTGTTCTGCTACCACATAATTATTATGACTTGGCCGTTTAGCTCACAAGTTAATTACCCCCAAACAACAGCAGCTGAGACGGAGACGGAGACTCAGATTGAGACTGAGGAGACTGAGACAGGCCAAGACCAAAAGCAAAGTCCAAGCAAGCACCACTTTCGACACTTTCAACGAGCATCTCTTGAAGTGGTGGCTTCTGTTGCAGCAACAGTGGCAGCAATTTCCCAACTTGTCTATTTTGTGCCCGTGCTGCCCCTTGAGGGCCTCCGCCAAAGCGCCATTAAATCGATTTTACATTAAAAATATTGCACAAGGCGCCGCCTGCCGCCAGAATTAATGGATCATAATTATTGCTGAGCAACAGCAACACCAACAGCAACAGCAAGAGAAACAGCAACCGCATCTACAGCAACACAGCATCAACAGTCACAGCAGCTGCATTAGAAAAGAAAACAGTCGTGGGCAAACAATTGTTTAAGCTGATGGGAAAAATGACCTAGCACAGTGGTCCAAATGCAGAAGAACTCTAGGAAAAAACATTTAAGCACAGACAAAAATTAAAAAAAAATAAAATAGTTATATATAATACTTTATATTTAATATACATACATATATAAATATATAATAGTATATATTTAATATACATTTATATTTATTTATATATGTATATTTTTATATATTTTCTTCTTATATTTTATCCATATTTATATGTTTAAAATAAATTCTAAAATGCACGTAAATATCCCATTACAAGCGAAAAATGCAACTCTCAAAATTCAATTACAAAGAATGACTTTAATTTTCAAGAATAATTCAATGAAACACAAAATTTAAAACTGATTGAGCAAAAAAAAAATGGTAAAAAATACTAAATTGATTAAATAAAAATGTTGAGGGTTGAATAAAATTTTGTAATGAATTTTAAAGAAATAAAATTTTGCAAAAACTATTATGCTACTTAAAAATAAAAATATGAACAAAGATTCTAAGATTCGACAAATATAAGAAGATATTAGCAAATTAATCAAATGACTACGTTAATAGTAAATTAATCTTGCATAACAACAAATCATTCCTTTCATGGAACTTTCCAACAACATTAAGTATATAAGTATCTAAATAATAATTAATATTTAAAACATATAAAAAAGGGGCGTAGTTTTTTCATTGCTCTTCAACCACTGTGCGAGGTCCGACAGCTTCACCGAAAAAAACAAAACGCTTTCGATGCTCTCGCCACAGAACTTTATACTTTTCAACGCTTTTCTTTTCGCTTTTGCTGCGCATTTTTTCAGCGTTTTTCTTGAACGTTTGCGTTATTTTTTCATTGCCACAACTTTTGTTTGGCATTTTTACTGTGAGTTTTCCAAAGAGAGAAATTTATGCCATAGTTTGTAATGTGGCAGCAGCTGCCCAAGTGATGGACAGACAGAATAAGAGATGATGATGAACGAGAAGATGGGGTAGATGGGGCAGATGAAGTGATGAAGTAGTGGCAACAGCCTAAATACCAACCGTCATGCAACACGAGAGAGCGTGGCGACAATTGGTTCTGCTCTGAAACGAAGTTGCAATGTTGCAAGTTTTTTTGACCTTAAGCTCTTGGCCTCACAGCACTCTGGACTGACCCAAGTGCAGTCTTGTGGCATACAACACACATACTATATGCATATGGTAGTGGAAAGAAGAAAGTGACTGAGTCTGAGTCTGAGTTGGAGTCTGAGTCTGAGTCTGGGACGGGGCACGAAACCATCTGTTTGGACTTGACGTCATTTTGCGGCAAGTGAAAATGTGTGCGACGCGTACAATCCGGTTTTGTTTTCGACTTGAGATGTTTATGTTTTCAACAACAACAACAACAACAACAACAGCAGCAGCATTTGTTTGCCTTCTTTTTTCTTTATATATAGTGTTTTTTTTTTTGTTTTTGTGGCTCAATGTTAAGAGGCGATGTTAAAAACGTGATTTCCATGCGTCGCGTCGAGTCGCGGCGGCATATTTAAATATAAAATACTTTTACTATCAAAGAAAACTAGTCGGTGGCAATGGCAGCTCGTTATATTGCCGATCAGAAATTATAGTGCAACGGCGCCAATGTTGCATCTACGCAATGCAACCAGCCTGCCTGCCACAAAAGGCCACTGACCAAAAGCTCACCAAAAAGTTGCCTCAAAACAATCACGAACAGCAACAATTTTTAGCGGCAGGAGCATCATCCATCCATCGACAAACGCCTGCCACGGGGTGTGGCAAGTGCGAGATTAGCAACAGAAAAGAAAAAAACGCGCTAGACATTAGAGGGGGTTGAACTTATGCAATTTTTGTATTGGCCAAAGCAACAAAAAAAAACAAATCTTGCGGCCAATTTATCAAAATTGAAAAAAAAAATATATATATGTTACTCTTTTGGTATTCATAATTTGCATCACATAACCGACCCCCAAATGGCCAAGTAGACAAAAAAAAAAATCGAAAAAATAAAGGTGGCCAAAACAGCGAAAGAAATGCGTTAATTGTATGGAAATGGAAATGTTATTGACCAGCTAGAGAGACACTGAGACTCAGCCAAGCATTTCATTGGCCCTTTCTTTCGCCCCTCTTACACAATCTCACAGTTTAGACAAAGAAAGCCAACAAAATATATATATATATATATATATGTAAAAAACAAAAATGTGAAAAAAATTCCAAAAATAAAAGAAATAATTTGCCATAAATCAAGGTATTATTATCCCCCCCCCCTCCCTTCCGATATAATAAAAATATCATTGCGGGTGTAATTTTCTCTCAATTTGAATCTCAAAACTTATGTCAGAGCGCTGACTCAACTCTCCATGGAGACGCAGTTCCCCCAAAGACCCCTATACAAATAAGCAGCTCATAAATTAGGCAAATATAGATTAAAGACAACAGACTATTGACTATATAGCCTATATACATATACAGATATGATATAGTTCAGTTTATGACATATTGATATTTCTTAGTGATAAGTGCAGTTTGATAGAGTTACCAAGAAATTGTGCAAGGTTGCGTTGAACACCAAAAAAAAATACTTTTTAAATTAAAAAAAAAAACTTTTTAAATTCAAAAAAAAAGTTAAAATAGAATTTCAAAAAAAATTGAAAAGATTATCTAAAACAAAATTCCAAACAGAATTCAAAAGAAAACTAAAACTGAGTTACAAAAAAAATATTATAAACATAATTTACAAAATAAAATTCAAAGTAAAGGAAATATTTAAAAAGTGTTTAAAAAATATATATGAAATAAATTTTACAAAAATTAAAACTATATATATTTTAAATATATGAAACTAATAAAATTAATCATTAATTAATAATTAATAAAATTAAATTAAATTAATAATTAATAAAATAAAATTATTAAGCCCAAAAAAATGAAAAAGAAAAACTTGAAAAATTATAAAAGTAAAAAAGAACTTTTTTTTAAACACTTCAAAAATTCTAAAAACCAAAAATGTTAAATACAAAAATATTTTATATAAATTTAGTTATATTACAAGGCAACTGCTGCAGACCTTTGTTATAATTTTGTAAATATTTGAAATGCCATTTGTGATATATTTATTAAGTATATTTACAAAATTATAACACTTTGCCAGACATTCTGTCTGTGCTGCCAACAACAGTTGTTGTTGTTGTTGTTGTTGTTGTTGTTGTTGGTGTTGTTGTTGGTGTTGGTGTTGTTGTTGGTGTTGTTGTTGGTGTTGTTGTTGGTGTTGTTGTTGGTGTTGCTACTGCTGTTTGCTGTTGTAATATGCAAATTAAACACAATTTTAGCCAAAAACAAAATCAAATACTAAAAATTAAAACAATAAACAAAAGATAAAACCCACAAAATTTTGCAAACTAGCGAAAGAGCGAAAGAGAGAGAGAGAGAGAAATATAAGTAGACAGAGAGAGGAAGATAGAGCTATATATGTTAGTTGATGGAGAGTGCAGATTACTCAACAGGCAGATGATAGCGAACGGAAGTGATTAAGTCAGGCAACAAGTGGACAAGTGTGTGTGTGTGTGTGTGTGTGTATAGACAACCGACAAAACAGTCAACAGTCAACATGTGGCGAGTCCAACAGCCCCCGCCACAAACATGTTGAAAGAAAGTGAAGAAGCCCAAAAGCCAAAGCCAAAGCCAAGAAAATAATGTGAGGCGAATCTAGACAAAAGCTGCCCCGCTTATGCAAATGACGCATTGACACGAAAGCTACAGATATAGATACAGATACAGATACATCTACGAAACTATAGATACAACTGCACACCATACAGAGGCAGCTGTATGTGAGATTACAGCTGTTGAGATCTCTGATGTAAGCAGAGTTGAAAATGTGCTCTTAATTTATGCAACAGCATTTCTTGTTTTGCTTTCTTTTGACAACAAAATCTATGCAAAACTCACTGAAAACAAATTCATATACATATATAAAAATGTATATATTATGTATATATTTTTTTTAATATATATAGTAAAAAAAAAACTGCACACCGTTAAGTGTAGCTGGGGGTGTTTTTCAGGCGCAGAAATCTTCAAATTTGTTTAGCACTTTTGAAAGTTGTCGACACAACAAAAGCTCCCACATATACTATACTATACTATACTATATACAATATATACTATATTCCCCCCCCTTGCGCTATATACCCCCCCTCAGTTACTCTCACTCTCGTCATACGCGCTGCACACTAAAATGAGGCGCAACTTTTGTGTGTTAAACTGAAACATAAAACTCTTTATAATTGCATTGTAAACATTTCACTTTCGTTTCTTGTCTCATCAACAACCAAAAACAAAAAAAAAAAATTTACAAAAAAAAAGTTAAACTGTTTTTTTAATACACATTGTATGAGCAAAATGTTGTCGTCTCCGCATCGTGCACAGAATAATTTCAACTTTTTGTCATTTTATTATTTCATTCGTTTTTCTTTTTTTTTTTTTAATTTTTTTCTCTCCCGTTTCTTGGTTACTTTTGTGCCTCCTCAACTTTCGCCTTGTGGGTGCTGCCCGCTTGCTTAACTCTTTTGAGGACTCAATTAGCCGCCAGCTTGTCTAGATTATGGCCAAAATGCCTTAGCCATTTGCATAATAATGTTTGATCGTAACTTTTTGCAATCCGCCAAAAGAAAAACAAAAGAAGTTTTTTTAAAATCGTGGTTGATCCCCATGGTTGACCCAACGGTTGACATTTTGGGTGATTGTTTTGAAGTGTCCATTTTGACCAAGTTAGCGGGAGCTCATTAACGAATCTGATGTAACAGCTTTTAGGGCGCGATTCCTGTTATCCTAACTTAGGCGAAAGCAAGTTGACAAT
This sequence comes from Drosophila quadrilineata, assembly GCA_018150725.1. Lineage (NCBI taxonomy): Eukaryota > Metazoa > Arthropoda > Insecta > Diptera > Drosophilidae > Drosophila > Drosophila quadrilineata. Next base: position 6,307,636 of record JAECWN010000407.1, read on the forward strand.
ATCTTGGCTAAGAGCCTGACTATTAAGATAAACATTAATTCTTCTTTCTAGGTTTCTACATTGACTCATCGATTTAAACAACTTCCCAAAAAACAACAAATTTTCTAAATTTTTGTAGTGCTGAAATGGGTATTGAAGCTATTTTAAGACTTTTACCTTTTAGACCAATATTTTCGAACATATGGACTAAAGAGTGATATATGTTGAAAAAATGTAAAAAATTCAAATATCCATGACTATTGGGAGTCATAACTTTGCCAACACTGCACCGAATCCCAATACTTTCCATTTTCTGACATCATAGTATACATAAAAAATCTTACTTTAATAAATTTGGACAAATTTTTTGGAAGATATGCCCAAATATGTAAAAAAATAGGCTCAAAATGGCGTTTTCTGATACCTTCAAAAATTCAATCTGCCATAACTTGACCAAAAATCAATCGATTTTCAAAATTTTTGCAGTTCTGTGAATGGTTTTGATACTGTTTTGAAACTGCATCAAAAATTATTCCGTATTGTCACTTTTAAATTTTCATCCAATTTTCGCCAATTTTCCATACTAACCCCTTGACAAAAAGTCAAAAAATATGAAAGTTTCTAAATCATAGTTTTTTATGTCTAATCGATTTCTGCCATCAAAATATGAATAAAAAACATTACCGAAGTTGATTTCGACCAATATTTTAGAAAATACGGCCAAATTACTGAAAAATGGACAAAAAATTGAAAAAAGTGAAATTTGCTCGACTTTGAGGAGTCATAACTTTGCCAACACTAAACCGAATACCAATATTTTTACTAGGTCTTTTTCCGACATCTTAGTCTACACAAAAAATCTTACTTCAGTAAATTTGGACAAATATTTTAGAAAATATGCCCAAAAATGTAAAAAAATAGGCTCAAAATGGCGTTTTCTCATACCTTCAAAATTTCAATCTGCCATAACTTGACCAAAAATCAATCGATTTTCAAAATTTTTTCAGTTTTGTGAATGGTTTTGATACTGTTTTGAAACTGCATCAAAAATTATTCCGTATTGGCACTTTTAAAATTTCATCCAATTTTCGCCAATTTTCCATACTAACCCCTTGACAAAAAGTCAAAAAATATGAAAGTTTTTAAATCGAAATTTTTTTATGCCTAACCGATTTCTGCCATCAAAATATGTATAAAAAACTTTACCGGAGTGGATTTGGAGCAATATTTTAGAAAATATGGCCAAAAGAGTGAAAAATGGTCAAAAAAGCGAAAAAAGTGAAATTTGCTCGACTTTGAGGAGTCATAACTTTGCCAACACTAAACCGAATACCAATATTTTTACTAGGTCTTTTTCCGACATCTTAGTCTACACAAAAAATCTTACTTCAGTAAATTTGGACAAATATTTTAGAAAATATGCCCAAAAATGTAAAAAAATAGGCTCAAAATGGCGTTTTCTGATACCTTCAAAATTTCAATCTGCCATAACTTGACCAAAAATCAATCGATTTTCAAAATTTTTTCAGTTTTGTGAATGGTTTTGATACTGTTTTGAAACTGCATCAAAAATTATTCCGTATTGGCACTTTTAAAATTTCATCCAATTTTCGCCAATTTTCCATACTAACCCCTTGACAAAAAGTCAAAAAATATGAAAGTTTTTAAATCGAAATTTTTTTATGCCTAACCGATTTCTGCCATCAAAATATGTATAAAAAACTTTACCGGAGTGGATTTGGAGCAATATTTTAGAAAATGTGGCCAATGAGGTGAAAAACTGGGTTGAAATTAAAGTTTTTTAATGGACTATCTTGTTAATTTTTTAATGGATTTTGAAAATGTTGGTATCTCTGGCCGCATAACTAATTTGTCGCCTTCTCCATCTATTTTATTGCAGATCAAACTCAAAGGCTTCGTATCTGCCGCGTCAGAGCCTGGAGAAGCTGAACAACACGGATCCGGATCATGGCATTTACAAGCTGACCCTCACCTCCAATGAGGATCTGGTGGCGCACAGCAAGCCCAGCTACGCTGTGGGGCCCGGCAAACTAAAGCTGCCCAACAATCTGCCCGATGTGCTGCCCCTGGGAGTGAAATTGCAACAGCAGCCGGTGAAGCCGCTGCCATTGACACCGCCCGGGAATACGCAGGGAGGAGATATGATGGTCGGACTGCGTTACGGTTCCAACAATAATCTGGCAACGAAGTCACCGACAAATGCCAACACACCTACAACTGTGGGCAACAACACAACCTACGCAATGATATATGGACAGCAACAGCAGCAGCAGCAACAGCAGCAGCAGCAGAGGTATTCCTCTCCAGCCATGGGTCACTCCTACAGCAAGAACAACAGATCACCGGCACCGCAATATACGCGCTCCCAGTCGTATGATGTGAAGTTGCAGCAGCAGTCGCTGAACGATGGCATACAGTACATGACCCAGTCCCATGTTGATCTTAAGCAAGCCGTCCATGACCTGGAGACGACGCTGGAGGAGGTGCTGCCACCGCCGACGCCAACCCCACCACGCCTCTCGCCGGCCACCTCCGACTGCAGCCTGAGCAACAGTTCGCTCGAATGCAGTCCAGTGAATGCCAACATCAGCACCAATCCCCATCAGAATCAGCATCATGCCGAGGCGCATATCTTCCGTGCGGAGTTGATCAGCACGACAGCAACGTTGCCGAAGCCCGCGCCGCCGCCACCGATCAGTCGGCAGGAGTCGCTGCGAGAGAATATCGAGAAGATCACCCAACTGCAATCCCAGCTGATGTCCGCCCACATCTGTGAGAATGGACTGCTCGGCAACTATGCCAAACAGTTGAGTCCCCAGTCTCCACTACCAGCTCCAGTCGTGGTGGATGCTGAGCCGGAGTTGCCACGAGTAAGCCCACCACTTCCACCGACACCAGCGCCTGTCCTGGAGTCACAGTTGGAGTTGGCAACGCCGCCAGCATCGCCATCACCCGACAGCCTGAAGCTGTTGCAGCGCAGCGAGCTCGTGCTCATGGTGAATCCCACGCCCAGCACAGCGGACATGGCCTGCCAGACGGAGGATCTGCTGGACAGCGAGCTGGTGGCAACCCGGGAGGAGCAGCAGACGCGCACCACATTGCAGCCGCGACAGCGTCAGGCCATCGAGCTGGAGTACGAGCAATTGGCCATGGAAGTGCTGAAGCAACTGGCGCCCAACGACAAACTCATCGAGATTCTGACACCAAAAATCTACAAGCCGACGACGCAGTACGTCAGCAATCTGTATAATCCGGATGTGCCGTTGCGTCCGGCCAAACGGGATGTGGGCACCTCCACGCTGATGCGCATGAAGGCGGCCAGCAGCTGTTCCTCCATATCTTTGACGGGCACAACGGAGCTGCAAATGGTCAGCGTGGAGTTGCAGCTCAGTGATGATGGCAGCGATACGGAATCCACGAATTTAATCAAACAGAAGCTGGTAAGTAGTGGTGGCATTCAGCAGTTGGGGTATGTAACTAATCCTCCCCTTGGTTATCCGCAGGATGAGCTAATCAAACAGTTGAACCAAAAAATTGGCGCCTTGAAGCGCGAACAGGAAACCATTGGCGATGAGTGCGCCACGAATGATAAGCTTGGCCTGGATCTGTTGGCCAATTTGACGGAGAAGGTGCGTCCCAGCGAAGCGTCTAAGTTCCGCACCTACATCGATGATGTGGGTCACATAACCAGTCTGTTGCTGTCGCTGTCGGAGCGCCTGGCCCAAACCGAATGTAGTCTCGAGCTGCGAACCTCCAGCGGCCACCAGGAGAAGGTAAATATAAAATTTACGAAAAATTCCATTGAAATCCTTTCAAGTACTAACATTGAATCTCTGATCTGTTTAGAGTACGCTGGAAGCGAAACGTGATCGCCTCTATGAGCAGCTGGAGGAGGCTCAGCGTCTCAAGGCGGACATCGATAGACGGGGCAGCAGCATTGCAAAGCTATTTGGCAAACATCTCAGTGCCGATATGTGTGCGGACTACGATTACTTTATCAACATGAAGGCCAAACTAATTGCCGATGCCCGTGATCTAGCCGACAGGATCAAGAGCAGCGAGGAGCAGCTCGGCTCCCTCAACGATGCCCTAGTCCAAAGCGATTGCTAAAAGTTACCGTTACCACCACGTTTTCGAATGGCCGTTAAGTGGCGGCGTTGCCACCTGCTGGGATTCAGTTTTCCTTGCTGTCAACTTGAAGTTGAGAGCTGTATGCGAGAATTGTTGTGGCCCACGGTCCTCTGGGTGTATATTAATTTAATGATGTGCTTAAATACAACACACCAACACACCAACACACACACACACACACAACGACACAGACACACTATAATGTATAAATATTTTATGTTCATTTGTGATTTTCAATTAGCTTGTAGGTTAAACTTATGTATCAACCGCATATGTATAAGCAATTTTTTACATAATTATCAAAAAGCAAAGATAAACTGTATGCATCAAATAAAACATTTAAAGAAAACTAAATTAAGTGTATATTTTTAAAAAGGCAACTAATTCATAGACCATGTTTGATCTGGCAACACCTTTGCCAGCGTTGCCAACGCAGCCAACGTTCAACAGAGTTGAACAGCTGTTTGCAAAGTATCGAGTACGAGTATAGGTATCGATACATAGAAAATTCACGATTTTGTTAATTCAATTATAAGCCATTAAATTCAATTAATAAAAAACTAGTAAATAAATTATTAAAACTAAAAAAAATTTCTAAATAAATAGTCATGATAAATTTTATTACGCAACACTTGCAAGCAGCTGTTGTTGTTATCGATAGTTATTGTAAGCATTCCAATCAGTTGCTGGAATACCCTTTCGAAACAACTTACATATATGCATATTATCAATAAACTGCTATGTTTAGAGGCAAAACACTCTGCCAAGCCTGGATAAAAAACGTCTTGGCCCTAACAACGCCACAAACACCTGCAACACGACTTTGGTTGACGAATTCGGACAAGTAAGTCATCAAAATAAACCAAATACAAGTTCAACATAAACAAATTTCAAAAATCGCAGCCGAAACACAACAATAGAAAATAATCAACAGCAACAACAAAAGCAGAAGCACCTGTTTCGTGGCATGGCAACTGGCAGCAACAGCAGCGGTGGCAGCAGTGGAAGCGGCAGCGCGACAATGGCGCAGACTCCGAAACATACTAATAGATTAGCATCTTCCAAGTCGCCATATCTGCTGCAGCATGCGCATAATCCCGTCGATTGGTGAGTGTAGACAAAGAACTTTCCAGCAAGAGAGAGAGAGAGAGAACGAGAGCGAGAGAGAAACTGACCTAAGGCACCCTTTGTTGTGATAGGTATCCCTGGGGTGAGGAGGCATTTGAATTGGCGCGTTCTGAGGACAAGATGATATTCCTATCGGTGGGTTACTCCACTTGCCATTGGTGCCATGTCATGGAGCACGAGTCCTTTGAGAATCCTGCCACGGCGGCCATTATGAATAAGCACTTTGTGAACATTAAAGTGGACCGAGAGGAGCGACCCGATGTGGACAAGGTCTACATGCATTTCCTGCTCCTGTCGAACAGAAGTGGAGGTTGGCCCATGAGTGTGTGGCTCACGCCCGATCTGAAACCCCTTGCAGCCGGCACCTACTTCCCATCCAAGCCTGGGTAAGCTCCCTCAATTCATACAAAAGTTGATACTCATTTCCAATCTCACAATAGTTACGGTATGCCCTCGTTCACTACGGTGCTGGAATCGATAGCCAAAAAGTGGAGCACGGAGCGTGAAACGTTAATGGTGGCGGGTTCGGTTCTGTTGCAGGCCATGATTAGGGTTCAGAATGATGAGCCCAGTGGCGAGAGCTTTGAGCCTGGCAGCGCGGATGAGAAGCTATCGATGGCCCTGGCGGTGTTCAAACAACGCTATGACCAACAACATGGCGGATTCGGAAGTGAGCCTAAATTCCCGGAAGTATCGCGCCTCAATTTCCTGTTCCACGCCTATTTGGTCAGCAAGGATGTGGATGTGCTGGACATGGTGTTGCAGACCCTGGACCACATTGGTCGTGGCGGCATCAATGATCACGTCTTTGGCGGATTCGCACGCTATGCGACCACGAGGGATTGGCACAATGTCCACTTCGAAAAGATGCTCTACGATCAGGGTCAACTGATGGCAGCCTATGCCAATGGATATAAGCTCACCCGGAGCGAGGACTTCCTCAACTATGCGGATCGCATCTATGAGTATATTGTGAAGGATTTACAACATCCGGCTGGTGGATTCTATGCGGGCGAGGATGCTGATTCGCTACCCACACACCAGGACACTAAAAAAGTGGAGGGTGCCTTCTACGGCTGGACCTGGCAGGAAGTCTATGAAGCCTTCAAGAAGGAAGCTAAACGCTTTGAGAATATCTCCCCGGAGGATGCCTTCAAGATATACAATTTCCACTATGATATGAAACCGTCGGGCAATATACCGCCCAGCAGTGATCCGCATGGCAATCTGCTGGACAAGAATATACTCATTGTGCGTGGTTCCGAGGAGGATACTTGCGTCAACTTCAAACTAGAGCTGGAGCAGCTGAAGCAACTGCTGCAGACGGGCAATGATATATTGCACAAACTACGAGATCAACGACCTCGACCTCATCTGGACACCAAGATCATCTGTGCCTGGAATGGCCTAGTGCTGTCGGGACTCGCCAAGTTGGCCAACTGTGGCACAGCCAAGCGGGAAGAGTATCTGAAAACCGCCAAGCGGTTGAAGGAATTTCTGCATACGCATCTCTACGATGCGGAGAAGCGTCTACTCTACCGATCCTGCTATGGTGCGGGCGGCGAGGATGCCATGCTGGAACAGATACCGTAAGGCAATAAGAGAACTAATCAAGGATAACAATTACTAAACTTTTGATCATTTTTGTAGTGAACAGATTGAGGGTTTCCTGGATGACTATGCTTTTCTAATCAAAGGATTGCTAGACTATTACAAGGCATCGCTGGACATTGGAACATTGCACTGGGCCAAGGAGCTGCAGGATGTGCAGGACAAGCTCTTCTGGGATGACAAAAAAGGCGGCTATTTCTTCTCCCAGCGCAACGCAGCCGATGTCATTGTGAGACTCAAGGAAGGTAAGCAGTCAGTAGTAGAACAATCATTTGCAGCTTATAATTCTCAACTAGTTTTTGCTGACAAAAAGTCTAATGTTTTGAAATTCTTCGCCAGATCACGACGGAGCTGAGCCGAGTGGCAACAGTGTCGCCGCGAGGAATCTCATACTACTCTCGCATTACTTTGATGAGCCCTCGTATATGGAGCGGTCCAAGAAGCTAATCAGTTACTTTTCGAATGTGACGCCCTTTGGTTACATCCTGCCGGAGATGATGTCAGCGATGCTGCTCTATGAGAACGGCTTGGATCTGGTGGCAGTGGTCGGTCCAGACTGTGCGGACACCACACGTTTTATGGAGATCTGTCGGAAATTCTATATACCCGGCATGATAATCATCCATTGTGACCCACAGCATCCGGAGGAGGCATGCAACCAGCGCATGCAAAACAAATTCAAGATGGTGAATGGCAAGACTACGGTCTATATCTGCCATGATCGGGTCTGCCGTATGCCCGTTACGGATCCTGCGAAACTCGAAGAGAATCTGATGGCCAACTTCTTTACGGAACGCATCTAAGTGACTATTTTGACTTTACTCGACTTTAGTTCTTAAATATTGTTAACGTTAATGCTAATGTTATAGTTTGTTTATGGCTTTCAAAGCTTAAATCGGTTCTCGGAACTAGTTCTAGATTTTGTTGTAGTTGCTGCTGAATGAATATGTATTATATTAAAAGAGATCACGAGCGTAAAAGGATTTTACGCGAGATCTAAAGAGAGAGAATCTTTACTTCCAACACACCAACACGTTCTCATTGGCTCGAAGCCTCGCAATAACTAAGAGCTGCCTTCCATTGAGTGGAAGTGCAAGTACTTTGGAATTCGCTTACCTTTCGCAAATGGCGCCATTTCGTTTTGATGGAAACACAACGGGATTTCTTTTTTTTGTTGAGGATTTCTACACGAATTGTTTTGTTTAATTTGTGACTTTTGCCATAGATCAAAATAAACTTCATCAGCAGGAATTGCACTATTAAATAGTTGAGTTTTTGTTAAGTAAACAGTCTGATTCAAAAAAACATTCTTCTTGCTCAATAATTTGTACAAATTGAATTTCTCTTTAGACGGTTTCTCTGCTGTTGTTATTCTTTCTTCTTCTTTTTTTATATATGCATGTATGTATGTACGTTTGTTTTTGTTTTTTTTTTCGTATGGGATCACAACAATATATATTTATAATCGTATAACTCTTCGCGATTTCAAGAAGAAAATTACAATTGGTTTGATTTTTGTTGTTTGTTTTCTTGATTCGTCTGTCTGTCTTCTTCACAAATACAACACATTAATTTGTGCATTTATTGGAATCGTTTTCGTGTTGTTCGGGTACCACTCTGAGCACAGTACGCGTTTCGGGCAAATAGATCGAGCCGAAAATACTAGTAGTAGTATCAATACAATATTGTGCTTATTGTTTATTGCCGATGCGACTGCCCTGCACAAAACGCACTTAATGCGCACAGCGACAACCGCACACACAGGTTTCTTTATAAGAACTAAGCTAAGAACTAAATGCTCGCCGCGTTTGCCGCTACGTTACTTCCAGACTGACCAAAAGCGCTTTACTTACATATGGATGTACATATGTATGTGTGTAAATGCGTTTGGCGCCAGAGGGCGTAGGTGGCGAAGTTGGCGTAAAGAGAACTAAATGTATGGAGAGAACAGTTCGGTATCGGTAATCGATAGTCGATAATTGGTAAACGGTAATCGTAATCGGTAATCATAATCGTAATAATAGTAGTAGTAATAAAAATAATTTAGTTGAAATTCACATTCATCACATTGGTTTTGCACTCAGCCCGTGCCCATGGTGTTGTTGTTGTTATTATTATTATTGTTGTTGTTGTTGTTACTGCTGCTGGTGTTAATAGTAGACGCGGATGCTGCAACGGCGGCGACGGTGACGGCAGCAAAGTCGGCGGCGGCGGCGGCTGAGGATGCGGATACTGCTGCTGGTAATGCTGCCGCTGTTGCTGCATCCGCTCAGGTATCTGCATCGTTGAAACTCATGGCCGCATCGAAGCTATCGACAATCGTCTCCATCCTCTCACGATGCTCGAAACGGGCGAATTTCCTTTCCATACGGGTGAACGAATACCGGCGATAGTGGCGGGTCCGTCGAAAGAAACGGAAACGTGTGTCCTCCTCCTCCTCATCGTATTCGGGTGCCGACACCGAATCCTCATCCGTTTCACGCAGAAACTCCTTGGGATCGCGATGAATCTTAAAGATCTTTGTCGCCCCACCGTGCAGCTTGGAAATGGTACGCGATGCATTTAAAATACCCCGCTCCGATAGCTGCTGTTTGTGCGAACGATTCTTGACGGCCGTCAGCCGATTCGTGATGGAGACCACATTGAATAGCTTGGACAGCTCCGTGTCCACGGAGTGTGAATCTCGACGCAGGTTCTTGCCATTTTTCACATAGATAAAATGATTGATTTGATGATTATCGGCCATGAGATTGGCGGTGGGTGAGCTGGAGCTACCATTGCCAGTGCCACTGGGATTCCCATTGGCGCTGCAGTTGCCATTGCTGTTGCTGTTCCCGTTGCTGTTGGACGTTAGCAGCGTTGGTGTGGAGGGCGGCGCTGGTGGTACGTGCGGCATTGTGTAGCAACGTTGACGTCCCTCATACAGGTTGGCAACATTGTACCGGCTAAGTCGGCACGATTCCGATTCGATTTCTTCGTGGTCTGAGCTCGGCATGTCCATGGCCTGCGGCGAAAAAGGCGCATGTGTATTAGTGTATGTTTATGTACGTTTTCATGTGCCCCATCAATGTGTGTGTGTGTGTGTGTGTGTATGTTTATGTGTTGCGTGTATTTGTTTTCAAGTGTGAGTGCGAGTGTATGTGTGTGTTTGTGTGTTGGTGTTTTGAGAGTGGGTGCGTTCGCGTGAGTGGGCATGCGAAGAGGGGCGCGCACATACATATAAAAGAAATAACATGGGCGTTGCAATAAACAAAAACAGTGTAAATGGCGGTGCGAACAATATAATTTATTCTGCTGCATACCTGTAGCAAGCCCTCCACTTCCGAGTATTGACGATCTGTCAGACGGTGCAGTTGTTGATCCATTTTTGCTAAATAACAACAACAGCATAACAAAAATACGACCGTCCGATACCGATACTTTTGCTGCACAGCAACTCTGCGCACTGCGCACTCCCAGACGATACCGACAACACAGTGTTGGAAGTGTTGTAACCCTGGCCAACGTAACTCAATATGGCGTATCGATGACAAAATGAATATCTGGCAACACCGACTATGGCAATTACTTGTTGAGTTAACGGTTACAAATAATAAATATTCGCTTATATTAGAAAATGGGAATTTACTACAAATGTTGCTATTTATTACAAAGCAGATATGTTCTGAAAAGTGAAAATATATTCTTAATACTGATTTTAAATTATGTCTCATTGGGACGCGGTCTCTTAGAGGCATCATTGGCATCGTCTGTCCGCGGGCGTTTTCGGCAGTTCTCGTACCTGTGACCACGGAAATTGCAGTGAGTGCAGCGATCGGTACGATTGTAGGTGCGCGATGGAGTCCTAACCACCGTCTCAATTTCCTGGTTGTTGTGCTCTATGACACGACCCATTTCCAACAGATCCTTGAATGTTTTGACACTTTGACGGGAAATATGTTTACGGTATTTAATATGCAGCAGACCATACAGAAAGTCCAGCTCCGTCTGCTCGTCATGACGGCCGTCTGGAAGCTGGGCGAGCAGCGCACGCTTCTCAACCACAAAGGTATCGATTACAACGGAATCCGCCTGCTTCTTCTCAAAGAACTCCACGTAGATCTGGTAAGCGGGCTTTGTGGGCGAGAAGTGTTCCCGGATAAGATTGATAGCTTCATTCCAAGTTTTTGCCTCCTTGCGCACACCCTGCCACCAGGTGGAGGCAATGCCAAAGAACAGCAGCGAAACACTCTTCAAGGCATTCTCATCGGCAATGTTCTCCAATTCCTTGTAAGTAACCACATTCGTAATGAACTCCTCCACTTCGTCATGCTTGCGAGTGCCACCAAATCGATGGGAGCAATTACTGAAGCTGCCCTTGGCCTTGCCACCCGCTGAGGGATCTGTTGTAGCGGCAACAGCAGCACTTCCAGCCGCACTCAAGGCTGATGATCTCACGGTTTCAATCAACTCCCGGAGTTGTTCATTGGTCATTTGTATGGTTTGAGCCATTTTGGGACAATGCGAGAGGCAACTATATGCTTACTGAAGGAGGAACTGTTCCAACTCGACTGTTTCGCCAAAGACTTGAAAAGCTTCGCGGGGCGTTCGCCGGTTTTATATGCCGGCATTGTGAAATTCCAAGCATTTCTGAGAGAGAACCGAAATTTAATGGAAGAGAAAGAGAACCGAAATTTAATAGATGACATGGTGAGAGAGAGAGAGTGATGGCTTGGCATGAGTCAGAGAAGTAGTTGATATTTGCAAACATGTTTCGACTTGAACAAACTGTATAATATAATAATTATCAGTTCCTCAGAATTTTGCAATACCAAAAATAAAATACACCTGTTTGCATAAACGCCTCAATGTTTCAATGTACATAGTTAATATTGATATATGTACATAGTATATATTCATATCTATATCTAATCTATATAGATCGATAGTTGCCGGCATAAAAGCCCCCTAAAATAATACCTATAAACATATGTACATATGTAGGTATGTACATATTTATAAACCCACAGCTACATTTGTGTTTGTATAAACGTTTGCAACGTATGTATATTAATCACTACTTCGAAAACACAAACCGACAAAATTCGATTTCGAAAGCTTTCGCCTTGCTCAGAGAGTGCGCGTCTGAGAGAGTGAGAGCGTGAGAGCGTTAAGTTTATAATTTCACAACGCGAAAAAGCTCGTCCCACTGTTCATTTTGAGCAGTTTTTTCGTGTGTCAGCATCGAGACGGTTGTGGATTGTTTTTCTCGTCGACGGCGAAATTTTTATTTTCGTATAGAAAATGACGCAGCTATCGGATGAACAATTTCGCATACTTATCGAAACGATACAATCACTGGCACCCCAGCAAGAGGATGTGGAGCCCAAATCCAAGGGCAGCTTCAGCAACTGCCAGGTGCGATTCAGCGGGCAACGTGACCATGATGCTGTCGATGAGTTCATAACGGCGGTGGAGACGTACAAGGAGATGGAGGGCATCAGTGATCGGGATGCCTTGAAGGGAATCTCGTTGCTGTTTAGCAACATTGCGGTCATGTGGTGGAAGGGTGTCCGGCGAGAGGCAAAAACCTGGGATGAAGCAATGCAGCTTCTCCGCGATCATTTCTCACCCACAAAGCCTGCCTATCAGATCTACATGGAGATCTTTGAGACGAAACAACAGTCGGGCGAGGCAATCGATACCTTCATCTGCAACCAACGGGCGCTCCTGTCAAAATTACCAGACGGACGACATGACGAGCAAACCGAACTTGATTTCGTCTATGGCCTCTTACAGCAAAAGTATCGGGAACACATACCACGACACGAAGTGAAGTCTTTCCGAGATCTGGCTGAAAAGGGTCGCAACGTAGAGCGCAACAAAGTTTGAAATATATGTTTAAAACAAATTCAAGACTCGCCATTGTATATATGTATAGTTAATAGTATTTATTTATAGTACAATTATAATTAATAACGCTGAATATATAAGTCTGATACAAAACTTAGATAAAATACTATAAAATATAGATTTTTACAATTTGAAAAATTTCTTTATTATTTTTGTGAAATTAACTTTAATTGATTTCAAAAATTAAGAATAACTTAATCGATGTTATTTCAAGTTGGTAGATCCTTTATAAGATAAGCCGCAACATTTCCATCTTCACATGATGCTTCAATTCTATGATCGCTTACTAGGATTCATTCTGTAACTGAAAAGGATTTACTTCCCCATATTGGTTTCCTTTCTTTAAACCCCACCCAAGTAATAAAGCCAAGTTAAGGTTTTGTGTTTTAGATTGAAATATTGATTGTATTTTGATAGACTAGTTTTTTCTTTCTATTTTTTCTTTTCATATCAGTCTTACAATGTTTGAGGTTTGCGCTGATCCGCTCTCTTGTGATCTTCTGTAGGCACCATGGAGGATGAAGATTTCGCCTAAAAAATATTTAAGCCACAGTTCATCGGGCAATGCGGACCAATGTTAACCAGCCCTGGGGCCTAAGGTGCTCCAGAGCAGGCCAGCCGGATAACAAGGGTGACCATCATCGAAACTCACATTGATGATGGCACTACGCGCCTACAGAATCAGCACAAGAGATTGGATTTACAATAGATGAGAGTTTATGCCAGTCGCTACCAGCTGGAGCAACTGAGCAGCGACGAATCCATAAACGCCTCGGGAGCGTGATGTGCTCCCATGATGAGTGTATTGCTGGCGTGCCTAAAGCTTGCCTGGCCCGGTAGGTTCCCTGGCGGAATCTACCCGGCGCGGACAATTAAGCGTGCCAATTGCACGAATGGCGATCATAGCCATCGGAGTGCAATTCAATTTGAGGGTTCGATTTTAAAAATTCGAATGATTGAAATGTTAGTTTCATTCATTCATTTTAAAATTGTTCAAAGTTCTCCGCTAGGGAGAATTTCGAGTTTTGCCAACAGTCCAGCGATGGCAGCTCCTAACGCGAGAGATGCACACCCAAATGGATACGACTACTGTCCCGGCACAACCCACAATACAGTTCAGCAACGCTGCAGTGCATCGAAACACACTGCAACGTTGCTGCCCTGCTGCGGTCTGGGCCAAAGCAGCAGCTGCACCAATGGGATGCATCATACGTGAGCAACTGCATCACTGAACCATCAGCGGGGGTTTTTTGCCGCCTTGACAAAGGATCCGGCACGCAGCGCCGATGCAACGCGATCCAAAGTGGCAAATGATCGGTAATGGGGCACTATTTCGCCAGCCAAGGCAGACGGAATAGTGCGTCCACACCTGCACTTAACCACCTCGTACACGTCGCATCCGCACTGCATCGACACTAGGTCAAGGCAGCGGTTTTTGGGCGAAATAATAGGGGGTAAGGGGAAGGAGTCCACGGAACACTATATACGAACAAATGCTTGGCGGGATCAATGCAGACCCAGGTGCGGGCAACGATGCTTGCCGTGCACAAGACCCGTAGCGCTGCGGATCCCTTGGTATCCACAACTAGGCCCTGTACAACGTCAAAACGCCGCTACAACCGCCACTGCGCTGCACTGAACCGCAAAGCTTTTATCCGAGAGCGAAATCCGTCAACTTAATCCACCTCATCCCCCGTTAAGTCACCCGGGGTGGTAAACCTTGCGGTTTTTGTTTTTCCATTTGTGTTTGGCTTGGTTTGGTTTGGTTGTCAACAGAATCAAATACTTTATACATTAAGTGGCGATCGTAGCCAAGGTTAGCCGCTGTGCAGCGAAGTGTGTTTGAGGTTGTAATGTTGTTGAAAGCTCTGCTTTGCTTACCGGCACGCCACTTGCCAGAGAATTAGGTAAAAATGTTGTGAGAAAGCTTTTGAAAGCTTTGCTGCGACATCTACTGCGATGTTGTCATCTTTGTTCCCGTTCTTGACAATGTGAGGCCAGTGCGGCAATGCTGCCTATTGATGATGTGGTTTCTGGTTGGATCGTGACGTCAGCTTATGGAATGTGCGTAGTGAGGATTGCTGTTCCCATAGCTCTGGTTGTTGTTGTTGATGATGATGGGGACGTCACGACGTATTTGGTTGCGATGATACTTTCGCCTTTTACTTCTCAGCATCGCGACGCTTCCGGCAGTTCTCGTAGGTGTGACCGCGGAAGTTGCAGTGGGTGCAACGGATGGTGTTGCGTGCACCGCGCAGAGGACCGCTGGCGGCTGCCTCATCCTCCAGATTATTGTGCTCAATAATGCGACCTTGTTCGAGCAGGTCACGGAATGTCTTGATGCTGGTGCGTGGAATGTGCTTCCGATATTTGATGTTCAGTAGACCGTACAGGAAGTCCAGTTCGGTGACCTCATCGTGCCGACCCTCAGGCAATTGGGCAAGCACGGCCCGCTTCTCGACGACGAACGTGTCGATGACAACGGAATCGTCCTGCTTCTTCTCGAAGAACTCCATGTAGATCTGGTAGGCGGGCTTGGCGGGCGAGAAGTGTTCACGGATAAGATCGATAGCTTCACTCCATGTTTTTGCCTCCTTGCGAATTCCCTGCCACCAAGTTGATGCAATGCCATAGAAGAGCAGGGAGATGCTCTTCAAGGCATTCTCATCAGAGATGTCCTCCAATTCCTTGTAGGTGACTACGTTAGTGATGAACACCTCGACTTCGTCATGGCTGCGTGATCCACCAAATCTGTCTGGACAGTTACTGAAGCTGCCCTTCACCTTGCTCTGTCCGGCGGCCTCGCTACTGGCGGCAGCAGCGGTGCCAGCTGCGGCCACGGCTGAAGTGCGAACAGCCTCGATGAGCTCACGCAGTTGTTGGTCGGTCATCTGAATAGTCGCCATCTTTGCTAATGGTCTTGTTGGTGTTATTGTTGATTATGTTTGGAAATGTGTTGAGCGGCGATCAAAGCCAATAAGGTTGGCGAATGTCGCTGCGTTCACTTGCTGTGGTCGTCGTAGACTGAAGTTCGTTCTGCCTGCGCAAAGCATTTATAGTGGCAGCTTGTGAAATTCGTTTTCGAAAAAGCTCACATGCCAAAGAGAGCAAGAAAGTGAGAATCCCGTGAGTGAGAGTGTGATGGCAGACAGCGATTGTTGTTGCCATTTCTAGTGAGTCACTCCTTTTTTTTTCCAATAATCTAACTTCAAACAAATGTCTTCAATTTATTTCATGTGTATTTTGTATGCTCCAACTGTACACTACTCAATCTATTATATTTTACCAATTGCAGATAGGTGCTATCTATATACACATACTAATGTACATACACACATACATACATATGTATTTGTTTACATACTCCTACGTACACATATAGCTGAATATTTCCTGTTGGAATGTGAACATGCCCTAATTGCGTATATCACTTAAAACACTTCAAAGAATGAAATAATATGTATGTACTAACATATTTGGACATACAAACATATATACATATGTACAATATGTAAATAAATTATATATGTACATACATACATATGAATGTATTTATTATTGAACATTAAGCGTTTATATTTTCAGTCACGCTTATTGCCTAAACGTTTTATACGTTTAACTTTTTCGTTTTCTTGTACATTTGTATGTACATATGTATGTACATATGCATGTTTCTACATATTTTACATATCATACTATTTTAAACTAATATTAATATTTAGTGGCTTTTCGTTCTCCTATTTATCTACATTGTATGTACATACATATATACATAAGTGCATTTCTATTATTTAATTATGTACATATGCATGTATATATGTATATACATATGAACGTACATACATCCGCCCCTTCTATGTATATAAATATACATATGTATATGTACAAACATATGTACAATGTATGAATGTACATACATACATTATATCTAAATTCGGTAGAAAAATATTTCAGATTATTGTTTGACCTATAAACATATGTATATACATATGTACATTGTACATATGCACATATGTACAATACTATTTTATTTTTATTTCATGAGAACACGAAAGTACCTGCATCTACTACCTATACAATGTTTATTTACATATGTACATACATACATACATATGTATGTATATAAATAAATTCTAATAAATTAATTTTTCATATTTATTTAACAATAATCGGTAATCAAACAGAATTACATACATACATACATACATATGTACATATGTATGTATGTATGTATTTCGATATGCAACCAAAAGCAGAACTCTGCATGCGGACAACATTAAAGTAATTTGGAGGCGCTGAAGGAGCATATAAATCACATTCACATATGAAGTATGTACATGTACATATGTATGTGTGTATGCATGTACATACACGCATATATAAAATGCTTTATATATGTACATATTTATAAACCCACAGCTACATTTGTGTTTGTATAAACGTTTGCAACGTATGTATATTAATCACTACTTCGAAAACACAAACCGACAAAATTCGATTTCGAAAGCTTTCGCCTTGCTCAGAGAGTGCGCGTCTGAGAGAGTGAGAGCGTGAGAGCGTTAAGTTTATGATTTCACAACGCGAAAAAGCTCGTCCCACTGTTCATTTTGAGCAGTTTTTTCGTGTGTCAGCATCGAGACGGTTGTGGATTGTTTTTCTCGTCGACGGCGAAATTTTTATTTTCGTATAGAAAATGACGCAGCTATCGGATGAACAATTTCGCATACTTATCGAAACGATACAATCACTGGCACCCCAGCAAGAGGATGTGGAGCCCAAATCCAAGGGCAGCTTCAGCAACTGCCAGGTGCGATTCAGCGGGCAACGTGACCATGATGCCGTCGATGAGTTCATAACGGCGGTGGAGACGTACAAGGAGATGGAGGGCATCAGTGATCGGGATGCCTTGAAGGGAATCTCGTTGCTGTTTAGCAACATTGCGGTCATGTGGTGGAAGGGTGTCCGGCGAGAGGCAAAAACCTGGGATGAAGCAATGCAGCTTCTCCGCGATCATTTCTCACCCACAAAGCCTGCCTATCAGATCTACATGGAGATCTTTGAGACGAAACAACAGTCGGGCGAGGCAATCGATACCTTCATCTGCAACCAACGGGCGCTCCTGTCAAAATTACCAGACGGACGACATGACGAGCAAACCGAACTTGATTTCGTCTATGGCCTCTTACAGCAAAAGTATCGGGAACACATACCACGACACGAAGTGAAGTCTTTCCGAGATCTGGCTGAAAAGGGTCGCAACGTAGAGCGCAACAAAGTTTGAAATATATGTTTAAAACAAATTCAAGACTCGCCATTGTATATATGTATAGTTAATAGTATTTATTTATAGTACAATTATAATTAATAACGCTGAATATATAAGTCTGATACAAAACTTAGATAAAATACTATAAAATATAGATTTTTACAATTTGAAAAATTTCTTTATTATTTTTGGGAAATTAACTTTAATTGATTTCAAAAATTAAGAATAACTTAATCGATGTTATTTCAAGTTGGTAGATCCTTTATAAGATAAGCCGCAACATTTCCATCTTCACATGATGCTTCAATTCTATGATCGCTTACTAGGATTCATTCTGTAACTGAAAAGGATTTACTTCTCCATATTGGTTTCCTTTCTTTAAACCCCACCCAAGTAATAAAGCCAAGTTAAGGTTTTGTGTTTTAGATTGAAATATTGATTGTATTTTGATAGACTAGTTTTTTCTTTCTATTTTTTCTTTTCATATCAGTCTTACAATGTTTGAGGTTTGCGCTGATCCGCTCTCTTGTGATCTTCTGTAGGCACCATGGAGGATGAAGATTTCGCCTAAAAAATATTTAAGCCACAGTTCATCGGGCAATGCGGACCAATGTTAACCAGCGCTGGGGCCTAAGGTGCTCCAGAGCAGGCCAGCCGGATAACAAGGGTGACCATCATCGAAACTCACATTGATGATGGCACTACGCGCCTACAGAATCAGCACAAGAGATTGGATTTACAATAGATGAGAGTTTATGCCAGTCGCTACCAGCTGGAGCAACTGAGCAGCGACGAATCCATAAACGCCTCGGGAGCGTGATGTGCTCCCATGATGAGTGTATTGCTGGCGTGCCTAAAGCTTGCCTGGCCCGGTAGGTTCCCTGGCGGAATCTACCCGGCGCGGACAATTAAGCGTGCCAATTGCACGAATGGCGATCATAGCCATCGGAGTGCAATTCAATTTGAGGGTTCGATTTTAAAAAATTCGAATGATTGAAATGTTAGTTTCATTCATTCATTTTAAAATTGTTCAAAGTTCTCCGCTAGGGAGAATTTCGAGTTTTGCCAACAGTCCAGCGATGGCAGCTCCTAACGCGAGAGATGCACACCCAAATGGATACGACTACTGTCCCGGCACAACCCACAATACAGTTCAGCAACGCTGCAGTGCATCGAAACACACTGCAACGTTGCTGCCCTGCTGCGGTCTGGGCCAAAGCAGCAGCTGCACCAATGGGATGCATCATACGTGAGCAACTGCATCACTGAACCATCAGCGGGGGTTTTTTTGCCGCCTTGACAAAGGATCCGGCACGCAGCGCCGATGCAACGCGATCCAAAGTGGCAAATGATCGGTAATGGGGCACTATTTCGCCAGCCAAGGCAGACGGAATAGTGCGTCCACACCTGCACTTAACCACCTCGTACACGTCGCATCCGCACTGCATCGACACTAGGTCAAGGCAGCGGTTTTTGGGCGAAATAATAGGGGGTAAGGGGAAGGAGTCCACGGAACACTATATACGAACAAATGCTTGGCGGGATCAATGCAGACCCAGGTGCGGGCAACGATGCTTGCCGTGCACAAGACCCGTAGCGCTGCGGATCCCTTGGTATCCACAACTAGGCCCTGTACAACGTCAAAACGCCGCTACAACCGCCACTGCGCTGCACTGAACCGCAAAGCTTTTATCCGAGAGCGAAATCCGTCAACTTAATCCACCTCATCCCCCGTTAAGTCACCCGGGGTGGTAAACCTTGCGGTTTTTGTTTTTCCATTTGTGTTTGGCTTGGTTTGGTTTGGTTGTCAATAGAATCAAATACTTTATACATTAAGTGGCGATCGTAGCCAAGGTTAGCCGCTGTGCAGCGAAGTGTGTTTGAGGTTGTAATGTTGTTGAAAGCTCTGCTTTGCTTACCGGCACGCCACTTGCCAGAGAATTAGGTAAAAATGTTGTGAGAAAGCTTTTGAAAGCTTTGCTGCGACATCTACTGCGATGTTGTCATCTTTGTTCCCGTTCTTGACAATGTGAGGCCAGTGCGGCAATGCTGCCTATTGATGATGTGGTTTCTGGTTGGATCGTGACGTCAGCTTATGGAATGTGCGTAGTGAGGATTGCTGTTCCCATAGCTCTGGTTGTTGTTGTTGATGATGATGGGGACGTCACGACGTATTTGGTTGCGATGATACTTTCGCCTTTTACTTCTCAGCATCGCGACGCTTCCGGCAGTTCTCGTAGGTGTGACCGCGGAAGTTGCAGTGGGTGCAACGGATGGTGTTGCGTGCACCGCGCAGAGGACCGCTGGCGGCTGCCTCATCCTCCAGATTATTGTGCTCAATAATGCGACCTTGTTCGAGCAGGTCACGGAATGTCTTGATGCTGGTGCGTGGAATGTGCTTCCGATATTTGATGTTCAGTAGACCGTACAGGAAGTCCAGTTCGGTGACCTCATCGTGCCGACCCTCAGGCAATTGGGCAAGCACGGCCCGCTTCTCGACGACGAACGTGTCGATGACAACGGAATCGTCCTGCTTCTTCTCGAAGAACTCCATGTAGATCTGGTAGGCGGGCTTGGCGGGCGAGAAGTGTTCACGGATAAGATCGATAGCTTCACTCCATGTTTTTGCCTCCTTGCGAATTCCCTGCCACCAAGTTGATGCAATGCCATAGAAGAGCAGGGAGATGCTCTTCAAGGCATTCTCATCAGAGATGTCCTCCAATTCCTTGTAGGTGACTACGTTAGTGATGAACACCTCGACTTCGTCATGGCTGCGTGATCCACCAAATCTGTCTGGACAGTTACTGAAGCTGCCCTTCACCTTGCTCTGTCCGGCGGCCTCGCTACTGGCGGCAGCAGCGGTGCCAGCTGCGGCCACGGCTGAAGTGCGAACAGCCTCGATGAGCTCACGCAGTTGTTGGTCGGTCATCTGAATAGTCGCCATCTTTGCTAATGGTCTTGTTGGTGTTATTGTTGATTATGTTTGGAAATGTGTTGAGCGGCGATCAAAGCCAATAAGGTTGGCGAATGTCGCTGCGTTCACTTGCTGTGGTCGTCGTAGACTGAAGTTCGTTCTGCCTGCGCAAAGCATTTATAGTGGCAGCTTGTGAAATTCGTTTTCGAAAAAGCTCACATGCCAAAGAGAGCAAGAAAGTGAGAATCCCGTGAGTGAGAGTGTGATGGCAGACAGCGATTGTGGTTGCCATTTCTAGTGAGTCACTCCTTTTTT
The DNA here is from genome assembly GCA_018150725.1 of Drosophila quadrilineata. Classification (NCBI taxonomy): domain Eukaryota; kingdom Metazoa; phylum Arthropoda; class Insecta; order Diptera; family Drosophilidae; genus Drosophila; species Drosophila quadrilineata. Next base: position 6,328,893 of record JAECWN010000407.1, read on the forward strand.
TTTCCAATAATCTAACTTCAAACAAATGTCTTCAATTTATTTCATGTGTATTTTGTATGCTCCAACTGTACACTACTCAATCTATTATATTTTACCAATTGCAGATAGGTGCTATCTATATACACATACTAATGTACATACACACATACATACATATGTATTTGTTTACATACTCCTACGTATACACATATGTATGTACATACATACATAGCTGAATATTTCCTGTTGGAATGTGAACATGCCCTAATTGCGTATATCACTTAAAACACTTCAAAGAATGAAATAATATGTACTAACATATTTGGACATACAAACATATGTACATATGTATGTATGTACAATATGTAAATAAATTATATATTATATTACATATGTATGTATTTATTATTGAAAATTAAGCGTTTATGTATATTTTTAGTCACGCTTATTGCCTAAACGTTTTATACGTTTAACTTTTTCGTTTTCTTGTATGTACATATGTATGTACATATGTACATTGTACATATGCACATACATATGTACATACTATTTTATTTTTATTTCATGAGAACACGAAAGTACCTGCATCTACTACCTATACAATGTTTATTTACATATGTATGTACATACATACATACATATGTATATAAATAAATTCTAATAAATTAATTTTTCATATTTATTTAACAATAATCGGTAATCAAACAGAATTACATACATACATATGTACATATGTATGTATGTATGTATTTCGATATGCAACCAAAAGCAGAACTCTGCATGCGGACATTAAATTAATTTGGAGGCGCTGGAGCAGCAGATAAATCACATCCACATATGAAGTATGTACATGTACATATGTATGTGTGTATGCATGTACATACACGCATTTATAAAATGCTTTATATATGTACATACATACATATGTATGTACATGCATGCATACAGATGTTGTGTGCAGAGTCTGCACTGCAGACAAGCACTTGACGCAAACAGCAACAACAACAACGACCGGCGTTATGAACTTGAGCATGTGTTGATCAACGTCAAGTAGCCAGCAAGAGAGAGAGAGAGAGATACACAAATGAGATGAGCAAAATAGTAAAACTACAGAGAGAGCGAATGACACTCTAAAGAGAATCGTAAAACTCAAGAAATTCATTAAAGACGCGCTCGTCTCTGCGTTGGCATAAATTGTGGTAAGTCAAAACATTTTCAAAACAAAAATGTATACAAATCGAAATTTGTTTTTAAAAGCCCGTGTTGAAACGATTTCTGTCACAATTTACGCCGTAAAATCTCCATTGAAAACATTGCCGTTTTATTTTTTGGCAGAATCAGCGATATTGCGAAACTAACTGTAAACCAATTCTTCTATATGCATATATATGTATGTATGTATGTATATGTCTGTATATAAATTGGAAAAATACATATTCATTCCAGTGAACACTTCGCATTGGACAAGGCTGTAAGGCGCTCAGTTTCGTTTTGTCGTTGGATCGGAGCAAAATGGAGGAAGAATACTACGTTGAGCGTATCGAGAATAAACGTATTACAAATGGAATTGTGGAGTATTATCTGAAGTGGTACGGATATCCAAGCAGTGAAAACACCTGGGAGCCAATTAATAATCTCAACTGCACCCAACTAATTGAGGAATACGAGGAATCTCTTCAAAACTCAAATGCTGAAAATGGCGAAACGTCGGTCAAGAAAAATGGTTTCGATTATGGGCTGGAACCAAACAAAATTTTGGGAGCCACCATGCGATCTGGTGAGCCGACGTTTCTGATCTCGTGGAAGCAATCAATAGTTATGGATGTGGTTCCGGCATCCGTGGCTAACTTGAAGTGCCCCCAGCTTGTCATTAGTTTCTATGAGAAACATCTTTCATTCGAATCGGACGATAGCGAAGACGATTCCGATTTTGATCCCGACTATTTTGAATAAACGAATATGTAAATATATGGATTTTGTTACTAAGCATTAAATTTGATAAATTCATAAAAAAAAAGTAAAACTGTAAAAAACAGTTATTTTCATTCTCCCTTTCACTCATTTTGGCGCTGAGACAATTGGGGTTGCCAGACTTTCAGAAACTAGTTCTCGTGAGCAGTAGAGTTGCCAGTCGTTTTGAATGCAGTTCACGTGAACAGCGGCGAACAGTAGTTCATTGTTCATGTAAATCACTTCGCATTGTTGAGAAATTCTCATAAATGCAAGGTGCGTTGCACACGAATTTGCTAAAAAAACTAAGCAATAACTACAATTTACGTGCTTCAAACTATTAGTTTATTGTTGAAAGTGGCGTGCACAAACTGCACATACTAAAATAAAATGAAGTTAATCAGCTGAATGTAAAATCTATGAATCTCGTGTATTGCAGTCGCTGTCGGCAGTCGCCGCATTAAAATTCAGCTGAGACTGCGTTGCCCTGGGCGTTGCTTGAGCTCTGCTGCCGGCTTCTGACAACGACAAAGCAAAGCAACAACAATAACAAGAGTAGCAAGATGACCACCAGCAGTGAGGATGTCTTGCTGCAGATGGGCGAGGTGCGCTACAAGAAGGGCGATGGCACACTCTATGTGATGAACGAGCGCCTGGCCTGGATGGCGGAACATCGGGACACGGTCACCGTATCCCATCGATATGCGGACATCAAATGTGAGTTCATGGTACTTCCATCAATACTACCAGTTATAATGTAATCTGATAATCTGTGCAGCGCAAAAGATTTCGCCTGAAGGCAAACCCAAGGTCCAGCTACAGGTGGTGCTGCATGATGGCAACACTTCCACCTTCCACTTCGTCAATCGACAGGGAATGCCGGCCATGCTTGCCGACCGTGATAAGGTCAAGGAGCTGCTGCAGCAGCTGTTGCCCAACTTCAAGCGCAAGGTGGACAAAGATCTGGAGGACAAGAATCGTATATTGGTGGAGAATCCCAATTTGCTGCAACTCTACAAGGATCTGGTCATCACCCAGGTCCTGACCAGCGACGAGTTCTGGGCCACGCACGCCAAAGATCATGCCATCAAGAAGATGACCAAAAGTCAGGAAATAGGTAATGCCAACAATGCTGCATAAAATGGGTTTTGATAGTAATTCTGGAACTGTTTGCCAATAGGAGTATCTGGTGCATTCTTGGCGGACATCAAGCCCCAGACGGATGGCTGCAATGGCCTCAAATATAATCTTTCGTCGGATGTCATACACTGCATTTTTAAAACGTATCCTGCCGTCAAACGCAAGCACATGGAGGCGGTGCCAGCGAAAATGTCCGAGGCGGAGTTCTGGACAAAGTTTTTCCAATCGCATTACTTTCATCGGGATCGTATCTGTGCCGGCACCAAAGACATCTTCACCGAGTGCGGAAAGATCGATGATCAGGCCCTTAAGGCTGCCGTGCAGCAGGGTGCTGGAGATCCATTGCTGGATCTGAAGAAGTTTAATGATGTGCCACTGGAGGAGGGATTCGGAAGCGCTTCCAGCGATTTGAGTGTGGTCAAGAGCGAAAATATTGTACACCAAAACATGATTAAACGTTTCAATCAGCATTCCATAATGGTGTTAAAAACATGCGCCAATGTCAATGCCCCGCCAGCAACGATCACCAACGGCGGCACCAACATGGCCAACGGTCCCGTTGGCCCCTCCGCCTACACCAATGGGGTTAATGGCAAACACGCGGCGGATGCCACTCCATCTGATGGTCCAACTCAGGCAAAGAAGCAGCGCCTAATCGAGAAGATCAACTATGAGGATCTGGGCAATCCGCAGCTGGATGTGGACGCATCAGAGTCTAATGAAGAGCACAAGGAATTGGAAATGTCCATGGTGGAGCGTTATCTGCATGGTCCGGCACAGAGTCAAATGTATGATCATCAGCATGAATCAGTCAGTCTGGATGAAGTGCAGCACAAACTGGTGCGCCTAACCGAGTCCTGGCTGGATCGCATCAACGCACGCAATCTGATCTGCTCCAAGGCGGCGGTCAATGCGCTGGGCGAGCTCAGTCCTGGCGGACAACTGATGCGTGGCTTCCAGGTGCAATCAATTGGACGTAAGTAGAACCAATATAATCTATCTTCCAAGATAAATACATATCTTGTATTTTCTGTTTTTCAGAGTGTGTGCCAAGTGATTGTCAAAGAGATTTGCGAAATTTATATTTATCGCTACTGGAGCTACTGAAGCACTTCTGGAACTGTTTCCCACCGACCACCGAAGAACTGGAGACCAAAGCCCAACGCATGCACGAGGCACTGCAGCGCTTCAAAATGGCCAAACTGGTGCCTTTCGAGGTACGTTCGATGATATTTGTACTGCTTATTTTTTTTTTTTGACTTATTCCTGATCTATTTTAGAATCGGACTATGCATGAGCTGACGCCACTCAGTTCATCCATCACACAGCACATAAATATACTGCTGCTAACCGCCAATAACAAGTTTAACACCTGGAAGAATCGGAAGCAACGCAACTCCAGATAACAAATACATGATCCGTTGGAGCAGCACGATTTGGAGCAGGCGCCACCAAGCAATATTATTGTCAACTAGGTGTACACTCAACTTAACACGATATCCGTTCATTAAAAAATATACATACATTACTACATATATACATACATATATGAAATGTTAGATACGAAAAAATATGAGATTATCTAAGATATGTCACATATTATCTATGTAATCTTTGCTTTCCATTCAGTTATGGTTGAGTTGTTGCAGCTGTCGCAGAGCTCTAAGATTGAAATAACAATATTTTTGTAATAGAAAAATAAGATTATCTAAGATATTTTTAATTTTATCTATACCTCTTTTTTTATCTTTTTCGAGTTTGACCTCAGTTTTGTGAAATATTAGAGGTGGTTGGCGGTTTTAACTACATTTATCTAAAAAAGATAAGATTATCTGAAAAATCTTTATTTGATCTATAATTTATTTCTTCTCCGTTACGAGTTCATCCTGGTTCAGCTCGGTTTAGTGTTGCAGTCCACGTAAAAATGAAACTGCATTAAACCGACTCCACGAATCGTCGCTGACCCAATTCGGCTTTTGTCTCGCCCCATCCAATTAACAACTTGAATGATATCAAGTTTATGGCCAAATTGCTGCCTCAGCAACCCAAACAGTTTCATTCGCGCCGCGCTCTCAAACAGTAACGGAACGTCGCTCCGATTCAATTGTAACTCGTGATCTCATCATGGAGTACTCTAGGCCTAGGCTTAGTCTCCTAATCTGTTTCGTTGGCATCGTTGGGGTTAAGGGCTCGCTGCTTTATCCTACAAATTCGGAATATGGTGTAACTTGTTAGGTTTGCTGGCTGTCGTGTCATATTTGTGGTAACTTGTGTACATTGCAGATCTTTATGGCCATATCGGTGCCCATTAGTTTGTCTCATCGCAATGTCTTCGTCTCGTACAACTATGAGTTCAATTACTATCAACCTGAGCATGTCTACAAATTCCCACCCATATTGGTAGGCGGAAGTCAAGTTCGTGTCTTGAGTCATTTGTATTAAGCAGGGGAAATGTTTGCAGATGGGACAAGACTTTGAGGACGGTTATCTGACATATCCAACCAACGGCAGGCAGTGTACCAACTGCACAGTGAGCAGCAATAGTACTGTGACAGCAGAGGAAGGGAAGGGGCAGCAGAAGAAGGAACGGAAGCAAGAGACAAGTGACGAAGCCACTGTGCAGACGGCGAGACGAAAGAGAGAAGCCTCTTTAATGACGCGCAAAGCGTTCTATGCCATGTTGAAGGATAAGTTGGAGAGGTGTGTTCTCAGATACATATATAATCTGAATATATTATATATTTTTAATTATTTTAATTTATTTAATTTTTGATATTATCCCATATATTCCATAGGTCTGCCTACCCTGCTGAGGCCTGTCTGCTGCGTTTGATCTGTGAAACGAATGAGTCGCAGCTGGGCGAGATTAATGGATTCCTTGGCAACATCATACACATAATCTTCACGTAAGTTAGCAGTTAAACTCTAAAGAAGCAACTATTGAATTCCAATCCTCCTTTCAGGCCCAGCACCTCCCGTGATGAGCAGCTGCCTTCAATATACTACCAGGCCGAGGCGGATGGACTGCAGCATCAGTGTGCGGCGTATGCCAACGACTGTCCACACAATGTGCTAGATCTGATTTCGGCGCCAGTGGAGCAACTACTAAACGACTTGGTAAACAGACGTCGATGATGAATAAACTCAGAAACTCGTGCATCTCATTCACTCTCACTTGGCGGGTTACTTTACTGTAAATGGAGCAGGGGGAATGGGTACTTCTATTTACTCTAGCCATTAACATGCCATGTAAACGGACATGAGGTTGAAACCCACTTCAGCTCAGTTCTCGGTTGCTGCTTGTGCTGATTCGTGTGCTTCGATATGATCTCTCTCGGTTCCATGGGCCAACTACTGTTGGTCTTGTCTGCGTACTGCCTGCATCTGGGAGATTGTTATATGGCCTTCATGCCATCCAGCACGCATGGTGTAAGGACTTACCTCCATGCATTTCACCTTTTTTTATGAGCTTATTTAGATTCTGTTCCTGTGATAGGTGTTTGCTGCTCTCGCCGTGCCCCTCGAGTTGCCGCATCGCAACGTCTTCGTCTCTTACAACTTCGAGGCGAACTACAATTCCCCGTATAACTGGAGTCTTCCGACTATATTCGTAAGTTTGCAGGAGTATACTCATGTATAACATACCATTGTGCTATATTTCATAACTTTAGAATATTTTTGAAATCCATATTTCTGATCAAATTTCCGAAGACATTGCTCCAAATCGACTCCGGTGAAATTTTTTATATATATTTTGATGCAAGAAATCGACTGGGCACAAAAAACGCATATCTTAAAATTTTCATTTTTTTTGATTTATTGTCAAAAAATTTAAAATGGTCAATATTGCCAAAATTTGAATGCAGTTTAAATATTTCATAAAAACCATAAAAAAAGACGAAAGAATTTTAAAAATCGGTTAATATTTAGCAATGATACAGCTGTTCAAAGTTTGGATGTAACCCGTTTTATGAAAAATGCCAATTTCAAACATATTTTTTCACACTTTTGGCCATATTTTCGAAAATATAGCTCCAAATCGACTTCGATAAAAAATTGTATACATATTTTGATGACAGAATTCATTTGGGCACAAAAAATTTTTGAATTTTAAAATTTTTATATTTTTTTATTTTTGTCAAGGGGTTAGTATGATAATTTTGGCAAAATAAGTCAAAAAATTTCAAATGGTCACTATTAAAAATATTTGAATGCAGTTTTAATATTTCATAAAAACCATTAACAAAAGTGAAAAAATTTTGAAAATCGATTGATTTTTGGCAAAGTTATGGCCCATCAAAGTTCAAAAGTGACTCTTTCCAAGAAAACTACAACTTGTAGCCCTTTTCCACTCACCTTAAGACTTAGCATAACAGCGCAAGCATCGACCATGTGGTGTAGAAAGTGTTAATTAACATTAATTTAATAGGCCACTTAGCAGTTTCTATCAATAGAATAGAATTCTTCGGAACTGGAACTAAGCCGAAATCAGAAAATTTTGTAGTGAAGTTGTTTGTTAAGCAAACTATGGGTACGTGGTATGTTTTCGTTCAGTTAACTCCATTTCTTTTCATCTTACTCAAAGCAAAATGGACCCATTGAATCCGAGGAAATTGAATTGTCCCGAAAGGCGAAAGCGGAGGAGCAGGAATCAGTGGAGGAAGTGGAAGTGGTGGATGAAGAACAAGAGACAACTACAACTGCCACGCCCACAATAACAAACGCCCAACGAGAACGGCGTGCGTTGCTGACACGCACCAACATCTATCACATCCTGATGGACAAATTTCAGAGGTGAGGCGAGCTGGAGGAATCTTTCAGAGAATAATGTTGCTGATGATCATTGTAGGAGTGGCTTTGCTGGCGAATCCTGTTTGTTGCGCCTGATCTGCGAGACGAGCGCTGCGGAGTTGGGGGAGGGTAATGGTGTGCTGGGCAGCCTCATGCATGTGATCTTCAGGTGAGAATGGGGGCAGGTGATGGGCACGAGCTGGAAGATTAATCAGAGTGAATTTGCTTAGTCCCAGCACCTCGGAGCCGGAGCAGCTGCCACTCAGTTACTACCAGGCGGAGCACGATGGTTGGCATGACCATTGTGGCTACTATGAGCACGGCTGCTCCAAGAGCCTGCTGGGGTTGATCTCAGCGCCCTTTGAGGAGATCTTGCAGAGAGTCGCAAAACAAGAAATATAATAAAATAAAATAAAATTTAAGTATTAAAATTAACCTAGATTTTCTTGGATTTTGTTTATACCAACTTTCACTTGGCCAACTTGGCTGTTAACTGCTTCTAATTGATAACTCTTTGGACTCTTAGCCAAGTTTACGATTTGTGCCCGATTTCAGTTTGCTTTTGGACGGACTGGCGTGGGCATGCATCAGCTCAGCTTAGCCAAGTTAATCTTGGTTGCCTCTTTGGCCAGTAGTTCCCACTCGGTGCTGGTTTGGAATACCAAGGGCGAGGCAGCGGTAGGTTATGCTCCTGACTTCGACTGGGGTTACTAATAAGGCAACTTCCGCTGCAGCTCTTCATCTCCATAGCCATACCCATTGAGACGCCAGCATCGCAGCATGTGTTCCTGTCCTACAACTTTGAGGCCAGCTACAAGTTGCCACCCACTTGGCACCACAAGCCACCCATCTATGTAAGTTGCTGGTGAGGATTTCATTAGGTTTTTCTAAATAATACTTACCTACAGCGTAGGGGCAATGATACCCACTTAGAGGGTCATGATCCGTTAGCGGACTTCGAGGATTACTATGATGATTATGGTGAGCATGAGACTCACAAGCCGCCGCCACATAGACGGAAGAAGCCACACAAGAATAAGAAGAAGAAGAAGAAACAGCACAAACCGAAGCCTAAACCGAAACCCAAGCCGGACTACCAGGACTTCTTTGAGGGTTACCCGAGGCAATCCTCCGACAAAGACGTCGCTCTCGCTCGCTATCAGGAGCAACAGACGCTGCTCTCACGCACCAAATTCTATCACATACTTAGCCAGCGTTTCCAGCAGTTAGTATAACCCTTAACCTATGGTTACCCCATAACCTTTCCAACCCTTTCCTCTACCTGTAGACATGGCTTTGGTCAGGGCGATGACTGCCTGCTGCGTCTCATCTGTGAGGCGAATAGCGCCCAACTGGCGGATCACAATGGGGTGCTGGGCAGCCTCATCCATGTCATGTTCAGTCCCAGTAGCTCCAAGTATGAGGCTTTACCCCAACGCTACTACCATTCGGAATCCATAGGTAAACGTGAGGGGAACTGTGATCCATATAAACAGAAGTGTGACCGCAGTTTGTTGGAGCTGATCACACGCCCCCTGGCGGACTATATAGGCAATAAAAAGATTTAAGATTTCGAACAATTTATGTGCTCTTCATGAACATCTTCAATGCTGGCCAGGCACAGTTCTTGATGTAGGCGCGTGAGGTGCGGCATTGTTTGTTGTGCTCCTGCCACGCGGAGGCGGGACAGTGTCTGATGAGGCGGGAGTGGGCGCAGAGGCTGTAGAAGAGCGCATGCCGATCACAGGCGGCACTCTGACTGCTCAACTTGGCCAGCTCCGGGTAATGATTCTGCACCAGCGTAGCACAGCTGGCAAAGTTGGTGTCGTAGGCGGCGATGATGTTGGGATCGTTGAAGACACGCGTCAGCATCGGACGCACCCGCTTGGGATTGAGTTGAGAGCCCTGGAGCGCTGAGCTGGCATTGAAGATGCAGGCCAAGCGGCACTAGTGGAAGAGATGGTAGCTTGTAGACGGAGTGGCAAGAGGGACAGAGAGAGAGGAACTTACGCTGGGTTGCAGACCGGAGTTGCCGCATTCCTTGTTGTAGGCACCCCAATTGGGCATGGGGATAGGGCAACATTGCTGCACATTCTGCCAGAGAAAACAGAGTTTAAAACTGGTAAGAAATTAATCCTGGCCAAGTTTTCAATTACCTGCAAAGCTTTCGGTGCTGCTCCACAACGAGCTGCCTCCACTTGAGGCAAGATTAAAGCGCAGCTGAAGCCAAGCAACAATGCCAGCCACATATTATGAACTAAACTTAAAAATTTTAATAAATTCAAAAACTTATTAAATAATTGCCAAGTGAAAATTATGATCAGTTCAAAGTTGTCGTGCCATGTTCTCGGGTTGTCCGATCACAAACTGATTGCTGAAACGCATATGCCGTGGGCAGCAGTTAGGGTAATCGTAATCTCGGTTTCATCGTGACTGGCAGTTCCACAATGAAACAGTTTTACGGCTCTTTTCATTTTCAAATGGCTTAATCCGCGCTAATGACTCAACGGCAGCTAATCAAATTTGTCTGGGGACAACGCGGCGTATGCGCAATTAACTCAATGTGACAATTAGAACGGTATCGAAGGTGACTAAACAAATGGGAATTTGTAGGAAATTGTTTATGTTTGAAAAGTCTTTTTTATAGAGGAATTTCATAGAATATATGAAATTGTAAAAATTGAAATTAATTATTGAATTTTTATAATGTTGAATAAAATTTTATATTTTAATACTATTTGTATTCAGAGTTTACTTTACCTAAATTGGTTAGATCTACATTAATTCATTTCAAAATAATCAGTTTGTTTCAAAATTATTTATAATATAATACTTTAATGTTTAGAAAACAATTGTTCTTAAAATTTTCTTAGATTCTTAATAATGTCTGTACTCAAAACTTGCATAATAAGCTTTATCAGATGGATTTCTGAAAATTTAAAATAATATTTATAAGTTTAAAAAAATTTTTGAAAATATTAGTTATGAAAATTAAAAATATTATATAATCGTTTAGTGGGACTTTAAAAAAAATTGTATATAGTATAGAAAATTTGTTTGCTTTCAATTTAGAATTTTTTTTTTCATTTTGTAAATCTTTTGCTTTTTGATTCAAAATTATTTTTTATTTGAAAAATTTTCATCTCAATTCAAAATTATTTTGTATTCGAAAAATTCTATTAAAAATTCCTTTTAAAATTTCCCATGTTGTGATTATGCCCACAAATGAAGGCCACATAGATCTCTGGCAACTGGTAGTCCTGCTTCTATTACTTTGGCCTGTAGCCGCAGAGGCAGATATCCGGGATAATGCCAATCTACTATGTAGCCAGATGCTCACCATACGTCTACTGGACAACTGTTGTGGGGAGTCGAAGCCTGGGTATCAGTTCCATACCCAAAATAGCTGTCAACAACAGAAGCATAACTATGGAGCGGTATGTCCTTCGGCTTGTTAAACCATATGTCACTTTAAGGAATCCTCCACTAGTGTCGCTATGACTGCATCTTCAAGCACTGGCAACTGCTGCACGATAACGATACCCTGGACACGCATAGGGTTAGGACTATGATTGGGCAGTTGTATGGCAAACATAGTGACCATTTTGGATATGGCATATTGCTGGAGGATGCCTTTGAGCAGTGTGAACACTTGAGTTTCACCTACGCTGGGATGGTGCGCATGTTCACCATGATCTCGGATCCGGTCGAGGGTGACCGTAATGCGGGAGTCACGTGCAATAGGAAGGCCTATCTATATGCCAAGTGTATCATGGCCAATATGTTTCTCAATTGTCCGGAAAAATATTGGCAGGAGGATAACGAGGACTGTCAGGCGAGTCGACGTCTCCTAACGTATTGTGTGCGATTCCTTCATGGTGCCGCAGAGTCTGGCAACTTGATCGCTGAACGGATACAAAGTGCCGCCGTTGGACGCTTGAAACGTAAGAAAGGAACCGTGACCCACTGGTATACGGCGTTCTTCAACTGGCTTGTATTCTAGCTGGAGGACGGCAATGGACTGAAGATGACTGTTGGAATTTTTGTGAACTGTCTGTCATATTTAATAAATTATTTAAAACTAGCAACTATTTAGTCATCGTGACGCGAAAATGTTCGCTGAAAGAGAAAAAACTAGGGAATACCCTGTAAATGAACCAAAATTATTTTTAGATAAATATGTAGATATCGAGATGAAATTCACATAAAGTAAATTATAATGAGAATATCATGTTAGATAAACGAACCTTAAAAGTAAAACAAATGGAAGTATTAAAGAAAATAAAAGAAGAATAAATGATAAAAATTGACAGATAAAAAGACAGATAACAGATATGGATAAATGATAGATAAAGATGTGGTTACGCTGTCCTTTACGGATAAATACATGGATAAACTAGCAGATAAAAAAATGAGGGTAAAATCATTAGGATAAGCTGAAAATTAGCTAGATAAATAAGTAGAGTACTCACGCAGATAAATGTGTGAACAGATAAATTAGATAATTTTTTTAATTAAATAATAAGATAATTATATAATAGTAAGATAAACCGAATAAACGTTACTTGAAATTGTTATACCTTTCCAATAGTTTAAGTATGAGGTATCGTCATAACGTGAAATACAATCTAAATTAATTTTCTGTAGGGTATTTAAAGCTGTAACTGAAACCCATTTGTTAACAGACTGTCTGATGATTTTTCATATTAAGCCATTTAGAGACGAATTTTCAAATTATTATTTTTTTTTATATTTTTTACATTAAATTATGGAGTCCATTCGCCAGATCAAGTATAAATAGCAATACCTACAGCATTAAACCAGTCTAGAGTTGTGAATATGAGGTGCTGCTGTTTAGTTGTGGGTCTCTGTCTTTTGGCCAACTTTGGGAAAGGCCAAGCAGCTGAAATGGACTGTAACAGGCGCTTGGACTTAAATGTAAATAAGCAAAAAACCAAAAAAAAAAATAAATAAAAATAAAAAAATGAATTTTTTTTTTATAAATCTATAGACAGTGCAGGGTTGCTGTACAATACCAAAAATAAACTTTGAAAGTTATCGTGGCAGCTGTGGAAAGTATCTTTCCAACGGAGGTCCCCACATGAATCCCGTAAGTATATAAAGTTTTTCCATTTACAAAATTAAAATAAAATATATTTTTTTAAAATTTGTGAACAGTGTCTCTACGATTGCATGTTCAATGCGAGCAACGTGATGAGTGGCATGCAACTAAATGTGGCAAATGCGTATCGCATGAATCAACGTCTGCTGGGCGGCAACAAGGATTTCGTGGATGTCTATACGCAATCTCTTCAAAATTGCACCGAGCACATAGATGACATTATGCGACGCATACGTAGAAAGGCATTTAGATACACCAAGTGCTCCGTTTTGGCCATATATCTGGGAATCTGCACTGTGGAGAATATATTCGTCCATTGTCCGATTTCCGGCTGGCGGAGCAGTCGCTCCTGTGAGGAGGCGCGTGATTTTATGCTGAATTGTAAATGTGATTCAAAGGGCAGTGTCTGCATGCAATTGTAAATAAACTAATTAAACAAATTAATCTAATGAAAAATTAAATGAGCCTCGTGTTGAGCTAAATGATGTTGAACATTAGTCAAATGACTCTAATGAATTGTGTGGCACAAGTTTCCCTTATAAAGCTCTGGTTGCCATCATAACAGTATAGTTAAACTATGTCAGCTGGTTGGTTTATAACTCTAGTATGGATGCTGCCTTGGGCCAGCATCCTGACGGCTACAGTCAAAACTCCAATTCCAAAGAATTGCACTGATAGATTAGATGTGCCGGTAAGTTGAAATTTTCATTTATTTTATTTTGTGTTTTGTATTTAATTTCTTTTTATCTATGCATATTTTTTTTATGGTGCTTCAAGCTGCTCAGATTCTTCACTTGTTAAATTTAAAACAAATTATACATTTTTTTTTGTCCTTTTTGTTCAAATTTATTGTAATTGGAATTCTTCCAATATTTTTTTGACTTCCCCAGAGAGTTTTCTCCACAACCCTAAAAGTAGGCAACATAATTTTCCAAGAATTAGCCTAAGTTTCATTGACTTCAGTTTTTATAATATTTTTTTAATAAATTTAAAAGTGAAGAATTTAAGCTGCACAGATTCTTCACTTAAAAATATATATATTTTAAAATATAAAATTTTTTGAATTGTCTTTTTCAGTCTACCACTCTATGCTGCAAGTTGCCACCTTTGGATCTAAAATCCTTTAATAAGAAATGCAATATTAGCGCCGTGGATGGTGTGCATATCTGGCCTGTAAGTTAAGCGCTTATTAGTCTATTCCCCACTAATCCTCTCCAGCTTTCAGTGCGCCTTCGATTGCATCTACAACAAAGCGGGCGCTATTAATGGCACCACACTGGTGTTGGACAAAGTGGATGACCTGATGAAGACGCTGCTGCCCAATTCGGAACTGAATGAGATATTCTCGGCGGGCTTTGCCAAGTGTGCGGCACGGGAGGAGGAGTTCGTGAAGACGCTGAAACGACGACGCCACTCAGAGAAGGCCAAGTGTTCGCCCATGCCCATGCTGTATGGCATCTGTGCCTACAAGCATGTGTTCACCAATTGCCCAGCTCCCAACTGGACGAACAACACCCGCTGTAATCGCATCAGGGAATGCGAGAGATTGAATCCAAATTGATTTGAATGATTCAACATAAATATGAATTTTATTTGCAAGCAATGTGTTGACATTTTAGTTGAAGAAGATATCATACCAGCTGGGCTGCGCTTGGTAGCTCAGGGAATCCGCTGCATTGCATCCCATCTCCAGTTCCGAACTGTAGCTCTCATCCTCTATGGCCTGCAGTTGGGCTACAAAGTGAGGGGTCATGTCATGAAATCCGCTATGAACTTTGATCTCTGACTTACCCAGTTGCTGTAGATTGAGTCCCAGACGCTTGGCATGCTGCATCAATGCAGTCAACAACAACTGCCCATCGAGGTTGCCATTCTGGCCCAGATCCTGCATAGAAATGAGCTGCTGTTCATCAACGTCATCCTGCAACTGGCAGCCATAAGACAAGTCATTGCTCAAGTGCTGTCTCGAAATAATATATGAAATTTAAAAATTTAAAAAAAAATTTCATTTTTGTCACCTCATCCTCATCTGCATCCACGACAAAGTCCTTGAAGGCCCCCTGCACGCGGCTGCAGCATCCCAAGCACATCAGCAGTTGGAGCACAGTTATAGTTTTCATGTTGGGATCTGGTGGAGTACTGAACCTTGAAGAGTATGAGCTCAGTTAGTGGAAAAATACACATTGACATGGCTCATTTGCCGTGGCCAAAGCTTGAAGTGATGCCAAAACACAGATAAAATTTTGATTTTTAGAAATATGTAATTTATTTAAAAACAACACGCATAATTTAATGGGGTACTGTAGCTCAGCTCATGGGCAGCGGCACATGGGGCAGAGGATTGCATTGTTTGGCAAATTGCTTGGCCGTCTGACATGGTTGATCCGTCTTCCACATCTTGGCGGGGCAGTTGAGGAAGGTTTCCGCATTCACGCAACTATAGATCATGGCGGCATAGGGAGAGCAGCCTTGGGGCAAGACTTTGTAGCCAGACTGTAGTTTCGCTGTATGCATGTGACCGTGGACTAGAGAGAGAGAGAGAAGGAGAGAGACAGAGAAAGAGAGAGTGAGAAAGAGAGGGGGACAGAGAATGAGAAATGTAAAAAGAGTATATGAAGAGGGAAGAATATAGAGAAATAAAAGGTAAGTGTCGTAAACGAGAGAATCAAAAACGGGGAGAAAAATATAGAGGGAAGTGGGATTGAAGAAAGAGAATGGGAAATGGGTAAGAAAAGAGAAAAATCGAAATTAAATAGAGAAAAAGAAGAAGCTATAGCTCGCCAAAGTAAATAATTCAAATATCACGCATACGCACTGTTGTTCATGCAAGTCTCAAAGGAGCGCACAATATGCGGCACAATATCGCGATCCTTGCGATGCACATGCTCCTGCAGATACTCTCGCACCTTCTCCATCTGCAGCTTGCCATCAATCAGAGCGCCCGTCTCCCGATAAATACACTCCGGATAACACTATCAATCATCAGATTAACAAGATTAACTCTTTCAGGGAATAGGGTGTCCATCAATGCCTCAACTTACCAGATGAGCATAAGCCGGATACTTCTCGTTGGCCGATTTCAATTGATTTACGTGTTTCTGGCACTTTTGTGGCACGTTGCCCAGATTGATTTCCGGCGTGCGGCAACACGAATTGATGTCCTGCAAAATGAAAATGCAGCACATGCATTAATTGTTCAGCAATGGCAGCAGTTGTTGGTGTTACTCACAAAATTGTTGAAACTTGGCGGAGCAGAGCAATTGTAGGCGGCAGGGGTGGCCACATGCCACAGCGACAGCTGCCACAGCAGGTAAATAAAACATGAGTGCGAGTCCAAAAATAAAAGAGGCAAATAATGCCGATAACAAGAGAAGCGTATATACTCACCATTAAAAATGAAAAGGTCACAGAAAAAAAATGCATATTTTTTAAATATTTTCTCGAAAGATTTTCAAAATATATATCTTAAACAATTTTTAAAGATTTTCAAAATGTATTTTTAGGCAATTTTCAACAATTTATTTTGAATATTATTTTAAAAAGAATTTTAAAATAATAATATTATAAATATTAAATAAATTTTGAATGGCTATAAATACTTTTTAAAATTTTTTAAAAATATTTCTGAAATATTTTTTATTATATATATTTTTCTGTAGATTTTTCTTGGTTTTTTTTTATGTTAGAATAAAGCTTGTTCAGCAGCTCTGCCGGCTCTTATATAGCCCATCCTCATGCCCATCAAGCCACTAATGAGCTTGTAATCGTTTTGGCATCAAAATGAAAACAAAATCGCGGCTGGTTCGTGGTGCTCGAATGCGTTAGTTGAAGGTGACACATGCTACACCATGTGGAGGCGGGAGCAACGCTTTCACCCGCCACTTGACGAAGCGTGTCCAAAAACTGGGGAAATACCACATAAACTAAATGAACTTTAATAATACTGCGTATTACATGACTAAGATGGGTCAGAGTTGAGGCAGTATTTAGGGCATATTGTTGCGGAACTTTGACTTTAAATAATTACATATGCATTTAATAAATACGTTGACCCACATTGAATCCATTCCGCCGTCATTCTCTCTGAAGTCAATCTCTCTTCTCAAGCCAAAAGCCATAGATAAAGTCTTCAGTTCATGCATGCATGAATAATACGCTTATTTATTATCATTATCAAGCGCATTGTTATTGTTATCAACATTGTTCTTGTTCTTGTTGTTATTGTTGTTGGTGCAACAAGTTGCTGCCAGCAGCTGCCAAGTCAGTTTATTGTACAAGCTCAGGCATCAGTAGTATTATCCTCGCCTCGAACTCATGCTCAGCTTCAGCTTGCCGCATATGCTGTCGTTTGCCCCAAGTTGCAAACAACAAAAGCTGCAGCTATGAGCTGAAATTTCAGCTGTATATTAAAGAGCACTCATTCACAGCAAAAATAAAGAAAAAAATATAAAAAGTTTGCAGCAAGTTGCAACTTCAATAAATGGACAACTCTGACAATAAAATTACAAGTGAAACAGACGCCAAATAACAAGCTAAATTGGCAAGTAAAAACTAGCTACAAAGACGCCAAAAATAATAGCTAAAAGTATAAGATAAAGATAGCACATAATCGTAGCATTACAGGGTTTATAAATTATTGGCAGCTCCCAAAGTAAAGTTCGGCAGTAAAGCCAAGTAAGTGTTGGCATCAGAATATCAAGTATACGCCAGGTAAAACAAAGAAATAATTTTAAAAAGTAGCTAAAAATCTAAAATAAATGTGATAAATAGTGTTAAGCTATTATAAAAAATATACCATCAAAAATCCACATTTTTCGTATTTTTTCACCGGATATACAAATGATAGCTGTCAGAATCTAGCAGCTTGCAACTCAATTGCCACAATGGCCAATTGCAGCTGTCCTTGCTCGGTTTTGTGCGTCAACAAATCGCGCAGAGTAGCAAAAAAAAAGGATAGTTGAAAAACAGTTAACTGGTATAGTTTTTGTTGGCAAATTGAAAAACTTTTAAAGCCATTTGTCTTGGCAATCGATCTACGGCAAAGCACGAATCGAAACGAATTCAATTGAACAATGAAAACACTTTTATGTGAGAACGTATGCAGAGGACAGAGGAAATGAGTGTGAGAGTTTGCACACGTCGAATGCTTAAGACCCTTAATGCTGGGGTGTTAAATTCCAATGAAATGGCTTTAGCATACTGTGGAAATTGTGGAAAAGTGAGAGAGAGAGACAGAGGGGGAACGAGTGGTAGACACTGAAAAGACAGGACATGTCTTTGCTTTTGGCACAGAATTTTTAAAATGAAATTTAAATGCTCTCGAGTGGCAGTTGACATTAGAATTTACTTGCATCGCATGCGGGGGGGGGTGTGGCGGGAAATATACCTTTTTTATTTGTTGTATACACATATTTATTTTTTTGCTTTTCAAGCATGTTGAGGACTCTTTTCCAAATGTGTCAGACACATTTTTTTTTCGGAGGAGGGCGGCAGTAAGAGAGAGGGAGAGAGCGAACTTAATGTTCTGTCATTGTGTTATTATCAGCAGATTCGCTTGCTTTTTATATAGCCAAAAACACACCCACACATACACCCATGTGTATAGCTATCTCTTTCGTTAGATGCATGTGTGTCTCTTTCAGTGTGTGCTTGTTTATTGTTTTGTTTTCAATTTGTGAATTCCACGCGCTCTCTCTTCACCGTCTCTTCTAGGGTATTTGTGTTTTTTAGCCCCCGGGGACAAGCAACTGCCGCTTTGAATAAGTGTCGACACGTGCCACATACTCGAAATATGTGTATATGTTATATACGTATATAATTTGATTAGCCCCATTGAGGCTGCACTTGTACTAAGCGCAACTTCAAAGTGCTACAGTTCGTCCTTCGGCTGCCTGCCTGCCTGCATCCTTTGGCAGACCAAGCAAAAAATTAGTTGAGTATCCCTAAAAAAAGGGAAATGCTCGTCAAACAAAATAGTTGACAGCAAATATTTGCATAAATCAAATGGAAGGATTAGGCGGACTCCACTCGGCTTGAATATTGCATTTCCCGCACACCCACACACACACACACCCGCACACACCTGTTGAACTGCGACCTACAACAAACCTACAACCGATTCTAGAGCCGAACCTACAGCCGAAGCAGAAGCCGAAGCTTTTGCCGCTCGTTTGTTGCTTGTGGAACGCAGCTTTCGTCGTGAGCTTTCGCCTTGTGGAACTTAAAGTATTTCGCGCCAATTCTGTGCGTAAAGTGGTAAGAACTCTTGGGCCTTGTTAAGATGCTGTCGCCAAACACAAGTTCAGTTGGCAGCGGCGTCTCAACGAGTGCGGTACGAAACAGTCGCAGAAATTCCATTTTTAAAATCCAAACAAATTCGCATAAAAATATTTCAAAATACATAACGGTCGTACAGTGACTGCAAATATTAAGCCATACAGTTCCAATACTGAAATATTCATGAGCTAAAAGCAGAAAATAGCTGAAATAAAGCAAAAAGCATTCATGTGTGTGTGAGTGTATAAGTGTGAGTGTGTATTAGTGTGTGGTTTTGTGTCAATAACCAAGACAACGTAGAGAGCATAAGGAGAAAAGCGCTTAAACATAATCATTTTGCAGCTTAGCAGGCGTTAAACACAACTAAGTCCAGGCAAATAAGTGGCAGCCCAAAAGGACAAAGGATACACACTACACTACACAACACATAAGCTGCGGTCAAATGAAAAATTCTCGTTAACAGAGTTCAACATTAACTGGGAGCAACTGCACTAAGAGAGTAGACGACGAGGAGCTCTACATTAATACACAGTGGAGGGAAGTGTATGTATGTGGGTGTGGATGGAAACTAAAAATCAGCTAGCTTTATGTGAGTTTAATTAAAATGCCACACACACACATACACACACACACCTGTACACCTACACACACACCTGTACATAGCACAACTGTAACATAAATGTTTGTGTTTCCAATTGCCTAGATTCCATGTGTTAACAGTGAGTGCAGTATCGATGGCCCAAAAAAAGGAATATCAAACAAAGAGAAAGAGAGGGAGAGCAGAGGGGGGAACAAAGAGAGGTGGCCATATCACATAGCTTCATAGTTACCAGTCCGTAGTCCATTCAATGCTCTTCATTGTCCGCATTGTTAACAATGCCTGGCTTGATTGGGCCTGAGAGTGTGCTAGACTTGTTGCCTACTTTTCGGCGCTCGCTTTTAATGTATTGCGATTTGATTTGATTTTCATGAGAGGTTGAACTTCCTTCCGTTTGAGGCACACACACCCCTTCTTAATATTATTGCTTTACTTTCCACTCAGCAACTCGTAAATATTTGGCTTGCCGAAATCTCTTCTCAGATGTATCTGTGTGTGTGTGTGTGCAGCATTTTGGCCAATGCATTAAACCAAATTTTTATTGAGCCAATAAATAACAGATTTCTTTACCCCGTGTATGTTACAGCTTTTGTTTGTTTGTGCGCTTTACTTCGCATTGCTTTCTCATTTTATGGATTTATGCGCGTCCAAGCTGAAAGCAAATCCTTAGCTTGTTAGCAACATTTCAGTCGCTGTCGCAGTCACAGTCGCAGTCACAGTCGATCCCCTCAAGCACTCACGTAGTTGTTGCAGCGCGTGCCTCGGCAAAGCACGTGCCACACACACACACACAGAAGTTGAAGCGGAACGGGAAACCGTTAATGGCGAGACAATAAAACCCAACACTTGTTGTCAATGGCCCCTGATCCGTGCTCCAAATGGCCGGCCATCAAGTCCACATAAAAGCCAAAACCAGAGAAGCAGCAAAAAAAATTCTGAAAATAAGAGAGAAATATTTGAGAGTGGCGCCAACTCCTGCCAGGTGCTGCTAAAACATTAGACGGAAGTCCATCTGCAAATTATGATATTTGTCTAGACACACACAATCAGAATGACGAGAGAGAGAGAAAGACAGAGACAGAGAGAGAGACAGAGAGAGAGAGAGTAAGGAAGGTAGACTAGAAAGGTTGCCTCATACATAATATGTATAACCCTTGACTGACCTTTGACCGGTTGAAATAATGCTTGCGTTTTTCACGCCAAATGCCATCAAATTTGATTGCCGCCAGCGGATGCATAAAAGCCAAACGTTCCTCCACCGCAAACCAAAAAAATAAAAAAAAAGAAAACAAAAAGTGAACTGGGTCGCTGCACACAGTCATAGACGATGCCTAGGGGACTCGTACATATGTACATGTGTACATAATAGATGTACATACATACATACATATATGACTACATTCAATGAAAAATATATCTATATGTCGAGTCAATTCATTTATTTGCAGCAGGCGCAGCCTTCGCTCAAGTTCACTTAATTTCGATTAAAGTATACAAATAATTTGAGGGGTAAGAAAAATAAATATTTTTAAAATATTTATATAAAATTAAGAAGATTTCATTTAAATATATATATTCTTAATCAGCCTAAAATCAATTTATTTTCTTGCCTAGATTGACTTAAGTTTTGTAAGTCACTTTAAAGCCCATAATTGGAGCTGGAGCAGAGATAGAAAAATTTGTTTGTTAATATTTGGCTAAAATGTAGAAAAATGTGATGCTTAAATTTTTTAATAAATTTTATGGTTTACAATTCAAGCAGTCTAAATTCGACTTAATTTGTATATATGCGTATACGCAATATTAAGTATACGCAACGTTGCAGGCAGAGACACAACAGCAGCTGCCAGTAAGAAGGATATCTAGAAACTCTGAACACGTTTCTTCAACAAGCTTGTCTAGTAGATAAGTTTTAGATATTTAATCTAGCATTTAGTTATCTTCAGATTACCATCTATATCAATTTTGAGCACGTTGAAATATATCAATTTTCAACTAATTAAAATTGCAAAAAAAATATCTGAACTTAATTTATTGTGTCTGTTACTTCTAATACTTTTTTTCGAATGTGCTAAAAATAAGCATACCCCTATTTTTTAAGCAATTTGCATACAGGGTATTAGCATGCTTAAGAAAGTAACGAAAGTTACGAAAATTCAGCTTTTCAGCGCCAATTTAATCAGAGTCTTATAATATATGCTGAAAGGCAGAAAACAGCAAAATAAAATAAACATTAACATATATGTATCTTAAGGGGGGGGGGTAAGAAGAGGGCTGGGAGGGGGGGGAGGGGTATGCGTAACATGCGCTCATGAATTTTTGAAATGCGTCGCGATCTCATTGTTGTCTCCAGAGTCGTCCTTTGTTTATGCATATAAAATTTAATGAGCAACAATAATGAGAGCAGGAAGCGTGCGCTAAAAATAGCTAAAAATGGCAATCAAGCTGCGTTGGACATATTCTGCTGGCGCCCACTGTATGCGGTCATGTTCCGGCCAGGTTATTGTTCTTTCGAGTGGGATAAGAGAGAGAGAGGAGAGTGGGGCACTAAAACCGTCTTCATTTTGGGCTTTAAATGGCTGCAGCATTGTGTGGCATGCCGCTGGATGGATTATTATATTTTCAATTCAACATTGGAATGCTCCAAACCCTCAGAGGGCATAGATTGAGGAGGTGTGTTTGCTGTAGTTGGGGGTACGTAAACATTTAGCAGCATTAGAGCAGCAGCCGGAAATTGCAGACACTTTCTCTCCCCCACCCACTCTTACACTCTCTCTCTCTCTCTCTCTCTCTCTCTCTCTGTTGTTAGCTAGACAGCATGCTGCAGGCTTGAGGTATGAGCTTGCCGCATGCCACATAGCATGCTTGAGCTGTACTCAGTCAGCCGCAGGAATTTCGATTTCATATGTGTATGTGTGAGAGAGTATTTGTTTGTTGTCTGAGTGTGTATGTGTGTGTGTGTTTGTGTGTGTTGTCGCCATCGCCTTTGGCAAATCCATTGTGTGCAATCGCACGAGATTAGATACAATCTTCTATAATAGCATGTACGATGGCATTGGGAAAAGTACGCAAAATGGTGGAGGACAACTGCTGGTCAGGGTACTGGGAATTTACGAGTGGGGGAGACGGGGCATGAGCAACTAAACGGGCAACAAATAAGCAAACGTTATAGTACATTATCCTCAATGCTTGCCACAATGTTTCATACACATTCCACAATTCGTTTCGCCTCTGCTCTATTTGTAGCTCTATCTGCGTTTTATTTGATATGAGCTACAGCCACAGTATGCGTAGTGATACCCTAGAAAGTTATGCTGAAAACGGGTATATTATGAGTTACTTATAGACTGATATACTCTTTTAGGCAAGAAAAATCCTTAGCTTTTAAGGCCTTTTGTTATATATATAAAAAAATTTTTTTTGCTTTTCTAGGGTATCTATGTGTAGTGTAGAGCTCGCTAATAAGTTGGCTTATCTTTGGTTTATCCCACTTTAGCCAAAGACTCTTAGCCATGCTTCGAGCTTAGCTTGAGTTTCACATTTCACATGAAAACCAAATAGTTTGCTTTCTGCTCAGTGCAACTTAAGTGTTAACATGCTTTTAAGTCTCTACTATACTCGTATACTCATAGTTCTTGTATCAATTAATTGTTCTACTTGTCAAACAGCTAATTCAATTTTCTTTATTTTTTTTAAATTTTTTTTTATTTTTTTTAGCCATATATATGTTATACTTTATTATAAAAAGTGTTTTAAGTGACTTTGTTTATATTATTTATTTAAGGTGTCAGAATACATGTTAATTAATAACGAAAGAGTTTTTCTACGCTTTTCATTACGAGGCTACAGGGTATCTGTTAGTCTTGCATACTTTCTTTTTTATTCATTTTCTGCCCTAGACTGTTGTCAGCCCCCAGCATTTGATGTAATATGTTTTTTTTTTTAAATGCCTTTTGATTTGTCCAAGCTGCAAATATTTCTGTTCGCTGAGAGCTCCACATTCATCAAGTTGTGAATGCCCTAAATGAGATTGTCAGCTGAATTATGGAAGTATGAGAATGAGTTTATATATCCATACATATATGTACTATATATTTGTGCCTATAATATTTCTGTTGCTTGCCCAGCCGTCAAAATATATTTGCAATTCCAGCCAATGAATTGTGTCCGTTGATTTTCTAGCCTTTTTTTGTTGGGCTTTTCTTTTTATTTTTATTTTTTTTGATAATTGAAATCAAATATGCAATTAGCAATCATATTTTCATTTTGCTATTTACTTGCTTTCTTTGTTTTTATTTTTTGCCCTAATTTTTCATTGGGTTTTGTTTCTAGCATTTTATGGGTTGGCAGTTTTGGATTATTTATGAGGCAATTAGATGCTTCGGGTATTTCAATTTCTAACTCAATTTTCGCTATTTCCCTTTTTGGCTTTCTCTATTTTCTTAGCTGCTTTCTGAGCAATTTGCCAAATTGTGGCTAAGCAAATTGAATTGTTTTCTTCTTTTTTTGCCGGTACCAACTTTACATTTTAGCCGCAATTGCAATTGTTGGTCTAGTTGGATGTTGCCGCGCCTTGGCCAAAAGGAGCTTAAGGCATGTGCAGGCATAATCAAGTCGACGGTTTTATGCTGCGCTAATTTACGAGCTGGGCGGCATAAACAACAACCAACAACCAACAAACAGAGAAAAATGAACAAAAACTTGGATAGAGATACAGCAAAAAGGCGTAGAACAAAAGCGAAAAGAATTATGAGGCGTTGCATACAGTCAGGCATAAAAGTAATACAACATTACACACAAACACCAACACATACATATACATGTGGCGAAATGAAGGAAAAGGCTGCATGAAAAAAATGGCCGACAGGCAGCAGAAACAACAACAACAGCAGCAAAAATGTTGATTAAAATGGCTTCAAAAATGTGTGCGGCAGTTCGTCAAGTTTTTCTCTTAAAAAGAAATATGGTTTTATTAAAATAAAATATGTGTTCTATTCTCGCCCGACATGTGCTATAATCGGAGGTCTTGTTTAAAATGTTTCATCATTTTCGGAATTTCTAACGAATTCTGCTTTTAAGGTAACAGTAAACCAGACCTATCATATGGTCAACAATTTCTCAGGAAGACCCAATTTTCTTAAATTTTAAGTTTGATTCCAATTTCAATCAGCCATAACTTGGTCAAAAATCACCCGATTGTGATGAAATTTGCATTTTTATTTGACATTTTTAATCTATTTTTAATCTGCATTTAAATTTTCTTCAAAATCGGCGTTTTTAATTATTTGATATGCATAAATAATGTCTGTGCAACTATCTATTAGTGTCTCTATTTATTTATGCTGCCCAATGCATAATTTAATACAAAGCAAGAAGAAATAAACTAAAATATTTTTTTTTGCTGTTGATTTCGTGGAATCGTTAGTCGAAAAGTTTTTGCACACATTTGGTAAAAGCATTTCCGCTTGGGCGCATACTTCAGTCGCTCAGTGTGCGGTGCTCTCTACACGCTTCGCTTGGCACAACATCTACATATTTATTATCTGTTTATGCCTCAATGTGTGTGTGTGTGTGTCAGGGTGTATTTGTGTGTAAGTGTGTGTGTGTTTGTGTGTCTGCTTTTATGCCATGCATTAATGTAACGATGCATCATTTATGCCATTTATTATCAGCACATAAATGCAAGATTTGGGTACTGCTGACTCCAAGGGTTTTTTTTTTTTAGGTCTCGTCTCCTAAGCCACTGTTACAGTACCGGCCACGCCCACAGCCTCTATAATATCTATGATGTGTGAGGCACCTTTTGTCTTTGGCCAGCCACGTACACAAAGTGAAGCGAACCCCACAGTCAAAACCCTAAAACAGTTTCCCTTGCTCTTCATTCGCAGAGCCACTTTGAGTCTGTTGGCCTATTTATGCTCCTATTTCCTCCTCTTGTTGCTTTTCGGCCAACTTGCTGCGTGGCTAATGAATTTTTATGGCAGTGTGTGCCCAGTTATATTAATATATCAGACGTCTTCTGGCCAACAGCAACAGTGTTGAGCCTATACAGACCTTGCCCTTATCCTTGCCTTTGCCCCTTTGGCAAGCAAATGCAATTTTCCCTGGCTACGACTTTGTACTTTAATGGCGCTTTAAACTGTCTTGCTCTTGGCTGGCATATGAGCAGACATTTGGCCAATGTTGGTTGTGGGCCCAAATGCAATTAACACACACACACACACACACACACAGATAGAATAAAGGACTATCTCTTGTTCGTTGTGTTGAGGTTTTTGTTTGCTCTGGGCCAAGTTTAGACCTTTTTTCGCAATGGGCCAATATATGCTAGGCAGGGTAACAGTTTGTACTAAAAAACATCGTTAACCAACACTGTTACACTTTGCCATTCTTACTTTCTATTTGCCTATAGTTCATCCCTTCTTTCATTCCCCTTTTATTCAGCCTAACAGTATGCAACAAAAATGAGCAACAATCTGCAGCAGGAGCATGACAGCAACAACGTGGGCGATTCATCAAATGGCAGCCTTAGTGATAGCCTCTGGTTGCAGCTCCACAACAACAACAATAACAACAACAATAATAACAATAACGACAACGAGATCCATGTGAACTCGGACCAGCTGGACGAGATTAATCAGAGCGTGGAGCTGAATTGCCTGGTGCAACAGCACCTGGACGCAACGACCTTTGGCAATGTGAGCGACCATTGCCTCACTCAATTTGACTCGATACTATGCTGGCCACGCACACCACGTGGCACGCTGGCCGTGCTGCAGTGCATGGATGAATTGCAGGGCATACATTACGATAGCAGCAGTGAGTAGACCAGTGAAGCAGCGATCCCTAACCTTTGAACTCTACATAGTGAGAAGTGAGCAAAAACTAAACAAGAGCCGCTCTTCACTTTCTCTTTTTATACTACTTACAGAGAATGCCACACGCTTTTGCCACTTGAACGGGAGTTGGGCACAGTATACCAACTATGATGCCTGTGCTCATCTGCCAGCACCGGAGGTGGTGCCGGAGTTCGAGACCATCGTGGAGTTGCCCACCATCATCTACTATATTGGGTATGCGTTGAGTCTGGTTTCGCTTACACTGGCGCTGATTGTATTCGCCTACTACAAGTGAGTGAAAGTTGCTTCCCTTTGCGACACCGTCCCTTATTCTCTCTTTTTCTTCTTCTTCTTCATACTTCCTTTAGAGAGCTACGTTGCCTGCGCAACACCATCCACGCCAATTTGTTTTTCACGTACATCATGTCGGCTTTGTTCTGGATTCTCTTGCTCTCCGTGCAGGTGAGACGTGCTCTCACATATTTACTACAGTGTGTCCAATTATCCTTTCCCCAAACACTACTTTCTCTCTCTATCTCTCTCTCCCCCCTTTTCCTTGCAGATCTCCATACGCAGCGGACTGAGCAGCTGCATTGCTTTGGTCACGCTCTTTCATTTCTTCACGCTGACGAATTTCTTTTGGATGCTGGTGGAGGGTCTGTATCTGTATATGTTGGTGGTCAAGACCTTCTCGGGGGACAACATACGCTTCAATATATACGCCTCCATTGGCTGGGGTAAGTTGCGCACATAATTAGTCTGTCAAAGTCAGACTCATCAGCTGCCAATCTCAATCTCTGGCCGCAGGAGGTCCTGCCGTCTTTGTGGTCAGTTGGGCAGTGGCCAAGGCACTCACGGTTAGCTACAGCAACAACCACATGGAGCAGGTAGGTGGCTACCAAGCGAGAGAGGACTCATTAATGCTTAATACATGTTTAGTATGACATACACTGTCCCTGGATGGAGGAGACGAACGTCGACTGGATATTCCAAGGACCTGTCTGTGCTGTCCTCATTATCAATTTGACGTTCCTGTTGCGCATCATGTGGGTAAGTAAGAAGTAGCTGTCAGTTATTTGCCTACCCCTGCTCCATCTCTCTTTCTCGTCTCTCTCTCTCTCTCATCTGTCATCTTGGCGCGGCAGGTGCTCATCACAAAGCTGAGGTCGGCGAATACCGTGGAGACGCGTCAGTATCGCAAGGCGGCCAAGGCGCTGCTGGTGCTGATACCGTTATTCGGCATCACATATCTGGTGGTGCTGGCGGGTCCCTCCGAGTCGGGTCTAATGGGTCACATGTTTGCCGTGCTACGGGCGGTGCTGCTTAGCACACAGGCAAGTAACCTTTGACAGATACCCCAGAGAACCTTTTGTTATATGTAGTTTGCCAACTGATGGTGTCAAATATATTTGTTCTTGCTTTGCTTCTTCTTCTGCATCTTGTTTAGGGGTTTTGGGTGTCGCTGTTCTACTGTTTCCTCAACTCGGAGGTGCGAAATGCGCTGCGCCATCATGTATCCACCTGGCGCGATACACGCAACATTCAACGCAATCAGAATCGACGGTAGGTGACAACTTCAAAGTAGTTCCATACTACATATACTGCCCCTCTCCGCATCTGCGCCTCTCTGTCTTCCACTGCTCTTCTTCACCTTCTTCTTCTTCTTCGACTGGCACTTCTATGCTTTCAACACACACACGCACACACACACACCCGTTTGAAGTACAACAGACAACACTTTTAAAACTCTTTCCTCAACTCTTGGCAGCTATACGACAAAAAGTTTCACCAAGGGTGGCGGTGGCGGCTCCCCGCGCGCCGAGAGCATGCGGTAAGTGCAACTTTTTTTTGGCAAACAACAAATATTCTCTCTGTATGTGTGTGTGTGTGTGTGTGTTTCTGTTTGTATTTGGGGATTAATTACGAAACACCTGTCAGTAGCGTTTTACTAAGCACAAACTTTTGTTTTCATATTTATTTTTATGCATAGAAAGCGTCACAAACTTTTCGCCAGCTGCATATATTCCAGCTGGTTTAAGCTGACTTTTAAGCCAGTTTTGCGCTAGTTTATAGCAACTATTTTCAAGCCTTCCTCTTTCTACATACCTATACACATTTAAGTATATTTAATTTGTAGTAGTTTTACCTAGTTAAAGTCTCTTATGTGCTCTTGTAGTGTGTAGTTTCTATCGCTGCCCTGAAAAGTATGCTATCCGAAAAAAAACTTCCAATTTACAATCTCAATGCAGACCACGCCCACTTGTACAATATATGATGATATTGGTGTTAACAATATTCAGTTGCTATATTTTATGAAGGTTCATTTTTATAACCAGCCCATTAACATCGTACTATGGCCGTGGCAAGCGGGAGTCCTGCGTCTCATCGGCCACAACCACAACGCTGGTGGGGCAACATCCTCCGCATGCCACATTCCATCGCGGCTCCAACAATGCGTTGCATATGCTGCCAACGGGCAACAATCTAACCGGAACTGGCAGCACGCTCAGCGTTATGCCGCGTGCCATAAGTCCGCTGATGAAGGTAAACTTCCAACTACTCCCCAAGTATCCTTAAGGTATGTAACTATCCCTTTCTTTTGCAGCAAGGACTCGAGGAGAACTCCGTCTAGAGAGAGCAACACGCAGTGAGGATTTGTAAATTGTACAACTTAGTCAAGAGAGTTTTTAGCAAAGCAAGCATCTTAAGAGACTGAACTGAATATTTCATTTTAAACCTCCCCTAACCACCCCTGTTCACCCCTTTCCCATCCACACAACCCTTAATCTAAAACTCTAAATGAATTAGTTAACAAAACTCAACTTAATTTGTAGCTAAAATTCCATCAGATGTAATAATTATAATTGTATGTTGAATGTTGTAAATGTTCCTTAAAACCACAAAACTGTGTACATAATGTTGTTATTAACAGACACACACTCTCTCTCACACACATACACACACTTAAACTAATAAATGGTCTATTTACCTGAGTGTATAATTCACAATATTGAAATAATTTACTTCGAGCTCATCATCATCATAATTTCAACAATTTTTACAGCTTTCCTTTCAGATTTCATTTGATTTCCACTTTCAGCTCATGAAAATTTCAATTTCTTTGTGTTTCGTTAATAACATGGGAATTTATTAAAAATCTGTTAAAACATCAAAAGAATTTACGGTTGCGCCGAGCAACAACAATATGAACCTAAAGAACAAAACGGTAATGAAAAAATGTATTTAAATACCCAGCACATTGCTGGATATACTCAAACAAAATTTACAGATTTTTATTAGAAATAGGTACCTTCGTCAACATTCAAAATGACGAATTCCAATACTTTTACTAGGTCTTTTCTGACATATTAGTTATAAATTAGGCTCAAAATGGCGTTTTCTGATACCTTCAAAATTTGAATCTGCCATAACTTGGCCAAAAATCAACCGATTTTCAAAATTTTTGCAGTTTTTTGAATGGTTTTTATACTGCTTTGAAACTGCATTAAAAATTATTCCGTATTGACTCTTTAAAATTTTCATCCGATTTTCGCCTATTTTCCATACTAACCCCTTGACAAAAAGTCAAAAAATTAAAAAGTTTTTAAATAAAAATTTTGTATGCCCAATCGATTTCTGGCATCAAAATATATATAAAAAACTTTAACGGAGTGAACTTCGACCAATATTTTAGAAAATATGGCCAAAAGAGTGAAAAATGGCACTTTTAAATTTTCATCCAATTTTCGCCAATTTTCCATACAAAAAGTGAAAAAATTAAAAAGTTTTTAAATCGAAATTTTTTATGCCCAATCGATTTCTGGCATCAAAATATGTATAAAAAACTTTACCGGAGAGGACTTCGACCAATAGTTTAGAAAATATGGCCAAAAGAGTGAAAAATGGTCAAAAAATCGAAAAAAGCGAAATTTGCTCGACTTTGAGGAGTCATAACTTTGCGAACACTATACCGAATACTAATATTTTTAATTGGTCTTTTTCTGACATATTAGTATACATAAAAAAACTTACATCAGTTGATTTCAACAAATCTTATGGAAAATATGGATGAAAATGTGGTAAAATAGGCTCAAAATGGCGTTTTCTGATACCTTCCAAATTTGAATCTGCCATAACTTGGTCAAAAATCAACCGATTTTCAAAATTTTTGCAGTTCTGTGAATGGTTTAGATACTGTTTTCAAACTGCATCAAAAATTATTCTGTATTGACACTTTTAAATTTTCATCCAATTTTCGCCAATTTTCCATACTAACCCCTTGACAAAAAGTCAAAAAATAAAAAAGTTTTTAAATCGAAATTTGTTTATGCCCAATCGATTTCTGGCATCAAAATATGCATTAAAAACTTTACCGGAGTGGATTAGGACCAATATTTTAGAAAATATGGCCAAAAGAGTGAAAAATGGTCAAAAAATCGAAAAAAGTGAAATTTGCTCGACTTTGAGGAGTCATATCTTTGCCAACACTAAACCAATTACCAATATTTATACTAGGTCTTTTTCTGACATCTTAGTATACATAAAAAATCTTACATCAGTTGATTTCGACAAATATTTTGGAAGATATGGCCGAAAATGTGAAAAAATTGGCTCAAAATAGCGTTTTCTGATTCTTTCAAAATTTCAATCTGCCATAATTTGTCCAAAAATCAACCGATTTTCAAAATTTTTGCAGTTCTGTGAATGGTTTTGGTTATGCTTTGAAACTGCATCAAAATTTATTCCATATTGGCACTTTTAAATTTTCATCCAATTTTCGCCAATTTTCCATACTAACCCATATTGGTCAAAAAATCGAAAAAGTGAAATTTGCTCGACTTTGAGGAGTCATATCTTTGCCAACACTAAACCAATTACCAATATTTATACTAGGTCTTTTCTGACATCTTAGTATACATAAAAAATCTTACATCAGTTGATTTCGACAAATATTTTGGAAGATATGGCCGAAAATGTGAAAAAATTGGCTCAAAATAGCGTTCTCTGATTCTTTCAAAATTTCAATCTGCCATAACTTGTCCAAAAATCAACCGATTTTCAAAATTTTTGCAGTTCTGTGAATGGTTTTGGTTATGCTTTGAAACTGCATCAAAATTTATTCCATATTGGCACTTTTAAATTTTCATCCAATTTTCGCCAATTTTCTGTACTAACCCCTTGACAAAAAGTGAAAAAATATGAAAGTTTTTAAATCGAAATTTTTTATGCCTAATCGATTTCTGCCATCAAAATATGTATAAAAAACTTTACCGGAGTGGATTTGGACCAATATTTTAGAAACTATGGCCAAAATAGTGAAAAATGGTCAAAAAATCGAAAAAAGCGAAATTTGCTCGACTTTGAGGAGTCATAACTTTGCGAACACTATACCGAATACTAATATTTTTAATAGGTCTTTTTCTGACATCTTAGTATACATAAAAAAACTTACATCAGTTGATTTCGACAAATATTTTGGAAGATATGGCCGAAAATGTGAAAAAATTTGCTCAAAATGGCGTTTTCTGATACCTTCAAAATTTCAATCTGCCATAACTTGGCCAAAAATCAACCGATTTCCAAAATTTTTGCAGTTCTGTTTTGAAACTGCATCAAAAATTATTCCATATTGGCACTTTTAAATTTTCATCCAATTTTCGCCAATTTTCCATACTAACCCCTTGACAAAATGTCGAAAAATATGAAAGTTTTCAAATCGAAATTTTTTATGCCCAATCGACTTCTGGCATCAAAATATGTATAAAAAACTTTACCGGAGTGGACTTCGCCTAATATTTTAGAAAATATGGCCAAAAGAGTGAAAAATGGTCAAAAAATCGAAAAAATTAAGTTTGCTCGACTTTGAGGAGTCATATCTTTGGCTAGACTATACCGAATACCAATATTTTTACAATGTCTTTTTCTGACATCTGAGTATACATAAAAAAACTTACATCAGTTGATTTCAACAAATATTTTGGAAAATATGGATGAAAATGTGATAAAATAGGCTCAAAATGGCGTTTTCTGATACCTTCCAAATTTGAATCAGCTATAACTTGGCCAAAAATCAACCGATTTTCAAAATTTTTGCAGTTCTGTGAATGGTTTTAGTTATGTTTTGAAACTGCATCAAAAATTATTCCGTTTTGACACTTTTAAATTTTTATCCAATTACCGCCAATTTTCCATACAAATCCTTGACAAAAAGTTAAAACATTATGAAAATTTCGATATTGCATTTTTTTGAGCCCAATCGATATCTTGCATCAAAATATGTATACAATTTTTTTACCGATATCGATTTGGAGGAATATTTTAGAAAACACAGCCAGAAATGCGAAAAATTACCTCTTAAATTTTATTATCTGTATGCCTTCCTAAGCGTTGTTCTACGTCGACCTCATAGGAACTGTAATGAATATTAATGAGAGTGTAAATCTGAAGGGCAATTATCTTGATAATCTCATAAATTGGGGCATGGGTCAGTGTTAGCAGAGTTGTTGCTGTAAAAGCTATACTCTATTTGAGTTGAGTTCACTTAACGGCTTAACGGTAGTTGGCTGTCGCTATGAGGCGAGGTTTGTCCTGTCGTGTGTCGTCGCGACGCGTCGCGTTGAATAATCCATTGCATAAAGTCAGGCGCCATAAAAATGCATTGCACTGCGCACAATAAAAATGCCAGTGCCTATAAATATTGCATGAGGCAGAACAGAGTAGGGAGCTGAGCACTTGATAAAAGTGCTGCCAGCTAGAGGCAGTGCAGGACTACGGGAATATCCTCGAAATTAAAAGCAATTAACTAGCTAAATAAACTTTATAATTGGTGGTTAAAAATAAGGCGAAATGATACTCAAAGAGCTGACATTGAATTTAGTTTATGTTGAAGTTTATGCACAGGGTATTGGGGCTAATGGTAATGAAATGGAAGTCGAACAGAAGGATGAAGGATGTGGAGTGGGCGTGGCAGTGACAGAGTGTGGGAGTATATGAATGCAAAACACGAGATTGCCACTAGCAACGAGCAGCCGCATAAAGTGCATAAATGTTTAATGTATTTTGTAAAATATGCAGCAAATGGTATTCCAGGCCAGTAAAAAAAGTACTGTTTTTTCCCTATATATCTCTCTGTCTCTCTCTTAACAGCACTCTCTCCCTTTCTAACGCATTTACTTTATCGCTTCATTCGCTGTTTTTGACTTAGCATTTAGTTTTATATAAAATACTATATACATATGAATTTTTTTTTATTTATTTTTATTATATAAATATTTAAAAAAAATTTTTTCAAGTGTATTTCATATTTCCACACGGACTTCAAACTTCAACTTCAGCTCGTTTCGTCTCTTACTTTGCCTAATGGGAATTTCTGTGGGTTTTTTTCTCCAGCTCGTGTTTTTTTCGTTCATTTGCTTGTTGGGGTGGGTTCTTTAGAAGTCAAAGTTGAGAGTGCTTAAATGCCACAGCAAC
This sequence comes from Drosophila quadrilineata, assembly GCA_018150725.1. Lineage (NCBI taxonomy): Eukaryota > Metazoa > Arthropoda > Insecta > Diptera > Drosophilidae > Drosophila > Drosophila quadrilineata. The sequence goes on from JAECWN010000407.1 coordinate 6,363,058, forward strand.
TACAGGCAACTTGGCCGCAACAACAACAACAGCAGCAACAACACATCAACAGCCATAACAATAACAGTAAACTGTGTGTGGCATAAACATTTATTGTTTGGCTTGTATGAATAAGTGTGTGTGTGTGTTTGTGGCACACATACAAAGTTTCGTTTTATGCAAATTAGTTGCAATAAATAAAGATTTTGTAGATGCCGCTAACGCCCACAGCCACGCCCACGAGCCTTTCAGACAGCCACGCCCAGCTGCAAAATTTGATGAATTGCAGCAGATTCTTTTCGGCGACTTTCGACACCTGTGGTGGCACAGATAACTCTGTGTCTGTGGCAGGGTAGCTTACACCATAAAAATAAAAAAAAAATATTCCAAAAAATAAAAAAAAAAGTTGAAAACAGGAAGAAAATGCCACAATGCGCAATTGTAACATTTTAATTAAGCAAATTGTGCGCCTAAAAAGTAAAGTTGCCAAAACATTTCGCTGCATGAAATGAAACTCAATTAAAAGTCGCTTAGACCCACACAAAATTGTTGCCACAACCCCCTTCCCCAACATCCCCCTCCCCACTGATACCTTGTGGCATGCCACCCCCCTACCCCAGGGGCTTTAATTAACTGCCGTCCCGAGGAGCATAATTTCAGTTAGCGGCATAATCAAAAGTGCGGCACATTAGACACGGCCCCAAGGTCACACAGCCAGTGGCAAGTTGTGTTTCATGCCACAAAAGTGTTGCAAACGAGTTGAAAATATTTTCTAAAAATTATAGAAAAATATTTCTTGGCTTACTTTGGATATACTTTGGCACTACTTCAGCTGCCACCAATTAAAATTCCTCAATTAATTAGTGTGTGTAATTAAAATATCTTAATCAAAAGACGTATTCGATTTCAAAGCAGTGGCAGCTGTTGGCTTTATTAGTTGCGACAGTGAGAGAGAGTGAGTGAGTGAGATAGAGATAGTGATGGAAAGAGAGACCAAGAGAGAGAGAGAGAGAGAGATAGAGGGGAAGTAGGGGAGAGAAACTGACTTGTTCTATTTACATGTTTTAATTAATGGCAACCACACCTTTTTGTCTCAATCGTATATTAATAGATGTAAGCATATGCTGTCTCTTTCAGTTACTCTATCTCTCTCTCTCTCTATTGCTCTCTTTCTATCAGAGTCTCTCTGCCATTTTTTTCTATATATATCTTGCTCTCTTTCTCTTTTTCTACACCTCTGCCCCAATATCTTCCTCTCTATGTCTCCCTTTCACCCTCTGCTCATCTCTTCACTAAGTATGCCATTGATTTATGTGCAAATCCATTTCAGTGTGACCGTATTAAAGCCTGCGCCTCTGCCAGGGTTGTCAACTCATTTGGGAGCTGCGGTCTTTAATCTCGTGCCACAAAACTGAATTTCATCTGACGTTTGCGTTTGCTTTCCACTTCACTGGACGCTGCCACGCAGGATGTGGCAGTCGCCTCAACTCTCTCTCTCTCTCTCTCTCTCTCTCTCTCTCTGTCTCTGTTGATGTATATCTCTGACTCACTCTATGGCTGTCTCCGTCTCTGTCTCTGTCTGTCCATTTTTGGGTCCGCTGCGTTGCTGGCAGACATTCCCTGAGGCGCAGCTCGTGTTATGGCTAATTAAATATTTGCTCTCTGGCCAAAAGCTTGTCACAGCTGTCCAGAGATATGCCGTAGAAAGTTTCCACAACCATGAGGCACTGCGACTCGTCGCCGTCATCTCTCTGCCTCTGCTGCTGACAAGTTGAAGCGTCGCCCGTTTAAGTTTAAAAAAAAAAAAAGTAACAATTTCCGTTGCACAAAGTTTATGCACTTTGTTGAGGCTATCTCTTTCACACTGTCTGCCACTGCCTGCTTAACTATATAAATGCAAATCAATGCGGGTTGCATGCCACTGTTGCAAGTTCATCCCCCCAACTTTTAATACTGGTGGGTGACTCACAGCGCATTGAGATAACACTTGACCTAGAAAATGCGTCAAGAGGATTAAGTTTGCCCTGCTCCTCAACCCTTACTTTCCCTAAGTTTTCCTTTCTCTCCCTTTCACCATTTCCCCCTTACCACCCCTCCCTGGTTCTCTGGTCAGCTCAGTACCCATTCAATGGTATTGCTGCTTGTCATGCATACTAATTAATATGATAGCTTTTCATTTAATACGCTATTAGTTGCCATTTCACTGCTGCTTTCCCACATCCTTCTCTCTATCAGCAACTGCTGCCGTTGCTGTTGTTGCCGCCTCTGCAACTGCCATTCAAATCAGCAACATTTTTATTGCTCCAACAGCAGCAGCAGCAGCAGCAGCAGCATCGGCAGAAGCAGAAAAAATCAATCAAAATAATGTAGAGTGTAAGCAAAGCATTTGACAATACATCAAACGTTCACTTAATTGATTGCTTGCAACAGACAGCAGAAAGTTGCAGCAGCAGCAGCAGCAACAACAGCAACAATAGCAGCAACAACATCAGCAATATGAACAACAGCAAAAAATAGAGGGTGTATGTTTAGGGGATGGAGTTGCAGCAGCTGCTGTATGGAAAATGGCAAAATCAGCTGAAATGGCAGCAGGCAAAATTATGGCAGCAACAGCAACATCAGATTGAACAGCAGCAATGGAGTAAACAGCAACAGCAGCAGCAACGCCAATAATAATTACAGCAGCAACAGCATTAGTGCCACAAGTTGCAGCAGCAACAATAGCAAGAAAAAGTGCTACAAAAAAGAAGCGAAAATTGAAAAAGGAGCAGAAATTAAAGCAAAAATTGTAGCGAAATTGTAAAATGCTAAGAAGATAGTAGTAAACTTGTTAATAAATAAAATATAAGTCATTTTTAAAAAAGGTAATTTATAAAATATGAGAAAAAAGATGAACAAAAGCAGCAGCCAAAAATAGGAGTAAAATTGTGTATTGTTAAGATAATAGGAGTAAACTTCTTAGAAAAATTAATAGATAATAAATAAGACGTATTACAATTACAAATTAACAAAGGCAGCAATAAAAAATAGTAGCAAAAATGGGAGCAAAATTTGTGAAATCTTAAGATAATAGGAGTAAACTTGTTAGAAGAAATAATAAATAAAAATGTATGACAAAAATATGAGCTAAAGTAGCATCAAAAAATAGGAGCAAAAATATCACAAAAAGAGAAGCAAATACAGCAGCAAAATTTCCAGCAAATATCCTCAATATTAGCCTCAATATTATCAATTATTATCAATATTATCCTCAATATTATTAATTTATTATAACTTTTTATATATATGCTAAGAATTTCATAGTAAATTTAGAATATTTCAGTTATTTATTGTTATTTAATTATTCTTATATTCTCAAATGTATATCTATGTAAGAATAGCATTAACATTTCTTAACTTGCTTTTATCGATCGATGATAGTATGATGAAGTATGTATTGTGAGCAAAAGTAGTAAAATAGTAGCTACATTTTTTACTACTTTTTAATTTATTTATATAAAATTAACAAAAATATTTATTAAGTATAACAAAAAGCCTCAACTCCACCATCGTCAGCGAGTTCTGTTCAAACAATAAAAATCACTTGCTGCTTCACAAACAATTAAGCACCGCAGCAACATGGGCAACACCGGCAACATTTTGCCAAACGGAGGCAACATTGTGTGTTCGGCTTAAAGCGTGAAATGAAGTTATGCTTAAGCCGCAAAGTGGCGAAAGGGGATGCGTTAATCAGCTCATAAATGGCGCATAATTATGCAATTCAAGTTTAATTCGGTTAACCTGCGCCAAATGAACGCAATTAGCGCGCAGAGAGAAGGGTTGCTGGCAATTCAAGGGGAAAAGAGAGAGAGAGAGAGAGAGAGAGAGAGAGAGAGAGAGAGAGAGAGAGAGTGAGAGACAGATTTCAACAAGTGCTTCAGTTACAATTAAAGTGGCACAGACAAGCCTGCTGGTTGCAGTCAAGTTTGTGGCGCGCTTTAACTTTCAACAAAAGACAACGGAAATTGACAGTTAAATGGAAACAGGGGCAACTTTTCGCTTGTGGCATTCGCAATTTATTCATATTTCGCGCAGCTGCAACGACAGCAGCAACAGCAACAGCTGCACTTGCCAGCAAGGATACACAGGATATACCTATATATTATACTGTGTAGATATATACTATATATAGTATATGGATTTATTTATGGGGGGTGGCTAATAGCATGAGGGAAATGCTGCCAGCAAAAATGTGTAGCATAGCTTTCAGCGCACACGGCGAATTGTTTAAGTTAGTGAGCGTAAAAATGTTGCACGCAGCAAAACTTGCAGCATTGACTTGCCCCACTAATTGGGCCATTAATAATGTGGCTTGTTTTCCAATACGACCCACAAAAATTAAAGAAAAAAAACACACACACACAACTTGCCATGACTTTAATATTATTTTAGGCCCATGTTCAGAGAGCATGTTTTAAGCCAAGACGTTAGCTGAATTGAAAACCCTAGGGGCAACAAGGTGGGGGTAGGGCAGGGTTAGAGAAAATTTCCAACTTACTCAAGGTTGATTGTGGCAACCTTTCTTGTGGCTTTTGCTTCGTCCAGATATGTACTTCATCCACACACAAAAGGCTAAAGTTTAAAATAATAAAATACATAGAGGCAACTGGCAAAGATTGAAAAAGAGATAGAGTTAGCTAGAAAGAGACACACTGATAGAGAAAAGATTCTTTTGATAGAGTTTTATATTATGTTTTGTTGGTCATTTAATTGGTTTTTCGGGGGCAAGTTCTGGTGGTTGCAACAATTGCCAACTCCCACTACAAATTGCAAACTTCAAAACGACATGTACAATTTGTTGCAAGTTGCAAGACTGTGTGGCAATAGCTCTCTGCTGAATAAATTGAAATTTGGTCTTTCGCTTTTGTCTGTCTTTCGGCCAAGAAAAGGTCAAGTAAATGTAAACTTTTAGCCTGGTCAACAGCTGTTGCTGCAACTCAGCGCGGCCGGAGTGAAGTTAAAAGAGAGGTGTGGTGAAGTGGCAGCCACATTAGCAACGCCATTTGCACAAAGTATGGAAAAGGCGAAAGGAAAAAGTTTTTACCTTTGGCTTGGCTAACAAAAAAAAAACGAAAAAGTTTAATTTATAAGCATCAAAAGATACAAATGCTGTGCGTAATTTCCGGTTTTCAAAAATCGTTTATATTACCTTTTCATTTCGACGGTTTTACTTTTTTGCTTGGGCTTTTGAGAAAGCAAAAGCTAGCAACAAGTGTTGATGGGGCAAGTAAGAGCTGTAGAAGGAGTCAAAGAGAGAGAGAGAGAGAGAGAGAGAGAGTGATATATATATTTAGAGGGAGAGAGAGTATGGGTAGTCAGGTGGGAAGAGGTGTTAGGTAGCTGCCCGTTGAGGGTCCATTGTCGGTTTGAGTTTGACACTCGTTGAAAAGTTTCGGTCTAAGCAAAGCTGACAACTTGCCACAGCCACGCAGTCTCCTCTTACACACACACACACACACACACACACACACTTTTACTGTTATTCAGAACTTTTCTGTTGCGCTTAATTCAATGAGAACTGCTTAAATCAACTGGGAACTGGGAACTGGAGACAGGGAACAGGCAACTGGCAGCTGCTTAATGGCCATAATGCAATTTGAATTTCTGCTTAATATTATTAAGTACATCTTTACGCAATTTGGGCTGGTGGAGCAGCAGCAATTAATACCTGACATCGTGCATCAGGACAGGCACATCAAAGAGCCGAGCACAACTCAAGGCCAGGACAGGACAGGCCAGGACAGGACAGAACAAAGTCAACAACTACTAACAGGAATATACATTTAATTGCGTCTACTCAAATATTGGCAAGAGCTGCAAACAACAGGCAACAGACAACAGCGGAGTTGCTGCCATTGTTCTAACTAAGTCTGGCGCCGTTGGCATTATGTCAGGTAGCGGTGTGGCAGGTGTGGCAAGTGACCAATGAGTAGCAGCTGCCACTGACAGTCGCCACAAGGAGGCAAAGACAAGTAAAAGGTTTTCGCTTTACTTTTCTTTTTTTTTTGCTGGCGTTTCATTTTTGGTTTTCACTTTCATTAGCCAACACTTTCTACTTGGCGTCGCTTTCTCTGTAGCATTAGCTGAACTGTCATTTTAATTGCAACACATTTGTCAGCTGTGCTGTGGAGGCTGCTAAAATGCGTGATTTACAGCCAAGCATCTCTCCGGCTTGATTGGCATGTGGCCCCGTTCCGTATGTCTAATGGGCCAAAAGTGTCGGAGTTGGCCCTAAGAGCAATTTATTTAAAGCTAATGGCAAGGCATTTCTGAGCGCCCAAATCAAGTTACGGCTATACTTGATTTGCCACGCCCACACACTCCCACACACGCATATATGTGCATACATATATACACTCATGTGTGTAATCTGTCACATTTGTCGGTTGTAAGCTCGGCTGTGGTGGCTGCCTCCGATATTCGCCAGGGTTTGGTTCTCTGCTGCCTTAAAAAGTATGCTATAGAAATTTCTGTTTTTTTGCTTTAATTGACGTGGGGGGAACAACGACGATGCATGATGATGCCGGCAGCCTGAATTTGATTGATTGATTATGACTAAATTACGACTCGATTGTTAACTGAATCATAGCTAAACGAGTGGAGAACACTTTCATCCATTTCTACCACCCACTCTGAGTCCACTCAAGCTGTCAAGGCAACTGTGAGTAGTTTTTAAGTGTTTTGAACCCTAGACATGAGGCTAGCAGCATAATCTCCATGGAATTTGCTTTCTCTAGTAAACAAATGTATCCAAGTAACATAGTTTGCCAAGTTACTTTTGATATACGTGCTCAGTTGCCTTCTCTCATTTCTTTGTATTTTTCAAGGCGGTTTTGTTATCATTTTCTACACTAGGTGTTGAACAAGACCTACTTTGTTCTTTATACTTTATACAATGTTTATTGTCATTGCATGCGATGCTGAATTTAATCTGTGCCTCTTTTCAGAAAAATCCCCTTCGTCTTTCATCGTCACAAACACAGACATCACACAGCACTCGCATTTCCAATTACATTTTCAAGTGAAAGCATTTGCCAGCTCCCTCTTTGTTATGCATGGAAATTCGAGAACTGGTTGAAAAAAAATATTATAAAAAAATATTAAAAAAAAAGTAAACCTGTTGCCTGTGAACTGCGTGAACTGTCTGATTTGTCGACTGTTACAGTCAAGCGTATCAACTTCAAAATCGAATCGGATTATGTTGCCAGCGCAACAGGAGCTGCTTGCTGCATTCGATAACGATAACTATTGATTGGATAGCAAAGATGAAACTGTCGTTGTTGCTGTCATTGCTCTTATTACTGCTGATTGCCCGCAGCTCTTTGCAATTGCATCGTGTGCCACTGCAACGCTTCCCCTCGGTGCGGCAACGCTTTCAACAGTTTGGCATCAACATGCATCGACTGCGACTGCGATTCAGTGCCCCAGCGGAGGCGGGGCAGGTGAGGAACGTGCCGTTGAGTAACTACTTGGATGCACAGTACTATGGACGCATCAGTCTGGGCACACCACCGCAGACATTCAACGTGATCTTCGATACGGGGTCGGCGAATCTTTGGGTGCCCTCGGAAGTATGCAACACGAAACTCGCTTGCAAGATTCACAGCCGCTATAATGCCAGGAGATCTCGTTCTTATCGTGCCAACAATCAACGCTTTGCTATACAGTATGGCTCTGGCAGCTTGGCAGGATATCTGTCGCAGGATACGCTAAACGTGGCCGGTTTGGAGGTGCGTAATCAAACCTTTGCCGAGGCCACAGATATGCCTGGTCCCATCTTCCTGGCCGCCAAATTTGATGGCATCTTTGGCCTGGCCTATCGCAGCATCTCCATACAGAACATCAAGCCGCCCTTCTATGCGCTCATGGAGCAACATTCCCTGCCCCGACCCGTGTTCTCCGTTTACCTGAGTCGTCAGTCCAGCAAACGGGAGGGGGGTTATCTCTTCTTGGGCGGATCGAGTGCAATGTATTATCGTGGCAATTTCACGTACGTGCCGGTGACACATCGCGCCTACTGGCAGGTGAGAATGGAACAGGCACGCATAGGTAACCTACAGCTGTGTCTGACTGGCTGTGAGGTCATCATCGATACGGGCACCTCCTTCCTTGCCGTGCCCTACGACCAGGCCATACTTATCAACGAATCTATTGGAGGTGTGCCCGCTGCCTACGGGCAATTCACGCTGCCCTGCGAACTGGTGTCCAAGTTGCCGCCACTCAACTTCAATTTGGGAGGACGTCGCTTCCAGCTAAGTGGCTCAGACTATGTGCTCCATGATGTGTATGCCGATCGCAGCGTTTGCGCCTCCGCTTTTATTGCCGTGGATCTGCCTTCACCGAACGGACCGCTCTGGATACTGGGCGATGTGTTCCTGGGCAAATACTACACAGAGTTTGATATGGGCAATCATCGGATTGGTTTCGCCGATGCCAAGACTTAAAAGGGGAATGCATGAAGTGGCTACCATGACTACCAAAAGACGGCAATTTCTGGAGGGGATCAGGTCTGTAAACAAATTAAAAAAAAAGCAGAGAGAAAGTGAAAAAGAAAACATTATTGTATTATTTTATTACCTGCAATGCAAACAAGAGCTCAAGTGGGCATACACAGGATACGAAGGATACGCAGGATACTCGAAAAACCGCAGTAGCAGGAGTTGGAGCTAAGTTGACGTCAATGTCCGCCAAAAATTGTGTGGGCGGAAGCTAATCAAAACTCGCTTCCAGGCAGCACGAGAACTGAAGCCATCGCAACTTTGCCAGGAGTCTGTGGAGAGACACAGCCAGTGAAACTCTGCAGAGTTGGTGTCCTGTAATTGATTCGCTTGCCAAAATAAAACAAAAGCCACAAGAAAAACACACCACAAAAAAAAAAGATAAAAAAAGAAATCGAAGAAAACCGAGGGTAAAAAAACGGAGAAAAATATATGTATATAAATAAAAAAACAATGTCGTTTGCCGCACTTTTTGTTTGTAGCGCTTCAAACTGAAATAAATAGCTTTAAGTTTACGACTGACGCGTTGCGTTTGCATTTTTTTGAATTTGAATTCAAATTTGTAGCCATGTAATGCCAGCTCAGACCCCTTCTCTCCCCGTCCCTGCTCTTGCAACATCACTCCCCTCGTTACAATTTTTCGGGTTCGTTGAGTTTTCTGCGGTTTTTACGAGCCTGCACAGCAAATTTTTTGTAGTCATACTATATGCGATATATATACATCTATGGCCAAAGCAAACCCTTTGTCTAAGGGTCTTACGAGAACTCATATCACATTGCGTATACTTGATATTTTGTTGTAGGCCTAGAGTAACCGTGCGTCGTGCACATTTCGCACATTTTCGCATTGACCTTTTGCTCACAGAACCTTTATTGATACTTGCCTTGGTTGCGGTTTCATTTTTTTTTTTGTTGGTAAGACGGAGGGGGAGGAATAGCTGCCCCTCCCTACTCTGTTTAGACCGCCTTTGGTTTGTGGCTTTAAAAATGCTTAACATTGATTGCTGTTTGCCTTAACCTTTTTTTCATAATTTCTTGAGGCCTACAACAAAAGCGGGCAATGCTTAGGGCTATGGACCCTGGCTATAATGAGTGGCTAAAATGTGAAATCCAAGGACTTCGACGAGATGACTTTCACTTGGTATGCATAAGTAAGCTGCCTGTCAATTTCTCATTGCTTTCAAGTCGCCTTTAGTCCTTTAAATCTACCTAACATAAAATCCATTTTGCAAAATACTTTTACTTGATGACGGAGGGCGAAACATTGCCAAAGTAAGTGTTTGAGGTCGGATAGAGAAGGAGAGAGAGATGGGGAATGAGAAAAGAAAGGGAGAGAGAGAGAGGGGAGTGGTGTTGAAAAGTGGTTTCTAAAGCACGCGTCGCATTTGCCTGTTAAATGCTAAGCCTTTATGCAGCACAACGACAACAAATAAACGACGGCGGCAATAACAATAACAAGCCAGAGAAAGGTGTAGACAACTCGACTAGCAGATACTACGTAATCAGGTATAAAATCAAGAAAATGCTTTATAATGCTACTTAATAAAATAGTGAAGGACTGTGAGGAGATACAATAATTTATAAATTATTTTCAGATAATAATATGTAATGATAAAACAAATATTTTTAAACAACTTAAATGAATTAATTTCTTTATTTTTTTTTTTTTTTTATTTTTAGTAATATTTGAATTTATAGAAAATTATAATATTTATAAAAAATATGAAAAATATTCTTTACGATACAATTGCTTCATTAAACAGCTGAATGTGAGTTTTGTTCCACTGTCGCTGCAAACTTATGCCACACTCTTCAACTGCTGCTCATGTGGCAGCAACAGCAACAACTTTAAGCCACTTTCGCATTGTGCAATAGCGCAACAACAACAACAACAACGACAACGACAAACACCAGTAGTTGGCAGGCAGGAAGAGCATTAGGTGAGTGAAAAATACGCTATACGTATTTGGCGCTTGGCAATTGCAGAAACTGTCGCCTGTCGTCTGTCCTGATGACGCCTTTCGCCTTTCGCTTGTCGCCCGTCGTTTGGTATTTGCGCAATCAACAGCAGCAAAGCGGCATAACGGTAAAGCTAAAGGTGAGACGCAGAGCAAACACAGCGAAACAGCCTTTGGCAGTTCTCAAAGTATATAGATAGATGTATGTGGGTGTGTGTCTCTGTATACTCTCTGTATAGAGAAAAAGGGTTGTCAAAAACAAGCGAAGAGGGAGAGTAAGATAAAAAGTGTAGCATACATTTAAGGGCTCAATCAAATGCAATAATTGTTAATAAAAAAAGGCACACGCGCCGCATTTTAAAGCGCGCTTAGCAGATAATTCAAGCGCCAAAATGCTAAATCAAATCAGGAATCTATATATTATATAAATTTTTATACATATGTATATGAAGTAGTGTTAGTGTGTTAGTCACACATCAAGGGGAAAACAAAAACGATGGCGCCCTCATAATCGTCATGGCAGCCCCTTTTTTCTCACAAAAGCGGAAGACGCAAGTAATTGGGCGAGCACAAGTACAACGCAGGGTGGTAAGAGGTGGGAGGGGACGGGGGAAAGGAACCCAGCTCCATTTTTGGTTTCGAGATAACATGTTAGTAACACAGGCAACGCCTGTAGCTGTCGCTTAGGCCAGGGCCCTACGATAAGCATCACAAAAGCCAAATTACTCGAAACTGGATAAGAGAGAAGTTCGTAAGGGGAGATGGGAAGAGGAGAGGGAGCGGCAACTGCCGTTGACAGCGCCCAACACTGCAGAATTAAATCATTCGATAAGATTATGCATGGACAGTTTGGGTGCTCCCCAGCCTGTCGCCACATTTCTATGTAAATTTATTTCCTTGCCGTTTTTATTAAAAAATGTTTTCAATTTTTTTTTTTTTTTTTTTTTTGTTTTTTTGTGTTTGCTGTCGGCCAGAAAATGCCAGAAAATCCCTTGCTAATGACAACACTCAAAACTGGGCTAATGAGTCAATAAGGCAATTTGCGAGAAGAATGCGGCCAAGTTATGATGCCACTTAATTACTTTAATATGGCATTTATATTGGCCTGGTTGAGCACACACACACACACACAAACACACACAATGGCAAGGACAATGGCATTAGGGCTGGGACTGAAATTGGGAACAGGCGCTTATCAGGCTGACAAAACTGCTTCAACCGCAGGCACTTTCGTTTAGTCGGTGCCGTTCGTTTGCTAGGCAGTTTTGACAGGTCTCAGCAACAGCTGACCACACACACACGCACACACACTCACACACACCCCAAAAATCACACAAAGCCCACGCATACACATATGCAATCTGCTGTCAGGCGAGGCATGAGGTATGTCCTTGATTGTTGACTTTGTGCGCTGCACTGGCTGCATGGACACCTGTCTGCGTTGCAAATGTCAATTAGTTTTGGGACAATACCAATTAAATTTGTGCACACAGACAGGCAGTCCTTCACACACACACACACACACACCCTCACTCATACATATGCATATCTGAAGTTTAGCTGGCAATTATATTAAGTGCATATGCTTTAAAGGACATCAACTTGAGCTGATTTCTACGTATGTTTATATGTTTGTATGTTGCGCAGCACATGCTATGACACAGCATCGTTTATCAAAAATCCTTTTGTGTCTGCCAGCACATAACATTAATCTAAACGCAGCCAGGGTTGCCACCAAAGTAGCGTGTACTGCATAGCAGCTTAGCTCGTGGCAACCCTATGACAAAAATTTCTTCTCCCAAAAAATATATTAAAAATGTTTCTAGGTTAAAGATTTGTTGGCAACTTTATTTTTTTTTTTTTTTGTCTCCAGCAAGTATATGCCACAGGCTTCAAAAATTGCTTAAAAATTCGTTTTTTAACTTTTAACAGCACTTTTACAGGCAGCACATGGCATTATTTTCAGAGCGCTGCGAATATTACGCATACGCAGTGTGTGCCTCGCTTTTGTAATTTTTGATTAGGCATCAGCTAATTATGGTCAGCCACACTACAAACTCAACATACTTTCATTTGTGCGAGTGGGCGTGGCATGGGCTGTATGTGTGTGTGTGTGTGTGTGTGTGTGTGTCTTTGTGTGTGTATATCCTTTGTAAGCTGTTTGCCGCAGCTGTCGCGACTCCCTCGCAACGCGCTTGACTGTGACATGCATACTAATTAAGCAGTCATTTTTTTACAGGCTTTACAAATTTGATAATCTATACGCACACTAATACACACACTAATACACTTATATATATGTGCCACCTTGCAGCTTAATATGCCCCACTGTCTGCATAATGTAAGCTAATCAGGCGCAAGCTTAACGCTTGAAAATATCCTTTCCTCCTTCCATACACACCTTCAATGAGTTTTCCAGTTGGACATTTTCGCGCACAATTTTGCATATTTATGGCTAACGGCAAAACACGGCTTCAGCACTACAGTTCTGGCCTTCAACTTTAAACTGCTGCCCGAAGTCTTCCCAAAAATTATAGCGCAATCTGTTTTTGGCAAGCGCAAATGAATATGCTGCGTACTTAACACCTTGACATTCACTTACTCTCTCTCTCTCTCTTTCTCTCTCTCACTCTCTCTATGTGTGCGTGTGTGTTGGTTATTGTTTGTGCAGCTGACAGTCTAAAAAAAACTTTGTTGGCGCCCCATTGTCAAAAATGGCAGCGAAAAAAAAATATTAAAAAAAAAACATTTCAGGCAGCAACATTTTCAAAGTCATTTTCAGTTGTTTACAATGTTCCAACTCGCAACTGGGTTTCATGTCAAATGGCTTAAACTGGCATTGGCCATAAGAAAGCAAACATGATTTTTTGCTTATTTTGTTATAAATTTATTTTTTTTAATATGTGTTTTTGCATTTAATCTTATGTTTTATTAGCGACAACAACTGCTTTTAATTGCTTAACGGCTTAATGAGCAGCTGCAAGCAAAATACACTAAACTGAGCTAAGAATGTTCTCCACTCATATTAGGCATCTCTCTCTGTCTCTCTCTCTCTCTCTCTCTGTCTCTATTCTCTTTCCATCTTTCTCTCCCCCCCCCTCTCTTTCCCTTGCATTGTTCTTTTTCTCTGCCCTATCTACTGTTTCTTCGCTTAGCTTTGTTTTTACACAAATTTCATTATTTTGCTTGCACATAAAATTTATGTTAAGTCGCGCTGTTAACTTTATGTTAAGTTGAAAGTTCTGTTAACTTTTGCACTTGAACTTGCCTTAATGAGTTTTGTTTGTAGATGCGTTTCACTTGCTGCCATTGTTTAAATTTATCTTCCTCTCATTCTCTCTCTCTCTCCCACTACCTCTTCTATCCCTCTCTTTCCAATATAATCTCTGCTAGCTAACATAAATTGCTTAACCATAGAGCTCTGCCTGATTTGACCGCAGCACATTGATTGCAATTTTTGGCTTTTGTGGGCAAGTTAAGCAATTCAGAGTCAAGTGTTCGGTGGCTGCAACTGCAACTGCAACTACAAGTGCTGCTGGTCGTTGCCTTGTGGCAGCATTGAGTGGCACTGACTGCGTGTTGCTGCCTCGTTTGATTTATGTGTTATGAACTCTTGATAAAGTGTCGGTACATGTCGTATATAGTACATCTAAGAAGTTTCTGCCACGCACCAACAGAGTGAAAGAGAGAGAGAGGCCAACTGAAGTGAGTATTTATTTTCTCTCTCTCTCTCTCTCTCTCTCTCTCTCTCTCTGTCTATCTCGCTCTCTTTCAATATATGTATGTTTGACTCTTTCTCTGTGGCATGGCATTGTCATTGCTTATTGGCCATTGTTGGCATACTTTGGCAGCAAGTTGCCTGTCGCTAGCAGCTCATAAAAGTTGCTCGTGCATAGATGCGGATGTTGGTTTCTTATATTCCTCGTATATTTCTCGTGCTGCTGTCCCTGTCCCTTGTGGCTTGTGCTTTTCCTATCCACTCTAAAATTTTCTTTTCTTCGCGTTTCTCCTTTTATTTTTTTTCTGTTTTTGTATTTATTTTTGTAGCTCGGCTGCTTACATAGAATTATGTTGTTTGTGCTCCGACACAAAACATGAGAACTTTTTTGCGCTTTTCATCCCGAGTTCTCAGACTTTTCCTTACCTGCCACAAGTATGTTGCCGTTGCCGTTGCCGTTGCCGTTGCCGTTGCCGTTGCCGTGTGGCAAGTTGTAAGAGCGATGGAGTGGGGGGAGTTGCCGACAGGCTTTTGAACTTGCTGCCTGAAAATACAACATTGTTGGCTTATCAATACAAAGAGGCCAGAATCTATGGGCTCCAAACTGCTTTAATTCAGCTCAACAAAAGCACAAATTGAAAAGGCGTAACAAACAGATAATTAGCTACAAGAATGCCACGAATTTTTATATGCACAGACTTTAATATATCATTAATTTAATTTAATTTTTATTATTTTTTAATTTTTTTATTATTCTCCAATTCACCACAATTTCAAATAGAAAAAAAATATTACATTTAATTCATATAAAATAATTTCCCCAGCTCTCCCTTTTATTTTGTGCTTTCAAAATTTCATTCAAATAATTAAAAAAAAATATATTGAAATTTAACATATTTTATTGCAGCCACAAAACTGTCTCAGTTTTTTGCCCTTAATTCATGAAGCTCTGTCGCTTGCATTATGCAAATTGCAACAGACCGCAGTGCAACATCATTTGCAACATGCAATTAAGCCCATCAATTGACAGTTGTCAGCTGCCGTTGCATCCACAAATAATGACACAAAGTTGCCGCCGCTCGCTTGGCGCTTATGCAACAAGCTGGCAATGTGGCAAGGGGCGGTTGCAAGTCGCATAAATCCTGACAGCAGCAACGTTCTTGTTGCCAACTCAATTGTAAGCGGCGCCAGTTTCAGCACCAAAAGTGAAACGTGCAACGAATGACATGACACGCCACCCTCCCCCCTCCTCATCCCTTCCCATCACATGCAGAGAATTTGTTTGCTTAACTGCCTGACTACGTCTCTGTGTATTGGCATCGGGTTGGGAACCGACGACGGGAGTACGAGTTGAAGCTTAAATTCCGGTCCTCAGGCGCTTCCGCTTGCAACGCTTCCCAATTCCCTGACGATGCTGTTGCTGCTGCTCAAGTTGCTGTTGCTGTTGTTGCTGTTACTGCTGTTGCTGCTGTTGCTGTTGTTGCTGTTGCTGCTGTTGCTGTTGGGAGCAAACGGCAACCAGCAACTTTTAATTTGTAAAATTTGTAACGAAACTTTCTCTGCCGGCATACCCTGCACTTCTTAACTGTGAGTGGGTCTGATTAGAAAAAAATATTAATATTTAAAAATTATAAAATTTCTTTATTTTATTTTAATTTAATTCCACTTTAGTCTGAAACTACTGAGCGTTATTTGGAACTCTTTCTGTTTGATTATTTTCCATTAAGTGGTAACTGCAAGTTTATCATATGTGACAGTAAATCGTCACATAAATCATCTGACGTTTGTTTTGCTTTTGCCTGGGCAATATTTACTCCGTTGTTGTCGTTTTTACATTTGTTCATTGCTTCCTTCCTCGTCCATGCATCATTCCTGGCGCCCCCTGCCACGCCTACTTGCGAAAATTGCAGCACAGAAATGCTCAACAATTTGTGTGCAACATTTTCTAGCTATTTACCATGTTGAGCGCTCTCTCTCTCTTTCACTCTATATATATCTGTATCATTCATTCGCAATATTTCTCTTTCTCTCTCTTTCTCTTTCTCTTTCTCTATCTCTCACTCTCTCTCTTTATCCTTCACTGCCTGATAAGAGTTAACAAAGTAGCCCGAATATCGAATGAATAAAAGAGAGCAAAGAAAATGGCGAAAAAATGGCAAATATATCACAGAGTTGAGTTAAAGAAAAAGTAACAAAAAATGGAAAAAAAATAAAGAAAGCAAAAATGGAAAAAATGGGAAACTTTTTGTTGTATAAATAAATTTGATTCTGCTTTAAAGTTGTTGCCAAAAACCAAACCAAGAAACCATGAAACTTGGCCAAGTTGAACCCATTGTGTTGTCGCCAGGCAATCAAATGTGAGTCCCACAGCACAGACATCCCGCATGTTATTAACTTGTCTATCAAACAACTTGACCAGCAGGCCAGATAGTCAATCTCTCAATCATACTCACGCTCAATCTCTCAATACATGCCACAAATGGAGATACCCGACAACAACTTCAAAGAACGCATCAAATGCTGACAAATTCACAAATTTCAATATGCCCAAAATATTGTTTGCATGCATAAATCCGCTGAGACGCTGCCACGCCCCCCTCAACTTACAATAACTCAATGCGCAAATGATGTGCTGGGCAATTGATATTTTTATGTAGGACTTCTTTGTGCCTCTAACGGGACGCATTTAGTATCATGTCGACGACAGTTGAGAGTTCGCAATTCCCACCGAGAGGAGATACAACGGCAGCTGTAAAATATTTGCGGCCATCAGCAGACAAAGCAGATATTAAAAGGGAGAGAGAGGGATAAAAGAAAAGTTAAAGAGAGAGATGGAGAGAGAGAGAGAGAGGGAGTGGTGTAAAGAGTGTTATGCTCTGCAATTGCTGTTGGTCCTCCCTTAAAATTGAAATGTTTGCCTAAATGGAGGCTTACCTAGGCTCACATGGCGTATACTTTATTTATGTTAAAGCCATTGGAAATAAGCACAAGTCTGCCATTGGACATAAATCTCAAGAGTAAGCCAGGCTAGACTCCAAAATAGCACTTGTTCTCGCATATCTCATATGTCTTCACGACGAGGGGGCGGGATGTACCATTGGGGGGTAGCAGTGGTTAAGGGGGTTGCTCTACTTGCTTATGCCTTTAATGGCCATAACAAATTTATTTCAAATTATGGCAGACACAAATAGAATGTAAACACTTGAAATTGAATTTTAATAACGAGCCCAAACAAATCAAATGAAATATTTAATGATACATTAAGTCATTTCTAATTACAAACACACCCCCCCCCACTACCCTCCCTCCCTTCTGCCACTCCCCCGACAGTTGGAAATGTATTTATTATTTTTTGCCAGAACGAAAGCGTGTCTTCTCACAGATTTGAATACATATTAAATTGTACTCGACTCTGTCTTCATTTTAAATGCAAATCAGTTGAAAGACGATGCCAATCAATACCGCGCAGGACTCGAACTTGCCACTGTTGGTGGCAGCAACGGCAACTCCACGTCAAGGTTGAATTTTTGGCACCTGAGGGCGTTCGCCCCGCACAAAAGCCAAATGGAAAACCTTTTGCCATATGCCATATGCCGCATGCCACATGCCGCATGCCACATGTTTTCTTAAGCAAATCAATTTGAATATTTCAAATATGAAGCCGGTATAACTCTAAATTAGCCAGTGTATTGTAGACAATATCAATTACCAATAACTTCAGTCAGCCATGTGTTGCTCGATTATTCACGGCAAAAGCAAAAATTCAGGAACAAAAGCAAAACTTGCTGCAGCGCCATGGGGCGTATGCGCAATATTGTGAATACATGCATATTGTATATTAATACATACATACATATGTATGGCTGCAGCATGTTTTATAATAAAATGCAAAGTTGTGCAGCATATGGAGTAAAGGGGACAGAAAGAGAGAGAGAGAGAGAGAGGGGGATGAGAGAGAGGGTTATAGAAGAAGAGGAAGTGTGTGGATAGCAACGAATAGTTGAACAACAATCAAAGAAAAGGCTGCAGTTGTTGGGAAAATAAGCAAAATAATTTATATAATTTAATAATTTATATATTTTCCCTTTTTTTAATAATTTTAATAAGTGAAGAATCTGTACATCTTAAAGTACCTTAACATCACATGATTAGAGGGTGGAAAGAAATTATTGGAAATAATATTTAAAAATGTATTATTAAAGAACACATTTAAAAATATGTTAATTAAATTTTAATATTCCAACAAGTACATACACAGATTGATAATAATATGTACCAAATATATTTCAATTAATTGTGCAACTTATCAAACCAAATACAATATTTATTTTTTTTTAATATTTAATTAAAATTAATTATGTGTGTTAAACAGCAGGGATTTCTGTGTTGCAAATTTAAATACCCTATTTTCGACAACTTTTATAAGGCACGGAGTATTACAAGCTAGATTTAGCGGAAAAAGGCTGAAAGTTCAGTAATGTATAGATATTGCAAGAAATTCGTAAAATGAGATATTTTTTATAAATAATTTGCAATTTTAGTAAATTTTATTTTAAGCACTAGTTTAAACACTCTCTCTGATCTTTTTTCTGTACTTGAGTTAGAGTATTTGTCAGTCGACTTCAAGTTGTTTCAAAACTCTGCTTGATAAACATAATTTGCCATATACAATGCAGCTGCATATACAATGGACTGCAGACTGCAAATTGACTTTATGTGGGGTAAAAGAATGGCAGCAGAAGCAACAGCCAAAGCAGAGGAAGAGGAGGTGGAAGTGGAAGTGGGAAAACAAGAGGAAGAGCAACAGGAAGAGGATAAAGTCACTGGGGCAGCTGCATAACATGAAAATGAACAGAGTGAAAGTTTCATATGCAGCTTATTACAATCATGCTGTTATTAGAGTATGTGGCACAGCAGGCAAATCATTTAAGGACCAAGAAAACAAAACACACATAAAAACACACACACACACACACACACACACACACACATAGACAACAATATGCAAAATACATATATACATATGTAATACATATGTAGGCAAAGCAGCTTTAATTAAGAGACAAACACAATAGCAACAAATTGCCAACATTTTGTTGTTGCAGCACAAGTGCAAAGTGATGTTGCATGTAGAGCCTTGCAACGGGCTGACAAGCAAGGACACGCATCTGCACACAGATTTCCACACACATTTCATAATATGAAATGCAAGACATGAGCACAAACTTTACTTATTGTTTATTAACAAACTCGCAGATGTATGTATGTATGTGGAACTTGCAACAGCACTCAGACAACTGCCACTGCCACTGCCACTTCCACTTCCACTGTGTGTGCAACAAATCAAACTGCATATAGAATATAGCGCATATTCATTCCTCAGCTGCTTATGAATAGTGAAATACAAAGGGGGGTGGGGGGGGGGATAAATGGGAAAACTTTATATAATATTTATGCGGCAAATTGGCCAAAAGGGGGTCAAAAGCGTATTGTTGTTGCTGCCACTTGTGATGTTGTGATGTTGCAAGTGCCTCAACTTGGACTACAACAATTGCCAGCAAATCTAATCTAATGAAATGCCAGAGTCCTTGCTGACCCAAATGCATTACTATCTGCAACTTGGCCAAGCGTGCGGGGACTTAAAGATTTCCATTTGAAACTGAAAACTGAAAACTAAAAATGAAAATTGAAAATGAAAACGAAAATGAAAATTGAAAATGGAAAATGGAAATGGGGAAAATTGTAAATGAAATGAATTGCATGTAAGTAGTGGCAGCAGGACAGCCAAACACTTGACTTGACCCCAAATATAATTTATGCATGTCTGACATTCACTCGGAGTAGTGAAACTGGGCGTGTCCTGGCTACAGGATACAGCTCAAATCGCACAGCTTGATTTGCATTTGCAGTTGCGGCAGCTTAAAGCCAAGTTTAAATGCTGTCAGCCAAAACAATTTGTAGAGCCAAGCCTTGACCATTAGTTATGCACACAGAAAGGGAGGAAGAGGGAGGGAATACCAAAGAAGAGAGAGAGGGTGAGAGAGATAGAGAAAGTGAGTCAGCATTCGCAAAACGCATTGAAACATTTATCTTCATTTTGGCTCAGCGAAACAAAAGGCTCACAAAACTTGGCCCAAAGTGAAACTAACTGATTATACTTTTAGCCAAAACTGGCATATGTATGTGTGTGTGTGTGTGTGTGTGTGTGTGTGTGTAACATATGGTTAGAGTGTGCTTAAATCCTGCTTAGTTAGGCTGCTTATCCTTTCTTACCTTTTTTAGCCCGCCAGGATATACACATACATACATATAGTAGCTTCTTGTTGACTCGACTGGCTTTAATGGCGTTGATGCCAACAGAGACTTGACTAAACCCGGCCATAACAATAACAATAGTGTCAACTTGATTACCTTGCATGTAGCTAAACAACTGCCTCCCCCACTGTCCCCCCTATCGCTATGTGTCTATCTCTAGCTATCCTTATCTACATCTCTCTCTCTTTCTGGCCATGACTGTTTAAACAAGCAAACACTTAACAACTCAAATGTCATGTGAGAGCAGCTGCTTAGAACGTTAACACTTCACGGCCAAAACAGAGAGAGACAGAGAGAGTGAAAGAGAAAGAGAGTAGCAGAGAGAGCCTGCCTGTCAGCTCATGTTAAGCCAGCAGCCGTCGACTGCCTTTGGGCCCATTTTCGAAATTAACCTGGCCTATTGCCATTATTGTTGTGTGTGGCGTCTAGAAGGCAAACGCGTTAGTTTAAGCGACTTGCGTGTTTAATAGCTATCTGCATATGCCATACGCCCTCACCCCCCCACATTCCTCTCCGCCACACATGGGTATAACTATTTCGGAAGGCTGCCACAAGGCTGTGTCACGTTCAACATTCAGCGGCAGCAGCAGCAGCATAACATCCGCTGTGACTGGCATGCCCAAAATACAAAACAAAAGCCCCCAAAAACTACAACAATGAGAGTAAAGAGAGAAGGAAAACATGGCAAACAGATAGATAGATATATATAAATATATCTAAACACGTATATTTTGTATAGCATTGCACTATGGGAAATTTGCCTATTCACTAGCTTGACAAAATTATAAAGTTCAGTGTCAAAAATGCTAATTAACAGTTCACTGTTAACCTTAACAGTTGTTAAGCTTAAGTGCTTCATAAATGGATTTTTATATTGCTAATTTTTTCAAAATAATAATTTCTATAACCAAAATTTAAAAATCGCATAGAAATCTTACTCAGTTCGTTGATAATTAATGCCATAAAAATGAGCAAATCACCCATAGTGCAATGACTTCATTTTATATCTGCCGCACACACACACACACTAATACCATGTGTATCATCACGAATTGTGACTAAAATCTGTTTATTTATTAAGTTCTCCACGGCTGCAGTTTTCCACAATCGTATGCAAATGTTATAATATTTACATTTGATTATCATGTTGGCTTTCAATTGCTACTCTCTCTCACTCTCTCTCTATCCTTCGGTGTTTCTCTTCCGTTCTGTTGTACTTTCATTCGCCATGAAACATAAAATTCAATTGCATTATTCACTTTTTATACATACCACGCAAACATTCTCTGCACAGCTTTAATGTGTTTGTGGCATTTTCATACACTGGCAGCAGCTGTAACAGTTCCCATTAAATAGAGATTTGCCCAGAAACCAGTACTGATATCATTTTCAGATTACTTGCAACTTGGAGAGCCGATAACTTTGACAATAATCAACCGATTTTCAAAATTTTTGCAGTTCTGTAAATGCGTTTTATCCTGTTTTAAAAATGCATTAAAATTTTGTTAAAAACGTTTTCTGATTCTTTCAAAACGATTTTCAAAATTTTTGCAGTTCTGTGAATGGTTTTGGTTATGTTTTGAAACTGCATCAAAATTTATTCCATATTGGCACTTTTAAATTTTCATCCAATTTTCGCCAATTTTCCATACTAACCCCTTGACAAAAAGTCAAAAAATAAAAAAGTTTTTAAATCGAAATTTTTTATGCCCAATCGATTTCTGGCATCAATATATGTATTAAAAACTTTACCGGAGTGGACTTGGTCTAATATTTTAGAAAATATGGCCAAAAGAGTGAAAAATGGTCAAAAAATCTAAAAAAGTGAAATTTGCTCGACTTTGAGGAGTCATATCTTTGCCAACACCAAACCAAATACCAATATTTATACTAGGTATTTTTCTGACATCTTAGTATACATAAAAAATCTTACATCAGTTGATTTCGACAAATATTTTGGAAGATATGGCCAAAAATGTGAAAAAATTGTCTCAAAATAGCGTTTTCTGATTCTTTCAAAATTTCAATCTGCCATAACTTGTCCAAAAATCAACCGATTTTCAAAATTTTTGCAGTTCTGTGAATGGGTTTGGTTATGTTTTGAAACTGCATCAAAATTTATTCCATATTGGCACTTTTAAATTTTCATCCAATTTTCGCCAATTTTCCATATCTTTGCCAACACCAAACCAAATACCAATATTTATACTAGGTCTTTTTCTGACATCTTAGTATACATAAAAATTCTTACATCAGTTGATTTCGAGAAATATTTTGGAAGATATGGCCGAAAATGTGAAAAAATTGGCTCAAAATAGCGTTTTCTGATTCCTTCAAAATTTCAATCTGCCTTAACTTGTCCAAAAATCAACCGATTTTCAAAATTTTTACAGTTCTGTGAATGGTTTTGGTTATGTTTTGAAACTGCATCAAAATTTATTCCATATTGGCACTTTTAAATTTTCATCCAAATTTCGCCAATTTTCCATACTAACCCCTCTACAAAAAGTCAAAAAATATAAATGTTTTTAAATCGAAATTTTTTATGCCCAATCGATTTCTAGCATCAAAATATGTATAAAAAGCTTTACCGGAGTGGATTTGGTCTAATATTTTAGAAAATATGGCCAAAAGAGTGAAAAATGGTCAAAAAATCGAAAAAAGTGAAATTTGCTCGACTTTGAGGAGTCATATCTTTGCCAACACCAAACCAAATACCAATATTTATACTAGGTCTTTTTCTGACATCTTAGTATACATAAAAAATCTTACATCAGTTGATTTCGAGAAATATTTTGGAAGATATGGCCGAAAATGTGAAAAAATTGGCTCAAAATAGCGTTTTCTGATTCCTTCAAAATTTCAATCTGCCTTAACTTGTCCAAAAATCAACCGATTTTCAAAATTTTTGCAGTTCTGTGAATGGTTTTGGTTATGTTTTGAAACTGCATCAAAATTTATTCCATATTGGCACTTTTAAATTTTCATCCAAATTTCGCCAATTTTCCATACTAACCCCTTGACAAAAAGTCAAAAAATAAAAAAGTTTTTAAATCGAAATTTTTTATGCCCAATCGATTTCTGGCATCAAAATATGTATTAAAAACTTTACCGGAGTGGACTTGGTCTAATATTTTAGAAAATATGGCCAAAAGAGTGAAAAATGGTCAAAAAATCGAAAAAAGTGAAATTTGCTCGACTTTGAGGAGTCATATCTTTGCCAACACCAAACCAAATACCAATATTTATCTGACATCTTAGTATACATAGAAAAATCTTACATCAGTTGATTTCGAGAAATATTTTGGAAGATATGGCCGAAAATGTGAAAAAATTGGCTCAAAATAGCGTTTTCTGATTCCTTCAAAATTTCAATCTGCCATAACTTGTCCAAAAATCAACCGATTTTCAAAATTTTTGCAGTTCTGTGAATGGTTTTGGTTATGTTTTGAAACTGCATCAAAATTTATTCCATATTGGCACTTTTAAATTTTTATCCAAATTTCGCCAATTTTCCATACTATCCCCTTGACAAAAAGTCAAAAAATAAAAAAGTTTTTAAATCGAAATTTTTTATGCCCAATCGATTTCTGGCATCAATATATGTATTAAAAACTTTACCGGAGTGGATTTGGACCAATATTTTAGAAAATATGGCCAAAAGAGTAAAAAATGGTCAAAAAATCGAAAAAAGTGAAATTTGCTCGACTTTGAGGAGTCATATCTTTGCCAACACCAAACCAAATACCAATATTTATACTAGGTCTTTTTCTGACATCTTAGTATACATAAAAAATCTTACATCAGTTGATTTCGACAAATATTTTGGAAGATATGGCCGAAAATGTGAAAAAATTGGCTCAAAATAGCGTTTTCTGATTCCTTCAAAATTTCAATCTGCCTTAACTTGTCCAAAAATCAACCGATTTTCAAAATTTTTGCAGTTCTGTGAATGGTTTTGGTTATGTTTTGAAACTGCATCAAAATTTATTCCATATTGGCACTTTTAAATTTTCATCCAAATTTCGCCAATTTTCCATACTAACCCCTTGACAAAAAGTCAAAAAATAAAAAAGTTTTTAAATCGAAATTTTTTATGCCCAATCGATTTCTGGCATCAAAATATGTATTAAAAACTTTACCGGAGTGGACTTGGTCTAATATTTTAGAAAATATGGCCAAAAGAGTGAAAAATGGTCAAAAAATCGAAAAAAGTGAAATTTGCTCGACTTTGAGGAGTCATATCTTTGCCAACACCAAACCAAATACCAATATTTATACTAGGTCTTTTTCTGACATCTTAGTATACATAGAAAAATCTTACATCAGTTGATTTCGAGAAATATTTTGGAAGATATGGCCGAAAATGTGAAAAAATTGGCTCAAAATAGCGTTTTCTGATTCCTTCAAAATTTCAATCTGCCATAACTTGTCCAAAAATCAACCGATTTTCAAAATTTTTGCAGTTCTGTGAATGGTTTTGGTTATGTTTTGAAACTGCATCAAAATTTATTCCATATTGGCACTTTTAAATTTTTATCCAAATTTCGCCAATTTTCCATACTATCCCCTTGACAAAAAGTCAAAAAATAAAAAAGTTTTTAAATCGAAATTTTTTATGCCCAATCGATTTCTGGCATCAATATATGTATTAAAAACTTTACCGGAGTGGATTTGGACCAATATTTTAGAAAATATGGCCAAAAGAGTAAAAAATGGTCAAAAAATCGAAAAAAGTGAAATTTGCTCGACTTTGAGGAGTCATATCTTTGCCAACACCAAACCAAATACCAATATTTATACTAGGTCTTTTTCTGACATCTTAGTATACATAAAAAATCTTACATCAGTTGATTTCGACAAATATTTTGGAAGATATGGCCGAAAATGTGAAAAAATTGGCTCAAAATAGCGTTTTCTGATTCCTTCAAAATTTCAATCTGCCTTAACTTGTCCAAAAATCAACCGATTTTCAAAATTTTTGCAGTTCTGTGAATGGTTTTGGTTATGTTTTGAAACTGCATCAAAATTTATTCCATATTGGCACTTTTAAATTTTCATCCAATTTTCGCCAATTTTCCATACTAACCCCTTAACAAAAAGTCAAAAAATAAAAAAGTTTTTAAATCGAAATTTTTTATGCCCAATCGATTTCTAGCATCAAAATATGTATAAAAAACTTTACCGGAGTGGATTTGGACCAATATTTTAGAAAATATGGCCAAAAGAGTGAAAAATGGTCAAAAAATCGAAAAAAGTGAAATTTGCTCGACTTTGAGGAGTCATATCTTTGCCAACACCAAACCAAATACCAATATTTATACTAGGTCTTTTTCTGACATCTTAGTATACATAAAAAATCTTACATCAGTTGATTTCGAGAAATATTTTGGAAGATATGGCCGAAAATGTGAAAAAATTGGCTCAAAATAGCGTTTTCTGATTCCTTCAAAATTTCAATCTGCCTTAACTTGTCCAAAAATCAACCGATTTTCAAAATTTTTGCAGTTCTGTGAATGGTTTTGGTTATGTTTTGAAACTGCATCAAAATTTATTCCATATTGGCACTTTTAAATTTTCATCCAATTTTCGCCAATTTTCCATACTAACCCCTTAACAAAAAGTCAAAAAATAAAAAAGTTTTTAAATCGAAATTTTTTATGCCCAATCGATTTCTAGCATCAAAATATGTATAAAAAACTTTACCGGAGTGGATTTGGACCAATATTTTAGAAAATATGGCCAAAGGAGTGAAAACTGTTCAAGAAATAGAAAAAGTTAGATTTATGGAGATTTGGTTGCTTTGAGGAGCTATAACTTTCCCAAAAGTCCTCCGAATTCCAATATATTTAGTTTGTCTTTTTCTCACATCACAATATGCATAAAACATCTTACTTAAAATTATTTGGACAAATATTTAAGAAAATACGGCCAAAAAATAGAGATAAATCGGGGAAGTGTTACCACTTGATAAGCTGTAGTTGATCATTCAGAGTTGTTGTATTATTTTCCGCAGACTTTGTTTGCATTACTGTTGGTTTTATTGTTTAACATGCCCTGCGTCTACGTTGCGTATACGTGATTGTAATTATTATTTATTAAATAAGTCTGTGGTATGGAAAGGAGTGGATAGGGGAGTGCGTATGGTGCGTCTGGGCAGCGCCGTTGGATTCGTTCGGTGCAACTGCTGTGAACTCGTTCCCATGGAGCCACATAAAACTCAATTACGTATGGGCTAAGCCAATTTGCCATTGCACTGATGGCAAATTAAAGTGCAACCGCAGCTGAAAATGCAATACGAACTGCATTTGATTCCTCTAGCATTCTGATCCCCCGGACATGTGGCAGCTGAAACTTCAGCTGATGCTGCTGGCAGTTGTTTGTTGCTGCTTGTGGCAGCCACTAGGTGGCCATAATGTGCGACCACAAACACCGAAACGATGACAGCAACGACAGCTGCTATGACTCCTTCTACGACTACTATAGCTACAGCTACAGCTACAGCTACATCTCCTTTCCTTGTGTGGGTGTGTCCCCAGTGGTGGCACGTTGCGTGCTCACACTTTGTGTTGTTCGTTCTACTTTAGAAAATGACATTGCCACTTTTCCAGCTAGCTGATAATGATGATGACTGAACATTTGCCAAATCAATTTGAAAGGCTCCTAGCGAAAATGTCAACAAATTTACAGCTGAAGAGAAAAGTGGAGCCTTTTGGGTCTGTGAATTAAACAGGAAACAATATTGAAACGAGCCATCGAACAGCATCAAGTGGCAATTGCACTCAGCACAAGTACACAACATAAACTGTGCGAAGAAAACTCCAAAATAAAGTTGAGCACCATATCGAGTTGCAAGTAGTTTTAAGTGCCAATAAAAGAAAGAGCGAGACAGCTGCTACTTAGTTACTCACTTAAAGTGGATATACGTGTATTGGTGGGTGTGTGTGTCAGGGAAAATTAAAAATTTATATGATGAATATAAAAAGCATATAATATGCATATTTATTAATGGAAATAATCATAAAACTCTCACTCACTTCACTCTCAATTTCCACTCTGGGCTTCAGCTGAGCATTTAATATAATGTTGCATACTTTGCAGCGCTGCGCGCCATAATAAAAACTGTCGCCGCCATTTTGCGTGAGCTGCTTGTGCTTGTGCTTCTGCCATGGCAATTAAGAGCGAAAGGCGTAGAATGACACGGCAAAATGCGAAAAAGCAGTTAAGGAGCAAAATGACAACAGCACAGAAGAAAAACTCATCAACGCATTAACTATGACGTCAGCCACACTATGCTGTTTGTTGCTCTCTCCACATCGCTCTCTATGCAATTCATTTCATTTCGCACTCCACACCTCTCACTCCCGAAGAAGCCCACGCTGACCCAACGCACACACAATCTCGCTGTGCAAATATTTGTGCCGTAAAAAAGCATATAAAGGGGCCACCATGCAGGGCATGCAACTAGAGCCGACTAACTAACTAACTAAGTGGGAGGAGAGGATGCAGGACTATAACTACTGCCACTATTGATTTCCATAGGATTGATAATAACAAAAGGCTGCATGGCTGCGAAGATAAATTCGCGATCTGAAACTGGATGCTCTTAAATGTTCGGGCCATTTGCAGGCTCATAATAAATTTATAAGAAATGTCACGGTCTGTTATAATTAATGTGTCCCCATTTGTCTGGCCGGACATTAAGGCGGCTGGCTATTTAAGCAAGTGAATGCCAATTGAACGCACACACGACGCTGACAGACGCGACAGACGCTGGCGACGAACGCTGAAATACGAGATTGTATTAAGAGTAGCCGTCAAATGGCCAAGTAACATACATATACATCTATACATGTATAGGGCTATATATAGACGACGGTATCTACTCCACTGGCTGCCCATACTCGATACGGCGTACAAATAGTTTGATTTACGGGCTGACAAGTGGAGGAAAAAAAATATATATATCGAAATAAACGCGCAGGAATCACGCGTGGTTTGCCACTGTCATCCTTGAGCCATAAAGATTGCATCTTAATAAATTATTTTGATGTTATTCCCAAGCTGCTGTTAATTAGTTTTTACTGCCCGGAATTTGTCCACAATCAGAACAATATATGAAGTAGATTTCCCAACTATGTTGTTTGTTAAGTGCATTTGGTGAATGGAAGTGCATATGCTTTGGGGGAGTTTCAAGAACCGGCATTAAAAGGACAATTTGCACGCACGCGGGGCAATTTGGCGTTTATGACGTGCCAAAATCATATAGCCATCAAATCGCATAATAAATGAGTAGTTAAATCCGTAAACGTTTACGGCCAATAAATTCACAAACTGAATTTTACAGATTTCGATTGTTCGCCTTCTTTTTACGACATTCACGGCAAATCCCTGTTGCAACATTGTGTTGCACAAAAAAGAAGAAGCAGAAGCAGATTGTTTCTTTTTTAGTTGTTTTAAATGTTGCATATATTTTTAGAAGAAGAAATATATCGGACTGCACATGTTTAAGTGATGCTGCAGCATTCATATATCCATATGTATATGTTGTATGTATGCTAGCCTGGGAATCCCAAGCGGATGTGGTATGTGCTTCTGTATGCGTGTGTGTGTGTTGAGTGTGTGTTTACTGTATGCTTAATGAGAAAGAGAGAGTGAGAGAGATATATGTATATAGGGAGGGGAGGAAGGTAGGAAGGATATACATATGTATATATCCAATTAATGTGTAGTCTCAATAATGATCTCGTGCGTATCTAGATCGGGCACTGCAAACTTCATCGGCAAATAGTCCTCCGGATGTATATGCATTTGATTAACCTCTATCTGGGCCCGCTCATGATCCTCATGGCATTTGGACTCGTGCTTCTCGTAATCGCTGAAGGTCTCGAAAATGGCACGACAGACCATACACTCGAAGAAATTACTGAAATGCGGGTAGATAATACCTGGGATTAATCCAAGCATTAATCGGCCTGCAGCTGAGTGCAGCCACTACTTACGGTTTCTGCTCAGCCTCGAGACGTTCCCTCGCCATGGCCGAAGCGGCCTGTATTGCACCGGGCACATCGACATCGACGCCCTCCTTGATATGGGACTGCAGATGCCGCTTAAAGTTCGATAGCTGTGTGAAGCCCTTCTCGCAATAATTGCACTGATAAGGCTTGGCATTGAGATGCCCCAGCTTATGCTTCTTAAGGTTAACCAGCTGGGAGAAGTAGCGGCCACAGCGCTGGCATCGGAACGGCTTCTCGCCGGTGTGTGTCATTTTGTGGCGCTTCATGTTGCTCTGCTGGGTGAAGGATTTGTTGCAGAAATTGCATTGATATGGACGCTCGCCGCTGTGCACAGCGTAATGGCGCTGCAGATTCACCGCCTGCGCGAATGCCTTGGAGCACAGATTGCAGACGAAGGGACGCACATCGTTGTGCACCTTCATGTGGCGATCCAGATTGCCGCTGTTGCAGAACCTCTTGGAGCACAGCTTACACTCGTAGGTAGTTTTGTTGTGGTTGTGCATCTCCTGGCGGTGCAACGTTTGGTCGCGTTTGCTCTTAAACGTCTGTCATATACAAATGGACAATACATTTTCAAATATGCCATAATAACACATTTTAATTGGGTCTAAAGAGTGAAACTTACGCGGTCGCAACGCTTGCAGCTAAACTGATTGACCATCGTCTCATCGAATTCTACCGGGATGCCCGCCATTGTTGGCGCTGCTACAGCATCGATCCGTTTGAAATTGAAAACACCTACACATTTGGATCAGAGTTAGCAACAATATGTATTCAATAATTTGTTAAAACTTACTTTGAATTGCCTAATTCTCTATGTAATTTTCGCGTCTCTCAAAAAAGTCATATGGTGCTAGAGATGTGAGCTCAACATCAATATATCGGTATATCGGCATAGTGAGTAGTCGAAAGTAATCGAATATTTATCAATTGATTTTGGTCATGGAACTATCGATATATCGAATGGCAAGTGTACTGACGTACTTAAAATATTTAAATTTTCTTTTGATTTGATATAAATAATGTTGATTGTATTTTTAAATATAGTCAGTAATACTTAAAAAAAACAAGTAAATTTATTGAAAATGTTGTCAGTGCTGTATACATATACGACTGACTTCACATATGTACTTATTAATGTAACAATTATTTCATTTAAATTTGATTAAATTTATGACAAAAATGCAACAGTTTTTTTATTATTTTAGATTAACAGAAATGTTGGTAATATCGTATTTGTGTGCATTGCAATTCGATAACAATTCGATGGGAGCAACCTTCACAGTGCATTGGCCCCTGGCGAAGACATAACAATGATGCAACGCGATATATCGTAAACAAATTGCAACCCTGGTCGAGCGAACACTAATTGGTTATTGTCAGCTACAGCTCAACTGGGACACAAATGCAGAGATAACTAAGAATTTGAATTGTTTTGTGAGTTAGAGACGTACCAAGTGCAATGGCCACCTATTCCAACCAGCACTGGCTGCTCTCGCACATACGCAACTCGTTCATATCCACGGACGATACGGGCATCTGCGAGACGGTAATGCTCAGTGACGATATGCCCAAGCATTACCTCAGGAAATTTCAAACTGCCACCACAACGATGGATGCCTACAAGCGCAGCAACATCGGTGCACAGCATCGAGCACAGGTTGCACAGCAGCGCCGATCGGTGCCCAGAGTAACAGACACTGCCACAACTCCCACAACAACTACAGCAACTTCAGCGGCAGCAGCACCAACAACAACAACGACAGCCGCAGCTGCAGCTGCAGCAGCAACAACTATGCAAAAGCGAACACCCAAAATTGCGGATCCTCCCCTGCAGGAAGTGGACTTTGTGTGTTATCCCGGGTTGGATCTGAGCGACGATGAGGATTTGGACATGTCGACGCACTCGTTTGATATACAAATGTATCCCGAGGTGGGCGCTCATCGATTTCGCTCGAACACGGCACAGAAGCTGGAGAAACTGGACATAGCGAAACGTAAAGCGGCGCGTATCAAAAGTGTCAACTACAATGAGGAAGTGCTGCCCAACGACCGCAAGGATTTCTTTCAGCGGAAGTCAGTTGCCGAACGTCCGCGCGAGAAACCCTCCAGTTCCTCGTCAGCGGCGACGAGCGCGCCCAAGTCGGACAAGAGCAGTGGGGATGATCTCTCCGATGAGGGTGTGAAGAGCATGCTGTCGGAGCAGCTGGCGAAGAGTCCTAAACAGACGCAGAATCGCTTCATACAGTATGCCCGCTTCGATGGCACCGCCCAGGTGGGATTGCCCACCAAGCGCATCAATGTGTTTGTAAATATGCTGCCGGAACCGGAACGCAACTATCCGTTGAAGATATGTGTGCTGTCGACGGCGAAGATCATCGAGGTGATCGGTTTGGTCTGCTATAAAACTACCCTACAGTATCCAGATGCAGTGCAGCTGAAGTCTGTGCAGCATTATGCATTATATATGACGGAGGATAACGATGACATGGACGACTTCCCGCCACTGGACAATCGCGAGCCCTGCTCCAAGTTTGGATTCTCGCATCTAACGCTGGCCGAGCGCCGACCCTTGGCGCCGGTCACTCGCATCGACTATCATAATCAAATGGCCACCAAATCCATCACATCCGAGGAGGACAAGGCCGCCATGGCGGATGCTGCAGTGCAGGCACTGAAGAACATCAATCTGAACGGAGATGTGCCCGACTCCGGGGTGACCGATGCCGTTGGCGATGGCGATGACAGTCCCCTCGATCATGTCAAGGAATACGAGCAGCGTCTACTCAATCACAACGATATGCTGGAGGCGCCCATGCATCGCACCTATCGCCTCAGCATCATCGACAAGCGTTTCTTCAAGTGTGACGTCACGCTCAGCGTATCCGGAGAACGGATCGAGATCGATCAGCACAAGAATGCCAAGTTCTGGGCGCAACGCAAACCCGTGTCCACGCCCATCGATCAGGTCGCTCACTGTGAGATTGTTGAGCAGCGGCAACTGAAGGCGCTGCTACGCATCTGGCTGAAATCGAACTCTTCCAGCGGCATGGCCACCAGCTGCACCTCGGCGCCCATAATCACCAGCGTGACGGCTCTCAACACTGCCGGTGGCAGTGCGGGAGCTGCCGCCCATTCACCTGGCAGTCCCGGTCACTATCCGACGCATGGCTCGTCCGGCACGTCACCCTTTGGCCTCTTCGGGGGCATGTCCAATATACGGTTCAAGCACTACGACTTCGATACGGATGTGCATACGGCGGAGCAGATACGCAACAAACTCAACTGCATCCTGGAGATGCGCTCCAGTGACATTCGACGCGAGTTCCTCCATCAGCGCATGCGCAAACAGGGCAAGCAGCAGGCGAAGCGTCAGCTCAAGTTGTAGTTGTAGGTGTATCTGTTGTTCCTAGGAGATGATGACCATGATGATGATGATGATGATGATGAGCTGCTTGTGTGCCTAGCGTGCGGTAGCCGTGAGGTGAGCACCCTCCCCCACGTTCGTCCCCACTTCCCCTTTCACTATTTATCTCTCTCTTTATGTCTCTCTCTCTCTCCCATCCGCTGTCCAACCAACCGCCCACCCCTGCCTATCCCGCCACCCAAATCCCAAATCCCAGAAAATGAAGTTGTATTTTAGTTCGCTAACCTAAGCAGAACGTGTGCTACACACGTGTCTGTCTAGCCTATAAGTATTTATTGAAACACTTACATAAGTAACTAAAAACTAATACTAAAACTAAACAATACCAATCCGAAGTGCAAAAATAAATAACATCAAAGTTCACAATTATTATTATGCTAAAGCCCATCATTATCAGTCACACTATTTTATAACATCAATATTGTGTAATTGCAGCTCAAAATCAAACAAAATATGACACTGAAATCTAGATTCACTGCCGCCGCTGCCGCTGCCGCCATCGCCACCGCTACTGTCGTCGTTTCAGTCAGCGTCGCTGCTCGCGTCACTAGTCGCCTTCGTCTGCGTAGCTGCTGCCGAACATGCACACACGATCAAACAGCGAACACCGACCACCCAGCAGTAATTTCTGGTATGCCGGCGTCATGCAAAATGCAGTGATCGCTGCATGATATTGTAACAGGCGCTGGAAATGCTGCTAGCTCTTTCCACACACACACAAACACACAGGCAGACACACATACATCACTACATGCACACACACCCTCACACACATCACATTCTCACCTTAACACCCTCTCGGTAAGCGATACACTTCTCATACTCTCTCTTTGTGTGTGTGTTTGTCGTTTTACTCTCATTGAACTCTGCTTCCGCATTGGGGGCAGCGGCGGCTTGCGTTTTTTTTTTATTTTTTTGGGGGCGGCTAAGTGGCGCTTGTACGCGCGACTTTGAAGCGTTTCGCTGGCGTTTTGTGAGCGATTAGCGTTTTGTATTTCCGTTTTGCGCGGCTCGTTGACATTGCAATTGTCTGTAATCAATGTGCAATTAATCTAACAGTTTCAACAGACGGGGTCGGGCCGCATTTAACGGCTACTTGTATTGCTGTTGTTGTTATTGGTGTTATTGTATTTATAAGATTGTTTTATTTATAAATTTGCAATGTCAGCGACTGTGGGCGTATGCCGGAAGGGGGCTGCGCGGAGTATGGGGGCTCTAACAGCTGTTTAATAAAGTGCCGTTAGCATTATGATCAGCGATCTAAGCGATTCAAGCAATTATATAAATATATGTAGATAAACCTAGAATTTATGGATTTCTAGAGTGGCTGTTGTTGTGTTTTGTTCTAAGGCCAAGGTTAATAAAAAAAAAGCGAAAAACAATTGCAAATTTTGCTAACAACAATTGACACTTGAGGTCAGCAGTGCCAATGATGATGATGATGATGATGATACTCAATACAATAACGATAATGATGAGGATGATGATGTTGGAACTGCTATTGTCTGACATGACCATATAAAGTCAAAAGAAACTAAACAAATGATGAATCACAATATTTAAGCATACATTCGATATCGAACGAAATTGGAAATTCGATTTGATTATATTTTAGATATAATTTTTGTTGAATAACAACTTTTTGGGGCGTCCCCGATGGGCCTCCATGACGGTGCCCCTAAGTGTAATGTCCAAGCTATGCGTGGTGTTGGGCTGGTAGAAGATCAGGATGAGGGTAAAGTCCATTTCCGGCAGCAGTGCCGGCATGCCATCCAGACCGTTAATATCGTGAAAGTACAGTGGACCCTACATGTGAAGAACCACAAAAACCACAATTAAGAGAATTCATATCGCCAACTCCTAATTCCTGTACCTCTTTGAGTGGACAATGCTTGGGCACATTGCTGACCTTCACCATGCTCTGATAAATGGTCAGCGCCAGTTTATTCTTGAGGAATCCCTCTCGGAGCAATTGGCAGGCATCGAAGACGGCTTCGAACATGACCATGTCGGTAGTTTGAGTGGGGCGTGGCACCAGCAACTTGTAGCGACACCAGATGTTGTGTATGGGCTCATTCAACCACATGTCGCTGTTCAGCTTGTCCACATCCTCGGGAACAATGCGGCAGGTAATGTTGTGGAAGACAGACCAATGTGACTGGCAATCGAAGTGATGCCACTTGAGTTGATAACGACTGCGCTGCAGTTGCAAAAGAATATCCTTAATCCCTGTTGAAATCTCTCTGGCAAGGACTTACCTTGGCGGCATCAGCAGCTAGAAAGGAGAAGAGCAGCAGCAACGATAGTGTCCGGCAAAAGTTGGCCATTCTTTCACTCCACATCTTCGACAGAACTGAGTTGGATTTATGGCATTCGCCATAATTATATGAAAGTTGAATTAGAATCTCATTAGCAGTTTTATAATTAGTCACAAGCGATTAACTCTGTCAAAATAGCTTAGATTTTGTTAAATTGATAAAATATTAATTACTTTATGTTGCTCACTAATTTCATTCTCAATTTCTATGCTGTCTACGTGACGTATGTGCAACAATTTGTGGCATGTTTTGTCATAGCGATTGCTGCGCCCGATAAACCTCAACTTTATATGACATATTTATTGCCGGATCAGTTGCATGAGATATATATGTGTGTCTTGCAACTCCACCTCTCAAAAAAATAATAGCACACAAATCAAACTAAGCTGTAAACTGTTCAAAACTATGTATGATAGACTGCTCTATACCCTATGGTTGTAAGAGCGCAATGAGTTGTCATTATCATATCTGAGAAATCGTATCTTATCGTGTTTATAGCTACGTGTATCTTTTACAAGGTATCTCAAAAAATCGTATGCAATTTGTCAAATTGTCTCAATGATACTTTTGTCGTTTTTTTCTGGTCTTTAGCTACACTATACATATATTTGCAAGATTTTGGCTGCATAGAATTTATTAGCGGCAAGTGTGTGTCGACAAATTGCCTTCAATATTTTGTAGACTGTTTTGTAATATTGTAGAATTTTTTTAAATTTTAATTGTTGTTGCTGTTAATGAACTAAATTTACATTTCGTTGTCGCTTTTGCATTTCACTTGGGCGAACCTCTTTTAGTCCCCAGACAGACAGATACAATTATCAGCTCATTTACTTAAGAGACATATTCACACACATATGCACACATACTTGTGTCTATGTGGGCTACAAGGATGTAAGTTGCAGTTGCAACAGACGCGACAGCTAATTGAAAGTCAATAAATGCTATATAAATTAATTAAAAATACACAAACAGTGCCGACCTTGACATTGAAAATGAATGACAGAACGTACTGAACAGCAACTACAACAAAAATTAAAAAAAAAAGCAACAAAACATCTACAATAAGAACAACAAACAAGGTGGCAAACTATGAAAAAAAAGTTCATGCATGAAAGTTGCCTATGCTGTGTTGCATGCGACACTTGCGGCTGCTGTGGCAGAGGAGAGGGGCAATGTAACATACATAGTTGCCTGGCACGCATTGTGAACTGATTTTCACTGCAACTGCCACAGCGACAGCACCAAAAACAATAACAACCAGAGGCGAATTGTCGTATTGTGTATTGTAAAAAAGTGAGCGGAGTGTTGTCAATTGATCAATTGCATAAAATAATAGGCCTAGGCGCATAATTTAATGTCGCGATATTTGAAGGCCACGCACGCGGGTTCTAAAAACACACACACATACAGTACACATATGCAGATTAATCATAGTGCAACCAACGCCAACAGTTTACAGCTGCAACATTTGCATGCCACATGCATAGTAGAAATCTGATGCAAATCAATTCAAACATTTCTAAAATTTCAACTGCAAAATATTGAAAATCTTTTGGTTTTTGGCAAACTTATGGCTGTTCAAAGTTTGCAAACAATCCCATTTATGAAAATTGTCAATTTCGAACATATTTTCGCCAAAATTTCTAAAATATTGGTCGAAATAAACTTCTGTATAATACTTATTTTTTTGATGCCAGATATCGATTGAGCACAAAATATTTTTTTTTTTTTTGCAAAAATTTACCAAAATTCAAAATTGGCAACAGGAACCAAATTTGGATGCAGATTAAAAATAGTATCAAAACCATTGACGGAGGTGAAAAAATTTTGAAAATCGGTTGATTTTTGACAAAGTTACGGCTGTTCAAAGATTCCAAGGATCCCAGTTTCCAGTAAAATTGGCTAATTTTAATCAATTTTCCCACTAATTTGCCCATATTTTCTAAAGTAATGCACCAAATCAAGTTCGGTAAAAAGCGTATTAAACTTAGGTTGAAAACTCTTGTCGGCAATGAAATAAATTTAAAAATCGAATGATTTTTGCCAGCGTTATGCCTGTTCAAAACTTGAATACATGTCTTTTCTAAGAAAATTGTAATTTTTGGCCATGTTTTCTAAAATAATGGGCGAAATCAACATCTGTAAAATATTTTATACATAATTTGATGCCAGAAATCGATTGGGCACCAAAAATTTTGATTTTAAAATTTTCACTTTTTTTACATTTTTACAAGGGGTTAGTATGGAAAAATGGAAAAAAATTGACCAAAATGTAAAATTGGCCTTCGGAACCAAATTTGGCAAACAGGAACCAAATTTGGATGCAGATTAAAAATAGTATCAAAACCATTGACAAAGGTGAAAAAATTTTTCAAATCAGTTGATTTTTGACAAAGTTATGGCTGTTCAAAGATTCCAAGGAATTCAAATTCATTATTAAATTGCTATTTTAAAGTTTATAACAAAGCGATTAAATATGGTGCTAATAACTGTATTTAAAGCTAGGGCTTAATTTGCATTGAGTCGAGCTTAAAACTATTAGTAATTAAATAACTACAATAAATAATTAAATCAACTTGTTGAGCTGCAAATAAATGGGCAGTATTTGGAATTATTTGACATGTTACGCAACAATAAAGTAAAGTCAAAGTAAAGTATTGAAAATTGCCAGGCCATAAATGTGAATTGCGTTAAAATGCATGAAATGTGCTTTACATTATGGCCATGTCTTTCATTTTGCCCATAACATTTTGCACATACCAAAGACCATAGACCAAAGACCAAAGGAGTTGGCCAACCCACACACACCCGCTCACACACACTCTGCGAACCCCTCGCATTGTCACTGCGTTCAACACGCACCCAAAAAAAAGTGTGACCAGCCCCAAGTCCAAATGGCAGTCGAAGTTTGGGGAGTCTGTTTGTCTGTTGGCTGTTTGAGGCCATTCACAAAAATGTTTGCGGGGCTCTAAATGTGATTTTAATTGCACAACAATTTCAATATTTCGTATTTTTTTTTTATGTTTCTGGTTTTTTCGCTGTTCATTTTAAATGCAAAGCCGAGCCCAGTTCTAGGCCTAAAGCGCCTTGGTAACTGCCGGTTGACTTACGGCTGCAATAACCCAATTCTGTCGCCGCAATACACCAAACAATGGAGTGAGACAGAGAAGAACAGAGATAGGTAGACAAAGGCAGAGAGAGACAGTTATACAGACACAGGCGTTGCACTTGCAATTTTTCAACATAATTGAACTGCAACAAAGATTTTGTTTAATTAAACAGCGGCATGCGTGTAAGGCCCAAACTAAATAAAATATGAGCACAAAATGTGCGAGGCAATAATATATATAAAATATATATATATATATATGTATATGCCAATTGTGGAGGTCAACTGGAGTCAGCCAACCCAGAGAGACGACAGACAACCTGTTCTCCACGACAACTCCGACGATCAGCGAACACCGCTCAGATCAATCGCCTACCTAACAGAGGCTCTGCCCCATGTCTGGGCCAAGAGTTCCTGAACAATCCGCGCTTTCTGATTACAATACAATAAATTGCGGCTCAGAGGGTATGGCAACGAACAAGGGGGCAGAGAGGGTCGGTGTCGGGGTCCAAGGTTGCCTGGTCGGAGGCGACGCCAACGTTGTCTGCGCTTCATTAATGAAGTGCCGAAACTTGGGCTTGCTGCAAAATGCCGGCAAATGAGGCACTGGCTGTGGCAGTGGCAGTGGCAGTGGCAGTGGTGGCACTTGCAACAGCAACCGGTTGAAGTGGATGCCACCACAAAGGCAACGCTGCATAATGCAGGTGGTGGTGATTGCAACGCGCTCTCCACCAAGGTTGCAATGCCCTTGGCAGCAGACAGAGCCGGCAACACATAGAACCTGTTTCGGTTGCATTAAGGTAAAAGGTTCTGGATTATGCAACAGTCACAGACACCACTTGCCCCGGTGAGTGCCTCTTCAGAGGTGTTCTCATGACCCAGTTAACGAGCTGTGGCCCCAGCTTGAGTTGTATTCAATTTTCTTGGAATTATTTTGAGATCCATTGCAAATCACGAAATTGGCAATAGACAATAATTGTTGCCGGCTGCCACATGCCGCACCACAACCGTTACTTCCACGTTGCCAGACTGTTAACATTGAACTTGAGGTGAGCCACGTTAAGTTAGGTTTTCTTTTCGTTTTGTTTGTTATTGTTTCTTATTAATTTTTGTCGTGATTGCATTAGCCAGCTCCAAACAAGTTAACTGGTTGCCCACGTCGTCGTTGCTGTTGTTGTTGTTGTTGTTGCTGTTGTTGGGCCTAAACATTGCCTCATGTCGTTAACTGTCATGCAATCTAATGAGCCGCAGCTGATTCACACGTTGTGAATAATGCCACAACTCGCCCAAATCAGATGATATAATAACGATTTTCGATTACTTATCAGACTTGTATTATTTTTGAAGCTTAAAGAGTTGTTTTCAATTATTACCGTTTAGTGCACTACAATATATATTCTTTTGGAAATGTATCGTTTTACTAAGTTGGCAAAGATCTTTAAATTAACAAAAACTTAATTCTTAAACGTTAAATATATTTTGAATGCACATTTTTCAGTAAGAGAAGCGTTTCAATTAGTGGAATATGAAGTAAAATATAATTTTATTTTACGTAGAATTTTTCAAACTAATAATTTTTTGATATTCAATATTTTAAAACAAGCTACAATTATAACTGACAATGAATTTTCTTCGCAAAGTGACTTTCCTTTATTTACTAAAATTAATATAAATTATTACTTTTGTGAAGTTCGAAAATGGTTTGTTCATGCCAAACTTGTTTGTTAACCCTTTTTGTTGAAGCTGTATCAGCTGCCAAATAAACCCAATCTGAGTTGTTTTGAGATGAGGGTCGTTGGACTCTTCAAATTGCAATCTTTTAGCAGTTTTGTTACACAAAATTTTACTTTCGAAAAATCGCACAGAAATTCTCGAAAAAAAAATGATGTTCCCCAATTTTTAAAATTTGAATTTCTGTTAATCATCAACGAGAGTCTTTTTGATTACATTATGGAATTTCGCAGCAAATTGTTAATTATATACATTAAACGTAATTTATTTACTTGCAACTTTCAATTCACTCGAATCGATTTGAAATTCATATGCGAATTCGAATTCGAACTCGATTCGATTTGCTTTGCTTTGCGTGCGTAGGCTGAAAATGTGTTCGAATTCGCAAAAAAAAAAAAAATGCAAAAAACGCGTGCAAAATGTCAACAGAAGGACAAACCACAACACATGATAAATTAGAGTGTAA
Source organism: Drosophila quadrilineata (assembly GCA_018150725.1). Lineage (NCBI taxonomy): Eukaryota > Metazoa > Arthropoda > Insecta > Diptera > Drosophilidae > Drosophila > Drosophila quadrilineata. The sequence goes on from JAECWN010000407.1 coordinate 6,403,633, forward strand.
AGCAGCAACAATAAACACAAGTAATAAGTTATAATAATAATTATAATGCTGAGGCGGTGATCATAAGCAGATCGACAGCATCGGCTTCAAAAATGACCCTGGATACACAACAAAAAAAAATACTAAATAAATAAAAAAAAAATATATATATATACTGAGCGTAGGCTTAACAACAACTACAATCGATGAAATAAACAATTGTGTGCAGAAAAAGAAAAACGAGTAAATAAATAAATGTTTCAATAAAAGTGAACAACAATTGCATTTAGAGCCAATTCAAGTAGGCCAAAAGTACTTGGCTTAAAGTAGCTGTGACCTACCCAGCAATAGATAATTTTATAATTTGGCAACTTCCTAGTTCCAAATGGCAGATTAATCTAGCTTGTGATTGACACGCCCTTTTTTTTAACATTTTGGAGGCTGCGACAAGCCAAGACAAATTACACATCAGCAACAAAAAAACAAAATCATAATTTAAAAAATGAAAGAAAAAAATTAAGAAAAGAAACTTGTATTGCCATTTGTTGGTGGAGTTTTTGTTGCTGTCGTATTTCTTGATTTTTGTATTTATTGTGTTTGATGTTTTATTAAATAAATCATTTGTTTTGTTTGCTATACTTGAATTGCTTTTTTGTTTTGCGGTTAGTGTGTCTTTTACCTCAAGGTTGTCTCCCTCACTTGCCAATTGTTGTTGTTGTTTCTTAAAAATCATAATTTACTTGTTGGCAAATCAAATTGTATGACTACTCGAAATCAAATGGGCCGCAAATGCCTGTCGTCAATTGCCAATTAATGGACAGTTGACCTTATCGCAGTAGCCGAAACTCAACATTAAGTATACGCCCCATACAACTCTCTCTCTCTCTCTCTCGCTCAGTCTCAGTCTCGTTCTATTTGCTATTTGTGTCTCTTTCGGCACTCTGCATAAGTTTTAATTGGATTGCAAATATTTGTTACACACTCTCGTCTTGCAGTTTGCATAAATTTATCAGCGCAAAAGGGAGACAGAGACTGATAAGTGGCAAGTCTGCTTGCTGATGCAACGCTGCTGCAGACGTTTCATAAATGCCACTAAATGGATTAAAATGCAATTGTTGCAAGCATTTGCATACGCTTGCCACATGACATAATACAAAAAAATGCATTTGCAATTTGTACTTGAACTTGCACTTGCCACAAGCTGACGACATTATGTGATGAGACACACAAAGAGGGAGAGAGAGAGAGGGAGAGAGAGACCGCATATAATATTTATAAAAATTAGCTAAAATTATTTAACTGCCAGTTGGTTTTTAAAAGTGAAGCATGCCACTTGTGGGCATATTTTTTAATTAAAATTTGTATTTCATTTGAAATAATTTGTGATATTTTTAACTCGTGTGGAAAGTTACCTGCTTCCAGTTTGCAACAAAACAAAAAAAAAAAAAAAAAAAAAAAACAAACGAACGGAACTCCATTAGTCAGTTAACCCTCAAAATGCAATTGTCATTTGTCAGAGCGCACTTCCTGCTTCCCCATAGATACGTTCTACGTGCTGTATTTTTTTTTTTTTTTGAATGCATACATCATGCAATCATCAGCAATCAGTCTGGATTGCAATTTGTGTATTTGCCACAAGGTCAGTCAAATGTGTGTGCAACAATTGAAACACTTTCCACAAATATTTCAAACACACACAGCAAAAAAATCAGAGAGAAAAAAATTACAGACAAGACGGCGAACGTTGCGTATGAGCAATGCGAGCAATTGCAAATTGCTCAATGCAAACGAGAGCGTGAAAGAGATACAAAAAGGCCAAGACAGAGAGAGAGAGAGACAGAGAGGGACAGCCTAAATTTGCAAATATACATGTATGATATATTAAAATCGGAAGCACCTCGCCACATGCGTAGCTGCAGCTGTATTTGTATCTCTGTATCTGTAGCTGTATCTGCAACTTGCCAGAACAATTTATAAGAAATAAAAATGCAAAAATTTAATTCAAGAAAAAAAAATAAAATATACAAAAAATGTATATATTATAATATAAACGCAGGCTGACAAATGCATTGAGCGTATGTTTCGCTTGTGGTTGTTGTTGTTGCTGCTGTTGCTGCCAACGCAACAAGTTTCGTGTGTTGCTGCTGCCAATAAGTTGTCGGCGCTGGCGTCGCAGTCGCAGTCGACGCCGCTGCCGCTGCCCCAATGTGTATCTCTCACTACTCGTGTTGTTATCGCCTGTTTCGTGCGTACTTGGACCGCTCAATAACGCTCAACGTTGTTGTCGCCGCTGCCGCCGCTGCCGCTGCTGCTGCTGCTGCTGTTGGCGTCGCTGCCGCCGGCAGTCGCTGTAAATACGAAAAAAGCGTTGAAAAATAAACGAAAATAAAAAAAAAAATGTTAAACGAAAGCAGAGGGTATTTAACCGACCTCAAATCAGTTTGCAATTTCAGTCTATCTCCGCGTTGCAGCGTTGCATGAACTCGCGAACAAAACGGATCATTAAAAATCAAATTGTTGAAAATTGTAAAAACCCCAACAACTTTAGCAACAACTACAACAACAACAACAGCAGCAACAAATGTCTAACTAACGACAATTTTTGGAAAAAAGACAACGGAAATAATTAAGAAACTCGCACGGGCAACAACTGAACAAACGGAATAACAATAAAAATGTATATAGTATGATATATACAAAAACAAAATAAATTCAATTCAATTCAATACGATTCGATTCGATTCGAGGAAGCAGAAAAAAAAACAACAACGCCAAATGCAAACGCAGTTAAAATTGTAAATTTAACACACAAAAATTTTCAAAAAACAATTTTATATATTTATCAGAAGAAGACAAACATATACAACGATAACAACAATTGTTGCGGTGCCGTTTTTAACGACTGTCAAATGGTGTCGGTGTCAAGCGCGGCCTAGAAAACTAAATAAAAACAACAACATAGTTAAAAAAAAAAAAATTAGTTAAAAAAAAACTCAATTGAAATTGAAACTGAATTTCAACTGCAACTGCCGCCCTGCTCAGCAACAAAACAAAATAAAATCAAACTAAATTTGGTTAGAATTCGTGGCACGTTCAACGCGCAGCCTGCAGCATTACGCAAAATAAAACCCAAAAGACAATAACAACAATAAAATTAATAATAACAACGACAACAACTGTTAAACAGCTGACGTTCAATGAACGTAGGCAGCGCCGCCAAGAGCTGTGTGTGCGTAGTAAATGCAGACAGTGAGTGCCAAATGTAAGTGCACAGACAGCAGCCGAAGCTGAAACTGAAGCTGAACTTGAAAGTGAAAGTGAAATTTGGCGGCATTCACAACAATAACATTAAAAAAGCCATAAATAATCGAGAGAAAAAAGTGCGGCCAAAGCGGATAAAGCTAACACCCAACTACAGTTACAGATACAGATACAATAGCTCACAGATACAGATAATACTTTAACTTCAACTCCAACTTCAACTGGAGATTGAGATAGAGACAGAGCTACAGCCACATAACAGTCTGTGCAAAGTTGCTTTTGCTGGAGTGCCAAGTGCTCAGAGCATCAGCCTCCCCCTCAACTACCCCCTCTTCGCTGTTCCCTAAACATGTCCGATCAGGATAAGTGCGAAACGGAAGCCAGCACCTATGAGGTGAAGGCGCCACAGGGTCACACCTTTGTGGTCAGTCCCGTGGCCCCGGCAGCCCCCATACTAACAGCGGTGCCGGTCATGATGCCAGCCACTCCTACAACGACCACTGCCATAGCCACGCCCCCGGCTGAGTCGGAGGAAGAGGAGCTGCCTTGCTGCAGCTCTCAGGCCGTGGTGCCCTTGTCCTCGTCGCTGCCCTCCAAGCTGCTGCGTTTGCATGCCAGGCGCTCAGCCCAGGCGCTGCTCCATCAAATGGAATCTATGGACTCGCAGTTCGGTTCGGGTTCAGAGGAGGCAACATCAAGTCCCACTGCACCGCCTCTAACACCTCCACTCAGTGATGACAAGCTGCTGGATGGAGGTATGGGTTCGTCCATTGGCGACTCAGAGGAGTCCGAGGAGGATGATGAACTGAAGCCTCTCGCCGTGGACAATCATATCATGCACGAACCGCAGGAGCAGTTGGAGCAGCGGCAAGTATCACCGCCAGCTGTGCCGCTCAGCGAGGCCAATCTGGAGAAGTTCCGCAAGCATCACATGGACAACATCTATCTGCATCCCAACTTCAGTTTGGATGCTTCACCGCCGCCAGCAGTGGCGCCCAACAACTCGCCAGTGCTGGAGACGAGACGTGCCCATCGCTCCTTCCTCTCGCTGAAGAAGCCCGCCGAGGAGGAAGCCAAGCAGGAACCATTAGCTGCTGCACCAGTGGAGGCCGTAACGGAGCAGCCACAGAGTCCAGAGATAGTCAACGAGATTGACACATTGGAGGCGTCATTGGTGCCCAGTGATGAGCTGGCCGCAGAGATTGCCGATGCCGTTGAGTTCTACTTCTCCAACGAGAGCATACTCAAGGATGCCTTCCTCCTGAAGCATGTGCGCCGCAACAAGGAGGGATTCGTCAGCCTGAAGCTGGTGTCCAGCTTTAAGCGGGTGCGTCAGCTGACTCGGGAGTGGAAGGTTGTCGGAGATGCAGTGCGTCGCAAGTCCCGCAAGATCGAGCTGAACGAACAAGGCACCAAGGTCCGACGTCTGGATCCCTTGCCCAGCTTCGATGAGACGATGCCCTCGCGAACGATTGTGGCCTGTGATCTGCCGCTGGACAAGCTGAGCATCGAGAAGGTCTCCGATCTGTTCTCCAAGTGCGGTGAGATCGCGCTCATCCGCATACTTAAGCCGGGCATGGCCATACCCGTGGATGTGCGTCAGTTCATGAACAAGTATCCGGAGCTGCAGCAGAAGGAGTGTGCGCTTGTGGAGTACTTGGAATCATCCTCGGCACGCGAGGCTCGTCATCTGGCCGGACCGTTCCAGGTGTACGAGATGGTGGCGCCCAAGAAGAAGACCGGCAAGAAGGCGGCGGTCATCCAGGTGGCAGCACCTGTCGCCCGCATGGTGGAGAACTATCGCTACTACAACGAGGCCAACTGCGAAAGGACACGTGGTGGCAGCTTCTCTGGCCTCCCCAGCCATGAACCCATGCATGATCTGCGCTTCAAACTGAAGCGCAACAACTCGGACTTCCAGCCAAGTTACTATCAACAGCAGCATCCTCAGCATCCTTCCCAGATGCAGCCACATCATTATCACAGCCATGGCGGACATGGTGGCTATCAACACTATCAGCCACGTGGCAGCATTGCCATGGAGCACCAGCATCAACAGCATCAGCAGCAGCCGCCGTCTCCGGGTTTTTTCGGCTATGTGCCGAGACGCTACAGCAATACGTCCACCATCTCGGCGAGCACAGCTGCCGCCTTGGCCGAGGCACCCTCGTCGCCCTCCTCGGCTGTCGTCGCACCCGGCAGTCCAGTTAATCCCGTGCCAGCGGCACCCATCAGCAACTTGCAGCGTCGTCTGTCCAACTGCTCCGAGCAGAACTATGCCCAGGAGCCCTCGGCTCTGTCCATGTCGCGACGTGCCAGCAACTGCTCGGAGACGGGCGCTTCCCAGCGTCGGGACTCGAATTGCTCGGAGAGCTGTCCCTGTTCGAGGCGTGTGTCGGACTTTGGCCAGTCCCAGGACAACACCTATCGCAAGAGTTCCGTCTGCTCCAATGGCAGCTGCCCGGGCAACGGAGAGCGTCGGTACTCCAACGGCTCTATGCAATTTGAGCGGACCTTCTCCAATGCCAGCGATAGCAATGGCAGTGGCTTCTATCGTCGTCCATCCAACGACTTCAATATGGAGCGAGCGGATCGCGAAAGGGAACCGGATCAGCTGGTGGGTGGTGGTGGTGGTGGCTATCAGGTGTGGCCACGTCGCTACTCCAATAACTTCCAGCAGCAGATGAGCAGCAAGTTGGCCGCCTACGACAATGCCCAGTATATCGGAGGACGTCGCATCTCCACAGACTCCGGCTACGATCGGCGCTACTCGTTTGGCTCCGAGTTCGAGGGTTCGCCTCGCTCTCGCACCGGCAGCTTCCTCAGCACCTATAAGCACAGCAATGACTACAATGACGCACAGCCTCGTTCCCGCACCGGCAGCTTCCTCGACGGCTCGCCCCGTTCCCGCTCCGGCTCCTTTGCCCAGCGTGCCGCCGAGAGTCTGGTGCGCACCCCCATGGGGCCCGATGGCAGCAAGGGATTCGGACAACGGGCACGCAAATTTGGCCAGACCATATCGCCAGTCAACTAGTGGAGCATCTGGGCAATCCCCTCCAGAAAGGGGAAACATTTTGTTAACTAATTTTAGTGGGTAACAAAAAAGTACTTTTGTTAAAGGATTATTATATTTTATTACGTGAAATTATCTAATGGCTGTACACTGTGATGCTGTCCAATTATCCAAAATTGTCCAACGACCACAACCACGCCTACTTAATACCCACGCCCCCCCATTTTATATAGAGTTAAGCAAACCAAGTGGAAGAAGAGAAACTAGCAGTTTTTTTTTAGAAGAGAACAGATATTCGTATGTGGCATTTCTCTCACAATTTGCCCCACTGTGCGGGTGTTTTCGAATTCCCAGAATATGCCTTAAATATTTTTTTCTTATTTGACCAAGTTAAAACTAACAAACACTGCCTTTAAGCTTAAGTTAGTTAAGCTTTAAGCCTGGCTTAAAGTATCTTTTTGATGGGAATAGAAGAAGGATCTTAAAGAAGAAGAACATGCAGCAGAAATCCCTTCCCCACTCTTCAAGTGGAAACCCCCCTTTTCACTGTTAAAGTTAAAGTGCTATAAAAATCATGTGTGAATCGCTGCCCCCTTCTCTGTTTTGAAACTCGCTTAATTTAAGCCATAAAGTAAAGTGGCCATAATTAAACTAGACTTGAACAGTTTAACAACAAATTCACAAACAACAATAAAATATAATTCAAACTTAATTAGACACTCAGGTTTATAGTTTAAACAATTTATAAGTATATCTGCGTAAAAAGCCACATTTAATTTCTTTTCAATTTGTATTTCTCAATTTTTGTATAACATTTTTGATTTTTGATTTTTCTTTGATTTTATTTTAAACAAATACTAACCGTTAGTTAAGTAGCCTAAATGTTTAAACAATTGATGAGTATTAGTGTTAAGCAAACTTGGTTGTCCTTGTTGAGCAGGTAACAGGAAACAGCAAACGGTTTATTACAGGAGAGAATAAAAATATTTTTCATTTTTAGCTTTTAATTTGGATTTATCAATACATTTTTTTACCATTTCATTTTGTTTAAATTTGATGAAAAAAAAAACCATAAATGCGAATTTATGTATTAACAATATATTATACTATACATAATAGCTAACTATTAAAACATTATTGTATACATTTGCAAATTGTATGCCTATATTATTATTATTATTATTAAACAAAATATCAAATATTATAAATTATTATTATTTTTTTTTTCACATTTATTTTGAACAAAAGATGCTGAACTTGAAATGAGGCAGCTACAAGGCTGTCCCTGCTAACTTAAATTTCAATATATATATATATATTTTTTGTTTAACATATTTGTCAAATTATGCCAACTCATGGTCTATGTGAAAGATTGCGCAATATGTTGTGGGTACTTCCCCTCGCTCTCTCTTTCGCTCACTGCATGGCACTACTCGCACACTTGGGAACCCTCTTGAAATTGAAAGCAAAATTCGCAACGGCATTTGGCACTCGAGAACTCGAGGCGAAGGTAACTAGGCCAACAAATGCGCATAGATACAGTTGGGATTTATCACACAGTACAGATTCAGATACTGATGCAGATACAGATACAGATACAGATACAATTTGAGATACGTTTCGTGCATGGCCATTTGCTGGGAAAGCAACAATAATTTTTTTTAATCAAGGAAAAATCCTTTTTTTTTGATTTTTGTGAATTTTGTTTATTGATCCGCAAAATGCGCATTTATGAGGTTTTAGCTTTTTATAATAATAATTTGTGAAGTGACACGACGCGGCGATCAATGCAAAATGTTGACGCATGACGCATGCAACGTTGAGTCCGAGTCGACAGAGTGAAAGAGAGAGATAGATTTAAAAAAGAGACAGCTGTAATGTAATTGTTCATAAAACGGCCGTTAGCATTGTTGCCCAGCTATTGGCATTTGTTGTATCCACATTGTTGTTACTCTTACTGTTGTTGTTGTTGTTGAGTTGCAGCTGAAGCACTTTATAATACTCGCACTGTGTGGTACTCGTATCTTAATCGTTGGCCGCGTGCGTGTGCGATTTTTTTGTGGTTCCAAGGTATTTGCGTGTTTCAATTTTATCTTTTTTCGATTTTTTTCGATTTCAAAAAAAATTTCAATATGATTTTTTTCCTTTTTATTTTGGTAACTCTTTTTGCCTCGTGCACGCATTGCGCCGCCCACTACAGCAAAGGCAAAGGCAGCTAAAAGCAGCAAATAAAATTTAAAAAAAAAACATGAAAATAAAATTTAAAAAAATACAAAAAAATTGTTAAACTCGTTTTGTGTTCGAACTCCACTCAGCTGAACTAATTGTCGCACATTTCTCACAGCGCGCGTGGGCTAAAAGGAGTTCAGTTTTGCTTGGCCAGCTTCAGTTACAGCTAAGATAGCTGGCAGCAAGTTGGCCAAAAAAATCAAAAAGAGTGGTAGCTGTGCGTGATGTTTGCATAACTGTAATAGGCTTTAATCTCTATCTCCACCTCGATTTTTTTATTATTAGAGTTTTTTTTTTAGCTGGCAGCACACACGATCTCCTCGCCTCCGATTATCGATTTATGAGGCATATCTCTCGCTCTTCTCTCAATCAACTTCCGCACATTTAAGTATAGTCACTAAAATTAGCCTCAATTAATGCTAATTACGAGGAACCTGGCGAACCTCAATGTAAAATAACTTGCTCTGGCCGAACACACAAATGAAAGCATCTCATGGTGATGATGGTGATGGTGATGATGATGATGATGCGGGCAACCGGTATGGGCAGCGAGAGAATGTTTTTTGAACGGGTTCATGCAGGGTAGTTGCGCCTTATTTACAAAACATTTACTCGTTATATTGTAAATTTGAAAGCAACGGGCAGAACATAAATTTCAGTGCGGATAACTTCACTGTCGATGACATAACCCCCCCGATCCGTGATGGGAGCTGTGCATTGAACTGTGCTCGTCACAGTCGTCAGTCTCTGTCAGTCTCGATCACCAAATTGAGCTGTTTCAGCTCGATGGTGACCTTGACATGAGAGGCATGAGCATTTTGGCACGCTGCGTTATCCTTGAGGCAGCTAAAAATGTCTCAAAGTGGCGAGCGACGCACGAAATTCAATGAAAAACGCTTCGCTTCTCACAGTGCGTAGAACGTGCCGTGTGGCAAGTATGTGTTGTATGCGTGTGTGTGTGTGTGTGTGTGTGTGTGTGTGTGTGTGTGTGTGGCAAGTGTTGCCTTGACCGTCATAGACTAAAGCTGCAAAGACCTTTCGACTGGCGCACTCGAATTCGAATACGAATACGAACACTCAGCAGACACGACAGGCAATGAACAATGTATTTTTATTTTTCGACTGCCTCCACATGGCGTATACGCAATATATACACTTATATAGAGAAATCAACTTCCGGCACTTGAACAAAAGGTTGCGCCTTTTGTTTGGCCTGTCATTTATGAGGGTTTTCCAATTCATCTCTCAAGCGCACACAGCACAGTTAAGGACATTATCAACTCAATACGTAAGTAGCCAAAAAGTGCGTAAGAAATTTCCGCAAAACAACATCAAGAACACATAGTAATGGCAACAATAATATGAACAATTTACATGCACATACAGTTGTGTGTTTAATCAACGTGTTCAATGTTCGGAGGCTAAAATCTATATGTATGTACTATATTGTATCTCAATTGCATAAACAATTTTAGTCGGTGTCTGTATGTGACCTCAACACGTTCTTTCTAGCCAACGCAATATAAATCAAGAATATAAACGCACTTACATATGTTTGGCTTTTTTTCGTGATTATTTTATATCCAATCAACATGCCTGTCAATCATACAATCAATCAATTATATGCATATGCAATTATCTTAACAATAGGTTTTACTAAAAGCGATGATAATTTAACATTTTAATGATGGTTTTACTTATTTTCAATATTTTTTTATATAATTTTATGTATTGTGAATTTCTTAAGGGTGCAGTAGTTACTTGTCTAACATAAAATTTTAATATTATTTAAATACTTTCGTATATGAATAAGCTTATTTTTTGATATGCCCTGCTGCCATAATTTTAAATTCTTCAATCAAAACTTTCTTCGCCCCTTTTTCAAATAGTTTATTTGATTTTGGCGCCCATTTAATGCACAACATCAAGAGATAGTACTAACTCAGCAGCGCTAGGTGGCGCGGTATTCCATTTGGCAACTAAAAGTATGCTAGTGAATTCTGATAGAAGTATGCAGTATCAATATTTTTATTTAGTTGCAATTATCATCGCTTTCGCTTGACGGCGCTTTAAGTCAAATTTCAAATAAATTTTTGTTTTCTTTTCATTAACTCTATATATTTAATAATTCTTGATCTACGATTTGGAGGTATGGCAGTATCATATGTACAAATTGGAAATTATGTATCTATATTTTGATATAGACCAATTTTATAACTCAAATATTTCCAAGAAATATTTCATTCAATTTTAGCTAATTTCTTTTACCTCCAAATAAGATAAAAGCCTTCAGGATAATCGTATATTTAATTGACTATCTAATATTGATTAATCATGAGTGGCTTTCCCTATTGTCCTTAAACTACTAAATGCCTAGTTTCATTTGCTAGTTTTCCTGGGCAGGATGCGAGTGTCGCGACACACTGACGACAGTGTGGTATGCAAATGGTTGCATTCCAGGGTCTGACTTCTACTTGCCCCAATTCTCCTACATATGCCACATTAGACAGTTTCAGATGCGGGATGGCGCCTAAAGGCGTTCGCTAATTGCGACTAAACGGCGACAATGGGCGCCAACAACGACTTCAGTTGGGAGGAGCCAAATCATAAAACAGGAAATAGTTTCATGGGAGTGAGGAAATCTTTTAGGGATTAGAGAGAGAAAGTCAGACAGCATGCGCTTTGTAGTTGCTGCCACATGTATTTAGTTGCCACATCGTAGCTAATAATAAAAGCTAATTAAGCATTACGCTGACAACACCTGTAGCGAGAAAGAGAGCGCAATAGAATGTTAGATAGAGACAGCTATAGCTGGAATACAACACTTTCCACAATAAATTGCCACTAAATGTCACTAATAAGCAACTTAGGCCCAAAAAGAGAAAGACATACATTGGGAAAGAGAGAGAGAGGGAGATAGCAACAGAAATGAAGACAGTTTTTCCAGGCAGTTTTCTAATTAATTTATGATTTTCCTCACCGCATTAATCTCACTCAAATGTAGGGGGCGCCTCAGAGTCACAGCACGCTTCCCAAATGTTGTTGCTGCTGTGTGTTTGTGTGTTGCCTAAAAAAATGTCAAGCAGATGTGGCAGGGGGGCAACATTGCTTAGTTGCAGCTCATGTTTGCCTAAACATTTATCATAATTTCCCAAAAACAGACATCAAATGATGATTATGCAGGGCTTATACTACATGACGCGCATTTCTAGGGGAAACAATGGGAGGAGTGGGAAGAGAGGAGCGCAAGTGGAGGGGGGGGGTGGGGGAGAAGCTTACTTAAGTATGGCAACGTGCAACAAGTGCAGCAAAGTCGACTGTTTTGCCAAAACACTTTCTTGGAAATTAATTAAAACATATGCTCATCACTTCAGGCCATAAATCAGACACCATGGCGACAATGATCAGTTTCAATTTGTGCGTAAAACTGTTTGATATCAGCAACAGAAGAAGATGCTGAAGAAAAAGAAGAAGCAGAAACAACAACAACAACATGCCAGGCCAATTAGCAGACAGTGCCTACGACTAGAGACGTTGCTGCCACAAGACACTCGAGTACAACATCGTTAGGGAGGGATGTTGCCACAAATACCCCCTTTGGCACAGAGTGGATAATTTGCCGCCACTTCCAATGGAGACATATTCAAGAGTGCAGGGTTTGGTTAGTGGAGGGGGGTTGTAGGGGGTAAGTGACAGGGTTGCAGCTCATTAAAATGCCGTCGCAATTGCAGCACTAAAAAGCCAAAGGAAATTAAGCGAAATGCGGCTCAATGTTTAAATCTTCATCGATGCGTTGAGGTGGCAACAACAACAGCAACAACAACAACAGGCAGTGGTAGTTGTACATTTTTCGCTGCCACTCATTCAGTCTGCCTCCCACCCCACCCCCCCCATTCCCCTCCAGCCTGCAGCCAGCAGACTGGGATGTCTGATGTCAACTGTCGTCCACTGAGTAATTGCATCAAATTAATTGCCCTGGCGCTGTCAAGTTGCGCATTGTCTGCTAATTTTTGTCCAATTGCTGCCATGCTGCCACGTGCAACTTTAATTGCCGCCATCAGCAACGTTGCAACGTGTTTACCAAATTGATTGTGGTTGCATGCCACCTTTGCCGCTGCCGTTGCCAACTTGATTTCATTCTACATTTTTACGAGCAGTAAATGAAATTTTGAAAAAAATTAAATTTAAATAATTAAAGAGAGGAAAAGGAAAAGCAACTCCCCCCTCTGGCAACTGCCACTGCCCCTCCCACCATGCCGTTGAGGGGCCATAAAAAACTTAGCGTTGATTTAAAGTGCATGTTTTGTAAATATCTAATTTGATAATTGGTTGTAATTTATGAGCTTCGCTCTCTCTCTCATGTACAAACCGCACATAAATGACGCCTTTTACGCGTTTCCCAGAACAACTCTTCACACACACACACACACACACATACGCACACTTACACACACAGCTGAAATTAATATAGGCTCTACACGACTCGCATCTTTTAATTATTATTTATATCTGTCAGCTTATAAGGCTCTGTTTCGTGTCAGTTATTAAAACAAAAAAAAAACAAAAATTAAAAAAAAAAATTATATTGCCTCTTGAGGGAGTTTTCATGAATGAAATGAGTTGCAGACACGTTGTTGCCACAAGGCAAATGCGACATAATGAGGCAGCCACAAACCAAATGAGGTGAACTGAAACCACGCAAAAAGGATGAAGTTTCCTGTGGCAATAGAGACTTGAGTGGGAAATTGATTTCAAATCAATTTAAAAATTATAGAAAAATTAACAATAGCAGATTTATATATAAACACAAATATTTTTTATTTTATTTACATACATAATGAGCAGACTGCTCTACATATTTGGAAACTTTAACTAATTGTAAATTGTTGATTAAAAAATTCTTTGAATGTAGATTTTCTATTTGTAGTGAAATTTCAAAAACGCTATGTGAAAATCAAAAATCGGTTGAGTTTTGGTAAATTTATGGTAGTTCAAGGATCAGACGTCGATTAAATTTTAAAAAAGTCATGGCAGTTTAATAAAGATATATTCTCATCAGTTAAAATATATTTTGTTCTATTTCTTATTGTGAATAATACAATTTGTAAAAAATATTAAAGTTTTAAAAATAAATTTTTTCTTTTCTTTTAATCTTTTAACAACTCTAAAATCCATGAATGAAAATTTAGCTAGTTTTAAATAGAAAATCATGAAATAATTTAGTGAAAGTTAGGTTAACATTAAAGAAAAGATCTTGGTAGTTTATACTAAGCATTCTAGTTTGTAAATTAGACATTATTCAAGAAAAAACTGTATTTTTTAGTATTTAGTATTTAATTAAAGGAGCCTCGACTATCCCTAGAAATCGAAGTGATCTTTTAAAACACTTTGCTGCAGCAAACCCCATGCTTCCTAGAACACTTTGCTCCCCTCAAAGCAACTATATAGTGTATATAGTGTTGCTGTATCTGACATATCAATTTCGATTCCCAACTTGAACTCTTTCAAGAATTCTGATCTCGAATTGCACAACTATTTGTTGCTCAACACAAATTAGTTGCACTGCGACAAACAAACAAACAAACAGCCCAACAAATTAATCATGCTAAAATTTCGAGAAATCTCCCAAAGAGTATAAAGAGTTCAATGTACGACAGACAACATGTAACAGCATGAGGCATGCAGCATCACCTTTGGCGTAATCCGAGACCAAAGACGCAACGCAGCATGAATGGCGTGGGAGTGTCAACTGCTCTCTGCGTTACTCGCCACTCCGCCTATATGGAGTATCCTCTGAACTGTTGCAGATGTTTTGAAGGCGGATTGCGGTTGCGGGCAGCACCGCATCACAGCATCACAGCACTAGGCAAAACTTGAATGCATCATTAGTCGACAAAACACCAAAAAGGAGATCCCTGAAAACACAGAGAAACAGAGAGGGAAGACACATAAAAAACGGCAAGCGATACACGCGACTCCAGTAGAGAAAGAGAGGGAAGAGATTGAGAGAGACAGAGACAGAGAGAGAAAGAGAGAGAGAGAGAGAGAGAATCTCGAGTCATTGCGACTGTGATTTATGTTGCGTGCGCCTGACAAACACTTGAGAAGTGATGATTTATAATGAAGATGCATGCATTCGTATTAATTAAGTTCTGACACCGATCTGCTCCATTTATCGTTAAATGCCACAACCAAAGGATCCATTAAAAAAAATTTAAAAAAAAAACTATAAACTCGGTTTCCAATTGCAAAAAAAAAATATATATATAGTTGGTTTTCAATTACCAACATAAAAAAATAATTTAAAAAAATTAAACTAAACATGGTTTTCAATTGCCAAACAAAAAGGAGAAAAGTAAAAAAACTCGATTTCCAATATTAAGAGATATATTTAAAAAAAAAAATATTATAATTAATAAAAAAATAAACTTAACTTATTTTTCGATCGCCAAAAGATAAATAAAATTTTGAAAACTTGGTTTCCAATTGCCAAAAATAAGCATACAAGCTGGAGTCAAGCTGCATTGCAGGCAACTAATTGCCTGTGGCATGCCACGCGGTGTGTGCGCCAATGTTAGCGTGCCACAGTTTGTGGCAGCGGAATTTAAAATATGGCAAGCAATAGTCGAATATTCATTAAGCGCAATTATGAAAATTAAGTTGTCATTTTGATTTGAATGTGGCGGCATGCAGCATGTGGTGGCAGGCATGCGACTACTCTGTTGTGGCATGCCCATATGCCGCCTCCTAATTAAATCAAACTGACAGCCTGGCCTGGCCAAATAGATGGCCTGGCACCGTCTGTCTGTCTGCATTCAAAATAACCCCCCACCCTCTCTCTCTCTCTCTCTCTCTCTCTCTCTCTATTCGTCTCTCTCACACACTATATCGCCATCTCTTTTTGGTGGGGCTAATTAACGTGGTTTCACATATTTTGCACAAATTGTGCATGAATAATGAAGACATTAACGTGCAACAGACACCCTGTTTGCCACACGGAGTTGGCCAACAGCCAATTGAAAACTATCCATCTCTATCTATATTTCTATGGCCGTCTCTTTCCATCGTTTCGCTTGACTGTTGCCATCTCTATCGGCTGAGTTATGTGTTAATAATTTGGAATTAATGAACGTTTTACATGTTCTACGAATTCATAGAAAATATTGCCGCGACTCTTCAGTTTATTGCACGTTGCCAAATGGCAGCTAATAAAGCCAGACACTGAGGAAACTTGAAAATAGTTTATGAAATATGTGAACAATTATTTTAAAGTGTTGAAAAAATTACTTGAGTATTATTAACATTTTTTTATATGCATATCATATTAATACAATATAAGCATTTTCCTTAGAAGTAGATGAGTTCTTAAAGTTTGCCAGTTAAGAACTACATATTTTAAATTTTTTCTATAAAAAAATTAAATTAGAAAATATAGACTATTTTTTATGCAAAAAATATAATATAATATACTTATACCATTTCAATAATATAGTTTGAAAATTTATCGTTACATTGCTAGTTTAAAGTTAGCGTATTTATATTTCTTTATACAAAATGTTATAATACTTTACCAACACATAAACATAGGTTAATTAATTCTAAAGAAATTCTGCAATTTTTTACAAGATTTTTATAATTTCATTGCTGCTCAAAACTCTTGAAATTTCTGAAAATTTCTGAATACAATTTCCTTTGCAACTAAAAAATAGTTCCTCTCTCTTTCTCAGCATTCTCATACTTTTTGTCTGATTATCGTCTGAGTTCCAATTACTGTCAACTTTTATATTTATATAGCTCATATTAATATGGAGCATAACCCCAATACGCCCCCTTTTCACTTGATATATCACCAATCATGTGTATGCAGAGCTTCGCCTGGCAAAACTTATTATTAATTATTAAATATATTTAGCGAAAGTCATCGAAATATTAAATAGCGCTACTTGTAAACAATTAGCCAAAAATTATGACTTTTAATCATAGCAATCATACAAATCACACACACACACACACACTCTCTTCTCACACACACACACAGCCACGCCCACAGCACATACAGAGCGGGAGGCTGTGACAATTTCACACATGTTTTAAAAATAAACAGATGTGCGAGTTGAAGATACATATATCTGCTGCCATCTCTTTTCCACGCACGATCAACACATGTTAAATTAGAAAGAGCAGGCTATATAGGAAAGGCCACGCCCACTCAAAGTCAATTCTTGCGATCTACGCAGGATCCCTCTCTCTTTCTGTGATTTCTGAAATTCAAATTAGTTTTTCGAAAACAGCCGTCGCGTTGTGTTGTTTCCGATATTTGGCTCCGTCTGCCTCCCGATACCATATCTATATACGATCTGCGCCGATTTCGAAGTGAAGTGAAATATAATGAATTCCCAATCCGTGGTGCGTCGTCAGCCACACAGTTTCTCCATTGAACAGATTCTGGCCAAGCCTGAGGTGCAGGCCGCCGAAGATTTCCATGTGTCCAAGGATACTCCGATGCAGTTAGTCCATCATGAAAGTGGGCGTGGCAGTTGCGATAACTCACGTGTATCGAGTCCATCGACATCGAGTTGTCTGGACGATGGCCTAGAGGATGGCAAAAGCGATATAGAAATGGCGTCGGATGAGGGCAGTGGTAAGAATTGAACAATATTGGGAACAGGAATACAAGACCTTCAAAACTTCCCCAAAATCATAAATATCGATCCAAAAATTGGATCTCAATGTATAGGTGAAAATTGAATCTATGGCACCACTTTTTTTTTGAGGTGTTTCTGATGAGTATTTTCCGAGATATGGCCAAAACTGTGCCAAAAAGTGACCCAAAATGGTAATTTTTGAATAATCGACCTCCTCATAACTTTGAAGTGTCATAACTCGGCCAAAAATCATCCGATTTTGATGAAATTTGAAGTTTTTGAAATGGTTTTGATATCAGTTTAAAACTGCATCAAAATTTTTGTAAAATTCTCCGTTTATAATTTTTCAACTTTTTTACCCATTTTCCATACAAACCCCTTGACAAAATCATCAAAAATCGAAAAAAATTTTGCCCCAATTTTTTGACTGCGATCGATTCTAGGACTCTTAATTAGCATTTTGCTTTTTATTTGAGGTGTTTCTGATGAGTATTTTCCGAGATATGGCCAAAACTGTGCCAAAAAGTGTCCCAAAATGGCAATTTTTGAATAATCGACCTCCTCATAACTTTGAAGTGTCATAACTTTGAAGTTTTTGAAATGGTTTTGATATCAGTTTAAAACTGCATCAACATTTTTGTAAAATTCTCCGTTTATAATTTTTCAACTTTTTTGTCCCATTTTCCATACTTACCCCTTGACAAAATCATCAAAAATCAAAAAAAATTTTACCTCAATTTTTTGACTGCGATCGATTCTAGGACTCATAACTAGCATTTTGCTTTTTATTTGAGGTGTTTCTGATGAGTATTTTCCGAGATATGGCCAAAACTGTGCCAAAAAGTGTCCCAAAATGGTAATTTTTGAATAATCGACCTCCTCATAACTTTGAAGTGTCATAACTCGGCCAAAAATCATCCGATTTTGATGAAATTTGAAGTTTTTGAAATGGTTTTGAAATCAGTTTAAAACTGCATCAAAATTTTTGTAAAATTCTCCGTTTATATTTTTTCAACTTTTTTGACCCATTTTCCATACTTACCCCTTGACAAAATCATCAAAAATCGAAAAAAATTTTACCCCAATTTTTTGACTGCGATCGATTCTAGGACTCATAACTAGCATTTTGCTTTTTATTTGAGGTGTTTCTGATCAGTATTTTCCGAGATATGGCCAAAACTGTGCCAAAAAGTGTCCCAAAATGGTAATTTTTGAATAATCGACCTCCTCATAACTTTGAAGTGTCATAACTCGGCCAAAAATCATCCGATTTTGATGAAATTTGAAGTTTTTGAAATGGTTTTGATATCAGTTTAAAACTGCATCAAAATTTTTGTAAAATTCTCCGTTTATATTTTTTCAACTTTTTTGACCCATTTTCCATACTTACCCCTTGACAAAATCATCAAAAATCGAAAAAATTTTACCCCAATTTTTTGACTGCGATCGATTCTAGGACTCATAACTAGCATTTTGCTTTTTATTTGAGGTGTTTCTGATGAGTATTTTCCGAGATATGGCCAAAACTGTGCCAAAAAGTGTCCCAAAATGGTAATTTTTGAATAATCGACCTCCTCATAACTTTGAAGTGTCATAACTCGGCCAAAAATCATCCGATTTTGATGAAATTTGAAGTTTTTGAAATGGTTTTGAAATCAGTTTAAAACTGCATCAAAATTTTTGTAAAATTCTCCGTTTATATTTTTTCAACTTTTTTGACCCATTTTCCATACTTACCCCTTGACAAAATCATCAAAAATCGAAAAAAATTTTACCCCAATTTTTTGACTGCGATCGATTCTAGGACTCATAACTAGCATTTTGCTTTTTATTTGAGGTGTTTCTGATGAGTATTTTCCGAGATATGGCCAAAACTGTGCCAAAAGTGTCCCAAAATGGCAATTTTTGAATAATCGACCTCCTCATAACTTTGAAGTGTCATAACTTTGAAGTTTTTGAAATGGTTTTGATATCAGTTTAAAACTGCATCAAAATTTTTGTAAAATTCTACGTTTTTAATTTTTCAACTTTTTTGACCCATTTTCTTGACAAAATCATCAAAAATCGAAAAAAATTTTGCCCCAATTTTTTGACTGCGATCGATTCTAGGACTCTTAATTAGCATTTTGCTTTTTATTTGAGGTGTTTCTGATGAGTATTTTCCGAGATATGGCCAAAACTGTGCCAAAAAGTGTCCCAAAATGGTAATTTTTGAATAATCGACCTCCTCATAACTTTGAAGTGTCATAACTCGGCCAAAAATCATCCGATTTTGATGAAATTTGAAGTTTTTGAAATGGTTTTGATATCAGTTTAAAACTGCATCAAAATTTGTAAAATTCTCAATTTTTTAATGCCAATCGATTCTGGGACTCAAACCAAGCATTCTGCTCTTCATTTAAGGTGATTCTGATGAGTATTTTGCGAGATATTGGGAAAAATGTATCAGAAAGTGTCTAAAATTCGTATCTTTTCTTTCAAAATAATGATGTATTGTTTTTTTGTGAGAATTCTGAGAATGTATGGCCAATGTATACTAAATGCTATATAAAAAACGACATTTACTAATACGCCTTTGGCTGAATGATCTCGTCTGTCAACTGCACCGATCCACAAACAAATAATCAGAGATCGTTTGGGGCTCGAAATGATGCTTCGTCGACTAATGATGCAAATGTCAAGAAGAAGATGGGATACTCACATCTTTTGCTAGATAATCGCATAATGATTCCCATTTTTTAAGTAGATTGAGAGAGGGATCGAGGGGATGATATGTTGAAATTTATATGATAATTTGTTTTCGGTCAGTTGAGGGAAACTTGGTGCCAAATGGCCAATTAGATGCATTGACCACATCAAGATGAAATGGTGCCAATTAAAATTGAGTCGGGGCTATGCCAATACAGGGTGTTTCATCTCATGGTACTGGGAAGGAGTGAAAGGGGAATCTCTGCCAATTAGAGCGTCAATTGCCAAATGCAAATTAGTTGCAAATTGTTTGGCACGGTTCGCAACAATGAAGGCAGTCGGTACCAATTGATGTCCAACTTTGAATCGCATGCCAATTGAAATTCCTTTGTTCTGCTTGCAGCCCATGATGATCGCAAGAAGCGTCCACGCACCGCCTTCTCGGCCGCCCAAATCAAGTCACTGGAAACGGAGTTCGAGCGTGGCAAATACTTGTCCGTTGCGAAGCGCACAGCTCTGGCCAAGCAGCTCCAGCTAACCGAGACCCAAGTAAGTTCCACTAAGATTACAAATACCAGCTGAAGATTCCTTTGCTAATCTGTGCTCTTCAGATCAAGATTTGGTTCCAGAATCGTCGCACCAAGTGGAAGCGCAAGTACACCTCTGATGTGGAGACACTCGCCTCACATTACTACTCCCAGCTGGGCATGGGTGGATTGGCACGTCCCATGGTGGTGGGAGATCGCCTCTGGCTATTCAGCCAAACGCCTGCTGGTCCCACGCCCATACAATCCATCATGCTGAATGGCAGTGGCGCTGCAGCTCCCATGCGTCCATATGGACCGCCGCCCAGTGGCGGCAGCTTGTCGTCTCTCCATGGTTCCAGCGTTATCGAGAGCGCCAGGAACGCCATTTTGTCGCGAGGACAACCTCTGAACTTTGCGCTACCTTTTGGACTGGCCAAGCCGTTGCAGGCAGGAGCAGGAGCAGGGGTTACCGGTGGATCAGCAATTAGCACTCCTTCCGGATATGTGCCACGCTGTAAAAGCTACACGGGCAGCTTCGTGGACTATGCTCCGCCACATGTCCAGAACGAGGCGTATCTGCAACTCAAGTATGCCACACTGCCACCAGAAGCGGATGCCTCCACCAGCAACGGATTGGCTGAGCTGGAGCGTGTCTTTGGCGATGCCAATGCCAACATTTTGCTACAGAAAGGAACGACAGGCACAGGTTGCAGCAGCAACAGCATTTCCTGCGGCTACGGACATGACGGATTGCAACAGGCGCAACGCAGCCGTCGGGCAACTCAATCCGAGTCCGAATGTAGCGAAATTGACTGCGAACAGCTGGACGAGGACGAGGATACCGCGGAATAGCATATACTTGATTTATATATAGGATACCTAGATGATAGATAATCAAAATCTGTTTATAATTTATGTTTAAATTGATGGAAATCCGTAGTATGTTAAAAACTATTAAGCTAAACGACGGTTATTGTCGTTTTTGATTGTGCGCGGGATTTACTTAATATTGTACCTGGTCACTCGCAAATAAAAAAAAAAATATCGATTACGCCTGCGCAGCAGCTGATCGTTCATCGCATACCAGGGCTGGGTCATCACAGCTGGCTGGGCAGGGCTGCGTCATGTCAGCTGACAGGGCTGCGTCATCACTGCTGCGAAATGTATTCCCGCGCAATTGAAATATTGAAAGTCTTGCTAGTTTATATTCGTTGTTTTATTCAATATAAGTGCACAAAAATAACTTTAATATGTTGTTTTATATATATTATAATCCCGTACATCGATTAAACACAAAAATTTTCGAATTCGCTGCAATCGATTTTTTGCTAAAAAGCATGATGGTTACACTGTCTATTTTGCTAAAAATCACAATCGCATAGATCTTGACCATTTTTGTACTGAATAAAGTAGAGATCAAAACCTTTTGTTTGCAACATGTTTCGACGAAATTGGCTAAGAGACAACAAAGTTATGGCTAATTAAAGTTTTTAATTTAGTTTCCAATATGGCAGCAGCTTCTCAAAAGTATGCAATAGAAAATTATTGGATTCTGACAGATTTGCAACAGCGCGAAAGTATGCTGCACAAAATCAGTAGCCGGCAAGTGAGCAACCTGCTGAGGGTTTCTGTTCGCCGTCTGAGCAACGAAATTTCGAATTTATTTTATTAAACAATATCGCGACCGCAATGGGGCAGATGTGTTGAAAAAAGTTCTCATAGGTGTTAAAGGTAAAGATATCATTAAATTTTTATTTTTGTAATGCACACACAAAAAATATGCTCATACAAATACATAGTATATGGTCATACAGTTTCTATCGATAGGTATAGGATATAGGATTTAGTATCTAATATCTGACAGTGGCACACATTCGCTCTGGATTGCATATGGAGTTTTGGAGCCACGTAGTTCTACTGGTCTGAGATTCTCTGGTGCTTGTCCTCCAAAATGCTTACAGTTAACTATTGCTATAATTACTATAATGATGGGTATATAGTATAGTTGTTATATACTATAGATATATATATATGTTACATATCGTGGGTCGGTTATTGGCTCTATTGAATTAGATAAATTACAATTAGATAAATCAAAATCACAAAAGACTTATATGCATATTAACATCGAGCACGATTTCTGTAGTATGGAGTTGAACTAATTATCTCTTTGTACATTCCAGTAAATTAACGAGATTCATTCAACAAAAATAAATCTATAGATTGCAACATAGCCAGCAACAACAACATCTGTGTCTATTTACAGATATATTTTATCTAATACGAACATATTTAACTTTGAATCTATTGCTTGTTTTCGGGACAAAGGAGATGGGAGTAGGGGATTTGACTATAAAATTGAAGGATTAGGAAGGATACAGTTGAAGCTGCCTCGTTGCACAGTTGCAATTAGAACTAACATACAATAATTATAGTTACAATTACTAAACTAAACACAGTTGTAGTCTCTTTAGTTGTTGTGTTCGATAATGTCATCTCAATATCGAATTGGAGTCGGATATACCATATATTCATACATATATATATATATATATATATAAATATATATAAAGAGAGATTCTAGAATTACAGTTACAATTACAATTAATAGTTAACTACGGAATTAACTGAATACATTTCTAGTCCTATTTTTTGGTATTGCAAAAACAGTTTCAAACCAATTTATGTTTCATTTCGATTTTTTTTTCTTTTTGATTCACGTTCTGTTGTTTAATAGATTGAGCCATGGGTTGTCTGTCAGTCTCTCCAGCGTTGACTTTAGTGATGTTAGCTCCACGACAGATTGTAGCCCTTCCAGTTGACATTGGGTGCCAAGTGAACCCTCCTCTTATTGTAGAAGAACGACACGATGCCGTGGTAAGCGGTGCGAGGCACGCCACTCTACATAGAGGAAGCAGATAAGCATAGATAAATTGTGATATCAGAATGGGACGCACCTTGAAATCATCCATGAGTCCCAGCATACGTGTGATGCGTTTGTACTGTTCCCGGGTGCTGTACTGTATGCGGACTGCTCCCTCCGTGGCAATCAGATTGCGACGCAGCTCATCGAATGTCACCAGCGGCAGCGTATACACCTCTTTCAAGAACGTTTTGTCATAGTTGTCCTAGATACGCATAAGATTAGAAATATTAATAATGCTGCAACACGCAACCCTATCTCTTCCTCCACAAATGTATATATACCTTCAACAAGTAACTCATATTGATTTTTGTGAACTGTACAAAGTCTTCACTCAGTTTAATGTGTTTCAGATACTTATCGAAGAACAATCCGCTGAAAAAAACAAAATAGGAAAACAGAAATCAATTAATATTAAATCGTGATATGTTAGACAATTGATTTCAGCTCTTACTTGGACACGCCAATCTTGCCAAAGGTGCGGGTACGTGAGATTTCGGGACGTATGCACACGCGTTCCTTGCGCTGCTCCGGATGACGTATCCAATCATCCCAGAACCTAAACATATATAAATATTAATAGGAATGGAATATGAATTTTCAATTTATCAGCTTACGACTTGGGCCACTTCACCGACAACTCCTGCCACACTTCCTTGGTGAGCATCCATCCGAGGCCTGGGAAGAAGTCTGTGCGATACAACAGATCCGGTCTAGCCGTGTCCACCACATTTGCCTTGCCGTTGTCATTCCAAGCGGACACACACCACAGACTAGGGTCCTGTCGGAGCAGTTTGTGTGTTGCCAGGAAGTACTCGAAGAAATCGGGCGCCACATTCAAATCGTCCTCCACAATGACCACGAACTCAAAACCAATCTGGAAGGTTGTGTTCAGTGCCCAGCCGTAGTGTCGGGATATCTTGTAGTATCCTTTGAATTTCTTCTCCTTGGGCAACACCACAATGTCACTCTGATCGGGCTGCTCAATGAGCGTCACTTGCTTGCCAAATGTTTGTATAGCCTCCTTGGTTAATCCATCGCCACAATCCTTTAAGACAATATTGGGATTAGTTCAAGAAATTGAAAGTGCTGTATTTCGGGACTCACCTGGGACACAATGATGGGGAACTGTTCGACACTGGGTCTATATTGCACTAGATTGTCCAGGCACTTGACCACCGATACCCGATTGCAGGCAAAGACCAGTATGGGTATCACCGGCTCTCCATTGGCCAGATGCGTTTGCCTCGGTATCCGCGCTGGCGTCGATTCCAGCGCAGAGTCTGGCGATGATTTGGCTGCGAAGTGATCCGGTGCTGGTATCTCATTGGAGATCTCGGCTGCCACAATACTTATTCTGGGAGTCGTTGACTGTTGCTCCGCCGCATCGTTACCGTACTTCAGCTTAAGGAATTCCACCAGATTGCGTGCCAGTTTCAGGCCTTTGGCGTGCTCGGAAAGAGCCTCCGGCACCAGCCGTTTCAGCTGCTGCTGCTGCTTGACGTCCATCTGGGCATTGCTACTGCGCAGCAGCACATAGTACGTGATGAAGGTCCACATCAGCAGGAAGCCCAATACCATCACCTGTACTTTCCTCGAACGCATTTTTGGGGGTTGTATGTTGAGCAGAGGGACTGTGGCGGAGTACGCGGGGAACGGTGGGTTGGGTGGAGGCGATGGAAACGGGGGGCGTTACGTTAACTATAACGCTTTCTCTCGCACTCTCTCACTCTCTCTCTCTTCGGACGAATATGTTGCTTAGTCTAGCACAGCATCAGTTTGACGTGGCTGCGTTAATGAGATTCTAAATATGTATGTATTTGTTTTTGCTGCTGCTGTTGTTGTTGTTGTTGTCGTCGGTTTTTTTTTGATGCGCCAGGTGCGCTCATGTGTTTTGTTAGCTGTTGTTGTCGGTGGGTGTGGAAGCTTTGTTTTCGTTGTTGCAGTTGCTCTTCTTCTTCTTTATCTTCTGCTAGTAGTTGTTGTTGTCGTTGCTGGAGTTGTGAATACCACGAGCAGCCCCTGCAGCGGCTAACTATTGCAAACTTGCTATCGATGTCACACAGCATTAGCATCGACTGCGAGAAAAAAAAAAGTGGAGGGTGCTAGCTCTGCTGCTGCTGCTGCGGCTGCTGCTAATGGTGCTCTGTCGGGCACTACATTTATCTTGATCGGCGCGCGCGTCGCGCACCAGCGCGTGGCTTTAATTTGTATTGCGTTGGTGTGGGAGGCGATACGCCAGCGCGGCAATTTAGTTTAAACACGAAATATCAAACAAAAACGCACACGTTGCTTCTTTTATTTCTAATTACAATACGGTGTTTGTTTGTGTGAAATATTTTAGTGTATTTAGCTTGCGAAAAACTGGTCACACTCTGCAGTAAACAGCTGCTCGTCATTTGATATTATGCAGCACTGGCATAACTCAAATGTAGTGTATGTGCTGGTCACATCTTACAAACAATCGATGCTGTGCAGCACTGAAATGACGCGCGCATTTCAAATGAAACAACATATAACGTATTATTTAATTTTATTAATTCATTTAGTTTTTAGTCATTAATTAAATTAGCTTAACAGTTAAACTTAGAAGACTAGTAGGTGCTTATGTGTTAGACCAATTTATCGAAATGTTTTTTTTTTTTTTATAAGAATCACTGTGTTTGTTGTGTTTTTTTACTGTTTTTGTCTTTTCCTCAGGCTGGCATATATCGGAAACTATAGCTGATAACTACACGCATTAAAATTAAATGTAATTACGATTTATAAATGGCAGTTACATAAGTATTTAAGTATTAGTAATAGGTAGTATATGTATTTATATTTTATAATATATGTATATTGTTTTTCTCTTATTTCTTGTATTACTTTCTTTATTAGTTTCTCTGTTTTTTTTTTCCTTTTTTATTATCGCCATACACACGTCACTTCAACCTGATTAACATCCTGCCTATTGTCTGTTCATCCTTTTTTTTTGAGATTTACAATTTGCCATTCGCAGCGACGACTATTTACAAGAGGCGCCAACACAGCGCACAGATCAACGCCCAGAGGCTAAAGATGACTGGATGAACTGCACCCGAGCTAAGCTGTCCCAGCTCCCGCTCGTCCACAACAAATGCGGGCACAGCACTGCTGACCGGCGTCTGCTCCATGCTGCGGCTCAGCTCGGCAAAGTTACCCCGACTGTTGCGGGCCAGACGCTGATTGGCCAACTTCAGTTCTCGCAGCTTCTCCTCCAGCTGAAGCACCTCATCTGAAGGAACACGATTATAAAAATTATAAATGTGCAATTTGTTATGGCTGGCAAAACTCACTCTTGTTGACGCCCTCAATGTCGTTGACTTGCAGGAACATGGCCAGCGAGATCTCATAGACTTTGTTGGCGGCACTAATCTCACGCTTGCGACGACCGAAGCCCACCTGGTTGTTGGAGCACTGGGTGCCCAGGCATTTATCAAGGCAGACATTGACTGTGGCGCGGAATTGCACATACGATGAGTCCGGGAACTTGAATGCCTTGAACTTGGCGCTCAGTATATCGCCATTGACCGTGTTGAAGTTCTCAAATAGATATGGATCCACAGTGCAACTAAAAAAGAAAGAATCGAGAAAGAGGAAGAAGAGAGATTATTAGTGATGTCAGGTTGACTGATGAGCATGACTAACGCACCCCTTGAAGATGAGCGTCTCGGAAGAGGTGTGCGTGTCGGTAACATCCAAATAATTGACACCCAGGCCATAAACTGGCGCCGAATCCTCATCCAGGTTGATTTCCATGGTCAGAGGAGTGCCCTAAACCAGAGAGACAGAGAGAGAGAGAGCAACCAGAAAAAGAGGGAATAGAATAAAGTGCTGAAAAGTTCTATAAGCAGCTGGGGCGCATACTTACCGATTTGACTGTAAGATCTCGGGTAAACTTCTGACCATCCTGACTAACGCCAATCGATAGACGCGGTTCTGGCGCACGCTTTGTCAACGAGGTGGTAATCTCCAGATCGCTGCAAGGCAAAGTGAAGATTGTGTGATCAAGAAAATGAGAGAAAAACAGAAAACTAAATGTCGTAATGAGTAAAGTGCCCATTAAATCGATGGAGTCGGGGAGGAGCTGCCAGTAATTGAAGGATTTGGTGCCGTGAAAAACAAACATTGTATATACCCAGCATACTACTACTATATATCATTAGGTGTACAACTGTCCGAGGAATGCTCGACACGCGACACGCCCTGCAATTAAATTGACCGGTGGGGGCATCGATTTGACGGCTAATTACCGACTGCCCCTGCCTGGTAATGGCCAATGGACAGTATCGGGCGGACGGACACGCCTCTTGATTTATGGCCACATAGGGCTACGTTGCGGTGACTGCAGTTGGAGCTGAGAGTCGATGGCAGTGGGAAGTCGTAGATATGCCTGTTGGTGGTGGGCATTTAATATGCCATAAAGTTTGCGTAGATTGCGCATAAAAATCTGCATAGCTCCGCGGCAGCAATTTGAGGACGCCTTGGCCATTTTGATGGTCAATTAAAAGCTCCATCCTCAAATCCGCTTCCCGCTCTTTGCAACTGCATCGTCAGTTGGCCAAAAACTTACTCTGGCTCCTGGAAGCCCGCTGGCAGCACGTCGCGTCTGACCAGGCCATGATGATGCTGCTCCCCAGATGCTGATGCTGCTCCTGCTCCTGTTGGGCTGCTGCTGGTGCCATTCATCATGACATTATAGACCGGTCCTGTCGTGGTAATGCATTTGACGCTGACAATCTCCTTGCTGCTGGCCGATTCAATGATGATTTTATGGTAATACACCTTCTTGCCCTGCAGTTAAAGAGGTATGACTATGAATAACTTAGTCAGCCACAGGGAGCTGAGCTTCACCCACCGTCAACTGGTTGACCATGCGCGTCACGCCGCACTCGTAAAAATCGCTGAGCGAGAGGCGAAAGACGGCCAGGGCGCCGTTGATGTCGGGCTGACAGCGCACATCCGGATAGCCCTTGAGACCCTCCAAGTAGATCTGCGGACGCTCTGCATCCGCCGTGCCCAGTCCGATATCCACACGCATCTGATCCTCCGAGCAGTGCACCTTGTGTGCGCCTGCAAATATTAAAAAAAAAATTAACAACAAAAAATTGGAAAATTAAATGATAGTTGATGCAGAGAGGGGCAGCAGTGGAGAAGATTGTTGGAAAGTGGGCTACCATGTCGCCGTCATGGTGTAAACTGGTCAAAACATAGCAACGCCTGCAATGTCGCTACCAGACCACGTCACATCTTGACGAGCTCCAGCGGCAACTAGACAACGAGACTCATGTCTGAAGCTGCTGCTGCTGCTGTGAGAGCTAAACAATTGCCACATAATTACTATGCAAGTGGAGCGAGCGAGTTTGTTGCCTAAGTCTTTTGATTATATTGCCTTGCTCGCAACAAAGCCGCAGGGCGGCTCTTCTTAATACCCTGTAAATTGTCGTCTAGCCAAGGTGGCATGTTGTTGTTGTCTGCACTCTCACTCAATTAATCTTGCTTATAATCTCTGGGTGTGTGTGTGCGTGTGTGTGTGACACGCCCACCTACCGGCAGTCAGCACAGTACAGAACAGGACAGGACAGGACAACTGCTAGTCGTCACAACTGAACGTACCAGCAACTTGTTGCAACAAGACCCGCCGGTCTGGTGGCAACCACAAGCAAGATTCCATGCAACCACAAGTACAACGAGAACCTGGCATTAGCCCAGAGCCATGGTCAGAGCCTCAGCAGAGACTGCACCTGAATCAGAATCAGGCAAACAGTCAGCGATCTGAGACCGAAATTCTGAACTAAAGCTGGACTTGAAGTTGGAGTCATTTAAGCGTCCATCATCCCATTGCCGGTCAGTTCATCCTCATCCTCATCCTCATCCGTCTGTCAGGCCTGTCGGCCGCGAGACACACTCACACACTGCTTTGGTTTAGTTTGGCATTGGCATAATTCCAGAGTTGTGGCAGCACGACCTGGCCAAGAGAGAGAGATGGAAAGAGAGAGAGAGAGAGAGAGAGAGAGAGAGCTCATCATGCCCCATACCCGCAGTTGAAACTCAAAAACCCATCAGCAGGCGAATCTTCCCTCCACTTTCCCCACTTCGTAGCAATCAAAATCTTATTATAGCCAAACATGTGTTGGTCTCAGTTACCTCTGTCTCTCTCTCTTCCCTTCTCTTCGTTTTGCACTCTCTATAATTCCAGCACAGTGTGTGCAAAAATTATCGGCTTAAATGTTTGGCCTGCCATTAACCTGGCATTTCCAGCTGATCAGCAACGCAATGCAAATTGTAATTTGAATAATTTACTACTAAGTACTTAATCTCGTTCTAATAACTACACCAGTAATTTCCCCAACCTCTCCTCATCCCCCACAAGCCCCCTACACTTAAACAAATTTCAGGTGAAATGCCGTCAATTAAATGTGCGTTGTACGCAGCTAAAAGAGTTGTAAATACAGAGAGAGAGAAGAGAGAGACAAAGCAACATAAGACAACAGAAAACAAACTGATTTCAACAACATCGCAAGCAACAAAGCGTAAAGTCATAAAAAAAAGACAATAACTAAACAAAAAGGCAACCACAAAATTCTAAGTAATTCAACAACAAAAGCAACTTGGCAGAGATAGTGACATAATCCAGCAGCAGAAGAGAAGAGAAAATGGTGGGGAACGCAAATGAAAGAGAAATAACGAGAATTTTGTATGGAGACTGTTTTCATTATGACATTTCAGACCACAAAAAAATCCCAGAAAATTTAAATTATTAAATAAAAAAGAAAATACTTTGACAATAGTTAATTGCGAAACTACAGAATTATAAGAAATATTATTTGCTAAACTTTGCAGTACAAATATTTTCAAAACACAAACTTAAAAAAAAAATTCTCAACTTTTTAACAGCCATGACTTTGACAAATATCAACCGATTTTTAAAATGTTTGCAGTTATTTTAATGGTTCTTAACATATTTTGAATCTGCATCAAAGAATTGTCTATTTCGGGATTTTTAATATTTGTTCATTTTTGACCATTTTGGCTAACTGACAAAATCATGAACCCAAAAAATTGATCCGCAATTTTTGTTGCCAATTGATTCTAGGACTCGAAACTAGAATTTTGCTTTTTATTTGGGGCGATTCTGATAAATATTTTCCGAGATATGCCCACAAATGTGTCACAAAGAGGAAAACCCCAAATTTTCATTATTCCACATTTCTTCCAACTTCAATCAGTCATAACTTGACCGAAAATCACCCGATTTTGATGAAATTTGTATTTTTGTTTAGCATTTTGAACCCATTTTTAGTCTGCATTTAAATATTCTAAAAAATCCTCGTTTTAAACTTTTCGATTTTTTTGACCATTTTTGCATGCTAATCCCTTGACAAAATCATCAAAAATTGAAAAATTGATTCTAGGACTCATAAATGGCATTTTGCTTTTTATTTGAGGTGATTCTGATGAGTATTTCCCGAGATATGGACAAAAATGTATTACAAAATATATCAAATTCGTTTTTTCAGATTTAAATGTATTTTCGCAACTATAAATTGCCTTAACTTTGTCAAATATCAACAGATTTTCAAATATTTTAAAATTTTTTTTAATGGGTTTAGTCATATATTGAAACTGCATATAAAAAGTTTCCATATTGACAGTTTCCAATTTGTGTCCATATTTGATCATTTTTGCAAATTAACCCCTTATCAAAAATAATAATAAAAAATGTTGCACAAAATAGTGCAGAATTGACCTCTCAAATTCTCAAAAAAAAAAACAAACGCAACCAAATAGCTTTTCAGTGGAATGCTTGGCTGACCATACCATATAATTTTCCACGCTTTGTTTCAGCATATTAGTTTGCAATCTGAAACTTTATGTTCAATTTAATTAGCCTCTTCCGCTTTATTGTTGATAACATGGACAACCCACGCTGTCGGCGCGGATCGCGGATTCGGCTGGATAATCCAACGAAAATAAAATTGTTAAGAAATGGGAACTTAAATTTGGCATTAATTAGTGGATGAGAGAGTGTGAGTTGCGAGACGAGTGCGGACAATGGGAATCGGCCAACAATAAAACAGGGAAATAGAAATTGCAAGACAATTAAAAGGCAAACATGGAGAGTAGGAGGAAGAGGCTGAGGTTGAGGCGGAGACAAAGACAAAGACAGAGAGTAATGCGGTTGCGGTTGCAGTTGCCACTGGTAATGCAAGTGGTGCTGTCAAGGTGGGTGCAAGTGATGCAAGCGGCGCCTTCAAAACACTTAAGGGGCGTGTCCTTAGCTCTCAGTGCTCAACACTAAGCACTAAGTACTTCCGCCCGACACAAACAACAACAACAACAACAACAAAATAAATAAATAAAAAGAAACAAAAACAAAGCAAATAAAATCATCAAAGATACGGACTCCGATGACGCTCCAAATGACGCGCAGACACGAACTAGAACTACAGGCAGACAGAGGCACCACAGAACCAGAGCACTCCAAGATGCACTCATTGTGCTTGCAACTTGCAAGTTGCAACAACATGGCAATCGTCACGCCCACGTGGCAGCCCGACTTGACCACTTAATTGAGCCATGGCTGGCATTACGTTGTCTGGTAATGTTGCAACACAGACTGTCAGACAGAGATGGAGTCTGTGGCAGGAAATGTTGCCATGCCTCTTGCACCTCACAGTACTCGTAATTGATTCTAAGGCTGCGACCGCGGCCGCTTCAACTGCCGCTTCCACTGCCTCCCAATGACTGTTTGCCACGCAAGTTTGTCGCCTAAGTCTTTTGATTTTCATCGCTCCAGAGAAACGAACTTTAATTGCAAACGTCGAGAATTTTTATTGAATTTTTACAACTGCTTGGATCGGATCGGAGATCTACTAGAGAATGCTGGACGGGCACAGGGACTATATCAATGCCGCTGATTACAATTTATTTGACACAATTTTTATAGCTCTCGCATTGGTTTGTCGTGGCTCGTGGGAAACTTGTTCGATGTGGACCTTAAACCATTTTTTAGCTCTCGTCTAGCGCAGATCATCATGATGATGATGGTGATGACGATGATCATGTGGCGGAGGAGTAGAAGTTAGAGGAGTACCTATCGGGAAAATACTTAACCCACATCTCGTTTGCGGTGTGCACATGACCAGAGCATAAAAGGTACGATTTCTACAAGTATTTTCTCCGCTTGTTTTCTTTTTGTTGTTGTTGTTTTTCATTCATTTTTGGCGCTTGTTAAATGTATGTGCAACAAACCAGGCAATTTGTGGCAGCAACAACAGCTGGCAAACGGGTAACAGATCATCAAATGCTGCTTAGGCCTGAGCTTGCCCAGACTTTGCTTCTCGGAATCGAAATCAAAAAACAAAAAATAGAAAAGAAGGTGCCATTAGCATTTAACCTGCAACATGACAAATCAGGAAAACGTGCAGCATGCATGAGCATGCCACATACACACACGCCTGCCCCGATTGGTGGCAACATTGCAACTGCTGCAAAGCATAAATTTCCATTAACAATAAATTTAAAAGAAATTACATTAAAATGAAAATGACCCGGAGCGAAATTCCCAAGAAAAGCACCACAGAACAAGAGGAAGCAAACAACATTGAGCGGGTGTGGCATGAGGCAAGCAAGAGAGGAGAGCAGGGGTGAGACAGAGAGAGAGATAGAGCAAAGTGTTGAGTTTGCTGACTGAAAGCGGCAACATCATCAGCACCATCAGCAGCCCAGTCTGCCACAAGCTGCTGCTGCCGCCGCCACTCTCTGTCACTGTCTCACGCTTCATGTTGCTATCTCTGTCTGGCCTTGCAACCTGCAGTTGCAGTGTCTGCGGCAGCTTCCTATCGCCATCAACAGCCACGACAATTGGCAACAAATGCTCGCGCACCATCAAATGAATGCACAAATCAATAAGAGATTCTGCCGCAGCAGCAGCGAGAGTGAGAAACGCGAGTGTGCACGACTCGCAGATACCAGGTACAGTACTGAACAGCACCCGAGATGAGATTTCAACTACAGGTACTTTCTTTACGACAAATTTTGTGAAATTTCGCAAGTTATAGGATACACAGGAAGTCAAAATACCCAGTAATAGTGAACAACTGCAGTATACCCGACTCGCTAATTTCAGGTACAATACAGGAAACCCCCTGAAATATGTTATAATTCTTCAATTCAAATTTGCTTCAGTTACAGGGTATATTTAAAAGAAAAATTTGAAAAAAAGAAACTATAGTATACACGACTCGCAGATACCAGGTACAGTCCATTACTATGCCCAAAATGGTCTGTCAGCTTTTTTCACTTCGGTTTTCTTTAGGTTTTACAATCCTAGTTAATCTGCCCACACTTGCAGCTAGTTTAGAGGGTATGTGGTCACAACAAGCGACTCTAAAAACAAAACGTAACGAAAACTCAAATCATTGCCATGCAAATGGCAACATTTTGTAGCCAGAGCCACGGTCATGTCTGTGTCGTGAAAGGTGGCAAGACATCATCTTGCAGCAGCGCTCAGCACCTTCAGCCATTGACGGCGACGTTGCCCGTGTCTGTGCCCCAAACTATCAGGCAGTGTCACTGCCCAACCAGTCAGGATGCAGTCAACCAACAAACAACAAACTACCGGCAGCCAATTTTCCTAGCAGCAATTGTTTTTTTTTTTTTTTTTTTTTTTCAAATTGGCCAAACCCAAAACCTCGCGTTGTGTGTGGCGACGATCTTGAACTGGGAAAGGGAGGAGTTTGGTGGAAACTGTGACTGTGACTGTGACTGTGGCTGTTGCAAGTGCAATTCCAATTGCTGGCCAAGATTATGCAATTGTCTAGGAGTCAACCTAAGCTGTCTGCTGTCCAAACTGCAGTCACGTTTGCAGATTTGTTTCCACTTTTCCACAAAATTTTTTCCACTTATTTTTTTTTTCATGTTTTTGTTTTTTGTTCTGGGTGCAAAACTAAATTGAATGCGCCACAAAACGGTAAACATGTATGAAAGCAGTTTGCAAGTTGCCACCCCCTCTTCTCACTCTACTCCACCCCTAACTCTGTTCATGCCTATCCCTCTGCTGACATTTGTGCAACATGCATTAACCATTAACCCATTGAAGAGAGTCGCACAGTTATGACGTGGCTGGGAGCTGGGAGCTGGGGGTTGCGGTTAGACTGTGGCAATGTTGATGCAACACAGCTGCAGCCGCACTGCTGATAGCGTTTTGTTATCGCATTTTGCAAACAAATTGCCCCAACAACAACAACAACAATCTTGACACACACGACGCACGATTATCATCAATCTTGGCGAGGCAAAACGGCAGGCACAGGAAATACTGGTAATTTAGTCACCCCTTACCCACACTACGCCTCTCACACTCTCGTGCCTGGTTGGAGTCACATCATCAACAGCGACTGGTTTTTGGCACTGGGCAACGTACGTCTCATTGACGCACAAATGACCAATTACACTTAACGGCCATGCATAAAAAAGTAAATTAGAAAACGTCGCTTCGGGCAGCAGGTCAGCGCCACTCCCCCCTCTGCTCGCCTGCACCCCTGCACCCATCAACCAACCAACCCCAGTGGGTGTTGCATCCACTTCTATGGCGGTCAACTCGATATTGTTGCTGTTGTTTATGCTAAGCAGTGTCAATGTGTCAATGTTGCCGCGTAAATTCATCAAAGTGGGCGAGTCAATAAAGAAACGTGTTTCAGCTCTGGACATTGCCATGGCAAGGCAATCTCAAGCTGAGCGACGACTCCACTCCACTCCACTCTACTGAGAAAAAACATATTGGACAAATGGCTAGACAGAGTGTGACAGAGATAGCAATAGTCAGAAAGAGAGAGAGAGAGATACAGAGAGAGGGAGACTGGGAGAAATAGAGTTAGAGACAGCGACAGTTGAGCCTCAAATTGCAGACGTCAGGCAGCGTCATTTTATGACCGCAGAGACATAAACCGAATCAGTGAGAGACAGAGAATGAAAGAGAGAGATGAAGAGAGAGACAGACAGAGAGATCAAGAGAGAGAGAGATCAAGAGAGAGAGAGAGAGAGACTGTGAGGCAGAGCAGAGCTATGCTATGAAATGACCACAAATGTGATAATTGTTATGTGCTTAGGCTCCCCAGCAGCTTGTGGCCTCGAGGCCAACAGCAATAACAACGACAACGACAACAACAACATCAACAACAACAATAAGGACAACAAAGTTGATTGCCCCATTGACAGCAAAGAACATAAACAGATGTTCGCCATTATGCAATAGCTGCAGTAACAGTAAAGGCTCAGCAGGATATATACAAACATACATAAATATATGTATATAATGTTCATAACAGCAGTAAACCAAACATAGATTATTGAAAAAAAATATTCATATTCGCCGCAATAATAATTAAGAAAATATAAACAGTTTACAAAAATAAAAAGCATTAAAATAAGATTTTCTTAAAAAAAGGATTCCTTGAAACTAGCATAACTTTGCCAAAAATCATACGATTTTCATAATTTTTGCAGTTTTGTAAATAGTTATGATCATATATCGAAACTGCATCAAACAATTTTCAATTTTCGAAGTTTTCAATTTTGGCTCATCTTTATCCCTTTTTGCATACTAACCCCTTGTCAAAAATCGAAAAATGTGAAAGTTTCGAAATTCAAATTTTTTGTGCCCCATCGATTTCTGGCATCAAAATAGACATAAAAAACTTTACCGGAGTTAATTTGAACTAAAATTTTAGAAATTATGGCCAAAAATGTGGAAAAATTGCTACCAAAAAATTTTATAAAACGGTGTTTTCAACAAGGCGTAACTTTGCCAAATGTCAAGCTTTTTTCAAAATTTTTTCATTTGTGAAAATAGTTCTTATCCTATTAAAAATCTGCATCAAAATATGTTACATACTTTAGAAAATATAATCACAAAACTGAAAAATGGAAATATATTCTATTTTCGGTCTAAAAATGGACATCCAATCAAAACGATTTTTTTCTGGAATTTCAACTAGGCGTAACTTTGTAAAAATATTGATAAAATAATAATAAAGTTAAAATATTTTTTTTTTTTTTTTTTGAAGAACCGCACTTTTCAAAAAACTTACAGACATAATTATGCCAAAAATCATGCGATTAATTAATAGCATTTCTGTGATTAGTTTAATTCAAATTGTGAAACTATATCAAAAATTAGTTCTTGTTGTCACTTGAATCGAATATTGATTTTAGAAAATAATTATCAAAAATTAAAAAAAATTGATCTCAGTTATTTTAGGCCATGCCTATGAGACAATACGCCTTAGTTGGGTTAGACTGTAACAGTTGAGCTCTAGGCCAGACACTTGAACGTGCCTTGGTTGGCATTCACGCACAGTGCCTGCTATATATATATGTATGTATGCGCGTCCACGAATCAAGTTTCTCGCTGTCAATTCATCTTCAACTTTAATGTCGCTGCCTCTCCACCGTTAACTGTTTTGCTAGCGCAACAACTTGTCTCCCTCTCTATCTCTATATCTATTTCACTACCTCTTTGCCTCTCTTTCTTTGCTTTTATCTCTGTTGTTCTCATGATTATCGGCAGCTGGTTATTTTTTTCTTTAGACTTATTCTCTTATTTTTTGTTGCTAATTGTTTCAAATGACGCAATTGCCAATGGCCATTTATTGATTTAAGCCAACTGATTGCAGGCATCGTTTGAGTTGCGGCCGGAAACTGTGTTACGCATTAACTAGCCGCACAATTCAACAGGCATTAAGGCCAAATTGAAAAGGCCGAGACGAGACACAAGCAACAAGTTATCCTGGCCACAACCGCTTAAATTAGACGAATGATTAATTGCCTGGCAGCAACTCTGAGAACGCCTCAGTTGAGGTTGGAAATGGACGAGGGGAGAGCTGGAGAGTTGGGGAGTTGAAGACTTGGCACTGTGAGAGATGTAAAAACTGCCTCAACTTTGGCAGTAAACGGTAAATCTATGTTGCTGCTTCTTTTCATATTAATTTTTTTTTCATATAACATATGTATATATTTTTTGTGGCAACTTCCCACTTGGCGTGAACATTATGCGCAGCTGGCTAATTAAATTACACAACAGTTTAGACATGAGCGCACAAAAACGGCCAAAACGTTAAGCCAAAAGAACTGTAAACCGGCCAACAGCAGCAGCAGCAGCAACAACAGCAACAACAAAGTGGCAACAAAGTCAAGTTTATGGCAATGCCTCTTCGCCGGCTGCTGCCTGCGTTGTTGCATGCAACACTGCAAATGTAGCATGACTTTGACTTTGCCTGCCGACTTGTTGCACTCAACTTACAGTTGGCCATTTGCATGGCTAATACAGCCAAAGAGGCAGAAGAAGAAGCAGTTGCAACAGCACAGGTTGCACTTGACAAACGCGCGCCCACAACCACTACCTATTTCTCTCTCTCTCTCTCACTCTCCCTCACTCTCTTGCAGTCACATGCTGCCTCATTATGAGTCTATCTCTTTCGAAGATTCTTATTCATTCCTTGGCTGAATTCGTGGCGCTACGCGGTGGCATTTGCTAAATTGTCAGTTTCCGCTGTCGGAACCAAATTGCCGAGGGAACAGCCCCATGCGCATGTTGCACGCCTCCTCTCTCCACACTCACACTTGCCGCTCACTCACTGTGGCTGGGGTGAGAGGGGCCCCGTCAGCCCAGCATAGGCAGGCCACAATTTACCGCTAACAGCCTCAACGAAAGCGAGTTGCCAAGTTGCAAGTTTCACGTTGCACGTTGCACGTTGCAAGCGGCAGCTGCCACAATTTGTGGTGCCTCTCGGCCGTATATGTTTGCTTATAAAGTAATTTGCTAAAAAATGCGTTTACAGTTTTGGGTCTATCTCTCTCTCTCATACTCCCTCCCTCCCTCTCTCCTTCTCTCTTTTGGCTATTAGCAACTGCCAGTTGTCGTAACTGTAACTGGCCTAGCTTGCCACACACTCGCTGCAATTAGGCCCAAATACGAATTTATCTCCGCCGAGTTGCCATCATCATAAAGATTAATTCAATTTGCCACTTAACACACATAGAGAAAGATAGAGAACTTATGAAGTCTCAGCTGCATTCGTCCTCCAATTAGATGGAAAGCAGAGGAATACTTGGAAAATTTCTCACTGCCACAATTCAACTCAAATGAGGTTCATTTGCAGCTGCCAATTGTAATTGCCACATTGAGCCATTGCCACGCCTACCAGCTACCCTACAAATGGGCGGCAGTCTCTGACAGCTTTTATGAACCCGCGTTTAGCTTTAAAAAGCTGGGAGGAGTACATTTTTGCTGAAGAATTGACGAACTAAGTATAGTTCCAGGGGTGAGAATTTTTATGGAGAATTGTCTTGAGTTTATAGAGTTCTTAAAGTGAGAATTGTGGTCACTTTAAAATTATTTTTTATATCAATGTTCTTCTTTTTAGATATACTTAAAAGTTGTTAACATTTGTTGGATTTTTCTCAGTGTATGGCATTTTGATTGAATTTAGAAATATAAATGAGGATATTTGAAACTGTTTTTTTTTATCAATCTTCTTTTTGAATATATTTCGAACTCTAAAAAAAAAAATAAATTAAAAATAATAGGAAAATATGCTACTTAGATTTTTTCTCAGTGTAAGCATCTTAGCAAAAAATATTCCCTCTAGATTTCAAATCAGAGCAAACAAACATAATTTAAGCAATATATTTCCAATTATATTTCTCAATTATTCTCATTAAGCAACGAATCCTTCATTCTATAGGGTATCTCATAAGTCCAGCTATTAACTTGAAGAAACCCCCACTTAACTTGTTATTATTGGCTATTAGATGGCCAACTGCTGGCCACTACCTGACTTGGCTTGTCTTGGCCTGGTCTGGACTGTTGTGGCCTCAACGTGGCATTACCATTTTGGTGTGAAAGTGTTGCTGTCTGCAACGTGTTGCATTTGCCATATTTGCAATTAAAGGCAGCAACTGTTGCTTCCACATCCAACCCAACCCCCCCTCCCCCCTCATCAACCTCTTCAGGCCGTATAATTGCATTTCTCTGAATATAATGTCAGCCGGTTGTGTTGCCTTTTTGCGCTTAATTGGCAATAAAGTTGTAGTCTGTGTTTAAAAATCAAAAGCTGACATTAGCAAGAAACATAGAGTTGCAGAGAGAGACAGAGAAACAGAAAGAGAGCGAGAGAGAGAGAGAGCGAGTGAGAAAATCACTGAGAATGGAATGCTATTAGAACTTGTCGCTAATCATTTATCAAAAGATCGACAAACAGCAACAACAATTTCCAAGCTGACACATTTTCATGGCCAGCATAGTAAGGGAGAGAGGCGAAGTGAAGCGGGCGGGGTAACGATGACACACATAATCAGCCATATATTGGGCTTGCCTCTTGGCCATGTAATGCGATATGGCCGAAACGAAACGGGACGAGACGAGACGAGACGCAGTTACCAACATTAATCAAACGCCGTTTTGAGCGTGTCCAAATTGTGATGGAGGTTAAGGTTCCACTGACAGATGCCACAGCACTATATATTACCAACGAGAGGGGTAGATACCAGAAGAGAGGGGGGGGCAGCATTAAAGTATTGGCCAAGTATTGAAGAAGGCAACCTTTGAACTTGCGACCCAATTGCTAATTACGAGCACGCAAAGGGGCATCAAAACGATGAAGAATTCTCTCAGAATTCTCTATCAAAGGGAAAGCTGGTTGGAAGCGCCACAAAAGCTTTGCCACTTGGTGGCAAACAAAAAACAGGCAACACTTTTGTGTTGCGCATACTGACCAAGTGACCGGCGTGCCACGTTATGCGGCAGACAGAATTTATGGCATGCACTTACATACGTGTGTCTGTTGCATGTGCAAAGCTCCTTTTGTTGTTACCACATGCGGCAGGCTATATATTATATTCTTTCCCTCTCTCGCTCTGACTCTCTTTTGGTCATTTGCGATTTGCGTTGAATTAGCAGCACCAAAAATGGTCTGTGGGCGTCTGCCTTGCCACAGACTCAGGACTCAGACTGCAGTCTGCGGCTAATGCTGTTGCCGCAGCTGCATGCCCAAATGTGGCAACAGCAGCCTTAAGGCATACAGTATCCCCAACTTCATCTCACTCGCTGCTAGCTGTGGACCCACACCTGCAAATTGACATTATTATTTGGCCAATGGCCGTTTTGGCCACGTTAGTTGCGTGTGTCTGTTGCTTGTGACTTGTCGAGTGCATCATGATTTATAATTGTTCAACTGGGTCTCTGGGTACACATTCCACACACAACATTCCCCCCTAACCACTCTTTCAATTCATTTCTATTTTGTCTTTTCTATTCTCTATTTTGGTTTCTTTTTTCTCTCTCTTTCAGCACGCATCTTGATAGTGTGCGTATTTTATGGCCCAGGTCAGGCCGTCATCGGCCATGGCCATCGCTTGCAACGTAACATACAACAAACCAAGTTGTTGAAACAGCATTTGTCTCGCGTTAGTTTTTGCCACTTATCTTGGAATCCCCCTTTCTCTCTTTGTCTACTTGGTTGCGTTGATGATGGAAGTTCTTGTATGTATTAAGTATATCTCTGTTTTGGGACGCTTCGGTAACCATCTGCCGGCCACGTTAATAACCGTTTTGGCCATGCCGAGCAGCATTGTTAACAGCATTGCTCTTGGTGATCTGCTGCGCTTTTAATTGCCGTCCAGGCGACATTTTAATTGAAATTCTACAGAAAAGTTGCAATTTTCCAAGCGACTAACACTAAACAACACGATAAAGGCAGTGCAATATAATTGTGTTGTGTGCAAAAGTCCAATGAAATTTCTAAGAGGAGAGAAAGAAAAACACTATTTATCCATTTAAAGACTGCAGTGCAGAATGTAAATGAAATTTCAAAAGCAAATTCATTTCTTAATAGATATAAGAACTCACTTAGCCTACAATCTTATCAAACTCGTCAAAAACTAAGTATTGCTTTCAGATATATATATAAAATTTTTATAATATAAATATATAAATCTATAATATATTATATATTTTTTAATTTTATGTTTTTAATTTTGAAAGTGAAAAAGATATCTTCATATATACGCAGCAATGTCATGCCGCCTCAGCTACCCTGTTGTCTAGTGTAACTAACATATTTTTGGCTAAGAGGCAGAAATGAGGCAGCAAATGAAGGAAACCACATTTTGCGCATTACGCGCCAATCCCATTCCCACCCAACTGGCAGCCCATAAACTCAATTCAAACGCAATTCTATTTCAATGCAGATCAAAGGCAGACAGTCAGCCAAAAGCGGCCCAAAGTAATCTGGGTCCAAATGCAATTCAATCCCAATTCACAATTCCCAATTTCAATCCCGATTTTAAGATCACTTCGTGTGGAGTGGAGTGGCGTCGAGTGGCATAGAGTGCAGTCTGTGCTTTCCCTGCGCGTGCCCTTGCCCAAACCCGTAAAGAAAAGCGAAACCATTTGGATTGCACAAATTATTTGCTTCCTGGATCTGCACAGAAACCGAGACAGACATATAAACAGAGAGAGAGAGAGAGAGAGAGAGAGAGAGAGAGAGAGAGAGAGAGAGAGAGATAGGGGAGAGAGATTTTTGTGGCTAAAGCAAATTGCAGTTCGCTTGATACGACCGCCAGGCATGTTGTTGTTTTTGTTGTTGCTGTTCCTGAATGTGGATGTGGATGTGGATCTGGAGCTGTAGTTTGTCTGGTTGTTTAATTTGGCCTGGCATTCGGCTTGGATATGCATCTTGGGCATCTCTTTTCAATTACCGGCGGGAGCTACTCTTTTTCCACTTCATCTGCTTGTTCTTCTCCTATTTCTAGTGCTTTATCTACTTGAAGTTGGTATGCATTTGCGGTTGGAGTTGGAGTTACCCTTTTCCCATTGGCCATCTGGTAATTTGGCCATCAAACGCATGCGTGGTTTGATAAACAGCCCCCCCGGCCTGGCAATCTACTACCCTCCTCACCCCTCGCTTACATACATACACAGTTACAGTTAGAACTGTGCTCGTGACATGGACTTGGGCAGTATATGCTATATGTAGTGGAGAAATTCAAAAGACTTAGGCAACGAACTCGCAGCTCGCAACTCGCTGGAATCAAAAGACTGAAGCAACAAACTTGTATCGCATCCGCTGCTGGTCGTAAAATTTGAGCATATTGATTTTCATTAGCGTTTGCTCCAGTTGACTGCACACATTTTACAGTTGCGCCATAAAGTATGCGCCGCCATTCAATAAATTAATTGAATCACATTTTTGTCACTGATTTTATCGCATGCAATTCAAGTTCCTTTGGCCAACATGGTCTGCATGGTCAAAGCGCG
Source organism: Drosophila quadrilineata (assembly GCA_018150725.1). Classification (NCBI taxonomy): domain Eukaryota; kingdom Metazoa; phylum Arthropoda; class Insecta; order Diptera; family Drosophilidae; genus Drosophila; species Drosophila quadrilineata. The sequence goes on from JAECWN010000407.1 coordinate 6,446,240, forward strand.
TTCATTAACTGAGCCGATAAGATAATCTAGTATGAACACTGACTGCACTCACTGTACAACAAACTGCGAGAATGTATCTATGTATGTATGTATGATGATGTGCTGAATAGCAATTGGAGCTACATTTTGGCCGGGGCCTTAATTAAAGACGCCACAAGCCGACAAAGTGAAAGAATGAAAGAAAAGGCAAAAAGCAATAACAGAAATACTTAAAAATATAGAAATATGAGGAAAGAAAAGAACAAACAAACATACATATGACATTAAGTGTTTTATGAGTGCTGTATTATATAGTCTACTCCCCCTCCTCCAACGGCTCCCTCTCATCCATTACTACAACTGTTGGCCTGTTATTATTGTCATTAAATGTGCTTGCCACAGACAATAATGAGCACATTTTTATAGCCAGCTGCCCCGTAGGGTCAGCATTCTACCAGCCCGTTTCAGATCTAGCACATCTCGCACAACCAACAACCAACAACCAACACCCAACACACACACACTCGCACACCTTGAGTTTAGAGTGTGTCGACACTTGAGGTTTCACTCTTTTACAGATTGATTTAAGCTTTCTTTCTGCAGTTTTATTATTGTTGCCGTTTGCCATCTAATGGTCATTCTCTAGATTTCTCTACACACTTCCCACTCTCCAACATGCAATCCACTTCAGTTTCTCTGCACTTGTCTCTAGAGCTATCGATTTATACTTGACTCGAGTTGATTTGCAGCTGCCCGTACCGCATTGTTGTTATTACAGGGTATGGCCTAGTCGTTGGTCATTCATTGTCTATGCTATCAACATTTTTGCCGGCATTTATTTAGTTTTCAGTTTTTGCAGTGTCATTGACTTTGAAGCTGACGACGACGCCGACGGATGAAGCTGACGTCGCTCGTTGCGTGCGTAAATTGCTGTGGCGCTGCCTGCTGATGACGACAGCCAAACAACAACAACAACAGCAGCAGCAACAACACGCACCAACAATTTAGACGTGGCAGGGTATCTCTGTCTCTGTCTGTCTGTCTGTTGCTGTGTGTTTTGGGCGCTTGTGTTAATTGAAAATAAAAACTGAGCTTCCGTTTCTTCAGCTGCCACAATTGTTTGGACGTCTACTTGCTCTGCATATCAAAAGCAACTGCCACACGGTCACTGACATGCCACAAACGCACAACCAGCAACAACAAGAATAGCAAACAATGCAAAATTAATTCTAATGAATTCTCAATTTTCATTTTTTAACATTTTTTTTTTTGTTTGATTTGCAAGAGTTGCCCAAAAAGTTTTCTTTGTTTGCCCTTTTTAGCCGGCTTGCAACAACGTGTTGTATGCGGCAAGTCCACATCACGCACATATATTTGTATATATTGTATGTGTCGACAGGCAATCAATGCAAGCCACAACCTCGTGGAGAGACCATCATCAATCTAAGGCAGCTGAATTTGGCATGCGCTCCATCAATGCCCACACGCTCCACCAACTGTTCAGTACTTCTATTCAGTAAGAGCGGCAGCAACAACAACAGCAGGAGAAGAAGTCAAAAGGTAGAAGAACACCATGTGTAACAAGATGGAGTAAAAAGAAATGGTAGTTCGATATGCCCAACAACAGAAATCCCAGCACTCATTTATATAAATTATTCTAGAATAACTATCTGGGATCTTCAGCTAAACAGATGAAGACGAAAATTTGAGGAAGATCATATCTAACAAGAACTAATATAAGAACTGATGGTTCGATATGCCCAACAACAGAAATCCCAGCACTCATTTATATAAATTATTCTAGAATAACTATCTGGGATCTTCAGCTCAACAGATGAATTCGAAAATTTGATATTCTATAGAAAAAGCTATGTAGAGTCTGCCAGTTATGCAAGGGAAGTCAAAACATAGAAGAACGACAGCACAAACGATCAAATTGTGGTTGAGTCTGCCCAACATCAAAACTCCTGGCACTTTTTGTTCTAAATCTACTACTAAATATACTCTTCCATTACTTATAATTTAAGCCTTTTGTCAAGGCTGTTTTTATATATTACACAATTCTCTCTCAACACACAAACACAATACACCATTTTCGCCACTGGTACGTGGCATAACAAAAAAGAAGAAGAGCAGGAACTAGAAAGAGATCGAGCGTAGTAGAGCCGACAGAACAAAGTAGACAACAAATAAATATGATTAATTTGCCACATGCAGTTAGACGTGCAATTTATCATGTAGACGGCAAAATGCAAAGTCTACACAACTCACAATATCCCCCTTTTCTGAATACTCCACCTCTCCCCTCTCTCTATCATATATATACGTATGATATGTATGTTTCTCTGTGAAGTGTTTGCCATGTTTATTCTAAAGTTGTGTAGCCACATCTCCCGTTGCGGGTCAGTGCGTCTAATAGATTAAATAAATTTCGCATAAATTATGCAATTGTGGCGAGCCATATTTTAAGTCAAGTTGACGCTGCGGGCGCCTTTTTTACGCACCACCATCACCACCACCACCGCCTCCTGCCACCCCTCCATACTCGTGCACCATCTCTTTTCCTGTAAGTGTGTTGATCCTGTTCTGACTCAAAAGAACGCCGTTATTTGCCTCCATGCAGCGTCGGCTGCGTTTCAAGCCGCTGCTGCTTCTGCTGCTGATGCTCTACGCACTGTTTGGTAATTAAAAACCCAACGGAGCCGCTTGGCCACTTCGACACTCCAGGACAGGCTGGACAGCTGCAGCTAACGGTATGCGGCAGCTTTGCTTAGTTGCCTCGCGTAGGTTGCACACACACACACAGGATTAGCTAAGCTTCAGGTTTTCTTCTGCTTGTTCTTCTACTTCTCTGCGTTTTTGCATAAAATTTACATAATATTTGCTCCAGTTTCCGTGCTTTCACACGCAGCCAATACCAAATAGAAGAAGCCGAAGAAGAAGAAATATCAACTCTCTTGGATATTCAAGTTAATGGGGGAACTATCAGTGCAGACCTCATAAATATGCTGGCAAAGACGAGCCCTTGTGCGCTGAACTCGACTTGACAATTTGTTAGTCAATTTCGCGTTAAGGCATAAACCGCGCAACCAGCCAAGAATAAGAAACAGCAGAGAATTTAGTTCAATAAATGCCACAAACCAACGACAAACAATAGTACAGTGCATACGCATTATGGCGAACAGAATTTAAGTACTCAAAAACTTTTAAATTCCATTCTTTTGAGTCTAATTGATTCTAAGACTCAAACCTTTTTTTCATTTGAAGTGTTACTGATAAGTATTTCACGAGATATGGTGTGTACAATGTGTACAATATTCGTTTTTTTCTCACAATTACAGCTCATTTTCGATTTCAAATTACCATAACTTTGCCAAAAATCAACCGATTTTGAAAAATTTTGCAGTTCTGTCAATGGTTTTGATCATATTTTGAAACTGCATTAAAAGTTTCTTCATTTTGGCAGTTTTAAATTTTTGACTTTTTTTGCCAGTTTTTCCATACTTACCCCTTGACAAAATCATCAAAAATCTAAAAAATTAAAATCCTGATATTTTGACTCCAATCGATTCTGGGACTCAAAACAAACATTCTGCTCTTTATTTGATGAGCATTTTACGAGATGTGGCCAAAAATGTGACAGAAAGTGTCCCAAAATGGCAATTTTTGAATAGACGACCTCCTCATAACTTTGAATTGCCGTAACTCGGTCAAAAATTATCCGATTTTGATGAAATTTGAAGTTTTGGAAATGGTTTTGATATCAGTTTAAAACTGCATCAAAATTTTTGTAAAATTCTCCGTTTTTAATTTTTCGACTTTTTTTTACCCATTTTGCATAACAAACCCCTTGACAAAATCATCAAAAATGAAAAAAAAATTTTGACCCCAACTTATTGACTGCGATTGATTCTAGGACTCGTAACTAGCATTCTTCTTTTTATTTGAGGTGTTTCTGATGAGTATTTTCCGAGATATGGCCAAAACTGTGCCAAAAAGTGTACCAAAATAACAATTTTTGAATAATCGACCTCCTCATAACTTTGAAGTGTCATAACTCGGCCAAAAATCATCCGATTTTGATGAAATTTGAAGTTTTTGAAATGGTTTTGATATCAGTTTAAAACTGCATCAAAATTTTTGTAAAATTCTCCGTTTATAATTTTTCAACTTTTTTACCCATTTTCCATACTTACCCCTTGACAAAATCATCAAAAATCGAAAAAAAATTTACCCCAATTTTTTGACTGCGATCGATTCTAGGACTCATAACTAGCATTTTGCTTTTTATTTGAGGTGTTTCTGATGAGTATTTTCCGAGATATGGCCAAAACTGTGCCAAAAAGTGTCCCAAAATGGCAATTTTTGAATAATCGACCTCCTCATAACTTTGAAGTGTCATAACTCGGCCAAAAATCATCCGATTTTGATGAAATTTGAAGTTTTTGAAATGGTTTTGATATCAGTTTAAAACTGCATCAAAATTTTTGTAAAATTCTCCGTTTATAATTTTTCAACTTTTTTACCCATTTTCCATACTTACCCCTTGACAAAATCATCAAAAATCGAAAAAAATTTACCCCAATTTTTTGACTGCGATCGATTCTAGGACTCATAACTAGCATTTTGCTTTTTATTTGAGGTGTTTCTGATGAGTATTTTCCGAGATATGGCCAAAACTGTGCCAAAAAGTGTCCCAAAATGGCAATTTTTGAATAATCGACCTCCTCATAACTTTGAATTGTCATAACTCGGCCAAAAATCATCCGATTTTCATGAAATTTGCAGTTTTGGAAATGGTTTTGATATCAGTTTAAAACTGCATCAAATTTGTTTGAAAATTCTCCGTTTATAATTTTTCAACTTTTCTTACCCATTTTGCATACAAACCCCTTGACAAAATCATCAAAAATCAAAAAAATTTTTACCCCAATTTTTTGACTGCGATCGATTCTAGGACTCATAACTAGCATTTTGCTTTTTATTTGAGGTGTTTCTGATGAGTATTTTCCGAGATATGGCCAAAAATGTGTCAAAAAATGTCCAAAATGGCAATTTTTGAATAATCGACCTCCTCATAACTTTGAAGTGTCATAACTCGGCCAAAAATCATCCGATTTTGATGAAATTTGAAGTTTTTGAAATGGTTTTGATATCAGTTTAAAACTGCATCAAAATTTTTGTAAAATTCTCCGTTTATAATTTTTCAACTTTTTTACCCATTTTCCATACTTACCCCTTGACAAAATCATCAAAAATCGAAAAAAAATTTACCCCAATTCTTTGACTGCGATCGATTCTAGGACTCATAACTAGCATTTTGCTTTTTATTTGAGGTGTTTCTGATGAGTATTTTCCGAGATATGGCCAAAACTGTGCCAAAAAGTGTCCCAAAATGGCAATTTTTGAATAATCGACCTCCTCATAACTTTGAAGTGTCATAACTCGGCCAAAAATCATCCGATTTTGATGAAATTTGAAGTTTTTGAAATGGTTTTGATATCAGTTTAAAACTGCATCAAAATTTTTGTAAAATTCTCCGTTTATAATTTTTCAACTTTTTTACCCATTTTCCATACTTACCCCTTGACAAAATCATCAAAAATCGAAAAAAATTTTACCCCAATTTTTTGACTGCGATCGATTCTAGGACTCATAACTAGCATTTTGCTTTTTATTTGAGGTGTTTCTGATGAGTATTTTCCGAGATATGGCCAAAACTGTGCCAAAAAGTGTCCCAAAATGGCAATTTTTGAATAATCGACCTCCTCATAACTTTGAAGTGTCATAACTCGGCCAAAAATCATCCGATTTTGATGAAATTTGAAGTTTTTGAAATGGTTTTGATATCAGTTTAAAACTGCATCAAATTTTTTGTAAAATTCTCCGTTTATAATTTTTCAACTTTTTTACCCATTTTCCATACTTACCCCTTGACAAAATCATCAAAAATCGAAAAAATTTTACCCCAATTTTTTGACTGCGATCGATTCTAGGACTCATAACTAGCATTTTGCTTTTTATTTGAGGTGTTTCTGATGAGTATTTTCCGAGATATGGCCAAAACTGTGCCAAAAAGTGTCCCAAAATGGCAATTTTTGAATAATCGACCTCCTCATAACTTTGAAGTGTCATAACTCGGCCAAAAATCATCCGATTTTGATGAAATTTGAAGTTTTTGAAATGGTTTTGATATCAGTTTAAAACTGCATCAAAATTTTTGTAAAATTCTCCGTTTATAATTTTTCAACTTTTTTACCCATTTTCCATACAAACCCCTTGACAAAATCATCAAAAATCGAAAAAAAATTTACCCCAATTTTTTGACTGCGATCGATTCTAGGACTCATAACTAGCATTTTGCTTTTTATTTGAGGTGTTTCTGATGAGTATTTTCCGAGATATGGCCAAAACTGTGCCAAAAAGTGTCCCAAAATGGCAATTTTTGAATAATCGACCTCCTCATAACTTTGAAGTGTCATAACTCGGCCAAAAATCATCCGATTTTGATGAAATTTGAAGTTTTTGAAATGGTTTTGATATCAGTTTAAAACTGCATCAAAATTTTTGTAAAATTCTCCGTTTATAATTTTTCAACTTTTTTACCCATTTTCCATACTTACCCCTTGACAAAATCATCAAAAATCGAAAAAAATTTTACCCCAATTTTTTGACTGCGATCGATTCTAGGACTCATAACTAGCATTTTGCTTTTTATTTGAGGTGTTTCTGATGAGTATTTTCCGAGATATGGCCAAAACTGTGCCAAAAAGTGTCCCAAAATGGCAATTTTTGAATAATCGACCTCCTCATAACTTTGAAGTGTCATAACTCGGCCAAAAATCATCCGATTTTGATGAAATTTGAAGTTTTTGAAATGGTTTTGATATCAGTTTAAAACTGCATCAAAATTTTTGTAAAATTCTCCGTTTATAATTTTTCAACTTTTTTACCCATTTTCCATACAAACCCCTTGACAAAATCATCAAAAATCGAAAAAAAAATTTACCCCAATTTTTTGACTGCGATCGATTCTAGGACTCATAACTAGCATTTTGCTTTTTATTTGAGGTGTTTCTGATGAGTATTTTCCGAGATATGGCCAAAACTGTGCCAAAAAGTGTCCCAAAATGGCAATTTTTGAATAATCGACCTCCTCATAACTTTGAAGTGTCATAACTCGGCCAAAAATCATCCGATTTTGATGAAATTTGAAGTTTTTGAAATGGTTTTGATATCAGTTTAAAACTGCATCAAAATTTTTGTAAAATTCTCCGATTTTAATTTTTCAACTTTTTTGACCCATTTTCCATACTTACCCCTTGACAAAATCATCAAAAATCGAAAAAAATTTTACCCCAATTTTTTGACTGCGATCGATTCTAGGACTCATAACTAGCATTTTGCTTTTTATTTGAGGTGTTTGTGATGAGTATTTTCCGAGATATGGCCAAAACTGTACCAAAAAGTGTCCCAAAATGGCAATTTTTGAATAATCGACCTCCTCATAACTTTGAAGTGTCATAACTCGGCCAAAAATCATCCGATTTTGATGAAATTTGAAGTTTTTGAAATGGTTTTGATATCAGTTTAAAACTGCATCAAAATTTTTGTAAAATTCTCCGTTTATAATTTTTCAACTTTTTTACCCATTTTCCATACTTACCCCTTGACAAAATCATCAAAAATCGAAAAAAAATTTACCCCAATTCTTTGACTGCGATCGATTCTAGGACTCATAACTAGCATTTTGCTTTTTATTTGAGGTGTTTCTGATGAGTATTTTCCGAGATATGGCCAAAACTGTGCCAAAAAGTGTCCCAAAATGGCAATTTTTGAATAATCGACCTCCTCATAACTTTGAAGTGTCATAACTCGGCCAAAAATCATCCGATTTTGATGAAATTTGAAGTTTTTGAAATGGTTTTGATATCAGTTTAAAACTGCATCAAAATTTTTGTAAAATTCTCCGTTTATAATTTTTCAACTTTTTTACCCATTTTCCATACTTACCCCTTGACAAAATCATCAAAAATCGAAAAAAATTTTACCCCAATTTTTTTGACTGCGATCGATTCTAGGACTCATAACTAGCATTTTGCTTTTTATTTGAGGTGTTTCTGATGAGTATTTTCCGAGATATGGCCAAAACTGTGCCAAAAAGTGTCCCAAAATGGCAATTTTTGAATAATCGACCTCCTCATAACTTTGAAGTGTCATAACTCGGCCAAAAATCATCCGATTTTGATGAAATTTGAAGTTTTTGAAATGGTTTTGATATCAGTTTAAAACTGCATCAAATTTTTTGTAAAATTCTCCGTTTATAATTTTTCAACTTTTTTACCCATTTTCCATACTTACCCCTTGACAAAATCATCAAAAATCGAAAAAAATTTTACCCCAATTTTTTGACTGCGATCGATTCTAGGACTCATAACTAGCATTTTGCTTTTTATTTGAGGTGTTTCTGATGAGTATTTTCCGAGATATGGCCAAAACTGTGCCAAAAAGTGTCCCAAAATGGCAATTTTTGAATAATCGACCTCCTCATAACTTTGAAGTGTCATAACTCGGCCAAAAATCATCCGATTTTGATGAAATTTGAAGTTTTTGAAATGGTTTTGATATCAGTTTAAAACTGCATCAAAATTTTTGTAAAATTCTCCGTTTATAATTTTTCAACTTTTTTACCCATTTTCCATACAAACCCCTTGACAAAATCATCAAAAATCGAAAAAAAAAATTTACCCCAATTTTTTGACTGCGATCGATTCTAGGACTCATAACTAGCATTTTGCTTTTTATTTGAGGTGTTTCTGATGAGTATTTTCCGAGATATGGCCAAAACTGTGCCAAAAAGTGTCCCAAAATGGCAATTTTTGAATAATCGACCTCCTCATAACTTTGAAGTGTCATAACTCGGCCAAAAATCATCCGATTTTGATGAAATTTGAAGTTTTTGAAATGGTTTTGATATCAGTTTAAAACTGCATCAAATTTTTTGTAAAATTCTCCGTTTATAATTTTTCAACTTTTTTACCCATTTTCCATACTTACCCCTTGACAAAATCATCAAAAATCGAAAAAAATTTTACCCCAATTTTTTGACTGCGATCGATTCTAGGACTCATAACTAGCATTTTGCTTTTTATTTGAGGTGTTTCTGATGAGTATTTTCCGAGATATGGCCAAAACTGTGCCAAAAAGTGTCCCAAAATGGCAATTTTTGAATAATCGACCTCCTCATAACTTTGAAGTGTCATAACTCGGCCAAAAATCATCCGATTTTGATGAAATTTGAAGTTTTTGAAATGGTTTTGATATCAGTTTAAAACTGCATCAAAATTTTTGTAAAATTCTCCGTTTATAATTTTTCAACTTTTTTACCCATTTTCCATACAAACCCCTTGACAAAATCATCAAAAATCGAAAAAAAAATTTACCCCAATTTTTTGACTGCGATCGATTCTAGGACTCATAACTAGCATTTTGCTTTTTATTTGAGGTGTTTCTGATGAGTATTTTCCGAGATATGGCCAAAACTGTGCCAAAAAGTGTCCCAAAATGGCAATTTTTGAATAATCGACCTCCTCATAACTTTGAAGTGTCATAACTCGGCCAAAAATCATCCGATTTTGATGAAATTTGAAGTTTTTGAAATGGTTTTGATATCAGTTTAAAACTGCATCAAATTTTTTGTAAAATTCTCCGTTTATAATTTTTCAACTTTTTTACCCATTTTCCATACTTACCCCTTGACAAAATCATCAAAAATCGAAAAAAAATTTACCCCAATTTTTTTACTGCGATCGATTCTAGGACTCATAACTAGCATTTTGCTTTTTATTTGAGGTGTTTCTGATGAGTATTTTCCGAGATATGGCCAAAACTGTGCCAAAAAGTGTCCCAAAATGGCAATTTTTGAATAATCGACCTCCTCATAACTTTGAAGTGTCATAACTCGGCCAAAAATCATCCGATTTTGATGAAATTTGAAGTTTTTGAAATGGTTTTGATATCAGTTTAAAACTGCATCAAAATTTTTGTAAAATTCTCCGTTTATAATTTTTCAACTTTTTTACCCATTTTCCATACAAACCCCTTGACAAAATCATCAAAAATCGAAAAAAAAAAATTTACCCCAATTTTTTGACTGCGATCGATTCTAGGACTCATAACTAGCATTTTGCTTTTTATTTGAGGTGTTTCTGATGAGTATTTTCCGAGATATGGCCAAAACTGTGCCAAAAAGTGTCCCAAAATGGCAATTTTTGAATAATCGACCTCCTCATAACTTTGAAGTGTCATAACTCGGCCAAAAATCATCCGATTTTAATGAAATTTGAAGTTTTTGAAATGGTTTTGATATCAGTTTAAAACTGCATCAAAATTTTTGTAAAATTCTCCGATTTTAATTTTTCAACTTTTTTGACCCATTTTCCTTGACAAAATCATCAAAAATCGAAAAAAATTTTACCCCAATTTTTTGACTGCGATCGATTCTAGGACTCATAACTAGCATTTTGCTTTTTATTTGAGGTGTTTGTGATGAGTATTTTCCGAGATATGGCCAAAACTGTACCAAAAAGTGTCCCAAAATGGCAATTTTTGAATAATCGATCTCCTCATAACTTTGAAGTGTCATAACTCGGCCAAAAATCATCCGATTTTGATGAAATTTGAAGTTTTTGAAATGGTTTTGATATCAGTTTAAAACTGCATCAAAATTTTTGTGAAATTCTCCGTTTATAATTTTTCAACTTTTTTACCCATTTTCTCCATACTTACCCCTTGACAAAATCATCAAAAATCGAAAAAATTTTACCCCAATTTTTTGACTGCGATCGATTCTAGGACTCATAACTAGCATTTTGCTTTTTATTTGAGGTGTTTCTGATGAGTATTTTCCGAGATATGGCCAAAACTGTGCCAAAAAGTGTCCCAAAATGGCAATTTTTGAATAGTCGACCTCCCCATAACTTTGAATTGCAAGAACTCGCTCAAAAATTATCCGATTTTGATGAAATTTGAATTGAATTGATTAGTGCAATTAGGTGTTAACTGGACAGATCTTTTTAAAAAACTCTTTTTAATTTTAGACTACCTTAATATTCATGTATCGGAAATATATATATTTTTTAAGTAGAAAAATCTTTTTCCACACAAATCGACTAGGCAAAAGAGTAGAAAAAGAATTCTTCCAGAAAGACAAACCTCTACAATCGCTTAAGGATAATATGGAGCATCTTAGGCCGTGAAATGTGGCAGATACTCGTGTTGATGTGTGTGTTTGTGTGTGTGTGTATGTGTTGCATGGACTCTTCGCTGTTCTGTTGCACACTAAACAATGGCTAACCAATTGGCAAGGAAAAGCGCTGAGAGCGCAGCGAACGCACGACTGTGGCTAATTTGAATGCTGTTATATCATTTTGGCATAGCTTTGGTCTGGCTTAAATAGCTTGTGGCACAACTAAACCACATTTCTGCCATGTTGCCAGTACAAGTCGATGCATTTCCCCCAGTTACAGTTGCAGTTGCAGTAGTTTGTAGCTGAAGACTAATACAATTAGTCTTGTGTAATACGCATGGCTTTTCCTTTTGCTTTTGCTTTATTTTCTTGCCTCTTTTTCTCTAGAGGAGTGCCAAACCCGTTAAGTAACTACATATGTATGTGTTTGTGTGTGTGTCTGTACAGTTAGTTAGTTTTTGGCTTGGCCAAGAGCTGCATGCGGCAGCTACGCAACAGAAATTCGCGACACATGGAAAAATGTCATGGGAGCGCGAATTGATTGTGTGAATGTGTGTGTGTGTCTGTGTGTGTTGGCCTAAAGTTTAAAGCCTTTTAGGCTCAGTATGTCAGCTTTTGTGGCCAAAATGATGGTCAGCATAACGGCACAACTCTTGGCCAATTTTATTTATTTACTTTTATTTTAGTTCAAATTATTTTATTTTATCTTTGATTAACTTTATTTTTCATTCAATTGATTTGTTTTTTAATAATTTTGATTTTCATATCTTAAATAGAAATATATTCGCATTTATTTATGGCTAGTTTAATGCTTGTTGGCCAATTAAAGCCGAGTAAGTTGTCCTTGTCCAACTGTCCGCTTCACTGCCTTCCTCGATAGACATCCCATCGGATTGTAATTCAATAAAATGCCAGCAAAAAAGAAAAGCAAAAAAGCAAAAGTTACAAACGCAGATCTGGAATCGAAGGTAGACAAGGAGAGTGGAAGTGGAACTACACGAAGACTGATCAGGGGCAGGCATGCCGAGATGCGGAGACCCTTAAAGCGAGCCGACGCCTTTCGATTTGCTCGTTGGCCGCTTATCGCGGCCTTTTAATCTGCCAAATGCCGACGCGGTCTCTGCTGCTTTTAGCCTTTTTCTAGCCAACTCGCAGTGGGAGGGAAATAGAAGCGCGGGCAGCGGCATCAGCAGCAGCAGCAGCTAGAAAGCAACAGCCCAGCCCAAAAGGCAAAGGCAAACTTAACCCATTGAGTGCATAAATGTTGGTTGATTGACAGCTCCAGCTGTTAACGAACTGTTAATGTTAGCCATATGTTGGCTAACAGCATGTTAAGTTTACATTGTAAACTCAAACATTTTCGCATATAAAATATATTTATTCTGCCACATAAATCTAACTGAGAAAACTCTGAGCTTTGGGTCAACAATGGGTTAAGAGTTCAGAGGGGAGGCCCGACAACGTTTGCAAAAAGCGAAGAGAGTAACAAAGAAATATAGGTATAGTCTACTCCTGGACAGACTCCATGCCAATCGCAGCTCGATTTTATTAGCTTAGCAGAAGGCATTGATTGTTGTTGTTATTCCTGTTGTTGTTGTTGTTGTTGTTGTTGTTTCGGGCGGCTGCTCTTGTCTAGACGGGCAATTTTTCACACACATACACAACAGACAACAGACCCATGTGTGTGTGTGTGTGTGTGTGTGGTGGACTTGCTCTAAAATTGGCATTTTTCACACACATAAGGCAAAAATGTAAAGCGTCCATCGTTGGCTTCGTTGGCCCGCGTCTGCTAACATCTCAGCTGCAACTTCAGTTTGTTGCAAGCAGCTCTTAGATTGTGGCAGATGTGTGGGGCGGAGAGAGAGACAGAGAGAGAGAAGTAGAAGGCTGCACAGCAGGCCGAGACAGAGTCGTTGCAAGTCAAGCGGTTTATTTGCCTTGTGTGGCATCAGCTTCATCATCATCCTGCGTTGGCCTGCACTTGGACATGGGCACCGCAGTTGGAGTTGCAGTTGGACTTCAAGTCATAGTTTCTTCTTCTTCTTCTTTTATTTTTTGTTGTTGCAGTTGTTGTTGTTGTTGCTGTTGTGGAGAGTGGAAGTTGTGGGTCTGGCCGCTGGCATAATGTGGACGAGACTGGACAACGTTTGGCGCGCAATTTCTTTATTATTACGAGCATTTTCGTTTGTCCTTTTAGGCTGCCCCAATGGCAACTGTGGCAACTGTCGCTTGTCAAAGCGCACAGATCATTACTGTTGTTGTTGCTGTTGTTGCAACGCTTTGTTGCTAGTTTATGTTGTGTCTCTGCCGCTCTCAACACAACACAAGGCGATTGTCAATGTTTTGTCTTAATGCGACGACTGCAGCGATAGCCGCATAATATGCCTCATTGTTGCAACAGTTATTGTTGTTGTTGTTGTTATTGTTGCTGTGGATGCTGTGGCAGTTGTTGTTGCATGTTATTTAAATGGACGCTGTTTGGTTGCCAGAGATTTACAACTGTGCCGCACAGCGATATATTATGCCATGGCAAGTTCGTTGTCTAAGTCATTCGTTTTGTTCTCTTGATTCGTTCTGCCCATAAATTAAATGATGCATAAACACACACACACACACACGCATCTAGTTAAGATACACACACACACACACACAAGGTCGTCAGTCGCGTGTGCTGCTGTGGTTGTTGTTGGTGGTGCTCAGCCAACAATTAAACGAGTTAATCACAGTTCGATGATTTGTCAGTTTCCTTTTTGCCTTGCCTTGCAGCAGCAGCAACAGCAACAGCAGCAGCTGCAACATCAGCAGGGCGGCATGAAAGGGGGTGTGTGGCAGGGGTGTGTAGGCGTGGCTATGCGCTCAACTGTGAAGTTTAAGCAAGCAAGAAGCTGCATGCCAATGAGATCATCGTCATCAACATTATCCACATCAACAACCACAAACATCGTTGTCGGTTTTCATAATTTTTTGTGAGTTTGAAGCGAAACAAATACGAAACGAAAAATTCTCAGAAAATTAGCGTTAAGACAATAGCACAAAATGGCTAAAGCGAAACGTTTTGCCTAGCCAAACTTTTACTTTTTTTCTAATGCAGACAGACAACAACAACAACAACAACAACAGCAGCAGCAGCAGCAACTACAAAAAAAAAGGTTTCGCTTTGAATTCTGTTGCAGACACGCCCCACGCTGTGGCAGCCCCATAATTTAGCTTTCAGCTTTTGCTGCCACGGCAGCAGCGGTCGCTGTTGCTTTCAGTTTGCGCCCCACAGCAAATAAAGTTGCTCTTGAGACTGTCGCTTAGTTCTATGGGGCCTACAGCTCCCACTCGTTAAGATTTCCCTGGCTTTTCCTCTTTCTCTGTTTGTCTCTTGTGTCTCTATCTATCTGTCTTTCTCTCTGACTGTCTCTCTCTCTTTCTTTCATTCTCTCTCTCTTTCTATCTATCTCTCTCTCTCTCTGCGCATTTCTCTGTCTTACACTGCCTCTATCTCTTTTTATCTCCCTCTTTCTGGCCATCTATTTCTCTCAGTGTATTTTTGAGCCTTTTATTGTCTGTCTTTGTGTTAAATTATCGCCGTCTGCTGCTCATATAAAGATCTATACATCAGCATTTAAAATACACACATGTATTTTTTATACAAACATAAATTTTATATAATTTTTTTCTTCTCTTTTATTGTTGTTGCTGCATTTTGTTTTAGCCAACTCAATTGGGACCTGTTCGCCTACACGGCGCGAGTGTCACCAGTTTTTTTCTTTATCGCTTCATTTTTGCGCAATTTTTGCACTTGAGTGGAGTATCGTGTTTATAAATAACGCTGCTTGGCTTTTACTGCCACTATCCCTCTCCCTCTCTCTCACACACACACTTTTTTGTTTGCTATCTCTTTCAGGCACATGTGTACACAGGGACTTATATGAGAAACACTTACAAAGGCCAATGTCATGTGCTTATTGGGCGCTTGTTCTGCCACTGCCTACATACTTCTTCTTCTTCATTTTCTTATTCTCTTTTTTTGTCATATTTATTTTTTTTTGTTTATTTCTGCACTTACAATAAAGTAAGACAAGTTAGTAAATTCTTCAAGTCTGTAAGCTGAGCTGCCGCCTGATTGCCTTTTAATAAGCAGCAGCAACAACACCGCAAACACCGCAAACACCTCAACCACCACTCCCTTTCTCTCTCTCTATATACATATCTCCCTCTCTATCTATATGTGTTTTATGTTTACCTCATTTTGTTCTTCTCATATGTTTTTTTTTATGCTTCTCTGATATTATCTTGTGCTTCGCTTTATTTTAATGCCACACACTTGCCAATTACATACATACATACATACATAACTTAATTAAATTCAGCTATAGAATCTGCTAATGATCGAGGTTATATAATATAGTAACTTTAATAATAAAATAGCTAACTCTAACCGAAGGCCGCTTAATTAATTAAGTGCTTCTAATAATAATGTTTGCCTCAAACATACATATCTATGACTTCTATTCTATGCCATTAGCATAGCACTAAACATATTCATTACAACAGCGTCAAGTGTGAAGCGTAGTATTTCAACAAATGCAGTTGGCTTTTTTTTTTATTATGCCCATAAGTGTTTTTAGCTTTTTTATGTGTGTTTTTTTTTTTATTTCACTTGCAGCGTGTCGTGTTGCCCTTCCTGTGGCTTGTCTGTTGTTGTATATGAGTCTTGTGGCTGCCCCTTCCCCCCCCTTCCCACTTGCGCCTTTGGCTTTTGCCGCAACCTAATGACTAATGTGGTAAAGCTTTTGTTTTTATCTGAATATGCATGAATTTCTGAGTTGATTGTGGGTGGTACGGTAACTTATAAGGCAGTGCCTGAATCATGTTTTCAGCCCACACACACACACACAGCACAGTGGAGCTACTTTATTAGCCAAGTTCGTTGTCAGAGTCATTTGTTTCGCACACAGAAATCAGCGGCGAATATAACAATTAAATCGAAATTTTGCGTTTAAGGGCGAACACCCACAAATACAAAGCTCTCACACACATACACACTCACAAATTGATTGTTGACTTCAAATAGCCATAGCGAGAGCAACGCGCACTTCAAGCGAAAACGAGGTCAGTTTTGCGGCGAAAAAAGCCATTTTCGTGTTTCATTGCTCAGCGCAAAGCAAATGACATCATGGAGCAGCGCAGTTGGCTTATCTGTATGGGTATGTGTGTGAGAGAGTGCGACTGGAAGCTTAATTGCAGCTGTGTTAATGTGAGCTTTTTTTCGGTACTTGAGATTTCAATAATGATTGCAGAAATTTTTCACTTACCTTTTGCTTGGGCGAATCCACAAAATACGATTAATGCCAGGCATGCGGCATGCCACAATTGTTGTTGCGCTCCAAACATTTTCGCCGACACACACAAAATTTATATCTAATTAGTTGAAACGGAAAGACAAACGGCATTAATAATATTAGTAATAAGATTGCACAGCAACAAAGCACAGAAACAACGGCACAGGCTCTGCGTGTGTTTGTATTTCGTTAAGTAGTATGTGTGCTTGCATATTTATATTTCATTTGTATTCTTTTCAGTTTCACGCACACACATAATTCATAAACACACACACACACACTACGACATTATGAAACAAAGCCCGTGTGCTAAAGAGAATGCCAAGTCAAGTAGTAGCGGCGGCTAGTGGTAAACGTCGAAAACTCAACAAATCAACGGCAAATAAAAACAAAACATGCACACAGACACACACAGAGACGCACGCACGTATACTCAGAGAGACAGAGACACCAACACTGGCTAGCAACGTACTTTTCACACGATAAACACGACGAAAACACGTCCAAACCGTGCGCTGGTCGAAAGGTAACTGAATACCTGCAGCCAAGCGAGCATCTGTCTCGGTCTCAGTCTCTGCCAACGTAAGCCGCCAGCGTCTGCGCGTGACGTCTGTGTCGTATTTTTGAGCGCAACTTTTAGCCAAGTTCACCACTGTACATGGCTTACACAAGCTGTAGCACTTTTAGACGGGGCACTCAAACACTTTAATGTTGTTGCAACAATTAATTTCAATAATATTTTTATGCATTTATATTGTGCGTTTAACAGCCCTGTCTATACTCAGCTGCCCAGCAGAGCTTTGCTGAGAGTGCGCCTGATACTTAAAGGATGGCGGCGACTCTCTCTCTCTCTTGCATATGTACATACACGCAGATGTGCTTTGCTGAGAGCGTAGATGCACTGGAAGGATAGCTGGTTCTCACTCACCCTCTCTTAATAGAGATAGATTGTCATCTGCCGGGCTGCTGTCAATGACAAAAATGAGAAATTGTGGGAGCGCAAAGCTGCTGTTTTTTTGTTTTTTTTTTTCTTACAAGCAATTACATAATCTAGGCATTGTTATTGTTGTACAGCTGGTAACATTGTTATTGCTCTGCTGCTGTTGTCGTTGTTGGCAAAGAACAAACATTTAATTATTGTCGCCATCAACAGTGTTCTCAGACCAAAATGAGAGCTAATCTAACACAATGCATCAAAAACGATACCACAAATTGTGGGCCAACGTCAACATCAGCACCAACACCACATCAGGGTATGCTCGATTCTCAGAGTTCACTGCACGCTGTACAACAGAAAGCTTCCGCTTTCCAATTGGTGTTAAGCAGGGGCTGTGGGGGGACGAGGGTGTCGAAACTTCCAAGCAGCCAGAACGGTTCTATTTGTGGTCATTTGGCACTATGCCGATGCGTGTGGTGTGTTGGGTGCTTGGACCGGGTCCAGGCATCATTATGCCTGTTATATGCACTCAATTTCACACTTGTTGAGTGCGTGTGCTCGTCCAGCCAAATGCACTTCTGCTCCCATTTTTACAACCCAAAGTGAGGTGGCGACCACTTCTTGTTAGATTTCCAAGCCGTTGGGCAGTAAAGCTGCCGGATCCGCCTGCATTGAAAAAGAAAAAAAACTCGCGCCTATCATTAGGTAAGGCGGCCAGGCCACAACAGCTGACGAGGCGCTACCAAGGGGCAGGCAGAGATAATAGCCAACGGTATATGACGTGCAAATAATAAATGCAGTCAAGTCAACGAAGCGCGCTAATTAAATTTGCCTATTCAATTTTAGCCAACACTTCTTGCCCATGCCACACCTCCCCGCAAGTAATAAATAAAATAACGAATTTAACAGAAATTGTTTCATTTTATTAACATATCGGAGTTTACACCCAGTTTAATAACCAATTGTACCAAAATTATATTATTCAAATATCGCGCCCACTGCTATAAATTACAAGTGGTGAAATTCTCTTAAAAAGGTTGTTGTCCAAGCTAATATAAGAAATTGTGGCGCCACTCGTAGCCGTTAATTTTGAATTTAAAACCGAACACAACACAAAAAAAATACAGCTTATATACAAATACCAGCTATATACACATACATACATACATATGTATATACAAGAAACATCCGCAAGCAGAAGTTAGCGATTGAGAATGTAAAAGCAAACGGACAAAAAAAATTTTGGTTGTATTGGTGCTCTAAGCGGTAACAAAATGGTATACTATGTTTGTCTCACTCGCACACATGGCGTTGTAGTGCGAAAGTGATATTTCGTCCTAACGGAACTTTTGCTTGGTTTTAGAATACACACAAAATTCGATATTTGATTTATTAAATTTTCCGATGCTTATATAGACAATTCAAAGGCCGGGCATTGTGCAATATGTTTATAATAAATGCAAAAAATCACATATTGGCACGAAACACGACCTAAAAGTTGCCAGAATCTGAATTTGAAAAATTTATCATATAATTATGTATATATAATTGGAAATACTAATTAAATTCATTAAAAGAACATAATATTAGTATTCTAATAATACGTCGCAATTTCATTGATACACAACTAAGTTGCATTGAAACTAATATTTCAAGGTCGAAAACAGTGCAATGGGTTTTAAAAAATATGTTTACACATTTCACACCGATCACGGCCTCGAAATTGTAGCTTTGATTTTATAATTTAAAAGTATTATCAAAATAAAGAACTCAAAAATTTGAAGTAAACCTGGATTTGTCAGGCCGTGGGAAAGTGCAATGTCAACCAAATTAAATAAAAAGATGTTGCACTTCCCGCAGCCGAACAACTACAGATTATATTATTAACACATACATTACAAAAAAAACACATAAATCACAAGAAAAAAAAAATAGGAGAATGAAAAAACAATTTAATATATTCCCGATCGAGCGGTCAAACTTGACTGGCAAATATTTTTAAAATCTCCGTCGTTAATGTTGGATTGGAATAGCGTTTCCAGCCGTTACCATATAACGGATATTTTCCAAATGTTAAGCCGCTGACACTGTTATCCTGCTGTTATGGTGATATTTAGCAGAGTGTACAACAGTTCGATAATTCTGTTCTATTCTATCGAGTCGTTATCGAATTTTTATTAAAAATATATAATTTAACAATCTTATTCAGCATTATTTAAATCTATTAATTTTGTAAAAAGCGTTTCCAACTTTGGGGACATCTCCTTATAGTACTCCGACTGTTGTTGCATCAGAGCATTTAGCTTAACACGTTCAGTTTGAATGCTCTGTAAACGCTCCCTATTCTTCCTGCTGTTTATCTTAGCAGCCTGGCAAATAGTTAAATGTATAAGTTAATAATGATTTCAATCGATGCACTGTCATACCTCTATGGCCTTCTCCTGGGATATCAATTGCTTTTCTATGAAACGAATACTGGAATCTATAAGACGCATGCGTATGGGACGAGTTCGTTCCTGGGGCGACATTTTGTTGACATTCCTGAAACATTGATGTTTATGTTAATATATGTTATCCATGGCAGCTCGCTGTCGACCTACCAAGCTGTGCCCTTGTAGGGTTCATATCGCTCCTTCAGAACCTCCAGGGTGATCAGTTTCTTTGCCACATCGTTCGCTATGAAGAAGTTCTCGTGGACCAAAGGCAGAGTTTGGTTCATTTTAGTGCGGATCCGTTCAGCTATAATATCTGCGTTTACAATTATGTTCTCCTCCTTCAACAAGACCGCTGTAAATGGCTCCAGACAAGCTGCACTGTTTTATGCATTATTATTACTGAGAAACTACAATTTTATAAATTCCAACTTACTTTATATCTGTAAATACATCACCAAGTTGTTTATCATATTCCGCTTGTACTTCGGTTGCTCTTGGCTTGTGTCTGTTGTAAGCTTCCTCAATGTTGGAGACTGATAAGGGTTTTTTAGCTGATTGTGCCATTATTTCGCTTTTTTGTTGTAATCGCAATAAATAAACAAATTTGACGCGGCTTCTGCTTGGTTATGCAGTGTGACCAAATTACAGTTTGACAGCTGATCCGATATAAATCGACTCGCCTCCACATTTTTTTTTTTTTTTTAATTTATCGTGCGCAAGAACTTATCGGTTGAGTGTTTACTGTTTGTTTATTGTACGCAAAGTTTATTAAAAATCTGCAAAAATGGGTAAAAGACAGCATCAAAAGGATAAAATGTAAGTTATATAATGTCCACATTATCAAATTAACTAATAGAAATGTTTGTTTGAAGGTACTTGACGTACACCGAGTGGAGCGAGTTCTACGGCGGCAAGAAAGTGGAATCCTTGGAGAATGAACATATAAAATTTAAACGTTTGCCCTTCGGCAACTGCTGTATAACTATGGCACCATTTAAGACGCCATACTGCGATGCCAATGGAAATGTCTTCGAGTATGAAGCTATACTGAACTTCCTGAAGACATTCAAAGTCAATCCCATTTCGGGGCAGAAGATGGACTCCAAGGCCTTGATAAAGTTGAACTTCCATAGGAACGGGAATGATGAGTATCATTGTCCGGCTCTATTCAAACCCTTCAGCAAGAATTCCCACATCGTGGCCGTCAGCACCACTGGCAACGTTTACTGCTGGGAGGCTATCGATCAATTGAATATTAAAACCAAGAACTGGAAAGATCTCATTGATGACACGCCCTTTCAAAGGAAGGATATCATCACCATACAAGATCCACAACATCTGGAAAAGTTCGACATAAGCAAGTTCCATCACATACGTAAGAATCTGAGGGTTCTATCGGAGGAGGAGCTGCTGGAACGCAAAGATCCTCAGGGTCGCATCAAGAACATGAATCTGGAGACCAAGGAAACTTTGTCACAACTCCAGAAGGACTATCAACCAGCCGCCGAGGAGGCGCCAACCACCTCCAAACGCACAGCAGATAAGTTCAATGCCGCCCATTACTCCACGGGAGCAGTGGCCGCCAGTTTCACATCCACGGCTATGGTGCCCGTATCCCAGATCGAGGCCGCCATCATAGACGATGACACGGTCAAGTACGAGCGCGTCAAGAAGAAGGGATACGTGCGCCTGAACACCAACTTTGGTCCTCTCAACCTGGAGCTATACTGTGAACAGATACCAAGAGCTTGCGATAACTTCATCAAGCATTGTGCGGATGGTTACTATGACAATGTTATTTTCCATCGATCCATAAGGAATTTCATTGTAAGTAGAGTCGAAAGTGTTGCCTAAACTTGGCTAAGCATCTTTCTATGCAGATACAAGGAGGAGATCCCACGGGAACTGGAACTGGCGGAAAATCCATTTGGGGCAAGCCTTTTGAGGACGAATTTAAACCTAATCTCTCACATACAGGGCGAGGCATACTATCCATGGCCAATGCTGGACCCGGTACCAATGGTTCCCAGTTGTAAGTAACCATGAATCTCTGCTTTCTTTTTCGCTAATCAGGATCCACTTTAGCTTCCTCACCTATCGTTCCTGTAAACAACTCGATGGCAAGCACACAATCTTTGGCAAGCTGGTGGGAGGTCTGGAAACCCTGCAGAAGATGGAGAATATCGAGGTGGACAACAAGGATCGACCCATCGAGGATATCATTATAGAAAACGCTCAGGTTTTTGTTAATCCATTTGAAGAGGCCCTCGAGCAGCTGGCCAAGGAGCGTGCCGAGGAAGCTGCCACCAAACAGGAGGAGGCCACCAACCAGCAGCAACAGAAACGCCTGAAGGAACCTCCCAAGGTCTACAGAGAAGGCGTCGGCAAGTACCTGAAACTGGGCACAGCACCCAAGCCAGACACGCAGTCAGCTCAACCCGCCAAGAAGAAGAAAACAGCAAGTGGCTTCGGTGACTTCTCCAGCTGGTAGCTCCAATATCTGTTGACTTTAATAAACCGCTTTCCACATTCACTTCACCAACTCTTCATCAGCATCTTCGCGTTCCCGATTCTGCCAGTTTTTCTTCATCTCCTGCAATTTGTTTTGTCGTCTCTTGCGCTCCGTGGACTTCTTCTGATCAAGCGCTTTCACTTGGGCTGCTATAGAATGGTCTCCATTTAGATGGACATCGAGTTTTTCCAGGAGTATTTTACGAGCCTCGATGCGATTCTTGGAGGCCAAGCGATGTAGGTGGCACTTGACGGTGATGCCGGTGGGCAGGTGACGCAGGAAGACGCAGTTGTTAGTTTTGTTTACGGCTTGACCACCAGGTCCACTGCCACGCATTAGATTCTCCTCAATGTCCGACTCCTCAAGCTTCGGGTAGCGGGAATAATCCAAATGGACAGACGATGCCAGCCGGCAAAACTTGCTGGAGACCGAAGCAGCCAGAGAACGCAGCGCAAGCATTACTAGAGAATGCGTCCCTTCTTTAGCAGCGTCTCGCCACGCTAGAATAAATAATTTAAAAAACATAATGAGAATTATGAGTTTTGTTGTGATATAATATACTTGAATGTAACTTACCTTGAAATTGAATTCAATTTCGAGTGGATTTGTAAGCTGACGATTTTCACGGAATTCGTGCCGCACACGGCCCAGGAAGTAGTTCTTATCCGTAAGTGTCAAATGATTGCCGTACTTGATGAGATGTTTGTAAAGGCGGAGCACCTGCTGCCGGGATGGTTGCAACATTTTACCAAAATTTACAATAACCAAAACTACTCAGCTCATATGTTTTGGTTATGTGTGACCAGATAATAAAATCAGCGTTGCCATAGTTGCATGAGTTGCCGCCAAAGCTGTTAACAAGCTGGCAATGTTGTAAGTTAACCGCGCACCAGAGTCACCCAACGATGTATCAGCTGTTTCCACTCACACACACACACGCAGCAAAACAACAGCTAATGATCTGTGTAAATTTGTTGATAAATCCAATCAGTTTGTTTTTTGTATGCCACTTGAAGTAATAACTTAACAGCTGTCCAATCTCACAATGACTCGCGAAATAGAAAACAAAAACCTTCAAATAAAAGCAAATTCATTGTGACGCATATTTTATTCCAATTTGACGCTATCAACCCAATCTTGGTTCTCAATATCTTCATCGATTTCAACTTGGTGCAAACGACTTAAGTCAAACAATTCCTTCATTTGATGGGCAATTTCACGATCCACCAATTCACCTCCCTGTTTCATAGACATCTCTAGGACCTGCTCATCAGGCATAGCCGTGGTAAACATCTCCTCAGGAGTCATGGGGATTGGCTCCACTAGCGCCATTAGGAATGTTGATGAAATGCTCACCGAGTAGGGCAAAAACTTGATATATTCCCTCAGCAAACCCTTACGACTGCAAGTATGAACAAAATATTACTAAATATTTGCATGTACATACGTAATGTATTCATACTTTAGGAAGTCCGGCAATGGAAGATGCGCCTGTTCCGTGTAGCTCTCGAAGAGTGCATTGCAATAGTCATCAAAGAGACTATCAAAGTGCTTGACACGCACCTCAGCCAGTACAGATAAATTCAAAAACACGGCTAAATCAATCATTGGTGAACAGAGACGCAAGGTTTGATAATCGAACATCATGATATCCAAGGGTTTCCCACTCGTGTCCGTATCATATTTGTAGGCAACATTGTTCCTTAGATAGTCTCCGTGGCAGAGAGTGGCATAGGGCTCTCGAGGTGCTACTCTCTGGCGTCCATAGCCCAAATAACTGCTTACCAACTTCAACAGTTTCTGGGTAAAATCATTATCAACCTCTGGCTGATATTTCTTGGTCACTAGACCGAGTCTTTTATAAGCCATATTCATCATCAGCATAAACACCGGACTACCGATTTCTGTGGCATAGCGAGACTCCTTGCATTTGGTGGCAAGTTGATCAAACCGCTCCTTCTGAGTCGCCTTCAAGGCATACCCAAATCCATGGAACCTGCCCAGGTATTTTACTAGAATGATAGGGATGAAATGGGATGAGATGTGTATACGAAAGTTATGAGAATATTTTTGGTTACCTGCAATCTGAGCATGTTCAAGACTAAGGCCGTATCTATCCTTAGCAACACTCCAGCCATCGGCACCAAAGTCACCCAGAATGAGCACAGCAGACTCAGGGTTCAGCTCACTATAGTAGTACTTGGGTGCGGAGAAGTTGTTGTTGCTCAGATTCTTGATAATTGGCAGTATTTCAGTGTAAAAGCAAATCTCATTGTCGAAAAGATCTTTGAAGTTGGCTTCATCGAACGCCTCTTTTGGTATTGGTGGTGTTTTCTGCGAATATCGTAGATATTGTAAATATCGTAAATGTTAGAAATGTCGTAAATATCCCATAAAAATTTCCATTTGTAATAGCGTCATGTTCAACAACAAAAAATAATTATATGTATTATATGATGATTATATCTTCATAATAGATGGGAAACAATTTACTAACCTTGACAACGAGCTTCCTCTGATACTGTTCCCCAGCGTAGGCAAAGTTGACGGTTGCCCGGTAACATTGAGTCAGCATGAACGCCTCCTCAATACCGATTACTTTGATGGTAATCTCACCCACTGCGAACGTATTCAGCTGGGATTCGGCATAGTTTTCGACCAGGAGATTACTTTTCAATATCTTTGGCAGTATTTCGGCGGACAGCCATTCGACTTCCTTATCTACATTCATTTCTGCGGACCGTCTGTGGATTAGAATAGAACTATTCGGTTTGGAAACCAAAATTCAACTGATCGGCTGTAGGTAGTTCGCTTTTGCCGAGCGCTGACGAAGTGCCTCGCCTTCGGTCGAATCTCTCGCAAACTACACACACTATAGATAGATCCGCTATGTGTGATTGAGTGCAAACAGAATAATAACAAACAATATTATGTATGTACATATTATCTAAGTTGTTGTTGCCGATTTGTAATAAGTAATTGATGGGGTTCTCTCCCAGTGGACGACGTCGCGCACGTTTCTCTGATAATGATTGGCAAAAATGCTTTTAGGTAGTAACGAACGAAACTGGCTGACTTAATTTCTATACAAACTTTTGAAATATTTGTTGAAATCTGTTAAGACACTGTTTATTTTAAATAATCTTTAACGTTAATATCCTCATCAATTTGCATGTTGTGCTGGCGACATAACTCAAACAATTCCTTGAGCTGATGGGCAAGTTCCCTATTAACAGTCTCTCCACCCTGCACTGAGGCTCGCTTGGCCACCATCTCCAGGTCGAGCTCCTTATTGAAGTGCTCCTCCATCAGTATTGTGGGTGGCTCAACCAGCTCCATCAGAAAGAAGGTAGCTATAAAAGTAGCGTATGGCATGAATCGTATAAGCTCCCGCAGTAAGTCCTGACGGCTAAAAATAAGATATGAAGGATTTTATAAAATATTCAATGTCACTTAAATACTTGAGGAATTCCGGAACCGGCTGCTGGGAGAGAGTCGCGTAGCTCTCGCAGAGCGCATTGCAATAGTCATCAAAGAGGCTATCAAAATGCTTGGATCGCACCTCGGCCACAAGGGAGACGCAAAAAAAGACAGCCAGATCTATCATGGGCGAACATAGCCTCATTGTCTGATAGTCAAACATCATAATATCCAAGGGTTTGCCACTCGTATCCGTATCATACTTGTAGGCCACATTGTTCCTTAGATAGTCACCGTGGCAGAGAGTGGCATACGGTTCTCGAGGCATCACACGCTGGCGTCCAAACGCCATATAATTGGAGGTCAGTTGCTGGTACTTCGTGAGGAAACCTTTGTCGAAATCAGGATAATATTTGATGACTGCGTTCGTTGCACGTTGGACCGTGACCCGCTGTTTTAAATCCCACTCGGGGTTTAATCTGGATTTGTTGAACCTGGACTCTTTTAGTTTGCTGCAGATATCCTTGAAACGCTCCGCCTGATTATGCTTGATGGCATATCCAAATCCATGGAATCGGCCCAGATATTTAACTAGACGGAGTCTCAGATGAGCGTTACATATGTATACATATAAGGTAAGATTATTTTAATTTATTTACCTGCAATCTGAGCATGCTCTAGACTCAGTCCGTATCTATCTCGTGTCACACTCCAGCCATCGGCACCAAAGTCACCCAGAATGAGGACTGCAGATTGAGGATTCACCTCACTGTAGTAGTACTTGGGTGCGGAGAAGGTGCCGTTGCTAAGCTCCTGTATAATTGGCAGTATTTCAGTGTAGAATCTAACCTCATTGCTAAACAGATCCCCGAACTGTATGTTGTCATATAGATCTGGCGATATCTTGGGTGTTCGCTGTGCAGATCACAACAGAATTGTAATTCTGATAATGTTATCAATTCATTTACATAGACACTATATATAAATTATATAGCAGGCATACAAATATATATTCACATAATATGATAAAAAGATTAAGATAACCTTCGCTGCAGATCAACTTATGTACGTGGGGTATGTCATGATGAAATTACCTTTATGATCAGTTTCCTTTGTTGCTGTTGTCCAGCGTATTCAAAGATAACCGTAGCCCGATAGCAGATGGTCAGCATGTAGGCTTCCTCAGGCCCGATAATGCTGATATCAATGGACTTTACTTGAAAGGTATGGGCTAGGTCGGCGCTGTAGTCATCCAATAGGCGTCCATTTCGTAGGATCTCTGGTAATATGGTCTGGCTTAACCATTGGATCTCATTCTTGAATACTACCGACATTTCTCCGCAGTCTGAACAGTTGCGATATCAAATTGTAACTGAAACTCATCGCGACTGATAACTGTTTTTTATGGAAATCACGATAGGGTCATATTAACCCACTGACAACCTTCGGAATCGCTTCTATAGGAAACTCAAGACCTACTTTGTTTTTTTTTTTTAATCCCACGGCATAATTTCTAGCTTTGCGTGTAGTTGTTCAGTTGGAATCAAAATTAACTCGGATAGATCTTACTCAAAATTCTCCCCACACCTGGCAGCCGAAATGTATTCCCAGCCAGCTCAATCAACCCAGGCAACTCAGACCCTGCCGCAACCGAAATCCACACCGCCGGCATGTGTGCCCCTGCTCATGGTGGACGAGGATGGCAGGAAGCGGTACTGTTATCATGGCGGCAAGTGCCGTTGCGCACAATGTGACCTGATCAGACAACAGCAGTTGGCGGAGCTGGACAATAATCTGGATGCATTTGTGCCCAATGATCACCTAAAACTGGAGCCGGGTATACGACAGGCCAAGCAAAAGCCCTACAGTCCGCAGGCGACACGTCTCTCGCCCGAGATGGGACTACGGTTGCTGGAGGATCACCTGAAACTGACCAAGGATTATCCGCTCTACTACCTACCCGACAAGTACTATGTCCGGGATGCTTGGCGAGTGCCGGGACCTCAGCATGTGGGCACCCAAACCGAGATACGCATAGGCAACTATGGCATCGATGGTTGTCCCTGTGTCGATAAGAAAGTTTGCTGGGATATTTAGTTGAGAATTCATATCTACAAATTTGCTTGCTTGGGGGAATAAAGTGTAGGATTGACAGATAAAAGTTTTCCCTGTCATTTCCTTTTAGTTAGCAGCCTCTTTTGAAATCAAATCCAATTCTCTCGATTTAGATCTAAATTAAAATTGTACAAAGTATTTCCAACATGATGCGAGCAATCTTCAAAAAGTTGAGCAAGTGCAGCTGCGTGCAGTCGAAAATTCTGGTAGAGACCAGGCGTGGTCTCGCGGAATCGGCAAATATAACCGGGGTGACGGCGTTCGCGGAGAAGGGAGATCTGCGTCCGGAATCCCTAAATGTGCTGCCCGATTCCAAGTATGGCGGGATTACGCATGCTACGCTGCTGACCGGAGATACCATCATCGGAAAAATGGGCGCAAAGTATGTGAAATCTTTGCTGATGAGTGCCCGGGTGCCGGTGGATGTGCTGAGCATCTCATCAGATATGGGTGATGAGTACTACAACTCGGTGCTGCGGAATCATGCGGCCATCCATGTGGATATCATACACGATGCGGAGGCGAAGAAGCAAGCCCTCAAGATTTGCAATGATCTCGATCTGCACGTCTTCATAACGAATGTGCGCAGCTTTCCCGGCTTCAAGTGTCGCTTTCCCGACGTCAACATCCTTCTCATTGCCCAGAACAACATGGGCAACTATTCGGAGCTGGAATACTCACCGGTTAAGGGCGTGGTTGAGGGTTTGCATGTGGTCACCCGGCACAGCTGTAAGCGTTTCCTTAGGCACGCCTTCAAGGTGGTGAAGGATAGGAACCGCAAGAAGGTCACCATTGTGCACAAGGCTTCGGAGTGGCCCAACACGGAGGGATTGTGGCTGAATATTGCCGCTCAGCTGCAGAAATCCTCGTATCCGGATATCGAATTGGAGGCCATGGAGTTGGACAAATGTGTCAGCCGCCTTATAGTGGACCCCAATCGTTTTGATGTGCTGCTCGCCAACGATCTTTACGGCACCTTCATGGCCACCATCTGCAGCTCCATCTGCGGCGGAGCCAGTCTCTTCTCGGCTACGGAGATCGGAGATCATCATGCCGTGTTCAAGCCACTGCAAACAAAGCTGTCGCTGACCAACTACAAGGTGCTCAGTCCCTATGGGATTGTGTCCACCTGCGTTGATCTGCTGTATCATCTGGGGCATGAGAAGTGCGCCAGCGAACTCTGGAATCAGATGGTGCGCACTATGGAGGAGGGCAAGAAGACGAGGGATTTCGAGGGCACGGATCGAGGCGAGTATATCATCTGCGACATCATGAACAAGCTGCGTTGCAACAAGTTTGGCGACAACTAATCCACAAAAATCGAACCCAAAATTCAAGGATTTCTTTACTGGATTCATTTATTTCCCATTAACACAAAAACAGAATTTTGAATTACAAAATTTATATAATGAAACGTTAATCAACTATTGCGTTTGGCATTTGAGCTCCTCAGCTAAAAAGAGAGAAATATTTAGATACGTATTTAGTTATATAGATCTGAGTGATCCCACCTGTTCCTCCTCTGTGCGCAACTTGCACTGACTGCACATCATTTTCCAGTCGTCAGTGAAGGTCACCTCCTCCACAATATTCTTGAAGCTCACATTCTTCCCATTCATCATGTGCTTTACGTGCTTCCGCCCGTTCTTCTTCTTGTTGGGGTACTTCATATAGTCATAGACAATGGGTTCACTCGGTTCCACCTCAGACGAATTAAGTGTCTGTGACTCGGGTGTTTCCTTAAAGTCCTTGCGCGACGTTTCTGTTTTGATATCCATTGAATTCTCTCACTTCGCCCCTATGAAATTTTGCTACAATTCAATTTGCCAATGAAATCATATACCACAGAAATATTGAAAATTTTAACAATAGTAACTAATTTTGAGTGCCTCGATTAAAAACTGCCTTGGATTAGATTTTCATTTTTGAATAAATTTCTTCACTTTTGTCAATAGGTTTTTCATATTCTAGATTTTGGCCCTTTTTTGCCCATTTTCGCATACTTACCCTATAACAAAAAATAAAAAAAAATGCATCTAATCGATTACTGGCATCAAAATTGGAATATAAACTTTACCAGAGTGAATTTGGACCAGTATTTAGGAAAATATGGATGAAAATGTTCGCAAAAATTCAAGATAATATTATCAAAAATAACGAATTCTATGGAAAATGTACCTTCTAAACTTTGACTAGCCACAACTTTGTCAAAACTCAACCGATTTTCATAATTTCTTCACTTTCGTCAATGGTTTTGATCATATAATAAAACTGCATTTAAGATATGATCATATTGGGACATTTAAAATTTTCGATATTTTTGGGCACTCTGCATACCAACCCCTTGATAAATAGTCAAAAAAATGAAATATTTTAAAATCGGAATTTTTTGTGCCTAATGTATTTCTGGCATCGAAATAGGAATAAAAAGCTTTATCTGAGTGGAGTTGGACCAATGTTTTAGAAAATATGGACAAAAATGTTCGCAAAACTGACTTTTTCAAAAGGAGTGTTTCCGGCCAAACTTTTGACAGTCATAGGTTTTTGAAATCTTAACACATGTTCAACATTTTTTCACATACAATTTCCGCTGTCATAATAAGCATAAAAAATTTTACTTCACTTGATTTGGACCAGTATTTTAGAAAATATGGGCAAAAATTCAAGATAATATTATCAAAAATAACGAATTCTATGGAAAATGTACCTTCTAAACTTTGACTAGCCACAACTTTGTCAAAACTCAACCGATTTTCATAATTTTTTCACTTTCGTCAATGGTTTTGATCATATAATAAAACTGCATTTAAGATATGATCATATTGGGACATTTAAAATTTTCGATATTTTTGGGCACTTTCCACACCAACCCCTTGATAAATAGTCAAAAAATGAAATCTTTTAAAATCGGAATTTTTGGTGCCTAATCAATTTCTGGCATCGAAATAGGAATAAAAAGCTTTATCTGAGTGGAGTTGGACCAATGTTTTAGAAAATATGGACAAAAATGTTCGCAAAACTGACTTTTTCAATTGGAGGGTTTCCGCCAAACTTTTGACAGTCATAGGTTTTTGAAATCTTAACAGATGTTCAACATTTTTTTACATACAATTTCCGCTGTCATAATAAGCATACAAAATTGTACTTGTCTTGATGTGGACCAGTATTTTAGAAAATATGGGCAAAAATGTGAGATAGTATGCTCAAAACTAACGAATTCTATGGAAAATGTACCTTCTTAACTTTGACTAGTCATAACTTTGTCAAAACTCAACCGATTTTTATAATTTCTTCACTTTCGTCAATGGTTTTGATCATATAATAAAACTGCATTTAAGATTTGATCATATTGGGAGATTTAAAATTTTCGATATTTTTTGGCCACTTTCCACACCAACCCCTTGATAAATAGTCAAAAAATGAAATCTTTTAAAATCGGAATTTTTTGTGCCCAATGTATTTCTGGCATCGAAATAGGAATAAAAAGCTTTATCTGAGTGGATTTGGACCAATATTTTAGAAAATATGGACAAAAATGATAGCAAAACTGACTTTTTCATTAGGAGGGTTTCCGGCCTAACTTTTGACAGTCATAGGTTTTTGAAATCTTAACACATGTTCAAAATTTTTTTACACACAATTTCTGCTGTCATAATAAGTATAATAAACTTTACTTGACTTGATTTGGACCAGTATTTTAGAAAATATGGGCAAAAATTCAAGATAATATTATCAAAAATAACGAATTCTATGGAAAATGTACCTTCTAAACTTTGACTAGCCATAACTTTGTCAAAACTCAACTGATTTTTATAATTTCTTCACTTTCGTCAATGGTTTTGATCATATAATAAAACTGCATTTAAGAATTGATCATATTGAGAGATTTAAATTTTTCGATATTTTTTTTACACTTTTCCATATCAACCCCTTGATTAATAGTCAAAAAAATGAAATCTTTTAAAATCGGAATTTTTGGTGCCTAATCAATTTCTGGCATCGAAATAGGAATAAAAAGCTTTATCTGAGTGGAGTTGGACCAATATTTTAGAAAATATGGACAAAAATGTTAGCAAAACTGACTTT
Source organism: Drosophila quadrilineata (assembly GCA_018150725.1). Classification (NCBI taxonomy): domain Eukaryota; kingdom Metazoa; phylum Arthropoda; class Insecta; order Diptera; family Drosophilidae; genus Drosophila; species Drosophila quadrilineata. The sequence goes on from JAECWN010000407.1 coordinate 6,478,302, forward strand.
TTCAATTGGAGGGTTTCCGGCCAAACTTTTGACAGTCATAGGTTTTTGAAATCTTAACACATGTTCAACATTTTTTCACATACAATTTCCGCTGTCATAATAAGCATAAAAAATTTTACTTCACTTGATTTGGACCAGTAGGGTTTCCGGCCAATCTTTTGACAGTCATAACGCTCACTACTTTGGCTAATATAAATTTGTTTCTATTTTGAAAATGTTAGCTAATAGTGTTATTTTAATATAAAGTTCCGTTGGAAGATGTCATTAACTTGAAAGTCATCAACAGATGGTCCCATGTTGAAACGGAAATTTGTCAATAATTTGGAATATTTGAAATGTTTTGGGTGTGGTAATTGTCAGGATATGTTTTGCATGTTACCTTGTGTGTATAAATATGTAGAGTGTGATACTGTGTCTGCTGTTCATAATAATAATAATAGGCTATTATATGTTTCTGGCATTGCAATAAACTTTGTTCCAATTTGCACGTACAATTTGAATAAATTTATGCCTTTTGCCATAGCCGAGAGGCAAATCCTTGCTGCTGCCACTTCCACTGCCACTGCCACTGTTGCTGTTGCCAAGCCAAGTGTAGGAGGATGTTGTATTGGCTGTAAACAGCTACATAAATATGCGGCGAGGGAGTGGAATGAGGGTGTGTTGGTGATGTAGTGGGGGGGGGGGCGAGTGGAGTACTTGTGATTGTAAACGAGTCTATAGAGAGCCAGCAGGCAGACACAAGTACTTAAACTTCGAGGGGAGGCAGGAGATGATGTTGAAGCGCACGAGTTGAGCAATAAAATGTTTGCCAGAAATGTAGCATATTTGCAGGCGCCAAAACAAAGTTGCCTTTTGGAGAGTTGTGGGAAACAGATAGCGTGTCTGTGTAAATGTGTGTGTGTGTGTGTGTGTGAGTGTGTGTGTGGTAAATAAATTGTTACATGTGTAAGCCCCAGTCGATACTTTATCATCATGCAAATGGCTGCGCCGCCGGCCAATGTTAATAAGTACAATAAACGGCTGAGCAAACAACAATGCCACAGCAGCAACAATAAAGCAACCGCTACAACAACAACAATAACAATACAGGAAGAAAACAAAACAAAAAGTTTTTGTAAACATGCAAAAAGGCTGCTGTGGCATGTGGGGTATGCTAAATTATGGCCAACATTGGTTAAAAACCCAAAGCCAATCCCGGAATTATGTTCTTAGAGTGCTCTGCTAGAGCCTCTTGGCTGACCACATAATCCTTGAGAGAGCTTGAGAAGTGGGGGAGAGGGGTTGTGGTGGAGGTTAAGGGTCAAAGTGAGCTATGGCTTTGTTATGCATGTGTACACAACTATATATCAAATACGCACACAGTTACACATATATACGTGTATGTATATGTATATATATTTATTTGGTAGAAAAGTCACTTAAATTAAATTGTCACACTGTCGTTCTACAACTGCAGCTGTCCCTCTCCACTCCTGCTCCTGCTCCTGCTTGTACTCCACCCAGCCAGCTCAAGTGTCCTGCCATCAGTTGGCAATCTGTGGCTTTGGGTCATTGCACTGGCACCGATAGCTCCAGATTATTGTTGCCACTGGCGGCGAGCTTCTTTCTGGCCGTGCTGCACATCATCATGAAGGTGAGCAAGGACACCTCCAGAACACGACACACACAGTATGCAACTGCATCCACCAAATGCTCCACGACGCCAAAATACAGACACATCTGTAACAATTTCTCACGTATTCTGTGTAATTTTCTCTTGATGTATAAACAATTTATTTTCTTGGGGTTTGTTATTATATTATATTATGTTTGGTTGTCGCCTTCAACAGCTTCACATTGATAATATTTATGTTGTGCTGCCTGCGGAAGGACAACACTTCAGTTGTAGTCCTGTTGCTGCACGAACTTATAGCTTCGGCTCGCCAACCGTCTTCGTCGACTCATTTCTCTACTAAATACATTTCCCGAGCGGGAGAATAACACTCCTACCCACTTCAGTTCTTGCTCGGTGCATGCGCACCACACAAGGACTTCCCGAGTCCTTTCCCTATTCCCTGTTTCCCCCCACTTGATGCTAACAGCTCACTCTGCTGCTTATGGCAAACCGATAACTGCTCCTTGAGACTAAGTTTGTATTGAGAGACATTTAAGTTGTTGATAAGCAAGTCCTATGATATACCCCCAACAATATATACTTATTGAATATGTTTTTAGCATCGTTTTTCGTATTATCAGGCATAAGAGGATATATCTGATATAAGTTCAATAAGTTCTTCATCAGCATCGACTGCCTAAATTATTTGCTGACTTATATCATATTTATCTCCGTGTTATCTTTCTACTTATCTGCGTATCTACTTAATTATCTATGTAGTTATCTCACTATCTATCGATTTATCTATATATCTATGAAACTGTAAGATTATCTATTCATTTTTCCATTTATCTATAGTAGCTTTTTGTTGAACTATTTTTATCTACCTATTTATTTATCTATTATCTGTCTTATTATCTCTTTACCTTTGTATTTATCTGTATATTTATCTATCAGTAAGCTTATCGATCCCATCTCTCTGTCCTTTCTAGGGCCAATATTCATCAATTCTTCTATGCACATGTCGGTAAATCTATTTATCTATCCCCTCCGTCCGTCTATTTGTAAATTTATCTATTTATCTATCCATACAAAAATTCATATTCCGATTCTGATTAGAGTTATATTTCTACTATTAATCCTAACCATTAAGTATCGCTTGCCTCATTGACTTGTAGAGTAACCCCAAGTACGTGCCACAACAACTGTCGCGTGCAACAGCGGCAACAAAAGGTAGCTAGATGCAGCACATAAGTGGCAAGGTAGACCAAAGGACATTCATGGCCAGTGGCAAATGGCAATCGTATTCAGGCCACAAGGCTAAGCCAGAGACAGAGTCGAGAGTCGGGATAGAGTCTGAGTTGAGAGTAGGACTGTGGTACCATATGGTGTCGGTATAGATGGCTGCAACATATGGCCAGTAGACGGGAGTTAATTGATGCGCCAGTAGAGACAGTAGTCAGCAGTCAACAGTAGTTGTAGCTCATCCTCGAGCTGCTCCAGCCCCTCTCTCTCGCTCTCTCTCGCTCTATCGTGTGTGCTCTTGAGCGTGAAAGTCACAAATTATAGAAGAAGGAGAGAGGGAGAGAGAGAAGTACAGCGAGAGAATGCGAGAGCGAGATCAGATGAAATGATAGCGGCAATTTGGCAAGCTATGAGTATGACGCGTGCCGGGGGCAAGTCAAGACCCTTGTGGCATGAATGAAAAGGTCAAAAGTAGTAGGCGGCAGTTAGAAAGAGAGCGAGCAAGAGAAAAACAGAGAACGTAGAGAGAGAGGGAGAGAATGAATGTAACCCCTAACTGACAGCATAGAGCAACAGCAAAAGCGAGAAAGAGAGAGAGAGAGAGAGAGAGAGAGAGATACGTAAAGAGCCGCCCCTGTCGACGATCCTTGATATGTTAATGACGAGGATCCTTTGTGGCAGACGGGGCAAGGGGTCAACCATTTGCCTGGCCACTTTAACAGACTTTAAACTTGGTCAACACCAGTGGTAAAAATATTTGCAGAAGAAGCAGTAGTTGTAGTGGCAGAAGGGTGGCTTCAGCTCGTGCCGCACGCGCCACATCTAGCTGCATGCCACAGTTGCCGTCGAGCCGCGCATCACAGCACAACATGAGCAACTACTACTCATCGGAGGAAGACAACAGCTCCCAGTATCTGGGCAGTCCCAACTACAATCTCTCCTTGTTGTCACAACAACCGCAGCAATCACAACCCCAGCAGCAGCAACTTTATCAGGAGGCGACATATCTCTCCCCAGACTGGCAGTTTCTCGATGCCACAGGCAGTGGCAACTTTGAGCTGCCCGCCGGCAACTTCAGCACCAACACAACGGAGTTCCCTCTACCCACTGAGCAGCGCAAGCGCAAGCTGAGCTCGCGGAGATCCAGTGGAGCAACTGCCTCAAGTGCCAATCTGTTGCCTTTGAGTCCGACGGTTCAGAAGAAGCGACGGCAGGCGGCCAATGCCCGGGAACGCAAACGCATGAACGGATTGAACGAGGCATTCGATAGACTGCGGGAGGTGGTGCCAGCTCCAGCCATAGATCAGAAGCTGTCCAAGTTCGAGACGCTGCAGATGGCCCAATCCTATATACTTGCACTATGCGATCTGCTGGACAGCAATGGTGAGGATGGCGTGGATACGACGGACTATACAATCTTTGGGGGCAGCGAGAGCAGCTACGAGCTGGCACAGTGAGGCCACAGTATGTTGAACCGCCGTATAGTTAAGATCAGAGATAATATATGTATTGAATCTAAGATTTAAGGTTTGTGATTTTTGCGATAATTAAAGAAATAAAGTGAATTGATATAAAGCTGATGAAAGTTTTGATAAAGAATATTTGTATCTGTTTCCCCCCTCTTTCAAAACCTCTGCTAAACATTTAAAGATTCTCAATAATTATTTTCGGGTTCGTTAAAATCAATCAACAATTGGCTACGCTTCATTGGATTCTCATTCTCTCTCTCTCTCTCACACTCTCTCCCTCTCTCTCACTCTGTCTCTTAGTATAGCTCATAAATTAATTATAAGTCAAGTTTATTGATAGTCGGAAACCCCTTAACGATATGGCACACTTCGGGAACTTTTTACCAAGCTCCTAGGGCGCATCCTTTTCAACGAACCGTAACACCCCTCGCACCAACCATAGAATCTATGTGGACAAAGCAGCTGACTGGCGTTTTTTTCTTTTAATTTTATGGAAATTGAAAACAAAATAAAATTTTTTGAAAAATTTTAGTACAGCTATGCTATGGTTAGAGTTTAGTTTGTCTAAGGAGTTTCTTTTTATAGATAGTGTTTCTTATTGTTATCCTTTTTGTCATCTATGATCTTTTGGAGCTCCGCATAGTTTATGTTGCAGGAGTTCTTCGAAGGACGAAAGTTTCTATCCGGCGGATGCAGTACAATAACTTGTCCCTTAGGCAGGTTATAGTTGATGTTCTGAAAGGGATTGGGAGTCGGAGACGGAGACGGTATGGTTACTTGACGTATTTTGAGCGGTTCCTTTTTCTTCACCGGCTGTTGTTGCGGTTGCTGTCTTAGAAAAGGATTTACTTGGGATATGTGCTGCTCCAGCATGTTCATGGCCATTTTGGCCAGCATGGGCGGTACCTCAAAGCTGCCCATCAGGGCCATACCTCCACTCTCAATTGTAGGTATGAGTTGATCCCCTTCATTTGGTCTTGGTTCGTCTTGTGTTGGACAAGAGGTTAGTCGCATTAGACCGCTGTAGCCCTGAGTTTCTGCGTGAAGGCATCAATCAAATTTTTCGAAATTTTTATAATAGATAACTTACTATTGACCAGCTCTTCCTGCAGTTTGCGCTTTGCTAGTGTAGCTACTACTGGTGGACGACTTTTGGGATCTACTGTTGATGACTTGCCAGATTTAGGTCTCGAAGGAGACTCCTCCCCGCTCTTGCAGCCACACTTGGATTTCTTGGCATCATTCTTTCTATTGCACTTGGCGCACGTCTCTGCCTGAGCTCCAGCACACGACTCCACACATATTTCCGCAGCATTCCTTGGGTTGAGCGTCATGTCTATCTCGGTCTCAACGGCAGCCTCACAGGTCAAGGGTGGATACAGCTCCGCCGTATTGTTGGGAGTAGCTGCCTGTGACATCTGTTCATTCTTATAGTTACTGTGATTATTGCTCCCAGAATGTCTTGGATCGGATCGTAAGGTAGCATCAGATAGCTTGTGCGACACATGCTGATAATTCTGATTGTAATTTTGATAGGTTGGCTGCTCCTCATAGTATTCCTTTTGATGATCACGGCAATATGCTTTGGTGGACTCATTGTAGCATTGATGAACCTCCTCGTTGAAATGCTCTGTGGATTGCTGCTCGGCCTGTAACTGCCTTGTGTATCTAGACGGGCAGCTATCTTCATTGCAGCGCGGAGGTTTCTCCTTGCGGGGCTTCTGGCTAAAGGATCTGTGCTTACCTTGGCTTGTGCAGGGATGACAGTCATCATGGTTTACTTCTTGGCACATTTCCATGTTGCGTGCTTGAGGATAATAGTCAATTTCTTTCTGAACATATTCCTCGTCGTAGTCTTTTTCATACCCAGTTTCCTCTTTATTGTACCTTCTGTTAACCTCTGGTTCGTAAGTTGTAGGTTCCTCCGGATCGTATTCGTTTCGGTTTCTTCTCCCATTTCTTCTAAATGATGCTTCTTCATCGAATTCCTTTTGACAGTTGTCGTTCTTTAGCTCATATTCCCTTGTACACTTTCTAAAGGCAGATTCATTATTTTTAGAAGATCTTCTACAACTGACTGATCTGCTCTGCCTAGAATCTGGAGCTGATCTTTCATAACGATCCTCGCGCTCCACTCGCGGAGATTGGGACTCTCTATAGGATATATCTTTACTGTAGCCCAAATTGCGAGTGTTAGCATCGTCTTCGGAATACTCTTCACGGATTTGTCGTTCATTCGCACTGGGACGGGAGTACCTTCGCCTGGTATCAGTACCACAACTGGGCAAACATTTCTCTCTTGTAGGATTTAGGTTAGTTCTTTGTGCCTTGGAACTATATCTGTCTTCGTATCTGTAATGATAGCGACACTCCTGGTCTTCACTAGGATGGGATCTATATCTATTTACTTCCGAAGGACACGCCTCATTGCAGCACGTTTCATTCTCATAATCCGATGTGGGCTCGAGGGATTGAAACTGCTCATCCTCTTCTTCATGAGTTCCTTCAATGCTTTGTAGCTGGCTTGTGTTAATCTGTTCATTATCAATCTCTGGATGCATCGCATACTTTGCTCCTGAACAACAATCACAATTCTCAATGTTATGTTGACAATTGCGTCTATCTCGGGCTATATTCTTTCTGCGTTTACCAGTGGAAAGATTTCTTGTCGAATTTGGAGTGGATCTACCATTATAATCGTAATCATTTCCGGAAGGTTGTCTCAAATGGCAATCGTTTAGGTGATACTTATAAAGCGAAAAGGCAAAGTTATTATTCAAGAATGTCTCAGGACATGCTGGGAACAGATCCATCTTTGAAAATGATTCCTCAGTAGGCAAATCGCTATCATCAATATCGTTGGGTATTCTATTCTGTAGTTCGCTCAACAGAAAAGTATCCTCAACGATACTGTTGATCGGATTATGGTCTAACATTGGTTGAGTCTGAAAAAAAAAACATTTATTAATTTAAATATGTTAATTAAATGAAACGGAGCTTACTTCAATAGTCCCTTCGCTATTACATAGCATCGTTGGAGCATTATCCAGAAACTCCAATTCCTCGAAAATCGACATTTCCCTTGACTGCATGAAGTTTTCACTCTCCCGTCTATCCAATCCTGCCCGATGATAGTAATCCCGTACATAATGAATTGTAAGTTTCAGCTGTTCAATAGAATACTTGTTATCGAAAAAACTCGAAATACGTTGCCAAGCATTCTCTTGTAAAGCTGCATTAAAATATCCGGAGGATCGAGGATTCCAAAGGCATTCGTTGGCGCGATAGAGTCTTAGTAGCTTGTCTAACATAATAAACTTTCCGCTTCTATTGTATTCCATTTTCTTCGCCTTAATCATAACCCGCACACTAAACAACCTAAACCAACTTACACTAGCCCAGCATAGTAATTTTGAAATTCTTTGTTACGAATTTATTATTAATCTGAACTAAGCTATAATTTTAACTGACAATTGAATCAAATTCAAAAAAAAAAAAAAACTGTGTTGTCAAATGTACAAAATCTTAACGAAACAATTTTAATTATGACACAATTAAATTATATATAATTTATATTCAATAACTTTTATTACTTTTGTTTATTGATATCCTTTATATTAAATTGCATTTATATTGGATAACTTTTATTGCTTTTTTTGATTGTTGTCCAATTACCCAACAACAATTTGATTTGTATTCTAAATTATCTTTACAACACTGGCACTGGTGTTTCTTATCAAGTTATCGACCAAATTGAGTAAGCCATCGATAGGAATCGCCTTGCCGCCACAATCTATCGACCGTCTATCCAAAAAGTAATTTTTTATTCATCGCGTAATTGAATATAAGAAAAATCTTATTCGTGCGGATTAAGTGAACGGCCATTACGCATGAGAGTGCATTTAACGGGTTGCAATTCATTCCGGGCCAATAAACAACCGTGCTTAATTCAAATACGACCCACTGCATCACCAGTAGCAGCAATAACAACAATTTGCATTCAGTGTGATTGTGAATAGTTATCGTTGCCGTCGTCGTCTTCTGGTATAACCACAAAAATTTTCTCTGCAGTTCCGAGGCCCAATTTTTCCGCGACACCGAGAGCGGACAATAAGAACGGAAAACATTAAACGAGAGCAAACAATAAAAAAATAGAAAAGAACGTAGGTCTTGGCCTCGTCATCCGCGGTTTTAGTTGCTTTGAATGTTCAGTTTTAGTTTTAATTGCATATGCATGTACAACATACACCGATTTTTAACACTGAACGACAAAATTGGAGCTCCATTACTAAGCTGAATTTGCATAATATACAGTTGACACATATTAACTGTAATAATTGTGCATAAGCAACCAACACACATAATTACAATAATTAAACCAACGGGCAAGGAAAATGTCTGCGGAACGCGAAATTCCCGCTGAGGATAGCATCAAAGTCGTCTGTCGTTTTCGACCGCTCAACGACAGCGAGGAAAGGGCCGGCTCCAAATTTGTTGTCAAGTTTCCAAACAATGCCGAGGAGAACTGCATCTCCATAGCGGTAAATAAATCAAATCGTTTTCTTTCTCTCAACATTTTTTTTGTTAATTGTCATGATACATGCACATATGTATTGGACGGTGACGTCATGCCTAACATTGTCTAATATTAACCGTAGTACATTAGCCTTTCCTTACCGCCGCACACACACATACATACAATAACACGTAGCTAAAGCGAGTGAAAGAGAGTAAGCAATTACATGCACACATGAGCACACACTTGTTTGACTGTATGTGTGTATTATAACTAATTATCGCTGGAATCGTGCGCGTGTCTTGTGCAATTTTTTCCATTTTGTTGCCAAATATAATACAAAACAAACTCATAAGTTGCAATCTAAAGCATAAATACAATTCAAACCAAGTGGAATTGATTTTCCACACAGCAAGCAGCAGCAAGTCAACCAACCTGCACTTTACGTGTGAGAGAGTACTTGAGCTTATTATGAGCGTGTGTTTGTTTTGCCTACGTATGTGTATGTGTGCGTGTGTGTGTGTGTGAGCATTGCCACCCACTAGCGTCGATAGCCCGGCAAGTTCTTTTTTCCTTTCTTTTATTGTGTTTCTTGTAAAATTTGCATTAGGGCAACCTTCTTGATTTACCCCTATATAGGCAACGGGCACACTGTCTGTCTGTCTACCAGTCCGCCCAAACTTCAACTACACCTTTGCTGCTCCCTCTATGTATGTGTATGCGAGTGTGTGTGTGTGTTTATTCAGTCATCAGCTTTGGCCCCAAAACAACAACAGAGTATAAAAGAGAGTGAGAGAGCAACAAAAAAGTATCGCCCTCAAACACTGCTTGCCACCAGCTGCTGCCACTCGAATGAGTCATGCCACGCAAAGTCGCAAAACTGTAAATAGTTTCGGGGCATATACAACACACATTGACTTGCTGGAATTTCGATTTTGCGCTGAATATTGTTATGTATTATTATTTTTATTATTGGTGTTTTTATGAATGCTTCGCATAGAGATCTGTGAGCTGCGGCCGCCATGATATGTTGAAGCTTAAGCTGTCTGTGTATATGTATGTAATGTATGTTTGTTATAAATGTATGTAATGTGTGTAAGTGTGTGAGTGAGCATACCCTTGCTTTCAGAGTTGTCGAAGTCTGTTAAGAAATGCAATCTAGAGTTACCTAAAACATTACTTAGTTTTTATCGAAAAATATACATACATATGTATGTATGTAGCATGTGGAAAAGCATTGCCTGAGACACGGAAGTTGTTAGGCAATTGTCATGAATTGGCACTTTTCTAAGAATCAATGTGACCCTATTAGGAAAATTTGAAGAAATGCAAATTTATAGATTCAACAACTAGAACTCAAGAGATGATACACATTTTCCCTCAAGTTGCCCAAACAATCAACTATAATTAATCATCATTATGATGAACTCATGGTTAGGGTATTTCTGGCGCGACTCGCAGTAAATAAAAAGCAGTGTTTTTTTTCCATATTTTATTTGTTCTTTTTCTCTTGTTGTCTTCTTTCGTATCTGTACTTGTAGTGCTGCCCGCTTGGCTCTCTTTCTATACTATACTATATGCTGTATTATACTTTATTCATTAGTTTTCCAAGTTCTCCACTTATTTCTGGTGCTCATCATAATTACGTAGCGTTTCGCGGCCATGCGTTAAAAAACTATTTGAAAGCTGTTCAGGCAGAGAAGTAGAAGAGAGGAAAGAAGAGACACAACAAAACAAAACTTGTTGAAAATTTCACTTTATTTCATTAAAAAAGAAACCCCCAACATACATATTTTTCTAGGGTAAAGTTTATCTGTTCGACAAAGTCTTCAAGCCGAATGCATCCCAGGAGAAGGTGTACAATGAGGCGGCCAAGTCCATCGTCACGGACGTCCTTGCGGGTTACAATGGAACGATATTCGCCTATGGTCAGACCTCGTCTGGTAAGACGCATACGATGGAGGGCGTCATTGGAGATTCGGTGAAGCAGGGTATTATTCCACGTATTGTTAACGACATCTTCAATCACATCTACGGCATGGAGGAGAATCTGGAGTTTCACATCAAAGTCTCCTACTATGAGATCTATATGGATAAGATCCGAGATCTGTTGGATGTCTCCAAGGTGAATCTGAGCGTGCACGAGGACAAGAATCGTGTGCCATTCGTTAAGGGTGCTACGGAGCGATTTGTGTCATCACCCGAGGATGTCTTCGAAGTGATCGAGGAGGGCAAATCCAATCGTCACATTGCCGTGACAAGTAAGTGAATCCCAAAATAAAAAACCCTTATTGGATATCAACACTAATTGGCATCTCTTCTCAGACATGAACGAGCACTCGTCGCGATCGCATTCGGTGTTCCTTATTAATGTGAAACAGGAGAATCTGGAGAATCAAAAGAAGCTGTCGGGTAAACTGTATCTGGTGGATTTGGCCGGTTCCGAGAAGGTCTCCAAAACAGGTGCCGAGGGTACTGTGCTCGACGAGGCGAAGAACATCAACAAGTCGCTGTCCGCGCTGGGTAATGTCATCTCGGCGCTGGCGGACGGCAACAAAACGCACATCCCGTATCGTGACTCGAAACTGACGCGTATCCTGCAGGAGTCTCTGGGTGGTAATGCGCGCACAACGATTGTCATCTGCTGCTCGCCGGCCAGCTTCAACGAGTCGGAGACGAAGTCCACGCTCGACTTTGGTCGACGCGCCAAAACTGTTAAGAACGTTGTGTGCGTCAACGAGGAGCTCACGGCCGAGGAGTGGAAGCGCCGATACGAGAAGGAGAAGGAGAAGAATGCTCGACTCAAGGGCAAGGTGGAGAAGCTGGAGTTGGAGCTGGCACGTTGGCGTGCGGGTGAGACGGTCAAGGCGGAGGAGCAAATTAACATGGAAGATCTCATGGAGGCGAGCACACCCAATCTGGAGATTGAGGCGGCGGCAGCACAGGCCAGTGCTGCACAAGCGGCCCAGCGCACGGCAATCGCCAACATGTCTGCCTCGGTGGCAGCCGATGAGCGTGCCCGCTTAGCCACAGAGTGTGAGCGTCTCTACCAGCAGCTGGACGACAAGGACGAGGAGATCAATCAACAGAGCCAGTACGCGGAACAGATGAAGGAACAGGTCATGGAGCAGGAGGAGCTGATTGCAAACGCGAGACGAGAGTACGAGGCGCTGCAATCGGAAATGGCACGCATCCAGCAGGAGAACGAGTCTGCCAAGGAGGAGGTCAAGGAGGTGCTGCAGGCTCTCGAAGAGTTGGCCGTCAACTATGACCAAAAGTCACAGGAGATTGACAACAAGAACAAGGACATCGATGCTCTGAACGAGGAGCTCCAGCAGAACAAGACTCAGTTCAATTCCGCCTCCACCGAACTGCAGCAGCTGAAGGACATGTCCACGCACCAAAAGAAGAGGATCGCCGATATGCTTACCAATCTGCTGCGCGAACTGGGTGAGGTTGGCCAGGCCTTGGCGCCCGGTGATCCGACCTTGGAGCTCAAGCTGAGCGCTTTGGCGGGCACCGATGCCAACAAGCTGGAGGATGACTTCACTGTGGCGCGCGTCTACACGACCAAGCTGAAGACGGAGTCCAAGAATATTTCACAGCGTTGCAGCAACATGGAGACCCAACAGGTGGACTCCAACAAAAAGATCTCCGAGTATGAGAAGGATCTGGGCGAGTTCCGACTGCTCATCTCGCAGCACGAGGCACGTATGAAGTCACTCCAGGAATCGATGCGTGAGGCCGAGAACAAGAAACGTAATCTGGAGGAGCAGATTGATTCATTGCGTGAGGAGTGCGCCAAGCTCAAGGCCGCTGAGCATGTGTCCGCAGTGAATGCCGAGGAGAAGCAACGGGCCGAGGAGCTCACTTCCATGTTCGGCTTGCAGATGGATGAGCTGCGCGTAGTGCACACCAATCAGGTGTCGGAGCTGCGAGACGAGATCACGGCCAAGCAGCATGAAATGAACGAGATGAAGGATGTCCATCAGAAGCTGTTGCTGGCGCATCAGCAGATGACTCTCGACTACGATAAGCTGAAGCAGGAGGAGGCTGATAAATCCAACAAGCTGCAGGACATCATACTGACCAACGAGCGACGAGAGCAGGCACGCAAGGACCTCAAGGGGCTAGAGGATACCGTCGCCAAGGAGCTACAGACACTGCATAATCTGCGCAAACTCTTTGTACAGGATCTGCAGGTAAGTCACAACTCTCGCTTAACTATTATCATCGTCAGTTGCTCTAACGAGGATTCCTTCGTTTTTTGCAGCAACGCATTCGCAAGAATGTGGTAAACGAGGAGAGCGAAGAGGATGGCGGTTCGCTGGCGCAAAAACAGAAGATATCCTTCCTCGAAAACAATTTGGATCAGCTGACCAAGGTGCACAAGCAACTGGTGCGCGACAACGCCGACCTGCGTTGTGAGCTGCCCAAGCTCGAGAAGCGTCTGCGCACAACCATGGAACGCGTCAAGGCGCTAGAGACCGCACTGAAGGAGGCCAAGGAGGGTGCGATGCGGGATCGCAAGCGGTATCAGTACGAGGTCGATCGCATCAAGGAGGCGGTGCGACAGAAGCATCTGGGACGCCGCGGACCTCAGGCACAAATCGCCAAGCCCATTCGGGCTGGTCAGGGCGCTATTGCAATTCGGGGTGGTGGCGGTGCCGCCGGTGGTGCTACAATGGCTCAGGTCAGCGCTGTTAACTAAATCCGAAATCGCCCCGCCCAGTTCACATCAGTTTCATCTTCAGTTTAGTTCAGCTCCGCTTCAACCTAACCTAAATTAAACTAACCTACAAAAAAGTAAAATGTAAAAGAACAAAAAAAATGAAAAGAAAAAATAATTGCCTTCGCTTAAAGAATGTCGTTTTGCGATCATGTGCAGCGCTTTAAATATATACATACTTATAAATAAATATTTAAATAAATGAGAGGAAAAAGGAAATTAACTAAATTTTACAAAACATAAAAAAAAGAAGAGAAGTAAACAAATAAAAACCCCACAGATATTTAAGGACACATAACTACGTTTAAGGATATTTATAAACTTTTCAAACATAAACTTAAATAAAAGTCGCAGACAATTTAGGTTTGTTATTATTTGTTTCTTTTTTTTATTATTTGTTATTTAATTATAATTAAATATTATTGTAGATTAATTATAGTTTCATATTGTAACCACTGCCACCCACATTGTGACGTTCACCCTCCGTTGGAGCTGTTAATTGCCATTCGTACCAGACCTTAGCGGGATCAACGAACCGCCAGAACTTTAAGGATATTGTGTCGCCCTCCACAACAGTCCGCGGATGCTATGAAAAAAGTAGACAGAAGATCAGACTGATGAATTCTGCAAATCAAAGGGATTTGCTTACCAGTGGAAAGAACATCGGGAACCAGGAGAACATGCCTGGGGTATGCGTCAGCGGATTGATACTCAATATAATATCCTTGTAAAGTACCGTGTCAAAGTAGCCGCCCACGCCATGTATCACGCAATCCTTCGGAACTTTAAAGGACAACTCCTTTTCACGAGTATTGTCAATCACCTCATCCCGATTGGGATGCTTGAACTCAAACAGAGTCTGTGGCTCATCTATGTGATAAATGTTCTTGAGGAGGACCACATAACCCGAGTCGAAGGAGGAGACATTGGGTATGGGCTGATTAACATTGTTATAGAGCACGGCGGACATGAGAGGATTGATGTAAGATGTAGACTTGCAAGGTATGCTGATGCCATCATCCTTTAGTAGCTTCAAAGCACCATCTAGGCACTCGGGAGACAGTTCATTATCGCCAAAGGAGCCCAGTAGCTCGGAGACCAGTATGTCAGCGAGTTCAGGAGGCGAAAAATCACGCATATCCTTCGAGAAGATGTGAACATCTGCAAGGAGAGACATACTGAGTAAAAAGTATAAGGAAATAATTTGAACTTCTTACCCTTCTTGGACCAGAGTTTCTCGACCATGTTGGACAGTGTACGTATGGCACTGGGATTCTTCTCTATGATATAGACGCGCACCTTACGCTTTGTTTTCTCGGCAGCATTGAAGGCAGCACGCGCCAAAGGACCTCGTCCGCCGCCCACCACCATAATGACGGTCTGAAAAGAACAAATATTGGACAACTGAATACCCATGAATATAGTGTATAGAATCCCCATTACCAACTTATGTTTGGCTTGCTCATCGCTGACACGATCCAGCAGCGCCTGCTGTATAGCATCCTGATAGAGCTTGTACTTGACGGGGTCTGTTTCAAAAACTTCATAAGTGTAACTATCCAGATTATCGCTGAGCGGCTGCAGTGGCACTTCCAGTACATTCTCATAGCTGTAAAATGGATATGGATAAACATTCAAAAAGGATAAACTTCTTCCTCACTTATTCAGAGGATGAACATCCCGATAATCGTTGATTAGCTTCTTGACGTAGTCCGCATACTGAGAAATTCCTTTGTCCGTTGGCTTGGCCGAGATGATGATGTTGGCCCGCACCGATATGAAGTGTCCCACAATGATCTGCCACTCCTTGCGCAGCACATAGTAATTGCAACGATTTGTGATAAATAAACTGGACGGAATAATGATAGCCTCAATGGGTTCGCCGAGCCATCGACGCACTGTCTCACGACTGGGACAATCCGAGTCATTCAGTTCAAGGACCACTTTTGCCTTGGCACTGTGATTCGTGGCAAAGCGCAGACTATTCCACCAGCTCCATGTGTCCACTTGTTGAGCCTGCTCAATTTCAGCGTCAGTTGCATCCTTACGATGCTCAAAGCAGGCCAGCTCCGGATTGGTGATGGGCACATGGATGAACCAGCTGCCTGTAAGTTCATAATTTGATAAAATTTTAATAACTGCGAGTGTGGAAACATACTTTTCGTTTTGGTTTTGATGATCTCCGCCAGGTTATCATTTTTTGGTCCACATAGCTTAACCATGACACTGCCATTGTGCTGCAAATGCTCTGCCCAGGTGATGTCACGCAGCAGCATCTCTTTGGAGTACTCTCGCAACTTGGCATTTGGAGAATCTACGTCAACATCGGATAACGTGAATATCACCTTCGAATTCCACTCGTTGGCATTCAACAATGTGGCCGGGTATGTGGGATCCGTTTCCATTGGATCCATCGGCAGCATATTGGCGTTGATTGATGTGGCGACGACATTGTAATTATTTGCATATGCCCTTTTAATTAAATTGGGTATGCTGTTTGTTCCTTCCTGATATAAACAAACGTAATAATTCATTTTAATTACAAAAATGCGCGTGCCGGCTTCAGTGTGACCACAACGAAATGGGAATGTAAATAAATGCGCTTTCCGATTATGCCGATAAACATCGATAAAGATAACATTCATATAGTCAGTGTGTACACACCGCACAAAGGTCTTATTGGAAGCAGAAAATTTCTTCAAGTGCCGCGTTCAAGTATTATTAAAATAGTAATGTAATTGTTATTGTTGATGGCTAATCGCGATGTATTCTCGAAAATCTTGCCAAATGTTAAATTGGCAACCCGTTACGATGCAGACGGACGTGAAATTCAAGTGAGCACAGCCTAAATAGTCCACACACAAAACAGTTTTCGATGTAAGCACACCCTGTGCTGTTGTTTTTGCACAGGTGGAACGACGGGAAGACACTGATGCGGCCGCCAAGGAGTTGGATACATTTGATATGCTAGTTGCTGCTGGTTACTATCGGGCCCGCATCAAAGGTCTCTCCGCCTTTGATAAGGTTGTTGGCGGCATGACGTGGTGCATCGAATGCTGTGATTATGATGTGGATGTCGATTTGCTCTTCCATGAGAATCTGACCATCGGTCAAAAGATGTGGGTGAAGCTAAAATTGGATTTATTTGCATATATATGTAACTAATAAGAGCTGTTATTTTGGCAGCGCTCTTGTGGAGAAAATTGTCGCTGTGTTGATAGACATGAAATGTCCGCACAGCCTGGAGCCTCATCAAGTGCAAGGCCTGGAGTTTCTGGCCATACATCCTGTCATTCAATGGCTAGTGAAGACATCTGTGAGTTGGCCTTGGTTGAAGTAGTTATCTCTTATATTTTATATGCATTTATCTCTCAGGTGGCTAATCGTGAGGAACGCGGACAGCGCTTGAAACGCTTTGCCATTGGACAGTTTCACAATGACTATCAGTATAAGAGTGATAAGGATAATCTCACCAAGATTCGCCTGGCCGCTGTTAACATTAAGGCTATCCAGGTGAGACTGCTCTTTATGTATTTGATCATATTTATACTTATATATATTTATCTTTTGCAGGATTTGTACAGTCCTAAAAGACAGTATCAGCGCCAGGAAGCAGCTGGTGAGGATGAAGCCTTGCGGGTTCGTCTAACCCTGATGGAATATGGAGACATGGGACCAGCAGCCAAGCGAAGCGTTGAAGCGAAGAAAGCAGGAGCTACTGAATTGGAGGAGGTGCTTAGTTATAGTTTATCAGTTATTAAAATCCTTAAATGAAACTCCTTTCTATTGCAGTCGGTACTGGAGCAACAATTGCGTAAATTGGCTATTTCCGCCGATGCTGCTCCTACGCCACAGAAACGTATTGATCTCGATCCAAATGCACGTAGCGCTTTACAGCAGCATTATGCCGAGTTCAAGCTAGAAATGGAGACGGATGCGCAGGAGCTGAAGACGCAGAATCAACAGAAGCGACTGGAGGCAGCCAAGATTGCCCTGGAGCACAAAATAAAACGCTACAACAAGGACAATGAGCAATTGCAATCCCAGTTGGAGGCACAGACAAAACAAACCACAGACCAGGAACAGGAACTACAAAAGCTCAAGGACGAACTGGAGGCGTACAAACAAATCGAAGCCAATGCAGATCCTGCGTAAGTTCATTATATTAAAGATGTCAAATGCTTTTAATTTATCAACTTAATCTAATAGGCTGCTGGAGAAGGTGCGAAGTCTGCTGCAGCAGCACGATGAGATGAAGAAGAGTGAAACCGAGTTCAAGGAGAGTTGCCGCAAGGACTTGGCCAATCTGCAGCAGCAAATTGAGTATGTTTAATCAATGTCCTGTACTGCAACATCCAGATATTAGTATGTTCCTTTTAGTGAGCTAGAGATATTCAATGCCCAGGATGCCGAAGCTCAGGCAGCGGCAATTGCTGTGGAGGAACAGCGTCTGCAGGAGCTGCGTCTGCATTTGGCCAAGCGTAATCGTGGTATTGTGGCCATTGAGCGTAAATTGGATGCCATTCCGGATCGCACAGAGCTGGCCCAGTACCAGCGACGCTTCCATGAGCTACACAACGAGATGAGTGCCAAGCATTTAGAAACTAAGCAATATTATACACTATACAACACGCTCAACGACAAGAAGCGTTACCTGGAGAAGGAGCTCTCACTCCTGAATTCCATTTGTGAGGCATACAACGAGGGTATGCTCAGTCCCCACGGCCGTGAGGACTTCATCAGGCAATTCGAGACAATTGTTGATGGCGTGAAGAGCGCCCAGGATAAGGTGCGACACAAATATAACGAGGAGCGCATGCGACGGGATGAGCTCAATGAGGAACTGCTAGGACTGCTCGAATTGCAGCGCCAATACGCGTCTGCCATAAAGCAATTGACTCGCGAGTGTCAACGCTGTGAGCAGCTCCAACAGCATCTCAAGTCAATTCAAAAATAATCATAAAATACAATCCCCAGATATACATATTAAATATATTAATAAATCATTTATAATATTTAAATTGCTTTACAAAATAAATGAATCAGAATTGGCTGATTGTGTGCGGGATTACAGTTTTCGGTGTACCTGGTCACACTAAAAGTGCAATAGCACAAAGCTATCGATTACTCATGCGCAGCAGCTGATCGTATATTGGCGCCAAGTGGCAGGGCTGGATCATTCGCGCGCAGCTGAAAAATTGAACATCTCTTTAGTTTATATTCGCTGTTTTATTTAATATAAGTACACAAAAACCACTTTAATGTCTTGTATTATATATATTTTATTCCCAGCTATCGATTTAACATCAAAATTTCCAGATTCGGAACATTCGGTTTTCGCAAAAAACCATGATGGTTACACTGTCTATTTTGCCAAAAATCGCAATCGCACAGATATGAACCATTTTGGCACTGATGAAACTAGAGTTCAAAACCTTTACAATGCGACATGTTTCGACGAAATTGGTTGAGATACAAAAAAGTTATAGCCATTTGAAATTTTGCAAATTTTGCCGAATTTTGTGGAAGTCGCCACGTGGCAGTTTTGCATCATCGCGAAAGTATGCAATAGAAAATCATCCGCGGAAAAATTAAAGCCCGAAAATATTCCCAGTTTATATTTGTCGTTTTATTCAATATAATTGGAGAAAATCAAGTTTAATGAGTTATTTTATACAGATAATATACAAAAATTATAGTACTACAATACAATTTTTGACAAAAAAAGCATGGCATAAATATTGAAAATTTTGGTAAAATGTTTTTTCAACTCTCCATTCTCTATTCGATTTATTTATTTGTAATTCAAATTATTCAAAGTATTTCATTTTCGTATCTTCTTAATTTTAATTTGATTTCATAATTCGATAAATTTAATGAACTTAATTTAATTAAACTTAGCTTAGATTGACTAAAATAAATATTTTTAATTTCTAATCGTTTTTGATATTTCCATTAATTGTACTTAACTTAACAAATTAGACATATATTAGACAGCATATCATTTTTAAGATTTGCATTTTTGTCAATACTTGATATCCCATTCTATGAATTTAACTATGATCGAATAATTTTGGAAATATGCCCAAATATTTGAAAAAATGTATTCAAAATGGGGCTTTCCGCAAAAATGGTACCTCTAAAATTATAAAGTCGCAAAAGTTTTCCAAAAATTTACCGATTTTCAAAATTTTGACATTTCTAAGAAGGGTTTTTGTCATATTTGAAAATTGCATTAAAAATTTTCATGCTGTAAATTTTAAATTTTCGTCCATTTTTTGCCAGTTTTTCATACCAACCACTTGAAAAAAAGTCGAAAAAATGAAAAAAATTGAAATAGGAATTTTTGGTGCCTAATCAATTTCTGGCATCGAAATAGGAATAAAAATCTTTATCCGAGTGGATTTGGCCCAATATTTTAGAAAATAGGGTCGAATATGTTCGCAAAACAGACTTTTTCAATATTAGGGTTTCTGGACAAACTTTTGGCAGTCATAGGTTTTTGAAATCTTAACACATGTTCAACATATTTTTACATACAATTTCTGCTGTCATAATAAGCATAATAAACTTTACTTGACTTGATTTGGACCAGTATTTTAGAAAATATGGGCAAAAATTCAGGATAATATTGTCAAAAATAACGAATTCTATGGAAAATGTACCTTCTAAACTTTGACTAGCCATAACTTTGTCAAAACTCAACTTATTTCCATAATTTTTTCACTTTCGTTAATGGTTTTGATCATATAATAAAACTGCATTTAAGTTTTGATCATATTGGGACATTTAAAATTTTCGATATTTTTTTGGCCACTTTTCCATATCAACCCCTTGATAAAAAGTCAAAAAATGAAATGTTTTGAAATCGAAGTTTTTTGCGCTTAATCGATATCTGGCATCGAAACAAGCAAAAAACACTTTACTCGAGTGAATTTGAAGGAATATTTTAGAAAATATGGCCAAAAAGTGGAAAAATGCCTTAAAATAGTCCTTTTGTAATAACAAGGATACTTTCTCAACTTTGGTCGGCCATAACTTGGCAAAAACTTATCCGATCATCAAAAGTTTTGCATTTCTGTCAATTACCATAGTAAGTTTGGAACGATATTATCAGAAACATGGTCAAATATATGAAAGCATGTTGTCAAATCGGGGATTATCAGGAAAGAGGAAACGTAAGAAACTTCTAGCTCGCATAACTTTCCCAAAAATTCTCTGATTTTCAAAATTTCTACATTTTTGTTAATAGTTTGCTTTCTATTTCGAAACTACAATAACATTTTATTCACGGTTTCTGGGATTGATTTCTAATATTAGTATTATAGTAGTATTATAGTAGAATAGATAGCTTTTTTGAATTTGAACTGTTCATGATGTTAATAGAACTTGTTTCACTGAAGCTTAAGAATATTATAATTAGAGTCGAATAATTGAGAGATTAGTGACTGCCGATTGGAGGTGATGGTTCCAGCTGTAGGTTAGGTGGGGAAATTCTGCTGAATTTAGGTGTTAGCTCAGCCATGATAAATGTAGTTGCTCGCCACGAGGATCTCTAATGGTATAATGCTGTCAATATCAAGTATACGCCCCATTGCAGCCCATTTGTCATGCTTAACTTTAACCTTTTGCCAGCATTACATGCAATGCGAATAAAGAGAGACAGCGATACGAAGGAGTAGAGAGAGTGGAGAGAGAGAGAGAGAGAGTGGCAGTATCATATTTCACTGCGTATACTTGATGTGTATGTCTGTGTGTATTTATGGAATAACTGTCAATGGAAAAGTGCAGTTTATATTCATATATGCAGAGCGAGATAAAGCATCTGCCATACGCCAAAAATTTGCATATTTGCCATGGGCGAGAGCGTCCTTTCGTGCCGCAAATGCGCAATGACACTCCCACCATGTGCCACGATACACCCTTCCCTTCGCCCCTCCCTCCCTCCTCCTCCCTGCTACTAGTCTACTAATTAATATGCAAGCCGCTTAGCCGCAGTGCTTCATGCTGCAATCCCAATCCCAATTGCAATCGCATTCGCAATCGTCGCTGTCGCAGTCGCCATCACAATCAGTGCCACTTCAGTGGGGCAGCTGGAGCCACTGGTGTTGTTAATTAATG
Organism: Drosophila quadrilineata; assembly: GCA_018150725.1. Classification (NCBI taxonomy): domain Eukaryota; kingdom Metazoa; phylum Arthropoda; class Insecta; order Diptera; family Drosophilidae; genus Drosophila; species Drosophila quadrilineata. The sequence continues at coordinate 6,499,976 of JAECWN010000407.1, forward strand.
TCCTTGCCAACTGAGTTGCGAGAGAGCAAAGCAATTGCAATTAAATTTCAATGCGACAATCAATTCAATTCAACTCAACAAGTGGCGCCCTCTGACGACAGGTGGAAACATTGCCATTGCTGCCATGCTTGACATTGACACTGTCTCTTTCTCTCTCTCTCTGTGTATCTCTGTGTGTGTGTGTGTGTGGGACCTAACCGACATCAGAGACAGAGATAGAGACATAAAGAAAGAGATGGCGAGTGGGTATGTGTGTAAATGTCAACAACAACTGCTGTTGCTGCTTCTGCACAACAACAACAAACAATGGGCAAAATTCCATTTATAAATCCAAGTTTATTTCAAGTCCTTGTGGTTTTTGGTGTCCTACTCATAATCACTTGTCACTTCAACTAAGTTCTTGCGGTTGTTGACTACTCTTAACTATATGATTTCTGCCATGATTATCTATACTCTACTCTCCGCTGATAACTGTAACAAGCTTATCTGTATGTGATTATGAGAATCGCGATAAGACCGAGTTTTACATGAAAAACCTACAGCGGTTTCCTAACTCCATATATCTACCTGTATCTGTCTCTCTCTTTCCCTCTTCCTCTCTCTTTCTCTCTCTCTCTTGTTGAGCTGCCGCAACTGCCATAAGCTGAACCTTAACCCAGTTTGATGTCTATTTTTTTTTTCCTACCGTCAACATATGTCAAATATTTAACCTTGGGGAGTGCCTGCGACCGTTTAAAGCACGCAGACAACCGAAGCATTGTTGGGGTGTGTGTGTGTGTGTGTGTGTGTTAGGGTGTGATAATGAGCTTTTCAATGAACAGCGAAAGGTTTTCCTCGGCATTATCACACTCCCACACACACACACACACACACATACATATATCCAGTCATATCCAGGCATACCAGGATAACGCAGTTGCCCGTAGGGGGGCATCTCGCATGACTTTTTTTCAGGGTTACAGACTTGGCGCGCTTCCTCATTTATATTTGCTTTGGCATTTTATCCATGCGTACGCACACACATATTTATTTTTTTGCCTCTACCAGAGCGTGAGGAAAGTAGTGTAAGAGAGAGAGAGAGAGGGAGAGAGAGACAGAGTTTCACAAAGGCGTAAGCCTTGACAAAAGTCAATCAACATATTTGCTCGATTGGAGGGAGCATGCCAAGCGTATAATCGATTCGAAATGTGTTTGAATAACAAATTACTGAAATTGTGAATGCGAAAGCTATTGTATCTTATTCACACTGACACACAGACAGACAGACAGACAGACATACAGACAAAGAAAGAGCGAGAGAGAGAGAGTTAGTAAAAGAAGGAGACATCGATGGGGAGCAACAACATTAGCAATCGCTGTTGAGCTGCTCACATTCATATTGCCTGCTTTTAGGCGCGCCAATGAAATTAAATTTATGCATAGCTTGCAGCTGGCGCAACTTACGTTCCATCTTCCACTTCGTTTCTCTCACTCTCTCTCTCTCTCTCTCTCACACAGCGTCCTATTTTTACTCTCTTTGCTGGCACGTACATTTCTAAAACAAGAAACAGGCTGTTCGTCTGTCTAACTGTCTGTCTGTCTGACTGTCTGTCTGTCCGTGACTGTCAGAGTGTAACTAACCACTTGTTGGCATTTGGCTTCTGGTTTTTGAACCGAGTTGAACTTCGTCTTGAACTATTGAACTCTGGGACAATGAACATATGAGCTTCAGTTTATCCTTGCGAGCTGCGTGTGTGTGTGTGTTCGTCTCTTTGTTTTGCCAAAAAATGAAGTCAAGAAAGCAATAATCGACACACATACTCACATAAATATAATCACACACGTACAGTTGTCACTGACATGCCAATTGTGCGAAATAACCACAAACAATAACAGTAAAAGTAACACTTGAAAATTACCATTTCCCGTATAGATTTAACTCGACCGTAGCCAGTCCTGCTATCCAAGATCCTCGGCATATTTTTACATCTAATATTCGAGCTGTAATTAAAAGATGTTGTTATAGAAACTGATTATATCGATTTACTACGAAAAACTTGTTAAAAATTGTCTAAAAGATCAAATTTGCTGCATGAAAAATTTTGTTGATGCAGATTTAAAATAGTATCGAATCCAGTGAAAAAATATCAATTAGTATATTTGACTTTTGGCTAGTTATGACTGGACAAAGTTAGAAAAATTTTATTTTTTTTTAATTTATAACAGCTTTTTAACATTATTGTATTAAATTCACTCCGATTAAGGTTTGAGTTAAAACTATGAGAATAATTATTGACATAAGTCAAAAAGTATTTGAAATTGGTGGAGCTTTAGAAAAGTTCCTGCAAAGCAAATTTTAAAACAGTCCCATTTTTAGCCTCTTTTTACACATATTCGTCCATATTTTCTAAAATATTGGTCCAAATCCACTCGAATAAAGCTTTTTATTCCTATTTCGATGCCAGAAATTGATTAGGCACAAAAATTCCGATTTTAAAAGTTTTAATTTTTTTGACTCTTTATCAAGGGGTTGGTATGGAAAAGTGGCCAAAAAATATCGAAAATTTTAAATGTCCCAATATGATCAAAACTTAAATGCAGTTTTATTATATGATCAAAACCATTGACAAAAGTGAAAAAATTATGAAAATCGGTTAAGTTTTGACAAAGTTATGGTTTGTCAAAGACTAGAAGGTACATTTTCTATAGAAAATGCTTATTTTTGAGCATATTATCTATTTTTTACGCATATTTTCTAGAATCTAGTCAAGTAAAATTTTTTATGTTAACTATAATACCGGAAATTGATTGTAAAAAAATGTTGAACATCTGTTAAGATTTCACAAAGTTATGACTGTTAAAAGTTTGGTCAGAAACCATGTAATTTTGAATACATTTCCAAATCAACAGCCATAAAGATTTGTTGCCTATGAGTGATAAGCTGTTGGTAGCACTAAACCGCAGAATACGGAGCTCATCATGTGAATGTTTAAGGAAGCTTAGTTCTCACTATTCCTAACTGAAGCTATTCTCATGGAAAGTCAGGATAGGTAAAGGAACTTGAGGAGCGCATCGGCTGCGTTGGACGGTTTGGAGATACGAGTGTAGGACCTCTTCAGTGTGACATTAATCAATTTGAGGGCAATGTCGCTGCTTGAATTTCAATCTGCTTTCATTTTTCGTAATTTGTCAATGTGTCGGGCAAATCACACACTCCCCTCAGCCTGCGACTGTATGGGTTAATAAACCCGCCTCAAGCGCAACAAACATTTAAACATCAATTTAATTAATTTATGTTGTCATTTGGGCAAATCGGTTTCGTTTCGTTGCGTTGCGTTTCGTTTCGCATACGCAATTCGCCTGGCAACAGACATACATATGTTTGAATGCATCTGGCAACGCTGTGCGCAGGCAGCATCCAGCCGAAGAGACGACGAACAGCAGCAACAGGTTACAGCGGCGCAATCGGCAAACAATTGTGCGCGCATAGAAAAGCTCTCAATCGAAAGCTTCACACACAGCCACTACAGAAGGCATGAATGAAAAGCACACACACATACACACAGGCACAGCCACACGGACTGCTCTCGTTGTCGTCTCTCTGTTTATCGCGTTACTGTTCTTCCCTCGGCTGCTGTCCGTCGCAGTTGCTGCGCTGTCGCTGCCACTGCCTCTGCCTCAGCCACAGTCGCTGTCACTGTCACCGCTGCTGCTGTTTTGGCATTTGCATTTGACTTTGCTTGGAGTGTGTGCTTCCCACAGGCGCTCATTGCGCCGTCAGCCAGGCATGCGAGCGTACACGCGGCGCGCTTAGTCTCAACACCCGCATACCCGCAATTCACTCCCCGCTCAACACAAGAAAAGCATCCGTGATCCCTGCATGAAAATATACGTCCTGTTCGAAAACAAAAATATCAAGTGGAAGTAAACGTAGGAAATTCACGCGCGATTTTCATCAACCGCCCTTTTGAATATTTCAACGATAAAAGTGCAAAAAAATCAACGTCGTTTATTGTTCATGGAGCGTAACTGTTTAACGGTCGCCATTTCTATTCTGTATGCTATGTCTGTTTGTGTTTGTGTTTGTGGGCGTGTAAGTGAGTGTGTGTCCTGTGTGTGTGTGACTGTGTCTGTGTGTGATAATATGCGTGGCATATACAGTTAAATATTCAAATTTCAACTGAAATTGCTGCACGCATTTAAATAATTGCGATGCCAGCACAAGTGTAAAAAAAGAAAATACCGTGAAATAAAAGGAGAGAGAAGAAAGAGAAGGAGAAGCATAAAGCATAAAATATTCAAAGTTAAAAGTAAAGTTGAATAAAATAAAATATAAATAAAGCATAGGCAAAGTTGTAATACCCCCACTTACACTCACACACACACTCACACATACACACACCCATACACATACACATACAAATACAGAGACGAAAAGAACGCAGCTGGCAACGGAGCCGCATCTAATAGGATTACGCGCCGCCGAGTGACAGTTGCCGGATTAATCCAACAACAATCGCATAGGAAACAGCCAAAGGTAAATCTTCCGCGAACGCAAGCGGGGGGCATACACCCCCCCATTTTCATCACACAAACTGTGGCAAGTGTGGCAAGTAATATATGTACATACATCTCATATGTGGCTTGCAACAGTTGCACAGCTGTAGACGCTTTAAGTTGTCTGCGCCATGTCCTTAAACGCAGACTGATGTCTATAGCGTCATTTGAATATCGCTCAGTTCAGCTGCTGTCGACGTCGCAGTCGCAGTCGCCGTCGCTGCTTCCACCTGCTGCTGCTGCCGCTGCTGCTGCTGCTGCTGCTGCGCTGGTGTCGCTGCCGCCATAAGCAGTCGTAATTGTTAACAACGAGTGGCTGCGATGCGATATGATATTAATATCTAACTTGGTGGCATATTAATTGGCATCCGCTATCTGGAATTGGATGGATCAGGCATGTGGATGGTGAGGGGTTGGCCGTAGTAGGTGGTTGGGTGGGCGGAGGAGCCATAGAACTCGGCAGTAAACTCCATAAATAACGCATTTTATTAAAGCAAAACCCCCGAATCCATTTGCGTTATTGCGTCTACGTGCACGAATGTTAATTGAAGCCAGTTCACCTTTATATGCCAGAGGGGAGAGAGCAGCCACAGGCACTGAGGGGTTGAGAGCTGGCGGGGATTGCTATCATCTGATAGTCATAGAAAGAAAGAACGGCAAAAAAAAAACACAAAAAAAACCACAAAAATTGGAAACGGAATCGGCATCGACTTTGGCATCACAGCAGGCAACGTTTCTGTTGACAGCATTTTCATTTTTCTCGCTTTGTTGGGAAAATACCGAGTAGGGAATATATATGAGTATACATAGTATGGCAGTATCTGTACATACATATGGAGCATATAAAAGTGCGATTAGATTAGGAGGAAACGTACTCGTCGAGTGATTTCCATGTCGATTGCAAAGAGCGGCTCTCAACAAATTATTAGCAAACGATGACAACAGACAGCTGAAAAAAAGGAAAGCAGATGAATATAAAATGAATATGAATATTCATATGAATATTCATATATAATACATAATGATAGGGAAGGAGTATATCCCCCCCCCCCCCAATCGTCCTTTTGGTTGTGTGTGTGTGTGTGTGTGCTTAGAAGCATGAAAGCAAATTACGCACAAAATAATTGACATTAGCATATTTTTTTTTGTTGTAGCTTCAGCAACGCGTATCCTTAAACCTCTGCTAACCCTCTGCTAACTGCTTGCCCCTCTAACCACCCCCCCACCCCCTTTGGCGCACTTAAAGTGTTCAGTTTTGTTGCTCATTGTTTTGATTGAGTATTTGTTGTAGAACGCGGCGTATACGTGACGCGTCCACCATCAGTTGCCAGTCAATTTGTTGCCCATATAGACATACATACGCCACATTAATAATCATCATCATCCACCAAATAATAATAATAATAATAATACTTCATTTTTCAAGCAGTAATGTTTATTTACTCTTCTCTCTCACTCTGTCTCTGTCTCTCTGTCTCTCTTTCTCTGTTATTTCTCTTCGTTGTTGTTTTTATGTGGCAATTGAAAATCAGCCTCAAACGAAGCAGAAGATTTTTGTTGAATTCTTTCTTTTGGCAACTTTATGCTTTATCTTTTAGTTTATCTGACTGCCTAGGAGGAGGGTGAAGGGAAGGGAGAGAGTGTTGGAGATAAAGGCACGCTCATAATCCTGCACAAGTGAAATGTGTGTAAACGATGCCTCTGGGGCATGAACACCACAAGCTTCGACCAGAGCACCACTTAATCATTACAAATGAGAGAGCCACACACACACACACACACACACACTTATAACTGTCTATGTGTATGTGTGTGTGTGTGAGTCTGTATATGGACATACATACATATAACATTTATAGCTCGTTAGCAATTCCAAGTTGATTCAAACGTTTTTTTTTTTTTGTCTTTTGGCCAGGCAGCCATCATAGAAGAGAGACAAGAGAGAAGAGTGACAAGAGAGAAGAGAGACGAGAGACGTGCAGAGCAGCAGCAGAGGAGGGAGGCGGGAGACGAGCTAAAGCCGTTTCCTTATAATGTTTTTGAAGTTGCACAACATGCTATAAGTATATATACATACATATACATATATACATATACATATGTGTGTGTGTGTGTATTAGTGTGTGTGCGGGTGTGTGTGTGTGGTCTGACTCTGTGGCTGGCGTGTTAATTGCTACGATTTGCTACGATTTTGTGCCAACAGCATTTTTGTGGTCGCTTTGATTAGTGTTATGTCTCCTCTCCCATCAACTACAAAATTGAGTAATGCCCCCCCCACACCACCTCTCCCACCCCTCAACTCAGCAGCAGTTTTGAAATCGCAAACAAAATAAAAACAATTCTCCAACAGAATTCAGTTAAGAGCACTTTAATGGCTGCTCTAAGGTCATAGTTAATAACAAAAAAAAAAAAAAGTGAAGCATAAAAAAGTGTAGAACAAAAAATGAGAAAGAAAACTTGGTCAAGTGTAGTAAAGTGAGTGTCAGTTACTTGCCCCATGTTGCAGCGTGTGGCACATTTTATCAAAGTCAAGTTTGTCCTGCCTTCTTATCTGCACCAAAATACCATGTGTGTGTGTGTGTTGGTATAGGTGTAGGTGTGTGTGTATGAGTGTGTGTGTGTCGGTTTTTTCCATGTTGCAGCTGAAGTTGATAAATGGATTTACTTTGATTTTATAGCTAAAAATCGATGCTTCAATGCCTGCAATGGCAATGAGAGAGATGAGGAGACAAGCGAGAGACAGAGAGAGAGAGAGTGAAAGAGAAAGAGACAGAGAGATAGTGAGTGGGACAGTGAAAGATATAGAGTCCTTGTTACACATATTTGAATGTCAGAGTGTCCTCCCACACACACACACATAGTATACTACACTCTCCCCCTCTCACTTTCAGCATTTTTGTTTTTTATTATTATTTTCCATTTTTCTTATTTTCATTTTCATGTACATGTTTTTGTTTTTTTGTTTTTCATTTTTGCGCCCAGTCTCATTTTTCTTGCTGTTGATGCGGTCAAAGACTTTGTCTCTCCAACTCTATCAGATTTCTGCTTGACACTGCCACTGACTCATCCACGCTCGCTGCCAACGTCTTCGTCTGCTTGCAACAATTTCTTTTAATTTTTTTCTCATTTTTCTTTTATACTTTTTTTCTGTCTTTGGCAAACCGAAAATTGCACTTTAAATCGAATGGCAGCGTGGCGTATTTGATGCGTATTTTGCTGCTGAGACAAAAAGGCAACCGAGCAGCAAGTAGCAAGTAGTGAGTGGCATGCAGCATGTGGCATGTGGCAGCGAGTCGAGCAATACCCAAAATGATAATCTATGGCATAAAATCACGCGACAGTAAAATGCCAGACAATGGCCAATGCCAAAAAGGCACAAAGCACTAAACTTTTGCCCAACTGCAATCTGAGATGCTTGCCGTCCGTCTCCAACCCTGGACACCTCATTCTCATCCTCATCCTCATACTCATCGAGAGGATACCTCTGCTGCTTTGTTGCCATTCAAGTGGAAATTACATAAAGAAAATTCGCATAGCGCTTAATTTTTGCGCACATTTTGATTATCTGCAATTCACGAAATTTGCATTTATTTTTGTTTCTCCCACTCTCCCTCAATATATACTATATAATATATATAGTATATGGTATATATATTTTTTCGATTCACAATTTTTATGCTGCTGACTGAGTCACATTTTGGCAGCTGCAGAACTTCTTCTTCGTTATTCTTACTCTTCTTCTTCTACTACATTGTGCTAAATGTCTTGGTTTTTGTGCTTTGTGTGTTGCCCTTTAGGCGAAGTTATAAAGGGTATGCTGTGTTCATGGCTGAGCTTGCATTTAATTGAAATTTGTTACGAGTAGTTTCTGTTGTTTAAAAGTAAGTGGTATTCAATAGTTGATTCTAATCATTTTTGGAGTTTTTTAATAGTCGTTCTTTGGAAAGGATTCTTTTTTTTGGCTTTTTGGTGAAAGTCTTTCTGGGCACTTAGCCATTAGCCATTAGATACGCCAACTTAGTAGGAGTATATACTTAATTTTAGTTATTTTTTACTGAGTTTTTTAGATTTTAGTCTTTTCCAGGTTATTTTTCAGTTATTTTTACTTAGCTTTTTAGATTTTAGTCTTTTCCAGGTTATTTTTCAGTTATTTTTACTTAGCTTTTTAGATTTTAGGTTATCCAAAAAATCTCTTATAGACATTTTTTTATAATTGCTATATTTAACCATTTTTATTAACTATTAAAGTAAATATATTGTTATATATTTATTAAAATTATTCGAAGCAGCTTCTGAAACTTGTTTTAGTTTTTGAAATATTTATTGTATTTTGTTGTTCTATAATATAGAATCTATATGAGTGAGTTTTATAAAGAATTACATTTATTTACATATAAATCTTGTCAAGCTACTAGAAAACCACTTTTTTTATATAAATATTTTAATTAATTATTTGTTTTTAAGTTTATTTACTTGTTAAAAAAGACTCCACTTAAAACTTCATTCCACTTTTCGCTACTTCGCTGCCTTCGTCTAAACACAGCTTCAAGTTATTATTTTTGTTCGTGCTGGGTATCTGCTAGTCGAGCATGCCCGCGTTTTGCCATCACATGCAGCTGTCCTTCTGCTCAGCTTGGTATTAGATGTGAGTACTTATGTTTGTCTGCATTTCGATTGCTTATTTGCTATCTTTATATTCTCACTCAATCCACTGTCTGCCCCTCCACCTCCACCTTCACCACCTCTCTCAACCATCCTCGTATGCTTCTCCATCTTGTTCATTTTCTATTCAATTCTACGCTATTCTATTCCATTCTTTTCTGGATGTTTTTTCTTTATATTTTTGCAATGTTGGCAGCTTGTATTTATCATTTGCGCCTCATTAGTTGATGCTGCTGCTGTGGCATATTAAGGGGCATTATTTATACAGGACTCTCGTTTCGGACACTGACAGAGATATTGGTCTGGCAAGGACAGACCGACAGAAAAGAGAGAGAGAGAGAGAGAGAGAAAGAGGGGGTTGTTGAACTTCACATACGAATAACTTTTGCTTTAATTTCAAATGAATTAATAATGCGAAGGCAACAGCAACGAAAGCATGATGGATGCTGGACAGGAAGTGGCTTAGGATCAACTGAACCGAACTGAACTGAACTGAACTGTGCTGAACTTGGGCTATTCATTGAATATTTAAACTTTTCGAGTACCCACCCACAGAAATCTCCCGTCATTCTCTCATCTTTCAATTCGTAGAACTATAAAGCAATGAAGGCATATAAAGTTAAGCTTGTCTGCTGGATGCTGATTTTTATGGCCATATTAAGCCATGTATCAAATGGCATCCTTCAAGGACTTCTCTGCGCCACACACTCTCTCCCTCTCTCTCTCCGTGCAGGAGCAGCCTCTGTGCAAATTGTGTTGCATACCTTGAGGCGTTGCCTTTGCAGCTTTTCAGCTTTAATTGCTTAATTACGTCTGCTGACTAGCTGCCTTTGCCCAGGACACGCCCCCGTTCACGAATACAAAAAAAGGACACGCCCACTCTCAAGTGTGCCATACTGAAAAGGTTTATGGTGGCGAGGAATACGAGAACCACACAACGTTTACGATGGTGGTTTTCATCTCAAGCAATAGCTAAAGAAAAGCCACAATTACCCTCGAGTGTGTCCTTATGACGTTTAACGTTGAAGTTGAGACATTAATGCGATACCCTTTTTGACATTGTGCTTGCAGAGAACCTAACCACAGCAGTAGGAGTTGGAGGGGGGCAACCAGGTTGCACCTACACACAAATATAGAGAGAAGGATTTGCTCTTAAGCTCTTGCTGCAGTACGTCATGTGTTTAGCGTAGCAGCATTGGATGCGCCGCAATGTGGACCTATATGATGGCTGCCGCCCGCGGAGATCGGGTCAACACAATGATGTCCACCAGACGCCGCCCCGAAACCGAATCCCCCAAATACGGTTACAAGTGAGTATCGAAAGCAAAACGAATCTTTAATTTGATTCGGTATATCATCCTGCATCCTGTTGCTGCAGCTTATCCCGTCCCATGTATCGCACCACACGCTTCGTTGGACCCGCTGCCTCGGCACCCGCCCAGCTGCCTTATGGCGGTGGCTGCAGCAGCAGCAGCAGTTCCAGCTGCACCACAGCTGCTGCTCCTCCCCCCACACAACAGTTGCCACACGAGGAGCTCGAGATTAGCGGCGGTCTCTATGCACCCTTCCAGCCAACGGCTGCCATCGGCACCGATGGTGTCTGCCTGCCGCGAAAGCATTTAATTGCCAACCAAACGGCGATACCCTTTCCCATGGGCCCAGACAGCAAACAGCTCCAACTGGAGCAGCATCAGCATCAGCATCACTATCAGCGTAGTAGTTGGCAGCAAAGGCATCGCATAGAGCTGCAGCAGCGAGCAGGACATGCCGATGACGAGGACGACGATGATGATGATGATGAGGATGACGATGATGAGGACGATGACGATGACGATGACGACTATGTTACTAAGGGTGTTGATGAGGAGGCGGTGGCGGTGGCGGTGGCCAGAGTTGGCCAGAGGCATCACAAGTTTGCCAATGGCAAGGATAACCAGGAGGAGGCGATTGCAGCCGCCGAGCCCAAGCACTCGACGGATGTCAACTATCTGGAGAATGGCAGGAAACTGATGCAAGTGAGTATCGATACCAGCTCGTAAATCACACGCCGTATACGTATACGTATACGTAATAAATATTCATAAATATTATCCATAAATACGATACGATACCGAGGCTCACAAAGATAGCATTAATTTCATTTCACTTAATTTCATTTCATTTAATTTTATTTCGTATCGTTTCGCTTTGGACGTGGCCATAATTCTAGGCCAACTCGCTGCTATTCAATTATGTGGGTTGTAATTAAGTAATTGCGCTAATTGATTGACGCCATCGACGGCAACAAGAACAACAATAACCGCAACTTGGCTGAAACAATGACTGAATTTATGCTGTGCGGGAAACCGCTGCTCCCTCCTCCCAACTCAATCCTTACTCCTTGCCAACCACATTTACCAATGTTACCAATTCCATTCCATTCCACTCCATTCCTGCCCATATGCGTTTTGGCCATGCAAATGAACTGCGGACCTTCATAAACTTGACCTTGCCGTAAATCGCGTTTTAATTACTTCCTCTATTGTCACGTAGTCGCCCCACCAAAAGTAATACTCCTCTCTGCTTCTCTCTCATTGTCTCTATTTCCCCTCTTCGCTTCCTCTCTCTTCTCTCTCATTCTCTTTTTGCTTGCCACGTACCTCTGAACTGCCATTATCGTGGCCGCAGATATTTTTATTAGCACGTGTCAAATTACTTTAAAAAAAAACCCGACTTGGAATTTCGAAGAAAAACAACAACAAACTTTGAATACTCTAATAGTATAGAAAAATATGTAGGAGTTTCCAAAAGAAAAGTGGAAGAAAATGGTCAAAAAAATCTACTCTTAATAGAGAAATTCTTAGCAATGTTTTAATTTAGCGAAACTATTTAACAAATCATAAATAAAGCATATCTAAATTTTAATGTGCATCAAAAAGATGAAAAAAATAAACTGATAAATTTATTACAAATTGAAAGATAGAAAATTTCTTGTCAAAGTCTTAATTTAGAAAAACTACTAAAAAATCATAAAAAATTTAGTTGAATTATGAGGCGCGTTAATAGAATAAAAAATTTATAATAATATTAAATCTTAAAATATTCCAAAAATAGTAGAGGAAACAACATGAAAATATACGAAATAACTTTCACAAATATTTCAAAATGAATATACTTATAAAAAATAATATTAATAATATTAATATTTCACTTATATATAACTGAAATAATAATAAATGGAATTAAATAAAAATCTTACAAAATTCTGCTCAAGAAATTTAAATTTGAAAATTGAATTTAATGTCCAAAAAGGAATCTGAACAAACAACATACAAAATATACCATAAATAATCACAATAAAAAGCAAAGACTTTATCTAAGTCTAAACAATTAAAAGAGTTGCAAATAAACATATTAATTTTAATTACAACTTTCAACAATTTTAAATGAAATTACACAACAATTGTCAGATTCCACCCAAAAAAAAAAAAACAAAATTTAAATTATATCAAAAACAACGAATTTCCTTAAACTTCCGACATTAGCGCGTTGATTAATGTATTTTTGCTGTCTGCAGGAAAACCAAAAAAAAAAAAAGAAAATAAGAAAAAGTGAAATGAAAACTTTTGCCTAAAACAAAGTTGATGTGGAAGTGAGGATAACTGTTGGCAAGTCTCTAATAATTACATTATTTTTTTTGGGGGACCTTACATATTTTTTTGTGGAAGTTATTTTTTTTTTTTGTATCTGAGGTTCTTTATAATAATAAAAAGTGTGTGGAGATATACAGTCTGTTTAGAACTTAATTTGACCCTGGGGCTATAAATAAGTGGTGGGCGGGGGAAGGACACTTGCTCTTCGGGCGGAGGGGGGGAGGTGAGTTGTGGCTGCGGTCACGCAGGGTGCGGGCCAAGTAAAGGAAACCGACGAGTATCTTGGCCGACGACCAATTTGATAGATAAGAGCATTGTGAGCCAGAGCCAGCGATAGTAACAGTAACCCAGAAAGTGACAGACAGATAGAGGAAGAGAGAGAGAGAGAGAAAAGAGAGATGGCAAGTGTGTGCGACAGAGATGGGCATAGGCGAATGAGTTGCGTTTTGCGGCACAAAGTGAAGTGGCTGCAAGAAAGGGAATGGAATTGGAAGTGGAAATGGAAGTGGAAATGGAGAGAAAGAGAAAACATAGTTTCAATGCCATTTCATAAATGGAATGAGACACCGCCTGAGAAAGGAGAGACTTAAACGCAATGAAATAGATACAAATGGAAAGCGAACAGTTGCCAAAGGCAGCCAAAGAGTGGGAGGAGAGAGTAATACAGAGAGAGAGATGGGTGGGTGGGGTGGTTGATCGGCACCCACTTTACCGCTAACTCCCCTTTTGCCCGCATAACGTAGTCCAAATATTGGCTTGGTTGTTGTAATGCTTTTGAGGTGTGTTTTGCTCTGTTTGGCCATCAACTGTTGTGGCTCACACACACATACCCAAACACACACAGAGAGAGAGAGAGAGAGAGACCACAAACCATGGCCAACAATAGAATATACCCTCATGCAGAATAGTTTATATACGCTTACTATCTATGTATATATGTACATAACATATATCTGTATATAACTTAAAATTTTGAAGCGCGCCAGAATTTCGATTTGCAAGAGTTGAACAATCGCCAATGTTGGTCAATGTCATGCCGCATGAGAGAGATGGACATATATTGAGTGAAAGAGATAGCCAGCGAGTGATGGAGAGAGAGAGGGAGAGGGAGAGGGAAAGTATCTAAGTTAACTGTGGGGTAACCTGTAGGGCCATTAAACCGATTAATGAGCTCTATTTGCTTGCCATACCTTGCCTCTAACCTGTCTTTGCCCTCTCCCCCTCTCTCTCTCTCTCTCTCTCTCTCTCTCTCTCTCTATCTTACGTTTTTTTGGTATATTCATGTCTCGTTCATTTATGGGCCGCCTCTCGAATTGCGACGTCGTCTGTTTTGCTTATTGTTTTCTGTGCAATTTGAGCTGCCCAGCAGGACATTCGAGCAAACAAAAAAATATATAGAGAAAAAAAAACGCAACCCAGTCTTGACAGCACTCTCTACTGTTTTGCTGGTATTACTTTATATTTTCATTTTTTTGTCTATTCTTTCCTTTTTTTTTGTATTGCTTTTCGCTTAGTCAATTTTGTAAAAATTGGAGCTGCGACAGTTGCGCAAAAAACGCGTTCGCCAACGGCAGCAAAAGTAACAAATTCGACTCGATTTGCTGGTGTCTCTAATCAAGTGAAAAGGACACGTTCCTACATATATACATACATATGTGTGTGTGTGTGTCTCTCTCTGATGTGTGTGATGGTGTTAGTAAATCAAAATTCAACTAACGCGTCCTGTAAACAACACAATAGCTGCAAAGATTAGGCCAACAGCAGTAAAAAAAAAAGGCAAACTGGACTCTATGTTGATGAGGGTCCTGCATGGGACAGTTGCAGATCCTAGTTTTGCCTTTATTTTTTCTCTGGGTTTGGCATTAGACAAGGTATTAAAACAACCAAAATGTTGTTGTTATCCTTGTTACTGTTACTGTTTTCGTTGTTGTTGTTGTTGCTGTTGCCGTGCGGGTTTTGTTCGCGTTGTTTTGGCTGTCATCGATAAGCGCCCTTGTTTATGGTCATCATCCTCATCCACATCCACATCCACATCCTTATCGTCATCATCGTCATCCAATCTGCGGCACATTTGCATAATTTCCCACGTCGTTCAGTGGAGCAATAAGCCAAACAAAATCTCCACCGCAAAATCATTACAAATACAGAAAACAGACTATAGAATATAGACTATAGAATATAGAATATAGGCAACAAACAGTCAAGTCGAATTCCAGATAAAATTACACTGATATCAATAACAAATAAATAACATTTAGCTCGTTTAGTGAGCGCAAAGTGCAGTCAGAAAAAAAAAAAACAAAACAAAAAAAAAAAAATACACGAAACTCACATAAAAAGGGTAAAGGTTTCCTAATCAGATACCGCAACAGCTGCGATGCCAAATCGTTATCGTTATCGTTATCGAAATGAATACGAATATTCAGAGTGCTTTTCAAGTGTTAATTAGCACGTCCCCCCTTGAGTCCCCGCCCCCTGACTGACTGACCCCCCATTAAAATTAATGTCGACGAGTAAAAGAAACTTTTTCCCAACTTGAACTTAAAGTTCTCTTCGCGCTTTGCGAGTATCTATTAAATGGTGACTGTCTGACAAGTTAAAAGTTTCTTAAAGCAAAATACAAGACGAGGAATAAGAATAAGAAATCCAAAGTTTTATGTGGTGCTTTAATGGCCATTAAAGCTGTCAGCCCTGCTTAGGGCAGAGCTTTGTTGTGCTTTTTCACATTCAACTTTTGCGTTATTAAGAAACCGATTAATTCTTGGAAATTTGTTGTCAAAACTCACAACACTTTCTTTTCAACTAATTTCAAGTTTTGCAATTGCAAAAAAAAAAGAATTGTTACGTATTTTTGAAGGAAATTAATTTTACAGCCTGTCAAATGTAAAATATAAATTTTATGCTAGGCATAGAAATTTTGAAGCTTTTAAAATGGATTAAGTGGTAGCAAAGATAAGGAAGCTTATGTGAGAATTTCCTTTTTTTTTTATAAATTTAATGATTTATTGCTTACAAAATATATTAAAATTGAAAACATAAATCTAGAAATAGAAATTTATGTGCTTTGAAAATTGATTAAGCTTTAGCAAAGTTCATGCAGCTTTTATGTAAAGCTTTTATGTGGAAGCTCCTTGACATGTTGTGGTCCCTGTTTGTTAAAAGCTTAAATTTGTCAACGGAAATTTGCAAATGAAAAGATATATTGAAAAGGAAAGAAAAAGAAAGAAAGACAGAGAGAGGGAGAGAGAGAGATGGAGCAGTGACTGATTAGTTGGAATGCATTGCAGAATCCTTACAAAGGATGTGTATAATGGCATCGTATGGGAGACAATTTATAGCAGATTGCTAGCTATAAATGGACAAGTAAATCTGTCTGTTTAGCACTTGACATTCAATCTGTTGGGTTCATCCATGTCCAAAACGGAAATAACGCACACCCACAAAACAGAAAGAGAGCGGAGGGGGGAGCGAGAGCAAGAGAGTGAGACAGAAATAGGGAATATCTTATACATTTTGTGGGTCTGCAGTCAATTTCCATTCATTGCAAGTTAAAGACCCGCCACTTGCCACTCGCCACCCACCAGCCTGTGGCACGTGCCCAAAGTTGGCCTGCTCATATATATACATATATATATATTTTTGTTGATATTTTTTATATTTTGTATTTTGTATTTCATTTTATTCTTCGTTGGGTGGCGCACACAGCTTGAGCGGCATTTCAATTTTGTGGCCATCGGTCATCATCTCTGGAGCGGTTTAAGAATCGCTTTAAGTAATTTTATTTGGGCATAAAGCACACGCATCCCATAACCATCAAAAGTGACGCTTGATTTGCTGCCCGCCTAACGAATCCCCCTCATCGCTCTACGCCTCTGTCTTCTACCTCAAACTACGCGCCCCCCTCCGTTTTTTTGACTCACCTGTGTCAACACCTAACGGTCCGCCGGGCAATTATGGAAATTTATTGTGCAGCTCATCACATGGCGCTGCTCTGAATTCCAATCAGTTGCCAGTTGCCAGTTGTTGTTGTTATCGAGGGGTTGAAGGGCAACAGTGTGCACTTTTTTTTTGTATGTTTATTTCTTGTTGAATATCAAGTACTAGAGTGTTGAGTTTATTTAGTATTATATTTTGGACTGCAACCTTGCCAATTGAATACGCGTGCTATGCACTTGCAAGATGAGCTCATCGACGTTATCAGCATTTAATCAATTTATGTTTATTATTGATTACTTAAACAACAACAACAACAATAGCAAGTGGTTGTGCGTTTCCTTTACTAAATTAATATATGCAAGCGAATAGTTTTTCACCTGCTCCCAGGTGTGTAGACACTGCGTTAGCATTATCGTTGTTATCGATATCAATGTGCCAGCTATCGATGGATCGCATCGCATCTTTAGCTGAGCTGAGCTGAGCATAGCAGACAGACAATGACAGGCAGGTCGAAGGCTTCGCAGCTCTCAGCTTAATTAAATAATGGCCCAATGAACAATTAAAAAACGTTTACAGAAACGACAAACTCAACGTTGAACAGAACAGAACAGAAGAGAGCAGAGCAGAACAGAACAGCACAGAACAGAAAGTGTCATCAATCTTGTCAAATTGCCATCAATGGACAACAGAGAGTCCGCACCCACAATGACAGCAATAACAACAATCACATGGCTTTTGTATTCAGAGCTGTCATTGTGTGTATATGAGTCTCTCTCTGTGTGTGTGTGTGTTTGTTGGTGTGAAGGACCAAAGTCACTTGAGACTTTTGCAGGTTAATTAATTAAACAACGACGACAACGTCGATGTCGGCACATGCAAATTAAGAAAATTGCAAAATACGGCACCAACAACAACAACAACAACAACAACAACAACAACCATCCGACACTAAAACAACATTTTTTGAATTAAAAAAAGCAACAACAACAATAAAACAACAGCTTTTAGTTATTGTGTATGCCTGTCGTGGCCAGTGGTCAGTTTGTGACTGCGACGTCGCCGCTGCTGTTGACGCTGGCAGCGCTGCCGCCAACACCTTGAATGGCAGTTACAAAGCGCGCGCAACGCTATTTTCAGTGTTAACGTTCAGCTCGACGTCGATGCGCATGCGCTGTTAGCACCAAAAGTACAATAAATAAAAAAATCTAAATGGTTTTTAGTAGTTAGCAACAACAACACATAAAACGTGATTAAAAGTGGTCAGTGTAAAAGTGCAAGTGTAAGAAGAGGAACTGGAAGTGGAAACGCGAAGAGAGATACAAATATTACGTGTAACGTCGTGTCTTTTTGCATGCGACATTTCAAAGTCAAAGCCATGGTGCAATCTTTGGATATAGCAGCTATAGCGGGGGGACAACAGCAACAACAACAGCAGCAACAACAACAGCAAAGCGATGCGGTAAATAAAATGGCACAAGAAAAAGCGCACATAACTACATAAATATTACAGCGAGCAGAGATGTGTAGAGATATAAGAGTGAGCGTATGCAGATATGTATAAGAGTGAGCGTATGAGTGTGGCCTTCATATGTACGTATGCATGTGTGCATGTATGTGTGCTGGGCACAGCAGGAGACGTTGCATTGCATTATCATTAGTATTGTGTTGCCCAAAGGGACCGCACAAATACACACACCTACTGTATGCGTCATATTAAGATAACTGTCACACACACACACACACACACTAACACACACATACGCGTACAGCTGGTATTTGTATCGTGATGTGGCTTAATGGATTAACCGCTGCCAGCAACTGATACGCGTTTATTAGACTGTCAAGCACACGCCCCTAATCTCAGGATGTGCACAATGTGC
Source organism: Drosophila quadrilineata (assembly GCA_018150725.1). Classification (NCBI taxonomy): domain Eukaryota; kingdom Metazoa; phylum Arthropoda; class Insecta; order Diptera; family Drosophilidae; genus Drosophila; species Drosophila quadrilineata. The sequence goes on from JAECWN010000407.1 coordinate 6,518,622, forward strand.
CAAGTAGCTGCCAACTGTGCGTAAAAGAGAGACAGACAGAGAGAGAGAGAGTGTGAAGGAGAGAGTATGTGTGAGCATACACTTTATGGCTCACGCACACAGATGCTAACAACTACAAGACACAAGCAATAGAAGTAGAACAGTAACATGCTGTCACAAACTTGCTGCTACAAAACTGTCTTGGCTCTGCAATTTCACGCACAGTGTGCTTAGACAAATGAAAAATCGCATAAAATATTTGAAATTGTTATTAGTTTTTGTTGCAGTTGAGAGTTGCGAGTAATAAATTTTAAGTTGCGCATACTCCCTCTGCAGTCACTGCTGTAGAGTTGAACTGCTGTCGTTTCCTTTTTGTCAGCCAACACTGCTGCCACTGCAGACATAACAAATTTAATCGCAAGAATTCGCAAAATGCTGACCAACTTTTAATGTAGTTGTTACCCCCACACACACCCTCCCATTCAAACACACACACCCACACATAGAGAAAGAGAGTGAGAGAGAGCAAGGACTCGTAGTATAGCTTACAGTGCCTGCGGCCATTAAAACGATTCAATTAGCGCACATGCCACGCCAGTTGTGTTGAATGTGTTGTATGAGTGCGAGTGTGTGTGTGTGTGTGTGGCACATTTCAAATGGAGTTCAGCAAACTTGCAACGCAAGCTCATGCTGCTGCTGCCACTTCTTCCGTCTTTGCTTTTGCTTTTGTTTTGCTACCAACTTTCTAGTTTACTTGCTTTTGTTGCAGGAGCCGAGCAAACGTGGCAAGAAACCGTCAGCGTTGAGCAGAACGCTGCAGGCGTTGCGGCAACGTTTGACGAAACGTAGCCGGGCGAAGCCACCTGACTGGTTCCTCGAGAAGTTCTCCAACACCACCAACACGGACAAGATTGGCAAAACGGGCGCCACGGATGATGCGGCACTCTCCAGCGAGATACGTGGCACCAGCGCCCTCTGCAATCGTCTCTCCGTCGATCCCACGCTCCAATCCCACTACAGGGTAAGCCCAAGGATTCAACCTCAACCCCAAACCCACACCAATGGTAATATTTATTTCATGTGCAGTGGCTCGCTGTGGTGTCACTGGCAGTGCTCTACAACATCATCTTCGTGGTGGGACGCTCCGTATTCTGGGAGATCAACAAGAGCGCGCCCGCCGTTTGGTATACGCTGGATTATCTCTGCGATTTCATTTACCTGCTGGATACCTTGGTGCACATGCATGAGGGTAAGTTCCGCCCGACAAGAGAGACAAGAGAGTTACAACCGTACAGGTGACATACGCTGAAGGGGAATGCAACCGAGAGAGAGAGAGGGATGCTCACGGCAGCTGCTTATGCAAATGAGATCTCATCTCTAAGCTGACACACACAATAGAAGATATTTCACACACACACACACACACACATACATATATATATATATATCATATATATATGTATGTCATATGTGTGTGTATGTGTGAAGGAGGGGGTGTGTGTATGTGTGAGTGAGGTTGCCAAATGCAGGGATAAGCCAGCCTTGACATTTCAGCAGCCAAGCACAAACAGCATGAAATACTCTCTCTCTCTCTCTCTCTCCCTCATTCTCTTCTTCTTCGCTTTGAGACTAGCTTATAAAATTCTCAACTTATTTGTTCCCAATGTGTGTCAAGCAAGCAGTTCAAATTAATAGTTGATGACTACTATAACTACATACATACATACATATGATATGTGCAAAACAAGTTCAAATTTTTAATTATCTTTATACACAAATCATATTATATGATATTTTTTATACATACATATATGTATATATATATTTTCAGAGAAATAACTTGATTCGTTTTCCAAATAATCCCCATAAAAGTTGTAGTTTCATTTCGCTGGAAATAACAATTTTTCAGCTGCAGAAATACCCAAACAGTTTGTTTAATAAATCAGAGTCATTTTTCAGTAATCCTCTTCAGTCGAAAGGGTATCAAAAGTTTACGCTTTAGTTTCGCATGCTGTTTGAGACTGTTTTCCGAACCAAAAACATTGCAATCAAGAGTGCTAAACGCCAAGACACCTCACATATCTGACAGCTTTCTGTCAACTTTTCTGCTCCCCATAAATCTTGATATAATATCGCTCGAATCGTTTATGTTAAAATAATAGTAAAAGATGCTTACATTTGAAAATGATTCGGGTGAATTTTTTAAATTTTTGGATACAGCTTCTCAAATGCTGTCAAAAATTACGTTGGATACAAAGTTGTATGTCTATTTTGATGCCAGAAATCAATTGAACACCCAAAAATAATAAAATTTCAATACGTTCGATGTTATCACATTTTTAGCAGGCCCAAAAATTAGCCGAAAAATAGTCTAAGTTTTAAAATGCCTATTTCGTGTCAATTTACTCACATTTTTGGCCATAGTTTCTATAAAATTGCTTCAAATTCAATACGGTAAATAATTTAATGTCTATTTTGATGCCACAAATCAATTGGGCACAAAATTTTCCAATTTCAAAATTTTCAATTTTCCACATTTCTCTAGGTTTGATTACGATTACGAAATGGCCAAAATATAGGCAAAACTTGAAAAGTGACAAAATTAAGCAATTTTTTATGCAATTTCAAACCATAATCAGTAAAAATGTAGAAAATCGGTTGATTTTTGGGAAAGTTATGGTGGCTTAAAGTTTCAAACGACTTATGGATATATTTAATTGTTTGCTAGCGTTGCATACGAATGCAGTAAGTTGGCATACCCTGTGGGGCGTCATGTGTGTCAAGCACAGGGGTCGACTAAAAAAGCGCCGCGAACTGTGAAAAGTCGCGCTGCATGTGGCATGACCAAAACAATAACGAAGGAAACAATGACAGAAACATATACATACATACGTATATATGTATACGTACACACGTAATCCTAATCCTTGCACTATACTTTGTTCTATTCATTTACCCACTGTGCCATCTCTTTCTTTGCACGCTCTGTAGGTTTTCTGGACCAGGGTCTGTTGGTGAGAGATGCATTTCGTCTGCGCCGCCATTACTTCCATACCAAGGGATGGTATCTGGACGTGCTGTCGATGCTGCCCACGGATCTGGCGTACATCTGGTGGCCACCAGAGACGTGCTCCAGCTTGTATCTGCCATGTCCGGTGATAGTGCGTCTCAATCGATTGCTCCGGCTACCGCGTCTCTGGGAATGGTTCGATCGGACGGAGACGGCAACGGGTTATCCGAATGCGTTTCGCATCTGCAAAGTGGTGTTGGCCATACTGGTGCTAATCCATTGGAATGCCTGCATGTACTTTGCCATCAGCTACGAGATTGGTTTCAGCTCCGATTCCTGGGTCTACAATCTGAACGGGACGCGCAACAATACGCTGCAGCGACAGTACATCTATAGCTTCTATTGGTCCACGTTGACGCTGACGACGATTGGAGAGACGCCGACGCCAGAGAATGATGTGGAGTATTTGTTTGTGGTTGCCGACTTTCTCGCTGGCGTGCTCATCTTTGCCACCATTGTGGGTGAGTCAAGCATCATCAGCTCATCAGTGTCCCTTTTTATTTGTTTGCTTTAGTGGGAGCAACATTGAGTAAGGACATGACCTGCTTGGAAGTGGGAGTGGGAGTGGCAGTGGAGGAGTGTGCGCATTGTTTACGCAAATATTTCGTCTGATCGTTTAATTGGTTGCAGAGTGACATCTGTGACATCAATGGGTATTAATTTACAGCCCCACGCACGTCAGGGACTCGGCACCGGGTCCACCTAAATACATACGACACCCAATTCCCCAGTAACCCACTGTACTACAGTCGTGTCCCTGCCATGTCGACACCCACATTATTCATTACGTTACACTTTGTTTTGTTTTGTTGTGTGTGTGTGTGTGTGTGTGTGTGTGTGTTGATTTGTAGCTGTCGTCGCCTCGACTTTCCTCTTTTTTTTATATATATGTACATATATATGTATATATTTGTTGTATTTTGGCAAACGTGCCTTTTTATCATTTTTGTCGTCCTTCTTATCGCCGCCATTACCGCCAGCGTCCAACAAGGAAGAGAGCGAGAGAGAGAGAGGTAGAGAGAGAGAGAGAGGAGCGTGGGGAGTCTATGCTGCTTTGACATCTGGGCAAACAAATTTACTTGCCATGATGAATGCTAAACTTGCTTCAACTGTCTGTCAGTCCAACTCTCCCTTTCTCTCTATCTCTCTCTCTCTTTCACTCTCTCTCTGTCTGTCTGTCTCTCTCTTGTCGTATCAGTCTCCATTTTGCGCACCGGAAGTGCCGCCATTAGCCGCCTTTTGTGACATTACTCACGTTACGCATACGCCGCATTGGCCCCTTGAACATAGCAATTGACAAGTTTTGTGAAGCACTCTCCACTCATCAGTCTCCACTCTCCGCTCATCACTCTCTGCACTAGTCTCCACTCTGTCGTAACGGAAATGGCTGTCGAAATTAAAACTAGACGCAGCTCAACTCTCACTCTCTCTCATCTCTAATCCGTGTCCTTTGCTGGCCTCCCAACCCACTATCATCTCTAATCCGTGTCCTTCTGCTGTCATCCGGTTGCAGGTAACATCGGCTCGATGATATCCAACATGAACGTGGCACGCGTGGAGTTCCAGAATCGCATGGACGGCGTCAAGCAGTACATGGCGTTTCGCCGCGTCGGCCATGAGCTGGAGGCGCGTGTCATACGCTGGTTCGCCTACACCTGGTCGCAGAGTGGCGCCCTGGACGAGGAGCGTGTGCTGGCCGCGTTGCCGGACAAGCTGAAGGCGGAGATTGCCATACAGGTGCACATGGATACGCTGAAGCAGGTGCGCATCTTCCATGACACGGAACCCGGCCTGCTGGAGGCCCTGGTGCTCAAGCTCAAGCTGCAGGTGTTCAGTCCGGGGGATTACATTTGCCGCAAGGGTGACGTTGGCAAGGAGATGTACATTGTGAAGCGCGGCAAGCTGTCGGTGGTGGGCGATGATGGCATCACGGTGCTGGCCACACTTGGTGCCGGCTCCGTGTTCGGTGAGGTGTCGGTGCTGGAGATTGCCGGCAATCGGACGGGCAATCGTCGCACGGCCAACGTACGTTCCCTGGGCTACTCGGATCTGTTCTGTCTGGCCAAGCGGGATCTGTGGGAGACGCTTGCCGACTATCCGGAGGCGAGATCCACGCTCACCCAACGCGGCTGCCAACTGCTGCGCAAGGATGGGCTGCTCGATGAGCAGATATTCGCTGGTAAATTGACTCAATTAAGGACACTTCCGGATGGCGTTCCTCCACTAATGCACATCCCTCTATCCCTGCTATCTACTCGATTCTCCTCCCAGATTCGCAACGTGTGCACGACAGCATTGAGGGCGGCATTGAGAAACTGGAGCTATCTGTGGAGAACCTGAACATGAGATTGGCCCGCCTATTGGCCGAGTATACGGCCAGCCAGGCCAAAATCAAACAGCGTCTGGCCAAACTGGAGCTCAAGTAAGTGCCCAAGTCCTAATCTTGTTTACAGAGGCAACTAATCTTATTCTCCCCCCAATTTCTCTCTCTCTCTCTGTCATTGTATAGTGGTGGCTATGGTGGTGGTGGAGGTGGTGGTGGCAGGGAGGATGAGCCACAGATGCGTGCACGCAGCGGACGCCTCTATTCCCTGCAGACCAAGCGGCGCCCACGTGCCCGTCTCGAGTCCGCTGCCAAGAGCGGAGATGCTGCCGCCAAGCAGCATACGCTCTAAGCGCCACCACACAGGGGCACACACACACACACATACACATCTACATACATACATACATACATACATACATACATACATACATACATACATAGTTAGTTACATATTGCCCATGTGATAAATGCATGCAACTTGAGCAAGTTGCAACTATGCAAAACTGAAGCTACGGCTTAAAAAGTTTCTATAACAGAGCGCAGGGATCAAAGCAGCAGCAGGGGAGCTGAAGGGGAGCAGCATGGAGGGGGGAGATTGGTGGGAAGCACAGTTAGCTGGCTATATGCCAGAACAGAACTGAGGCTGAGTGTAAATCAATTTTTCATTTTTACAATTAGTTTAAGGCAAAAACGCAGAAAATGTTTGTCAGAAGGTACTGTCCTCGAATTTCTGTTTCAATTTTTCATTTCAATTTTTTTTTCTTTTTGATTAGCGCAAACTTTTAAAATATTTTGCAAAATTATATTGCAAAAAAAAATAAATATAGAAAAAAAAAACTGAATGTGCCTCAAACAAAAAGTGTGTAAAAAATAAATACAAAAAATAAAATTATTACAATTTAGCTAAGTTAAGTAAATGAAACAAGTATTGATTTTTGGGGGGCGAACAGAAGAAGAAGCAGCAGCTAGAAAAGCATTATCCTTTTACCTCCGCCAAAAGCTGTGTGTGTAAATAAAAAATATTAAAAAAAAAGAATAATAACAAAACAAAAGAAAAGAAAAGCTGAGCTGTGAATGCAAGCACTCGGCAAATAGTCCAATTTTAATCAACTATATCTCAACTATATTATTTTTGTAAAAGGAGAAAAAAACTTAAACAAAAGCGAGAGAATATTTTTATTTGCTGAACGGAAGCGGAAAGCAGGAAATCAAACAAAATAAGAACAAAAACAGAAACCGAAACAGAAACAAAGAAAAGAAGTAAGGGGGAAAAGGTCTCAACACTTTTTCTGGCTAAGTTCTATTTTATAATACACTTATATATGTATATATATAGATATATGTATATGAATGTGTGTGGGGGGGAGGGGCAACAAAAAAAAAAAAAAAAAAAAAAAAAAAAAAAAAAAAAAAAAATAAACAAGAACAACAACAAGAAAAACAAACAATGTTAACATTTTTTCGAGTCAGCGAATTGTAATTTGTAATAATTCAGTGTTAAGAGCAAAACGCTTCCAAAGCCAAAAAACAAAAAAATAAAAAAGAAAAACAATTAAAATAAATATGAAAATAAAAAAAAAAAAAAAAAAACAATTATAAGTATGTAAAACAATTATAAGGCCCACACAACAAGTTGAAAACTGTATTTTTATATTAGCCTGATAAATGTACGACAATTAAGTGTAAGCAACAGAAAAACAAGAAACACAAATAGAAAAAAAAACAAATAATAAATGAAAAAACAAAACAAATTTGAAGTAAAGTTTTGTAATGTGTTTGTATTTGCGTGCGCAGCATTGTACTATGTGGGGTACTGCGATAGCATTTCCTCGACTCTAATGATAAACTCGTGGCAGAAAGGCAGACAATGGCAGCAATTACTTCAAGTACACGGCGTACGTAAAGAAATGCAGACTTTCCCGTTACCCACCACCCCCACCGCCACCCCCGTCATCACTCTTCCCTCTTCACTCATCACCCTTCCCTCGTTCGCCTATCGTACGTCGCTTTTGCCCTAAGATGTACCACGTTGCGTATGAGGAATGTGTGCGAGCTGCGTATGTGGAGATGGGGACAACCGGAGGCAGTGAATCGTGCCAAAGTCAAAGTGAAAGTGAAAGACACACACACACACACATTAAGATACACTCTATTACACAGACACACACGCAGAGAGTGAAAGAAATACTCTCAACCCCAAAATGTCAAACTCATCCCGTAAATGCAGTAAAAAATCAATTTTGACGAAATGCGACAAATATATGTATTCATCTATATATTTATATAGAAAAAGCACTTCTCTCTCTTTCTCTCTGGCTCTTTCGCTGTCTCTCTTCTTTGGCCAAGTTGAAGTGCTTGTAGCATTTCCTTTAACGGTCTCCTCTGCGCCACCAACCATGTAGGAGCAGCAGGAGCCTTGGTCTGACTGACTTTATTTGTTGCCACGACACGACACGTGAATGGAGCTGCTGCTGCTCCGGGGGGACATGACAGACAATAAAATTTAGACGCTTCCCTAGCATTATGGATAACACACACCCACACCCACACACACACTCCTCTATACACACCACCCTCCATATATGTTACACACTGCTGGCAGCTGTTTAACATACGCTCTGCTTAAGTTGAAGCTGGAGAGGATGTGGCGAACATAGACACAGGGTGACTTGCAGGAGAGCCGTAATGCTTCCGCTGTGGGCAACAAAAAGTAAACGGATACATTTTTTATTAATCAACAAATTCGCATTAAATATTAACAACGAAATAAAACGCTTAACACGATGCAACAAAAATTTAGAAGAAGAAAATTTCATAGAAAAAAATAGAATTTCAATGTTCCCCAAGCCGAAAATAAATCTAATGAATCAAGGAATCATGAATTGTAGAATCTGTGCAGGAATTATCATGAACTGATAAATTTTTAAATTTTTTTACTTTTCCATTTTCTTATAAATCTCTTGAACACCGTCTCAACTGTCTAGACTAACGACTCCTAAGTTTCTCATAATTTTTTTCAACTTTCGACAGGCAATAAACACAACCAAAAAACATAAAAAAAAATTAATTTAAATTGCACGTATTACAATAAAATATTATTTTTTAAAAAAATTACAAAAATATATTATTCAATTCTCCAAACATCCCTCTACTCCACTTAACCACCCTATCCCTTTCCACATGCCGAGTGCCAAGTCTGAGAAGAAATTACGCTGCCTGAGCTGCATGAAGGTGATTCAATGTTCCCGCTATGACACTGCCTGTCTGGCGCATCATGTCCACACCGAGCACCCAGAGGAGCTACAACATGGTAGTGGCAATGGGAATGGGAATGGGAATGGGAATGGCAACGATAAGGTCAAGAATCTACATAAGCTGGCCGCTGAGCATGGCATCAGCAATGAGCGTCTAACGGAGATTAGCAAAATGACGGGCATGTCCGAGGCACAAATGGCCGATGAGGCCGAACGTTGTACGTATATCGCTTAAAACTATCGATAAGCAGTAATGAACTATCGATCACTTACCGCAGATATTGCCAAGCATGGCAAGCCCAGTGAGAGTCAGCTGTTGGAGGCACAGTCAAAGTCCAAGCAGAGTCCACACATCTCCGATTCCAGGGAACTGCAACGTCGTCAATACTATCGCAGCTCCATTGAACGTTGGCGTCCCACCGATGGCAGCATCTACTGTCCCAGCTGCGGTTGCCAACGCTGTCCCATGCTGAAGGGCCGCAACGAGTTCTATGCGAGCACCGGCTGCCCAGTGGCCTGTGTGGCCAACTGTTGGCCCTTCTGCTTCCTGCCCTGCTTCCATTCCGGCGACAATCGCGAGTATCTGCATTGCGCCAACTGCAAGACCTTCCTGGGTATTTATGACCGCGAAAATAACTGTGTGCGTCCCAATAGGGAATATGTGGCGTGTTATGCGGACAAAAAGTGATCCGAGAGTGGAGAATTTCTCCCTTTTTTTCTTTTCTTTTTTCTCTTTGTTTCATTTGTATTAATATGTGATGTAATAAATTATTTAAATTCAACCGCCAAAAGCTTAGCCGAGTTGCACTCCTCGCCATAAAAGTTTGTTTAGCCGAGACAACAACCACGCAATTTTCACTTCGCTGCTGGCAGCATCGTTTGACCCTGAGCTTGGGTTTCCCTCAGCTGCTCCCCTTGCTGCTTCTTTAGACGCTGCTCGGCGCGCTTGGCCAGTATGCGTTCCCTGGACTTTTGTGCGCGCACAGCGCAATCCTTGGGCTTGGTCTTCAGCCGCATCTCATCCACTGCCGCCTGTTTGCATGCGGCCTTGGACAACCAACTCTCATAGCAGCTGATGGGCACATAGCGTCCAATGTAGCAACCGCAGTGGGCACAATAGTGATTGATGTCCCGTCGACCTTGCCAGCTTTTGCTAACAGTAGTAGTAGTTTAAGGATTAATGTAGGTAGGTGGGGATACGAAATGGATAACTTACCACAACCTGGTGAGCCGTAGCAACCGCTGCAAACAGGTGACCTCCTCCAATTGAACCACGCTCAGCTCGAAATGTTCGCAGGCGGGACAATTAACCATGGTGGATTCACGACGCAGATAGCCAACCTGCGGCTGGCTGGAAATGCTGATGGCAATCACTGGAGGCTCCTCAACGACCATGTTGTTGTGCACACGTTGCCCAACGGCGTGTAACTGAAACCAGTGACGCCCCAACCGAGGCAAGCGAGAACCTCAACTGGAAGCTTGCGAGAACCGTAGAATAACCGCTCTCTTTCCCAGTGTCACTCTCTCTTACGCTCTCTCTCTCTCTCTCTCTCTCTCTCTCTCTTCAAAAACAATACACAGTGTGGCAAAGAAACTTAACGAGAGCGCTTTATTGTGTGTATCGACATGATATCAGTTTTGCTTTTTTTCTTAATGAAGTGTCTCCATGGGTTGGTTACAGCTGTGGCCGTCTGTAGACACCCAGATACTCTCCGCAGGCACCGCAGTGATGACGCTTGGTGCAGAGATGTGGCCATGTGCGTACTATGCGAGTCTTGGACAGTACCTTGCAGTAGGGACAGGTGATATCTCGTGCATTTGGACCAACGGCAAAGTATAAAGGAGCGGGAGCAGCAGCAACAGTATCTTCAGCCATTCTGACGATTAGCGACGGAGGTACCTTCGTTCCAAAGCGCGTACAAAAACAGACTGAAGGCGGAAAGAATTTCGGCATCAAAACACAAGTGCTTTGAAAGCCACTTAAGTTATGCGAGAGAGCGACGTGAGAGTAACTAACAGACTTGGAGAGCAATTGAGAGAGAGGGAGAGAGAGAGTCTGATCGTTTGGTGGGTGGAGAGCTCGTAGATATTTATTTACATATATTTTTCAATTTTGGCAGCTGTCAAGTTATTTGATTTTGAGGGGAGCACGACGTTTCATGGCGCGTCCGTAGTAGCAACCGCAGTTGCCGCAGTAGTGACTGCGGTCCGTCTGCTTGCAGGGCACATAGTAGTTGAAGCAGCAGCAACAGCAGCAGGTTCTGCAAAGAGGGAGAAGAAATATGCATATTAAATGGTGACCTACAGTAGCTGTGGGAGGTTGTGCGACCTACACGAAAAGGCAGCCAAAGATGCGATTGATCTCAGTGGCCCACCACTTGAGATCATTCTGCACCACGGTCTGCTCCTTGACACCGCAGGCGGGACACTTCAACAGCACCGATTCGCGCGGCAAATTCAAATATGTGCCCGCCAAAGGCGTGGCATAGTTCTCGTAAATCTTGCGCTCCTTCTTAGCCTCCTGGGCCGCCGAAGCTGCCAGCGACGCCGCCTGCTGCTGCAGTTGCTCCTCAGTTGGCGCTGTGATCGTGGTCATAGCTGAACTGAACTGAAAACGAAATTTATATTTCGAGCAGCAGCGCCAGCAGCAAAAATGGCAACCCGTTTGGAGAGCAAACATAGAACAAAGAGAGCCAGAGAGCGTGAGAGTGTGAGAGAGCTTTTCAGCTGAGAGCGCATTTGATTTATGTATGTGAATATTTTGGGTTTAATTTTAATTGAGTTTGATGCGTAATAGAATTAATAACAAAAGTATGCCAAGTATTCGAATAGAAATTTAGTTCAATTTAATCGGACTTGCTCTGGATACCAACTTTGCCCCCGCAGCGGCTACAATATATGCCCTTAGTGGTCCATTCCCGGTTGCAACCGAACCAAGTGCTAACACAGCAGATCCAAAACACGGGGAACACACTGAAAACAAAAGAGAGTTCTGTAGAGAAAAGCAAGGAGTTGAAGCGGATCCCCTTTGCTCACCAGGATAGCAGACTAAGGCAACAGCTGATGTCCTTGCAGCCTGCGGCACGCATAACCGCAGCCTCACTGCGCTCCCTGCACAGCGGACACAGCAGCTTGTAGGTCGAGGGTCCTGGCGTGTAATACCGCAGACGAGGAGCAGCAGCTGGAGCGGCATCTAGCTGGGTGAGCAGCTTTATCCGCTCCAGCGGCTTAGACTCATGATCATCGATATAGGGCACCAGCTCAGCATGATGACCCTCGACGACCACATTGGCTATAATGTTGCGGTCATGCTCCTCAGCGGTCTGGGGAGGCAACAACTTGATCTGTACCGTCTGCGTTTCCATTGTAACTGGACAGACCTCCAAGCAGAAGCAACTAAATGGAGTGAGCACGAGAAAATCAATGAGAGGCAGAGAGAGTGTGAGAGAGGAGAGCGAGATGTTGTCAGAGTGAGAGCAGACCTCTGCTACGCTCTCCATGATGTCATCACGAATCTATCTCTGGCCAAGCATAACCAGAACAGACAACAAACAAATGCGTTTTTTGTTTATTTATTTAGCAAATGTGAAACATTTTTCCAAGCGTCACAGATTTGGTAATCACTGCCGCTAGTTGAATCTATATATAGGTCGATATGATGACCACTTGGAACTGTCGGAATGCCATTAAATAATTGGCGATTGATTCCGTATATTTTCAACATTTTTTCGCTACTTGCGCTTGGACAGATGCAGTGGCAAACCGCCCTGGGGCACGAGCACGGGAGCAGCATCGAAACGGAAGACAACCTCCTTGCGTGGCCGGGTCTGTATATCGAAATTGGCCAAAATCTTGGCCACAGCCACCTTGGAGCTAATCTTGCCCATGCGCAGCGCTAAAAAGATAAGGATCAAGATCAATTTTTATCTACTATCTTAAGAAAAAAGATTCTCCCACCGATGCAGTGTCTGGGACCTACGCCGAAAGGCATGTATGCAGTCTGATCGTAGTTCATGTTATCGGCATCATAACGATGCGGATCATAGTCCTCAGGATTGGGAAAGTAGGTGGCATCACGATGTATGCCAAACAGCGAGATGACTATGGGTGTTCCCTTCTTGATGGTGTAGCTGCCATCGGGCAGCTCAAAGTCTTGGGTGCACTGACGGTTCAGAAAAGGTAACCCCGGATATTTCCGCACGGTCTCTAACAGGGAAGAGTATGAAGTTAGAGCAGCCTCAGAAGTAGGACAAATCAATTCTAGCTAACCCATAATGCAGTGTTCAAGGAACTTGAGATCCTGTATGGCTTCATAGGTCAACCTCTCGCCTCGTTTCAACTGATGTTTGGCCATAACCGCGTCCAGTTCATCGCGTGCCTCCTTCAACAGCTCGGGATACATGGACAGCTCATACAGTGTAAAGGCAGCAGTGGCTGCTGTCGTCTCCGAGCCGGCAATGTAGAAGAGGAATCCCTGCGCCGTTATCTTATCAATGGACATGGCCTTGAGGCTTTCCTGAGCGGTCTCCACATCCCAGATTTCATCATCGTCGTCACCGATTTTTCCCGTATTACGCAACCGAATGAGCAACTGCAGCAGATCTTTCCTAACGACATTGTTCTTCTCCCGGAACTCTATTGTGCGCTTGACAATGCGACGTAGTTCGTCCAGCACAGCATTCTTGTAGCCCAGGCGATTCAGTAGCTTGGCCAGACTGTCATGGAGGGATGCAATGATGAAATTATTGATGGCAATGATGGTGCTGGACTTACGGTGGGAATATGAATGCCGCCATGTTGTGTACCTTGAGGATTACGTTGTTGTTCTCCTCGCTGAGCAGCATATTGCTGACATTGCGAAATTCATTGTTGGGATTGGAGAAGCTATCGATGTCGAGTCCAAAGATCACCGACCCAATAATATCAACGGCGAACGTTGTCAACTTGTTCTTGATTTCGATTTCATCATTTGGCGATTTCTCGACCACGCCCATCAGATGCTGCACAAGCCTCTCGCCCACATCATCTATGGTGCTGAACATGCCCTTGATCTTCCCGGAGCTGAATGAGGGTGTCAACTTATTCCTCAGAGTCCGCCACGAGGCGCCCTCCAGATTAAATAGGTTCGCGGACAGCGGCTCATGTTTCTCATCCACATAGACGCCACGATCATGGAAGCTATTGAAATCACTTGTCATTATCTGATTGGCCAGATGGGCATCCCGCACCAATATGGTGGGCTTCATCATCATGTAGATGCCCACGATCTTCTCGCTGTGCCGCTCGTAGACATCGCTAAGTGCCAAACCAAAGCCGCGTTTGCGTTTCACCACATGATCCAGGATGCCGAAGGGAAGCTTTGGTGTCTCCTCGGCGATTCCCTCGTGCTGCCAGTACTTATAATGCCGCCTTATATGATTAACGAACATTACCACGAACAGCGTTAGCAACAAAATCCAATACATAATTTTGTGAAATTCAAACTTCCTACAGTGAAAAACGAAACTTTGCCAAAAATTGGAGCTCACTGTGATGATAACGATAACTGTCGCCAACGAAATTCAATTCGCAACTGAACATATGCATAAATTTACTTGCGCTTGAAATCTTGCAATAATTATCAATTTGTAATCTCTGCGCTTCTCAGACGACGCTTTCGTTACCTGCCTCACCCACCACTCAATAACCGTTTCAGATAACACTTGCTGGGATCGGTATAACAGCTGAGAGACAGCCGGCATTTTTTTGTTTACTGTTACAGCAACGAGCAAAAGAGCGAAATTTCTTCTTACTTACGACTCTATGGTGACGTCACAAACTACGCAGTATATGCAAATGGGAGCTAGGCAAAATAACATCAACTTTGCAAATCACGACTCTCTCGTGACGTCACAAACTATGCAATATACATATGTAAATGGGAGCTAGGCAAAAGAGAGCAAAAGATCGTCTAGCGCCGCTCTCGTGACGTCACAGTTGCGCAGCATATGTAAGGCCGCGCTTTTCGCACACCAATTATTTACGATGCGCTAGTGACGTCACTATTGCACAAAAGGGCGTGTGAAGTTCACACTGTGAACAGCCATTTCGATAGTTATCGGAATTTCATAATTAGCTGATCGAAAGCTTTGGCGCATAATTTGAAATTGCTACCATTACTTATTGCATTTTATATTTTATTATAAAATATAAAAAATAATTCGCTTAATTTACTTCACTTCTTTTCAATAGCGGCACGCTGTTTGCCCAGTTTCTTTTCGTCCAGCTGTTCCTTTTCCACTTTGCGGAAACGCTGCCAGCGACCATCATCCTCCACCTCGGAGCGCTGCAAGCGGAAGAGGGTGCGTTTATACCAGCTCAAGGTAATGTGTCGTCCAATGAAACAACCACAGTTACTGCAGTAATGATTCACATCGTGGCGTCCACGCCAGCGTATGGGATTGCTTTGAAAATATAATAATTAGATGGGTTGCGAATCTCGTCAAGAAGTGGTTGCCGTACCAGCAGAGCAGCCAATTGAGGGTGCAGGCGATCTTCTGCAAACAGGTGACAGCTTCGAGTTCCACTTGGCTAGTCTGTAGCTGTTGACAGGCGGGGCAAACAAATTCCAACGGCTGTGTGGGCAGATGTCCCACCTGTGGCACGTCGGAGATGACGCCGTCATAGGTGCAGGCGCTCCCGTCCAGGCTCTCAACGCTGGCCATTTGATGACAACGACAGACGCAACGCAACTAAACAATGCTCAAAAGGGGACAGAACAAGAAATTTACAAAAAATATTTTTGGGGCGTCGATAGATACTTATTTCTGAGTGTATAAGCATGTATACAAAAAATACGAAAAATTGAAAATTGGCAACAGCTGCGAACCGTGAACTTTATTTATAGCGTCACTTTTGCAAAGTGGGCGACCGTCAACTTATTCTAGATTATGGAACCACCGCCTAGACAGGTCGCCAATGGAAGCCCAGATGACCGCCACAGCCGCTGCAGAAGACACGTTTGCTCTTCAGACGCGACTGCAGGCAGGAGTACACGCAACTCAGCGCAAAGATGGGAAAACAACTAAAAATGGGAAAACATTTCTTATAAAAACATAAGTACATAAAGATAATAACAGTTCTCTACCATGATAAGAGGGATAGCAGACAGTTGAGCTGACCCAAGGCGCCCACCATTTCCACGGTCTCTGTGTTGGCCTCTTGTAGGCACAGCGGACACTTGACCTTGTAGGTTTGCGGACCTACGCTGTAGAACCGCAGCTGAGGTTTGGACTGTGCCGCCGGCTCCAGTATTGCGGTGGCAGCGGAGCCATTGTCAATCTCCAGTTCATCCAACATTTTCGTCGACGCGAGATTTTGCGACTGTGCGAAAAGCAAAGCAACTGAAGCAAAACAACTTTTTTTTGCAAACATTGAGTGAAAGAGCGCAAAAGCTTAGAGAGACCTTAAATTAACGAAACAGAGAGAGTTGCAGAGCGAGAGAGTTTGTGATTGAGAGAGAGAGAGAAAGAGCGTTTGTGATCTTCATTAAAAATAAAATATAAACAAAATGAAATTTTGGCATGCCGCACGCAATACAAGGTCAATAGCTGCTTAAAACTAATGGAAACAACAACAAAAAATTATTAAAAATATAATACACAATCGAACACCAATTGGAGAATGGAGAATTCGGAGAATGACACTTCATTGACGCTTCCAGGCGCCCAATAAGTAGCCACACTTGCCACAAATGACCTTGCAATCGTTTTTCGAGCGTCGCATGCAACACGGATAAATCGGCAACAGCGCAAAACAACTATAGAAAAAAGATGTAACCCTTAGTTAGTCAGTAGCTAATCCTCAATCCTTTGGTGCACTCACCACAGCTGCAACAAGCGCTCGAGCCGCACACCCTGCTCATGAAGACGCTCATGGCACTCCGGACAATACATCTGCCTCAGGCAACTGATGTTGGCCGCAGATGGCGGCGGTGGGGATACCTTCTCCGCCAGCTGACCCGTCGAATTGGATTTCTTGCAGAAATAGGTATCAGTCTCGTTATCCGCATCCGCATAGCCATACGGATAGCCACGGTGCAAGGGTAATGTGTCCATGGTGCGCGATTGGAGCAACTCGTCCAGCGCCTGCGCAGATTGTTGCTTCGCTTGCTGGCCAAGGCCGGTGTTCAGGTTGATCTCGACCAGATCCGCGGTCGTATCGAAGTCACTGTCATTGTCTGGCGGCGGTTGGATGCTGAACCTCAGTTGCCGGCTCATGTTTAACAACTGTTAGTGTTATTGCTTCTTTGCGTTGTATTTTTAGTTTTTTAATTTAGGTTATTGTACAATGGAAAAGCAAAACATTATTCAAATGTTTGTCAAGTGCCTTCGATGTGTTTAAATTGAAAACCAGTTGTCGTTATACCATTTGCCTACACGTATTTTCTATTGTTATTGCTATTATTGCTTCTCGATCTGTTGTTTTCAACGTTAAAACAAATAATTGCTTAACATTGTTTTCATGGCTGTGCCTGTAGTGGCTGTTAAAAAACTTCGATAACTTCAACTAAAAACCAACTATTTTTATGTTAAACATCCCTAACAGTTACAGCTACTGTAGGTTTGAATTTTACAGTGGCATGTTAAGCAGCTTGGCCATTACAGTGATATCGCCTGTTACTGCTGTTAGCGCTGTTAACAGTGATAGTTGAATTTGAAGTTTACAGCGTTATGTTAAGCAAAAGCTTTCTGCTCTGTTGCGTAGGCGGCTTAACAGCAGCACAGTAGCGATAAAGCTTAAAGTGTCGTTTATCTGCGAGCTTTTTAGGCTAAATCAACAACAGTACATATTGAGCTTTGTATATTGTGTATATACAATTAATTAAATGACTATTATGCTCTACAAAAATGAGAAATAGGGTATAACAGCAGCCAAAAAAACAACATAAATTTTCACATAAATAAAATTTAGTTTTAAATACATACATTTCAAAAGTGAGAGAGGGAATGTTTAAGTTTGATACAGTTAGCCAAATAATTGAATGCGTAATTATTTGATTAGTTGGCCAGGTAGGTTATCGCACGCTTGAGTAATGCCAACTGTTAGCTGCTTTTCAGATTTGCGAGGCAACTAGAATTCGCATAGTGCTTGTTATAGATACTTTTGCACTAATTGCGGCTCAAAGTGTAGTAAACTCATAGATTCAAGTGAAATATTATGATGAAATACTTAGCTCAAGTCGAGCCTCAAATTGAATGCAAATAACGCAACAACTGACTCAACAGACGTCATATTACAAACAATGCATGTATGGGGGGAAAGTGGGGGGCAATGGCCCCAATGGGCATACATACATAAGTCAAGTACGTTCAATTTTACTAACCAAGAGTATCAACGTCATAGGCTCTGAATCATAGCGTAATTTGGTATACTTTTTGTTTATATATAAACTGATCTCTTATTAAACACAGAGAGCAAGAGAGATGAGGAAAATCCTAAGCAGTCTGGTGGAAACGGAAACTGGCCAACAGACTGCCAAAAGGCTAAGCCCCAAATAACCACAAATTGTTGCAATACTATGTACACAATAAAAACCTGTTGATAAGATACGCGCCAGCAGCGACGTCAACTGCAGCAGCGACTGCGACGCCGACGACGACGACGACGCAATTTAAGTTGTCTGGCAATTTTTCGTCCGCATTTACTTCAGTTGAGCTTCGACTGGCAAACGTTGCAGTTCAGTTGAATTTCAAGTGCACAGAGAGAGAGAGAGAGACCGAGAGAGACCGAGAGAGAGAAAGAAATCGAGAAATCGAGATGGAGAAACAACCGCCGCCATACAACGATCTGCCACAGATGCCGATGCCACAACAGGGCTATACGCCCGCACAGACCTATCAACCGTATCCAGCGGGACCCACACAGCCGCCCATGTATCCACCGATGCCACAGCCGCAACCACAGCAATCCACCGTCATCATACAGACAACGACCACATCCAACCTGGTGCCCATCGGTAGCGGCCCGACACGCATACGCTGCCCCTCCTGCCACGCTGAGGTGGTGACCACCGTCAAGAGTACTCCATCGGGACGCACACACTGCTGGGCCCTGATACTGTGTCTCTTTGTGTAAGTATGAATCATGAACATATAGTATATATAGTATATATCTCTCTCTCTCTCTCGTTCTCTATGTATATATCGAGAGTGGAGTAGAGTTGACAGTCGCTCAGCGAATTGTGCAGCTGTACAAGTTGCTTATCACAGCCTGTCAACACACAACAAGTGTTACTCTATCTATGTATGTGTATGTGTGTGTGTGTGTGTGTGTGTGTGTAGAGTGTGTGTGTGTGTGTGTGTGTGTAGAGTGTGTGTGTGTGAGTGTGTGTCTAGTGTTTGTTATCTAAAACTGGCAATAACAACGTTGAAAACCAATGATAAGAGTCTCTCTCAAAAAAAAAAGAGTATAATAAAACCAAAAGCTATCACATCCCTAGATATACACTATATAGACTATAGACAACTGATTAATTATGATATATCTGATATATTTGCAGCTGTTGGCCGTGTGTCTGTCTGCCCTACTGCATGGACTCCTGTCAGAATGCCAATCACTACTGCCCCAACTGTAGCTCCTACATTGGCACCTTCGAGAACTAAAGTATCCACAACATCCATACCATCCATATATCATATATGTTGCATGTATATATATCTATATACAATGTTGGTATTTTAGTTGTTCTTAGTTATGATTTGTATTCTATTTGTTGTTTAAGCGCTTGAAAACGAACTGTAAATATACATATATATATATAAAGAAATAAATATTATAAATTATATTACGTATACGTAACGTCAGCCGCACTTTATAACTATATGTACTAAAGAACTTGTGTCTGGACTACCTGCTGATATTTTGACATACATATATGTATAACTATACATATATGTTTATTATATGATATATATTCTATTGTATGCATCTCATTTTTTTGGCAATTCCCACAGCTTTCGCTTTATATAAACATTGAAAACTGGAAATGAGCGCAAATTCTAACAAAAATTCCAAAGTTTAAGCTACATATGATATTTATTAGCAGTATGTTTGTTCTTAACTTTTGATTTTTATTTATATTTCAATTTTTCCTTTTTTTTTCTTGTTTTTTGCTGTTTTCTGCTGTTTATACAATTCTTATCTTGTGCTAATCCAATTCACAATCTTATCTAACGGCTAATTCGTGTTTGCATTGTCACGAATCCCAATGTTAGATCAGCCTGCTATATAAGGAATACATAGTAGGAATATACATACAGATATAGAAACTGTTTGAAAAGTGCACCCAATATTTCCCAAGATGTGTTGTTTTTATTTATTATTAAGTTGACATGGATTTGTAAGTGGGTGTAACCTACTATGAACATTCCTATAGAATAATAGAACCTATTCATTGTAATCCTCGATTTGTTTTGCAATTTAATTAAATCTGAAATATATGCATATGTAAGCAGAGTTTTCTATTTTTCTGATGAGTATTAGGAATATATAGAAATACATAGCTATAAATTGCATTTCGAGCAATCGTAACTTATTTTTTATAGAACATTTTCAACATTTTAAATAACTTTCTTTCTTCGAGAAATTTATCAAGGTTATATTTTGTTCTTGCATAGATCTTAAGTTTGTTAAACATTTATTTAGTTATTTACTGTTGAATTATGCTATATATAGAACTTAACTGTAGAGACGACATAAATCTTGACTTGATATATTTATGTATATTTACAATAACAAATATTCAGACTAATTTCATATATTATGTTCTATTTTAATCGCATTTAAAAAAATATTTATCTCACTTAGATATCATCTATCTGAACTCTGTTGAGATTTAATCATTTGTTAAAAAAAATGTAGTCTAACTTACTAATAGTACTGTAGTAACCCATAATCTAGGACCCTCCCCTTTGTGTCAGACTACGTTTAACGAGTGACATATGTTTTTTATAATCAACATCATAGTTTTTTAATATTATCAGCTTAGCCACTTGAATGAATGTGATTTCCCTAGATCTCTGACAGACTCTTATCAATTGAAATGTCAAATGAGTCAGCAATGGATCTCCAGAGGTCGTAAATGCCTATAGAACCACGACATATATATAGAGTAACGGGTATAGAGCAATTCCAGATGTGATTCATCATACAATTCAACTACCCAACAATAACAATATAAATAACAGATTATAAACCATAAACACGAGATTAAATTATGAGTGCAAAAGTGTGTTGAAATTCTTGGAACAGTTGGACTGGAGTTGTATTAATCCAGATGTTAAAGACTCTACTAAAAAGATACCCTAAAGGCACTTATGAATGAGTTTTATCTCGAGAATCTATAAAACAAAAATCTTGATAAATTTGAAATGAATGAAATTCTTATGATTAATAGATTATCAATAGCTAAAGACACTCAAGTACTTCCGTGAATTCCCCGCAACTTATAACAAATTTTTAAAAAATTACAAAGAAGTATAATAATAAAAACTTGTAAGCAGATAACAGCAGGGTACCCCCAATTTCTGTCAGTGTAGTATGGTGTTTGCTTATCATATCGTGAACCGCACCTTGTAAGATAAGGTACTACCATAATATCAGGCTGTCCAAACTGAATGTTCACTTCAGTTAGCAAACTGCAACGAATCCGAACACACTTCACTCTTCTTCCCACGTAGTCGAACCTCAAGCAGGATAATGAGCAATCAAGGATATACGCCGGCACAGACCTATCAACCGGGAGGACCTCAAGTGATAATACAGACGACAACCACGACGAATGTGGTGCCCATTGGCAGTGAGCCGAGCCGTGTCCAGTGTCCATCCTGTCATGCCGATATCCTGACCAACGTCAAGCGCACACCCACAGGACGCACACACTGCTGGGCCCTGATCCTTTGCATATTTCTGTAAGTATCGACTACACTATTTCTCTCTCTGCACTTTCTTTCGTTTTCGCGTGAAATGATGTCATTTGTCACCTGTCTGATTCATTAGGTAACTATAAAATTCTATTAAATTTTCTCTTCCAATTTCCCTCCCACCGAACAGCTGCTGGCCCTGCATCTGTGTGCCGTACTGCATGGATTCCTGCCAGAATGCGGAGCACTCCTGCCCCAATTGCGGCGCCTACATTGGCACCTACGAGAACTGAACTCAATCATTAATTAGAATTCTAAGCACGCTCCATAATTTTTAATAATTCACTTACATTTTAATGACAAACTACATGTAATAAAAGCGAAACGATCACTTAACCTAAACAATTTTGTTGTTGTTACTAACCTCACTTAACAAATGCAAATCTCTTTAAAAAAAAAAAATTAGAGCAGGTTATGAATTAATTCATCATGTTGAGGAATAATTAGAGTAGGTTATGTATCTATTAAATTTGTATATCAGTATGAATTTTTACAATAGTTATTCCTCCTTCGGAACCTACTTAAATGATTCTTTTATATTTTTTGAGGTCATATTTAACATTTAGGAATCAAGAGACCTCAGAATCTGCCTAACAACTGTTTATAACTGAAGGCACTATATTTATAAAATTGAGTCACGTTTTTTCTACAAAGTGATATAGATAAGGAATTGCAAAACTTGATATATCTAGCTGAGTTTGATAACTAGGGTTTTCATTTTATGCAGAAGTCTTGACTATGATGTGCTTTGATAAATGATAGACTTTGAATATAATCGGCCAATATATATAGAACTAATATCATTATATAGATCATCATTTGAATAATATAAGAAAAAATGTATCAAGGTATCAGAGAGTAAGTATTAAGAAAAATATAGATAAGATAAACGCAGCATATTATCTTGAAAAACTATAAACTTCACAGTTTATCCGATAAATATCTTAACTTTAATATTTACATTCCGATAAAAAGCAAATATCTCTAATAACATGTTTGTAATATAGTTCAATATAATACCTATCTATATGTCACCTTCAAACCCTCGCATTATCAAAAACTAGCCCTTCGAATCGTAAACAATAAATTAAAAAAAAAAAAAATCCCCTCAATTGTGGGCGTTGAGTCCGTGGACTTATCGACAACAGGTGTATGAGATATTCGGACTAAAATTAGGGAGATAAGCATGATATCAGGGCACGGGTTAATATTAGCCATTTATTAATGGGTGTGCGCCTTATCGATACCTTCAGTTGCAGTGGTGAGTTCAGTGGAACCACAAGCCAGTTTCGAGTGCTCGGACCTACTACGTAGACAATAATGGACCCTCTAATGAACACAACAACAACCTCAACGGTTCACAGCGCTGAACCCACGATAACAGTGGGAACGGACACGACCGAGACACGTAACATCGAGGTGCCCATCACCGAGGAGAAGGGTGATCCGCCGCCGTATACGACAACCCAACAACCGATGCCCGCCCAGACCTATCAACCGTATCAGACCTATCAGCCGTATCCTGGTGCCGCACCCCCTCACCAACCCCAGCAGCAGCTACCGCCGTGGCTGCAGCAACAGGTACAGCCACAGCCACCGCCATCCAGTTGTGTGGTGATCCATACAACCACCAGGAATCAGGTGCCCGTGGGCAGAGATCCCACCTTTGTGCGTTGTCCATCCTGTCACACGGATATTGTGACCACCATTGAGACGAAGCCAACAACTCGTACACATGCTGCAGCCTTGGTGCTGTGTCTTATAGGGTAGGTTCAACATAAAATACCAAAAAAATACTAACAAAGAATTCCAGGAAGTACATGATTATTGTTAACTGGAATTGATATTGAGTCAATTGCCAATGCCAGTAACAAACGAACAATCGCACTATCAATCATACGCAGTGTTGTACATACATATATGTATATATATACTTCCAGCATGATAAGCGGAATCTAACTCTGACACATACGTAAACAAACTCATACTAGTACAAAAATTCATTTATTTTTATTTCCATCGACTCTTTTAGATGTTGGCTTTGCTGCTGTATCCCCTATTGCATGGACTCGTGTCAGGCTTCCAATCATTATTGCCCCGTTTGCAATGCATTTGTTGGCAGCCGAAGAGATTAATATCATTTAATTAATTGTTAAACATTGAGTATATTTAAGCAACTAATTATTTAATTATAGCTTATTAGCAAAATAAATAAAACAACAACAATAATACCAGAATTTACAGTATTTTAAAAAGTATGTCTTTCAATTTTACACTTTTTTTTAAATTATAGCGAGAAAATTCAGAATGCCTTAAACTACTCAATTGCATCACAATTTAATACAAAATCAAAGCCAAATAGTCCGATTTTCACACTTATAACCATCTAAAATAACTATTTTTTATAGTCGAATTCAGTCAAGTTTTACGTTGCATACTTTTACGCTGACTAAAGTATTGTGAAGTGACTTGCACTACGAAAGCACTTACAACAGTGGTTTATGTCTTTGCTTAACAGTGAGCTTACAACAGCTGCTAAGCCGTTAAATAATTGTTTAATTCTCACTAACGAGTTAATAAATATTTCTAAATTTGTGCAAAAATCAGTTAGAATCAAATATTTCAACAATATTATTAAACAGCGTATGAAGTTTAAAATTTGTGTTTTTGGTTTTATTATTTAGCACTCTGGTACCTTTTTACGTAGCGCATTGTTTTTTCAATTCCGTTTTGTACTTTTGATACAACTGTTTAAATTGCGCATCTAGTTATCTCGCTTGCGCATATTAGACGCGCATAGCGCATTTTCGATCTGTTTTTTTGGTTTTCCATTTAATTTAAAGTTCTCGCTTGACGAAGCCGGTCGATGTTTCGTGCTGTTTGTGTTGACTTAAAAAAAAATATTAACTAAAATTGCAAATTTCGACGTTTGCAAGATAATCTGAAATATTTTGTAAAAAGTATGTATGTTTTTATCTATTAATTAATTGCAAGCAAAGTTGACTTTGCAAGTACAAAAACAATGATGAAATGCGAGGATTTCCCCTTCATTGGTGGTTGAATTTTTAATGAGCTTTTAAGTATTTTAGACGACTATTTGTGAAACTCCGCTATGGAATATACTAAACTACCGCCCCAACCACCGGCCTACTCCCCCCCACAGGATGTCTGGCAGGAGGGTCCAAGTGCTCCGCCACCACACGAGTTGACGCAGGCGATGCCAGTGGTGGCCGCTGTGCCGCCATCAATGCCCAGCAACAATGTGGTGAACAACATCGTTATCGAGAACAACTCGGGCAGAGTGTGTCCCAAATGCAACAATAGAGTGGGGCTCTCCCTGAAGTACCATGCCACTTGGAAGACATACTTATTGTCAGCGATTCTCTGTCTTGGCCTGTGAGTATCCCATTACATTTCTCATTTCTGAGATAGAAATGAGAACTCACTCCTTTTGCGGATGCAACACACAAATCATTCGTCTTCTTCATCTTCGTTTCGAATGTTTCTTCTTCTTATACTTTACAGTTGCTGGCCGTGCGTTTGCTTGCCCTGCTGCTGTGACTGTTGCTACAAGACCAGCCAAGTTTGCCCACTGTGCGGCAAACGATTGTAAACGAACTAATATACATACATACATACATACATATGTATATGTATGTCTGTCTGTTTGTAAACAGTATACATTAGGAAGATCGTGCTCGAATTCGTCAGACTTCCATTGCGATAAAACATCAAAAATTGCTTTGGTAAACGGACACCCTTCGTTCAAGGTTTCTTCCAGATTTAACTTATCGTAAGCACAAATTGCGTTGAAAATAATCAGCTGCATTTAATGTAAACAAAATGGCACAGTAACTGTGTACTGTTCGCTTACACAAATAAATGCAGTCACACTTTACACTGTGAATAATTCGACACACAAATAAATAATATTCTCCCTAAATATCATTTTGTTGTTAAATTTTGCAAGTTGTTAGACAGCAAGAATGTTGCTATGCAAAAATGTTGCCCAACTTCTGGTAACTGAAATAATGCATAGTAATCGAAATTGTCTTGGTCACTCTGACTATCGATATATCGCTTAAGCGTGTCACAGTGGCGCTACTACAGTGTGTTTTACATACTAAATTTTGAATTGGAAAATTTAAACTTTATTTTTAAGAGAAACGTGTCTTATACGGTTGAATAATTCTGACATAAATAATCAATTGGGTTTTATTTTATTTTTTTATATAGTTTGATTAATATGAGTTGAGGATGAATTATGTTTCAAATATATTTGTCTGTTAAAGTTTAAACGCATACCGCGCTTTTCCCCAGAGTAACAAATGCACACTGGCGCCTCTATTAGTAATTTGTGGTACTACAACTCGCATATACTCAAATTTAATCTTTATACAATCCATCTCTTCCACTGTACGTACCAATAACAAAATCAAAAGCTTTTGTGGAAAATTTCAACTGTTTGCAAAATCATAACGTTTTCGCATACACAACGTGCAACAAGTCGCGCTCTGCAACGTTTTTGCAGCCACATATCGGTTAAATAGAGCAAGCTAAACACTACTGTGAGTTAAACTCACATTGTATTAACTTTCAACGTGTTTTTAAAAATCTCAAAAATATTTTGAAAATACGCATATGTATTAATGTGAAAATTAATTAAATCAAATAACATAAAAGTCCTGAAAGTAGAATATTGTATAATTAGTTAATTAATTTCATTAGTTCGTCTCATCAATGCTGCCGAAAATGTGAAAAAAAAGAATCAAATTACAGTTATCAGAGAGAAAGAGTACCTTTAAGACGGTCAAACGTCATAACTGTACCATAAACTAACCGATTTTAAAAATTTTGGCATTTTTGAGAAGGATTTTGATTATATATAAAAACTGCATCAAAAATTTTTCCATGTTTTGAATTTTCGTCCATTTTTGATCAATTTTCCATACTAACCCCTTGTTAAAAAGTCAAAAAAGTGAAAGTTATGAAATTGAAATTTTTTGTGCCTAATCGATTTCTGGCATCAAAACAAGCATAAAAAACTTTATCCGAGTAAATTTAGAGCAATATTTTAGAAAATACGGCCCAAAAACTAAAAAAATGCCTAAAAATAGGTCTTTTTAATAACAAGGTTACCTTATCAACTTTGGTCGGCCATAATTTTGCCAAAACTTATCCGATATTCAAAATTTTTGTATGCTAGCAAGATTTGATTTCATATTTTAATAAATTAAAACTTTTCCGAGTGAGTTTGATACAATATTTTTGGAAATATGGTCAAATATATGAAATTGTGAAGTAAAACTGGGTGTTAGTAGGGAAAAGCATACTTTTAAAACTTTCAAGTCGCATAACTCTCCCAAAAATTAACCGATTTTCAAAATTATGGCAGTTTTGAGAAGGATTTTGATTATATATAAAAACTGCATCAAAAATTTTTCCATGTCGGCAATTTTAAATTTTCGTAAATTTTTGGTCAATTTTCCATACTAACCCCTTGTTAAAAAGTAAAAAAAGTGAAAGTTATGAAATTGGAATTTTTTGTGCCTAATCGATTTCTGGCATCAAAACAATCATAAAAAACTTTATCCGAGTAAATTTAGAGCAATATTTTAGAAAATACGGCCCAAAAACTGAAAAAATGCCTTAAAAATCGGTCTTTTTAATGACAAGGTTACCTTCTCAACTTTGGTCGGCCATTATTTTGCCAAAACTTATCCGATATTCAAAATTTTTGTATTGCTAGCAAGATTTGTTTTCATATTTTAAAAAATTAAATCATTTCCGAGTGAGTTTGATACAATATTTTTGGAAATATGGTCAAATATATGAATTTGTGAAGTAAAACTATGTGTTACTAGGGAAAAGCATACTTTTAAAACTTTCAAGTCGCATAACTCTCCCAAAAATTAACCGATTTTCAAAATTTTGGCAGTTTTGAGAAGGATTTTGATTATATATAAAAACTGCATCAAAAATTTTTCCATGTCGGCAATTTTAAATTTTCGTAAATTTTTGGTCAATTTTTCATACTAACCCCTTGTTAAAAAGTCAAAAAAGTGAAAGTTATGAAATTGGAATTTTTTGTGCCTAATCGATTTCTGGCTTCAAAACAAGCATAAAAAACTTTATCCGAGTAAATTTGGAGCAAGATTTTAGAAAATATGGACCAAAAACCGAAAAAATGCCTAAAAAAGGCCTTTTTAATAACAAGGTTACCTTATCAACTTTGGTCGGCCATAACTTTGCCAAAACTTATCCGATATTCAAAATTTTTGTATTGCTAGCAAGATTTTTTTTCATATTTTAATAAATTAAAACTTTTCCGAGTGAGTTTGATACAATATTTTTGGAAATATGGTCAAATATATGAATTTGTGAAGTAAAACTGGGCGTTACTAGGGAAAAGCATACTTTTAAAACTTTCAAGTCGCATAACTTACCCAAAAATTAACCGATTTTCAAAATTATGGCAGTTTTGAGAAGGATTTTGATTATATATAAAAACTGCATCAAAAATTTTTCCATGTCGGCAATTTTAAATTTTCGTAAATTTTTGGTCAATTTTTCATACTAACCCCTTGTTAAAAAGTCAAAAAAGTGAAAGTTATGATGTTTGTAATATAGTTCAATATAATACCTATCTATATGTCACCTTCAAACCCTCGCATTATCAAAAACTAGCCCTTCGAATCGTAAACAATAAATAAAAAAAAAAAAAAAAATCCCCTCAATTGTGGGCGTTGAGTCCGTGGACTTATCGACAACAGGTGTATGAGATATTCGGACTAAAATTAGGGAGATAAGCATGATATCAGGGCACGGGTTAATATTAGCCATTTATTAATGGGTGTGCGCCTTATCGATACCTTCAGTTGCAGTGGTGAGTTCAGTGGAACCACAAGCCAGTTTCGAGTGCTCGGACCTACTACGTAGACAATAATGGACCCTCTAATGAACACAACAACAACCTCAACGGTTCACAGCGCTGAACCCACGATAACAGTGGGAACGGACACGACCGAGACACGTAACATCGAGGTGCCCATCACCGAGGAGAAGGGTGATCCGCCGCCGTATACGACAACCCAACAACCGATGCCCGCCCAGACCTATCAACCGTATCAGACCTATCAGCCGTATCCTGGTGCCGCACCCCCTCACCAACCCCAGCAGCAGCTACCGCCGTGGCTGCAGCAACAGGTGCAGCCACAGCCACCGCCATCCAGTTGTGTGGTGATCCATACAACCACCAGGAATCAGGTGCCCGTGGGCAGAGATCCCACCTTTGTGCGTTGTCCATCCTGTCACACGGATATTGTGACCACCATTGAGACGAAGCCAACAACTCGTACACATGCTGCAGCCTTGGTGCTGTGTCTTATAGGGTAGGTTCAACATAAAATACCAAAAAAATACTAACAAAGAATTCCAGGAAGTACATGATTATTGTTAACTGGAATTGATATTGAGTCAATTGCCAATGCCAGTAACAAACGAACAATCGCACTATCAATCATACGCAGTGTTGTACATACATATATGTATATATATACTTCCAGCATGATAAGCGGAATCTAACTCTGACACATACGTAAACAAACTCATACTAGTACAAAAATTCATTTATTTTTATTTCCATCGACTCTTTTAGATGTTGGCTTTGCTGCTGTATCCCCTATTGCATGGACTCGTGTCAGGCTTCCAATCATTATTGCCCCGTTTGCAATGCATTTGTTGGCAGCCGAAGAGATTAATATCATTTAATTAATTGTTAAACATTGAGTATATTTAAGCAACTAATTATTTAATTATAGCTTATTAGCAAAATAAATAAAACAACAACAATAATACCAGAATTTACAGTATTTTAAAAAGTATGTCTTTCAATTTTACACTTTTTTTTAAATTATAGCGAGAAAATTCAGAATGCCTTAAACTACTCAATTGCATCACAATTTAATACAAAATCAAAGCCAAATAGTCCGATTTTCACACTTATAACCATCTAAAATAACTATTTTTTATAGTCGAATTCAGTCAAGTTTTACGTTGCATACTTTTACGCTGACTAAAGTATTGTGAAGTGACTTGCACTACGAAAGCACTTACAACAGTGGTTTATGTCTTTGCTTAACAGTGAGCTTACAACAGCTGCTAAGCCGTTAAATAATTGTTTAATTCTCACTAACGAGTTAATAAATATTTCTAAATTTGTGCAAAAATCAGTTAGAATCAAATATTTCAACAATATTATTAAACAGCGTATGAAGTTTAAAATTTGTGTTTTTGGTTTTATTATTTAGCACTCTGGTACCTTTTTACGTAGCGCATTGTTTTTTCAATTCCGTTTTGTACTTTTGATACAACTGTTTAAATTGCGCATCTAGTTATCTCGCTTGCGCATATTAGACGCGCATAGCGCATTTTCGATCTGTTTTTTGGTTTTCCATTTAATTTAAAGTTCTCGCTTGACGAAGCCGGTCGATGTTTCGTGCTGTTTGTGTTGACTTAAAAAAAATATTAACTAAAATTGCAAATTTCGACGTTTGCAAGATAATCTGAAATATTTTGTAAAAAGTATGTATGTTTTTATCTATTAATTAATTGCAAGCAAAGTTGACTTTGCAAGTACAAAAACAATGATGAAATGCGAGGATTTCCCCTTCATTGGTGGTTGAATTTTTAATGAGCTTTTAAGTATTTTAGACGACTATTTGTGAAACTCCGCTATGGAATATACTAAACTACCGCCCCAACCACCGGCCTACTCCCCCCACAGGATGTCTGGCAGGAGGGTCCAAGTGCTCCGCCACCACACGAGTTGACGCAGGCGATGCCAGTGGTGGCCGCTGTGCCGCCATCAATGCCCAGCAACAATGTGGTGAACAACATCGTTATCGAGAACAACTCGGGCAGAGTGTGTCCCAAATGCAACAATAGAGTGGGGCTCTCCCTGAAGTACCATGCCACTTGGAAGACATACTTATTGTCAGCGATTCTCTGTCTTGGCCTGTGAGTATCCCATTACATTTCTCATTTCTGAGATAGAAATGAGAACTCACTCCTTTTGCGGATGCAACACACAAATCATTCGTCTTCTTCATCTTCGTTTCGAATGTTTCTTCTTCTTATACTTTACAGTTGCTGGCCGTGCGTTTGCTTGCCCTGCTGCTGTGACTGTTGCTACAAGACCAGCCAAGTTTGCCCACTGTGCGGCAAACGATTGTAAACGAACTAATATACATACATACATACATACATATGTATATGTATGTCTGTCTGTTTGTAAACAGTATACATTAGGAAGATCGTGCTCGAATTCGTCAGACTTCCATTGCGATAAAACATCAAAAATTGCTTTGGTAAACGGACACCCTTCGTTCAAGGTTTCTTCCAGATTTAACTTATCGTAAGCACAAATTGCGTTGAAAATAATCAGCTGCATTTAATGTAAACAAAATGGCACAGTAACTGTGTACTGTTCGCTTACACAAATACATGCAGTCACACTTTACACTGTGAATAATTCGACACACAAATAAATAATATTCTCCCTAAATATCATTTTGTTGTTAAATTTTGCAAGTTGTTAGACAGCAAGAATGTTGCTATGCAAAAATGTTGCCCAACTTCTGGTAACTGAAATAATGCATAGTAATCGAAATTGTCTTGGTCACTCTGACTATCGATATATCGCTTAAGCGTGTCACAGTGGCGCTACTACAGTGTGTTTTACATACTAAATTTTGAATTGGAAAATTTAAACTTTATTTTTAAGAGAAACGTGTCTTATACGGTTGAATAATTCTGACATAAATAATCAATTGGGTTTTATTTTATTTTTTTATATAGTTTGATTAATATGAGTTGAGGATGAATTATGTTTCAAATATATTTGTCTGTTAAAGTTTAAACGCATACCGCGCTTTTCCCCAGAGTAACAAATGCACACTGGCGCCTCTATTAGTAATTTGTGGTACTACAACTCGCATATACTCAAATTTAATCTTTATACAATCCATCTCTTCCACTGTACGTACCAATAACAAAATCAAAAGCTTTTGTGGAAAATTTCAACTGTTTGCAAAATCATAACGTTTTCGCATACACAACGTGCAACAAGTCGCGCTCTGCAACGTTTTTGCAGCCACATATCGGTTAAATAGAGCAAGCTAAACACTACTGTGAGTTAAACTCACATTGTATTAACTTTCAACGTGTTTTTAAAAATCTCAAAAATATTTTGAAAATACGCATATGTATTAATGTGAAAATTAATTAAATCAAATAACATAAAAGTCCTGAAAGTAGAATATTGTATAATTAGTTAATTAATTTCATTAGTTCGTCTCATCAATGCTGCCGAAAATGTGAAAAAAAGAATCAAATTACAGTTATCAGAGAAAAAGAGTACCTTTAAGACGGTCAAACGTCATAACTGTACCATAAACTAACCGATTTTAAAAATTTTGGCATTTTTGAGAAGGATTTTGATTATATATAAAAACTGCATCAAAAATTTTTCCATGTTTTGAATTTTCGTCCATTTTTGATCAATTTTCCATACTAACCCCTTGTTAAAAAGTCAAAAAAGTGAAAGTTATGAAATTGAAATTTTTTGTGCCTAATCGATTTCTGGCATCAAAACAAGCATAAAAAACTTTATCCGAGTAAATTTAGAGCAATATTTTAGAAAATACGGCCCAAAAACTAAAAAAATGCCTAAAAATAGGTCTTTTTAATAACAAGGTTACCTTATCAACTTTGGTCGGCCATAATTTTGCCAAAACTTATCCGATATTCAAAATTTTTGTATGCTAGCAAGATTTGATTTCATATTTTAATAAATTAAAACTTTTCCGAGTGAGTTTGATACAATATTTTTGGAAATATGGTCAAATATATGAAATTGTGAAGTTAAACCGGGTGTTAGTAGGGAAAAGCATACTTTTAAAACTTTCAAGTCGCATAACTCTCCCAAAAATTAACCGATTTTCAAAATTTTTGCAGTTTTGAGAAGGATTTTGATTACATATAAAAATTGCATCAAAAATATTTCCATGTCGGCAATTTTAAATTTTCGTTCATTTTTGATCAATTTTCCATATAAACCCTTTGTTAAAAAGTCAAAAAAGTGAAAGTTATGAAATTGGAATTTTTTGTGCCTAATCGATTTCTGGCATCAAAACAATCATAAAAAACTTTATCCGAGTAAATTTAGAGCAATATTTTAGAAAATACGGCCCAAAAACTGAAAAAATGCCTTAAAAATCGGTCTTTTTAATGACAAGGTTACCTTCTCAACTTTGGTCGGCCATTATTTTGCCAAAACTTATCCGATATTCAAAATTTTTGTATTGCTAGCAAGATTTGTTTTCATATTTTAAAAAATTAAATCATTTCCGAGTGAGTTTGATACAATATTTTTGGAAATATGGTCAAATATATGAATTTGTGAAGTAAAACTATGTGTTACTAGGGAAAAGCATACTTTTAAAACTTTCAAGTCGCATAACTCTCCCAAAAATTAACCGATTTTCAAAATTTTGGCAGTTTTGAGAAGGATTTTGATTATATATAAAAACTGCATCAAAAATTTTTCCATGTCGGCAATTTTAAATTTTCGTAAATTTTTGGTCAATTTTTCATACTAACCCCTTGTTAAAAAGTCAAAAAAGTGAAAGTTATGAAATTGGAATCTTTTGTGCCTAATCGATTTCTGGCATCAAAACAAGCATAAAAAACTTTATCCGAGTAAATTTAGAGCAAGATTTTAGAAAATACGGCCCAAAAACTGAAAAAATGCCTTAAAAATCGTTCTTTTTTACTGACAAGGTTACCTTCTCAACTTTGGTCGGCCATTATTTTGCCAAAATTTATCCGATATTCAAAATTTTTGTATTGCTAGCAAGATTTGTTTTCATATTTTAAAAAATTAAATCATTTCCGAGTGAGTTTGATACAATATTTTTGGAAATATGGTCAAATATATGAAATTGTGAAGTAAAACTGGGTGTTAGTAGGGAAAAGCATACTTTTAAAACTTTCAAGTCGCATAACTCTCCCAAAAATTAACCGATTTTCAAAATTTTTGCAGTTTTGAGAAGGATTTTGATTACATATAAAAATTGCATCAACATTTTTTTCATGTCGTCAATTTTAAATTTTCGTTCATTTTTGATCAATTTTCCATACTAACCCTTTGTTAAAAAGTCAAAAAAGTGAAAGTTATGAAATTGGAATTTTTTGTGCCTAATCGATTTCTGGCATCAAAACAAGCATAAAAAACTTTATCCGAGTAAATTTAGAGCAATATTTTAGAAAATACGGCCCAAAAACTGAAAAAAAAATGCCTAGAAATCGGCCTTTTTAATGACAAGGTTACCTTCTCAACTTTGGTCGGCCATAATTTTGCCAAATTCTATCCGATCTTCATAATTTTTGTATGCTAGCAAAGATTTTTTTTCATATTTTAAAAAATTAAATCATTTCCGAGTGAGTTTGATACAATATTTTTGGAAATATATGAATTTGTGAAGTAAAACTGGGCGTTACTAGGGAAAAGCATACTTTTAAAACTTTCAAGTCGCATAACTTACCCAAAAATTAACCGATTTTCAAAATTTTGGCAGTTTTGAGAAGGATTTTGATTATATATAAAAACTGCATCAAAAATATTTCCATGTCGGCAATTTTAAATTTTCGTCCATTTTTGATCAATTTTCCATACTAACCCCTTGTTAAAAAGTCAAAAAAGTGAAAGTTATGAAATTGGAATTTTTTGTGCCTAATCGATTTCTGGCATAAAAACAAGCATAAAAAACTTTATCCGAGTAAATTTAGAGCAATATTTTAGAAAATACGGCCCAAAAACTGAAAAAATGCCTTAAAAATCGTTCTTTTTTACTGACAAGGTTACCTTCTCAACTTTGGTCGGCCATTATTTTGCCAAAACTTATCCGATATTCAAAATTTTTGTATTGCTAGCAAGATTTGTTTTCATATTTTAAAAAATTAAATCATTTCCGAGTGAGTTTGATACAATATTTTTGGAAATATGGTCAAATATATGAAATTGTGAAGTAAAACTGGGTGTTAGTAGGGAAAAGCATACTTTTAAAACTTTCAAGTCGCATAACTCTCCCAAAAATTAACCGATTTTCAAAATTTTGACACTTTTGAGAAGGATTTTGATTATATATAAAAACTGCATCAAAATTTTTTCCATGTCGGCAATTTTAAATTTTCGTCCATTTTTGATCAATTTTCCATACTAACCCCTTGTTAAAAAGTCAAAAAAGTGAAAGTTATGAAATTGGAATTTTTTGTGCCTAATCGATTTCTGGCATCAAAACAAGCATAAAAAACTTTATCCGAGTAAAATTAGTGCAAGATTTTAGAAAATGCGTCCCAAAAACTAAAAAAAAATGCCTAGAAATCGGCCTTTTTAATAACAAGGTTACCTTCTTAACTTTGGTCGGCCATAACTTTGCCAAATTCTATCCGATCTTCAAAATTTTTTTATGCTAGCAAAGAATTTTTTTCATATTTTAAAAAATTAAATCATTTCCGAGTGAGTTTGATACAATATTTTTGGAAATATGGTCAAATATATGAAATTGTGAAGTTAAACCGGGTGTTAGTAGGGAAAAGCATTCTTTTGAAACTTTCAAGTGGCATAACTTTGACAGAAATAAACCGATTTTTAAAATTTTGGCATTTCTGGGAAGGAATTTTGTCATATATTAAATCTGCATCAAAAATTTTTCCATATCGGCAATTTTTAATTTTTGTCCATTTTTGGTGAATGACTTTGATAATATGTCATAAAAATGTGGTAAATTAAGATTTTTAAATTTGTCCTTTAAGCAAGGTTTTGACCTGATATTGTTTAAAAATGAGATCACCAATCTGACTATCCTTAGACTTAGACATCTTACAGCACTTGTCAAGTTTCCACTTTATGTGGCAAGCCTATCCCTTTAGGCAGTATCTACTTTATATTCATAATCAGCTTTGTAACGAACACTTAATACCATAGTTAAGCCAAGTAATGTTCATTAACTGGATTTGTTTTTTGTTGGCCAACAGAGACAACGCCCAGAAGCGAGCAAAAGGCCAAAATAGAAGTGTGTTAACTCGATTTGTGGTCAGAATGAGACGCGTTGCTTGAACACATTAGAATTGTGGGGCAACAGGGGTTAAGGTGGTTGGTTTATGGACATCCTGATGGACACTCCCTTAGGTATATGTTTTTGGGGGTCTATTTATGACAATACTTGGCATTTGATGTATATATGTATATATATCATAAGTATGTGGGAGTTGCCTTCGGTTTGTTTTCATTTTTGGAGCAAATTCCAAACACTTTTGCCAGAAATGACGGCATCGGTGGCATGTGGCATAAAGAATACCGCAACAGACAAAGTGTGGCACGCTGATGATGTCATCTTGTGCCACATATAATTAATTAACGGCAAACGTTATGCTTATTGAATATTATTG
Organism: Drosophila quadrilineata; assembly: GCA_018150725.1. NCBI lineage: Eukaryota > Metazoa > Arthropoda > Insecta > Diptera > Drosophilidae > Drosophila > Drosophila quadrilineata. Next base: position 6,554,724 of record JAECWN010000407.1, read on the forward strand.
AATTTAATTTGACATGCCGCATGCCCCGAATCCAATTGATGTCTTGATGTATCTATGTATGTATGTATGTGTGGTGGCATGCAACACATTCTAATGATGTGGCAGGCAAATTTAACCAAAGATAGATAAAGTTTTCAACTTTTGGTTCTGAATTGCAGTCAAAATGTCCGCTCCACTTGGTCCGATGCCGATGAATGTGGTATGCCCCAACTGCAAGCAACAGGTCACAACACGCACCGAGCCACGTGCCACAACCAAAACGCATATGATAGCGCTGCTGCTCTGCATTCTCGGGTAAGTATGCTTGCCACAATTTGCAGCAACTCGTTGTTATTGCCTATTGCCTATTACTCCTGTTGTTGCAGCTGCTGCCCCTGCGCCTGTTGCCTCTACTGCACGGAGTGTGCCCGCAACATGGATCACTACTGCCCGTCCTGTCAGGCACTGGTTGGATCCTTCGAGCGCTAAGTTGCCACGCCACAAAACAATTCCATAACTATTCTTAGCCACCGCCTTGTGCGGCACTCTCTCTCTCTCTCTCTCTCTCTCTCTATCGATATCCCTCGCACAGCGACTACCTCTCTCTCTCACACACACACACACTCACACTCTGAGTCTGGTAATGTGAAGCAGTTACTTAAATGTTGATATGATAATGAAATTTGAATGCTTTAATTGATCAATAAAACGAATATACATCAATTATCACAGGCCCAATGTGCGTATACTTAATATGATAAATTGCGCATACGCCGCGTATGTTTTGCCAGCTGACAACTATCTTAGAGATAGTTTCTAAATTGATGATGGAACAACCTAAACTGCCTGAGGATTCCCCCCCCAGCCGGGACTATTATCGAAGCAGTTTCAATCGTTTCCTTCCATTTGTGCAACACGTCATTTAATTAATTGTTGTTCTTTTTTTTTGACCCACAAAAAAAGTAATATAAACAATCAAACAAAAAATGTCACTAATATACAATAAAAGAAAGTGAAGCAAACTCTCAAATGCGCCATATGTGTTTCATTTTTAATGGTCATTCATGTCGAATTGCACACAGCACTGGTCGTGTTGATAAGTTCGAGCTGCAATTAGCGGCAAGTCACGCCATTTGACAATATTCTCTGGCATTTTAATCATATATTATAATATGCAGTTTGAGCAGCCATAGAGATCTAGATAAACTAGCGACAACATCAACAAGAAACATTTCAATCATCAACTGCCAATTATACATATGTATGTATGTATGTATGGAGCGGGGAGAGGAGGTATGACATGCCCATTGGGTAAGTAGAGACCCTGTAAAGTGAGTTGACCTTGACAGCAAGGTCACTATCATATTAAATACACTGAAACTTTACAACTATTCAAATTACATAACCTTACTTTCCTTATTTTCCTAATGTCTTAATTTTCTTAGTCAACTTCGTCTATTTAAATTTATGTATTCATAATAGTTGTTAAATAAATAATTATAATAATAATACAAAATTTAAATAATATAATCACTAGCTAAATTTTCCCAGAATTTTCACTTAAAATTTTTTTATCGACCAAAAAAAATCTATAAATTTTCATATAAATATGGATATCATTATAATTTCCTAAGAATAAATATCTCTTTGTATCTTGTTTTTATATATGTATATAAATTGGAGATTCCTTCAAAATGTCTATAAATACCTATCTTTGTCAATTCTTCATTTACTTTCCAAACCCATCTTGGCCAAAACTTCCTTTACTTTCCATGTTAACATTATTTTTTTCGAATTTTTGGCTAAGAATAAAAAATAATTCTTCATATATCTCTCTTTATGCCAATCCATGTCTTACTTTTCCCATAAATGTTTCCCAGAATGTCTTTAAAACCTGCCTGTACATTTTGTATCTATATATATAGAGATGTTCTCAATTCCGAATCCGAACGAAACGTGCGGTTTTGGAATTGAGAACAGGCCTGATAAAATTCTTGACGAATTCTGCACTAACTTATCATATTTTCTAGAATTACTTACTCCCTTTCTCCTTGATTTAAGTCTGGGCAACCTTAGTTATTCCTTCACATATATATAACATAGTTATGCCTCAACTTATCTACAGAGTAGGGTATGCATATTATACCCTGTAAGTGACGAAAATCATAAGGTAAACACGAAATTTCTTTACGTCGTAATTCCAAAGTAGACACCCAATTATTTTGAAGCCTGCGATGGCATCCACAAAAAAAAAAAAGGAAACCCACAAGAGAAATAACTTCAGTGAACACCAACAAACATATTAGTATATAATATAAGGTATATATGTACATATATGTAACTCGGAGTGCATACAGTTTGTTGGTATATATAGTGTATAGATCCAAGTGAGGTCTGTGTTCTCGGTAACCCCAGTGAGGTCTGTTCTCGGTTCGTCAGTAACGCGACGAGTGCCCAACGAGCAGCACCTCCTCAATAACAAATCCAAAGCAACAGCTGAGTGTGTCCTTCTCTGTGTGTGTGTGTGTGTATTTGTTGTGGCAGCAACAGTTGAGCAACGTTATGGAAACAAAGTCAAACATTTATCCGGCAGTGGCAACATCTCCGCCCCATTATGGCGATGTTGCCGCACCCACAATGCTGCCCGGAGAGACCCACACTCCACCGGCCGTCATCAATCTGAGGGAACCCAATGTCTATGCACAGAATGGGCCACGTTAGTGTCAACAACCATCAGCAACTACTAATGATGATTGTTATTAACTTTTGTTGTTGGTTTCTTTTCTCCTATATTCCCATTTAAATGGGAATCGTTTTTAGCGGTGGCACCAATTTTGGGACGTTTGCCGGCCATGGCCACTTGCCCCACGTGCCACATACGTGGCATGACCAAAGTGACCCATGAACCGAGCACCAAGACGCATCTCTTAGCCTTGGGCATCTGTCTGGTGGGGTAGGTATCAACAATAGATATCCTTTAAGCATATTCTAAACAAGTTTCTGGCTCTCTCTCTCCCTTCATCTCTTATTTGTTGCAGTGGCTGTTTGTGCTTTTATATACCGTACTGTGTGGACTCCTGCAAGAGTGCCACACATACTTGCCCCAGCTGCGGCTGCTACATTGGCAGCTATCAAAATTAAACGCGATGAAATATGATAAAACACTTCACCTACAATCAAAGGTCAAGGTCTTCAGCTAACCCTTGTCTCTTACTTCCTGTCTTCCCTCCCCCACTCTATCTCTCTCTCTATCTCTTTCTCTCTCTCTCGCTCTCTTTCTCTTTTTGTCTTTCCTCTTTCCTATCTCATTCTTTGTGTGTCTATTTTGGAAACCTATTTCCTATTGAACTTGTGGTTGAACCTTCTATAACCCCCCTAATAGAAGGTTCTACTATTAACATTTTTTTTAAATTATTAAAAAAAAAAAAAACAACTAGAACTTTTTTAATCATTTAATCATATTGTATTAATCAGCATGAATAAATATGAGAATTGATAATTATTTAATTAAATTATTTCCTGTATTTTTTGCAACAAATTTCCATGGGATTCACTTTATTGAAAGTCACGCTCTATAGACTATTACGCCAGTTATGATGTAACTCGATAAATAGTTTCTAATTTGCAGTAAAAGTTTATGAAGTTCTACTAAAATGCAAAATAATGAGTTTTTGAGTCTAGGTGTATGAAAAGTTATGATAAGAAATAAATATATGTTGCTTGAAATGTTTACACAAAAGTTGAGATAAGTGGAAATGGAATTTTTTTCGTGTTTTTGGTATTTTAAAAACGATAGTAAAATATATAGCTAAATAAGGTTAAGAATATTTTGCTAAAAGCGAAAATTCCGTTTTATTTAGAAGCATTCAAAAATACTGAAAAAATATTGCCTCTCAAATATTGGATAAACATTAAAATGAATTCAAATTAAAGCTTCTAGTTAAGATCACTGCATTAATAAGCATACAACAACATATACAACTGACTAACTGCACTTACATGGAATTGTACAAGAATATATATTTATTTATTTGAAAATACCAATATCGGAGAATTTGAACTGCGGTTAAGCACGCATCAATCACACCCTAGGGTTTAACATACATATGTACATATGTATATCAACGGGAGTTGCAGTATCGTTTCAACCTCTAGTTGCAACACAAGTGTAGCTCAAAGATGGCTGCAGTTCTGGGCGATGAACCGACACTTGTGGTATGCCCCCAGTGCCGCTTCCATGTCTATACAGCTGTGGATCATCTGACAACCATGACCACGCATATGTTGGTCCTCATCACCAGTCTAATAATGTGAGTAACTTGAAGATAATATAGAATTGTATGCTATATAGAGTTTATGTTTACAGTTATCCCTTTGCTTTGTGTTTCTATCATGCGGACTTTACGAAGGATGTGGCGCATACGTGTCCTCACTGTAAATACTATATAGGCACCTATATACGGGACTAATGGGAATTACAATTATGCCGGCAAATTTCAGTTGAAAACTTTATACATAAGTCTATTTCTCTGCTCTATTTCAAATATTCAAAATTACCTAAATTTATCGATATTATAAATATCAGGTATATATGTAATAATAACAATTTATCGATAGTTTTTGATCATTTTATCTTGTATTTATTTTGCAGTAATAAATAATTAAATTATTATTAAATTAAATTTTAATAGTTTATTACGTCAATTTCAATATCATATATTGAACTAGCAAGTTAAACTTATCTCAATCAACTCTTTATCGATTTTATCAACTATTTAATAATTTATCGATAGTTGGCGGCACTTTCAAATTTTATATGCTTAGCCGCCAACTTTCATAACAAGCAGCTTGCGTCACACACACACACTCAAAAGCTGCCATATACGATAACAACAAAACTGGAAGCTTTCGCCTTGTTTTGCTGCTCTCCTCTCTCTCTCTCTCTCTCTCTTTTGTTCTCTCATTCTGTGCTAGCAACATGAAAATTGGCAACATTGTTGCTACATTTTGTAGCCACTTGGCGCAGAGAGTGCTTAGTTAGGAGTAGATATCCACAGCTGGTTATCAACGCACCTGTAGGCGGATAAATTTTCAATTTCAATCTGAATAATGCAGAAGAATTCACAACAGACTCAGGCATATCAATATCAGTATCAATATCCAACGGAGACACAGTCGCAGCTGCAACAGTTGGCGCCACAGCAGCCGCCTAGCTATGAACAGGCCACGCATGTGCCGCAAGTGCAGCATGTGCAACAGATGTTGCCGCAACCACTGCCACCACCGGCAACACAGGTGATTCTCATACAGCGTAAGTGCCACAGCTGATCAACTAACACCTATGCGGCTTAAACTTTGTTGTCTTTAGAGGAACCTACGCCCGCTGTCGGGCCCGAGCCGTGCTTCATCACGTGCCCCCATTGTCATGTCCAGAAGTTGACGCGGGTGGAGTATGCGCCCAGTGTGCGTACACACTGTATGGCCGCGTTGCTCTGCGTAGTGGGGTAAGTGAAGGGGCAATGGTAAAAGGAGTGGTGGAAGGATGCCCTTATCAGCAATAGGTTGTCGGCTAATCAACAAATCTCCAACTGATAACAACATTCTTCTTTATCTCTTTATCTCATTGCGTGCTTTGCTGCTGACAAACGGAACTCTCTCTCTCTCTCTATCTCTCTATCTCTCTATCTCTCTCGTTGGTGGCATGTATGTCGGATGCAGACTTTGGTGTTTCGCTTGTTTGCCCTACTGTGCCACAAGTTGCATGCATGCCAATCACTTTTGTGGCAACTGCAACAAGTTCGTGGGCGTCTATAACAGCGATTAAATTACCAACAAAATACAAATATCATAATTTTTCAAATGATTTCAAAAATAAATAAAATCTATTTTGTCAACGCAAACACTAGCTCCATCTCTTTCTCACACACTATTAGTATTTATACAAAGGTAAACAAATAAAGCTTACAAACAATTGAAAGCTCTTTGACAACTGTTGATGGCCAAAAGGCACAAAAGAAGAGGAAGCAGAGGCAGCAGCAACAAAACTTTCAACTGATAAGCAGCGTATCGATTGTGGGGCGTCGTTGCCGTCTTCACTTCCAGTGCGAACTCGTCATCGTCCAGTCATATCACAAATGGAGCACAAGGCGACGCTAGAGACGCATCAGCAACTCTCTGGGCCACCGGAGCAGCAGCACCTACTCCAATCTCCGCCAGCGCCGCCCAGTTACGATCAGGCCACAGCTACGCCGGCAGAGACAACGGGACCAGGTGCTACTCCAATACCGACTCCGTCTACGCAGCATACCGTGATTGTGGTACCCGGGACACCCTACGGTCCAGAGCCCCAGGATGTGGAATGCCCCTATTGCCATACGTACACACGCACCCGTGTCTCCTACAGACCCAATTCACGCACCCATCTGATTGCGTTAGTGCTGTGCCTCTTCCAGTGAGTAATACCCCCGCGATTAGTATACCCATATATACCAAGCTGATACCAAGTGTCTCACCTCCTCCCCCGTAGATTGTACTGCTGTGTCTGCCTGCCCTACTGCATATCAAGCTGCATGAACACCAATCACTACTGCGGCATGTGCGATCATTACCTGGGCACCTACTTGCGCAAGTGACCGGGGAAGGGGTACGAGATGGAGAACTCCCCCAGAGCGGAAGGCCATGCCAAAATATACGAAATATTGTAGAATTATCATGAGAGAAATACTGCTACGTAAACGAACAATTAAGTATTTTTAAAGCGATAAACATACCACAGTGAATAACCTTCAGAAGCGAAGCCCACTTAGATGAGTAGCTTTAGGAGACGTTACTAGGTTTCATATTGTAGTAAATTATAAGGTTTTACAAAATATCAAAATCATATTCAATACATCACTTGAAAAATATCACAAGAATTGCTTCTATTTACAATTATATATTGTATTAAACCAAAAATTAGAGTTTCATTAAAATAAGCAGATAAAATTGGTAGTTACGAAAAGAAAATTTAACTTCAGTTCATATAAAAATTTACAAAACTTTTAATATTTGCCTTGACTTGCTTTTAATGTAAACAGTGCTTAATTATTGAAATAAATACTTGTAAAAAATATATTTCAATATTCATTCAAAATCATTTATCGATATATTAGTAACTTATGAAACTGTTAAACCTTGAATTTTTATGTAATCCAAATTTATTTCAATAAATATTGAACTTTGTTAAACAGAAAATATAAAAAAATATGTAATTTATACATTATTCATTTAATTTAAGTTATCGATATATTATCGAACAAGCGAGGCCGTTAAGAAGCGGTTAAAACGGTTACAACGTTGCGTGTCACAGGCTCACTGCTATGCACACGATAAGCTGTTATCGATATGTGGTTTTCTTCACCAACTGTCATTTCGTATGAACAACAAAATAGAGAAAGTTCAAAAACTCATCAACTAACTGAAATACGCATTCTACGCCTAATAAAATGTGAACAAAATTTAACTAACTGGTCGCGCATAAACAATCTCTACTGTACCTTGTATCAAACGTCATACGCTTGTATACCTATGATAAATTTGTAGAAGTACGTTATTGTTATATACTGCTGCTGTTGTTGTTGTTGTTGGTAGAGTAATAAGCTGTCGAGTTTTGCAACTACGTCCGCAGAGATACACATGCATACATACATATGTATGTACGTACATATTTACGTATTGCCAAAGATCGTGAGCATGTTTAGCTTTTAAGCTCGCTCTCAACACAACGAAACTTTTTAAATCGCCGTCAGTCGCTTGTTGAAAGTGAAACGGTTCGGATCGTGACTGCAGCGGCAACAGCTGAGAGTGGCGAAGAGAGAGAAGAGCGAATACAGAGAGAGCGAGAGCGAAGAAGAGCTCATTAAGCGTCGATTGCAGCAACCTTCTCTGCAAATTAGCTAAACAAACAACAAGAAATATTAAGCTTGTTTATTTGGGCTTGAATTTATATTCATATATAGAACCTGATTCATTTTTAATCAAAAGCGAACTTCGTACCCATCGCAGATTTTAAGCATGGATCGAAAGCGTGCCATGTTGTATCCTGAGGTGGATGTGCCTCTGCCCAGTGCACCACACAACATCACAGGTAATCCACAGACTGAAAGTGGAGTCGCTACTAGGCCAGTGGAGGCGCCACCATCATATGATGTTGCAATAGCAGCCATACCTGCCACAGCAGCAACAGCAGCAGCAACAGCTCCAACGATTATTGTAAATGCTCAACCAATACAACAACAACAACCACATCAGTCACAACAACAACAACCTCAATTGGAGCGCACTTTTGTGCCCACAGGTGAGTAGAGTTGTCGTCTAGAGTTGCCAACTATTGCACATATCGCAAACCTGAAATTTGTGCAGCGCCCATCAATCTGGGTCCCAATCCCTGCCGTGTGCTGTGCCCCGCCTGCGGCGCCCAGAAGACCACACGCATGACGCACACCGCAAACTCACGCACACACATGGCGGCTGCACTCATCTGCCTGGTGGGGTAAGCAGTCAACTACTTAAATATATTCAATAATTTCCAATGAAATTATAATTATAATTTGGTTTAGTTGGATGTTCTGTGCCTGCTTTGTGCCGTATTGCATGAACAGTTGCCGCACTGGGAATCATTATTGCCGCAAATGCAACACCTATTTGGGCGTCTATAATCCCAAGGGGGTGGGGAGTCAGTGAACAAAAAGAGAGATGGCGATTTGTTTAAGATAAGATAAGCTAATTTTAAGCGATACAAATTAAGATAAAGTGTACGTACTTTGCAGACACATCAGCTGTTTATACTTTTTAGACATACATAGTATATATTTGCCTTTAAGTTTGTTTTAAATAATTCACATAAACACACACACACACATATATACATATACATACGCGCGCATAACTGTAAGCGGTAGGTAGCAAACAAGTTGTAGCCTCTCTGAGTGCTATTTTAGCCAATTGCGTAGGTGCAATGTGGTTATTCAGCATTTGCTCATAAGCGAAACACGTTAAGCACATTTTGATGCGCCACACATCACTAAAAACACACTTAAAAAAAAATTAAAACAAAAAAATAAAAGCAAGCAAACAACTGCGAACGTAAGTTAAAGCGCGCTTTTTAGAAAATTCTGTCTGGCGTTGCCAGATCTGCGATGACTATCGATACACATTTACTCAAAATGGCCACTCGAATGCCGAATACAAGTTGCAAGTGCAGCTTTGCCATTTCGTTGCAAATTTTGTGGATTGCGCAGTTGTTGCGACAATTGCCGAACACGTCACATCACATTATCTTTAACCGCAAAGCAGTACACATCAAACTTATTAAATGGCACAGCCGCGATATTTAACTGCTGAGTGTGACCAGCTCTTGAAGACTATAAATGCAGATTTACTCGAAATGGTAAGTGTACCTCCAAATGCAACACTGGATTTGCCAAATAAAAACATACGGCTCTGAAATATAGAGAGCATTTATGTTAATATGTTTGAAAAAAAGAAACAGGCTGAGTTCAAGCCTCGAGATGATGGTATTGAATTAGAGAATCAGTTTATAATGCGATTTCCCAAAGTGAGTTCATTGCGATTGCCTGTTATCGGTATTTTATTGCTCTTCCTATGCAGCATCTCTCCAGCAAAGTTCATGAATCCATAAACGAGGGCACCATAAAGGAACGCTTGACGATACAGTTGGATCAGGATTTGCGATACGGGGAAGTGGTCTTGGATAACCAAAGGCTCTATGGCAAAGTCGTTGACTTGCCCACAATTGTGGAGAGCTACAAGACCATTGACAACAAGAATTTATATAAAACAGCGGATATTTGCCAGTTGCTGCTGGTGAAGGAGGAGCCTGAGGAGGAAGTGGAGAAGGAATCACCGAATAAGAACAAGAAAAAGGATCCCAACAAAGTGGACAAGAAGTATCTGTGGCCACATGGCATTACGCCACCATGCAAAAACGTACGTAAGCGTCGTTTCCGCAAGACGCTGAAGAAGAAGAACGTGGAGACGCCAGAAATTGAGAAGGAAGTGAAGCGTTTGCTCCGCATAGACAATGAAGCCGCCCGAGTCGACTACGAGATCATAAACGAGGAGGACAAGCCCATGGATGACCTGGATCAGTCTGATATGAAGCCGTACAACGAAGCCGACGAGGATTTACATGACGACACCATGCATGCCAACAACAAGACGATTAATGAGAGTTCATCCCAGAGGGAGATCAATGTGGAGTCGGATGACGAGACCAGCAACTTTGATACACACGCCCCCAATAGAGGAGTCGCTGCTCATGATATCTTCGGTGAAGAGGTCTCCACCACCGACGACGAAGACGAACAGACAATGCCCGGCAATACCTCTCGTCCGCAACAGCACGATCTGGAGGAATCCTCTCGCCTCTCAGCTGATGATTCTCGCATGTCAGACTTCTTTGGCGCCTCTGGCAGCAATGCCGCCGGTGCTGGTGGCAACGATGTCAAATCGGAATTCAACAAATCGATGTTTGGTCGCGACGGCAGCAGCCCCAAGCTCAGTGCAGCTGGTTCCAGTTCGAATCTGGCTGCTCCTGGCGGTTTCTTTGACACTGCCATGAAGCGCGAGGACTTTGAGAATTTGGACTTTATGGATGAGCCACAGCCGCAGTACACCACACAGCAGATACAGGAGAAGATCAGTGAACTGACGCGCCAGATCAGTGACCTCAAGGCTACGCAGGTTCAGAAATCCACGGAGATTGCCTCCATCCAAAATGCAACGCTCAAGCAACGAATGCAGGAGGCGCTCGACCAACTATACACTCAGGTTATGGAGCACGAGCTGCAGCTGAAGGACTTTGAGACTATGCTAGAGCAGCAGTAGCCCGAGTTAATTTATAATTGTATATATGTGCATTAGTTAAGCGAAAAATGAAGTTTGTATTTTAATTAAAATTGGTTTTCTTATTCGATAACTGCACGACTTGGCGATGTTTGGGCTATATCGATGTGCAGTGGTGAAGCGCCGATATATCGATAGGCAGCTGATAGTTCAGCAACATTTTGTGTTTATTCTCGCGTCACATACGGCAACTCCGCAACAATTTTCTATTTGACAAGAAGAAATTGCAGAAGTTTTTCACAAGCAAAAAATTAGTTAAATATTGCCAATTGTCTATTAATGGTGTGCTAAATGGTTCAAGTGTAAACAATACTAAAGCCCGTACAACGCGGCTGTTAACAATTGCGAGCAGTTTTCAGTGCTTCGCAGCAGCCACAACACAGCGATTGTATATCATAGCAGCAGCAGCAGCAACAACAATTGCAAAAATTCGGCCAGCTGCATTTCACATCTAACAGTGGGGGGCTGTGCTCAGCGTAATTTTATTATGGACAAGAAATCATCGCCAGTGCGACGACAAAAGCGCCAAGCGAAAGTAATTGAGGAGAACTTCTGGGACTGCAGCGTCTGCACGTACAGGAACTCGGCGGAGGCGTTCAAGTGTCGCATGTGTGACGTGAGGAAAGGTGAGTGACCTCGATTTCAATTCGACTCGACTGCGTGCGGCAGCTGAGAGGCTGGCAGCAAAGAGACAACAACACCGACGTCAACTGCGACGCCGACTGTGACTGCGACGTCAGCAGCGTCACATTTGAATTGCGATGAAGGACAGACGCAAATGGGTCGCGTTGAGTAATTTGCTATACTCAATTACTCATACATATGATGTACTCGCACACACACACATACAGGCTCTCGTCAGGTTATCACGCTCTCTTTCTCTCTCTTTACGTCTCTCTCGCCGTCTGCAGTTGTGTTGAAGCTTTTCTCTCACGTTTTTCATGTTTTTGATTTCTTTTTGGTGCTGAAATGATGGGCTGACTGTTGGATGACTATGACAGGCACATCCACGCGTAAGCCACGCCTGAACTCGGCGCTAGTCGCTCAGCAGGCGGCCACATTGCCTGGCGCCAGCGGCAATATGCCAAACGGAAAACCGGCCTCAAGTTCGCGGCATGGCAGCGGTCACGACAGGCAGCGGCACAAACGGTATCCGGCGCGGTTAAAGAATGTGGATAGGTCGACGGCACAGACCCGTGAGGTGACCGTCAATTCGGTTACGGTCTTCATCACAGAATACAAGGCGAAGCCGGTCAGCAGTCGAAGGGAGTCCAGCGAGCAGAGTTTCAGCGAGAGCAATGATAGTCGGAGTTAGGTTTAGGTCTAACCGAAGCTCTAACTTGTTGTGTTCTCAAACTCAAATCGTCTTTTAAAAAAACTGTTTTTTTTTTGTAGTTTATTTTTTTAAGTATCTAAATGTATGTCACCCATATCTGTCTCCAAACTATTTTAGTTAAGGCTACTAAACGAAAGTTCCCAATTCTATTCTATATGTTCTCTGAAAGCAGTCAAAAAAGAAAAAAAAAATTGAAACCAACTCCAATGTCGTCTCGTCGTCTAAATGTACAAGAGATAAACAAAATTGTAAATTCTAATATTAGCCCTAAGGTATTACTGTAAATCTATATAGCCTGTTCTTTAAGTTAGCAAGTATTAACCGATCTTCATGTTCCAAACATCATTCGAAACCGGCCAAAAAGCCCAAAAAAAAAAAAATTCGAGAAATTTCAATTCTTCAAATTGCATTTAAGAAACGACACCGAGACTTTTGGACTGTGCCGCAATATTGCAATAATTCTCAATATTTCTATATTCTTTATATGTAAACTATGTAGGAATATGAAGTTCGACAACCTTGTACATATTATACTGTATACACTCTATATATAAATTATATATACATATATATTTTTTCAAAGAAATCGAAGAAAATAGCAAAACAAACTGTCTCTCGTATTGTAATAATTAAATTGATTCCTAATTTATTGAACTGTAAGCGCAAGTCGATTATTATTATACAAGAAACAAACAAATTGATTTGTTTATAAGATTCTAATTTGGAAATAAGAAACAACATCAAATATGTTGATCACATCACGATCCATCAAATGGATTAGCGATAACTAATCCGATTCACTTTTTAATTCCCCTCCACACATACCTTAATAATATTTTATATTGTTATTTCATGATAAATGCACATTATTATTATTGTTTTATATTTTCATTTCTATTATTATTTTCTTTTTTTTTTACTTTTGCTGCATGACAACGAATTATGGCGCCCGAAACGCATGTGTATAATAATATTAATAAAAACATAAACTTAGTGAATTTATATATAATTTAATTAACTTTTGTTTTGTATACAAAGACTGATTAAGCAAATGAACCACACAACAAAATAGCACTAGATATTGTTAGTATACCCCCCCTCTTCTCCAACTGAAAACCAGGCTTATAGTTGATTCCCCTGATCAGAACCCCTCCCCCCCCACTTAAGAGCACAACAATAGCTGAAGATTTTTGTACTTGGCAATAGCTGCCAAAAGTTTTTGCTCCACGCACACATAAATAATATAGAAAAGGAAATACTCTTATATACATACATAGCATATATAGTTGAATCGAAATGTTTTTTGATAAATAATTTTTTTAGTGCATGATATAACAATATAAACCAACAACATGTAACAATCCTTTTTTAAAGCCAAACTCACGCAGATCTGCAGTCTTTAAGTTGCAAAAGCTTTGCCACAGAAAGCTCAGCACTAAAATACACTTAAAAAAAATATAATACTGCCCGAACTGAGTAACATATAGTCAAAAAAAATACTAAACTTCCAAATATATGTACGTATGGTCTATGATGACAACAAATGCAACAAAAGAAGAAGAAAAGAAATGAAAGAAACAAGTGCAAAGCGGCAACACGGCAGCTTTAGCAGAGAAGAGGAAGCAGAACTTTTTTTGTATACGTATTTGAAAAGTTCATAGTTTATATACTTAGCAAAACAATATACAAAACTCACAACAATAATAATAAATCAATAATAGCGAAACAAAAAAAAAACATTATTTAAATTAAAAAAAAAATATAAGAAATAAAATAAAATTATATGCACATAAAATTTGCAAAATTGTGTAAAGCATGAAAAAAACGTTTTAAATAAATTTTAAAAACTAAACTTACCGAAAAACAAATAAAACTAAAATAAGAAAAACTCTTAGAAAAATAGACTACAAGAATTTTAAAAACTCTAAAAAAAAAATTACTTGAAAAAAGAAAACTAAAAGAGGGACTTTAAAGCAAGCACAAAGACAGGGAGAAACAGATAGAGAGAGAGAGAAAAAGAGAGGGAGGGAGGGAGAGATTGAAAGAGCAAGACAGACAGCATGCCAAAGCGACAGCTGCCCCCCTCCCACGACCAACGATTGACAGCGCGCCCAACTTGCCGCCCACTCAAATCAGCCTTGCCTCGTGGTTGTGTGTGTGTGTGTGTGGGGCATCATCTGCTGCTGCTGCCACTGCCTCTGCTTACGCGTGTAGATGCTGCCTCTGTGAGTTGGGCACAGTTGGTGCTGGTGCTGCTGCTGCGGCGGCATCTCTAGCTACGCCTTTGGCAGCTGCCTCAACTTTCGCACGCTTCGCAAATAAATTACAAATTGTTTCGTTCCAGCAACGTTGCTGTTGCCATTGCCTTGCATTGCCAACAGCCCCCCAAAACTGCTCCCCAACTCACACACACACACACACACTTACACACACACTCGCAGCATCAGCAGCAACAACAATTCGTTTCAGTCGACGCTGACATTCGAAAATTTCGTTCGCTTTTCTCTAAAATGTTAAAATTCACAAGTCCTCCATGCCGCTGTCTGTATGTACGAAAGCCCTGTCTGTCTGTCGCTTCAGCTGTATGTCCGCCTGTCTGTCTGTTCATCTGTCTGTCTGTGTATCCCCTGGACTGCCGCTGGCTGTGTTGGGGCATGTGGCACACAGGCAACTTGCGTTATCAGCGACGAGGACGACGATGACGACGACGACGATGTTGCTCTGTGCGCTTATCTTTTTCATGTACGTTGTACGTTCTATTCGTTTGCGTTTGCTTTGCCTCCTTCACTTTGCTTCGTTCATTTGTCCTCCCTTCAACCCACGACTCTCTCTTCCTCTTTCTGTTTTTGGGCTGCTTCTTATCCGTTTGTTTGTCCGTGCTTCCGACTCATCTGTGCGACCGTCCGCACATCCTGCTGCTTCACCCCCACGCGCTCTCTCTTTCTCTTTGTTCCCCTTTCTTTCCTTCTCTCTCTTTACTTGCCGCCTTTTGTTACACTTGCCTTTGCCTCCTCTTTCCCTGTGTGTGTGTGTGTGTGTGCGTTGTATTTGTGTCGTAGTCAGCAACAAAAATGTGCAGCATTTGGAAAATGTTAGAAGCGTCCGAGTAGCAGCAGGAGGACTCCTTTTATCCTCTCCCTCTCTCTTCAATTTTGTGTATGTAGGAGCCCAATAATGTGAGCATTGTGTGCGGGGATAGTGGATGGTGGGCAAGAGAAACACATCAGCAGCTCTAGCTGTAAAGTTTCTACATGACGCATACGCCGCATGGGCCGTTAAGACTGTTTGACCAGCGTGCCTACAAGCGAGGTCTTCCTCTTCACACAGCGAACCTACAAGCGAGAGGTCTATCCCTTTACACAGCGAACCTACAGGGGAAGGTTTTCCTCCACACAGACCGAACCTACAAGCGAGGTCTTCATCTTCACACAGCGAGCTTACAGGGAAAAGATTTTCCTCTACACAGAGCGAATCTACAAACGAGGATTGCTTATGCACACAGTGAGCCTACAAGCGAAAGGTCTATTCCTTTACACAGCGTCCCTGCATGGAAGAGGTCTTTCTCTTCACATACCGTGCCCATAAGCGAGAGGTCTTCCTTTTCAGACTGCCTATTTGGGCCTCGCTACTAATACTGGTCTGATACTGGCCTAGTCTATGTTCTCTTATTCTCTTCCCCTCTTTCCTCTGCTCCTTGCCTAAATCAAGACTCTAGAGTAAGCGATCCTCAAAACTGGACAGCTCGGCAAACCTTTAACCTCTGGCCCACTAAGACTAACCATCTCACTCACTCCCACTCTTAATGGCCTTGCACTTGCCTAGCGCTGTCTCTGTTCACACAGTGCCAAGCAAAAGTTTTCAACGTGTGGAAGGTAGTGGAGAGATTGGAGCTTGGGCGGGAGGTATGATGGGCAGGGAGGCATGTATAATCCCAGCAAGTAACTTGAGCGCTTTATGGCACGTGTATGAGCAGCCTCTGCACTCTCCGCTCCCTTCCTTTTCTGCTGCTTACTTTCTGCGTCTGTAACCCTGAATGTGTGCGTATAATGGCAGCAGGCACTGTGTGTGTGTGTGCCTTAAAGTACTCTCCCCCGCTCTAACTTTCTCATTTCTCTCCCTTCCTCCCACTCTCTATCACTCTCTCACTCTCTATCTATCTCTCTTCCACTGTAAAGCTTTAAGTTGCAGCTTAAGCGCGTTTTGTGAGAGATTTTTGAAGTTTTTGGCGCGTTCTCGGCGCAATTTTATCCATTTTAATTACATTAAAAGTTTTTGGCATTAAATAAATTGAAGCCGAATGCTGAACTTATGTCACTTTGATCCCCCAAACAGCAGACAGAGATAGCGGCAACTGGCAGCTCCACTCACATAGCCTCACAGTGTATGGAGGTTACAAGTAACTTTTGCTGTTTCAAGACAATGCCCACAAAGGCGACATTGGCGACACTGGCGACAGACATCAAAAAAGGCGAACTAAAACTACCCTTTCCAAAAGGGGCGCGCTCATCTACCGACTTGCTCCAGTTACAGTCAACTTCTAACCCCAACTACCTAACTGAAGACCTCTCTCCCTTTGTCAAAACCTCTCGCTTTCCTCACTCTCTCTCAGTCTCTCTCTGCCTCTAAAATCCTCTCAGTTGCTGCTGCTGTTGTGCTCAGTGAGTCGCGCTTAATCAAGTTTAGTGTTTTTAAGGCTTTAAATTGAAATTCCGGCATTAGAAGGTTAAGACAGCATGCGTCGAGACTTTGTTTTAAAAGAAGGGTTATAGAGGTTTTGCAACCCCAAGAACTGCACCAACTACCGCTCTCTCACTTTCTTTATGCATATTGCAACAAATCGCATTCATTGAGCCACACTTTCCCATGCAACATAAATCAATTAGGCGGCGAGGTTTCAAGTAGGTTCAGTAGGTACCTAGGGGTAGCAAACCTACTCTTTCAGTGCCGAAAGGTTTTTGGGGGGGGTAACTACAACCCTCTCGTTGCCTAATTAAATCATTAGCGACACAAGGCCTGCCACAACGCTTATGTTGCACTTGCCACATGCAACAAAATAAGTGAAACTATGCCAGCTAAAGCTATGCCGCTTGCCACCTGCCAATCAAAAGGCGCTGCTGACGCCGCCGCCGCTGCCAACGTCGCTGTCGATGTCGCTGTCGCCGTCGCAGTCAACTTCAACTTCAACGTCATTGTATTTATTTCTCATGTTAAAATCAAATTCCCGCGTGTGCAATTTTTCATTTGGCCTGAAAATGAAAAGGAAGTGGAAAAATGTGTTAAGGTGCGTGCGTAGAGCACTATGTGTGTGTCTGTGTGTGTGTGTGTGAGAGAGAGAGTGTGTGTGTATGTGTGTGTGTGTGGGGGTTGCTACTCTCGACTTCCGGCGTGCTGTCCTTGTGCTGACATCAGGTCCCAGCCAGGTAATGTCTGTAATGTCAGTGCGATTCTCCTTTCCTTGCCTCGTGTTTCCTTGCCACAGCTCGAGCTTAAAGCGCGTTGCAAAACACACTGACAACTTTAAAGAGCTGCAACATTTCGGCGCACAAACACAGCCAGCCGACAGGTACCAAGCAACATGCCGCATGAGGCATGCTGCCAGTCGTAGAGCCGCTCTGCCACATACGCCCACACAGCGATTGAGGATGAGTGGCAAGTGGGGTAGGGGAAGCGAGAACTTGCCGCTCTAAACAAAACAAAATGCGTTGGCAAAAAACTGTGGAGCACGACGAAAGGGACGCTGGACAACGAGAGAGGGAGTGTGGAGTTGGAGGCAGCTGGCAACGACGACGACGACGGCGACGACGACAGCAAAAGCAACGTCATTTTTGTGTTGCCTCTGCCGACTCTACAAGCAGAAGAAGCAGCAGCAGCAGCAGGACGAGGCAACGTTGGAAAGAGGGCGGGCAGCGGGGCATGGCCAGCAGATACGCTGAGAACTTGAACGTGCTGCGAGAGGAGTGCGATGTGGCATGGGGAATCGGTGGCAAGAGCAGGCAGCACCGACACCAAGTGTACAATAGCTTTAAGCTTAAACTCTCGCACACACACACACACTACCACACATACACAGCGACAGACAGCGACACAAAGTTGCACACACACACACACACACACACGCACACAGTCGCACTTATGCTCAGCGTATATTTTACAGATACAGGGCCACAGTTGCCACTAAGAAATGTTCGTCTTCAAACTGTTTCAACTCACTGTTAGCGCTGTCTCTGTCGCACATGCTTGGCCTCTCTGTCACACTTGATATATGTGACTATAGAAGATTGTGATAGCACCCTGTATTTTGGGAAAATTCACGGACGAACGCTATATGTCCAAGTCCAAGAAAGAAAAATACTTGCCATGCGACAACATAGCCCCAAAAGACCAGGGCTGCAGATGCTCAATGAGAATGCAAAGGTCGTATAACAAAAAATACATATATATGAAAAATATATGTATAATTTGAAATTATTTGGAGATAAGATATATTATATAAAATATATAGAATTTTGAAAATAAAAATGATGTATTAACTAAATGCTGGAAAATCCAGTCAAAATGCATTAAAAAAATCTTATGATATATTCTAAGTAATCTCTATAACAAAATTGAGGAAATTTAAGAAAAAATCTTATGAAATGATATACTTGAATAATCTTAATTTGCTTGAAAAGAATTATATTTTCGGAACCAGAAAAAATCCTTAAATTTCTAATTTCAAGAATTGTGCGCATTATATTGAAATTTAGATTGATTTCAAAAATACCCCGTTATACTTTCTTTATAAAACCAGATCTCCAACATAGTAACGCCTTAACAACCAAGATACCCAAAATAATCCAAAAACTCTGAATGCATTCACTAATCTTTGCTTTCTTCCAAAGATGTCTATCTTCTAAAACAACATGTTGTTTAATAAACAATACGTTTATTAGCTATATCAGTTATGTTTTGAAGTTATCGCCTGGCTGTGTTTCTATATATAGCATGACTTTTGAAATGAAATAATAATATTACTGATGGTGATGACGATGGCACAGTTTCAAATTCAGCCGAAAAAATATGTCAACTTTGCTCTTATCAGGCAAACCGAAAAACTTAAATGATATTTCAGTTTGTACAGCTGACACGACCGATAAGGCATGATCGAATACACTCAGAAAAATTTCAAAGAAAACTAAAAGTAACTATAGAAAATTAAATACACTCAGAAAAAAATCAAAAAAAGTTAATAATAAAAAAGTAGAAAAAAGTAAAGTAAAGTCCTTTAAAAACTTTAGAAAACCGACATAATCTTTAGTTAAAGTTTAACTATATTTCTGCTAAATAAAGTCTAAAATTTGTGGTAGTTCCCCCGCACACTATTTATAAGTCGAACTACGTACGTATTGGCATTAGCTTAACCGCAAAAGATATTGTAGAATTAATAGCATATGGAATGCAGCTGGAGAGATGCGACTCATTTTCTAAGCCAGCTGCCAGTTGGCAGTTGCCATGACGCAGCCCTGGCAACCCAGGCAAGGCAAAAGGCAAGGCAAGGCAAGGCGACCGACCAGGCAGCCAGCCAGCCAGCCAGCCAGCTCCAGCTATAGCTAAAGCTACAACAACTACAGCAACAGCAGCAGCAACAACAGTAACAACAACATCAGCAGCAACAACAACAAGAAGCAGAGTAACAGCAATGGCTACGACGACGACGACGACGACGACGACGACGTCGAGTTGGGGAGCAGTTCGTACAGCTTGGCGGGCAACGTTGCGGGGCTGGCAGCGCCCATTTGAGGGAGCCATCAAGCAGCGCATTTGCCGCTACAGCGCATAGCGTTTGACATTTCTCGATACTTGCTGGCGCGCCGCACCATCAAGTCTCTGGAAAACGTACAGCCAAAAAGAAGATAAAAGTTTCAGTTACTTTATGGCGCGCCCGCCACCAAAATGTTTCACATTCGCCGCAGCACAGCACACATTGGCTCAAAACTTTCTACTTGCTGGCGCGACCAGCCCCAGCAGTTATTGAGTTTTGTCGTCGGTAGTCGTCTGTGCTGAGCAATGCGCTGGCTGATGGTGCGTGGCTTGGCTGTGCCCCCAACCCGTGCGTCGACAGTCGCTTGCTAGTGGTGGGTAGTTGTTGGCGTTGGCAGCGGTTGGGCAAGGGGCTGCAGGGGCGATGAGCAGCAGCTTTGGGCAGGGGAACGAGAGAGAGAGAGAGACAGAGAGAAAGAGCCCAAGCAGCAGTATAGCAGAGGGAGGCGAACAGCAGCCAAACGCAATGCGAGAGAGCTCACTGCTCTCTCTCTCTCTCTATAAGGTTGCTCTCTGCCTGTGTGCATATGAGAGCGTAAGCTTATCTGTGTGCATGCTTGAATGTGTGTGACTGTGTGTTGTGCTGAATATATCTGAACGCTGAATGTGAACGCATTTGAAACACAACGGACTTTTGTGCTGGCGCTGCAAATTTCCCATTGGGTGGTCAAAAACGTAACTGCAGCAACAATTGAAGTTGAAGCAAAAAAAATGCAATATTTAAATGCACGCTTATTTGTTAGATAAGAGAGAAAGAGAGGTATAGTTGCAGGGGGAGAGAGGGAGAGGGAGAGTGAGAATGAGAGGGTGTGGTGAGCTGTTAAAAAAGCCATTGCCTACTTTGCGGCGCTTAAAGCTGCTGCCAGCGATAATCAAACGTTGCAATTATCTATGCGCTGCATTGCGTATGCAATTTATATACGCATAAAATACAAATACAAACACAGACACACACGCATACGCACACGCACATGCACATACACGGCATTGCATTTGCATGCATAACCAGAAACAGTAGCATTTCCCTTGACCCAACCTATTCCCCCCCCACCCGTTCGGCCCGCGTCACGCCCTGCAACGCTTTTCATGTTGCACATTTCATGCATTTCCTTTGTGCTGCCAACTTATCAAGCTTCCTGTCCGGCAACCCCTGCCCACATCCCCAGTCTCCCACATCCTCACACACACACACTCACACACATGCACAGCATGTCCATTGCCCACTAACCACTGAACAGCCGCCATCGTCGCTGCCTCTGCCACTGCTTCAGTCGCTGCCTCAGTCGCTGCCGCTGCCGTTCGCAGCAGCGTTCAGCATATACAATAATATATTTCCCATTTGGCCCAATGTATATGACATGATTCTGCATTTTTGCAATACGCACATACATATAATTTTTCGCGATTATTTTCGATTTTGTTGCACTTTTTTTTTTTGGTCATTCTTTTTTATTTGTGTAATTTATGCGTATTGCGTTGCTGATAAACTAAAAAAAAGAAATAAAATACACGCAATGCAGATTATATTTCTAACATAATTTAATTCTAAATTTAAGTTTATTTTTAGCGGCGTGCTTAAAAACTGGAAACTTTTCAGGTAATTACAAAAAAGAAAGGAATCGGATATAATTATTTTACTTTTAAAGAAAAGTTAAATAAAGTGTGAGCAATAACTCTATTAAGGTTTAAAAAAAGAATTTAAAAATATATTTCTAAAATTTGGTGTAATTTTATTTATTTTCCAAAAATTACATACAAATTTAGTATTCACGATTTTAACGAAAAGTCTTATTTAATGCAGACTAATTTAATCCTTAACTTCATTCGAAATTGTTCAACAATCTTTATTAGTTTCCCTAAAAGAAATATAAATATATTATAAAAATAAAAAAAAAAATAAAGATACTAAAATTTTATATGAAAATTATATATTTTTAGCATTTTTGAAAAAATCTACCTTTTAGTCTATATTCTTATCTCCATTATTAAGTTTCCTAACTATCTTTTTTAGTTACAAAAAAAAAAACAAATTTAATATATTTATAAATTTTTTAAATATATCTTTTATATTCTTCTGTTCTATTGTTGAGAAATGATCTCTTTCTATATCTACATATATTTTATCTGCACCGCACTTTATCAATCTTTTCGCTCCCTACTCATTTCCTCTCGTGCAGTTCCTTCAACGTTCTGCTGATAACAATAATATGGCGTCTACGCCATTTTGTATACTCGCAGCGGAAGTGCAACGACGACGACGGCGGCCATGTTGCTGGTGCGGTCTGTTGCACATTATTTAAAATTTATAAATTTTGTAAATACATATATTTATTAGTTGAATTATTTATTTATGCAGTTGCGCAAAAATTTTCGTTTATTTTTATTTTTTATTTTTGTTTATTTTTTTGCTCGCTCTCCATTTGTTTGTTGTTATTGCAGTTTGGGGCGTGGCAACAACTATAGAGTGTTTGCAATTAGGTTGCAGTTGCAGTTGCTGTTGTTGCTGCTGTGGTTGCTGCTGTTGCCAATTTGCTGGCGCAGAGAAAAAAACAAGTCTGGCTGGAGACACCACAGATCCTAAGGCCATGTTGCAGATCGGGGCAGGTGGCTGACGTTCAACGCTGACACAGAAAACCAGACAAACGACAACAACAACAACAACAACAACAACAACAACAATGGACACCAGCGGCAACAGTTGAGCCGCATGTGCAACAAGATTGTTTGGCTCTTGACATGCATATGCAAAAGGTCTTTCCCAGCTCTGTTTTTTTTTTTTGTTTTTCTTATATTTTTTCTCTTTTTTTGCGGCTAACGAATTATTTTTGTATTTTTTATGTTTTCAAAGAGACCTTCAGCGCTTGGGAAACCGCCAAAATGCAAATGATGAGCAGAAAGTGAAACACACAGAAAGACAGAGAGAGAGAGGGAGACAGAGAGAGAGGGAGAGAAGGAGAAAGAGAGACCTGAGAGAACTTTTTGAGAAACCTTTGATGTGCAGCGCTGCAGCAGCACCCGCATAGCAGCAACAGCAGCAGCAGCAGCAGCAGCAGCAGCGACAGACGGAGACACGCCAATGGCCCAAAAAAGTCATGGCAAATCGATGGTCGATGGATGTTGTCAGCGAGGAACACGCCTGACCAACAACAGCAGCAGCAGCAACAGCAGCAGCAGCAGCTGGCAGAAGGCAGCAGGAAGTCGTTGTCACATCAAATGGCGACAATAAGCACTTCCGCCCTGTCACAAAAGCACGCCAAGGCGGACAACGGACACAAAAGGACAACGCCACTAAAAAGGAACAACAACAACAGCAACAACAACAGCAACAACAACAACAACAACAACAACGGCAGCAGCACGTTTGCTCAGCATGAAAATACTTTCGTTTTCAGGCAAAGCGCAAGCAGAAAAATTGATTTAAACAAAAAAAAATATATAAAGAAAATAATAAAAAAAATTTAAAGAAAAAAAAACAATTTAAAAACTATAATAAATATGTACAAAAAAGACAACTACAATTAAGACAGATTGTAAATAAAATGAATAACACATAAAAAAAATGATATGAATAAAAAGTACGATAAATATAGTAAAATTAAAAAAAAATATACATTAATAAAAAACAAACTTTATGTTATTTAAAAATAAATACATTAAGCTGTATATACATATGTATATGTATATGTATATTTATATACAAAAATGTAAATAAAATAAAATATAAAACAAATAAATAAAATTTATTACATAAATAAATAAAATATATTTTAAAAATGTGCATAATTGTACTAAAAGTAAAATACTACTAAAAAATGATAATAATATACAAAATCATATATTTTGGATTTACACATTTTTTTTTTGCATTTAAAAAATTATTTGATTGTACATATGTATATAAAAACAACATTTTACATATGTATGTATATAAAAACAAAAATTTTATAATTTTTCTTTCTAAGCAAGCAGCGCATGTTCATACAAGGAAGAAGCATCAGTAGCCAGGGGCAACAAGACTTGTCACATGTTGAGACCCCGTGAACGCTGCCTGTCGCACCCCCCTGCAAAGGCAGCGCCTCCACGCAAAAGTAAGGGCAAAGCGAAAGGGCCACAAGCAGAGGCAGAAAACAGAGAGCAGCGGCTTAAGTTAGTCGAAGGAGGCTGACAATTGCTGGCAGCTTTAAAACGCAGGCAAAGGCAGCGAACGAGAGAGTGAGAGACGCACACCTACAAGCACGAACACACGCACAAAAGCTTGACGATAAACCCTTATCTATGGCTGGGCTTTTGGAATGTGAATATGCGAGTGCGAGAGAGGGAGCGAGAGCGAGAGAACGCGAGCATGTAAACTGGCATGCATGCTTATACTAAGTGTAAATGTATATGTGTGTGTGTGTGTGCTGTTGGTATTGTATGGCAACTTCTCATATTCCACCAGCAACAATGTTTGGGCTCCTCTGCTTTCGGCTGATCGTTGACGTCGACGTTGCTGTCGCTGTCGCTGTCGCTGCCGCTGCCGCTGCTGCTCTTGCTTTCATTGTTGTTGTTGTCTGTCTCTTTGTGCATTCTTTCAGTTTTGCTTTGCGCTCGCATTCGCTCACTGCTGTTACTGCCAGCTCGCTCGCACTCACGGTAACTACCTTGCCTTGGCTCTTGTTGTTGTTGTTTTAGTTGTTTTTGCCTAGCTAATGTTGTACTCGGGGACGGCCCTGGGACCTGCTGGAGAACCTGGGGCTTGTTGGCTGCCGACCTGAAGGTATGTATCGAAAATACATACAAACATGCATATGCTATATATATATATATATATATATATATATATATATATATATATATATATGTATGTATGTGCCTGTGTGTGTATGTGTGTATCGAGTATGCGAAGCGTCTCCGGTCTCTGGTCGCCAACGAGCCATGCAGTCATCGGCGTTCGCTTCGCGTCGCGACGCGATGTTTTGTTGTTGTTGCTGTGCTCTTCAGTTGTTGTTGTTGTTGTCGTTGAATTCAAGCAAACGGTGATTCATCGAAATTAAAAATAAGTATTGTATCTCTGTGTATCTCAGCGCGCTCGTTTCGCATTGTTCTCAGCCTGATTGCTGTTGTTGTTGTTGTTGTTATTATCATTATAGTTGTTGTAGTTGTTGTCATTTGCTTACTTTAGTTAGAATGCTCGCATTTCCTGAGCTCCAAACACTTCACAAAAAAATAACGTACTTGTATTAGATGATTTGACCCTGAGCAGTGGCAACAATCAACAGTCTCTCTCTCTCTATCTCTCTCTCTTTTGTACATCTCTGTCTCCCTTCTCTAGTTTGTGCTTGCAGCACAAAAGTATTTGGCGGCATTTTCTGCAACGTCAAACTCTTTTTAATCAACGCCATAAATATACGAGCGCACTTAGGAACGTTTCCAGGAAAACGTACTCCTCATATTCTCATATTTCTTTCCAATGCAAATTCCAACTGCTTTCCTCACACACACACTCACACACATGAAACGGATAAACTTACTTCAAATGCAAAAATTTACGTCATTCTTCGACTTTGACTTGAATCAATTGTGGAAATCTTTAGCCTAGAAACGGAACTACAGCTTCAGATCTTGATTGAAGCATGGGAAATAGGAAACAAAATCTCAGGAGCATTTTTTTAACAAAGCTTAAAAATTCAAATAAATGCATGTGGGAAAAAATATTTTTTAAATTTTAGAAAATCTTTAAAATTTTAAGGTAGACACTAAATGGAAATTAACAAACCGCGCCAGATTTGTAGTTAATTTTTCGGAACCCCTTTTTGAAACCCTCGAAAGTAAAACTTTAATTTCAAAAACATTCAAAAATCTATCAAAATCATCAATCTTAAAATATTGAAAGGGAATTAAAAAATGGCGTCCGATTTTTAGATCATTTTTGTGAATTCCATTCCATAAATAAAACTATAATTTCAAAATAATTCGGAATCCTAGCAAAATAATCAATCTTTAAAAATATATGAAAAAATTTGAAAATTTTCGAGATACCTACGTTAATTTCAATTCCAATATAATACAACAGGAAGATTTATGTCATCCCTTCGTCAGGACTTTGAAACTATTTGTAATCTGGGAGCAATTCGGACACCTGTTCCAATATTGCAGCTAAGAAATCCTGACAAGACTGTCGCTGATCCTTGTGGCAAGGATGCGCCGCGACTGAGAGACCGACAATAAAGGGGGGGAAAAGTTTTGCATTGTCTGTGTGCGCGTGCAACATCCGGTTGTGCGGGGCAGGTAGTCCGCAAGCAGAGACCTACAACCTATTCCCTTCCCTTAGTAGACCCCGCTTCTTCTTCTTCTTCGTGTATGGGTTCTTCTTGCGACTGTGATAACCTTGCCGCGCGGTGGTGCTTTATCAAATTCTGGTCACCTTGGGCGGCATTTACAAAAATGTGTATCCACGGCACGCACACTCTCTCACAGACACACACACACACATACTGTCGCATTTATATAGAAGTTTTTGAAAAAAGGGCATATATGTATGTATGTATGTATGTAGTATAGGGGAACCGCTTTGGATTAAAATTTCTTTTCGTTTGGGTTCTCATTTCTTTCTGGTTATTCTGTTGTTTTTTTTTTTATACGTTGAATGCATTTCTCTGCGCCTGCGACGGTGAAAATGTTTTTGGGAATGTGGGATAAGCAAGGAAGAGTATGGGAACGGTATCGAAGACGGGGGGTATGAGACGTATGCGACTGACTCACTGTAAGTATGTGTATGTGTGTGTGTGTGTGTGTTGAACGGGGCACAAGGGACTCTCGCAGGCATTTATTTTCGGCATTTGAAGTTGGTCCTTTGAAAAACGGGGGTTCAAATTCAAAGCGCTAGACCGAACCGAACGTGCGAAGGGTTGTTCGCTCTACACTCGATGTAGCTGTGTGTGTGTGTGTGTTTGTGTATAAGTGTGTGTGTGGCAGTGTGAGTGGCAAAGGAACACATTTGGATGCCAGACTGCGTCTCAGTTTCCTCGCTTCGCCCTGTGTGTGACATTATGCGATGGCAGCGGCAGCAGCAGCAGCAGCATTTGCGACTCTGCAAAGTGTAAGCAGCGAATCGATTTTAGGAATTCGTCTCATGCGAATGTGTGGAAAATGCTGATAAATGGAGACAGGCAATGGACAAGCACCAGTCACCATACTCCATCTCCCTACATCCCTCTCCCAAATCCCTCATTGCAATGCTAATGAGTCTAACGACTCCCAGCTCCAAATGCGAACTGCAATTCGAGAGGCAAGACTCTCAACAATTTGACCGATAAGCTTACACTCTCCGCTACAAGTAACCATCTATTTCTAGATACCTTACTCCATTACCTCCCTCTATCTCTCTCTCTCTCTCTCACACACACACCCTCTTCCCTGCTTCACTCGCTTTGACGCTCACTGATAAGATAAGCAAAAGTTGCTTTTGTTGAAGTCCACGGGGGGTTGCTTGCAGCTAGCGGCATACTTTTTTGAGTTTTTTTGAGTTTTAAGTTTCATTTAAGATTTTCCAATTTCTGAGTAAATTTTTGAAATTTCACAGAATGCCAAAATGTTGGCTAACTAACTTTTTGGTCAGGCCTATGCGAACGCTGTAAGACAGGTCCTCTCTCTCTCTCTCTCACCCTCTCTCTCTCACTCTCTGCCTCTCTGTCTTTGTTTTGGGAATAACTACAGCGGGGGGTTACCATGGCTGTGAGTCGGGTTTTGTTGTGCCTTTCGGTCTATTGTGACTTGAATGACGGCAACTGAAACTAGATCTACGAATCGTAAACAGAGCGCGCTTTTTTTTATAACCACAGGTTTTTGGACGTTAAGTTTCGCCTGCAGTTTCTGAACATCCAAAATTGCAACTAAGTTAACTCCACCTGGTTTCGGAGTACTCCCACCTTTACACTTTTATAACTAGATCAAAACTCAACCCATTTCATATTTTTTGTGGGTTAACCGATGGAAAAACAGGCCGTTTATTTTAATCAATTCTTTAGAATTTATAGTCAAATCTGTTGAAATCCAAAAATGCGCCAATCGATTTCTAAAATATCAAAATAGACATAAAACTTTTTACCGAAATGATTTTGGACCAATATTTAAGAAACTATGACCAAAAATGTAAAAGATGGGCTTTTCAATTTTCTTTTAATTTCTGGCCTTTAAGTTTTCGACTATTTTAATTATTTTCGACTATTTTTAACGAAATAAAACAAATGAAATTTTATAAATTCGAATATTTTATGACTAATCGATTTCTGGCATCAAAATAGACATACAACTTTTCACCAGACTGAAGTTGGACCAATATTTTAGAAACTATAGCCATAAATGTGGAAAAAATAACCAAAATGGACCTTTAAAATTATCGACTACTTTCGGAAAATTTTGCATATCAGGACCATGTAAAATATTAAAAATTAAAAGTTTTTGCTCACAATCGATTTGTGGAGCAAAAATATACACTCAGGTCAAATTTTTGGAACAATGTTTTAGAAAAAAATGTTATAAATTGGCTTATAATGAAAGATTCAATATTTTTGAAAATAAGTTCAACATTTTGAAAATAAAGTAAAACTTTAAAGATTTAATGTGCTTACCAATTTGATGACATTATCATTGGATGGCATGCAGCATAGGAAAAGTTGTAAAAAGCAGTTTAAAGAAAGCGTGAATTTTCTGTGATGTGTATACACAGTGTAAGCTAGAAATGAGCTTTAAAGCTGCTTGGCTGGTGCAGCTGCTTAAAGCCGAAAGCTGTTTGACATTCAAACTGTGGACAGACCTGCAATTGATTGCATAGCATTAAGGCAAAATTTCCAATTGGGTGGCTGCTGCCAACTACATACATACATACATACATACATACAATACATGCATAAATATGTATATGATGTTGTGTGCGTGTATGTATGTATGTGGCTCACACAAATACAAACACACACACAAACGCACACAGATGTACGCTTAAGCACGTATACGCACATTTAATGCAAATTTAAGCAGTTAGCAAGCAAGTAAACCGTTATGCGTAGCATGTGTGTGTGTATGTGTATTTGTATGTGTGTGTGTTTGTAATATGTAGATGACTATATAAATGTGCGTATGCACAGTATATACTTGTGTGCTGCCAGCCTGATACATAATGCAGGGCAATATAAATAATTGCAATATATACATACATATGTATGTGCAGCAGTATGTGTAAGTGTGTTTGTGTGTGCATTGCATAACCACATTTGCAGTTTACATATGGCCCACACACACACACATCCATATACATACATACACTCAAATACTTACATGGGCTGCGCTTATGTAGTAAATAGCTGCATACATGCATACATATGTATTTGCAATGCATCGAAGCCGCTGCTGCTGATGCTGCTGCCGCCGCACACTCTGCCGCTGCCGCTGTACAATTGGAATTGCATTAGTGTGACGTCCTTTTGTTCATTACACGCACAATGCTTGGCATAAAATAAATTCACAACAAAATACTCAACGCACGCATTTGTTAAATGAGACAAGAGCACCACACGAAACAGTGTGAGTGACCAGCATCGAGCGATGCAAAGAATAACTGAAGAGCAACTGAAGTTGCCAGGGCTGTCAGGGCTGCCAGGGCTGCCAGGGCTACAATTGCTGATTTGACTCTCTATGCTGCGTCTGCTGCTTCGTGACGTACATGTGTATGCGACGTCCACCTTAGCTGCTGTCTGGATTCCTTTGCATCTGCCGTTTTGCTAATTGGTTGACGCAGGGCAGAGTGGGAGGCATAGCATGCCTGGTGAGCGTAGTAGTGTTGTCATCCCCCTCTAGCAACCCAATTTATGATATGTAGCAGAAAAGTAATTGGTATTTGAATTTTTTATACATATTTATTTTTCTTCATGTATCCATGTCTGTGTGTATTTTCTTGTTTAGTGGTGTGTGTATGTGTGTGTGTGTGTTTGCTTATTTATTTCGCCTGCATCTACAACAAAAATATCAATAATCAAATGATACAAACTTAATGCTAAACTTGCATAGAGACATAATCAAATAAACATTAAAGTTCAACATATTCATATATCGATTTTACATATACACACACACATTTCTCTCATCTCTCTCTGTGTGTGTGTGTGTGTGTGTGTGTGTGTGTATGTGTATGTGTGTGATACGATGATGATGCGCTTTGTGGTGTCATCAAATAAGGCATATAAATATTGCGATTTTCTTTTTTTTTCGTTTTTTTTAATGAAAATTAGAATTAACAAAACTTGGGTTCTTTTTAGCTAAGAAATAGGGAACAAAACTAGACTTAATCATAGGCTATCATACAATACATTTAACATAGTTTTAGCGGGTTAAGTTTTCTTTTATATCATCATTGTTCATTTTTTGTCTTTGCTTATTTAAAAATAAAATTACGTAATTCTTGTTTTAGCATTAAATTTTATACTCGCTTTTTATACATACAATATTTTATATCACAATAGAAAAAAGAATCTTAATTCGCATATTCTTTTCAATCGTTTCATTTTTTTTTTGTTGTGGTTTGTTTTTTACGTTTTTTTGCATACATTTTTTTTATAAGTTTTCTTACTTATAAATTAAACAATAAAAAATTTACAGAATTTTCTTTAACGTTTTGTTTTTCTTACGCCTTTTTTGCTAATAAACAAAGTTTTGTGTTTTTTTTGTTTGTTTTCATTTTGTTATTTGACTAATTGTTTGACCAAGTTTAAAACTAAAACTAAATGTAGATTTATTAATATTTTGTTAAGTGTCTACTATTAACATGTTTTTTTTTGTTTTGTTTTGTTTTATTTTTATCATCAACTAAATTAAACGGCATAACTAACGACGCTGCACTAAACAAATTCGAAACAAACGTTAAAAAAAAAACGACGAAAACAAAAAGCGAAGCAGAAAAAGTTCAACACAAAGAAACTCGTTGGGCCAAATACGAAAAACGACTCGAAAAAAAATACAAAAAAAAAAATGAAAACAAAAAATATTTCTAACAAAAGGCAGAGACAGAGAGCGCCAACAACAAAGAGCAAAAGGTTTTTTTTCGTATTTTGTTGTTGCTGTTATTCGTCTTGTAGTTGCGCTGCGGCGGGCAAGCTTAAAGCGCTGCCAACGTCGCTGCTGGCGTCGCAGCTGCTACGACACAGCAACTGCGTTGTGTTCTCTTGCGTTTCGTGTTGTTGTGGCGATGGAGGACGCTGGCTTTTGTTGTTCTTGTTGTTGTGTTGTTTCTCTTGTTGCCGAAGCGTGAATTAAAATAAACTATTTAAATTTATTTGCATCTGTTTAACTGCGGCCTGCATTACACACACTCACACATACGCATATCGTGTGTGTGATTTACGCTCTCGCTCTCTCTCTCCGTCCACGCTTATCGTGCATCTCCATCGCCATGCACTTTGTTGCTGCTGCCGTCGGCCATAGCTGCAGTCGTGTGTTTTTTTTTTTGTTGTTTCTCATTTCTTTTTTTTATCGCGGCCGCCGCCACCACTGTCGTGCGTGTAAGCTGACGCGCCTCTGGCATACCCCCCGCCGCGCAGTTGACTGCATGCAGCAATTGGCCCACAAGTGCGCCGCTGCCAGCCCCTTAGGAACCTGCGGCGGCGGCGACGACGGCAGCACATCGCAGCAGCGGACAGACCAAAGCAAGCTTCAGAAGAGCTCCATGACACCGTAGCAGCCATAGACGACGTCGCTGCTGTTGTTGTTGCTGCTATCGTCGTCGTCTCTCTCGCTCTACGTACATACATATATGTAGTTGTGTTCGTGTCTGCGCTTGTTCGTATGTCTGTCGTATGCAAGCATGTGTGTGTGTGTGAGTTTTGTTCATTGTTTGCTTTTTGTTGTTGGCGTTTGTTGTTTTCTGACTCTCTGCTGCGTCCACTGCCTCTGCCTCTCTTTCTGCTGCCGCTCTCATCCTACTCTTGCTGCTGTTTCAGTTTCTGTTTCAGTTTCTACTCGATTCGTACGAAAAAAATTTAGTACAGCGTGTGGTATGGCAAACGAAAGCTATGAGTTTTCAGTGTATCTTGTTTTTTTTCTCTCTTCTCTTCTTCCTTACTCGCGTATGTTTGTTTGTGTGTGTGCGTGTGTTTGACTGTGTTTACTTGTTTGTGTGTGTGTGCTGTGTATGTGTGTGTGTGCTTGGGAGTTTGCTGGTGTGTGTAATTACGTGCCTTGCCTTCAACGTCAGACATGCAACACGGCACGCAGGTAGAAGAAGAAAAGGAGACACACACACACTCACACACAGATGAGAAGTCAAAGAAGATGCTCTTCTTCTACTCCAGGCAAAGTCACCAAGTCACACATACACACGCATACACTCTAGACGGGCAGCTGTATAAGGAAAGTGCTTCTTCTTCTTCTTCATTATCATCTCATCATCATCATCATCATCTTTGCGGTCGTCTTCCTCTTGTTGGTTTTAGTGGCTAGTGGAAGATGCCTTCTCCGCCTCGGCAGCTGCACAGGCATTGCAATCATGATGAACGCATCATCTGACCAGCCACAGTCCCAGATTGAGTTTCTGCAGCTTGGGCAGCTTCATGATGATATCAATGCCCTTGGAGCTGAGCTGTGTGCAGCCATAGAGATCGATCGTCTTCAGATTGGTCAAGTCCTCGGCCAACGTCTGCAGACCCTTGTCCGTGATCCGACTGCACTGGCCAATGTTGAGGTTCTCCAGCTCGTGCAGTGACTTGGCTATCTTGAGCATGCCCTGATCCGTGATCTGGCACTGATTGAGACTGAGGGAGCGCAGACGGTACAGACCCTGGGCGATATGGGTTAGGGCCTGGTCACTGATCTTATCGCAGAAACTAACGTCCAGGGAGTTGATGCCGCTGCCGCCCTCCGTCAGATAGGCCATGCCGATGTCGGAGATGTTGTCGCAGGAGCGCAGATTCAGTTGTTCCAGTTTGGGCATGCGGGCCAGATGCTTCAGTCCGCTGTCCGTCACCGAGACGCAGAAGCTCAGATTGATGGACTTTAGTGAGGTTAGACCCTGTGCTATGTGACCCAATGCCTCGTCGCTCAGCCGCTGGCAATCCTGCAATCCCAAGTACTCCAGCTGCAGATTGCCCTCCGCCGTATCCCGACTGAATCCGGCCAGGTGACCAATCCCCTGGTCACTGATGTGCCAGCAGGAGCGCAAGTTGAGATGCCGCAGCTTCTTCAGTCCCCACGCGATCAGCAGCAGGCCCGTGTTGGTGATGTTGCAACAACCGCCCAGCTCCAATGTTTCCAGATTCTTCAAGTGCTGCGCAATCCTGCCCAGACTGGTGTCCGTGATCTGTTTGCACAGCGACAGATCCAACGTCTTCAGATTGGGCAGATCCACGCTGAACGCATGCCCCAGATTCATGTCGGCCACATTGAAGCAACCGCTGAGATTCAACGATGTTAGCGCCGGCACGCCCAGCACCAGATCCTTGAGAGAGCGACGTAACGATAGAATCTGTACCTTCTTGATGCCACGCCGGACGAGGCAGTTGAAGAGACTGGGACTGGAGCGCTTCAGATGCAGTTTGGCCTCCACACCCTTCCACACGCTCTTCGCGTACGCCGCATCCCGCCAGGCGGTGCACACCTGTGCCGCTCGTCCCAAATCCCGGACCGGCAGATGCTCAAAGATCTGCTCCAGCAGCTCCGGGAACAGGCTGCTGATGTGTGTGCCCTCGACGGGCGGCGGACTCTCCGGCGATGCCGCCCTATGCTGATGATGATGATGGTGGTGATGATGATGCTGGGCATGTGCCGCTGCCGCAGCTGCCGCCGCCGCTGCTGCTGCAGCCGCCGCATGCTGCAGATAGAGTGCGGGTGGCAGCGTCTGCAACTGCGGCCGATGATGCAGAGCGTAGGGCGTGAAGCGCAGCAGGTGGTGGGCATTCCTCGTCAAGCCGGGCAGCTCAGTCTGTTGATACAACTCATCCATGTTCCAAGCAGCGGCCGCCGCTGCTGCAGCTGTGCCCGCTTGTGCCACCGCTGCCGACAAGCTGCCGGCGCCAGTTGCACCTGTGCTGCCACCACCACTACCACCACCTCCTCCTCCGCCACCGCTGCCACCACCACCACCTCCATGATAGTTGGTGAGGGCGGCGGCTGTCTGCAGTGAGATTGTTGTCTGGTGATGGAAGGGCAACAGTTCTGTGTTGGTGGCCATCCTATGTGGCGGCAGTTGCTCAATCTTCCAACGAGTTGCTCTCGTTGTTGTTGTTGTTGTTGCTGGTGCTTCCTCTTCTTGTTGCTATACTTGGAACTTGTTTGTTGTAGGAAATATTTGCTACGTTGTTGTTGCTTTATATGCGTCGCATTTTATATATTTTTGCCGCGACAATTTGTTGTTGTTATTGTTGTTGCACTGTGGGACTAGTTGTACGATCACTTCACAAATACTTTTTTTTTTCGTTTTCTACTTGCTGCACTTATTGATATTGGCCAAAATATGCGTCCGTTATTGTATCTTATTTTTCTTTATAAATATTTGTTTCAACTTGGCTTTTGTAAACTTTAAAACACACAACCGCAACGCGACGACAGACAGCGAGAGACTATAATGACGACAACGGTGACGATGATGTTGACAACGCCAAACCAACTAAACTACGATGTGCGTTTATTCCACAGAAAGTTACGTTTTTGTTCCGCGGCACACGTCCGAACGCTTCGAGGGCGAGTTACAGAATGAGACGCTGAGCGACAAAGCGACATATTAAATGAGCGGCAAATACACCACCAACAAAACACACATGCACACACACATACAGCTCAGATGAAATGTATTCAGCAATGGCCGTCAGGTAGAAGCAGCTCTCTCAGATAATTTACGCTCGCTCTCGCATTTTGTTGTTTGAAGCGCTCTCTCACTCTCTACTTGTAGCGGTGCTGCGCTGAGTCAGCGTTTGACTGTTTTTTCCCTAGCTATTCTTTTAGCGGTAATCGAGGAAAAGTTCAAAAAGGCGTATTATTTTAAAAGCCAATTGTTTTAGTACTAAATAAGTTAGTTGGTTTGGAATTTTTTGTTAATTTTTATTAAAATAATACTGGTAATTTAATAAGTGCTCATAATTTATACAGGCTTGTAGTAGTTTCGTAAATATAAGCTGTTAAATTTTAGCTAGTTTTTCGATTACTTATCATATGAAATATTGATTTTGTTCTTTATTAATCTTTTATTAAATTTAGAAAATATCTGTAACTAAAGTCATTGAGAATAACAGATAAATTAAGAAAATATTTGAGAAGCGAACATTATTTGTTTAAATTCAGTCATAAGTTAAGTTAAGAACATATCTGACAAGTGCAAATTATTTGCTCAAATTCAGTCATAAGTTAAGATATTTTAAAATTAATATCAGCTAGCATAACTTTTAAGAAAACATTTAAAATTTGCGAAATAGCAACAGTTCCTTATAGCGTTCTTTGATAGTATCTTTACAAATTGAAGATATTTCAAACAGTTTCTAGGCAAGAGATCTGCATAGTCTAGTTCCAGTATATAGTTAAGGTTACTGGATATCTGGGAGTATGTGAGTTTTGGAATTCTCTGCATAGATTCTATAGAGTCTGACATTTCGTTGGCTGCGAATGCATTCCGAGCACGATCTACGACGCGTCTCGACGTAGCAGGTACCTGTCTCTTGAAAATGTATCTTTTATCTGACTCTCTCTCTCTCTCTCTCTCTCTCTCTCTCTGGGGATTTATCTGTATCTGTGCTATGTATGTGAGAGTGTGGTGTATCTTTTGGGCTCGCTACCTGCACACACATGAGACACAACAATCCCGGTTTCCAAGAAAATATTAACGATATCTCCCAAAACGTTGCCGCACAAAGGCAATGGGCTCGAGTTGCAGTTGCAACCAGAAAGAGATGCAACGCACACACACACACACACACACATGTGTGGAAAAGAGAGCGGGGATGTAGAAAACCCGCTGGGATGCACAAAAGCCGTGCCACAATAGCGGGCCACGCATTGTTATTGATACTAGGAAAGCGAATGCCCCTGCAACATGTGTTGGATTTTTGGGTAAAAGTCTCGTTCCCGGCGAGACCCTTAAAAAAAAGAAGGAAAACAAAAACGCCGACGTCGTCGTTGGAACAACAACGAAAATAAAAATCGCATTGAAAATGTAGACAAGGGATGATGATGTTGGAGAAATCAGAACTACCTGCCAGGACTAGGGAGAACTAGGAGGGAAGCACCCGCATAAGGGAAACTCACAAGAAAAGTGATTTCTCATGCCTCTGTGGAAGGCAGAGGATGGCGAGAGGAGGGAGACGTCGGGAATTGAGTTGCGTACAGTCATTATCCTGGCTGAGAGGCCAGGGCGTGTGCGACCCAAGGAAGCTCTACTCTCGCTCGCTCTCTCACTCAGAGGTTGCTCCTACCTGTTAAACCGGTTCGAGGCAAAAGGGCCCGAAACCCCAAAAAAAAAAAAAAAAAAAAAAAAAAGAGAGCAGGAATAGAAACGTCTCTCTCACTGGACGTGTCAAGCATAATCTGTTCCTTGGAATTCGTGCGATCTGCATTATCTATCTCTGTCTCCCCTAAGATATCGCACTCTATATAGGTCTGGGCAGATAATAATCGATTGGGTTTCGGCTGCATCTTTGTGCGTTTTGCACACACTATGATCATCATTAGCTGCCCGCTGCTGTTGCTGCCACAAAACAGGTACAGATACAGATACATATACAGATACACATACCTTACGCACTGCAAAGAGAGCAGCTGAGAGGAGTCAGTGAGTTTCGAAGAGGGGACTCAACTTGCCCGAGGGAGCCCACGCAGCAAGTGCAAAACATTTTTGCAGGCGACGACCCAAAAAAAAAAAAAGAGACCAAAAACTGGAATTCAATACAGATACAGATACAATTTACAAGATACAAGCTATGTACGTGTTGCACACTCTGCACTTGTCACGTTGTACGTATATAATAAGTCCATGCATGTATATCTATGTATTTTAGAAATACATAAGGCTGAGTAATTGGCAGAAAATTACTTTATTGACTTAAGATCGGAGGCAACTTTTTTGGAACTGGCTTTTAAAATGGATTTTGATACATTATATTATTAATTTCCCATCTATAAGATTGGATGGGTACCTACTATCAAGAAACCCCCAATTCTGAACCCATGATTTCTAATTTTGGCCACATTTTCTAAAATATTGCTCTAAATTTACTCGGATAAAGTTTTTTATGCTTGTTTTGATGCCAGAAATCGATAAGGCACAAAAAATTCCAATTTCATAACTTTCACTTTTTTGACATTTTAACAAGGAAGGGGTTGGTTGGGTATGGAAAATTGATCAAAAATGGACGAAAATTTAAAATTGCCGACATGGAAAAATTTTTGATGCAGTTTTTATATATAATCAAAATCCTTCTCAAAACTGCCAAAATTTTTAAAATCGGTTAATATTTGGGTAAGTTATGCGACTTGAAAGTTTCAAAAGTATGCTTTTCCCTAGTAACACCCGGTTTTACTTCACAATTTCATATATTTGACCATATTTCCAAAAATATTGTATCAAACTCACTCGGAAATGATTTAATTTTTTAAAATATGAAAACAAATCTTGCTAGCAATACAAAAATTTTGAATATCGGATAAGTTTTGGCAAAATTATGGCCGATCAAAGTTGAGAAGGTAACCTTGTCATTAAAAAGGCCGATTTCTAAGCATTTTTTTCAGTTTTTGGGCCGTATTTTCTAAAATCTTGCTCTAAATTTACTCGGATAAAGTTTTTTATGCTTGTTTTGATGCCAGAAATCGATTAGGCACAAAAGATTCCAATTTCATAACTTTCACTTTTTTGACTTTTTAACAAGGGGTTAGTATGGAAAATTGATCAAAAATGGACGAAAATTTAAAATTGCCGACATGGAAAAATTTTTGATGCAGTTTTTATATGTAATCAAAATCCTTCTCAAAACTGCCAAAATTTTGAAAATCGGTTAATATTTGGGTAAGTTATGCGACTTGAAAGTTTCAAAAGTATGCTTTTCCCTAGTAACACCCGGTTTTACTTCACAATTTCATATATTTGACCATATTTCCAAAAATATTGTATCAAACTCACTCGGAAATGATTTAATTTTTTAAAATATGAAAACAAATCTTGCTAGCAATACAAAAATTTTGAATATCGGATAAGTTTTGGCAAAATTATGGCCGATCAAAGTTGAGAAGGTAACCTTGTCATTAAAAAGGCCGATTTCTAAGCATTTTTTTCAGTTTTTGGGCCGTATTTTCTAAAATCTTGCTCTAAATTTACTCGGATAAAGTTTTTTATGCTTGTTTTGATGCCAGAAATCGATTAGGCACAAAAGATTCCAATTTCATAACTTTCACTTTTTTGACTTTTTAACAAGGGGTTAGTATGGAAAATTGATCAAAAATGGACGAAAATTTAAAATTGCCGACATGGAAAAATTTTTGATGCAGTTTTTATATATAATCAAAATCCTTCTCAAAACTGCCAAAATTTTGAAAATCGGTTAATATTTGGGTAAGTTATGCGACTTGAAAGTTTCAAAAGTATGCTTTTCCCTAGTAACACCCGGTTTTACTTCACAATTTCATATATTTGACCATATTTCCAAAAATATTGTATCAAACTCATTCGGAAATGATTTAATTTTTTAAAATATGAAAACAAATCTTGCTAGCAATACAAAAATTTTGAATATCGGATAAGTTTTGGCAAAATTATGGCCGACCAAAGTTGAGAAGGTAACCTTGTCATTAAAAAGGCCGATTTCTAGGCATTTTTTTTCAGTTTTTGGGCCGTATTTTCTAAAATCTTGCTCTAAATTTACTCGGATAAAGTTTTTTATGCTTGTTTTGATGCCAGAAATCGATTAGGCACAAAAGATTCCAATTTCATAACTTTCACTTTTTTGACTTTTTAACAAGGGGTTAGTATGGAAAATTGATCAAAAATGGACGAAAATTTAAAATTGCCGACATGGAAAAATTTTTGATGCAGTTTTTATATATAATCAAAATCCTTCTCAAAACTGCCAAAATTTTGAAAATCGGTTAATATTTGGGTAAGTTATGCGACTTGAAAGTTTCAAAAGTATGCTTTTCCCTAGTAACACCCGGTTTTACTTCACAATTTCATATATTTGACCATATTTCCAAAAATATTGTATCAAACTCATTCGGAAATGATTTAATTTTTTAAAATATGAAAACAAATCTTGCTAGCAATACAAAAAATTTTGAATATCGGATAAGTTTTGGCAAAATTATGGCCGATCAAAGTTGAGAAGGTAACCTTGTCATTAAAAAGGCCGATTTCTAAGCATTTTTTTCAGTTTTTGGGCCGTATTTTCTAAAATCTTGCTCTAAATTTACTCGGATAAAGTTTTTTATGCTTGTTTTGATGCCAGAAATCGATTAGGCACAAAAGATTCCAATTTCATAACTTTCACTTTTTTGACTTTTTAACAAGGGGTTAGTATGGAAAATTGATCAAAAATGGACGAAAATTTAAAATTGCCGACATGGAAAAATTTTTGATGCAGTTTTTATATGTAATCAAAATCCTTCTCAAAACTGCCAAAATTTTGAAAATCGGTTAATATTTGGGTAAGTTATGCGACTTGAAAGTTTCAAAAGTATGCTTTTCCCTAGTAACACCCGGTTTTACTTCACAATTTCATATATTTGACCATATTTCCAAAAATATTGTATCAAACTCACTCGGAAATGATTTAATTTTTTAAAATATGAAAACAAATCTTGCTAGCAATACAAAAATTTTGAATATCGGATAAGTTTTGGCAAAATTATGGCCGATCAAAGTTGAGAAGGTAACCTTGTCATTAAAAAGGCCGATTTCTAAGCATTTTTTTCAGTTTTTGGGCCGTATTTTCTAAAATCTTGCTCTAAATTTACTCGGATAAAGTTTTTTATGCTTGTTTTGATGCCAGAAATCGATTAGGCACAAAAGATTCCAATTTCATAACTTTCACTTTTTTGACTTTTTAACAAGGGGTTAGTATGGAAAATTGATCAAAAATGGACGAAAATTTAAAATTGCCGACATGGAAAAATTTTTGATGCAGTTTTTATATATAATCAAAATCCTTCTCAAAACTGCCAAAATTTTGAAAATCGGTTAATATTTGGGTAAGTTATGCGACTTGAAAGTTTCAAAAGTATGCTTTTCCCTAGTAACACCCGGTTTTACTTCACAATTTCATATATTTGACCATATTTCCAAAAATATTGTATCAAACTCACTCGGAAATGATTTAATTTTTTAAAATATGAAAACAAATCTTGCTAGCAATACAAAAATTTTGAATATCGGATAAGTTTTGGCAAAATTATGGCCGATCAAAGTTGAGAAGGTAACCTTGTCATTAAAAAGGCCGATTTCTAAGCATTTTTTTCAGTTTTTGGGCCGTATTTTCTAAAATCTTGCTCTAAATTTACTCGGATAAAGTTTTTTATGCTTGTTTTGATGCCAGAAATCGATTAGGCACAAAAGATTCCAATTTCATAACTTTCACTTTTTTGACTTTTTAACAAGGGGTTAGTATGGAAAATTGATCAAAAATGGACGAAAATTTAAAATTGCCGACATGGAAAAATTTTTGATGCAGTTTTTATATATAATCAAAATCCTTCTCAAAACTGCCAAAATTTTGAAAATCGGTTAATATTTGGGTAAGTTATGCGACTTGAAAGTTTCAAAAGTATGCTTTTCCCTAGTAACACCCGGTTTTACTTCACAATTTCATATATTTGACCATATTTCCAAAAATATTGTATCAAACTCATTCGGAAATGATTTAATTTTTTAAAATATGAAAACAAATCTTGCTAGCAATACAAAAATTTTGAATATCGGATAAGTTTTGGCAAAATTATGGCCGACCAAAGTTGAGAAGGTAACCTTGTCATTAAAAAGGCCGATTTCTAGGCATTTTTTTTCAGTTTTTGGGCCGTATTTTCTAAAATCTTGCTCTAAATTTACTTGGATAAAGTTTTTTATGCTTGTTTTGATGCCAGAAATCGATTAGGCACAAAAAATTCCAATTTCATAACTTTCACTTTTTTGACTTTTTAACAAGGGGTTTATATAGAAAATTGATCAAAAATGGACGAAAATTTAAAATTGCCGACATGGAAAAAATTTTGATGCAGTTTTTATATGTAATCAAAATCCTTCTCAAAACTGCCAAAATTTTGAAAATCGGTTAATATTTGGGTAAGTTATGCGACTTGAAAGTTTCAAAAGTATGCTTTTCCCTAGTAACACCCGGTTTTACTTCACAATTTCATATATTTGACCATATTTCCAAAAATATTGTATCAAACTCACTCGAAAATGATTTAATTTTTTAAAATATATAAACAAATCTTGCTAGCAATACAGAAATTTTGAATATCGGATAAGTTTTGGCAAAATTATGGCCGACCAAAGTTGAGAAGGTAACCTTGTCATTAAAAAGGCCGATTTCTAGGCATTTTTTTTCAGTTTTTGGGCCGTATTTTCTAAAATCTTGCTCTAAATTTACTTGGATAAAGTTTTTTATGTTTGTTTTGATGCCAGAAATCGATTAGGCACAAAAAATTCCAATTTCATAACTTTCACTTTTTTGACTTTTTAACAAGGGGTTTATATGGAAAATTGATCAAAAATGGACGAAAATTTAAAATTGCCGACATGGAAAAAATTTTGATGCAGTTTTTATATGTAATCAAAATCCTTCTCAAAACTGCCAAAATTTTGAAAATCGGTTAATATTTGGGTAAGTTATGCGACTTGAAAGTTTCAAAAGTATGCTTTTCCCTAGTAACACCCGGTTTTACTTCACAATTTTATATATTTGACCATATTTACAAAAATATTGTATCAAACTCACTCGGAAAAGTTTTAATTTTTTAAAATATGAAAACAAATCTTGCTAGCAATACAAAAATTTTGAATATCGGATAAGTTTTGGCAAAATTATGGCCGACCAAAATTGAGAAGGTAACCTTGTTATTAAAAAGACCTATTTTTAGGCAATTTTTCAGTTTTTGGGCCGTATTTTCTAAAATCTTGGTCTAAATTTACTCGAATAAAGTTTTTTAAGCTTGTTTTTCTAGAATCAAAACGTGTTTCAAGTCTCCAATCTCCATCTCTGTAAATTCCCTGTTTATTATGAGCCCTATTAATTCCATCGATCGAGACTTTACTTAGCTGACATTATTAATCAATTGTTATACAAGTTGTTCTAATTTTGATTGTCTACCCAATTAAACGAGTTGAAAGTGTTGGCAACAAAATCAAGATTCCATCGAGATAATATTTATACCTCACATGCGGGGGTATTACCGAACAGAGATCCCGCTACTTTTATTGTTTAATTGATTGTAATCTCAATCTGGTTTCAATTAGTATTGGATTTACCCGCATTCCCTCTACGCTCACCCCTCCCAAATGACAACTAAGGGTTAAACGTGTTCTTTGATAACAACTTGTAATAACTGGGAATTTGATGGATCGCCAAACAGAGAAGATTGTAGCTGATGTAGATGATGATAGAGAGATTATTTTGATTCTCTGTATGCCAAGGCTAAGCAAGAAGCCACTGAACTCAATCTTGTCCGAGTTCTTGGAATTTAAATTTCAAAAATCCTAGTTGATGTTTTTTAAGAGTCCTATTGTGTCCGTCAAACACTTCCACTTGTCAAGAGGACTCTCGGAAAAGAACTCTCAAACTGTAAACTGAGCTCAAGTGGCAAGTTCCGCAGTTCAGGCGAACCTTCGTGAACCTTAGGTCAGGGGCAGCTCCGACAATAACAGGAATCTATCCCGCTGCCACAGCATGTGCGATAGAAAAACTGAGATAATAAGAATTGTGGGAGATACTCGAAACTTGTGTTTGGTCAGAAATAAAAAGGGCATTACAAAGAAGTGCTTATAAGTTATAAGAATTACTACTAAATGTTAGTATTTCTTAAGGTTACCACATTCATACTTCCTTTCCTTTCCAGATGAATCCGCATGCACTTATTGAACCATTTTTCCATTCGATATTTCCAGTTTTCCAGTTCGATGAATACACTCGTTTTATGCACATATATATATATGTAAAATGTTCCTTTATTGTTTTGTTTTATTATGTAATTTTAAATGCTATATTTATGTATATATATATATCTATATGTATTATGCATGTTAAGTAGATCAGAGTTCTTGTCCATATCTTCTATATCATTTCGTTAATTTTTGGATACATTTCTTTTGCGTTTCTCTCAGTTATGGCAGATCGCGTTGTTTTTTAAAAATTAAATTTGATTTTTTCGTTTTATTATGTGATTTTTTTTTTATAAATCTTAAAATTCGTTTATGCTATGACTTTAAAATACTCTCGTATATATTTATATTAGTATTTAGTTCCTAATTATTATTATTATTATTATTATTATGTAATTGGTAATCAACTAAAAAAACGTTTAAGCCAACTATGCTTAACTTTTTTATTATTATTATTATGATTTTTTGTTTTTTACTCTACGGAAGGGCAGTTCGAAATCAGACGCAAAAGTTGGCTCTCTATAATTCGATTCGATTACGATTTATGTTTATATATGGCAGGGGGATTATGTTATATATGTATGTATGTTTATTAGCTGATGTAGTGTTGTGTGCCATGTTGTGTAGTGTAGTGTAGTGTAATGTAGCACCTCAGTATCGGAGTTATACACACTATATATGCATTTTATATATCTTCCAGGGGGCAAAGGGTGAAACTTTAGGAATTTATTTGGTTTAGATGTATGTATGTATGTATGTATATGTTTTTTAATGTGTATCTGTGTGTATGCTAAAGCATGCTTTTGATTTCTATGTGCTATACGCTATATGTTTTATTAATTAATTAATTTATTCACTTTTTTCATAATGTTTGTTAAATATATATATATATATATATTTTTTTTTTTTCGTTGAATTCTTTTTGTTTGTTGAAATGCAGCCGCAAAACCAAATGAGAAGTTTTATTTTTTTGTTTTTTAATTTGATTTATTTTTAGGGGTTTGTGGTCCAAGGGGGGCCAGGGTTTAATGCGGGTTTTCACTGGTTTTTGATATATCATTTATATATATGTATATATCTTTAAATCGTTTGCATTTCTAATGTCGTACGTGCCTAGTTTACTAAAAAATTATGCTAGATCTTCTCTTTCGTCTGTTTGTCTCTTATTTTATTTTTCTTTCAAAATAAACACTTAATAAAAAACTGTCATGTATGCAACTGTTGATCGAAGAAATCAAAATGTTTTGAAAAAAGATTAAAACCAAATACGAAACTGAATAATAAACATGTTGGAAAATTATATAAAATACAAAATAATAATATTGTTAATGTTAAATGTATATTAATGATAATATTAAAATACTTTAATGGGGTTATATATATCACAGGTACATTTTAGACTTTTTTCAAATGTAAGCTTGTAAAAAAGATGTAATTTATGCACAGCACACATTGTTGTTGACAGAGGGGGGTACGGGGGGTACACTGGGGTATGCAACGGACAAGTGTGTGTGTGTGTGTGTGTGTGTGTTGTGTGTTTCTGTTGCATGAAGTTGTCTTCGATGGCACCGAAGTTGCAGCTAATCAATATGTATCGTAGTAGTAGGTAAGTAAGTAATTAATTATTATAGTTGTAACTAGGCGCTAGTTCAAGTCGTTATCTATGAAGTATTACTGTAGTTGTTTTCCATATTCTTTTCGTTTCTCTTCTAATTTTTAGAAATAAGCACTAACCATTAAACATTGCAACTGGCATTCGTCAGTTTCAATTGTCAACCTACACACATCCGTTTCAAATGCAAATTCAGGAAACATAGGATAAATATATATATATATATATATATATATAGATATATGTATGTCTATATAGTTAGATAGTGTATCGATT
This sequence comes from Drosophila quadrilineata, assembly GCA_018150725.1. Lineage (NCBI taxonomy): Eukaryota > Metazoa > Arthropoda > Insecta > Diptera > Drosophilidae > Drosophila > Drosophila quadrilineata. The sequence continues at coordinate 6,599,718 of JAECWN010000407.1, forward strand.
GTAATCGTAGATATGAAAGAGTTCAAGTTTTTCTTTTTTTGTTTGCAGTTGTTGTTGAAGAGAATTACTGTGACTAGGGCCAGCTTATTGCAATACACAACTTCCTCTCTATATAAGTCTATATGTATGTATATAGTATTTGGATCTAACTATATAGTTGCCTGTCTCTTGTGTTATCAAAAATGTATCTATATCGCGTACGTATTTCAAGTTTTCTATCAATTCTTGTATATATGTATGTATGTATATATGAGTATGGAAAAATCATATTTACTTACAGCAAACTTTAGACTTTGATGTTAAGTACATTTCCTTTTGGGACTCAGTGTGGAATATTATCTGGGATATTATCTGCGGTATTATCTGCGATATTATCTCTAAATTCATACGATTCGAGTTTTGCTGGTTGTGTTTTGCACCTTGATTGTTACTGTAGTATGAGTTATTATTGAGAGAGTACGTATTCAATCGTTTTCAGGATCTGCCCAAAAATTCCCATATATCCGATATATGTATATATTATGTTTGTGTTGTGGTGTGTGATTTGTGTGTATGGTGTGTGGCGAGTTTGATCGATATGAATGAAAATATGACGACTAGATGCTATATAAATACTACGCAAGATCCTTTTCAAACTCTGCCTTCTATTCTCTCCTCTCTCTATATATATATCTGTATCTCTCCTTGGTAATTCTCAAAAAGTCTATCATAAATGCTTTGCCAGTACTTAAGTATTCTTGGCAGCCGGCAGTCCCATGGGATCTCCGGCCTCTGCATAGAGGCAGGAGCCTTCGCTGCAGGAGCAGGTGTCGCCCTCCCGGGAGCTGTTGCAGCAATCACTTGTATAGTTTCGCTGCTTCAACTCGTAGCCCGACAGCATATTCTCATTCTCGCTCTCCGCGCATGAGTTTTGCTGCTGTTGCTGGGCGAGATGTGCAGCTTGTCGACGTTGGCCGGCAGAGCGTTTGCTGCTGCTGTGATCGGCACTGCTGTCGGAATGTTGTTGTTGCTGCTGCTGCTGCTGGTGGTGGTGGTAGTGATGACGCTTGCTGTGGCTATGACTGTGCGAGGCTCGGGACTGATCCGAGCACTCGGAGGAGCATTGATAGATCTGATGATTGGAGGCTGTCGACGGCATTTGACCGCCGCCGCCATGTGCCGGTCCCACCGGCTGATACCACGCCTCTGTTGGCGGTGGCAGTGGTGGCGGCGGTTGCATCGGCGAGGCCAACGCATCACAGCTGTTGCAAGCTCTGTTATTGTTGCCACAGCGTGCGGCATGCAAGCCTGCCTGATATTCGCTGACGGCATGCCGCTGCGTGGGATAATGGATATGTATGTTGCGGGCAGCCATGTCGCCTCCGCCTGCACCTCCGCCAGTGGCAAAATATGGCGGCAATGGTGGGGGATGTTGATTAGTTGGCGTTATCTGGTAGCGATTCTGTGTGCCGCCAACGCCACTCAGAGGATTGCTATACAGATTCTCCTGGTTGCAGCCAACGGCGCATTGCGGCGACACGCCCCAAGCCGAGAAACCGCCCGAGGAGCTACTATGTATGGAGGCATTTAAAATGCTGGAAGGGAAGATATAGTATGTTTATTGGATCTGGATAAGATTTCATGTTTTTGACGCTTACCTTTGATTTGTAGATATGCCGGAGCCACCGCTTTTGGAACTTTTGCGGGAGGATTCCGGTGAGCCTTGCGTGTAGCCATAGTTGGAGGACAATGGCGGTGGATGCTCTGGTGGTGGTGGCAGAAACTCTGACCAATTAATTGTCTCCGTGGGATACTGCAGATAGTTGGATTTGTTGCCAGTGGCAGCTGCTGCAGCTGTGGCAGCCGCTCCTTGTGCCGTAAACGCATCGGAATAGGGTGAATGTGTGCCGGAATCCTTGTCAGCACTAAGAGATGTGGCCTTGGTGCAGGTCTCAGTCGATGAGGTGCCAATGATCATGGTTGTCGCATACGGCGTGGGATTATCGGGACTCTAAAAAACAGATTTCATATGGAGTGATAATTCTTTTCTTTTTAATTAGGAAACTCACCTTGCGGCAATTGTAGAATGTGGTGAGATTGCGTGTATCCACCTCAGCATAGTCTGTGCCGCCGTCAGAGTTATTGTAGTTCGATTGGCTACTGTTGACATGAGAGAGCAGCTTGGACTCACTCAAACCGGAATCCTTATCCGTATCCGTTGTGCGCCAGCCACGATCTATCCACAGACTCTCCTTGCTATTGATATTCAGCGCGGTTATTTCATTGGCGCTGACAACTGCAGATGATAGATACAAATTAGATAAATTTATCTAAAAACATCCTTTTTTTTTGACTTACCACTAAGATGGCCCAGTTCCTTTGTCATCTGATGACGCCGCTTTAGATAGACCATCACTGTAGCCGTAGCCACCACTAGGACGAGCAAACCGATGACAATCAGCACCATCACCCAGGTGCCATGCAGGAAACTTGTGGTCTTGCGATGGGTGATGGGATTGACATTGCTGGCCTCCGTGTTGGCCATGCCATTGCTCTGATAGGTGAAATCATTGCCCGTCTCATGGCGGCCATCGTGACTGCCACTAGGATGCGCACGCGGCGGATGCACATGATAAGTGGGATCCATATACAGGGATTTCTGTCAAGAAATAACATGATTATTATGGAATTTTATCTTCTCCCATGGCATCTCTTACGGGCTTAGAGTAGGGTCCATCTCCTGCCTTGGTGAAGGCATTCAGTCGCACACTATATACCGCTGTCGTGGTGAGATTGTTGAGCAGCACCGACGTAGTGGTGGCATTCAGCGTCATATTGGCCAACACTTTCATGGTATTCCCTGCGCTCACTTCAATCTTATAGCCATAGAGATTGCCATTGTGATGCTGAGCCGGCGGCGGTGTCCAACGCACCCAACCCGCAGTGAGGTTGTACATGCCAATCTGTATATTATCTGGCGGAGCAGATGGCACTAAAATGAATCAAGATTAGCTCAAGCTATTCTCTTTATAGGGGAATGCGAGGAATGCTTACCATCCTCATAGGTGGTGGCCAGCTTAGAGTTACTGGGCTGTCCCTCGATGGTCTCATAAAAGGGCGTCAGGAAGAATTCGTATTTGGTGAACTTGCGCAAGTTGGCAACCACATGGGATTCAGTGGAGGCATCCAGTACAGTGATGACTTTGTATTGGTTGGAATGGGTGGAGGCATCTCTGTAGCGAATGTGAAGACCCTAGAAATTGTGGAATTTAAGTTAGTCAAGGTAGCTCAGAGTGGAGAGTGGAGACTTACTTCCACAAACTTCTCGCTGGCGCTAACATGCAGCATCCAATCCAAACGCACAGCGCTGGCATTGATGGCCGTGGCATCAATAAGTTCCACAACCTGTGGAGATTTTAAAATGTTAAATGATGAAGTGGAGAGGTACCCAAGAGTAGCACCCACCTTGCCCGTTAAGAGCGTGCGCGCAGCAGAGAGTTCATTCGAGGGCATGGCATCCAGATCTTCGCCGAGCGTTTTAATGGCATTGGAGAGTCCCGAGGGCACGGATACGCCCTGCGTATTCTCAGCACGTACGAGGAAGACATACGCAGTGGCCGAAGTCAAATCAGAGATCTATATGAAATGTATGGACATAACATTAAAGAGGGATTTGGAGATTCACAGACTAGGTTTCAATTACCGTGACTTGCGTATCCGGCACACGTTGTGCCGCCACTATCCAACCAGTTTGCAGATCCGGACTGAAATACTCCACAGTGTACCTGGTTTTCCATAGGAAAAGCAAAAATATTATTTCAAGCTTTAATCGGGTTTTGGGTTCCTTTAAAATCTTACCCTATAATAGGTCCTACCGCGCCTGGTTTCTCCTGACTTTTGGCCCAACGCAAGGAGATGCTACTGCGTGTCACATTGATGACTTTTGGGGCGCCAGGTGGTGCTGGATAGGTGCTAGGATCCGCTACGCGATGCAAAGCCACAGAGCTGCTTTTCTCCACCTAAGAAACAACAGAGTAAATTAGCAAAAGTATAATTTCCTCGGGAGTACTTGAACTAACCGTTAACGTTGCCGATGCAGAAGATTCACCACGCTCTGAGGATGCAGTACAGGTATATAGACCGGAGTCACCCAACTGTAGATCTATTAGAGCAGTCAGTGATTAGTTATATGCCAGAGATTGTCGACTTTGTTGGACTTACCATCCACTCTCAAGGAACTGCCCTGGACTATGCTATGTCTATTGTCGTTTTGCACAGCATAGCCATCATGGAACCATTTGACACGTGGCGTGGGATTTCCTGTGGCCCGACATGGCATGGAGGCCACCGACCCCTTGGGAAGCGTTTGATTGCTGGGTCCAATTTGTATGATGGGTGGCGGCCGTTCGTCCACTGTGCTCACCTGGAGAAAGATGCGCACGGTGGAAGAGTCGACGACACTGAAAGCGGAACAGACGTAGAAGCCTTCGTCATCTTGCTGCACGTCGTTGATCTGGAGCGTGCCCTCGGTTGTGATCTGTTGACGACCGTGGGATGTGTTGGGAAACATTAGTGTGGACACACCTTCCTTAGTCCAGAAAACGGAAGGTGGAGGATTGCCAGAGGCCACACAAGGCAGCTGCACTTGGCCATTGAGTCCCACCTTCTTGTTGGTGGGTTTCTTGGAGAATGTGGGAGGAGCTGAAATATAAATTTCTGCATTATTTATATATTCTTTAAAGTGAAGAAGTTGACGAATCCTACCGTGCACCGTCAGCGTTGCTCTGGCACTGATCTGACCCACATTGTTGTTCGCCTCACAGACATAGGTGCCCTCGTCATTGGGCGTGATGTTGGACAGCTCCAAGCTCTTCTCGTCGTGCAGAATGCGAGCACGCGAAAGCGGTATGTTGCCCTCTTCCTTCTTCCAGAGCACCTTTGGTGGCGGATCGCCGCCCACAGAGCAATGAAAGATGGCCGTCTGACCATAGACCAAAGTCAGATCCTTGGGCTCCTTCATAAAGAAGGGTTTTATTTGCACAATCAGCTTGGCATAGCTGGACTCGCGGGAACCCAAGAGATTCTGGGCAATGCACTTGTAGTTGCCCTCATCGATGGGTTCCACATTGCTGATCAGTAGATTGCCGCCATCCACAATGCGGATACGGGAGTTGGTGCCACCGAATGGCTTGGCACTCAGGTCATCCAACGGAACACCATTCTGCATATGAAAAGGAGCGACGTTGGAAGAGAAAGGAGAAAATCAAGTGGTTACACAATTGGCATAAAAATGAAATAAAGTTTTTTGGGATTTTTGGACTTGCCTTCATCCAGATAATGGTTGGCTCCGGTATGCCTTTGGGCGGCCCACACTCGAGCAGCGCCGTCTCGCCTTTGGCGACGCGAGTATCTTTTGGCTCGACGCGAAAATCGTCGCGTAAAACTGCAAGTAAGCGACAGGGAAGGTGTCAACAACATGCAGTGTGGGTAAACAAGTTGAGATTGGACTCTTGGTTGGTTGCTTAGTTGTTTGTTGTGTGTCTTACCAGCAATTTGGAGCGAGGCATGTCGACTGACGGCTTTGCCCACGTGGTTTTTGGCCACACACCAATATTCGCCGCCGTCCTGCTCCTTCTTGCTCTGCATCGTCCGATAGAAGAACAAGGCGCCATCCTTGAACAGCACCCGATGTGATTTCTTCTCATTGGTATTGACGGGTTCCCCATCCTAATCAAAACAATACAAATTTCAGTTGAGTTAAGCAGGATTATGTTCTTACTACACTACACGGTCTTAGTTTACCTTGAACCATTCCACGGTGGGTTCCGGCTTGCCCTCCACCTTACAGTTGAGAGTGGCGGGCTCATTTTTCTTAACGACCAGATCCGTGGGATGTTCAATGATGCGTGGCGATTGATATTGGGCTGTGGAAAGACAAAAAAAAACCCAAAAAGCGGGAAAACAGGCAAAATAGATGGTATAGAAACAATGGAGCTCAGTTCTGGGTAGCGTAAGAAGAGGCATTTTACCTTGAGTTGCCAGCACGAAAGCCGCTGCCAGGAGCAGGAATAACTGCTGCCTGCCGCTGCTGTCGGCCATTTTATAGAAATGTTTATAATGCTTGTGATGAGGCGGTTAGTGCTCCAAGATGACTCGATATATAGATACGATGCTATATATATACAAGATGTATATTTATATGGCGCAGTTGTGAGAGGTGTCAATCATTGTGGTTTTATTGTTCGATTTCGATATTCTTGATATTTAGCTAATGTACAAAATGCAGAATGAAAAAGAATGTGGCCAGCTGTTAGTCAAGTTGAAGCTCATATGAAGTGCACAACACACACACACTCGCACACATAGGCTGATTTGCCTGCACACCTGCATATTGCGTGGGAGGTGTTACACACACACACACACACACACACACACACACACACACACACACAATGAGACTTACCTTTTGTTAGATTTGCTTTTGGTGTTTATACTTGAAGCCGCTCTGGCCACATTCTCCAAAAACAGTTTGTTCGCCTGCTCCAGTTACCGTTACGAAGATCCATTCAAAGCGAAATCGAAGGCGCAAATGACGGCATATGCAGATAGATATACGATAGAGATAAGCGCCACACACTCACACATACACTAGTAATATCCATGCACTTTATGTGTTGCCTCTATACATAATTATTATTTCTTTTTTTTTGTTGTGTCCATTAATTTTATTTCTGTATTTATCTGTGGTCTGCTGTTGCTTGCGTGTGTGTGTGTTTTTATCTCGTATGGTCGCCCAGCAAAGAACAACTCCAAGCGCCTACGGCAACGGCGTTGCCCCAAAAAAAAAAAACACGGAAAAAAAAACAAAATTTACAATCCAAATGCAGCGACAATGACGACGACGACGACGGCGACGATTCCGAAGTGTTTGATATTTGATGGGTTTTTTTTTTTCTTTGGTCTATCTTTGCTTTATATTCTCACACTTTCTTTTCGAATGATTTCTGCTATCTTTATATTTGATTTTTATTATTACTTGGTTTTTTGTTGGGATTCGTTTTTCTCTTATTAATTACTAAATTGAAAATGTTGTGCTCGCGTTAATGCTTTTCTTTAATTTGGTTGTTGTTGTTGTTGTTGTTCTTTTGTCTTTTTCTATGTACATATTTCGCTTTACGTTTTGTCGGGGTTGTTTCTCTCGCTCAGCCACATTTCCACATTTCCGCATTTTCCGAATGAAATTTCTTTTTTGGTAATTTTACAAGAACAAGAAGCACACGCTCCTGATGTTCATCGTTCCCTTTCTCACTCACTCTCACTCGCAGTTGAACTCGAACTCGCACTCCCACTCCATTTCCCTTTCACGTTCCCGGTTCCCGTACTCAACTGACTCGTCGTGTTCCCTTTCCAAGTGTTTGCCTCTGCCTCTGCCTGGCCAGCCTGCTTGCGCTGTGCCTTGTTGTTGTATCTATAACAGCGCGTAGCGCACTTACACATACATACACTTACACATTTACATACACTTTGGTTTCGGTGGATACAGAGAGACAGATGTAAAAAAGAAAACCAAACACACACTACGTACGGGATTTTTCTAACACGAAATGCGGGCTTTCAATTAACCTTTTTTTACACTTGCTCATGACTTGTGATTTGTGCGTTCGATTCACTAATAAATGCAACTACATTTTTTAATTAAATTGCGACTATTCTTTGTGTTTGAATTAAATGTCTTGTAAGCGACCAATTGGACGTGGGTTGTGTCTGTGGAAAACTGCGGAACAGTGTGAATATGAAACACATTGTACCATGGTCCATGGCCCACTACGAAAAACATAGCAGCCACAAAATACCATAAAGTCACTTTTTTCAACCATCTGGCAACGCTGTGCGTGCACCAGAAGTGCATTTCAAACATCTGGCTATGTTCTTGCGCGGTTTATTTAAATTGATAGCGTAGTCAGCATAATATATAAGCATTTTAAAATTATATAAAAATATTCAGAATTCATTTAGATTCCAAATACTTTAAGAATTCAGTTGACCATTTGCTTGCGTTGCTGTTGAATCTTGGCCAGTTTAGGGCGACTCCTCAGCAGGGAGCGTGAACGTATCAAACCAAAACTACTGGCCTCCAGTTGAGGCACATGCGCATCAGTGGGACGGGGCAAGGGACGTCTTCCGCCCGCCGTTGCCAGGGCGCTCTTCACTTGCTTTGGCTGCAACCGCAGTTGGGTCACCCGATCCACGGACATGCTCTTCGGCCGTCGTGATAAATACTCATGTATATGATTGTTGGAGCCGCTGCTGATGTTCAGATTGATGAGATAATCCTGGAGCTCGGCCTTGAGTTGGGCATTGGCTGCCTCCAGATTGCGTTTCTCTTGTTTGAGACAGGCGACATCGACGGCAACGTTGTTGACCCGCCGCCAGAAGGTCTCCATTTGTGGCAACATGGCCACCTCATCTTTGAGGGCATCGTTCTCGTCCACAGCCGCGGGACTCTGCAGCTCACGGATCTCAATGATCTCACGCGAGATCTGTGGCAGCTGAAACATCTTCTCCCGCTCCGTCTCCATTTTGGAGCAGATGCGTGCCAATTGCGAGAGGGTTTCTCCCTTCGCCAGGATGGCCTTAAGGGACTGCGGAGAAGTCAGAAGATTAGGCTGAGCTTGCCGAGAAGTGGCTGGTGCGGGACTAACCTCTATGGCCTCATGGCTCTCCACGGACATCTGCTTGAAGAGACGCTGCTCGTTGTTCACCTCGGTGTCCACACAGACGCGTAGTTCCCGCAGTCGATCCTGCAGCTCCTGCTTGATGGACTGATGATGCTCCAGTTCGGCTTGCTGCTTGATCTGCTGCTCCTCGGATAGCAGTCGCAGATTGGACAGCTGCTCAATCAAATGCTCAATCTCGTGACGCTGCTGACTGATGAGCTGAGCACTCTCCTCGTCCCGTTGCTTCAGATCCACATACTCCGAGTAGAAGCCCTCGATGTGCTTGCCATAGCCGGCCAAGACAGTCTGATATGACTCCCAGAGCCGCTCCAGCTTGGCCTCCCCCTGGCTTGTAATCTGCTCCAGCTGCAGCTGCGTCTGAAATGATGATGATGATGATGACAAGTTTCGCGTGACAATAATTTCCAAGTCCATTGTGTGTCTATCAAGTGTCAACCGGGAGCAGCTATAAAAGTGAAGCGACTTCAAGTTGAATCCAACACAACATGGAGCCACGTCTGCTGCTGTGCATCTGTTTCCTGAGCTGTTGCCTGGCATTGAAGTGCCGCTCCCAGGATGGCGCTGGTGGCGATGAGGAGCTGAAGCGTGTGGTGCGCAGTTGCATGCAACGTGCAGCAGGAGGAGGACGAGCGGGAGACGGAGTATCAGGAGGGGGACGAGGACGAGATAGTGGCAATCAACAGCAACAGCAACAGCAGCAGCAGGAGGAGGAGCGACGCTACAACTATCAACGTGGTCAGGATTATGAGCAGCCACGTCGCTGGCCACGTGGTGCCACTAGTCGCCAGTCAAGCAACAATAATCCTGGCGAGCTGCAGGGTTGTGTCGCCCAATGTTTCTTCGAGGAGCTCAACATGGTAGGTACTAATCCTCAGAGATCCCCTCCACCTACAACTACCCACTCCCATCTCAGGTGGATGCTGCTGGTCAGCCGGATCGCCGCAAGGTTAGCTACCTGCTCACCAAGGATCTGCGTGATCGTGGGCTGCGCAACTTCTACATGGACACGGTGCAGCAGTGCTTTCGGTATCTGGAGCAGCGTCGTCCGACTGGCGACAGCTGCCAGCAATCCCGTGAGCTCATCAAGTGCATGTCGGAGTACGCGAAGGCACAGTGCGAGGATTGGGATGAGCATGCGAATCTCTTATTCAACTAGGACAACACTTACTCCACTCTTGATATCCTCCACACGGTCCAGATACTGCTCATGATTGTCCTTGACATGTTTATCGCACAGCTCCTGCACCTGGTAGAAGACGCACTCCAGTTGCTCCTGATTCGTTGTCTGCATGCTGCGGTACACAGCCGAATCCTCATCCCAAGCCTGGAGCACGGCACGCTTATCGTCCTCGTAGATCTGCCGGAAGAACTCGATGCGACTCCGATGTAGTTCTACATGGGGATTGATAGGATTTAGAATAAATTTGCATGGCGAAGGAAACTTCCACTGGGTTCACCTATGATCTTGTCTATGTTCTCCATGTGGGATTGCTGCAGATTGGCGTACATATCCTCGGTGGAATTGATGTCGCCAATGAGACGCTGTATGACCTGATCCTTGCGCTTAATGGCCTCCCTATAGAACAGATCCACGTCGACAATCTCACGTCGCAAATCCTGTATCTTCACCTGGCGGAGAATGCTGCGCCATTCCTGGTTAATCTTGGCCATGTTCAGCCGGCAGAAGGCATCCTCCCGCTTCAGTTTGTTCTGGAATCCGAAAAGAAGTATGTAGTTCCTTTCGAGAATCTGGTCAGGCTGGGATTACCTTCATGTAGAGCGCAATGAGCTGCATTTTGCGGCGTCGCGTCTCCTCCTCCATGTCGGCGCGCATCTGCAGATACCGGGCGCGCTCCTCCTCCGACATCTTGGCCAATTTGTTGCCTTTACCTTTGCCCTTTTTGCCCATCTTCGGTATGTTGGTTAATTGACTATCAATTTGGAACTGCTGTTGGCCAAAAGCAAAAGCCGCTTATTAAATTTCAAAGGGGCGACAAAAAACTGAAAATAACAATGGAGTTAGGCACAGGGGAGGGAGTGGAGCAGGGGGTGGCTACCTTGACAACGGGAATTGGTTGTCAGGTTGATTGTTTGCCACTCCGACGACTGTCATCATCATCATCATCATCATCATAATTTCTAAAAATTAATTTAACATTCAACGATTTCATAGACGATTAAAGCCAACTCTGAGTTGGGTTCTATAAATATGGCCCAGTTGGAGTCTCAAGTGGATATTGTTGGTCATGTGGAGCTCATCGATGAAGTTGAAGTTGCCGCTGTTGTTGCTGCTACTCCTGGTAAGCTACATCTTACTTCAACTGCTAATCAGCTAATCCTGGCCTGATCCCCTCACAGCGCAGCCAAATCTCGTCCAGCATCAAGGTGCATTGTCGGGATGTCAGCCACATCCATGAGGATCATATACATCTCTGCTGCAAGCATCCCGATGGCCACAACGATGTCAGCGAACTGTGTGCCAAGCAGACCAAATTCAAGCTGCCCTCGACCAACGAGGAGTCCATCGTTGATCTCACCGTGGACCAAGCTATGCTCGGTCCCTGCTATGCCCATTGCGTCTTCAATCAATACAACTTCATGGACAAGGACAATCAGCTGAACATGACGGCGGTGCGTCTCCACTACGAGGAGACATATAGGGAGGATTCCGAATATGTCAGGGAGATGTTGTATGCCTTCAACAACTGTCATGGCAAAGGTATCGTTATTGTTATCGTGACACGTTTATCGATAGTTCGATAAGTCTGTTTTTATCTTCTTTAAGCTGAGGAAGCCACGGCCAAGTTTCTGTCCACAGCCGTAGTACGTGCTTTTAGTAGAGCCGGTAACTACTGTCCGCCCATGCCTTCCGTGGTCCTGGCCTGCGTCATCTATAAGTTCTTCCACAATTGCCCCAAGAATCGTTGGTCCAACACCACGGAGTGTGTGGAAACCTTGGCCTTCTCCAAGAAGTGCAAGGATGTGCTGACCACTATGTGAACAGAATGAGAAAGAAATGTTCAAAAGAAATGTTTAATAAAAGTTTGGAATATCTATGAAAACTATATTGTGAAATACTAAGATAACAATATAATCGATAAAAATAATCGATCTTAAAAACCTTTTTAAAGTACGATAAAATTAAGTGCTTTGAGTCTATCTGAGGACTCAATCTTTATTAGGGGGCACTAAGAGGTTCTTAAACTGATAAATATGAATTATCGATAGGCAAGATATCGATATTTTATGATATTTCTAATTAAGGGCAGCAATATATTAAAACGAGGTTTAAAAACCAATATACTCTTTTCTTATTTCTATCGATTATATTCTCTATCTTCAATTTAATCAATAACATTGATCGCTTCTATCGCTTTTATTGATTTTTATTGATATCCTGACTTATAAAGTACTCAAGGTATCGGGACACTTCTTGCTGAAGGTTAAAGCCGTCTGACACTCATCCGTCTTGGACCAACGATCCTGTGGGCAATTGCGGAAGAACTCCCGCACCACGCAGCTCAGGATGACGCTCGAGTTGGTGCCACATTCGTGTTGCATGCGTTCCGTCATGTATTTGGATATCCTTCGCTCCCCTGCCGCAAGTAGCAAGGATCAACTAAATTCATTTTATGGAACTCAAGGTGATATTTACGGGCACCGTGGCAATGCTCAAAGGCATTGATCATCTCACTGGCGTACTCCGCATCCGATTTGAATTCCGTTTGAAAGTATTTGCGGACCACGGTCATATCGAGCACTATGTCCCCATGCTGGAAGTTGAGCTTCCTGAAGATGCACTCGGCAAAGCAGACCGAATGTATGGCCTTGTCGCTACTGATGTCCAGCATGGCCTGCTCCTTGGGACCGGGCAGCTGGAATCCCGTCTGCTTGGCACAATTCTCGATGAGCTCGTTGTGACCATCGGGATGCTTGCAACATAGATGAATATGCTCCTCGTTGACTGTCTCCGACTTGTCACAATCGATGTCGATGCAGTGGATGGCCTGCCGAGGGAAGTTCGCTTCAGTTCGACAAGGACTAGGAGACTACGAAAGAACTTACCCCGAGAAGGTATGCGCAGGCAATAAGTATGTTGCGTTTCATATTTCAAAACGAGGTTAGTTACGGGAGACCAGATAGTGCTATATATAGCGACCCAAATGAGGTCACATAGAACCTACCAAATGAGCCATAGAAACCTCCATAAATGGAAGCTAAATGAACATTTTTTTCGTTTCATTTAACAGTGATGATGAAATGGATCATTTGGGCTAAAAATTAAATTAGATTACCTAAACATTTAATTATATTTATTTTAAAGACTATATATAGCACTGATCAGAGTAAAAAATGGTTAATTGTAACTCTCACTATGTATAACTTGGGTATAAAATTGTTGCCAGTATTTTTCCTAATCCAGACAGTGGCTGTGGCTTTCGAGGACAGCGAGGAGGCCGTCGATCCGCAGTCACTGACCAAGGAGCTCTGCATGAAACGGGTGAGTAACTATAGCTTTCGATATTTTATAGGCTTATCGATAACTGAACGATAACTGCCAGCGCAGTGACTGCTGCATGGATGTGGTAATGGGCGAGAATCCCAATTTGCTGAAATGCATGGCGTTGCATGCCTCAAATATGCCCGAAGATTCAGAGGATAATGCAGCTAATTTAAGATTTGCCTCGGTGCGTATATAAATCGATGACAGTATATCGATAACTGGCATAATTTTCTCTCTTAACCAGTGCCTCTTTGAGTGCATGTATAAGAAGAGCAAATTCATCGGAAAAAGCGACAATCTCAATATGAAAATGGTGCACATGCAAATGGAGCAGAACTATCCCACACAAACCGATGAGAGGGCCTACAACATCAAGATCTACGAGCATTGCCGCAAAATTAGTAAGAAAATTTAGGGAAACTCCTAGAAATCTGATAGTAATATAAGATTTTCAGCTGATCGGGAAATGGGACTGGCTAAATCGACACCCGCCACCAGCTTTTTGCTGAAGAAACTGTGTCGTCCCTACTTCACCTTCCTGCACATGTGCTACATGAAGTACCATCATGAGAATGAGTGTCCCTACTATCGGTGGACTGCCTCCCATATGTCGGAGAGCGAAGCGAAAGACTGCAAGAGTGCGAGAAGCAAATGCTATGAGCTCTTCGATCTGACGCCTCCCAAGCGTCTCTTGGAATAAAGTTGCAAATGATTTATCAATCAGAATGAAACAATTAAATAAATTAAATGACACTTCTATTAAAAAAAATATTTGAAAAAAAATAAAAAAAAATTCTACACAGACACACACACCCACACACATACACATGCCGGAGGATTACAGAGTGCGTCGTGCCAACAGCGATGACATTAACAAAATCTCCGATTTGATACATCTTGGCAACGTGGAATGGTTTGGCGATGAACGCCGCAAAGATGGACCCAAAAAGCAGCTATTCCAGAACTATCAGACCCATCGTCTGATAGCGGAAAAGAAGCAGAAGAATACAGCTGTTGCTTATGCCGAATATCGTAATTTTCCCGATATTGCTGCGTTGCCCAGCGATGGTTGGCTTGAGTGGCTGCATGGCCGATTTTGGTAAGAATCGTAATCTATATAAATTGTGTATTATTATGATCATTTGGTCTGTTTAGTATTACATATCCCATAAGTACGATGAATACGCTGTTTCTCAACTATTGTGTCTATGGCGTGAAACATTCTCGCACTGTCCTCTCACTGCTTCTAGAGGTCTTCTATATAGAGAACCGACTTAGTTACGTGATCGTGGTCCGCATGCCCTCTGTGAGCAGTGTTAATGATTACTATGCGGAGACCTTTACGGAAATTGAACTCTATTCGAAGGTCTTCTATCCAAAAGAGTACAGCATCAACAATTCCAATACCCAGATGTTGTATATAGTGCATCGTTATCATCTATTGCCCCGCATCATCTATCGCAAGTGCCTGTAGGTTCACAGAATTTTCCACCATCTGAACCTACTACTTTGGTATATTTTTTTAGACCCGAAGATAATGACGATCTCGTGGAGATACATTCCAATGAATTTCCCCAGTTACTTGCCGAGTTGGGAGAGTTCTATATAGCTGAGGAGCTGCTACGAACGGATGAGGATGCGAAGTCCAATTGCTTGATTGTGGCCGAGTTGGAGAATGAACAAAAGGAGCTAGCGACCGCGGGTTTCTTTTGGCTGGAATCGGATGTGAATATACGCTTCTATGTGACCAACTATGAAATGGATATCTTTGGCAATTTAATCAATTGCGATCCCAACAAACCTTACAAATTTGAAGACCTTTCAGTGCTGTGAGTAACCTTAGGTTGACCTACCACCTTAAGGTATTTTATGTGGAATTGGAATATTTGCAGTTATGTGGAGCCCAAGGCAGAGGCTTATTTATTCACAGCAGATGCCATGGATGATCTGGAGGGCACTACCATACTCGGTGGTGTTCAGCGCGTGGATAGTGGCATGAGGTAAACTCATAGGTTCTAAGAGTAGGTCTTAAGGTTATATAGAATATGAATTTCTCTTGTGTTTAGCGAGTGATTTTCTGTATTTTTATATTAAACTCAAGGGTCTTCAATAGTTGGTTACTAATTACATATCAAAGATATTATAATCTTCTTCAATTCAAAAAAATCCATGTAGGTTCAAAAGAACCTATCTCCACCTCTTTATTCCATGCATCAACTTATTGACCTTGACGTGCCTTCTTATTTCTTTAATTTATAATTTACAAATCTATGACCTTCTCTGCAAAACTATTTCTATTCAATTCCCTAACCTTCCCATAGCGTGGCCAGTGTAAGTAAATTCCGAGTAAGCTCCATTCGAGGTACTATTGTGGATTCGAATAGTTCATCCACCAAAAATAAATTCTATTCGGCGGAATTGCTCTATCTAAAATTCACTCGTATTTTTGAACGTAAGTAGTAACATATCCTTATCTGAATGCCCCTTTTTCCAATACTTAGATCTTCAATTAGGTATCTATACCATCAACTACTATACAAATCAACAACTGAAAATCGTTAAACTCTGCTATAATGAGGACACAAAGACCTTGAAGAGTCACGAAGATGGTGTCCAGAATGCGTCCAATGTGTTTGCCCTGAAGTATATCTGTGTGGAGAAGATGTTTCCGTTGGAGCGTCTATTTAACTTTCTATGTGCGATGTTCTCGGCATTTCCCGACCGTGATTATTGTATTATGGTGATGCCGAAGAGGAACTTCTCTCTGCCCAGCCACTTGGAGGCTCTTAAATACTTTATGGCAAGTCGTAAAACCAACTAAAAAGAACTACTCATAAAATTCACTTCATTTGAATATATTTCCCTCATCATTTCACTCTCAGCCTGTGTCCAAGCGTCCTAGCATAGTTAGCAATCTGGATGATGTCTATATAACCCATCGTAGTACGATGTATGGTGAAATCAGGTGAGTTATGTCTATATATTAGTGTTATGTGCACAATCACTGACACATTCCCATAGTTTGTATAGCTTGAGAGCGCAGGATGTGGCCTCCATTGAGGCCATGGCATTGGAATCATCAATTGAAATGGACAACCGAGTCCTCTCCCACAACAGCAGCTTTTCCTATAGCTCCAAGGTGAATGCCTTTGTCAACATCGAGAATGAGGCCAAGGTTCTGGTGCAGATTATGAAGGATGTGCTGGCCAATCCCCAAACCGAGTTCAATGTGTTCACCATACGTTGTGGCAACTCGACGCAACCAGCCCATAAGAATACCACTATAGGGTATGTGGTTTTGCGAAGATTCTTTCAACATGATGAACTACTTGGTCGTTATCATCTGCCATGGGATGATAATCATCTGAATGATCACCGTGCTGAAATAATATCCCTGAAGCTACATCCCCTCTTTCATAATAGCTGCGATGCCATCTTTCGTAATCTCGCCAGCAAAACGAATTATTTTGATTTCTATTTCTTCTCGGATCGTATGGTAAAATATGGGCATAAGTTTTCCACTTATGGGTTCTTCTCCAACATTTCCTGCATTTTATTTAGAAACATATGTTTACGAATGATTTGAAGACCTCGATGATGCTCGTGGAGCCGAACATGACCACACAGTTCGTTTACAATACTCCGAAACCCGACAGGGAAAAAAGCGAAACAATCCACGGTCTTCCCTCACACGACTATCGGCACGCCTCACTCATCGTGTTTCGTCACAAACTGAATCCTTCCAAATTCTATGGTAATGCAAATCAATTGGTCATCATTGGATTCACACCAGAAACGAAGGCCTTTCTCAGAGAGATGATCTTTCTTTGGAATACCAAGGAGTAAGTTTATCTTGAATCGATAGTTATCGATAGTTCGATAACGAACGCTGTCACTTAGCCACAAGAACTCGGAAAGCTACACCTGCCTCTCCCGATTACAGGTGACTGTAATTGCGAGGCCAGGCATAGTCCAGGCGGATTACGACTGCATGTTTCGATGTCCATTCTGCAAGAATTTCATTAATTGTTTTCTCTACTATCAGCATCATCCATGCTTTATACGGGATGTCGTTACTCGCATGGACCTGAGATATTGGGTACATTTTGTCAGCGGTCACGTCAACTATATAAACAGGTAACCCCCCAGAATACATACATTACCAAAAGAAACCTTAAGTAAATATTGATTATCATAGGGAAAAGAAATATGTGAAGATCAACCAGAGTTGTGAGATCTTCTATGATACGCTGCTGCTGATGAATAGCATTCATTATGATCTCCGAATACCTGCATCCATTGTCGATAAGAGTCGAAAACCTTATAATCTAATTGAACTGAATTATCGCCTCGATCGCTTTATATTGTTCTATAAGGTGAGGGTTCTCCTGGAGGACAAGAAGCGAGCGTACCGTGTCCTTATCTATGGTGACAATTTGGCTACCTATGAATGTGTCGCCTTCCTGCTGTCCCATGGAATTTCGGCCAATCGTATTGTGCTCGTGAAGCCACCTCGTGAGCGTATTCTTGAGCCAGAGATATCGTATACGAATCCACAACAGGATGAGAAGATTGAAGACGTGCTACACGATATACTTGTCGATCTGGATATAAAGATTCACAACGATTTATCCTTCGTCAGTTGGGTACAGCACAGCTCATCCAATTTTATAGTGGAGGTGGTGTTTTCCAACAGTCGCAGGGAAATTATCATTATCGATTGCGATATATTCATTAGTTTTAAAAAGGGGTACATGGATTATCAGGTCACAAAATGTAAGTTTCTCTAGTTCAAGTGAGGGTCTCGATCAATTACTCCTCTATTAATAGGGTTAATCAAGTCGAAAATTGATATTAAGAATGGCAGGGTATTGGTCAACACAAATTATCAAACCAATGATCCAGATATCTATGCCATGGGCAAGTTTATACTCATCAACGAGCCCGTTACCTATCAATACTGTTACACGAACCTTCATGAGACCGCCAGAAAGGTAAGCTCCAACGGGAAATTAAATTTGAACCTTAATTTTTCATTTATAGTTATTACACATTTTGGGGTTGCGACCTACGGAGCGGGCCTATGAGGATAAATATGCCGAGCCAGCTTTATTTAGAGTCCTCTTGCCACTTAACTATTTCATAACGAAATTGACGAAACCCCGTCGTTATCTAAGGTCCCTGCTGGAGACCCTCTCCCTAACGACCTATCACAATCAGACCTTTTGTCGGATCACGTTCTCGCCCAAAATGATTGTGGAAGAGATTGTGGTGGTGACCAAAGAGGTAAGTGAACTAATCGTTGGATTACTGTTATACTATATTTACTCTCCCTTGCAGCTACTGAACTTGGATTATTTGCAGCATTTTTGTGGCAAGCACGAATCTTTGCTGAATAATCTCAAGTCCCACTACAATTCGGGTCATATTCAGTGTATTTTAAAATTCCTGCAGGAACCCTGGACAGAGCTAGTGACGCATAAATATTTTGAGGACTATCAGGCCGAGAATCACAATTTGCTGAGACCGTTACTACAGCTGGTAAGTTGGGTTAGTATCAAAATTGATGACCTCCCTATATATATATTATAACAGCAAAGACCTAGCAAGGATGAAAAAATCTTGATTGAGGTTAATAAGCATATTATGGAGCAGAACCTACTGGATTTTGTGCGGCAACATCGCCGAGAATTCCATTATGAATTTGCGCTACCCGAGGATTTCAATACAGACAATAAGAATTTAGACAAAAAATCCTGCAAGTTGGCCGTGAATAAGTCTAATAGGAAAACTAAATTTACCGATGATTGAATATCATATATATGTACAATATATCCATGGAATTTACTGTTATACACTACTACACTGAATATATTGAAAAACAAAAAAAAAACAAAAATTGTTAATTACAACCCTCTATAGTTTTTATTTTCATCACCATGGATTCTAAATATATCGTACGCACAGTGAACCGTAGGGATATGAATATCCTGAAGGTGCTCTTCACTCAACCAAATGTCATGTACTTTGGCCATAAGCCTGAAAACGTATCTTCCCGATTTTTGTACCAGTATCAGACCCATCGTCTCATCGTAAGCCCAAAGACTGCAAGCAGAAATTTGATGGCCTATTGTGAGTTCTGCATATATCCCAGCAATATCTCAGTGCTGTGCAATGATCACTGGCTGGAATGGATCAGGCAGCGTTACTGGTAAGTTAGGGAATATTTCCTAGAGTCTGAATGATATATTTCCATATTTTCAGCTTAAATCAATCTATCACATTGATGAACACCATGTTCCTCAATTTCTTCTTCTGCATCAAACAGCATAAGGAGACCATTAAAGTGGCTCTAATGGAGGTATTTTATCGGGAGCATAAGGTTGACTTTCTGCTAGTGCCACGCCCAGGTAAATGTGGCGAGGCGCATAAGCTGCTGGAAGATTACGGTAAGGTTTACTATGCCAAGGATTTCAATCTGCATAGCAACCGGAATCTGCCCACGATAGTGGTTGTCAAACGTGCCGATATCATGTCCATGATAACGTTTCGCAGGGCATTGTAAGTATGATGATTGAAAAGGGGTGGAGTGCTGAAGTTAAGTACTATGTTCTATGTTAGACCCGAGGATAATGATGATGTGGTCAATATGCTAGATGTGGAGCAGCCGGAATTGAGGCGCAATAATGGCGATTACTATATAGCAGAGTTGCTTCTGGGCACCGCAGGCGAAAAAAGCGAAAAGGATCAACTTATTGTAACAGAGGTAAGGGCATTAAAGAACACAATAAATCATGATATCATTAACTTGCCTTTTGCGGCACTTTATTAATGTAACAACACTGTTTTCATTAGTTTTCTTTTCACTTACACGCACACGAAAAAACAAGAATAAATAAAACACAGAACACGCGTTGCGATCTGCAGGTGGCGCGTCACAAATGTGCCAAAAAATACCAAACAAAGCTGCGATCGGTATCGATAGGAAGCATTTAGGTGCGACAACTATCGATATTTGAAATCATCATCCACACTGCAGTTGCATTTTGGCGCCATTACCATTATCATTAAAACAAAGAAACTAAATAAATGCATTTAATATCTGCAGGATAGCAGTGAAGCTAGTGGCAGCTCGGGCATGATGTGGCTGTCGGAGGACGTGGATGTTGTGGATCTCATATTCAAATATGAACTGGAGATGGTCAACTATTTAGTATCCTGCACCCCCAATGAGCCACATAACGAAACCACCTTTCAAGTGGCGTAAGTAACGCTGTATTAATTAAACAAACGTATATTTAAGTAAAGTATACTCTTTTTTAAAATAATCATTAGCTCCGCTGATCATCAAAATGTCTGCCGTATCTACACTGGCAGCATCAACATGGAGGACCATGGCATTCTGTTGCAGAGCATGGAGAGATTCAAGTTGACGGACAAGGAACAATTATACACGCGCTTCAAGTGCCTAACCGATGGCAAGTTTAGGCTGTTTATCAACTATATGCATCTAGTAACACAACCTCTTTCAGACCTCAGGAATCCTGATCTCTATCTACGCAAAGTGACCAAACAGTTGTGTATCTCATATGATCGCAAACCGGACTCTCCACGCAACTCGGGCAAACATGGAACCTCGAGCCCCATCAGAAGTGCCCTTAAGGCATTCAGATTGAAATCATTCATACTGCATCCTAGTCTGAGATTGGAGTATACATATTACTATCTATGTGCGATGTTTAGTGCCTATCCGGATGCTGATTATTGTGTCTATACCATGAGTTCCGATACCAAATGCACTGTCAGCATGTTGAACATGCTCAAATTCTTTATTGTAAGTGTCCTCAAATTTATCGAAATCGATAACGATAACTGTTTGTCCATATAGCGCATGCCATCTCGTCCGGATCACTCAACATCCGATCAGCTCTTCGTTTGCCACCGTTATGCCATCAATGCTGAGCTCACCGTCCATCCCTTTGAGCCTACAGACGTGGAGGACATACTTGACCTGAATCAGTATCCCGAGGAGCGCATCTCTATAACATCCTCTATGCACACCACCAGCGCCGTTAGTTATGAGTTTTGGTCAGACAACGTACTGAGGGAAATAGCCCGTCATGTTATCAACAAACCCTCCTCTGAGTTTAGGATCTGGATAATTTGTGCCGGCAAAGAAACCCGAGAGAAGAGCACTTTAGTTGGATTCGTTATTTTACGGTAATCAATCAAAGGTTCTTTAACATATATGGCAAGATCTTCAGTTTATATGTTCTATTTCTTCTAGTAACTTCATGAACTATGATAGCATCTATAGAGAATTCTGGCTGCCAAACGATGTCGCCAACCATACGTATCATCGTGGCGAGATCATCACGCTGCGTCTTCATCCCTGTTTCCATATGTGGTCTGATGAGGTCTTACGCACCATCGCATTGAAGGCGGGATATCGTGAACTATTCTTTTTACAGATGGTATCGGTAAGTACTACAAATCGAATCGAAAAGGTCACTATATATGATAATGGAAATAGCTGAAGCACAAAAATTTCCAAATCAAAAATTTTCCTTATTGTTTGGCAGGAATTGTCTTTAATATTTATTTTAAGATATATTTCCACGGTTTTGACCATATTTTTAAAAATATTGCTCTAAATTCGTTAGAATACATTTTTCCATATCTATTTTGATATCAGCAATCGATTGTGCAAAAGAAACCTAATATCAAAATTTTCAATTTTTTTACTTATCAAAATGGACAAGTTATAAAAATGCCAAAATAGGAATTTTTTAAGCAATAATAATATATGACGAAACCCCTTCTCTGAAATGTCTAAACTTTGAAAATCGGCCAATTTTTGGCAAAGTTATGGCTACTCTTAATTGGAAAGGTCTCATTTTATGATATTTGGAACGATTTTTTTCCGATATTTTCATAAACATTAGTCGTTATTCACTTGGGTTCGGTTTGATATTCAAACTATGATTAAAAACATTAACAGAAGTGCAAAAATATTCATTATTTTCATATAATTATAAATATTAGTATACTGTTATATAATTGTTATTATATTTTGATTTATAGGGTTTTGTTTTGGGCAATGACTTGGCTTTGAAAATGATGCCCGTGGAGCCACGACGCATGCGTCGAAATTGGTTTACCAATGGCCCGAGTTCGGAGGATTCGAGAAGTTTTCCAAAGAAAGTGAATTTACCGGAGATTAAATATAGAAGCGACAGGTATTATCTATACCGTTATAATCTCTTCTCCTCGAAATACGAAAGCAGTCAAACTTCGTTAGTCATCATCGGCTTCTCCAACATTTGTAAGGCGCTCTTGCGTTTACTGATCTTTAGCTGGAATACTTCGGAGTAAGTACGGATTCTCTTTTCCTAGTTAAGCAAAGATCTTTGAGTTTAAAAAATTTTTAGTTTCAAAAAAACGGGTATCTACAACTGCCTGACCTCCCTAAATGTGACGGTAATAACCGATGTCGGTGAGGTTGAGGCGGAATATGATCGTGCCTTCACCTGTCTGCACTGTGATCGCGATTCGGAGTGTTACATGTTCAGTAGCAACAGTTGTCCCTTTGTCATGGACTGCACGGAGCGATTGTTTCTCCACAACTGGGTGCACTTTGTCTCCGGCAAAGTGGATTACATCGATCGGTAAGCAAAGGTTCTATACATACATAAATATATATATTTTTAGACCTATTGCGTATACGCCATGTCTGCCCGCAGCAAAGAGAGATTTGTGAAGCTCCACAATCAGTGCAAGCTGCACTATGAACACTTGTTGCTACTCTGTGATACCAAGTACGGTGTGCCTCCCGCGATTCTGGAGAAGCTTCGCACATCCACCAAATGTGACCTACCATACAACTACTCCCAGCAAAACAATCGCATGGATAAGATCATGTTGTATCATAAGTTGGTGGAGTTGAATGACAGCAAAATGCCGATGAAACGTATCGTGGTCTATGGCTCCACTTTGGACGTCTACGAGTGCATCAATTTCCTGATCAAACATGACTGCAAACCCTCGGAAATTGAGTTGGTGCATCCATTGCAGAGGCAGCAGCCGGAATATTATAATGTGCCCATTACTGATAAGAAACTCGATGGCATACTGATCCAAATGGTCACCGATCTGGGCATCAAGGTATACGAGGCATACAATCTAATCGATATCAAGCTCTATGCTACGGCGAACTTCATAAAGACTGTGGAGTTTCAACAGTATGCGAGAAATACGATCCTATCCTTGAACTGTGATATATTCATCAATTTCGCGGAGAATTTTTTGCCAGAGGCAATCGAAAAGTGTAGGTCTGAAAGTGATATTCTGATAACTTGGGTCCGCCGGACCTCAAGGCCTATGTGACCTCATTCTTTTATATACATTACAGTGTCAAAACCTTAAATTTTTTTTTAATTTTTTCAGCACTTCATAAAAGTAAAATATTTGTGAAGAATCATCAGATCTATGTGGATGATAAGTATTGCACAAATGATCCTTATATCTATGCAGCCGGCAACCATGTCTGCATGAGCTCCAATGTCTATTATCAGTATCGTTTCACCAACGAAATGGAAATGGCTCAAAAGGTAGGTCAACATCTCCCCTTTTATATATGTCCATCTAATAATCCTGGTGCACTTTATAGCTGCTACGTAAGCTGAGGATGATACCGCAAGCTTATACCCGTCCGGATCATCGCTTCAGTCAATCCATGACCTACCATGCCCTCCTGCCCATGGGCTATATGATCTACAGGCTAACCATGCCCAAGAGGTATCTGTTGGGGAAGCTACCCAATGAGTATAACCATGTCATGACCACCTATGAGCGGAACGAGTTTTGCCGGGTGTGCCTCAACGGAAGCCTGATAATCGAGGAGATAACCTGTGTTACCAAAAATGTAGGTTCATTGTGATCTACATAATGTTGTTAACAATTCCGAATCCGAACGAAATTTTCGAAACGATCGGTTCCGTTCGATATGAGCGGTTTCGTTCGAAATGAGCGGTTTCGTTCGGATTTGGAATTAAGATGAGCCCGATTTAATTTCGAATAATTTCAAATTCGCAGCTGGAAAAACCTCTTTATTTTTTGGAATTCTTCTGTGGTCGCCATGATGCGCTCCTGAATAGTTTGAAAACCCGCTTCAAAATGAATTTGATCACAAATTTCATCAAGTTCTTTGAAGAGCCCTGGACCGAGTTATTGATGCACGATCGCTATACCGATCTGCAGAACTTCAATCAAAGTTTGCTCAACAACTTGCTGGTAAGGAAGAACAGTATCCTCGATGACCTCGATCTGAACGAGGATGGTTTCCGTGTGGCCTGCAGGCATTTGATGACCACCAATACGCTGCGCTTCCTGCGCTTGCATCGACGCGAGTTCGCCAATGAGTTCCTGCTGCCCGAGGATTGGAATGTATTCGAACCGTTGGAATCATAATTTTAGTCGTAAATACATAGATGTTTATTATATGTAGCAACGTTTTACACAATTTTGAAGCAATTATAACATTAATAATAATAATAATTGTACAATATATATAATAATAATTAAGTTATATGGAGTGAGGGGGATCAGGGAATGGAGTGGGGATCCTTATATGTAGCTAGCTAGAACAGAAAGCTATATTCATTGTAGCGCCGCCAAATGTTTTTTACAGTTTCCATTTTGGTTCATGTTATTGCCCCTTTTGTCGTCTCGTTCGGTTTTCCTACTTTCTAGGGTTATGTATTCCATATAATTGTGTTTGAATCCGCTCCAGCTTGACGCTAGAGCGGCACACAGACAGCTTTACGTGACTGCTGTGGCTGTGGCTGCGTCTGATACCTGATGGGGATGGTCATGGGCATCGTCGTCAGGCCAGTGGGGAAGACAATGACATGATGATTGACTTGGCCTCATATGCCCTGTAAATATCTGCGTAACTCCTCCTCAGTGTCGAAGATCATCACCGGGAACGGTGAGCCCGGCACAAATTCGCCCGCCCACTTCACTTCCACACGATAATCGCCAGGTTCCGTGGGATCGTACTGTTTGACATGATATTTATTAGAAAACTATATCCAGTAGGTTCGTCTAAGCCCACTTACCTTGCATAGTATGGTGCGATCCTTTTGACTCTCCCGCTGCATCTCCACGCGGAACGCACCCTTGGGTCCACGCACGCGTACCGTTAACTGTCCCGCACCAGCGCCACGCGTGTCGCATATGAAACGCGACTGGAAGGTGGCCAGTACTCCATGCTCTATGCCAGGACCATAGACGCGCACCTAAAGTGACAAAAAAAATAAGGTAAACCCTGAACCTAAACCTCTTCAGCTTGCCACTTACCTTGCTGGCATCCGGTGCTCCGGCCACTTTGAGCGCAAACGGTGATCCAGGCACATTCTGACCTCCATACTTAATGGTCAGCAGATGTCGACCTGGTTCCTGTGGCTTAATGTTCAGCGTGAAGGTCGCATCCCCGTGATCATAGAGCTCGCAGTAGGCGACCTTGCGAGAGCCAGCGCAGTGAGCGGTTAGTTCACCGGGTCCAGCACGACGTGTGTCTATCCAGGACTTGATGTCCTTGCCAACGATGCCGTGACGCAATCCCTCACCGGATGCAATCACCTTCGTGGCATCCATGGAGGAGCCAACGGCCACGGTCAGCGGACAACCCTTGACCAGGCGTCCGTTCCACTTGACCGATAGCGTCAGTGTGCCGGTCATGGACTTCTGTGGCGTGTACGAGGCCATCCAGATATTCTCGCTGGGACGTGGCTGTGCCAGGCTCACGGGCAAAGCCGTATTCTCCTGAGTGATCAGTATAACCTCAGGTCGACCCGCCGGCGCATTCGTGGCATCGATGGTGAAGTGAGCCGCTTCTCCTGCCTGAGCCGCAGCCAGGCCACGTCCCATCAGGACAACCTTATCCGCTGCCTGCTGTCCGGTGACGAAGGCACTACGTGGACACTGCGTGATGGTCAAACCGCTCCAGGTTAGATCGAGGTCATGTTCGCCGGCAGCCAAGTTCTCGCCGGTAATATTGAGACACATCTTGCCATCGGCCAACTTATCGACGGGTATCTCGATGCCATCGATGCTGCAGACCAGTTTGCCCGGACCTGCGTTCTCCACATCAAAGATGATGCGAGCGGGCAGTATGAGCCGCCCATCGTGATCCACTAACATGCCCCAACCGCCCACCGGTGTGACCTTCGTCGACTCAACGCAGCTGACCCGCCAGGGTGACCCCGGCAAGCTGCCCCGGTTCGGGCAACTGGCACGTATCTCATAGTTGCCCACGGACAGGATAACGTACGAGATGCGCCACTCATTGTTGCCCAGCGCCTTGATCTTGGGCTCGATGCGTTCGCCAAACTCATCCACGCGCTCGATTTGCACATTGGGCGCAATGGGACAATAGACCACAAAGGATGCCTCCTTGTTGCGGTGACACACCTCCAGACCATGTCCCGCTGCACGAGCATCATTTCGCACACCGCTCGCCGAGGCACTGAAGGTCAACGGAGAACTGGGTATCGTCTCTCCGCCATACATGAGGGTCAACTTATAGTTGCCCGGCTGGGAGGGCACAAACTCCACATTGTAGATGCCTTCGGACTGTTCGCTGATGAGCACGGGCAGACTCTGGTTCGTCGGCGAGATGGCAAAGGCCTCCAGCTCGGCGGTGCCGGCGCTATCGGTGCGCACGGTGAAGCTATTGGAGCTGTGCAAAGCCAGCGGTTCCTTGCTGACCCCCTGCACGCTCACCTTGCTGCTGTCGAAGGCCTCGCAGGTGAAGGGGCTGCCAGGCAGCGGCTTGGATTGATGCAGAACCTCTGCGGGAATCAAAGGCAGGAATTAGTATAAGGATCAGATTGGGGATTCTTGAAGTCAACTCACCGATGACACATTGTCCTGGCTTGTTGATGCTGAACTCGGCCTGCAGATGTCCATTCTTTGTCTGGTAGCAGCGCACGGGCAGCGCCTGTCCTCCCGGACCGGAGACAACCACATCGAACTCTCGCGCCGGACGCTTCACTGTATCGATAGCAAACGATGTGGTCTTGCCCACACGTGCCTGATATAGTCCTAGTCCGCTGACGCTGATCTCTTTGCCCGCGCTCGCCGGCAGCACATTGATTTCCAGCGGTTTCAACGAGATGGGCACATCGTTGAAGAGAATGCTAATCTTGTGCGGTGCCACTTTAGTGGGCTGATAGACAATCTCGTAGACTCCGGATTTGCTGGGACCGCGTATGGTGTGAGGTACCTCCGTAGCACCACAACGCACCAATGCAGCGAGGTCACCCTGACCTGCCTCGTTCAGTGAGACGCCTATGCTGGCCGGACGATGGCACAACGCTTCTCCCACTTCGGTAATCTTCACCAGCATCGGATCAAAGGCGCAGAGGGTGCGTGTACCGATATGCTGACGCGTCTCCCGATCTATGAACCGCAGCGTATAGTTGCCGGTCATGTGGGTGCGGAACTCCGCGGTCTGTCGGTTGATGGTATAGGGCACGGGTTTCTGATCCGGGGCGAGTATCTCCACGATTTGATCATCGGCCGGGAAGTCGATGGCAGCCAAGCTGCCAATCTGTATGTGCTGTGTGTGCTGTTGTATGTCCACGCGGAACGGACTGCCATCCACGGCCACCTCATTGAAGGTAATGTTAACGTAGTGCGGTTCAGTGCTCTGCGGCACAAAGGTCACATCGTAAAGGCCACGGGCACATGCCACCACCTCGGCCTTGACCGTGCTGCTGTCCGTGGATACCACAAGCTCCAGGGTGCCTTCACCGGCACCCGCTGCATCCACACTGAAGGTCACAGGCACACCCAACGTGGCGGGTCCATATTGCTGCTCCAAACCGCTGATGCTGACGCGGGACACATCGAAGACATTGCAGCTGAAGGGGGAGCCATTGATATGCTGATCGCTGGCCAGCACACTGATCAGATGACGGCCGACAGTGCTGGGCCGGAAGGAGGCACTGTAGCTGCCACCATCGTGCTGACTCAGCTGGCAGTGTTCGTTGTCTCCCGCAGGAGATGTGACAAATATCTGTGGTTCCACGCCCTCGAAACCCTCGAGCTCGAAGGTGTTGTCCATTTTAACAGCCGCCTGCTTGAGGCACTCGCCCATGGCCTGAGCTCGTGGAGCACCCATTGAACTGGCTGGAGCAGCGGCAATGTGACAACTGAAGGGTGATCCTGGCACGGGATGTCCATTGAAGCGCACCGAAAGCGAATGCGCCGCCGCTTCGGTGGGTTTAAAGTTGACCTTGAAGCGGGCATTGCCCTCGGACTGCACAAAGTTGGGCACATTCTTGCCATTGACGGCCACGATGATCTCCAGATTGCCTGCGCCCGCCTGGGAGGCATTGATGCCGAAGCTAACGCTCTTGTTGACCACTCCCGGCCGTATGTCCGTCACGATAACCTTCTCCGCGGAGTAGGCTTTCAGCAGAAATGGGCTGCCCTCGACATGTCCACCTCCAGGCAGACGCACCTCCACCGAATGATCTCCCACCTCCATGGGCTCAAATTTGACATTGTAGCCAAGAGTGGTGCCTAAAGCATCGATCTTCACGGGCACACTGCGTCTGGCCGGACCCAAAACTTCCACGGTCGGTTTCGTATCCGACTCCACGACGAACTCAAAGAGTCGACCTACGCTCACCTTATCCATGGTCTCGGGCGATTGAATCCTTGCGGCGGCAGCCACACGACAGGTGAATGGTGAACCAGGCACATCCTGGCTATTGAAACGCAACTCCACGGTATGACTCTCCGCCTCTCGGGGCGTGAAACTGATGGCATAGGTGTGCTGACCCTGAGCCTGAGCGGAGGTGGGCACCCGTCCGCCATTGACGGTCACCTCCAGATTGCCGGGGCCAGCCTGTGAGGTCTCCACAAGGAAGGTCACAGGCTTGCCCACGGTACCGCTGCTCACATTCTTCACCTTAATAGCACTTACATCGTACACCTAGGAAGAGTGGGGACATGGAGAGTTGAACGGATGCACTTGGTGCACAGCTTGAGGACTCACTCACCTTGGCGGCATAGGGACTGCCGGCGGTTGGCAAACCGTTGACGGTCACATTGACGCGATGCTCGCCGACGACTCGCGGCACAAACTCCGCTTTGAAGACACCTTCGGCGGACTGATGCACCTGGGCGGGCACCGATTGCCCAGCTGGACCTGATCCGTCCAAGTTGGCAATGTTTTTGTATTTTTTTTTTTGTTTTTCGTTTATTTTATTTGTATATTTTTCAAATAATTTGATTTTAGTATATTTTTTAGTATTATTTATGCGACGCGGCCGGAAACGAATCGAAGATGGTTTTTGGTTTTGTGGTTTGATTTTTGATTTTTCAAAGAACGGTTTTTCAGTTTGTTGTTTGTATTTGTTGTTGTTGTTGTTGTTGTAGTGTCATGTTTGTTAGTTTTGAGTTTTTGGTACGCGAAAAAAATTTGGAAAAATATTTTTGAAGTTATGATTAGTGGAGCTGTCTAAGAAATTCGAATAACAATTTGATTTGTGGGAAACTCTTGGTTTTTGGATTAGTGGGAAATCATTCGACGATTAAAAATAGTTAGAAATTTATCGAGAACTTGTAGTGCAGTTAGTTTTCTTGAGAATAACTTTTTTTTCTTGTTTTTGACAAAATTGTTTTTTCGAATACCAAAAAAATACTGATTAGTAAACAGAGCTGTGAGTGTGTATATGTAGATGTGTATGTTCAGGTCAGAGACAGGCAAAATCCGTAGGTTATATACCAGTTATATTATATTATAAACATGATCTATAGCTATAGCATATGTGATCTATAGTTATGTACAGTTGGGGAAACTGCGACCTACACATTATCCTCCAAATAGAAATATCAAGTTGGTAAATCATTTTTATTGCATCTTTTACAAAATTGAAAGTTTATTAGTAAAACAATATGTTGCCTCAGGCTGAGCCGAAAGCTTACGATTAGTTAAAAAAAAGGATAGATAGAAATCGCTAAATATTTGTTAATATTATTTGTAGCACTATCGTGTGGACGCGGACAGGGTTAAGGGGGGTTTTAAGAGGTACAACTAGAGTTTATATACACACAGACAGATATATAGATTGTTCAGTAGAGGGCGAGAAAACTAGAGGTCTCTCAGGGAGTTATATATATAGTAGATAGTTAGTTTAAATAGTTGTAGTAAATATATATATAGTATATTTATCTATGTATATTTATATGCATAGAATTCTAGTACAAAAGATTTCGCCGTCCTGAAATATAATACAGATATAAAAGTGAGCAAAATTATTACAATTAACGAGGGAGGAACTGTAAGTTAACAAAACAAAATTTAAAAAAAAAAAAACATTCAACATTCAACTAGATACAATTACTAAAGTTAAACAGCTAGCAACACACACAGATACTTCCACAAAAAACACATACATATTTACAAACTTAGATATATACTTATGATATATAGAAAGTTAGAGTTGAAGCTCAGGGAAAGTTTGAGTCCCTGTATCTATAAGCCGAAAAATAGCGGGCATAAAAATCAATCTTAAACTTTTTTTTTACTGATTCTCAATTAGAATTTCTACAGTGTAAAAAAAAAACAAATTAAATATTTTGCTCAAAATCTACAGAAAAGTGAAACTAATAATATATTTTCAATATTTGTAACCCCATTAGAATTTTCTCAGAGTTAAACTTTTTTTTCAAAATATGCTATAAATTAAAGTTAAAATTTATTTTTTTTCAATGTTACTAAATAATATTTGAAGTTTACAAATTTTTTTGAGCATTAATTTAATTTATGTATTATTAATGAAAATATGCTAAAAATTTAATTTAAAAATATATTTTCTAGTTTATTAAATAGTTTTTGAAATTTAGGGAATTTTTAAAGAATTTATTTACTTTATTTATTGAAACTGGAAATAATTTTTACATTTTATGTAAAATTTTTAACTGTCTAAAAAGACAACTTCGAGTTTTTGCTTTTCGAGTTAAATTTAATTTTTTGAAAATGCTTTCAAACCCTAATGTCATATCCACTATCTCTTCAATTTTAAGAGTTCCACTTGAAATAATCTAAATTTTTTTTGAAATAACATAGAAAATTGTCTGAAACTCATTAAGGCTGCTTTAAGCCCTCATTTGCGTAGAGCGTCGTTTAGCAAAAGCAGCAGCGACTTTTAAAATCCAAAAGCGTACTTTACATAATCTCACATAGATACACACACACACACACAACCAACACACCCAACACACACACGCACATACACATAGTCGCCCACGCATACTAAGTACATATTTATGGTGGTCATGACATAATCCCAAGCAATTGTGAGGCACGAAAAAGCCTAAACAAAATTGGAGGTGGATGTGGAAGTGGATGTGGAAGTGGAGCTGCTAATGCGTCAAGATGATTTAAAATTGTCACAGCATTTGCCAAAATGAGAAATATGTAAGTTATGATTACATATACATACATACACCAAAGACATTAGCTGTCCACGAACATACATATATGTGTGGAGAGTAGCGGAGAGTGGAGAGTGTAGAGTTAAGACATGCTCTGTGTGTGTGTGTGCTTGCGAGGGATGTTCAACAACAATTGACGTAGCTTCTGTTGAAAAGTGTAAAATTCGGGGTGTGCTTGTGTGTGTGTGTAGACATGCGGCAAGTATGTATAGGCATGTATTTATGTGTGTTGGTGTGCAGAGTCTAAACACTTAAACACAAGGCAAGCAATTATATTACAATTACATTGAACTTCTCCCAAAAACAGATTTTGTATAGTAAATTCGGGGGGTGTTCAACAGAGACATAGAGAGAGAGAGACACATGACAGTACGAGGGGGGTACGAGAGGGTGGGATTGTTAGTTGTCGCTTTTGCCAGTTTTTTTTTTTGGTTTTCCTTTCTCAAAAAAAAAACCAAAAAAAAACTGAGCAAAACAGTCTACATACCTTCCACGTTGACCTCAATGTCCTCTAGACGGCCGCCATTGTGATTGATAACAAAAGAATTGGTCTGATGTACGGGACCGGGTCCGCCCAGCGATACCTGTGGCCCGGCCACGCCCCCGCTAATGTTAACCGTTATGGGGCAGCCGGGCACGGGCATTTTATTGAACGACACATTGATGGTATGCTCACAGGATTCCGTGGGCACAAACGAAACGGAGAATCTGCGCGGACAGGGAAAAGAAAGAAAATGAATGTTTAAATCGTTTACATAAATAAACCATTCGGGAGTGGAGGAGACTCACCTTGCACTGCCTTGGGGATGCACCTGTGTGGGTATATTCTGGCCCTTGGCCGATATGGTTATCTCGAGATTGCCCTCGCCGGCATCCCCCGCATCCACGGTGAACTGCACCGGTCTGCCCATGGTGCCACGTGAAACGCTACCAACGACCACCTTGCTGGCATCATAAGATTTGGCCAAGAATGGTGTGCCCTGCACCGCGAATCCATTGTACTCCACATTGATCGAATGACCGCCCACACTGCTGGGCGTAAACTCGGCCGTAAACCCGGCATGGATGTCACCCGTCACACGGACGGGCAGCTCACCGTGCGGACCGCGGACACTGACGGCCAATTCGGCGGCACCGCCATTGCTGACCGTGATGTGGAACGAGGATGGACGATTGACGGGTATAAGCTCCAGATTGGTTAGATTGAGCAGGACACGTGAGGTGTCGGCGACGGCACAGACGAAGGGACATCCGCGTACCGTCTCCCCATTGAATTTGATGTCAATCAGATGGGACTTGGCCTGCTCAGGGGTGAAGGAGACGAGACAACGTCCGCCGCCCACAACCTGTACATGATTGGGCACCTCGCCCTCATTTATCGATATCTCCAGCTGTCCCTCGCCAGCTGCACTCGCGTCCACACGGAATTGACAGGGCTGTCCAACGACGCCGCCATTCACCTCGGTCACTTGGATCAGGCTGGCATCGTAGACCTTTGCTATCAAAGGTCCGCCAGCGATCTTCGTGCCATTGATGGACGCATCAATGATGTGCGTACCGACCTCGGTGGGTACGAACTCAATGCGTGCAGCACCATTTGCCGCCTCATGGGTGACTCTGGCATTCAGTTTCGACTTGTTGGGCGTCAAAACTGTTGCCACGCACTCGCCTTTGCTCAGGCTTTGTCCAGGAGGCGGCAGTATCTCAAAAACCGCCGGCGTATTCGCTGGCACCAGGCGCGTCGATTCGCCCAAAGCGGTTAAACCCGGTGATGACATGATCTCAGCGTGCCACGGTGAACCTGCAATCGAATCCAAGCAAAATCAAACAAAACTTAAGTTTTATATATATATATATATGTATATATAGAGTTCAACAATTGTCTTGCCAACATGCTGATATACGATATCTCAAGCTACGTGCAACCGAAGCCACTTGGAGCACGCGTAATTGATACGCTGACAAAGGCAAAGAGGTGAACGAGGTGGGTTTGTATAGTTCGTAGAAAAGCGAATGTTTGAATGTTGAGTAACTGCTGGGAATCGGTTGACAGTTGCAGAAATTTCACAGTCTATGTTATGATAAAGTAAAATTATGGGGAATTCATTAATAAACCCTCCACTGATATGTTTCTTATTATACTTTATAAAGTATTTTTTTGTTTTAGAAAAGTTTGATTAGCTGCTGAATTCTAGCTAAAAAATATAATAAATATATATTTGATATTCCCGAAGAAATTAAACTAATGAAAGCTCTTCAAATTTATAGCCAAATAACTGATTTTTAACATATTCATATTAACTTTTTTCTAACATATTCATTTTAACGATTTTTAATAAATTTTTATTTCTATAAGATTTTTATAGCAAAGAAAATTTATTAAAATTTTTTTGTTAATAAATTCTCTTTTGTTTAAAGTAAAATTTTGTTTTTAATAAATTCTCTTTGCAATAATATTTTTATAGAAAAGAGAATTTATTAAAAATATGTTAAAAGAATGTCAATAATATTATCTAATTTAAAAGTAGCTAATTTTTAAAATACTTTTATCAGTTTTTTTTTATGTATTTTTTATGTCTTGTAGTATTTGCTAATATTTGTATAATCATTATTAAACTAAACAATTTTGTTTATATTTTTTTCAACTCTTATGAGTTAAATTTTTTTTTGTAGATTTTCATAAGAATTGACTACATTTCTAGAATTATAAGTTGAAAAAAAATGTCTTTAAATAAATTATATTTTGTATATATATTGCCTTTTAGAAATATTTTTAATAAGTTACATATACTCTTCAAACAGCCCTCGCATGCTGCTTACACTGCTCGCCAAGAGAGTAGGTTTCAAGTTGCATTTCGCATTGTTTTCCGCTTGCGTCTCATTATAATTGTCGCAATCTCAATTGCAAATCGCAATCTGTGCCGCCTCGTTGCGAGTTGCAAGTGCGTATCCGTAGCTCCAATTGTGCCACACACACACACACACACACACACACACACACACACACACACACACACACACACACACACACACACACACACACACACACACACACACACACACACACACACATACATACACACACATACGGATACACTGAAGCAGCAAAATGCTTAAGACAAGTAGAGTAAAGAGTAGATTATGGCGCATTAATTGGCTGAAGCCATGTTGTTGCCACTGCGACAATGTTGCAACACAAGCGAAACGAAACGAAATGAGGCAAGTCGAGACGGTTTCAAGCTAAGCGTTTTGAACTTGATGCATTTGAAATTGCCAATCGCAAATTGCCAATTACAAGCTGCTCGTTAAATGTTTTAAATTATTTCTTTGATTTTTTTTGTTGTTTTAAATTTTTCCATTTGTTGGCAGTTTATTGATTTAGCAGCATTTGGCATTGTTGCAACAACCGCTGCAAAGAAAAAACATTTACTTTTGTTTGCCAACTTTCCACACATTTCTCTTTTGTTGCACTTTTCCTTTTATGCGCGCTCGTTTCGGTCTGCAACAGCAGCCACTTTTTTATGGCCACGCTTTTCTTCTCCTCTCTCTCTCCCTCTCTCTCTCTCTCTTTCCTCTTTGTTTTCCATTTTCCATTGAAAATTGCCAACAACATTTCGTGTCAGTTCAATGGAAAATCAAACTGTTGCGTTGTTGTCGTTCAACAACTCCAAACCAATTGCAACGTTTTGTTGTCGTTTTTGTTTTTTTTTATTTTCTATATTTTCAAACGAATTCGCCAAACATTTTGGTCAGAAATTGCAGAAATATGTGGAGTTTCCCATGAAAGTTGCTTAAATTGTATATTACAATGCAAAACACTTGGTAACTGGCGAGTTGAGTTGACTCTATATTTCAGACTACAATTGCTGCTTTTTTATATTCCATGAAAAAGTTGCAATTGAAACTGGTACCATGACTCAATTTGGGGCATACAGGAAAACAAAAAAAAAAAAAAAAAAAAAAAAAACTGAAATATGTACATGGTAAATGCTGGTCGAGCAAACTCAACTGAAAAAGTGATGCAAGAAATATTCGTATTCAAAAAATGGAAAAAAAAAAAAATACAAAAAAACAATATTAAATATTAAATAAGGTACTTTCTTTAAGAGAACAATTTTCTTTAGAAAAACGTTCATACGTGGTATCTGACAGTTTATCAAACTCAACATTGAAGCTTCACTAGATTCAAAATTCTTAGATAAAGTCATAATAAAGGCAAACAAGGAACATTAATCCGAGTTGAAGCTATATTCTTAGGAAATTTATAATACATGGTGTCTTAACGTCGAGCAATCTTTACTTTATAAATAAATTAATTATGCAACGAACATTTTATTCACATTGGTGAGATTCACAAATATTAAAAATTATACAAAGATTGCGCTCTGATAGAAAGCTGCTACAATTTTCCCCCTTCCATGGTATCTCTTAGTTTATCATAAAGTCTTTGAGAACCTCCTACTTCCTCCTACTTTAAGTTATAGTAAAATAATATTAGACTTGCACAAATATTAAAGATAATTTAATTTATTTATTGAAGTTTTCCTCTTCCATGGTATCTGTTAGTTCATCAAAAAACCTTTGTGAACCTTGAACTTTTTAAGTTGTGCTAAAATCACATATTATATTAGACTTATTAAAGACAAAATATTTATTGCTCTTTGTTAGAAAGCTGCCTTTATTTTCACTCTTCCATGGTATCTCTTAGTTCATCAAAAAAATCTTTGAGAACCTCATACTTCTCTAAGTTATATCAAAATCATGTATAATATCAGACTTGCATGAATTTAAAAGATAATATATTTATTGTTCTCTGAAGAAATGAAGGCGTAATATTTCTTCATCGATGGTATCTCTTAGTTCATCAAAAGACCTTTGGGAACCTATAGTAAATAGGTTCATTCACAGTTACCCCCCTGATCTTGTCTTCCCGACTTCAAATGTGGACCCATTTCGTAGCGTCGCAACCTCTCGTAATATTGGCCAACGAAGAAGAAGGTCTCCAGCTTGAGGGTCTTGAAGAGACGATAGGTGCACTCACTGGCATACCGATAGTTATACGCCCAGATGCAGTGATTGGGCATATAGGGGATTATCAGTTGGATTTTGATGGCATCGACAGGGCGCAGGGCAGGGAAATCGAATGGCAAATCTCTGGGCTTACGATGACGTACAATATGCTGAGGCGAGGCGGGGGGCGTGGTTATTGGATTGGGTAAAAGTTCTGGGACTGCCGGGCTGCAACTAATTGGCATGCCACACTGTGTGGCAAGTGGATTTTAATGCAGTTTTCTATGTAGACATGCTGAGAGGAGCTTACCAAGGTGAGGAGTATGCCGGCCAATGATATCAGAAATCCCTGTTAGAAATCCATGATAGAGAGGGGATGTGTGTGAGTTGAGATATTTTGTGTGAATTTGCTGTCTATGCTTGCTTTATGCCCCCTAACAAAACTGCTGCGAACGTTGCACAGTTGCAAATTATGGCAGCCGTTGCATGTTTGCCAGTCCAAAATTGATAACAAACAACAACACATGCCACACACACACGCACACACACACACAGTCACTAACCGCAGCAATTACCCCTGCCACAGCTTAACTGACAATGCAGTTCCCTTCCCTTCACCCCTCTATCATCTGCTCTCATCTCATCTGCCTTGCGGGTCAATTGCACAAAAACACAGCCAAGCGGGGTTGCAGGTTGGGTTCGAGAATGTGGCATAGACATGCAGTTGCAGCTGTGGCTGCATTGACAGCCAAGTGGCACATTATGACATTGATAATGACCGAGGCGAGCTCAAGTGTGAAAAATGCAGCAATATGTCAGACGACAGACGACAGACGACATCTTCCAGTTATCGATAAACTCAAGCACAAATAATGAGAACGTTGAACGCGGCGTATACGCAATATGCTGAAGAGGGTCACGAATATGGGTTGAAATTCAAGTAGATGAAGTATTCAACTTGGGGCATCTTCTGGTTGCACTTGCAGCTAACGGATCTGAGTTGGCTTTAAGCAACTGTTAACTATCTAGGCGGCATAGTTCAGTTGAATTGTGGCCAAGAAGTCGAGCTACGGTATGTTAAACCAGTTTAGAACTTTGACGATGAGTCAGCGGAGAAGTATGGGAAACAAAACAGCATTGATTTGGGTAAAACAAATGAAGCGAGAGAGACAGAGATAGATGCTGACAGAAATAGAGAGAGAGAGAATGAGAATCTCCCAGAAAGATAAATATCTTTAAAAGCAAAGAATTTATTGCTTCAATATTTTAAACTATTGATGAATTTTTAAATAGAAAAAAAAACTTAAGCGGATCCTATGATGGTTGTGAAAATTAGAGAAATCTCTCAATCTCAATTTAGTTTAATACATCTATATAATAAGTATATCCCTATGGGGAAATGGAATCTGATTCAATTTAATGTAATTATGAAGGAAATGAAAGAGAGGAAATTGAAAATACTTCAATCTCTTTTAATTCCACATTCAAATCGAAAATCATAGGTTTTCAAATATTTTGAAATTCGTCAGATTTTCTGCCCAAATAAATTTTAGAATCGCTTTCAATTTGATAATACTCTATATGGTAACAAAATAATAATAATATAAAAGATAATAATATTATTGTGTTTATATCGATATTTTTCTATAATATATATTTTCTCTAATATTTAAATATTTTTGAAAATAAATACGCTACATTCTCAAACTAAATCTATCTATTCTGTTCAGTCAAAAATCCACAAAAGCTCTTTTTTAAAATTAAAAAGCCTATAAAATTTACTCTGCAGATGCACATCAAAATAAAATTGCTTACACTTTAAAATAAATAGTTTAAAAACAAGTTTTTGAAATGAATAATTAAGTTATCTTAACTCAGTTATGACACTTTCTATACATTACTTTGATTAACCATATAAAAGTTCAATTAAAAAAAAATATAACTGAAAATTAATTGAAAATATTTTAAAATAAAAACAAAATGTGCTAAAAATTGAAGATTTTTAGATAAAATTGATAATAAATTTCAGGTATATTTTTATATGATTTTGAAGTGATTTTTAATCATAAAAATGTCCATCAATACCCATAAGAACTGCTTCTATTTATTAGAACTTGAGTTAATAGGAAATTTCGTTTGTCTTAAAGCCGCTCTTGGCCATGTTGAAGTTGGCTTAATAAGCCGCCAAGTGACTGCGGCTGGCGATCAACTTTTCCGGCTTTGAGAACAACAAGTGCAGTTACAAATCAAGAGAATGCTGTTATTCAATATGCATATGCCAAGATTATATATCTCTCTCTCTCTATCATTCACTATGTGTCTGTGTTAACTTGTTACATGTAAGTGTATGTGTGCGTATATAACCAAATCGGTTACGTGACTGTGGCATGCAACCGTTAGATGGCCAACAGCTGTCGCCACAGCAGCCGCAGCCACAGCCGCAGCCGTAGTCGCGGCAACCGCAACACAAAAATTTCAAAGTCAAAGAATGCCTGCTGACAGGCAACCGTTACACAGCTACAGTAGACCCCGACTATAAACAACAGACCATTGAAATTGGGCACAACTGTGGCTGACAAACTGTAGCTGCAACTGAAGAGCTTTTAAACTAGTTGAAAAGATTTGGGATAGTTAACAAATGTGTTGGGAAAGTAAAGGGTTTCAACATTTTTCTAGAGTTGAGGTACGAGATAATAAGGTAGTCCAGTAAGTTATATTTAAAAAGAATTCTACAATTTCTTATGATTGCTCTTTAGGAGAAAATAGAGCTACTGTTATTAGAGATCAAATGAGTGTACGAGATAATCAGACAGTCGAGTACAGTCTACATGATTTACTATTTATCTATGGAGAGACTTCGTTTTACGCTAGTCATAGTAAAGTAAGAGATAATAAGCAAGTCGTGCATATGCTACTCAAATCAAAAAATTTCACATTTTCAAAGAACAGAAATAGGTTTCTCAGTGGCTGATTTTTATTGAGATAGAATCGGACAGATTGAAACCGATAATACTCATTGGAAAGTGTGGTACGAGATAATAATATAGTCGAGTATAGAGTCTACTAAAAACTACTTTATTTATCTGTAGTTTACAGTTTTTCACATGTTCTGTTCCGAAAAGGTAATACGAAAATCTTCTCCTACACTTTTGCAATTAGAGTACGAGATAAAAGGCAAGTCGTGCATACACGTAGTTCTAATCTAGAATTCTTATCAAAGTGAACATCATTTACGTTTTGTTTGTGGGCTGCGTTGAAGTTGCTGCTGATGTTGCTGGCGTTCTAAGAGATCGTTGGTAGCGGTTGTTGTTGATGATGATGCGGGGGGGGATGAGGAGGTGGTGGCAGTGCAAGATACTTTTGTTGTTAGCTGAAAACGCGATATTCGGACCTTTCTTTTGTATATCAATACACAATGGTTGTCGTCGTCGGCACGTCTGAACTTGAAAATCACTTTCGAGAACAATCAAAAACCAAACCAACAATAAAATATAATTTTTATTTTCTTTTTTTTTAAATATTTTTTTTTTTTTGTGATATTATGAAACGCAGAATTATGTCAGCGAGTTGTATATATTTGATAATAAATATTTCTGCATGTATTTATTTATTTATGCATTGAAATTCATTTAGTTGTAGTAAATGCTGTTATGCGAAATTTAACAAAATTAACAAAACAATAAACACGCCGACCTCATATTAAATTTATAAAAAATTATTATTATTTTTTTTTTGTAATTTTGTCGAGTCACGAATTGGTCACGTTTTTAACACATTTTTAACATACGACGCGAGTTTAATTTGTTGAAAATATTTTTTGTTAAATTATGTTTTATGATCTTTTTGTTGTTGCGTTGTGTTTTGCATTTTAAGACGTTGGGCTGGCTGCCTGCCTGTCGTTTTAGCTTGGCTTAAACCTGTTGCCAGCAAAACACTCAAAATTTCACTTTGCGTGTGGCACATAAAAAACCGTAAGTGGGGAGGGGTGGGAAGTGAGGGGAGTGCGGGGAGGGAAGTCAGCAATGTCAAGCGAAATTTTTTGGGCATGTATGCCAATCGGAAATGGCTAAAAAAAAAGGCAGACACACTATGGATAAAAGCCAAAAACTCTCTGTTTACAGTTTGGCCATTGTTTTGGGCCCGGCTAAGAGGCGCAAGGTGTGGCTGCAACTCATTAGCTCGTTCAAAAAAAAAAAAGAGATGAAAACGAAACTTGCAGAGTTGTTGTTGCTCTTGTCATTTGGGAAAGTAACAGGCCACGTTACCACAGCTCCCCAAGAGAGAGACAGAGAAACAGAGAGACACAGAGAGAGAGAGAGAGAGCTAGAAATTGCAATCAGTTGAGACAGATCTGAGATATGTATGTTTGTGGCTGAGAGCGACACGCCCTTGCCACATACCTGTGCCTCGCAACTGTTGCCGCCGCCGCTTATGTTGTCGCTGTTGTCTGACAACCTATCCCAACGGGTTTCAGGCTGCCTTGCCCTACGCTTGCCACTTCCTGCATGCAACAAGTGCAGCAGCAAGTCAAATATAAACATGTTGCAAGGGAAATGAATATCTGTGGCACAACAAAATGGCGACAGTTTATTCCCCTTACTAACAATTTGGATTTTCGCAAATATTTCCAGCTAAAACCTTTAAGACAGTCTCAGCAGTGTGTGAGAGAGAGATGGATAGATAGCAATAGAAAGAGACAGCGCTAGGCGTGATCAATGCTCGCGAGCAGCTGGTC
Organism: Drosophila quadrilineata; assembly: GCA_018150725.1. Classification (NCBI taxonomy): domain Eukaryota; kingdom Metazoa; phylum Arthropoda; class Insecta; order Diptera; family Drosophilidae; genus Drosophila; species Drosophila quadrilineata. The sequence goes on from JAECWN010000407.1 coordinate 6,641,197, forward strand.
TAGTCCCATTGAAAATATTTCAGCTTAAAGGTTCATTAAACTGGTTTTTATACAAAACTCCAAATAACATTTTTTCGTAAGACAAAAATACAGAGAGAAAAAAAAATGCGATGAGGGCAGCTTGCAAGGGGCAACCATGGAGTAGGAGGTCTGGCGGCGGGACGGAGCACAGGGAAGCAACGGGAAGCCGAAGCCTCAACGTCCGCATTTTGTATAGTATTAGCATATTTCTTTAGCCATAGAAATCTCACAAACACAATCTCAACTACAACACAAAAATCTTTTCGATTCGCTACACATTCCACACACACACACACGCACACACACAGGCACACAAACAGTGTTATAGAGAGACAACTGTTTGGGCCGTAAATTTTTTTTCTGTTGCCTTTGGCTAAATTGTTCAGCTAAAAGCGTTTTTATTATTTTTCATGCTGCGATTAATTGCAATATGTCAAATTCATTTGTTTTCCATTTTATTTTTGCACATTCACTAAAAGAAATTCTTTTGCTTTATATTTGGTTTCTTTTGTTTTTTTTTGTGGTTTTAACCGTTTTGCGTTGCGTTTGCGTTTGCCGCCGTTGACGTCGACGTGTCAGTTTCGTTTGAAACGCGAGCTGTGACTGATCTCTGCCAACGCAACGCAGCGCTCAGCCGCTAAAATACCGAACAAAACTTGTTCAGCAGGTTGAGAGAAACGCAGCGCGCGTGAGAGAGGGAGAGACTTAACTGTGAGTGCGCGGCGAAGCGTTACAGGTAAGATAGAAGGAGAGCGAGAGCGCAAAAGTACAGGTACAACTGCAGCGCAGCAAACAAGTGTGCAATGAGACGGGGTGAGGGAGAGGGAGAGCGAGAGCAATGTATGCAACAAGTCAAGTGTGAGCGTAGCAGAGCGTAAATCATTTAAGCGAGAGCGAAGTGGAAGAAATGCCAAAGAGCAGCAGTGTTTGTGTCTTGGCTAGCTCTGTTTAGCGGCGAATGTGCGCTGTGGTTCTTCAACATGCTAAGCTCATGGTGTGTTGTGTAAGCCTGCACTTTGTAGGGCCTAATTCGCCGCACGGTTATCAAAGTCGCGTTTGCTTTGACGGCGAATATATGGTCAGAGGGCGCTAAGTGATGCTAATAAAAATAACTTCTCAGATGAACCTACAATGTATACTATAACTTAAGCAAACTTAGCTCATTAACAAATAACTCAACTTGTCTGGCCAAAATATGTTAAAGAATGTCAAACACTTATAATCAACCCTTATATGGAACTATATCCGTAAGTAGCTCCCATAATACTTGGCCATTTTTTCAAAAATAACTATTTCCTGGTATCGATAATGGTTCTTAACTCACCTGGCACTGTCTCGCCATTGAATGTGATCTGCACGGTGTGCGTGCCATGTTCGTGCGGCGTAAAGCTGGCTATGAAACGCTGTCCACCCAGCGAACGCACGGATGAAGTGACACGTCCGCCATTCACAAGAATTTCCAGATTTCCGGATCCGGCCTTGGAGCCATCAATTTCGAATTCAACCGGTCGTCCAATGGAGCCATTGGGTATATCCTGAACGCGGATGGCTCTAGCACCGCTGGCATTATTATCGATGGGTCGAAAGCGTGAGAGGGAGCTGTAACCGTAGCCAGGACTATGGCCATTGCTTTCCGTGACCACATGCTCGCTGGATTCCTTGACGGTCTTGGTGTAGCCACCAGTTCGATCCGTGTACGTGTTGTTCGAATGTGACTTGACTGTGATGGCACTGGGTCTGTAAAGAGTACAAATCAAGATTAGCTGCTTCTGAGGGACTCCTTGTGGGGGATTCTAGCTTACTTATAGCGCTCCACGTCGTCGGGTGAGTCGCGACGATAATCGGATTGTTGCTGCTGCTGCTTGTGCAGGGCAAACTTATTGTACTGCGTATTCCGTTGGGTCTCGTTGTCCAGATCGGGTCGGGCATAGTTGAGTTCCGTGTTCAGCTGCGTCTCGGTCATGTTCGCCAACGATTCCAGCGAATTGTGCGAGAGCATGTGCTTCGTCTTGTTGATCACATCCCAGCTATCGCGTCGTGCCGATGCCGGTTTCATGGACGACACCCGCACATTCGAGGAGTGATCGATGCGTGGCTCCGGGGAACCTATGCGACGCATACGCTCCGCGGTGCCGTACAGCGATGGACTTGCGCGCACATTCGACGAATCCGTGACATAGTTGGAGGTGGACTTGTAGGTGGATGACTTCTCTACGGTGCGTGAGGTTTCATAGCCATTCTGCAAACAGAAAGAGAGGAGAGGAGAGGAGAGGAGGGTTAGTTCAGGGAGTGAGAATTGTGAACTTATGAAATTTCGAAGGTAGTTGCAAAAATTCATTTCATTTTTGAAAACATATCAATTTTAATAATTTAAATAAGGAAAATTGAAATTTCTTTATACTTATAAAAAAAAATTATTAAAGTTGAAGCAGAACGGATATTTTCAAATATATTATTATTAAGTACATTTTCAAAATATATATTTATGCAATTTATATGTATTTTTGCGATCTTTTATTTCTTCCATTTTTCAAATATTTTTTTAGAATATGTAATATGTAATATTATAAAATATTAATCAATCAAAAATCATAAACCAAATAATTTATAATTAACATGTAATTTAGATAAATACTTTTTTTAATATTTAAATTTTCTGTTAAAAATGTAATGATAAATATTATAATCGTTTTTATATTCAATTTTAAAGTATCTTGATTTTAATGTGTACTAAATATTAAGTATTTATAAAACTTGAATTTTATTATAAAAATTAAAGTATAAATTTTGAATAATAAAAATAAATTATATTTTTTTTTTTATTTTATTTAAATGTATTTTTTTATTCATAATTTCAGAATTTTTTGAATCACTTTAAATATGAACTTTTATTATTCAAATTAATTGGAATATTTAAAAAGTAATATTTTCGAAAAAAAAATCATTTTTTTTTACTGATTTTTAAGGATCTTCAAGGGATTGGCACTTACCTTGTTCAGGGTGCTGGTGACGGGGCTGCCTATGCGATGGGTGGCTGTGGTGATGTAGGCGCTATTGGGGGAATAGCGCTGCACGGGGGATGCGGAGGCATGACGAGGGCTGCTCGTGATGTTGCGCGTGGAGCTCTCGTACTGATTGGAGGTCTTGATCGTAAGTGGACTATGCGTATGCAGTTCGCTGGAGCGTGTCTATAGGAGAGTGAAGGGGGTGAGGCAATTAATGATTAATCAGGGGAATCCTTTGTAACCTTAGTTTACGGATAGACACAAGATTAGATACGGATACGGAAACAGTTTCTATTTTTTTTTTTTGAGTATATCATAGATTGTTTAGTTACATTCAGTGTGGGACTAGGAATTGGACTCAGCTGCTGCTGCCGTTGATAGCTACTGCTGTTGGTTGCGGTGGCGGTGATGCTGCTGCTGCTGTTGATCAGATCACGCTCCTCGCGTGGCGCCGCCAACTTGGGTTTGCTGCTGCCACGTCGCTGGCTATACAATTCGTTCTCCTTGTCGTAGTAATAGTCATTCTTGGTGGAGCTGCTGTTGGAGGTCTTGGAATCTCGTCGAGCGCCCGCTGTCTCCGTGTACAGATCAGCGGAGTTCAGATACTTGACCGTGGGCGAACCACGCAGTGGAGGTGTGGGGGAGGCGTGGTTGTTCTCCTGTCAAATTGTCGAATTTTGAGTGTGTGTCAAGGGGGTCGGAGGTTACGGTTTACGGTTACGGTTTACGGTTACGGTTACGGTTACGGATGTGGTGAGTTAGCCAAACATTGAGCAATTTCGATGTGCAGTGGGTGGTGTACGGTGGGTGGGTGGTTGGTTGGTGCAAAGCAATTATACCGATAGCCCCATAGATGAAGTCAACGCCTCCCAGAAATGGAGAAAGTTATGGGGGAAACTTACCTCGCTCTCCCGCTTATAGTATCTGGAACTGCTGCTGCTCGTGGTGTGGTAGTCGGTGGTGTCCAGTTTGGGTGAATATTGTGGGGAGTAGCTGCTGGTGCGCTCCGCAGTGTTGTGGCCATGCAGATCCCGCCGTGAAAGCGATGAGGTCGCATTCCTATAGTCATTGTGACGCGCATTCGAGGTCGTGGACACATAATGCATGGAGGGACTCTCGGAGCGATGTTTGCTCTCATGCAACGGACTGCTGCGGGTCTTGCCCGATCTTCCCTTGGTGCCCACACGCATACTGCAAGCGGATTACACAAATGTTAGTATCGATAGTTACTCCTCCCACTGCTCCTAACACTCACATGAACGGGGATCCCTTGACGTCGTAGCCATTGAAGTAGATGTAGACACGGTACTTGCCATTTTGGCGTGGCATGAATGTCACCCGGTACTTGTTGTCGACGATCTTCTCGACGGAGCAGACCAGCGAACGCTTATCGTGCACAATGTCCACGTGCAGCTCACCATTGACGCCCACGCCACGTGCATCCACCTCGAAGGTGTGGGCACGCAGCGGCATGGCGCCATCGAGTCCGTGCACGGAGACGCCGGAGGCATCGAAGACGGCACAGGTGAAGGGACCGCCCTGTATGTGACGGCCCTGATACGTGATGGCAATCTCCCAGATGCCCGCCTCGTCCGGCTTGAATATGGCACTGTGTCCCTCGTCGATCTTCTTCAAGGGGCAGTTGTGGGAGATGCCCGTTGGCGACACCGCCGTGACCAGAATATCCTCCGTTTTGGGTGCACCCGTTGCATTCACCAGCACCTCGACCAGGCTGCCCAGCGCACAGGGCGCCATGCCTGGTGGCGCCACCTGCATCAGACGCGGCAGGACACGGAAGAAATGCCCGCCGAGACTGTCGTCGCCAATCTCCACAACAATCTCGTGCATGCCATACCGTTCCGGCACATAGACGCCCTCGCCATGCGGATTCAGACGCACCGGCTGACCGGGATGACCGGATGGCGGCACAACATGGCAACGCACCGAACTCAGGCTGATGTCCCGCGACAGCACATCGATGCGGAAATGCGTCTGCGTGCGAAATACATATTAAGCATTAATACATTTACAGGGGAGTCTCCCCATTTGCACGCAGATTCACTTACCGGTTCGCCGACACGGCCGGATGTGCTCTCCAAATAAACGTTGACCAGATCGGAGAGCGGGGGACGTGGCGGCACCCACTGCAAATGCGCTGCATATGCCATGATACCCAGATGCTCCACTTCCGGATTGGCCATGTCCTTGGGCGTCAGTATGGGCTGCACGCCCAGCTTGGCGCCCGCATCCACTGCCTTTCGTATGTTGTTCTCATAGTGGAAGGGATCCGTGCTGAGCTTATCCGGCGCAGGCGCCGATCCTCCCAGTCCTTTAATGATTTCACAAAACACGCGCCCATCGTTCCAATCGGTCTGCAAATTAATCCATTTAATAACATATGCAAATTGACGAAAGGAAATGTGAATTGCCCAATTGGAATTGCGAACAGTGTTGATAAATACATTAAAGAAAAATGGCGATAGAGTGGATCTTTTTTTTTTGTTGAGTGCAACTTGCAAAGGTATGACAAGTGCCAGAAATATGATATTCAAAAAGTTAACAATATACAAAAATTTACATTTTGATATTTATAATAAATTGAGAAATTTCTGCATTTTATATAATCATTTTTATATACATATATTAGCATTAATAAATACCGATAGTATCGGCAAATGCAGTGAAGGAAGATGAAGCTTACGTTAATCGTGTAATTGCAAGTTAATAAACATATAAAAATATAAAATGGCTTACAAAATGAATTTAAGAATCAAATTCAATTAAGCATTTTAATTAATAAAAAAAAAAAATTTTTAGATTTAATTGGCTGCCGTTAAAATGTACTATATTTCAATTTTCAATTAAGCTGAAGCTTTCGGCAGCAGCTGCAATAAATGCGCAGCGCAGCATATTTTTTCATTAAAATTAAATAAATTTACTGATTTTTATTGATTGGATAAGTAATTAATAATTACTAATTAGTAATTACTATTTAATCATTACTAATAATAATTAGTTTGTAATTATGAATATTTGAATTATCACATGCGCGCCATTTTCTTTCATTTGGTATTTGTGCGTCTTTTTTCGATCATTTGGTATTTTTGCGCGTCCTTTTTTAGTTAATTTCGTTAGTTCGTTTCCAATTGTGTTCGAGATAAGTTTGTTTGCTCACCGTAAAGTTCTTGACGGGATCCTTAACCTGCGTGTTCACCCAGCGCATTGTCGCATTGTAGCCGGGTCCGCCGGGCTTCATGAAATACGACAAATACGTCATGCCGGAGAGTTCGTCCAGCCATGGCGACGCGAGATACTCGGGCTCCAGCACCTTGGGCACACCGAATTCGCGTTGCGCCAAATTCATGGCGTTCGTACAGTTGCGCACACTCTGACTAGGATCGAGACTACGCCAGTGCGGGAACAGCCCGGGCTGGCAGTAATCCAACAAGGCGGCCAAATTGACGCCGCTATTCCAATCGGTTGTTAAATTGGTGATTTTACAGTCTGGCAACGCCGCCTGCAGCCAGGCCAACATAAGTTTGCGCGGCGGGAACTTGCTGCGGCCGATCTGGTAGCGCACAATCAGTGACCAGATGAGTCCCAGGATCAGTTTAATATTGCCGTTCACAATATCCACGTTGCCAATGTTCACCAGCTTGATGTGATCCGCCTCAATGGACTTGAGTGCGGTGGTCGCGTTCTCCAGATAATGATGCTGATTCGCCGGCCGGCGATTCCATGATGGTTTCAATGGACGCGTCTGCAGACTCTCCACCAGCGCACACAGACAGGTGCCGTCACAGAAATCGGTGGCCCAATCATGCACCTACAAAAAGGTAAGTGGATGTTATGTTTTATTTTTTTTGGCTTATCACAAAATAAGAAAACAAGAAAGAGTTTGTAATGGAATAGCTTGGAATTATCAAAGATAGAGAGAGAGTGATAGAGAGGGGGAGGGGTGCTTACAATGGGCGTTAATTAGCATTGTCTGGCATTCCAAACAAACTATGCATGTTTCCCTCTAATGTAGCTACATACTTATGTACATACATACATACATACATAAGTAAATACATAGTATTTTACCTGCTGCTTGTCAGCACAACTTTCATAATGGGCAATCAACAGCAAAACACTACAATAACAGCCAGCAACAACAATGCATAAACAGTAGGAAAGAAAGAAGAAGCAGTTGCAGAGAGTGGCCCAGTTTTTAGGCGTATGCATGTTTGTATGTGTGTGAAGAGATTCCTGGTCACACTCACACGCTAAGCAATACGGCGTACTCTCTCATCACTTGCCATGCCATGCCTCGGCTTCGTCTTGGCTTTCTCTACATGCGTCTTTGCAATTTTAACATTTGACATAAAGCTTTTTATCTTATGCTGTCAGCAAGCCGGCAAGACAATCGCGTGTCTCTCTCTGTCTGTCTGTCTGTCTGTATGTCTGTCTCCCCCGAAAACCTTAACATCGCCCTGTATCGTCTCTCTCCACCCCACCCCCCTCCGGCTAGCTTTTGTCTATTTTGTTTGCTTTCCTATGTTCGTGTGCATAGAAAATATTCAGTGGCTGCCCATAAAAATCTCGCACATACATGCTTCTTCTACTCTGCTTCTTCTACTTAGTTTTGTTGTTATTGCTATTGCTGTTATTATTCCATAGAATGTCAGCACCGTACAGTTTGAAGGCGTTTGCTGTTATTATCTTTTTGTTGTTGGTGCTGCTGCTGCTGCTGTTGTTGTTGTTTGTATTGTTGCTGTCATGTGCGCATAACCTTTAAATTTGCAAGTCTCTTGACTTTTTATGTTTGGGTGTGGCCCTGTCAGTGTGTGGGTGTGTATATGCGGGGCAGTGTTTGTAATGTCTATGTTCTCTCATAAATTGCGATTGCACTGCCATATGCCAAACAGTGCAACGATCGTCTGTGGGAATATTATTTTGCCAGCTGCTAAACAGAATAATTTCCACATAGGAATATTTTTTGAAATTTACATTTGCATATCAATGGAAAGCTGTAAAGTGATAAAGTGTCATCTCCTGTAAAGATTTGTACGCATATTTTTCAAATGATCCATTTTTAATGTTAACCTATTTTAGAAGTAAAATATTGTGAAAATTTTTAATTGAAATTTTTGGTGTCCACTCGATATCTGGCATCAAAAAAGGTATGAAACACATTAATTCACTTAATTTAAAGCATGATTTTAAGGGACTATATCGAAAAAACTAAAAAAATGGTAAAAACACGTTTATTTTTATTTTTTTACAAAAAAAACGATCCGTCTATCAAATTTTAGAAGCCATAACTTTGCCAAAAATCATCCGATTTTCAAAATTTTTACATTTCTGTAAAAGGTTTTGATCATATTTTCAAATACAATACAAAATTATTTACATATAGAAACTTTGGGTGAAAGAGAAAGAAATTGCAATGAAATCGTTTTTTAGTACAAAATTGAGGATCTTGTCATCTTTAAAAAGCAGTAACTTTTCTAAAAATCACCCAATTTTCGAAATTTTTGCATTTCTGTGTATGGTATCGAACATAGTTTGAATCTGCATCAAAATTTGTTACTTTCTGGAACTTTTTAATTTTTGACTATTTTTGCCCATTTTTGCATACTAATGCATTTGCATAAAAAAAGGATCTCTTCATTAACTTTTAGAAGCCATAACTTTGCCAAAAGTCATCCGACTTTCAAAATTTTTACATTTCTGTAAAAGGTTTTGATCATATTTTCAAATAGCATACAAAGTTATTTACATATAGAAACTTTGGGTGAAAGAGAAAGAAATTGCAATGAAATCGTTTTTTAGTACAAAATTGAGGATCTTGTCATCTTTAAAAAGCAGTAACTTTTCTAAAAATCACCCAATTTTCGAAATTTTTGCATTTCTGTGTATGGTATCGAACATAGTTTGAATCTGCATCAAAATTTGTTCCTTTCTGGTACTTTTAATTTTTGACTATTTTTGCCCATTTTTGCATACTAATGCATTTGCATAAAAAAAGGATCTCTTCATTAACTTTTAGAAGCCATAATTTTGCCAAAAGTCATCCAATTTTCAAAATTTTTACATTTCTGTAAAAGGTTTTGATTATATTTTCAAATACAATACAAAATTATTTACATATAGAAACTTTGGGTGAAAGAGAAAGAAATTGCAATGAAATCGTTTTTTAGTACAAAATTGAGGATCTTGTCATCTTTAAAAAGCAGTAACTTTTCTAAAAATCACCCAATTTTCGAAATTTTTGCTTTTTTATGTATGGTATCGAACATAGTTTGAATCTGCATCAAAATTTGTTACTTTCTGGTACTTTTTAATTTTTGACTATTTTTGCCCATTTTTGCATACTAATGCATTTGCATAATAAAAGGATCTCTTCATTAACTTTTAGAAGCCATAACTTTGCCAAAAGTCATCCGATTTTCAAAATTTTTACATTTCTGTAAAAGGTTTTGATCATATTTTCAAATAGCATACAAAATTATTTACATATAGAAACTTTGGGTGAAAGAGAAGGAAATTGCAATGAAATCGTTTTTAAGTACAAAATTGAGGATCTTGTCATCTTTAAAAAGCAGTAACTTTTCTAAAAATCACCCAATTTTCGAAATTTTTGCTTTTTTATGTATGGTATCGAAGATAGTTTGAATCTGCATCAAAATTTGTTACTTTCTGGTACTTTTAATTTTTGACTATTTTTGCCCATTTTTGCATACTAATGCATTTGCATAATAAAAGGATCTCTTCATTAACTTTTAGAAGCCATAACTTTGCCAAAAGTCATCCGATTTTCAAAATTTTTACATTGCTGTAAAAGGTTTTGATCATATTTTCAAATAGCATACAAAATTATTTACATATAGAAACTTTGGGTGAAAGAGAAGGAAATTGCAATGAAATCGTTTTTAAGTACAAAATTGAGGATCTTGTCAACTTTAAAAAGCAGTAACTTTTCAAAAAATCACCCAATTTTCGAAATTTTTCCATTTCTGTGTATGGTATCGAACATAGTTTGAATCTGCATCAAAATTTGTTACTTTCTGGTACTTTTCATTTTTGACTATTTTTGCCCATTTTTGCATACTAATGCATTTGCATAAAAAAAGGATCTCTTCATTAACTTTTAGAAGCCATAACTTTGCCAAAAGTCATCCGATTTTCAAAATTTTTACATTGCTGTAAAAGGTTTTGATCATATTTTCAAATAGCATACAAAATTATTTACATATAGAAACTTTGGGTGAAAGAGAAAGAAATTGCAATGAAATCCTTTTTTAGTACAAAATTGAGGATCTTGTCATCTTTAAAAAGCAGTAACTTTTCTAAAAATCACCCAATTTTCGAAATTTTTGCATTTCTGTGTATGGTATCGAACATAGTTTGAATCTGCATCAAAATTTGATACTTTCTGGTACTTTTTAATTTTTGACTATTTTTGCCCATTTTTGCATACTAATGCATTTGCGTAAAAAAAGGATCTCTTCATAAACTTTTAGAAGCCATAACTTTGCCAAAAGTCATCCGATTTTCAAAATTTTTACATTTCTGTAAAAGGTTTTGATCATATTTTCAAATAGCATACAAAATTATTTACATATAGAAACTTTGGGTGAAAGAGAAAGAAATTGCAATGAAATCGTTTTTTAGTACAAAATTGAGGATCTTGTCATCTTTAAAAAGCAGTAACTTTTCTAAAAATCACCCAATTTTCGAAATTTTTGCTTTTTTATGTATGGTATCGAACATAGTTTGAATCTGCATCAAAATTTGTTACTTTCTGGTACTTTTAATTTTTGACTATTTTTGCCCATTTTTGCATACTAATGCATTTGCATAAAAAAGGATCTCTTCATTAACTTTCAGAAGCCATAACTTTGCCAAAAGTCATCCGATTTTCAAAATTTTTACATTTCTGTAAAAGGTTTTGATCATATTTTCAAATAGCATACAAAATTATTTACATATAGAAACCTTGGGTGAAAGAGAAAGAAATTGCAATGATATCCTTTTTTAGTACAAAATTGACGATCTTGTCAACTTTAAAAAGCAGTAACTTTTCAAAAAATCACCCAATTTTCGAAATTTTTCCATTTCTGTGTATGGTATCGAACATAGTTTGAATCTGCATCAAAATTTGTTACTTTCTGGTACTTTTTAATTTTTGACTATTTTTGCCCATTTTTGCATACTAATGCATTTGCATAAAAAAAGGATCTCTTCATTAACTTTTAGAAGCCATAACTTTGCCAAAAGTCATCCGATTTTCAAATTTTTTACATTTCTGTAAAAGGTTTTGATCATATTTTCAAATACAATACAAAATTATTTACATATAGAAACTTTGGGTGAAACAGAAAGAAATTGCAATGAAATCGTTTTTTAGTACAAAATTGACGATCTTGTCAACTTTAAAAACAGTAACTTTTCAAAAAATCACCCAATTTTCGAAATTTTTCCATTTCTGTGTATGGTATCGAACATAGTTTGAATCTGCATCAAAATTTGTTACTTTCTGGTACTTTTTAATTTTTGACTATTTTTGCCCATTTTTGCATACTAATGCATTTGCATAAAAAAAGGATCTCTTCATTAACTTTTAGAAGCCATAACTTTGCCAAAAGTCATCCGATTTTCAAAATTTTTACATTTCTGTAAAAGGTTTTGATCATATTTTCAAATACAATACAAAATTATTTACATATAGAAACTTTGGGTGAAAGAGAAAGAAATTGCAATGAAATCGTTTTTTAGTACAAAATTGAGGATCTTGTCATCTTTAAAAAGCAGTAACTTTTCTAAAAATCACCCAATTTCGAAATTTTTGCATTTCTGTGTATGGTATCGAACATAGTTTGAATCTGCATCAAAATTTGTTACTTTCTGGTACTTTTTAATTTTTGACTATTTTTGCCCATTTTTGCATACTAATGCATTTGCATAAAAAAGGATCTCTTCATTAACTTTTAGAAGCCATAACTTTGCCAAAAGTCATCCGATTTTCAAAATTTTTACATTTCTGTAAAAGGTTTTGAAAATATTTTTAAATAGCATACAAAATTATTTACATATAGAAACTTTGGGTGAAAGAGAAAGAAATTGCAATGAAATCGTTTTTTAGTACAAAATTGACGATCTTGTCAACTTTAAAAAGCAGTAACTTTTCTAAAAATCATCCAAATTTCGAAATTTTTGCTTTTTTATGTATGGTATCGAACATAGTTTGAATCTGCATCAAAATTTGTTACTTTCTGGTACTTTTTAATTTTTGACTATTTTTGCCCATTTTTGCATACTAATGCATTTGCATAATAAAAGGATCTCTTCATTAACTTTTAGAAGCCATAACTTTGCCAAAAGTCATCCGATTTTCAAAATTTTTACATTTCTGTAAAAGGTTTTGATCATATTTTCAAATAGCATACAAAATTATTTACATATAGAAACTTTGGGTGAAAGAGAAAGAAATTGCAATGAAATCGTTTTTTAGTATAAAATTGAGGATCTTGTCATCTTTAAAAAGCAGTAACTTTTCTAAAAATCACCCAATTTTCGAAATTTTTGCATTTCTGTGTATGGTATCGAACATAGTTTGAATCTGCATCAAAATTTGTTACTTTCTGGTACTTTTTAATTTTTGACTATTTTTGCCCATTTTTGCATACTAATGCATTTGCATAAAAAAAGGATCTCTTCATTAACTTTTAGAAGCCATAACTTTGCCAAAAGTCATCCGATTTTCAAAATTTTTACATTTCTGTAAAGGGTTTTGATCATATTTTCAAATAGCATACAAAATTATTTACATATAGAAACTTTGGGTGAAAGAGAAAGAAATTGCAATGAAATCGTTTTTTAGTACAAAATTGAGGATCTTGTCATCTTTAAAAAGCAGTAACTTTTCTAAAAATCACCCAATTTTCGAAATTTTTGCATTTCTGTGTATGGTATCGAACATAGTTTGAATCTGCATCAAAATTTGTTACTTTCTGGTACTTTTTAATTTTTGACTATTTTTGCCCATTTTTGCATACTAATGCATTTGCATAAAAAAGGATCTCTTCATTAACTTTTAGAAGCCATAACTTTGCCAAAAGTCATCCGATTTTCAAAATTTTTACATTTCTGTAAAAGGTTTTGATCATATTTTCAAATACAATACAAAATTATTTACATATAGAAACTTTGGGTGAAAGAGAAAGAAATTGCAATGAAATCGTTTTTTAGTACAAAATTGAGGATCTTGTCAACTTTAAAAAGCAGTAACTTTTCTAAAAATCACCCAATTTTCGAAATTTTTGCTTTTTTATGTATGGTATCGAACATAGTTTGAATCTTCATCAAAATTTGTTACTTTCTGGTACTTTTTAATTTTTGACTATTTTTTCCCATTTTTGCATACTAATGCATTTGCATAAAAAAAGGATCTCTTCATTAACTTTTAGAAGCCATAACTTTGCCAAAAGTCATCCGATTTTCCAAATTTTTACATTTCTGTAAAAGGTTTTGATCATATTTTCAAATAGCATACAAAATTATTTACATATAAAAACTTTGGGTGAAAGAGAAAGCAATTGCAATGAAATCGTTTTTTAGTACAAAATTGACGATCTTGTCAACTTTAAAAAGCAGTAACTTTTCAAAAAATCACCCAATTTTCGAAATTTTTGCATTTCTGTGTATGGTATCGAACATAGTTTGAATCTGCATCAAAATTTGTTACTTTCTGGTACTTTTTAATTTTTGACTATTTTTGCCCATTTTTGCATACTAATGCATTTGCATAAAAAAAGGATCTCTTCATTAACTTTTAGAAGCCATAACTTTGCCAAAAGTCATCCGATTTTCAAAATTTTTACATTTCTGTAAAATGTTTTGATCATATTTTCAAATAGCATACAAAATTATTTACATATAGAAACTTTGGGTGAAAGGGAAAGAAATTGCAATGAAATCGTTTTTTAGTACAAAATTGACGATCTTATCAACTTTAAAAAGCAGTAACTTTTCTAAAAATCACCCAATTTTCGAAATTTTTGCATTTCTGTGTATGGTATCGAACATAGTTTGAATCTGCATCAAAATTTGTTACTTTCTGGTACTTTTTAATTTTTGACTATTTTTGCCCATTTTTGCTTACTAATGCATTTGCATAAAAAAAGGATCTCTTCATTAACTTTTAGAAGCCATAACTTACATTTCTGTAAAAGGTTTTGAAAATATTTTTAAATAGCATACAAAATTATTTACATATAGAAACTTTGGGTGAAAGAGAAAGAAATTGCAATGAAATCGTTTTTTAGTACAAAATTGACGATCTTGTCAACTTTAAAAAGCAGTAACTTTTCTAAAAATCATCCAAATTTCGAAATTTTTGCTTTTTTATGTATGGTATCGAACATAGTTTGAATCTGCATCAAAATTTGTTACTTTCTGGTACTTTTTAATTTTTGACTATTTTTGCCCATTTTTGCATACTAATGCATTTGCATAATAAAAGGATCTCTTCATTAACTTTTAGAAGCCATAACTTTGCCAAAAGTCATCCGATTTTCAAAATTTTTACATTTCTGTAAAAGGTTTTGATCATATTTTCAAATAGCATACAAAATTATTTACATATAGAAACTTTGGGTGAAAGAGAAAGAAATTGCAATGAAATCGTTTTTTAGTATAAAATTGAGGATCTTGTCATCTTTAAAAAGCAGTAACTTTTCTAAAAATCACCCAATTTTCGAAATTTTTGCATTTCTGTGTATGGTATCGAACATAGTTTGAATCTGCATCAAAATTTGTTACTTTCTGGTACTTTTTAATTTTTGACTATTTTTGCCCATTTTTGCATACTAATGCATTTGCATAAAAAAAGGATCTCTTCATTAACTTTTAGAAGCCATAACTTTGCCAAAAGTCATCCGATTTTCAAAATTTTTACATTTCTGTAAAGGGTTTTGATCATATTTTCAAATAGCATACAAAATTATTTACATATAGAAACTTTGGGTGAAAGAGAAAGAAATTGCAATGAAATCGTTTTTTAGTACAAAATTGAGGATCTTGTCATCTTTAAAAAGCAGTAACTTTTCTAAAAATCACCCAATTTTCGAAATTTTTGCATTTCTGTGTATGGTATCGAACATAGTTTGAATCTGCATCAAAATTTGTTACTTTCTGGTACTTTTTAATTTTTGACTATTTTTGCCCATTTTTGCATACTAATGCATTTGCATAAAAAAGGATCTCTTCATTAACTTTTAGAAGCCATAACTTTGCCAAAAGTCATCCGATTTTCAAAATTTTTACATTTCTGTAAAAGGTTTTGATCATATTTTCAAATACAATACAAAATTATTTACATATAGAAACTTTGGGTGAAAGAGAAAGAAATTGCAATGAAATCGTTTTTTAGTACAAAATTGAGGATCTTGTCAACTTTAAAAAGCAGTAACTTTTCTAAAAATCACCCAATTTTCGAAATTTTTGCTTTTTTATGTATGGTATCGAACATAGTTTGAATCTTCATCAAAATTTGTTACTTTCTGGTACTTTTTAATTTTTGACTATTTTTTCCCATTTTTGCATACTAATGCATTTGCATAAAAAAGGATCTCTTCATTAACTTTTAGAAGCCATAACTTTGCCAAAAGTCATCCGATTTTCCAAATTTTTACATTTCTGTAAAAGGTTTTGATCATATTTTCAAATAGCATACAAAATTATTTACATATAAAAACTTTGGGTGAAAGAGAAAGCAATTGCAATGAAATCGTTTTTTAGTACAAAATTGACGATCTTGTCAACTTTAAAAAGCAGTAACTTTTCAAAAAAATCACCCAATTTTCGAAATTTTTGCATTTCTGTGTATGGTATCGAACATAGTTTGAATCTGCATCAAAATTTGTTACTTTCTGGTACTTTTTAATTTTTGACTATTTTTGCCCATTTTTGCATACTAATGCATTTGCATAAAAAAAGGATCTCTTCATTAACTTTTAGAAGCCATAACTTTGCCAAAAGTCATCCGATTTTCAAAATTTTTACATTTCTGTAAAATGTTTTGATCATATTTTCAAATAGCATACAAAATTATTTACATATAGAAACTTTGGGTGAAAGGGAAAGAAATTGCAATGAAATCGTTTTTTAGTACAAAATTGACGATCTTATCAACTTTAAAAAGCAGTAACTTTTCTAAAAATCACCCAATTTTCGAAATTTTTGCATTTCTGTGTATGGTATCGAACATAGTTTGAATCTGCATCAAAATTTGTTACTTTCTGGTACTTTTTAATTTTTGACTATTTTTGCCCATTTTTGCTTACTAATGCATTTGCATAAAAAAGGATCTCTTCATTAACTTTTAGAAGCCATAACTTTGCCAAAAGTCATCCGATTTTCAAAATTTTTACATTTCTGTAAAAGGTTCTGATCATATTTTCAAATACAATACAAAATTATTTACATATAGAAACTTTGGGTGAAAGAGAAAGAAATTGCAATGAATTCGTTTTTTAGTACAAAATTGAGGATCTTGTCATCTTTAAAAAGCAGTAACTTTTCTAAAAATCACCCAATTTTCGAAATTTTTGCATTTCTGTGTATGGTATCGAACATAGTTTGAATCTGCATCAAAATTTGTTACTTTCTGGTACTTTTTAATTTTTGACTATTTTTGCCCATTTTTGCTTACTAATGCATTTGCATAAAAAAAGGATCTCTTCATTAACTTTTAGAAGCCATAACTTTGCCAAAAGTCATCCGATTTTCAAAATTTTTACATTTCTGTAAAGGGTTTTGATCATATTTTCAAATAGCATACAAAATTATTTACATATAGAAACTTTGGGTGAAAGAGAAAGAAATTGCAATGAAATCGTTTTTTAGTACAAAATTGAGGATCTTGTCAACTTTAAAAAGCAGTAACTTTTCTAAAAATCACCCAATTTTCGAAATTTTTGCTTTTTTATGTATGGTATCGAACATAGTTTGAATCTTCATCAAAATTTGTTACTTTCTGGTACTTTTTAATTTTTGACTATTTTTTCCCATTTTTGCATACTAATGCATTTGCATAATAAAAGGATCTCTTCATTAACTTTTAGAAGCCATAACTTTGCCAAAAGTCATCCGATTTTCAAAATTTTTACATTTCTGTAAAAGGTTTTGATCATATTTTCAAATACAATACAAAATTATTTACATATAGAAACTTTGGGTGAAAGAGAAAGAAATTGCAATGAAATCGTTTTTTAGTACAAAATTGACGATCTTGTCATCTTTAAAAAGCAGTAACTTTTCTAAAAATCACTCAATTTTCGAAATTTTTGCATTTCTGTGTATGGTATCGAACATAGTTTGAATCTGCATCAAAATTTGTTACTTTCTGGAACTTTTTAATTTTTGACTATTTTAGCCCATTTTTGCATACTAATGCATTTGCATAAAAAAAGGATCTCTTCATTAACTTTTAGAAGCCATAACTTTGCCAAAAGTCATCCGATTTTCAAAATTTTTACATTTCTGTAAAAGGTTTTGATCATATTTTCAAATAGCATACAAAATTATTTACATATAGAAACTTTGGGTGAAAGAGAAAGCAATTGCAATGAAATCCTTTTTTAGTACAAAATTGACGATCTTGTCAACTTTAAAAAGCAGTAACTTTTCAAAAAATCACCCAATTTTCGAAATTTTTGCATTTCTGTGTATGGTATCGAACATAGTTTGAATCTGCATCAAAATTTGTTACTTTCTGGTACTTTTTAATTTTTGACTATTTTTGCCCATTTTTGCATACTAATGCATTTGCATAAAAAAAGGATCTCTTCATTAACTTTTAGAAGCCATAACTTTGCCAAAAGTCATCCGATTTTCAAAATTTTTACATATCTGTTAAAGGTTTTGATCATATTTTCAAATAGCATACAAAATTATTTACATATAGAAACTTTGGGTGAAAGAGAAAGAAATTGCAATGAAATCGTTTTTTAGTACAAAATTGACGATCTTATCAACTTTAAAAAGCAGTAACTTTTCTAAAAATCACCCAATTTTCGAAATTTTTGCATTTCTGTGTATGGTATCGAACATAGTTTGAATCTGCATCAAAATTTGTTACTTTCTGGTACTTTTAATTTTTGACTATTTTTGCCCATTTTTGCATACTAATGCATTTGCATAAAAAAGGATCTCTTCATTAACTTTTAGAAGCCATAACTTTGCCAAAAGTCATCCGATTTTCAAAATTTTTACATTTCTGTAAAAGGTTTTGATCATATTTTCAAATAGCATACAAAATTATTTACATATAGAAACTTTGGGTGAAAGAGAAAGAAATTGCAATGAAATCGTTTTTTAGTACAAAATTGAGGATCTTGTCATCTTTAAAAAGCAGTAACTTTTCTAAAAATCACCCAATTTTCGAAATTTTTGCTTTTTTATGTATGGTATCGAACATAGTTTGAATCTGCATCAAAATTTGTTACTTTCTGGAACTTTTTAATTTTTGACTATTTTTGCCCATTTTTGCATACTAATGCATTTGCATAAAAAAAGGATCTCTTCATTAACTTTTAGAAGCCATAACTTTGCCAAAAGTCATCCGATTTTCAAAATTTTTACATTTCTGTAAAAGGTTTTGATCATATTTTCAAATAGCATACAAAATTATTTACATATAGAAACTTTGGGTGAAAGAGAAAGAAATTGCAATGAAATCGTTTTTTAGTACCCAATCACCCAATCACCCAATTTTCGAAATTTTTGCTTTTTTATGTATGGTATCGAACATAGTTTGAATCTGCATCAAAATTTGTTACTTTCTGGTACTTTTTAATTTTTGACTATTTTTGCCCATTTTTGCATACTAATGCATTTGCATAAAAAAAGGATCTTTTCATTAACTTTTAGAAGCCATAACTTTGCCAAAAGTCATCCGATTTTCAAAATTTTTACATTTCTGTAAAATGTTTTGATCATATTTTCAAATAGCATACAAAATTATTTACATATAGAAACTTTGGGTGAAAGAGAAAGAAATTGCAATGAAATCGTTTTTTAGTACAAAATTGAGGATCTTGTCATCTTTAAAAAGCAGTAACTTTTCTAAAAATCACCCAATTTTCGAAATTTTTGCATTTCTGTGTATGGTATCGAACATAGTTTGAATCTGCATCAAAATTTGATACTTTCTGGTACTTTTTAATTTTTGACTATTTTTGCCCATTTTTGCATACTAATGCATTTGCATAAAAAAAGGATCTCTTCATTAACTTTTAGAAGCCATAACTTTGCCAAAAGTCATCCGATTTTCAAAATTTTTACATTTCTGTAAAAGGTTTTGATCATATTTTCAAATACAATACAAAATTATTTACATATAGAAACTTTGGGTGAAAGAGAAAGAAATTGCAATGAAATCGTTTTTTAGTACAAAATTGAGGATCTTGTCAACTTTAAAAAGCAGTAATTTTTCTAAAAATCACCCAATTTTCGAAATTTTTGCATTTCTGTGTATGGTATCGAACATAGTTTGAATCTGCATCAAAATTTGTTACTTTCTGGTACTTTTTAATTTTTGACTATTTTTGCCCATTTTTGCATACTAATGCATTTGCATAAAAAAGGATCTCTTCATTAACTTTTAGAAGCCATAACTTTGCCAAAAGTCATCCGATTTTCAAAATTTTTACATTTCTGTAAAAGGTTTTGATCATATTTTCAAATAGCATACAAAATTATTTACATATAAAAACTTTGGGTGAAAGAGAAAGAAATTGCAATGAAATCGTTTTTTAGTACAAAATTGACGATCTTGTCAACTTTAAAAAGCAGTAACTTTTCTAAAAATCACCCAATTTTCGAAATTTTTGCATTTCTATGTATGGTATCGAACATAGTTTGAATCTGCATCAAAATTTGTTACTTTCTGGTACTTTTTAATTTTTGACTATTTTTGCCCATTTTTGCATACTAATGCATTTGCATAAAAAAAGGATCTCTTCATTAACTTTTAGAAGCCATAACTTTGCCAAAAGTCATCCGATTTTCAAAATTTTTACATTTCTGTAAAAGGTTTTGATCATATTTTCAAATACAATACAAAATTATTTACATATAGAAACTTTGGGTGAAAGAGAAAGAAATTGCAATGAAATCGTTTTTTAGTACAAAATTGAGGATCTTGTCATCTTTAAAAAGCAGTAACTTTTCTAAAAATCACCCAATTTTCGAAATTTTTGCATTTCTGTGTATGGTATCGAACATAGTTTGAATCTGCATCAAAATTTGTTACTTTCTGGTACTTTTTAATTTTTGACTATTTTTGCCCATTTTTGCATACTAATGCATTTGCATAAAAAAAGGATCTCTTCATTAACTTTTAGAAGCCATAACTTTGCCAAAAGTCATCCGATTTTCAAAATTTTTACATTTCTGTAAAAGGTTTTGATCATATTTTCAAATAGCATACAAAATTATTTACATATAGAAACTTTGGGTGAAAGAGAAAGAAATTGCAATGAAATCGTTTTTTAGTACAAAATTGAGGATCTTGTCAACTTTAAAAAGCAGTAACTTTTCTAAAAATCACCCAATTTTCGAAATTTTTGCATTTCTGTGTATGGTATCGAACATAGTTTGAATCTGCATCAAAATTTGTTACTTTCTGGTACTTTTTAATTTTTGACTATTTTTGCATACCCCTTGACAAAAGTCAAAATATGTGAAAGTTTTGAAATCTGAATTTTTTGTGCCCAATCGACTTCTGGTACCAAAATAAGTACAAAAACTTTACTTCACTTTATTTAGTGCATTATTTTAGAAAATACGGCGAAAAAACTGAAAAATGGTCGAAAAACGCTTTATTTATTTCTTGTTAAAAAAAGGATCTCTTCATTAACTTTTAGAAGCCATAACTTTGCCAAAAGTCATCCGATTTTCAAAATTTTTACATTTCTGTAAAAGGTTTTGATCATATTTTCAAATAGCATACAAAATTATTTACATATAGAAACTTTGGGTGAAAGAGAAAGAAATTGGAGTGATATCGATTTTTAGTACAAAATTGACAATATTGTTAACTTTGAAAGCAGCAACTTTGCTAAAAATCACCCAATTTTCAAAATTTTTGCATTTCTGTGTATGGTATCGAAGATAGTTTGAATCTGCATCAAAATTTGTTACTTTCTGGTACTTTTTAATTTTTGACTATTTTTGCCCATTTTTGCATACTAATGCATTTGCATAAAAAAAGGATCTCTTCATTAACTTTTAGAAGCCATAACTTTGCCAAAAGACATCCGCTTTTCAAAATTTTTACATTTCTGTGAAAGGTTTTGATCATATTTTCAAGAAGCATACAAAATTATTTACATATAGAAACTTTGGGTGAAAGAGAAAGAAATTGCAATGAAATCGTTTTTTAGTACAAAATTGACGATCTTGTCAACTTTAAAAAGCAGTAACTTTTCTAAAAATCACCCAATTTTCGAAATTTTTGCTTTTTTATGTATGGTATCGAACATAGTTTGAATCTGCATCAAAATTTGTTACTTTCTGGTACTTTTTAATTTTTGACTATTTTTGCCCATTTTTGCATACTAATGCATTTGCATAAAAAAGGATCTCTTCATTAACTTTTAGAAGCCATAACTTTGCCAAAAGTCATCCGATTTTCAAAATTTTTACATTTCTGTAAAATGTTTTGATCATATTTTCAAATAGCATACAAAATTATTTACATATAGAAACTTTGGGTGAAAGAGAAAGAAATTGCAATGAAATCGTTTTTTAGTACAAAATTGACGATCTTGTCAACTTTAAAAAGCAGTAACTTTTCTAAAAATCACCCAATTTTCGAAATTTTCGCATTTCTCTGTATGGTATCGAACATAGTTTGAATCTGCATCAAAATTTGTTACTTTCTGGTACTTTTGAATTTTTGACTATTTTTGCCCATTTTTGCATACTAATGCATTTGCATAAAAAAGGATCTCTTCATTAACTTTTAGAAGCCATAACTTTGCCAAAAGTCATCCGATTTTCAAAATTTTTACATTTCTGTAAAAGGTTTTGATCATATTTTCAAATAGCATACAAAATTATTTAGATATAGAAACTTTGGGTGAAAGAGAAAGAAATTTCAATGAAATCGTTTTTTAGTACAAAATTGAGGATCTTGTCATCTTTAAAAAGCAGTAACTTTTCTAAAAATCACCCAATTTTCGAAATTTTTGCATTTCTGTGTATGGTATCGAACATAGTTTGAATCTGCATCAAAATTTGTTACTTTCTGGTACTTTTTAATTTTTGACTATTTTTGCCCATTTTTGCATACTAATGCAGTTGCATAAAAAAAGGATCTCTTCATTAACTTTTAGAAGCCATAACTTTGCCAAAAGTCATCCGATTTTCAAAATTTTTACATTTCTGTAAAAGGTTTTGATCATATTTTCAAATAGCATACAAAATTATTTACATATAGAAACTTTGGGTGAAAGAGAAAGAAATTGCAATGAAATCGTTTTTTAGTACAAAATTGAGGATCTTGTCATCTTTAAAAAGCAGTAACTTTTCTAAAAATCACCCAATTTTCGAAATTTTTGCATTTCTGTGTATGGTATCGAACATAGTTTGAATCTGCATCAAAATTTGTTACTTTCTGGTACTTTTTAATTTTTGACTATTTTTGCCCATTTTTGCATACTAATGCATTTGCATAAAAAGGATCTCTTCATTAACTTTTAGAAGCCATAACTTTGCCAAAAGTCATCCGATTTTCAAAATTTTTACATATCTGTAAAAGGTTTTGATCATATTTTCAAATAGCATACAAAATTATTTACATATAGAAACTTTGGGTGAAAGAGAAAGAAATTGCAATGAAATCCTCTTTTAGTACAAAATTGACGATCTTGTCAACTTTAAAAAGCAGTAACTTTTCTAAAAATCACCCAATTTTCGAAATTTTTTCATTTCTGTGTATGGTATCGAACATAGTTTGAATCTGCATCAAAATTTGTTACTTTCTGGTACTTTTTAATTTTTGACTATTTTTGCCCATTTTTGCATACTAATGCATTTGCATAAAAAGGATCTCTTCATTAACTTTTAGAAGCCATAACTTTGCCAAAAAGTCAACCGATTTTCAAAATTTTTACATTTCTGTAAAAGGTTTTGATCATATTTTCAAATAGCATACAAAATTATTTACATATAGAAACTTTGGGTGAAAGAGAAAGAAATTGCAATGAAATCGTTTTTTAGTACAAAATTGACGATCTTGTCAACTTTAAAAAGCAGTAACTTTTCTAAAAATCACCCAATTTTCGAAATTTTTGCTTTTTTATGTATGGTATCGAACATAGTTTGAATCTGCATCAAAATTTGTTACTTTCTGGTACTTTTTAATGTTTGACTATTTTTGCCCATTTTTGCATACTAATGCATTTGCATAAAAAAAGGATCTCTTCATTAACTTTTAGAAGCCATAACTTTGCCAAAAGTCATCCGATTTTCAAAATTTTTACATTTCTGTAAAAGGTTTTGATCATATTTTCAAATAGCATACAAAATTATTTACATATATAAACTTTGGGTGGAAGAGAAAGAAATTGCAATGAAATCGTTTTTTAGTACAAAATTGACGATCTTGTCAACTTTAAAAAGCAGTAACTTTTCTAAAAATCCCCCAATTTTCGAAATTTTTGCATTTCTGTGTATGGTATCGAACATAGTTTGAATCTGCATCAAAATTTGTTACTTTCTGGTACTTTTTAATTTTTGACTATTTTTGCCCATTTTTGCATACTAATGCATTTGCATAAAAAAGGATCTCTTCATTAACTTTTAGAAGCCATAACTTTGCCAAAAGTCAACCGATTTTCAAAATTTTTACATTTCTGTAAAAGGTTTTGATCATATTTTCAAATAGCATACAAAATTATTTACATATAGAAACTTTGGGTGAAAGAGAAAGAAATTGCAATGAAATCGTTTTTTAGTACAAAATTGACGATCTTGTCAACTTTAAAAAGCAGTAACTTTTCTAAAAATCACCCAATTTTCGAAATTTTTGCTTTTTTATGTATGGTATCGAACATAGTTTGAATCTGCATCAAAATTTGTTACTTTCTGGTACTTTTTAATGTTTGACTATTTTTGCCCATTTTTGCATACTAATGCATTTGCATAAAAAAAGGATCTCTTCATTAACTTTTAGAAGCCATAACTTTGCCAAAAGTCATCCGATTTTCAAAATTTTTACATTTCTGTAAAAGGTTTTGGTCATTTTTTCAAATAGCATACAAAATTATTTACATATATAAACTTTGGGTGGAAGAGAAAGAAATTGCAATGAAATCGTTTTTTAGTACAAAATTGACGATCTTGTCAACTTTAAAAAGCAGTAACTTTTCTAAAAATCACCCAATTTTCGAAATTTTTGCATTTCTGTGTATGGTATCGAACATAGTTTGAATCTGCATCAAAATTTGTTACTTTCTGGTACTTTTTAATTTTTGACTATTTTTGCGCATTTTTGCATACTAACCTCTTGACAAAAAAGTCAAAAAATGTGAAAGTTTCGAAATCTGAATTTTTTGTGCCCAATCGATTTCTGGTACCAAAATAAGTACAAAAAACTTTACTTCACTTTATTTAGTGCATTGTTTTAGAAATTATGGCGAAAAAACTGAAAAATGGTCGAAAAACGCTTTATTTAATTTTTGTTTAAAAAAGGATCCCTTCATTAACTTTTAGAAGCCATAACTTTGCCAAAAGTCATCCGATTTTCAAAATTTTTACATTTCTGTAAAAGGTTTTGATCATATTTTCAAATACAATACAAAATTATTTACATATATAAACTTTGGGTGAAAGAGAAAGAAATTGCAATGAAATCGTTTTTTAGTACAAAATTGAGGATCTTGTCATCTTTAAAAAGCAGTAATTTTTCTAAAAATCACCCAATTTTCGAAATTTTTGCATTTCTGTGTATGGTATCGAACATAGTTTGAATCTGCATCAAAATTTGTTACTTTCTGGTACTTTTTAATTTTTGACTATTTTTGCCCATTTTTGCATACTAATGCATTTGCATAAAAAAAGGATCTCTTCATTAACTTTTAGAAGCCATAACTTTGCCAAAAGTCATCCGATTTTCAAAATTTTTACATATCTGTAAAAGGTTTTGATCATATTTTCAAATAGCATACAAAATTATTTACATATAGAAACTTTGGGTGAAAGAGAAAGAAATTGCAATGAAATCCTTTTTTAGTACAAAATTGACGATCTTATCAACTTTAAAAAGCAGTAACTTTTCTAAAAATCACCCAATTTTCGAAATTTTTGCTTTTTTAAGTATGGTATCGAACATAGTTTG
Source organism: Drosophila quadrilineata (assembly GCA_018150725.1). Lineage (NCBI taxonomy): Eukaryota > Metazoa > Arthropoda > Insecta > Diptera > Drosophilidae > Drosophila > Drosophila quadrilineata. The sequence continues at coordinate 6,666,616 of JAECWN010000407.1, forward strand.
AATCTGCATCAAAATTTGTTACTTTCTGGTACTTTTTAATTTTTGACTATTTTTGCCCATTTTTGCATACTAATGCATTTGCATAAAAAAAGGATCTCTTCATTAACTTTTAGAAGCCATAACTTTGCCAAAAGTCATCCGCTTTTCAAAATTTTTACATTTCTGTGAAAGGTTTTGATCATATTTTTAAGAAGCATACAAAATTATTTACATATATAAACTTTGGGTGAAAGAGAAAGAAATTGCAATGAAATCGTTTTTTAGTACAAAATTGAGGAACTTGTCATCTTTAAAAAGCAGTAACTTTTCTAAAAATCACCCAATTTTCGAAATTTTTGCATTTCTGTGTATGGTATCGAACATAGTTTGAATCTGCATCAAAATTTGTTACTTTCTGGTACTTTTTAATTTTTGCGCATTTTTGCATACTAACCTCTTGACAAAAAAGTCAAAAAATGTGAAAGTTTCGAAATCTGAATTTTTTGTGCCCAATCGATTTCTGGTACCAAAATAAGTACAAAAACTTTACTTCACTTTATTTAGTGCATTATTTTAGAAAATATGGCGAAAAAACTGAAAAATAGTCGAAAAACGCTTTATTTATTTCTTGTTAAAAAAAGGATCTCTTCATTAACTTTAAGAAGCCATAACTTTGCCAAAAGTCATCCGATTTTCAAAATTTTTACATTTCTGTAAAAGGTTTTGATCATATTTTCAAATAGCATACAAAATTATTTACATATAAAAACTTTGGGTAAAAGAGAAAGAAATTGCAATGAAATCGTTTTTTAGTACAAAATTGAGGAACTTGTCATCTTTAAAAAGCAGTAACTTTTCTAAAAATCACCCAATTTTCGAAATTTTTGCATTTCTGTGTATGGTATCGAACATAGTTTGAATCTGCATCAAAATTTGTTACTTTCTGGTACTTTTTAATTTTTGACTATATTTGCCCATTTTTGCATACTAACCCCTTGACAAAAAGTCAAAAAATGTGAAAGTTTCGAAATCTGAATTTTTTGTGCCCAATCGATTTCTGGTACCAAAATAAGTACAAAAAACTTTACTTCACTTTATTTAGTGCATTGTTTTAGAAATTATGGCGAAAAAACTGATAAATGGTCGAAAAACGCTTTATTTAATTTTTGTTTAAAAAAGGATCTCTTCATTAACTTTTAGAAGCCATAACTTTGCCAAAAGACATCCGATTTTTACATTTCTGTAAAGGGTTTTGATCATATTTTCAAATAGCATACAAAATTATTTACATATAGAAACTTTGGGTGAAAGAGAAAGAAATTGCAATGAAATCGTTTTTTAGTACAAAATTGACGATCTTGTCAACTTTAAAAAGCAGTAACTTTTCTAAAAATCACCCAATTTTCGAAATTTTCGCATTTCTCTGTATGGTATCGAACATAGTTTGAATCTGCATCAAAATTTGTTACTTTCTGGTACTTTTTAATTTTTGACTATTTTTGCCCATTTTTGCATACTAATGCATTTGCATAAAAAAGGATCTCTTCATTAACTTTTAGAAGCCATAACTTTGCCAAAAGTCAACCGATTTTCAAAATTTTTACATTTCTGTAAAAGGTTTTGATCATATTTTCAAATAGCATACAAAATTATTTACATATAGAAACTTTGGGTGAAAGAGAAAGAAATTGCAATGAAATCGTTTTTTAGTACAAAATTGACGATCTTGTCAACTTTAAAAAGCAGTAACTTTTCTAAAAATCACCCAATTTTCGAAATTTTTGCATTTCTGTGTATGGTATCGAACATAGTTTAATCTGCATTAAAATTTTTACTTTTTGGCATTTTTTAATTTTAAACCATTTTTGCATACAAATCCCTTGATAAAAAGTCAAAAAATGTGAGAGTTTTTAAATCGAATTTTTTGGTGTGCAATCGATATCTGGCATCAAAATAGACTTAAAATTTGTTACCGTACTGTATATGGAGTAATAATTTTGAAAATTTGCTCAAAAACGTGAAATTTTTTGTCAAAATACGCATATTAAATTTAATTTTTGCATATGCGACCCTTTTCAAATTTTTTCTTACGAATTATTCGTATTTAATAGATTTCTGGCAACAAAATAGACATGCAATTGTTAGTACTCTTTTTTTACTTTTGTTTTTGTTGATTTTTTTGGGCAGTGTAGTTAATGTGTCACAAAGTTGATTGCAGTTTCATTAGCCATAATACGCATGAGCTAGAATATAAAATGCACACTTGGCACTCTCAATTTGGCACTTTGACCTAAATATAGCCTGGCTTGGCTGTGGCTCCGTCGCCAGCTCCGGCTCCGTCTCTGGCTCCGGGTCCGTCTACGTCTTCATCGTAAAATTGAATGCAGGTGCAAGCTGCCTCAATTAGCGTTGTTTACAAGCTCACAGATTTATATTGTTATGGACATACACGTTATGTTTGTTTATTTTTTTTTATATTTTTATGAACTCTGCCCAATTTGGAGGGCTATGGCCTTGGTGAGAGTATAACGCTGTCGGCTTAGCAGCCTGTGTGTCATCTCTCATTTTGCGACTGACAAAAATTAATGCATAAAACTTGAACGCAGAAAAAAAAGTCAAATAAAATATATAAAAATCTGTCGCTTTGCATTTTTGTGTTTTGTAACTGGTAAATGAGCTTCGACTGATGCTGCTGCTGCTGCTGCTGCTATTATTATTGTTTTTTATATGTATGTATATAATTTTTTTTAAATATTTTTATATAGTGGGGTGGCCTTGGCATTCAAGCGCCCAAATATGGTGAGGTGAGTTTCGTTTGAGAAAATCCAAAAATAAATACTTGCTTTCGAAAATTGACAAATGAAATGCATGCTGAGGCAATCACAGCAATATCACAGCAAATAATGTATGTAATTGTAATTACTGACCGATCGCAGACTCTATACACACATATATCTTAAATAGTATATGGCCTTTGAGTTTGAGTTTAGCACTTGGCATTGTCAAGTGTGTATTTGTGTGTATTTTGTGGGCGTTGCGTATACGCCGCGTGGGCGTCGCTGACTTTGATGCCCGAGTACGACTATGACGCATGTAATACATGCCGCGAGTGTTGGCTCCCGTTGACCATTTAAGGTGAAGCCAAGCTCACGGAAGAAAACCAAGTGGCAGCAGCTGTTGGAGCGTTGCAATTGGCATGCTTCCCAGGCCCTGCTTGACAAATGCCCGATCTACAATATATATGTATAGATATGTATATATCCACCGACCCATTGACTGTATTGTCACGCTTAATGCTTCACTGATCCACTGAAAATCGAACAACAAATTCTTATGTAAACGTGTAAACACTGCTCACCTGCATGCCCGTTTCACGTAGATGCTCGTTGACCCAATTGCGAAAGGTGTTCGCCTGGATCTCGACCCATAGATCCTCGTTGCCCCGTATATTCATGCCCTTGGCGGCGGTGCCTTCGGGGCTGCGTGCAACGAGGCCGGCATGTGTGATCTTTTGGGTTTCGGTGGTGCCGTCCGTGTTGTGCTTCAGCAGACCCGCATGCGTCACCTTCGCGCCCTTGATGTCTTTCACGTCCATGGTGATGGTGGCGCCTCTCCTTCTCTTCACGCCACTCCGCCTTCACTTCACCTCACCTCACTTCACTACACTTTTCACTTTTCACTTTTGCTCGACTTTTGCTTAGTTACTATGCAACTTTGGCCAGCAATTTCATTGTTTCATTGTTGCAATTCGTTGTTCACTTGTTATTGATTCTAGTATCTAGTATTTGAGAGGGAGAGTTACAAAATTCAATCAGAAATTGATTAATTGGGAAACAAAAAAACGAGCTTCGCACGCGATCATTGCCTGAATTCAACTGAATTGAGTCGAGTCGAGTTGAGTTGAGAGTGGAGTAGCCAAGTCAGATCAGGCACTTTGTTAGCCACACTTGCTCTGGGCCAAAACAAACAGTTGCGAGTGGCGAGTGCTAAAACAATGACGTCATCAGCAGCACTTTAAGCTTTAAAGCTCGTTTCACAACAACAACAACAACAGCAACGCGCAAAAAAATGTGGGCACATGAATCCGAAAACAACAACAAAATAAGAAAAAAAAAAAACGATTCCGAATCCGAATCTCTGAAACTGAAACTGGTTTCCAGTTCGTGTACTACGTTCCAAGCCAAAAACCGAACGCCAGCCAAAAGGTAAATTGAAAAAACAGACGCTGACAATAAAAATAATGTAAGAAAAAACAAAAAAAAAATGCTACAAAAATACAAAAAAAATAAACAAAATAATATAAGAAAAATTCACTTAGTTTGGAATTTCGCCGCAAAAACAACAAACTATTGCGGTGGGCAGATTATATATGTAGCATATGGAAAAAAGTGACTTATGTGTATGTGTGTGTTTAAGTGTGTGTGTGTGTGTGATTTGTTGTTAGAGCAGCGTAGGAAACTGTAAGTCTTTCACAACAAGCATGAGCGACTTTTTTAGAAGGCCGTCAAGGTTTCTGCTTACAACCCATAGAGACAATTGTTTGGCTAACTGTCGTCTTGGCCGCCTCAACAGCGTCTCCGACTCGGTCTCTTTCTCTGCATTATTCTCTGTCTTTTTCTATTTCTCTGTCTCTTTCTCTATCTCTATCTCTGTCTCTGTCTCTATCTCTGTTTGTGGCTGCCCGCTGGGTGGGTGTCGCTCAAAATGTGGGAAGCTTGTCACAAAAACACACACACTTAGTTAGTTAGTTAAACAATTGCATTGTTTGTATAAATTTCACTTACTTTTACCACTGGAATTTTGCGTCTTTGGCATGTTTTGATTATGGCCAATATCGAATGGCACTTGCAAAACACGCTAATTGGCATCTGCAACGGCTTGAGAAGTCGCTCAACAATTTCTGTCTGTCGGACTTTTGGCCAAAATAAAACAACATTGCGGTTAGTTAGTGGTGTCTACACACTTCACCCATAGAGTGTGATAGAAAGAGACAGTGATAGAGAGAGATAGAGAGAGAAGAGGCCACACACAACACAACATTTGCATTTTGGCACAAGACAACGAGGCGTCAGTTTCAAACAGCTTCAAACAGGCCTTAATTATCGGAAATCCGTTTAAGTTAAGACCACAAAACCAGAACGTTGCCTCCATCCATAAAACACACACTCTTTCAGCTATATTCAATAATATATCACATTTCATAAAACCAAAAAATTGAAACGAAAAAAAAAAATGAATATCAATTTTTTGTGCTGCATATTGAGCAACACTTTGCTTAACGTGTTTACTTAGTTATTTATACATATTTGTGTTGTTTTTATTTGTATGATGATGATGATGATGCTGATGATGATGATGATGATGATGATGATGATGACATCAGGCATCTCTTATAGCAACGCGACAAGTTGTGATTGAAAAACAAGTGAGCATGCTTCAAACTGACAGCTAATTGCTGACGAAGCCACTAAATGCGCTGTCGACATCAGAGAAAGAAAAGTACAGACAAAATTTAACAAAAAAACATATAGAAAAAAAGTAGAGTGTCTCCAGTCAATATAGATACAAAGATCACGTATTATATAGACTTATGAACAGGGCAACTAATTTTTGTTTAAAGTCTTTGAGTTCCAATTGGCACTTTAGTTAACTAGATAAAGTTGTAAAAAGAATTATACATAAAATTTTGAAAAACTTGAGCTCTTTAATAGACTATAAAATTTCTATAAAAAAATATAAAAAGACATGTTATGTTAACTTTAAAATAAAACTTTTTAGAAATATTTATTGAAAGTATTATAAAAAATTAATTAGAATAAAATTTTTGGTTTTCTAGAAAAAGATGCAAAAAATTGTACAAAATTTTTTTTGGAAATATTCCGGTTTTTCGAATATATCAAAGGTTATTTTCAAAATATAAGAAAGTTTTTAGTCTTTAGTTTAACAAGATAGATATATGTATATATTGAAAATATTTAAAAAAAAATATGTGAAAAAATATTGATTCTTTGGCCAAATCTAATAATATGAAAATTTCAGGTTACTTTGAGAGCAATCGATATTTAAGATATAAAGTTATATTGAAAATTAAGAAAAATACCAAAAAAAAAAAATTAAAGAACTTTAAAGAACTTGAGCTAGAGTAAAGATCAAGCAGATAAACATATGAATTTCCACCCACATTTATTTTGAAGAGCGCATGAAAAAAAATATATAAAAATATGTAGAGCATGTCATAGTTTGAAACAACTTCTGCCCCTGCCAAACCATAAATAAATTTTTGACATTTATGAAAATTATGCAAAAATTCAACAAAGAAAAAAAAAACATAAACAAAAACGAAATTAATGGCTGCTAAAATGCTAGAAATGCTGAGAATTCTATGCAAATGTGCGATTCGAAAATGATATCTCTATGTAGAAATATACCCATATGTATATATATATATAGATATCACCTACATATTATACGAATTTGGTGTTTGCAGACATGCCATAGAAAGCAGGTTGTATTCCCAAACTCTATAGCATATATATGGCATTTCAAACGTTTCCTTATTACAGGGTATAAATTGTTAGTCTGTCAGTGTGACAAAAAAGCAAGTGGACTATGGCGTTGTTCACAAATGCATAAATTATATTATTATATTAAGACGGCAAATAGTTGGCATAGCTAAAAACATATTATATGATGTCGATAAGGTCGACAGGGGCACTCGGCATAAAAAATGAGATGAAATTGAAATTGAAACTGAAGCCGGAGAGATCATTGTTGATCATGGCTGATTACTAGTTGATGTCATATTAGTCTATATAGTATATATAGTCGACTGCAATTGGCATTGGCAATGAGTCGAGAGAGCGTAATTAGTTGTTGTTAATGTTGTTAATGAGCACGCGTTCTAAATCGCGTCATTAACTGGAACACGAAAAAAGGCAAAAAAAAAAAATTTTTTTTTGAAATCTAAAAAAAAAGAAAATAAACAAGGCAAGGCGCGATTTGGCAAGGTCATGGGAATGGGTACGAGCAACAAACAAATGGATTCAACTTTAACTTAAAAAGTTCAACTACAACAACTTCAACTACAACTTCAACTACAACTACAACAAGTTGAGTTGAGTTGAGTTGACGGGGTTTGCACAGTTGGTCAAGAGTGCAAACACGGCCAATGGAAAGTGTTTAGCCAGTTGTTGCCTCATTTGTTCATTGTTGTTGTTGTTGTTGTTGTTGTTGCTGCTTTTTGTTAACATCTTTAACGTGACTCAGTTGCAACTTGTTGTGTTTAGTTTGAAATGCAAACATTACAAATTCGTTGCCACGCCCAGTTTCAATTTCAATTTCAATTTCAATTTGAATTTGAATTTAGGGCCATGCCTATGATATTACGCAATCGCAGCGCATAGTTTTCTATTTAGTTACTACACAAAAAACTAAAAAAAAAAATAAATAAAAAATAAAATAAAAAAAAGGCTACAACTAAATCTGGTCAGAGCATTGGCCCGGCATTGCCCGTGTGTGGGAGTTTTTGTTGCCATTTTTACACAAAAACATATCATTTCGTTTCGTTTTTTTAGTACTTCGATTTTCGATTCTGATTCTGATTTGCTGTCCGAAAATTCGCCTTGTCTCGTATACACACCCACACACACACACTTGACGGAGTGTGTGTGTGTGTGTGTGCCACCCACATACGATACGATATTCGATCTTATATGTATATCGTCTTGAACAACGCCTCTGTTCTAAATGTGGGCGAGAATATTTCAAGTTTGTTGATTATTTCAACTTGTTGGATTTGACTTTATTTTCTTTTTGAGTGCTGTTGTGCTGAATTGTGAATGAGTTTTCTGTTTTATGAATCGAGAACTTGGCTCGAAAATCATAAAAACAGCTGTAAGCTTACTTTTTTTCAACATAATTAAACTATCGATGCTCAAATTTGGCTAGGAACTTGACAGCTTCACTTATCATATAAGTTGCTAAAATTGGACGCTTTTTAAGTTCATTCATGGTTTTTGAATATTCAAATAGACAGAGGGAATATTTTGCATGTGAATTTTTTTTTTAAAAATGACGAGCTATGGAAGGAGTTTTAGAAATAGAAATAATAGAAATATTTAAAAAATATATGATATAAATTCAGCGAATTTAATTAATAAATTAATATTTTTTATATTTAATTTAAATTTATTGTCATGTATTTTACATTCAATTTTTTCTATATTTTTTTAAATTTATTCTCTATATTTATTCTGTTTTTAAAATAATTGAATCGTTTTTATACTTTCTTTTTAATATAGTATGATATATAATAATAAATTGAAAATTGAATAATGTTCAAGTTAAAAAAATTAAAGAAATTTGAAAAACTTGAAAAATATTTGAATTACTCAAAATTTATGGATAAAATAAAATTCTATAAAATGCTAAAAAAAAACGCATTCAGCTGTTGTACAAATTGGTATCTTAAATATCTTTTTCAAGCTGAACTTCCTCTTTATAAAGTTCTTGGACTTCAATATCTTATTGATTTAAGGTAACAAAATTTGGCTCATAGCTGCCTAGTTAACTTAAGGAGAATCAACATTTAGCATAAAAACGATATATAGACTAATCTATAGCTATAAATAACTCTAATATTTAATGTCATTTAGTCTGACCCTCATAAATAACTCATAAAAAAGCAATTGTTCGATTTGTTGTCGGCTTCGACAAAAGTATTTATTAATACTATGCACATTTGGTTAACAATGATTTAATTGCACTGCGCTAACTACCTGATATACCATATCCGCTATATATCAACTATATATATATGTATATATATTTATCTATAGCTGTTATTTAACTATGAGTCGGACACGCCTTGAATTGGCAACTTAACTGGCAGTTCATTAACAACGCATTTCCTATGAATTGTTTGCGCACAGTAACAACAAAAAAATGTCTAAGCATTTATTTTTGGCACCATTCATTACACACACACTCTCTCACACACACACACACACACACACATATATATGTAGTCGTCTTCAAGTTTGTGTCTTCAGTCATTCGTTTAGTGCCGTTAGACGTCACCAGGCCGCAACGTGTGTTCTATTATTATTATTTTTTTGTGTTTTTTTTTACTTTTTTTATAGTCATTTTTCTCTGAAGACTTCTTTAAAATTGTTCTAATAGTTTTTTTTTTTTTTTTTTTTGGGGGATTTTTAATTTTTGCTCATTACATTCCACCCTCAAGTTTTGGGCTCATAAACATAATAAACTAAACGCTATTATGGCCAATTACCATTGGGCCAAGTGCAGCTGCCAACTAGAAACAGAAAACAACAATAACAGCAACTAAAAACTAGAAACGGCACTAAAAACTCGTAACTCTTGACTAAAATTCCGTTTCAATTGAGAAACCAGATTCCAAAAAAAAAAAAAAAAATAAATAAAAAAATAAAAAAATATTCGAAGACAGACGAAACGAAAACCGAAAGTCATAGTGAAGCAGCGGCGTCGCAGGGGAACAAACAACGGATTACGTAATGGGTTAACAGGCAAACAACAACAACAACAACAACAGTAAACAAATAAAAAACAAAAATGCAAAATACGTTTGAAAATATTTCTACTGTGTGTTAGAGAGACAACGCCCCAGACCCCCCTCCGTGCCACCCCCTCTTAGCTTCGATTTTCATTATGATTGTTAGCCAAGTTGTGTTGACTTGAGTTGAGTTGAGAAGACAAGTTAAGTTCGATAGTGGTGTGTGTTATTCACACGACACGAAGTTCACGTATCGGATGAGTATATAGACAGACATCTTTGCTAGATATATAATTTTATATGCCATATATAATATCTGTGTCTTTTGGTTTAATTTGCGGTTAGAAATTGGCACAACACGCAAAAGGCGCACGAAACTCTGGGTCTGTTAAGCCTGCCGCGTGTAGCAATTGACTTGACTATATACACACATACACACACACAAATATATGTATATATATATATACACACATATACACTATTTTAAACACACACACTCACACAGACGTGTCTTAGCCATGTTTTAACGTTAGGCGCGCTTTGGCTTCAAGAAGAATTCTATATGTTGTGAATCGGCTTAGATATGCTCTAAGTATGTACATAAACATATAATATTAACATAAACTTTTATTATATATAAATTTAGCTATTCTATATAAAAAAAAATATTTTTTTTTAAATTTTTCTCTTCCATTTTGAACACATTTTGCGCTGTATTTGTCAAGTTCTGAAGCGACTTAGATATGCCTTAAGTATGTACACACATATATGTACATATAATATGAAATTATAATTTTTTTATATAAAATTTGGTATTTTATATAAAAAATATTTTTTTTTTTAATTTTTTCTCTCCTATTTTGAACACATTTTGCGCTGCATTTGTCAAGTTGTGAAGCGGCTTGTTTCTGATGTGCTTATTGCTTATTATTTATTATTGTATAATATTATATTTTTATTATTGTACAAAAACAAACAGTTTTCATATACGAAAATATTTTATTTATATACAAAAATTTGTTTATATTGTTGCAAATTTTTATAAATATTTTTTTTATTTTTCTGAATATCATTTCTCGTTGTGTTTAGCACTTGTTGTCGTTTGCTGCTTACACTATGTTTTCGTTTTCGTTTTCGATTTATATTTATATTTGTTTCTGTTTTTTATTTTTTTTATGGGGAATAAGCAGGTGGAGTTCGGGTTGGTTGCAGTTTTGCAGTTGCCCTTTGTATTCTACTCAGTTTATTGTTGTTCTTTTTTTTATATTTATTTATTTTTGTACTTTTTTGTTGTAATTCAGACGTTCGTATGTTAGCGGCTTTAGAAACACGTCCAACGCGCACGAGTTGCACACAACGACTAAATATCTATTTAAAGCCAAGTTTCGGTTTCGAGCAACAAAAACAAAACAAAAAGAAATAATAAAAAATACTCACGCTTCCAGTCAGCAGCAATAGCAGCAACAGCGAGCTTTTGGCCGTAACTGGAATTGGCTAAAAACAACGACGTCATCAACGTCGATCATCATCATCATCATCATCATCTTGGTAGTTGTGTTGATGATCATTATCACTTGTGTATTCATTGCGATCTTGCGGCTTGTTTTGCTTGCCTGTTTTCGTTGCGCTTTTGTTTTGGGCTCTCAATTCTTTGGCCATTTAAGAGACAGATAGACTAACTCTCTCTCTCTCTGTCTCTCTCTCTGATTTGTAGTTAACAGAGTTGTTAGTGGAGTTAGTGGCGTTTCCGTTTATGAAACGCATTTTGAGAGTTTCATTCTTGTTGCGATCGATGTTGCTTAATTGCCGATGAGTCTGTGGTTTTTCCTCTCCTCATTTCATAATAATTGAACAATTTTCTCGGCTTGCGGCTTATTTCAAATACAATTTATTGATTATAAAATGCAGCTGCCTCAACCCCCCTGCCCCACCCTTCATACTTACCTGCCACTTGTGGCACTTAAGCAAGAACAAAGCATTTTGTTTCATATCTCCAGAATTCATTTTCTTTGATTTTATTTGTATCTGTTTTTTTTTTTCTATTTTACTTTTAGTGTTTTGTGTGCTTTTTTCATCAATTTGTTTTTTGTTACCCTTTGTTTGCGTTGAAGTATTTTCGTATTTTAGTATTATTTGTTGTTGTCGTTTTTAGCTGTTTTATGGCTAGACATTTTTTGGCTTGTATTTAGACTTCAGAGTTACTAGCAAAAAACACACACGGCTTTTAAAATGCTCTCATTTATGAACTGAACACGAGCTTATGATCTTAAGTGGTACCTGGGTACAGTTTTCTCTCATATCAACTATATAGATATATACATATGTATATACTAAATATGAGTCTGTTATATGCATATAGATTCCATTTTATATATTTCTGTATATATTTATCTTAAAAAATGCCATTAATTTCATACATATTTTTAGTTTTTCATTGAGATTTGTTTTTGGTTTTTAGTTAATGAAGTCATGCTGAATTTTTATTTAAATTTATTGTATAATCTTATAAATTAATTCATTAATTTATAGTCACAAAATAAAGCTATAAATGTTGTTGGATTTTCTAACTCTTCTCAATCAATTTAAATAAATTATTTATTATTTCTTTTTTAACATTTCTGCACTTTCAATCGGCTTCAACTTCAACTTGGAATTCATATCTCAAACAATTTGTTCTACAATTAGCAACAACACAACCAAATCGATGTAGTTTCCTCTTCTTCTTCTTCTTCGACTTTGCTTCTTCTTCTTTAGTTAACAAATTCGTTAAACATAACGCAAAAAGAAAAGCCAACAAACATTTTGTAATCAAGTTAAGATTGAGAGACTGCGAGAGAGATAGATAGATAGAGAAAGAGTATGATTCTCCATTTGATTATGCTAATTTATTAAGCCTGCTAATTACTTGTATTTTCATTATACTTTTATTATTATCAATATTTATAACGTTTCATTTGGTTTGACTAACTAAAAAATGCAAAAAACCCTTAACAACTTTCTATTCTTTCGATCTCTAGTTCCCCATTTGGCTTCAGCTTCAGTTTCAGTTTCAACTCCAACTTTTATTTTCATTTCGTATTTTATTTCGTCTTAGATGAAACCCCATTTTATGTTTATGTTTATTGTAATTAATTTTAATGTAGGCATATTAATGGAAAATTTTTGTTCGTTATATCTTTTTTTTGTTTTCTTTGATTTCCTATTCAATTAAATTTATAATAAATATTTTGGCGAAATATAATTAGGTTATCTTTTTTGATAAAACTAGCATGATAAAGGAATTATCGGAATTATGTATTAAATTTTGTTTAGTATATTTTTTGGTATTTTTTTTTGGTTAGAAATTAAAGCCTGAGATAATTTAAGAGAAAATGCTAACAAAATGCGGCATATTTCAGCATGATGTGAATTAATTTAATTATCTATTAATTTTCAATAAGATTTCATTTCGTTTCGTCTTTTCTACATGGGATTAGATTCTCAATCAATCAATCAATCAATCAGCATACACTTCAGTTTTATAGCTTTTCTTAAGCTGCACATTTAATTAGAAACTGTTGTGTGTATGAGTGTATCTATGTGTGTGTTTGTGTGTGTGTGTGTGAAAGATTTAGTTTTTGGTCTGCTCTGATATACATCTAATTTTGTTGGTAACTAATTAATAGTTAATTATTTATTTATAATAGTATATGCTTTAGTTATAGCTAGAGTTTCTGCCATCGATTTCATTTCATTTTCACTTTCACTTATTTAACTAAATTCATCGGTCTATCGATAGCAGCATCGATCAATCTATCGATCAATCAGTTATGACTGCAGTGCGTTTATTTCTTTTACCCATATTATGGGCTACAATATCATTTTGCATACATAAGTACAGTTCTGCTACAGAACTTATAATCAGCTCAACTAGAGATTGATGTAACTATGTGAGAGTGTTTGTGTCGGTATGTGTGTGTGTATGTGTATATGTATACGTGTGTGTTTGATGTTTTTTTCAGCATCCAACTAACTTACAATACAATTCGATCAATCATTCATTCAATCAATCAATCAATCAATCAATCAATTAATCAATCAATCAACCAATCAATCAATCAATCAACCAATCAATCAATGAATCAATCAATCAACCAATCTATCAATCAATCTGTAGAGAAAGCTGCTTTATATCATACGAAGGTTATAGTCGAAAATTACAATATATTTTTTTACTATATATTGCCTGATTCTGCTTCTTCTTCACTTCTTGATCTTCATAATGTTAAAGTTTTGTGTGTGTTTTTTTCTATATATGCTTTGGCAGTTCTTTTCCCAATAGTATAAATATTTTTGTTTTTTTTTTGTTATGCATAAATTGTTTAAATATTATTTTCAATTTTAAAGTAAATCGTTTCCCATATACACATCTAGTAAATCTTTATATATATTATTTATAGAATTTAGTTTATAATTTTTTTTGTTTTTAATTACATTTAGCAAATATTACAATAGACTAATTATTCAACCCCTTTCGATTTATTTTTATAATATTTTCTTTAATGTTACTTAATTTTAATAAATATTTACAATGCTAGTTACATACAATGCCCGTAATTTGTTGTTAGAATTCATTGTAGAAATTGTTGTTGAGTTTTAAATTGTTTTATTGAAAATAGCGCAGAAACTAATGCTAATGATGCTATCAACTAAAACTGTCTATATATATATATATTTATAATTATATTTAAGTATGCTAGTTGGAAATTTAATTTTTGAGAGATACGAGAGCTCACCATTTAAATTTATAGATTTCTATCATAATTTATATTTTTGATTTTTATTTATGTCGGCATTTATTTTCTTCGATTTTTGTTTAGTTTTTAAAAAGGTTTTTTAAGAGTCTAAATTTATAAGAGATTTTTTGTTTTACTTTCAATTAAAACTATTATATATATATTCTCTATGCACTAAATAAGCTTAGTTGACTATATTAAATTATATTTTAAATTTATTTATTTACATATTTATTGCATTTAGCCAAATTGTTTAAACTTTAAATGCTGGCAGTGCCATTTTAGTTTTCAAGACATGCTCCTCGATAGACGATTGCCATATATCGATTGTCATTTATCGATATATGTGCCATTTCTTGACTTTGACTTTGTTTTTGTTTTTTTTTTTCAGATCTATCTGATCTCTCTTTCTCTCTCTCTCTCTCTCCCACTCTTTCTTTTCCCCTTTCTCTCTTTCTCCCTTTCTCCTCCTCTCTGCCTGTCTTTCTCTGTCTGTTTGTTTGTTTTTTAGTTGTGTTTTGTCTTCCTACAGCGAACAATATTTGGCGCTTGTGGCAGCTGATTGTTGTTGTTGTTGTTGTTGTGTTGTCTGTGTGGCATTGTTGCTGGCGCGTTGGAAGCGCCGCATTATGTGGCCAGTTTGCTGCTGCTGCTGCTGCTGTTGTTGCTCCTCGGTGGCAGCTGCTGCTCCTAGACGCGGTCGGAGTTCGGGTTAGTAAGGCAATTTGGCAATTTTACAACCACATGCACACACACACACACTAACACACACACACACACACACATATATGCATGACAGAGATGGAGCGACATGCCAGGCTGAAAAGGATTTCCTCACACACACACACTTAGAGCAAGTGATAACAGTTTGAGAGAGAGAGAGATAGAGACAGACAGATAGCGAGTGAGTGAGATAGACATAGATATTGCATGTGTGTGTGTGTGTGTGTAGGAGAGTGAGAGAGATGCAAAATGTTTATGAACAGTTTGAACTTCATCACCATAAGCTGCTTCTTCTTCTGCTTTTGGGGTTGATTTTTTGATTTTTTGTTTCTTTTTCTTGGGGTTTCTTTTTTCGGTCTTTTTGTTAGTTGTTTTTTTTTTTGCTTTGTTTTTTTGATGAGACGAGAGGATTCATGAGGAACATGATATGTACACCATACCGATCGGCTGATGCTGATGGGGCAGCACGCTCCCGTGTTATATGATACTTTCGCGATTACGTTCCAATTCCTCGGCCTCGTTATCGGGATCCACACTGGACGTGGACGACACGCCACAGATTTGCATCTCAATCTCGGCCAGACGATTCTCCAGGTCCCATTGCTGCTGTGACAGTTTCGTATTGAGCGCCTGATTCTCCGATTCCACCGTATGCAGACGCTCCCTCAACCTTTTGATCTCATCCTCAAGTGCCTCATGGGAGCCCAGCAGGGGTGTGGTTCCGACGCCAGCGCCATAGCATTCCAGCTGTGAGCTCGAATCGCAAATGTGACCTACAGCGAGAAGAAGGTTACACCGAGGAAACATAGGTTATGGTCAGAATGTGAGACAAAGAGAGAATGTGAGACACACAGAGCGAGAGAGATGGAGAGGTTTAGTTGTCTCACCTGTGTGGCTTGGCTGGGATTGCGGTCGCATTGAGTGATGGGATGTGGCACGACTGCGTGGCCGCTCCTCGGACCCATGTGCACTGGGGCTGGCGGAGCGTGGCGAGTCCGTGCTACGCACCAGATGATCCGCATAGCTGCGTGGACTAAACACACAGACATTTGAGCTGTAGGATTAGCCTGGTTTCAAACCAATGCCCTGCCCCGTTTGGACTCACCTGTAGCCATGTGTCTGTTGCAGCTGCTGCTGCTGCTGTTGTTGCTGTTGTTGTTGCTGCTGCTGCTGCTGTTGTTGCTGTTGTTGCAGCTGATGTTGCTGGAGTTGTTGCTGCAATTGCTGTGGCTGCAGTGGCTGCTGATGCTGCTGGACATGATGCTGCAGCAGAGCAGCTGCTGGTGGCAGCCACATATCCTCGAGCGTGGTGCGGCCACAGCTCTCGACGAGTCCTGGCGTCGACTGGCAGCGACCCATGGCAACTACATTAAAGTATTTGACTGTGTTTTTATAACATCGCAATCACAAAGGAATCGGAATCGGAATCGGAATCGTAAGCGGAATCGGAGGGGGGAACAGAGTAGAAATTCGAGGGGGGCATAGAACGGAAAGGAAAGCACATAAAAAACATAGTAAACAAATCGATTTCGAGTGTTATTCATATTTCGTATTCATATTCATAAGCGACAACTTTAGCAGTTGTTCCAAAAAAAATATAAATCAATTTATGGTTTTTTGGTATTTTTTTTTTGATAAATTTCAAGTGTAGTATAATTCGCTTAGCTGCATCGGCCAGTAGAATGTATTAAATAATATTTTTATAATTATTATTATTTTTTTATTAATATAAAAACAATTATCCAATTGTGCACAATGTATGAAATATTTTAATTATTATTATTTGTTTTATTAATATTATAACAATAATCCAATTAAGGCCAATCAACAGAATTTAAATGACAGGTTCAATGATTATTATCCCACATAAAGTATCCTTATCTTTCAATTAATTTCTTATAAATATTTTAAAATCTTTTATTAAGAGAATTAATTCTTCTATAATTAAATTTTAATATGTATATATAATAATATAAAATAAAATTAAATGGAATGTATATATTTTTTAATAATGATAGCTGCTTTTTGAAGATAGCAAGTGACTTGAGGCAGCTAAGCGAAGTATACTGCATTTTTTTGTTGAGGGAATTGATGGGGGGAGTTTTGAGGGGTTGAGATTTAATGGATTCTCTCTTTGTGTATGATTGTGTCTTTCTCTCTCAATCGGGCATACCTTTCTCTAGCGGCGCCTTCTTGTACTTCTCCAGTCGCTTCACGGCAATTGATTCCAGGCGCACTCTCGCTGCCGGATACTCCTTGAGGACATCCCACATGTCCTTTTTGCTTAGCACAAACAGATCGCTATATCCCACGGAACGTACGCTGGCAGTGCGACGGTTACCTGTATGTGTGTGTATGTATGTGTGTGTGTGTGTGTGTTGCATAGTGTAACAAAGTTGCACGTTCGTCGTGTGAATAAGAGAATGAGGCAAAAGTTTAATATCAATAACTTTGCACAATGTTGTCGTGTTTCGTGTTGCGCTTGTGTTGCTTCTGCTTCTGCTTCTTCTTCAACTACTACTACTTCTTCTTCTTCTTCTTATTGTCGACTGCACACATACAAAGACATTAAAATTGCATGCCAACCTGAGAGGGGTGGGTAAAGGGGTTGTCGCACAAGGGTTGCAAACAATTGAATGCAAACTGTCAACTATCTGTGAGGACGGGAATTGGATATTGGAAACTTTATACTGCAATTGGGTTGACAATTTTACGTTCGAGCATAAGAAGACAGCGTGTATAGAGGATTAAATAGAGGAGACGGAGACATAGAGGAGAGAGAGAGAGAGAGAGTGAGAGAGATAGAAGAGAGGGGGAGCATTCAATTGGGCATGTTGGAAACACAACACCTAAAGTTGCAACATGGGAAACGAGCATTATAAGGGGCATAAAGTTATAACTGTCAATTTGTTATGCTGCATCAAGATATATGATGGAACATATTGCATATCTAGCTAACTTATGAAGATATTTATTACTATAATTTATAGAAAAAAATCAGCTAATAAATTTGTTCATATTATTATTCTTTGAAGACTTTTATAGGAGAGATATGCAAATTTTTGTAGTCGAAATTAAAAAAACAAAAATAATAAAAAAAATTAAATATTAATGAGATTTTGTAATGATTTAAATTAATTATATTTTTATTATCAAAAAAAAATATAAACATATTTAATTCACATTTTTATTTAGTTTTTTCATATAAAAAAAGTTGAAACTAATTTTTTTTTTTAAATTTATATCACTAATTAGAGTCTGGAAAATTATACCCGTTAAAATAGTACAGAAAACCAATAATTATAATAATAATAATTAATTATCGTATAAATTAATTAAAGATTTATAAATTAGATATGTCAGAAATTATTAGAAAAAAATAAAGAAAAGTCAGAATTTTTATTAAATTTTTAATCACTCCATTCGAGTGCAGAAATTAATGCTAATAAATCTTAAACAGAAAGTTAACTTTGTAAAATGAAGTTATCTCTAATTTCATTAAATAGTTTTCAAATATTTTATATTTCATTATGAAAATTGATTGATTTTGATTGCCCTGAAGGTAATGATATTCATGCTCTATTTCAATTTCTATTTATTTCATACCATGTCAAATAAATAAACTAATTATGCTTTGTTAATGCAACATTTCTAATAGTAATTTCCATAAAATTCTCGTCTAATAAATTTTGAATAATTCCATAGAATTTCCAATTGGGACTTGGGGTTGGCGTGCAATTTGAATGCATATAAGTTTACAGTTATCATTGAATGGAATTGAATTGAACAGAAGGCAAGACACGACAAGACACAACACAAAAGGGAATTGTTAGTGCAGATTGTAAATTTTGTATTTAGTTATAGAATAGTAGTTGTTAAATTGTGATAACAAAGTGTTTGGCTTTCAATACTTAATTGTAACACTGTCCAACACAATTAGAGAACGTTTAAATTACGGCCAGGCAAAGCAATACAACAACCATATATTATATTATATTATATTATATTAGTTAGTTAGTTAGAGAGAGACACACATATATATTGAGAGAGAAAGAAAGAGAGAGAGAGAGAGAGTGAGATATTTTGGCTAGAAATTTGAAATTAATGCAGATAGATTTGCATTACTATTCGTATATATATATAGATCTATATATTTATTTACTTATATTACCTATACACTTACACAAAACTACTCTACTATCATAGTAGTGTGTGATTTGTGGTGGAGGTGGGTGCGGGGTAGTGTGGAGGGGTGAGGGGTATCGATTAATTGATTGCATTGAGTGCGTTGAAATCATGCAGAAGTGAATGGTAAACAACATATCAAAAACTCAATTGGAATTCATTTAGTTCTTTGCCATCTTTGCTTTGTTTTTCAATTCGCTTTGATGCTGATTTAGTTATCAAGAAGGTGGCTCTAAAGTTGGCCAACAGCAACTTGGCCAATTGTCTGTAAAAGTCAACGACTAATTGAGCCAGCACAACTTTGCCATTTTTCCGGCAACTTTTGTCACTCAATTTGAAATGGAATTAAGTTGCAAAGTTACATGTTGCATGTTGCATGTGGCATGTGTTGATTGTTTTCGCTTTAAATTGAATTAGGCGACGAACTGAGGCAAACAAGGCCACATTATTATTAGTAGTATTATTTTGTTATTATTTGTGCTTGCAAATGCGTGCAAGCTGATAAATTATGCATTACGTTGCAGCTGTGTGTGGCATGCCCCAAGCACAACATACAACATCCAACATACACACAACTCTGACTGGGCGCATTAAGTGTTAAGGTGTTTGCCATTTAACTATTAGCAGCCGTATACATACTTCACAGTTGGCTGCCTTTGCACGCTAGATGGCGCTGTCAAGTGTCTGAGTGTGCGTGTGCATGTATGTGTGTGAATGTGTGTGTATGTGTGGCTTCAATGTTGTTTGACATTTATGGTACAAGCGAATTAACCACAATTATTGCTGGCAATTGAACTCGATTTTAAGTTGATTTTATTTCGCATTACATAACACACTTTTATATATAAATATGTGTATGTGAGGGTGTGCTTGTGTGTGTGAGCATGCAGGTGCCGTAATTGCATTTGGACACTAATTGCGTGTGTGAGAGAGAGAGACAGTTATAGAGACAGTGAGAACTTTGCAGCGAATTGCAAAAACTCCATTGCATACTTTTCGGGGCAGCATAAAAACAATAATTGAAATAATGCAAATTTATACGCATGAAAAACCCATACTCATCAAACATAAAAAGTCGAGTTGAACTTAAAATAAAAAAATAATACTAACAACAATATGCAGTGAAATTATAAAAAATATTTATGAACACAAAAAATAGAGTTGAAAAAAAAAGAGTTTTAAAAAAAGAATAATAATAACAACAATTTGCAGTGAAATTATAAAAAATATTTATGAACATAAAAAATAGAGTTGCAGTGAAATTATAAAAAATATTTATGAACATAAAAGTTGAATTTGCAAAAAATAATAATAATAACAACAATCTGCAGTTAAATAATGAAAAATATTTATGAACATAACAAAAAATATAATTGAACAGCGGATTAAGACAGAGTGAGAAATATAGAGAGGGAAAGTGAAAGACTAAGAGAGAGAGAGAGAGAGCACTTGTTTGCTCAATTAAATGTGAGTTTTGCATATTTCAAAAGCAATCAATTAATTGTGTGTGCCAGTGTGTGTGTGTGTATGTATGTATGGGATAAAGGACAACCCAGTGCAGAAGGACATAAATTGATGACTAATCTATATAATTGTAAACTGTGTGAGAGAGAGACAGACAGATACAGAGAGAGAGAGAGTGATAGACAGAGAGAGAGAGAGTGAGATAGTGAATGCACAACACATAGCTAAATTCATATATTAGTTTATATATGTATATATAGTTCATATATATAGTTTACATGGATATAACTTTCTTTGTGTATGGATATGTGTGTGGGAGTGTGTAGTTAATTACGTTACATTTGTAGTTGTTGTTGTTGTTGTTATTGTAATTGTTCCGCCTGTCGCACTAAAACGGGATATTTACCAAGCTCTTTACCTGCGGTGCCCATATTCAGTATACTAATCTCGCCAAAATAGGAACCTGCCTTTAACGAGGCCATCACCGTTTTGCCATTGTCAGCAACCACCTGCAGCCGTCCACGGTTCACAATATACATCTCCTTGCCCACCTCACCTGCAAACAAAGAGAAAAACAGAAACAGAGAGAGAGAGAGAAAAGAGAGAGGGAAAGTTTGAGTTAAAAGGGGAGAAATAGTTTTTTTTTCTTAGGTTCACCTTTTCGGCATATGTAATCGCCGGGTGAGAAGAGAACGGGCCGCAGGCGTAGCACCAATTCACAAAGGAAACCAGCTTCAGTATTTTGAAAAATCTCAACCCGCTTAAGTGTATCTAAATGGACGTTAATTGCTATTTCAGCCTGTCAATTCACAAAAGAGACGAGAAGAGAAGAGAACATGTTACAGCAAATGGACAAATCTTGTAGCAATTTCAGTTTTGTTTTTCTGTTTTTTATTCCCACACCCCCACCATTTAGTTTATGTGTGGGGTTTATTTACCTTTAATTTATCAGGAAGACAGGATACGGCGCGCTCCTCGTCGGAGCACTTTTGTGTGAGCCACAGGTAATCGAACCATTTGATGACCTTCACCTGCAGATGATTCGGTACACGCCGCATGCGCATATACGTCTTGACTCCATCCAGTTTGGCTGTAAATATATATATATAATATATATGTATATTCAACTGTAGTATCAATATAAGTTGTGTTGTTTACTGTGGATTACACTTGAAGTGAATTTTGGCCGTATTTGTGGGGCTCTAATCGTGGCCACGTTTTTCCTACGTATGTCTATGCGCTTAACAAGCCAATCAGTCCTGTCCTGCATAAATTTCAATATTCAATTTTATTTATAGCCACCCACACACACACACACACACACATACACACTGATTGGGTCAAGCTATGGGCACACCTGCCGTATGCGTAATATGAGCATGTGTGCGCCTAATTATTGATACAGCGAGAAACAGACAGAGAAAGGCATCAAGATAGAGAGATAGAAGGAGAGTGAGATAGAGAGTGAGAGATAGAGAGAGAGATAGATAATCATTCGATTTTGAGTGTATTTCTAGCGTATAACTAAATTAGCATAGACTGATTGCATCTAGCTGGAAAGACAGTCGGCTGACGAGGCGTATACTTGTTGTCCTGTGGCTTGACTGTGTATGGGATTTGTGGGCATTGTCTGTTGTTATACTGCTTAAGCCAATTCCAGTGTGGCATTGTTTAGATTGAATGGGTTCGTCTTATGGAGAGTCAAGAAAGCCGGTCTTAACCATGGACATACGTTGCGTATACTTAATAAATTGAATTGAATTGAGTTGAGTTCTCACTTTAAAAGCGTTTTAACGTTAGTTTTTTGTACGTGATTTGAAAGTTATATGCATTTTAAGGTTTTCTACACCAAAAAAATTATTTTTCTTTTAACTCTATATTTTTACGTTATAAATAAATTAAATACAGCACCCGTACAAACAAATGCCATTATATTACAGTTTAGAAAAGTTTTGGTTATTAAGTATGTATTTTTTGATATTTTTACTTTTCAATTAAAATTTCAAGGATAGTTATTTACTCGACTTTAGAGTTTTTAAAGTAAATTTATATTAATTTAAAAAATTGTTTTTTAATATATTTGTTTTCTGCTGTTTTTCTGTTTAAGTTTTAAATTAATTTTTGTTTAATTTATTTTTTATTATACATTAATATTTTATATTTTTCTAATCTTAATAAATTCTGCAATATTTTCAAAATTTGAAGACAACAGTTTTTTATAAATATTACAATCTTTTATAATCATTTTATATGAACTCTGTCATTCCCTTTGCCATAATATTTACTTATAATCTTTAGATAGATAGATTGTAAATTATAAATAAATAAAAACAAAAATTTGTATATGAAACATAACAAATGTAGTTAATTATAGTAGATTGTCATTAATAGCTTTTTGATTTCCTTTATTAATTGTGCTTTTCCCGCTTCTATCTAATCCTGTCTGTTCATCTTTTTTCCTGTTCTCTTTTGGCTTGCTATTTGCTAACAATTGTCTTTACAAAAGTTTTTTTCCCCCCCTTATATGTATGTCTCTGTGTGTGTGTGTTGGTTGTGCGTGCGTGCGTGTGTGTGTGTGTGTATGTGAGGATAACCGAGCGGCGTTTCATTGCAAGGAAATTAAATCTCTTCTTTGGCTGAGCGTCACTGCCAAGCAAATATTGACACAATTTGTCGATTGACAACTGCGGCTTGCTCCGACAACTCAGATTGGTTGAGCATTGATTGAGGGTGATTGGAGAGCCAATGGGGGAAAGAGAGAGCGAGTGCGAGTGCGAGTGAGTGTGGGTGTGAGAGAGGGATGGCAATGTTTGCACGTGTAAACATTAGCAAACCAACTGGCAAACAAGCAAACAGATTGAAAACAAATAAATAAAATTGCTTGTCGGCCCAGCAGGCAAAACACACACACACATATACACTGGCAGAGTGATTGAGGGGGAGAGTAGAAGCAAACGAAGATGGAGAAAGCGAGGCAAGTTCATCTATAATGCAAGTGACGCCACAACGTCCAGAAGACAATGCTCGTTTTTGGCTGTTAACTTGCCACAAATTCATTTATCATTTACTGATTTGTCGATAGTTCTCTCTCTCTCTCTCTCTCTCTCTCTCAGTCTACAAAGTGATCAAATTTCAATACAAACAACTTCAATCTCGAACTGTAAAGTTGTGGCAACAAACTTTAAAACGACAAGTGGTGCCAACAGGTTGAAGAGACAGAAGCTGTTATGAATCAGCCTCAAGTTTCCTGTAAAGTGCTTCCTCCACTTGAACCACTAGTTTTCCACGAATTTATTTAATTGTTTATTTATATAAATTTAATTTTGATTAAAATGCGAATCGAGGAGACAGAGGATAGCTATACTTGCTATCAATTGTCTGATAAGATATATTGATAAATCTGCCTATATAAGGCACTTGTCCATCTCTCGGGGCCCATTCACTGTCAATTCTCTCGTATCGTATATCGTTTCTCGTATATCGTAAATATGTTGTGGCACAAATTGATTGGACTGGCCCTGGTCAGTCTGGCACTAACCCAGTTCCATGGTGTGAGCAGCAATGTGGCCAGCATCGCTACTAACGCCAGTTGCCAAACCAACTTCACCCGTGTGGAGGACAAGTGTCTGGCGGTTTACGGCACATGGTTCAATTGGTATGAGGCCGATCGTCATTGTCGCTCCCTGGGCGCCAATCTGCTCAGTCTGCAGAATCAAACACAGTTGCTAAAGATCGGCCAGTGGGTGAATGCCACCCTGCCCTATACCCAGGAGTTCTGGACATCGGGCAATACACTGGGCCAGAAGGGCATCTACTACTGGCAGAGTACCGGCGAACTGGCCCGTTACCTGCCCTGGGCTCCGGGACAACCCCAGCCGAATAGTGGCGACTGTTTGGCGCTTCGTGGCAACTACACCAACAATGGTGTCTCGGACTATCGTCTGGAGGTCAAGAACTGCTCCGTTTGGCTTGCACATGTCTGCGAACAGGCGCCTCTCGCCGCATCATCAGTGAACACCACATCACGGATCTGTTTGAAGCCAGGCAGCTATGAAACTGCTCAGGTTCTGGTCTAAAAAGATATATAAGTGTCTTCAAAAAGCCTAGAAGGTTTTTGAAGAGCTTTCCATGAGCTTTTTTTCTATAAATTTCCTATTGTCTCAAGAACTAACAACTCTTGAACTAACATTCAGTTTTTCATATCTACGCAAAAATTAAAATAAAAATTTTGTCTTCAAAAGCTCTCTCTCTGAATTTGATAAACTTTCTATAGGTTTTATCTATAAATTTATTATTGTATATACATGTATATATATATATATTCGAAAAATTATATATTTCTATATATCTTAGAAATAAACTCTGCAAAGCACATTCAGAAGCTTTTGCTGAATATGATGAGCTATCTATTTTTTTTTTATCAATTTGTTAAATTTCTCATAAATTTCCAACTCTGAGACTAACTTCCACTATAATCGATTAAAATACTTAATTAAGCTAAAATTAAAACCAAAAATATGTTTTAATAATCAACTATGCAAAGCACATTCAAAAGCTCCCATTGTTTTTGTAAAGCTTTCGCCAGCTTTATCTGTGAACTTTAAACAGATATCGCTTAGTGCCTATACATACCCAGGGGACTTCCTTCAAATTTATGATTATGATTATACTATAATTATTTTTGAGGGGGCTTTTCATTTCGTTGCTTATCGGAAGAGGTTATCAGCTTATCTGTTCATTGCCATTAATCAAAAACTCGTTATAAAAGGCAAACGACAGTTGAGAATTGTAGTTAGTTCGATTTGTTGGCAAAATGTACGGACATCAGTTGATCTTTGTGGGCATGCTCCTGGCCATCGGCCTGGCACAGTTGCCAGTGGGTAACGGCCAAGCCACTACCACTTCCTGCAGTTCCTCATTCAAACTTGTGGCCGGAAAGTGTCTCTCGGTCAACTCACGTTGGGCCAACTGGTATGAGGCGGATCGTTACTGTCACTCGGTGAACGCTACCCTGATGAGCTTGGATAACCTGACGCAGTTGCAGCAGATCAATCAGTGGTTGAACGCAACTACGTCCATTGTTCAGGATTACTGGACCTCGGGCAACACTCTGGGCGTGTCCAAGGGCAACTACTACTGGGAGAGCACCGGTCAATTGGCCCGTTATCTGCCCTGGGCCACTGGACAACCCCAGCAAAATGCCGGAGATTGTCTGTTGTTCGCCTCGACCAACCTTAAGGTTGCCGACTTCAAACTGAAGATTGAGAACTGCACCAAGTGGGCCGATGTCATCTGTGAACAGAAACCCGTACAGACCTCGTCGAGAATCTGTCTGAAGGTGGGCAGCTATGAGAATGCAACAGTGCTTGTTTAACTGTAAAACAATTATACAGTCCACTAAGCTCAACAAAATTTTCGAAATAAAAAATTCTTAAGAAATTTCAATCACTTTATAATATAACCGCTAGTATATAGAATATCGGTAGATGAATTGTTGAGTGACAAATTCCTCCGCCTTAAAGATATTCCTTGAATTTTTGTGGCTTTCAACTTATTTTTTGGAAACAGATTTTCAGAATATTGTGAAGAACTACCTTAAGGTTATTTTTTGAATTGTTGTTCATTGTAATTTATATTCATTTTTAATTACGAAATCCTTGTGGAGAATTGTTGAAGAGATGTTCTTTTAACTTTTCTGGCTTTTAACTCCGACCTCAATTTCCCCTTGAAATTGTGTTTATCTTTAAGAGGTTCTACATTTATCCTAAGATTACTTTCAGAATTCATGTTTTATATTCCTTAGATCCTTTTCAGGAAGAAATTTTTAATATGTTAAGATTATGCATTTATTATACCCTCTACTCTTTAAAAAGATATAAGGGTATATTAATCGGATATTTAGGGTTTCTTCTTCTTCAGTTGAAGAAGCAGGATTCGACTCTACAGCCTTTTTCTGTCTTTCAAAGGTTATCCATTAATAGCTCCTTGTCATCCCGGAAACTGCTGCACTTGAATATATATTATATAAATATATATATTAATCTATCAATTGATCTTCTTCCAAAATATCATATTTTGAATGTGTATTGATTGATGAGCAACTCCAAGCTATCAATTTTTATTGAGATTTTGTCACTTCCCAGAAGTCTCGTAATGCCTCTTGCCTGATATTGATAGCTCCTCAATTGCCTTTCCAGCATGTTGAGGAGCAAAAAAAAAACAATCTAATCAATTGGCAGATTGATTAGATAACTAGAGAAAGCTTAAGTAAATATTTATAACTTTTATCAGCCGCGAAAGTGTCTTCACACTTAACAGCTGTCGTCGCTTATCACAACTTCCCTTATCACATTAGCTAACTATGAACTGATAAGCAGCTTGCCACATGAATCATAACTGAATTTGGGGTACTAAGTAAAGGGCAACCCCGAACATGTTTAGTCAGTTCCTGTTCGCAATTTCAACATGTGGCAATATTTGGTGTTGATTTCACTCGGATGCCTTCTCTGGATCAACTCGGGGATCACAGCTCCAACTGCTGTTGCTCCAACTATTGGCTGTGCCAATGAGAACTTCACTTTGGTGGCCGATAAGTGTCTCTACTTTGATGGCAGATGGTCGGATTGGTATCAAGCGGAGCACTATTGCCGTACCTTGGATGCGGGTCTCTTGAGTTTCCAAAACGAGTCGCAGTTTGAGAAGATCATTGCTTGGATTTTGGAGGTGGCACGCTATAGGAAGTTCTGGACATCGGGCAACAATGTGGGCAACGAGAGTGTCTACTACTGGCAGAGCACGGGACAGAAGGCCACCTATGTGCCCTGGGCCGAGGATCAGCCGCAGCGTGATGCTGGCAACTGTCTGATGTTGTATGCCAGTGAATTTATCGATTGGGAGATATCCAATTATCGATTGGTGGTGCGCAACTGCTCCTGGTGGGGTCCACATATCTGTGAGCAGAAGCAGCAGACAGTTCAACTAAATTCTAACTAAAATATGACAATTTTAAGTGAAATAAATTTCTGCTCTTTTTTCTCCTACACTCTATCTATCTATTTCACTCTAACAACGCCATAGCTATGCTAGCACAAAAAGCATAGCATACTTTTGTGCTGGACTTTGGTATTTTATGTGTTGCTGCTTCTTCTTCATTTGCTTTTCTTTGGCATGTTACGCTTTGTGGTTTTGCTGTGCGTGCGTGTGTGTGTGTGTGTGCTTGGCATGTATCGGTTATCGTTTATCGATTGTCATTCGTTTCTTTACTTTACAACTTTGCCAATTGGCAGAACCTCCTCTACGATTCCTCCCATTTCTGCTGACAATCTAACCGCATTTCAAGCATTATTTTGCATGGCAACACGACATCTTGGCAAATGCCTGACGCACATGACCGTTGCTAGCTGATGCTACTATAAAAAATCCACACACGCACACACACACACAGAAATACACGCACATACACGTAGTTGCGACAGCATGCAAAATTACAGCGATTTTTATTGCGGTTCTGCTTGGCTGCCTGACACTGAAAGGCATTCCGGTTGTGGGATGAAAGCAAAGCCAGCAACAGCTGACGAGAGTTGGCACTTGGATCAGGAGAGAGTGGTGGGACTTTAAAAAGAGATAGATAGATATATATAAAGAGAGAGAGAGAGAGAGGGGGGGAAGTATCTGACATAGCAATGTATGTATGTTTGGCACGTTACGCTTTTGTGTGCTTTGTTGTTGCCATTGAAAATCAATCTAAATATTAATTGCACATGCCACATGACAAAAAGTGGAGAAAGAGAATATTCTAAAAAATGATGAAAAACAAATGTAAAATAAATTGAAATTGTTAGTTCATGTGCTATATACATCTGGCATAGCATACATTTAACTATATATCATATACATGTATATTCTCGTTTATCAAACTTTGTTTCTTTTGTAATTGCTGCTGGTTTTGTCGTTTGTCGTCAACGTTTCATTGTTTATGTTGCAATTATTTGAGTTTGCTTTAATTCTATATAGTTTCGTGGTTGCATACTGCAAACACACACACACATACACACACACACACACACACACACACCGATATATCCTCTGAGTCTCCATTGCTTTCAACGCATTTTTCCATTTCGTTGCACTTTTGCCGAGACATAGCTGAAGTGGGCGTGGCCAAAGAGCGCGAAACAATTTCTTTAGATTTCTTAAGACAACGTCAACTGGGGTTAGACAAGAAGATACCACGGATTTCGTTTAATTTTTTTAAATTGCAATGATTATATATTTTAGTATATTCTTTCTTAAATATTTATATTTTAAAAATACACTTATTCTTAAATATTTATATTTTTTAAATATTTTATACATTACGATTTTTTGAATTGAGATATATATTTTATTTAATTTTGGAGTGTTTTTAATTCAATATTATTCCAGCAAAACATGTTAAATTTAAATACCGAAAAAGTACACATTTTTCCATATAAAAAAAATAAAAAATAATGAAATCTAACATAAATCAAATAAAGAAAACAAATTTTGAATTCTAAAAAAAAATTAAATAAAAAATTATATTAAAAAAAAAATATAAAAAATATAATGAAATCTAATTTAATGTTATGAAGAAAATAAATTAAATAAGAAAAAATATAAATAAAATATTGCAAATGATTATAAATAAGCTTAAAAGCAACAGTTATGATATCCATAGTATATTATGAAAATAATATTTTATATAACATTTAAAAATAAGATGTGCGAGGTATCCCTTAGTTCATCATTCAACATTTCTTGCTTCACATTTATTTCTTATTTATTTTTCATTTTCTACTCGGCTTGGCCACAGTTGCCACAGGCGTATTTTGATCTGCGGCTGTGGCTGCTGCTGCTGCTGCTGCTGCTGTTGTTGCAACACAATTTGTGGCGCCTGCCACCTTAAGCACTAATCTGTAACTATAATTGCATTTAGTTATTGCACCAGTTCTTGCTCTTTCTTCTCTTTCCTCTCTCTCTCCCTCTCTCTCTGTTCTTCATCTACTTCTGCTTTTGCAACTTGGTTGAAGCTTTCTTTTGCACACAGAGTTCAACTGTCAACAAATTTGACCCGAGACTGACTGCCTGTCAGGGCATGGGGCGTGGCAAGACACAAAAAAAAAAAAAAAAAGGTGGCGTCATATGTGAGTTTGGTGCATCTTTTGTGGTGCAAGACCAGCAAAAAGAAAAAGAAAAGAAGGAAAAAAACCGTAGCTGAAATCTGTGTGGAAAAGTTGAATGCATTGTCTGACAAACAAACTGCAGCAAGTTTTCCCCAGACGGAAATGGAGACTAACGTCGAAGGGGAGGGTTAGTTGCCAGGGGTAGGTGGTTGTAATACGTGGAGCATATAGAGTTGAGTTTGGGGTCTTATGAGTTTATACAAACAGTAAATATGCGTGACAAAAACTTGCTCTTCCTGCCTTTTCATAAGACTCAAGGAATATACAAAAACCACATAGGAAAAAAATAAAACAGAAAATGAAAATGAAGAGAAAAGCAGACACTGAAAAGTTGCATTGGGCGTGTATAGGGGTGGAGGGTGGGTGGTTACAACTGGCCAAGTGAAAATTTTGAAACTAACTAGAAACCACTTAAGAGCGACGCTGTGCTCTGCATACCACATCTATGAAGCCGAAAGACAAAGAAGCTGCCAAGCGTATGAATGCAGGGCAACTTATGCAGCAGAAGAACGAAAAGAGAGAGACAGAAAAAGGGTGAGATAGAGAGAGAGGAGAGAGAGTTAGAAAGTAACGTACATGAGCAAGAAATATGAAGTATACGCTGCAAAGAAAAACAGCTTAAAACGTAAACTGTAAACGGTTCTATGGACTGATAGCCAAGACTACGGATATTATCCGAGCCAAGCAATCAATTCCAATCTCTGATACCGGTTTTTGGTAATAGAATTTATGGTTTACAATCTGTGCAAATAATTCAGTCGGGAAGCGTGGCCAACTTAAAGTTGGCATACACTGCTATATTGACATACTAAACAAACTCAAAACATAACAAACATATGTATATTTTGGCATAGAATTATACATATGCAATTACACAAGTCTCTGTATAACTGTGCATATTTTAGCCCAGTCATGGTTTTTGAAGTAATAGAAATACCATCAAAATGTTCATTAATTACGGCATTTGCAATTTGTGTTTGCTTCTGTTTGCCATTCTGAATGCCGGCAAGAGCAACAGCTGCCAATTTAGTTCTATTGCCACTCGAAAAGCGTCAATAATATGAGTGGAGATGAGGGCAGTCGAGTGGAGTCGACTACCACATACCAAGTGAACCGATTTGTTAGAGTTTATGGTATATACAAATTTCTTAGATACGTTGAAAAAGAAGGTCAAAGTTTTTAAGAGAGATCAACAAAAACTAATGTCTAAGAGATTTGTTTTTAATTATATTATAATATTCATATATTTTCAAAAATATTTATGAAATTTGCACCCTTATTATTTTGATTCATGACTTGTTTTTTGTTTAATAGAAAAAAAATTGTAAAATAATGATCATTATTATTAGTTTGAATATTATTATTTTAATTCTAATTCTTAATAGTAGTAGTATTTATATTACTTTTACTCATATTATTAGATATTAACTCAAAACTTAATATTTCTTGAAATTATCTCTTATATATTTACGTATTTCTCCCACATATTTTGTCTTTCAGATTGCTTCTTTTCAAAGTGATCGAATAAAGGGCCAAGGTAAGTGCAAGAATTTTTATTTATTGCAATTCTCTTCATTTGAATACATATTAAATCATTTTAAAATAATTTTAATGAAATGAAACAGTTGTTAAATCCTTGAAAAAGCTGACTTATACTATTGATATATGTAAATCTTTAGATGTACCTTAATTTAACTAATAATTAAATATATTTCTAAAACAGTATATCTTCTCTATATACTATAGCTGTACATCAAGAGCTACTTGATCAAATTTAGGTTGAAATTATCTGAAAATTTTCTCAAAGTTTTCCCAATCCCATATAATTGTTGTTTGTTACATGTATAGGCATAAACCCAACACTCCCCTAACACTGCCACTTGGTATAATAATTGCGTTAGTTGAGCTGCTGTTGCCTTTCTTGACTTGAAGCTGGAAGTTTGCGTTAACGATTCAAGCGCAAAAGGCTTCAAGTTTTCGCGTTAATTATGCAGATGCGTTGATGTTGATTGGCAGACGACTAGAGAGGAGCTCGATGTGAGCCAGGCTGCAGTTCACCTGGAGCTGCTCTGGTTGATGAAGTGACTGACTGAATGTTTTGGCTGATGCCGCTCGAGGATTCGTTCGAGCAGCAAAAAATAAATTGCGCTCCGTTAGCTACAGCAATGCGATAACAGTAACAATAACAATGCGATTGTGCATGTGTTTGTTTGTGTTGTTGCCAGTTGTAGTTTAATAGAGGCAGCAACAAAGAGAGAGTGAAAGAGAAGAGAGGCGGAGCCAAAATGCTTCTACTTGTGTGCTATATTTCCTATGCTATTTTTAAGGATAATGGCATATTTTTTGTTCCTTGTTGCCTTTAAAGCGCCAACAACATGGCAGAGTATAATACCAAAAAACAACAACAACAACAACTAGCGTAGTAATAGTAGAAGCACATGCAACAACAAAGGCTAAAAAGAAGAAGCAGCAGCAGAGAAAGCCATGTTCTAAAAATACAACGGTCGCTAAGTTGGCGTACATGCAGCTTAATGGGCAGAAGGCGGCCAGCAGCGTCGACTGCGTCTACAATATTGATTGGAATACACACACAAACACACACACGCAC
This sequence comes from Drosophila quadrilineata, assembly GCA_018150725.1. Lineage (NCBI taxonomy): Eukaryota > Metazoa > Arthropoda > Insecta > Diptera > Drosophilidae > Drosophila > Drosophila quadrilineata. Next base: position 6,699,085 of record JAECWN010000407.1, read on the forward strand.
ACAGTCACAAACCACACACATACTGACAGAGCAAACTCTCATGCATACGTATACAGTGAAACATGAAGGGGACCTCTCTCACGGTTACAGCTGTAGGGCATAAGCAGCAGCAGCAGCAGGCAACAGCAACAAACATAAACATAACGAATGAGAGTGGGAGACGCAGAGCGGCAAAACCAGAGAGAGTCGACTGAGTAAAGTGAAGAGAGCGCACACAGCTGTAGCCTACACTTACACGTGCTAGAGGGGCGTCGAAGCATTTGCTGCTGCTGTTAAAGTGGATAATGGACGACGGCTCTGACTTCAGACTCAGCATCAGCATCAGCCTCAAACTCAGCCTCAGTTTCAGCTTCAGTTTCAGATTCAGTTTTAGCTGCGAAGGCAGGCAAAAGAGCGAATTGTGCGTGCTCTCTTCTCTCTCCCTCTTCCTCTCTCTCCCTCTGCCTCTCTCTCTTCTTCGCTTCACCCCCGCCCACTTTAGCTGCCTGGTGTACAACTAACCCAATGTTACAGCATCCGTTCAAGCGACACACATACAGTCCCCACAAGTTGCCGACAACCCTCCACGTCCCCCCATTTGTGAAATACAAGACAAGCCGAAAGCAAACCGTGCGTATAGCGCTCAGTGCTATTTTTAGAAGAGAGAAAAAGGGGCGAGAGAGGGTATGACGGGAAGAGAGGGAAAATGCGAGAGAGAGAGAGAGAGAGGGAGAGAGGATGAGAGAAAGGGAGGGCAATGCCACGACAGTCAGAGCAAGGAAAAAGCAAAAAGCAATAAAAACAAAGCAAAAAAACAAAGTAAGAAGGACAAACAGAGAGAGATAGCGCTGTATATATAGAAGGAGGTAGAAAGAATGAGACTGAGAGAGAGAGAGAGAAAGAAAAAGCTAGCTATAGCCGGGTTCAAGTCAGAAATGACTTTGGACTAAAAAATAAGAGTATGAAAAAAATAAATTCTCAAAGAGAAACTAAAGCCAGCGACTTCTATACACATGTGAGTGGAAGAAAATAAGTAAGACAAAGACAGAGAGAGAGAGAGAGAGGGAGTGAGAGAGACAGAGCAAGCATAAATGTGTGTGTGAGTAAATTGAGCGCATAAATTGTTTTAATTGCAGTAAACAATTGCAAGCAAAAAGGCGTTGCAAGTGGCAACAAACAACGGCAGTCCAAGGCAAAGGCAACAACAACAGGGCCAACAGGCAAACATACATATATCAGAGTAAACATTAATTGTTTATATGTGGGTGTGTGTGTGTGGGAGAGAGAGAGAGAGAGAGAAAAGGCACATCAATCAAACGCGTTGACAACTAATTTGCATAAAAAACTATTTACAATAATAATAATTACATAACGAAAGCAGCCGCAGCAGCAAAATTAACATAATTTTGCATGAGAATTTTCCAGCTGGCAACAAATGTTTGCTTAAACAACAGACACACATACTTAGCAACACCCATACATATACACATACCCATACCCATTCCCCAACAAATACATATTAACCAATATACAGACAGACCACAAAAAGGAGCTTTAAAGTTTTTGGCGCCTCCTTTGGCGTTAACAAGCCACAACACACAGCACAGCACATAGCGTTTAACTAAGCGTGAATGTAACTCTCTCTCTCTCTCTTTCACTCTCTACCCCTCTCAGTCACTCACACTCTCGATTTGCGTAGTTGCTAAAATGATTTTGAAAAACCATCAATAACTCAAATATAATGACAGTTTGCCACTTGTTGGGCCCAACAAACACAAGAGACGCTTCCACTCTTCTCCTGTAAATGGGGCTAAATGGATGAATAACTTAAACCAGCTGCTACTATAAGGACTCCAACCAGCCTAACCACCCCCTTCAAGACTGTGTGTGTGTGTGTGTGTGTGACTGTGATGTGCTGTTATGTAATGTAATAACGTCAATCAAATTTCGCAAAAAAAAGGCTGGCCAACTATTTGAAAATCAATTTTCCAACCAAGCAACAGTCCAAGATGGAGAAACAGAGTGAGAGACAGAGAGAGAGAGAGAGGGAAGAGAAAAAGAGAGAGAGCCAGCTGAAGAGCAGCACTCAAGTAGAGTGTAGGGAGGGGGGGGGTGGAAGCAAGTCGAGCTGGGTTGGCAGTTCCTAAGTAAATATATAAGTTTTGAAATTGTTGTAGAGCTAAACAGCAGAGATTATGTTGGTGGGGTTAGAGGGGTTATGGAAGGGAGGCCTGCTTAATGTAGCAGAAGGCCCGCTTACAGCAAAGTGTTACCCACACTCCCCTAGTTCTCTCCCTTATGACATGACTAGCGGAATTTGCAATATTTGCTGCCAACATCGAGTTAACAACAACAACAACTTTAACTAAAAGAAAAAATAAATGAAAAACCTGCATAAGTTTCGAAATGTCATAGTTGTATAGAGCTAACATTACAGAGAAAGGGACAGAGGGAGAGGGAGAGAGAGAGGGAAAGAGAGAGGGAGGCCGATAAAAGTAGAGAAAGAGATCTGCCAGAAAAAATGTCAAGCACTTTGCTGGCTTAACAAGTATTTAATGCACGCTGTAATCATTAATCTGCAGCTCATTAATATTGTGATTAAGCATTAATTTAACACACACACATAGAGATACATGCTTTTGTCTTTTGAAAATACATGTATATTTTTAGAAAAAACCCTTCTTGCTACTCAATGTGATTAATCATTAGGGGAAATGTTCAAGAGCATAGAATATATTTTTTGCAAATCAATGTCACTTTCAATCTGCCCTAAACTTTGTCAACCTCAATTCACATGTCGTATACGTTACATGACAGACTCTCATATTACTTATACGCAGTGTGTGCGGCACACTTGAAGAGCATTTGAGCGTCACTATCCACAACAACAACAAAAAAAACCCACTCACAAATAGAAAGAAAAAACTCTGATTTGTTCCTATTTTTATTGCGAATTTTGCTCCTCCTCGATGCCGTCTGTCTATCGTTACTCTCTCTATATCCGTTGGTTACCGCAACACCATTCAGCAGCTTTTCAGCACACTCACATACTCCACACTTTTTCGGCCAAAACTCGAGAAATAATCATCAGAAACACCTCAAATAAAAAGCGATGTGCTATTGATGAGTCCTAGAATCGATTATAGTCAAAAATTTGGCATTACACAGATTTTTGATTTTTGATGATTTTGTCAAGGGGTTAGTATGGAAAAATGGTGAGAAAAGTCAAAAAATTGAAAATGGAGAATATTAAAAATGTTTTGATGCAGAGTTATTCAGATATCAAAACCATTTCCAAAATGCCTAATTTCATTAAAATCGGATGATTTTTGGCCAAATTATGGCACTTCGAAGATTTAGAAGGAAGTGATTTTTCAAATACCGACATTTCGGCGCAATTTCCACACGTTTTCGGCCATAACTCGAGAAATAATCATCAGAAACACCTCAAATAAAAAGCGATGTGCTATTTATGAGTCCTAGAATCGATTATAGTCAAAAATTTGGCATTACAAAGTTTTTTGATTTTTGATGATTTTGGAAAAATGGTGAGAAAAGTCAAAAAATTGAAAATGGTGAATTTTGAAAAACTTTTGATGCAGAGTTATTCAGATATAAACACCGTTTCCAAAATGCCTAATTTCATTAAAATCGGATGATTTATGGCCAAATTATGGCACTTCGAAGATTTAGAAGGAACTGATTTTTCAAATACCGACATTTCGGCGCAATTTCTACTCGTTTTCGGCCAAAACTCGAGAAATAATCATCAGAAACACCTCAAATAAAAAGCGATGTGCTATTTATGAGTCCTAGAATCGATTATAGTCAAAAATTTGGCATTACAAAGTTTTTTCATTTTTGATGATTTTGTCAAGGGGTTAGTATGGAAAAATGGTGAGAAAAGTCAAAAAATTGAAAATGGTGAATTTTGAAAAACTTTTGATGCAGAGTTATTCAGATATAAACACCGTTTCCAAAATGCCTAATTTCATTAAAATCGGATGATTTTTGGCCAAATTATGGCACTTCGAAGATTTAGAAGGAACTGATTTTTCAAATACCGACATTTCGGCGCAATTTCCACACGTTTTCGGCCATAACTCGAGAAATAATCATCAGAAACACCTCAAATAAAAAGCGATGTGCTATTTATGAGTCCTAGAATCGATTATAGTCAAAAATTTGGCATTACAAAGTTTTTTCATTTTTGATGATTTTGTCAAGGGGTTAGTATGGAAAAATGGTGAGAAAAGTCAAAAAATTGAAAATGGTGAATTTTAAAAAACTTTTGATGCAGAGTTATTCAGATATCAAAACCATTTCCAAAATGCCTAATTTCATTAAAATCGGATGATTTTTGGCCAAGTTATGGCACTGCGAAGATTTCGAAGGAAAGAAAACATAGTGACGTTTAGTTCATCACTTGTCGCTAAGTTGCTGCGGTTTTTTTCCAGCAAGTTTACTTTTGGTTCAGTCCGTTGGCGAGTGCTTGAAGCGACAAGCGCTGAATTGACAAATTGATGGATGGTTCTCGTCGAATGTCCATGGTTATATGATGTATTATTATGCGAGGCAGAGGAATGCAAGGGAGTGATAGGAGTAGGGCATTGTGGGTCTGGCATGGAACTATATGTATATATATTACATGAAAAGTTGCCGAGTCAGCGATGCGCAACGGTCACCTAAGTGTTTTATTAGCCCTTGAGCTCGACTCGAGTTGGAGGCATTGACTTGATTGCCAGTTGAATTTTTTTGTTTGTGCTCTCTCTGCAGTTGAAATGATTTCAATTTCAATTTGTTTGTCGTTCTTATGCCACTTGCCATTATGGTTTTGGTTATATTTACTGTTTAGTTTAGTATTTTCCTCTTTATTTTTATTTTATTTTTTTTCCCGATAGAACATACTTTGTTGGATGAGGAAATCAATGAAGTGAAAGAAACCTTCGATGGGTCAATAAATTCCAAATGATGATGCATGAGTACGGAGTCTATGATTATAGGAGAACTACAGTCTATTTGAGAGTAAAGATAATCGGGCAGAAAATCCAACTACTCGTGTTGGATTTATGAATACAAGAAGTTGCCTAAGAGAGAGAGTTTATGAAAACTTGCAGCGAGATTCATGAATGTTTTGCCAGTTTTTCTGATCTATGCAAATAGAGAGACAGATAGTGGGAAATAATGGAGGGAGCAGTTGAAAAGGGAGTTTTGCGAGTGCATTAAAAGCTGAAATTAATGCAACAGCACGTTTTGTCCATTAAGCTGACTGAAGCTGACTGAAGCTGACTTTCTGACCTAACCAATCCCTCCCAGATTCTGTTCTGGAGCTTACCCAGGCTCTGCTTTATTCCCTTGTGGCTGCAACATTTATTCACATGAAAAGTGTTGTGTAAACACAAAGTCAGACACATAATGTATGTGTATGTGTGTGTGTGCGTGTGTGCGTGTGCCACGCCCAGCAATGAGCTTGGGAATTGCTTTGTTGCCCATGAGTTGCCTTGACTTGGCCAATGTCCAGTCTTCTTTGCTTATCCCTTGCTTTATTTCTTAGCTATTTTTCACTACGTACTTCTTTTTTCCTTGAGTGTCCTTAATATTTTCAGCTGACAACGCCTAATGAAAGCAACGTTTCGTCTAAACGTTTTCTTCAATTGCTTTAGCAGCAATTTGACTTAAATTGCACAAACAAAAAAAAAACAGGGATCCAACAAAAAGACTGCGAAAAAAAAAGGTTGGAAGAGAGGGTGGCAGGGGGATGGCGAGTTGCATTGCCTGCTGCAGTTATTTATGGGCCAAATAAACTGAGTTCATTTAGCTAATGGCCCCATGGCCTACTGAGCTTACAAGAGGCTCAAGATACTGCCAGGCTGCCATTGCAAGGATCTGCAGACAAGAGATGCTAGTCGTAGTAGTCCTAGTCCTGCCTGTCGCTGAGCTTCTGCTTCAGCTCCTGGCTTCTTCAAGTGCCACAAAAGAACAACATTTTGTGACTAAAACAAACTGACTTGCATATGCATAGTATACATATATATAGAGATACGTTAATATATATATACATTTATATACATATATATATATATGTCGGTATATACGGTCTCTCACACATACAAAGAGACAATTTTTCGCTCAGTTTAAGCAGCTAAAATGCCAAAGCCAAAAAGTTTTGCATACTTTTCAGGGCGAGCTCTGTTCATTGTTCTGCTTTGTCAAATGTATATTTTTTTTCTTCTTTTCTCTGTGCTCTACCCTTAGTTATTCCATTTATGTTTATGTCTGTCTTTCTGTGTGTGTGCGTGTGTGTATATGTGTGTAGGGATTATCGTTCCCCAAACACACTTATGTCTGAGTAAAAGAGATAGACAGCGTTTCCTTGTTCTTTATGCGTATCTAACCTAAGAGCTCTGAGCAACAGTTTAATCAAGCAGCTCGTAAATATTGAAACCACAAAACAAGCAACAACAATTTATACATATTATACCTACTATGTAGATAGCTTTATACGTATACGTAATTTCTATTGCAGCTTCAAATTGTCTAGATAAGGTTCCAAAGAAAAAATTCACTTTTTCATTAGATTTCAGGGAGGTGGTTTCTGTTGCTTTTGAATTGAGAAAAGTTTGTGTCTGATATAGAATATATTTGAGGGAATCGTTTGAAGAGTAAGTTACAACAGATTTCCCAATACGTAGGACTCAAATAAATGATAAGTTAGAAGAAAATGCTTCTAATACACGTAGTATCTGCTAGTCGACTTTACATCGTTTGTATATGGTTTCCCCTCATTGGATTTCCTGGCACCTTAAGTCGCGTTTTATTTCTCGAACTTTACGATAAGCAAGTATGCATTTTATATGTGATATACTATAGTATGTCTATAAAAGAAAGAAAAGGAAAGGGAAATTTTCTTGATTTCCGTTTTCCTTGCACTCACCTTGAAATTCTTTGCGCGCGGCACTCACTGACGTCACAATGTTTGCCACATGCCCCAGAACGGTGGCAAACAGCATCAGGCCAAATAGCAATTGTAATATCACAAAGACATATTCGCCCTTGGAGCGCGGCTTTGGCAAATCCCCAATTGTGGTTAGGGCCAGGGTGCACCAATAGTAGCTCTGCAGATATTGTTTGACCACATCCGCCGACTCCGAGTCGTGATAGACCCAATTGCGGGAACCGAACCCGTTGTTCTTGTGAATGATGTGATAGAGGCAGCCGTTCCAATGGAATATCACAAGCAGATAATGTATGAGGGCCGTGGAACGAAATAGATTTGGATAATTCGTGTGTCTCTCGGTGCGATCCATGAAGGCCCAAAATCGATAGATCTTGACGAGCCGAAAGCTGCGCAGTATGGAGTTGAAGCCAATGGACAGATAGAGGAAGTCCAATGGCAGCAGGCACAGGCAATCGATGTAGAATATCGTTGAGTTCATGTAGTGTGTGCGCAGCTTGAGTGCGTCCGTTTGGAGCACCCCATCCTCCAGATAACCGGTGCGAAAGTGAAAGAATATGTCGATCAGATAGAGGAAATCCGATAGATAGTCCAGGCAGAACCAGATGGCAATCGTGCGACGATTGATCTCCTGGAAGGCGAAGCGGTAAATTATCACCCAGAAGTTGTACAAAAATGCCATGGACACGACCATGGACCAGTAGTAGCAGAGACGCCCCGCCGGATCGAACACAAAGTGCAATTTGCGGGCAGCCGTCGCGGCGCGTATTCTCTGCGAGGCAGTGCGATGCGGTTTCGAATGATGCGGCGGTCCGCCAGCTCCACCGGGTCCCCCAGGTCCGCCGCCAGCCCCAGGTCCGCCGTGGCCTCCGCCACCACCGCCACCGCCATGCGGCGTTTGATGCGGGTGACCGCCATGACCACCGGGCGGACCTGGACCGCCCTGAGAGGGCTGACCGTGTGCGTGCGGGTGATGCGACACCGTTGAGGCTGAATGCTGCAGCTGGTAGGGATGTTGCGGCTGTTGACCGGCATTATTATGATGCGTTTGCTGGGAACGCGAGCGGGGATAGCTAAGGAAAGACACACGGAATAATCAGAGGGGATTTTGTAATTGAGACAAAGGGATGTTCGCTTACCGATCGGTGCCATTGCAATAGTTGCCGCCGTATTGGTTGTGCCCCATCAGTATGCTGGTGGCGGCACCACCACCGGCCAGTGTGTTATCCTGTGAACCGCGTCCCATCGAACGATTCCAGGTGCCACCCAATAGCGGTTGATCGCCGCTCGTCGTCGTTTTCAGTCGTCCACGTGATTTGTTGTGCCGTTGCTTGTTGTGCAGTAAATCCATTTCGGAGGCAGTGCTTACCGTGGCCATATGCGAATTGGATGCTCGGGAGGCGCATTGTGTGGCCAAGCTGTCATGCGACGTAAAGAAACCTTGTTGTGACACACTCTGGCCGAATTTCGGCTGTGGCATGCCAAACCGAGGCCCTAAATCTGAAATATACATTGAGAGAGTAAACAAAAAATTTAGTTGGTATTATTCCACATATAATTTTATGGTGGGTTAAGGTGAAAGACAAGGTTTTAGGTCCCTCTGGCATAGAATGTAGCTAATTTCGTCACTTACTGGTAAAGCACTGTACTTATATCGCCTTCTGCTTTAAGTAGTTGCGAATTTTAGTGCGCGTGACGAAAAAGACTTGTAATAGCTGCATTTATGGTTGTTGTAGGTTTCTGAGGGAACTAATATAGGAAGTGGGTGTTGTAGGAGTTCACATACATATACACACACATACTCATACATACACACACACACACACACACACACTGCACCTTACCCAGAAAACTTTGTCGATCAATTGAGAATCGACGCAGGCTACCCAAATCGATAAACTGCTCATCGACCGGTATTGTCGGTGTTATCGATAATTCAGTTGTATGAAAGGCCTGACCAGCACCAACACCACCACCACTACCACCACTTCCTCCACCACCACCACCACCACCACCACCACTACTATTGACAACCGCACTACCAGCCACGCTCGTTGCTGGCAACGTCAAGTTGGTGCATGTCGTCTGTCCGCCGGCACTGCCCGTGCTTAGTCCTGCTCCCAAATACGGTGCATTGCTGCCATAGAAGCTGCCATCCAGTTCAGCCATCTGCTGCTCATAGGCAGTCAGCGGATTGATTGACCTAGAGCTGTGATCCCGGTAGAGGGGACGCGGCGACGGCATCAACGAGGAGGCATACGATGGATTCAACATGCCGTTGAGTGAGAGGCGTGGCTGCATTATTTCCGGTTCAAATCTTGCTAATGTGCTCGTTGTTCCAGTTGTGTTTTGATTATTATTGTTATTACTATGATTATTTTGTTGTATTGCTATTGTTGTTGTTGTTGTTTTTGTTGTTGCTGCTGCTGCTGTAGAACTTTTCAATGCACTTGACCGCCATCTTCGAGTAAAATCATCATCATCAACTGCATCATCAACATTGTTGTTGTTGTTGTTGTTGGCATCATTATCGTCATCGTCATCGTCATAGGTGCTGACGTCAGAGCTGGCATCAATTGCCGTTGCACGGCACAGTTTGCCAATGCTGGGCGTAACTGTGGGCGTGGCCTTGCTGCCTGCAACAGCTCAACATAAATTTGCGAAATGTATTTTTCGTCGTTGTTGTTTTTTTTTCGGATTTCATTAATTTATGTTTGCATTTTTGATATTATTTTTTTTTTATTATGTGAAATATATTTTGAATTTATTTTGATTTTTTTGTTTTTAGAAAAAAAAGAGAAATTTGAGCAGATGGTTAAATTAATCGCATATTGTGTCCATTGCCTTAGAGATGCTCTATTTTAATTTATATAATGTATTTTTTTTCTTTGGTGAAGGTTCTACAAACATAGAGACAGAAAGAGAGAGGGGTATACAAAGAGTGAGTTAGCAATAGGAGAGTAGGTTCTAGACGTGTAGTGGGGGTACTAAAGTGTGGTTTGATTGATTGATTTGATTTGATTGAATTTGGTTGCTTGGTTGGTTGATTGGTTTTTTGGTGGTTGGTGGCTACAGGTGGGCTGGGCCTTTGTTTTTAAACAACAACTGCAATTAACAACAACATTCAACAACAATTAACAGCAACAACAATTATATTTATATATGGAATATTATTTAACATATTTTTTCAAGTCAATATAAAGTTCAGCTAGAGGAAATCAACTGCGTAAATGCCATCAAAAAATCAAAAATACTTTGCATTTTTTTAATGTTTTTTTTTTATGTGAGACAATATTTGCAAAAATTCGACTAAATTTTTGCACATAAATTGAAAAATTTCTGGTGTCAAAATGTGCAGCTATTTTTTTGTGTGTGCGTATGTAATAGAAATAAAAGAATTTAATTGTAAATTCCGAGTGTATGAAAAGCAGAAAATTTATTTAATTGATTTTGTGTAATTTTGAACTTAAGTGAAATTTTCGCCATTTTCTTATACAGAAATTCCAATTAATTGTGTTTATATATTTGTAACTGAAGGGAAATTTTTGTGGATTTTCTGTACATATTAATAATTTTCCAAAGATTATTGATATATATAATTGGAAAATATAAAACTATGCTCTATATACCATCCCATAAAATATTTATAGCCAGTAAGTGATTCGCACTGCGTGGCATATCAAATTGCTGCCTAAAAGTATGCCACAAAAATATGTGTGCAGCGCATTGAGTATGAAATTGAAAAATTCACATTATGCTTGCGTATGTGCAACTTTATCATTAAATCATAGTGAAAAATTACTAAAAACAACAACAAACAGATATGAAGAGAGAGAGAGAGAGAGAGGGGGATACTAAATAAACTAAAAATCTGTGTGGCATATAAAATGTATATACATATATGTACATATATGTGTTTGTAGCGAAAACATTTCTGCATGATTTATTTAGGCCACAAAAACTATATTGAGCAATTCACACGTTCTAAATGCGGCTTCAGCTGCCAGCGAGTCTGTGTGTGTATGTGTGTGTGTGGCAAGTATGTCGTGTTGTCTGCAACATGCAAACAACATGTTAAATTGAAGCTAGGAGGGGGAGACTGTATCAAAAAAGACGTGAATTGTTGTATGCGTTTCATTTGAGTAAAAGTGCTAATAAAGTTAGATTTAATTACGTGCGCCTTAATGGAGCATGCAAAAGTAGCTGGCATAACATGACACACACACACACAAACACACACACACACACATATATATATACATAGTTGATACACATACATTTAGAGAACACTGTCTGTCGCTTCATTAGATTTAAGTAAGCTGCCTTGGCAACTACACTATGTATGCGATATGTGCTACAAAAACTGCCTGCCTCACTTGGCAATTCATGAGCTCACACACACACACACACACACATAGACATACACATATACACATACCTACATAAATACATATATAGTTACAGTTAGTGTGTGTACAAGTGGCACTTGACTGCTGTCCTCGTGGCCAAGACAATGGCCAACAGAAGTTGGCTGAAGTTGAAGCTGCGTGCGGTGTCAATTTATTTCTATTACTGTCAATGCTGCTGTTGGTGTTGGTGTTGGTGTTCGTGTTGGTGCTGCTGCCAACTGTTTTGGCCCAGTTAAGACTGCTCACGGCTGTTGCTCTGTCAGTCCTACCTGTCTCCAGCTGCGCCAGCTGCCAATTGATTATTGGCAAACCGCTTTCAATTATTTCTTACTCTTGTGCCTGTCTCGGGATACCTAACTGCTTAGCTGTCGGTGTCGGTGTCGGTGTCGCTGCTGGCTTTAATTTTATATGAATCTCTCTCTCTCTTTCTCTTTCACACTCTCTCTGTCTCTGTCTCCCTTCATAGCTTATTGCCTGCTCTAATTCAATTAGACTCGAAAAGTAATGCATCAATCGTCCAGCTTAATACATTGCTTTCTATATCTACACAGCCTGACTCTCTCTCTCTCTCTCTGTCTCTCTTCATATCTCTATCTCTCTCTTTCTCTCTCTGTTCACTACAAAATTGTTTTAATTAATTTGGCGTACGCGGCGTATGAGCAACGCGACATGAATACGCACTCGAGCTGCGCAATAAATTCAAATTAATTTCGTGGAGCAGCGGCCTTAAATGCCACACAAATCAAATGCTTCACTAAATTTATTAGCCCACAGTTCTCAGGTCTGTCTCTAGCTTAATACATATTTAATCAAAGTGTCCTCAACACACACACACACACACATACACAGACTTGACCCAACTTAAGCTCTGCTTACAGTTCCCTTTAACATTTTCCGCTGTGAGTTTTGAGTTTTCAGTGTCTGCCTGGAGGCGGGCAGTTCAGCTCCAGCTCAGCTCAACAGCAGCAAGTGCATTTCCATGTAGAGCAACAAAAGTTTCCTCACACACACACGCACACCCTCCCACACACACACACTTCTACTTGGTCAGTCAACTATGCTGCCTGTTGCATACTTTAAGGCGCTCGTCAATGTAAATTCGCCACATTTGTTGCTAGTATTTTTCTTTAGCTCGTCTCTCTTTCGTTCTCTATCATTGCCTTTTCTGGCACTTTCGCTTACTTAAAAAAGAACTTGCTCCGCCACATAATCTGTTCACTTTTTAATTTTGCTAATAGTTGAGTGCCATTAATTTAAACTTTGTTGTGCTTGGCGTCGTCTGCCATTTGCCAGGGCACAGATTCCTCGACCGACTTGCCAACACCACTTGGACGCGTCCTTGATGATAAAATGCAAGCATAACGCAAGAAAAATTGTTTAAAAAATGAAATATCTACGGTTTAATGGGCGGCACTTTGTCACGGACGCTGCTCTGTCAAAAATACACAGAGAAAAAAAAGACAGAGTCGAAAAGAAACAAAAAAAAAAAAACAAACAAACTTGCGACAAACTTGCGCCAAAGTTCAACAAAACGCTTGAGCGGATTTTTTGGTGTGGCAGAGTCGCGTCTGAATTGTCAATAAATTTGCTTGCCACAAATCAACGAAATGTCCAGGCACAGCCTCAAAGGCGGAGTAGAGACAACACAATTATTTGCTGCAGCTGCCGCACCAAATGAAAATATTTAACCAAAAAAAAGACCAAAAAACAAAAAAAAAACGAAAACAAATACTTTTGACAAAAGTTTTTAAGCAAACTTTTGTTTAAAACATGCTTGAAAGTATGCCGCAGCAAGGCAAAGGAAACAGCTGAGAAAGAGACAGCGAGAGTTGGAGCAATAGAGACAGCAAAGAGAGTGAGAGGGAGAGAGAGACAGAGAGAAAGAGAGGGAGAGAGGGAGAGTAAGCAAAGAGTTAGCAACTAGTAGCTAGAAGTGGCTTTTGCAGAAGTGGCGCCCGCAAAATTCCAAACGACACAAAAAGGAAGTCACGCAATAAAAACTTCAACGCACCCCCTGCTCCCCTCGTGTCCCTGCGTATTCTTCTGCGTCATTTCCTCCCTTTTGCTATTAAACTTGTAGAAAACATGGCTGACACATTGGAAATTACAATAGTCAAGTCGGTTCAGTGGAGCAGCTGTCAAGCAATGTGACATTGAAGCGGGTTTTCGTTCGTCACTTGATGAGCATGATGTTGATGAGAGGGACGAGGAGTAGCGGCAGCCGGAGGAGGAATCTTCCAGCCACAGTTACATCCACAGCAGTTACAAGCCACAGTTGTTGCCACAAACAAGTCAAGTCCATCCAAAAGTATTTGCAGCGGCCATAACTAAGCCAGCAACTAAACAAAATTCAAATTCAATGGACCAATTTAAGAGCAATCAAACTTTGAACTCAAATAGCACAGGGAATGACGAACCCAACTCAGGACTCAGGACACAGGACTCGCAGATCACAGACATATAGAGGGACACTGAGTGACAGCTGTCATTCTAACTGTTTTCACTGGAGCTTTCAATGAGCTTTCAAGCATACGATATTTCGAGTATCTTCAAGGCAATGGGGTGTTGAAATCGTGGAAAGATTGAGGAAAATCTATATAGTTTTGTATTTAACATATATATATATATATATATATATGTCTCTAAAGGTATTTAGCATCTATTAAAATCTTGGAGATTCTTAATATACTTTGAAAGATTAACCTGGTTCAAAATAGTTTTTCTGTTCGTATACTAAAAGTCTTCAAAGCTCTTTAGTAAATTTTCAAAAATTTTAAAATTTTGAAAAAAGCTTTCTTTTTGCTAGAATTTTGATTTTTGAGAATTGTTTGAAAATCCATCATATTGCATCAAAGCTTTGATATTAAATTCACAGGAAATAACTATTATTATATTTTTATTTATATTATTTCTAATATAATACTTATCATTTTTTTCAGAAATTTAGTAATTGCCTCTAACTTTGGAAAAAATTTGCTGTCTTAGCTAAACAGTTTCGTATATTTCTTATTTTCATGATATAATTTTAGTGCGATTTTTGCTGAATTTTTTTCTTCAAGATTTGTTCTAAATTTCTCACAAAAAAGGAAAAAAGATCTAAAAAATTTTTAGATCTATAAGAAACTTTAATATTAAATTTTTTTTTGTTTTTTAATTTATTTATACTTTCATTCAATTACCTAAAAAATCTCAACTCCAAATCCCTTTACTTTCTGTACTTTCTCTTTTTTTCTGTAATAATAAACTTTGTTTTATGCTTCACAATGATTATGAAATGTCACACAGTTTATAAAATATTATACTATATATAATTTAAATAAAAAGTTTTCTACTATTTTTTATGTAATTATCTTAAGTCAGACTTGCCGCGTTGTTTTATCGCTTAATCAGTTGAGTCATCAATGAGTCATCAAAATTATCGCATTATATTGACCATATTAATACTATATACAGCCTTAAGTTGTAGTAAAGGATATCAAATGCGAAGGAAGCGTTTATCTTCGCCAAATTATGATGAGCATACAGAGTCCTTATCGAAGTACGTAGTCTCTATAAGATCACGAAGGCCCAGCTTCGTCTTTGGGGATAATCACTTCTGTGGTGGGGTGATTGTGGCGCCGAAATTTGTGCTGACAGCTGCCAGTTGCACGATGAGGTGAGAATGCGTGGTATATTGACAGTTGAGTATACCCAATATAAATATTCTGTCTGTCTGCTGAAAGTGATCGCAAAGTGATGCATGCATTGCGTTCCTTTAAGATTGTGGCAGGCACAAGGCATCGTTTGAGGGAAGTGGATGAGACGGTTGTGAGAAGAGTGAGAAGGATTCATGTGCCAAAGGATTTCATTGCAGATGGCAAAATGAATCTGGCGCTGCTGCAATTGACAGCCGCTTGGCCCATGCATAATCCTGCCATTGATGTCATCAATTTACCCAGCAAGCGGCCAGATCCAACTGCAGACTTCACAGTACTTGGCTGGGGTCGAATATTCTTGGTAAGGGATTGAAGTGGAGTGTAAATTGAGGATGCGAGTTGTGATGATGTGAGATTTTAGGGTGGACCGCTGGCTGGTAACTTGAAGCATATCAGTGTCCAGCTGCTTGAGCCGCCTGTTTGCCAGGAGATCTTTATACGCATCGATGAGGAGCTGCTCTGTGCCGGCAACTTAACGGACATGACGGATGCGAATCCTTGTGCCGGGGACACGGGCGCTCCCATGATCCACAACAGGACCGTCTATGGCATTGTCAGTCTTCGCACGGGTTGTGGCCACATTGTGATGCCATCGCTATACACGAGTGTGTGGCAGAATGTGGAATGGATCCACGAGAGAATTGCCAATAATTGTAGAGATTTCCCAACTAAACTCAAGTTGTATATATATCTCGTATTGATGGTATTGGTATTGAAAATATAGAAATATCCCCAGAAATATGCAAAGCAAAAAAAAAGAGGGAAAGCTTTAAGAAAAGTTGTGCGTGGAAAACTTCGTTGCTTGCCTCTTATTCCTATTTGCCTTTTGCTGGCTACGCAGTTTACTTTCTGCTGACTCAAGTTGCATGTTTGTTTGTTGTTTGTTGCACGTTTTATTGCCACAAGTTTTGCAAAGACGACGGTAACTGCAACAGCCACAAATGCGACCTCTAGTGGTCCAACAGCAGCTGGCCGAAATTCAGCCTACGACAGGCTGCTGCCTAGCTGCCACCTGCCACCTGCCACATGCCACCTGCCACTTGTGTCGATTGGTTTTTCATTCCCTGGGCAAACAAACAGCCAAAAAAAAACGAAGAGAAATGGAAGCTTGTTGGTTTTGGGCCAACTTGCAACTTGGTTGCTACGCCTATGCGTCGTCTGCTTAATTACCACAAACTGAGGCAAACTCGCGAGCACCTTAATTGGTCTACCAAAGGAAAGCTAGAAAAAAGGATGAAAAAAAATATCGAACCTGCAAAGAAATGGCAATAAAAGCCACTCAAATTTTAGAATTCGATGTGCGCTGTGTTGTCAAGGCAGCGAGCAACAAAATGTGGCACAGCAACGGCAAACAATGCTGTTGCTGTAGCTGTAGCTTTCTTGGCTCCATAAATTTCCACTTTTTAAGCTCTTTTAATAGTGGAAGATTTTCGCATAACCCATAAAAGCATGCTATAGTAATGGCAACAGCAGCAAAGTGACAAAAATCATAGCACTCTTTTCAGGGCACGTTTTGATTGCTTCTTTTTTTTCTGAAATTCGAAGACAATACCCATAGATGCAATTACGTAATGCCTGTAATCAATGTTAAGTAGAGCGTGGCAGCAGATAATTCCGAAAATATTAAACGACATTTGTATAGAGCGAAAATTGAAGTCTCCTGACATATACATACATATATAGAGGGATATACATACATATGAACTTAAGTGGATCTATGCATATGTCCATTGACTTGAACAAAAGCTGAAAGTTAGTATGACAGCAACACCTGTGCTCCATTTGGGTAATGAATTTCGTGCTCCCTACGACTAACACTCTTTCCCCTATCCCTTTTCCCCATCCCCATACGCTGACATTGTTTCTGTTGCTGTTTCTGTTTCTGTTTTCGCTGCCTCTGCCATAAGCCGCATTTTCAGCTCCTTTTACGCTGAGCTCTGCCGTAGGCAAATACGTAATGAGAACATTAATGCAAACGACTTCATTTAATTAAACGCCTGCTAGAGATGAGAGCTGGCAGAAAGTCAAGCAGCAGTCCTAGAGAGGCAGCAGTTTGCTGGAAAAAAGGGACAAACACAAAGGTAGACGATGGAGAGGGGTATGGAGGGGAAGTAGGATAAGTTGAGTCAAGTGAGAGAAGTGAGAGCTGGCGAGGTTATAAGGTAGCAGAAAGGCCTGAAAAGCAGCAGAAAGCAACTGAGAAATACCTCTCCATAGTTTTGTTAGCAAAGCTCAACTTAAATAGAGCAAGAAAAGTTCAAGAAAAAAATTTTACAAAATTAATAACATTTATTTAGATTAAAATGCGGGAATAACAGAGAGAATTATATATTACATTATTTTTTATAGAGTCTATTTTTTTAATTCTACAAGATAAAGTTTTTTCAAAATTTAATTTTAATTTATTATTTCTTTTTTCCAAATAATAATATATACTAATATATGCTTCAGAATGAGGAGACTGTCTTCAGCTTAAATAGCATACGCAAACAACAACAAGCATTAGAGTTCGCCAGCTTAAAAAAAAATAATTTTTTTTTTACATAAATCGTGTATATATTTCGTTCAGCAGTACGAGGTATCAAAAAAAGTAGGCCCTCAAAAAAATACTGTTAACTGAGCACTTTAAGCGGAATTGTAACTGTAACTGAAAATGGCAGCCTCGTCGCATAGTCATCATTGAGGCAGATAACAGCGCCAGATAACAAAAGCCAAAAATATGGCCAACAAAAAAAGGAGGCATACAAACCAGGTACAGATACAGATACTGATGCTGATGCTGAGATACAGATACAGATACAGTTTAGCGATAAGAGCATACTCATACGCCTCTTTGGCAACGCATGAATGCGTATTAAGGAGATACACACACACACACATGCCCACACTCGAATAGATATACACACGAAAATGCCGATGGGATTTTTTTTTTTTGTGGGAGGCGAGGTGGGCGTGGCAAATGACTGATACATGGGCGCACGTGCGTGTAAATACAGTTACACTTAGACGCATACAAAATGGAAGACGCTAAGCGACAGGTGCGACAAAAGCGTCAGCAGCTGTGAGCGACAAGATGACAGACAGACAGACAGGCAGATAAACGAAGAGAAAGACGAAAGAAAAGACAGAGGAAAGAGGAGACAGAGGAAAGCAGAAGCAGACGAATGGACGGAGGCAGAGTTGTGGCAACAGTGGAGGCAGCTGCCAATTCAATTAGCCAATGTCAGCGCAAACAGGAAGAGAATCAAAATGAGAGAGATAGAGAAAGAGAGATAAAGAGATAGAGAGAGAGAGAGAGAGAGATAAAGAGAGCTAAGAAGACAGCGGATGAGTAGTAGTAATATAAAGAGATAGACGCTGCTCATGTTGACCAAATGAACGCATAAAACTCGCACTTAACTGTTGATTAAATAATTACAAACAATGCCACGTTGAACGCGTGCGGCGCTCGCTTTGCTTATGTGCCACAAAATGTGGCAAGGCTGCAGCTTCTAATCACATTAAGCGCCCAACATCGCTAGCTGTTGTTATTGCTGAAATGTTGCTTAAAGTGCACATTGAACATGCCGCAACATTTTGTGGCAAGCAGAAGCAGAGTTAAACAAATTTTTGTTTTCATTTTTTTCCCTCCAACATTTTTGCTATGAAATTTTCAACAATTTAAACGTATGCGCTCATTAGCAGCTGCCACATACAGGCGAAAAAAGCGTGTTGTTTTGGTGGGGTGGAGGAGGGGGGGCGTGGCAGTGCAGCAATAGTTGCAAGCAAGGTGTGAGGCACATGTGGCACACAAGCCAAAAACTGTTCATTTGCATGCGCTGGCGCTCATTACATTTACATTAAACTTTTCAAATGTGCGGACAAGCGCAAGAGAAAGAGGCAGACTGAGAGAGAGAGAGAGAGAGATAGGGAGAGAGAGAGCGAAAATAGAAGAGTGAAAGAGATGCGGGTATTTTATAATGCGGGCAGCAGCATGCAACTTATGCAGCTGCTATTGACAGACAGCAAGAAAGGAGGCAAAGGAAAAAGGAAACGCTTTTTCAATATCTTAATTTCCCCTGAAAGTATGCAGTTAATTACATTTGACCAGCTGCGAATTTGGCCAGACAACACACAGACACACATATGCAATAGGTATGTGGGTGTGTGTGTGTGTGTGGCACATTTCTTGCTGCTTAAGCTGCTTGCAAAGTGGGACTATTAAACCGATGCCAAATTTGCATGCAACGCGGCAGTGTTGCTCTCAAGGTGGCACAGTTGCAGCTAACATTGCCACATGGGAGCTGAGGCCAACAACGGCATGAATGGCAGATGAGCTGCCACACATACAAACAAAGCAACCCAAAAGAAAGAGAGAGAGTTAAAGAGAGTGAAAGAGAGAGAGAGAGAGAGAGAGAGAGAGAGAGAGAGAGAGAGAGAGAGAGAGAGAGAGAGAGAGATAGCGATAGCGTAGGTGACTCACAGACAGTATAAAAAAAACGGGTCGAGCTGCGTGACAGTAAAGCTTTGAGGTATAGTCAACATGCAGCTAAACTGTGTTAGTATATGTTAGTATATGTATGTGTGTGTGTGAGTGTGCGTGTGTGTGTGTGAAGTGTAAGTGCATTTCGTTATGAGCTTAGCAATCTTATAAATGTTTACGTATTTGTTTGTCAGCGTTATTTGCCCCCAAGTGCAGTCAGTAGTCGCCCAGTTGAGGCACAGAGCGAGATGGCTATACACAACATACCCTCTCGCTCTCACACGCTATGACCTCAGCTGCAAGTTGCGTGTAGTTGTAGCTGTAGCTGTATCTGTATCTTTAGCTGTAGCTAACTGTGCACAGCACATAAATATCTAAAGCGTTCTTGAGTAACTGCTCTAATGGATTTGGGTTAAAAATACACTCTGTATACACTGCTTATGTGTATGTGTGTGTATGTGTGTGTGTGGCAAGGGCATGCTGAGGGCATGCAGTGCAGCAAGTGACACACTCAGCATATATCTCACTCTCTCTCTCCCTCTTCGCTTCTCTACTCGTCTCTTTCGCTGTCTTGCAGCTTGTTTAAGATTTACAAATTAGTTTAATTTAAATTAGAACTCAACTGAATGGAGCCACAGTTTCAGTTGTATAAGAATTGAGAAAGAGATGGGAATAGATAGAGAGATAGAGATGGAGAGATGCACTTAGCAGCCTGTTAAAATGTCAATTGCACAGCAGTCGACGAATACAGCAACAGACATGGGAAATACACAAGTTGACAGTAATAAAAGCAGTAAATATGCTTCCAAACATACATCATTCGCCATGTATTTTCACTCACACCAGCTCCAAATGCTGCTTTCTCCCGTTATTGAGACATCTCTTGGTGCATTGCCTGGAGAATTGCTTTTGTCAGCAAAGCCAAAGCAACAAGCCAAAGCCAAACACGACTTAGGAGAGCAGAAACAGGCTGTGAACGACCTGCAAAAATCACGTGTTTTTCACTACATGAAATAGATAACGAAAAAAAAAATATTTAGACAAATTTTTCCAAAAATAATAAATACTTCAAAATAAGTGAATGTATTTTCCATCAACTAAAAGTAAGTAAAAAATATTTAAAAATATTATGAAATATTAATCATAATCTATAATTATATTATTTAATAAAAATATATGTAATAAAAATATGACTAATTTTATAAATATTTTTAAAAATATGCTTCTCCTTCTTCATAAATAAATTCTCTAATTGCTATACAGGGAATAAGTAATTATTATAGAAAAACAAAAAGATTAATAAAAAATGCGAACATTTTCAAAAATATATATATAATAATAATATATAACATATTTTTATCAAATGATTATAATACATATTATAATAAAATCCATGCTCAGCACGCTCCAAGTAAAAACATCAATTTCTCAGCTCAAAATTTTAAACGAATCGACCCCTCGTGCATTTCAATCAGCAAATCCTCTTTTCACCAACTCGGCTAACAAGTATTTTTGGCCAAAGCATGCCAAACATTCAAAGCATTTAGTAATGTCCAACGCATTAGGCAAACAATTTTTTTGTGGGGGGGGCCATAAATTTTCATAGCATACTTTCCAGCGCCCGGCTTAATAGATATGTCAACTGCATTTAATGCTCTCCATTTGCATGTATATCTCTTAATAAAACTCAATTTGCTGTTGGAGAGAAAAAAAAAATTTGAAAAATTTTCAAAGCAAAGCGAAATGTTTAAATGTTTTGAATGGAGTTTGGCAATGGTTTTTGGCCCAATTGCTTAACTGCTGTTGGCAAGCGCAAAATTTGTTTCTGTGCGGAAATTGTTAATAAATTGATCGTTGGCTGGTCTTAACGGCTGCCCAAATTGAAATTATAAGGCGTAATAACATAAGCCGCAGTCATATAAAGTAACACACCTTACACACACACACACACACACATACACTTTGAGAAAGAGAGGGAGAGTGGGTAAAAGAGAAAGATGAAAGCGCGCTGTGTTTTTGGGGTCAGCGGCAACATGAACGTTTTGCGAGCTTATTAAATAATTTTAAGCAAAAATTATATATACGCCATAAACTTGTACACACACAAGCACACACATGCCATACACACACACACACACACATGCACATACATGTGCCATAAATGTCGCCTGCGTTTGCAGAAAGTAATAACCGTGTTGGGCCAACTTATTGTTTACGACGTGCTTAGTGGCAAACTTGGCTTTGATAATGAAACCAACACACACACACAAATACACACAGAGATACTGACTGTGGCATATACAACAACAATGAAGCACACACGCGCTGACAGTTAACGGCAATTGCGACAAATACCACAGTCTCCGACTCCATCTTTATTTCCAACTACAGCTCCATCTCAATCTCCATCTCACTCTCCGCACATGGCCAGTCATTTGTCTCGCTTGCACTTGTCCAACTTAGTTGCATAAACACAATCAACATATACAACACACATACATGTGTCGTCTGTCTGTCTCTCTGTCTGTGTGTTGTCATAATGTACACAAAAATGTAAGTAAGAGGAGCAGAGGGAGAGAGGGTTGTGCGGGACTCTAGTGTGAGAAAGCACGTGATGTGATTAGCAGAAAGTCTGTGGCCTGTGCTTAGATTTTAATTTTTGGCTGGCGATAAAAATGTGTGTATGTGCATGTGTGTGTGTGTGTGGGTGTCCAATTGTCACGCTCAATATGCTATCCCTCTTGCCCCACAGCTGCCTTTCTGCTTGCCTCCAATTATCTTTGCTGCGCCTGTGCGTATGCAATGCGAAAATTCAATTCATTTGCCTGCTTAAAGTTTTGCTGCGTCGTTCGCATTGTCATCAATCAAGCAGCTCAATCAATCAATCAAGCAAACAGGCGCTAGTTTTAGGCTGACCTGCAGTTTGCTTAAAATTTATTTTTGCAAGCCGCAAATAATTTCAGGTTGGCAGCTTTGCAAGCTACAATGCGGCATGCCGCACTTAGAAAGTGAGAGAGAGAGAAATGGAGAAAAGAGACAAAGAAAAACCGGGAGGGAAGTGGGATTATGGAGCAATGCCAAGAATGGCAATGCAAAAAGCAAACTCAACTAAACTAAAGAGTTTCAAACGAGACAGAGATAAACCCACTTATGTATGTATGTTTCCTCTCTAAATATGTGTGCATATATATGTTTGTGTGTGTGTGTGTGTGTGTTTGCGTTGCAACTGAAATTAAGCTAAAAACCGCTTCAAGTTGCAATTTGCGACGCTGCCACAGCACAACAAGCTAAGAATTCGCCTCTAGCAACTGTATGTGTGGCATGCAACAAAACTGTAACTATAATTAAAACTTTTCGGCAACAGACATGATAAACGACACTCGATGCGTTCTGTTCCCCCAAAAAGCCAAAGTACAACAAAGATGTACTTACAAAACGAAGCAAACGAAGAAGGAGAAGAAGTAGCAACAGTGGCAAGAAGAAGAAGAAGAAGCAGCAGCGTTTTGCTTTGCCGCTTAAATGGAATTAATGCATTAATCGCTTTATATATTTTGGTTAATGAGAGGGGGGAAGGCAACTTTTGCTTGGGGCCAAGTGCTAATTGATCAACTGCTCAACAACAACAACAACAGAAACACAGACACATGTTGTTGCCCCCCACCCCTTTCAGCATTCCTCAGTTGACCCCTCCCGCCGGCCATGTTGCAAGTTAAATTAATGTTTGTCGACAGCGCGCAGCGCGCAAAAACTTTCAAATGAATTACATATTCTAAACACGCAGCGACTTGTGGCAGCAACGAGGGCGGCTACACGATAGTGGGCGTGGCAGGTCTATATTATTTGTGGAATGCCCCCTTTTATTTTAAAAAATACCCTTTACTACCCTTTGAAACTGAATTAAAAGGGGAGTAATAGTTATCGTTTAAATTCCTAGCACATTTTTTATAAAAAAAAATAATTTTTTTTAATAATTATATATAACAAGAGATCACGTTTGTTTGACAGGGTATGTCATAGTCAAGCAGTCTTTTAATTTTCACTTTTTTTTAAATTTATTTTATTACATTTTTTTTTTGTAGGGACAACTTCCCGCTTACATAATTGCATTTGTTTTTTTCTTGTCTTTTTATTGCCCGCCAAAGTTTCGCTTGGCCGCTGTTAAATTGTTAAAAAATTACAAATAAATTGAATGAGCTGACGAAAGGGCTGCCTGGTTGCCCAACTTAATAACAACAACAATTACAGCAGCAACAAAAACAACAACAACAACAACAAAGACGACAGTAAACAATTTACATTTTGCCGTATTGACTTTTCAATTTCATCATATTTTGCGGCAACTTTTTAAATCGAAACCGAACAACGTTGACAACTTGCTTAAGAATTTTTCTTCGTTTTCTATATATATATACACATCTCGTTTTTATACTTTATATATTTATTTTCATCATTTCATTTTTTTTTTTGGTTTTTCTGTGTTTGCTTATATTTGTTGTTGGTTCCGCCATTATGCCATTAGCTCTTTTGGGCGTAGCGTATTTAGGTCACATGATGGCTCCAAATGCCTCTGCATTAATGGTCCCAAACAGCAGCAATGCGGCTAAGGCTTTTGGCCCAATCCAACGACAAAACCGGACAAACGTCCCCACCCGAAAAAAGAACACATAATAAAAGAGAAAAAAAGGGAGAAAAGGAGAGAGAAAGAGAAGACACGCCCACAACTTCTGTTGCCTAAACATACTCTAAGGGCACAAACACAGACAGAGATAGACCTCAAAAGCAAGTAGCTCTGATAGGCAGAGAGGGACGCAGGGGACAAGTGGCAGATACACCATAGGGATATGCTGTGTGTGTGTGTGTGTGTGTGTGTGTATGAATGCCTCAAGTTGTTGTAGTCAATTCGAAGTAAAGCTGAAGCAGGACCAAAACGCACAAAGGATATCAAATTTAAGTGCACACATCCAATGCGACCCGACAGAGAGTCAACCGAGTTACAACGAGGGCTGTTAGAGACTTTGGGCTATGAGTATAGGTCAAAATTATGAGTATATTATCAAATGAGTAGTATATTATCAAAGTATACCCAATGTGAATTTTCTACAAATTTTTAACGTTCAAATGTTCGCCAAAACCGTTCGTTCAACCGATTTTCGAAAATATTTTCGGTTTTGTTAATGGTTTCTGTGAAATATTAAAACTGCATTCAAATTTAGTTAAAATTTGTCATATTAAATTTCAGCAAATATTTTTTTACCAATTTAAGATACTAACCCTTTGATGAAAAGTCATAAAATGTAAAAGTTTTGAAATCGGAATTTTTTGTGCCCAATCGATTTCTGGCATTAAAATTGGTATAAAAAACTTTACTTCACTTAATTTAGTGCATTATTTTAGAAAATATGGCAAAAAAACGTAAAAATGGTCAAAAACGTTATTTTTTAAATTTTTGCAAAAAAAGGATTCGTTTATCAACTTTGATAAGCCATAACGTTGCCAAAAATCATCCGATTTTCAAAATTTTATCATTTCTGTTAAAGGTTTTGATCATATTTTCAATCAGCATACAAACTTATTTACATATAGAAACTTTGGGTGAAAGAGAAAGAAATTGCAATGAAATCGTTTTTTAGTACAAAATTGACGATCTTGTCATCTTTAAAAAGCAGTAACTTTTCTAAAAATCACCCAATTTTCGAAATTTTTGCATTTCTGTGTATGGTATCGAACATAGTTTGAATCTGCATCAAAATTTGTTACTTTCTGGTACTTTTTAATTTTTGACTATTTTTGCCCATTTTTGCATAAAAATGTGAAAGTTTTGAAATCTGAATTTTTTGTGCCCAATCGATTTCTGGTACCAAACTTGTTATAAAAAACTTTACTTCACTTAATTTAGTGCATTATTTTAGAAAAAATGGCGAAAAAACTGAAAAATGGTGGAAAAACGCATTATTTATTTTTTGGTAAGAAAAATCATCTCTTCATTAACTTTTAGAAGCCATAACTTTGCCTAAAGTCATCCGATTTTCAAAATTTTTCCATTTCTGTAAAAGGTTTTGTTAATTTTTTCACATAGCATATAAAATTATTTACATATAGAAACTATGGTCGAAAGAGAAAGAAATTGCAATGAAATCGATTTTTAGTACAAAATTGACGATCTTGTCAACTTTAAAAAGCAGTAACTTTTCTAAAAATAACCCAAATTTCAAAATTTTTGCATTTCTGTGTATGGTATCGAACATAGTTTGAATCTGCGTCAAAATTTGTTACTTTCTGGTACTTTTTAATTTTTGACTATTTTTGCCCATTTTTGCATACTAATGCATTTGCATAAAAAAAGGATCTCTTCATTAACTTTTAGAAGCCATTACTTTGCCAAAAGTCATCCGATTTTCAAAATTTTTACATTTCTGTAAAGGGTTTTGATCATATTTTCAAATAGCATACAAAATTATTTACATATAGAAACTTTGGGTGAAAGAGAAAGAAATTGCAATGAAATCGTTTTTTAGTACAAAATTGACGATCTTGTCTACTTTAAAAAGCAGTAACTTTTCTAAAAATCACCCAATTTTCGAAATTTTTGCATTTCTGTGTATGGTATCGAACATAGTTTGAATCTGCATCAAAATTTGTTACTTTCTGGTACTTTTTAATTTTTGACTATTTTTGCCCATTTTTGCCCATTTGCATAAAAAAAGGATCTCTTCATTAACTTTTAGAAGCCATAACTTTGCCAAAAGTCATCCGATTTTCAAAATTTTTACATTTCTGTAAAAGGTTTTGATCATATTTTCAAATAGCATACAAAATTATTTACATATAGAAACTTTGGGTGAAAGAGAAAGAAATTGCAATGAAATCCTTTTTTAGTACAAAATTGACGATCTTGTCAACTTTAAAAAGCAGTAACTTTTCTAAAAATCACCCAATTTTCGAAATTTTTGCATTTCTGTGTATGGTATCGAACATAGTTTGAATCTGCATCAAAATTTGTTACTTTCTGGTACTTTTTAATTTTTGACTAATTTTGCCCATTTTTACATACTAACCCCTTGACAAAAACTCAAAAAATGTGAAAGTTTTGATATCGGAATTTTTTGTGCCCATTCGATTTCTGGCATCAAAATTGGTATAAAAAACTTTACTTCACTTAATTTAGTGCATTATTTTAGAAAATATGGCAAAAAAACGTTAAAATGGTCAAAAAACGTTATTTTTTATTTTTTTGCAAAAAAAGGATCCGTTAAACAACTTTGAAAAGCCATAAAGTTGCCAAAAATCATCCGATTTTCAAAATTTTTTTATTTCTGAAAAAGGCTTTTATCATTTTTTCACATAGCATATAAAATTATTTACATATAGAAACTATGGTCGAAAGAGAAAGAAATTGCAATGAAATCGATTTTTAGTACAAAATTGACGATCTTGTCAACTTTAAAAAGCAGTAACTTTTCTAAAAATAACCCAAATTTCAAAATTTTTGCATTTCTGTGTATGGTATCGAACATAGTTTGAATCTGCATCAAAATTTGTTACTTTCTGGTACTTTTTAATTTTTGACTATTTTTGCCCATTTTTGCATACTAATGCATTTGCATAAAAAAAGGATCTCTTCATTAACTTTTAGAAGCCATAACTTTGCCAAAAGTCATCCGATTTTCAAAATATTTACATTTCTGTAAAAGGTTTTGATCATATTTTCAAATAGCATACACAATTATTTACATATAGAAACTTTGGGTGAAAGAGAAAGAAATTGCAATGAAATCGTTTTTTAGTACAAAATTGACGATCTTGTCAACTTTAAAAAGCAGTAACTTTTCTAAAAATCACCCAATTTTCGAAATTTTTGCATTTCTGTGTATGGTATCGAACATAGTTTGAATCTGCATCAAAATTTGTTACTTTCTGGTACTTTTTAATTTTTGACTATTTTTGCCCATTTTTGCATACTAATGCATTTGCATAAAAAAAGGATCTCTTCATTAACTTTTAGAAGCCATAACTTTGCCAAAAGCCATCCGATTTTCAAAATTTTTACATTTCTGTAAAAGGTTTTGATCATATTTTCAAATAGCATACAAAATTATTTACATATAGAAACTTTGGGTGAAAGAGAAAGAAATTGCAATGAAATCGTTTTTTAGTACAAAATTGACGATCTTGTCAACTTTAAAAAGCAGTAACTTTTCTAAAAATCACCCAATTTTCGAAATTTTTGCATTTCTGTGTATGGTATCGAACATAGTTTGTATCTGCATCAAAATTTGTTACTTTCTGGTACTTTTTAATTTTTGACTATTTTTGCCCATTTTTGCATACTAATGCATTTGCATAAAAAAAGGATCTCTTCATTAACTTTTAGAAGCCATAACTTTGCCAAAAGTCATCCGATTTTCAAATTTTTTACATTTCTGTAAAAGGTTTTGATCATATTTTCAAATAGCATACAAAATTATTTACATATAGAAACTTTGGGTGAAAGAGAAAGAAATTGCAATGAAATCGTTTTTTAGTACAAAATTGACGATCTTGTCAACTTTAAAAAGCAGTAACTTTTCTAAAAATCACCCAATTTTCGAAATTTTTCCATTTCTGTGTATGGTATCGAACATAGTTTGAATCTGCATCAAAATTTGTTACTTTCTGGTACTTTTTAATTTTTGACTAATTTTGCTCATTTTTACATACTAACCCCTTGACAAAAACTCAAAAAATGTGAAAGTTTTGATATCGGAATTTTTTGTGCCCATTCGATTTCTGGCATCAAAATTGGTATAAAAAGCTTTACTTCACTTAATTTAGTGCATTATTTTAGAAAATATGGCAAAAAAAACGTTAAAATGGTCAAAAAACGTTATTTTTTATTTTTTTGCAAAAAAAGGATCCGTTAAACAACTTTGAAAAGCCATAAAGTTGCCAAAAATCATCCGATTTTCAAAATTTTTTTATTTCTGAAAAAGGCTTTTATCATTTTTTCACATAGCATATAAAATTATTTACATATAGAAACTATGGTCGAAAGAGAAAGAAATTGCAATGAAATCGATTTTTAGTACAAAATTGACGATCTTGTCAACTTTAAAAAGCAGTAACTTTTCTAAAAATAACCCAAATTTCAAAATTTTTGCATTTCTGTGTATGGTATCGAACATAGTTTGAATCTGCATCAAAATTTGTTACTTTCTGGTACTTTTTAATTTTTGACTATTTTTGCCCATTTTTGCATACTAATGCATTTGCATAAAAAAAGGATCTCTTCATTAACTTTTAGAAGCCATAACTTTGCCAAAAGTCATCCGATTTTCAAAATTTTTACATTTCTGTAAAAGGTTTTGATCATATTTTCAAATAGCATACAAAATTATTTACATATAGAAACTTTGGGTGAAAGAGAAAGAAATTGCAATGAAATCGTTTTTTAGTACAAAATTGACGATCTTGTCAACTTTAAAAAGCAGTAACTTTTCTAAAAATCACCCAATTTTCGAAATTTTTGCATTTCTGTGTATGGTATCGAACATAGTTTGAATCTGCATCAAAATTTGTTACTTTCTGGTACTTTTTAATTTTTGACTATTTTTGCCCATTTTTGCAGACTAATGCATTTGCATAAAAAAAGGATCTCTTCATTAACTTTTAGAAGCCATAACTTTGCCAAAAGTCATCCGATTTTCAAAATTTTTACATTTCTGTAAAAGGTTTTGATCATATTTTCAAATAGCATACAAAATTATTTACATATAGAAACTTTGGGTGAAAGAGTAAGAAATTGCAATGAAATCGTTTTTTAGTACTAAATTGACGATCTTGTCAACTTTAAAAAGCAGTAACTTTTCTAAAAATCACCCAATTTTCGAAATTTTTGCATTTCTGTGTATGGTATCGAACATAGTTTGAATCTGCATCAAAATTTGTTACTTTCTGGTACTTTTTAATTTTTGACTATTTTTGCCCATTTTTGCATACTAATGCATTTGCATAAAAAAAGGATCTCTTCATTAACTTTTAGAAGCCATAACTTTGCCAAAAGTTATCCGATTTTGAAAATTTTTTTATTTCTGAAAAAGGCTTTTATCATTTTTTCACATAGCATATAAAATTATTTACATATAGAAACTATGGTCGAAAGAGAAAGAAATTGCAATGAAATCGATTTTTAGTACAAAATTGAGGATCTTGTCATCTTTAAAAAGCAGTAACTTTTCTAAAAATCACCCAATTTTCGAAATTTTTGCATTTCTGTGTATGGTATCGAACATAGTTTGAATCTGCATCAAAATTTGTTACTTTCTGGTACTTTTTAATTTTTGACTATTTTTGCCCATTTTTGCATACTAATGCATTTGCATAAAAAAAGGATCTCTTCATTAACTTTTAGAAGCAATAACTTTGCCAAAAGTTATCCGATTTTGAACATTTTTTTATTTCTGATAAAGGCTTTTATCATTTTTTCACATAACATATAAAATTATTTACATATAGAAACTATGGTCGAAAGAGAAAGAAATTGCAATGAAATCGATTTTTAGTACAAAATTGACGATCTTGTCAACTTTAAAAAGCAGTAACTTTTCTAAAAATCACCCAATTTTCGAAATTTTTGCATTTCTGTGTATGGTATCGAACATAGTTTGAATCTGCATCAAAATTTGTTACTTTCTGGTACTTTTTAATTTTTGACTATTTTTTTCCCATTTTTGCATACTAATGCATTTGCATAAAAAAAGGATCTCTTCATTAACTTTTAGAAGCCATAACTTTGCCAAAAGTCATCCGATTTTCAAAATTTTTACATTTCTGTAAAAGGTTTTGATCATATTTTCAAATAGCATACAAAATTATTTACATATAGAAACTTTGGGTGAAAGAGAAAGAAATTGCAATGAAATCGTTTTTTAGTACAAAATTGACGATCTTGTCAACTTTAAAAAGCAGTAACTTTTCTAAAAATCACCCAATTTTCGAAATTTTTGCATTTCTGTGTATGGTATCGAACATAGTTTGAATCTGTATCAAAATTTGTTACTTTCTGGTACTTTTTAATTTTTGACTAATTTTGCCCATTTTTACATACTAACCCCTTGACAAAAACTCAAAAAATGTGAAAGTTTTGATATCGGAATTTTTTGTGCCCATTCGATTTCTGGCATCAAAATTGGTATAAAAAACTTTACTTCACTTAATTTAGTGCATTATTTTAGAAAATATGGCAAAAAAACGTTAAAATGGTCAAAAAACGTTATTTTTTATTTTTTTGCAAAAAAGGATCCGTTAAACAACTTTGAAAAGCCATAAAGTTGCCAAAAATCATCCGATTTTCAAAATTTTTTTATTTCTGAAAAAGGCTTTTATCATTTTTTCACATAGCATATAAAATTATTTACATATAGAAACTATGGTCGAAAGAGAAAGA
The DNA here is from genome assembly GCA_018150725.1 of Drosophila quadrilineata. Lineage (NCBI taxonomy): Eukaryota > Metazoa > Arthropoda > Insecta > Diptera > Drosophilidae > Drosophila > Drosophila quadrilineata. Next base: position 6,730,007 of record JAECWN010000407.1, read on the forward strand.
AATTGCAATGAAATCGATTTTTAGTACAAAATTGACGATCTTGTCAACTTTAAAAAGCAGTAACTTTTCTAAAAATAACCCAAATTTCAAAATTTTTGCATTTCTGTGTATGGTATCGAACATAGTTTGAATCTGCATCAAAATTTGTTACTTTCTGGTACTTTTTAATTTTTGACTATTTTTGCCCATTTTTGCATACTAATGCATTTGCATAAAAAAAGGATCTCTTCATTAACTTTTAGAAGCCATAACTTTGCCAAAAGTCATCCGATTTTCAAAATATTTACATTTCTGTAAAAGGTTTTGATCATATTTTCAAATAGCATACACAATTATTTACATATAGAAACTTTGGGTGAAAGAGAAAGAAATTGCAATGAAATCGTTTTTTAGTACAAAATTGACGATCTTGTCAACTTTAAAAAGCAGTAACTTTTCTAAAAATCACCCAATTTTCGAAATTTTTGCATTTCTGTGTATGGTATCGAACATAGTTTGAATCTGCATCAAAATTTGTTACTTTCTGGTACTTTTTAATTTTTGACTATTTTTGCCCATTTTTGCATACTAATGCATTTGCATAAAAAAAGGATCTCTTCATTAACTTTTAGAAGCCATAACTTTGCCAAAAGTCATCCGATTTTCAAAATTTTTACATTTCTGTAAAAGGTTTTGATCATATTTTCAAATAGCATACACAATTATTTACATATAGAAACTTTGGGTGAAAGAGAAAGAAATTGCAATGAAATCGTTTTTTAGTACAAAATTGACGATCTTGTCAACTTTAAAAAGCAGTAACTTTTCTAAAAATCACCCAATTTTCGAAATTTTTGCATTTCTGTGTATGGTATCGAACATAGTTTGAATCTGCGTCAAAATTTGTTACTTTCTGGTACTTTTTAATTTTTGACTATTTTTGCCCATTTTTGCATACTAATGCATTTGCATAAAAAAAGGATCTCTTCATTAACTTTTAGAAGCAATAACTTTGCCAAAAGTTATCCGATTTTGAACATTTTTTTATTTCTGATAAAGGCTTTTATCATTTTTTCACATAACATATAAAATTATTTACATATAGAAACTATGGTCGAAAGAGAAAGAAATTGCAATGAAATCGATTTTTAGTACAAAATTGACGATCTTGTCAACTTTAAAAAGCAGTAACTTTTCTAAAAATCACCCAATTTTCGAAATTTTTGCATTTCTGTGTATGGTATCGAACATAGTTTGAATCTGCGTCAAAATTTGTTACTTTCTGGTACTTTGAAATTTTTGACTATTTTTGCGCATTTTTGCATACTAATGCATTTGCATAAAAAAAGGATCTCTTCATTAACTTTTAGAAGCCATAACTTTGCCAAAAGTCATCCGATTTTCAAAATTTTTACATTTCTGTAAAGGGTTTTGATCATATTTTCAAATAGCATACAAAATTATTTACATATAGAAACTTTGGGTGAAAGAGAAAGAAATTGCAATGAAATCGTTTTTTAGTACAAAATTGACGATCTTGTCAACTTTAAAAAGCAGTAACTTTTCTAAAAATCACCCAATTTTCGAAATTTTTGCATTTCTGTGTATGGTATCGAACATAGTTTGAATCTGCATCAAAATTTGTTACTTTCTGGTACTTTTTAATTTTTGACTATTTTTTTCCCATTTTTGCATACTAATGCATTTGCATAAAAAAAGGATCTCTTCATTAACTTTTAGAAGCCATAACTTTGCCAAAAGTCATCCGATTTTCAAAATTTTTACATTTCTGTAAAAGGTTTTGATCATATTTTCAAATAGCATACAAAATTATTTACATATAGAAACTTTGGGTGAAAGAGAAAGAAATTGCAATGAAATCGTTTTTTAGTACAAAATTGACGATCTTGTCAACTTTAAAAAGCAGTAACTTTTCTAAAAATCACCCAATTTTCGAAATTTTTGCATTTCTGTGTATGGTATCGAACATAGTTTGAATCTGTATCAAAATTTGTTACTTTCTGGTACTTTTTAATTTTTGACTAATTTTGCCCATTTTTACATACTAACCCCTTGACAAAAACTCAAAAAATGTGAAAGTTTTGATATCGGAATTTTTGTGCCCATTCGATTTCTGGCATCAAAATTGGTATAAAAACTTTACTTCACTTAATTTAGTGCATTATTTTAGAAAATATGGCAAAAAAACGTTAAAATGGTCAAAAAACGTTATTTTTTATTTTTTTGCAAAAAAAGGATCCGGTAAACAACTTTGAAAAGCCATAAAGTTGCCAAAAATCATCCGATTTTCAAAATTTTTTTATTTCTGAAAAAGGCTTTTATCATTTTTTCACATAGCATATAAAATTATTTACATATAGAAACTATGGTCGAAAGAGAAAGAAATTGCAATGAAATCGATTTTTAGTACAAAATTGACGATCTTGTCAACTTTAAAAAGCAGTAACTTTTCTAAAAATAACCCAAATTTCAAAATTTTTGCATTTCTGTGTATGGTATCGAACATAGTTTGAATCTGCATCAAAATTTGTTACTTTCTGGTACTTTTTAATTTTTGACTATTTTTGCCCATTTTTGCATACTAATGCATTTGCATAAAAAAAGGATCTCTTCATTAACTTTTAGAAGCCATAACTTTGCCAAAAGTCATCCGATTTTCAAAATATTTACATTTCTGTAAAAGGTTTTGATCATATTTTCAAATAGCATACACAATTATTTACATATAGAAACTTTGGGTGAAAGAGAAAGAAATTGCAATGAAATCGTTTTTTAGTACAAAATTGACGATCTTGTCAACTTTAAAAAGCAGTAACTTTTCTAAAAATCACCCAATTTTCGAAATTTTTGCATTTCTGTGTATGGTATCGAACATAGTTTGAATCTGCATCAAAATTTGTTACTTTCTGGTACTTTTTAATTTTTGACTATTTTTGCCCATTTTTGCATACTAATGCATTTGCATAAAAAAAGGATCTCTTCATTAACTTTTAGAAGCCATAACTTTGCCAAAAGTCATCCGATTTTCAAAATTTTTACATTTCTGTAAAAGGTTTTGATCATATTTTCAAATAGCATACACAATTATTTACATATAGAAACTTTGGGTGAAAGAGAAAGAAATTGCAATGAAATCGTTTTTTAGTACAAAATTGACGATCTTGTCAACTTTAAAAAGCAGTAACTTTTCTAAAAATCACCCAATTTTCGAAATTTTTGCATTTCTGTGTATGGTATCGAACATAGTTTGAATCTGCATCAAAATTTGTTACTTTCTGGTACTTTTTAATTTTTGACTATTTTTGCCCATTTTTGCATACTAATGCATTTGCATAAAAAAGGATCTCTTCATTAACTTTTAGAAGCCATAACTTTGCCAAAAGTCATCCGATTTTCAAAATTTTTACATTTCTGTAAAAGGTTTTGATCATATTTTCAAATAGCATACAAAATTATTTACATATAGAAACTTTGGGTGAAAGAGAAAGAAATTGCAATGAAATCGTTTTTTAGTACAAAATTGACGATCTTGTCAACTTTAAAAAGCAGTAACTTTTCTAAAAATCACCCAATTTTCGAAATTTTTGCATTTCTGTGTATGGTATCGAACATAGTTTGAATCTGCATCAAAATTTGTTACTTTCTGGTACTTTTTAATTTTTGACTAATTTTGCCCATTTTTACATACTAACCCCTTGACAAAAACTCAAAAAATGTGAAAGTTTTGATGTCGGAATTTTTTGTGCCCATTCGATTTCTGGCATCAAAATTGGTATAAAAAACTTTACTTCACTTAATTTAGTGCATTATTTTAGAAAATATGGCAAAAAAACGTTAAAATGGTCAAAAAACGTTATTTTTTATTTTTTTGCAAAAAAAGGATCCGGTAAACAACTTTGAAAAGCCATAAAGTTGCCAAAAATCATCCGATTTTCAAAATTTTTTTATTTCTGAAAAAGGCTTTTATCATTTTTTCACATAGCATATAAAATTATTTACATATAGAAACTATGGTCGAAAGAGAAAGAAATTGCAATGAAATCGATTTTTAGTACAAAATTGACGATCTTGTCAACTTTAAAAAGCAGTAACTTTTCTAAAAATAACCCAAATTTCAAAATTTTTGCATTTCTGTGTATGGTATCGAACATAGTTTGAATCTGCATCAAAATTTGTTACTTTCTGGTACTTTTTAATTTTTGACTATTTTTGCCCATTTTTGCATACTAATGCATTTGCATAAAAAAGGATCTCTTCATTAACTTTTAGAAGCCATAACTTTGCCAAAAGTCATCCGATTTTCAAAATATTTACATTTCTGTAAAAGGTTTTGATCATATTTTCAAATAGCATACACAATTATTTACATATAGAAACTTTGGGTGAAAGAGAAAGAAATTGCAATGAAATCGTTTTTTAGTACAAAATTGACGATCTTGTCAACTTTAAAAAGCAGTAACTTTTCTAAAAATCACCCAATTTTCGAAATTTTTGCATTTCTGTGTATGGTATCGAACATAGTTTGAATCTGCATCAAAATTTGTTACTTTCTGGTACTTTTTAATTTTTGACTATTTTTGCCCATTTTTGCATACTAATGCATTTGCATAAAAAAGGATCTCTTCATTAACTTTTAGAAGCCATAACTTTGCCAAAAGTCATCCGATTTTCAAAATATTTACATTTCTGTAAAAGGTTTTGATCATATTTTCAAATAGCATACACAATTATTTACATATAGAAACTTTGGGTGAAAGAGAAAGAAATTGCAATGAAATCGTTTTTTAGTACAAAATTGACGATCTTGTCAACTTTAAAAAGCAGTAACTTTTCTAAAAATCACCCAATTTTCGAAATTTTTGCATTTCTGTGTATGGTATCGAACATAGTTTGAATCTGCATCAAAATTTGTTACTTTCTGGTACTTTTTAATTTTTGACTATTTTTGCCCATTTTTGCATACTAATGCATTTGCATAAAAAAGGATCTCTTCATTAACTTTTAGAAGCCATAACTTTGCCAAAAGTCATCCGATTTTCAAAATTTTTACATTTCTGTAAAAGGTTTTGATCATATTTTCAAATAGCATACACAATTATTTACATATAGAAACTTTGGGTGAAAGAGAAAGAAATTGCAATGAAATCGTTTTTTAGTACAAAATTGACGATCTTGTCAACTTTAAAAAGCAGTAACTTTTCTAAAAATCACCCAATTTTCGAAATTTTTGCATTTCTGTGTATGGTATCGAACATAGTTTGAATCTGCATCAAAATTTGTTACTTTCTGGTACTTTTTAATTTTTGACTATTTTTGCCCATTTTTGCATACTAATGCATTTGCATAAAAAGGATCTCTTCATTAACTTTTAGAAGCCATAACTTTGCCAAAAGTCATCCGATTTTCAAAATTTTTACATTTCTGTAAAAGGTTTTGATCATATTTTCAAATAGCATACAAAATTATTTACATATAGAAACTTTGGGTGAAAGAGAAAGAAATTGCAATGAAATCCTTTTTAGTACAAAATTGACGATCTTGTCAACTTTAAAAAGCAGTAACTTTTCTAAAAATCACCCAATTTTCGAAATTTTTGCATTTCTGTGTATGGTATCGAACATAGTTTGAATCTGCATCAAAATTTGTTACTTTCTGGTACTTTTTAATTTTTGACTAATTTTGCCCATTTTTACATACTAACCCCTTGACAAAAACTCAAAAAATGTGAAAGTTTTGATGTCGGAATTTTTGTGCCCATTCGATTTCTGGCATCAAAATTGGTATAAAAAACTTTACTTCACTTAATTTAGTGCATTATTTTAGAAAATATGGCAAAAAAACGTTAAAATGGTCAAAAAACGTTATTTTTTTTTTTTTGCAAAAAAAGGATCCGTTAAACAACTTTGAAAAGCCATAAAGTTGCCAAAAATCATCCGATTTTCAAAATTTTTTTATTTCTGAAAAAGGCTTTTATCATTTTTTCACATAGCATATAAAATTATTTACATATAGAAACTATGGTCGAAAGAGAAAGAAATTGCAATGAAATCGATTTTTAGTACAAAATTGACGATCTTGTCAACTTTAAAAAGCAGTAACTTTTCTAAAAATAACCCAAATTTCAAAATTTTTGCATTTCTGTGTATGGTATCGAACATAGTTTGAATCTGCATCAAAATTTGTTACTTTCTGGTACTTTCTAATTTTTGACTATTTTTGCCCATTTTTGCATACTAATGCATTTGCATAAAAAAGGATCTCTTCATTAACTTTTAGAAGCCATAACTTTGCCAAAAGTCATCCGATTTTCAAAATATTTACATTTCTGTAAAAGGTTTTGATCATATTTTCAAATAGCATACACAATTATTTACATATAGAAACTTTGGGTGAAAGAGAAAGAAATTGCAATGAAATCGTTTTTTAGTACAAAATTGACGATCTTGTCAACTTTAAAAAGCAGTAACTTTTCTAAAAATCACCCAATTTTCGAAATTTTTGCATTTCTGTGTATGGTATCGAACATAGTTTGAATCTGCATCAAAATTTGTTACTTTCTGGTACTTTCTAATTTTTGACTATTTTTGCCCATTTTTGCATACTAATGCATTTGCATAAAAAAGGATCCCTTCATTAACTTTTAGAAGCCATAACTTTGCCAAAAGTCATCCGATTTTCAAAATTTTTACATTTCTGTACAGGGTTTTGATCATATTTTCAAATAGCATACAAAATTATTTACATATAGAAACTTTGGGTGAAAGAGAGAGAAATTGCAATGAAATCGTTTTTTAGTACAAAATTGACGATCTTGTCAACTTTAAAAAGCAGTAACTTTTCTAAAAATCACCCAATTTTCGAAATTTTTGCATTTCTGTGTATGGTATCGAACATAGTTTGAATCTGCATCAAAATTTGTTACTTTCTGGTACTTTTTAATTTTTGACTATTTTTGCCCATTTTTGCATACTAATGCATTTGCATAAAAAAGGATCTCTTCATTAACTTTTAGAAGCCATAACTTTGCCAAAAGTCATCCGATTTTCAAAATTTTTACATTTCTGTAAAAGGTTTTGATCATATTTTCAAATAGCATACAAAATTATTTACATATAGAAACTTTGGGTGAAAGAGAAAGAAATTGCAATGAAATCGTTTTTTAGTACAAAATTGACGATCTTGTCAACTTTAAAAAGCAGTAACTTTTCTAAAAATCACCCAATTTTCGAAATTTTTGCATTTCTGTGTATGGTATCGAACATAGTTTGAATCTGCATCAAAATTTGTTACTTTCTGGTACTTTTTAATTTTTGACTATTTTTGCCCATTTTTGCAGACTAATGCATTTGCATAAAAAAAGGATCTCTTCATTAACTTTTAGAAGCCATAACTTTGCCAAAAGTCATCCGATTTTCAAAATTTTTACATTTCTGTAAAAGGTTTTGATCATATTTTCAAATAGCATACAAAATTATTTACATATAGAAACTTTGGGTGAAAGAGTAAGAAATTGCAATGAAATCGTTTTTTAGTACTAAATTGACGATCTTGTCAACTTTAAAAAGCAGTAACTTTTCTAAAAATCACCCAATTTTCGAAATTTTTGCATTTCTGTGTATGGTATCGAACATAGTTTGAATCTGCATCAAAATTTGTTACTTTCTGGTACTTTTTAATTTTTGACTATTTTTGCCCATTTTTGCATACTAATGCATTTGCATAAAAAAAGGATCCGTTAAACAATTTTAAAAGCCATAAAGTTGCCAAAAATCATCCGATTTTGAAAATTTTTTTATTTCTGATAAAGGCTTTTATCATTTTTTCACATAGCATATAAAATTATTTACATATAGAAACTATGGTCGAAAGAGAAAGAAATTGCAATGAAATCGATTTTTAGTACAAAATTGACGATCTTGTCAACTTTAAAAAGCAGTAACTTTTCTAAAAATCACCCAATTTTCGAAATTTTTGCATTTCTGTGTATGGTATCGAACATAGTTTGAATCTGCATCAAAATTTGTTACTTTCTGGTACTTTTTAATTTTTGACTATTTTTGCCCATTTTTGCATACTAATGCATTTGCATAAAAAAAGGATCTCTTCATTAACTTTTAGAAGCAATAACTTTGCCAAAAGTTATCCGATTTTGAACATTTTTTTATTTCTGATAAAGGCTTTTATCATTTTTTCACATAACATATAAAATTATTTACATATAGAAACTATGGTCGAAAGAGAAAGAAATTGCAATGAAATCGATTTTTAGTACAAAATTGACGATCTTGTCAACTTTAAAAAGCAGTAACTTTTCTAAAAATCACCCAATTTTCGAAATTTTTGCATTTCTGTGTATGGTATCGAACATAGTTTGAATCTGCATCAAAATTTGTTACTTTCTGGTACTTTTTAATTTTTGACTATTTTTGCCCATTTTTGCATACTAATGCATTTGCATAAAAAAAGGATCCGTTAAACAATTTTAAAAGCCATAAAGTTGCCAAAAATCATCCGATTTTGAAAATTTTTTTATTTCTGATAAAGGCTTTTATCATTTTTTCACATAGCATATAAAATTATTTACATATAGAAACTATGGTCGAAAGAGAAAGAAATTGCAATGAAATCGTTTTTTAGTACTAAATTGACGATCTTGTCAACTTTAAAAAGCAGTAACTTTTCTAAAAATCACCCAATTTTCGAAATTTTTGCATTTCTGTGTATGGTATCGAACATAGTTTGAATCTGCATCAAAATTTGTTACTTTCTGGTACTTTTTAATTTTTGACTATTTTTGCCCATTTTTGCATACTAATGCATTTGCATAAAAAAAGGATCCGTTAAACAATTTTAAAAGCCATAAAGTTGCCAAAAATCATCCGATTTTGAAAATTTTTTTATTTCTGATAAAGGCTTTTATCATTTTTTCACATAGCATATAAAATTATTTACATATAGAAACTATGGTCGAAAGAGAAAGAAATTGCAATGAAATCGATTTTTAGTACAAAATTGACGATCTTGTCAACTTTAAAAAGCAGTAACTTTTCTAAAAATCACCCAATTTTCGAAATTTTTGCATTTCTGTGTATGGTATCGAACATAGTTTGAATCTGCGTCAAAATTTGTTACTTTCTGGTACTTTGAAATTTTTGACTATTTTTGCGCATTTTTGCATACTAACTCCTTGACAAAAAGTCAAAAAATGTGAAAGTTTTGCAATCAGAATTTTTTGTGCTGAATGGATTTCATTTAAGTTTAACTGTAGGAGCTACCCTCGTTCAATAGCTAATGCTATATGATTCTACGCGTATGAGTGTGTATGTGTGTATGTGTGTGTGTATGTGTGACCTAATCGCATTGAATTTAATGTCAAGCAATTTCTGTTCCCATTCGACTACTGCTGCTGCTGCTGCTGCCGCTGCCACTTTTTTTATCCTCTCTTCTGCTTTGCAATGCTTTCACTACTTTCGCTGAGTGTGTTTGTTGGAGTATATATATGTATATATGTATGTATGTGTGTGAGTGTGTGTGTGGTAAATTCCATTGAAAACATCATCAAAATACATACTTTGAACTTTTTATTGTCAATTGATGTCCATCGTCTGCACACAATAAAAATTGACTTCATTTGGTCATTTTCATTTCATAATTTGGCAACATTTTCACAACTCACACAACTTGCTCGACTTTTATTCCTGCCACATATATTTATTTTTATTTTATTTCCAATTTTTTTTTCTTTCGTTCGTTTGTGTGACATTTCTTTTTTTTTGTATTTTCTTTGGTTTTGGTCTTTTGTTGTCTGTCAAGTGATTTCTCCCAGGGCGCACTTTAATTTGATTATTATATTATCGTGCAGCTGTCTGTGTGTTTGGGGGCCTTTTAAATATGCAATAGCTGATGTCAACACGCCCACATATACACACACATATAAGGAGTCTCAGCTTTTATCCTGCAACGTGTGTGTCCACTCTCTCTCTCTCTCTCTTTGTATGTGTGTCTCTTTCTGGCTGTGTATCTCTTGGCCAGGTTGTGATTGAGGACATCTGCTGTCGCAATTGGTTATTTGATTGTGGTCGGAATAGTTTACCGCAGGCCCTTGCCACTATCAATGCCATAGCCAGACACACACACACCCACACACACACATATATACACACACACAGTTGAGAGAACACATTTGACTATGGAAATCATATTCACGGCCATTCCCATTTCGATTACTCATCCCCCCCTCACATCACCTTCCTCTCGCTCACGCTCTCAGCCGCTTTTGACGCTTTTGGCTAACAATTTTTATTGGCAAGCAAATGCGATTATCGAGCTCGCTCTCTATGGAGCACCTGTACCAGTTATTATGCCCCCCCAAAGCCCCCTAGCCACCTACTTCCCCTCTCACTTACATACCCTTGTGGCCCCTTTGTCTCTTGCTCCTCTGGCTGAAATTGTAAGTTTTGCACTCCTCTCTCACTTTTATTATTTAACTTAGTTTTGCATATCCTTTGCTGCTGCTTCTTCTTCTTGCTCTTCTTGCTGCACTTTGCTTATCATTTTCTTTAGCTGTAATTGCGCTTATCGCATTGTAAGTAGGCAAATTTTGCCGCAGCGCCACGTGACCCATCAGCAAACGCCGACCCAAAAAAAGGAAATTTCCCCAAAAAAAAAAAAATATATATATATATAATAAAAATTTTTTTTGTGATACGCGAAAATAAGAGAAGGAAAACTTGCCAAGCAGACGGCATAAGATAAGGCAAGAGAGCAAGTGAAAAATGTATAAAAAAAAATAAAGAAAAAAATAAAGAAAAATATTTTGTAATCCGCTTAGCTGTCGACGTCAGTTGGCAGTTGGCGCTTGCTGCTTGCCACTTGCCACTGCTACTTGCCACTTGCCACTTTTGCCATTTGGCAGAGGGCGAGCAAAGCGCAAAACTTAATTTGCTGCGGTGTTTGCCAGAGAATGAGACACACAGAGAGAGAGAGAGAGAATAAGGAGAGAGAAATGCAGATAGAGTATGGGAGAGAGAGAGAGAGAGAAGGCAGAGAGTGTGAGAAGGAGAGCGACTGTAGGTTAATTACAACATAAATTTGCCAAATTGCTTCTTTAAAAACTTTTTTTCCTTTCCAAGTTTTTTATTTTTATTTTAATTTTTGTTTTTTTTTTTGTGGCTTAAGCGAGTCTCGCGGGCATTCACAGTTAGCCTGACATTTAATGCTGCTGCCGCACCGTCATTGGCCATGGCCAACAGACCTTAGCTGTTAATCCCTGCCAGCTACAACCTGACAACATATGTTGGTCTGTAGATTCTGATGACTGGCAAATTATCGCTGCCAATTGACCAAAACTTGATAAGGCCAAAACATGTGTGTGGCCAGACCGAGCTTAGCAAATCTCAGACACAGACACACAACTAAAGAGAGATGGCTATACTTTTGTTAGATAGAGATAGATAGTTAACATAGATGCTGCCTGCGGTGGCAGAAATAATAGGTTCATGCTCAGCAGGCAGCAAACATTCGCCAGGAGATTGATATGCCACAACTGTCGCTACTTCTAATTGTGACTCTCTCCCTATCTCTATCTATCTCTCTCTCTCGCTTTTTCTCTCTTTATGTGGGCCACTTAAATTCAGCTTATTAGGCATTAAACCTACTCCTCTTACGTGACATTTTGTCTGCCTTTTAAAGACGTACATTTGTATAGAAACATTTTGTGAGAGATTTTTGGTTATTATACCATATTTCATTTAAGCAAATATGATTAAGCAAAACTTTTTAAATGAAATTTTCCAGACAGTTTTCCGGCAAATAGTTTGGCCCATTGCTAGCCTCAGTTTTTAATAACATTTGCCAAGCTCATAAATCAAACAACAAGAAATGTAATTTTTCTGCCTCGCCAGAGCCTGAGGCAGCAGCTTGCCCTGAAGTCTAGTTTCTTCGTCTATCCCTCTGTCTATATGTCTGACTTTCTAGCTTTTCAACTATATACATATAAATATATATAGTAGTTTTTTCTATTTATTATAAAATGTATAAATGTATTTAAGCAACCACTTACAGTCTCAAAATAACTTCTCCAAGCACTTGTCTTTAAAATTTTCTGTAGCATCTTTTAGGCGCGCACTTTTAATTTGCATTACCTGCTGCAATTTCTCGTTCTTAATTTCTGCCGCACACAAAAACTTATCATTTAGATTGCATTTTTTTTTAAACTACTTGTTTTTTGTAGTTTTGTCAAAGCGCCCGCAGCAGATCAACGCCAAACTGCATATCGTTTCGCGGTCGTTTTGTGTTTTGCATTAAAAAACGCAACTCACCATTTACCCACTCAACCTTTGCTTCTATCGCTGCCTTGCCTTTTTTGCTTTTTTTTAGTGCCTCCTTTGTCTGGCAGCTGGCAAAAGGACAAAACTCGCTGGTAATTTTTTTAATGCTGCACTTTAGCTGATAAGTCAACTTGCCGCAGCTTGTGCACGGCCAGAGCCAAGTTGCCGCTTTTTTTTCTTCATACCCTGCAGTTGCTATAGGTGGGGCATGATTCCTTACATTTATTTTCATTTAAAAACTTGTAACTGTTATAAAATTGCAATACTTCACTATACTTTTTCTCTCACTGAATATGACGATTTTTACAAGTTTTTGATGAAAAATTAAACTGCTCTAAAAATCATTTCCAACATGTTAAATTTCATGAAAATCTTTTGATTTTTGGCCTAGTTATGACAGTTCAAAGTTTGGAAGTTTCCCAATTTTGCAAAAATAGCCATTTTGGGAATTTTTTTTGGCACATTTTTGGCGATATATCGGGAAATACTCAATAGAAACACCTCAAATAAAAAGCAGAATGTTTGTTTCGAGTCCCAGAATCGATTGACATAAAAAAATTTCCAATTTTGTATGATTTTGTCAAGGAGTTAAAAAGGTCAAATTTCATGATAATCGAATCATTTTTGGCCAAGTTATGACAGTTCAAAGTTAGGGAAACCCTGATTTTCACAATATGTTGATTTTGTAAATCTCTTTTTGGGAGAAAGTCTTTCATTTTATATGCTAGAGTATGCGCTAGTTCATCACTTTCATTTTGTATTCTAATTCGTTAGCTTTGTAGCTGCCTTTGGCCAACACCTGCCAGCTGCGTTGGCTACCTGCCAGTCTATCTCTCCAGCTCCACCCTCACCCACCTCAGACTGCGCTTTACCGATACCTACAGCCCCACCCCGCTCAGCTCCTGGTAAGTGGCAGCTGTCGTGCAATAGACTCAACTGGATCTCTGGCTCTCTGGCTCATCTGCCGCCACTGACGGCATTTGTAATTGCATTACGTTGGACCGACAAAGCAAAAACCTTTTCAAAGCGTTTGTATGCCAACTTTAAGTGCCCCTTTGTGCCGTTGCCATAGAGCAGCCCCCCTTCTCTCTCGCCCTCTATCTTTGCCACTGAGTTGCAAACGACAAATGGCAACATTGTGGCAAGGAATCGCGAAATGTGTGCATGTGTGTGTGTTGGTGTGTTGGTGTATTGGTGTATTAGTGGAAGGTACGTGTCGCCAGCTCGTTTGGCTCAAACACCGAACTCGAATGCAAACGCAAATGACAATTAAAATGCAGCCGTGAGCCATTTACACGGCACTCGCTGCCGCTATTTGAAACGTACAACGTGCCACGTGCAACTTGCAACATTGTGGCAAGCTATTTTTGAAAAGCTAAACTGGACACAGATCCGGCAGCAGCAGGTGCTGCAACTTTGTGCGCATTGCTTTACAGCGATTTCAATTTGAAGCTGCCACAAGGCAGACAGAAAAGAAAGAGAAGTAGTTAGTGAGAGAGAGAGAGCACAGAGAGTGAGACAGGTATTAAATTGGTAAACTAATAGGGGCAACAAGCAGTGTAAACTGTGTGGCAAGTTTGCAGCTATAATTGAAATGCTCGAGTTACTCGCAATCTAATCGAATCAATCAAATAGCACTTGGTTTTCTTTGCACTCTCTAATATATTTTGTCTCTCTTTCCCATACTAAACTACCCATCTCGCTCACTCTGCATATTTCCTATAAATTCTAATTAAAATTTGAATTGTGTGTGTCTGTGTGTTTGGCTAAAGTAAATAAAACTAATTAGATATGCGCACAATTTTGCAAGGTGCTCAACTCACACCACTTGAAAAAAAACCTTTGCAAATGGAAAAAGTTTTAGACAAGCAACGTTTTTGGTCAGTTGTCTGTTGCTGAAGTTGCTTGGCTAAAACCTGTCTACCAACAAACCACAACGCAATAACCAAAAAAAAGTAGAATAAGAGAAGAGTGAAAAAAACTTTTAGCTTGCAAAGTTTGACGTTGAGAGCGAGAGCTGAGCTCAGATTCATGTGAAGAAGGTAGCTTCAGCTCAGCTAAATCAATGGTGCAGCTGCCATAAGACCCCTAAGCTCAATTATGGGAGAAACAGTGCAAGAGGGAAAGAGAGAGAGAGAGAGAGAGAGAGAGAGAGAGGGAGAGAGAGAGAGGAACGGAGAGAAAGAGAGATGTGAGACAACAATATGCAAGAGCCATAGACAAAGCCATAGACATCCACTTGGCCATTGTCAATCGACAATATCGTTTACAGCTTCAGCTAGACATCGAATGCCTTATAAATTCAGAGAGAGAGAGAGAGAAAGAGAAATAGTAGGAGAATGAGAGGAAAGAGGAAAAGAGAGAAAAAGGGAGAGTATAAAAGAGCTTGTCATAGAGTGTGTATGATGACCGTAGCTGTGGCAAGTGACTTTGATTAGCATTTGGGTAGAATAAAAACCGCGCCGAACAGTAGGCAACAATATTTTCTTAACGATTCGTGCAGAACAATTGCAAAAAGGCAGCTTACAATGAAGTTTTTGCGGGACACAAAAAATGTTGCTAATTAGGCCATAGCTCGAATTGGGATATTGCGAAAAGAGGAAAAATATAGTATAGCAGATAGAAGTAATCGAATATATAGATAATAGACTACACAGTGAATTTAATTTTATTATTTTTTGAATAAATTTAAAATGTGTAGAATTCCTGTACAGCTTAAGGAATTTAATTGGACTTACGCAGCGCACATAAAAGTAGGCAACATTTTTTATTTAATTGCACCAAATGGAAATTGTACAACATGTCGAATACGCAACTTATTGTGTTTATATAAAATAGAATAGGTGTCACTTTATCAAATAATTTAACACTTTTTTTATTATTGAATAAAGAAACCGTACATCAAAATACGTATAAAATACAGTATATCAGTCAGCAATTTAATTGTCAATTTTCATAGAAGCAGCTAAAGCAGTCTTAATGTCTGCTAATTGAAATATTCCCCAAGCTGAGCTGAAATTTAAAAAAAAAAAATTATATATAATAGCAAAGCTCGTCAGCTTTCATAATAAAAAAAATATCCAATAATCCATCTCTCTGAAATACATAAATTCATGTTGCATACAAAAATCGCTTAAATAAACTAAATGAAAATCTTATCAAAGAATGAGAAGGGAAAAAAACAAAACATTTATGCAAAATAATTCATTTGCTATTTTTCAATATAAATATTTCCAAAATAAATAAATGCAATCTAAAAATTGCAAAATAATTTACGAGTTTCGTCAGTCTGCATGTATTTTGGAATGATTCAACGTGTTTGACTATTTGAATCTCTGCCAAACTTAATAAATTTTGACTATTTTTAGCACACATTTGAGCGTAAAAATAAATAAGCAATACAAAATGGAAACACGAAATTAGATTTGTTTTGCGTGGCGCCACTCTACGTTGCACGTGCAGCTTATATAAAAAAATAAAGAAAAATTCATGGCTTTTTGCCACTTATTCTTTTATTTCTGTTTTGGTAAAAGTCAAAATCAATTTAGCGCTGCTGTGGGGAGATATGTCTATAAAAAGATAGAGAGAAGCTTTGATCAAAGCATGCCCAAATTGCCTTTGTCAACTAAACACACAGACACACTCAAACACACACACACACACACACACACACACACACACACACACACACACCCCACACACACACACACACACACATTGCATAGCCTTAAAAGCGCCATATAATATGCAGATAAAAATAGTTCCGAAAAAAAACGAAACAAAAAATATGACAAAGGGAAAAGTAGATGAAATGCAAAAAGAGTTGAAAGAATTTCTTGGTGAACTTTAAGGCAACAAAAATGCATACCCTGTTACGGCAGCTGCTGCAGGGTATTTATATAGCAGCATATAATAATCAGTTTATAGATGAAATCCTTGCTTCATATAAAGGACTTAACAGTCATTAAATTAAAGCCTGCGACACACACTCAAAGTACATAAAGATATAAATCCAAGACAGAGACACAGAGAAGGTGTGGAAGAGATGGTTAAGGGGGGGCAAACGAGTGCATGAACGAACATGCACACCAAGAGAGAGATAGAGGAAGACAGAGAGTGGATGAGAGAGGGAGACACACATTATTATTATTCAATGGGCGAGTTGAAAGTCATTAAATGCGATTGCGCATACGCCATGTTGACCCGCGTAACATTTCCGTACAAATTACGTTCATTTGCTTATGTTGGCGAAACAAATGGAATGCGACAACTACAACAATCGTTTCATATAAATCTCATTTGTCGACTGCATATGTATATGGTATATAGATGTGAGTGTCTGTGTGTGTGTGTGTGTGTGTCCAGGCGTTGTCTGCTCTGGCAACAAGAAGGACGAGAGCTCGTTAGAAGCCAGAGAAAATGGCAAACGAAATGCGGATTTATGGGGCGCACAATGATAAATTGAATTTCACTCAAAATTAACTGTAAGCCAAAGCGAACGTGCCACACCGCAATCAACAACAACAACAAGAACTATGACAACAACTTGGAAGAAAAATAGTCGCAACATATGCGGCCTATAAAATGTGACAAGCTCAGACCGCAAAACAAGAGCAGCTAGACGAGCACCAACTGCGACAATGTCTCCTTTGCTGCATATATATGTTTATATAGTATATATATAAAAGATATATATACTCAGAGAGAGAGAGAGAGAGAGAGAGTAGGACACAGGAAGTCAACTGTGGCTGAGCCTAGGCAATGAAATTAGCACAAGGATTTGGCTTTGGTTTTGGGCTCGTCTCCGGCTGCTTTTTTGGCGTCCTGGCAATTGTCTAAGCATATTTGTCATTTGATTGATTTATTTTGCTTGCCATTCAAAATAGAAAAAAAACAGGAAGGCATCTCACAACTGTCTCCAACAACATTCTGGCTTGTTGTGACTTACAACAACCAGAAGAGGAGGCAACTCAGGACGACTCGTCTGGCAACAGGCGACAAGGCAGCAACAAACTGACTTGTGGCTCAATTCTGACAGACAGCCAAGGCTTCAGATTTAGCTACATAAAGATACATCTACATTTACAGAGACAGATAGAGATACATTTACAACTGCCGTGCAGCTACAGTTACAGTTTGTGGCATATGAGCTGTAGGGGAAGTGGGGAAAGTAGGGAAAGTAGGAGCCACATACACCTGGCTGCTAGTGGCTTCAGCTAAGGCGCTTTCTGAAAATCACAGCCAACATTCACACATCACAGTTGACTACTGAATGGAGGGGGGAGAGGAGGGGCAAGGAACTATCTCTGAGTGAATGTGGCATACAGGTGTGGCAGATACCCTATAAGGAGCTTACATGTTTATAATTGGAGCCAACTAAACAGTAACTAGCATCTTTATTGAGTGTTGAGAAATTGGAAATGGAGATGAGAATAGTTAAAAAAAGACGTAAAATTTAAAATACGACAAAAATTCTCTTTCTCAAATATTCTCATTAAAAATGTGTATCTAGCAAAGAAATATATAAAATCTTAGACGGAAAAATTGTGTTATATAAATAGTTGTATATTCTATGTCTCTTCTTGTTTTTTCTTAATTTAACACAGTTAGAGTTAATATATATAAGTTAATATATATATAATAGATATAGTATCTATTACTATATATGAGCTTGTTTTTCTGAAAATATCTGTAGATAAAAGTTTCTATACCGAAATTCTTATTTTAAATAGAAAAATATTTCCATAGAAACTCTTAATAATTCTTCCCCTTTTCGTTTTTTCTTTTTATAAAAATTTTCTATAACATATTCTCATCTTAATTTGAAAAGTAGTTTTCAAGAAACTCTTATTAATATTTCACACTTTCTTGTTTTTTTTTCTAAATTTTCCGGAACTCGCATTTCTCTCTATAAATTCAATACTATTTTCAAAGAGCTCAACAGATATTCCGCTGTTTTAAGCTATTTTTTTTTAATTTTATTAAAAGAATCTATTGATAGAAATAATATTTTTATCATATTCTATTTATCCTTTTAGTTATTTTCCTGATCTCATTGCACTCCTATATATATATATATATAAACTATATTTCTAAATCACCATCTTTACCTAGTGCAGAGTTAAGTATTGTTTGAATACATCAACAAAGCTCCCTAAGAGTTTTCTCCCTTTTCTTCTAATGCTCCCTCTCTTTCGCTCCCTCTCTCTCTCCTCTTTCTCTTTATTGTCTCTCGGACTCTCTCTCTCTCCTCTTTCTTTTTATTCTTCTCTATTCGACCTCTATATTTTTCCATCCAAATACATTTAGTGTCGATTTAAGTTTACAACTCTTAACCTCGTAAAGTTCTTCAACTTAAACCTCCTCCCTGTTTTACGACCCTTAACTATCTTAGTTTTTAGCCTTGGCTACACGCAATTTAGTGCTAACTGAATAAGCTAAAAGTTGTCTCTTTTCTAGCTAATATTGATAACATAGCTGAAGCTATTTCAAGCTGAGTTTGCGAATATTTCGTGTCATTTGCGAGTCATTCAACGGCATTCGATATGCAAATGTGGCACTGACAGTTTGTCCACTTTTTTGCAGTTGTTATTGTCAAATTCACATAAAACAACTGCCAATCAATAGACGAACTTGCAGCATGTGGCAAGTGCGCTGAACTCCTCTCTAGCAAATATCCCATTTTAAATGCAACATCGACAAAGAGGAGGTCAAAAGGAGACAAAGCAAGAAAACCATAGGTGTGTGTGTGTGTGTGTCTTTGACACTATTACATAAAACTTGATAAAACTGGGATATATCTATATATATAATATTTCTATATGTACATATATGTATATTTGTTGTATATACATAACTGTTAAGGATGCGGCAATGAGTTCTACACAAAAGAATGCGAATATTGCAACAGCATGCAGAGCACTTTCCAAGCACGAGTCGGGGGTGGTGAGGGTGGCTAAGTGTGTGTGTGTGTGTGTGGGGGGGGGGGCGGTGGTTGGTGGTGGTTTACATTCATTTGCCGATTTTGGTGTAGATTTGCTGCTTGTGCAATTTTTATTCACTTATTACATTTCTTTTTTTAATAAACTGAAAAAAGGAAATTCTTAAATATTTGCATTGTGTGGGAAGGAGGATTGTTTGCCATTTTGTTGACGGGGGGGGGAGAATATGTCTTTGATCTCTATTTATATATAGTATATAGATGATATATATTTGTGGGGTCACATACCTGTTGAATAGTGGGGCAGAACCGCGACGGCGCTGCTGGCGTCGTTGCAACCGCCATAGGAGGATGTGGAGAAATGATGGCTGGTGGAGCCGGTGCCGGAGACAATGGCTATTTCATCCAGCTCATGTCCTGGCGATGTGCCGGCGGATACCAGACGCGTTGACGATGTCGCCGAATTGCCCTGCGAGTTTTTTCGTCCACGTAGCGAGAGCACCAATCTTTTCGCTGTGGACATGCCCAACGCCCACTCCCCGGCAACAACGTATCTATGGTTATCAACCACAGCAACTGCCTCTCACCTCAGAAATGATTGTGGCAGCTTCAGGCGTTGATGCTACAATGAGAAATGTGAAATGGGAAATGGAAAATGAGAAATGTTAAACGAAAAACTTTTGCAACTTTTTCAATATTTGCTACAACAATTGGCATAATAAGCATAATTATAATAATAGTAACTAACAGCACTCTGCCATTTATATGCTTAATAATTTAGCTGAAAAGAAACTGCTTCAAAGCACAAAATATATATATATATATATATGTATATATGTTAATTCTGTGAGCATGAGCTGGGGAATTTTTCATTTCGATGCGAGTCGAGTGAACAGCGCAATCTTAAATTATGTAAATGCTTGCAATCAACGCTTAAGCAATGCCAGCAACAACAACAACAACATCAACAACAACAGCAGCAATGGCGGCAAATAGAAAATGGCGAAAAATGGCGAAAGAAAGAAACGCGAGCGTGAAGCAAAGAAAATGATGGCGACATGAAAAATATGCCCGCAATATTAGCATACAAGAGTTTGCCAAGGTGCAGAGAGAGCGGGGGAAAGCCACTCAAAGAGAAAGAGTGAAGGAGAGAAATCGAAAAGAGATAGCAATACAAGAAGAGAGCGGGAGAGCAGCAGAATTTTATTTAAAAATAGGCAACATGAAACCCGAAGAGAAAAGACAAGAAAAGAAAGAAGGCAGCTGCTGGCCACACACACAAAAGCCGCTTAGGCAAAACATGCCCACAGACCAAAAACACACACAAACACCACTCACACCATTACCACACATATATATATATATAAAGCGCTGAAAAGTAGGCAACGGCAATTGCCTAGGCACAACTGTCAGGCATGTCAGAGTCGCGTGTGGTCCCTTTTTTTATAAATACAAATATAAGACACAAAAACCGCTCTACCCCTCACTTTCCCACTCACTGTCTCTTTTACACACTCTGGCACTCACACCCTCCCCTTTCTGCCTTATCAATTTAATATTTAATAAGCCGTGCCGTGCCGATGCCCACAGCACAGAAAAAATAAGAAAAAATAACCATGAAAGAAAAAAATAATTTGAAATGGAAACTCAACTCGAAATATTCAGTTGAGTGTAAAGTTGATAAAAAACCAGTATATATGTATATATTTTTATATGTACATAGCAGTAAGTATAAAGTAAGCTGAAGCAAAATGTAAGACACACAGTTGCCGATAACGATGACGATAACGATAACGATAGACCAGGAAGTGCGGAAGAGAAATGTGACTAAAAGTAAATCAAGCGTTCGACGCATTAAGTTATACTATTATATTTAAATGTTTATATTAGCTGCAAATGTTTGACTTTAAATGGCGAGACTTTAAACAAACACACACACACACTAACATACATACACCCAAAACACACACACACACATGCACACGCACAGTGGGGCACATGTGACTTTTGGCAAGTTGTACGTGACGAATAACAAATTTGAGAGATTTGCGCTGCAACTTTGATTGAATGTTGGCGACGCTAAGCCGCAGACCGAGCTGCGGTGGGAGAAGGGCTGGTGGGTGGGTGATGGGAGAAGGGGAGGGGGGGGGAGGAAGAAAGCGTTGGCAACAACAGTCAAATATGATTTATGCGCCAGAACAATATGTGATGCTGTTACTAATTTGTTTGGCATGCCCCGAAATACAAAAAATACACTACAAAAAACAATGACATGAAATGCAAAGTTGAGCTAGAGAAAGCAACACAGAGAGAAAGAGAGAGAGAGAAAGAGAGGAGGAATAGAGAGTGCAAGCGAACTATAAAAATAATAATAAAAGCAGGTGAGAGTCATGCTGCTGCACAGTGCTGGGCAAAGCCAAAAGGCAATCAAGTGTTGCCAAAAACTATGCAAACATGAAAATTGCCAAAAAGCTACACACAACTTTCAAATATCCAACAAAAAAATCTCCAACACAAAGAGAGAAGCGAGAAAGTAGCAAGTGAGACAGCAAGCATAGAGTGCACGTGAGAAGTGCAAATAGTGTTAGGTGAGGGGAAATAAGGGGAGGAGGGGGGCGGTGCAGATTGCGGACAATTGTTTGAGTTGTGCAAGTGTCAACAGCATTTGCAATTCCGTTAAATTTTTACCTCTTTGGGGTTTGTCAACGCTTCGCCGGTTTGCTATTCTTTGCCGTACACATATACCCTGTGAAATATTCAAGTCACAGCGGGTTTATCAGTTGGGAAAAGCAAGAAATAGTGTCAGCAAATTAATAGGTGTAAGAAATTTACAGATTCTTCGAACAGATGAAGAGAGCAAGTGAAGCAAACATTATGGGAAAAGCTCAAGATTAATTTATATTAATAATAAGGAGCTTTCAGTTGCTTACAGTTATAAAAGATGTTGCCATGCTTAAATTTCATTTTAAGCTTCAAAAAGCATACTTTAACAAAGGCAAAGTGTTTAGAGCTGCCAAAGAAGAGCTTTAAGTTCATTTTTATCTAAGCGAAGCATTCTCAAGCAAATGCTGAAAGCTGCTAAAAAGCTCATTTGCAATTCCTTATGACAAAGAACAAAATTTATAAGCATCGACAGTATACAAGACTTAAGCGAAAATAATAAGCTTTAAGCTGCTAAAAAGCTTTTTGAGCATATATTCCAATAAGTAAACAATACCAACTACGGTTAGAGCTGAAAAGCTGTCTAGGGTATCTGCTAAGTTGTTCAATGCCCCTAATTGCAATTTTCAATTTTGTTGTTACACTTTGACCATGTGTGTGTATCTGTCACTGTATGTGAAAATATGGTAATATTTTTCTACAAAATATATATATCAAATTTTTTGCTGTTTTCATAGAGCTCAGAGCCCAGGGCAGCAGCCACAATGGCAGCGGCGGTGGCAGCTTGAATATGTCTATAAAGAGCATTTATATTGATATCAATATGCATTTCAAATAGAAAGTTTAGTGAATGATATTACAATTGCAAAGGTTACGTGCTATGCGAGATACATATACATACTATACATATATGAGGAGTGTGAGCAGCTGGGGGAGTGGCAGCCCCAACGGCCTCTAGAGAGGCCGTCGATTTAGTCGCTTTATAAATGCAAATTTCGAATTCGTATTGCAATTGAATTTCGAATTTCCCAATTCGCATTTCCAATTGCATTCGTATTCAATTTCAGCATTTTTGATTCTCAGCTGAATTTCCATGCATTTTCACGGCTTCTCACCCAAATGCCATTTGGCTAATTAAAGAGCATAGACAGGACACTCCTCAAATGAAATGTGATGCGATGCGATGCGATGCGATGCGATGAGATACGATGTCAGTCAGCAGCAAAATGATGGTCAGCATTTGTCCAACTCTCATGGCAGCAGCAGCGACTAAAAAATTAATTGCCATCAATCTCGCGTCTGACATTAGCAGCACCAGCTCGAGAAGGATATAGGGCGGGGCAAGATAGAGATGGCAACATTTGGCAAGAAAGAGAAGTAGCGAAAAAGGCAACTAATTACGGACCTGATGACAGTCAGCTCAGCTCAGCTCAGCTCGAAAAGGTTTCGGTTTACGGATTTTTCACTTTTGCTTACGCTTCTGATATGCCACTAAAACAGAAAAAAAAACATGAGCACGAAGTGGATGCAGGAAAGGGGGCAATGACATAGCTTAAATACCCTTTTTTATGATTATAAGAGCGTGATATATAGCTAGCTCTCACCCTCTCTCCCTCCTCCTCCTCTCTCTTTCCATTTTTTGTCCCCCATCTGCTACTCTCCTGCTTTTCCTGTCTGTGGCGTGGCTTATTTGATTATGCGAAAAGGATATTCATCAAGCAACACAAACTTGACAACTTGCCATGGCTACTTTAAGTAATGTATCTCTTTTACTCCCATTCTCTTTCTCTCTCTATTTCTCTCTGGCTCTTTATCTCCTAGTCAGGTTTATGCATTTCAATAAAAATATCATTACATTTTATCTTGATGAATACAAAATTTGTGCAAATGCTCGTAATGTCCTCCAAAATTAGTATAAAATAGTTGTTAAACAAGACTAAACCTTCGGTATGTTAAAAAATTACATTAACTTCCGTTTCTTAACTTCAGGATCACATTACTGTTACTAAAATCCAGAGATTTTCAAAATTTTAGCATTTCTGTCAATGATTTAAATTTTTGATAAATTTTTTTATTTTGAGCTATCTTTGGAAATTGCAATGTTCCCTTGACAAAAAGCAAAAAATTGAGAAATGTTTCATTTAAAATTTTTGTGACCAATCGATTTCTGGCATCAAACTAGTTATAAAAACTTTACTTCACTTAATTTAGAGTATTATTTTAGAATATATGGCAAAAAAACGTTAAAATGGTCAAAAAACGTTGTTTTTTAGTTTTTTGCAAAAAAAAGGTCCGTTTATCAACTTTGAAAAGCCATAAAGTTGCCAAAAATCATCCGATTTTCAAAAATATTACATTTTTGTAATAGGTTTTAAACACTATGTCAAATGGCATATAAAATTATTTACATATAGAAACTATGGTCGAAAGAGAAAAAAAAATGCAATGAAATCGTTTTTAAGTACAAAATTGACGATCTTGTCAACTTTGAAAAACAGTAACTTGGCTAAAAGTCATCAAATTTTTAAAATTTCTGCATTTCTGTCTATGGTATCTAACATTATTTAAATCTGCATCAAAATTTGTTGCATTTTGGCACTTATTAATTTTTGACTATTTTTGGCCATTTTTGCATACTAACCCCTTCATAAAAAATCAAAAAATTTTAAAGTTTTGAAATCGGAATTTTTTGTGCCCAATCGATTTCTGGCATCAAACTAGGTATAAAAAACCTTACTTCACTTAATTTAGAGCATTATTTTAGAAAATATGGCAAAAAAACGTTAAAATGGTCAAAAAACGTTATTTTTTAATTTTTTTCAAAAATAGGATCCGTTTATCAACTTTGAGAAGCCATAACGTTGCCAAAAATAATCCGATTTTCAAAATTTTTTCATTTCTGAAAAAGGCTTTTATCATTTTTTCACATAGCATATAAAATTATTTACATATAGAAACTTTGGGTGAAAGAGAAAGAAATTGGAGTGATATCGATTTTTAGTACAAAATTGACAATATTGTTAACTTTGAAAAGCAGCAACTTTGCTAAAAATCACCCAATTTTCAAAATTTTTGCATTTCTGTGTATGGTATCGAACATAGTTTGAATCTGCATCAAAATTTGTTACTTTCTGGTACTTTTTAATTTTTGACTATTTTTGCCCATTTTTGCATACAAACCCCTTCATAAAAAATCAAAAAATTTTAAAGTTTTGAAATCGGAATTTTTTGTGCCCAATCGATTTCTGGCATCAAACTAGGTATAAAAAACCTTACTTCACTTAATTTAGAGCATTATTTTAGAAAATATGGCAAAAAAACGTTAAAATGGTCAAAAAACGTTATTTTTTAATTTTTTCCAAAAATAGGATCCGTTTATCAACTTTGAGAAGCCATAACGTTGCCAAAAATAATCCGATTTTCAAAATTTTTTCATTTCTGAAAAAGGCTTTTATCATTTTTTCACATAGCATATAAAATTATTTACATATAGAAACTTTGGGTGAAAGAGAAAGAAATTGGAGTGATATCGATTTTTAGTACAAAATTGACAATATTGTTAACTTTGAAAAGCATCAACTTTGCTAAAAATCACCCAATTTTCAAAATTTTTGCATTTCTGTGTATGGTATCGAACATAGTTTGAATCTGCATCAAAATTTGTTACTTTCTGGTACTTTTTAATTTTTGACTATTTTTGCCCATTTTTGCATACTAACCCCTTGTCAAAAAGTCAAAAATAGTGAAAGTTTTGAAATCGGAATTTTTTGTGCCGAATCGATTTCTGGCACCAAAATTGGTATAAAAAACTTTACTTCACTTAATTTAGTGCATTATTTTAGAAAATATGGCGAAAAAACTGAAAAATGGTCGAAAAACGTTTTATTTATTTTTTGGTAAAAAAAGGATCCCTTCATTAACTTTTAGAAGCCATAACTTTGCCAAAAGTCATCCGATTTTCAAAGATTTACATTTCTGTAATGGGTTTTGATCATATTTTCAAATAGCATACAAAAGTATTTACATATAGAAACTTTGGGTGAAAGAGAAAGAAATTGGAGTGATATCGATTTTAAGTACAAAATTGACAATATTGTCAACTTTGAAAAGCAGCAACTTTGCTAAAAATCACCCAATTTTCAAAATTTTTGCATTTCTGTGTATGGTATCGAACATAGTTTGAATCTGCATCAAAATTTGTTACTTTCTGGTACTTTTTAATTTTTGACTATTTTTGCCCATTTTTGCATACTAATGCATTTGCATAAAAAAAGGATCTCTTCATTAACTTTTAGAAGCCATAACTTTGCCAAAAGTCAACCGATTTTCAAAATTTTTACATTTCTGTAAAAGGTTTTGATCATATTTTCAAATAGCATACAAAATTATTTACATATAGAAACTTTGGGTGAAAGAGAAAGAAATTGCAATGAAATCGTTTTTTAGTACAAAATTGACGATCTTGTCAACTTTAAAAAGCAGTAACTTTTCTAAAAATCACCCAATTTTCGAAATTTTTGCTTTTTTATGTATGGTATCGAACATAGTTTGAATCTGCATCAAAATTTGTTACTTTCTGGTACTTTTTAATGTTTGACTATTTTTGCCCATTTTTGCATACTAATGCATTTGCATAAAAAAAGGATCTCTTCATTAACTTTTAGAAGCCATAACTTTGCCAAAAGTCATCCGATTTTCAAAATTTTTACATTTCTGTAAAAGGTTTTGATCATATTTTCAAATAGCATACAAAATTATTTACATATATAAACTTTGGGTGGAAGAGAAAGAAATTGCAATGAAATCGTTTTTTAGTACAAAATTGACGATCTTGTCAACTTTAAAAAGCAGTAACTTTTCTAAAAATCACCCAATTTTCGAAATTTTTGCATTTCTGTGTATGGTATCGAACATAGTTTGAATCTGCATCAAAATTTGTTACTTTCTGGTACTTTTTAATTTTTGACTATTTTTGCCCATTTTTGCATACTAACCCCTTGTCAAAAAGTCAAAAATAGTGAAAGTTTTGAAATCGGAATTTTTTGTGCCGAATCGATTTCTGGCACCAAAATTGGTATAAAAATCTTTACTTCACTTAATTTAGTGCATTATTTTAGAAAATATGGCGAAAAAACTGCAAAATGGTCGAAAAACGTTTTATTTATTTTTTGGTAAAAAAAGGATCCCTTCATTAACTTTTAGAAGCCATAACTTTGCCAAAAGTCATCCGATTTTCAAAATTTTTACATTTCTGTAAAGGGTTTTGATCATATTTTCAAATAGCATACAAAATTATTTACATATAGAAACTTTGGGTGAAAGAGAAAGAAATTGGAGTGATATCGATTTTTAGTACAAAATAGACAATATTGTCAACTTTGAAAAGCAGCAACTTTGCTAAAAATCACCCAATTTTCAAAATTTTTGCATTTCTGTGTATGGTATCGAACATAGTTTGAATCTGCATCAAAATTTGTTACTTTCTGGTACTTTTTAATTTTTGACTATTTTTGCCCATTTTTGCATACAAACCCCTTGACAAAAAGTCAAAAAATGTGAAAGTTTTGAAATCGGAATTTTTTGTGCCCAATCGATTTCTGGCATCAAACTCGGTATAAAAAACCTTACTTCACTTAATTTAGAGCATTATTTTAGAAAATATGGCAAAAAAAACGTTAAAATGGTCGAAAAACGTTATTTATTAATTTTTTGCAAAAATAGGATCCGTTTATCAACTTTGAGAAGCCATAACGTTGCCAAAAATCATCCGATTTTCAAAATTTTTTCATTTCTGAAAAAGGCTTTTATCATTTTTTCACATAGCATATAAAATGATTTACATATAGAAACTATGGTCGAAAGAGAAAAAAAATGCAATGAAATCGTTTTTTAGTACAAAATTGACGATCTTGTTAACTTTGAAAAGCAGTAACCTTGCTAAAAGTCATCAAATTTTTAAAATTTCTGCATTCCTGTCTATGGTATCTAACATTATTTAGATCTACATCAAAATTTGTTGCATTTTGGCACTTATTAATTTTTGACTATTTTTGCCCATTTTTGCATACTAACCCCTTGACAAAAAGTCAAAAAATGTGAAAGTTTTGCAATCGGAAACAAAAATTTGTGTTTTGGGAATGCCCCTGGTAAATCATATTTTTAGTTCGTATTGATTTTTGAGTCAGTATGTCTTTGACAATTAAATGTTTTGTATATTAAATTTAATCAATTCAACTTAATTTAATGTCTAATATTTGGTTAAGAACTACACTTTATTTAGTATTAAGATGAGGTTTGTTACAAATTCTGTATGTTCGGTGCTTTCCATCCTGCTTATTGTTTATTTGGTAAGCTACTTGTACTTTTCCAACTTGCTTAGCCTATAGTTTATCTATCCTGCAGTCACATTTACCGCAAAGCTATGCCAAACCAACTTCAGGGATCTCGGAACTGCCTGAGGTTAATACCCGTATCATCAGTAAAGCAAGTTCCAACAGCAGTGATATTATAAATTCCACCAGCACCACTGAGGGTTCCACAAATGAGGCGAGAAGCAGTTCCGTTCAGAGTGCTACCCTATCAACAGATCCGAGATCTGTTACCTTGCCAGCAGAGGACCCAACGGAGACCTCACGTCTAGTGCGTAGGAAACGGGAGTCTGAGGTTGTGCTGCCCTTTGATTTTCATACGATGCATATGCCCTGCGATATGGATCAGAAGGGCATAGTCCGGATAATCGATAGCTTTCCAAATCACTGTATCTGGGTGTGGAATAACCGCTATGTGAACGAGGGTTTCTATCGAGTGTATAAGACCTATCAATTGGAAGCATTCTTCTTTGGGCAGTACCATGAGCGCTTGAAGCGCTACGAAATCGATCCACATTCCTGGGACTATACCGATACTCGCATATAAATCTTGTAAAATCGAAGTGCAAATTGTTTGAAAATTAATATATATTTTTTGGTTAGAAAAAAATGAGTAAATAAATTTATAAATTGTTGAAGAATGCAAGTAGGCAATGTATTCATTTTTCTATTAGAGAACTCCTGAACTTTCCTATATAGAGAAGTACTACTACAGTAGTAACTTCGCTTGGAAAATATTACCACATTATTTAATATCTGAATATGGAATTATCAGACGAACAACTCGCCCACTTTCAGTGGGCGTTCTCTCTGCTGAACGAGGATAAAGATGGCAATATAACCATTACTCAGTTGAATGCATTGGCCATGAAATTGGGTAAAACTGTCACCGAAGCGCATCTCAATGCGCTGGTCAATGAGGTGGATATTGATGGCAATGGATATATCGAGTTTAAGGAATTTTGCGATGCTTTAACCATGAGATTGTCTGGCGATCCCGACGAGGATGAGCTACGCGAAGCCTTTCGTATACTCGATAAGGATGGCACTGGATTTGTTGGTCCCGATCAGCTACGAACGATCTTCAATCAATTGGATTACTCGGTGACCGACGAGGAGATCGAGGAAATGATACAAGCTGCTGATTGGGATTCAGATGGACGCATCAGCTATGAGGAATTCTTGCAAATGATGTCCAACAAATAAGAGTCATCCTCTTCTTCTATCCTCTCGTCTGCTGCCTGCTGTCATAAATTAATTTCGTAAAATTTCAAATTTCAAATTAAAATTGAAATTGAAATTTATTCAAGCTTATTATTGCTTTACCAGGCAAACACACAAAAGTCGAAAATGTTGTCTGTAACAAATGCGCGTTGAGTTCATGATTTATAGCCGTTCCCTCTGTTTTTTTTTTTTTTTTTGGTTGGTGATGGGAAGGACAGAGGAGCATGTCGAAAGCGCCGAACATCATGATAAATGTTGGCTGAAAAGCTGTCACATCAATTTATTATGTATTCAATAAAATACGCATTTAACAGATTAATAAATATCTCCTCCATATTCAATATTGTATATTGTATACTGAAAAGACACGTTCTCTCCGCTACTCAAATTAATTCAAAAATATTTATGAATTGAAAACAAATTTTTGACTTGAATCGGGGCAAAGAAAGGACTTTTAATATGATTGCACTTTGTAGTCAATATTTCATCTATTCTATTAATTAATGTTACATTTAAATTTCTATCGAAAATACAAGTCTTTTCATATCATGACACTCAATGTGAGTAGAAGAAAACATTGAAAAAGGCACATTACATTTCTATACTTTTAACTGTCATAACTTTGACAAACATCAATCGATTTTTTTAATTTTTTCATCATAACAAAAAATCAGTAAATGTAGAGTTTTAAAATGGAATATTGTCGGCCAATCGAAAATATGGCTCGAATTATGTCATTTCTCATAACAGAAGCTCATTCCAAACTTTGATTGGTCATAACTTTGACAAAAGTCAAGCGATTTTCAAAATTTTTTTCACTTTTATTAATTATTTTTATAAAATATTCAAACTGCATTCATATTTAGCTAAAATTTGTTATTTGAAAATTTTTAAATTTTTTTTTAGGCATTTTTACATACTAACACCTTGCAAAAAAAGTGAAAAAAAAATATGAAAAAATTTAAATTGCAATTTTTTGAGCCCAATCAATTGCTGGGATCAAAGTATGCATGCAATTTTTTACCGGACTCGATTAGGAGAATTATTTCCAAAAAAAATATACGAAAATAAATTATAAAATTGTTTAAAAATTTGACTGTTTTGATAAGAATTTCCATTCAACATTAAATAAATTTAAAATGAGTGTTTTTTATGTGATGCTGACCCCGCATGGCCATTTTGAGGGCAACTACATCTGTGGCAGTCACACACACACACACACACCTGCCACACTCCAATGCAAATACAGATAGAGATGCATGCAACGCGCTGCAGTTGCAAATTTCGTTACAGTCGTTACATTTTAACTGCACCTCATTGCAAAAAATATGTATAGAGAAAAAAAAATTGTGCAGAGATTGTTAAATTTGCAGCGAAATTTAAATGTGGCATATGCAAACGCATGTATTTTTGGGCTGCCACACAAATGTTGCACGCATGAAAACACGCAACAACTGCTGCTGTCGCCCAGCAGTTAGATTTGCGATACATGCTACATGCAACATGCAACATATAGTAAGCATGTGTGGCCATAAAATAACAGACGTGCCACACACGCAACAACAACAACATTTGGATTGCCTCGGCTGGCCGCACAAATATTTAATTGTGTGCAAGCTTTGCTTTTGTTAATTCTATTACAGTAACTATTTTATGCCCCTTTGCTCCAGAGAGAGACAGAGAGAGATAGACACAGAGAGAGAGAGAGAGATGTAGGTAGTGAAAGAGAGAGAGAGAGAGAGAGAGAGGAAGCTGCTTAGACAACCGCAATTGCATCACCTGCTGCGCCTGTGGCAAGCAGCAGAAAATGCAACTAAAGCAACTTGCACTAAACCAAACTATATACATACATATAACTGACTTACTCTAACTCAATACGTTGAGAGACTTGCTGTCTCTTTTCTGCATACCATATATGTACATAACTCTCTCTTTCACTCCTCCTCTCTCTCCCTCTCTCTTTCATTCTCTGTTTTTGTCTTTGTCACACACTCTGACGCATTTTGTGTTTGGCGCTTCTGTTGCTCAGGCAAACGTTGCGCACGAGTTGCAATTTATAACTGCACATACGTGCACACACACACACACACACACACAGATATGCACTCATACACTCACACAATAGCCGGCAGCATATAAACATTTTTGTTAGCTGCGCTTTAGTCTAACACACACACACACACACACACACAACACGGACTTTGCCTTTGTGTTGAGGTGCCTCGCATCCGCGTTCAACATTCGCACAACCGTCGTCCATTTCTATATCCGCATCTGCCCATCTCCCTCTACCCTTTTATCTCGCTCTCTCTCTCTCTGTCTCTCTCTCTCTCTCTTTCTCTGTCGCTCTGTTTCTCTCTCTTTTCCCCCTCTGTTGTTCTGACCGGTTTCTGCTGCTACTGCTGCTGCTGCTATTAGAGTTTTTGTGATCCGACCGAGCGCAAATAAACAAAAGCTTTTTTGCCTCGTGCTAAAAAAGTAAAATACTAAAAAAAAAAATGTAGAAAAAAAAAACAAAAAAATATTGAAAAGAAATGAAATACAAAATACGACTACCACGTTCAAAAACAAGCTGAAAAATACAAAAGTTGAATTTTTACTGATGGGGAAAGTCACAACTTAAATATACCCTGCTACTCATAGTCAAAAATAAATATTTAAGCTATAAAATAATTTAAATATATTTTAAATAATAAATTTCAAGAATATTTTTTTCTTTTTCTTCGGCAGAATGGGTTAATGAGTTTCACTTTGCATGTGGTAGCATTTTATAGTTTGGCACTTCAATAAAATATATAAAAATATATAAAAAATAAAAAAAAAACAAATAAATTGATTTAAGTATGAAATTCTTTATTTCGCTTCAAAATGATATCATTAAAGATTAACTTTAAAATCCTTAAGTTTGAAGATCCTTTATGCCATAGATACATAAACTTCTTTTAAAAATCAACAATTAAAAAAAATTAAAGTGATTTCTTTTAAAATTTATAAATTTAAAAAATTACTTAAATGTTGGTATAGTAGATCAACTGCAGCTAAGCGCCGCATATACCCTATTCAGTCGTCCTTTTACAGGGTATTTGAAAACATAAAAGTGCGATGCAGGCAACGCGCTAGTTGCAGTTACCGCAAGTGTTGCTGCCCCTGCCTCTTCTTCTTCTGCTGCTGCTGCTGCTGCTGTTGCTATTGCTGTTGTTGCATCTTCTTTTCAGCTGGCAACAAAATTTTGTGCTGTTGCAAGCAAAACAGTATTATGCGCTGCTGACTGCTTTGGGCAACTTGTATGTGCAGCATGTGGCAAGCTGCTGGCACTAAACTGGCTTTGCCCAGATTATTAATCAATGACCAGCGATAAAGGGGATGGCAAAGAGGCAGCGTGGGAAAGGGAGATAGCAGAGAAATGAAGAGATAGCGAAGTGTATCAGAGAGTCTCTTTGCTTGCCGCAGTCAACCAAAAAAGATTTGTTATGTTGCACACACACACTTAGAGAGGGCAGCCATTGGTGGGTTGCCAATTTAAGTGGCTAAATGGGCGCGCTGTGGCATGCGGCAAGTGGCATGCAACGTGGCTGCGCTGCTGCCTGTCATGGCTGCCACCTTCAACTTAATTGAATGCAAAATTAACTGTTAAGCCGACTGCCCCTGCCCCAGCCCCTGCCTCCATTCGCTGCCCCCACACCTCCTGCGGCACCAACATATGCCACGTGCTTTGGATGCCAAAGCGCTGACCGCAGGCAACACAAACACTCCATCTCTCTGTCTATCCCTCTTTCACATAATCCCTATTTGATTCCCACTATCTCTGTCTCACATTTGCTTTATTTAGTCATTTGCTGCATCATTGCAATTGACTTAAAGTTGCCATTTCAACGTTAATTTGCAACAGACGCAAAGTACTAAAATTTAATTTCAGTGTTTGAGTTTGTCAGTTGAATATATGTATATATATCATACATATATACCAGTGTATATCTGATCTTTGCCCTACTCTATCTTGGCTGCCTCTGACAGCTGCCTGCGCTGTAGCTGCGCTCTCGTTCTCGCTCTCTGCTTGCCACATGCCACCCCGCTGCGCTACGCTTGCAACCGCTGTCAGCAGTCATCATGCGTGTCAAAACAATTGTCATTCATGCCCAGCTAACATACATACATACATATCTCTCTATCTATCTCTATGCATATCTGTCTCTCTCTTTCTATACTTTAGTCTACTATCTCTCTCTCTCTCTCTGTCTCTCTCTCTCTGTGTGTTATGATGCCTTCGCAATTATGGCCCAGTGACATGTGTTAACAGTTAGCAACAGCAGCTAACATCCCCTCCCCACTCCCTCCCTACCCCTTTGACTATGCGTACAACATTTCCGCCTAGATATTTTGCCCATTTCCTGCAGACTTTCACACACGCACACACACACACATACGGCTGCCATTTTGGTTGTTGCGTATACGTCGCGTTGCCTGAAATCAATATGAATGTGGAAGGCGCCGGCATCTGCTGTAGTGGGGGGGGGGACAGACTGACGCCTTGATTACTGCTGTCATATTATTTTCACACTTGAAATATGCTCAACACTCACCTCCCCCTTCATCTATTTTATCACCCCCCACCCCTGTATACATACCCCTCTATCGATCGGCAAGTGGTCATTATCAATGTGCTGGCCATTATGTGCCACTTGCCTGTCACTTTACATGCTCCTCGAAGCGGGGGCCGTGTGGCTTTTCTAATATCCTAGCAGACATACTCGCATCCTTGTCCTGCTGTCCAACTGTCAATGCACACACCCACACACCCACACACACCCACACACACACACACTGCATTCTCAACCCAAAAGTCGCTCCCTCTTCTGCCATTTCTTTTTGTTGTTTGCCATCTACGTGCCCTGTCTCCACAGACAACCACATGGCGTGGGTAATTGATGTTATATCGAACTGCACTGCATGTGTATGTGTGTGTATGTGTATGTGTGTGAGTGTGTGTGTTGACGTTGTTTGTTATCAATTTTCGGCTGGTAAACATGTTGGCCATAATTTGCAAAGCGTGCAGCTTATAAGACTCTGCCAAAACTTCGCATAAAACAAATATATCTTTTGCCACCAATCACAAACAAAAGCTGTGTTTTTCGCCTCCTCCAGGGTATATATTGGAGTATAGTTTTAAGAACTTTCTCTATATGGAATATACCATATATGGTAAACAATTGCACCTTACGATTTGATAAAATCCAATTCATAACGCTTCAAACGTTCATAGTACTGCCCAAAGAAGAATGCCTCCAGTTGATATAATTTGTAGGTCCTGTAGAAACCATCGCTCATGAAACGCACATTATACATCCAGACACAATGATCGGGCAGATGCTGTACCGTGTATCGGATGTCGGGTATATCGAACTCACAGCCCAAGTGCATCGTATGCAAATCGTATGGCAATGTGGGCAAAATCTCACGCTTCCGTCTCACATGGCTCAAAACAACAGTGTTGCCAATTTTTTTATTCCTCAAGTTGGCATCGATACGTGCCGGGCTTGTGGCATTCTCTTTGTAACTTGTTTTATTGACGCTTGCAGCAATTGTGGTGGCAGTGGCAGTGGCAGTGGCTGTGGCAGTTGCACGCTCCAGCTGTGGCCGGACTGTCAATGACTTGGCAAAGCCTGTGGACAAATGTAGCTGAGAGGAGTGGAGAGGGAAATGAGGGGGAAAGGATTATATGAGGCACAAGGCAAACTCACCAAGGTAATAGAGAGAAGTGCACCCAATATTTTTAAAATAATTCCCATTTCTATTTAAATTAGTTTTTTTATTTGGTTTGTAATATTTTTAACATATTTCTCATTTTATTTGGAAATTATTTCTTAAATTCTTAAGTTTTATTTTTGGGAGCACGTTTCAAATGTTAACTTAGTTTTGAAATGATATTTAAGATGAGGCCAGTAGATAAAGCAGAAATAATCTGGCTAAGTTATTTTCAATCGAAAATGTCGACCTGCATGCGCTTAAAATTCGCAACTAGTTATTTGTTGTAGCTCATATAGGCGCAGCTTTAAATTGAAGGTTGTCGGCAAGCAAAAATCTATCGATTTAAAGGATTTTTTATATTTTACATATTTTTTTATTTTCATTTTTTCTTTACTCCAAATTTCTCTCTCTGCTAAGTCCTATTTTTTTATCAGTCTGTTTCTTTAGCTACTTCGCTGATCTCATAAACTAAATTGTTGACATTTAACTAAATGATGGTCATTTGAAGCTTGCAACTCATTGTTGATTTGAATGAGAATCTGCTCTGTATATTTTGCTGGGATTCGATACTGACCCCTACCACCTGCACATGCCAGGCTCTTCCTCTTTCCTTTTGATTGTTAATGGCCACAATCAATCAAAAAATGTTGGTATTGTGAGCAAAAAATTCATTTAGTCTCAAACCTTAGTGCAAATAAGGTGTTTCGCTTAAGTGATTCCGTTTCAGCAACTGTCAGAGAGAGGAGAAACACTGACAGAGAGAGATAGAGAGATAGATGAGAGAGAGAGAGAGAGAGAGAGAGAGAGATTCTCATTTCTGTTTACGGGTTTTATTTTATTTTATTTTATTTTACTTTCTTCTACTCGTTTTTTATCTGACAATTCGCATAACATTTGTGTAATTTGTAATTTTGTGGATCATCAATCAGTTGGTTGTCGGCAGCTGTCGGGCAACGATTTCTCTCTCAGCACAGTCACCACACACACATACACCCACACACACACACACACACACACATACAGAGCTGCCACAACAAAGAACTTTGAATCAAACTTATCGCATTGATTTATCGATGACTTGCCAAAAATACGAAACGTAGCGAGAAGACTACAGTGAGAGTAAGAGGGGTAAACACGGAGAGAGAGAGAAAGAGAGTGAGAGAGAGGGAGAGAGAGAGAGGGAGAAGTGAAAGACAAGGCAGTGTAAAGTAAGCTCAAAGTTTTGCCGGCAATCTAATTAGCCCATGGTTTTTTTTGTTTTCCTTCACTTGACCACGCCCACAATTTGTTGAACAGGGCGTGAGTAATGCAACTCGTTTTTTTTCACGTTTTTTGTGAAAAATTTCTTGCCTTTATGGCAGCTTCCGGTTTCAGAGGTTTCCTTGCGTTTTTCTACCTGTTTTTCATCATCATTCTCTCAGTCTTTGGCACAATTTTTGTTTCATTTTTTTGCTTTTTGTCGGTTGCATTTACAGATTTTCTATCTCTCTCTCTCTCTCTATCTATTTTTATCAGTGACTTCCATTCTCTTTCTCTCTCTCACTTTCTCTTTGAAGCTTTCTCTCTGTCTATATTTTTGCTCTACGCATATTTAATTACACAATGCAATAATTTGGCATTTCCTTCTCTTTTCCTTTCGTTTCTCTCTCCATCTCCCTCTCAATTTTCTAACTTTTTGTGTATCGCTCACTTTTTTATTTTTTATTAGATTTGTTTATATTTTATTGTAGTTTTCAGTTTTGTTTATTATTAACATTCCTTGTTATAGCCCAAAAATATAAACAACCCGCATCAAAATGAATTTGATTTTGAGTCTGATATGCACGACTTTTAACATTCCCAGTACCTTTTGAGTAACATGTTAAATGAGAGGTTATTATGTAGTTGTGCATACCCTATTTCTAGACTGAGGCAGGGTAGACAAACTTGTCTCTGCGACTGCCAGGCAACTGGCAACTTTTCCACATGAACAGAGTGAAAAGTTGAAATTGAGTTTTGTTAATGCAGACACACACACACACACACATCAACACACACACACACATACACGTATATACTCATACACCCATAGATACACACATAGACTGCTGCTACTCGTGGGAAAATTTTTGCGTGCGGCGATAACACAAAAGACGAGATGCAGGCGGCTAAGAGAGGGGGAGGCAAGTGAGAGTGAAGAGGGGAGTGTGGTGAAGGGAGAGGGGTATGGCTGACAGCAGGCCAACGTTAAAGTCGAGGAAAATGCCCAAGACGGCCCTGCACAATTCCCATTGGCAAAGTTTTTTGGCGTAGTCAACAACAACTGAAGGCGACAGAGGATAGAGAGAGAGAGAGAGAGAGAGAGAGAGAGTGAGTAAAAGGGAGAGAGAGGGAGGAATAGAAAGAGGAGAATTAGAGGGAGGGACACATTGGGTGGCTGTTGACGTCGCAATATCTACAGGGGCATAAAGTTGGCCGTAAGCGCCCAAGGTGCGCCAGACTCGACGCATAGACTGAAAGTCGAAAGATTGAAGGATTCAGTGCACTGCCAGAAAGGGATGGCGTAGGGAAAGAAAGGGAGAGAGAGGGAGAGAGACAGATTGAGTGAGTGAATGAGTAGCTGAGATAGAGGCTGAAGGCTGTTAAGAGGCTGCGGGCAGCATTTAAAATTTTAAATGTCTTTGCAATAAAATTATTGACTCAACTCGGTTCGTTGACTTGGACTATCAGCGCTCAGGCAACTAAGAGGGTTAGAGTGAGAGTGAGAGTGAGCGACAAAGGAAAGAGACAGCATCAAATATATAGAGTAGGATAGATAGCAAGATAGTTGCCTGCTTTATGTGCTAACAAACTATGCAAGTTGCAAGTGGCAAGTTAAGTGAAGTCATGTGGAGGGAAGTGGATGGAAGTGAAGGGATGTAAAGTTCTGGCAAATTGGCCAGCTTGAAATGTTGTTATGCGTTTTAATTAATATTAAATTACAAATCAGTTGCATGGCAGCACCTTAAGCTCTTAACTTGTGCCACACACCTACACCGACACACAGTTAGAGAAAGAGAGAAAGATACAGAGACAGAGAGGAAGTGTGAGAAAGACAGCACAAATAAATTTATGTAAAAGAAAATAATAAAACATTTGTGGCGCAACGGCATTTCAACTTTGTTTTCTTCTCCACAACCTCTCTTGCTCTCTCTCTCTCTATCCCTCTTGGTATCACTTCTCTATCTCTCTCTCTCTCTCTCCCTCTTTGTCTCTATGCCTGCCAAATAATTTGTATCATTAAAATTTTACGGGAATTTATGTAGCTCCGACTGCCGCTGCTTCCTTTACTACATCCTTCGCTTTTACTTTTGCCTGTTTTCTTTATATATATACATATACATACATATATATATATATTTTTTGTGCTTTTTGGACACACGTAAATTTCTATGCAAAGCTCGTTTGTTTTCTTTCATTTCTGCCTTTCAGTTTTGCCATTGCCATTGCCATTTCTACAGCTACTACATCGTCCACTACTCCAAATTCATTTCCCTCTTCATTTCCATCTTCATCTACTTGGGGTGCGCCGAAAAGTAGGCAACAGTTTTCGTGCTCTGCCCTCAAACTCCGATTTTTGGGGCCTGGATTTTATTTATTTATTTCCGGAAACGTGCTCTGGAGATTTTCTAAGCATACTTGAGAGTTCACCCCGCTCATGCCCCGGCAAACTGCTTAGCATACACACACACACACAGTGGGATAGATATAGAGAGAGAGAAAGAGAGAGGGAGCACAACATGGCAACAATCAGACGCGCCAGTTCGCTTCTTCGCATGTAGTTCATTAAGTTTTTCGCGTGCTCGTCAATACCCTGTAAATGCGCAATAAATAGAAGGTAGACACTATGCAGCTATTGTCGGCAGCTTATGAAATATTCACAAATTAAAATTCATTTCAATTTTTAATTAAGTTTTCAAATCAAATGCTTGACTTTTTTTTATCCATTTTCTATTTTTTTTTTTTTTTGTAACTTTTGTTAGCAGAGCAATTGTTGGCATGACAAAGCAAAAAAACACTGACGCTGGTGTCAAGCCCCCTAGTCCCAAAAGGCCACGCCAACTTAGCAACGCAATGCCCCGCCCCCCTATAACATTATCTAACGCCCACTTAAGATGA
This sequence comes from Drosophila quadrilineata, assembly GCA_018150725.1. Lineage (NCBI taxonomy): Eukaryota > Metazoa > Arthropoda > Insecta > Diptera > Drosophilidae > Drosophila > Drosophila quadrilineata. Next base: position 6,769,411 of record JAECWN010000407.1, read on the forward strand.
CTCTTTGCGTGATGTCCCAGGCGCCAATTGCCGACGCTGCTCAACTTGAACAACTTGACCAACAGTCAAGGAGAGAATGCGACTGAGAAAGGCAGCGAGAGTGCGAGAAAGCGCGGGAGGATGTGAGGAGAGAGGGGAAGAGCGGTAGCCACGCTCTGCCTAATGAAAACACAATAAAAATTTTGCGCTATTCTGCTTTCCCAAGTGGCTGTGAAATTTTGATGACTTTGTCAGCTAACGGCAATTGCCAAAAAGAAAGCGATGAGACAGAGAAACACAGAGAGAGAAAGATAGAGAAAGTGTGAAGGAGATAGCCCAAGAGAGAGAGAGAGAGGGAGTGGGAGGGAAAGACCAAAGTCAAGCAGCTCGTGAATTACACTCGAGTTTAGTTCACAGTAATTAAGTTCACAGTTCTTGGGAATAAACAATTGCCAAAAACAATTTTTAAGCTGCCGTCTCAATCTCTCAATGGCTCTCGCTCTCTCTCCCTCTATTTCTCCCTATCCACCTCTATCTTTCATTATGAATTGAGCAATTACGTAAGACCATTTCCCGGCATCTTCAAATAGATCAGCTTTATGAGCTGTTGACGTTAATGTGAACTTTAAAGCTAATGATAATGATAATGATGATGATGATTAAAATGCTGATGACAATGATGATGAGCAGAGTCTGCTTATTAAAATTTCTTGGTAAATGCATTTCCCCGAATTCACCAAAATACATAATAACAGACTTCTTATTGTTTTCCTTCTCCAACACAATAATAAAGGCATTTTGCTGCCCGAGAATCTCTTTAGGAATTCCTCGAGAAATCGTTTTCCCAAATTCAATTAGAAGCATACAAAAAATCTATATACTTGCTCGTTGGCATGCCTAATGAGTTGCCGTCAAAAACTTTGCCTGTACGTTATCGTTATTAGCCAAGTGCTTAGCCAAGTTATCAATTAAGCGTATTATGGCCATAGTTCTATTGACGCCCCCAAACTAATGTGGGAAAAGTTAATGCAACACACAAAATCCAGTTAAAATTTATGTTCAACTGGCAATTTGTTTATTTTGTGTGTTTTGTTTGTGGTTTGTTCGAGGTGTGTATGCAAGAGAGAGAGGGTCAGAGAGAGAGAGAGGCAAAGATGGAGAGAGTTTGCTGTCCCTTTGCGACCACAAAGATGGCATGAATGTCCAAATTCCCACGTACTTATTTTTGAAACTGACACGAGGCGTATACTCAACGGCGCAAATCTCATTTCCCCCGTGGCTTGCCCACAAAAAAAAAAAGAGGGGAAAAAAAGAACCGAAAAAGAAGAAGTGTATGAAGAGGAAGCAGACATTAAATGAAGAAGCGCAAACCTTCATCATATATGTATATACATATTTTTGGTTTCATTTTAATACCCTGTAGTCATAAAAAACTGCACGAGCAGCACATCAAATCGAGACTAGCGCGATGGGACATGCTAGGGATTTAAAGAGAGTGAGAGAAGGGGAGAGAGAGAGAAAGGGAGTGGAATTGGGAGAGAGAGTAGCGAGGGGAGAGTGTTGGAGAGAGAGTATCCCTAAGCATATGTTATGCAGTTTAAGAGGGGCACAAAAAATGTGTATAAAAACAAACATTTATATTTTCAGGGTATTTATGAGGCGAAAAATAATACTGGAGAAATTATAAGCAATATTTTTAAGCCTAGACAGTAATGGGCAAATATTAAATATTTATTGTACAGATTCATCAGTTACTAATGTGATGTTAAGCTACTTTAAACTGAACAGATTCTTCACTTATTAAATTTATAAAAAAAAAAATAATTGAAAACAAAAAAAAAATCAAAATTTATTTAATTAAGTAAAAATTAAATTAATTCATAATTAATTAATTTTAAGAATACAATATCCAGCTGAGAAATATCTCTAGTTTTAGTTACATTTTTTATATATTTTTAAAGAGAATTTATAAGTAGCAGATGCAGCTATAAAGTATTGACAATTTGAGTACTTTACTATAAAAATTAAACTTTGTTTATTATAGGTAACTAAATTACAGAGTATCTGCCCGTTGAGCAGCTTTTAGATTTAAGCTTGCCCTATACTTTATTTTCATTCATTTTCTGTTTTTTATTTTTGCTTTTTTTTTTTTGGTGCCGTTGATAACCCAATTTAATGGTCGGTGCTGTTGCTTACGTCACATTTTCGCACCTCGCGCACACACACACACACACAATCAAGACTGCTTTCTGTGTCACACACACACACACACACACATACACACTCACACATACATATAAACTAATACATATACAAAGCAATGACCACAGCCAGCGAAGGCAAAACAAAACAGTAACAGCGTAAAACACGCCAGGGACACCCCCAAAAAGAGTCAAAAAAAAAGGCCAAAAGAGTGTCAAACTGTGAGGAGGGGCCGAAGGGAAGGAGGGAGGGAAAGTAGCAGGGAAAGAGAGAGAGAAAGAGTGTGAGCGAATAAGGGAGAATAAGGGGGTTAGCAAACGGTAACAAAATTACATACATCAAAGGTGTCTTTTTTTTATGAATATGCGAGTTGAACAACTTCAACTGGTTGTTGTTGTTGTTGTTGTTGTTTGTTGCTGACCAATGGTGCATGTAATTTTTTGGCAAGCAGCCTCCATATGATGACACACAGAGCAACGACCCTTTTTTTTTTTTTTTTTTTTTGTTGCCTGTGAATCTTCAGGACATGGTCAAGTCCGTCCATAAAGTCGACCGGGGACTCTTGATGAAATATGCGCACATTTTGTATATGCGATTGCTTTTCCGTGTACAAACCACCCCCAGCCCCCCCCCAAGGCTGCCCAACCCCCACCCACTAAAGATGCTATCCATAACGGCAAATATACAATATATGTGCATATATATATAGAGATATACATATATATGGGGTGTATATATGGTATATGGTTTTGGCGCACATTTTATGATGAATGTGCGGGCCGCTGCTCAAATAAACTCTAGCCAAATAATGCGGGCCAAGCCGACGTCCAGATTGTGCGGTGCTGTAGAAATAAGCGAGAGTGTGGGGGAGGTGGAGGGGTTTAAGTTTAAAGCGGCATTTGCCATTGGCCCACAGATTGACATCATTAGGCAAGGGGTCAACGTGGGTATGTCTGTGTGTGTGTGTGTGTGTGTGTGTGGATGTGTAGATGTGTATGTGGAGCTTACACTAAATCATGCACACAGCAACTTTGAAAAGAATTTACAGAGAAATAGAGTGAGAAGAGAGAGAGAGAGCTGAGTAAATGAATGGCACACGTGGGAACAGCCAATAAAAAAAGAGAAAAAACATAGAAAAAATAGGAAAAAAAAACAGAGTGAGTCTAAAAAATTGTTGTGATTTATGCATTTGGCCAAGAGAGAGAGAGAGAGAGATGGAGATGTAGCGATTGAGAGAGAGAGAGAGATATTGAGAGAGGGTGCCAAGTTTAAAGCACGCTGAAAAGCTGCTGCAAATTCTTGTCAGCCCAAGCAGCTGCAGGTCATAGATCAAGCATATACATACATATGTACATATGTACATATGTATATAGTGTATATAGTATGTTCATGGTCTACAGTCAAGGCCATTCACATAGCTACAGTTTGTGCTCACATTTCTGTACAACTTTAGCTTGTTTGCCTTCGGCTTTGTTAACACACACACAGCTATAGTTATTGATGGCACTTCAATCAGCACAAATAATAAATAAATGAGCCTAACGATATGACATGTTCATCCCCATCTGCAACTCCAACTCCATATCCATATCCATTCTGATCCCAATCCCATTTCCTGCGCAGCTCAGCTGGACATATTGATATTGAACTCTCCTCGACTTCATCTTTGCCATCGTCTTTTGTATTGCCGCAAATAATGTTGGCCATGTTGACCATGATGGCAAAAAGTCTGTAAGAAGCGTTAAGTCTATTATTTCACGAACATCTTTCGGTCAACATACAGCCACAAACACAAAGAGAGCACTTCAAGATTCCAAGCGATAAGGACAGGAATATCGATGGATGCGAAGGTATAGAGGCCAAAATCTAGTTATTTGCAAAAGGAGCCAAGTACTAGAGGAATACCATTGAAAATAAACTGCAAAAAATTTTGTAACCAAATTCATCGTTTCAGGGAATCCACGTTAGACCGACTTTATTAAAATTTAATAAAAATATCGATAAACTTTTATAAAGTTGTCTATAACGTGTCAAATGGTCATCAAAAAAGCTAACGATAGCTTATCTAAATGATAAGTTGCCGAGCAAGCATCGATATATATTAAAACAATATATCGAATAATATTTTGATACTTTTCGAAAACATATCGGAATTATCGATTATTATCAACCGCTTATTGATAATTTCAAAAAGTTTCAGGAAAATATAGAACGATTAATCTTAGAAATGGAGGGGAGCTGTGGGGCGTATTCACTTTCTTTACTCTTTCCGGTAAATATTCAAAAATATCAATAATAAAAAAAATCGAAAAAACATCGATAAATATTCGATAACTCATCGAAATTTATCGATAGATTCCGAAAAGATATCGAAAGAATCCGAATATTTATCGAAAAGTTATCGATAGTCATCGAAAAGTTATCGATAGTTATCGAAAAGTTATCGATAGTTATCGAAAGTTATCGATAGCTATCGATAGTTATCGAAAGGTTCTCGGAAATTTATCGAGCGTTTATCGATATTCATCGAGAGTTATCGAAACGATATCGATAGTTATCGAAATTTTTTCAATTGTTATCAATATTTTTAAATAGATATCGGATCTTCAGATGGCTAACGGAATTTCAAAAAAGTCAACGGAAATATACATTTTTAGCAACTAACATTTTTTTGTGGCATCAATATTAGAAAATTTAAAAATTTAAATATATGTATATATAAATATATTTAATTAAATACATAAGCAATAGATAATTACTATTAAAACAAATAACAAACAATAAGACACCCCATGCCCACTTTTCTATTCATATTTATTATGTTAATTGTTAAAAATTTATATTTAACCCAATACAACTTTTAGATAGATTATTAATATAAATAATAAATAAAATAAAATATAAATTATAACAGAAGTAGAATAAATAATAATGAATATAAATAACTAAAATAATTATAATGGAATAACTCAAATAATAAATAAATCAATAAACAAAAATCTAAAAAATGTCTTTTCTATTTAAAATTTTCAGAGATCGAAAAATTTAATTTTTCGTTTCTCAAAATCGGTAAAAATACCAGGCCAACAGAAATTAGCAGAAGATGACTAAAAACCTCGTGGTAGCACACTCAACCAAACATGTACTGAGAGTCGCTCCGAGAGACTTCTTACACATGTCAATAACGTGGTACAAAGAGCATGTAAACAATGCTCTCCATAACCAACCAATCACATGTTTAGTTACTGTGCAATGCACATTCAACTAAACACGTGTTGGCGATTTGAGCAAGTTACTTGCTGAGCAATTCTCTTCGCCTAGTATTTTTCCCGATTTTGAGAAACGGAAATTTCAAGTTTTTAACCGCCAAAAAATTTGAATAAAAATAGGTCTTGAAAATGACCAAAATCTGAACGAAATTCCGTTGAAAATACCAGGCGAACAGAAATCAGCAGAAGTCACTAAAAATATTCGAGGTGGTAAAACATTGCATACTTTTAGGATGACTCTATACAATTGCAAACTAAATTTTATTGTAGCATACTTTTAAGGTATGGTTTATTTGCAAGTTACTTGCTGCTAATTTCTGTTGGCCTGGTGTTTTTTGGAAATTTTGGAAATTTTGGAAATGGAAATTGGAATTTTCGACCTATCAAAATATTTGAAAAGATGAAAATAAAAAAAATCTTGAATTCGGGCAAATTTTTAACGAAATTCCGTTGAAAATACCAGGCGAACAGAAATCAGCAGAAAGTAACTAAAAAATTTCGTTGCATATTTTTAGGCTGGCACTTTGAAATTAAATAGTCGCTCTGAGCGGGACTCTCACACACATGTCAGTCTCGTTGTATACTTACCAGAGAGCATGTAAACAATGCTCTCCATAACCAACCAATCAGATGTTTAGCTACTGTGCAATGCACATTCAACTAAACACGTTTTGCCGATTTGAGCAAGTTACTTGCTGCTGATTTCTGTTCGCCTGGTATTTTTGGAGATTTTGGAAACGGAAATTTGAATTTTTCCACCTCTCAAAATTTTTAAATAAAAAGTCATTTTATTGATTCTTGTTCATTGATTTATTTATATTATTTATTATATGAGTTATTTCATTATAATTATTTTAGTTCTACATTTTAAATATTTGTTGTTACTCATGTTATTATTTTATATCCTTATTATTTATATTCTTATTCTATCTAAAAGTTGAATTAACTCAAATATACATTTTTAACATTTAACATAATAAATATGAATAGAAAACTGGGCATGGATTGTCTTATTGTTAGTTATATGTTTTAATAGTAATTATCATATATATTTAAATGTATTTTTTAATTTTTGTGATATTAATGATATTACTTTAAGCTGTACAGATTCTTCACTTGTTAAATTGTAAATAAAAAAAGTACTTTTATAATTATTAATGAGTTACAAGCTCTTTTAAGTTTTGGAAGCATATTTGAGGTTTCTTGTAGGACAGCCATAGGTGCAAGAGGGCGGCTCCAAAGGCGGGGAAACATGTACAATATATTTTGCGGCATAGTCATCATTTGTTCTGTTTTGTGCATGTTGTGCGTGACGTATACGCAGAGTGTGCCATATTTTCATATACATACATACATATATACGCACACATAAATGTACAAACACATGTAGAGCCGCAGGCGAAGCAACAGCAACATGGAAAAAAAAAACAAGAATCAGCAGGGGAACAGACAGAGGAGAACAGAAGTAGGGAAGAAGAGAAGAACAACGGCAGTGGCAATGGCAACTGGTCGCTGCAGCTGACAGCCAAGCGAGGCGAAATGGTGTCGCCCCGCTCCATATGCGAAAGGACGGGAAGGACATATGTGCATACATGTATGTATGGGCTTGTCAGGACAGCCATCAGCCGTGGGTTTATTTAGCGCGTCGCACAGCAGCAGACGCCGTTGCCATCACCATCACCATCACCGTCACCATCACCATCGTCGCTGCCAGTTGCAAAAAGTCGTCAGTCTCAGTCATGTTACTCCGCTGCTTGCCGCTTGCGACTTCTGGTTTCAGTTGCACACACACACATACACTCGCTCAAAGAGCATGTATAAACAGCACTGCTGCTGCTGCAACTTCTTCTTCTTTCTTTTTGTTTTTGTTTTCTCCTCACTTTTCTTATGGGCCGCACATAAACATTTGCCTTTGCCTTGTTGAATTCGTCCTTTTTCTTCATCAGCTTGTTATTGTTGTTACAAATTGCAAAAGTTGTTGTTTCAGCGGCTTACAAGTTTCTTATTGCAATGCAAACAAGCATGAAGAAGCACAACAGATAAAGGGACACAAATGGGGAGTGAGAAGTAGGGGTAGGGGGACGCCTGCACAAATTAACATTTTGCAGTCGCACGCATGAAATGAAAATTGCATTAACATTACGCATACGCCCCATGGCCCCAGCAGCCGCTTACCTTAAATGCATGCCACATGCCACCTGCCGCTGTCATTAAGTAATCTGTATGTGCCTCTCTCCCTCTCTCTTTCTTTATCACACTCTCCTCTCTCTCTCTCTCTCTCTCCGTTACAGACTGCATTAATCAACTCTTCTGGCAATTTACTCGCCGCTTAAATTAAACGACGCACAAAAAATAATGATAATAAAAAAAATTACAAATTATATCGACATTCTATATACATGTTAATATATGTATTTATATAAGTTTTATAATATATACTTGATATATACAAACATAAAAGTGCCTGGCTATAGCTATAAATACTACATTATTTATTCAGTCATATTCGCGTATATACATATATGGGCGCATTGTAGTTCATTTTACGGTTATCCGTGCTCTGTCTGTCTGTCTGTCTGTCCTTAATGCTTTGAGCCTCATCATATCCTTACCAAAGGATATTATATTTAATTGCAAACACAGCAGGCGTTAAATAAGCGACAGAAGTAGTATATTAAACACTTTATAGAGAGCTATAGACCAGGTTTATTAAGCGACAGCAGAAGTAGCAGAAAAGTTGTTGGTGAAAAGGAAAACAGTGGGAAATTTTATATGACAGCTGCTACGAAGAAAATGCGGAAAATCAGAATGCAAAATTTATAACAATTCTCGAATGTTAATTTACTCTTCAAAATATTCTCTTCAACTTTTTCAAACTATTTCTTACTTCTACTTAGCATTAATAAAATTTTTTTAAAAAAAAATTTAAAATAAATTCGCAAGTTACTGAAATAAAATATTTAACTTATAAATTATGAATATAAATATTAATTTGTTTATATTCGAATTTTTATTTATAATTTAATAAATATTTAATTTAATTTTAATGTTATATTTTAATTAATTATATTTTGTGTCGACTGATAACATTTTACATCAAATAAATAAATACATAAATAAATCATGTTGTCTTTTCATATTTTAGCTATTTGATCTATTCTTAATTAACTTTAGGATTGGTTACGATTTTCTCAATATATTTCTCTACTTTACTGCAATTGTTTTCTTTCAACTAAATCAAATAACTTGCCTAAATATTTATATTTCCCGTTTACTTTTCTCTCTGCTACTCTTCCCTCTTCTTCTTCTTCTCCTGCTCCTTCATTTCATTGTATGTTTTTTTAAGGAAAAAAAAATTTAATTAAATTCGTATAATACACACTGTATTTCTGTTATATATGTACATAAGTATATACATATATATATTTATGATTGATCTGATAAATATATACATAAATTCGACATGCAGCAGGATAGTCGTAGCCTTTGTCAGTTTTAATAACACATACACTCACGCACAACACCTACACCCACACACACACACACGTCGACACAGTCCCCGACAACATTCACATACACATGTGCAGTTATTTATATTGTAAAAATCGAAAAAAAAAAAACGCTGAAACTCAAAACGAACGAATATTTTTCTGGCATTTTTATGTCAGAGTCTCCTTTTTATTGTATTGTGTTTCCTACACATCCCTCCCTCTGCAGACTTGAGACGACGACGACGACGACGACGACGGCTGCTCTTTTAAATATGAATTTTTTCTTTTTAGACATGTGAATTGACTTTGTATGCTGCTTGTCAGCCCCCTCCCTGTCCACCCAGCTCTCTCTCCGACAACCCGTACCACATAGAAGTTATCATGCTGTCGAAAAAGAAAAACGAAACGAATGAGAGAAAAGTTTATGACACTTTGCCGTTTGGCATTTTCATGCAAATATGAATTACAAAACGCATTTCAACTGACAGGCAAAAACCAAACTCGATAGGGCGTACCCCAGCTGAACAGAGACAGACATATGTATGTATAGATATAGACAGAGGAGGGGTGATCGAGGGGAGAGTGAAGTTGGTTGATGTGAAGTGGTATGCTGAGGAGGGGGGCAGGTCAAGTTTCTGTTGCCTCTGCCAATCACAGCTGTATCTGTGTGTTGCCATCTCACAACTCTCATATGTGTGTGTGTGTGTGTGTGTGTGTGCCTGTGTGTGTGTGTGTGTGTGTGGTATTTATGCGCTACGTCGCATTGCACATAAAACATTTTTATTGCTCATTTAGATATTTATGCGTCGTTTTATTATAATGAAAATTGTGCGTATGCGTGCGGTTTTTATTGTGATTGCAGTGGACCCAAGCGGCAGTTACCACCATGATGCTGCTGTTGCTGCCACTTCATCTTCTTCTGCTTCTGCTTCTGCTTCTCATTTCTCAACGATACGTATACCGCTTATCTGCATCTGAAGCGTGACCAACTTTTAAGCGCACGTGTTTTGATTGCGCTCCTAAAAAGCAAGTCGACTAACGACAACGACAACGACATCGACATCGACACCCAGCGAGAACGCTGCCAAAGTTCAATTTTACGCAGCTTTACGCATTTTGCTTTTGCATTTTATGTACCACAAATATACACACACACACACTTATATGTGTATGCAAACATACCCACACACACACACACACACACATAGATATACAAATAACGAGTCGGCTTTTGAAAATGTCGAATGTGTCGCGTTAAGTGCCCGCAAATGTAGGCAACATTTTTTGCTCAACTTTTTTTTTTGTACTTTGCTGGTTTATTTTACTGTTTGGTGCGACGCCATTTTGCGGCTTTTTAATTATGATGGCCATCGAAAGTCATAAAAATTGTATTCAGCGGTAGCATGGAAAATATATTTTGTGCTATTTCCCTTCTGCCAGCAAACAAATCCAATTGCACTAAATGCTAATGATAATCGATTTCGCCGCTGCATTTCAGCGCAAATCCATCAGCATAAGTGGACTATTGGGATAGCTGTGTATGTATATGAGTGCTCATATTTGTATATGTATAACTGTGTGTATGTTGTTCAGCAAATGGTTCAAATGATGCAATGAATAGCTGGAGATTATGAAGTAATTTTTATTTTCGGTGTGTTCTCAATTCGTTCATTTGAGTTGTTTTTAATTTAAATTTTCGATAACATTTAAAAAGAAAAGAAATATTTTAAAAATATTAGAAATTTTAAAATACTAATATAAAATTAAAATAAATTTAATTTTAATTTTAAATCCAAACCAATTAATTTCGAATAAAAGCAAATCAAAAATAGCATATTAAATAATTCCCAATAGATCATGTTAAAGCCATTAATAACTAAACTTCTAGCTGATGAAATTTGACTATACAAAATAGAGTCAGTTTGAAAAAATTGAAACTATAAATCACAGTTCTCTAGCTCAGTTAGAGAGTTGCGTGGTTTTTGCCATTTTGTTTACGCAGCAATTCAATTATGAGCTTTGGTTTTGTGCTTTAGCTAAAATGCATTTAATGCACTAATTAATAAACAAATACAGGCCAAATGCAATGCGAGCCTATCAATGCAGATAGCAAACAACCACAACAATAATAATAATTATAATAACAATAACAATAATAATAATAGTCATAATAATGACATTAATAACAATAACAATGCGAACCGCAACAATAATAATTACAAAGCAATTAAAATATATTTACATATTGCCATGGCCATTAAAATGCATCCCCACACACTGACAGAGATAAATCCCCCACATAATGGTATGCAAATATGTGTATAAGTATATGTAAAAGTTTTATGTATACATACATACATACAGACATACATACATATGGATAGATGCACAAGAGGCGTCTGTTTCAATGCGTTGACAAATATTTTGCGGCCACGAGAAACGAACCTCAACAGCTGCCATTGATTGACGGCAAACTGTCAATGCCACAAGTTCACACACACACACACACACACACACACACACACACACACACACACACACACACACACACACACACACACACACACATACACACAGACAGGACATACTCATACACACAAAATACACACAAGTAATTTGGCATATAAAATTACATTCTCCCACTTATTGGCATACAATTTGCATTTGCATTGAGCCCGAATGAGGGCACAACTCAAGCGGCAGTTCAAAAGCTCATAAATGCATTAAAATGTTAATGGTTGATGTGGTTTGATTGAGAGAGGGTTAGGAGCAACACATATAGTAGTTCAAAGGCACTGAGAAAAACTCAAGAGAATTTTTCACTATATATAAATATTTTTTGTAATAATTGATAAACCTATGAACACTTGAAGGTATTGATATTTAGTTTTCAGCAGCTGAAAATTTGCAACAGCGCAATTTTATCATATATGTACATATATAAGTCAGAATTATGAATAAAATAAAAAAAAATCATTTTTAAAAATTTCTTTAATTTTGAAACGGCACTAGTTTTGAAATCTATCTATTCCATTTTAAAACTGCATTAGAAGTTGAATTTTTCTTAGTAGCTGAAAATTGGCAACGCTGCATTATCAAATAAATCATCGTCTCATTCTTCCAGATCGAATTCAATAATTATACAATTTTAGCTGTTTAGAAGTTTACAAAAAAATCGTAAAACTTAAACTCTCAGTGTAACAGTATTGTGTCTAAACGGTACGCTTACTTTTAGCCGTCACTGTCACTCAGTCAAAGGCTGTCAAAAATGAATGCATTTAAAATTTTATGAAACATTTCACAATCTCAATCAACTTCTATTACAGTTGCTGCCGACAGCAAACTTTTGTCACTCACTGTCCAATCCAAACTGTTATCGATTCAAGTCATTTGCAGTTGCTTTAGTTAGTTTTGGAAAAGTGTTGAAGTAACTCGGCGATAAGTGGCTGCCACTTCTTGTTGCAAGTGGAGTGTGGCAATAAAGTTTAACATTTGCCAGCAGCAGCTGCAAATAAAGTTGATGCCACAATGCGAGACAAGTGCCCAATGGATGCAGCACGAGTAATTGCTACAAAATGTTGCAAAATGCAATGCCTGCCACAGCATGAGGCAACTAGTTAGGCAGCCAGGCAGGCAGGCAAACAGGCAGGCAGCAAGGCATTCTAATTGAACTGCATTTGCTGCTGTGCTGCAAAATGTGGCCGCATTTTGCAACTGTTACGTGTGGCAGTTGCATGCATACGCTGCATGTTTGTGCATGTCGTCAACTTGTCCATGTTTGAGTTCGTATGTGTATGTGCGTGTCTAGTACTTGCGTGTGTGCGTGTGTGTGTGTTTTGGTGCCTTGTGCCACACACAACTCGCAGCGTGCCTATTAAATGCCAATTGCAGCTGCAACACAGTCTGCCTCACTCTATAACTCTCTATCTCCCTCTCTCTCTCTCTCTCTCTCTGTCTCTCTCTCTGTCTCTCTCTCTCTGCCTCTCTCATATCATACACATGTGCATAACTCTGGTATAGGGAATTAGCTAATGACCAGCTGCTGTGGGGCAAATGGATGTTGCAAGGACATCAGTGCAACGCCATGCAAATTTCTTGTCCATCACAATGTCGCTTCCTTGCACTTTCTCTGCTCTATCTGTCTCATCTCTCTCTCTCTCTATCTCTTGGGGTATGTTGCTCTCTAACTCCCCACACTCAGGAAGAGTCCTGTCTCTCACTCTGACTTCTCTATGTCTCTCTAACTCTCTGTCTCCTCACTTTCTCTCTGTTTACTCACTCTGTCTCTTTTCTCTCTCTCTCTCTGTCTCTCTCTCTCTCTTGCGCTAGCTCTGTCTTCTTGAGTGAGTCTCTGCCTTCTCTCTTTGTCATCTTCTCTCTCCTTTTCTCCCTTCTCTATTTCCCTTCTCCTGGCGACTCTCTTGGCTGTGTCTCTGCCATCGCCTCTCTCTCTCTCTCTCTCTCTCTCTGCATAGCACTGCCCCTTCTTTGTCTGTATTTGACTGTTCCCATTCAGTTATCCTGGCCAACTTGACAAGTCTCCATATCTCTTTCTCCCAGTTTCTCTGCCTGTCTCTATCTGCTCAGCTAATGCGGCCACTGGGCAGTCAAGACTCCTCTCCCCTTCAACACTCGCATCATTGTCAACTATGGAGCCTAGTATTTAGCCTACACTGCTCACATTGTTCTCCCGTTCACTCTCTCTCTCTCTCTCTCTGCCTCTCTTTTTCTCACTTTCTCTTTGCATTTTTCTCAGTCTGCCCATTTGTCGCCGAGTAGTTCTCTCAGTGAGTCGTAGTTGCCTCTTGTGTATATAGTTTTGTTGATTTTGCCCTTTGGCTGACACAGAATGCTGTTGACTTTGCATATTAAAACAAAATGAATGCAGACAAACAGCAACAACAACAGCAACAACAATAACAGTGGCAGTGGCAACAACTTGGACAACAACAATGGGCGTGACCTTAGTGAAAGTGTTGCGCAGGCTCTACTGTACTTGTGGGGCTACTTTTTAATTTCTGATTTCATCTCCCACGCGCTGTGTCTCCCTCTCTCTCTCCCTCTTCTCTATCTCTTTCTCTTGTTCTCTCTTACTCACTCGTTGGCATAACGGTGCTGTCTGTCTGTCAGTCGCATACTGCTTAGTTTTAATTAATTATATAGGGTTTGTTTGGCAAATTAAAAACTGTTGACTCTGCCACAAATGAAAAATTGTGGCAACAACTTTCTTGCCTGGCGACGTCTTTACGCCACATTTTTGGCGCTTTCAATTAGCGCAGGCCCAAAACACAAATACACAACTTACAAACACACTCTCACACACACACACACACACATACAGACAGAGATGAAGTAAAATTTGGAGGCAAGCGCGAAGTGTTGCAACATCATTTGCGTTTCATTTGCCTTTGTAAGCAGCTTAATAGCCAAAATGGAAAAACTCTTAATGAGTGTGCGTATATATGTATAAGTGGTTATGTGTGTGTGTGTGTGTGTGTGTGTGTGTGTAATGTCTGTCAAGTGCGACATGCAATAAGTATTAGCGGCATCAAAAGAATGTCGCAGCTGCTGCCATTGATTGACACGCGCTGCGAGAGCACGTTGCCAAAATGTGGCATCAAATGGAAAATCCTGTTGGACCCACTCAATGTACTATATATGTATGTATGTGTGTGTGTATGTTGCTGCTAATTGGAGCACGTAGCACGTACAGTAGGAAAGGACAGAGGCCGCTGTTGAGCATGGGTAAATGAGAAATGGGAAAATGGGAAATGGGAAATGGGAAATGCCCTCGCCCAAGCTACGAAGAAATGCACTTAATTGGAGGCATCCAACTGCGTTGCGTCGCGGTTGCCATATGATTAATTAGTGCAGACTGCACACACACACACACACATACCCCTCCCCCCCCACACACACCCTCGCACTGATCGAAGCAAACGAGAATTAGCAAAGCAAGAGCGAAAAACAGACAGCTGTAAATGGGAGGCAACTAACCATGCACTTCCATATTCCATTCCCCTTTCAAAGAGATCAATAGCGTTTGCCCCAAAAAAGTATGCTACGATTTTTATCATTTGCAAATACTCCCAGCAAAAGGAAGCAACAAATGCTTTCAGCTTGAATTTTATGAATCTACTGATGGCTGCCCTCGACTACATACTAAAAATGCATATTTGAAAAAGTCCGTTATGTCGGCATCCTCTAAACAAGTGGCAGACAGCGTAACTTTGCCAAAAATCAACCGATTTTTAGAATTTTTGGACTTTTGTGAGTAGTTTCGATATTATGTTGAAACTTTATCAAAAATTTTCTAAAAATCGGCATTTTCAAATTTTCCAAAATCACCACAAATCGAAAAAAATGTTGAATGTCCCGAATTCACGGTTTTTTCAAAAAACAAGCTCCTTCTAAAACTTCAAAGTGTTATAATTTAGAGAAAAATCACACGATTTTCATGAAAATTGACATTTTGGAAATGGTTTTTATATCAGATTAATTCTGCATCAAAAAATTTGTCAAAATCTCCACTTTAAATTTTTCAACATTTTTGGCCATTTTTGCATACTAACCCCTTGACAAAATCATCAAAAATCAATAAATTTTTGACCTTCATTTTTTGATGTCAATCGATTCTAGGACTCGAAACTAGCATCCTGCTTTTTATTTGAGGTGTTTCTGTTGAGTATTTCCCGAGATATCGCCAAAAATGTGACAAAAAATCACCCAATATCGCAATTTTCTTAAAACTGGGCTTGTCGTATCTTTGAAGTGTCGTAACTCGGCTAAAAATTATCCGATTTTCATGAAATTAGGCATTTTGGAAATGGTTTTTATATCAGTTTAATTCTGCATCAAAAAATTTGTCAAAATCTCCACTTTAAATTTTTCAACATTTTTGGCCATTTTTGCATACTAACCCCTTGACAAAATCATCAAAAATCAAAAAATTTTTGACCTTCATTTTTTGATGTCAATCGATTCTAGGACTCGAAACTAGCATCCTGCTTTTTATTTGCGGTGTTTCTGTTGAGTATTTCCCGAGATATCGCCAAAAATGTGACAAAAAATCACCCAATATCGCAATTTTCTTAAAACTGGGCTTGTCGTATCTTTGAAGTGTCGTAACTCGGCTAAAAATTATCCGATTTTCATGAAATTAGGCATTTTGGAAATGGTTTTTATATCAGTTTAATTCTGCATCAAAAAATTTGTCAAAATCTCCACTTTAAATTTTTCAACATTTTTGGCCATTTTTGCATACTAACCCCTTGACAAAATCATCAAAAATCAATAAATTTTTGACCTTCATTTTTTGATGTCAATCGATTCTAGGACTCGAAACTAGCATCCTGCTTTTTATTTGAGGTGTTTCTGTTGAGTATTTCCCGAGATATCGCCGAAAGAGTGGAAAGTAGTGCAGAAAATGGATACTTCAAAGTGTCATAGTTTTATCAATAGTTTTGCATTAAATACCAATTAAACTGTGTCGATAATCTTACGTTAAAAAGTTAGTACATTTCTTAGAATTGAGTTGAGTTTATGCCTAGTTTTTTTAGTTTATCCCCACTTTTCTGTGGGGATTCGCATAAGCTAATGAAATTGTGTGCGATTCCCAGTCGACACTTTTGCATATCCTAATTAGCTGTGGCAATGTAAACTTCTTAAGCTGCAGTTAAGAGGCATAAAAAAACTCATGCGCGTCATGTTAAATTCATCATTTCAATTTGAAATTGTTATTACACTCTTCGCTTCATATACTTGACGATGATAATTATAATGATAATACTGCAGCGGCAGCAGCACTTCCCTTCCCTTCCCCTGACCCCCATCCCTCCAACTCAGTGAGTCCTTTATGTCCTTGCTCAAACTAGAAGCCGAAACGGAGACGAAGCCCACGTTCGCGCCTGATTATTATTGACAGTTGCCGCCGTCAGAGATTGTTGTTGTTGTTATTGTTGCTATTGTTCTTATTTTTGTTGTTGTTGTTGTGGCTCTCATTTTAGTCTCATAAATATGCAAATTAATCATTTGCGGAAATTTGCATACTTAATAAGTTGCTTTAATTAAATGTTCACGCACGCATGCCTCACAATCTTTCCCCCAGGAATCGCCAAATCCTTTCGCTCTTCTTCTTCATCTTCATCTTCTTCGTCTTCTTTTTTTCACAGGCCCAAATGCCATTTTAAAGCGCCAACTTGTTAATTGCGAGACTAACCCCCCTTCCCCCCTCTAGCCTTCTGCCCCATCGCCTCTCAACATTGCCAGTTAAGATGCCGCAATAAAGAGAATAACAAAAAAAGAAAGAACGATATACATAAAGTGTTGAGTGCAAATCATAAAAACAAAATAAATAAGAACAAAAAATTGAGGCAACCGAAAACCGAGAAAGAAGTCAATAGAAAACATGTTTTGTTTTTTTTTGTTTAAAAATTGTTGCCAGTGCTGCCAACTGTTTTTCATATTTTGGGGCAGAGGCACGTACTAAAGCGCCGCAGTGTTGCCAACAACAACAACCAAATAGGAGACTCTATATAGAATTATAAAAAAAACAAAAAAAAAATATATATATACATATATATAGATGTATATACAGTTTTTATCTGCATCACGCTGGCAATCTTTATTTTATTTGATTCTATTTCGTTCGCTTGTCTCTCTCTCTCTCTCTCTGTAGTCTGTCTCTGTCTCTGGGGTATACGCAGCCTGCAGCTTTCTCTCTCTCTCCCTCTCTGTGACAGACAAAAATCTTTACGAGAAACTATCAAAAAAATTTTTTTTTTTTGTGTCGCAGCTTTTGAGTTTATTGAACTTATCAAGATAAAGTTGGGGGAAATCTACGAACAGAGTTTCTCCAACTGTCTAGGGTATTTGGCAGTCGTTCACCTTGTGGTTGTTATTGTTGTTGTTGTTGTTTTTCTTTTTTATGTGTACAACATTTTGTAAAATGAACAGCCCCAAATATCTTCTACACACACACACACGTACACAGGACGAATACACAGCAAGAAATACATCTATATGTATGCAAAGTGCGAGGCGCAAGCAACATAAATTAACATTTTTATGCGCCGTTGCAATGGACGAGCAACAACAGCAACAGCAACAACAACAGCAACAGAATCTCAGTCAAAGCATAAGCTTCAAAATGGGCACCTCTCTGTCTCACCACCCCCCCCCCTTGCCTACCCTCTTGCAAACCCCACCTCCTACCTATGTATGTCTCTCTCGTTCTAAGGCTCCAACATTATTTACGATGGGGCCTGACACTGCCAAAAAAAAGAAAAATGTAAGCGAGTTTTTCTCCCTATCTCCGTCTCTATCTCTTTTGCTCCTTCTTATGTGTATGTGTGTGTGTGTGTGTGTGAGTGTGTTGTGCGTAGCCATTCACATTTCTTCATTACATTTCATTTTATTTCAGTTCAGCACAGCCACGTTTATTTATTTGCCATTCGGCAGCGCCTTTTGCCCTTTGCCCTTTGCCTGGCTGTGGCAAATAATTTTAATTGGTTTTCCTTCTCTCTCTCTCTATCTCTCTCTCTCTCTTTCTCTATAACTATCTCTATCACTATCTCTGTCTTTGCTTGCGAATTGAAAGTGACAGAGAAGTGATTTCAGCTGCCATAGACGCTGTCTGTGTATGTTTCTCTGTGTGTGTGTGTGTGTGTGTGTGTTTTATTTATACATCTTCTGTTGAGGTTTGTTGATTCTTCTGATTATAAAAGTTGTAGTTCTCATTTGTTGTGTGTTTGCCCACCGCAATTTCCAATTCAAATTGCTTTATAATTTTCATAAATGTACATAAATGACAGTCCCAACATATTGACTACATATGTATAAGTCTCTGTCTGTCTGCCTCTGTCTCTTCTGTATACGTTTCCATTTGAAATTAATTGGCTTAAGTCGAATGATGGAGTTCATAATGGCGTCTGTACAAAAAAAAAAAACTATTGCATACTTTGCAGTGCTTCGCAAAAATTCATAGTAAATACGATAAAAATAAATAAAATGAATTTCTATTTATCTAAATTCAACTAAAATTTGTTATTTATTTACTTTAAACAATTATAAAAATTGATTAAAAATGTTGCAGTTTTTAATATTAATAAAATAGTATTTCCCTTGTATGCTAAAAAGCAGCACTTACTCGCAAGCTGTTTCAATTCCCAATTGTTTCGCTGTAATTGCTTAACCCGCGTTGTCTCTCGCTCTCTCTCTCTCTCGCTTTATTTTTTTTATATTTATCCTTCACACACACACACAAATACACACACGTAAACACCTGCAGCAGAATGATCTGCTTTTGTGTTACGTTTTCTTTTGTTTCGTTTCGTTTCGTTTTGGCGACACACACGTTTCACGTTTTGCACGTTTCACTTTTTTCTTTCTTTTTTTTTTTTTTTTGCTCCGTTGCAAGTTTCACTTTCAGCTTGTTGCTATTGTTGTTGTTGTTGTTGTTGTTGGTGTTAACACGTCGACGCCATTGTTTAGTATGCGGCGTTCATCATTTAGAAGTCAGCGTTACACACACATACACGCAGAATGCTGTTGTTCTTGTTAGTAGTTGTTGTTGTCGTTGTTGTTGGACACATTTCGTCGAGAGAGAATTCATTAGGCATGCGGGAATTTTAATTTCACTTGCTCACACACGCGCACATATGTGGCGACATATTTCTCAAACATTTTCGCTGCTTGCGGCGACTTCGACTTCGACGGCGACGTCGTCGTTGACGTTAACGTTAACGGTTACGTTTACTGCGACGGCTACGTTAGTTGCGTTTTCTTTTGTTGTTTTGCTTGATGCCAACTGTGACTGTGACTGCGACTGCGACTGTGGCGCTACTGCAGCTGCAGTGGGCAGCTTCTGTGTTGTTTTTGTTTAGACGCTTTTCAATTTGCATGACGGCGACGCTGCTGCGACTGCGATTGCTGACCTTGCGCTCAAGTGGAAAAAACTATGCCGCCCATACACATATAGAACAAGATAGAAATATATATGTATGCAGATAGAAGGGAGTGTGAGTAAAAGGCGCGAGCAACGACCGCAGCACGCGTCAAGGAACAACAACAACAACAAGTGCCAAGACAAAGGCGAACGAGCAGCACAAAATAGAAAGGAGTTTGGCGATGGTGGAGAAATGAACGCGCTACGCTGACAGCTGTCAAAAATGTTGTTGGTGTTGTTGCTTTTTTCGGCGGAGACTTTTAACAGACGCACTCGGCGTTACCACACTGCCAACAGCAGCAGCCTCGATTATTTTCATGCCTACAAGCAGAGATAGAGCGAGAGAGGGAGAGAGAGTGATACTGATGTGGAGAGCGGAGAGCGGGGCAGAGAGAGCAAACTCATTGCGTACACGTTTAATGTTCAAGTCAAGTGCGAAGCTTATGCGCCTTCCAAATGTGCGCGTGAGTGCGTCTCTATATGTATGTGTGTGAATGTGTGTGTGTCTTTGTCTGTGCCTGAATGTGTGCGTGCGTGCGTGCGTGTATTGGTATGTTTTTGGCTGGTGACGCTGCTGCGCTGCCTTCGCCTTCGCCTCTGTCGCTGTCGCTGCCGCTGCTTTGGTAGCTTTCTTTTGTTCTACGCGCGCGCGGGGGCTGCTTTTGTCGCTGGATGACAAATTTTTCGCACACGCTTGTCGCCTGTGCAAGACAAATAACAAGAGAAAAAAAAACACACAGCAAAATAACAAAAATAAGACAACAACTGAAAAAAAAGCGTAGAACTTTCAGTATTTTTTTTTTGTTTTTGCTTATTTTTGTACTATCTGTTTTTTTTTTTTCATAACGATTTCTCGCTTTGGTTGCTGCGCTGTGCACTTTCTACTATTTTGCTTTATTTTTAGTTTAGTCTGCTCTCATAATTTTTTTTTTTTCGTATTTTTGGAGATTGGATTGTTTTGTGCTGAGCACGTAGCGTTAACGTTGCGCTTGTCTCTTTGTTGTCTGGCTTTAGTGCTTTACTTTTCTGCTCTTGTTTTACTTTTTCATTCCCTTTTCGAATAATTGGCAACGCTGTCGCTATTGCTGTCTCTATTGCTGCTCCTTTCTTACACCTTAATCTCCATTCAGCTGCTTATTGTATCTGTTGTTGTTGTTGTTGCTGTCGTTTGCATAATTGGGCGAAAGAGTGCAGGAGTATGTGTAAGTGTGGGTGTGGGTGGGGGAGAGAATGAGAGCTAATGGGAGAGTTGAGAGAACAGAGTGACCAACACTACTACTGCTGATAAACCATTCACTTAATGCAGTATGACAGTGAAGGTGGAGAGTGATGTTGATTGTGGGGAGGGGGGGGTTATGTTAGTGCATTAGCGTTGCACATGCAACGCATGGCCATTAAGCACGTGGCAATTATGGTTGCCACACAATTTTGGGGGCATTGATTGGACTAAGGATGCTGCTTTGGTGACTTTTGAGTTTTCTGGGAAAACAGCTGCTTGCGGCGCGCTGCCGATAAGTATGCTATCGTTTTTGGCTGAGCGAAGAATATGAATTTAAAGCTTTACCCGACATTTTTCCGCACAACTACAAACGTAATTGTGCGCCGTAATCGCATTTCGAATTACCCCAGCGAGTGAATGAATATGTCGTATGCGGTATACTTTTGCTTTTCTTTTGAATGCGATTCACAGTTTCTACATCCGTTTTTCATTTCATCATCATCATCATCATCATCTCATCTCGCGCACATATTTAAACGATTTACATTTTTCTCATTTTGCTTGCTTTTTTCCGCTTTCGCATTTGCTATTTTCACTCTGAGCACTCTGTTTCACCCAGTCCACATGCTGCTCACTGGCATTCATTTTTCTTTCATTTTCATTTTTATATTCATTTCATTTGAGATCTCATCTCCGCGCCGCGTTTCGCACAGACCGCTCAGACTCCGACTAAGTACTGGCAAAGCGTTTGGATGCCTCTACAGTTTAGTACTGAAATTTCGCGGTGCCTGTTCGTGCCGACAGAGTCCTGCTCTCTCCGCGTGTAGAGTTTCGCAGCATCCTGCTGACGTTCTCTCTTTCTCTTTCAGTTTCCAGCCCCCAAAGTAACCTAACGAGCAACAGCCCGCAGCATCCCATTCAAAACTCTACACAGTCATAACATGACACATAACAGTCGGTTGAGTCGTGAGGAGCAAAACTGTTAGCATCGCATCGCACACCTGAAAATGCTAACAGTGACAACGTGTGGCGTATTCAACATGCACGACGCACTGTCAAGTGTGTGGTATTTACTTAGACAACTTGCCACAGATATACTAAAAATACCAGAAATTGTACTGGCGATATGTGTGCATGGTTGCTTTTGGGCTATCGATAGTATTCTGGGGTCTGGCTAAAAAAAACCTCTGGTCACACAGACGTGCAGCGAACGTGAACCGAACGGCAACCATCTTTGTGAAAATTACCTACGAGACTGGAGAGGAGTTGGTGTAGGAATTAAATATTTCTGCGGCTTAGTAAAAGTTAAAAATATAATAAAAATAACAATGATTTCTGCTCGCTTGGCGTCGTCGGTCGCTCGCAACTTGCCCAAGGCAGCCACACAGGTAAATAAAAGTGCAAATAATCAGCGAAATCAATTAATTCGCCTACCACATAACCCAACCCAATTGGCGAAAATGAAAAAATAGTACACAAATCAAGAAGTTAGCGAGAATGTTACTCCAACTGGATTGCGAATTCGGCCAATTTGAGGCACTTTTGCCAATAACGATTCTGCTCTTAAATGTTGGCAAAGAAAAAAAGAATTGGTTCTGTGTTGTGTTACGCAATGCGAAACCAACGAAGATAATTACATAACATAATCAATTGTAATTTACACAAAGTTAGTTGACAACTATCAAAGGCAACAATAAATCAATTTAAAGCCTAAATATTCAGCGCAAGTAATTATTTGTCCCGCTTACATAACAATTTCAAATTGTTTAAAGTGCCAAGAAAGCTGCTGCTGCCGCCGCAGACGTCGCAGCTGACGGCGCTGCCACCAGCGAGTTTGAGGTTATGTGCATGTGAAAATCAATGCTGAAAGTGCAAAGAATTCAAATAAATACAATATTATTTCAAAAAAAAAAAAAAAAAATTAAAACTAATTACTTATAAAGTAAGCAAGTACTATAAAGTTTGTTTAAAGTTCTGAAATTATTGCTACTTATCGCCGGCCTGCTTTCGTGCTAGAGCGAGACAGCAGCAGTGCCTCTCATGTGGTTATTCAATTCTCTTCCCGCCTCACTCTCGCTCCCTTACATAAGTGAAATACATAAGTTGGCCGATATTATATTGATAATTATGATTATTTGTATTTTGGATTAGGTTGCCTGCAAGGCTGCGTACCCAGCTGCCACTCTCGCTGCCCGTAAGTTCCATGTTGCCAGCACACAGCGCAGCGCGGAGATCTCCAACATTCTGGAGGAGAGAATCCTGGGCGTTGCACCCAAGGCCGATCTGGAGGAGACTGGCCGTGTGCTGAGCATTGGTGATGGTATCGCTCGTGTCTATGGCCTGAACAACATCCAGGCCGATGAGATGGTGGAATTCTCCTCTGGCCTGAAGGGCATGGCCCTCAACTTGGAGCCCGACAACGTTGGTGTTGTCGTCTTCGGTAACGATAAGCTCATCAAGCAGGGCGATATCGTGAAGCGTACCGGTGCCATTGTCGATGTGCCCGTCGGTGATGAGCTGCTCGGCCGTGTTGTTGATGCTCTGGGTAATGCCATCGATGGCAAGGGTGCCATCAATACCAAGGACCGTTTCCGTGTCGGTATCAAGGCCCCTGGCATCATTCCCCGTGTCTCTGTGCGCGAACCTATGCAGACTGGTATCAAGGCCGTCGATTCCCTGGTGCCCATCGGTCGTGGTCAGCGTGAGTTGATCATTGGTGATCGTCAGACTGGGTAAGTTCCATCTCCACATAGCGGCATCCCATTTTCAATAGTTGATCATTAATCTTTGTGATTGCAGTAAGACTGCTCTGGCCATTGATACCATAATCAACCAGAAGCGTTTCAACGAGGGTCAGGATGAGTCCAAGAAACTGTACTGCATCTACGTCGCCATCGGTCAGAAGCGTTCCACTGTCGCCCAGATTGTGAAGCGTCTGACTGATGCCGGTGCCATGGGTTACTCCGTCATCGTTTCGGCCACCGCCTCTGATGCCGCTCCTCTGCAGTATTTGGCTCCCTATTCTGGCTGCGCCATGGGCGAGTACTTCCGCGACAAGGGCAAGCACGCCCTGATCATCTATGATGATTTGTCCAAGCAGGCTGTTGCCTACCGTCAGATGTCCCTGTTGCTGCGTCGTCCCCCAGGTCGTGAGGCCTACCCTGGTGATGTGTTCTATCTGCATTCGCGTCTGTTGGAGCGTGCCGCCAAGATGTCCCCAGCTATGGGTGGCGGTTCGTTGACTGCCCTGCCCGTGATTGAGACCCAGGCCGGTGATGTGTCCGCCTACATTCCAACCAATGTCATTTCGATCACTGACGGACAGATCTTCTTGGAGACGGAGTTGTTCTACAAGGGTATCCGTCCCGCCATTAACGTGGGTCTGTCTGTGTCCCGTGTCGGTTCCGCTGCCCAGACCAAGGCCATGAAGCAGGTCGCCGGTTCCATGAAGCTGGAGTTGGCCCAGTACCGTGAGGTCGCTGCCTTCGCCCAGTTCGGTTCCGATTTGGATGCCGCCACCCAGCAGCTGCTGAACCGTGGTGTGCGCCTCACCGAGCTGCTCAAGCAGGGCCAGTACGTGCCCATGTCCATTGAGGATCAGGTTCGTATATCTCTTGAGATTGGTTTGATATTCCTCCACCACGGATTTCTGATAACACTTGGATTTTGATTAGGTCGCTGTCATCTACTGCGGTGTGCGCGGTCACTTGGACAAGATGGATCCTGCCAAGATCACCAAGTTCGAGAAGGAATTCTTGCAGCACATCAAGACCACCGAGCAGGGTCTCCTCGACTCCATTGCCAAGGAGGGTCAAATCTCTCAGGCCGCTGATGCCAAGCTGAAGGACATCGTCACGAAATTCATGTCCACCTTCCAGGGTTAAACAGCAACAACATCAACGCAGAAGTTAAGGATTCGCAGTTATATCATAGATATCAGGCAGAGATTATCCCCCCAGCAACTAATATGAATTGTTATCTAAGTCGAAGCTGCCGCAACTGCAACTTGTTAAAAACAACAACAATTAACAAGCACGTCAACAACAACAACAAGAAAACATTAAAAATACACCATAAGAAAATATTAAAACACAAAAAAAAATTATAAAAAAAAACCAAAACCGATGAAAAATTACTTTTGCGCATTCATAAGACTTCCTGATGATGTCCTGCCACATGCTGTTCCTGCCCCTTTGCCACACACTAATTAACATCTGGGAGAGAGAGAGAACTGGGCAGGAGCCTGCATGTGGCAAGCGCCGCCAGGATGTCACTTCGAATTTCAGCATTAGCCCGCAACTCGATCCTGTTTGTTCTAGCCTAAAAAAAAAAAAAAATTAATAAAAGATAAAGCTATATAATCAATATCTGTAATATTGTAATCGAGAATAGTCGAAATACCGTTTGTGGATGATTGTGAAATGATGGAAATAAAATATAGAAAACGATACCGATAAAGAAGCAATCGATTTATGTATATGTAGACTTCTTCTAAAAAGGGATCCTTGATTAGAATATTGAATGATTTCCATACATCAGATGAAATATATAGATAACATAGACCAAAATTTCTGATATTTCCCATTTGATCATAAGATAAATTCTAGCTTATTTTTATCCTTATAAAATTCCAAAATATCTTGAATTGTTTTTCCTTCAGTATCCTACTTTTAAAATATATTTAGTTACTCTATCAATGCCGACTTCCCTTGTAGTCAAAATAGATTCGAAAATCTGAAATCTGCTCGCAAATCCAGCTATAATCACTGTGTCCTTTCTGTAAGCTGTGTCTAAAAATTTTCCACAACCTTCGTCCTGGGTAAACATTGACCAACCAGCGGTTAATTGAAATCCTGTCGCAGACAGACAATGCCAGACAGACAGCATGTCCTTTTTGTCCAAAATCCTGTCGCAAAGTCTCAGCTGATGCGCCCAATAGCAGCAGCAGCAGCTGTCCCAGAGTGTCCTTCCGTCAGCAGTTGATGAACCCTGCCACTCACTCAGCGGGTAGCAGCACTTAGATATCTCTCAGCTCTGAATACCTGATTTCTCACACACACGGGCGCCGGAGGGTTCGTTCGCCTGTCGTTGTGAGAAGTCCTTCGGACGGGTCGCTTCACGCTCTGCATATTTCGTTAACAGCCAAGCAGAAAAAGACACAAGGCGCAGTTGAAACACACACAGCCGAAGTTCTCTTTTTATGATGCCCATATCCAATAAATATATATGTAGATACCCACACAGACACACACTGCCGTACACATATACAGTGTTGGAAGGAGTCCTTTTTTGCCTTGGAGCGAGCGTGAAAGGAAATTACTTTGAATTGCCGTCTCCTCTCCGTCCGCGTTCTCTTATATGCCCCACTGCACGGTACTTCTCTTTTGCTTGCTCTCTGTATCTGTTTCTGTTTCTCTCTGTCTCTCTTTAGGCCGTTGGTGTTGTTGGTGCTTTCTTTTTTATTGTTATTGTTGGTGCATTTGTTTGCTCGTAAAAGTGTCGAAATTAATGAGAGCCATAAAACCGTCAAACTTAAATTTCGAACAGGCGCACAGCGGCCGCAGCAGCAGCCCGCCTTTATTTTTCTTTCGCTGCTACTTTTTTGCTCTGTCTTCTTTCAGCGCGCTGAGCTCTGCTGCCGGTCGCTGCCAGTCACACACACTACAGCAACGACGAACGACGACGACACCCACACGCATACACATGCATAACAGACAGCCAAGCATATAGCTGCCTACGTGTCTGTGTGTATACATGTTTTACATACACGCAGAGCAGCAGCAGCAGACACGTGCGCTCGTGCAGACAGCGACAGCGACGTTGGCTGCGCTGTTCGCCGCTGGGCAATTGCTGCGGCAGCAAGAACAAACAGACGAAGCAGCAACACAAACACATATGTATTGTATGTCTGTATGTATGTCGGTATGTGTATGCCAGCATATGGAGTTTTAGGGAGGGCAAAAATACTGACCTGCGATCAAAGCGAAGAGAGAAAGGCAAAAAGGCACAGGCAAAGCAGAGCAAAGATTTTTTTTGTCCGCTTTGTTGGAATGCTGTGTGGCTGTGTGTGCGAGTGTGAGAGAGTAGTTGATAAGAAACGCAGCTAGGGGTCGCCGTCTGCTAATTATTTTTTCTTTCTTTCGGCTTTTCCTTTGTGGACGTTCCGGTTTTAAAATCTCATCATCAGCTGCGAAAAATGGCGCAAATTGCGGAAGAGCCAAAAACAAATAATTATTTATATATTGATATTTATTCGTTAAATGTGTAAATTGTATTTAGGCATTTATAAAAATTTAATTTAATTTATAGCACAAATTATATAATTAATTTATAATAATGCATAGAATGTTGAATGTTTTGCAATTTTAACTTAGAATTATTATTATATTGTTAAGGGGTGGGCAACGCCGATATGTTCAGCCAGCAAATGCGCTCGTTGCTCGTGTTTTCATTTTCTTATTCTCTCCATTTCCTTTTTTCTTATACAAACTCAATTTACACCAACACATACGTACTAACATATAATAAACGACATATTACGAGTAGCAGTGAAAAGTGCAGAGAGATGGGGGGGGACGAGAGAGACAAACTCTGCGAAGAGGAAGTTTAATTTGAATCGTCATAATCATCATAATTGCATCATATACGCTTAAGATATGATGAATACATATGCACGCACACACACACACAGTTACACAAATACATACACATACAGTACATATACTCTCGCTTCTTCTTTCAAGTATGTTTTACTTAAGTAATTCATCTTCGTCACACGACGCACAACGAGAACATGCAAAAATACACAAAATACAAATACAAATTTTTAAATTAAATTAAAAAGGGAAAAACAATTGAAACTAAACGATAAAAATAAAACTTGCAGAGTTGCCAACTGCAAGAACATAAATCTAAATGTGTGGAGAGTTGAATGTTGAATGTAGAGTTATGTATGTATGTATGTAGAGTAAAAGTCTCCCAGTTTTTATTTCTTGCTCACTCCCACAATGGAGTCCATCAGTGGTCCACTCAGCTCACTTCGCATCGCAATCTTGTGGAACTTGTTCGCCTGATACTTCTGGTAGACGGCGCGTAACTTGGCCGTCGGCGCATCGCGTGCGAGTTTGGCGATTTGGCGCGTAATTGGCCGCAGATACTTCGCCGTGTAGCGGGAGTAGTGCACCAGTGTCGGTGTCCAGTGCTTGTCATTGAAACCCGTAGCGGCACGGGAGTTGCCATTCAGCAAGTGCAACGATAGAAACAGCGAAGCTGCCGCAATCTGAAAAGAGTATATCATAATTATGAGAAATTAACGTCTCCACACTTATGAATCCAAAGTCTCCATAATTTAAGAAACGGAAATGTGCACTAGTGAGAATTGGAAGTCTTCAAAACATGAGAAATGGAAGAATCCACTAATGAACTTGAACAATTTTGGAAAATATCAAAAATGGAAGTCTACATATTATGAGAAATGAAAGTCTTCACTAATAAACCCGAATAAAGTCTACAAAATTTTAGAAATTTCCACTTGTGAATCATGAAATTTCGAAAATATGGGAAATAAGTTTCCGAAACATGAGAAATGAAAGTCTCCACTAATGAACCCGATTTTTCTTTTTGGGATTATGAGAAATATAAGTCTCCACTTATGAATCACTTATCTTATCTACTAACTCACCTCGGATGGCTTGTAACTAGCCAGTTGATAGTCGAGCGAAGCCAACTCCAAGAAGTACTTGGACATGGCATGATGAGCATCCTCGGCACAAGCGGCCTTCGAGTAGCGCCGCAAGAAATGTATGGGCAGCGGACGCGACAGATTGTTATCGATGGCCTTGAGTATCTGGAGTTCCATGCGGCGAATCTGTTGACCCGTATACGTATCATCCGTAATGAACACAAAGTCGGTCACGGCCGGGGGGAACAGCTCCTCGTATTTGGTGGCTATGAAGAGCGCCGTCACTCCGACCAGCTGCAAGTACATGCGCTTGGTATTCTTGGCCACCTGCAGGTAACGATCGATGATGGCCACCGCCAGATGGAAGGTCTCCGCAGCCAGATGGAACTGCAGATGCACCTCGTTGATCCAATCGATGAGCACCGCACGCATTTTGTCTGTGACCTCCAGTTGATTGGCCAAGTGATCCGGATGGATGGGCTGCTGCTCCTCCACCTCGTAGAGGTAGTTGTAGATGTCGTTGACGTACTCCGAGACCAGTATCAGATTGTCATGGTCATCGGCATCAATATCCTCCACCTCAGCGAGCCGCTTGGTGGATGTGGCCAGTGTCGTAGCTGCTGCTGCTGCTGTCTGGGATGTGGTCATGCCCGGCGGCAGGCGACGCAACCGGGATAACTTGCCGGGCGACACAGCGGTGTCCTTCTTGAGCAAGCTGGGCGCCATAGCAGTAGCCGGCTTCAGAAGTGGCTCCTTCTTTGCCACCACCGCAATACCTGTGGGTTTGGGCAATGCTTGCTCCTTCTTGGCCACGGCTGCAGCAGCAGCAGGAGCAGCGGTGCCCACGGGTTTGGCTAGAGCAGCACGCAGCTTGGTCAGGGATTTGCGAGATAGATTGCTATCCTCACGACGCATGGTGGTCACCTTGTCATCGGAGCCGGATTTCTGCTTAGCTGCGGCGGCAGCAGCAGCAACTGCACGGGAAACGACGGATTTGATTTGGGATTTCATCGGCCGGAGCAGAGGATACTTACGCTTGCTGTTGGCATCGGCGACGGCTGTCTTGGCATTGCCAGCGGCTGCAATGCGTCCCGTTTGCAGCATGCTGGAGGAGATCTGTCGCGTCACCATGGCCCCCGCCACAGAGGTGGTAGTGGTGGCAGCACCGGCAGCGGTTCGCATCGAATTGGAGCGCAGCAATGGAGCTGCAGTTGTCGTCTTGATGGCGGCGCCATTGCCATTGCTGGCACCCAGTGGCTGCCGCTTCCAATGGGTGTCCACGCGCGCCTTCACATCCTTCAGTCTGCAAAGGAATCCCCAAGAATACCGCGATTAGGCAATGGTATGTGGTTGGGGCAGATTGGATGCACTTACTCTTTCTGCGCCACATCCTTGGTGGCAAGGGCACGATTCAATCCACGATTCTGCAAATCTCCGAGAGCAGCTCGCTTTGTGGTTGCCTCGTTTGAAGGCACTGTCAATTTCTTCACCTGGACTTGGTTGTATTTCTCGGTTGCATTCTATAAAGGAACGGAGGGGTCAAATGTCAATGTCAATGTCACTAGGGCAGCCATTTTGTAGAAGTAGCAGAGACTTGGATAACTTGCGGTAAATGTACCGCAACCGAAAGCGAAACTGGGAAAAGGGCGCCAAGTGCAATTACAGCTACAGTGGCAGCAGCAGCAGCAAAAACAACAAAAAGCATTTATCTATCGCTCTCCATCTCTCTCTCTCACACACACACTCACTGCTATGCTGACGGTTGCGTCGACGCTAACGCAGCAATGGCGGCTGCTGCTGCCGCTGCGCCGACGCTACGCATTTCGATTAGCTGCACATTCTTTTTTTTTCGCATTTCGAATTACGTATTAGAATTTAATCACTTACCTCGTCCAACAGCATTTTTAAAGTTGTGCCCACCATTTTTAGTTTAGTCTTTAGCTCTGTTTTATATTAACACTGATATTAATTTTACTAATCGTTTTTGCTTGAACTTCGCTTTGTCTTGACGCAAATGTTTCGCTTTGGATTTTATGATAATTTCATTCGATGTACTGTTCAGTAGCTTGTTTATAGATTGCACAATATTATTTGAATATCATTTAAGATATGTATTTGTTCAACGATTGCTACTATTTGAAAACTTTTTATTTGATTTTAATTCGAGCTCCGCGCACGATGCGAACGCAAGCAGCTGCCGTTTGGATTTGAAAAGCACGCCAACAGCTAAAAACGATGTGACCGCAGTGTGCAGACCGGAAAATGTGCAGACAGTGTGACCAAACTGAGCAACCGGGCATATTTGGTGGTAAATTGAAAAGAGCGTAGCAGTTAGCTTCTAGTGATTAGCTGTATAGTGCTGCCCAGCAGCATTTTAATGGCGCGCTACGTCAAATTTGAATTTGCAGTTTCTGTGGAAGTTTTTATTCTTCATAGATTGTTTCGAAGCAGCACTATATATTTGTATGTGTGTGTGTGTTTGGCTTGTTGCTGCTACTGATATATCACTTGATTGCATCAATTAAAAGATGTTCTTTTCAATTGGCAGCTGCAGAATAGTATCTATTTGCATATTTGCATTGCTGATTTAAGATTTCCTTCATAAAATGCTGTTAGAATGCCGCTACAACTGCAACCACATCTGCATCTGCTTCTTCCTCCAGTTATAGTTGTTATTTCAAAGTGAACGGAAATGCAACATAATTCTCGGTTCGTTTTTTACTCGACTGTGATGATCAGTGTCAAGTTTTCGTCTGGGCCGACTGACTATACAACCTCCTCCTGGAGAACGGGGGGCGGACAAACATTTTCAGGCACTTGACCACAACAGCAACAACAACAACAACGACAACTTGAAGTTCTGCATTTTTTTAAAATACGTTTTGTATTTTTTTTCTGTTTTTTTTGCTAATTTTTTGGCTGCTTTACTTAACGGTCGCGTTCTATTGTTCCGTTCCGTTCCGTTCCGCACGACGCCTGACGCTCATTAGCATACTTCATCTTCAGCTGCAGCTCTCCCTCTCTTCCCCTCACGCTCTACTACCGCACTCTCTCTCTCTCTTAGACCAGTACAGTGCTCGCCAACAGTCGTTGCCGATCGTGTTCGCCGTCGGCTGTGCATAAAGTTTTCCGCCGTCGTGATTTTGTCGTCATTCGCGAATGTAACGTCGCCGCTGTCAGACCTACATGCGATTCCCTCTGCGCGCGCGCGCGTATTTCAAGCAGCCTTTGATCGCGAGCAACGTGTTAAACAGCAAAAGAATTTCGAATTTCCTGCGAACCTCCATTAACATATAACATATGGCGCGCAGTGTTTGTACAAGTATATATCAATATAATTTAGATGGTTTCGAGTACTCTAGTAAAAATCTAAAATCATAAATTGTGCTATATAAAAAAAAAACGTTATGCTTGAGAGCGGCTATTAAATCGTTCACCTGTGTGAGGGTGTATGTGTGCTTAAATGAAAACTAAATGCGTATAAATATGAAAACAAAAGCGATCATATGCCACACAATATTATTATATTACACATTATATATTCCATTTGTTGTTGGTTAATTGTGCGCCGGTCAAAGTCTCCGTTTGAAGTGCAGCGCTTGGCGCCACTTATGCAGCAGCAGGAAGTGTCGTAGCAATCAGCCTGCACTTGAAGGCGGACAAGTGCTAATTGTGATATCAATATCAATATCGATAACGATAACGATAACACGAACAACTTAAGCCACAAACTGAGAGGCGCGTAAAGTGTGTGCAGCTCAAAAGGAGGAGAAGAAGAAGTAAAGAAGTAAACCCAAAAGAGTAAAGCAATAAAAGAAATAGTAACATGAAATTACAATATGTGCAATTAATTAGTGCATAAAAAAGTTAAAGAAGGCATTCACTTTTCTCTTTTGCACTGCTGCGTCTGCTGCAACACCCCCAACCACCACAACCCCATTCAAGAAATGAATGTATGTATGTATTTGGTTTTGTGCAGTGTAAAATGTAAGACAAGTGAAACAAAATTATGACGCAAATTGAGGCAAGTTAAATTAGGTTGCGAAGCACAGAATTAACCAAAAAAAAAAATATATATATATATATGTATAGTAAAATATATAGTATAAAGGTAATCAGAGAAACGAAAATAAATACACTGAAAAGTTTTGCAACAAATGCAATTTGTGTTCGCATGCAACAATAACAACAATATTGCTACAGCCACTTGCCAGCATAACAATAGCAACAAATGTAAATTGTAATATTCACCCCTCCCACCACCAACCAACAACAACAACCACAACAACAACAACAACAAAAAGTCGCTTAATTGTTGTCAACATCAAGAAACAACACAACGCGTAGTTATGTCGGCAGCAACTTTAGTTAATCGGCGCCAGCGTCAGCAGCATCCGTCGACGTCGCAGTCAGCGTCGCCGCAACGTTATCGTTATCGTTATCGACATCGTCATCGTCGATGCTTATGCCTAATTGTTTTGGCTGCCGTCTGTCTTCTGCTGGACGCCATTGTTGTCATCACAGCTGATGGCGACGGCGACGCCGCCGTCGACGCCGACGCCGACGCCAGCGTACACATCGAACTGCGACGCCAAAGAAGCGTCAGCTGCAATGGCATTGAGGTAAGTTTTTTTTTTTTTATAAAAATTGTAATTTATTGATTGCCATTATATATGATATATCATACAGAGTTGCCTTGCATTGAAAATTGTGCTGAAATTGTATTCGGAATCCGATGAATGTCAATTGATATCATCGCGAATAACCCACATACTCTATAAGGTGGCATCAGGTGATCCACGAAGAACTGCGGACTGATCACAAAATGCAACGCGTGATTCATTCAACAAACTGCTCGTCAGCATAAATATTTAACATTGTCATCTGCTTCCACTTTTATTTTGAATTTGGATTTTTATTTTATTTTTCCAACTTGAACCAATTTGCAATCAGAGACGTTTAATAAACCCACCGCCAACGAGATTGTTCTCTGGTAATTGGACCCCCAACGGGTTGCAGATGTTTGACAAACTCCGATTTTATTTTCATACATATAAATGTATATATTTTTTGTTTTTGAAAACATTTTTGAATCACGTACCACGAATTTAGCGAAATGACGTGATTTGTTGCAACACTTGTCAGGCTCATGTATCTCGTGGAACAATTGTATTTTCTTTCGGGAATCTCACAGATATTCTGAAAATCAACTCGGGAAAAGTTTTTATACATATGCCATGTTAATTTTGTGGATATGCATTTAAATGCCAGAAATCGTTTGTAGACATTTGAGGTATGTTTTAAATTGTTTAGAACCTCTTCTTTTCAGGTAGAGAAAAAAATTGAAAAATTTGAAAAATTCACATATTTTTTCAATATTTTGACAATATTATCCATAGCCATAAAGTATAGATCCCAGTCTACTTGAAGGTCCTTTGTGCAGATGATAGTCCATACTATCACAGGCCTCTTCAGGATATGCTAGAAAACTGCCAAGTTATGCATCTTTTTGGGTTTATTTATTGCGAATATCTCGAGAACTCCAAAGAATTTCGTTCTTTTTGGTGGTTTATTTCATGCAGAATATATTGATGTATATTTCAGCCAAAAGACAGCCAAATCGTCCTTCGATTGGCTTTGTCACTAAGGACCTTTTTTAAAATTTTGGTCAAAATTTATGTTGTACATCCTTTAAAAATTGTTTTTTTTTTATATTTTTTTTTTTGAATTTAAGAAGTGAATAATCTGTACAACTTACCAAGTACTTCAACATCTTTCTAACATTTTTTTTAATTGTTTGCTGACTTTTAAAATAAATATATATATATATATATATAAAAATAAATAAATAAATAAATAAAAATAAATATATATATATATAAATATAAAAAAATACAAATAAATTAAATAATAAGATTAAAAGTTTATGCACATATATTACATAAAATATAATATAACTCGAAATTTTCTTCAAAAAATGTTGACAATAAATATATTCATATATGTATGTAAGTATATCATTCTTAGTTCATTGTAATTTCGTGGCATCAGCAGCTTGTTAAATATGTAAAATATGTACATATTTCTGTTAATATTTCTCATTTTGGACATGTGTGCGAAAATTTCTCAGGTGAGCGCGTCTTCAAGTTATTGACCCAAGTTGAAAATTAGTTTGTCGACGATTCTCGGGTTATTTCCAGAGTTGAGAACCTTGTTTACACACTGTTGTCCATGTGCCATTGTTATGTTAATGGCAAACAGAGACAGAGATAGAGAGTGATAGAGTGAGATGGGAATAGAGAGTGGGAAGGAGAGAGGAAGAGTTGCCAGACAAAGATTTCAGTTGGCATCGCAATTGGTTTGTCTATCTGTTTGCCATTTACTGTGACTTAATTTCCAAATGTTTGTTTGTAGCTTTTCCACCTCCACCTCCATCCCCTCCTGCTATTCCTCTTACATTTTCAGCTCTGCTCCCCCATTTCCCGTCCTCTTCTATTTTTTTGCCCATGCCATCCACGGGTCACGCAAAATTTCATCACATAATCTGCCAAAGG
The DNA here is from genome assembly GCA_018150725.1 of Drosophila quadrilineata. Lineage (NCBI taxonomy): Eukaryota > Metazoa > Arthropoda > Insecta > Diptera > Drosophilidae > Drosophila > Drosophila quadrilineata. The sequence goes on from JAECWN010000407.1 coordinate 6,804,751, forward strand.
GCGATTACAGTATCCCAGAGTTGGAGTTGTACTACAGTTGAAGTTGGGCCACAATCCACTGTAGAAAAACAAACGTATATTGTTGCAGTCAGTTTCCATTTCCATTTCCACTTTTGTTGTTGTTTCGTTTTTTTTTTTAGTTTTTGCTTTTTTTTTTTTAGCTTTTTTTGAGCGCTTTTCCGGCACTCGTCGTGTGCTGATGGATTCTGGCTTTTATGTTGTTGCCCTTGCTGCCAATTAATGTCACTTTATTGAACATTGTTTGAATGCACTCACACTATCTAACACACACCCACACACATGTATATATATGCACATATAATGAATAAATCATGAAATGGGTGTTTGTGCAGATCATCAGAATATGGCTGAGTTTCGATTCATTTCTAAGTAAAAAAAAGCAAAATTTATGTAACAAATAGAGTTGTTGGAAATTCATTAAAACTGAAAAATGTATTATAGTTACTCCAAATAAACGTACCAGTAATATTAACCCAGAAAGAGACAATATGGCAATATTTTCAATCGTTTCATCTGATTTATGAACTATCATAACTTGGCCAAAAATCATACGATTTTCATGAAATTTCGCATTTTGGAAATGGTTTTGACATCAGTTTAATTCTGCATCAAAAAATTAGTCAAAATCTCCACTTAAAATTTTCCAACTTTTTTAACCATTTTTGCATACTAACCCCTTGACAAAATCATCAAAAATCAAAAAATGTTTGACTTCCATTTTTTGATGTCAATCGATTCTAGGACTCGAAACTAGCATCCTGCTTTTTATTTGAGGTGTTTCTGTTAAGTATTTCCCGAGATATCGCCAAAAATGTGCTAAAAAATCACCCAAAATCGCAATTTTCTATAAACTGGACTTGTCGTATCTTTGAAGTGTCGTAACTCGGCCAAAAATCATCCGATTTTCATTAAATTGGGCATTTTGGAAATGGATTTTATATCAGTTTAATTCTGCATCAAAAAATTTGTCAAATTCTCTACTTTAAATTTTTCAACATTTTTGGCCATTTTTGCATACTAACCCCTTGACAAAATCATCAAAAATCGAAAAATTTTTGACTTCCATTTTTTGATGTCATTCGATTCTAGAACTTGAAACTAGCAATCTGCTTTTTATTTGAGGTGTTTCTGTTGAGTATTTCCCGAGATATCTCTAAAAATGTGCCAAAAAATCACCCAAAATCGCAATTTTCTCAAAACTGGGCTTGTCGTATCTTTGAATTGCCATAACTTGGCCAAAAATCATCCGATTTTCATGAAATTTCGCATTTTGGAAATGATTTTGACATCAGTTTAATTCTGAGTCAAAAAATTTGTCAAAAACGACATTTTCAATTTTTCAACTTTTTTGACCATTTTTGCATACTAACCCCTTGACAAAATCATCAAAAATCCAAAAATTTTTGATCCCCATTTTTTGATGTCATTCGATTCTAGAACTTGAAACTAGCAATCTGCTTTTTATTTGAGGTGTTTCTGTTGAGTATTTCCCGAGATATCTCTAAAAATGTGCCAAAAAATCACCCAAAATCGCAATTTTCTCAAAACTGGGCTTGTCGTATCTTTGAAGTGTCGTAAGTCGGCAAAAAAAATCAGATTTTCATGAAATTTGACATTTTGGAAATTGTTTTAATATAAGATTAAATGTGCATCAAAAAATTTGTAAAAATTAGAATTTTGAATTATTTTTTGTGACAAAATCGGAATTACATTTTTGGATTATGACCAAAAGACTGAAAAAATGTTAAAAAATTTAGTAATTTAGTAAATTCAATATTGTTTTGAAATACCAATCGATGGTCGGTCATGTGAGCATGTAATTTGATCATCTGCCGCCCACTGCCACGCCTCCAAGTGGCAGCATTGTTTTCATATTGTTTAACCATAGCAATTTGTGCAACACCTTCGCACGCACTGTGGTCGTCAGATGGCCAGAGGGGCGGGTAGGGGAGGGGCGCAACCCATTGGAGCCCCGCGAAGCGCTCTTCACGCATCGTTGGCGTCGCTCGACGCGCTTTTCCAAAAATGTAACAACAAATTAAATTAAATAATAGTACGAAAGTGGGGGGGCACGCACAGCTCCACACAATGGGGAAGTAGTATAAGTATCCAACATATATCGATATATGCACCGATAACCGATAACTGCTTCAAACTTTAAACCATAACCACTTGGCAGTTCCTTCGCTTCGTTGAAGAGTTAAATTTGAATTTGGGGGAATTTCCTAAATGAATTTTCTATTGTTGCGTGCAGTGAAAGTGTTTTCATTTTGAGTTTTCATTATCAATTTTTTTTTTTTTTTCGGTTTTCAGTTTTCGGTGGTTTCTGGGCCGCCTCCACAGTGAACCCTTTGGGGCCAAGAAACGCAGTTAACTTGGCTCAGGTCTTTCGCCTGCTCTTTTTACGCTTTGCTGCGTGTTTTACACTTTTTACTTTGAGTTCATTTCTCGTATCTCTCATGTTTCCCTTTCTCTTTAAGCACATATTGTCTTCTTATACTACATGTTTTTCTACTACTTTTCTGCCTCTTCTTCTCTTGCAGCTGGATGAGAATGGGCTGCTCGAGCAACTGGCGGACCATGAGCGCTCCCTCCTCTTTGGCACAAATTCAGGTAAGATTCTATGGAAGTCATCCAAGGGGAAAGATAGCTGCGATTAGGAGTGCTACTACTAATTCTGGAAGTACTAATGGATGAAGCCATCCAAAATGTTAATCTTTTAACAGAATACTACTATATCAATTACAAAAGTAATATTTGAGTAATATGAAAGAGAAACTTTTCTTTGCATAAATTACTTTTTAAGAGCCAAACTTCCATTCTGTTCAATAAATAAAATAGTACTTTTTCTCAGACAGCTTCTTTTTACTACGCTTTCTACTACTAACTGTACTAATATATATTTCATTTTTCATTATTTTTGCGATCTTAATATGTTTATTATACATTTTAATTTAAATTACTCAACAGTTTCTTACTACTGTTACTACTACTAATTTTACTACTTTTGCCCTTTCGCTTATCCACAACAAATCATGCCAAATTCTACTCCTATAACTACCATATTCTACTACTATTTCTACAGCTTCTATCTTAGCTATTTATTTAGAGTATTCATCCCATATCCGAAGTCTACCGTGCTTTCCACTCCACTTACATCCACTCCCACTTGCTACTCCCACTTCTACTACTATTCCTTATATTTCTACTCCCACAACTGCTACTCCTTTCGCTTGGCCACGTCAATAGCTGACAGGCAAATTGGGAACGTGGCCGCAGCTTCAGCCAAAGTTGCAACTGCAACATGTTATTTGGCCAATGGAAGAACAAACAGTTGATCGCCAGACAGCATGTGGCAAGCAGCAGCAGGCGGCATGTGGCTTGTGGCATGTGGCAGGGGGGGCAAGCTAATGCGCGCAATTATTGTTGCATGCGGCGAAATGTTGCATTTATGGTCGAAAGTTGTGTTTACTTTGACTTTGGCTTTTGTTTACCTTGCAGCGCCCGAATTCAAATTGGTGCGAGTGGCGCGACGCAGTGCAGCAGAGCAGCGACGCCAGCGTCGCAGTGCGTCAGCAGGTAAGTTTGCATGCCACACATATCAACGAGACTCGTGCTGCTCCAATTGCGGCACTCGCTGTCGGTCAGTCATCATATTTAATGAATTCAAATGGTTTTGGCAGGCGGCAATGTGGAAGCTGAGCTGCAGCTGCAACTGCAACAGAATGTGGCATATGGAATGGACCACAAACTGGAGCAGGGGCATGGGCCCGAATACGGACAGGGGCTGGGGCTGGGGCAGCTGCCGTCGCAACTGATTGACGATGCATTCATTTTCATAAGACGCACTGCGAACAGCACGCAATTCGTGGAACAGTCGCCGCAGTTGCTGCAACGTCTGGAGCGTTGCATCTACCGCAGTGCATGGGCGGCGCTTGATTTGTGCGACGAGCAGGGTGTGGTAAGGGATTGTCTTATACTAACTTATACTAACACTTATACTTAGTCTTTTCCCAAAGAAAGTAATACTTGTAAACTTATGCTTAAAATTATTATCACTCTTATATTTTCACTTTTATTATAATACTTATACTTATAGGTCTTATATTTTGTTTTACACTTATTCTTATATTTATGCATATTATAAGTATAAGCATTATTAAGGGTGATTTGTTACATATACTCACCATCATAATTACTCGTATATTCGTTCATATACCTCCTCTTATACTCATTCTTATACTCATGATAATACGTATTCTCATACGCCTTCTTATACTTATTCTTATATTCACTCATGTACTCATTCATTTTCTCATGCGTATAGACTTTCTTATACTCACTCTTCTACATATTCTTTCACTTATTCTTATACTTATTATTACATATCTTCTTAAACCCATTATTGTATTTATTTTTACGCCCATTCGTATACTCGTATACCCCTTCCTATACTCACTCTTATACACATTCTTACACTCACTCGTATACATACTCTTATATTCATTCTTATACTCATGATAATAATGCTAATACGTATTCTGATACGCCTACTTATACTTATTCTTATACGCATTCTTATACTTATACCCCACACTTGACAGCGCGGCGTCTTCCAGCAGAACGCGAGCAACTTCGTCGTGCATCCGCTGCCAGCGCGTTTTGGCCCAGCGGCTCATGTGCTCTATGAGGCGCGTTTAGATAAGAGAAGCAATGGCAACGGCAGTTCAGCGATGCCGTTAGACAGCGATCTGCAGTTTGAGCCCGATGCCGACGAGTTCAACGAACCGCAGCAGCCGCAGTCGCAGTCGCAGTCGCGGCAACACCAGCGGCAGCAGCTGCAACTGCAACGCAAATCGCAATCCCAGCTGCGTTTGCGCTATCAGCCGCGTCATCATCATCATCATCGCAGTCATCATCAGTCCCAAACACATCCACATCCACATCCACATCATCAACATCATCAGCAGTCGCAGCGTCTGCGTCGCCACATTGTTGCACTGCCACGCCGCTGGCCCCTGCCCCATGAGCTGCACATTGAGACCGCGATCTTCGTGGACAGCGATCTCTATCGGCACATGGAGAAGAATTTCCCCAAAGATACGGAAACGCAGCTAACACGATTCGTGCTCGCCATGATCAATGGGGTGCAGCTGCTCTACCATCATCCCACGCTGGGCAGACGCATCAACTTTGTGCTGAAGCGACTGGAGATCTTTCACAAGGATCCCCCGGATCTGCGCCGCTCTAGCGACATCGACACGTATCTGAGCAACTTCTGTCTGTGGCAGAAGAGTCTGAATCCTGCCTCCGATGCGGACAGCCTGCACTACGATCACGCTGTCATCCTGACGGGCCTGGATCTGTATGTGATTGGCAAGAACGGCAAGGTGACCAGTCAAGTGGTGGGACTGGCGCCGGTGGCGGGCATGTGCTCGGCCACCTCATCCTGCACCATCAACGAGGGCAAGCACTTTGAGAGCGTCTTCGTCGTGGCACACGAAATCGGACACAAGTAAGCAATCCAAGTAATCCCATACCTTCCTCTAATGTGGCTTCTCCACTTGCAGCTTGGGCATGCGTCACGATACCATGGACAATAGCTGTGATCCCAGCCTGCATATTATGTCTCCCACTCTAGGCAGCGGCAAGATAACCTGGTCGAAATGCTCCCGCACCTACCTGGAGGAGTTCCTCACGTAAGCCGATGGCAGTTGGCCAATGTGGAGGCTCCACTAATTGCAACTCTTCTACAGGAAAAGCCATGCGGATTGTCTCTTCGATCGGGGACAGTTCAAGGCACATTTGGACCACTCGGCGGAGGGCATGTTGCCGGGTGAACGCTTCGATGCCAATCAGCAGTGCATGCTCAAGTATGGCCACAGCTCGGTGCGTGCCACCAGCCAAAGCAAATCGGAGATTTGCCACGATCTGCACTGCCAACGCGAGCGTCTCACCTGGACTTCGCATCCGGCGCTGGAGGGCACCGAATGTGGTGACAGCATGGTGAGACCCACGCCGACTCTTACAAACACTTTTATTACAACTCCTCCATGTGCTTCTAGTGGTGTCGCGGTGGCTACTGTGTGATGCGACCCACCCAGGAGACCGCCTCGGGTTCGTTGCGGCAGCACAGCAGCCTGATGAAGCTCAGCTACGAGAAGAACAGCGCCAGCTTTGTGGAAGGCAGTAAAATGGGGCAGCTGCTGCATGAGTATAAAACTGGTGGAGGAAGTGAGCTGCATGCCACCAGCACTTGGGGCAGTTGGGGAGAGGCCAGCGTCTGTGAATCGGGTTGCCTCTTTGGACCTTCGAATCGGTTGCGCGAGGGCAGCACGGGTCTGCGCACCTACAGCCGCAGCTGCCTCAACTATCGTCAGCGGTGCATGGGCAAGGATCGTAGGTTCGAGACCTGCATAGCCAAGCAGTGCTACACGGTGCCGGTCCAGACCATAGGTGACTTTGCCACGCAGGTGTGCAAGCGGTATGGCAAATCGGACAGCGAGTTGACGGGCGAAGGACAACAGATCGTCGGCTCCATAGGTGAGTGAGGGAGTGCAGGCATCAAAAGACCTCTTCAGACAATATCTTCACTCTTTCTGTAGAGGATTCGTGCAAGGTCTTCTGTCGCACGCGCAGCAATGGCACCAAGTCGCGTCGCTGGACCTTCCCCGACGGCACCATCTGTCGTGCCCAGGATCATGGAACGGATGATGTGGGCTACTGCATTGCCGGTCGCTGTGAGAAGTTCTCCTGCGATAATGCCACCAGCAATTTCTACAAAATGGATGCCACCTTCTGTGCAGATCGCTCGCCACGCCCACAACGTGACTCCAGCGAATTGGCTAGCAAGAAGTACTTCAGTTACCATAACAATGCTGGCTACAAACGTTATCCGGAGCGTCCCAATCGCATAGAGAATGGTGAGGAGGGAAAGGTTGACCGTTAAGAGACCCCACTCTATTAGTTGCTCTTACTTTTCAGAGGTGTCTCAGCGTAATTTCCATGGTGTGGACAACCACATTACACCACAGCAACCCTACAAGCGCAAGACATCCGCCTCGTCCTTCTCCACGGGCAGCTCATCCAATGAATACAACTACAATGCGGCTCCACCTCCTGCCTCTGCATCATTGATAGCCGAACCCGAGTGGGAGGTCACCTCGGGCTGTCACTCCAACTGCATGAGCGAGTCGAAGGGAGTGCAGGTGGTCAGATCCCGACACACTGGGGATCACAACATACAACTATGCACCCACAAGGTGAAACCCTGTGAGAGGTTGCAATCCCCCGAGGAATATGCGGAACAGACCTGCGCCAGATACAAGCTGAAGGTGCGTGGCCTGTCCGGACATGGTGCCCAGATCTCGGCCAGCATTGAGGAGCCGGATCGCAGCTGCCGCGTGGGCTGTCAGGATGAGTACATCAAGTATCGCTACTATCTGGTGAATGGACGCAATGGGCACTTTCCCATCGGCACCAGGTGCTCGAAGATCGGAAGACGCTACTGTGTCTATGGCAAGTGCTTGGAATTCGGGGATGACAACCTGCCACTGCAACAGTCCCACATCAGTCTGGCGCTGTTCCGCAACAAGCGTGAGCTCCAGTTGCCACGACAGAGACGTAGTTATCTTTACTACAATCCCGTTAACATAACCGAGACCATAACCCAGGAATTCCTCAATAATATCGTCAATAAAATAATACAAATTGAGAGGCAGCAGCTAGGTGAGTATGGGAAGAGAAGAAAAAAATAAAAAAATTAAAAAAAAATAAAAAAAAATATATATAAACTCAAGATTATATAAATGTACCTGTTGCATATATAAATAAATATTTACATAATATAATATAAATTTTAAATTATATAAATATACCTTTTGCAGATGCTGCCGTCGATCACATCGAATTATCCAATCCTATACACGTCAATACGGACGAACTGAGCAACAATTGAGTATTTCACTTAATATTTAAATATATTATTATTTTTAAAATAATTATTATGTATGGCTGCCGTTATGCTCAGACTGCCCTGCTTAAAAGTTAAGCTAAGTTTAGTATTGTAAGCTGCATAAATATTGTATGATTAATAGCCGAAATAAAAGTGTGTGTGTTTTAAGAGTACTAAAAATAACTGCAATTACTTACTATCCACATAACTTACTTCTATACTTACTTTACTATATGATGACCTTGCCTATGATTTTAAATTCTAAACGTGTCGTCTAAAAATATGCCACTATGTTCATCAAATCAAATACGTCTTTATAACTGATTCACAGCGCCCACATAAGTATGCAACACGCATTGCCAACAGAGAAAGTCTCACACACACAGTCAAACAATACTGCCTAGGCACACATACATACATATGTATGCATCCAAATATAGAGAGAGTGAGAGAGAGAATGAGAATGCTCATCAGTTTTGTTTCCATTTTTGGCGTTTGCATGCAAACACTATTACAAGCATTACCAATATATTCGATACCGAAAGGGATAGCAACAACTACTCACACACACACACACACACACGATGACACACAGATAGACAGCGTGTCGTGCTGTGTTATTGGTGTGCGTGTGCCAGAAATTAGATAAAAACACCTACGAAACGCTGAATATGCCGCAGTCGTCTAACAAAGCGCGCGCCGTGCAAACGAAAAACAAAAAAATATTAAAAATAAAATATATATTTTTGAATAAAGAAAGAAAAAATTGTTAAAAACTAGAAAGTCGAAAGTGAAAAGTAGCACAGAGAACCAAGTGAAACAGTTACTGCAAGTGTATTTGTGTTAATGTGAGTTTAGCCTTTGGCATTGAAAATTAACCGTGTTGCAAGTTCAATGCACCGCCTTCAGTGTGGGGCACATACAAAAAATAGTGCAGTCTCATGTGTGTTTGCAAAAGCAATTGACGTGTTTAATGCGAGCAACAAATTTGTGGCATTTAGAGTTAATTAGTTAGCTAAATTTGTGTGGGAAGGACCCTTTGGCATTGACATTTCATTTGGGACTCATTTAATTGGGTCACATACCTGGACAGGACCTTGAGCTACTACCCAGTCCCAGTCCCAGTTCGAGTCCGAGTTCCACTCCCACTCCCACTTCAATGTCCTTTTCTAATTGTAATTGCCGTCTTGGAATGTCGGAGACACGCAGCTCCAAAGACATATCCTCGAACAGGAAAGTGTGTCAATTGTATTTTATTAGGCTTTTAGTCCACTCAACACGCAACTAACGGCGTCGCTCAATTAGTCATTCTCAATTCCCAATTCTCATTTGGCTGTTTCTCAATTTGATGAAATTTAAATATGTATGTATGTATATTTCATGTGCATTTTTGTATTTCGAAAGTTGCGGCAGTTGTTGGCCTGAATGAAAGTTCACATCGTGGCGCGGCACGTGCTACAATTGCCACGTACGCTGGGACCTTGAAGTCCTTTCATAAATTCATCATTTACTGTGCCACATTTGATAATACTATTCTTTGGTATTCCATTTTCATTTTACTTTTTTTCGAAATCGAATTATCGATTTGCGTTAATTGGTTTGTTTTTGCCCCAATCCCATTCGGTTTCAGTTTCGTTCGTTTTTGGTTATTTTACTTCTGATATTCATGCATACCCTGCAATTGAATTTGTTTAGTTATTCTACGTGAAGGCGTTGCCCGCATAAGTATGCAATGCATTTCTGTGTCAGCCGCCATTGCTGTTGCTGCTGGCGTCCTCCATTTTGTGCATGTGGGCGAACCCGTTCACATGCTGAACAGGCTTTGTGCATTAAACAAATGTCAGTCTTTGCTCAACTCTAGTTTTTCCTGTTCAATTTCATAAAGTTGCAGTTGCTTCAAAAATAAAAAGGCCTTGAAAGAAATTAAGTTTTCATCAAGTTCAGTAAATGTGTAAAAAGTGAGTGATATTGTGGGTGAATACGAGTTCTTCTCATAGTTACTAAAAAGTTGGAAATTCAGGTAAATGTTCAAAATCAACATGTCTTCCAAACGGATAATCCAAATAAAAATGCTTCATTATTTGCGAAGTGTTATGTTTGTGCCTCAAAAACGCCATATTTTAAAAGTGACGCCTTTCCAAATTTGAAATTCCATAACTTTGCCAAAACTTAACCGATTTTCAACATATTTTCAGTTTTATAAATGAGTTTGATCCCAGTTCAATTCTGTATTATTTTTATTTTGGATATTGTCAGTTTTGAATTTCAGTCAAATCTTGGTCATTTTTGCACACGAACCCTTTATTAAAAAGTTTTAAAATATGAAAGTTTTAATATTTGAATTTTTTGTATGTAATCTATTTCTGCCACCAAAATATGCATTACATTTATTAGCAGAGTCAATTTAGAGCAATTTTTTAGAAAACATGGCCGAAAGAGTAAAAAATTTGAATTTTTCATACAAGGGATTCCTTCCAAATTTTGAAAAGCCATAACTTTGCCAAAAATCAACCGATTTTCAAAATTTTTGCATTTCTGTTAATGGTTTTTATAAAATATTAAAACTGCGTTAAATTATTTTTAATTTTGCTTATTTTAAATATTTGTACTCTTTTGACCATTCTTTACATACTAACAACTTGAAAAAAATCAAAAATTTTAAAAATTTTAAAATTGGAATTTTGGGTGCCCAATTGATTTTTGGCATTAAAAGACGTATAAAATTTTTAACCGGACTGCATTTAGAGCAATATTTTTAGAAATTAATGCCCAAAATGTGGAAAATCGCCTCAAAATAGTTCTACTCTATTAGAACTCTTACGAAAATGACAAAAATCAACAATTCGTATGCGGAATGTTCATTAACTTACAGTTTAAATATTGGAATCGATATTTGTTGATAGTTGACAGCATTTTGCTATTTCCCATTTCCCATTTCCCAGAATTTCCCAATGAAGTCCAGCTGTTGAATAGGAAACTTAATAATCGTGGCAATAATTCACTGCATTAATGATGAGCTGCAAATGGGGTCGTGTCTCTTTCTCTCTCTGAAAGGGACCACGGTTGGTGTCGGGAATTGTTGGTTTTTTTTTTCTCTGCACACAAGTTGTTTAAAATTGGGGTGACCATGCTAACATGTAGGTACTAAGTAAATGTACGACGGACACTCATTGTGAATGCAAACACGCGAGCCAAGTCAACTGCAATTGGCCAAAAGCAAGCACAGCTTGACCATAAAATGCGTATTGACAGGACGTTGAATGCCTCAATGTGTGGCAGACGTTGTTGAACTTGCAACGGCAACGGATCTACGCCAACAGCAGCAGCAACAGAGGAAAATTCTAAAAAATAAACTTCTGTAAAAATTGAGATTGAGAAAAAAAGAGAGAGAGTATCAAATGTGTTGCCTGCAACGCGATTGGGGCAATGTGAAGAGCCGCGGACTCTGAAAGGATAATAAACCAAGTTGACAGCAAGCCAACTACATATATAGTATATATATATATATATATATATAGTGTAGGAGGCATGCCACCAAAACGCAGAAGACGCTTTCATGGACTCTATTATCACTCATCGCCGCCAAAGGGTAAGTAACGAATATCCTTCATATCCTGTATATCCTGTATATGCAGAAATAAATTCCCAAATTCCCATAAACATTTGCTTTAGTTGCGCCTAATTGAACCAATTAGATTTGATGTGTGTGGCACGCAACAGTATGTGGCATGTGCGTGTCAATGCTCTCTAATGTGGCCAAAAAATTTTGCATATTGCGTGCCCCACATTCTGGTGGCAGAAAGCTCAACAAGTCCAAAAGGCGACAACGTTTAAGTGGCAAACGCTAATGCGTCATTTCCGTGGCAATCGTGTGGTTTTATTGCCACATTTTGTGGCACAGTTGACAAAAAACTTGGCTAATAAAAATGTCGAGTGTCATTAGAAATACACCATATACACATATATAAAAAACATATATATATATTGAATGCTAATGAATATGCTGTTTGCACAAAGCACCCTGTATGTACTATACACCTACACACACACACACACACACACATATATACTTGCACACACTCAGTATAGTTATTTATATAGTGCTGAGAGCGGAAGAAGGCGCGCGTACAGGACGCAATTACCTCGTCTCCTCATCTCCTCGTCTCCTCATCACGCCCCCAACGGCCAAAAAAAAAAAAAAAAAGCGAGCCATAAAAAAAATGGAGTATAAGAATAACAAAAATGGAGAAAATACTAAATGTAATAGCAAATGAGAAATAACACATTGTGAGCTGTCCTAAATTCAACACCTTGCTTGGGTCAGTCAGGTTAGTTGGCCAACGTGGCTCCAACTTGCCACACGCAAAACCAAACTTGCAACCAAATCGAGAAGTAGGCGTAACTCTTGCTCAATAATTCAGCAACATAAATATTTATATATACATTTATATCTATATATTCCCATATTATTGAGACACATATCGAGCACTCTCAAATATACTACATTATTTAAATGGCGAAAACAATGTTTGATTTCTCAACAGTAATGCCAATGAACGGACAGACGGCGGCTCAAAATGGCGTCAAGCGGCGTGAGAACGACGGTGCGTATGAGTAATATTTTCATTTGCTTTCATTTCATTTGCCAGCTGACAACTTTCTCAATACCTTCTCAATATTTCAAGTGGGCGTAACGCCTCCTCCAACGTTCTGCATTTCGCACGACCTTCAACAGTTTCAAGTTACTCCCCAAAAAAAAAAAAAAACAAAAAATAACAAAAAAATGGAGAAAAATTGGGAAAAGAAAATCAAAGTTGCAGGCAAAGTTGTTGAGACTTTAAGTTGCAGGCAGCAAATTTGAGCTTTTTAATTTTCGTTTTACTTGCAAATTGCATGCAAACACGAAGCAGCCCCAAAAAAAAAAAATGAAATCTAAAATGAAATTGAAACGTGGCAAGATATCCGGCAGGGGTATGTGGGGGGTGGGGGGCAGGAAAATTGCAATTTACAGCTGAGGAAAATTAATTTTCGTATCTCTTTTTTTTTTACTTTTACTTGATTTACTTGAATTTATATTTGGTTTTGACTTGGCGCTTAATAGATTTCTCGGTGAAGCTATCGACCATACGTATCTGGATGCACGAAAAGGACATTGGCAAGTTGACGCGCCTGCTGTGGGCGGGGCAGGGGCAACGCCTCTGCCAGCAGGCGAGCAACAATGGACGTGTCAAGCGTTTCCTGGCCGCGGTTCCCCACGTCATGGTAAGGCTCTAGAACGGCACTTTGATAGCTTTGTAATCCCATACCCCAACGTAATTGTTGCCCAGAACGCCACCAAGGATCTGCATCAGGCGGTTATCGATAACAATCTGGAGACATTGCAACAGCAATTGGAGCCGCCAGTGCCAGCAGCTCTCGTCACCGCCAAGGATAGCAACGGTCTCAATGTCATTCACAAGGCCGCCGGCTTGGGTCACACCAAGATGTTGGAGTACCTGATCGGCATATGGCCAGAGGGTGCCCATGAGCTGGACATCACGGGCAAGACGCCACTGCACTGGGCTGCCAGTGCCAAGAACAACATGCGCTGCTACACGCTGCTCACCCAGGCGGGTTGTGATGAGGAGGCTCTCGATTATGTAAGAGTGGCAATTAAATTTTTGCATAAATTTTCTTCTTCCGGGGGTAATTTTCCATTTTTGCTGGCATTTGTTTTTTAGAAAATGAAGACACCCGTCTACTATCGCCACAAGCCGCACGAAATCGAGCGCGCCTTTCTTGTCTATGTGCCGGAGGCGCCACGCATCTCACCCTCCAGCGTCACCGACTGGGAGGCGCTCAACGATGAGAGCAGCGATGGGGACATCAGTCGCAGCAGCAGCAAACAGAGCAAGGTGAGAGTTTTCATTCACCTGCAAGTATTCCTTTGCTAACTGGGGAGCTTCTCTCCCTTCCCATTCTCTCTTCCATCTCCATCTCCCTTTCCCTTCCCCTTTCCCTTTCCCTTACAGAAATTGAACGTCAAAGGCTTGGAGGCGGTCAACGGTCGTAAATCGTTGGATGACAGCGCCGAGAACACCTCGGAGCTGGACACGAACGATGGGTAAGTGTCCTTTGACATTCAGTATAACTTGCAGAGGGCATTGAAAGCGCTTGCCCTTGGCTGCTTTTTTGTGGCTTGGCTTTCGAGACATTTTTCCCTCATCATTATAATTTTCATTTTCAATATATTTTTATTTAAAAAATTTGTTATTTTTTATTTTTTTTTGTTTGAATTTTGAATTTTGTTGACTTGTGCTTGTGCAGTACCAGCGCCAATGAGGAGGACGATCTGTCCAAGGCCGAAGCGGAAGCGGATGCGGAACCCGTTGAGCCGGCATTGCCCGCGTCACGACGTCCCGAAACCCCCGCAGCCTTGGCCAGCGATGCGGCCGAAGGCGACACTGAAAGCGAAGCCGAGGTAAGTTTTCCCCCATTTTCCGGCGAGGAAAACCAATGTTTTTGAATGTTTGTTTAGCTGCTTAACACACACGGCGCTTTTGCTGTTCAAAAAGGGGAAATCCCTGCTCTCTCTTTTTAGATTTTCTTTGATTAGATGAATGCCGATCTCTTTTATCACAATCAATCCACACAGTTTCGATTTTTCTCACTCTCTCACATAGTATTAGAAAACTCACCGAAAATGTTGGCCATAATTTAGAGAAATGTTTTTTTTTTGTTGTTGTTGTTGTGGTCAGCTCGACTGTACAAATACCCTGTAAAGCAAAAACCATAAGTAGCTGTTGAGGCAAGCGAAATCAGTGGACAATTGTTTACTTTTACAGAATATTGCAAGAGCTGTAAACGAAGCGGAAACAGATGAAACAGTTGAAAATCAAGCAGAGAGAGAGACAGCAGCTGAAGAGCAGGAGCAGAAGCAAGAGGAACAACAGAAAGAAGATGACGAAAAAGAAGATGGCGAACAGGAGCGGCAGGAAAATGGCATAGATCAAACCACAGAGGATGAGAATAATGTTGAGAATGAAGGGAACGAAGAGAACGAAGTGGTTGAGACAGAGAGTGAGGAAAATGCAACTGAAAAGACTGAAGCAATGAATGGGCATGAAAATGGAATTGAAACGGATACGGAAACGGAAATGGCAGCGGAAGTGCAGCTGACAAATGGCGCAGCTGAAACGGAAGAAGCAGAGCAAACTGAGGAACAAAAAACTGCAGACGACAATGACGACGAGGACGAGGACGATGATGAGGTACAAATTGGCATGCTATAGAACTCTCTGAATGATGCGATGATTTGAAACGATCGATTCGATGTACTTTTGTGACGTTTATCTAGTTTGTCGCTCTATGCTATGATTTTTTCCCAACAAATGTGAAACTGTAAAAAGCAACAAAATATCAATATCAATATACAGCAATATCAATATCTCAACGTAGCTGCCATCACTTTTGCTTGAACTACAAATTTCTCTTGTCTACTGCAACTGCAACTGCAACTTCAACTGTACTCATAACTATAACTATATATATACATATATATCTAAATCTATTTTATCTATAGCTCTAATTTAATCAATAACCAATTAAGAAAAGTCTGCAATAAAATAACCGCAAAGTCGTGTGTGTTTCGTTTTCTGTAAATTGCACAACAATTTCTCGTGTTTATTTGTTATGTCTCTAGACCTGTTGTCTCTCTCTCTCTCTTCCATATATCTGTCTCTCTTTCTCTCTCCATGAAATCAATGGAACCATATTGCCATATCGATTGGCCAAATCAGCAGCTGTTTAGCTGCAGCTAGAGATATGAAAACTATTTCTATATATATCAATATATTGTATGTGGAAATCGTGTGTGGCATTTTCACTTTCAATTTTCTTTTGCTTTTCTTTTCTTTCCATTTCATTTCATTTCTTTTTTTATTTTGGATTTGCATTTGAATTTTCCAACAGGCTTGTGTCGCTCTGATTTTTCCGGCCTGAGGCATCCCCAGCTGTCAGTCAGCCATTCAAAATGGCAGCTTGGCATGCAAACGTCAGTCGACTGCATTACAGCTATACTATATCTATCAGATAGATGATACACATATGTGACTATATATGTATATATATGTGCACATACGATAAATGGCTATATCTAAATGGCAATTTATTGCGTTCTATTTGTTGTGGGCGTTTTTAATGACTCAACTTGATCCAATTTGTAGACACACCAGGCAATATGCGGCGTATGCGCAATATTACGTATACGCAGCAAATCAATGCAAATGTGGCACATAATGCACCTGTAGTCGTCCATTGTCCTTGTGTATGTGCGTTAACTGTTAGCTGCACCTGTTATGAAAACTCTTTCATGCGCAATTCTCTGCAGGATGTGATAGCCGCCACGCCCACCAAACAAGCGGAGCAACAACAGCAGCAGCAGCGGGAGCAGGAGCAGGAGCAGGAGCAGCAACAGGCCGACGAGGATCTAGTGCGGGATAACGATGGCGGCGATTCGCTGACATCCTCGCTGGCCATCGAGGGCTTTGTGCAGGGCGCCCCCGAGGATTTTACAGTTCAGTCTCAAACTGCAGCTTATCAAGTCGATGAAGTATAAGCGGCTAACCCAAGTCTATCTATCTAGCTCTATCTCTCGCATCCAAATCGCATCCAAAGCTCACATACTTTCTCTCATCTCTCTGGCACTCAACTCTCTCCTCTTCCCACCACATACTTTCCGCTTGCACCTGACACCACTTTTGGATGCAGATTATACTCAATTCATTTCACAGGATGGGCGACTGCAGCAGATCATCGAGTCCGGGGATATGGAGCAGCTGGCGGAGATTGTGCTCAATGGCGAAGGAGGACGTTTGCTCAGTTTGAAGTCCAAGGATCCAGAGATTCAGGCGTTTCTCAACAATGTGCCCAGCTATATGGTATTATATGTTATTCACAACCAACAAATATCCACATCCACTAATTACTCCTCACGTGTTCCAGGAGAAAATCCATCGCGTGCATGACGCGGCACGTGACGGCAGTTTGTTGGCATTGCAGCAGGCGCTGGATCGCCGGAAGTTTGCCATTGCTAAGGACGACATATCGCCCAATGGTGCAACGCCGTTGCACGTGGCCGTGCTCTTTGGGCACAGCGGTAAGTTCGAGTTAAAGCTGTAGCTGTAGCTGTTGAATATCCTTTATGTCCTTTCGCCGCAGATATTGTACGGTATTTGGCTTCACGCTTTCCGGAGACCATGGCAATTACGGATAATGACGGACGCACGGCGCTCCACTATGCGGCCACAATTAAGGACAATGGCCACTTCTACAATGTCCTGCAGCAGCTAGGCTCCAATCCAAAGGCCCTCGACAAGGTGCGTTCCAATCTCAGCCATAATTTATTAATGCTACCCCCAAGAAACACGCAACTTCATGCTGTACTTCCCCTATTCACTGCCCCTTACAAGTTGGGGATCTTATGAATATGCAATGAGGACAAGGAATTCTAAATATTTCTGTGAACCAAGATAGCATGAGTTACTTCTCAAAGAAGTGAGAGAATTAATAGCAGAGTATTTTTGTCCACATTTTCTACATTTTTTAATTTCTTAAAATAAAGTGACATTTGAATTGTAGTAGTGTGATGTAAAAATTGTTATTCAAACCCGAACGTTTTACAATTTAGGCCATATTTTGAATATTTCTTCAAATCGACAAAGGTAAAAAATGCGATAAAAATGTTGATTACACAAATAAATTGAGCACAAAAAATTTTTATGTTAAAATGTAGAATTTTTAAAACTGCTGTTATATAGAGAATTTTAAGGCAGATTAAAAGAGGGACCCAAACAATAAGTGTTGACCAATACTACTAAACTGCATTCAAAGATTGTCTAAATTCAGACATTCATTTTCGAAACCCTCCACAAGCCAAATTCTATAGACGATATAGGAACAAAATAGGATTTTGTGCCTTTCTATCCTTTGATCTCTCATAACTCTCTTAAATCTTAACCGATTTTTAAGTTTGATACCTTTTTTTCTTAGTTTTGACCAACACTATTAAACTGCATTCAAGGATTGTCCAAATTCAGACCTTTATTTTCGGACCCCTCCACAAGTCAACTTTTATAGACGATATAGGGGGAAAATTAGATTTTAGACCTTCCTAGCCTTCCATATCCCATAACTCTTTCAAATCTTAACTGATTTTCAAGTTTGATACCTTTTTTTCTTAGTTTTGACCAACACTATTAAACTGCATTCAAGGATTGTCCAAATTCAGACCTTCATTTTCGGACCCCTCCACAAGTCGAATTTTATAGACGATATAAGGGAAAATTAGATTTTGGACCTTCCTTGCCTTCCATATCCCATAACTCTTTCAAATCTTAACCGATTTTCAAGTTTGATACCTTTTTTTCTTAGTTTTGAGCAACACTATTAAACTGCATTCAAGGATTGTCCAAATTCAGACCTTCATTTTCGGACCCCTCCACAAGTCAAATTTTATAGACGATATAGGGGGAAAATTAGATTTTAGACCTTCCTAGCCTTCCATATCCCATAACTCTTTCAAATCTTAACCGATTTTCAAGTTTGATACCTTTTTTTCTTAGTTTTGACCAACACTATTAAACTGCATTCAAGGATTGTCCAAATTCAGACCTTCATTTTCGTACCCCTCCACAAGTCAAATTATATAGACGATATAGGGGGAAATTAGATTTTGGACCTTCCTAGCCTTCCATATCCCATAACTCTTTCAAATCTTAACCGATTTTCAAGTTTGATACCTTTTTTTCTTAGTTTTGACCAACACTATTAAACTGCATTCAAGGATTGTCCAAATTCAGACCTTCATTTTCGGACCCCTCCACAAGTCAAATTATATAGACGATATAGGGGGAAATTAGATTTTGGACCTTCCTAGCCTTCCATATCCCATAACTCTTTCAAATCTTAACCGATTTTCAAGTTTGATACCTTTTTTTCTTAGTTTTGACCAACACTATTAAACTGCATTCAAGGATTGTCCAAATTCAGACCTTCATTTTCGGACCCCTCCACAAGTCAAATTATATAGACGATATAGGGGCAAAATGAGATTTTGGGCATTCTTTATCTTTGATCTCTCATAACATTCTTAAATCTTAACCGATTTTTAAGTTTGATACCTTTTTTTTCTTAGTTTTGACCAACACTATTAAACTGCATTCAAGGATTGTCCAAATTCAGACCTTCATTTTCGGACCCCTCCACAAGTCAAATTATATAGACGATATAGGGGGAAATTAGATTTTGGACCTTCCTAGCCTTCCATATCCCATAACTTTTTCAAATCTTAACCGATTTTCAAGTTTGATACCTTTTTTTCTTAGTTTTGACCAACACTATTAAACTGCATTCAAGGATTGTCCAAATTCAGACCTTCATTTTCGGACCCCTCCACAAGTCAAATTATATAGACGATATAGGGGGAAATTAGATTTTGGGCATTCTTTACCTTTGATCTCTCATAACATTCTTAAATCTTAACCGATTTTTAAGTTTGATACCTTTTTTTCTTAGTTTTGACCAACACTATTAAACTGCATTCAAGGATTGTCCAAATTCAGACCTTCATTTTCGGACCCCTCCACAAGTCAAATTATATAGACGATATAGGGGGAAATTAGATTTTGGACCTTCCTATCCTTCCATATCCCATAACTCTTTCAAATCTTAACCGATTTTCAAGTTTGATACCTTTTTTTCTTAGTTTTGACCAACACTATTAAACTGCATTCAAGGATTGTCCAAATTCAGACCTTCATTTTCGGACCCCTCCACAAGTCAAATTATATAGACGATATAGGGGCAAAATGAGATTTTGGGCATTCTTTACCTTTGATCTCTCATAACTCTCTTAAATCTTAACCGATTTTTAAGTTTGATACCTATTTTTCTTAGTTTTGACCAACACTATTAAACTGCATTCAAGGATTGTCCAAATTCAGACCTTCATTTTCGGACCCTTCCACAAGCCAAATTCTATAGACGATATAGGGGCAAAATAACTCCATAACTCTGTCAAATCTTAACCGATTTTCAAGTTTGATACCTTTTTGTCTTAGTTTTGACCAACACTAATGAAGAAACTTTACCCCTCCCTTAATGTTTTACATATCATAATAATAAGTGTTAGGGTAACTCAATTAAGCGTTCTGGAAATATTTGTCTGACAAATTGAATTCCAACTTGCGGCACGAAAGGCAAACATATGATGGGAGATGGAGGGGCCTGGGAAAGTCCGCAGGTTAGTTGAGTAATGACACTCGCAACATTGCCAGTTAATCATATCGTGGGGATTTAAAATGCAAGGAGCATTTATGAGAATTATAGGATATGCACGAGCTACAAGTCAGAATCGGTGTCAAGGATTGGGGTGCTCAGGCGTTGACTTTGAAGTGTCAGTGAGCTGTGTAGGTGTCCTTTGCCTTGCCTTGCCTTGCCTTGCCTTGCCTTGCCTTGGCTTGAACTTGAATCAATATACGCCATAAATTTGAAATGATTCCAACATTTTGGACTCGGTTGCAGCTGGGACATACGCCCGATTTCTATGTGGATATAGAGAAATCAAAAGAAGTACTCACCTATACGGAACTGTTGAGCATGTTTGGGGCCGAGGAGATGGAGAACCAGTTGCTCAACGATCAAGGTGAGGGGTGATTATATTTGTATTAACATTTGCTATATTTGCTGTTATTGTTATTGTTGTTGTATCTGTTGTTGACACGCTCTCTCTTTCTTTCTAATGTGGCTGTCTGTCTCACTCGCACAGCAAAGGCAGTTAAATAATTAAGTTGGTTTGAAATATCGTACATGATTGGCTCTCTCTCTACTCCACTATCTATGTCTGTCTCACTCTGGCAATCATCGATTTTCATGTGCACATGCCACACACACTCTCACACTCACACACACTCACACCCACACCCACATATACACCCACACATATACTGCTTGTGTATGTATAAACAGTTATCAAACGTCCTTCAGACCATTCAGTGTGTTGAGTTCCTGACACATTCATGACTTTGGTTAGACATTTGGTTAGTCAACTTTTGTTGGCCTAAACGCGCAGTTGGTCTAGGCGGCTTACAAGCGTATTACGGTACAAGTACGTTAACAAAATGGCGGCAAATCGGGAATTCTTCAATGAGATTATCAGCAATATCGATGATATATTTGGTAAGTGCAAAGCAGTTAAAATAATATAATTTGTATTTAGTTTAATATGAAATTTTGTGCATAAAGTGTACATAGTGCAGTATAGGCCAAGTTAATGCAGTTCTGCTCAATGGCAACTCATTCCGATGCTTATCTTAACGACTTGCTGCAGCCAAGGGGGCGTATGTGCCATATTGCGTATACGCCCAGTTGCAGCTGACATTTGATAATGACAGTAGCAGAACAAGCTAAGCGGAGGTGATGAGAGGGAAAGCAGGAGAAAAGGAAGAGAAATGTTCGAGAGATTAAGAGATTCAGCGCTAGATTAGCATAGAGTTGACTGCAGATTTTTGAAACTGAAAAATGAAGTATACGCCCTGTTGTGAGCAGTGACTTGAAGCAAACTGCCTGGGGTTGCTAGTGTGGTGGGTGTATGAAATAGGTGGCAAACTTGGCTAAACAATTGGAGGAGAACTAAGATATGGAATTTATTTAAGTGTGAAAGTCTGACACTTAGATTTAGTTTAGTAATATTAAGTAAGTTTAGTAAAATTAAGTAAAAAGTGTGAAATTTCTGAAACTGCAAGAAAAACTTAGGAAGTTAACTGAATTTTATGGTATATACAAAAATTTTATTTTAAAGAACAATCAAGAAAAGGACGTAGTCTAAATGAGGCTCTTGACTCGTTAAAACAAAATATTAAGTATACGCACCGTTGCTGCAAATGGCATATTTTATTTGAGATGCCTACTTACTTCTTCTTCTTTATTTGAGCACCTTCTTAGACCACATACACAAGCCTTTTCTCAGCACACACTCTCCACACACACACACACACACACACACCCACTCGCACTTACAGGAAGTCCTCTGTGCTTTTGTCTGTTTCTTAATGTCGTTGTCTTTGAACGTATATGTATATATCTATATATATATAAATATATATATGTATGTGGATATATGTGTATGTGTGTGTGTGCTTAGCCCACTGTGCCGCTGTACTGATAATCATCAAACAATTACACCCAACGCTGCCAACCAACAACAACAACAACGACAACGAACACAGTTCCCGATGATCTGCACAGCGCACGTCGCGAGCTGCAGGATGGGGAGATTGCTCGGACCTTGGAACGATGCTTCAGCGTGATTGCCGAGTCGGGGAAACTGTTGAGCGGCACCACAGCCTCGGCACTGTCGCATCGGAAGCCGCTGAGTGCGTCCGCCTTGCAGCTGTCGGTGACCAGTTATCTGAGTCGATTCCTGAAGCGTGCCGTCTACGAGAAGATCAAGAGACGGCAGACGAGACTCGATCACAATTTGTTCGACGTGTTGTGGCCGGCGATGAGGAAGACATCGAAGTTGCGGCATCTGGAGGAGGATATCAATTGTGGCATTATTGCGCCCGATTTCGATGTGTTTGTGGTGTTCCAGGAGTTCCTTGTGCCCTTCCTCAAGGACATGCATTGCCTGAGCATCGATGCCGATTTCAAGCCGCATCCTCGTCTCGCCTACTTCCCCATGGACAATGGCGAGAGATTGAATACGGCTGCTTTCGTCTTTGATGATGAGTCCCAGCTGGTCACACGCTGCATTGTGGAGGCGTCTCGAAATCTGGATCAGTTGGAGCTGCCACTCAATCTCACCATTGGCCAGATCGAGCAGGCGGAGCGTGTCATGATGGGCAAGATTTTCACGGCCAACTTTGCCGAGGCCATTGGAGAGACCGAGTCGGGGAGCTACTATACGCTGACGGAGCTGCTGGAGCCGGACTCGGAGGTGGCCAGCACACTGAACAATCTGGGCCTGATGATACCCGTGCTGGACACCACAGATCTGGTGCAGGCAGCCGAATCCACACCTTCAATGGTCCTCTCTGGCCCTATGGACGTGGTGTCTACCTCAACTCGGCCCAGAACATGGCCGTCTGGCTGAACTGCCTGGAGCATTTGCGCGTAATCTCATCCAGCAGTGGCAAAGATCCCGCAGACATGGGAGCCGCCTACACTCGAGTGGGACGTGCCATCTCCTATCTGGAGACACAACTCCACTTCAAGGAGAGCTATCTGCTGGGTTATCTACAGTCGCGACCCTCCTACCTGGGCACGGGTCTCAAGATGACCACGATTGTGAAGTTGCCCAATCTGATGAAGGAGCTGGACAATCTGCGGCATCTGTGCTCGGTGCGAGGACTCAGCATGGTCACGAATCGTTTGTCCAAGCTGACGGTCAGACTGATCAACATGCAGAGCATGGGCATTGTGGAGTACATGCTGTTCCAGGACTATTGCACCGCCGTCACGAACATACTGTCGCTGGAGAAGGACATGTCGCTGACCAACTCCAAGCACATTGCCACCATGCTGGTGAAGATCTTCAAGCGCAAGAAGAACAGCATCGTTGATCGCAATTGATGGAAACAATGGAGACGAACACGATACGAACCCTCATACATTTCAGAATGCAACCCAACTGAGTGCACATAACTATAAGATTGTAATATACAAGTATATATATATATATATATATATATATATATATATACATAGTACTATATAGCATATAGAGAAATCGCTTGTGATCGATAACTTAGATAATCCAAGTAAATACACCTCGTACATCCAAATCAAATCGCAGCTTCTTGGGCCGTTACGTCGCACGCAAAAAAAGTACTCTTGAGATACACGTACGTACCTCTTTCCTACCTTCCCCCCTCTCTCCACCACAACCCTTAACCACCTGTAGTGCCATGAATCCCCCGTCCCCTCTCGTACCCCATTAGCAATGTGTTGCGTCTCCTAAAAGTATTCTATTATATTTATAATATATAATTTGCCGCTTTTAAGTTACATAGTTTTACTTTGTCTCTCTCTCTCTCTCTCTATTTTTCTATATCTATCCTTATCTTATCAACTATTTCTCTCTTGCTTTGTGTATATAGATTATTTGTAATATTTTTAATAATTTTTATTGTAAATTTTTTACTAACTACAAGTCTTTTATACGCAGGTCAAGCGCAGCCTGTTAGTTTTCAGGCGAATCCCATTTTCAAAACCGAACAAGGCAAATATCTAGCCGACTGTAAGATACCCTATAAAAAAAATTGTAAATATTTTTGTAATAATATTTATATAATTTATAGCACTGGCTGATCCGCTCATCAAAGCCCTGACCGAAATTGCCAACAAACGCCCCAAGGATCCTGTTGCATATCTCGCCGGATACCTGCAGCACTTCGTGGGCGAGAGGAAACCCCAGCTGGGGGTGCAGTCGGGCAGCAGCGGCAAGGGAAGCAGCAACTCCACCGCATTGGCCAATTCCAATTCGAAGCGTAGCAGCCACAACCAGGCGGACATCATTGAGCTGGCGCAGGAAGCGGACGATGCTGACGATGAGGATGGCGCCCTGGCCATGCAGCACATGGAGGAGCGGGATGAGCATGGCCAGAGTATGCTGCACTTTGCCTGCGCCCGTTCACATCGTCGTGGTGCCCTCTACACATTGATTGAGGAGTCCCGCATCGATCTGACCTACAGGGATGAACTGTATCGGACGGCCAGGGATGTGGCGCTACAGGCAAATCAACCCAACAATGCGGCGGAGATTGATCGCTTTCTGCTGGCACAGGCGGTCCTGGGTGGGTGCAATCTTCGAAAAACTATAACTCAATTTATTTTAAATTTTTTTAAAAATTTCTCTCCCACTTTTTTCAACTTCTATATCTCGCAGGCGACTTGGAGCTGTTCGAGCATCTGGCGCTGCAGGGCTATGATCACATACTGGACATTGAGGATGATAGTGGCAAACTGATTCTGGATGTGGTCACCGAGCGACAACATGAGGCACTGGCTCGCTTCCTGAGCAATTTGCGTGCCCAGGAGGAGACCCGCGAGGAGCTGCATCAAATGATACGTGACAAGAATCTGCTGAGGCTCAAGGAGCTGACGGCGGTGCCCAATGCCAAGTGGTTTATAAAAACCAAGAATTATTATGGTAGGTCTACTAAGGTCATCCTATACTATAGATGATCCCATTTCTCTCTCCCTCTCTCTTTTACCTTCAATAATCCTTAGGTCGCACTGCTCTACACATAGCTGTGCTGAAGGAGTCGGAGGAGATGGTTCAACATCTGGTGCAGCTCTGTCCTGAGGCGCTGAAAGTTACCGATAACGTAAGTTGTGGAATTATCTAGTCTAATTATATGATTATATTCCAAATGTTCATCTTCTTCCTCTTCATCCGCTATAGCTGGAACGCACTGTACTGCATTATGCACTGGGCACCAATTTCTGCGAGAGCGTCAGTCGCATCTTAATACAAAATGGCGCCAAGCGCACGGCCAAGGATCTCAAGGGTAGACAGCCTAGCTACTACTTCATCAACAAGGCGGACATATTGCGACTACAGGAGGAGGAAGAGGAAGCACGTTAATTAAACAACAAATATTTGTATAGCTATGACATAATGTTAGCCCTTAAGACTTGTTCTAGTTTAACAATAAAACAAAATATGTTGAAAATTATTTTATGAAAACCTATACAAAATTGAGTATTGGTAGAAGTTGAGGTTCAACTTGAAGTGAGTTCACTGTACTTTCTATTAATGGAAAGTGTAAATGGGAGTAAATATATATATTGAACATCAAATTTTCAAGTCCAGTTGCCTCTGGGGGTTCCCTGAGTCTAAATGTCAGCCAGATTCCGGCTAATCAGCTTCCACTATCTAAACAAATGGGAAATGTTTAAACAATAGATAAAAGACAAACACATACACACATATAGATACAGAGATTTTGAAGTGCATGTGTGTGAATTTGATTTGATTTGATTTTGGTCAATGAGTCCTAACGATGCCATATTCTATTATCTGAATTGAGAAGTGAAGTATCGCCTCCTCTCCCTCTTTCTCTATATCTATCTGCCTCTAACTTTCAGTATGTATGAGTGTGTGAGTTTTAGTGTATATAGTGCACTGATTTGTGCGATATATATATTTTCTAGCTAGAGTCGGTGTAAAATTAAATGAACAGTTGCTTGTCGACTTCGTAGCTGTGAGGTTCCATTTTCAGCGTCATGTTGACGGAAATCAATAAAGGTAAGCGAAAGCGTTAAAAAATAGTAATTTAAAAAATTGTTAAAAAAGGCATTAAATAGTTAAAATATGGCATAATGAGTCACTAACATAATTTATTTAAAAAAACTTTTTATATTTAGTGCAAATATTAAGAAAAACTTAACATAAATAATCTAAGTTCACAAGGAAACATTTAAACGATTTTAAAAAACTATATAACAAAAACTTAATTTTAAACGCAAAAAAAGAAAAAAAATTATAGAGATATTTTTAAAAAATTTTAAAATTATAAAACTATTACAACTTTTAAATTATAATGTTATTTTAAATGGATTTCATAATGCAGTAAATTTCAAAAAATAACTGACAAGAGTTAATAGAAAATTTATTACAAATTGTGAAGTATTAAAAAGGATATTATAGCTTTTAAATAATTTCAATTATTTTGCAAAATTATCAATATTATCAGTTAATTTGAGAAACAGCAATTTTGTTATTTTCCTCTAGCAATTATATGCATTAAATTTCTGCCTCTGACGTCACAAACTTTGAGTAATATTTGCATATATAAATAAATTCTATATGAAATAACAATGTTAGAAAAATTATTTTAAATGGTTTTAATGAAAATTTCTATTGAATTTTAGGCCCTTGTTTGGGTCAACGCCATGTGCAGACGCTGTTGCTCTTCTTCTCCATTGTGGTCAACTACATAGCCAAGTTCAATGCGGGGGTGGCTGTGGTGGCCATGACAGATGCTAGTGTCAGTAACTATGACATACCCGTAAGTTTGTCCAGATAATATATACACTATATCTGATGAATCTGCTTTGTGTTTGACAGACCTACGACTGGGATGAGATGCAACGCTCCTATATACTCTCCAGTTTTTTTTGGGGTTATGTGCTCACCCAGTTTGTGGGTGCGTGGTCATGTCGCAAGTATGGAGCTCGGAATACCATGTTTACCTCCACCATTGGATCTGCCCTGTTGGCCCTCCTGGTGCCCTTCTCGGTGCCGTGGGGTGGCTGGCAGGTTTACTGCGCCATTCGCGGACTAATGGGTCTCTTTCAGGGCATGCTCTTTCCCTGCATCCATGCACATCTGGCCAACTGGTGTCCGCCGACGGAACGCAATCGTCTGGGTGCCCTGGCCAACATGGGACTAGACTGTGGTACATTGTTGGCCATGTTTATAAGCGGACAAATGGCAGCCTCCAGAGTGGGGTGGCCTGGCATCTTCTATGTATCCTGCGGCGTGGGCGTCACTTGGTGCTTACTCTGGATGATCTTTGGTGCCGATAAACCATACAAGTCACGTTTCATCTGTGCCGCCGAGTTGGAGTACATTGAGTCCTCCTTCAGAGCCAACAATAAGCTGCAGGAAACACAGCCAATGCAACAAATTCCCGTACCCTGGAAGGCAATTGCGTGGTCAGTGCCACTGTGGGCTCTGTTCCTGGCACGTTTCACCCAGACCTGGGGCTACTCCACGCTGCAGGCTGAGATTCCCGCCTACATGAATGGCGTGCTGCTGATGGACATGAAGAGTAATGCTCTGTACTCGGCGCTGCCCTTCCTCTGCTCCTGGGCGATGGCATTTGTCTATCTGATTGTGTCGGATGTGCTGCTGAGAAGGAATATTCTGTCCCTCACGGCGGTAAGAAAGACCACCAACTCACTGGCCACCTGGGTGCCGGCTGCCTTGCTGATTGGTCTCAGTTTCCTGGACAGCAGCCAAAAGACCGGAGCCATCGTCCTAATGACGGTGAGCGTGGGTATCAATGCGGGTTCCACCATTGGATGTGCCATCAATACCATCGATCTGTCCCCAAATCATGCGGGAGTGCTTGTGGGTATTGTCAACACAGGTGCCAATATAGTGCCCATGCTGACGCCTCTGCTGGTTGGCCTTATAGTCAAGGATGAGGTGAGTAGAGAACAGATATCTTTTTCCAGATATCTTGAAATTTGTTTGAATTTTTCCCATTGTACTCTCAGCGTGATCCCGTTCAATGGCAAATAGTTTTCATCATTTCCGCTGTGATTTTCTTTGTGGGGAATCTAATCTATATAATATTCGGACAAATGGTTAATCAGCCCTGGAATGCTCCAGATTTCCAAGACCAGCAGCAGGCGCCACTCAGACAAGAGGAGGGCGGTGCAAAGCCCAAGGTCATCGAGGCACTTGACCAGGAGACGATCTGGAAAACTACGTAAGAGTTGAGATAGGAAGTTGGGGTGCGATTAGAGAGCATGTGGAAATATGTGACATAGTGATATGTAGAGCTAATACCAATTAAGATTTATTTACGGATATGTACGTGAACATAAACATAATAAAAACCTTAACGAATTTCGTTACAGATAAGTTCAAATAATTGAAAAATTCCAAACTGTGGGAGAGTTGTCCTTATCGCTACTCAGACATGAGCTAATTTTTTTCATTACAAAATATTATTATTAAATTATGGCAATTACAAGTATTTAATTGAATTGTGTGACGTTAGAGATGACATGACATATTTTTTTTGGAGTAAAAAACCGAGTCGACTCGGTTGTTCACTTGAGATTAGAACTCTGAATGAGTAGAAAGTATTCGATTTGATAGAACATGAAAACGTCATATGGGAGTTAGATAAGCATTTTAAAAAATTCAAAAATTATGAACTTAAATTTTTAGTTTAATTAAAAAATAAAATCATGTGAGATAAACGCAAGTTGAGCCAAGGGTATCTCATAGTCTAGTACTCTCTCTCTCTCTTGTAAGCTTTTTTTTTACTTTATGATTAGCTTTGTTTACACAGCTGTTTTCTAGAGTAAGCCGTTAATAATTTCAGCTCAAAGTTGTGAAATTTTATGCCCAGTTACTCTACGTCTACTAGACCCAACTGTCGCTTTATATTTTGTAAGTAAACAATCTCAAAGTCCACTCACAGTTGTTTCTACCACCCAAAACTCAACTCAGACTCAACTCAACATTGTTCAGCAGCTATTTTAAATACCCTAACTACCCTAACTAATGACAGCCACTCTGAGAGGGTATCACAGCAATGGGCCATAAATCAATTTTAAGTAATTTGATTAAAGTTGTTAATTGATAAGCTCTTGTCATTGTCAAGTGGCAGCCACTGAAGAGCGTACTTGAGTTTGGAAGTTTTCGTAGCATACTTTGCGGCAATGCGTAAAGAAAAAATAGCTCTGCACAGTGGGAAAATCGATATGAAATTGTAAATTTATAAAAATGTCAGTAGCAAGAGTTGTGGTATATTTTTGTGATAAGTAATTGTATATAATAATTTTGATATAGTCATGCTTGATCTTTATAAAATTCGTGGAACTTATCAAGCTTATCAAATGTTAATCTCAATTTGATAAAATCATTATATTTATGGAAACAAAGTGAATTTGCGGCAACTTCAAAAACATTGTTTATTTACAATTGTGTTGTTGGCTTAGGTCAGCCTCAGTTGGTTAGACGACTGTCTGCTTAAGGCCAAAACAAACTCTTCTAGGCGCTCCATAATCTCTGTGAGAGATGTTGTTCGGCAGCACGTGCTCCTTATACTATGCGCTGTGTTATCATGGGATAATCAATGTTGATAAGCAGTTGACCAAAAAAATGTTGTTAGCTTATCAGGCCATATACGATCGGGGCCAAAGTGTTGTAGTATCGAATTGGCCACAAGCCGACTTATTCCAAGTTGGTCAACGCTTCAGTTCGAACGTGGCCAAAGCAAACGCAACAGGATGACAGCGGAAATCAATAAGGGTGAGCCTAAAATAATAATATCCTAGATTAACGCGGAATAAGTGCTGTTAAAAGTGATTAAGGAATGTGCTATAAATCTCGTAATCGCAATCCAACAATATATTTAATCGGAAATCGATCGTAATTCAGACCTATGTCTGATAGCTGTCAAGGCACGCGCTCGTATATGGGACGCCATTGGACTTTAGAGCTACAAATATGGCGCTTTCCGGAATTTCCAAAATATGTTAATTTGCACATAAATCATAATTTGTTATTTTCGTTAATTTATAGGTCCCTTTTTGGGTATACGACATCTGCAGGCGCTGCTCATATTTATAACCATCACTTCGGTCTACATCGGACGTCTCAATGCCGGAGTTTCCGTGGTGGCCATGACCGATGCCGAGTCCACAAATATCGATTTCCCCGCAAGTAACTATAACTTTACTATCCTTCAATTTCTTATTCTTGAATATCATCCAGGAATACGACTGGACTGCGGCTGAGAAATCGTATATTTTATCCAGCTTCTACTGGGGCTATATAATCACCCAGTTCCTGGGCGGATATCTGTGCAAACTGTTTGGCGTGAAGACAGTCATGTTTGGCGCCACCTTCGCCTCGGGAGTTTGTAGCGCTGTCACGCCCCCTTTAATCAGTTGGGGCGGCTGGGGTGCGTACTGTGGTATACGAGTGCTCATGGGATGTGCCCAGGGCCTCATCTTTCCGTGCATCCATCAGCATTTGGCGCGGTGGTCGCCGCCCAAGGAGCGGAATAGGTTGGGTGCCCTCAGCCACACTGGCATCGAATGTGGCAATGTGCTCTCCATGTTCGTCAGCGGCATGGTGGCCAAGGGTCCCATGGGTTGGCCCGGCATCTCCTACATCTCGGCGGGCGTGGCATTTCTCTCTTGCACACTGTGGTTCATCTTTGCAGCCAACAACGCCACCGAGTCCCGTTTCATTAGTGTGGAGGAGCGAGAGTATATCGAGTCATCATTGCAACATGGCGCCAACTATCACAAGGCCACCATACCCATACCGTGGAAGGCAATCTGGACTTCAGTGCCGTTCCTGGTCCTGCTGGTGACACGTTGCGCCGAGTCTTGGGGACTGAGCACGTTGCAGGCCGAGATTCCGCTCTATATGAAGGGCGTGCTGCAAATGGACATCGCGGACAATGCGCTGTACTCCGCTCTGCCCTTCCTGGCCATGTGGTTCATGTCCTATGTGTATCTGATAGCCGCCGATATACTGCTCTCCAAGAAGCTGCTCAGCCTGACGGCCATACGGAAGAGCATCAACTCCATGGCCTTCTGGATACCGGCAGTTACGCTGATAGGGATTGGTTTCCTCGATGTGGAGCAGAAGACGCTGGCCATTGTGCTGATGACACTGAGTGTGGGATTCAACAGTGGCGCCACCATTGGCAGCTCCCTCAACTCCATTGATCTGTCGCCGAATCATGCCAGCATCCTGATGGGCATCATCAACACAGCGGCCAATGTGGTGCCTATTGTCACACCAATCGCAGCGGCAGCCATAGCTCCAGATGAAGTTAGAACTATTCATATATATAGATATACTTTATTTATATCCCCTCTTTGTTTTGTAGACCGATCGCAGCCAATGGCAAATCGTGTTCATCATCTCCGCGGTTATATTCTTCGTGTTCAACTGTTTATACCTCGCATTCGGCACTGCGGTTTCGCAGCCCTGGGATGCCGAAGATTATCTGGTGGGTCGCGAGCAACCGGAGCTCGGCAAAAAGCGGTCGTCGTCGTCGTCGTCTTCGGCGATAAACACGAAAGCCAATGAGGCGAAAGAGGCGATCGACAGCAGGTAACCGGAACCGATAGACCGCAATCTGATCGGAGTATTATTTTAGAGTCTATAAATAACGTATAATTGCGATTATGTTTTAGTATTTCGAGTGAAGCACTCGATAAGGCCCAACAAACCTTAATATTAATAAACTACTCTTAAAAGTTTATTCACTTAGCGACATTATTCCTTACTGTTATATAGCTAAATATTTTTAGTGCCTTCAAACAGTTTTCCAGCTACTGAACGGAAACTGATAGTAATATAAATATTAAACAATAACAAAAAAAAATTAAATAATAAAGTTATTGTAGAAATACTTTGCGTTTGATTCTAGGCAAATGTGTGAGCAATAAATATTTATGGATCGCCGTGTGAACAGTTTATTTATTTATTTATATTTTTTTTAGGAAAACAGAAAAAATGGTGCTATTTGCACAATAAACTTCGTTGTTTGTGGTACTACGACGGAGAGTTATAAATTTATGGGAATTTAGAAGTTGGAGGAAAATATATGTCTAATTGACAGTAAAATTTGGGGTTACCCTAAATGTTTAAAGTAATTTAATGGCATTCCAAGAACAACAATTTTAGATTAAGAGAATAGAAAAAATAATTTAAAATAATACTAATTCCAGAATTTTATAAACTTTTACCTACATATTAATATTTTAATGCAAATATTTATATGCATATATTCTACTCTCTATTTCCTATTTATCGCTCTACTTTTCGAATTTTTTTAATAAATAAGTATTTATTTAATTTCTTTCATATTCATTTTTTTAAATTATTTTTTTTATATATATTTTTTTTATATTTTTATCAACATCTAGTTATTGAACAATCTTGCTTGTTCACCCCCAAACTATTCCCGTTCTTAAATCTGTTTTTCTCAATTTCACTTTTGATTTTTTTCTATAATCCGCATAATTATTTTTAGTAATTTCGAATAATTCATATTAAATTTATTAGTTCGTCCTTCTAATCAGTTATTTTAATCTCTGTCATTCACACCCCATTTGAATCATATAACGAGTCAATAACTTACAGTTAATCGAATGCAATTGAAGAGTGCGTCGAGTGCTGTTGATAAGCAAAATAGTCCAAGCCAACTATCTCAGAATTGTAAATGTAAACAAGTTAATTGTCTTGCAGTTGGCAACAAAATGATGTTAATCCTAAGCCAATAAACAACTCCGTTTCGGTTTCACGTACAACGATCCCCGTTCATCGATTGGAAAGTGGGTTGCCTTCAGCTTCAGTTCGACTCGAATCCAGCAATCGATCGATTGACTCACATCATTATGAATATGAATTTCAACATCGACATCGACATCAGCATCGACATCAATATCGACATCCACATCAAAGTTCAGATTGGGTAATATCGTCAAAGTGATTTGAATAGACTCGTCTCTCTCTCTATTCGCTGTTATCGTTGATCGTTGAGCGCAGCTCGTTGAGCCACGAGTTTGTTTTTTACGATAAACATTAACGATAAATATAAATACGATAATGGCGGAAAACCATATAGTATAATGAGAAAATGCGAGTGTATCACTTCACATACATACAGACTTTGAATATTTTTCACTTCTGTATATTATCTTTTACTATTATTCCAGGTTTAGTTCATTCTTTGTTTTGCCAGTATATACATATATATATATATAGGTATTTATATGTGAATATATAGAACGACGAGCCAATAAAATGTTATAAATAATATGCTTTTGCAGCGGCGATTGTTGTTCCCCTTGCGCAGTGCAAAAGGAATTTCTTGACGATGTCTCAAGTAGTTGGTGATACACATACACTCGGCGAACGGGTTTGGTTTGGGGGCTTCTCTCCTAGAAAACATCTATTGATAAGCTTGCCTAATGTGATTATTGTTTGCAGTGTATGTATATGTATGTATGTGAGTGGGCCACTTGAGTCAGGCTGATTTATTTTGAACAATTGGCGAATGTTATCATTTTATTATTATTATTATTTAGTTACCCAGTAGCATCGCTTATCTGCTCAAAAAAAAATTAGCCTATAATCAGAGAAATATATTGTATATATTTATAAAAAAAAAAATACAGTTAATCATTCACGATATACCATAGTATATTGTTGGAAATTGGAAGTACTGTAGCAAGTACTAGTGACAAGTTGAGAGCAGACTTTTCTGGCCCATAAATCTTCGAGCAAATAAACAACGGCAGCTCCAAATGAGACGTCATAACTTGACAATTATAACTAAAACAATGCTGATTCTATATTTTCTATAATTATATTTTTTGTCTTATATTTATTTACATATTTTTAAATATCGTTTTTTTATTTTTCAACCATGGGGACTAACTTCACATGAATGAAGCTAAGTAAATACTGGATGCCCGGGCGTTACCTATGATACAATGGGGAGCTGCCACAGCTGCCCTACTGCCTGACGTCAGTCCCGATCCGACGAATCGTTAGCCAGTTGTCGGGTGTGAATGATAACTGGTGGCATGGCTGGCCTAGTCACCTAGACTGGATGGGTTCCTCAGAACGTTGCGTTGTATAAATTGGCATTACAGCTGCGACTATGGCCAGAACCATTCAGTTAATCAAGCAGTGCACAATCGGGTCTACGCCGCCAACAAAATATTAATATAAATCTTAATAAATAATTAACAACAACTTGTGCCGATATATATATATATTTAGAATTATTCAAAAAATTTATATAGGTAGAGTGCAAGTGAAAAAACAAGTGAACGTCATGACGGCTAAAGTGTTTAAGGGGCCTTTGTTGGGCATTAGGCATCTGCAGTCATTCCTTCTCTTCCTGGGTCTGACCGTCATCCACATAGCCCGGCTCAATGTGAGCGTGGCGATTGTGGCCATGACCAATGCCGCCTCCACCAATCCCAATTTTCCGGTTAGTTCTGCACATCTGAGACCCCCGTCCAAACTCCATCACTCATAGTCGGGATTTGGATTAATTTCAGGAACACAATTGGAACGAGAAGCACAAGTCGTATATCCTGTCCAGTTTCTATTGGGGCTACATCATGACCCTGTGTCCTGGCAGCTTTCTGTGTCGTCGCTTTGGCGCCAAGGTGGTCCTCTTCATAGCCACCTGTGGCACAGCCGTGTTCAGCCTGATCACACCCTGGTGCATCTCATGGGGCGGCTGGCAGGTCTTCTGCGCCATCCGCATCGTACAGGGTCTGTTCCAGGGCGTCATCTTCCCGTGCATCAACGAGCACCTGGCCATGTGGTCACCGCCCGAGGAACGCAATCGTCTGGGCGCCTTCAGCTACACGGGCACGGATTGCGGCACAGTGCTGGCCATGTTCCTCAGCGGCATGATTGCCAAGAGTGCCCTGGGCTGGCCCGGGATCTCCTATGTGTCGGGTGCCCTGTGCGGCGGCTGGTGCATACTCTGGCTCATCTTTGCCGCCAACAATGCACCCGAGTCCCGCTTCATCAGCGAGGCAGAGTGCAAGTATATCGAATCGTCCTTGCAGCGCAGCGAGAACTTCCACGAGAAGACCATACCCATACCCTGGCGCGCCATCTGGACATCGGTGCCGTTCCTGGCACTGCTGGTGGCCCGCTGCTCCGAGACCTACGGCCTGAGCACACTGCAGGCGGAGATTCCATCCTATATGAACGGAGTGCTCAACATGGATATACAGAGCAATGCGGTGTTCTCATCACTGCCCTTCCTGGCCATGTGGCTGCTCTCCTATGTCTATCTGATTGTGGCGGACATCTTGTTGCGCCGCAAGTGGTTATCGCTGACCTCGGTGAGGAAACTGTTCAACACCCTCTCCTTCTGGATACCCGCTGCCGCACTGATTGTGATTGGCTTCCTGGGTGAGGATCATGCCAAAATTGCCATTGCACTGATGACGCTCAGCGTGGGCATCAACAGTGGCGCCACCATTGGCAGCTCCCTCAACACCATCGATCTGTCGCCGAACCATGCGGGCATCCTGATTGGACTGAGCAACACGGTGGCCAATGTGATACCCATTCTAACCCCACTCATAGCGGGTGTCATTGTGGTGGACAAGGTAAGGGAATTCCCCCTCTCAAAATTTGATAAAAATATTCATTGCTTATTCCCACTGTGCAGCATGAACGCGGCCAGTGGCAGATTGTCTTCGGCATAGCTGCTGTCATCTTCTTTGTGGGGAATTGTGTGTTCCTCATCTGGGGCACGGCCAAGGCACAGCCCTGGGATGACGAGGACTTCCTCAAGCCCAAGGATGCGGAGACATGCAGCCAGAAGCGATCCCCATCCATTGTGGCACCGCCCATTGATCCTGTGCTGGAGCAGCAAATCAGCTGGCCGGAGAGATACACAGTCTATGAGACCGATTAGGGGATAGATTGAATACGGGATACGTGGAACAATTATTTGTATTTTAATCAGTATTAAATGAAATAAGCAGGTTGTAATTTATTTTATTTATAAACGCAATAAACCGAAAGCTTAGGTAAATTATATTAATAGATTTCAATCAATATTTTTGTTTTTCCTTTATTATTCCGAATTTCTTTGGACTGTCGTCGAGTACGTGGAACGGATTTCGACACTCCACACTTCATACTCAAGATTGGACCCAAGAGTATTGCCCCTCGCACAATCTAATCTCCACTAACTCTCTTAATAAATATGAATATATTCTATATTTTTGTATAGGTATATATACTTATATAAATATAGGAATCAGACAATCCATAGCTGGTCGCACAAAAGACCAAAGTGTATGCACCTCAGCCTGATTGCGATTGCCCAACGGGGGAATATTTCTGTTTGTTTTGGGTGGAAAACATTTGGCACAGCTGTTTGGGGGCAGTCGGGACAGTTATATGAACTGATATTGATATTATATTAAATATAAGAATAATTATAAAGTGACAAATTGCCAGCTGGCAGACAGCAAGCAACACCCTCAGCAGTGGCTCGTGTCCATCAGGTGCAGTTCGTTACGATCTTTCCGGAGATCTTTCACTCCGACAGGGCCTTGGTATATACATATGGTATGGTATATATGGATATACATATGTATGTTGGTTGCAGCTGCAGCACGTGTTAAGTCATTTGGTTTGGTTGTTGTTAAGCCAGGGCTGGGGGCTGGTCTCACATCATATCTTATCGGGCAAAGTGAAACCGGTTTAATAATGAAACAAATTATTTTATAATTGTTTTGTCATCTGATAAAAATCAAATCAAATCAGATCGATTGATTGGATTGGATTGCCCTATGAATGGCAGGCATTTGTACATAACTGTCAAGTTTGTGTTTGCGCTTAGATAAGAAATGCCATTCAATTGAATGTATTACGGTAATATGGTTTGTTTACCTTTAACTATTTATAGATGATTAAGTTTATCAGGGGCTGTCTTAGCCAAGAACAGCTGTCGCCTTTGACAATTACCTCAACACTTTCTAATCAACTTGAAGTTCATTTGAATACCGCTGCATACGCAATTTGCATTTACACATATACATACTTTATTATTAATCCATGCATATACTTCTTGTTTAATATTCATAATCTTAAATACTTAGTTAATTAGTTCTAATTTTTATGTTATTTTTCTTGCACCCGCTGAACAGGTTCTCTTTGAATGCTTCGAAAATTTTCTGTTACCATTTTTTAAGTGAAGCGTGGAAGCGAACAGCCTGAAAGTATGCAATAGTTATTGTGGCATGCACTGCGAGAAATTACTGAGTAGTGTTGAAATTGAAAATTCATTTTTAAATTTTTTTTTTTTAATTTTAAATATTTAATTGTGTATTTTTTTCATATTTGAGTGCATTGTTTTGCGTGCCAATGTCAAGTTCGTTTCCTAAGTCTTTTGTATTGCTTGAACAATTCTCTTTAAGCAAATTTCCATTTATTTGGAATCGCTTGCACAATATTACTTTGATATCTAAAAAAAATTAAAAAAAATATTCACTTCACTCTCTTGTACTTCTCCAACATTTTTATGAGTTCTCAAATTATTTAAGCACCTCCTTAAAGTATGCAATAATTTAAATAGTAACTGTTGCTATCAGCTGCCTTGGCCGTGGAAATGTCAAACAATTGTTAATGCTGCTAATTTGCTTTTAATATTATTTAAACTATAGCAAATTATAGACAATTATATGAAACACTTCACATACCATTGGCGCATCTGTGTGGAAAAACATTTTAATAGCGCTCTCCAATTATTCCCTCACATTCCTCCTCAAATATGTCACCGAATGCATTTCGATACATAGGGATTCACTTGGGGTTTAATTAATTTATGGCTTTGGCCTCATTTTCTCAAACTTAATTCTCAACTTCCAGCTTGGGTTATCGTGACAGTTTCTATATAGTACGACAGTTATGTAGACCAAAGTCAATTATTTTCTTGGGTTTACCTTACAGTTAAGATAGCACTCTCATAGATACGATGGTTGTGGAGTGTGTTTTACGACTCTGCTAATAAATCGTTCCTTGATGGACTTATAATTTTAATATGTTTCAACTTGTGGCGATTAGATTAGGACATCATTATCAGCCAAGGGATTACCGAATGTTTTTGTTTATATTCTGAGAGGAGGATACTCAATGAATGCGTTATCTCTTGCGGTATTTGGAGTGAAAACTTGTGATTACTCACGAGGGAAACTACGCTATCATGATGGTGCATGAATTTTCATGTTCGGACATGAGTGTGTGGACTTTGTTTGAAGGGTGGGTATTGCAACTACCTGGGAAAGTGGGAGTTTCCCTTACCTGATCTCTGCTAGTCTGGCATGCCCTACCTTTGCCTTTCAAGCTTATTTCACTGAAGCACAAACTTTGTGTTTTATGATTCCAAATACATATGTATGAATATATGCATTCGGAACTGGCTGTTCAAATACGAGCACTCTCTTTTCAATCGGGATTTGGAACCTATCAATCGATTTGTCGGTTGTCTGAAGTCGTCGGACGACTGACGCACTTCGCGTGTCAATGTCTGTAAAATGATTATTGATATCATGAGCATATTAAAGCATTTTAACATGTACCTGATAAAACTGGAATTATTGTATACAAACAATGTGCGATTTCTATAATATAGTAGTTATGCTCCAATTCGTAGAATTACTTGGCTGCAAATCATCAGCTGATTGGACTCCAGAGAAAACCCCAGACAGCTCAGAGACTCGATTAACAATTGAAAAACGGTTCTATAATTGTACGACATTTGCATATTTGAGTATTCTATTGAAATCCCTACCAGCCCAATATACATATATATTTATATTTCCGATTATATCATTCATAGTATAAAGTTAAAGTAATGAGATGCGGTTGAAAGAGCGCAAAATCAAAGCGCGATCAGAATTGTTAAACAAACCAATCGATGGTTTCGACTTGAGAGCGGGGCAGTCTGGAGAAAGGAGGGTGGCGGAAATGTAGGGCTATCAATGCCAACAATGATGTCTGGCCGAGTGGCATTTATTTAGTTGGCCCGATATCGACGATCGACGATCAACGATCGATGATCGACAATTAACATGCGCAGTGAATATTGCCCGATACTTTTGCCAATTTAGTTGAAGCGATTATTTCATTGAGGCGGGTGGCCAAAACAGAGACTTGAACTTGGCTGAAATTTACATGTGACCAGATGACGTACATATTCTATACATAATACGATACTAAATGGCATTAAGGAACTGTTTAACTGGCCGACTTTGACTATGGTCAAGACAAGTGAAGTGAAGTCAAGTCAAGTTCAGTCAACGGCACGTTTTGCATATTACAAAGAGACTCGATGAGATCGTCGAGCAGATACCCAGTATAGTTGAGAACATGACTTGCATTTCGCATTCAAATTAATTATATATTTGGCAAGTTCGGCCTTAATTTGTAGGGTATCCATTGAGCTAGTATTCGAACTGTGGCCAGACTATGAATTATTTTACAACTGTTCATTTGAAATATGTCAATAGAATATAATTACCAGGTGGCTTAGTATGTGACGGACGTACTACAATTTATTACAATTTTCAATTGCATCGCCCCCCCCCCCTTCCTCCGACCCCCTTTTGCATTAATTATTTTTCGTGCCAATTTCGCCTGCCTCCCCCTCACACAAATAAATACAACAGAGATAGAGGGGGAGAGAATCTGAAACAAGTTCATGTTGCCGTTGCATTATCATTATCAAATGCTCTTAACTGGATTTTCAAGTTCCGTCATCGAGCTGCCTCATCATCATTATGATCATCGTTAGTTATAATGTTATTCAATTGGACTACGATTTATGATTATCTCAGGGCATGGAATCTATTTTCTGATCCCAAAAGACTCAAGTGTATTGGCCCCCAAGTGGCACGTTACCGGAACAATGAAACACTTGGAACAGTTGGAGCACTTCAAGATTCTAGAGCACGGGGAAATTTCTCAAGCATTACAATAATCACGATATGTATTACAGAATATTTCAGAGTTTTCGATTTTCCCAAAGTAAAAACTACAAATGTGGTTTTGAACGAATATATTATTAATCTGAAGTAATTCTAAGTTTCTCACAAATATTTTTGATGGGGAAAACAACAAATTTGCAACATATTTTTCGAGAATTAAATTCAAATAAAAATTCTAAAATTTCAAAACAAACACTACCCATAAATCTATTTATTTCAATTTGAATTATGGTCTAGACACGCTTAGTATATCACTGCGTGAATGGATCAGATTCTGTTTGAAGACTTCCAACTAGTTAATTTCCTTCAAGAGATTATCGGGCTTAAACTGGAGCTATAAATTGAATATAATATTTAAACTAGACTGGGCTGGATAGTGTGACAAAAACATTCCAAAACAAATCTTAAATATAATGAATTTCGTATAGAGCCTATTAATTTGAAATACATGCAGTTCTAACATGTGTTGATCCGTGATAAATGTTATGTGAACTCCATAAAAAACAGAAAAACAAATATAAAAATAAACCATATATCCGAATATAATATAAATGTATAAGCTGTAAGCAAAGCAATAAAAATCAATTAAATTTAGTAAAACACCAACTACACAACGATGACAGTGAAAATAAGTAAAAAAAAAAAATACAACAAAATACAACACTAATAGTGTGTGTGAATGACAGGTAAGTTTATACAACAATTGACATTCCATTAGAGCAGCGAGGCATGAACTATGCAGGGCTAAGAATTTCCAATAATTAACTATAGATCGGGAAAGGGGCGGTGTAAAATTCCATTTGAACTCTGAGAACTACAGAATACTTTTGTGTAATTGCTGTGGAGAAAGTAAAAGTATCGAGTTGAATGTCAACTGAGCAGCGGCATTTGAGGAATGTGTAAGATAGATCCGTAAGATCAGGGGTGGGAATTTGGAGATGCGACATCTTTGGGCTGTCACCAAATAAAATTAAAATCAATAATAACTTAACAGCTCAAGGAACCAGTTTGGAACTCGAAGATGAATTTCAAGTTGAACTTATTTCGCGCCAGTTAAACCAGCTCGACTTTTGGCTATCATTTTTAGCCGTTTTTTTTTCGAGCGGCATTTGTTTTGGCTTGAAAGGGGGACTTACCATTTGGGTCAACCCATACAGAGGGCTCTCTAATACATCGATCGCTTAACCATATAACAAATATATATATATATATATATTTTATTTTTTTTGTAAAATTTTCCATTGCACAACACGTTCCGGTTGCGCCATTGTGATAGCAAAGAGTTCTATCTCCGTTGGACGATTTGATGTTTGGTTTATGGTCTGACTCGGACACATCCGCTCTGTGGGGCAGCTCTTGATATCGTGGACAGTAATTGGAACATTGTCCCTGCCGCTTGACAAGCTCGTGGCCGTAACATAATGCGTAATCTCCGAGGAGATTCCGATAAGAATTCGATTTCTTACGTTCGTTTCGATACTCTCAACAGTCGCCCAGATAAATCAGCTGTCCACGGGACAGAAGTGTGCTGCCTGGGAGTTTACCCAACACGACGCGAAGCGACGCAGCCTTAAGTACCGCTGATTGATACGTCGCGTCGCATCGGGTCGACTTCGTTTTCGCTTTCGTCGTAGCCGAAGTCGCAGCCGAAGTTCGCAGCACACAACGGGGAGCGTGCTCAAGTGGCCGAACATCGAAAGCGACGGCTTCGCTGCCAGCGCCGCAGCTGTCGTCGGCAGCGGCGTTAGCTGCGACGTCAACGTATACCGCCATTAGCCACAAGCCAATATATATTCGTAGGTATAAATGGAGTATCCAACATCGGCTTAGCGTTCAGTTTGTTCCGCTATTGCCAGCGACTCGTACAAATAATTTAACGCGCTCTCTTCCAAATATTCTCAATATTATATAAAATATATATGTATATATATATATATATATTTATCGTTCACAATCGATCTATAAAATCGTTTAGTTAGAGAACGTAATGTCATGCCAACAATTGAGTTGACCGCGTCCGATTCGTTTGCCACTTGCCGGGCAGTTAGTGAGAAAAGCAACAGGTTGCAAGCAGCACCAGTGGCAGAAGAACCAAACCGTATCAACTAATTGATATGCCACATTAAACAAAGGCACCACATACCACCATATGTAAATCAGTTAAATATTGTATAAACAAAAAAAGCCTCGTAAATTACGAAAAGTGAACAGAGAGGCAAATGGAACAAAATACTCGCAAATTCTGCATGTGAAGCATTTCAATAAATTATTTACTAAATATAAATATATATGTATATAGATATACGTGCAGTATTCGTATACGTAACGCAAATTAATTTTAAATTATATATGAAATTATAAATAAAATCATCACAATCGATCAACATGAAGTTCATTTGCTGTGGCAACAAAGGATCTATGCAGGTCAACAATGAAAATGCCGTCAAATCCTTCGACAACAAAAAGGAGGCGGAAGCGGTTGCGGAAGCTGGCGAACAAAGTGAGTTTCGTGTTGTTAAATTAATTTGGAAATTAATGCAAACAATTTAATGTTATTCGTTAAAATTAGTGTTTTCATAATTATAACAAAAATAGTTCACAAATCGTACACACATTTAAAATAAATATTACAAACATAAAATTAGAAAATTAATTCGAAGAAGATGATATGTGATTTAAGAAATTTAAAACATTTTCGTTTCTTTTACAATATTTTTAAATAAACTTTTCAAAAATTTTTTTTTTTTAAATATTTGTTCAATACCCAACTTGATCTCAATTTAAAGCATTTACTACAATGTTAATAATACGTCATAAATTTGGTTTCATTATCTGTGAATTCT
Organism: Drosophila quadrilineata; assembly: GCA_018150725.1. NCBI lineage: Eukaryota > Metazoa > Arthropoda > Insecta > Diptera > Drosophilidae > Drosophila > Drosophila quadrilineata. The sequence goes on from JAECWN010000407.1 coordinate 6,847,864, forward strand.
CACAGACGTGTAAATATTTGAGGCAACATTTTGTTGATTTTGCCGCTGTTGACTTTGGGCCAATAAAAAATACAATTTCCATTTCAATTACTCATAGCGGAGTTCACTTAATTATATTGCTAATTTCTAAAGCTTGACTTCGCTCAAGAAAAAATTAACAAAATACTTAAAATGTTTATCTAACGTTTGTAAATTTATTTAAAGTATGTGCAAATATTTTTGTTTTCTGTTTTTACTTCATTTTCTCGTCGTTTTTTTTTTTATTAAAGTTTTTGTATTTTTTTTGTTGACGGTTTTATTTGTTTGTCGTGCGGCAAGTGAAGTGAAATTTTGCTGTGCTTCTTTTTTTGGCCATAAGCCGATTGGAATTGAACATTAATACATTGAAAAACAATAAACAAAAAAAAAAAAAAACATTGTACAAGATTTGCTAAGTGAAATTATAAGTTTATTATGTCATCAATGAAGTGCCCCCTAAGAAGCATTTGTCGTGTGGAATTATTGGCAAAAACTTTCCATTCGTTTGAAGTACTTCCATCATAATGATATTGTTATTAAGATTTGTTTTCTGAAATGCAAATGGCAGAAAATTTGCACAAGGAGTTTTTCTGCGAGTTGACCTGGAAAGGCGCCAAATTGCCCCAGTCACCATGTAGACAGGAAGCTGAACCTGCATATAAACTATAAAACTATAAAACTATAATAATATTTATAATAGATATCAAGCCGTCGTAAATCGTCAAAGTTTGTATGCAAATTTTTGTAGTTGGAGCAAACACAGTTTGCTGTGTCCGTCGATCTGTCTGCCAGTTTGTCAAACTGTCTGTCTGTCTGTCGAACTGTTTGTAAACAATGAAACGACTCTCTTGAGACAAGTGGAGCTTGTTTCCAGTTTACGAGTCTGTTAGAATCAGAATCAGCTAATGAGCCGCTCTGACAGTTGAGAGTTGACGCTCCAGTTACAGCTGCAAGTATCTGAGAGATACAACATGAAACGTATTTGCCAACTACAGATACTTTCTTTCAACAATTAGTCGCATATATGGCTAAAACATAAATCGCACATATTTTTGTATTTATTTATTTTTTAACAAACAATTCCTGCTTTGACTAACTTTGACTGCAAGTTGAAAGTTGAAAAGTCGCGACAGCTGCGATCATGATGTGATCAGCAAGGGATGCGTGATGGGATGGGATGGGATGGGATTACTAATTACAGGTAGATGGAGGGAGGAGTAGACTTATGAAAATATTTAATATATACATATATGTATGTATTTTGTGGAATTTCGGATTAGCCAAAACTGATTGTAAATTACAAATGAAAATGAATAAATATATAGGTATGTTAATTTAGCAGCTGGCATTTATTTATAAAAAAAAAAAACAAAAATCAAAGGCAGTGCGCAAAATACACAAAATATCTTCCGTAAAGTTATAAATTAAATGCGCAAAATGTTGTTAAATAATTTTCATTATGTAATCGACGATGTACTTAACAAATTATTCAAATCGCGGCAAGATCGCCCAGATTGGCAAGGTAGGCGCCAGGCTTTGAAATTCAACAGAAAAAAATAAACAAAAACAAAATAAAAAATGCCGAAAGTGCAACTTGTTTATACTCTACAAATAACACACATACTCTACACACTCACACACACACTCACACAGACACACACACTTGGAAGACTGCAAGACATTGAGTGCCAAGTTCAATGCGTCGTCGTCGTCGTCGTTAGTTTTGAGCTACAAACTAGTGGCACGTTTTTGTGGCTAACTTACTTTGCCAGTTTCATTGCCAAAACAAAGTCAAAAAAGCACAAATAGCAATAATAACAAATTGAGAAGAATTGAAATACTTTTGGCAAAAGAGCACGAGCAAAGAGCATGACAACCAATCGACACTCTTGAAGCGAGTGTTTCCTCGACTCGTGACATACATATGGTATTGTATTCAGAGGCATGGCTGTTTATTGATTAGCTGCCTGGGACGTAGCAGAGATCGTCTTTATCTGTAACGGTAACATCCACGACATTATCAATTAGTTAACGGCAATCTGATGGACATTTCAAAGTCGTTGGTTCGTCTCTTAATACCTCTTGAGTGCTCCAGAGTGCTTATCGCGCTACTTGAGGATATATGCCAACAGTACAACTGCGTCCCCCAGGGCGTATACGCAATGCAACATTATCAGCAAATACCTCAATTGTTTACCATTGAAAGCCCTTGATACATAATGAATACAAACACGTATTATTATTATATCAACAGATAAAACGTTGACTTGGCCCAAAAGCGTGCGAAGCAGTGTGAGAAAATTGTAAATAAAATATACATAAATCTAATAACTGATATTATGAATGCAAACACAACTAGAGTCGAAGTTGGGAGACTATAAAAAAGGCGTTCACTCAACTCTAACGATGCTAATGAGGCAGAGTCGTCTTAGGCTAGCTTCACTGTACAACTGGTTCAAACCATAACAACAAGAGCTTTTGGTCTGAAGCTTTAACTAGCTGAAAGCTCTGACAGCATTGCCAACCATAGCTATATAGCTAACGGCTCTTTGACTTGCCATAAAAATCGTAATTTGCAATTTCCTTATATGCAAAAACTATATCCCATAAATAAATCATGTAGCGATTAGCGAAATGTTGGGCGGTTATCAGTGCGCTAACATCGCAATTAAAATCTATAATAATAATTATAGTATAATGCACTTGGCTTCAACTATAAACTATACACATATATGTATGTATATATAGTATATGCCTGGGAACTAAGTCTGAGTTTGTTGCATCGATCTATAAAGCATCAATCAATCTGCTTAGTTATTGATCAGGCGCCGTGTCGTGCAGCTGTGCAGCTCATCTAAAAATAAATCAATATATTAAAATATTAAAAGTGTTCTAAAAATATTTCATAGATTTCTATAAAAAAAAAAAAAAAAACAACATATTGTACTTTTGACTTTCTCAAAATGGTAAAAAATCGTCGCTTTGCTGAAGCAGGTATGTTCAAGAAATTGTTGAAATTCTATAACAATTTCTCAAAGAATGTCAATCGATGCGCTTCAGTGGCACTAAAGATTCTCTGGCACTTCTACGTTTTCAAACCAGTTGTTCATCCATCGTATATCAGTTGCTATAAACAGTCTTTATAGCACACATTCAGCGAAGTAATCCAATAGATAAGCGTCTAAACGAGCCCCTTTTTTTTGGACCAAGCAAACTGTCTCAAAGTGGTCAAAGGCAGTTTTTTATCTTCATTCAAATTATTATTTTTTTTTATAAATTTAAGCCAAAAAAAGCAAAAAACATAATACTCTATATATACAAAAATTATCTGTCTACTTATAAAGTCTGATTACGACTTAGTCTTACTTACTTAGCAGAAGAGGCCTGCCAGTTTTTTAACAAGATTAAAAAATCTGTGTGAATGGAATATTTTGTGTGCGAGAAGTTCAAATAAAAAACGCATATAAAAAAGACTAGAAGACACCAATTATGGTATTTTAACAATTTGTAGTTAAGCAATTCTACAAACATAAATTGATTTTAAGTTTAATGACTACTAAATTTAAAATTTATTAAAATTCTGCAACTCAAGGAGCTGCAAAAATGAATACCACTCTCTTATACCCTCCTAAAGGGTATAAACTGCACAGTAGCACCTTCCCAGACGCCAATGATATATAGTTGCTGATGAGATGCGAGTTACGCACAGTGGTTGTTAGTTCATTTGGCGCCCGCACAGATAAGGTCCAGTGATATATGTATCTCTTCACCTTCTGAGGTGGTAAAATATGTCACCATATATGTCGAGAAAATGTCTAGGCTTGCATCTGTCTGTAGACAGCTGTCTAACCACGTGTCTGGGCGTGAGGGGTAGTGGGTGTGAAGTGGGGTGGGCGTGTGCTCTGGGTTAATTCCATGCCAAAGTATTGCGCAAATGGAATCGACGCAAAGTGGCTAAGCTCAAGTAGGCTAACGACCTACAGCCGACCTACAGCCTGATAAGCCCTGATAAGCCGCCAATCAATATATGTCTAGCTGGGCCTTTTTCATCGACTATTCCATGTGATCGACAGCAGAGGGCGAAGGATGGGGAATTGTAGTTCAATATTACATATACGCACTGTGATTGTCTGAAATAATACACATTCTATAACCGTAGATTATTTCGGGTTTCATTCACTTTACAATTATGAAGACGAAAAGAAAAGACTGAGTGAGAAAGTAGAGAGATTATAAGAAAGGGAACTAAAGTTCATATTTATGAATATTACGTATACGCACTGTGATTGTCTCATTTACTACTTATTCTTTAATCGTTATTGTAACTTGATTTGTTTTTAACTTTTATTTACCTAAAATGAAGATTGCTGAAAAGGGAGATTGAGAGAGAGAAGAAAGAGGGGGAGAGAGAGGGAGATGGAGAGACATTGTAAGAATGTGAATATTACGTATACGCACTGTGATTGTCTGACTTAATACCCACACATTCACTAATCGTTATCAAAACTCGATTCTTTCTATTTTCATTCACTTGACACTACTTGGTATAGAGTATGGACTGGGTGTGCGTCATTGGCAGACCTTCCTCTTCTTCTTCGCCCTGACCGTTGCCTATGCGCAGAGAGTCAACCTATCGGTGGCCGTGGTGGCCATGACAGATTCAAATGCTGCCAATCCCAACTTTCCTGTAAGTATCAGACTCCCCCACCCCCTCCAAACACGAGTCCCTCCACCCACCTGACTGAGTTCCATCTAATGAAGAACCTTTTTCTCGGGTCTTAGGAATACAAGTGGCCGGAGAAGACGAAATCTCTGCTGCTGAGCAGCTTCTTCTGGGGCTATGTGCTCACCCAGGTGCCGTCGGGTCAGCTGGCGCGTAAATTTGGTGGCAAGATCACGCTGCTGACGGGTCTGAGCATCTGCTCGGTGCTGAACATACTGACGCCACTGTTCGCCGACTGGGGGGGCTGGCAGTTGGTCTGTGCCCTGCGTGTCATGGAGGGATTGTGCCAGGGCGTGGTCTTCCCATCGGTGCACACCTTGATCTCAGCCTGGGTGCCTCCCAATGAGCGTCCCGTGCTGGGCACTTGTGCCTATACTGGCAATCAGTTCGGCACGATTGTCATGCTGGCCACCAGTGGATTGTTGGCCTCCTCAGCAGCGGGTTGGCCCAGCATCTTCTACATCTCCGGCGGTGTGGGCTGCATATGGTCCATCGTTTTCTTCATTTGGGGTGCCAGCTCGCCGGCGGAGTACAAGAAGATCTCGGTGGAGGAGCGCAAGATGATTGAGATGGCCCAGGCCAGTGAAGCGGTGTCGGAGCAGCCTCGTGAGAAGCTGCACACTCCCTGGCTGAGTTTCCTCACCTCGCCGGCCTTCTTGGCGCTCATCATCGCCCATAGTGCCAACAATTGGGGCTTCTGGACCCTGCTGACCGAGATTCCAAGCTACATGAAGAATGTCCTGGGCAAGGACATCAAGTCGAATGCTCTGCTGTCGGCCCTGCCCTACTTCTGCATGTTCTGCATGAGCTTCATCTTCTCGGCCATCGCCATGCAGCTGAACAAGAGGAACTGCATCTCCACCGTCACCAGCCGCAAGTTGTTCAACTCTCTGGGTCTCTGGGTGCCCATGTGTGCCCTCATTGGACTGGCCTATGTGGACAGCGATCAGAGCAATCTGGCAGTGGCCCTGCTCTCCGTGACCGTGGGCTTCAATGGCGCCTGCTATCTGGGATTCCAGATCAATCACATCGACCTGTCGCCCAACTTCGCTGGCATCTTGATGGGCATCACCAACTGCGTGGGCAACATCATGAGCATCATTGCTCCCCTCCTGGTGGGATTCATTGTGACCAATGAGGTGAGTTTTGATTTGATAGTTGATTAAAGTTCAACATGAAATTAATCTGGGAATCCACTTGCAGCACGATGTCGAGCAATGGCGCACGGTCTTCTTCATTGCGGCCGCCATTTATCTGGTGGGCAACGGACTCTTCCTTATCTTCGGCCGTGCAAGCGTTCAGCCCTGGAACGATCCACCACCAAAGCATCCTCGTCGCCACTCTGCTCCCCAAGTGGAGTCACAGCACTAAAAGGAGAATACACGCACAGAGAGAAATAGAGAGTGAGAGAAAGAGAGATATTCTCTAGTCGCCTAGTAAATTGTTTCAGGATGAGCGACAATTCCAATCGCCATCCTTGTTATACCCGATCCTGCTTAGCTCTAAGATAATAACTACAATGCGATGCGATGTATTCTTACAATGCCAAGAGAGTTCCCATCCATGTTTTTGTATAGTATATATATATGTACATTATAAATTTGAATTTGTTAAGATAATCGTAGTTTGTAAGCGAACCTAAGATAAGGCCTTGTATATAAAGACCTATTATTTAATATAGAAAATACAACGTGAATAAAACAGAACACGAGTTTCGATATAAATATATTTAAAATAGAGCTCTGGAGTTCGTTAAAAATAAAAGCGACTGCCCAGGTATTTCATCTAAATTTACGCATTTTTCTAAAATATTGCCATAAATAAACTCAGGTAAAAAATTTATACATATTTTGATGCTAGAAATCGATTGGGCACAAAAAATTTCCATTTCAAAACTTACACATTTTTTGACTTTTTGTCAGGGGTTAGGATGCAAAAATGGGCAAAAATAGTCAAAAATTAAAAAATACTAGAAAGTAACAAATTTTGATGCAGATTCAAACTATGTTCGATACCATACACAGAAATGCAAAAAAATTTTAAAATTGGGTGATTTTTACCAAAGTTACTGCTTTTCAAAGTTGACAAGATCGTCAATTTTGTACTAAAAATCGATATCACTCCAATTTCTTTCTCTTTCACCCAAAGTTTCTATATGTAAATAATTTTGTATGCTATTTGAAAAGATGATCAAAACCCTTTACAGAAATGTAAAAATTTTGAAAATCGGATGTCTTTTGGCAAAGTTATGGCTTCTAAAAGTTAATGAAGGGATCCTTTTTTTACCAAAAAATAAATAAAACGTTTTTCGACCATTTTTCAGTTTTTTCGCCATGTTTTCTAAAATAATGCACTAAATTAAGTGAAGTAAAGTTTTTTATACTTATTTTGGTACCAGAAATCGATTGGGCACAAAAAATTTCCATTTCAAAACTTTCACATTTTTTGACTTTTTGTCAAGGGGTTAGTATGCAAAAATGGGCAAAAATAGTCAAAAATTAAAAAGTACCAGAAAGTATCAAATTTTGATGCAGATTCAAACTATGTTCGATACCATACACAGAAATGCAAAAATTTTGAAAATTGGGTGATTTTTAGCAAAGTTACTGCTTTTCAAAGTTGACAAGATTGTCAATTTTGTACTAAAAATCGATATCACTCCAATTTCTTTCTCTTTCACCCAAAGTTTCTATATGTAAATAATTTTGTATGCTATTTGAAAAGATGATCAAAACCCTTTACAGAAATGTAAAAATTTTGAAAATCGGATGTCTTTTGGCAAAGTTATGGCTTCTAAAAGTTAATGAAGGGATCCTTTTTTTACCAAAAAATAAATAAAACGTTTTTCGACCATTTTTCAGTTTTTTCGCCATGTTTTCTAAAATAATGCACTAAATTAAGTGAAGTAAAGTTTTTTATACTTATTTTGGTACCAGAAATCGATTGGGCACAAAAAATTCCGATTTCAAAACTTTCACATTTTTTGACTTTTTGTCAAGGGGTTAGTATGCAAAAATGGGCAAAAATAGTCAAAAATTAAAAAGTACCAGAAAGTATCAAATTTTGATGCAGATTCAAACTATGTTCGATACCATACACAGAAATGCAAAAATTTTGAAAATTGGGTGATTTTTAGCAAAGTTACTGCTTTTCAAAGTTGACAAGATTGTCAATTTTGTACTAAAAATCGATATCACTCCAATTTCTTTCTCTTTCACCCAAAGTTTCTATATGTAAATAATTTTGTATGCTATTTCAAAAGATGATCAAAACCCTTTACAGAAATGTACAAATTTTGAAAATCGGATGTCTTTTGGCAAAGTTATGGCTTCTAAAAGTTAATGAAGGGATCCTTTTTTTACCAAAAAATAAATAAAACGTTTTTCGACCATTTTTCAGTTTTTTCGCAATATTTTCTAAAATAATGCACTAAATTAAGTGAAGTAAAGTTTTTTGTACTTATTTTGGTACCAGAAATCGATTGGGCACAAAAAATTCCGATTTCAAAACTTTCACATTTTTTTACTTTTTGTCTAGGGGTTAGTATGCAAAAATGGGCAAAAATAGTCAAAAATTAAAAAGTACCAGAAAGTATCAAATTTTGATGCAGATTCAAACTATGTTCGATACCATACACAGAAATGCAAAAATTTTGAAAATTGGGTGATTTTTAGCAAAGTTAGTGCTTTTCAAAGTTGACAAGATTGTCAATTTTGTACTAAAAATCGATATCACTCCAATTTCTTTCTCTTTCACCCAAAGTTTCTATATGTAAATAATTTTGTTTGCTATTTGAAAATATGATCAAAACCCTTTACAGAAATGTAAAAATTTTGAAAATCGTATGATTGTTGGCAAACTTATGGCTTCTAAAATATGATAAAGGGATCAATTTTTTGCCAAAAATAGAACATTCTATAGCTAAGTGGAGGAACTCTGCAAATTAAATGGATATACACTATCTGTATTGTTTGAATTTTGTCAGAGGTATTAAGAGTATCTAGAAAGTTATGAAATCTCACCATGACTTGATGATAGAGTGGTTACGTCTTAGATGTGAAAGATGACAATGTGATTGTTGCAGTGTGTGAAGGATGTTCAATGGAACCTTGGCTTTTATTTGCATGGTTATTTTTAATATTAGCCTATCTTATCATAATATTTATCTCAGTTCTTATGGGTTACACGGAATACAGAACAAAACTTGCCAGAAATTTATGATCTTGGTAAACTTAACATTTGTAAGGAGCTAAAATTTCTCTACTCAGTTGCTTTAAAGATATAGAGACGAACGGTACAATTCTGGAAAATTCTGAAGATTTTTGTTTTTAACTATTTAATATACTAACGATATGTTGAAAAATAATAATCCACCAAATAATCGCAGGTTTGAGGATGAAGGTTCGTATTTAAATGGGAAGACACAGTATCAGTGAAGTGCAACTAAAAAAATAGTTACAGATCAGTTAAAAAAGTATTTAAAATCAGTTAGAAGAGATTTGACAAAAAAGGTTTTTGAAATCTATCTTAATTTAGCAGATTTTTATTAATTTTAATTTTAATTAGTCTCAAACAGCACCTCAACTTAAAAGAAAGTCCGCTTCCATTTATAGAGTGATTCTTGTGAAGAAATAGGAAATAATTTCAAATCTAGCTAGAGTTTTATTAAGACCTTATCAATCTTATCATACACGACTTACAGGCATGACGAATCTCCGTTTATCTTCAAATAAAACTTGGGGGATATTACAGCTATAAAGATTAGAGATATCAGACCAATAAACTGAAAAATGGCTACTGTTTATAATAACTACACATTTGTACTTGGGATGGAATCTAATACGTAGTTAGATTCCGGTATTATCTAGTTCTAGCTAAAAAAAAAAGGGGGCTCGTCTCCCTTAGGTAGATTTTCCCTTCTGATATTTTGATATATATCTCCCTCTTTCAAAGACTCCGGTTTTGGGGAACGTCATGTGCAGATGCTGCTGTTGTTCTGTGCCCTCATGGTGGGTTTTGCCATGCGTGTGAATCTATCGGTGGCCATTGTGGCCATGACTGAGTTGCCCGTAAGCACAGATCAATCACCTCCAAGGTGAGAACTAATCCCTCTCTCTCTCTCTCTCTAGGAGTATAACTGGTCGGAGCAGACCAAATCTTTGGTGCTGAGCAGCTTCTTTTGGGGCTATGTGCTCACCCAGGTGCCGGCAGGTGTCTTGGCCCGTAAGTTTGGTGCCAAGGTCACAATGTTGACGGGTCTGCTCATCTGTTCCACGTTGAATATACTAACTCCACTGTCTGTCAGTCTCGGAGGCTGGAAGTTGTTGTGCGGTGTGCGTTTCTTTGAGGGACTGTGCCAGGGCGTCTTGTATCCATCGATTCATACGCTGATCTCGTCGTGGGTGCCGCCCAGAGAACGTGCCACCTTGGGTACCTATGCCTACTCGGGTGCCCAGTTCGGCACCATTCTTATGTTGGCCTCCAGTGGTTATCTGGCGGCTATCACAGGCTGGGCGAGCATCTTCTACATCTCCGGCAGCGTAGGATGCCTTTGGATTGTGGTCTACTCAAGGAGAGGTGCAAGTTCCCCAGCTCTTTCGAAGAACATTTCGGAAGAGGAACGTAATCTCATTGAGCTGGCACAGAACAGTGAAGTGGCTAGCAAATCCACCGAGAAGGAGAAGGAGCAGATGCCCACGCCCTGGCTGAGTTTCTTTACCTCTCCGCCGTTCCTGGCGCTGACCGCCACTCATATGGCCTCCACCTGGGGTTATTGGACACTCCTCACCCAGATTCCCAGCTATATGAAAAATGTGCTGGGCAAGGACATCAAATCGAATGCTCTGCTCTCCTCCCTGCCCTATCTAACCATGCTACTGCTCAGTTATTTCTTTGTCTGGATTGCCAAGTGGTTGCAGAGGAAGGACTCCATTTCATTGGCCGTGACCCGCAAGGGTTTTAATACCATTAGTCAGTATGTGCCCATGGTTCTGCTTATTGCACTGGGCTATGTCTCAAAGAATCAGGATATACTGGCTGTTGTCCTGCTCTCGTTCACTGTGGGCATGGGAGCTGCCTGTCACTTGGGATTCGTGATCAATCACATCGATCTCTCGCCCAATTTTGCGGGAGTTCTGATGGGTCTCAGCAATGGAATCGCCAATGTTATGAGCATTCTGGGTCCACTGCTCGTGGGAGTCCTAGTTACGGATAAGGTAAAGGCAGGTCTCTTAGTGATCCCAAATTATCTATACAGAAAAGTTTTCCCTTTTCCTTCCCCATTTGTTTTTCTTAGCAAAATCCCGATCAATGGCGTCTGGTGTTTTTTGTGGCAGCGGGATTCTACTTCGTGGGAAATGGACTTTATATAATCTTTGGACGTGCCGAAGTACAGAGCTGGAATGATACCTCCAGAAAGTCCAGAAACAACTCCATGACGGAACTGGAAACTGAGCAACAAACTGAAAAATGATGAAAATATTCTAATATAGTTTTTAGCTTTATTTAAAAAATAAAATTTACAATTATAATTTAAGTCTAAATTTCGACGTATTATTAATGACGTAAAAAGCGGGATTCTACGACAATTTCCAGTGCCGGTTTATGGGTCAAATATCTCACTTTGACATCATCTGCTTAGGGTATTAACTTGTATACCCTTTGTATCCTAATCTAATCAGAGTGCAAATAGATGGCATCTTTTCAGACTCAGTGGATATGATTGGCATTTCAGCTTTAAAAGAGCTTGATTCAATTTCTAAATCGTTAGTTAACCAAAAGCTCTTGGTTTGTGTGGTGATTTAGCCAAAAGAAAAGCTCATCTAAGATTTATAGAAACACAGACAATGGCTATCAAAAATGGAACTGCTAAGAATCGTCGATTCGAGGCTGAAGGTATATAATGATAAATATTCAGATTCTATATTTACAAAATTTTAAATACCACTTAATCTGTGGAAATTACAAGTGGTGCATAATTTTAATTTCGTCAAATCATGTACTATAATTCGCAACTGGTTAAAACTTTGTTTGCCTTTGACGTTAATGGCGGAATTCATGGATCACTCACTGCATTTTCCTCCAATTTGTTTCGTACACTCATCAAATCGACCTAATTCTACCTCATTCGACCTCCTTCGACCTCCTTCGACCTCCTTCGACCTCCTTCGACCTCCTTCGACCTCCTTCGACCTCCTTCGACCTCCTTCGACCTTCTTCGACCTCATTCGACCTCATTCAACCTTTACCAAAACTTTATACGTCACTGAGTTGTGGAATCAACACCAGCAACCTACAAATCATTAGGATAATTCATTGGAAATTTATGACCTCTTATCTCAGCTGCTCTTAGAGATAAAGAGATCTTCCCGGAACCATAAACACTTACTTACTTTCTGCGCAATGCCCCAGACAAGTCTGCTGCATACATTTCTCGAAAAAAATTCCATTTGCAGCTTATCACAAAAATCATGAAATTTAAAAAAAAAAGGTAATTTTTTTGAAAAGATATTTAAAAAGTGTTCTTCCTTTGCTTTCAGACAGCGGTTGGGGCGTGCGGCATGTGCAGATCCTCTTGATCTTTTGCGGTCTGACTGTGGGTTTCGCCATGCGCGTGAACCTCTCCGTGGCTGTGGTGGCCATGTCCGAGGCAGACAAAATCAATCCTGATTTTCCAGTGAGTTCCCAGTCTATCTCTTCGTATCTCCAGCTAATTAATCTATTGACTCTTACAGGAATATCCGCTAACGGAGAAGACCAAATCCTGGGTACTGAGCAGCTTCTTCTGGGGCTACGTGGCCACCCAAGTGCCCGCTGGAACCTTGGCTCGTCGCTTTGGCGGCAAGGTCACTCTGCTGACTGGAGTCTCCATCTGTTCTGTGCTGAATCTCTTGACACCGCTCTGTGCCAGCCTGGGTGGCTGGACACTGATTTGCATACTCCGATTGGTGGAGGGTCTGTGTCAGGGTGTCTTCTTTCCCTCCTCCCATACCATCATCTCGGCCTGGATACCGCCCAAGGAGCGCGGTTCGATGGCCTGTTGTGCCTACACGGGTGGACAGTTTGGCACTATCATCATGTTGGCCGCTAGTGGCTGGTTGGCCTCCTCAGCCGGCGGATGGCCGAGCATCTTCTATGTCTCCGGTGCCTTTGGCATACTCTGGGTGGTGGCCTATTACGTGTGGGGCGCCAGTTCGCCGCAGGATTCGAAACGCATCTCTGCAGAGGAAATGAAACTGATTGAGATGACGCTGTCCAACGAATCAGGCAGTTCCCAGAAACCCAACAATCGTCAGGCCACGCCCTGGCTGAGCTTCTTTTGCTCTGCGCCTTTCCTCGCTCTCGGTGCGGTTCACTCTGCCTCGGCCTGGGGTTACTGGACGCTGCTGACACAAATTCCCAGCTACATGAATAACATACTGGAGAAGGACATCAAGTCGAATGCGTTGCTGTCGTCGCTGCCCTACATTGCGAATCTCGTGCTGAGCTTCGTCTTCATCTGGATCTCCAAGCTGATCGAGAGGACCTCCCTGTCCCTGTCCTTCAACCGCAAGTTCTTCAACACCATCGGTCAGTACATACCCATGCTGTTGCTGGTGGCACTGGCCTATGTGCCCAAGGAGCAGGACACGCTGGCTGTGGTGCTGCTCACGCTAACGGTGGGCATCAATGCCGCCTGCCATCTGGGCTTCCAGGTGAACCACATCGATCTGTCGCCCAACTTCGCCGGCACCCTGATGGGGATCACAAATGGGTTTGCCAGCATCATGAGTCTCAATGCTCCGCTGCTGGTGGGGGCCATTGTGACCGATAAGGTGGGTTAAGAAAAGAGAACCCCATTCTCTGGGATAACTATCCTCTCCTCTTTCTACTTGCAGCACAATGTTCTCCAGTGGCGCATCGTGTTCATCATAGCCGCCGTCTTCTACCTCGTGGGAAACGCTCTCTTCCTCATCTTCGGTAGCGCCACTGTCCAGGAATGGAATGATCCCGTTAGCAAATCCCGTCGCAACTCCACACAGCACCAGCTAGAGGCACAAACTGACATCAAGAGCTCCGACAAGTCGTAATGTGAGAGAATCTCCAGCCGGAAAACTGCATCATATTTAATCTCTAAGTATCTAGTCTAATGTTGTTATAGTCATAGTTATATGTATGTCGAATGATATAATAAAGATTTATTGACACATAGATCTTTCACACGTGTGTTGTCCAGTAAAAGTGGATCAGTCATCGCCTTGACATAATCTCTTATGTAGATCTCTTAACATTTTATCTGCTCTTCTTCTATTTTGTCTAAGTTGTGCCCCTCTCTTATCTTATCGCGGCTTCTACGCCTATTTGTCTTTACGATTTATGCATAAACAAATAAATACGAATCTCTTAAAAATACCAGGAGGTACCTCCGCTGGCATCCATCGCCCAGTTTCTCCAGAGATCTTGTGCGGAACAGTTTGAAGAAACGCTTCAACCAGAGTTTTAATAGTTTACAAAAAGTGCGACAATATGGTGCATAATAGACGTTTTGAGGACGAAAGTGAGTAAAGGGAGGTCCTGGAAATGTGTTTGATTTATAGTGAAATATAAGAAAGTAAAGAAAGTAAAGGAGGTCCGGGAAATGTAATAAACTGAAAGTGAAATATGAGAAAGTAAAATTGCAGATATACATACATGGATCTTTATATAGATTCTTAGCTAAAGAGGTTCTTATTTCAACCCTCTTGTAAGATTTCTGAAATTACATAAAATAAGAAAAAAAATAAATAAATTAAAAAGTAAAAAGTTTCAAAAATAACACTCAATCTTCACAGAACAGTAAATATCCTTTTTTACGAATCCTACTACCATCCCCTAACAAGGAGTCTTATCTATATAGTTCAAGTTAATACTCATCGTACTTCTTATAAAGTCTTATACAACCTACGTAGTTCATAAATCAACAACAATTTCGCCATTATTTATGGGGCACTAAAGATCCGAGATATGATTTTTGCCAACTCATGTAATCTCATTCACAGGTTCTGGATTAGGCATACGACATGTGCAAGTCCTTCTACTCTTCCTTGGACTCACCGCAGCCTTCGCTATGCGTGTGAATCTTTCCGTGGCAGTGGTGGCCATGGCGGATTTTCCAGTAAGCAGTAATCCCAGATATATATCCACGAATTATAATCTCAACTCTCTGTGTTGCGTTTCTTAGGAATACAAGTGGTCGGAGCAGACGAAATCCTTGGTGCTGAGCAGCTTCTTTTGGGGCTATGTGCTCACCCAGATTCCAGCTGGACTCTTGGCGCGTCGTTTCGGTGGCAAGGTCACCATCCTGTCGGGAATGTCCATCTGCTCGGTGCTGGCACTGCTATCTCCACTGTGCGTCAGGTTGGGGGGCTGGAAACTGATCTGTGCTCTGCGTCTGCTTCAGGGTCTGTGCCAGGGCGTCCTCTTCCCCTCGTGCCACACCGTGCTATCGGCTTGGGTGCCCGCGAAGGAGCGAGCCTCGATGGGCAACTTTACGTATGCGGGGAATCAGTTCGGCACTATCGTCATGTTGGCCACCAGTGGATTCCTTGTGGACTTTGGTGGCTGGTCGGGCATCTTCTATGCCTCCGGAGTGGCAGGCTGCATCTGGTCCTTGGCCTTCTATATCTGGGGATCTAGTTCGCCCGCCGACTCGAAGAGGATAACGACTGAGGAGAGGGAACTCATTACCATGGGTCAAACGGGAACGCAGGTCGTGGTCGATAAGGACGAACCCAACTATCAGCCGGCCACGCCCTGGCTGAGCTTCATCACATCTCCGGCCGTGTTGGCCCTGATCATTGCCCAATCCTCGTATGCCTATGGCTTCTGGACGCTGCTTACACAGATTCCCAGCTACATGAAGAACATCCTGGACAAGGATATCAAGGCGAATGCTCTGCTCTCCGCTCTGCCCTACACAGCCATGATGACTCTGAGCTTCTTCTTCGCCTGGCTGACCAAGTACTTGCAGACCAAGGACGTCATCTCGTTGTCCTTCAACCGCAAACTCTTCAACACAATTGGCGCCTGGGGTCCCATGGGACTGCTGATTGCCCTGGGCTATGTGCCCGCGGACAACGATACTCTGGCCGTGCTGCTCCTCATTCTGACCGTGGGCACCAGTTCCGCTTGCCACGTGGGTTTCCTCATCAATCACATCGACCTGTCGCCCAATTATGCCGGCATCCTGATGGGCATCTGCAACTGCATTGCCAACATCATGAGCCTGGCTGCGCCTCTCCTTGTGGGCGTGGTGGTCACAGATGAGCACGACGTCAACCAGTGGCGTGTGGTGTTCTTTGTGGCGGCCGCTGTCTACTTTGTGGGCAACGGCGCCTTCCTCATGTTTGGCAAGACGAAGGTGCAACCCTGGAACGATCCTAGCAAACTGCGCAGGAATTCGGGTCCTCAAGCGGAGGCACAAAAGAAATAAATCCTTGTTTAGTTTAGAATTTATCGACATTAGTTAGCTTAAAAAAAGTAAATGTTTAAGGAAATATTTTTAATAAATAAGTTTTAAATAAAATATCACCTTTGAAATAACAATTTTTAACTAAAAATATTTTTTCTGCAAGGAAAAAAATGCATTGAATCTTCTGTGTTTTATGAAACAATAAAAATTTTTAAAATTAAAAATAAATAAAAAAAATATATTTAAATATTTTTATAGGTATATAAATATACAGCTATAAAAATATTATCTATATTTAAACCTACTCATTTTAGAGCTTAGAAAGCTTTTCTATATTCCCATAAAACCTCCCACCTGGCGGCAATTTCTGGAACTACAATTTGTTAAGCTCGTAACGAAAAACACAACATATTTTTGTGCTGTCGTTATTCGACAAAATTGATCAATAACATATTCTTTTTTTATCCTATAAATATTTTTTATTTTTTAAACATTTAATAGTTGCCATGAATCTACAAAAAATCATAGAGTTGTAAACGAAATATCGCTTTCTGTGTATAATTCCAGTAATATGTAATAAACAAGGATTTCTAATGGATATTTAAAAGAAATAATTTGGTTAAATTGATTTCAATTTGAAAAACCTCTTTAAAATAAAACGGATTAAAATTAATGGATAGACTCACGAAAGTAGGCTACATATTAATGGAGTTCTCATTAGAGAATATCATGATTCGCTAATGAATACAATTAGATTGCGGGTATAATTCAATAAAAACTCACGTTTTGTGAATGAATTTTATAAAACAACAAGTAATATATGCATGAAGGTAACGGTATTTATTTATTTTTCGCTTATGCATAGTAGGACTCTAACCTAACACATAATCTATTTGAGTAGGTTAGGAGTTTCGTAATCACATCAGCTGCGAGATAATCCCATAGCCAAGACAGCTCTCTTCAAATTTAGTATAGTTAATCTTTATGGCCCCTCCTTACATATAATAATTTCAAATTAATGGGTATCAGAGTGGACTATAATAGTTTGTGTCAAGTGCACAAAGACTCTAAGCTCTTAAGTGGGGTAAGTGCGATGTACATTTGTTCTGCACGCGGCTTTTGGGTGAAATTTTTGCAAAGATCCCCCCTCTTAGCACGCCTTTGTTGGAGAAATGTTTGTGCTCAACTTATTTTTTATGGATTCGAACTTGCCCGCATTTAGCGGCACATGTGATGTGTCGGTAATCGGTCGGACGGAAGGACGGACGGACGGACGGACGGACGGACGGACGGACGGACGGACGGATGGGCGGACCGTCGTGGGATCGTGTGAGGCGAACCTGTTGATAAGCGGAATTTGAATACTTGCACGCGATATAGACCTACACATACATAGAGACATCGAGTCGCTTTTGTGATTACGAAATTGAAACGATTGTGGAGCAACTCTATTTAAAAATTAATTTAAAAAAATTAACATTTCAAATGAAATCGTGCTTCAGAGTTGAGCTCGTAGAACTGGTCAACCCATCATCGAGATGGCCTGTATCGTCTGTGAGTTTATTTTAAGAATACTTTTATTTCGGAAAGTTTCCTAAAGAAGTGCAACAAATCACTGCTCGAGCGAAGCAACTGTACACTTCTGTTGACTTGCAGCTGCCCCAAAAAGTTCTCAAGTTTTTCGTTAAGTTCTTAAGTGTAAATTATGTTGAAGACGAGAAAGCGTGACCCGATCTCAGGATTTCCAAGAATTTCACAACGAAATTGTGAATTACATTTTGTTGTTATTTTTCTTATTTAACTTTTTGGCAATTTCCATTGGTCAGACACGTGCACTGAAGATGTGGTTCTTAACAGAGAATACAAAAAAATCATGTGAAACAGATAGGGAGCGGGGTATTCGCCTTTGTCAAGGCACCCAAAAAATAAATAAAATAAAAAACCACGGCTGAAGATAATGAAAATCATTAAAAATGAATTTTAAAGCAGTTATTTATATGATTTCCAGTCAGGCGAGTAGCTACAGTGGGCAAAAGGGGCAAAAGAAGTGGGGTGTTGGGCAGCGAACAGAGAGAGAGGAAAAGAGATGTTATCAACTCCACTGTGCAAATAATAAGGCACTTGTCATACTATCAGTTGACGCCGCTGCCGACTCCGCTGCCGACGCCGCTGCCAACGCCACTCGCCTAGTTCACATTTTGTATACATATAACACAAAAGAATGGAGAGAATGCGAGAGAGAGAGAGACAGAGAGTGATGGAGTGGAAGCGAGAGAGGAGCAAGGGAGAAGGGGGGAAGGCGATAGAATGGGCAAAAATAGAACGATGTATGAATTTGAAGTAGTTAATTATATCACTGCCAACTCGGCATGAATCAAGGTTTTATTATGGTTGTGAAATTGTTATCTGTTCTGGAGGAGCGCCCCTTGTACTCAGCCTCTCTCTTTATGTCTCTCTCTCCCCCTCTTGCGCACCTTCGGCGTATTGGGCTTATTTCAGTTCCAGGCTTCATAAGTATTTACGTCATTCCAGGGGCGCTGTATGCGCTCCATACGAAAATCGAATTGAATTTTTTGCAAATCATTTTGCCATGCGAGCAAAAGTCATATAATTAAACACATAACACAACACGAACGAACAACAGCAACAACAACAACATCAACAGCTCTCGTGTGGAGCAAATCAAGTTTATGGAAGCAAGAGCGTGTGAGGGGCGCAGCGCGCTGCCATTGCCACCAACAGCAACCACATAAAACGACAGCAGCAGAGTCAACGTTAACGTCAACGTCAGCGCCAACGTGAGCGTCGTCGGCCGAGCACCGATCGTGTTGAACATTTGCTCATCACGTGAAACTCGTCGGCTGCGTGCCGAGCCGAACGTGTGAGAAACGTGATCAAAGCTCAGTCGCGGAGAGTGCGCGTAGAAAGAGCAACACACAGACTGTGTGAGAGTGCGAGCGTACACATATATGTATGTGTGCTGTATGAATGAGAGCGAGAGCAGAGTGGGTGCGCCCAACTCACACTCGCATGTATGTATGTGCGTGAAATGTAAATACGTACTTTCGAACGTATGTATGTATGTATGCATGTTTATCGACATACATATGGTATCTATGTGAGATTGGCTGTGCATAAAAATGGCAAGAAATTAACACAATGCGGCGCCAAAGTCAACTCTCTCTCTCTCTCACACTTGTTGTTGTTGTTCTTTGCGGTTGCCGGCAAAGGCGCTCGCTCACTTGCTCCTGCGACGCTCTTCAGCCGCTGCACTCTCTCTCTCACACACACACACACACATACAAGTTCCGCCAGTGACGCTGCTCTCTTTGCCTCTCCCTCTCTTGTCGTGGCTAAGGTTATCGCAAATTATTTTGTACATTCAATGCTGTTTTCTTTGTTTTTGTTTTTATTTTTTTATTTTTGTTGCTGTTGTTTTTCAATTTATAACTGAACACAACTGTCCACATTATAAAATTCATTAGTTATAACTTTTTGATTCCGATAGACAGAGAATTATGCATTGCTAATAACTCTGAATTTCACAACAAACAGCAAACTCACAATTAATTGTTTGTTTTGTAAGCCACTTTCTGCCCCGTCATTCCGCTGACAACCTTTGCTCTCGTTTTATGGTTAATTAAATTAACCAAATCTTAATCGCCTCTAGTAAGAATAACTGCAAATAGACTATGTTTATAGAGCTCTGCAGTTCCTGGTGCCGTGTCGAGATCTTCACGATGATGCTGATGATGATGGTGATGATGGTGGTGATGGTGAGGATGGTGATGATGTCACAGTTGGTGGGAGTTGTATATCAAGTGCGTGGCAGTCGCAAAATTGATAAGATCTCTTACATATCGTATTATTCCCTGAATTACTCTCAGTGCTGTTAGGTATTTCCCGACTAAAAGCGACACGGGTATCAAATTTAGATAAGACTGCAGCAAAAGGGAGTTTGAGCAGTGACTAACTAGAATTAATACAAGTATTAAGTGGGTTCCTTAGCCAAGATCACGATATATGGTATATAGTAGCTTGTCCGGCCAAATCGCTTGTGGACAGCGAGAAATATACTCTACAAAAATAAACACTAAATTCAATTGTTGATAATCACTTGGAAAATATTAGCTGAATCTCAATAAAATATAGTCCATAGTACTTAAGTATATGGGCCGCTTTAAGAAATATGACTGCAAATATAAACCTATAAAGATTATTCTAGTTCAGTTCTCAAACTATCGTTAAGGTAAAAATAAAACTGGATAGTTTTTTTCTGAGAATATTTAGTATCTGGTTAATCAGCTGACAGAATGTATCATATAGTCAACTAACTCGTTCATTTCTTGGCTATATTCAACTGGCGAAAATTCACTGCACGAGCCGTAAAAATGAAAAGTTCTATTTTAAGAGACTACGTGCCGCGTGAGCAGCCCCATCACGCACGCCCACATACCCACAACACAACACTTGCCTACACCCCCCCCCCAACATCTCCCTCTCAGCGATGCTATCAAAGTGGTCGAAGGGGTAGCGGGAGGTGTTGGGCACCTCAAAACGGATGAGCAAATGGAAGAAAAATATATGTATAGAGAATATTGAATGAAGCATCCGATTCGGAATAGGAATCTTTATGGCATACACTGGGCACGGGTTTAAGGTGAGAGGGAGAATGGGAGGGTGGGAGTGGGTTGCAAGTGATGGTGTCCTTTGGCAATTAAAATGAATTCTCGCAATTGCGGAAAATCAAATGCGACTTTGACGAGCTGCCAGCATATCTATATCTATTATATAGTATATAGATCTAGAATATCATAGACCGGCACTGGGCGAGGGTCATCATAATGCCCACAACAGACCAGTCTGTATAGACTAGACTATGCCAAATCGAATACATAGTTGAATTGAGGTGACAATTCGATTAGGTGGGCAAGTGGGCGTGTCGGAGGTGCTAAGTGGAGGCCCGGGTCAACATACATATGTACCGTATATTCAAATCAAAGTTTAGTGGGCATAAAAAACTTTCCATGGATACCATTGTTGGCCATTAATTCGCATCAATTGAGCCAACAACAATTGAGTGCATACAATTCAATTAGCCAGTTGACAGCCATCATATATACATATAAATGTACTATATCTGACAGATCTGACAGATAGCAGTTGATTGGCAAATATATGCCTTTGAAATTTACATAAATATCGCATAAATACATACATTAGTCTAGGTAAATTGGCTGAAAAAAAGGTAGATATATCATTGATTTAATTCCTCAGTTAATATTGTCAGTAGTCATCTAACTGTCGCGACATGGTTGACAAAACCAGAGGTATCTCTAAGGTACACCCCCCCACCCCCATTTTAGATATAATGTCCACCCTACTGGGCATAATTATCACCTGGGGGTATGTATGTATATGACAGATATATGATGGATATGTGGAAAAACACCGCACATTATAGATGAACCACAGCAACTGAACTCAATTCGCAGAATTGTATCTGTATCTTTTATCTGTTGGTTACACGCGTCGTATACTTGATATTGCCCAAATTGACGGGGGTTTATGGTTGCAGTTAACAATTGTTGGCTGTAATATTCCACTTGGTGACTGCAACTCTACATATACATCAATATATATATATATGTATGTATATCTAAAGATATAGTGCTTTATCTGTATCTGAAATTGCAACTGCAATTGCAGCTATCGCAAATGTATCTTGAACTATTCTTGGCCATAAGTTGAAAATTTTGTTAACGTTTCCAGGCAGCATTTGAAAGTGTCCTGCATTCCCCTCTCCTTTTCCCCCCTCCACGATACTTCCCCTTTTGTGCCGCTCCCACATCCGTTTGCTTGACGTCAACCAAAAACAAAACAAATATATACCTAAATGTATATATGTATGTATATAAATCTGTTTGCCATTTGTCAAATGTCACGCCTCGCAGTTATAATTTTGATAAGCTTCGTCTGATAGTGTAGAGCCGACAGATTTATAATGAATCAAAACCACTTTTGATCCAATACGACAATTTCGCCACTATATATAGTAATTGGTGTGTGTGCGGTGGGCGTGACACATCCCCGATAAGATCTCAATGATTAGATTGATTGTCCGGCAATCCCATGTCACCTATAGACCCATTAGGGATCTCTCTCGATCCTCATACCTATGATAGCTTCAAATGCCTCACTCAATATACAAGTCACAAATACTTCAATCTATGATCGGGAAGACATCTATTATATATAGAGATGTGGATATATGATATCTCAATCAGAAGTTGTCCCTTTTTCTTTGACAGTTAATACGTTACAGGTAAGATTAGCGATTTGTGGGCTGGTCATCAATCTGAAAGAAACCTTCGAATTGGAACAATGGGCTATATTTAACTGATACCACTGATAAACCCATCGAATCAATGAAAACAATTCAAATCGAACGTGCCCAAAAAAAAAAACGTGTGGCATGTGAAACGGGGCCTTATCACCGATCTACCAATACTACTATACTATATCTGATATATATGTTATACATATGTATGTGTATATATAGTATGCTGACAATAAGAAAGTGATGGGGAGAGGAGTGGAGGGGGGGGAGGTGGCTTGTCACATTCCTCTGTGTCGGTTTATTTTTCTGAAAATCAAAGTCTTCTTATTGATAAGCATACATAATTTGTATAAACATTTGTTTTCGTTTACAAACAAAAATATATATATGTACATATGCACATATAATTGATAAGTCATAAGTTCCGTCTTGTTAGAGCTTTTAATTAATTAAACTTTGCTCAAATTCTCTCCCTCTTTCTCTCTCTCTCTCTCTCTCTCTGTCTCTGTCTCTCTCTCTCGATTACAGCAGTCGCTTCTCGATGCAATCGATGTCTGTGGAAAATGGCAGAGCTTTCAATCAGGGCCAACAGCCTGACAATAATATTATACATATGTATTTTGAGTTATGGATTGTATAAGCATATAGCATATAGTATAATAATATTCCCGATAATGTCTCTGATTGTTTGCCGATTGCAACGACAGCTGCTGTCGAAGCCCGAGTTATGTCACCAGTAAAAACTACTCTGCAGATACAGTTGCCAAGTGAGCGAGTGAGATGAGAAATAATTATACAGTTTAGTTTAGTTTAGTTTATAGCAGACTGATTATCACCCTATCAGTGATGATGCTGTGACCTCGACAGAGACTTGCGCTTATCAGCAGACAGTGAGGAGCAGTCAAGTTGAAGTGAAAAGTAGTCTAAACTCAATCAAGAGAAAATAGTAATTAACTCACAGATATTTTCAATTGACGGAGGACAACGCTAAACTGCCTAGAGGGATGTGACTAATTTTGCTCGTTGTTGTTTTTTTTATTATAATTTACAATCTATAATGCTTACTGGCTGAATTTGCACAAATACATGCACACACAGTACACTACACAAAGTATATGCTTCGGAGAGTGTGTGTGCGTGTGTGTGTATAAAGAAAAATGCAAGGAGCGCAGCAGAGCGCACGCAGCAGCAGCGCGGGAGAGAGCGACAGCAGCGGCAGCAGCGCTGATAACTCGTTGTGAGCATTGCTGCTGGTGTTGGTGTTGTTTACATATTGGCCGGCAAATTAGAGAGCCACTACCACAGTAGAGAACAACCAAACTAACACATGCATGCATGCATACAGTATCTCTTTGTGCGTGTATGAGTTGGCAGCGTGTTCGGGTTTTACTGATAGCAAGCAAGCAAATGAAAAAGGAATTCACGCGATACACATGTGTGTGCAGCAACAACAAAGAGCAGCGACAGCACGAAGAGCGGCGGCGAGGCGACGACGCAAACGAAGTAGTATCGACGACACGAAGTCAGCCAGGCAGCGAACTGAGAGAGCCGCTGTCGCTGCTCGCTGTCCGCTGCCCGCTGCGCTGCTCTGACTGTGCGCGATCATATTTATAGAGGGTTTGCCAGCATTTCAAGCAGTCGCAGTCGCTCGCTAGAATATACCAAAAGCCAAAATACCGCGTACCAACTGTGAGACAGTCAGTCGCAGTCCAACAAGTCAGACAGACAGTTCGTCATTCACTTAGTCAGTTCAGTATATATACTATATACACGATTTTATGTATATATATATTTATTTGTAGAGAACGCGTGCTCCGTTTTTTTTATATCCGCGTGAAAAATATATCGTAAGCGATTCACAACTGTAGCTGTATCTGTATCTGTAATTTATGCGACATTCAAATCGCCAACTCAAAACGCTCAGCTAAATAAAATAAAAGATACAAAAATAACTAGAAGAAGAAGTCAACGCGAGTTTCAGACCAAGTCTGGCGCCCTCTCCCACAGTTCCAAAACGTCGCCGTCGTCGTCGTCATCGTCATCGTCGCTGTCGTCGCAGTTGTTGTTGTTGTTGTTGCTGTTGTTGTTGCCGCGCACATGTGCTCCAGCTTAATGTCGGAACACGTTGTGTGAGAAATTATAACAGGAAAGTTCCAGTGACAAGTCAACTCCACAAAGAGAGACAACAAATAGAGAGAGAGAGAGATAGAAGTTCTCTAGTGAAGCCATCAATTTACCCGCAGCGCACACATGACAACCACTTTGAATATGGTCAAAACGGGCAAATATGCCAATGGTAAGTAACCCAGTTGGAAATTATCAGACACGACGTCCCATACCCCCTGTCCGTCTGTCCGTCCATCTGTTCGTCTATGTGTATAACCGTATATTCTTAGACTTTAGCACGTGTCTTTTGTGTGTTTATGTAAGAAAAACGCGATCAAGTTGAATTGATGTTGTTGTTGTTGTTCTTGTTGCCGGAAACAAGTCGAACACACCCTGTTATATAGTCCCCTGGTAACCCCCGTCAAATTTTTAAAGGGGGGGAAAACAGCTGAAAAGTCAAGAATTGTGTCTATTTATGGCGGGAGGGGGACTTACTTAGTATATATATGTACATATATGTATATATGTATGTACATCTGTATATAAACCAAATGTGGCAAGCGTTAATTGCATATGAAGTTAGCCAAGTTCTCGATATGGCTAAAACAACCAACACAGATACTACTTATTGCTACAGATATAGTCATATATACATACAGACGAACATATTTCATAGGTATGTACATATCTCGCAACTCTCAACACAAAAAAAAAATAAAATAAAATGAAATAAAGAGAAAAAACAACAAATAGAAAATTCAGAAAAAATAAAATTTCGTCGGCTGACAAATAAATTTTTAGCACGCTCAACGTAGATGATAAAAATAAACAAAATAGAAAAAGAAATAACTTGGGGAATTGCTTGAGACACAGAAAGATATGGCGCGAGAGAGGGTGGGAGGGCGAATGGGGGGAGGTTGGGCAGAAATTATAACACGACCTATTCGTTATAATATTATTTAAGTTTCGAATTTTCATCAAACTGTGGAATGATCTCAACGGATATTCAAATGAATGCAATTAACTTGGCCTATACAACAAATGACGCAGCGCTAAAAGTTATCTCTAAAAAGAGAGAAAGAGAGAGGAATGTAGAGAAAAGTGAGTGGGAGAGAGAGAGAGGGGGAGTATCACATCGAGATAAGCAGAATTCCAAATAACAAATATTAATCAACAATTACAAAAGGGGGCAAAGGGGTCAAGAGAAGAAAACAGAGAGACAGACAGTGACAGAGAGAGAGAGATGGTGAGAGAGAGAGAGGGGGGAGACATTGGTAGTATGATGGAGTACAGGGGCTTACCCACTTGTAAGTCCTCAATTTTTATGATGGACTATGTGCCGCCGACACGTAGTCCACAAGTGCTACCCTCGGTCCGCATCAGCGGTGGGTTGCCTGATCCGATGACTCGACGCTCCTCGACGTTGTCCCTGCAGCGTTGCTGTAATGGGGGTTATCTAATCGGAGAGAGACTGACATACTCTGGAAATACGGCACAAGTGCCTCTTGCCGATGTGCCATTAAAATATATGTACATATCTATATATATATAGGTATATATCTTGTGTGTTATCGCTTTGTTATCGTAACTCTTGTTATCGGTTATCAGCACATTTGGGACCAGGCCGTTAGGCATACCAATGTCCTTCCCAACTGAAACCCAATTAAAGAGCGACCCTGACAAATGCTCTACATAAACACAACAATTCAGTATATATACTATATAGTAACTGTATAGGTACAGTTTGGGCTGTTTGGCCATCAATCAAAAAAACATCGCTTGGGTAAAAAAATGAATATTTATGGCTTGATTGTTATTTTTGTTGGAAATTTTAGCGCATTTAAGCTACATACATACATATGTATATGTATTTCCATTCTCAGAATAAAACAAGAGGAAATAAGAACATGATGAAGAGTGTGGTGGGGATCAAGAAGAGTGCTGGGCTACAAAATAAATTGAAAAACGTGTCAAGTTAAAAGAGTTGCTCAATGAAAAAAGAAAAAAAAAACCGAATTGAATCAGTTTCAATAAAGCGAGATGGCAGAAAGTGAAAGAGACGGCATGAGCACGTTTCCAGCAAGATCTCCAAAGTTCAAATATTCCTCAGTTAACGTCATCAGCCACCAAAAAAAATCGAATAAAAAAATATGCTTAATTATTCTTAACCATTCAACATAATTCGCGTAATTTAATAAATTATTTATAATTATGCAGAGTTTAACAAGCGAGACAAAGATAGATATACATACATACATATGCATATAGAAAGAGAGGGCGCGAGTTCAATAGACCCGCAGCGGCACCTTGTAAGGCCGCGTTGCAAGGTTGTGGCGTTGTGCAACAAACAAACTAAACTGTTCGATTTGCCAATGCAGCAAGTTTCTTTTTCTCTTTTGATTATTTTTGTTGCTTTTTTGCAATTTTTAATTAAAACTGCCAGCTGAACTAAGTATAGCTAAGCTCCATTTATGGAGCAGGCAGCAGATCTAAAAATAAAGATCGCAATTCCGCAGATCGTCGCTGCAATGAGCAGAGAATTCGATTTCCATTTCCAACCAACAGCTGTAAACTCGGCTTGACTTCGTTTGCTACCTACCTCACTCCCTCTCCCCTTACACACTACAACGACAGCGCTCTCTCTCTCTCTCTTTCTCTCTGTCTCTCTGTCTCTCTGTCTCTGTTTAACATGCTGACTGTGCCAATAAACTGGCACATGCACATGGCCACAGCGCTGAGCGAGTCAGAGAGAGAGAAGGAGAGATCGTCACGTGCGGCTTGGGCTCGTTTAGTCTGCCGACTGCCACGCCAGGTAGCGAAATAACCCGAGTGAGTCTAAAAGTGGGAGAGTACACGAGTGCACGAGTGCTGATGAGGTCGTGTGTTCTGCTTAATGCTGATTCGCTCTGTCGCTTGGGGTACAGCACCGTCACCGACACCGTCATCGTCATCGTCGTCGTCGTCTGCTGAGATTGCAATGCACAAATTCAGGCCCAAGTGGGCGTTGTATGTGTGTATGCGTGTGTAACACACACACACACACACACACTATGCGTAAGTGTGTATGCGTTTGGTAGCATAGCAAGATTTTGACACACTGTGTGTTTATAAATAAACGCGCCCCACATAAGCCAGGGCAGGGGAAAGAGAGTGCGAGAGTGTGTGTGTTTGTGACTAAAAGAGAAGTGGCGAGCGTGAGTCAACGAGGAGAGAGTAGAGCGTGATAAGAGAGGCATAAGCAGCGCAAAAGAGAGTGCCTTGTAATGAGAGCGCATGCAGTATGTAAAAAATTCCAGCGAAAAATTTAAAAAAAAAAACGTTTTTCAAACTAAAAACTGTCTAAGAAAATACCAGAAAGAGTGAGATAAATATAGAAACAGACAGATATAACTATAGATAATCTCAACTAACATCTGCTGGTTGCACCTCTGATTACAGATAAAATCTTTGGCGTGCGGCATGTGCAATGCATCCTGTGCTTCTTCTGCCTCGCGCTGGCGTACGCGTGGCGCGTCAATCTGAGCGTGGCGCTGGTGGCGATGCAGCCACCGGAGACCGCCATCAAATTGAATTCCAGCAGCAATGACAGTTTCACCAATAGCTCCAGCAGCCAGGAGGAGTTCGACGATGATGCTGAGAATGAGTTTCATCCACTGGAAGTCGATGTAAGTGGCAGCCGGTCATCCCCTCCAGCTTCAACATTCTAACCTCAATTTCACCTTTGCAGTATTACAACTTCACGTCATCGCAGGGCGGCATTTTGCAGGCGAGCTTCTTCTTTGGCTATGTGGTCACCCAGGTGCCCGGTGGATATATCGCTCAGCGATATGGAGCCAAGACGCTGTTGATGGCGGGTCTGGCCGCCTGCGCCATCCTCACCATACTGTCGCCGCTGTCCTTGAAGGTGGGCGGGTGGATGGCGTTGTGTGCGTTGCGCTTCCTGCAGGGTCTGACCCAGGGTGCAGTGCATCCGGCAACGCACTCGCTGCTCTCCAAGTGGGCGCCGGCCAGCGAACGAGGTTTGCTGGGCACCATCTGCTACTCGGGATCACAGTTCGGCACGATCATGACCCTGGCCAGCAGTGGCTACATTGCGAGCACACCCATGGGCTGGCCCGGCATCTTCTACGTTGGCGGCGCCTGTGGCTTCATCTGGATTGCCTGCTGGTGGTACTATGCGGCCAGCACTCCCGACAAGCATCGCAGCATTTCGCCCGAGGAGTTGAAGTTCATCGAGGAGAACCGCACGGTGGGCAAGATGCAGGACAACCACAAACTGGCACCGACTCCATGGGCCTCCATATTCACCTCAAAGCCATTCCTGTCCCTCATCGTGGTGCACTGCACCCACATGTGGGGCTTCTGGACGCTGCTCACCCAACTGCCCAGATACATGAAGGAGGTCTACGACATGGACATCCAGTCGAGTGCCCTACTCACCTCCCTGCCCTACGTTGTGATGATGGTGCTGAGCTTTTTCTTCGTGTATCTCTCCAAGAAGCTGCAGAACAACAAATCCCTGTCGGTGTCCTTCAATCGCAAGCTCTTCAACACCATTGGCCACTGGGTGCCCATGTGCTCGCTGATTGCGCTCGGCTATGTGCCCAAGGATGATCCCAATCTGGCCGTAGGTCTGCTCACGATCACAGCGGGCATCAGTGCCGCCACCTATCTGGGATTCCAGGTCAACCACATCGATCTCTCGCCCAACTATGCGGGCACGTTGATGGGCATCACGAATGGAGCCGCAAACATCATGAGCGGACTGGCCCCCATGGCTGTAGGACACATTGTGACCGATTCGGTAAGTCCCAAAGATGAGGTTCATCCCATTGAAAGGGGAACTCATTGAATTTCTCTCTCCTCCGTGCAGAAAAATGTTTCCCAATGGCGGATAGTGTTCTTCTTGGCCGCCGCTGGATACTTTGTGGGCAACCTGCTGTTCGTGGTCTTTGGACGCACTGAGACACAGTCGTGGGATTCTCCCGATCTGGATGTGGATAGCCTGGAGGCGGGCGTGCCATTGAATGGCAAACCGCAGCAGGATACGACGGATAAGCATACGCACTAGGATCGGTTCCTTGATCAAAGCTTGAGTTGAGCTCTCCGCCCTGACTAAAGACATGATATTTTGTCATAGTTGTTGTTGCTTAGGTTATGTTAAGTAATAGGTTAAGTAATAGTAATTAATTCAAGAACAACTAAAAAACATAGCAAAACAAAACAAAAGCTGAAATTGCCATAATATCGATCGCGAGCTTCCATTAGCGACATAAAACTAAGCAAAAACAAAAACAAAAAACTAAAAAATGAGGAATTCGGAAAATTATGTATAGTTATAGTTCAAGCATAATTTATTATTTACAGTATTTTTCCATAAATGTACATAAAACAACGAAAATCAACAACAAAATATATGTATATTAAACACTTGAGCATAAATAATTGTTACGTGCTGCTCTCGTAATTGTTATGTTTTAAATTAGGATCAAGTTCAACTATAAATTGTAACTATTTAGGTTATAGGCGAAACTAGTTAAATTAGTAATAAACAAAAATACCAACTTGTGATGTATGAAAAGCTAAATAATATTAACATATATTGAAAAAAAAAATACACAAATCAAAACAATAATTAAAACAAAAGACACAAAATGAAGACAAATGAAGTCCAAGCAAATGAAACTCAAACATATTGTCGTTTTTAATTCAAATCGCCGCCATTTTGCAATATCGATTGAAAGTATCGCCTGCACAGAAACTATCGATGTGCAAACACACTATTGAGTCACGACACGACACGTCGAACAGCTGTGTTTGCTGTCCAAACGCGAACAAAGCAATAACAAAGCAAACGATAACGCAACGTAAGCAGCAAACGTTGACGTTGACGCTGACGTTGCCGTCGCACTCGCACTCGCTCCCACGCATATGCGCTGCGCATTATTTGCGGCCGCTGCTGATTATTATTTTCTTTAGTTTTGTTATTTATTATTTGTGTTCAGTTGAAGGCGATGACTTAGACGTCGGCGCAACGCCGAGCAGAGCAGAACAACATCAACAGCGCTGCGCAACCACGACGCACTTCTCCAACACAACAATATGGCAATCGGTTGCTGCGGCGACTGCTGCAGCCGCGCAGGCTACGACAGCATAGGCAACACAGGTGAGTGACTATAGCCGTTAGTCCACCACCACCGCTGTCTTAAAGGTCTCGGTGTCTCTGTGATAGGTCCTCGATTTGGAGTACGTCATCTGCAGTGCATACTGGTCTTCTTTGGCCTGGCGGTGGCATATGCGATGCGGGTGAATCTATCGGTGGCCATCGTGGCGATGACGGATCGCAATGCCACGAATCCCACATTCGCCGAGTTCGACTGGGATGAGCGCACCAAGTCGTATCTGCTGAGCAGCTTCTTCTGGGGCTATGTGGTCACCCAGGTGCCGGGTGGGTATCTGTCTGCCATCGTGGGCGCCAAGTATATGCTCTTCGTCGGTCTGGTTGTCTGCTCGGTGCTGGCACTGCTGACGCCTTTTGTGGCACTGACGGGTGGCTGGAAGATGCTGGTGCTGCTGCGTGCTGTGCAGGGTCTTTGCCAGGGCGTCATCTTCCCCTCCACGCATACATTCCTCTCGAAGTGGGCGCCGGCCGAGGAGCGGGGTCGTCTCGTCGGTTACTGCTATTCGGGTTCACAGTTCGGCACGGTCGTTATGCTGTCGGTCAGCGGTTATATAGCCTCCTCCTCGCTGGGCTGGCCCAGCATCTTCTATATTTCGGGCGTGGCGGGAATGCTGTGGGCCCTCATCTGGTTCTTCCTCTGTGCCAGCACCCCAGCTGAGCATCCCACGATCACTCCCAATGAGAGGCGGTATATCGAGACCTCGGGTCAACTGCGCCGACCCTCGGATGCGGGTCGCGAACAGTTTCCACCTCGACCGAACCTACGCACACCCTGGTTGAGGATCTTGACCTCGCTGCCGTTCCTATCGCTGCTGTTGGCCCACTGTGCCAACAACTGGGGCTTCTGGACGCTGCTGACTCAGATTCCCACATTCCTCAAGAACGTGCTCGGCATGGACATCAAGCACAATGGACCGCTGTCGGCATTGCCCTACTTCGCCATGATTATACTGACCTGCTGCTTCATCTGGCTGTCGGATCTGCTGAAGCGTCGTGGCAGCACCATGTCCTTGAACTTCTCGCGCAAATTCTTCAACTCCCTGGGTTTGTGGTTGCCCATGCTGGCGCTGATTGGACTTGGGTTCATCACGAAGGCGGATGATGAGGGTGAGTCCAGTGCTAAGCTGGTGGTAGGTCTGCTTACAATAGCGGTGGCCACCAATGCGGCCAGCTATCTGGGCTTCCATGTCAACCACATGGATCTGTCGCCCAATTTCGCCGGCACCCTAATGGGGATTACGAACTGTGCGGCCAATGTGATGAGCATCTTGGCGCCAC
Organism: Drosophila quadrilineata; assembly: GCA_018150725.1. NCBI lineage: Eukaryota > Metazoa > Arthropoda > Insecta > Diptera > Drosophilidae > Drosophila > Drosophila quadrilineata. The sequence continues at coordinate 6,879,938 of JAECWN010000407.1, forward strand.
TCATAGTGGGTCTCATTGTGACGGATGAGGTGAGTTGGCGAGGACTTTGAGGTTAGGGATTTGTAACTAAACTCGATATAATTTGGTGTAATCCCTTGCAGACGAATCCCGGACAGTGGCGCATTGTCTTCTACTTCACGGCCTTTGTCTACTTCATTGGCAACCTGGTCTTCATCGTCTTTGGCCGCACCAATGTGCAGTCCTGGAATAGTCCTGTTCCTGCCGTTCAGGTACGTTCCGGCACGCCCACTGCGGAAGAGGAGGCGGAACGTGCGCCGCTTATTGATTCCTAAATCAATTTTTCGAACTCGAATTTTCGAAGTAAGAGTGAGTGAGTGAGTGATAGAGACGTCTACAACTGAAACTGATGTACCTAAATTACGGTATTAATTGTCGGAATTGATTGTCGCTAAGTGAAAGAATATATATATATATAGTATATATATAACCATATTCCATAGGCTTAAGATGGTTATATATGTGTAATATTATATTTACGATTACACTTATTTTATTTAGTAATATTAAAATGCTTTTTATGTGCTGAAAACGGAAACTAATTAATTATGTCTTTTGTCAAACTTTATCTATATTGTTCATGCTTTATCTGTCGACATGCGAAATTGGTTCAGATAACTTCTGGTATCGCTAGGTATACCCACGGAAAATATAGTTAACAGTTGATGAACAATATTTGAAGGTTCTAAAAAAAAAATGGGAAAACAAAAATATTTCTAGGACGACCTCGAAGTCCTTTGGTAGGATAACAATTCTGTATATCTTGCACCGAATGAAATTTGAAACTTGGAGATATATCTCGGTAATATTTTTAAAAATATTAAAGAATCCATCGCTTTTCAAAGAAAATCCACATTCGATTATTGTTTGATTTTATATAGTATATATATATAGTAAAGTCTTAACTGTAGCAAACTCAACATTGAACCCTATGACCTATAGTTTATTTAAATTCTTTATAATGTTGTTAAATTTATAAATCTGATCAAATCAACATTGTTGCGGTCTCGTGGCTTCTCGTGGCTTGGGCCCCTATTTCTAGGATTATAGGGGAATCCATAATCAGTAATACTACTTGGGTTTCTATTTTGGATTTTATTTATTTAATTATGTTTGTTAGTTCTGTTTATATATGTATATTGTACAGATCTTAGGCTTATGATCGTATTTATTAAGTTAGGCCTAGACTACAAATTATCAACTAAATTTACTATAGATTTGCATTCTCGAAAGATGTTCGAAAGATTCGATTATATATAATCATATAATATATATTTTGTGTTTTATATACTTATAGTTTAGATTCGTATAGTTAAAGCTAAGTAATTACAAGCGGATACGGGCGGGGACAGGGTTACCTATAGATAGAGATTGATAGGGATGGATGGCTGCCCCATTCGTATCGCTGCCCTTTTCTCTATATACTATATACATGTGAGAGGGTTGGGGGCAGGGGGAAGGTGGAAGGATATTCTATGTCTCAGTGCAGCTTGTGGTTTGCGGGCAGATCCTCGGAGCGTATGCAGCGACCGCGATAGCAGATCTCTGTCTCGGAGGTGACCTTGGCAGATGTGGAGGTCGCATACACTACATGCTCCATCAGATCCTTGTGGAAGTTATCCTTATCCTTGGCCTGGTCAGGAGTCGCAGCTGTTGTTGCCGCTGCCACACCTGCTTCCGTGGTGCTCTCCACGGGCTTTGTCCGCTTGATGCTGGTGTAGGTCGCCTGTCGTCGTTTACCTACCGCTGCCAAGGCGGCGGTCACCGCCTCATCCTCGCTCTCATCGATGGCGAAGAGATCGTGCAACTGCTGGCGCACCTCCGAGAAGATGCTTGGCTGTGTGTCCAGATCATCAACGTCCGCAGCAGTATCCATGCGTCGAGTGGCGCTGTCCTCGCTCATGGCAAGGGTTGTGCTTAGGGTTGTCGTCTCGACTGCTCGTGCCGTGGTAACGTCCTCCTCTTGATACTCCTCTGGCGTGGTAGGCTGAGCTGTGGTTGTTGCCATTTCCGTGGTGGTGGCGGCATCTGTGGCTGGAGTCAATGGCGTTGTTGTAGTCTTCTCCGTCTGCTCCGACTTCTCGTTGGCGGCAGAGTAAAGGGAATTGTAGAGTTGCGGTCCAAGGTTCTGCGACTCGGCGGTTTCGAAGTTCTCCTGCTGCTGCTGCTGCTGCTGGTCTCCTTTGTTGGCCAGTCGTGTCTTCTTCTGCCACTTGCCACGACGGTTAAGGCGACTGAATGTACTGCTCGTGGGCGCCTCAGTTGCCAACTCCTCGGGCGCTTTGCCCATTACCTCCTCCAGCAGCTCGGCAAAGGACTTTTCGGGTCTGAGTAGTGAGGAAAAAGAGGTTAGCAGAGAAGTTAACTGGGAACTGAGGGAACTCTTACTTCAGGTTGGGTGCTTTGAGGGAGGGTGTGGTGCGCTGTCCAGCAGATGCAGATTCGGATCCACCTAGATTGGCAGCTACGTTGAACTCGTAGGTCTCTGGCTGATCCGTCGTAGGTCCCGCCGTCACAATCTCAGGTTCCGCCTCAAAGCTATGCGATTCGGTCTTGCTGCCGCCATACTTCGGATTCAGTGGCTTGAAGCTGTTGGAGTTGGCGTTGCCAGTCTCGGATGCAGGGGACCATTGTGACTCCTGACCCTCCAACTGGAAGGGTTGCTTATAGCGGCGACGTGGAGTTTGCTGTGGCAAGAAGAAGAGGGATTAGTTGTAATTCTTCCAAGGATTAATTTTAACTGACCTCCTTCTCCCTTTCCTGCTGTTGTTCCTGGTTGTAGCGACTTAGCTTGCGCAGCTGCTGGCGTTGGGTAACCGGTTCTACCTCCTGCTCGGGTGCGGCTGTGGAAGCGGGATGTCCAGGACGACGCTGGCGTTGGCGCACCTTGACCACGCGACGGGGTGGCAGACGAGAGCGTATCTTGAAAGTTGGACGAGGATTAGGGTTGGAAGAACAATAACAACTTGCCTCAACTTACAGATGGACGTTCCTCCGCTGGCGTCGTCGTGGTTATGGCAGCCTCAGTAGTGGTGGTTGTGCGTACCCTAGGATAGTTGCGGCGAATGAAGGGCGAGCGACGCGTTGTTGTCGTGGTGGTCAGTGGCTCCTCCGTTGTGGTGGTGGTGCGTTCCGTGGTAGTTGTGGTGGTGGTGGTTGCCGGAGTCGTCGTTGTGGGCAGTGTGGTGTACACTGGATTAACCTCGTTGCGTATGAATGCCTCTGTGGGATTGAGATCCTCCTGGTTGGGGAAGTAACCCGGACCGTAGTTGTCCTTAGAGAACTCGTTGTAGTGCTGGGCAATCTGCATCGGTTCCAGCAGTCCAGCTGGATATACGCTCTGGTCGACGGCACCGTCGATGTGGTTGTTGCTTGGGGTCACCGTGTAGATCTGCTGGGTTTCGGAGGCGGGTCCTTCAGTGTTGCCCACATCATAGGAGCTGGGAATGGCCGTGGGACTAGTGGGTCGGCGAGAGGAGGAGGACTTAAAGACGGGGTAGTTCTGCTTCAGTACATCACGCTGGTAGTCCAGATCCTGATCCTCGACAGGTTTGCCATTCTTCGTGATCTTCTTCTTGGTCTTGATCTTCAACGATTGACGCTCTTCATTGGTGGGCTGGTAACGAATGCGATTGGGATTACGAAGCAGGGTGTTGCGACCACTCGACGGACGACGAGTGGTGGTCACTGTCTCCTCCCCAGTACCAGCATCATTACCTCTGTTGTTATAGGGACGACGTATGCGATGCGTGGGCTGCTTGGAGCTGGTCTCCGACTCGGAGTAGGTCACGGATGAGCTGGTCACCACCTTGGAGCTGGCTGGCTTCCTGGTACGTAAGACTGGACGACGTGTAGGACGCGTCTCAGGCTCACTGCTCTGCGTGGTCGTCGCCACCTGCAGCTTGTGCTTCTCCTGCAGATTGTTAACCAGGCCGGGAATGTCAGGGGTGAGCGGAGGCAGTTCCGAAGGCACATGGTATGGATTCGGCTCGTACTCCAAGTTGCTGTCGATCACCTCGTTCTGGTTGTAGCTGGGACGATGGTTGAGCGGCGCATCCACGTTGTAACCCACATCGGAGGTGGTCACGGGCACTGTTCCGGGCGTGTAGATGGTGACCCTCTGCTTGGTCTTCTGCGTAGTGGGTTGTGGTGCATCAATGTCCACGGAAGTGGGCGTGTACTGCACCTGCTCAAAGGGTGGAATCGTTGTCTGGGGACGCTGACGGAAGGCATCCTGCTGGCGGAAGTATTGCTTCATGCGCTGCTCCTCCTCCTCCTGGGCAGGTGGACGGGTGGTCAGACGTGGCAGTGGCTCCTGCACCACCTGATCCTGCTGTTGCTGCTGCTGCTGCTGCTGGAGGGGATTGAACTGTGGGTAGAGCTGTCCATTGGAGCTGGGGAAGTCCACCTGTGGCTGAGAGCCGTAGGTGAAGAGCGTTTGTGGAGTTGCAGTTGTGGAGGTGGTGGAAGAGCTGGTGGTTGTAGTGGTGGAGCTGGAGGTCGAGCTTGTGGTGCCCTTGCTGCTCAGAGAGCTGAAGAAATCATCGCCTCCGATCTGATTAAGCGTGTCGAAGGGGTGCTGAGAAAGCTGTGTCTTGGCGGGAGCACGGTAGACGGCGGGTTGCTCCGAGTGCTGGACGTGCTGCGTGGGTCGCTTCTTCTTGTGGCGCTCCTGCTTAGGGGGCAGCTTGGGTGAGTTGACCTCCTGGATGCCATCCTGTACGTAGTAGTAGCTGAACTTGTTGCCTCGAGTCGGAGCCGTAATAGGTTGAGTTGAGGTCTCGAAGGGGTTACGGGTGCTGGGCGTGGGCGGACTGTATGGACGGGAACGCACCGCCTGTGGCTGCAGTTGCTCCGACTCCTTGGCGCGATTGATCACAATGGAGCCGACATGAGGTTCGGGCAGTAGGATCTTGTTGAAACCGTTGGGCGTGCGGTAACTGAGCGGAGCCACAAAGAAGGAGACGTCGTTGAGGTCGCGGGAGTGCGTCAGTTGGGATAGGTACGGAAGGTCGAACTTGACATATCCGTCGGGTATGGGCATGCCTGCGGGTCCCACAAAGATCTCCGGCGTCTGTTTCGTGGGCGAATCAATCACTGAGATGGTGCGGGCGGTGCGCAGGGCGGCAACCACATCCGACTGGCTGGGACGGGCATTGGGACGCAGCAGGAACATGGCCAGGGGTGGCTGATGAGCCTTCGGTTTGGGCTTGGCGGTGGTGAACTGCGGTTGACCGAAGCTCTGGAAGATGTGCTGAGGTTGGGAGGTGGTGGTCGTGATGGGGCGTTTCGTGGTGCCGGGACTGAAGAAGTCGGAACCTACGCTGGGATCGGACGTATAGAACTGGTTGATCTGGTACGGATTGACCGCGGGCAGGCCAGGGTTCACATTGAACTTGTTTACATCGAAGTTGTTGTTGGATGATCCCGACTGCGGACGCTGTTGGTTATAGAGGGTGTCATAGGGCACATAGAGTAGCTGCACCTCCTGCTGTGGACTGGCGGCGGATGCAGTGGCTCCGCTTGCCGCAGCCGTTGGAGCAGAGGCTGGTTTGCCCAGGCCAAAGACAGTTTCTGGTTCCGGATCCACGGGGAACACCTGTGGGGTAACACTCTGCAGCGATGCCTGCGTGGGCAGCGGTTTGCCATGTGACTTTACGGGCAGTGTGTCCTGGATGAAGTTCTGCTGATGCAGAGGTTTGCTCAGTGCCTGGGCGAAGGGTTTCTGGAAGTCGGCGAACTGCTGTGACTGTTGCTGCTGTCCGAACAGCGATGGAGGACTAAAGATCGAGGATGGTGCAGGCAAGCCTCCAGCACCAAAGGAATGCTGAATCTGATAGCCTGTCTGGAGAGTTGGAGGTGACTGTGCCGGTCCAGGCAGACCTGCCTCATTGTGGAAAGGCATCTCGAACTTGAAGAACGACTGTGAGGTGGGCTCCTGTCCAGCACTGGTCTTCAATGGCGGCGGCACCTGATGACGCAGTGGCAGTGCCTGGGGTCCTGCGCCATTGGGGAACCTTTGGAACTGAAAGGGGTAATCGAATTGTCCCACTGTGGGCTTGGTCAGTTCTCCGAACCGTGCGCTGGGCGGAAAGGATTGCGAGTAGGTCAGTACACGTCCATTGTCACTGCGATCCTTGCCCGCCTCGTCCAGTGGTTGAGCCAAGGGCACCCAATCCAAAGAGTCCGCAGCTGCTCCAGATCCCACCGACTCCAGTTGCCTGGACCATTTGGCCGAGGATTCCGATTGAGTCTGAGCGCAGCTTAGAGTGGCCAGCACCGCTAGCCCAGTGGCTATGAGTTGCAAGTGTCGCGTCATAGCCAAAATGCCTGTGCCAAAAAAGGGTAGAAAATTAAGAAATAAATATGAAAAATAATTATCTAAATTAAAATATTTCATTCAAATATAAAGAAATCAAACGAATATACGTACGATTTATAATTTTATTAAATTAATGTATATATTTTTTGAATATATACAATTAAGAATTTCAATTAATTTAAGATATATTTTTATAAAAAAAATATATATATGTATACTAAACTGAGTTTAGAATTGAAATCGAAAAGTAGTTGTTGTAGTTGCTTGGTGAAAAGAGCGGGGAGAGCGGGGAAATGTGTGTATTTAAAGAGTTAATTGCGGCTTTTGCACTTGGCCACAATTGAAGCGGGTTTGGCCAGTCTGTGTAAGTGGCCAACTAACGGGCCATAACCGCCATAGTCTCAGTCTCAGTCACAGCCACAGACAAGTGGCCATAATGGGCCACAATCTGTTGCCAATTTGCGCAGATTTCATTTGATGAGAAATTAAAGCAAAATGCGTCTTAATAAATGCGACTTATTGGCGAGGGGATTGCAACAGAGAGGGGGAGGGTCGGTCAGTCTATATATTATAAAGAGAGGGTAACATTTAAGACTTTAGAGTGTAGAGTATATAGCGTCTGCTCGTTGAACGCTGAACTGCCAATTGATTTCCGGTTTTTCTTCCACATATATCATTTTTGTACCCTTTACTTCTTAAAAAAGAAAAGAAAAGGGTATATGAATCTTTTGGGGAATGTAAGTAACTGGGAGAAGGAGGCGTTTCCGATATGAGATATAAGTTAAACTCTACTATCTGCCTTCGATTTTGGCCTGTCTTCTTTAAATTGGCTGCCTGTTGCACATTAGCGCCACATCGCGGTGGAATTTTAGCTGGCATGTTCTCAGCAGCGCCATCTAGTAGACGAATTTGAAAAGAACAAACTTATGTGTTGCCAGAGGAATGATGTATTTAACATACATAGTATGCATACATACGTTTACATTAACACTACACTGTGACAGGGTATCTTATAGTCGAGCATATTTATATTTATAATTTTTTTTTTTTGCATTTTTGCATATGTTTAAAATGGTTAATGTCTCACTCTCTCACTCGCTCTCTCTCTCTCTCCTTCTCAGTCTCACTGGCTGGGCATGCTTTAATTGCATCATCATTAAACAAGGGGCAGATACACATATACATATGGTAGATATATGTATGTATGTGACTCTCGGACTGGTCTAAATGAAAGTCAACTGACCAGTGGCTGCCTCTGCCTCTGCCACTGCCACTGCCACAGCCTCTGTCTCTGTTTGTGCCTGCAACTTGGTTGCAAATGCAACTGCAGCTCAACACTTTCGTTTTCACTTTTTACCATGCATTAACTGTATATGTGAGCATGTATGTATGTGTGTGTATGTGTTACCGTTGTGAAATGGACATGTGCTTATAACGGATGCACACTCTACCCAACTCTACTCAACTGACCAGCTCCGGTCCCAACTTGGCTAGCGGCATCGCGGCATTAAATGGGTTAAACGAAAGCGAAAAAAATAATGCGAAATAGCGTAACAATTGTTGCTAAAAAACAAAAACGGAACTGCGCCAAGAGGCGCCCCTCAAGTGGCATGCAACAAGCAGCGAGCGGCAGGCAACAGATTCGTGGCGGGTCTGCGGGTCTGCACAGGTGGCACAGTGAAAGAAGAAAGTTCAATGAGTCGATACACATAGCCAGAGAGACAGAGAGAGACAGAGAGAAAAGAAAGAGAGAAGGGTATAGATAGAGAGATGGCGAACAAATCATAGAAATTAGACAGAGCCGCTTTGTGGTCAGAGCAAAACTCGTTGTCACACCCGACTGCACGTCAAAAACAAAAATTCAAAAAAAAATTTAAAAAATACAGTTAGAGAAAAAAATAAATATATTTGTAAATAAAAATGAAACTGCACTTGAAAAATTATGTATAGTCTGCACTTGTAGCTCCAGTTAAGGCGGTCTCTATCTGTATCTGTATCTATATCTCTAGCCTCAGCTATAACTGTGGGCGTGTATCTTTTGTATCTCTCTCACTCTCTCTCTCCCTCTCTGTCTCTTTCTGTCTCTACTTTCTTGCAACGAAAGTGAAATGTGACAATGCCCTGCACTTAACTCGCAACTCACAACTTGCCACTCGTAACTCTTTCAAGTGCATTTCCCTTTCAATTCTGCCTTCAATTCCAACGAGTTCAGTTAACTTGTCTCGATTTAAGCTCATTTTTCTTTTTCTTCTATAATTTTTTTTTTTTTTTGGTATATATCACATATATCTTGTTGAGTTGTTGAAAGGTGCCTTCGACGCGCCCAATTTGCGGCTTGTTTTTCATTTTATTTACATTTCTTTACATCTGTTTAGGTATTTCTTTTGATAGCCTTAAATTAATTGGCCACAATCTACTCTATGCTTGGCCAATTGCCAGCCGGATATGTTTGTAGCCAATTGTTTATTTTTATTTAAATTTATTTTTTTTTGGGCATGCTCCGAAAAGTATTAAGCGGCTTACGAATCCGTTCCAGTTGTAAGATCTACAATCAACTCGAGATGGGGCCCTGCCTATGGATGCCCGAAGGCATAGCCTCTGGGATCTGTCTCTGATATTATCAGAAGTAATTCATCACACACGCTGCGAATTAATCTGCTTATGACTATCCTATATATATTTATTTGTGTTTAACATATGTTTCCCCTAAAGGAACTTAAGTGCTTTTAATGTCAATATCTAAATAAATAAAATAGTGACCAATATAATGAGCACAGCAGTTGTATTTCAGTTTGAAGTCTCATAGAAATTTCGTAAGAATTCTAACTTTAAAATTATTGTCAATTATAAAAATAATTATTAATAATTTATGCAATTCTTAGTATCCATATTTGATTTAAGTAACTATCTTTTAGCTTATATTTTTGCCTTTTTTCTATAAATTTTTTGCTTTTTATTTACTTTGTTTAATATTCTTATCTTTATTTCTTTTCAATCTCTTATTGATTTCCAATCTAATTTTGATTCTTCATTTAATTCTTCTTCTAGTGCCACCAACAGTTCTAAATCTACTTCTCCCACATTTTCCTCTTTCTTCATCATTATGTTATTTATTCAGCGGTTTGTGTCTTTGCTACTCCCACATTCACAAACCAAAAAATCGCAGTCTCTATCATTAACTCCCCCCTCCCCGCCTCTGCGTTCCACCTTTAACCCCCATACACCTAATTCACTTTATTTTAGAGTCTAAATCTTCTACTGTTGTCACTCCCCTTACCTTTCACTGCCGTTTCCTACCTCCCTCTACACCCTCAATCTGTCTTGCATCGCTTCAATTACGTCGCCATAATAATTTTCAAATTTAATTTTTTTTGTATTTTCCCATTTTTTTTTTTTTTTTATAATTTTGTTGTTGTTGTGGCATTGACATTGCTTCATCGACAGCGTGTCTGTTGCACATACATTCGGATCTCTCTCACTCTCTTCCCCTCCATCATTGTTGGCTTATTTGGGTGTGTTCAATTGGCAGTTGGCACGCCCACAACTAGCCTGTCTGCGGCTTTAACCGTCAGGGTCGGACTCCACATACATACACATATATACACACACATACACATATAGATATTTATATAAAACTTACCATAAACAGCGGCAACAAAGAGATTTCAATGGACGCACACAGTTATTTCTCGACTTGTGCTGCTGCTTCTTCTTCTTCTGCTTCTTGCCTTCACTACAATTTTGGGGTTTATTTTGGGAAACTGCAAATAGTGTTGAAAATATACAAGAAATTACAAAACAATTGCAAAAGTGTATAGGCAAACAGCATAATAAATATGTTAAGTGAGGGAACACGCTAATGGCAGTTGGGAAATTTTGCTGAAGAAATTTAAAGTTGATTAATATGCAAATAATATTTTGTAAGCATAGTTAATGATATATACTTTTTTAATTCTATTGTAATAGTTGAAATTTTAGACTGCATAAAAAATTACAGAAAATGTAGAACAACTTTTGAGAAAAATTTACTCTTTATATAAAATAATTTGAAAAGAAAATTTTTAAAAAATTATTTAATAACTAAAAAATAATGAATATATTTTTTTAAAAATATTTGAACTATATTAGAACTTGTTTGGAGTCAAAAAGTCTTGAATCACCCAAAATGAAAGCTCTTTATGTAAAATTATTTGAGAAGAAAATTTTTTAAAAAATTATTTAATTGCATAAAAATTAATGAAGAAATTTTTTTTGAAATATTTGAACAATATTAGAACTTGTTTGGAGTTGATTGCAGTCAAAAAGTCTTGAATCACCCACAACCTACTTTAGTTCGCAGCTGTCAGCCGCCTTAACCTCTTCAGCCTTGGGCAGACCCTCTGGCTCGTGCTTTCGGCCACATGTTGCAATGCTGGCCAACAATGCTTGTACCAAAAGTACACAAAATACAGTTAAAACATCAACAAGCAACAAAATGCTAAGTGAAGTTTTTTTAATTGCATTTTTTTCTATTTTTTTTGCTTTTTTTTGAGGCCGGCAAATCAACGCCTCGTCGTTTCAGTTTCTGTTTCTGTTTCGGATTCGGATTCGAAGTCTCACTGATTGTAGGCCACGCTTAGTTGGCTTCGACTTCGACTTTGGTCTGGGTGTGGAACTAGGACTGAACAGATCTGTGACTTGACTTGGAGCACGTTGCAAGTTACAGCTGCAAGCTGTGAAAGAGATGGCAACAGAGTGCAAATTATCAGAGCAAGTCGCATAAAAGACGCATTGGAGGCTGTTTGGCATTTATTTGGCAATATTTTTAGTCTGATTTTCGGTTTTCAGTATCGGTGACCCGATCCAACAGACAACGGATTTATGAGTCAATTCCCCATCCCACCAACCTGGCAATTTGTCAAATTGACCAGGCCAACGACAAAAACGGCTAATTGAAATACAAAACGCAGAAATTGTACGAAATTTGTGTCAAAACGAATTCGCATTTTGAATGAAGTTTTTCCAACAGTATCGTTTCTTGCACAATTCCAAGCCACATTAAGTATACGTCACATTAGCCAGACAGACAGTTAGACACATGTGCGACTCTAACTGTACATTCGTCTCTCTAACTAACTCCGAAGTCATTCATTACCTTCAGTTTCAACTCTTGTTCAACGATATTTATTATGATTTCTTCGTATGTTTTGCTTGTCTGCATTTTTTTTTTTTGAAATATTCCAAAATCCGGCAAATCATAATCTATGGCTATGACTGTCTTGGCCAATTACTCAGCCACGGCTGTCTCTAGGCAAATTTATGGCAATATTATTGGGCCCCTAACAAAAAAGGGGCAACGACAAGGCAAAATTTATGCAGCAACTGACGGCGGGCGATGCCATTGAACTCCCAATGGAAACGAAAGCGACAATGAAATGCATTTTAACTCCAGCAATAAAAATCAGAGGTAGAGTTTACTAAACGATAAGATACCAAGTGATTGGTGCTAAGATAATAATAATCATAAAAAATGTATATGATCATGATATTTCACATGAATACTGGCTAATATTTTGAAAATCGCTTGATTTTTGGCTAAGCTATGAAAGTTAAAAATTGTGATGAAACATAAATTCAGTGAAATCACATTTTGAGACACTTTTGACACATTTTTGGACATAACTCGAGAAATATTCATCGGAAACACCTCAAATAAAATGCAGAGTGCAAGTTTCGAGTCCTAGAATCGAATGACATAAAAAATTAGGCTCAAAATTTTTTTGATTTTTGATGATTTTGTCAAGGGGTCAGTATGCAAAAATGGTCAAAAAAGTTGAAAAATTGAAAATGGCGATTTTGACAAATTTTTTGATGCAGAATTAAAGTGATATAAAATCCATTTCCAAAATGCCTAATTTCATGAAAATCGGATGGTTTTTGGCCGAGATACAACACTTCAAAGATACGACAAGTCCAGTTTTGAGAAAATTGCGATTTTGGGTGATTTTTTAGCACATTTTTGGCGATATCTCGGGAAATACTCAACAGAAACACCTCAAATAAAAAGCAGGATGCTAGTTTCGAGTCCTAGAATCAATTGACATCAAAAAATGAGGGTCAAAATTATTTTGATTTTTGATGATTTTGTCAAGGGGTTAGTATGCAAAAATGGGCAAAAATGTTGAAAAATTGAAAATGGCGATTTTGACAAATTTTTTGATGCAGAATTAAAGTGATATAAAATCCATTTCCAAAATGCCAAATTTCATGAAAATCGGATGGTTTTTGGCCGAGATACAACACTTCAAAGATACGACAAGTCCAGTTTTGAGAAAATTGCGATTTTGGGTGATTTTTTAGCACATTTTTGGCGATATCTCGGGAAATACTCAACAGAAACACCTCAAATAAAAAGCAGGATGCTAGTTTCGAGTCCTAAAATGGAATGACATCAAAAAGTAGGGGTCAAAATTTTTTTGATTTTTGAAGATTCTGTCAAGGGGTAAGTATGCAATAATGGTGAAATAAATTGAAAGTATAGAAATTGCCAACATGGAAGTATTTTTCATGCAGTTTTCAAATATAATCAAAACCATTGACAAAACTGGAAAATCGGTTTATTTTTAGCGAAGTTATGCCACTTGAAAGATTGAAAGGGTCGGAAATTTTGAAAGTGGCGTGAATTCATCATACCACAGCAGTAACCACAAGTAAGTGGTATTTGAACAGCAAATCCCAAATAAATTGCTGGGCAGTGCCCGAAGCGGGGCGGGAGCTTGTTTGGCTGCCGGAAAATTCAATTCATTTAAAACATTTTGAAGTTGCAAGTTGCAAGTTGCAGTTGCCGCTGCCGTTTGAAGCTATTTTTGTGGGCGTGTTGCGGTCGTTTTCAATTTGTAGAGAGGTTGAGGTGGAGGCCACGAAATCCAAGTTATAGTATTTCATTTAATTTTCCTTACTACATGTTGTAGACTAATTCCGCAGACATTTTATGCGGCGACGCACACCAGAAACGTGAAATGTTTGAAATTATTAAACGAAATGTAAATTTCACGCAGCTCGAGGCGAAAACTTTCATTTTTGTTTGCTTTCCCGAATCTACTTAGGCCCCCGACACCTGCTCAGAAATACTATAGATATATATATACAAAAAAAAAAAAGAAATATGAGACGCCTCGTTAGGCAAACGACGATCGTCTTGCGCAACATTTTAGAATTTATGGGGCAAGCGTGTTGAGTGGCATTGTCATTAACATTTACAAGAAAGACAGTAGCAAACGACAACAACAACAATAAAATATAATATTATTTAACATTTAGAAAGTCTATTCACAGTCTACAGTCACAATGCCGCTTACAGCACAGCTGAGAAATGCTTGACAAGAATTCCAATGGAAACGATTGTAGGTGGCAGAGTCAAGTTTACCATGGAGAATGTGGGAAGGCGACTCTCAGTTAATGATTCACAGATAATTTTTAATCACATATTATATTATATTCATTAAAATTAGCTAAAGTCTAATTTAATATCATTCTCAAATTCAAATATTAAAAAAAAGTTAAAAAATATGAAAATAATCGGACAAGCTAGAAAAAAGTAAAATAAATATATATATGCATATGTATATATAAAAAATTCTAATAAATTTTCAATTATATTTATATATTAGAAAATAGTAAAAGAAATATATATATATATCAAATAGAAATCCACTTGAAACAAGTAAAATATTATATTTAAATTGCCAAGTTTCCTGTTAATACCCATATCATATATATGTATAAATAATTTTTATATATTTTTTTAATGGTGGCAACTGCTAATGGCCAACAATTTGTTTTCACTTAGCCAAGGCTCTCACTCAGTTTTAACAAAATTATTGCAAATTATAAATGGAATTAATATGAGATTCACATTTATTGATGAAACCGAGTCGTGAGTCATTCAAGCGGCATTTGGACATTGAAAGCGAAAGTATTTATTGGGTGTTAACGGTAAAGTGCGTGCCAACTTGTCAAAGTCTCTATCTCTATCTCCACCTCTCTCACTCTTTCTCTCCTCTATCTCTATCTCTATCTGTAGTTGTGGTCAACTCTTGTCAGTGACGCTCCCCGTTGTTAGTGTCCAAGTTGTTGGCCCGCAATTGGCGCACGAAATGTGCGCAAAAATAAAAATTAAAAAAAATGAAATGAAATGAAAAAATCAGTTTCGATAAATATAATTTGCATTGCACAATCTGGGCAAATGCGGATGTTCGGCGTTTAATGATTGAAATTTAAGAGGGTCTTTAAGAGGTCTCCATGATTGTAACCAGTTGTTGTTATCAGCGGCTTCTCTGATTGATTTCGCAGTGAATTGCGTAAAGGATGCGGCAACAGTTTAATTACCAACAACAACCAAGGCATTGCTCAACCAAAAAAAAAAAAAAAAAAAGAAATATAAAAAAAAATTCCAAAACAATGTGACAATTGCAAAAGACAACAACAACAACAACAACAAGTATAACATTAAAGCTGCTTGTACTTAATAAAGTAAAGTCGACAAAACAAAAGCCGACGACAGTCGCAGTCAATGGAGTTGAGTTGGCCCCAATTGTGCGGCAAGTCAAGTGGAGCAGCCACTGAAGAAAGCACAACAGTTGCCACAACTATATATAGTATATACACATACATATATATATATAGTATATATAGTATATATACATTCTGAGCTTATGCAATCTTTTGATCTGCATAAATGGCCGCTTTTAGCCGCCATTTAGATTTAGATGCACATTAGCAATCAATCCACATCCCGGACAGATCGTGTTGCCCGCCAAGTGTGACTGTGAGAAAATATTGCCAACAACAACAACAACAACGAGCAACCATATGAGTGTCTAAGCCAACTTCCATAACTTGTTTGCTTTGGCCCAGAGCCATAGATTTAGCCCGCCAGCAACAATAATATCTTAGAAACTAAATTGGCCGCCTGTAGTCTGTAGTTTTGTGCTGACTAATCAACTGTCGATCTGTCGATCTGTTCCACTGTTCAACTGTCCAACTGTTGCCGGACTGCAGTTTTAAATGCACCCTGAGGCCAACTGCAACTGCAACTCACGACAAAAACAACAACGAACAAATAAAACTGCAACAACTAATTCAAGTTTTCTGCGTCTTTTTTTTTGCTTTGGTGCGACAATTGAATTGATTTCTTTGCTTATACAGCCTGACATTTGAACTGTGTGTGTGTGTGTGTGTGTGTTTTGCTGATTTAGTATATTTTTTAGTATATTTGTGATAAATTTAGTAAGGATTTTTTTATGCCTGTCTTTATTGTTGAAAACATGACATAGTAATTGCTACTGAGCAGCAGCTGTCGTTCGACAAGTTTGTGTCTTAAGTCTTTTGTTTCAGCTGAGCTGAAGAGGAGGAGCTTCAGGAATAGGCATTGAGTGGAGAATTAACAGAAGTAAATATAAAACAAACATATTTCTGAGAATGTTAAAGAAAATATCATATGTAGAGCAAAGCTTGTAGCTAATAAGTTCGTGTCTGAAGTCATTTGTTTATTGCTTAACTAAATGAGATTTTGCATTTGCAGCTAAAAGTTATGAAGCAGAAAAGCAAGCAAGAGAAAGAGAGTGGTATTCACACACATTCACCCAGACAATCCCCTAAAGAGACTTGAAGATTAACCGAGTATCAAAAAAAAATTAATGATGTGAACCAAAGAAGTTTGTTGCTTCAGTCATTTGATTGAGTGTAGCGCAAAATATGGTTTTCAATTATTAAAGATAAATCAGAATGAGAAACGAGCAGCTAAAAATTGAGATAAAAATAAAGATATTTAATGTATATATATTTTTTAATTTTATTTTCATACGATAAGTGAGCAATATTTGAGCAGCTGCTGTGCAAGTTTGTGTCTTCAGTCATTTGTTTATCGGCAAATAAAGTAAAACTAACGGCAAACGAAATCAGGCTTGATTAGCTGCATGCAACGTAAAGGATATGACTGAAGATATAAAACTGAATACACATACAGATAATGCGATAAACAAGAAAAGTCAAGCAACTGCGAGCAGCGCAACAGGTTCGTGTCTTAAGTCATTTGTTTATTGAATGCGTAAATAAGTTGTCTCAAAATGCGAAAGAAAAGCCAAACAAGAGACGAAGATATCAACAGAGTTGAAGAGATCAAGTTGGGAGCTTATCAACTAATCTATGAAAATAATTAATCAAATTATGAATATGCATTTTGGGCAGATGCAAATCGGTATTTGGGAAAGCGGTTTGAACGACGCTTAAAGAAAGTCAAGTAAAGCCATAAACAGTGGATTACATAACATGGCCAAAGATAGCGTCATACGATAATGAGAATATCCAACCACATCCATAACAACAAATACAATTTTTTTTTTTTTTAATATATTGTGAAGTCTTCAAAATACCACAACAGACGAACACACGATGAGCACGTGCAATGTGGGGAGTAGCTGCTGCTGCTGTTAGTGGTATTTGTCTTTCAGGTAATGGATATTGGTTATTGGCCTAAACGTTAACACTGCGGGTCTGTCTCGAGTTAGGGCTTTTGTCTTATGCACAGGTATTTGCACGTTTCACTTTCGTTTGGAAACTTCACGCAAATAAAATGCGGCACGCGCCGCGTACCTCCGCATGGGGCAGGGCACGTTTCAGAGCGAGTGGGGCCGTGGGGGGGTTAGAGTAAAAAAGGTTTTGAGGTTCAGTTATGGATTGGCACAGTGTCGATTGACAGACATTATAAACAACATATCAGGCGCCACACATCAATAATAAATAAATAAAGAAAAAAACATACAAGAAATTCCAACAACAAAACTTAAAGAAAAAGTGAGTCTGAATTTGTTTTCTTGACGCTTTCGCGACGTCGCCGCTGCTGTTGTTGTTGTTGTTGTTATTTCTTAGTTTATTTTGTTTTTCTTGTTATTTTTTGTTTCTCTTATATTTTATTGGCATTGGCCAACGCATCGGCTACGTGATTTCGGCCACTGCCAAAGGCCAAAAACGTTGCCGAGTCCAGCGTTTATTGTAATTAGAAAGTATTTAATTTCCAAAGCGTCGTCAACCAAACCAAACCAAAAAAAAAAGTAAAAACGCAAACGCAAAAAAAAATTGAAATAAATTTAAAGCAAAAAAAAAAAAAGTTGTGTAAAAAAACGAATTCCATAAAAAAAATATTAATGTGTAAGTAAACAAAATAAATGTTGTGTTGTGAGCAAATGGGAGGCAAGTTTCGCTTTTTTTAAATATATTTTTTTTTTGCTGGTAAAAGCCAAAATGACAAGAAATGCGCCACATTAGTTTCGTTATGGGCATGCCACACACACACACACACACACACACACACACACATACACATTTACACATGTTACTTGGAACGGTTTGTTGACCAAGTTGATGATGGCCCATTGAAAGCGAAAATAAGTGGCCAACGCCGGCGCAAAGTCTCTTCTAACTCTACTCTAAAAAATATGTATATATATATATATATATATGTATTTTATTAGTTTAAACCAAATCACAACTCTCAACGCTCGTCTTATGTAAATTGACAGTTAAACAAGATTTTTCTTGCACACCATTTCCCGTAAAATTTCTCTCAAGTGAAAATTGGGTTAACATCCAAAAGACAAACAAACAAAAGAGCGAGATGGATTGAAGGAAAGAGTTAGATGGAGAGATAAGTTAGCTGTTGTTTGTGGCATTGTGTCATTGGGTCATTTAGAGAGTTAAGCATAAATCTAGGCTCATTATTGGCAGAGCAGCAGCTCAAGTGGCAGCAACAAATTGCATGCCACAGAGCCAAACAAACTGAAGATTTCCAAATAATTAGAGCGTGACAAATAAAACAGCAAATTGACGCCAACCGAAGATCAACAACATACACATACACATACACATATGTGTGTGTGTGTGTGTTAGTGTGTGTGTGTGTGTTGTGGCTAATAAAATTTCTATTTGCCATTTTTGGGCAGTTTCCTCCGCTCAAGTTTTACTTACCACAAAACGTTGTTTGTTGCAGTTGCCAGCAGAATGTTGTTGCTGCTGTTCGTTGTTGTTGTTGTTGTTTCACTTGATGATATTTTAATTAAAAATTAATGTTTCAACTGTAGTTAATTTGTTTAATTGGCAGCCAAGGTAAACACACACGAACACACTCTCACAAATATTTCACTGAAAACTCTTTTCACTTTAAAGCAGCGGCCGCAAATGACACGAATTAATTAATTGATTAATTAGCAATAATTACGAGTAATTACGGCTGTTGATCAAGGAAGCGCATATACGCACTTTCGCACACAAAAATTGTCACACACCACCACACGATTCAAACTGACAGTTGACTATGTCTTATTATCGTTGTACAGTTAACAGTTTACAGTTTGACAGTTGTATTTCTTCTATCAGTATTAGTTACAGTTACGTTGAGTGGTAAAGTGGTAAGTGGTAAGTGGTAGCAGGAGCTAAACGCGTCTGCATCGTTGGCATGCCGTTAACAGACTGAAGAAATGAAAAGCGTCTCTGGCCAAAAGTAAGTAAGAGTGGTTTGTGGTTTTTGCCGTCGCTGCTCTGTCGTCGCCGCTGCTTCAGCTGCTGTCGCTGCCTGCGTCGACTGCGGCAGCATTGTCTGCGCTTAAAGTGGCTTTTGAAAAAAGTTTACGTTATTTCGTTTTGTAGCTTGGCTGCACCAACTGAAATGAAGCTGACCACAAGCAGCCAAAACTGTAGCAAACTCAGCTCATGTGGTTTCTGAGCAAACAAAAGACTTAGGCAACAAACTCGAAATCGATGCCAGCTACAGGTTGCGTTCTGCTGCTGCTGCTGCTGCAACTATTGATGGCCCAGACAACCACAACTATTTCTATGCTATAATAAAATGCAAATTTGTTAACTGCATCCACCTCCCCCCCCCCCCATCCTCTAATAGCTTTGCATGTTGGTGGTTTTTGTGACACTGTGCACATCGATTAGCTGCACAAGCCTCAATTGCAGCTCATGATTCATGTGTGCCAAGAGTGCCGCCTAATGTTGGTCTCCCTCCCTCAATATTATTGACTCATTGCCATAGCATAGAAAGATCCGTATATCAAGCTTTAATTGGCTTTAACTCTGGCATGCGGCGCACTCAAGGTCGTCCACGCTTTTGACTTGATTCTGTTATAGAAATTCCATTGTTTGCGACGAGAGTCGCTCTTAATTGAATCACTTGTGAACAGTTCACAGTGATCAGAGTGATCACTTTACTTACTGAGCCCTTTTTGGAGGGCAAAACAAATTAATTAAACCCCTTACATTTTATATTTATGGGTGGGGGGTATAAATATTTCCAAAGGAAAAAA
Organism: Drosophila quadrilineata; assembly: GCA_018150725.1. Classification (NCBI taxonomy): domain Eukaryota; kingdom Metazoa; phylum Arthropoda; class Insecta; order Diptera; family Drosophilidae; genus Drosophila; species Drosophila quadrilineata. The sequence continues at coordinate 6,899,621 of JAECWN010000407.1, forward strand.
ATAATAATAATAATATTATAGCATGTGATATAATATACAAAATTTATTAAACAAGAATTATGATTTAGAATGTGAAACAATAAGTGAAATATTTTAAAAGAGGAAGTATGTTGAAGAATTTTCACAATAAATTTAAAAATACATAAAAAGATGAAATATTTTTTTGTATATTTATTTATTTATTATCATTATTTTTTTAATTTTAGAATGGAAAACTTATGAAAGTTAGAGCTAGAACTATGCGGCGTCCAAATAGATATTTCTTGAGAATTTCAGTCTCGGTTTTGAGAGGCTAATATATGGAGTATTCAGATATACATAACATAAACCTTGACTAAGTTTGAAAAAAAAAACCTAAGAAATAAAAACTAAATATTGCAGCAGATTTTGTTATAGTTTTACGTAATTTTACCGTAGCTTCTAACTGGTAAACATCTAATCTATAAAGACAGATCTCTCAGTCTACACTATACCCGACTGTAATCTAATAAAATCTGGCTTTATCTACACGTAGCTTGCGAAAAAACTTGGCCAAATAGACAATGTACGAGTATTACCCTTGTCAGACCATATTCCAGACAATAGATCGATGTCACTTAGTCTATGTTTTAAGAGTTTGGAGTTTCTTGGAGTTGGTACAGCCTTCGCTGGTAACGTCTTTTGTCTTGTCAGCTATTGGCCTTAAACGTTTTGACTTAATTTCAACTCATTTTTGGGCAATTTTTGTGTATAACGTAATTAAAATATTCTCAGCGTCAAGTTTCCGCTTTGCAATTGTTTTTCTTGTGTGTTTTGTGGATCGTGGAAATTAAGTTAAAAATTGCTAGAAAATTTGCATAGAGTAAGCGAAACTAACTGTATGCAAATATGCACCCTCTAACTTTAAAGATATGAAAGGTTGGAAAAACCTGTCGGAAAATTGGAAGTAAAAGTGCATTGACATGTGGCCAACACCACCACCAACCATCATCATCATCAACATCATCATCATTAACGAATTTTTGAGTAATGTGTTTTTTTTTTTTTTTGGGGTGTTGGCCAAGTTAAGAGTTATGCTGATTAAATTTTGAAGCCGGAGACTTGATGATCTATGGAGGCATTCAAGCGTTAAGTCACTTCCGTTGGACACTCATGATTGTCCATTCAAAGTCTCGTTGGCAGAACGACAAAAACCACTTTCATTTTCTACGAGAATCGATCGTGTCTCAGATCGTTTGTAATTATACCAATTTGTTGTTATTGTTGTTGTTGTTGTTGTTGTTGTCTGTTTAACCTTTTCACAGGTGTCTCGAGAGGCAGTTGCATGTGCAGCACGCCCAAATGCCAACACCGCAACGACCTTCAGCCTCGTTTACCGCATTTGTTTGCTGCTGCCAACTGTTGTTGTCTCAACAGTTGTCTCAACTCAACTGTTCCCAGTGGCTGTATGCGGAAAACGTTAAACAGTTTTTAACTTTTGCATAACAATGTGTTACCATTATTTGGCTTTTGGCCATGTTTGTTTCCCAGCACCTCTGCTGGCGATTAACCGCTTAATCTGATTAAATTTGTTGTCTTCATTTAATTATTATATTCATATGGTGAAAATTTTGTGAGTTAATGGAAACAGAGTCGTTGTCGCACAATCTTTTCGTATATATAACGTATCTATACATATATTGATGGCGATGATGCAACACAACTGGACACGCCACCTGTGGCAGGCAGGCTGACAAATGGAGGCGCTTCGACGCATCTGGAGACATCGTGAAAAGTATCTTTTCAATATATTAGTGTTTTTTTTTTCTTTTTACGAAACTAAAACGGCTTTTCCCCCAACTTGTCTCATTGTTGGCCAAAAAAAACAACAACAACAACAACAAAAAAATGGCTTACGAGTTGACCATATACGCAGCTTGAAACGCTTCCTGTTGCATTGGTCAAAGCGATAAACTGGATTACAAGTGCACCGCACATGCTGGGCACCACATGCCACAAGGCGCAAAGCCGCATGCCACATTTAGCCGCACTTGGTGCTGCTGTTGCTTCCTTATAGCCAACAAAGTGCAACTGCAACTGCAACTGCAACCGCAGCTTAGATTTGGGTTAACTTAGAGTCTTCCGTTTTTGGGCCAACAATGGCTCAGCTCTTGGCCAGCAATTAAACATTTTGTAATATGTGGCAGAAACACACTTTGCTTGCAGCGTCAATTGCGGCAGCATGTGGAATGTCTGTTTTGTCGGGGCCAGAAGTAAATAATTGAAGCGCTTTCAAAATCATTTTCAATTTCACTCAAAACCATTTAGTTGCTGTATGTGTGTGGAGTATAATAATTATGCATGTGGCGTACTGCGAAGGCCTTAGAAACATATCGAATCGAAAAAAAAACCAAACCATTCCAAATGAAATTGAAAACACAACAAATCGAAAATCGACAATCGACCACCGACAACCGACAACAATAATGTTGGGGAAGTGCTCAAGTAAAAGTGTTTAGCCATACAGAGAGGCATACCTAACATGACTCCAGGGGTGGAGTGGAGGAGGGGTGGTTGAGTTTAGAGGGGAGGTGAGTTGATTTATAATTTCACTTTCCTTTCCCTAAATGGCTGCAGCCAAAACTGCATTGCATTTCAAATTCCATTTGGGGAGTCGCTCTTCACAACTTCAAGTCTGTTTAATGTCTTGACATGTTAATTGTAAAACCATCTGCAAGTGGAAATGTAACTGCAACTGGGCCACTGTAAAACAATTACATACAACTTACAACTTACAACAACCGAATTACACACACACACACACACACTTCACTCTCAACTCTTCAGACTTCACACTTCAGACTTCACAGCGAAAGCCAATTTGATACATTGATTTTTTGGGCAAAACAATTAAAATGAAGCCAAGCTCACAAAATTTCACTGCCAAAAACAAAAAAATGAAAATGAAAAATTGTTGAAAATATCAAAAAACAATTTGGGTTTGTAATTTGAGTTACGTGCCAGCCGGAAATTGAAAAATGGCACTGCGAGTAGATCACGGCTGACAACTGCCAACGATCGTTGCTGTCGATGCATAGATCAACGCTGTGGCATGCAGATCTACCCCCCACATACCCCCCACCACCAACCCCCACCCTGCCCCTGCAATGACTACAGCCCTCCTAACCTCACACCACACACAGGAAAAAAAAAGTCACGCAAGTCGTGACAGTTTGACAAACCCAATTCACAGCGTCACAACTTTATATATTATACTATATTTTATATATTATATTATATATATATATATATATATATTATTATTATTACATATATTATTTATATATTATATTAGTTATTTATATACATTTTTTTTTTATTTATCCTCAAAGAAAATTTTTAAAATTAAATTTTAAATGTTTTATTTTCATTCAATTTAATTAGTTTTAGCAGCAAAAATTTTTTAAAGATATTTAATTAATTTTATAGATATTAAATATTTTCTGTTATTTAATTTTATTCAATTTTTAATAAATTATCTTATAATTCCAATGAATTTTTCTTTACTACATATCATAATTTTTTTATATTCATATTATTGTAATGAATGAGTATTTACTTTTTATTATTATTTTATTTCAATTAATTCTTATTTACTACATTATATTATTTTTTCATTTTCGTAAAGTAATCATTTAATTTTTTAAGCAATTCATGTTGTTTAAGTAATTTATAAGATATTTAATTATTATAAAATTCTATTCTGTAATTTTAATATGTATTTTAAAAGAAATTAATACTTTTTTAGATAATTTTAATATTAATATTTACTTCTAATTTTTTTTATTAATTTTAAACTTTTTATTTATATTTTTTCCATTACTAATATTTTTTATATTTTGTTCATCTAATTTTCCCTTTGACTCTTCTTGGTTTTTCCAGTGAAATTTGTTAAGCAGCTGCTTATTTGTTTATTACTTTTTGTTTTTTTTTTGGAACTGTAAATTAGGAAAAATAACAGCGCACACTTAAAAAGAAACATAAACCGAAACAACAACTATGGATGCGCCTAATGAGCAGCTGAAGTTGCAGATACAGATACTTGAACTGTGTGCCACATGGCGTATACTTAATGCGTTACGTTGTCTTCCAGTTGGGGAAACAAGCAGCTAGTGCTGGTCATGTAAATACATGTGTATGTGCACTTCATGCTTACAGATTTTTTGCGCTATAATGCGTGTGCTATGCTACACGAATACCCTCTAAAGAAAGCAGTGAGAGGGGGTATGCTAGACGACTGTTTTCCAGCTAAAAAAAAACAGCAAAATAAACTGCTTTTTAAATAGTATACACCTTTTATTACAATACAACTGTTTTGTTAGCTGTTTAGTAAAGGGTATCTCTAAGTCAGGCAGCTGTCAAATTGTATACTTGACTTGCTTAATTGTTGTTGTTTGTTGTGTTGACGTAAATTATTTAAAACGCACTCTCACTCGGTCAGTTGTCTGTCTGTTAATGTTAATAATACGCTGAATTGCACTTTATATCTATATGTATGTATGTATGTAGATGTATGTATCTGTGTGTTAGATAAGTGTGTGCTGTTAATGTTACTGTTATTGTTATTGCTGTCTGACTGACAATTTGACAAGTACTCTCGACCAACACTCTCCTCGTACGCCCCTCGCACTGATTGATTATGCAATTTCGATTTGATTATTTCGCTTTGTTGGCGGAAGAAAAGTTATGGCTGCATTGGCATCTCCTCGTTTTGGATTCGCACATTCCTCTAGAGTCTGCATCCTCCTGCCTGCCCCCCAATCCTCCCCTCTTGAAGCTGTTCGAGCTGCTCCCACACTCTATGCCGGCAGACGCAGTGACACAGTTATCAGCAGAAATCAAGATAAAAAAAAAGTTGCAAGCAACGCCTTCAACTTCAACTGTCTGCAACTGCAACCAACTGCCATCTCTCTCTCCCTCTCTCTCTCCCTCTCTCTCTCTCATACTCTATCACTCTCTATCTATCTCTGTTTAGCTGTGTGACTGACGAAATCATGTTAGTGGCGTATTTTGATAAAGCATAACGACGTCGACGTCGACGTCGCTGCCGCCGGCGATGCTGCAGCTAAAGACGTTGACGTTGACGTCGACGTTGGCGTTGCATAAGCGGCACATAAAGTGGCCGAAATTTGCGAAACGCAGTTACAGTTGCAATTTCATGCAAGTCAATTTTATGGACCAACATACATACATACACGTATGTACATACATATAAATATCTTTCTTTATTGTATCTATCAAAATATCGAATACTCGCCGTAACTGTGGGAAAGTTATCAAAACTGCCAAAAAAAAAAATTTAAAAAAATATAGTTTTTTGATATTGTTGTTAAATTTGGAGCAAAAATTTTTAGAGTCATTGCCATCATAAAGTAATTGGCAAAAAGCGTGAAGTGCAACAACTATTTACAATAAAAATAAACAATATAGTTTTTGATTATTTGTGCGAAGATTTTCGTTATGCACGAACTTTGATGCAATTTTCTTTGTGGAAGAGGTGAATATGTAAAATGAAATTCGAAAAAAATAAATATAAATAAAGTGTGTAATATTTCATGAAAATATAAAATAAAATCTATTAAACAAAAATATACACACAGCAGCAACAAATTGATTTCAATACAAAGCGACACTTCAAAAATCCGATACAGTTTGACACCTGTCTAAGCTTTTACAGTTTAGGAGGAAGTGACTTCAAAACCGTCGCTAGCAAACTAATATTTGTGTATATACTCCACACGCCCACTTTTCTGTTGCTTGCCTACGTGCCTTCCCTTCCCCACATGCCCACTTCCACAACACATGTTTACTTCTACGTTTCCAGTCCACAGTCTGTCTGCCGTCTCCCCGTCTTGCCGACATCAGCAGATGCCGTCTGCCTTCGGCAAAGGGAATGTGATAAGTTCGTTGTTGAGCATAGTCGCGTGTTATTTAATTAAAACGGACGGCGCAGTCGGCGTCGCTGTCGCTACACACACGCAGTGAGAGCTTTTTTGGTGGCGTTCGCTCAGCGTGAGAGTGCTCTCCGATCCGTCGGGGTTGTCGACGCGCCAAATGCGAAAAGAATTGTTGCCAGCAGCAGTTCAGGTATGTTCTGTGTGGAATTGTTGGCAACTCTGCTGCACGCGCTGGAAAGAATTGGAATTACGTGAAACTTGATGGCGACTGCTGCGCAGGCAGGCAGAACAGTGTGCTTTTGGTCGTCTTCCGATCTTGTTCGCAGTAGTAGCAGAGTAATTCTCGTCTCGTCACAGGTGGGTGTGGTGTGGTGGAAAAGGGGGACTTGCTGCAAATGCTTTGCTTTGCTATCGTGGCGGGGGGTATCTTATTTATTCAAATACGTATTATACGGTTACATAATCGTTGGCAATCTTTATTTTGTTGCAGTTATCATGTCGCTTCGCATTGTATCGCAGTCCTTGGTGAATGTCTGGAGCCAGACTCTCACCCGTGGCATGTCCACCCAGGGTGGTTCCAAGAACATTGGATTCGTCGGTCTGGGCAACATGGGCGGTCATATGGCCAGCAATCTGATCAAGGCCGGCCACAAGCTCCATGTCTTCGATATCTCGAAGCCAGCCTGCGACAGTCTGAAGGCCAAGGGCGCCACAGTGTACGAGAAGACCGCTGATCTGGCCAAGAACTCCGACTTTGTCATCACCATGTTGCCCAACAACGACATTGTGGATGCTTCCTACGAGGAGATGACTGCCAATCTGTCCAACAAGAACACATTCTTCATCGACTCCTCCACCATTGACCCCACTCTGGTCAAGTCGCTGCAGAAGCGCATCAGCGCCAAGGGTGCCCGCTTCATTGATGCTCCCGTTTCCGGTGGTGTCCCCGGAGCCGAGCAGGCCACTTTGACCTTCATGGTCGGGGGCACTGAGGCCGAATACAACACCGTCAAGTCTGTGCTGGAGTGCATGGGCAAACGCATCACCCACTGCGGTGACTATGGTATGGGACAGGCTGCCAAGTTGGCCAACAACATGATGCTGGCCATTTCCATGATTGGTGTGTCCGAGGCCATGAATCTGGCAATGCGCCTGGGCCTGAATCCCAACACATTCGCCGAGATCATCAACTCATCCACTGGTCGCTGCTGGGCCTCCGAGTTGTACAACCCAGTGCCCGGCGTCACCCCCACTGCACCTGCCAACAAAGACTATGCCGGTGGCTTCTCCACCGATCTGATCACCAAGGATCTGGGTCTGGCCTCCGGTGTGGCCACCTCCTCCAACACGCCCATTCCCATGGGTGCACTGGCTCATCAGATCTACCGCACACTCAAGTCCAAGGGTCTTGGTAACAAGGACTTCTCCGTCGTCTATGACTTCATGAAGAACGACAAGAACTAAACAAGGATTTGGAAGGCTTCCTCCACAACCACCAACCAGTCTTGCATTTATCGAGCCCACTTGTTTATAGGGCTTCATTATGGACTAAATTTAGCTACTTGCTCTAGTGTTACCCCCGATACTAATGATACATTAAAGACGTATTTTGTATTATATCTTTATATCTGACTCTCTCCCTTCTTCCATTGGAAAAGTTTCCTCTCAGTATTGTGATTGCATAAGCAGGTCGTCTAGCTAGTTAATCGCAAGTTCTAGCCATGGGTCTGTCCAGACCTTCTAGGGGAATTATCTGGCTGATAAGCAAATATAAAACAGCTGTCTAGTTCTAGGGTCTATTGAGGTGTACCACAAACAGAGAGAATTTATGATCGGTCTGTCAGGAGAGGCAGCGGCGGAAGAATAACAGGTTGACTTCCAGCACGAGTCGAGAGCTTTCCACTTCCAAATTGGAAGCATGCGGTCGGCGAGAAATAGCATAAATTGCGCTAAATGAGACGAATATCGATATAAAAAAAAGCTTTTGGCAAGTAAACAGAAAAAGCAAAACAAACAGCAATAAATAATTAAATTGAGAAACGACGCCAAAGTTTAAGTTCACAATTAGCAGTTGGGAAAGCGAGAGCTAAAGATTGGAAGTAATTCCAATAGATAAGAGAACGTATAAAATTAAAGAAACATCCAATACACTAAAAGTCTTTCACACGACAATTTGAGAGTCACTACATACAACTAGCAGAACAGTTTGAGAGCAAGTGTAAACGGCAGTAAAGTAAGCATAGCCGAACAAACCACATTACAGTTTGAGAGTCTTCACTCAGTTGCTGCACGCTACTACAGTTCGGAAGCTACAGCTTGAGCGTCCATTGGGAATAGCAGTCTGACAAAAGCAGAATACTACATCACACTTAAGAACTTTGCTGACGCCTTAAGTTTTAGAGTCGCTGCACAGTTTGGGAGTAAATGAAAAAGCTTTTTATGATTTGATTTTGTTTTTTTTACGAGTTTTGAGCGAATTTGCAAAAATATTTTGTTTATCGTTTAATTTGTTGTCATATTTGGAAAAATAACAAATTCAACTTAGGTGCTAATAATTAACGTACATTCATTAATTAATTTGATTTAATTTGCGTTGGTTTTGTTGTTTTGTGTTGTTTTTGTGTACATATTTGTAAAAAAAACATTTTCTCGGCTGGGAGTATAAAATATTGTTCTAGCTAATTTTGTTGTTGGTTGTTCTATTGTTGATCGGTTGGAGTCGAGTTGGTTTACAAATCTCAATTCATGGCATCTGAACAATAAGTATTTTAATAGAGTATTTATTTTGAGATTAGATTTAATTTGAAATTTGGATGCATTGAAAAAGCTTCAAAATGATAACAGTATTTATCTGAGTGCTATAAGTAAATACATTCATATCGTAGGGGAACTTCTGAAGTACGATTAAAGGTAAATATCGTATTTTTTCTCATTTTTTAATTTAGTATGTATATTATATATGTATGTATATAGATTCATAATGGATAAGCCACATAGTACGTCTAGTTGCAATTCTTTGAAAAATATCACAAATCGAAATTTACAATACAATACAATACAATACAATACAATATAATGTAATTATAATAAATAATTAACCATTTACGATACGTTGCAAGGAGGAATTGCTGTCGGTAGTTGCAAGTTTTGTTAGGTAGATTGTTAATTAATTATTAATATAAAATATAGTATATAGTATGTATATATGTATGCATTTATAAATAAATTGTAAGTTAAGGTACGGTTCTATAAGTATAAAGTACAATTGGCGCGTGTATTTACAAAATCTTGATTTCGTTTTTTTCAGTGTAAATAGTTTTTTCTTTAAATATATTCTTGTTTTTATTTTCCTTTTTCTTGGAGTTTCGAATCAGACAAAAATTCTTTTGGAAAAAGAAGAGACTTTTAAGCGGAAAACTTTCGGTGCCATGGAACTTCTTTAGTGCCTTACACTGAGAGAAAATTATACACTTAGCTAAGATTAGATTAGTTGTTGCTTAGTATTTGTTTACTTTAGTTAGTCACTACTGTAGTTGTATGTGTGTATGTATGTATGTATGTATGTAGATGAGGCTAATCGCCCTGGCTTAGACTAAGGCTCTTGGCCTGGCCGAACTTGTGCTTCAACTGATTCGTGTTGGCGCGGAGGCGTGTCGTCATCTGTTGCACCAAATGCTGTGGGCCACCGCCCACCGCACCACCACCACCTGACTGCAGCGGGCCAACTGCCGCCACATCAGCGCTGCATATGGACTATGAACCCTTCAGTTTCTTCTTTGGATTGTTCCGCGCTTGATCGGTGGGCGCCGATGGTGGCAGCTCCCTGAATTGGTTCTGTTGAGGCAAGAAAAGGAAATTTATAAAATTTATAAATTTAATGATAATAATGATACATAAGTGCTTATTTCGTAAAGCTACAGTCGGGTATAAGATACTGCGGGAGACTGCATAGGAAACAACCTTTCTTACAGAGAGGTTTAGGAAAATCGAGGCTATACTAGAGAAAGTTAGTAACTAAAGGAAGTCGAGCTATTCAATAGTTCGACAAACTTATTAGACCCAAAGTAATATTTTTAAGTTACAGGGTTACTTACTTAACCCTGACTTCATTTTAAGGAGATTTTAAGGTTAAATTTTGGGTTTTTTTCATCTACTCACAATTTCTTCGTTGTCTGGCACTCGGGACAGGAAGTCGAGCAGCTCGTTGTTGGGTATGGTGTTGGGACGCAGTATGCGCCTGGAGAACTTCATGAATCCCCAGAAGAGCAGCAGCCAACGTAACGGTACAAAATGCAGCACAAAAATGGCGCCCAGCAGCAGAACCACGGCCAGCCAGGTCAGTTCGGGGACGGAAAAGTTGAATGTACTGAAAAATGGAGGAAATTTCCAATAAGTTGAGAAGATATAGATTAGAAATATTCTTGGGGTATTCACTTGATGGTGCTCTCGCCGAGGGAGGCAAGATATCCGATGGTATTCTGTACGGTCTGGGAGACTTCTTGTATGGCCTGTAGGCGCTCCTTAATTGACTTCTTCTCCTCCTTCTCCTTGTCATCGTCGTCGTCCTCGTCGTACTCGTAGTCATAGTGACCCGCATTGGCATCTGTGGTGCCCGTAATGAGACGTATCAGCCACTTTCTGCAAGGGATGCTTATCAAAAAATATTCCAATTAACGGTAGTCAATTCGTACTTGAGTATGATGAGCAGTAGCACCAATGGCACCGTCTCCAGATCTCCATAGACACAGGCGACAATCCACAGCACAAAGGCGATGCTGGAGCGTACAGGCGACTCCCATTCAAAGCAGCTTCTGCAAGTGAACGTCAACAGTAGCAAGCTGCTTGATACAACACTCATATTAGTGTCTACTCACTGTACGTAGCGTGCCGCCTCCAGTATATCCATGATGATCTCCTTAAGGCGATTCACATTGCGCAGGAAGAGTTGCCGCTTGAACTTGGCCTCCTGTTGGATGAGTTTCTCCTCCTTGGGCTGCAGGGCACGGCACACGGCCCTCACCTCATTCCACACTACGATCAACTCCAGCTGTATCTGCGGTGAGTTTCCCTTGGCCCGTACACAGAGATTCTTATCCTTGAGCGTATACCAGCGCTTGACGCCACTCTTGATGCGCAGCAACGGGATGACGAGCTTGCCCAGGAACTCCACCCGATGATCCCGATCCTCATCGTACACTGTGATCTCCAGCACCTGTGTGATGTCCTTAACATTGCTGGAAGAAAAGAATAATAAAGATTAGTGTGGGGTTATCACCTTAATAAAGTGTCTCTTACAAGGTGAAGATCTTATTCCAATTGGGGGTCAGAGTCTTGTACTCGGTCTGGGTCTGTAGACGAGCGTTCCCCAGTTCCAGCACGCAGAATGGATCCGATTTGCCGCCAATATCTGCGGCAGCCAAACCCGTGGCGCCAAATACCTTCACCGTGAGGTGACCTACATCCCGGAGGTTCTGGAAGCTGCGCAGAAAACGATAGCGATCACGTAGCAATTGCGTCTCACGTGGATCCTCCTTGAAGGCCTTCAGATCGCTGATCGTTTCCAGGGCGGTGGTGCCGCTGATGGTGAGCATGAGGAAGACCTCGCCGGAACAGTCCTCCAGTGGCTTCCAGATGCCGTGGGTCGTTTCGCGCTGGAAGACACTCAGATCAATGTTGGCCTTGCCAAACAGCGTGTTCCGATTCCACAAGGCCAACTCCATATTCTGATCCTCGTCGAACAGATGCAGGTCGAACTGCTCCAACCAACGCTCCGTCCAGGAAGACTTTGTCTTGTACTTCTCGTTGCCCAATCTGTGAGAGATTATGGGGAAATATATTAAGTAAGCAAACGACAAAGAAGAGGAGGAAGAGGTGGAGATGGAGGAGGAGTTGGAAACCCACCTGAATTTGAAATGTGTGTCAACCAGTTTGCTGCCATCCTCGGCTAATGGCAAATCTTTGGCCTTGACCAGCAGTATTGTCACCACAGAGCTCCATATCTGGGACTTCAAACGCTTCGATGACTCGGCCAATTTGCTGTTGCGTTGAAAATGCTGCAATCCCATTGATAAATTGATAATATTGTTAAGTCGCCATAAATAATCGTGCCCAACAAAATATAAAATTATAATGAAAGAAAGAAACCTCTTTCAGATCCTCACAGCTCTGCTCCAGTTGCTCCCGCAGTTCGTGGTGCTGCTGCCGCAGATGTTTGAGTAACATGCGCGGTGCACAGCGTATCATGGGACCAGGCCAATCCATGATCAACACACACTCTCACACACCCATACACACACCCGCACAACAAATCGAACAATGCGTGCGAAGCGTCTTTCAATGACTGACAAGCTGCAAACTACGCTCAACAAAATATTTTGAATGCGATTTCGTTGGTTTTGTGAGGCGGGTATATACCTATAGCCATCAGCTATGTAACACACACACACACACACTCATTGATATACTCTACACACACACTCCTACAGTGTCTGCTTTCAGATCCGTCTTGTCTGTAAGTGATAAGCTTCAAATTGATAAGACTGCCGCTTGCACTAAAAGTGGAACTCGTTCCAAGCCAGAGCTGTGGTTTGAGGATGTGGATTGTGGATTGTAACCTGTGTATTGCGGTTTGTGTAGTGACAGTTTGCTTTATCAGTCTACAGATTGGTGTACTCCAAAGTACAGACCCCATTGCTATTAATTGCACTCTGACTAGTCACAGTTTTTAAATAAATTACATTTTAGGGGTTCCATAAATACAATACTCTATACTATACATATATATATAGTACTCTATACTCTTTAGTTTCATCTGGAGCAAGGTTTTTAAAGTGGGTATATGGTTTCTCGTTGAAGCAATTTGCTAACTGTTTGAGAGCTACCAAAATTTTAGCTAAAATTTATTTATGTATATCTGATAGGCAGTGTATTTAATGTAGAGATTTGAAAAAATTAATTTTTTAATAAATATAACAGACATATTAAGTTATAGATTATATACACTAATGTAACCTCTGCTGCTTTAGTTATATTTCTCTCTCTCTTTCTCTCTCTCTTTATCACTTGGCGAAGTTCTTTATATCCTTTTTTTAATTTCTCTGTGTTTTTTATTCTAAATTTTTTAAAATTATTTTCAATTAGGTTTTTAAGTTAGTTTCTGACTTTAAACCTTTAGTGAATTTTTGGCAATTTTTATTTTGAAAAATTTTAGCTTTTTAACTATTTTTTTTCTAAGAATACTTCATATCAGGAGTGTATTACATTTATCCATTTCTATAGTTCTCAATATATTTTGCTATACATATTTTTGGGGGTCTTGGCCGTTATTTTTCAATAATTTATATTTTGAAATTGACTCTAGAGAATACAATTTTTAAAAAGGTATCTAATAGTCGGATTTGGCTAGACTGTCGACACAAAGTGTGAGCTGCTTGCAATTAGCGTTTATTTCATATCATTGTTTGCCTTTGTCTCTCCCCCTCTCTCTCTCTCTCTCTCTCTCACTTACTCTCTCTTGCATTCTCTCTGTCACTCTGTATTCGTCTTACTCTTTCTCTCCCTCTCTCTCTCTGTCTAACTCTGTCCTCTGTTTGTGTTGTGATATTTTGGCTTTGTCATCGTTTTGCTTTAACTTTGATGGCTTGTTATTGTTGTTGTCTGTATGTTTTGTAGTGATTGTTGTTATTGTTGTTGTTGTTGTTTGGGTTTTTGAGTTCAGTTTGAATTTGAGTTTCAGTTTGAGTTTGGGGTTTTGCTTTCATGAGTCGCCTTAACGAGCACTCGTCGCCCAGCGATCAAAAGCCATTGCCGCATTGCGAGTTAGTCAAAAAAATAAAAAACAAAAACAAAAACAAGAAAACAATGGAAATGGAGTCTTCTCCTCTCTGCCCACTCTCCCAGCACTCTGCTCCAACAGAGACATGCTAAAGCTTAGCGACAACAAAGTGGCATGTGAGGCAGGTCGAGGCAAGGGCAAAAGGGTTAACTGCAACTGAAAGAGTTGCATGTTTGCTTAGTCAGCGTGTTTAGAGGAATGATTTAGTTGCTTTGACTTAGACAGAGTTACGTTTTCGGATAACTAAAGATATCAATTAGGAGTGTCAGAGGAAGCCACCTGAGAGGCGGAGGAGTAGGAGACACTCTCGCGTAACATAAACAGTAGCTGCTTAGCTGGAAAAGGGAAAGGTCGTCGTATCGGAAGCGATTGTAACTGACAACTTGGCAACTTCCGTTTCAATTCAAAACAAACTGAAGGCCACAACAGTGTAGCTATCTCATTCACTCACTCAGTGTTTGTCTCTATCTAGACTATGTGTAACTTACCATTTCCTTATCCTCCTGACTGCGCGGCCAGAGTGTGAGATTGATGAGTATCTCGCCCATGCCGAGACCCGGTTCACCGTTATTCGTATCGGACAGCTGCAGATTGATATCTTCCGCCTTGCCCAGCTCCAGTTGGGTAAGATCGATTTTGGCCGAGCCCATGAAATCATCCTGGAGGCCCCAGTCATAGTCGAAGACCTGTGGGAATCCAACCAAATTGCCAATTGATGGCCAACAAAACGGAAATTGACTTCTGTTAACTGTTTTCCCCATTCAGTTTCTGCTGCTCTTTCTGTTATGACATTTCCCAACAGTCAACAACAACAACAGCAACATCAACATCAACAATGTTGGCTAAAATTAAGGCCAACAATCTATAGCAATTTGCCAAATTGAAAGTCATGTTTGACTCCCACTCCCAATTGGTTTATTGTTGTGGTTGTTGTTGTTGCTGCTGATGCGAGGTGTGATTGATAGCATCAGAACTTGGCCTAAAACGGGAGTTTTAAGGTCCTTATAGCCAAGTTGTGATGGATTGATTGAAATTGCCAAAAGTGGCCTGATATTTTTATTATATGTTAATTTTTTGTAAATTTTACTTTTATTAGTTATTTTTTCTGATTAATTTTTTCTAATATATTTGATTAAATTTTTAGTGCCACATATTTCAAATTTTAATTTTAAAATATTATTTTTAGCAGAATGTTTTTCATTGTTTTATTTTTTTTAGTTTATGTTATTATTTAAAATCCAAGTTAATTTAGAATATGGCACATTTTAAATTTGAAGGAAATTCAGTTTTTTTTTAATTCTCTTGCGCTAACTTTTGAAGCCACCCTCGCACTCACCTTGACAATTATAGGTTGAAATGGATCCTCCACGGGCACGATGAATACCTCGTCCCACACTGGATTGAGGTCACGATGTATGGTGCGAGATTTGTGTAGGAGACGTCCGCCCACTTTGAATTTGACATAAGGATCACTTAGTCCTGCCAGACACACACACACACACACACACACACACACATACAGAGAAAGAGACACATGAGCATGACAGCTGTCAGCATGGCTAATGAGAGGGGGATAGTGGGTGATTGGGGAGATGGGAGACTGTCTTACCATTCTTGTCCATGGCGACGAGGTCGATGCCGGACTTGAGATGGACGCGCAGCTGAAAGAAGACGAATTGTCGTAATTGTGCCTCACGTTTGCGACGCAGCTCGTCGGCCTGTTGTCTCGTTAGTGGTGATATCGATATCGATAGCGATAACAGATTATCGACAACCAGTTGCGTGATGCGTGCCACAAATTAATATACACACACAAATACAAAACAAGAGAAAATAAAAACGAAAAAAAAAGCCAAGAAAATTGCATTTTTAGTTAGCCAATCGATAGCAGTGTTAAACGATAAACGATAACCGATAAATGATAATGGAAGCATTGCTGCAGCACAATTCGCACGCTCACCTGCAGCGCATCCATCTGCTGCTGTTGCAACGTGTGTCCGCCTGCGGCAAGCGTCTGCCCATTGCCGCCATTCTCCGGCTGCTCGTCGATGCGTCCCTCCATGGAGCCGCCAAAACGTTGTATGACCTGCGCCATCTTCGCCGTGGCACGCAGATCCCTGGCCAGCGGCGAGCCACCAATGGTGGTGGCACGATGCCGTGGACTCTGCGTCACTGAGCTGCTCTCCGAACTGTAATCGGCGGCATAGTCGGTGCTCTCCTCGAGGAAATCGCTTGGGGACTTGCGACCGATGCGATCTTTGCTCTTGGCGCGACTCCAGCGATGCCGCAGATTGTTGAAGAAGCCGTGCGTCTTCTGCAGCACCCCCACGCCGCTCGCAACGCTGCCGCTGCTGCCACCACCGCCACCGCTTGCCGCACCAGCCCCTTGTCCGATTAGCTGCTGGGAGGCGGCACTCTTCGCACGCTTGGGAGATATGTGGGGCGAACCGTTGTTGCTGTGGCAGTCGTGGCCATTCAACTCGGATGCGGATTTGCTGAGATGCTTGCCCAGTCGTTGTTGCAGCTGCGGCGAGCCGTGTGGCGAGATGCCCAAGCCGCTCGGTGGCGATGCGTTGGCGTTGCCGCTGGCGTCGATGCTGCTGGCGGCGGCTAAGCGATTGTTGCCGTTGCTGTTGCTGTTGCTGCTGCAAGGACGCTCCTCGCGCTCCACGTACTGTATGCGTGCTGCAAGTGGAAGGGGCAAGTGTTAGGCTCACGTGCATATGTATTCGTATGTTATGTGTAGTTGCCACACGCGTGTGGCAACACAATCAAAATCAAAAGCAATCGATTTAACAATGGCGATCAAGTGTTTTTCATGCCACACACGCGTTGCAAGCGATAAGCGAGCGAATCCAAGGTCATGACATCATATTTGTGGCAAGCTGTTGAGTACCTGCTGCTGCTTCAACCGCGGCTGGAAAGATTTTGTTGACTCGTTGACACAACGCGAATGTGGCATGCCGCTGCTTCAACTTGCGCTGCATCGAATCCCATTTGCATCACAAAATCCACAAAAAAAAATAACAACAACAAACTATTTTTTATTCTCTTTGTGCAGATTGAATTTTAGACTTTGCATAACTTGATTTTGTGGCAAGCACAAACAACAAGCAGCGTGTGGCAGACGCAGACACCAGGCAGCAGGCAGCCAGTGCGTGTCCGTGGCGCGAACTTTGCGCACTGCGCGATTCGCCAACTGCACAGCAGCAGCGCTCCTAAAAGACTGCTACAAATTTTTGTGTTTCGCTGTCGGAAAGCAATTGTTATTGTTGGCGCCATCTATAGGTCAAACGCACACACTAACATCGCACACACTCACACAGAGAGAGCATCATGTGAGGGGGGGGGGCATAGAATATGTAATACTTTTTACTGTGAAGTGTCGTTACGTTGGCAGAGGCGCCTTGTTTGGCATTGAACGTGCCTCCACCCAGTGCCACATGCCTCTCTCACTATGTCTGTCTCTCACTCACTCTCTCTCTGTTTTCTATGCCTTTCTCTCTCATGTGTTAATTCAGCTGGTGTGCGGCTGTGTGGGTGTGGCTTTTGTGGCATTATTGCGGCATTTGTTGTTGCATTATTAATGCCGCATGTTCGCTGGATGCTGCTGCAACACAAATTGGAAAGTGCCACAAGCCGACAACATAAAATGCAAATGCCAGGCAACCCAAGTAACTGTATTCATGCCTCTCTATATACTATAAATTGTATAATATATATATTTTATATACTATATATCGTTTCTCTGCTGAGCTTTACGCACGCTGCGAGCTTTTTTGGGGGAGTCCTGCCGCCTTGCGGCACTTTTTTTGTGTTATGAATGAAAATTGAAAAATCTTTTTAAATATGTAACATTTGCTCAGCCAAAAAGGACATGCGAAAGGGCAGCACTCAGTCAAGGATAACATATTTAATCACACTCAAGTCCTCAACTCTCCTCTCTCAATCTCACTCAACTGTCTCTGTCTGTCATACCTATAGTATAAGATTTTTAATTAATTTAATGCAATTTCAACTGGGTGTGTCTCTCTCTCTGTCTCTCTCTCTCTCTCTCTATGAGTCCCCATCCCTTTTACTCTGTTGCCCGCCCAAAATTAGTCTCTACTTATTGTAATTATTATGCTCTGGCACTCGGTTTGACTTGACTTGCCCTCAGTTGCCCTCTCGTGACGTGCCACATAACTTCCTGCCACTGCTGCCAGTGGTTACCTGCTCCCAACAACCCAAAGTGCTCCCTTGTGCCGCACAGTGGCAAAATTCAAGACTCTGTTTTGTTATTTAGAGAATATTGTCAAAAATTTTAAAAGAGGTCAAAAAAGTTATCGTCTAAAATGGAACTTCTAAATCGCATAGCTTTACTAACAATCAAACGATTTTCAAAATTGATCACTTTTGTTAATGGTTTCTATGAAATATTAAAACTGCATTTAAAATTTCTTGATATAAGCCATTTGAAAATTTTAGATTTTGTAGGCCACCCCTTGACAAAATGTCAAAAAATGTGAAAGTTTAAAACCAAAATTTTTATGTCCAATCGATTTCTGGTATCATAAAATATATAAAAAATCTTTACAAGAGGTGATTCGAGCCATTATTTTAGAAAATATAGCCAAATTAGTGAAAGAATGGAATAAAATCGATTTTCCACAAAAATGGAAGTTCTGCCCAACTTAAAGAATTCATAGCTTAGTTAAAAATCAATGGATTTCTAAAAATGGATTTCAGAATCTATTCAAGGCATGCCAAATGATATTTGGTCATTTTTTGGCCATATTTGCGTCACCCCTTGACATAAAGTCAAAAAATGTGAAAGTTTTGAAATCGGAATTTTTTGTGTCCAATCGATTTTTGGTACCAAAATAGGTATAAAAAACTTTAGTTCACTTATTTTAGTGCATTATTTTAGAAAATATGGCGAAAATACTGAAAAATGGTCGAAAAACGATTTATTCATTTTTTGGTAAAAATATTATCCCACCATTAACTTTTAGAAGCCATAACTTTGCGAAAAATCATCCGATTTTCAAAATTTTTACATTTCTGTAAAATGTTTTGGTCATATTTTCAAATAGCGTACAAAGTTATTTTCATTTAAAAACTTTTGGTGAAAGAGAAAGAAAATGCATTGAAATCGTTTTTTAGTACAAAATTGACGATCTTGTAAACTTTGAAAAGCAGTAACTTTGCTAAAAATCATCCAATTTTCAAAATTTTTGCTTTTCTGTGTATGGTATCGAACATAGTTTGAATCTGCATCAAAATTTGTTACTTTCTGGTACTTCTTAATTTTTGACTATTTTTGCCCATTTTTGCATACTAACCCCTTGACAAAAAGTCAAAAAAAGTGAAAGTTTTGAAATCGGAATTTTTTGTGCCCAATCGATTTCTGGTACCAAAATAGGTATAAAAAACTTTATTTCACTTAATTTAGTGCATTATTTTAGAAAATATGGTGAAAATACTGAGAAATGGTCGAAAATCGTTTAATTTATTTTTTGGTAAAAATGGGATCCCACCATTAACTTTTAGAAGCCATAACTTTGCCAAAAATCATCCGATTTTCAAAATTTTTACATTTCTGTAAAGGGTTTTGATCATATTTTCAAATAGCGTACAAAATTATTTACATATAGAAACTTTGGGTGAAAGAGAAAGAAATTGGAGTGATATCGATTTTTAGTACAAAATTGACGATCTTGTCAACATTGAAAAGCAGTAACTTTGCTAAAAATCACCCAATTTTCGAAATTTTTGCATTTCTGTGTATGGTATCGAACATAGTTTGAATCTGCATCAAAATTTGTTACTTTCTGGTAATTCTTAATTTTTGACTATTTTTGCCCATTTTTGCATACTAACCCCTTGACAAAAAGTCAAAAAATGTGAAAGTTTTGAAATCGGAATTTTTTGTGCCCAATCGATTTCTGGTACCAAAATAGGTATAAAAAACTTTACTTCACTTAATTTAGTGCATTATTTTAGAAAATATGGTGAAATACTGAGAAATGGTCGAAAAACGTTTAATTTATTTTTTGGTAAAAATAGGATCCCACCATTATTTTTTAGAAGCCATAACTTTGCCAAAAATCATCCGATTTTCAAAATTTTTACATTTCTGTAAAATGTTTTGGTCATATTTTCAAATCACACATAAAATTATTTACATATAGAAACTTTGGAAGAAAGAGAAAGAAATTGGAGTGATATCGATTTTTAGTACAAAATTGACGATCTTGTCAACATTGAAAAGCAGTAACTTTGCTAAAAATCACTGAATTTTCAAAATTTTTGCATTTCTGTGTATGGTATCGAACATAGTTTGAATCTGCATCAAAATTTGTTACTTTCTGGTAATTCTTAATTTTTGACTATTTTTGCCCATTTTTGCATACTAACCCCTTGACAAAAAGTCAAAAAATGTGAAAGTTTTGAAATCGGAATTTTTTGTGCCCAATCGATTTCTGGTACCAAAATAGGTATAAAAAACTTTACTTCACTTAATTTAGTGCATTATTTTAGAAAATATGGTGAAATACTGAGAAATGGTCGAAAAACGTTTAATTTATTTTTTGGTAAAAATAGGATCCCACCATTATTTTTTAGAAGCCATAACTTTGCCAAAAATCATCCGATTTTCAAAATTTTTACATTTCTGTAAAATGTTTTAGTCATATTTTCAAATAGCATACAAAGTTATTTACATATAGAAACTGTGGTTGAAAGAGAAAGAAAATGCTATGAAATCGTTTTTTAGTACAAAATTGACGATCTTGTAAACTTTGAAAAGCAGTAACTTTGGTAAAAATCACTGAATTTTCAAAATTTTTGCATTTCTGTGTATGGTATCGAACATAGTTTGAATCTGCATCAAAATTTGTTACTTTCTGGTAATTCTTAATTTTTGACTATTTTTGCCCATTTTTGCATACTAACCCCTTGACAAAAAGTCAAAAAATGTGAAAGTTTTGAAATCGGAATTTTTTGTGCCCAATCGATTTCTGGTACCAAAATAGGTATAAAAAACTTTACTTCACTTAATTTAGTGCATTATTTTAGAAAATATGGTGAAATACTGAGAAATGGTCGAAAAACGTTTAATTTATTTTTTGGTAAAAATAGGATCCCACCATTATTTTTTAGAAGCCATAACTTTGCCAAAAATCATCCGATTTTCAAAATTTTTACATTTCTGTAAAATGTTTTGGTCATATTTTCAAATCACACATAAAATTATTTACATATAGAAACTTTGGAAGAAAGAGAAAGAAATTGCAATGAAATCGTTTTTTAGTACAAAAATGACGATCTTGTCAACTTTGAAAACAGTAACTTTGCTAAAAATCACTGAATTTTCAAAATTTTTGCATTTCTGTGTATGGTATGGAACATAGTTTGAATCTGCATCAAAATTTGTTACTTTCTGGTATTTCTTAATTTTTGACTATTTTTGCCCATTTTTGCATACTAACCCCTTGACAAAAAGTCAAAAAATGTGAAAGTTTAGAAATCTGAATTTTTGTGCCCAATCGATTTCTGGTACCAAAATAGGTATAAAAAACTTTACTTCACTTAATTTAGTGCATTATTTTAGAAAATATGGTGAAATACTGAGAAATGGTCGAAAAACGTTTAATTTATTTTTTGGTAAAAATAGGATCCCACCATTATTTTTTAGAAGCCATAACTTTGCCAAAAATCATCCGATTTTCAAAATTTTTACATTTCTGTAAAATGTTTTAGTCATATTTTCAAATAGCATACAAAGTTATTTACATATAGAAACTGTGGTTGAAAGAGAAAGAAAATGCTATGAAATCGTTTTTTAGTACAAAATTGACGATCTTGTAAACTTTGAAAAGCAGTAACTTTGGTAAAAATCACTGAATTTTCAAAATTTTTGCATTTCTGTGTATGGTATCGAACATAGTTTGAATCTGCATCAAAATTTGTTACTTTCTGGTAATTCTTAATTTTTGACTATTTTTGCCCATTTTTGCATACTAACCCCTTGACAAAAAGTCAAAAAATGTGAAAGTTTTGAAATCGGAATTTTTTGTGCCCAATCGATTTCTAGTACCAAAATGGGTATAAAAAACTTTACTTCACTTAATTTAGTGCATTATTTTAGAAAATATGGTGAAAATACTGAGAAATG
The DNA here is from genome assembly GCA_018150725.1 of Drosophila quadrilineata. NCBI lineage: Eukaryota > Metazoa > Arthropoda > Insecta > Diptera > Drosophilidae > Drosophila > Drosophila quadrilineata. The sequence goes on from JAECWN010000407.1 coordinate 6,921,528, forward strand.
GTCGAAAATCGTTTAATTTATTTTTTTGGTAAAAATGGGATCCCACCATTAACTATTAGAAGCCATAACTTTGCCAAAAATCATCCGATTATCAAAATTTTTACATTTCTGTAAAAGGTTTTGATCATATTTTCAAATCACTCATAAAATTATTTACATATTGAAACTTTGGAAGGAAGAGAAAGAAATTGCAATGAAATCGTTTTTTAGTACAAAATTAACGATCTTGTAAACTTTGAAAAGCAGTAACTTTGGTAAAAATCACTGAATTTTCAAAATTTTTGCATTTCTGTGTATGGTATCGAACATAGTTTGAATCTGCATCAAAATTTGTTACTTTCTGGTAATTCTTAATTTTTGACTATTTTTGCCCATTTTTGCATACTAACCCCTTGACAAAAAGTCAAAAAATGTGAAAGTTTTGAAATCGGAATTTTTTGTGCCCAATCGATTTCTAGTACCAAAATGGGTATAAAAAACTTTACTTCACTTAATTTAGGGCATTATTTTTAGAAAATATGGTGAAAATACTGAGAAATGGTCGAAAATAGTTTAATTTATATTTTGGTAAAAATTGTATCCCACCATTATTTTTTAAAAGCCATAACTTTGCCAAAAATCATCCGATTTTCAAAATTTTTACATTTTTGTAAAATGTTTTGGTCATATTTTCAAATAACATACAAAGTTATTTTCATATAGAAACTATGGTTGAAAGAGAAAGAAAATGCATTGAAATCGTTTTTTAGTACAAAAATGACGATCTTGTCAACTTTGAAAAGCAGTAACTTTGCTAAAAATCACTGAATTTTCAAAATTTTTGCATTTCTGTGTATGGTATGGAACATAGTTTGAATCTGCATCAAAATTTGTTACTTTCTGGTATTTCTTAATTTTTGACTATTTTTGCCCATTTTTGCATACTAACCCCTTGACAAAAAGTCAAAAAATGTGAAAGTTTAGAAATCTGAATTTTTGTGCCCAATCGATTTCTGGTACCAAAATAGGTATAAAAAACTTTACTTCACTTAATTTAGTGCATTATTTTAGAAAATATGGTGAAATACTGAGAAATGGTCGAAAAACGTTTAATTTATTTTTTGGTAAAAATAGGATCCCACCATTATTTTTTAGAAGCCATAACTTTGCCAAAAATCATCCGATTTTCAAAATTTTTACATTTCTGTAAAATGTTTTAGTCATATTTTCAAATAGCATACAAAGTTATTTACATATAAAAACTGTGGTTGAAAGAGAAAGAAAATGCTATGAAATCGTTTTTTAGTACAAAATTGACGATCTTGTAAACTTTGAAAAGCAGTAACTTTGGTAAAAATCACTGAATTTTCAAAATTTTTGCATTTCTGTGTATGGTATCGAACATAGTTTGAATCTGCATCAAAATTTGTTACTTTCTGGTAATTCTTAATTTTTGACTATTTTTGCCCATTTTTGCATACTAACCCCTTGACAAAAAGTCAAAAAATGTGAAAGTTTTGAAATCGGAATTTTTTGTGCCCAATCGATTTCTAGTACCAAAATGGGTATAAAAAACTTTACTTCACTTAATTTAGTGCATTATTTTAGAAAATATGGTGAAAATACTGAGAAATGGTCGAAAATCGTTTAATTTATTTTTTTGGTAAAAATAGTATCCCGCCATTAACTTTTAGAAGCCATAACTTTGCCAAAAATCATCCGATTTTCAAAATTTTTACATTTCTGTAAAATGTTTTGGTCATATTTTCAAATAGCATACAAAGTTATTTTCATATAGAAACTATGGTTGAAAGAGAAAGAAAATGCATTGAAATCGTTTTTTAGTACAAAAATGACGATCTTGTAAACTTTGAAAAGCAGTAACTTTGGTAAAAATCACTGAATTTTCAAAATTTTTGCATTTCTGTGTATGGTATCGAACATAGTTTGAATCTGCATCAAAATTTGTTACTTTCTGGTAATTCTTAATTTTTGACTATTTTTGCCCATTTTTGCATACTAACCCCTTGACAAAAAGTCAAAAAATGTGAAAGTTTTGAAATCGGAATTTTTTGTGCCCAATCGATTTCTAGTACCAAAATGGGTATAAAAAACTTTACTTCACTTAATTTAGTGCACTATTTTAGAAAATATGGTGAAAATACTGAGAAATGGTCGAAAATCGTTTAATTTATATTTTGGTAAAAATAGTATCCCGCCATTAACTTTTAGAAGCCATAACTTTGCCAAAAATCATCCGATTTTCAAAATTTTTACATTTCTGTTAAAGGTTTTGATCATATTTTCAAATCACACATAAAATTATTTACATATTGAAACTTTGGAAGGAAGAGAAAGAAATTGCAATGAAATCGTTTTTTAGTACAAAATTGACGATCTTGTAAACTTTGAAAAGCAGTAACTTTGCTAAAAATCACTGAATTTTCAAAATTTTTGCATTTCTGTGTATGGTATCGAACATAGTTTGAATCTGCATCAAAATTTGTTACTTTCTGGTAATTCTTAATTTTTGACTATTTTTGCCCATTTTTGCATACTAACCCCTTGACAAAAAGTCAAAAAATGTGAAAGTTTTGAAATCGGAATTTTTTGTGTCCAATCGATTTCTAGTACCAAAATGGGTATAAAAAACTTTACTTCACTTAATTTAGTGCATTATTTTAGAAAATATGGTGAAAATACTGAGAAATGGTCGAAAATCGTTTAATTTATATTTTGGTAAAAATAGTATCCCACCATTATTTTTTAGAAGCCATAACTTTGCCAAAAATCATCCGATTTTAAAAATTTTTACATTTCTGTAAAATGTTTTGGTCATATTTTCAAATAGCATACAAAGTTATTTTCATATAGAAACTATGGTTGAAAGAGAAAGAAAATGCATTGAAATCGTTTTTTAGTACAAAAATGACGATCTTGTAAACTTTGAAAAGCAGTAACTTTGGTAAAAATCACTGAATTTTCAAAATTTTTGCATTTCTGTGTATGGTATGGAACATAGTTTGAATCTGCATCAAAATTTGTTACTTTCTGGTATTTCTTAATTTTTGACTATTTTTGCCCATTTTTGCATACTAACCCCTTGACAAAAAGTCAAAAAATGTGAAAGTTTAGAAATCTGAATTTTTGTGCCCAATCGATTTCTGGTACCAAAATAGGTATAAAAAACTTTACTTCACTTAATTTAGTGCATTATTTTAGAAAATATGGTGAAATACTGAGAAATGGTCGAAAAACGTTTAATTTATTTTTTGGTAAAAATAGGATCCCACCATTATTTTTAAGAAGCCATAACTTTGCCAAAAATCATCCGATTTTCAAAATTTTTACATTTCTGTAAAATGTTTTAGTCATATTTTCAAATAGCATACAAAGTTATTTACATATAGAAACTGTGGTTGAAAGAGAAAGAAAATGCTATGAAATCGTTTTTTAGTACAAAATTGACGATCTTGTAAACTTTGAAAAGCAGTAACTTTGGTAAAAATCACTGAATTTTCAAAATTTTTGCATTTCTGTGTATGGTATCGAACATAGTTTGAATCTGCATCAAAATTTGTTACTTTCTGGTAATTCTTAATTTTTGACTATTTTTGCCCATTTTTGCATACTAACCCCTTGACAAAAAGTCAAAAATGTGAAAGTTTTGAAATCGGAATTTTTTGTGCCCAATCGATTTCTAGTACCAAAATGGGTATAAAAAACTTTACTTCACTTAATTTAGTGCATTATTTTAGAAAATATGGTGAAAATACTGAGAAATGGTCGAAAATCGTTTAATTTATATTTTGGTAAAAATAGTATCCCGCCATTAACTTTTAGAAGCCATAACTTTGCCAAAAATCATCCGATTTTCAAAATTTTTACATTTCTGTAAAAGGTTTTGATCATATTTTCAAATCACACATAAAATTATTTACATATTGAAACTTTGGAAGGAAGAGAAAGAAATTGCAATGAAATCGTTTTTTAGTACAAAATTGACGATCTTGTAAACTTTGAAAAGCAGTAACTTTGGTAAAAATCACTGAATTTTAAAAATTTTTGCATTTCTGTGTATGGTATCGAACATAGTTTGAATCTGCATCAAAATTTGTTACTTTCTGGTACTTTTTAAATTTTGACTATTTTTGCCCATTTTTGCATACTAACCCCTTGACAAAAAGTCAAAAAATGTGAAAGTTTAGAAATCTCAATTTTTTGTGCCCAATCGATTTCTGGTACCAAAATAGGTATAAAAAACTTTACTTCACTTAATTTAGTGCATTATTTTAGAAAATATGGTGAAAATACTGAGAAATGGTCGAAAATCGTTTAATTTATATTTTGGTAAAAATAGTATCCCACCATTATTTTTTAGAAGCCATAACTTTGCCAAAAATCATCCGACTTTCAAAATTTTTACATTTCTGTAAAATGTTTTGGTCATATTTTCAAATAGCATACAAAGTTATTTTCATATAGAAACTATGGTTGAAAGAGAAAGAAAATGCATTGAAATCGTTTTTTAGTACAAAAATGACGATCTTGTAAACTTTGAAAAGCAGTAAAATTGCTAAAAATCACTGAATTTTCAAAATTTTTGCATTTCTGTGTATGGTATCGAACATAGTTTGAATCTGCATCAAAATTTGTTACTTTCTGGTAATTCTTAATTTTTGACTATTTTTGCCCATTTTTGCATACTAACCCCTTGACAAAAAGTCAAAAAATGTGAAAGTTTTGAAATCGGAATTTTTTGTGCCCAATCGATTTCTAGTACCAAAATGGGTATAAAAAACTTTACTTCACTTAATTTAGTGCATTATTTTAGAAAATATGGTGAAAATACTGAGAAATGGTCGAAAATCGTTTAATTTATTTTTTGGTAAAAATGGGATCCCACCATTAACTATTAGAAGCCATAACTTTGCCAAAAATCATCCGATTATCAAAATTTTTACATTTCTGTAAAAGGTTTTGATCATATTTTCAAATCACTCATAAAATTATTTACATATTGAAACTTTGGAAGGAAGAGAAAGAAATTGCAATGAAATCGTTTTTTAGTACAAAATTGACGATCTTGTAAACTTTGAAAAGCAGTAACTTTGGTAAAAATCACTGAATTTTAAAAATTTTTGCATTTCTGTGTATGGTATCGAACATAGTTTGAATCTGCATCAAAATTTGTTACTTTCTGGTAATTCTTAATTTTTGACTATTTTTGCCCATTTTTGCATACTAACCCCTTGACAAAAAGTCAAAAAATGTGAAAGTTTTGAAATCGGAATTTTTTGTGCCCAATCGATTTCTAGTACCAAAATGGGTATAAAAAACTTTACTTCACTTAATTTAGTGCATTATTTTAGAAAATATGGTGAAAATACTGAGAAATGGTCGAAAATCGTTTAATTTATTTTTTGGTAAAAATAGTATCCCACCATTATTTTTTAGAAGCCATAACTTTGCCAAAAATCATCCGATTTTCAAAATTTTTACATTTCTGTAAAATGTTTTAGTCATATTTTCAAATAGCATACAAAGTTATTTACATATAGAAACTGTGGTTGAAAGAGAAAGAAAATGCTATGAAATCGTTTTTTAGTACAAAATTGACGATCTTGTAAACTTTGAAAAGCAGTAACTTTGGTAAAAATCACTGAATTTTCAAAATTTTTGCATTTCTGTGTATGGTATCGAACATAGTTTGAATCTGCATCAAAATTTGTTACTTTCTGGTAATTCTTAATTTTTGACTATTTTTGCCCATTTTTGCATACTAACCCCTTGACAAAAAGTCAAAAAATGTGAAAGTTTAGAAATCTCAATTTTTTGTGCCCAATCGATTTCTGGTACCAAAATAGGTATAAAAAACTTCAATTCACTTAATTTAGTGCATTATTTTAGAAAATATGGTGAAAATACTGAGAAATGGTCGAAAATCGTTTAATTTATATTTTGGTAAAAATAGTATCCCACCATTATTTTTTAGAAGCCATAACTTTGCCAAAAATCATCCGACTTTCAAAAATTTTACATTTCTGTAAAATGTTTTGGTCATATTTTCAAATAGCATACAAAGTTATTTTCATATAGAAACTATGGTTGAAAGAGAAAGAAAATGCATTGAAATCGTTTTTTAGTACAAAAATGACGATCTTGTAAACTTTGAAAAGCAGTAACTTTGGTAAAAATCACCCAATTTAAAAAATTTTTGCATTTCTGTGTATGGTATCGAACATAGTTTGAATCTGCATCAAAATTTGTTACTTTACGGTATTTCTTAATTTTTGACTATTTTTGCCCATTTTTGCATACTAACCCCTTGACAAAAAGTCAAAAAATGTGAAAGTTTAGAAATCTCAATTTTTTGTGCCCAATCGATTTCTGGTACCAAAATAGGTATAAAAAACTTGACTTCACTTAATTTAGTGCATTATTTTAGAAAATATGGTGAAATACTGAGAAATGGTCGAAAAACGTTTAATTTATTTTTTGGTAAAAATAGGATCCCACCATTATTTTTTAGAAGCCATAACTTTGCCAAAAATCATCCGCTTTTCAAAATTTTTACATTTCTGTAAAATGTTTTGGTCATATTTTCAAATAGCATACAAAGTTATTTTCATATAGAAACTATGGTTGAGAGAGAAAGAAAATGCATTGAAATCGTTTTTTAGTACAAAAATGACGATCTTGTCAACTTTGAAAAGCAGTAACTTTGGTAAAAATCACTGAATTTTAAAAATTTTTGCATTTCTGTGTATGGTATCGAACATAGTTTGAATCTGCATCAAAATTTGTTACTTTCTGGTACTTCTTAATTTTTGACTATTTTTGCCCATTTTTGCATACTAACCCCTTGACAAAAAGTCAAAAAATGTGAAAGTTATGAAATCAGAATTTTTTGTGCCCAATCGATTTCTGGTAACAAAATAGGTATAAAAAACTTTACTTCACTTAATTTAGTGCATTATTTTAGAAAATATGGTGAAATACTGAGAAATGGTCGAAAAACGTTTAATTTATTTTTTGGTAAAAATATTATCCCACCATTATTTTTTAGAAGCCACAACTTTGCGAAAAATCATCCGATTTTCAAAATTTTTACATTTCTGTAAAAGGTTTTGATCATATTTTCAAATAGCATACAAAGTTATTTTCATATAGAAACTTTGGGTGAAAGAGAAAGAAAATGCTATGAAATCGTTTTGTAGTACAAAAATGACGATCTTGTAAACTTTGAAAAGCAGTAACTTTGGTAAAAATCACCCAATTTAAAAAATTTTTGCAATTCTGTGTATGGTATCGAACATAGTTTGAATCTGCATCAAAATTTGTTACTTTCTGGTACTTCTTAATTTTTGACTATTTTTGCCCATTTTTGCATAACCCCTTGACAAAAAGTCAAAAAATGTGAAAGTTTTAAATCGGAATAATTTGTGCCCAATCGATTTCTGGCATTAAGATATGTAAAAAATTATTTGTCGGAGTCAATTTGGAGCTATATTTTGGAATATACGGTCAAAAGAGTGAAAAACGTTAGAAATTGGAGTTTTGCATTAAAGGAGTTACTATCAATATTTGAACTGCCATAATTTTGCCATAAAGTAATAAATTAAAAATTTTTTTTTGTTAAAATGTAAATATATACTTTTTATAAATGTCTTGCCACATTAATAATTATATTTCAGTGTACTAAACTACTCTCAACTGTACCCACTGTGAGTAGTTGAGTAGTCGTGCCACACGAGGGATTTATTCGTTGCCTGTGGAAATTGTTGGGTTTGTGGTTGTTGCTGTTGGTGTCGAGCATTTAAGGAGCATAAATATTCTATTAGATGACAATTTGACAGAGCTTTATTGTTTGTTGGATGTTGTGGCTGAAGTGCAACAAATCCATTTATATGTGGCACAATATTTACGGCGCCCACTGGACATAGTTTATGCAAAAACAATTTTTCTGAATTTCGGGTTACAATACTTTATTTGGTTCGTAAATTTTTGCTGTATACATTTAGGATGCCGAAATTAAATATTTTTTTTTTTGGTTCTCATTCTGACATTGGACTTTTGATGTACAAAATATTATAAGAAATATATAAATATAGGAAATTATTGTTTTTTTTAAATAAATCCTTAATACATCCATTTAAATATATTTAAAATACCATAATGACGACGCTCTCAAAAGTATGCTACGATATTTTGCTATGCAATTGCTGCCAAATTCAAAGGCGTCCAAAAGGGTATCAGTTAGTTGGTAATTTTTTCAGCTAAAGTTAAATTTTCCAGAGTTGTAGCTTTTTGACTGCAATTAAGCAACTTTTCGCATCCCAAAAAAAAGGTAACAAAGTTTTTAGTAGCATGCTACAAGCTGCGTGCGCTGTTAAAAAGTTTCTGTATGCGAACTTAAGTTTTCGATTAACACTCATACGCAGTGTGGACCGGGAACGGGAAAAGTTGACTAAGAAGAAGCAGCAGCAGGTGCATAGCGAAGCGCAGACAGCATAAAAATGGCGACCAAAGTTGGAGGCAAAAAATTACAAATAAATGGTATCAGAGGAAATGGAAAATGGAGTCTCTTCGACTGGCGACTTGTTGGCTGCTGGCAACATTTGGTGGCATTTAATGACGTCGCTTTTATGGCATTTTATTTGATTTGAGTTGCAAAGCATAAAGCCTTGAAATTCATTCATTACCATTTTTATGGCGTGCTTCTGCACTGCCACGCCCACAGTGCGTAAAGAGAAACGAACAACTCATTATAAGAGTAGGAGCATATGGGGCAAATAATCTGACTGTAAGGGATATTTACGAGTTGGGTTTCATATCTGAATCGAAAATTGTCAAAGCAATCAGGTAATGCAATGCATGCCACTCATGCCACATACACGACAGCACACACTCCACATACATCAATTATGAATATGCAATATATATGCCACTCGGTTGATATGTATGTCCTATTATTCCTCGCTCAATCCTTCTCTCTCTTTCTCTCTCTCTCTCTCTCTCTCTCTCTGTCTGTCTCTCTCTGAGTTTAGCCAATAAATCAAGCTCGAGGTCAATAATCAATTATTTAGCAGCTGATACCCGTGCCGCCCACAACAACAACAACTATGTGTGGCATATGGCTGTGGCAGTGGCAAGTGGCAGTGGCAAGTGTTGCACACATATGCCTCTATTTTTTTTGTTTTGGTTGCGTTTGTTCTGTTTGCTGTTTGCCTTTGTGCCGTGTCACCTGTTGAGGTGCAGAAATGTCGTCGACATTTTTAGAAGCAGTTATTTTCAGCACTAGTTCAATGTGCGCACGCCAGATGGCGACACCCATTGTGTGTATATTTGCTTACTTGCCTTTTCTATACAATAGATTCTCTGTTATTGTCTGCTTTCCCTTCTTCCCCCAATTCGTTGCTGCTGTTGTTGTTGTTGATTTTGTTTTTGTTATTTGGCCTTTGCCTTGAGCTTGCGAAAGTTGCTTTTGTTATTGTTTGTTTGTTGCCGTTGGCAGCCGATGACGTCATTTCCAGTCGCTTTTTGCCACTTTCGACTGTGATTCTTGTTAGTTGTTACCACATCATCTCCCCGTTACCACGCCCCGTCCCCCTCTACATACAATACCCCACAGGCATTGGCGTCATGCGGCTGTCTAGCAACGCACAAAGCGCCTCGTAAAACGAAATTGTTTGACTCCGGTTTATACCCTATAATTAGATAGGGTATATGACATGCGAATACATTTTATATCATCTGGAATTTTTTGAATATTTTTTATAGTTGAAAATAGTTTAAATTGATAGTAAGTACTTAGCATAGACTGTTCAAAATAGTACTTAATTAGAGGGTATCGACAAGTCGTTGTTAGTGAAAACTGAAGCTCAAATTATGTTCCATGTATGGGGGGAATGATAATCAAAAAGTCTTTGAACTCTGATTTCAAGCTGTATTCTAACAAACTCTTGGAGAGTATTAAGTAGAGAAATAAGTGAGAATATTAAAACTTTTCTTAGGAGTTAAGATAGCAAACAAAAGTATTTCATGTAACATTTACTCTATTGAAACATCTAGTACCAAAAAGTTCTCTATATTTTTTAGGTAAACAAGAAGTTTTATTATTATTAGTTTTTTTTTTTTAATTTAAATTTAAACAAGAAGTATTCTCATTTGTATTCCACACTGCAAACATATTCACAATGATGTTAACATTTTTCAATTTTCTTCTATGAATTCAAGAGAATACTTCATTAGATTGCTTTTCACCACAGCGACAGCAATGAAGATACTTGTATATGAAGAGCTTCTTGAAAAAGAATTTTATATTTAATGAACATAAATTATTTGACTGCGAAATCAACTTCATTATTCCACAGTTCAGGCAGCCCAAGCACTTGGATAATTGCAGCAGTTATGCCCCCACAGCGTGCCACAGCAGGGTGCATGGGGGTAGAACGAGATGACAAACGAGGGGTGCCAGAGGAGTGACAAAGCAGAACACTATCATATCGAAATCACCCCACATTAAAAGCAATTGCCCTTGGTATTGTTATCGCTGTTCCAGTTGTTCTTTGGTGTTATGTTTTTTCAAATTTAGTGCTCTCTGATGTTTGTTCAACACGCAAACCCGTTTATCAGATGCCATATTTATGAGCAACGATTTTCAATAATCTACTGCCCACTCGCCCAATCAATTCATAGCCAGAAATTCATTCACAATTTCCGTGAAATATCGCATTATCATTAAAATTATCTCAATTGTTATTATGAAAGCCAAACGAGCAATTCATCTGAAATCCATACAATATGTAGGAGGAAAAGCTGCAAATTTACAAAAACAACAAAACATTTCATTGAAAATTATTTGAAAATTTCCGAGCAGAATGGCAGCTGCGTATGGGAGGCATTTTGGGCAACGTCTTATTTGCTATTCATATTTATGATGCTATCGCATAAGAAATTAACACATCTCATATGGCGGCAGCACAGTCTGTGCAAAAAGTTACCTGACAGCTATTCTTGTTGCTGCCTAAAAAAAGTTGTTCTTCTTTGTTGCTGTCAAAGTATTTTGCCTCTCTCACTCTCTGAACGTTTGAATTATTCATGGCAAGTGAGAGAGGGGGAGAGAAGAGTGAGAGAGACGCATACAACCGTTGGAAAAGAGGGTGTGAGTGAGAGGGAAAGTGTTGAACTTTCAGCTAAAAAATCAATTATGCGCAAATTGTCGAAAATTGTTGCTGCGTGTAGTTGCCGCAATATGTGGCAGCTGTGAGCGCTCCACATTGCCTGTGACACTTGCAGCAAACACTCTAAAAACCCCCCTGACACCCCACTCACCAGCCCACAGATGCTTGAGGCGTGTCATCGCGTGCTGAGGTCAATTAGACAGCGAAACTGGTGATGCTACAGCTGCTCTACTGGCAACGTGGGCGTATACGTAATGCGTATACGTAATGTGGACTCAAACAATTGTTCTGCCCGAGCAACTAATTACTGATGCGGTAACTCAACAAAACTTTGCCAGTCAAACGGGTTTAATTAGCATCTAAACTGAAAGAGATAACGGGAGGGACAGCGAAAGAGAATGAGATAGCGAAACAAGTTGAAATAGCTAGAGAAATAAGCGCACCACAGAAAAAGATTGAAAGTGGGAATTTGAGAAGAATTTGTTGATTCAAATTTAAACATAGGTTGATTGAAAATATCAAAGTTCAATTTAATCAAGATGCACAAAAATTTTGAGATAGTTTTTAAATTATAATACAAATTGATTGCGAGAGAGAGATAGACCAAAAACAGAACAAATAAAAATTCAGAATCGATTAAGATTAAATAAATATTAGAACTCAATTAAAATGAAGCAGAAAGTGAAAGCAGATAATTGACTGAAAACATAAGGATGTAAAAGGAGAACTTCAGAAACCTAATATAAAACTGGAAGATTAAGAGAGAGGAAGGAAGAGTAAGCCAGAAAAAGGGACAGGTCCTGAAGCAGAGAAATCAAAGTAAAATAAATAAAAGTAAAGAAATTAAAAAAAAATTTGTGTTCAATTAAAAGTTATTTATTTTTCAGTTTATTTCTTAAATTTCTCATTTAGAATTTTAAAATAAGAAATAAATAATAAATTTAAATATGAAGATATTTATAAGTAATAACTTAATAACAGACTTAATTATGAAAATAGATATTATTAAGTAAAAAGATAATAATAGTCTTAAATATAAAAATTTCAATAAGTAATAGGTTAATAACAGACTTAAATATGAAAATACATATTAATAAGAAACCTGTAATTAATAGTGTTAAATATACAAATTTTATTAAGTAATAAGTTAGTAATAAAATTAATTATGAAAATATATATTAATAAGTAATATGTTAATAATTAACATAGTCATAAAAATTTTTATAAGTAATAAGTTAGTAATAGACATAAAAATAAAAATTTTAAAAATTAATTATAATAATACCTTAAATGTTAAAATAATTATAAGTAATAAATAAATAAATAGACTTAAATATGAAAATATGATAATATGTTATAATTAAGTAATAAGTTATGAAAAAGATAATAATTTTTTATTACTTAATACAATATTTAAGATAACTAGAAAAATCTAAAAACAAATACTCCTTATAAGGAATATACTTAGGAGAAACTAGAGAAACTTAGAGAAACTTTGAAACGAAAGTAATTAACAAATTGAAAAGCCAAAAAGTTCAATTAAATGTTGTTTTCTAATTAAAATCTTAATTTAATCTATAGCATACTTTATTCAGGAGCTTTTTAAATGCAGCTTTCAATCATTGAGGCCAACGTAAAACCTAAATAAGCTTCATTTATAATGCATTAAAAGCCGTCGCAACACTCGACAAAAGGATCTGAAAAGGATTTGGACGTGGACATTAACCGCTGGCAAAGGTCATTAAAGTTGCACATGAAAATGAAAGTGAAAGAGGGGAGAGGAAGAGAGTGGAAGAGGCGGAGATTGGGTCAACATTATTGCAACATTTTGGGGTCGATTGGCAAAGAGTTAATTAAGTTGGCCAGACCGCATGAAGTGCCTGCAGTTGGCCACGTGCCCAAGGTTAAGCATTAACGTGGCTTAATTAGAAGTCAGGCAATGAGGCAGGCCGGCAGTCAGCAGTTGGCCAGGCTAATAGCCAGGATAATGGCCTGGCTTAAAGGGACTCAGATGAAGCGCATTTGATGGACAACTTTATGGCCATGATGGATGTGGCAAGTTAATGGACTCCAAATGAACTGCCCAACAGTGGAGGCGGCATTAACACTTTGCTGCAACTTATGACAAGTCAGATGTTGCATGCAACCACAGAGACTCTTGTGCATTGTCAACTCTGCAAACACTTTCAATTTTGTGTATTTACCTTAAAGTTGCCCCATGAAACTTGTCACATAATTAGACTATACATGCGCCAAACAATGTGTCATGCAACCAAATGTGGCAGCAATTTCAATCAGCTAAGGGGCACGCTCAGTGTGTCTGTGTGTGGCATGCTGCGCGACACAGTTTTTGGCAGACAACAGACGACAAAGATGACTCAAGGCCACAGGGGGCGACACGCCTTACATTCTATATTGTAACTATATCCACCTCTCTCTCTCTCTCTCTTTCTCTTTTGCTGTCTCCCTCTCATGCCACACGTGCCGCCGCAAAGATGCTGACAAGTCAAATAGCCGCATAAATAGTCGACAAAATAAGAATAAACGGGCAGAAATGTTGTCAGACTAATGCCACAATTTATCTGCGCATCGCACTGTGCCACATGCGGCAAGTAGCAGAAATGTCGCCTTAGGCCATAATTAATACCAAAAATTATTATGATTACCAAGATTGATAAACTATCAAACACCCTGGCAAAAACGACATGATATCTTGACATAAAACTTATCAATAATTTATTTTATTATATAAAATTGATAGTTGTATCCTTACAACTAGTCTATTTTATTATTCATATCTGTTTTTCTTAATTTTTTGTAAATTATAATAATGTCTGAAGAATAATTAAAAACAAATAAATGATTTTAATTTGATATTCTTGTATTTAATTCATTGGTGGGAGAGGGGAGATATCAAATTTTAAACAGAAAACTGCCGAAAATACCAGGCGAACAGAAATCAGCAGCAAGTAACTAAAGTAAAGTAACTAACATGTACTGAGAGGGACTCTCACACATGTCAATCACGTGGTATACTTACCAGAGAGCATGTAAACAATGCTCTCATAACCAACCAATCACATGTTTAGCTACTGTGCAATGCACATTCAACTAAACACGTGTTGGCGATTTGAGCAAGTAACTTGCTGATCAATTCTCTTCGCCTAGTATTATTCCCGGTTTTGAGAAACGGAAATATCAATTTTTCAACCGCCAAAAAAAATTTCAATAAAAGTAGGTCTTGAAAATGACAAAAATTTAAACGAAATTCCGTTGAAAATACTAGGCGAACAGAAATCAGCAGAAAGTAACTAAAAAAATTCGTAGTGGTAAAACATTGCATTCTTTTAAGCTGACACTATGCGATTGCAAACTAAATTTTATTGTAGCATACTTTTAAGGTATGGTTTATTTGCAAGTTACTTGCTGCTAATTTCTGTTGGCCTGGTGTTTTTTGGAAATTTTGGAAATGGAAATTGGAATTTTCGACCTATCAATATATTTGAAAAGATGAAAATAAAAAAATCTTGAATTCGGGCAAATTTTGAACGAAATTCCGTTGAAAATACCAGGCGAACAGAAATCAGCAGAAAGTAACTAACAAATTTCGTTGCATACTTTTAGGCTGGCACTTTGAAATTAAATAGTCGCTCTGAGAGGGACCCTCACACACATGTCAATCACGTGGTATACTTACCAGAGAGCATGTAAACAATGCAATGCACATTCAACTAAACACGTGTTGCCGATTTGAGCAAGTTACTTGCTGCTGATTTCTGTTCGCCTGGTATTTTTCCCGATTTTGAGAAACGAAAAATTGCATTTTTCGATCTCTCAAAATTTTAAATAAAAAGCCGTTTTATATTTTTTAGATTATTCTTTTTTCTTTATTTTCATTATTCAACCGATTTCAATTTATATTTTCATTCTTTTTTATTATTATTTTTTTTCTTAACTTTACTTATTTTATAATTATTTAATTATTTATCGAAAAAATATATCGGGTTATTTATAAATGGAACACAATTCATTGCCAATTAATGTTATAAATAAATACATGGGCTATAACTATTACGAATATTACTTTCTTACTAGTTCTTAACTTACTTTCTTATTTTGCTCGTACCATGTTTACTATTTATGAATAGACATCTTCCATTCCATTTCCCATCCATTTTAATTTAATTAATATAATTTAATACATTTTTTTTCTTAACTTTTATCTTTTAATTTGTATTTTTTCTGTATTTTGTCCCATTGATTTAAAGCTAATCAACACAACCCATCCCTTATCCTATTTACATTTATTACAGGGTATCTCTAATATCAAGGCGAATGACACGCGACATCTATGTTGTTCTTGCTTTGGCAAGCTAAATTGTGGCAAAGATTTTTATATTAGCCACATCAACTGACCATTAAGCAAGTGTGTGTGTGTGTGTGTGTGTCACACTCTACTTATGCACACATACTTACATCCATCTACAAATATGTCTATATATGTATGTATTTATGTATGTTCTTGAAGCGGAAGCACAGCGGCATGCAAAGGTGCCATAACCCCATGACGAATAACATCCGAATAGAGTGTGGCAGAAGAGCAAGAACAGGAGGCAAGAGGCAAGAGGCAACAGCAGAAGTAGTTGGAAAAATAAAAACGAAGCGTGCGTGAATTGGCCAGCACCACTAACCCGTTTGCCGACATGGCGCCAAAATAACAGCGAGGGCTATACCAATAGTTGTAGAATGTTTAGATTAAACTTAAAATATTCAATAAAAAATATTCATTAAAATTTATATACGACTCTAAAGCAAAGTAAAAAAGCTCTATTATAACATTCTTCTTAATAGATGGAATATAAAAAGTACGTCAAAATTTTTTTGAATAAATAATTCTACAGGTATAATTTGATATTCCGTCTACACAACCATTTTACAAAAAAAATACTATTATAACTACAACAGCAATTACAAAAACGAGTGGACTAATGTGTATGTTTATATTTATTCCAATTTTGCAAATATATATAAATAAATATTAAATATTTTAGTTAAGAAACTAATTTCTGACACTGACAGAACTTTGAGGCACACTTTAAAAGCTACAACTCTTTGAGCCACCCACGCGTCACAAATTTATGCGCGAACTAATTTAAAGCAGAGCAGAGTTTATATACGCCTCCCTCTCGCTCTCTTCTCTAACTCTCTCTCTCTCTCTGTTTCTCGTGTGTGTGTGTGTGTTTGTGTAAAAATAGACGAGCCGTAGTCGAGTGTGGCACACAGGTAAGAGAGAGGCACGTCAAGTGGGGCATAAGGATAACGCTTAGCGTGGTGCGGTGGCTGCGCCAATAAAGCTGCTTAAAATACGCCGCAACAAACGGCAGCATCTGCTCCACGACAGCAGCCTATTTGGGAGGAAAACCCCTTTTACTTTCGTGCAGCTTTTTATAGCCGAAAGTCAAAGAGTGCGCGCTTATCAATCCCTTCCTTCCCCTCTCCTTTTATTCTATATTTTTTATGGGGCAGGAGTTGATGTGTGTTGAGCTGTCATTACTTACGCATATTTGTGGCAGCAATGGATGTTTGCTTATTTTTCGGCGATGTGTGTGTTTTTTTTTGTGCAACACGCGAACTACGAACTGTGGCAAGCGCTCAATTGGCAGCGCGGTGGCACCACTGCTGCTGTTGCTGCTCCTGCTGCGGGTTACATCGACGCGAACGCATTTCGGGCTTTTACTTTGTTACTCACTCTCAATATTACTCAATTTTGACTTTGATTTCAATGCTTGCCACAAAAAGCACTAATTGCAATGCAACACACACAGACACAGACGCTTCACTACACTTGCAATGACAGGATTTACTGCTTGTCCCGTTTTACTGCTGCAGCACGCGAGATGAATGGCAATATTTCTCTCTTTCTTTTCTTTTCTCTTCTTTTTTTTTGACGACGCTGCTGCGAAAGGTTTTCTCTGCTGGTGCTACGCGCGCTTCGCTTCACTTCGTTTCGCCTGTGCCTCGGTTCGACGCGCCCGCGTCGGCAGCCGCTTTCGTCCGCTAGCGTGGAGAGTTTTTGCGCAACTGAAGCAGCAGCAGCAGCTGTATTCTTGTAGAGAGCTTTTTTTCGGTTACTCTCAACAGCAAAAGCTCGCTGGGCAGCAGTTGTTTGTCGGTCGTTCTAACTGAGAGCAGACTAGACTCACTCTGAGAGAGGAAGACCGAAATGCTTTAAATGTGGGTTCAAGTTATTGGTGGGTTGACTGTGGGCGGCCACTGTTAACAGGTTAATCAGTGGCAACAGGATGAGCCCGAAAGCTTATGCCCTTGACTAGGCTAGACAAATAGCATTGCCAATTCAAATAACTTTATTAGGTAAATACGAATATATATTTAAATCAATTTCTCGCACAGTCTGCCATGATTTTGCCAGCAGCAACATCTATTTGTCAATTATGTGGTTGTTGTTGTTGTTGTGTCTAACGGACTGCAGCACTCGAAGCATCCTTTTGAGCTTTACGATTGCATTCAGCTGGCTGGCAAGGACTCTTCGCTTTGGCAACGCTCCAATAAATTTAAGCCGAGTGTGAATAAACGCAATGCAGGATTTCTAGGCAACGTGATAAAACTTTAAAATATTTACAAAAAAAAATAAATTTAATAAAATTAATATAAATTAATAATAATATTATAATATAATTTTTGATAATAATTTTTTAATAAAATAATATTTATATAAATTTGTTCTTATGATTTCTGATCTAATTGACAGCTTTGCTGCTGTAAGAGCTTTCAGCTCAACTTAAAGATTTGCTCTTAACTGATTCTGCTCTCTTTGTTCTTCATTTGAACACATTGCTGGCCCTAAGCTCTCTTCGATAACAACTGATAAGCTCAATCGAAGCTGCGCTTGTCGATCGGAGATCGCAGACACGAACCGTCGCCCGACGACGGTCTCAGGTCATTCGTCGTCTGTTGCCCAGTTCAGTCTGTCGGGAGTTGTGCAGCCGTTCGGTCGTTGGTTAATTCCCTCAGTTAGTTGTCGCTTGTTGCCGCGTTTTTTCCTTAATACATAAGAGTGCTTTACATTCTGAGAGATTAAGTTTTAGTTTTACCATTAAATAAAATAAAATCGTTGAGTTTTAGCAGTTAATCAAAAGATCAACTGTAAGAAAGAGCGCGAAGGTAAGTGGATGTCTTTTCGCTTTGGCAGCTTCTTCAGCCTCTTGACTATCGCCATTTAATCGTATCAACCGTTATCTCCGCTTATATATGTATGTGCATGTATGTGGGAGTGTGAGCGGGGTCGAAAGGGGTTATGAGTCTGAAAGTGCAGCTAGCCTCAAGTTCTTTCTTCTTCTACTTGTCAACGTCGCAGTTAATTTTCGCTTCATTTCTTTTTCTTTTCTTTTCTTTCCTTTTTTTCTCTTGTACTTTCGCTATGCGCTCCAGTTGCATTCCAACATTCCGCTCTCCCTCATTATTCTCGCATAGCCTGGCGGGCACATTCCGTTTGTTTCATTTGTTCTCCTTCTTAGCTTCTCTTGGGCAATTTCTTCATGCGGTTGCCTGGAATACTCGTTGCCAAAAGTATTCTGACACAGTATGTGTGCTCAGTATTTACACTCATGTGTGCAGTTGTTGCTTTCTTTTTGCATACAATTTCTCGATACACTTTTGATCCCGCCTATATATTTGATAATTTTATTATTTCGTTTTTCATTCATTCCGTGTTTTTTTCTTCTTCATTTTATTTTTATTTTATTTGGGACGATGCAATAAGCGCTATAAATATCAAATTAAATGCCATGCACAATGTGTAAATCGAATTTGTTTATAATGAATAGAAATTTTGAGATTTGGTAATCAAAACACATTAATTTGGTGAAGTGCAGTGGGAAAATGATGATGGGAATACACTTTCAGAACTGACTATTAAAATGCTAATTAATATCAAGTATTATGTCAACTATCTTCCCATGTATTACATATTTAGTTATGAAATTCTATATATAGTAAAATCAAACATGATCATAGCTAATGATTTCTGGCCTTAGACTCTCGCAAAATCGGCCTGTGATGAGTAGAATCTATTTCTTATCACTAGGCGAGCGCCCGCTCTCTCTCTCTCACTCTCTCTCTTTCTCTCTCTCTCTATCTGGTAAACTATTCAAAAGTATTCCCTATAATAGAGCCCAAAGTTCAAGTTGAAATGCTCTATCATTTTATTTTGATTTGTTAGTCACTGCGACGGAAAACAAAACCGATGAATTTAAAAAAAAATCTGCCAGACAGGCATTAAAAACAAACAAGAATCAGAAAGTAGAGGAAAGGAAAGTAAAATAAAAGTAATACAGATTTCATAAACAGTATTTAAAGTGCAATGAGATGATGGGGACTGATAAGTGCTATATAAACTAGGTGTCAGACGGTGTCAGATCGACATCATATACGGCTCTAAAAGGCGGACCTAAAAACCTGCACAAGGTCGATACCGATGCCTACCTTAACTAACAACCCCAACTGAACCCTGATTAAAATATTAAATTCTCATATCAATTAGAAGTATAAATAAAAAGAATTGAAATTAATTTTTTAGCATAATAATAATCAATATCAGCAGCAGCATCAACATGGCACAGGACGCAGAGACGGAAGTTAAAGATCATCATACGCAGCACGATCATATCGGAGATGATGAAGTCGGCGAACTGCAGAGATTATCATGCGGCTTCTATCTCAGGGTGCAGCAACAGGCGGAACGTTTCGCCAGCACTCGCCTGGGACAGTATGTGATTGAGCGTGCGGATCGCTGCCTGAAACTGATCGAGGATACCACCAAATGGAGTTTACCACAAGGTTAACTCAGTATTCCCTACACTGCCCACAGCTCCTTATCGTCTTATTTGCATCTCACAGAGAAGAACTCCAATGCGGTGGTCCTGGAACGTCCATTGCCCTGGATACCATTTCTCATACTGATCGTCATGCTGCGCATGGCCAGGATCTGGTTATCGGTGGGAGCTCTGCTGATCGGCAATGGTCCAGTCTCGCCCTCGGATGTCATATACTTTATACAGACACGCAGACGGAAACTGCGTGCCATACGCCTGCATGGCCTGAAGGTGATGAGGCATCGTCAAGACGACTGCTCCTCCTCGAGTCGATCCGGCAAAGGTCTCACTCAACTGCTGAGCCAGTGGCTATCCCGTGCCATTTGTCGTCCTGGCGTGCAGCGCATCAACAGTGGGCGTCAATTTAATGTGCCCAGCAAGGATACTACTGAGGTAAGCGGATAACTCCCACTCTCTCTCAAGGTTAATTCTCTCAATACTCCTACTCTAGTCGAAACCACAGAATCAGCACCAGAATCAGAGCGTGTCGAAGCCCACACGAGAGGATATTGCCATTGCCGAGCAGAATCTCACCATAGATGAGCTACTCAACAAGTATGCCAACGATAACTCCGAGGATGACTCCGACTTTGTACCCAATCCGGAGGATGACAATGACAGCACCTCCAGCAGCGAGAGCGAGAGCAGCGATGAGGAGCAGCTGAGCGGCGAGGAGGTAAGTCCTCAGTAGAGTGTGTGTTCCCAATGGAAGATGACTCCAGTTTCATGTGTCAACAGCAGCAACAGGAGAAGGTGGTGAACAAGACGAAGACATTGAACAATGGTGTACACAAGGATGAGGTTGAGGTTGAGGATGAGACCAAACCGAAGACAATGACTGCGACAGCGACCAGCAATGGGAGCCATGATAAGGAACCGATGGATGTTGGTAATGGACATTAGTCTCGACTTGTTATCCTTGTTAGGCTGTAAGCTTCAACAATTAACTGAAAGTATCGATTATCGATTAACGATTTTATTGCGTAAGATTTGAAGTTGGTTGATCAAACTGAATAACTGAATAACTGATAAACTGAAATACAGAATATACATTCACAAGCTGAGCTGAAAACTGAAACCAAATGCAGTTAACTTCATTCATTTCCTAGTAAATATCCTATTTATCAAGAATAGAAAACCAGTAGTTTAGTTTAGGAAACTAATTTAATAACAATTATCACTATTATATGCAAGTTATTTCTTGAAAATTATTTTTAATTATTAGCTTTAATTTATATAATAAAAAGTTATATAAATTAATTTGAATAATTAAAGATACATTTGTTGATATATACAAAGGTATATACATCTATATATTTCCTAACAACCAATTAAATCAACTACGGTCCCCATCATTAATCAAATTCAAAATTTCCCAAATTTCCCCCAATTAACCTTCATTTGTTTGACTTTCGCCTTAAATTCCTTCCTCTTTCTATCTATCTATCTCTCTCTCTATCTTTCTCCCTCCGCTCCTCTCACTCTCTTTGTTACGCTCAGCTGCCGTCAAGGATAAGGATTGGGAGCGCTCATCGACACCACTGACTCTGGGCCCGATGAACAAGCAATTGTATAACAATACGGCTGCCGCAGGTAATTGTTGGCGTGAATCCTTTTGATCCTGTGGAAGCACCTGCAGGATTGCCGATTAACTCTTATAACGTGATAGTATTTTGCCTTTGTTTCTGTTACTCGGTGCATGTGTTCAAACACAATAGTCAGCAGTGAGGAACTTCCAAACGATACCTTCCACTACTCCGACTCCCATCCCGACCTTGATCCCCATCCCGACCTGGATAATGATACCCCAGCAAATGGGAGCAACGAAGCAACTGATAAGCCTGTTGCCCCGATAACCTCAAGTGAGCCCCATTCACAGACAACCCAACTCAGCATTGACACCCTAACGCCAGCCACATCCTCTGAAGATATATTCTATAGCCCCATTGGTTGGTGACCCACAACTAACTAACAAATCCATTTCCTATATTGTTTTAATATATTCTCATGGGACTTTTCAACTTTTGTAGGTTCTCCCAACTGCTTTAATGAGCCGCTGCGCAATGCCTCCATCATCTCTGCTGCCCGTAAGTGCCCACAGCTAATCCTTTATAGATTGATAGTAATAAGGACATCTTACAGATCACTCGACTCCTGAGATGGAGGAGAAGCTTGCTGCTCAGAATGTCCTGTTGGATGCGACTCCAGTTGCTGCTCCTGCTCCAGCTCCAGCTGCTGCTCCAGCTACCAATCAGCCACATCATCATCATCAACATCATCATCGCCAGTTCAGTCATCAGCATCAACGTTATCGTGGGCGTAACCGACGTTAGGCGTATCCTTACTACAACTAATCCTAATACATACATAACATACATACATATACATATACAGCAAATCAATTTTATACTCCTAGTAAAACGTCTCTTGTGCTTAATCCTTCAACTCAATTGGCTGGAACTTGAAGCGTATATCTCCATGTGGCGACAATATGATCGTGCTCTCATATTGGAGCGGCAGCTCCCCCAACCAACTAACCTCATAGCTGCGCAACATCCTCGCCAGCAGCGTTTCCATCTCCAGCTCGGCAATCCTTTTGCCAATGCAGGTGCGTGGCCCGAAGCCGAAGGGCAGATACACGAAAGGATTACGCGAGCGCGCTTCTGGGCAGGCTTCACTTTGTCCTGGCGTGCCCCTTTTGAGCCAACGCTCGGGCAGGAATTGATCGCTCTGTGGAAAGTATTCTTCGCTGTTGGACAACTCCAACACACCCATGATCACGCCCGTGCCGCGAGGCACCTGGTAGCCGGACAGTATCAAATCTTTGGTGGTGATGCGAAAGTTGCCAGGCGTGATGGAGGTGATACGTAATCCCTCCTTGATGCAGGCACGCAAATAAGGCATATTCTTGGTATTGTCCGCAGTCAACGGCTCCGAGGGATCCTTGAGTATGTCCAGCAACTCCTTGCGCAGCTTGGTCTGCTTCGCAGGATTCCTCGATAGATGATAGAGAATGGTCACAAATGCCGAGGAGGTCTGTTAAGTTCGAAAATATTTCTGAGTTAGATTAGACATCCCTTGAGTTGATTCTACCAACCGTATCTATGCCCGCCATGAGCATATCCATGGCCATGACGATAGCCACCTGCTTGTTGAGTGTCAGCAGCTGCTCCAGGACACATTTGCCCTCCTCCTGCTGCTGATCGAAGCGTGTCATGGCCTCCTCAATGTACCTGGTGGTGATGTCCGTAATCTGATCGTAGGTCTCCAGAAATCTCTTGAATCCCGGCGTCTTGTAATACGGCCAAATCGAGGGCTGCACATCGTACTTGAAGCTGGAGACGAAGAAGTCGGACATGTGCTTGGCCAGCAGAGCGGCATTCGGATCTGGTTTATTACTTAGGAGACCCATGCGAGTATTCAGAGCCACAAAACTGATCGATTCGAAAGCCCACATCTTGAGCTGATCATGAAAGTTAGCATTGAGCTGATGGGTTGTGGGATCTCGCAGGGTTTCCAATCTACAAAACAATAATATGATATTGATAACCGACAGAGAGATGATCTTCCTTAATACTTGTCCATGAACTCCTTGGCTATGCGATCAATTTGTGGTAGGCTCTGCCGCACATTCTGCACCTTCATTAGCACCGGATTCACCTTGTTGCGTATATCCGCCCAGGACTTGCCTTGCCTAAGACGAGAAGTTTAGTTACATCAAAATCGAAAAGGATATATGAGATCTCCTACTCTGATACCAAGCCTCCTATGCCACCAAATACATCCGGTCGATGCTTGATGCGATAGTATGTAAAGCTCTCCAGGCCTATGCGTATGGGCCAAACTCCCTCGTTCCTGTAGGTCAGTTCAAAATCCATGGGGTTGTATGTGAAGATAATATCGGACTTACCGAGCATGCCCGGAAAGCGATAGATATCGCCATACATATCCCGCATGCGGCGATTCATCTCTATCAGATTCGTATTATACAATTTACCTTGATGAGGAACAGTAATTGATCAGTTTCTGAGTATTGGGTATACGATATATGGATGACTTACCGCCAGGTAGGAAATATGATAGCACACGTAAGCTGCTCGGCCCTGGCACCTCTGGGTACGGTTTGGCCTTCAGCCAGTCCTCATCTGAACGCACTGGCGATGTGTCCAACAGCTGTAAATAGTTCTGCAAATTTCCCATTGGCCTCAAATGTTTGTAAACAAAACTGACAGTTGCTCTCCCTCTCCGAATCTCTCACTCTCTCGTTGATGTCGTTCTCTCAGCTGAGACACTCACCTGCTGCTGCCTGATGCTGGTAGAGAGTAACCGCTTTGTTGGCAGCTGCTGCTCAATAATTTTCCACATATTATATTATATTATATTTTAAACTACAAATAATTATTATTAATTAAGTATATTTGTTGAGCTCGCCACGACCTTGCGCGTTAGTTGTCGTCTCGGTACTGAATCAAGTTTAGTTAAGTCACAATTACAACGCCAATTACGGCACTATAAATAGAGAGCTTTTTTATAGCAGCCGTAGCAACAGCTGCGACCTCAGCTGAACTTGTAGTGGTTTGAGACTTGGCTAGCTGTCGTTTTTTGCTATAAAAATGGAAAAAGAATTGTTCGTTAATTTATGGCAAATAGTATTTCGAAGTTTGAATGTGATAAGGATCATTTTTTTTTAAAACTGAATATATAAACTAATAAGAATGCATGTTACTTACTAAAATTTATAATTTATTTTAAAAAAATAAACTTATGACCTTTGGTAAGGTAGTAGTCCTTCGTATGAAGGAAGGATACATTAGAAAATTATTGAAAATTAATAAAAGTATTTTAAAATATCTAAAGACTGCAATGAAACTGTTTTTCTTGAAATACATTTATTCTTTGCATGCGGTAAAATTTTTTTAAAGTTTAAAATGTTGATTTAATTTGTCTCGTTTTTTTTTTCATTTATAATTGTTTTTTTGAATGTATTTTATGTTGTATGTCATGTACATTGAAAATTTGAATAAAGAGTCAAATAGATTCGATTTGAGTTGAGTTGAGTTTTAAGAAATATACATAGTTCTTGTTTGTTTATGTTAGTTAAGGTACATTATAGATTAGCAAGTATTTTGTATGCAGCGTAGATTTAAAATATGCACACATACACATACATACACATATGCATACATACGTACATAAATATGTACGGTATGCAAGTAGACAATACATCAATCAATATAATTCATTTATCGATATGTTAATGGAGGCGTCGAGAGTTAAACATTTGATATGTATTTCGAGTTCGAGTTCGAATCCGAATTCGGTATCGATATCGATATCGATTTCGATTACAGATTGTGTGTTTTGAACTATTTCTAGGACTATTACTAATTAATTGGCATAGTTAAAGGAAATTCTTGTAACTACACGATGAGTGTCATTATCTCTTCATCATTTTATTTTTCAGCACTTAAAAGAAACTTTCTTCATCTTGTTGTTGCTGTTGTTGTTGTTTTTGTTGTTGTATAAAAATATAACAAATTATAAACATTTTCGTTGTCTCATGCTACTTACAAATTACAATATGTGTGTGCCTGTGTGTGTATATTTTGTTGCTTGATTGGATGTATGTATGTAGTATTAGTTGGTATTTTTGTGGTTGTTATTTAAATAAGAAAAACATATATTTTTTTTACGGAGGACCTTCAGTCTTTGTTGATTTTGTTGTTTGTATTCATATTCATTTTCTTTTTTAAATTATTGCTTGGATTGTTTTGGGATTGAACTCAGTTTTCTTATATAACAGTTGACATTGAGTACTGTGCTGAAGATCCCTAAGTACTAGAAACTCAATTCGAAATAAACTAAATGTAAGTTAAATTTATGTTTTTTTTTTGGTATAACGTTGGGTCTCTCTGTCTCTATCTCTTATGACTTTGGTTAGAGTTGAAGAGGTAATTAGCCTAGTTAAAGTTTTGTTCACATTGATTTGATATGTATTTGTTAAGGATTAGTCCTGAATTATAATTGTATATATATAATTGTATAGTATATTAGAAATAATTTCTATTTCTGGGTTTGCTTTCTGCTGATATGTATACAATAGTTGCTTGTTAAACTTGCCTAATTTACGCTTACTTCAATACAATAATATCATTTGCTAAAAAATTGTTTAAAAAAACTTACTTAGAAGGGGGGCGGTGCACAAATATTATAAATATTATATATATTTTAGTTTCTATCATTTCATTTAGGCAGTGCATTTACAACTAGTATATAAATGTTCTAACTGAGCCTTAACTATAAAACAAATATGCAAAATTAACAAACATTTCATTAACTTAATTATTAAATCTATATACGTGTATAAGTTTGCTATATTTAATTGATATATGACTATATAAACTATTGATATGTTTTTGAGTTCAAAAATTTGCTTTTGATATGCGACTTTTTAGCCTCTTCATTTTTGTTTTGTTTTTTTTTATTTTTGTATAATATTTAAATATATGTAGTTTGCGTAACTCTGATATGTTCTGCGATATTTGTATACATTCTATTATATTATATTAAAATAAGTTTTAAGTACATTTAGTTTGTCGTTTATATTATGCACACTTTTAATTCAGCCGACGTTTCTGTCTAAATACAAAGTAGATTCATTTCATTTCATTCATTTCTTCAATTGCCCTCAAATTGATCTCGCTTAGTTGCTATAAAATCACATTTAGTTGCTTAATTAATTTTTATCCACTCTCTCTCTCTCTCTCTCTCTCTCTCTCTCTCTCTCTCTCTCTCTCTCTCTCTGTCATTCATACACATACACTATCATACATTCTCTTTCTTACATGCAGACAATGCGCAAAATTTCGTACATCATGTAGATATTGCTTTTGGTTTTTACTCTGTTTTCCTTTTGCTTTCATTTTGCCAATAGATTTTCATGGCCCGATGCGCTATGTGTATATCAACTATATACTAAATATCTTTATATATATACTATATGTATGTATATGAGCTATATGCAGCTGGTAGGGATGGGTGGGGTGGGCATGGGGGGTTATGCTGCCTCGTCTGCTCCGTCGACTTCATTCTCTCTTTCTCTCTCTACTTTTTTTTTTGCTGGCACCAAAGTTCGCATAATTGAACTGTCAGACTGCCTGGGAGACAGGCTAGAGAAGAAATATGGCGCCATTGCAGTTTGACTCTGGAACGGCAAACGACACGCAGTATATTCCATTTTTCCGCTTTTCCGTTTTTCCGCATTTCCGCATTTCCACATTTCCGCATTTCACTCTCTTCTGCCAACACACATCTGTTTTGTTTTCGCTTGTAATTAAATGTTGCAACAAACAAAGTGTAAAATTGTGTTGCCATCGCAGTTGCTTCACTTCCATTAATAATCATCAGTTCTGTTTACTCCTCGGGCCAGCCAAGATCCTCGCCCACCAGCTCATAGAAGCGCTGATTGTATTCGGCAAAGAACTTGCGCAGTCGGGAGACGACCACAGGATCCACATGCGGATGCTTGCGACCCTTCGTCTCGCGCAGACAACGATCCCCATTATCGTAGCGCAGACAATAGAATCCTTTCGTCTCATTGAAGTAGAAGTGTTCGCTCCTCACGCGATGCTCAATGCCTGTCAAGTGGGACATCAATTAATAATTGCAATCATCTTCTCAATTAATCAATTCTCATACCCAGAAAAGCCTCAATGCGTTTCAGCTGCGAGACAGGATCCTCGATCAGACGATCCCCATTCACCACTAGCAGCTGTTCCCGTGGAAACACCTCCAGCCAACGATGCAGATGGACGTGGTACATGGAGATGCTGAGTGGGCGATAGGATTCGTTGACAGTGCCATTTGGAAAGATGGCGAGCTCCTCAAAGGACCTACAATGGAGCGAGAGAGAGGGAAGACAGTCAGAATAGCAAATGAAATTGCTTGTGGCAAGAGGCAAGTGGCATGCGGCATGCGGCAAATGTGCAGCAGCTGCAAAGTCAAATACTAGTGTCGACAGCCAATAACAACTTTCATTTGTTTTTCTTGGCGACAATTTTCCATTTCCATTTGCCCCCAACTTACTTGGCTGCCAATTGGGCGGCACTTGGCGTGGGTGTGGTTGTTGTTGTTGCAGCTGCACCAGCAGCAGCAGCAGCAGCACGTCTCACTAGATTGCCGCCACTCCTGGCCGTCTCCTTGGCACCAGCACCACTGCCCAATGCATTATCATAGTAGCCATGCGACGACGAGGCAGAGGCAGAGGCAGAGGCTGCCTGCAGCTTGGCGTAGAGTGTCGATTGCGTTGCCTGTGGCATCTTGGCACCATAACCCGATCCCGATGTTGCCGACGTTGCTGCCAGTTGCTCGGCTAGCGGCAGTATCGCAGTCGCCGCATGGCTACGCAATTGCGTATAGTCCGATATGGCACGGGTCACCGGTTCACGCACAATCAGCAGCAGCTTGATGCTCGCATTCATGGCACGCACACGCTCCGGCACCTACATAGTGAGAGAGAGAGGGAGAGAGTGAGTGTAAGTGAGAGAGGTAAACTCGTTGCATAGTCAAGTCGATTCGGTCGTATAATGTGGCAAGTTATGCGGCTGCAGTGTGCCCCGCCGTAAGATAAAGCAGCTAATGAATTTATAGGCTACCCCTTGGCACAGACAGAGTCCGGGCGTGAGGACTGAGGACCGAGCCTCCCCCTCGACTGGCAGCTGTGCACTGAACAATTTAATTTAAACGGAAAATATGGGCGCACAATGCTGTCGTCGAGCCGTGCCAATGCCGATGCCACACAGCATCCACAGAACGCTGACAAGCGAGTATATATCCTGTAAGGTCCAACGAAGTGAAGACGGCAGCGAGCGCTGAAAAGTGTTGCCTACTTATCGGCGATACACCCCAAGCACGTTGCATGTGGGGTATTCATAACGAGCCAACGAGCCGTGTTAAATAAAGTTAATCAATTTCAATGGGCGCAACGTAAAGTGTGCAACAAGTGCAACAGAGGAGAGGGCGGGCATTGGAGGGGCAACTGAAAGTTTCATCTTGATGCACAACAGCAGCAAATGGCGGCATTTTGTTTAAACTGTGCCCAAAACAAATACACACACAAAAGAGCGGCGAGAGGGAGTAAAGAGAAAGTGAGCGAGGGGCAAAGTACTCTCAGCTAGAGGTCCCTACCGCCCTCCCATCCTTCCTCGCTACCTTCAGTTGGCAGCGCCAAACTCCCAAGCACACCTTGGGGATCTGCATTATTTATGCTTTCCGAGGCTAATTTAAAGCTGAAACATTAAATTTCTCCAACAAATTTGAAGAAAATACGATTGAAAAAATTATAAAAAAAAGGGAAATGAAACCTAGTTAACATTACCTCAGGGGAATATCCCTTTCGCCAATAGTTGAGAATGCCAATAAATATAAATTATTTAAATGAGAGTTTCAACAAATTTTGAAAATAAATAAAAAATAATTAAAGAAAAATATTATAATATCATAATAAAACAATGCTAGCCACAAAATTGAATACAAAACTGAATGAATTATTGTATTGTCCTGGAGAGGACAACCACAGCTCCCAGCTGCCATCCAGATTCCCCGAATCCCATCACGGCCATTGGTCAAACACTTCCCAGTTTCTGGTTGCCACCTGAAAAGGCTCGAATTTCACTGACACATGCAACTTCCGGTTCGACCAACAAATTGCATCAGCCATGGCAACAACGGGGTCACTCTGCGGCCAACACGGGGCTTCAACAAATAATGAAAATAAACTATTTGAAAACAGTGTTCAGTTCAATTGCCCAACTTCGCTATACCATGTAAACGTCTGACAAATAAAAAGATGTTAAAAATATTAAAGGTGAAAATAAAAAAATTGTGATTTTAAACACATTTTCGGCCATATCTAGAAAATTACTCATCAGAATCACCTCAAATAAAAAGCAGGATATTAGTTTTGGGTCCCGGAATCGATTTGAGTGAAAAAATTGGGATAAAAATGATTTTCGATTTTTGATGATTTTGTCAAGGGGTAAGTATGGAAAAATGGTAAAAAAAAGTCGAAAATTTAAAACTGACAAAATGCAAATTCTTTTGATGCAGTTTTAAAATACGTTCGAAACCATTGACAAAACTGTAAAAATTTTTAAAATCGGATGATTTTTGACAAAGTTATGGCAGTTCAAAGTTAGAAAAGAGGAGAATATATGAAAATTGTGATTTTGGGACTCTTTTAAACACATTTTCGGCCATTTCTAGAAAATTACTCATCAGAATCACCTCAAATAAAAAGCGGGATGCTAGTTTTGGGTCCCGGAATCGATTTGAGTGAAAAAATTGGGATAAAAATGATTTTCGATTTTTGATGATTTTGTCAAGGGGTAAGTATGGAAAAATGGTAAAAAAAGTCGAAAATTTAAAACTGACAAAATGCATATTCTTTTGATGCAGTTTTAAAATATGTTCGAAACCATTGACAAAACTGTAAAAATTTTGAAAATCTGATGATTTTTGACAAAGTTATGGCAGTTCAAAGTTAGAAAAGAGGTCAAAATACGAAAATTGTGATTCAAAACACATTTTCGGTCATTTCTAGAAAATTACTCATGAGAATCACCTCAAATAAAAAACAGGATGCTAATTTTGGGTCCCGGAATCGAATGGGGTGAAAAAATTGGGATAAAAATGATTTTCGATTTTTGATGATTTTGTCAAGGGGTAAGTATGGAAAAATGGTAAAAAAAAGTCGAAAATTTAAAACTGACAAAATGCAAATTCTTTTGATGCAGTTTTAAAATATGTTTGAAACCATTGACACAACTGAAAAAATTTTGAAAATCGGATGATTTTTGACAAAGTTATGGCAGTTCAAAGTTAGATAAGAGGTGAAAATACGAAAATTGTGATTTTAAACACATTTTAAACACATTTTCGGTCATATCTATAGAATTACTCATCAGAATCACCTCAAATAAAAAGCAGGATGCTAGTTTAAGGTCCCGGAATCGATTCGGATGAGAAAATTGGGATAAAAATGATTTTCGATTTTTGATGATTTTGTCAAGGGGTAAGTATGGAAAAATGGTAAAAAAAGTCGAAAATTTAAAACTGACAAAAAGGGAAAACTTTTGATGCAGTTTCAAAATATGTTCGAAACCATTGACAAAACTGTAAAAATTTTGAAAATCGGATGATTTTTGACAAAGTTATGGCAGTTCAAAGTTAGAAAAGAGGAGAAAAAATGAAAATTGTGATTTTGGGACTCTTTTAAACACATTTTCGGCCATTTCTAGAAAATTACTCATCAGAATCACCTCAAATAAAAAGCGGGATGCTAGTTTTGGGTCCCGGAATCGATTTGAGTGAAAAAATTGGGATAAAAATGATTTTCGATTTTTGATGATTTTGTCAAGGGGTAAGTATGGAAAAATGGTAAAAAAAGTCGAAAATTTAAAACTGACAAAATGCAAATTCTTTTGATGCAGTTTTAAAATACGTTCGAAACCATTGACAAAACTGTAAAAATTTTTAAAATCGGATGATTTTTGACAAAGTTATGGCAGTTCAAAGTTAGAAAAGAGGAGAAAATGTAAAAATTGTGATTTTCGGACTCTTTTAAACACATTTTCGGCCATTTCTAGAAAATTACTCATGAGAATCACCTCAAATAAAAAACAGGATGCTAGTTTTGGGTCCCGGAATCGAATGGGGTGAAAAAATTGGGATAAAAATGATTTTCGATTTTTGATGATTTTGTCAAGGGGTAAGTATGGAAAAATGGTAAAAAAAAGTCGAAAATTTAAAACTGACAAAATGCATATTCTTTTGATGCAGTTTTAAAATATGTTCGAAACCATTGACAAAACTGTAAAAATTTTGAAAATCGGATGATTTTTAACAAAGTTATGGCAGTTCAAAGTTTTGATGGGGCTGAAATTAAGAAAACGCCATTTTGAGTCAGTTTTTGGCAGAGTTGTGGCATTTTGAAAATGGGAACCCCGAATTATTTGCGAGAGTTTGATAAGACTTGGGAGTATGTTAGACACTCCTAACATCACAATGACTTAACAGTGAATCAAACTTTCCTTCTTAGCATTTACAGGGTATTAAAACAATAAACCGAAGTACGCTGCCAAAAAATAAAAGCAGTCGGCGTGTGAAGGCGTCGATGCTAATAGGGGGCGTGTCGTGTGTTAGATGACGCCGTTTGGCAAATGAATTTGCAAACATTTCCGCTGCCAAAATTGCTTGGATACGGACACGAAACAGGACACAGAGGCAGGACAGCAGAGCGGAATACGGAAATTGGCAGCATAGCCCGACAGACATTTGTATGTATGGATGGACAAGCGGTGTTGAGGTGAGAGATGTGAGGGTTTCATTTTAATTTGATAGATGGCGCTGCAGTCGGATTGTTATTCAGTGCCTGGACAGTTAATTAATAATTAGACCCGGTCATGTGCAGCGGACGAATCTAATTGGCAATTAGACATCAAAGCGATTGCACAAATTTATAATAATATTAGGTGGATGGATTGAAAGATGAATGGATGTTAGATGGATACTGACCTCCGGGGAGACGAAGTAGCTGGGACTCTTCTCGATGGTGATTTGGCCACGAAACGAATGCGGCATCTTCTTGCGATACCATTCCAGGCCCTTCAGGTAGTTCTCGTCCCGGTCAAAGAAATGCACCTCACCGCCAGCCTTCTGTATCCGCGGATGCAGATACAGCATCTCCAGCAGTGCCCGCGTTCCGCACTTACGTACCCCAATTATCAATGCCTGCCAATGCAATGTGAAGGGCAATTAGCAAAAGTAAAGGACAAGCGGATTCACTGATTCATTACTCACCTGGGGCAACCGTCGACTTGTCTTGGGGAAATGCACCCGGCTGGAGGGAAACACCATGGGATGACTTAACTGATTTGAGCTCGTCACGGGCTTAACAAATACCGGCAAATGATTCGCATTGGGCGTGGCAGCCGCTGCTGCTACGGCGGCGGCAGAGGCGGACGCGGCCAGCGATAGACGATGACGTTCGTGGACAGCCTGGGCGGCTTGGATGTTGTAGACGGCGCTGTCGTAGAGCACATGAAAGGTGAGGAACAATGAGATGAGCATGACCGTCAGAAAGACAACGGCCAGCTTTGGACGGGAGACGCCAACAACTAGAATGCAATCCGTATGTGAGGCATCGCTACCAACGGGACGCATGGCCGATTTGGGCAGCCAACTGGAAAAAAGGAGCAGAAGATACGACAGTTAATAAATGAACTGAAGAGATAGATAGAGAGACAGAGAGAGAGAGAGAGAGGGAGGGAGATGATTGAAAGGTCACGAGATTACTATAGTTTGTGCTCAGCCCAATTAATCTAATGGACACCGCATTCAATACGCGTCGCCAACTAGTTTCTGGATGGGTGTGTGTTGCAAGCTCACTTAGTTTCTCCTGGCATGGAGTGGCATGGAGTTGCCTGGGCTGCCATGGACTGGCTAATTAGATTGCCGTTTCGACTGCCGTTGAGTAATTAAAGTGAAGGCCCAAAACGACACCAAACTTGTGAGCACTTTCCAACTCACTCACTTCCCTACTCCAACTTGGACAGCCCCAAAACTGCTGCAAGAATTAGCGCGCCGACACTTTGCTCTGAGTTCAACTGTAGTGAAGCTCCAACTATACCTATACCTATACCTTACCCCCTTTGCTTCGCCCTGCCACGCCCCTCTTGGTACACGACGTTAGGCAATGGGTTGTCAACGCTTAAGCGAATTCCATTATAAACGTTTCCTCTTAAACCGCAGCAAACACGACTCCCAGCATTATGAACTCTACTCTATCCATATCTAGGCACCGGCACAGGCGGCGTATACGTAATATCGTCGTCGTCTAATGGATGACTTCATTTGCAGAATGCCGCACCAGTAGCACCAACAGCAGCAGCAGCAGCAGCAGCAGACGTCGTCTAAGTGCATTTTCATACAGAGTAAAGCAGGCAGAGCAAATAAGAGACAGTGGGAGAGAGAGAGAGAAGTCGTGTGGCATGTGGCACGCGGCAACAGGCAGTTGCTGGCAGGCATCTAGTTGCTGTTGGCCGACTTTCGCCTGCGACGACACCTCGTTAAAAGTAACGACACAGGGCAACGAGCTGAGACTCTCTCTCTCTCTCTCTCTATCTCTTTCTTTGCCACCTGTGCTGCTCACACAACCATGCGTGTGTGTGTGTGTGGCATGCTTTAAGTTCTGCTTGTTTTCTTTTTTGCTTCTGCTATTTGCAGCACTTTCTCTCTCTCTCACTCCCGTCGTCTCTCTCTCTATACTGGCCTCGTTTCACGGCCCACAGGAGGCAGCTATGCCACTTGACTTGGCATCTGCATAAACGCAACGCTTCCTTTGACTGTTTTTTTGTTATTGCCGTTGCCTGTCTTTGCCACAACTGCTTGTTGTTGCAACTGCTGCTGTCACGCATTCAAGCTGACATCGCCGCGTACAGTTTGAAGTCTTGCCCCCAAACCGACCCCGTTCTGACCTGAACCCAAGCCATCTTAGCCGCCTTTTTCTATACTACATATATAGAGTATATATTATGCCGTTTCTATTTTTCATGTTTATCGCCTTTGGCTGAGAGTGCGCTTTAAGCCGCCTTAAATCCTGGTCAAAGTCGACTTTTGTTTTAAAGCATTCTACGGGCTAATGGGCCAGCTGGAAGCGGCTTAAAGGCTTATAGCCAAAGCCCTCAAACGGCTTTAACACGTTCAGTGCTCAACGATTGTCAACTTTTTATTTACTATCTATCAAAAGCAGCTCTGTTTTACTATTATATACATATATCTGATTAAATACATTTCCATCTCTTTTTTTTTAAATATTCTCTCTCTATCTCTTTCTCTATCTATCTCTATCACTTTAAGACTCTCAAAGTCATAATAAAGCTGGAAACTATTTTCTTTTCTAATGTGATAATTTTTCAATATTTTTCCTTATATAAAATTAATAATGGAGAAAAACTCTGCTTAGGTGACCTCGTTGGTAAAACACGACGCAAATGACTCACAAAAGTATGCAACAGTTCTGATTTTTCAGTTCACTATAATTCCCAACTGGTTTCACCTGCTTTTGATACAAATGCAACTGGAAAAATTTGTGCTATCAGCAAACGAAGATGTCACATTTAGGAGGGTGAAGGGTGGTTCCTCCCGCAAAAGCTATGCAATCTATACGTTTATGACTATATAGTATTAAATGGAAACCATATTTTTGTGAGTGTTGCAGTTTGTATGGCAATTTTATTTGCAACTTTACTTGCCACAACACGCTTTAAAATAATTAATAATATTCTAAAGCTTCTCTATGCTTATAAAATTCTAAAAATGTAGTTTCTGTCTTTCCAACTTGTATGAGATAATATTTGATTTTCTTCTGTTATCTTTTAAATAAAAGCTTTAAGCAGAGTCTGTGTTTCAAAGCCGAATTGTAATTTGTTTTACAATATACATAAAAGTAATCTGTATATAACGATTTTATATATAGACACATAAGCGCTTAAATACGTACATAGGCTGCATATAAAGCGAAACATAACATAGAATATTGCAGACACATTAAAATTGTAAGCAATTTTCATTGACGTCGTTCAAATGTAAATTTTATTAAAACATCAGACGTGCGCACATTGTGCTGACATTTGATTTGATGTCACAGGGATGAACTGTCAAATACCGTATTTTTTATACAAATATATTTTAGATATATTACTTATTTTAAATTTTTCTCAACAAATTGTCAGGTTTTTTTTATATATTTTTTATTGAAGTTTTTTTTTATTAGCTAACACGAGTTATACTTGAGATTTCAATTTAATTTATCGTGAGCTTTTCTGAAGCTTTCTTTTCAGAACTTTAATAACTTTTTGGAACTCTTTTTGTGCGTTTAAATGTCTTTTCAAAAATAGATTCTATATCTCTATATTTCGATAAATTTTATAGTCTTTCTATGAAATCTATCCCGAATAACCTTTAAAATAATATTTATTTCTTTTACATTCCCCTCATTATATTTTGTCGTTATGTTAGCTTTTTAGGGTATCTCAGAAGTGTTGCTATAAAACCTAACCAGAAAATACCACAAATTGATATTTATTTCTTTCACATTTCCCTCTACTGTTGAATCCTTCTTATAGTCGCTGCAACTCTCTATACGCAGCGCTTGTTAGGGTATCCTTTTTAACAAGTTGGAATGACATTTGGGATTGACAGTGTGGCCCAAGCGGAATAAAGGTTGCCGCGTCTATCGCAAGCAATGCAAACCCTTAATAAAAGCTGACTTTTCTCCTACTCTTTCTCTGTCTCCCTCTTCATTTCCCCTTCTCTTTCTCTCTTTCTTTTTTTTTTTTTGTTTGATTTTGGCTATATACTCACAGTATGTCCAGCGGCAATTTGACGGAACAATCGCGCAATGAAGCTGTGGCAGAGGATGCCGATGATGATGATGATGATGATGAGGTTGTCTGTTGCTGTTGCTGGTGATGATGATGTTGCTGTTGTTGCAGTTGCTGCTGTGGCCGCTGATGATATTGATGGGAGTTTGGATGATGCTGATGTTGCAGCAGCTGCTGATATTCGTGTGCCTGATGTTGACTCGCATCCTGATGGTGATGGTGATGATGATGATGCTGTTGCTGCTGATGCTGATGTTGTGGATGCAGTGGCTGTTGCTCGCTGACGTTGCCGTTGCCGTTGCTGTTGCTGTTGCTGCCACTGGCCGTGCGTCGCTTGGCGGCAGTCATCAGTGTGGCAAGCCCGACTGGCGTTCAATTCAGCCCAAAAATGATTACCGCTGACTGGTTGCAGGCGGCAACTAATTGGCCAACTGCCGGCCACCACGTGCCACCTCCCTCCTCCTCCTCCTCCTCCTCCTCTTCCTCTACTCACTCTTTCTCTTTATCTGTGTGCTCTCTTGAGTCTGTTGTGGGTTGAAGTTTTCGTGTGGCTGCAACAATTCAAAGGGTCTACGAACGAGTTGCAGTTGCAGCGTTTGAGGCTGATT
Source organism: Drosophila quadrilineata (assembly GCA_018150725.1). Classification (NCBI taxonomy): domain Eukaryota; kingdom Metazoa; phylum Arthropoda; class Insecta; order Diptera; family Drosophilidae; genus Drosophila; species Drosophila quadrilineata. The sequence continues at coordinate 6,958,634 of JAECWN010000407.1, forward strand.
TATGACCGTCTCTCTTTTTCTCTCTCTCTCTCTTCTCCTCTTTCCATATACATATATCTCTTCTTGTTCTCTCTTCCTTTTTTTTTGTGAGTCGAATCTTTTGTGTGCGCTTAATTAAATTCCGAACACAGCTGCGCTCGTTATTGAGTTCTACTTCTCTTTGTATTTGTATTTGTAGATGTATTTGTGTGTGTGTGGCACGTATAGGCTTTTTGCTTTAAGCTTTAAGCAGACTTGCCCCAAATGAGTTATCGACTAGTTGCTCAATTTTCCAGTTCCGCTCCAGTTAAGTCCAAGGCAAAAGCATGCAATCATCATCCTCATCCCCATCCACATCCACATCATCCTCATCATCATCAGCAGTCGCTGAGTTGCGGCATCTTCTTCTGCCATTGTTGTTGTGGGTAGTTGCAACAGTTGCACTTCGTAGATACAAAGTAACTAAAATGAAAAATAAATCGAATTTGAAATTTTAGCATTCATTTGGCGTTTCACTTAATAAATGGCATAGATAGTTCATTTCATTAATTAGGCATGCGAGTCTCAACCCCAAACTTAAAATAAAATCTAAGTACATTTTATTTAATTTGACATCATTTCGTTGGATTAACTATAGTCTCCAGCGAACATTCATTCAATTCACAACACAAGATGAACGAATCCGTTGATTTTTTCTTCGAGTATCACTTGCGAGGTAATACCTACTTCGATCCTTCTAGGATCTTTTCTTCAGAAATTTTCAATTCTTTATAGATCCTAATTTACGTCAGTGGCCATTGTTGGGTTCTCCGTGGCCCATCACAATGCTGGTGGGAGGATATCTACTGTTTGTGCTCAAGTTGGGACGCATCTTCATGAGGAACCGCAAACCCTACAATCTCAAGAAGGTCATGATTGTTTACAACATTTTTCAGGTCATCTACAATGCAATAATGTTCAGCATGGTAAGTATGATTTGTATAATCTAAGAAAGATTATTGTACTGTTTCATTTCTTAGGGCATCAACTATTTATTCATTAGAGATGACTTTGACTTAAAGTGCATCAGTCAGCTGGAAGTTACGCATCCCGAGAAGTACAAGGAGAGTTGGATTGCCTATATATACTTCTCGAACAAAATATGCGATCTCATGGATACCGTGTTCTTTGTGCTGAGAAAGAGCTACAAACAGATCACATTCCTGCACGTCTTTCATCATTTTATCATGGTCTATGGATGCTATTTCATATTCAACTTTTATGGATTCGGCGGACAGCATATTCTGATGGGATTCCTCAACTCCTTTGTGCATACCGTCATGTATTCATACTATTGTATTTCGGTCGTTTATCCGCAATTGAAGGCAAATCTCTGGTGGAAAAAGTACATCACACTCTTGCAACTAGTGCAGTTTCTCATACTTCTAGTCCAACCAATCCATGTGCTCATCTTCAATCCGAGTTGCAGTAATCCATTCATCTTGCAAATACTGCAAATTCTAATGTCCGCAACGATGATGGGACTCTTTAGCAATTTCTATTATCACGCCTACATAAAGCCAACGACTGTCAATGTATTTAATGAAGAAAAGAAACTAAAGTAAACTCTGTTAAAAGTGAGCCGATATTATAAAATATATAATATATATACTAACACGTACTTTATCTATTCAACTGTTTAAATTATATGTGAAAGTGACAAAACCTTGAGCTTTTACCTTCAAGGTTTTATGTTAATTTCCTTTCCCGTATACATTGTTACCATTTAGTGTATACATTTTAATGATACACACATCTAATGCAGATACATTGAACCTAAGACAATATAAGATACAACAATTAATTTTCGGTAAATCTCCAAAACACTTTTTAGAAACTTTGAGAAACTCTAAACAAATTTGTAATAAATCTTTAGCGCTTATTTGAGTAGTTTTTAAATTAATATATTGCATTTGCAATTAATTTGATCGATTATGCATACAATACTCGGCCCCATTATAAAACTATAGCAGAATTTTTTGCTTTATTATGACACCCGTGCGGTTCCTCAACAACAGTCTTGCCGGACCTCAGCACGGATGAGCACAACCTAACCTATAAATTAGTAACGAAAAACTCACGATGAACGAATCAATTGTTGCATTCTTCAAATATCCTCACAGAGGTAAGTTATTCAAATTAAAAAAGAAATTGGTTTGACAATTCAATTTATGATATATTCTGTAGTTGCCAATGTGCATCATTGGCCACTTCTGGGATCGCCATGGCCTATACACTATCTGCTGGGCGGATACCTGCTAATTGTGCTCAAGCTGGGTCCTATATTCATGAAGAACCGGAAACCTTACGATGTGAAGAAGGCCATGATTGTCTATAACATCTTTCAAGTCATATACAATGCAGTTATGGTTTGTATTGTGAGTAATCCAGATTGAGAAAAGGCTCTTCCATTCAATATAAATATAAATCGCCAACTTTTTATAGGGCATCTATTACTTGTTCATAAGAGATCAATATGACCTAAAGTGCATAACTCATTTGGAAGTGACACATCCCGACAAATATAAGGAGAGCCGAGTATCATATATATTCTTCATCAACAAAATATGCGATCTGACGGACACCGTATTCTTTGTGCTGAGGAAGAGTTACAAACAAATCACATTCCTACATGTCTTCCATCATTTCGTGATGGTCTGTGGCAACTATTGGATTGTCAATTTCTATGGATTCGGTGGACAGTATATTACGATGGGTTTCTTAAACTCCATCGTGCACACAGTTATGTATGCCTACTACTGTATTTCGATCGTCTATCCTCAACTGAGGGGCAACCGCAAATGGAAGAAATACGTTACACAACTGCAGTTTCTACAGTTTCTGATACTACTCTGTCAGGCATTGTTTGTGGTGTTCTTCAATCCCAGCTGCACTTTCCCGATGCCACTTCAATATATGCAAATCGCAATGTCCTCACTGATGATTATACTATTTGGTAATTTCTATTATAATGCCTATCTGAAGGCAAAGAACGTTAAGTCCAAAGATCTGAGTGAGGAGAAAAAAAGTGTGAATGAACCGATGAAAAGAAGGAAACAGCTGAGGCAACAATGAACATCCAAGTTTGTATTGCAACAATAACTAACATAATTGTATATTTATTTAAAAAAAATAAATTAAATAAAAATAATACATAAAATGTAGATCGCCTTAATCAATTTGGCGCATTTGTTTTAGGTTCGAATTGATGTCAGAAAAGTTAAAGCTCAAGGTCTTATGTTAATTTCTATAAATTTGAATTACATTTAAAACAATATATATTTCGATTTCGAAAATTCCACTAATTTTTCTACTATTTAGGAAGTCTTTCAGAGAACCCCTTTTAAGAGACCTAAAACTACTTTAGAACAATCAAAGTGGATTTGTTGTGTCTTGTGACAAAAACAATTCGAATCGCAATTGAACATTTTGCATTAATTTGAAGGGTATTTCAATTAAGCCTTAGACAATTAATTTAATTCATTATGTATGCCAAGTTCCATTGTAAATGAGTTTGAAAATTTTTGTATTTTTATACTTTTTTTCCTTTTGCACAAAACGATTGAAACAACGACAGTCTACCTTCAAACTCGGAACTCAAGTGATCGATCCATCTAAAACTCAAGATGAACTCAACAAAGGAAACTTTCTTTCATTATCCACAGAGAAGTAATATCATATTCCTTTGACCATCTCATATTCAATTGTTAATGTAATGATATACTTAGTTCCGAATCTCCATGAATGGCCACTTCTGGATTCCTCATGGCCCGTCACCATTATCTGTGCTGTATATCTACTCTTTGTGTTAAAGTTCGGACGCATCTTTATGGAGAATCGAAAACCCTACGAACTTAAGAAGGCCATGATTATCTATAACATCTTTCAGGTGATCTACAATGTGTTTATGTTCTCCATTGTAAGTATTGATGAATATTCAGCACAACTATTTAAAGACATACTTAATTTGTTTGTTATTGATTTCTAGGCTCTGAAATATATAGTTTTAGAAAGATTGTATGACTTCAGATGCATGAATCATCAAGATATAACACATCCAAAAAAATTTACTGAGAGCTGGGCAACCTATCTGTTCTTCATCAACAAAATATGTGATCTAATGGATACCGTGTTCTTTGTGCTGAGAAAGAGCTACAAACAGATCACATTCCTGCACGTCTCCCATCATTTCATTATGGTATATGTCGTTTACTGGGTTATACAATTCTATGGATTCGGAGGTCAGTATGTGACCATGGGATTCCTGAATTCATTCGTACATAGCGTTATGTATGCATACTATTGTGTTTCGGCAATGTATCCTCAGCTGAAGGGGAACCTCTGGTGGAAGAAACACATCACGAATCTGCAGTTAATCCAGTTTTTCATACTTCTCTGTCAATCACTGTATGTGCTGATCCTCAATCCGACCTGTCCATTTCCACTGCCTCTACAGTATCTTCAAATTGCAATGTCATTGCTGATGACGACACTATTTAGTAATTTCTATTACCATTCCTATATAAAGCCAAAGAAACCAAAGTCAAAGACACTGAAAACAGACACAGGAAAGGAATTGAAGCAGCAGTAATAAGCCATAATAAAGTGCTCCTTTATTTCTGAATTGAAGTACAAAGCTCTTTAACAATTGTTGGAATCGAAATGTTTCCAGCAGAATCTCTTTTCAGTAACTTCCTCTTTCAAGGGGTCCATATAACAGACGCAGCGTAAAGTAGTTGCGAATTATAAGCCAAGGCCTTGAAATAACAATTGATCTATTACTATTTAACGAATCTAATGTGTTATGTAATGAAGTATATATTAATTTTGTTATGGATATTATAAAAATGCTAAAATAAAAACTCTTTTGAATTTGCTACCGAAGAATCAAGATTAATTTAACTAACTATGAAGAATGAGAAAACGTATAAGGTGAAGAAGGCCATGATTGTTTATAATATCTTTCAGGTTATACACACTTTAATTAGGTATTCCATATATACCTAATATATTTTATTAGGTATTGAGTATATTTCGACTATTATGAAAGGTTCTAGTCATTTTCATTTCTTTGAGTTTCAACTGTTTCTGCATTTAACGTTTCCTAGTTGTAAATATCCGCACTCATTGCTAATTTTAGAAGTTTTTCGTGGGACAAGTGATGTTTACACTATATATATATAAAGACTATTAATCATATTGATGCCAAAATAAGTGATGGAAACAAGGAATGAACTGAAACCGTACTAAAAATCTAAAATCAATTAAAATATATTGAAAAAAGAAGTTAAAAAACAAAATATGACAATATTTAGAAAAAAGTTGGGTATTGAGCACGTATTTTGATTAAATTGATCGATGATATTGAAAAGTATTTTTCAGGTACATACGATTTCTACGTTTGGAACTCGGCAGTCTTAATGAGTTGCTTAAATTTTGGATTGACCTTTGCGACTATAACGGTTCGACGCCGAAAACCCATGTGCATTTGCAATTAAATAGATCTCATTTGAATTAATTGTATTCCAACTACTAAAGGTTGTGAAGAATATGTGGTTTGTGTCTATAGCATAAGAGGCCGAATTTGGCATCTCAGACTTTGAAAAGAATGTTAAATATTTACTTAGACACTTGAGAGCAATCACTCTAGCTTCGACCGTCTGTCTGCTTAGAACAGAACCTAATGACTCAATGAATGGAATCGACATGATATAATGTGGTATAACGTAACTTATTTATGTCAAGGGTTAATTGCAGGTTAGTGCTTGGAATCGCGCCGTTGGGCATACCCAACAACAACTGTTACTTGTTTTTGGAATTAATGGCAAACTGTCGAGGTTCCCGCTTTATAAAATGTGGCCTCAGTCGTCATAGGAGCGTTGTCAATTGATATCCAATACTTTGTGTCCACAAAATGTTCTCGAAAGTGTTAGAGGTGCTTCAAAGTCCCTGTGCAGGTGACAATTTGTAACAATCGTTATGAGAGACTCGCCATACTTAATAAATATATATGGTATATTATCATCTAACAGATCCGGTGCTTGGGACTTATCCCTTTATGGGATCGGCTTGGCCTGTGACGCTACTAATCTTGGGTTATGTGCTCTTTGTGTTTAAAATTGGACGCAGTTTTATGCAACATCGTAAACCCTACAATGTTAAAAATCTGATGATTACCTATAATCTGATACAGGTGGTCTATAATGCAGTTATGTTTGGAGTATTGGGTGAGTGCAGCAATCGATTTCCCCTCGATATCTTGGCTAATATTGGATTTGTTTCCTTCTTAGTGTATTTTGTATTTAAGCTTGAAGATCGATCCTGCATGAAACACTTACCCTTAGATCATCCACTAAAGTCCATAGATCAAGGGATCAGCTATGCGTATACAATCAACAAACTGCTGGATCTGATGGATACCGTCTTCTTTGTGCTGAGAAAGAGCTACAAACAGATCACAGTGCTGCATGTCTATCATCACATCATGATGTCCTATGTACCCTTTTGGGTGATACACATCTATGGCTCGGGGGGACAGTATGTGGTGCTCGGTTTGTGCAACTCCTTTGTCCATGTGGTCATGTACTTCTATTACTTCATCTCGGCATTATATCCGGAACTCAAGGGCAGCATCTGGTGGAAGAAGTACATAACGAAGCTCCAGCTGGTTCAGTTTATCGTGTTACTGCTGCAGTCCGCGTATGTGTTGATCTTGAATCCAAGCTGTGAGTTTCCATTGGCCCTGCAATATCTGCAAGTAGTTCAAGCCTCACTTATGATTCTGATGTTTGGCAATTTCTACAGGAATGCTTATTGTAAACCGAAACCCAAACTAGCCTAAGCGATGCCTATGTAAATATTAATAAATATTACTTTGTAAATATCTATGTAAATGAGAATTAAATTTCAATTTCATGAAAAGTTCCAGACGAGTTCTAATACTCTAATACCAGCTAATTACAGTAGTCAACACAACACACAAGGTTTCTGCTCATATGTATGTATTGCATAACTTTCGTTAAATAACAAGATATAAAAGCTTTCCGCTTATTAAAATATTATTATTATTTCAAAAGGCTAAACATCTCTGTCCAACAGATGATTATACTACAGGTAATTACATCTTGAACATGATCAAATTGCTGTTGATCGACTTTAAACTTGTTGCTATTAGAGGCATTACTACCAAGCTATTGAGTCGAGATTTCTGGCTCCAATGTCCAGAGATGTCTATGTGAACTTGGACAGCAGCTGATCGCTTAAAGATATGCATAAAAACTGATTACTTGAAAGTTTTCCGCACCAGAAATATTCAAAGTTTTCGCCAGTTCAGACTGTTCTGATCGCTATCAAGTCGAATATCGCATATAATTTCCCCATATGCTTACGTTCATATGCTTATGTACATACATATTGTATAGTGTCATATGTATATATGATAACCGTATGCAGGGTTCAGAGTTCAATTCTTGCAATTTCTTAGCGAGTTTTACATTTCGTTAACCTTCAATCAGTTGCACTTGGCACACTGCCCGGCAAACAGCTCACAATACGAAATGCTGTCGTATCTAAAATCGGTGCTAGAACGACCCCTGGCAGGTATTATGAAACATCCACTCTATAATGTATATCCTTAATCTATGCCATAATCTACTGCAGATCCCATCGTATCCCATCATGGACTACTCGCAGCATCCGCCTGGCCACCCACGCTGCTCATGGTGGTCTATCTGCTGGTGGTGCTGAAGCTGGGAAGAATCTATATGGCACATCGAGAGCCATATAATATCAAGAATATACTGCTAGCCTATAATATCTTTCAGATGATCTTCAATGCAATTCTATTTAGTTGCGTAAGTAAATTTGATATCATCTTTTAATTCATATTGTGATTGAGTCTTCATTCCCCATTAGCTACTTAATGCGGTCCTCATCAATCCCTTGAGTGATATCCGTTGCATGGAGATACTGCCCCTAGATCATCCCCGCAAGTATATCGATCGTTGGATCTCCTATGTGTTCTACGTCAACAAGATCTTGGATCTGCTGGAGACTGTCTTCTTTGTGCTGAGGAAGAGCTACAAGCAGATCAGTTTCCTGCATGTCTATCATCACTGCGTCATGGTCTACACCATGTACTGGATAATCCGTCTCAATGGCGTTGGGGGTCAGTACAATGTGATGATGCTGATGAATACCTTCATACACACCGTCATGTATTTTTACTACTTCATCACGGCCATGTATCCCGAGCTGAGGGGCAATCTCTGGTGGAAGAAGTACATCACCCTGCTTCAGATAATACAGTTCCTCATACTGATCACACAGTCCACATTAATGTTAACCCTGAATCCCGAGTGCAAATTCTCCCTCTTCATGCAGTACATGCAACTCTTTCAAGGTTCTTGTATGCTATATTTGTTCAGCAATTTCTATTATAAGGCCTACATAAAGCCCAAGAAGTTGAAGAAATAATAAAATTTACTTAGATGAGATGGAAATTTTAAACTAAAGTGTTTTTAAAAAGAGATAAACGGAGAGTTCTATACAGAAACCAGAATTTAAAGAGAAATACAATATAAGATCTCTGATCTAGATTTATTTCGCTTTGAACAACGAATGTCGATTGAATTAATTAGTATATGGAATTGTGCTGCACGTGTGAATAAACTGTGCAATTATCGTACATGGAATTTGGATACGTGGAACGCCAACATATCGTAAATGTTATGTAGGTCTCTGTCGCTCGACTTTGGAGCTGTTTACTTTGCTCTTGAACTCAAGTTAAGTTCAGATGAGAAGAAGAAGAAGAAGATAAAGAAGAAGAGGAAGAGGAAGATAAAGAAGAAGAAGAAAAAGAAGAAGAAGCAGTTAAAGAAATGAAAGAGAATTAGGAGACACTCTGTGTCAAGATATAATCCCATAGAAGAACAAATCTTTTTAAACAAGAATTTTTCTCATTCCAAAAATTAGAATTGCATTTCAAGAGAAATTCTATAAGATATATTAAAGATATTATAAAAATGATGTTGTATCTTTAATATTCCTCATATAGTTTTCGTTTCCTCAACAGATTCTCTCTTAGTGTCTTATATGTTCATTCCTTAATTTCTAATAAAAATAATTTTGTTGCCATTCCGTGGTATCTTAACTTCGTGCATTTCCAACAAATATATTTTTGTTCTTTTCCGATTTCTCATTGTTCTTCTACTGTTGCTATATTACCTTTTTGAACTCTGTCTCTTGTGCAAGTTCGCTGAATTACATCAAAATAATTCAAACGAAGTGCAATTTAGGAATGTCAAAACGCATTCGTGAATTTGCAATTGGAATGTTCAATAGTATCTGAGGTATTTATATTTACGTATCATTCGCAAAAATACTTCTCAACCTAATAGACGCCAGTACTGTGCCAAAAACTCAGACAGGATTAACGCCATGTTCGAAGTATTCGACAGACCCCATCCGGGTAAGTCTTTAAGAAATTTCGTCTTTGATATCGATAATGATAATATTCTCGATTCTCAATAATCTATGCAGATCCGAATCCGTTACCTATGGTGGATTCACCTAAACCGCTTCTACTGTTACTCGGCGCATATATGATATTTGTGTTTATGCTGGGACCTGATATTATGAAGAATCGAGATCCCTACAAACTGCGTGGAGTACTTTGTGTCTATAATCTCGGACAAGTTGCCTTCAACATTATACTCTTCTGTGTTGTAAGTAGCACTTATTTTGTGGAGTTGAATATCATCATTTTCAATTCTCAACTGTCCAACAATTCAGTCCTTCCATTTCATACTGATCGACGGAGGTGTCAACATACATTGCATAGAAAGCTTTCCGATCGGACATCGTCTCAAGAACGTGGAACGTTATGCACACTATGCGTACTTCGTCAACAAAATTATCGATCTGCTGGACACGGTCTTCTTTGTGCTGAGGAAGAGCAAAAAACAGATCACATTCCTGCACGTCTATCATCACATACTGATGGTCTGCGGTTGCTATGCGGTGATGCGTTTCTATGGCACTGGCGGTCACCTCATCTCAATTGGATTGGTCAACACCTTCGTGCATGCCGTCATGTATTTCTACTACTTCCTCTCCTCCTTCTATCCCGGCATCAAGGGTAGCCTGTGGTGGAAGAAGTATATAACCATCATACAGCTGGTGCAGTTTGCTCTGTTGTTCATCTATGGATTCTATGTGATGCTCTTCTCAGAGGGCTGCCAATTCCCTCACATTATGATCTGGCTGCAGATAACCCAGGCCACCCAAATGATGTATATGTTTGGTAAATTCTATTATAATGCTTATATCAGACAAAAGAAGGCGAAGACAGACGATGATGGAGACGAGTTGGAGGACGATGACGAGGCAAAGGAAAAGTCCAATTAAAGTGGAAATGCGAAATGGAAAATCGACAATCTGTTAACTGATAAAGCTGTTTATTTGATTTTCTAAATAAACTACAACGTTAGTAAAATGTGTGTGAAAATTAGGTGTGTTGCTGTTAGCTGCGAAAGTCTCTCTCTTTCTATATGACTTTCTCTCTCTCTCTCTCTCTCTCTCTCTCTCTCTCTCTCTCTCTATATATATGCCCCTCTCTCTTGCACTGTGAGTTGAAGGGGAAAAACAGCTGCAGGCAATTGTCTTACTTAAGTGCAGCGCGTGAGTGCTTCTAACAAGCTGACAAGCGCTGTCTCTCTAGCTCTCACTCTCTCTCTCTCGCTATGTTGTACTCTCTGTCTCTTTCTATACAACTCCGTCTATGTTGCCTTAGATAAGACTGCACTGTGAGCATTATAACTGCATAACTGTAGCTAAAGTCTGTTGCATTTAGTTCGCCAGATATGCTTCTGCTCGTCATCCTCAACTCATCCCACACTTGCTGCTTCAACTTGTGGCAACTTAAGCCGGATACTTGTGTGTGGGTGAGGAGGGGCGGGCGGGCAGGCGACAGCAGCTGCAACAATTGTATTTGCGGCGCATGCCAAGACAAACAATTGCCGCAAATATGCCAAAATGCCAATTGAAAAACAAGTGGAAACTCTCCAACTTTCTCTCTCTCTCTATCTCTCCCCCCTTCACTTAGCCTTTGTGTGGCATGAAAATCTCTTTTTCTTGCATTTTCACACTTTGTGCGCTTAACACAAAAGGCAACAACAACAAAAGGCAGGAAAACTCTTATCGAGGTCATGAACGTGCACCAGCATGTCGACACGGACAATTGGCATATATATAGCACATATATATATAGCATATATACATATACATATATATAGTAGTATATATACTCTATGCTATATACTCTTCTGCATGTGCTTGAAATTTTCTATAAAAATATACTGTAAAGTGCGACTTTTCCGCCTCATCTATTTCCATCTCTTTCTGCTGCACTACATCTGATTTTTATCTCAGTCTGTGTGTCTTTCTCTCTATGTGTGTGTATGTGTGTGTGTGTGTGCGATGGAAAATCAAATGGAAATCTGCCTGAAAAGTCCTTCAAGTCTTTTGCATTGATACTCAGCTTAAGCATGTGGGCGTGGCAAAAGCCACCACCCTTCCATATATCTCTCTTTGAAGTCTCAAGTCAAAGCCAAGATTTCGCTTTAATTAAAAAAAAATATATATATATATATAGATGTAAGTTAAAGCACGAAGGTAATATTTATGTAAATAAATGCATAATATGTTAGAGGGTTTCTCTAAAACCTAATTGGTATTAATATGCATGCATAAATTCTCATTTTCTCCCCAAACTGCTACTTCAATTAATAGTGGGAAAGTTTTCTATTATATGGAGCACATATTGCACGGATTTTACGCCATATAACGCTTCAATCCACATACCTATATATATATATAGAAAAAGGGGTGAGTAAGGGAGGGTGACTGCCATGAAATACCGTTAGCTGTTGGAGCGTGGGAGGTGCGTCGCCATAATTTACACTCTATCGAACGATAACAAACAACCTGCATAATGTATGGCTCGCTTTATCCATGGTCACATGGGGAGGACGGGTGTTGGCTGGGTGATGGGGGGGGGATGCCAGGATACCATACAATGTTGTTATTGAACGTGCGGGTCACACACAAGTGCCACACAGAGAGAGCGAGAGCGAGAGCGAGAGAGTGTGTGTGTTTGTGGCAAGCCATAAAATACTCGCACACTTGCCTGCAAACTGCATTATCCTTGAATTGCTGGCCAAAAGCACATGAAAGCAATAGACAACAAAAAAGGAAAAAGGACACACACCAAAATGAAACCGCTGTCACTTGAGCTCGCTCTTCTATTACGCGCTCTATCTATCGCCCTCACTCTCTCTCTCTCTCTCTCTCTCACACTCACATTTGCTGTCTCACTCACACATAATAGTTGCTCACATCACTTTTTCTATACGACTTTATTTTTATTTGAACTGCAACTGGAGTTGTTTACTTACTTGGTTAATATCTTGGCATCTCTTATTATTATTATTATTCTCTCTCTCACTCTCTCTCTCTCTTTCTCTTTGCACAAATTTCTGTTTGTAATGCATTTGCATTTAAAAATGTTCATTTCAGCAGCGAGAGAACAACAGCAACACCTGCTTAAGCCATGCCATGCCATGCCACATGTCGTATACGTAATGCGTCTGAGAGCATATCACGTATACGCAGGCAGGTTGCCCTGACATTGGCTAAAGGTAATACAATTTTAATTCACAACGATTGATGGGCTACACACGCATCAATGGCTGCTCCTTATACATATGCAGCATGAGAGAGCAACAGCTTCAAGTAGATATAGAGAAGAGAGTGCGAGAAGGAGTGATGACAAGGGAGCTACGGAGTGTTGGGGAAGAGGTAGAGATACATTAAATTTTATGTGGCAAAAAGCATTTATTTGCATACACAGCATATGAAACAGAAAGCTAATATCGGCATCTCTCTCTCCTACTCTCTTTCTCGCCCACACTCTATCTCTGTCTCTATCATTATCTCTCTCTTTCTGGCCATGTCCCTAACATTGATTGGATTTTGTTTGGAGTTTGTAGAAGCTTAAGTGCTTGGTATTTTTGGTAAATGCCACAGAGACTTCACTCTACTTACAGCACACACACACACACACACACACACACACACACACACACACACACACACACACACACACACACACAAACAGACACACACACCCACACATGCATACAGCTGCTACTAATAATTTGCCATTTTCGAAACCAGAAATTGCTGCTGCATCGTTTAATTTAATGTGCCTTAATTATGCCTGAGTATCCATTCATTTAATTTCTCTCTCTCACACACACTCTTTTCTCATCTCATTCTCTCTCTCTCCCTCTCTCTCTCTCTCTCTCTGTAACATGTGTGCCTAATGAAATGGAAACTCAACCTTTATACGCCCACATAGTCTCATCCTCAAGCCAATTCACATGATATCATACATTTGCATTGAAGAGCAAAAGTCAAATGAAGAAAATTCCATGGAAAATACTTTGTTAAACGTTACGTTTACCGTTAACTGCTTAGCATATGTGTTCTCATATGCATAATATAGTCAGTAAGTAGTTTATATCTACTATTTGCACTTATCATTTCTATAAATATTTGTCTGTCTACACAACTGCTCAGTGACCTTTCTCTCTTTGGCCTTCAGCAACAACGTTGAGAAAATGCCAGAGTTGATATCGATAGTTATCGATTAATAAATACTTAAAATAATTTAAAATATTTTTGAATTTTTTTATAAGCTGCTTTACTTAAAGAACTATATGTTTACTACACAATAGAGGTCATTTAATGTAAAAAATTGCCAGCAATCAACGTTGTTTTCATTGTGATTTTTATCAGCTTATTATTCGATTAATAATACCTATATTATTTTATGCCTGTCAGGTATGAAATTTTCCACAATAGCCGCCTTTGTTAGAGCACTTTTTTAGCTCTGTTTATTCAACATGATTTAAGTACTAATTTTTTCCAGCGTTCGCTTTCGCATAAATACAAAATAATAATAGACAAACAATGAAACGCCAACAACGTGCAGGGAAGAGAAAAGAAGAGAACACGACTGCAAAATATCTTGTACTCTTTAAGAGATATAAATATCGTTGTTACATTTACGTTATTTTTAAAACATTTCCAAAGTTGTATGAAACTTCAGTAACTTGCAGAGATTAAATATAGTTGTAAGATAATATTTACATATTAATAAAAATTTCAATAAGTTTTGGAATAGATCTGTTAATATATCTGGCAATAAAGAAAATCTATCTACCGCTTAGCTAAATGTTCTGATTATGTTTCTTTTTTTTTTTTTTTTGTTTTAATTCTGTGAACTGACATGCAGTTAATGAGCTCTTTCAATAACTGCCCCCTCGGGCGGGATGCCTCTCATCCCATCACTTTGGGCCATGAACATTGATGGCCTTGTTTATGAAACAGTCACGACTAAATAAAGTTGTTGACGCGCTGTTTGTGCATTATAAATATTGAATGGCAGCAAATAAACAAACAGAAGTATGAAAAGTGAACAATATCCAAGCGCAATCTACGCAAATATATAGAGAGACAATCCCGGAGAAGGACGGAGAGGGAGGTGAAGGGATTCCCGCTGGTGCCATAATCAACTTATTATGTTTATTAAAATGAAACACAAGCAGACCAGGTCCAAATGGGATATATGTATATATTCATGTTTGCATACCGACTACAGTACACTCAGTATAATTAAAATACAAATTACAGCATGAAAATTACAAAAAAAAAATAAAAATAAAAATAAAAAAGAGAAAAGAGAAAGTGAAAAATCGCACATTTAAATGCCATAAATGTCTACAATGAAACTGAAACCACGGTTCCGTTGACTCTTGAAATGGATCCTGGCATAGTCGGAGCCCGGGCCGCCGCCACGTAAATGGGCATAGCCTCCCTTGCCATTCTTGATCTGATCCGTAATCACGATTTGTGAAATGCGACGCTTAAAGAACTGAGATACAGTTTACAAAAATATATACATAAATGAGATACCGAAAAAGAAGGAGAGCCGCTTTCTACACACCTTCTGAGTGTAGTTGTATTCCCGAGTAACGACCCGCAAGAACCTTGACTTCTCACTGATGACAATCCGCTCCAGATGCGTATCCCGGAACATACGTGCTCCCCAGGTGACGCTATGACTCTGCTGATTGCCATCGCCAAGGCAACAGGCTGTCAAGGACAATGTGAGGAATGCGGCCAGAAAATATACCTTCATCTTTGTTGAATTGTCAACAGGTTGTGAACAGTGAAATGTTTCACAAAATACGTTTATATACGAATTGCACACAAATTGGAAAAGTATGACTTAAACTTCGATTCTATATAAATCTTTTGTTTAATTTTTTTTTTATAAAAGTAGATATTGTGTCTGGCACATCTGTTTTTAGCTACTCATAATGTCATACGATATCAATACATCATTTATAAGTCATTGTGTGTGGACCGCAATGAATCAGAGGAATTAAAAATAAGGCATTTATTTACTTATGCTTTACTTCTGAATTGAGTTTTATAGCTGAATATTAAGTCGAATTAAATAAGCTAATCACCTATGAAAGCTGTTCATTAATAATACCATTTAAAAAATACTAATAAAATACCAAAACAAATAATACAGTCGAATTGCGATAGTTAGTAATGGCGCGGGTATCGCATTGTTAACGAATTAGGTTGGATTACGATATATCGAGAAGCTAATCACTTAGAAAAACTGTTCATTAGACATGCAATTTAAAAAATACTAAAAATGTGCCAATAAAATACTAAAACGAATAGTATGTGTATATTTCTTAACAATTTATAGTAATTTAGTATTTTTAGTTATTTCTTATTATAGGTAACTTTAGACTTCCTAAAATCTATCGATATTGCTAGTGAATCATAGTCGTATTTTCTGCATAATCACAAAATTTGTTTACCCCACAGATACAATGACCAATTAGTCTTTAACTTCTGTTCATTCAAGTAATTGAGAGTTCACTCTACTCCACTTTGCTCCATTTTTGATGACCCCTTTTCTGTCACTACCAAACCAACTGTTGCCCAGCTGTTTCTGAAATTCACTCCGCTATCAAATATCGCTTCAGTTTAACAAAAGAAAGAAAAAGTCAAACAACAATTGAAATTTTGCACTTTCGACAAAGCCAACGGAAATGTCAGGGTCTGTCACAAATGTGCTGGGCAAGAGACCTTAAATCAAGCAAACTCGACGAAAATCCCACAAAAGTTGAATGAAAGAAACACAGCTTAAAAGCGAAATAGAAATAGCAAAAGCAACTTGAGGAATAGAAAGAAGGAGATAGAAAGAAAGAAAGAAAGAAAGAATTGCTTACAGCACATTAAACATGCAAATTTTGAAATGGATTACACATGAATACCTAAAATGTTAGTAGGGCAGGGCAAGTCAACAGGGCAGACAAGGCTGCTTTAGGCTTGGGTTCGGTTTGAGATTGGGAGGGCCTGAGGTTTGAGTCTGTGCTCGAGACTGGGGTTTGAGTCTTGGAAATGTATGTGTGTTGCTGCGACGTTTCTTACATTTCATTACGTTTAGCAGCTGTGGGCGTCAGTTTTTTCTTTTTTTTTTTGAGCTTTAAGCCAAAAATATTTATTTAATTTTTGTTAGCAATGCAGCACCCCCTCAGACAATATAACACCCCCCTATTCCGCACATGCCCCACTGCACAGATCCAATTTACTCAAGTACAAAGACCCTGTCGCGTATATTGTTGAAATTTTATTGTACAAACATGAGAATGTGTGTGTGGGCATTATATGCCACTGTATGGGTGTATATGTGTGTGTTTGTGTGTGAGTGTGTGTGAGCTTTATGGTTGGCACGTTTGCTGTTTCTCATTTGTAACTGTGTGTTTGTGACACACAAACAAAGTGTAAGCTTGCGAACCGTTGTTAAGTGTCTGCTGTGGCTATGACGATACATGGCTGTGTGTATGTGTGTGTGTGAGTGTGTGTGTGTGTGTGCGTTGCAAAATAAAAAAGAATTTTGGCAAACAAATCAGCTACACAAAAACCACAATGCAAATACGAGCACCTCAAAAATATTGTATGTGACAGACCAAATCAACCATAAAGTCGCAGCTGACATACCCTCTCCTGGGATGTTTTTATTTCTTTATAAAAGTAGTATTTTTAAAACAAATACAAAACTGTATATATATATATTGTACTAGCTGTTAACTCTAGTACTTTCGCTGCTAGCTCTCGTTGTCAAGTTGAACCTCAACTCACTCAACGTTGCTCAAAGTTTCCACCATAAACTAACGGCATCATCATAAAAAGCAACATGGCGCATGTAAAACAAAATGACACCCAAAATACACAAATATTTGTAAAGTTCTTCGTTCCACGATATTTGTTTTTTTTTTTTGATATTTTCTATTTTGTTCACTTTGATTCGTTTTGTCCGGTGAATGTGGCACGTACACAGCATGTTTGATAGCTAAAGTAGAATGGCCGTAAATAAATAACGGCATCGTATTTGGTTTTCATTTCTCTGTTTATATTTGGCAACATTTAAATATTGCACTCAACGCAGATAAACATACAGAGGACACTTCTAGCATCCACACACACAACCAGTAATATTATAGCATTTTTATTAGAATTCATAAAAATGTTTCTTTAATAAATTTCAACTATCTACTGAAGTTTAAGTATAGAATAAAACTTTTCATTTCCATTAAAATTATTTTTGAAATAACAATTAAATATTTCATAATCAACATGTAAATTTATCACATTTTGGCGTTGCGCGATTTAAAGTTATTTCTTTGATAATCCTAGCCCCCTCCATATTTTGAATTGCCATGACTTCGCCAAAATTCAACCGATTTTCAATATTTTTGAAATTTTGTCAATTGTTTCGGTATTATTATAATATGCATCAAAAGTTTTTTTTATTTTGTGTTTGGCTACTAAACCCTTGCAAAATCATTAAAAACTAAAAAAGTTTGAAAATTTTTTGATATCAATCGATTCTGGGTCTCGAAACTAGCATTTTATTTTTTATTTGAGGTGTTTCTAATGAGTATTTCCAGAGATATGACAAAAAAATGTGCCCCAAAGTGCCTCAAATTGCCTTTTTTTAAATTAACTCTCTTACAATCTCAATGTATATTTTGTTAGTGTATATTTGGAGAACAATGGATCAAATTAAACCTTTTGAATGTAACATACCATATTTTGTCTATAATCATATCTTTATTAATGGCTGAACTTTTCATTTAATAATTGTATTTTGTTTCTTACCTACAATTTATTTGTTTCTCAAAAAATGTTAAAAATTGTGACTTACGATGTGCGACATTTCCATGATTCTGCATAATTTGTATAATTTAATTTTCATTTTATTACGTTAAAATGTTAATTGTAAAGCGCAGTTCGTTGCGAATCATTGCGATACGTCACTGTCTGCTCTGTCTCTCACCTGCTGTCTCTATATCATTCTATCTATCTGTCTCTCTCTCACTCTCTCTCTCTTCCTCTGTATTGCTGTCTCTATCAATTGTGTAGAGGCACTTTACTGTTAAAACGCTTTAAATAATTTTTAATTAAAACAAATGGCACTTGAAAGAAAACACGCACCATCAAACCAAACAGACAAACAGATAGACAGACAGACAGACAAAGAGACAGAGAGAGAGAGAAGAGACAGAGCAGAACAACAACTATAGTAATTATATACATGTTGTTAATGAATAGAGTGAGATAGCTAGCTGGCAAGCAACAGAGACAGCAATAGTTGGTGCTGTGGAGCAGCGCATGAATTACGTGTTGTTTGTGCAGGGAATCAAGTATTCGCCGGGTAGCCCCTGTTGACACTGCACGCTGTCACACACACACACACTCAACTGAAATTAACAGCACCTGCAGCTACACACACACACACACACTTACAAAGACACTGTGTGCGTGTGTGAGTGGGTTCGTGACAAGTTTGGAGACAGAGCAAACAACGCGTGAGCGAGAGACTCAACGTGAAAATACAACTTCAATTTTTTTGTACGCAGTCTTCGTTTTTCTCTCATTTCTTCCACTTTGGCGTGTGAAAAAAAAGAGAACGCAGCACTCGCAGCAGTTTTCACGCTTGAAAATTGGCCAGCACACACACACACACACACAGATACACACTTAGAACCCTTAATGGTTATAGCTATAGAAAAGTGGAATATATATTTATAGAGAGTGGAAGGGAGGGAGTTGGCAGCCATTAGCAGAGAAAATGAACACTAAAAACAAATTAAAAGTTTCGCCTCAACTTGTGGCAAAGAAGAAAGCAACCACGCCTCCTCATCTCGCTGCTGCTGCTGCTTCTTCTAGTCAACCCACTTTAATAACAGTTATTAGCCGACATTTTGGGCAAACGGAAAATGCCTCACGAATTCTTTTTAGCTCGTTATGGCGGCCTGTAATCTGTGGCATTTGTCATATCTGTCTATGCCTTTGCCACAAACGCTTGCCACACACACACACACACACATAGTCATACAGTTATTTGTTGAAATCCACTTAGCCTCTTGCCTACTTCACTTCTGCCCCGACTTCCATTTCCATGTCCTGCATCTACATTTTTGGCTTTCATTTCTTTTTTTTCTTTTTTGTTTGGTTTGCTTTGCGCGCCACTTTAGCATGTCCATCGTCAACGCTGTTTGACAATATCAAAGTTGAGCGACACTTTACTTGCCACACACACACACACTTGTAGAAAGTGGCAGTGGCAGATGGGGGGGTTAGGGGTGAGAGACTGTAAGCCAAGCTGAGCGTAGCTGCAAATAAATGCCATTTAAGGCCTTAGTATGCTAAACGTCATTAACGTTGCGCCCAAGTGTCAGTTAACGCCTGTCAAACACAACATACAGGCAGAAAAGAGAAACAGCAAACGAAGAAGAAGAAGAAGAGAGCTACCACAAACACAAAGCGAGAGAGAGAAAGAGAGAGAGAGTGAGAGAAGTAGAGAGAGAAGTAGAGAACAACAACAAAAGAAGCGCGCTTGTAGCATGCGTCATGAGGCAACAGTGTGGGAAAGTTGCTTTTGTTGAGTTTGTGCCGAAAATCAAGTGCAATATCAAGCATACGCCACATTGGCTGTGAGAAAAGCTGCAACAGGCAGACTCTGCTTCGATTGATTGAAGCAAACATACTCACAATAAAGTACTAAAGATGATATGACAACGAATGAGAGTATATTATCAAAAATGGGGTACGCTCTGAACTTCAAACTGACATAACTTTGACAAAAATTAACCAAATTTCAAGAAATTTCAACAACCGATTTCTGGCATCGCAATAAGTATAAAAAACCTTACAGAAGTTGATTTGATGCTGAATTACATAAATTATGGTCATTTGAATGAAAAAACTGGTGAAAACATTGAAAAATTAGTCTTTTTAAACTTTGAGGGAACATAACTTTGCTACAAATTAACCGATTATCAAAATTTTTACATTTCTATTAATGATTTGGATACTTTTCAAAATCTGAATCAAAAATTTTTACAAATGAAAAATTTTTAATTTTCAGCAATCTTTGACCATTTTTGCATACTAACCCCTTGATAAAAAGTCAAAAAATGTGAAAGTTTTGAAACCGGACTTTTTTGTGGCCAATCGATTTCTGGTACCAAAATAAGTACAAAAAACTTTACTTCACTTAATTTAGTGCATTATTTTAGAAATTATGGCGAAAATACTGAAAAATGGTCGAAAAACGTTTAATTTAATTTTTGCAAAAAAAAGGATCCCTCCATTAACTTTTAGATGCCATAACTTTGCCAAAAGACATCCGATTTTCAAAATGTTTACATTTCTGTAAAAGGTTTTGATCATATTTTCAAATAGCATACAAATATATTTTCATATCGAAACTTTGGGTGAAAGAGAAAGAAATTGGAACTATATCGTTTTTTAGTACAAAATTGACAATCTTGTCAACTTTGAAAAGCAGTATCTTTGGTAAAAATCACCCAATTTTAAAAATTTTTGCATTTCTGTGTATAGTATCGAACATAGTTTGAATCTGCATCAAAATTTGTTACATTCTGGTACTTTTAAAAATTTTGACTATTTGTGCGCATTTTTGCATACTAACCCCTTGACAAAAAGTCAAAAAATGTGAAAGTTTTGAAATCGGAATTTTTTGTGCCCCATCGATTTCTGATACCAAAGTAGGTATAAAAAACTTCAATTCACCTAATTTAGTGCATTATTTTAGGAATTATGGCGAAAATACTGAAAATGGTCGAAAAACGCTTTATTTATTTTATGGTAAAAAATAGTATCCCTTCACTAACTTTAAGAAGCCATAACTTTGCCAAAATTCATCAGATTTTCAAAAATTTTACATTTCTGTAAAAGGTTTTGTTCATATTTTCAAATAGCATACAAAATTATTTACATTTAGAAACTTTGGGTGAAAGAGAACGAAATTGGAATGATATCGTTTTTAAGTACAAAATTGACAATCTTGTCAACTTTGAAAAGCAGTAACTTTGCTAAAAATCATCCAATTTTAAAAATTTTTGCATTTCTGTGTATGGTATCGAACATAGTTTGAATCTGCATCAAAATTTGTTACATTCTGGTACTTTTTCAATTTTCACTATTTTTACCCATTTTTGCATACTAACCCCTTGACAAAAAGTCAAAAAATGTGAAAGTTTTGAAATCGGAATTTTTTGTGCCCCATCGATTTCTGATACCAAAATAGGTATAAAAACTTCAATTCTCTTAATTTAGTGCATTATTTTAGAAATTATGGCGAAAATACTGAAAATGGTCGAAAAACGCTTTATTTATTTTATGGTAAAAAATAGTATCTCTTCACTAACTTTAAGAAGCCATAACTTTGCCAAAATTCATCAGATTTTCAAAAATTTTACATTTCTGTAAAAGGTTTTGATCATATTTTCAAATAGCATACAAAATTATTTACATTTAGAAACTTTGGGTGAAAGAGAAAGAAATTGGAATGATATCGTTTTTAAGTACAAAATTGACAATCTTGTCAACTTTGAAAAGCAGTAACTTTGCTAAAAATCATCCAATGTTCAAAATTTTTGCATTTCTGTGTATGGTATCGAACATAGTTTGAATCTGAATCAAAATTTGTTACATTCTGGTACTTTTTAAATTTTGACTATTTTTACCCATTTTTGCATACTAACCCCTTGACAAAAAGTCAAAAAATGTGAAAGTTTTGAAATCGGAATTTTTTGTGCCCCATCGATTTCTGATACCAAAGTAGGTATAAAAAACTTCAATTCACCTAATTTAGTGCATTATTTTAGCAATTATGGCGAAAATACTGAAAATGGTCGAAAAACGCTTTATTTATTTTATGGTAAAAAATAGTATCCCTTCACTAACTTTAAGAAGCCATAACTTTGCCAAAATTCATCAGATTACATTTCTGTAAAAGGTTTTGATCATATTTTCAAATAGCATACAAAATTATTTACATTTAGAAACTTTGGGTGAAAGAGAAAGAAATTGGAATGATATCGTTTTTAAGTACAAAATTGACAATCTTGTCAACTTTGAAAAGCAGTAACTTTGCTAAAAATCATCCAATTTTCAAAATTTTTGCATTTCTGTGTATGGTATCGAACATAGTTTGAATCTGCATCAAAATTTGTTACATTCCGGTACTTTTTAAAGTTTGACTATTTTTACCCATTTTTGCATACTAACCCCTTGACAAAAAGTCAAAAAATGTGAAAGTTTTGAAATCGGAATTTTTTGTGCCCCATCGATTTCTGATACCAAAATAGGTATAAAAACTTCAATTCTCTTAATTTAGTGCATTATTTTAGAAATTATGGCGAAAATACTGAAAATGGTCGAAAAACGCTTTATTTATTTTATGGTAAAAAATAGTATCTCTTCACTAACTTTAAGAAGCCATAACTTTGCCAAAATTCATCAGATTTTCAAAAATTTTACATTTCTGTAAAAGGTTTTGATCATATTTTCAAATAGCAAACAAAATTATTTACATTTAGAAACTTTGGGTGAAAGAGAAAGAAATTGGAATGATATCGTTTTTAAGTACAAAATTGACAATCTTGTCAACTTTGAAAAGCAGTAACTTTGCTAAAAATCATCCAATGTTCAAAATTTTTGCATTTCTGTGTATGGTATCGAACATAGTTTGAATCTGCATCAAAATTTGTTACATTCTGGTACTTTTTAAATTTTGACTATTTTTACCCATTTTTGCATACTAACCCCTTGACAAAAAGTCAAAAAATGTGAAAGTTTTGAAATCGGAATTTTTTGTGCCCCATCGATTTCTGATACCAAAGTAGGTATAAAAAACTTCAATTCACCTAATTTAGTGCATTATTTTAGGAATTATGGCGAAAATACTGAAAATCATCCAATTTTCAAAATTTTTGCATTTCTGTGTATGGTATCGAACATAGTTTGAATCTGCATCAAAATTTTTTACATTCTGGTACTTTTTAAATTTTGACTATTTTTGCGCATTTTTGTATACTAACCCCTTGACAAAAAGTCAAAAAATGTGAAAGTTTTGAAATCGGAATTTTTTGTGCCCCATCGATTTCTGATACCAAAATAGGTATAAAAAACTTCAATTCTCTTAATTTAGTGCATTATTTTAGCAATCATGGCGAAAATACTGAAAAATGGTCGAAAAACGTTTTATTTATATTATGGTAAAAATAGGATCCCTTCATTAACTTTAAGAAGCCATAACTTTGCCAAAACACATCAGATTTTCAAAATTTTTACATTTCTGTAAAAGGTTTTGATCATATTTTCAAATAGCATATAAAATTATTTCCATATAGAAACTGTGGATGAAAGAGAACGAAATTGCTATGAAATCGTGTTTTAGTACAATATTGACGATCTTGTAAACTTAGAAAAGCAGTAACTTTGCTAAAAATCACACAATTTTCAAAATTTTTGCATTTCTGTGTATGGTATCGAACATAGTTTGAATCTGCATCAAAATTTGTTACATTCTGGTACTTTTTCAATTTTCACTATTTTTACCCATTTTTGCATACTAACCCCTTGACAAAAAGTAAAAAATGTGAAAGTTTTGAAATCGGAATTTTTTGTGCCCCATCGATTTCTGATACCAAAATAGGTATAAAAACTTCAATTCTCTTAATTTAGTGCATTATTTTAGAAATCATGGCGAAAATACTGAAAAATGGTCGAAAAACGCTTTATTTATGTTATGGTAAAAAATAGTATCCCTTCGCTAACTTTAAGAAGCCATAACTTTGCCAAAACACATCCGATTTTCAAAATTTTTACATTTCTGTAAAAGGTTTTGATCATATTTTGAAATATCATATAAAATTATTTCCATATAGAAACTTTGGATGAAAGAGAAAGAAATTGGAATGATATCGTTTTTAAGTACAAAATTGACAATCTTGTCAACTTTGAAAAGCAGTAACTTTGCTAAAAATCATCCAATTTTCAAAATTTTTGCATTTCTGTGTATGGTATCGAACATAGTTTGAATCTGCATCAAAATTTGTTACATTCTGGTACTTTTTAAATTTTGACTATTTTTACCCATTTTTGCATACTAACCCCTTGACAAAAAGTCAAAAAATGTGAAAGTTTTGAAATCGGAATTTTTTGTGCCCCATCGATTTCTGATACCAAAATAGGTATAAAAACTTCAATTCTCTTAATTTAGTGCATTATTTTAGAAATCATGGTGAAAATACTGAAAATGATCGAAAAACGCTTTATTTATTTTATGGTAAAAAATAGTATCTCTTCACTAACTTTAAGAAGCCATAACTTTGCCAAAATTCATCAGATTTTCAAAAATTTTACATTTCTGTAAAAGGTTTTGATCATATTTTCAAATAGCATACAAAATTATTTACATTTAGAAACTTTGGGTGAAAGAGAAAGAAATTGGAATGATATCGTTTTTAAGTACAAAATTGGCAATCTTGTCAACTTTGAAAAGCAGTAACTTTGCTAAATATCATCCAATGTTCAAAATTTTTGCATTTCTGTGTATGGTATCGAACATAGTTTGAATCTGCATCAAAATTTGTTACATTCTGGTACTTTTTCAATTTTCACTATTTTTACCCATTTTTGCATACTAACCCCTTGACAAAAAGTCAAAAAATGTGAAAGTTTTGAAATCGGAATTTTTTGTGCCCCATCGATTTCTGATACCAAAGTAGGTATAAAAAACTTCAATTCACCTAATTTAGTGCATTATTTTAGGAATTATGGCGAAAATACTGAAAATGGTCGAAAAACGCTTTATTTATTTTATGGTAAAAATAGTATCCCTTCACTAACTTTAAGAAGCCATAACTTTGCCAAAATTCATCAGATTTTCAAAAATTTTACATTTCTGTAAAAGGTTTTGATCATATTTTCAAATAGCATACAAAATTATTTACATTTAGAAACTTTGGGTGAAAGAGAAAGAAATTGGAATGATATCGTTTTTTAGTACAAAATTGACAATCTTGTCAGCTTTGAAAAGCAGTAACTTTGCTAAAAATCATCCAATTTTCAAAATTTTTGCATTTCTGTGTATGGTATCGAACATAGTTTGAATCTGCATCAAAATTTGTTACATTCTAGTACTTTTTAAATTTTGACTATTTTTGCGCATTTTTGCATACTAACCCCTTGACAAAAAGTCAAAAAATGTGAAAGTTTTGAAATCGGAATTTTTTGTGCCCCATCGATTTCTGATACCAAAATAGGTATAAAAAACTTCAATTCTTTTAATTTAGTGCATTATTTTAGAAATCATGGCGAAAATACTGAAAAATGGTCGAAAAACGCTTTATTTATGTTATGGTAAAAAATAGTATTCCTTCACTAACTTTAAGAAGCCATAACTTTGCCAAAAGACATCCGATTTTCAAAATTTTTACATTTCTGTAAAAGGTTTTGATCATTTTTTCAAATAGCATACAAAACTATTTACATTTAGAAACTTTGGGTGAAAGAGAAAGAATTTGGAATGATATCGTTTTTAAGTACAAAATTGACAATCTTGTCAACTTTGAAAAGCAGTAACTTTGCTAAAAATCATCTAATTTTCAAAATTTTTGCATTTCTGTGTATGGTATCGAACATAGTTTGAATCTGCATCAAAATTTGTTACATTCTGGTACTTTTTAAATTTTGACTATTTTTGCGCATTTTTTCATACTAACCCCTTGACAAAAAGTCAAAAAATGTGAAAGTTTTGAAATCGGAATTTTTTGTGCCCCATCGATTTCTGATACCAAAGTAGGTATAAAAAACTTCAATTCACCTAATTTAGTGCATTATTTTAGGAATTATGGCGAAAATACTGAAAATGGTCGAAAAACGCTTTATTTATGTTATGGTAAAAAATAGTATTCCTTCACTAACTTTAAGAAGCCATAACTTTGCCAAAAGACATCCGATTTTCAAAATTTTTACATTTCTGTAAAAGGTTTTGATCATATTTTCAAATAGCATACAAAATTATTTACATTTAGAAACTTTGGGTGAATGAGAACGAAATTGGAATGATATCGTTTTTAAGTACAAAATTGACAATCTTGTCAACTTTGAAAAGCAGTAACTTTGCTAAAAATCATCCAATTTTCAAAATTTTTGCATTTCTGTATATGGTATCGAACATAGTTTGAATCTGCATCAAAATTTGTTACATTCTGGTACTTTTTAAATTTTGACTATTTTTACCCATTTTGCATACTAACCCCTTGACAAAAAGTCAAAAAATGTGAAAGTTTTGAAATCGGAATTTTTGTGCCCCATCGATTTCTGATACCAAAATAGGTATAAAAAACTTCAATTCTCTTAATTTAGTGCATTATCTTAGAAATCATGGCGAAAATACTGAAAATGGTCGAAAAACGTTTTATTTATATTATGGTAAAAAATAGGATCCCTTCATTAACTTTAAGAAGCCATAACTTTGCCAAAACACATCCGATTTTCAAAATTTTTACATTTCTGTAAAAGGTTTTGATCATATTTTCAAATAGCATACAAAATTATTTACATTTAGAAACTTTGGGTGAAAGAGAACGAAATTGGAATGATATCGTTTTTAAGTACAAAATTGACAATCTTGTCAACTTTGAAAAGCAGTAACTTTGCTAAAAATCACACAATTTTCAAAATTTTTGCATTTCTGTGTATGGTATCGAACATAGTTTGAATCTGCATCAAAATTTGTTACATTCTGGTACTTTTTAAATTTTGACTATTTTTGCGCATTTTTTTTTTTTTGACAAAAAGTCAAAAAATGTGAAAGTTTTGAAATCGGAATTTTTTGTGCCCCATCGATTTCTGATACCAAAGTAGGTATAAAAATCTTCAATTCACCTAATTTAGTGCATTATTTTAGGAATTATGGCGAAAATACTGAAAATGGTCGAAAAACGCTTTATTTATGTTATGGTAAAAAATAGTATCTCTTCACTAACTTTAAGAAGCCATAACTTTGCCAAAAGACATCCGATTTTCAAAATTTTTACATTTCTGTAAAAGGTTTTGATCATATTTTCAAATAGCATACAAAATTATTTACATTTAGAAACTTTGGGTGAAAGAGAACGAAATTGGAATGATATCGTTTTTAAGTACAAAATTGACAATCTTGTCAACTTTGAAAAGCAGTAACTTTGCTAAAAATCACACAATTTTCAAAATTTTTGCATTTCTGTGTATGGTATCGAACATAGTTTGAATCTGCATCAAAATTTGATACTTTCTGGTACTTTTTAAATTTTGACTATTTTTGCGCATTTTTGCATACTAACCCCTTGACAAAAAGTCAAAAAATGTGAAAGTTTTGAAATCGAAATTTTTTGTGCCCCATCGATTTCTGATACCAAAATAGGTATAAAAAACTTCAATTCTCTTAATTTAGTGCATTATTTTAGAAATCATGGCGAAAATACTGAAAATGGTCGAAAAACGTTTTATTTATATTATGGTAAAAAATAGGATCCCTTCATTAACTTTAAGAAGCCATAACTTTGCCAAAACACATCCGATTTTCAAAATTTTTACATTTCTGTAAAAGGTTTTGATCATATTTCAAATAGCATACAAAATTATTTACATTTAGAAACTTTGGGTGAAAGAGAACGAAATTGGAATGATATCGTTTTTAAGTACAAAATTGACAATCTTGTCAACTTTGAAAAGCAGTAACTTTGCTAAAAATCACACAATTTTCAAAATTTTTGCATTTCTGTGTATGGTATCGAACATAGTTTGAATCTGCATCAAAATTTGATACTTTCTGGTACTTTTTAAATTTTGACTATTTTTGCGCATTTTTGCATACTAACCCCTTGACAAAAAGTCAAAAAATGTGAAAGTTTTGAAATCGAAATTTTTTGTGCCCCATCGATTTCTGATACCAAAATAGGTATAAAAAACTTCAATTCTCTTAATTTAGTGCATTATTTTAGAAATCATGGCGAAAATACTGAAAATGGTCGAAAAACGTTTTATTTATATTATGGTAAAAAATAGGATCCCTTCATTAACTTTAAGAAGCCATAACTTTGCCAAAACACATCCGATTTTCAAAATTTTTACATTTCTGTAAAAGGTTTTGATCATATTTTCAAATAGCATATAAAATTATTTCCATATAGAAACTGTGGATGAAAGAGAACGAAATTGGAATGATATCGTTTTTAAGTACAAAATTGACAATCTTGTCAACTTTGAAAAGCAGTAACTTTGCTAAAAATCACACAATTTTCAAAATTTTTGCATTTCTGTGTATGGTATCGAACATAGTTTGAATCTGCATCAAAAATTGTTACATTCTGGTACTTTTTAAATTTTGACTATTTTTGCCCATTTTTGCATACTAACCCCTTGACAAAAAGTCAAAAAATGTGAAAGTTTTGAAATCGGAATTTTTTGTGCCCCATCGATTTCTGATACCAAAGTAGGTATAAAAAACTTCAATTCACTTAATTTAGTGCATTATTTTAGAAATCATGGCGAAAATACTGAAAAATGGTCGAAAAACGCTTTATTTATGTTATGGTAAAAAATAGTATTCCTTCACTAACTTTAAGAAGCCATAACTTTGCCAAAAGACATCCGATTTTGAAAATTTTTACATTTCTGTAAAAGGTTTTGATCATATTTTCAAATAGCATACAAAATTATTTACATTTAGAAACTTTGGGTGAAAGAGAACGAAATTGGAATGATATCGTTTTTAAGTACAAAATTGACAATCTTGTCAACTTTGAAAAGCAGTAACTTTGCTAAAAATCAGCCAATTTTCAAAGTTTTTGCATTTCTGTGTATGGTATCGAACATAGTTTGAATCTGCATCAAAATTTGTTACATTCTGGTACTTTTTAATTTTTGAGTATTTTTGCTCATTCTTGCATAGACAAAAAGTCAAAAGATGTGAAAGTTTTGAAATCGGAATTTTTTGTGCCCAAATGATTTCTGGCATCAAATTAGGTATTAAAAATTTTAGCGAAGTGGATTTGGAGCAGTATTTTAGAAAATTTTGCCTAAAATGTTATAAAATTGTTTAAAAATGGGGTTATGTCAATTGAACGGATACCACCCCAACATTGAGCAGCCATAACTTTTTCAAATATCAATTGATTTTCATAAATTTTGACAACATATTTTTATCATCCCAAATAGTATAAATAACTTTACCGAAATTGATTTAAAACAATTATTCAGGAATTATGGCCATTCGAATGAAAAAAACTGGAGAAAATCGAAATTGGAAATCAATTTCTGGCATCAAACCAGTATTTTTGAAAACATGGGCAATATGTGATGTGTCAATAGTGTGTATACGACTTTAAAGCTGCAAGTGTTTCTCCAATTTCTCCAAGTGTTTTCAAAATCAATTCTTTAGCCTCTTATCATTGTCAATTGCGGCTGATTTTGAGGGCAATGGGGCAGGCACTGAGAGGCAGTTATTTATTGGAGATCACAATGCGTGAGGTGAGAAATGACAAAGCGCGATGTCATTGTGCATACAAAATGTTAGTTAAATGCAAATTGTGAAGCGTGCAACAAATGTTGCACCATGGCGTTGAAGGCGTTGTGTACCTCGGGCAACGTCCCTGACAGTTTCAATGAATACGAAATGTAGCGTTGTTGGCTTTAACAAATCACAGCGTTTGCCACAAAATGTTGACTCTTGGTTTGTGGGTCGCGTTGTAGTTGCAACAGCTGCTGCTTGGCATGCAAATTGGCCTTTTGGTTTGCCGCCTGGACATGCCACAGCTGCCTGGCTGCCTGGCTGATAAGGACAGACGCTGCCACTTCAGACAATTGCAACGTGCGGCAAGTGCCACAAGTACATACAAGTATATATGTATATAAGACTTGAATAGACTTTTTTTATGGCGGAAAAGGGAAGCAAACAATGAAAATTACTTTTCATATTTAATTGCCACTGGCAAAGCTGCAACAATGTGGCAAGAATGTCGACTGAAATTAAAGCCAAATTAAAGTTCAAATGGTGCAATTGCCTGCCACATGCCACATGCCACATGCCACCTGTCAACTGCCACTAGCACTGCCAACATCCAATTGCAACTCAAACACGAACTATGCCAAGTTGCCTTGAAACGAAAGAAAGAAAAACTTGGCCAAAAATTAGACATGGTAAACAGGTAATGGAGACAGCTGATGTGCTTATTATTTGCATAAATTGTTTAAGACTTATACACACCATAATATACACACCCACCCACCCACACTCGCACACACACACACATTCACATATAAATATGGAGAGTCTTGAAGTTGGGAGTTACTTTTGGGCGCACGAAAAATGCAAATTGTGTTGAAAATTTAAATGTCAGGCAACAATTCAGTTGTTAAAGTCACATTAGTCTGGCCTGCCAAAACTTTTGCCTCTACATGCTACATGCCACATGCCACATGCAGCTAAAACTCTCTCTCTGCTGCACAGTTTCACTCACAAAGAAAAATTTTCATAATAATAATAATGAAATTGCGTTACGCATACGCAGCGTAGTAAAAGCATAATTTTTGGATAATCGAAGGAAGGGAAAATTGTTATCAGAATATTTTAATTAGTAGACTAACAGTAACCCTGTAAGTAAGCAGAATAGCGCTTCTTTGAATCATCCTAGGCTATTGGAAAACTCTAAATTGGAACTGACTAAAATTCAAGTTAGTTTAAAAGCAGTTTGAGTTTCAGGTTATATACTCCATATAAAAGTTATTACAGGGTATTCAAAGTACCTCAAATTCAAGTAGTCCAAAAACCCTTACAGTAGTTTATTAAAGTTCAAATACTCTAAAAAGTTCAATTTAGCGGGAAATATGTTGACTACGAAAAACTCTTTTCAACTATGCTCAATTCCATAGAGAAACGACAGCTTTGCAAATCCTATTACAGGGTATACAAATAGCTAAGCTAAGCTCAGCAGCTTATCATTTTTCGTTGTGGCTAATTCTAAAGTGTAGAGCATCCTAAAAAAAAAAACGGGATCAGAAAAAGTCCAGCAAAACTTTTGGCTTACAAAAAACTTTTCACTTTGTCGTTCTGAATGCGAATGTGGTTAAGCTCCGCTGATGTTGCAAGCTCCCCTCTGCCCCCCTCCACTCACCCTCATTGTTGCCGTCGAGTGCTGTGGCATGCGGAACAGCTTTTGCTGTTGCCGTTCGATGTCAATTTAAAGTTTACTTTTTTTATTGTGGCTGCTATAAAGTTTCTGCGCAACAAACAGAAAAAAAACTTTTCGCATTGTTTGGGACGCAGCTGCCATTTACCAGCAGCCAAAAACCCCAAAGAAGTTCAACAAAAAACTGCACAGACTGTAGGAGAAGAGAGTGAAGGAGCGAGAGATAGAGAGAGAGAGAGAGAGTGGGGAAAATCTGAGAATCGGAGAATCGGGAGAATCTGGCAGGTCTAAGGACTCTAAGCATAATCGATTTCGGGTTTCGTGTGTCTATGTGGGGCCATTGCTTTTTCATTATAATAACTTTCTTGCCACTTGCAACAAAGTGTGGCAACAATTACGTGCAGCAAACTGTAAACTGAACAATAGCCCAGCCACGACAAGGAGTGAAAAAAGTACAGACTGAAAAGAAACCAGGTGCTAAACTAGGTTAAAGACTTCTCCAAATGTTTCCCTTGACATTTCGTATTTCTCTTGGCGAGAAAAAAAATAATACTTAAAAATTTGTTGCAATCGCATGAATGATGATGCTGCATGCATGATTGCAACACGCACCACAAATATGCAACCAAATAATTCTCATTTCATTCCCATCTCAAATATGCTCTGTCTCTTTCTGTTTTTGATTAATTTACCGCAAAATTTATTATCAATAATTCATCGCATAATGCGCATTTAATAGTTGATATTTCAGTTGGCAACTAATTTATTTATAAGCTATAAAAACCACAAAATTCCCTCAGCGCTCACTATAACAATATTACGCTTCACGCACTCACTACACTGACAAGTCGTTACAAGTCACAGTTACAGTCACAGTTACAGTCACAGTTCAATGACAAAAAATACCAAAAAAAAAAACTCTCAGTATAGTTGGCAGTTTAATTCAATTGAAATTGATTAAAAATTAACTTGAAAGTAAATGAAATTGCCAGTATGACTCTAGAAAGAGACAGAGCTAACAAGGATGAAAGAGAAAAAGAGAGGGACATTAAAGAGAGAAAGAGAGTGACAAAGGTAAGCTCATGAGAGATTATTGACAGCAAATGTCGAGGCCAAATGAGGTAACTAAAAGCCGTCAGCTGCGAACAGAAAAAGAAAACTCAACACAGTTGACCTAACACACACACACACACACACACACATACACACTTAATAGGAAAAGTTACCACACACACACACGCACACACACACACACACACACTCGTACAATTGCTGTACTAATAAGTACACGAAGCAGCTCAAGCGGAAACGGAAGTTGTTCCAAAGTCCGTTGAAATCAATTTTAAAGGTAAACTTGTTACAACAAAGTTACAACAATAATAACAACAACAACAACAAGTGAAAAGTCAAACTAATTGCAATGCTCATTATACGCAGTATTTACTGTATGCAGTCAACTGAACTTCAACAGCTGCCCCAAGACAATTGATGTATTGAAAGCACACGAAAAGTGGAAAATCAAAAGTTTTACTTAATGAAAAGAGAAAATCAACAAAAAGAAAAATAATTATATTACCAACCACAAAATATATTTTAAATAAATAAAAAATAAAATGAAAAAATATAACAAATTTTTAACTCAGTAACTTACTTGAAAAATCATAAGCAACAACTTACCAAAAATTCAGTTGCCTCTCAAGGGTTACGAAGTCCCCTTGGGTTTCGAATATTCCCAGAAATTCTGTAAGTAAACAAACATATAAATATGTCAGTAAAAAAGTACAACACACACACACTCACACACATATAAGAAACAATGACAATTATCAGTAAACACTAATTGAATTTCAACGAAATTTTCGAAAGGGAGTTTCTTAGAAGGACACAAATTTGTTAGGTACGTTTTCACATGAATCCCAACTAAAAGGACTTAATTTTGTTCTAAAAGCAAGAAATAAGCATTAAAGATTTAGAAGAAAAAAAAAGTTAGCTTTTGTGACAAATTTTAAAAAATTTTCAAGTTTTTTGAAGTAGTAGAAATAAATATATTTTTTTTTTTTTTTTGTTATTTTTACATATTTAAGTTACAGTCGAAAATTTAATAAAAGTTTTTTTTTGCTTTTAACAATGTTCACGGATATGTAATTACGTTCACTTTATAGAGCTCTTAACTGCATACAAATTATAGCACAGTTGCAATAATAATTAAGTGTGGCATTTTACAGGTCATTCGCGAGTTGAGCATGCCACAAAACACTTGGTATTTAGCGCAAGTTTTGGGGGCACGTACAGAATTATTGTTGCAATGTAAGTTTTGGGGCACGCTGTTGCTACTCCAACTGTGCCTGCTCTCTTATCGATTGTTGTAACTCACACACATACACACACACACACACGCATACATGTGAACAACACTTGTGTATGTGTGTGTGTTGCAACTGCGCCCCATTAGCGTCTCGCAATGCATAGCCAAAGTTTACAAATTTTCTTGTTTTTTTTTTGGTAGATTTTTTTTTTTGTTTCGTTGCATGAAAATTTATTTGCCTCATTTTGTGTACATTGTTTTTGGGACTGTGGCGCGAATCTGCGTGCATGGTAAAGTTGCAACGCTTGCAGCAGCAATTAAAAGCTTGTACCACCAAACACTTGCCACAAACACACACACGCACACACACACGCACACACACACACTCACACACACACACAATCGGGACTTTAATGAACTACCGCCCGAGAAAACTTTGTTTGCAGCTGCAGTTGCAAGCTAATGGCAATTTATGTGCGTTAATAATCGCTTCAAATACTAAGAGAATGAAGGGAGAGAGAGAGAGAGAGGGTGGGGCAAGTAGAGTGAGATAGATAGTCGAGTTGCAAGTTGAAGTTATGGGACTGCAATCAGCGTTATCAAAGCCATTTAATACGCATAAATCTCATGGCAAAAATGTTGTTAAAAACCCATTTAAGACTGTCAACTGTTAATGAAGATGCCACGCCCACAAATACACACACACACACAGACACACACACGACGCCCACCAACTGCAGCGAAGTTCATAAGAGGAGAAAAATTGTGGCAGTTGTCAAGACTCGCTGCTGTTGCTGCTGCCACCACTTGGGGCATGTTAATTAGAAAACTCTTGAAAATTATTAAAAACTTTCGTGCGGATGTCACAGGGAAAACCCAAAAGTGTTGTCAACTTTTGCTCTCATCACTCTTCATCCCCTTTCCCCCCCCGCTCTTTCTCTCTCTGCCTCTCCCTCTCTATCCTTTGTCGACGTTGCCAGACTGTGTCGACTGTGCTTAAAAAGTTGCCGCTGCATGTCGTAGGTATCATCAGCATCAATCCCATAGTTGCAGCTGATACTCGTGCGTATACGTAATATGCTCAACTGGAGTAACTGGAGTAGATTACGTATACGCACGAGTATCAAAGGGCACACTTGCCGT
Source organism: Drosophila quadrilineata (assembly GCA_018150725.1). Taxonomy (NCBI): domain Eukaryota; kingdom Metazoa; phylum Arthropoda; class Insecta; order Diptera; family Drosophilidae; genus Drosophila; species Drosophila quadrilineata. The sequence goes on from JAECWN010000407.1 coordinate 6,993,806, forward strand.
AATGAAATTGCTGTTGATTTAGTGTCATTTTGCGCAGCAGCAGCGGCAGTCGCAGTAGCAGCTTTTCATGACGACTTTTCCAAGCTTAATTAAATTGATTTACAACAATCCATTCAACAATTTAGACGAACAATAAGCAACAGTATGATAATAAATTTGGCTAGATTGTAACTAATTTGCACACACACGACAGAGAGAGACAGAGACAGAGAGAGAGAGAGAGAGAGAGAGGGAGAGAGAAGAGGTCGCATCAAGTTCAAAATGCACTTAACACCTTTTATTAGTGCCAATTAAGCGCACAATTCCACAAATAGACACATCTCTAGATATGCCTCCCATCTCATCTCATCCCATCTCATTTTCAGTCATACTAGACGCATCCAGATAAGCCGGAAGACCGTATTTCACAATCCACAGAAAAAAAAAAAGAAAAAACTGAATGGAAAGAAAGATATGCGAGAAATCTCAGCGGTTGCTGCGGTTATCTGCGGCTTCAATGTATCTGTATCTGGCGGGTTGACATCAGTCTCGGTTGAGAATTTCAAGTGCACAGTTCCCACAGATCAAGAGCAGCATGCCGCATATCAGTGAGAAGCCCGTGAAACCGAAGGAGACTTGGGGCAATGGCTTGGAGTTTCTATTCTCCTGCATTTCGCTTTCCGTTGGCCTCGGCAACATTTGGCGGTTTCCCTACATTGCCTTCCAAAATGGCGGCGGCACCTTCGTCATCCCGTATCTAATTGCCCTGCTGGTGATTGGCAGACCCGTCTACTTTCTGGAAATCTCCTTGGGACAATTTCGTGGCGGCGGCGTACTACGTGCCCTTGATCTTGCCCCCCTGCTGAAGGGCGTGGCTGCCGGGCAGGTACTTGCCACAGCCGTGTCCATTACATATTATTCGAGCATTATGGCGCTGACATTACGCTTCCTGATCGCCTCCTTTAGCGGAGTGTTGCCCTGGAGCAGCTGCTGGGAGAGCTGGGGCAGCGATTGCTATGATGGTGCCGCTGGAGCTCCGAACGGGAGTGCAGTGAATGCGACTGGAAAATTGTCACCGGCACAGCTGTACTTTGAGTAAGTTGAGACCCATGATTGCACAATATATTATGGGGTATTTTTAAAAATTGGAGAAATTTCTGAATTCAATGAAAAGTCTTAGCAATTAATTTTGGGAAGGAATGGGAATTTATAATTGTTAAAAAAAAAAATGAAAAATTATGCCTTTCTCATAAAAATCCGTCTCAAATTCGTCTCCATATCTGTAATTCTTCATGTGTTTAAAAATTGTTTTCTGTTCAAAAATTTTGAATTCCTTTCATTTTCTTTCAAGGAATATATTATGAATTAATTTATTTTGGTGTGATTCCATTTTAGACGCGAAATCCTGCATGAGTTGCCCAACATTGACAATGGTCTGGGCACGCCCAACTGGGAGTTGGTGGCCTGTCTAGCGGTGGCTTGGCTCGTCATTGGTGGCGTGTTGATAAGGGGCATCAAGAGTAGTGGCAAGGCTGCCTACTTCCTGGGCGTGTTTCCCTATGTGGTGCTGCTGGTGCTGCTCCTCAGAGCGGTCACCTTGCCCGGTGCCTGGGATGGTATTGTGTACTTCTTCAAGCCACAGTGGCGGGAACTACTCAATCCACTAGTGTGGTATGCTGCCGTTACACAGGTCTTCTTCTCGCTGGCCATATGCTTTGGCACGGTCATCACCTACGCCTCCTACAACAACTTCAATAGGAATGTCTACAAGTAAGTTCTTGAGGGGATCTCTATAGGAAGTCGAGCTAGATCTTTGATTACTTCACAGTGACATTGTCATCATTACAACCATGGATTCGTGTTCCTCGATTATCGCTGGCTGCATTACCTTCGGTATTTTGGGAAACCTCGCCAAGCAGACCGGCATCACGGACATTGGCAGCGTGGTGAAGGGCGGCACCGGACTGGCCTTCATCTCGTATCCGGAGGCCATTGCCAAGTTCGAGTATGTGCCACAGGTAAGCTATCGAGTGGAGCTTGCGCCCAGTGCGCCCTAAAGCACAACTACCTAAAGATGTTTGCGGTCCTTTTCTTCCTTATGCTTTTCGTGCTAGGCATTGGCAGCACCGTCGGCATGGGTTCCTGCATCCTACGCGTCATACGCGATCAATTTGATAGGAGGGCAGGACCCACCTGGGCACTCACTGGCTCCTTGGCCACTCTGGGCTTCATCTTGAGCATAGTTTATATGACGCCGGGTGGACAGTTCATACTGAATCTGGTGGATTTCTATGGTGTGTCCTTCACAGCCCTGATACTGGCCATCGGTGAACTGATTGCTGTGGCCTGGTTGTATGGTAAGAGAAGGATATCTTCATTTTTTTCTCTCTGTTGTTATCTATCTGCCATTTTATATAGGAGTTCGTCGCTTCTGTGCCGACATCAAATTCATGATGGGCATCGAACTGGGCTGGTATTGGCGCCTCTGCTGGTCCTACATCACGCCGGGACTGATGATTGCTGTGCTGCTCTATATGCTGGTCGATATGTCGGCTTTGCTCTATAAGGGCGTGGCATATCCCCAGCTGGCACATGGTAGTTGAAATTATAGTGATTTCACATTTCCACAGATTTCTTTAATACGTTTCCTCTCCCCTCATCTCCCACTGTCCAGTCTTTGGCTGCTGCTTGGCTGCCTTCGGTCTGTTGCAGCTGCCCGGTTGGGCACTCTATGCCATTTACAAGCAAGGAAAAACAGAGCAGCAGCTGCACAGTTTCCGGCAGGTAATTTCACTCACAACTTACTTTATTTATTTATTATAATATTATAATACATATATATATATATTCATTTTATTTGTTTATAGCGACTTCGCGCTGCTTGTCAACCAGACGAGAGTTGGGCACCTGCCAGCACACAGTTGTCGTTGGCATAGCTGTAAATATTATGTTTGCGGTGCGCACACATGTCGTATACGTAATTTATGCTTAGATTGAAGTTGCAAATAGCTATAATGAGTACAATGGCCACAAAATGGCGTCTAGCACACAGAGTTCATTTACTATTGTGGGAGGCGTGGGTGCAGAGCAATGCTGCACAAATTGCCAACGAAACAAACAAACAACAACAACAACAACAAATGACAGACAGAGAAAGAAAGAGAGAGAGGAAAAGAGAAAGAGACGTCACAGCAATGCTTTTAATTACCTTTGGGTGCACTGCTTGTGCTGCCACATCATGCAGCATGCAACAACAGCAGCGCCAGCAAAGTCAATGGGATTTGCTGCTGCTGCCATTGGCATGGGCGTGGCATGGGTTAGTTTTCAGATACGGCGGGGGGGTGGGGGGGAGGTCATGGCAACTCCGTTTCAAATGCCAGACATGTCGGCAATGCGGAAATGCGCAAATATCAAATGAAAACAAGCGAGTAAAATGAACGCAGCGAGAACGTAAATAAAACATTTTCCCAGCTAGTTGTTCAACGTGCTCATTTAGTGACAGAGATGGCGCATCACACAGCTGAAAGCGACAGAGACAGAGTCAAACGAGAGAGAGAGAGAGAGAGAGAGTAGAGAGCAGAAGTAAAACTATAGCTGCAACTATAAAACTGATGCTGCCTTCGTCTACAAACTCTCAGCCTCAGCTGGCTAACAAATCAAAATGGCGTACAGTCTGTCTCTCTCTCTCTCTCTCACTCTCTTTCGCTCTCTCTGCCTTTCTGCCTCCCTCTGGTTTTGTATATGTAAAACTGTCATCAGTATGCAGCTGTATGCGAGTGTGTGTGTGTGTGTGTGACAAAGTTCAAATGTAAATATGCAAAAGTGAAGCGTGAGAAATACTATTCAGAGTTTGTCGTCCATTTTGCGACTGCAACTCTTTCAGCACCATATACATATACATATATGCACATATATATAGTATGTTTATATGGAGGAGCATATGTGTATAAGTGTGTGTGTGTGTTGGTGTGTTGGTGTGTTGATGTGTGCTGCTGTGCGCATCACTTGTCAAAAAGTGACAGTGTTAAATTTTTTTCATTTATCCCCCACTCGCCAACCCTTCATATCCCTTTATATCCCTTTTTTGCGCCTCATGCTTCAGCTCAGTGTCAGCGCCAGGATAACATTTGTTGTTGGCGCTCTTTGTTGTTGCCACTTTCATGTTACTTCCCAACAACAGACAACAACAACAACATCAGCAGTACAATTGAAGTGTATGTTGACTTTGACTGACGCGTTGTTAGCCATGAAGTGTGTGTGCGACCAGCGACGTCACAATACGTTGTGGCAGCGAAACACGTTGCGTGTCCTCAGCTTGCCACACCCACCTCACAGTTACAGTCACACACACACACACCTGTAAGCAGATACAGACAAATATTACACACTTAGCCCAAGACATAGACAAAGTAGCTGCCATTTTGGCCGATATTACTTCGTAGGACCCAGTAAGCAAAAAAAATACTGAAAATATAACAGACTATGCGCTCACTTAACTGTCAAAACTCATCAGTTTCCAAAAATTTTCTAGATTCCGTCCACAGATCCGATCATACTGTAATGATGCATCAAAAGATTAATCATTTTGGCAATTTTGAACTTTTTTTTTCAATATTTTTCACATTTTAAACTTCAAAAATAGGGGAAAAATTAATTCTAATCGTTTCAAGGACTCAAAATCAACATCCTGCTTATTATTTCAGGTGTTTCTGATGAGTATTTCTCGAAATATGTGCAAAAATGTGCCGAAATATGAGTCAAAATGACGTTTCCACAATTTCATTCCATTTGAAACATTGAAATGCCATAAATTTGTCAAAAATCATCCGATTTTCAAAATTTTTACAGTTTTGTCAATGGATTTGAACATATTTTAAAACTGCATCAAAAGTTCTTACATTAAATTTTTGTCTCTTTTATACCCTTTTTCCATACCCCTTGACAAAATCATCAAAAGTAGAAAATCATTTTTATCTCAATTTTTTTGCTCCAATCATTTCTGGGACCTTAAACTAGCATCCTGCTTTTTATTTGAGGTGATTCTGATGAGTAATTTTCTAGAAATGGCCGAAAATGTGTTTAAAAGATTCCTAAAGTCACAATTTTCATATATTCTCCTCTTTTCTAACTTTGAGCTGCCATAACTTTGTCAAAAATCATCGGATTTTAAAATTTTTTACAGTTTTGTCAATGGTTTCGAATATATTTTGAAAAAGTCTCTTCAGGTAGACAGTTTTATCTTTTGACTAATGTGTATTTCAATGCTCCCAAATTTTCGGTCATTTTTATATATCCGGACCTTCTAAGATGTCAAACAAAAAATGTTTAATTATTTTTTGCAGCCAATTGTTTTTTTTTTTTTTTCATTAAAAGATACCTAAAATTGTTTACCGCACTAGATTTACTTTAGAAAATATGACCAAAATGTTAAAAAAAATGTAGTGAATATAGTTTCTTCAAAACTTTGAAAGGCCATTATTTTAAAAATGTTTTGCAGGAAACAAATTTTCAGTTGAAACTTCTAGCTATAATATCCGCAAGCTAGTTTTGCTTTTAGGTTTTATGGTATCTTCTAGTTCAGCACACCCTAATGCCCTACTACTCTTTTATACTTGTTGGTTTATTGCTTTAACGATGCGCGTAAATCTTGACATACTTTTTTCGAACTGTGGGCGTTGCGAGTCGAGGCACACACACATATGCCACTAACAGAGTGTGAAAGGTAGAGATAGATTGTTTGAGAGGGAGAAAGAAAGTGTATAAGAGAGAGTGAGAGAGAGAGAGAGGTAGACTAATATACACTCATACAGACGCACTCATATACACACATCTGTGAGGTAGTCTGTCTTATTAGTAGCGTAGTTGAGTTCAGCTCGAAAGTATGCTTCATATTCGTGCAGCTGTCAGACACACACAGACACATATGCGGACACCCATACATTTGCATTAGACAAGTAGACCAGCTGTCCACAGTTGACTGGCCATTCATCCTCGATTCCTGCATCCATTTATGCAAAGTGGCCCGAGTCGTTGACTCAACTGTTCTCAAACACAGCTGCGACTCCAACTGACATGGGGAGAGTGGGTGTCGAGGGGCATGCAAGTTACCTGAATGACAACAACTTCAAGTTATTTCAATGATGCCACATGCAAGCTGGTAAAGTGCCGACTGCAGTTGCTCCTTTTTTTTCTACATTTTATAGAGATGGAGACAGAGAGGGAGAGAGAGGATGAGGGGGTGTAGCAAAGCAAAGTCGCCACTCGAATTGCTTACAGAATTTATGGCAAAAGTTGTTTGATAGAAAAAAAAACTTGTTTGCTTTCTCTCACTGCCACTGATTGCAGACTTGTTTGTTGCATGTGGGGCAGGTAGTTGGTGGCAGGTTTGTTGCTGCTGGCAGACAGCATACATGATGGCGTATTCGATTTTCCAAAACTAAAAACGTTTATCATGTTCAGCACGAAATCTGTTGCCCGTCAGCAACGTGTCGTATACTTAATATCATCTGAAGGCCAAAAAAATCCCACCCCCTTTCTCGGCTCTAACCCTCCCCACCATCGTTTTTTGTTTATGTTATTATTGTTGTCTGTGCCGGGTTGAGTTAAGTGTATGGCAATTGAAATTTAATTGCATTAGATACGAATCGATATAGAGTAAAAAGCATTTATGTATGTATTCAGGGGAGTATTTAGGGGTATATTAGACTTCAGATATCCGGTAAACATATAACTGGCCGAAAGTGAACTTTCAGTCTCTAATTAGCCATGTTCAATTATAGCATCAATAAGTTAGCATATGTATATAGAGCTGCCGATTATAGCCTCAACTAAATGAATCTATTCAACTGTCAGCTGTCAATTATAACAAAGTGAAGGGGAGGGTGAAGGGCAGGAAAGAGAATAACTGGTGTGTGTTTGTGTGTGTGCGTTACTTTATTAGCTAATTTATGGCATTTAGGAGGCATTTTGGCCGCTTATCAGCGTCACAATAAATTAAAAGACAGACAACCTTCGTCCAGCCAGCAGCCTGATGGATATGCCTCTTCTCTGCAATCTCCTCTCATTTCATCTCATCTCTGCTTCTTCTACTCAATTACGCTTATTACATAATTTAACAATAACAATAAACGACAACAACAACAACAACGTGATGAACAGCAGCCGCTGATAAACTTCATGAATTGTTGTTTCACAATGTCAGCGAAAAGCGCCAAGAAGTAGACTAAGAAAATTGTGTGTATTGAAGTTAGGACAAAAACAGACTAAGCATATATTTTTTTGTATATATGGGGTATACATAACCTCAGTCAAGTCCTTCATCTCCACCCCGTGGTGCTGTCAGCCCGTTTCGGCTTTGAGGTGACCACACAAAAAGTAAAGTCAAACAATTAAGACGGCCTAAAAGCCTTAAGAGCGGCCAACAATTCTTAGACAAAAGCCGCTCCCACAGGACACTCCCAGGTTCAGGTGGTAACAACAGCAACAGCAACAGCAACCGAGAGGCAACTAATGCCAGTTCAATGGCAGGTCAAGCAGCAGGACATGCGAGAAGTGAGATGAAGTGAGACGAGTGCCAAAGCAAAAGGAGTTTCCATGCGTGCTGACAACATAATGCGAATAATGTCGAAAATATTTTCCATGTCTGTCTAGAGTTGTCGCCATGGGTGTGCGATAGTCTCAGTGTGTGTGTGTCTGTGTGTGTGTGTGTATGAGGTGTTAGCTGTTGCAAAGAAAAGCCCGTGACACTGGAAGGACGATGTAGGATGGGCAGGGAAGCACAGGACACGACAGTGAAATCCTATTAAGAAGTTTTGCTATCGCAAATTAAAATCTAAATACGCCAACCAAATGACGGCGATGTCTGCGCCACGGGGTAACACAAAAGGCGGTTAACACCAACCCACCCCCGCATCCACTGTTGTTGCCACGCCCACACACACACAAACGCACACACACACACATACACAGATATACACATATACAGATAGACAAACACAACGTCTGCTTACATTTTGAATTATAAGCAGAGCGCAAATTTAATAAAGGTTGTCCCTAAATATACACGCCAAGGCACAAGGCACAAGGCACAGACTAAAGACCACAATTCACAGCACAACAACGTCAAGAAGAAGAAGAAGCAGATTAAGAAGAAGCAGAAAAGGGCCAAGAAAAGCGAAAAGCAGCTAGAAAGCGTGGCAACAGAGAGAGTGCGAGAAGTGAGAGGTCTGCGACGAGTTGCTGACGAGGACAAGGCAACAATATACGGACTATGACAATGTCAAAGAGTTTGTGCACGCAATGTGGGCGTGGCCGAATACCTACACCCCGTTCCCCCCCCTCACATTCCCTACACCCCTGGCAATCGCTCGAAACCGAAAATGTTGACGTCGTCGACGGGAAAGTTTTCACTTTTATTTTTCATTTTACTTGACTGCCAAATGGCAAAAGTTTTGCCTTTTTTATTTTTTTGAGCTCTCCTTCATGCGTTGCCAGTCGCAACTTAAAGCCTTTATTAAATTGTGTGTGCGTGTGTGTGTATGTTTGATGTGTCCTGCTTGACAACTACAACAACAAGAACAACAACAATAGCAACAATTGACAGCAAAACAAACGATTGTCATTGTCAAGTGTGTGCGTCAACCTTTGAACCCGCCTTGGGCCGCCACAGGCGTTTGTTGGACGAGGATTTTCTCCCCCCCCCCACTCTGTCTGTCTACCTTTCTCACTCTTTCTTCATATACCCCTCTCACTCTTGCCGCTTGCTCAAGTGGCAGCTCTCTCTCCCTCTCCAACTCTTCCCCTATCTCCCTTTCTCGTTTTAAATTGAATTGTTAATTTTTGCTTACCCTTTTTTTACGTCATTTGCGATTTTTTTTTTAAATTTTTTCCCCTTTTGTTGCCTTTTCTTCTTTTCTTTTCTTTTCTTCTCTTTTTGCTTTTCTTGGTCAATTGTGAGTGGAGTGAAAAAGGCAGCTGCGAGAAAATCCTTTTCTCTTTTTGTGTAAACATTGCCTGCCAGTGACAACAATTGACATTTGCCCTCCGGCTCCTCCCCCTCACTGTCTCCTCTCTGTCTCCTCTCGCTCTCCCTATACTACTTATCGAACTGCAACAGTTTGCGGCAATTGAAACAATGTTAAAAACTTGCAAAAACTTAATTCAAACTCTTTGGTTTCCTCATTTGCCTTTTTTCTGTTTTGGTTACAGCCTCAGTTTTCTCCTCTACAATTTTGTGCTATTTCTATGCCATCATTTGCATATTCCCGGAATTTCCGCATCTATTGTTTCTCCCACAGACTCGCTCTATCTCTCTCTTTCTCTTTATCTCCGTCTCAGTCTCTCACAGTTGTTACCTTTGCCACATTGTTTGCATTTCCATTCGCAAGCTCTGCCAAAGCATAAATCAAGCGCCAAGCGCAAATATTTTTCCACTGACAACAAATATATAATGACCTCTCCCAGTCTCTTATCTCCCTTCCTCTCACTCTCTCCCTCTCTCTCCCTCTCTCTCTCTCTCTCTCTATCTCGCTCACCTATTTCTGTTTTGCCCATAGCTTGACTATTTTCCAACTGTTTGGTAGTGTCTCTAGTCTCTACCAGGCACATCGACTGCATTTATTCCATTTGGTTTCAAAGTGCTCCCACTGCAGATAAGAGAACTTCGTCCCAAAATCTCCTCTCTACACACTCGAATATGTTAATGCTGAGCATATCTTCAGGTCTAGTTGAAACTTGAGTCTCCAGAAACCAGACACAATTGTAACAGAACTGTTCGCAAGTTGTTTTTAAACAGAAATTCCTAGCGTTAACATAGGCATTATCAGCATTATACAAAAATTGCGCAGAAAAGTAGGCAACGATCTTTTAAGAAGAAGCTCATGGTATTCTTACACTGAAATTTCGTTTTGACTTAGTCAGTGGATTTTCAGCTGAAATAATAATTAATTTAAAATATTATTTTTAACTTTGAGAAACGTTTAAGAGCAGTCTTAAGTTTTTAAGATTTTTTCCCAGAATTATGAGTTTCTCCTTTTCATCCTTTAACTTTGACTTGCCTAACTCTTTTAGCTTCTACTCTGTGCTAGGGTATCTCAGAGTCTATTTTCACAAAAAATGCATATTTTTCTAGACTATTATTTGTCGCTGTGGCCTGTGTCGCCTGCTCTAGTTTTTCCTATTTTCCGCAGTGACGCTGAGGCTTGCGCTTTACTGATTTCGTTTTGATTACGGCAAATTGTTTTTAGTTGCTGTCGCTTTATGCTTCCCACTCTTTCTCTCCCTCTCTTTTTATTTTGTTGTTTTTCTATTCTGCATCCTGTGATTTGTTCTGCTTTATACTGCCAACCAGGCAGGTTTTTATTGTTTGCTGCGGTTGAGTTTCCATTGCAATTTCTATGGTCGCCTTCGCTTTTGCATTTCTTTAGTCGAATAATAATAAAGAAAAATATACGTATATATGCTTATATATTTTTGTATACGTATATGTATGTGAAAATAGTTTATGTATAATATTTATGAAAACGTCAGCAACGATCAACGTCCATAATTACTTTTACGAGCTGCTCTCCGCCGTTAGTGGTTCTTAATTTCCTCGTAACTCCAATCCAAATAAAAATGGCGTGTGGCGTTCATAAAATATGGATAAACATTAACTGTTTGCAGTGTAATTTGGCCCCAATATAAATGAATATTGTTAGGCAAATGACTTATGCAATAGATTATGTGTACAACCGGACAACCAATCTGACTTCTTCTTGCCTTGCCTCCTCCCAGGAGTCGCCTCGAATGGAACATGATTATCCCTAGCCTTAAACTAAAAATAGTTCCAATTTCCGAGTGCCTTAGTATAATCATGTATATATTATAATGTTGTTATAGTGCATTTGACATTCGAACATAGTGTAGTGAAAAGGTTCTCTCCAGAAATGCCAAGTCGAGGTCACAGTTCCTACGTGCCGAACAAGAAGAAGAAACACTTTTCAAAATGGCGAAAAGCGCAACAGAAACCAAATTAGTCCCTGTAAATGCACAGCTTCAGCTGCAGTTAAGCTCAATTCTCTTTCTCTATTACCTCTAATTCTCTGACCTTTTGCCACTTCTCTCTTTACACTTGTCACGCATTGACTACTTTCTTCTCTTATCCGCACAAATCTACTTTAATGTATGGTTCTTAGCACAGTAGTTAATATGAATAAACTCTTACTTGGGCAAAGCTAATTTGGGAAACCCTAAAATACACTGCAAGAAATTGCAAAGTTAAAGGCTTTACTTTAAAGCCAAAAAAGTCTTGTATTAATTATAAATACTAGTTAAGCTAAATAAAGAAAGAAAATAAAATATGTTAGCAGCAAGACATTGAAAATTATTTACTAATAATATATTTCGCGCAGTGTACGCAAGCATCTCTAAACTCTTTCTATCTGTAGCTGCTGCTATTTGTAATGCAAATTGATTTCTACGCTGCATTTTGCAACTGTGTCAGCTGTCAAGTTGCCACTTTTGTCATTCTCTATGCAACAAATATCAATTTCAATTTTCAAAGCTGACAAATTGCATTCAAATTGCGTTGCACAATTCAACATAACCTAATCTAACCTAACTGTAACCTGCATATACATACATACATATGTGAACATATAGAAGGCCTTCAGCAAGGGCGTGCTGGGTGGGCGTGGCAGGTTCTATAACTAAGTAATTTATTGCGTGGCGCCGCTGCTCGACGACTTTAACATTAATATGAGAGTCGAGACTTATGTCATATTCATGGGTTCACCCAAACACCGGTACTCAGAGAGACACACAAAAAGAGAGAAAGATAGCGAGGAAGAGGAAGAGGAAGAGAAAGAGAGAGATACATGCCTACACCCATTATCCTCACATGCAACCCTGTGGCCACCCACACACGTGCTCGAAGCGCGCTTCGATTAAACAAACCCGCTCTAATATGCATTGACATTGAGACAAAGACAAAAGAGCGCATGTGTGTGTAGAGTGTGTGTGTGTGTGTGAGGTTGCCTGTCTGTGGCATGTGTGTGACTGTGGCTGTGACGGTGGCACGCAGCGTCAGTTGCACTTAAAGGTCACCCGGGCAAAGCCGCAACTTTCAGACAGTTGCATAACAAAGGCGAGCAACAATAATCTAGTAAAATATTTTTTTTGTCGGTTAATTAAGGAGCTGCTGGTTGCGATTGCATAAGCGCCTAAAACTCTGCAACACTTTCTCTCTCATTTCGCTCTCTACATGCAGTTGGTGTTGTTCTTCCGCTTGCTTTGATGGTCGTTTGGCTGTCAGCGCCAGTTGCAAATGTCAACGCAATGTAATGCAACATGCAAAGCCGCTCAAGGATATTCACACACACTCACACACACACATCCAGTTACACATGCAGGCAGTCGATATGTATGGGTGTATGTGTGTGTGTGTGTGTGGCGCTTTCGTAACGTAAAAGTAGCCTTGAACTGCAGCCTGACGTCGCTTTCAATGGATTTGCATTCCACACACACACACACACACATACACATACTAACACAGAGACAGTACCAAGGTCACGCCACAAAATGATAGTATAGGGAGCAAAACGGAAAAGCAGCGTATACACACTACATAGCATACGTAGAGAGTTGCAAACATATTTCATATTTATTTGTCATGCCACAAAACCAAAAACCCAAAAGATGTCAGAAAAGTGTCGTAAACTTTTTGCCTAATTGGCACACGAATGTAACTGCAGCCAAATGGCGAAGCGACAGCTAAAGAGTGCAAGAAAGAAAGGAACAGAAAGAAAAATAGATGAAGAGAGAGAGAGAGTGCGAGTGAAGCTACAAATAAATCTCATGAGACTCGCCAATGTCCAATGCAAAAATCGCTAGCAGCATTTTTGGCGCGCAGGCAGCAGGCAACGAACAAAGCATAATAACGCTTAAGCACGCAGCGAAAGTCAGCGAAAAAGCGAAGCAAAGAGTAAAGCGCAACAACACAAAAAGAACACACAAAAATCGTAACGTAACGTAAAGAAACGAAACGAAACGAAATGGAATGAAAGCAAAGGAAACGTAACAGTTGGATGGATAATGACGTCAAATGAACAGAGACAGCGGCGACAGCGACAGCATTGAGCTTTAGTGAGAGCTGTGAGAGGGTTGCCAGATCAACCAGTGGCCATTTTGGAATAGTAGTTAACCCTTTTTTTTGACGAGAGTTACATAAAATGGAATTTTTACCTAAGATATCTTATATCATCTATACTAAACAATACAAATATTTCATAAATATATATATATGTGTATGTTAATATTGTACATATATGGCGTTGCCAGATCAAGTAGAGGCTATTTTCGTACTTAACCCTTTTTTTGATAAGCCTTAAATATAATCTTATTTTTAGCTATTTTTTATCAATTACAAATCTTAAAAACATATATTTTTGTATATAAAATTATACATATATAGGGTTGCCAGATCAACCAGTGTCTACTTTGGAATAGCAGTTCGCCCCTTGTTTTGATTAACCTTAAATATGAGGTAAAGTACATATTATACAAGTATACAAGAAATAGTTAATATATGTTTATGTATATAAAGTATATTTACGTTGACTTTGTTGTAGATTTATATGAATGGCCGTCAGTCGTCTGTCAATTAGAGTTGCCATATCCTGGCACACATACATATACACTAATGGCTTTAGTTTGTTATTGAAGTTACCCTCGCACAAACACACACACACACACACACACACACACATACAGCGTTGGCAGAGACAAGTGAAAACGTGCAACTGACGCTGCCCGGCGTAGCTATTTAATGCCCTTTACGCTTCTGGTTACCCCGACACGACGCACATCTCGTACCTCCCCGCTCACATCACTTCTGCTCACCGCCACCTCCAAGCTCATTCCCTCCCCCACTAGCCCAATGAGACGCCCCCTCAGGTCCTACGAAATTGCTATTTGGTTATGCTGGCAGCTCTTTCATTTGCTTTTCCTTGCCTTCTATTTTTCTTTCTCTTTTTTTTTTGCTCGCTTCGTTTTTCGTATTTTGCGTTTGTTTTTTTCTTTCGTTTTCATGTTGTTGTTGTTGTTGTTGTTGCTTCTCTCTTTTGGACTGCGCTGCGTTGTGTGCAAGTTGGTCATAAAAATGGAGTAACATTTATTACCCACATCAGAAGGAATCCACACAGTTAGATGGCAAATGTGTGTATGTGTGTGTGTGGCAGCAAGCCACTTGTGGGACGAACAGTGAAAGAGACAGAGAGAGTGAAAGAGAGAGAGAGAGAGAGAGAGAGAAAGCGACTCAACGCAGAAAGTTAGATAGAGAGAGAACGTGTTTTGGGGCTGTCGTTACTAAAGTAAAAATTGCGAGCGCTGCGTATTCGTGTGGCAGGGTTATTTGTGGGTGGCACAGGAGGGAGAAGCATGGCAGGGGGCGTATTTTCCGTGTGTTTATACCGCCTGCAAGCGCAATATTCACAAGGATATTTTATTGTTATTATTGTTGTTGGTGTTTTGCTATTTTTGCTTTGAGCTTTTCTTTGCTACTTTCCTGTTATGACTTTGTCTCTCTCACACGACCACTCTCCCCCCCTCCCACACACACACACACACATATAGAAAACTCAAGGAATTCGATGGCCATTTTACTTTTGACTTCACAATCTGTTATTGTTGTTGTTGTATTTGCCCTTTACCTCCATCTACACATTTATGCTACGTTCAATTTTGTTTTTGTTTTCGTATGTCAAATTGACGCCGCCTCAGACTGAGACACACACACACACATACAGATATAAAGAAAGAGAGAGGCTTCGCCGCCGCCGTCAGGCATTTTATATTCTTATTTCGCCGTCAAATCGCCGTTAACCCCAAAGCGACGGTGACGCAGACGCTGACGCTGACAGCGGCGGCAACGGCGACGGCGACAGCGACGCTAACGATGACGGAGCGACGTCTGTTTGCCATACGAAATTTTTTCAAGGGTAAATATGCGTATCGGATTTTGTTGAGGTGCGCAAGTATTTGCGTGTCACTCACACACACACACGTATGTATATACATTCATATATAAGCTTTAGTGAGTCAGTTGGCCACTTAAAGTTACTTACCTGTCTCTCTCTGCTGCTGCTGCTGTCGCTGTTGCTGTTGCTGCTGAGGTCATTAAGCATGCAATACATATTTGCATGCACATGCAAGCATCGCCTTTAAATGAGGCTGCCTCTCATGTTGCTGCTGCTCCTTCTTCTTTCACACACATACACTGACCCAGTTCGCTTTGTTTTGCGTGTTTATCTTGCACACGTTTCAGCAATGACGTTGAAGTTGACTGCGGCTGCTGCTGCTACTGCGACTGCTGCTGCTGTTTTTGCCGCCTGTTGTTGTTTCTTGATTCTCTTTTACGTAGGCAGCCTCTGTTTGTTGTTGTTTTTGCAATTACTCAATCACGCAGCGCAATTGCTGTTAACAACAGTCTCTGTTAAAAGTATGCAGCATTAAATTGATTACACTTTCGCTTTGGTCGCGTTGTAAACTACGCTTAAGCAGCTTAGCTCATGTGCATTTTTTATCGCACTTTCAACGCTCACTGTTCTTGTTCCCTTTCTTTGCAATTCACTTCTATTTTCCTTTCGTTGCTGCTTTTGTGTTGCTAATTTCGTTACTTTCACTTTGTTAGGCTTTCCTCTGTGCTTGTGTGTGTGTGTTTGTGTGTGAAGCACACGTGTGCGTGGCTGCAGCCAGTTTGTATTTGTGTTTAATGTGTGCGTATGTGTGTGAGTTTTCGTTTTTCGATTTTTCGTTAGCGCATTGATTTTTCACTTTAACACTTCATTTTATATCTCGTTTAATGCCTTTTCAATTGTTAAGCACAAAATATTTTTCACGTTTTTCATTTCGTTTTATGTATTTTTGCGCGCGCTCTCACACACATTTACACGCCACATTGTACATATGTATATGAGAAACTTTGCGAGCGAGCGCGTATGTGTTTGTGTGCGTATACGTGTATGTGTAGCAAAGGTAGAAAATAACACAGTTACTGGAATGCGGTCCAGAAGCGCAGCGCACGTCTGCTCACGACGACTATTCACACATCTCTGAGAGAAAGCGCGCTTAGCCAAAAATGTTTACGTTTGATTTCCTTTTGCTCTCGCTCTCTGCAACTCCATTGCTCTCTCAAACCAACTCTCTCCCACGAGCCTGTGTGTTTGCATGCTGCGTGTGCTTTTACGAGCTCTCTTTCAGTTTGTTCTGTGTTATTTTTGGTAATTTCAGCAGTGCAGGCGGCGCCAATACGTCTACGCATAAATAAGCGAACGTGTGTTGCGTATGTTAAGTGGGGTGAGTGCAGCCTCTAGTTAAAATAAATTCCTACATAACAGGTGTAGCAGCAAGACACCGACTGTAGATACCCTACAATATATAGAAAACCGATAAATATGTTAAATTTAAATTATTTATTTATTTTTATATTTGTTAATATTTGTAAGTTAAGCTAAGATTTGTATAATAAATTAATAAAAAAAATATATATTATCGTATGTATATTAACAATATTCAAAAATAGTCAAACTGGGATAAATTAACAAATCAGTTGCTATTATTATTTCCAGAACGAAAATAAGAGTTGATTTTTAATTGTAGTTTTATTTTGGTGGATAAATTGTAATATATACATACATTTTTTTGTATCACTGTATATTCTTATTATATTTGTTTAGTTCATGCGTAGGTCGACTATGCGTTGCTTAAGTCGCCTTCAATCATAATAGTAAACAAATCACTGGAGAGAAATACCCATGCAAATACAACTGAAATTACATTTGCCTTTGCCTAGCAAGCTCCTCGCTCTTGCTCTCGCTCTCACTGTCGCTCTCTCAGTTTTGGCTTTGCTTTTGCTGACGCAGGCGCTCTCAAAGCTGTGCTCAGTGCGCAGCTTCTTGCTGACTTCTTTGCCCTTTCACTCTAGCACATAACTACATATGCGAGTGTATGTGTATGTGTGATAAAAGCATTTCTTATTCCTGCTGCTGCTGCTTCTGCTTCTACTGCTGCTGCTGCCTAATGCAGAACACGTGAACTTTTGTGTTTACTTTTTAATTTTCTTTTCGCTGTTGGCTTTACGCTGCTGCTGCTGTCTCTGCTGCCGTTGACTGATGTGTTTGTTGTTGTGGTGTCTGTTGCGTTGATTTTGCTGCGTTGACTTTGCCGTGCGTTTTTGCATTTTCATTCATGCAAGCATTGCTAAGCAGCTGCAGGCAGCACAGTTGCTTGGAGTGGGAGGCAAAAGCAAAGTTTGTATTTGTGTGTGTGTGTGTCTGAGAACTATGCCAACTGCTTGCCACTTTATTTAAGCCAGCGATCGGCAGTTTTGTTTACTGTTGCTGCTGTGGCATGTTGCTTGTCTATGGAAATTGGCGCAAAATATGCCCCAGTTGTTGCAGCCCACCGGCAGTTATGCTTATGCTGTGGCAGCAGCAGCTACTCTGCCTCTGCCGCTGCCTCTGCTGTTTTTACACTTTTGGGATTCCAACTGCAGTTTGCATATGCTATATGAGAGTGTGTGTGTGTGTGTGTGTGTGTGTGTGTTGTCTGCCATTTTGCATTTGCTCGAGTTCTGTTAAATCATGCATGCTGATTGTCATGTGGCTGCCGACACACACACACACACTTACTCGTATATGGACAGACACACCTGATTTGCATTTTTGCTTGAACAGAAGATGTTGCATACTTTACAGCTGCACCAGTTGCAATTTTGTTTTGCTGTTTTTTTGTGCCAATTAGCAAAATGTTTTGAGGCACGAAATTGAGAAATGTTCGACAAATTACGAGCAGCAACAACTGCTTTGATTTAGAGGCAACTGTTAAGCAAATAAACATACAGGTGGAGGTAGGTAACGTGAGGTTGGGGTTGCTATAGGTTACTGTAGGTTGCGGTCACTTGCAATGGATATGCATAGTTGTTGCTCCACGTTTTGAACCATTGCCAGGCGTAATTTCACTTATGCCTGTTCCTGGTATTCTCTCATCTCTACTAGTCACTGCTATTCCTATCTCTCTGGCTCCTTCCCTGCCCAACTAATCTATCCTTTCCTATTCCCTAACTGCAGGCCATTCCTTCACTCTGTTTGCTTGCAATTTTCCCTTAAACTGGGAGATAGTCTTGCCCTAGCTTTTCTCTAGCATTGTTCAGCTGCTTTGTTCTCCAATTGCCGTTTCCCCTATACATTCCCTCTCTCTCTACTCCTCACTCTCTGCAGCATAACCTCACTTTTCCCTACCCTCACTCAGATTCTGTTTGTGATTGCTCCCTTGCTTGTTGTTCTCACTGCCCACATCTTCCGTTGCCCCTCCTCTGCTATCCATCTTTAGTCCTGCCTGTCGTTCCATTCACCTGGCTGTATTTGGAGTGCTCTGCCATTTCAACTCCCCTTAACTCCATTGCCCCGTGCACTACATGTATGCGTCACGGTTAGTTGGGAAGCCATTTAAGCCTGGCCCAGCATCAGCCTCGGACACATCAAGGTAAACTGTTGATTTCATGCGGCATATTCTGCGTTGCAAGTTGCCAACATATCCGCCATGCCAACTGTCCACATATGCTAAATGTCAACTTCTCTCTTCCACCACTCTCCATCCTCTCTCCTTTTCGATGACCTCGCTCTTTGCATAAATTTTCGTTGAGTTGCTGCTGCTGCTGCTGCTGCGGCTCATAATGTTATTATGCCGCAACTAAAGCTGAATGTTGAAAGTTCTAAAGTTCTGCCACAGCCGCTGCCACGCCCTCTCATACGCCTACGCCCATCACTTTTTTGGCGACAAATTTCGGTACGTTTACTGTATGGCTATGCAAATTTCATCGTCGAGCTTTGAGTGCTGCCATAAAATGTGACAAAATGGAGTCGAGTTGGGTCGCATTGGCGCTGCAAAGTATGCTATGAAATGTATGCGGCACGCGCGTGTCCACACAATGAAATACCAATACATAGGCACACACACATACACACACGACTTGTATGTATTGTAGGTATAGATTGGGAGTGAGTTTTTGGAATGAATGGTTTATTTTCGTATAGAGTCGATAATTTAATGCATGTACAGGCATTGGGGAATAGACTTTTCGGCTTATGTCCCCCCAAAAGGGTTGATAGCAGCACCCTCCGCCTACCTTTCAGACGGACCTACTCCTACTTTTCAGACGAACCTCCCTCCCAACACACACTTTTCGCACATTTCGCTTTCACCACACCAAACGCAATGCCCACGAGATATACCCTTTTATCTCTCTCTCACTCACTCTCTATTCTCATTCTCTCTGTCCCTTTCACTCTCTGTGATCTAAATATAGTGTCTGTGGGAAGGCGGTTAAAAGCCTTTCATTTCATTGACCAATTTAACACACTAAATAGTGGTTAACACAGTTGTTGTTGTTCTTCAAGCACTCATTGTTGTTGTTTCTTACTGTTGTTATGTTAGTTATGTGGCTTGTGGTTTTTACATACACTATACTATATACGTAAACACACAGAGCTATTCGATTTTCAATTGAAGCTTCCTCAGGTATTGTGTATTTTCATTTGCGCACAAAAGCAGGCTACGAAAATAGACTAGAGTTTTTGGCTGCAGGCTGAAGAAGTTTCACAACCATTTAGAGATGAATTACATTTTGAAATTCAAATAATTTTAAAATTTAACTTCACATATTTTTGATTTTCACAATGTATATTTAATATACATATACACAAGTTATTTGGTCTGCCTTTATGCAACATTTTTGGGGTAATTGCATTACAATTGCGCACAAAAGCAGGCTATAAAATTATATTAATTGCAGCTGCAACTTTTAGCCGAGTTTATTTAAATGACGCCTCCCAATTGATTGAGTTACAACAAATTGATATATTTCATAACAATTGTGTGTGTGCAACTCTATCAATGCATGCATTTATTTAAAATAGTTGCCATTTATGCATTATTTCAATATGTGTGCAGGACATGCATACAGAACAAACTTTGAAATAAAAGTTGCGCACAAAAGTGTGCTACAAAAAGTTGAAAACTAAAGAATAATAAAAAATAAGCGAACATTAAATAATAGAAAAAAAGATTATTATAAATTAATGTGGTCTTCAAGTTAAGTAATTTAACAGAAAATACGTAAAACACGTAGTTGGACTACCCATTTAATGGCAAAATTACAGGGTATACGCGTTTGCATTGTGGTATTTTGTGTTTGTTTTGCGGCGCGAGGCATAAAACAAACCGCAGATTGTAATTAATTGAATTCATGTGATGTATCATGTATGCAACACTCCCAACCACCCACCCACATACAAATACAGATACAGATAGATATATGTTATGTATGTAGATATACGAGAGCGCATTAATAGCATATGCAAATCGAAATTCGAATCCAATTGAGAGTTGAGAAATTAGCAGCGCTTAAAACAGGACTAAACAACCCCACCCCCCTAAATACAACTCCTGCCGAGTGAATCCAATTAGCTGCACACCCATCTCTTTCTAATCGAGTATGCTCTATCTCTTTCTAGCAACTGTCAGCTGTTTCACTGATTTACATACATACATAGGTATTATGCAATCAGCATAGTGGGTTAGGGCCAATATTTTGTTTGTTTTGTTTTGTAAGCGACGTGATGAGTCATTTGCCTAGTAAGGGGATGGTGGAGAGTAAGTGGGGGAGATAGCGGTAAAATGGCAAGAAGTAACGGTAACGAAACTTGTCACTTGAATATTCCATGCGTGATCGATGCACAGCTTCAGCTACGCGCTCATCCTCCTCAACTCGTCGCGAATTGAATTCCTGCCAGAGTTGAGGGCGAGGATGGGGAGGCGTGAGGATGCTGCCGCCGTGACGCGCGCGCTCTTGACTCTCGGGGGCAACATTAATGTCAATTTTGATGTCTGATTTATGGCAACGCATTTGCCCTGCGATGGCTTCATTTGAATTCAATTGGCTTCGCCTGCCACCGCTGCCACAGCTGCCACCGCTGCCACAGTTGCCACTTCTCTGCCTTTGCACTGATTTCGCAGCTCAAAATCAAGAGAAATACATAAGTTGGTATATATAATCTATATAGTATATGTACACTTACTGCTGGTGATGCTGCTGCTGCTGCTGCTGTAGGTTGTCACGACTGTGGAGCACGTGACCCGCTAACCTTAAAAAGAAAAGAAGAGAGAGAGAGAGAGGAAAAGTTGCTGCCGCGTCGCCTTGATGTGTCTTTCCACTCAACTGCCAAAGGGCAATAAAAAATTGACAACGTCAAAAAAGCGACGCCCAAAAAACTTGTCGCTCTCTTTCTCCCTCTCTCTCTCTCTCTCGCCGTCTCTTTCGCTCTAGCTCTGCTCGTCCCTGTCTTGCAACAAAGTGAAAAGATGCCGCTGCCTGCAACACCTCTCGCTTGCCCCACAGGCAACAGTAGCTGCCTGCTTAACTTACAACATGCTGCCTGCTGCTTGCCCCCTCTCCATTTCTCTCTCTCTCATCTCCCCCCCCCCCCTTATACCTGCCGCTAACAACCGCTGGCTGCTGTCTATTGGTATCAGTTGACAGGCGGCTGCTGTGACACACTTGCCAGACAGAGAAAGCGCCGCAGGCAGTAAAAGAGTGAGACAGAGAGGGAGAGGGTGTGCGGGGTGCGGTGTGTACATGGCATGTTTTAGTGCTTAAAACAAGCTGCAACCGAAATTGCTTTGCATTTGCATTGTTTCCACTACCACCCACCTCTGCCCCCTTCCCAAGACTCCACTGTTTTGGCTTTTTAGCTTGGCATGGCTGCAGCAGCGCCACCTGCGGCCACATTTCAGCATTATTAAGGCGCCCCCTGGCGGCTGGCAGCATGCAATGCACATTTCGCATTTTCGCCGGAAGCACTTTGCCTGCAGATTTATGATCAAACATTGCCTCAGGCCAAGTGTGCCACATAAGTGTAAGTGTATGTGTGTGAGCGTGTGTGTGTGTTGTTTGGGTCTGCCTTAAATCGCCAACTTACCGCAAAATCGTTAAATTTTTCATTCGCAGCTGATAAAACTGTCAACAGATACACGCGCGTGCCAAACGCCTTCCATGATTTAGATATCCTCCTGTTTTTTTTATCACTCTCACTTTTTTTAGTTATTTTGTTTTTGGTCATTGTGTTGGCTAGTGTAGTTTACAGTTATGTCATGCCAATGCCAACTTGTTTGGCTTTCATTTAACGTCCACACACTCTGCGCAGGGAGTTATTAGGGAGGGTGGTGGGGAAGCCAGTTGCCGCAGTTGACTTGACTGCGCCACTTGCCAGTAATCCCCGCCAAGCGTCCAATTCAACGTATATAGTCCATTAAAATGAAACGTCTCGAGGGCGGCACTAGAAGTTACACAATTTCACTTAACTTTACTATAAGTAATTACCCAGTTCACTTCACTACGACGATCGATATAACTTATCGATAGGCAGCACAGCCCTGGTGCTTGGCGGACCATTTTGAGTAACAAGCGTATGTTAATTAACAGCGAGCTCAAAAACGGTTATGTTATTGCAGCTTGGCATAGCAGGTTATGAACATTACAGCATGTTAACTTTGTGGAAGCTTCTGTAAACATAGCTTAACTGATTTTGAAATATGCTGAAAGCAACTGCAATAAATCGTAGTTAACAAATTGTGTTTGAGCAGCCCTCGTTCTGGGTAAGCATAAAAAATGTTCACAGTGCTCATCCACTTGGCTTCGTCGCTCTACTCTAAGTGTACTCAATGCAGCACTGAAATTCATTTAACGACTTGGCGCACTTTAACATTACACACAAACACACCCAAACCAGGGCATACAAACACACACACATACAAGGCAGACACAAACTCTCGAGACACACACACACTCACATTTAAAGTACCCAAAAGAACAGGAAGATGAGGAGAAGAGGATGAAGAAGAAAAAATACACATGGCAAGTTGTTCGTTCGTTCCTGTTGCGCGCCTTCATTTAGTTGTTTAAGGTCTGCAGGGGGGTAGAAGAAGAGCAAGTAGAGAGAATGGTCGGATTGGGGGGTGGGGGATAGTGAGAGTAGGAGTGTGCGACAACAGGAAGACAAAAGTCGACAATGGATGTATGTAAGTGTAACTTGACCTTGACACGTTCCACATTCCACACCACTCTACACGTTACAAGCGCTCTCGCTCTGCTTGTTATACGTACCTGCTCTGCCCGCTCTCTCCGCTGTCGCATCATCTACCTTTTAGTCTCTCTCTTGTCACCGCTGTTAAGTTGTAGGCGCCATTTTGACATTCGTTTGGATTACGTAAATTGAATTTGCAGTTTGATGAATGTAAACCTTGTAAGATGCGAGATGTGGGAGTGAAATAGCTATACATTTGCGTTTGTATGTGTGTGTGCGTGATTTTAACATTCAAACTGCAATTGAAAAACGCGCCTGCAGCCGATAGTATCGGAAGAATTTAAAATTGCAGAGAAGAGGTAGTGTGAGTGAAAAGATGGAATCGAGAGTGGGAAAAAGAGAAAGAGAGAGTAGAGAATGGCAGTTACTTTGCGAGTGAAATTAAATTCGGGCCAAATATGTTGGGTACAAACGAAAGGTCAAAATGTTAA
Organism: Drosophila quadrilineata; assembly: GCA_018150725.1. NCBI lineage: Eukaryota > Metazoa > Arthropoda > Insecta > Diptera > Drosophilidae > Drosophila > Drosophila quadrilineata. The sequence goes on from JAECWN010000407.1 coordinate 7,017,393, forward strand.
TGTATTTGAAATGAGGCAGGAACCAAACAGCAGATGAGAGAGAAAGATACGGCACAGAAAACTTTCACTTTTGCTTTGACCAGCTGCCCAAGCACTCTCCTCTGCTTCTCCACCTCTCCCTCTCGCAAAGTGGAAAACTTGTCCATGTCCATTCATCCATCTCGACATGCCTCGCAGCCCCAGCAATAACAACAAATAAAACAAAGTGATAACAACAACAACAAAAAAAGAAAAGAAAGAAAAACCTGCGGTTCCTTGTAGGTGCCTTGCTGCTACTTGTTATCCTACAAGTGGCCGGACAATCGCACATGATGCCAGCGCACAGCCGCTTTCCGACCCATGGATCGTGGGCGGACGAAACTGGGCGTGGGCGTCTAATGCGATTTGCCACACGTAGGCAACATTTTTGTTGGTGTGTGTGTGTGGGTTTGGAGTGACAGGCGTCAACTCGGATTTTCGTAATGCGTAGGCGATGTACAGTAGCTCCTCCCTCACTGTCTCCCAGTCACTTTTTGAATGCCACCATCAGCAGCACCTTCTGTTTCGTTATGCCATTATTTATTCATAATCACTTGAGTTATGTTTAATCAAATTATAGCTAACTCAAATTAGGATCCAATAGGCACAACGATTGATCCGGATATGTGATGCAATCTGAAAATGAAATTTATCGATAAGTTATCGAATTAGGGAAATGCAATAGAAACTGCACTTACCTGGAAGTATGCCACAGATTATGATGACCATCAACATGTCGATCAGCAGTAGGATGTTAAATTTGGGATACATTCTGTTAAACTTAACAGACTGCAGTTAGTAGACTGTTATATGTTATTTTCTGCTAGTATTAGGGATTTGGCACACAGAGCATAGTTATGGGATCTGTGAGGCAATCTGTAAATAATTTACATCTATTAAATAAAATTATTGAAATCTTAAACTTAAATTGTATTACCAACAGATAGGGTTTTATGCACAACTGCAGTTAATATCAATGCAGTCAGCGCTAATCCGCGAATGATGCGATTCATTGCAAGCGATAGACTATATTAAAGCCGCCTAGCTGGTTTTCTATATACAAATGGTAGACATGTTTATATTATTAAGTGGAAATACCCAGAGGTAGATGTGTACTATATAGATTTCTATATGTTCAAATTATCAGCTATGACAATGAAATGACGTGACTTGTTAGGCAGCTACTTGTTGCTGCCCACTAACGCTAGATGGCGCTGATAACATGCTGTAAACAGTCTTGCTGTTAAGCTTAAATATTAAGCGATTTGTTTAAATTCTACATTGATATAAAATTATGCTTAAAAATTAGAGAATATTGTTAAGTAATTAATGCAATATTCAGAGTTTTTTTCATATATTCATATTCAAGTCCAAATATCATTAACAGTGCAGATATTTACAGCGATATTTGAAAAGTGTGGCGGCAAAGTTTAGTGGAGGTTGTCCGATAGCAATAGCTCATTCATCGAGGCACTAGCTATTTACGCTGTTAACTAACATTTCGCTTTGCTGTTATGTTGCTCTTCTCTCATAAACACTGTTATAACAGCTGTTTACCAAAATAATTCCAACTAGAAATCAACAAAATTAAATTTTGTTATTAACTGGCAATTGTTGCAACTAAAAAATGGATGAAAAAATCAATCCGTTTGATATGGATAGCTCCAGCTTCGATGCTGATAGATACCTGGAGAAGCTGCTGAAGGATTGCTCCCTAAAGCAAATTATGGACACGGAGGCAGCCGTCGTCAAGGATACGCAAACCCTCCACTCGGACATGCAGACCCTTGTCTATGAGAACTACAACAAGTTCATCACGGCAACGGACACCATACGCAAGATGAAGGACGACTTCAAGCAGATGGAGACGGATGTGAATCTCCTCATGACCAAAATGCAATCGATCACCACGTTCAGTGAACAGATCACAGGCACCCTTCAAGGCACCAGATCCCAACTGTGCCGCCTGTCGGAGAAACATTCGCTGCTTAAACGATTGCAGTTCCTCTCGACGCTGCCGGCGAAGCTCAAAACTCTGATCGAGGAGCAGAATTATGCTCAAGCTGTGCAGGATTATCTGCACGCCCAGAAGGTGTTCGCCCAGTACGGCAGGCAACCCTCCTTCGATGGCATACAGCGCGATTGTGATGCCATCATGGCGGATCTGAAGGAGCGACTGCGCCAGGATTTCCAGAGAGCCGGCAATACGGCCCAATCCTTGACAGAAATCGGTGAGCTGCTGCTGCAACTGGACGAGAAGACCTCGGATCTGGCCAGTGAGATGCTGCGCTGTGCCAGCAAGCGTCTGCACGAGCAGATTGTCATGCTGCAGGATCAGACGGAGCGGGATATGCTGGAGTTTGTGGACATGGGCATCGAGGGATTCCTTAATGATCTCGCATTGGTGGTCACCTCCTATTTTGACATGTTTGTGGCCAAGCACTACGAGCACGAACGGTAAGAGATGATGGTCGTAGGTGTATCTTATATGTCGAGGTTTCTAACACCCTGAACCTTTCCAGCGATGACTTCCAGGAGAATGCGCTCAACGAGCTCAATATCTTCCTCAATCAGAGCATCGACAACTACTTGACGTTGGTTCAGGACCGTGTCGAGTCGGATATTGGGTTTGGGGATACGCAGGTCATGCTGCGCGCCTTGGATAGACTGCATCGTCGTCTCCAGGCCATGAGGAACATCTGTCGTGGTCTCCAGGTGCAGCGGAATACCCTCGACATCATCATTGCCGCCGCCCATCAGCTATGCGAGGCACACGGCAAGAACCTCAGGGATCACTTTGCGGATAGCCTGAGTGCGGTCCGCTTATCCTTGGTGTCGGCCAAGAGTGATGTGAATCTCAGTGATCTCATTGGTAATCTGTATGTGGCCATGGTGGAGAAGATCAAGGGTGTGCTGCAGGATCTATTGATCTTCCTACGCACCGATTGGTCCTTCAACATCAAGGCCGAACACAAGGGCACTCTCTGCGTGGAGGGCATAAGGGAGCATCTGCTCATTGGTTTCCTGCGACACATTGCCAAGACCATGTGTGGGTTCGCCGATGCCAGCAGTTCCAGTCCACCCAATCTGCTGCTCGTACTGTCCAAGACGTGCCTGGAACTGGAGCAACAGGGTGTCCACATACTTGTAAGGTCTTCCATGATCCCACGATCCATTTCATTGTTAAAATCCCTCTTTGCAGATCGCTTTGGTGGATGATCTGTACGAGATTGATTCGGAGAACAGTGCCACGCTTACGCATGAGACAGAGATCTGTGCCGAGATGCGTGAGACGGCTCAGGCTCTGCTGGATGCCTATGTCCGCCTCCAGGGCACCAACATTTCTCAGATGCTGCGGAAGAGCGTCGAAACTCGGGACTGGCTCAACTGCCTCGAACCCCGCTCCGTGCGTGCCGTGATGAAGCGCGTCGTTGAGGAACTAGCCAGCATGGAGACGGTGGTGGCCAGTCTCTATGAGACTTCGGGGAATACTGCAGGTTTTCGTACCACGGCCAGCAGTGATTCCAGCCGGAAGACCTACTTCAGCAACTTTAACGCAAGCAAACCTCAGTATCGGTCCAATTGGTCCAACTATACGCCATCGCAGCTGGAGTCCAGCTATGTGTCCAATATACATCGCTTGTTCTCGGAACGTGTGGACATATTCACCTCTGTGGAGTTCAGCAAGACATCCATAGTGATGGGCATTATCAAGATTGGACTAAAGGTAAGTAAAAAGTTCATAGAACAAATTTCTCTTTGAAATATTCCACGTACCCAAGTTACAATGATATATTGGGTTTATGCAAAAAAAAACATTTTTTTTTGTGCAGACGCTTTTGGAGTGCGTTAGACTGCGTACCTTCAGTAAGTTTGGACTGCAACAGATTCAGGTGGATGCCCATTATCTGCAGATGAATCTATGGCGCTTCGTTAGCGATGAAAAGTAAGTTGATCCCACAGAGAAATTTACAAGTTTCATGAATGAACCTTTCTCCTTCAGCCTCGTTAACTATTTGCTGGATGAGATATTGGGGTCGGCGGTGCATCGTTGCCTCGAATCGGTGCTGATGGAGCCCAATGCCGTTGAGATTATCTGCGAGCGTGGTTAGTAGTCCAAACTGCCGGCACTCATCATTCCATGTACACTATATACTATATATGTCTATATCTATTTCCTGTTTTCTGCTGCTTAGCCTAAGGACTTTACAAATAATAAATATATATACATCTAGAAAAATAACATACATATATTTCTGAGAGATTGTCTATGTCATGTCCTCGGAACTGAGCGTGATCGTAAACTCTATGTTCTCGCTCTTGAAACATGGACCGGCGCCCTCATCATCGCTGGGCAGCACACTGGTGGTCACCAGTATATTATGCGTTTCCATCGATCCTTCGGTATCCGCTGGTGTTGTGATCGTAATCATGCTGGACTTATCTTTGGCTGGAGGTGACTGCTCCTCATCCTGCTGCTGCTGCTCCTTGTCCTTGCCACCGGGAGCCATGCGCTTCTGCAGCCTGGCCCGACGCGCCTCCTCGAACTCCTTGGGATGGCACTTCTTGCGATGGGAGTGTTGATTGGCATTCGAGTTGAAGGTCTTGGGACAGTGCGGGCACTTGTACAGCACCTCTCCCGTGTGGGTGGCCATGTGCTCCTTCAGATTGATGGCCTTCTTGAACTTCTTGCTGCAGACGCTGCAGCCATGCACGCGATCTGCGGTGTGCACGTAGCGCTGATGACTGAGCATGGCGGTCCGATTGGGGGAGACCTTGCCACAGATGTTGCAGGTGCTCTCCTCGGTCTGTTCGTGATGGCGACTCACGTGCTTCTTCAGGCTGTACTTGTTCTTGTGCCACGAACCGCAGATGTCGCACTGCATCCTGGGCTCGGTGATGCCCTGATGCTCCAGCTGATGGCGCTGGAAGGCGGTGTGGCCACGTATCACCTGGGCACAGATATCGCACATGGTGCCCGTGTTGCTATGCACCAACTTGACATGACCACTCAACGTGCTCATATTGGGAAAACTAAAACGAGGTCACAGTTAGTTGGGGGAAGCTCAAGGATCTGGGGTTATTAGCAACTGACCGACGATTGCAGAGGTTACAGGGCAGTATGCGCTCCTTGTGGATGATGCGATGCTGGTCCAGCAAATACTTTTTGGTATACTTCTTCGGACAGTTCTCGCACATGTAGATCTTCTCCTCCTCCGGCTTGTGCATGAGATGCTCATGGTTCCGCAGGCACTGCTTGTCCGCAAAGCTCTTCCCACACAACTGGCACCTGGAAGAGATCCACGATTACATTTCTGTTCCCAAGGCTGTTGAGGATTGGTTTGTGGTCACTTGGGTTGTCACTTTACCACTCACTTGAATTTCTCGGGATTCGTGTGGCGTTCGATGTGATCGGTGAGAAAGGATCGCTTGTAGAACTTCTTGTTGCAGCACACGGCATATCCCTTCAGATGATGCACCTGCTGCATGTGCTTGCAGAGCAACAGAAATGTCTCCGAATCCTCATGGCAAACGCTGCAGGTGAGTCGCATATGCTGTGCGATCCTCCTATCGATATCCTGCATCGTTTTCTTGTAGTCCTCGTAACGTTTATGACCTGGCGAAGCCTTCACGGATTTTGGGCGACCGCGTCGTTTGGTGGGTTTGGGCAGAGATTCACTGGCTGGCAAGGGGATGACTTTGCTTTTGGCACGTGTCGAGCGCGTCTGACGACGGTCAGCGAGCTCCAACAGCAGATTCGCCGGTGGCTTCACATCGAGCTCCTCCTCTGACTGCTGCTCCTGCTGCTGCTGCTGCTGCTGAAGCACTTCATTGAGGAACTGTTCGTTGCTGAAAGTTTCCCCAGCGGAGTCACTGTCAGCAAAGCTACCTTGGGTATCTGCTACGTCCTCCAGCTGCAAGTCTGCCTCAGCAATCGACAGCAAGTCATTCTGCTGCTCCTCCTCCTCTCTCAATTTCGACTGCTCCTCAGCGACCTCCGCCTGCGTTTGCTGCTCGCCTCCTTTCAGCGAGAAGCGTTCGGTGAGCAGACGATGTGCCTTCTCCACGCTGCAGTAGAACTCATGGAAGTCGCTTACGCGCCTCCAACATCCACTGCACACCTCCGTTGATATGGGATCATCACTTTTTGGCTAAAATACGACCGTATTTCAGTTACACAAAAACGTAAACAAAACTCAAGTTGTTTTTACCTCGAACCAAAAATATTTGGACAGCACCGTGGACACATTGAGGTCTACGCCAGCTGTGCCAAATATGTGTATGACATCGTTGGCGGTTTTGAGGCACAAACGGCAAATCTGCATTTTCGTCAGCTTATTCCATTAAAACATTTATTATTAAACACTCAAACAACACAATAATTCCTTTAAATTCCGAGAGCAGCCAAACAAGTGTGCTGCTGTTTGCATTATGGCTGACAATGCTATCGATAACTTCCACACACACACACAGAGCTGTAGCAATCGATAGTTGGCGCTACTCGTGTTAACAGCGCCGATAAGCCATGTGATTGTCTCGGTAGGTGGCGCATCAATTAGCGCGAACATTTGAAATGCCAGTCAAAGTAGAGAATTTTTGGAGAATTGGTAATTTATTTAAGATAAAGTTGAATTAATTATTATTACTATATTATTATATGTATAACTAGGTTTCTCGCTTTCTATATTTGTTGTGTTTGTTTTAATTTCTGTATTTTCTGAACTAAATATGTAAGTAATTTAATTATATTTAAAATCACAGCAGTCTTTTAATAATATTTAGATTTCTCAAATTTGTGTTGAATCTGAATTTTACTAGTAGAAATTATTAACAAATGAACAAAGTATTTTTGTTTTGTTTTTTTGAACTATATGCACAAAAGAGTTTCATCTTTGCTTAACTTAATTTTTCATCGAGTTTTCTTCTTCTGCTAATTTGTTACATTTAACGGAATCAAAGCTTATAGAATAACGGAGCAAAACTGCATACTATCTACATACACTATGTATTTATCATATACATAAACATATTTATATATATTTATCATTAAAAGTGATTTCCAATTTCAAATTTGTGCCAATCTGAGCGCCTATACAAAAATTTCTTTTAATTTTTCTTTTTTACACTATACACTAATATTTTTCTTTTGTTTCATATAGGTTTTAAGTCTACATATATTTTCGATAACATTTGCAAAATATATGTATGTATATCTAGTTATAATGTAAATTATACGAAGAAAATAAAAATTTGCTACTGGAATGCTTAAAACTTTTGCTCTTTGTTTTCTAACTTAATTTTTTTTTTTGCTTGTTGAGTGGGAAAAGGCAAAGTATTGTTAATTTAAAACTGTGTGTGTGTGTGAATGTGTGTGTGGTTGTATGCTTAACATATGTACAATTTAAAAGTTATACTATTATTTATAAGTTATGAATTTTTAATAAAAATTTTGATTAAGTTTTGAAAACAGAAATAAAGTTTGATAATAATATTGCAATTCGCGCATTTGATTCGTTTACTCACACACACACACACACAGGCAGATGCACACACACACACACACATTGATTTTTATATAGTATATACATATATGTATATAGTGCTATATACATATATATGTCGGCTTAAATCACAGCTACGCAGAGTTTAATAGGCAAGGCGCGTCATTTTCTTCGTGTTTAAATTATACTGCACACACTCACACACATACTACACACACATACACACTCTATACACACACACACACACACACATGTAAGACAGTCCTGCTGCCGCCGCTTAGCCTGCCACCTGTTGCATGGTTATCGTGCTGATCAGCTGCTGGCATATCTTGCCGTACTCGAACTGATCCCCGGAGATGCGTCGCAACTTGATGCCCTTGGCGGCGCCATGATGATCCCGACTGCGTCCCTCGCACACCTGCAGCTCGATCTGCAGTCCGCCGGAATACTCCAAGCTCAGATTGGTTGTGGGCTGCTCACAGTAGCTGGCACTGCTTGCTCCTCCCAAGCCTGCTCCTGGACAGGTGCTGCCACTGCCACAGTTGGCAGCAGTTGACGCTGTGGTATTTGGATTGGCAGTCATGTCGATGGATGCATTCGAGGCGCTGCTGTGCCGTGATTCGGCACCACTGTCCTCGGAGCTGATGCTGCCCTTGTGCAGCACGAATCCCTTGGGCGGCATTGTTGAATCTATCGTCTGCTTGACCATCTCGAGTATGCGCGTCGAGTCGAGATTGGAGCATTCGTGTGGCAGTGGCACCTCGTAGCACATCTCGTCGGACATGCGACGCGAGTCGCACATGGAATCGGGCGTCAAGTGACCGCATTCGGTATGATCGCCCATCTCGGAATGTGAATCCGACTTGAAACCGGAGCTGGCCGACGGCTCCTGGCCGCCAGATGGCGATAGGTTATTCGAATCGTTGCTCAGCGAATCATCCGAGAATCCCAACGATTTATCGCTGCCCCGCCTATGCGCCTCCGCATTCGCATTGCACCCGTGGCCACCCGACGGCCCACAATTCGAGGTCGGCTCACAGTCGATGCTCGTCTTCCTGCCAATGCCTCGTGTTATCGATGGCATATCAATGCTCGGCTCCGTGATGATCAGACCCTGTTTCGAAAAAATACAAATTTTCCGTTGAATATTTCTCGAGATATGACAAAAAATGTGACTAAACGTGTCTCAGAATGCTCTTTTCAGATTTCAAAACATCTTCCAAAATTTGAACAGTCATAACTTGGCCAAAAATCAACCGAATTCCAAAATTTTTGCAGTTTTGTCAATCGTTTTGTTCATATTTTCAAAATGTATCAAAAATTTACCCATTTTGGCATTTTTGAATTTTTGACTAAATTTGGCCATTTTTGCATGCTAACCCCTTGACAATATCATCAAAAATTGAAAAAATTTTAGACCCTAATTTTTTGATGGTAATCGATTCTGGGACTCAAAACTAGCATCCTGCTTTTTATTTGAGGTGATTCCGATCAGTATTTTTCGAGATAAGGCCAAAAACCTGACAAATTGGTATTTTCCAGATATAAAGATTTCTTCCAAACTTTCAACAGTCATAACTAAATCGAGATAAGTGTGGGTGCCAATTTTTTGATGGTAATCGATGTTGGGACTCAAAACTATTATTCTACTTTTTATTTGAGGTGATTTCGATCAGTATTTTCCGAGATATGGCCAAAAACGTGACTAAAAGTGACTCAGAATGCTCTTTTCAGATTTCAGGGCATCTTCCAAACTTTGAACAGTCATAACTTTGCCAAAAATCAACCGATTTTCAAAATTTTGGCAGTTTTCTCAATGGTTTTGTTCATATTTTCAAACTGCATCAAAAATTTACCCACTTTGGCATTTTTGAATTTTTGACTAAATTTGGCCATTTTTGCATGCTAACCCCTTGACAATATCATCAAAAATTGAAAAAATTTTAGACCCTAATTTTTTGATGGTAATCGATTCTGGGACTCAAAACTAGCATCCTGCTTTTTATTTGAGGTGATTCCGATCAGTATTTTTCGAGATATGGCCAAAACCCTGACAAATTGTTATTTTCCAGATATCAAGATTTCATCCAAACTTTGAACAGTCATAACTATATCGAAATAAATGTGGATGCCAATTTTTTGATGGTAATCGATGTTGGGACTCAAAACTAGTATCCTGCTTTTTATTTGAGGTGATTTCGATCAGTATTTTCCGAGATATGGCAAAAAAAGTGACTGAAAGTGATTCATAATTTTCTTTTCAGATTTCAAGGCATCTTCCAAACTTTGAATAGTCATAACTTGGCCAAAAATCAACCGATTTTCAAAATATTTGCAGTTTTGTCAATGGTTTTGTTCATATTTTTAAACTGCATCAAAAATTTACCCATTTTGACATTTTTGAATTTTTGACTAAATTTGGCCATTTTTGCATGCTAACCCCTTGACAATATCATGAAAAATCGAAAAAAATTTTGACCCTAATTTTTTGATGGTAATCGATTCTGGGACTCAAAACTAGCATCCTGCTTTTTATTTGAGGTGATTCCGATCAGTATTTTTCGAGATATGGCCAAAAACCTGACAAAATGGTATTTTCCAGATATCAAGGTTTCTTCCAAACTTTGAACAGTCATAACTAAATCGATATAAATGTGGGTGCCAATTTTTTGATGGTAATCGATGTTTGGACTCAAAACTAGCATCCTGCTTTTTATTTGAGGTAATTTCGATCCGTATTTTCTGAAATATGGCCAAAAACGTGACTAAAAGTGACTCAGAATGCTCTTTTCAGATTTCAAGGCAACATCCAAACTTTAAACAGTCATAACTTGGCCAAAAATCAACCGATTTTCAAAATTATTGAAGTTTTGTCAATGGTTTTGTTCATATTTTCAAACTGCATCAAAAATTTACCCATTTTGGCATTTTTGAATTTTTGACTAAATTTGGCCATTTTTGCATGCTAACCCCTTAACAATATCATCAAAAATCGAAAAAATTTTTGACCCTAATTTTTTTATGGTAATCGATTCTGGGACTCAAAACTAGCATCCTGCTTTTTATTTGAGTTGATTCCGATCAGTATTTTTCGAGATTTGGCAAAAAAAATTTAGCCAAAAGTCTCAAAAATACCGTTTTCGGAATAGTCAAGCCACTTTAACCTTTAAACTGTCACAACTTCTCCATAAATCAATTTTATGGAGTTTTCCAGAATTACGTCAATTGCATTAAAGTTTCCTCTCTATTCTCCATAATTTAATCTTTTAAACGTCTATTTTCTCCCCGCAACTCACCTGCAGTGACATTATGGGTGTATGTGGCTCCAATGAATCCTCGCTGTCCCGACTATTATCCGAGGAGAGTGCCACCAGTGTAATCTCGCTGCCTTGTACATCCGTCAGACAAATTTGCGGTGTTATGCCACCTGTGCAACCGGCATAGGGCGTGCCCGTGCTTATCGTATGACACATCTGACCGTTTCCGTTCTCCTCCTGAATTATGCACAGATTGGGCGAGGCTGGAGGGGTTGGCACCACGCGCACTGGCTGAGCTGGCGACAGATTCAATGGCTTCAGATCGTAATAGGCCGCGGCGGGCATAAACCAATTGGGCGTGGCATATTCAGTAGGTTGAGGTTCAGCAACGCCACTGATCGCAGCATTACAAACATCCATGGTCAGATCGAGAGGCTGTTGTGTGGCAACTTCACTGGCCGCGGACGTGCCACGAGTAATGGATCCACCACCACAGCTGGCACCACCCGTGCTCAGTCCTGAAATGCCCTTGGTGATCTGATGTAGTGGTGATGAGCCGCCGGCACAAGGATTAAAGGGACCGGTGCCCGGCAAATAGGGATTGGGATTTGGGGAGCAGCTGCCACTGAAACCGCTGCCGCTGTTGCTATTGCTGTTGTTGCTATAGACGGGCGACTGGCAGCCACTGCTGTTGTTCGATGTGCTGCTGCCCGCACCCAAATTGATGCTGCTGAACTGCCCCACCAGCTGCTGTGGCTGCAACTGCAGTGGCAGCGTCAATCCCATGGCAGCAGCGGCGCCCGGATACGGATAGCCACCAATGGGTTGGCCAAACATCTGCTTGGCCGAGGTCAACGAGGCATTCGGACCGTGTGGCAAGCTCAGAGGCGATACGCTATAACTATGCATCGGTTGCTGTTGATGCAACAGATGCGATTGATCCAGATGACCGCCACTAACCGCAGCGCTGGCCGCATGTGCGGAGAGGCCTAGCTGTGGTGCCAAATCGATGGGCACCACATTCGATGAGATTATTTTGTTGGCGATCTCGAAGCTGACGCGCTGCTCCTTCACCAGACGATCCAGGGCAGGCATCAGATTCTTAATGGCCTCCGGCGGCACTTCGATGTCATGGCCACGACGCAGTGACAGCTGCAGATTGTTGGGCTTGCCATGAATGGGGGAGCCTACGGATAGAGAATAATTTTCATATGGAAACTCTTCTCTCTACCGCTTCTTGTTCTTCTTCTGTGTGCAACAAAGCTTGAGGATTGGCTTTCAGCTTACCTGGCAGACTGATCGAATTTTCTAAAAGCGGCGGACTTGGTGCAACCAAAAAATTTCTCTGTGCGATACCTTTTTGCAGGGATTGGCATTCCTGCAGCGGACCCTGGAATTGGGAGCGTGAACCCTCCGAGGCGCGACGCACGGGACTGTAGCGTCCTATGGTCGCTAACAGTGGCGGAGGCGGCAGAAGAAATAGATAATACAAAATGGAAACAGTATTAGTACAAAATTCACCGTTATATGTATGGCAGTTGCATGTGGCATGGGGCAGGCACAAACACAAAAAGAACTGTTAAGAAATCATAAAACTTACCACCCTCCTGCACAGTGGGCAATTTACAGTGGGCAGCGCGATAAGCGCGTCGATTATTGGCCGCCGTTGTTGGTGCCACAAGTGGCACAGAACCGCTGCTGCCACCGGCAGCGGTGGCTGCGCTGCTCAGCGGCAGAGAATGCGGTGTTGCCACACCCATACCAACGCCCATGGGCAGCCCAAAATTTGGTGGATTGGGCGGGGATTGGCTGAGGGATTTGAGCGTGGGCGGCAAATAGTCGCGATTCATACGAGATTCAACTTCGCGTATCAACTCGGGGCAAATGACTACGCGAGATGTGGCAAGGTGGGAGTGTAGGTAACAAGCAGCAACAGGCGGCAGGTGGCAATTGTCAGTTGGCAGCAGCGGCAGCAAGTTGTTAAGACGCAAAGGCAACCCAAAATAAGATCCACAACAAATCATAAAACGAAACATAAAAAATAAAAATAAACGAAATTCAAATACAAATCAAAATTCCAGCTAAAATTAAATTAAATTAGTTTACGAAATTAGTTAACTTAATTAACTGAATTTAAGCGGGCAATAAAAAAAAGCAGCCACAGCAATGGAATTTTAATTTAGTTTTTTTTTAATTTTTTGATTTATTTATGGCGAATTCTTGTATTCTTGTAGAAAATAAATGTTTTCTCCTTAACTTATTTTTTCAGTGTACTTTTCATCTCTTTTAGCTATTTTTTAGCATTTCTTCTCCTCAAAATATTACGGACTTCACTATAATTTATCACATTTGCATATTAGTTCTTTTACATCTACTTTTTCCTTTTTTCTTTCTCTTTTTTTTTAAATAATAACTACTAAATTATAATTCTCAGTGTATCCCAATCTTATTTTTGGCATTTTCTAGCCTTTTTTTGCGCAATTTCAAAATAAAACGTTACTTTACTTTAGATTATTTTTTTCTCCTAAAATTTTGCCATTCTCTTCAATAATTTCCCCTTTTTAGCAGATCCCTTTATGACCCGTCAACCTCCTCAAAACATACCTGGCGGTCTTTCCGTTACAGTCAACAGACCCGTACGACGCGTACGCATGTTGCCACCACCAGAACTGCTGCCGGTTGGCGTCTGTGGCTGTCCGCCAGATGGCACCTGCAGATGCCCCAGCTCACCAGGGCTGTGAGTGACAGAGAGATCTTCGGTGCAGCCCACTGTATGGCGCTTAACGCCGCCACGTTTCTGCATATAGCTATAAGAGGAATTAAAAATCCTTAGAGGAATCTCAGATGCAAAGATATAGCCGTATCTTACCGTTGTATTTCCTCGCTGCACTCCTCGCCAGCATTCTCGGGATAACAGTGCAGCTGGACCGCTGCTTGTTCATTCAGAGGCGACAGCTCAGGGGGAACGGCGGCGGCACCTATACTTGGGTTGATGTAGTAGCTGGAGGTGTCCATTTGCTGACCAGGCGGCACTGTTGCTGTACCTGGACCCACGGGCACACTGGCTGGATAATAGATATGCAGATTGGCGCCACCATCGGAGGCACGACGACCGAAAGAACCTGCCCCAAAGAAAGGGAGAGAATGAGTTGGATCTTGGCCAGATTTTAGGCGAGTTAACTTACTGGCACCCATGACAACTGGCGGCTTGAGCAGATGCTGATCCTTGATGGTTAAATTGTGCAGCGGCTGATTCTGTAGCATGGGGAGATTCATGGGATAGTAGGGCGTGATCTGTGCCGGACCTTGGCAGGATTGTGGTGCACACTTAAAGTCTATGGGCGGCACATACGGATTGGCCAGCGCCTGCTCATGTGCCACATCCCCGGGACCCACCGTATGGCGACGTGTATTGCCGCTGGCAGCTGAGGAGGCGCTCAAATGTTGAGGATTGATAGCGGGCTGGAGGATAAAGATGAAATCGTAAGTTGATGACGTAAAGTAGAAGGAAGTTACTCACCTCATTGGAACGCGCCAGGCATTCCAACTCAAAGTCACCGAATTTCTCCAGATCGACGCCCACGTCGCCGCCACACCAACCGAATCCCAATGTGGTATTCGATGCATTCGCATTGCTCAGGGGACTAAGACGATCGAGGGACTCCTGTTTGACAGGCTCCGTGCTGCGATCCACAATGCCCGTGGTTATGCTCGTTTTGCGGGATCTCGAGTAGGCGAGATTCGCATGATGCTGCAGTCTTTGGTTTTCGCGTCGCTTCTGCTGAAGCTTATCCTGCAGCAGATTATATATGGCATAGATGTTATCGAAGCGCTGCTCATGCACCGACTGCGCTATCATGTCCGCCGTCAGTCCCGGCAACTGCAGCATATGCGTCATCACCACCGCATCCAATTGCGATGCACCATCCACTGCATCCCCACCAGCCAGCGATGTGGTCGAACTGGCCAGTGAGTTGGTGCTGGACAATTGTGGCGTTGTTGGTGTCGTTGCCGCGACTGTGACGAAGGGTAAACTAGTAGCATTGGTGTCCAGGTAGTGCTCCTCCTGCTGCAGTTCCGCCTGCCAGTCGCTGAGCCAACGATGCTTGATGATCTGTTTGATGGTATAGCGACGATCCGGCTCCACCACCAGCATATTCCTAATGAGATGCTCACACTCTGGACGGGATTAGCAAATAAAATGAGTTGCTTCAACTGCTGGGAAAGATTGAGTGGCACTCACCCTGTGACATGAAGAAGGGTATGCGAAACTTGCCCATGACCACACGACTCTTCAGCTCCAGTATCGTCTTGCCATCGAAGGGCAGTGCACCGCAGACCAGCGCATAGAGCACTACGCCCAGACTCCAGATATCGGATTTGGGGCCATCGTACTCGAGACCCTGGAAGACTTCGGGCGCGGCATATGGCGGAGATCCACACCAGGTTCTCAGAGGGCTGCCTTCCTCATAATGATTGCTAAAGCCAAAATCTGCCAGCTACAGATCAAACACAGATTTAGTTGATTTCTAGCGGGGATTGAGGTATTTCAGATCACCTTTATATTCATATCCTTGTCGAGCAACACATTCTCCGCCTTCAGATCCCGATGCACTACGCCACGCGCATGGCAATAGTTGACCGCTGAGATGAGCTGTGTGAAGACACGTGCCGCCTCCGGTTCCTTCATGCGCCCATTGGCCACCAGATGATCAAAGATCTCACCATTCGGTGCATACTCCGTCACCAGATAGATCATCGACTGGGATTCCATCACCTCGTACAGTCGCGTTATGTGTGGATGACGCAGTGACTTGAGTATTGCAATCTCCCGGAAAGTCTTGCTCAGATATTCCTCATTCAGGCATGTCTTATCGATGATCTTGATGGCCACCTGCGAACAGGAAACAGAAGGTCGTCTCATTAGTCAACATCGTTCGGATATCGTCGTCTATATGTATATCCTATATAGTATTATATACACTGTATATTTGCTTGGATTTTTGGGTTTGGCACGAAGGTGAACGAACCAAAACAGCGAACAGAGCGGCACTGTGCGCATTGTGACAATTGTCAAAAGAGAGAGAGAGAGAAATAGCGAGAAAGAAAGGGATAGAGGGGTAGAGAAGGAGAAAGGGGGAGAGTGGCAGAGGTAGAGCAATTCAAGCTGTGTGTGGGTTGCCTGACAACGCATTGTGACAGCTCTCTATCTCTCTCTTCTTCACACTAATAAGACCAAAATCCATTTTTGGAATATCATAGGCGACTACTGAATACTCTTATGATGATCATTTTACTTTTGTCGGGTTGAATGAGATATATGTATTTGGAAAATAATATTAAAAATTTAAATTTTAAAATGTAATTTACTCCATTTCAACATTGTTGCTATAATTCTGAAAATTGATTCTGATTTTTAGTATTTTCATCTGAATATTTTTCATCGATTTATATATTCTGAGAAAGTTTTGCGATCAAATATCATTTTCTATCTTAATTTTTGGGTATTGCCACTTTACTGATATAGTAGAACACTTTAGTTTGTTGAGACGTCTTAAAAAAAAGATGTATCATTACCATTTATTTAATAAATGGTAAATTTTGTTAAATATGTGAAATAAACATATCTATATTAAATTAATAAAGAAGATTTTTCAAAATTTACCAATTTATATAACAAACTTTCCTTCATTCTCTGCTTAACTTTCTGACCAATATTTTTTTCTCTTTGCTTCGTTTGTACTTCAATTCGCTCAACTTTAAGCAAAAGTTACCTATTACTTCTTCTCACTAATATACCTCTCCAAGTAGTGTATGTCAATATGACAGAAAAAAAAAGGAAATAAACGTGTTTTTCTGGGCTAATACAAGGCATTGTTGTTGTTGCTGCCGTTGTTGTCGGCTGTTTTGGCTCGATGCTGCGCCCGTGGGCCGGCTGGGGGATGGGAAGAGGGTCAGCTGGTCGGTGGCGCACTGTCTGCAGCAGTCACAGCAGCAACAACAACCACGCGAACGAACAACGTGAACAACAACAAAAGATAACGACGACAAACAACACCAAAGATGGCGCGAGTGTTCGGTTCTGACAGTGGGGAAAAAAAACCAAAAAAATATATATATATATATATATATAAATCGTTGATGCTGTTCATTATGATGATCAAACCGATCATAATGATCACTTTAATGATGATAACGTTGGGCGGGCAAAAAGAAGAAAACCGAAAAAAAATAAATATTCTTTACAAACTCAAGATTTTTTTTCTTGTGGATTTGCCAAAGCATTTCAATAATAATTTAGAAAAAAATAAAACTTGAAAAAAAAGAACAACAACTTAAATAATTAACAAACAGGGGAATGATGGAAAGAGACAGCGTGTGGGATTAAGGGGGAGCAACAGAGAGGGGAGTCCAAGAATAAAAGAGCTATAGATGCCCAAGTTAAAACATCAACAACAATTTCATAATGGGCAAAAACGTCATTAGTTCACACAGCAACAACTTCATAATGACCAAAACACACACACACACACACATAGAGAACGGTTCCGTCACTTATTGTTGTTGTTAATAATATAATTATTATTATACTTATTACTGCCACACAACATTTAAACAAATTGATTTTTGTGTGGCCATTTGTCAAATAAAAAAAGAAATGTTTGAAAAATTACAAAGAATATATTGCATAAATTGAGAATATTTAGATAAATTTCATAATTTTTATTTTGATTAATAAACAATTCTAATTTGTTTTTTTATTTAATACTATTTGCAGCAGTTTCTATGAATTCGTTTAATTTTTGGTGCATTACGCGGCGTATGCGTAATTTTTGATGATTATCTTTTTTTATATAATTATTTTGCTGCATTGGTTTTGATTCCTGGAAATGTCAATGCCACGTGAGCAGCGTACCAAATACTCTTAACTTAACTAAATATATATGTATGTATGTAAAAAATTATATTGAAAATAATGACAAAATGCGAGACAGCGACAAGGTGTGAGTAAGCGAGATAAATGACCGTAGAAAAACCAGCTAGAAAAATATTTTCGTTGTTTTTTTTTTGTTGTTCTCCCTGATTTTGTTTTTCTTTTGCCATTTGCCACGTGCCATTTTGACCTTTCTGCGTTGAATGCGATGAACCTTAAGAACAATTGCTCGTAAATGAGACATTCAAAGCCGAACAGCAACAACAACAAGAACAGCAACTCGACAATGTCACATTTGGAAATCCTTCGGCATAAGGCCATGGCTATAAGTACATATATCGCCAGCAATATACAAAACACAAAAAGAAAAACCAACGAAAGTAAAAGGCTTTGCCTCGAGAGGTCCGACTTTGGTTCTGAGGTTCTGCCTTGGCGCATTGTATTGATTTAAAGGCAAGGACTGTGACTGCTCTTGGTGACTCTTTTGCCATCCAAAAGTGGAATTTTTGAATGTGAAATTCCATTTAGGTATGTCCTCCTTGTCCACCAGTTCCTCCCTCCACCTACTACTACATATCCTCGGCCGGACATTCCTCGCCCATCCATCACCGCTTTTTGGCTGACTCATTGTTTGGCTTCATTTGGCAAAACGGCACAAACCTTAACTTTAATAAAAATAATTATTATACTTTGCATAATGAATTTTATGCAAATGTAACTAATAGTTGGAACTAGTTCCAAGTGATTTAATGCTATATTTGCAAAAGTGTATTAAGTTGATAGCTCAATTTAGTTTTCTATAACTAAAAAGAAACAGAAATGGTATATGTAGATCTCATTTAATATATCATATATTATCAAAAAAAGAACTAGTTCACAAGTTCAAAAATTTATGCGTTATTCACATGCTATCCTTCCACACAAAACAGTTCTCTCTCTCCATTTTCTCATACTCCTCTCGCAGTGTTGCCAATTCCTTCGCATTCTGACCACTCAGCTGCTCCAGTTGTGCATTGATGCCAATAGTTCTCTCTCGCACCACATTCAACGAATGGAGACTGAGTCGCTCCGGTCTGAAGACATCCTCTTTGAGATCCTTCATATAGTGCCACATATCCTGGAGTTGCCCACGCTTCTCCGCACGATACTTCTGCAGTTTCTCATCCAATTGTATCCTGCTGCAATCGATTTCCGAGATCAGACCTGCTATCACCTTGGCACTTGCCGACCGACTGGACCCATCCTCGCCAGGATCACTGGGATCATCAGAGTCGATGAAATTGTTGGCATTCAGTTTGACTTGATGACATTCGAGGTATTTTTGTTGCGCCTTCAGACGCATCAGTTCGCATAGGAGGCTGGTGGGCGTGGCTGTGGGTTTCTTCTTTTGGCTTCCTCGCACAGGTTTCGGAGGAGCCTTACGACGAACTGCTACTGCTGCTGCTGCTGTAGGTTCGGCTGACATGGCAAACATGTGACTGTGTGAACGACGCGTTGCACAATTCATGTTGCACGAGTCGAGGTCCTTTTTAACAAAGTTTGTGTGTGGGTGTGTGTGTGTGTTTGTTGCTGTTTACACGGGGTAATCAAACGTGTGTACACACTCACTACGTTGCCGAGGCTAACCCTCCTCCGAGGCAGACCTCGGCAACCCCCCTTTTCAGGTTGTGTTTAATCAATAGTCGTCAGTCAGCTTAGCTCGAGGTTTACCCTCGTTTGGGCTGCTGCAGTTGATTTCTCTTTATTTCTCTTTCACTCCGGCTTTTTCTCTCACTTACTCCTTTGCGGCTATTACCTTGAGTATTTATGCCAAAGGGTCGCTAAACCTTATTGGGGTTTCATTTTAAAATATATGTATGTATGTATGGATTTCCTAGCCCCACCAAAAAAATTGCTTTTTTTCAGTGCCCAACGGAAAAGCGTTTGTAGAAAATTGTCGAATGGAAAATCGATTAATAAAATGTTTCATGCCCAGTCAAATGGCCTACTTATTTACATGTATTAGCACGTGTCCTAGGGCGTGTCACGTGGGTGGTGTGGGTCAACACAGGATTACAGTTGAGTTGAGTTGAATTAAAGCGAAACTGGAAAGGTTTTAAAGTGGAGGAAAGTAATTTAAACTTTTCATTTTAGAAATTTCGTCGATGAACCGACAAACCTATTAAACCTACTGAAAGTCGAACCTCGAAGGCAGACCTTTGAAAGGGTTTCTTTGGTGAGGACTTGGGGAAGTAGGTTCAAGTGATAGATTGAAGCCCAAAGAGAGACACAGAGAGAGAGAAAGGGAGAAACTGAGAGAGAGAGAGAGAGAGAGAGATAGAGTTTTAGCTTGGGTGCACGTGATTGATACGTTGCGTTGTTTACGCGCTTGTATTTGTTGCTAATTCACAACTGGCAACATTTTTTTTTCTATCGTATTTATTTTTTTCTTCTTTTTCTGCTTTCTGTGATAACGTGCTTGTTATCATATGAGCGCGAATGTTTATCTAGTGTGTGCGTTGTGTGTGTGTGTGTGATAGTGTGTGTTTGTGCGGACAGCAGCAGCAGCAGCAGCAACAATCAAGTAGCAGACGACAGACAAATTCAAGCGAAAATCAACAAATAAATTAAAAATGTGCCAGAAAAGAAACTCAACTAGAAGATACCTAGCAAAAGTAATAGAAAAGGGAAGGAAAAAGGGGCACCTAAAGACAAAGAGAGGTACAACTAAATGAACAAATTTTATAAATATCTAATGCCTATATATTTTATAACACTGTAGAGCTAGAGGACGAGACATAATGCGAAGAAGATATTAAAATATTTTTTAGAAATATTTTGAACTCTGCTGACTGATAGTTCAAAACACTTTTTCACAGGGTATATGCTGCTGCTATCAGTCTGCTTCAGAAAGAAAAGAGATGGCAAGAGAGCTACAGACTCGAAAGCTTAAGAAAATAAAGGTAAATACGCAAAAAATAAATATCTATAAAAAAAAGAAATAAAAACAACCGCCAGACAGGCAACAAATAAAGCAGCCAAAAGGGCAGCGAGAGGAGTATGACAGAGAGAGACACAGATAGAGAGAGAGAGAGTGAGAGAGAGTGTGAGGGAAGATACAAAGAGCAAGAGGGGTATAACAAAAACCGCGAAAATAGTTAATGAAAAAGTAAATAAAAAATTGTTAAACGATTTTTTTGGGCAGCCATGCGTTCGAGTCGTAAAGCCACAGATCGAATATATGTATGTAAATATATATGTATCTGTATATATGTATCTATATATCTCAGTTTGGGAATCTGCTGTGAGTGGTCAGCAACAAGTTTTTTTTTTTTTTGTGTATTTGGTGGACTGTCTAAAGATCGAATCGTGGCCAGACAGCGTGAGCTCAAGTTAAATATTTATTGTTATTTTTCAATTTTTTTTTTTTTTTTTTGTATTTTCAACTCTTTTTGGCATGGCGAATGATCAATCAAAATGCTGCCACTGATTAGTCGAGTGAAATGGTTCGTTTCTTTTTTTTTTTTTTTGCTTAAAGAAAACCCCCAAAAAGCAGAAAAAGAAGCCAGCAAAATGGAAAATCGAGTTAAAGCCAGACACAGTTCCAGCTTTAATTGCATCAATTGGAGCGTTAATAGAGTATGTCAATTCAGCACGCGCCACACAATTTAATTGAATAAACTTAATTGGAAAAAAATAATAATATAAATTAAAAAATAAAAAGGAAATCATTTAGGAATTTATAGTATAAAGAGTATAGAGTATAAATTGATATTTGTTAAGTCTATAAAATTAATCGGTTTTCTAGGCTCAAATAAAACAAACAAGACTTTTTTTGGGAAACTTTATCAAGGGATTCAACAAACGAAGATTGTTGAGTTTTTATCAGTAAGGTCAACATAATAGTAGAGAGAGATAGTGAGAGTGATTAGAGAGAAAGCATAATACGCATTTCATGGAAATATGATAGATGAGAACACTTCGAATGCAATTTCATTTCTTACTTCCTTTAAAGATCTTTACATTTCACGAACTTCAAAAAGATGTAGACAGAACTCTTCTCAATTCGTAATACGAAGTAAATGTGCGGTTTTGCAATTGCAATCCACATATTACGTTCGAATTCGAAATTGAGAACAGGCCTTAGACTATTCAATGGATACAGAGAAAATTAAAGATATTAAGATATTCCCAATTCCGAACTGTAGCAATAGCTAACAGTGCCAAATCCGCACTTTTTGAACGGATTCGGAATTGAGAACATGCTAGTACTGTCATTTTTCTTATTTTTTTGAAAAATTAAGACACAACATATGCAGAAATATGTTTTTCCCGACAACAGTTCAAATTCTTCATCTTCTGTTTATTTTGTTTTCCAAGTTTTTTTTTTTTTTTTTTTTGAGTATTCGCAGCGTGTGTTGGTGGTCGCTTATCATTATTGTTTATTGTTTGCACATAATAACAATTATAATAATCATAATCATAATCGTGTATAGTGTATGGTGTTTGTACATTGTACATATTGCCAATTGATATTTGATAATGGCAATTATTGGCAAAATGCGCTTAGGCGATAAGCCATGGCTATAACTAATAATCCCGACTAGTTGTGTTATAAACACATTCCCTACATTGCATTCAACAAACACAATATATATAAACATATATATATATCGACATTTGTATAGGAGAGTCCATTGTGAATGTCAAATAAGATAAGTGAACTGCGGAGTGGACCTTGAAAATTGACAAACAGCTGTGAGGTTGCCCCCTCACCACTGTCGCTATCTCGCTCTGTGCTGTTCGCTATCTCGCTCGCTTATCAGAGCTAAAGCTGCACGCGTATTGGAAAACAAAAACAGAATAGATAAAAGAAAAAAAACACACTCAACAACATAAAATAAAATATTATGAGGGCTGTAAGAAAAGGCAGCTACATGAAGACTCTGTAAACAGCTGAACGAAAAATAATATTATAAAAATTAAAGGAAATTTCCAATTTTTACAAGGCACGTGCTGAGTGGAGCTTATTTAAAACGCAGTAGGGATTTTTTGCAGTGTAACATAAATATTGCTCAACAAATATTAATATTAATATCATTACTTAACTAATGTTCAAGAAAATTATTCAGTTTTTTGAACTGTGAAGAGGATATTTTTGAAAGTATTTATATAAAGTTATCCTCATTTTCTAATTTTTTAATAATCTCATTAATTTCCTACCCTATGTATTTGATTTTAATAAAATTCTCAGTGTATTTATTTTGCTGTTTATAAAATATCTGCTTATCTCTCTCTTTCTCTCGATCTATCTCCCTCTCTCCCTCCCTCTCTCTCTCTCTCTCTCTCTCTCTCTCTCTCTGGATCTCTATTTCTCAGTCTCTCAACTTTTATATAATACTTAGAAAAATTGTAAAGTACATAAAAGTAAAGTTTTTAAAATTCTCAGTGTATTTCTCGGTCTTTATTAAACTCCCGCTTTATTTAGGTTTTCTCTCTATCTCTGTATCCATCACATCTCTCTCTCTCTGTCTCTCACTCTCTCTCTCTCTCTCACGCTCTATTTGGCCTAGAAATTTACACTCATTTGCCTTAATTTTCTGCATGATATTGCTGCTGTTGTTATGATAAACTATTAAGTCTCATATTTTAGTTATTGTTGTATTTGTTGATTATACATGCACACAATGTGATTGTTATTGTTGTTGTTGTTGATTTCTTTATTTGCTGTTTACTATTGTTGCTGCTGCTGCTGCTGTTGTTGTTGTTGTGTTCTGCGGTTCAGCTGTGTCACTTGACAGACCCAATTATCAGCAGCCGCAGCAGCAGTTGTAACTGCAACTGTATGACAACTGTATTGTTCTACTCCCCACTCCACCCAACCCCCCTCTCTCTGTCACTCATCATCACTCCCTCTGCCACATACATATGCTATCTCTCTTGCACTGCTGAGCGCAGCTGAAGGTGACTCATTATCTCTTCTAGCTGCATATGGAATTTATTATAATGCAAAGAGAGGGAGAGTGGGAGAGAGCAAGATAAGATTTCGCGCTCAGCTGTTACAACGAGAGACAGAGAGAGAGAGAGAGAGAAAGGTAGATAAAAGGAGACAATGAAACCAGGGAAATGATGCACTATGACTCACCCTAGAAATGCAATGACATTAATAAAATCGTATCAATATCATCATAATAATTATTGCTTCATATAAAACAATTAAAATTGACAATTAAGTTAATAAAATGCATTGGTAATTAATAAATTTATATTTCATGTTTCCCAATTTACAATTATTTAGAGAGTATCTTTAAGTTTGTCAAACAGCTGCAACAAAAGTGAAGAATGTGTTTAAGAACAGGTGCGAACGTACTCTCAACTCAACTAATTAAATATCAAAATTAAGATCGCATCGTACATTATACTTAGATATGCATTTGTTAATAACATTTTAAGGAAATTCGGACACAATTCGTATATGCAAATTACATTTCATCATGATGATGATGATCTTAATCTTAAACTTAATTACTTCCTCAAACAACAGACAGACAGACAGACAGGCAGGCAGAGAAAGAGAGATACAGAGAGACAGTAGAGAGCCATTAGCAGGTATGGAGGGCTTCGACTTGTAAAAATCGTGTATATGTATGTGTGTGTGTGAAAGAGTGTGTATGAGTGAGCGAGCGAGACAGGTAGAGGGGCACGTAAAACACGCTTCGAAATGCGTTTCAATTAGCATCAATCTCGGAGCTCTCTGGACACATGCGCCGCCATCAATTGAAGGTAAACATGAAACAAGCACAGATACATGGACATAGTTAAAAGAGAGAGGAAGAGAGAGAAGAAGAGTGAGAGAGACGAGTGGCAATATTGGTAGTAATTCGAATTGGAATTTGGTTTCGCAGTCGAATTCGAATGTAAATATGTATTGTCAATAGATTGTGTAAACATTAGATGCGCACATATTGACGCGGCCATAAACAAAACAACTAAACAATCATAATCACCAAAATCAATTTGATTAAACCAGAATACAAATCCAGCCCAAGTAACAACTACTAAAATAATTCCTTCAATTCAAAAATGATTGACAAAATTATCCTTACAACTTTTTAACATAATCACAAATTATAACTAAAATTGATATCAGATCTAGTAAAGTTTTGGATACCTACTATAGATAGGTAGTTCAGAAATATTTATTATTATTGACTTAAAACTTTTTAATGAAAATTTTCAATTTATGGCGAACTTTCACACAAACCGAGCATACCCGCTACCGCAGACCTCCTCACGTTTTCCGGAATGGAGTTGTATCATCATATTAATGGGAAATTTAGAACCCTAATAAAATAGAATATATGGGGTAGAACTCACCTTTGTTTTGGTCACAATGTTTGTGGCCAATTTGACAACGGCAAAGTTGCCCTTGCCAATGGTCTTCTCCAGCTCATAGTATCCCACACGGAGCAGTTTATCCACAGAGATTTTGCTCGTCGATGGCACTTTATAGTTTTGTGGCGTGGATGTGGAGGCGGCCATTGCAGAATCTTTCTTGTTGTTCGTTTAGTTGTTATTGTTGTTGTTGTTGTTGTTTTTGGTTGTTGCGTTAATTGGCTAAAGTTGTGTTGTTGTTGCCTCCACCACCACCACCCCGCTACAATATTGCCTCGTTGTTGTTTTTGTTGTTGTTGTTGTTGTGAACGCAGGAAGTTCACTTAAGTTGCATATTCTATTGTTTGCCGAGTTAGAATTCATTTGTTATTCATGCCACAAGCGTTGCTGTTGTTGTTGTTGCTGCTGCTGCTGCTGGCGGCGCACACACACACACACACATACAGCACACATACACACACGCAACACGCCGCCAGCAAATTTAATTCGATTCGAGCTTAAATTGAATTGCTGCAATTACGCGCCAAATGAATGCGACCGGCGTTTGTCTCGTCCGTGGATATTCGTTGCTTGCTGAGGTCAACGGCAGCTCCTTCTTCTTCTTCTTGATTCTTTGCTCCTCGTCGTCGAAATCGTCGCCGTCGCCTTCGTTGTTGTCGCTGCTGCTCTTCGCCTCGTCGTTGTGGTCACTTCAGCTGCTGCTCCTTCTGCTGGCAGCTTCGTCGTCTGGGCCATTGGACACGGCCACGTGGCCAGAGCACAGTGGAGCACGTGACGTCTGGCCGTATACTTTTTGCACGCACTGTTTAATGATTACTTCACTAATTAACTGGCATTCGTATTACGTATAGAATAGACTTTTACTATGGATTTGCTTTTCTTTTTCTATATGATGTGAACAGAAATTTCATTTTTTATTAATTCACAATTTTACCATATTTTAAACTTTCGTAATTTTTGTAATATTATTTTTGAAACATTTTACACAAATTTTATTTTGTTTAATTTTTCTTTTCATTCTTTATAATTTGATATTATTCTTTATTATGATTATAATTTTTCATTATTTCTCATTAATTTTTATGTTATTATTATTATTAATATTATTTAATTTATTATTATGTTTGCCATTTTTTGTTAAAGCTTTGTTTGTTATCACTGTGCGTGCTGCCAACTTAGTTATTTTTGACGCCCCCCAAACAAAAATACTTCCAGCTTATCAATTTTGCTGGGCGACGACTTTTAACACACACTGTGTGCATAAAACCTGTGCTGAGCTCTTCCTCAGAGTCTCTCTTTCGCTGTCCAAGCTGCCAATCTCACTCACACACACACATAAGCTTACATACAAAGCTGTGTCCCTCTCTCTTCCACTGTTTCTTCTTCTTCTTCAATGCTGTAAAATGATCGCCTGGGCACGCAAAGCTTTCTGCTCGCTGCTCTTACTTCCTCCGCCCAGCGACACAGACCAAGCTCCAATGTACATATGTATGTACATATACATACGTTGTCAGTGTGTGCATTGCGACCACGACAAAACTTAATGGGTTAATGTACAGCATCAAGGTCGCGTGGCCAGCCAGGCACACACACACACACACACACACACACACACATACTTACACATACACGGATACACATGTGAGTGAGATAGCGAGTGTTGTTCAAGTAAAGTGGCGAATGTTTGTTGGAGCAACACACACAGCGTTCAACGAAATCGTCAAAATTCTTATTGAAATCAATTTAAGGCAGAAACAGAGCGAAACAGTAGAAAGAGGAAGGCAACGGCGCAAACATAACAAGTGCGAGATACACAGACACATACACTCACAGAAACATCACATCAATTCTAATGGCAATTGAAGCACGTAAAACGAAACTCGAGATCAAAAAGCAGCGCATAAAACACGCACAGCTTCCAAATGCCCTGCCTAAGTGATCGAAGGAAAGCTTAAAAGCTTCAATAAGGAAGCTGCGCAGCATCAACGTAAACGCAACAACAACAACAACTTCATTCTGTCTGCGATTGGTTGACAAAAGTGATGTTGGCCTGTTATACAGTCTGTTAAGTTAACATGCCCCATACTGCACTCATATTACAGGGTAGATCATACACACATACACACACTCACACAAATGTGACGTATAAATTGTAAACAATTTATCGGTGCGAAAAGAGCAACGGCAGCTGTGCTGTTCAACAATGCAAAAGCGATTTTTAAGTGGTTTTCTTCCTCTTCTTCTTCCATTTGATGTTCGTCTTTAATTTGCAAATTTTCACGTTTCATGAACATTTCACACAGCCAACAAAAAAGTAAACGAAAAACTAGCAAAAATAATAAATTTAATGAAATAGCAATTGAAAATTGCCTTTTTTTGTTGCTTTTGTTTATTTATTAAGCGAGCAAAAGACACAAAACAGTTGCAAGCGCCAACGCCAACAAAAGTAAGATAAGTGCGAGGGGGCGAAAAGAGAACGAGGGAATGAGCAAAAAGCAACAGACTGTGATAAATATCGAGTACGTTTTATGGTAGGGGCGACTAAAACGACGACGACCTGTATGGACTGGAAAAAAGACCGAATCAAAGCTGAATGAACTTCCAAAATGGAAGTAAATTTGAAGCTGGGCTGCTGCTGCTGCTGCTGCTCCGCTTTCCAACGCACGCACTAAGAGCAGCAATCAAGCTTTAAGTGAGAGTTTGTTCGTGCGTATGTGTGTAAAATGAGTGGGAGCAGCAGCGCTATAGTGTGAAAGCAAATGAAGCGAAAGAGAAGAAGCAGCAGCAGCAGCAGCTGTAAACACGTCATAAGGCGAACTTAGCGGCGAACGAAGGACGCAGAATCGTAACGAATTGTCCGTCTATGTATGTCATTCACAATTTGCAAGCAGGTGAGCAGGCTCGAATGGGGGTAGGGTGTGATTAATTTTACTTGTAAACGTTAGCATATGTATGTAAGGCAATTAGAGAAAGAAAGAAAGAGAGAGAGAGGCAAAGCAATTGGGATAGATCAGTAAAGCAGACAATTTAAAACAAAAATCTACAGCTATTGTAGTGCAAAGACTTTTAGCAGCCACTGTGTCACTACACAACACACAGATACATAAATAATGTACATATGTATGTACATAAATATGTATACGCTATATACCATATCTGTTGGGACTTGCTGATAACTAAAGGCGAATGCCGCAGTAGTTGTCGGTTTGTTATGTTCGCACTCGACGCGAGCCCTGTGTGGTTGTGGTTGTTATTGTTGTTGGCTGTTGGTTTTTGACTGCAAAATCAGTGAAGGCAACAACACGACGAACAACAAAAACGAAAAATCATTTAAAATGAAAAAGAATAAAGTAAAAGACAACAAGACAAGAAAAAAAATATAACAAAAGTCGCGCGCACACGAAAAATAAATAAGAAAAACAACATGGCAAGACAAAAAGTAAAATAAATGAGCCAACCAACAAATAAAAGAGCAGAAAAACAAAAGCTAGAGAACGGCGACTTCGACTTACACAGGCCCAAGCAAGCAGAGACAGACACAGACAGACAGACAGACAACTACAACAACAATAGTAACAGCAGCAGCAGCAGGCCCAGAAGCGCCAAGCGCCAACGCCAGCATGCTGCTCACACAGAGCGCAGACCAGAGCAGTGACAGAAGCAGAAGCAGAGGCAGAGCAAGAAGGCATACAAAACGAGAGGTCTCTCTCTCTTTTGCTTCTCTCACTCACTATACGTGTGTGTTTCTCTCGCTGCTCTGTGCTTGTGTATGAGTATCTTTAGTCGGCGGGGGCGCAGCAACAGTTACGGGGCAGACAGGTTACTGCATGCGTATGTATGTACAGACAAACATACATACATACGTACGTTCATACATGCATATACATAAATGAGAGCTGCTCGCTGTGTATGTTTTAAACATGTGGCTGTGTGCGTTGGTATTAGTGCGTTCGTTCGTTCGTTTGTTTGCGAGTATTGGAAAGGTTCAAGGAGTCAAGGAAATTCGCAAAACAACGGCAAAAATTACAATATGAAGCAGCATGATGACAATTACACACACACGAGCGGCAAGCCAACACACACACAAACACACACACTCATACTTAAACTGAACATGCTCAGTGTATAGGCGCGTCTGTGTCTGTGTGTGAGGGGCGAAAACGAAAACTTGTCGAGGTCGAGCAGACACACACACTTACAAACACCGCTACGTGCATATACGCAAACACTCGAATGAATATTATTTGTATGACGGGGGCCTTATACATACATACATATACATATGTACATATAAATATGTGTAGACAAGAAAGAGAAAGCACCAACAATTGATAACGGGGCGAATAATAAAGTCAAACGCAAGGTGTCCAATTAGACCACTCAACGGCAATTAGCTTTTTTTCTCTCTAGTTGCTGTTGTTGTTGTTTCTGCTCATTCTATCTTTCGTGCCGTTTTTTCTTATTTGCGTTTTACTGGAGTTGCTATGACGTTCGCAGTCAAACAAACACACACACATTCACACGCGCGCAGAGCAAAGCGCAAACTCTCACACACACACATACACATATAACGAGAAGCTCGCGCACGTACATGCATTACATATGTATGTACGAGTGTGTGTGTGTATAGCTATGCAATCGAAAAACGTCACGACTTCCAAGTGGAAAAGCGTACGTCGTTTTTGCCGTCGTCATTTTGGCTGCTGCTGGCTACAAAATATACAACAACAAAAAAAGTTGCCGCAACAACAACAGAGCAGCAGCAGCAGCAGCATAATTGCCATTCATGAATGTTTT
Source organism: Drosophila quadrilineata (assembly GCA_018150725.1). NCBI lineage: Eukaryota > Metazoa > Arthropoda > Insecta > Diptera > Drosophilidae > Drosophila > Drosophila quadrilineata. The sequence goes on from JAECWN010000407.1 coordinate 7,047,275, forward strand.
TGCTTCCGCATGTCACACACACACACACACACACTAGCGCATACATACATATGTATGTAATTACAAAAATCATGTGAGAAATTACAAATTCGCATGCATTAAGTAGCTCTCTCCGTAGGTGTGCATGCGTGTGTGTGTGTGTGTGTGTGTGTGTGTGGGCTGCTGTCAATGCAGCGCTGGCTTAAGGCTGCTATTGTTGTTGTTGCTGTTCTTCATTGAGTTTCCAGGCAGCAGCAGCAGCAGCAGCGCTGCAACAACAATAACAAACATTGCTCAAAATACACATTGTTTAATAATCTTTAGCTTTTTCACTGCTTACACTCACATTACGATTGCTTTCTATCTTTATTTTTTATATACATAAATACATACATACAATTATATTTATGTACAATATATTTCTTCACTTCACTTCATTTCAATTTCATTTCATTTTACGTTTTTTTTTTAGTCACATTTGCTATTCGACAGATTTCTTTTCACGTTAAATTTCGTATTACATATATAAATATGTATATATAGTACATACATATACATATAGTATAATAATTCACTTTCTTATCACTTATGCTTTGTGTTTGTTACTCCTCTTGTTGTTGTTGTTGCTTTCAATTTCTTTCTTATGTATTTTATTTAACACTTATTATATTTCATTCTTTTTGTGTGTGCTTGTCGCATGCATTGAACTTGAACGCGTGGGCGTAGCATGCGCCGCGATTTATATTATCAAGAAGTGCCTTTGCCTTTTGCTTTCGGCTATTGGAATTTTTTCATATTGTTTAAGAGTCGATTCTTATACGACGAATTTCACGCGATGCGCGGCCCAGCTGCTCACATAGCAAAAACTCGGCACCAACTGATTGGGATATCGCTCTCTCTCCAACCCACACACACACACACGCTGGCTTAAAGTTATCGCTCTCACCGCAACAGTCGTTTGCCTATCGATATTTACTGCACAGCGGCGGAGCACTACTGTTAAATACAACAGAGTGCTGTTAAGCGGTCATTTACAGCAAGTTGGCCGCTCTGTAAATCTGCAGCCCTGTTTTAAATTTTAAGCGCGCAAACGCTGATGAAATAATTATAAATTTTAGTTTTCAACGAACTTTACTGCTTAATAAATTTAAACATACTGATTCAATACAAAATACATTTTACGAACTTCTTAATCTTCTTCTTAACATAAAATTTGTATTTCTCCGCTTTTGCACTGTAGCTTTGTTCGAACGCTCAACAGTTTTCTGATTTAGTACAATCATTGGTACCTTCCGGACCTCAAACCAATTGGGATTCACTTTCTGTAGCCACTGGCTTTCAATTATCTGATATTGAGCCAGTAGTTTTGCAACACAACCCATGCTTGCCATATTTTTTGTTCGATACGGATAAATTTATTAAATAAGAAACATACGAAAAATGATACACTGATACAATTTAAACTGTTTACTTTTAAACATCTGTAACTGAACTGAAAAACAATTCAAAACGAACTTCAGTTTGAAACTTGCGCGCCAACTGTGTTAGAGCGAGATGACTATAGCGCTGTTAGTTTGAGTTTTTGTTTTTGGAAGCTGCGCTGGAAGCTGAAGCCGGGCAATGAATGAAATTATTTCCAATTGAAGCCGGCAATGCGTGGGAGTGAGAAATGAGCGCAAGGCGAATGAGAGTGGGGGTAGAAGTGGGTGAATGGGAGACTGAGAATGCGCGTGACGTCAGCAAAGCTCTGTTGTGTTCGTGTGCGTAATCTAACCTCACTTTTCTTTGCGTTGCCTGTCAGACTTTGCCCCCCTCACACCCCGTCTGACAGCATCAGATATTAAATTTTAAATGTTTGCAAATAAATTGAGGAAATTAAATCGAAATTTCGTTAAATTTAGAGCAGCAGCAGGAGATAATGGCGCGACGCAAGTCCATGATGGCACGTGCTCTGCCAATGGCCGCCAGTCTGATGACGTCAGCAGCCCAAGAGCAAAACAAATGGCCGCCCAATGGCAGCAACTGTACAACAAGATGGCGGGTTGCATGCCACGGCTGCCATTGCTGCCGCAGCCGGAACTAAGTGGTCGCAAGTTTAGCCGCTTGCGTCGCAGTCTCTTGAATCATCAATCGGAGGCACAGAAGTTGCCACAACAATGTGGCACCAACATGTTGCAAGCGATGCCACCTGTCATCTTGCCCCAATGGTATGGCGCCATTGCAGCGAAAGCGAAGCAGCGTGTGGCGACACCAGTGGCAAGTTCATCGGGGGACTTCTGTCAGCAGGCGAAGCAATTGAAGCTGCAGTTGCAGCAGCAGCAACAACTGTTGTTGCAACAGCAGCAGCGGCACTTGCAACAGCAGCAATTGCTGCGCTTGCAGCAAACTGTAGCAATTGCTAAGCCAACTGCTGTGGCAACAACACCAGTTCCTCCTCGACCTACCAAATTTGAGCCCTTTAATTTCGGACAGTTCGCGGAACGTTGCATCAACTTCAATGCCACAGAGTCATGCCCCAAGTTACTAGAGGAAAGCGATGAATTCGCCTATGTGAAGTTGGCCAAACGAATTATGGAGGCAACTCCAACTGTGGCTGCTGCAAGTGACAACGATGAGGACAATGCGAGCATCGCGACCCTGACAAATCACAAGGAAACCCAGACAATGGAGGAGTCCAGACCAAGTAACTACGAGAAGCTATTGAATCGCCTGGCCAAGGACATTAACACGAATCTGGTTGCCATTAAGCAAATTTTGGAGCTGCAATTGCAACAAAATGCGGCGCCGCTGCGTCAAGTTGCTGGCCAGACAGCGGGGGCTAATTCTACCGAGGTTCAACAACCCTATGGGATCTATATCCTTATGAATCCACCTGGCAGCAATACTCCAACAATTCCACCAACTGCCGGAGTCAAACAGAAACATACTGTGGTACAAGAGCACCGACAGCAAGTGTGCTCCAGAAGCTCCAGTAAGCGTAGGTCACATTTCCAGAAAGAGGTTAACCTCAATGCAGGTTCGCGGATTCCACTGCATTGGCCCAAAGTGGATTACTCCAAAATATCGCAGCGAAAGTCGAGGAAACTCTATGGGGAGTCCTCCAACCGAAACAATTGGTGGACCAAATCATCGTCGCAACTGTTGCGAAAGTTTCAATATTGTTGAGGTCCTCTACGGATTTTAAAATCGAGCTTAGGCTAGCTAAAGCTTTATCAAAAAGCTTTCTTAGCTATAAAAGCTCATTGATACAGCTTTAACTAGCTTAAGAACTTGTTATACGTATTTTTTGTAGAATATAAAATTGTAAATAGTACTGTTTTTTCGTTGAGGTCAATAAAAGCTGTTTAAGTCACGATCATTGAAGTTGAGCCTTTTATTAAAACAATAAAATTATGTTATTTCTACACAATCAATACTAGCGTTTTCAACCATGTCAAATATCTTCTAAAATTTCGAAACTCACCTAAACTTTTACTAGACACCCCATCTTTCCAGCTGCTACCAAATGAGAGAGAGGTCCTTACCGCGCAGGCAAAAGCCTAAGGTCCGGGTGAAGCCAGTGAAGGACTCCAAGCCGAACAACGTGGATTTCGTGCAGGAGTCCAGCAGTGGCATCACGCAAACGGAGCAGCTCTGCAAGCAGGAGTATCTGGATGTGCAGAGTTCGAGCTGCATTCAATGGCAGGACTGCTCCTCCTTGGCGGAAGATAACAGGTCGGAGGCGCGCAAGTCCCGCCGAGGTTTCTTTGAATTCTTCAGCTTTCTGCGTGGCAAGAACAAATATATGAAGGGCACTGTGGGGCAGTTCAGCAGCACCAGAGCGGGCAGGACCTCTGACTATATCGAGGATCATAGGACATCGAACAGGAGAGAAAGTTATGCGAGAGCAAATGAGCTTCGCAGTACATCATGCGAGTCCTTCCGTAGACCCAAGTCTGCACGTAGAGCTCCGCGATCTGCGGTGTCCTACGAGTCTAGCCGCGAACCTTCGCCTCAGGCAAGTGTCGGGAATTGTCCACATAGAGTCAACTGTGAGCCATGCCAGCTTGCGCCGGGACGACCTCAAAAGACGCCAAGTAAACCGGTAGCTCGACGGGAAGTTAACAACAATCGGCAGCAGGCCACGCCCCCGCCACAGCGACCTCCGCCAGTGCAATCCTGCTCAAGGACCTGCCTGCAAACTGGTTACAATGGTCCTGCCCCAACTCATCCCAGTCGTAGTCCATCAGTGGCCACCTGTCAACATCGCAGCCATCATTCGGGGCTGGCTGTGCGACCCTCGGATTACACAGAGTACCGCCAGCATATGGTCATGACCTGCCGCAATCCCCTGGTGGTGCGTAACAATGTGAAGATCCCACCAAAGCCAAAAAAGCCACCCAAGTCACCGAAGGTCAAGAAGAACAAGCAGAAGAAATGCTCTCCTCATCCAAGAGTGCAATGCGAGTATCCCCCGCAATGCTGCCAACCCTTAAACAGAACAACCTCCTGTCAGTCCTGTGGTAAGCAAAAGCAGCAGACCTGTGTCCAGCCACCACCGAAAAAGGAATGTCATGCACCCTGCCAACAGCCGGCGACAAGTTCCAATGTCAGAACTTGTCACTATTCGGGCAAGGAACAGAAATCTCAAGGTCAAGCTCAACCCCGGGCTTCCTGCTCCAATAGAAAACCAGCAACAAGTGGAGGTCACGTCCAGAAAAGATGCAGAAGTCTGAACTACGGCATGCCACAAATTGTGCCCACACAGAACTCCGTCCAGAGTTCGGTATATGTGCCACCCGAAAACTTTGCTTCCACATCCTCCGCTGTGAGAAAGAAAAAACCTCCGGAGACGAAAGGAGGTCGTGCCTGTTCTGGCGTAAGTTCAAAGCGTAATTTTTAATACAGTTTTTAAAACCCCCCTCGTTAGTTTTCCGTGCAACCCGCTAACTCTTTGGTCAAGACACGGAAAAAGCTGAAGAATAATTTGAGAAGTAAAGTACTTGCCAATAACATGGTATGATCTGTAAAATTTGTATTATTAACCAAGTATATTGGGAAATATGTTGATTTTTTCAGTTACAAGGATCATTGCAAGTGACCGCAGTGGGAAAATTAAATAAATCTTTATTGAACAATGGGGTAAGCTCAGTTAATGGTCTCTACAAAGATTTATACTACTAAATTGGATACCTTTAGATGGGAAATCGGGCTAGCTGCGGTCTGGCACCTCGTCTTCAGACTCATCATCCCTCATTAATCAAACTTCACTCGGAATCGGGCTATAGCGTAGGTATCCCGCTGCAAACCGCGCTCTAGAACCTTATCATACAGCAATCTCGTTCTCCTCACATTCCCTTTTAGATGATACCTATTTCAACTCTAAATAAGTTAAGGGTTGCTCATCGTGTACCTAGGCTTAATCCCAATTCACAACCTCAGCGAAAACGTTGCAAAGGCGGCAAGGTTAACCCCACTACTCTGGGGAATATGCCACACAAGCAGCAGTACCCCACCAGTTCAAAAACCCAACAGGAAGTTCAAAGGTCTTCGATTAAAAAATCCCCAAAAACTGAAACGAACCGTAACGAAGGTCATTCTAGACAAGGAAGCAAGAGTTCCCCCAAATCAGCTAACGAACCTTCGTCTAGTAGACGCAAATCATCGAAGGACGTTGATGTAGTTAAAAAATTTCTTGGGCGTCCTCCCTTTGCGATGGACATCCAAAGATGTAGTAAAGTAAAGGTAAAAGTGCCACCCACAACTCCCCAAGGTAACCCACCCAAGGTGCCCCTGAGCCATGTAACTACTAAGAAGAGGTCCAAGGCAGGCTCAAGTCGTAAGATAGGCTCTCTACTCAGTATTTCTGAGCAGCATGTGGATTTCGAATCCACCCAAGAGTATTCATCGCGACGTGTGCCCAACAAATCGAAGTTTTCTGGCTTTCTGCAGACCTCGCCCATGATGGAGTTCATCAATGGTGGGCATCGTGAGGATGCTTGGCATTGGCGAAAGCTGTTTCCCAATTGGATGTTCAGAAAACACAACCGTTGCTAAACTGTCACTTAACAAGTTAAGGAACATTTGGAAAATTTGGGAAAATCAAATCAAATTTTTTTGGAGAAATAATGATACCTTTCGAAAATGGAAAACTTTTAAGTCACTTTGAGGACTTCAATAGATTTAACAATAATGCTGAAAGTAGGGCCCATTTAAGCCAAGATGATAGCATGGAAGAAGTGGACCTGGAGAAGTTGTTCCGTAATGATGCCTTCACTTATGGGTTTCTCAGGTACCTGGAAGACTTGAAACCTCACAAAGAGACGCGAAGTATACGTAACTCCAGGGATGGAAACCACGTCCATGGTATGCACCCCTCGATGCTAGAAAATTGTCACCTCTGTGCCGGACATAACAAACCGGAGAGCGCATCCTCCAGTATCTGCGCCGCCTGCAGCCAAAGAATAGAGCAAGCTCTTCAGAATTTTCTTGTGCCGCGCCAGAAATCGGGTTGCCTGCGTCGCCACAACAATTGCTGTAGGTCATCAATGAACTATTCCAGCTGCGGTATCACGCTGAAACCCCAAGGTTGCTCTGAGGAGCAGCAGACAGAGCACATACCACAAAAAGATGTGCGGTCAACTAAAGGTTGCAAGTGTCATGGTCAAGTTCCAACTAAGCCCGTGGAGCAGCCTTCTTTTAAGATCATTGTGCTCCAGGATTGTGATAATAATCCTTTGATAGATCAACTGACGATGGCGCTGAGCATGAACACTTGCAAGCGAAAGCCTAAGGCACAAAGAAATCCTTGCCTGGATACATGTGATCAGCAAACTGATCAAGTTACGCATTCGGAATGTGGGGTGTCTTCCCAAGAACAGCATTTAAAGAGTAGGTTGATGTTTATAGATCACGATGATTTGTAAATCTGTGCTTTTTTGCAGCCAACTGTAATTGCGATGAGTCCCAAGGACCTTTTGCTACCAGGCAGCAACTGGCGCAGCTCATAGCTGAGACTCTTGAAATATTCATAATGCGAAATAAAGTTAAAGGTAATTCAAACTCGGAAGAAGACGGAGGAAAGTCATCCAAGTCAAAAAGGAAGCGCAGACGTAGGGGAAAAGCTGCCAAGGAGAACTCTGGGAAGGAACCGAAGCCTAGCGCAGTACAAGCGAAGATCAAGTTCAATCCCAGAGTTATCCAGCAGAACATCAAGTCCAAGCGGAGGACTCAGCTAAAGGGTGGCCAGGAGTCAATGGGGTTAACCGATTATTATCCCAACTCAGCCAGATATGGCGGATCCGGCGACCATCGACAGCTCCGATATAGTCGTCCATCCAAGGATAGTCTCCCAAGTCTATCCAACCTTAGAATTCCAGGTCTGACAAGAACAGCAGCAGGGATCAGTTGGCAGCCACAGTCCCAAAGGGTTCAGATTCACAAGACAACGAGGTTCTAGCTGGGGTTAATCTAAATCAAAATTTGAGGTAGGTCTTATATGTGAAATGCAAAGATATAGTATTAATTTGAGCTATAGAAACTGCATATCTGCATATAAGGACTATTTCTGAAGAGAAAAACTGTATAGATCCTGAAAGTGGCTTAAAGGATTTTGTAAAAGAAATTCTAGTAACAATTGAAATAAAAACTGATAAATCTCAATTTAGTCGTAAATTTATTTCCATTTTTAATATAATCATCAATAATAATCATACAAAAATAAAGGTAATAATAAAAAGTCTTTTTAAAAAGATTTTTTAAATTATATTCGGTTTTAGGTACATGAATTGAAAACAAAAAAAATTATAGAATTTTTTCGAAAATATATTTCCATTTTAAGTATATAGATAATTGAAAAAGAATAACCATAGTAATAAAATACTAAAATATCCCAAATATACACATACATATATAAATAAGGATTACTACTTTTTTTTTGTAATTTTGCATTTGGCAGTAACTTCCGCTTCCGTTTTTTGCCGCATCCGTTTTGGCCCAGATTAACTGCTGAGCGCGGCGCAAATCAAAAGGCTCAAAGGGAAAAACAATTAACGTAGGAGCGGACAGAGGCGCAAAGTCACTAATCAGCACCGAGCGAGAGACAGTGACAGATAGATTGTAAGAGAAAGAGAGAGAGAGAGATGTAGTTAGTTGCCTTCTCTGTCTACCTGTTGTTGGACGTGCACAGAGAATGGAGGCGCGACACGGCGGCTTCCTGCGCCGCATTTCACACTGGGAAATGAGCCTCTAATTGCCAACTTGCCACATGTCCTCCCGCTGCGTTGCAACAACAACAACAACAACAACAACAACAACAATAACAGCAGCAGCAGCAGCAGAGGCAACATCGGAGTAGGGAAAATGTTAATTGCAAACGCACCAAGCACATCCTTTTTCCTCTCTATTGTTGTTTGCCAACAACATCTTTCCTTATTACAAACAAATCTACTGTGGGTATTCCCCTCTCTCTCTCTCTCTCTCTGTCTGTCTTTGTCTTTGTCTATGCTTCTGTCTCACATCCGCTGCAGCAACAGTTGAGCTCGAGCCTTTCCTCATCCCTCGCCCGAACACGTCCCTATCCTTCCAGCTGTCCCGGCTTAAGCCCATGTGCTGTAAGCAATACAGGATATGCATTTATAGCTGATGTCCTGTTTGTGCAGGATGTGCAATTGTTCAACTTTTCGAATTTCCAATTTCGTATTCTATTTATTTTTTCTGTTTTAAAATTTTCAAAATGTTGGCAAAATGCTGCGAGATCAAAGATTTGCTTTGTGGGTTTTGCAAAAGGAAAAAGGGGGGAGGGAAGATTGTAGGGGAAGGAAAGATAATGCCAATTTTTTTTATGAATTTCTTTTGAATATTTTAAAAATATTTTTTTTTTATAATATTAAGTATACTTTTATTATTTTTCTAAAAAAATTAGTAATAATTAAAAAAAAATTAACAAATCCCAATTCAATTCAAAAATGTTTAAAAAATTTACTAAAAATATATGATAATTTCTAAAATAAAATATTTTAGTACAGATAAGAAAAAATAAAATAATAAAAATAATAATTTGTAAGAAAAGTGTTAAAAATATTTAAGATAAAAAGTCTTACAAATTTGAAAACCTAAATATTAACAAATATTGCTTAATAAATAATTTACATACTTCCAAAATATTGATTAACATAACTTAAAAGAACTAGCTCTAAAAGAGGAAATCTGCTTAACACCTGCTATCTTTGTTAATACTTCCCGTACTCCCACTTCAATCCCAATCTTTTGACAGACGTTTCCTTCCTTCAAGTTCCATTCCAAAATCGTAACTCTCTAAGCTCTACGCAGATTATGGATATTTACATTTTGTTATACCTTCAGATTACCTTAAAGACCTTCAGCATCAATTGGTAGGCAGTTCTCTCTCTCTATCTCTCTCTGTCTCTCCCTCTAGCTGTCTTTTGTATTTACAGTAATTTGTGAGCTTTACAGCAGCTCTTCCTCTTGCTTCTTATTGTTGATTGTTCTTTGGGGCATGTTGTGGGTTTTACTTGAGGTAACAAACCATTTACGTGACACATTTCCGACTTGTTGTCATCTTTATTGTTCAGCTTGATCTTCTTCTGCTTCTTGTTCTTCTTGTGCGTAGTTATGCCGTTAATCAGATTCACGGCGCATTTCCACACACAATGTTCTCAATCTCTCCATCTCCCTCTTGCCCTTTCTCATTCTTTCATTCTCTTCATTGTTATCATTTGAAAATGCCTTAATCCGAATTTATGAAATGAAAGCGGAAGTCTCTGCGGCTTCTTTCCCATTGTACATATACCCCTCTCTCTCTCTCTCTCTTTCACTCTCTCTCTCTCTATTTTTAATCTCTTGCCATCTCGTTCTAGTTCATTATGGTTTTCGGTTTCGGTTTGTGTGGCATTTGAATGTCGTTTCTTTCTTGGGGTTTTACGAGCGCGTTTTTCCAGCTTTTTGATTTAAACATTTTCATTCAGCAGGAAAATGTGTGGGAAGGGGAGGGGTGGGGAGGGGGGAATGTTGAGGAGGTTGAGGCAGTTAACTATACCCCAACATTGGTGTTAATGATCATTTTAACGAGACTTCGACTTCGACTTCAGCTGTGTGGCGCTTTATGAGCCTCTGGAACTCTACAAACCTCCCTCTCTACTCAATTCGGGGGAAGAAAATTGTTGTCAGAAAATGCTGAAAACTTTATGACACATCTGTGTTTATTGATTTATAGTTTTCGAAAAAGTGTCAATAAAAACTTAGACCAGACTCCGACTAGGATTATAGTACTACTGTATGGATCTGCCCGCGTACGGCACCCTCCGCCAAACAGACATAAAACACACTTTTCTGTATATTTTCGTAAAGTTTTTAATGACTGTCTGACGACTCCAAATGCAGGAGGGTGGATGCTGTGGTAACATATTTCCAGTACATTCCCTTAGCCATAAATCGTTTAGTCTGACTCTATATAAATATGTCCACAGCTATATATAGTCCGGGTCGGCATCGCCGGGTACTTATGATAACATTCGATTGGGTTTCCCGGCCATCAAACCAATTTTCTAATGCCTTGCGCTATATTTGGAACTTGATATATTTGCAGCACACTCCCCAGCTGCCACAAATCTCCCCTCTATCACTCTCTCGTTGTCTCCACAAATTGATATTGCATGACTCGGCTTTATTGATTGCCTGAGGATCGTGTCAAGCGTTCATTTCCTTTAAGAATTATGCCCGATCACAGTTACCTGGACAGTTCCTGACACTTGGTACTTGAAAGTAAACACTCTAAATAAATATGAAGCCAACAAGATGAGGCATAACACAAGCAAATATCGCAGTAACGACGACCAGGTGATACTCTGCAATCTTACCTAACTTTCAAAAACTACTTGAAAAGGCCATAACTATGCTACAAATCAACCGATTTTCAAAATTTTTGCATTTCTGGCAATGCTTTGGATACTATTTTAAATCTGCATCAAAATTTGTCCGAATGATCCATTTTCAATTTTAAAGTATTTTTGATCCATTTTGCATACTAACCCCTTGATAAAAAGTCAAAAAATTTGAAAGTTTTGAAATCGGAATTTTTTGTGCCTAATCGATTTCTGACATCAAAATTGGTATAAAAAACTTTACCGAAGTGGATTTGGACCATTATTTTAGAAAATATGACCAAAAATGTGCAAAAATGGGCTAAAAATCGGGTTTTGTCTATAGGACGGTTACTATCCAAACTTCGAGCAGCCTTAACTTTTCAAATATCAACCGATTTTCATGAATTTTTCACAACATATTTTAATAACCCCAAAATTTATAAATAACTTTACCGAAGTTAATTTGAAGAATTTTTTCAGAAATTATGCCAACACGAATGAAAAAACTAGTGAAAACATTGGAAAATTAGTCTTTCTAAACTTTGAGATGGCATAAAATTGCTAAAAATCAATGATTTGGATACAATTTTAAATCTGCATCAAAATTTTGTCCTAATGCTCAATTTTTCAATGGTAGAATCAGTTTCCAAAATGCATCAAAAGTTTATTAATTTTGTCATTTTAAATTTTTGGACTTTCTGTGGCCATTTTTACATATTTCTGAAAACTCTCTCAACTTTGAAAAGTCATAACTTTGTCAAATATCAACCGATTTTAAAAAATGTTGCATTTCTGTGAATGACTTAAATCCTATTTTGCATCCATATCTAACATAATTGGCTTTAATCAGAAAATATGGACCAGGAAAAACAAATAGTAAAGATATAGATTTTAGTACAAAAATGAAAATCTTCTTAACTTTAGAACGGCACAACTTTTCGAAAAATCAACAGATTTTTTAAATTTATGCATATTTGTCAATGGAATAGAATCAGTTTACAAAATGCATCAAAAGTTTATTAATTTTGTCATTTTAAATTTTTGGACTTTCTGTGGCCATTTTTACATATTTCTGAAAACTCTCTCAACTTTGAAATGCCATAACTTTGTCAAATATCAACCGATTTTAAAAAATGTTGCATTTCTGTGAATGACTTAAATCCTATTTTGCATCGATATCTAACATAATTGGCTTTAATCAGAAAATATGGACCAGGAAAAACAAATAGTAAAGATATAGATTTTAGTACAAAAATGAAAATCTTCTTAACTTTAAAAACGCACAACTTTTCGAAATATCAACAGATTTTTTAAATTTATGCATATTTGTCAATGGTATAGAATCAATTTCCAAAATGCATCAAAAGTTTTTTAATTTTGTCGTATTTAATTTTTGGACTTCTGTGGCCATTTTTGCATATTTCTGAAAACTCTCTCAACTTTGAAATGCCATAACTTTGTCAAATATAAACCGATTTTAAAAAATGTTGCATTTCTGTGAGTGACTTAAATCCTATTTTGCATCGATATCTAACATAATTGGCTTTAATCAGAAAATATGGACCAGGAAAAACAAATAGTAAAGATATAGATTTTAGTACAAAAATGAAAATCTTCTTAACTTTAAAAACGCACAACTTTTTGAAAAATCAACCGAATTTTTAAATTAATGCATTTTTGTTAATGGTATAGAATCGACTTTCAAAATGCATAAAAAGTTTAATGATTTTGTCGTATTTAATTTTTGGACTTTCTGTGGCCATTTTTGCATATTTCTGAAAACTCTCTCAACTTTGAAATGCCATAACTTTGTCAAATATAAACCGATTTTAAAAAATGTTGCATTTCTGTGAATGACTTAAATCCTATTTTGCATCGATATCTAACATAATTGGCTTTAATCAGAAAATATGGACCAGGAAAAACAAATATTAAAGATATAGATTTTAGTACAAAAATGAAAATCTTCTTAACTTTAAAAACGCACAACTTTTCGAAAAATCAACCGAATTTTTAAATTTATGCATTTTTGTTAACGGTATAGAATCAATTTCCAAAATGCATCAAAAGTTTTTTAATTTTGTCGTATTTAATTTTTGGACTTCTGTGGCCATTTTTGCATATTTCTGAAAACTCTCTCAACTTTGAAATGCCATAACTTTGTCAAATATAAACCGATTTTAAAAAATGTTGCATTTCTGTGAGTGACTTAAATCCTATTTTGCATCGATATCTAACATAATTGGCTTTAATCAGAAAATATGGACCAGGAAAAACAAATATTAAAGATATAGATTTTAGTACAAAAATGAAAATCTTCTTAACTTTAAAAACGCACAACTTTTCGAAAAATCAACCGAATTTTTAAATTTATGCATTTTTGTTAACGGTATAGAATCAATTTCCAAAATGCATCAAAAGTTTTTTAATTTTGTCGTATTTAATTTTTGGACTTCTGTGGCCATTTTTGCATATTTCTGAAAACTCTCTCAACTTTGAAATGACATAACTTTGTCAAATATAAACCGATTTTAAAAAATGTTGCATTTCTGTGAATGACTTTTATCCTATTTTGCATCGATATCTAACATCATTTGCTTTAACCAGGAAATATGGACCAGGAAAAACAAATAGTGAAGATATAGATTTTAGTACAAAAATGAAAATCTTCTTAACTTTAAAAACGCACAACTCTTCGAAAAATCAACCGAATTTTTAAATTTATGCATTTTTGTTAACGGTATAGAATCAATTTCAAAATGCATCAAAAGTTTAATGATTTTGTCGTATTTAATTTTTGGACTTCTGTGGCCATTTTTGCATATTTCTGAAAACTCTCTCAACTTTGAAATGCCATAACTTTGTCAAATATCAACCGATTTTAAAAAATGTTGCATTTCTGTGAATGACTTTGATCCTATTTTGCATCGATATCTAACATAATTGGCTTTAATCAGTAAATATGGACCAGGAAAAACAAATAGTAAAGATATAGATGTTAGTACAAAAATGAAAATCTTCATAACTTTAAAAACGCACAACTTTTCGAAAAATCAACCGATTTTTTTAAATTTATGCATTTTTGTTAACGGTATAGAATCAATTTCCAAAATGCATCAAAAGTTTTTTAATTTTGTCATATTTAATTTTTGGACTTCTGTGGCCATTTTTACATATTTCTGAAAACACTCTCAACTTTGAAAAGCCATAACTTTGTCAAATATAAACCGATTTTAAAAAATGTTGCATTTCTGTGAATGACTTTGATCCTATTTTGCATCGATATCTAACATCATTGGCTTTAATCAGAAAATATGGACCAGGAAAAACAAATAGTAAAGATATATATTTTAGTACAAAAATGAAAATCTTCTTAACTTTAAAAACGCACAACTTTTCGAAAAATCAACCAAATTTTTAAATTAATGCATTTTTGTTAATGGAATAGAATCGACTTTCAAAATGCATCAAAAGTTTAATGATTTTGTCGTATTTAATTTTTGGACTTTCTGTGGCCATTTTTACATATTTCTGAAAACTCTCTCAACTTTGAAATGCCATAACTTTGTCAAATATAAACCTATTTTAAAAAATGTTGCATTTCTGTGAATGACTTTGATCCTATTTTGCATCGATATCTAACATCATTGGCTTTAATCAGAAAATATGGACCAGGAAAAACAAATAGTAAAGATATAGATTTTAGTACAAAAATGAAAATATTCTTAACTTTAAAAACGCACAACTTTTCGAAAAATCAACCGAATTTTTAAATTTATGCATTTTTGTTAACGGTATAGAATCAATTTCCAAAATGCATCAAAAGTTTTTTAATTTTGTCATATTTAATTTTTGGACTTCTGTGGCCATTTTTGCATATTTCTGAAAACTCTCTCAACTTTGAAATGCCATAACATTGTCAAATATCAACCGATTTTAAAAAATGTTGCATTTCTGTGAATGACTTTGATCCTATTTTGCATCGATATCTAACATCATTGGCTTTAATCAGATAATATGGACCAGGAAAAACAAATAGTAAAGATATAGATTTTAGTACAAAAATGAAAATCTTCTTAACTTTAAAAACGCACAACTCTTCGAAAAATCAACCGAATTTTTAAATTTATGCATTTTTGTTAACGGTATAGAATCAATTTCAAAATGCATCAAAAGTTTAATGATTTTGTCGTATTTAATTTTTGGACTTCTGTGGCCATTTTTGCATATTTCTGAAAACTCTCTCAACTTTGAAATGCCATAACTTTGTCAAATATCAACCGATTTTAAAAAATGTTGCATTTCTGTGAATGACTTTGATCCTATTTTGCATCGATATCTAACATCATTGGCTTTAATCAGAAAATATGGACCAGGAAAAACAAATAGTAAAGATATAGATTTTAGTACAAAAATGAAAATCTTCTTAACTTTAAAAACGCACAACTTTTCGAAAAATCAACCGAATTTTTAAATTTATGCATTTTTGTTAACGGTATAGAATCAATTTCCAAAATGCATCAAAAGTTTTTTAATTTTGTCAAATTTAATTTTTGGACTTCTGTGGCCATTTTTGCATATTTCTGAAAACTCTCTCAACTTTGAATTGCCATAATTTTGTCAAATATAAACCGATTTTAAAAAATGTTGTTAAAAACGCACAACTTTTCGAAAAATCAACCGAATTTTTAAATTTATGCATTTTTGTTAACGGTATAGAATCAATTTCCAAAATGCATCAAAAGTTTTTTAATTTTGTCAAATTTCATTTTTGGACTTCTGTGGCCATTTTTGCATATTTCTGAAAACTCTCTCAACTTTGAAATGCCATAATTTTGTCAAATATAAGCCGATTTTAAAAAATGTTGCATTTCTGTGAATGACTTTGATCCTATTTTGCATCGATATCTAACATCATTGGCTTTAATCAGAAAATATGGACCAGGAAAAACAAATAGTAAAGATATAGATTTTAGTACAAAAATGAAAATATTCTTAACTTTAAAAACGCACAACTTTTCGAAAAATCAACCGAATTTTTAAATTTATGCATTTTTGTTAACGGTATAGAATCAATTTCCAAAATGCATCAAAAGTTTTTTAATTTTGTCATATTTAATTTTTGGACTTCTGTGGCCATTTTTGCATATTTCTGAAAACTCTCTCAACTTTGAAATGCCATAACATTGTCAAATATCAACCGATTTTAAAAAATGTTGCATTTCTGTGAATGACTTTGATCCTATTTTGCATCGATATCTAACATCATTGGCTTTAATCAGATAATATGGACCAGGAAAAACAAATAGTAAAGATATAGATTTTAGTACAAAAATGAAAATCTTCTTAACTTTAAAAACGCACAACTTTTCGAAAAATCAACCAAATTTTTAAATTTATGCATTTTTGTTAACGGTATAGAATCAATTTCCAAAATGCATCAAAAGTTTTTTAATTTTGTCAAATTTAATTTTTGGACTTCTGTGGCCATTTTTGCATATTTCTGAAAACTCTCTCAACTTTGAAATGCCATAACTTTGTCAAATATCAACCGATTTTAAAAAATGTTGCATTTCTGTGAATGACTTTGATCCTATTTTGCATCGATATCTAACATCATTGGCTTTAATCAGAAAATATGGACCAGGAAAAACAAATAGTAAAGATATAGATTTTAGTACAAAAATGAAAATCTTCTTAACTTTAAAAACGCACAACTTTTCGAAAAATCAACCGAATTTTTAAATTTATGCATTTTTGTTAACGGTATAGAATCAATTTCCAAAATGCATCAAAAGTTTTTTAATTTTGTCAAATTTAATTTTTGGACTTCTGTGGCCATTTTTGCATATTTCTGAAAACTCTCTCAACTTTGAATTGCCATAATTTTGTCAAATATAAACCGATTTTAAAAAATGTTGTTAAAAACGCACAACTTTTCGAAAAATCAACCGAATTTTTAAATTTATGCATTTTTGTTAACGGTATAGAATCAATTTCCAAAATGCATCAAAAGTTTTTTAATTTTGTCAAATTTCATTTTTGGACTTCTGTGGCCATTTTTGCATATTTCTGAAAACTCTCTCAACTTTGAAATGCCATAATTTTGTCAAATATAAGCCGATTTTAAAAAATGTTGCATTTCTGTGAATGACTTTGATCCTATTTTGCATCGATATCTAACATCATTGGCTTTAATCAGAAAATATGGACCAGGAAAAACAAATAGTAAAGATATAGATTTTAGTACAAAAATGAAAATCTTCTTAACTTTAAAAACGCACAACTTTTCGAAAAATCAACAGATTTTTTTAATTTATGCATTTTTGTCAATGGTATAGAATCAGTTTCCAAAATGCATCAAAATTTTATTAATTTTGTCATTTTAAATTTTTGGACTTTCTGTGGCCATTTTTACATATTTCTGAAAACTCTCTCAACTTTGAAATGCCATAACTTAGTCAAATATCAACCGATTTTAAAAAATGTTGCATTTCTGTGAATGACTTTGATCCTATTTTGCATCGATATCTAACATCATTGGCTTTAATCAGAAAATATGGACCAGGAAAAACAAATAGTAAAGATATAGATTTTAGTACAAAAATGAAAATCTTCTTAACTTTAAAAACGCACAACTTTTCGAAAAATCAACAGATTTTTTTAATTTATGCATTTTTGTCAATGGTATAGAATCAGTTTCCAAAATGCATCAAAATTTTATTAATTTTGTCATTTTAAATTTTTGGACTTTCTGTGGCCATTTTTACATATTTCTGAAAACTCTCTCAACTTTGAAATGCCATAACTTTGTCAAATATCAACCGATTTTAAAAAATGTTGCATTTCTGTGAATGACTTTGATCCTATTTTGCATCGATATCTAACATCATTGGCTTTAACCAGAAAATATAGACCAGGAAAAACAAATAGTGAAGTTATAGATTTTAGTACAAAAATGAAAATCTTCATAACTTTAAAAACGCACAACTTTTCGAAAAATCAACCAAATTTTTAAATTAATGCATTTTTGTTAATGGTATAGAATCGACTTTCAAAATGCATCAAAAGTTTAATGATTTTGTCGTATTTAATTTTTGGACTTCTGTGGCCATTTTTACATATTTCTGAAAACTATCTCAACTTTGAAATGCCATAACTTTGTCAAATATCAACCGATTTTAAAAAATGTTGCATATCTGTGAATGACTTTGATCCTATTTTGCATTGATATCTAACATCATTGGCTTTAATCAGAAAATATGGACCAGGAAAAACAAATAGTAAAGATATAGATTTTAGTACAAAAATGAAAATCTTCTTAACTTTAAAATCGCACAATTTTTCGAAAAATCAACCGAATTTTTAAATTTATGCATTTTTGTTAACGGTATAGAATCAATTTCAAAATGCATCAAAAGTTTAATGATTTTGTCGTATTTAATTTTTGGACTTCTGTGGCCATTTTTGCATATTTCTGAAAACTCTCTCAACTTTGAAATGCCATAACTTTGTCAAATATCAACCGATTTTAAAAAATGTTGCATATCTGTGAATGACTTTGATCCTATTTTGCATCGATATCTAACATAATTGGCTTTAATCAGAAAATATGGACCAGGAAAAAAAAATAGTAAAGATATAGATTTTAGTACAAAAATGAAAATCTTCTTAACTTTAAAAACGCACAACTTTTCGAAAAATCAACCGAATTTTTAAATTAATGCATTTTTGTTAATGGTATAGAATCGACTTTCAAAATGCATCAAAAGTTTAATGATTTTGTCGTATTTAATTTTTGGACTTCTGTGGCCATTTTTGCATATTTCTGAAAACTCTCTCAACTTTGAAATGCCATAACTTTGTCAAATATCAACCGATTTTAAAAAATGTTGCATATCTGTGAATGACTTTGATCCTATTTTGCATCGATATCTAACATAATTGGCTTTAATCAGAAAATATGGACCAGGAAAAACAAATAGTAAAGATATAGATTTTAGTACAAAAATGAAAATCTTCTTAACTTTAAAAACGCACAACTTTTCGAAAAATCAACAGATTTTTTGAATTTATGCATATTTGTCAATGGTATAGAATCAGTTTCCAAAATGCATCAAAATTTTATTAATTTTGTCATTTTAAATTTTTGGACTTTCTGTGGCCATTTTTACATATTTCTGAAAACTCTCTCAACTTTGAAATGCCATAACTTTGTCAAATATCAACCGATTTTAAAAAATGTTGCATTTCTGTGAATGACTTTGATCCTATTTTGCATCGATATCTAACATTATTGGCTTTAATCAGAAAATATGGACCAGGAAAAACAAATAGTAAAGATATAGATTTTTGTACAAAAATGAAAATCTTCTTAACTTTAAAAACGCACAACTTTTCGAAAAATCAACAGATTTTTTGAATTTATGCATTTTTGTCAATGGTATAGAATCAGTTTCCAAAATGCATCAAAAGTTTATTAATTTTGTCATTTTAAATTTTTGACTTTCTGTGGCCATTTTAACATATTTCTGAAAACTCTCTCAACTTTGAAATGCCATAACTTTGGCAAATATCAACCGATTTTAAAAAATGTTGCATATCTGTGAATGACTTTGATCCTATTTTGCGTCGATATCTAACATAATTGGCTTTAATCAGAAAATATGGACCAGGAAAAAAAAATAGTAAAGATATAGATTTTAGTACAAAAATGAAAATCTTCTTAACTTTAAAAACGCACAACTTTTCGAAAAATCAACCGAATTTTTAAATTTATGCATTTTTGTTAACGGTATAGAATCAATTTCCAAAATGCATCAAAAGTTTTTTAATTTTGTCAAATTTAATTTTTGGACTTTCTGTGGCCATTTTTGCATATTTCTGAAAACTCTCTCAACTTTGAAATGCCATAATTTTGTCAAATATAAGCCGATTTTAAAAAATGTTGCATTTCTGTGAATGACTTTGATCCTATTTTGCGTCGATATCTAACATAATTGGCTTTAATCAGAAAATATGGACCAGGAAAAAAAAATAGTAAAGATATAGATTTTAGTACAAAAATGAAAATCTTCTTAACTTTAAAAACGCACAACTTTTCGAAAAATCAACCGAATTTTTAAATTTATGCATTTTTGTTAACGGTATAGAATCGACTTTCAAAATGCATCAAAAGTTTAATGATTTTGTCGTATTTAAGTTTTGGACTTCTGTGGCCATTTTTACATATTTCTGAAAACTATCTCAACTTTGAAATGCCATAACTTTGGCAAATATCAACCGATTTTAAAAAATGTTGCATTTCTGTGAATGACTTAAATCCTATTTTGCATTGATATCTAACATCATTGGCTTTAATCAGAAAATATGGACCAGGAAAAACAAATAGTAAAGATATAGATTTTAGTACAAAAATGAAAATCTTCTTAACTTTAAAAACGCACAACTTTTCGAAAAATCAACAGATTTTTTAAATTTATGCATAATTGTCAATGGTATAGAATCAATTTCCAAAATGCATCAAAAGTTTATTAATTTTGTCATTTTAAATTTTTGGACTTTCTGTGGCCATTTTTACATATTTCTGAAAACTCTCTCAACTTTGAAAAGTCATAACTTTGTCAAAAATCAACCGATTTTAAAAAATGTTGCATTTCTGTGAATGACTTTGATCCTATTTTGCATCGATATCTAACATCATTGGCTTTAACCAGAAAATATAGACCAGGAAAAACAAATAGTGAAGTTATAGATTTTAGTACAAAAATGAAAATCTTCATAACTTTAAAAACGCACAACTTTTCGAAAAATCAACAGATTTTTTAAATTTATGCATATTTGTCAATGGTATAGAATCAGTTTCCAAAATGCATCAAAAGTTTATTAATTTTGTCATTTTAATTTTTTGGACTTTCTGTGGCCATTTTAACATATTTCTGAAAACTCTCTCAACTTTGAAATGCCATAACTTTGTCAAATATCAACCGATTTTAAAAAATGTTGCATTTCTGTGAATGACTTTGATCCTTTTTTGCATCGATATCTAACATCATTGGCTTTAATCAGATAATATGGACCAGGAAAAACAAATAGTAAAGATATAGATTTTAGTACAAAAATGAAAATATTCTTAACTTTAAAAACGCACAACTTTTCGAAAAATCAACCAAATTTTTAAATTAATGCATTTTTGTTAATGGAATAGAATCGACTTTCAAAATGCATAAAAAGTTTAATGATTTTGTCGTATTTAATTTTTGGACTTTCTGTGGCCATTTTTACATATTTCTGAAAACTCTCTCAAATTTGAAAAGCCATAACTTTGTCAAATATAAACCGATTTTAAAAAATGTTGCATTTCTGTGAATGACTTTGATCCTATTTTGCATCGATATCTAACATCATTGGCTTTAACCAGGAAATATGGACCAGGAAAAACAAATAGTGAAGTTATAGATTTTAGTACAAACATGAAAATCTTCTTAACTTTAAAAACGCACAACTTTTCGAAAAATCAACCAAATTTTTAAATTAATGCATTTTTGTTAATGGTATAGAATCGACTTTCAAAATGCATCAAAAGTTTAATGATTTTGTCGTATTTAATTTTTGGACTTTCTGTGGCCATTTTTACATATTTCTGAAAACTCTCTCAACTTTGAAAAGCCATAACTTTGTCAAATATCAACCGATTTTAAAAAATGTTGCATTTCTGTGAATGACTTTGATCCTATTTTGCATCGATATCTAACATCATTGGCTTTAATCAGAAAATATGGACCAGGAAAAACAAATAGTAAAGATATAGATTTTAGTACAAAAATGAAAATCTTCTTAACTTTAAAAACGCACAACTTTTCGAAAAATCAACAGATTTTTTAAATTTATGCATAATTGTCAATGGTATAGAATCAATTTCCAAAATGCATCAAAAGTTTATTAATTTTGTCATTTTACATTTTTGGACTTTCTGTGGCCATTTTTACATATTTCTGAAAACTCTCTCAACTTTGAAAAGTCATAACTTTGTCAAAAATCAACCGATTTTAAAAAATGTTGCATTTCTGTGAATGACTTAAATCCTCTTTTGCATCGATATCTAACATAATTGGCTTTAATCAGGAAATATGGACCAGGAATAACAAATAGTGAAGTTATAGATTTTAGTACAAAAATGAAAATATTCTTAACTTTAAAAACGCACAACTTTTCGAAAAATCAACCAAATTTTTAAATTAATGCATTTTTGTTAATGGAATAGAATCGACTTTCAAAATGCATCAAAAGTTTAATGATTTTGTCGTATTTAATTTTTGGACTTCTGTGGCCATTTTTACATATTTCTGAAAACTATCTCAACTTTGAAATGCCATAACTTTGTCAAATATAAACCGATTTTAAAAAATGTTGCATTTCTGTGAATGACTTTGATCCTATTTTGCATTGATATCTAACATCATTGGCTTTAACCAGGAAATATGGACCAGGAAAAACAAATAGTGAAGTTATAGATTTTAGTACAAAAATGAAAATCTTCTTAACTTTAAAAACGCACAACTTTTCGAAAAATCAACAGATTTTTTGAATTTATGCATTTTTGTCAATGGTATAGAATAAGTTTCCAAAATGCATCAAAAGTTTATTAATTTTGTCATTTTAAATTTTTGGACTTCTGTGGCCATTTTTACATATTTCTGAAAACTCTCTCAACTTTGAAATGCCATAACTTTGTCAAATATCAACCGATTTTAAAAAATGTTGCATTTCTGTGAATGACTTTGATCCTATTTTGCATCGATATCTAACATCATTGGCTTTAATCAGAAAATATGGACCAGGAAAAACAAATAGTAAAGATATAGATTTTAGTACAAAAATGAAAATCTTCTTAACTTTAAAAACGCACAACTTTTCGAAAAATCAACAGATTTTTTGAATTTATGCATTTTTGTCAATGGTATAGAATCAGTTTCCAAAATGCATCAAAAGTTTATTAATTTTGTCATTTTAAATTTTTGGACTTCTGTGGCCATTTTTACATATTTCTGAAAACTCTCTCAACTTTGAAATGCCATAACTTTATCAAATATCAACCGATTTTAAAAAATGTTGCATTTCTGTGAATGACTTTGATCCTATTTTGCATCGATATCTAACATTATTGGCTTTAATCAGAAAATATGGACCAGGAAAAACAAATAGTAAAGATATAGATTTTAGTACAAAAATGAAAATCTTCTTAACTTTAAAAACGCACAACTTTTCGAAAAATCAACAGATTTTTTAAATTTATGCATAATTGTCAATGGTATAGAATCAATTTCCAAAATGCATCAAAAGTTTATTAATTTTGTCATTTTAAATTTTTGGACTTTCTGTGGCCATTTTTACATATTTCTGAAAACTATCTCAACTTTGAAATGCCATAACTTTATCAAATATCAACCGATTTTAAAAAATGTTGCATTTCTGTGAATGACTTTGATCCTATTTTGCATCGATATCTAACATCATTGGCTTTAACCAGAAAATATAGACCAGGAAAAACAAATAGTGAAGTTATAGATTTTAGTACAAAAATGAAAATCTTCATAACTTTAAAAACGCACAACTTTTCGAAAAATCAACCAAATTTTTAAATTAATGCATTTTTGTTAATGGAATAGAATCGACTTTCAAAATGCATCAAAAGTTTAATGATTTTGTCGTATTTAATTTTTGGACTTCTGTGGCCATTTTTACATATTTCTGAAAACTATCTCAACTTTGAAATGCCATAACTTTGTCAAATATAAACCGATTTTAAAAAATGTTGCATTTCTGTGAATGACTTTGATCCTATTTTGCATCGATATCTAACATCATTGGCTTTAACCAGGAAATATGGACCAGGAAAAACAAATAGTGAAGTTATAGATTTTAGTACAAAAATGAAAATCTTCTTAACTTTAAAAACGCACAACTTTTCGATCCTTGATCTCCCTTTTCAAGGCAGCATGATCGTCGCTTCCTGTGTGAGCGCAGTTATGAGTCGAAACTGGAAATTGTTCTTCCTTTGCATTTTTGGCATAGTCATGCTGAGTCTTTTAATTAGTCAGGGTCTGTACATGTTTTTGATAATTACAGGGTATGTGACAGAGAAGCAATTGTTGTTGATTAGCGCACAAACCACACAAATGTCACGTACGCGGCAGAGAATCGAATGCCAATGCCAATTGAGGAACCTAAGCAAACATCCTTTTACTTTTTGGCCAATATGCGACGTCTCACTCACACACAGTAGTGCTGTCTCTTTCTAAGTGTATGTTGAGACGGCTTCCTGTTGATGCTTATCATGTGTGAGGAATTTACATTTATATTGTGCATTGTGCATTGAAGCAGGCAAACAATGGACATGGCAGCAGCTGCTGGACGGGCACAGGATGCCAAGGCGCAGGATTAACTGTAACTACAACTTGGACAGGAGGTATATATGATATGTGTGTGTGTATGTGTGTGTGAGTGAAGCATCTGAAGCATCAAACTGTCTATCGTTGGCATGATTAGACAAGGCCAGTACAATTAGGCGGCCAATTAAAGCACCTAATTTATTTGGCTAAGAGATCTCAAGCAATCGATAAGCAAGCCATTAGCTATTGCTATCTCCCTCGTCATGTCTATAGCCGTCTCGCTTGCACACTAATTGTAGCGCGTAATGCGAGCAGCCTTCAAAGACACAGACAGGCGACAGGACGAGCAAAGGACGGACGGGCAGACAGACATTAACAGACTTCAATCGACAGCTTGAGCAGCAGATACATTTACTGCAGATACAGATACTGCACTTCTCAGACACAAAAGGTGCAACGTTAAGTGAAAAACCAATAGCAATAATTGCGTGGTCTCGTATCCTTAGATAATAATTTCCATCGAAAATTTTCCAAGAAAAAAAAAAAAAAAATTAAAGAAACGAAATGAAACGCCCGACAGCTGCTGCAATTTGAACTGTGTGCCCTTGCAACACAGGACGCACGTCCTGCGGCTACGCATGCGCGTGCCCCTTAACTACGTGTGTGTGGGGGCAGGGGCGTGGCACATGGATTTTGAGGCAGGTCTTGGATTTCTAGCGAAAGGCTGCGTAACTCGAGTATCTACACTTCACGCTTGTCCATCAATTGCTGAAAGGATTCATAGCACTCAAATACACAACATATGCATGTCCTTGTGCATAGATATCCTCAGCATATGGCAACCAAGGTATCAGCGCCGACAGCTTGAAATCGTGGCAATATAAATGATCCTGCTGTCAGCTTCTGAAAAGGAAGTCGCCTCCAAGTATACAAAATTCAAAATTAATTTCAAATTTACAATTGAAAATTTTTTGAATATAAATAGAAACGGGCATTTTTTGTGGCTAGAAAGGAAAAAGGATTTCCTGTAATTAGTCAACAGCCATAGATAGAGAGCGAGACAGAGAGAAAGAGAGGAAGAGAGACTGGCACGTGACGCCCACTGCAATGTCCCTCGAAATGAATTCATTAATAATATCTCTCCAGCAAATGATATTTCAATTGAAAATGAACTACGCGTTGATTAATTGACGCCCTTGTGCGACAGAAGAGAGAGAGAGAAAGAGACAGACGAGAAATCCCCAACGAAGAATGTCTCTATGAATTGTTAATTATTGGTGTATGGGTGCATGGAGACCCCTATGATACTCTATACTATATGGGGACTTTTAACTACACTTTGCCGCTTGTGCAACACCAGCTTGTTAACTATTGACATTCCATAAACCTCTTTATGTCAAACTCACTGTCCTTAAAGAATACGATTTAGATATACTTTCTATATAGTGTATTTTACCAAATCTGCTTTAGTATTTAAACCCTTATTAACAATGCATAGCATTACGAGATTAATCTTTACTTCACTTGCTATACAGCTACCTTCGGTCGCCAAACGTCTTAAAATTTCTAGCAGCGCTGTCGGCAGAGCTGATCGGAGAGAGTAAAGCAGCGCTGCTCTCTACTGCAGCATACCGAAATGCGCTGAGGGAAGGTTGAACAGTGTTGTCAACCTACCTACCTAGCTGGAAAGGCCAAAAAAAGGCTAGCTTTGCAAGACCATCAAAACGGTTAAGGGTTGCGCTTTAATTTTGTTCCCGCTGAAACGCTACAGAACAGATAAATCTATCGAGAAAACAAACTAAATGGACATCACTGATGTGAGAGCGCGTCGCTTCGTTGCTGCAAAAAGTGAGAGAGACTCTCGGAGAGCGGCAGACAAAACGAGCGCTAGAGTTTGTTCGACTTCGGGTGCGCTGCTCTGCTGAGCTAACAAAACTCGATGCACGTCAACGATCGCAATCAGTTGAGAACGTGAACTGCGCGTGCACAGAGCTACGAGAGAGTCGTACGTGAAATACTCGCAAGCAAAGACACACACAGGCAGCTTAACTTAAACTGTATGTGATCGTACGCAACAACAAGAAGTAGCATAAATAACAAAGCGAATTGCAGCTGCAAACTGGAATTTAGTCAAGCAACAATTTGTGTGTTAAGTGAAAAACAACAACAATAAAAATATCAGAGAAAAAAAAAAACTTAACTAACAAAAACTCGAAGCTGCAACAATCTGATACAGCAACTAGGCACAAGAAGAAAAAAAAACTTTCGAAATCCGAAGCCGCAACATATTGAAAAGTAGTTCAACGGTTGTTGCAACTGTATTTTGCAAATGCAAAAACTGCGCACAGCAGCCACCCCCACTCCAAAGTGCAGTTAGTGTGAAAGAAAAGGGCGAAATTTACAGCAGCCAGTAGTCATACAGCGAGAGAGGATTATTTGTGATATATAGAGAGATTAAGTGAGAGCGGGCGCGAGTGTGAGAGTTTGTAGAAAAAGAAAATCGAGACTAAAGCGAAAGCGAAACGCGGCAAAATAAAAAGTGCAATTTCTAATCGACGCGATACGAAAAGAGAAAAGAAAAGAAAGCAACAGCTCAAAAAAAAGAAAAATACCTACATATATAAAATACGATTGAAATTGCAATTGGCAATACAATCCACAAACAAAACGCAAATCAACGAATTTCATAAACAACACGAGCTAAACGAATACAAATATACATACATATATACTTTATATACTATATACGCTGTGTATACATAGAGAAAGAGAGATAGCTAACAACGGATGTTGTCGCCGATTTGAGTAACAAGGAAAACAATCAACTGCAAGCAGACGCCGTTTGCTGAATTTCTCTTGGATTATATTAAGACAAGGTAAGTTAACGTATTTTTATAAAAGTTTAACATACATTTTAAGGGTGTATAATAGATTTTAAGTGCACTCAGTAGGGTTGATATCTCAGGGAATATTTTGATAACTCTGGAAAACTTGATTTTTTTGAAGATATTCGTCTCGTCTCTTAAGTATTTTAAAAAATATCTGCAATTTCTTTTCTAATAGAAATTCAGTATAAATTTTCTATTTTCCTTAAAGTTTCCATTCATAAGCAACTTAACTCCTCCCCTAACAGCTCTTTAAGCATCTCATTTCTCATAGTCCCAAAAAGAAACTCTCAATTAGAGCCCCAAAAATATATCAAGCTCATTAAGCGCCTTAAAAAGAAAAAAAAAAACTGTAGCGAAGGTTTCATTCACAACAACAATTTAGACAGTCAAAATTATTGTTAACTTTTGCTGTTATTGTTGTTGCTCTTTTGGTTTAACAAAAAAAATATAAAGATTGTTTAAACGTTGTTTGACATGTTGAAGAATGCGCTCAAATCGTTGATGATTATATTTTTGAGTTGTTTTTTACCTTGTACCGAGTTTCGTTTTTCTGCTGCTGCTTCTTCTTGTGGCTGTTGTTGTGTGACTTGTTAATTGACCTCTAAAAGGTGCTCCGTAATTTTATATACATACATATGTATACCTGTTATACATACGCATATATTGAAAGTCCATTGAAATTAACATAAACGTAGAAATCGTTGTAAAAATTGAAAGGTTGTTTAGAGTGAAGATGATATATGTATTATATGATATGGCAGTACTAGATGGTTATGCTTATAGACCTTGGTTTTAAGCTACAAAAGTTAAAAATAATAAAGCGTCACTCAAGGCCCTTGAGCAGATCTATCTCCAGTACAATCACTTTTGGACTTAATTAGATCTG
Organism: Drosophila quadrilineata; assembly: GCA_018150725.1. NCBI lineage: Eukaryota > Metazoa > Arthropoda > Insecta > Diptera > Drosophilidae > Drosophila > Drosophila quadrilineata. The sequence goes on from JAECWN010000407.1 coordinate 7,075,281, forward strand.
TCTAAAGTTAAGACTTGAAGACTTAAGCTGATTTCAGTTCAGTTTCAAAACTATTTATCAAAGTGTTGGTAGAAATATTCCCCCCATTTCATTTTTAGAGCACGACAGCAAATTTTTGTCTTTTAGACTTAATGTGCAGTCGCCATGACCGAGTTAAGAGGTTTTTTTTTGTCTTCTTGTGGAAAACCTAACAAAACTAACAACAGAATTGTCAAGAGAATTAAGACTGGCAACAGTTCAGACAAGAAACCACAAGAAACAAACGACAACTAAGCAGTGAGCGAGAGAAGAATGAAACAAAACAAAGCGACACTCGAAATGCCATGACGACAGCTGCAAAAAGCGGCAAAAAACTGAAACTGAAACAGAGACACAATTCTACAGTCACCTGCACAAAGAGCGAAAGAGACACCACTTACATTCTCGTAGAGGGGGACTGTGTGAGACAGAGAGAGGGAGGGAGAACTGCCTTTTGTTTGGGCGCATTTTTATGATTATTTGTTGGGCTGAATGCGCGCGCATGCGCAAAGGCTGCAAAGGATATACAATTCTCCACTCTCCATGACATGCGCTCTCCTCTCTCTCTCTCTCTCTCTCTTTCTCTCTCCACTTTCTACCATTGTTGGCCTTAGTCGCCGTTGCAGCTGTTGGAAACGCATAAGAAACACACCTGGCAGCAGCCCAACATGAAGAAATTCTTAATTGATTCTCTGCATCTGTCTGTCTCGCTCTCCACAAGGTCTGCTATCTCACACTGAGGTTATGAATCAGCCCTCATGCCAGTGACCCACTAAAGGAAATAGCTTGCCCCTGACGTATGACTAAAAAAAAGCTGTTAACTGCATTTGCCAGATAAAAGGTACCTCTGATAAGGGCGTTTTGTGGGACGCGGACAATGAAAGTCAAAAAAAAAAAAAAAAAATAAAGTTAAAGGTAGTTGGGTAAGTCAAGTTTGCGGCTAAGCGGAAGAGGCAGAGTGTTGATAAGGACTGGGTAGGTTAACCGTAGAGGGGTAGATAAAGTGGCCGGAAGACACGGGCAACAAATGAATATAGTTGCTCAATAGTTATACAAGTAGGTTTAAAGGTTTAAGAGCGGAAAAGGATAAGGGATAAGCGGAGGCAAGGGTTTCCGAATATAGATAAAGATAGATAGAAAGTAATGCTAGAAATAGAAATCCCCGTCTCTTAATATCTTTATTTATATGTATCTCTGCTAATAATAACTACGATCCGTTAACCACCCACTGGCAGACACTAAATTGGGCAAAAGCTTATCAAATTTGAGTGGGGAGAAAAGGGGAAACCGTCTGCTATTTGCCTAGACAATGATGTTGATAAGACAAGTGTCGTAGACACGTGACGTATCTTTTTGCACCTTTCAGTTCAACTTAAAGAATCAACACTGTAACTCGTTGCAAAAAGTATTCGAATTTGTGAAATATTTTTACAAGTTTTGATTTATGCGGAGAAGCGTAAAACACTGATTTATGCCATGGACACGCCCACATCGCTAGTCACAGTTCTATATAAAAAAAAAAACAAGTTAAGAGACGAAGTAGTCTCCCTAGATGGGGACTAAATCGAGAAGGAAGAGGAGAGGAGAGAGTTGTGTTGTGCTTAGTTGCGGCTCTGTGACGTTGCATGGCGCGTGTCGGAGACGCTGCGCCTCCTTGTCAGGCGGCATGCATCATTGCAGGCGACACGTGTGCGGCGTGAAAAAAAGCAAGGAAATATGTATGGATGGGGAACATGATGGTGCTGATGATAATGATGATCCTCATCAGCATCACACAACAACTTAAGTTGATCAAAGCCAACAACAACTGTTCAACAGTCTTTATTTAATTTCCAACTAAATATTTACAGCAACCCCAATGAACGGACAGTAAACGAGAAGGAGAGAGGATGGTGGAGGGGGCGACGTGCAGTGAAAATGCATTTGGCGCCATTTGTTTTATTTTTATAACGAGGAAAAGCCGTCGTCGTCGGTCGCCGGTCGTCGTCACACACATCCGTCCATCCATTGTTTGATGAATTGGGGGGCTTCACTATGCGCCAGGGGTGGAGACCGCTACCCTCCCCTACCCAGCGTATCTCTCATTCAGCTACCCTGCACTCCCCTGCCGTTTAGTGTTGTGCTTTTGCAGACGTCAAGCAGACGCTTGTTGCAAGTTGCCAGCGACAGCGACAACGTTACATGATTTGTAATATCAGCAAATATACAAACACACATGTGTGTGGGAATCCGGTTTCTGTAGTTGTTATTGTTGGCGTAAATAAAAAAAACATTGGTTTGTTTATTTTTAATCATTTTTCAGCCGATTATCATCTGTCGTCTGTCTGGCACTGCTTCTTCTTCTGCTTCTTGTTGCTATATGCACTTCACTGCCTTTTCTGCTTCTTATTCAACCTTTCCAGCCTCTTCTTCATTCTCTTGCTTGTTATTGCTGAATGAACATGGTTTATTTGCCTTGCCTTGAAATTTGCAGTCAACCAAAAAATCAAAACAAAATAAACTATTTTTATTTCACATTAAACACATTTCTTGACCAAAACTTTTCCGCATGGCTGCAAATACTAAATTTCCATAGAATTTTCCTCGTCGCTTTAAAAAAAAAAAACCCATCAGCTGGAAATCGCAGAAATGAGCGAAAAAAGAACAGAGACCGTAACTGAAACACACAAATTATTTAAGAGGAAGCGCATAATTTAGTTTTGGTTGCCCTCAGCACACAAGTGTAAGTATCTTTATATCTATGAGATACATTTTGTAGCTATGAGATACTTGAGCTTTGGCAGCGTTGCGTTTGAGACGCAAATTGTAATCAAATTAATGACAGCGAACCGAAATTTACATTTCGTTTCGGGGGTTTTCGTCAGATGCTGCGACTTTGTTTGTTGGTTATGAAATAACATTAAGCAGTTGAGAATTATAAGCTGAAGCTTGTTGGGTGAACTAAAAGTTACTCAGTTGTAATCGTGGTAATTGGAACAGCAGCGAAAAAGCGACGGAAACTATGATTAAGAGAAGTGACAGCCAAAAGTTGCTTAGACAAGGGTTTACCCTTTAATAAAATACCTAAATTACACAAAATGATGAAGAAAGTTTTGCTGTTTAGCTTATCCTTCAAATTCAACATATATTGTAGAGTTGTATGCACTAAAAGTTTCCCTGCAAATACTTACAAGCAAAAGTTAATTTACTGCTAAAAGTGATTTTTAAAATATTTAAATGCAGATAAACTAAATTTTTAATAAGTTGCTTAGTTCATAATAACCATAAGCTACGATTTACAGGGTATATTTTGAAGTTGCCAGCGGTTTTTGCAAAATTTCGCCTCTTTTTGCAAAAGAGATATTTGCGAAGTTCGCGTTAGCCTCCAAATTCTGTACAGAAAACGGAAGCGACCTGCAGATAAAGATGAAAATGGGAGGCGTCAACAGACAACTTAAGACTGTATGTATGAGAGAAAGAGAGAGAGAGTAAATATACGTGTGTGTGTGTGTGTGTTTGTGTGGGGAGCAAATTACGCACTTAAAGTGCTCGCCAAATGACAGGAAACGCGTCATTTTTACGAACTTCAAATTACGATTTTACGTTTCGCCTCTTTTAGTGTTGTTGTTGTTGTTGTTGCCGGTTGAGTGTATAAGTAGTAGAGGAAGAAGAAGAAGCAAAACAGCTGTGTTTGTGTGTGTATGTTTATATAGTAGCTGCCACTAAGTAGCAACAACAAGAGGAACAACAATAACAAAGACAGTGCAAAGTGCAGACGTCAACGTAATTAAAACTGGCCACATATACTAGCTATCTCACTCACAAACACACACACACGCCCTATCTCGCTCACACACAAGCGAGTGTATAGTTGTGTGTGTATATGTGTGTGAGTTTCCTTTTGTGCATCCTGTATGTGCGAGCGTAGGCGGATATGCGCACATTGCACAGACTTCCTGTGTCTCATTGACTCAACAGTCGACTGCAAATAGCATGCACATACAGTAGTAGAAGAAGTAGTATAAGAAAATGATAGCATGCATATAGTAGTAGTTGTAGTGGTGTAGGAAGTAGAAGAATCAATTCGTAACAGAAAGCCATTTACAGAGAGGCAGCATGGGAGAGAGCAGGAGTAGTGTAAGAAGAAGCAGTCAAGTGAGAGCCAGAATTTGTGAGAGAGTGAGTGTGTAAACGAGACAGCTGCCGACGCGTGCTACGAAACGAATGCCGAATGTCGCAGAGGTCGTCGTCGTAGTGACGGCGACTCCTTTAAGCAGCATGTTGACAAAATACCAGCACGTATCAATCAGGCAAAAGTCTCGATCTCTCGCTCTGCATACATGTGTGGGTTAATGATTTCAGCTGTTTTCTTTATTTTTTTGGTGAGGGAAGTGTTACCCTGTGTTTGTCACTCAGTTTGTTGTCGCTGTGTGGCACAGGCAGCGGAAGCACGACAGACCCATGCAACAGAACGATGGCACAGACGACTGACTGATTGACACGACTGTCTTTTATTTTTATCTGTTTTTTTTTTGTTTTGTTTTGGGGTAATTGATGTGGCGAACTTAACAAGGCAATTGACGTGTTGCGCCTTTGATGCTGCACTTAACCCTAAGGAAGCCCCAATTTGAGACAGCAAATTGAATGTCAGTTAAATGTAGTTTATTTCACACTTTTCGCTTAAGCGTGGGCGTGAGAAACTTTTGAAGAGAGAAGAAAGTATTGCTTGAACTTAGCAAAGCTTTTAGCTACCTGGTAACGACTTAGGCTTTTGACATAGTTATGTCAAGCTTTTAACATAGCTAAGCAGAGCTGTTGCTTGGCATTCTGCATGCTGCAACAGATTCTGCCGCTGTTAAGCCTTAAGAGAGTTATGCTGTTTAAGGTCTTTGGTCTCACTATCGTATATCGACTATCGATTTGTGATGCCACCCAGTGTGCGACTGCGCAGCATCTGTAAAAATATAAATTTACATATTATGTCCATCAGCATTTAAATTGAGTTTGATTTTTCTTTTTTTGGGCGCTAATGACATGACCATAGTATTAATCGTCCAATTTTGAAGTCGATTGACGAGAGTGGGGGGGAGGTGGAAATTATTTATTGCATCCGCTGCACTGACTCATCGCCAGATAAGTTTTATCGGGGCGTGTGGAAATACCTTTTTGACTGCATTTAGTTGAGCTGTTTCAAGTTTCATTCAACTTGTTCTACGCGCTGACCCATGTATACCCATGTATATGTATACATACATACATACATATGTATGTTAATTTGGAGACTGCTTTGTGGACAAGAATTTCTACAGACTCCCAACATAAATAAACAAACGGGGCATAGCAACAACAGCAAGTGGCACTTACAAACGTTCAGCATTGTGTGTGGCGATGGCGGCATCGGCAGACAACATACAAGTCCCAAGAAGAAAAAGTAGAGGAAGGAGCAGTAGGAGAAGTAGTGGAGTTATTCATACATTTCATATTTGTGTTGATTCATTTCATTTGTTTACGCCTGTCGAATTCGTGGGAAACTTTAGTCTCAACCATATAATTAAAAGTGCTGCTGCCACAGCGGAAAAATGAGCAAGAGAGAGAGAGAGAGCGAGGGAGAGGAGTAACAGTTTGCAATTCCTTGGGCAGCCTCTTCGTGGGGTTATAACCCAAAAGGTCTTACGCACTTCCTTTGACGGAAGCACTTGAAACGCGTTCCGGAAAACTATTAACAGCGTCGCTGGCAAATGGCAAATGACAAATGAGCTAAAAAAAAAACTACCTAAGGGTTCCAAGAGTCTGACTCTGCAGCGGCTTCCCCTACTTATATGGGGAACACACTCACACTCACACACACACACATACACGCACTCATAAAATCACAGTCGTCGTTATTGTTGTTGCTGCTGCTCCCGCGGCTTCCGTTCGCTTCACACCTTTTTGAGCTTCAGTTTTGAGTCGTTGCTTCTGCTTTGCTTGTTGGGCTGCCGGCGGATGCTTTGCTTGTCATTTCTTTTTCTTTCCTTTTTTTTTGCCATTTTCATTCGCTGCTGCCGCTTGCTCTTTTGCTCTTTTCGCGTTTTGTTTTGCTCGACGTATTCGCAGCGTTGCTCGCCTACAACTGTGAGCCGCTAACGCACTACCTGCTAATTGCTTCCGCTCTGAAGCGCTTCTGATTGTTATCGTAATCGATGCCATTCCGGTTTGGCGCTGGCCAAAAAAAAAAAATGATTGAATGAAAAAAAAGTGAACACAAAAACCAGGCAGACAAACCAAATCATCAAAAGCAAATAGAAACTATTGAAGCAGCCGCAGCACACCAAATGTGGGCCAATTATTCAAATTTTTGACCACGACTAAAGTATTCGATTGTTGTTGTTGTTTTTGCTGTTGATGTGTTGTTATCGATATGACAGCAGCGTAATGATTACTCAGCGCTTCCTTTCGCGTGCACGACCCCGCAGCACACACCTCCACGTCCGTCTCTTATAATGTGATGCCCCAGCAAGGTCAGATTTAATTTTGCGATACAAAAACAACACAACACAAAAACAAAAAGCACGAAGAATATAATTCAAAACAGCAGCAGCTTCAGCTACAGCGACGCTGTAATACTCTAACAGCGCTGTTAAGATGCTTAACAGTTGTTACCGATAACAGACTTGGCGCAATGTAAAAACGAACGTTACATTTGAACTTTAACATATGTATGTAATTGGCAATTGGAACGGGAATAGAATTGAGTCACCTTTGTAAATGGAGCAACAAACCGAGTGACAAAGTTATGCAGCTCCGAATGACAAAATCAAATTGCACGTATACGTAGTATTATTGTTATTATTATTATGACTGCCGTTTGTCGGCGCTGCTGTTGCCGCAGTCGTTGCCGTTGACGCGATTAAACAATTGTCCGGTTGTGAAAGCATTTCCGCCACTTGAGTTCTGCGCACATATACATACATATGTATGTACATATGTATATTTAAACAAACAAACATCTATACACATCCTCACACACACCACAAACAAACACACACACATCGTAGCTGTAGCCGATCAATCGCCTCTCTTTAAATGAGTCACTTCCATTAATCAGTCAACATTTCTATGGATTGCAGGCAATTTCATATTTCACTCTTGGACACGATGCAAGTGGAGGCCAGTTACCCGAAATACGCTGGACGTGTGCCACCGTTGGATCTATCGCAGGTCAATGCCGGACAGGAGCAGCAACTGCAACAGCTGTGGGCAAGCAGCAATGCTGCTGCCGCTGCCGTTGCCATGAAACGTCATCATCCTTACCAGATGCTGGAAAAGTGTCGCGGTGGCATGGCGGTCATTAGCGATGACATCAACAATAACAACAGCATCGCCAGCAATGGGAATACGAATCTGCATCTGCACGAACACATCGGTTCCGATGGCCTGCCCTTGGATCCGCGTGACTGGACACGTGCCGATGTCTGGAAATGGCTGATCAACATGGCCGTATCCGAGGGTCTGGAGGTGACACCCGAGCTGCCACAGAAGTTCCCCATGAACGGCAAAGCCCTCTGCCTGATGAGCCTCGACATGTATCTGTGCCGTGTCCCCGTCGGCGGCAAGATGCTCTATCGTGATTTCCGTGTTCGCCTGGCACGTGCCATGGCTCCGCTCTCCTAGTTCCCCAAAAACACAATTGTATCCCTCCCGACAGGTTGTACATATACCTAGTATACTGATTAGTTATCGGATTGATATACATTTATTTAGTAGTTATAACTAGTCCTTAGTGAATTTATGTGTTAAGTTATTAGTTCTAATGCATATTGGTAGAAGCATGGACACGCCCACTATATATTAGGGGCGTAATGACTTCAAAATGCTGTCCTATTAGTCAAATAAGTTTCAGCTAAGAACAATATAAAATATAAAATGCAATTTTATGAAAACTTAAGTAAAATTTAACTGGTTTTATTATTATGGATCTTAAGTGGGTCTGAGAAAATTCACAATATGAAAATGCTTAACTATCTGCTATATATTTCTTTGGATATATAGAGTAGTATTTGCTGAGATCCGTTTTGTAACATCAGCAATTTGGTTGACTGTAGTTTCTGTGGGAACCTTTGTTGGAAATTATTGCTGATCTTTCAACGCCGATTTCATGGTTTTTAGAATAAGTTCCGTCTTTGGGTTTCTCACAAACACAGAGAGAACTTGAGCTAGTATTAATCTAACTGTAAGTAGAGTAAGCGGCTAGACACTGGAGAAATACAATAGGTATGACTTAGGAGGTTTCAGAAACTGAGTAATTATATTTTAAAATTTGGAATAATAGCAGTGTAAAATGAGAATATACTGTTATTACTATAAAATATAATTTCAAAAACTTCTGCTATTTTAAAATAAACTAAAAATTAATAAAACTTTAAGATGTAGCTATATAGATATTGTGCAGATACTGTTAGGTAAAGCTTTCGGTATGTTAGATAAAGATATCAAAATATTTCAATAAAATTCTCTAGAGAAAACGTGACTTGAATTGATAACATAGCAAAGAAAAACTATGAATATATAAGATTATTTCAGATTACCTTGGCTTAAGGTAAACTTATCTTTGAATCACCTTAAGCGCTACTAATAGATAATCTGCCCACCCTCAATGCCCCTAATCTATCTAAAAGTTAAATGAAATGAAATATCTTTAGATTTTGTTTTATGTGGTGTTTATGTGTGTTGCACACACAACATAAGTTAAGGAGGTTGAGGTGCCCCATCGACATGTTAGGTTCGTTTTGACCAATTAACACATCATTAAGGTTAAACACAAGAGAGAGAGAGAGAGAGATAGAGTGTTAGAAAGAGAGCCTCTCGACACTCAAATTGCCCTCAAAATGAAAGACTGAAAGAGAAAAAAACTAAGATGAAGTGCAATAAACTCGTTTGTTATTGTTGAAAGGAACAAAGTGAGAGAGAGGGAGAGGGAAGTTGATGCTAATGTTTAGTTTTGTTTGGATTTACGATATACCCATAGTTGCCACATATAACTATATATAACTCGTTCAGTCTACACCAGACGACGATAGATCACCCAAGTTGTTTATTTTTGGAGCGGACGCTTGATTTATATGCGACCAAAGATCGCAGACAACTCACTAATTGTCCCAAGAAAAGGGGGTGGCAAATATGATCTAAAATCGGGGTAAAATTTGGAAATTTTATTAAAAATTTCCAAATTTTTTTGCAGTGCAAAAATTTAGTTGCAAATCGTATTTCTTTAACAATGATGACAACAACAATTAGCAAATAATGTTAATCAGCTGAACAGATAAGAACTGAAAGAGTGTGTTATGAGGGAGAAGAGAGAGAGAGAGAGAGAGAGAGAGAGAGAGAGAGAGAGAGATAGAGAATGTGTGAAAGAGAGGAGTGTAGCTGTAAAGAGAGGTAGCTGAAACCGATTCAAGCGCTTCATCCGCCCGTGTATCCGTTCATTCAGTTTCATTTCTGTTTTCTATGAATGAGATCTCTATATATGTATGAATGTGTATATGTATGGCTGAGTATATGTATGGTTGCGTTTATGTATGGCTGTGTATATGTATGGAAATGGCTGTGTCTTCCTGCATGCTGTGTATGTCAGTGTGTTTAGCTGCCTCATGCCACAACATGTGGCTCATTGACGCCGCTGCTGCCGCTGCTGCTGCTGTTGTAACTTTGGAACTTTGCATTTAGTGCAGTTTTATGAAATGTTCTACCTCTCTCTGCATCTGTGTTTCCACTCCCTTTTCTGTTTCTCTCTCTTACTCTCATGCCGCTGTCTCTTCGTCAAGCATCCGGGATGTTGCTTTGTTGTGCTCTGTCCGCTTCGGCTCAAAGGTAAAAGGAAGTGAGACAAATGTGGCAACAACAACAACAACAACCTCTGTAGCAGCGGCAACAACAACAACAACAACCATAGCTTGTAATATGAAACAGATGTCGCGCTCAGTGCAGAGCGTGCCACATGCCACATGCCGGCGTCGTCATCACACAGCTGACGCACTTGCCACATTGATAAGTCGCCTTTTGCCCCCTCAACCGAAACTAGAAATTATTTTCAATTCAATTTCCTTAAAAACTAAACACTAGGCTAAAAATGTTTTGCCTTAAAATTTGTTTATTGGAATCAGTACTTCAATCACAGGTTGGCCTACTGCTCAATCGATCAATCAGCAAGTCAGTTATTCGTTCAATCAACTGCTCAATCAATTAACAACAATTACCTTAGCGGCAAACCATTTGATGTTGCAGTGTTTAACTGCTTTGAATTGTGCTTTTATCAATCCATCAATCAAGCAATCAATCTGTCATTCGAGTTGTCAGTTAATCAATCAGTTCGTGGCGCTGCGAATGCGCTTAGCAAAACATGGAGACGCAACAATACGAATCGAGGCGAATGAAGACCGGAAAAACTGAAGGAAATGCCGCTTATGTAAAGTAGAATATCCGCCGGCAAATGCCGAAGGCGGAAGGCGAACGAGGTGCGAAAACAATAAAAAGCAAGAGACAGCAAGAGGGAGAAAGAGAGTGAAAGAGAGACAGATATAGACAGGGAACAGTGGAGCTGACAAAACGGAAGTGGAAACAGTGTATGACGGTCGGTTCCGTCGAATCGTCATCGAGCGCGTTCTATTGTGACTTTTGATGCCCCACTCAAAAAAGAAGAAAAAAGACAGAAAAAAAGTACAAAACCATTTCCATTTCCACCTCCCATTCGACCCATTTGCCCCCTCTCTCACCACTCGCTATTGTTTGCAGCTCTGTTTTTTAGATTTTTGCCAATTTACTTCAGAAACCGGCAACTTGTACATCTAACCCATCTAACAACTGACTGTCTGACCGGCTGGGGTTTTCCGGCCTCAATGTTTTCTTGAAATTAATAGGAAATGACTTGACAAAAAATTGAGATTGGAAAAATTGAAATTCTATTATTATGATCAAGTGCTACAGCTGCTTGTTAAGCTGAAAATATAGAATAGGAAATAAGGGAACAGAAGAGATCAAGTTTGAGAGGAAAATGGGGATGGAGAAATTTAAGTAAAAATACTTGAGACGGGAGAGGTACATAAAACCCCCAAAATATTACAAGTTATCAAAGATTTTGGGGTGGCAGGAAATCAAAACTAACAGCAGCTGTCAACATAATTCTGTTAAAGCAACCCCTCTGCGAAGGTTTTGCTCTCAACTTTAGCAGCGCGTTAACAGCGAGCGGTAGGTAATCTGTTTAACCTCTGTTAAGTTACAGAGCGATCATTAACCTCAGTTAAGTAGAAAACGGTGTATTGCAACATTGAGAGGTCTTGCAACTCTTTCTTCTGCCCCGCAGCGAAAACGATGCTCATTTATCGATTAACGATGAACGATAAACACTTAGGCTGCAGGTGCTTGGACACAGCTTGCCTTCGAATTTAATTAAAACAGCTTTTCGAAAATGGAAATACAAAAATTTCTAACTGGGCGGTCCAGCGACCTCCCAGCAGAGCCTCCCGCGGGGTACTTCCGCTCGCAATAGAAGAGCAGCTCACTTGATCTTCAGTGCTGAAGCAAAAGCGGAGGAGGTGGTGGAGACCGAGTCCAAGGCATAAACTGAAGTTCAGTGGGTTTTTCTCACGCCCACGCTTTGTGGCAAAGATTTTTGTCATGAGAAGCGAGCAAAGTGTGTGAAATGCAACAAAGAGAAAGACAAAAGGCGAGGGCAGCTCAGCTTGAACTGTCACTGACATTAGCAGAGCGAGACAAAGCGATAGAGATGGAGAGAGAGAGAGAGAAAGAGAGAGTCTCACTCTTGGAGTGGATAAGAGGGGGTGAGTGAAGTGAAGTTGAAGTTTGCTAAGGCGTACAACAAGTTCATGGGAATCAAAAAGAGTCTCTCTCTCTCTCTCGTTCTATCTCACTCTCTCTCTCTCTCTCTTTCCCTCTAACTTTACCCCACTCACCATCTCACTCTGTCTTTCTTGCTACCCCCTCGCCCTTTTGCTTGATGTAGTCAAGTGTAACATTCCCACTTCACTTCATTCTCCACTGCCAGCTCCTGTTCCCCAACCACTTCTTTGTCTTAAGAAAGGGACAGCATGCGACAGAGACAGGGTGGGAGAGAGAGCAAGAATGAGGTCTACATTATAATATCCAGAACATGTATCTGCGTGGAAATAATTCTTATTCTCGCCTCAACATTAGACACTTTCCGCTTTGTTTGGCTTCATTGACAGCCTCTTCAAGTTGGGGCTGCTCAGCTCCGGATCCCGAAGAGTTTTCCCAGCTTTTCATTTAATTAGAATAACAAATACAAGTTGAAGTTGCTTTGTTGAGCATCTCACTGTATAAATAAATAAATAAATAAAGCAAAACACAAAAGAAATGTCATGCCACGAAGCTTATTAAAAACCATGATGAAGTGAACCTACACTATAGAGGAAGATTTGAAAAGTGGCGATCGAAACTTTTACTTTGACTTTTACGCCTTAACTTAGAAAAAGAAACATATTTTAAAAATGTTCGCATTTTGTCAAAATCGTCTGTAAATAGTGGTTTGTCTATCCCAACTTCGAGCAGCCTTAACTTTTTCAAATATCAACCGATTGTCCAGAATTTTTTACAACATATTTTTATCATCCCAAACATTATAAATAACTTTACTGTAGTTGATTTGAAACAGTTTTTCAGAAATTATGCCAACACGAATGAAAAAACTAGTGAAAACATTGGAAAATTAGTCTTTCCTAACTTTAAGATGGCATAAAATTGCTAAAAATGAACCGATTTTTAAATTTTTTGCATTTTCGTGAATGATTTGGATACTATTTTAAATCTGCATCAAAATTTTGTCCCAATGCTCAATTTTTAATTTTAAGCTATTTTTGATCCATTTTTGCATACTAACCCCTTGATAAAAAGTCAAAAAATCTGAAAGTTTTGAAATCGGAATTTTTTGTGCCCAATCGATTTCTGGCATCACAATAGGTATAAAAAACTTTACCGAAGTGGATTTGGACCAGTATTTTAGAAAATATGACCAAAAATGTGCAAAAACAGGCTAAAAATGGGGGTTTGTCTATAGGACGGTTACTATCCCAACTTCGAGCAGCCTTAACTTTTTCAAATATCAATCGATTTTCATCAATTTTTCAAAACATATTTTAATCATCCCAAAAAGTATAAATAACTTTACCGAAGTTGATTTGAAACAGTATTTTAGAAGATGTGGGATTCCTGCTCTTACCGTATTTTATAAAATTGATCAAAAATGTACTGGAAACAGTTGTCGGGTTTGTTTGCCATTCTTGTCTAGGGCAATGCCTCTTGGCCTGTTGTCTGCATTTTCTGGATTTGTAGGCTGTGTGGGCGTGTCAGCACTTTCAATTTTTTGTTTGTTGCTGTGTCTGCATCGTTGGCAATTTTGAGTGACACTTTGCGCCGAGAATGAGGCAAAGGAGGCTCGTGTGGCTGCAACAGTGTCTGCCGATTGTCTGCGGCAGCGACGTCTGCGGGGCTTCCGTTTCCTGCGCATAAATTGTAATGAGGCAAAGACGATGATGACGATGACGATGACGATGATGACGACGACGAGGCTGAGGATGCATAGCGACAAAAATATCAATTGGAAGTAACTAAGTAAACAGCAAATAGTTGAAAGACAGAGACGGACTGCTAGCGAAAGAAAGAGAGAGAGAGAGAGAGCGAGTGAGTGAGAGAGAGGGAGAGGGTGGAAGAGGAGAGCGGGTGTGGCAGCCTTGACTTTGTGTGCTTGCAACAACAGAACAAGAAAGTCATGGGCTATGCTGGCCAACCAGTTTTGTTGCATGGCCCAAAAGTGCAACACGCGTCGTTGCACGTTTGGTGAAAACAGCGCAGCAAGAGTGAAAGAGAACGGACCGCGAAAAGATAGAGAAAGAGAGAGAGAGAGCAAACGAAAATGCAGCAAAAAAAAGCTTTTACTGTCCAACTTTTCCTCAAGCGAAAAACTACAAAAAAAAAAACAAATTGCAACAAAAAAAAAATTGAGCAACTTGTAAACTTGTTTTTCTGGTTCGGCGCATGGCCAACTGATAACAAACAAAGCAAAAAAAAAAATATATATTTAAAAAATAAAAAATAAAATTAAAAAAAATATACAATTGGCAATTGCAGTGCGAAAGAGAGGGAAACTGAGAGACATTTAAGGAATGTTAATTGCAGACAGAGTAAAAAAATAAATAAATATTGAGCACACCAGAGAGGCAACAGAAAAAAAAACATAAAAAAGAGAGTATAAATAAAAAAAAAATATGGTAAACTTTTGTGATGAATATAATGACCATGATACCATAATTATGAGTTGAAGCTGAGGGGCTGATTTGACGGCAAAAAGAAAACTCACAGAGATTCGCATTAAAAGTCGTCGACATTCTTCAGCTGTAACTAACGCTATCTCTTTCTCTGTATCTCTGTCTCCCCTCTCTCTCTCTCTCTCTCTCTCTCTCTCTCTCTCTCTCTCTCAATGCGATGACGCCTCTCTTTCTCAGCAGCAGAACAAATGATCTTAGGGTCTCCCCCCTCGTCTGTAGGTCTCGCCACCTCATGAAGTCAGTGAAGCGCGCCCAAAGCATACGGAAGCCATAAGCTGCTTTAGCAGAGCAACTGCCTCAACACCGCTCTCCCTCGCCCGCTCTCTATGTCTATCTCTCTTTCCCAGAGCAACTGCCTCAACATCTCTCTCCCTTTCTCTCCCTCTCCATCTAGCTATATCTATTTCTATCTCTGTTTCGCTCGTTCTATGCTTGTTTTGGCATTTTCTTGGGGCTGTTGAACCCGCCGCCGAGACACCCATGGAAGGAGGCGCTGAAGCATGCACCCAGTCCCAAGATGAGGAGCCACTTGATGGTCAACGGCCCTGTTATGAACCACAAACTGCACTCTGAGCAAACCATAAAAAAATAAACAAAAATTATTATAAAAAGGGAATATTTATATCATAAATATCAGTGTGGCAGACAAATCAATCACACAGCTGCCCCAAAATGTTGCAGGCAAAATTACAGGAAGCGTTGCAAAGTGGAGCAGCAGCAAAAGCACTTGTGTTGAAGTGCCCAAAAATCATTCAATTATGCGAGCGAACTTGCCACAGGCGTACATACCAACCACATCCTTCTTGTTGCAAGCACAGCTGCCGGCTGCCAGTGGCAGGTTGCAGGTTGCAGGTTCTGTAGCATATCAATAATAAGGGGCGTCTCCCATTTTGCCAAACAAATTACGCAAGCTGTTTAAACGATCTGCGCAGCAATTTTTAAGGTCAGCCACTTTAATATTTATGTTGCCGGCCCAAAATCAGCGTAATAAAATGAGGTCACGCCCTTTGGCTAAAATAAAAAAATATACCACGAATTTATGCAAAGTGGAAGCCATAAATTTAAATTGCCGCGCTGCGTCAAGTGCATACAATTTATCGACTGCTTGTCTGCTGCAACTGTTAACAGCGCTCTTTTGAGTTTAACAGTCGCTGTAAAACTTAGCAGCACTTGTTGCTGTTGAACATGGTGAAAGCGTACCTAATTTACTATTTATGCCCATAAAACAGCCTGTATTAAAAAAATGTAAATAATTTGTGTGAATACAGACAGTAAATAAAGCATAAAAATCACAACTAGTAAGATAAATTTAATTGCCACTGTCATATTCACTCCCTATTAACTGCATAGCAGCTGTTAAGCACTTCTATGCAACCGCAAAACGGCTGCAACCTTAACAGCGCCTTTTTGAGTATAACAGCACTTGCACAATTTGTATTGCCTATCGGTTTATCGAGTATATCGAATGTTATTGAGCCAAACTGAGACAGCTGCGAGTCATATTTTTTCGGAAAATGCGTATAACGTAAACAAAGCGCAATAAAATCAGACAAATATAGACGTTAAATGTTAACAAAATTCGTGAAAAGTGTAGTTTTTGCAAGCCAATGAATATCGATTCATATCTGCACACCCTGAACGCGACCCTACAGACCTTCGCCCAACAAGTTGAACACTTTGCTGGCGTCGCTCTGAAAGCTGTCGTGTCCCTCCGCACCGAATTCGATACCTACACTGGTGACTGGCACTGGCAGAGTCCCGTTGAGTTCACTGCACTGCAGGCGACGCTCCTCCAGGTGCTGTTGGTGTTGTTGCTTGGCACTTGTGGTCTCATTGTCTGGTCGTGGGGCGTCTACGGTCAGGTCATCACCGAGAAGTTTGTCAGGCCAAGTAAGTGGAATGATTCTCCCAGTCAACTATAACAACTGGGTTAACTATGGATTAATCTCGTTTCAGGCACATTAAAGGAAATTGAGGAGCTTAAATTATCAGTGGCTAAATTGAAGTTGCCCAAGGAGCATTCACCCCGAATCTAAACTAACATCGACATGTCCAAAATCAAGAAATTCTTCTCCAAGAAGAAGGAGGAGGCAGCCTTTAAGGTAAGTCCCACCACCTAATCCTCTCCAGCTGCCAGTAAATCAGTCTCCTCTGCAGCTGCGCATCGGCGGTGGCATGGGAGCGGGTCATAAGCTGAATGCGCCCAAACCGGAGGCGCCTACAACCAGTTCCCGGCGTAAGGAGGATGTCTATGTGCCGCCCAAGCGCAATGAGCTGAGCAAGGAGGCGAGGGCAGCAGCTGCAGCCGCCTTGTCCCGCATCGAAAAGAAAGATTCACGGGATTTCAACACCTCGCTGGCTGCCATCAAGGCACAGGCGAAGCGGGAACTGGAGGCTGAGCGCCGCCAGAAAGAGGAATTGGCCAGCTCAAGTACGTCATCGGCAGCTAGCTCCAGTACGACCATTGAAAACAAGAATCTGGCCTGTCAGGGTGTCTTCTTCCGCTGTCCCCTGATCAGCGAGGAAGTGCTGCCGAAGAAGGCCTGGAGGGCCAAGATCAAGGAGTTCCTCTACCAGCAGCTGGAGGAGGATCGTGGCCTGACCGCTTGCCTGATCATACAGAACTGCAATGTCAAGGAAAAGGCGGACGAGTGCATTGCCACCTTGATACGGTATCTGGAGAACATCATTAAGAATCCCAATGAGGAGAAATTCTGTAAGATTCGCATGTCCAACAAGATCTTCAGCGAGAAAGTGCGTTATGTGGATGGAGCTCTGGAGGTTCTCTACGCCGCAGGCTTCAGCGAGGTGCAGATGGACGACGAACCCTTCCTGCTGTGGACCAACGAGAAAACTGAAGCTGGCCTTGATCTGCCCAGCTTGGTAGAAGCCCTCAAGAACTCGGAGCCCATACATCTGGAACTGGATCGCAACATAAAAATATTGTTGCCCTCGCAGGCGCGTCGTGTGGTTCTCCCCGATGACTTCTATAGGATCTCCCCTGAGGAGATCAAGCGGGAGCAGCAGCTAAGGGCGGAGGCCATCGAAAGTTCGCAAGTGCTTAAGACGAAAGCCATGAGGGATCGTGAGGAGCAGCGTAATCTGCGGATCTATCGCTATTCCCTGATCAGGGTCAAGTTTCCCAATGGTCTCTATATACAGGTGGGAACAAATTATCTCCTCTACTCTATGAAGGTTTATATTTATTGTTGTATACTTTTCAGGGCACGTTCAATGTCTACGAGAAGATATCGGATATCTTTGAATTTGTTCAATCTTGTCTGACGGACGAAACCCTTGAGTTTCAACTGGTGTCCACAAGTGAGGGCAAGTTTGAGGAGGAAGATATGGACAAGACTTTATACGACTGCAAGTGAGTGACCTGAAACTCAATTCCTTACAAAATATTTCATGTTGTTCCTTTGCAGACTCATTCCAAATATCCTGTTGCTCTTCACTGTGCCGGCAATTCCAACTCCTGTGGCAGCCGATTGCAATTTCTTGAAGGAGGAGTTGCTTATGCTCGTGCAATCCATGTAGAAGTTGATGGAGAAGACCTAATACGGCAGTACTACAGAAGCCAGCAAATATTTAATGCGGCCACTTTTAATTTATAATGTTGTTATTATTTATTGCTATATAATCAAATCAAATATAAGCACATGTTTCGAAATTCCAACACAAATCGACTGCGTGTCAAATTCGTGTCAATTCAAAATTAACAGTCAAATGTTAAATGTTGTGCTGTTACGTGACTTAAAGTTGGCTGCAGCAGAGAACAGCTGTTAAAGTGCTGTTTACGCCAACAGCTGTTTGGCCGCCAAATTCCAATACGGTCACATTGTACCGGACTGGAATATATTTTTAACGTGATATTGCAGCTAACAAATAAAAATTAGCCTCGCTGAATGAAGTGAACTGTGAGCTTAACTTACAATTGTTATACAGTGTTTAAGTGTATCTAAAGTGATTCAATAGTATATTAAACGAAAGTGCTTTGCTGAAACGCAGGTAAGTCAATGCATAGATATCCAAGCAAAACAATAACAAAAGCGCAGCTGCCAATTTGCTTTGTGTTTTGTCAATAGAAGAAACGCAGCTAAAGTGATAAATACCAATTGAAGGGACAGCGAGGGGGTTGCACTTTAAGTTGTTATAATTTATGGGCGCGTTGCGTGCTCATTAACAAATTTCTAATTTGTAATGCGTAGTTAATTTAAGGGGGGGGAGGTGACCATACGCGGGCAGCCGATGATGATGAGGGCAACCCAAATTGTAATGCGGCCAACTTAATGAGTCTATTCCTTCGGCAAACGGTAAAGCAAAGCAAATACACCAACTACAATTGCAGTGGGTGTGGAGAGTAAGAGAGAGCGAGAGACGAAGAGAAGTTGCTTGAAGTGTGGGCGGAGCGCAGGCAAGTTGATCTTGGGAAAAAGTAAATAGAGAGAAATTCGCTCCCAAAAAAGCAAACTTAATGAAACTGGCAAGTCGCTCTTCCTCTGCCCATCCTCTCTCTCTCCTCTACAGTAACTGATGCTGTTAAATTAAATCGAAACGCTGGCGGGCGAAATCGGCAATCGAGCCAAATCGAAATCTGGAAACGGGCTCCAACTTAAGCTCAGCTCTGTTCAGCTCAGTCTCCAAGCCATGCCAGACACGCAGCCAGGAAGGCAGGCAGAGATTTGGCCATAAATTGGCCATGGCTAACGTTTGGGGCCATTGTTGGCCGCTACTTATTACAGTGCCATGGGCTATCTGGCGAGAGGGGCCTTCATTAAAACGACTTGACCAGTGCAGCCTAGGCTGAGAGATTAGGGTTCAGCCCGAGGTTCGAGTGCGTGAGTTATGCATTATTTATCTAAGCTGCAGCACAAAATATTTTGTATGCGCTTCCTGGTCAACCCCAGAGAGAAAAACTGATAGAGAATGAGGTGGAGGTAGAGATCTCAACTCGCTGATAGAGATATTTGAGTAGTCTGCTAGTATTTGGGACATTCTCACCGCACGGCGCTGCACGTGCCACAGTCGCTGCATCGCGAGGCCAACTGATTGAACGTTTTGAGGTCTGCGGAATTGGAAGGCAGGTCGCGCCGCGTAGGTTCATCACCCGGCAGTGCCCAAGATGATGAGGTGCAAATTGTGGCTGCCATGAAATTGCAAATCAAAAACCTCGACTCGCCACTGACTCCCGGCATAACATTTCATTCAAAAATTGTTTACTCAGCTCGAAGGTTGCACCACCTCTACTCCACACCCCCCCTCTCTCTGTCTCTCTCTTTCTCTCTCTATGTAGGTCCCACTTTGTAGTTGGCTTAAATTGCAAATCGAATTTTAAGCAATTCTCTGGAGCTCTCGCGTCTTGACGCTTGATTTGTTTTTGCGGTTGCAACAACAATAACCACATACAACTTGCAACGGCAGCAACAATTTTGAGCGCGCCCTTTAACAAGCGTTTAGTCTTGCGACTGCGCCACCATTTGTGGCAACCTCCCCTCCCTCTCTCTCGCTCTCGTTGTCTGCTTGTGGCACCTTGTGACCCTTTCCCAGTGTAATGCTCAAATCGGTTAGAATCTCAAATCGGAGCTGGATACCCCCGTAACCAATCTGAGGCCGCATCCACGTAGACACGCAAGCGCCCTGCATTTACATATTTTTGCCTGCATTTGAACTCTGAACTGCGCTTACAAAACGTCAAGAACTTACAACAATCTACGTAAAGTTGGATATGCAATTGCAACCGCAGCAGTGGCAGTGGCGGTGGCAGCGGCGGTGGCAGCGGCAGCTGTGCCACAAAACGGAAATGCTGCCACTCTAACATGATAAAAAAAAAACCAAGAAAACGAAAAAAAAAAGTGACTTCGACTTTTGCTTCAATTAACACTTTTGAACTTGACAATGCCGCAAAAGGCGGTCACCATTGACAATAGAATGAGAGTGACAGAGAGAGAGAGAGGGGTATTATGAAATGAAAGAGATGGGAAGAGTGTTGGGGAGGGAAACGCACGCTAATCATATCGAGTCATCGCTGTGCCGAGGACGGAAATAAACCCCATAATCAGGCATTTATCTGGTTCCATTTCTTTCCAAAGAGCTCTCTTTATATTTCAAGAAGGGGGTATTTTTACTGCTATAAACTAGAGCTCTGTAGGTTTTCTCAAGGTTCCACTAAAAATACTCATAAACATTGCGAAATTTTATAATTTAGTATTAAAGAAATGTGAATCACACTATGAGAATATATGGCATAATTCAGAATTTAGTATTATGGTGAAATTGCAGTAAAATTATTAATTTCTGAGAAATTGATTCTTTAAAATAACACTACAAATAGATTATAAAATCTGTGCTCAATTCCGTATCCAAACGAAACCTGCAGTTTTGTCATCGCTGTCAAATGCCAAAAATCGCACTTTATCTTCGGATTCGGAATTGAGAACAGACCTGCACAAAAAATATGTGTATTGTAGTTTCCTTAAATTGAAGTAATAATATAAATATAAATTATGCAAATTTTATAAATGTATTCAAAGTTTGCTAAAGTGATAGATTTTATTTTACACCATTTAAGGAAAACTTCACTTCTTTTGTTGGAGATCTCTATAGATCGGGACTATCAGCTATCAGTATATTTTATTTCTCAGAGTGGGAACTAACAATTTACTATTACTTTTCAGTAGATTTCTTTTGAAAACGTATGTTATATTACTTTAGATTTGCGTAGCTTACAATATTCCCTACTAATTTTCATGCCCTTCACTTTCTTTACATAAACCAGGCATACCCGCTGCACTGCCAGGTACGGTATCAACTTGCCTGATAATTACAGGCTATGATCTGAATGAGATAGCTATAGCTAATAAAGCAATCTACACCCATCTCTAAGACACACACACCACACACACACCACACACACACACACCACACACACACACACACACACACACACACACACACACACACACACACACACACACACACACACACACAACTCAATAGTTGAAAGATGAGCCAATTTGCAATAAGTTGAATAAGAACTTCCGGTCGTTCCGTTCCATCATCAGCTTCAATCGAAGACGCTGCTGCTTCACTTACGCCTTTTGCCCCCAATGAATGAGTTGTGATCTGGCATGACTATATATATATTATATATATGCATATATATACATATATATTTTATGAATGAAAAATCTTGTCATCGTGTTTTTGTGGCAGCTGCACAGACATTGTCAACGCAGCGTATCACGCGCAGTTGTTGTCGCGTTTGCTCATCATTCGCGCCCAATTAGCGCAATCAAGTGGCATCGTATTGACTGTGCAACTGCCACAACCCTCTCCACTTGCCACCAATCCCAACTAGACACAAATTGCTGTTCATCTGGGCTCAGCAAATCTACGCAAAAAGTTCACAGCTTGATAAGATTAATTGGTGTCGCCACCGCACAGCACACACACACGCTTGTGGCATGCAACATTTGCAACTTCAACTGCAAGCTGCAAGTCAATTTCAAATGCATTTGCAATTTGTCAAATAAAAAACATTTTGTGGGTAGCTTCCATCGAGAGACTGAGAGAAAGATAAATTAATTTCGGCATCGATTTTGATCGTTGCTGCAACGTGCCAAGTGTCTTGTGTGTCTCTTGTCTCTTGTCTCTCGTCTCCTGTCTCTTGTCTGGCCTGCCTCATTTGGTTGCAAGCTGCCTCCTTTGGCTGTTGGCCATTGTAAATGTGCTTTAATGACCATTGGTCAGCAAATCTCATTTTTTTTGTCGTCGCGCGCCAAAGTCGCTTTACATGCTCGACATGGACCGCCTGCTGACATACACCTATACCTCCTATACCTATACCTATATACACTCACACACACACACATGCAAACCTACAGTGCTGGAAGAAATAATAGAAACGGGGTAGCTGATTTTCTTCAACTTCAGATCTTCAATAGTTAAAGTCATTATGATATAGTCTTTAAACAAAACTTTTCGCAACAATGTCCTTCACAAAAATAATTGACACCTCTCAAAAATATTCTATTTTCTGTAAAATGTTTATCCATAATTCGTCTAAACGTATTAGTTTTCTAGAAAATTGAAAGAAATGCAATTTTTTTCATTTGAATTTACTAAAATTTATCTTTATAAATAAAAAAAAGCTATATTTAAATACTAGAATCGAAAAATATATATAATTTCAGATTTACAATACTCTATAAATCAATTCTATAAATATTATGTACCTAAATTTATTCACCAAAAAAACAATTACATTTTAAGCTCGGATTAAAATGCTGAAAGACATTTTCAGATGATGATTTCTCTTTATCAAAACTATATCTATCTTCCTTGATTACGAAATTATGTATTTAAATTCATTCACCAAATTAAAAAAATAAATAAATAAATAATAAAAATACTTAAAAGTTTCTATTAAGTTCAGTTTTTCAATACTGAAAGTCTTTGTCTGATAAATTTAATCATTTTTCCCAATCAAAATGATATCTTTCATTCTTTAGAAAATAATATGCAATCTCAATTCATTCTGAAAGATAAAGAAAATTAAATTTTCTTCAAGTTAAGAGTATTGAAAGTCGTTTTCATATAAATTCTACAATTTCAATAATAAAATTTTCTTCTATTAGAATTTTTTGAAAAAAAAGGGAATTTTTTTTTTTGAACATTAAATTAATTATTATTTTTTGGTCAACTTGCCGTTTCTATTATTTTGTCCATCACTGTGCATACGTTCTCTATGGCTTGGCAAATGGCAAGTTGGCTCACTGTGGCAAGACTGGTGTACCTGCCCCAAAATCAAAATAATGACCAATGTCCACATGGTGCACATTTGCGCATATTTTCGCATTTTCCCATTTTACTTATACTTTATACTACCCCTCTCTTTCGCCTCGACACAGTCTGTCTCTCTCGCACATAGTTTGGCTTTGCTCCAAGTTGGTCGAGTGCTGAAAAATGACATTACAAATTGCCCACATTTGTCTAATTAAATCCCTGCTCCAATAACGAGTTAGATCTTCTTAGATTACAAACTCACAGCGGTGCGTAAAACTAGAGAGAGTTTTTTTGCCTTCAACTATTGGGGGGTTTATTTTTCCCAATTGGATTTTCGCCAGACCAACATCCCTGCATAATAAATCGAGTTTAATTTGATTTTGTTTGACATTCGTTTTGCTTGAATGATATAATCTAAGCAGACTCCACCTATTTGTAGGGGATTCTCGGTAATCTCTTGAGTAAGAGATATCTATATTGTCTGTTAATGAAGTTGTCTGCGACTGAAATTCTCACATATCTCCTTACATAAGTCTAGATAAGTATATTTGCAAGCAATTTTGATGTTTTTATTTTTGTTAGGCAAAAAATCGTTAAACTTAAAATAATGTACTCTTAAGAGTGTATAGAGTTTATAAATCAGTAATTGAATGATTGGATTTATAAGACTCCTCTTAGGTCGTATAATAATGTTATTTGCAAATTTAGAGTTTTTTTAAGTTTAGAAATGCTTGAAAAGTTAAGATACTTTTGATGTTCTGATGTTATACAAAGTTTGATCAACTTTATATCCATATATTTTCAGAAATATCCTCATTTTTAGAGATTTGACCATCCCTTTCAGATCTGTGTGTTCTCCTCTATCGGTATAAATTAGTCCCCTATAAGGTTACAATATTTCAACGGATTATAAACTAATTTATAGATTTCTAACTCTTAAGTACCCTATAACTCTCCCTCTCTCTATGTCTATCTTTTCACACTTTCCGTCTCTGTTCCTTAATCATATAATATCGATTGTCTGTCTTTCAACAAAAAATATTAGTTGTGGTCCCTTTTTTTTTGATGATAAATAACAAATAGGGGCTCAATGTGTTTTAAGTGGCCCTCAGACACATTTAGTTGGCAATGCTGTTGACCAATTACAGCTCATCTCATGCTGAAGGCTCGAGATGTGCAACCCTCAAAAGTGGACGCTGCTTTCTCGACCACCGCAAACACAAAACGAATGACCACAACAACTCCAACAACACTGCACCAGCATCTAATGAAATTAAGTTAAAAATAAAGTAGAAGAATAAAATAACAAATAGCCGAGCCCGACAAGTAAACGAAGCATAAGCGATTCTGCACTCAACTCATATCAGAAAAATGCACTCAATTTTCCACTCAACACCTCGACTGATAAGCGCACGTGTTGTTGTTGTTGTTGTTGCCGTCTCTGTTGCGCACGCATTACAAAATGTTATCGAGTTGAGCTCACAGTTTTCTCAGGTCAAGCCGACCCTGCCATGCAATGCCACTGTTAAAGCGCTGTTAATTAACATTATTAGATTATGATGCCCAGCAGCTGCAATTATTGTGTGTGTGTGTCCGGGCTCATCTCGTTTAATTACGCTTAATTGCAACTTATGGCTAATAGTATCGATCATTCGTTTATTGTTGATATTGTTCCATTCGCATTGTGAAGCGACAGCTATCACATGTGTTGGTGTGCGACAGCAACAGGTACTAGCACAGCTCGTGTGCTAAGCTAAAACGAGATGGCTTCTTTTCGTGTTATGAGTGTGATGAGAACGTAACGTAACGTAACGTTGCGATTTGAGAGCAATGGGAGAGCGAGCAGCAGAGTTGAAATGCCTGTGGAGTTGCCTACGCTGCCTACTGCCGGCGGCAGAGTTAGCATGCGTTCTCTGTCTGACCAGTTGGCTGGACGTAGCTGGCGCCGTCGTCGCCGTACCGATGCCGAAACTGGCGCTGAGCCGAACATGCACGAAGTAAGAGAGCGAAAGAGGGAGACATTGCGTCGCATCTCAGCCGCTGTCGCAGTCGCAGTCATCGCCACATTCTCGAGTCTCAAGTCTTTGCTGCCGAGCTGCGAGTTCAGTTCAGTGCCAGCTCAGCTCAGTCCGGTTTTGGAGCCCAACGTTGAGCGCGTCTCGCGGATTGTTGTCTTTTGGTGCTGTTGCCGTCGCCACCGCCACCGCCTGACAAATCCCATTTTCCCCATAAATATCAGTGCGGCCGTCTCACTCGCTCATGCTCTGCATGTGCATGCGAAAAAGAAGAATTAAATAGCCGACGGCTTTCAAGTGAATTTATTGTGCGAATACAAAATTCTCAAAAAAAAAATACGGAAAGTGAAGAACAAGCCAAAAACAGATGCAGATATGATACACAAATAAAAAAAAAATTAAAAAAAAAATATCAAGTGCAGATAAAGAATTCCAAAATCGTAAGTCAAGAATGAACTCAAGATCTACATAGTTATAGTATAGAGATAAGCGTATAGCGCCCAAAATTAAATGAAAGTGTCTTCTATTTTTGTAAAGATTCCGAAACGCATGTGCCAAGTGTGATCTGATTTCAGTTCTTATCGCCCAAACACTCGACTCTAAAAACATTAAAAAAAACTGAATTTAGAAATAGAAATCTCAAAACGGGCTTGGATGCTGATAACAGACAGAGAGAGAGAGACACTGTAGGAGAGAGTTTTTATATATATACTACATAGTTTATGAAAGGAGTATGGAAGATTTGAAAATGTTTAATATATTATTTTCAGAGTCAGATTACAGTTTTTAGTTGGGGATTTCCCAATCGCCTGCCTGCAATGTTGCTTGCGGAACGGTCTGTGGCAAAATCGAAGAAATACGCAAAACAACAAAATCATGTACAAGTGATTAAATTAATTAATGATATAGACACTGCGCAATAATGTCCACGCACACACACACACACACACACACAGTTGGAGACACTCAAAGAGAGAAAGAGAGGAAGGAGCATGCATCCCTGGTATCTATCCATCTATTCCTGTTGCAAGAGTGTCGGCCAGTGTCCAGCCAATGCAACTGTCGGAGGCGCACAGATCGTTGTCTTAACTTGTCGTACACGATGTCTTATACGTGTACCAACAATTTATTTCAGTGCCCCCCTGAAATCCCAGTCCCTAGTCATGTCCAACTAGCCATGCCAATCCTGATACCAATCCACTAGAAATCGATGGTCAATCGCCAGAGCGATCAATCAAGCCACATTGAGTCTTGTCTGGATTGCATGGATCCCCATCCTCTGGTCTGTGAAGTCTAAAAATAATCTGTGGAACGCGGCGACGGATTATCTTTGGCCATTTGTGGTCAGCCAGTGGACAAGTCATGTCTCACTTTTGGCATCTTCATCATTCATTACAGCTCCAACAGCAACCTGGGGTCGGGGTATAAATGTTTAACATTAAATTTTCACTAAGTGGGCAGGGAAGAGGTTCGCCTGGATCTGTGCTGAGATTGCGTATATTAATGTTACTTTATTTTATTATTAGAGGTTTTCTCTAACCGCTGTTATTATCTATTATTTATGACTCGGTTTTTTTTTGGGCATCTAAGTCAAATCATGAGACATTTTCTTGAGGATTAGGAAGTATCGCTTACCTATTCGGTTCACCCAAAATTTTTCCTTGCTTTGGATTTTGAGGTATCTCTGTTAACCTCAGTTATTTACATCTTTTCTTGTAGACCTTACAACCTTCATCCTCTAGAACATTCTTCATATTCTCGGTTCAATCAATCCTTTAAAATTACAAAACAACTTTTTTCCACTATAAATTTTCTAATAGCATTTGTTTACGATTGTTTAACACTCATATTGCATATTTCCTATAGGGTATATGTACATGAAATATATTTGAAATATACCTCTACTATATAGTATAAAAATGCTGCTTATCTGTTTGTGAAAGTGGCGAATTCTTCGAAAATATGTAGAAATATTATATGCACATGTGATTGATAAGGAGGTACTATACATATGTATGCCGGGGTGAGTCAGTGTGTGTCTATATATAAGATATATGTATGTATGTATGAATTTATATAGAAGTAGATCTTCATTTCAGAGACTCGAAAGCAGCTCATTTGGCTCGCACTTTGGGTTGTTAAGATCATTTTATGGCTGTACTGTAATTAGTTTTTACTTTAGACTATATAGGGACAGACCTAGAAATAGCTGAAGATGTTGTTTTATGGTCCAGCGGGGCTTCCCCTCTCTCTCTCTCTCTCTCTGTCTTTGTCTCTCTCTCTCTCTTTCTCTTTCTCTGTCCTCCTATTTCCAAGTAGGTTGTTGTTTTATGTGCCGACCGCAGTGGAAGCGAGATGGCTATAATAGTATCTCTAACTGTTTCTAGTCGTTTAGTTCTTCTTCTTCTTCATTCCGACTAATATCTGTATCCAAAGTGCTAATTGAAGCATCTCGGTTTGCTTGTGGGGAGTACTCTGGGGTGAGGCTAAAGTCAAAGTTCTTCGGCATTTTTAAGACTGCCTTTGTTTATGGCTATAGACTTGCGAAAGGGTTGGCAATACTACTATCTGAGAGGGAGAGGAGCGGAGATGAGATGAGATGAGAGGGTCGTTTGCTGACTGACGACAAGTGCCTACACCTCTTTCAGGTAAACTGTCAAACTGTGGATTGTTTGTGCACAGGTTTACAAACTTCGATGTCGAATTAATTAAACTAAACTTGCAACCCCACACACACACACACACACACATTGCAGCTCAATTTGTACTTTTCAAAAGTAAATTTGTCGCTCAACATCGTAACCTGAGCAGTTACAGCCTGTGTCCTCCACAATTTATAATGATTTCCCTTTAAATTTAATTAAATTAAATGCAAGTCAAGTTATTGCAAAGCTTCTTTTGCAGTTTATTTTCTAAAAATTATTTTATGTCTTATCAAAAGTTTGTTCTAATCAAAATTGAAAACTTTTCACTGAACATGTAATTTCCTGAGGTCAAATGTTAGCAATAAAGCTCATCAGCTTAGCTTGGCTTACCTGCTGCATGCTACATGCAGCATGTGGCATGTGGCAGACAACATGTTGTCCATTGATTGGAATATTCATTGAATAGTTTTTTAAGCTGATTTATTTGCCATTGTGTGTCGTCTGAGGCTGAAGTTGCTGCTGTCGACAATTTAATAAATATTTAATTTCAATATAGGGGAAATGTGGCATGTGGCAAGTATTAATAATAGTAAGGAGCAACTTTGGAGCAGACAACGTTGTCGTAATTTGCGAAAAACGCACAATCGCTTCCTATAAATCAAACTGAACTCAAGAGCTCCCCACCGCACCCTAGTTCTCTACTTCTCCTCCGCTCTCCCGAATCCTGGCTCTATTCAGATCAAATGGAGCATGGCGGCCATAACTCAACTCTAGTCGTAATCATAATAATAAGGAAAATCTCATACACTCAAAGCTCGTATTCTCTGGGTATTCAGTTGGTGAATGCACCCACCAAAAAATGAGTGCCAAATCTGAATCCGAAAATGTAGAAATCCCCCCAACAAAAGCCGCAACACGTCAACTGCTATCAATCTCAGGTGGAACAGACCAACAAACAGCCTGACTTTATATAGTATAATATACTGTATGAATGTCTACGTCGTCTCTTGCCAGTCCCCAGTCTCCAGTATAGGACGTAGTTCTCCTATTCCTCCCTGCTCCTTCTACTTGCCTCTACTTGATGCTAGCAACAATATTAGATGTCCGTCCCGCTCAAAGGAAAGCGACCGTCGCAATAGATCGCACATTGCAGATAGAGGCGTGCCTGCCACTCCACTCCACTCCAGTCCACTCTCCACAACCCACTTCCCACTCCTCACTATCCCACCACGTAGCCACTCTATGCGATCCGACTCCACTTCTGCAGGCGCACAGAAGATTGCCACAAACAAAAGACTAGATTGTGGGCCAGTGGGGTAACAACGAATAGTTGATGCTCTAGATATAGGCATGGGGATCTTTCGACATCTAAAAATCATAGAAAATTTTTCATTTTTTAAAAAACCTACTAAATATTCTAAAAATACATAAGTATATAAAAAAATTCATAGTATTTTTTTGACTGTATGGTAAATTTTGCGAAAAATTTTAAAAATTAATAAATAAAATCATTGGGAATTTTTTAGTTTGAGAAGTATTCAAAAAATATTTTTAAAAATATCCCACTTTTTCTCTGTATAATTTGATATAATAGTAAATTTTTGGGAAAACATCCCTGGGAAATTATGTGGGGGAAATTATATAATACCATTAGTAATATAAGGTCAGTGATAATATATAGAAGAGGCTCACTTTAAAAATAACTTCGTTTAACCGCATAACCCAATTAAAAGGAGGAACATTAGTAGTTTAAGGATCTTCTCTTTACATTGTTATTGTTTCTATACTCTTTTTTCTTTGTTATCCTATCTGTGTTTTGCTGATGCCATTTCATCTATCATATAGAGTCCATATCTAGCTCATATCTGAGTTTAGTTTCTTCAACTTCAATTTCTTGCTGCGTTCTCCTCATTCTTTCTCTGCTCAGCCTATAGAGCTCTATCAATCTTCTGCTTCTGCTTTCCTCTTCTTTTCGGTTTCTTATAGAATAAGTGTTGTCAGTTTGCAGCTCACCTTAGAGAGTATACAAAAAAGTGTAGGAAAATGGGCAACAATGCCATGCAATTTTTCAGCTCAATGCACAAAAGGATGAAAACGCAATGCGAAAAGCGCGCTAGAGAGATAGAGAGAGGGAGCGAAAGGGAGAGCGAGGAGAGATGAACGCAGGCGCGAGTTCTTACAATTTTTGAGTTGGAGCGCCTTCAGCCAACTTTGTTTGTTGTTGTTCAGTTGTTATAAATTATAGTGTGCCGCATGCTGGAATTGTATATGAACCTACCCTTTAGGATACAGGCAGGGAGGGTATACATAGGGGGAGTTGACGTCGTAGAGTGAAACTTGGGCGGCTATAAAAACAAACCTGCGGCGCCCCCGCACGTAGGCAGCAACTGCAACTTGCTGTTGTTGTTGTTGTTGCTGTTGTAATTGTAAATATTTTACAGTATACCGCTATAAAATTTGGTATTCCAAGACGCTCAGACACACAGTGTTGTCTTATGTACTGTGTTGTGTTAGCTGGGGGAGCTTGGAAGCTGCTGCTGCTTGGAGCTTGCCAGTTGAAGCTGCGTCTTTGGTTGCCATTACCACGTTGTAGCCATGTTGTAAATGCCAGCAACGATCGGTGCTGACTGTCAGCTCCCTCTCCCTTACCCCTCTCTCTCTCTCTCTATATGTATATATATTGTCCTCTCTATATGTGTGTTGTTTTTAGCTATAAAACAGCTGAAATGAGCCCACGTTTAACATGGCGCGTTTTCATTGCTCGCGGCGGCGCATCAGACAGAAAAAAAAATTGTATTCGCATGTCGCAATCTAGCAAAGAAAAGAAAAAAATTAAAAACAAAAATAGTTAAAAAAGTAAGCAAAGTTTGTGCATTGGTAACGGTTGATTGGCCAAACTAATAAGCCCGGTTTAATCACCAAATTGACACCTTACAGACCCAAGCCCAGACTTAAATAGAATAATTAGCAACAATTTTGGCTATAAAAAGCACAAATTATTAGCAAAAGGTGCTAATTGGAAAGTTAAAACCCTATATAAGTAGCACTCAAAGGGAGCCAAAAACTGCAGCTGCAGTCAAAGAGAACAGAAGGAGAGACAGATAAAGTGAGCAAAGGAAGTCTTCTGTGGGAAGGCATTTGTTTGCGGGAGGAGGTCGAGTAAATAGCAAACGTTCCAACAAAAGCGGCGTCGCAGTTGTCAAGCGAACAAGGCATCGGGCCGAGGGCGAAAGACGAAAACGAAATGACAACAACAACAACAGCAGCAGCGGCAGCAACAGAAACAGAAACAGACAAGAAAACAAATGCGACTCTGTGCTATGCTAATTACTGGACATGACAGCAGCGAACGCTTTTGGAATCGGCAGCAGGCAACAACAACAACAACAGACAGTCAGGCTGGTAGACTGAGACAGCAACAGAGAGAGTGTCAGCCGAAGTCAGGCAAAGGCGAACGTCGGACCATGCGAACAAAAGGCGCAAAACGTTTTTACGCACACTTTGCACACATACACAGACAGTAGTCGCATTTGCATTTGCATAAGCAGCACATAAACTTAGCAGAGAGACAACAACAGCAACAACTACAAGCAGCCGACGATCGTCAAAGATTTTTTGTTAAGCATGTGCACAGTATATACTATACGCTGTATACTTAGCGCGTTTTACGCTATGCAAAGCTTTGTTTTACAACGTATTTGCATAGCTCTGTGTATGTGTGAGTGTATTTATGTGTGTGTATTTGTGTTGTGAAATTCGCAAGTAAAAGCTTATTTCCATTTTTAGAAGAAAAAACAACCCCCAAAAAATCAGCAAAATACTTCAAATACCATTTATGGACTTGGGAAGAGCTTGTTTAGAGTGACAACTACAGTAATCTGTTAGGGAAGATAAGAAAAAGATTAAAAAGGAGAAACGTTAGTAACTTTATTATTTTTATAAATATCCGGAAATACTTCATTTAAATTATAAACCAAAAAAATAACGTAAAAATCTTCAATGAAACTAAAAATTTGCAAATATTTCCCAAATTAGCTTATAAAAATTGCAGAAAGTCTGGTAAAAAAAAAATGGTTTTATATCTGTAGAATTCTCTAGTCAGCCAATTTTGTGATTCTTCATTTGTTCTCAACTCAACTTGAGCTCATTTCGCACAATTGTAACCGGGTGATGACAGTATAATGAACACTTCATTTCTAAACCCAGACTCCATACCGTCGATCATTAATCATCTACAAGTTTCTATGGAGAGAATTTTTCTTACATTGAATTGAACGCGAAAACGAGCTGCGGGTGAGCATTAGATAGATGGAGAGCTCCGACATTGATCAATTCTAATTAGAGCTATTCAATAAAGTCGAAAGAAGCAGCTAAACCAGTTTTAATTATGCATCTGGCAAGGGATTACAACTTGGCTTATAGGATTGGCCAAAATGCTATGTCGGCTGCAACGACAATGGCAATTGCACAAATGTTTTGCTTTTTATGGCAAAGACACAAAAATTTGTACAACTTCCAAGACAGAAGACAAGGAAACTTTCGTTTTTACTCCGCCTACCAATTTTTTATACCGCGCACTAAATATCTTAATGAGCATGATCAGTTTATACAATAACTTCAACTTCAACAACTTTGAAAACCCATAACTTTGCCAAAAATCAACCGAATTTCATAATTATTGCATTTTTTCAATGAGTTGCTTATTATTTTAAATCTGCATCAAAAAACTATTCTAATGCTCAATTTATAATTTTAAGTTATTTTTTGACCATTTTTGCATACTAACCCCTTGATAAAATGTCAAAAATGTGAATGTTTTGAAATCGGAATTTTTTGTGCCCAATCGATTTCTGGCATCAAAATAGATATAAAAAACTTTACCGAAGTTGATTTGGACCAGTATTTTAGAAAATATGACCAAAAATTTGCAAAAATGGGTTAAAAATGGGATTTTGTCTATAGGACGGTCACTATCTAAACTTCGAGCAGCCTTAACTTTTTCAAATATCAACCGATTTTCAAGAATATTTTACAACATATTTTAATCATCCCAAATATTATAGTTGATTTAAAGCAGTTTTTTTAGAAATTATGGCAATTTGTGTGGCATATCGTTGTGTAGTATACTCGACTGCCATACTTTTTTATGGCTTGTTTTATTGCTGTTGTTCAAATACGAGAAAATAGTTGTGTATGATCGAGGCCCGACCTGCAGAGCAGAAGGCAGCCCAAGAAAGAAATGCAGCCCGAAGACTCACGATATTTGCGTGGCCATCGCAGAAATTGAATGGAAGTCAATTGGTAGTCACGTTTTAACTGCTCTCTTCTGTTCGCACTGCCTCTTCATCTGCTACTTCATCTGTTTCTTTTTACTTAGCCACAGGCAAATCCAAATACGACACTCCTTTGGGCCCAAAAAAAAAAAACCACCCGAGCTCCATATAAAGAGTCCAGAGATTTTCTTTTGGCCAAATTAAATTGTCAGTTGTTTGGCTTGTGTTCCTGCTATAGTTTACAGAGTGTGGGAGCAAGGGCCGAGATGTGTAGGGCAACTGTGTATAAATATCGTTTCCGAAAAGCTTTTCACATTTTGGCACACACAGAAAGAAAGACACAAAAAAATTGTTTTTCCCCAAAAGACAATTTTATGGCCATGAAATGTGTATACAAAACAATGACAACAACAGCGACAGCGACAGCGGGAACAACAGCTGACAACAGCCAAACTGACAACAGCAGTTGCTGCAGAAAACTGTGGGAGAGGGGTGCGGGCAGAGGGGGTGGTAAGTTGTAGGAGACACAGCAGCGGACAAAACGAAAATCACGAACCCGGAAATAGCCTTTTTGCTTTTGACTTGTTTTTTTTTCTTTCCTTCAATTTTCTTTGGTAAGTGATCTTTTTGGCGCTCAGAAACCATTTCTTTTGCTATATCTAGCTTCGTCTCCTTCTTTTTCTCTCTCTATCTCTCTCTCACTCTCTCTGTCTGTCTGTCTCACTTTTCTCCATCTTTTACTCAGCAAAAAAGGTAACTCCCTTTGCCTTGGGCTTTCAGCATATACCATGTTATGTTACATTACATGTTGATTAGGACATTCTATGTTAATTAACATAGTTCTGTTATGGCGCGGTTATAGATATGCAAACCACAATTTATAACAAAAGTTCGTATTAAAGGGCAGCTTTATATAAATGAAACTAAGTTTTGTAATAATAATTATAAATAAAAATATTCTAATACAAAACTTTATAAACCGCTCTCGTTCGCTGTCTCTTTCTACGCGAAATTTCTTCATTTTCTGGCAAATAAAAATAAAAAACGCCGCCCACCGACAAAAACACGTCGAAATATTCGCAGAAGATCGTCCACATGGCAAAGGCATATCAGCGGGGAGGAGAGAGAAAGAGTTAAGAGGAGAGATTATGGGGATATGGATGGAAGGGGTGGAAGGGGTAGTCCGCCAACCGGTCACTGAGAAATTTGTTCGCGCTTGTTGACAATTGTCGTGTAAGGGCCCATAAAGAATTTGAAATGTGCAGCGCGCATGTTAACGGACAATGGAAAGATTAAGGGGGGCAGTGGGAACCGGAGTTGAAGTCGCGGTTGCAGTTTGGTAGCCAAGTTGTGGAGGTAGCGGAGGCAGTCGAGAGACAAGAATGGGCACCAGGTAGACGACGTTAGCGCAGTTAGTTAGGTGTACGACATGACGTTGGATGCGCAACTCGGACTTGGAGCGCTCTACACACACACATGGAGTGGGAGAGGTGGGTAAGATGGCGGGGGTAGGAGAGGAGACGAAAGACGAGTACTTCGGTTTGTGGTCTTGGTCTGAACGGCAGTCGTTGTGTGTCGAGTCTCGGTGTAAATTACTTTAGCGCAAACAACGAAACAGATGATCCATTCAGCGGTGGATGAGGCTCTCGCACAGTTGTAGTTGCTGCAAGTGTCAGTTGCATGTGGCAGGCAGCAAGTTGTGCGCTGTCAGTTGCAAGCTGTCAGTAGGCAGCAGAGTCGACTCGCACTCCTCGCTGGCAATCAATCATTTGGTCAACTGAAACCCCCCCCCACACACACACCCCCTGTCTATGTGAGTCTGTGTGTGTGTGTGTGGAAAGTTAGAATGCCCAGAGTTTGGCCATAACCAAATGGAACCTGTTGGCCATATCAGTGCTAAATCTACAAGATCATTTTCTCAGCGGGCAACTGTTGCTGCCGCTGCTGCCTTAGCTGCAACCCATAATTTGTGATTGTTATAAAAAGTCGAACGGGCCAATCAACTTTTGCAGTCAGCGAGCAGAACCCCTCAATCAGCACTAGTTGATGGATGCGAAGAGAGTGGGGTGGCAACTCTATAATAGAGTCGTCGTCATCGCGTTGCACGCGTAATGAATTGAAACGTTTCCGATGTGGTTCTACATTGTGTGGCATTCAATCAGAGTTGAAACCGCTTTTGGACTTTTGATTCCCTGAACCTCAACTGGGGCAGCATCTCCCCCTATTTCTCCCTACGTTTCCTTGAGTTCCCATCTCTTTCTACATATATTTTTGGATCCCATGTCTTTTGTTTGCTTTGCTGTTGATTTATATTTGGTTGGCAGCTGTCTTAGGCAACGTGTTGACAGCTCCAAACATGCCACAAGCTGTGATTAGCCACATTGCAAGGATTGTGGCCGGATGGGGGAGGTGTTTCGGGGCCTAGAAGCCGTTTGACGAGCTTGCTAACTACTGCACTGCAATTACAGAATACACAATTTCTATCTCTTTCTATCTCTCACTTAAGTTTCTTACGAAATTTTATAAAATAGTTTTAAAACAATAGCGATGTTGGAAAAACTGTATAACAATTTAGATTGCGCATTGAGTTAGGCAAGATGATGGAATCTTTCATTAAGTATTGGTAAAGTGAGATATACAATGTTTTATTATATCGAATGTAGCGTTTAATAATTGCAATTTTAAACACATTTTTTCCTTGAAACTTGATTAGGTTTTTAAAAATTTTTGAATGTTTCCAGTAGGCTTTTATTTTTAAGTTAACTTTCTTATCCTACTTCATAATTAAGTTCTATATTTGCCCACTCTTTTTCTCTTTGCATCATTCTCATATCATTCATTATTTAACTCACTCTGTCTCTCTCTCTCTCTCTCTCACGCTCTCTCTCTCTCTCTCTGTCCCTCTCTTTCTGGTACTTTTAGTCTCCCATCGCTTCCCAACACTCAACCTATTTTTCCCTTCATTCAACTATTTTTTCTAACTGTCACTCACTCTATGTCACTCGTATTTTCTATACCCACCTCACGTCTCTCTAAACCTCTCTGTTTCTCTATCTCTCTCTCTCAGTCTCTCTCTCTCTCTCATACACCCAATTTCTAAGTCTTTTGCAATGTGTTGCCTTTTCTAATCACTTGAATTGAATCTTTTGACTGTGGAAAGCGGCGGCACGAACTGACTGCCAAGACCGCCCGCTCAGCGAACGGACAGTGGGACCTCTAGACAGGGGGTACAGATACGTAAACCATAGACTAGTCAGTAATCGACTAGGATACCACGTGAATGGAGGCAACATTTCGATTGCTTATCACTGAACAGGGGACGAAGTAGGAGTAACAATTAAGAATGACAGGAAATTCTAGAAAGGAAACAAATGCGAAATGAAAATGGGAGCAGAGAGTATCAGCAGCTTAGCATACCCGATGTGGTCTTTAGTAAGGTGTAGGAGTAGGCAAACATGTCTTAAAAAGCGAGAGCGAGAGAGGAAGGATAGGGAGGGTTAACAGTTCTGCAATCCTTTTGGGCCTTTTCGGGTTTTTGCGCGTATCGCCAACTGTCATCATTTTCAAATTATTTCTCGTTGAATATCTAATCAAGATTCATGCATGATCGCAGCTAAATTGCTTGCAGCCAAGCCACAACTTGCAACTTGCAACGGGTAACTTACAACCGAGGGCATAACAATGCATAATGCAACGAACTGTACGGCACCGACAGGAACGTGCAACAACAGCACCGGCAACAGTCGGAGATGTTGCCTTGCTGCAACATTTTTGCAGCCCGTTTCTCTTTTTCTGCTCCTTTTCTGTGCGGTTTTTGTTTTGCGCATTGTTTTGGCTTTTGGGCCAAGTTAATAGTGTTGTTATTGTAGGCCAATTTTGGGGCAACAAAGTTGCGCTGTGGCAGTTGTTTGTTCTGTGCAGTTGCAACCAGAAATTAGCTGCAACAACTTCAACTGAATCAGTCGCATTCACTTTATGAAGAATTTGGAGTCGTCGTTGTTTTTGTTTATTGCATATATTGCATACTCAATGTAGAGTATCTGTGTGTGAGTGCTGCACTTGAACTTTAACTCATCTTTATTTTGCTTAATTGAAACTAGACAGTAGCTGTAGTAGGTAAATATGTAATTCAATTACACACAATGCTCGCCTCTGAGTTGTTTTTTTTTTTATTATTATTTTTATGACTTGTGTCAATTACCCAGGCTAGTTGACTTGGCCAAGCACAGGGTGTTTCAGGCAGTCTGTTGAGGCCCAACAGCGTGGCTCTTAGTTAACAGCAACTGTAGAACCTACAATATAAATTAAGAGATGTGTATTTGAAATTACAATCAGCAGTTTAAAAATAAGTCTACTCTTTTATAGTAGCATATGTTTGATTTTAGAATTTTTCCATTTATTCGAATTATTGTATATTTTTAATTTCGCTCACTTCGACTTTCAATCAACATATGAACTCTGTTAAATAGCAGAGCTGATCTATGTTGGGGCTAGTACTGTAAAGAGGTAGCCCTGTCAGTAAGACTGTAATACTTTGCAGCGTGCTGTTATGGCTTACAGCTGTTAATTGCATTATTAGCCCTCTCGCTTGCACACGCTGTTTCTAATTAAAGCTCTCTATTCTCTACTCTCTACTCTCTACTCTCTACTCTCTAATGCTACTTTGGAAGTGTGTCTTTAATGACAATTTTATTAAATTATTAAACGTCGCTGTCCAGTGGACTCGTTAAATGCGAATGTGTGTGTGTGCGTGCGTGTGAGTCTGGGTGTTAAAGTTGTCGCTTAATTGTTATTAACTTTCGTGTGACATTTGTGACTTTTGGCGTGGCTTCCAATTGACGCTGCGCTGGCGGCTACTGCAGCCAGTAGAGAGGCTAATTGATGACCCGAAAGTGTGCCCTCAAAAATTAAAAAAAAAATGGTTATTTTATTAGATTTACAAACAAGACCACCACTTCCAAACGGAAACAATTTCGATCATAAAATATCACACACAATTCATAAATTTGTATATATGTATGTATGTGTATGATTGGTATATGGGCACAATAATATTTTGCGCCTGCAGCGAAACACAAACAACAACAAGACTGGAAAGGTATGACATTTTTATTTAGCATTTCGCGAAAAGGGTTTCTGCAAATTTACGAGCATAACGAGCCGAAGCCGAAGTCGAAGCAGCAGCCGAAGTTGTAGTTGAAGGCGAAACAAATAAGAGAACGAAGTGTAGTTGGTGTAGTAGTTGAGTGGGAGGAGGGTAAACAGACACACAGAGAGAGAGAGAGAGAGCAAGAGACTGGCAGCTCTCGTATTTGTGTGAGATTGTCTGTGTGTGTATATGTATGAATGTATCTGTGCTTATCTTGCATGCAAAATCTTTGCTTGCATCGTAAATTGATTTTTATGCTGCTTGGACAAGACAAATAATGGAATCTGCCATATATCTATCTCTTTCGTTCACTTACAGCTGGCTGCTGCTCCCGTTCTTGCTGCTGTTCCTCCCGTTGCTACTCGTCTTAAGGGGCAACAACAACAACAACAACAATAACAACAACAATAATAATAACGAAAAGAAACGTTTCTTTTAATAATTTGAAATTGAAGCTTTTTTCAAGAAGGCGATACCCGCAGTTGAGTGAATCTGTTGTAGCCCGTGAACCCAAGGAAGATCCTTTGTCCAGTTATGGTGCTGGTAATGAATGGTGTGCTGCAGGATGAGTGCCCAATGGATACGAACAGCCTGTTCCTGCAGCATCCCGTCTACAGAGACTATGCCCAGCAATTGCACTCCATACAGGCCAAGTCCGTGGGACCCGTTGGCCTCCTCTATGTGGGCCAACGGGAGATGGCAGCTGCGGCGCCACACGACAAGAATATCAACATAATTGGCGCCGATGATGCAACCACCTGTATTATTGTTGTTGTCCGGCACTCGGGTAAGTGCAAATTGGCATCGTTTATGCGGTCTAGGATTACAATCTGGACGGACTCTTTGCAGGCTCTGGCGCAGTGGCATTGGCACATTTCGATGGCAGCGGCGTGGATGAGGCTGTGTCCACCATGGTGTCGCGTGTGCAGGAACTGGCGCTTGGCTATCCAGAGGGACGCATCGAATTGCAGCTGATTGGTGGCTATCGGGACTCGCAAGGATACGGCGAGGATGTCTTCTATAGCATAATGCGTAAGTGGAGGACAAAAAACTGCAGTGGGATTCAATAATCTTGAGAGGATTTCTCCTGTAGAATCATTCCATAAGCATCACCTCGAGATCGATTTAACGCAGGCCTGCGTGGGGGAACTGAACACAATGTTGCGCGGTGAAATCAATTGCCCCATCATCTATGGCGTCGGCGTGAACATCAAGACTGGCGAGATCTTCCCGGCATCGTTCCCGGATAGAGGTCCTGATCGACAGTTGCGTGATGCGCGCATCTTTATGGGCTCACAGACAGTAAGAGAGAGTTGAGAATCTACTTAAAGCTTTTGGATAACTATTTGTCATCCTTTGTAGGTGCTGGATGTATATGATGCCTCGCTGGGCATGCTGCGCATAGGTCCTTTCAACTATGATCCTTTGCGTGGCGCGGACTTGTGGCTCTCCCAGACAGATGAGTTTCTGTTGCAGCATTTGTCCTCAAGTCCCGATGTGGAACCGCCACATTTTGCGCCACAGGTAAACACCCTCTATAAATTCGGATTAAGTTTCGGATTAATCTCGTAATCCTTTGCAGATGCGGGCCACAATCCGTTTCATACAGGAGAATCAGTTTCCCGCTGTCACCGTCTTCAGGGACAATCGGCCACGATATTATAGGCGCGATGATGCCACGGGCTGCTGGGCTTTGGTTAGATATTAAAATTAAAGTTATAGTTTTAGGTTTTTATTAGTTGTTAATCAAAAAAAAAAAAAAAAGATGAAAACAAAAACATAGTGAAAACGTTTTATCGGAGAACTTTCAATACAACAACAATAATTATATATATATACACATATACATAATAATATATATAAATTAATAACAATCTGCTGAGCACAGATGGATAATTTTGGTGCATGTTTTAAATCAGAGAAGAATCCCCGTAAATCCTTTCGTATTCCCGACTAAAATAATAACAATAATATTAATAATTCATTATGAACACGTTGCTTCTGCTTAAATCATCTCGAATTTAATTGTTGAGTTAATTGTTTCTGGCTGTAATTGAATTGTAATTACTTCAACACATGTAGTATATCCGATGATGATATATGTATGTATCTAAAAATATTATTCTCCTTTGTATTGTATCTAGATTATAGATTGAGTTCTCTCGACAAAACGTAGAGCAACTTTGGAATGCGCCTTATTAATGGATCTGAAAGTGAACCGTATATCTTTATACATATACATAAATATATGTACATAATAATATATACAGCTGTAATTCAATAAAAGTGAATAAAGATTCGTAGCAAAATATATATACAAATAAAAAACTAAAGGAGAGTTGAGAAAAATCACACGTGTAAACGACGAACATTTAAATGCAATCAATTTAGTTGTAATCTGTAAACTGTAATCAAACTTAAAGAAAATTAAAATGGCTTGGCTATTACCACACATATATATCACATCATATCATTAATTGACTTTTCTTTCAACTATTTTTGAAATTCAATAAAGCTTTACTTTTAACGATCACTTTGCTGACAGACGACTGTTAACGTGTTAACAGAGTTGCTCCACGTCCAATAAATGTTAACAGCATTTCCGCACTATGTTAGTACGGCCACACTACTCAAGAGGTCTATCGAGCAATCGGTGGAGCAGTTGTTCGATAGTCGTGTCGTCGTTGTCTCGGGCTGAGTTACTGGGTGGGCAAAGTGATTTCTTTCGAATTAAAATCTATTTCGCATTGATTAATTGCTATATGATATAACTACAACAACCGCAACTACTTTCCAAGCGGGGTTGCGCTTGCAAGCGATGCAAGCACTTTTCTGAGGACTACAAAAATAACTAAGAAGACTGAATACTCAACAATTTCTAATCACTCTCAAAGACTTTCTACAAAGACAACAACAACAACACACACATACACATCATCCACGAAGTAACATCCCACAGCCATTGGAGGAAAAACGCCCGTATATGACATACTAAACAAATATCACATCAAAGTGTGCCAAAAAGCCAAAGTACCGCCACCGTCCATTGTCGTAAGCCACGCATCAAAGGCAACTCCGAATAAATAAGGCAAGAAAAAGAGCGCAAATAGAATTCGCATAATACATAGCAAAAGCGCGAACAGAGGCAAAAAAGTGTACACACACACACATATAACCGCAAGCAAACGCGAAACATACCAATACAGGTACAATTGGCTGGCGACTGCCGAGATATAATAATATAGATATTGATGCACAAGGGGCGTGTTGAGGCACGGGCTGTTTTTCCGAGTTACGCTTTAGACAACGACGACGACAACGTAAGTAGTTTGGAATTTGTTAATTACGCTCATTTTTAGGCTAAAGAACTCGGTGTGGTCTCTCCCTGTGTGAGTGTGTGTGAGTGTGTGGCAATACAATAACAAATGCATACGTTGACAACACATAGTCCACACACACGAACGCACACACGCACATGTGTGCGTAACATATGTGCGCGGCGCGCGCTAAGCTGGCAATGTTTACAGTTATTCCGCATGCATTTCGCGCAGTGCTGCCAATCTGTGCGAAACTCAACAGTGTTGCTTGATTTAGTCAACATCTAGCACTTTTTCACTGTTTTTAGTAGGAAAGTAGCTTAGCAGCTGGCAACACTATCGGATGTTGAGCTAATAACGGTTATCGGCTATTTACATGCATACAAGTGTCTATGTGTATGCATGTGTGTGAGTGAGTCAAATTTTGCAGTGAAATCGCAAACGAAAACGAAACTGAAAATAATATTAAAATTGAAAACCGAATTGGAAGTTGGCAACAAACGCAATTTGCATATTAATTAATTGAATTGTGTTTGTTTGATTGTTTGCAGCAAATAAAACAGAATCGTTTGAATCGTTTCTGGATAAGATGAAGAATAGTGGCAGCGGCGGATCCAGCGTCGATTTGTACATCACGCACTTGGATCATGTGGGCCCCTATCTCAAGATTTACGGTCAGGCCAATCACGGTGCCGCTCTCCTGGTCAGCAAACGCATCGAGACGCTGCTGCCCACATGCTTTGCCATAGACCCGAACTGGTCAAACGAACGCCAACAGGCGCTCCTCACACCCGGCACCTTCTGTGTATTCAAGCGTACAAATGGTGCTGCTCCCGGCGACGTGGAGTACATGCGATCTCGTGTGCTCAGCGCCGCCATCGATGACAAGTCTTCGGCGGCTGGTGGTGGTGGTGGTGGTGGTGTTGGAAACAAGATGCGTGCCGAGATCGAGTTTCTTGATTACGGATACAGGCGTAATGTGAGCAGCCATGATGTAAGTATCCATTTCACATTCCGCAGTGGCAATTATTGATTATCATCATATCCTCTTCCACCTGCAGCTGCTCTTCTCGAAACAGCCACAGCTGCTGCAGAACACGCCTGTACTCTGTTCCCAGTACATTGTGCTGGGCATCTGCTCCGAATGGGACAAGTCCGAGCTGGAGGCGGTTAGCCAATTGATTGTGAATCATGAGGTCAGCATTGAGGTGGATGCCCAACAGATTTGTGGCCAGAAATTTGCCAGCGTGCGATGGAAAGATTTTGCGTTGAACGAGTTTCTTGTGCAGCAGAAGCAGATTGGAGCGCCCATTGACAATGAGCTGATCATGGATCATTGCAAGAAACTGTGGAAGGCGACGTCACCACAGTCGAG
Organism: Drosophila quadrilineata; assembly: GCA_018150725.1. Lineage (NCBI taxonomy): Eukaryota > Metazoa > Arthropoda > Insecta > Diptera > Drosophilidae > Drosophila > Drosophila quadrilineata. The sequence continues at coordinate 7,118,175 of JAECWN010000407.1, forward strand.
TCCCCTCATCGAGTACAACAACAACAATATACCAGGCAGCATGGGAGTGGGAGCACCTGGAGGGAAGACAGCCACCGAAGTGGCACGGGAACAGTTGGCAGCGCGTTTATCGCTGGCGGCACGCCTGGATGTGCGACGTTCCTTGAATACGGGAGTGACCCCAGCAGCAGCGCCGGCGGCAGCTCCGGTACCTACTGCAGCTATCACGCCTCTCACTAATCTGGTAGCGTATACCACTAATCCTCCCGAGAATCGCTGAAGTTAATTTGGTTTTTTTCTTTTTAGACAAATGTTTTGCCGGCTGAGACGTCACATCCGCTCAATCCGCTAAAGCCTCCCTTTGTGCCGGCAGCTCATCAAGCCTTTAATCCGAATCCAGCTCATCCACAACGTGCCAATAATTATCAATCAGCTTCCAATGCAGCAGCAGCAACTGCAGCTCCCCATAGTGTATTCACCCCCAAGGGGAGTCCACGTCCTCTGAGTCTGTACTACAATGTGCGCCTCAATAATCCCCTCCAGATGCAGCAGCAGCCACTGATGCAGCTGCCCAAGCAGCATGCCCTCAGCTACGTTTCCACGCGCTATGCCCTCTCACAGCCACCGGTGGTACACAAACAACCGCAGCAACAACATCAGTTGCAACAGAAGCATCTTCAACAGCAGCAACAACAACAACAAAAACAACAACCGCAGCAAACAGTTCAACCCCTCATTCCGGCATTTCGCAGCACCAGCCTCACTGTTGGACTCACCTACGATGTCTATGTGAGTTTCGTGGAGAATGGTCCGCATCTGTTCTGGGTGCAGTTGAAGAGCGCCACCGACGAACTGAACTCCATGATGGCACAGATTGAAAGGAAACGTCTGCAGACGCTGCAACATTTCCCGGGTGTGGGCACCGCCTGCGTGGCCCGCTTCTCCGAGGATGGCAACTGTTATCGTGCCTTGATTAGTGGTGTCTACGGGCAACGCTATCGGGTGGTCTATGTGGACTATGGCAACTCGGAGTTGGTCGGATTGACAGATCTCTATCAGATACCGTCGGAGCTGCTGCAGATCAAACCATTTGCATTTAGATTCGCGCTGGCTGGCGCCAAGGAGCTGGGAGCTCTGGACGAGAGTCTGAAGGGCATCTTCAAGAACTCCACACTGTATATGAACTTTCAGCTGACTGTGCAGCCGCCAGAGAGCGTGGGATCCATGCAGACCTGCCAGCTAATCCACAATGTAAGTAGAATGGAAGGGGATTTTCCATAAACCTTATATTCCATTTTAGTTTCTGTACGGGGAATAAATACTTTCATTCTCCCGCAGGGCAACAGCATGTTGGAGCGTCTGAAGCAGCTGAAGAATACTCGTCAGGCATATGCCAAGGCGGAACAGCTGCAGAACGATGATGCTGTGGAGATACGTTATATAGATTCACCCAGCAACTTTTACGTCCAGAAGGTGAACCACATCAGCCAGTTCGAGCAGTTGATGGACGAGATGTTCGCCTACTACAACACCAATCAAGTGGTGCCGGAGCAACTGGTCCTCGGTGCACCATGTGTGGTCAAATGCGATCGGGAATGGTATCGGGCTGAACTGTTACGGGCGGACAATGCCACCATCATTGTGCGGCATGTGGACTTCGGATACGAGCAGCATGTGAAGCGTCATTTGATTGGCATCATTGCTGAGAAGCATCTGGAGATGCCACGACAGGCGGTCAAATGTTGCTTGAAGGGATTCGAGAACAGCGAGCTGAGCCAGGACAAGATCACCGATCAGTTTGAGATGCTCGCCGAGGAGTCTAACATACGTCGGCGCACCTTCAGTGTGCGTGTCTTCCGAATTGAACCGGATGGCCTCAATGTGGTCAATCTGCTGGCCAAGAATCTGAATGTGATGAAGAAACTCTACAAGCTGTCGATGCCCTTCGAGCAGTATCTGTCGATGGAGAAGGGGCAGTTCAATGGCAATGGCAATGCCACCATCTCGTCCGCTAACTCGGATGCACTGCAGCAGGGTGAAGTCCTGAATTCAACCACCGTGGAGAGTGAGGATCGCATGCAGCTACAAAAACACCAACAACAACAGCAGCAGCAACAACTGCGTGCCAAGACTGTCCAGATGAATGTCAATGCCAATGCCAATGATTGGGATAAGCATAGCTCTGCCTCCAGCTCGAAGGATACGCAATCCCAGCAGAGCAATTCCAGGCAGCAGCAGCGTCAGCAGGCCAACAGATCAGAAGGGAAGCTGGTGAGACGCAGTCGAGATGTACGTCTAGATCTCAACTTCGATAGCCGCAGCACGAGTAGCTTGACCAGCGGCATGAGTTCACCACGCAAAGGCAGCAACCGTCAGCAAGGACGCAACCGCACGGACTCGCCACGGGCACAGGAGGCGCAGAAGAATAAGTAAGTTGAGCTGTTCTTCAAAGTTAATCAAGTTAATCTTTTTAATCTCTACTCTTGCAGTCGTCTTACCCCCAATCAATCACCGCGCAAGGATCAACCTCAGCAGCAATCGCAGCGCAATTCCCCCAATCAGCGTTCCCAGAATGCGCCACAAGGATTCGCCCAGCAGCCACAGCGACAAAAGTCAACGCTGGATGGCTCCTCCATAAGCTCCAAGCGTTCCAGCGGCGTTGAGAGTGATGCCAACTCCACATCAGCCAAATCCGTGCCAGAGCCGGAGCAGTATGTGCCGCTGGACAAGCCATTTAACGTGTACGACATCAAAACGCCCAGCAAGAAGGAGGCAGCCAGCTTGTCCTGGTGGGTATCCCCCTTCCAGTTCTATGTGGTGCCTAAGAGTCTCTCCAGCAAGTATGATCAACTGCTGCGCGAGATGAGGCAGTTCTATCGCCAGAAGCCACATCAGCCGCTTCAGCTGAAGGTCAACTCAAGTGTTGTGGTGCGTCAGCGCAAGGATAATGCCATCCTGCGCGGCACAGTCATTGCCTGCAACCACATGTTGCGCAAGTATCGAATCTTCTGCGTGGACACGGGCAAAATATTGACCGTCACCTCGGAGGATGTGTGGCAGCTGGAGCAGCGTTTCGCCGAGCCACCTTGTCTGGCCCAACGTTGCAGTTTCGATCGCATCGTCACCAACTATGATCATCTCTATATTGTCGATCGCATGGAGAAATTTGTCCCCGCCAATGCAAAGGTGGAATGCGAGTTCCAAGCGAAGCAGCTGCAGGCCAATGCAAGCTCCTACGTCGTCAAGATGCTAGTGAATGGCACCCCTCTGCGTGATACGCTCATCAGTGCCCAGTTCCTCACAGAGGTCGCCGAGAGTGAGTCCAATTGATAACTAGAATTTGGTCAAGTACTTGGCTAACCCTAATCCTCTTCTATGTCAACAGATGTATGTGTGGGCCTCTTGGCTGGTCAACAGGTGCGTGGCAGATTCACTTCCATTCGCGACATGACCAACTTTAAGATACAGCTGGAGAGTTGTCGCGATGTCAACTTCTTGTGCAGTTACGATGATGCCAAGTTTATCAAGTCGAACAAGGAGATCGCCAAGCCCTTCAAGGAATTCTACGAAGGCAAGTCCTTTGCCATGAATGTTAAACATGTCTGCGAAAATAACATGTAAGTAGTTTGTAATTTAGTCATACAACATTTACACCAATATTAGAAACTGTGACGTTATCGATTTCTGGCATCAAAACCGACATAAAAATGCAGTTTTGTCTATAGAACAAATACCATATCTACTTTCAGCAGCCTTAACTTATCCAAGTATTAACTGATTTTCAAGAATTTTTGACAACATAATTTTTTTCATCTCAAAAAGTATGAATAATTTCACCAACGTTGATTTAAAGCAGTTTTTCAGTAATTATTGCAATTCGAATGAAAAAACTGATTAAATAATTAAAAAATTAGTCCTTCGAAACTTTCAGGTACCATAAAATTGCTAGAAATCAACCGATTTCAAAAATTTTTGCATTTTCGTCAATGAGTTGGATACTTTTTTAAATCTGCATCAAAATTGTGTCAAAATGCTCAATTTTTAATTTTAAGCTATTTTTGATCCATTTTGCATACTAACCCCTTGATAAAAAGTCAAAAAATGTGAAAGTTTTAAAATTGGAATTTTTTTGTGCCTAATCGATATCTGGTATCGAAATAGGTATAAAAACCTTTACCGAAGTAGATTTGGACCAGTATTTTAGAAAATATGACCAAAAATGTGCAAAAATGGGCTAAAAATGGGGTTTTGTCTGAAGGACGGTTACTATCTCAACTTCAAGAAGCCTAATTTTTTTCAAATATCAACCGATTTTCAAAATTTTTTTACAACATGTTTTAGTCATTCCAAACATTATAAATAACTTTACCGAAGTTGATTGGAATCAGTTTTTCAGAAATTATGCCAACATGAATGAAAAAACTAGTGAAAACATTGGAAAATTAGTCTTTCTGAACTTTAAGATGGCATAAAATTGCTAAAAATGAACCTATTTTCAAAATTTTTGCATTTTTGTCAATGATTTGGATACTATTTTAAATCTGCATCAAAATTTTGTCCCAATGCTCAATTTTTAATATTAAGCTATTTTTGCCCATTTTTGCATACTAACCCCTTGATAAAAGTCAAAAAATGTGAAAGTTTTGAAATCGGAATATTTAGTGCTCAATCGATTTCTGGCATCAAAATAGATATAAAAAACTTTACCGAAGTAGATTTGGACCAGTATTTTAGAAAATATGACCAAAAATGTGCAAAAATGGGCTAAAAATGGGGTTTTGTCTGAAGGACGGTTACTATCCCAACTTCGAGCAGCCTTAACTTTTTCAAATATCAACCGATTGTCAAAAATTTTTTACAACATGTTTTAATCATCCCAAACATTATCAATAACTTTACCGAAGTTGATTTGAAACAGTTTTTCAAAAATTATGCCAACACGAATGAAAAAACTAGTGAAAACATTGGGAAATTAGTCTTTCCTAACTTTAAGATGGCATAAAATTGCTAAAAATGAACCGATTTTCAAAATTTTTGCATTTTCGTCAATGAGTTGGATACTATTTTAAATCTGCATCAAAATTTTGTCCCAATGCTCAATTTTCAATTTTAAGGTATTTTTGATCCATTTTGCATACTGACCCCTTGATAAAAAGTCAAAAAATGTGAAAGTTTTAAAATTGGAATTTTTTTGTGCCTAATCGATATCTGGTATCGAAATAGGTATAAAAACCTTTACCGAAGTAGATTTGGACCAGTATTTTAGAAAATATGGCTAAAAATGTGCAAAAATGGGCTAAAAATGGGGTTTTGTCTGAAGGACGGTTACTATCCCAACTTCAAGAAGCCTAATTTTTTTCAAATATCAACCGATTTTCAAAATTTTTTTACAACATGTTTTAGTCATTCCAAACATTATAAATAACTTTACCGAAGTTGATTGGAATCAGTTTTTCAGAAAGTATGCCAACATGAATGAAAAAACTAGTGAAAACATTGGAAAATTAGTCTTTCTGAACTTTAAGATGGCATAAAATTGCTAAAAATGAACCTATTTTCAAAATTTTTGCATTTTTGTCAATTATTTGGATACTATTTTAAATCTGCATCAAAATTTTGTCCCAATGCTCAATTTTTAATATTAAGCTATTTTTGCCCATTTTTGCATACTGACCCCTTGATAAAAAGTCAAAAAATGTGAAAGTTTTGAAATCGGAATTTTTAGTGCTCAATCGATTTCTGGCATCAAAATAGATATAAAAAACTTTACCGAAGTAGATTTGGACCAGTATTTTAGAAAATATGACCAAAAATGTGCAAAAATGGGCTAAAATGGGGTTTTGTCTATAGGTCGGTTACTATCCCAACTTCGAGCAGCCTTAACTTTTTCAAATATCAACCGATTGTCAAAAATTTTTTACAACATGTTTTAATCATCCCAAACATTATCAATAACTTTACCGAAGTTGATTTGAAACAGTTTTTCAAAAATTATGCCAGCACGAATGAAAAAACTAGTGAAAACATTGGGAAATTAGTCTTTCCTAACTTTAAGATGGCATAAAATTGCTAAAAATGAACCTATTTTCAAAATTTTTGCATTTTTGTGAATGATTTGGATACTTTTTTAAATCTGCATCAAAATTTTGTCCCAATGCTCAATTTTTAATTTTGAGCTATTTTTGACCATTTTTGCATACTGACCCCTTGATAAAAAGTCAAAAAATGTAAAAGTTTGGAAATTGGAATTTTTTGTGCTCAATCGATTTCTGGCATCAAAATAGGTATAAAAAACTTTACCGAAGTAGATTTGGACCAGTATTTTAGAAAATATGACCAAAAATGTGCAAAAATGGGCTAAAAATGGGGTTTTGTCTGAAGGACGGTTACTATCCCAACTTCAAGAAGCCTAATTTTTTTCAAATATCAACCGATTTTCAAAATTTTTTTACAACATGTTTTAGTCATCCCAAACATTATCAATCACTTTACCGAAGTTGATTTGAAACAGTTTTTCAAAAATTATGCCAACACGAATGAAAAAACTAGTGAAAACATTGGGAAATTAGTCTTTCCTAACTTTAAGATGGCATAAAATTGCTAAAAAGGAACCGATTTTCAAAATTTTTGCATTTTCGTGAATGATTTGGATGCTATTTTAAATCTGCATCAAAATTTTGTCCCAATGCTCAATTTTTAATTTTAAGTCAATTTTGATCAATTTTGCATATTAACCCCTTGATAAAAAGTCAAATAATGTAAAAGTTTTGAAATCGAAATTTGTTGTGCCCAATCGATTTCAGGCATCAAAATAAATGTAAAAAACTTTACCAAAGCGGATTTTGACTAGTATTTTAGAAAATATGAAAATATCGGTTTCAAATATTTTAGAAAAGTATAGCCAAAAAGTAAATGTAAAAGTATAAGGGGATATTCGAACAATTGTATCTTTGGTAGAGACCATTTGATTTTTAAATATTTTCGAACAATCGTATTCTACCGAGAGTTATAGATAATTTAACTATGTATGTTTTTTGTCATGTTTCAACTGTAGCATCCACTTGCGTCCAGTCATGCCATTGCTGAAGGAGGAACGTAGTCCGTTCATTTGTGGCTATCCAGTTCTGGTCAACAGCTTCCAGGCAATGGTTGTGTACACGGCCAAAGCATATCGTGTTTTTGTCCAGCCCAAGACTGAGGATGCAGCCATTAAGAAGTTGCTGGAGAACATGTTTGAGTACTACTCCAAGAAGGGTAGGTTCAACTTATTCAAAATCTAATCCTACTTCTTCATGTACATAACATTGTATTCTTCTGCATTTGGCAGGTAAAGTTTTGCGGAAATTTGACAAGGATCAGATCTGTGCAGCACTCAGCAGCGATGGCAATTGGTATCGTGCCCGTGTTCTAGCCAAAGATGGCAAAAGTGGCGCCCGCATCGATGTGGTGTATCTGGACTATGGCAACACGGAGCAGTTGCCGCGGGAGAAGCTCAAGCAATTGGAGGAGCAATTCTATGCCAATCGCAGTTGCTATGCAATTGAGATCAATTTACCCCTTGGACGCATCCATAATGATGACAAGCTTAAGACACGGCTGGCGCAGTTGCTCAACCAGCAGTTGGTTACGGTCAAGCCCATCGAGACGCGTCGTAGTCATCTTATTGCGGACGTGCAGTTGGCCAATGCCAAGGAGAGCGTTGTGGACACTTTGAGGGCGGAGAAGCTCATTGCTGGCAAGGATATTGACTATATGCGCAAGCAGCTGGACAAAGAGAAGCCTCATGTCTATGAGTACATAGAGTGTGTGGATCTGACCACAGATGATGATGAACAGGAGCAGCTGCAGCAGCGCAAGGCCAACAGCAGCAAGTCCAGCTCGGTGAATAGCTCTCCCAGCAAGCCCAAAAAGGAGAAGGAGCCGAGAGAGCCAAAGGAATCCAAGGAGTCTAAGCAGCGCAACAAGCAGCCTGAGACACCTGCCCCAGCTCCAACCCCAACTACCGCTCCCACTCCCGTTCCGACGCCAGCTCCAGCTCCTATTCCCGCTCCAGTTGCTGAACCAGTTCCTACTTTGATCGAATCACAACCAGAAGCGAAAGTGGAAGTAACACCCACAGAGGATCAGCTACCAGCAGAGCCAATTAATGAGGAACCGGCAGATGTGCCCATTCCGGCACCAGCGACTCCCCAGCCTGATCCCTACAAAGACATGGAAACGGCTGTGTTGAGCCACTGCGATAATCCTGCACATTTCTATGTGCATCCCATGGATGCGCTGCCCAAGCTGAAGCGTCTCACGGAGAATCTGCAGATAGTGTCACCATCGCTGCCACAACTGGAGGATATTGTGAATGGTGCCGACTGCATCTCAATGTATTCAATGGACAAATCCTGGTATCGTGCCAAAATCATCGATGCGGAGCTAATGGTGCTGCAGTTCATCGACTTTGGCAACACGGATTGTGTGTCCGATGCTAAGGAGATCAAGCAGAGCATGTGCTCCCAAATGGAACCCTTCTGTCTGCCCTTCGCCCTGCCCATTGCACCCAAGGGCAAACTGGACTGGGCCGATGCCGCCAATGGCATCTTCAACGATTCCTACGAGAAGATCCTTCACTACGAGTATCTCACCCGAGGTGACCACCAACAGCGCAGCTATGTCAATCTCTACATTGAGGGCGTCGATGTGGCCAAGAAACTCATCGAGGATGGCTATGCCAAACCACTGGAGTATGTCAGCAGTGGCAGCACCTGCTACATCTCCCATGTCAACAGCATAAGCGACTTCTATCTGCAGCTCGAGAGTGACTCCAAAGCCCTGGAGCTGATCGAACTCTATCTGGGGGATGCGGAGCAAAAGCTGCAGCCCCTTCAGCGATTCGAGAAGGGCAGTATTGTGGCGGCCCTCTTCGACGATGATGGTCTCTTCTATCGAGCGGAGCTGCTGCGTCAACTGCCCGAATCCCGTTACGAGGTGCGTTTCATTGACTATGGTAACACCTCCAGCACGGGCAAGTGTCTGCTGCTCTCCGAGGAGATCTCAAGTGTACCCAGTCTATCAAAGCGTTGCAGTCTGCAGTTGCCGGAGGATTACCTCGGCTGGTCCCAGCAAGCGGAGACCAAATTCAGTGAACTAACCGGCGAAGGAGAACTTGTGTTCACCACACAGCTCCTGCAGCCGGGTGTGGAGCAAGTGACCATACATCTGCTGCTGGACGAGGACAATTTGCTTGATCAGCTGTTGCCACTCTGTACGAAGAAACCCGAGCCAAAGCCAGAACCGTCACCGGAAACACAGCCGGAGGAAATTGTGGCGCCGTCAGCGACATCTTCAACTAACTGCAAAGGTATCGTTACCCATGTTGACAGTCCACTAAGTTTCTATCTGCAATTAGAGGAGAACTTTGGAGTGATCGATTCAACAAGCGAGCTTCTGAACCGGGAGGACTCCATTCTGCAGCCTCTAAAGACAGTCGCCCAGCTGGGAGAGCTGTTTGTGGCACAGTTTGCCGACGACAAGGAATTCTATCGGGCACGTATCCTGGAGCAGCTGCCCGCGAAACAATCGCTTCAGTATCGTGTCCACTTTATCGACTATGGCAATCAGGCACTGGTGGAGCAACTGTTCGAGCTGCCCGCGGAGTTGGCGCAGCTGAAGCCGCTGGCCGAGATTCATACGGTGGAATCGTGTGCCGATTTCATCAAGTATCCGAAGGAATCCCGAGAGGCACTAAACGCACTCATCGACAGCTGCAATGGGGATGTTGTGGTCGAGTTTGTCAACAGATCTCAGCAGCCACCGGTGGTCAGGCTGAAGACAATGGACGACAAGCACGCGCTGGATATACATAAGCAGCTACAGAAGCTGCTCGAGGCGGAGCAACAGCAGCAGCAGGCGGAGCATAAGGCCAACAAGTGCATCATATCACATGGCTACACGCCCAAGAGTTTCTATGTGCAGCTCCAGAAGAATTCCACGCTCCTTGATCACATTGTCACAACACTGGCGCAGGGTAGTACCCAGTTGGAGAAGCTGCCCAATCCGGAGTTGAAGGCCAATGCCGTTTGCTTCTCCCAGGAAGATGTCTGTTACCATCGCTGCATCATTGAGGAGCTGCTGCCGGAGGATAAGGGCTGCAAGGTCTTCCTCATGGACTATGGTAACACAATTGTCGCCACGGAGATCTTCAAACTGCCGGAGGAACTGCAGCAAATGCCAGCATTGGCACTACACTGTCAGCTACTTGGAATGCCGGAGGAGCAGATACCGGATGACAAGCTGGAGGAGGCATTTGCGGTGCTGCTGGAACAGCATTTCGGTGAGCTCTACGAGATTGTGGGTGAACTGAAGGAGACTGCCCCCATGGAGCAGCAGTCGGTTCAGTTGCGCATCAACTACAAGGATTTCAGCGAGGAACTGGCCAGTACAGTGGCCGGAGTGCAGAAGCCACTCGAGGTGGAGCTGCACAACTGCATAGTGGTGCAGTTCGACAATGCCCAATCCTTCTACGTACAGATGGAGCAGCATGTGTCCCCACTGGAGCAGATGACAGACAAGCTGCTCGATGCAGAGCAAAACTTTGAGGTCTTCACCGAACTGAAGTTGGACGCCATCTGTGCGGCCAAGTTTCCCGAGGATGAGGTGTTCTATCGGGCCAAGATTGTCAAACTGCTGGACGAGGGCAAGTGTGAGGTGCATTTTATAGATTTCGGCAACAATACCATCACCGATCAGTTCCGCCAGCTGCCCGAGGATCTGGCCAAGGAGCCGCGCTACAGTCAACACTGTGAACTGGAGAGTGCCACCATGGCCAAGTGTGACATGGCCGCGCTGGGTGCCTTCATCGACACTCGCTTCTCGGAGACATTCCAGGTGGAGATTCTCGGCAAGAACGACGCACGTGGCACCCAAGTGGTCCGTCTCTTCTACCAGAACACAAACATAAGCGAGAAGCTGCAAAGTTTAAAACCCTAGGAGAAATTATGAGAAAAATTATGAATCCTTCGTGGAAGGAAGTTTTCGAGTTGAGAATGTTGAAAACATTCACATGCATTAACATAGAAACACACACACACACACTCAATAATGTTTGCTAAAATGAAATGAAAAATGATTGTGATTAGAGTTTGTATTAATTAATCAAATAATTTAGTTTGAAAAGTGAAACTTATTCAACGCAGCAGGAAAAGCGTTTTTCATTTTGATTTTGATGTTGATTTACTGAAAAGAGCTTCATTTTCATTTTCATGGAAAACCAAAATGAATGCCTAAATATTATTAATAATATTTATAATGCTGAGCAAGAAAACGAATACATTTATAACAAAAAACTCAAGAAAAACGAACAAAAAAAAACGAAAAAATATTTTACAAAAATAAGATTGCATTAAAAAAACGAAAATGCAATTAAAAAAAAATAGTAATTAAAATGAACGTGAAATATATAGATGCAAATCTTAACTAACGAAATGAAATGTTTAAAAAAAATCTGAGAAAGGCGGTGGACGAGTAATTGCTCAATTAACACACACACACAGACACACTCTACACACACACTCTTAAAGCAATTTTACATAATCAAAACAAAAAAAAAACGTTTAATTTATTATTATTGTCTTTTGTTTTACAATTTATTACTATAATTTCTTTACTTTTTGATTTTACAAAATTTTCTACTATATTTGAAAAAAATTCATGAATTAATTTCTTTATTATTCTTATTACTAATTAAAAAAAAAAAAAAAAAAATCAAAAACGAAAAAAAATTTTGAAGCAAAGACTAAAGTGGAATAATGGGTTCTATATACCTTTATAAAAAAAAACGATGTCATATTTTTCTACCATTTCTTTTTCATGTTGTAAAATAAAAAATAAGTATATATAAAATTATAAAAAGCAAAAAAAAAAATTAAATAAATAAAAAACTTAAAAAAATGAAAACGAAAAATTCAAATTTATTAAATAATGATATATTTGATGCAGTCAAGAAGAAGAAGACGTAAATATCAAGATGCAACATGTTCAACATTTCTGAAAGTGTAACTATGCTGCTGTCCTGTAACGTAACAGAGAAGATGGCGGAATTTGCCAGGAAAATCCATAAACTAAACTCAGGTAAGTTTGTTGCTTAACAAGGATAAGGAACATTTGAAAGCGGAAAATTCTGGTATGTCTGTCAGATACAGATGTGTATTATTCGCATTACTTTGGTTACCTTTTATTAATTAATTATTATTGGTAATAATGTGGAATTCGTGATGTTTTGATTTCTTCAATTTCGATAGAAATGCTGTTGGTTGACATCGTCATCATTCGATTCGTTTAGCATTTGTTGGCTAATTGAATGGCGCACAGGCTCAAGTTGTTCCGTTTCATGGTTGTACATGTATGTATGTACATATGTATATGTGTGTGTTTATCAATCAACTCGTAATAAAGCTGTCGAAACCAGAGGCAGATACACGAAAGAAAAGAATAATAGAAGCAACAACAACAGAAAAACAGATTCATTCAATTCCGGCCAACTGTTGAACAAGAAGAAGAAGAAGAAGCAGAAGCAGCGTATCAATTGCCATTGCTTATCACAGCCATGCACGTAATCTAAGAGAGCGATACAGAGTGTGAGCAAGAGAGCGCTCGATCAATGCAATTCCAAAGAGAGCGCATTGGATAGCGACACTCTCTTTGCGCCTATGGCTGCACTTGCACTATCGCCGCGTTTCATTATCAATTTGGTTTCTGTGGTACGAAAGGCAGAGCCGAAGTGAAAAATGTGTTGTGATCGTGAGCGCTCGGCAATGTCGTCGTGTGTTTCGGGCAATTTTTAGCTTCAATTTGAAGTCGGCGGCTGAATTGAACGGGTCGGTGGTTCCGGTGTTGGTGTTGCTCGCGTACAAAATTTCTAAACGAGAATTGCTTCTGATCGTTACCCTCGTTCAACGTTAAATTCAACTTAATTGAAAATTTCAAACGAATTTTCGACTTGTGGTTTGTTTGTGTTTTCATTTTCTCATCTCGTCAAGTGAATGTGTTTGGAATATGTATAGATCTGTGGCAAAATACAAAAGAAATACCCATTAAAAATGTGCACAAGAACTAACTATTAAATGGAACTTCAACAGACTTGGATTACCTAAGAGGTAACAAAAATTTAATATTAGGAAAAAAACATCACTCGTCTTGTAATCAAAATGTTATCAGCTAGAGCAAGTCTGAATGTGTGGGGTTATCGTCTCCAAAAGATTATAAAATAATAAAAGATTATGCCACACAGAACATATGTTAGTATGTAACATAGTTTAGTTTAATATTTTCCTGAGTTTTTTGTGGACAGCCTTAAGCTCTGTTTCAATTGAATTCAATTGAGTGAAGCGTCTTAACATGTCCCTGCTCCATGACAACTGTAAGCATGGCAGACCTTTCAATTATATAGATAAAGTATCTTTTTGAAAGCACATCAAGTATGTGTGTGCTTAAAGTGTCAGCATAGCAAATTCCAGATAGTATTATTATTATATTTTCAACAAAGATAAAGTTTAAAAACTCAAGATGCAGTTCAGAAACAGGGCGTGAGTTGATCGGCCAAGAAAGCACGTTTCACTTCAAGAAGTTGCAGATTCAGTAAGGAAAATGTATGTTTTTTATAATTGTAAAATATTTTCCCTATCATTTTCAACTTGCAAATTTAATTGAAACTGAAGAAATGTATTCAACTAGGGACTATGGACATTCAACTCTCGCTACCTGTCGCCTTATCGTGCATTGCGTCTTCTTAATCTTCTTGCTCGTAATTACCTATGGTCAGTTTATGGCATTGTGTGTGTGAGTGTGTGTGTGTGTGTGGATTTATCTGCATGAGTGTGTGTGTGTGAGTGCATAGAAGACTTTCTACTTTGCAAATGAATTTGTGCTCTAGGTAGAATCTCATTTATTTGCTGAGTGACTAAAAGGGTTGAAAACTAGAACTGTTTCCACTTTGAAGATATATTATTTATCAACCTAAGAATAGTATATGCAGTCGAATTCCGACAATTCGGGATCACATTTTAACAAACTACGGGAGATTTCGAATTACCGAGATACCGATTATCGAATTTTTTCAAGGGGAAAACAAAATTTTTCGATTTATTGGGAATTCCCAAAAATTAAAAATAAATAAATTAATTTAAAAGTTAGTTTAAAAGAGAATTGTATATTATTTCAATAAATTCAAAAAATATTCTTTGCTTGTGAAATTACTTTTAATATATATATGTAAATATATATTTTTTTAAATTTTTTTTTAAATATTGAAAATTTTTGTTTATTTTTTAATTCAATTTTTTCTCGCAAAATTTTTGTTTTGCGCAAACCTTCACTTTCAACTTTTTTAGAACCTCTTCAATTAGTTCAATGTTGTTTTCAGTTCTTATATGGAAAATATAAATGATATATAATATTTACTGCTGAGCCAGCATACTACAGTTATTTCGAATTCTACGTCTTCTTCTTCTTTGGCTGGTTATGCTTTGCAAAGTTTAATTGTTTTTATGCTCTTTTTTTTTGATTCTCCATCTCTTTCTGTTGCTTTAGCGCTGTCTCACTCTCTGGGGGAATGTTTTCTTGATTGTGTTTAATTGAAATAAATGGGCTACGTTTTTATTATGCTCTGTAGTCGCAGTTGTTGTTGTTTCTCTGCTACTTCTTTGTGTTGTTTAATTAATTTCAGTTAAAGTTCGTCACTGTTTTTGCGCCCTATGGCAAAAAATAACGAAATTACAGAAAAAACCTAGAAACAAATTTCATAAGAAACAAACAAAAAAAAATGAAATGAAATGAAGTGACTTGTGATAAAGAAAAACCCTAAAAAACATTGAGGCACTTTGCTGCTGATATGTGTGGTATGTGTGGTACGTATGTATATGTTGTGAGTTCTCCGATAAGATGCTAGTAACAATATTAAGAGTTATGGGAAAGGGGGAGCCACAGAGGGGGCGGAGAGAGAGGTGGGGGACTGGGTAGTTAAGAGGGAGGCAAAGCGGACATGCCGAACATGCATTCTTTCAACACGAACAACGAAAGTCTAAACATATAAATCTTTATCACGGGCACTAGAAAGAGAGGCAAGAGAGGGCGAGAGAGAGAGAGAGAGAGGGGGGTGGGTGGGTGGGTGTTGGTGGAAAGAGACAGCATGCGTGTGTATAAATCTTGCACGAAACTCACACACACGCACACACGCACACACCTGTTGAGGCGGGGCGGAGCGGGGCGGGGCATTGGGTTGGGTGGGGTTGTGACGCCCCCGCAACGACTGGTAAAGGGGGTAGAGGGGGTAGCTGCGCCTGTGACAAGGGGCATCAACTTGGCCCATAAATCCATTCACAAAATGTTTAGAATGTTATTAAAATATTTGAAACTAATTTCAAAGTTTCTTTTTTCCTCGGTTTTCCAAATTGTCATTTATATTTTATAGTATTTTTTTATAAGCACTTTTATTCATATAAATATTTTTATTTCCGATTTGATCCCCCTAATCGCTACCTTAGCTTCTTCTTGCCCGTAAACATAAATAATTTTCCCATTTTCATTGGAAAATGAATCATTTTGGCAAGAAGACA
This sequence comes from Drosophila quadrilineata, assembly GCA_018150725.1. Classification (NCBI taxonomy): domain Eukaryota; kingdom Metazoa; phylum Arthropoda; class Insecta; order Diptera; family Drosophilidae; genus Drosophila; species Drosophila quadrilineata. The sequence goes on from JAECWN010000407.1 coordinate 7,133,753, forward strand.
AGCTGTAAGCCATTGCCTGACACATCCACCCTTTTGCCACAAAAAAACTATAAAACAAATCAGATATATTTACATATAAAGTTTTTTTTCTTTTTTTTCTTAAATATAGCATATTTTGTATATGTCGAGGGATTGTTTGTTAAATATGGCTAGGGAAAATGCGGCCAAAAGTGAAGAGCGAAAGCATCAATTCATATTGAAAATGTTTTTCACTCCCCCTGCCCGCTACCCCCCCCCCCTATTAGATTATCTATTTTCCATTTTCCATTTGGTTTTTTCATCGCTTCACATTTATTTAGCGTTTTTGGGGGAAGAGTTCCATTTGGTGGCACATGCGGCATCAGTTCCAACTCTTTTTTATGGCCCTCGATTGTTACCGTTTAGGCCCTATTTTATTGCCAATTCGATTGAATTTAGGCCCAACAAATGTTTCACATGCCGCAGCCATGTTCCCTTGAGCAACTATTAAGCCCCAAAAAGTCTTGAAAAAATTTTCAATATTTGTTTTTTTAGACAAAAAAATTTAATTAAAAATTTTGAAACAAATATGCGCGTATTTGTCTATATGGCATATATAAGTATTTATAGCCGTAGCTCATTGTTTTGTGGTCGCTTGACTCTATCCATCTCTTTCCCACACACACTCTATCTCTCTCTCTCTCGTACTCTCTCTCTGTCTGTGGAAATGTGTGGAAATCACTTTAGAATGCCTTCCCTGCTCCTCTTTCTCCTCCTGTTGCTGCTCTTTGCTACTTTGAATTTCAGTTTTTTTTTTTGTTTTCGACTGACTTTTTTTTTTGCCTTGGCAGCAAAATGTCTCTAATGACAGCAATGCAGGCGGCACAGTGCCTGGCATCAGTTATGGCACCTATCGTAAAACATAATTTTGAATTTATTCTCACACCTTTTGATATATTTAAAAGGAGCTGTAAAAGATTTGTATATTAAGTTTATGGATTTTTTGAAATTAGGAATATTTAGTTAGTTTTATTTATTATCAATTTTGAAACAAACATTATTTTTATTTAAAATGTATTTTAGTTGCCAAAATTCTAAATTTTCTAATTTTTTTTTTAATTTAAGAAAATAAAACTTAAAAAAACTTGCACATAAAACTTTATATATGAAGACAAATATATTTTTCTTATTTATTTTTATTTCTGTATATATTTTTTTATATATATATTTTTTTTAATTTTTTTGTGGCACTTACTTTTCTGACACACTGTGCACAATTCCTTTGTCAATTGGAGCGTGTAAAAAGCGAGTAAATGCTCGGAATTTCGAGTCAATTGGCAACACTGCCGTACCCCGTACCTATTGACGGTGGGCATATCAGTTTTATGTGAGTCACAACTATTCGTAGCAATATATTTATTGCTATATATATAGATTTATTTATATAAATTTATATCTACAATTTCTGCTACCTCCAACTGGGGTACCTGGTATCATAGAGTCCATCACTCTTAGCCAATCAATTTTCATTTGTCTTTTATTGCACTTATTTTATATGATTGTTCAATAAGTCGGAAGTTCGCTTTGTTTACACATATGGTCAACGATTATTGATTGGCCGAGTCTTAGCCAAAAAGATATGGCATATTAAGGCCAAGACTCGTAATGACTTATTGCGACACTTGAGAGCGATAAGGGAGGCAGGCCATCCGTCAAGTGAGCTCAGAATACCCCACTCTCTCTTTTCTTTTAGCAATTTTACAGGGTATAGCCGAGGATTTGATTACATTCTGGGGAATGTCGCAACAGAACTTCCCCCTTTGTTTTGTGATTCGTAGGTGGCATCCGCACTGCCAGCTGCATGATATTTTGCTGTTTGAAATTATAGAAAACACAATAAATGCTGATAAATAATAACAAATTAGTCATAAACAAAAGACGAGCTGGTGAGAGCACGCAACTGAACGAGGGGTGGGACGGGGGGTGGAGAAATGGGAGTGACTTTTGAATGGAGCGTGACAGGGGGCATAAACAAAATATCAAAAACGGAAAGGAAACATGATTTGCAATAGCTTGTAAAGTGCATTTTCTTTTGTTTAGAATTGGCCAGCCAACAATACACCCCCCCCAATCGTTGCACGCTTTTCATTCAGGCAAACCAAAAAAAATTTCCAATTTTTCTTTCATAATTTTCTCTGAAAAGTTGTTGCGTTTTTTTTTTCTTTCTCTTTTGTATTTTGACACGTTTTCAATGGAGCGTCAAGAATGTAGTTTTATTTGTATAAAGTAGAGAGACTATACTATATGATTTATAGCGTGAGTTCTATTTGATGTTGTATCAAGAAAGATATAGTAAAACCGAAGGCAACACGCCGATAAGATAAAAAGTCAAACAAGAAAACGGCCACAAAGGAAATCAAAATACACAAAAGAAGAGTGACGCACACCTGTGAACCACATATCCCCCCCTCTCTGTCTATACTAATGTTATCCGTCTCTTTCTTTTACTAATAATAAAAGTTTATAGCAAAAGTGGTGGAAAGTTGACGAATTTTGGCCTAAAAATAGTTAGTTTCCAATGGGGATGCTCTTGAGTCGCAAAATCAAATATTTTTATTTTAATTTTTTGAATTAAATTAAATTAAATTACAGGGTATGTTTAGTTGAGCAATATGTGATTATGTGTACCTTGACACTGACATGCGTGGCATTGTATATCTAAATTTGTTTTTTTTTTGTAATTTGTTTGGGGGTTGTCTCCACGCTGCGTATACGTAACATGCACAATGCAAATCACTCATACGCCATGTTGCACGCTTCGAAATTAAACTGAAACTAAACTAAATAATACACATCACAGATTGTATAGTTTAGAGACTGGGGGTGGGTTTTGCGCTTCATTGAACACTTTTGGCAAATTGCAAGGGAAATTCGAAGGGGGCGTGGCAGCGCAGGCGGCATTGTCCGCGGCAATGATCTTGTAATTTGTTAATTCGAAAATAATCGTTTTTCTTTTTTTTTTTATCTGTTTACTGGCTGTTTGTGGTTGAGGTGTGCCGGTGTGTGTAGTTTTAGTTTTATTTATATATTTTTATTCAGTTTTTTTAGGCGCTCAAATAAACATGCTGTCTCCTCCCATCCCCCTTTGCTTCTATTGCAGTCCGCAAAGATTTATATGCTCACAATTGATGTATGGCAGTTTTTTTTTTCTGGGGATATTCTCTTCTTCATGAATGTATTCATTTGTTTTCTCTTTCCCCTATGTACATACGTATGTATGTACGAGTATAGAGCATGGAACTAAGCTGTCTGCTGTTGAACATCGTCTTCATCTCCGTGGTGAATGCCATGTTGGCATTCGGATTTGCGCCGCAGGACGAGACACGGCGCTGCAGCTACGGCAGGATCGAGAAATTGATGCGGATACGTTGCTATGACATGGATCTGAAGGAGGTGCCGCAGAACCTCAAGAGTTCAGTTGAGGTGAGTACGACCAAGAGAGAGAGAGAGAGAGTTGGAGAGAGGAGCCTCCCCTCCCACAAGCGAAAGGTCAATTTAAGCCAATAAAAATCTCATGACCCAAACTTAATTCGTGTGACAAACAGACACAGCAAACAACCCACAACTAATACAGAGACAAAGTGGAAGAGAGACAGAGAAAGAGAGAGAGAGAGAGAGAGATATGGCGGGAAAACAGACCTTCAATTGAGCTTAATTAAAGCATAAAGATGCTGAATATTGTTGACCGATTTGAGCATATTATATGGAAACATAAATATCTGATATATGTACATAACTTGCCCTGAGAAACACACGAAAGTGTGCACAAATTGAGGAATTGTGCCCACTGTCAACAACAGATTAGCATCTCCATATATGTATGTACATATATATTTTTATTTCTGGGGGGAAATTTCGTTTAATGAATGATTCAACGATATGAGTGGACAAAGTGGAGCTACGTATTATAGATAAGATATAGGATGACAGTTAATTGATTAACTAACAGATACCACTTAGTCTACCTCACTTACTGTCTATGAAAACAGCTGTAAAGTGATTAAGAAAAAATAATTAAGAAATGACAGAAATTGTAAGGACTACCTCTATACTTGAAAAAGAGGTATAACGAGTAAGTCCGCAAAGGTCCGAGTAGGTTCGAATAGGTTTGAATAGTTTAAGGAACATAAATATATTTATATGAGTATCCTAATAGACATAACTATGAATACATCTGTGATGTAATTATGCAGAAATGATAGGAAAATAGAATTAATGATTTATTTGAATAGAGGTATGGGGTAGGTTATGAGGAGGTCAGAATAGGTTGTAGTAGGCTAAGGTTAGTTTTAAGCTCAAGTCCATAAATTCTACAATATCTTATATGATATCTATGTATGTACATCTGGTAATTGTAATTATAATGGCAGTTTACTGTTAAGTGATCAACTAGGAGATACTACTTAAACTCAGTTTGACTCAATCCCAGTCATAGACAGTAACTATGAAAATAGCTGTTAAGTAATTATGTAGAAAATCATAAAGAGAAGAAAGAAAACTAAAGATTACTTGGAATAGTGGTATGGGTTATGATGTTATGAGGGTTATGAGGTTATAAGTAGGTCGGTATAGGTCCGAATAGGTTGTAACAGCTTGGAGTAGGTTAAGCATAGAAGAAGAAGAAGTAGAATAGAGTTTTGACATCTCATATATTATTCGGGGAGTTTGCTAATGTTTCTATCTATATAATGGCTATAACTTCAGTTATCGTACTGATCGCATTTAACGTTCGAGGGATTTTTCACTTATAACTTCTATATATGGCTATATAATTTCAGGTACTGGACTTATCGTACAATCGCATAAGGAAGCTGAAAAGCACTTCGTTTCGCCGCTACACCGACGTGAAGTTTCTGATGCTCTATGAGAACATGATCTTATCAGTGGAGCCGGGCACCTTCGCTCCCCTCACCGCACTGCAGGTGAGGCAGAGGCAGAGGCAGAGGCAATCACAGCAATTTGCCACAAAATGTGTGATTAACGTGCTTGGGTCTCATTAGAACAACAATTGCAATTGTAATTGGGATTAGATTATGATTTCGATTCCGATACGGATTCGTATAGTCATGGCAATTGCAATTGGTAACTAACTAGAACTTGGTTAATAATGAGATGCCCCCTTTATTTTTTTTTTTTTTTTTGCACGATTTCGACAGGAAGTGGACCTATCGAACAATGGGCTGACCACGATTCCCATGGAACTGTTCCAGCTGCCGAAGCTGCGTAATCTCTATATGGACAGCAACGATCTGCGAGAGCTGCACTCCGATCTCCAGCAGCTGGAGCGGCCCATAAAGGCGCCACTCGAGTACCTAAATGTGGCCAACTGCGAACTCCACGACATACCCGATCTGGGCATACTGCCAAGTGAGTAGACTGAGGACTCTCAGCAAATGAAAAGACTGAGAAGATGCTCAAGTTGAGGAGTGTATTTGCAGATCTGTGGCAGCTGAACGCCTCGTTGAATCCATTGGGCAACTTCAACGTCGATAAGTTGGCCAATTTGTGCCACTTAAGAGTCATCGATCTGGGCAAGACGCAGCTGAGCCTCTGCAGCTGCCAGCAGGTCACCAATCACCTCACCATGATGGGCGCCAGCACCAAATATGTGCCCGTCTGTTTATGTGAGTATACACACTTGCCACATGTTGCACACTCTAATTTTGGCACATCCACATACATATATCCATGTCCAATTCTGTATTTCTGTAGCGACGCTAGACAACGACGCGTGTCCACTGCCCTACAATCGCACCGTCGGCTCGGAAACATTCCGCGGTTGTTTGGCCAGCGCCGAATTGGCCGAGACTCGCAGTCTTTGGCTCTTTGCCGCCGGCTGCTTTGGTGGCAGTTTCTTGGTGCTCTTAGGTGAGTTATCTACCCTCCCTTCCATATCTTCTCCTCTAACTAACTTCCTTTCCCACACACACTCTCTCTATCTCCACCAGTGTGCCTCTACTGCATTCACCGCTGGCGCAAGAAACGCAGGAATCGTCGACTCAGCGAAGCTGCACAGAGTCGCAAACATTTTGTCATATCCCCGAGGAATGCCATCAACAACAATCGCAAGGACGATGAGCCACTGCACTGTGATACTGCCTGATCATAGCCATAACCCTAACAACTAACTAACTATAGTTAACTCAAACTAAGTATTAATTTATTGGTCTAGTTCGTAGTTCCTTTATACAAAATGACGTCTACCAAAAAGAAAACAGCAACACATGTTACCAAAAAGAGCAATAAGCGGAAGAAAATCAAAGAAAATTCACTGTAAGCATATCTAAAGTGCCTTTGCTCAAGTGCTACTTACATATATTCAGCATAAGTAATAGTTTTAGTAGAATATAGTTTAGTTTCTAGGGTGTTGACTTAGTTTAAGACAGCAAACCATCCAAATATATATAAACATGACAAACATATTGTTCTTATTTTAAGAAAAACGTTTGACAACTTTCCCCTTTTCAAATTTGGCGCGTTATAAATTTCATTGCATACTTTCGGCGACATTCCATATTCCATGCCGCAGTGTTAACAGCGCTGTTATGGTTAACAGCTTGACTCCACCGCTCTTAACAGTGCCCTTTGAGCAGCAGCCCAAAAGTGCATGTACATTTTTTAATAGAAAAGCAATTGAACTCAGTGGAAATTTGGATGCTAATAAGTTAAGCTGCCTCTTCTCCAAACTGTGCGCCTGTTAGTTGCTGTAATACAGTTCCAGCTGACAACCTGACAAACATAAGCATGTTCAAAGAGGAAGACTGTATTTACATTAAGCTGTAAGTTTTGCTGCTGTCAGCGAAAGGAAAATTATCATTTATCAATTGTAATATAGCTGCACGCCTGCTGAGCGCATAAGTAAACCGAATAACTTTTGCAACTGCACAGCTGTTATCAGGTCTGTGTTTGCATTTTATAGCACTATTTTGCTGCGCTTATCATGCAAGAATATTATCATTTACTTACGCCTACTTTTTGACTGCCCATTTTAATGCAACAAGTACAAGTGTAAGTTGTTATTGCAGTTTTAACCTACGCTAAGAAAAGCTCGCTCTTTGAAAGCTACCACCAACACTACCACTCTCAGCGCCTAAAGAGATGTGAGAGTGTGAGAGCAACAGTAAGTTATCGGAATTCCGCTTTACTTGTTTTTTGCAAACGTTCGCACCTTTGGCATACGCACGCTCTCTCTCTCTCTATCTTTTTTTGACTCTCTCGCATTAATTATCTCTCCTGCGCCGGTGCGAAACAGATGCCGGCGAATGAGATTGAATAATGAAAGAAAAAAAGTAAAATGACAGAAATGAATGTGAGCATAAATGCAAAATTATATTTTGGCGCCTTCCTCATCTCTGGGGCGCTCTTCTCCGGCAACAGTTTTGTGGTTTGCCGACAGCGACAATTTAATGACTGCGACGTCAGCGTCAGCATACGCTGCTCTGTAGTCTGTATGCTGCAGCCCCCACATCGATTTGCCCACGGCATAGGCGAAAGCAAAGACGAAGTCAGACAGACTTTTCATTAGCTCGCAGCGTCGTTGGCATTCAGTTTCTCGTCGTCGCTCGTGGTAGGCAGAACAGCCAAACGCGAACCCTCCGCCAGGCAACTTAAGACTCAATAGACTCGCTCTCCGTTAACATTTTGTGAAAGCTCTACGGGCACGCCCCACCCACCGCCACCAAGACAAAGACTTCCGCAAATCCCCGCGAAGGACTCGAGTCGCGTGTGTTTTTCGCAGTGTTTATCAATTTAATTAACTAATAAATATCAATAAAAAAAAAAAAACAAACAGAAAATGAGCAGTAAGTTTTTACCTTCAGCAAATGAAAAGCCGCCAAAGATGCGTGCGAAAAGAAGTGACCACAAAAGATGAAAAGAATAAAAAAAGAAACTTTGTCTCTGTCTCTGTGTGTGTGCGTATGCGTATGCGTGTGAGTGTGAAAGTGTGTATGTATGCGTGCGTGAATTATGCATGGCCTGGGCCTTTAATAGTTGCAACTGTATTGCAATTAAATTAATTAAAAGAAAATCTAAAATAAAATAACAATATTTATATAAGATTTTGTTCATATTCACGGTGCATACTACTCATATTTCATATCATCTTTGACAGATTATTATAACGTTATGCAAAAATCAAATTCATTTCAACTTTTCATAGATGATTCCTGATTTCTTTTCGTACATTTGTTGGGGCTAGTAAATTGCGGCGACGACCTTTACTGACCTTCAATAGCATTTCGCCTAGTCGCCGCATGTCGTGCGTCGCTCTCTATACCTGCCTGCCTGCCAGCCTGATTCTCTATGTGTGTGTGTGTGTGTATGTATGGGATTGTAAGTGTGTGTGGGTATGTGCATGCAGAGCATTCAGATTTCTTCTGATTTCTCGCACTTGAAGCAAAACGTCAGTTGTGTGTTTTGTTTATGAAAACGAATTATGCGCGAATGCGAGAAGAGGCAGAATATGTGTTGACAAACTGATAACGATTGCGTCTGCATGTTATGTGAGCTTTGGCGCCAGCTGAGAACCGAGCTTGACGTAAAAACAGAAAGAGAGAGAGAGAGAGAGAGTGTGAATCTTCGACTGAGGGTAGCAAAGAGCGTGAAAGAGGCAGAGAGAGAGCGAAGAGTTATATGCACTTCACGGTTGGTTTGGTTGCATTGCAGTGAAGAGCGCGTGATGAAGGTCAGTGCCAGGCGAACAGTTTTGATTAGATGACTGTCGTGCTGAGTGACCCACTAAATGTACTACAATAACAAGTAACTATTATACAAACATACATACGTACATATGTATGTATAGAGAAGAATTAGGCGCCATATACTTGTCAAAAGGAAACGTTTTTCCTTTTCCAGCCACATTTTCACACGCGTAGCTATGCCATGTTATACTGTAGCTCCTTGTATTCAGTTATAGATATAGAATACTATTTATAGCTACATCAGTGGATATATCATGTGTATATATAGACACACTTTATGGCCAGCGACAGGCGACCGGCGTTAAACAATTTCACAAGAAAAATCTCTAGAAAAATTTCCACACATTATTGTTGGTATGCTTCTTCTTTTCTTTGGCAAGCAAAAATGTATCCAACGCCCACCAACTAAAATATATTCATACATAATTCTGGCAGAAAAATGCTTAAATTAAATCACAGACACCAACACATATGTACATATACAGCCACTGTATGTGTGTGAGGCCCGCATAAATCATAAAGCAGCCTTCTCCAGAGGGAAACTCTAGCTGAGGTATATGGATGTATTGCTCCCTTGCTGCGTTCTCTGATTGAATTTCTTAGCTACAGTTGTGTGAGTATCTCTCTCCCTCTGTGTGTGTGAGTATGTGTGTGTGTGTGTGTGTGTGTCTTTGCCTGCATGCAGCAGCAGCAGCAGCAGAAGCCACAATACTTGTCGCGCTACAATCTCATTTCACATTTTCCCCCAACTATTTATAGCAACACACACATACACTCACAGACAGACAGACAGACAGACACTCACACACACATAGAGGAGCGATGAGAGCGGGAGCGCATGATATGCAGTCTGACGTCGCGTCACGTAGATAGAACTCGTTTGGGGTGTTTGTTGTTGGCATTGCATCTCGGCGCTGATGCTGTTCGCTGTTTATTTTTGCCGGTTTTTTTTTTGTGCCACGCCGGCTGCTGCAAATGTGGCATGCCACACGTTGCACAGTCTCGCTACGCTCTGACATTGGCAAAACGAGTTTCCGCCGTTGCCAATTTTAAGCACATTCACAGACATCTTCCACATGCCTATTCTCATTCCACATTCCAATTCGCCACTTCCACTCCCATTTCCAATTGCCAATCCCATTCATAGACCGCTGCTCATTCAGCCACAGGTCATTGCGAGCATTTGCCGCCTTTGTGTCAGCTTCTCTTTGACCTTTGTTCGTGCTTTTCGCTTTGTCAAGTTTTGTTTTGTTGTGTTCCTTGCATACGCGAACGTAGCTGATAAAGATGAAAAAGAAAGAGAGTTGTGGTTGCAGATTGGGGTGCAGTAGAGTGGGGTGGGTAGCAGCAATGCGCAGTCGTTACTCTTAAAGCTTTCAGTAACTTCACACCATGAGAGATAAAGAGAGGGAGAGAATGTGAGATTTAAGCAAAGAGCACAGGCAGCTGAGCGAGCTTTCAAGCCTTCTATACTAAGTACACTGCAAACATTTTAAGTTAACAAAACAGCTGTCGTCTGACTTAACTTAAGTTAATTTATATTATTTACTTTTAGTTAATCATTAAATCTATTTTAAGAAACGACAATCGGTTTGAGTTTTCTTTTGAAATTCGGTATTTTTCTTTGACATTTCGAACAGTTGTTCGTCATGTCGAAACAATCGTGAAATCGTAAAAAAAGTGTTGTTTTGTTTATTTAATTTTTATATTTAAATCCAAAACGAATTTATGATGTGCGACGATTCTTTGATTTTCCACCATATACATATACATATATTATAACTATATAATATTGTTGTGACATAATTGAGTTTGTTTTTGTTGTTTTGTGTTTTTTTCGCATCCGGTAAGTCACGAAGTTATTAAAAACCATTCTAGATTTTCGCCAAGTAAATGATTTCATTTTTATTTTAGGCACAACAGCTCATTGCACACACACAATATCTATAAAAAAAAAGAAAACAAAATAATGAAAATCCTAAAAATCACATCAAAAACAGAAACAAAAGAAAGAAGTCGCATTTTTTGCACCCACGCACTCACACACAGACACACACACGCTAATTCCTTGTATATAATATGTGTGTTTGAGAGTGTGTGTGGCTGAATGACTTTTGAGAGCGCCACCTGCCGTGCATTGACTGAACAAAGTGCACAGTCAGCTGCTGTGTTTAGCCTCTCCTAGTTGCAGCCGCCGCCGCCATCGCTGCCATCGCCATCGCCATCGCCACAGAAGGTAGTTGTTGTTCCTCTTCTTCTTCTACTCCTACTCCAACCATTAATAATATCCGTTGTATTATATACATAGACTGTTAAGGCGCTTTCTAATGCTAAATGAAACCCAAACGAATATTTAGCCAAATATGAAAGAATATTCCTCCCAAAAACCAAAACTGAACTAATCATTGACTTACTCTTAACCCGGCAATCAATTGACTAAAGTTAGTTCAAGCTCGAATTGTACAGAAAAGAATTTGCATATTAATTGATAGTCTTAATTCATTAATTCTACACACTTGTCCCATAATCATTAATATGAATCAAATAAATCTCTAATAAATGTTACTTAACAAATTTTATTTTGAATTTTTATTTCTAATATTAAATTACGGAAATATTGTGCATGTTTTGTGTGTTAATTTTTAATTAAGTTAAATTTACAAAAATTACAAATATTGAAAGGAATTTTTTTTTTTTAATCGAAAATTTTTGCAAAATTATATAGATATAAAAATAATCTAGGGTTTTTCTCTGACCGAGTAATATTTTGATATCAGTTGTATATTTTCGAAATGAGGACATTATAAATTTCTATATAATTTTTAATATTTCTCATATTTATTTATCTGCAGAGATTTAAAAATAGATATTCTTCGAAAAACTGCACCAGTTTTTGGAATTTATTTGCTTAATCTAGTTATGTGAAAAGTGTATATAGAAATGTACATATATACAAGCAGATATGTATACATTTCAGATATTCCATATTGCTGATTAATATATCTGTATATTCTTAAGCTAAATCATATGTTGTTAAGATTAATGAGTTTTTGCTGTACCAAATAAGACGCTGCTTTCTGCTATGAAATGAATTCAATTGTGAATTATAAACTAAATTATATATACCATATATGCTTGATATATACTTGATATAGCGTATATATATAATTGATCTAGTTGAGTGCCAACAACGCAAATGATAATCGTGCTGTCGAAGCAGATGCGCTGCTCTCGATTTTCGCAACAATTTTCATTTTCAATTTTTGCTTTCCGTTTTTTTTTTTTTTTTTTGTGTTTTGCAAAGTCAAGAAAAATAATCCAAATGGGGCGAAAACTGAGGAATCTGTTGGAAAATTGTGTTGACGCACATACACTCAACACACAAACACACACACACACGCAACTAGCGTATCTATAGCTAAAGCTAATGAATCTTTCTGGCTATAGATATGCTTGTAGATACATAATGTATCTAATGGATGCGCCTGCTGCCTGTTTATTTATAAGCCATAAAATTGCTTTTGTCTGCCACAGCTGCTGTTGCCACAAACTAATAAAACCCAAAATTATGGAAAATTGTTTGAAAATGATGTATGGAAGGAAAAACTTGTGCTAAAGCCAAGAGATGCCGCTGCCACTGCCACTGCTGCTGTAACTTGCCACTGCAACTTGTCTGTGTCTGTAACTGTCTCTCTCTCTCTCTATCTCTCTCTATCTATATCTCTCACATGCTCTCATAATTTTAAGCTTTAATTGATTAACTTTGATAGTGTAACCAAATTATGGATTTGACCTTTGCAGAGTTCGCTTGGGTTACCCTCACCACAAATGATACCTATTCGCTGGGCGCTTTGGTGTTGGCGCATTCTCTGAAACGTGCCGGGACCGCCCATCAGTTGGCTGTGCTGGTGACGCCCACGGTGTCGGAATCGATGCGGGACAGACTGAAGGACGTGTACAATGTTGTACAAGAGGTAAATGTATTGGACTCACAGGATGCGGCCAACTTGGCGCTGCTCTCCCGCCCCGAACTGGGCGTCACCTTCACAAAGTTGCATTGCTGGCGGTTGGTGCAGTTCGAGAAGTGCGTCTTCCTCGATGCGGACACACTGGTAGGTCAACGAGATTTCCATTGATTCTGACAGAGATTAACCTCGTTGTCTTGATACCGCTTTCAGGTACTGAAGAACTGCGATGAGCTGTTTGAGCGTGAGGAGCTGTCGGCAGCACCCGATGTAAGCTGGCCGGATTGCTTCAACTCCGGCGTGTTTGTATTCACACCCAGCGTGGAGACCTTCAACAAGATCACAGAGTTTACCGTGGAGCATGGCAGCTTCGATGGCGGCGATCAGGGATTGCTAAATCAATATTTCTCAGACTGGGCGACCGCCGATATTAAGAAGCATTTGCCATTTATCTACAATGTGACGGCCTATGCTTCCTACTGCTATTTGCCGGCATTCAAACAGTAAGTGTTGGTCAACGCCGCAACAAAATTGAGTGTTGAGTAATTTGGGAAATTTTTATTCGCTTGCAGATTCAGAGATAAAATTAAGATTTTGCATTTTGCGGGCAAATTGAAGCCTTGGCTCATTCAGTTCAATTCGGAGACAAAGACCGCCTCCACGCCCACCGACTATTCACACGCCCAGGACTTGATTCAACACTGGTGGAACATCTTCTGTGATCATGTGCATCAGAAACTGAGCGACGCTATGGTAAGTCCTAGAATATTTCTCTTTCAATCAGCACTAGAAAGCGCCCTACGTTTGTTATTTTCTTGTTTGAAACTAAACAAATCTAATCTTGAAATATTTCTATAATCAAATGAATATGCAACTTTGTCGTTTCTTTTTAACAATATTTCGATTGCTTTCGCTAAAAACATAAGATTTTAAAGAACATAACGCCGGCAAATGTTTCTAGTGATAATTGCGATAGTTCCCGATGTCCTCCCACTGAGGTAAGCTCGTCCAGGTCCAGATACTTTTATCAAAATTGTAGCTAATGCAGGTCAAAGGTCACCAAATGCCAAGCACCCATGCAACATCTGTATAGATCATAGATTCATAGCTATAGATATATCTAAAGTATTCATTCACTTTTGTATTCATATTTCTTGCACATTATTCAAATTGTTTTCAGAGATATTTGAAACTTTATTCACATTTGTAGTTTACATTTATTTATGCAGTTCACAAATTTTGTAAATATTAGTCAACCACGTTAGTTTTAGTCTTAGTTGATTTTCAGACACATACATCTCTTTTCGCTTTTCTATTTTCCCATTTTCCAATTTGTTTTTCTTTCATTTCAAGTTGAAAGTTTACTTTTTGCCGGTGAAGCCCCTAAATTGGCCTCCAACACTTTATTTTTTGTTTGTGCTATTTTTTCTCTTTCTCTACATTTCATAAATTGTGTGTGCGCTTATGTATGTGTGTGTGTGTGTGTTCTTTCTCTTGTGTGAATGTGTTTGTGTTTCTGTGAGTATTCTCGAAATTTGCATCGATTTGGACATCTGCCAACGGAATGTTTAGTTAGCCGACGTCAATATATTGAAACGAACCAAATGGCATGCAAATTGGGTTTACCAATTCATTAGGCCAATGCAGCTGAAGTGGGCGAAGAATAACTGATGAAGAAAACATGCTCGGATAATGTCATGACAGACAAATATTATAGTCAAATCTTAGTTTATGCGATATTCTGTGCCAAAATACTTTTAAATGTTGATTTTATTTTTCGCAACAGAAATTTTCCAGCAAAATAAACTCATTTCACTGCCTGATGGTATTTTCTATCAAATTATTTTTTAAAAAAGTTAAAAAAGTTCAGAATGTCAATAGAAATAGAAATTACAAATATATATTTTTTTGTACTTTTGTCAATAATTTGAATATTTTGGATTCACATCATGTTTTCTATTTGGTCAATTTTTTAGATAAGTATAGATTTCGACCAGGTTTTGTCAAGATATGGCCAAAAGTGGAAAAAATTGGGCTTTTTCTAGAGGGCGGGTAGTTCTCCACTTTGAATAGCCAAATTTCCCAATTTCCACAACCAACATATTTGCACTTTAGAAATTTTTGCATTTCTGTCAATGATTTGGGTACTTTTTGAATTCTGCATCTAAATTCTTTCCACATGCTCAATTTTTAATTTTGAGATTTTTTGACCATTTTCGCATACTAACCCCTTGATAAAAAGTCAAAAATTGTGAAAGTTTTGAAATCGGAATTTTTTGTGCCTAATCGATTTCTGGCATCAAAATAGATATAAAAAACTTTACTGCACCTAATTTAAAGCATTATTTTAGAAACATGGCAAAAATACTGAAAATTTGATGAAAAAAAAATTTTTTTTTTTAAATAAAGTGTCCCTTTATTAACTTTAAGAAGCCATAACTTTGCCAAAAATCAATAGATTTTCAAAATTTTTACATTTCTGTTTAAGTTTTTATTCCTATTTTCAATAAGCATATAAAATTATTTACTTATAGAAATTACTTTGGAAAGAGAAAGAAATTGCAATGAAATCGTATTTTAGTACAAAATTGGCAATCTTGTCAACTTTGAAGAGCATTAACTTTGCTAAAAATCATCCAATTTTAAAAATTTTTGCATTTCTGTTTATGGTATCGAACATATTTTAAATCTGCGTCAAAATTTGTTACTTTTAGACAGATTTAATTTTTGACTATTTTTGGCCATTTTTGCATACAAATAGTCAAAAAAAAAGAGAAAGGTTTTAAATCGAAATTTTTTGTGTCCAATCAATTTCTGGGATCAAAATAGGAATAATAACTTTACTGCACTTAATTTAAAGCATTATTTTAAAATATATGGCGAAAATACTGAAAAATTGTTAAACAATTTTTTTTTAATTTTGTTTCCAAAAAAAGGGTTTTCTTTATCAATTCTAAGAAGCCAGAACTTTGCCAAAAATCAATCGATTTTAAAAATTTTTACATTTCTTTTTAAGTTTATGTTCCTATTTTCAATAAGCATATAAAATTATTTACTTATAGAAACTACTTTGGAAAGAGAAAGAAATTGCAATGAAATCGTATTTTAGTACAAAATTGTCAATCTTGTCAACTTTGAAGAGCATTAACTTTGCTAAAAATCATCCAATTTTCAAAATTTTTGCATTTCTGTTTATGGTATCGAACATATTTTAAATCTGCATCAAAATTTGTTACTTTTAGACAGATTTAATTTTTGACTATTTTTGGCCATTTTTGCATACAAATAGTCAAAAAAAAGTGAAAGGTTTTAAATCGAAATTTTTTGTGTCCAATCAATTTCTGGGATCAAAATAGAAATAAAAACTTTACTGCACTTAATTTAAAGCATTATTTTAAAAAATATGGCGAAAATACTGAAAAGTTGTTAAACAATTTTTTTTTAATTTTGTTTCCAAAAAAAGGGTTTTCTTTATCAATTCTAAGAAGCCAGAACTTTGCCAAAAATCAATCGATTTTAAAAATTTTTACATTTCTTTTTAAGTTTATGTTCCTATTTTCAATAAGCATATAAAATTATTTACTTATAGAAACTACTTTGGAAAGAGAAAGAAATTGCAATGAAATCGTTTTTTAGTACAAAATTGGCAATCTTGTCAACTTTGAAGAGTCTTAACTTTGCTAAATATCATCCAATTTTAAAAATTTTTGCATTTCTGTTTATGGTATCGATCATATTTTAAATCTGCATCAAAATTTGTTACTTTTTGACACTTTTTAATTTTTCACTATTTTTGGGCATTTTTGCATACTAACCCCTTGATAAAAAGACAAAAAATCTGAAAGTTTTGAAATCGGAATTTTTTGTGTCCAATCGATTTCTGGGATCAAAATAGGAATAAAAAAGTTTACTGCACTTAATTTAAATCATTATTTTAGAAAATATGGCGAAAATACCGAAAATTGGTCAAACAAATTTTTTTTCTTTATTTTTTTTGCCAAAAAAAGGATTTCTTTATCAATTCTAAGAAGCCATAACTTTGCCAAAAATCAAGCAATTTTCAAAATTTTTACATTTCTGTTTAAGTTTATGTTCCTATTTTCAATAAGCATATAAAATTATTTACTTATAGAAACTACATTGGAAAGAGAAAGAAATTGCAATTAAATCGTTTTTTAGTACAAAATTGGCAATCTTGTCAACTTTGAAGAGCATTAACTTTGCTAAAAATCATCCAATTTTCAAAATTTTTGCATTTCTGTTTATGGCATCGATCATATTTTAAATCTGCATCAAAATTTGTTACTTTTTGACACTTTTTAATTTTTCACTATTTTTGGGCATTTTTGCATACTAACCCTTGATAAAAAGACAAAAAATGTGAAAGTTTTGAAATCGGAATTTTTTGTGTCCAAACGATTTCTGGGATCAAAATAGGAATAAAAAAGTTTACTGCACTTAATTTAAATCATTATTTTAGAAAATATGGCGAAAATACCGAAAATTGGTCAAACAAATTTTTTTTCTTTATTTTTTTTGCCAAAAAAAGGATTTCTTTATCAATTCTAAGAAGCCATAACTTTGCCAAAAATCAAGCAATTTTCAAAATTTTTACATTTCTGTTTAAGTTTATGTTCCTATTTTCAATAAGCATATAAAATTATTTACTTATAGAAACTACGGTGGAAAGAGAAAGAATTTGCAATGAAATCGTTTTTTAGTACAAAATTGGCAATCTTGTCAACTTTGAAGAGCATTAACTTTGCTAAAAATCATCCAATTTTCAAAATTTTTGCATTTCTGTTTATGGCATCGATCATATTTTAAATCTGCATCAAAATTTGTTACTTTTAGACACATTTAATTTTTGACTATTTTTGGCCATTTTTGCATACTAACCCCTTGACAAAAAGTCAAAAAATCTGAAAGTTTTGAAATCGGAATTTTTTGTGTCCAATCGATTTCTGGGATCAAAATAGGAATAAAAAAGTTTACTGCACTTAATTTAAATCATTATTTTAGAAAATATGGCGAAAATACCGAAAATTGGTCAAACAAATTTTTTTTCTTTATTTTTTTTGCCAAAAAAAGGATTTCTTTATCAATTCTAAGAAGCCATAACTTTGCCAAAAATCAAGCAATTTTCAAAATTTTTACATTTCTGTTTAAGTTTATGTTCCTATTTTCAATAAGCATATAAAATTATTTACTTATAGAAACTACGGTGGAAAGAGAAAGAATTTGCAATGAAATCGTTTTTTAGTACAAAATTGGCAATCTTGTCAACTTTGAAGAGCATTAACTTTGCTAAAAATCATCCAATTTTCAAAATTTTTGCATTTCTGTTTATGGCATCGATCATATTTTAAATCTGCATCAAAATTTGTTACTTTTAGACACATTTAATTTTTGACTATTTTTGGCCATTTTTGCATACAAACCCCTTGATAAAAAGACAAAAAATGTGAAAGTTTTGAAATCGGAATTTTTTGTGCCCAATCGAAATAAGTATTAAAATTTTTACCCAAGTCCATTTTGACTAGTATTTAAATAAATATGGCCAAAAATGTTAGAAAATGGGCTTTTTCTATAGGACGGGTTGTTTCTCTACTTTGCTAAATACCAACTGATTTTAAAGAAGTCTTTTTTATCATCACAACGATGGCAAATAATAATTCCATACAAAGGTTGAAATACAATAAATTTTTAAAAAAATTACTCCATTTGTAACATTTTTAAATTTCTGTAAATGTATTGAAAAGGTTTCAAAAGATTGTTTGTTATTTAATTTTGTAATTTGTATTTATTTATATTAGCATATATTTTTAGTTTTTTCTTATTTCAAATTTTCCATTTTCATTTATTTATTTTTTTTTTTTAACAATTTCTGCAAATAATTTGTTGCTTACTATTTCGCCTGCTTTTGCTAACAAAAACTGAAACTGAATTATGAATTGCGAACTGAGGGCAGTATCTTTGCTTGAACATAATCCGCGGAGGTTTCACAGATCGCTATGATTGCGACATGGATAGCTACTACCATGAGCAGCATCATCAAGAGCCTGTCGAGCCCTATGTGCCACATGTGCGTGAGTATCGTGATCCTTGGGCAGATTACTATGAGCAGGCCGAGCTGGAAAAGCAGCAGCAACAGCAACAGCAACGGGAAGAGGCACAGCAGCGGCAGGAGCACAATGAATATGCAAATGTGGACGAATTGACAAACAGCCAACAAAGTGTTGCATGCAACAACGAGAGCCACTGCAATAGATCCCAATCCCTGCCACCACAAGCAACATGCGCAACACAACAAACCACAAGCACTGCCAATGAAGACTCCATATCAGTAGATGTAAATAGCAATCAGCATTCATTCAATAATCCCACACAACAACAACAACAACAACAACCAAAACAACACGAACAACAACAACAACATACACAGACAACAGACACAGGAAACAACTGGCAACACAGCCAAGCGGAAACGGAAACTGCAGCCAAAGCTGAAGCTGTGACTGAAGCTGTGACTGATGCTGTGACTGAGACTGCGACTGTTGTTGCCGTTGCCATTGAAATTGATGCGCCAGAGGTAAAAGCAATAACGTGATAAACCCAAAAAAAAAGAAACAAGCAAAGAATATAAAGCAGAAGAGGAAGATGAAGTAGCAGTTGAATGGGAAATCACAAACACACTAAAACATAGATACACATAAACGAACCACAGCGAAGGCAGCTGCTGCTGCTCCACGTGTCATCATCAACCAAATGCAACCGTGTTTAACCTTCAGTCCATTTCACTTCACTTCTCTCTACATCTCTTCCTACTCTACATATTCATCGTCAGTTGTGTTGTCCATTGCTTCGTTTTGCTGATTTAGTGTAATCTCATTCGCTCTCTGTATCTATCTCACTCTCTCTCTCTCTCTCTCTTTTTCTCACTCACTTTGTTCCACTTTGGTTGTCTGTGCTGTGCTGTGTCCTTGTGGTCCTCGTGGTCGTTATGGGTTTTCGCTTTCTTCCCTTGTTGTTGCTGTTGCTGCTGTTGTTGTTCTTCTTCTGTGCTCTTGTCTATTGTGTGTGTGTGTGCGTTTGTCTAGAGTCACACGTGATTGTCCAGTTGCCTCATCCAGGGTCCATGTCCGCCTCATCATCATCATCATCATCATCAACATCAATATTAAGGTGCCACTGTCGCTGCTGCTGCTGCTGCTGATGTTGCAACTGCTACGAGTTTAAAAGGCATTCAAGCTGATTTATGCGTTGCCACTATTGGTTCCTCTCTCCCTCTCTCTTTCTCTTTCTCTTTCTCTCTGTCTCTACATTTCTCATTCAATTTCATATTGTAGCTGCGTTCAGCATTTGCTTGCATTCTTACTCCCTCTCCTCTTTCTCTTTATCTCGCACTTTCTCTCACTCTGTGTTTGGCTTAGTCATAATATCAAACTTGCCTTTGTCCACGCGCATATTAAAAGCAAACACTTCACACACACACACACAACCAACCAATACACACTCCCACACAAACATATACACACTTGCTTCACATCAATGCTGGTTGCACTTCATTTTGGGTTTTTGCATACATAGTAATCTGCCACAAGGATGCAACTGCCACAGGACACTCGTAGCAGCACAATCGCAGGAGCAAGCAAGGGCAGCGGCATCTACATACGTCTACGTCAATTGGTTTTTTTTACTCAATGTTGTTTCCTTTACTTATCATTGGTTTTCTTTTTAAAGTAATTTTGTAATCATATTACGCATACGTCATGTTGCACGCCACTAACAATAACAATAGTTGATATGCTAAACTTACATACATATGTATGTATATGCCAATAATGTACTGCCTGCCTAGATGTTATCGATATGCCTTGTTGTTTGTTAATCGTTGCTCGAATTACGCATACGCCCTGTTTGGGGAGTGTTCAGCTAAAAAATGTGTTGCCTACTTTCAGGCTGGCCTCGCTGGCGCCTTGTCACAGCTGCGCATCGGCGTGCAACGCACTGCGGAACAGGAGCAATATGAGAATCTGATGCGTCGCCAGTGCTGGGAATCGGGACAGATTGACTATTCAGGGGCCGATGCCTTCGACAACATCTGGAAGAAGATCACACAGACGCTGGAGGCGAAGCCCGAGGCTGGCGAACCAGCGCCATCTGCCGAACAAACTGGTAGCTCTTAGAAAAAAAAACTACACACTGAAAAAGAAAAGAAACAGAAATTCATTTCAAAAATATTACATCAGACACAAATCGTTCGTTAAGCGTCGTTTTGTTGAAACACCCCAATCCCAACAACCACACCCACATCCACAACCAACTCCCCAAACACACACACACACACACACACACGTATCACACACACTCTCAGGCGGCACTTGCCACTGGCTGAGCGACGACATTTGCCACAAATTAGAGCCAAGTGCCGTCAAGTGGCATATAATGTACGTAGGATATCTACATCCACACACACGCACACCTACATGCAGAGAGAGTGTGTGTGTGTGTTTGTGTGTGGAGGAGCAACGAGGCGAATAAAAAGTGCGCAGAAAATTTTAATTAAGTTTTTCAAAATGAAACTTTTTTACACACGTCGCTCTCTCACACACATGCAGACACATGTGTAACACACACACACACACTCACATGTCCCAGCACACACACCCACTTAGCAGCACTTGACGCTGCCACAAAAACTTTTGCACTTGATTTTTATTTTAATTGAAAATCATTTTTCACATGTATTTTTTTTTTTCATTTTTGCCATTTCGTGTTTTGTAAGCGTGCCGCACGCTTGCCACGCCCCCAAACATAGCTCAGCAAAAGTATAATTCATCAATTATACAAATGTACACAATATAGAAAACATATATGTATATATTTTTATAAATTGCTTAATAAAATAGAAATATATATGTATATATCTAAGAAAAAAGTAATACAAGAAGAAGAACAAAATTTGTTTGTGTTTGTCTGACTTTCACTCTCACTTGCACTTTTATCCTTGCTCCCCATTTATGTGTGTGTGTGTGTGTGTGTGGAGCATGATTTTATGTATGTATATGAATATGTGTGATGTGTTATGTCCTCCCCTCCATCCTCTCCCTTTGCTCCAAACTCCCACGTCCTCCATTCAAGCCATGTTTCATTTTGTTTCTTTAAACTTTATGTTGTAATTTATAAAACAAAAACAAAAAACATATTGTCAAAAAAAAAACACACACCAACAAAAATTTATACAAATATTTAAATATTTATTTAAAGTTACAATCAACTACAAACAACAACCATTTGTTTAATCCAGCAAAAACCTTTATTCTTGTGCATTTTTATTTTAATTTTAAGTGAAACTTTTCTATACACAATCTACAATCTACACTCTCTATTTCGGTATCTTCCTCTCTCTCTGTTTTTTTGGTTGCATTCATTTTAATATCTTTTTTTTCAGTTATTTATTTCTAAGTTTAGTTGCTCGTTCTCTTTTACTCTCTCCCATTCAATCAATCAATCGTCACCGTTCAAGCTTCTCTTTTGTTTTGGGCGGGATTCATCAATCAGTGAATACATCATTCGTCAATCAGCGGTGTCGTCATCATCAATCATCAATCAAAAAATGTGATAAATTTCCATTTTTTAATCGAAAATGTTGTTGCTCATCAATGCATTTTCCAGATATTAACGTTAGTCTAAGCGATAACTCAACCGATAAAGATATTGATAACGATAACGATAACAAAGTGCTAACTAACCAGGCTAAGCGAGCGCCGCTGCCATCGCCACCTTCCACCAACTCCCAGCAACCCAAGCCAACTAATGACAAAGTCAACTTGCCACAACCTCTAGCTGCAACTGCAACTGCAACTGCAACAAGTTCAAGTTCAAGTTCAAGTGCCACCACTAACAAGCGGTCCACGCTGCCTGCCACCACTAACAAGCTTGCAACAAACTCAGCTCCCACAGCAACAACAGCCGTAGTAACAGCAGTGGCAACATCAATTCCTGAGCGGCCTCAACGTGCAGCAAAAGTCATGCAACAGCTGCCACAGCAGCCACAGTCTGAGCCGCCTCAGCCTCAGCTGCAACCTCAACCCCAACCGCAGCACATACTTGCCCCCAGCAAGCCGCTGCGTCAGAAGACGTTGCGTAAGTTGAAATAACAATTACTGCAACTGCTGTTGCACTACAGCTGCCTGCCACAACTGGCGTGCCGCAAGACGAAGACAACGACGATGACAACTGTAGGCAAATCCCGACTGCGACTGAAATGGCAACTGCACAATGAATCCCCACCAGAGCCAGAGCCGGAGCCTGTGCATGTCTAGGGAGCGCAGGCAGAGCAGGAGAAACTCTTCAAAATATCATATGAAAGGAAAAGTACAAAATTAATCAAACAAAAACGCTGTAAAATAATGCTTAAAAAAGTTGTGAAAATTTATGAAAAACAAGAGGAAAATTTGTTACCAAATGCGCCTTAGAAAGGAAACTAATTTGCAATAACTTAGCTTAAGTAGAGAACCCAAGAAATATGAGAACTAAAAAGAGCTTGCAACAAACACACGCACATACACAGAGTTTCGAAAATTTCGAAAATTTTTCGAAATATTTTTCAAGTGGTACCACAGACTCTCTTATAAAATCCCAATACTCAAACAATTTATAAACAAATTTCATGCCACACCCACTTGCAACTTGCCACACACGCACACACATCCTCACCCACACACGTAGAGCTGTTGACCTCCGCTGACATTGAGGATGGTAAGATTGAGTACGATAAGGCCACCGGTGCCAGCACCCAGTACAAGGTGATCGAGGGTGGCTATGAGATGATCACGACCACACCCCAGCCCAATGGCACCATCAAGACGCAGACGCGCACCTTCTGGGACCCCAAGCCGGTCAGCGAGGAGGATATGCTCAAGGAGCAGGAGAACAAGAAGCTGATCAAGAAGCGCCTAGGCAAGGAAATTCGCATCGATGAGCACACCACTATGCTCACCCGCGCCATCGAGGGAGGTTACGAGGAGGTCTACACCACCATCAACGACGATGGATCCCGTGCCACCCGCACCAAGACCTTCTTCGACTCGGTGCCCACTGAGCTGAACGACAACGATGCCCAGAAGACCACCCAGAATAAGCAGCTGAACAAGCTGAAGAAGAACGAAAAAATCACGCGCAAGTCGTCGGTGGATTCGACCGACTCCACGGAGTCGTCGTCGCGTCGTGTGGTGCAGAAGGTGCAGAAGAACATCACCAAGGGCTCGGATGGCAACTACCGCGAGGATACCACCATCGAGCAGACCAGTCACTTTAGCCAGAACATTGAGACCACCGAGAACAATCGCACCGTGCGCAAGAACTCGCTGCAGGAGCAGAGTATCAAGGCCACCACTCAGAGCACCACTGATGGTGCCCAGCCCAAGAAGAAGACCAAGAAGCCCAAGTCATCGGCACC
This sequence comes from Drosophila quadrilineata, assembly GCA_018150725.1. NCBI lineage: Eukaryota > Metazoa > Arthropoda > Insecta > Diptera > Drosophilidae > Drosophila > Drosophila quadrilineata. The sequence goes on from JAECWN010000407.1 coordinate 7,157,902, forward strand.
ACCACCACCCGCTGACTTTGTGCAGAATGATACCACCACCGTTGCCTCGAAGCGGGTGCCTGGCGGTGTGGAGTATACCTACTCGACGGAGCTGGAGTCGGGCAAGACCATCACCACCTCAAAGACCGTGTACGAGGAGGAGGAGGTGGAGCTCACCGAGGAGGAGATCAGACAGTACAAGAAGACGCTTAAGGATGCCGAGAAGCACAAGAATGTCACCACCACCAAGAAACTCAAGTCTGAGTCCGGCACCAAGAAGATTGTGCCCTCTGAGAATCCTGGCGATGTGACCACCGTTGAGACCATCAAAATCCAGGGCGGCACAGAGTATCACTACACGACTGTCACCGCCGAGGGTATCGTGAAGAAGGCCGTGAAGACCGTCTTCGATCCGGTGCCAAGCTCCAATCCCGATGAGACCGACGAGGAAGAGATCATCGAGGAGTACGAGGAGGAGATCATTGAGCCCGGCGAGAAGACATTTAAGACCATCGAAACGGTTAAGCAGTTGCCAACCAAGTTTGAAGGTAAATGTGGAAGTTAGTTCCATTTTCGAAGCCTAATCCCCAATCCCCATTTTAACGAAATTTCAGAGGAAGTAACCATCACCCATGAGAAGAAGGAGAAGAAGATCAAGAAGTCCATGGTCATCAGCCAGTAAAGCTCAATCTCTCACCCACACAAACCCCCACACACAAAACACATACTAACATGTAATTTCAAAAACAATTTCAAAATTTTGAAAAGGTTTCCTTAGGGCCCAATCCTAAATGAAATTTTTAAATATCTCTTATCCCATATAATGTGAGTCCTTTGAACATAATACTTTTAATCAAAATTTGTTAATCGAATAACTTAATCATAGACTACAAACAATTTGTTAATAAAATAAAACGTTTTTGAGTTGATTTTCAAACTCTTTCGCTTCTTCTTCCTCTTAGTTTTCCTTTCCCTTCGTTTTGGGAGTGTCAATAGATTTTCTTCTCCTACAGAGCAACCAAATTCCAACAATAGGAATCAGGATGATTATCAAAGCAATGGAAACAATGTCCAGCAAAAAGAACTGGAACCAGTTAAGATCCACGCCAGCTGCCACCATGTGAGGAGCTCCTCGATGTTGGATCACGTAGTTCATCCAGAACATAGCCGTGTCCATGGCTCCCAACGGACGATCCCGAAATATGTGAGAGACTCTCTTCATGTTATTCATATATATGGGATTCTCCAGCAGTTCAGTAAGGGAGGATCTAAGCTCGTCCTCTGTTAACTGGTTGTAGTCCACATACAGAGCAAATCCTGCTGCCTTGCTCTTCTCAATGTTGATGAACTGATCGGAGATGATGGGCAAACCGAGCATCGGCACGCCATAATAGACAGCATCCTGGGTGACAAAGAAACCTCCCGGAGTGATGAACACCTTAACCCTGGGATGGGCGAGAACGTCATTCTGGGTCATCCTCTTCTGCACCAGGACATTGGCTGGCAAATTGGGCATCTTATCGTTCTCAAACTCCCACAGAACTCGCTGCTTCAAACTGCCGAAGACAGTGAGGAGAATCTTGAGTTTCTCTGGGGGCAAATTCGCACTGCGAATTAGAGGACCTGTAGTAGAAGGATCTTCAGTAATTGTAGAATCTGAATATTCTGGACTTACCTAAACTAAAATATATAGCTCCATGTTCAGCATCATCGAGGAACCGTTTTACATTTACAGGCAAATTCCTTGCTTTTGTGATGTGAAGACCTCCAACGGGAATCGTGTTGAAGGACATGGGCTTTGGTTTATCCATGGGCATATGGGTGTTGATCAACACTACTGATATATTCCTCTCCATTTGTCTGACTGTGGGCAACTCTGGAAATTTATGACTAAAGTGATTCTCCAGGAGTGCATTCTGGGCCGGGTAATACCAGAATCTGCGTAGGATCTCCTCGCTTAGGCACAGATACACATTATTCATGCGCTCCATGAGGGTCATATGCTCCGTATAGGGTTTATAGCCATGTGGCACATATGACCAAGGCACTATTGTGCCCAGGAAGGAGCTCATGTGGTTGGCAAATCCATCCGCTGAAATGGTCACAATAGGAATCTGATAGAGATGACCCAGGAAAAGGGCGCCCTCATTGAAGAATTGCTCGGCCAGCAGGAGATCGTATTTGCCAGTCTTATTTTTGGCATAGATTAGATCCAAAAGAGCTGGTTGCTGGAAGGCAAAGTCCGTGCTCTCCAGACCCATGATGTGGCCAATGCGAATGAGAGTCATGGTGGACACCTGTGCAGTCTCCAGAGGGCTCTTCGCACCGGTCTGTTCCATCACTGCAAGGCAATAAGAATAAGTATCTGACTTGGCTTAATACTATCTCAGCGTAGAGTTACCTATCTTCCACACGTTGAACGGTGGCAAGAGAATCTCAGTGTAGTTGGCGCCGAGTTTCTCATGGGCCATGGTGAAGGGTGTAATGAAAGTGACCTCGTGACCTCGATGAATGAGTTCTCTGACAATGGCATTTGTCATCGTAAAGTGACTTCTCCCAGGGAAGAAAAAGGCTGCCAGTATTCTTGCCCCAACAGACATTTCCACATGTTGCATGGCCAATAAGCCCAGCAGCAACAGTCTCCAAGCAGATTTCAATTCCTGTTAGAAAGAAACGTACATAGCATATTAAAAATCACTTAAGATTGTAATATGAATACATATGAAACAAAAACAATTTCGCATATTTCTCTTTAGCAAGGCCTTCGCCAACAACAAGCACGGTGCGTTGATCATATTTTGCTTTAGTTGTGCATACTTACACAACAGTGCTGCCATTTACTTCGGTATAGCTCTGTGGTGTTTTCCACCAAATTTAGCATTTTCTATCGTTTTTTGCTGTTTCATCTCGCTATTGGCATCACTGCTGCACACCAACACTGAGTTGTTGTTGCTCTTTCTGCACATGCATGGGATGTGTGTATGTCTATATTAGTGTGTAGCCTGCCGTAAGTAATATGAGGGCATCAGCTGCACTGCTCCAAAGAATTTGGGAGAGAGTGCAAAAGAGAGAATATGCTTATGCAAGTGTGTGTGTCTTCGAGGGAGTCAAAGCCGAAGCCGCAGCCATTATTGAGAAAGAATTAGTAATCGCGCTGCTTTCAAGGTGATAGGTGTGAAGTTCGCATTGACGTCGACAAATATTAATTGGGTCCATAGCATGAACATGGACAGAAATGGAAGCAACAACTATCAACAGACAAGCATTTGGAATAGAGATAAAGTGCCAGACGTCGTTATCAATAACTTCGACTACTGTCTAGTGTGTGAAAAATTTCATTGTTACTAGGTATGTCCATATGTACATACATATCAGTTTGACCTATGCTTCCAAATCCACGATCTCTTCTTGCACCAATTTTTTTTATGTGTTAGTGACTAGCAGTATTTTTACAGTAATTTACTTTGCATTGAAAATGTGTACATATGTATGTGTGTGTGTATGTGAACCAGCAGACAAAGCGATCCGGCAATATTGAGTGAACGCAGAAAATGACTCAAACTTTGACACAGTGAGAATGTTCGAGAGAAGCTTTGAGCGTGCATTACAATGCAATGCAACCAATGAGCGTCTCTCAAAAGCTTTCGTTCTCTTATCTTGTTTTGCTCACTGCCTGAAGTATTTTAATTTCTCACAATGCATTTCGTTTCTTCTCTCGCTTACTCTGACATCAGCTTTTGGTAATAATATTTTTATGGCGATAATATAAACGCTTTTATCATGTAGTCAACAGAAGATTTTCTTGTTTTAAATGCAAATACACTTGTGCGTAACACGAATCAGTGATTCAAACACAATTGAAAATTGAGTTTTGATTAATAGAATATCATATTAATTTGGAAGCATCAGTTATAACGAACCATTTTCTCAGAGTTTTGTATTGATAATCTCAGAGTTTGCAAAGTTTTCGATTGGTCCGATCGATCGAACTAAACTGCGTCGCGGTTCACAACGAACTGTTTTTGGTTGCGGCATTGAAATTGAATGTAAACTTATTAGGGAACCGGGGAATGTGACTAATTCTATTTGTATGCATAGAGCGTTTTATCCATTATATCGGAAACCCACAAAGAGCGAAGCCAAATGAGATGTAAATATAAATAAATCCTAAGAATGTTGATTCAAACGTGAATTATGGAATATAATCATCTCCTATAAGGCACCTGTTGAAAGCACACTCGCATCTTTAAGATTTCTAAATTTTATTGATCATATTCAAATTTATAATTTGATCCCTTTCTATTTTCTTTCTTTCTATATTGCTATTTTTAGTTTTGTTTGACTTTCGTTTTATCTTTCATAGTTTTCCTCCTCCTGCACAGTTGCCACAGTCCCACTATGGGTAACAGAACTGCGGCCAATGCAATAGAGACTATGTCCAGCAAATAGAACTGATACCAGGACAAGTCAACACCAGCAGCGACCATATGAGGAGCTCCTCGATGCTCGATGACGTAGTTGATCCAGAACATGGCAGTTTCCATGGCGTCCATGGGTCTGTCTCTGAATATGTGTGAAGCTCTCTTCATGTTATTGCTGTACTTGGGATTGTCAAGCAATTCGGTCAGAGAGAATCTCAGCTCCTCCTCGGTCACTTTACGGTAATCCACATCAAGTGCAAATCCTGCCGCCTTGCCCTTCTTAATGTTGAGATACTGATCAGCATAGACGGGCATACCGAGCATTGGTACTTGATGGTAGACAGCTTCCTGGGTGCCGAAGAGACCTCCGTGAGATATGAATACCTTGACATTGGGATGGGCAAGGATGTCATTCTGTGGCATCCATTTCTGGACCATGACATTGGCTGGCAGATTAGGGAGATTTTCATCCTCGAATTTCCACAGAACACGCTGCTTAAGACTGCTGAAGACACTAAGAAAGATCTTCAACTTTTCTGGAGGTAAGTCTGCACTTCTCACTTGGGAACCTGTTGATAGTAGATACATATAATTTCAGATATAGAATAAGCTTTAATTACTGCCTACCCAAACTAAAGTAAATAGCCCCATCGACGGAATCATCCAAAAACTTTTGTATATTGGCCGGCAAAGGCTTCGGTTTGGCGATGTGGATACCTCCGACCTGGATTGTATTGAAAGAGAAAGGCTTGGGTGTCTCCAAGGGCATATATGTGTTCACGAATACGGCTGATATATTGCGTTCCAGTTGTTTGGCTGTTGGCAGTTTAGGAAACTTTTGTCCAAAGTGTTTCCTCAGAATGGCATCGTGCGAAGGATAGAACCAAAAGGTGCGTATTAACTCCTCACTCAAACTATGATAGACGCTATCTATACGCTCCATCAAGGACATGCGATCCGTGTAGGGTTTCCAGCCATGTGGCACATAGGACCAAGGGGTTATTGTACCCAGAAAAGAGCTCATATAGTTGGCAAATCCGAATGTGGAAATTGTTATAATGGGAATCTGATAGAGATGGCCCAGGAAGAGGGCGCCCTCATTGAAGAATTGTTCAGCTATCAACAGATCGTATTTTCCAGTCTTATTGTTAGCATCGATGAGCTCCAAAACAGCTGGCTGCTGGAAAGCAAAGTCCGTGCTCTCCAGACCCATCGAGGCAATGCGAATAAAGGTCATTGTGGGCACATACGTCATGTTCAGCACTGTCTTTGCACCGGTGAATTCTGTCACTGCAATATAATCATAATTAGTGTCTAATAGCGGATCTCTATGATTAAAATCTTCGTACGTTTTTTCGCCAAGTTGTACTTTGGTAGCAGAATTTCTGTGTAGTTAGGACCGAGGTTCTCTTTGGCCAAGGAGAAGGGTGTGATGAATGTGACTTCGTGTCCTCGATGGACGAGTTCCCTGATAATGGCATTCGTCATCATGAAGTGACTTTTGCCAGGGAAGAAGAAGGGGGCCAGAATTCTTGCCCCAGCTGCAATCTCCACATGTTGCAGCGCTAGGAGTCCCAACAGAACCAGTTTCCACGCAGATTTCAATTGCTATTGCCAAAGATTATAAACAATTTAAATATGAGTGTATGCACGAGGGATACTTGTGGTAGTTGTTATCACAATTTTTGGTGCAGTAATTTGAGTTCTACAAATTATGTCTAGCCTTGACTTTTCTTCTGGAGGTTATCTAGAGATAAGAGGAGCTCTTGAAAATTTTTTACTAATACCTGACGTAAGATCCTAATCGTTGCTAAGTTGCATTTTATGTATGTATACATTATAGATCAATTAATTATTTTCCAATCTATTACTTAGAAATTCTTTGTCTCTTATCAATATCCTAGGGTGCAGTTTATATGATAAACTTGTTTTGAGTTGTTTACGAGCTGTTTTTTGGGGTTTTATTGCCAACATTTTTGCATTTTTCATTTGCATATATTTTATTTTGCGTTTTGGAAATCAAAAGTATTTGATAAGATATTTCGTTAGAAAATATGCTTTGTTTTGGAAATGTTTTCAAATATTTTATTATTGATGCCATCTTTTCTGAAATGACTATATGCACCAGTGATAAATAATTTAAAAGTGGATATAAAACTAATTTTTTGTAAAAAAATGTTTTAAAAAAAATTTCATTTCTTTTTTTCAAGTTTATCAGAAACATTTTTCAACTAAATTTATCCTTCACTTGCGTATATTTAAATATGTATACGTTTCCATATATTTTCTAAAGTTCTTTATAAAAATTCAGTAATTTTGTCTGTTTCCTTTGACTATGGACTTTGCACTTGCTTTGTTAATATTTAAAGGATGCTTATTATTTAAATTAATTAATTATCGCACCATTTTTGATTGTGTGTTAATTTGCTGAGTTAATTTCGATGACAGTTTTTCAGTCTTCGCCTCGCGATCAATGCAACCGAAATCTTTCGCGATTTACCATGAACTGTTTTGGACTGTTGCGATTCATCCAACACAACGGTTCGTTCCCTCCCCATATGCATTTAGTATAAAAAGTTATCAGCTCCAGCATAAAATCTACAAATTCTATTGCGGATGTCATAAAGTGTATGCGAATGTTTGAAGGTTTAAAATTTTAATTAATGATTTGACTATTTTCGCACACGCGACACCTGATATGAACTTTTCTAAAACGTAGAGGGAGATTCACATAGTGTAGTGATGTTGGGTATATCATGTAGTTATATAAGAAAGTTTCATGAATGATGGTGTCTTAAGAGATAATCAGAGGAACATTATGATTGGCCAACTTTCAGAAAGTGAGAGTGAGAGGGAGAGAATGTAAGCTAGGAAGAAGTGCTTTCGCTTTCGTCTGCAACTATTGTGGGAGTCGAAGCTGAGAGCGAAGTTGATATTGACGAGAGAGAATTAGTACTCGCGTGGCCCTCTGGGTGATAGGTAATAAGTGCGCCAACCGGGAGATAAATTGTCTTGCGTCAACGTCAAGGCATAGACAAAACAAAGCGAAAACAACAACAAAACGAAAACAAAGTAACGACAACAACAACACCAACACCAACAACAAATGCAAAGTGCAAGTAATTCGGCTTTTTGCACTTTGTTATCTTCGCCTGCACGTCTATTGTGCATGAATAATTTCGTGTGAATTCTTTGCCACGGTTTTATTTCTTTTTTTTTTGGCACCTTCGTGTAGTCTTCGTCTCAGTGTGCAGTGTGCGCTTTATGAGATCTTCATTTATACGTGTGTATGTGTGACAGTGACGGTATGATAATATACGGTGGACACGCTTCAAAGCTATATACGTTTACTGACAAGGCGTCAGAGAGAGACCGAAGAAGTGTGGCGGCAGTTCTGTCGAAAAGTTCGGTAGCGCTCAAAGCTTTCGCTCTCTCTTTCATCTTTTCCATCTTTTTGCAGTGCTTTCAGTTAGTCAGTGTTGGCAATTTGTCCAGAATTGATCTGTCATTTCCTCATATAATATTGTCACTTTTCATCCCAATTTTACATTTATATATTAATTTACCTACATATATACTTAGCCCTGCAATATCATTTTAATATATTATATCTCACTTAATATTAAGCAGCTTACAGTTATGTGAACAAAATTCTGTGTTAAATTATTCTGATTTTATGTGTAAAATTTGTAGTATGTGTATTGGTGAATTTTTTTCTAAATTTATCATGTTGGCCATTTTCTTCTTCTATCTTTACGATCTTTTGGCTTTCGATTTCTGCACCATTCCAGTTTTCCTCTTTTTGCAAAGCAGCCACAGGCCAAAAACAGGAATCAAGACTATAGCCAGTGCAAGAAAACCAATGTCCAGCAGATAAAACTGATACCAGGGCAAATCTACGCCAGCTGCGATCATGTGAGGTGCTCCTCGATGCTCGATAACGTAGTTGATCCAGAACATGGCTGTATCCATGGCTCCCAAGGGACGATGACGGAATACATGTGAAGCTCGTTTCATGTTATCCATATATTTTGGATTCTCAAGGAGTTCTGTTAAAGAGAATCTCAGTTCCTCCTCTGTCACCGTGCGGTAGTCCACATCGAGTGCATATCCTGCTGCCTTGCCCTTCTTGATGTTGAGATACTGGTCCGCATAGACGGGCATACCCAATACTGGGACTCCGTTATATACTGCCTCCTGGGTGCCAAAGAGACCTCCATGTGAAATGAATACCTTTACATTCGGATGAGCGAGAATATCACTTTGAGGCATCCATTTCTGGACCATTACATTGGCTGGAAGATTAGGGAGATTCTCATCCTCAAATTTCCACAGAATACGCTGCTTCAAACCGCCGAAGACAGTGAGGAAAATTTTCAACTTTTCTGGAGGTAAGTCTGCACTTCTTACTTGAGATCCTGTTAACAAAATTCAAATTAAGTTTTGCGACAAGATAAAGGCGATGAGCGGTTCTTACCCAAACTGAAATAGATAGCTCCATGTTTGGCCTCATCTAGGAATTTTTGCATATTCGCTGGTAAAGCCTTTGGTTCTGTTATGTGAAGACCTCCGACGGGAATCGTATTAAATGAAATCGGTTTAGGTGCTTCTAGGGGCATGTAGGTGTTAATCAACACTGCTGAAATATTTCTCTCCAGTTGATAGATTGTTGGAATTGAGGAAAACTTGTCCGCAAAATGTTTCTTGAGAATGGCATTTTGAGCCGGATAATACCAGAATCGACGAAGGATGTCCTCAGCCAGGCAATGAGATACGCTATCAATCCTCTCCATTAATGACATGCGATCTGTGTAGGGTTTCCAGCCATGTGGCACATACGACCAAGGTGCTATAGTTCCCAAAAAAGAGCTCATATAATGGGCAGTTCCAAACGTGCATATAGTTATAATTGGAATCTGGTAGAGATGTCCCAGGTAGAGTGCCCCTTCATTGAAGAATTGCTCAGCTAGCAGAAGATCATATTTGCCAATCTTATCCTTGGCATTGATTAACTTCAAAACCTCTGGTTGTTCGAAAGCAAAGTCAGTGCTCTCTAGACCCATGGTATATACCATGCGAATAAAGGTAAACGTAGATATATCTGTCATATCCAGTACGGTCTTGGCGTTACTTATGTCTAGCACTAAAAAAGGGCCCAGATTAGTTATATGTGAATCGAAGCAAGTTTAGATATTATATACATGTTTTCCAAAAATTGTACTGCGGCAAAAGAATCTCTGTGTAGTTGGAGCCAAGGTTCTCTTTGGCCAAGGAGAAGGGTGTGATGAATGTGACTTCGTGTCCTCGATGAACGAGTTCCCTGATAATGGCATTCGTCATCATGAAGTGACTTTTGCCAGGGAAGAAGAAGGGGGCCAGAATTCTTGCCCCAGCTGCAATCTCCACATGTTGCAAGGCCACAAGGCCCAACAGAAAAACTTTCCACGCAGATTTCAGTTGCTGTTGGTGTAGGTCGAAATAATTAGTAAATATTAAGTACGATTATGATAAGAGTACGTGCTGTTCTTATCAGGTAATTGAATAACTAGTCTGAATTACAGTCCAAGAATTGTTTCTCACGCATGTTTGTATTCGTAATCTATGTTCAGACTGGTTAAAAGATAAGGGGAACTCTTTTAATACCGGCTGTAATACTTATCGAGTGATCTGAATAGTTCTAACGTTGAATTTATTTATGGAAATCAAACGTATGCCAATTTTTTTTTATGTATTTCATTTTCTTAGAAAAGAAAGAAAACTAAAAGCGGAAAGTAATTTTAAAACAATATAGTTTTCATTTAAAAAAAAAACCTCAGTAAATCTATTTTGAATTTTTTTATAAAATACCGTCTTTATATTTGTTTTGTATTTCAAAGAAATTAATTGAATTTATTATCTTTATGTCAATTGAATTTCATAATACTCAAAAACTGAACTTTGATATTTTTTTATTGTTATTAATATTATATTGGACCCGTTTTGTATTCGTCTGATCAACGCACCATTTCTAGGATTGCTTTTAGTTTACTCTTTCGAGAATGATTCTATTTTCCACCCGATCTGCTTCACAATTCACCGAAAACTGTTTGCGTTGCCGGCTGATCAACATTCACGAAGACTCCCACCGACGTTTTTTTTATGCCACCTAACAGTGATAATAGGGAACGTGCCTAATTCTATTGTGAAATTCATAGAGTGTGCTCTCTGTTGTTGTGTGTGCCCAATGAGGAGGGGTATCGCCAGACAGAGGGGCAGGGCGATAAATAGAGAGAGAGAAAGAGAGTGAGAGAGAGAGAGAAACACTTGATTATATTGTCAATTAGTTGTTTGATAGCGTGTCTTACAAAGTAACTGATAGAAAAGTCTCCCAGCGTGTTTTGCAGCTTTTGAATAATTTAATGATGACTCTGCAACTTTTTAGTTATACACAAGCTATCAATTATACTCTACCAGACACTGACACACTATGATATACCTATATATTTTACGAAAATTTAAATTTAATCAAGTCTGAGAAGCCCCATTTGTAATTTTGATGATATTTGCCTTCCTCTATTTTCATAGTTTTTTGGCTTTAAGTTTCTCAGCTTTGACCATTTTTCGCTTCCTGCACAGCAACCATACTCCAACTACAGGTAACAAGATAACAGCTAATACAATGGATATTATGTCCAACAGATAAAACTGATACCAGGGCAATTATACACCAGCTGCGACCATGTGAGGAGCTCCTCGATGCTCGATGACGTAGTTGATCCAGAACATGGCTGTATCCATGGCTCCCAAGGGACGATGACGGAATACATGTGAAGCTCGTTTCATGTTATCCATATATTTTGGATTCTCAAGGAGTTCTGTTAAAGAGAATCTCAGTTCCTCCTCTGTCACCGTGCGGTAGTCCACATCGAGTGCATATCCTGCTGCCTTGCCCTTCTTGATGTTGAGATACTGGTCGGCATAGACGGGCATACCCAATACTGGGACCCCGTTATATACTGCCTCCTGGGTGCCAAAGAGACCTCCATGTGAAATGAATACCTTTACATTCGGATGAGCGAGAATATCACTTTGAGGCATCCATTTCTGGACCATTACATTGGCTGGAAGATTAGGGAGATTCTCATCCTCAAATTTCCACAGAATACGCTGCTTCAAACCGCCGAAGACAGTGAGGAAAATTTTCAACTTTTCTGGAGGCATGTCTGCACTTCTTACTTGAGTACCTGTTAACAAAGTTCCTGTTTAGTTTTGCTACAAGATAAAGGCGATGAGCGGTTCTTACCCAAACTGAAATAGATAGCTCCATGTTTGGCCTCATCTAGGAATTTTTGCATATTCGCTGGTAAAGCCTTTGGTTCTGTTATGTGAAGACCTCCGACGGGAATCGTATTAAATGAAATCGGTTTAGGTGCTTCTAGGGGCATGTAGGTGTTAATCAACACTGCTGAAATATTTCTCTCCAGTTGGTAGATGGTTGGAATTGAGGAAAACTTGTCCGCAAAATGTTTCTTGAGAATGGCATTTTGAGCCGGATAATACCAGAATCGACGAAGGATGTCCTCAGCCAGGCAATGAGATACGCTATCAATCCTCTCCATTAATGACATGCGATCTGTGTAGGGTTTCCAGCCATGTGGCACATACGACCAAGGTGCTATAGTTCCCAAAAAAGAGCTCATATAATGGGCAGTTCCAAGCGTGCATATAGTTATAATGGGAATCTGGTAGAGATGTCCTAGGTAGAGGGCGCCTTCATTGAAGAATTGCTCAGCTAGCAGAAGATCATATTTGCCAATCTTATCCTTGGCATTGATTAATTTCAAAACCTCTGGTTGTTCGAAAGCAAAGTCAGTGCTCTCTAGACCCATGGTACATGCCATGCGAATATAGGTAAACGTAGATATATCTGTCATATCCAGTACGGTCTTGGCGTTACTAATGCCTAGCACTAAAAAGGGCCCAGATTAGTTATATGTGAATCGAAGCAAGTATAGATATTATATACATGTTTTCCAAAAATTGTACTGCGGCAAAAGAATCTCTGTGTAGTTGGAGCCAAGGTTATCTTTGGCCAAGGAGAAGGGTGTGATGAATGTGACTTCGTGTCCTCGATGAACGAGTTCCCTGATAATGGCATTCGTCATCATGAAGTGACTTTTGCCAGGGAAGAAGAAGGTTGCCAGAATTCTTGCCCCAGCTGCAATCTCCACATGTTGCAAGACCACAACGCCCAACAAAAGCAATTTCCACAGGCATTTGAATTGCTGTAGGTGAAGTACATTTCTGATAATGAGCATGGCTTAAGCAACATTGTATAACATTAGTATGAGAAATATATGGAAATAGTGAAAAACAGCTTTTTTTCTGGTTTTATTCCATTTAAGAATGAGGTTGATCTGCTTCATTAGTATACATATTTTTATAATGCGAAAGAATTAAAAAAAAATTATAGATTTAACAATAACGAAGCTTTTGAAGCAAATTGTGAACTAAGAATGATTATGCTTTATTTATTAGTTACTTATGAAATATTTGACACAATTGGTTGTTCATAGTTGTGTAATTTTTTAATATATATACCATTTTTTAATGTTTTATTGTTTTTGTACTTTTTATTTTCCAGTCCGCAATCATCAATTCGAAGCAACCGACGCTTCTCGCGTTTCCCCAAAAACTGTTTTCGCTGTTGTCAAACGAAGGTTTTTATAACGTGGCTAGTATCATGATGGGTTCATCTCCAAATGGGTAAGAGGGAGAGACCCCTCAATATATTCCATATGATAATTATATTTTATCAAAACATTAACATAACAAAGAGAAGATCGAAGACACGTATGATGATTTGATTGAGACAGTTACGTGGTAGCTACTAGTCGAACATTTGCCAACTAAATTGCATGTTTGCTGATTAAAATTTCATTTGTAAGGTAAATAGCGACTCTACAGTTCAATAATTTTAGACTTAAGCTTGAAAACCTGTTAACTGCCACAAATCAACCTATTTAAATGCATGCGGTAATAATTATCTATTAAATTTATAGCATACTTTTAGACTGACAATGCAAGTTTTTTTTTTTATTAATTAATAAAAATAAAAAAAATTAATTAATTAAGTGCTGGACCCATACAAACATATTTGCAAGTCGAAAAAAATTTTTATTGTAGTCCCTAAATGTAATCGTTATGCATAGGAATTCTATATATATATTTTTTTTTTAATATATTTAATAAGTGAAGAATCTGTACAGCTTTGAGTACTTTAACATCACATGGTTAGATTGTGTAATTGGAACCAAACTTCAATTCTTTATGACGATTACATATATTGATGTGTTTTTAGAATTGTGTTGTGGCGCCTCATTGTTTTGGCAAATCCTTGCCTCTTAAGACGCCTCAAAGGTCTAGCCGCAATTAGATTTCGAGCAAGTAAACTGCGGTGCCCAAGAAGTTGATCTCTGTATCGGCTTGTATGCCTACCAATATGCTCAGAGTTGAACCGCGTACATACCAAGGGCAATCAGTTAGATTTCTAAGGACCCGATTCTGCAGTACCTGAATCCGTTTATAATTTGATTTGGCAGGATTTGAATTTGGCTAAATTGGTATTTAAATGGTTAATTACAAATAGTATTTTTCTTTAAAGTATTCTCTAATACACAATATTGTGTTATTTTGCATACTACGATTCATGTTTATAAACTAGGCGTGTCATTTATAAGTACATAAAGAGTTGATCAAGTGGAAAAGTAAGATTAATAGCAGAAACAACTGTATGTACAACATATGCAAAAATATGTATCTCATAATTACATATAAATATCGATTTCGATATTAATATAAATTTAAAAGTATTTGTATATTTAATTCGAAAAGAAGAAAATCACATGCGACAATCATCTCTATCTCTACCTGTATCTGTCTTTTTCTGTATGCTAAAATCATTGTGCATATTTTTCCATAAATATTTCAGCAATTAATTTAATATATTGAGAGGCAAAAAGCGAACGAGAAAAAAGAGAGAGTCTCGTTTCGTCTCATCTAGTAACGGCCACTTTTGCTCAGCATTTTAATTTCAATTTTGTGCAAAATTAAATTTTAGATATTAGATATTTAGGATGTCCATTGGCAGAAATGGTAGAGCTACAGGAAATTTTGTGAATTTTTGCCAATTTTTGTGGGATCCTTCCTTAAATATTTTCATCAAGTCGAAAATAAATTCTTGTGGCATACTTTAGAGGGTCTGCAGAGCATAGAATAATTTTAAGGTAGGACACCATAAAATTTGGGCAAAAACCACAAAATGTCCTGTAGCTCATCCAATTTAAGGATATTTCGGATGTCCTTTGGCTGGTCGATAGTCCGTCTTGACGCGCATCGACCGCCACAGGACTCGCCAGGATCGGTAAGGATACGGCCGGGATATAAGTATTTCTTTGTTTATAAAAAATATCGTTTTTCTTGAGTCCTGTAAGGACATTTATCCTTTTTGATATGTCATTCGATGCAGAACAGCAAGGGCTATAATCTTGCCAAAGGACATCGAATTCGTCCTTAAATTGGCATAGCTACAGGACATTTTGTGAATTTTTGCCAAATTTTGTGCAATTCCTTCCTTAAATATTTTTACTCAAAATAATTTTAAAGTCCAAAAAAAATCTTTGTGGCATACTTTAGAGGGTCTGCAGAGCATGGAAATATTTTAAAGTGCGATATAATACATATATTTTGTAGCGTACTTTTTGGGGCTGTTAAAAATGAGTAAATGCAGGATAATTCAAAAAGTACAAGGACGATTTAGATGTCCTCTGGGCCAGATTATTTTTCTTGTTGAGGAGCACCGATCGATAAAATAAAAATATTTAGTAGCATACTTTTTGGGGTCGTAGAAAAAAATTGTAGCACACTTTGTGGCGTTGAAGCGCATCGATCGACATAAAAAATTGTAGCAGACTTTGGGGCTTTGAAACGCATCGATCCACACTAAAATAATTGTAGCACACTTTCGGGCGTTCGATCAGTAATTTGGAGCACAGTTCTGGGCATTGTTGCATACTCTCGGGGACTGAAACTAGAAATTCTAGCATACTTTCGGGTGGTTAAGCTCATAGACGGACAGAAAAATTTGTAGCACGCTTTGTATCGTTAAAGCGCATCGATCGACATAAAAAATTGTAGCAGACTTTGGGGCTTTGAAACGAATCGATCCACACTAAAATAATTGTAGCACACTTTCGGGCGTTCGATCAGTAATTTGTAGCACAGTTCTGGGCATTGTTGCATACTCTCGGGGACTGAAACTGGTAATTCTAGCATACTTCCGGGCGGTTAAGCGCATCGGCGTACATAAAAATTTGTAGCATACTTTGTGGCGCTGAATCGATAGACACACTAAAATTTTTTAGCACACCGTCGGGCGTTCGATCAGTATTTTGTAGCACACTTCTGGGTATTATTGCATACTTTCGGGGACTGAAACTAGCATAGTTTCGGGCGTTTAAGCGCATCGACGGACAGAAAAATTTGTAGCACACTTTGTGGCGTTGAAGCGCATCGATCGACACACTACAATTTTTTAGCGCACTTCTGGGCGTTGTTGCATACTTTCGGGGACTGAAACTAGGAATTCTGGCATACTTTCGGGCGATTAAGCGAAATTCAGCCAAAAACCACTAAATGTCCTCTAGCTCCTCCAGTTTAAAGACAATTCGGATGTCCTTTGGCAGTATTATAGTCCTTGTTGACGCGCATCGACCGCCACAGGACTCGCCAGGATCGGCAAGGATACGGCAGAGATATAAGCATTTCTATCTTTAAAGAAAATTGGACTTTTCTTCAGTTCCGTAAGGACATTTATCCTTTTTGATATTTCATTTTTGTGGCATACTTTAGAGGGTTTGCACAGCATAGAAAAATGTTAAGGTTTTCGTTTTAATTTTTTAAAACGCCTTATTTTTCACAATTTTCAACCGATTTTAAACATTTAAACTTCATTCTTCATATTGGGAATAATTTATTTATTGTGTTTGGTTGTTTTTTGATTCATAAGTTGTTAGTTAAGGCTAAAAGTAATTTGCAATTATTTATAAGTATATTTATAAGTATATTAAGAGTTGATCAAGTGGGAAAGTAAGATTAATAGCAGAAACAACTGTATGTACAACATATGCAAAAATATGTATCTCATAATTAATTACATATAAATATCGATTTCGATTTAAATATAAATTTAAACGTATTTGTTAATTTAATTCGATTTTACAAAAAAATCACAAGCGACAATCATCTCTATCTCTATCTGTATCTGTCTTTTTCTGTATGCTAAAATCGTTTTGCATATTTTTCCATAAATATTTTAGCAATTAATTTAATATACTGAGAAACACAAAGCGAACGAGAAAAAAGAGAGAGTCTCGTTTCGTCTCATCTCGTATCGGCCACTTTTGCTCAGCATTTTAATTTCAATTTTGTGCAAAATTCAATTTTAGATATTATGCACAAAGTTGTGTGGCAAGTTGTGTGTGTGTTGGGCTACGGGAGGGGAGGGTATTGGGAGGTTGGTTTTGTAAGTTGAAGGCAAGCTTGGACAGGGTATATTGCTTAATGTATTAGTCTAGGCCTTAATCTAGGGGGCTTAAGTGAAATCCAATTTATTGTACGTGTGCAGGGCGTGGACAACGTAGAGGGGGCGGCAGCAGTAGTGGCAGCATCAACTAATTGTGGCAACGTTCTGTGTTGCCTGTGATAAATAGCTGACCAAAAATTTGTTGCAGCACAAGACACAATTGCTGGACACACACACACACGAACATAACTACATATACAGATGGATATATGACCATATGAAACATCAACACATATGGCAGCGTGTGTGTGTGTGGGGGTGTGTGTCTGGTTTCCTTCATGTGGCTTTTGCAAAACAAAAACAAAAAGTAAACAGGAAAGAAACACTTGTCCAAGTTCATGAGATGCTGCTGCTGCTGCTGCTGCTCCAACTACTACTACTCCCACTCCTCGTTGTCCATGATAAATAATTCCAGCTCATAACTAATACGCTCCGTTGGCCAGGGACGTGCTCTGGTTATTGCTGCTGGCATAACCTCTGCGCCCGCTCAGATATACTTGGATATGTAACGCTTCTGTATCAGTCTTCCAGACTTGCGCTTGAGGATGGTGAAGCGTATTAACTGCTAATCGCTGAAGTGGGGCGATTGGGGCGGCACTCGTGGATACAACTGCAAGTGGAGAAATGAAGGAAGTTGAAGCGATTGATGGTGACTGCAATTGATGGTGCATCACTTACGCCAAGTAGATTGCGTGGCACGTATCCCTCGTCGCCGGCAGCATTGCGTGCCCACCACCATTCGTTCTCGGCATCGTCGCCCTTGCGCAGCACGATCAGCGGCTCGTTGACATGGAAGCTGAGCTCATCCCCGTTCTGTGCCTCGTACGAGAACACCGCATACACATCGCCATTGTGCAGGATGCCTAGCTTCTCCTGTATGCCTGAAAAACATAAGCATATTAGCAATTAAGTTCTCTCACTTTCTGTGGATCTTTTCTTTTGCTTACTGTAGAGATACTCGGAGCAGCCGTCGAAACCTTCCTCGTCCTCCTCGCACTTCTCGGCGGGCGTCTCGTGATCGGAGAGCGTAGACGCAAACAGGCAGGCTCCACTCTCCACCAGAAACTTCACCATGGACAGATTGTTGCAACTGGCGGCGCAGTGCAGCGGCGTCCAACCATCCGAATCTTGGGCATTCACATCGCAGCCAAACTGCACCAGGAATCTGAAAAGCCATAACATAGGAATAATTTGAATGGGGGTTAATGGGGTTTCCCCATGGTATTACTTACTTGACTATGTCTATGTGTCCCGCACATATGGCATTGTGCAACGCGGTGATGCCCTCGTCGTTCGCCGCACTGGGATTGGCCACCTGCATCGCCGTCTTCCTCACCAGCTCCAGCTCACCCTCCAGGCTCGCATCCAGCAGCAGCGCCAACGGATCAAAGCTCACGCGTCTCGCCAACTTCGGCTTGCTCTTGATGATGCTGCTGCTCTCACTGGTCTGTTGCAGGTTGCCGCTGGCCAGGCGCTGATCGGTCTCGTCCAGGCTGCCGCTGCTGCTTGGTGAGTTGCTGTCGGGGGAATGTGGCGGCGATTCTTTCGGCTGTGACGTCTCCTGTTTGCGTTGCGCGTTGGCCTTGGCTGTTGCCACGCCCACAGCGGTGGCAGATGAGGCGGCTGCGGTGGAGGCTGGATTTGCCTTAAGGCGTGGCGGCTGCTCGAACAACGGCTGCTTGCGTATGGTCAGCGGCTTGGCCTTGATGGGCAGATTGTCATTGATGTTCAGCGATTGCAGGCCGAAGCTTCCCTGGCTGGCGGCAGAGCTGGTGGGGATTGTGGAGGTGGCTGATGGCTGTGGCGCTTCACTGCCACCCGCCTGCTCCGTGGGCGACATCTTGCTGGGCTTCGGTGGGAGCGCTGGTCGCGCATCTGCTGACAGCGTCGATACCACATTGGGCGCCACACGATTCACCTTGGGACTGTAGTTGATCATCTTGGGTATGGCGCTGCCACCGCTGCCGCTGCCGCTGCCCACCGATGTGGGCGCCACGCTACTGATGGGCTTACGTGGCGGCACCGCCAGATTGGCGACCTGCACCTGCAGCGGCTTGGTGGCGCCCGCATTGGTGGCCACCGCTATGGCCACCGATTTGCTGACCGCACCCAGTGGCATGCTGTGCACCGTCAGCTGCTGCTGCGTGTTGCGCTCCGAGAGCGTCTCGCTGGTCACCGAGATTTCATTCTGCTTGACCGCATCTGGCGAATCCTTGACTCCAGCTGCTGCTGATGTTGCCTGCTGATGGTGGAGTTTGTTGATCAGCGCAGTGGCAGAGGGGGAATTGGAGTTGGCGGAGTTGGAATTGGAATTGGACATGGTGGTGTTAATGCTTTTGGGTATCTTGCTGGCCGTTGTTGTTGTTGTCGTTGTCCCTGCGTTGGCAGCAACTGTTGCCGCTGCTGCCGCCTCCGCTGCTGCTGCCGCCGCTGCTGCTGCTGCTGCGGCTGCTTCTCTGTCCCGTTTCTTGGGTCCCACCTCCGCATAGATGTGCGTGGTGCTGTCCATGGCCTCCGTTTGCGCCTGTTTGCGCAGCTCCGCCTCCGTTTTGCTCTTGTTGTGGTTGCTGTTGAGCAGCTTTTTGGCCAGCTTCGATTCATCGCTTTCACTGCTGCCGCCAGGTGGCGCCACCAGCAAACTACCAGAGTTGCTGTTGTTGTTATTGTTGTTGTTGCTGTTGTTGTTGTTGTTGGTGGTGCTGGCAAAGAAACCCGTCGCCTGCTGTAGCTTCACATGGCTGTGGCTCAGATCCTGGATGAGTTGATTCTGTTGATTCGTGTTCGCTGTGGCAGCAGCATGTTTCAACATGTTGCTGTTGCTGCTGTTGTTGCCAGTGTTGTTGTTGTTGCTGTTGCCAGCGCTACTTAGGTAGCTGGCGGTGCTCGTTATCGTGGACTTTTGTGGCGTGTGTATGAAGGGTTCGACGGCTGCCACATTGACGCTGCCACGCGCTATGGCACGCTCCGCCGCACGCCCCGCAGCGGCGGCAGCGGCAGCCGCTGCCAATTGATTCACTTGCTTCTGCAACAGTTGCTGCTTCAGAGCAGCCACGCCTCCTCCGCCATGTTTCGCTAGCGTGGATGCAGATGCCACAGGTGGTCGTTGTTGTTGTTGCTGTTGATGCTGCTGCTGATGTTGCTGTTGCTGCTGTTGTTGCTGTTGGGCGGCAGCAGCTGTTGCTGCCAGCAGTTGTGCGGATTGCACATGCAACTGTTGCTGTTGCTGCTGATGTTGTTGTTGCTGTTGCTGTTGCTGCTGTTGCTGCTGTTGTTGCTGCTGATGGTTGTTGGCTTGCTTCTTGCGTTGCAAACGTGTTTGCAGCTCGTAGATGCGCTGATCGACGGAACGTAGTTCCGCTTGCCGCTGCTGCAGCGCTTCACGTTGCATGTGCAGACGTGCGTCCTGTTGCAAGGACAACTGATTGCGGTACTAAAAGTATTTGAGAGAAAGACAGAGAGAGAGAGAGAGAGAGACACTTTGAGAATTGCTTGCCACGCCGAAAGGAAGTGCCTAATTAGCCAAGTACTCGGACAATTGGCGCTCTTTCCGCATTTGCTCGCACCCCTCCTTAGTTTTTATGCTTCCTCTCATCCCCTCTTTTAAGTTTTTCTTGGCTTACCATCAATTCACGTCGCAGCTTCTCCAGCTCCCGCGATGCCTGCGGTGGCAATGCCTGACTGCCGCTGCCATTGCCACCGCCATTGCCATTGGCGGCCAGCAAATTGACCGGACATCGTCGGTCGCGTCGCAGTTCCTCCAGCTGGCGGGTCAGTGCCTCCACCTTGGCCACGGCCAGACTGAGTTCCTTCTCCTTCTCGCTGAATAGCGCACGAATAGAGTCCAAGTCATTGCCTAAGCACAAAGTATTTCAAATGGATTAGTTGACGTTGCCTCATAATGACCTACAAATCAGATTTACAAAGGGGTTACAAACTTCAGGGAACGAAGTTAGAGATTTGGGGATGGACTAGGAAATAGCATGGAATAGAAAGGTACTAGAAATTAATGTGAAATATTGTGAGCAAAAGAAATGAGCGGAAAGGAAAAATAAAGGTATACAAAGGCCAAGAAGATGAGTAAGGAAAAAGAAGGATCTATAAGCTAAGGTATGCTACCGATCTTGAGAATTTACTTAACCTAGAATAGAGAAAGTAGTATAATATATACGATTTTGAAATGGCAGTGAAATTGGGAAGAGAAGAGTTGCTAAGAGTCTACGGCAATTACTGTCTATTTTTGATTATAATAACTCAACCCCAAAAACAGCTGTAGGTCCCTTACCGCATAGCGGCTAAACTGTAGCCAACTTCAAGGGGCCATCAACGCCATTTTAGGACCTAAACCCTTCTAGTTGTTTCTCTCTCTCTCTCACTATCCCTCGACACATCGCATAATCTCACAAACTCCATCTGCCGTTTTCTACCTTTATGCCTCCCCAAATTTATTACCGCACAACGCAATCGTTAGCATATTCTCTAAATTCGTTCATCAACACTATTCAGCATTCCTTTGCTCGCATACGCACGCATGTCCTTAGCAGGGATGTGAGCATCCTGCGGCTGCTGTCTGAGCTAATTATCGCTCAACATGGCGTTGCTGCTGCTGCTGCTGCTGCTGAAACCTCATTAACATAACGCCTTTTGCAAAGTGGACAAGTGTGTGAAACTCCCACTATCATGCTCTCTCTCTCTCTGTCTCTCCATTTTCCTCTACATTCCCCGTTATCTCTGTCTCTCTCTATTTCTATGTGCATCTCTTTCTGTTGGTGTGCGTGTGTTGATTGTGATGTATGTGTGTTGGCATAAATCGACAATGGCAACGCGTGCTCAATGCCAACGAGGGCCACAATGATAACATCCTTGCACAGTGGGTCTCAAGTGCCACGCCCAGCCACACGACGACGCAATCATAAAGGACAACAAAGTGCCACACACACACACACACACCAACACACACTCACATACATAAATTAAAGTCACACACACACACACACAGCTAGGTGGGTGCTACTTAACACGATTTTAACACATGTTAATCCCGTCCAGCAGCAGCACGAGCAGACAAACGGACGGACGGATGAACGAGATGTGTTGGTGGTACGAGATGTGGGAGTGTCGGGCATGCTGCATGCGCTGCTGCTTAACTCAATTGGACTCATCTTCACTTTCTCTGTGTGGCGTCTGCTGGCATCACGCTGCACTTGTCAGCCCTTTTAGCTAACCTCTGCCCACTCCCCCCTTCATGTAACCCCCTTTAATCCCCAGCAATACTTACTCAGCGTTACATTGTAGGTCTTTTGCAGATCCACTTGACCCCGCAGTGCGCGTAAGCGTCGCAGTTTGGACTCCTGTGCCTCCACACGCTCGCGCAGGCGACGCAGCCGCTCCCCCTCCGCGCTCGCAACCGCGCTGCGCACCTCCTGCGATTTGAGGAAACGCAATCGTTGCTCCTTTGTGGCCAGCAGCTGGTGCTGGCTGTCGATTTGCTGCTGCTGCCGCAGTGCCATCGCCCTCAGTTCGGCTGACGTCAGCCTGCTGGGCACCTGCATCATGGATGTGGAAGAAAGTGAAGGGTAATGATGGGGGGGATTACTCAGATTATACTATAACTATCTCAATATACATATATGTTCATATATGTGTGTGTCTGTATTTGTTTGTTTATGAGTATGTCTGTGTCCTTGTGTGTCCTGGCATCGTTAGGCGTGTGATTTTGTTGGCGGATAAGCTCGCCCTCCCTCTCTCTCTCCCTCTCTATCTCTTTCACACACTCTCACTCTTTCTCTGTCTTTTTGGTTGGGTGTCAAGTCAAAGTGAAAATGAAAATGAAATTTCCACAATTTATAAACGTTATCTGCAATCGTTACATTTGCAGTCGAAAGTTGTCAACATCTTTTTCCTGGCCCTGACTCTGGTCACGGTCTAGCTAAGATTTCCTTTCGCTTTTGACTGACTTTGACCATAAATCAAGTTATGTTTATGTGTGTGAAAAATGAAAGCTAATTTGCTACCTTTTTTTATTTGTGGGTCCACAACAAAAACCTGAAGACGTAGGCATAAATAGATTAAACTTCTACTCTGATTTTTTTTCGCTCTCCGTCACACTGAGAGCTACCTCTCACCTCTCCTAATCTAGGCAGGTGCAGATAATCGTACACTGCAAACAAATTTGTGGTAACTATTTGAGTGAAGAAATTTTTTGAGGTTACTATTCACAAATTTTCTATGCATATTATTTATGCGATAATTTCTGTATTTTAAATTTTATATATGTATATTTAATTTAAAATCTTATTTTAAAATATATAAAAAATATTATAAATTTTAATTTAAATAAAATTTTAATTATAGTAAAAAAATATAAAATTTTAAATTAAAGCTGAAGTAAAGTCCCATCAATTTATTCCTCTCAACAGCATTTTACAAAGTCGCTAATGCATTTCTTGCAGTGTAATTGATGGTCTGCCGTTTACTTACATTAAGCTTTGGTTCGGATGTCACCACTCGTGTGGGACTGAGACCGCCACCGCAGCTGCTGTCGCTGCTGATGTTGCTGTTGTTGCTGTTAATACTGCTGTTTTTGTTGTTGTTGTTGCTGCTGTTGCCAGCTATGTAGCTGCCAGCAAAGTTGCCGTTGCCGTTGAGAGAGGCCCTCGAGGCGGGCATCATTGAGGCTGGCGGCATTTTGGGCAGATTGCCCGAGACGGGCCGACAAACGCACGTTAACATCGTTCAATAGCTGAGCAGGACTCTGATTTTCTCACACTTTCTCACTCACTGTATTTTACGCTCAGTTGCTGTTGATATTTATAGAGAACTTCACTTTGCGTTGCACTCTTTTTTTTTTTTTAAATGTTGTCTCTGAATTCGTTAAGTTTGGTAAAGGAAATTTTAACGCGCCGCTTGCAATATTTTCACACTTATGAGGCCTAGATGAAGACCTCTGTTTGCTTTATTATGAATTACTTAAAAATGCATGTGTGGGTGTGTGGAGGACTGTGACACTATGTGTGTGTGTATGTGAGAGAGAGAGTGTCCTTGATTGCAGCCTGTAAAATTGTTTTTATTGTTGAAGCAAATATCACGAAACGCAGCCATGAGACTTGAAAGCAAACCAAAGCCTCCATAGTTGCCTCCCTCTCTCTCTCTCTGTCTCTCTGTCTTTTTCTCTGCATCTCTCTTTCTCTTTTCACACATACATGCGCCCAACAGCTGCTGCTACTACTACTACTACTAGAGCTGCTGTTGCCACTGCCTTTCGCCTGTGTACTCGTTAATGGATTTTCAATTCAGTTGCTTGATTGAAAGCATATACTTTCTCTGCCCAACCCAACTGACTCTCTGCATGTATGTATGCATGTGTGGGTGTGTGTGTGTGTATGTGGGTTGAGTGTGTTAGTTGTTGTGTTTGGCAGGCGAGTGCCGGTTGTCATGGGCAACGGACAACAGCGCCAGCCGTGACAACGACAGCAACAGCAACAGCAACAACAACAGCGTCAACAGCAACGGCAACATCTGCTCCACAGGCGGCTCACAGCACGCTAACAACCAGCAGAGGAAGAAGAAGCAGAAACACCATATGCACCGTTACAATTAAACTACAACTGTGACTGCTCAACTCACACATACTACGCACACATACATACAAGTACAAGTAGCTGAAGTTTTGTCAATTTGCTGCTTAACTACTGAGGTGCCCTGAAAAGTATGCTATAAAAATTATGCACTGGCTGTGCATGCAGCGAATTTACATCAAGTATGTGAATGGGGAGAGATATGCGAGAAAATGTGAAAGAATCAACACATATAGAAAGAGAGAGAGAGAGAGAGGGAGAGAGCGAAGGGGGGGGGAGAGAGAGAAGGGAGAGAGATAGAATGAGAGAAATAGTCACAGCAATTCCAGAAAATTTAAGTTGATATTAGTAAGTTCTTGACTGCTTAATTATTTATTTTATTTTTATTATTTATAAAATTTTTTTAAATGATAAGATTGCAGAATAATAAATTAATAAATTTAGAAAAAACTTGTTATATTTTTTTTTAGCAAATTTTCTATTTTTTTCTTTTCATTTGTTCATTGAAATGCCATCTTCTTAATTTGAATACCAAAGAAACATCTGCAACTCTTTCCACTCCATTTAAGCTATCTCTGGTTTTCTCGTTCTCTGCCACTCTCTCTCACTTTTTCTTATTGTTGAGCTTAGTTTTTGCTTGCCACACTATTTCCCACTCCATTACATTATTCTCCTTCCCCTCTGGCCACACTTAACTTAACTGGAAAGTTGCGTGTGCCTAATCACTCGCACTTGCAGTTACACACAGCTCTGTGAACACTGCGGCCAAAGTGTAGTTAATGTAAGTAAAACAGCAGCAGAGGAGAGAAAAAAAATGGTAGAAAATAAAAGTGAGTGCCACTGACCGCCTCACTTGCCACACCCAGACTTACAGCGAGAGTGGCGTGGCAGCAGCAGCAGCAGCTAAACACTCTGCAAATAACAACAACGCGAGCAAAATGTCGTCATGTTGGCAGCAAATGGAAAATGAATGCGATTCAACTTGATGTGTATGACAAAAAAAAGGGAGAGGAAGAGTGGGGGGAAATAGAATGAAAGCGAGAGAGAGAGAGGGGGAGGGAGAAGTAGTTAGAGTGCGAGCGAGGCATGTGAATTGGCAGTCAACTACAATGTATGTACAAGCACACACATACACACACCCATCCCAGCCATGCCCACCCCCTAACTACCCCTAACTCCCTCTCTTTCTCTATAGCGGGACATGTCAACAGCTGCCAGCAGCAGGAGCAGCGGCAGCGGCAGCGGCAGCAGCAGAGGACGCGCTGCACAATTGGCTCTGGTCACACTCTGGCAGAAACAGCAGCGGGAGCAGCATATTGATGGGACTCAAAGCAGCAGCTAAAACTCTGCACAAAAGGAAATGAGTAGCTGGTGAGTAAATGAGATAGACAGAAACAGAAAGAGAGAGATAAAGAGAGCAAGAAGGAGATAGAGACAGAGAGAGAAGCAGAGCCGATCAATGAGCAGCGAGTTAGAAACGCTGCGCAGCAAATTGCATTTAGTAGGGAGTATTAGAAAGAGAGCGAGGGAGTGGTAGAGAGAGAGAGAGAGAGATAGAGAGAGAGAGGGTATGTCTTCAATTTATGGCGCTTTTATGGCGTCATAGAAGGTCACACACACATATACACTCCACATACACACTCACACTCTAGCCAAATAAACATCGTAAACTGTGGCAGGCAACGTGCATCGATTTGTTGCCTGCCGCTTTGAATTTTCGTTTATTTTCTTTTGTTTTTTTGAATTCCTTTTTTCTTATAAAAAATAAAAAATTAAAAAAAAGCATTAACCTCTTTTCTCTTCAAAATTCTAACCGCAAAAGTGCCGGTTGTAAGTTGACCAAAACAAAGCATGTTGCAAGTTAAAAGTATCAAGTTGACGCCGTGTTCATTTTTAACTTTTATTTATTCATTTTTCTGATAGTTTGTTGTAGCCAACCACTAACTTAGCCAGTGTGGCATGCCACCAAAAAAGTTGCTACAACATTTTACTCTCTCGTCTTCTTCTCTGCTCTCCACATTCTCTCTCGACTTTTTGCATATTTTCCAATTAACAAAGTTTGTCATAATAAGTCACAACTCGTCGGTTCGCTCGGCATTTCGATCATGCAACAAGCCGCAAGTGCCGCACATTCTTGCCGCTATTCATGCCAGGGGCATAGATTACTACAGTAGGGGTTAGGCGCTGCAGGGCGTGGCAACTTGTGCACAAACTTCAGCCCGAAAGGAATTTCAAACATTTTGTGAAGCGCACAAAACGCACGAAAAATTGTGTACAAAACGCAACTATTTGTGTTGCAAGCTGCCACAGAGAGTGGTAAACCAATCAACTGGTGGGGGGGAAGAGTGGAGTATTATTAGAGACTAGACGAGGTATTGTGTGACACAGCCAATATGCGATAATTGTAGACTCAAAATGTTGAATTGTAGATGGAGTTGATGTTGCGCTGCTTTCGTCATTTGACTTTGCTGCTTCTTCTTCTTCTTCTTTGTCGTGTTGCTGCCACTTCCCTAGTCTTTTACATTGTTGTTTCTGTCGTTGTTGTTGGCGCAACAAGCATTTTATTGATTTTAGCCCTTTTAGCAACGCGCTGCGGCTGCCAAGGCAGCGTCAACGTCGCCCAACTAAACTAAGCAGAGAGAGGGGGAAGATGGGTGGCAGAGAGTTGCCTGTGGGTGTTAGGGGTGGACTGAGGGGGTAGACATTGGTTGTACTTTGAGCCCCTGAGGGGCTGTTGGCGCTGCTGTTGCAAGGGTTCCGCGTGCGGCAAGTTCTTAGCGAAGGCATCGCGTGCGCGCACGTTTATTGCTAATTTTTTGTACTTTTCCAGCGCTCGCTTTTTTATACATATCCTACAACACTCTGAATCTCTCTCTTTTTTCATTCTCTTCCCTAAACACTCTCTCTCGCTCTTTCTTGTTCCATTTCCATTTGCATACTCTAACTAATGGCATTTGAGTTTTTGCCTTGTATTTACTTTTGTCACACGGCAAACTGAGAGAAAGACAGCAAACAACTGAGAGAGACTGAAGGAGCGAGTGGTTAAGAGAGAGGAGAGAGAGAGAGAGATAGAGAGAGATAGAGAGAGTGAATAAGAAAGTGAGTTGCTTAAGTTTTTATTGAAAATCTACCAAATAGTTTGTTTTTTTTTTGTTCCCCATCCAATAACTCTATATAGTTAAGTCTGCTTAGTCTGCAGTTGATGGGATTATTCTGTAAGCAATGCGTTGACTTATCTAATAGGACTAAAAGTGCTTGAGATATCAGTTTAAACTGCCAACCAACTATAACCAACAGCTAAAATCGTTTAATGTTATCGCTTAGCTCAAACAGCTACTCAAACACTTTACTGTCGATATTACGACTATGTTTACCTTCAATGGAGTGTTTCTAGTCAAGAGTGTAGAGGGGAAGAAAGAGAAATGTTGGAGAAAGAGACAGGTAAAAGTATAGAAAATGCTTAAAATCAATATAAACGAAAAATAATGAATAGATATATGTAAATAATTAGGAAAACGCATCGGATTCCATACAGATTCGTTCATCATATTAGAGAGGAAATAATTTTAGACAAAAATACAGAAAAAAAAAAAATAAAACTAATAAGAAAAATATGAATACTAGAAATTTTCAGACTTTTATTAAAAATTAAAAGTGTTGCGAATTACAATACTAGAGACAAATAGAAAATTAAATCTCAAAATCTATTTTTGATATTTCTTATCATATCCAATAAGGTTCTTCAAAGATTCCCGCGAAAAACCACTTGATAATTTCACCCTAACTTTAAGTTCTTACAAATAACAAAGCTACAAGCTAAAGAGACAAATCATAAATACAAATAGAGATAGAGAGAGATAATAAGATAGAGAGTGAGAGACAGAGAGATAAAGATAGTGAGTATGTTACTCAGCATAGAGATCAAGTGCTTGTGACAGAGTCTCTCCAAGTCGACTATTGCCCACTCAATGGAAAATTAGTGTTCAAGTGTCGCTGCACAAGTTGCTGACGCTTCGTGTCCTGCCAATGGCAATGGGCGTGGCAGTGGCAGTGCCATTTGCTGGACTTTAGCGTTTGTCCCTGCCACTTTTTGTTGCAAGTTGCCTGCTGTCACGTCACGTTCTCGCTGCACATTTCGAAATCGATTACAAACAGGATATGCACTGCGGAAGTGTGTTTTATGCACCAAGCATAAGATGAGTGGGGGGGCAGGAAGGGAGTGAGGAAGGAAGGGCAACAGAGACCATAGCGACAAACGGCAAAAAGCAGACGGAGAATAGTTGAGAGTGGACCCGATAGCTGGCGATAGCTGTGGCGATTAGCTAGCTGTAGTTACAACAGATGGAGAGAGAGAGAGAGAGAGAGATGAACAGAGTGCAGCAGGGCAGTTGCAGTTGCAGCTAGGGACGTCATTCTGCACTATTGTGTGTGGCAAGTTATGTTCAGTTTTGTGGCAAGTCTAATGAATTTGCCACACACACAAAAGCTTTGCCAATTTGCGTGGCAACAACTCAAGCTGCTGGGGCACAAAAAAAAAACCGCTGAAAGTTGATGCCATTTGCGGTTCCTAAAGAAAGGGTTCTCCCAGAGAGAGGCGAGAGAAAATGGTGACAGATTGAGTGAGAGATTGCGTGAGAGACTACAAGTGAGACATGAAGGTTTTTCTAATAATTAATATAATTAAAGTTTGAAGAAGATATCTAGAGATATCTTGCTTTGCATGCGTGTTGGCAGCTGTTGCAAGTTGCATAGCCTCTACCTCCTTCTCAGTCTCAAATTCTCTTGGTTTCTCCGAGCTGCTCTGCTGCTCTTCCTCCAACTTATGTTACCAACTCTTACTCTTATCACAGTCATTGCCATCAGCCATGGCCATGTCCATGTCCTGCGCTTGCTGAAACGACTTGTTCCAAGTGGTTTCAGTTCTGAGTGGCTTTGGATGTATGTAGGGAACAACTTTTTGCTTCCAAACACATATAGAGAAACTCATGTATTTGCCAAGGGCTGGAGGGGAGTGAGGAGGGACCTCAAGTCGTAGCTCACGCGACGTGGCAGCATTTTGTTGTATGCTACGTTATTGATGTGTGTGCGTGCAGCAGGTAGGATGCTGATGATGGCCACAGCTCAAGTCCCTTTCGAACCTCGACCTGACCCTACCTGTTGTGGTTACAATTACTTGTTGTTGTTGCTTCTTTTTTTGCTGTGGCTTCGGCTTGGGGTTTTGGCCCTTGGCTTGCCTTGTTTGGTATTTGTGTTTGTGGGCAGCCGAATGCAGCGCAATTTCACTGACCAAGTCTCTATTCAGGCGCTTTTCCCTTTTCCTTTACCAAACTTTTTTTGCTCCCTTTTTCCTTTTTCTGCTGCTCGGACTCGGACTTTCTTTTTTTTGGGTCAGTCGGCTGACGATTTCGTGCCAAACGCTTAACACTCCACAAAAGTTGCCAGTTGAAGCAATTTTACGCAAGAGTAATTAAAGCGCAGCTTGGTGGGAGAGAGAGGGAGATGTAGGGCAGAGTGGAAGTACAAGAGAATGACAGTGAGAAAGGGCAACGGAGAGAGAGAGAGAGAGAGAGGACTGCTTGCTATTTACACGTGAGCAGCGACGCTCTGCGTTCAGCGTTTGTTTATTTAGCGTGTGTATATGCGAGAAAGTGAGAAGGACTGACTGAAAGAGACAGAGAGACAGAGACAGAGAAAGAGAGAGAGAGAGCTACTGGCTGTATATAAAAATGCGTTTGGCCCCCAAGGTCACACAATTGAATTCGAAACGGTAATTAAAGCGCCAGCTTAAATACGCTATCTCACTCACTTTTCGACTCCCTCCCTCTCCCTCTCTCTCTTTCTCTTTCTGTGTCTCTCCCACCCACCCATACACACACACACACACTCTCTGTTGGTGTAATTTCATTTACAGCTTCAAAATAAATGATGATGAGCACCTTTTCCACTTGACTTATTGATGATGTTGCCAAAGCTTCAATATGAGTTTGAGCTTCAGCTGCTGATAATATTATTTTAATGTGAAAAGCGCTTCAATTGTAATTGAATATGCAATTAAACTGAACTTATTTATTGAGCAGACACAACTCCCTCAGTTCTCTCTCTCTTTATCTCTCTATCTATCACCATCTCTATCTTCCTTCATTTTGTAGGCACTGCGTACTCAACTTTCGCTTATGCTTTGCATACGTATTCTCACCTATCAAAAGTTTTCAGCAACTTTTAATCAGATTAAACCCCATTAAGTGTTACAATTTCAGTCACAGCTTAAGGGAGCTTTTGGCGTTGTCTGTGTAATAACAGACTTAGTTGGAGAAACTTGGAGTCTACTGCTAAGCGGGGAGGAACATATCACATTTAATTAAGCTGAATCAAGTATTTTTATTATTGCTAAAATAGAATCCAAGAACTATTTAAATATCCCTCTTTTCTACAATTTTATAATTTCAATAACTTTTTAAGCATTTTTGGTCATATCTCGGGAAATACTTATCAGAAACACCTCAAATAAAGAGCAAAATGCTAGTTATGAGCCCCAGAATCAATTCCCATCAAAAAATTGGGATCGGAAATTTTTCGATTTTTCAACATATTTTCAAGGGGTAAGTATGAAAAAGTGGCCAAAAAATGTCAAAAATTAAAAACCGCGAAAATGCAAAATTTTTTGATGCAGTTTCAAACTAGTATTAAATCCAGTTACAAATCTGCAGGAATTTTGAAAATCGGTTGATTTTTGGCGAAATTATGGCATTTCATTTGTTCAATTTTTGTTTTTACGATCTTTTGTAACACATTTTTGGCCATAACTCGGGAAATACTTATCAGAAACACCTCAAATAAAGAGCAAAATGCTAGTTATGAGCCCCAGATCAATTCCCATCAAAAAATTGGGATCGGAAATTTTTCGATTCTTCAACATATTTTCAAGGGGTAAGTATGAAAAAGTGGCCAAAAAATGTCAAAAATTAAAAACCGCGAAAATGCAAAATTTTTTGATGCAGTTTCAAGCTGGTATAAAATCCATTTATAAATCTGCAAGAATTTTTTAAATCGGTTGATTTTTGCCGAAGTTATGGCATTTGACAAATTGGTTATGTATCCTTTTTAACTCTGTCAATGCAATTTCTGTTATAAAGGAATCGCACTTCAATTCACATATGTGTAACTTCTCATACACTCTCGGCGTTTGTTTTGTTATCTTGATTGGGCAATTTAATTGCGCTGCTATTTTTAATTATAATTTGAAAATTTAATTTAATTTAATGCTTTATTGAATTTCCACTTATTCTGTTCCACTCTCTCACCCTTTCTGTCTCACCTTCTCCATAGGTTGTTTTCGACGTCATTTTTTGTTGAATAATTGATGAAAAAATAATAAACAAATTGAAACGTGAAAACTGAGGCCGCAATTGGCAGCTGAGAAAAAAAAACAAGGTGGCCTCATTCTGTTCTCCCTCTCATGTTGCATGTAGGGATTTAATAATGGATTCTCCCATATTATTTTTGTATCTGATATTAAATACGACTGAGGATTATACTCGAAGCTGTGGCTGTAAATTGGATCGCAAATCGCTGCCAATTATTTAAACTTGAAGAAGCTGCAGACACTGATTGCTAAACAAATAATAGTTTCAATTTCTGAATAAATGGAAAGAGATAGAGAGAAGCAGAGAGAGAGAGCTAAAAATAAAGAGTGGGAAGCTCTGATTGTGTGTGAGAGAAAGAGCAGTTGTAAGTGCTATTAGCCTGCATATTTGAGTTTGTTAACTTCTCTGATTGCTTCAACCTCATGCAAAGCAATTTCACCAACACTTCCTTCTTCCTCGAAGGCTCCCTCTACCACATCTTGCTCTTCTTCTTCTTTTTTCTCTTCCTGGTATTGCCACTGTACTGTAGTCCGTCAGCTGTGCGGAGGGTTTTGACTGTTCAAACTTTTTACAGTTGTAATTATTATAAATAAATGAAGCGCAATTTGGTAAGCGTCGGCCGTTTGTCCATTTCATGCCATTCAGTTTTCTGCTCTCTCTTTCACTCCCTCTCTGTTTCTCTTTCTCTCTCTATCTCTCTCTCGTTCGTTCACTGCCTGTCTCTTTCTAGTACTGCCTATTATTGCCTTTGTCCATGTCCTTCCAGTGTTGCTGCCTTGCACAACAAACCTTCCGTACATTCTGCCGACCATTCTGTATGTCCGTCCATCTGTTCGTCCATCCGTCTGTCTATTTATTATTAACTCTAATGACGCCCACATTTATACAATTGTCCATTTGCAGCGCATTACGGCACTCACATAACTATAAGCTGTGGCTCTCTACACGCCCTCAAATCAGCGTGACACGAACTCGAATTCAAAATTAGAATAGACCAACAGTTATCTAAAGAAATACACAAAAAGAGAAAGAGATAGTGAGAGAGAGAGAGAGAGTGAGAGAGTGAGAGAGTGAGTGAGAGAGAGAGAGAGAGGGGGGAATGTGAGAGTGAGAGAGTAGACAACACTGCAAATTATATGACAGCTCTCTCCGTATGACAATTATTCAAATTTCCCAGCTAAGATGTTCCTGACCTGATACCCTGTTGACCTACAAAAGGCTGCAAAGGGACTGGATGAACTTGGCTAAGAAAGAGGGAATTATTAGTTTGTTATGTGACAGTAGAGATATAATTATGAAACATCTATCGACATTGTAAGGAACAGTGAAACATAGTTGGGGGTTATTCTTAAAGAACAAAATTAGGGTTTCAATACTTTGAGTTGTATAGAAAGTCTAGCTTCAGTCAAAGTACTGCCTACTTGTTTTAGTTATTTAGTTATTTTCATATTTGCTATAATTACTTCTTAGACTTCACAAGTTACAGCGTATCTGTTCGTTGATCTACCATCTTTAGCTTAACTTGAAACTGGACATTGCGTGATTTAATGCTTCATAAATTACACGAAAAGGCTATTTAAATTATTTAAATGCACATCGGTTCATAAAACTTATATAGTATAGTATTATATGCATGTACGACTCGCACTTATTTACGATTTATAACTGTGTAACTTTTGTTGCTGTTGTTTTTTTTTTTTTTTGCATAAATTATGGTTGCAGGCAACAGCTTGAAAATGAAACTGAAATCTACCAAATCATAATAAAAACAGAGAAACACAGAGAAAGAGAGAGAGAGAGAGAGAGAGAAACAGAAGAGGAAGAATGTAGGAAATTCTTAAAGCAAACATCAAACTGGTAAATTGAAATTGCAGCCAAATGAGTTAGCCAAGTTGCCGCAACTTGGCCAGAAACAACCACAAAAAAAATTCAAGAAAATTTGATTTGTTTAGACAAATAAACATTTGAGAGCAAATTTTACATTTTTCACATTTCCACATTTTCCTTTATGCAAACTAATGGAAAGAAAGGAAGAGTAGCAGAGAGGGAGAAAGAAAGGGCAAATATGAAGGGAGAGGGAGAAAGGTTGAGTGGACTTGTCAGGCAGCCACAAATTGCATTGGCCAAGCAATACAGCTTGAAGGGTTTTGCCTTGTCAGCCATTAACATGACCTTGGCTTTGGGCCGGGCCAAGACACAGTCCTCGCAGTCACTCCCAGTTATTTGTCTGCGTTGTCATTTAACTTTCTCCGCAAAATGATAATTACACACTTGACCGCAAAGCTGTCAGCCGTATTGTTAGCCAACACTTCAGCTAATAGATACCCTATGAAATTATTGAAAAATCAGTCAAAAGCAATAAGTAAATAAAAAAAAAAACAAACAAACAGTAGCCAATCAGTTGGCAGAAAAACTCAATTGAAACTTAGCCCTTAAGATTGTCTAATAGTGTGTGTTTTAGCGGAGAAGAGAGAGAGAGAGAGAGACAGTTGGGGAGTAGAAAGAGATGGCAAATAGCTCACATAATACAAAACGATTGCCGCTTGATTAAAACAACATTTACGCAACAATGCAAAGAGCAAAGCAAAACCAAAGCAAACAGCTGCAGGCAAACAGCCAGAGACAAAGAAGTGAAAACAGAGAGACAAATAGAGAAAGAGAGGGAAGGAATATCAGTATAAGAGGGAGACAGTCAGAATGAAAGAGTTGACGGCTGTTGAAGCTGAAATTGAACCAGAGATAGGCCGAAACAGACAACGCCAAAGCCGCAGACAAAACATCAATTGAACTCTTTTAGTCCTTCAGGCCATAACAATCACAGCAAGAAGAAGCAGCAGCAGCAAACAACTACAATAATAACAACAACAACTACAACAGCAATAGCAATACAGTTACAACTGGCAACTGGCATTTATTGTATGTAATTTGAAATCAATCAATATCACGCATACGCCATGACTGCGAAGCCTACGGCCTACAACTGCCTCAACAGTAACTCTCTCTCTCTTTCTTGGTGGGTGTTGCCTTCTCACTCGCACTGAAAGTTATAGGCTGTCTCTGTCTGGCATCTGCTTAGTGCCTATTTAATTAAGTTAATGTAGTTAAATCTGCTTAAGCAAATATTTTCAAGCTGCTTTTCCCGCTCCTGCCGCTGCCGCTGCTGCTGCTGCTGCTGCTGCTGCTTCAACACAATGCAAAGCAGCTAAAATACTGTGCTGCGAGATTCCTACACTCCACACCCCCTGCCCACACCTCCGAACAGCTTCCCGCTGCTGCTCCCCAAAGTCAAGTCAAAAGGCAGCACACAAAAGGCATTCATTACATAGATAGAGCCACAGAGACACACACACAGCGAGAGAGAGAAAGAGAATGATATTGTGGTAGAGTAAGAGAGAGAGACGACATTGGTTAGCGAAAACTTTTTCATCGACGACGACAGATTTTGCGACATGAAACTGAAACTCAAGTTGATGCGAAGGAGCTGCTTGGACTCGGACTTGACCAGCAGCTAGAGTCATTAATATTAAGTAATCGTGAAGGATGTTTCTCCATCTCCAATTCTCCCTCCCTCTTTCTCTCTCTCTCTGTTTCTCTGTGGGCTTAGCTGACCAACTCGTTCAACCTGTACGCCAAAAAGTTCATGAACCTCTATGCCTCCCCTTCCACTTGAGGGCCAAACCAAGCCAGGGCTGGGCAGCAAAGGGACTACATTGCCAACTGACCATGAACATTGCCAACTGACCATGAGTGACCAACGAATACTGTCTGTCCCAACCGTCCACAACTCGTAAATTCACTTGGCATAAACACGGAGGAGCCAACGAAACAGTTATGAACTCAGACAGAGATAGCAATATCAAATGGGAGAATGAATGAGACAGAGAGAGGGTAAGCCATTGGCCATGGCCAAGTTGGAAATGCCACACAATGGACAGATTAGTGGAGTGCTAAGAGTTCAAATGTGTTTGGGACCGATGGACCAACATGAGCAACAGCAACAGCAAGCTGTCTCATTTCCTCTCTCTTGCTAACACCCTCTCTCTCTTACTCTCTCTCTCTCTCTCTCTCTCTCTCTCTCTCTGTCTCTCCCTCTCTCTCTGTTGACTGCCGTTACAAATGTAACTGAATTCTAATGTTATGCGTTGAGTTGTTTTTGCTGATGGCGTAGGAGGTTCACTTCAAGTGTCAAAAGGTGCTTGAGGTGTGTGAGAAGAGAGGATAATGGGGAGAGTGTAAGTGTGTGTGTGAGTGTATGTGTTGGGTGTCAACTGAGCAGTCGATTAATAAATAATCGGGGGCAAACATAGCTGAATAGTTCATCGATATGAATAATTAACTGAGACAAGTCACAGTTCAAGCTCATTGCATCAAAATGATTAATCGCTGTGTTATCGATAACATTTGGGATTGGTGGAGTGAGTGTAAAATAACCAAACCATAAAGAACACAATTTAATATAACTGAAAGCAACCATTTTTAAAATACAGCTGTTAGATAACCACAATTCAAGATTCAAACAAACTTCTCTTGCATATCGATAACGATAATTCAATTTAAATGTTTTTCTTTGCCATCTGGCCAAAGTTCTGCAGCATAACTAGCGTCAACTTTGCTGGCGTTTGCAATGAATAATGAACTTGTCATGACCTCGGCAAAAACTTTGTCAATTTGCCAACAATTTGCATAGTTATCGATAACTTTCTGGAGGCCAGAATAATGTCTTGATGATTGTCAATCTATGACATACTTGGGAAAACAGATAGCTATTACTTGAACAAATTTCGCTGATAGCTAATCCCAAGCTACACAAAGTTTTCCTCAATCAATCATTGAGCTATCGATAACTGCTAGACGATTGTATGCGTGGCAATTGCTGTGCTGGGCATACCTCAGCTAATTTACAATGGGCTCTGGGTCGGTCCCGAAACTAATGAACAGCTGTGTGGCTGCGTCTTAACTGCCTTTCGAGTTGATGCAATTAACGTGGCAACCTGTGTGAAAAACTTTTTTCATTATAACGGCCCCCAAAAACAACAACAACTGGCAAAATGAGGAAAATACGGTAGGCGAACTTGGCGGTGGGGGGGGGGGTGGAGAAAGAGGTAAAAGGTGTTTAAAATTTATGAGCCAAAGATATGAATACGAGCCAAAGATTGTGCTACAACTCAGATGGGGGGCATTTTCATATGAACTTCGTGCGGCCTAAAGAATGAAAAGCAACAAAAACATAACAAAAAGAAAAAATGGCACAATTTTCAAATTAAATGAAACGTAGCTTGTCCAGCTGAAGGCAATACTTGCAGGCTCAACATTCCTTGTACAAAATAGCACATTAAGCTTAATTAAGAAATTCATTGGCGTGTCCAGACATTGCTTCCAGTTTCTATCTTTCTCAGTCCATCTCTGTCTAATGGCCTACACTTAAAGCTGGCCAAAGAGCTATCACAATGAAGTTAGTGGAGTTAGGGGCTGTTGTAAGCACTCTTGGCCGCATTTGTGAGTGCAGCCAAACAATTGCGAAAGTAAATAGTATTTGTGGCAGGCTTTTAGGCGCTCTACCTGCACCTCAACACTTAACAAATTAAAATTGCCGCAACTTTACTCAACTGGCAAATGCCAACTGGCAACTGGCAACCGGGTTCGAGGCCAGGCCAACAACACAAGTGTGTGTATTATGCGGCATTAGAAATTATAGAGCGAGCAAGCGAACGTTGGTTGCATGTGGGTCCTCTGACTCAACCTCTGCCTTCGCCTCAGTTGCAGCTGCAACACACAAAAACAGAAAAAAAACCCCACTATATGCACATAATTTATGCAGGCTGGCAGCTTGCAGCTTGCGGCATGTAGGAAGTCGCCTCGCTCCAATGCGATAAACAAAAGCCTAGGCCACATCCAAAAGCTCTTCCTTCTCTCCCTGTCACCCTCTCTCTCTCTGTATTTCTCTATCTGTAACCCTTTCTCTTTTGGCAGGCCTTAAATAAGTGCCAGTGTCGCGTATCTCCGCTGAAAATTGCGCTCATTAAGCGAATTCAGCGCAACTGCAGCTACCGAAAGTGGAGAGAGAAGCGAAGTGAGGGGATACTGGATTTTCACATTTCTATGATTGCAATGAGCATGTTGTTGTTGCCCACACACACACACGCACACACTTGAAAACCTTGTCGGCAATGAATCTGTTGCAAATTGCAAGCCAAAAAAAAAAACAAAAATAATAATAGTAATAAAAACACGGTGTGTGACAATATTGATTTAAATGTCATAAACAGCCCAAAAGAGAGCGTGGGCGAGTCAATGAAATGAAGATGGCAATTGGGAGTTGGGCTGGGAAGGGGACACAACATTAGCAAGTGGCACAACCGTTGTCAGTTACTTTGAATGTGGCAGCGTGGTAACAGCGGAAGCAAAAGTCAAGACAAGGCAAAGGCAAAAGAGGACAAAAAAAGACATAAACAAGATGAAGGTGTGCGGTCACACACACACACACACATATACACATACACGAAGAGTGTGTGGCATACACTAATATGTGTAATATGCCACACACGTAGACAACTATTAACTAAAATGGAGCGACACACAAATGACAGCCTACATTTAGGCGCCCAGGTCCGAGAGAGCAGAGATCGTAAATATCAGCAACAGTCTGAGCGCAAAAAAAAATCGAAGAACAGAAGCAGTGGCAAAGGAAGAGGCAGAAGCGGGCATGGACAACAACAACAACATCTGAGCCACGTTGTCATTTGTAACAGATGCGGGACCCGGCCACAATTGACTACACACACACAGACACACACTCCCACACACACACCCACAGACAGAAATACCAAAACGGAACTTAGCTGAAGTGTGAGGAAAGTGAAGTTAGCAGAGAGTCTCGCTTGGTTCAGTGACTGGTAATTGGGCGCACTGATACTATACTATATAAAAGAGGCCTGCTTTTTGCCTTTTGTCACTACTGCCGGCAATACACACACTCATATACACACACACACTGGCACTCGACTCGTAATTGCGACCAAAAAGATAAGCGCTTTATTACCGATTCACTGACTTTTATCGCATTTTAATAACTCACGGAAAATGCGTTCACGTTCACGATTCTGATTTTTACGCAGAATACGTCAGCACGTTGCGTTGCGTTGCGTTACCGTTGCCGTTACGTTACGTAGCATAAGTGTGACGCGCGCTGCGAAACTGCCACGTCTGTTGTCGGCGACAGTCAATGCACAACTGAAACTGAAAATGAAATTGAAACCGAGAAATCGAAACGACAACCACAGCACGAACATTGCGCGCACGAAGTTGTCAGCCGAAGCCGAACTGCAGCTGTGTTTATGTAGATAAGAAGAGAGGGGGAGAAGGGGCGCGTGGTAAGCGAAGTATTGGTATGCGTGGGCGTGCTAGTATGAGTGTGGTTGGTGTCTTAGCTCTTTGCTCACTTGCATTGTGAAGAGAAGAACGAATAAAGATAACAAGGAATAGAAATAATACAGGCTGCGAAGAGAATGGCAGCGCGAAACGGAAGTGCGTGCGCTGCTGACATTGCACACTGATTCAATGAAAGAGGATTTTTTTATTTTGAACAGTGGTTCAGCTCGTAACTCGCTAAACCACTTGACTTGCACAGCCACAAATTTAATACACATGCCAGCAGAAACTTCACTTCAAACACAAGAAAGAAAAAAATTTACAAGGAGGAAACGAAAATTTGTTTATAAATGGATTTGGGGGTCGCATGGAAATGTGACAGACTTGAGTGGGAGATTTAGAAGGGTCTCTAGAGCACCGAAGGAGTTATATGGGTAAGGAACTAGAATTCTGACTCTGGCTCAGGCAGTTTTCTAGAGCAGTTAATTTGGTAATAGCAATTGAAATTGCAGTTAGCAGGCCGTAGCTGAGACTCTCAGCAGTATTATGGCTGTGGCAGCTCCAAAAGCAAGATGGGGCTTAATAGGGGCCAAAAGAGTTTTGGAATGCCAAGCAC
Source organism: Drosophila quadrilineata (assembly GCA_018150725.1). NCBI lineage: Eukaryota > Metazoa > Arthropoda > Insecta > Diptera > Drosophilidae > Drosophila > Drosophila quadrilineata. The sequence continues at coordinate 7,197,846 of JAECWN010000407.1, forward strand.
TTTATAAAGTTGAAATGGCAAAGTGAATTACAGGGTCAACAGTGATATAAATGACAGAAAATGGCGCTCAGAAAATTGAGACAAGTCTAATAGACCCCAAAATAAAGATGTGGTGTAAGATAATTATGGTGGAAATGAACGTAGGAGTTCTTAAGTATTTTGTCCCAAACTACTAACTTAATGAAAAATTATTAAAAGTTTGAAAGGGAGTTAAGATGTATGATAAATTAGAAATGTTTTTTATTTTTGAGGCAATAAATCTACCAATTAAAGTGCATCAAGGAACTAACAATAAATCACACTTACAGAGCTGTCATTATTCATTTCAAAACTCTACGAAATTCGAGATTCAAATTTGCAACCATAAATTTATAATGCGTCCATTAACCCACAATTACTAAATAAAGCCTAGCAATATCTAAAGTTTAACAAACAAACTTATAGCAATATATAATCAGCAGTTTTCTTTAACTGAGTACCACTGTAGTGTCCGTCTGCTCAGAAATGAAATTGTTTCTCAGTTGCGCAAATTAGTTGCCCGCTTCGGCCGTTTGTCATTTTTGTAGCATAAAACTCTAAGCAGCTCTAAGCCAGTCTCTGTACGTCTGTCTGTCTCCACAACGCTATACACAAAGACAAACATATGTGTGTGTGTGCGTATGTCTCTCTCTCTCTTTCTCTCTCTCCATCTCTCTTTTTCGTTCATTCTCTAGGAGGAGCTCAATGCAAGTGGGGATTGCGAGCTGCCAGTTTTGTTGCAGCAAAATCATTGCCGACTTTTGTGCGCAAATATTTACGGCAAAAGTCAAGCTGCTGAGTGGCAGCTGCTGTTGCCGCTTCTCCAGCAACTACTTCTGCAACTTCTTCCATAACTACCACTACTACTACTGCTGCTGCTGCTCGTCTCTGTCTCTGCTTCAGCTGTCCAGCCAATGTCTGAAAGACAGCAGGAGCCGTAGACGACAAGAGGCACAAAAGACAATGGCATGCGTTGTGTCTAACAAACAGCGGCAACAACAGCAGCAACAGCAGCAGCAGCAGCAACAGCGACAAGAACCTGTCACTGCGACAGGCAACTCACACTCACAAACAACACACAACACACAACACACACACACGTACGCAAAGTACACACAATGCGACATTAGCTGCTCATAGAAGTCGGGTCAGCTGCGTCACACTCACACACACCCACACACTCTCACACACACTCACACACATGCAAACACAGGCGGAGGCACAGTCGACCTCTAAACAAAAGTCGAGCTTGTTAAGTAGCAGCGCGGCATTCGCTCGCTTTTTTTGCATACCCTGCGAATTGCCTAGAGGCGTAGGGTATATAAATTTTCCAGCAAATGCAGCCTCGTCTTAACATATTAAATAGCTAAATGGCCCTAAAAATAATTTCTAAAATATCATTTGATATTTTCTCGAATGACGAGCAGTAATTTCCTTGGTAAAAAAATACCACGAAAATTTTTAAAAATGTGGAAAATATTTTTGAAAAATTTCCAATTATTTGTGCTACTATTCTGACAAAAAGTATATATTTTTCTTTGATTAATATAACAGTAACAGTTGTACAGATTTTTCACTTAAAAATAATTTATATAAGTTGAGTTGAAGTTGGCTCATTATGCTAATAGCAAATCTTGCTATTCTCTACTATCTTCACTAACAACTCCACACACTTGGTATGATGAAGTTCAGCAGACTTGATTGCAGCACTTTTTTACTGGCGCTGTCTGTATGTGAAAATGTATATGTAATTCTTTTGGTGCTGTTGGTGCTGTTGTTGTGCCTGCTTTGGGGACTCGCTGTCAATGCCAATGGGGTGTTGTCCGCCTGTGAGTGTGTATGTGTGTGTGTGTGTGTGTGTGTGTGTGTGCAGCTGTGTCTTCTACTCACTCTGCATGTGTGTGAGCCCTGTACATATGTCTTTTTTGCAAATTAATTTATAAACACAATTGACATTGAGCTAAAATGTAAATATGCCGTTGAGAATGTAGAATGCTTGCCATGCATTAAAATTTCAAGCTCTACTCTGTCGCTCTCTCTCTCGCTATCACTCTCTCTCTCTCTCTCTCTCTGTCTGTCTGACTGCTTTGCACAGTTACTCAGTTACAGTTTGCCAAGTGAGAGAGAGGACACATCTGCAGCCCGGCAATTTGCATGTGTGTTTGTGTGCGTGACCCCATAACTGTCATAGCATGCCCCGTTTTGCAATTGTATTTGTATTCCTCTATACATATATGTTACAAATGTATATATGTGTGAATGTGTGTGTGTGTGTGTGTTTGGTTATGTTTATCTTTTGCCAAGCTTTGGCATTTATTTAACCAAAGTGTGGAGCAAAAAGGGGGTCCAGTGGGGAGGTGCAAGGAGGCAACATAGAACCTGACGTTGCACTTAAGGAAATAAGCCAAGCAAATGTTGTATGAGCATGTAATGTATATATACTTATACTTATACCTATACCTATATCTATACTTATATAGGGATCTTCCCTATACCTCCAACTCGTTGCTCTATCTGCAATTCCCATACTATTCTAACGAAATATCCTATCTTGACGCTGACAACAGTAAGCGAGCTTAAATGTCAAATGATGTTGAGTCTCCTCCAGCAACAGACCCACATGGCGTATGCGTAACGCAGTGTAAAGTTTATGGCATAACTGGACAGCTGGCAGCAACATTTTGTGAATGTTGCATGAGTTGCAATTAGAAAACTGTCAAAGTACAACTCACAGCAATATTATTACACCGACTGCCTCATGTTTTTATCATTTGTTGCCAAAGCACTTTAATTAATAAAACTTTTTGTTTTACTTGCGCTTTTGTTCTTACATTGAGTCCATAGTTAACATGACATACTGTAGTTGTTGCAACTGAGAGAGATTTAATAGCAGAAGTACATAAGTACATAAAATACGAGTATGGCACGAATACATATCTATTTCATTTTCGTAATTATTACAGTTTTAAGTGATTTCTATTCCTCTTCTAACTTTCTATAAATAATAACTTTTTAAAAAATGTTTTTCAATACTATTTCTAACATCATTTACAGCCATACTTTTTTAAATTCTGTTTTTTGACAATCTGTTTAAATTCATTTTTAAAATATTTACCACTAATTTCTCATTATAGCTCCCATCGGCCAACAAAAGTGCACTAATCTGGGCACATTTCAGAAATCATAAAAAGGAAGCCCCGTTAAAAAAATATATATGTATATAAGAGACACGTTCTGTTTTGGCCTTGGCTAAAAGCGCGCTTAGCATCCTTTTGCCTAAGGCCGCAACTACTCGTATCTAGGACGGCCCACAAAAGTATGCTATGAAAAAGTTGAAGGCGGAGGCGTAAAATCAATTTGATAATCCCCAAAGCGCATTATATAATAGTATGTATGTCTGTTTGTTGACGCCACGCCACGACGAACATTAAAAATTTAAGCACAGTTGCAACAAATACTACAAATACACATACATGTTTGTATGTGTGTGTGTGTGTGTGTGTGTGTGTGTAGAATAGAGTCTAAACTGAGTGCTAGCAAAACATAATCGTAAAATTTCAGTGTAAACCGGGCTAAAGAATTTGGTGTAGATGGGGAGGGAGTAACATTTGGAGAACTTTGCTTACTGGCTAAACGGTTATTAACTTTTGTATGTGTTGCCAGACATGCCACAGCAGCACTCCCAAAACTCATGCCACAGCAAGTTTTTGGCAATGCTGCAACATGGGGAATGACAGGCAACTTTATTACTAAAATACAGTCATATAAATTCGTATGTTTACACCACGAAACGTGACGACCACACTGTGCGTGGGGGTAGGTGGGAAAGTGGAGCATGGGGGGGGGTAGTCAAGAGAACAATGGCAATAATAATGCGCTCTCTCTCTCTCTCTCTCCATCTCTCTCTCTGTGTGTATGTAAAGTAAAAACAACCTGTCGTTGACTTTCTCAAACTGATTTGCAATTTTATATAAAGAACTCCCGGCAACGGCGGATTACCAGTCAGCAGTGGCATGCAACCAAAACAAAAGCCGCAACAACAACAACAACAACAGCACATGCTCCATCTCCACTCTCCTTCCTCTCTGGCTCAACATCATCATCATCATCTGCCACAAAACTCAAACCAAAAAGAGTCCCATAGACACAACACTGAAACTGAGCTCAAAGTTGTGACAGGCGCTGCGTGTGTCTGTCTGGGTGTGTGTGTGTCTATCTGTGTGTGGATGTGGGTGTGTCGCAATTTTGACCTTTTTGCGTTAAACAAAAATTGTAAAACTCATTTACATAACAATTACTAAAACGAGAACCTTTTGCGGGGCTTAGCAACAGCTTCAGCTTCAGAGCTATGGCTTCACTTTCAGATCTCAGTTTCAAGTTGTCATTCCCGATGTTGTTGTTGTGGCAGCCACATGTTGCGAGTTAACCCCTTTTTTTTGCAGTGCCAACTGCAGGCGTCTCTCTCGTTCACAGCTGACATTTAGATTGCTTTTTGCAGTCAACTTTATGAGAAGTCAACTCACATTTCTCCCAACATTTCTCTGTCACATGGCTTGCAGCCTCTGTTCGTCCATCCGCTCAACTGTCCGTCCGTCTGTCCATTCAGCTGTCTGTATGTCCATGTGTGTTAATATCAACTGCATTGGCACTTACAATTTCATCCAAAGTGTTCGTCGGCTCCTTCATACCATGTCGTTAGCGGAGTAGCCAGAGAACCTTCAGCCAATCTGCAAATGACACAGAAAAAAGAAGAGAAAATGGGAATGAGAATGAATGTATGAGTAACTGGAGGAGCATAAAAGAAAATGCAAGAAAGCGAGTAAAAGAAATGTAAACAAACAGTGATTAGATATATGTAAAAAGTCACTTCTGTGTGTGGGTGTATGGATGTGTGTGTGTTTACTTTGTAAATATGTTTAAGCAGCCCCCATACACACAATTTAAATTTGTATTTCCATTTTTTGCCAGTTCAACATTCGTTTTGTCTCCCTGTCTGTCTGAATGTCTGTCTGTCTCTTCTTCTGTCTGTGGCTTGTGGTTGCTAACAATGCACACACACACACAGCCACAATACTCACACATACCGACACACTCTACCCCTCTTCACACACACTCATGCGGTCTAACAGCCTTATCAATTTCAAGCACTTGCCGCATTTTAAAAATACAAAAAAAAAATTCAAACCAATTTTTGTTGTTGCCTTGAACCGCAGTTCTGCAAACACTCTCTTGCACTCTGCCTTCCTCTCATGCTAGCCATCTCTTTCTAATTCTCTATATTTCTCTCTTTCCCTTCCACTCTGACTTTGACTCATTTAGTTTTCCTACACTGCCTTATTAAAATGTTTGCCTAGCTCATGGCACTTCTTTTGCCATTTGCATTTGCCACACAAATGACTTAACACCCTGTAAAATCATAGCGTATGGGGTATGCTCGACTGCACTTCTTTAGAGTCTACACTGTTGTGGAAATTCCTTTGAACTTTGCTCTATTTTTACGCTCATTCTTGGCTTTTTCTATGGCATCTTGATGGTCGCTTATTTTTTATAGCTTCCCTTTTTTACGTTTCCTACAGAGTTTTTTTTTGTTGGAAATTGATTGCCACATAAATTTCATGTAATCTAATAAAATTTGAATTGTCGTTGCCGTAAATGTGCCACACACACATATACACTCCCATATACACACACTCACAAACACACATACGTCAAGAGCTGCCCTTCAATTCTCTTACAGCTTTCGTCTTTTAGCAGCGATTCCAAGTCCAAGCGTATGTCACTCTCTCTTCTTCTTCTTCTTCTTCTTCTTCTATATCCTTGCTGCCTCTGCCCCCCCCAGCCCCCCTCACCACCCTTGCAACGTTTGTCAAAAATTCAGCTGAAGTTTCAACTTTGAACGAGCGCTAAGCTAATCAAATTAATTCAACTTAAAAACTTGCCAAAGCGAATTTGCAACAAATTAATGTTATTTCATGGCTTCTTAAACTTGACACTGCGGTCTGCCTTCTCTCCTCTTCTTCTCCCCTCCTCTTCAAACCATTCTTCTCCTTTTCTCTGCGCTCGTCTCATTCAATTTCTTACTTCCTTTTATGCACAGCTCAGTTCAAAGTAATTCATTTCTGATTGGAAGTTTCCTGTCAGCATTTTCCACACACACACACACACACACACACGCATATACAGTGTTTTCTTTTTCTATTTTCCTATGCGGAAAAGTTTTCTTGGCTTGGCTTCAAGTGTGGCCAGCATGGCGACCAAAAGGGTTAACAGCCTGTCTATATGTGTATACACATATTTATGGTTATATCTAAGCATGTGAGAACTGCTCTCCCTTTCTCTTTCTACCCATATATCTCGCACTCTCTCTCTCTCGTTTCACCTTGCAGCTATTTGCGAAACAACTAAACAATAAAGTTGAAAATTCACTTGAGACTTCAAGTGGAAATTGCTTCTCACAACTCAGCTGCGTCTTCTTCATCTTCTTGCACTACATCTTCTTCCTCTTCTTCTTCTTTTTCTGCTTCTTCTTGTTAGACCCTGGAGAGACTTTTGATCAACAAGAAGAAACAGCAGTTTGACAAAGTATTATAGTCACCGTGTTCAATACAGATTTCTCTTAGACTATATCAAATTTCATATTTGCAAATTTTTTTTTATTTTCTTTTTGCGCCCCTTAAGAAACTTTCTCAAGTTGTCGAGTCTTTCGGGGTTGTAATATTCCTAACCGATATAATGTGGCAGACACCAAAAAGTGGCTTAATCAAGTCAATTGCCGCCATAAAGCAGCGCAGGCTTCTACAACTTTTTCTTTTTTTAGTTCAATATACATTTTTTGTTCTTGGGGTGGGGGGTATTTCTTCTTTTTTGGGTTCACCGCTGACAACGTGACGTAAGCGTAATATTTGCTTGCCGTTTTGTGGCACGTCGCATAGCTCAATGCAATGACAGTAGCTGTGGCAGTGGCAGTGGCAGTGGCACCAAAAACTGATTCTGATGCTGAAACTGAAAATTGCCAAACGTGTCAAATGCAAAAATTCAGACGCATACAAAGAAAAATACCAGCAGCAAAGCGAATACAAAAAAAATACCAAAAAAAAAAATAAATTTATTTAAAAAAAAAACTAAAGAACAGAAAGAAAAATAGAAACAGCAAAGAAATGCAGGAAACTACCAAAGAGATTTTTCTACTGCTGCCGTTCAAATTGTTGTCATGACGATGACTCCTATCGTGGGCGGTAAATATATATGTATGTATGTGGTGGGCGTGGCGTTTTGCCATTTTGCACACCGCAAATCGAACTAAATGAAACCGCATTTATGGCCTCCAGCAAACAACAATAACAACATCAAATTGCGGTTTAATTGCAGTTATTATTATTGTTGTTTCTGTGCAGGATGTGTATGGGGGGAAGGTGGAGGTGAGGGTGCGGGTGCGGGGGAATGAGTAACAATTTGTTGGTTTTAACATTATCGCAACATGACAATATTAGACTGCAACTCAGACCCTTTATCTAAATGTTGATTATGGCATTATTAAGCGGTTTTTACATGTATTTCCATTAAGCGCAGAAAACTGCTGATAATAGAGAGAGAGAGATGGAGAGAGAAACAAAGAGAGAGAGAGAGAGAAACAAACTTTGCATATTCAGCATATCAAATTGCAACATCCGCTAAATAAACTCCCCGTTCCCCTCGCGAGAAAAATATGCATTTTTAATGAGCATAAATGTTGCCAAAATCAAATATTTCAAAATTAATTTTAAAACAATTCCCAGCAGATGTTGAACACAGAGTGAGAAAGTATAGTCAACGAAGGGATACCATGTCATTTATCTATACTATGAAAATTACCCATCAAATGAAACTTAAAAATATACATACATATATACATAAACAAAAATAAAACATATTCTTAAAGAAGTAATTTTTCACTTCTCTCTCTATTGGCAAATAGCCCTAACAACTCTATCTATCTATCACCATGTTAGAATAAAATGTATATATTATTGATAATTTGCGGTTGCTTAAAGTGAGAAAGAGAAGGAGAGAGTAAAGCTTGCGCGGCATGCCACAAAATTGTATGCATTTTGGTTGTTTGTATTTCGGGCAAAATGCCAGCGGGCTTAACTCTCAATACAACTACACACAATGTGTGCAGAGGAAGAGGAGGTGTGTTTTGGTATGTGTTTGGGTGTGTGGGTGTGTGTGTGGGTGTGTGTTTGTCTAAGTACATGTCAAATGCACAACAACAGCAAAACATGAGCGTGAAAATAACACCTGCAGCTGCAGCTTCAACTAATTAAAATGGCTGTTTTAACACACTCACACTCCACTCCACTCCCTCTCTCTATCTCACACATTCTCTCTCTCTCACACTCTCTCTCTCTGTCTTGCCCCTTGTTCGAAATGCAGTTTACACATTTGTAGTTCTGGCTGCCAAAAGTGCAACTGCAACTCAAATTAACGTCAACAACATGAGATTTATAAAATTTTAATAACAAACAACTAAAAAAATTATAGTTCACGCCACCCAACAACACGGTTCCAGGTACCAGCTTTTTTCGTTATTAAATGCTTAAGGTTTAATTATTAACTATACATGTAATTTATAATTTAATTTATTTGACTTGAAGTTGTAGTTATTTTTCTTTTATCTAACATTATTATTATAAAGATCCTACATACCCCGAAATATTTTGAAAAATCTCAGAAATTAGTCTTTTATTTTGCAAAATATTAGATCTATTTAATATTATTAGACATATAGATTTCCCTACAGCCAACAAAGTATAAAAATATATCATTTAAAATCGTAAATTCATGATTCCCAGTACCTCTGTTGCTTGAATAGAATTATTTTAAAAATATTTCAAACATTATATTTCACATGTTCACATGTTTCATATAATATTGATAAAGATAGGTCTGGGATAATGCCCAATGTTATCAATTTTGATAGAATGAGAGAGAGAGAGAAAGAGAGACAGTGAGAGAAAGAGAGGGAATTTGTTTATAGGTAGGGTTACTAATATTGACTGTAGCGATTTACTGTTGCCTCGTTACATAATTAGATGCGTATGTTGGCAAGTTGTGGCAGCCCGAAAGCGATTTGTTTTAAGCACTTCTAGTTGCTGTTGCTGTTGCTGTTGCTGTTGATGTTGCTGTTGTGGCATGTCATTAGACTCGGGCTTGCCACAAATTATGGGGGCATGTCTATCTGTCGGTCTGTTTGTCTGTCGCTCGGCTTTTGAATGAGTTGTTTCCTCTCAACATTCTATATACATATGTATGTATATAATCAATGTTTCTTTCTCTCTCTTTCTCCATCTCTCTGTCCTTGTCTGTCTTTGCATCTTCGCTGTATAGAATTGCTGGCCTCATAAATCAATACACAACTGACAGCTTTGTCAATAGGCTCTATGAATGCACAAATGAGTGAATGTAACGCAGCAAGCAGCGACGTCGGCAGCAAGCAACGACGGCGGCAGCGGCTGCGGCGTCGGCAGCGACGTCAACAGCACCTAGCAGCGCTGACAGCGGCTTTGGCATCAAGTATACGCCGCATTGCCTCAGCTTCAGAAACAACTACAGCTACTGCTTGTCTTTTGCCATTGGACTTGGTTTCGTTACGCTTCGATTGCTTTTTAGAGGTCATCAATAAGTGGTCTCTCTCTCTCTATCTCTCTCTCTCTCTCTCATTCTCTCTCTAATTCTCTCCCTCTCTCTTCTCTTTCTCTCCTCGCTCCTCTCGGCTGCCAGCATTAGCTTATGTTTCAGCGTGAGCTGTCAAAATGAAAAGCATTTTCCGCGCTGCCACTTTGCGTTACGATTTTGTTGTGTGTATTTTTTTTTCAAAAGAAAATTTACCAAAAAAAAAATATATATATATAATATATCGAAAAAACTGCCTGCTTTGTGTGTGTTGAGGGCAATTTGTACAAATTACTCAAGCTGCGCATCGATTTACTTTATTAAAAAACAGCACAAGAATCAAAAGCACAAAAAAACATAAAATAAAATAAAACAAAATAAAATTGAAAATAGAAAATAGAACATAGAAAAAAGTGAAGGCAGGCAAAATAGAAAATCAAATAGGCTAAAGCCACGCCTCAATTACAGCGACGATGACGGCTGCCCTTGGCCTTGCCTCATTCTATAGACCTTGCCACTGATTGTGGCAACCACCCTCCCTTCCACCCACCCTTCACTTGTCAAGCGGCTGCCATCATTCAACAGTTTGGCTGCTTCGCAGTCTCAAATTGAGCGCAAAAAAAAAACATTTTCAATTTAATTAAAACAAAAAATAAAATAAAACAAAGCATAGAAGAAGGAAGGGGGAGAGATTCGGAGAGTGAGAGAGAGAGAGAGAGACCAACAAAATGTTGCGTTTGTGGCCATAAAATCAAGTGGCATTGGGTCGGTAAATTGCGTCTTTTGGCCAACTTTGGATTTTCGGCCTGAATTGTTGGCTTAGCTCAAAAATTGTTTTATTTTGGAATCATTTTTTTTCATTTTCGACTCGTTTTTGTTGTATTCAAATAATAATGCAAATTGTTTTGCAAATGAAATTACATAATGAATTTGTTGGTTGGCCAACAACAAAAACAACAACAGCAACGAAAACATAAAACTTTTTCGCATGTCAAACAACAGCAGACAGACTGCAGAAAGAGATGCAAACTGCGATGGATAGAGACGGCTATAGTAGCACAAAGTGTGTCTTATCAATGAATGATAAAAGTTTTTGGGCTGCTCAACAGCAACTTCAAAATTATCAACAACAAAATTGTAAACAATTGCCATGTAATTAAAGTGCTTATCGAATTGTTTCTGCGAGATAATTTCAAACAGATAAAGACAAGGGAGATGGCGATAGAGATGCAGATAGAGATAGGGATATAGATATAGGGATATAGATGGAGAGATGATGACGAAGTTATGCCAATCAGAAAACTTGTTGCAATTAGGCAACAATGAAAGTTTTGCGGCGCAAACTGTATCAAGGCTTCAACTTGCAACTGTAAGAAGACGAATTAAAAGTAAGTTGGCTAAAAGAAGAAGAAGAAGAAGAAGAAGAAGGATTAACTATAGCATCTGCTGCATTGTGCAGTTTGCAGTTGGTTTTGACTTTAGGATTTTTGGGCCCAGACTGTTTTTAACTGATTACGAGCTGACCTTAAGACAGTTTCAATGTATCAATTTATAATTAACTAATAGACAATTCGATTGTTGGGAATTATAAAATAAATTTAATTTTTTTTAAAAACATCTTTCGTCACAGAAAACTTTTATTCATTAATAGACAATTGGGCTAAAATCAAAAAAAAAAAATGTATACCAATTTTTAATATTTTTTTAGTATAAATTCATAATTATTGGATTTTTTTTAACTAATATGAATTATAAAATAATTCATTTTCATTTTCATATCTAAACATATATGATCATTCAAATATTCATAATATATGTCATATATACATTTATTTTCGAAATATATGTTGATTTCCCCCAATTGAAAATCTCCAAATTTCATGATTCTTCCATGCGTATCTCGAAATACAGTTGCCATAATTTTACTAGTCTGAATAGCTCCCTTAATAGCTTTAGTTTAGGCCTAAGCATAAATAAAGTTAACCCATTCTCTTTCTCCTGCTTCTCCAGCATTCCCGCTTTCTATCGAGATTCCCTTTTCTCGCACTATCTCTCTGACTTTACCCAACTCAAGTCGCCGCGTGTAAATTATAATTTTTGTTGGCTTGTCAACTAAACATTTGCCCTGCCACTAAAAATAGTCGTAGTCTGCCTAAAAGTAGACTACTCCTTCTCTTTGCATCCCTGCCGGTTTCTGTCTCTTCCGCTCCACCGTATCTCTCACTCACTTAGCCAGATAGCTTTAGTGGCAGATAAAATATGTAAATGCTTGGGCAAATAAATCGCAGACGACAGTTGACAGACACCGAAAACATAAAACCAAAAAAAAAATTGAGTCGGGCGACATTTTCGCGTAATACGTAAAGGTAACTGCCAAATCCATCACTGGACCAACTTTCTCTCTCACTTTTTTTGACTTTCTCTCCCTCTCTCTCTCTCTCTCTATAGTGCTACCTGTCTCTGGCTCTATATCTGTGCTGTGGCAAATGATGAGTTGCGATTACACACATAAATACGCAATTCGCTTAAGTACGCTTCTCGCAACTCTCGAGAGTTTCCATATTCGCGGTCTGCGCTCCAGAGACCCCAATTCCCTTGCACTCCACGCATCCCTTCTCTATACACTCATACATTTGCAATTCAATGTGGGTGCTCACACACAGACAAACAGACAGACACACAGACAAACAGACAGACATACACAACACACAATGCCAAACAATAATGCGAATTGATGAAGCGTGAAGGATTTCAGGCAATTGCCGAGCGCAAGTAGAGGAGGATTGCCCCGAAAACCTACTCGTGTCTGCTCTCCACACTCTCCACCTTTGCAACTCTCCACACTTGGCTCAGTTCAAACCAGGAAGCGCTTTTAGGCCGGAGATGCATGCATATATGTATGAATGTTGATGCCACACACACAGTGGGAGAGAGAGAAATGCCGAAGCGTATGATTATATGTCTCTCCACCTCTCTCTCTCTTTCTCTGTGACTTCCTCTGTCTCCCTCTTAACCATAATCAATAGCCTCGATCTGTTGTATATTTACGGTTCAAATGCGATTTCCGCTCAGTGTAATTTTAATTTTTAATTGCAATTAAATCTTCATTGGCATTTATCGAGCGGCTAATAATGAGTTTTCCACGCTTATCGCCCGGAGTACACACCACTGCCATTATACCCTATATAGTGTGAGTGCTCTATATGCAAATCCAATTACCGTACAATAATAACTGTTAAGCTCCAGCAGCAACTACATCAATAACATGCATATACTAGTGATAAAAACTTTCCCCTGGCTTCAAATTGCTTTGCCATTATTTATAGAGCGACCGAAAAAATATCATATATATTTATTCAATTTGTAGTTCATATGAAAATCGATTTCAAATCAAATGCTCTGCATTCGCCCATACCAAGTGCTGATTGACAGATCAGCGAGCATGTTGTGTTCCGCAATCGCTTTGTAACAAAGTAAATATAGAGGAAACAATATGCATCAATCTTGAAAGAACGGCATAATCGATAAATAAGGCCTTCAAAGCATCCAGGTACCATAACTTTGCTAAAATTCATCCGATTTTCAAAATTTTTGCATTTTCGTCAATGATTTGGATACTATTTTAAATCTGCATCAAAATTTTGTCCCAATGCTTAATTTTTAATATTAAGCTATTTTTGCCCATTTTTGCATACTAACCCCTTGATAAAAAGTCAAAAAATGTGAAAGTTTTGAAATCGGAATTTTTAGTGCTCAATCGATTTCTGGCATCAAAATAGATATAAAAAACTTTACCGAAATAGATTTGGACTATTATTTTAGAAAATATGACCAAAAATGTGCAAAAATGAGCTAAAAATGAGGTTTTGTCTATAGGACGGTTATTATCCCAACTTCGAGCAGCCTTAACGTTTTCAAATATCAACCGATTTTCAAGAATCGATTTCTGGCATCAAAATAGATATAAAAAACTTTACCGAAATAGATTTGGACTATTATTTTAGAAAATATGACCAAAAATGTGCAAAAATGAGCTAAAAATGAGGTTTTGTCTATAGGACGGTTATTATCCCAACTTCGAGCAGCCTTAACGTTTTCAAATATCAACCGATTTTCAAGAATTTTTCACAACACATTTTAATCATCCCAAACATTATAAATAACTTTACCGAAGTTGATTGGAAACAGTTTTTCAGAAATTATGCCAACACGAATGAAAAAAACTAGTGAAAACATTGGAAAATTAGTCTTTCTGAACTTTAAGATGGCATAAAATTGCTAAAAATCATCCGATTTTCAAAATTTTTGCATTTTCGTCAATGATTTGGATACTATTTTAAATCTGCATCAAAATTTTGTCCCAATGCTCAATTTTTAATAATAAGCTATTTTTGCCCATTTTTGCATACTAACCCCTTGATAAAAAGTCAAAAAATGTGAAAGTTTTGAAATCGGAATTTTTAGTGCACAATCGATTTCTGGCATCAAAATAGGTATAAAAAACTTTACCGAAGTAGATTTGGACCAGTATTTTAGAAAATATGACCAAAAATGTGCAAAAATAGGATAAAAATTGGGTTTTGTCTATAGGACGGTTATTATCCCAACTTCGAGCAGCCTTAACGTTTTCAAATATCAACCGATTTTCAAGAATTTTTCACAACATATTTTAATCATCCCAAACATTATAAATAACTTTACCGAAGTTGATTGGAAACAGTTTTTCAGAAATTATGCCAACACGAATGAAAAAAACTAGTGAAAACATTGGAAAATTAGTCTTTCTGAACTTTAAGATGGCATAAAATTGCTAAAAATCATCCGATTTTAAAAATTTTTGTATTTTCGTCAATGACTTGGATGCTATGTTAAATCTGCATCAAAATTTTGTCCCAATGCTCAATTTTTAATATTAAGCTATTTTTGCCCATTTTTGCATACTAACCCCTTGATAAAAAGTCAAAAAATGTGAAAGTTTTGAAATCGGAATTTTTAGTGCACAATCGATTTCTGGCATCAAAATAGGTATAAAAAACTTTACCGAAGTAGATTTGGACCAGTATTTTAGAAAATATGACCAAAAATGTGCAAAAATAGGATAAAAATTGGGTTTTGTCTATAGGACGGTTATTATCCCAACTTCGAGCAGCCTTAACGTTTTCAAATATCAACCGATTTTCAAGAATTTTTCACAACATATTTTAATCATCCCAAACATTATAAATAACTTTACCGAAGTTGATTGGAGACAGTTTTTCAGAAATTATGCCAACACGAATGAAAAAAACTAGTGAAAACATTGGAAAATTAGTCTTTCTGAATTTTAAGATGGCATAAAATTGCTAAAAATCATCAGATTTTAAAAATTTTTGTATTTTCGTCAATGATTTGGATACTATGTTAAATCTGCATCAAAATTTTGTCCCAATGCTTAATTTTTAATATTAAGCTATTTTTGCCCATTTTTGCATACTAACCCCTTGATAAAAAGTCAAAAAATGTGAAAGTTTTGAAATCGGAATTTTTAGTGCTCAATCGATTTCTGGCATCAAAATAGATATAAAAAACTTTACCGAAGTAGATTTGGATCAGTATTTTAGAAAATATGACCAAAAATGTGCAAAAATGGGCTAAAAATGGGGTTTTGTCTAGAGTACGGTTACTATCCAGCCTAACTTCGACCAGCCCTAACTTTTCAAATATCAACCTATTTTCAAGAATTTTTCACAACATATTTTAATCATCCCAAACATTATAAATAACTTTACCGAAGTTGATTGGAATCAGTTTTTCAGAAATTATGCCAACATGAATGAAAAAACTAGTGAAAACATTGGAAAATTAGTCTTTCTAAACTTTAAGATGGCATAAAATTGCTAAAAATTAACCTATTTTCAAAATTTTTGCATTTTTGTCAATGATTTGGATACTATTTTAAATCTGCATTAAAATTTTGTCCCAATGCTCAATTTTTAATATTAAGCTATTTTTGCCCATTTTTGCATACTAACCCCTTGATAAAAAGTCAAAAAATGTGAAAGTTTTGAAATCGGAATTTTTAGTGCTCAATCGATTTCTGGCATCAAAATAGATATAAAAAACTTTACCGAAGTAGATTTGGACCAGTATTTTAGAAAATATGACCAAAAATGTGCAAAAATGGGCTAAAAATGGGGTTTTGTCTATAGGACGGTTATTATCCCAACTTCGACGAGCCTTAACGTTTTCAAATATCAACCGATTTTCAAGAATTTTTTACAACATATTTTTATCATCCCAAACATTATAAATAACTTTACCGAAGTTGATTGAAAACAGTTTATCAGAAATTATGCCAACAGGAATGAAAAAACTAGTGAAAACATTGGAAAATTAGTATTTCTAAACTTTGAGATGGCATAAAATTGCTAAAAATGAACCGATTTTCAAAATTTTTGCATTTTCGTCAATGATTTGGATACTATTTTAAATCTGCATCAAAATTTTATCGCAATGCTCAATTTTTAATTTTGGGCTGTTTTTGCCCATTTTTGCATACTAACCCCTTGATAAAAAGTCAAAAAATGTGAGTTTGGAAATCGGAATTTTTAGTGCCCAATCGATTTCTGGCATCAAATTAAGTATAAAAAACCTTACCCGAGTGAATTTTGACCAATATCTTTGAGAATATGGCCAAAACAGTGCAAACAATATCATTGAATGACGATTTTCAATGAGAGGAAATTTCCGTGTCTTTATACTGCCTAAACAGGTATCTAACTGTTGATATCACTCGATTTAAATGCTTTTTGCTGAGTTCGTCCAGCGTGTGTGACAATTTTCAAATAGATTTGTAACTGTTTCCGAAAAAAGGGGGATAACAAGAAACAGCTAAATAAAATATTTAAAACAAAAAAACAAAATCGTTTCAATGCAGCGCAAAGTGAGGAAAATAATAGAGGGAAACGCGGGAAAACGAGTGACTATGAAAAAGGGCGCTAAAATTGCGTTGTCAGGGAAAATAAATAGAGTAAAGCTCTCCAAATACTTTTAGCATGCTTCGAAACAGTGGGCGTGGCTCTAAGCCAACTCTTTTATTATATTTTTTTTTTTCTGTCTGTATTTTTTTCTTTCAGTTTTTTTTTTTTGTTTGTTGCTTTTTGGGATAATTTAACTATAGAAACTTTCGATGCACAATAAAATGTATAAAACTCAGAAACAAAGAGTGCGAAGAGGAAGAGGATGAAAAACAGATGAGCTGGAAATTTGCATGTTTTGAAAAGGGGGCAAAAATAGAGCTTAGGTTTAGCTGTAAATTTGTTGAAGAGTTAGGTGTGCCACCCTCCCTATTCACCCTTCCCCTCCTCCCACACACCCACAAACAGACACACACATGTGTTTCGTGTGCGTGAAATAGACATATTTGGAGATTGGGGATTGGGGATTGAGGCCGCCTTTATCAAGCAGTCGACAGGCATAAATATATTTGCAAAGCGCATTTAAGCCGCGTCACACAATAAAAATAAATAAACAAAAAAAAAACTAGAAACTGGGCCATTTTATTCTGTACAACTTGAAGGAGGCGAGGGTGTGCCACAGACATAATAATAATAAATATTCAGTTCAGTTGAGTTCAGTTTCAGATTTTTTTTTTTTGCGAGCGTCATGAATGAAAACTGCGATCTGAATGAAAATGAATATATGAATACCTGACACACACACACACACACACACACTTATAGATGAGTGTGCAGTTGTGTGTGTGTGTGTTTGTGTGTGTGGGTGTGTGTGTGTGTGTGTCGGTGCCCGCAAGTAAGTAAAGGAAATGCGAATGAACAGGGATTTGCATTCATAAAATATATGTATGTATGTAGGAATATCGCCAGGCGAGTCCTTTAACTGCCCGTCTCTTTCACTCGCATTACACGCTCTCACTTTCGCCTGCAGTTATCACAAGCAGCAAGTTTTCGCTCTCTTTCTAGCACTCTTTATACATATGTGTGCGTGTTTTGTGAATTATGCAAATCGCAAGCATGAAAAACAAATATTAAACTTTTCATAAAAGATTCAAAAATTAAA
This sequence comes from Drosophila quadrilineata, assembly GCA_018150725.1. Lineage (NCBI taxonomy): Eukaryota > Metazoa > Arthropoda > Insecta > Diptera > Drosophilidae > Drosophila > Drosophila quadrilineata. Next base: position 7,215,573 of record JAECWN010000407.1, read on the forward strand.
TAAAATTTCACAAAAGACATAAAAACCAAACGGTTCTTCCCATAGCATAGTCGCCCCCTCATCTCATCTCATCTCATCGCACCTTCCCTCCCTCACCCCCACCTCCACCCCCTCTATTACCAGTCACAGTTACTCTTTGTCTGTGTCACATGTGACACACAAACACAAACAAAGGCGTCCTGTTGCCAGCCTGTGTCCTTCGGCGGGCACAAAAGTGGAACAGAGAAAAAAAATGGAGTAAAAAAAGAAATAACAACAAAGTGAAAGAGCACGAGAAACCGCATATAATATTTATATAGAAAGGCCTTTCGCATAATGATTGTACTTACATATGTAAGTACATGCTACCAGCTGTCCTCTCTCTCTCACTCTCTCTCTCTCTCTCTTTCTCACTCACTCTCTATCGCACTCCCTCATGCCGAGCAAAAAGTTGGCAACTCACTCGAAAAAATAAGCTAAATAAACTCGATTCTCTTCATATACACATATATATATATTTTTTTTTTGCTCTCCTTCTCTGCATGCGGACAATTCAAATGCCGGCAAAATTGGGGCTAGTCGAGAGAGAGAGAGAGAGAGAGAGAGGGTGAGCGGGAGAGGGGCAAGGGAGAGTGTAGCAGAGAGTATGAGGCGGGGATAGAGTAGGGAGCGGGGTTAGTGTAACAGTTAGGAAGCTTGAAGCTGGCAAAACTGGGCGCGGCAACTAGTTGAGCGCCCGCTTTGAGGTTCACTTTGTGAAGAGAGGGGAGCGCCGCCTGTGATGGAAGAAGGGGAAGGGGTGTTCAAAAAATTCTGCATGAACTGGCTTTGATGGTGACGCTGTCGCTGGCCTAGGCCCAAACCATGAAACGACGACGCGTTAAATGAAATCTCGCACGCTTCGTTAAAATATGAGCAAAAAAAAAGAGAGGAAGGAAAGCGAATTGGCGTCACAGTGGCGCCACCTACCGCTCACCTCGCCAACTGCACAACCAACAGTCTCATATTTCTACAACTCTCTCCGACTCTCTTCCACATCCCCTCTGCCATTGCGTTGCCAAAACAAATTAAAAAGGACTGCCAACTCTCGTTGAGCCGTGATTTTCAACTGGAAGCGGAAGAAAAAAACTTTCAAAATCGTAGGCGTACGTGCCACGCCTTGATTTGTGGCTTGACTTTTAGTTTCGGTTTGCCGTTTGTCGTTTTGGCGCCTGTTTTTTATGCCAACCCCCCAAAAACCCTCCTCCCACAACCAGCCCACTAGCTGCCGTTAGTTGACATTAGAATTCACAGCATGTGGCATTATTTTCTCTCTCGACTTTACCCAATTTTATGTTTCTTTCCTTTTTTTACCACTCTCTCTCCCTCTCTGCTTCCCTCTGTGAGTAAACTAAGCCAATTTTGAATTGAGTTGGCCAGACAGGATATGGAGTCGTATGCAAATATACATAACTGCACTGGAAATTGGTTAGATCAACTGGAAACTGGACGAACTTGAGAGGAGGCAGGAGGTTGGGAGTTGAGAACTTTTCCTAAATGGAAAAAAATGCAAATTTAGTTTGTAATGGAAGAATGTAGCAAAACCACACAAGAAACTGGAAAAATATGGACAGAAAATAATATAATGGAAGTATGGGGAAAAAACTGGAAATCAGCAGAAGTAACAATAGTTAACTTAATTGAGAAGTTTTTGAAATTTCAGTTCCAGACTGGAAAATATCAAAAATGGAAAAAATTGCAGCGTTTCCACTGAATGGAAACTTAACTTCCCGATCTAACAGTCATCCAATTTATCAAATTACCGCCGAACAACTGGAAGCGCTTCCAATATGAGATTCTACTTGATTCTTAAGCATATATAACATGAAAATTATTTATAATTCTAAACAAAAATTCACACCTTTTTGTTGTCAATTTCCATTAGCAGCTTTTTAACCGATTCAAGCTACACTTTTTTGTGATTGTAAATTTATTTTCTCATTGTTTTCTGGAAACAAACTGAAATTCACACGCCCAACGAACAAAAAAAAATTGAAGCAAATTTGAATTTCGATCAAAGGGAAGAGATAACAACAATTGCTGCCCGGATATTTGTGGTAGAATTGTTTCCCATACTATCAGCTGTCTCGCTTTCTCCCAAACACACACTCTCTTTCACTATTTCTGTCTCTGTCTCCCTTTGAGCCAAGCCCCGAAAAAAAGCAAAGTTTACGTGGAGTTCATTAAACCGCACTTTGAGCAATTTTGACGTCATAAACGTTAAACGATTCTCAGGGCATGCGGCATGCGGCATGCCACGACATGGCATCAACACGGCCTCTTTTGGTCGAGGCAAACGGAGCGTGATGAATGTTTGGGAAACGGCAGTGTTACTGACCTCACATTACATGTAAAAAACGTGCAGGTTTATCAATTTTTCACATTTCTTTCTCTTTCTCTCCCCTTGATTTGGGTGCAATAAAAAAAATAACGAACTAAAAATTTCAGCGCCAGCTGCAAGCCGCACACTCTAAAAACAAAAAATAATGAAATAAAAAAAAATTGGTCTCAACTTGCGCTCTACTGCGCTGCCCTTACCCACGTTACTTCCAGTCGCTTCCAGTTTTGACGTTAAGCTCAAAAGTTCGAATGACGCGCGTCGTCGCTTCACTTTTCGCACTTTTCGTTTTCGTTGCGAAGCCAACTGCGCTGTCACTACACTCTGGAATTTCTAAAAACACAAAAAACAACAACCCATACAGCTAAACCAACAACAACAACAACGACAGCAGCAGCAGCAACAACAACTACAGCGCAGCCGCGCTTCACATTCCTGTTGCCAACGCAACTACATACAGCATGCCAGCGTCAACTGCTACGTCGACTGCTGCGTTGACTGCGACGCTGTAATTGGAATGTAGCGACGCGTCGCGCAGCGTCATAGGCGCAGCCGCAGCCGCCATACACGACATACTACAAATGAAGTAGAAGAAGAAGCAGAAAGCAGCGAAACAAAAACTGGCCATGTTGCTTTTTAAAGCTCTTTAGCTGCTGTTCGCGTAGCTGTTGTTGTTGTTGTTGCTTTAACTGCTGCTCAAAGCGTGGCTTGGAACATGTTTTGTTGTTGTTGTTGTTGCTTTTTGTGAGCTGAAGCTGCGTGCCGTTGTATGTGTGTGTGGGTTTTGGGGATGCTTTTGTGGATTGTGGAAACCAAACCGGAATGTGGCTCATTCAGTGAAAAGACGATGACGACGACGATGACGGCAACAACAGCGACGAGGAGAGTTGACGTCGCTGCTGCTTCGGCTGCTGCTGCTGCTGTCGTAACTTGAAGCGAGTGGCCGGCAATCTATGCAGCGGCAGCGCAGTCACCGTCGCCGTTGCTTTTGCTCTTTATGTTTGTGTTGTCGTTGTTATTATGGTTGTTGTTGTTGTTGTTTGCTTGTTTTTCTGGTTTGGCATTCGCGCTCAATTGCGCCAGATTTGCGTTTTGTTGCTGTCGCTGCTGCCGCCGCCGCTGCTGCTGCTGTTATTACTGTGGCTGATCGCAGCGACTGCGCCACGCTTCATTTCATGCGCTGGCTACGTTGGCAGCAGCAGCAGCGACTGCGGCGGCTTCAGTTTATGGGGCTTGGCATCAAACCAAGCACAGCCTCAACTTCAACTCTCATGGAGGCTGACCAAAAATATTTCGTCGTACAGTTGCAGCGCCAATTGGCGACATGCTCATCATTGTTCAGCATAGAGACAAGATAGAGAGAGAGAGAGAGAGATACACAGAGTGAGAGGGGAAAGGTGATGGAGCTGGGCGAATAATAATGGCAAAGAGAATCACGTTTATACCGTTTTGTAAACTGATTTTTCTATGCTTCGTTTGCTGCCTCTTTTACCTTCTACTTCTATTTCTGCTGTGCCTCACTCTCTTTCTATCTTTCATTCGTTCTTTCTTTCTCTCGCTCGCTTGCTGCTTTTACTGCCGTTTCAAGTGCAATTTTGTTGTTATTGTTGCCCATTTCTTTCATACACAAACACACACATACATACATACATGTGGAGTTACAGGCAACGCTCATTAAATATTTTCGCTGTCGAATTTCTATGTGTGTATGTGTGTGAAGAGCAGCGCTGCTTTCAAGTTCGACGCTCATCATAAAAATTTGCTTACCTTGTCTCTGCACCTTGCGCTGCCTTCTGTATGCTGTCGCTGTCGATGCCGCTGCCTCTGCTGACGCTGCTGCTTTTACTGTTGTTTTCGTTGCACTTTATACACTTTTGCTTTATCACGCAGCTATTTGCATACTTTTCTTGCTTTGATATTTCTTTATATTATCGCGGAGCTCTCATTAAACTCCCATATATTTATTTTTGCTGCTTTGCTTTTATAATTAATTGAATACACCGCAAATACACAAAAACACACACACTCACATATGCATACACTTGTATGTGGGCAGCGACGCGCCGTTTACACACCACATACAAAGAAGTATGTGCACACACACAGACACTGGTATATACCGTACACAAATACAAGCGCAACGAGCACAGTTCAATTATGCGACGAGGGAAAACACGTCCGCTGACAGGTAAATCCGCTGAGCAACTAACTCTCAACTCAGTTGACGCTCGCAATGCCCGCAAAATGGACGCTCAACTGCTTCTGCTTCTTCTTCCACTTCGGTGTGCGTTGGGCCGCTCTCCCGCTCAGCCAGCAACTTCGGCTTCACTTCAACGAACGCGCTATAGCGTTATCTCGCTCTGTTGCGCACGACGCTCAACGATGATCGGCAGCAAAAAGTTCGTTACAGCGGCGAGCGCATTTGAATTTTACCTGTGACGCGGCGTTGCTTAGCGTGGGAGAGCACACAAGTGGCTGAGCGGTAGAGTGAACGCAAAAGAGAGCGCATGTTTACCTGTCGTTACGTGTTGAGAGCAAACCAAATTAGCTGAATGAGCGCGCGCTCTCACTCTCTTTCTCACTATGCGTGCAGGCGTGTCTGTGTGTGTGTGTTGTAGCTATGCCAACATCATTTGCACGTTACAGTTTAACGATGTTATAAACACAGTCTCTTTAGACTCCATATAAACACGCAGACACACACAAACATGTGTAGTTATATAAAAAGAGTTTATATACTGTTCGCCATTAATATCAATCATTAAATGCAGTTTACGACGCCAAGTTAATTGTAATTAAATTTCTCTCTTAATTTTCGTTTTACGTTTGAATTCTGTAACGGCTGCACTCGCTAAAATGCCAACAGATGGCGCTACACCACAACCAGCCGAGTTACAAACCTCTAACCGGTTGCGCGAGTTGTAGAGCAACTGTGTAAGGCTAAGTTTCGCTGTATTACAGTTTGAGCAGCAGTGTCTAACTAGTTAATAACCGTTGAATATTTTTTAAGCAGATTTCGACTATTAAAATAGCAACAAAAATAAAAAACAAAACGAAAAAGTTGAAACTCAATAAAATTCAAATTATTTTTATGAGTCGTTAAAAATTCAGTCTATAAACCGCAAAGACCGCTAAGCCTTCTGCTTACAGCGCTGCTCTGCTCTTTGACGAAAAAGGTGCATAAATCTCTCCAAATAAACACACACACACACACAGACACTTACGTACATACATATAGAGATACACACATAGATACACATATTGTTAACCACAAAATTGGACTGGGCAAATACGTCATAAAAACGATTTAACAGCCGCCGCAAAACGGAATGACACCCGTTTCGCCTACCCGTTTCAGCCCCCCCGCTGACAGTTACAACCCACCCACCCACAAAAACAAATCACTGAGCCACACAAAACGTAAACGGAAATGAAGCCGACGAGGCGCGAGGCGTAAAAAGAAATCAAAGAAACGTAGTAGAGACAACAATAGTGCTATACGCACTTTGCATACACTCTCATTCTCGCTCTCTCTTGGTATGTTTTTACTCCCATTACTCTGCACTCGCAAGCAGTGTATTCAGCAGCAAGCAGTGTTGCTGGGACGCGTCTGCCCGGCAGCGTTTTTATGGTCCATCAGCAGGCGCCTAATGTCGGCAATTAAAATAAACGGCAGCAGAGACAGCCGACTACCCCTCACCCTCACTCCCTCTCCCACTCTCAGTCCCTCGCTATGACTCTCAGCGGCTGATATCTCGATTAAGTATGACAGCAACCCAATTTCCAACACTTCAACGACGAGTGGCAGCAGCGCCGGCAGCGACAGCGACGGCGACGCGACAGCAACGGCAACTGCTTCACACAGCTATAACAAATGTGCGTTTAATGAAATTTTTATTCAATCAGCGCTGCGGCGGCTTTTATGGGCACTAGCTTACAGCCTCAGAGAGCGAAGAGCATAGAGAGAGGATAAACGGAAAGAGAGCGAGTGCGAGCTTGAAGGCAGCTCAGCGAGGGCATTAGCGTTAAGGCTAGAAAAGCACCAGAGAGAGACAGAGACAGAGAGAGAGCATCACAACCTGTTGATTGAGCGACACACTTATCATGCGTGTGCGTATGTGTGAGTGAGAGAGTTTAAATATGCACGTGTGTGAGTGTGTGTGTGTGTGTGTGTGCCGCAGGCAATCTGCTTGTTAAGCAGGCTGCATTAGCTGCGTGTGGGAGTGTGTGAGTGTGTGAGTGGTGAGAGAGGTGTGGGTAAGCGCTGTGAACTTTGAGTGAGATATGAAAGCTTCAATTAGTGGCGACAATTGCTAAGGAGCAACAGAGCGGGCAATAGCCGCAGGTAACAAATGCTTTGCTTTCATATGCAAATTATTAGTGCCTACTTTTGTGGATGGCGGAAAGCAGTGCCAAGCCAAAAAGCAGTTGTTTCAGTTCCGGCAAGCAGTTTGTATTAGCTTTAAAATAGCCCTTTCTTAGAATAATTATTAAAAATACAAAACGATCAATTTAAATGAAATAAAAAATATCAAAAAATGCCTCACAGAATAAAGAAAAATAAGAAATTATTGTTTACTTTAGCTTACCTGCAGCAATTGCCATAGAATTGCGTTTGAAAGTCAATCATTGTATTTCGTTGCAGACGCAACTTTCTGGGCTTATGAATTTCCACTCTGTGTCTTAATATCATGTCTAATTTGCTTTTCTAGACGCTAATTTGCTTAATTTTGAGACTTCCACATAATTCGTGTGCTTTGCAATGCCTTAAGGCGGCAATTAAGCGCTGTGGTTTCCAGACTCTGGCAGTTAAAGCTGCAAAGAGAGAGAGAGAGGATGATAGGGAGTGAGTGAGACAGGTGTATAGCCGCAAAAGCAACTGTTTTCAAGTTTGCCACATTTGCCACTTTTTAGTTTACTTCAATTGAAGTTCGAGGTGCTCATTAAAGTTGGCGGTGAACCACCACCGCCTTTGCAGCCGGATTTCAATTAATTTGGCCGTGCGAAAGAGATGGCAAATGTGGCAAGCAGTGCCCAACAGGTGCGCGGTTTTCATTAGCATAGATTAGACGCAGATTTGGCAGATATATGCATTAGTATATATGTTTCTTTGCCAAGTAAAAAGTTGCTAAAGTCGCTTAATTAAAAACTTTATAAAATTTACATAAATTTCATTTTGGCGCCCAAATTAATTATAGTCAACAACAGAGAGAGAGAGAGAGAGAGAGAGAGAGAGAGAGAGAGAGAGAGAGAAGAAGAGAGAGAGGCAGATAATTTGTTGAGTTATCCTGCGAAAGGAACTCAAAGTGCAAAGAAAACAATTTTCGCCTTTCGCTTTTAATTTTTCTTGTATATTTTTTTTTCATTTGTTCTTTGGCCACTTGCGGTCTATGAGCCAAGTTAGTGGCAGCTGCCCCCGCTAATGTGGCCCAAAATATCTGCCAAATATTGATCGTATTTGCTTGCCTCCTTTGGTGGCATGTGGGTCAACTTGCATCAATTGACACCAACAACAGTATGTTTTTTTTCTTCTTTGCTTTTTTTGGGCCACAATAACAATGGGTCGCAAGGAGGTTCTGTGGCCTGTTGTCACCTGGCTGCCATCATAAATAAATCATGCTCTTGTGATAACAACAAACATACATATGTATATAGAGTGTTGATGGATTGGAGCTGCCTTGTCTCGACTCCACTTTTGACTGTGACTGTTGACCAAGTTAACAAACAAGTGCCGTCCAGTTAAGTTGAGATTGCTTACAACACGGCAACATGCAGCTTGTTGCATGCCACCAACAGTCACAATTGCGGTGATTAATCAATCCTTGACTGGAATCGCGTTTTGGCCCAGTTAAGAAGCCGCCCCAATTAACTCTAAGCCTAATTCAACTAAAACAAAGCTAAAATTGGCTAGAAAATAGCTAAAAAAAAACTGTAAAAAATCTTAAAAAAATGTATGAAATTTCTTTTAAATTTTATGCATCGTTTTACATTAAGGGGTAACTGTATTGTTGCATGACTCATGCCACAAATTGCATTCCAATTTCATTTGTCGTGATAACATGGCGTATGAGTAATTTGTGAATTAATGGGCAAAGGGGGGAGAGGAAGGGCGGGGGGGCACAAATCGAGATATTTATTACAACATGACACCAAAATCATATCACAAAAATAGACATTATTAGGCATAGGCGAGCAGAGATGGGGCATGCTGCAACACAAGATGCCACTTAAAAACAAATTAAATAAAAGATAGAAAAATTTTATGAATTTCATTTTAAGAAAATACAATTGATTAACAAATTTATAAGATATTTTTAAGCCAACAACAATTTTACTCAAGAAATGTATATTTTTATATAATTTTCTTGAGTAGTAAAAAAAAAATAATTTATTTTTTAAGTGAGGAGAATTTAAGGAATTTTAACAAAGTTAACAAGCTGTTTGCACAAAACTAGCATACCCCACACACCCCATCATTAATGGTAACCAACAACTACGTATTAAAAGTAACAAAAAATGAAAAGAGAAATAGAAAAAGAGAGCAGCGGCAGTAAAAATATGTGGCATGAGCAACGGTTAATCCCCCGCCGGCAGCTAATAAAATGTGAAAGAATGCGAACATATGCACATGGTATATAAATAAATAACTAAATATATAAGCAAACAGACACACACACACACATACATACATACATACATACATACATATGTAAGTATGTATTTGTGCTTTGGGCCTGTCAGCATTTTGGCTCATAAAAGCGCCACGGCAGCTGTAAAAGTTGCAATCAAACATAGACAAAAGCCACCAAACCACAACAACAACAACAGCAACACAAGCAGTCCATGCAAGCAGTAACAAACAGCAGTGCAGCGGCAGAGAGTGCGACAGCGACAGCGAATGGCAAACACAACAGCAAAGCAAAACTGCAAATAGCGGCACATAAAAGCTGCGCCCAACGCAATAGCTTTTAATAATGACGTGCTCAACTGCAAGTTGCAGCATCAGCAGCAGCAGGAGCGGCAGAGAGCGAGCTTTTTGCCCGTACATGTCGTCATCAAACCGGCACAACTGCTGCCAACGTCGAACATGTTGCGTGTCGAACAGCGCTGACACAACAAGCAGTCAAAAGCAGTTGCCATCAAACACTGCTCAGCGCACAAACGAAACGGACGGCGAACGCGGCTAACGTTAAACAGCAAAGCGCAGCACAAGCAACATAACGTAACGTAACGTAAACGCGCTTTTAAAGTCGGATTTCAAAAACAAAACAAATAAGCAGTTTTGAATAATACAAAAAATTATAATAATTATATATACATTAAAATCTAAAGAAAAATCACATTTTTGAAAATATTTAAAAAATGATTACTATAAACTATAAAGTCAATACTTTTTCAAATACAAAAGAAAAAAATTATATGTAAAATATAAATTTAAAAAAAAAAAAATTCAAATATTTCTTTAATGCATTAAATAGAAATTCTATCTATAACAAAAAATGTATAATTTGATTGCGCATTGATTTCGCTTGTTGAATTTCGAGAGTTTTTCAAGTGGAAAATATTCAATATTTTGGCCAAAAATAGCGGCGGCAATTTACGAAAAGTGCAGCATACAACCATTATGTATTAGTGTCTGTGTATATATTAATGCCTTCAGTGTGTATGTGTGTGTGTGTGTGTGTCTGTGTTTGTGTTAATAGAAATTATCGACCAAATACATAGAAGCGTGCAACAGCGGCAACAACAGCTTGCCACAAAAAGAATATATATATATATATATATATATATATAATTTTGCTCCAGTTTTTGGTGGCTCCATCTGCCACGCCCCCAAAACCATATTGACCAGCTAATGACACCGGCAGACGCTTAAAGCCAAGGCCAACAACAAAAAAAAAAAACACAGCCAGGTAAAAATTCCAACAGTTTTCCCTCTTCTCATTGTTTTTCCTCATTTTCATTTTCATTTTTTTTGTTTTTTTTTTGTGATTAATTAAATCTTTGATAAATAATCAGCGTCGATGGACAAGTTTTGTGGGTCCTTGTTTATGTCTCCTGTCTGTTGAACTCTTCGAATATCCTGCCCCAACCTCTGAGCTGTCTATACTTTTAGCCACTGTTGTTGACATTGTTAAGGCGATTTTTTGCCGTTGCTGTTGCCTTTTGGCTTCCCTTCGTCCTTTCGTCCTTTTTCTTCTTTATTCCTTGTTTTTGTTTCTTCGACTTGGCTGCCTGTGCTGCCTGTTGTTTGCTTTGCAACGCTTTTGCCTTAACCATTTTTACGCCCAAATTCATTTGCTGATTTCGTATAATCAGGACAGCCCCCCTCTTCCCCCCCCTGTCACGCACTCTCTGTAGCCAAGCAAAAGGCAAACTGTTAAAGAAAATATCGCTCATACGCCGCGTGGACTCTGCTGAAAGGACGCATTAAATATGCCCAGGACATTGGCAGGCAGCCCTGGAACAGGACGAGGACCAGGACCAGGACGAGTTTATTGCACTGTCGTTTGTTTTACATCCTCAGCTGCCTTTCCTCAACAACAAAAAAAAAGGAAAAATAAATACATTTCGCAATGATTATTTTGGCTGTAAAGCGTTTCGCATTCGCATTCCTTCGGGTGCCATAAACCACTTGACAGCAGCCCACAAAAACGGAAGTCGAAACAGCAGCAACAGAAGCCAAAAGCTGCCTAAATTGCAATCAATTTTAATACATTTTGAGTTTGAGGCAGCCAGAAAGTCACATGCTGTGTCTGTGGCAAGTGTCTTGACTTGAAACGGCTGCGGGCCACAAAGCAAATTCCGGCTCTAATTCCTGCAGGACACTCCCGACAAGCAAAGCGAATTTTGCCTTTGCCGCCATTACGTGACTTATGCCACTAACAGTCGCAGATTATGTAAATTAACAGTGGCGGCAGTTAACAGCAGCAATTATCCCCACCCTCTTTGGTCAGCGCGCTGTTAAATGAGCTGCTTAACATTTGAAGCCTCTGTAAATAACAGACTCATCTTGATTTGCACTGCTTACGCTAGTTGCGTAGCTCTGCTGCTGATCAACTGCAGTTTAGCTTTCAACTGCTTACAAGCTACATTTTACTGCTTGCTTGCAATACTTAAACGACTTAACGATCCTCAGCTGATAAAATTCTGTTAGCAAGCAGTGGCAGAGAACGTTACTTTCAAATATTCAAAGCTAAGTGATATTTGTAAAACAAAGTTTTCCAATGAAAATTTAATTTCTTGAGTACATCATTTTAAATGTAAAGACACTAAAATAGTTGTGTCTTCAATAATTGCTGCAAATAATTGCACTTGGTCGATAGAAAACTACAAAAATAATGTTATTAAACTGAAAAAAAAAAAAATTGTGAGTTGCCACAAATCCTTCCTAATCAATGTTTAGCGCCTGTCCAGTTGCAGTGGCAATGATTTCGCGCTCATTGCACAAAAACCAATCAAAATCCATAACAACAATAATATCTACAATGAATGCAGCTGCAATGCGGCAAACGCTGCCCACAGCTAACTACCCCTCTCACTCTATCGCACTCTTTCTCTTTCGCACTTGCTGTGGCTGCTTGCCAATTAAACTAAAATGTCAATTGGCACGCGACTTGCCACGCCCCAACAACAACAACAGCAACAACAATAGCAACATCATCAATAGTATGTGAACTGCAAGCAAAACAAACTCCATTAGGGAATGCCAAGTGGGTGAACCTCAATGAGCCACCAACAATTGTTATGGCAGGCACTCTCTCTCTCTCTCTCGCTCAGTCTGTCTCTCTTTCGCGCTCTCTGTCGCGCTCTAATCAAATTGCTTTGCGTTGAGAGGCAGCCCAAAAATTCTAAATTCAATTAAAAAGCCAGCAAAGAGCAAGAATTGCAGACAGCGTTGACAAAGGCCAGACAAAATGTGAAGAGAGGTCCGAAGAGGGTTAGAGGAGTAACTATATGTAAAAGAGAGACAGGGAGATAGAGAGAGAGAGAGAGAGAGGGAGAGTTAAGTGAGGTTGCAGTGGCTGGGGTTCAAGTAGGCACAGAGTCAACCCGGCAATTGATATGGGACGATACACAGCTATGTAAACCCCGGCAACTGACAGCGACCTCAAGTGAACTGGGAACAGTTGCCCGAGGAATGGGTGATAGTGAAACATAGCTGAGTGCTGGAGGCAAAAAGAGAGGGAGAAGAGAGAAGAGAATGAGGGGAGGAAGAGAAACAAAATGAAGAGAAACGAAGAGCAGGCGTAGGTTACTACTGCCGTTGATATCCATGTTCAGGTAACCCTGGACCCCAAAAAAAAAAAAATAGAAACCTACGCTCGCTATGCCTTCAAAGTGGATTTGCGACTCTGTTGATGTTGTTGTTGTTGCTGTTAGTTTGTAGTTGACACTGCCTGACAGCAACACTGCAGGCTGCCTCTCTACAACTACCTCTGCACACTCCTCCCCGCTGCATACTCCGCCGCCTACAACTGGCATCGCCTGCAACCTTCAGCTTCATTTGGGGCTATTCCCGGGCGTGGTTACATTTCGTGTATGACAAGCTTCACTTTCAACTACATACACATCTATACTGTATGTGTGTGTGTTTATGTGTGTGTGTGTGTGCTGGTGAAAGTCTCACTTGTATGACGAGGAACGTGACTCAGGCGGAGACAGACAACAGGCAACATTTCCGCACAGTTTTCAGCAAAAAAAAAAAAAAAAAAAAAGTACCGCCATCAGCAAGCTATGCTCTTCTCACATTCCCACATTTCCTCTCTCTCTCTCTCTCTCTCTCTCTCTCTCTTACTATGCCCACTCTCTTCCTTTATCTGTCTCATTCTGGCGCAAAACAAAATTTTATTCTCATCATTGTAAAAGTCCAGAGCAAACATGCAAAATCGTTTTCACATACATCCAAACTGCTTCTCTCTCACTCTCTCTATCTCGCTGTCTCTCTCTCTCTCTTCAGTCAGTTTCCGTTTTTGCGGCAAATTCACAATAAATTCTCCTAGAAAAAAAGCACAACTTTGTATGAAAGAGAGCAACATATATTGTATTTATACAGCGTCCTAACTCAACTTGTTGGCCATTTGCCCAGTTCTCTTTTCTTTTTTCTACATGCAGTTCTCCGTCTTCCCTCTTCTCTTCCTCTCTCACACTCTCTCTCTGGCTGTCTCTGCTTTATCTACTCTTGTTTTTTCTCTCATGGAAGCATCCTTGAACAACCTCAGCCAGGATTGCATAATTGCCAGAGCCGGCGGTTAACTGGGAGAATCTCCCACGGGGATTTGTGTTTGATATGCAGTATGACGACTGCTAGACGTGGAAATACCTAGTAATATATTTTGAGAATTCATCAGGAAATCACAACAAAAGATAGTTTCAAATAAGTTTATGGCTAAATCAGTTTAAAGTTGCAAAAAGCAAATGAAAATGCAATAGAAAAACATCTCAAAATAGCACAGAATTGTTTTGCTGTCCACAAACCTAATACACCACGTTCCAGGTACATTTCACCTACGTGGCATACGAACTCGACCCAGACATGAACTCATTTAATCAATGAATGAGTTGAGTTGAGTTGGAGCATAGCTCTCAGGGACTTGAGCAAAACTGTTAAACAAACAACGCGATTTGCTTTTAAAGAGCCAAAAAAAGAAAATAACAAAAAAAGCTAAAAAAAAGGCTAAAAAGTCTGCAAAAATATCAAAAAAAAGATGAAAGCAAATCGGGCATAAAATATGGGCAAATTGCGCCAGCGAAACGTGCACAAGTTTTCAATTCACTTTGCCGCTCTTTTGGCCAAATATTTGCCAGCATTTTTTACAAGCTAAAAAACACACGAAGAAAAAATAGATGGCCAAAAAAATACAAAATAATGCCGGCATATATAGTTTTTCTTTATATATTACAAATTTAGTTGGCAAAACAGTGTTGCGAAAGGCAAGAAAATATAGTGCTGTGAAGGAAAGTAATGTTGCAATTTTACCTGTAGATAAAATCCAAAATAAATAGAAAAATAGTTAAAGATAAGTTGGAAAAATATAGAAAAAAGGAAGAAAAGAGGAAGCAGCGAAGTAAGGGGAAAACCTGAAGAGAAGAGTATATATTTTATACGTTTCTCTAGAGAAATGTGCCAAATATTTGAAATCAAACACAGACATTACTCAAGACGGCTTAAACTGAGACAGAGAGCTAAATACACACACACATACACACACATACACTCACACACACTCACACACACTTGAGTGAACAATGAAGCTTGAAAAAAATCGGAAAAAAAATTTCCAATTTATTTGTATTGAAGTTAATTATGGCGCAGATTTTCCAAGTGGAGAAACTGCCGCAAGGATAATAAAAGTACAAGTATTTTATATGTATGCATGTATGTGTGACTTGCTCTTCAAAACTGTCTAAAAAGAGACAGACAGAAAAAGAGAGGGAGAGTGAAAGAGAGAGATGGAGAGAGTGAGCGGGTGTAAGTTAGAGAGAGGCAGAGAGAGGAGAACAGCAGCCGCTGAGAAACTAAATGAAGTGAATTTTTGTGTAAACAGCCTCAGACGAGTCCCCTCTCTCTTTCTCCCACTCTGTCTCTCTCTCTCTCTCTCTGTCCCCACTTGAGTCGCCTTCAGTCTGAATTTGAAGTGTGCCAAGTGAGTGGCAGACACCCACACACCCACACACACACACGCACACCCACCTCAGAGCATGTGTCATAATCAAAGCCCCAAAAAAGACGTTTAAACAAAAACAGCGCAGGCAGCTTATCCTTATCCTGTTATCCTTGTGCTGTTGGCTTCGCCTTCAGCTCTGGATTGTGCAGCCACTTGGAAAATCTTTGTTTTATAAATAAAATACACACATACAAACACACAATTTATTGAACAATTAAGCAAGTTAAAGACCTGCAGAGAAACTCATTTACAGCTCGTTTGCAGACTGAACAGATATATAAACTTATCTATGTAAAATATAGAATATATATATATATAATATATATGTATATCTGTGAAAACGTTTATATGCCGCCATTGTACAACACTTTTGTTTTCCTTTTGTTCGCTTCGAAAATTTAAATTGTCAAAAAAAAAGGGGGGAAAAAAATACAAAATCAAAATTCAAGCGAAAATTTGTGGGAAATTTATTTGAGTAACAAAAATTTGTGTTTTTCCACAAATGCGACACATCAACAAAATGTGCGGAAAATAGACAAACAGAAATCACATATTATTTGCTATCAATATATTTTTCACATTTCACTTGTCGTGCCACACGGCGTATGCGTAATAAAAATTACTACGTTGAAAACAAACAAAACAAAAAAAAGGAAAAAAATGATAATCATAAGCATTTTGAGCATTATCTTTTATGCCTTCTTCATCTTCATCTTCATCTTCTTCTGCTTCATCTTCTTTTGCTTTTCCTTGGTAATGAGCATGTTAATGCCAGCGACAAGGCTCAAAACAAAAACATGGGCAACAGGCTGTGGCAGCCTTAGAGAGAGACAGGGTCAGAGAGAGAGAGAGAGACAGAGAGAGAGAGAGACAGAGAGAGAGAGAGAGAGAGAGGAGAGAGAGAGAGAGAGGGAGAGAGAGTGAGTTAGAGAGAGAGAGAGCAGAGCAACCAAAGCAGCTTGTTGAAATGAAGAAGAGGTAGAGCTTGACGTCTACTGACCTTTTTTGTGGCATGCCACAGCATGTGTTGACTAGCTAGCGCTGTCTCGCTCACACTGCTAAAGCTGCCCCCATCTCTCTCTCTCTCTCTCTCTCTCTGTCACTCTCTCACTACTCTACTCTACCCCTCTCCGTCACTCTCTTTGCCCTAAACAAAAACTCTTTCACATTGAAATTAATTTTATCGGCAGCATGCAACAGGTGTGTGTGTCTGTATGTGTGTCTGTGAGTATGTATAGCCTGTCTATGTGTGTGGCTGTGTATGTGTGGCCATGAAAAATAAACAAGCAACAACAATAAGAACAATAACAACAACAAACATGACACAACTGAGCCGTAAGTACATGAAAAATAACAGCGACAGCAACAACAACTGACTTAGCCACAAAATAAGGATAGACTGTTAAGAGAGAGAGAGATAGAGAGAGAGAGAGAGAGAGAGAGAGAGATGACAGAATCAGGATGTGTGTGCACTGCTTGACACTGCTTGACAGTCTTGTGCTATAAATAATTATACCTGCGAAACTTTAACTGCCATTGGAATTGACTTTAAAGAGCGTTGTTGAAAGGGAAGTTTCATATTCAAAAAAAATATTAATAAAATTATATTTAATTAGAAGAATATTTTGGAAACAAGGATTGGGATATGTTTATTATTAATTGTAACTTGGCATTATTTATACAGCACTATATGTAGTCTGAACAACTGAGACCTTGAGGCTGGTGTAGAGGAATATAAAAGGATATATGTTTCTTATATATCATAGATATCATATATATATATATATATCATATCATAGAAAACACAAATGTTTTCTTGAGAGAATACATATTCCCGCTTGTATGAAGAATAAAAAACAACTCTTTTGAATTAGAAAAGTTTCTCCTCGTAGTGTTGAAAATCAAATCCTGTTAACGTTTTAAAATTTGCGATTTTGGGTAATATAAAAGCCTTTACAAGTAGAGTATATCTATAGTAAAAAAAAGTAAGATGAAGTGGAGCAAAGAAAGCATCTAAACTTGATCCAAAAACTTCGTCCTTCAACTTTAAAAGAAAAGTTCTAATACTGCTTAATATTGTCCTAAGCAGCTTCCAACATGTGTTTTGGCCAACTGTCTTCCTCAAGGATACCTTGGATATATGATTTCATTCCCACTCAATCTCTACTATAAACCAATATTTTGTGAGTTAACAACTTGCCACATGCGTAATTCATACACATAGGGAAACAGCCCATAATCCACCCAAAATTATCTCGATTTTGTTTTTTATTTCATTTTTTTTTTTTTTTTGGTTTTTGGGGTATTTGTTTATCTGCGACCCACAAAATCCCGGCGAAAAGTCAGCGTGTGGCTCGAACCTGGCTGATAACTTGAGAGTTGCCTGGGAATGCGGCACAGCTGTGCAGATATTCACCTCCAATATATAGATTATATAGTATATATGTATAGGAATGTATACATATCGGAGAGTGGAGGCAATGAGCAGCTGCTGATGCCACGCGATATAGTATGAATATATGTTAGATAGTTGTATAGGCTCTACTATATTCAGTTCTGATTAGGCCAATAGATCTCTCTCTTGGTCTGTTCGAGCCAATTTATGTTAATGGCGCGACAACAATTTGCTGCTGTTACCAATTCGACAACAAATATTTTCATATATTTACTTTTTTTTACTCATTTTTATTTTTTTTGGGTTTTTTCTTTTTTTTTTGGCTTAGATAAAATTTTTCGTAATAATCGAAAAGCATAAAAACGGCTTCAGCTGCCACCATCAAAATAAATTGAGAGCAACACACACACACACACACACACACACATATATATATATATATATATATAAACATACACATATGTACATTTACTAATACACACATATGTGTTTTGTGGGCAATCAAGTCGATCCAATGGCTGCCATTGTCAAGGCAATTAGAGAGCAGCAACTCGCCTTGGGCTAACACTGCTGTCTTCCCTTCTCCCCTCTCTCTCTCTCTCTCTCTCTCTTTTACTATCTCCCATCTCTCTTTCTCTCTTACTCTCTCTCTCTCTATGTTTGTGTGATGCAAACTGAAGTTGCGTTTCATGCACGACTGCGTTGAGCTGTAGCTTGTCTGCCAGAGTTGCCATTGTCAACCCTTTCGCCCTGCATCCTTGCCTCTCTTTGAGAATTTGTTTCCTCTTTTACTTCAAATTATTTTTTTTTTTTTTTTTTTTTTTGGGTACTCTGCTCAAATCAAGCGTAAAGTCACAGTGACAATGCCGATGAAAATCCTTTTCAGCTGCTTATCAGCAACCCTTAACAGACAGCTTAACTCTTCCAACTCTCCCTCTATCCCTCTCTCTCTCTCTCTCTCTCTCTCTCTCTCTTATACTATAAGTATCACTTGCTCTGCTTCTTCCTTGCCTTTACTATACATATTACGCATACGCCGCATATGCTTCGCTTTCAACTTTTTGCATTATTTACCTAAAGCGGCAGCGAAGCTTGACTTGACTAAGCACACATGTGTGTGTGTATGTGTGTGTGTGTGTGAGAGAGAGAGAGAGAGTGTGGGGAGAGGGGCTGCAGGGGAGTGTAGTTAAATTCACTGGACAAAGTTGGCAGCTTTAACTCCCCTTCGTCCTGCTGCCTTTCGACCTTATCCTGGCAGCTGTCAACTCAAATAAACGCGACTTTTCAATTATTTATGTTTTAATTTTTCTTAAGAACAAAAAATTCAAGAGAAGAAGCAGAAAGTAATTAAAGCAAAAAAAAATGTATAAGAAAATATACAGCGATTAAGGGAGCAGCTAGTTGAGTTTAAGTTCAAGTGAAGGAGTTGAAAAGCCAAAGGACTAGTTAAACGAGAATTTCTTGTCACTTTTAAAATATTATGAGAGAATTTTAGAATATTATGAAATAAGGATAAATAAATTAATTTATTAAGTATTGAAATAAACCTTCAAAATGTTGCAACTCTATCAGATTTAAAATATGTACTTGATGTCAGTATTTTAAACAAATTTTCTAATTTAGGAACTATAAAAAGATTCGCTATACTTGGTCATGTTTTCTAAAATATGTCTTCAAATTATCTTTAGTTAAGATTTTTATACACTGAAATCGAATTGTATTACGAACTACTTCTTCTGTAATTGGAAATATTTATGAAATAAAATTGTTAGTAAATTTATTTTGTAATAAAAAGGAGAGACCTTCAAACTGCATTCAGACATTCAGATTTGCCTATAGCAGGAGCGGCCTGAGTTGAGTTTAAGGACTACAAATGAATTTGTCGCTTAATTAGATTAGGTTGAAGAAAGAGAAAAACGGGAACTGGGAATGAGAATGGGAATAGAAATATGTTGCAAAGATACTGATCCGCGTAGCTAGACAATGGGGGTCAACGCAGGACAACGACCGCCCAAGAAGAAGGAAAAGGACAATGAAGAGGCAGAAGACGATGAAGAAGTCGGTTGCCAGAATTGTTAGTTGAGGCTAATGATGCAAGTCTAAGTAGTGCGAGCCTAAGTAGATTACGAATAGACGGAGAGTCGCCTTTGATTGGCTATGTTGGCCGTGTCCTGCTGTGCATTGTCCTGCCACAGGCACAAGCACTTGAGGACAGTTCCACAGGACTAAGTGCCGCCACATCCACCCAACAAATTCAATTTGGCTCCGCACCACCTCAACCAATACTCCCCCCCCACTCAATGTTTTAAGATGCCAGCAAAAATGGATTTCATTTCATTTTAGCTTGGCCTCTTTGGCAAATGGCAATTAGTGTCAATTAATGCCATGTTGCATGCCCCAGACAGCAGAGAATGCTGCAGCATGCAACTCTCGTAATCCGCCCTGCAACAACACACATTGGGAAATGTTTAGATAATCGAGAAAGTTCCAAGTTCCAACGATGATGCAAGCGAAAAGAAAACACACAGAAAACATATCCAAAAGCGAGTTTCTATTTATAGTTTATGCCGAGAGCACTACAAAGAGACCTACGTGATTAAACAACGGACACACTTAGCCAACTCGACCTGCCTCCGACTGCCGGTTACCCATCCACATGGAAACATTCACGTTCCGACACATGAGCTGCCCAGCATAGACCGTAGATATGGGCCACAGTCTGTCGAACAGACGGACAGCTGACGGACAGTGATGTGGATGGAGATGCTGTTTAGATTACAATGGGATAGCTGCCTGGCATAGAGGAAGCCCTTGCCCCAAGCAGCCCCAAGCAATGTTGCCCAATCAATGGCGTGATGGAAGCGGAAGGAGAACTAGAGTTGGGCAGGGGAAGTTGGTAGGGGATTGGGTGGGATATACCATTTGATTTAAATGGCATGAAATGGAAAGTGGAAGAGTTGACAGAGAAGTAGGCAAACACAGAGAAAGATCTGTCCACAGATAGTGGAGACTTTTCAACTTAATACAGCTCAAACTTTACCAAATTTTCAATATTTTTTCAATGATACTTTCCATATTTCAAACAGCCATATTTGCAAAAAATCAGCAGACTTTCAAAATTTTTGCACTTCTATTAATAGATTTTATGAACTATTAAGACTGCATTCAAATTTTGTTAAAATTATCTAACTAAAATTATGTTGACTTTTTAGTCCGTTTTTCATACTAACCCCTTATCAAAAAGTCAAAAAATTAAAAAGGTTTTGAAATCGAAATTTTTTGTGTCCAACCGATTTCTGGCATCAAAATAGGTATAAAAAACTTTACTGCATCTAATTTAAAGCATTATTTTAGAAAATTTGGCAAAAATACTAAAAAATTTAACAAAATTTTTATTCTTTGAAAAAAAGGACCCCTTTATCAATTCTAAGAAGCCATAACTTTGCCAAAAATCAACCAATTTTCAAAATTTTTACATTTCTGAAAAACGCTTTAATCCTTTTTTCAACTAGCATTTAAAATTCTTTACATATAGAAACTATGGATGAAAGAGAAAGAAATTGCAATGAAATCGTTTTTTAGTACAAAATTGGCAATCTTGTCAACTTTGAAGAGCAATAACTTTGCTAAAAATTACCCAATTTTAAGTATTTTTGCATTTCTGATTATGGTAACGAATATAGTTTGAATCTGCATCAAAATTGGTTTACTTTTGACATTTTTTAATTTTTGACTATTTTTGCCCATTTTTGGATTCCTCTATCAACTTTAAGAGGTCATAAGTTTTCCAAAAATCTGCCGATTTTCAAAATTTTTACATTTCTGAAAAACGCTTTAATCCTTTTTTCAACTAGCATTTAAAATTCTTTACATATAGAAACTATGGATGAAAGAGAAAGAAATTGCAATGAAATCGTTTTTCAGTACAAAATTGGCAATCTTGTCAACTTTGAAGAGCAATAACTTTTCTAAAAATTACCCAATTTTAAGTATTTTTGCATTTCTGATTATGGTAACGAATAAAGTTTGAATCTGCATCAAAATTGGTTACTTTTGACATTTTTTAATTTTTGACTATTTTTGCCCATTTTTGGATTCCTCTATCAACTTTAAGAGGTCATAAGTTTTCCAAAAATCAGCCGATTTTCAAAATTTTTACACTTCTGAAAAACGCTTTAATCCTTTTTTCAACTAGCATTTAAAATTCTTTACATATAGAAACTATGGATGAAAGAGAAAGAAATTGCAATGAAATCGTTTTTTAGTACAAAATTGGCAATCTTGTCAACTTTGAAGAGCAATAACTTTGCTGAAAATTACCCAATTTTAAGTATTTTTGCATTTCTGATTATGGTAACGAATAAAGTTTGAATCTGCATCAAAATTGGTTACTTTTGACATTTTTTAATTTTTGACTATTTTTGCCCATTTTTCGATTCCTCTATCAACTTTAAGAGGTCATAAGTTTTCCAAAAATCAGCCGATTTTCAAAATTTTTACATTTCAGAAAAACGCTTTAATACTTTTTTCAACTAGCATTTAAAATTCTTTACATATAGAAACTATGGATGAAAGAGAAAGAAATTGCAATGAAATCGTTTTTTAGTACAAAATTGGCAATCTTGTCAACTTTGAAGAGCAATAACTTTGCTAAAAATTACCCAATTTTCAAAATTTTTGCATTTCTGATTATGGTAACGAATATAGTTTGAATCTGCATCAAAATTGGTTTACTTTTGACATTTTTTAATTTTTGACTATTTATGCCCATTTTTCGATTCCTCTATCAACTTTAAGAGGTCATAAGTTTTCCAAAAATCAGCCGATTTTCAAAATTTTTACATTTCTGAAAAACGCTTTAATCCTTTTTTCAACTAGCATTTAAAATTCTTTACATATAGAAACTATGGATGAAAGAGAAAGAAATTGCAATGAAATCGTTTTTTAGTACAAAATTGGCAATCTTGTCAACTTTGAAGAGCAATAACTTTGCTAAAAATTACCCAATTTTAAGTATTTTTGCATTTCTGATTATGTTAACGAATATAGTTTGAATCTGCATCAAAATTGGTTACTTTTGACATTTTTTAATTTTTGACTATTTTTGCCCATTTTTGGATTCCTCTATCAACTTTAAGAGGTCATAAGTTTTCCAAAAATCTGCCGATTTTCAAAATTTTTACACTTCTGAAAAACGCTTTAATCCTTTTTTCAACTAGCATTTAAAATTCTTTACATATAGAAACTATGGATGAAAGAGAAAGAAATTGCAATGAAATCGTTTTTAGTACAAAATTGGCAATCTTGTCAACTTTGAAGAGCAATAACTTTGCTAAAAATTACCCAATTTTAAGTATTTTTGCATTTCTGATTATGGTAACGAATATAGTTAGAATCTGCATCAAAATTGGTTACTTTTGACATTTTTGAATTTTTGACTATTTTTGGCCATTTTTGGATTCCTCTATCAACTTTAAGAGGTCATAAGTTTTCCAAAAATCAGCCGATTTTCAAAATTTTTACATTTCTGAAAAACGCTTTAATCCTTTTTTCGACTAGCATTTAAAATTCTTTACATATAGAAACTATGGATGAAAGAGAAAGAAATTGCAATGAAATCGTTTTTTAGTACAAAATTGGCAATCTTGTCAACTTTGAAGAGCGATAACTTTGCTAAAAATTACCCAATTTTAAGTATTTTTGCATTTCTGATTATGGTAACGAATATAGTTTGAATCTGCATCAAAATTGGTTACTTTTGACATTTTTTAATTTTTGACTATTTTTGTCCATTTTTGGATTCCTCTATCAACTTTAAGAGGTCATAAGTTTTCCAAAAATCTACCGATTTTCAAAATTTTTACATTTCTGAAAAACGCTTTAATCCTTTTTTCAACTAGCATTTAAAATTCTTTACATATAGAAACTATGGATGAAAGAGAAAGAAATTGCAATGAAATCGTTTTTTAGTACAAAATTGGCAATCTTGTCAACTTTGAAGAGCAATAACTTTGCTAAAAATCATCCAATTTGAAGTATTTTTGCATTTCTGATTATGGTAACGAATATAGTTTGAATCTGCATCAAAATTGGTTACTTTTGACATTTTTTAATTTTTGACTATTTTTGCCCATTTTTGGATTCCTCTATCAACTTTAAGAGGTCATAAGTTTTCCAAAAATCAGCCGATTTTCAAAATTTTTACATTTCTGAAAAACGCTTTAATCCTTTTTTCAACTAGCATTTAAAATTCTTTACATATAGAAACTATGGATGAAAGAGAAAGAAATTGCAATGAAATCGTTTTTTAGTACAAAATTGGCAATCTTGTCAACTTTGAAGAGCAATAACTTTGCTAAAAATTACCCAATTTTAAGTATTTTTGCATTTCTGATTATGGTAACGAATATAGTTTGAATCTGCATCAAAATTGGTTACTTTTGACATTTTTGAATTTTTGACTATTTATGCCCATTTTTGGATTCCTCTATCAACTTTAAGAGGTCATAAGTCTTCCAAAAATCAGCCGATTCTAAAAATTTTTACATTTCTGAAAAACGCTTTAATCCTTTTTTCAACTAGCATTTAAAATTCTTTACATATAGAAACTATGGATGAAAGAGAAAGAAATTGCAATGAAATCGTTTTTTAGTACAAAATTGGCAATCTTGTCAACTTTGAAGAGCAATAACTTTTCTAAAAATTACCCAATTTTAAGTATTTTTGCATTTCTGATTATGGTAACGAATATAGTTTGAATCTGCATCAAAATTGGTTACTTTTTACATTTTTTAATTTTTGACTATTTTTGCCCATTTTTGGATTCCTCTATCAACTTTAAGAGGTCATAAGTTTTTCAAAAATCAGCCGATTTTCAAAATTTTTACATTTCTGAAAAACGCTTTAATCCTTTTTTCAACTAGCATTTAAAATTCTTTACATATAGAAACTGTGGATGAAAGAGAAAGAAACTGCAATGAAATCGTTTTTTAGTACAAAATTGGCAATCTTGTCAACTTTGAAGAGCAATAACTTTGCTAAAAATCATTCAATTTTCAAAATTTTTGCATTTCTGATTATGGTAACGAATATAGTTTGAATCTGCTTCAAAATTGGTTACTTTTGACATTTTTTAATTTTTGACTATTTTTGCCCATTTTTGGATTCCTCTATCAACTTTAAGAGGTCATAAGTTTTCCAAAAATCTGCCGATTTTCAAAATTTTTACATTTCTGAAAAACGCTTAAATCCATTTTTCAATAAGCATTTAAAATTCTTCACATATGGAAACTATGGTTGAAAGAGAAAGAAATTGCAGTGAAATCGTTTTTTAGTAGAAAATTGACGATTTTGTCAACTTTGATGAGCCTTAACTTTGCTAAAAATCATCCAATTTTCAAAATTTTTGCAATTCTGTTTATGGTATCGAACATATTTTAAATCTGCATCAAAATTTGTTACTTTTGGCACTTTTAATTTTTGACTATTTTTGGCCATTTTGCATACTAACCCCTTGACAACAAGTCAAAAAAAAGTGAAAGTTTTTAAATCGAAATATTTTGTGTCCAATCGATTTCTGGGATCAAAATAGGAATAAAAAACTTTACCTCACTTAATTTAGAGCATTATTTTAGAAAATATGGCTAAAATACTGAAAATTGGTCAAACAAATTTTTTTCTTTATTTTTTTGCCAAAAAAAAGGGTTTCTTTATCAATTCTAAGAAGCCATAACTTTGCCAAAAATCAATCTATTTTCAAAATTTTTACATTTCTGTTTAAGTTTTTATTCCTATTTTCAATAAGCATATAAAATTATTTACTTATAGAAACTATGGATGAAAGAGAAACAAATTGCAATAAAATCGTTTTTTAGTACAAAATTGGCAATCTCGTCAACTTTGAAGAGCATTAACTTTGCTAAAAATCAACCAATTTTAAAAATTTTGGCATTTCTGTTTATGGTATCGAACATATTTTAAATCTGCATCAAAATTTGTTACTTTTTGACACTTTTAATTTTTGACTATTTTTGGCCATTTTTGCATACTAACCCCTTGACAAAAAGTCAAAAAATGTTAAAGTCTCGGAATGGATTTTTTTGTGCCCAATCGAATTCTGATATCAAAATATGTATAAAAATTTTTACCGAAGTCGATTTGGAGCAATATTTTAGAAACTATGGCCAATAAATTGAAAATACACTTAATATGATATTTTAAACTGATGTTCAATAAAAATGTCGTTCCACATATGTTAGGGAACCTTCAATAAGAACTAAAGCTGCTATTGGAATATCGTAGTCGAGCAGACCACTCTGAAAGCAGATAGTTGCCACCTTCGCTCTGCTGAAGCCTTCTGAGCATCTCTTGTTTTGTTGTCCTTTTATTATATTATGCATCCACAACGTTTATTGATTTAAGCTGAGAATGGACGGACGGAACAACAAAGATATCAACAGTAGACGAGAAAGGTATAAGTTGGTGAGAAAGAGAGGAAAAGGGGATGGTAGATAAATAGGGGTGCCATCTTGGGTAGCATCATCATTTGTTTTTGTTTTATACTTTAATACTTTAGCATAATTTATTGATTTACCACTGCCGCTGCCGCTGCCGTTGCCTTTGCTTTCGTTTTCGCCTTTTGCCACTGGCTTTTCAGATTGCACAATGATGTCTCTGTTGGGCAGAAACCCCTTTGAAAACGTTTCCCTGCCAGCTGCCTGTTCACCCAGTCGTATGCGTGATTTTCAACGCCATTTTGTCGGACTCGACGTTCGCTCGGACTGTGACCCAGTTCACTGAGTGTGTGAAAAATGCGTGAAAAGCGAAACAGTTTATAAATAAAACACACATACAAGAGCCGAACGAAAGTGAGAACACAAAAATGTGATAGAGAGGGAGAGTACACATACAGAGAGAGCGAGAAAGTGAGAGAGAACAGAGGGGAGACTCTGAAACGTGAAATGAGAAATCACACAGCAAATTATGCTGCATGTATACATAGATTATATAGACATCTCTGAATAGTTGTTATTATGGTTATAGTTTATGCTGATGGCTTTATGTCTGGCATATTTGTTCTGCTCTGCATACCCTACAGCACAATTACAGCACAGGGTATGCCTAGTTATAGTTAAAAAATATATACATTTAAAATTTCAACTCATTTTTCAGACAGCAAAAGTCATCCACATTACGTATAGCTTGACTTAGTGTTCATTACGTGGTAACTGCTAGTCGACTACTGCATGTCCTGCTTTCATGTTTCATAAATAAATTATATTTAAAATAGTTGCAAATATTTGAGAAATGCTTTTCGATTTGTTGTACATTTTTAAAAGCTTTTTCTAGTCTCCATTTGATTTTATTTTTTTGTGTTTTTTCATTTTTCATTTGCAGCCGCACCGCAAATCAACTCAGATTATGCCACAGTCAGTGCACCAACAACAACTGCAACTTGCCACAACACTTAGTGCACCAAAATTAGATTTTGTATTCAACTAGAAAAGAGCAACTAAAGACCAAAAATAAGAATTCATTTTCTATATAAAATTAAAAAAAAAAACACATAAAATATAAAAATAAATTCAAATTGAAAGTCGCTCAACTTGTGGCAAGGAAGCAGCCATGGTGGACGATATATCGCCGATGCATCATCGCATGCAGAAGAAGACACGCAGCGCCTCAATATGTGCCACCGGCGCCAGCATCGAAACCGTCATCCACAACATGCCCTCGGGCAGCGCCACGCCCGAGGGCGGCACTCCCGGCTACAGACGCCGTCGACCTGCCACACGCTCCCAAAGTGCACGCATCACATCCGGTGCAAGATCGGTAAGTAGCCCCCAACTATCTTAACTAGCAAATATTTACCTGCGAATTTAGATACATCTTTCATTTGCTAAACTTATAATTGCAACAATTTATTTAGTTTATAGTTTGGCACTATTAGTATTTGCCACATGCCACACTTGCCACCTGCAGTTTCATCATTTAATAGAGTTTGAATTTCACACACACAGAAAAGTGATAATTGAAGTGAAGTTGCGATATATATGTATATAAAGATGATTAATCATAATCTTAAATAATCTTAGAAATATAAAGAGTTGAAGAAAGAATCATTTCAATAAGAGTTTTTCGCTCTGTAATCAAATAAAGCTAAGAAAAGTCTAAGAAAAATTCTAAGTTTTATACCTCGTACCATATATGGAACATAAATTACTTAACAAAATATAATATTTAAAAAATTTTTTATAAAATTATTTTATATATTATATAATTAAAGTGCCTTTCAGATAGTTTATACGAAAAAACAAATAAATCTCTTTTCATTCTAAGTATTATACCCCGTACCATATATACAAAATATAATAGTTATATGCAAACAATTTTTCTATAATAAACTGAAAATATCATATGAACATGATATATTCTATAAGTTAAGTGCATTTTCAGTTAGATTACAATAATTTCTCTATTATGCAACTATAAAAACACCCACCCTGATTTTATTCATTGAATTTCTTTCTAACAATCGTTTCAAATTCAAGGCTGCCCCTGCGTGACTCACGACTATCGACTATTATATGTTCTACATGCAAATTTCAGCTCATTTCCCTATAAAATATATAGATTTTCAATTCATGTACGAAGAAATCTATTAGAAATCAGTTTAGAACTCTTTAACCCTCGCTTAAGTCCCTCTCTGCTAAGTTATTTCCCCACTTTTAGGAGCTGTCAGCGATAGTTCGTCCTTCGCGCTGTTCGTCCATCTGTTTGCTGTTATTTCCATTGAAATCGACTTTCAAAATAGCTGCACTGCAAACTGTCTGCAACTGAAATTTGATAGAGTTGTCGAACTGTCTGTCTATTCTCAAATTCTCCCGCTATCTCCATTCCGCACTCCCCTCTCCCAACACTCTCTCATTCTTCTCTTGCTGTTGAAAGCCTGTCGAAGTATATAAGTATATAAGCATACGAAATCCGTTTAAGTTTCGGCTGTAAGTTGGGGCAAACAACATTTTGGGGAGTCACGTAACTGACAGTGGCAACTTCACAACCCCTACTACATTGAAGTTGCCACTGCAACATGTTGACTGGGGCAGGCAACTCGAAATTAGATTCAGTTTTAAATGTAGCCTACATTTCCCTGAAGTCACTCTCTTTCCCGCTCTCTCTCTCTCTCTCTCTCTCTCTTTCTTTGTCCACTTGCCACATGCAACAAGCTGAATTTGCATGGCATTTACAATGCAAATTTATTGGCAATCAGAACGAAATCACGTGAATTGAAGCCGAGTTAATTTGATGCTTGCAGCAGTGTGAGTGTGTATGTGTGTGGCATGCAACCAGGGGCAACTAGAGCGCACGATGCGGCACGATTTTCGGACTCGGCCTATGTTTGATCTGTTGGACAATCTGTCGTTCACCATTCTCCACTGCTCCACTCTTGGGATTCGGCGGCGTCGCTCGTCTCAACGCTTCTATTTTCATGCTCAACGAATTCATGCGCTCCTCATGCTCCATATCGAGATCCATTTGGGTGGGTGTGGCAGCTGACTGCTTTGCTGCGCCACGTTTGCCCCGACCCGCCATCTTGGCCAAACGTTTGGCGCAACGTTTGTGCCGAGCGCGCATCATCTGCTCCTCTAGCTCACTGGGTTTGGGGCTGCGTGCCACAATCACGGGTGGGCACGGCTCCAGGGGTAGCAGACACTGGCAGTAGCCGAGATTGTGCAGGAAATACTCCTCGAACTCCTCGCAGGGCTGCAACAGCTGCTGGTAGTGGTCTGCGGCCGATAGATCGGGAGGATCCAGATGACGTGCTCCGCAGTCCAATTGCAGGTAATTGCAATGGAAATACTTGAACAGTTCCTCGGCCAGATCCATGAAGAACTCGATGGGCTTGTGGAAGGCATCGCCCAGCACGAAAGGGGTCTCCCAGTTTAGGTCCAATTGGGCGAACTCATGGCGCAATGCCAACAGATTCTTACGGATGTGCCCGACTCCCGTATTCAGAGTGGCATTCGAGCTGAGGATGATGTGATAATGGACCTGATAGGCGCTGACTATCGATTCCACATGAGCTGTGGGGTATTTGGGCGATGCACAGCTCATCTCGTGAAACATGCGATAGTCGTGCGATAGTTTCAGTAGCTTTGCTACCGCCATACGTTGCAACGACTGCTCACTCTGCCACTTCTTGTAGTAATCCCGATAGGCACCATCCAGGAGCAGCAACTCCCGCAGCACCGCACGCTCTACTCCCGCATGATCCTGTTCCATGCGCGAGATGCATCTGGAGACCGTGATGGGACCCACATTGACGTTGGAGTAGATGCTGGACTGCATGTATCTGACGGTTAAACGCGGCTGAGACAGCGATATGTCGGCAACAAGATCTTTCTCTCTCGCTCCCATAGTGTTTGGTGTTTTCAACTGTGCTTTTGATTTAAGGTTAAAGATTTTCGGAATTTTTCTGAATTTTCTAAATCAAGGTATACTTCATGCTCATTTTAGGCAACATACCAAATTTTGGCTATATTTTTGGGC
Source organism: Drosophila quadrilineata (assembly GCA_018150725.1). Taxonomy (NCBI): domain Eukaryota; kingdom Metazoa; phylum Arthropoda; class Insecta; order Diptera; family Drosophilidae; genus Drosophila; species Drosophila quadrilineata. The sequence continues at coordinate 7,245,541 of JAECWN010000407.1, forward strand.
TCATTTTTAAAACAAGTTGCTGCCTTGATTGACTCTGTGGGGAGTTTTCTCGCCATCTTTGCCTTTGAAATGTCACAGAAGAATGAAAAGAAATCGGAATTGGTGCTGCCCAACTACCAGATTCCCCGCACAAAATAAACTTTCTTCTGAGATTTAAGTCTCAATACAAAACTTAATCCTGTCAAGCAAAATTTATACATTATGACGTCGTCCTTCAACTCATCCAAAAAACAAATTCTCCCCACACAAGTATAAGATGTCATCGTGTCATAGGTGCTGGGCAGCACAATATACATAAAGCAAAACTCACATATGGAGATCTCGAGCGTGCCTCCTGCCACTTGCTATTTGCCACTTGACATTTGGCTTTTGCAACATTTAGGCACTCTCCGTAGCCGCTGTCAAACGCAACGCAACGCGTCTTGTCACAATTTTTTGACAATGAGAGCGAAGAAAACTCGTAGCTTGAAGCTCAAGTGTGAATTGAATTAGATTTTTTGCTGTGGCTAAATTCAATTTCTGTGATGTCCTCGCCATACAATGGGGCAGCTCCGGCAAAGCAACAAGCTGCTTGTGGCACGTGTCGTCATCGTCAGCTACGCTGCGTGCCACGGGTCGTATGTGTAATGTCGCAACTTTAAGAGACGCCGACGAAGACGAAGCCAAGTTTAAAACGCTTTGGTGCTTTGCTGCTTTATTATCAAGTGGCTGTGGCAGCAACATCAATGTGCAACCAATACGTTGTCAACGATGCGTTTGCAAAAAAATAGGAGAGAAAAGGAGAGATAAACAGAGGAAGAGAGAGAGAGAGAAACAGCGGAAGCAGGAAAAGTTTCTTTCTTTGCGACAGCTGAACAACAACATATTTTACACACATGCCACATTAGCGGGGGCACAACTTGGAAGTAGAGGGGTGGTAAATGGAATGAAATGAGTTTTGCTTGTGTCAAGGGAAGGGAGAGACGAAGAAGCAGCAGTTGATGCGAAAAGAAACTTCTGTCGATGCCATAATAAGTTCGTAATAAATGCCGCGCACTTTTAGCGCTTTGCACGAAAAGCAAAGTTTAATGAGAATGTGATAGAGACAGCATGACAAACACAGCGACAGAGAGTGATAAAGAGAGAGACAGCAACTGACTAGACAAAAGCAGCAGCTGTTGAGCAGAAGTACAAAACAAAACAGAGAAAGAGACAGAGAGAGAAAGAGAGAAGGATACTTCTCGCTGACAGCCTCTCTAATTACAAGTTAAAACACGACGCATTCACGCTTTTGACAAAAACGCACTGATCAAGAACTGCGAAAACTCCGAGAACTAAGACAAAAGCTGCCAGCTGCTTAATGAGTGGAAAGCACATTAACACCACAAAAGCACAACGGGGAAAAAAGAAACACAGACATCGGAAAAAAAACCAGAAGCCTAGAAAAAGTTGAAATAGAAATGGTTTTATTGCAAGTCATTTTCAATTTATATTGAAATCAGGCTTAATCAAAATTAGAAAATAAAATACGCTTTAAAGCTTCTATCTTTAAGAAATAAAAGCTGTTGGCTGGCTAAAAAGCGCTACCTAAAGATTATCAGCATTTATTGTACAGGCAAAAAAGATAAAAATAAACATTAAAATAGCTGAACAAAAGGAGCTTTTGTATTAAAGTGAAAACGGTTTGTTGAGCTTTCCGCTTAAAGAGCTTTACTGATTTCAGAGCTTTCCTACATCGCATCGAAAAGTAGCTTGAAAGCTCTTAAACTTATCTCAATATTTACAAGCATTAAGCAACTAAAACTTTTAAGCTGTCCTAAACTAAAACTTCTTCGAATCGCACTAAAACTTATTTAAGTATTTAATTAAGCTACATACGTCGATTTAGTGACTGTCACTAAAAGCATAAATACAAGCTGAAATGGCAATGGAAATAAATTAACAGCTGGCGAGCCGCAAAAAAGCCAAGCAAAGTAAATGCCCTAAGGACTAATTGGGAATTAAGAGAGAACACAAATTGGAGACAGAAGACAAAGTGAGACAATAATAGACAACACACAGACAGAGAGAGAGACACAGAAATAGAGACAGAGAGTGAGAAAGAGAGAAAGAGAGAAAGAGAGAGAGAGAGAGAGAGAGAGAGGGGATGAGATCAAAAACACACACAAAGGCCGGATGTAATTAATTTTTGGCCAGCAAAAGTTCAACTAACTAGAGACAAACTGCAACCTGCTAGAAAGTGGCAGCATTAGGCACTCCATCTCGCTCTGTTTATGGATATAGATGGTCGTATTTGTTTATCGCAGAAATATACATACATACATACATACATACATATATGTGTACATAGAAGGCCATGCAACAATATTTGTTTAAGCCACAAACAGCAGCGAAAAGAACAGCAGCAATTACGGCTCACGCGACCAAAAAGCGAAGAGAGAGAGAGAGAGAAATAGAAGAAACAGAACACACACAGAAAGAGAGAGAGAGAGGGAGGCATAGAGAGAGAGAGAGAAAAAGAGCTCCAGTCAGTGCCGCGGGACATGAAAAGCCGCATTGGTCACTAAATAAATAGAGTCTGAAAGAGAAAGAGAGTGAGAGACTGAAGAGGATAGAGAGAAAGAGAGTGAGTGGCACATAGTGTGAAAGCGGGAGAGTGGGTGACAGTTGGCTAATGGCTGACGCTTGGCCTAAATCGGCAGACACTTGACAGCTGATGCCGGAACGTAACGGCAACGGCAACGGCAACCGTAACGGGAACAGGAACAGGAACGCTTCCGGCAGCCAAACCAAAAAATGGGCGACTCAAACTTGTCGCCAACTGTGCTTAGAGTGCGGTGTTCAGCGGTGGTGGTGGTGGTGGTGGTGGTGGTTGTGTTGTTGGTGGGCGTCTTAGCAGGCGTGTTCTGGCAGTTGACACCGTTAACTACGCGCTGCAAGCTACACATGTCGTCCAAAGTTTTACAGCGTCAAACAGAATGCAGATGAAGCTGTCTGTCGACAGGTGTGATTAGAGCAAGTAGACGGAGGCGGAAGGGAAGAAGAAGTTTAACAGAAAGGTAGAGCAGTTAGAAGGAAAGGTTGAGAGGAGCTGAGGTGCCTTGAGAAAAGGACAAAGCGAATGTTCGGTTTATTGGAGGTCAGAAAATTGAAGTGAATATAATAGAGGTTAAAAGTGGAAGTAGAAGGTACTGTAATAAATAACCCATGTCAGAAACGAGAAGAAGGCACACTGTTAGTTTACAGACTGTTAACGAACAATGTTAGTATAAACAGAACTAAAAGAAAAAGTCATATTCTGTTAGGCAACACACTGTTAGTTTACAGACTGTTAGCGATGAATGTAAGAATAAACTCTACTCGTTAAAAGTCTGTTAGTTAGCAGTGCTGTTAAGAATGCTCTCGAAATACAAGAGTTTTTAATGATTGAGGTGCGTCGAGCTGTCCGTTGAAGAACTCAATTGAGCGAGAACGTGCTGAAAAGAGGAAGGGCAGCAGTTAAGCCGTCAGAGGCAACACCATCAGGCTAAACAAGTGGGAGGACAGCTACAGCTAAATGAGTTTGCCAACAGAGGCGCAGACAGCAAGAGAAAAACACAGAATGGGAGAGAGAGCGTAAGGGATAGGGCAAGCGAAAGAAATGCAGAGTGAGAGAGACACCTGCAAGTTGTTGAGATTTAGTTAGCCAAAAGGACGTGCAGCAAACAAACGCAACGCTGATTGCCCTTTGAGTGTGGCAGTAGACTGTCAGCGCAGCCAGTCGACTTACCCCCGGTTGGGTTAGGGGTGGTTCCACTCGATTAAGCTCGGCCCCAAAAGCAACCTTGACATTATTTTTTTCTCGCTTTCTCTATAGTAAACTTGAAACGAGTATCTATAAATTGAATCGTTGAAGAAAAAACCAATGCGAATTGATTTGTGTGTTGGCATTTTGCAATTTCAATGCTGCATAAATCAAGCGAATGAGACTTGAGAGCAGCTGATGACGGGTCAATACGGCGTATACGTAATGTTAAATAAGTCAGATTACGTATACGCCACATTGGCCCTTCGCACTACGACTTGACGGATGTATAATCTCTGACTCCTCTTCTTGACTTTTCTTTATCTTTTAGGTGCGTCGCCGCACTCAGGCGCAGCAGCAGCAACAGCAACAACAGACGCTGCAGGACACGCGCTCCTATTGCACCAGCGAACCGCGTCTCAGCGAAACGGAGACGCCACCGCAGCGTCGCAAGCTCTCACAGCGACGACCACAGCCACACGGTAGGTCTGCCTGCAACCTTCCACATCCCACCTCAGCATCTTTTACTTCTGTTTCTGCTGCTTTTTTTTTGGGGGGGGGGGGGGATTTCCTTTTAATGGGCAATCAAAAAGTGTGGCCGCCAACAAATTAGCCAAGTGTCGATGGCATTTTATGCCGCATAAACTAAAGGCTCAAGGCTCTTAGCCAAATTATAGCAGGCCGCAAGCCATGGCCAATTGCCCATTAAAGTTGCCACCAGCTGCACAGTATGCTCCGCCACGGGAGCTGACGACCTCCAACCGTATCTCCAGGCTGCCAGTCCATTACTCGTAAATATGTGCCGGAAGCACTATATAATATTATCAGTTAATAATGCAGATATATGGCTATATACTATATACAGATATTAATAGTTTATCGCTGTTATCGATAAATTTTCGTTCTCATTCATAATGCGGATTTAATTAAAGTCTGCACGCTTATTAAACAGAGTAGAGTTAAGATAGTGAAGGGCATGTGCATATATGTATACCCACTGGCAGATTCCCAGCACACTTGCCAACCAAAAGTTGCCCCAAAATAAAGATTTAATTTTCTGCCATCCCAACTTGACCTAAGTGCATGCTCCACTTAATTGATATCAATTGTAATGCAATTTGAAATGCATATCTAATTTCCATTCTCCCAATCTCCCCTCTCTGACTTTTGACTTTTCCACATACACACAGGACATAGAAAATCGAACGCCTTTCTGGACGTGCCCACAATGAACATGCATCACTTGAGGGTCAACGATGACGACGAGGATGTGGACAGACTGCGCACATTCAGTGCATCCAAAGGAGGTAAGTAGTGCACAAAAAAATTTTATATATATATGTATTTATAGAATGATATATGTAAGCAAGTGAAAGAGATGGTTGTAATAGACAGTTAGAGAGAAAGAGGTAGAGAGATTGACAAAGAGACCTTTATTAATTTCGAAATTGAAAATCAACAAAAGCCTGTGCCGAGCATCCAGATAACACGGATTAGTTTCAACAATGCCACATGGTACATGCCACATGCCGCACGCCACTTGCGACAGGGCCACACATTGCCCCACATACATTAGGCATGAAATTATTGTTTTGCACACGAGATTTCATTGAGAACTTAAAAGGTTTCAGACCAAGCGCTCAAGTTCAATAACATCCCATGACATTTGATGCCACTTTTGGGGGCAGTTAGAGCGAGATAGATGCCGAGATAGAGATAGAGACTTTAGTTCTTGCCACTTGCCGCTTGCCACTTCAATATTTGTGTCACGTTATTGTTACACATACGCACTGTAAGCCAAGACCCTAAAGTTGCCTTTTTGGACTAAAACAAGCAGAATGAGAGAGTGAGAAAGAAACTTAGAGAGAGAGAGAGAGAGAGAAAGAGAGAGGAATACGAGAAGAATGGAGAGTGAAGAATAGAAATAGGACAGAGAGTTGGGTGTCTGTTTGCATGCATAAATGCATATAGAGAACTTAAGTACGTATTTAAGCTTCACCACAGAAAGAGCAAGTAAGAAAAGAGAGAGAGAGAGTAAAGAGATAGAGAGAGAGAGAGAGAGAGAGAGTGACATACACACTCAATTTGGCTAGCTTGGAGAACTGTCAGTTTGTCTCCAACTTTGCCCAACATGACTTGGCCCCCAGACACAGCTCATCGTTACTGTTCCTGTCAATGTCCCCGCCCAACTTTTTCCTCCACTCCACTCCCCTTCTCCCCTTCCGTTCTCGTCGTCTCTCTTACTCTAGCAGAGTTATGCGTATAATCAACTATTACTGCCACAGTCACTCCGAGCCGAGAGGGGAGGGAGTCTGTTGTCTGCGGCAGCCCGACCATATTAAAATTCAATGAAGTGTCGAGCGTTTACTCAACTAAATTGCTTTCAAATGCAAGAAAATCTACACGGGCAGCGCTGAGCGTGCCAAAGTTTTATCTTACTCACTGTAAACAAACACACACAGACAGACACATATATACACAACTATATATATACTTACATGTGTGGCGTCATGTGCACAAAATTCAATTAAACTTCAACTGAAGCGAACGCAAAACATAAAAAAAATGCGTCTCTCATCAATTATGTTTGCGGCTTTGGCAATTTAAACAAATATATAAACCACAGCATAATTTCAGGCGCACAAAAGGCTTGCCAAGTGGGTGGGGTGTACGTTAGTGGCAGTGATTAATTGGTGAGCTGGCGTATGTCAGTCGTCAGCGCCAGCAGCACTGCCAGAAAGAAGCCAAATAGAAACGTGTAAAAAAATGGTAATTTGGTTACCCAACAACGGAATTCCAGGTACCAAGATAACCTCGAAACCTATTTCCGACTAGACCTTTGAGGCCAAGATTTACCAAAACAATGTGGCGGCAATAACGCTATTCTATACTTATACTTCTACAATTTATAATAATTTACTTTCCCAGGTACAAATAAAGTTGTACAAATTCTTCACTTAATAAATTTATTTATATAAAAAAACAAAAACCTGTATAAACATATACATATATGTTAAGCATAAGAAAAGTGAAATATTATAATAAAATTGGAAAATTCACTTCGCACAAATCTCATATACCATTCTGTTATGGGTACTTGGGATAAAAAGTGGGAAAAGGCTGGCCAAAAGCGGTCACAATGCGTGGCCAACAAGTGAGTTTAATTGGAATGACAGAGTGAAAGAAAGGAGGCTAGAAAGAGAGCAAGAAGAGAAGTAAAAAGTGTGAGAGAGATAGAAAGAGTGAGACAGAGAGATAGAGAGAGAGCGAGAGAGAGAGAGAGAGAAGAACTGAAGTAGCTGCTGTCGCTGTTGCTGTGTAAATTGAATTATAATTGAATCAACTCCACGCACATTGCTACAGCATTGTCTGCATATGTGACTATATGTGTGTGATATATGTACATATGTGCATAAGTCTAAGTGTGTGTGTGTGTGTGTGTGTGCACAACAATAGACACACACACACACTCGCGTTACACATACAGTTTGCTAGCTGACTTCTTAGCTGGCAATTCATTTATTTATATTGAAATCAAATCTATATTCAAATATGCCAAAGCAGCCTTGAAATCGTACAAAGACTGAAGCATATCTCGCTGTCTCTCTCCCTCTCCCTCTCTCTTTAACACACTATCTCTATCTTTCTCTCTCACTCACTGGCAGCTACCCTGAATAACATGTGCAACATCTCGTGGCACACTCTGCCGCCTTAAATCAATCAACGAGCATAAAAAATTAAATTCATTTTTAGCTTAAACTGTTTTCTTTCATTATTAAAAAAATGGCAATATACAAAAGTGAAAAAATCTGGAATAAGTCATTAAAAAAAGAACAATGAAAATTACGCTAAAAAAATACATAAATCAAAAGCTTATAAAAAGAAAAATACATATACATATATTGAAACATTGTTATTGAAAATAATTTTGCAATATAGCAGGAAGAAAAAGCTATAAATTGTGATATATTATTATAGAGATAGAGAGTTTATCAAAATAGAAGATCTTTATCAAATAATGTTAGCGAACAAATTTACGAATAGATACCCCAAACATATTTCATAATTTGTTTAGCTTTAACTAACATGTCTGGCTATTTAAAGTAGCTAATGTTTTAGCTACATTCCCGCTAGTTTATGGTTTACGCGGAATTATGGTTGCTTAAATTTGGCTGTATTTTTTTTATAGATCTTCCAGCACACTCTTTTCATCTTCTGGTGCTGCTTGCCAATGCTATAATTAAACATTTAGCATTCGTACAAATATTTATTGTAATAAAAGCAACAAAAAGAAAATGAAGAGAAACAAAGAACAACAATTGAAATTGCGAAAATTGTTGAAAAATTTTATTGCCTGGCCGTTTGCACCTAGAAATCGGAATTATTGCTAAATCTTAAATTCTGAATGTTAAATATCTATATATTGGGCAGCAAGTCGGCCGTTTTTATAGCATTTTCCCCCCTGACTTCTTTCCCGCTGTTCATCAATGCAAAGAAAACTATGGACTGCGTCGCATGTCCATATAGGATTTTAAATTTGTTCTTTCGAATTGCGTTTTTCACACATGAAAATGAGGTTGAAAATACCTCAATATTATCTAAAAATTATAGTAAGCAGATATTATGTATTTTTAAATACCATTTTTTTGTGCTTAAATGCATTTTAATTTATAAATTTATTAACAACAAATTTAAACAAACGCTGTATCTGCTTAAAGGATAATAATAAATTATAGAAAATCAAATTTAGTATATAGATAGCTCTTAAATTCTCATATATTTATCTCACACAAACCCAATATACCTCCCTCCTACGGTTCGCCGTTGAAAAACTATTGTGGAAAACAACAAATAGTTGATTTGTTAAATGAAAATATTTATATATGTATACTTTGGCAATTAATGCAATTTACACAATTAATGAGCACAGCATGCCCCAACGATGCGACAGAGATAGCAACAGTCTGACAGAGTGAGATGGATGAGTGTGTGTATGTGTGTGTGGGATGGGGGGAAGGGGACTCTTAATACAGAAATTATTGTGGGAAAAGCGTTCTCGTTGAACATGGCAACAGCTGGCAGCTGTTGCCAGTGGCAGTGGCAGGAAACTGTAATTTTAGCTGCTGCTTGCCGCATACAAAATATTGCGCATACGCCGCGTGTGCTGCACATGCAGCCAGCGATGCGTTTAGCATAGTTACAACCAATCTCTCACACTCAACTTGCCACACATGACTTACGCCATTATGCTGCTACTGGCAGGCATTATCAACCGCGGCGACTCCTTCAGGCGACGACGTTCTCGCAGCAACAGCCTGGCGCCAGTCAGTCCCATGCATGCGCGCAACGCGATGGCGGGCTTGAATGGCGGCGGTGGCGGTGGCGGTGGCGTTGGCGGTGGCAGCAGCCTCGGCCTGGGCAGCAACTACAATGTGGGCGGTGGCAGCAACAGCAATGGATTCAACGGTGTCGATGCTGACGGCCAGGATACTCATCAGCAGCCGGTGGAGTTCTATCGCGTCGAGATGCTGGGATCGGCGGGTGTGGGCAAACAGGCGCTTGTCTCCCAGTTTCGTACATCCGATTGCATAAATGCCTATGATGGACCAGGTGAGTGTCCCTCCTTAACCCATCTCGCTCTAACTAACTATCACTCTCACTCTCTCTCTCTTTCTATTTGTTGACAGAGTGCGACGAGGCCGAACAGAACATTTCAATTATTTTGAATGGCATCGAATCGGAGCTGAAGTTTCTCACGGGCAACACGGAGCGCAAGGTGAGGTCAAGACAGCAATTTGTCAAACAGAGAGACGGAGAGAGAGAGAAGGAAAGAGAGACAGAGAGAGAGAGAGAGAAGGACACACCCAGATTGAGATAGAGATAGATTACTCTTGCCTTTGGCATTAAGTTGTCTCTCACATTTGGCCCTAAACAAACAGTTGTTGATGTTTCTCTCACTCCCTTTTCCTCTCTCTATCTCCTTTTCTCTCTCTCTCTCTCTGTCTCTCAAATTTCTGTATGTTTGCCTGCACCATTTTGTTGTAATTGTTGTCAAATATTTCGACATTAACTTTGGGACTTGCCACAACAACTTGCCACATTGCAGCTGTAGCAAGACAAATGAGTTGTCTGTCACACTTGATGAGATTTGCAGCTGCCCGAAATTCCATTTGCCTTTTCTCTCTCTCTCCAGCCAATGGTTTCTCCTCTTTACTTCTCAATCTCTCTCTCTCTATCTATCTCCATCTTTAAATGAAATTAATTACAAATGCAAAGTGTTGCAAGTGACGTTGCACCACTAATTAAACCACAAACATTTGCTGCTGTGGCATAAAACGAAATCAAATTCTACAAATTTCTGTTCCAAATATTAAGTTCTGACCAAGTACAACAAAGGCACAAAAGAACATGGCCAAAAGCAACGAAAAGACACACACAGAAGGAGAAAGAGAGAGAGAGAGAGAGGGACTTAAATTTACTGTAAATGGCATTAAGAGTGGTTTTTGTGGCATGCAGCACGTTGCCTGCATACCAAAGTACTGTTAATTACGAGGGCGTCGAGCAGCTTCACAACAGTTTATAGCCAAGTTGAAGCCGGCCAAAAGTACAGACAACAAATAAACGAAAAATGCCACAGCGAACAAATGAAAGGATAAAGGGAAGTAACGAGAGTGAGAAAGAGAGAACAGGGAATGGGCAAAAGGTGAGAGAGGGAGAGAGAGCTAGACAGGAAATTAAACTTAGCGATGAGCTGAAGTTAAGTTAAGATTATATGGGCGGTGATACTCCCCAAAAGGTGAAAAGGACTCAAAAAATAAAACCGGAAAGAGGTTAGGCGAAAAGATAGTTGAAACTCCAGAGAAGAGCCAAAGGGAAAGTTCAATAAGAAAGTAAAAAATACAATTAAAAATTAAAAGTTTCAGATAAGGAAATTTTCAAGATAGATTGTGGTATGATTTTAATATTAAAGGTTTCTTGAACGAATTCTTCTAGGAAATCTCTTTTTATTGGAATAGATGATTTATGCAAAAACCAGCTCAATATTTTATTTAATAATTTTGTTGATAATGACATTATTTTATGAATTGTTCAAACCACCCTCAAGAATCCCAAACCTCCCCAGCAAATCAAAAAACATACCAAAGTTCAAAAATAGAATTATGCTGAGTTGTCAAACGATTATTGCAATTGCAAAGTCTAGACAAAGAGAATTTCAACTATCAGATAATTGCAAAAGTTGGGATTCAAAATGCAAATGACAGTGGAACATATTAGACAGAAAGTTGGCGCAGATAATGTTGCATTTTGTTGACTGATTTCAGTTTGAGAAAAACGATAAAAAAAAATTACCGCACGAAGCAGCAGCAAAAGGACTAAAGCGGTTGCAGTTGCAGTGGCAGTTGCAGCAGGCGTGGTCGGAGAAAGTGTGTGAGGAGGTGGAGAATTGTCAGAATAACAAATGCTCAGCAATAACAACAACAAATAAAATGGGAATGGGAATGAGAATGAGACTGCGACTGTGACTGCGATCAAGGGGCAAACAGAACGACGATAAACATGCAATCGAAATGCCAAATTGCTGGCCAAATGCCAAATGGCCAGAAGCGAAGGCAGCCCAGTGGCCAGTGGGACACATTATGGACGAGTATGAAGAGTGAGGTGAGGGTTGCAAGTGAGGGTGACGGGATGCCGGATAGGAAACGGATCCTGAGGCGTATTATGGTATATACATACCATACATTATATATCTGGGGTATATTTGGCTGACAGGGGTTAGCGGGGTCAGCCGAATGACGTCGCGACATTGGCGATGATTAAGGGCCATGATAGAGAGAGAGAGAGAGAGAGAAAGAGAGAAAGCAGAAGGAAATGGCAACAATTTTTATACACAAAGAAAATGATGCAAAAGTTAAAGGCGCAGCCAAAAATCGTTTACAAGTCAAACACACTGCAATTCAGTCCGAATTAAAGTTGAAAGTTGAAAAAAAACATATAATACATAAATCCAGCAAATGTCTAAAAATCCACACAAGCAGAACGGTTCGTCATAAACACCTTCACACACACATACACACACCCATACACACTCTCAAGGTGCCCTCTCACATGTTGTGCATGCATTGTGGAATCGTAAATTGCCGCCAAAATGCCGGATGTGCCTGGCGTTGCTTTATGGCTGCCATTCCGCCGCACAAAATTGTATAACGGTAACCAAAGTAAACGAAACAAGCAACAATTCGTGTAGAAATTAAATTTGCTGAGAAATGCAGCGTCACTTCCGACACGCCCACTTGCAACGCCTTTTCAGCCACCCAAAGCATTGCAAATGTTCCAAGTTATTAACTTACCACAAAGTCATGCAAGTAGCGATGAAGATATTTTTGAATGTTATCGATAAGTTTTCAACCACAAGGATCTGCACACTGTCAGGATAGATTACTGAATGGGGATTCTCTTCAGCAGAAGACATTAAAAAACTGTCAACTGCCATATTTTCTCAAAATTCTACCGCTTTCAAAATGTTGCTAAAATTACCCATTTAAAAATTTTCCATAAAAAGCAAATAAATTAAAAATTTTGAATTAGGAATATCTTGTGCCAAAAATATGGCGGAAACACTGAAAAATTGGTCGTAAATTTTTTTCTTGAATTTTTTGCCAAAAAAGGGTTTCTTTATCAATTCTAAGAAGCCATAACTTTGCCAAAAATCAGTCGATTTTCAAAATTTTTACATTCCTGTTTAAGTTTTTGTTCCTATTTTCAATAAGCATATGAAATTATTTACTTAAAGAATCTACGGTGGAAAGAGAAAGAAATTGCAATGAAATCGTTTTTTAGTACAAAATTGGCAATCTTGTCAACTTTGAAGAGCCTTAACTTTGCTAAAAATCATCCAATTTTAAAAATTTTTGCATTTCTGATTATGGTAACGAATATAGTTTGAATCTGCTTCAAAATTGGTTACTTTTGACATTTTTTAATTTTTGACTATTTTTGGCCATTTTTGGATTCCTCTATCAACTTTAAGAGGTCATAAGTCTTCCAAAAATCAGCCGAATTTCAAAATTTTTACATTTTTGAAAAACGCTTGAATACTTTTTTCAACTAGAATTTAAAATTATTTACTTATAGAAACTACGGTGGAAAGAGAAAGAAATTGCAATGAAATCGTTTTTTAGTACAAAATTTGCAATCTTGTCAACTTTGAAGAGCCTTAACTTTGCTAAAAATTATCCAATTTAAAAAATTTTTGCATTTCTGATTATGGTAACGAATATAGTTTGAATCTGCTTCAAAATTGGTTACTTTTGACATTTTTTAATTTTTGACTATTTTTGGCCATTTTTGGATTCCTCTATCAACTTTAAGAGGTCATAAGTCTTCCAAAAATCAGCCGATTTTAAAAATTTTTACATTTCTGAAAAACGCTTGAATACTTTTTTCAACTAGAATTTAAAATTATTTACTTATAGAAACTATGGTTGAAAGAAAGAGAAATTGCAATGAAATCGTTTTTTAGTACAAAATTGGCAATCTTCTCAACTTCGAAGAGCCTTAACTTTGCTAAAAATCATCCAATTTTAAAAATTTTTGCATTTCTGAATATGGTAACGAATATAGTTTGAATCTGCTTCAAAATTGGTTACTTTTGACATTTTTTAATTTTTGACTATTTTTGGCCATTTTTGGATTCCTCTATCAACTTTAAGAGGTCATAAGTCTTCCAAAAATCAGCCGAATTTCAAAATTTTTACATTTCTGAAAAACGCTTGAATACTTTTTACAACTAGAATTTAAAATTATTTACTTATAGAAACTACGGTGGAAAGAGAAAGAAATTGCAATGAAATCGTTTTTTAGTACAAAATTTGCAATCTTGTCAACTTTGAAGAGCCTTAACTTTGCTAAAAATCATCCAATTTTCAAAATTTTTGCATTTCTGATTATGGTAACGAATATAGTTTGAATCTGCTTCAAAATTGGTTACTTTTAACATTTTTTAATTTTTGACTATTTTTGGCCATTTTTGGATTCCTCTATCAACTTTAAGAGGTCATAAGTCTTCCAAAAATCAGCCGAATTTCAAAATTTTTACATTTCTGAAAAACGCTTGAATACTTTTTACAACTAGAATTTAAAATTATTCACTTATAGAAACTACGGTGGAAAGAGAAAGAAATTGCAATGAAATCGTTTTTTAGTACAAAATTGGCAATCTTCTCAACTTCGAAGAGCCTTAACTTTGCTAAAAATCATCCAATTTTAAAAATTTTTGCATTTCTGATTATGGTAACGAATATAGTTTGAATCTGCTTCAAAATTGGTTACTTTTGACATTTTTAATTTTTGACTATTTTTGGCAATTTTTGGATTCCTCTATCAACTTTAAGAGGTCATAAGTCTTCCAAAAATCAGCCGATTTTAAAAATTTTTACATTTCTGAAAAACGCATTAATCCTTTTTTCAACTAGAATTTAAAATTATTTACTTATAGAAACTACGGTGGAAAGAGAAACAAATTGCAATGAAATCGTTTTTTAGTACAAAATTTGCAATCTTGTCAACTTTGAAGAGCCTTAACTTTGCTAAAAATCATCCAATTTTCAAAATTTTTGCATTTCTGATTATGGTAACGAATATAGTTTGAATCTGCTTCAAAATTGGTTACTTTTAACATTTTTTAATTTTTGACTATTTTTGGCCATTTTTGGATTCCTCTATCAACTTTAAGAGGTCATAAGTCTTCCAAAAATCAGCCGAATTTCAAAATTTTTACATTTCTGAAAAACGCTTGAATACTTTTTTCAACTAGAATTTAAAATTATTCACTTATAGAAACTACGGTGGAAAGAGAAAGAAATTGAAATGAAATCGTTTTTTAGTACAAAATTTGCAATCTTGTCAACTTTGAAGAGCCTTAACTTTGCTAAAAATCATCCAATTTTCAAAATTTTTGCATTTCTGATTATGGTAACGAATATAGTTTGAATCTGCTTCAAAATTGGTTACTTTTGACATTTTTTAATTTTTGACTATTTTTGGCCATTTTTGGATTCCTCTATCAACTTTAAGAGGTCATAAGTCTTCCAAAAATCAGCCGATTTTAAAAATTTTTACATTTCTGAAAAACGCATTAATCCTTTTTTCAACTAGCATTTAAAATTCTTTACATATAGAAACTATGGTTGAAAGAGAAAGAAATTGCAATGAAATCGTTTTTTAGTACAAAATTTGCAATCTTGTCAACTTTGAAGAGCCTTAACTTTGCTAAAAATCATCCAATTTTAAAAATTTTTGCATTTCTGATTATGGTAACGAATATAGTTTGAATCTGCTTCAAAATTGGTTACTTTTGACATTTTTTAATTTTTGACTATTTTTGGCCATTTTTGGATTCCTCTATCAACTTTAAGAGGTCATAAGTCTTCCAAAAATCAGCCGAATTTCAAAATTTTTACATTTCTGAAAAACGCTTGAATACTTTTTTTCAACTAGAATTTAAAATTATTTACTTATAGAAACTATGGTTGAAAGAGAAAGAAATTGCAATGAAATCGATTTTTAGTACAAAATTGGCAATCTTCTCAACTTTGAAGAGCATTAACTTTGCTAAAAATCATCCAATTTTAAAAATTTTTGCATTTCTGAATATGGTAACGAATATAGTTTGAATCTGCTTCAAAATTGGTTACTTTTGACATTTTTTAATTTTTGACTATTTTTGGCCATTTTTGGATTCCGCTATCAACTTTAAGAGGTCATAAGTCTTCCAAAAATCAGCCGAATTTCAAAATTTTTACATTTCTGAAAAACGCTTGAATACTTTTTTTCAACTAGAATTTAAAATTATTTACTTATAGAAACTACGGTGGAAAGAGAAAGAAATTGCAATGAAATCGTTTTTTAGTACAAAATTGGCAATCTTGTCAACTTTGAAGAGCCTTAACATTGCTAAAAATCATCCAATTTTAAAAATTTTTGCATTTCTGATTATGGTAACGAATATAGTTTGAATCTGCTTCAAAATTGGTTACTTTTGACATTTTTTAATTTTTGACTATTTTTGGCCATTTTTGGATTCCTCTATCAACTTTAAGAGGTCATAAGTCTTCCAAAAATCAGCCGATTTTAAAAATTTTTACATTTCTGAAAAACGCATTAATCCTTTTTTCAACTAGCATTTAAAATTCTTTACATATAGAAACTATGGTTGAAAGAGAAAGAAATTGCAATGAAATCGTTTTTTAGTACAAAATTTGCAATCTTGTCAACTTTGAAGAGCCTTAACTTTGCTAAAAATCATCCAATTTTAAAAATTTTTGCATTTCTGATTATGGTAACGAATATAGTTTGAATCTGCTTCAAAATTGGTTACTTTTGACATTTTTTAATTTTTGACTATTTTTGGCCATTTTTGGATTCCTCTATCAACTTTAAGAGGTCATAAGTCTTCCAAAAATCAGCCGAATTTCAAAATTTTTACATTTCTGAAAAACGCTTGAATACTTTTTTCAACTAGAATTTAAAATTATTTACTTATAGAAACTATGGTTGAAAGAGAAAGAAATTGCAATGAAATCGATTTTTAGTACAAAATTGGCAATCTTCTCAACTTTGAAGAGCATTAACTTTGCTAAAAATCATCCAATTTTAAAAATTTTTGCATTTCTGAATATGGTAACGAATATAGTTTGAATCTGCTTCAAAATTGGTTACTTTTGACATTTTTTAATTTTTGACTATTTTTGGCCATTTTTGGATTCCTCTATCAACTTTAAGAGGTCATAAGTCTTCCAAAAATCAGCCGAATTTCAAAATTTTTACATTTCTGAAAAACGCTTGAATACTTTTTTCAACTAGAATTTAAAATTATTTACTTATAGAAACTACGGTGGAAAGAGAAAGAAATTGCAATGAAATCGTTTTTTAGTACAAAATTGGCAATCTTGTCAACTTTGAAGAGCCTTAACATTGCTAAAAATCATCCAATTTTAAAAATTTTTGCATTTCTGATTATGGTAACGAATATAGTTTGAATCTGCTTCAAAATTGGTTACTTTTGACATTTTTTAATTTTTGACTATTTTTGGCCATTTTTGGATTCCTCTATCAACTTTAAGAGGTCATAAGTCTTCCAAAAATCAGCCGAATTTCAAAACTTTTACATTTCAGAAAAACGCTTGAATACTTTTTTCAACTAGAATTTAAAATTATTTACTTATAGAAACTACGGTGGAAAGAGAAACAAATTGCAATGAAATCGTTTTTTAGTACAAAATTTGCAATCTTGTCAACTTTGAAGAGCCTTAACTTTGCTAAAAATCATCCAATTTTAAAAATTTTTGCATTTCTGATTATGGTAACGAATATAGTTTGAATCTGCTTCAAAATTGGTTACTTTTGACATTTTTAATTTTTGACTATTTTTGGCAATTTTTGGATTCCTCTATCAACTTTAAGAGGTCATAAGTCTTCCAAAAATCAGCCGATTTTAAAAATTTTTACATTTCTGAAAAACGCATTAATCCTTTTTTCAACTAGAATTTAAAATTATTTACTTATAGAAACTACGGTGGAAAGAGAAACAAATTGCAATGAAATCGTTTTTTAGTACAAAATTTGCAATCTTGTCAACTTTGAAGAGCCTTAACTTTGCTAAAAATCATCCAATTTTCAAAATTTTTGCATTTCTGATTATGGTAACGAATATAGTTTGAATCTGCTTCAAAATTGGTTACTTTTAACATTTTTTAATTTTTGACTATTTTTGGCCATTTTTGGATTCCTCTATCAACTTTAAGAGGTCATAAGTCTTCCAAAAATCAGCCGAATTTCAAAATTTTTACATTTCTGAAAAACGCTTGAATACTTTTTTTCAACTAGAATTTAAAATTATTCACTTATAGAAACTACGGTGGAAAGAGAAAGAAATTGAAATGAAATCGTTTTTTAGTACAAAATTTGCAATCTTGTCAACTTTGAAGAGCCTTAACTTTGCTAAAAATCATCCAATTTTCAAAATTTTTGCATTTCTGATTATGGTAACGAATATAGTTTGAATCTGCTTCAAAATTGGTTACTTTTGACATTTTTTAATTTTTGACTATTTTTGGCCATTTTTGGATTCCTCTATCAACTTTAAGAGGTCATAAGTCTTCCAAAAATCAGCCGATTTTAAAAATTTTTACATTTCTGAAAAACGCATTAATCCTTTTTTCAACTAGCATTTAAAATTCTTTACATATAGAAACTATGGTTGAAAGAGAAAGAAATTGCAATGAAATCGTTTTTTAGTACAAAATTTGCAATCTTGTCAACTTTGAAGAGCCTTAACTTTGCTAAAAATCATCCAATTTTAAAAATTTTTGCATTTCTGATTATGGTAACGAATATAGTTTGAATCTGCTTCAAAATTGGTTACTTTTGACATTTTTTAATTTTTGACTATTTTTGGCCATTTTTGGATTCCTCTATCAACTTTAAGAGGTCATAAGTCTTCCAAAAATCAGCCGAATTTCAAAATTTTTACATTTCTGAAAAACGCTTGAATACTTTTTTTCAACTAGAATTTAAAATTATTTACTTATAGAAACTATGGTTGAAAGAGAAAGAAATTGCAATGAAATCGATTTTTAGTACAAAATTGGCAATCTTCTCAACTTTGAAGAGCATTAACTTTGCTAAAAATCATCCAATTTTAAAAATTTTTGCATTTCTGAATATGGTAACGAATATAGTTTGAATCTGCTTCAAAATTGGTTACTTTTGACATTTTTTAATTTTTGACTATTTTTGGCCATTTTTGGATTCCTCTATCAACTTTAAGAGGTCATAAGTCTTCCAAAAATCAGCCGAATTTCAAAATTTTTACATTTCTGAAAAACGCTTGAATACTTTTTTTCAACTAGAATTTAAAATTATTTACTTATAGAAACTACGGTGGAAAGAGAAAGAAATTGCAATGAAATCGTTTTTTAGTACAAAATTGGCAATCTTGTCAACTTTGAAGAGCCTTAACATTGCTAAAAATCATCCAATTTTAAAAATTTTTGCATTTCTGATTATGGTAACGAATATAGTTTGAATCTGCTTCAAAATTGGTTACTTTTGACATTTTTTAATTTTTGACTATTTTTGGCCATTTTTGGATTCCTCTATCAACTTTAAGAGGTCATAAGTCTTCCAAAAATCAGCCGAATTTCAAAACTTTTACATTTCAGAAAAACGCTTGAATACTTTTTTCAACTAGAATTTAAAATTATTTACTTATAGAAACTACGGTGGAAAGAGAAACAAATTGCAATGAAATCGTTTTTTAGAACAAAATTGGCAATCTTGTCAACTTTGAAGAGCCTTAACTTTGCTAAAAATCATCCAATTTTCAAAATTTTTGCATTTCTGATTATGGTAACGAATATAGTTTGAATCTGCTTCAAAATTGGTTACTTTTGACATTTTTTAATTTTTGACTATTTTTGGCCATTTTTGGATTCCTCTATCAACTTTAAGAGGTCATAAGTCTTCCAAAAATCAGCCGAATTTCAAAATTTTTACATTTCTGAAAAACGCTTGAATACTTTTTACAACTAGAATTTAAAATTATTTACTTATAGAAACTACGGTGGAAAGAGAAAGAAATTGCAATGAAATCGTTTTTTAGTACAAAATTT
This sequence comes from Drosophila quadrilineata, assembly GCA_018150725.1. Classification (NCBI taxonomy): domain Eukaryota; kingdom Metazoa; phylum Arthropoda; class Insecta; order Diptera; family Drosophilidae; genus Drosophila; species Drosophila quadrilineata. Next base: position 7,264,975 of record JAECWN010000407.1, read on the forward strand.
GCAATCTTGTCAACTTTGAAGAGCCTTAACTTTGCTAAAAATCATCCAATTTTCAAAATTTTTGCATTTCTGATTATGGTAACGAATATAGTTTGAATCTGCTTCAAAATTGGTTACTTTTAACATTTTTTAATTTTTGACTATTTTTGGCCATTTTTGGATTCCTCTATCAACTTTAAGAGGTCATAAGTCTTCCAAAAATCAGCCGAATTTCAAAATTTTTACATTTCTGAAAAACGCTTGAATACTTTTTTCAACTAGAATTTAAAATTATTCACTTATAGAAACTACGGTGGAAAGAGAAAGAAATTGCAATGAAATCGTTTTTTAGTACAAAATTGGCAATCTTCTCAACTTCGAAGAGCCTTAACTTTGCTAAAAATCATCCAATTTTAAAAATTTTTGCATTTCTGATTATGGTAACGAATATAGTTTGAATCTGCTTCAAAATTGGTTACTTTTGACATTTTTAATTTTTGACTATTTTTGGCAATTTTTGGATTCCTCTATCAACTTTAAGAGGTCATAAGTCTTCCAAAAATCAGCCGATTTTAAAAATTTTTACATTTCTGAAAAACGCATTAATCCTTTTTTCAACTAGAATTTAAAATTATTTACTTATAGAAACTACGGTGGAAAGAGAAACAAATTGCAATGAAATCGTTTTTTAGTACAAAATTTGCAATCTTGTCAACTTTGAAGAGCCTTAACTTTGCTAAAAATCATCCAATTTTCAAAATTTTTGCATTTCTGATTATGGTAACGAATATAGTTTGAATCTGCTTCAAAATTGGTTACTTTTAACATTTTTTAATTTTTGACTATTTTTGGCCATTTTTGGATTCCTCTATCAACTTTAAGAGGTCATAAGTCTTCCAAAAATCAGCCGAATTTCAAAATTTTTACATTTCTGAAAAACGCTTGAATACTTTTTTCAACTAGAATTTAAAATTATTCACTTATAGAAACTACGGTGGAAAGAGAAAGAAATTGAAATGAAATCGTTTTTTAGTACAAAATTTGCAATCTTGTCAACTTTGAAGAGCCTTAACTTTGCTAAAAATCATCCAATTTTCAAAATTTTTGCATTTCTGATTATGGTAACGAATATAGTTTGAATCTGCTTCAAAATTGGTTACTTTTGACATTTTTTAATTTTTGACTATTTTTGGCCATTTTTGGATTCCTCTATCAACTTTAAGAGGTCATAAGTCTTCCAAAAATCAGCCGATTTTAAAAATTTTTACATTTCTGAAAAACGCATTAATCCTTTTTTCAACTAGCATTTAAAATTCTTTACATATAGAAACTATGGTTGAAAGAGAAAGAAATTGCAATGAAATCGTTTTTTAGTACAAAATTTGCAATCTTGTCAACTTTGAAGAGCCTTAACTTTGCTAAAAATCATCCAATTTTAAAAATTTTTGCATTTCTGATTATGGTAACGAATATAGTTTGAATCTGCTTCAAAATTGGTTACTTTTGACATTTTTTAATTTTTGACTATTTTTGGCCATTTTTGGATTCCTCTATCAACTTTAAGAGGTCATAAGTCTTCCAAAAATCAGCCGAATTTCAAAATTTTTACATTTCTGAAAAACGCTTGAATTTTTTTTTCAACTAGAATTTAAAATTATTTACTTATAGAAACTATGGTTGAAAGAGAAAGAAATTGCAATGAAATCGATTTTTAGTACAAAATTGGCAATCTTCTCAACTTTGAAGAGCATTAACTTTGCTAAAAATCATCCAATTTTAAAAATTTTTGCATTTCTGAATATGGTAACGAATATAGTTTGAATCTGCTTCAAAATTGGTTACTTTTGACATTTTTTAATTTTTGACTATTTTTGGCCATTTTTGGATTCCTCTATCAACTTTAAGAGGTCATAAGTCTTCCAAAAATCAGCCGAATTTCAAAATTTTTACATTTCTGAAAAACGCTTGAATACTTTTTTCAACTAGAATTTAAAATTATTTACTTATAGAAACTACGGTGGAAAGAGAAAGAAATTGCAATGAAATCGTTTTTTAGTACAAAATTGGCAATCTTGTCAACTTTGAAGAGCCTTAACATTGCTAAAAATCATCCAATTTTAAAAATTTTTGCATTTCTGATTATGGTAACGAATATAGTTTGAATCTGCTTCAAAATTGGTTACTTTTGACATTTTTTAATTTTTGACTATTTTTGGCCATTTTTGGATTCCTCTATCAACTTTAAGAGGTCATAAGTCTTCCAAAAATCAGCCGATTTTAAATATTTTTACATTTCTGAAAAACGCATTAATCCTTTTTTCAACTAGCATTTAAAATTCTTTACATATAGAAACTATGGTTGAAAGAGAAAGAAATTGCAATGAAATCGTTTTTTAGTACAAAATTTGCAATCTTGTCAACTTTGAAGAGCCTTAACTTTGCTAAAAATCATCCAATTTTCAAAATTTTTGCATTTTTGAATATGGTAACGAATATAGTTTGAATCTGCTTCAAAATTGGTTACATTTGACATTTTTTAATTTTTGACTATTTTTGGTAATTTTTGGATTCCTCTATCAACTTTAAGAGGTCATAAGTCTTCCAAAAATCAGCCGAATTTCAAAATTTTTACATTTCTGAAAAACGCTTGAATACTTTTTTCAACTAGAATTTAAAATTATTTACTTATAGAAACTACGGTGGAAAGAGAAAGAAATTGCAATGAAATCGCTTTTTAGTACAAAATTTGCAATCTTGTCAACTTTGAAGAGCCTTAACATTGCTAAAAATCATCCAATTTTAAAAATTTTTGCATTTCTGATTATGGTAACGAATATAGTTTGAATCTGCTTCAAACTTGGTTACTTTTGACATTTTTTTAATTTTTGACTATTTTTGGCCATTTTTGGATTCCTCTATCAACTTTAAGAGGTCATAAGTCTTCCAAAAATCAGCCGATTTTAAAAATTTTTACATTTCTGAAAAACGCATTAATCCTTTTTTCAACTAGCATTTAAAATTCTTTACATATTGAAACTATGGTTGAAAGAGAAAGAAATTGCAATGAAATCGATTTTTAGTACAAAATTGGCAATCTTCTCAACTTTGAAGAGCATTAACTTTGCTAAAAATCATCCAATTTTAAAAATTTTTGCATTTCTGATTATGGTAACGAATATAGTTTGAATCTGCTTCAAAATTGGTTACTTTTGACATTTTTTAATTTTTGACTATTTTTGGCCATTTTTGGATTCCTCTATCAACTTTAAGAGGTCATAAGTCTTCCAAAAATCAGCCGAATTTCAAAATTTTTACATTTCTGAAAAACGCTTGAATACTTTTTTCAACTAGAATTTAAAATTATTTACTTATAGAAACTACGGTGGAAAGAGAAAGAAATTGAAATGAAATCGTTTTTTAGTACAAAATTTGCAATCTTGTCAACTTTGAAGAGCCTTAACTTTGCTAAAAATCATCCAATTTTAAAAATGTTTGCATTTCTGATTATGGTAACGAATATAGTTTGAATCTGCTTCAAAATTGGTTACTTTTGACATTTTTTAATTTTTGACTATTTTTGGCCATTTTTGGATTCCTCTATCAACTTTAAGAGGTCATAAGTCTTCCAAAAATCAGCCGAATTTCAAAACTTTTACATTTCAGAAAAACGCTTGAATACTTTTTTCAACTAGAATTTAAAATTATTTACTTATAGAAACTACGGTGGAAAGAGAAACAAATTGCAATGAAATCGTTTTTTAGAACAAAATTGGCAATCTTGTCAACTTTGAAGAGCCTTAACTTTGCTAAAAATCATCCAATTTTCAAAATTTTTGCATTTCTGATTATGGTAACGAATATAGTTTGAATCTGCTTCAAAATTGGTTACTTTTGACATTTTTTAATTTTTGACTATTTTTGGCCATTTTTGGATTCCTCTATCAACTTTAAGAGGTCATAAGTCTTCCAAAAATCAGCCGAATTTCAAAATTTTTACATTTCTGAAAAACGCTTGAATACTTTTTTTCAACTAGAATTTAAAATTATTTACTTATAGAAACTACGGTGGAAAGAGAAAGAAATTGCAATGAAATCGTTTTTTAGTACAAAATTTGCAATCTTGTCAACTTTGAAGAGCCTTAACTTTGCTAAAAATCATCCAATTTTCAAAATTTTTGCATATCTGATTATGGTAACGAATATAGTTTGAATCTGCTTCAAAATTGGTTACTTTTGACATTTTTTAATTTTTGACTATTTTTGGCCATTTTTGGATTCCTCTATCAACTTTAAGAGGTCATAAGTCTTCCAAAAATCAGCCGAATTTCAAAATTTTTACATTTCTGAAAAACGCTTGAATACTTTTTTCAACTAGAATTTAAAATTATTTACTTATAGAAACTACGGTGGAAAGAGAAAGAAATTGCAATGAAATCGTTTTTTAGTACAAAATTTGCAATCTTGTCAACTTTGAAGAGCCTTAACTTTGCTAAAAATCATCCAATTTTCAAAATTTTTGCATTTCTGATTATGGTAACGAATATAGTTTGAATCTACTTCAAAATTGGTTACTTTTGACATTTTTTAATTTTTGACTATTTTTGGCCATTTTTGGATTCCTCTATCAACTTTAAGAGGTCATAAGTCTTCCAAAAATCAGCCGATTTTAAATATTTTTACATTTCTGAAAAACGCATTAATCCTTTTTCAACTAGCATTTAAAATTCTTTACATATAGAAACTATGGTTGAAAGAGAAAGAAATTGCAATGAAATCGTTTTTTAGTACAAAATTTGCAATCTTGTCAACTTTGAAGAGCCTTAACTTTGCTAAAAATCATCCAATTTTCAAAATTTTTGCATTTTTGAATATGGTAACGAATATAGTTTGAATCTGCTTCAAAATTGGTTACATTTGACATTTTTTAATTTTTGACTATTTTTGGTAATTTTTGGATTCCTCTATCAACTTTAAGAGGTCATAAGTCTTCCAAAAATCAGCCGAATTTCAAAATTTTTACATTTCTGAAAAACGCTTGAATACTTTTTTTCAACTAGAATTTAAAATTATTTACTTATAGAAACTACGGTGGAAAGAGAAAGAAATTGCAATGAAATCGCTTTTTAGTACAAAATTTGCAATCTTGTCAACTTTGAAGAGCCTTAACTTTGCTAAAAATCATCCAATTTTAAAAATTTTTGCATTTCTGATTATGGTAACGAATATAGTTTGAATCTGCTTCAAACTTGGTTACTTTTGACATTTTTTTAATTTTTGACTATTTTTGGCCATTTTTGGATTCCTCTATCAACTTTAAGAGGTCATAAGTCTTCCAAAAATCAGCCGATTTTAAAAATTTTTACATTTCTGAAAAACGCATTAATCCTTTTTTCAACTAGCATTTAAAATTCTTTACATATTGAAACTATGGTTGAAAGAGAAAGAAATTGCAATGAAATCGATTTTTAGTACAAAATTGGCAATCTTCTCAACTTTGAAGAGCATTAACTTTGCTAAAAATCATCCAATTTTAAAAATTTTTGCATTTCTGATTATGGTAACGAATATAGTTTGAATCTGCTTCAAAATTGGTTACTTTTGACATTTTTTAATTTTTGACTATTTTTGGCCATTTTTGGATTCCTCTATCAACTTTAAGAGGTCATAAGTCTTCCAAAAATCAGCCGAATTTCAAAATTTTTACATTTCTGAAAAACGCTTGAATACTTTTTTTCAACTAGAATTTAAAATTATTTACTTATAGAAACTACGGTGGAAAGAGAAAGAAATTGAAATGAAATCGTTTTTTAGTACAAAATTTGCAATCTTGTCAACTTTGAAGAGCCTTAACTTTGCTAAAAATCATCCAATTTTAAAAATGTTTGCATTTCTGATTATGGTAACGAATATAGTTTGAATCTGCTTCAAAATTGGTTACTTTTGACATTTTTTAATTTTTGACTATTTTTGGCCATTTTTGGATTCCTCTATCAACTTTAAGAGGTCATAAGTCTTCCAAAAATCAGCCGAATTTCAAAATTTTTACATTTCTGAAAAACGCTTGAATACTTTTTTCAACTAGAATTTAAAATTATTTACTTATAGAAACTACGGTGGAAAGAGAAAGAAATTGCAATGAAATCGTTTTTTAGTACAAAATTGGCAATCTTGTTAACTTTGAAGAGCCTTAACTTTGCTAAAAATCATCCAATTTTAAAAATTTTTGCATTTCTGATTATGGTAACGAATATAGTTTGAATCTGCTTCAAAATTGGTTACTTTTGACATTTTTTAATTTTTGACTATTTTTGGCCATTTTTGGATTCCTCTATCAACTTTAAGAGGTCATAAGTCTTCCAAAAATCAGCCGAATTTCAAAACTTTTACATTTCTGAAAAACGCTTGAATACTTTTTTCAACTAGAATTTAAAATTATTTACTTATAGAAACTACGGTGGAAAGAGAAACAAATTGCAATGAAATCGTTTTTTAGAACAAAATTGGCAATCTTGTCAACTTTGAAGAGCCTTAACTTTGCTAAAAATCATCCAATTTTAAAAATTTTTGCATTTCTGTTTATGGTATTGAACATATTTTAAATCTGCTTCAAAATTGGTTACTTTTGACATTTTTTAATTTTTGACTATTTTTGGCCATTTTTGGATTCCTCTATCAACTTTAAGAGGTCATAAGTCTTCCAAAAATCAGCCGAATTTCAAAATTTTTCAATTTCTGAAAAACGCTTGAATACTTTTTTCAACTAGAATTTAAAATTATTTACTTATAGAAACTACGGTGGAAAGAGAAAGAAATTGCAATGAAATCGTTTTTTAGTACAAAATTGGCAATCTTGTTAACTTTGAAGAGCCTTAACTTTGCTAAAAATCATCCAATTTTAAAAATTTTTGCATTTCTGATTATGGTAACGAATATAGTTTGAATCTGCTTCAAAATTGGTTACTTTTGACATTTTTTAATTTTTGACTATTTTTGGCCATTTTTGGATTCCTCTATCAACTTTAAGAGGTCATAAGTCTTCCAAAAATCAGCCGATTTTAAATATTTTTACATTTCTGAAAAACGCATTAATCCTTTTTTCAACTAGCATTTAAAATTCTTTACATATAGAAACTATGGTTGAAAGAGAAAGAAATTGCAATGAAATCGTTTTTTAGTACAAAATTGGCAATCTTCTCAACTTCGAAGAGCCTTAACTTTGCTAAAAATCATCCAATTTTCAAAATTTTTGCATTTCTGATTATGGTAACGAATATAGTTTGAATCTGCTTCAAAATTGGTTACTTTTGACATTTTTTAATTTTTGACTATTTTTGGCCATTTTTGGATTCCTCATCAACTTTAAGAGGTCATAAGTCTTCCAAAAATCAGCCGAATTTCAAAACTTTTACATTTCTGAAAAACGCTTGAATACTTTTTTCAACTAGAACTTAAAATTATTTACTTATAGAAACTACGGTGGAAAGAGAAAGAAATTGCAATGAAATCGTTTTTTAGTACAAAATTGGCAATCTTGTCAACTTTGAAGAGCCTTAACTTTGCTAAAAATCATCTAATTTTCAAAATTGTTGCATTTCTGTTTATGGTATTGAACATATTTTAAATCTGCATCAAAATTTGTTACTTGTTGACACGTCTGAATTTTTGACTATTTTGGGACATTTTGCATACTAACCCCTTGACAAAAAGAGTCCGACTTTCAAAGTATGTGCAGTTTTGTTGATGGATTTTATTAAATATTTAAAATACATTCAAATTTGGCTAAACTTACCCATTTAAAATTTTTACTATATTTTGGAATCGAATTGGGGAAATATTTTTGAAAGTATTGCCAAAAGAATGAATAAAGTGAGCAAAAAATATAAAGAAAATAAATGAGAGGAGAGCTTCTTTTATGACAAGCTAATCAATAGAAATCACATAGAATTTCAGATTCAGTATTCAATTACAATTGCAAATGTGATGCTCATGCTCTCTCATGAGAAACATACAGTATATTATTCTCCAAAGGTAGTTTGAAGCTAGTTTCAGGTAAAAGTCGGTAACAACCGGCACCTGGCCAACTTATGAAATATGCAGAGGGACAGTTAATTTAGACAGGCCAAAATGAAATGAGGCAATTGTGCTTTATGGCAACATTAATTGTCGCCCAGCGGCAAACTTTTTGGCTCGGCACGCGTAGTGAATGCAACTACAGTCTCTGTATGCAAATTTCATATGAAAGCAGACAGATACAGGATAGGAAAGCACGAACTTTCAAGTTGAGAGGAGTCAAGTGAATTTCAGCAAAGTGGTCATAATTTTAATTTTTACGAGCACAAATAAAAAGTGGGGATACTGTAGAGAGAGAAGAGAGAAAGAGAAGTATCTGCAGGCGGGACATGCTACTGAGGTGCACTTTATGGCAGTGGCAGCTACAACTTGAAGTGCAGCAAAGCAAAAGCAGTGTTGCCAATTTTCAGTTTTTGAACTCTCAACTTGAACTTTGGACTCTTTGTGTTTCTGTTGTTACAGGAGGAACTGGAACAGGCGGATGCATTTCTGGTTGTCTACTCATGCATCGATAAGGAATCGTTTACGCGTGCCAAGCAAATATTATCCCGACTGCAGGACATGGACTTGTTGAGACATCGCCCAACCATTTTGGTGGCCAACAAAATTGATTTGGCCCGATCACGCGCCGTCTCAGCGCAAGGTATGTCTCCCGTTCCACAATTTGCATGACATTTGGCCATCAATGGCAACCAATGACTAACCAATTATCGGCTTGATAGATGGCAAATGCGTGGCCTGCACCTTTGGGGCCAAGTTCATCGAGGTCTCCGTGGGCATTAACCATAACTGTGATGAGCTGCTCGCTGGCACACTGACCCAAATACGGCTAAAAAAGGATCACAATCTGCTGCAGGTAAGTCCCTCGATTGAATTGTACATATATACATATATCGATAAATCAGTATGTATCGATTTGTAATTAGTTGATGTTGATTAGTTCTCATCATCATAGCTCATGTTCACTCTCACTATCTCTATCTATTTCATACTTCTTTTATCATTTATCGATATACATATCTGTGTATGTGTGTACTTTGTAATGTTATCGAACGAATCGCTTTCGCAGCTACAGCCCAAGAAATCAAAAGATAAATCAAAACTTAAAGATAAAGATAAAGCTAAAGATAAAGATAACGAATGCAAAGACAAACACGTAGAGACTGTAGAAACTGATAAATGTCTGACACTGACTGATCTTAAGGCTCACGACGATGCGGTAAGTAAAGGATGTTATACCCACAACCCCCTCAAAGAAGTTACTTCACCCTTTAACCAGCTTAAGAGCCTCGGTCTAACCAAACAAAGCTAAGCCTTAAACCACTTCTGCATGCCGAAAATACGTCAGGGGGCTTCCCTTTACCACTGCCCTTGCCCCACTGTGCAACGTTTGATCAGTTGCCAGCAGAAACTGTGTGTAACATTGCCAAAAAAAAAAAAAATCGGAAAACCTGTCCAAACAAATTCACTGTAAACTAACAAACTGTTGTCGATATTTGTTATTGTTTTCTGTTCTCATTTTAGTTAGTCTCTTTTATCTCTCTCATACCTGCATGTAGTGCTAACATATGTACATACTTTTAAAAAAAACTTCCCGTTCACCGACTTAGCCAATACACAAACACATTTATAAGCTTGTTTACACTCACCATATTGCAGGGGCATCGTGAGGGCAGCTCGCCGGCGCATTGGTATAAGAGTCGCAGCGTTATGTTGGCCAGCATGAAAGCGCGCCAAATGCTCACCTGGATACTGGGCAAGGAGGACTCCAAGTTCAAGCACTGTGAGAATCTGCAGGTTCTCTAAGGCGCACATTATATACATATGTATTTAATTACACTTAATTAACACACGACACACATACAAATAAATGTAACTGTAAATTGTAATCCGTAACCAGTATGGCGAAACGAACCAAGAAAGCAACTTAACAGAATATGCTAACGCAATGTAAACAAGGTTTCGATTCATGATAACCGATAACAGAAACAGAACTTCTGCTAGGTAGCTTTATAACGTCTTGATAATCAAAAATTAAATCAAATTTAATTATAACGCAAAACAAAAAAAAAAAAACAAAAGCTAACGCAGCGTGCAACTTTATGGAACCAACAAGAGAATCTTAAACCTTAAGCTAAGCAAATACTAAAAAAATAAAAAAAAACCAAATACCCAGAAACTACTATTAACTAATAAACAAATACATACGTTTGCTAAGCTAGCAGCAAATACAAACAGTTTTTTCGGTTTTTTTTTATATATGTATAGTTAAGTATATAAGCTTTATGTAAATGCTGTGTGTAGAGTTTTTCTTAGTGCTAAGCTAAGAGTCGTCTTACAGGGGATTTTGCGATTTTGAAATCCAAAATAAATATGAAAAAATATTTAGTTTAGTTAGCAAGAAAATTGTTACTCCGCCACCTATACTACTACTGAACCGATCCGTACCCGTTTTGTGTTTCATTTTTCTTGTGTCTTCCGATTTTTCGTATGTATTACTATATAGAGAGAATTATTAAATAGTATAGTGATTTTTCAGTTGAAAAAGTCGATTGCAATGTTATGGAATTTGAGTGTCATCCGCGGACAGGCGAGTGGAAGGAAGTTCCATTTGTGTGTGGATTGATAACAATTATAATTATATATATATATATATATGTACTATAAATTAACTCTATATATAATAATCGATTAGTGAAAATGTTTATATTTGTATAGAGTATTTTCTGAAACTGCAAACTGTTCTACCATATACCAAAAACCAATATACCATATTAAATATTATATACGATAAATAAATGTTAAATAATCAACTTGAAATTAAGCGGTTTTTCTTCTTTTATTTATAACTTAAGACTTTTGGTATAAAACGTATGAATAATGCTGAGATCTAATGTGCATGAGATGAGCTGACAACTAAACCAAGACTAGACCTATATATAGCAAGCTGATGCTTCAGTTATCAGCCAAACTGTTGCTGCCGACGTGAATTCTTTACTTGGCGAGCGACCTCGGCACGATACCGGAAGAGCGGACGGAACACATTGATCTCGGCCAGCTCCATGTCATGGGCAGCTTCCTCCTCCTCATACTCCAGCTCCGCCAGTGCACGTCGCAGTCTGCTCAAGGTGCGCTGGTAACTGTAGAGATTGTTGAGAGGCAGCTCTAGATCTATTTCAGTATCGGTACTCAGTCTTGGGTTGGCAACATCTCGTTCCTGGGGATAGGCATATGCCAATTGTAACGCCAACAGGCACGTGACGAGCTGACAAAGTAACTGTAGTAAAGAAATAAATAAATTAGTTGTTGTCTTATTAATATTTCTGAACTGAACTCACCTTAATGCAAATCATATTTGAAGCGCTTGCAATATTCTTTTTGAAAAACTGTTAGTGGCTTAACTGCTTTGTGGAAAGTGTGTCTTATCTGGACTATTGCAATGCTTTTATACAACTGAGAATTTGTTGTGTGCAGTTTCGAGCTTCAATTAGCACCTTGTGTTGTTCTAATTATTCATATTGTTTTTCACAAGCAATGCAATATTTCTAGGAAATTAGCAAGTCGTCGTTACAGTTGAGGAACTGCAACATTTTCCGCCTTCAGACGCTAGACTGTTGTCGAGGCTGGGGATGTCGTGTCATGTGAACAGCAATTGTACTCTTCTCACCTGAATTTTGATTGTCAACTCAATTGCAGCTGACTAATGGTTAATAAGTTAATGTTGATTCAGTCAGCCGGTCGCGTGTCCTACTCCTAATTAGCGCATGATCTCAGTTGATCGCGAGAACAACAAATACCGCCAGCTGTCAAAGTAAATAAGACTTAATTCAGCTGAAACGTTTTGTAGCCGTAACATGTCTTAAACACTTATATTGAGTTCAAATTTAAATTTGCGCAATGGCGGGAAACGTTCAGTATTGCACAACGTTTTACGCTAAATGTAAATCGATTAACGAGAAGCAAGTCTAACAGCAGCTGACTGGTCCTCGTACATGCTGTTATTGTACGAGATGCCGGTTATGGGCTTGCCAAAAAATTATGTATGAAAATGTGGTAAATTTTGATATAAAAAATTATGTTTAAAATTATGAAGCTGTTTTTAATGTGATATAAATTTTAAGTAGTGCATTTCAATTGTTTTGCATAACAGTTACTATCGTTGTTAACAGCTGTCGCAATTGTTGGTTAACAGTGCCATTTCGAGCACGTACAGCAGTACCAGTAGTATCTGTGTTTAGTTGCGCTACGGGTAATTGTTTATTTATTTAATGTTTGCTTAACGGTACGGTTCATAACTCAAATGCTAATTGATTTAAACTTGAAATGTTGATAACTTTTAGACAACTACACATATCAAAGAAAACTGACAGTTTTGCATAGTTTTGATAAGAGACTACAAAACGCTGCGCCTCCCACTAACAACAACAACAACATCAGTAGCAGCAGCAGTCTGAACAGAACAAAGAGCTAAAACATTTATACGTTGCAGTTTCAAATAACAAAATTTTATGCCAACGCAGCAATATGTTCATTCAGTAATTAGCTGACTTACTTTGGTGAATCAGTTATACTTTTTTTTTGTTGATTAGTTGTTTTCATTGCTTTTGCTGCTGTTGATGCGGGCTGCCTGTCAACATATGTTTGTTTGTTTGTAGATATCACAGTGCCAGTGTATGTGTGTGTGTGTGTGTGTATCTATGCAGTGCGGGTTGAGAATTGCATATGTGTGGGTGTGTGTGTGTGTGTGCAAAAAACAGAAAAACCGCGATAAGGGCAAAAAATAATAAATTATAATTTTATTATTTTTTTTTTTTTTGAATCGCAACTTCGCATAGAGAGGAACTAGTCTTCGTTTGGCCTTCAAACGTACGTTTTTGTTTATCTCTCCTTTTGTGCGTCTTCTTCTTCTCGGCCGCGTCATCGTTACAGTGCGCACTACCTGTTGATGTACAGTGTCTGCTGTCTATCTGCGCCTAATTACCACTGTACTTTTAGGGTGGTCGCAGTCCATGAGATCGTCAGCGTCCAGAGCGCGCAAAATGAGTAACAACTACAATGATATACCCATTGGCATACGGGTGCTCCAGAGCTTGTCCCGCCACTGCCCCCGCTTCCATGCCCGCAAGGAACTATGGTGAGTGTCGTTATACAAATTATGCTCTTAGGCATGGCATTCCATGATAATGTTGAATTACTATTGCAGCTACAAGATGTCCATATTTCTGCTGACGTTCCTTGCCTACGCCTGCTACCACATGTCCCGCAAACCCATCTCCGTGGTGAAGTCGGTGCTGCACGGCAACTGCTCGACGGCCCAAGCACAACAACTTCACACTGCCGAGGATTGCGGCTATGCGCCGTTTGGTAAGTGTAGTCCTTCAGTGGGATGGATATTCCATTATTATATCTTTGCCTGCTCCACAGATGGATCCGATTCGAAGACTCTTTTTGGCATGTTGGACTCCGCTTTTCTGTTCTCCTATGCGATTGCCATGTTCGCTTCCGGCTTTATCGCTGAGCGTGTCTCTCTGCGCTATTTTCTCTCCATGGGCATGATTATGACGGGCGTGTTCACTTATCTATTTGGCCTGGCGCGCACCTCCCACATCCACAGTCTCGCCTACTTTATCTTTGTGCAGATCTTCGCTGGCATTTTCCAGACCACCGGTTGGCCTGGCGTTGTCACCCTGGTGGGTCGTTGGTTTGGCAAGAAGAAGCGTGGCCTGATCTTTGGCATCTGGAACAGTCACACCTCCATTGGCAACATACTGGGCACGCTCATAGCCGCCCACTATGTGGAATCGGATTGGGCGCTCTCATTTGTGGTGCCTGGCATCATCATTGGAGCGGTGGGTTTCCTTTTGTTCCTCTTTCTCGTGGATCAACCCGAGATTGTGGGCTGTTATATACAGGATACGACGCAGGAACGTCGTCCGGCCAACGAATCGGATGCGGACAATGATGATGATGGCGATGAGGAGCAGGCCAGACACATTGATGCAGTAAGTCAGGCCCAGATCTTGTGATTCCTTTACTTTACACTCCATTTCTGGCTAGGATCAGATCAGCTATCGTCCGGCACCCACGGAACGCACACCCATATTGGCACGCCCACAGCAGGCTGGCAGGGCGCACAGCACTCATGGTCGTCCCATCAGTCTGATAGACGCACTCTACATTCCCGGCGTGGTGGAGTTCTCGCTCTGCCTCTTCTTCACCAAACTGGTCAGCTATACCTTCATGTACTGGCTGCCACTCTACATACAGTCTTCCAGTGAGTTGTGGCATCATTGCATCCTTGATCTGTTCCATTAATCTTCTTGACTCCTTGCAGGCACTTTGGGTCCACAGCTGTCGGCGGATCTGTCGACGCTGTTCGATGTGGGCGGCATTGTGGGAGCCATCGCCGCTGGTTACGTGTCGGATGTGACGGGCATGTCAGCCACGGTTTGCACAGTCATGTTGTTCATAGCCTCGCCCATAGTAAGTGGCAGCCACTCTGCATCAAACTTCAATTTTCATAGATCAGGTCTGTTCTCAGATTCAGAAACAGACGAATAGTGCGGTTTTTGCATTGGTAGCTATTGAAAACCGCAATTTTCGTTCGGATTTGCAATTGAGACCAGGGCTGTAAATTTTTTTATATTTTGCTTCATTCTTTAATTTTTTTTTTTAATAATTTTTTTTCTATTATTGTTTCACTTTATAAATTAGTTTTTTTTTTAATATTTATATATAACAATTTTTTATTATTATATTTTTAATATCTTTATACTTTTAGGATCATTTTTTATATATTTGTTTTATTAATATTCGAATACTTTTTATTTGTTTTATTATTACTCATATATTATTTTATTATTCTCATATTTCACTTATTTTATAATTATTCTTATATTGTATATATTTTTATTTATTTTTTTTCAAATTTGTTATTTTATTTATTTTTATTATAGTTATTTTTTTATGTTGACATATTATCAATTAGTTCTTAAATGTCATATATTATTTATTTTCACAGCTGCTGATGTACCAACAATACGGAGCAGTATCCGTCACAATCAGCATATTGTTGCTCATCATTGTGGGCATCTTTGTGAATGGTCCGTATGCGCTGATAACGACCTCGGTGAGCGCGGAACTGGGTCAGCACAGTTCGCTGGAGGGCAATTCGAATGCTCTGGCCACTGTCACCGCCATCATCGATGGCACCGGTTCCATAGGGGCTGCCGTGGGGCCGCTCTTGGCCGGACTCATCTCGTCGCAAGGTTGGAAGAATGTGTTCTATATGCTGATCATGGCAGATATTATAGCGATGCTGCTGCTGATGCGACTGGTGGTCAAGGAGTGCAGCACGCGGCGCAG
This sequence comes from Drosophila quadrilineata, assembly GCA_018150725.1. NCBI lineage: Eukaryota > Metazoa > Arthropoda > Insecta > Diptera > Drosophilidae > Drosophila > Drosophila quadrilineata. Next base: position 7,280,389 of record JAECWN010000407.1, read on the forward strand.
GCAATCGGCGCGCATAAGGATTGAATAGCAGTAGCAATAGCAGGAGGAAGAGGACGAGGACAAGGAGCAGGAATTGATATAGATTATGTTTCGATATTCATATGTGTGTATATATACTTATATACTTATATATATATATATGGCCACGCATCGCATCTTGAGATCATATCCTACCTATTTAGTTAGTTTCAAATTGGTTTCTAATCTAATCATATACGAGTTAACAGTTTTATATAGCGTTTATATATATATATTTATCTACACTGTAACTATTTTATAGCGTTGTGCGTGTATCAGAGTCTCCTCGTTTTAAGTGCCGAAACATAAGTACAGTGGGCCAAAGCTTATTGCAACCACCTCGAAAATATTAAATTCAAGAGTTATGCTATGTAAACTAAGAAAGATTCTATAGCGAAAGATACTATAATACAAATATTAGTAAATTACATATATACTTAAAATGTATGACTATTTATTTTTTGTGTGTTTTTATACTTTTTTTTAACAATATAAAAATATGAATGCTATACATATCGATATTTGATTTCATAATTTGATAAGTAAACATTTTTTCTAATATCTTGAGACATTTAATTGACTAAGCAGATTTATTTAATTTTCTAAAATTAAAAAGTTATTGCTGTATCTTTCTTAGCTTGTACAAAAATAAAGCTATATATATTTTTTGGTTAGTTGGGGGTGGTTAACATAAGCTGAGACCCACTGTAAATATATTCTAGATGTATGTATAGATCGTAATTATAATTATAGCATATTTACAGTTGATATGTAAATACAAATTTTCGTACACTTTTCGTACTAAATATTTTCAAATTTATTTAATTTTTTTATCCAAAACTATAATTAGCCTCACTGTAGCGCCTACAACTATAGAGAGAGATTGAGAGTAAAGTGAGTTTATCTCAAGGGTTAAAGACTTATCACAACTAAAGAGAGAGAAAAAGATAGGGGAAGAGTATCTTGCCCCTTCACAGTCGCTGCACGCAACGCCGCACAATCTTGGCCTTGTGCTGGCACAACAATCCCACCAGGAAGACCACCAGCAGCAGGCTGACGCCGTAGCCCACGACGAGCACGGCGCGTTTACGTCGCCGCCAGCGCTGATAGTCGTGCCAGGATATATAGCGATTGCGGAACTGCGGCGGCAACTCGAACTTGCTGCGACGTGGCAAAAAGGACAGATAGAAGTCCTCGAGCAGATGACGCACTAGCTCATTGTCATCGCCACGTTTGGCGTCCAGATTGTCGTTGATGCAATTGAATTTGCGAGGATTGCGACGCAAACGGTCCAAGGACTCCACCACCTCCGTCACATTGGAGGTCAGCATCATGAAGTTGCTATGATAGCTGCGCTTGGCGCTCACATGGTAACGATACTTTGGACGCACACCAAAGTTGGCGCTCAATGCTTCCGCAAGCAGAGAGCAACGCACGACGAGATCACGGGTGATGGTGGGCTGAGTGGAGGGCAGGGAGAGTATAACTATCTGAGAGAGAATGGAAATCGCTTGACTTACCAAATTGGAGTCCTCGTATCGTTCGTAGACCAACGTGGAGTGCACCACCTGCTGCTGCTGCTCCTTAGCCAATCCCAAGTTAGCGGAACAATTCTGGACTACCTCCTCGAAGAAGCGCATGGCGGACCAGTCGAGAGGCGGCGGATAGATGCGTGTGAGGCAGGTGCGCACCTCCCGATCCGACCAGGTGCCCGAGCCATCCGTATCGAACTCATCGAAGATCTGATCCACGCCCAGCGTCTGCGTCTCGCTCATCAGGAACGAATAGTAGGCGAAGGCATATTGCAGATCTGACGCGGCACGGAAGCGTTGATGCGCCGTCTCCAGCACTTGGTCCGGGAAACGTTGCTGCATGGCATCGACGATATCGCGGTCAATGAGGAAGCCCACATGGGCGAGCACATGGCGCGCCTTGAAGCCGTAGACTCGATTGAGCAGCATATTTGTGGCAATCAAGGAATGGGAGTAGATGTCTGTCGAGGATTTGAAGTCCTCCTTGTGTAGCAGCTGTAGATTGCCGGATGTGGTGCTACTGCTCACCAGGCTGCTGGTGTCCAGCTCTGGTTGGAGTGACTTTAGCTTGTCCTTGTTGAAGCGCTCCACAATGCGACGCAGTTCACCCAGCGTGGACACATTCTTGTGCCGCATCATATCCTTGAAATTGCTGGAGCTGCGCTTGTATAGCTTCTGTAGGCCCTGTAGTTTGGGGAACCTGTGGAGGTTACCGGCATGGGCAGCTGGTGCTGCTGGCACTTCGTGTAGCTCGTCGTGCAACTCGGGATTCCCCGTGCCTCCATCGCTGCAGTCACCGCCATCAAACTGGCAGGCATCGATATTGCAGTGACGGTCACAGGCACCATCACCTATGTAGGTCCAGGGGCAGTCGAGGGCACAGTCCGGCACCATCCAGGCCTGATAGACGCGCACTCCCTCTGCCTCGGTGTAGAGATCCTCCGGATAGAGCGGAGCACCCAGAAAGATGTCATCATTCAAATAGAGGAAACGTTTAGATAACTTTGGTATGCGATGTAGGAATGTCTCAATGGCAGCACTGGAGAATGTGGGCAGCTGGGCGGGATCTGGCGCAAGCAGTTCATGTGGCACCACCGTCACCTTCTCATAGTTGAGATCCAGCCAGCTGGGTATCTGGCCATTCGTCACGATATACACATGTCGTATCCAGCTGGCGTGCTTCTCCAGCGAACGCAGCGAATACCTCAGCTCGTTCTTGTCGTCGAACCGCGACGGATCATAGCCGGCATCGTAGCGCCTGATGGTCTCTATGAACTCCGGATCGGAGCCGTTAACCCATGTGTACACGGCATCGATGGGAACACAGCCCTTGTCACTGTTGTGTCCATGGCCATGGTGGGTGTCATCTGTGGTTGCCGCCAGCAGCTGTTGTCCAGCAAGCCACAGAATCACACACACACAACTGAAGACCGCCAGCAGCGCCAACTTTCGACGGGATTGCATTTTCAGCCGATAGATTTTTTCTAGTGTTCGCCGCATCCGCCGGTGCCAGCGGCGTCTCAGACGCATCTTTGAACCCTCCTTTGGTTCTACATTGCGCCACGCACCGCGGGAAGCACCACCGAACTGATATTTGTGCCGACGAACATCCACTTACACTCTTTTCATTTATTTTTTAACTTTAAAGCGACAAAAATTATTCGCACTATTACCAAATGCTGTTTCGATTTTAAATCGGTGTAATCGATTAGTCGACCAGTCTCGATACACTTTGACGACAATCGATATTTCATGTAAAAGAGTGTTTAAAAGTCTGGCATCGCTATAAAAGTAAGACCATTTCGCACTGCGCTGAACAGCCACATTTGCATAGACGTCAGTCTGCCAAAATATAATCGAACTTAAACATTTTCTGACTGTGTATTTCTGGCATCTAAATATTCATAAAAAAACTTCACTAGAGTTGATTTGAAGCAATAATTTTTAGAAAATATGGCCAAAAGATTAAAAGGTAGGCTAAAAAATGGGAATTTTTCATAATAGGAGATCCTTAGAAACTTTGAATACCCATAACTTTGTCAAAAATCAACCGACTTTCAAAACTTCTGCAGTTCTGTTAATGGATTTTATGATATTTTAAAACTGCATTCAAATTTTGTTAAAATTCCCCATTTAAATTTTTTTTGAATTTTTTGACCGTTTTTTCATACTAACCCCTTGACAAAAAGTCAAAAAATGTGAAAGTTTTGAAATCGGAATTTTTTGTGCCCAATCGATTTCTGGCATCAAAATATGAATAATTTTTTTTACCGAAGTCAATTTGGAGCAATATTTTAGAAAATATGGCCAAAAGATTGAAAAATAAGATAAAAAACATGATTTTTCAAAAATTGGTTTATATTTAACCTTTGAACTGTCATATCTTTCTCAAAAATCAACCGATTTTCAAAATTTCTGCAGTTCTGTTAATGGACTTTATGATATTTTTAAACTGCATTCCAATTTTGTTAAAATTCCCCATTTAAATTTTTTTGAATTTTTTGACCGTTTTTTCATACTAACCCCTTGACAAAAAGTCAAAAAATGTGAAAGTTTTGAAATCGGAATTTTTTGTGCCCAATCGATTTCTGGCATCAAAATATGAATAATTTTTTTTACCGAAGTCGATTTGGAGCAATATTTTAGAAAATATGGCCGAAAGATTGAAAAATACGATGAAAAACGTGATTTTTCAAAAAACGGTTAATATCTAACCTTTGAACTGTCATATCTTTCTCAAAAATCAACCGATTTTCAAAATTTCTGCAGTTCTGTTAATGGATTTTATTATATTTTAAAACTGCATTCCAATATTGTAAAAATTCCCCATTTAAATTTTTTTGAATTTTTTGACCGTTTTTTCATACTAACCCCTTGACAAAAAGTCAAAAAATGTGAAAGTTTTGAAATCGGAATTTTTTGTGCCCAATCGATTTCTGGCATCAAAATATGCATAAAGTTTTTTACCGAAGTCGATTTGGAGCAATATTTTAGAAAATATGGCCGAAAGATTGAAAAATACGATGAAAAACGTAATTTTTCAAAAAACGGTTTATATCTAACCTTTGAACTGTCATATCTTTCTCAAAAATCAACCGATTTTCAAAATTTCTGCGGTTCTGTTAATGGACTTTATGATATTTTTAAACTGCATTCCAATTTTTCCAATTCCCCATTTAATTTTTTTTGAATTTTTTGACTGTTTTTTCATACTAACCCCTTGACAAAAAGTCAAAAAATGTGAAAGTTTTGAAATCGGAATTTTTTGTGCCCAATCGATTTCTGGCATCAAAATATGCATAAAATTTTTTACCGAAGTCGATTTGGAGCAATATTTTAGAAAATATGGCCGAAAGATTGAAAAATGAGATAATAAACGTAATTTTTCAAAAAACGGTTTATATCTAACCTTTGAACTGTTTGATTTTATTATATTTTAAAACTGCATTCCAATTTTGTTAAAATTCCCCATTTATATTTTTTTGGATTTTTTGACCATTTTTACATACTAACCCCTTGACAAAAAGTCAAAAATTGTGAAAGTTTTGAAATCGGAATTTTTTGTCGACTTCTGGTATCAAAGTTGATTAAAAATTCTTTTCGACAGCCCATTTGAACCAATATTTTAGAAAATATGTCGAACAACATAAAATAGGAACCAAAATTGAGATTGTCTGAGGGACGTGTATTTTTTAAATACCCAATATTGCTAGAGATGATCAATATAAAATTTATTGAATATAATTTGTAGATGTTAAACTAATATATTAATTTTAAGGCACACTTGTTCGCTATTTGACACAAAAATTCTTTCACATGGATAAAATTTTAATATGGGCATATGTAAAACACATACATATGCATTAAACAATTGTAAATATATGTATATAGCATTATTTATGGTACATGGTAGACAATAATACATATATGATATTGGAATTATCCAAACCGCAACATAAAATACAATACAATACAAAGAAATACCAGAAGATTAGATGGGGAGACATTGCACATTAGAATCGGAACAGGGAAGAAGGAAGGAATATAGGTGCTTCAGATGTGCACGGAGTGCACCAGCTCTGGAAGATTCTGATAGTCGGGATCGCTGCTGAAGAACTCCATGAGATAGGCGAAAGTGGGTCGCTCCTTGGGATGATAGTTCCAGCAGCTCTGCATGACCGCATAGATGTACGACGGGCAGAGATCGGGCTGGGACAATCGTTGGCCATTATCCACCAGCTTGATGGCATCCACGTTCAGTATATCGCCGTAGGGTGGTGCGCCCAGCGCAAACATCTCCCACAGCGTCACCCCAAAGGACCACACGTCGCTGGCATGCGAGAAGATGCCATTGTTGAAGCTCTCCGGCGCATACCAGCGAATGGGCCAGCGTCCTCCCTGCGTGAAGTGATACTCATCGCTGCCGGCACGCAAGGAGCGCGACATGCCAAAGTCACTGATCTTGGCCTGCATGCGGGAGGTCAACAGTATGTTGCGGGCAGCCAGATCCCGATGCACAAAGTGCTGCGTCTCCAGATAATGCATGCCTGCCGCAATCAAGAAGAGAGAGAAAACTTTAGTTGGAGTAACTGCATCCCTCGGTTACTTATTACTTACCGCATGCTATCTGTGATGCCCACAGCTTCAGCTCATAGTTCACCTTAATCTCATCGCTGTGATCAATGATGTACTGCAGCATGGAACCAAGTGGCGCCAGTTCCTGCACCATCATCAACATGTCGCCCTTACAGATGCCAATGAGACGCACAATGCACTTGTGCTCCAGCCGCATCATGACGGATGCTTCGCGCAGAAACTCCTGCTTGTTGATGGTCTGCTGCTCCTCATCCCGGAGTGTCTTTATGGCCACCTGTATGCCACTATCCGTCGCATTGGGTCGCCTTAACCAGCCCATGTACACGGATCCGAATTCTCCAGCTCCAATCTCTGCGTCCAGCTCCAGTTGATCACGTTGTATGACAAACCGTTCCTTGGCTGCCTCCAACTCGGCACTGCTCAGTCCAGTTCCTGCTGCTCCGCCTGTGCACTTTCGTTGCAGGTAGCTGGCCATCTCACTCTCCGTGGATCCCGTCGATATCAGTGAATCGAGGCGGGACATTTGCTTGGCCGCCGCGTCCAACTGCTTGAGCGGCTGATCCCACAACATCAGCACATCCATGGTGGGCAAGTATCCATTTGCCAACGCAGCTGCTGCCGCTCGCTCCCGCTCTATGGCCACATCGCTCTTGGTGAAATACTCAACCTCCGCCTCTGTCTTACTGGCGATCTGTGGCAGCTCTATGGGCGTATTGTTCTGGGGCACATTGTACACCTGGCCGCCATCCAGATTCAAGTTGCTAAAGTCCGTGGAGAAGGACAGACTCTTGAGCATGGGCGCAGCCACCTTCAGCTCATCGCTGGCTGACGTTCCGGCAGCACTGCTCTCGGAATCGCTGCGTTTGTTCTTGGTCTTCGTCTTCCTCAAGCTGTTCATGTCGAAGAGACTCTTCTTGGGACTGGTCAGACGCAGCGAATTGAATATAGAGTTGCTGCTGTGCTCCTTGTGCTTCTTCTTGGCTATCGGCAGAGCCGGCACATGTCCATGGGCGTGTCCATGTGTCTGGTAGTTGGCGCTGGTGGTGGCATGATGGGCAGCTGCAGCGCCATGACTATCTCGAGATTTATGCGATGGCCGCGGAATGGTATCAAAGGAGGGCACCTCCGGCTTGGGCAGAGGTGGCACGGCGTACTTTAGACTGACTGGCAGTCCATAGGAGAACTGCATGAAGTGGGCCACCAGATGCTCCAAACTTGGCCAATATGGTCCGTCGTCAATGTAGAGAAATTTCGACTGAAAAAAAATTAAGATAAGAATAATACAAAAAAAAAATATATATTAATAATTACAAAATAATTTTAAAAATTAAATATTTGCCATATAAAAATAAAATTATGAAAATTTAAAAATAAATTAATTTAATTTTAAAAAATTACAAAATAATTACACAAAGTAAAATAATTAGAAAACTTAAATTATTAAAATTAAGTGAATAATTAATAAAAAAAAATTTATAAATTAACATACAAAAAATTAATAATTAACAAAAATTAATAAATTAACAAACATAAAATTAATAATTAACAAAAATTAACAAAATAAATAATAAATAATTATAATTAGTAAAATTAAAAAATTAATTAATTAAAATTAATTAACAACACAAAGACTAAAAATTGAGCAACTGCATGCACTTACCGCAGAGGATGCCACCTTGACGCCATTCTGATAGAGATCCGCTTGTGAGATGCGAAAGTTTTTGGCCACCTGATCACTGAGCAGTGTCAGCACATAGCCGGATGCTGAAGGGGATTCAGAGTAGCGCACCAGGAAACAGCCGGAGGTATCGACGGGTTGACCAGCTGCCTCTTGCTTGCGTTGGAGTTGACTGGCGAATTGCATGAGTATATCGATGGCTTCGTCACGCTTCAGAGTGCTGTGGTACCACAGGTCGCGACTAGTGGTGGCCGCCGGCACCTTGTAGTTCAGTAGGAATTCCTCAACGGAGGTTCGGCCAGCCTCCTTGGCCAGATCGAAGGGAAACTCGCCGGACGATGTTCTGGGCAGGAGTGGAGCTTGCGCCGCCAGCAACTCTTGCACCGCCTCCAGATTACCATGCTTGGCGGCCTCATGCAACGGCACATAACCATTCTCTATATTCCGTCCCTCCACATTCGCTTGGGCCGCGATTAGAGTGCGTATGAAGCTGGCCGGTTTATGGCGACAGGCATACTGCAGGCAGGGACTATATAGTGGAAGGATCAGGTGAAATGATGAATCACTTACATGTAGTGGCTGGCAGCCGAAGGCATCCGCTATGTTCACCTGCACACCCACGTCCAGGAGCAGCTTGAGTATGTCTTCGTTGCAGTGCATCGCCGCCAGATGGAGTGCCGTTTGGCCATCCTGATTCTTGGCATCGAAGTTACGATTGCCGCACTTGAGCAGAGCCACCACGACCTTGCTCTCATTCTTGCTGGTGGCACGATGCAGGAGATTAGTCACACCCTGGCTGCGAGTATTGTGTGGCGGCGCATCACCGGGAAGTGGCACTGATAGCTTCGTGATAAGACCATGGGGGTCCTGCTGATAGTAGTCGACGAGTGTCTCAAGGCCATGCAGTATCTTGGTTTGCTCGTTATCATCAATCGAGAAGAAGGCATCCTCGCCATGACGTCTTATTTGATAGTGACAAACCTCGCCCTGGCATCAATCAAAATAATATATGTATATATGTATGTATATATGCAACAGGTTGTTGTTGTGTCTTCCTCTTCTTACCTGATGGAAGAGACTGAGCACAAAATCTCCAGCAGCTGTACTGCTCTCGCGCACCAGAAATGCCCCATCTTCGTAACCTGTGCGACAATAATTACAATTTTCAGCCTCAATTGATCAAACAACCCCCCACCACGTTCCTCTCTGACCATATGCCCACCATTCAGCTGTTCAGCTATGTTTTTTTTTTGTTTTGTATTATTTTGGGCGAGTCTCAAGTTGATATGTTTACGCACCTTGTTTGAGCAAATCATCGGCTGCCTCGCGTGTCAGGCGGCCGTGAAACCATTTAATGTGATCATCACGCGCCATTATGCTGCCATTTAGAGTTGATATAACAAATGTAATACCGTGTAATATGTAAAATAAATAAAACAAGAATTGTAATAACAATTATCAGCGAATGTCCATATGTGCAGCGTTGCACTCGGAATGCCAATCAGCCGATTAGTTATCGTGATCGCTAGCTGACTATCGAACGGTTATCGCATATCGAAAATAAAACTCAACGGCCGAGCAAGTGGCAACGCCGTCCCTCGCATGTAGTCAACAGCGGTTAATTCAAATTATGGTGCCAATAACGGCTGACAAATTTAAGAAATACAAACAACTTCAGCTTAATTGTTCAAATTTTCTATATTTAATGTTTTTTTTTTGTGGTTTGCTTTTTCTTTCCAATTTTGTTTCATTTTTTTTTTTTGCATGTGAGAATGGTCTACTAAAAAACACAGTATTAGATTGTAGCAAAAGCTTTTCTTTGTGTTTCTCTCTCTCATTCTGCGCATTTTTATCATATTTGTATGTTTATGTATATATGATTTGTATTTTAGGTTATGTGAGAATATAATCTTAAGCTTAAGCATTTAAAAAACGACTACAGACTATGAAAGAATAGTTTAAATTATTATAAATGTATTAAATATATATATATATATATGTATAAACATTCAATGTCAGAAATGTGTGTGTTTGTTGGTTTGTTTTTGCATTAATATATAATATTATACTTCTATGTATTATTTGTTTATAATGTACAAAAAGCAACGAATTTCACTTTGCTGGTCATTTCCTTTAAGTTTAATTCTGATAATTGATTTCCATAATTTCTCATTTTTTACTCATCCTTATTGTTTTTGTTGTTGGTTCGTGGTAGTAAGTATTGTGGCAACTTAATTGACTAACGGTACATAGCTAAAACCCAAGCATAAACAGCAACTAAATCGAAATCAGCCACGCCCACACTCACACATATACACACACTATACGCTCCCTAAACAAACTTATCAACTAAATTGCTTAAGCGTTTTTTTTTCTTCGCACTCCAATTTTCAATTTTACTTCATGTGTTTCTTTGTAAAAATTTCCGTTTATATTGATTTTTTCGCAATTAAATTCCTTGGATTTAGAAGTGCAAAATAGTAATTAGTTAAGACAATTTACAAATAATTTACTTGATTTCACTAGTTGCTGTGATTTGTTGTTGTTGCTTGCAGCTCCATTTCATTTCAAACAATAACTGAATTCTAATGTAGAACAATTTGTTTAAACATATAGTATAATATTTATAGCAGGTTGTTCACATTGTAAATTTATGACTTTTGTTTTCGTATTGTTTATTGTTCTTTTGCTGCTGCTGCTCCTGTATATGCCACCGTTATAGTTGCTCGATTTTCTTTCTCCATTTTTCCTCTTTTTTTTTGTTTTGTTTTGTTTTGGGTTTCTAATTTTTAAATAGATTGTTATTATTATTGTTAAACTCCTCGCGTGTGGTTTTCCCCAGTTAAAGTTGCTTAATTAATTCGCTATTGAAGAGAGCTTTTGGGATACTCCGTTCACAGTCTTTGATTTAAGGACATCATTTTCATACGAAAAGATGGTCTCCTTGCCATTCTCAACGACACTAAAAAATATAAAAATAATTTTTTTTTTAAATTATGCATACTTAAGGGGGGAGGGGATATATGCATACCGTTTGGTCATCAGCTTTTTGCCATTGACAAACACCGTTGAGGTGGAAGTACGTTTGAAGGCACCACCATTGGTGCCCCCACTATGGTGACCTCCACCACCGACGCTGTTGCTCGAGCTGAAGGATGTGAAACCGCTGGTGGGCATGAAGAAATCCATCATTGAGTAGTTGAGCATGGGCGCGGCAAATGGACTGGCCAATTTGTGCTGATGGTGGTGGTGATGATGTCGGGCCGCTCCGCCGCCACTAACACCGCCAACACCATGACGCCGACTGCTGCTGGTGGCTCCATTCGACTGCGAATAGCTGTTGGCATCTGCAAACGAACGAATCCACAAATAATTATTAATTAAATTCACCTCAAACCCAATCAAACGATTCACCAAACTCACCTCTGAAGAAATCGGCAAAGGGTGAGTTCACCCCAAAGAATTCACGGAATACTTCCTCCGGTGGCCGGAAGACGAACGGAGACCCTCCCATTATATCGAAATCATCGAAATCGTGTGTATTGTAATGATGACGTGTGTGGGAGCGACTCTGTGCCCGATCTCCTAACCCATCCTTGCCGTACTCATCATAGATGCGACGTTTCTTTTCTGCAAAAATTCCCCACAAAAATAAAAAAAAATCCAATTAAATTTTACTGAACTAGAAAGTTGTTTTAGTTTATGGTTTTAGTAGAAAAAAACTTCAACTGTTTCTTTTAGTGTTAGACAAGAAGGCCTTAAAAACAATTGCTCATTATGACGAAGATGAAAGTCGCTGTTGCTCATGATGATATTGGCTGATGATGATGATCATTACGTGTGATAGCTTTAGTTTTTTAGCCGCTTTATGCAAATACAACGTTGTTCGTGCGCGTTCAAGGTTATTGTCAGTTCAGCAAAAAAACAAAAAAGAAAACACAAAGAGAAACAAAAAAAAATTGAAAACAACAACAACAAAACGAATCGCATAACCTCAATAAAAGTGGGTGTCAGAGTCGTTGTCTTTACCGAAAAGTTTATGAAACGGCGTGCCCTCGAACAGGTTGCGGAAGGTAAACGCCTGATAGCGATTGCCCCGCCGGCTGCCAACACCAGCGGACCCCGCACCGTAACTGGGATAATAGTAATCGTAGTCGTAGTCACGACCACCCGCCGTCGATGAGGATGATGCAGTGCCTCCGCTGCGATAACGCGAGTAATAACCATTTGTGGAGCTGCTGTTGCTGGTGCTGCTGGCGGAGGATTTGTGCAGCGTGGCTCTGGCATCATAGATCCTCCGCTTACGAGCTACACACACACACACACGCACACACATTCATTTTATTTTATCAAAAATATTTCAAAAATTTCCCAATCCTTATCTTAAGTTTTATCTGAAAATTTCTTACCATCGGACAGCACTTCGTAGGCTTCGGAGAGTTCACGGAATCGTTTGTTTGCCTCCTCTAAATTCTCCGGATTCTTGTCGGGATGCCACTTCAGCGCCAACTTTCGATAACTGCAATGGCAATCGTTGTCAGAGTTATCGATAGCATCAAGAGACAGAGAAAGGAAGCTTTTTTCTACTTACGCTTTTTTCACTTCACCATCGGTGGCGGTGCGTGCCACATCCAATACTTTATAGTAGTCCACCATTTTGTTGCAGTGCTTGTTGTTGTTGGTCTTGGTTTATTGCAGTTGATTTAATTGTTGTTTAATTTATTGCCGCCGAGTATGAGTGCAATTCCAAATGTTTTACGTGCCACTAACTTCACAAGCGCAACTGCAAATATGCACAGCAAAGAGTAAACCATTAATAAAAACAGAAATGAGAGGCTTTAATTGATGTTGTTGGGCGAAAATGTAATTTAATAATTTCTAGACTGCTTTTAATATTGTTTAGTTTTAGTTTTGAGACAATCTGGCAACGCCTACTGTCATGACAACAACTACATGTGTAACTGCGTTTCTGTTCATGTTTACAAGTGTGTGTATATGTTTGTATGTAAATAGTGGTAAAGCAAAGGCAGCACACGAAATTTTGCTTTAGTTTCGTTTTGCTTCGCATATTCTTCAAGAGCCCCACATTTCGAGTTCAATGTCGTACGAAAACCTCATTCTCATTATGCGCTGCGCCCACACACACAAACACTCACACACACACACAGAAGACAGCGCGCATGTATAGGGCGTTCAGCCGGCGGCGACAACGACGTCAGCAGCGACGTCTACTGCGCTGTGTTATGAGCGCGCGTGTTTGCTGTGTATAATTTTTGTTGTTGCTGGCCGCAATTGCTTTTGGCGCCCATCTCACTCTCTCTCTCTCTTTTCACACACACTCTCTTTCTGTTATTGCCATTGTTTCTCACACACATTTTCGTACAAAATAGTCGCTAATTTTATATAATTTCTGTATTGTATTGTTTGTTGTTGCCATTGGCACCCCCCTTGACACAATTTTTTTTGATTTATTTTTATTTTTATCAAATGAAATTACAACGCCACAAATACACTTATCATGCCGTGTGCTTGTTTGACTGTAAGTTAATCTGTGTCAATTGCGGCTGTGGCTGCTGCTGCTGCCCCTGCTGCCTCATGTTTGCCAGTCAACGAATGCGCCCCCCAGCTAAATGACAAACATTATTATGGCACTTGTGCCGAGAGCAGACCAATAATTGTAAGTGTATTTAAATGTGCGTGTGAGTGGCCGATTCGTCAAGTTATTATTATGGCGCGACAGTGTTGCCCAACGAGCGGTTCAACTTGTAAACAAAAAGGATAGAAAAGGCTAGAAATGTGAGAAAGTAGCCAAATATAGATGGAGTGGCAACACTGTTTAAGCTTGGTGTATTTTTTGAGCCTGCGTTTGGTAGTATGAGTGTTTGCCCTGCTTCTCATTTCGAGTTCATTGCAATATGTATGTATGTGTGTTTACTTTAGGGGCATTTATTTTGCACTGAAAAATAATTCAGTTTGTCATTTCTCTTTTGCTTAATTTGTGATCTAATTTATATATAGGCTCGCTTTTTTTTGTCTGCGGTGCGTCGTGTGCGTGCTGTGTGCGTTTTTATATCTAATAAATGAACATAAATTCCGCGTATTTACGACAGCAGCAAATTGCTTAGCTAAATCCCCACGCTTAGGTAAAAGAAAGATAGACAGAGAGTGAGAGGCATTTTATCACGTGTGTTCTCTCCCTCGCCCTCTTTCACTCTCTCTCTCTCTGTTTCCCTTGCTCTAAGCAAGCACACCTGACAAAATCATTCACAATGGCATGAGAAATGTTGAATATTTATAAGAATCAGTATGCTAACAATTTAATTAGTTCTCTATCATTATTTACATTAAAATGTACATTTAATTGTCATATTTAGTATAATTACTTTCCATAATCAACTTGTAACTCATCTTAATTTATAGCATACTTTTCTGATATACTTACAACCTTAACCCCAAAAGGCGACTATCTTGTGCTTTTTGTTGAAAAAGTTGTTTACAACTCGTTTTAATGCAATTATTAATGAGTTGGCGCGACCTTCAGTAGCTTATTACACACACATTTAGCAATGACTTGTTTGCGAAATGCATTTTATTTAATGTTCTTATCTCGCTTGAGAAAATATTGAATCATTTTTGCCGACAATATTTCTGCTGTTATTCCCTTCAATAAATCGCAAGCGTTGCACAGTAGATAAGATACTACTACAACAACAATAAAAAAAGTTAAAGCCAGGTTCCACCGAGATTTGAACTCGGATCGCTGGATTCAGAGTCCAGAGTGCTAACCATTACACCATGGAACCAACCTGCACAGTTTCGCCCACTTGGCCAATAACTGTCAATGTGCGACGAACTGCGCATGCTGCATCCCGTGCGAAAGAGATGGCATGCTCTGGCACCCTCCACTTTTGGCCTGAACTCAGTCTTAACTACAGCTAAGAATGACAGTCAAGGGCCATGGTGCAGTGCATAGCGAAGTAGACCGTGAAACGAAAGGTCGCGAGTTCAAAGCGGAGTCACAATGGGTCACAGTCACAAAATAAATAAATAAAAATATACCTACTTTTTAATAGTTTTACTTAAGATAACTTTTTTAATTATATATAGATATATATAGTTGAAAGTCAATAGTGCCACACCCATAAGAGCGGCAAAATTTGCTTCAAATGAAAATGAAACGAAATGTTCAACGAAATTTATTGCAATATGTTGAATAATCAAAATACATTTCTCAATTTCGAATTTTCTATATCAACTTATATGTATGTATTTATATACAGTTGAGTACAAATATATGTATAAACTTAATACTATACATATAGGCTGGCATTTATGTATATAAAGCTGTCTATATACCTGTTGACATATTCGGCATATTCTAGGTCGTAGGTGTAGGAACTTGTGTAGCATTGTCTAAAAGCAGCAAATGACGACGTCGCGACGTCGCTGCCCAGACCAGACAAGACCAGAGCTAAGCAGCGCTGCCCGCATGACACACTCGCCGTTAAGCAAAGCAGTGATATAAAGAGAGAGAAAGAGAGAGTGAATGGGGGAATTCAGGAGAGTTGAGGGAGCTGCGATACTGACGTCTAAACAACATATGTACTACCTGCCTGTTGACTTGACTTAAACAACAGCAGCTGCTGATGCTGATGCTGCTGATGCTGATGCTGCTGCTGCTGCTGATGATGATGATGATTCAATACACTAACAACTCTCTTGACTGGCTGACTAAGTGACTAACTGACTGACTGACTATATCATCGGATTGACACTTGTTATAATTCTGTGCCAGTTGCGAGTGGGCGTGGTACTGGCGGCGGCATTTAAGGCATTTGCTTGTTTATGGTTTGTTGTTGTGCCGGCGGCGCAACAAGAGCAGCAAAGACAGTAAGAAAAAGAGTTGCCAGACTAAAACACTACTGATCACAGCTTGTATTAAATATTGAAGAAGAAGAGCTGACTGCTAAATACATTAATTTATCGCTATCGTTATCGATAACTTGATTGCGCTTTTGCTGTTGATAAAAACTGTCACTGTATTTAACACGTTCACGCATATCTAATCTCAAAATAGAATACACTTTAATTCAACTTTCTTTTTAGTGGCGCCTAGATGGCCGCCAGTAAGCGTCTCATAATTTACAGGGTATTTGGCAGCGCTTGCGCTGCCTACGCAATGGTGGGCATCAAACCTGAAACCGCTCCAAAAATTATGTATTTATGTGGTTGTTGCCACAGCTGTCTGAAGTTGCTGTTGTTTTGTGGTTTGCTTGCAGAGTTGTTTGCTGCTTTTTGTTTTGTGGCTGAGTTGTGGTGGCTGTTGTTGCTCTATGCAAATTACATCACCGATAGACACAAATACCGTATGCACGCACCTCTGTCTGCGTCTACCTCGTCTCCTTCTCATCCTCCTCCTCCTTCTACTTCTTCTACTTGTGCAACGTCGTCTTTACACAGATTTTTCACACTTTCCACTTGCAACATGCTTGTTTATAGGAAATTGTTTGTTGTTGTTGTCTCTCGTACGCACTCAATTAAACTATAATTGTGTCGCTATTGCATTTGATAAACAAACATGACAAGACACAATCAGCTGTCTATATGTCTGAGAGTGTAACAATTGAAGGAGAAATAAAAGCAAAGAAAGTAATACACAGAGAGAGAGAGAGAGAGAGAGAGAGAGAGAGAGCTAGATAAGCAACAGTTGTTATTGGTTGCGTGTTAATTACATGCACTGCGTGCTGAGCCACTTTGTTGATTGATTTTCTACTACTACTTCTCTATCTCTGCTTTTGCCATAACCTACTTCTTGTGCGAATGCAGTCAAGAGAGACAGGAGAGAGACACACACAAATAGCTTATTCACATTGACAAAACTGTAAACTGATAGGCAAAAGTAAAGCAAAAATACGAGATAAGAAAACGTTGCGCATTTATACTCATTTAACACAGACACGCACACATACACATAAACTGAAAGAGTTGTAGTGGGGGGCGCCTAAAGCAAATCACGCAAACAGCAACAGTTACAGAGCTGCATCGCACACACACATACATACGCAGTGAGTAAGTGAGCGAAAGAGAGTAAAGAAACTCACACTTAACATTAGCCAGCGAAAACTTTTGTTGCAATTGTCGTTAGATTCGTTGCTGTCGCAGTCGTTGTTGTTATAAATATTATTATTGTTGTTGGTTGCACAAACATTATAAACAAATAATATAGCAATAGCAGCAGCAACAATAAATACAAGCACTGCTATTGCAGCAACAAAACGCGCACGTACGCGGCGATGTATCGTTTAGTACTAAATAGCCCAAAAGCAGCTGACAGATGCCGCCGTCGCCGAAGTAGCAGCAGCACCAGCACCAGCAGAGCAAAAGTAACTCAGGGAGAACGCTTCAAAAGTTGAGAGAGCGTAGAATGACAAAGCTGCTATTCTTGTTGAGAGAGCGACGGTGACCGGAAGTTATTACGCGAATTCTTGCATTTATTGTGCCATCTAAAGTTGTATCAGTATGTGTGTGTGTGTGTATATTCCCAGCTTTTTATCAGAGCCCTTGTCGCACAATTAAATGCGCGATGACGCGCAGATCACTTTGTTGTTGTTGTTGCTTGGGAGCAGATACTACTTTTTATTTTGGTCAGGTTTACCCCCTTTTTCTAAGAAGATATCACAACCAAATTGTGATTCATAACTTTCAACGGAAATTTTCTATTAGTTTATAGTAATAACTGGCTTTTCGGCCAACAAAAACGTTCGCAAATACACAAATAAATTTGCAAGCATGTGAATGTTTGTGTGAATATTGATTATAAATTCATTTGAAATAAATATATGAATTTTATAGCCAAAAGTTTGTGTGAACGAACGCGCCAGAGCAAATCGCAGATCGCCGATCGCCAGCAACAAAATGTTAAGACAACAAATTTGAATATTTAATTTTAGCACTCACAGCAACACTTCTAAATGAAAGAGAGAGAGAGAGAGAGAGAGAGAGAGAGAGAGAGAGAGGCGAACGCGATTAAGGGGCAATCGGACTTGGCGTCGGCAGCGCTGCTCCAAGCAGCGGGTGAGTCGTTGACGCCGTCGCACAGTGTCAACAAATTGACTTGCCAGTGACAGTAAATTAGTTAGACATTGATTTTAGTATAAAGAATAAAATTTAAAATTTTAATTTAAATTGCTTACATTTGTTTAATATATATATTTTTTATTTTGTATTTCCAAGTTTTGTAGTTATAAAATTTAATATTGATATTTTCAATACCTTGTATAGATATGAAATCACGACCTGCCTCATTTCATTCACAATTTACTTTGGCCACAACTTACTGCCATACTCGCACCACTGTGCGCACTTCTCGGCAGGTGGTGATGATTTTTACCCACTGAGAATTGTGTGCAAAATTTTCAGAGTTTATAAATTGTACATTTTATACACACATTTGTATGTGTATATGTGAGTGTGCGTGCGTGTTTGTGGTTATTTTTAAGCTTGCGGAAAAATTAAAATTTATAAAAAGAAAACACACAAACTAAATGCGGGTGCAAATATACCAAATGGAAAGTAGCAAAATGGCGACGAACAAGATACCCTACGAAACAGAAAGTCTAATAAATTCATTGAACAACTTATAAGCCCCCACTTACTGCTTTCGTTACAGGGTATTTTTAACAAATCGAGGCGCATATGAGAAAATACCGATACCTACTTAGCAATTACATATAATTTTTGCGGAAGATGAAAATGTGAAAAGAAATGGTTCAACAATTGGAATTGGAAGAGGGGGAATGCCTGGAATTGGAACAGGCAGCTAAGTGCCAGCAATTACGAGGAGTGACTGAGAAGGAGAAAGACGTTAAAAATGGAGAGCAAATTAATGGTACGAAGCAAAAATTGCAATTGAAAGTACCACACGCCCATCTCTTTGTGCAGATTGAAGAGTGGGCGTGACTGAGCGAACAGAATATATTGCCCAAAAACGAGAGCAAAACTAAAGAAACGAGCGAAATGCCCCAAATTGCACAATCTGTGAAACGAAACGAAAACAAAACAAAACAAAACATACCAAAAAGTCACAATGCAATGCCATGAAAACTATAATAGTAATAATACTATAATAACAGACAGGGAAACAACAATTGAGACCTAGAAATAGACACGTGGGCGTGGGAACATATCTATTTTTAAGATAGCATGAAAACCACGCCAGTTTTTCATATTACATTTTCCCTATGCTCCTCTGTACTCTATTATTTCAGTTTCTGTTTCTGTTTTGTTTATTATTTTTGCTGTAAAAGTTACAAGCAGCAGCAGCAGCAACAGCGCCAGCAGCTGATTCATCCAAGCAGCTGTTGGCCACCATTGCGATTCAATTCGATTTCGAACTGTTTGAAATTGTTTGGAACTTTTGTAATAACACTACAGAGGGCGCTCCCCTAACGCTAGCCAGGGGGGGCGCCTTTTGCTATGCCTCTGCTTCAACCTCCCCCGTTCTCTTATTCTATATGTTTCATGTGTGAGGGGGGTCGGTTTCTAATCAACTCAGCTGGAGCGTTCAGTTACAGTGCATAAATTAAATCAATTCAATGTAAAATTTCGAAATGGCCTATGTAATTTTTCTAATTTTGCTTTTCTGTTCGTTTTCTGGGAGCATGTTCTTTTTTAGTTTTGTTGACACGCCCTGATTGAGATGCGCTAACAACGATTTATTTAAATTTTTTTAACAAATATACGCATCCTCAGCAGCTGCCTAATGAACTTTATTTATAAAATTCATGCTAAAAAAAAATTCGCATAATTCCAAGAAATTTTTGTACTTCTCAACCTTATCTAAATCTACATAAGAAATTAGCGAGATAAATGATTGACGACAGACAAAGTGGCAAAGTTCAAACTGAAATTCTCCATAGTTTTTATACCCTGTTTTTTTTTTAACTTTTAAATATTTCTCTGATTTCAATGTGCGGGTGTAACAATGTCGACGACGATGACGAAATGTTCGGAAAGTCATGCTCGCCCCATAAATACTACTAGAAATACAACCATGTACTAAATATGGCAAAGGCAACTTGACTTTCTGACGACGTTCGGTCACATAAAAACTACCCACAGCAATGCGGATCAACCAACCTGTAGCCAAAGATCAGTCAAGATCAGCCAAGGCTCGTCAGACACTCAGTCAGTTAGTTTGTGAAATGATGATCTCAATGAAGACATTTTTTGTTCCCCCTCTTTCTTTAGTTATTGCGTTGCTGATTTGTGAAATCAGCTAAGAAACTTCTTTTATTTCCAGTGTGTTCCTCCACTTCTAACACTCCAGCTCGTAGATCATTCTCCTCTTAGCTTCGGCTTCCTTGTATGTTGCCATAAATCTGGCAGGCGATGACGCTCACGATCACGATATCCAGCAAACGATGTGACTACTGTACTGCAGACAAAGACCCAAGTCTACTCTATTTGAGTCTAGTCTAGAGTCTCTCTGATGGCCGTATCCGCATCTAGATCAAGTCCAATCCGGCCGCAGGCTAAGCATGGACAATAAGCGTTTAGAAAGAGAAGTCAAGCGCTGTTGCACGCTCTTTGTTGTGCTGCAACTACTGCCCGAACATTCACCACGCTGCCGCAGTGGCAAGTTACCCTATAAGCCCAAGCCAATTGGGTAGTTTGCTGACTTTTGATTTGCTTTCAAAGATTACTCAACTTCAATAGACAACCCTCAATATATTAGATTTCCTAGGGTATCTCTGACTTGCACTCGTTGCTGCCACCATTTGTGGCATGTTCATATGTTTGATTGTTATGTTGCCCGTTGCTGCTCCCGTTTGTTGCATTGACAATGAAGTTATTAAAGCGCAAAACCGCAAAGCTGCAGCAATTGGGCAACGGCTCGGAAACATGTGATTAGTGCCACAAAACTAGCCTGCCACAATAAACTACGCCATGTGCAACACTCTCTGTGTATATTATATACATAAATAAATCAGCTGGCAGTTAAAAAACATTATTATTTAGAGGGGGAAAGTCCAGTCCATGCTGTGCAGCATGTCCGTGTCTAAGCCAAGAGTTCAAGACATTGTGTTGCACGTACACACTAGTTAAAATATCTACTTATTATCGTGATTGTGGTAGCTACATAATTTTCCAATTAGACAAAAAAGTAGTAATAATAATAAACAAAATAAAAAAACACTAAACAAAAAACTGTAGACAACCGAAAGAGAGCGAAGCTTTGGAAATTTGATATGCTGATAAGTTGTAGAGACCCGAAGATCAACAAAAAGTGGAAGCAAGTGGAAAACCACAGACAATAACAAAGACCAAAAGAAGTTCTGCTTCTGCTTCTTCTTTTACCAGTGCTTCTTCTTCAGCATTGAGAGCTTTATAATAGCCGTGAGATAGCATAAAAAGCAAGTCTATAAATCATCAACTGTTGCTTTAAGCAGCATATGTTGCGAAAACTCTGACAAACTATTGAGAGGGTATAGAGTTGAAATTAAGAAAATCTCAAGAAATAAAAATAATAATTAGAGTTTAGCTGGGGATCTATAAAGTTGCAACCGCATGCTTTATGCGCTACACGGCAAACAATTTGGAACTTTAAATACTTTCTAAGCAGCTGCTTGTTATCTCCGAAAATAAAATAAGATATATGCTAATTCAGCTGTAGCTTAAATATATCATAAAGTATACGAAAACCACAAACTCTTGAATTTTAAGATTTAATCAGTTAATTTGTTTAGCTTTGCCGTAAAACTTGTCTTGTCGGAACATGAGCTATGCATGATAATGCCGCACAAATCTGTTGAAGAGCTGTATTTTTTTTATATGTTTATATATTTTTTTGGGGGCTGTTACACTCTGGACATTTTTATAGACCTTTCACCGAGTACCCGTTGCATTCGCAGTACGATTTACTTCAAGTAGTAAAAAAAAAACTATACTACTCGAAATCTCAAGCACAAGCTACTTTTGAGGTCAACTAGCAGGCGTTGACTCCGAGCAAAGCGGAGGCATGATCATCGTCATCATCCGCAGACGCAGCGTCGACTCCTCTTTTTCTGTATAGTCTTGGTCAGTTCAAGCTCGTTTCATGATCTTTTGTCTATTTATTTTATTGTTTTTTTTTCTCTACTATTTGTATTTTATTTTATTTACGAGTGGGTTTTTGTTTGCTGTGGTAATTTTTATAAATAGTTGAAATTAAGCCCATAAACAAAATGAAAGTGGAAGTGGTGCGTTCGCGATGACCAGTGTTGATCAAGTTTGGCAGAAACAAAGTCAATTTCGAAAGCAATTAATTTAATTGAATGCAACAAGACATGAAACAAAGGAAAACATACATATACAGAAGGAGAGAGAGATAGAGAGAAAAGTCAACAGTTGATGATGGGTAATAAATTTATAATTGAAAAGTAATTGCATGTCGCAGCGCCGGTAATTATAAACTAATTTGCAGTGTTGGTTAACGCATGCGACACGCGAGCAGCTATCGAAAGTGTTTCAAGCTAATTACAAATCGTATCGCAAAGTATCATAGACTGTTTCATTTCCATAACGTTTCAAGTCTCTGGGCTCACCTTGAACGTTTTTAGCTCCAACTTCTCGCCTCTCTTTCTCATTGTCTGTTTCTTCCCCTTTTTGTCTGTTTCGCTCCATTCGTCAACTCTTTTTTTTGTGTATTTTGTATGCGAGTTTTGGCGCTCGCGACATTGGACATGACACAATGATAAAAGATTTGGCAAACAAAAAAACCTCAACAAATAAAAAAAACATACTATTTTGCAAATTGAAATGAAACCCCTTCGACCCCTACTCTTAAAAAGTGTTAAAGTTAAATTAAATAAATAGCAATATCATAGAAATTATTACTATTATGATGATTAGACATTGTTGTTAAGATGCTTCCCGCTTTTAATTAATGGCAACTCGTTTAACTTGTATAATCTCCTCCGTTTCATGGAAGACCTTCAACAGGCAACCGAGCAGACCTCATACAATTGAAATGGAGCGTAGCTTGGACCCTTCAGGTATTATTATATCATTTGCACTCGGATTGCAATGCCGTCTGTTGCCAAGTTGGTGGCTATGTGATATTTGAGCAGCATGGTCATTAGAGAACTCAAAAAAAATTCAATTCTAGGTATGCTTTCAAGAGCAAGAAATATAAGTGAGTGACATCATGCCAATGGATACTATATATAGATTATTATCACAACTAAGTTGAGTATATTTTGATTTTGCGCTCTTTTTCTCTATTCCCTATTGGTATTATCTCTAGTTTTTATAATATATCCAGGGAAAATGATAAGCCACCCCAGGTTCAAGTGTTCCCATTTAACTAAGTCTTTAATGACGATATTTATCAAGGATTCGCCCCAATTATTAAACATAATGTTATAATAAGTCGAGACACGTGTAAGCGCCAGATCTTTAGGTCGATCACAGTTTAAACAGACTTTCTCATAATAGTGCCCTGTGGAGAAAACACAGAGAAGACCCTATAACATGGGCTGGACAGTTGCGACTGCAGAGTCATGAAAGTGGGGCTTCACAGCAGACAAGATTTTGATGCTGCGGGTAGACAAGTGCTCCAATGCTCATTAGAGGAGACCTCGCCAAAGAGGAGGAGATGGTTGAGCTGGCGAAGCTGACAGCTGGTAACCGTGGCGAACCGGTTCATTTAAATAGCCGCAACTAAGCAGCATCGCATCTCCCAATGATTGATTCATCATTCAAAGTTAGTAAATTAAATGAATTTTTACAAGATTTCCACTGCATTAATACAGTTGCAACGGTAGTTAAATGTCCCAGGAAAAGACATACCAGTCAAGGAAGGGGAATCCGCCACGATAATGCTGACAGGCAACAATTTTTATGTGAGCTTCACAAGTGCAGAGAGAAAGAGATTCATTCAATTTATCTTACACGGGCTGACAGCTTACACAAAAAAAAGAAAAAAAAATATGTAAAGAAAGAAATGAACAACAGCTAAACCAAACAAACCACAACTCGTTTTGGTAATTAATGGGGGGAAAAGAAAAAAAACACATCATACATGGCTGGGCGAGTCCCAAGTGAGTAGCATGGATGCCAAGTAATCATCAATGGGCAACACAAGATTACAACTCCAATATCCCCAGACAATGTAGCCAATCATCAATAGTTTTGTGAAAGCATCTATAAAATTAAAAAATAGATCTTAAGTTTTTTCGAGGGAATAATAATATCTCAACTGATTTGCAGATCATGAAGCTCCTTTTAAACATCTTCCCATATATTTATAAATATCCAAGTTATAAAAATTGTAAAAATAGATCTATAATTTCTTTTGATACAAATATTTCAGCTGATTTTGCAGGTTCTTAAGACTCAGAGACATATTCCCATATGGTCTAGTGGCTAGGATATCTGGCTTTCACCCAGAAGGCCCGGGTTCGATTCCCGGTATGGGAAATTCACTTCTTTTATTTTGATAATTTAAACTGTTCAAAGGTTGTTTGACCTTAAGTTATTATCGTGATCGAGTTCATTTAGCTAAGGTTCTTGTGCAGCAACGACCTTTAAAGTTTATAGTTGGAAAGTGAACTTCAATGAACTCTTTTTATCTTTATATGTTATGGCTAGGTGTGTGTTTTAAATGTGTCTCCCGTCGTTTTACACCCATGACGACCCATGACAGTAACAACATGACAAACAAACACACACACACACAATCCAATTAACATGCAAAGTTTTCTAGACAATCATTAAATACAAACACACGCAATTGGAGAGGTTCCTTGAAATGTGACTTCAGACTACATGAAAAAGTGTAAATTTCAGTTCGACATACAAGAGTTGTGTTGGAAAGTATATGTATATATATCTTCTATAAGAAACTTGTAGTATTGACAGTCTCTGTCTATTGCCATAGTTTTCACCTCAACCATTTAGCATGGCAATCAGACAACAATAACAGCTAACGACGACGACGACGACGACAACGGGTTCCACATCTCTAGAGACACCACCCCTTTAGCGGCTCCTCCTCATTTTCTATTTTCCATTATTTTTCTTAATTTTTGTTTTGGGTTTTGAAAACACGCGGGTCATGCATGGCCTGCAGTTGGAATTGTCGTACACACCTCTTCTGGGGGCCTTTTGTTTTGTCGAGTGCAAAACGTTTTCACTCATTTCATTTCATTTCATTTTCATGCATGCAATGAAAATGCGCATATGCCACGCCTACTGTCTGCCTGGCTCCAAGAAGGGACTCCCCCCGTTACCCCAACACCCCTGTCACATTTTAAAGCCAAAGGCCGTTGACACAGATTTTTATAAGTTTGCGTGCGTTGAATCCGGGCCTGAGTTTGAGTATGAGCTCTGGGGATCGGGTGCGGATTTCGCGCTGTGGTCAAGACACGACACATGTAGATACATCTGCCATTGACGCCGGGTAGAAAGTGGAATCGAGAAGACGCATGACCAATGAATAAATTGAAATATTTACGCTTTAAAGAAAGAATCCAAAAATGCCGCACGACACCGAACCAAAAAGAAAAAAAAAATTTAAACGCGAAATAAAACACAAGCAGTGATCGCGCCAACCGGTCTGGGTCTGGTTGGGAGTCTAGAGTCTTCAGTCTGGATCTGGCTTCGTCTCCAGTGTAACCGCCACTGTATCTGTATATGCATCCATCCGCATCCCTATAATCGCTACATTGGTCTGCGTTCGATTTTTTTTTTTTTTTTTTTTGTGCCGTCAGCTGTCGTTGCAGCTGTGTGACCCACTCCCAGTTTGTCTGTCCATTTAAAGCGGCGACTGCGAATTGTGGCAAACGCGGCCAAACTACGTCCAGCAAAGTATCTGCGCGCATTTATCGCTGCATTTAGACAGTTTGACGGCGTTGTTAGTTGTTCGTAACTCGTAAAATACTACGTATTTTTCGTTTGGTTGCTGTTGCTTTACAGTTGCCATGGGCTAGCCGAAAATTCGAAAAATGAAATGAAATTTCACCTCCGGTCACACGCTTCAGAAGTCACAGCGCCAAATGCGCAAACAGTGAAAATCGGCCAAAAACGAGCAATACATAAAAATGAAGAAAAGCGCCAAAATTGTTGCAGTTAATATTGTGTTCGTACGTAATTAAGTTACACTGCGCCTATAGCCCATGAAATTCATTGCTACGGGAAGATGGGGGGAGGTTACGCAGTGAAAATCACCAAGTGCTGGAAAATGTAATGTTCACAGTGTTGGTAATTGCCTTTGGCTAATATCGCAATTAATTAAGCGCCTGCGTATATTGCATATAAAAATGATTGGAGACCGCCGTTTGATCCTCAAAGAGAAAACGAAGCAAGCAGTCAATGCCCGTTGGCTGACAGTGCAAGAAATTAAGCAGCGCGCTCCTGGCACATCAAATTGATTGGATCCCCAGCAATAAGGACAGACAGAGACAAAGCCACAAAACAAACACACACACAGAAAAAGCTTCAGACAGCGCAATAAAGATGATGTGAGAGTGACATCGAGACAACGACGGCGGCGGCGCAACAAGCTAGCAGGCAAAAAAAAGCTTTAATATGCAGTCAACGTCGCTTGAAGCTACAATAGACAGAGCGAGCGAGGGTGATGGCAGCTGTTTTTTTTTTTTGTGCTCTTTGTTCTTGTTGAAAAACTCAACATAGCTGAGCTCAAGCAGCGGAGTCAACTTAACTGGTTTAACAATAAAAACAAACGTTGCCAACACTGTCTTGCTGGCGTTGGCGTTTAGGTAAATAAAATACAAAGAAATAGAAACAGAAACAGAGACAGAGAAAGAGAAGTATAAAAAAAAGCTAAACGTCTCTTTTTCAATGTTTCTTTTTTTTCATGGTGCTCTCGTCGATTCTCTGGGCTTGGCTTTCTTTGTAGTGTCAACAAACTCGACTATGAGTTACTCAAATGCTGGCAGAGTCACTCTCTAATTGAAGACTGTTTTTATATACCCCATTTGCAACAGTTTTAGTGGGTAGCGAGTATAAAAACCACTATAAAAATGTTAATTTCTATGCTGTGACTTTTTTCTGCTTCTTACTCTTACTCAATATCGTCGTCTGTCGCCTCCGTCTCACACGCGCTTCTAATGTCTATGTATGTATGCATCTCTCTCTCTCTCTCTCTCTCTGCTCGGCTAAATGACGAAGACAAAGACAAAACTGAAGCCAAAGCTCGCTAACTGAAGCTCTAACTGAAGAAGATCAAGATGGAGATCATGACGATGATGAGATGATGGCATACAGCACAAAAAACTCAAAGACTGTCGAACAGAGTTTCAATTGAGAAACTGCCCGCATTCGCTATGCGCGTGGAAAGCGGGAAAGTGGGCGGCTCATAAAAAGTGGGCGTTGCACATCCATAACAATGGAGCACTGTCGCTGCTGCTGCTGCTGCTGCTGCTGTTGTTGTTGAACCGTTGGTCTTGCCACACTTTTGATGAATTAGCCAATTCAATTTTTCACTTTTTTTACACAGCCTCAAATTGACTTGCAACCTACAACTCCCCTACTCCCCATGCCTAGACCAATTGCATGTCTTAAGCGCAGTTCGTTGAGCCGGATCATGATCATGATCATGATGAGTATGCGGCGTCAGTTAACCAATTAACAGTGTGAGAGAGAAAAAATAAAGAGCACTTCAATTATGTTCGCTCTCTCAAGTACAGGTCAACTATGTGTGAGTGTGTGAGCGTGTGTGTGTGTGTGCGTGCAGTACTCGTATTTCGGCCTCAATGATTCCCTCTTCGCTCCCCTGCTTCTTTACAAGGAAATTAAACTGAACCTCGGTTGAGTGGGAGTGGGATGCAGATTCATGCTAACGTGTCTGCCTGATTAATGGCTGCGAGCGTGTAACAAAAAGTGGCAATTAAAAATGTACTGAAAAGGTGTACTTATCGCCTTCAATAAATTTTAAATTAAATATAAATTTATACAAAGAACATATTATATATGTTTTATATTTCTTAGTCGTTTCCCATACCGGGAATTGAACCCGGGCCTTCCGGGTGAGAGCCGGATATCCTAACCACTAGACAATATGGGACTTGTTGCGAGGATATCAAAATATTCAAATATTATAGTTGCAAGTATTTTACTCAAATTTGAAAAATCAACGAATTTTCTTATATAATGTATTTGAATATCGTTCTGAAAATAACATAGATTTCTAGAAAAATTGAATAAAATCATATTTAAAAAATGGATTGTTATCTGTAGGTCCCATATGGTCTAGTGGCTAGGATATCTGGCTTTCACCCAGAAGGCCCGGGTTCGATTCCCGGTATGGGAAGTTTTTCTTTTTTTCCTTCCCCGACGAGATATCTTATTACAACATTAACGTCAACTTCACTCCGAATCCCCAAATTGTGCTCTATAAACATCTAAAACGATCTGTTAAATAGCTTGTACCTAAACATAATAGTTGGTCTAATCTCCAAATAAAGCAGTATTACAAATTGACCAATTTAGTGTTAACAAAAAAAAAAAAATAAGGTAAATCTAACGCAATAGTTATTTTTTCTGTTATTTAGCGGAAAAGAGAGTTAGGTTGATATAAAAGTTTGTTAATGTCTAAGCGCCACGCAAAAGAAACGGCCAAAAGAAAGAAGGAAAACAAAAATAAACATTTCGTTGTTGTCCGTTGTCCGTTGTCATTGTCGTAGTTATAGTTGTTGTTTTTCTTGTTGTTAACAACGGTCAAAAGCTTAAAGACTATAAATACGAATACGAATACGACTACGAGTACTCGAGTACTTAACTTTTGTTAAACAAAAAAAAATAAGAAACGAAAATTAGCCATGCTTATTGTTGCAACATGGCAACGGACTAAGCAACACGAGGCACAAACGCTAACGTGTGGCAAGCGAATGGCAACAACAACAACAACTACGATAATAGCAATAAAAAAAAAGACAATGCCTTGACTGATTTTTTTGTTGTTGTCTTCTCAGTTTAATACGAAAATTGCTTTTTCATTGTTGCCGCAATCGTTGGCTATGGTTGTTGCTGTTGTTGTTGTTTTTGCGAACTGACAATTTGATTGTCTATATGTTGTTGCAATTGTTATTGTTGTGTTTGCAAACGGAAAAATCAATTTGATTTTTAAGTACAGCAAATTTGAGACAAACAAATTGCGGGCTCTGCCAAAAAAGGCAAATTAATAACAACAACAACAACATTAATAATGTCAAATACAGCTACATTTATTTTGAGTCATAAACCCGAATAACGGTACACATATACACACAGCTGACACAGCAGCTAAAAAGGAAGCGTAGCAAACTGACAGATAACAAACAAGGAGACACAACAAAAAAAAAGCGAACAGACAGAGAGCGAGAGAGAGACGCAATCAGATCATTGAACCGTTATACAATTTCGTCAGTGACTACGACAATGCGTACGCATGTGTGCGAAAGAGTGAGAAGGCAACACACTTTCGCTTATTGAACTTGCCAGAGTGATGTATTGAGAGTTGAGAACTAATTGGCAACTCTGCAGCAGCCATTTTTATTTTATTTTCGCTTACCCTTTTTTGATGCTCTTTCCGTTGCTCCTTAATTGTTGATGTTGTTGTTGTTGTTTCAAATGCAGCTTGAATAGGCTTCCTTCTTCGATGAAATGCGATAAGAAGAGAACAAAATAAACAAACAAGCGAAGCGATAAAATTGAGTTTATTACAAATTGCTTTAACGCGGTGTATTTATTTTTATTTCGCACTATTAACAACAACAAATACGTTCATATATCGAATATAACGCTATGTAGATAACACGATATGGGTGAAAGAGAAATAAATGAGAAAAAAACACAAACACACGACAAAGCTTCGCGTTGCGCTTTTGTTGACGGAAGCGCTTTAGAGATTGCGACAAACTCCTGACACGGCAACAGCAGCAGCAACAACAACAACAACAATAGCAAAGAAGGCAGCCAAAGGGGGAACAGCAACAATTACTAGCTTTTTATATTGATTTTTACGCGATGCAACAACTAATAAAAATAAATAAGCACGCGCAAAGCAAACCGCTGTTTTGTTTTATTTTGTTGTTGTTCTTGATTGCTCTTCTCGCTATTATTCTATTTATTTCGTTTTCTTTTGCAAATTGCAACTTTTTGCCCGCATTTAAATACGAATGAACACAAAAGAATTTCACACACACACACATGCACGCACACACTCACACTAATGCAAACAGAGATACGCGCTCGCACTTCAATGTCAACTCGATTTCAGTAACTTCTTGTTTACTTGCTTGATTATTTTATTCTTGATTTTACTTTTGTTTAACCTTTTGAAAGCTTTTCCAGCACGTATCACAAATTACAATTATGTATATTTTGATATAATTACCAGCCAAGCACGCTGCACTTTGCAGAACAGTAATTTTTTATGTTGGGTTTTCAAGCGCCGAGAGCGCGTTTTAATGCTTAAATGCCAAAGACGCGGATATGACAACAAACCATGCGCAAGAAAGACGAAAAGAAGACTGAAGAGACAAGCAAAAAAAAATGCAAGGCATGCCTCAAATATCGATATACGCTTGCAATGCGTTGACTGTGCTTGTGCCGATATATCGATAAGAGAGTTGTAAGAGTTGGCAACGCCGCCAAGTTGGCAACACAAACTCAACAGTGGCGCCACGGCTACGTAACAGCCACACTCATTTAAATTTTATTAAAGTAATACACATTTTTTTATTTTGTAATTGCTGTGCTAGTTTTTTGTTTATTGTATATTAATATTTTTTAAATACTTTCATATTTGGAGCAATAACATGGCGCATGCGAACAAATTCAACTACGAGGTTAACGGTTACTAGACGCGATGATTTTCTTATATCATTCTAAGTATTAGTTTTTTTTGTGGGACGTGGCATTTTGGGGAGTCTAATTATTGCTAATATAATTTAAAAATAATAATTGTGGTTTTACTTATCATTTCATACATTAACTTAACATTCTTAGGTCTTTTCTTTTTGTCTAGGGTATTGACTAACAATTAAAATGTTCTCAAGGTACAATATAAATTAAATTATTAAACTATAATTATGCTCATATATATATATAATAATAATTATTTAATGATTGCATTTATTGTGCATTCAATTTGACTATTCATTTTGCTGCTGTTGCTGCTGCATCCACGTGATGTACTTAGATCAATGTGATGCTCAGTCCCTGGGGCAGTTGCAGCCCTGCCAGATTCATCAGCTGATTTTGGTGGGAAAGCTTAAGGACATTTTTGCGGTTCTCTTTTGTCACTTCCACTTCCATTTCGACTTCCTCATCCGTTTCGCATTCAGTTTCAGCTTCTGTTTCACTTTCAACTTCACCTTCTACTTCCACTTCCGGTTCCTCCGTAAGCTGATAGCAAAGACGTCGACGCGCTGTGGTTGCCAAAGGCGCCGGCGTCGCTGGCAGCACCTCCGAGATGACGCTATCGAATTCCAAGAGTATCTCATCGTCGTCCAGTGTGCGTGTCCAGCGTGGCCGCTGCTTGGCAGGACTCATGATACGCAGCGGTCGCTTGCTGGGCAACGGCTCCTGCTGCTGCTGCTGCTGCTGAAGATTCTCTGTGCTCAGCGTGGTGCCCAGACGCCGGAACATGGCCACCACTTTGCCATCCACTCGCGGCGCCTGAAATCTTTGGTACTGTGGCTGCGTGGGCGTTGGGATCGGTTGGAGTGGCTTGACTGTAGCTGGCTTCTGTTTGAGTGCCCGCTGCAGTTGCAACAACTTCGCCTGGCTGCGTTTGTGCAGCAGGCGCCACTTGGAGATCTCGCTCTCCCGGCAACTGCGACAACGACTACGCACGCTGCGCCTGGCCAGCTTGGCCAGAGTCTGGGCAGGTGTTGTGGTCAGCAGACGCAGCACCATGGCCTCCCCGCAGACCGAGCAGTGGCGCAGCATCTTGCGGATGCCGCGGCCGGCGGCTGCAGTGCGTCGGCCAAAGCCGCGCTTATTGTAGCTGATAATTGGCGCGGGCTGAGCAATGGGTGTGGCTGGGAGGGATGGCGAGACTGGCAGAGCCTGCGGCTGTGGACGCACCTGGGCCACCGGCCGCAAACGAGCCCGCTCCATGGGCTGGCCCTTCTGCTGCACCAGGCAACCGCTGCTGCTGCTGTTGCCCATGTGCGAAGGACTCTGGCTGCGGCTTTGGCTCTCCTCCGTGTCATTGCTGTTGAGGGCCTGCAGCGAGTGCCAGTTGATCAGCCAATTGTTGCAGCTGAAGCATAAGAATTTATCCTCATTTAAAGGCTGCAATTAAAAAAGGAAGAAGAAGCAAATCTGTTTAAAAATCTGTTGACAGCAGAAAAGGAGTGTGAAAGAGAGCGCATATTTCGCTTAATTGGCAGCATTGCAAAACTAATTAAGTTGGCGGCAGCTGCGCCATGCAAAAGCTATCGACACTTATCGATTAACGATTACTGGCAAAAGTGCATTAAAAAGGTGCATCATGCAATTGTGGCAAGTCACTGTGTATTTTACATGGAATTAATAAGTTACGCATGGTGGCCTGATAATTATTAGTGAAATGTGAGCGTGTCCCAGCGTAAGCTGATGTCCTGCCCCCTTTCGGAATCACAACTGAAGCATAACCACAAGCAGCATACAGCAAACGACGACCTGGGTGACCACTAATGAGCGTGGCCTGCCCAGGCTGAAGGTGCAAAAAACATCATAAAAATATTTAAACTCCGTTCGAGGCATGCTACCAATATTAATTACCCCAAGTGATCCTCCACTCTGCTGCGTATCAATAATTTGGTGCACCTGCCAGCCGAAAATTGCGCCCAGTGCAGCTGCTCCAAAAGCAGACAATGAATGGACATACACAGATACATACATACATGTATAGGTGTGTGCGTAATAAAGCGAACAGCGAAACAAAATCAACACGAAAATAAGGTGACCAGTCAAGTTGAGAGAGAGAGTGAGTGAGAGAGCGAAGGGTAGGGCAAAAGGGATACAGAGTTTGACCCGCTGCTGCTGCTGCTGAAACTTGTTTTTGTTGCCGCCACGCGACTTGCTTATCGGTATCGGGAGTAAGCGTGACGAGAGTGAAATGGAGTGAGTAGCAAAAGGAGGATCGACAAGGTGAGTGAGTGAAAGAGAGTGAGAGAGAGGGAGGGAGAGTGACGAAGAAGAATGTAGCACAATAAAATGTGATTAGGCACGCGGCCAAACAACGCGACAGCTGCTTAGGCGCATTAGAGACCCAAAAGCAAAGGATCAACACAATGCACATATACGGCTATAGGTGTATAAGTGAGTGTGTGTGTGCCATGTGTAAACGGTAAAAAATAATGCAAATTACAGGCCAGGTGCAATTCAGACAACTCTGACAACTGCCACACGCAAACTCTGATAAAACTTAACGAAAGCTGAACAGAGTAAGAGTAAGAGAGTAAAAGAGTGAGAGAGCGCATGCGTGCGTGTGTATGTGTGAGTGTGTGTGTGTGACAGATGCATAACAGGCAACTGAAACTTAACTACGTTTCGTTCATTCGTTTGTTCGTTTATATGGCATTGTCATGTTCGCGCAAAGGGCGCTATGATCACCGAAGTGACGGGTGGAGGCGGGGGTGGTGGTTGCCTGCTAGGGTTGTTGTCGGGGGTGTAGCGGCTGCTAGGCAAACGGCAGGTGGTGCTTAGCTTTGCTAAGAATTCCACGTACATACGTTGAAATAGCATGCGATCTATGGGTTTATGACATCAGCATACAATTAAATATCCTTATGCGGCATATGGTATATGATATATGGTCAGTGGTACAATCCAATTAAGTGCTATATGAGAACTCTACGAAAATAACAAACGAAGTCCCTCAAATTCATAGAGCAACCCTCCGTTTTACTTCTCATGAGGTTTTTCTAAGGTTTCTCTAAATATTTGTAGTCCAAAATATCTAGCAACATATTTAACAAATTTTTATAGTATAACTTAGTAAATATTTTATTATTTCTTAAAAATTATATATATATATTGTGAATTTTTCCTTTTAGCAACCAACTAAAGTATTTCAAAGGATCATAACATATTAAATATCCCCAATGTCGTAAACTTCACGAAAACTATGAACTAATGAGAGTACAAATTATATTTTTAAATTATTATAGAATTCTAGATTCTTTAAGTTGTGTGGCTTCGTAGTGAGAAGAAATTTCCTTTCCGAAATTTCGCTTTTTTATGTTATGTATTTTTTTGTCCTTTTGAAATGAAATTTATCTAAACAAAACTCTAGTCCCTTGAAGTTTCATAGATTCATAGATTTTTTTTGATATTTCCCAAATCCTTTATATCCTTGTGAAATGAAATGTATCTGTAAAGATGATCTACCTTTTGCGAGATGTCTGATAGACATGAACTAAACATACCTTGGGCATTGTTTTGGGCATCCGTTCCTCAGTGTGAACAAAGGAGAGGAAGAGGTATAGGTAGCGGCAGCTGAGGTTCAGGGTTATGCGGGACAGATGTTGTCGAAAAGGTGCTGCAGCAGCGGCAGAGCCGAGGTTCCAGACAGAAGGTTCAGCGAGTTGCAGAAAACCCGCAGAAATTGGATCAATCATAAAGGGCGAGAGCGAGAGCGCGACAGCTGAACGACAAGTTGCCCCAAAGAGATACACGAAATGTCGCAAGCAGATGAGGCAGCTGTGACTGTGACTGCTGCAGAAACCTCAGAGTGTGAAGGAGACAACACGAATGAAAGAAAAAGAGATAGAGAGAGATGGTGGCAGGTATTGCCTGTAATTTAATACCGCACATGCAACGCGGCATATTTTCCCATGCCCCAGAAGCAACAACAAATATTAGAACAAGCTGTTGAAAATTATGGAAAAGAAAGGACACGCAGTATATTGATTAAGTGGCACAGTCAGTGCCACACTGACACTGCCACATGCAAGGTGTCTGGTTACCACGGGAAATGCAGCAGCTGGTATTCAGTTACCAAGCGGATACGGATACTGGACACAAAATGTGGCACACACACAAACACACATTCAGCAAAAGGAGCTAGCGATCGAACTTGCAACCTATGCGACTCCTTTTCGTTGTGGCGCGAAATTCGCCAATGCTGCAAGCACCTGACGAAACGACCTGGTGGGTGGCACGGGAGAGAGGTTGTAGCTGCCTCAGAGGCTGCCTCTAATCTCTCGCATACACGGTTTACATTTTCATCCCCTTTTTCTGATACCAACACACACACACATACACAAACACTCATGGAGTGGCACGAAGGACACATGACTCATTTTGTGTGTGTGTGTGTGTGTCTATCGATTTTTTGCCAGTGGCACTGCTGCTACTTCTGCACATACATGTAGATGTATATTTTACTTAAGGTTTTGTGGCACGTTGCAACTTACCTGAAACTTGAATTTGGCCTGTATCAGTTGCACGATATTTGGTCCGGAGCGCGGCTCATAGATGTTGATGGTCTGATTCGTTTGGCAGCCGCAGATGAGGCAGGTGCGCTTCAGATACTCGGAGGCGGCGCCCGATGCTGCCACCGATGCTGATGATGCTGATGATGCCGATGAGGAGGCTGCTGCTGCTGCTGCTGCTGCTGCCGCCGCGGAAAGCGCCGTTACGGGCTCCACTTGATTATCCGCTGACATAATAATATTGCTATCTCTATCACTCGGTTTCTAACAACTTCCTTCTCTTTTCCTTTTGTGTATTTCAATTGCTATTGCTTTATTTATGATTTTGTTATGTTCGGTCGCGAATGACGTCACGGGGTGTTGGTGCCACTTATTCTACTGCCTTTTTGGGGTGGCAAGTACGACAAAGCACAACAACAACAACAACGACAACTATTCGTTTGCTGGCAACGTGTTCACGTCCTTCGCGTTGCACGCACAAATTTCAAATGAGGCAAGCACACAATTCGCCCGACTTGGCTGCCTCGTTTTGTGGCAAGCAGGCTGTGGCAGCTTCGTCTGTTCGCTCGCTTGCCCTTCGGCTGTTTGTTCGTGCCCGTTCGTTTGTTGTTGGTTTCTTCCATCTGCTCTCTTTCATTGTTGTTGTTGCTGCCGCTGCCGCTGCTGCCTGCCTGCCTCTGTATCTGCCTGCCCCGTCTGCCTTCGTCTGCCTGCCACTCCTTTTACCTTTGCTGCCCTTTTGTGTTTGTTTCCCGCTGCTAGCCCTTTTGTATGTCGCCTCGTCTGCTGCTCCTTGCTCTTGAGCAAGCAGCACTACGCGCCTGCTACACTGAGAAAAATGCTTGGGTATGTTCAGAAAATGAATTGCATTAGTGGTTTTTCAATTGCAGAACAAGCAGTTTGTTTAAAATATAAAGAAATATTTACAATACAATTTTTATCACAATCATGAAATTGAGAAAAATTCAATTTTTTAGAATCTGTTATAGAGCTTTGGAAAATTTTCATTTATCAAGACTTATCCCAAACTCAAGCGATATTCCATTAGAACAATAATTTTCATTATCTTGTAATTTGAAGTTGGATGATTATTTATTATCATTAATGATTATTATTAATTTTAAAAATTTTAAAAACTTAAATTTTTTCGCTACTTTTAAAAATATCGAATTTCAGAAAAA
This sequence comes from Drosophila quadrilineata, assembly GCA_018150725.1. Lineage (NCBI taxonomy): Eukaryota > Metazoa > Arthropoda > Insecta > Diptera > Drosophilidae > Drosophila > Drosophila quadrilineata. Next base: position 7,316,807 of record JAECWN010000407.1, read on the forward strand.
TTAAAAAAAAAAATACAAATGTAATTTTGATTCACAGAAGGCACTATTCTTTAAATTCAAACGCTATCTAACAGAATATTTTATTTTATAAATTATTTATCTAAAATTTTTATTTTTGGAAAATAACTTACTTTAAAAATTTGTGTTTTTTTTTCAAATCATTAACATCCAAAATTTCACTACTAATATATTTTAAATTTTTAAAGTTCGTAAGAATTAAGTTAAATCTGTAACTTATCTTAAAGTAAATCCTTTGAAAAGCAACTGTTTTCATGACTTGACTCTGGACTTGACCTATGTGAAATTATTGCAACTGTGTAACCCCTGGATTTCGTTCAGAATTCAAAGCAGCTGCTGCCACAACAATAATAAAAAAAAAATGGGAAGCAAAAAATTGAACGACAAACTCCAAATATAGTGTGGATACCTTGCGCTTCCTTGACAGACGGAGAGAGATAGAAAATGTAGTCTAGTTCGTCCTTTGCAGCAGCAGGCGCATCATTAACTTGCAGCATGTGTGCATTATATGCTCAGCTTGCAACAAGCGGTTGGCGAGGCAGTCAAAAGTGGCGGCTTAGCAGCTCTCAGCAGCTGCTGTGCCTGTGCCACAAAAGGTGCATTTTTTTCTCTTAATTTTCGTCTTCTTCTTTTTTGATTTTTGGTAAACTAAAGTCAATCATATGTTCTCCGTGTTACACGTAGTTTTTTTGGCCTCATCTTTGCAGCTTGCAACCGGATTTTAATGTTGCCACGACAGATGTTTTTTTCGTTTTGTTTTTCTGCGTGTATGTGTGTTCATCCATTTTATCCAGCTTGTCTCATCTCATCTTCTTTCGATTTTTTTGGTCTCAGCCTCCTTTTTTTTGTTGGGTTAAGACGCCAGTTGCCGCTACTTTTACTACGAGCCATACTCCATAGTAAACAAAGGTAAGGTAGTTGGTGCTTCCCAGAGATTTCATGAATGAATTGATGAATGGGCAACTGAAGCCGTGGCGAATGTGGCAGGAAACCTGGCGGGGGTATCGTGTAAGAGGAAGACCTGTCGAGTTTGTAATCAAGCGGAAATGCACAACAGATTTCATTCACTGAAATTTATCAAGGGAAACAAGTCGTATATATATTCGAAACTAGCAAATTTATAGATTTAGCTGCATTAGAAGATATTTTGAAAATATTTTTAAAGTATTTTCCTGTTGCAATTTCATAAAGGGAACTAAACCTCAAGATAAACAGATTCCCATATGGTCTAGTGGCTAGGATATCTGGCTTTCACCCAGAAGGCCCGGGTTCGATTCCCGGTATGGGAAATTTTTTGCAATAATTTCAAAAGTTTTTTAAATTAATTTTTTATGCATTTTTATTTTAAATATTATTTTTTATTTATTTTTATTTTAAATATTATTTTTTTTATTTATTTTTATTTTTTTAATTTATTTTTATTTTATTAAAATTCACAATCAGAAAAACCGCAGTTAGCGTTGCATAGTCTTAGGCGCATCACGAAGCAGTTCAAAATGGCATGCGCATCAACAGTTGAAGCAGTGCATACAAGCAGTTCGTAGTTGACAGAGTTGCCACTTCGCGCGCATATTTTTAAATTTAGCGTGAAAACATCAAGGAATTTTATTGAACTCCATTAATTAAGATATATTTAGGGAATATAACAGTAATATGCTATGATTTGATATTAGGGTGATATTTAAATATTTTGATATTTCCCACAGACTTTGATTTCTGCTTATTGAGTGGAAATTGTTGTCACCACCCGCTGCTGATTTAGCTCCCATTTAGGCATGTTTGTAGCCTTGAGTTGAGATTCTCACGCACTCTAAGGACAACTCCCGCTGCTGAGAAAGCAACAAATTGCTTGTAAACTTGAGGCAAACAGCACCTTGGCAGCGGGACCCCCCATACGCACGTGCGAATCTTCTGAAAAAGGGGCGCGTCACGTATACTGCAGTGAGGCAGGACCAAGCAGGGTGGGAAGGGTGAATTACATAAAAAAAAAATTAAAAAAAAACCAAATAAAAGAAAAGTTGACTTGACTTTTGTAATTGCAACAAGCGGCGGCATCTCCAACGGCGCATTCTGACACACAGCATGAGGGCCTACGCTTTAGCAGTGGGGCACCCAGAACCGTGAAGCGGCGGCGATTGGTGCACTCTCTTCTGCCGATTCTCTAGGGGGTTGAAATATTGTTGCGCCAGCGCAACCCTCCAGGGATTGCGTCTTTATGGCTGCTTTTTTGCCGGCACATTTTGGTTTGGGTTTGCTTATGAGTTTAACTTTTGGCTTGGGTGGTTGCTTGGGTGACACATCTCCCTTTCCCTCTCTCTCTCTATCTCTCTCTTTCTCTCTGTCTCTCAGTTGATGTGCTGTCTCTCTCTCCCTTTCGATGCGCACTCTCTCTCTCTTTCTGACTGCGCCGTTGCCATTTTGTTTAAGAGCTTCGACTCTGTGAGCTCTTTGAAGCATTTGTTGTTGGCATGCCAGGACTGTTTTTGACTTTGCCAACAGGCGAGTCTCAGTTCAGTCAGTTGCCAACGCTGCAGGCGCAAGGATATCGTCTCAGGCGACAGCAACAGCAGCAACAGCAATTTTAACTTGTGACTAGTGACGAAAGTGACACGTGTTTGGCGCGCTTTTTACGCGTAAAAACTTCAAAGTGACAGCCGAAAAATATTTAAGAAAAATTAATTCTAAAATTAAGAGAAACCTTTGTTAATCTCATAAGTTAGTGCAAAGTGTGAATTGTGCGTGAACTGCTTGGAAATGTCTAGGCGCAAACAGGCAAAACCCCGCGCCTGCTTGAAGCGTAAGTCAACCTCCCCCTCTACCCCGTTCTCTTATGGGTTTGTGGGCATTTTGATTGATTTGGGGCATGGCCTGGCGTATCTATCGGGGGAATTTGCCAAATGTTCGTAGCCACAAAATGTGACAAGTGCAAAATGGGCAGAGTTGGCGGCTGAGGAGACACATGGTTAGTTGGGTAGCTAAGCTATAATTTTTGGGGATGGCCGGATGGTAGCCCCTGGGGATATGCTACACCTAACTGTCAGACAAAGCAGTTCAAAGCTGTGGAGGTGGGCGGGCAAGCAGTTGAATTGAGCGGGAGCAGTGCAAAAATGTTCGTCTCTCGCTGTGGGAAAGAAATGACTGCATATATTGGTTGCCTTTACAATTCGAACTGCAGCAGTAGCACCAGCAACAGCAACAGCAACAGCAGCAGCAGCAGCTGCAGTGTTGCAGCCAAGGCAACCAAAGTGCCGTTAATTTTTAATACAATTTCAAATTGTGTCAGTGTAAATAACAGCAAACACAGGCGACGCTCACAACCAACCAACCAACAACAACAATGATAACAAATAAAATTGACAATAAATCCAATGCACGTATGCGAAAGAGAGAGAGGCGAAGAGGGGCGGTAACTGCCAACCGGCTCGATGCCCCCAAAGACAACGTCCAACACACATACAGACATACATGAATTTACGTACTCATACACACACACACACACAGAAGCACATATACAGGCGCAGAGCGAGGCGGGCATAAAATTTCCCCAACGTATAGAACAACAACAAGAACAGCAACGACAACAACATAAGCGAACTTTGGCTTTGCTCTTTTTTGCGTTCGCTCTCTCTCACTGCTTTGTGTCGGTGTGCGCTTTTAGGTGAGCGTGTGTATGTGTGTGTGTATGAGAGTGTACGAAAAAAGCACAAAACACAGAAAACCCATTGCCATGTATTTCTCATGGGAGTCGGCAACGGCTCTGGCCAATCCCAAGGGATTGACATTGGCGCAGCCAGGCAACAGCAGTAGCAACAACTACAACAACAACAACTTCAATAATAACAACAACAACAGCAGTGAGAAGAAGCAGCAGAATGTACAGACAAAACGAAACATGCGCAAGTCTCTGGGGAATTCTCATTCGTTGACGCGGCAGCACATATACATACACATACACACATGCATGCATCCATACATACAAACATTCTTCTACATATGCATGCTGAAGTATGTATGTTTGTGTTAGTGCGTGCCTATTGACATCCAATAATAACAACAACACGAGCAGGCAGCATTCTTCAAAATTTGCCTTGATTTGTTTCTTTTCTGTTTTGTTTTGTTTTGTTTTGTTATTTTCTTTCGCTTTACATTCACTTTTCACCTACACAACAACTTTGCTGCAGCCCAAAAATCTTTAAAACCATCGACGACGACGTTAACGTCAACGTCAACGTCAGCGTCAGCGTCGACAGCGTCAGCAAAGCACAAACGTCAGGAGAATTGACGCCGTGAGAGACTGAGAGCTTTGAGCTGCGCTGAGCCAAGCTGTGCTGAGCTGCGCTGAGACGAGGCTTAGCATTGCGACAGTTGTTGCCCGAAATGACGCCGCCGTCGCTGCCGCCGTTGCCGTCGTCGCTGCCATAAGTTTGTCTGAACGCCACTTCCTCTCTTCTTTGCTCAACATGAGCTTTCTCGACGTCGTCGTCGTCGTCATCAACGTGTGCTCGTCTCTGGTGTATTGGCAAAATATTTGCTATGACATTGGCAAAGAGAGCGCGGCGGCGCCAAAATAGCAGCCAAAGCAACAACAGCAAAGGCAACAGAAAGCACTTTGGGCATAGCCTATGTGTGTGTGTGTGCATATTGGCTTTTGGGTATATGTATGTATGCGTCTGACGGTAACTAGTTTGGTAAATAGATTTGCTGTGGGCGTTGGGATCGCAATGTGCTATTGGTTCGTTTGCCCCCTCAGGGAATTTGATGTTGGCGGCGGCATTTTCTCAGCAGCAACAGCGACTAAATAAAATTCCAACTTAAAGTCGCAGCAAAGCAGTTGTCGTTGTTAAGCTTGCACTGCTTTGCGATTTGCATAGCGTTGCCAGGTGCGATCGATTAATTCGATAATAAACAAATCTTAATTATGAGGACTGTTTTCTCATAAATCAATTAATTGAATTACTTATCATTTATTTTCCATATAATATGTTTCGCTATTTGAAATTTGTAGATAATCCATACTTGAAAATACTTCTGCGATCGCAAAATTTATCGATTTCATTTTCAGTGTTGCCAACTGTGTTTTTTTTCTCTGTTCTCTTTGTTAGCTTGTTTTGTTGGTTTTATTAGCCTTTGGCATTTCGAGCAAACTATTGATGAAATTTATTGTTGGCGCTTTTAACAACACCTTCGGGTTTGTTATTTCATTATTTTTTTAATACACCCACACCCACACACACACTCGCACACACATCCTCATACAGAACGTGTGGCAATGCCATTATAAAAGTTGCAGGCTGTGTGGCGCTTGGCTTTGTTTTTAGCTGTGCTGCTGCTGCTGCTGCTGCTGTTGCTGCTGTTGCCACCCACTCCAGCGTTGCAGGAGCGTTTCGGTTGCTCCGATGCTCTCTCTACACACGCTTAGTAGCCATTTGGGAGCTGGAAAAGTGGCAAGCGGCGAGTATTGGGGTAGTGGCAACGGATTGATGGGTCAAAGGGGACGACGCTTATTATTACGTTTACAAATATGTTGGAGAGTGTTTGTCTGCATGTGTATGTGTGCGTGGCTCCGTGTCGGTGTGTGTGTGTGTGTGCGTGTGTATGTGTATGCGCACCTTTTTCAGCAAGTGAAAAGGCAAGTATGCCAGGGAGGGGAGAAGGAACTGGAGTGCGGGTAAAACGCTTAAAAACATGCCATAGCCGAAAAACAAGTAAGAAACACACACATGCGGGCACTTGCGCTACACACACACACATACGTATACTCTCACTCTCTCTCACTCTCTCTGTGTCATGCCGTCACTCTCTCTCTCACACATATACACTCTTCTGCAGTGGCAGTGGCAGCGACCGAGTGCGAAATGCACTCTGGGGGGCTTTAAACAAAAATGAAAATCGCTTGCATACATATGGGCGCTTACACACATACACACGTACTTAAGCACACACACACACACTCACACACATACGTTCGCTGCCTTGCACAAAAAGAACTTGACTTCATCGTCGTCGTCGTCGTTTTCGTTGTCGTGCTGTTGCTGTTGTTGTTGCTGTTGCTGCTGCGGTGCTTCGACAATTTTAACGACCATAACTGGTTCCATTCTCCCCACACATTCATCCCCAATCCCAACCCCCTCACCCCGTAAGCAAGCCAGCCAGCCCCTCGCCAACACTTGTGGGCTTCCCTTGCCGCTTTCGCTGCCATTCGCATTTATTTTAAAATACGCGGCACTTCCGCCGCAAACGGCACACAGTTGCCTTGCCACACCCCCTGGTCCCCCTCCACCCCCCTCTCTCTCTCTCTCTGCCTCTCTCTGTGTCTCTTTCTGCACCCATACTCAGCGAAAGGATAAATATCACACATCCTTTCAAGTGGCTCGCGCTCTCTTTTATAGCTGTCCGTTCGCTGGGCTTTTATATATGGAAATAATAACCAAATGTGCGGAGCTGGAGAGCAGCTCGTGGAGCACAAGTCGCCATCGCCATCGTCGTCGTCGTCGCTTCCATTATGTTGACCAGGCAATCGTCGTCCGGCTTGGCATACGAGCATAATGTTGATTTCCAGGGCGATTCCTTGCGGTGTGATTCCGGCATGTCCTTTTGCCCATATATTTTAAGCCGTTACCTTACCGACGACCGCGACCGGTCACCAATATGCCAAACCCCACCACCCCCTCCACCACCCACAGCCACCACATGGCACTCCATGCTTTGCCACCTGCCAGAGACGCGCTGCTTCACACAAAATATCTCTGCCCAAATCATTCACACTCTTTACGAGTTTATCATTTGCATGTCGAGTTGAACTGGGGAAATGTGAAAGGCAAAAGTGTTGAGAAAAAGTGTGAAGAATACAGAGAAATCTTTAAAATTAAGTATTTTTTGTGTCAATATTAGATATTCTCTTGTCAGCTCAAAAGTAGGCAATAGTTTTTGTGCCACCAGCTGCTCCTTCGTTTGTGTTACCTGAGTCACCCTGTTAAGCTTTCGCCTGCTTTATTGCTGCCCAATGTGAATGATATCGGCGCGTGTGGCTCGTCCAGTCTACTTCAAAACTCATAAAACTCGACATTTGTTTGCCTTTTTGCAACTCACCTCACGGCACACAACTCACTTTGCTCACAGCAACAAAAAATTTATGAAAAATTCAATTTAATTGCACAATTACACATGTTCCACATTTTCATTTGCTTGCTGCTGCTCCAACTGAGTTGTTGTTGTTGTTGTTGCTGTTGTTGTTGATGCACCCCTTGCAATTACTTTTAAGGCAGTTGTTTTGGCAACGACAACGACCCCCACAAGACTGGAGAGCAGCCATGGCCATGCCATCGATCACGTGCGGCTTTGCCAGAGACACACTCACACACACACACACACACACACACACACACACACACACACACACACACACACACACACACACACACACACACACCCATACAGTCTCATGTATACTTTTTGGAGTTTTGAGCTATTGGCAACACAGTTTTCTTTAGCTTGGGCCAAAAGCGAAGCACCAACAATAAAACACAAAACGTGTAAATAGAATTTTGGGCACGATGGCCGCCCGGGGAGTGCTTTAGCATAATCTGCATGAGTGTGAGTGTGAGTGTGAGTGGTGACTACTACTACTACGTCTGTGAGTGGTGAGAGTATCAGTCGTAGTGTGAGTGTGACTTGAGAGTGTATGAGTGTGGAGACGGCAACATGCATACAGAAGAGGTGTGTGAGCAGGAGCTGAATTCGCAGTCTTAGCAATTTGCCAAATGAATTGAACTTTCATTAAAATCAGGTGCAAATGGAATTTCATAATTTTATTCATTAAATCAATATTTTAATTTGTTGTTAATTTTCATATGTTAGAACACGTTTACTCATTTCCCCCAGTAAATTGATATCGATTGGAATTAAGCTGCAGTTCTGTTGTTATCGATAAGCGTTAATCGAGCAATTATGACGTTAGATAAGCCTCGAGTTATCTGGCAACGCTTCGTGATATTCCAATGCTGATAAGCACGGGGAAGAGCGCGTTCCATAAATATTAGTCATTTTTGTAATTCAAAATAAATTAAATATTTCTTAAATATGCTTTTTGTTTTGCAAAAAATTAAAAATTTTGTTAATCAAAAAGTACCCATTACCATTCGTGGTAAATTTAAACCAAGGAAAATTGAAAAAAAAACTTGCCTAAAAGTAGGCAACGAAAACTTACCCACACTTTAAACGAGAAACAATTGATTAACTGACTTTATTGTCATTACAGTGGGCGAAAAGGAGGATGAGAATGCTGGCGAGGATGGCGCCAACAAAAAAACACCAACGGCAGCAGATTTGTTGGAGCCAAAGGAAGAGCTGCTCAGCGCCGATGAGGAGGAGTGCGAGGACGATGAAGATGAGCTCGATGAAGAGTACAGTGAGAATGAAGAACATGCAGATGAAAAGCACAAGCAACAACAAAATGAATCACAGCAGCAAAAGCATGAAAGTTGGCAGGCAACAGCTGATGATGCCACAGCTGCCACAGCACCAGCAGCAGCACCAGCAACAGCAACAAAACCAACAGCAACAACCATAAAAGGAACAGCATCCGTAGACGGCACGACTGCAGCTGCCCAAGCAGAAGCAGAAGAAGAAGAACTACAACACCCAAGGGATGCGACTGCCACTGGCAACGCCAATGGGCACTGCAAGTCAAGCAAGTCCGGCAACGCCGGCAATGCCACTGGTAAGTTTGACTTCAATTTGCATATTTTATTGCCTTTTGCCAAAAGATATATGCGATATGAGCACACCACACACACATACAGCCACATAGTTGAGACCATAGACCAGACAGACAGAATCTTGCTCAGCGTTTATAGCCTGGCATAGATGCGACCACATCTTTGGGCATAGTTCGCCCCCGTTTCGAGTAGCACAGTCATCGTCTTGGGGCATTCCCCATGAGGCATTGACATGTCCGGCTAATAACTCTCGACAGTCTCATAAATAGCAAATGTTGGCCCTGTACTCCCCTCCATTGTTGTTGTTGTTGTTGCTGTTGCTGTTGCTTTGGGTCCTTTACTGGTCAGTGGCTGGAGTCGCTGAAGTCGAAGCTGCAACTGCAGCCGGACCATTGATGCACGGTTTAAAAGAGCGCAACTAGCTTGTAAATTGGATAATGTTCAACAAACAGGGTGTTGCAAGTGGCGTGTGGCAATTATTTTACATTTAATTTCGTTAATTTTAAATTCTACATTTTATATACATACGTCATGAGTACCTCTAATTGTCTGGCAACTCTAGGCGATATTGCGCTACTGCGATAGTTTAAGCGCAGCTTTTGCTTATCGATATATCGAATAAGAGCAATAGGTACGTCAGTGCTGGCAACGCTTACAGCAGCCGATCTCGATTACAGTACTCGATAGTATCGATTCGATACTTTTTGTGTTGCTGCTTTGGCAGCAGCAATTTTGTCGTTTGTGGTGCACAAAAGTGCAATTAATTTTAGTGAAAGTGCAATTAATGAAATTGATACGCTTATCTGAGAAATTAACTGAAATGTAAGTAAGGGAGTCACCCTGTCCTTGCCTGCAGCTGGAGACTGTCTCTCTGCGTTTAGCTGCAGTAGCTCAGTTTTGTTGCTACATAAAGTTTGATGTGTCCAGGCGGCATCATACACGCGCACATTTACATACACACTCACACACACATACATACATACATAGTAATACCAGCAATACACGTGTGTTGCTGTTGTTGGTGCTGTTGTATTTGATATTCCTGTGCGTCATTGGATTATGGCACTTGGGTGTGTAAAGCCATCGATTCAAAGCGCTGCTCGTTATGGCTGCCACTCCAATTGTTTGTTGTTGTTGTTGTTGTTACTATAGTTGTTGTTGTTGCTGGTTTAGCCAACAATAATAAACGAAGCGCCATGTTTAAATAGAACACAAACCGTTGACACACACACACACACACACATACAGCAGCAGCACTCGAGTGTATGAGTGCGAGTGTGTGTGTGTGTCTGTGTGTTTGTTCATTATTTGTTGCTCTTTTCTCTGTTGGTGCTGCTGCTGCTGCTGGCATTGCCGGCACATATTCCCGATGGAGCAGCAGACAAGCCAAGCGGGCGGCATAGAAACATCATCATCAGCAGCAGCAGCAGCAGCAGCAGCAGCGGGTATTTCTGCATGCCCTCCCTACTCTCGACCCCCCTATTGCCACTGGCTCAACCATTTGGGAGCATGCAGTAGCAGTAGCAACAGTAGTCGTAGTAGTAGTGGTAGTAGCTGTGCCAGTGGCAGCCAGCTGGACGTGGCATGCGGTTCGACTGGGTGCCATTGTTGCTCCTCTTGTTGCTGTTGTACCTGGGAGCTCAAGTTTGGCTTGTGGCTCTGGCCAAGTCGATTTTAACCTCACTCGCAACTACACGGCACTGTTCCCTTCTCTCTGTAACGGCACTATGGAGGGCCAAACTTTATCACCAGTGCGCGCAGCTATATACACACACACACACACACACATACACACATACATACTGTCTCTCTCTTTCGCTCTCTTTTTGTCTCTGTCTCGCTTTATATATGACAAGTACACTGCTGCAGTGCGTCCTCTGTTGCCTGCGTCGTTGCCATTGCCGTCGTCTCGTTTACTGTCATTGTAGCCATGGAAGCTGGCTCTTGTGCCTGCCCCAGCCGCATGCCCCATGCCTCTGACTGCCACTGCCACACAGCTCTCTAGTGTGTTGTATAATGTTCTAAAGGGAAATCGAGAGGCTGTGATAAGTTTGGGGGATCCGAAAATTGTCTTTCTGCTTCAGCATTTGCTGTTGTTGTTGTTGTTCTTGTTGTTTTTGTTGCTGCTTCTGTTGCTGTTGCTGCTGATGCCAAGCGAAACCCGGCGAGAACGAATTGGCCCTTTTGTGCGCATCAACAACATGGCCCAAGTTGGGCCACCAAACAAGCCCAGCACAGTGGTACACGACTCATTTCAAATGGATTGAAAAACGGGCACAAAAATTTTAAATGGGTAATTTAACAAAATTTTCAAATGTCATAAAATCCATTAACAGAACTACAAAAATTTTGAAAATCGGTCGATTTTTGAGAAAGATATGAGGGTTTATCCCCTTTTATGAAAATTACAATTTTTTCGCCTATTTTTCAATCTTTTGGCTATATTTTCTAAAATATTGCTCTAAATCGACTTCGGTAAAACATTTTTGACATATTTTGATGCCAGCAATCGATTGGGCACAAAAAATTCCGATTTCAAGTTTCACATTTTTTCACTTTTTGTCAAGGGGTTAGTATGAAAAAACGGTTAAAAAATTCAAAAAATTTAAAGTGCTTAATTTTAACAAAATTTTAATGCAGTTTTAAAATATCATAAAATCCCTTGACAGAACAGCAAAAATTTTGAAAATCGGTCGATTTTTGAGAAAGATATGATAGTTTAAAGTTTAGAATGAACCCCTTTTATGAAAATTACCATTTTTTGGCCTGTTTTTAAATCTTTATGCCATATTTTCTAAAATATTGCTCTAAATCGACTTCGGTAAAACATTTTTGACATATTTTGATGCCAGCAATCGATTGGGCACAAAAAATTCCGATTTCAAAAGTTTCACATTTTTTCACTTTTTGTCAAGGGGTTAGTATGAAAAAACGGTTAAAAAATTCAAAAAATTTAAAATGCTTAATTTTAACAAAATTTGAATGCAGTTTTAAAATATCATAAAATCTCTTGACAGAACTGCAAAAATTTTGAAAATCGGTCGATTTTTGAGAAAGATATGATAGTTTAAAGTTTAGAATGAACCCCTTTTATGAAAATTACCATTTTTTGGCCTGTTTTTAAATCTTTATGCCATATTTTCTAAAATATTGCTCTAAATCGACTTCGGTAAAACATTTTTGACATATTTTGATGCCAGCAATCGATTGGGCACAAAAAATTCCGATTTCAAAAGTTTCACATTTTTTCACTTTTTGTCAAGGGGTTAGTATGAAAAAACGGTTAAAAAATTCAAAAAATTTAAAGTGCTTAATTTTAACAAAATTTTAATGCAGTTTTAAAATATCATAAAATCCCTTGACAGAACAGCAAAAATTTTGAAAATCGGTCGATTTTTGAGAAAGATATGATAGTTTAAAGTTTAGAATGAACCCCTTTTATGAAAATTACCATTTTTTGGCCTATTTTTCAATCTTTTGGCTATATTTTCTAAAATATTGCTCTAAATCGACTTCGGTAAAAAATTTTAGACATATTTTGATGCCAGAAATCGATTGGGCACAAAAAATTCCGATTTCAAAAGTTTCCCCTTTTTTTGATTTTTTGTCAAGGGGTTAGTATGAAAATACGGTCAAAAAATTCGAAAAATTTTAAATACGTAATTTTAACAAAATTTAAATGCAGTTTTAAAATATCATAAAATTCATTAACAGAACTGCAAAAATTTTGAAAATCGGTCGATTTTTGAGAAAGATATGATAGTTTAAAGTTTAGAATGAACCCCTTTTATGAAAATTACCATTTTTTGGCCTATTTTTCAATCTTTTGGCTATATTTTCTAAAATATTGCTCTAAATCGACTTCGGTAAAAAATTTTAGACATATTTTGATGCCAGAAATCGATTGGGCACAAAAAATTCCGATTTCAAAAGTTTCACATTTTTTCACTTTTTGTCAAGGGGTTTGTATGAAAAAACGGTCAAAAAATTTAAATGGGTAATTTTAACAAAATTTGGATGCAGTTTTAAAATATCATAAAATCCCTTGACAGAACAGCAAAAATTTTGAAAATCAGTCGATTTTAGAGAAAGATATGATAGTTTAAAGTTTAGAATGAACCCCATTTATGAAAATTACCATTTCTTAGCCTATATTTCAATCTTTTGGCCATATTTTCTAAAATATTGCTCTAAATCGACTTCGGTAAAAATTTTTAGACATATTTTGATGCCAGGAATCGATTGGGCACAAAAAATTCCGATTTCAAAAGTTTCACATTTTTTCACTTTTTGTCAAGGGGTTTGTATGAAAAAACGGTCAAAAAATTCAAAAAATTTAAAGTGCTTAATTTTAACAAAATTTGAATGCAGTTTTAAAATATCATAAAATCTCTTGACAGAACTGCAAAAATTTTGAAAATCGATCGATTTTAGAGAAAGATATGATAGTTTAAAGTTTAGAATGAACCCCTTTTATGAAAATTACCATTTTTTAGCCTATATTTCAATCTTTTGGCCATATTTTCTAAAATATTGCTCTAAATCGACTTCGGTAAAAAATTTTAGACATATTTTGATGCCAGAAATCGATTGGGCACAAAAAATTCCGATTTCAAAAGTTTCACATTTTTTCACTTTTTGTCAAGGGGTTAGTATGAAAAAACGGTTAAAAAATTCAAAAAATTTTAAACGGGTAATTTTAACAAAATTTGAATGCAGTTTTAAAATATCATAAAATCCCTTGACAGAACTGCAAAAATTTTGAAAATCGATCGATTTTAGAGAAAGATATGATAGTTTAAAGTTTAGAATGAACCCCTTTTATGAAAATTACCATTTTTTAGCCTATATTTCAATCTTTTGGCTATATTTTCTAAAATATTGCTCTAAATCGACTTCGGTAAAAAATTGTAGACATATTTTGATGCCAGAAATCGATTGGGCACAAAAAATTCCGATTTCAAAAGTTTCACATTTTTTCACTTTTTGTCAAGAGGTTTGTATGAAAAAACGGTCAAAAAATTCAAAAAAATTTAAATGGGTAATTTTAACAAAATTTGGATGCAGTTTTAAAATATCATAAAATCCCTTGACAGAACAGCAAAAATTTTGAAAATCGATTGATTTTAGAGAAAGATATGATAGTTTAAAGTTTAAAATGAGCCCTGTTTTATGAAATATTACTTTTTGTTATCATATTTTTCAATCGTTTGGCCATATTTTCTAAAATATTGATCCAAATTCAGTCCGGTGAGAATGTTTCAATATTTCTGGCACCACTGTGCGAGCAAAGTGTCACACTTAGACTCATAGCTATCCAAGGCTATTCCTATAATACACTCGCTCTCTTTCCCTTGCTGTTGGCTTATGCTCAGGCTGCTGCTGTCTCAGTCGCACGGTGTATAGCCATCTCTGTCGTATGCTATGACATTAATATGAGTTTTGCTGCTTATAGATTATATTTGTGTAAAGTTTTATGTTGCAATATTTCGGTTATGTGGTTGCACACACCAGACTCGACTTCAACATTGGGCCTCCCTAGAAGCGGGAATAGAAGAAGACAGGGTCGGCATCGAATATGTCTCTCACTCGCTCTCTCTCTGTGTGTGCTGGAGACGACGACATATCCGCTGGGAGCAACCTGGGTGCGAATAAAAATTATACATTGCCATATAAGCAGGCGAGGCGAGTTGAACAGCTTGAGTGAAGAGGAAGAGCAAGGGATAGAGTTGAGTAGGAGCCAGCGGAGTGTAATGGTGTGTGCGTGTGTGTGTGTGTGTGTGTGTGTGTGAAGCATGTTTATTGGTATGCTCATTGGGGAGCATCTTGAGACCGAGACCGAGACAGCTTCTTGTTGCATAGCGAAGTTGCTCATTTTGCCATTATTATTCCGTTGTGTATCGAAAAATGAAACAAAAGTGAGTTATCATCTCACTCTCTGTCTGTCTATCTTGCTGTCTCACTCATTATCTCCTCTCTCGCTCTATGCCTTTCTCTCTCTTTTATTCGGTTTGCAGTGTAAAATTATCAGGTGCAAAGCATAAGCAAAAGGTAAAGGCAATTCACCAGGGAAAGCACGAAAGGTGCGTAAAATTTTATGACAAAACTTCATTGCTTTCAGTTGACTTTGATTAGGGAATTGCATACACTACACATATGGATGTATGTATGTATATATGCTTGTGGGTGTGAGTGTGTTTGTGTATCTGTGTTAGCTGGAAATTTGACAAATGGCAGAGCAAACATTTGATGGGGTCAACGTTAAGCTTGCGGCGCACTTCACGCCGCTCATATTGATTAATAATTGTATCGATAGTAATATCGATTGTTGCAGAAAGTAGATGTGGCAACGCTTTTGTTGTAAAATATCGCAAAAACATGTTTGTGGCTTTATGCGATTAAAAATATAATTTTTTTGTCACTTTTTATAATCGATATAAATATAATTAATTTTATAATTAAAAACTTATTTTGACAAGATTTGATCGATAGTGTAATTATCGATAGGACGCAGGCTTTGATTGTCATCTTCGGTTGGTAAATAGGAAAAAGTTCAGTGTTTGTCTCATTGCATAAGTCATTTATCGCCTGTTAATTGCATCAGAGACAACTGGGAGTCCTTCAGCCGGAGGAGCAAAGGGACTGGCAATGGGAATGATTAGACTTATATATATTTATATATAGCAGCAGCTAGATATAGATACAGCTATCGTGCGGCATTTTTGTTGTTGCTGTTTTTTTTTTGCTATTTGTTTTTGTTTTTGCTTGCAATAATTTTCAAACAGAAAACACACAAAAAGCATTTGCGCAACAATTCCCCAAAGGTTGAGCCGAAAGCATACCAAAGGGGAGGTTACACGGCAAGACAGTGAAAGCAAAAGCGGGACGTACATATATATGTATGTATAGGAAGAGGAAGAGGATAGACTATGTGTTGGGTGAAGAGGAGGGGTGGCAGACGGCAAACGAATCGAATTAAGAGCGCCAACGTCACATAGAGAGCAGCTTTCTCTACTCTTCTCTACTGCTGCTGTCTCCTCGACTTTATCTTTGGCTGTGTGTCTCGCCACTCCCAGGAGACGTCGCCAACGTTGGCAACCACCGCTTCGGCGCTGCAAAATCCCACGAGGATGTCGCGCTGGCGCACTGTGAATGGACTTGGCGTCCTACTGCTCAATGCAGTGTCCAGGTCTCGGAAGTCTCCTTTGAGTTGCTGCTGTTTGTTGGTGTTGCTGGACTGTCGTAGGCGTCGCTTGGGGAAATTTGCGCGAGTGGTCGGCATGTTGGCCTAGGCGAGTGGGCGTGCCACATGCCAAAAGGCAACATAATCAGCAGTAGCAGCAACAGCAGCAACAACAACAGCCAGAGGAGGCAACATCAAAGCAAGCAACTGCGACTGCAGTTGGGGCCATAAAAACGCAACTCGCCTAATGGCCGCAAGATGGCGCTGCCATCATATGCAAATTTCGTTCGATTTATGAGCGCCACACACTATCTCGCTCGCTCTCAGTATTGCACTCCATTACTCTCTCTCACTCTCTCTCTCTTTCTGTTGCTTCATTAACATGACGAACGCGCAAGATGCGAGTCATAAAATTAGCCAGATGCCAGCGCCTGTCTGCCACGGTTGATGAATGCAACTAGCAGCAGTAGCAACAGTAGCAGCAACAGCCGCCCACTGTCACGCCCACTTTTGTGTGCCACCCATAAAAGCGCAATGAGCGTCGCGGTGTGTGCGGTGTCCAAAAATTTGCAAAACTCAAAGCAACAATTCGACGAAAGCCAATTTGCCAGCAGCGCAAGCAAAGCAGTGAAAATGAGAGAGAGAGAGGCAGCTAGAGATAAAGAGCGACAGAGATAGAGACAGGAGCTAGCCAAAGAAGATATAGGAAGATAGGTGGGCTAGGGAGGTGGACGGTGGTGGGCATGGGGACATGGCCATACGGCTCCCCATAGAGCGCATGTTGAATAATCATCATCAGCAGCAGGGAACCGAACCGACAGAGATAGAGACAGTCATAGAGAGAGAGAGAGAGTCAGAGAGAGAGCTATAGAGAGAAAGAGATGGTAGCTAGAAGCGGCGACTCTAAAGTCGCCAACGTTGCACTTGCAATGCGTTTTTGGCATGTTAAAACTTGTTCGTGTTGCACCGTCTGTCTGTGTGTGTTGGCCGCTAGATGGCGTATGCTGCACGTGCAACAGCAACACATGCCCCCACACACACACACACACACACACACATACACACACACACATACAGAGTCACAACGCAACGAGAGAAATTCGTAAAATTTTGTTTCCGCTGATGAAGTATTCCCCAGCTGCAGGACAAGGATTATTGGACGTGTGGCATCATTCGGCAGCAACAACAACCCACCCCACCCCTCCCTCCACCACTACTGCTGCACTGACTAGTAGTCATGTTGCAAGTGCCCCGTATGTAAAGTGGCATAAAAGCATCGCCCTTCGAGTGGATGATGCTTTCGCCACTCGACATATCAAAGAAAATGCGCCGCAAAAATGTTGCACGTTGCACGCGGCAAATAGTTTTTTAGTTGCTTGCCTCGCAAAATTTCATTTTGTCATTAGAAACAAATTAAAAACGGGAACCCAAAGTATATCAACATCATCATCATCATCATCATCATCATCATGATAGGAGCTCTACGAATTTACGAGTTCCGAAATGAAGCTCCGTTCCGACGGATGCTGCTACTTAATGGAACTTATTGAGCTTTGGTTGAGAGAGTTAAGCGAACTATTCGATTACTATAGAGTGGGCGTGATTTTATTGACAAAATTATTATACACAACGTAGGGAGGCTAAGGAGGGTTTTAAGGTTTTATAGAGGTTCGCAGTTATGTTGTAAGGTTATGTTCGGATCAGGCATATTGAGAGTTCCTTTTAGGAAGACTTATGCAAGATTTTGAGACTGGGAATTTGATTAGTGTTGAATGTTGTTTTCGAAACGTATAAATAATTTAGAATTTTTTGCTAATATTCTATTTATATTATATCACTAGGAAAAATTTGTTGACTTTCTATATTTTAGCTTATTTACGGCTTTTGACGATTTTTAGAATATTTGGTTTTTCTCTTAGTTGAAGAAACTGTAAAATATTACTAAATATTTTTCTTAAATTTCAATTTATTAAATTATATATTCTCTTGGCAATGTTTTATAGCAAAAAAAAGTATAAAATTTCTATAGAATTCGTAAGAAAAATTTACAAAAATATTTAAGTTTGTATAATTAGGATTTCAGAAATAGGTTTTAAATAGATAGGGTTTTTGACGTCTTAAATCAACCAGCTTAGACAGTCTAGACTTCAAAATATAAGCAAAGACCTTACAAACACCTATAAGAAACCCAACACGCACACACACACACACACACACACACCCTGACTCAGTTCGGTGTCAAGTCAAAGTTCAGACGCGTAAGGCGTCGCCACGTCTAACATGGCGTATGAGTAATGCGAGGGAAGTTCACGCATTACAGACGCAGACAGCGGCAGACAGACGACCACCCAAAATACCCCAAACCCCAAAGGCGAAGCCTAAACACGTGTTTGGCATGGTCAACAGCTGTTTTTGCCAGAGAGAGAGAGAGCGCAAAACAGAGAGAAAGAAAAAGAGAGAGAGATAAAGTTAGAGAGAGAACAAATCAAAATCAAAACAAAGTGTGGAGTCTGCGCAATGACAGCGAAAGCTCTTAAATGCTCTTAAGTTAAAATCTACTAAAAAGAGCAATGAAAAGAGAGAGGTAGAGTGGCAGAAAGAGAGAGTGTAAGAGAGAGAGAGAGAGGTGTGTAGCAGGGAAGTTGAAGCTGCTGCTTGGCATGTCGGGTCAGCTGTGGGCAATGCCTGGGCATGGAATTATGGCACCCAGGGGCTTAGCATAATCAAAATTCCTTGCAACAGGGGACCACGTGGCATGCAGCAGCAGCAGCAGCAGCAGTGGCATGAATGCTGCCAGCGGCTGTTTTGCTGCTGCTACTGCTGCTGCCACTGCTACGTGCCCCAGCAATATTGCAACAACTTGAAACTAACTATGTGTCTGACATCTTGCAGGAAACTCCAAGCAGAAGACGCGGCGCAAGGAGCAGGCGAAGGAGGACCACGAGCTGCCTGAGGATTTGCTGCTCAGCCTCAGCGACGATGAGAACTATGATGAAGTGGCAGCTGTGCTTGACGAGCATGTTATGGACGCTGATGATGTCGATGACGATGTTGATGACGATGATGATGTTGATGACGACGACGACGATGATGATGATAATGGGGAAGAGGAGGATGAGGAGCTGCATAGTCTCGACAGTTTCTACTCCGGTAAGTCCGAAAATTCCACGTTTGTCCACATATGAGGGAAAAGTGTCTGCGGCTGCTGTGTCCTCCCGGTTTCTGGTGGCAGCCATTGAAAATTGCCGTATGGGGTGTTATATGGCTTCAACGGAGACGACACTCCAGGGTGCTCTACACCTGTGCCGCGGGTGTCGTTTCGGCATCAGCTCCTCCTGCAGCATGTCCATGGCCTAACTACGTTTTAAAAACCCCAAACAGCAATCAACACCAAGCCAGCATTCCCTCTCTCTCTCTCTCTCTCTCTCTGTACTACTGTAGCTATCTCTGTTACTCCTTTGGCGCTGGTCTAAGGTGTAGCTATCTCTTTTTAGCCACTTCACTTTCACCACAGACTCCTCGTTCTCGTTGCCATTTACGAGCTGTCGAACAGCAGAGACTGAAAGAGGGAGCAACGCAGCAGTGGGTAGTAGAGGGAGCATAGTGAGAAGAGAGGTTGGGTAGAAAGGGAGATAGATAGAGACAGTCAGACACATGGACACAACTTGAGAGACAGTTCCTCCCACACACTCACACAAACGCAGAGAGTCACAGAGCTTGGCTAGGCAACATCATGAGCTACAGCCACAATATGACCTCTAATCCCCTCCTTCCTTCCCTGCTACCTCCCATATACACCATCAACCACATCTACATCCATCATATGCCCGCTGCAGGCCCCCACCAGACTCCCTCTCTCTATGAGCATGTGCTTGCCACATTTCTCTCTAGTGCCATTTCGCATGCTTTTTCTCTATGTTATTTGTTTCGTTTTGCGGGATTCGCCCCCTCATGCCAGACACGCCTCTCGACTCCCACTTTTGGCACTTCCTTTCTACATATTCTTTTCGTTTTTTTTTCCTTCTTTCTTGTTGTATTTGTTTCTTATTTCCGCTTTGTTTTGCCTTTTGTTGCTCTTCTTGTGGCAGCATCTGAGTCCTCCAGTCTGCAGTCGTCCTCGTCCTCGTCGTCGTCCTAGTCTCGGCAGCTGTCCATTTGCCATTTGCGATTCACATGCTCATACAGACATACTCACAGTCATACACACACTCATTCACACTCAACTTGGCTGACTGCATAACTCGACTGAGCTTTGCTTTGATGCCTTTGCGCTCTCAAGCGGCAAATACACTGCGAGAATTTCTTAAGAAAGTCATAGAAAAAGTTGAAAGCCATCAATAATATTTTTAATATACGATAGTATATCTGCTTTTTGACAGCTTGTGAACGTTATAATTGTTAAAAAAAAATCTGTTTGTATAATAGGGGTCATATTTTGTAAATGTAAAGTAACTGCCAATTTTCTCGCAGTGTAGACACTTAGTTAAGTTACCACAAAGCACTCAACACTTGGCCAGTTGAAGCTGCCTTTTCCAACAACACTTCCATAGACATGACTGTAGATGTGTGTGCTTGGTGTATGTGTGTGTGGGTGTGGTAGTCTCTTTGGCTCCAAGGCTATTTGGCAACAATTTCGAAACGTTTTACGGCCTTGGTTTGTGATTTGAAGAAAATTTGCGGTGTTGCAAGCTGCAACAAGAGACAAAGCAACAGGAGCTGTATCACCAGCAGCTGCTGCTCAGCGCCTACAGATATGCAATGGAATGCAATTAGCTGCAGTCTGAGACAGTGCTAGAAGTAGTATTTGATAGTGGGAGGCGAGCAAGTCTTTGTGAAAGTTTAGGCAAAAGTCATTTCATTTGTTTGTCTTTGGCCTGGACTTCCGTTCCGCTCGAGATTCTTGACTTGTCCTTTTGATTTATTAATAGCACGTGTACTGAGCCGATGTCAGGAAGTGCCACAGCCCTCTTAAGAGGGTTAACTACTAGTGGCAGGGCGAGCAGTGGGAGGGTAGTTGAAGTACAAGTAGTTTTAAAAAGTGACATGGATGTACGATGTATGCAAATAGTTGGCTGGGTTCCGTTACAAAGTTTCCTTTTGATGCGACGCTATTAATTACACATTTGTCTTACAAGACAAACAAACAAGAGAAACTAGAAAACGAAGAGATGGATGCTGGGGGCATAATCAACTTGTAAGCGCCTCACATGTCCGTGCTTAAGACCATAAATAATTGCTGTCGCTGTAAAAAGGGGTTTTCTTTGGGTTAAAAATTGAACCACATACTATTACCGCAGACCCTTACAGTAATAGTTGTGGCATGATTTGAGGTGAATATAGAAGCTTAAATTTTGTTTAAGTAAATGGAGTTTAGAAAAAGAAATGTAAGTTGTTGAGTTGCCACAAAACTTATAAAATTTTATATTAATTAATAAATTTAATAAAATAAGAAATTAAACTGAAATTAAATTGATTTTGCAGAGGAACTTTATATTTGCTGCTTACACACTTGAGAAGAACAAACGCTTATAATTCTCAACTAGTTTAAGCAGCGCATTTTAAATTGCGGCTAACGAAGGCAGTAGTAAAACAGTGTTATATTTTGCAGTTTTATGATAATTTAATATTATTAATAATATTTAATAATTTATTTATTTGCTTACCTTTATTTTTTACATAATTGCTTGAAGAAAGACTTTAGTTTATTTGAAAAATAATTTCTAATTTATTATAGCTTTTAAGCAAACACAAACTCGCATTCTTGGCCATGTGTAGAAAGCAACTTTTCGACCAACTCACGCACAACGCTTAATTATTTTTTTACATGTTGTTTTTTTTTTAAATTTATTTTTGTAATGTTTTGTTAAAGATGCCAAATGCGGCCAAAACTACTGGCGATTCTCACAGCTTTTGACTGACATGACAAGATCCCAGGCAAAAAGCAAGTCCGTTGCTTTCTCAAGAAATGTCTGCAGATTGAGATCTGTTTCACTCTCAGTGTGGAAAACTGGTCAACACGCTTGATGAACTCAAGCTCATTTCTAAATGTATCTGTACACTGTGACTACTGTGTGTGTGGCAATCATATGCTGGGGGTCAAACTCACGTCTTAAGAGACTTTAATGCCGCTTAGTAATTGGGTCAACACGCAGCTAATTCTATGGCTATGCAACTATGCTATATCTTTTCAAGTATCTGCGGATCTGTTACCTCTGAGAAACTTCTAAAAACCATAAATAATATGCTTGTCAAAAAAAACAAATGTAGAAGAGAAAAGAAAACTTGCGAAAACTATGCAACAACTTTGGCAAATCTCAGGTGGAACAACACCTTGACACCAAAGCTAAACAACCAAAGAAAAGTTGCTCCGCATAGAGCGCAAAAAAATATGATGGGTTAAGAGAGAGAGAGAGAGAGAGAGAGAGAGGGGGTGCGAAAATGTGGAAGGTGTCTGGTAACTCTGGGGAGTTGGGAGCATCAGACTCTAAAGAGTTAAAAGCTGCAGTCGCCGCCTTGTCAGCTGCAGGACACACCAACAGGAGCAGCCTCCAGTTCAGTTCCATCTTCACTTTACACTCTTTTTTCCCAATTTCTTTCGCAAGTTTTGGCTCGTCGCCCTTTGTCTGTCTCCCCGCCCTTCAATTCTCCGTCTTACCTCCCCCCCTGTGGACTTGCAGCCAAGCCAAAAGTTATGACACGCCCCGAAACAAGATTGTACCTGCAGTTTCAGTTGCCCCCCCTTTTGCATGATTTATGTGCTTTAGGTGTTGTTGCCACGCCAAGTATATCCTGTCTCCAGGGAGCAGGCGGACAGTGTCCTTAACAGTTCTCCGCAGTTTTCTACGCCTTCTACTCATATTTCTTTTGTTTTATTTATACTTATTTTGTTGGTCTTAAGTTAGTATGTTTTGCTTCATTTAAATTTTGAATTATTTTTTTTTGTATAAATTTATAAATATATAAATGTATGCATTTTTGAAAAATTATTATACATTTTTTGGTTTCTTTTAATATAAGTTGATTTCATAATTCATAATGTACTTTAAAATCATTTAATTTTTATTTTGTAAATTTGATGAATTTTATGTTTTTCATTCCTCTTTAATATAGTATATTCTCTTTTTTCTTCATGTCATTTTTATGCTCTCCTTTGTTTGACTCTTTTCTTACTCTTTGCTGCTTTTCGCGAATATTCCTTTTCATTCCTTCACACATAAAACAGCTAAGAAATTCAGCGCACACTTTACGACACATACCACCTCCCACCTACGCCCACTTCTGCCCACTTCCACCTCCACACCCACACACATACACTGGCCATGCCAATTGCTTCCCTGTTACACATGCTTCTTCCCGCTTCGTCGTCCTCTTTTTGGTGGCTCCCATGTGCATACTTTTGGTGCCACTTTCGCCGTTGCACGTCTTGCGCGACTCCAAGGCGCAATTTCGCGCCGCCCACTCCCCAGAGGCAAGCAGTGAAAGAGCGCAGAGAGAGAGAGAGAGATGAGGAGAGAGGGGGAGTAGAGCAAAAGTGAGAGAGACAGGGGGTGGCACTGTCAGCCAGTATTCAACACATACCAAATTTCAGTGGCAACTTCCCTCCTTTTTTGTTAGCCCTCTTCTCCCCCTTCTCTGATTTGCGTATACGCATATTTCTTGCTTTCTTTGGCATGCCCGCTTCGTCCTTTTACTCTCCCTGGCTCTCTTCCTGCCTCCTATCCTTGTGTTGGCTTGTTACCTTTTGCTTGAAGATAAATTCCTGGTAATTTGAATGAAATACACGCTGAAATGTTGCCACGCATTTTTGGGCTTAAAGGATTTAATTTGGACATATTGTTATGGGTTCTCTTCGCGCTTCAGATACTTGTATAAATCTTATACAAGTCTGGGCAGGTCCTTTATATCTAATGTATTTGGATGGATCAACTTAAAGGCACTTTTCAGACCATTTTCCATCAAATTATCAATGATAAATCCAGAGAAGACAAATGTAGGGAGTCAATACAGAACTCAATATATCTATTCTCTAACTAGACTCATAATTATCCTAAATTTACCCCCTTTCAAGGGACAATTGACAAGTGACAAGCTCTTGTGGCAATTATCACTAGAGATCGTAGCCGGAACCCAACTGTGAAACCTTTCAAAATATTTGAAAATCAATTGACTTTTCTTTATAGAAAACAATAATTAGGCTTGGAAATTGCTAAGGAAATATGTCAAGTCATCTTCGATGATGATGATCCCTAAATTGCGTAAAATGTTTCTCAATGAAAAATGAGCGAAGAAGATTCAGGAACTTAATCAGGCGACAGGCATCGCGCTGAGGGGATTTTCGACTCCTTCAGACAGCCGCTGACACAAATCAATCAGTAAGTGGCCCAGAGAGTATCAGTAGAGGAAAAGGGAAAGCAAGGAAAAGTCTAAAGTAGATACAGGTAGGACTAGGACAACTCATTGATGGGATCACGATTGTGATCGGCAACTGTCAGTGGTCTAATGATGCGCCTGGCGACGCGTCGGGTGCGTCCTGCGGTGGCAGACCGCGACGCCTCGCCTAACCTCGGCTGACCTCGCCCCGTCTCTCCGGCAACCCTTGATTGAAAAGGGTTTCCATGCACTTTGCTGTGATTTCAGCTTGACTGAGTGGCAATAATTGACTTTCGCACCTGTTTCTGGCTGCATTCAACCGCAAAAGTGGAGCCAAATTGGAGTTGCCTCCAGTTGTTGCACCATTGCCACACGCTTGCCGTGGCACGTGCTCTAAGCTTGTGGTTGACTACTTGGGGCAGCTGCTTACGGTCTCTGGTTTCTGGGCGGAGGTGAAAGGGGGTGCGGCAGCTGCCACCGCCACCGCCACTGCCACTGCCACGCGTCCAGCAGTTAAACGTAATTGAAATGCATTGCCTCAGCTTGTGTTCGGTGTTGTATGTTTATTCGTTTGTTTGCCCCGAGATTAACATGTCCGATTGCCACATCCGATGTCTGGCGATTCCGGTCCGGCCCACAGCGATATCATCTTCGCTTCCACTCGCACGACGGAAACTAGAACTCGAACTCCAACTTCAACTTCAACTCCAACTCCAGTTCTCGAACATCTGAGCTTTGTGTTGAGTACCGTTTCAAGTGCCGACCATAACGGAACTGCCAAAGGGGTCGACAATTCTCTCTCTTTCTCTCTCTGTGTGTGTCTCTCTGGCGAAATTGGGTTTACGAGCCCACACGTTAGTTTTTTGCCCGCGAGATGATGATGTTGATAATAAACATAAAATCATTTTATTACCTTCATTTCAGTTCGTCTCTCTCTCTCTCTCTCTCTCTCTGTGCAGTTCGTTGGCATTTAACTAATAAGCAAAAGGTACAAGTCTACCCCCCTCTCACTCTCAGCCAGTATCCCTCTACAACTGCCCTGAAGTAGAACTATTGAATAGTGCTTGGAACGTAGGTCAAATCCTCCATAGACCTATACCTATGTCTACACTTATGACCATATAATAGTTTGTTCCATTTTAGGGTTATTTGTGCGATGTCACATAAAACTTTTCGCAATTTGCTAAGCAGTTGATATTATGATATTCTAGATAATAGACCGTCTTTTATGGTATTATAAGAAATTAGTGAAAAATCTTGCATTTAAGCAACAATGTCTTAATATTGAAAAAAATTAGAATGGATAAGAAGATGTTGCTAGAAAAATAACAAAAATTAGCCCCAAAAATAGCATAATTTTTTTTTTAAATATTTACAATACGAAAATTCGAAATTAGTCCTTCTTACTTGAAATATGCCTAATTGATTTAAATCCTTTTACTTAATTCCTCTTTTAATAGCATTTCACAAGTGACAAGTTCATTATTATATCTTCCACTCCAAGTACCAAAATTGTAACCTTTTTTGAAATTTTTTTTAACAATTCTTTTTTTTTGGTTGTGTTGACCATTTTTTAGGCTAAAAACAACTGTAATTAAATGTGGTCTTAACCGACTGATTAATTGTGCAGTTTAAACTGAGTGGGCTCAGAGAGAGAAAGAAAGAGAGATAGAGAGAGAGATAGGGAAATATAGAGAGAGAGAGAGTCCACAACTGAGAGATAGATGATGAGAGTTGAAGTAGATTCTATGGAGAGTGTGAATGCATTAATTAATAAGCAAACGAGATTCGGGTGAGGATGACTGCTCTTTTTTTGTTTTGATTTTTTTGGGTATCCTTGATCCTTAGGCCTCGCTGTCAAAACATCAAAGTGACAATTTGAGTGACTTGTGCTGCAAATGGCATTAGAAATGCCTAATTTAAAATGCGCTGTGCGCTAACGAGAGACGTGGGCTGTAACAAAAGGACACTTGTGCTGGAAGGACAATGGCTGACAGATTGCCTGACGTACATACATACATATGTATGTATTCATACATACCCTTTCAGGTATATCAGTCACTCTCCTCTCACCACTAATCATCGCATATGCCCTGCTTATTTTTATAATTTATCTATTATGCATGAGGGCGCCTGGCCAAGCCACAGGGTAGAGGATGTATGTATGTTACATAGTGCGAGCCCTCTCAGTGGGTCAGCCGAAAAACCCTTTGCCTGTCATCAGCTAAACTGACACATGACTCAGATCTCCAGGTCCCTGACAACAACTTCACTCATGTCCGTTCGCTGACCAACAAATCTCAGTCAAAGTCAAAGTTTTTGGCGACACATTAGCCGCACATTAAATATGCACAGAAATCACAGTAAATTTCTATATAACAGTATACGTTTAATTTATGCGACTACAGAAGATACCCTTATAAGTAAAAAAAGGAGTTTTCACTCAGATCACACACTTTAAGTCATATCTCGAAAAGTACGCATCAGAAACACCTCAAATAAAAAGCAGAATGCTAGTTTTGAGTCCCAAAATCGACTGGCATCAAAAAAATTGGGATCTACAATTTTTCGAATTTTCATGATTTTATCAAGGGGTTAGTATAGAAAAATGGACAAAAGAAGTCAAAAATTATAAACTGTCGATTTGAAAAAACTTTTGATGCAGTTTTAAACTATGATCCAAACCATTGACAAAACTGCAAAAATTTTGAAAATCGTTTGATTTTTGGCAAATTTATGGGAGTTCAAAGATTCCAAAGAAGTGAGATTTTAGATTTTGGGTCATATTCACCACATTTTTGGCCGTATCTCGGAAAATACGCATCAGAAAAAACAGGATGCAAGTTTTCAGTCCCAGAATCGATTGGATCAAAAAATTTTCGAATTGTAATGGCTTTGTCAAACTCAAACAATTTTGGTCATAATTTACTATTGTTTCAAAATACCTTGCCTTAAGTTTTATGTATATATTTATTTTTAGGACAAAAATAGTTTCTAGAAAAATGTTGAAAATCGATTGATAATTTGAAAAGTTACGGCTTTTTGAAGTTTAGAAAGTTACTTGTGTATGATAGAGTATGCAAAAGGTTTAAAACAGCTTCAGGCTCAGCGGGCTTCGTTGGCCGGGGCCCATTTTACCTGATCACCCTTTCACCCACCCGTATCTTGTCCGAACCCCACACAAGCCCTACTCCGCACTCCACTTTTGACTGGAAAAGGCGAAAAGATACATGTCTACTCTCGGCAATCCTGTTCCCCCTGCACTTTGTGACCATGCTGGTGGCCCTTGTTTGCTGGTTGTTGTTGTTGTCGTGGTCTGCTGCCAGCGCTTGTCACAAAACTGTCACTCAAATGTAATTAACAGTTAGACGGCAAGTGGCGAGAAGAAGAAGCAGAGTCGCAGCTATGGAAAAACCAACTCAAAACGAAGGGACAACTTTTTGCATTTTTCAACTACAATTTGATTTTCTAGCAGACTGTAAGGAAAACTCGTGTACAGATTCCAATTCGTATTGTAACACTAAAAAGCGATTAGCCTGAATTAGGATATCTCATTTGCCGAATAAATTTCCTTCGTCTAATTAGAAAAGAAAAGCTCGCTGGCGACGTGGGCGACATTTGTTTTGACATATTTCCCCAGCTGAAAACATTAAAAATTTAAGTCGCCAAATTACGTTTAATTGGTTTTCCCGGAGATTACGATTGCAGGACGCATAGATTGATTTGATGGGGCGGAAGTTTAGAGCATTATTATTTCATGAATTTTGCGGGAAAACCATTGAGAGATGAAAAAAGTTTATTTGGGCCTCGGCCGATTGAATGAAAAGGGTTGAGATTAGGAGGAAACTGTTGGCTAATGATGCGGTTGTCAAAGTTAGAGGTTAAGATGGTGAGAGTCGGAAAGGTTTATTGGAGATAATAATGGAAATGATACTCTAATTAATCAGAGAAATTGATTCTATCGAAGTCAGAGTGGTGAAAAAAAATTAAATTATACAACATATTTTAAATAATTAGAATGGGAATGCATTTTATTATGTGAAATAAGTTGAAATTTATTCGCAGTATTTTCTGTAAAATTACAATAATCTTTTTTTGGCTAGCAAAGTTGTACCCCTATTTAATAAAGACTTATATTTCATAAAACACAACAAATGCCCTAAAGAGCACGTAAAATGTTCACACAGCTGCCCAAACCTAACCTCAAACCAAAGACTCAAATGACAAACTCGCGCACACGAAGTCCAAAACAGCCACGACAGCAACAACAGCAACAATAACAACAACCACACATAACCGCAATTAGCACAGCGAAAGCTGCAATTAAAACGTAAAACAAATCGACAATTCGACAGCGCTGTCAATAGAGATAAAAACGTCCACGACAACAACAACGATAACAATGAACGGCGAAAACGAAGACCACGACGACGGCGACGACACAGCGAAAACGAGGCGAGGTTAGTGCGAGCAGCACGAACATTGCCCAACAGCTGCCAAGTAAATAAGCGCACGAAGAGCAGGCTGTCTCTTTCACGACAACAACGCATGCGTTGGCAGAACGAACGACGCTGCTCATTGGCTGGCGCAAGGCGACCAATGGCAGCGCACACAAAGTCATCCGTGTAGCGATAGTAAGGTAATAAAAAGTACAAAAAAGCTGCTAATGTGTAAAGTGATTTTTTAATTGCTTTAATAGTTGCTGTTAAAGTTGCTTTTATACTGGGGCTTAAGGTGTATGTGTGTGTGTGTGTATGGAGTGGGGGAGCATGATGTGCCCGTGGGCGTGCTGCTGGTAACTGCTGTTGACAGGCGAAGGCATTAAAAAAATAAAACTGGATTTCTGTTGCCGTTCCCGTTGCTGCTGCTGCTGGCACTGCATGCATAATTAATTTGGCTTTTAGTGTTGCAGCATGCGGCATGCAACCACGAGTCAGGCTTGCATCCTGCGTACACTTTTTAGCCCGTTTTTACAATGACTTTGTGCCTGTTATTCAACTTATTCTTCTTTTTCTGCCTCGTTCTGTTGATGCTGCTGCTGCTGTCGCTCTCATGGCGTCATCCTGTCCTGTGTTGGCCACAATTGTTTGCCATATTGACGGGCGACATTTGCGTCTCTTAACGCTAATGGCTTAAACGTGTTCGCTGCCTTTTTGTGTGACTTTTTCCCGGTTTCATTGTTGCTTTCGATTCGTTTTCGGATTTATTTTTTTTGCCATTTTGTGTCAATTTTGGCGATCTTATTGACAGCTTTCGACATGTCCCTATTTCAGGCTCCATTTCGCTAATTTGCGTAGTAACAAGTTGAATTTGATTAGTTAATGATGGAGAGCAACCTTAATTAAAAAAAAATTTTATGGAAAAAAAGAAGCTCATTTAAAGTTTGTGAGTACATGAAGATTATCTCTGCCGGAATTATATTTTTGCTGGAATTTTTGTTTTTTTGTGATATAAAAAAACATTTTTTTTAAATTCATTTATTTGTCAAACTTTATTTAAACAAATATTGACTCTATATTATTCTAGAGCAATTAAGACCCCAATATCCCGAATTTCATATACAAATATTCTATTGTATTTTAATACAACTTTGCTCCATTTTTTTAAAACAACAATTATTTTTATATGAATTTTAAACCCCTCTTTTAGGCTACTAATTTCACTAAGTTCAGTTTAATTTTAACCTTTAACGATCTGCACACTTTTAATTGCTGTACATTAAAATATTTACTACCAAAAGTTAGAGGCTCTACGTAGGTTTTATAAATCCTAAAGAACACACAAAAAAAAACGTACTTTAAAGAACGTTTTTTTTGGGCAGGTATGAAAGACAAAAAGAATATAAAAATAGAAGCAAACGGTAGAAATCTGGCAAAACTTTCGAAAAACCTACACATCATCACCTGACATTTGGCTAATTTACATTTTTTTTTGTGCTCTTCCACACACACATTAATAAAATATATAACAAATGGACAAAACTGTCCAAGTGGCCCTCGCCATCTCCCTCTCACACTCACGAACGCTAAGAGTTGCCCTCTCACTACATAAGTGAGCTGCTGCTCTGCTCGCCCACAAGCGCAAAGCGAACGCCCAATGTGACAGCGTCACCACAGGGGCTCCCATGCTCCGCCTTTTGCCTGGCTCTATACATAATACACATTCACATATATCAACACACAGACCTCTCGTTCGTTACGCTCTTTCGCTCTCTCAGCTGGTTTTCTGCTCGCCTCGCTCACTCACGCATGGTTGCGTTTCTGCTTTCATTTATATGGCTATGTATGTGCGTGCGTGTGTATTTGTGTGGGGCGCCATTTAATGCTTCGCTTTGTTTGCTTCTCATTTGCCAGCAAGAGTAGCAGTAGCAGTAGCAGCAGCAGCAGCGCGGCAGAGACGTCTATGTCGTCGATGTCGACGCCTTGCCTTTAGTGCTTGGGGCGAGGAGAATCCCAAAAGGCAGCACCAACACAACCACACACACGCATGCATACGAACGGGCACACACACAGACACGCATGCGCTCGGCTCGGCTAAGCAGCTTGGTTCGTTCGTTCGCCAAGCACTCGACATCTTTATTGTTGTTGTTTGCGTTTACGTTGCTTTTGCTGCGCCTGTTGTTTGTTGTTGCTGCTCTTGTTATATTCGCTTTAATAGGCGTTGACGCCCGTTGCTCAAGCTGCGCTGTCGACGTCGCTTCGGCTTGCTGTCTATGTGTATGTGTATGAGTGTTCTGTGTATTTGGGTTTCCTACGGCGCTTGGCTCTTGGCTCTGATTTAGTCACATTTTGGTGCTCGCGGCATTTAGACGTCCTCTCGCTGTCGTCATTCAGCGCGCTACAACAACAATAGAAAAAAAGTATATAACAACTGCGATCCTTTGGCGTCGATTGGTGTCTGTCGGTGCAGTGTTAAATTGTTAATTTCAATTCAAATTCCATTTGCATTACATTCAATGTGACGCACAATGCATGGAAAATAAAAATATAATTGAAATTCAAATTAAATACAATAAAAAAAAAAATAAACGCAAAGCTTTAAGCTTTTTTTAGTGACAAATGTTTAGTGCAAATTCTTAGTTAATTGAAGATTCGATTGTTTAATTGAAGAGAATGCCATGATGGCTTTAAAGATGTTGTATCGCGGTCCCAGTTCGCGCTTAGAAAATTTAATTGAAAAGATACAGGCCACTAAAGAGATTACAAATAACGGTAAATATTTTAACAAAGATATATGTTATATATTTATAAAAAAAATAAATATGTAATCACTATAGATTTTGAAAATCATTAAATAAATTCAGCAAAGATACAATTAATTTCGAAATTCGGAACTCGAAATTTTCAACAAAATAATACTTCTTGTTACCTTTCTTATCTCCAGAACAGATCAATTATGTAAGGCTTCAAAGTGATCCTTAAAATCCACAAAATCTCTTATAGATATTCACCTTTCCCCGCCTTTATTTCAATCCCAAATAAACTTATTAACTTTCTTTCTTATCTCAGAATCTTCTGTGCAGATGAAAAATCACATTCAATCCCTTCAAATCAAATCATCTTCAAGAGATTTCAAATCTCTTAAAGACTTTCTTTGACCCCGAGACATTTGCTTAACCCGTCACTTGACACGCTCAAATAGATAGTTCACGATAGAGTTCTCCATCTACAACAATAACATAATTAAAGTGAACGCAGTATTTTCATGTTTCCCAATTAAAAGAAAAACATCTCTTCTTGTTTTTCATTTAATGCAATTAGTTTGAGTAGCTGGGGGAGTTGCAGTTCAACCGACGGCAGCCAAAACAAATAGTTACATAGATACTGAAAGAGATACGGATAGTGTCCATGTTGGAGATACAAATATGCAGCAGCGGATCAAACCACAATTAGCTTTAATTAAAGTTTTCCAAAACGGAAAGTGAACCCGAAAACGCCGACGACACTTGGCGCGTGGAGATAGATGTGAGATGACCATATTCAATGATGCACTGAGAGAAAAAACTACCAAATGAATTAATTTTTTTACAGTTTTTTTTTATTAACTTAAAGAAGCTTTAAATAGATT
Source organism: Drosophila quadrilineata (assembly GCA_018150725.1). Classification (NCBI taxonomy): domain Eukaryota; kingdom Metazoa; phylum Arthropoda; class Insecta; order Diptera; family Drosophilidae; genus Drosophila; species Drosophila quadrilineata. Next base: position 7,349,162 of record JAECWN010000407.1, read on the forward strand.
GTCTAAATTATACATAAAATATTTCTTATAATTTCACTAATTAAATATAATTTATACACTGAGAGAAAATTTTCCCATTACTCATTTTGTATTTTGAATTTGTTTTATTAACAAAAGAGGCTTGAAAAATATATAAATTCTTAATAATAGTTTGATTCTTCAAATTTCTTAAAGTTCACATATTTAATGTATTTTATTTAGTATAAATTATTAGAAACTACGCAAAGTCGAAAAGAAATATTTGTATTTTCGAGTTTCTTACACTTTATAATTTTGAGAAATATTTTTTTTTGTTATAAAGTTTCCCCCTAAAATTATTTTCAGTGTCTTTTGGCTGGCTTGACCCTCATTGCGGTGTCTGTGAGGCGTCAAGTGGGCAACTGGCAGCAAGTAGATCTTGAGCTCGTAATTAAAATGCTCTTAAGTAGAGCCAAAGCGCAATTAGTTTGCATGAAACAAACGTGCGGCTCATTTACAGCCTACTTGGTACCGAGGGGGTGGTAGGGGATTAGTTAGTGGGGAGGGGGTCAGGCAATTGGGACACTTGCCTGAACTGGAGGTGGAGGTGGCAAACACCAAAACACACAGCAAAGTTGCATGTTAATTGAATTAAGACGTCGCCGTCGACGTTGATTTCCTGTGTTAGTCACAGAGAGATCGAGATGCCGCCTTTGCTAATAAGGATGCAGCCACTGCCCACACTCTTCACATGATCTTAATTGTAATCCAGGCCTTGCCTCCCCTCTCATTACAGACATGTACAGCACGCATACGTCGTCCAGCTACTCGCCGAGCATCTCGGATGGCACATTGACGCCCAACTCAACGCAGTTGGCGACGCCACACCCACTCGCAGCTGGCGAGGATCCCAGCACAGAGTCGGGTCAGGCCAATGGTGATGCAGTCAACGCTGAGGAGGAGCGGGACAGAGAGAGGGAAAGGGAGCCAAGCAAACTGAAGCGTCCCGGGCATTTGCATCATCACCATCATCATCATTATCATCATCAGCAGGCACTGAAAATTGCCAACAAGTTGCGTAAAATCAATAAGGAGGCGAAGCTCACAGGACCCCAAAGTGGAGCTGGTGGTGTTGGTGGCGGAGGCGGACCCGGAGCTGGCACAAAGTTTGATAAGTTGACAGGCGAGAGCATTAAGAGTCGAGGCGACGGCTCCTATCAGTGTCAGTTCTGTGATAAATCATTTCCGCGTCTCGGTTACTTGAAGCATCACGTCCAGGTAAGCGAACAATGAATCCTTGTTGGGATGTGAATAGAAGGAGCAATAGTGGGTTCCACATTGGGGTGACAGTTGCTGCTAATGGGTTAATTATTCGTCTGACATTGTCTAAGGCGCTTAGAGAGGTCGCGCCCTGTCTTGGGTGGTTGCGGTTGACTCGAAGGTTGAGGTTGAGGTTAAGGTGGTGGTTGGGGTTCGCTGTTGTTGCCAAGATTGAGGTTAAGTGTTATTCTGGAGGCATGTCCTTGGCTTGGGTGATTGACACGCGGAGCATGTTTTGGTGTCAACCTGGAAAACTTTCTATTGATTGCAATTTCCCAAAATAAATAAGGTTAGAGATGGAAGAGGACAGAAACTGTATTTGTTACTGGAATTAGTATGGGAAACATTCACGTGAATCTTAACTTAGCCCAAAATCAATATATTATATTGGAGTGTGTGTTTCTCTTAATGGTGTGATAATAACAAAAATAATTGTAGGTTTCGAATTACAAAATATTATATGGAATCTTTCATAACTTTAGTAAAATTCAACCGATCTTCAAAAATATATGAAATTTTTAATATTTTATTATATTTCAATGGGAAATGTATGAAATGTATGAATATATTTGTTCGTTATAAAGTAGTGTCATAACTTAACGAAAACTTAACCGACTTTCAATTGGATTATACTTTTGAGCAATCCATATTCCAAGAATCTTCGATAACCTTTGATAAAGTCATATACTGAACAGTCTCCATAGTTTCTCCCATGACAATGACACCTGTCCATTCAATTCATCATTTCACCTACACATGAATTCCTTCAGCTTTGTCTAGCAATGCCACTTGCGATCTTTATGTGATCGTAATCGCTATGAATCTATTTGGCTACAGAGACGCTTTCAGCATTCCTACAGTTTCAGTAGCCAAGCTTGGGGAACACGTACCTCGCGCTACACCCACTTGGCTGCCTGATGCGGTTCCACACGCCCATGACATCAGAGCTATCAGCAAGTTGTTAACCCAATTGCAATTGTGTGTGTATGTGTGTGTTTATGTTATGAGGAGGAGGACGAGAACTGAGTCGATGCTTATCGCCAGGGGCCTAACATGTAGCGCTGTCTTTGATCCTAGCGCCTGCCGGCGGCACTTAAGAACGCGGGTCGTGGGGCACAGAGGTGTTAGAGGGGAGGCAGCTACCATTGGGTTGATGTTGATGTTGATGTTGCTGCTGTTGATGTAGATGATTGGCGCGACAGTTTAAAAAACCATAATCAACACGAGAATATTTAGCAGAGACTGAGAGCGACAGCGAACAGGGGAGAGTTGGTGTTAACTTGGCTCATATTGTGCAATAAGCCAACTTGGCACGGGGGGCTGCATACAAATGGGCTAATTTTTTGCCGCTGCCTCGGCTAGAGATCAAAGCGTTCCAAGCCGTCATCCACCGCCGTCTGCCGACTGCCAAAGAACCCAAAATGCTAAACCGGTTGCGGTTGCTGTTGCGATTGCGATTGCGGTTGCGGGTGTGTTTGGCCTCTCAAATCCCTGCTTGGCCACCCCGCCACTCCACTCCACTCGCTGCGCATTTAGATGAACTTTTTGTGTTTGCTCATCCAGAAGCCACCTACGAACCGTCGAGCGGCTCCCTGCTGCCCTCCGCCCTCAGTTTGGGGTATGCATGCTGATTCTGATTCAGCAATTGAGATTTAGTCAAGTCAGCGCTGCACTGCAGCCATAAATTCTGTCCAGGCAACCAGTCTTATGTCGCTTCTTCTTCTTTCGTATCATTTTTTTTTATAATTTTTGTTTTTGGATACGACAAGTTGACGAGACGACACGACGCGCCTTCTAAGAATTTCAAATAGGGTTAGTCAGCCAAGCTGATCGGGGGCACTTTCGGAACTTCATGTCACTGCAAAAGATTTGCAACAATACTATATGCAAATAATAATATCTCTCTTTTGTTCTCTTCCCCCTTGATGCTACAGAGCCACGCGGAGCATTTGCCTTTCAAGTGCGAATATTGCGCCAAGCTCTTCAAGCACAAACGCTCCCGCGATCGCCATAAGAAGCTCCACACCAACGAGCGCAACTACAAGTGTCCACATTGTGAGGCAGCTTTCTCCAGAAGGTAAGACAACAGTTTTACAATATTTCCAATATTTAGAAATATTTTATTTTCATGGTTTAAGTACATTTAAGAATCTATTATTTAAATAAAAGTAAATAATTTATATAAAAAAGTTTCAAAATATCAATTTATATAGAAATTAGTATAGTCTGCTACGCGCACTAAGCAACTACAGCTAGGCAAACTTCAAATTATAATTCGCAACAAGTTTTTGCATACTACATCTGACATATTTCTGCACATTTCTTCTTCTTTTTATTAACCCTGCTTAACTTTTCCCAATCTGTGTACTTTCATATTTGTCTCGGCAGTGACCACTTGAAGATTCACATGAAGACGCACGACATTCAGAAGCCGTTCCAGTGCAGCATGTGCAACCGCGGCTACAACACGGCCGCCGCCTTGACCTCCCACATGCAGAAGCACAAGAAGAATGCGGCAATACTGGCCGCCGGTGGCAACCCCAATGCCCTCAACTACAGTCCGCGGAGCACCGGCTCCGCCTCCATCTCCAGCAATGGCAGCCTGCACAAGCGACGCTATGCGCTCGCCCTCGCCTCCGACAGCAGTCCCAGTCGCCTTGAGTATCCCAAACGTGGGCGTGGCAACCATGTGGCAACAACGACACCGCCTACACCCCCAACGCCACTACTACGTTGCAGCTACTGCCCAAAGCTGACGGAGTTTAGCAACCTGGAGCAGCTCAATGCGCATCTGCAGCAGGTGCACGAACAGCGTCAGCCTGGAGGAGCAGGTGGTGGAGGCGGAGATGGTAGCTTGGAATCTGGCGGAGCAGCCAATGGTGTTGGCTTCCAGCTGAGCTGCGAGTACTGCACCATGAGATTCGTCAACATCGCAGGACTCTTTCAGCATATGCGGGCCACGCACCTGGACAGACTGAGCAGTCCCAACTCCTACTATGAGCACTTCAATCGTCTGGCCACGGCGGGCACATTCAGTCCCAGATTGGCGCTGGATCTGCCCAAGATTAAGCCGGATCTGAGCAGTCCCGTTGCGGAGAAACCGGAGCAGGATCTGCCCACCGATTTGAGTAGCAACAAACGTCGCAGCACGCCGGCACCAGCTGCTGCTGCTCCTGCTCCCCATGCTCCTCCTGGCGTGTTCTTCTGCAACCAGTGCAACGCGGGGTTGCCGGACTTCGAGAGCTTCCGCAATCATCTGAAATCCCACATAGCCGAGGGCATGCAGCAGAGCTGCCCCCATTGCGGTATCAGTCTGCCCGAGCAGAGCGAGCTGGAGCGCCATGTGGTCGCCCACTTTCTCATCAGCAGTGCCGAGTACAATTGCAGCGCCGGCAGCTGTGGCAAATCCTTCGCCAAGGCGGATGAACTGCAGCAGCATCTCCAGAGCGACCATGTGCTCACTCTGCTCAAGTGCGCCCTCTGCTCGGAGATCTGTGAGACACGCATGGCCATGCAGCTGCATCTGGCATGTGCCCACAGCCAGGAGACGAAGCTGTTGCGTTGCAGTGCCTGCATGGAGGTCTTTCGCACGGACGCGGACTTTCATGTGCATGTGAAGACACGGCATCAGGCGCTATCGGCAGCAGCAGCTGCGCCCGGCATGGCAGGAGTAGTGGCTGCTCCGGCTGCACCGGTGGCCAATCCGCTGCAGTGCATGTTCTGTCGCGTTGTCTGCGCTTCGGAGCTGGAGATGCACTTCCATCTGGCTGCCCATGCGCGGCAGTTCCGCTGCCCCTCCTGCCCCGAAACCTTCCATGTGGAGTTCCTGCTCGACAGGCACATGCAGAGTCAGCATGGCGGTGGCAACCACAAGGATGCTCAAGGCAAGGAGCCAGCGAGCAACAACTCACCCAACATGGGCAGTCTCTATGTGAATGCGTTGCTGCCACCATTGGCGGCAGCTGCTGCCGCCGCTGCTGCAGCCACCAACAACAACAACAACAACAGCAGTTTACATATTGATTACAACGTGGCGTTCAAAGGACTCTTTGGCGGCACAGCGGGAGCAGCAGCGGCAGGAGGAGGTGGAGGAGGCGGTGTAGGAGTCACTGGTGGTGGGAACAATCCTGGCAGCAAGTTCTACAGTCCGCTCCAAGTGGATACAAGCGGCCTCAAACCACAGCAGACACCACATCCCGCATTGATGTATGGACTCAGCCAGCGGTATCTGATGGAGATGTATGCGGCCAAGGCGAACAGCTCGCCGCCAGCGCCAGATGTGCCCGGCCAGACCATAGCTGCACCCACTGGTGGCGCCAGCAGCAGCAGCGCTGGCAGCTACAGCTGTGGGATGTGCGAGCGCCAGGATCTGCGCAGCGAGGCGGAGCTGCACTCCCATCGCAAGCTGGCCCACAATCTGAAGACGGGTGTGAGTTTGAGATGCGCCTACTGCTCCGGTAACTTCAAGTCACGGGCGGAGCTGGAGCAGCACATGAAGAGCTGCCACAACTCGAGTGGCAAACACAAGTGTCTCATCTGTGACGAGATCTTCCCCTCGCCCGCCATACTCGCCGAGCACAAGCTGCAGCACTCCAAGGTGGGGCAGTCGGGGAAGTGTGCCCACTGTGGTCAGCAGCTGGAGCATGTGGCCGCCTTTCGTGCCCATCTCACCGAACATGGCGGTGATGGTAATCTGCCCATGGCCTGCATCTGCTGCCGTCAGACCCTCCACTCCGAGTTCGAGCTGAGTCTGCATGCCAAGTTCCACACCAAATCCCCCAGTGTCGGTGGCAGCCTCCAGGAACCCGTGTGTGCGTTGTGCCTGGAACCGCTGCCCGGAGCAGGCGAAACTGCCAAACTGTGCGACAAGTGTTGCCGCAAGCATAACCTCAATGGTAAACGCAGCAAGGAGACGGCTGCAGTGATTACGCCTGCCAATCCTAACGCCGCCTACATTGAGAATCGCTGCAATCTGTGCAAGATGATACTGCCGCATGCCCAGAAACTGCAGGAGCATCTCGTCGAGCACACGTTCGCGGGCACCGAGCAGCGTGGCTTCAATTGCTACATCTGCTCCGCCGTCTTCACCGCCCCCGCCGGCCTCCTTGGCCACATAGCCGAGCATGGCGCCCGTCCCTACGACTGCAATCTGTGCCCCGAGAAGTTCTACTTCCGCGCCGAACTCGACCACCATCAGCGTGCCCACGAGCTGCGCGCTGCCTCAGCTCCAGCACCAGCACCAGCTCCAAATCTAGTTGTGGCTCGTCCAGCAACCAAGCTGGAGCAGCACAGCTCCACGGCCAGTTCTCCGGTTGCGCCCAGTCCCACTCATATCAAGCAGGAGCTCTTCGAGTCGGAGACTGCAGCATCGCCTTCACCCTCGATTGTAGAGCCACCTGCCCCAGAGGAGGAGGAATACATCGAGGTGGAGCAGGTGCCGCACGAGACACGCTCTGAACTGCTGGGAGCCCAGCACAATGAGCGCTCCAGCAGCAGCGCCTGAAGTAAAGTTCTCCAACTCCCTAGGAATATTTACTAGTATTATGTGGTAGAGGAAGAAATCCGGAGTAGGAGACGAGATCAGCAGATAGTACAGTAATATATGTAGTTCTGCTAGAGAAACTGTTCCTAATACTTAGCTGATCCTTGACACGGAAAATGTTTACTTGTTACCGAAAAACAGTTTAGGAATTTCAATATTTTTAGAGATGAGACATTTCTAGATAGGAAAAATTCAATATTTTTAAAAATGAGAATTTTCTAGAAATGGGAAATTTTTAAATTTCTGGAAATGAGAATTTTCGAGATACGGGAAATTTCAAAATTTCTGGAGATAACAATTTCTAGATTTTTAGAGATATATATTTTTTGAAATGAAAAATTTCGAAACTCATGCTTTCCATACATCGTTGATAAAATATTTTATTAGAAATATTTCACTTCAAAATTTATGCTTAATTTATATTTTTTAACATGTTACATTTTTATACAATTGTTATGACTTGAAAAACTATTTTAAAAACTTGTAACATATGTTTCAGACTTTGAATTCCTTTGAAAATAGTACACAACTTCTAAGTTTATTTTTAAGCTCAAATATGTTAAAATTTTGACAAATTCTATTTTATTTGGAATTGAAGACATACTCTTGCCCAATTTGTGAAAGTGAATGGAACAGTTTAGTATTAATGAAATATTTAATATACACGTAAAATGGTATAAATAAAAGTACATAATTAAGTTATAAATTTACCCAAATAATATTAATAACATAAACAATACTCATATGTCTAGTGTAGTTTGCATTACAGAAATTTGTGTGTGATAGTTTTTCAAAGATTTAAAAAAAAAAAATACCTTTAAAAAAAGAATGAATTTTTCTATAAACATTGATATATGATTTGTATGTAGGTATATTCGTTTCCCATTGCAGTATTTATATGAAACATATATTATAATATTAATATTAGCCTACATCTATGAACCATGTCTTAATCAAGCACCAAAACATTTTTAATGTGTAGCATAAAAAAATACTAAAAAAAAAAAATAAAAATATATAAAAAAAAGACAAATGCGAGAAATATCCTACAAAATATTTAGCGTAAATAAAACAAAACTCAAATTGAAACCAAAAGCAAAATGTAAAATATATATACATATATAAAAAAAAAAAACAATAAGAAAAAAATATAACAAAAAACGTCGCGTAATTTCTTTTATGGGTTTACTTAGAAGTTTCGCCTGTAAATCTGATAAGATTTTTTTATGGAAGCTGACGACATGCCTCTGCCTCCCTCTCTCTCTCCCTCCCTCTCTCTCTCTCTCTCTCTCTCTTCGCTATCTCGCTCTGTTACGAAGCCTCCAACAATTTTATGGCGAATATTTTTCGAGTTGCGTTTATACCCTGTAATCTCTGTGCTGTGCTGAGATGGAATCATTTCACTTTCGGATTTACTGAGCGGAAAATGTCAGAAAAGTTGAACAAATGAACCTTTGGATACCCTGTATTTGGAGTTATGATAATAGAGATTCTTTTCTATGTGGCTAGGCAATTGTTGAGATATCTATAGATGAGTCAATTTAAAGCATCGATATGTATACCCTGTAATTGGAGTGCTAAGAATAGGGAGTGGCAACTAGACTAAAAACGTCTGGAAAATGGCTTTAAATGATATAAGAAACACCTGAAAAATTGATAGGCTTGAAAAGCTCCTGAAGTTCACCCGGTAAAACGTATGAGGAAGTTTCTTTATCTCTTGATGACTTCTACTCCCAGATCGAACAGGGCACGTGTCAGTCGCGTATACCCCACTAAGGTATGCTGCCTTGTAGCCGCTTGTCACATTTCGGCGGCCGCGACACGTAACGACCATAAAAAAGGTGCGCGCGAGGGAAACTCGGGTAACCCGGGTAACTCGGGTAACTCGGGTAACTCGTTTGTCAGTCTCCAAGTCTCTTCATGCTATATGTTATAAGCATTTTGTTTGCTCGTGTGGATTATACATACATATATGTATGTATATTTTTTGGAGGGGTTCTTTTGGAGGTTTTTTATGTGGCGACAACAAATTGGCGCTCAGGGGTGATCCCTATCTGTAAGACCGGTGGCAATTATGCCACTACTGCCGCTTCGCAGAAGGCGAATGCAAGTTGATAATGGGAGATCGGACTGGGCACCTCCTGTGGCTGCTTTCCCAGAAACAATTGCGAATAAATCGCATTTAATAAATTCTGCAGCTAGGATTTAAGTGGGAGATGGTTGCATACAAGTGGACCGCAGTAAGTGTACACAGATAGAGAGACCTCTGTCTGTGCACCTGTGCCACAGTTGGCGGCAAATCATCACAAAACGCACAAATCAATAAAAATGTTTATTATCAGCAATTGGTTGGGCTAAACACCGGCAGTAGTTAATTAGCGCCATGCCCGACATACCAAGGCATCCTCCTCTAAATGATCGTTGCAAGTTGCTCCAACTTCGAGTCCCACTTGATCTGCTTCAGCTTCATTGATCGTTTTCGCCGCCCAGACCGTCAGGCGCGGTTGTTTGTCCAGTTGCCCCCCAGTTTCCCAAGTTGCCTCTCTCTCTTTCTCTCACCTACTATTTCCCTCTCACTCCTATATTTCTGCTCTTTCTATATATATATATTTCTCTCTTCCTCACGCTGTTTCCGCGAATTGTTTTTCACTTCAGACGCTTGTGCTTCATTCAGCATCAACTTCTTCTCCTCCATCCCGACCTAGTCTTTCCTCTTTATCCGATTTTTTTTTTCTTTTTGCCGCCGTCACCAATATGTCCAACTATATCAAAACAGCAAACTCTCCCCAAGTGAACTGATATCACGCATCGATCTGTCGCGATTTATTTTTTTGGTATTTGAGGCATTTGACGGGTTTCTTGCACTGTGACGACTAAGCGCTGTCACAGTGTCACAAAAGATTTCTGTTTTGTAAAATGTCCCCATTTTTCACATTTTGTGGCATAGTTTCTAAAATACTATTCCAAATTAACTCGGGTAAAGTTTTTTTATGCATATTTTGATGCCAGAAATCGACCAGGCAGGTATGGAAAAATGGTCAAATGAAAAACTTTTGATGCAGTTTCAAACTATGATCGAAACGATTGACAAAACTGAAAACATTTTGATAATCGGATGATTTTTGACGAAGTTATGGCAGTTCGAAGTTTTCAAACAGGTGAGATTTTTTATTTTGGGTCATTTTCAACACATTTTTGGCCATATCTCGGAAAATACGCATCAGAAACACCTCAAATAAAAGGCAGAATGCTAGTTTCGAGTCCTAGAATCGATTGGCATCAAAAAAATTGGGATCGAACACTTTTCTAATTTTCATGATTTTATCAAGGGGGAAGTATGGAAAAATGGGCAAAAAAAATCCAAAAATTTAAAACTGTCGATATGTAAAAACTTTTGATGCAGTTTTAAGCTATGATCCAAACCATTGACAAAACTGCAAGAATTTTGAAAATCGATCGATTTTTGGCAAAGTTATGGAAGCTCAAAGTTTCCAAAGAAGTGAGATTTTTGATTTTGGGTCATTTTCAACACATTTTTGGCCATATCTCGGAAAATACGCATCAGAAACACCTCAAATAAAAGGCAGAATGCTAGTTTCGAGTCCTAGAATCGATTGGCATCAAAAAAATTGGGATCGAACACTTTTCTAATTTTCATGATTTTATCAAGGGGGAAGTATGGAAAAATGGGCAAAAAAAAATCCAAAAATTTAAAACTGTCGATATGTAAAAACTTTTGATGCAGTTTTAAGCTATGATCCAAACCATTGACAAAACTGCAAGAATTTTGAAAATCGATCGATTTTTGGCGAAGTTACGGCTCTCCAAAGTTAAGAAAGTCTGAAAATTTTAAAAAAATCTTTAATTTTTGATAGCCTTGGTCATACTGTGTGGCGTTTGAAAGCCTGTCTGATTTCACGCATTGGACACCGAGACAAATAAGTGAGCTGCTAGAGCGACAAGCAACGAGTTGGACAAAGAGATTGACGAAACAGCAGACAAAAAGACGGGCAAACGGAAAACAGACAAACGGACGGATGGACGGATGGATATACAGATGGACAGATGGACAGTCAAGTGCAGAGCAACTGCAGCAACGGCCTCAGCTGCAGTTTGTGTTGCTCGTTACGGGCTGGCAGCAGTTCCTGACGACGATGCTCAAAGTAAAGTGTTGGCCTTCGCCTGGCATACTTCAAGTTGCCACATGCCCCGTGCCACACTCTCCCCCCTGCCCCACCCACTAGCCAAATGCAATTGTGACATGCGAGAGAGCGTCTAAAACATTTGGAAAAGCGTTTCGAGACAGACGAGCTGTTGTTGTTGTTGTTGTTGTTGTTGAAGTTATGCGAGTTGTTGTTGTTGTTGTTGTTGTTGTAGCAAAGCGCGCGTAAGTTTGACAAATGAAGAAGAGCAGACATAAAGCGAGTGAGAAACGAGCTGAGATGAGATGAGTTGAATTTAGTTGAGCTGCAAACTGGTAGCACATATTTGGCCTAATGATGATGCCAAAAACCACAACAACAACAACAAAAAAACAACATGAATGTGGGCAACTGTGAACACCTAAGCCAAAGCTAAGCAAGAGCGCCTCCTTATATAATAATGGATACAAATGATGATGATAAAGCTGGCCAAGATCGATGGTCTGTGGGGTGTCTGGGTTGGCCTGGAATCAGCTAGAAGTTGGCCTGTCTATGGCATACTGACAGCAGCAAGATGGGTGGGAGCTATTTCAGCATTCGCAGCTTCAGTCTCAAGTCTGCAATGTTAACGCATGCCTTATTAAACAAGAAAAGTGAAATGTGCTTTTTTGTTATCCCAAATAATACCCTGTAAAAGTAAAGGGAGATGCTAGCGAAAGGACGAGTCTGTTCGACTACGAAAAGCATAAAATAAAATTTGAACAGGAAAGCTTCAATCGGTTTGGGATTTAAAAATGCTGTTAAAATCAGATGAATTAACTATCGATAGCAACATATCGACTTTCACGTACTATCGAGAGCATCAAAGTTGCATTTAGCATATCGATATCAAACTGCGATAATCAGCTGACTAGTTGGAAGAAGCGAATAAAATAGAGGCCATAAAATTAGAGGGTATCTGTTCGACACTCTCTGTTTAACTTCATTTTCGCTGAATTTTTTTTGTAGGGTAGTATACTCTCACATCACATCCTCACAAAACACACACACACACACTCCTATACATTCGTGCCTTGGCACTCAACCCCCGTGTAAAAGGGCAAAAATGTTTCCTTCCTTCCGGTTAAAATGGCAATGGATTACGGAATCGAGGGCCACAGTGAATGTGTGCCAAACATGCGAGATATCCATTGCCTGGGAAGTAGGTATGTATGTATATATACCCTCTGGCAACCCCTTGCCCATGACAGTCCACCCACATAATATTCATTACGAGCTTATTAACGTGATTTACCGATTGGGGGAGTGATGATGTTTTGCCTTGCCCCCCTCTTGTCGTGTCACGCTGACAAAAGGATACTCAAGGATAAGGATGTGCACTGCCTGGGAAACTGACTTTAAAAGCGCCATCTACAATATATAGGGCAATATCCGTTAGCGTCAATAACGGTAACTGTTAATGATATCGTGCGAATTTCTTATCCTTGATGGATTGCAAACATAGTGTGAGAGCGAAAGTAGAGAACGAGAGGCAAGAGCAAGAGAGAGAGAGAGAGGCTTGAATGACAGTCTTATGACATATGCAAATTTCGGCATTGTCCAACACAGGAAACTCATAAAAAGCTAATGAAATGGAGTTGGAGTAAATGGATCTTGATTATCAGAGACAGTGAGATATGGGAGGGAGTTCTTGGGCGTGTGGATGGGGGTGTGGCACGTCAATTAAGTGTCACTTCCTGTGCCACAATTGATGCAACTTTTCCTTCAGCATTTTTCTCGCTCATTTAGCGCCTAACTACATGCAATTAAGCGACCCTCCTCAGTTGATATTTCAGTTCCATTTCCATTGCCAATACCCATTCCATTTTCAGGCTCATCTCATCTGTTAGCTAATTGAATTAATGAACTCTGATCTGTCGCCCTCCAGATGACGTTGGCACGCGCGATTATTATCACTAGATCCACATTAATAGATTATTAAGTAGAGCTATAGCTGTTACACTGTAATCATCTCAAAGAGATTACATTTTGTTTATAAATAATTATTTTTCATCTTAAAGGTCTTTCGACTTGAGCATTATGAAGAACGTAATTTTTTAGCCTATTTTTCAATCTTTCGGCCATATTTTCCAAACTATTGCTCCAAATTCAGTTCGAAAAAAAATTTTAGGTCTATTTTGATGCTGGAAATCGATTGGACACAAAAAATTTCGATTTCAAGACCTTCAAATTTTTTGACTTTTTGTCAAGGGGTAAGTATGAAAAAACGGTCAAAAAAGTCAAAAAAAATTTAAATGGGGAATTTTAACAAAATTTTAATGCAGTTTTAAAATATCATAAAATCCATTGACAGAACTGCAGAAATTTTGAAAATCGGTTGATTTTTGAGAGAGATATGTTAGTTTAAAGTTTAGAATGAACCCCTTTTATGAAAATTACCATTTTTTGGCCTGTTTTTCAATCTTTATGCCATATTTTCTAAAATATTGCTCTAAATCGACTTCGATAAAAAATTTTAGACATATTTTGATGCCAGAAATCGATTGGGCACAAAAAATTCCGATTTCAAAACTTTTAGATTTTTTTACTTTTGTCAAGGGGTTAGTATGAAAAAAAGGTCAAAAAATTCAAAAAATTTTAAATGGGTAATTTTAACAAAAATTGAATGCAGTTTTAAAATATCATAAAATCCCTTGACAGAACTGCAAAAATTTTGAAAATCGGTCGATTTTTGACAAAGATATGATAGTTTAAAGTTTAGAATGAACCCCTTTTTTGAAAATTACCATTTTTTGGCCTATTTTTCACTCTTTTGGCCATATTTTCTAAAATATTGCTCTAAATCGACTTCGGTAAAAAATTTTAGACATATTTTGATGCCAGAAATCGATTGGGCACAAAAAATTCCGATTTGAAAACATTCACATTTTTTCACTTTTTGTCAAGGGATTAGTATGAAAAAACGGTCGAAAAAGTCGAAAAATTTTAAATACCTAATTTTAACTAAATTTGAATGCAGTCTTAAAATACCATAAAATCCCTTGACAGAACTGCAAAAATTTTGAAATTCGGTCGATTTTCGAGAAAGATATGATAGTTTAAAGTTTAGAATGAACCCCTTATATGAAAATTACCATTTTTAGCCTAATTTTTCAATCTTTTGGCCATATTTTCTAAAATATTCCTCTAAATCGAATTCGGTAAAAAATTTTATGCCTATTTTTGATGCCAGAAATCGTTTGGGCACAAAAAATTCCAATTTGAAAACTTTTACATTTTTTGACTTTTTGTCAAGGGGTTAGTATGAAAAAACGGTCAAAAATTTCAAAAAATTTTAAATGGGGAATTTTAACAAAATTTGAATGCAGTTTTAAAATACCATATAATCCCTTGACAGAACTGCAAAAATTGTGAAAATCGGTCGATTTTTGAGAAAGATATGTTAGTTTAAAGTTTAGATTGAAACCCTTTTATGAAATTTACCATTTTTTAGCCTATTTTTCACTCTTTTGGCTATATTTTCTAAAATATTGCTCTAAATCGACTTCGGTAAAAAATTTTAGACATATTTTAATGCCAGAAATCGATTGGGCACAAAAAATTCCGATTTCAAAAGTTTCCCCTTTTTTTGATTTTTATTCAAGGGGTTAGTATGAAAATACGGTCAAAAAATTCGAAAAATTTTAAATACGTAATTTTAACAAAATTTAAATGCAGTTTTAAAATATCATAAAATTCATTAACAGAACTACAAAAATTTTAAAAATCGGTTGATTTTTGACAAAGTTATGACAGTTCCCAGTTTGGAATGGCACAGAGTATCTAATAGTCGGAACCACGCGACTCGTAACTTGTGCTTAGTGGTTATTCTCTAACTATTAGCTATATCGTTGCCTAAACTCATACCGATTCTGTAATTTACTAAAACCTGCCTTAAGTTGTGACCCACATGCTCAGTTGCAGCCTGCTTTCACCTACAGATACACAGGCATCCGTGGGATACATTTTGGGCATATCCCATTGGCTGAGCAGGCAGTATATAAGCATAATGTATGTATGTATGTATGTGTGCCTCTCTTTCTGTGTGGGTGTGTGTGTGCTTGGTGTTTATGTAAAAGATTCGTCAGAGTTATCGGCAACATGTGTAGGCACTCGTATCTGTATCTGTATCTGTATCTGTATCTGTATCTGTATCTGTAGCTGTGGCTGTGGCTGTGAATGTATCTGCAACTGTGTCTAAGGCGTGGCATAGGTGGCTGCGCGTAGGCAGCTGGAAAGTTGAACATTTTCTTCACATTTCGATTTATAATATTATATAATAAACTGCAAAATTATTTTATGCAGACTTCTGTCCGCCTCTTAAAGATCTTATGTATAATATATGCCAATTTCTCAGCTTGTTTTATTCATTATATTTAGATTTCCCCATATATTCGACTGCCTCTCCGCCTGCCTTCGGTTCCCTCTGTAGCTCCTGAAGATGCGCAACATCCTTTCCCAGCTCACTCAGAAATTTGATCTTTTCGCTCTGATAAGGAATTGGTTTCCAAGGATAAGGCGCTGCGCTCAAAGCCCAAGGATATGGCTCCAGTTATGTTGTATGTATGCATTGTCTTCAAGGACCTTTTATGTGGCTGCCTGGCGTCCTTATCAAGGCGAGCACAGCAACTTGGGACACACATTACCTCAATCTCCCTCAATCTTCTCTTCTCTCTATCTCTCTCTCTGTCTTTTATTCGATATCTATCTCACTCTATCCCGTTCTAATTCTGTGGTAATATAATACTTTAGTTGAGAGCAGCTCCTTTATAATTTTTCGCGAGAATTAAAGGCGGAGGTGCCTTGGCTTGGGCCATGTCCTGGCAGTCTTGATCCTTGCTATTATTATTGTGTCAGCAACTTTATAAATTGCGCACAAAAACAAACCGCCCGCAAAACACACTCAACCTCAACCTCAACCTCATACCCAAATCCAATCTCAATCGCAATCTCTTCATGGCAGCCGTGTCTCCCTCTCGCCATGAGCAGCTCCTGTTGCTGTTCTCCCGCTGCTGCTATTGATCCCCTCGGTTTGGTGCTCAATTGTGAATGGCAATCAATCAATTGCGCGATCCATAGATCCATATCGATTTACATAACGCAATTGCGGCACGTTTCGAATTAGAAGGAATGTGAAAAGAGGGTAACAGTTTGAGAGAATGCGAGAGTGAATTGAGGTTTTTCATGACTATTGTACGGGGTTCACTCCACCGCCGTTTCTCAATTATAAATTGATCTAAATATTTATGGGCGATGCAATTGATCGAATGATGTATGGTGAGGTGTTTACCTACTTAAATTATGATTTGAAATCGATAAATAAAACTCTACCTTATGTTTACTGTTATCGATAACGTGCTCAAGGAATTGTTGGCATCTCTAAGCGATATTCGCCGAAGAAAGCTTGACAGCGTTGCCAGATCAGCTACACAACTTAACTGCCAGAATTGCATTTAAATGTTTTAAATAGGTCAACAATTTAAGCAAAGAGCTTATAAACGACTGCAAAACTGTTGTTGTGTAAAAAATCGAGTCAATGTACGAATCTATATGGATTTGTAGCGGTATGAGCATTACATAAGCTCTGACCGCACAGACTTACAACCACCGAGAGATGCCCTAGCGATGTGACTGTGGATGTTGTAGCTGTTGATGGATAAACGTTTCGGCAGAAGTGAAGACCTTCATTAAATTTTGAGCAAGAATTTTGTGTTAACTTGTTCTAGAGTCGCCTTTTATGACCCGTTTCAGTTGAGTTTAGTTCTTGTCAGCGAACGGACAAGTTTCACAATTCTTTTACTTTTTTTTACGTTTTCTGCTGCTGCTTCTTCTTTTTTGCTTGGTTGGGATCTGAGTACGCGGTCTGTCCCTGGCGCTGACCAAGATCCAAGAGTAGAGTGCGTTTTGACCTCTTGGCGCGTACGTGCCTGGCCTCAGAGTGTGACAAACTGGTTGTTATACTAATACTTATATAACTACATACATACATACGTACGTACCTTCATATTTGTTGTAGTTGTTTTTATGACTTAATGCCGCGCACGCCACGCAATTTCAATTACAGAGCAAAAACGGCGACCCAAGTAGCCCCCGAGTCGCACATCCCGTGTGGAGTGGGGGCTTAGATGGAGTTACAACACTTTCATTAGCCTGATGTCTCTGTTGTCGAGGCTGTAAAATTGTTACACGCGCCCTTAACTCAGAGCTGCCCCCGCGCCAGGTGTCAAAACGGAGTAGAAAAACCAACAGAATTCACGCATAATTTATGCGGCACGGCCCAAGTCTGAGAAACCTGAAGAAAAAATAGACAGTAGCAGCAACACTAACGGACAAAGTAACAAAATAACACAAAACTGGAACTATGGACGACGGGACTATGGACTATAACTGGAGTAGCTGGTGGATGGATGGTGGCCTCCAGTCTAACCTAGGCACGTGTCGACGTTTATGATTTCTGTGCCAGGTTTCTTCAACATTTGGTTGCATGCATTTTTGATGTTTTGCCGCGGCTGCTACAACAGAGGTCGTCTCCGGATTTAATCAAGCGCCTTGCGAAAAGTTGCCAATAACTATTGCACTGGCCATCAAATGCATTTTTAATCTGATGAGGCCAAACTGAGATGTGAAAAATATGCAAAATTATGCCAGTTGAGATTAAAGTCTCTTACTTAATTCAAAAAATATGTTGCATTGTTGCATTTCACTTGTCAATACAATTACTATTAATTGACAGAAATAACAATTTCATAATTCGAATTTTGCGCTCTTCTTTAAACAGCTGTTTAAAAGCAGTGTGACCATCATTAATATATATCGATATTTATATATTTATATCGATATATTTACCTTTCTCAATTTTGCGTTAACAGTGATTTTCTTGCGTTAACATGCATATGTTGTTTCGCATTTTGCGGTCTGGCAGCATTTGATTTTTTCTTATTGCCTTTTGTCATCAGCTTCTCATTTGTAATTATATACGATTAAATGAATATTTATTTTATAAATTGAATTCAAATTTAAATGCATTATTTTTATAATGATTAAATGTATGTATAAATGAGCAAAATATACTTACATTTCTAATTTAATTCAAAGCCGACAAATGATTATTGAATACTTTTAACAGAGTTCTCACTGTTATTTAACAGACTGCGCTCTCTCAAGCATTTGCTTGAGGTGTTAACCGCGAGAGCAGCGGACAGCTGTGACAGTCGAAAGAATAACTTTGAACGGTACGGACGGGAGATAAAATGCTGTGCTAGATATAGTTGTGGGTGTTTTATGTGATTTTGTACGCGCCCGCGCCGCTAAGCCAATCGCAAAAGAGGACGAAAGAGGAAGTCACGCACAAAATCAAAAAGAAACAACACGCAAAATATTCTTACACATATATATATACATAAAAAAAAAAGCAAAATAAAGATTAAATAAGCAGTAAAACGTGCAATTAAATTTGAAATTTGATTGTGAAATATATTTTGATACCCCCACCCACCCCCGATTATCGTTAATCAAAATCGAAACTTAATCATTATGATCTCGTGCAAATGCTTGAATTTTACTGCCACTTCGCCGCACTTGCAGCTGCAGCGCAGCAGCAGCGTCACCAATAGCCCTGGTGGGGTTGCTGGCACCACCGTCAACAACAATAACAACAGCAGCAGCAGCAACAACAACATTAATAATATTGTTAATAACGGTGATGCCGGCGAGGCTGCTCTGCCGGTATTGCTTTCGCAGGCATTCATGCAAAAAATTCCAAGGGATTTTCGCTACTACAGCCAATTTATGGATTTCTTCAAGCATGTAAGTTGTGACAATGTTATTACATATAGTGTTAATATTCGATAAAGTGTATAGCGGCTTAAGTTCATCCATTTCATTTACATACACGTTCGTATGTATAAGTATTTCAGCATTTTATTATAATTTTAATTTTATCGTATTCCGTTTTATGCGCAGCGTTACAATTTTCCACGCAGCATAGAGAGAAAGAGAAGAAGTCAGGCCATACTCTCAGCGCAGCAATGCTAGGGCCTATGCACCAACACAAGCATACATTCGTATGCTGTGTGTATGCTTGCGCGTATGTGTGTATGCGTGTATTATCGTTCTTTATGCTTTGTGTACCGGCCAACCGCTGTTTTGCCGCTGTCGTTGCCTCTGCCTATTCTTAACACACACACATGTATATATATATATACAACCATAAATATATGTATGCTATAATATAATGTAAAAGTGTTCGAGGAGCCGGAAAAAATAGGGTCATTCAGTTTGTCAGTCGTGAGTCGCTCATAGATGAAAAAACTACGCCTTTCATAGTCTCCTTTGCCTGTCCCAGACAACTGGTGTGATTTTCTGTTGCTGGTGCTACCTAAGTAAATGTGCACTGGACTGGCTGGGTTTTTGCCTACACCTGTTTTTTGTGTACTCCTTCGCCGGCAACACCCTGTATCCATATGTTGAATTCTTTGTGTGGTGTACATAGCCTTTGGCTCTGTTTGTGACTCTCTACGTCTCTATCCTTCTCTCTGCTCATTCTTATAACCGATCTTCGTATTTTTAGTTCTTTCCGCTTGCTTTCGTTTTCGATTGCGGCATTTTTAGTGTTTTTCTTATGATTTATGCGCTTTTGCTTTTCACTGCTGCCAACAACGGCCACGCCCATTTGAATGCAATTTGCATAATTTCATATAGAATTTTCCATCACAATAAAACAAATGTCATTGAGGGGGTTAAGTGAATTCAAAAAGAACATTTTCTGCGCTCGCTTGCTCTCCGTTTCTCACACTCTCCAGGTCTCTCTTTTTATGTTGGCATTTGGTGTATGTAGATCTTGAGATAAATTAAACAACATATCAGTCTTGGTTGTTATTGCCTTGATTTGTTTATGCCATGAATATTTTGATAAGAACGATCTAATATAAATTTGATAGAAAATCAAAACTCTGTTATGAGACTTAATTTCATTATCAATGTTCTGTTAACAAGTTGAAGTTGTTTAGGCCAAGTTCAGGTCTATATCGCGGCTCATTCTTAACAATGAGTAACACTTGAATATTTTTATCTTGATTATTTTGGCGATGACTTGGCTAAAATGGCATACACTATACAAGACGAAACACGCGCTAAAGCTGCAAAGTAACCCACAAAAAAATATATTAGAAAAAAAATAACGTTTTCTCTGTTGTTGTTATTCTGGTGTCTGTGTTTTGGCTGTATTTTTTCAAGGTTAAATCAAATGAAACCCACAACAACAACAACAACAGCTGTAGTCTCCGCATAACTGTTGCTCTATCTCGCTCACACTCTGTCGGCTGCCGGCTTGCACGTGCCCGGTTTGGGAGGGACTGGCATTAGCAGTGACTGTTAAACTGTAGAAGAAGCTCAGCTCATCTATACAGGCATGTGCATTCAAATAGCTACACCTACATAAACAATTGGATATGTTAGCCGCACCCATGTACATATGTACACACTTAAGTGACACACTCCGCGTCTGGACACCTATGCCTCCCTGATTGGTTTGCATTATGCGTTTATTTTGATGGAAATTGAATTGTTATGCATTATTATTGTTATTGTTGCGGTCTGGAGATCGTGCAAAAGTTCTGCTTCTTGCTCCTGTTGATGTTGTTGTTGTTATTGTGCACCCACTTGAAAAGCGCTGAGGCGTACAACAACAACAACAACAAACACTACAAGCGCTTGGCAAATAGACCAAAAGTGTTATTTTGAATAATTCAAAAGCGCAAAACAGAGGAAAAAAAACAAAACAAAAGCGAGTATTCAAATACATATATCACCATATACACACACGCGCACACATACACTGTTATCTATATATGTATGTTGTACATGCCGATATGTAGAATATACATATGTATTTAAAAAAGCATATACAGACCATATGTATACATATATAAATATGTATTTTCTCTCTATATAGAGACCCAAAACGGAACGCTTTTAGAATAAATTACGAAACTGACGACAAACACAAGCGCAAAGCAAAAGGCAAAGAAGGAAGGCGCAGACACAGCCACAGCAGCGGCAGCAGCAGCAGCAGCAGCAGCACCAAAATACAAAAAGAGAGAAAAAAAAAACTTGTTTATACAACAAAATGTATAAACAAGTTTTCGAGATTTCCAAATGCGACCGATGGCCGGCCAGCTGGAGAGGCGCCGTTTCTGGGTACATGGTCTGGTTAGGGGCACATACGAGGGGGAGTACGTACATATATACATTATACTTGTATATACGTACATACATACATGTGTTTGTATGTAGGGCAGGGTATAGGATAGGGTACGGCAAGCAGACTCCCTCGACGTCCCACTGCCCACTCCGCACATTTGAGACAGTTGGCAAGTAGCTTCTGTTTGTAATATTTCACTGCTCAGCGCTGTCCTCTTCCTTAGCTGCGATCTTTATATGTTTGCTGTTGGTTGTTATTGATGATGATGATGATGCGTAGGCCTCGCTTTTGATTATATGTATATCGAATATTCATGCATACGATTTCGTACAAAATGTTGACTGGTAGCATTATAAACAAGATTTGTCGTCGCGCTTCTTAATATGTTATATAATTAATAGGCGCGTGTGCAGCCTATTTTACATAATTTATGTGTCAAAAACATAAATATCTCTCTGTGCTCAGCTTGACAGTTTTACCAGAGCAATAACATGTTCTGTTCTGTAGAAGACTCTGTTATTAACAGAGCAGCAATTGAGCTGCTTGCACAGCTGTATGAAATTGCCGGCAAGCGCAGCTTTTCTTTACGAACACTCTCGTATATGTACAAAAAAATATGTAAATATATATGTGTGTGTAGTATATTCTTATCAACTTTAGTTTGTCCAGTCAGTCCGTCCCATCATTTAACACTCAAACGAGAGCGCCCACATGGAAACACCAGTGGAGCAGGCAGAGACAGAGACACAAAGCACACGCTACATTCGCTTTTCTAGGTTATCAAACGGTAAAAACGACAGCGCGCAGCAGCAGCAGCAACAGCAGCAACAATAATAATAATAATAGTAAGCAGAAGAACAAGAACAATGCGACCAACATATAATATATGCGTTTGGCGTTGACGTTCGACGTCGACGTCGATCGTTTCGTGTTTTAATTGATTTATTACTGATTAGACTCTCCCTCCTCACACAAAATTAGTTTTAACAAATTTCTTGCTTTCTTCATTTAATTTCTCATTCCATCTCGCATCTGCCATCCCCCATTTTGGGAATTAATGCATATAATTAAACATGACAGACCCCCAATTTCTTGAAATGTGCAATAAAAAAGAACAGGTTTTAATCGACAGCAGATATTCTGAAATTAATATGGAAATGACACTTTGTTTTTGTACGAATATTATACATTTTTCAAGTCGTGATATATCTTACAACTGATTGAATGATGCGCTTGCCACGCCCCCATTCCCACCTCGCTATACTTGATAGTGTTATCGATCAATCAAGCTGAGTCTGAGGGCAGAGGAGGAGCGGAAAGAGCAATTGCACTGCACTATAAATAGTTGAAGAGAGAGAGAGAGAGAAAGAGAGAGATAAAGAGAGAAATGATTCTAGATGTGCCTACACATATGTAAATCGATCACAGTTGCACCCAAACTGTAGCAAACTGTTCCCATAGGGCAAATGCAGCAGCTGTTCCCAAACTGCAGCTGCTGTTGTTTTAAGCTTCCTCAATAACCGTTTTATTCACATTTATACTAGATATGCACAAACATATGTATATATATATATATATATATATATATGTGTGTGTGTGTATTTGAATAAATGAATGTCTCAATTGATTAAATCAGTAACAAAACTTGCTCGCGCTTAATTCATAAACAATTGTTTATGACTTTCGAATGACTTGCGCAAAAAGCTTCGACTAAACGCGTATTAAAGATAAAATTGTGAAAATGTTAGAGCACCATATAAATTGTGCGCTGTTTATCGATAACTATTTATGACGTGCAAATTTGGGGTGGGCAGGCGCAACAGAAGTGTGACACAAAACATCCCTAATACGAAAACAACCACAACAACAACAACAAGAACAAGAACAACCGCAATTGCCGCAGCTGACAAGGTTACAGTTTGAGAGCGACTGCTGGTAAAAGTTGTTGCTGCTATTGCCGTATGGAAACAGCAGGGTTGTCTATCTCACTCCCACGCTGTTGCTCTCACACGCGTGCCGTTTAATTGAAAACCAATGTTAATCTTTAACAAATATAACCTTGAAGACAGCAACATGCCAGACCACCTACATGCAAAAAGTGCGAAAGAGAAGAAGCCAAGTTGTTCTCGTTTGTGTTGTTGTTGTTGTTGTCATAACATTTAATGAGCATTTAACGCATGCTGTTAAACTTTTAACCTCTTGCCAGCCAGCGAATTGACACCAACAATAATAACGTCAACAGCAGCAGCAGCAGAGAGAGAGAGAGAGAGAGAGAGAGAGAGAGGGCATGCAGCGAATCGTGTGTCGTTGGTCGTTTGACTTCTGCTGCTGCTGCTGCTGCTGCTGCTTCTGCCAGTGTTGCCAATTTGCATGTAAACAAAACTATAAATTCACAATGTGCGCGCTTTTTAGCTAAAAATAAGCACACAAAACAACGTCAACGAACACTACAACATATTGTATTAACCAATAGAAAACGAAAACACCTTTTTGGCTAGCACGAAAAAATTTCAAATATTTTTACGACAAATTTTATTTTCGAGCTCGTTCAATTGCGCTCACACATAAGCACATTGAAAGGGATGAGGTAGGCAGAAGGACACTCTCCGTTGGGGGTTGACAAACGGCGGTTTCTCAATTATGAATAAATATTTACTTCTAAGCAGCAACAACAATGCCAATGAAATTGTGTCAAATGCGCACAGAGATTTGTTTGCAGAAGATACACGTTAAACAAATATACATATGTATGTATGTATGTATGTATGTAGGAATGTTTGTTTACAGAATCACAGCCATAAGATAAAAGAGACAGACAGAGAGAGCAAGAAAATGGCGCAACTACGCTTGCCAGCTATGCTTAACAGTGCCTTTAGCAGCTTAACAGTGGCAGTTAACATAACAGCTGTTATTGGGCAGTGGGCTTGTCCAAAGCAGCTGTAACATTAATTCGAATTTCGAGTTTGTGTGTTTGTATTTATAATTATTTATTAAAAGCGACGCTCCTTGCGTAAACACACACACACACACATACACACATACACAAATAAAGTTGCTATAAATAGCCAATCGCAATCGACGCTTATCAAGTTTTAAGGTAGCCCAAAAACATGAGTATATTAAGTATAAAGCAAAGGCAAATGTCAAGCGCGAAAAGACCTCGAAGATGATCTCATATTAAAAACTAACAATTAACAGCACACAACACACACGCACACTCATACAGCTAATAGAATATATACAGTTTGCCGCTGTTTGTATATCAAATTTGAGTTACACACAGACACAACTAACTATGTAAAAGATATGGCAATGGATGTGGAGCCTACACACATACTATACCAAAATATACTATATATGTACATACATACATATGTATAGGCCTGGGCGCTTTAACGCGCTAAACAAACAACACACGTCAAACGAAAAATTGTTTGTCAAAGTTTTTAGATAACGCCCGGTACACAACAACAGAGACCAGACCGCCCGACACCCTACCATACCCACCACCGCCCACCTCGTCTAGGCGAGATACCCCTACCTAACCGTCGCCTCATAAATTGGGCTAGGCGAGCCTAGTGCCTAGTGCCTAGTGCTCGCGCTAGACAATAAAAATCGGACCCAGTCCGCAGCCGTTGAGCAAACACTGTTGCGCTTAATTTACTGTTATGAGCGACGCCGCCATACAAACAGTAGAGATTTCTAACAAAAAAAATATATAATATATGTATGTACATATATATAGATATAGTAGTATATATAGAAAATGCGTAAGGATTGAGAGTCTCACACGTGTGCACGCTTTAAGCCCTTATTATTTTGTTATTAGTAAATAATACTTATTCCTCATATTCTGATTATAAGTGGGGCCAATGTCTGGATTGAGAGTGAAATACATGTACATATATGTATATAGATGGATCCAGCAATCGAACGGATCGCCTTGTCAATTCTGTTTAGGTTTTTTTTTGCTCGTATCTGATTTTTAATTTGTTTTCGAACGACATTGAAAGGTCTCCGATAGCTTGTATGTCGATAATGAGCGCTTTCGTTTGAGGGAAATATATGGCAAGAGATAGCAGGAAGAGAGACAACAAGGGAGAAGTGGCAACCCTAAATGAGATTAAAAATAATCTATTAGATTAATAACTCTGCATAAAATAGTTTCTACAATAGTTTAGAATTCAATTCGAAAACTGAACAAAACTTATATTCAAGGAATAACTGTCAAAAATAACCTCAACTTTTCAGAACTTAATGCTTCAAGTGACTATGGTCATGGCATAGGCATAGTAATAATAATGAGCCCCTGTGCGGTCTGAAATGCCATAACTCTATTACTATGATAAACAAGTTTTGTCATCGTGATGTAAACCCTAAGCTAAAGCTTTAGCAGCAGTGTGAGTCATGCTCCAACACTATTAAGAATTGAGACCCACAGCATATCCCAAAAGACCCAAAGGGGGTCGGCAATAAAATCCAATGGAAAATTTTGCTAAGCACCCGACAGAAGAAGAAGAAGTAGAAAGAAAACAATGCAAGACCGGCAAAAAAAAATATATTATAATAATAATAAAATTGGTATTGGCTATACAAGAGACAGACAGACAGAGAGACAGACGGACGGAGACGGACCCCAAGCAGTCATCGAACGCGTGAGGCCCGTCGTCATCATCAGTGTTGTGAAGCGAAGAGGTCCCGAGTCCCGGTCCCCGGCTGTCTAAGTTCTTGTTTATGATAATGTATGGTTGGATGGGGGGGGGGGGTGGCGGACACAAATTGTGGAAGCAAAAGCAAAACAGAAAAGCAACAAAAAAAGTCGCACATAGCAAAAAATGTAGTGTGTGTGTGTGTGTATATATATATATATATAAGCACACTAAGTCTGCGCCCCAAACCCCAAAATCAACATCGAAAAAGCGCTCAGCAAACGACAAGAGAAGAAAAGAAACGAAAGAAGAAAAAAACAACAAGTAAAGCAAATCTATGAAAGATTATTTTCGTAGTTTCTTTTGTGCGATGATTTGTTTACAACTTATTTTCTTTTTTGGCTGATGGAACGAAACGAAATAGGCAAGTGGCGAAAGAAAAGAAACGAGTCGACTTATCACACACACACAAACACACACACACACACACACACACAGCAAGCGAGCAAGCAAGCAATAAAAAACAAAAGTAAAATTAAATGAAAACAGAAATAGAAAACAAAACAAAGGCAAATGCGTCAACTGATGAACGAGAAATGTCAGGGCACAACAGCAACAGCCGCCAACAAGACCAATAAATTTCCAATGCCAAGAGTTGACGATTATCATTAACTGCTGATGATCATGATGATGGGGCAAGCAACAAGTTGAATTCTAACGCAAGGAATTAAACATAAACTAAAATCAAAGAAATCTGTTAAATAACATTAATACAGGTCACAGTATACGGCCACTGTTAAGTCTGATTTGCATGCATTTGCATGACTGTAAAGGATCCGCCAGACTGTGACTAATAACATAATCAATCCACTGTTAAGCTGATACTCAAACCAAGTCTGTTGTCGCTAACATTAGCCGCATTTTCTGAGGTTGCTTACAAACTAAAAAATTGTAGCATCTGTTGCAATATATACCCTGTTATCGTGTTGTTTACGTTTAACTGCAGTCAATACTATTAACGGCAGGAAGGCAGGCAGCCCTTAATCCATTTGTTACAGTTTAATGCGCTTGTTTTTCAACGAGAGTTCAGTTAATTGAAATGCGGCGCATTAGACATTCCGTCGCTGTTGGTGTCGCTGTCTGGGAGCCACTTAGGAAACTAACGCCATGCATATAATTAATGCCTGGCAATCAATTAAGCTTGCCATCTAACCGAACCACAATAACAATAATCTCAACAATAACAACAGCATTGGCATAAACAACAATATAAATTATGCAAAATGTGCAAATTAATATCCAAAGTTGTATTTTTTATGGCAAGTGTGCTTAACAGCGGTCGCGTAGCATTGCATAAGCCTCCGACTGTGGCCTGTAAACATTTTGCAGCAGACAGGCCAACGGCAATGGGGGTTGTAGGGGGTGGAGTTGTGTCAATAACAACAACTGCAACAGGCAAGTCGTCTGATTCTGATATGAATTGCAATTGTGTTTGCATTTGATATTTCAAGTGCGACACAAATTGATATTGTATTACTAGAGCAATACAGTAAATCAAACTATTATTAATATGTTATTTAGGCTTTTAGTCCTAAATTTAATAACAGAGTCATAATAGGCTGCTGTTAGCATTACATGACTCTGTTAGTCTTTACATAAGCTGTTACTTCGCTTGATATTCCTGTTGCCTGTGAAGCTTAACATTTCTTTGAGTTACCCTGCAATTTAGAAAAATTTGCATATTATTTCTTCTGACGTTTTACACTTTGTCTTTATTGATTTCCGTTATTTGTATGTCGAGCGCGTCGTGTTTTGGGTATTACGTGCACGTCAGCACGTTCCGTTCTGCTGCTGCTGCTGCTGCTGGGGTTTCTGGCAAGCTCCCATTCTGTTGTTATTTATTTAACTTTTTTTTTTATTTTGAAATTGTTAGGGGGCCAACGTCAGAGGAGCTGCCAAATAGAACCTGCTGCCGAGTTGTATCTATGTATATAGTATTATTATGTATATTTGGTGGATCGATTAGCAATTTGTTGTTTTTGGCATCTGGCAAATGTGATTAATCAAATGAGCCATAAATACAATACAATAATAAATGGGCATTTAATTAGACTGAAGCAATTATCTGCACTAGGCAGTTTGTCTATGTCTGGCGCTAGATGGCGCCACAGCATAATTAGCCGACAGTCGACAGGCCATGCATTTAGTTTCAATTAACAAAAAGTCAACATCGTTTTGTGTTAATTAAGCGAACAACAACAGCAACTGTTGCTGCTGCTGCCGCTACGACTGCCGCTTCAATTGTTATTATTGTTATAGTCGTGTGCTGTTGTTGTTGTTTTTGTTGTTGGAGTCGTTTGAAGTCATTGACATTTTGCAAATTGCGAGATGCCCGCGACGCGTTACAAAATGCAAGCCAAGTTGTGCAAACAGACGTCAGAGGGCGCTTGCTTGCTGCTTGCTCAAGTGGGCGGACGGGCGAGCGAGCGGGCGGTCTGTGGCTGCAGTTCTTAACTTTTTGCCAGTGCAGCTAAAACAACAACAGTGTGCATCACAAACGAGACAAGTCCACAGGCTTTAACACCCCTCCCACACGACTCTCACTCACACAGACACATACACTATGACAACAGGTCATAAAAATGCAATGGCAAAAGACTTGGTAAATAAGACTAAGAGCAAGAGAGAAGGGAGGAGCTGTGGCGGCAAGTGCACTGAGAGACTAAGCAAGAGATTGGGAGTGTGAAAAAAAAGAACATGAGCAATAAATATATTAATGCGTTCGCACAGCGTCAACGTCAAAACAAATTAAAGATATAGAATATATAGAGATATTCCTAAATACCTCCGAACGAACACTTGACATTAATGAATGCATTTGCATTGTTTTTATTGTTATATATTTTGTTGTTTGCGTTATTTAGCTAAATATACAAAAATATATAAACGTATATTCATGCATATAAATAATTATACAATATACAGTATATTGTGCTGATTAGATATTACAGCATTTGCAATTGTGTTAGCATTTATTTTGAAGAGACTGCACTCTGTTATCCCCAACAAAGGTGTGTGTCTGGGATAACAGCAAGGGTGAACAACAAGGCTCTGCTCTGCTATTAACAGCGAGACGGGGTCAATTGCATGCATGGGTTGCTAATGCGGAAGCTCTTTGGCTGCTGCTTAGATAATTCCGTTCGAGCTTGTAGCATATAGTATAACAATATAATAAAATCTCAGGGGTATTATGATGGCATTACATATGACATTAAATTTAACAGCCAAATGCAGCGCAGACACAACACCACTAATAAATGTATATCTCATATACATACGTACTAATGAAAAAGATTCCATTTGATTCGTTCTACCTGTTTGCTGTTATGTGTGCAATTTAGTGACACATACACATACATATCTGTACATATATTAGAGGAACTGCTTTGCTATGAGAGCATAAAAGCTGAAGCAGACGATACACACAGAGAACGTAACATTGTCATTTGATTTGTGTTGACGTTTGCATTTTATACCTTAATTCAATTTAATTTTAACCGGCTGACAGACGGGCGGTCGGTCTGACTTTATTGTCGCATTGTCGCGTTATCTACATATGACAGAGTATTGTGTTTAAACTAAGTGTCAAATTTAGCAGCAGGGCTATCACACAGCAAACACGTGCTACATTCTCTCAACTCAGAATGCAACGCAACGCAGACATACTCTGTACATAACATTGACTGACGGTTCGCATAACAGAGACTGTGAAATAACAGCTGACTGTCATTTCAGAAAAACAGCAACGCGCTCAGAATCTAAATGAATTATATGCCCTTCAGGCATTTCAATTTGTAGAGGGTATACGAGTTTATTTATACTTATATTGCAATCAAAAGACAATTTGGTATGCTTACGTTAATTCTTTCATTCTCTGCCTCTCCTCCTCTCTCTTGCTGTGAGTATTATTTGTGTAACATTCACCAGCATTTTGCTGGGAACAGTTTTAAACGCAAAACACACAATCACAGTGAGAAGAAGAGAGATAGCTGATGCTGTGCCAAATAATTATGCTGTTGTTATGCTGCAACAACAAAGAGAAGGCAAACGATGTCTGTCTGTCCTGTCTATACAACGTTTTGCCATTGCGCTAATTGTTTGTTGTTTACGTGTTTTGCCATCGCTGCTGCTGCTCTGCTGCTCTGCTGTTGCTTGTTATGTTCTTTTCTTGTGATAAGAGCAGAATTGGCAGACAGCGTTGCTCGTCCACTTGACTGGAACATTCTTTGGAACATAATTGACAAATTTGCACTTGAACTACTGTGCGACGGTAGAAATAACAAAACCAACAATCGCTGCAAATAAATACTCGCGAGTACTACATATAATAGGAATTAGTATACTTATAATTGGCAGCGAATTTGTTGACGAGTATTCAAAAACCGTCTTAATTTTAAATCTAATCGGTCAATGACCTCAATCAATTTTAGATAACAAAATCAATTTCATTCGATAAAGCTTTACTTCAGCAGCGTCTAGATATGCTGCAATTGGGGCGCATGCAATCGATATTTGATTTTGTAATCGATAGATAGGGTTGTAACGAGTAATTACAAGCAACAGATGTGTTGCCAACTTGTGCAAGCCCAATAGAGTTGGCAACTATTGTGGCGATTGTTATCGGTATCACACGGTTATCGGGCATTGAACGCAGTATTTCAAATTGATTTATTTATATTGTATTCGCATTTCGTTATTGTTTTAATTGATTTTAATTATTATTGTTTTTGGTTGTTTTGCAGGCAAATGGTCCCATTCCAGACCTGACCATAAATGCCATCAGCCAGAGCATTTTGATCTATGGCGTCACCTTGGACGTGGCTGGCCAGAGCTGGCAGCTGAGCATCTGCATCAATTGCGAGGTGGTGCTGTGTGCCAAACGGCTGATAGCCGGCGCAGGCGCTACGCCCACACACTACCTCATCAATAGCACACTGCTGTGCAGTCAGGAGGAGCTTGCGCGCCGTCGCAACAGCAAATCCTATTCGGAGGTCTTTGAACTCGTGATCATGGATCATGAGGATGCGGCCTCGTCAGCGCTTGGAGCAGTCGCTACCACACCGCCACCAACTGGGATTGTGAACTCCGCGTCGAGTCTGAGCATTGGCTCGTTTTCAGCCCATGCACCGCTGGACGCGAGACTCCAGCGTCGCCGGCAGCTGCAGTTGCATCATTTGGCACGCGTCCAAGCCGAGATCAATGAGACGAACGAGAGAATCGAACGTTTCACCGAACAGAAGTTTGCCCTGCTCAAGAGCTTCCGCGAGAAGGCCGACCAGGAGGGAGCGCTCCTCTCGCGCCTCATACAGCAGTTACCTGATAATGCCTGTGACCTCATGGATCGCGGCATGCCTGCTGCTCTGGAGGCGACTGGCGGTGGCATCAGCTACGATCTGGCTGCTGGACCGGGCACACGCCGTCGTAATACCATCAGCAGCCGACGCGAGCTGGGTGTGCCAACCACGCCCACCACGCCGCTCATACAGCCGCCCAGTTTCTTGGCACTGACGCAGCTGCCCCAACAACAGCAGCAGCAGCAGCAGCCGCAACCTCTGCAGCCGCTGCCCAGCGCTACCATCATAACGACGCGCAAATTGTCCAACTTTGATACACCGCCTGCCACACCAGAAGCCACGCCCATGAGCGTGGGCAACAGTCCCACCTTCAGACAGCAGCAGCAGGCTGCAGTCGGAGCTAATCCTTTGCTGTTGCAGTCGACGCCGGCTGTCGCCTCCACTGCGACGGACGATGCCGATGACTGTCTGTTCGACCTGGAGGATGTGGATGGGCCGGGGCTAAGCCAGGGCCAATCCATGCAGCACTATCAGCAGCAGCAGCGCCATTACGAGAGGCTGCAACAGCAGCACAGCCATCTAATTGACCAGCGACTCCAGCTGCAGCAGCAGCAGCAGCAGCATGACCAGGACAACATGAGCGATGCAGATGAAGCTGAAGGTAATCCTCTCTAGCATTTGTTATGCCATCGATGGATTGAATTGATTGGAATTTCTTTGCAGATGCTCTTGACCTGGACACCTCCTGGCCCATACCTATGCCTGGGGCCAGAGGAGCGGGAGGCGTACGTGCCACAGCTTCACAGAAGCTCTATGCCAACTATGCCCGCAGTCTGCCGGTTGAGATTGGCATCTCGCCCAGAGTTGAGCGTGTTGCCAACAACAACATCATCAGCAATAATAACCACAACAATAACGTGGTGCTGGAGGATGATGAAGTAAGTCTACCTTGTCATTAAAATCAATTTGGAAACCCATATAACAACTGCATCCCAATCCTAATCGTATTCCAGGTGATTGACAACACTGTGGACATTGCAGCTAGCATCAAGGCGCTGGCCAAGAGCGTGCATGGAGAGGCTGTGTTTGGAGATCTGCCACGGCCACGCCTGCGCTCCCAGATCTGATGAGGCAGTTCGTCAAAATGGAACACCACAACGTACACATCTGTCAGCAAATCAAATTGTTATCCAAATCGGAACTCAGCTATTTTCAACTTGAACTTGAACTTGAACTAAATTAGTTTGCTCAACGAATTCTATGCATATAATACGGTCACACTCGGAAAGCGCCTTCATCGATATACATATATATATATCCTAATACACATACACACACATACATACATACATATTATATTATTATATAGAAATATGCATACGTAATGCATTAAGCGAAATGATCTTTGATTTGAAATATGAATTCTGACTTATTCTATTTCTGCTTATTTTCTGCTTTTGTACGAAAGTGATGGCTGCTGTCACATTTGATGAATTAATTAATTAATTGATTAATTAACTGATGATGTTGTTAGTTTATACAATGAATGATTCACCTATATAATACTACTTATATTGTACCATGCATAATTACTACATACTACAACAAAAACAAACACACAACAACAACAAAACCACATTCAATTTAAAATTACAACAAAGGAAACACGATTAAAAACGTGTCAAGCATCAACAATTAACAATTCTCTTTCTTCTCTTTCCTGTGGTGTAGTTCGGAATATCGATTATTTGTATTTTGTAATATTCTCCACACTTACATAGATCCCTTCAGTTTTCTTTATTTCCACCATTTTTCTTCATATTTTTTACCACATTTTCTAAAATATTAGTCCAAATCAACTCAACTGAAAAGTTTTGTGCTCATTACGATGCTAGAAATAATTTCTGAAAATATTTTGAAAATCGGTAAAGAACTCGTAAAGTGACATCTCTTCAAACCTTGGAAGCGAAACCTCCTATATTAAAAGTCTACTTTTCTATAATTTTTGAACATTTTTGGCCATATTTTTTAAAATTGTGGTCCAAATCTGCTCAAGTAAAGTTTTTTATGTCTCTTTTGATGCCCGAAATCGATAGGGCACAAAAAATTCCAATTTCAAAACTTTCGCCATTTTTGTGTTTTTATCAAGGGGTTTGTATGCAAAAATGGCAAAAATGATCGAAAATCTGAAAACGGGAAAAATGGAAATATTTTAAATGCAGTTTCATTATATGAGCAAAATCATTGACGGAAGTGAAAAAATTATGAAAATTGGTTGAGTTTTGGCGAAGTTATGGCTGTTCAAAGTTTAGGAGGTACTTTTTCCATAGTAAATTCTTATTTTTGCCCCACTTGCCCACATTTTTAACCATATTTTCTAAAATATTAGTCCAAATCATCTCAACTAAAAAGTTTTGTGCTCATTACGATGCTAGAAATAATTTCTGAAAATATTTTGAAAATCGGTGAAGAACTCGAAAAGTGACATCTCTTCAAACCTTGGAAGCGAAACCTCCTATATTAAAATTCTACTTTTCTATAATTTTTGAACATTTTTGGTCTTATTTTTTTAAATTGTGGTCCAAATCTGCTCAAGTAATGTTTTTTATGTCTCTTTTGATGCCCGAAATCGATAGGGCACAAAAATTCCAATTTCAAAACTTTCACCATTTTTTGTGTTTTTATCAAGGGGTTTGTATGCAAAAATGGCAAAAATTATCGAAAATCTGAAAACGGGAAAAATGGAAATATTTTAAATGCAGTTTCATTATATGAGCAAAATCATTGACGGAAGTGAAAAAATTATGAAAATTGGTTGAGTTTTGGCGAAGTTATGGCTGTTCAAAGTTTTGGAGTACTTTTCCATAGTAAATTCTTATTTTTGCCCCACTTGCCCACATTTTTAACCATATTTTCTAAAATATTAGTCCAAATCATCTCAACTAAAAAGTTTTGTGCTCATTACGATGCTAGATATAATTTCTGAAAATATTTTGAAAATCGGTGAAGAACTCGAAAAGTGACATCTCTTCAAACCTTGGAAGCGAAACCTCCTATATTAAAATTCTACTTTTCTATAATTTTTGAACATTTTTGGCCTTATTTTTTTAAATTGTGGTCCAAATCTGCTCAAGTAATGTTTTTTATGTCTCTTTTGATGCCCGAAATCGATAGGGCACAAAAAATTCCAATTTCAAAACTTTCACCATTTTTTGTGTTTTTATCAAGGGGTTTGTATGCAAAAATGGCAAAAATTATCGAAAATCTGAAAACGGGAAAAATGGAAATATTTTAAATGCAGTTTCATTATATGAGCAAAATCATTGACGGAAGTGAAAAAATTATGAAAATTGGTTGAGTTTTGGCGAAGTTATGGCTGTTCAAAGTTTAGGAGGTACTTTTTCCATAGTAAATTCTTATTTTTGCCCCACTTGCCCACATTTTTATCCATATTTTCTAAAATATTAGTCCAAATCATCTCAACTAAAAAGTTTTGTGCTCATTACGATGCTAGATATAATTTCTGAAAATATTTTGAAAATCGGTGAAGAACTCGAAAAGTGACATCTCTTCAAACCTTGGAAGCGAAACCTCCTATATTAAAATTCTACTTTTCTATAATTTTTGAACATTTTTGGCCTTATTTTTTTAAATTGTGGTCCAAATCTGCTCAAGTAATGTTTTTTATGTCTCTTTTGATGCCCGAAATCGATAGGGCACAAAAATTCCAATTTCAAAACTTTCACCATTTTTTGTGTTTTTATCAAGGGGTTTGTATGCAAAAATGGCAAAAATTATCGAAAATCTGAAAACGGGAAAAATGGAAATATTTTAAATGCAGTTTCATTATATGAGCAAAATCATTGACGGAAGTGAAAAAATTATGAAAATTGGTTGAGTTTTGGCGAAGTTATGGCTGTTCAAAGTTTAGGAGGTACTTTTTCCATAGTAAATTCTTATTTTTGCCCCACTTGCCCACATTTTTATCCATATTTTCTAAAATATTAGTCCAAATCATCTCAACTAAAAAGTTTTGTGCTCATTACGATGCTAGAAATAATTTCTGAAAATATTTTGAAAATCGGTGAAGAACTCGAAAAGTGACATCTCTTCAAACCTTGGAAGCGAAACCTCCTATATTAAAATTCTACTTTTCTATAATTTTTGAACATTTTTGGTCTTATTTTTTTAAATTGTGGTCCAAATCTGCTCAAGTAATGTTTTTTATGTCTCTTTTGATGCCCGAAATCGATAGGGCACAAAAATTCCAATTTCAAAACTTTCACCATTTTTTGTGTTTTTATCAAGGGGTTTGTCTGCAAAAATGGCAAAAATGATCGAAAATCTGAAAACGGGAAAAATGGAAATATTTTAAATGCAGTTTCATTATATGAGCAAAATCATTGACGGAAGTGAAAAAATTATGAAAATTGGTTGAGTTTTGGCGAAGTTATGGCTGTTCAAAGTTTAGGAGGTACTTTTTCCATAGTAAATTCTTATTTTTGCCCCACTTGCCCACATTTTTAACCATATTTTCTAAAATATTAGTCCAAATCATCTCAACTAAAAAGTTTTGTGCTCATTACGATGCTAGAAATAATTTCTGAAAATATTTTGAAAATCGGTGAAGAACTCGAAAAGTGACATCTCTTCAAACCTTGGAAGCGAAACCTCCTATATTAAAATTCTACTTTTCTATAATTTTTGAACATTTTTGGTCTTATTTTTTTAAATTGTGGTCCAAATCTGCTCAAGTAATGTTTTTTATGTCTCTTTTGATGCCCGAAATCGATAGGGCACAAAAATTCCAATTTCAAAACTTTCACCATTTTTTGTGTTTTTATCAAGGGGTTTGTATGCAAAAATGGCAAAAATGATCGAAAATCTGAAAACGGGAAAAATGGAAATATTTTAAATGCAGTTTCATTATATGAGCAAAATCATTGACGGAAGTGAAAAAATTATGAAAATTGGTTGAGTTTTGGCGAAGTTATGGCTGTTCAAAGTTTAGGAGGTACTTTTTCCGTAGTAAATTCTTATTTTTGCCCCACTTGCCCACATTTTTATCCATATTTTCTAAAATATTAGTCCAAATCATCTCAACTAAAAAGTTTTGTGCTCATTACGATGCTAGAAATAATTTCTGAAAATATTTTGAAAATCGGTGAAGAACTCGAAAAGTGACATCTCTTCAAACCTTGGAAGCGAAACCTCCTATATTAAAATTCTACTTTTCTATAATTTTTGAACATTTTTGGTCTTATTTTTTTAAATTGTGGTCCAAATCTGCTCAAGTAATGTTTTTTATGTCTCTTTTGATGCCCGAAATCGATAGGGCACAAAAAATTCCAATTTCAAAACTTTCACCATTTTTTGTGTTTTTATCAAGGGGTTTGTCTGCAAAAATGGCAAAAATGATCGAAAATCTGAAAACGGGAAAAATGGAAATATTTTAAATGCAGTTTCATTATATGAGCAAAATCATTGACGGAAGTGAAAAAATTATGAAAATTGGTTGAGTTTTGGCGAAGTTATGGCTGTTCAAAGTTTAGGAGGTACTTTTTCCATAGTAAATTCTTATTTTTGCCCCACTTGCCCACATTTTTATCCATATTTTCTAAAATATTAGTCCAAATCATCTCAACTAAAAAGTTTTGTGCTCATTACGATGCTAGAAATAATTTCTGAAAATATTTTGAAAATCGGTAAAGAACTCGTAAAGTGACATCTCTTCAAACCTTGGAAGCGAAACCTCCTATATTAAAATTCTACTTTTCTATAATTTTTGAACATTTTTGGCCTTATTTTTTTAAATTGTGGTCCAAATCTGCTCAAGTAATGTTTTTTATGTCTCTTTTGATGCCCGAAATCGATAGGGCACAAAAATTCCAATTTCAAAACTTTCACCATTTTTTGTGTTTTTATCAAGGGGTTTGTATGCAAAAATGGCAAAAATTATCGAAAATCTGAAAACGGGAA
The DNA here is from genome assembly GCA_018150725.1 of Drosophila quadrilineata. Lineage (NCBI taxonomy): Eukaryota > Metazoa > Arthropoda > Insecta > Diptera > Drosophilidae > Drosophila > Drosophila quadrilineata. Next base: position 7,386,346 of record JAECWN010000407.1, read on the forward strand.
AAATGGAAATATTTTAAATGCAGTTTCATTATATGAGCAAAATCATTGACGGAAGTGAAAAAATTATGAAAATTGGTTGAGTTTTGGCGAAGTTATGGCTGTTCAAAGTTTAGGAGGTACTTTTTCCATAGTAAATTCTTATTTTTGCCCCACTTGCCCACATTTTTATCCATATTTTCTAAAATATTAGTCCAAATCATCTCAACTAAAAAGTTTTGTGCTCATTACGATGCTAGAAATAATTTCTGAAAATATTTTGAAAATCGGTAAAGAACTCGTAAAGTGACATCTCTTCAAACCTTGGAAGCGAAACCTCCTATATTAAAATTCTACTTTTCTATAATTTTTGAACATTTTTGGCCTTATTTTTTTAAATTGTGGTCCAAATCTGCTCAAGTAATGTTTTTTATGTCTCTTTTGATGCCCGAAATCGATAGGGCACAAAAATTCCAATTTCAAAACTTTCACCATTTTTTGTGTTTTTATCAAGGGGTTTGTATGCAAAAATGGCAAAAAATATCGAAAATCTGAAAACGGGAAAAATGGAAATATTTTAAATGCAGTTTCATTATATGAGCAAAATCATTGGTTGAGTTTTGGCGAAGTTATGGCTGTTCAAAGTTTTGGAGTACTTTTCCATAGTAAATTCTTATTTTTGCCCCACTTGCCCACATTTTTAACCATATTTTCTAAAATATTAGTCCAAATCATCTCAACTAAAAAGTTTTGTGCTCATTACGATGCTAGATATAATTTCTGAAAATATTTTGAAAATCGGTGAAGAACTCGAAAAGTGACATCTCTTCAAACCTTGGAAGCGAAACCTCCTATATTAAAATTCTACTTTTCTATAATTTTTGAACATTTTTGGCCTTATTTTTTTAAATTGTGGTCCAAATCTGCTCAAGTAATGTTTTTTATGTCTCTTTTGATGCCCGAAATCGATAGGGCACAAAAAATTCCAATTTCAAAACTTTCACCATTTTTTGTGTTTTTATCAAGGGGTTTGTATGCAAAAATGGCAAAAATTATCGAAAATCTGAAAACGGGAAAAATGGAAATATTTTAAATGCAGTTTCATTATATGAGCAAAATCATTGGTTGAGTTTTGGCGAAGTTATGGCTGTTCAAAGTTTTGGAGTACTTTTCCATAGTAAATTCTTATTTTTGCCCCACTTGCCCACATTTTTAACCATATTTTCTAAAATATTAGTCCAAATCATCTCAACTAAAAAGTTTTGTGCTCATTACGATGCTAGAAATAATTTCTGAAAATATTTTGAAAATCGGTGAAGAACTCGAAAAGTGACATCTCTTCAAACCTTGGAAGCGAAACCTCCTATATTAAAAGTCTACTTTTCTATAATTTTTGAACATTTTTGGCCATATTTTTTAAAATTGTGGTCCAAATCTGCTCAAGTAAAGTTTTTTATGTCTCTTTTGATGCCCGAAATCGATAGGGCACAAAAAAATTCCAATTTCAAAACTTTCGCCATTTTTGTGTTTTTATCAAGGGTTTGTATGCAAAAATGGCAAAAATTATCGAAAATCTGAAAACGGGAAAAATGGAAATATTTTAAATGCAGTTTCATTATATGAGCAAAATCATTGACGGAAGTGAAAAAATTATGAAAATTGGTTGAGTTTTGGCGAAGTTATGGCTGTTCAAAGTTTAGGAGGTACTTTTTCCATAGTAAATTCTTATTTTTGCCCCACTTGCCCACATTTTTATCCATATTTTCTAAAATATTAGTCCAAATCATCTCAACTAAAAAGTTTTGTGCTCATTACGATGCTAGAAATAATTTCTGAAAATATTTTGAAAATCGGTGAAGAACTCGAAAAGTGACATCTCTTCAAACCTTGGAAGCGAAACCTCCTATATTAAAATTCTACTTTTCTATAATTTTTGAACATTTTTGGTCTTATTTTTTTAAATTGTGGTCCAAATCTGCTCAAGTAATGTTTTTTATGTCTCTTTTGATGCCCGAAATCGATAGGGCACAAAAAATTCCAATTTCAAAACTTTCACCATTTTTTGTGTTTTTATCAAGGGGTTTGTCTGCAAAAATGGCAAAAATTATCGAAAATCTGAAAACGGGAAAAATGGAAATATTTTAAATGCAGTTTCATTATATGAGCAAAATCATTGACGGAAGTGAAAAAATTATGAAAATTGGTTGAGTTTTGGCGAAGTTATGGCTGTTCAAAGTTTTGGAGTACTTTTCCATAGTAAATTCTTATTTTTGCCCCACTTGCCCACATTTTTAACCATATTTTCTAAAATATTAGTCCAAATCATCTCAACTAAAAAGTTTTGTGCTCATTACGATGCTAGAAATAATTTCTGAAAATATTTTGAAAATCGGTGAAGAACTCGAATAGTGACATCTCTTCAAACCTTGGAAGCGAAAGCTCCTATATTAAAAGTCTACTTTTCTATAATTTTTGAACATTTTTGGCCATATTTTTTAAAATTGTGGTCCAAATCTGCTCAAGTAAAGTTTTTTATGTCTCTTTTGATGCCCGAAATCGATAGGGCACAAAAAATTCCAATTTCAAAACTTTCGCCACTTTTGTGTTTTTATCAAGGGTTTGTATGCAAAAATGGCAAAAATTATCGAAAATCTGAAAACGGGAAAAATGGAAATATTTTAAATGCAGTTTCATTATATGAGCAAATTCATTGACGGAAGTGAAAAAATTATGAAAATTGGTTGAGTTTTGGCAAAGTCACGGCTGTTCAAAGTTTTGGAGGTACTTTTTCCATAGTAAATTCTTATTTTTGCCCCACTTGCCCACATTTTTAACCATATTTTCTAAAATATTAGTCCAAATCATCTCAACTAAAAAGTTTTGTGCTCATTACGATGCTAGAAATAATTTCTGAAAATATTTTGAAAATCGGTGAAGAACTCGTAAAGTGACATCTCTTCAAACCTTGGAAGACAAACCTCCTATATTAAAAGTCTACTTTTCTATAATTTTTGAACATTTTTGGCCATATTTTTTAAAATTGTGGTCCAAATCTGCTCAAGTAAAGTTTTTTATGTCTCTTTTGATGCCCGAAATCGATAGGGCACAAAAAATTCCAATTTCAAAACTTTCGCCATTTTTGTGTTTTTATCAAGGGTTTGTATGCAAAAATGGCAAAAATTATCGAAAATCTGAAAACGGGAAAAATGGAAAAATTTTAAATGCAGTTTCATTATATGAGCAAAATCATTGATGGAAGTGAAAAAATTATGAAAATTGGTTGAGTTTTGGCGAAGTTATGGCTGTTCAAAGTTTAGGAGGTACTTTTCCAAAGTAAATTCTTATTTTTGAAAATCGGTAAAGATATTAATCACGGTTTATCGCGGTTCAAAGATTAGAAATAAAGAAAAACTGTTTTTTTTTTTTTGGCGAAAACTAGAAATCGTTTCTATTTAACAATATACATTGTTTTGTTGCAATTACGATAAACTATTAACTATTGGACTTAAAAACTAGGATCTCCCTTTATATATGTATATATATATATATAACTTTACAGGTGGTTGAAAGGTATGTTAGGGAGTTTAGAAGACAGCGGATAGACGTTCGATCTCTAGCAGATCGGAAAGTATCTCCTCGGTGCGGGTTCCAATCTTCTTGGCCACTTCGCTGCGCTCCGAATGGGCCAACAAGCGGTATGACCAAATCAGATCCCCATCTATGATGCATCTCGACGGATTGATACCCAGCTTCTTGACCGATTTGATGGTACGATACTCTTTGGGATTGAGACCGCAAAGGTGCTCCTGATACGAGAGCAGCACATTCTGTAACATGAGGAATCTTCTGTAGACCTTCTCCGGCAGCGGCAGGCAATAACCGATAGCGCCATCCAAGGTGCCATAGATAACAAAATGCTTGTTCTCATAGAGAAACGGCTGACGGTGATGCAGACCACGCTGATGGCACTGAATGCGGAACATGGTGTTAACCACCTGGCCCAGGTGGTAGTCGGCCTTGCGCAGCAGCTTCTGTCCGCCAAGGGATTCACGCGCCTCCGGCTGATACATGTACACGATGACATTGCGCTCCGCATCGGTGACCAGGAACCCCAGATTCGAATTGTCCACCATGAATTCAATGCCAAACACTTCCATGGGATTGAAGTCCCTGGAAGCCAAGGAAAGTGTGCGATACTCCTCCTGGAAGCGCAATAAACTGATAGACTTGTACACATCCGCAATGAAGATCAAAGATTTGACTGTGATAATCTGATGAACGTAGATGTTGGTATCTATGAAGGCAACGCCAATGAGATCGCCATCCCGCAGCTGCCATATGTAGATCTTCTGGCCCAGCCCCGTCACCAGGAAACCCACCACATCCGAGATTGCCGAAACAGGTCCCTTCTGCTCCTTCTTGAATACCTCCTTGAGTTTGAACTTGGTCATCGGCTTGCCGGGCTCCGGCACAACCTCAATAATGTCATAGATGTGGATATTGCCACGGCTGGTGATGTCCTCGCTGTAGTTGAAGTTGGTACCAATGCACAGATACTCCTTCAATCCAGACCGAGTGCCCTCATACGATAGTTTGACGATCTTGAAGGCGGTGACATGCTCCCAGGGCTCAAACTGAATGGATGCATCGGGCACAATTTCCCACGTCTCAGGCGAGATCAGCACCATCTCGAATTGCGAGCCAATGGGATAGATGAACCGCTCGCCACGATTCTCCTCGGACAGTTCCTTGTCCTCGCCATTGAATCGATAGTACTTCATCATGGGCTCCTCCTTCTGCGTAATCAGACAATACACGCGATTCTCCCGATGATATACCAGCTGGCGGGGCGTGCAGCGCAGCGGCACCTTGCGCATTGGCCATGGTGCATCATAGCTCAGATAGCTGGGCAGCACCGAGATCTTCAGCTCGAAGGTGGTGTCGAAGTAAAGGAAACCTTGAGGAATATTCACGTTGTTGAAGGCGGCAAAGCTGCGCACCTCTCCATTGCCCAGCAGCCTGTGGATGCGCAGCTCGCCACGCGACGTGAGGAACACAAAGCAGGGATTGACACCGCATACCATCATGCCGGACAAACCCCCCACATTGTTAAAGTAGCGTAGCTTCTGTACGTACTTCGGCTGCATGTTGTAGGTCTCCGCTTCATCCTCGTTGCCATCTTCCAGGTCGATGTGCGTGGGCTGCTGATTTAACAGATGCAGTTGCTCGAGCTTGCGGAAGCGTATCTTCAGATGTCCTTTCGCATAGCGGAACACCTGGTAAATAAGCAGCTCCAGACGTGTGCGCACCATCAACAACGGTCGCTCCCCATGTTGTCCCAATCCCACCAAGCTCAGCTCCAGGGGCAATGGAGAGTTTGCATGCTGGGGCATGCAGGCATGTAGGATACCCGCCTTGGAGTTCTCCTGCGTCAGGGAGATGGGTACAAACTCCATGGCATCGGTGAGCACAATGGCGCCATTGCCCACATCATTCACCAGATAGACGAGCTTCATGTCCGGCATGGAATAGATCTCGAGGGTACCGCTTTGACGTGCCACCACCAGCCAATAGCTGGGCTTGGCCTGCACCAATTGGCGACGCCACCAGTCCGAGTTCTTCTGCTTGGATTGCTTGGCCAGATCCGCCATGCTGTTGAGCTTGAAGGCATTGCCGGCATCACCATATAACAGATCCTCCTCATCCTCCACTTTCATATGGGGTTCGGCCTTCATGTAGCCTCCAAAGCTATTGGCGAATCCCGAGCCGGAGCTGCCCGTCAGATTAAGCACATCGTCCGATTTGCAGGTGAACAGTCCAGAGACATCCTTGTAGGCAGCGATGGCCACCACCGCCGGAGAGCTACTGATGGTGTGCTTATTGATGGCCAGACGCGGAGTGGCTCGGGTCTCGCGCAACGCCAGCGTGATCACCTGGCCATTGAGCACACGCAGGCAAACATAGGGATCCGCTATGGACACTTGCACCACCGGCGAACCCACATCAATGGGCACATTCTGAATGAGACGTGTACCCTGCAGCAAGCGGACATGCCGCGTGGTAACCTAAGGATTAGACAACGGGAATGAGATTGATGACATCTTCATTTGAAAGTATATGGCGTTTACCTGCACTATGAATCGTTGCTGGCCGAGATTACCCACGTAGATGGTAGGCTGATTTACCGTAAAGCCCGTGTTCTCAATCTCGTTGATCTCCTGTCCGGTTTGGAGCACCAGGGTGGACGATTTCTGTGAGAGCAGCATGAAGTCGTGCTGCTCCTGGCGATTGGTGCCCGTTTTGCGAGTAGCATCGTCAAACACCGTCCACACGTCCAGGCAGCCATCCAGCTCAAAGCTGGTGATGATCTGGGGATTGATGCAGTTCACAAAGACAGAGAGGGCACCATTCTTGCTGTGCCCCGTCGCCGCCACCAGCTCAATCTTCAGCTCATTGAGGGACTCGGCATGTGGCCGGAGCGTGGTGCCATCCTCCTCGAACTCCACACGTTCGCCGGCGCACATATAGTTGATGGGCGCCACATTGATGAGACTGTCGCAGACCTCGAAGATGAACTTGCGCAGTTGCAGCACAGATGCCTTGGCACCAGAGCCGTACACCTCAAGTTCCTCGTCTTCGATGCGTCGGGACTTGGACTGGGGAGGTGCATCAAGCTGTTCCACATCATAGACTGGCGACTCCTCTTCTAGCTCCAGGGATGGCTGCTCAGGGACCTGGTGCTGTTGCTGCTCAACTGCCGCATCGACATCGTCCAGCGTTATCACCGTGCTCTGATCCTCCTCGGTAAAGTGGAGCAGCAGAGAGTTGCCCAGCCGGGAGCCCAGGAATATGTACTCCGTGTGGCAGACACAGATGCAGCTGGTCAGGACACTGGCCGCTGCCTTATGGAAGTGGAAATTTCGCACAGTTCGCATGGAGTCAACGCACAGCGTTAGCACATAGAGATCTCCTGTACGGAGCGAGATGACTAGTTTGTCCACATCGATGAAGGCAAAGTTGGCACAATCCAAGCTTATGCGAACGCCGTCCTGTGGCTTGAGTGGGAAACTGGTGCTATTATCTGCGGAACTGTTCAGACTGACTCCATACGGGGGAACGCTCTGGTTGAGATAGATGACGGCATTGACGGTCATCACTAGGCAGCCGCCGATGGGTTTCTGTATGGGGAAGACTTGCAGGCAGTCATAGGGCAGGCTGTTCACCGTCCAGATGATGGGGTGCACCCGCTGCTGGATATTCAGGGAGATAGCCACCAGGACGCAGGTGTCCGAGCGCACCTTTATTCGCCCGGCACACGTGCGTACCGGCTCATAGAGTATAAGCAACGTTGGTTCATAGTAACCATGCAGAAACTGTATGTCGAGCACATTGTCCAGTTTCTCGTCGAGATCGGCCAACGCAATCAGATAGGAGGCCATAATGGGTGTCCGAGTGACCAGCGCAGTGGGTGCCTTCTTGATGGGCTTTACATCGGCCAGTTCGATCTCATCGAGACTGTTGTCCTTGCGAAATGGCAGTACAACCAATCGCTTACCATAGACCAGCATTACCGCACATCTGGCATCCGGATCCACCCGTACAACTGGCACATGGTAGCGTCCTGTCCAGCCGCCACGTATATCGTCCTCTTCGAAGTAATGCAGCGACAGGGTCTTCAGAGTTTGCGTATCTGCATCCAACTGCAGCACCGATAACTTCGCATCCTTGAAACTGATAAGGAGTGCATCCCGCATGGCTCCGGCTAGAGAGACGCTCTGCAGCGACATTACATTCCCATAGAGTGTGTAGGTGGCAAGGCATTCAAGACGCATTTTCGGTGCCAAACGCATCTCGCTGGGATTCAGCTTTTGTCGCTGTGCTGCGTCCAGGTTGGGCGCAATGCGGTACACCTTGAGCACATTGGCGCCAGCGACGACAAGATTCTCTTCGACATTGTTGAAGAAGCGACACGTGATGGCAAACTCAATGGAGGTCGCTGCATGCGTTTGTTTGCACATGGAGAACATGTTGACGAGCTTTAAATTAATTAACTTTTATATTATTTAAAACATTTCCACTTCGAAAAAGTTAAAGAAAAAAAATTGACCGAGACCGGCGTTGTTTACATCTGGTTTCACAACTGTAACGCGATACAAATGTTATCGATAGTCCTGCCGAATATGAATTATTTTTATGCATTATCGATAATATTGCTGATAGTATATATGTATAAAAATTACTAACATGATACATAGAGCACAATAATACATTTTTATAAGTTCGATATTATTTCCATAATATTTCCATAAGGAAAATAATATTGCTAAAACAGCTGTGTTAACTTATTCTGTTAACAGTAATAGAGATGACAATTCCAGTTTACCAAATGTTAATTCAAAACACTCTGCTTATTTTAGAATAGTAAGCAGTAACCCATTGTTATTTGTACAAAAGCCTAAAAATTACAGGTTTTGAAATAATTTACAGATTTGATTTACAATCGGAATTATCTTATAGTAATCGGCTAAAATACCCTTTCTCGTAAATAACATATGAGTACAAATGTAAAACTATTATCGCTGTAAATGGGTACAAAAACATACTCACGAACACACATACACATACACTCAGAGCAGTAGAGCGTAGTGCTCTCTTCTACTGACGTCTAGATAAATAGCGCTAAAATTTATTTATAATCGGGTTTTACACAGCAATTATACATCGATAAGTGCGGTCAATCCTTATTATTTTTTTCAATATTCAAAGTAATAATAATTTCATTCAATTACATGCAGGCTTTTTTTGCTGCGTAGCTACGGGCAATGAGTGTAAAAAAGATAGTCGCTGGCGTGCAGCCAATGCATATGCGAAGGCTAGCGTTAGAAAAGGCCAACACTATGTACTACAAGAAGCAGAAAAAGAATCCAAAATTTTAGCTCTCTGCTTCTACTTTTGTTTGTGTCTTTGCAACATTCATTCAATATTTTAACTTCGACAAAGTGCATATAAAAAAAATTAATAGCCAGTGCAAGTGTCACAGTGAACTTAGTTATATCTATAGTATAACAAAACATACAATATCCCAAACAAACCAGGCAAAGAAGTTTTATATATATATATCTATATACATATGTATATATATGTGCGTGCGCCTGTTAGTTTGTTGTATGTGTATGAGTGCGCATTATAATTGTATACATATGTAAAAGCATATTCGAATGTGTGTGCGCATTACATACATATGTATGTAATATTCCTGCAGGGGCAAAAGCAACAAACCAAGTAACAGCTTTTTTGTTGTGTTTGTTATTGTAGGAAAAAAATAAAATATTCGTACACCAAAAACAAAAGACAGAAAAAAAAATCAGAAGAAAAGGAGAGGTGAAGAAAGACAAAACTCCACATTTGCGTGTGTAACAAACGAGAAAACTGACTCGAAGTAAGGGATAACAACAGTGACTTTTAGTAACAACATTCGAAAATTGGGATTACACTAGGCCACCGTGTCCGTGTCCGTGCCCAATGTATGTGCGTGTGTGGAGCCACCCTAGAGTGTGCTCCCACTGAAATGTCGAAAAGTGCTGCTGCTGGCCAGGTTAGTGCTCTCTGTATGTTGTGGTTTACTTCACTGTGTTTAAAATTTTTTTATTTGTGTGTCTTTTAGTATGTGCGGAAGAAACCAGCAAGTTGAACAATTCCTGAAATGGAAATAATAACGAAAATGAGCAACATTACTGCAAGTAGTTGTAAATAGTAATTATTATAAATATAACAAAAGTAGAAACAAGGAAATGAAAACCATAACGCAGGACACATCCGCATCAGCAGCATCACAACACCAACAGCAACAGCATATGCAAGGCGCCACCATTCCACATCAGCAGCTGCAGCAGCAGCAACAAACACCACCTGTGATTATGGAAGCATCGGCGCACGTGAATCTAGTGGATGATGACGAAGAGAAGGATCCACTGGCGCTGGATGCTGCCGCAAATCAAACGCTGCCGCCGCCAGACACATCCCAACCAAGTGTAAGCCATGCAGCATCCACCACATCCCCCAACAAACACACACATAGTCTGAGGTAAGTTATTTAATATTGTATAGTAGAGTAATTTCAGTATTCTTTAATCTATTTTTAAAAATTTGTAGGCGCCATTTGCCACGCATCATTGTCAAACCTATACCACCTGAGAAAAAGGCATTGCCCAGTGATGATGCAGTGCATCATAACGCTGATGACACGCTGTCTGTGCCGCCAACAACAGCAACACCAACAACAACAACAACTACCACCTCTGCGACGCACCCCACGCCGCCAATTCGCGGCATCAGCAGTCGCCGCATACAACAACAGCAACAGGCCAAGGCAGCCGCAGCGGCAGCAGCAGCAGCGGCCGCAGCTGCAACGGCGGCGGCCCGAACAGCAGCGGCAGCAACAAATAATACTGCCACGACAAGCACATCCAAGGCTGTAACACAGGCATCCACCATGCGTGAGGTGTTGGCCTCCATACCGGGTTTGAGTGTGAAGCCGCGTCGTCGCAGCAACAAGAAGCTAACAACTGCCGCGCAAATCGAACAGTTTAAGGATGGTAAAATTGATTTGGAAACTCCGGACTCCATTTTGGCATCCACGAACCTGCGCGCACTCCTCAACAAACAGACATTCTCGCTGCTGCCACCGCTCTATCAGCAAAATCTCATACAACTGCTGCCCAGCGTGGATCGTGAAGCCAGCGAGGTGGTGGTGCCGCCATCGTCTCTGTCTCAAGCGGACCAGGCGAGCACAAGTAGCAGTATTGGTGCAACTGAAGCCATACGCCTTAGCGCCTCCTGCTTAAACAATGAGTTCTTTGCTCGCGCCTGCCTGGAATGGCGCGAGCGCCTCAGCGAAGGTGAATTCACGCCGGAGCAGCAAGTGAAACTGAAAACGGAGGCGGAACGCGAAAAGAATAAACTTGATCCCTGGAAGTTGAAGCACTTTGAGCCCATCTGGGGTGAGAAGAATGCTAAGCGTGCTCCGCCGCCACCGCCACCGCATTCCAATGCAAATCCAAACAATGCCAACCCGCCATGCAACAAGACGAAACATCAGACAGAAGTAGCAGCAACTCCTCCTCCTCAACAGCAGCAACAACTACAACAAAAACAAGCGACATGTGATAATGAGACTGAACTGAAAATTAATATTGTAAGTAGAGTTAATTAACTCTGAAGGTATTTACTTAACTAATTTATTTGTATTCCCAAAAGCGGAGCACAAAGTGCGAATCACCACCCACGACAACCGCTGCAGCAACAGCAACAGTAACAACAGCAGCAGCCGCCAGCAATGCCTTAACGGTGGCACCATCATTAACAACAACAACAGCCGACTCCTTTGACAACATCAGCAGCAATCCTTTGACAGAGCAGCAGCGACGCCTGCTGAAGCGTCCATCCAGCAGTCCCTCGCGACGCAAACGAAGCGATCCCACGTCAACAACAACAGCAACCTCAACTGTGGCTCAGGATCAGCAACCAACCACGTCGAAGGACTGCAAGCAATTAAAACGAGATGAGGACGAAGGTGACATTAATGAGATTGTTCCTAAGGCAACAGCAGATGCTGTGGAGCAGCAGCAGCAGCAGCCACTTATCAATAGTACCTGTGTTCAAATGGAGGAGACAGCAACAACAGAAATAACATTAGCGGAGTTGCCAGCGACTATCGACAACCTTGCAGAGGAAACAGAAGAGGGTAATAAAGAACTAACAATAAAATGAAATTTATTTAAATACAAATAATAATTGCAGATACCAAAGTAATTGAGATGACAACTGCAACTGGAGCAACTGCAGCCACAACAACAGCAACGACTAGCACAACACATGCTGCGGATTATGTATTTACCGATACTGTGGATCATGGTAAGAGGACACTCATTTTACAACCCATAACCGAACGATGGCTATAATAACTTCCTCTATCCCAACATCCATAGCTTACTTTCATGATCAGCAAGCTGCCAACAGTCACATTTTCTACTCCAGTTCATCATCAACCAACTGTAAAAAATATTTAAGAAAAAAAGTTTTATTTTTATTAATTTTTTTATTTTGTTTTTAAATAACTTTACATTTTATATTTTAAAAAAATATTTTTCATAAATTTTATTTTTTTTTAATTAAATTTCTAATGATTTGTTTAAACAAATTTGTTTTTATTTGCAGCTACATCTCGGCTTGTAAAACTGGAGGATCCATGTGATAATAAGCAGCAACTGGAGGATGCAGTTAGAACGTTACCCATGGCCAGCAATAGCAGCAGCTGCAGCTCATCTCTGTCGACCACAACAACAACACCCAGTTCGTCGAGCAGCAGCAGCTGTACATCATCATCGCTGTCATCTTCTGGCTCCAGCAGCAATTCCTCTAATACAGTGGCAACAACAACAACAGCTGCAACACAAGGAGCTGGAACAGTGGAAGCAACTCTCAGTGATATGCAGGCCATGCTCAGCACAGTTGCAACCTTGCAACAGCAGCAACAGGAACAACAGGCTGTGTCCGCTGTTTCCGCTGTGGAGATGTTTCAGCATGTGCAACACGACTGGAATTTTGGTGGCATCAAGTTATTGAGTGCAGCAGCAACAGCATCGCCATCACACCTGGAGGTGTCTCCCGAGCAGCAACATCAACTGAATCATGAGGCCATACAGTTGATGGATGTGGTGCATGAGTCCGAGGAGGTCATGGATGACATGATGATGCTAGACAATGAAGATGATGATGATGATGTCACTGAGACTGTGGCGGATGAGATTGATGACATAGATGAGGAACAAATCATCGAGGATGAGGAGGAAGACGATGATGATGACGACGATGATGTCGTGGAGTGCATCGATGCGGAACAGCCCGATCAGGATGAAGTTATGAGTGCAATGGTTGATGATCATGCGATGGACGACAGTGCTGGCGATGCTGTGCGTGATATAGTTGACAAACTGCAACAGCAACAACAACAACAGCAGCAACAGTTGCAGGCGCAGCTGCAAGATGTTGTGCAGTTGGCACAGCATTCCTTTATGCCCCAGGCGCACAGCAATGATTTCTCCAATGAGGTGAGTACCCAATGGCAATTCCACTTGGCAGATGAATCACAAACTTAACTCTGTCTCTCCCGCCCTTTGCATAGATAACCCACGAGATGTTGTGCGATGCGGTGCCCATATCTGCAGCTGAAATGGAGGTCTCCAGCACGGTTATCACCAACAGCAGCAACAGCAATGACAGCAGCAGCAACAACCTGAGCTTGTGCAGCAGCAGCAGCAGTAATATTGCCATCAATCCGCAGCTGCCTCAGCCACCTCAACCACAACAGCAGCAGCAACGTCAGATACTGGTCGATTCCAATGGCCAGATTATAGGTAACTTTTTGCTGCAGCAGCAACAGCAACAACAACAGCAGCAGCAACAACAACAACAGCGCCAGCAACTGCAACAGCAGCAGCAACATATATTGCAACAGTTTACATTGCAAGCGGCTGCCCAACAACAACAGCAACAACAACCGCAGACAGCTAGCAGCAACGCAATGCAGAAAACTCATCAGACATTGCCGGTGACAGTGCGTAAACCATTTGAGATCAACAGCAATGGTGCACAGCAGCAGCAGCAGTTTTTGCAGCCAAACATGCTCAGCCAGCAGCTGGAGCAACAGCAGCAACAACAACAGAAGCAGCAGCAGTTGCATCAATTTGCGCTACAGGCACAACTGCATCAGCGACAGTTGCTGGCGCAGGCGGCCAACAATAATCTGCTGCAACAACAACAACAACAGCAGCAGCAGCAACTACAGCAGCAACAGCAACAGAGCTATCAACAGCAACAACAACCCAAGTTCATGTCGAAGCCGTTGAACATTATATCGATGACCAGGACTACCAATGCCACGCCCAACACAGCTGTAACGCCCACAACAATTGCCACAGCAGCAACTACGAACAATCCACAAATTCCGTCCACATACGCCGCCAATGTTGTTGCAGCCGTGCAGCAGCAACAGCAGTCGCCAGCAACAGCAGCAGCACAACAGCCTCAAAGCAATCAAAATAACAATCTGCAGCAACAACAGCAACAATGCCTGCAACAGTTGCCAGTAGCCGCTGTAAACAATGTGTTGGCAATGAAGACACTGCCGCCATCAGGTGTCCCCACAACGATTGCCCAGCAGCGACTGCAGCCAAAGATGCCAACGGGGAAAGGGCGCAAGGCGACCACCAATCGATTGCCACCGGGCGCTGTCAATCTGGAGCGCAGCTATCAGATCTGCCAGGCCGTTATACAGAATAGTCCCAATCGTGAGAACCTCAAGGCGCAGCTGCGTCCGCCCTCAGCAATACTAAGCCAACAGCAGCAGGCGACTACCACTAGCAACAGCAATGCGGTACTAAATGTGTCCACGGTGGCGGCAGCCCCGATGAGCAACCTGAGCACGGTCAACAGCAACAGTGTATCGGCAACAGTTGCTGCTGCGGCTGTAGCGCCGCCACCCCAGATCAAGCAGGAGGAGCTACTGGTGGGCGGTGCAGCAACAGCGGCAACTCCTGTACTTCCTGGTGGCTTGCCACCCAATGTCATGGGCGTGGGCAGACCAGGTGTCTATAAGGTAAGCCATCATAAGTCTCATAAATATGGCCATATGTCTAAATAATACTTGGGTTCATGAACTTTCAGGTGATTGGACCACGCTTGAGCGGATTTCCTAGGAAGAAGTATGTGCAGCGCAAACCCTCACCTACGACAGTAATACGGCACATGCTGACAACGGCTCAGGGAGCGACACCAGCTGGTGTAGTGGCCCAGCAGTTGCAGCAACAGCAGCAGCAACAGGCGCAACAGAACACAACCCAGGAACAGCAGCAGCAACAGCAGCAAATATTACATCAGAATGGCACGGGACAATACGTGTTGGTGCATCGTGCTAATGTGGGTGCCGCAGACAATCAAGCACCGCGAGCCTCCAGTGCACCTCCATTGCATCAGAATCAGGTGAGTGAGCAAAAGTAGGATTCTCACACGGATTACTAAAAGAGATTTCTCGACAGTTTGTTACTGTACAGAATCCGCTGCATAATCTCAATGGGATTGCAATGAGCGGACGCGGGCGTCCGGCATCTGTTGACAACAGCAATACCACTGGTGGCAATGTTCAGCATGACGCACTGCATCATCATCAACAGCAACAACCGCAACCGCAGCAGCAACAGCAGTTGGGCAGTGTCAGCGTCGGGGCGAATATTGTGCGGCGCAATATCGCTGCAGGTAAATTGGTGTATTATTAGTGCTTAGCGAGGTACGTCTCTCAAATCCAACGCCATCAACCATCATCCGATTCATCCTATACAACTAATTGGCACGCATAAGACTTTATTATTATAATTATTATTATCACATAGATATTTGTTAGAATTGCCTTTCGTTTTTGCCACGTATAACATGTAACGAGTATGTAAATTGCATGAAATATTATTTAATTTAATAGTTACATAAACAAAATAATGGTATACAAAAATATATTTACTAAATACATCTTTGGTCTGCAGGCAGCAATATCAGCTACATCGATGGCAGCAGCAACAGCAACAACATGGAAACTGGCAGCAACTTCACAACAGCCACAACCGCAGCAGCAGTTGCAGTATCGGCGGCAGCTGCACAACACCCACTACTGCAGCAACTACAGAAAAGTGGCGAGAATACGCCACCTAGCAACGATACAACAACAGCGGCAGCAACAGCAGCAGGAGGCAACAACAGCTGCGCCTGCGCCCTGAACGCCATGGTGATCTGTCAGGAATGCGGAGCCTTTTGTCACGATGATTGCGTGAGTGCGGCCAAGTTGTGTGTGGCATGTGTCATCAGATGAAAGTTATGCCTGCAGCTGCAACTCAACAACGTATTATACTAATATATATAGACATATATACTCCAAAACCAGCTCTTATGGAAGTGCAAATAACTAATTCGATGACAAACAGCACCAATACAAAGAAGCATACCGTTCTGTTTTATACTGAGCGAAAAATATAGAAGCACTTAAGTGAACTTTTCGAATGCTCTAACGAAATTCTGACTGTCGAGCACAAGCAAATGTGCGACCATTCTTATGGGCTTGGGCATGCCTGATATAGGAGAAAGATTATAGCCAGTCTTAGATGCAATGGCTTTATAATCCTGTATTCTTGGTCTCAGAAATCAAACTTTTTTACTCTGTCAAATCTTTGTAAGCTACACGCAGTGCAAAGGAGGCTTCTGCAGACATAGACATATACATATACAACTCAATAAAAAAAAAAACTGTATAAAGCATAATTTACAAAATAAGTAAATAGAAATAGCTAACCGAGTGTTGTGTGCAGATCCTTGTTTAATATATTGTTGCAGATAATGGTAAAATGTTAAGAAAACTCTTATTGCAATTGAAAATAACGTATGAAACAAATAGGCAGCAGAAAAGGAGAAGATAAGCAACAGGAAATGCTATTGTACATATTTATGTTTAATATTAGTTGTAATTTATAACTAAAAGAAGAGTATATATAGTATATATATATATAAACATACCTTATGTGTAGGTATATGCATATAATTTACTTATAAGCTAGCAGTGAAAACAACTTTGAACTTAGGTTGAACACACGAGATCTGTATTGACTATATATTTTTATAATTATGATACATTATTCAGTTGATTCATATCCGCATAATACATAACTATAAGAAGTGAAACAACCACCATACAAACATAAATAAATCAACATTTGCGAAAGATTTGTGTATATCTTATGGTCTAATTTATAACTAAGCTTTTTAATTTACCTAACCCTAAGTTTATCATTTTATCTACACACACACACACACCCAAACACAGCATCTCTAGCATACACATATTATAGCGCATAAAATTACTTGTAATAAGCATATTGAATAATTGATTGAAATGCATAAAAGAACTGTTGATAAAAAAAACACAAACACTTCATAAAATTTATAAAATATAAAGAGAATAACTGAAATGCAATTTAAAAAAAGGCAAGAGATACACGACTAGTAGAGCAACAAAATTAATTAAAAAAATAAAAAAATATATTTAAAAATTGATAATGAAGAAGAAAATCATTTTGCTCCTAGATGCACTCAAAATTAACCAATAAACATTATTACAAATAAAATTAAATCAAATTGTATTATTGCAAGTTTATAGAAAATTTTTTTAATAATAACATCAGCTGGCGATATAAATAAGGAATGTGATAAACTATATATATATATTATATATAAAAGCGGTTATATTCAATTTTTGGCGGTAACACAGCGACTTCAGTGTGACCATGTGCCATGTACACATAATACCAAAATACTAAACAATTGCTAAAACGCGGGAACATTTATTACATGAACCAAGGATCACCTCACACCACCTCTATTGTATAACAATAAAAATATTCATTTATTCACCGCAAATGCAGCCACAACGGCCTCCACAATGCTGGACACCTCGGCCATGGCACCATTGCCAGTATCGCCGCACATCAGAGTCTTGGTAATGCAGGGTATCTCATGGTAGCCCCAGCCGACTAATCTGTCGATCTGTTCGCGTGTTATGGGATGATCATACATGCGAGTATTCATAGCGGGTGCAAACATAAGTGGTTTCTCCAGATCCCAGGCGCGCACTACGCACGTTACCAGATTATCACAAATACCCTGTTATAAATCACACATATGATTTATGTGATATCTTTGCTTGATAAGCTAACGCAACTTACGGTAGCTATTTTGGCCAAGGAATTGGCACTCAGTGGTGCTATCACTAGCATGTCCGCCCACTTGCCCAGCTCAATGTGCAGTACAGGATCGCCGCGTTTATTCCACGTCAACCACTCATCCCGATTATGCAGAATGGGCACATGCTCTGGCACCTGTTCCAATTCAAAGAAATGCTTGGCGTGCTCCGTGATGAGGACTTTGATCTGAAGCATAAATATCGTTAGAAGCTCTTAGGTATTTATTTAACCCATGCTACTTACATTAAATGTGTAGGGCAGCTGATGATGGCTCAGCTCGGCTATTAACTGAACCAGCTTAATGGTGGCCACGCTGCCGGTGGCTGCAATTAGCAGATTGCGTTCTGGTTTTATTTTTGGTCCGCCTTGGGTGGCGTCGTCTTGTCCGAAAATCCCAATTTCTCCCATTCTGTTTTCTCCATAAGATTGTTATCCATGCGACAGCCCAAGTATTCTTTGGCCTCCAAGCGACACTTGCCGTTATCGTTGTCGTTGCGCCTCAAACAAGTTGCATAGATTAGGAAGTGTCTCTTACACAAGCTCTCGTGATCTAATGGAAAGCTGCCCTTCTCTGGCGCCGTGGGAATAAACTTTTTTTGATTGTAGATCTGTGAAGTCATCTGTACAGTCGTCGGCAGAAGATCTTATCTTATAGCATGAATAGGTGTACTCCAATTATGAAATAGATAAAAGGTAAATAGCGAAATAAAAACAACTGTCATCTGGTGGGGTAAATGGTTGCCACATTTTCACATATGTACATCAAATTAAATGGCAACTTTTAATCGATAAGTCATATTCAATGGCAATCGATAATCGATAGACATCGGTTTACCTGCGAAGCCGGCAGAATGCATTGGCTTAAATTAGTTAATATTATTATTTCTGTAATAATTGTATCAGCAGATGTTCCAGGAGAACGAGATCCTAATGGTTATGTCACGTACTGTCCATGCATGGGTAAGTTTGTCAACAATTCGCTTTTAGTACTGCGTTTCACACAAGTTTAACTGTCCAACAGGACGTTTTGGTAACCAAGCGGACCATTTTCTCGGTTCTTTGGCCTTTGCACAAGCTCTCAATAGGACGCTAATACTACCGCCATGGGTGGAGTATCGTAAGGGTGAAATGCGCTCCCGACAGGTATCGTTCGACACCTACTTTGAGGTAGAGCCATTGCGGGAATATCATAGAGTGATTCTCATGGCTGACTTCATGTCCACGTTGGCTGCTGATGTGTGGCCTGAGTCGGAACGTGTCTCCTTCTGCTATATGGAACGAAAGAGCTTACAGCAGGAGAAGAACGATCCGAATGCGCCAAGTTGTCATGCCAAGGATGGCAATCCATTTGGCCCCTTCTGGGACACCTACAGTATTGATTTCGTGCGGTCCGAGTTCTATGGTCCACTCCACTTCGATGTGCACCATAGCGCCATAGCAACCAAATGGCTAAACAACTACCCGGCAGACAAGTGGCCAGTGCTAGCCTTTACCGGTGCCCCAGCCAGCTTCCCAGTGCAACCGGAGAATCGTGAATTGCAAAAGTATTTGAAATGGAGTCCAAAGTATAAAGAAACTGCCCGAGAATTCATAAAGACGTTGTTGCCTCGTGGGGCCTTCATTGGACTGCATTTACGTAATGGTATAGATTGGGTACGCGCCTGCGATCACATCAAGGAGAGCCAACAGCTCTTTGCCTCTCCCCAGTGCCTTGGCTATAAGAACGAGCGTGGCCAGCTGTATCCTGAGCTCTGCATGCCCACCAAAGAATCCATCATTCGGCAGCTGAAGCGCACCATCAAGAATGTGCGTCAAACCCAACCGAATAACGAGGTGAAGTCCGTCTTCGTTGCATCCGATGCGAATCATATGATTGGAGAACTGAAATCGGCCCTCAGTCGCATGGATATCAGTGTACACAAGTTGGCCGAGGATGATCCCTACTTGGACTTGGCCATACTGGGACAATCGAATCATTTTATTGGCAACTGCATATCCTCGTACACGGCCTTTGTAAAGCGGGAGAGGGACACGCATGGCTTCCCCTCATACTTCTGGTCATTCCCCAAGGAGAAGGAACGACAGCAGACCAAGGTCCATGAAGAGCTGTAAGGCTTAAGAAATTCCAAGATGAACTGCATCTCTATATTTCCTCGAATGTAGTGATAGTTGTAAGCTAGAAAGTGTCCGCATTTAAGACTATCTAAGATTAACGTAAGAATCCTCAAGTTTACTTAGAAATTTATTCATTTCCTCAATATAATTTAATATTTAAACTGCTTACGTTGCTTGTTGTTGTTGATCTTGTTGGATGTTTCTAATGTATCAGCTTCTGTGTGCGTGCCAGATCCAGTTGGGCGGATGATACATTCGATAGCCCCTCGCGCACCGAGCTGAGGTTCTCCTTCCATGCCTGCAGCAGATCACGCAGCTGCTCCCACTGTGGTGCACCGAATGTACGATGCATGGTCGATGAGATGTGCACCTTGCGATTGGCCTGATCCAGGCGAGCCCGCACCAGCTTTGTCTTCAGCACCTCAATGACGAATGCCTCGACTTCATCCTCGCTGATCTGGAGCTCCTTGGTGAGGGTATCGAATGACATCTCAGGATAACTTTCGGCCAACTGCATGAATGTCAGCAGACGCATCTTCTTCATATTCTGTTCATGGTTGAGTCCCTGAGAGTTGACGAACTCCTTGTGATCCTCGTAGAACTGCACATATGATGGCAATTTGTCGGAAACGAAGATGGACAACAAATCATGTATCAGATCGCCCTCCAGGAAGCGCACAGGTTTCAGCGACAGCAACGGATCTAGCAGGAATGTATTGGGATCGGCCAGAGCTGTGACAATGCACTTCATGGCATCCTCACGAGCAACGCAAGCATTGTCGGCCGTATATGTGCCCAACAGCTCAATCATCACCTTGGAGGACAGCTCGAGATTTGTGTCCTTGGTCACATCATGCAGCAGACGATACAGTTTCTGCATCTGCTCACTAGATGGCGGGCAGTTGGCAAATTGCGACTTCAGCTGGTCAACGCCAGTGAAAACCTCCAGCACCTGATCGCATTGCTTAGCCACCTGCACCAGATGATAGTAGACATGATAGCGCAAGGGCGAAGCAGTGTCCAGATTATTGAATAGACGCCACAGAGACTGCAAGCACACCTTGGCCAATGGTTGATTGGGCGCCTTGGTCATCTTCTCACAGTAGGCCAGCACAATATTCTCACCGCGATCCAAGGGTATCTAAAACAAATTCGAAATTAATATTAGGTGCATACATATTTGATGTAAAATGTATTCACCGTGATCATAATGGACACAATACTGTTCAAAATGCCATCAATCTGGGCGGGTTCGCCGTCTTTGAAGCAAACTTCGCAGACGCCGATGATTTTGTGCAAATCATCTTCGACACCTTTGCTGGATTTCTCCGACGATATTTCGGCGCCCAGCTTCTTGAAATACTTGCGCAGCTCTTGGACCTGCCAGGATTTTAATAAGCAAGGAAAACATTCAGATTAATTTAATATTTACATATTGAATTTGCGAACTCGGCCATAACCTCACTTATATTGTGGCCGCAAAATTGTGTATATTAGCGTAATATCTTAAGCTTTACCTGTTCATCTAACGATAGGTCAATAAACACCGGATGAGAAGTCATCGTTTTATTAAATATTGTATTATTTAGTCTTGCGAAAATATAAACAATTTGCACGCACACGTCGTCGTCGTCTTCACTGAGTTGACAACTCGAAAGGAAAGAGCAAAACAATAACAGAGTTGCTAAACTAATCAATATCGATAAATCGATACTTCGTATTTCAACAACTATTGTATCTTGTGAATTTTGAGAAAACTGTTAATATTGTGATCCGCGACCAATAATGGACGATCTGCAAGATGATTCTTTCAACGATATGTTGGCGAGCATGGAAATTCCCTCAGCTCCCCAATGTCCACCAACAACAAAATCTGCTGGCAGCACATCTGCTGCTGCGATTGTAACCAAAGGCCCAGCTTCTAATCCTCATAGTGTGCTGGTCCACACCAAGCAGCGGGGTAATCCCATACTCAAACATATTTTAAATGTGCCCCTTGAATTTCGAGATGATATCGTACCGGACTATGTGGTGGGACGCACATCTTGTGTGCTTTTCCTCTCCCTCAAATACCATAATCTAAATCCAGATTACATATGCCAAAGACTCAAAGCTCTTGGCAAAATGTATGAGCTGCGTGTGCTTCTGGTGCAGGTGGACATATCGGAACCATTTAATGCCTTAAAGAGCTTAACGCGCATATCCCTACTGGCTGATCTGACACTTATACTCTCCTGGAACGCCGAGGAAGCCGGCAAGATAATCGAAACCTATAAACAATTTGAGAAGCGTTCCCCTGATTTGATTATGGAGCGCCCCGAATCCAATCCGTATCAAAAGGTGAATTAAATTAAGACTAATAAAACTAATTGATTAATATTGGCATACTCCACAGCTCGCGACAGCTTTAACCAACATCAAACCCATCAACAAAACAGATTCTGTGACATTGCTACAGATTTTTGGGAACTTGGAAAATCTAGTAAATGCTAGCGAAGATCGGCTCTCACAGGTGATGGGCATGGGTCCGAGGAAGGCAAAGAAATTGTTCAAGACATTGCACGAACCATTTATAAGAATATAATATTAAATACCGTATGTAACATATTTTATTACAATAGAAAAATAGTCCTAACCGCTAAACAACATGCTCACACTTCATTTGCTTATCCTTGAACCCTGTTAGTCAACCAGTTTCCATATTTTAATGGTGCCATCGTCACTGCAAGAAATTAGTTGACCCGTTGTCACGGGATTCCATTCCACCGCATTCACATCCTGCTCGTGTGCGCTCTCCTCCGAGGTCAATAGCTCAAATGTGGGTTCATCTGCTTTCGAATCGGTGGCTTCTTTAAAGATGCGTATGGCATCATCACCACAGGCGCTGGCAATAAGACCCGACTGTTTGCACCAGGATACATCGTAGATGGCGCGCGAGTGCTGACCAGAGATGGTGCACACACACTTCCATACGGTTGTCTTGTCGGGCGTTGGAATGCCAGCCTCGTTGCCTGGATGATAGGCACGCCAAATTTTCATGGTAGCGTCATCGCTGCAGGAAACCAACCTCTCCCCTTCCGCATCAAAGTCAATACTCCAAACTGTGCTTGTGTGAGAGTTCAGAGTTGCTGTGCAATCCCAATCACTGTCCAGTGCGCTCTCCGCGAACATCTTGATTGTGTTGTCGTAAGATGCCGATGCTAGAACCTCCAGCTTGGGATGCCACACTACACGCTTGACATCCTGGGTATGGGCATTCAGTACTGCCGCGCATTCGAACTCATCATCGCCAGCAACTTCCCAGATCCAGACGGACTTATCGCGGGAACATGTAGCCAATAGCCCACCACTGTGGGACCAACTGACACTTTTCACTTCGTTCTCGTGTCCCTCTAGCGTTGCATTGCATTCGGTTTTAGACCAAATGGCTGTGGTGGCATCGAAGCTGGCGGATGCTAAGAATTCGCCGCAGGGTGACCAGCGTACTTCGCGAATGGTCCGTTTGTGTCCATCTGATAGTATGGTTTTGGTGCTCCAGGTGTTGCCGGAAAGTGACCAAATCCTGATGGCCTTGTCCTCGCCACATGAGGCGAAACTGTTTCCTTTTGGGTGCCACGCAACGCCCCAAATGCGTCCTTTGTGGCCTTGCAATGTGTGCTCCAATACCAAACGACCCATGATGAAATCAGTTCTCTCTTTTTAACAAAATATTGGTTTTTTTCGTATCGCCTTTGTTGTGGCAACACGCAAGTGTACGAGAGATAACATTAGTGCTGCAAGACTTTCGAGTTCACAATCGATAGTATCGATTACATTAAAATTGATCGATTACGACTGCCCATAAAAATGACTACCAAACACGTTTAGTTGATTGTATATTGGTTCCTTTTGACTACTTCCTGCTGATTTCTGTTCGCCTGGTTTTTTCAGCAGAAATTTCTTTAAATTACCTTTATAAATATGTCTCCATCAAATTATGATTTTTCATAATTTCTTATGGTTTCGATCAATGCGACTCAAAAATGATGACAATCTACCAGAAAGTATACACCATTTTTTTTACTGAATCGATTGATGAGCTTTAGCAAGGATGATATTATTTAAAAAAAATAGATACCGGAGTAGATTTTTAGAGTAGATTGATGTGCTTCAGCAATGATGATATTCTAGCGGAAGGACATCCAAATCGTCCTTGTAGTTTTTGAGTTATCGATCGATTTCAATTTTTATTTAAAAATTTTGGGCGTTGAAAAATTCAAACTTCCGTTTATCAAAATCGACAATAATATCAGCCGAACATAATTGCCCAGCAAGTAACTTTCTCACATTCAGTGCATTGCACAATAGCTAAGCACGTGTTTGGATGGTTGTGTACAACTTTGTTTACATACTCTCTGGTAAGTATACCTACCTTGCTCACATGTGTAAGAGCCACTCTCAGAGCGACTGTTAATACACGTTCGGTTGAATGTGTATTGCCACCATGAGATTTTCAGTTACTTTCTGCTCATTTCTATTCGCCTGGTATTTTCAACGGAATTTTGTTTAAAATTTGGTCATTTTCAAGACCTACTTTTATTTAAAATGTTTTGGCGGTTGAAAAATTGATATTTGAGTTTCTCAAAATCGAAAAAATATCAAGCGAACAGAATTACTCAGCAAGTAACTTGCTCAAAATGGCAACACGTGTTTAGTTGAATGTGCATTGCACAATAGCTAAGCAAGTGTTTGGATGGTTGTGTACAACTTTGTTTACATGCTCTCTGGTAAGTATACCTACCTCGCTCACATGTGTAAGAGCCGCTCTCAGAGCGACTGTTAATACACGTTCGGATGAATGTGTATTGCCACCATGAGATTTTCAGTTACTTTCTGCTCATTTCTGTTCGCCTGGTATTTTCAACGGAATTTTGTTTAAAATTTGGTCATTTTCAAGACCTACTTTTATTTAAAATGTTTTGGCGGTTGAAAAATTGATATTTGCGTTTCTCAAAATCGAAAAAATATCAAGCGAACAGAATTACTCAGCAAGTAACTTGCTCAAAATTGCAACACGTGTTTAGTTGAATGTGCATTGCACAATAGCTAAGCACGTGTTTGGATGGTTGTGTACAACTTTGCTTACATGCTCTCTAATTAACTTATTTAATTTGATTTGCTAAATTTAATAATTTAACTCTATCAACAATTTAAAACTTGATAAATAAATTATAAATTGATAAGTTTTATAACTAAACCAATATCTAATATAAAAAACTAAAACTAATTTGAATTTGAAAAAATATTTGATTAAATGGTATTGTTTTAATTTTGTTAAATTTAAATGAGTATTATTTCTAACTAGGTGGCAACACTAAGCTCTTATCATCACAATAAATTCGCGAATTTTCCAGCACTGGCCACAAAATTCTGTATTGTTTTTGTGGGTGTCGCACAATTAAGTGCGCTGATAAGAAAATGAACGGAATAATCGTTTTTAACAGTGCCAACGATGTGGTTTATCAGAATCTAAATAATGCACTCACCGAAAAGATCTGCAACATCGCTATCACACAAGGTCTGCTGGCATCCAGCAGCGCCACAACCCCAACAGCTGCACTGGACAGCAATGTCCTACTGCAGATCTTCAGTCCCATCATCAGCTCGCAGAGGATAATGCATTGTCAGTTTGATAATGCATATGCCAGTTTCCAGTGTGAGAATGACTTCAATTTGGTTTTCGGGGAACTGCTGGGATTCAGCTTCTTGAAAATCGGAAAAATCGAAGTTGAACAATTGATGCGACAACTTGGAGTTGCCATGACGTTGACACGGTATTGTTATGGGGCCAATCTTTTTGGTTCGCAGGCCGGCGTCATGCAGCAGGAGTTGTTGACGCAGTGTTTGAATTGCTACGAGGCGCAGCTGTGCCAGGAGGAGCAGGCTTATCTCTTGGAAGCTCTGCCCAAGCTGCTAATCAATTCGGAATTGAAGCGGACAATACATGTGACGCTGGATGCCACACTAGAGCAACTGCGTCAGACCGGAGGACAACAGCGAGCCCACGCATTACTCCTGGTCTCCCACAAGCTGGTCGCACTGAACAGCACACGATTGGCGCTTCCTTTGGCTCCCGCCGATCTGCTATTTTTATCCATCCTTGCACGTGCACTTCAGACACAGAAATCCCAGCGAGCTGTGGCCGTATTCCTGCAGGGAGTGTCTCATGATGTCAACTCCGGTTGTGTGCCGACTATTGTGCACATTTCTCGTCTCCATGGCCATCAAGTACTTCTTCAACTCATCGAATACGGCCACATGCCCTTGACTAGCAGTATCTACGATACCTTCTTTGTGCTTCAGAAGATCGTTGCAGTGCAGCAGCAAGGGGATTCAGATGCATTAAAGCCCGCCTACGAAAGCCTCGAATCCTTCGTTAGCCAAACTTTGACAGCCCTCAAACGGCATCTGAAGCAGAAGCACGAGGAGATGGACAATTGTGTGAAGAAGTTTACGGCACGCTGGGAGAACCTACGTAAGATGTATATAGAGTTCTTCAAGAGCTATGAGCGGGAAATGCTCGTCCGCATCGAATCCAATTTGCCGGCATTTGTGGAGGAATTAAAGCAACTCTTTACGCTCTCCCTCGCCAGCTGTGACAGCGCCAGCAACCATCAGTTGGATCAGTTGGCGGACTCTGCTTCGGTTGTGGAGGCGAAACTCTTGGAATTTGCTGAATTCCTGGCTGTAAAGGCCTCTCGCAACATCTCCATCGATGCTTACTTAGAGGACTTTCCCGGTCTAATCCATTTTATGTATGCCAACCGCAGTTCGGGACAAATGTTGGCTCCCGACTTGCGTCAAAGTAATCCCCAACTTATGCCAAAGTCAAAGCTCTGGCAAATGGTCGAGTTCTCACGTGGTTATCTGAAGAAGGGCCAGACGACGGTCATGTGGAAAGATCGTACATTCCATTACTCGTACTTTCTCTGGTTTGAGGATCTATCCGGTAGCATTCTTAAGTGTACGTTGGATCTGCAGCAGCATTTCTTGTCCACTGGATTTGGGGCAAACGGCAATGGTCAGAAACCCCCAGCGGAACCGGGTGCTTTGCCCATGGACTACTACAGTGAATTAGTGGAGCTCTGCTTTCCCAAATTGTCGCCGGCGAAGGTGAGGGTTTATGAGCTGTACTGCATCCACTTGGGCCTGGTGACCGCAACATGTGCTGTGGAACACGCTCGACGATTAGTGGCCACCATCAGCGACGTGGTTGGCGAGGAAACATTTTAAATTAATTTAGTTATATTTTACTTTTACTTGACTATGATTTAACATTCCTATTATTATGCCGCACGATGCTAGTCAGCTATCGAAAATAATCTCTTCGCGCCAAAATCACTATCGATATACTCATCGATATACATACATAATATTAAATATTAACATTTTCTTATATTATTTTTGACTGCACTGTAATTATTTTTACATTTTAATTTGGTTGCTGTGAGCTAATTTCAAAATAAATTAACCGACAGAAACGAAAAATTTAACAACAAACTTATTATTTACTGTGCATCCTTGCCACTTTGTAGCTCTTGCCATTTCTCCTCAAAGAAGGATTTCCGCGCTGTCAGCGGCATTGCCTTCTGTCTCAGCAAATAGTTCTCGTTTCCCAGCGCCGTGTAAGTATTATTTCCCAGAAGATTTCTTAGGGCAATATTCTTCTTAAGGTGCTTGTCATAGAAGTTAACCCCCGCGGCAACAAATGCTGGTCCCATCGTGGCCAGTTTCTTATCTATGTCCGCATCGGTCGTAACCTGATTAAAGTCCTTCATAAAGCAACAGGTGCCGATGCCAAACAATCCCAAAATGCTATACAACACAAAACGAATCTGAAAAGCGAACAAAATATATTAATTTAGAGAATTTTCTAGGATGTTGTTAGTTGAATAAACTCACGCTGCCATGTCGTGCGAAGAGATTGAGTCGCAGATTCATGTAGTGTCCAATAGTGTAGACCATAAGGAAGCTGACGCTGGGGAATATAGAGTTCAGCAGGACACGATGAGTTTGCAGCTGTAGTATAGCTTTACTGAGTCCGAAAACCTGCTCATCCTCTGTCAATACTATAGCTTGTTCCAAGAGCTTGCCATTTTCTGAATTCCAGTTAATTTGTTGATCGCGAAACCGTATATCAGATCGCTTGATTTCTTCAATATTGCTGTAAGCATAGTTTACTGGAATTCCTAGAGCGCCTCCAGATCGAAAATTTGTGGTGCCTGCTTGGAAGAGATCGAATCCAAAAACCGTAAACGGCTTGATAAACTTTGTAGTGCGAGAATCCACTTCTAATTTCTCCAAGGCCTGATCAACACGTTTAAGCACTGAATCTGGTACTGGTCTTTCAATACCATTTCTAAAAGACAAGTTTAAAAATAAATCAGTAATGATTGCACCATGCCGAAAAAATCGCTCACCCACTGATAACATTGCACGAATTGGCGGTAGTACTTCAGTCCAAAGGTATGTGGCACGAAGTTGCCAACAAATAGACCTAGAGTAGTTGCTCCAGCTGCATAGAAAACAACATTGCGGCCAGCTTCCGTTTTGAAAAATCCTAAAATTCCACTACCGGCTTTCTTCTGCATATTGGCCTGTTTTGTAATCAATAGGAATATAAAGGCCTCCCTAACTTGAGAATCATCGATGCCTACATATGTTATCGATACTACAAAAGCATCGGTCTCTTCGATGATTACTTGGCATCATCGCTGATGTATTCTCGTTAACAATTAGTTCTTTTTAGTGTGGCAACTCTGCGGAAAACTCATTCGAAACAACGACATCAAATAAATCTTTCAATAGATTATTTTGAAATCAGCTAATTGGAAATGCTGTCACTATGAACAAGTTTATTTACATTTATATTTAACTTATTTAGTAGGTTTGTTTTGAAATTTAATATCAACTATAATTATGTTATTTTTTGAATCCTTGTGCCGCCACCACCGCCCCAATCTATGCTCTTGTCCTACAGCCGCATACAGCTTAGTTCCATCAGCATTAAAGGTTAAGCCATTGATAAATCCCCCAATGGAAACAGAGTTAATCTGCTGCATCTTTCGTGCATTCGGATTGGTCTGCCAAAGCCTAACACATCCGTCGCAGGAACCTACAGTAAAAAATAAAAATTTTAGTTAAATAAAAATATTCTTATTTTACACATTTTGTGTTAAAACTTTAAAAATAATGATGCAAATAGACTTAAGTGAAGTTTTTCTTATTACAGTTAAAATTTGTTCAAAACCATAGACAAAACTGTACAAATTTTGAAAATCGGACAAGTTTTGACAAAGTTATGGCAGTTCAAAGTTATGAAAGAGGTGAAAATTTGAAAATTGTGATTTCGAGGGTTTTTTTAAACGCATTTTCGGACATATCTCGGAAAATACTCATCAGAAACACCTCAAATAAAAAGCAGGATGCTAGTTTTGAGTCCCAGAATGGATTAGTATCAAAAAATCGGGATCAAAATTTTTTCGATTATTGATGATTTTGACAAGGGGTAAGTATGGAAAAATTGTCAAAAAAATCAAAAATTTAAAGCTGACAAATTGGACTAAATTTTGATGCAGTTTTAAAATATGTTCAAAACCATAGACAAAACTGTACAAATTTTGAAAATCGGACAAGATTTGACAAAGTTATGGCAGTTCAAAGTTATGAAAGAGGTGAAAATTTGAAAATTGTGATTTTGGGGGTCTTTTTAACACATTTTTGGGCGTATCTCGAAAAATACTCATCAGAAAGACCTCAAATAAAAAGCAGGATGCAGTTTTAAAATATGTTCAAAACCATAGACAAAACTGTAAAAATTTTGAAAATCGGATAATTTATGACAAAGTTATGGCAGTTCAAAGTTATAAAAGAGGAGAAAATATCAAAATTGTGATTTTGAGGGTCTTTTTAACACATTTTCGGCCATATCTCGGAAAATACTCATCAGAAACACCTCAAATAAAAAGCAGGATGCTAGTTTTGAGTCCCAGAATGGATTAGTATCAAAAAATCGGGATCAAAATTTTTTCGATTTTTGATGATTTTGACAAGAGGTAAGTATGGAAAAATTGTCAAAAAAATAAAAAATTTAAAGCTGACAAATTGAACTAAATTTTGATGCACTTTTAAAATATGTTCAAAACCATAGACAAAACTGTACAAATTTTGAAAATCGGATAATTTTTGACAAAGTTATGGCAGTTCAAAGTTATGAAAGGAGAAAATATGAAAATTGAGATTTTGAGGGTCTTTTAACACATTTTCGGCCATATCTCGGAAAATACTCATCAGAAACACCTCAAATAAAAAGCAGGACGCTAGTTTTGAGTGCCAGAATGGATTAGTATCAAAAAATCGGGATCAAAATTTTTTCGATTTTTGATGATTTTGACAAGGGGTAAGTATGGAAAAATGGTCGAAAAAATCAAAAATTTAAAGCTGACAAATTGAACTAAATTTTGATGCACTTTTAAAATATGTTCAAAACCATAGACAAAACTGTACAAATTTTGAAAATCGGACAAGATTTGACAAAGTTATGGCAGTTTAAAGTTATGAAAGAGGTGAAAATTTGAAAATTGTGATTTTGAGAGTTTTTTTTAACACAGTTTCGGACATATCTCGGAAAATACTCATCAGAAAGACCTCAAATAAAAAGCAGGATGCTAGTTTTGAGTCCCAGAATGGATTAGTATCAAAAAATCGGGATCAAAATTTTTTCGATTTTTGATGATTTTGACAAGGGGTAAGTATGGAAAAATTGTCAAAAAAATCAAAAATTTAAAGCTGACAAATTGGACTAAATTTTGATGCACTTTTAAAATATGTTCAAAACCATAGACAAAACTGTAAAAATTTTGAAAATCGGATAATTTTTGACAAAGTTATGGCAGTTCAAAGTTATGAAAGGAGAAAATATGAAAATTGAGATTTTGAGGGTCTTTTAACACATTTTCGTCCATATCTCGGAAAATACTCATCAGAAACACCTCAAATAAAAAGCAGGATGCTAGTTTTGAGTCCCAGAATGGATTAGTATCAAAAAATCGGGATCAAAATTTTTTCGATTTTTGATGATATTGACAAGGGATAAGTATGGAAAAATGGTCCAAAAAAATTATAATAATGCTAACATTACAAAACTTTTGATGCAAAATAAACCATTTCCAGAACTGTAAAATTTAAAAAATCTTATGATTTTTGGCACTTCAAAGTTCGAAAAGTGCTGAAATCACAGATTTCCTCTGGTACCATCGGTTTGTAACTAAATACAATACTGACCTGTTGCTACTAGATCTGTGTTAACCACGACGGCGATGGCTGTTATCCAGTTGGCCACTTTGTTATCGGCCATTCCATGCGCAAGTTGCGTAGTGCAAATTGGTTTCTTCTTCAATGCGCTCCAAAGACTAAGGGCCCTGCATATGAAAATAATGTATTAAAACCTGTAATAATTTTAAATAATTTATATAGTTACCCATCGACGCCGCCAGAGACGAAATGCTCGTCGTTGATTAACTTGACGCACTCTATGCCATCCCTGTGACCATTGTAAATCAGCTGGGATTCCTCTGTAATCTTCCAAATTCGCAATGAGCAATCCGAACCGCCGGCGGTGATAGCACGCTCCCTGCTGAGCGCATCTATGCTTGTCACAGCTGTCTGGTGTCCAAATCTGAAATGATTTAATATTAGAAGTGGTCGGAGCACACAAGAACATTCTCCACTTACAAGCTCTCTACGTAAGCTAGTTCATCCACAGACCAAATCTTTACAGAACGATCTTTTGCCGCCGAATACAATTCATGTGTACCCTTGCGGAAAACTAAGCCAGATACGCTATCCCGATGCCCTTTAAATGTCTTCACGTGCTTCATAGTTTGTGGGCACCAGATTTGTATATGAGGTCCACCTTCTGCCAATGCCATGAACTTCATATCGGAGGATAAGCAAATGGCAATCACATGTGATCTCCGCTTCTTCACCGTTTGAGGCTCCTCGCGGTGTGGCAGCACATCACATTTATCCACGACCTTTTGAGTTTCCGTGCACCATTTCAGCACATACTGAGACTTGGCGCCTGTGTAGAGGAATTTGCCATCTGTGCTTAGCGCCAGAGCGCACAGTGGTGCGTGATGCAGTTTATGCTTCAGTGCACCAGAAATTGAACACGAATTAATGCTATCGGCGATGGTGCGCCGAAGACGCCCCACACTATCCAAATATTCCGTTTGCAGTCGTTGCTCTACAGTTTTGCTTAGCTCCCTATCCTCAGCCTTTTCTGCTTCCTGTTTTTCAATCTCCGAGAGATATTGCTTAGCCAAACGCAGGCGTTTGTCTTGAGGAGTTTCTTCTTCTTCCTCATCTGTTGAGAATGATAATGTATTACCGCCAGCATCACTATCGAATTCCTCGTCGCTGGCAATTTCTTCATCGCCCACCTTGGCACGCCGCTGCTTTTTTGGGGCTGTGGGGGCTGGAGCACTTTGGTTTCGTTTTCCCGGTTTGTTGGCAGCTTTTGATTTCGCAGCATGAATCTGTGTTCGTATAAATGTGAACCATGAATGGATGAGTTTTCTGTTTATATCGCAAATCCTGTTCCTTACCTTCCGCTTTTTAATGACTTGCTTGGCGGCGCCTGGTTTTAAAAAAAACGATGAGGACATTATAAAATAAAAAAAATATGTATAAACCCTAAGAATCGAAACGCTAAAACAGGCCCACGTGCATAGTACTGTAACTATGGCGATTTTTAGTGCATTTCGAACAAAACAGATGTTTGTGACGTGACAAGAGCTGCATGTTCTAACACACCTTAGAGACTAGCATATTAGCCAACACTGTGTGTGGCGGCTAAATTGTAAAATTTAAATGCAAGTAAAATCTAATTTTCTTGGCACAAAATAATTATATGCTAAATTAATTAAAATGTTATATTTTTATGCTAGTGCCTTTATTAAGTTATTTGAATAAAGTTATACATATATAAATAAACTCACAAAATATATTATTAAAATAAGCTTTCCATTTATTTTTTCAGATTAGCAGACGCAGATTACATGATATATATGAATGATTTTAAGTTTCACGTACTTCTCTAACCGATTTTGTTCTCAGGTGTTATAAAATTATCACAAATTATGTATAGTTTATTGTGTGAACGATTTTCTTTTTATTTGCAATTATCATAATAAAAATAAGTTAAGTGTCGCCCGCCACACAAAGCATCTGCCCAAATAGGCAGTGTATTTTGTTGTTGTTGGGGCAAGTTGTACCTACAGAGAACCCTAAACGCGCTTCATTCGCGCGTCTGCAAAGTGTTTATAACTAAGTAACGATCTAAAATAGATATTAAATTGCTAATTAAAAAATGAAATGAGAATGGGAATATAGGAATTATGTTAGCTCAATGTGCAATTTGATTTACATGATCGAGCACAAGCCCGACGTTTCGACGCCATTTTGAACTTTCTTCGTCTTCTTTAGTGTCACATTTCGCAGAGCAGCCTTCATTTCGATAACAGGCTCGGGTTCAGCTTCAACTGCTGCTGCAGTCGTTGTTGTTGTTGCTAATGGTGGTGTTATCGACTTTTGCACAACCGTTGTTATCGAAGTTCCACTGGTCACTGTGGCTGCTGGCGTGGGGAGCACTCGTTGCATGTTATTATTATTGCTGTTGCCGTAGCTGCTGCCGATGACCGAAATGGAACTAATGTTAGCTGGTGGTGCATTCGTGGAGCTGGAGCTGCTGCTGGTGGCTATCTTCGGCACGAACGTGTTGCCTCCGCACAGCACTGGAATTGTGGAAATGGTTTGGATTGCATTTTGCTGCTGCGGTTGTTGCTGCTGCTGCATCTCGCTCAAGTTGCTGCCAATTACGCTTATTGCCGAAATCTGGGAGGACTCTGGTGCTGTTGCTGCCGCTGCCGCCGCCGCCGTCGTCGTGATTGTTGTTGTGGTTGAGGCACTATTATGACTATTACTACTTGTATTCTTAGTGATATTTATTTTTATTTTATTAACTAAGCTAGCCAAAGGTAATGCTGGCGCCGGTCCAGCTGCGCTCAGATTATGTGTTTCCTGCGGATTCTCACCATTAAACTCCGCCTCCGTGATTGATGTCGATGCTGCAGCCGCTGCTGCTGCCTCCAGCTCCAACTCATCCTCATTGGGTGGCATCGATAGCGATGTCACCGACGCTGGTCGCTCAATAGTGACCGGCGATGCTGATGATTCAATCGTTTGGGTTTGTGTTTCTATGGACAAAACATCGTTAAGGATTAAACTTGCAAGTATCTGGATGAAGAACAGGTGGATGTGGTGGCAGGATTTAAGGATACTTACCGCTGCTATTAATGGAGATCTCATCTTCAGGCAGTGGCAGCAGTGTGACAACTGTACCCACATCTTCAAAGCCATCGTCTTCATCCTCATAGTCATCATCTTTGGGCTCTTCCTTGATTTTGACGTTGAGCATGGGTATGGGCTCCTTCTCCACATAGGTGTCCAGATCGGTAAAGGGAATGTTTGGCTCCTGAATTTCAACATCCACATCCGACTCATTGGCATTATCTGCTTTCTGCTGTTGATCCTTCTCAACAGCAGTTGCAGTTGCCTGCACTTGGTTCTGCTCCTCGGATGTTGCGTCAAGAAGTACGGCAGTTGCTGCTGTAGGTTCGACGGCTGTGGGAACATACTCATCATCCTCGTCGTCAACGATCTCAGTGACACTAGGCTCCTCATTAGGTAGCACAATCACATCATCATCATCGTCGTCAGCAACCGTTGAAGACATCTTTGCATCAGCTGGAAAATGGATTATATACTAAGTAAAAATTTGCGATCCTTTAACTTGATAATCCTTTAACTCACCTCCATCCTCCTCTTGCTTAATCAGCGTATCCATGGCATTATCATCTGTCGCATTCAACATCTCCACATCACCATTAGCATTGGTTTCACAGCCTTCTGTTGCAGATACTGCTGGTGGGGCTGGTGGATTCAGTGAGCTTTTGTAATCCTCATAGCAGAGGGGATGATAGAGCTTATCTTCGACACGTAGGGCCGAGCGCAGATGCCATTCTTCAAGCTCCTCGTTGTAGAACTGTTCGAACTTCTCGTGGCACATGTCACAGCTGCGATCCACATCATCCGCTCCAGCCGCACAGCTGGGCATAGGCGAATCCACTGATCGCTGCTGAGAGACATCATCGGTGGCATCTGGTCCCAGTTGTTGGTTCTGCGCCTCCAGAAAATTACGCTCACGCTCCTCCACATCCTCGATTTCTTCGTATTGCCGCCAATCGTTAATATCGTAGAACCAACGACGTGATGTCGCCTTACGAGTGGAATCACGCTCCCGACGATTCTGCCGAAAATGCCAGTCCAAATGTTGACTATATTTGATGGTCTGTTCCGGAGGGAATCTCACTCCACAGCTACTGCACTGCATGCCCAGGTAGAGCGTCGCTATCACCGCCGTCTGCCGTGTCTTGATTGTGTCCGGCTTATGTAGATCGATTCGCTTAATGGGTTCAGCTGGCGGCGCAGCTGGAGTAGGCACAGCTGCGGCTGGAGGAGTATCTTTGCTAGTGCTGGTTGGCAAGTCTAGTCCTGGCACATTGATGGGGGCATTGTTGCTGCTATTATTGCTTGGTAGCGCGGTAGTGGGGTCAGCTGAGTTGGTTCCACCAATTATGCCAGAAGAGACGAGTTTCTGGAAGAGCTCATCGATATTCAGATTCCCCAGAGCAGCGGCTGCTACAGGTAGAGGCACAGATCCATTAGATCCTCCTGCTGCGGATGCAGTATTTGATACCGCCGCTTCCATGGGAGGAATGAGGGATGCGGGCGGCACTACAGGAGGAGGAACCACCAGTGGTGGTGGCTGTGGAGGCTCCGACGGAGCCTCTGTTTTTATGTACACCATATCCCGGACGTGGGTTTGGCCGGCGTACACGCCCTTGGGCAGCGTGCCAAACCGTATGAAGCAATTACGTCCACCGCTTAGTTTAATTCCCTTAGGCAGACCTCCGTACTCGAGCTTCTGCAGCTGACCGTCCAACAGAGCATAAAGGAAGCTGTCCACAAACTGCACCGAATGCTGCTCGGCACCTAGCAGGAAGGTCTGTTGACGTGCATCCAGGAAGAGTGGTACAATCGTATGTGCATCCACAATCATGTTGATCTTGCCCACAACCAGATCCCGACGCACACGTCCAATGTCAACATTGGGTGGCGGTCCCTCCGCCTTCAACACGTGCAGTTTGTTACCAATGGGCAGGGAGACGGCCGGACCACCAAAGTAGATCTCATACCAGTGATCATCAATGTAAAGTTCGCGGGAGGGATGACCAAAACGTATGCGATGCAGATGACCATCTAGTTGGAAGGGTTTGTAGTCATCGTTGAAGCTCAAGGCGAGCGGTTCATTGTTGTCAATGTAGATGGCACGCTGGCCATGCTGGAATCCAATCTCGTGCGGCTCATCGCCATCCATGAAGATGACGGTAACCTGGTTGTAAAATCGAATCTCCTTGCTGCCTCCATCAATAGTGATGCTGCGCACCACATCCGCCATAGGATTATCAAGCGAATTGATGGCCTTAGTCATGGCAACAACGGGTGGCACAACACCCATGGCCATAATGGGCGGTTGTGGTGGTGGTGGCACTAAGTTTTGGCTGATGACCAGCGGTGGATTCTGCCAGGGCATAGCACGGAAATTGTTAGGCCCTCCAGCTGGATTCCCTGCTCCCACACGTTTGTTCATGTTATTGTTGTTATTGTTATTCTGGGCCAATTGCCAGGCAGCAGCACGTTGGGCAGCTGATGGATCCAGCTGTTCTCCCCATTTGCTGGGCTTGCGCCGTTTGCCATCCCGCTTGGACTTTGACTGCTTGGAGTTAGACTCTGCATTGGGTTGTTGCTCATCATAACGAGGTGAATCATCCCCATGTGGTGAACTGCCGGAATGAATCTCATTGCCTTTCAATTTGGGTATCCGCTTGCGCAACACCGCATCGCGTGCAGCATTTCGCTCCATGTCCTCCTCTCCATCGGCGCTGGGTTCCTGTCGTCGAGGGTCCTTCAACTTATGCTCGTTCATGGCCACCACTTTAGAGACAAGATCTTTGTACTGCTCCTGATTCATGCCATTGTTCTCGAACATCTCCTGTGCCTGACTTAGAATCGTGCGCATTGATTCATCATGCGCCTCCTGCGAGTCATCGTTGGCCTTGAACTCAGCCAGTTGTTTGATCCGTTGCGACATAGGCTGATCCTTAGATTTATCTATTGATTAAATAATAGGAAGCAGGAAATAGATTTATTTCAGGGATTATTAAACGAAGTGATTGCTAACTTACCACTCTTGGAATTCTTATTATTGGCGCGCACACTCTTTGCTAGCTTCGCGCGCAACTCCTCAAACGTGGCCTTCCGGACATTGGGCTTAGTGGTCTGTAAAGAGATGGAGATTTAAGGCACTCCATTCGAATATGTTGAGAAACACACTCACCTTATTGGCATCCCAGTTATCCATGGAGTCATCTTCGACTACTATGACGCTGGACACATTGGAAGCCGCTTTACCTGGCAACACTCGTCGCAGATCGACATCCTCGCTGCCAAACAAGCTGTCAACAGGTTAAATTTGTTTAGATTAGATTCAAGAATTATGTAACATCTCATCTTAAAAAGACTTACGCATCCAGCTTGGTGGACTTGCTGCGCTTGTGCTGTGGCTGCTGTAGCTTATTCTCCACATCATCATCGTCGTCATCATCATGAAGCTCTGATGGACGCTTCTCGCCGGTGGCTATCTGCTGCTGCCCATGTTGCATTAGCTTTTTGATAGACTGCTGGAGCAACTCTGTGGCTGAAGCTGGAGCTGACGAGACGGCCATAACTGTTTCTGAAGTGGATGAGGACGGTGCTGTGGTAGCTTGCAGTGATGCTGTTGATAAATGCGCTGTAGATTTTTCTAATTTATTAAACGGTTTTTGTATTTTGAACGACACTTTTGAGGGCAATTTCGAGTTTATAGAAGGACTCTTGTTGGTTGCGTTTGAGGCGCCGCTAGCATTTTTTGTTGTGCTGCTGGTGATGTTGTTGTTGCTGCTGCTGGTGCTGCTGCTCGTTGCCTCTTCTGCTGCTGATACTGTTGGTCTGTTGCTGCTAAGCGTTATTGAGGGGGGCGGCGGAGTCGCTGGCCGTGCCAAAGATAACGTCGCGGACGCAGACGAACCGAATGTCCTCATATCGACATCCATAATTGGGCTGGACTCTGCAGCAGGAGCTGCTGAAGGATGTGGCCCTGGTTCAACAAGTATTTCAAATTTTGTTTATCTACAATTTGTTCTTTTTTGGATTTTTAACCAAAAAAATAAAAACAAACTAAAAAACTTCTCGTACAATAATTAAAATTATTTAGAAAAAAATAAGGATTGAGAAAATTATAAAAGAAATATTTGGAAGAGGCATCAACAAACACCAGGCACAGCAATTGGGCTAGACAAATTAGTAAATATAATCCTAATAAAAATTATAATCGTCTCGATTCCGTTTAGGAATTATGTTAGATATAAAAAAGAAATCAAATTTGTTAAGAAAATATAAAAGTGCCGTTCTACAAATACAATAAATTATAATAATAGTAATAATGAAAAAATAGTTAAATATCTATACATAATAATGGAGTCATGTATATAATATAAATGTGATTATAGCAGTATAATTATGTACAACACAACTCTTCAAGGTTACCCTTAATAAAATTATATATTTTAAAATATTATACTTTTTTTGTTTTTGGAATTATTCGTTTTGGATTGGCGATTTCTCGTTTTGATATGTTAACAAAAACAAATTCAAAACTACAGTCTTTATTTTTATCTTAGTTTTTATCAACTGATTATATATCAGGTACAACATTATATCACAGTTTATTTTGTATTTTCATGATGCGTATTATTTTATCATTTTACACAAAGTGAATATAGACTTAAAATTACACCAAAGGCGGCACCTGGCTACATTTTGCATTTATTGCATTATTATTATTAATTAAAACAACTTAAATGCAAAAGATTTTAAACTCATTTATTGGATTTTTTCGAGTATCTTATTATTGAGTTCTAACTTTTCAGAGCTCTTCAATTTTATTTATTCATTATTTCATTTATTTTGTAAGAATTTTTCTTTGCTTTGGATAATTGGTGTTATTTTAAGCTCTTAAATATTTAAGAAAAATATAGAATGTATCGTTTTTCATTTATAATTATGCAGAATTCAATTAAATAAAACAAAACCCCACCTAATACAAGAAAAATTGAGTGGAACAACAAGTGAAGAGAAGAATACACGCCGGACTAGAGGTGGACATGATCAGGGAATCTCTGGTTAAATAATACTGCTCACAAACACGTACAACGAAGATTCAAGATGTCCATCATGATACTGTCCATGTCCAACTCTAACTCCAGATCGAAATCAGATAAAGAAGCTATACTTAAACTTGCAGAACCATTCAAAATATTTTTTCAAAGCGCAAAATGTTTATCGAATACTTTATAATCAAATAAATTTTGTGATGTTTAATGTAATTAATTTAAGTTTGTTCTTAATTTAATAATATTATATTGAGATCTTTTTTTTTTTTTGACACATTTTGCTCTTTAATATTTATAGATTATAGG
This sequence comes from Drosophila quadrilineata, assembly GCA_018150725.1. Classification (NCBI taxonomy): domain Eukaryota; kingdom Metazoa; phylum Arthropoda; class Insecta; order Diptera; family Drosophilidae; genus Drosophila; species Drosophila quadrilineata. The sequence goes on from JAECWN010000407.1 coordinate 7,426,013, forward strand.
CCAAGTGTGTAGAATGTACGTTCATCAATCGTGTTTAGCCTACGCCCACAAGAAGAACAACCGCCCTCTGTTCTGAACCCATATAGAGCCTACGGTGCCGCCAATTTGGTTTGTAATTTCTGTATAATTCAGCTACTACTTTAGTTGACTCGTTTGTTTGTCTATTTTTAACTAGTCTGTTGTTGGCTAACAAATGTGAGATTAGGATTAAAAAAGGTTTCTTACGTTTCTCTAAATCAATGGCATTGATTGCGGCATTAATTGAGCAAGTTGCTGCTGCTGCTGGCTGATCGTCTGATGAAGTGATTCCCTTCGGCTCTGGTGACTTGCTCCGTGTGAGAACACTGCGCATATCCACATCCCTCACACTGGGTGAACGACTGCGGGATCGTGCATTGCTCGAACTTTCTGTTCTGCTGCCTGCTCCATCGCGTCGTGATGATGACGACGACTTTTGGCTGGCATTACGTTTGGATTTTGATGGAGAGCTGGCTGGTGAGCTGCTCTTGCGCTTTGATGGCCCCGGAGAGCCTCCATTATAGCGATCGGTGGACGTCACTTTGTCGCGAGAACTCGATGAACGCTTAGTTGGAGATAAGTTGGAGCTATTGCTATTCTTGTGACGTCCATCGGAGCCCGACGATGAAGTCGAGCTCTTTGACTCGCTGCGTTTGCTACCACGATGATTGCTACTGCTGCTGTTGCTCTTGTTGGAACGACTGCTGCCTGAGCTGCGCATAGGAGACTTGCTGCGCGATCGACTAGAATTGTGACCTGCTGCTGATGAAGACGTCGAGGAAGTCTTACGACTCTCAAGGCGTGGATCTACAGGACGTGTGGTGCAGGACGATGGCATTTGTTGTGTGGCTTGTGGGGCCTGAGCCTGGCGAGCCAGTCGAGGATCACGCTGACGAACTGAACTCAGCATGGCTGCATTGACGGGATTTACTTTTGGTTTAATACCAGCAAAGGCCTAAAAGGGACCCCTGTTAGCCAAAAATTGTCAGTGGAGGGAATTAAGAATCAAACTTACCGGTGGCTGACCAGGAACAGCAGTGGCTGTTGGTATCACCGGGCGAATGTGTCGCATTCCACCGGGATACATTGTGGGCACAGCAGGAGTAACTCCTGCTGGAGGTATGACTGGGGCAATGGGAGCAGGAGCTGGCATACCCATAGGTGCTACAGCAATACCATCGGCCACCTGACTTAGCTGACGCTCTTGCTCCTTTAGATGCAGTTTAGTCTGTTCCAATTCGAGCTCCAGCTTCCGTTTCTTCAACTCAAGCAGCTCCCGAGTTTTGGCCTGCAGTATCTCCTCCATATCCCCCTATAAAATAAATAGAATATCGATTATATAAGGACCAAAATAAAATTTTGAAAGAAATTTACTGCCTTAAGAAATTCGGGATTCACATGAATGGCGGGATTAACATGTATTTTGGTTGGCTGCGGTTGTTGGGCCGGTTTGGCCGTGATGGGCCAGTTATTATCCAGACGCTTGACCTTCACATCTAGGGCATACATTTTGGAAGCGGGGAACACCTCGTTCCATGTCTGCCGCAACAGATACATACGCTCCCTAACCTGTGGCGTTGAATGCTGCACCTATAAATCACAACAGAGTAAGAAGTTAATAGGGTTTGAATATAGTAATAATATTTCATGAATGGACAATTTTGAACTCACCGATTCAAAGGCGTTGAGAAATATATTGACTATACATTGCCCAAAAAGCTGGACGTAGCTGCTTTTCACATTCTTAATAATCGAATCAATTAAATATAGTATGGGCAATTTGAATTCTGGCGGCACCTGTTTCATTTAGATAAGATAGGAGAGAATAAATAGAACATAAGTTTCTACTGCAACGTCGCTAGCGGAGAGTGTGTGACACAGATATTTGAGGAGCACATCATCAATTCAAATTTTGGAGTCCAGTGGTTGTGGTCACGAGATCGACAACGACAAGATATAACAACGAAGACGACGACAATAATATTCAAAAATCCCTACACAGGATTGTCGAGTGCAAATAAGCAGAATATAACAGCAAATATTCTACGAAGGCTAACTACTCAATGATAAGATCAATATGTCACCTTCAATAAATGGAGTTTATTTTGAAACTATACAAATATTTGAATAGAGATTTTAAAATTTCTCACTAAAGAGAATTTTTTGCATTAAAATCGATGAGAATTAATTATAGATGAACATCGCTTCTGGCCGAATTGTGTGTTTGTCGTTTAGTTTTATACTATTTAGATTTTTTTTTACATTTTACAATATATATATTTTTTGGTTTGTTTAAAATAAAAGACATCTTGATGGCAATTGTTTAAGTATTTTTTCTTTTATTGCAATTTTTCAATCGATTTCTTTGTTTTTTTTTTTTTTTACTTCGAGGTTATCGAGAAAAAATAAGAAAGAATAGAGATATATAGTAAACGAAGCGTCTTACCTTGTAGAGGAATAATCAGTCACTGCTTAAAAGCCAAGTAAATTTATCAATTGAATTACGATTAAATGAACTACTAAAGGTAATTGAATAATATTCAAAATATGTGTACTTATGTATGTGAAAGGTGAGCTAACAGTCGAATCAACAACCAAAATAGGAACAAACAAAAATTTACATCTTTTGTTGATAACAATAGATTACACTGCCACTTGCAAAAGATAGCTATCACTGAACGTTATTAATCGCGGGAAAGTAAAATATGTAAACACACACACACACACACAAACATGGAGGTATTTACAACACTACTGCACGAGCAGCTTTACGACGACTTGCAACACTATTCTTACTCCATATAGTTTAAGTGTGTGCGTTTTAGTTTGATTGGCTGTAACTCTCTCTGTGTTGGGATTGCTGTTAAATAATTATGCTTTAATTGTTAACCTGGCTGATGTGGTATTCCACCACGCGCACTATGACACGGGCATAATTGATGTTCTCCTCGGCGAGCATTGTGAGCATATTGATGAGGGGCTTGCTATTACAATTCAAATCCGTCAAGCTTGATAAATACTCTTCTCCGATTCGTCGTTCATCCTCGGGATACGATTGCAATAAATTATCCATTTTTAGACAGAATGATCGACTTCCTTGGATATAGATCACAATAAAAGCCTTTGATCACTTTTTGTGAGCGATTTATAAAAAAAAAAATTGAAGTCGTTAAGCTGCAAAAAGGGGGAAACAATTAGAATACCTATATATATTAATTGGTATAAAACTAACACGTAATTATTTATAAATTAAGCGTACGTATTTTAATAAGTTAATGTTCGATTATCGATAGTACACTTTCAACCCCTATCATGTGGTTGGGTTACTTGTCGCAAGCTGCATACAAACAATTGAGTGTGTATATGTATGTAATCACGACCGTAATATCACAAAGAAATTAAATATGCAGGAATGGTATACACATATGTATATGTATTATATTCAATATTGTTGATGTGGCTACCAAAGCGAAACAACAAAACAAAATATGTAAACAACAACGCGCGAAATAAATACATGCATACATATTCCAAAATACATATGCAGCCTCACACATATTAACACGATTTGCTTGTGGGCAAACAATAACAACACGGGGCAACAGTGTTAGAGGGAATTTTTTTTCTGCAAAAATTCAAAATGGCGACGACCAGACATGCAAACACGCATTACTTATTTTCTTACGGAAAAACCCTTACTATCCCGAAATTCTTAATATTTTTTCATTATATTTACATTTTTGATTAATTATACACACAGTACACTATAAAACAATCACTTTTTCGCATTTTTACGACTTAGAACGCATTTTCTTTTTAGTGGCCACGTTTCTGCTGTACACGCATTCATTTCATTAAAAAAATTCTATTAAATACACGTTAACGGATGAAAAACATACCTTTGTAGATTAAATACATTTGAACAATTAGTTTAGAGCACTTTAATGCTGTAAATATATTGATTGAGCACTTTAAATGAAGTAAAATCAGCCTTTGACAAATTTTTTCACGTAACAACAACTGACTTTGCCGATGTATTTATGATGAGTGTACGCTAGGGATGATATCCATTCGTGTATTACATAAATCGATAAGTCATGAAGGATCCGATAGCTTTCACACGTCAATATAAAACATCGATGTATAACAATGTAGTTGGCAACGCTGTATCAACTAAACAGCTGTTGATTTGTGGTGGTAAATAAAAGAAGGAAATCAAATCGCTTAATAAGCAATTAAACTAAATTTTAGGCGTGGTTTAATTTTATTTCTAGAAATAATAATGGCAGAAAACGAAGCTTACCTGAGAAGCGCCTACCAGGTATCGATAATTCCAACAGATCTACATCACGATGAAACTATAATCAGAGCAGCACAATCACTTGACTGCCTAAACAAAACAATAAACTCAATTTTTGGACGAATTGATGCTCGATTAGAAAGAAATGGTGCCAAGGTCCAGCAAATAAATGAGCGTGTGATGCGAGCACAGGCGAAAATTAATGCACTTGTTGGATCAAAAAAATCAATTCAGATCTTTGCACCAGCGCGTTTTCCTGGCAGTGCTGTTCTTGGCAATATACCGGCAACCTTTCCCAAGGTGCCGAGGAAGCTAATGGATAATTCAATTAAATCGAAATCTGACGGACAGTTGAATCCACGTCCGAAGAATAGCAGTAATGCCAATGCGATGAGAGAACCCTCAAATGACGAAGAACTGGACTCTGTCAGCTTCCATGTGCGGGGAGAAAATCAACTGGAAGTGCCCCTGGTTAGTGATCGTCAACTCACAAATCGCACTGCCGGTCTAGGACCTTTGCCAGCTACGAAATCTCTCACATCCCTCATGCGATTCAATTCCAATGAATTTGCCTATACAGGCGGAAGCACTGGCACCGATGATTTGAATGCGTGGAAGCGTGGTCTGCCGCCCCAAATCGTTAAGCGCACTGCCAGCAAACCCAAGTCAGTTGCCAGCGAGCAACTCGCACCAGCACCACATTCGCTGGCTCATGGCACCACCAAATTGACTACTCCTGCAGGCGATCTGCGTTATACACCAGCTGCATTGGCAGCACCTGCTATCGATGTTCCATTGGATTTGCCTGATCTGCCGGGTATTGCCAACGATTTGCAGTATGAGCCAGTGGACGAGAAGACACCTATTGCTCCATCTCGTCATTTTATTGACTTGCCCAATTTATCGGATCTACCGGACTTCTCGGATCCAGAGATTGATACAACCGCTGACATTACTGTGGAAGCCTTGGCAACCCAAACTCTTGGGACGGCGAAAATTCCAGAAAAGCCTGCAAGGGCATTTCCGCCGCCGCCGCCTCCACCATCACTACTTCCACCATCACTACTTCCACCACCTCCCCCTCCACCACCACCTCCGCCGCCTCCAGCGCAACAACACGGAGAAACAGCAATACTGCCAAATAACAGTGCGATAAGGCCCACATCGCCATCAATTGCAACACCCCTTAATATACCACAATCCCGTGCACCTCCTCCGGCGGATCCACGCTCGGAGCTAATGGCTGCCATACGCAACGCTGGTGGAGCTCACGGCGGACGTTTACGTTCGCCAGCAGCAGCTCCAATAGCTGAGGACCAGCCCGAGGGGGGTGCATCTCGTCCAAAGGCAGGTGGTCCATCATCTGGAGGGGACCTCATGGCGGATTTACATAATAAACTTATGCTACGTCGCAAAGGTATCTCTGGCAATCAAAATCCAGATCAGGCGGGAAATCCAATCTTGCGACAATTGTCGAAATTAATAGACGCACCGATGAAGCAGAGCAAAAGTTCGATATCCAGCAATGAGGGAAATTCGGACGATGACGACGCCTGGGAGTAGTAAAAAATATTAGTATAAAATTTGTTCCAGCTATGTGCCTTGCTTTAAGCATTAGTGTAAATTATTAAATCATTTTTAGGCATATCGAGCAACAATTTAAAAAATTACTGTCTTTCTGTGTTGAATAACGTCCGAGATTGCAGCTTATTTTTTGCCACACAGTTATCGATAAGGGCCGGTCGATAGTTGCTGCACGCAGACACATTTCCACGATGTCCACTGCATCGAGGGATATAAATGATCTGTTTGACGACATAGTTCTAACTGAGGAGAAACACGCACGTAGAGGCTACGAGGAGGGCATAAGTGACGGTTGTGCTCAAGGTAATCAGGAAGGATATCAGCTGGGCTACGCTCAGGGAGTCCAGCTTGGCGAAGAACTGGGTGCCATATACGGCGAAGTGGTTGCCCAACAGCAACTGCCGCATACAGAGAAAGTGCTTCGGACTCTGCAACTTCTGCGTACACATATCGAGCAGTTTCCCCGCAATAACGATCCTGACGCGGATATCGTGGGCACGGTGGAGCTCATCCGTAACACTTACAAAAGACTCTGTGCTTTGCTGGGCACAAAAAAAGGGCTCGCAGCACAGGAGGGCTCCCCAACTCCAGAGCGCAAGGACTATAGCTTTTAGAGGAAGCAACTTAGTTATGGGTAGCGAAGGTGTCTTAGATTTGCAGCGATCTCTGGATAGTCTGTTAGCCTATCTAGAGCCGCACTGGGAGTTCGTCAATTGTCATATGGTAAACTACTTAACCGACGATCACTGGACACGCTACGTACCCGATGTTGTGAGACAGGAGACCTGTAGCGTGACTGATGTCTTACAATCAATTGAAACACTATTCTGGCAAGGTAAACGTAACTCAACGAAATTCCCTGCCTTATCAGGGTTTCTCTCAGAGGGTGAGCAACTGCGTCTGGAACGTAGTAAGGGAATTGTAACGACAGTCAAGCAACTAGAGCAGCAGCTGGAATCTGTGACGCACTCTCAGCTCAGCATTAAGGAATTTATGAGCGCCAAGAAGTGCCATGAGGTATGTTCCGAATCCCTACGAAGTACTCATTTTGCTAACGGTGTTCATCTTGATAAGGTGGAGGTAACTGCAGCTCTGGTAGATCGGCTTGTACAGAGCACTTCACGTGCACATGGCGGCAGTTGCTACATTGTTGATGCTGGCGATGGCAAGGGCTACCTCTCGTCGAGATTGGCCCTGCAGTATGGACACCGTGTTCTGGGTATCGATGCCAACACTGCGAATAGTGAAAACGCCTTATCGAGGAATCGCAAGTTACAGGTATGTTTGTACTATAAAATACACTTTTATTTTATAATCTTCGGTTCTTAAGTGATAAATTCCATCCAAACCAATCTTGTACTGAAATTGGCGCCCAGCGTTCCCACCATGTGTTCAATCACGCATTTCGCCTTCCTCGTCATCATCCTCCATTCCTTTGATATACAGCACATTGTTGCAACGTATTAGGACCTCGCCAAGGTTTCCAGTAACAGATCCTTCAATGACTTCTTCTGTGTTGGCCAATTGCATGTTCATGTATCCATCCACCGATACCAAGAATCCCTTGTATTCCTGCCCCCATTTCAGTTTCACGAGCACGGGTTTACCAGTTAGACCATTAAGAAATGGTTTTGGATTAATTGGCATGCCAGCAGACATTTTGTTTGTTTATATTTGACACAGTTTTGGAATGAATTACAAAGATTGCGCTAAAATTACCGGCGAAAACGTTTTCGCGTTCGACAAGCTGAAGAAATAAGAAGCAGAATACTGCGAGAGTTATCGATAGTTAACTAGTGTGCAGCCAAGTTGTGAGGAATGCACAAAAACAGGGTTGTTTTTCAGTGTTGTAAAATTTGATTTAAATTTTATTTTCACTTTAAAGAACACTATTTTATTTTTGAATAGCGCGCCTGGAATGGTTTAACGGAAAGAGCGGAATTACAAAGTCAAGGTATAACACCAGCACGACGTGGCAAGAAACCACTTCAAAAAAATAAGACTGCTGCTCAACCCTCACTGGATAATTATAAAACCACATCAAGGTTCATAACGACCGAACTGAATTTCAATGAGCTACTCTCAGAGCACTTTAAGGAAGATTGCAGCAGTATCTGTCTGACGGGATTGCACACATGTGGAAATCTCGCACCGACCTGTTTGCAAGTTTTCCATGCACAGAGCTCATGTCGAATCCTGTGTAATATTGGTTGCTGTTACCATCTGCTTAAAGAATCCTACTCCCAGCAGGAATTCTTTGGCAATAAGGCGATAATGGAAAACCAAACTGATTTCGGATTTCCCTTAAGTAGCTATCTAAAGCAACGTCAAGTGCGTTTAGGCCGCAATGCACGAATGTTGGCCGCCCAGTCCATTGAGCGAACCCTGGCCGCCAAGGAACTACCAAATATAACCCTTTTTTATCGTGCCCTGCTAGAAGTCCTGGTTTGTCATCACGCGCCACACTTGAAGAACGAACTACAGGTTGGAAAGGTTCGAAAGTTTGAAAATTTTCACCAATACGTTCAAAAATGTGCCCATAAGCTGAATGCCTCTTGGCTGGCAGAAGTCGATGCAGAAGAACTGCAGTCCTTGCTGCTTGAGTACGAATCGTCCAGGCAGTACCTGGAACTATTTTATCTGCTGCGAATGTCGTTTGCTCCAATACTGGAAAGCGTTATACTGGTAGATCGTCTGCTATATCTCAGGGAACTTGGCTATCAGTATAGCTATTTGATTGATCTATTCGATGCGGTTATATCACCCCGACATTACGCCATAGTTGCCGTTAAATAACATTACTTATCCGTAATCTAAAATTTGACGTTGTTTTGACAGTTAATTGCGATTTGAAAACTTGTAAATAGTCTGCCAAGATGAAAATCTAGTTCTCTATGATTAAGAGACTATATAAACTATTGTATACCTACACTTTTTACAATAAAAATATTTGATACGTTACTAACCAGATGTTTTTATTATTATTGGTATATTTTATAGACTATTCCTTTTTTTTACAGAGTTATCTGACTGAGAGGACTCGCAAGTGTTTACCTCAAAACATTTAATTATTGGGCGAGATCTCAAGTACACTTATCAGTCCTTAACCATATCATTCCTAATTTCATTTTGTATTTATGCCCGCGACTGTTGTAATCTTTGGTTGAGTTACTATCTATAAAAGCACCTCTCATCCATGTGGAACCTTAGTAACTTTGTAGCTGATATTATGGAACTATGAAGTAAAAAGATTACATGATAAAAAACTAAAATAGTAGTGAAGTGAAAATTGAGTATCGAATAAATAGTAGAATATTTACAAAGAAAAGGTAGGTCCGTAACATGAATAACAATTTTTTTTTTTATCATTTTTTATGGTACATTCCATAAACATGGCATTTTTTTCCAGTCCCGATATAAACATATATTATATGTAAATCCTCTTTAATTCTGTTAGTTTTTGAGTTTTTAATAATCTAATGTTTTGAGGCACGAGGATGAAATGATGAGGCGAATCTTACTTATCATCCATTAGGGCTATAATCAGTTCTAATGAGCAGAGTCCAGGGCGTAGAACCTGTCTCTAAGTAGACAAAGACATATATTTTTAGCTTTCCGCAAGAAACCCCAATATTTTTCTATAGTATTAACGGTATTTCATGGTATCTTTGCTAATATAGTCTTGTAATCAGCCAAAGAGTATCTCTTAGTCGACTATAGCTTTTCTTGATATTTCTATAAAAGCGATAATTGATAATGTTCTCAGTTTAGTGTAACAGCAACAGCGTGAGAGATCGCATATCAAGAAATAATATAATTACAATTAATCTCAGAACTGTGAGTATTCCAAGGATATCTGACGAAATGAAAATTAATTGAGTCGAAGTTGAACTAAGCCCCATAATTACCCATAGTTGATATCCTTCAATATCAATAGTGAATGTTGTTTTAAGTAATTGAGAGTCCTTCACATATTTTAATCTATGATTTAAAATAGATTATGCAGTTTAAATTGAAATGCGATTCAATATTTTCCAGTTTGAAAAATGATTCTAACCGCGATATTGTTCGTGATCGTGAGCACCTTGAGCGCCATCTATTTATGGTTCCAGCGTAATCACAGCTACTGGCAGCGTGTGGGCATACCCTTTGTAAGACCTACACCCATTGTGGGTAACATTACGCCACTGCTGCAGCAGAAAACGTCGTTTGGGCTGCATCTGTCCGAGATCTACAATGATCCCCTCATGCAAAACGAGGCGGTGGTGGGTGTCTATGTGGTGAATAAGCCAGCTCTGGTGATACGTGAGCCGGAGCTCATCAAATCCGTGCTGATCAAGGATTTTAATAGATTCTCGAATCGCTATGGACGCTGTAATGCGCATCACGATACCCTGGGCTCCAACAATATATTCTTTGTACGCAATCCGTTGTGGAAAGAGATCCGCACCAAGTTAACGCCCGTGTTCACCAGCGGCAAAATAAAGCAGATGTATCCTCTGATGCAGGAGGTAAGTAACATCCTTGAGTTCGATCATGGGCAGTGGGAATGATACTTGTCTGCATAGATTGGCGCAGATCTTGAGTCACATTTGGACAGACACAATCCCGGACCGGGCGTCAAATACATATCGGAGGTGAAGAATGTCTCCTCCAGATTCACCGCCGATTCCATCGCTACTATCGCATTTGGTGTGCGGGCGGACAGCTTACAGAACAACCAGGCCGAGTTCCATTATCAGGGCACGAAGCTATTGCGAGCTACTCTTATGCGCAGCAAGGATTTCTTTTTGTCCTTTTTCATGCCTCAACTGGCATCTCTGTTTCGCGTGAAGTTCTTCACGGACGAGTTCTCCAAGTTTATGCGAGACTCGATCAATCACGTCATGGAGGATCGCGAACGTACCAATCTCACACGCAATGATCTCATTGACACTCTGGTGGGATTGCGAAAGGAGTCGGAAATGGAGCCGACTAAACCACACCTGGCACGTAAGAAGGACTTCTTGATTGCTCAGGCTGGAGTCTTCTTCACCGCAGGCTTTGAGACATCCTCATCAGCGATGTCATTCGCTCTGTTAGAGATGGCCAAGCAACCGGATGTGCAGAAGCGTCTACGCCAGGAGCTGAACGAGGCCTTGCTAAAGGATGGCGGCAAACTAACGTACGAGACAATAAATTCCTTGGAATATCTAGGCATGGTGGTCGATGAGGTGCTGCGCATGTATCCAGTGCTGCCCTTTTTAGACCGAGAGTACCAAGGCATCGCGGGCGAACCGGACCTATCCTTGAAACCCTTTTACGACTACAAACTGAAGCCAGGCACTCCCGTCTTTATACCAATCTATGGACTACAGCGTGATCCCAAGGTATGTTCCTTATTTTGCTCACCGATGTGAATATTTCTAATCAATTATTTACACAGTACTGGCCAAATCCGGATCACTTTGATCCTGAACGTTTCTCGACCGAAAACCGCAAATCAATCAACCCCATGGCATATCAGCCCTTCGGATTGGGTCCTCACAACTGCATCGGCAGTCGTATTGGTCTGCTCCAGGCTAAATTGGGATTGGTGCACTTCTTGAAGAATCATTACGTGAAATGCTGTGAAGATACCGTGAAGGATATGGAATTCGACCCCAATACGTTTGTGCTACAGCTAAAGAGTAGTCTGAATCTGGAGGTAGTCAAAGATAATCTTTATGACAACAAAGCCAATGCGCTGTGATTCTCATTACACTAATGTTTATAAACTTACATATTAAATAAACATTTCCATCTCAAATGATTAATTTGCTGTTATTCGAGATGTCGGAATTGCCTGATTTACATTTTAGATGCTAGTAGCAAACTGAACATTACACAATCGATTCAAAACAAAGTATCAAATCAACACAATTAACTAAATTATATTTATCTGTGTATAATAACAATAGCATGTTGCCGATTACTACACTTTAATTAAAATGTCAACAACACTTGATAAGCTGGCCAAAGCTTATCAACCTGAATATATGTAATACATTATATATATTTTTATATGCGAAATAAATTACATACCAAATGACGAGCACAAAGTGTGGCACATAAAGTAAATAAACATACATATGTATATAACAAGCAGCCTATTTGACGGGATAGATAACATAACCAAAACGATTAAAAACGTTTGAATTTAAATCAACTGACAATGTAGGCTCAATTATCGATAGAAATATCGATATGTTTTCGCGCGCCAATAATTGGCTTTACAAGTGCTGCCAATCAGACGCCATGAAGGAATCAGTTCAACTTTGTTGCAGATGTACGAATATGATTTATCTAAAAATGAAGCTATTTCTATAAAGTGGAGTTAGTGGAGTAAAAAACTGAGCATTTGCGTTTCTAATAGAGTTAATTTAACCAATTAAGTGTCTAAGTGAACCCCCCACATCAACCAGCCTGGCACGCAATGCATTCTCGAAGTTGTCGCATGGAATTCTTGACTTTAAATAACATCTCATGCGATTTGATGAGTTAGTTGCTATCGCTTGATCTCTGGCACCAGTTCCAACTCCAATTTCTAACGGTGAGTACGTACTACATATGTATGCATATGTAGATAAGTGAAGTTAAACACCGAGAGGATCGCGCATTAAACGCAGATGAATGCCGCCCTTGGCGGCGAGAATGATAGCCTTGGGATCGAGTTGCATGCGTCGCTGTGTGCGCTCCGAGGTGGTCACCAGATGATTGCGTAGCACATAGACCAGTCCCACCTTAGCCTGCAGCATACCATAGCGTTCACCAATGCATCCATGTGGACCCAAGCCAAAGGGCATATAGGTATAGGGCGTGAGCAGCTTGCGATTGCTGGGAGAGAAACGTTCCGGCTGGAACTGACGTGGTTGCGGGAAGTACTGGTGGAGGTATAAGAAGATGGAATAGATTAAGTAACAGTCAAGTGAAGTTGGTTACGTTGTGCCACCTGTGGATCCATGTGCAGCGCATAGGCTGGTATGTAGATGGGCATGCCCTTGGGCACCAAGTACTTGTGGAAGGGTGACAGTGGATAACCCTCCTGAATGGTGCACTCGCGATCGAGGAAGGGCAGCGGTGGATACATGCGCAGCACTTCATGCAGTATCATCTGCATGTACTCCAGGGAGTCGATTAGCTGTTGGGTCACACGGCCGCCGCTGGCAATCAAGGCATCCTTGATCTCCTGTCGCAGACGTTGCTGCACCTCCGGATTCTTGGCCAGCTCGTACAAAGCAAACGCCATCGTTGACGAGGACGACTCGAAGCCAGCGGTAAAAAAGAGTACTGCCTGGGCCACCAAGATGTCACCCTCGAAAACGAACTGTTCCGAGTTGCCATCCGCCTTGGACTTTTGTGTGCTCCGCTTGAAATCGATGAGCAGATCGATCAGATCATTACGTGTTTGATTGGAACGCTCCCGCTCCGCTATCACAAAGTTGATGGTGTTGCGCAGGAACTTGGTGGCCTCCGCCGGCACCACCTTGAAACCCAGATACGGCACCAGTTGCGGCATAAAGAACACCAGCGTAAACTCCGCCGCTCGCATTAGATTGAACTTGAACACGGCTCTTCCATGTCGCCGGAACTCACTGTTCGGCTGGCTGAAACTGTTCGCCTGCACCCCGAATGCCACCGTGGCTATCACATCGGTGGTGAAGAGCGCGCAGAGCTCCTTTACTTCGATATCGAAGCAGCGTGTCCTCTCATTGTGCAGCGCCTGTTGGCGCAGATAGGCATCCAAGTTGCAACCCACCTCGTCGATCAGTGCGAACATGTGCTTCAGTCGATTGCTGGTGAAGAATGGCGATAGCTTTAAGCGCACCTCCTTCCATGCAGGATTCTTTAAAAAGAATATATTTTGGGAACCCAAGGGATCGCCTTTGTAATCCGAATTGGAGTAGCGATCGGAGAACTTGGGAAAATCTTTGACCATAATCCGTTTAATGAGGTCGGGATCGCGCAGCAGCAGCCCCGGCTTATGGAACACATGTATGCCTACAAAGGGTTTGTCCTGCGCATCCGGATGATTGTAGAGCTGCCATATGAAGTCCGCCGGACTGCTACGCATACTCAACATGCCAGCCAAGTTGCCCAGCAGAAAGCAGGGACGCAGCTCCGGAACTCCCTGACGCTGCCAGTAGCCATAGTGGTGTCTCAACAGGAGGTAGGCGGCGAACAGCAGGATAATGGCCAGGAACAGTAACAGCATCATGCCAGTGGACATCTTTACGTTGCCAGCTACGATGAGCAATTGCCTCAATTCTAGCGTCTCCACGTGAACGTCAATGAATTGCGGCTGATCTGTCGTCGCAGATAATATCCACAGATCCACATCTCATTCAAATGACGACGTACAAGCTATTTGTGAATGAATTTGCTGACCATTGTTCGTTATGCAAATTGAGGTTAGGTTGTCGTGAGGTATAGTTGAATTGAGGTTAAGTTAAAGTGAGGTTAAGTTGAACTGAGGTTATTTTAAGGAGATGCAAATGTTTTCTCGTATATGTATAGACTACTCATTCGCAAATAGCGTGATCTCTGTCTAGTAAATCCCATCTCATTCTTGACTTGATAGCGATGCTTCCCCTATGGTTCCTCCTGCTGCTGCTAAGCATGCTCTCTTGCCATCTCTTTCTGCGCTATAACTATAGCCACTTCGGTCGTCAGAAGTTGCCATTTTTACCGGCATGTAGCTGGACACCTTTGGGTAATCTCCAGCAGCTCCTATTTCTACGCATCTCGTTTGGCGATCTCTTCCAGCGCATCTATGCTGATCCGAGCATCCGTACAGAAAAGTTAGTTGGTTTCCATGTGTTCCTGAAACCTGCTTTATTGCTTAGGGACCCGGAGCTGATACGTCTTGTGCTTATCAAAAGATTCGATTGCTTCCTGAACCGTTATGAGGCTGGCGATGCAGGGACTGATGCCATGGGAAGCCTTACTCTTCCGCTGGCCAAATATCATCAGTGGAGAGAAACACGTCTATGTGTCTCCCAGCTCTTCATCAGCGGATGCTTGAAACACAATATGTATTCTAAGCTGACAAAGATTCTCTACGATCTGGAGCAACATCTGCATAGCCGCATGAATGGACAACAGCGACGAGTACTGCCCCTGAGCGAGATGTGTCAACTGTACACGACGGACGTGACAGGGAAGCTCATCCTTGGCTGCCAGGTGGATGGACTACGACATGGCCACTCTCAATTGAGACGAGAAACAAAGAACCTTTTGACTCCCAGTTTGGAGAAAGTGATTCATTTCATGACCATATTTTTCCTGCCCCACTGGACTGGCTTAATCCGTGCCAAAGTCTTTTCCCGGCGGTTTGTCCATTTTATGAGGCAACTGGTCCAACAGCATTCCCAGCAGATAAGCGATGACACTGATCTCATTGAACAACTGAAGCAATTCCAACTCAAGCACCCGGCTGGACACTACTGTCAACATCCAGATTTCATTGCCTCCCAGGCGGGAATAATGTTACTCGCCGGCTTCGAGACATCCTCAGCCCTGCTGAGCTTCACCCTATACGAATTGGCCAAGCAGCCTGAGCTGCAGCAGCGCCTCCGTTTGGAATTGTCGACCGCTTTTGGAGGCAAGCCGCAGTTAGGCTATGAAGTGGTAAATACTTTGCCATATCTAAAGATGGTATGCCTGGAGGCACTGCGTCTTTATCCAGCGGCTGCCTTCATTAATCGGGAATGTACTCCGGGTCAAAGCGAGGGGTTTTCACTGCAACCTCATGTGGGCTTTGTGGTGCCTGCTGGCATGCCTGTCTATATATCTATACTGGGACTACATCGAGATCCAAAGGTAATTTCTCTCCTTTCATTCCTACATGGGTCTCAGCTTCATTCATATATTCGCAGTATTGGCCCCAACCGCTGCGCTTTAATCCGGAACGGTTTGCCCCAGACCAAATTGATCGACTTACACCCATGACATATATACCCTTTGGAGCTGGCCCTCATGGCTGCGTTGGCAGCCGCCTGGGCATGCTCCAACTCAAGCTGGGAGTTGCCCATATTCTGAGATCACATCGTGTGGAGATGTGTGAAGCGACTGTGCCCGATATCCGATTCAATCCGAAGACATTTATGTTGGAGTCCTTGGATGAGATCTATCTGAGGTTTTGTAGAGAACCCTGTTAGATTATTTCCCCAAATATTATTTTCTCCCCCTCATGTGGCCTGCAAAAGCTCAAAATAATTTCACTTAACAAAATCGAAAGCGAAATGCGCAAATGCCGTGAGATCACGCAAGTCACGGATTTGCATACCAAATAGATGTATAGCATATATGAACCTAATATAGTATAGCTATAGGATATACTTATTTGTATGATAGTTGTAATTGGAATCGAATTTATCAACAAACTACATTCCTACACAGAACAGTATTGATTATAAATAAATGAAAAATGATTTCACAATGGAGGAAATATTTGTTTAACCACTGACCATATAACATATAGATGGAACATTTCATAGAACGAAGAGAGTCCCTCACCACCAATGCTGTTCGCTGTTGAGAGCTTGCTTCTTGTCTGCCTCTCTATTTCTGTTGTCCATTTTCGTAACTATTTCAACAAAAAACACATACACTCTCATCATCTTGTACGTACACATACTCGTCACTGTGTGTGTGGGTCCCCAGTTGATTTTCATATTTTTGCCCTTTGCTGCTGTCCGAGCTCAGAAAAGTTTTTTCGACCACCTGCGAAGGGACCACCCATGCACTGCATGCATGCGTGACTTTGCTTGGGACTTCTTTTCGAGTGTCAAATTAGACTTTTTCCAAAATTATCCCAACTTCAAAAAATTTTAGAGTTGGGATAATTTTCAAAGTTGGTCCAAAATTATCCCAACTTCGAAAATTCAATACCAATTTTGGACCGATTTCCAAGTTTGACCCCATTATTTCCAAGTTTCGGCATTTTGAACAAAGCTGCATTTAAAGATTGTCCAAATGAAGACCATCATTTTTGGACCCCTCCACAAGCCCAGAACTGTATCTGAAAATCGGTGTTTCGGGTCTTTCAAAACTTTGATGGGCCATAGCTTCGTCAAATCTCAACCGATTTTCAAGTTTGATGCCAATTTTTCCAAGTTTCGGCATATTGAACAAAACTGCATTCAAAGATTGTCCAAATGAAGACCATTATTTATGGCCCATAAAAGTTTTGAAAGACCCGAAACACCGATTTTCAGATACAGTTCTGGGCTTGTACTGTATCTGAAAATCGGGGTTTCGGGTCTTTCAAATCTTTGACGGGCCATAACTTCATCAAATCTCAACCGATTTTCAAGTTAGATGCCAATTTTTCCATGTTTCGGTATATTGAACAAAACTGCATTCAAAGATTGTCCAAATGAAGACCATTATTTTTGGACCCCCCCACAAGCCCAGAACTCTATCTGAAAATCGGGGTTTCGGGTCTTTCAAAACTTTGATGGGCCATAACTTTGTCAAATCTCAACCAATTTTCAAGTTTGATGCCAATTTTTCCAAGTTTCGGCATATTGAACAAAACTGCATTCAAAGATTGTCCAAATTAAAACCATTACTTTTGGACCCCTCCACAAGCCCAGAACTGTATCTGAAAATCGGTGTTTCGGGTATTTCAAAACTTTTATGGGCCATAACTTCATCAAATCTCAACCGATTTTCAAGTTTGATCCAAATTTTTCCCAGTTTCGGCATATTGAACAAAACTGCATTCAAAGATTGTCCAAATTAAAACCATTACTTTTGGACCCCTCCACAAGCCCAGAACTGTATCTAAAAATCGGGGTTTCGGATCTTTCAAAACTTTGATGGGCCATAGCTTCGTCAAATCTCAACCGATTTTCAAGTTTGATGCCAATTTTTCCAAGTTTCGGCATATTGAACAAAACTGCATTCAAAGATTGTCCAAATGAAGACCATTATTTTTGGACCCCTCCACAAGCCCAGAACTGTATCTGAAAATCGGAGTTTCGGGTCTTTCAAAACTTTGATGGGCCATAGCTTCGTCAAATCTCAACCGATTTTCAAGTTTGATGCCAATTTTTCCAAGTTTCGGCATATTGAACAAAACTGCATTCAAAGATTGTCCAAATGAAGACCATCATTTTTGGACCCCTCCACAAGCCCACAACTGTACCTGAAAATCGGTGTTTCGGGTCTTTCAAATCTTTGATGGGCCATAATTTCGTCAAATCTCAACCAATTTTCAAGTTTGATCCCAATTTTTCCTAGTTTCGGCATATTGAACAAAACTGCATTCAAAGATTGTCCAAATGAAGACCATCATTTTTGGACCCCTCCACAAGCCCACAACTGTATCTGAAAATCGGTGTTTCGGGTCTATCAAATCTTTGACGGGCCATAACTTCATCAAATCTCAACCGATTTTCAAGTTAGATGCAAATTTTTCTAAGTTTCGGCATATTAAACAAAACTGCATTCAAAGATTGTCCAAATGAAGACCATTATTTTTGGACCCCCCCACAAGCCCAGAACTGTATCTGAAAATCGGGGTTTCGGGTCTTTCAAAACTTTGATGGGCCATAACTTTGTCAAATCTCAACCAATTTTCAAGTTTGATGCCAATTTTTCCAAGTTTCGGCATATTGAACAAAACTGCATTCAAAGATTGTCCAAATGAAGATCATTATTTTTGGACCCCTCCACAAGCCCAGAACTGTATCTGAAAATCGGAGTTTCGGGTCTTTCAAAACTTTGATGGGCCATAGCTTCGTCAAATCTCAACCGATTTTCAAGTTTGATGCCAATTTTTCTAAGTTTCGGCATATTGAACAAAACTGCATTCAAAGATTGTCCAAATGAAGACCATCATTTTTGGACCCCTCCACAAGCCCACAACTGTACCTGAAAATCGGTGTTTCGGGTCTTTCAAATCTTTGATGGGCCATAATTTCGTCAAATCTCAACCAATTTTCAAGTTTGATCCCAATTTTTCCTAGTTTCGGCATATTGAACAAAACTGCATTCAAAGATTGTCCAAATGAAGACCATCATTTTTGGACCCCTCCACAAGCCCACAACTGTATCTGAAAATCGGTGTTTCGGGTCTATCAAATCTTTGACGGGCCATAACTTCATCAAATCTCAACCGATTTTCAAGTTAGATGCCAATTTTTCCAAGTTTCGGCATATTAAACAAAACTGCATTCAAAGATTGTCCAAATGAAGACCATTATTTTTGGACCCCCCCACAAGCCCAGAACTGTATCTGAAAATCGGGGTTTCGGGTCTTTCAAAACTTTGATGGGCCATAACTTTGTCAAATCTCAACCAATTTTCAAGTTTGATCCAAATTTTTCCAAGTTTCGGCATATTGAACAAAACTGCATTCAAAGATTGTCCAAATTAAAACCATCATTTTTGGACCCCTCCACAAGCCCACAACTGTATCTGAAAATCGGTGTTTCGGGTCTATCAAATCTTTGACGGGCCATAACTTCATCAAATCTCAACCGATTTTCAAGTTAGATGCCAATTTTTCCAAGTTTCGGCATATTAAACAAAACTGCATTCAAAGATTGTCCAAATGAAGACCATTATTTTTGGACCCCCCCACAAGCCCAGAACTGTATCTGAAAATCGGGGTTTCGGGTATTTCAAAACTTTGATGGGCCATAACTTCGTCAAATCTCAACCGATTTTCAAGTTTGATCCAAATTTTTCCTAGTTTCGGCATATTGAACAAAACTGCATTCAAAGATTGTCCAAATTAAAACCATTACTTTTGGACCCCTCCACAAGCCCAGAACTGTATCTGAAAATCGGGGTTTCGGGTCTTTCAAAACTTTGATGGGCCATAGCTTCGTCAAATCTCAACCGATTTTCAAGTTTGATGCCAATTTTTCCAAGTTTCGGCATATTGAACAAAACTGCATTCAAAGATTGTCCAAATGAAGACCATCATTTTTGGACCCCTCCACAAGCCCAGAGCTGTATCTGAAAATCGGAGTTTCGGGTCTTTCAAAACTTTGATGGGCCATAGCTTCGTCAAATCTCAACCGATTTTCAAGTTTGATGCCAATTTTTCCAAGTTTCGGCATATTGAACAAAACTGCATTCAAAGATTGTCCAAATGAAGACCATTATTTTTGGACCCCTCCACAAGCCCAGAACTGTATCTGAAAATCGGTGTTTCAGGTCTTTCAAAACTTTTATGGACCATAACTTTGTCAAATCTCAACCGATTTTCAAGTTTGATGCCAATTTTTCCAAGTTTCGGTATATTGAACAAAACTGCATTCAAAGATTGTCCAAATGAAGACCATCATTTTTGGACCCCTCCACAAGCCCACAACTGTATCTGAAAATCGGCGTTTCGGGTCTATCAAATCTTTGACGGGCCATAACTTCATCAAATCTCAACCGATTTTCAAGTTAGATGCCAATTTTTCCAAGTTTCGGTATATTGAACAAAACTGCATTCAAAGATTGTCCAAATGAAGACCATTATTTTTGGACCCCCCCACAAGCCCAGAACTCTATCTGAAAATCGGGGTTTCGGGTCTTTCAAAACTTTGATGGGCCATAACTTTGTCAAATCTCAACCAATTTTCAAGTTTGATGCTAATTTTTCCAAGTTTCGGCATATTGAACAAAACTGCATTCAAAGATTGTCCAAATTAAAACCATTACTTTTGGACCCCTCCACAAGCCCAGAACTGTATCTGAAAATCGGTGTTTCGGGTATTTCCATACTTTTATGGGCCATAACTTCATCAAATCTCAACCGATTTTCAAGTTTGATCCAAATTTTTCCAAGTTTCGGCATATTGAACAAAACTGCATTCAAAGATTGTCCAAATTAAAACCATTACTTTTGGACCCCTCCACAAGCCCAGAACTGTATCTGAAAATCGGGGTTTCGGGTCTTTCAAAACTTTGATGGGCCATAGCTTCGTCAAATCTCAACCGATTTTCAAGTTTGATGCCAATTTTTCCAAGTTTCGGCATATTGAACAAAACTGCATTCAAAGATTGTCCAAATGAAGACCATTATTTTTGGACCCCTCCACAAGCCCAGAACTGAATCTGAAAATCGGTGTTTCGGAAAAGTTATGGCGGTTCAACGTTTTGAGTGAACGATCTTTTTGAAAATACGATTTTACGTTACTTTTAACAAATTTTTGTTCAAATCTCGATAAATACTCATCAGAAACACCTCAAATAAAATGCAGGATGCTAGTTTTGAGTCCCAGAATCTATTGGCATAAAAAAATCGGCAACGAAATATTTTCGAATTTTAAATCTGCCAAAAGAAAGTAACTTTTGATAGTTTTACATTTTTGAAATGTTCTATATAAACTACCTTTTAAGATAGTTGACAATAATTTCCAAAATACAGCTCTGAAGTATCTCGGGTAAAGTTCTGCATGTATATTTTAATGACATAAATCGATCCTAAAACAGTTTTGAATATCTGTTGTATCCTCAGCCATTGCATGTTTATTAACTTATTTAGAAAATTCAGAAATTTTGGCAAAAATGATTTGACAAAGATTGTCCAAATTAAAACCATTACTTTTGGACCCCTCCACAAGCCCAGAACTGTATCTGAAAATCGGGGTTTCGGGTCTTTCAAAACTTTGATGGGCCATAGCTTCGTCAAATCTCAACCGATTTTCAAGTTTGATGCCAATTTTTCCAAGTTTCGGCATATTGAACAAAACTGCATTCAAAGATTGTCCAAATGAAGACCATCATTTTTGGACCCCTCCACAAGCCCAGAACTGTATCTGAAAATCGGAGTTTCGGGTCTTTCAAAACTTTGATGGGCCATAGCTTCGTCAAATCTCAACCGATTTTCAAGTTTGATGCCAATTTTTCCAAGTTTCGGCATATTGAACAAAACTGCATTCAAAGATTGTCCAAATGAAGACCATTATTTTTGGACCCCTCCACAAGCCCAGAACTGTATCTGAAAATCGGTGTTTCAGGTCTTTCAAAACTTTTATGGACCATAACTTTGTCAAATCTCAACCGATTTTCAAGTTTGATGCCAATTTTTCCAAGTTTCGGTATATTGAACAAAACTGCATTCAAAGATTGTCCAAATGAAGACCATCATTTTTGGACCCCTCCACAAGCCCACAACTGTATCTGAAAATCGGCGTTTCGGGTCTATCAAATCTTTGACGGGCCATAACTTCATCAAATCTCAACCGATTTTCAAGTTAGATGCCAATTTTTCCAAGTTTCGGTATATTGAACAAAACTGCATTCAAAGATTGTCCAAATGAAGACCATTATTTTTGGACCCCCCCACAAGCCCAGAACTCTATCTGAAAATCGGGGTTTCGGGTCTTTCAAAACTTTGATGGGCCATAACTTTGTCAAATCTCAACCAATTTTCAAGTTTGATGCTAATTTTTCCAAGTTTCGGCATATTGAACAAAACTGCATTCAAAGATTGTCCAAATTAAAACCATTACTTTTGGACCCCTCCACAAGCCCAGAACTGTATCTGAAAATCGGTGTTTCGGGTATTTCCATACTTTTATGGGCCATAACTTCATCAAATCTCAACCGATTTTCAAGTTTGATCCAAATTTTTCCAAGTTTCGGCATATTGAACAAAACTGCATTCAAAGATTGTTCAAATTAAAACCATTACTTTTGGACCCCTCCACAAGCCCAGAACTGTATCTGAAAATCGGGGTTTCGGGTCTTTCAAAACTTTGATGGGCCATAGCTTCGTCAAATCTCAACCGATTTTCAAGTTTGATGCCAATTTTTCCAAGTTTCGGCATATTGAACAAAACTGCATTCAAAGATTGTCCAAATGAAGACCATTATTTTTGGACCCCTCCACAAGCCCAGAACTGTATCTAAAAATCGGTGTTTCGAGTCTTTCAAAACTTTGATGGGCCATAACTTCGTCAAATCTCAACCGATTTTCAAGTTTGATTCCAATTTTTCCTAGTTTCGGCATATTGAACAAAACTGCATTCAAAGATTGTCCAAATGAAGACCATTATTTTTGGACCCCTCCACAAGCCCAGAACTGAATCTGAAAATCGGTGTTTCGGAAAAGTTATGGCGGTTCAACGTTTTGAGTGAACGATCTTTTTGAAAATACGATTTTACGTTACTTTTAACAAATTTTTGTTCAAATCTCGATAAATACTCATCAGAAACACCTCAAATAAAATGCAGGATGCTAGTTTTGAGTCCCAGAATCTATTGGCATAAAAAAATCGGCAACGAAATATTTTCGAATTTTAAATCTGCCAAAAGAAAGTAACTTTTGATAGTTTTACATTTTTGAAATGTTCTATATAAACTACCTTTTAAGATAGTTGTCAATAATTTCCAAAATACAGCTCTGAAGTATCTCGGGTAAAGTTCTGCATGTATATTTTAATGACATAAATCGATCCTAAAACAGTTTTGAATATCTGTTGTATCCTCAGCCATTGCATGTTTATTAACTTATTTAGAAAATTCAGAAATTTTGGCAAAAATGATTTGACAAAAGTCGCTGCTGCTTAGTTTTTCTGCTCCAGTTTGCTTAATTTATCTTCGATATCCTTGATGCGGCAACGAACCTCTGGTGCCGAATCCCGTTGAAACTTTGTGAGATTCGCTTCGAAGTTTTGCTTTAGCAGAGCTAGCGTGGCCTGATCTCGTTTTGGACTCAGGCGCTTGATGAGCATCAGGACAATGTTGAGAGCTTCCTTTTTGAGTCCCGTGTGCGGTACGCCCGAAACAAGGGTTACAGCTGCCAGGACATCGCTGCAGATCTTCTGGACAATAGCTTCACGTGTCTGGGGTGTTGGCGACACATCCGTTTTGAGTTTTTTCTCCATATTGCGCTCCAGTGGCAACTCCGGCAGCTTTGCATCCTCGTCGAATATGTAGAGACGCTCGATGTACTTGGTGAGGGCGACCAAGAGGCTTACCTGAACAGGTCGAGTACTCTCGCTGAGAATACTGGTGCAGTTCTCGGCAAAGAAAAGCTGATACCTGTGCTGGGTTGCGATGGCATGCTTGGGCCAGGACTTACCCAGGGTCTCCCAGACAACCTCCTTCAGTTTGTTGAGGATCTGGGCACGCTTGTTGCGCTCATCTGCGGTCAAGTCCTTTTTGGCTGAGCTACTGCTACTGGGCACATCATCATCATCGGAGTCAGCGGCACGCAGTTCCTTCTTCTCTAGCAATGGCCAGTTCATGTTGTACACTTCCTCAAAGCGATCAGCCTCCAGCACATCCAGTATATCGCCCAGTGCCGCAAGTGCCATCGTGCGATACAGCGGCTCCTTCTTGCGTGCCTCCCTCATAGAAGCCTCAATAATATTGCCACAGATCTCGTGCTGACGATCAAGATTCTTGCAGAGAGCAGCCAGAGCCTGCAGCAACCGCTCCTTACCCTCAAAAGTGCGTCCCTGGAGTCCACTCAGCAGTAACCTAATCAGGCGCACTCGATCCGCCTCCTCCAAAGTGCTGCTCAGCCGTGTGGCCACATTATGGATGACATTGGCTGCCTGGGATTTGCGTGACCAGCTGGCATCTGTGAGTGAAGATTCCAGCTTGGGTATGATTACGTGCAGATTGAGACGAATGCCAGCATCTCCTGGACTAATGTCATGCCAAAGATCCCGCCACAACTCAATGTTGGCCTTGTTCTCCTCAGTTTGTTCCTCATGCATGCCGAAGAAGATCAGGGGCAGCAGACAGTCCATATAATCCTTGAGCAGCTCATGATGGCGCTTGTTGATCGACTGTATGGTCAATGCAATGGACCGATTGCTCGGCTGCTCCATATACAGCTCATCCAGCTTGTTGAATAGATTCTTGATGGATTGCTCCTGCGGTTAAAAAGGGGAAAAATGAGATTAATGCAAAAACAAGGCAGGATGAGGAGAAAGTGCGGCTCACCTTGGCTAGTCCCAGCAGATGACCTATGGCGCTGGCATTATACTTGCGCACGGTGACATTGCGTTCCTTGATGCCGCCGAAGCAAGCATGCAGATATTTGCCTACCAGCGGCGTCATCTCCTTGCCAAGCCGAATGCTGATCTGCAATGGAGAAGATTCAATTAGCTGAAATTCAATTGATGCCGGAGGATTCGCATTACTCACCAGGCACACGAAATGTGCGCAGCCAATTTTGGTGCCCAGATTGACGCTGGTCTTCATCAACTCAAGTAATTCGGGCGTCATCTGTTCCAGCACCTTGTAGTCAATGAATCGGACGCACTTGTTGATCGTCTCCATGGTGTGATGGGATTTGGCCGCCTCCGCACGCAGACCATCCACCGCCTCCTGTGCCTCATTGTCGGCGCCCAGGCGCGTGGACACATAGGATAACTTGGTGTTCTCCAGCTCGCCGGTGGCACGCAGCAGACATGGTATGAGCGTGGCCAGATGTGGAGCAATCAGTGCACCCGAGGAGTCAATCATGTCCGAAATAGTCTTGATGCTCACGTTGCGAATTTCGGCCACCTTATGACCCACGCCCACCTCTAGCAAATAGGGCAATGTGGAGGCGGCTACAGCTGTGCCGGATTTGCCATGCTCCGAGGAGGAGGCCAACACACACAGCTTGCCCAAAAACGAGGCCGTGCCATGTGCGGTCATGCGTGTGCCCTCGTGTATATCGTCCATGACACGGAAGAGTTGATACCAAAGCTCTCGCAACTCCGGCTCAGGCAATTCATCCACCTCCATGGTATCTGGGGTGACGCGTTGGGGATGAGTTGCATTGCTGCCGGCAGCAGCGGTGGCCAACTGCTCCTCAGTGCGCAAACGGAGTCCATTGGGACGCTTGAGCAGATCCCTGACAGCCAAGCAGCAGGCGATACGAACACGCCACTCGGTGCAAGTGAGATTGTCGAGCAGTTCCCGAAGGATTTCCCAATAATACTGCTCGGTCACTTCCTTGGAGTCACTCACAATTGTGTCCCAGATAGAGATCATTGAGTTCTGTATCTTGGGCGTGGGATCATACTTATAGCGATACAGACGCGGTATAATCTTTCCCAGATATGGCTGCATCTTCTGCCTTGACTCGGCCGAAAGTGTCTTCAGCCCAAAGGCAGCGCCCAGTTTGCTGGTCCAAGTGGCATTGTGGTTGGCCAACTGCATGAACTGATAGACCATGTCGGGCTGATTCAGATCGGAGGCCAATGAGCACAGCTCCTTGTAGGTGGTGATGTTGCCACCAGTGGGAGTTTTACCCAACATGCCCTCTGCAAACAGTTCCGTATCGGCGGACACCTGATTCACCTGCCGCTTGCCGCCAATGAGCTGTTCCAGCAGAGAATTGGCCAAGTCCCCTTGGCTGGTGGCATCCGACAACGAGTATACCAGACCAAGACCACGTGAGGCAACATCCTGCACGAATTCTAGAGAGTTATTCATAAAACGATTAGTTAGAGAAAGAGATCAAGCCGGTTGCTGACTTACCACTATCATCGGAGAGCAGCTCGGTGAAGGCAAACTGGAGCAGTTGCTTCTTGTTGAGAACGGCGGGCCGTTGGCTGCAGTGCTTCACCACCGCCAGCAGCCATACGGAGATGGCCTGCCGGGACTGTGGATTGGGTTGCGTGACCAAACGTATCAAGGCATTCAGGAACTGCTCGAAGTCCGCATCCGTGCAGTGGATATTCTGGAAATTTTCGGCCGGCATACCCTTGTTCACATCATAGCCGCAGAGTGTAATAACTATTGCTTCCGAGATGGCTATATTTAGTGCCGCATCCTTTTGAACCTTGGCCAGCGTTAGAAACTTGTCTAGATTGCGCTTGGTGAAATGCCCACCATCGCCAATGGCCAGATAACCCAGGCACTTGGCGGATTCCTCGCGGATCTTCTGGCGGGCAGACGTGCTACGCAGCAGCTGGAAGACAACACCAAAGATGATCATCTTGGTGGATGCCTCAATGCTCTTGTACTCGGCCATTTCCTCATCCTCATCGTCGTCGTTGTTGTTGCTGCACTGCACCTGAATCTCAACCTGCACGTTGGGAATCTCCACGACTTTGCCAATCATGGAGGTGCATTTGACCGCCGCCGAGACGAGAAGCCACTGCGTCTCACACAGCATCTTAGCTGGAGAGGATTCGTTTTAGTTATCAACATCTTTAAGGATATTATCTCCACTCTTACCTATTATCTTGACGGCGTTTACAAACTGTTTCCAGTTGGAGTAATCCTTTGCTACCTGCTGGTGTTTCAAGTACTCGATCTTGCGATTGAATGCATGTCCCAGGACAAGCAGCCAACCGTGCTTATGCTCCAGACTCCGCTGAGCCAAGCTGCTCAGACATTCATCCACCTCCTGGTCAAACTTTTCATCTGGCAGGCCGTAGGCCCAGAGCAGCCCAAACAACTGGGCCACATTGAGGCGCATCAGCTCCGATACATCCTTCAGAGAGTTGGCCAGTGGTTCCAGCAGATGCACCTCCTTGGCGGCGAACAACTCTGGAGTAGCATTCAACAGATCATAGAGGCAGAGCAGGCCCGACTCAGCTGTAGGTAAAAGGAGCCATTATTTTAGTAATAGTTTCTTTACAGGATTGGCACTTACTGCGCTTGGCTTCAACGCCACGTTGTACGAACTGAAGATACTGATAGATGGCATTGGACTCGTCCCCCTCATCGTAGTTGTCCGTTATGTACTCACGCAGCTTTTGGGTGTACTTTTCATCGCCTGGAGCCGCCACCACGCCCGCCGAGTACCACAGGCAGAGACGCAGATAGTCGAGCAGCTCCTCGTAGACGTCCAGACTATAGGGGAGCTTAGTTCTGCCAACGATCACACAGCAGTTGGTCTTCTTCAGACGCTTGTTGGCCATATCATGGACATGAGCCATCATTACCTTGAAGCTGGGCAGAACCACACGGCGCTGCTCCAGAGATAGATGATTGAAGTCACTAATGGATTCAGTGTTATGATTGCCTGAGCTCGTTTCCACGGAGGACACCATATTGTAGTTGACATGATCCTTCTTGGAGGTACCATACAAATAAGTGGTCACATTCTCGCGCAATGAATTGCTACAATAAAATATATATTAGTGGACTAGTAGCATGGAAGGACTCTACCCACCGTTCGCCCGCGATGAGCAGCAACAGGTAACGCGCCGGAGCATAAAACTCCGGATAGCAACTGGTGAGGAAGACGCTGGTCACGTTCTGCACAATCTGTATCTTGGATTCGGCATTGTCCAGAAGCATGGCCAGCAGAAGATGCTGTTGCCCATCCAACTTCACCTCCTCCTCGTTGTCCACATCCATAGCATCAGACTTGGATTTGGTTTGCCAGGCGAATGCTGGCGCCATGGAGACCAACGCCTCCCTTATGGAACTATGCAGTTCGGGCTCACAATTGGCCAGATTATTGAAGTAACCCAGCACCAACTTCAGATCCTGGCTGACGTCCTGGGGGAAACTGCGTGCATGTTGAGCCAGAGCAGAGTAGGCAGCATTCTGTACATCGTTGGGTTCCACCGAATCCCGACCGATCACTTTCGTGATGCCGTTGAGTATCACCTTGGATACCGTGGAGACCACCTCACGGGCACCACTAGAAGCAAATATGAAATTAGCAAATCCTCACCAGGATTCCCGTCGTCTCAACTTACTCTTTAACCAAAAGTTCTACGAACTGGAGAGCCAGTACCTTGCACTTCTGGTTGGTATTGTTGCCAAAGAGTCCATCGAAGATTACCTGCAGTCCTTTGCCCACATTGATCCCTTTACCACGGCACTTGTTCAGATACTGCAACAGCTTCTGTCGGACACGGGCGCAGCAGGGACGCGTCTGCCGTTCGGTCAACTGACTCGGTTTGCCAATGAAGAGCGAATAGAGGGCAGAGGTGACTGCCGGCGTACTGAAGTCCAGCATGGTGCATAGCTTGCTCAGTTCGGCAATGGCTGGAGTTGCGACACTGAATCTGGTGTCGGCAGAGGCCACCACCAGCAGCACGAAGATCTCGTTGTCATTGAAGACGCTGGCACAGAGTAAGCGAACGATGCCCTTCTTGATCTTCTCCAGCTCTTCGGCACGCCAATTGTTGGCAATGACGCGCTTGAAACTATACGGACTCAGTCCAGGCGGCACATCCTGCTCCTGTGTAGTGCCATAGGGCAACAGCAGAACATCTTGCAGCAGGGAGAGGAAACTAGCTCGAATTGCCGGCCGCTCGTTCAGTTGAAACAGTTCGGCACGCTGGGCCGGATCATCGGGAATCTTCACATCGCTCAGTATGGGCAGCAGCAGTGTGAAGAGCTTATCCTGATAGCTTTCCAGTTTATCCTCACAGCCAACCACTTTAGCGATCAGAGTAGTTTGATGCTCCAGAGGCAATCGTGGAAATCCCATCGTGATGAAGATGATGGCAAAGTTCTTGAGGATCGTGGTACTGTTTGGTGTCGCATATTGCTCCAAGAGCGCCTCCACGGGTATCTGCACCTGTCCACGCGATGTGATGCGCCGCTTTATATGTGTGAGCACCTCCACAACCTGCCATCGTAATTAACCCTTCGATTAGTCAATATATACACGATGACCGCATACAATTTGTGCAACGTCATGCAGCCTCCACAGCTGATTGTAGGCGATGCATTCTCTACTTACTTTTGCTCGTACCACACTGTGGGGTGAATCTATTTTGAGTATGACTGGAGTCAGAAACTTGCCCACGGCATTCTCCAGCTTCTCATCGCTATCTGCATTTCCCAGACGCAATAAAACGCGTTCCAGTAGTTCTGCGAAAGTATGCAAACAGTTGAGGACAGATTCTACATGTAGTTAGGCAATTCGATGCAATAGACTTTTTGTGGATTGATAAGCACTGCTTAGCTTCTCACATATTTTGTAATTTTAAATCAGTTATCAACTTAAATATATGTTATTTTTACCAATTTCTGCAGCAGATCCCGCTGTTTCCATTTTTGCTTATTTTTCTTTTTTGTTTAGCGTCTGACAGTGTTGCCAGTGCATTGCAACAGCTGTGTTTTACAGCGTTGCCAGATCCCTGTTAAGCAAGTCATTCGCTCAAAAATGGCTACTGAGTTTGGCGGGTTATTTAAATTACAATTGATTTAACATTAATCAAATTCAACCAATCTTACAACTTAATCTTAGATCAAAAGCTTTAGTATGATTTCCGCCTCACTGCTTTTACATTGCAACAGTCAAATAATGCCGTATTGTCAGACTATGAAGTTTGTTTTTAAAAATAAGCCACCATATTATTTAGTTCAAATATCATTTATTTATTTAAGATAATTTTTTAAGAATACAGTATTAGCCCAGAATATGTGTAAAATGGTCGCTATCGTCTGTCAACTGTAAATAAATTTAAGATAAAATATGGATTAATAATTGAACAGTAATAAATTGGCTTTGCTGTTATCTTTTGATAATATTCAGTTTTTTTTACATTTTGTAAAAAAGAGTCAAGGTTCTTCAGCAATTTGTTTTATGAAGACCGTCATGATTTTATCATCAGGAACTGCAGTAAATAATTTAATTATTTATAAATAATACATACCTTTAGCATGGACTGTTAGCGGCTATGACTTCTGAAAACGCTGAAATAAACTATTAAATTATACAAAATGATTAACTTTACATTTTTTTTTTGTTTTATTCAAAAAGAATAATGCTACAAATATTGTTTTCTTCCGTTGTGGATGTCCTCACTTAAAACTTCTTGAAGCTCTTCTTGGCGCCCTGACCCTTGCTGACTTTCAATACATTGAAGCGCACGGTCTTTGAGAGGGGGCGGCACTCGCCAATTGTGACGATATCGCCCTGCTCAACGTCTCTGTAAATATAAACAAATTGCAAATCATTAGTGAAACCATCTTTACAGAGTATAAGTAATTAGATGAGGCAGTGAATATTGTCAGTATTTTTACATTGTGTAAAAAGAGTCAAGTTTCTTCAGCAATTTGTTTTATGAAGACCGTCATGATTTTATCATCAGATTATATCGATAATTATAGGGATTCTATTTTGACTGTGGGTGAAATACCTGAAGGCAGGTGAGCAGTGGACGCTCATGTTGCGATGACGTTTCTCGAAACGGCTGTATTTGCGCACAAAGTGCAGGTAATCACGACGAATGACAATAGTACGTTGCATTTTAGTTTTACGCACAACACCAGTCAGGATGCGACCACGGATTCTGACATCGCCGGTCCATGGGCACTTCTTGTCAATGTAAGTGCCATCAATGGCCTGTTGATTGAATATTATTAATATCAGACATTTGCAAAGTTGAATTGTTGAAAGGGATGTCCAATAAACAATGGGCGCATGCATACCTCACGTGGGGTCTTGAAACCCAGACCAACATCACGGTAACGGCGGAGCACCTTCTTTTTGGTGATGCCGGGTTTCACCTTACGGTTTAGGTTAACACCGTATTGCTTTTGGAACGCACGCTCGTTCTGATTAGCGATCGCAATCGACACAATTTATATGGGGGCCAGGGTACACAACGTGCAGGGCAGGCATAGGCGGGTGGTAGGGCATTTGTTGTTGTTGATGATATTGTTTTTGGGATGGAAGGAAGAAAAAACGGGGGCGCAACATTAGTTAAATTTGCTCGGGGACTCTTACCTCGGCTGGTGTTTTAAAGCCCAGCCCAACTTGACGATGGAAACGCGGTCGCTTCTTGCCATTGGCATTTTTGCGACGCGTTGTTGGCACCGCGTGTTGTTTGCGAAATGAACGTTCCGTTTGCTAAAATAATAATTATGCTTGCTTTAATTGTGAGACACCAACGTACACAGCATGTTTATAAGTGGGGTTATGTTGAACACTGGTTGGCTGGGTATAAATCTCGCTTCACTTAACCAAGTTGACACATCGCATAGTGAGTTCAGCAAATGGATTAGTTCATTTCACATTACACTATATTTTATTTATCACACTGTATTTGATTAATTGCAGGCGTATAAATCCATAATTTTATTTATTTTTAACCACATTTTTGCTGCCTTACCTGATCAGCCATGTTGGAGCAAGAGGAAAGAAAGAGCACGCGTCAAATTAGAGATGGACGATATTCCGTAGTATCGTACTTCCACAAATATTTTTATAGTAGTCACTAGTATCACTTACGAAATAATAGATACTGCGATTTTTAAAATAATTTAGAAATACGTAATACAGCTAGCTAGAAATCATAATAATACATAAACTTAATTATTTATTTTTTTGAAGATCTATATTCAAATTAATAGATCATTAAGGATTGTTGCAGCATGTTGAAAGGAAATATGTGTATTCACTGACTATCGATATACTTCTATTCGTGCTATCCGATATTTTTGATATTCATTATATCGGTAGAAAACAACAGGGATGAATTACAAAGCACGCGCGAAAAAATTATTTTTTGAATTTTGTATACCAAAAAGTTACAAAGCTTTTAACCTTCGATTTAGCTGACATTGACTTTGATTTTTTTTTTTTTGGTATAATGTCGAGATTCGAAATAACACAGTTTTACGCTACGCCCACTTATACATGAGTACTCCCACTTAAGTGGCTTTCGAGCGAATGTCTTTTGTATGTTCTTAACAGCTTTTTGTGTGGGGCACCGATTCTTTTATAATGCAGACACAACAAACACACTCAGAATATTTAAAAAATGCGTCAGAATTAATTCCTGCCATGGAGGCATCTGGCTAAGAAAGCGGAAGAATACGTGGGATTTAAAACAATGACAACATAAACAAGTGCGAGTGGGAGAAAGACAATTGCATTTGCCTTGAAACGAAGACGCATAGCGTTCCACAGCTGACACGGGTCCAAGGCGACTGACTGCAGCTAAACTGAGCTGAGCTGAGCTGCTGGAGCCTCCATACCAAGCTATGCTATAAATTCGTTTACGGCTAAACGTCATGACTGAGGCTGGACCGGGCACAGGACGAGCCCTGGCTGCATTTCATTGCCATTGTTAGTGCGGTATGTGTCTGCAGCATAAAATAATGGGCAACTGGCGTTGATGCTGCAACTGCTACTGCTGCTGCTGCAGCTGTTGGTTGGGTGGTGGTGACCTTAACCTGCACACTGATAGAGGTAGGATATGTTGTCGTATGGGCGCGGCCGTGTACTTACTACGTATGCTGCTCTGAGCTGCCTGCCTGTCAAGGATTTCCATCGTTGTCGGCCTCACTCGTTTGGCAATGAAAATCCCTTTTGGCTCAAGGCTCTACCGTGTGCATTTTTCGCATATTTTCAGTACAGGTACACAGCTGCACTCACACAGAGACAAACACTATTTAAATCAAAATGCGCAAAAGCTTAAAACTTTGTTTCTATTTTTTTCCCCTCTCAGTTATAACGTTTTTTTATGTTAATTGTTATTGTGTTGCTGAACTTTGTTGTAAATGAAAAAAGTTTGTCGAGGGAAAAGTTTGTTAAATGTGCCAAATGCAAATTGTACAATATGCGTCCATCATTTGAAATTC
Organism: Drosophila quadrilineata; assembly: GCA_018150725.1. Classification (NCBI taxonomy): domain Eukaryota; kingdom Metazoa; phylum Arthropoda; class Insecta; order Diptera; family Drosophilidae; genus Drosophila; species Drosophila quadrilineata. The sequence continues at coordinate 7,459,404 of JAECWN010000407.1, forward strand.
AATGTTTTTAAATATTTATTATAAACACTTTTAAATCAGCTTTTCTTCCCGCCTCCCATCGTTACCCAGCCCTGGTTAGCGCGCGCACTTCAAAGCAAATTAAGAAAATAATTTCCAGGGCGCACGAGACAATGACAAAGACGATGACAACGCCGAAAAAAAAAATACACAACACAGATAACGGCATTAAGTGTGCAGCTTAACGGTACATTAGGTAAACAGTGTACGCCGCAAAAACAAAAAGTGTGTACACACATAAAACTTTCAAGTGGTTGCTACATGTCAGGGGCAGGGGCAGGAGCAGGAACAGAAGCAGAACCAGGGCAGGGGTACCAAAGCCATTGACCCTGTCAAGAAGCCTGAGTCGTAAGGGGTTTATTGCCTGTGTAGCTTTTGCCTTCTCACCATCAGCATCTCCAGCTCCAGCTCCATCTCCATCTCCAGCTCCATCTCCAGCTCCATCTCCAGCTCCAACTACATTTCCATTTACATCCGCTCATCTCTCGTCTCATTTCTTCTGTTATATTCACAGCTCTCAGTCCTGTGTAAGTGTGCGTGCATTTGAAAAGTGACCGAGATAATTTTTGGCATGCTTTGTTTGGTATTACTTTTGCTGTGGCAACACCAAAAACCCATCTTTCCTCCCCCATCCCTCCTTCTCCGACCCTTATGCCACCAGAGCTATACAATTTTGATGAGCAGCAGCTGCGGCTGTGGTTAAGCTAAGGATTTTTGGGGGATACCAAAACAGAAGCAGGCTACTCATCGGGTTGCTTGTTCAACAAATAAATTTATGCGCTCTTTGTGTGGGAGGATTCGGGGTCTGCAGTACCTTCATCAGCCGCAGCAGCAGCAGCGTCAAAAAACAAACGCAACGAAATTATTATGATGCCAGGCTTGAGGCTTATGGTTTGAAATTTAGGTTTTTTGGGACACATTGTTGCTCCTGCCATAGTTATGTAGCCCCACCTGTCCCACAGTCTCCTCACACAGGCATCCCCGCTAGGTTGGGATAAAAGTTACTGTGCGTCTTCCAAAGGGTTGATGCCGTAATTATGCTAATTTCTGTATACACAAAACCCTACAAATACGAAATTTAGATAAATGCAGATACCACGAGTAAATCAAGCCGAAAACACTGCAGATACAGTCGAGTAACATTAAAATGAAGCTATCAAATAGGAATTAAAATATGCGCAATACTCAATGGTGATCTTCGCAGTATCGAGTACTAGAAATATCGACATCTGTTATCGATGTTGATTAATGTCGATAGAATTTTAGTAACGGACAGAAGGTTTGATAAGAACATGATTTGTTTCGGAACTTGTTGATGAGAAGATAGGCTTGTTGATACAATGTATTCTATTATCGTCTTATCGACTTTCGCTGAACTCAATTACCAACTAAAATACTTCAAGTTTAGCAACTTGTGCTAAGTCCGCTTTGCTGTTTTACCTGTACAGTGTACACTGCTTTGATACTGCGACGCCCTCATCAGTTTCACAAATGATGCTAACACACAATTCGCTTGCCAACTAATTGAAAACTTTTACGCCTTAACTAGCCGTGACGTTGGCTACAAATCCGCCTTAACCCGCCATCCGGCATTCATCTATCAAACCGTTTTGCCAATAAACACACCTGCTCCTCGCCTCTGCATACATCAAGTTTAGCAAGTTGTGGCCTTTTGCTCTCTTTACGGCGTGCGTTTTACTGTTACTTTTACAGTCTTGGCAAATGCCGTAAAGCGAACACTACGGTCAGAGGTTTTGTAAGTATCATGGCGTACATGGGGAGTTTTGCAATTTCGGCCACGGTGTCTGAACTTGCGACTTCCGTTTTCTTCGACTCAGTTTGCACACGACATCCGTTTCCGCTCTAAACTCGACTCGCTTGGTCAGCTACAATTTTTTTCTGCTTCCATTCTTATTTCTTCATTTCTCTTTGCTGTCTAATATCAGCTTCACGTGACGCGGGGCGTCTAGATTTATTGAGCACGGCTGCTAGCGCATCGTAAAAAGGTATGTATTTTCACATTCATTTCTTAAATTGAAGCGTCAGTTCACACAGCCCAGAAGTTGGCCAACATAAGTTTGTCGCAAACGCTAGCATATTTCTTTTAGTTTGACACTGTCTGGAGCAAGAGAAGAAAATCGATGCAAATTGCTTGCCAACAATTTGAATTGGCGCCGACGATCCGGGCATAATTAAATATGTCTGGCAAATGGATGAATAATATATATTTAAGATCTGACACAAGTGCAGAGAAGTTAAATAAAGTTTTACATATTTGTAATATATAAAAATTTTGTTGGTTTAAATTAAAGCTGTTAAATATATTAAAAGCTTATTTTTTGTTACTTATCGATTAGCCGCATGATCTTTTCGATACCTTAATCAACTGCTACAGTACTCGTGACTATGAACTTACTGTGGAGGCTGTCGATTAATCCAAACACAATTAACTATCGAAGCTCAGTTAAATCATCGGATAACGACTGTGAACTTTGTGAAAATAATAAAATGGTGCATACCACAATAAATTATTATACATAAATTTTGTGCATTGCCATCGTTGCAAGCAGTGAATTCCGACAGACACAATAGTTTGTTGATGCTTTTGGCTTTCGGCGATAAATGCGTCGATTCGTGGCGCCAAAGGAGAATAATGGACAACTATTGTGCTACAAGCATCCAAAGAAGATTTACGAGTTGCATTTATGAGCAACCCAGGGACAGAGCAGAGGATCTGTAATGCATGTTGTATAATTGCCGCCATATATCAATTGTTAGCAGCCAATTTGGCGTTCGATATAAAAACGCGTGTGCTGCCCATTAACACATAATCATTGACAGCGGCATCGGCAGTAACTGCGGCCACATGGACATGACATGGGCTTGAGATCGGGATTGGAGCAAAGTGGTGCACATAAAGCGTGGAGCAGTAAAAACGGATGACTGGCTGGGGTGCAGTGGCCCGCATATTTGTATTGGCTTTGCTTTCACTCTCCTCTGCACCGCAATGTCCTGTTCCTGCTGCTGCCATTCCTCTTTATTGCTGCTGTTGCTGTTACTGTTGTTGTGGTTGTTGTAGTTACCTTCATTAAATTACATACAAAGCGAGGCATCCATGTATGTGTGTGTTTGCCGTGTCCTTCGTTTCAAGGATTTCATGCGGCTCTGGTTGAGAGAGTCTCGTAGTCCCATATAGCCCATAGCCCGCACTTGCTGGCCGTGTAATCGCAAATAATCATCCACTTAGCGTCATGAAACTTTATGCCAAATGCCCATCCGGTTCTGCTTCACAGGCTTCCAGAGGCTGCCAGGCTTAAATGTCGCTGCCTTAAGAGTCTCGGGGAGTCAGCATAAAGTGCCTGGACATAGTCATAATACTGTTTATTATTGTTGGCAATTGAGCATATGCCATCTGTGTTTGCCTTGGTTCCATCTACCGCATAAAAGATACAAATGGATTTCGTATACGACATGGGAGTTTCTTATCTCTAGAGCGCTGCGCTGCTGCTGCGGCTTAAATTTGTACTACGAGTAGATAAACAGCTGACACACGAACACACAGTAGAGTTGCCAACTTAGTCAATCATATGCACGCATTTACATCGATCGATATAATCTGAACAATTTTAGATACATTTTGATTGACTTTCTGACGTACAATACAAAAGGATTTAATTAAAATATATATATATGAATACTAAAGTCAGTATGGAAAGTGCGGTTTCATTATGTGCCCATTGACTGGCCGACAATATCTGTGTATCCTGTGTTGAAGACCCACTAATGAAATCCATTTTGCGGCAGTCAATTTCCAAACGATTGCACAATTTTAGTTTGAAGTGTGTTGCCATTCCGGAACTTGAATCCCCTCCCATCCCGACAATCCCATGGCTCATTATGGTCAAAAATCAGAAACACTTGAATGCAATAGGCTGGAATAATTCCCAATGGAAGGCGATAAGCTCAATGGACCATTAATGAAATAATTAACGCGTAAATAGAATGTTCGAGATGAGGGCGATAGAATCTGCTGCTCGACTTGATTCTATCCTCCGGCAAATCTAATACAGAAACTGCTACAAAGTCATCAATTTTATGCCCTTCGTCGAGGAAGGCTGTCTTGGGTTTGGGGGTCAACTTGGCCGCTCGGATGCTCCGTTGAGCCAGCCAAGCATGCAATTTGCTGTTTATTTATGAGGCCCAAGACGCACCCAGAACGGCACAAGGCAACGATGACCCTGCTCCTCTATGTGGGCAATGACAGGGCGCAGGGGAAACTAGTGGTAGATGGTGAGTTAGGGCTGTAGATTTTGGCCGGAAGCATGAAGAAAACTTGCAAAATAAAACTTTTCCGCTATTTGATTTGTTGGTTGGAAAAGGGGTTGGACTCGCGGCTTGGTCGGGCTTGGCGGTCTTGGGGGCCACCAACTAAATCTATTGACCCAAACAGTTAAAAGCATTTTGAGGGGGGCAACTGGAAATGCCACAGTTGGATAGATAGTTGCAACAAATAAAACTGAAAAATGCAACTGTAACTATAACTGGTTCGCCTGTTTGGACTACTTTTGCCACCCACGCCCACACGCCCGCGCGCCCACTCTACCGCCCACATCCTGTCGAGCTTTTGTTTGTTCACAGCGAAAATTTACAATTTCTGGCCGAAGCGATGGCAGCGGCAGCGTCGGCGGCGGATGCTCGTTGTTGCTGCTGCAGGATGCACTAAAAATGGCTGCACTTCCTTTCCGCTGCTTTATGGCTTGGACCACAGTTTCAATTCAGTACTCTTCACTTTTCAGGCACTTTTTCAATACTTTTTTATAACTACATATATAAGTGACATTTATAGCTAATAGAAATATTATAATTTTAGCAACAATCTGAATGTTTTATTGTTAAATCATAATTTAGAGGATTTGGAATCATAGGCAGTTAAATAGATAAAAACGATTGCCTACTTTAAAGCGCACGTGAGCTTCCGGTTTAGTTCAGTTCAGTTGGCAACGCGTTGCTGCAGAATTGCAAAATCAATAGCATACTTTTTTGGTAAACTAAGGAAAATTTCAATTTGCAGGTTTTAAATACTGTTTCAATAGTAATTTTTACTGTAATTGAATAATGAAATGATTAAAAATACTAACAAAGAATATGTTTTGCATTATTTATTCTCCCCATACACACTTTCAGTTAATTTGAGGCCGAAAAACACTATGATTTGAAGATGGTGCTTGGCAGGATTAAAGGAAAACAAACGAAAAGAATAGGGGCACAAAGAAAACAACATTTATGGCTAACATAACCACCACGCTGAGTCGCTGCTGTGTTACAGCTCATATTGTTCTTTTGGCCAGGCTAAATTGATGGCAAACAGAATTTGGGCCAGCTGAGAGAGAGACAGAGAGATGGTTTTTGGCCATGTGGTTGGTTGTTTGTTGCCTTTCTGACTGGCAAACAGCAAACGGAATGAAAGGAAGCTTTTAGCAGATACTTTACGCAAATCCCCCAGAGAAAACATTGGCACACTTTGACGATGCTCGCTGCGCTGCTGGCGTTGGCGTCGCAGTTGGCAGCGAAGTCGCTTCTAGCTGGCATCATTAAAAGTTAAAAAGGATTTTCAACGGATTTGCGAGTTCGCTGCGTGTGTACGCGTTTACCAAAAATATTTAAGCAAAGGCAACGACGCCAATGCCATCAATTTGCATATAAGCGAACGGCAAAGGATGGGGAAGGACGAAGGGGAAGCAGAACGACAATCGATTTAAGATGCGCCACTGCAGAATGAAAGACAAAGAGGTGAACTCAAGTTCTGCGACTGTCAAGTAGTCATCGTCATCGTCGTCGTGCCTCGTTGTGCTCGTCTGACACTCCATGGTCCTGCCAAGGACCTTGAGCTCTGTGCTAGCTTTGTTGTATTTGTTTCTTTTTTTTCTTGCAGCTTAAACTTGCGCCTTGTCGTAGTCTAAATGCAGGGGCTACTCTGGCAGTGCCATGTCGAGCAAGCTATGCAAAAGGACTTACAGTTCCTCCAACAGCTGCAAGTACTATGCTCCCCTTGTCCCTTGGTTGCCCTTTGGGGTCCTGTGCGCACCCTTCAAGCTAAACACTTCGCCTCCTTCAGTGCTTTTTATGAGCTGTCTTTTCGTTTACTTACACCTGATGCCAGTCTTATTTTTTGCTCCCTCCTCCTCCTCGTCCTTATTCTCCCCCCTCTTCATTCCTCTCCCTCGCTATCTCTGTCTAATTCGGTGTGCCTCTGTCTGTTCCTTGCTGCCAACATGGTTGACATTGAGTAATGACGTTGCCAGACCTGTTTTAAGGTCGAACCTCGGCAAGGCGGAACCTCTATGTGCGGCATCCTTGGGCCGCTTGCAACATGCCGCAGTGGCACAAACGAAAGCGCTGCAATTACAGCTAATTGATTATTGACAGATTTACGCTTCTAACAGCAAATAAAGTTATTAGTTAGTTAGCTGGCGGATAACTTGATTAACAATTAATGGAAATGTTTTCAAACGGATTGAAAATTATTTTAAATTGATTTTAAAGTTTCGTTAAATAGTAATTTTAAATTTTTGCAAACTTTAAAATATTTAGTAAGGCTTAAGGATTAAAATATTTCCATTTTAAGAGCTTAAATTAATAAATTTTTTTCAGATATTTTAGTGAAGTATCCAATTCAGAATTTTTTGTATTTTTATTTTTGAAAGCTGCATTACATCAGCTACTCCTCTTCCACTGCTTGTTTTATTGCATTTGCATTTCATTGTCCATATAATTTCTCATTTTTATTTTGCTCTGCAATTCGTTTGCTTTATCACTTTCACGTTATTGCAAGTGTCTCTTTGGGGCCATTACTTTTTTGGCACATTTATTCGACAATTAAAATGTAGCTGGTGCTGTGAAATAGAATACTTAAATTTAATATGGCACCTTCTTCATATTCAGAGATCGTTAAATTTTAATTGGCAGTCGGCAGTCGGCGCCGCATTCAATCAACAATTTGTATTATTTGTTCATAACATATTTGATTACATGCCACAGATAAATGCCTGTGGCAACCCTGGACGTAACTAAACGAATGCCCGATACCTAACAGCGTTGGCAACTCTGGTTAGTAATATTACATTTGGGTTTCAATAGAAATAACAAAACTGAAACGAGAAACTTAACAATTTTCTTAAAATTATTAATTTTATACAATTAATTTTTGTAATATTTGTAAGTTGCCATAAATTAATATGATTTATGTTGAGCAGCGGGCAACACTGTCCTGGCCATGTGGTTTATCTGGTCCAAGGACACACACACACACAATTTCTAGCACGTGCGCAAATTATCTTTGAATAATATCACAGCTGCCAAAAGAGAGAGAGAGAGAGAGAGAGTGTGTGAGAGAGAGACATGTAGAAGAAGACAGATAGAGACGCATAAGCAATGACAATGACTGGGGCAGATTCAAACATCCATCGTCAGGGAAGCGAGACTAAACTCATTAATAATGGCAATGCCTTTGCCGTTTCCTTTGAATTTGCCAAGCTCCTTTGTATCAGCGATGCCTCCTCCATTGGTGTCCGTCGATGGCCATGAATACACAACATTCCATTGTATACTGTATATTGGACTGTATTGTATTTATAATCAAGTTTAGCAATGATGCCTCCTCATCATCAACATGAAACATGTTTAATGCACAATTCGATTGCTCTGCCATGAGGTCGAAATTACTTGCAACAGACAAATTGTTGGTCGAGACAAACTGAGTGGCAAATAATGTCAAAGAAATTTTACTAATTTTCCATTAAAAATTAGTATTCTATTTTTTTTTAATTTATAAATTTTAAGTTTAAGTTTGTTAATCTCTGGGTTATATTTTAATATATTATTATTACTTTTTTTTATTAGAATATACAAAATGAAAAATTAATTTTATCTTTTTTTTTTGAATATTTGCATATATAAATTTAAATTAATTTAATTAATTTTATATTGTTTAGGATTACAATATTAAGTAAATAAATAAAGTATATAAGTAAATGAATAAAAAAATATATAGACAGCTATAAATTGCTAAAAAGAAATTAATATCCAAACATTTATCTTATATACATCTTGAAACTGTCCGCATCGTGACCCCTTTTGTTACTATATATAATATAACTGAACAACCTAACTTGTCAATGTTTAATTTTTAATAAGGTCCTCGATTTGATTTATGATATGTGTCCCAGTGACATGGCTTACATGGCCCACGTCGTTGTCGGCTACAAATGTCATCGGAGCAGGCAAACTTCAATCATTTGTCCCGTGGAAAGCATTAATCACAATCCATACCTAACCTCAAAGTGGCATCAACACCCAAAACTGGAGCTGGCACTGGGAGGCACCTTCTGGAGACCTTGTCTAAACGTGCCAGACAACAAACCTGTCGATGTCATCGGCAGTCAAATAAATATGTGACAAGCGTAGACATAATCGGGGGGTGGGTTTGACTGGCGGGGAATGGGCGTGGAGGTACTACCAGGTGCCAGCTACTGTATCCATAAAATATACTAGACAGCTATGCCTTGACTTTCAGATCACAAGTCTCATAAAAGTTGTCTTTTCTTTGAGTTGGCGGCCATAAACTATTCGATAATTAGTCAGAAGTTTACTTAAGAATCCGTAACTTGCCTTTATATAAATATTTCATTTCGTTTTATTGCAAGTTTTATGATGGATTTAATATGTGCTCTGCGGGATGCAAAACTCATTTGCACGCAGTTCCCTGACAGCATGTTTACCTAGTAAATTCTAAGGAGTGGGTATATCGATATCCTTAACTTTGAGCAGACACAACTTTGCCAAAAATCAATTGACTTTCAATATTTTTACATTTCCTTTAGTGGTTTAGATTCAAATTCTGAAAATTTTCATGCTGGCAATTTTAAACATTTGTATACTAACCTCTAGTAAAAGATTTAAAAAATGTGGAAATTTTAACATAAGAATTTTTATCGCCTATCGATTTCTGGTATCAGCATAGGCAAAAGAAGCTTTATCTAAGTGTATTTGGTGTAATATTTAAGAAAATAAGCCGTAAAAGGTCGGAAAATATCTATAAATAGGTTTTTTTTTATAAGAAAGTTACCTTTTCAACATTACTCAGGCATAACTTTGCCAAAACTTATCCGATTTTCAGAATTCTTAAATGTCTGTCAATGGTTATGTTCGTAGTTTTAATATCAAAGGAACTTAGGAAGTCTGACACAGAGTATCTTATAGTGGAGTACACTCGTTTTTTCTTGTTGTTATTTTACATAGTATATAGTCCTTCTGTATGTATTGGCTGGCGTGTGTCGGAAATTAAAGCTGTCAGCAGGCAGGCAGGCAGGGAGGGAGGCAATTCACCATACCAATTCCATTTCCACATCCATCTCCCCCATCTCCGTTGCCATCTCAATTCCTTGGGCCATGACATGCCATTCCATTCCAGTTGGTGACAGCAGCTGCCACGGCTGTCTGATGTTTTTGGCTCAAAGGCATTTTAATGATTTTAATTAACTGCATGTTTGTCAGTAATTACACCGGCAACAATGCAATTATGAGTCTAGTTCGACCCATAAACAACGGGCAGCCGCCCTTCCCGCCATCTAAGGCAATGGCTCTCGCCAGGACTATGGCTATATGGCTTAGGAACCTGCAGCAACGACAGAATAGCTTTTGTTTCTATTTGGCCCCGTAACACACAGACACAGACAGAGACACAGACATACACACACCCACCTTAGTTGACACAATAATTACATGCACACTGGCACCACATCATCGACCTGGCAACCTCTGGCAAGGACCCCGGAGCGCAGGCATTGCACAGCAGGACATGGCCGCATAACAGATGTCGGTTGTGTGTGAGGGTGTATGTGTGTGTGTGTGTGGGGGGGGGGGGCAAAAGTTACGAGAATAGTTCATAAAAGCATTCGCCGTTTGTTGTTGACAGTTTGCACCCACGTAGGGCGATTGATGTGCCACAGTGGGGCAAGACTAGCCACCAACCAACTTCAACTCTTAGGGAACTATAAATTTAAGTAAAGTAATTTTCAATAAATATATAAAAATTATAAAAAAAATATATGAAAATTTCTTTTGATTATATAATAAATAGTTTTACTTTTTAGTGTGTTTGCCACACTGTGCACTCATATTACTTATACGACATGTGGCGCACAGACACACTCAACGATGGGAACATGTGTAATTATGGCCAACAATGTTGCCTGTCCTTGAGTGTCATTGATGCCAAACTGAACTTGTTGCATTTCAATGGCTTTTGCCTGGGCGTGGCACATCCACCACATCATCATCATCATCATTATTATTATCATTATGATCATTTAGTTTTGAGCTGGCACCGTGACTTTTTCTTTTGTATGTGCGCTGACCGTAAATATCAAGTAATTTTGTGCAATTTTTCTGCACTGTCAATTGATTTATGGCTTGTTGCTGCCACACGAACGCCCCCTCATATCCACATACCCCTCAATCCATCCACCATATCTCCTGTGTGCCTAAGCAGCCCACTTTAGTTCGTTTGCTGCTGCTGTGGCTTTGTTTGCTAAACAAAAAGCAACAGCAACAGCAAAAGCAAAAGGCAACTGAACGTTGTCCTGCTGAAATATTGCACAGCCTGTGGCCTGTGGCTGTCAAGTGCTGCCCTCTACACCATCCACCGACCCCTCAGCCCACCCCCTACAGTATGTATGCAAAATGTGTCGCCGTTGTCATTTGTGCTGACCAGCCATGGTTACCCCCACGTAGGCTTTGTCAAGGGACCGCACCGCCCACCGGGGGGTGTGACCATTTTACAAGAAAATTCGTTTAGTGAATTTCATTTACATATTTTTTTTCTGCTTTATACATACTACAAAAAAAAAATGGTATATATATGGAAGGAAATGTAATATTTGATGCGTGTTTGCTGTTTAATAGGACATTGCGCATACGCCATGTGGCACTTGGCAGCAGCTTCATCTGTGTAATTGGATCAGTGTGCAGTGCCTCTAATGGAATCGTAGTGCAGCAGCGTTTCCCGTTTTTTAATTTATGCAAATTACATAATTCAATTGCCTGTTAAATGCCAGCAGGCAGCTAATTAATTGAAGGTAACTGAAGTTGTTTAATTTTCTATACACACGGTAGCTCTCATCATAGGCTATGGAGAGCTATCGATGGCACTATCGACACTGTCAATGGTTCACAAATTAACTATCGTCAATATCGATGGCGCCCGCTAACGATAGTTCTCCATCTCTATCAAGGACACCATTATAGGTTCATCTATGTAGTAGAGCTTATCAAATTTTAGCCTCAAGTATATTATGTGGCAGCTGCCTCGTCAAGGGTCCTTGTGTGGTTATCTGGGGGATATGTACATTACGTTGTATGCATTGCATGGCCATTATCTGTGGCATGTGTGCATATGAGCCTGCGACAAATTGCCGCCTTAGAGGCACTAACAAGCAGCTCAGGATCAGGAGGCACAGTTGAGTTCTGTTTAGCTGTGGGCTCGTAATTTAAAGCTGTTATGTTGACCGCAACGAGTGGTGGCATGCAACCGAAAGCCGCAATGCGCGTCACGCTGACCTTTTCTCCATAGGGACCACACTAGTTGTCCCTTTCTCTCTGTCTCTATCTGCTTATTCAATTTCTCTTACCGTCTCTCTCTCTCTCTCTCTCTCGCCTCTGCAACGCATTAAAATGCAAGTCCAGTTCTTGTGTATATGTATGTGTATGTGTATGTGTATGTGAAGTAGCGTGAATTCAAGGCATGCCTTGTGCTGTGCATTTTTCATTTGTATTCGCTGTTATTTTCTTTGCAGCAGCATTTCCGTTTTTATTTATGACGCCCACATGGAATTGTACCTTGGCTTATTTATGGGGCGTGTCTTATTAGTTGCTGGCGCAGCCTTTGCAAATGATATCTATTTACGGCAACTTTTTCTCTATCTCTTTGTATTGCCTCCAGGTTGGCAATCAAATTTAGTTGCTTTTTGAAGTCACAGCTAAAGTTAATCGCATTTACGGCAATCAAATATAAACACACACAAAAATTCAAGTTTCAGGCAATTGCACAGTGGTTAAAAATAACCGAGAAAATAATTTAAATGTTGACATTAAATTGAATTAAATTTCTTTCATCAGTGACTGACACTATTCTGCTAGTGATGCACAAACTACAAATATCAGTCAATGCGATACCATTATCGATATTCAAGATATCGATATTTTCATTGACAATGTTCTTCAATGTGCTCACGATAATAATCGAATGTCGCAGTATTTAGTTCGATCGAAACTGACACCGACTTGACCAACACTGATCTTGTAAGTGCTGCCAAACGTAACGGTGGTGATGTTTGGCGCCACTGTAAAGCGAAGAGCGCAATGTGAGGAAAGCATTTTCCATTAACGCATTACAGGGCTGAATTTCCGTCTTGTGTGAGTGTGTGTGTGTGTGTTCCATTTTCCATGTGACTTGGGCCCAAATTTCCTGCTTTTCCACTTGTGTTAACCAATAATGTATGCAAATCCAATTTTGCGCTCCATAAGCTTTATTAGATGCCAAAGTTGACACAAGACGCACACTCTCCGCCATCCATTCTCTGCCCGCTCCTTAAGTCCTCCACAAAACGCTCTCTGCTTCTTCAACTCGGTCTGACTAGTTGATTGACTAACGGAATGACATAGACCGACTGACAGACTGACAAACTGGCAGACAGACGGAGAGACAAACAGACTGATAGACAGGCTGACGGAGCGCTGTTGACTGTTGTATATTTACCAAGAAATTTCATTTAATTTCGTGCAAGGCGCACACTTTCAGCCCTTGACCAGGTGGCTGGCAAACGTGCTTCACAAAAATAATGCCACAGCACGTTTAGCGCATTATGAGTTATTGCCGGAGTTATACGATATACGATATACGAATACGATATGTACGCGCGCTAAGTTTACGAGCTTAACATTTTCGATGATGGCTCAGCAAAAGTTTAGCTTTTTTTATTGGAAACTCCCCAGCATTCCATGTGGATGCTGACATTTCAAAAATACGCTGCGAATATTTGCTTAACACGGCAATTGTTGGCAGGAAACACAGCTACGAACAGGCAATGATATCCTATCCTAAATTTAAATGTCAATGCTAATGATTAAAATACATTTATAAAAATTAAATAAATTTTTAAAAATTTCGAAACATTTTTAATTCTAAATTAAAAACAAATAATTTTTTAAAATTTCAAAACATTTTTAATATTAAAATAAGTCCTTCCAAAGGACCCACAGAACTGTTGTGGAACAGTTAAGCCAACTGATTGAATTAAGCTTTGACAGTGGACTTTAAATCTATTATTCACCTGTTTGATCCGATTTACTAGACATTGTTTCAGATACATTATAATAAGACGTGCGCTATATCCCCAGCATTAACTTTAATCAACGTAAAAATTCAATTGTACCTTATCTCATATATCTTATATATTATAAATGTTCTCTTTGCATTTGGTTTTTTATTTATATTTTTGTTTTCGGTTTGTTTTATGCTTTGGCTTTTAGGCTGCAATCCATCATTTGGCTTATCCCAGCTGTCCTTTTAGGTGAATTAGGCCTCCGCCAGGATATCAGAATATCAGGATATCAGTATGTTAATTTCGTTTATATTGGCCTGCCCAATGATTTGCCTCAGTCGATGGATGCAGTGCCTTCACTTAACTAAAGCCACATGCTTTCCCTCTCTTCAAGGATATCCTCCACGCTTTGTCTCCTTGGGCTCCTTGTCTGTTTGCTTATGCGTGTGGCATTAACGACGCTGCAAGAGACGGCGGCTACGTGTCCTCCAGGTAGATAATAAAAGATATATACATATATACAGAGTAGAGAAAACAAAGATATAAGCTTGGCACAGCCTGGCTGATGATTTACGACGATTGGGCGAGTGGAGCTGGCACAATTGGGGCACAGTTTCATTGGGTTTCCAACTTATCCAGAGGCTGGAACGTGCCCGTGTCTCGTGTCCTGTGGATACCTGCTCCCTATCCTTCACTCTTTCTCCCACTCTCTCTCTTAGCTGCTGGTTGGTTTGTCCTTCGCTGCGCAAAATCCAAACTAATAATGACATTTTGCAAATTATTCCACATCGCACGCTGCTTGACACACTGACACTGAACTGGCAACAGGAGCAGCACCAGCACCAGCAGCAGCAGCAGCAGCAGCTCCAGCTAGAGTGTGGCAGGATGCTTGGGGGCATGTGGGCGTGCGGGTGTGGCAATAATATCTACTGCTGAGGCCAGCTTGTGGTGTCCTGGTGTGAAATTTATTTTCTGCCAGTTGCTGTTTCATCTGCTTCTTATTCAGCTGCTGTTGCACGGGCTCGTCCTCGTCACGTTGTCAGTGCCATTGCCACGTATGTGTTGCATAAAAGTTTACAGTTACCACAGCAACACGTCACTGCAAAATGAAAATATTTACCGGTTGACATTGTAATATGTTTCAAGTCATTTTTGTTAAATTTTGTTGTCAGTCGATTCTGGATCTCTCAGCTTACATCCTGCTTTTTATTTTAGGTGTTTCTGATGAGTATTTATCGAGATATGACCAAAAATGTGTTAAAAAGTGACGTAAAAGCACATTTTCCAAAAGGAGAAAACTTTGAACCGCCATAACTTTTCCAAATATCATCCGATTTTAAAAATTTTTGCGGTTCTGGAAATGGTTTCGATCATGTTTTGAAACTGCATCAAAAGATTGACCATTTTGGCAATTTTTAATTTTTCACTTTTTTTGACCATTTTTCCATACTTACCCCTTGTCAAAATCATCAAAAATCGAAAAAAATTTTATCCCAAATTTTTGATGCTAATCGATTCTGGGACTCAAAACTAGCATTCAGCTTTTTATTTTAGGTGTTTCTGATGAGTATTTATCGAGATATGTCCGAAAATGTTTTAAAAAGTAACGTAAAATCACATTCTTAACAAAGAGAGTTTATTCATAACTTTAAACCACCATAACTTTTCCAAAAATCACCCGATTTTCAAAATTTTTACAGTTCTGGAAATGGTTTCGATCATGTTTTGAAACTGCATCATAAGTTTCATCGTTTTGTCAATTTTCAATTTTTCACTTTTTTTGACCATTTTTCCATACTTACCCCTTGACAAAGTCATCAAAAATCGAAAATTTTTTATCCCAATTTTTTGATGCTAATCGATTCTGGGACTCAAAACTAGCATCCTGCTTTTTATTTGAGGTGTTTCTGATGAGTATTTATCGAGATATGACCAAAAATGTGTTAAAAAGTGACGTAAAATCACATTTTCCAAAAGGAGAAAACTTTGAACCGCCATAACTTTTCCAAATATCATCCGATTTTAAAAATTTTTGCGGTTCTGGAAATGGTTTCGATCATGTTTTGAAACTGCATCAAAAGATTGACCATTTTGTCAATTTTTAATTTTTCACTTTTTTTGACCATTTTTCCATACTTACCCCTTGTCAAAATCATCAAAAATCTAAAAAAATTTTATCCCAAAATTTTGATGCTAATCGATTCTGGGACTCAAAACTAGGATCCTGTTTTTAATTTGAGGTGTTTCTGATGAGTATTTATCGAGATATGACCAAAAATGTTTTAAAAAGTAACGTAAAATCACATTCTTAACGAAGAGAGTTTATTCATAACTTTAAACCACCATAACTTTTCCAAAATCACCCGATTTTCAAAATTTTTGCAGTTCTGGAAATGGTTTCGATCATGTTTTGAAACTGCATCAGAAGTTTCATCGTTTTGTCAATTTTCAATTTTTCACTTTTTTTGACCATTTTTCAATACTTACCCCTTGTCAAAATCATCAAAAATCAAAAAATTTGTCCCCCGATTTTTTGATGCTAATCGATTTTGGGACTCAAAACTAGCATTCAGCTTTTTATTTTAGGTGTTTCTGATGAGTATTTATCGAGACATGGCCAAAAATGTGTTAAAAAGTGACGTAAAATCACATTTTCCAAAAGGAGAAAACTTTGAACCGCCATAACTTTTCCAAATATCATCCGATTTTAAAAATTTTTGCGGTTCTGGAAATGGTTTCGATCATGTTTTGAAACTGCATCAAAAGTTTGACCATTTTGGCAATTTTTAATTTTTCACTTTTTTCGACCATTTTTCCATACTTTTTCCATACCCCTTGTCAAAATCATCAAAAATCGGAAAAATTTTTATCCCAATTTTTTGATGCCAATCGATTCTGGGACTCAAAACTAGCATCCTGCTTTTTATTTGAGGTGTTTCTGATGAGTATTTATCGAGAAATCAAAAATCACCCGATTTTCAAAATTTTTGCAGTTCTGGAAATGGTTTTGCGAGTGTGTATTTTAAAGGGTATCTACAGTTCCATGTGAGGAGTTTTGTATTTCATTTTGTTGATTGGCTTTTCAGGCATTGCCTTCATTTAGCTTGTGATTGCATCTCAGTTATTTATGGCAATTATCCTGAATGAAAGGACATGGGACATTTTGAAACATTGTGCTCAACTGTCGGACAACGTCAACTCTTAACTTATATTTACTGTAGTTTTGTTGCTCTTCTCCGAATACTTTTCAATCTGTGCATTAATTATGAGTTTGAGAAGTTTGTCCAAATAAATGTAAATAGAAATTTTGATTCTCTTGCTAAGGGGTGTGTTTTATTTGAAAGCTCTTTTGCTGTTTGCAGTTATCCTTATGTGAGATTTTGGCATAATCCCAATTTGTGGCTTGAATCCTTGTCTTGACATTTGTCAAATAATATATACATATATATTTAAAAATGTATGTATTTATCTTGGCATGAAAATCGGAATGCAGACGACGATTTATAGACTTAATTTATTGATGTGTCTTGGCAACAGCTTTGCAATTTTGACAAGTTGTTGAAGAATCGCATCGATTACTTATGGGAACAGTTTAAAATTTTAGTTTTAATTGAAAAAGGCAGCAATTAAAAGTAAAAAACAGATATTTCAACGAAATTCATTTAAGAAATTCATAAAATTTGTGTACATTTTTATTTTAATTTTCCATGTACTTAATAATCTTTTCTCGCTTAATTTAAAGTTTATAAAGTATGCACCCTTTTCAGTTTTAAAAATGTTTTATAAATAGTCTGATTATTTGGGGGAATAATATATTTTTATGGTTCGAAAATTCCCGCACGATATTTTGTTGTTGTTGTTTTTGTTGTTCTGCTGTGGCTTGCTCTTGTAATTTCAGTGTTTAATGTGCGCTAAAGGGTCCACATGCGACACATGCCACATGCCGCATGCCACATGCCGCGCCAACTAAAGTTTTGCATTCCCCATTCGAGCAGCACTTGTTGACTTCCACTTTCAGTTTGGGGCAGCTAAGTGCAGGGCAGGGCTGGACAGTGTAGGGAGTGCCAGCGGCTTGGCGGGGATGTGGGGGGATGTGAGGGGTGGATGGAAAGTGGAGTGAAGTTCCCGGGCAGCTTTTTATTTTAATTTAGCTGCTTCAACTAATGGATTTGGGGCTTACGTAACTTCAACACTTTTGCTACTACCACTGTTGCTGCTCCTCCTGCTCCTCCCCCTGTAGCTCCTCCTCCTCTTGCTGCTCCTTCTCCTATTCCTCCTCTTGCTCCTTTACTAGCATAATAGACTAACAACAACGAGAACGAGTACGACAACAATGACTTAATTTGCATTTACAGTGAGCATTGTAAATATGTATACAGCCGTAGTTAGTCAGTCAACAGTTAGTGCAAACTATTGTTGTACGTGACGCGACTGCGGCTCCAAAAATACATATACATACATATACATACATATACATACATATACATACATATACATACATATACATACATACATATATATACATATATATGTATATTTAAATATGAAGTATACGCAGTGGCGGCCCATTCTATATTTCCTCACTGTGCTGCTCCTAATTTTCACTGTTTCTCTCCCTCCACTGTCTCTCGCTGTCTATCTCTGTCTCTCGCTGTCTATCTCTGTCTCTATTCGCGTTTAAATTACAAAGTGAAGCAAAGTCTCTAATGACCACTTTGAGGGTTTAAAATGTGCGACAGGCATTCGCCACATAAATAACACTTGTGCCCGTTGAGAGAGGGGCGGACAGGGCAGAGTGGGGTGCGGAAGGGGGTGCATAAGGATACCACGGAACTGAATACAAAAAGAGCAAGCAATAAAGGGTGAGAGAAAGAGAGAGAGAGAGGGAGGGAGGGAGGGAGGGAGTAGTTGAGGCAGGCAGCGGGACAGTCCGCTTAGAAAAGGAACCGCAACGCGGCCAGGATAAAATTAACTTATTCATTAGCAAATGGCAACCTGGGGCATAGTTTGCAAATGCAGATATACAACCCTACACACACACACACACACAAACACACACACATACACTTTCACACACTAATACATATGTATTTAAGAACATACCCTACAGATATAGACCATGTACATATACATATATGTAAATATAATAACTAAACACTTTGCAACCTTCAAGCTGTGTTTTAATTAAAAACAAAGTTGAAAAAAAAAATATTGAAATTGTAGAAAAAAATATATATATAGACTAGGTGATACTCTGCTTTTGAGATGGCATATTTTTGAAATACTCTTGTTGGAGCAATAAAAAGAACACCTCAAATAAGTGTAGAAAATGAAATGATTTCATAAATAATTTTTTTTTCATATTTAATTTAGGCGTAGAAAAAGTAAAAAAAAGTAAAAAAAAAGAAAAATAATACATAAAAATGAAATTTAACTGAAATTTAAGAATTCAATAAAAATAATTATTTCTATTTGGTATCGCATTTAAAATGTTTTATAGTTTTAGGTAATCAAATGCATTTTCATGAATTAAATTACAAATTTTATAGATTTTCTTTTTATTTTTTTTTTCAAAAAAGAGTGTAAAGCTGTAGAAAATTTGTACAATTGTCGACTATCAGAACTGTTCTCAATTTCGAATCCGAAAGAAACTTGAGGTTTTCACATAGTTACGTATTCCAAAAGTACGTTTCGCTACGATTCGGAATTGAGGACAAGTCTGGCATACTCTCAGCTTAAATACCATAGATACTTGCAGGGTATGTGCTTAAAAGTATCGCATATTGCTAGGTGCACAAATGGCTGGCAAATTGCATTAACGGGAAATTTCCCGCTCCAAACTCTAGCTGAAAAATTCAGACACCAAAACTCCGACATATCCGCATTTTGTTAAAAGCTAACGGAGTGCCGTTAGTCCTGCTTATATAATAATTAATTAATTATATAATAATAATTAGTTATGGCCGAGATACTAAATGAGTGTGTGTATGTGTATGTGTGTGTGTGTGTGTGTTAGAGTGTGTGTGTGTGTGTGTAAGTTGTTGATGTTTGGCAAACGCGCTCTCTGCATAGTGTTGGAGCCGAAAACAACAACAAAAAAAAAAAATATATATATATAAAAGTTTAATTAAGTTTTTCAAGTTTATTTTTAGCATTTCTCATTGTTTGCATGCGTTGCCTGCCCCACACAAAACAACAACAATAAGAAGAACAATAACAACAATAACAACAACAATAACAACAACAATAAACAGGAAACAATGAGAAGAGGAAGCAGAAGCAGAACAGCGAATTTTGACAGCTGGCTGTAATTTATGACGGCATTTAGCTGCAGATTTTGACATGTTGCAAGCAAAAAATAAATGAAAAAACAAGAGAAATTAAAAAAAAAAATACATGAAATAAGGAAAAACTTTTACAATTTGATTTATTTATGACCAGCATGTAAAACAATGAACAGGCGGCAGACAATAGGACTTTACTTAGCTTTTCTTGTAAACATTTTCATATAACATAGTATATTCACAATTTCCTAATTGTTATGGAAATTCATTAGGGAAATTCATGTGGAGGCAACAAAAACTGATGCTCAACTGATTTTGCTGCTCGTTAGTCACACATAAAAAACGACAGTTTGTTGCAACATAAATTTGCAGAGGGAGTATCCTTTGCCTGCTACTGCTCCTTTCGTTGACATTTGAAGTTATGCGCAGCTTACAAAAGTAAAAAAATCAAATAGAATAAAAATTTCAAATGCGCTTAAAATGTCAAGAGAAGTTGTCATTGCAAAACTCCTTCGAAATGGCGGAGAAACTGCAAAAGTTTTCACTTCAAATTGACAGAATTTTCTTTTATTTTTATTTTTTTTTTTTTTATGGCATTTCCAGGCTGTCCGTCGTTGACACTGCAAATTGAACACCTTTCGGTGACTGGCGGCGAAAGAGAACCTCCATTTTTTTTCTCGCCATTCGCCATGTTTTTTTTTATGCCGCACACGTTACTTTGCTTCAATTCATTGAAGTGCGAAATATTCTCGCTGCGATTTGCATGTTCACATAAAAGTATTAAGGCTAGTGTAAGAGGGGGGTGAATTGTAAGAGGGGGGGTTATCGAGTTGGCGCCGCACACCCATAATTGCAAATACTAATGGAGCACGGTGTGCGGCCCGAGGCATTGGTGCAGAAACTGTGGCATACATTTCGGCGCCGCCGCATGCAAATTGTTTGACGCTGTGTACAGCAATAATAAAGAAGCAAATGCGAGCTCAAAAATAAAAATAAAAATAACAAATGCAAAGAAAGGAAATATTTTTAGACCCACCCTCTCCCATATATATTTTCTTATACACATACCTACATATATGTATATATATATTTTTATGCGTTTCGTTTTGCATATTTATTTCTGTTCGATTTTGTATTATGTTTGAAAATGTTGCGCAAATATTTGCGCTTTTATGTGCCACTGTGCTGGACGAGGGAAGCCAGCGAAGCAAGCGAAGCGTCCACCATCTGGCCTCCACTGCAGCAGCGGATACCCTAGCTAAGTGCACTTGGGGTATGCTTGCAATATGTAAACAGCTTTGAACCAATCTTAGGGTATTGCTTTAGTTCAAGAGATTTTCTTGTCTTTCTTTTGCTTCTTTTTTTATTTGCGTTTCGTTTTTCTTTTATGATTTACTTGCGCTTTGTATTTGTGTGCTCAGTCGTGTGTGTGTGTGGGTGTGTTTGCGCTTGCACTGGTATTAGTGAAGGGTATACAGCATGGAGGTGGAATTGGTATTGGTATTGGGCATGGGGGGTATTGCGAAAGGTAAATTGGATTGAGAAATTGAAATCGCATTCACAGCAAACGCAAAAAAAAGAAACGAAATGCAGACAGCAATAGATAGAGAAGGAGAGATAGACAGAGATAGAGAGAGAGATAGAGAGAGAGAAAAGAGAAAAAAGTGGTTTCAGGCGGCGAGCGAAATGTTCTTCTCTGTTATTTGTCTTATTGATTTTATATATACTACATATAGCCAACTTGTACATAAGTATATATCTATCTGAGAAGGGGGGGGCCATATACTTACTTACATTTGTATTTGTATTGGTGTCTGTGAACTTTTCTCGCATTTTCCTCTGCCTTTGCAGTCTTTGTGTAGCTGATGTAACAGATAATCATCCCCGAGCTCCCATTTAAGCCATAAAGTTTAATGAGTTTGCCAAAAGCAATGCACAAATTTCTCTTAAATAGTCAAAAAAAAAAGAAATTCACAAAAGGGGCAAAACAAATACAAAGAAAAAAAGAAAACTCTCTTGAATAGAATATTTGTGTGTCCTAGATATAATCAGGTTGGCCTTAAGATGCTTCAGATTTTCACAAAAAACCAAAAAAAACCTATTAAAATCACACATAATTGTAGCCTTGACCGTAGTGCATATTTTAGAAATTTTAAAAAAATTTCCTCAAATATCAGAAAATATTTGGTTTAATTTTTGCTCGATTTGGGCCAAGTTTTCCGCATGATCTCATGCTGTTGCCGCATAAGCCGTAATGTGCCACTCATTTCCTAGAAGTTATTCACTTAACTTTCTAGTTAAGCTGCCTTTTGCATAATTTAGTTAGTTGCTATCCTGGCAGCAGCTAATTAACATCGTCTGATGTGCTGTTCCATGTCCAATTCGCAGCAGCTTTTTAACAAATTACATGTTTCGTGGGCCTCACAACTCCCTGGACTAATTTATGCGCCCATTGCAACAAGGCGGACTTAAAAAACCGTATATAAACAGCCTGAAAGTAACAGCCTGGAGTTTGCCGACTACTGCATACACTTACTTGACAAAATATATCAATAAGACATACGATATCTTTGCTCACATTTCTTCAAAAATATACTTTTTCATTGGAAATTTATACTTTTAAACTTTTATTGGAAATTTATATATATTGGAATATATATTGGAAATTTGATAGAAGTCAGTGTATTTAGCACATGTATTTTGTATTCAAACTTTTGCTTCGCTTCACTTTAATTAATTGTGACGTCATCGTGTGGCTCCCCTGCCTGTAGCACAGGTGGTGACCAGCCCAATTAGCTGGAAAACTCACTTTGCATAGCCAGACGTCATTCGATTTGACAATTTTCGAATAACATGAAAAAGGTTTTTGACGCTGACATTGATGAATTAAGAGTCGAGGAACTCATTTTCAGCCTAATGAATCCAATATTACCATAATTTTTAAACGAATTTCCTATCATAGTGCTATCCACAATGGAAAATGCACAGGGTATGCAGCAATTTAATGATACAAGGAGGAGGAACTTAAAGAGAGCGTACGAAAGTAGACAACAGAATCTGTTGGAGTTGTAGTTCCAATAATTTACGCTGGGCGGCGTCATAAAATATTTGCGTGATTTTCGAATTTAAAAAATAAATATAAAATTGTCAATTAATTTGTTTTTACTGCGTTAAAAATGTACAATTTATATATGTTTACATAATTTCAGTTTTATTTAATAAAATCTGACGACTTGAGTACAGACTAAAATGATACTAGATATAAAAACAAACTTAATTATTTGGTACGAATCTGTTGAGTGTGTTTTTCTCGTGTCTATATGTATATGATATGTATGATATGTTATGACTGATGGGATATTGTATCTTGTATATGTGCGTGTGTTGGTGCTTTGATCTTCGATCTTAAATATGCATAGTTTAATTAGAGACTAAACCAAACCCAAGACAGACCAAATGGGAGGAGCATCACCCTAGTAGTGACGACCCATGACGCGATCGAGGTCATTCCAGCTGCAGGAATAGTCGATCTGCAGCAGACCCTTCTTGCTCAAGCCAAATTTACGGGCATAAATTCCGGCGTAGAGCGACGAGTCGCTGGGTGAATCGCCGCCAGCCCGCACACCCGCCAACGTGCCATATAGTGTGGAGGGGGCGGCATAGATGAGGGATGTCGCCTGATGCTGGCACTCCTGGCAATCCGGTAGGCTGCAGTACGGCATTGTAGCGTACGGATTGCAGTAGTCGTAGGCGGGCGAGAGTGGTGGCGGCGCTGGGAAATCTATATGTGGTACTGGCTTAGCTGTGGCCGTCGTCCTGGTCGTCCTGGCACTTTCATCCCGCTTGCGTCGCGGATGCGGCGCCGTGCCATAGCTTTGCCTGTTATCCTTGCTGGCTGCCGTCCGACGCTGCATTGTGGCAGCACGACGAGGCAACTCCTCGCCAATGGATGAGTGCTGTTCCGTGGAGCTGGCACTGGAGAAACCTGCAATGGGGCATGGGCATCACAGAGAAGATTAGTTGTGGTACCCGTCCTGACCATGTCGCTACCCACCTCCATAGCCATTGTAGAGCTGCCGCTGCTCGGCATACAGCTCCTGCTCCGGCTGGTAGTCATCGTCCAGCTGCAGCTGCCTGGTCATGGTGGCCATGTAGTCATCATAGCGACTCGGTGGTGTGCCATACAATTCACTGCGAGCCACATACAGCGGCTCCTTGCGCCCCAGGCGACCCGATGGCGGTCGGCAGCATTCCAGCTCGCATTGATTACGCGATAGGCGTCTGGTGTGTGGGCGTGGCATGGTGGAGGCCATGGTCAAGCCATGTCCACTGCTGTAGCCATAGGCAGGACTGGGCGAGTGGGAGGCCTGTTCGTAGTCCAAGGCCGATTCGTAGTCGGGCACAACAGCTGCCTGAGACGGCAGCTCCACGTCCAGTTTCTTGCGCACATAGTCGTAGTTCTCCAGATCCCAGGGATCCACATTGCAGCGCTGCGACGGCAGCAATGTGGTGCCATAGATATCCTCGGTGTTGTCAATATTATACGGTGACTCCGACACGGGCAATGCCTGCTTGGGACCCGCACGACGACGTCGCGGCGTCGTCTGACTGCGTTCACGCATGCTGACGACCAGAAAGAGAAAGCGAGAGTGATTGTTAGACAGAGAGAGAGAGAGAGAGAGAAAGTGGTAGAGAGGGAGAGAGAGAGGTGCAAGTGGAGTGCGTTGCAACTGGTTGCGGTTCGGTTTTCAATGGCGCAGCTTCACTTATGTAATGGGAGCAGACGACGATGATGAGACGCGTCTTCCGCTAAACCATCAACCAGTTTAGCTAGTATATCTTGTCAACACGAAAGTCGCTCTGTGGCATGCCACATCATGTGAATGTGGCTGCCACCTGGCTCACCTTCGTCCATCTGTAACGCATTCCTAATGCCACCAACAAGCTGTAACATAAACTGAGATGATTCGATAAACGAAATATATATTTGTACATATATATAATATAGATCCGCATCCATATCATATCATACTATGGGAAAATCCCAACGAACTCTTAACTTGATTTTTTGTTAATTAATATTCAACTTGTTTCTTTCATTTTGGCCATAAAATGAACATCATGTCTAATTGGCTTATATATTAGATTTCTTTAAGCCAAATCTGACAAATTCATAGTTTTTTAATTAAAAAATCGGTTAAGTCTTCCGCTCAAAATAAATGCAATTGACACCACAAAAAAAAAACATTGCATAAATTTAATTAAAAAATGTAAATTTTTTAACCAAGAAAATCAATTAGTTTCCTTTTATAATGTTCAACAATTTGATCTTTGTTAAAGCTATTGTATTTCATTTATATATTTTTTATTTTGAAATATTGTATAAAATATAATAAATCAGCTGTAAAATGGATCACAACAATTCCAATTACAACATGAATTATTTATATCTTTTGTCAAATAAAATTACAATTTTATGAAACATTTTTATGTGGAGCATGTGGAAAACTTGTTTTAGTAGTTGACTCAAAATGCATAACTTTAAGTGAAGGTCTATCTATGAAGTATACATCAGTTGTGATAAGAATCAATTTCATTAATTCCAATCGACTAAAAAATGACGTAAAAACACATTTTTTAAAAAGAGAGTTTACTCAAAACTTGGAACCGCCATAACTTTTCCAAAAATCATCCGATTTTCAAAATTTTTGCAATTCTGGAAATGGTTTCGATCATGTTTTAATACTACATCAAAAGTTTGACCATTTTGGCATTTTTTAATTTTTCACTTTTTTTACCATTTTTCCATACTTACCCCTTGTCAAAATCATCAAAAATCGAAAAAAAATTTTAACCCGATTTTTTGATGCCAATCGATTCTGGGACTCAAAACTAGTATTCTGCTTTTTATTTGAGGTGTTTCTGATGAATATTTATTGAGATATGACCAAAAACGTGTTAAAAAGTGACATTAAATCGCCTTTTTCAAAAAGAGAGTTTTTTCGAAACTTTGAAACGTTATAACTTTGTTAAAAATCATTCGATTTACATAATTTTTTCAGTTCTGGAAACGGTTTCGATCATGCTTTGAAACTGCATAAAAAGTTCATTATTGTCATTTTTCAACACCCTTTTTTAAAAAGTCAAAGGAGTGAAAACTTTAGTGTCAATATATTTTATAACCAGTCAATTTCCGATATCAAAATAGGTAAGTAAAACTTTTTCCGAGTAGATTTGAAGATGTATTTTCGAAAATTAGGCAGAAACCATGAAAAAGATGGTAAATGTCCTATTTGGTAAGTCAGACCAGAACTCTCTACAAATATTATGCATATCTATCGACTCAGATATTTCTTTCTGTGTATTTTATTGACGATTCATCGGTATTTCGTATTGTTTGATTTTTTGCTTAGCATAAATTAAGAGTCTACGAAATTCGCGTAGAAATATTGACTTTGGGCTATTCCGATACTCGTTATTGGTTATTGGGTTTATTATTTGTCTGCATGCTCCCAACGCCCATTTCAGCTCAATAATGATGCAACTTTTGGAAATATTTGCAATTTGTTCATTTGCATAGTTTTTGTTAGTTTTATATGTATATTTCTCTTTGTTTTAATTTGTTGGACAATCGATTAAGATTTCTATGGTGGCTTTGAGTATAAATTGGTTGTTGTTTGTTTTTCAACAAAATATTTATAAAATAAATTGCAATATAAACAATGTGCAACGTGACTTTAGTTTGGCACGCAACTCGATACTTTTTGTCTATATTATATGTTAAGAAAATCCACACTCCCCACAAATAAAGACAGGTATTTCTATTATGTATTGATAGATGAATGGGAAACTCGCACGTTTTGAGGCATCGCGATGCACGCAAGAAATTTTGATTTATTTCTTTAAGAGGCGCTGCTTAGTCAGCTGAGTCGATACAGAAGGACAGACAGACAGACAGACGGACAGACAGACAGACAGACAGACAGACAATACGTCACATACCTGGCTGTGTTTGTTGCACAAATGCATATTACGTATACCACATGTTAGCCCAAGCAACTGCTGCAATTTGAGGCAAAGCGATTGTCTTGGCAACACAGGCAGCTCATTAGCATAACATTTATCGAAAGACAATATTATGCATATATATATATATATATATATATATATATATATATATATATATATATATATATATATATATATATATATATATATATATATATATATATATATTTATTTATTTTAAAGTTATTTGTAAATAGCTCTGCATCTGCATGTTAAGTCTGATTTATTGAGAACTTTAACTACTATTTAATCTATGAAGTATGTCGCACATTCCTGCATCT
Organism: Drosophila quadrilineata; assembly: GCA_018150725.1. Lineage (NCBI taxonomy): Eukaryota > Metazoa > Arthropoda > Insecta > Diptera > Drosophilidae > Drosophila > Drosophila quadrilineata. Next base: position 7,486,434 of record JAECWN010000407.1, read on the forward strand.
ATTTAAACTAAGACAGCCCTGGGAAATATCTGTGAGAAATATATATATATATATATTACATACATTCTTATCAAATATAGTTCAACCATATGCATTGTTTAAATAAATTCTGATAAAATTAGTTCAACAAATAATTATTATTATTTTTATATATATTTTTTTGTTTACATTAATTCTAACAAAATATTTCGTCAACATAAATTACAAACAAACATATTATTCATATAAATTCTGATCAAATTATATAAATCAAAAATATAATATTTATATTAAATTCTGATTGATTTTTTCAACAGTATAGATTATTATAATATCTTCACTTATTTTATTTTTTATTTTTCAAAATCCAAAAAACAAGTTAATTTACTTCACAGCAATGCCAGTTATATTCAAAAATTATACGAAACCTTTCTAATGAGATTCTTTATATTCATAATGCTCTTAAAATGATCCATTTTTTATGGTTCTCATTATACGTCAGAAGAACCTGCATTTAAACAGTTATCTAAGATTTTTATAACATTCGAACAAATTCATTATAAATCTAAAATATTTCCTGAACAGTGTCTTGAAATATTTCATCTAATGTTATTTTTTTATAAAAGCCAAACGCATAATCTTATTTGATTATTATTCTAATCATCTGCATATATTTTGACAGCGTGTCTTCATTTTTTTTATATTTGTCGATGTCGAGAAACATGTTTTTCAGACAGTTTTTTGAGACGACCTTGTGAATTATGCAAAATGAGCATCTTCAAAGACAAAATTCCAAAGTAATGAATAATATTAATTAGCTGCGTGAAATCATCCCAAGTTCAAGAGCCAAACAGACTCAAGATCTGCCAACTGCAGAAAAGTTTTCGCTGAATATTTTAAGTAGCTGAATATTGTAGGAGTTGCGAAAGGCAGCATGATTATAAAAATATTAAGAAAAATATTTTCGAATTTTTATTCTTAATTTATGCAAACATCACTAGACAAATGCTATATTTGTTTAACTAATTCTGAGTTCTCTATTTAAAGTAGCTTGTTTGCGTTTGACTTTTGCAGAGCTAGAACTTATAGATACATATAATTCTCTATCTTAAGTCTCTCCACTGTCAATCTCAATTCTCAACTCATTTCACAAACATCTCACACTCAGAACAACAGCAAATTGAGTTGACAACAGCTTTCTAGTTGGAATCTTAGAATTTCCTGGAATGCTTTCTACTATTTCTCTTTTTTTCTGTTAACCGAAATTCCCGAAATCGCAGCACGTTTGTTTTTTTTTAACCGCGCCCTAAAAAACTCAGGGGAACAAAAAAACTGTGACTCAGACTCAGAGAGCAGACGTTGCAGATGCCTGGGCGTATGACAGTTGCCAACGCATCCATCAATTGCCATGATGGCACCTAAAATGGTCTTCTTTACATTGGAATTGCAACTGGTGCTGCAACCCACGCGGCATGCCACAAACCCCTGCAACACAGCTGACAGCCCACCAGTAAAATACGTAAATTATGTTGCTTCTTCTTCGTATTCATAAGGTATAACTTAATTTATGGTATTCTTAGCTTTCTTTTGAATTTGACACAGTTCTTCCATTTCGGGATATTCATTCACCTTTTTAAGCTTGATTGATTTGCTTTCTTCGTATTCCTTTATTTCTTTTTCTCTTCTATTTCTTTTTTATCGACACTTTTGTGGTTCTATATGTATTACAGGTGTTACTTTGCCAATTTCAGACACGTTTCAATCGCGGCACATAACAAACATTTAGACACTTTGCCATTATCATTAATAGTAATGATGATATATCATCGTTATAAGACCGAAACCGCTTAAGTTCAACTCGAAAACGTATTGATACCACAATTCATCCGTCGAAAGCGCTGCGCATGCGCTTCGCACTGCGCTCGAGTTGCGACTGATTTCAGTTTGGTTGCGAGCTGAGCTTGAGCTGCGTTGTGGTTGGACGAACATGTTCGATGTTGGCTTCAAACTGTTTCAAACAGTGCAGACTCTGCTGTTTAAGCTTCTGCTAGAGATTTGGTCTGAGATTCATTGAGGAATTTGAGTTGCAAGTTGTTTGATGCAACTGTGAGCCAACTTTGACCCAACTCGTCAAGCGCGTATTTGGCTTTAATTAATTAACAACCCATTTAAGCCACTGTTAGCTGATTATATCACTGTCAGAGGCTGTCAGAGGTGCGCTTCAAGGGCCCATTGATATGTAAATTTGCACTCGTAATCGTGCCCAGAGAAAGACAGATACCACAGCCATAGCCAAGTTCAAATTGTGGCCCAAAAAGAAATGCCGCCAAAATTACATCATATTTTTGTGTGTGTCTCCGTAAACTTGAACCGGCAGCTGAAAGGTTGGGCTGGTCGCAGAGATTCAAGATCTGGTGACGCAGCATTATTATCAACTCAAATAGTTTTCAAATTATTTCTCTGCTTTTTTCGCTCTTTCTTTAAACAATCTTTCAACACATTTTGTTAAGTTTCCCTGTCTTTTTCTCTCTCACATGCACTTTACTTAAAAAATTCATTTTAAATTATGCACATTTTTTTTGGGTTTTATTTTTTCACTAGTTGTGTGCATTGTTTAATAATACAAATAAACAACAATAACTTTCACTTTCAATGCGTTGGTGGCGCCCATTGATTTGGCCATTTACCCATTTGCTTAGCCAACTCAGTATGTCTGTTGACCAGGTCAGTTTTATTTCACTTTGCGGTTTCATTTGACACACAATTGATTGGCCCCTCATTGAGAGCGAAATCATAAAAAACAAAATTATTTTTTATGGCAATTAATCAATAGCAAATCGTTTTGTTTACCAAACTCAACCCGTTGCGCCGAAATGGATTAAAGTGATTGAGCATTAACTTAATCCAACATATTGAAAAAAACTACATGAAATGGGGAAATGTGGAGCAGAGCCTCAAATTACTTAACATTATTATGTAATACGAATTATTAATTGAATTAGTTGGAAATTATTGATGTTTCTTTTCAAGTTTTAAAATTAATAGAAAAATTCAAACTATTTTAATACCATAAATAATAATAATAATAATAATAATAATAATAATAATAATAATAATAATAATAATAATAATAATAATAATAATAATAATAATAATAATAATAATAATAATAATAATAATAATAATAATAATAATAATAATAATAATAATAATAATAATAATAAAAATAATAATAATCTATCTAATGATCTAAGCAATGATCTAAGCAATGATTAAATTCACCTTTAATCTCAACAATTATAATCTTGAGTTGCAACTTCTTAATTATTTCAGATACTTATATGGATATGTCTACCTCATCCTTGCCACATTCCACTGATAAATGCACTGGCAGCACTAGTTGTGCTTGTGGCACGGTATGTGCAACTTGACTCCATTTGGATGCCACTTAAACAACCATAAATTAAATGGTTCTGCGCATATTCAAATATTCAAATATGTATGCGATGTTGGTTTGTCAGTCATCGGATTTGAGATATTTCGCTTGGCAATTTGTGGCAGCTAACAATGTGGCAAATTAAAGCGCGTGTTCCAAATAGCTGCTGCATCGAGTGCAGATATGAACACATGCGACATGTGGCACATGTGGCACAGGAAACCGGTTGCCATAAATTTGCAGCAAGCCCAAGCAATCCAGCGGCAGCTGCTGCTGTTGCTGCAGCTCATTGATCTCTGATCCAATTTCTGCTCGCACCAACTTGGCCATTGTGCAACATGAGAGGCAGCTGCACCTAAAGCAAAGCGCTAACCTCTCCCTGCAACTGTAACTGCAACTGTCTGTCGATTGCAAATACTTTCGATTTTTCCATCTATCGTTTTATGACCGCATTTATCGCTTTTTGCGTTTTGTGACTTGCTTTTTATTTAGCTTCCTTTGCTTCGTTTTTTATATATGTTTTTATATCTTGTTTTTTTTTTTTTTGTGGAGTCTGCGAGATGAATGTAAGTGGATTTGGACCTGCACCTTTATGGCCATTTTCCTCATGCTCTCATTTCCCATTGTCGTGGCTGTTGTGGGATTCGCACGTGTGCGAAACGATAAGAAAAGAGAAACCGCTAGTAAAAACGAAAATTTGTCTTGTTATTGTCTGCTTCCTCATTTCCTTCAACCTCCAGACCCTCATTTGGCTTGAGGGGGTTTTTTTTCATCTTCTTTTCTTTTTCTTGCCCAGTCAGCAACAAAAAGTTGTGCAAGACGCCCAAATGTCCAGGAACAAGGAAACAATACATTAACTCAATGTGCCAGCCGAGGACATGCCAGGACATAGAAACGGACACAGACCTGGATACGGATGCGGACACGGGCATGAACTTGGATTCTGCAATGAAATTAAGCAAACTTTTCCGCACAGGTCGAGGCATTGTTTGTCCTGTTCTGTTCTATGCAATTCTGTTAAAAGCTTAAGGTTTGCCTGGAATTTCTCTCAACAATCCCCACACAATGAAGGATTTACAAAATATGAAAAGGAAATATATATATATTAAGTATACGCATGGTTGTACAGGGCACTCGTTGCACAATTTCGCTGATGGATAATGATGCAACCAGTCGCAATCAAAACACAAATAAAACATAAAAATAAAATAATGAAATAAATATGTATGCAAGTCGTTTGTATTAACAGACCAAACAAACAAACAACAACAACAACATCGGCAACTGCAACAACATCTTCCTCTTCTTCCACTTCTTCCACAGCTTCGACAACGAATCGCAGATCTTGAAGATGCCTCCAAGCGCTGAAGATGTTGCTGGGGGTTCAAGTGCCACTGGCACAAATCAACTCTGTAAAACTTCAACAGCAACAATAACAACAACAACAACAACAATAAAAAACAACAACAATAATAAAACAACAACAACAACTACAAGCATCAACTTCATCTTTGGCATAATTTGGTCAAATCTTTGGCTTGTTTTTGTTTTTTGGTTTTTCTTACTTTGTTAATTTTTTTTTTTTTTTTTTTTTTTGTTTGTATTTTTGTTTGTCTTTGACGAGTCTTAATTTGTTTTGATTTTTTTTTGTTTCGTTGATTGCTGTTTGAGTTTCAGTTTGTTGTTGTTTTTTGTTGTAAGTGTTAAGCTTGCCTAATGCATTTATCTACTACTGTTGTTGGTATTGTTGTTGTTGTTGTTTTCCGCACAACGGATGTGAACATTTAATAATTAAATATTCTGACAAAAACGGCATCAGCAGCCAAATGACGACAGACGACAGTCGGTTAATCGCCCAAAAGGTACCGTTATGCAACAATTGAATTGCATGACAATGATTTCATTTATTTTATTTTATTTTATTTTATTTTATTTTTTTTTTTTATTTTATTTTATTTTTGATTTTTTTTTTTTATTTATTAATTAAGTGCTGGACCCATAACATATTAGTATCATAAATTAAGATGATTAAATTTATTTTAAATGCATTTTGACACTTTTAATCGAAAATAATTTAAATAATTAAAAATATTTAAAGGAAAAATTAATAAAACTTACTCTATGTTTAGAATGCATTTCCAGAGTATCATGGGGCTCTTATTTAAAAAATTAGCTCATTAATTATGCATTTTAATTTCAAAAATATTTTTAAAAACCAAACTTTAATTTTTGAAAAATTGAGAATTCATAAAAAATGTGTTTAACATTAAAAAAAAAATATTTTTAAAAAATATGTGTATGCCCTTAAAGAGTGTCTAGAGTAATGTGTGTGCTTATCATTAAACAAAATTAACATTAACATAGTAAATTTATTTAAAACACTTTTTAAAGTGTGAACAATACTTTCAGTAAAATTGAAAATAAATAAAAAAAAAATAAATAAATAAATAAATAATTTAAGCTTAGTAAATGTTTATAAAAAGTGTTTAGAATAATATGTGCTCTTATCTTTACAAAAAAAATTAGCTTTACAATAATAAATTTCATTTTAGATATTTTTTTTAAATCGGAAAAATAATTTTAGCAAAATTGAGATGTGAAAATATGTTTAAAACTTAGCGAATATTTCCAAAGAATTTTTGCTCTTATCTTTAAAAAATAAATTAGCTCAGCTTTAAAGACTCTTATTTAAGAGATTTTATTTAATTCAGTACTTTAAGAAAGAAACATAAATAAATAAAATCTAGTGCATATATTTAAGTCTAAAACATTTTTTAAAATTAACACCTGCTCTCAACATGAAACAAAATCCAGTTAAGACCACATTTTTGTACTTCTTTAAAATGAAATTGTTGTAATTTTTGCTATTATTTTTTATTTAAACTCAGTTAAGTGGTAGGTATCAGTTGTAGCAATTTGTTGGCGATTATAATCAGTGAATTTAAATCTTTATGTACATTCGTATACACAAGGAAGCCAAGATCTGAAATTAACTTCAGCTGCAATTAGGAAACTATAAAGAAATATATATATATAAATATATATATATATATATATATATATATATATATATATATATATATATATATATATATATTTATATATATATATTTCTTTATAGTTTCCTAATTGCAGCTGAAGTTAATTTCAGATCTTGGCTTCCTTGTGTATACGAATGTACATAAAGATTTGAATTGTTATTAACATAATTAGACACAGCTGAATGAAATTAGCAGAAATGCTTAAGTTTTATTAGTAAAAATCACTAAGATGCTAGTCAAGATAAGCCACTAAACGAGACTATAGGATACTTAAAAGTATTGCTCTTAAGAGTTCAGACAAGAGTTAAGAGTTCAGACAATCTCGCTCTTAACAAATGAACTGATGTTATATGTAGTTGACAAAAGTCACACACACCCCACACACACACACACACACACACACACACACACACACACACACACACACACTGAATTACACCCACATGGCAGTTCATTAAACAAGTTGTTAGTTGGCTCGATGATGCCTCAAGTTCAAGTTACAAATATTTGTGTGTATATATATATAAACAATTTCATGTGTGGTACCTCAAAACAATGTGCATTGTTTTTGTTTTTGGTTTGTGTTTTTTTCTTTTTTTATTTGGATTTTTTTGCGCTTCCGCGTGCCACAAAAAGGCAACATCTGTAGTTTTTTTTCGGGAGCGATAGATGCAAAGCAGATATGGGGATACACGCAAAACATGCCACAAGCAACAACAACAACTATAACAACAACAATGGAACATCTTCTTCTTCTGCTGCTTCTTCTTCTTCTTGCTCTTCTTCTGGTTTACTGTTTTTGGTTTGCGTTTTTCACATCGCTTATCACACACTTCATTAATTTTGTTTCGCATTTTCATTTTCCATTTCCATTTCCATTTTGCATGCCGCACTGCACCCTAATTATGGTTACAGTTATGCTCGTGTTGTTGCAAGTATCTGCCAGATACACATATACAAATATCAAACAGCAACAACAACAACAACAAGTTTCACTTTTAGTTGAGCGACCTTCTGGCTGCTTCTGTTTGCCACTTTGTGTTGCAACATTGCATGCTGCACTTGAAACTGAAACTCAAATTGAATGCAGCAATTGAAATTGAAATTGCCACGCGTGAAGAGCAATATATATATATATACATATATATGTATGTGTGTATCTGTGAGATACACAATCTATAAGATACACAGCCTAAACAAACATAAATGCTGCCACAGTTTGTTGCCACTTTACAAGTCTTTTTCGACGCTTCGTTAACAAAATCATCAGCAAAACTATTAATAAAAAATAATAAATAAATTTATTTGTATATATAAAGCGCCAAAAACCTTTGTTTTTAGTCAAAGAAATCGTTAAACTATTTAATGTGCCACGAACCAAACAGATTTCTAAATCAAAATAACAATAATAACAACAAAAATATAGACGATATTTAACGGATGTTACAAATGAGCTCTTTATACGAATCTGCCATTAACAATTTGTTAACATAACTAGAACTCGCTTCTATATATATTTATTTTTTACTACCTAAAATTATTATAGATTTACCAATAGTATTTATTTTATATTTTTAATAATTTTATTAACCATTTTTTTTATGCATATATATCAATTTTGTAAGTTTATGTTAAAAATTTTCTATTAAAGAATATTCTATAAAAGTTACAAAAGTTCGTAAATATAAATTTTAATATTTTTTAATAAGAAATAAATTTAACAAAGTTATTCACAAGTGTTCGACACATTTTAAAAAATTTTAAAAAATTTTCTATATAAAAAAGTTACTCCCAAAAATATATTATATATATTTAAAATATTTTTAAAAATTATCTATAATAAAATCTAATTAAGATTCGTTAAATATTTAATAATTTTTCAATTACTTTCTATAAAAAAGTCAAGTTATTTTAGAAATAATTTTCTATAAAAACATATCTAACAAAGTTGCTCACAAATATTCGATATTAATATTTATTTATTTTTTTTCAATTATTTACCATAAAAAATGCCAACAATTTTCTAAAAGTATTTTCAATAAATTTTTATAAAAAAATACAACAAAGTTACTCACAAATATTCTTTAAAGATATTTAATATTTTTTAAAAATTATCTATAACAAAATCTAATAAAGCCACTAACAAACATTTGTAAAATATTTATTATCTTTTAATTATTTTCCATACAAAATGTCAACAATTTTCTAAAATTATTTTTTATGATTTTCTATAAATAATCTAAGAATGTTACTCTCAAATATTCGTTATTAATACTTAATAATTTTCATTAAAAATTCTTAGCAAGTTACTTACAAATATTCGTGATTAATATTTAATAATTTTCATTAATAAAATCTAACAAAGTTGCCCACAAACAAACGTTAAATATTTATACGGAAACTGCCAGACAATGTATAAAATCCAAGAGAAATAAATATATGAATTAATTAAAAATAATATGAGCCTGTTAATCAATTACTTTTGTCGGCAAGTTGAAGCAGTTAAACTGCTTTGAAATAATGAGGAGAGTGAGTTCCCCAATGGAGGTGGCAAGTTCCATGTGGCAAGTTGGTTAGTGAATGCTTGGGGCTGCCAATCTGCAACGTTGGCGACAAGTTCAATGGCTGTAATGCAACACGCGGCGTATGCGCAATTTGCATTCTGCATTCAATACATACATACATACATATACACATACATACATAAATACATAAATACACAGATACATACATACATACCTATATGCATACATATGTATATAGAGAGTTTGCAGCTTGAATATTAATTGTCTGGCCATGATCAGAAATTACGCATACGCCGCGTTGAACGGCAATGCAGCAGCAGCAGCAGCAACATAATGGGGCTCAACTTAATTAAGAGTTTTATTTGTTTTAATTATGCGCTGCGAAAGTTGCAAATGAAATTGAAATTGCAACCGATTGTTGACAGTTATGGTTATTAACAATAATGCCACCAGAGTCATGCCACATGAATTGATGCATCCATTTTATGAACTCCCATGGCTTCATTTGGCGAGAATGGCCAACAGATTTCCCAACAAATGATTGTAATTGCATTTCCAACGCATAATGATAATGTATATATATATATATATATATATATGTTAAATGCTGACATTTATGGCACTGACATGCATCTATATTAATTAAATAAATATGTATAATATTATAAGCTTCACTTTGTGCTATTTATTTGGCATGATTGTAGCTTAAATCTGTGCAATGAAATGGTGTTTTTATATGTTAAATATTACCTTCATTTTTTTTATAAATTTTTCAACTTTTTTTTTAATAGACTACTCTACATTTCTCTTGATTTCCTCTGCCCATTATGGTATACATATATACTTAACTTGTCTAAAAATACGCAGAATGTTGAATGCCCCTCAACTTGAATGGTTTATTTTTGGAAAAAAGTCAAAAGTTGTTCAATTTCAGTTTTACGGACCCCCCACAACTAATTTGGGGTTTCTGCTTTCGACACTTGCCACCTTTTGGGGTTGCCCAATGGGGACTCTCATTTGTATCTCTCAAGAGGGGGGAAGATAATTAACATACAACTCAGTGTCAATTGTCTGGTGCTTAAAATTCGCACAAGGTCAAGTTGAGATGAGTTTTTTTTTTTTTGGTATATCTCCAAGAGAAACTCCGGCCTAATCGTAATAATTATGATATGGGAGCCAGAAATGATGGCAACTCAAGTTGATTTATTGATTCGAGTTTTTTTTTTTTTTTTTTTGGGGCGTAATGAGCATTTTTAATGCGATTTTTTCTGTTTACTTTTATTTTGAACCATGAAAATACTCGCAAATATATATGTATGAATGTATTAAAGCCCAAAATAATATCAATAACAACTATTTATTTTTCTTTTTTTTAACTTTAAGTCTGCTTTGATACTGCTGATGATCATCAGTGTGTTGATCATTATGACGATATTGATCTTGACGGAATGTCACAAATACCACAAAGTATTTCAACAATTTTTGTTTTGATTTATCTTAGTATCTCTCTTTCTCTTTCTAACTGTGTCTACATGCCCCCTCTCTTTCTGTCTGCATACGGAAATTGTTTGATTTGAATTCGTTATTTCCTTTTCTCATTTATGCAAATTTGAAATGTTTGATTTGTTTCGCCATTTGATCGACTATAGCAAATGAACAGTTAATCGGATTCCAATTCAGATTCATCAGCATATATAGGAAGCATGTATTAACCGCAAAATATTCGATTAATTTGCCAAGTTTTTTAGAAGTTATCGGAAACAGCTGCTAAATAGATCTTCTGGGCACTCCTAAAAAACACAATTTTGAATTTTAAAGGCAAGACGAAAATTCTAGGAACTAACACTAGAAAAAAATAATAGAAAAATAAAGAGGTAAGAAAATTGAATGAGATATATAGAGATAATGAAAGTTAAAACTGAGTCAGTTCGAATGTTGGAAGAGTGATTTGAGAGAAGAGGTATTTTTATTAATTTATTTTTATATTTATTTATTAAGTGAGAAATTTATTTAGCTTAATAAGTACTTTAACCTCAACCTCAATCTTGAGTGGCAAATGGGAATAATTATTTATACTACAAAAATTAAAGTATTTATAAAGTGACATATTGAAAACCTAATAAAAGGCAAAAAAAAAAAAAAATTAAATTTACTCTAAAGTTCAAAAAAGAGCGAATTTTTTTATTCTATATATTATTTTTTATATAGAAAACTTTTCGTAACTTTCTCAAGCAATTCATTGCCCCTTTTCAGCAAAGAATCTTTTGTTTAACAATTCAGTTCACATTCTTGAACCCATTTAAATTATTACATCAGTTCTCAATTTCAGCAGCTGTAGCTGTCTGAAGATTAAACATATATCTGTTTATCTAAATATATATATATATATATATGTATATATATATATGTGTTGAGTGGATTTCATTAACTGTATAAATGAAATTTTGTTTGCCAAAAACTCTGCAATGTCAACTGTTATTTATGTGGGGGGCAGAGGCAGGTAGGGGGGAGGTGGCAGAGGGGCGTTTATTAATATTCTGCGTATTGCCACAGCAAATAAATATCAACACATATCATCAAAACAGCGAAACAAACAGCAAACATTGAAAAACAACAACAAAAACAATAAATACTGCGAGTGAAAAAAAAAGCAAAAATATTTTGCAATCTTAAGCGTGGCCTACAAAAATGCGAGAAACAAGAAGAAGAAGAAGAAGAAGAAGTGGAAAAGAGAAAAGAAATTAATGATCAACAGATACTCTATATAAAGTGTTAACATTAGAAAACATAACTATAACTACAGAAATTAAGTGATAATGGGAAAGTGAAATAAAATTTAATAGGAGTAAATATATATCTTATTCTTATTAAATATATAAAATAAAAAATCACTAATTGAAAAAAAAGTAAATATATATGCCTTTATTAAATATAAAATATTAATATTATTTATATAATATGCAATTAAACTAATAAAAACTGAAATGAAAGTTAAGAAATATACGATAGATTCTTTTAAATTGATAATAAAAGTAATGAAGTGGAAAGATTATAAGGAATTCAATGAAAATATATATTGAAAAGAAGAAGTTTACTTAGATAAAATAAAAAATATTAAATATAATAATAAAAAAATTGATATTTGATAGCAGCAGAAATAAATAATTTATTTATTTTGGTTTTTATTCGATTGATAATAATCAAAGTAAATATACTTAACAAATATTTATTATAATTTAATGTAGAAATTAACGACAATAAACATACTGAGTTCAAGCTTAAACTGAGCTCAATTTTTACAGGGTATACAAAGTGCAGAAAGGCTTTGCACATCACAGGAGAATAAGAAGCAGAAGAGAAGACAGACCGATAACAAAATATCGGGGAAAAAAGTTATATACATATGTATCTATGGTAATTAGCAAACGTGGCACGTACATAGGCAAAAACAATGCAAGCTTCAAGTTGAGTGTAGGAGAGGGGAGTGAAGGGGTGTGAAGGGGAGTAGTGGAGTGAAGGGGGGTGAAGTGGAGGGTATGTCTCTTGGACGGCCAACGACGACCACAACGACGACGACGACGCAGCTGGACAAACCGCAAAGGCATTTAGAGGCTATATTTGGTCTTATATTTGTCGGTCATATGGGGAACCGTTAAGTACATAAACACACACACACACACACACACACACACACACACACACACACACACACACACACACACGCACACACACACATAGGAATGGCGAGTCGACAAATTTGGCAGCGAGTGGACATCGAACATGTTGCATGCGGCATGTATGAGAGCCACGCCTGCGCATTACTTGCCACAGTTGGTTAACTTGGCCATAACTCTAATTAGCGGCAACAAAAAACTAACTAAAAATCACATTAATTAAACGGACGACGATGACGATGTGTCGCTTGTTGCAACTTGTTGTTGTTGCAGCCACTGTTGGAATTGTTGGAATTGTTGTTGTTGCTGTTGTTGCTGTTGTTGTCATGTTTTGCTGTATAAATTAGATAGTCTCAAATAGCTTTATGGTCATTCTTGCCACAACTGATTGCAACTGCCACGTTTCGCCACAGCGGCCAACGACAAAAAGAAGCAGAAACAAAAAATAAACAGCAGCAGCCTCAGAAAAATGCACAGATTTGGCCAAAAACTCACATATGAACAATTACAGCCAGAGGTTGCCCAACAATCTCCACTGCCACTGGTCACCACCAAGGGGGGAGTAGAGTGGAGGGGGGATTGTGCCACTCATTAGGGCAGTGAACCATTTGACATTTACGAGGCAGGCAGAGTTGGGGTTACAGAGCTCGGGGTTACATCTGGATGTGGTTAAGCGGACCTTGAACGCAACTCCACCTGTTGACCAAGTTAGTGCAGTTGGGTACAGTTAGGTACAGTGGGCACTGCCTATGCAAGACACTCAAATCGAAGTCGTTTAGCCGATCTTTAACACTCTAACGCCCCCAGGGCCATTTATAAATAATTACAGAAATTGTGTGTTAACAATTGCCACAAGCACTTTCATTTAGTAAACAACAAGAAAAAAATGAAAAATAAAGAAACGAAAAATGCAACTTGCAACTAACCAAAAAAAATTGTATAATCAACATAAAGCGGCGGCAATTGGCAATCATTTCTGGTACAAATTAAAATTATATTACAACATTTTGTTAGCCAAAAAGTATAGCCAGAGTCCACAACGCACAGTTAGAGTGCCCCCTCCACATTCCTCCCCCCTACCCACACCACTCTAAGCTATAGTTTAGCTCAGACTTGGTCTAAATGAAGCCTTAACAAAACTAACGGCAGTGTGCGTTCAATTTGATGGGAATGATGAACTAAAGTATACCCTTTGATTTGCCATTTCTTATAAGAGCAAAGTTCATAAAATTAGTAAATAAATATAGTAAAGTTGTAATATCTATATAATTTTTTATATATTTGTTTCATAATTATATGAAATCTTTAATTTTTTTAAATCATGATTTTTTTATTATGATGTTATGTTATGTTAAAGATAAATACTTATTTTTATTTAAAAATCATATTTTATTTGATTTTATTTTATTTTATTTTGTTTTATTTTATTTTATTTTATTTTATTTTATTTTATTTTATTTTATTTTATTTTATTTTATTTTAATTTAATTTATTTTATTTTATTTTATTTTATTTTATTTTATTTTATTTTATTTTATTTTATTTTATTTTATTTTATTTTATTTTATTTTATTTTATTTTATTTTATTTTATTTTATTTTATTTTATTTTATTTTATTTTATTTTATTTTATATTATATTATTTTATATTATTTTATTTTATTTAATTTTATTTTTTTATATATTATAATTATTCCCTTAACATGCATTTTATGACCTAAATTGGCAACTTTACAAAAATATTATAAACTCGATTTTTCTAAATTATTTGTATTCCCAATTTATTTTTTTTATCATAGCCTGCTGCTGCAATGCACAGGGTATTAAGATGCAATAATTATATGACTCCGATTCGCGGCCCAAATTGAAAATGCAGTCAGCCGTGGCAAACTCTTTAGCTCGCCACGACTAAGCCAAGTCTAAATACACACAGAGAGATAAAGAGAGACAGAGAGAGAGAGAGAGAGAGAGAGAGAGAGAGACAGAAAGAAAGAAAGAGAGAGATGGAAACATTACTGACCTGCCCAACAAAGAGCTAAACGAAATGAAACAGTTGAAAGTGAAAGTTTGATATTATTGTTAGGGGGAGCTGCCGCATTGGCAGCATCACGCTAACGGTAATTGCAGCTGCAACAGCAGCACCAGTGGCAGCAACAGCGGCAGCGGCAACAATGAATTAGCCGCATCCACAAACTAAATTAAACAATTTTATTGCATTTGATATCGAAATGGCGCTTTGCAATCAATTGCATTGCGTTGACCAAAAGTATCGTATCCCGTTGATAGGATCAATCAATACCAAATAAATTCCCATGACTCCTCGCTGCTTCCATGTCCACTAAAGGCAGTGCTTCCTGTACTGTAAAACCCGTCGCATGCCAACGAGCCCAACTCCATGGGATGCGTCTTCATTATTATGTCCAGTGGATGTCTTGACACTGTTGTGTGTTGCGTTTACGTTTTCGAATCTATTTTTCAAGTTTAACAACATTTACTTACCCCCCCCTCATCACCCCTATAATACCCTCCTCAAGCAACTGCCTTTTTTGGGGTTTTGCTTTGATCAACAATTTCCACACGCTTTTAACTAATTCAAATGAATACGAGATTCATTTGTTTTATTTATAGTCTAAATTGTTTTATAATGGATCTCGGTTGTCATTGTGTGTGTGGCAATTAATTATCTATAATATTGATAGTATTTTATTGTTCCAATATCTTGTATATATTTACCCAGTTGAGTTGAAACTTGTGCAAACAAAGCTGATCATATGGAAATGCTTGTAATCAATTAAGAAATCGTATAAATAATTAAAAAAAAACAGCCTAAAACTAATTTATTATAAAGTAGAGCAATTTAAAAAATTAATAAATTAAGTTGCCCTAATTTGAGTTTATTATAAATTAGGGCAATTTTAAAAAATTACCTAAGGTAATTTATTTTAAAACAAAAAACAGTATTTTCTTAACTTTTCATATTTAAAAAAAATTGAATAATTTTTAAAAATTATTAAAATACTAAAAAGAAATATTAAGAATAGTAATATACAATTAATTAATAATTATATTCATTTAAAGCTAGCAGCACAATTCTCAAATGATTATATAAATTTATAAAAAAAAAATATTAAATTAAAAAAAAATATATTTATTTATTTTTTTTTTAATTTATAAAATTATAACTCTAACTGTGTTGTAATGATACAAATTTATTTGTATGGGTCCAGCACTAAATTAATAAAATAAAAAAAAGTTAAAAAAAATTTATTATAAAATTATGTCAAAAGTTTCTCACTTCTCAATTGAGTCTTCAATGTATCCTTGACAACTTCCCAGATTTATTCAAAAAAAAATATATCAACTGTCACTTTATATAATTGTGACTATTAAATTCAAATTTCATATGCAAATTCAAATTTTATGTCTTGGTAAAATTAGTTTTCAGGCTGCTCACAATTAAATTGCTGCGTGAATAATTTAAGCCTGGTCAATTGGGGCTCTAACACTTTCCGTTAGCCGACGAAAGTGTTGGCAACAAGTGCAGCTAATTTACAAGTCTCTTGCGTAACATGTTTTGTTTTTATATTTTTTCTTGCCTAGAGTGCATTGCCACGCCCATTTTAACGCAGACGCCCACAGTTGTATTTCATAATATCGAAAAATACGAAAAAAAAAAACATTGCTCCAATTTGTTGAAGAAAATGTGCAGAGTTTGTTGAGTTGTCGGCATTTTGTGGCTGTTCTAACATGGCCAGTGCAACAATTTATCAATATTTAAGTCAAACAATTTATCAATTTGAAGCCAATTAACGCAGCTCACAAAACACAACAAAACATACAGAGGCATTTGCCTTGACCAAAACCCAACGGCATTTTATTAAAGTGCGTTTATGGAATTTTTAAACAAGCAAAAAAAGAAAAAGAAGCTGAAAAAATGCAAGAAATTGAAGAGAAGTCGACTTCACAATGCGCTATATTTTGTGATACATTATTTTATATACATATATTTTATACACACTCACATTTGCCAACTAAATAGCAAAATTTGTAAAATTTTATATTTATATTTTTTTTTTGAATTTCTTAAAATTTCTGGATACCCTTTCCTGTCATGTCAACACTGCACAAGAAACTACACTTGATGTGTTTACGCGCTGTTTGTTTTTGTTTTCGTTTTCGTTTTATTTTTTAGTTTTATTTTTATTTATATTATCATTCCAATTGTTGTTGGCTTCAACGCCTCAAGAAGCCGCTCAAAAGCATCGCGCATGGCTATGAAATTAAATTTGGTTGTGGCCCAAACACGCTGACAGGGTCGCTATCCGAATGACGTTGTCAGTCAAAAACCGAATGAATCTCAGGCTGTCCATTCATGTCTCTCTGTGTGTGTGTGTGTGCCGTAGTGTGTGTGTATGTGTGTGTGTGCTGTCCAAGTCAAGTAGTGTGTTGATGTAAATACTCAAGTAAGTGCACTAAATAGTCAAGTGTGGATCGACTTTAAGTGGCCCCTTCGAGTTTAACCTTCTTATCGCATCGTTGCCAGTGGCCAAAAAAAAGCAAACAAACAAACTTGGGCTGCGGGTGTGTGTGGTCATTAGACTTAAAAATTAAACAATTAATGAACCTGAACAACAAGTCTCATTAATTATGATTTATATTAAATATAGCTTGTTTGCAAACTGTCGCTTCATTCCACATACATTTTCTCCACATGATTCAGATATCATTTAAAAAGTGTAGTTTTTCCCCAAAATTTCGAAAAAAAAATGTAAATTATTTTCTATATAATTTTTAGTTAATTCCTAATATTTTAAATTTGTATATTTTATTAATTAACACGTCAGCTTCTAATTTAATAAAATATTTTATTTATACATTTTTTTTTTAAATTTATGAATTTCTCCTCAGCAGCTTGAAAGTATGCTACAATTATTGAATTAGCACCATTTCAATTTGTTAAAATTTGTTTCAATTTTTTCTACAATTTTAAATTGCATATTTTTATGCGCTTGTAAATAAGGCATTTACCAAAAAATGTATTAAACAACTGTTAGCAACATTTGTTACGAACCGATATTTCCCGGTGGGCAACCTCAGCTAGCTCAGTGTACCCAGGGATGGGTTGCTGGGTCCCAATGCCCTCAGTTCGTAGCCAGATCCCGAACAAGTTCCGTCTCGTTCGATACAACATCGATAACAACATCGATAACAACACCATCAACAATAACAAACACAAGCATGCATACAACCACAACAATCTACAGCTGAGTGGAATTACTGCTGATCTGGTGTTGATGACCAGAGACGCGCCCACCCTACCATACGATGGACCAAAGCGTAAGATTTGTGGTCCATCGCCCTTCGAGGAAAGTCACAGCTGACTATTCCAGGCTTTCACAGCCTTCTCTTCCCCCCCTCCTACGGGAAACTAAGAACTCATTTTAACTTTTTTCTTTACGCGCAAATAAGAAATGTTTATTAAAATTAATTTAAAATTATGTTGTGGGGGCCCTAAGGTGACGGATGACCGTGGCAGCAAACCTGCTGTCTGCCAGGGCTAATCCTCACGCGCTATGTGCGGCGAAAATGTAAGCTGTAAATAGCCTCGCACATAAACTAACACGGTCAATATGAAAGGGTCCGGTCCTACCTAAAAGAGCTCCTTTGGGATTCGGGTGGGGACACCTAACCGTAACCAGAACAGCGTCTGGTTGCAATGCGCGCTGGCTTGCCCGCAAGCATCAAAGTTGCTCCTCGGCAATGCGCCTACCTTGACAAAATCAAAAACAAACTAACCACAAACTTAATATAATGGGACGTCTACATACAAACAAATGAATAAATAAATGACAAAATAAATGAATAGATAAATAATAGCAAAATAAATATATGAATAATAAAACAAACAAGTAATAAGATAAAGGTGCGTTGGGGACGGCAAGGGGGTCTGCAAGGGGCAGACTGCGCCAAAATAGCATCGTCCTGATGCGACGTGCCCCTCAGGGCTGTGGAGGGTTCCGTACGCCCACTGCGGGGCTTGCGCTGATTTTCTGCGGGGCTGGAGGAGGGATCGCCTACGTGTGACGGCCACATGGCTAATGTTGCCACAGACGCGACGCCAAATGGGCCGGACTCACCCGAATGTTTTTTTATAATATTGCCCCTCAGGGCGGCGGGGACGTGATGGCGGCGGCGTCGTCGTTGGTGCGTCCATGCTGACGCGGCGGCAACATTGCTGCTTTCTCGTGGGCGACGGCGAATCCTCCAGCACAGGCTAACGGATCGTGTGGCAGCTCAATGTTACACAAATATCCAATATTCCAAATATGATTGGCCGACGCCGGATTCCAGACTTAGCTGATCCGGTCGTCGGCCTGCTGCCACACCAAGAAAAATTTCACACTTTAGAAATTTTGAAATTTAATTGGCCGAACTCCGCTCACCTGGCTTATTTCAAAGCTCCCGCTTACTATTTGCACATGCGCGTCCGTGCACATCTCGCTTCCCTGCCTTGGCCAGTTGTTCAACGCCCGGTCTTCATTTTAATTGAATTTTATTCGACCGGGCGCCCAACAGCACGTGCAGTCACTTGCAGAATTTTCTTGCCACACTTTCGTCGGGCAATCAGCTGTTCATGACGTTTCAAATCAGGGGTTATCGATGTCCCAGAATTATGGCAACGCCGGACATATCGCTGACCCAGCCCTAAGATCATCGATAACCCGCAGCCGGCCCAACGAGAATGCAACATCACCCGGAAATTCCGAGCGAGCAAACCTGCAAGCGCTGCAAATTGCCGGGCGCATCAATCGTGGGCCCTAGAGTCAGGGTTGCCCACAATCCGCGCCCAACGTAGGCCACACCCACGACCCTGAACTAAACTAAACTAAACCTAACTAACCTAACATGCACCTAACTGCTAATTATCCTAAAACCGGAGATCAGATGTTAGAGAGACGACGATACCGACATCCCGTGAGAGCAGCTCCCTCAAATCCTGGCAGGAGATGACCCGGATCATCTGAAACGCTCTACGGGCGCCGATACCGCGTCCTCCTTCCATCCCATCTCCGTCTCGGGTAGATGCCCTCTCCTCAGAGCCGGAGATCCACCTTGGAGGCACCACCCCATGGTCCGCAACCGTCCGCACAGCCACTGCTTGAAATAATGCGGAGCAATGGACGGCTCCACGGCTGCCACAGGCGCATTCGTGGCCATCGAAAGCCCATGCGACCATTGGTCCCTCCACGACAACCATATCGTGATTCCACGATCTCCTGGCTCTGCCGGCAACACCCCTATGCCTACTTAAAACCACCGCATGCACTATTTACAACCTAATACTACCTATTTCTATCAGCATGCTCCTTAAAAAAAATTATGAAAATAAATAAATAAATAAGTAGAAAAAAAACAAAACAACTACCTAAAAAAATTAACTTAATAAATAGACAAATAAGGAAATAAATAATTACCTAATATTAGAAAAATAAATAATGATGGAAAATAAATAAATAATAACTAGAAAAAAACTAACAACCTAATAAATAAATAAATATATTATAAATAATCATAAATAAATAAGGCTACCAAAATTAAATAAAAAAAACTAACTCCTAACCTGAAGGGGAAGGAAATTTGCGTCCGCCGGAATCAGCTGTATTTTCCTACGTCTCACGACAGTAACTCCGCTCACATACAAAAGACAAACAAATATTACTTCCTCCAACTGGCGAATCATCAGCTTCACTGACGATCCCCAGTTAGGGTTTTTCCACAAAGACTGCGTTTCCTAATCCACTTGCGGCCGCCAACAAACCTTCTTGGCGGTGCATCGCATGGTGACATCCTTCTGCCCCATGGGTCACCAGACCCAAGGCAGCCCATCGATGGCAACAAGTGGAGGGAAACACACATACAAATCTACGTTACAATTAAGCGTGCTCGTCCCTACACTGCTGCCGCCCTCGTCGTATCGTCCGTCGCAAACCGAGTCGCAAACGTCACTGCTCGTCGTCGAGCGTGCGTGTCATACACGGATGCTAAGGAGCAACACACTCGAGTGGTCAGCTCTTGGGCCGCTCTTGCCACGCTTTCTCATCCCATGCGACGTCGCAAACGTCACTGTTCCCCGTGGAACGTGCGTGTCATACGCGCATGGTCAGATCAAACTTGGTTAAGAACAGCTCTGGTGCAGTTGATCGTGGCGAAACGCCAGACAAAGACACCAGACAAACTAACATTTACGTTACAACTCTGCGTCCCACTGGATCATACAGGTGGCCCTAAGGTCTCGATTCGTCGCGCAATTCCACTCCGATTACGTCTTCGGGTGAAAGTCACGACTCCTCAAGGCCCGAAGGTCAGCTACACTACCACTGTGACACAGAACAAAAACTACATTTGGCCCATGAAGGTGTCCTCAAGGTCCTGATTCGCCGAACTACTTCACGCCGATTACGTCTTCGGGTGAAGTAACCAACTCCTCAAGGCCCGAAGGTCAGCCTCACTACCAACAAGGCTTCGGCGTTCGGTTTATTTTTTTGTTAACCAACGAAAGCACGTCGCTTTACGCCGGTTCCTGAAACCGTTCTCGCGAACTGCTCCAGAAACACTGGTGTTTTCGTTTGGGCGCCATATCTGTTACGAACCGATATTTCCCGGTGGGCAACCTCAGCTAGCTCAGTGTACCCAGGGATGGGTTGCTGGGTCCCAATGCCCTCAGTTCGTAGCCAGATCCCGAACAAGTTCCGTCTCGTTCGATACAACATCGATAACAACATCGATAACAACACCATCAACAATAACAAACACAAGCATGCATACAACCACAACAATCTACAGCTGAGTGGAATTACTGCTGATCTGGTGTTGATGACCAGAGACGCGCCCACCCTACCATACGATGGACCAAAGCGTAAGATTTGTGGTCCATCGCCCTTCGAGGAAAGTCACAGCTGACTATTCCAGGCTTTCACAGCCTTCTCTTCCCCCCCTCCTACGGGAAACTAAGAACTCATTTTAACTTTTTTCTTTACGCGCAAATAAGAAATGTTTATTAAAATTAATTTAAAATTATGTTGTGGGGGCCCTAAGGTGACGGATGACCGTGGCAGCAAACCTGCTGTCTGCCAGGGCTAATCCTCACGCGCTATGTGCGGCGAAAATGTAAGCTGTAAATAGCCTCGCACATAAACTAACACGGTCAATATGAAAGGGTCCGGTCCTACCTAAAAGAGCTCCTTTGGGATTCGGGTGGGGACACCTAACCGTAACCAGAACAGCGTCTGGTTGCAATGCGCGCTGGCTTGCCCGCAAGCATCAAAGTTGCTCCTCGGCAATGCGCCTACCTTGACAAAATCAAAAACAAACTAACCACAAACTTAATATAATGGGACGTCTACATACAAACAAATGAATAAATAAATGACAAAATAAATGAATAGATAAATAATAGCAAAATAAATATATGAATAATAAAACAAACAAGTAATAAGATAAAGGTGCGTTGGGGACGGCAAGGGGGGTCTGCAAGGGGCAGACTGCGCCAAAATAGCATCGTCCTGATGCGACGTGCCCCTCAGGGCTGTGGAGGGTTCCGTACGCCCACTGCGGGGCTTGCGCTGATTTTCTGCGGGGCTGGAGGAGGGATCGCCTACGTGTGACGGCCACATGGCTAATGTTGCCACAGACGCGACGCCAAATGGGCCGGACTCACCCGAATGTTTTTTTTATAATATTGCCCCTCAGGGCGGCGGGGACGTGATGGCGGCGGCGTCGTCGTTGGTGCGTCCATGCTGACGCGGCGGCAACATTGCTGCTTTCTCGTGGGCGACGGCGAATCCTCCAGCACAGGCTAACGGATCGTGTGGCAGCTCAATGTTACACAAATATCCAATATTCCAAATATGATTGGCCGACGCCGGATTCCAGACTTAGCTGATCCGGTCGTCGGCCTGCTGCCACACCAAGAAAAATTTCACACTTTAGAAATTTTGAAATTTAATTGGCCGAACTCCGCTCACCTGGCTTATTTCAAAGCTCCCGCTTACTATTTGCACATGCGCGTCCGTGCACATCTCGCTTCCCTGCCTTGGCCAGTTGTTCAACGCCCGGTCTTCATTTTAATTGAATTTTATTCGACCGGGCGCCCAACAGCACGTGCAGTCACTTGCAGAATTTTCTTGCCACACTTTCGTCGGGCAATCAGCTGTTCATGACGTTTCAAATCAGGGGTTATCGATGTCCCAGAATTATGGCAACGCCGGACATATCGCTGACCCAGCCCTAAGATCATCGATAACCCGCAGCCGGCCCAACGAGAATGCAACACATTTGCAGCATTTCAGGCTTAAACAAATACAAATCTACAACTTTACGTGTATATAAAATATCGCTACGCTTAATAAAATATAAAAAAATGTTTAATTTTGCGACAATTGTTTGTTTGTTCAGCTGTTGGCCAAAAGTCGCGTCAAGGAACTACTTTCAATGCCAATCTAAGGCCAATTAGCCGAGAATCAACTATAAATATCGTACAAATGGAAATACAAATCATTCAAACATCAATTCCAGTTAGAGAAGCAACATGAACCCTAAATTGAGTTTATCTGCGGTGCTGGCGGTGATTCTATACACCGCCTTGATAGCTGGACAAACCTACACCACGACGAGTCTCAACACGACCAACAATACTCCCAGGATCTGCATGCTGAACAACTGTAACTACTTTGCGACCGCAAATGTTTGTGGACGATATGGAGGCTCCAATCTCTGCCAGCGCTTCCAGAACAGTTGCCTGTTGCGCTACGAGACATGTGTCTCCTCGGTAACATATACATCCGTTTCGCTCTCCATGTGCTCCAACATAGCCGTTGGTCAGCGCAGACAATGCTCCGGCTCCACTTCCGCAACTTCATCATCCAATGTGGTCCCCATAATCATAAGCAGACGTCGTGGATAAGTCAAAAACTAATATTATTTGCTTTTAATTGTTAATAAATATGCCTAATCAAAGGGAAAATATCGTCATAAAACAATGTAGAAAATCGATTCATTTTTCGCCAGTTTATGACAGATCGAAGGTTAAAAGACCTTGCAAAATGTGATTTCACGTTTCTTTTTAACACATTTTGGTCATATCTCGATAAATACTAATCAGAAACACCTCAAATAAAAAGCAGGATGCTTGTTTTGAGTCCCAAAATCGATTGCCATCAAAAAATCGGAATAATTTTTTTTTTCGATTTTTGATGATTTTGACAAAGAGTAAGTATGGAAAAATGGTCAAAAAAGTGAAAAATCTAAAAATGCCAAAACGATCAAACTTTTGATGCAGTTTCTAGAAAATATCAAAACCATTTCCAGAACTGCAAAAATTTTGAAAATCGGATGATTTTTCGAAAAGTTATGGCGGTTTAAAGTTTTGAGTAAACTCTCTTTTTGATAAATGCGATTTTACGCCACTTTTAACACATTTTCGACCATATCTCGCAAAGTACTCATCAGAAACATCTCAAATAAAAAGCAGAATGCTTGTTTTGAGTCCCAGAATCGATTGGCATCAAAAAATCGGGATAAAATTTTTTTCGATTTTTGATGATTTTGACAAGGGGTAAGTATGGAAAAATGGTCAAAAAAAGTGAAAAATTTAAAAATGCCAAAATGGTCAAACTTTTGATGCAGTTTCAAAACATGATCGAAACCATTTCCCAAACTGCAAAAATTTTGAAAATCCGATGATTTTTGGAAAAGTTATGGCGGTTTAAAGTTTTGAGTAAACTCTCTTTTTGATAAATGCGATTTCACGCCACTTTTTAACACATTTTTGGTCATATCTCGATAAATACTCATCAGAAACACCTCAAATAAAAAGCTGAATGCTTGTTTTGAGTCCCAAAATCGATTGCCATCAAAAAATCGGAATAATTTTTTTTTCGATTTTTGATGATTTTGACAAAGAGTAAGTATGGAAAAATGGTCAAAAAAGTGAAAAATCTAAAAATGCCAAAACGATCAAACTTTTGATGCAGTTTCTAGAAAATATCAAAACCATTTCCAGAACTGCAAAAATTTTGAAAATCGGATGATTTTTCGAAAAGTTATGGCGGTTTAAAGTTTTGAGTAAACTCTCTTTTTGATAAATGCGATTTTACGCCACTTTTTAACACATTTTTGGTCATATCTCGATAAATACTCATCAGAAACACCTCAAATAAAAAGCAGAATGCTTGAGTCCCAGAATCGATTGGCATCAAAAAATCGGGATAAAATTTTTTCCGATTTTTGATGATTTTGACAAGGGGTAAGTATGGAAAACTGGTCAAAATAAGTGAAAAATTTAAAAATGCCAAAATGGTCAAACTTTTGATGCAGTTTCAAAACATGATCGAAACCTTTTCCCAAACTGCAAAAATTTTGAAAATCGGATGATTTTTGAAATAGTTATGGCGGTTCAAGGTTTTGAGTACAAGTCATTTTTGGCCATCATCAGAAACACTCGAAATAAAAGAGAGCTATTTATATTATGGTATTTCTGTCCTCCCATCATCCACATTATTTTGATTATTATTTGGATTTCGGAAGTTTTTGTTGCTCTGTTCTAATTGCATCCGTAGGCAGTTTTTGTTATGCATAAGCAAAAAGGGAAACTCGTTATAATAACGTATTTTTTGATAAATACAAACCAGCAGTTTTAGTAACAGAAGTGTATTTGTGTGTTTGTGTGTGAGTTTTTGCCTTGAAATTTGTGCAATTTATGGTAAATGCGCTTTCATGTTTTTGCGATTGCAATTAAATGGGCAGCGAGCACAAAAACTGCAGCATATATCATGGCTGACTCTGTATGTGTGTGTGTGTGTATATATGTATGTGTGTGTGTGTATATGTATGTGTGCATATGGCCAAATGATAAAATGAATAATTGTTCCGACTGCACTCTCCCTTTCCCTCTCTCTCTCTCCATCTCTCTCGCTTCTTGTGTTTGGCGGAAATGCAGCGATCAAAATGGAGGCAATGCCGTTTCCGGTTTGACAAACGTGCGTCAAATTGTTGCCACTTCGATTTATATGCGTCGCACTGGCAGTTTAAAATAACAGAACAAATATGGAAACTCAGCTTCAATTATTTTATGAACAACTTTAACTAAATAAAATCAAATCAGGATTTTAAAATTGTAATATAAAATATATACAATTTTTTTTTGTTACTCTGATTAAATTTTAATTACAGTTTAGTAATAAGTAAGAATAATAAATAAAAATAACAAATCAGAAGAAATTGGAAGACTTTAAAATTCTAATAAATAATTATACATTTGTATAATTTTAATTTATATATTATTTATAAATTCGCTGGCAGTTCAATAATATTTGAATAACATATTAGAAATCAATAAAAAAAAAGTTTTTAAAATATCATAAAAATAATGAAGAAAATAAATAAGTATAATAATGTATTGAAATAAAAATAAATTAATTATAGACAGATAATTGCGTCAGCCGCAAGTGCCAGAGAATCCCACAGCCAGACTCTTACAGTCCGTGTCGGGAGTAGCCGAAGGACTCCCCGAACGCCCATAGACTGTGGATAGAAATTTTGGAGTTATGTCAGCGATAAGATGTGGCAGATTCCAGAACTCACCCGTCTTGCCCAGACACATGTCTATGTGGAACTGGCATTCGTTGCGATAGTTCTTGCAACTCGTCGTGGGCGTAGTCACCTTGACGCAGTAGGGCGTGGTCTTGTCGCAGGTGTGGCGAGTGCTCCACTTGCAATAGATGACGCCATTCCTCACCAGAAATACGCCAGCCCGCAGACCCACAATCAACTGGAGCAGCAGCACACAAGTGATCAACAGTCTCATCTTGGAACTCACTTGCCAACTGATGTCCACCTGGAGACCCCAAAGAGTCTTTTATACTACATATATTGTCAGACGAATCTGTGGTATCTTTATGCGGCACATTGTTTGCCAATGAAAGTGATAATGGTATTTGCCGCAAAGTGAAAACCAATATTTTGGCCAAGTAAACAAATTTCTCAAAAAAAAAATTCGAAGCTATTTGTTGAGTCAGTAAATTGTGGCAGTTGTGAGAGCGCTGTCCACATGCCGTTAGGTTCTCATAATTATTACCATTCTCTCATAAATATTTTATTAAAAAAAAAAAAAAAAACACAAACCGATTATCATTTGAACAAATACAAGAGTATAGTTGTTATATAAACGGGTAATTAGAGCACTCAAATTGGAGAGTATTAAATGGACGAAATCTCTGATTGTATCATATGGTAGTATTTCCAGCACTTATAGGGTATTTGAGTTGTCTACTTGGTCTGCAGTTGCAGCTGCAGTTGGTGGCGGTGGCTGCCACTTCGGGGCTTACTCCAAGCTATCAGTTTGTTCATCATGCGCATCCACACACGGTATGAGTCCAACCGTCTCTTCCTCATCCCTATCCCTACCTATCTCTCTCTCTCTCTCTATCTCGCTCTACCTTTCTGCCTCTTTAGAACTTTCTTTCTCTCTCTCTCCTTATCTCCAGCTTTCTCTCTCTATCTTTCTCCATCTCCCTATCTCTATCTCTACCTCTTCTCCCTCTCTCTCGGTTTCTCCTTCAATATCCCGCCCATTTCTTTCTCTCCCTAGCTTTCTACCTCTCCTTACATTTCTCTCATTCTCTCTTTATCTGCCTCCTTCTCTTTACTTTTATCCCTATCGCCACCTTTCTCTCTCTTTCTTTACCTCTTTGTCCTCTCTCTAGCTTTCTCGCCCTATGTCTTTCTCTCTTTCCGTTTCTCTCTTTACGTTTCTCTCTTTCCGTTTCTCTCTCTCTCTCTCTCGCTATCTGTCCCACTCTCTCCCCCGCCGCTTCTCTCACGCTCTTCTTGCTGCCACTCACTCCCTCTCGTTGTTCACATTTCATGTCAAAACCGTTGGCATGTCATGTCAAGCGTTCATTTCGTTGCATGTTTCACTGTACGTGTGCACTGTACTCACACACATACACATCTGCATGCATACACACACATACTTAAAATATGGTATTATATGCCATTTACACCCTTCATATCCACGTCCCGTAGTATACCCTTTCCAAAAATCATTTTCAGAAAAGAAAAATAATTAAAAAAAAAAATTATAATTAAAAAAAATTAAAAAAAATAATTTAATTTAATTTAATTTTTTCATTTGTCTGAGTGCATTTCAATTTCGTTGTGGGGGTCCCACACATTTCACATTTCACCATTTTCCACCATTTTCGTTTTTCACCGCCATTTTCATTTTACAGTCGGTAATTTGTGGCACAGTTGCTGTTGTTGTTGTTGCCGCTTGCCGCTTGTTTGTTGCGGTTTCTTGTGCCCGTTTCTACTTTTAATTTTATTTTATCGCACCTTCAGGCCACGGACAAGGGGCAGTGGCAGTGGCAGGAGGTAAAGCCGATAAAGTCGAGCTTTGCTTTAACATATCGCCTCTGGGCGCGTTGCATGCAACGCTCAACATGATTAACAATGGCCATGCCACAGGAACTAATAAGAGTTAACAATCAAAAAAAAAATAAAAAAATAGAAATTATAAATAAAAGCAAAAAAAAAATACGAATGGGAGGCGCTTAACATTAATTAGTCGCACAGTTGCACGTTTGCTGTGTTGTTGCACAGTTGCACAGTTGCATGTCAGACATATTACAAATGTTTTATCGTTGCTTCACTTTTTTCCAGTTCCTGTTGCAAGGTCAACCAACCAGCCACGAAATAATGCACCACAAAAAGGGGCATGAAATAAAAAATTTAAATTTAATAATAGCAATCTCTGCCACATTTAAGCCACTACAGCTTGCTTCGACTAAGAATATACCCTTTCTTTTCTATAATTAATTTACATTTTCTTAAGCCTTATAATTTATTTATATATAATTTATGCATTATTTAAACTTATTACTCTATAATATATTACAATTTGCTTTCATTTTATATTAAATTAATTATTTTCAATATTTTAATTCTACAGGGTAGCTGTTAGCTCATCAATTTGGTGTTGTTCCCTAAAACGTGCGCTGGTATTGCCAACATGGCTAATTATTTTCCACTTTCATTTTACCCCCGTTGATTTTTCAACCATTTTTCTACATCAGCTCTGCCTCTGCCTCTGTCTCTGTCTCTGCCATCAGCGCTGCTTCTGCCTCTGCCCACTGCTCTGCCTTTGCCATCTCTTCTGCAGTCGTTGCGCTGCCTCTACCTCTGCCACCTTCGCTGCTTCTGCTTCTTTCTCTGCCGTCTCTTCGGTAGTTGTTGCGCTGCTGCTGCCTTTGCGCAGTCTTCTCTCTTCTGCTTTCTGCTTCTTTCTCTGCCGCTAACATTGCTGCTGCTCCTCCGCTAACCACTCTATATTAACAGCTGCCTCAGTCGCTGCCTCTGCTGACAGCTCTGTCGCTACTGCTGCTGCCCTTCGTCTGCATTTGAAATGCGCTTTTCTACGCCATTTTGCTTGTTTCTCTATGTCTATTAATAGGCTTAGTTGCAGTTCCACTGTGCATGTAATACCCTGTAATATATGTCAAGAGTGGCAGTGGATAACTAAATATACATACATACATATTCGTAAATATATGACATAATTAGTTATATTATTGTAAATTATAAAAATATGCCTAGTTAAAGTATTTTCAAAAATCTTCTCCATCATCACTTTTTCGTCACCTTTTTCTCTTTGCTTCTGTTTTCCTGTATTCTCCACAGTCCACTAAATTACATATTTGCTTCCATTCTTTTGCTTTAATTTTTACTTCCCTTAGCATCGTTCATTATGCATGCGACGGGTTTGTCACGCTAATTGAATAATAGCCCTTCGATTTATGCAACGTTTGCATACTGACAAGCCCCACTGTCAACTCACTCACTCACACAACTACCCAACCTGCTTTGCTAATATTAATGTCAAATGTTTAATGAGCATAACTATCAATCAGTTTCTTAATTAGAATATACGAAACATCTGAGATTCCATTCGATAATACTTTACGAAAAAAATCATGAATTAAAAAAAAAAAAGTTGTGAATTATGATCAGGATTTTCAATACCATGATTTTGGTGCATAAATTTTGAAGATCATATGAGTTTTGAAGAAGTTATGGCATTTTGAAGTTTCGGATGATGCCACTAAGTGAAATTCCTAGTTGAAAATTCAACTTCGATAGGGTCAAATTTTCGATATTGAGATTTTGGTACCGTTGGATCAGGATTTTCAATACCATGATTTTGGTGCATAAATTTTTAAAATCGTATGATTTTTGAAGAAGTTATGGCATTTTGAAGTTTCGGATGATGCCACTAAGTGAAATTCCTAGTTGAAAATTCAACTTCGATAGGGTCAAATTTTCGATATTGAGATTTTGGTACCGTTGGATCAGGATTTTCAATACCATGATTTTGTTGCATAAATTTTTAAGATCAGATGATTTTTGAAGAAGTTATGGCATTTTGAAGTTTCGGATGATGCCACTAAGTGAAATTCCTAGGTGAAAATTCAACTTCGATAGGGTCAAATTTTCGATATTGAGATTTTGGTACCGTTGGATCAGGATTTTCAATACCATGATTTAGGTGCATAAATTTTTAAGATCAGATGATTTTTGAAGAAGTTATGGCATTTTGAAGTTTCGGATGATGCCACTAAGTGAAATTCCTAGGTGAAAATTCAACTTCGATAGGGTCAAATTTTCGATATTGAGATTTTGGTACCGTTGGATCAGGATTTTCAATACCATGATTTTGGTGCATAAATTTTTAAGATCAGATGATTTTTGAAGAAGTTATGGCATTTTGAAGTTTCGGATGATGCCACTAAGTGAAATTCCTAGGTGAAAATTCAACTTCGATAGGGTCAAATTTTCGATATTGCGATTTTGGTACCGTTGGATCAGGATTTTCAATACCATGATTTTGGTGCATAAATTTTTAAGATCAGATGATTTTTGAAGAAGTTGTGGCATTTTGAAGTTTCGGATGATGCCACTAAGTGAAATTCCTAGTTGAAAATTCAACTTCGATAGGGTCAAATTTTCGATATTGAGATTTTGGTACCGTTGGATCAGGATTTTCAATACCATGATTTTGGTGCATAAATTTTTAAAATCGTATGATTTTTGAAGAAGTTATGGCATTTTGAAGTTTCGGATGATGCCACTAAGTGAAATTCCTAGTTGAAAATTCAACTTCGATAGGGTCAAATTTTCGATATTGAGATTTTGGTACCGTTGGATCAGGATTTTCAATACCATGATTTTGTTGCATAAATTTTTAAGATCAGATGATTTTTGAAGAAGTTATGGCATTTTGAAGTTTCGGATGATGCCACTAAGTGAAATTCCTAGGTGAAAATTCAACTTCGATAGGGTCAAATTTTCGATATTGAGATTTTGGTACCGTTGGATCAGGATTTTCAATACCATGATTTAGGTGCATAAATTTTTAAGATCAGATGATTTTTGAAGAAGTTATGGCATTTTGAAGTTTCGGATGATGCCACTAAGTGAAATTCCTAGTTGAAAATTCAACTTCGATAGGGTCAAATTTTCGATATTGAGATTTTGGTACCATTGGATCAGGATTTTCAATACCATGATTTTGGTGCATAAATTTTTAAGATCAGATGATTTTTGAAGAAGTTATGGCATTTTGAAGTTTCGGATGATGCCACTAAGTGAAATTCCTAGGTGAAAATTCAACTTCGATAGGGTCAAATTTTCGATATTGAGATTTTGGTACCGTTGGATCAGGATTTTCAATACCATGATTTTGGTGCATAAATTTTTAAGATCAGGTGATTTTTGAAGAAGTTATGGCATTTTGAAGTTTCGAATGATGCCACTAAGTGAAATTCCTAGTTGAAAATTCAACTTCGATAGGGTCAAATTTTCGATATTGAGATTTTGGTACCGTTGGATCAGGATTTTCAATACCATGATTTTGTTGCATAAATTTTTAAGATCAGATGATTTTTGAAGAAGTTATGGCATTTTGAAATTTCGGATGATGCCACTAAGTGAAATTCCTAGTTAAAAATTCAACTTCGATGGGGTCAAATTTTCGATATTGCGATTTTGGTACCGTTGGATCAGGATTTTCAATACCATGATTTTGGTGCATAAATTTTTAAGATCAGATGATTTTTGAAGAAGTTGTGGCATTTTGAAGTTTCGGATGAAGCCACTAAGTGAAATTCCTAGTTGAAAATTCAACTTCGATAGGGTCAAATTTTCGATATTGAGATTGTGGTACCATTGGATCAGGATTTTCAATACCATGATTTTGGTGCATAAATTTTTAAGATCAGATGATTTTTGAAGAAGTTATGGCATTTTGAAGTTTCGGATGATGCCACTAAGTGAAATTCCTAGGTGAAAATTCAACTTCGATAGGGTCAAATTTTCGATATTGAGATTTTGGTACCGTTGGATCAGGATTTTCAATACCATGATTTTGGTGCATAAATTTTTAAGATCAGGTGATTTTTGAAGAAGTTATGGCATTTTGAAGTTTCGAATGATGCCACTAAGTGAAATTCCTAGGTGAAAATTCAACTTCGATAGGGTCAAATTTTCGATATTGAGATTTTGGTACCGTTGGATCAGGATTTTCAATACCATGATTTTGGTGCATAAATTTTTAAGATCAGATGATTTTTGAAGAAGTTATGGCATTTTGAAGTTTCGGATGATGCCACTAAGTGAAATTCCTAGTTGAAAATTCAACTTCGATAGGGTCAAATTTTCGATATTGACATTTTGGTACCATTGGATCAGGATTTACAATACCATGATTTTGGTGCATAAATTTTTAAGATCAGATGATTTTTGAAGAAGTTATGGCATTTTGAAGTTTCGGATGATGCCACTAAGTGAAATTCCTAGGTGAAAATTCAACTTCGATAGGGTCAAATTTTCGATATTGAGATTTTGGTACCGTTGGATCAGGATTTTCAATACCATGATTTTGGTGCATAAATTTTTAAGATCAGATGATTTTTGAAGAAGTTATGGCATTTTGAAGTTTCGGATGATGCCACTAAGTGAAATTCCTAGGTGAAAATTCAACTTCGATAGGGTCAAATTTTCGATATTGAGATTTTGGTACCGTTGGATCAGGATTTTCAATACCATGATTTTGGTGCATAAATTTTTAACATCAGGTGATTTTTGAAGAAGTTATGGCATTTTGAAGTTTCGAATGATGCCACTAAGTGAAATTCCTAGGTGAAAATTCAACTTCGATAGGGTCAAATTTTCGATATTGAGATTTTGGTACCGTTGGATCAGGATTTTCAATACCATGATTTTGGTGCATAAATTTTTAAGATCAGATGATTTTTGAAGAAGTTATGGCATTTTGAAGTTTTGGATGATGCCACTAAGTGAAATTCCTAGTTGAAAATTCAACTTCGATAGGGTCAAATTTTCGATATTGAGATTTTGGTACCGTTGGATCAGGATTTTCAATACCATGATTTTGGTGCATAAATTTTTAAGATCAGATGATTTTTGAAGAAGTTATGGCATTTTGAAGTTTTGGATGATGCCACTAAGTGAAATTCCTAGTTGAAAATTCAACTTCGATAGGGTCAAATTTTCGATATTGCGATTTTGGTACCGTTGGATCAGGATTTTCAATACCATGATTTTGGTGCATAAATTTTTAAGATCAGATGATTTTTGAAGAAGTTATGGCATTTTGAAGTTTCGGATGATACCACTAAGTGAAATTCCTAGTTGAAAATTCAACTTCGATAGGGTCAAATTTTCGATATTGAGATTTTGGTACCGTTGGATCAGGATTTTCAATACCATGATTTTGGTGCATAAATTTTTAAGATCAGATGATTTTTGAAGAAGTTATGGCATTTTGAAGTTTCGGATGATGCCACTAAGTGAAATTCCTAGTTGAAAATTCAACTTCGATAGGGTCAAATTTTCGATATTGAGATTTTGGTACCGTTGGATCAGGATTTTCAATACCATGATTTTGGTGCATAAATTTTTAAGATCAGATGATTTTTGAAGAAGTTATGGCATTTTGCAGTTTCGGATGATGCCACTAAGTGAAATTCCTAGTTAAAAATTCAACTTCGATAGGGTCAAATTTTCGATATTGAGATTTTGGTACCGTTGGATCAGGATTATCAATACCATGATTTTGGTGCATAAATTTTTAAGATCAGATGATTTTTGAAGAAGTTATGGCATTTTGAAGTTTCGGATGATGCCACTAAGTGAATTTTTATTTCAAAAATGATAACTTTTATTCCTTGTTTTACGCTTTCAATTTTTAAAACTATTTTTCAAATAGATTTCTTGATTTCTCAATTAAAATAGTATGAACGTAACATTACAAAACATTATTTTTCACAAAAAAATATTAAAATAATTTCAATTATAATTTCAATTTTTCAGAATCCCTCAACAATTACCTTATCTTTACAGTATACATTCCATAAATTGTTTTCTAAATCGATTTATAGTTAATGGAAATTAAACCTTTTATAACTGTCTCTTATAATGATTACAAGTATTAATAAGCCGACGCCCCTCTGCACCCCTCGAAGAGGTGTGACTCCTCATATGTGACCACTTGCCACATGCCACCTGGTGGCACCTAGTCACATTGTCTGTCCTCTTTTAGTGTCTCATATACCGAAACCCAATTGCCGTTAAACAAATAAATCAAATCCAAAGTATATATGTATGTATAAAAAAAGTTTCTTGTCATTTGCAGCAATAAAATTCAAATTATTTTTAGCTTTATGCCGTTTTGGGGCAGGACTCACGCAACGGTAATGGCCCGAGTAACGGTAACGGCAACTCCAAAGGCCAAAAAGGAAGGCACAACAAAATGGAAGATAAGTATATATACATATATTTACTTGTCTATATACTGGCTTTCAACTATGTACATATATATAAAAGTGTGTTGTCTATTTGCTAATAACACGAAGTTTCTGTTTTTCCGTTTTTATTGCGGCCTTCTACATCTATTTCCACTTTTACAACATTCTCTCTTCTATCACCCATTCCGCCATTTATCCATCTCTCCTTTGCCAACTCAACACGCGTCGCGTCAATGGCAATCAAAAGTTTTGTGGTTTTGCAAGAGCATCGCTCCATAATATCTGCCTGTCTGCCGGTCCCAATTTCCTGTCAATACTCATAAACGTAGCTTCCACTCTCTCTATCTCTCCTATACTCTACACAGACAGACAGACGGACGGACGTACGGACGAACGAACGAACAGACAGATGGACAGACATTTGTACAAACATTCATAGCTAGGCGCAGTTGAAGGCTTCGCTTGGGTTGTCCTGTGTGTGTCCTGCGAGAGGGTTTCATGTCTGTTGGGCGTCCGCAAAAACCGATTTTCGGCTGCCAAACAAAAGAAAATCGACAACAAGTCAATATATTAAAAAGCAAGTAGTACCTCTTAAGATACCCTAGAAATGCATTAGTTAAAAAACGAAAAAACAAAAAAAATTTGCAATTTTTTCTAAAATTCTATGAATATATATTTTATGATGAAAAACATCTATGATAATATCGCTATATGTCATCATATTCTATGTCGACGTTTAGCTTTATTTTCACACTCTATCCGTTTGAATTTAAGGTTCTTAAGATTCTCCACTTACTAAATTTAAGAAAAAAAATTAATTGGAATTTTTTAAACCGCCTAAAAATAATATATTTATCAAAATTAACCTCAATTTAAAATAAAATACATTTAAAACTAAATATATTATTAACTGATATTGCAATTAGTTGCATTAAAAACTAAATAAATTATTTCCTTATATTGAAATTCCTTAAATTTAAAACTAAATAAATTATTACCTGAAATTAAAATTAGTAAGATTAAAAATCTAAATACATTATTACCTGAAATAAATATTAATAAAAATTATAAATATAAGTTAATTTTGTTTATTTTTTATTTCTTTCTTTGCACTAAGCTACCCTTTGCTTACCTGTATAGTTTACAGGGTATACACATAGCAAGTCAAATGCGGCGCCTGCCAGTTACAAGAAACTCTTCATGTTGTTTGTCGCTCCTCCATCTCCGCCCACAGTTGTTGGGGCATATAACCCACAGGCACACAGACATAAGCATACAGCGTCGCACTCACGATTTATCGATAAAACATGCTCACACATACACTCACTCACTCACACACATACACACAGATAGAGGGAGATGGAATGTAGGCGTAGAACGTGAAACGTCTCATTACGCGGCAACGTGGAAAGCAGCGTGTTTGGTATGAGGCCAATGGAAATTGAAAAGCCTCGAAAAGCGAAATACGAAAACGTCAACATTTTGTTTACACTCCGCAACAGCAACAACAACATCAACAGCAGTTGGGGAAAATGTCTTTCCATTTTCTTAGCTTTTCACGAAATCAAATTATTGCATGTGCCACCAATTCCAATTTGAATTGGCGCTAAGAAACAACAAAATGTACTAAAATATATACTTATGGGTGTGTGTGTGTGACTGTGTGTGTGAGTGTGTGTGTGTGTGTGTTGCCAGTCAATTGGCCATTGGCTTTGGAAACTTTTCTTCATAAATGCCTGTCGAAAGTCTCCTTTTCCTTTTTGCGCTTTTCCGCACAGCCATGCAGAAAAATGAGTCCGGGCCAGAAACAAAAAAAAAATGAATGGAAAAAAAAAGGTTGAAATGAAACTTTGATGGGCTATTAGTCATTTTGACATGTGCTTTACATCGTACCCCCATTCTCCAATCTCCATCCCTCGCCCCAAACTAATCAGAAGCTCACATTTGTATAGATTTCGCAGCAGTTTTGCAATTTATGTTATGATTGCGCATACGCCACGTATGACGTGCCACTTGCATAATTTACGAATATGCCACAAGAAATTGTATTCAACTTTTTATAACATTCTTTTAAAAATTTGATTAAATTATCTAGAGATTTCTTTAGTTCAATTTAAGCTGCTTCGAAGCACCTGCCGGTTTATTGCTGGTGGCAAGTTTTCAGCAACTTTTTGGACAATTTCGCATCGCAATAAGCCGTAAAGTTGCTAGAGTTTGGCCAGAAAGAGCACTTAGTTCCAGTTGAGGACAAATTCTCTGCCGTTGCATAAAATAAAACAGCACCCAAGAGCCAAGAATGTGCAACTCCACTTAGCCTGATTGCAAATTATTGTCATTGACCAAGAAACAGATCGACAACGAAAAGAGGACGGCTGAAGAGGCATAAAGTTTCGGCTCTAGACTGTATTCGAAAATGTAGTTTGAGTTATTCGAGGCATGTCTAATAAATAACAGCGCACACTCGTCCAAATGGTCAACGAAATGCAGCAACTTTAGTATTTTGTATTTTTTTGTATATTATGTAGGTCAACGAAATGCTCTAAGTGCACTAAAAAATCCAATTTGATAAAATTTCAGCTAAAGTCACGTTCCCAAAGACAGAGACGGCGAGCGACATTGATGAAAGGAGTGGGTGAGATGGGAAAGGGGGCAGGGGCAGAGTGATTTTACTGATTTATAAGCAAATACGCAGTGAGTGATAACAGCTTAGCAGCTGACAAGGCTTAACATAATGCAAACAGTGGCGATAACAGTGCACAGCGAGCAGCACTGTTAAGCCACTGTAGACAGACAGATCATGAGCTCAGGCACTGTTAAGCAAAAGCCAAAAAACAAATGTAGCATGCTTTTTAGCGCACACAATGCAGGGCAACAAAATTATTCGTGTAAAAATGAAATAATTATTCAATTTATAAGTGAAATATACAAATTTGCTTTAAAAAGCATTCGCTCGTACATTTAATTAATTGTTAAACAATCAAGAGATTACATTTAACGCACACTGACACAACATATAGCGGTGAGTTGGAGTTTATTTATGGCGCAGTCATTGTCTGCGCTCTAATATTCTATATACACCCCCTCGCCGGTATTGTGCGGTGCAGGGTGGGGCAGGAGAGAGCAGAGTAGAGCCACTCAAGCGCTCAGTGTTCGGCACATGCGACACGTCAACATTCAATTTTGTAATGAAATTTTCTTTATAATAAGCATGAGGCAGTTGATGAATACGCCCCATAACCAGATATGACAGAGGAGCAATGGAGTCTGGGGCCCAAGTCATGGCAACCTAAGGTAGCTGTGCTCCATATAACATGCTCTGTTGGCTGTGCCACATTTGCCACGCCCCATGCTAAAGTATTCATGACACCCAAAAGCTCATACTCCCATCTCTCTCTCTCTCTTTCTCTCTCTCTCTCTCTCTCTGTGTGTATGAGCGTGAGTTTGAGAAATATTGCGAGTGCAGAGTTCAAATGGAGCAGCAGAGAGGGTGGCAGAAGGGGCAGTGGCAGCAGCAGCTCCAGTTGCCAGCTCGATTTCTCCCAGCCCAACATGACCTACATTTTTGACTGTAGACCCCCGTCGTAGCTAAGCAACCCCAGCCCGGGAGTTTTTGTCCACCCTCCACCCTCTTGAAACACCCGAAAAAAAAGAAGAGAAATAAAATGGAGAAAAGTAAAAGAAAATGTTTTATATGTATGAATGTGTGTATGTATGTAGAAATGAAGAAGACGCGCACGCGGCACGCATAGGCAAGTATGCCAGCCGCCACCCCCTATCCCCTTTCCACCCTCCACCCTCTAAACCACTACAGCAACCCCCTTTGGCGTGCTCTGCTCTTCGCCTGGTCATATAAAAATTGTTTTCGGTTTGCTTATTGGCAACAAATTTGCGTGCCGCGCATGCACAACGAACAGGACGAAGCTCCTCAGCGACTTCATTACATTGCCAAATTTTCAGCTGGATTTGTATATGGGAGGACTGCTTAAGGATTTGCCCTGTTTATTTCATTTTTAATGCCAGACTTCGACTGCGACTGCGACTAGGACTTCAACTCAGATTCGTTGGGCAGCATCACAATTTATGATATTCTAATGGACTTGTGGGCCGTTTGGGAATGTGGAAGTGTGGGCGTGGCACTTACAACGTGTTTGCTTTTGCTGTTGACAACTGAATTTCGACTCTGCCCCCCTCTCTCCCTCCCTCAGAGACAAACTCATCAATCACTTTGCCAGCAGATTCTACAATGCCCAAAATTAGACTCCACTTCCACACCCAATCTCGTCGCATGTCCTTGTGCGACACTGCACGTGCAACATTTTGCCACAATTTGTTGACTTACGTACGCCGGACAAATATATCGTTGCCTAGCCACAAATATTAACATACAATCAGCAGTGTTTGAACATATTGCTGAAGATGTGTTTGTGCAGTCAAGTAGACAGCTGATGTACTAAGCAGAAAAGTGGCTTTTATTTTTGAATATTGATAGTCGGGAAAAGTATCTTATATAGCAAGAATCTACTTTACTTGGATCATTATCCTACGCTCAGCATCTGTTATACATCACACTTTGTGCATTATTCTCCAATTTTAATCTATTATGAAATCTCATTTTCCCACGAGGCTCAAAAATAAACTATCATAGGTTTTGGAATATTATTTTTAAATTTTTTAATAAATTTATTTATTTTTATTATTTTTTTCTGCTATATTTTATAACACATAGAGTCCGTGCTTCACAATGTACCTTAATTAATTCAGTATCAAGTATGTGTACAACTTAATAAATTTTGCTAATTATGTATTTCTCCTTATTTTTATGTATTTTTCCATTTTTTATAAATTTTTTTATTTTTTTTTAATGAAGTAGAATCTGTATGATGTCTATAATTATGTGAGAGAGTGTATTTCCCCCGAGATATTGGTTGAATTAAAAAATATAGCATGCTTTTGAGCGCAAGGTGGGTCACTACCCCATATTCGTCATTTTTATTTTAAATCTCGATTATTAAATACAAATCAAGAATTCTTTGGTTTCTCTAAAACTCTCATATATTATGTGAATTTCAAATTTGTATATAAATAGAATATTTCCCCCTCTACAGCTGCAGCACGTGTCTAATTGCTCGTCTCATGAATATAAATATGCATGAGGTTTGATAGTTTTTTGCTAAAATTACGACTTAAGCAGGACTATAAAACACGTTGAATGGGATTGCGAAACGCGTTTATTGATAAAACGAAAAGACAATTTCAATTCTGTTTTTTATGGCATTTCCCTTTTTGTTTTTGGGGGAAGTGGGGGGGGGTGGTGTTCAAGCATGCCAAGCAAAAATCCAGGCCTTCTTCATGCCGACAAACGAGAACATAAATAAATAGCGTCAAAAAGAGAGAAATTTTACGACTGTTGCTCATTTCTTTTCTTTTTTTCCATTTTTTTTTTGTATTATTTGACTCTTCAATTGTTGGCTCCACTACCCCTCGCACCCCGCCATTTACCATCCCTTGACAAAACATGTTTAACAAGGGACAAAAATAAATTAACAAGCCTGCTGCCCCTTAAGTGAGCGAGACAGCGAATGCATTTGCCATCTCGCTCTGTCCACATGCTGTGTATATTCAGGCCAATGTCAATCACAGCAAATGTTTGTCGTTTGTTTCGTTATTTTGCTGTTATTGTTATTTGTTGTTGTTGCTACTTTTGACTTTTGTTGCAATGTGAAAAGCACGAAAAATTCAATTTAATTGTTGCAGCAAAAGTTTATTGCGATTGCCGCCGCTCATAAATGTGAAATG
Source organism: Drosophila quadrilineata (assembly GCA_018150725.1). Classification (NCBI taxonomy): domain Eukaryota; kingdom Metazoa; phylum Arthropoda; class Insecta; order Diptera; family Drosophilidae; genus Drosophila; species Drosophila quadrilineata. The sequence continues at coordinate 7,526,766 of JAECWN010000407.1, forward strand.
TGTAGCAAGTTTTTCTTTCCAGTCAGTTTATTAAATTACCCAACATACAAAGCAAACGAGAAAAACGAGATGAGAGAGCGGTGAGAGGGGTGGGAAAATCAGAATCGGGGCAAAAAAAAAAAAAAACTTTTTTAATAGCAAACCCAAAAAATGTTGGAAACACGTCACAGAAATACGGTTTATTAGATAACCCAACTCTTTCCCTAGCGAGGCTCCCCTTGCTGTAGGCCACAATCAACCCCAGACTGAGGGGGTTGTAACATAGAGACACACAGAGAAAGAGAAAGAGACAGAGAAGGATAGAGATAGAGCATATTCTGCCATTGGGGCTTCACAGTTGAAGAAATTCAAATTACAGGGAACGGCAAGAAAAAGCCAAAAGGTTGCAAAGGGCTTGGACTGCCAGTTGCCAAAAGGACAAAAGTTCGTGCAACACACAGTGAACGAAAGAAAAAGCAACTTGAGACTCCCTCCACAAAATAAAATGAAAAGACAAAACAAAAAGAAAAAAAAATACATAAAATATAAAAGAAAAAACTGCAAACGCTTTCAAAGGCAAAGCTTTAACATGACTGAAGAAGGTTCAAGAACTAAGCAAGTGGAAATAAGCATGATGAAAAATTTAGTGGCAACTTCCATTGCAAAATTGTCGTTAAGTTTTACTATAGTCACAACTGAGAATGGATTGGGATGGAGAATGGAGAATGGAGAATAGAGAATGACGGCTGCATTATCAAGTATGTGAATCTCATAGTTTATGGAGATGGAGCGAGACAATGGAATTTTGAAATTGTTCAAGCGACACTTGAGGTTATTCTTACAGAAAACTTTTGCCGTATAATGAAGAGAAATAAACGCATAAAGAGACATTTCATTTCATATGCGAGACAGTCGAACATTTATTTTCTCTCTCTCTGCAAATTTTCAACTTGAGTGAAATTATTATAGCATACTTCCCAGCGTCGCCTTGAAATACCACAAAGCTGCGCCATAACATATCTCTGTAATGAAGCTGTTATTGTTGTGCTAAGATCCTGGCTATGCCCAGATCTACACAGAAACCTCAAGGCAACCTAAGTGAGGTTGATGCTGCCGCTATTACTTCTGCTTCTGCTACTTCTACTGCTGCTGCTGCTTCTTCTTCTGCTGGTGCTTTGTGACCGAAAAAAAGTCAAGCGGCCATGGCGAATGCAAAACCACAAATTTATAGCTGCAATGCGGCCAGGCGAAGCGTAACAGAAGAATGGCGGTCGAGTGAAACGTCGCAGTCCATAGATACTCATGAAAATCAACTAAGGCACAATAAAAATATACACACATATATTCTATACACACACACACACACACATACATATATGTATGTATGTAACATTAAGTAGCAACTGCGACGAACATAATAAGCAAGCAGCCCAAACGGTAAAAAATCAGCCACAGCTGAGCCTCGTACAAAATGTGGGCCATGCAGTAGTAGAAGAAGACAAAATACGCAGAGAGAGAGAGAGAGAGCGCGCGCACGCTTGTACTTTCTCTTGCCTTAGTTCGTACTCTCGCGTTCTCTTTTTGCTGTTTGCTTTGCTCTGCACATACTTTGCAGTAACCGTTTACATTGTTGCTGCACGAAACTGAGACAGCAACAAGAATGTAAAGAAAAGTGCTGCATACATCTGGGCGCGCTCTTGCTGCTTGCTCTCTCACGGGCTCACTCTCGCTCTCTCTTCGTTGTAAGTGTCTGTCTGTTGCTGCTACTGTTGCTGCTGCTGCTGCTATTGTTGCTGCTTATGCGTCATTTTTTCATGTTGCTGCTGCTGCTACTGCCATTGTCAGTGCCTTTTCTTACCATCTTTAGCGCTTACTTTGCTTTTGCTGCCTTTTCTCAATCACACTCTCTCACACTCTCTCTCTCTTGTTGGATTTCTTTTAAGCTCCGTCTCTCGCAGCAATTGTTGTTGCTGTTGTTGTTGTTCGTCAGCATTGCAGCATTTTACGCAGACAAGCAAAAAAAAAAAAAAAATGAAATAAAAAATAAAATACATGTACATACATAAATTGTTGTTGCGACTTTTGCTTGTCCTCCGTTCACATTGTCGTACTCTTCTGCTTCTTCTTCTTCTTCTTGCTCGTTGTTGGCCAATTATTTGTGGGTTTTGCTGCTTCCTTCTTTGCTCTGCTTCTTCTTATGCTGCTCCTGCTCCTGCTGCTGCTGCTGCTGTTAGTTTGCTTCTTCTTTACTTGTTGCGCTGACGCTGACGCTGACGCAGTTGTCATTGCGGCTGCTGCTATCTCACTCTCCCAAGCGCACTCTCTCTCTCTGTCTCTTTTTCCACCCGTCTCTTTTGCTGAGAGCATGACTTTTAGCAGGTACTTACTGTGTGTATATATGTATATATATGTATGTGTGCGTGAGCTTTTTGGAGGTCCATCATATATTCACCTGCGAATTGTGCGTCATTTGTGAATGGAGGGGAATTGAAGTGATGGTGGTAAGTGGGGGGGGAGAGGATTCTGACTGAATATGGCACCTATTTTGGTAACAGGTTTGCAACATTCCGAGAAATGTCTAGTGCCTGCTCCACACACACAAACACACAAAGCAATGTTCCTATTTGTGCATTCAAGGTTATGTTCAGAGTAGACCAGGGCTGCATTCTAACTTCCAGTATTTTTGAAAATTAAAAAAAAAATGCATAATATAATATATAATAAACAAAAATTTACTTATAGCAATTCCAAAACAAAAAAAGCAGTGTATTTTAAAATTTTCAAAAATATGTATTAATAACTTAAGTTTAAAAGAATTGTCATTTTTTAGAAATTTCAAGAGAAATTCTCGAGCAACTTGCTGGACATTCTTTGTGTTCCAATTTGCAGGGCTACAGCCCCCACTCCCCTCTCCACTGAATGCATATCAACATTTTATGGTTTGTCAGGCGCCACGCCCCGTTTCAGCTGCTCTTGGCAAACACATTCCGTCAGCGGAAATGCCTTCTAGCAATGGTTTTTCTCTCTCTTAACTCGTTTGTAGTTGTCGTTGTTGCGGCTGTTGTAGTTGTAATTGTAGTTGTAGTTGTAGTCCTTGTTGCTGCCTGTCGCAGCTTTCATTCATGACACACCAGTTGACATAATGCGGCATGGCCACACACGCCATCAAACCACCCCCAACCCCAACCTACCCCTTTCCCTCTAGAATCTAGAGCGCTCTCGAGAAGACCCAAATACGAGCATGAAGCCGCATTCTGTGAACCGCCTCTGACCATCCATTTCGCCCACCCACCACGCCCATTATTTGAGGAACTTTTCGCAAAGTCATACTACATACTAACTAACGCCCACATTTGGCACGCCCCCATCCCCCTCTCCCCCACACAACGCACTTAGCGTACGCACTGCTATTTTTAGTCGCTGTTGCGATTTTATACCCTGTAACTTAAATTTGAGAAAAGGGTAGTTTGTGGGTAAGTCATTGTCAAGTTGTGGTTGCCAGGAAACAGCAAAACAAAGTTCACAGTTTTTTATATCAAACAACAGTCACAGTTACCACTTAAATATAGAAGATATGGCTTCAAATTCAGTATAGTTACAGTTCAAAAACTTAGAAGGCAACTTATATTCAGTTGAAAAATTATTACATTTATTTCTAGAAAAAAAAAACTATTAAGTAATGGAAAACCATCTGACAACTGAAGATGCCAAAGCAGCCGAAGGTATTTTAAAGTTACTTTACTATTAAACATTCGTATTTACCATATAAATTCCAAAACTGCGAATCAGATTTTGAACGCATACGAGAAACTCAAATCGAGAATGTGATTCGTATTATTAATACGGGCATAGAGCGTATCAAGATGGCGCTGTTGTTGCCGCAATTGGGGGAGAATATCGAGTACATGAGGACCACGTTAAAGGGAACAGTCTATGAACCGGCAATTGAACTGATGGAGCATTTGAAATCACTGGACACGGCCACGATGCAGATAATGAATCACGAACTGCTCACGGCTATCGATTACTTTAATCGCAATCATGACATGTATCGATTGTTTCCCCGCTTGTTCAACAACCTGTCCAAGGAGGACAAGACGCTGTTGGTGGCCTGCGAGAAACTCTTGGCGGTGGCCACACATCACCTCAATCGGACAGCCAGAAGTGAGATTAACATCGAACGGCAGCTGCATGTCATGTACAGGGAACGTGAGGAGCTACGTTCCCGCACCGAGTACTACCAGAAGAAGCTTAAGTCCAAGAATGCGGTGTTGCGCTGGAAACAGGCGGTGAAATCTCTCACTCTGGAGAAACTCGAAACTGATCTGGCCAATCGCAAGTGGCACAACAGTGTGCGCATCCAAAATGAATTGTAAGTGATCATTAAAACTATCGGGCGTGATATTTATAACAAATCCGAAAGAAATGAGCGGTTTTGCAATAGCTGTCAATACGATAACCGCACGTTTCGTACGGATTCGGAATTGAGAACATTACTGTATATCTTTAAACGATTTTGCTGTAATTGAAACTGAATTTTAGGGGATAATCAAAGCAATCGGACTTGTTCTCAATTCCGAATCCCCATGAAACCGCACATTTTGATCCAATTCGTAATTGAGAACTTTCCTGTATACCTATATACGATTTTGCTGTAAATGAAAATGAGATGAGATAATCAAACTATCGAGTCAGTTCTCAATTCCGAATCCGCATGAAATACGCCGATTTTCAACAGCTACCAATACGAAAACCGTAAATTTCGTTCGGATTCTGAATTGAGAACATTCCTGTTTATCTAAATACGATTTTACCGTAATCTCTTTAGAGAGAGACGTAGCCAGATCCTGAAGGCTGTGCATAAGAACACCCTCCAAAAGCAAAAGGATCTGGATGACGAACTGGAAATATCGCGGCAGGAATATGATAAACTCCTTGCCAGCATTGCTGTCAATGAAGCGGATGCCAGAGCAGAGAAGTAACTCAAGATCATCGTCATCATTATTTCTTGACCTATCGTATACATTTTTCTTCAGGAATAAACTGCTGATTCAACTGCAGACGATGCTACAAAAGTATGATACGAATATTGGCGAGAAGTTGCGTGAGAATCTCGAACTGGAGGATGAGTACAATTTGGCCAAAAAGGAATTGGACGACTTCATGGTCATATATCGCAAGGAGGAGGCTGTCTACAACGACATCGTGCTCAGGTTTGAGCGGGAGGAGCAACGCAAGCAGCAGGAGCGTATCCTCATCTTCATGATGAATCGTGCTGCGCGACAGATCCAGAAATATTGGCTCAAGTGGCGCAGGGATCAGCGACTGAAGGCGAAGCGTCTAAATCGCAAGAAGAAGAAAAATTAAATTGATTTTCATAAAAACAAAAATCAAGAGAAAATTATAGAGTTTAAAAAATGCACATTTTTGGAAAAGTTTTCTAAAATTCCATTCATAAACTTCCACGAGTATTTTTTTAGTTTGTCAATAAGAAGATGGAGACTCGCATCTGAAGCCGACATAAAACTGGCTTAATGGCTGTTGGCCAACTTCGACTAATGCCCACAGACAAGTACCGTCAGTAGTGAAAAATAGCGGTAGTTGGGGGCACCTCTTAGTGGCTCTATTAAAAGACCATTGCTATGGAGTAATTGCTCCGCTTTATTTCTCTGACAATTAGCTGGAAAGAACTTTGAGTTGGTTTTATGGCCAAATTTGATGCGACGGCAATTAGCCCTCATTTCGTAAGCCGTCTTGAATATTTTCAATTTGTTTCTTAAATATTAAATTCAGCATTCGTTGCAAGTATGTATGTACGTAAATCACAAAGAAGAGGAAAGAAATTCGATTGCATTGCGACGAAAGCTGTGACAAGTCGCAACACGATTGGTTTTCCTATTCTTCCTTTTTGTCTTTCTTTTTTTTGGGCTGCTTGTGGGGCTTCTTTTGCGGCGCTAGCAAAATGTTTATTCAACACACACACAAGCACACACACACATGCACAGTCAGGCTGTCAGACGTAAGAGAAGAGAAACGAAGTGAAAGACGTCCCCAACCAAAATTTTCATGGCGAAAAATGGCGCATTGCTGTCGTCGCCGTCGCTGTCACCGTCGCCACTGACGACGCATAGTGAACGCCAGCGTCAGCGTCGCCGCATCTGCTGCTGCTGTTGGCGTTCGGCGAATAGCCAATGTTTTGCTGCATTGTTACTTCATTTTGGGCCCCGCTCTGCCCCAGCTCTGCCAGCGTCTAATTGGCAAGAGGTTAACATACTTAACTTGTTGGCATGCGTTGAATTGAGCGACAATGCACCAAAAATGGCAAGAAAACCCATTGCGACAATTTGATGCGGCAAAAAAATACAGTATAAGTCAACGGACAGCCCAAAAGAAAATAGGAACTGGACAAATGGCGAAATGCACAAAAAACACTTTGAATTATTGTAACACTTTATTCGCACTCATCCAATACATTGCGAATTAAATAAAGTATAAGAATTCGTTACTATTAAAAGCCTATCTAATCTTGGTCTGAATTTCCTAAAAATTGTATATTTTGGCGAATTTTTTGGAAAACCCATTTTCTAGCAAAGGCGCCGGCGCGACCGTCATTTACACTAGTAAAATTTTGTTCAAATTTCGCATATTGACAAAACAAGCAAAACGCAAACTAAAGCAAAACGTACGCCAAGGAGAGCCGAAAACATAACCGTTTCGCTCAGCCAACCGTTTCGCTCAATAGTTCATATATTGTGCAGCGAAGAGCTTTGCCGAGTGCGAGCAACTAACGACGAGAGCATATGACAGCGGTTATGTTAACGCATAGGTTGGTCAGGCATTGCAGATGCGTTGGCAGTTCATTTGAGTAGCTGACAGCACACGGAGGCAGTTCACTTGAGCAGCTAACAGCAGGGTAACATTCGCAGTGCAGAGCTAGCAGCCTAAATAACAGTGCGAAAATATTGTAGTACGCTTACGGGTTTTAAACGGTACAGTTACAATTGAGTTGTCAACCGTTACGGACGCAAGTTCTGATTAGAATCGTGAGTTAACTTCAAAGAGAACAGAAACAGAAAAATGCCACACAATTTGCAGAGGACAACACAGCTCTCTACTACTCTCTAGGCAGCAGGCCCCCATAAAAAAGTGGCTCAAATAATTTTTGTGAATTCACACATAAATTTAACACGAAAAATATATGAAACAAATATTTATTATAAACCGAAAAATCGAGCAATTCATATATGTACCTATGCATATGTATTAACGAGTGTGCGCGCGTGTGTTTCGCATATTATATCGCACAATAGAAAACCCCGACAAAAAAAAACAAAAATTAAAATAAAATTATAAAGAAAAAAGAATCGCAAGACGAAAATTCGGCAGAGCAGCAGATTGCAACAACAAATTGCCACGGCGAAAAGACAAGAAAGAAAAGCAACAAAAAAAATAAGAAAATGAAAAGAATGACTGAAAGAATGAAGAAAAGTAGCGTCGCTTTGACACCATCGGCGGCAGCGGCAACAGCAGCAGTAGCAGCGACGGCGGCGGCGGCGGCATCGTCGACGCTTTTGTCGTTATTTGCCTCTGCTCGCATTTTTTATTTGATATTCCTTCATGCCATTTGTTCGCCGCCGGCAACGAGACGCTACTTGACTTGAGTTCTCTATCTCTCCTCTGTTGCTTGTTTCGCAGTGCAAAGCAATATAGCAAATTGTTGTTGTTGTCGATCTGTTCGTTCGCTCCGTTTAGTTACGTGTGTATTCGTATTCACCTTTTGCTTCATCTTCTTTTCGATCTTTTACAGTGTGTTATAAATTTTGCTTAATACGCAAATAATATTCAAGTTAAACGTAGAACGCGCGTCGTCGTCGTCGTCCGTCTCAACGTTAATTCCACTTTACACATACCACTAAGCCAAAGCCAGCGCAGCAGCCGCCGTCAGCAGCAGCAGCGGATTAACCTTTAGCTACATTTCTTTCCAAACACAAAAACCCAACAACAACTACAAAAATGGTAAGTACAAAACAACACAGAAATTTGCAATTTCCATGAAAATTTCTATTAAATCCTTACAACAATATCAACACATAGAAATATTAAATATTGCGCCAATTCGATATTGTTGTTGTTGCCTTTGTTGAGCTTAAGGCGGCAAAAAAAAAACCCTTATGTGAGCAGCTGTGCTTAATTCTCTCCCTTAAAAAAATGTCAGCTGAAACTGGTTCACAATTATAGAACAGGGTTAACTATGAGGGTTATTTTTTTGCTTTTTCTTTTTAAGTAGAAGAAAAACACGTTCAGATAAAACTATGTACATATATCATGAGTCATGTGTGTGCGAGAAAATCACACACTCACCTTAAAATTCCATATAACATTTATCATAGCTAATAAAGATAGTGTTCGTCATTGTGTTAAGAAACTGATTTTAAGTTTATTTCATTCGTTTGAATTGTTTGATATTTATAAGAAAAGTTGAAACTTGGCTTTTTATTCAAAAATAATTCTCTTGTCTCTGATTTAATGTCATCTTTCTTCCCTAAGTAATTAAGTTGCTCTTGAAAGTGTAGAAATAAGTAAAAAGCGAAAACTTGTTATCAGAATTTCTTGAAAAGTATCACCACTCCCCTTCCCTTGTAGCCAAGCCTCTCCATCTGTGGGCCATAAAACAAAAAGTGTGTGAAGAACAGGAATGAATATAAAATGTTGCTATTGCCACTTTATCAGCCGCATTTAAGCTACTAATAAATAGTTGTTTGTTGTTATTGTTGGTGTACAAAATTTGATTTGCTTATCAGCAGAAATATTGCTTGAAATGAATGTTGTATGATGATCGACAAAAAGCTTTAGCGGCAGCAGCAGCAGCGGCAGAGGCAGAGGCATTAGCACCGTCTGCTTCAGCAACAGCGCCGGCATTATTCGCCTCTCTCTTTTTACTCGCCTTTTCTCTCTCTCAGTTTTGTTGTATTCCGTTTCGCTTTATTTACCGCAAAAAATTGAGGTTAGATTCGCCTGCAAAAATGAAATGTGCAAGAAGCAGACGAAAACGAAACGGCAGAAAATTCTTTAGCTTTTGGGAATTTCTCTGTTGTCTCTCTCTCTTTCGCTTTTGTCGCGTTTCGTTTTATTTTGCTCAATTTAACCGATTCGTATTCACACTGCGTGTGCGCACTGCGCACTCTCTCTGCTAACCGCTAACATGCGTTCGTTCTCTCACGCTGCCGCTGTCGTTTGCACTGTTTCTCGCGCATAACCGTTTCACACAGTTTCGCACTCCCTCTCTCTCTCTGTCTGTGTGTCTCTCTGCACGAATGTGTTATCACATTTGGCTTTCGCACTCTCTTTGCATACGCTTTCTTTGGCTAGTGTCTCTCGCTCTCGCATACGGTTGCGGCTCGTATGTTTTGTTGTTTTCTTCCATAACCGTTTCATTTGCCGCATTGCGGTTATTTTGCTGTTTTCTGTTTGGCTTCTAGCGTTGCTGCTGCGCTGCCACTGCTGCAACTGCGGCTGCTTTGGCCATGCTGTTGTTGGTGGTATTGCTACTGGTGCTGTGCTGTTCCACTTTGCTGCCATTCGCACAAGAATTTCATTGTAACGGGGCAAAACGTGTGCAACGTGCAGCAAAATGAACAAAACGTACAAGGAACACAGCAATATATATTTTGTACCCAGAAAAAGAAGCAGAATAGAATCATCGGCAGACGCCAAACGTGGCGATGTCGTCGCTACATTAACCGCACATAATCCAATATTTCTACAACTTGTGCTGCTGCTGCTTCTTCTTCTTCTTCTTCCATCACTGCTGCTGCTTTGACTTTTTATTTGGTTTTAGCGCTTTGCTGTGTTTGTGTTCGTTCTCTGATAAGAACACCCCACCCATTGCTGAACACCCACCCAGCCCAAACCACCCACCTAGACACACACTCATACACACTCACGCAACATGACCATGTCATGCTATGCTTTTGGTTTCTGGTTTTTGCCGTCTTTTTTCCTCTGCAGCGGCCGTCACTTAATTTAATTAGCTGTTTTTTTTTTTTTTTTTTAACAGCTCCACGCAAAATGCAAACAGATTTTAATTAAAACAAATCGTTTTACGTGCTCAACACATACATGCATACATATTTCTTTTATTCAGCATTAATCGTGATTCATTTTGTCTGTTGGCACCTTTCTTGGTATATAATGAAAATATAGTATATATCGTGTAGAGTATATCTTGATCTTTAAAGTTTGTTGACTGCACGGCATTATCTCATCAAATGTATATGCTATATACATATGTATGTATGTATAGCTGTATTATTTATTCATTTCCGTTTGCGCTTTGTGCTCATCTTTGCTTTATCAACAAAACCGTTAACTCACCCATGATGACGATGATGATGATGTGTTTTGTCTAATACCCCATAAACAGTCATTACAATTGGGGTATATTCAACTTTTTATTAATTGTTAATTATAGCTGAGCATATTTTAATTATAAAAATGATTTCAATTCTTTAACAATCTCCAAACACTTGCTCTCTCTATCTCTGAGTCACTACTTGGTGAGTTCATCATCGTTTTCTCTTCCTCTGCATTATTCGCATACAATACGATCTCGAACTCAACTTCCATGCCAAAAACCTGTTATTACCGGCTTATTGGCAACTCTCTTTTGTGCAAGAAACCGGCAAAAAGGCGATTTAACCAGTTAGAGAGTAACATAGAGAGAGAGAAAGAGAGAGAGCGGTACTAGTTGAGGTTGCGAAGGTTGCGAGACGGAGATATAGTGTGCCCCGCAGGTGAGAGCTATTAAAAGCCCCCAATGTTTATGTTTCATTCGGATCACATGTGCAATATACCCAGAAATCGGCGATACCATATAGTCAGTGATGTATAAATACTTTCAATATAAGTATGTACATTCATGTGTATGTATATTGTTGAACCCCTTATATAGTGTGCAAGTGCCGATATGGTATCTGTCTGAGGAGAGGAAGAGGAGTCGGAAGAGCCGTAGTAGGCGTTCCTCTTATAAGGCTTGGCAATAATAACGTACATTTCCACTTATCCCCATATGCATACTGTACACACACACACACCCACCCATATCCATTAGGAGTGGGGGGTTGGGGATCAGAGCTTTAATCAGCTTTTGGCGCTTTCGGCTTAAGCAGTTTGTTAGTCATAAAAACCCATGACATAATCAACAAATACTACCCGGCATAGTTTTTTTTTCATTTCATATTTTTATCAGAAACCAAAAGGAATGAATACCACAGTGAATAGCTGAAATACTCATACACTCACACATGCACACACACACACACTCATACACACACACACACACACTCGCCTCTGCACACATACTAAAATTGCAATCAACGATTAGATAAAGTTCTTTTCGGCTAAGCCTTTAGGCTAAAAATCCACTGTGTGTAGCTTTGGGATTGTCCCTCTCTTTCCCTTTCTCTCTCTTTCTCTCTCTCTCGCTGTCACTGTCTCTCTTTGACACACATACCCACATCCATTACACAAGAGACGATTACTTACATACGTCTGTCTTGAAGTGCAACTCGTGCAAACATTTTGTCAAGTAACTTTCTTATTGATTAGATAGCAAATATTTGAGCTTATTATCGTTAAGCATTGGGAATTTTGAAAGCTGTTTCTTTCACTAAACTGTATTGTATTGCCTTATGAGACCACAATATAAAGTATTTCTTCATAATATCGCCTCATTTAATATTTTAATGAGGTTAAGGCAGCCACTTGAGATCACGAATCGCAATATTATCAGCATAATTGTTCGAATCAATCATTAATATTTTGTAATAATTTCGCGATGACGTTGGTTTGATGTTTATAATTCTATATTATATTATATAATGATTTGTTGAGTCAAGAGCCGTTTAATGGGGGTGCCTTATATATAGATTCTTTATTGACATTATCACCAAATGTATAAAAGAAATAAAATTTCAAAAATCATGAGACTCGCATAACTTAAAGATGACATTGGATTTCTGTTGAATAGTTTTGTATGTTTGTTGGCAAAGGGAGGGTATATAATTTTCAGTTAATTGTTGCCAACTTCCTGAACCCAACCTTGAAGCGGACCTTGCTTGCCAAAGTCTCTATCTATTCTCAGCCTTTGTTTGTACACGAAAATGGAATGAAAGAGACAACAACTGACGTACGTCAGAGAAACTTAACACCTTTTTGGATGGGTCCGGAATGGGGTTTCGACTGGCGGCGCCTTTTGTCGAGTAGAGTACAAACAGTATGCGAATTTATTCAAATAGATGCGAATGTAGAAGAAGAAGAAGCACAAGTAAATAATGCAGTTAGCTTACACATTGAGATCTATATCTTTGACAAGGGTTAACCCTTCCCCATCCCCATTCCCTTTGTAATGTTATACAAGTTTGGTAAATGAATTGAAATGAGAAATGGAGATTATCATCTTTGTTTTTTGTGATTTTTTTTTTTTTGTCTTTGGGTTGTTTCTGTTTTCGTATAGATCAAGTAGTCATGGTCGAGCATTTCATCATTCGTAAACACATCATAAAAGCTGACAGCAATTAATTATCTCAGTTAGACTCAAAATAGAGGCAAGCAAAAGTCATTTTCGATCTGTTCCCTCCCATCACAATCCTACAAAAGATTCTTCAATATGGTATTAATAATATTCTATATATACAAAAACATATATATATATATATTTAAGGAAAATCGTGTCGGAAGATATTAGCAATGATATTAATATGCTGCAAATATAATTTGTGTGTTTTATAGGCCGATCAGCTGACAGAGGAACAAATTGCCGAGTTCAAAGAGGCATTCTCGCTATTCGACAAAGACGGTGATGGCACCATCACAACAAAGGAATTGGGCACAGTCATGCGCTCGCTGGGACAGAACCCCACAGAAGCTGAGCTTCAAGACATGATAAACGAGGTCGATGCCGACGGTAAGTTGCAAATTCATACTACTTTTGTTTTTGTTTTTCTAATTAATTAAGTTATCCGATGATATAAAATTGACAAATAATCAAATTTAGGCTAATTGCTTTGAACCCTTTTTCTTTTGGTGGCTAATTTTAAATATGTACATATGTATGTATATATTTTTGGTGTGTTCTCATTGAATCTATTCTTATACTGTGTAATCCCACTAACAAATAAACGAGATCAGGCAAAACATAACAGAACCCCTCATACTATATCGACAGACAGACAGACAGACTTTTGACTTTTGACAAGAATTCTTTTTCCGTTTTGTGCTGCGGGATTTTCTGCTACTACTTCTCGTTTGTGTTTTGGCTAAAAATATGCAACAAAAACACGTCATAGCCATTAAAAATAGAAGACCAAAAATATTTGGCTCTTGTTCTGGCTAATGTTCTTTTTCTGCTTCTTCTTCTTCATCATCTTCTCAGTTGTTATAGTTGTTTTTGTTGCTGTCAAAAATGCACAGGATTTTTGACAAAAGGTGGTTGGGAATGCTGATGAGCTGGGCACTGAAACAAATACCAAAAGAAAAGCAGAAAAACCAAAAAAAAAAAAGAATTCTTGAGAATACCAAAAACCAAATTATCTATGCTAGCTGTATAACTGTGTATAACAAGAGAGGGGAAAATAGGAAAAACAATATTTAAGAAAACGGCAAAATATTATTGGATAATAGGCGCCGCCGCCGCACGCCACAATTTTGAATTTTCGGGGTTTTTCACCTTTTGCCAAAAGGAAAAACTATTCAACGAAAATTATTTGCAACTTATTAGGCAGAGAGAGAGAGGGAGAGGAAGAGACAGCTATACGCTTGAGAGCGAGAGAGCAATGCTCGTGTGGCTTTTTATATGTATGTATTTATAGCAATTGTGAAATGTGTCGAGAATATATCGCACATTCACTTGTTTTTGCTTTCGTTAAATTTTCACAAATTATAAATCACTTTTTTATTTATGTACACACACTGACACACACACACACGCACGTGCGTCTGTATGTGTGCGTGTGTGTGTATGTTTTCCTTTTCGTGCAGTTTTCTCTTGTTTGCATAATGCCCCAAAGCCCGACAATTAGCTTAAAAATAAAACAGGCCCCACCCAAAGCAGCGCAAAACACCAACAACACTCACACATACATACATATGTATTTACACTGGGCGAGCGACATGTGCAAAGCGTAACAAGTAAAAGAAAAAGTATGTGTGCAAGCAGCACCAGCACCAGCAGCAGACGACGAAGACGACGAAGAAATTCCAAAAACCGAAATCAAGTCACCCATATACGAGCAACACAGCAGCAGAGCAGCAGCATCATATCTGCTCGTGATACTCACTCTCGCTCTCACTCACTGCTGACTGCAGTGCTTCATATTAACTGCGGGAGTAAACGATGCCTGGTGACGCTCTGCTGCGCAGCTGCGCTCTAATTTAGTGTTACAGGCAGAGTGCAGCGGCGACGCTCTTATCTCTTAGCTCTGCTTTAGTTTGGTTGATGCTCTTTTCTTGCTGTTTGCTGCTTGCTTGCTCGCTTGCTTGCACGTGTGCAAAATGCGCATGTGATGAAAAATCCAGGGCAAAGTCTGCACAAATTGTCAGAGACGCATGCGTTGAAATAGTCAAAGGACAACAAGCACATAAAGCATGAGAGAATAAGTAACGGCGACTTAGACAAGCAATTTTCTATATGCCGTGTATGTGTGTGTGTTTTAGGGTGTCAGGTGTGTGTACAAAATGGAGACTGACTGAGTGATGCCCATCAGCTATTAGCGGAGCTAAAAATAGAGCTGTTAGCTTCAGGCGGAGAGCACTTACTGAGGTTTTTCGGCTCTTCAAGTGCAAGCGGATGCATGTGTATGAGTATGTGTATGTGTGTGTGAATTTACTTTGCCATATCTCAAGGGTATTAAGCGTGTATTTTAATATTATTTATTAGAATTTTATGTAGCTGAAGAAACTTTGCCATATCTTGAGGGAATATAGCGTTTATTTTAATATTATTTATTATTACCTAAAAACAGTAAAAAAGAGTAATTTATTTGAAATATTTATATAAAATTATCTTCTTTTAATTGTTGAATTTCACTAGTATAACATTATTTATCTGCATAATAGATCAAATAGAGTACGTCGGAAGTGTTTACATGGCTATATATGTATATTCATAGGGTTTTGGCCAGGTTATAAGCGATTATCCGACTTACTTTACGATTCGATAGAAGAGGAAGAAGGGGTGGTGTGCGAATGGCATTTCGTGCATAAAATTATATAAAATCCATACACAATCCGACTGCATAAACACACTTACACCGAGTCTGGGTACGCCCACTCGCTCATATGTACATATGTATGTATGTATATGCCCCGTTGGTAATGTTTTATTTAATATTTCTCGGTAGACGGAAACATTAAACATTCATTACTTAAAATTTCGTTGGCGTCGCCAGTTGACGATGTCCAAAAACTGCAGCCGCATACAAACGACGCCATTAGCACCCCTTCCACCCCTCCCCCCGCAACCACTCTTAATGTCTGGGGAGCTGACTGCAAATGCAAATCACTTGGCATAACAATTGTCCAGTCCAGTAAAACAAAAGAAAATAATACATACGCAATATAAATAAAAAATAATAAAACAAAATTGTTGAAAATAATGAAATGAGATGAAAACGCGCGGAAATTGCAGGTCTCGAGCACAAACAAGTGAGCAACCGTTAGGAACGCCAATGTGTTATTTATAAAGAGGTTGGCAGCACCTCCCGCCACCTACCCCTGTTCTGGTGCCTCACACCTCCCCCTCTCGACACGACTAAATTTAGCGTTGCGAATGAACGAAACGAGACGAAAAAAAATCTTATTAAAATTTTAAATTGTCTGCAAAAATTTGGTCAACGTTGCGAATCGTAAAGTGGGCGTAATTCGTGGGGGAAGAGTGGATAGGGGTGCCGGGTGCGAAAGGGGGAAGTGTGTCTGGCGTTGTTGACTGGCGAAATGGAAACCAAAAACCCAAAAAAAGATATCGCTAGACAGAGGGACAGACCAGACAGACATTGGCAACAAACAAACAAACAAACAGTCTTGACCATCGTCATGAGCCTTGTCAATCGTTTGTCTAAGGCGCGTCTGAAAGAATTTCGCTTTTCTTTTCTTTCTTTCTTTTTGAATTGGCCAACAAAAATGGCAACAAATTTTACGTGTCTGGGGAAATCCTAACGCTGGTTGCGGAAAACCCAAAAACGTATGACAGACGGATAAATATCTTAAATTTAGAATTTGTTAAAAACAAAGAAAACTAAAGAAATGCAACTACAATGAATCCCATGAAATTAGTATGCAAATTGCTGCACGATGAAAGATGCCCTAAGATATGATCAAAAGTTTCCAAATATTCATTTCTGAGAATATCTCTTTGCCGATCTATAAAAATTTCCAGGGTATTTGCCTTAACTCATAATCATTATGTTTGCGATGGGGGGGTTCTCTATATCACAATTTTCTGTTTAATATTTGTGAAGCCATTCAATTCCAGCAATAATACTAATCTATATAAATACTTTTATAAAGATGTTTCAATGGATCGAATAATTTCCAATTATTGCCTTTTTATAACATCATTTTTCATGGCGAGGCTAATTCAAAAAAATTGTTGTTTTCTTGTTTGTATTGTGAGTTCTCTAAGTACACAGCCTAGATATATTTGTATTTGAAATGTATTTTGTTTTTATTCATTCTGCTTTTCTCTTGAAGATTTCATTATTTATTTAGCTGTTTGGATAGAATTTAATGTAGTTGTTAATCGTGTTGTTGTTTTGGATTGGATGGTTTCTCGTACTACTTATGCTATATTATGGGGCGGCGGAGGTTGTGTGAATTGATTTCCATTGTGAACTTGACCAGAGGCAAAAATACAAAGTGTGGGGGCTATTAAATTATTGCAAGAAGAGAATCAGAATCGCACTCTATCGCTCTTGTCTTGTTTAAATTATGTGAGGTTGTAAGGTGTGATTTACAATTACTTCATAAATATGGTAGATATATATATAGGGATAGATATAATAGTTCAAAAATGGCTGAACTTTTGCGGTGGAAACCAATAAAAACAAGTCGTAAGAGTTCAAATATGAGAGTTTTGGCTGCAATTGCTTCAACTTTGAATCCAGAGGGAGGAAAGACCCCCCATATATAGATATTATGGTATGTTTGATGGAGTTGTGGGAACAACAAAATCCTCTCTAAGCCACGTAGAGTAGAAGTAGAGGAGTCAATAACAATTAAGGCCTTCAAAACTTTTTGCTGGGTTTTAGCCCGAAAACTTTTGCCTTTTGTGGTACTTCTTCCTCTTCGTGCTCTTATGGGCCATAAAAATGTGGAAAAACACAGAGATAGAGAGAGATACAAAGAGAGAGAGAGAGAGAGGAGTAGAGAAATAAAAAAAATAACGCCGAAAACTATTTGCAAACTTTAAAACACAAAATGCGAAGTGAAACTTTTTCAATTAGTCTAACAAGATTTTTCGGTCAGCAGAGTGAGAAGAATCCTCAACTATATTTGGCCAACTCTCTCTCTATCTCTCTTTAGATACCTTTGCTAACGATTTCCACGTTAATCTCTCCAACATAACCTACAGCTAAATGTTGAGGGGTTGCGCTTATCTGCCATATGCAGACTGTGAAAATGTTACACATACGCCACGTGTGCCAGCAAACAAAAATAAGTTAAGGAGGTGTAACTTAGATAGATATGAATTTGAGCTGGATTATGGGCTGCCCAAGGGATTACCAGGGATTGCGGCCCAAATGGGATTTGTAGACACAAAAAATATGAGCATAATAAAGAAAAATGGCCACCAAGGAAGGATAACTAAGCTAAAGCTAAACATTTATAACAATTGTAAACATTCATTTCTTCTTAAGTAATAATATGATAGATAATGAGTATGATATAAATTTTGATTATAATTAATACGGAATTTGTTTTTGGTGTTTTAGGCAACGGCACAATTGATTTCCCAGAATTCCTTACCATGATGGCACGCAAAATGAAGGACACCGATAGCGAAGAGGAGATTCGGGAAGCCTTCAGAGTGTTCGATAAGGATGGCAACGGCTTCATCTCAGCGGCCGAATTGCGTCACGTGATGACAAATTTGGGCGAGAAATTAACAGACGAGGAGGTCGATGAGATGATCCGTGAGGCTGATATCGATGGTGATGGTCAGGTCAATTACGAAGGTAAGCCACCCCTCATTTATTTACAACCCCCTCCCGCTCCCCCATAAGTAGCTTAACAGAATACTGTTATTTTTTGTGTTTTTGTCGCGTGTCGCGTTGTCATGTCAACCGCACACTAATTGGATATTCGCACAACAGTTGTTGGCTTTGGTAATTGTTGTTGACTTTTTGTTGTTGTTAGGTTAGCTCTGCATTGACATCTAGCCAAAACAATTCGATTGAATCACACACACATACAACTCTAGATATATGTATGTATGTATATAGATAGTTGGATATAGAAACGGACTCTATATTTGAGTCACAATTGGCACTTGTTTTGTCATTCATTACTTGATGCTGCCGTTGGGCTGTTTTTGCTCATGAGATATTCTATACTAAAATGAACTGATTCATTAGTCGCATTTAATGCGTGCATTTGCCATACCCTGTAAAATATTTTAATGGGGTATACGTTTATATTTCATATAGAAATACTATTTGTCTAGTTATTTTCCATATAATTACTAATTTCTTTTTTTTCTTAATTTAGCATACCTTGTAAAGTATTTTGAAGGGGTATATCTCAGATTACAGCTAGATATTTTCTATAAAATTATTTTTTTGTCTAGGGTATATTGTTAGTTCATAATGTGTTGCAATGTTGTTCCCTTTACTGTTTTGTATTCTTCGAAATATTTTAATTGCCTGAAAATTGAATATTCAATTGAGGGGGGAAATCGAGTGAAAAACCTAATGGCTGAAAAACAACAACAACAATATCTGTTGGTCCTTCTCCTCCCCACTGTAAGTGTGTGTTTCAAGGTGTTAAGATCTGTTCCCACCCGCTTGCATGTTCCCTCTCTAAAGCTCATTGCTTTGATTGTACTTGGAAACAACAAACTGAAATAATGATCAGTCTCTTTCCTTCTCCTCTCCTCTCGTCTCCTCTCTCTCGCTCTCTTTGAGGCGATGGCAATCAGCAAATAGCGAATACATTTCTAGAAGTATACGTATGTATCGGTGTGGACCCAATACTATGCGTACGTATATACATATAGATCTATATAGAACTTGTATAGTCCGAGTTAAACAATGTGCTGCTGTGTGCCTCAAGTTCAAATAAAAATCGTTTGGCGCAAATCTTATGCGGATCAAATAGATTAATCACAAGCAATTTATGAACCAGAAGCGCATAAAAATAACAGACACTGTGAAACGTATATAAAAATAGAGCTGTACACCGAAATTCTAATTCGAATCGAATTCAAAATCAAGTGCAGAGACAGTCTACAAATTAGCACTACTTAATCTACTGAGGAAGTACATTTGTGTCAAATACTTATAGTGTGAGTGTATAGATATCAGCTAATATACAATCAATTCAAGCCGATTAGGTATTATAAAGAATTCCAGACTTTATCTTATCTTATCTTATCTGTCGTCTCATTTCATATCATAATGGCCATATAATTCAATTGATTTGTTGACCTCAAAATTGTTGCAGGCTGTGTTAAAAAAGATTTCGAACACTGATATGCTATTTTATTGTTGAATTTTTTTGTTTCTATTTAGTTGTTACCTTCAAAATATCAAATTATTATTATTAACAGTAAACTGTTCCCAGTACAGCCAATAAGTGTTCTCAGCTCACAAAAGTTCCTCCCGCAATGCAGATAAAAGCTGTCTGCTAAAATATTCCTAGCACTGAAGTGTTCCCAGCTCTCACAGTGGCTGTTCCCAGTGTGTCCAACAAGTGTTCTCGGCTCACGTGATGGTTGTTCACTGTAATGCAGATAAAACTGTTTAAACTGTTCCCAGCTCACTTGATAGCTGTTGTAAGTGCTCTCAGCTCATGAAGATGTCTTCTTGTAGTGCAGATAAAACTGTTCCCAGTACAGTCAAGAACTATTCTCAGCTCACATGGTGCCTGTTCACTGTAACGCAGACAAAGGCTGCTTGCTCTGATGCTTTGTCAGCTGTTTGCTGCCAGCGCTAAAAGCAAACATAAAATGTCAAAAGGCAGCGACAAAAACAATTAAAATCAGATATAAATATTGTGCAATAATCACAGAAATAACAAAGGAAACGGCACAGCATAAAATGAAATGAAATAAACTAGCAAACAATATAAATAATGAGAATGAGGGGAAAGGCAGGCAGGGCATAAAATAACTGCCAACTGAACCAGCAAAGTTAAAAGAGAATCTCATACTACATATATATTTGAGAGAATGTGTGTGAGAGTGTGTGTGTGTGTAGAGGCATAACATAAATAAATACGAGTTGTTGCCATTTGCTTATTGCCAATTAACCAAAGTCTTTATTGTTGTCTTGTCCATCTCCCCATCTCATTCTCTCATACTTTCGGGGACCGGCCGGGAATGTGTAAATTATATAGCGCAAACAATGGGCCGTACACCGTCGGCGATGGCTATATTATATCCAACTTATATACATACATATATATTATATATAATATGTATAGGATGAGACTTACTTTGGCCCGTTGCCAAATACTATATAAAAATGTTGTCAGAAAAAGCAAAGCAAAAGCTGAGAAAAAGCCGAAATGAAAAATCAAATAAAATACAAAAGAAAAACAAATTGAAACGCGGCGAAATAATTGTACTAATATTAAACAAAAATATATATACATCTCTTTTTTTTAAAAAAAAGATGTATAAAAAGAGAAGACTCGGTTACGATGCTGGACGAATGTAAACAAAACAAGACGAAAGATAAACAGCAGAACCGCAAAAATACCAAAAAAAAAAAAACACGACCTATGCGAAAAAAAGTATAGAATTCATGGAAAATTAACAACAACAAAATTCTACCATTTATGTACTGAAAATGATTTTAATTGTGACCCAAGCCCCAGTTCTTATAATCGATCCATTAAGAAATTTGATCAAAACTGAAAGCCCTTGCCCTACAATAAAATGGGCGTGGCAGGGTGACGCCCTAAACCCAAGTCAATTCTATTTTTCGGCTGGATATTTGCATTTTTGCAGCGGAAGCCCCAAAGAAAAAAGATATTATTCAAGTCTTGGCTTGGCAAAGGTTGTCAAAGGGCGTGTCCTCTGAACTTTGGTATACTATTCATCAAGCAGGATACGTAGCCGTCCATTGAGTTCATCTATCAAAAGTTGCGTTTCAGCTTATAATAACGTTTTATTTTTAAACATTTTTATCGAGCTCTGAAACTTTCGTTCAGTTTTACGAGCCCCTGACTTTGGGTGTGGATTTTTACCAACTAATCAAAATGGGGGGGCAGTTTAAGGATAATGAGATGGAAATTGTGGGGTTGTTGGAAAAGCGTAATTCGAAACGATATTTACAAGCGAAATTTAATACTATTTTAACAGAAATGAGTTTTAATAAAGAAGGGGGTCTAAGAATAGAAATTTTAATTACAGCGAATGGCAAGCAGAAGGAGAAGTAGAAGTAAAAGAAGAGATTTGCTTATCAAATGGAAACTTTGATTATTTGATAATGAAAAGAAACCCTTCGATTTACAGAAACTTATAATTCGCAACTGCTTAAAGCGACACACGAATACTGATGAAAGGGATGCAGAAAATACTGATTACTGTTGTTTCGTATATAGAATCGTCTATAAAATATGTATGAATACTCGATTGCTTTCGATTTAATTTCAACAGTGATTTATGAGTTCCAGTTTCTTCCACACTTATTGCCAAAAGTATTCCCCCAATTTCTGTTCTTTTGTTGACACGATCATTAATGTTAATGCTCGGAAGTTAAGATCGGTGATGAAGCTTCCTCATATATTTTGTCTGCTTAAATGGTTCTTCCGTCAGACACAATGAGATTGAAGATCCACCCACAAGCCTCCCCCTCGCCCCACCTCCCTGATGTGCTAATTGATGTCGCTCACCCCTCAGTCACAGTTGCAGTCACAGTTACAGTCACAGTCACAGTCACTTCAGGTGCCAGCTGACTTGTGACTTGTACCATGTGACGTGACTCGTTCTTGTTGATTTTTGGCCAAGAGGCCAGAGTTTTATTCACATGATGCAAATATTTAAAAAATGCGCTCAAATAAGAAATCAAATTAAAAAAAAAAAGAAGAAGAAAATGAATCGAATAACGTAACGTATACGCAGTGAGAACTAGTTGTTATAGTGTGTAGAGGGGGTGGAAGGTGGAATTGGGGGTTGGTTGCATAGCTGTGGCTGTCACTTGTCTATTTTTAGTAGCTGTATGCAAACACCTGATAAATCGGGGACACCACAGCATCAACAGCAACAGCAACACTGTCAAGGAAGCGAGGCAAGAGAACGTTGCCAATTTGTCGCTTCTCTTTAATTTCCACTTATTTGATGATATGCGGGCAAAAAGTATAAATTAGTCTTCTACTGACCTTTGATACTCTTTCTATTGTGTATACGCTTAACTAATGTTGTTTCAACTCGTTCTTTGTTTCTTTGCAGAATTCGTGACTATGATGACATCGAAGTGAAGCGTTAAATTATTTCTTTTTAAGCCTTTCTATTTTTTTAAGATGTTGACGAAGACTGTAGCTGTGCGCACCAACATCGCGCCACGCTGTTGCTATGGACCCCAGTAAAAGATCTTAAAAAATATATATAAAAACAAACAAAAAAAAATATATATATATGAAATGAAATGAAATGAAAAAACAAAAACAAAGAGTTAAGCAAAAAAACAAAAGAAGAATATAAAATAATGCAAGCAAAAACAAACAACAACATTTAAGAAACTTACACTTGAGCGAAGGGAAATCGAAGCAGAAGAAAATTTAAGCAAGCAAAAGAAGCCCTGAATAAAAATATAAAGAGAAATTATAATATGAACAACAACAGGAAACACAACACTTAATTTTAAATGCAAAATGAAATGCAAGAAAAATCCAACAACAACAACAACAAACATGAAAACTGCAATACCTAAATGAAGTCACCGTTTAAACAAATAAAAAGCATGTTATAAGTAAATGAAATGAATTAAAAAAAACACTATTACACTTAAACTACACTCACACACATTAACACACACACACACACACAGTCATGTTCACACACTCACACAACAACAACCACAACACAGCAGCAGCAAGGAGCAGCAAAATTTTGATTAGCCGCTAAAAAACGAATCGATATTTGGATGAGTGGCGCCCTCTATGGGCGACCAATGGCAGGCGGGGCTACACACTAGCAGAAAGCGCCAACTGGCGCCAGCGGCGAACTGTATTACTAAATTGTTTCGATACAAAAACAACAACAACAAAATATATAAACAACAAAATTTGTCAAAACTTCAAAATGCATTAAAAGAGAATAATAAAGGCCTAAAAAGGAAATTAAAAACGATAAACAAAAATGTTGTAATTTTTGCGAGTTTCGAAATGCAGATAACTTTGACAAAGTTTATATTGATACACACACACACACACATACATAGACACGCACTACACTCACACACACATACACGTACATGAACAAGAACAACAACAACAACAACCAGAAATAAAATATATTATAAATACAACATATATATATTATAAATAATGTAAAATCAAACAACAAATTCTTCTTATTAAATTATATTTAAATTTAAAATTAATAAATATAAAGAAACAAACAACAACAAAAAAAGTAAATAAAAATTATGAAAAAAAAAAAAAAAAAAAAACAACTAAAAACAAAACCACTAAAACTACATTTTCGATATAAAATGAAATTGAAACAAAGATGCGATCGAGAAGTACGCTCTATATGCCAGCTATATATACTCCACTATATGGTCGTGTATATCTGGCTGATCGGCGAGTCAGGGGTTGAGTAGTAGAGCGACGGTGGAGGGGGCACCCCTTAGGCTTTTGTGGCAGCTTTACCCAAAAAAAATATAAAAAAAATAGAAAACATTTTGTAGCACATCAATGCGGGGATATATCTATATACATATATATATATATATATATATATATATGTATATATCCCGATCTATATCGGATTGCAAGCAACAACTACACATTTCTTTAGCGTTTAAGAGGCAAAGCAAGCTAAGCAACAGTTAAACTTATTAACTAATCTATAAATAATATAAATATATATATATATAAATATGAATAATATTAATTTTATTATAATATATATAAATTAAATATTTATATGCGTTAGAGCAGAGGCGCAGCTAGTGGAAGAGGGAAAGAAAGAGAAGGCAGAAGATTTCATCAAACACACACATACAAAATTTAATTAATGAAGAACAAGACGAAGAAGAAGAAGAAGCAGCAGCAGCAGCAGCTGATGAAGATGAGGAGGATACAGCAAACTAGACAAACTAGACGTGGAAGGAGCAACAGCAAAAAAAAATATATATATATATATTTATAAATAAATTATCTTACAATTACTATATGAGCAAGAAAACTAGTTAAAAGCAAATGCAAAAATTTTACTATTAAGGCAACAGACACACAATAGATGGAGATTGAACCCCGTATATATTACTATACATATATATACTACTATACTATATATACTATCAGCACTGTGTGTAATGATATGCGAGAATGTTTAGGGTTTAAATTAAGTGAGCTTTTTTCACAATGACGATCAGCAGGCGCCCCCTCTCGGCCACAGCTCGAACTAGGCAGCAGCTTGGGGTGGATAGCGACATATGTACGAACATAGTTAAGCCTGAACACAACTGTACCCACATTTCTCCACTCTCCACGCTTGGGTTGCAACTTTGCTTTTAATTTGATTTCATGTCGAAAACGTTTCCTTGTTTCCTTTCCGCTTGTAACTTTTTTCGACTAATGTATCCCAAACTATACAGGGATATATAGCCTCTTATTGTTGACGGTCTTCTATCCACACACACACACACAAACACACACCCATTTACACACACACTCCAAAACTCTTATACGTTTTGCATTTCGTTTTCACTTTTCTCTCCACTGCATAAATCAACTGTGAGTATAAATATAATATAAAAAAATATATATGATATGTTGTAAGTCCGGGTCGCAATACCTTAAATATATACATATTATATGTATATGAAGTATATTATTACTAATATATTGTTTATCATTTTATTGTGTTCGCTTGATCTTTTGGGATAAATAAGGCGGCCCTGCGACGATCGTCGCGATCATCATCGGGCCAAGAACAGCAACAACAACAAAACACCATGCGAAATCAACTTTTCTATAACCTATTTTTTAAAACAAGAATGAAAACAAAACAACATTCAAATGAAATTGAAAATTTTGTAGCGAAATTTGTGCAAGTTTCAAAACATTTCAAGCTAAACTTATTGTACGACACAACAAAAGGTCTCTCTTATAATGTTTAAAAATGCAAAAAAAAATAAAAAATCTATACTTAAATTTAACTTTAATAAACAAAACAAATGAAAACAAAAACACGAATTTTTCTATAACTAAAACAAAAAACAAAATTTATATATATATTATGAAAACAAGTCACAAAAACATAAAACAAAATCCCAAAATTCTTTTTGTGGCAAATGCAAAACATTTTCCAATATTTTGTGAATTTATTTTGTAACGATTGGGCAACACTGGCGACACAATTGCCGTTAACAATTGAATTTGAAATCCGAGTCGCATTTCCATTGCAAATTTGCGAAATAGTTAACAAAAAATAAAACACATCAACAAATGGCAAAGGTAAAGGAAGTTGAAGAGTTGTTCCGAAAAATTGCATAAATAAATTGAATACACTTTTTTTTAGCTAATTTGCCTAACAAATGAAACAAACCGAAACTACAAAAAAATACAAAAAAAAAAAAATAAAAAATACAAATAAAAGAATACAGCAGCTAGAAAATATTTATAAATTCATTTGCAAATTGTTCAAGTTTGATCTAAGCTAACGGTATTCCCATATTTGTCGGCATATACATAACTAAATATACATACATAGCTCTATATACACACAGTTATATATACATATATATGTAAACAGAATTATATATACGAGTATATATTGTAAAAGACAGCAAACCAAAACAGACAACAACAGCAGCAACATGCGATTTCTTTAAGCAAAACATGAAAAAATACTAACAAAGAAAATACCAAAAAAAAACCAAAAAAAAAATACACAAACATTTTAAAAACCTCGAAACAAAACAAAATCATATAGTTGTTTTCTTTGAACTTGAAAATCCCAAAAACAGAGGACATTTTTGGAGATCGATTAGATTATTTAAAGAAAAAGGATTGAAAAAATCTCCGTTATAAGTGTGCTCTGTTTTGGATTTTGAAATTGGCTTTCGAATCCACATATTTACAGACACGATTCGCAGAACAACATCGATTGGATTTGAACTAAACACAGATAAATTAGGAAAATATATATACCATATATAGCCAAACTATCTGGATTATCTATGCTTGATTGGATGGATTTCGAGCCGAGCAGCAACATTCCGACTGAGCTTAGAGGAGTACCAACGGGAGAGAGGATTCTTTGAAATATATCTCTGAATTTACATCAATTCTTTGTATAAGAAATACTACATCAAATTTCATCCACCTACATATGAATGTCAATATAAATGTCTTTAACAAGTACCTATGATATAAGAAATGCTAATATACTGAAAAAAATACCAAATAAAATACAACTATATGGAGACTTTGAATATATTTTATTTTATTACGTAAAGCACAATTTGACGAAAATGAGGTTGCCGGACAAGGATTTATTATCCATGTACGTTTAAATGGCATTTTCTATATCTTCTTGACCGTTACAAGGTTCGAATTGTCCTCAAAAAATCAGCTCTAAAGTTAGGAAATTGACATCCAGATGGAGATCCATTTCATGGAGTACCACAAAGCCTGCAATAACTGTACAGTATGTTTTTCAGTGCGAAGAAATGGAAACACTTTATGTGTTTGAAACATAGATGGCGCGCATATTCAACAGAATAATAGAATTCATACATAGGTGGAGCCTGTCTATGTAATGTTGAAGCATAGATGGTTTTTTTTTATAAAAATAAGTATTTGCGAAAATTGTGTGAAGTACTGGCAAACTAATCGGTGGAGCGCTACATTATAAATTTTCTTTTATCGTATTTCAATTTTAGCGTAAACCTACAAAGCGCCCTCTAGCACACTTCCTTTGGCCACTTATGCTTTCAAGTTCACTTGTCACGCCACCTACCTATGAACTTTGCAGTTTTAGGTCCCTTCTTCGTTTGCTGCTGGCATACAATTTGTGAATGAAAAAAGCTCACAACGAATAATGACGAAAGCTTAACTGCAGCTATGCAGCGCCAAATGTAGTCGGATGCTACCCATGGCAGAGAAACAGCAAGAATAAGCGAATATAGAGAGAGAAAGAGAGAGTCTGTTTGTTTTGTTTGGATACACATTCGGCTCTGTTGTCGTGCGAGACGAGAGGCTGTTCGTTTATCGTTGCTGCTGCTGCTGCTGCTGCTGCTGCTGCTGCTGCTGCTGTTGGCGTCTTTTGTCTTTGCTCAGTTGCTGACAGGATATTGACTGAGGAAGTTGTTGTGTCGCGTTTGTTGCTACGACGCTACTGAAGTTCGCTGTTACTGTTGTCGTTGTCGTTGTGTTTGTTGTTGCTGTTGCTGTGACAGTGCAAGTTGCATAGCAAGATGAAATGAAGTGAAACAAAACAAAACGAAGCGGAACGAAACGAAACGAAACGAGACGAGACGAAAGGAAGTAAAGTGGAGTGCAGCTCTGTTAGAGTCGGAGAAGAGCGGCAGTCGCGTGTCCTTGCCGTGAGCGCATTTAGCCCTGTTCAGGGTCACTTGCATTGCCGCAAGAGTGCCAAAGGAGAGACTCTCGCCTCAAAGTGAAACCGGTGCGGGATTGACGACAACGTGCAGCCATGAGCTCCGCTCGCAGCTTCAATAACACGGCCGTGTTGCCGCCACTGCGACAGTAAACGGGCAACGAAATTGTCCTTTTTGGCATGGCGAGTGATCGTGTTGCCGGCAGTGGTGGTGGCGGTGGCGGTGGCGGGGGGCGGCATGCACGCGTTAGCCCAACGCCGGGACGTGGCAGCAAGATTGCGTATACGCCCTGTCCGCGCTCCGAGCCGCCACACGATCTGCCACTACCCACAGCAGCTCGCAACTGCCTCGCCATACCCATGTCCTCGCTGCAGACGGCCAATGGGCCCAGCCACAAAGGTGAGTCCTTCCTCATAGCATTACAGCTAATTAGCATAATGGGGGGATGGGTAGGGGTAGAGAAGGACTGTAGATAAACATATTTTTGGCATACAACTGTTGGCTGCATCAACAAAAGGGACAACGACGTCTACAAATGCGACTGGCAATCAATTGAGATACTTATACTATATGATATCATATAGATATATTTTGTTTTTATTTCTATCTCTTGTGTCTTGTGCCTCTCTTTTGATAGCTCTGCTAGGTTCGTGGCATGTGGCAGGGGCAGCTTGCAAACGTGCATATCTGCCACTTTGTTTTCATTTTTATTTTTATTTTATATTCGCCTTGACATGTTTCGTGTTGTTTGCTGTTGATTGTCTCCTCCCTCTGTGCTCCCTTTGTCTTCCGCCCCAGATCCACTCAAGAACCGAAGCATTGAGAAAACGAAGAAACAGAGAAAACTGGCAATTTACAGTTTACAGCTGCCAACACGTGAATTTGATTGTCATTCGATTGTCATTCGATTGTCGATGCGAGATGCAAATTGCAAATCAATTTCTATACCAACCACGACCAAGTCGGAGGACATGCCGGAAGTGGCATAAAAATTGGGAACGTGAGGCGGACTCTCTCTCTCTTTCTCTATCTCTCTCTTTATTGCACTCTCTCTATCTCTAGCTACCTTTCTCTCTCTCTGTCTCTCTCTCTCTCTCTTTATCGCACTTTCTCTAGCTACCTTTCTCTTTCTCACTCTCTCTCTCTTTCTCTCTCTTTATCGCACTCTCTCTAGCTACCTTTCTCTTTCTCTCTCTCTGTCTCTCTCTCTCTCTCTCTCTCTCTCTCTCTCTCTCTCTTTCTATCTTTGTCTGGCCCCCTCTCAGCCTCCTTCTTTGTCTCTCCCTTTATATATGTTATTTAAATATATCTCTATATATCTCTCTCTCTCTTTCGCTCTTTCTTTCTATCTATCTCTCGCTCTTTCTTTCTATCTCTCTCTCCCTGTTTGCGTGTTCTTTTTGAAATGTGTAAATTTTATGGGTCTGAATAATAATAATAATAATGTGGACCGTTGATGATTCGTAAATATTTATACCCTTAAATAAATGCGCAGTTTTAAATAACTAAATTTATGTACAACATTAAGAAATAAATTTAATTAAAATAAAACATACATCGAATATAAAGTTCATAATTTTTTTCTCTTTAAAGAAAACATATAATTTTTGTCCTTTATTGAAGGGAAATGAATGAATGAAAATAAAACGGAAATTTCAAAACAATAATATTATTATTACCTTAATATGTAATGAATAATATATAAAATTAGAAGTAACAATTTCGATAATTAAATGATATATTTTAACCAAAAAACAAAAAAAAAATAATAAGAAAAAAATAAAATATATGTAAGTAATAATAATTTTGACAAAAATACCTTTACGTCAAAAAAAAAGAAAAAAAAAAACTATATTTCTAAGGAATTATGTATTATTATGGAAACATTTTTTTTATTGCTGACTTTGATTAAGTTTAAAAAGTTTTGCTTGAAAATGTTTGCTATTGTCTTCAGGACATGCTCTTTGCAGATCATAATTTTAATTGTAGCAATCTCATATGATATATGTATAATACTTTATTTTTAATGTTGAAATATTTATTGAAATATTTAATATTTAATGTTGAAATATTAACGTTGCCGCTGCAATTTAAATTTATTCGCTGGCTTCTGTTGAGCGTTAAGAAAGTGGCATTAATGCCGGCAACTCATCACTCATAATTAGCCAACTTTTATTGCCGTCAACGAGGCTTTGTCCCTACATACATATGTACATACATACATACATACATACATACATACATACATACATACATACATACATACATACGCGCATACTTTTAGAGGCATGTGCATATACATACATAATGTACTGTAAACATGCTTATATCCTGGCAGAGCGTTGGGCGCTGCTGACGGCATTGCAACATCATTTAAAATTGATGGTCCCGGCAGCAGCAACACGACAAAGGCAACGGCAACAGTGGCAACGGCAACAGTGGCAACGGCAACAGTGGCAAGTATCGACAGGGTGTCTCAGGGTGACTGCTTACAGTCTGTCTACTCTTTATCGTCGTCGCATAATTATGCTAAAAGTGACCCACTAAACGAAGCCTACTTAAGAGTGGCACAAGTATCGCTTGAGCCGCTATTTTGACCCACTGATCGATGTTGCACATCGCCAGCGACCCACAAAACAATCCTTCACTGCCCCAACGCTCTCCTCATCCGCAGTCAGATTTAGCTCGGGCTGTTTAATTAATATTTATACACCGCAGGCAGCCCAACGGCGACAGAAACAATAACAAAAGTCAATAAAGTGGGCGGCGTGGGCTGCCGGGACTTAGCTGCCAACGTTGCAGCAACGTGCAACGTGCAACGTGGAACGTGGCGTACATATAGTGTAATTTATGCAGCGTTTTGATGCTGTTGCATATGCAAAGCAAAGCGAAAGCAAAGTCCTGTCTGTAAAAAAAGGAAAAATTGAAATTGCGTAGATGCCACACAACACAACAGTCTAAAAAAATAAGAATGCCAACGGCACAACGAGGTTTTAGAAGCACTGATTGCTTCCCAACTCATCTGCCGAAAGACATATTGATTTTTGTGCAACGTAAACTTTCAATACTGACTGAGAAATATACCAGAATAAAAATTCCATTTTTTTTTTTAATTTTTTCGATTAACACACATTTCTAATATTTTTATTATAATAATAAATTATTTAATTAAGTTTTGTTAATCGTTGATCTCTCTATGCACTGCTTAAGTTCACTTAATTCGCGCACTGCTCGATCGCCATGGAACTGCTTTGCACTCTGCACTGCTTCTTCTGTTAGCAGTCACCATTTCTGCGTCTGTTTGCACTGCTTAACCGCTAACAAGTTGCTAATTTAAAAGCAACAGTCGGCAAATTTGTTGTGTTTCGGTTTGTTTGACTTGAACATGTTTTTGTTATCATTGTTGTTGTTATCATTGTTTTCGTGTATCTGTAACCTTTGCTGGCTGCTTGCCAAACTTGTAAATTATTGTGCGGGCTGTTTAGGCGCCCACGTTGCCAGCCTATTGGTCGTGTTTTACAGTGATTCGGTGGGCCACATTGATAAGTAGCGTGGCAACATGGCAGCTGGCTTCATTTATCACAATTTATGGCTGCGACGACATGCCAATTGTAGCCAGCAGGTACTTAGGTTTTTTCTCTTGCTTTACGCGGTCACAGTAATGGATAATTTGGCTGCACTTGGACCTGCACTTGACCTTGGACTTTGGGAGGCAACGATGGGGCCAAGCAATTGATTTGATGCGTTGCCAAAGATTGCCAGGCACACAAATGGAGTTGTCAGCAGCTGATGTAAGTGAACCTGATGCCTGTGGCCTTGGCCAATTGGCTGAGTCTGCTTGAAGTGGCCTGACTTTCGTGTAATCTCAGTGCCTGAATCTTTTGCCGTTATGTCATGTAGCTGTCTTCAAACAGTCTCTGATGTGGTCACGATAAATCAACAGAATTAAGTCCTTTCATCTGACAGCTGACTAGATAAAGACCTCTTTAAAGCAGTTTATTAAACTGCTTGACAGAGCAATTAGCTTGTATGGCTGCTGTTAACAGAATGTTAAGATTAACAGCGTAACAATCAACTGCTGTTATTCGGAATTATTTATTGGCATTAATATGTGGAAAATAGGCTGCAGTTTTTATTGCACATCCCCAAAGACTAACAATAATAAACAATG
This sequence comes from Drosophila quadrilineata, assembly GCA_018150725.1. NCBI lineage: Eukaryota > Metazoa > Arthropoda > Insecta > Diptera > Drosophilidae > Drosophila > Drosophila quadrilineata. Next base: position 7,558,929 of record JAECWN010000407.1, read on the forward strand.
TTTTCAATGCATTCCACTAATGTCATTGCTTACACAGTGCTCTATCTCCCTCTACCACCACTCTGTCACTTTCTCACCCTCTGTTGGTAGTGGTCGTAAAAACCCCTTTTGGTTGGAGCCCCATTTCTGTACCGGGCTGAATATCTTCCTCTCGTCCACATACGTTAAATTTATGGGCTTGCATTCGTTTGCTGCCACGCCCACTGCTGCTTAGCTGCCTTTTTTTTATGCTGGCAACTCGCTGTTTATCCGCAGTCCGCGGTATTATTTTTTACAGCCTTTTCCAGGGAGTGGGGCAGGAGCTCAAGAAAATGAAGAAATTCGCAAATAAAATGAATTTCAAAAGAGTTGCTGGCCAACACCCCTCCCCTCCCCTCACCACACCACCCACACTCTCCCTTACCCCTCCGACAACTATACTTTCCACGTTCTTTTGAAAGTCACGTAATGCGGCAGTTCAGACTCGACAATATCTGGTGAGCCGAAATTCTTTCCAAGATTTCCAAGATGTGAATAATTAATATTTAATAAGTTTTCGCTTTCGCCTATTGAGCTTGCAACAAATTGCATGCTACAATTGTGTTCTGTCCAGGAGTTCATAGCAATTCTGAAATCCCAACTGTCAAATTGAAAAGATATTTGATTAGTTTATGGCAGAAAATTGCGATTTCACTATACACATGTATATATACAAAGTGAATAAATCGAAGGGGGTCTTCGTCACTTGCCTTGTGACTTGGTTCAGATAAGGGCGATTGGCACCTGACCTATTATGATAAGAGATGCATATTGTATATGAATTTGTATTTTAGAAACTTTTGCAACTTTAATCCTCCATAACATTGTCCAAACTAGCCCAATTCTGATCATTTTTGCAGATCAGGAAATGGTTTCGATAATATTTTGAGACTATATCAAAAGATTTCTAATTTTAGCATTATACAATTTTTAAATTTTTTCTCGTTTTTTTCATTACCCCTTGACAAAGTCATAAAAAATCGAAAAATTTTTTATCCCAATTTTTTGATGCCAATCGATTCTGAGACTCAAAACTAGCATCCTGCTCTTTATTTGAGGTGTTTCTGATGAGTACTTTGCGAGATATGGTCGAAAATGTGATAAAAAGAGCCCCAAAATCACATTTTTCATATTTTCGCTTCTTTCCTAACTTTAGACCACCATAACTTTTTCAAAAATCATCCGATTTTCAAAATTTTTTCAGTTTTGTCAATGGTTTTGAACACATTTTAAAACTGCATTAAAAGTTTTCTCATTTTGGAACTTTTAAATTTTTCACTTTTTTGACCATTTTTCCATACTTACCCCTTGACGAAGTCATCAAAAATCGAAAAATTTTTTATCCCAATTTTTTGATGCCAATCGATTCTGGGACTCAAAACTAGCATCCTGCTTTTTATTTGAGGGGTTTCTGATGAGTACTTTGCGAGATATGGTCGAAAATGTGATAAAAAGAGCCCCAAAATCACATTTTTAATATTTATACCTTTTTCCTAACTTTAGCCAGCCAAAACTTTTTCAAAAATCATCCGATTTTCAAAATTTTTTCAGTTTTGTCAATGCTTTTGAACACATTTTAAAACTGCATTAAAAGTTTTCTCATTTTGGAACTTTTAAATTTTTCACTTTTTTGACCATTTTTCCATACTTACCCCTTGACGAAGTCATCAAAAATCGAAAAATTTTTTATACCAATTTTTTGATGCCAATCGATTCTGGGACTCAAAACTAGCATCCTGCTTTTTATTTGAGGGGTTTCTGATGAGTACTTTGCGAGATATGGTCGAAAATGTGATAAAAAGAGCCCCAAAATCACATTTTTCATATTTACACCTCTTTTCTAACTTTAGGCAGCCATAACTTTTTCAAAAATCATCCGATTTTCAAAATTTTTACAGTTTTGTCAATGGTTTTGAAAACATTTTAAAACTGCATTAAAAGTTTTCTCATTTTGGCATTTCTAAATTTTTCACTTTTTTTGACCATTTTTCCATACTTACCCCTTGACGAAGTCATCAAAAATCGAAAAATTTTTTATCCCAATTTTTTGATGCCAATCGATTCAGGGACTCAAAACTAGCATCCTGCTTTTTATTTGAGGGGTTTCTGATGAGTACTTTGCGAGATATGGTCGAAAATGTGATAAAAAGAGCCCCAAAATCACATTTTTCATATTTTCGCTTCTTTCCTAACTTTAGACCACCATAACTTTTTCAAAAATCATCCGATTTTCAAAATTTTTTCAGTTTTGTCAATGGTTCTCAACACATTTTAAAACTCCATTAAAAGTTTTCTCATTTTGTCAGTTTTAAATTTTTCACTTTTTTTGACCATTTTTCCATACTTACCCCTTGACAAAGTCATAAAAAATCGAAAAATTTTTTAACCCAATTTTTTGATGCCAATCGATTCTGGGACCCAAAACTAGCATCCTGCTTTTTATTTGAGGGGTTTCTGATGAGGACTTTGCGAGAAAATGTGATAAAAAGAGCCCCAAAATCACATTTTTCATATTTTCGCTTCTTTCCTAACTTTAGACTGCCATAACTTTTTCAAAAATCAATCGATTTTAAAAATTTTTTCAGTTTTGTCAATGGTTTTGAACACATTTTAAAACTGCATTAAAAGTTTTCTCATTTTGGAACTTTTAAATTTTTCACTTTTTTGACCATTTTTCCATACTTACCCCTTGACGAAGTCATCAAAAATCGAAAAATTTTTTATCCCAATTTTTTGATGCCAATCGATTCTGGGACTCAAAACTAGCATCCTGCTTTTTATTTGAGGGGTTTCTGATGAGTACTTTGCGAGATATGGTCGAAAATGTGATAAAAAGAGCCCCAAAATCACATTTTTCATATTTTCGCTTCTTTCCTAACTTTAGACCACCATAACTTTTTCAAAAATCATCCGATTTTAAAAATTTTTTCAGTTTTGTCAATGGTTTTGAACACATTTTAAAACTGCATTAAAAGTTTTCTCATTTTGTAAGTTTTAAATTTTTCACTTTTTTGACCATTTTTCCATACTTACCCCTTGACGAAATCATCAAAAATCGAAAAATTTTTTATCCCAATTTTTTGATGCCAATCGATTCTGGGACTCAAAACTAGCATCCTGCTTTTTATTTGAGGGGTTTCTGATGAGTACTTTGCGAGATATGGTCGAAAATGTGATAAAAAGAGCCCCAAAATCACATTTTTCATATTTACACCTCTTTCCTAACTTTAGGCAGCCATAACTTTTTCAAAAATCATCCGATTTTCAAAATTTTTTCAGTTTTGTCAATGGTTTTGAAAACATTTTAAAACTGCATTAAAAGTTTTCTCATTTTAGAACTTTTAAATTTTTCACTTTTTGGACCATTTTTCCATACTTACCCCTTGACGAAGTCATCAAAAATCGAAAAATTTTTTATACCAATTTTTTGATGCCAATCGATTCTGGGACTCAAAACTAGCATCCTGCTTTTTATTTGAGGGGTTTCTGATGAGTACTTTGCGAGATATGGTCGAAAATGTGATAAAAAGAGCCCCAAAATCACATTTTTAATATTTACACCTCTTTCCTAACTTTAGGCAGCCAAAACTTTTTCAAAAATCATCCGATTTTCAAATTTTTTTCAGTTTTGTCAATGGTTTTGAACACATTTTAAAACTGCATTAAAAGTTTTCTCATTTTGGAACTTTTAAATTTTTCACTTTTTGGACCATTTTTCCATACTTACCCCTTGACGAAGTCATCAAAAATCGAAAAATTTTTTATACCAATTTTTTGATGCCAATCGATTCTGGGACTCAAAACTAGCATCCTGCTTTTTATTTGAGGGGTTTCTGATGAGTACTTTGCGAGATATGGTCGAAAATGTGATAAAAAGAGCCCCAAAATCACATTTTTCATATTTACACCTCTTTCCTAACTTTAGGCAGCCATAACTTTTTCATAAATCATCCGATTTTCAAAATTTTTTCAGTTTTGTCAATGGTTTTGAAAACATTTTAAAACTGCATTAAAAGTTTTCTCATTTTGGCATTTCTAAATTTTTCACTTTTTTTGACCATTTTTCCATACTTACCCCTTGACAAGTCATAAAAAATCGAAAAATTTTTTATCCCAATATTTTGATGCCAATCGATTCTGGGTCTCAAAACTAGCATCCTGCTTTTTATTTGAGGGGTTTCTGATGAGTACTTTGCGAGATATGGTCGAAAATGCGATAAAATGAGCACAGAAATCACATTTTTCATATTTTCGCTTCTTTCCTAACTTTAGGCAGCCATAACTTTTTCAAAAATCATCCGATTTTCAAAATTTTTACAGTTTTGTCAATGGTTTTGAACACATTTTAAAACTGCATTTAAAGTTTTCTCATTTTTTCAGTTTTAAATTTTTCACTTTTTTTGACCATTTTTCCATACTTACCCCTTGACGAAGTCATCAAAAATCGAAAAATTTTGTATCCCAATTTTTTGATGCCAATCGATTCTGGGACTCGAAACTAGCATCCTGCTTTTTATTTGAGGAATTTCTGATGAGTAGTTTGCGAGATATGGTCGAAAATGTGATAAAAAGAGCCCCAAAATCACATTTTTCATATTTACACCTCTTTCCTAACTTTAGGCAGCCAAAACTTTTTCAAAAATCATCCGATTTTCAAAATTTTTTCAGTTTTGTCAATGGTTTTGAACACATTTTAAAACTGCATTTAAAGTTTTCTCATTTTGGAACTTTTAAATTTTTCACTTTTTTGACCATTTTTCCATACTTACCCCTTGACAAGTCATCAAAAATCGAAAAATTTTTTATCCCAATTTTTTGATGCCAATCGATTCTGGGACTCAAAACTAGCATCCTGCTTTTTATTTGAGGGGTTTCTGATGAGTACTTTGCGAGATATGGTCGAAAATGCGATAAAATGAGCACCGAAATCACATTTTTCATATTTACACCTTTTTCCTAACTTTAGCCAGCCAAAACTTTTTCAAAAATCATCCGATTTTCAAAATTTTTACAGTTTTGTCAATGGCTTTGAACACATTTTAAAACTGCATTAAAAGTTTTCTCTTTTTGTCAGTTTTAAATTTTTCACTTTTTTTGACCATTTTTCCATACTTACCCCTTGACGAAGTCATCAAAAATCGAAAAATTTTTTATCCCAATTTTTTGATGCCAATCGATTCTGGGACTCAAAACTAGCATCCTGCTTTTTATTTGAGGGGTTTCTGATGAGTACTTTGCGAGATATGGTCGAAAATGTGATAAAAAGAGCCCCAAAATCACATTTTTCATATTTTCGCTTCTTTCCTAACTTTAGACCACCATAACTTTTTCAAAAATCATCCGATTTTAAAAATTTTTACAGTTTTGTCAATGGTTTTGAACACATTTTAAAACTGCATTTAAAGTTTTCTCATTTTGGCAGTTTTAAATTTTTTACTTTCTTTGACCATTTTGCCATACTTACCCCTTGACAAAGTCATAAAAAATCGAAAAATTTGTTATCCCAATTTTTTGATGCCAATCGATTCAGGGACTCAAAACTAGCATCCTGCACTTTATTTGAGGTGATTCTGATGAGTATTATCCGAGATATGGCCAAAAATGTGCTTAATTATTACTTAAAATGCAAGTTTTTTGATTTTTTAACATTTTCTAGTCGAGGCATAATAAAAAGTTTCAATATTTATTTCAAATCAAATGTGGAGCCCATCACTCAATGTGAATGCTATCTGCAAAGGGTATGTTCTGCCATATATTTTAATACGTCAAGTGAAAAACTTTGAATAAGAACTGTCAGTGGCAGCGCCTGAAAGTGTGCATTAATTTATGGCATTTGCATATTCCACATACTGATGTGGAGAGGGTTGGTTGATGACCGAGAAGAAAATGGCAAGTTGTTGTCTGATATAAGGAAGAGTAATATATAGAGATGGGGGACAGATACTCAAAGTCATACTCGTGGTAATATGGGTGCTAAGTGTATTCGATGGATGTGCTGGGGATGAAATTTATTTGCCTGATTTATCACCATTAAATTTTACAATGGACGCCAGTTTCGCGCTGAGCCCGAACCGAATGAATAATGACAGCAAAAATTAGCTGGGGATTTTTTATGTTTATGTGAAATTTGTGATTCCATTTTACCCATGGGACGCCACCACTGTCCCTCTTCCCGCCCCTTCCTCCAACTCTCTCTCTCTGTGTCTTTTTTTTTTTGTTTTGTCCATGAGTAATTGAAAAGCTGTCGAAAAAGAAATACCCAATGCCAATTTTGATTGACACTTTTGGGGACGGCGTCGTGTGGCATCGTCTGCTGCTCCAGCTCTGGGTCTGCTATCTAATAAATTTGCTGATTCCGTAAGGCGACAGAGAATACAAATTTACGATAGACACGAGGTGGAAACTTATCACACTTGGCCTAACACAGCTCGGCCCACACAATGGAGTGAGTGGAGGACTTCAGTTGTGCCCCAAATGTCCGGCAGTTAATAGCTTCCCTCTAAGACTTGAGGCATGTCGCGGAATATCGTGCAGCGCGCTCGCGAATTAACCAAAATTGATGTCAGCTTCGAGTTTGAGCCAAGTGTGCTCAACTGTGAGCTGGGCAACACCAGTCGCAGCAGGTTGGTCCAATTGATGCACTGGCTCCGCAAGTTGCACGAGAAGCCACCGGAGCCCCTACAATGCGACTACATGGGTAAGTGGCTGTGTGACCCCATTTCCAATTCCAATGGACATCTTCAAACTGAATCGAGGCTTGAATCAAATTGGCATCAAGCATAAATTGGCTTATACGACTGGCCAAGGCTGCAGCCAGAGGGGGACGGGGGGATGATGTTGATATTGTTTGTCCATTTTGACTGCGGATGACCTTTGAACTCGAGGCCCGAGGAGACGATTTTCCTAGTATGGTTTTTTTTGGCATTTATGATAGCTTATGGCCATTGTGTCAGCAGGCCACAAATTATTTAGATATCAGCACATTTCGCCAGCTCTGCATACATACATACATACATATATTCATGCATATGTGTTTGGTAATTGCATATGTGTATATATGTGTGTGTGTGGCATATAGTTATGCAAATATGCAATCAAAAACTACCAGTGTCGAGTGCGGTGACTTCTCTGTAATAACCATTATCTATGCACATATGTATGTAGATTATGAGTTGAGCTCAGTAGGTTCTGTTGCCACAAATTGCCGTTAAAATATGACTAACTGTTATTGATAATCTCTAGAAGCTGTTGAAAATATCTCAAGTCCAATGGGTCTAAGTAAATTATCCCCTTAGGCAACTAATAGTTGAATTCACTGCAGTATTCATAAATATATATATTAGTAATAATTAAAATATTCGTATATATTAAAGAGTCTACCTCTGTTCTGATACTGCAATATATTTTACATAAGGTATATTCCTCTTTTGTTCCTATTTTCTGCACGTCTTTAGTAAAAAGGATCTTTTACCGCTTTTAGCTCGTGCTGTAGTCACCTTTGGGGCCACGACTGTAGCCCTCTTGATTTATGCTCCAACTGCAGTCTTAAAACTGCACTGCTTTGCGACTGTTAAAACTGCACTGCTTTATCATAGAAGCTGCTGCTGCTGTTAAGAAACAAAACGACAACAACTATTCTAATCCTTTAAATAATAGCTGGTTTCTATGTTTAAAAAATATATATGGGTTTTTGTTACTTAGTTTAAAATGCAGCAACAACGTTTTGTGCCCCTTTTTAAAATGTGGCATGCAGCAGTTGCAGTTACAGATGTGCTGTGGTCATAAACATTAACAGTAGCAGGCCCACAATAATGGCTATGGGAAAACAGTAGATGTGATGTATATGTGTGTGTGTGAGTGAGTCTGTGTGTTTGGAGTATGCAGTGTAGTTTTCCGGCCGCACATTTTCATTGCGCATTTTCGCATTTGGATATATATATTTTTTTTTGGTATTTACGCGTAATTTGCAGCACATTTTTCAATTTTATGACGGAAATGAATGACGCTGTAATTTATGTTGTATGCGTTGTGGGAGGAAGAGTAGGTGCTGAGAAGGGAATTCTGATACTGAGAGTGTGTATCACAGCACAGCTTGTTTGAGAGGGGGGTGTGCCGATGTAATAAAGTGCCACAAAAAGAGGCAACAACGACGGCAACGCTGACATAAAAAGATTTACTTTGCACTTTCGACATCTTTCGCTTTTCCCAGCAGCCCCTTCCAACAGAGTTTTCTCTCAGTTCCCCCAGTTTATTTGCGGTCGTTAAATTGAAAATTTGTAAAAGAAATTTAAAAGCAGCTTGTGCAAATGTGAGAAACAATGCGTCAAATCAGTGGCGATAAGACCGCCATGACGTAGACGGGGAGTACCCCTATCAACAGAACTACAACTAAGCTAATATACCCCACCGACAACCCATAGAGTATGCCCGGGTTACAACTCTGGACTAGTCTCCAATCAATCGTATACTATATGTTATATAGTATATAACATATCAATCAGAGGCGTTTATCGCGCTTATCAACTGCGTTGCCACTTTGACGAGTTCATCACAGCGAGTGACAGCTGTAACGCTTGCCAGGGGCGTAGTTCGGCAGAGGGGTCCGCAGTTTTTCAACTGTCCATATTTAGTGGCTTAAATAGCCATTCATTATTCAATCTGCCACAACTTGGCCCAATAAAATACAAGTTAAGCCAACTCGACTTGAGTTTAGGAAGTACTATAACCAAAAAGTTATGACTTTGGCCCCCATTCCCCGTTACTACTGTATTTGCATGGCACACGTTAAGTAGCTCATAACGGTTAATAGTACTGGGGGTGTTTGTTGGGAATGTGTATAATATGTGGTGGAGTGTTTTTCAGCCAAGTTAAGTTCGTAGCGCGACACTCGCCTACAAAAGCCCATGAAAACTAATTCATTTAAAATTTATGAGCCGTAGAATTTCATTTAGATCATTACGTGCATTACGGCCAAAAGTGCTGCCACTTTGACTTCCACTGCTTGCTTATGGCCAACTGTTGGCAGCCAGACAAAGACAGGGAGATGAGACAAAAGAGATAGATATATATATATATATATAGAGCGAGAGAGAGAGAGAGTGTGGAACACAGAAGTTGGTAGCTGGCACTGCTCTAAATTGTTTATGGCTTAAATTCATTTGGCCGCGTTGCCTAGTTACTGACTTTATATACATACATACATATATATTACCACATACATACATACATATATTATCTAGCCTCATTACAACTATTTAAATATATTTGTATATAGATGGTTATTATGACATGCGCACTGATCTAGAAATAAGACAATAAGCTCCAATATTTGGCAATTAACAATTTAAATATAATTCTACTAAAATTTATATACAACATATTTTTATTAAATTTCGTGAACTTTTTTTAAAAAAAAAAAAAAAATTATTTTTCAAAAATATTAGAAAATTTTATTATAATATATTTTGTTATAAAAAACCCATGTAACTTTTTTCATTTTCTTGAAATATTATTCAACTTAAAGGATAAATGTATTTTAGAAATATGATGAAAATAATCACCAAAAAAAGAAAATCCATATATTTTTAAAAAAATACTTGTAATATGTGTTGTATTATTATATATTTTATTATTGGAAAAAACCCCAAGCTACTTTTGTTCATTTTTAAAGCGACTCCTTGAAATATTGTTCAATTTAAACTGATAAAACTATTTTGATAATGCAATAAAAATTGTATTAAAAAAAAATGTAAAATTGTTTTTTAAAAAATATTGAAAATGTTCTTTATCATATATTTTATTATAAAAAGCCCCATTACAATTTATTGTTAATTTGAAAAGCAACTCCTTGAACCTCTTAAGGAGTTCCTTTCAGTTTCCTCGACTTGCCCCCTTCACAAAATGGAACCGTAAATAGTGTCAGTTACCGTTGCTTCTGCCACTTTGCAGTTGACTTCCGTCTGTCGTCGCCTGCCACTGAAGTGTTGGACAATCAGAGGTGGCATGTTGCAAGCAACATAACATGTCGCCTGTGGTATGTGGCAAGTATTGTATGTGTATTGGTGTGGCAAGAAACATGTGGAAAACTTACTCAGTTGGTGGCATTAAATGCAAGTTGCAGCTGCATGTTGCAGTAGTCAGCACAAAGCCCCGTTTGATGCATGACACCGCTGCAATGGGATGCAAGTAATGCAATGGTGCAACAAGATTTAGAAGTTGCAAGCAACGCAGCAGTTGCAGCTTAGACACATGTAAATCACGTGCTCTCTCAGGGGAATGGGGGGCAGGCAGGGAACGTAGTTCAGGCGCCGCCATTTGAATATTTAAAGCCGCATGACGCATGCCTCATGCCACATGCCACTGGCAACATAACAGACAGGGCAGCTATAACAAAACAGAGCTTTTATTAGACAAGCAAAATGAAGGCAAATATAAAAGGCTAGAAAAAGACAGAAATTATTTTGAACAATTTTTTAAAAAATATTTGCTGTTTCTGAACAAGTTAGAAAATATTTCTCTATTGAGAAATAATGAGTTTGCATTAATTTTCAGCAGAGAATACCCATTTATAATTGTCATTGTCATAGTCATAATTCGAATTGGGTTGAGTTCGTTGAAACCTTCCCCTGACGGCACGTGCCAAAAATGCTAGCTAGTTTTTGGCGGTTTTATGGCTGCAAATTAGTCACAAGACCGCAGAACAAAGCGCAGAGAGAAGCACAGCAAAAGAAAGAAAGTAAAAACAGATTAAAAGCAGCAAAAGGCGAATGACTTTAGGCACCACTTCCAAAAATTTCCCCAAACTTCACTTCACTTCACGTCACATCACATCACTGCAGGTTCAGTTTTGTTCCCAGACCATCAACAGCTGAACTGCTTGCAGGCAGTTCACTTATTTAGCTCGAGGTCGGCAGCAACGGGAATTGTCAGTTGGTAGGCGGACGGACAGGCAGGCGGGCAGCAGTAACATGAGCAGAGCATAATCAATAAAATGCTAGGAGAAGCACGCAGCAATAGAGCTACACAGGATAAATACCGCACAACAAAAATACACACAAAATGCTACGAAAATAAAAACCAAAATATTGCTTGTGGGCATACCCATAATCGATATATTTATGAGGCATATTCACGTTCCACTTAAGATTGTTTTATGCATTAAATTCAATTAAATTGCGCCACATTCTGTTATTAATGCAGTAATTTGGTTTATCTGCAAATAAGTATGCTGTTAATATCGTGACGGCATAATATGTTTGATGGCTGCTTATATTCGTGCACTGTTAACCTTCTGCAAGCAGTTCTAAAGCTGTTAGCAGTGACAGATCGGCAAGCAGGCTGCTTTTTTAAATACTTCCCAAACTGTTAAGCAGTTGCTGTGATCTTTGATTGGTAATTATTTAATTAACTGCTTGAATTTCGATTCTTTTCACAAACCGTGCATTTTTTAACTGTCTAGGGTATTTCAGAAGTCTGTCCATTAATATGTGCTGGTGTTTTTATTAAATTGCTTGTGTTTTTGTTACGTTTTGTGCTTTTACGTTTTTCTGACAGCGCTGCTGTTGTTGTTACGCTAGCTTCAGTTTTTTTTTTCTTTTTTGTTGTTGTTGTTAGCTGTTTTTCTCTTGACTTTTGTTGTGAGTGTGTGTTGTTGTGCCCTGTTGTGGGTGTTGTTTCCTACGCGTCAGCTTTGTGTACTCACGATGTGATAGTCGCTGTGTCCCGGCACAGTTCGTAGAACATTTCATTTCATTTCACTTTTCATTTGTCGTTAATTTGCCGCGATGAGCGGTACTTGAAAGTAGCGCTGATAACTGAAAAATCCATTTAAAATGTATAATAAATAATTACTATACACATAAACAATGAGGTGACAAATGTAACGAGTAATTCGCATGGTTTCTATTTTTTGTTTTTGGCCGGAATGTGTCCACACGGCGTATGCGCAACAAGTGACGAAAAGCTCTTTTCACATTTCATTTACACACATAGTGCCATATTCAGTTCGCAATGTGTGCTAAGTGCAAGTTTTAAATTGTGATGCCGTCATATATATTGGAACTTAATGAAAAGCATAGAGAGATTCGGCAACCAAAATGTCAAAAAAAGCTTAATAAAATCGCCAGTTGGATTCCTAACGCAACGCGGCACAGTCGAAACTCATTCGCATCCGTCCTAAACGTACTCGGAATCGTCATCGTTTTCAATATTCATATAATACCATAAATTTATATCTACTTGGATGTGACAAAACGTGTCGTAGTGTCGCCTGTCGAACCGTGTGAAATTGCGTGTCGTTGGTCTACTTGACGTATGTGTAATATTTATAGGTCGCATTAACCCCGAATTTGATTCTTTATGAACTCGCATTCCACATTGACTCCCAGCCGCAGTTCGCTGTAATTAGCTGTCTCACTCTCGGGTCGCTCCAATTATATTATATGCTCATATTGATTGCTGACTGTGCAAAAAACACGACCAACTATAGGGAACTGTCGCTAATTGCTCGGCAAACAATGAAACCGCATAAATATTACGTAGCCGACCTGCCTGACACTGAAATTCGCATTAAGGTCGCGTCCTGTTCCTGTTTCGCAAACACAATACACAAATAATTCATTTGAACATAGTGTATAAAGCAGCATTTTATATGGACAAATCATGCAAAGTATATAATTTGTGCAAAAATGTGGAAAATTTCGCACATTTGTGAAAATTTAAAATCTACAAAATTAAATTATTTAAAGTGACAACATTCAGTGTGACATACGATATCTAAATACAAATATAATAAAATATAAATAAAACTCGAAAATGCATTTAATTAAAAGAATATATAAAATAAATTTGAAATATTATGTGAATTTAATTTAAGGCAGCTTTTTGCTTCTCTGTCGGATAACAACTAACTTACTTTTCAGCTGTGCATTTATGTATCTATATGTATGTACGAATAGTAAATATTGTAATTAATAAATATCACAACAAATTACACACACATTTCCAACGCGCCCCGTTTCGAGTATCACTTGACAAACAGTTTTGTCAACTCAACAAATTTAATGCTAACTTTGCCGAATCAATTCAACGACGAAACTAACTCAACACAGGCACAACATACACACACACACACACACATACACACACACACACATACACAGTCACACTCAGCTACACACACATGCAGATTAACTATTGACTGTGTAGCACACGCCCACAAGGTCAAGGGCCGTCTGCCTCAACCTCTGCCTCTGCCACTGCCACTGCCACTGCCTACCCCTTCCCCACTACGCCTCTGCCTCTGCCTATCCCTCTCCCCACTACGCCTCTGTCTCTGCCTAGGTCATGTATGAGCACAACTTAAGAGCAACCCTCATGAAAATCTAACAAACTTACGCTGAGTAATGCATGCCAATTGCATACCCTGTAAATTGGCTAAAAATTAATATGCAAATGTTTTGGCTACTCAAATTGGTTTCAGCTGTTGTAAATACCCTGTAAATAGTATAAGAGAGTAGTCACATTGAAACACCTATTGAAAGAGAGAGATGAATTCTGTGAAATATTTACAAAATAATGTTACAGCGCAAACTGTTAGTCGTATATCTGCCAAAAGACTTGTACTGTATAGATACAGTTATAGATATAGAATGATATATACAAATATACATATATATATATATATACATATATCGTATCTGTATCATTTGGCAGCTTTATTTTTGGCACTGCCAACAAATGTATTTTCGTACTCGGGCCAAAGAAATTTAATTTTTATGATTATTATCTTTGAGTTTCTATCTTCCTTTCGTTTCGTTTCGTTTTTGGATTATTTTATGCTTTTTTCTCGTCTTGATTGCTCCCTAAGTGTTGTGTGTGTGTGCGTGTGTGTGTGTTTGATTTAACGATAAACATTATTATTGTAACTTGTGCCGTTAAAACAATTAATTATACTCGTCGTCCATTTCGACGGCCACTTGAGCACGAGAAATGCTGTAAACATTTTATGAGTCCTCGTTGAAATTCTTCTCTATCCATACAGTAAGAGAGACTGTAGCTTCCACTTTCTCTGAGAACTATGTTCTCTTTTCCCCGGTTAAGTTCAGTAAGCGTTGACAGCTCTTTGAAGGCAATGGCAATTAAAGTTACCAAATATTACGCATACGCAGCGTATGCCACACAATATGTTGTATTCATGCGCCAAAACAATAACGAGCTATTTCCTTCGGGGTTTATTAAATTTCGCAGCTTATTAAATGATTAATTAAGTTGCATTGACTTTGCTTCAATTCAGTTGAAACTTGGTTTCTTTTTTTAAATTTGAGTTTCCTTTAATTTTACTGCCTCTGCATTAATTTCATATTATTGGAGCACAGTTTTCATTTTATAAATTTATCAACTTCAGTTGTTTTCGTTGCCAACTTTCGGCTTTTAATCGCCTTTACCAATACTTAAAATGTTCCAAAACAGTTGTTAGAAATTACTAAATTACAAACTCTTTGCGAACTTTTCAATTCAATGGCTTAGCCAATTTTGTTGCCCTTTTTTTTTTTGCCATGTTTCAATGGCATTGTCGAAATTTATTGCAGCATGGCAATCAATAAACGGCAGTAAAAACTAATTGAGCCATGTCTTCAACTAATTAAAAATCCCTATTCTCTCTCTCCTCGTCTCTCACATATATATATATATATATATATATGTACAGTTATACGCTCTCCGAGAACCCCTTTCGATTGTAGCAGCTAATTGCAGGTCCTTTCAATTCTCACTTTGCGTGTCCAGGCAAAAAATGTGGCCAAGGACAAGCTGTATGTATAGATGCTAAGTTACTACTGAAGAAATGAAACACTATGAAACTATCGTATATGAAGGTGAAGTTGGCTTGGCATACCCCACTCGCTGACTGGTGCTGGGTATCCTTAGCCAAGTTAAGGCTCTTGTTTGTGCTTCCGCCGGCTGTGCGTTGAGCAATTTTGAACTGCTTAGCTGCGGAAATGGGTAATTTCCGCAGCTGCTGCCTCAAACAAAAGTAAACAATAAACACACGCACACACACTCACACACACACAAATATACACACGCAAATACACACATGTTATTATTGTGGGCTAAATGCTGTTGACTCTTTGATTGAGTTTTTGTTTAGCTGCATTTCATCTCATTTGTGAAACAAAAAATTCGTTTGCTGCTTTCCATAAATAATGCCAATCTGTGCCACAAATTGTGCTAATAATGCCAAAGATTCAACAAAATTGCTGGCACTTAATTAATTTAATGTAATTTAATGAAACTCATGGCTACTATGCTGACTAATGCCATTCGTTAGTCGCTCTCTAAAATGTATTGTATTATAAAATTGCAGCACAAAAAAAGCTAAAAATATCATTTTAAAATTCACAAAAAAAAAAAAATAAAAATATATGAAAAATTATACAATATAAAAATATATGCAAATTCATTTGGCATAAACCGGTGAAAATTCGTTTTTACCTGTTGAGAGAAATGAAAATTCATGTCAGCATTTTCATTGTCTCAACATCGC
Organism: Drosophila quadrilineata; assembly: GCA_018150725.1. NCBI lineage: Eukaryota > Metazoa > Arthropoda > Insecta > Diptera > Drosophilidae > Drosophila > Drosophila quadrilineata. The sequence goes on from JAECWN010000407.1 coordinate 7,574,491, forward strand.
GGCTAATGGCAGCTTAATGAAAAGCGGACGCAGCACAAATTGAAATGAATTCAACTAATATAAATAAAAAAAATAAATAAATACATTAAATAACAACAACAACCAAAATATAAAAAAAAAAAAAAAACAAATACCTCAAATGGCAAGTGAAAACAGGCAACAGCTGTTGGAGAAAAGTGCTCAACAAATAAAGTAGAAAGTGACAGAGAGAGAGAGACAGTAACAACAAGTACAGTAAACACAAGCGAGGACTACAAATATACTGCATATATACCAAATATATACTATACTAGAGAGCTCAATCACAATCAGACCTCAACAACAATAACAACAACAACCACCACAACAACAATCAAACAAATACAAATTAATCAAGTGTGCGAACAAAGACAAAGAGAGAGCACCTCCAATTCATTCACTCTCCAACTCAAGTTCCGCATCAGGCACCAACAACTATACACCCTCAGCACATTCATCACTAATAACCCCATTATTGCAACAACAACATCAACAACTACTGCCACAACAACAACTGTCACAACAACAACAAGAAAAACATCAACATGAATTTAATGTTTCGCAAGAATTTCCGGGAGGGCGCCAGCAAATCGGGCGGTGGCGGTGGCAAACTGCAATCGAAGGCGAACCGCACAAAGCGCTCCAGGGACATGGGTCTCGTCCAGCAGCCGGAGGAGATACACTATCGCACCCATCTATTTTTCTCGCCCAATCGTCCTGGCTATGATGTGGGTGAAGGTAAATTTCGCAATTCGCTCCTTATTCTCTCTATCACTCTCTCTCTCTCTCTATCACTCTCAATGTTTATTTCTCTATCTCTTTCATACCATATACAATTAAAAACTGTCTCTGATTCTGTGTTCGCTTTCAGGCTGCGCCATAGTTGATATGCGCTCCATTAATCCATTAACCCCACTCCAAATACCATCATCCAGATAACATCCTTCATTTGCGTTTTACATTTCATTCGCTGGCCACAAATGGCAAAAGGACTCACTATGAGTTGTTTGCAACTCAACTGCAAGTAGTTTAGGATTTGCTCTATTAACTCTGAACAATAATGATATACTATATACATATATATATATATATAGATTTATGGATTTTATGCCATGATTATAGCAATGCTGCCGCATATTACGTATACGTCGTGTGAACTTTTTAGAATATTGAAGTTGATCAGTAACTGTTCATCTTGAATTTTATTTAAGTATTTAATTTGATTAAATCTTAGCTCGAACCATATATTATTTAAATTGATTTTTATTTTAAATTAAATTAGTTAATTTAAAATTTATATAAAAAATAAATTTCATTTCATTTAATAACTCATACAATATTTGCCAGCATAAACTGAACTTCTGTTGGCTTTCAGTTCATTGAGTTGCATTTCCTAATCACATTATGTTTAAACTTGGCCTTGACTTACACTTATGCAGGCTTACTTAGGCACGCGCATCAAGGATATGACTGTGTGTGTGTGTGTGTGTGTGTGTGCCGGAAAGAAAACTGTTTGCAATTGTTTGAATTGAGAGAATCTCACGTGAAAAAGCTAATCTTGAAATTTCCAGTTGGCTTGGCTTTTAGGGCAAAAGACTCCCACCTACATACATATGTAAGTTGACATCTACTTTATTTTGCCTATGGCTATGATGGCATTGTCCTTGAATGTGCATTAAAAAAAGGATGTATATTATTTCGAAAAATATTTGTCATTATTTGCTGTAATGGAGGACAGCGGAATGCAGACTGTGTATGTATCAAGTACAGATATGACTAATCAGTTGGTTTGTAAAACTGCCACGCCTACTAATCCCATCGAGTGTTGAATATGTCTAGTTTAGTGTATGTGAATGTGTGTGTAAATATAACAACAGTATATACAAAGAAAACAGAAACCAGCAAAAGTAAATAATATTATACTCTATAAACACATATGATATATTGAAATTGTTATCATCTCTTGACACTTTCCCCAACAAATCAAATACAATTTTTTAATTCATAAAATAAAAATTAAATTTATTGTCTTTTTTTTTTGTTTTGTAATTGATGTTCATTTTCGTGTTGATTTTGATTATGATTTTGATTTTGATTTTGATTTTGCGTTGTGTGTCCATATAAAATATCGACAGAATCCATTGCAGAACGATGTAGCGCACTATCGGGCATACCCGGTACCCCGACCACAGCCACGTCCTTTACACTGCCATCCATGCCATACGAAGTGGATCTGCCGCAGCCGCTCGTCGATCGCTCCGTGTCGCTAATGCGCTGGAACAGCAGCAGCGGCAACAGTAACAGCAACAGCAACAGCACAAATAACAGTCTCGTCCGACTGCAGCCGCAACAGCAACAGCAGCAGCAGCAGCAGCAGCAGCAGCACCTACAGGCAGGACAACAGCAGCAGCAGCAATACGCCTACTTCTATCAGCAGCAACAGCAGCCACAGAATGTTGCAAGTGTGACGAGCACATTGCTGACAGCTGCCGCAGCGGCAACGCGGCAAGGTTTGATCCTCAACATTCTCAACTCTCTCTCTCTCTCTCTCTCTCAACTTGCAACTCTCCATAGTTGTCGAACTCTCGTTGTTGTTGCTGCAAACTCAAATCGAAATACACTGCAAGAAATTCCCACCAACTCAAAACTAATGTCATTTGCCAAAAAGCTCACAACTAGCGCGAATGTTGCACGGTTACCCACACCCACCCACTCAACTGCTGTCCAGTTCCCACACACACACACACACACACACACACATACACTTAAACCCACAATAATACTAAATACTGTAATTAATATGTTAAAAGAGATCTTATTCCCTTTGTAATTTCTGCCTAACGAAAACTGTCTTCTTCTTCCACATATTGTTGTTGATCTTGTTGTTGTTGTTGTTGATGTTGATATTGTTGGTTGTTGTTTTATTTGTATTTTTTTCTTTGTTGTTGTTGTTGTTGTTTGAAAGTGAAAATACTGAAAGCTAGACATGTTTGGACTAAAAGCTTAAAAGCTTTTGCGATTTTTGCCAGCCATTTGCCATAAGAGCAGCCTTTACAAAAGCTTTCAGTATTGCCTCTAAAACGATTTCTCATCAAGCTAACCAGAGAGCTTTTGAACTGATCACGAACGCTTAAAGTTGCTTGAAGCTGAGCCAAACTTCTAAACGAGAAGCACTCAGCGAAAAGCTCTTGAAATCTTTCTCTTTGATCAAACGTTATATTACGGTGTCTATTTAACCATATGTAGATATAATACAGAAAAAAGTTGTTCTAAAATCAACAAAATTATATGGTTGTTACCCGCTTCACTTGCAGGCAACTTTGGCAGCGCGGGCAATGCCGGAACCACACGTGCCGAGCCCATCTCATTGGCCACCTTGGATCGAGACTGTTTCATTATACCGGTGCATAGTGTGGATCGCTTCCTGCCCGCTGGCATACCGGTAATTCCAACTCCTTCCCAATAATCCTTTTCTTCGTATGATTTGTTCCTTTTCCCATCTCCAGTTACCCGCTTTGAGTGCCGATGGCAAGGCCAGCAGCCCTCTGAGCGTCTTGGAAGTGTCCGATCCGAAGCTATGCATACTTGTGCATCTGATGAGTCCACTGGAGGCCATTGATCCCGTGATGGAGTCACCCCTGTCACATCCGCTGCTGAAGCAACGGGCCATTGCCGCTGAGCTGTTGACTGAAGTGCAGCAGGCCAACACTGCCGTCGGTGGCATGATTTTAGCCAACATGGAGAAGAGCTGTGAGTTGGAACTACTCTTCCTATCTCTCTCTATCTATCTCTGAAAGGATTCCTTAACTTTTCGTTTAATTTTGCAGCCGAGTTTCCATTTATATCGTATTATCTGATCAATACAATGCAAACGGATCCTTCGAACTTCTATGCCAGCCTGCGCGTCTCCTCACTCTCCAAATTCGAGCCGAAGACACTCAAGTAATACATATGAATAAAAATATTTATATTTTATTTTTCATTGAAAATCTCACTTAGATACACTGCCGCCCACACGCTGGATTTGTACAGTGAGGTGGCTGCCATTTGTCGTCCACCTTTGGTGCTGCCCTCCAATGAGGCTGGCAGCTTTAAGAAATCACAGACCTCGGCCACCGGCTACATTATCAGCGTGTTCAAGGTGAGCACAATTGTCGAGTGAAATTGAATTGACTCTTGACCGCCCCCATCACCCCTTCAAATCCTGCCCCTTGCCTTCGATGCTCACAGTCTCACATGAAAAATGCAAAATTTAATTTCAGGTCTTTGAGGGCGACGATGGCGAGAGATTCGAAAAGAACTGGCTCTACTGGACTGGCGCTCGCATGCTCTACAGGTAAACTATACTCTTCAAAAAAATATAGATAAATATATAAAATACAAAAGTTTAGAATTATAAAAATAAATTTTTAAATATATATATAATTATATAAATAAATAAAAATAAAGAACTTTAAAAACATAAGTAGATAAAAATAAATAAATAATACAAAATATTAAAATATAAAAATTTAAAAATATAATAATATAAAATTTGAAAAATATAAAAATATAAAATTTGAAAAATATAAAAATATAAAAATATGAAAATATTTAATAATATAAAAGTATAAAAATATAAAAATATAAATATATAAAAATATAAAAATATAAAAATATAAAAATATAAAAATATAAAAATATAAAAATATAAAATATAAAAATATAATAATATAAAAATATAAAAATATAAAAATATAAAAATATAAAAATATAAAAATATAAAAATATAAAAATATTAAAAATATAAAAATATAAAAATATTAAAAATATAAAAATATAAAAATATAAAAATATAAAAATATAAAAATATAAAAATATAAAAATATAAAAATATAAAAATATAAAAATATAAAAATATAAAAATATAAAAATATAAAAATATAAAAATATAAAAATATAAAAATATAAAAATATAAAAATATAAAAATATAAAAATATAAAAATATAAAAATATAAAAATATAAAAATATAAAAATATAAAAATATAAAAATATAAAAATATAAAGATATAAAAATATAAAAATATTAAAAATATATAATAATAAAAAATTTAAAAATATTTAAAAATATAAATATATAATAATATAAAAATATAATAATATTTTAAAATATAAAAATATGAAAATATTTAAAAATATTAAAATATAAAAATATAAAAATAAATAATAAAAATATAAATATATCAAAATGAAAATAAATAAATAAAAAGTATGAAAATGAAAAAAATAAATATATATCAATAAAAATAAAAAAAGACTAAAAATTGGAAATTTAATAATATATGAATATTTCATTAACAGATATTTGCCCCGAGCTGCGGGCCTGCGTCGCATTGCTCTGCACAAGAGCACCTCGCAGAAGGGCGACAAGATGTATCTGTTGGTGTGCGAGTGTGCGGATCTGCTGAAGGATATATCGCTGGCCGCCTTTTTGATACCCGCATTGAGGGCACGCCTCTGCGGCTATACGGGCCTCTATCGACCAATACAGACTTTCTAGAGATGCCGATCAAGCACTATAACTACCAAAAATTATAAACCCAATATATACATACATACATACATATATATATATATTTTTCTATGCTGTAAATATTTGAGGATACTCGGCAAATGCAAAACAAAATGCACCTGTTAAGTGAATCGATTTTAAACCTAAATCAAACATAATAGGCACACAGATCAAAATCAAAATCAAAATAATAATTATAATATAATAATATTGAAAACAAAAGCAAAAGACAGGCAATATCATTAGTAAGTAGACAATATTCTCAAGGTAACTAACTCATATCGTATTAACACTTAATAGGACCATATCTAGTGTGAAATGTTAAAGCAACTTCCATTTTTAGCCCATATATGCATATAGATTTTCGATTTAACTATATATATACATATAGCATACATATATGAATTTAACAACAAACTAATGAGTATACATATAGCCACGTTACGCTGAATTTTTTGAAAATAACTCAATAACTCAATGCAATAGCGCTGAAATGTAGGCTATGAAAATTACAAGTCAATTCTAAAAACATACACAGACACATATGCAAATATTATATAACATATAGCGAAGGGAAATCACATTTTAATGGGTTTCATAACTAATCATATTGAAATGCAACAAGTGCTACAGAGAAATGTGAATACATTGCCCAAATCTAACAAAGATCTGCCAACAATATAGTTAATTATAATTATTAAATAACTTACTTCTATGTATACCTAACAGATCTAATTAAAAATCTTAGGCAGTTGAAATTTCTTAAAGCCAAAAAAAAATTTAAAAATATACCCAAAAATTTTTAATATATGTTTAGCATAGAATTTACTAATTTCAATTCAATACTTTCTTCATAAATTGCTTTCAAGCTACGCCCACTTTGCCCTACAATATATCATATATTTTTTAACCCACTAACAATAATTATAATTACAACAATGATTAAAATAATCCAAGAAAAAACAATAGTTAGTTTAAGCAAACCCCATTGTAAATATATATATAATATGTTAGTTAATTAGTTGAAAACCATTTTCGATCTGATTTTGCGTATCTAATTTTGCACAATAAAATGGAAATCAAAAAGTGCTGTGATAATTACAAAGAAACATAAAATAATAAATAAAATAAACTAAAGTGATGAAATTACAAAATGTGGCATCAAATTTGTAATCAAAATAGTGGCAGTAGAAAAATTACAAAAAACAAAACAAAAATTATTTTCATTTTTTTTCTATTAATTTTTCATAATTTCTTTATTTACAATTTATTTTTAATTTCGATACATATGTTTATTTATATTTTGAACAGCATTGAATACAAGTATAGCTGCCAAAATTTAACGTTTATTTCCAAATGAAAATTTATATTTTTCTTAATATTTTCCAAGTATTTAAGAATTTCGAAAAGTGAAATGTATACTAACAAATGAATGGAAATTAGCCAATTGCAGCTGACAACGCTTAGCATAGTCTAATTTTTAAAAATTATTATAATACTATAAACATAAACAAATGGAATCTGCATTAAAATGTTTTAAATCTTTTCCTAAAGCTTTAAGCAACAAAATGAAAGTAATTACAGCAATTTGCAGTTTATTAATAAATTATATTAATAATAAAGCGTAACACGAAATCATACACTATAGTCCATATATCATACGAGTAGATCTGCCTTAACTAACCAAAGATATTGTCTATGAAGCCGCTGCCTTGTCCCTTCGACTCCTCCACCACCTTGCGGTGCATCAGATACGCCTGCTTCTGTGGCTGCTGCCTTGGACCCCAATCCTCGCTAGGTCGCAGCGACATTCTCAGCTTCTGCAGATGGAAGAAGAAGGTGTCAATGATTTTCCACAGAATAGCCCAAAGATCACTTACACTGCGGAAGCCCTTGCCTGGCTGCTGCCAAATCGTGTAGATGGCCCAGAAGGGCAGCTGAGCCACGCCCAGTCCCCATATTAGCCAACCCGCCCAGTAGGCGTAGTGGGGGTAGAGGACACCCTTGTAGGTGAGTGGCTCGTAGCTGCACAGCATGTAGACGAGCACGAGGAACATGAGACCGGGAGCAATCAGTGCCCAGCAGATGCGCCAATAGAAGCTCGTCTTCACGTTCAGCATGAACTCAATGTCGCTGCAGAGGCGCTTCACTCCATAGATCCAGCCCACTGCCAATAGTTCGGCTATGGCCAGCACTATGGCAATGAAGGTGCAGCCATAGAAGTCAACGAGATTGAGCACGAACTGACCACCGGGTGTCATGTACACCAGGCCGCAAAGGAAACCGATTGTGGAGGCGGCGATCGCCAGTTTCCAATGCGGCAACTGCGGACAGCGATCCTTCACAATGTTGATGACACTGGACGCCATACCGATGTTGCTGCCAATGCCCAGCACTAGCAGCATGAAGAAGAAGAGCACCGCGAACAATTGCGGCAGATACTTGAACTTGGCAATCGCCTCCGGGTACGAAATGAAGGCCAAACCGGCACCACCCTTGACCACACTGGAAATGTCGGTGGTGTTGGTTTCGTGGGCCAAGTTGCCCAGAATGCCAAAGATGATGCAGCCCGCCAATATAGAGGTAAACGAATCAATCGAGGTGATGATGATAACATCCCTAAAACAATAAGATCCCTCAGTTTGCATAGATCCTCTCGCTCAGCTCCAACTTACTTGTGCACACGCTTGTGGAAGTCATTGAAGGAGGCGTACATGACCAGTGTGCCGAAGCAGATGGCCAGCGAGAAGAACATCTGTGTGATGGCGGCATACCAGACGTGCGGATTCAGCAGCTGATCCCACTGTGGCTTCACGAAGTAGGCGATGCCCTGCCAGGCGCCGGGCAGCGTCACTGCGCGCACCAGCAGGATTAGCATGATGACGTAGGGGAAGAGGGCCAGGAAGTAGGATGCCTTGCCGGAGCTGCGTATGCCCTTGACCAGAGTGATGGCGATGATGATCCATGTGACCAGCAGACACAAAACCATATCCCAGCTGGGTGTGCCCAACCCAACCTCATCCAAGGTATCCGGTTCACGCAGCACAGTCCGTGTGAAGTACAGCTCGGCGGAGGAGATGCCCTGGCCAGAAGCGCTAGCATTATGGGAGCCACTGGCTCCAGTGGCCACACACTGACTGCCCCATTCCAGCAGACAGTAAGTCCAGGGCAGAACCTCCGAGAAGGACACCACCAGGTAGCGTATTGTCAGTGCCATGATGCAGGCATAGTAGGTGGTGGCCAGAGCAGTGGAGTACACCTGCCCATAGGCAACACCCTTCATGATGGGCGCCATGTCGAAGGCGCCAATGCATCCGCGACTCGAGAACTGTCCGATGATAACCTCCAAATAGTAGATGGGTCTGCCCACCAACAGCAGCACCACAAGATACGGTATCAGGAAGGCGCCTCCTCCATTCTCAAGTGCAATAAAGGGAAATCGCCAGACATTGCCAAGACCCACGCTCAATGCAATGCAGGAGAACAGAAACTCCACCCCCTTACCCCACTTATCTCTGGCCACAGGCTGTTGCTGTGGTAGTCCACCCCCATCAGTTGAGGGCTGTGCCTGCTGCTCCTCGAGATTTCCTTCAATTGTCACCTATTAAATATAATATATTTCTATATATGTATATATGTTGAGGTCAGATGAAGTCAGCAGTAAACTGTACTGGTCTCACCATTTCCGTTGTGGTTCCGTAAACCAGACAATCCTTTTCATCCACCAGGTTTATGGTGAAGTTACCTCCAATTAACTTATTGAGCTGGGAGTACTTTGTGGCATCCATAATGATGTGTTAGCAGTTGAGCGGTTGCAGTGCTAAAGTGCATCTGCTGGACATGGATAGAGCTTTTATAGACCCCACATGTCTGAAAACAAATTGTTATGAATGACAAATATTGTTTACGATGTAAACCAGCTGTAGATATCGGCGCTTTGTTATTGTTAACCTAACATTTTAAATTTGAATTGCAGTTGATAAGGAAGCAGTGCTTTCCAAACTGCAAGCGGACCCCCTGCCGCAATTACACTGCTTGTCATAAAGGTTTTCATTCACAACGAGATGAGTTAGCCAAAGATCAACGCATTTCAAACCTATGTATGCCGGGGACTGCTTTCAAATTGGTCATTCAAATGCCATAAGCAAAGCACAGTAGATCTCAAACTGTACTACTTCGACATGCTGCTGATAAACTGAATGCGTATCAAAAACCCGCTTGTCATTTGACGAAATTCAAATTCTCCATAAATTTTGAGGGAGTTCAAATGTCATAATCCATCACAAAATTATACAAAACGCTACTGCAATGCCAATGAACTTTAAATGTTAATAAATTGAAAGCGTCTGCTACGTAGAATGGACTCTTTTTTGTCTGGAAATTAGAGCAGGTTAATTCCCTAATAAACTCAACAGACGTACTGTAAAAATAACCCAAACATTATATAGTAAATCTCTTGGATTGTACATGGTAAATCTCTAAGGCATCTAATCCAAAGTCAATTTGAAATCCGACACCCAAAAAGTGTTTATCTTTATGTTGGCTTGAAATAAGTTGTTCTTATCATTGGGTTGATGTAGTCAGATAATATACATAAGTTATAAACAAATAACAATTCTCGTTAATTTTGATAAAAACCACAGCATAACTTTGAAGCGTGCAACATTTTCTTATTTTTTTTTATGTTTGTCCGGTTTATAGTTTAGACCTTCCACTCCTCCATAATTGAAGCTAGTTTTTTTTTTTGTTTTTTGAAGAAACTACGACTAACTATATTAAATATAATGCATCGTCACTTAATTAATTATGCTATGCTATTTTCGAATTCCATTGTGATATGCTATTTTTAAAATTTATTGAGATGTTTATGTTGCATGCTAAATTTTTGTTGACGTCTTTTCACTATTTTGAATTTTGCATAATTCATGAGATGATGATCCAATAGATGAGCCTATTAAACTGAAACCAATAATTTCATTGCAAATTTTTGAAATTTAAATAAAAATAACAAAAGGGGCATCGATACGGACGAGCCCCTTTTTTTACTGTAGTGCTGTTACTTGTTTTCTTTTTTTCACAAATTCTCACCATAAATATATAAGCAAGGATATAGCAGATATATTTGTTCAAGGACCTACAATTCTTGAATTTTTATTTTTTTATATAGAACCGATTTAGGAAGCACAACTACCCAAGACGAGCAGCCCAATGCGACTAACCCGTAACATAACTGATAATCATCCAAGAAATCTAAGTGATGCTGCGAGTAGATAGAGAGAGAGAGAGAGTAGCGAACACTCGTTAGTCGAATCTTCTACGAAAACATTATATATTTTTATCTTGTTTTTAAACCAGCTGCAGCTAGTTGTGAGTTCTGAGATGGGATGGGATGAGATGGGGGTGACCCTGCGCTCAAAATCTAAATCTTTTCAATTAAAAGAATGCAAACCCATTTGAGATTGATTTAACTCCCTTTAAAAAAGCCGCTCCAAGCGGATGATTTGACAAATGAAAACAACACACCACTTGCATATCCAGTATAATATAATATATATTAATAGCCAGTAAAAAAATAAGTATCTTACAACGTAGAATTTAGACAAAAATATAGGTAATATATGTGTATCAAGTCGGTATGGTAATTCTAATATTTTGGGGGCCGGAACAAAAGCTCCAATACCAGTTCCCTCCTTTATGGCCGATTAGTATTTTTGAAAGCGCTTCACTGAAAGTACATATATATATCAAAAATTTATTAAATCACTCTTTGCTAATTTGCTATTCAAAATCTCACCTTTCAAAATTATTTATATTTTTGCCTCACGCTAGATTCTGTCAGAAAGATCAATGATTTTACTTGAAAAACAAAATTTATTAATTGGAAATATTGAAATTAAAATGATATTTCAATTATATGTGACCTACATGGTTTTTTGTAAACTGCGAACTTCATCGCGCAGTTCCATATTGGTTGATTCCATTCTATTATTGAGATCCATGCACCGTGAATTATTTTCTCTCAGCAATTTTATCAAATGCTCCTGTTTAATTAATTCAGTCTGTTTTGTTGTGACAATTTCCAACAGATTATCGCGCTGTTTCTTCGATGCAGCCAATTCACTGGACATCTAAAACACAATTAGAAATAGTTTAAATTTATTAAATTTTGTAAATTTTTTTAATAATTTTATTAAATTGTCACGTAGCTCACCAGGGAAATTGTGGTAGTCTTGTGACTAGACTTGGTCAACGCCTCGCTTAGCTTCCGGATACCTTCCTTCTCCAACCGCTCAGTCTCCAGTTTCAGCTTATCATATAGGTTGCTGCGGACCTTTATCAGCCGCCGCAGGTGATTATTGCTATCCTCCAGCTGAAGTAGTTTGGAGTTGATCTCATTTAACTGAGCTTCCTTGGCCATCAGTTCCACACGAACAGAACTCTCCTCCTGCATGTAGATCTGCAGTTCAAAGTCTTTCTTTTTTAGCTCATCGCGCAGTTGTTTTTCGACCTCCAGTTGACCTTCAAGATTTATTTTGTTCCTTTGGATGTTCTTAAGTTCGTCCTCTGTCTTTTTAAGCTCGGCACGTAGATGTTTTTCCACCTCCAAATGATCCTCCACATATTTTTCTTTTCGGCTATTGCTCTTCAATTCATCATCTTTCTTCTTCAACTCAGCGCGAAGATGTTTTTCCATTTCCTCGAAATCTGCTAGATTTTTTAGTATCTTTCCTAATTGTTCTTGGTTATCGTCAAGTAGATTGTCCTTTCTTTTCAACTCGCCACGAAGATTGTCCACTTCCAAATGAAGATCCTTTTCTTTTTGGAGTTTGCTTTCTAGTTCGTTTTCTTTATTTTTTAGCTCGGCGCGAAGAAGTTTTTCCACCTCCAAATCTTTTTGTATCCTTCTTATTTGCTCTTGGTTATCTTTAAGTATATTGTTTTTACTTTTCAACTCGTCATTAAGATTTTCCACCTCCAAATGAAGATCCTTTTCTTTTTGGGATTTGCCCTGCAGTTCGTCCTCTTTAGTTTTCAGCTCAACTCGAAGAAGTTTTTCCGCCTCCAAATGATCTTTTTGTATCCTTCTTATTTGCTCTTGGTTATCCTTAAGTATATTGTTTTTTCTTTTCAACTCTTCATTAAGATTTCCCACAGTCAAACGGAGATTGTTTTCTATTTGGAATTTGCCCTGCAGTTCGTCCTCTTTATTTTTCAGCTCGAGTCGTAGAAGGTTTTCCACCTCGAAATGATCTCCAAGATCTTTTTGTATCATTCTTATTTGCTCTTGGTTATATTCAATTAGGTTGTCTTTCCTTTTCAACTCGGCATGAAATTGTTTTTCCACTTCCAAATGATTCTTTTCTCTTTGGAGGTTGTTCTGTAATTCTTCGTCTTTCTTTTTTAGCTCGGCACGAAGATGTTTTTCCACCTCCAAATGATTCAAATCGGTAAGAAGTTGCTTTTTCAAAAGTTGAGCTTCTAAGTCTTTCTCAAAGCAATTTAATTTTTCTTGTCTGTTATCCAGATCATTCTCTTTGTCTCTGAGTTGTTGTTTGAGAATCAATAGATTTTCAAAATCTCTTTCTTTCTCCTCTAAAAGATTTTGCTGCTTTTCAAGCAGATTCTCTTTTGTTCTCAGTTGACAATGAATATGTTTCTTCCACTTCATTTGAGCTTTCTTTATCCCTCTTAACTGTTGCTGCTTGTTCTTCAGCTTCTTCTGTAGAGATCTTTGAATCTCCAATTGGGATTTAAGTTCCTCATCTTTCACAAACAAGAGCTGAGATAGTTCAGATACTTTGTTAGCGATCTCTTCTTGCTTATTCCTCAGATCCTCAGTATCTTCCGATGGATTTGCATTTCCAGCTGATTTACTACTACGATATGCGGATTTAGTATACAATGGTTTAATATCTTTCGATTTTTCCAATTTGGCTATAGTTTTCTTTACATATAAATGTCGCTCCGCGCTGAGGCGATTTGATCGAGGTTGGGTGAATCTACTTTTGGCCTTAGGTTTTGATTGATTGGAAGATGCACTGGTCATTGTGGAAAACAACTGGTCCTCTACAATTACGCAGCTCAGATAAGACATGAAAATGGATGTGCTTTTAAATTCCAAAATTTACCAGTTGATGCGATGAAAGAATTTTCCATTTCGACTTTGCTTATATATTGTTAGTTTATATAAAAATGGAGATTTGTTTTTAAAATTTTTTTTGTTTAACGAAAACTATTTAATTCCTGCTCCGGATCGTCAATAGAAAAGTATATAATTTGAAGTGAAAATCAACATTTATTAGTTGCGAGTAAAACTATTTAATATTTTTTACATAGCATACTAGTTGAGTATGTGCACTGTGAATGTGACTTAATTATGTGAATTATTCTATGCCTTCAACCACTGTGCGGCTGCTTACGATGAGCATTTGTTTAGAATACGTGTATGAAAACAAAATGCACAAGAAGAAAGAGCACACAACACTGAGCGAAAGGCGAAAGTGTGAAGGGAGAGGAGAGCGCACAGTGAACGCAGCAGAGAACGCTGGAAAGCAAACTACAGTGGCGGCCAAGAGTATAATAACTGATTGTTCTCCCTTCCATCAGTATGCATACTTACATACATGGATTTTATTCCTGCTCCGCCCACCCCCTCACTGGCAACCCACTCAACTCACTTGCCCATTATCGCAGCAAGCGTGCAATTTGCATTTCAGTTGCGTTTGGGGCGCCTGAGAAGACGGTTGTGTTGAATACTAGTTGTGAATTCATAGTGAAGTGCACTCAATAGATTATCTCTAATAGTATATAAATGAAATGTAATTAAAAATAATATGTATATTATAATAATTAATTAAAAAAAAGAAATAAATTACGTATACGTACTGCTGACAACAAAACATAGGGTGAGTTAATAATGTGTGATATTCTCATGTTCTTGTTGTATATGTGTTTGAGCTCGATTAGTGTCAAGTGAAGCCCTAAAAGTGTGAGTTTGCCCGACTAGATTACATACCCTGCTTTCTTAGGTTAAAGTTAGTTCAAAGCAAGCGATCTTAAGTATGTGTATTACATAGGTACGATATGTGATTTTTTTGTACTGCATATTATTATTACAGGGTATCTATAGCCGTAGCAGGCAGTTCCAGACGCAATTTGCATTCAACTCAGATGAGATTGGGGAAGAGGGTGGTATATTTTCAATTGAGCTTAATCAGTGACGTATCACCCCAAAAGGAATATGCTGTTAAGTAGGGCCTGAGCTGTAGCTCTATACGTATGTCAGACTAGAGAATATCAGAGTCGGGTTCAGTTTGAGTTCCGCTTGGCAATTGGGATTGGAATTATTCGAAATAGAAAGTGTTGAATTAAAATGCGATAATTTAAATATAGAACATATACCATATAGAACATGTGCATGTTTGATATTGAATGGGAATTTAGCATATATTCTATCACAACAATGCGAATGTCAAGATCATTTGCAATTAAAGCGACATTATATATATATGTATATGAATCTATATATATCATGTATAGTATATTCACATATTCCAGTTTGTCATTGACATTCGATACTAGGGGTAGATCATATGCTCAGCAATTAAGACAGCTTACGGTCTATCAAATGGAAATCAAAATGGTTTCCGGATTTACCCTCGATGAACTAGAAGAGAGAGAGAGAGACGGCACTAAACGAATCAATTTAATTGCAGAGTGAAAGTGCGAGTGGAAGGGCAAACAAAAGAGCTACTGGAACTGGAAGTGGAACTGGAAGTGGTACAATGAGCGGATTTGGCAGCCTTACCATTCTACTGGTGATTGCCTGCCATTTGTCACTGGCCCAGGGCTGCAATCGCACACCCCTGGGTGCAACTGCAGGCAAGTCGCCGGTGGATGACAACTTTGCCCTGAATGTGGCCAACAATGCACAGAGCTATGTGCCTGGCCAGAAATACAATGGTGAGCCCACGGAACTAAGAAACCAACTCCATTAGGTAACCTAATTTGGTATTAATCCTTGGCAGTTACTCTGAACGCCTATTCCGGCCTGTCCTTCATCAGCTTTAGTCTGGCCCTGGAGCTGGAGAACGACGACACTATTGATGATACGAATGCCATGGGCGCCTGGGAGATTAATGATCTGTCAGAGACCAGATTCAGTCCACGCTGTGCCAACGTAGTGGAGAACACCAACACGAATATGAAGACTCATGTGGATGTGGTGTGGGCGGCACCGACTATGCCTGGCCAGGGTTGCATACTGCTGCGGGCCACTGTGATGCAGCATCGTGATGTTTGGTTCATGGACGATGGCCTGTTGACGAAGCGGATGTGCGAGGAAGAGGTGGATGATATCAACACTCAGCCCACCATCATGGATCCCTGTTGTGCCTGTGATGAGGCAAAATATGAGGTAATCCCCCCAACCCAGATCTCGTCTCTTATTGTGATCTCACATCTGTGATCCTTGACTTCAGCTGACCTTCGAGGGTAAGTGGTCCCGCCACACGCATCCCAAGGACTTTCCCGCCAACAGCTGGCGCACTCGCTTCAGCGATATTATTGGCGCCTCCCACACCATCGACTACCGCTTCTGGCAGTATGGTGAACTGGCCAGCGAGGGATTGCGGGAGATAGCCGAGCATGGCTCCACGCGCACGCTGGAGAGCGAGCTCAAGGATCAGAGTGAGCACATCCGCACCATTATTAAGGCACGAGGCATTGCCTTTCCGAATGTGACGGGCAAGACTTTTGCCGTCTTCCGAGTGGACTCCAATCACCATCTCATCTCGCTGGTCTCCATGGTGGATCCGTCGCCTGACTGGATAGTTGGCGTCTCTGGCCTTGAGCTATGCCTGCCCAATTGCTCGTGGGTGGAGAGTAAGGTACACAATCTGTATCCCTGGGATGCTGGAACAGATAGTGGACCCTCTTATATGGCAAGTGACTCTTGGTGCCCAATCTGCTCCGAGTGACAGTCTCCTTCTTGTACTTTCAGTCGGCAGATCAGCCACAAGTGCCACCAGATGTGGTGCGCCGCATCAAGTCGAACTTTCCCAATGATCCACGTTCTCCGTTCTATGATCCAACTGGTGCCGAGATGAAACCTCTGGCGACCCTGCACATCAACCGACGACGTCTCTACGAGAAGAACTGCGAGTCCGCGGACAGTAAGTGGGAATGTATCTCAGTCAATATGCCGTCAATTGATTCAATTTTTTTCTCCAGCGGAGCAAGTGCCTCCAGAGTGCGCCACAAACGCTTGGAGCCGCTGGGATGAGTGCAGTGCCAAGTGTGGACCGGGTAAACAGTACAGAACCCGTGACTTCAAGAATCCCCCTCTGGCTATAGTAATTGTCCAACTTATTCGGCATGCCACCTTCATTCACTGATCCCCACCCTTTGAATCTTACAGCGTCATCGTTGCAACAACGCTCTGCGGGAGGAGAAGAGCTGTGTGGGTCGGAAGTGTGCTACATTCAACGAGGAGGCGGCTGAGGGTGCCCAGCCAGAGGCGGAGCGACCAAACGCTGATCCCGAGTGCGGCCTGTCCGACTGGAGCGAATGGTCCTCCTGTACAGTGACCTGTGGCACAGGGGAGCGCACACGCACCCGTCACTATCTGAACCGCAAGGCCAAGAAGAAGTGCCAGAAGGCGAGCAGGGTGCGGTTGCAGGAGACGGAGCCTTGTGAGGCCAGCGAATGTGGCGGTGAGATCAGCAATGAGGCGGAGGGCGGTGAACAGGAGAATGGCGAGCAGCGTGAAGAGCAGGGTGGTGGCTCGGAGAAACGTTCCATCTTCCACAATTTTCAGAGCTACAGTCAGCGCCGGGAGGACTACATACCGCCCGTGTGCGGAGTGTCGCCATGGTCGGACTTCTCACCCTGCCTGGGACCCTGCGGTGGCGGGGGCAAGCGTCAGCGCATGCGTAAGGTGTGGAACAATAATGAGGTGTATGGGGTGCAGGATCCGCACGACGATGGCACCGATCCGTGTCGCCACATCAAGCTGCTCGAAGAGGTCAACTGCACGAATCCCAGCTGCGACACCATTGTGCCCCACTACTGCTACGAGACGCTCACCACCAGCCACTGCCGCGATAGCGACGTGGCAAACTACTGGTACTACGACTATGTCAGCGATCAGTGCGCCATCTATTGGTCCGATCGCTGCGACACCAACCAGAACAAGTTCAAGTCCAAGGAGGAGTGCGAGGAGACCTGCCGCCTGCCCAGGCACAAGCAGGAGCTCCAAAACGAACGTCACAGCTCACAGCACATTCAACGGGTCGACTGCGTCGTCTCCGAGTGGGTGGCCCACAGCTGCAATGCCACCTGCGGCGATGGTGTCCAGCTGAAGACGCGTCGTGTGCTCCGCACTCCCCGCTTTGGCGGCAAGCAGTGTCCCAAGCATCTGGTGCGTCTCGATCGCTGCTATCAGCGTTGCGACGACATGTACTCGGTGAGCGGTTCCTTCGGAGAGCGCAGGCACCACCCGGCCAAGCTGCAGCCCCTTGATCCGCCACGCGACGAATGTCGCTACTCCGAGTGGTCCGCCTGGACGCCGTGCACCGCCAGCTGTGGCGACAACTCTGTCCGCCAACGAACCCGCACTCTGCTCAACACTGACTTCAGCTACAAATGCAAGGATCGTGTCCGCATTGAGAAGTGCCTGATGATGCCTTGCCAGCTGAACAGCAACGATGATCCAGACAAGTGGTGATCCCACCTCACGGAAAAGGAAAACAATATTTAATCAAGTATTAAAACAGCATCTAATTTGCATGTAAATTATTATGGTTTCCGATTTTTTCCAACTAAAACTCATACAGAAAGTAACATACAAAACTATTTTAAAATATTGTAAATTAATGTATTGTTTCCCTAAATATAGTAAGTAACGTTAAAATGTCACAAGCATCCCAAAAATCAACCGATTTTCAAAATGTTTACAGTTTTGTCAATGGGTTTGAACATATTTGAAAACTGCATCAAAAGTTTTTTCATTTTCAGTATCCAATTTTTTACTTTTTTGACCATTTTTCCATACTTACCCCTTGACAAAGTCAGCAAAAATCGAAAAATTTATTATTCCAAATTTTTGATGCCAATCGATTCTGGGACTCGAAACTAGCATCCTGCTTTTTATTTGAGGGGTTTCTGATGAGTACTTTGCGAGATATGGTCGAAAATGTGATAAAAAGAGCCCCAAAATCACATTTTTCATATTTTCGCTTCTTTCCTAACTTTAGACTGCCATAACTTTTTCAAAAATCATCCGATTTTCAAAATTTTTTCAGTTTTGTCAATGGTTTTGAACACATTTTAAAACTGCATTAAAAGTTTTCTCATTTTGGCAGTTTTAAATTTTTCACTTTTTTTGACCATTTTTCCATACTTACCCCTTGACAAAGTCATCAAAAATCGAAAAATTTTTTATCCCAATTTTTTGATGCCAATCGATTCTGGGACTCGAAACTAGCATCCTGCTTTTTATTTGAGGGGTTTCTGATGAGTACTTTGCGAGATATGGTCGAAAATGTGATAAAAAGAGCCCCCAAATCACATTTTTCATATTTTCGCTTCTTTCCTAACTTTAGACTGCCATAACTTTTTCAAAAATCATCCGATTTTCAAAATTCTTACAGTTTTGTCAATGGTTTTGAACACATTTTATAACTGCATTAAAAATTTTCTCATTTAGGCTGTTTTAAATTTTTCACTTTATTTGACCATTTTTCCATACTTATCCCTTGACAAAGTCATCAAAAATCGAAAAAATTTTTATGCCAATTTTTTGATGCCAATCGATTCTGGGACTCGAAACTAGCATCCTGCTTTTTATTTGAGGGGTTTCTGATGAGTACTTTGCGAGATATGGTCGAAAATGTGATAAAAAGAGCCCCAAAATCACATTTTTCATATTTTTGCATCTTTCCTAACTTTAGACCACCATAACTTTTTCAAAAATCATCCGATTTTCAAAATTTTTTCAGTTTTGTCAATGGTTTTGAACACATTTTAAAACTGCATTAAAAGTTTTCTCATTTTGGCAGTTTTAAATTTTTCACTTTTTTTGACCATTTTTCCATACTTACCCCTTGACAAAGTCATCAAAAATCGAAAAATTTTTTATCCCAATTTTTTGATGCCAATCGATTCTGGGACTCGAAACTAGCATCCTGCTTTTTATTTGAGGGGTTTCTGATGAGTACTTTGCGAGATATGGTCGAAAATGTGATAAAAAGAGCCCCCAAATCACATTTTTCATATTTTCGCTTCTTTCCTAACTTTAGACTGCCATAACTTTTTCAAAAATCATCCGATTTTCAAAATTCTTACAGTTTTGTCAATGGTTTTGAACACATTTTAAAACTGCATTAAAAGTTTTCTCATTTAGGCAGTTTTAAATTTTTCACTTTTTTTGACCATTTTTCCATACTTATCCCTTGACAAAGTCATCAAAAATCGAAAAAATTTTTATGCCAATTTTTTGATGCCAATCGATTCTGGGACTCGAAACTAGCATCCTGCTTTTTATTTGAGGGGTTTCTGATGAGTACTTTGCGAGATATGGTCGAAAATGTGATAAAAAGAGCCCCAAAATCACATTTTTCATATTTTTGCATCTTTCCTAACTTTAGACCACCATAACTTTTTCAAAAATCATCCGATTTTCAAAATTTTTTCAGTTTTGTCAATGGTTTTGAACACATTTTAAAACTGCATTAAAAGTTTTCTCATTTTGGCAGTTTTAAATTTTTCACTTTTTTTGACCATTTTTCCATACTTACCCCTTGACAAAGTCATCAAAAATCGAAAAATTTTTTATCCCAATTTTTTGATGCCAATCGATTCTGGGACTCGAAACTAGCATCCTGCTTTTTATTTGAGGGGTTTCTGATGAGTACTTTGCGAGATATGGTCGAAAATGTGATAAAAAGAGCCCCAAAATCACATTTTTCATATTTTCGCTTCTTTCCTAACTTTAGACTGCCATAACTTTTTCAAAAATCATCCGATTTTCAAAATTTTTACAGTTTTGTCAATGGTTTTGAACACATTTTAAAACTCCATTAAAAGTTTTCTCATTTTGGCAGTTTTAAATTTTTCACTTTTTTTGACCACTTTTCCATACTTACCCCTTGACAAAGTCATCAAAAATCGAAAAAAATTTTATGCCAATTTTTTGATGCCAATCGATTCTGGGACTCGAAACTAGCATCCTGCTTTTTATTTGAGGGGTTTCTGATGAGTACTCTGCGAGATATGGTCGAAAATGTGATAAAAAGAGCCCCAAAATCACAATTTTCATGTTTACACCTCTTTCCTAACTTTAGACTGCCATAACTTTTTCAAAAATCATCCGATTTTCAAAATTTTTACAGTTTTGTCAATGGTTTTGAACACATTTTAAAACTCCATTAAAAGTTTTCTCATTTTGGCAGTTTTAAATTTTTCACTTTTTTTGACCATTTTTCCATACTTATCCCTTGACAAAGTCAGCAAAAATCGAAAAATATATTATTCCAAATTTTTGATGCCAATCGATTCTTGGACTCGAAACTAGCATCCTGCTTTTTATTTGAGGGGTTTCTGATGAGTACTTTGCGAGATATGGTCGAAAATGTGATAAAAAGAGCCCCAAAATCGCAATTTTCATATATTCGCTTCTTTCCTAACTTTAGACAGCCATAACTTTTTCAAAAATCATCCGATTTTCAAAATTTATACAGTTTTGTCAATGGTTTTGAACACATTTTAAAACTGCATTAAAAGTTTTCTCATTTTGGCAGTTTTAAATTTTTCACTTTTTTTGACCATTTTTCCATACTTATCCCTTGACAAAGTCATCAAAAATCGAAAAATTTTTTATCCCAATTTTTTGATGCCAATCGATTCTTGGACTCGAAACTAGCATCCTGCTTTTTATTTGAGGAGTTTCTGATGAGCACTTTGCGAGATATGGTCGAAAATGTGATAAAAAGAGGACCAAAATCACATTTTTCATATTTTCGCTTCTTTAGACCGCCCTAACTTTTTCAAAAATCATCCGATTTTCAAAATTTTTACAGTTTTGTCAATGGTTTCGAACATATTTGAAAACTGCATCAAAAGCTATTTCATTTTGTCTGTTTTCAATTTTTGACTTTTTTTGGGCATTGTTCTATATCCCTTGACAAAATCGTCAAAAATCGATAAACTTTATATTCCAATTTTCCTATGCCAATCGATTCTTGGACTCGAAACTAGCATCCTGCTTTTTATTTGAGGGGTTTCTGATGAAAATTTTCCAATATATGGCTGAAATTGTGTTAAAAAGTGCCCCAAAATCACGATTTTCATAATTTCACCTCTTTAATAACTTTGAACTGCCATAACTTTGTCAAAAATAATCTGATTCTTAAAATTTATACAGTTTTGTCAATCCATGAAATTTTATTGAAGTTGCTCTATAACTTCCTATTGAATGTATGTATCTGGTTGAATATGTAACATACATGTATTTGTATCTCTGTGCAGACATAATATTGACCTACATAACAGACTTTCAGACGTGGCACTTACTTTCTCTCTGCCTTTCCCCTTGCTGCCCACTGAGTTCAAAGAACCTCAGCAAAATAAATTAATTGGCGCCGCCGTCAATGTATGTATACAATATTCAGTATGTAGATGATTCTGTGTCAGATCCAGTGAAAAGCGTGGCATGAAATGCCCAAGACAACGACTCAATTCAATTAAGTTTTGGGGTCTGAGAAGTAGTAATTGAAACGATTTGTTGTCCAATTGTTGGCAATGTTTCACCAAGTTTCATCAGTTCTCTCTGGACTGTTGATCGGAACACATCTAAGTTGCGTCGCAAAATGTGCCAAGTGTTGGACTACTTGGTCATCATAATTTCTGTTGGATACATACAGGATGCTGCAGCAGGATGCAATCGGTTGCCACAAGGTGCGAGTGGTCAACGTTCGGCTGTTGATGACAACTTTAAGATCCTGATCGATGGCAATCCGGAGACATATATACCCGAGCATCAGTATAACGTGTCTTTGTCGTGTCCCTCGAACTTGAAATTCCTGAGCTTTACCTTGGTGGTGGAGAGTGAGGATCCATCTTTGGCCTACGGTGGGAAGGATATGACTGGACACTTTGAGCTGTACAACGATGGCGACACTCGGTTCAATGTCGGCTGTGAGAACATGATCGAAAGCACCAACACTAATGCTAAAACCCGCATTGATGTCTCCTGGGTGGCGCCCAAGCAACCGGACAGCGGCTGTGTGTTGCTCAAGGCAGGTATCGTCCAGCATCGAGATGTCTGGTTCATTGACGACGGGTATTTGACCAAACGCATATGTCCTGAGGAAATCGATGAGATCAACAGCCAAACGCCGGCACTCCAGAACTGCTGTGCCTGCGATGAGGCCAAGTATGAGGTGTGTTTCCCAATCCCTGATCCTTGACAACATTAGCAAGCATTGATGCACTTGCTCCCTATATAGATTGTGCTGGAGCGTAAGTGGGCGCGAAATACGCATGCCAAACACTTTCCCATGTTGAGACCTCGCCTGGGCGACATCATAGGCGCCTCTCATAGCTACGATTACAGCTACTGGGCCTACGGTGGACAAGCCAGCGAGGGCATGCGGATGATGGCCGAGCATGGTTCAACGCATACACTGGAGCGGGAGATACGAGACAATACGCAGGTAAGACAAGGACTATGATCGGAGAGCAGCATCATCCGCCTCAATCCGCTTAAAACTCTAGAACGGCTTTGTCAGGACGATCATCAAGGCACCTGGCATCCCTTACATTGAGAATGTGTATGGCACCACATTGGCCAATGCTCGTGTGGATCCACGGCATCATCAGATATCACTGACCTCCAAAGTTGAACCTTCGCCAGACTGGATAGTAGGCGTGGCCGGCTTGGAACTGTGCCTGAGCAACTGCACTTGGCTAGAGCGCAAGGTTCTGAACCTCTACCCCTGGGACATTGGAACCGATGCGGGTCCCTCCTACATGGTAAGCTACATCACTGAGAGCTACTACCTACCACTGAGAGCTACTACCTCGACACATTAATTCCGTTTTGGGTCTGTAGTCACCTGATCAGCCACAGATACCACCGGATGTCATACGGCGCATTACGTCCTCCCAGCCGAATGACGATCGGTCGCCCTTCTACGATTCCTCTGGAGCACCAATGAAGCCACTCGCCACGCTCTATCTCACCCGCAAGAAGCTCTACGTACGTGATTGCGAAGATGGTGAGGATCAGGTCGAACCCCTATTTCCGTATGCCATTAATGCTATTTTTCAATTTGCCGTGCAGTGCCACAGGAGGGACCGCTGGAGTGCTCCACACATCCCTGGAACGAGTGGAGTAACTGCAGCATCCGTTGTGGTACTGGCTATTCGCAGCGACATCGCAGCTTCAAGAATCCAATGCTGGCGGAAAGCTTCAACTGCGATCGACACTTGGTAGAATCTCGGCAATGTCAGGGCACCCAGTGTGGAACTGAACAGGACTTCAGCAGATCTGAAATGGATACGGATAATGAAGAATCAATGGCAAAGTGTCGCTTGTCGGAGTGGAGCAGCTGGTCTCCCTGCTCTCGTACCTGTGGACGTGGCCTGACCACCCGCACCCGGGACTTCTTGAATGTGCAGGCGAAAGCACGTTGCCAGGCAGCCATGAGGTTGCCACTGGAGGAAACCGAACCCTGCACCAACTCCGAATGCGGAGGCACAATTCCAGACAATGGTGAGCTGGACGGACTGCCCTCGCCACCTTACATTGGAGATACCAACACCTACGACAACAGTCGTGGCTCTTGGCAGAGCTCCATTGGCCAGAGGAATAGACTGGAGCCAGACAGATCAAGTAACAGTTGGAGCAGCAGTAGCTACGGCAACCAGGAAAGCAAGTTATCCCCGTCCGATGCTGGAGAGACTTCCCGTGGCTACTATGGTGGCAATCAGCGGCAATCGCCCGATTTGGAGCGTAGCCAAAATGAGCAGCTGGCGGGGAATAGAGGTAGCAAATACAATGATTACATGCAGGGGAATCGTGTTAATGACTACAGACAGGACATGGGCAGACCAACCTCCAACTCGGGCTACAATGAGGCAAACAACAACAACAATGATTATCTCAACAATGGCCAGTCCATGAGCGGATTCAGCACACGAGCTCCATTTGGACGACAACAGGAGTCTCTCCTGGATACGGGCAACAACTACAAGGTCATACAAGACTACTGCTATGAGAAGCCATTCGCATCCACTCAGCCTTGCCTGGCAACTCCGGTGATCGTGCGTAACTACTGGTTCTATGATCACGAGGATCATGAGTGCAAGATCTTCACCACGGACAACTGCGATGAAAACAACAATCGCTTTCGCACCCTGATGGCCTGCGAAGGCACCTGCATCCAGCCACAGATGAACTGGGTGCGATCCGACGATACTGATGGCAGCACTGTCTACGCCGGGACAGGGAATACGCGCTCCATTAATGGTGGTTCCTATGGTGGAGCAATTGCTGGAGACTTTGGCGACTCAATGTCACAGACCAGGGAGCAATATAACAGCGGCCGACGTGGTAGACCCTATGGTCATTATTAAAAAAATAAGGATATACAAAATATTTTGTTAAGAACAAACTAAAATGTTGAAAAACGAAGAGAACAAATGAATTAATCGAAAATAATTAATAAAATAAGTAAATAAGAGTAATGGTAGCTTGGTATTTTTTTCGATTTTGAGAAACTGAAATCTAAATTTTTCAACCGCCAAAAAATTTTAAATAAAAGAAGGTCTCGAAAATGACCCAATTTTAAACTAAATTCCGCTGAAAATACCAGGCGAACAGAAACCAGCAGAAAGTAACTGAAAATCACATGGTGCCAATACACATTCAACCGAACGTGTATTAACAGTCGCTCTGAGAGGGTTTTTCACACATGTGAGTAAGGTAGGTATACTTACCAGAGAGCTTGTAAACAAAGTTGTGCACAAACATCCAAACACTACTGTGCATTGCACATTCAACTAAACACGTGATACAAAGCTATAGCATACTTTAAAACTGCAAGAAAATATATTTTATTGTAGCATACTTGTAGGATTTTTTTTTAGAAAGTTACATGCTGATGAATTCTGTTCGCCTGGTATTTTTAGCAGATTTGGGTTGGAAAATTGGTCGATTTTAATGACATTTTCACCCCCGCATATCCCCTTCGTATTCTACCTTTTCACACTTTCCGTTAAATATTCAAAATTATCAATAATTTAAAAAAGTTTCGATAAAACATCGATAAATATTCGAGAAGTTACCAATAGTTATCGAAAAGTTATCGATAGTTACCTGAAAGTTATCAATATTTATCGGAAAGCTATCGACATACGAAAAGTTAGCGATAGCTTATCGATATATATCTGAATTACCGATTACTATAAGGAGTCTCGAAATGAATGATATTTCTAATTTATTCTAATTCTAATTTGATATTTTCAACCGCTCAAATTTTTTAAATAAAAAAATAACACTTCACTATATGCAATCGTCATACATAGATTTAACTTGGTTTCATATATACAATTTAATCATGTGATGTTTGATTTTTTAAAAGAAAAACCAAAAATAAAAATTTTATTATCTCAATATTAGTCCTCTTTTGAAAACTAACCGATTTTTAATAAATTTGATGATTTTAATATATATAATTATTACTCAATATTACTATTACTAAGAGCAAAATTCATTTCTATTGTCGTTTCTATTTCTCTGAATTATTCTTTGTAAAACATATTTATTGATTAATATTCAAAACCATTAACGTTTCGTTATGAATTTTCTTAATTAAAATTAAATCAATTTGAACTTCAAAGCTCCCAATCTTCATCTAATTGACCGTAGAACAACTATATATCTCTTAAAGACTCTTTAATAAGTTCTCTCGCATTCTCTTACTCTCTCCATATTTTTTTATACTGAATAAGTGCCGAGTTTTTCCGGCTTTCCAAAGCTGTCTTTTGATAAGCTTGGTATACTGACCACGCTCCAAGTGTATCTGTATCAGTGGGTCAGAAAAACAAACTATTCACTCTGCTCTCTTCTCTCTCTTTTTTTTTTATTTCGTGCTCCGATCAGCCGGCATAGCTATGGGTTTTCGTTTGGACTTATCAGTCTCAGACTTTATTGCTTTTCGCGAACTCAGACAGTATTCGAGAGACGTTGGTCAGTTTGGAATCGGAGCTCAAGCCGAGCAGAACTACGTATAAAGCGCGAATTTTTGGATTGCGTGTTGAAAATTAAAAACATTTTTTTTACAATGTGTCGATCGGTGTTGCCACTGTGGCTATCGATCGTAGTGGTGATAATGATGATGATGATGATGGCGCCGTGTGGCAGAGCATTGATCTGTACCCGTCATCCGGCGAATACGGACACGCCCAAGTCGCCCGTGGATGAAAACTATGTGATAAGCATAATTGGCAATCCGGAAACCTATATACTGGGACAGGAGTACAACGGTGAGGGCCTGAGTTCATTGGCCTTGCGCTTGAACTTCAATAATAATCAATTAAAGTTTCAACACAACAAAAAAATTAGATTTGATTTCGCAATATTTTCACTTGATTTGTTGTTATTGGTATTGTTTAATAAACAAATCGAGCGTGTTCAGCTTATCGGTGTTTGGCGAATTTTATTTTCAAGGTCGCTCTGCCTCAGACGCTGTTTCAGTTGATAACACTAGTATTCGGTTTCTAATTTTGAAATAATTTCGAAAATTTTTCACAGTTTCTCTGAATGCATTCAATGGCCATCGATACATCAGCTTCATTATGGCGCTGGAGGACGAGAACGGCACCTTCAATAATGACCTGGGACGCTTCGAGGTGACCGATCCCATCGAGACCCGCTTCAGTTCCTCCTGCATCAACATGGTGGAGAACACCAACACGAATCCCAAGACGCATATGCACCTCACTTGGATTGCTCCCAGTGAGCCCAGATCCGGCTGCATTCTGATACGCGCCACAGTGTTGCAGCATCGCGATGTGTGGCATATGGACGATGGCGGTTTGACGCGTCGCATCTGCCAGGAGGTCGTCGATGACCTGGAGAGTCTACCAAGTGCCGCCACTCTCGACAATCCCTGCTGTGCCTGTGACGAGGCCCGTTACGAGGTAAGACAGACATTCCTCTTATCTTTCACTTATTCTCCGTAAGATCTCTCTTTATCTCTCTCTCTATTCTGATAGCTACAATTCGAGGGCGTCTGGTCAAGAAATCTGCATCCTAACCACTTTCCGACTCGCCGCTGGGAGACGCGATTCTGTGAGCTCGTGGGCGCCGCTCACAGTTCCGACTATCGCTTTTGGGAGCCCGGACAACTGGCCAGCGATGCAGTTAAACAGTACGCGGAGCATTGTACCTCCATATTGTTGGACCAGGAGTTTGCTGTCAATAACAGAGTGAGTTGAGATTAGTCAAGATTAATTGGACAGTTCTGAGATGAATGCCACTTGCATTGAGGATCAGAAGATACGCACCATCATTAAGGCACGTGGTCCAGGGTATCCCAATCTGAATGGAAGGACAACTGCCTCGATTAGAGTGGATCCCATACATCACTTGTTGTCATTCGCCTCCAAAATTGAGCCATCGCCCGACTGGATTGTGGGTGTAAGTGGATTGGAGCTGTGCCTGCGCAACTGCACCTGGGTGGAGTCCAAGGTGGTCCAGCTGTACCCCTGGGATGTGGGCACAGATGCGGGTCCCACCTATACGGTAAGATCTCGAACCCCGTCTCAAGTTTCTCTATAGCAGTATTTCGATTGCAGTCGCCAGATCAACCTCAGGTGCCGCCAGATGTTATCAGACGCATGCGCTCCGATTTTCCCAATGATGAGCGGTCGCCTTTCCACGATAAGGACGGGATGCCAATGAAACCCATGGCCACATTGACGGTGCAGCGGCAACGCATCTACGAGCGACGCTGCCTGGATGAGGATTGTAAGTGCATCAAGGTTAGTTAAAGCCCAATTACTTACTGTTGATCCTGTCGTATTTCTATGAAGCCAACAACGATCCAGAGGTGCCACGTGAATGCGTGACCCATCCTTGGTCCAGCTGGAGCGAATGTTCGACCAAGTGTGGCGAGGGCATGCAGTACCGCCGTAGGGTCTATAAGCAGCCCGAGCTGGCGAAGATCACCAGCTGCACTGTATCGCTTTACGAAGAGCGTGCCTGCGAGGGTGAAGCCTGTGGAGCGGAAGGCATGCGTAACCCTTCTAATCCGTATGACTTCAATGAAGGATTGGGAGGCGGCATGGATATGGAAATGGGCATGG
The DNA here is from genome assembly GCA_018150725.1 of Drosophila quadrilineata. Taxonomy (NCBI): domain Eukaryota; kingdom Metazoa; phylum Arthropoda; class Insecta; order Diptera; family Drosophilidae; genus Drosophila; species Drosophila quadrilineata. The sequence continues at coordinate 7,603,435 of JAECWN010000407.1, forward strand.
GTCGGGAGAACGGTGCTCGACTGGGTTTGGGTATGGGTAGGGGTAGGGGAATGGGTCCTGGGATGGATCTGCAGCAATCTAGCTATTCACGGCGTGCGGAGTGCCAGGTTGGAGGCTGGAGTGATTGGGGTCCATGCAGCGTCACCTGTGGCGAGGGTTACCAGACACGACAGCGCCAATACCTGAATCCTGGAGCTGAGTTCAAATGTCAAAGTGCGCATAACGTCAATCTGCAGGACACTCAAAGGTGCTCAGGCAGGTCCTGCATGGGCAACCTGAATGGCGAGTTCATGGGCATGGATAATCGCTACGGACAACGGCTACCCAGCGAAGCAGAGACAGAAGATCAGGAGACGAAATTTTCCAGCAGTGGAGGCAGTCTAAACAGGTACAACCAGGAGCAGCCAACAGATGACAGAAATTATGGGATTGGCTTCGAGGTGGGCGACTTAAAGGGCACAAATTATGGCAACCAAGATACCAGGACAGATTCGCTGTGGACACCGCGGCAACAATCAAGACTCAATAAGAAACCCACATATGAAATCAAGGAGCAGTTCCCAAATAAGTATATTAATTATAATTATGATCAAGATGCTCCTCGACTGGAGGATGCGGAACGCGCTCCATATTACCGCAGGCCCGGCGACAGGAGCAACCAGAAGCTGGACAACCGCTATCCTGACCATAGACAGACCACAGGCAATAGTGACTACGGTGATGTCAGCTCCAAAATGGAGACAGCACAAGAATCCTGGAACAGATACACCAACACTAATAATAATAACAACTACGGCAGGACATACGATGAAACGCCCAACAATGCGGACGATTTGGATCCTCTCCTGTCCAAGCATTGCTTCCAAATGCTGAGCACCAATCCTAGCTGTCACAACGACACAATCCTGGGCAACTATTGGTTCTACAACTTTTGCTTGGATGAGTGCATGATATTCGCCGTGGATTCCTGTGATCGCAATGTCAACAAGTTCAGCAGGTGGGAGTCCTGCCAGGAGTGTCGACGCCCCGAGCTGCGCCATTTACAACAGATCGCGACCGCATCACAGGAATGCGAAACTATTTTAGCCTCGCAGCGAGCAGATCAGCGATTCTGGAAGGACGAAAGGACACGCAGTCCCTTCATTCGACGGAATAACGGCAACAGAGCAAGGGGTTGACCCTTGAAGTGTTTACACTATTCTTAAAAATGTATCAATTGTATAGCTACTTTAATGCCAAAACACTAGACTTATAAACAAAACAATACAAATAAATCAACTAAAATAATGCCTCTCATTTTTACTATTTTAATCAATTCGGCCCCAACCAACTTGAATAAAGTTTATTTGAAATCGTTTTTTGCTATATCTCAGAGAATATACATCAGAAGCACCTCTAATAAAAAGCAGGATGCTAGTTTCGAGTCCCAGAATCGATTGGCATCAAAAAATTGGGATAAAAATTTTTCCGATTTTTGATGACTTTGTCAAGGGGTAAGTATGGAAAAATGGTCAAAAAAAGTGAAAAATTTAAAACTGCCAAAATGAGAAAACTTTTAATGCAGTTTTAAAATGTGTTCAAAACCATTGACAAAACTGTAAAAATTTTGAAAATCGGATGATTTTTGAAAAAGTTATGGCAGTCTAAAGTTAGGAAAGAGGTGTAAACATGAAAATTGTGATTTTGGGGCTCTTTTTATCACATAAACCATATCTCGCAAAGTACTCATCAGAAACCCCTCAAACAAAAGCAGGATGCTAGTTTCGAGTCCCAGAATCGATTGGCATCAAAAAATTGGGATAAAAAATTTTTCGATTTTTGATGACTTTGTCAAGGGGTAAGTATGGAAAAATGGTCAAAAAAAGTGAAAAATTTAAAACTGCCAAAATGAGAAAACTTTTAATGCAGTTTTAAAATGTGTTCAAAACCATTGACAAAACTGTAAAAATTTTGAAAATCGGATGATTTTTGAAAAAGTTATGGCAGTCTAAAGTTAGGAAAGAGGTGTAAACATGAAAATTGTGAGTTTGGGGCTATTTTTATCACATTTCCGACCATATCTCGCAAAGTATTCATCAGAAACCCGTCAAATAAAAAGCAGGATGCTAGTTTCGAGTCCCAGAATCGATTGGCATCAAAAAATTAGGATAAAAAATTTTTCGATTTTTGATGACTTTGTCAAGGGGTAAGTATGGAAAAATGGTCAAAAAAGTGAAAAATTTAAAACTGCCAAAATGAGAAAACTTTTAATGCAGTTTTTAAATGTGTTCAAAACCATTGACAAAACTGTAAAAATTTTGAAAATCGGATGATTTTTGAAAAAGTTATGGCAGTCTAAAGTTAGGAAAGAGGTGTAAACATGAAAATTGTGATTTTGGGGCTCTTTTTATCACATTTTCGACCATATCTCGCAGAGTACTCATCAGAAACCCCTCAAATAAAAAGCAGGATGCTAGTTTCGAATCCCAGAATCGATTGGCATCAAAAAATTAGGATAAAAAATTTTTCGATTTTTGATGACTTTGTCAAGGGGTAAGTATGGAAAAATGGTCAAAAAAAGTGAAAAATTTAAAACTGCCAAAATGAGAAAACTTTTAATGCAGTTTTAAAATGTGTTCAAAACCATTGACAAAACTGTAAAAATTTTGAAAATCGGATGATTTTTGAACAAGTTATGACAGTCTAAAGTTAGGAAAGAGGTGTAAACATGAAAATTGTGATTTTGGGGCTCTTTTTATCACATTTTCGACCATATCTCGCAAAGTACTCATCAGAAACCCCTCAAATAAAGAGCAGGATGCTAGTTTCGAATCCCAGAATCGATTGGCATCAAAAAATTAGGATAAAAAATTTTTCGATTTTTGATGACTTTGTCAAGGGGTAAGTATGGAAAAATGGTCAAAAAAAGTGAAAAATTTAAAACTGCCAAAATGAGAAAACTTTGAATGCAGTTTTAAAATGTGTTCAAAACCATTGACAAAACTGTAAAAATTTTGAAAATCGGATGATTTTTGAAAAAGTTATGGCAGTCTAAAGTTAGGAAAGAGGTGTAAACATAAAAATTGTGATTTTGGGGCTCTTTTTATCACATTTTCGACCATATCTCGCAAAGTACTCATCAGAAACCCCTCAAATAAAAAGCAGGATGCTAGTTTCGAGTCCCAGAATCGATTGGCATCAAAAAATTAGGATAAAAATTTTTTCGATTTTTGATGACTTTGTCAAGGGGTAAGTATGGAAAAATGGTCAAAAAAAGTGAAAAATTTAAAACTGCCAAAATGAGAAAACTTTTAATGCAGTTTTAAAATGTGTTCAAAACCATTGACAAAACTGTGAAAATTTTGAAAATCGGATGATTTTTGAAAAAGTTATGGCAGTCTAAAGTTAGGAAAGATGTGTAAACATAAAAATTGTGATTTTGGGGCTATTTTTATCACATTTTCGACCATATCTCGCAAAGTACTCATCAGAAACCCCTCAAATAAAGAGCAGGATGCTAGTTTCGAATCCCAGAATCGATTGGCATCAAAAATTTTTGTTTAAAAAATTTTTCGATTTTTGATGACTTTGTCAAGGGGTAAGTATGGAAAAATGGTCAAAAAAAGTGAAAAATTTAAAACTGCCAAAATGAGAAAACTTTTAATGCAGTTTTAAAATGTGTTCAAAACCATTGACAAAACTGTAAAAATTTTGAAAATCGGATGATTTTTGAAAAAGTTATGGCAGTCTAAAGTTAGGAAAGAGGTGTAAACATGAAAATTGTGATTTTGGGGTATTTTCAAACACATTTTCGTCCATATTGTAGAAAATACTCATCAGAAACACCTCATGTAAAAAGTAAATGTTGATAATAATATAATTTGAAATACCCGCGCAATTATATCGAAATGAAAGAACTTCAGTGATTCGATTCACCACAGTAACTGCAAAGCGTGCAAGAAATACTGGCTGTCGATTACATATATTCGATAATTCATTAGGTTATCAGCTGTTGTTGCTTGAGTAAATATCAGACCTGGTCATTGAACAATAAACTTGAAAATTATTAGAATAAACAATAATAAAAAATGCAACAGCAGCGACTTAACCTGATTCGCAACTTGCTTACGCTACATTCACTGGCGCTGCAAGGTCCCAAATATCCAAAGGCACTTGCACCTCTCCACCAGCAGCGGTCGCAATATATTCGAAGTCTTTCTTTCCAACGATATCTTACACAAGCAACAAATACAACAGGAACAACAGCAAAAGCTCGCAGTGATGGACAAAAAGGAAGTAAATTACAGCAAAAGATCACACTGATTGCCCAAAATCAGACCATGAGCATCACCACATTAGAGGAGGCTCAAAAGTTGGCGAAACGACGAGATTTGCATTTGCTGCGCCTGAAACAAACGGACGCAAAATCTGGAAGATCCATGTTCCGGTTAAGAATAAATTAACAAATCCCCAAATAGAATAAACTAATGTTTATACGCAATTTTAGATTGGTAACTGCGGCTGAAATGCTGGCCGATGATCAGGAGGATAAGAGCTCAGCAAAGAACAACAAAAGGGCGGAGAAATCCCTTACCATTGGTGCCCGCATAACGGATCACGATCTCGCCTCCAGACTGAAGAACATTGGCAAATGGTTGACCAAGAAGAACGAGGTGCGTGTTCTTATTCAGGGTAGTAGCAGTGGCTCAGATGACGGCAACGCCGAACACATTGTCAAGATGATTGAGTCAACTATCAAGGAGCCGGAAGTGATTGGCAGGATTGTGCAGAAGCGTCAAAAGGGAGGGTTCATCAAGTTTAGCATTTTGCCAGTGGCATCTGCCACGCCTAGCACTGCAACTCCTCCAGCGACGCCCACTTCATCGTGACAACCAACGCTACCTCGGACTCATGGCATGCTCTTGGCCTTACATCTGTTGCACACACACAACTATTGCACCCAGCAAGGAGCAGGCGAGGATCCACCGAAGATGACACCTGTTCTGGTAGCAACTGCATCTGTTTTCTTCGTAATTACATTGAAATATGTTTTCTGGTTCCGTACCCTGACGACTGTTCAGGAAAATCGGGAGGAGTCGGTTAAAGATTTTCTTCAGACTGTTAATAATTAAATATTTATAAATAAACGAAATCAACTGCAATTCGTATACTTATTATTTGATATAATTTATATGTGTTATATGTATATTTCAGTAGTTGTGAATTTATGCTGGACTTTGTATATTAGAAGCATGAATATTATTTGAAAGTATAGCGTAATATTTATTTTAAAGAAAGGACCGTAATTAAAAAATGTTTTTGTAATTATGGAATTTTTTTAATTTTAATTTTTTAATTTATAAATTAATTGTGATTCATCATAAGATTATAAATTACGGTCCTGTAAATCACACATATTGCACATATTACAAAATGAAATAAATAAAGCTTTATTTTGGTATTTGACAAAGTTAAATTAATTAATTATTTAGACAGCAAAAGACACAATGTTTCAAAAGTTACTGATATTGATATGTAACTAAGATAACTAAAGTAAATTACGGCACAAAAGGAACACACAAAAGCACTAAAATGATAATTAATTTCTACCACAGAAAACTGATAAAAATAAAAATAAATATTCAATTAAAATTGATCAAATATTTTAAGATAAGCAAGAAGATGGGGAAGTTGGGGAAATAGCCCTGAAAACATTGATACTTTTTACTTACAGAATGTGGAGGGGGGAATGCATTAATTATATTAATTACTAAATAAATTAACTATGGTAAATGCAAAGCGTAAGCTACGTTGTGGCTGCAATTGTATTGATGTTTTGGTATATACTACGATATAATGACCTGACCTGACCTGACCTGATCTGAAGTTACGTGTTCTGACCTCTAGACACGCTGAATCTCGAATAATTTCACCTCCGTGTCATACCAGATGGCTGGCTCCACATTTCGCAAGTAGATGACGCCCCAAATGTAGGTGCGGAACCAGGCGGTGGTGCCCGAATTGGCCTGATATTTGCGTATGAGTATGGGATGTGGAACGGGCAGAAGACCCACCAGTGTGCCATGCTGGAGGAACTTGAGAATCTCCGATTCGTCGGTTAGCCCCTTATCGATGCAGATCTTCTCCACCTGCGGCACCAGCACTTGCAACAATCGCATTATTGTCTGCAGTGGCAGCTTGGACCGCCAGGAGACAATCCATTCGGGCGTCGGTGTCCAGCGGTCGCCATCTGTGGGCACCATGCGTATACTGCCACGATGTGCCACCGAGAGACGTGTCTGATCCTCCCGCGATAGAGTTGGCGATGCCGATTTCGAGCCACCAGCCCGAGGGCTTGCCACGGGCGACTTATCATAATCTGATTTATCCGTAGGATGCGCCTGTTCGCGTTCCGTCATTTGTCCAATGCCTGGCGTGTCCAGTAGAGAGGTCTTCAAGGTGCCCGGTTCGGCTGGCTGTGCTGTCAACACTGCTCCAGTGTCCAACTGAGCGTCTCCCACCTGTGAACGCTCATGGGACTCAGTTTCCGATTCGTTATCCTCGTCATCAGCCGCCGCCTCCTTTTCCAAGCGCACATCCACGTCATCGACATCTTCATCTTCCTCCTCGTCAGCATAGTCATCCGGCACATGAGCCGATGGTAGCTCCTGGTTGGTCGCCGCCGAAGTCTGCTTCCTCTGCGGCACACGCGGCAAATTGAACTTGCCTCCGGTTTTGCGACCACTCAGGCACTTGGCAATGCCCGCCATATCCGTGGGCAGATTGGCCATGGCATGGAATACATGACGCTTGCGTATTATAGTATAGACTAGATTCGAGTTGCCATCAAATTGGTACTGTATGATGTTGTTAAAGATCTCCAGCAGAAAGAAAACCAAGTGATGATTGCTGGGCGCCGACAGCAGGAACCATGGCGTGCTGAATGCCTCTAGCAGATGCAGCAGTTTCACGCTGGCCACCATCGACAAAGTCTTCAGATACGGCGAAACATTCACCAAGATGGTTAGCAGGCAATCAAAGAGCGGCTGCAGACGCTGATGTCCCGTGGCAATAATTTTGTGGAACACTGTGATGAGCAGATCAGCATGGGTGCCCGTAAAGACGGGTATATCCATGGGCACTGTGGCCGAGTATGCCTTATTCAGGCGCACGCCAAAGTTGCGCTCACCTGGAAAGGATTAAAGCTTTAGATGCTTTGTAGAGATTAAGGATATGAACTAGAGTTACCAGAGAGCAAGAGCAGAATGAATACGCCAATGTGCATGAGCCCTACTCGAGACTGATCCGCACGAGAATAGTTCAGATGATACAGTATGGGTATGAGTATGTCCAGCACATCGGAGCTCTTCAACACGAAATACAAGAACTTCTTGTTGTAATCGCAAATCTTCCAGAACAGGATGAGCAGCTCTTGGTGGCAATGCAGGCGCTTCGTCGAGTTGGGCAAATAGTTCTGCACCAGGGGATTGTTAAGTAGCCTCGTTATGCCCTTCAGCACGAAATGGAAATCCTCATCGCGATGCACCCGCGACAGATAATTGATGAAGAGATTATCGCCACAGCCGCCCTCATCATATGGCGTAACCAGCACTCCGCCCGTGGCGTGGGTCAATTGTTGTTGTTGCTGCTGCTGCTGTTGTTGTTGTTGCTGCTGTTGCACGACCATGTCGTGATCCAGGGTAACTATTAGCAGCTGAAGACATGCCTCGACTAAGGGTTCTGTGGTGTCCGCAAACAGTAGATGATTATAGGGCACGCCAAATCCCACGGGATCATAGGAGCAGACGGTATTCAGGAAGGATGTGAACAGCGGCAGTGCATGCCGATTGTCGGCGGAGGTGAAGTAGGCGATCCATTTGTTGGGCTCCTCGGACTGCTGTGGCGAACGGTACATGGGTTCCGAGAAGCAGGTGAGCAACAGCTTCAGGAGCTCCGTCCGACGTCGTTCCATGTGCGCGTTGTGTGGTGGCGACTGAGCAAATCCAACTCCGGCCTCCCAGATATACTCACAGCTATCGATGTTGGCCAACTCCTCGGCCTTGTCCGGCCCAGCTCGTCGGGTGGCCGTCACCGTGAAGTCCGGGCAAAACAATAGATCACAAACGGCATTCAGCAGAGATTGGGCCAATGGCACAGTCTGGCCATGATGCGCTTGCTCCTGGGCCGGCAAATTACTCCAGAAGAAATCACGCCACTTATCGTCCTCGAAAATGTAAGGTAATATGCGCACCAGCAATCGGACGCAGTTCAGCACACATTGCTGATCCGCCTGGGTGCGACAACTGTTGTCCACAGCCTGGGCCAATTTCTCCACAGCCTTGTAGCAGAGCGTGGCCAAGTTGGCAGGATTATCGTTACGTATCTGACGTATCTCGCTGGCAGTGACCAGTGCGAATACATCCTCCAGTGTTGTTTGGTGCGCCTGCCAAAACTGTTCCCAGAACTGCTCGTCGCTGTTGTCGATTTTCTGATTCTTCTGCGTCAGCTGAACAATTGCCTTGCGAAAGTTAAGCTTCGAATCTGTGTTTCCCATATTGTTGGATTGTTAGTGTGTTAGATTGCCTAAATTGCAGTTGCTGCGGTCACCGTTGCCCAAAGCAATAAATATGCAATTGCAATAATGTAGATTTACATAAATTTTGATAAGTTTTTATGTCCAAAATTTAAGAAATTCGCCTACGCACGTAAAGAAAATAAGTCAGCAATATATGTGTGTGTTTTTGTTGTTCTTGTTGGTGGCTGAAACATCGATAGCAATAATGTATTGGTAGCGTTATCGAATATGAAAGCGCTATCGATATTCAATGATTACTTATTATTATTTCGCATTGCAACAATAAATTATTTTTATATAGATAAAATTATTAATTAATTTATTTACATAGCTCCTAATAAAATTATTATATTGGTATTCATCGATTATAAAATATCGATCATTACTCGATGTTCTACACCTCTATCGATTATCTATCGAATATCTTCCCAGCTGTTATTACGGAATTTGTTGTAAACACAACATTAAAGTAAACTAAAATATGTCTATTGAAAGCACAATGAATAGTGCCATTGAAATAACAGATTCTGACGACGATATGCAGCCGACGACAGCAGTTGCGAATCCCAAAGCTAGTTGCAGCAGCGAATCGTCACAAACAACACCAGAAAAACAATACAAGACGCCGGATTCTGTAGATAGTAAAACAGGCACCACAGACTCCACTGCATCAACATCCAACACAACTACGCCAAGTCAGCCCAAGGCTCAGGCAAGACAAAGGGCACGTAAAACACAGCTTACAATACGCAATACGGCTGAAAATGATATTCAATTTATATCAATGGGAAGTGATGAGAAAAAGATTAAATTACAATCTATCAGTAATGTTTTGATCGCGGATGAAATCAATGAAGTTATTCAAGAGATTGCCAACGAGCGAGTGCGCTGTAATTTTCTACTTGCTACCTATAAGGTGAAATACACATAATTACAAAGTACTGAAAGTTAATAACTATTGATTTTTGCAGCTACCTGATATGAATTTCTCACTATATACCCACCCAAATACTTTAAAAACGCAGTTCAGCGAAAGACTGCAAAAGAAAGTGGAAAGAACGAAACCGAGTACGACAGCAGCTACAACTGCAGATTGTGTATCGAAGGAAACTGCCAAAACGATAACAAAATAAACAAACAACAAATAAATAATTGTAATATTAATCGCAAATAAATTGCATGTCACAAAGTTGGCTTAAATCTGTCTGCATTTCGCGACGGTTTGATTTTTGCACATTAGTAACAAAACTGCATATTAGACAGCAGCTGATAACTGCCCGACGTAGCTGTGATCGTCTAGTGGTTAGGACCCCACGTTGTGGCCGTGGTAACCCAGGTTCGAATCCTGGTCATAGCAATGTGTTGTGGAAAACACATTGTCACGGAGTCTGGCAGGACTTTTCTTTTTAGATCTCAGTAGGCTTGGGTTTTTTCTATAAAAGCATACAAAATGAAACTAAATAGTTTAAATACTTATTTTGTCATTCGAAGTCAATTAATAATAAATTAAAATGGAATCCACATCTGAGAGGGATACTTTGTTTGATTGCAAGTCAAAGTACAGTGTAGAGTGGAAAGAAGAGTCGAAAGTAATCGATATTCAAGTTACAAATATCGACGAAATCGTTGATGGAATATCGAAAAATTTGAGTCAATCTGATTGGCAGTATTTGAAAGAGCATCCAGAGGTAACTAAATCCATTTCTTATTTATTGATTTCCCTAATATTTACTTTTATTAAGGTCCGTGCCATAATACGTTCAATTGTTACATCTGCAATTAAAAAGAAACCAAAGAACATTTATCAATTCACGGCGGAACTATTTCAGTGCAACAATCATTCAAAATTATGCAGCATGGTAATTTTAAGGAGAAATAGCGTATCAATCTTTAATCGGTTTTTTTTTTATTTGTTAGATAAATAAACAATTGAAATGGATTAAACAGCAAGACAAAGCAGGTACTTGGACTCCACCTGATGGGGAATTGCACTTTTCCACGAGTTCCAGCAAATCTTCAGTATTCGGAAAGAAATGTGAGGAGCCCCTTTGGAAAAAAGATGCTAATGATTCTCAACATATGGCAAAAAATAAATTGGGGGAAAGTTACATGCCAAATTGTTAAATATTTATTAAATTATTAAATTGAAGTTAGATGTTGTTTAGCTTCTGCTTCTTTGATTTTGCGTTCCCATGTTTGGGATTCTTTGTCACATTCTCTTTCTTTTTTTTCTTTTCTACTTGCTTAAACAATTCAGCAGAAAATGCAATCAAAGTCTCCATATGAAAGTTGGGATGTTCATTATAGGCTAATTTTAATTGTTCCTCAGATCGTCGAAAATTCAATTGAAAGGCAGAAAAGTTTTTCAACATGTTCACACATTTCTCACACACAAAACGTGGTAAATCTGACGAATCTTTAATCTGCACATGATTATTGCATATGTATCAAAAAAATTTGTAAAAAGACTACCTTAATATGTATTGTGTTTTCAATCAAGCGAGTCAATTTATTGTCATCAAATAATGCACGCATCATGACGGCACTTTCATTATCCTTTTTGCGTTTGCAGATGCGGCAACAATTCCTGAGTTCATCAGCATTTAGTTGATAAAATGCCGCCATGGCGCCCAAGGCAGTTTCATAAAAAGACATAGTAATATGTATATGTAACTATGAATAATAATTTGATTGTAGTTAGTTCTAATGTTGTCTAAATGTACTGTTTACTTTCTAATAAGTGCCTTAAAATTAACATTTTCAATCCTCTATACACATACGTTTTGAATTAAACCGCCAAGCTTACTTTAATGTTGAAAACGTGAAGTTGGCTGCAGGCCATTGTAAATGCAGTGAAGTTAGCTGCGCTTCATTTAATAATAATGGTCAAGTTGGCTGCGTCCAATTACTAGTTTGATTGCTGTAAAAGAGCTAAGCAAGATTGCTTGGCAATTTATAATTTAGTCTTTTAATTTGTTTTCGCAACCCGTTTTATTATTTTTCTGCGAAGCTTTCATCTGCCGTAATTATTTTCCTGCTTAAGTTGGTCAGCATTTTTGGTAAGTTCATTTTGATTCGCTGTTCGCATTCGACAACAATCGAATTCGCCGCGGCTTTTCGCTTTTGTTGTGCTACGCTGCTTCACATGTAAACGGTTTTCGTGCATATGTAAGTTTAGAATCTGCTTGAGTTTTAAAAACAAAGTTCACTTTTAAATGATAAATCGGCATTCAGAATGCTAATTGGCTAATAGCTCTACAAATAAATAATAGTATTGTTCTTATAGTTACACAATTGCCACAGCATGAGCAAGGAGGACCCCATAGTCCTAAGCTTCCATGACTCCTGCCTACGGACATCCGATGTACAGCTACTTCGAGGCCCCAGTTGGCTGAATGATCAGGTATGATATTAAGATATCTGACATATCAAGTTAAGTTTATCACGAACTTTGCAGGTGTTGAGCTTTTATTATGAGTACCTCACGCACGTGAAATACAGCAACAACAACGACGTCTACTTTGTGGCGCCAGAGGTAACCCAATGCATGAAGTACATGGATGACTCCGAATTGCAGTCGCTTTTTAATGAAAACAATGCGACAAAAAAGGTGTTTATATTCTTTGCGCTGAACGATAACGGTGCCATCGCGCCAGGAGGTACTCATTGGTCGTTGCTGGTGCTCTCCAGGCCGGAGAATACGTTCTTCCACTTCGACTCGTCTGGCAGCAGCAATGCGGATGCATCCATGGAACTGATGCAGAACGTTAAGACACTGCTTGGAGTGCGCAAGGCCACGTTCCGTCAGATGCGTTGTCTGCAGCAGACAAATGGCTACGACTGTGGAATCCACGTTATCTGCATGACGGATCACATCGCTGACCATGTCAATCGATACGATGCCGTCGAGGGATTAGCCTTGCTGCACACTGATACCGTGAGGACGAAAAGAGCCGAGCTCATCAAGTTGATTGCCTCACTGGGCGGCAGGGCATAAGCTAAGCTTTAATTTAATATTTGATTAGGTAAACTAATGGCACTAAGCAAAATAAAATGAATCATATCTACAATTAGTGTATTATTAACTATTCAGGGTAAGCAAGTGGGAAATTGAAGACTTGAATAAATACAAAATGTTTGTTTATTCAATCAGCATATCAGGTGAGTTGTTTGTTTGTTATAATTATATTACATATTGTTATAAGTACGAGTCCCAATTGGATTTACTCTTTGCCACCCAGAAAGAGAATCAACTTCAGCAGTTCAGCTCTCTTGGACTTGACCTTGTCGTAGTGCAGCTGGGGCAATCCATCGACCACCTCGTAGCGATTCACCTGGTCGGCAACGTGGTCGGTCATGCAAAGGACATGCAGGCCACAGTCGTAGCCATTTCTCTGCCGGAGGCTGCGCATCGCACGAAATTTGGCTTGACGCACACCCAACACTTCCTTCACCTGCATCATGAGATCCATTGACGTCGACGTATTATTGTTGCCATACGAGTCGAAGTGGAAGAAGGTCTTCTCTGGCCTGGAGAACACTAGCAGAGACCAGTAGCTGCCGCCAGCTTCCGCTTGCCGCTTTTCCGATAACGCGAAAAATATGAATGACTTCTTGGCGACATTCTGATCGGCGAAGAGAATCTGCAGCTGGGATTCATCCATGTACATCATGCACTCTGTGTACTCTGGCGCTATGAAGTAGATATCGTTGTTGTTCTTGTACTTCTGGTGCACCAGATACTCATAATAGAATCCGATTATCTGGAAAAGAAATGCACATAAATGGGAAATCTAGAAATTTCCTGGATCCGCGGCCATGTTAATTACCTGATCATTGAGCGAGCGTGGTCCATGGAGCAGTTGCACGTCGGACATACGCAGACTGACGTCGTGGAATCTAAGTGAGACTGGGTTTCCTCCATGGCTTATGTGATTGTTGTTCTTTTTGTCGTCTTCGCCACTTCTGTTAATTCGCAATGCCTTGTTTCTCAGCGCAAGATCACGATGCGAATTTTGCCTGGAAATTATTTATTATTATTTAATATTTAATTGCACAACTGCTGCAAACCTGAGCGATTTTTTGCAGTTCGCCAACATTATTTGTTTTATTTATTTATTGACAATAGAAATTAATTAATTGTTTTCCTGCTTCGAATTTCCTTGCGAACTGAATGAGACGAGATTCGTTTTGACTGAGACAGAAAAATGACTCCGAATTTCTGTTTAAAAAGAAACGTTAAGTCTGTCCAGCTGCTGTTAAAGCCTACCCTGTTAAATAACATTGACTCTGTATTCGGCGTGCAATGGAAGTATGTACACTGTAAGTTCGCCGCCATTTATGCGGTTGCTTCTCAACGGAAAAGCCTTGCGAGAAGAGGGAAAACGGTAAGTAAAGAAAAGATAGTAAAGCGTATAACAAGAAGGCCTTAAAATGACTACATAATGTTACACATACATACATATGTATGTACATACATATGTTCAAAATTTGTAAATATTCTGTGTGCTTAAGAGTTTGCTTCCTGTTAAAAAAAAATTGTATGCAGTATGGTTACTTATTTTTAACAGTGTTTTATTATAAATGCAAAATCGAATGCTTTTAGCTTAATTCACTTAGATATTTACGATTAAAAACCATATCGTGTAATTACTTTGACATTTTCTTTTGATATAACGAGGCACTCACATTATTACGTACACAAACATACACATGCGTATGTGGGAACATTGACAGATCATATAGAATAATCACACGTATTCAAGTAGTATTATAAGGTGGGTATTGGTTATATCAGGGGATGTGGGCCCAGCGTCTAAATTCCTATTAAGTTAGATTACAAAATTTGTATGTTTACAGTTAAGAGGAGCAGGGAGTCGGGACGAGCATCACTTCGGGACGTTTCCATCCGCCGAAGGCGCGCTCCAGTTCCTCGGCCACAGCCAAACAGAGGCGATCCTCATTGAAATTGGCAATGACTTGCAGGCCCAGCGGCAATCCTTCGCTGCCCAGGCCTAGCGGCACCGATGTCGCCGGGAAGCCCAGCACATTGACGATGCCGGTGTAGGAGAAGTTGATGGGCCGCAATATGGGCTCGTTGTGGTACGGAGCCACAGTCGGATGGGTGGGATAGAGTAGTACACCGTTGTCGCCCAGCATATCCTGTATGGTCTTCCGCAGCTGGTCACGTTTGGCCACCAGATGCTTATACTTGTCTGAGCCATGCTGGCACTGTTTGTCATCCATGACGGCAGTGGTTAGGCCGATAAAGGTGTGCTTGGAGGCGCCCACAAACCACTTGAGCAGCTCCGTATACACGTTGATGTCGTAGCGGAGATCACCCAACTGGTAGCTGAATCCATGGCCGGAATCATCGCGCATATTGGCGAACCAAATAGCCGCCGATTGCCGCATCTCCTTCAGTGCCACACGCTGGACATTCGCGTTTCCGAACTTCTCGTTCAAATGATCAACGACACGACGCATTGCGTCCCGCAGATCCTTGTCGACGCGAGATACCAATCGGCCACCGCCATCAGACTCCTGATAGAAGAACTTCATCTTCTGCATATCAACGGGAACTTTGAGACGCAGCAGATCTGCTTTTGCGCCAGCCATTATTTGGAGCATTGGACGCAGATCCTGGGCATAGCGACACATCGGACCCAGACCCAGGAAGCAGTTCTGCTCCTCGCTGAATGGTGTCGGGAACTGTCCTTTGTTGGAGACGATTAGCTTGCTTGGCTTGTGGCCGAAGATGCCGTTGAAGAACGCCGGCATACGTATGGATCCACCGATGTCCGAGCCCATGCCAAAGGGAGAAGCTGCCGCTGACTGGACGCATCCCTCGCCACCGCTTGAGCCGCCCACAATGCGGTTCGTATCATATGCATTTCGAGTTCTGCCGTGTACGGTGTTGTTGCTTTCCCACCACATGCACACCTCCGACACGTTGGTCAGAGCGAAGGGTATGGCTCCTGCTTTGCGCATAAGCGCCATGGCATCGGCATCCTCCTCAGCACGAACATCCTTGCGTACATAGAGTCCTGCCGTGAAAAGCATGCCTGAAAGAGGAGGAGGATTAGTTTAGGCATAACTTTAGGCATGTTGAACCTACCCTTAACGGATATACAATCCTTGGTGGTGATAGGTACACCCAAAAAGGGTTTCTCTTTGGACAGCTGCTCCACGGTATACTGCCCAGATCGGATAAGCTCATCGGCAGCAGCCGCCTCCTTGAGTGCAGCATCATAGCGTTCATCCACGACGCAGTTCAGCAAGGGATTCACTTCCTTGACACGTCTAATAAACGATTCCATCACCTGCACGCTGGTCAACTGGAAAAAAATAAAAATTATATTAGATATTGTTGAGAACTTGGGATGCACTGGCTCCCCCAACTTACGTGCTGATTCCGTATTTTGCGTGCCAACTGAGTTGCCGATGACAGCAAGATGGGATCCGTAATGGGCGGCATGGATTCCCCTTTGGTGCCATAGATCAGGCGAAAGACGAACCGTACAAAGATTTGCACAAGGTTAAAGGCGAATGCCTCAATCTTCCGAACAAGCGACTCCGAATTCTTCTGCTCCGCCATGTTGTCGTCTTCTACAATTTTCAAGTTCTAACTAAGATGATTGAAGCTCCGTCTGATGCTGTCTTCTGCCCATGAGCTGCAAAGATTAGGTTGGATTGCAAATCTTATAGATAAAGCTGTAGATAAAGATAAGATAAAAAGAAAGGAGCGCTATAAATAAACATTTCTTAATAAGTTACTGTGAACATTCAAAAAAAATATATATTTAAAATTTTTTAAATATTTTTTTAAGATTTCAAATTTCTGCTTCTTAAACCAAAGATTGATATTTACGAAGACTTATTAAGATATATTTCTCAGTTTTTTTTTTTTAGAAAAAATAAGAAATTAATAAAAATATATTTTCTCAACGAAAAAACCAAAGATTGATGGAAATATTTCTCCATCTCTAATGTAAACATTTAGAAAAGAACAACAATTTCTTAACATTTCCAGATAAACCAATTTCTCGTTTTTTAAATTTATGCAAATTTTAGGCAATAATTGAAAGATATGTATGTATATTTGGGATTATTTATAGTTAACTAACGACTCTGCATACAAATTGCACCCAATTTTGTAGCCAAAAAATGCAATTTGCTTATATATGTTTGTTTACGAAAAGTTGTTTGTATATACATAAAGTAAATTAAACAACAAATACTGAACAATGCTGATTTCATTTGTTTGCAGTTCTCATATATCCATAATTTGCAACCATACAGAGTGCGCCACGTATTCCCTAGACACTTCTCATATGCCGTCATGATGAGTCATCGACCACATTATCAAAGCTGGCGGTGTCTGGGACGGGAAACTTTGCACCCTCAAAGATCGGTAACTATGTAGTCGTGGTCATGACTAAACAACTGTTGATAGTACACCACACAAACTTGGCGAATATAAACAATATATGGAACTATGCTAGAGACTGACTAAGAGATACTCTCTAAGAAGTTTCGACATATCAATCCTCGAAATCCATATACCCACTAAGTACATATGTATGTATAATATATGTAGTTGGTGTATTCATAAAAAATTAAGTGCCAACTTTAAGCAAATAGCTTTGTTTACGATGCAATTTAACAACGGAAACTTTTGTGTATAAATTTTGTGGGCAATTGAAACTCATTGGGGGTATGTGGAAAGGTTAACATTCTCGGATGCAAACAGCGCAATTGATAAAACTCCAAGTTCCACAAAGTTCATTCAACATGACGGACCATATCTGGAATAATGTACATACATATGTATGTATATAGTCTATATTGTTGCCATATGCGTTATAGGGCAGAACGTAATTCTCCATGTGGAAACTTTATCTTATCGTATTCCAATGAATTGTATCGAATTAGCCGTTGACAGAGCTTAAGTGCTTGCCGATTGAAAGAAACCCAAATATCGGTCATTATACACGATACTAATATTACTTTCTGTATTTCTTCTGATAAACACATGAATCACTAACAGGCGTCTCGTTTTTATTTGCAATACATGCGACAAAGAAAACGTGGAACTTATTTAATTTACAGTTGACCTTCTGTATTTAATTAATTAGGCAAAACTATCAATTGCAACTTAATTTATAGCTCAATTTATGTATGCATATGAGAAGTACGTCATTAGTACGTCGAATAGGAATTTGATATCATTAAACGGGTTCCGTAATTAGCTAATTCCCAATTATAAATTCGTAAGCCATAAATTAAAACTAAATCCTGTTTGTAAATTGGTCTGTGTCTGTGCTTACTCCCACTATATGTACTTGTGTCTGTATATCTCTCTCACCTGCGCTTATTATAGCTAGACTAACTACTGCAATTCTTCTATTGCACTCACGATCTGTCTCTCTCTTACTCTCTTCCCAGCTGCAGCCGGTTGAGCAACTTAGCTCGTTTGTCATGGTCATGGCTTAAGCAAACTTATTGTTATTGTAACAATTCGTTATCAGCTGCTGCTACTGTTGTTGTTTTTGTTGTTGCTGTTGATTAGCACAATAGCGCAATTTATTCAAGAAAATGTTTGCCTAATAATTTTAATGAAATTGCTCGATTTTATTACTATGAGGCATCAATTTGCACATGGCAACCCACATCAAGCAATTTGTACCATAAATAAACAATCTGGAATTTATTCATAACAAAGTTCGAAATATTATCTTTCGCCAGAGCAAACTACACACATGCTGTTTGTATGTTAACAGAACTGATTAAAATGGATTATGAGTACGATAAGATAGATTGCCTTTAAAGCCATCAAAAAATATCACGAACAACAGTATAAGCAATCAACATGTTCAATTCCCATAAGGAATATTTTTCTCTTTGACACTTGTTGCTTTAGTTCTTTCCATTCGCCGCAGACCACTAAGAGAGAATTCCGTTTGCGTGTGAAGCTAATTAAATGACAAGCAGAAGCACAATGTTACAGAGAGGTGGGAGAGTGCGGGTGGCAATACAACAACAGCTTATACAGGCACGAAAACATCTGTCATTGTGTATGCATGCGTGTGTGTGTGTGTGTGTGTGTGTGTCTGTCTGTCTGGCAGGGTGGCGAAAGGTAGTAAAAGCAAATATTGCGACCGGCGCAACCGGATAGTTGGAGGAGGCAATAGTCCGAGTTTGAAATATGTATGGCCCAATGACATCATGCAAACAAAAGTGAAAAATAATGCATACCTACACACAATCTAAGTATACGTATACTCAATACATTTTTAATAAGGATTAGAAATGCATAGACAATGAAATGCATATGCAATCCCAGAATAACACACAAACACACACACGCACACTTTTGCAGTTGCTCTTGATCGTATATTGCATTAAAACAGGTATAGAAGAGTATGCAACATATTTCACTCAACCGGTTCGCCTTAATACATCAAATAAAGCGCCAATTTGCGGTCGTGTTATTGATATACAGATATTTGAGTAGATACATATGTATGTATGAATTCACTGGCACAGGCATAGATTAAAAAGAAATATGCGTGTTGCAAATGACACTTAATGGGCTTTCAGGTCTGTATTTACCGCATACAGAATTCAACAAATGTAGCCACAAATGTAGTTATAGTAGATAAGTGCGCGATAGAACCATTCGGCAATTAGCTTTACCTGTCACACAAAACAACACGAACAGCTGAACGACTCGTTGAAGACTGTTTAACAGTGCAACCTCACTAGGTGATGTAGACTCAACGCCAATATGTGTTAACAGTGCTGTTAAGTATGGTACACCATCGATTCGATTATTTCAAGACTATTCGCAAATCGAATAGTACTGCAGTCATCAACTATCGATATGTTCTGACCGTTATCAGCTGCTAGATACTAACAGCTGCGAAATAAATAACAAAGTTCAATATGAGTGATCCATCCACAATAAATGTAAATAAAGCGCCACTGAAGCCACCTGCAATAACTGCCTTATTAGGCAACAGTCTGCAGTTACCCAGCTCCGCGCCACAAAAATTAACCACATCGCCGAATGGCTTGACTTCGGGATCAGCAACAGGAAATCCTCGCAACAAGTGTGCACTGAAACCGGGCTATTCCTTGATGAGCTGGATACGGCTATGCAATTCTGGTGCTGATCTGTCGGGGACTGGCGGGCGTGTTGTGCCCGTTACCAAAACTGAACTGGCGAGGCACAATCAAGTGACGGATGCCTGGATGGCCATTCGAGGAAAAGTTTTCAATGTCACACGCTACATGGATTTTCATCCAGGTGGCGTCGATGAGTTGATGCGTGGAGTGGGACGTGATGCTACCAAGCTGTTTGACGAGGTGCATGCTTGGGTCAACTATCCACAATTGCTGGGCAAGTGCTATGTGGGACCACTGCAGGAAACCGCAACAGCCCGAATGGAGCCGGAGATACTTCGACTGCCACCGCCTCCAACGGAAATCCAGCCACGTTTTGATTGGATACAGAAGTCAAGTGAACTGACTCTCTACTTCTATACACGCCGCTGGGCAAATCCTGGACTGCTCTTGAAAAGAAATTCAACTGCGTCAGAAGAAGAGTCCTTGGAGCTGCGCATACAATTGGCAGACACTTGGCACGTTTTCTCCTTTACGCTCAGCCATGACGTGGAATGGCCACCCACGTCCCTAAAGGTGACTCCCGACACTGGAAAAGTCGAATTGGTGTTCAGCAAAAAAGTGCCAGAACTCTGGACTACTTATGGCACCCAGGAGTCCAGCAAACTAAGTGCACAACAAGCTCAGGAAGAGATCTTGGACTTTGAAGTGCAGCAATTGGAGCACTTCAATCACGATTCCTTCGAGTTGACATTGGCGAGCGTCAAGCAACAGGTGCTTCTGCATCTCCCAGTTGGATATCACTTGGACTTCGTAATCCCCCACAATGGTGAACAGCTGCAGAGAAGCTACACACCCGTGCCACACACGTATCTGCCCTCCAAGAGACAACAAGCAGCTGCAGAGTTGGGATTAAGTTGCTCCCTTGATTTCCTGATTAAGTCTTATGAGAATGGAGCCGTGTCCAAACAACTACAGCAGCTGAAACCTGGAGCTGGTGTGCAGCTGACGTTGCCACGAGGCGGGTTTGTGCTGTCCAAGCTGGAAGCTCATCGCAACATACTCCTCCTGGCTGCCGGCAGCGGCATAACTCCCATACTAAGTCTGCTCCTTCCGCTGCTCAAGCGGCAGACGAATCGCATGTGAGTAACCCACAATGGAGAAATCTCGCGAATTCCAATAATTTCTACCCTTTTCTTAGAGAGCGTCTCCAACTGATGTACTTCAACAAGACGACGGCGGACATATGGCTGCATCGGGAGCTGCAGGCTCTGCAGGATTCCGATGAACGTTTCAGTTGTCAGCATGTGTTGTCCCAGTGCAAGGAGGAGCAAAAGGAGCAATCTATGCAACATGGACGCATCTCGGAACAGCTGCTAGAACCACTATTTGCTCAACAGACTGGTGAACGCTTCAGTTATGCTGCCATTTGTGGACCAACGGGATTCAACACTGCCGCCGTGGAAAGCTTGACAAAATTGAAACTGGATCTTAAGCAGATACATGTGTTCCAGGCTTAATGAACTTAATTGGGGGGTATTATTTTGTATTGTTTTGTTTTATTTATACGTTTTTTGTTTTAATAATTTAATAAGTTTAACAAATACTAGCAAAATGTTTATTTCCTGACATTATTTTGTTGTTATTTCATTTAGTTGCAGTTTCTCATATTGTTCGCCACTCTTCTCATCTCATTTTCGCGTACATTTCACAATGTATAAAGTAAAAACAATTTAAAGCAGAGTCAAGAAACAAATAAAAGTATTTGTCGCATTGTTTGGAGGGCGGCACTGGTCAATGTTGAAAATTGAATTGAATTTACGCGGGCAATTTGATTGCAAATTTATCGATTTGCCACTATCGAACGTTTTATCGAAGAAGAAGAATTTGAAATTAATCATCACTAAATAGCGAACCGAATTTTGGCTATGCGAACCCTTAAGTAGACATGCGTTTGTATGTGTGATTCTGTTACTGTGGATGTCTGTGTGAGTGCGCGGGTGTGAATGACAGGGATCGTCTAATAGGAGCGAATTGCTGGTGGCACCGTCTGCACCTCATCGTTCAGCGTGTTATCGATAACAGAGCGATATTTCAGCTGCACATCGCCATCATCGCTGGTCACCCAAGACAACGTATGTTTGCGCCAATGCTGCTCAAATGGCTTCTTGGATTGACCTTCCAATGGTTTGCTATAATCCTATAATTTAAGATCGATAGTATTAGGAAACCGGATTTTCGCTTATCGATATCCGTGCTTACGTATTCATCGATGCGCTGCTTGAAGTCTTCGCGTGCGTGTGCACCGCGCGATTCCTTGCGTGCCTCAGCACCCACAATGGTCATCTGGGCATTGATCAGAAGATTCTGCAGCTCCAGAGTCTCAATCAGATCAGAGTTCCACACCAAAGATCTAAACAGAGTATTCGATGAGAATCTGCTTTTACACACTTATCGATATACTTACTTATCGACCACCTTGATGTCCTTGAATTGCTTGTAGATTTCCTTCATCTCGCGCACACCCTTCTCAAGGATGGGTCCATCACGGAACACAGCAGCATGATTCTGCATAGTCTTCTGCATCTTGAGGCGCAGATCGGCGGTGGTTATCTTACCATTGGCATGACGCAGCTTGTCCAAATTGGCCACTGACGCCTCGCCGGCGTTCTACAAAGTATACAAATTCAATTAGCGAAGTTCCAAGGAATACATCACTGTCACTTACATCCTTGAGCGTTGGTGCCGGCGCACCCTTGGTTGCCTCCTCGGCAATAGTCTTGGCGCAAGCACGTCCAAACACAACCAAATCCAGCAGAGAATTGGCACCCAGACGATTGGCACCATGCACTGAGCTGCAGGCGGCCTCGCCGGCGGCATAGAGACCGGGCACAATCTTATCGTTGCCATCTTTGTCGATGTTGAGCACCTGGCCACGGTAGTTGGTGGGGATACCGCCCATGTTGTAGTGAACGGTGGGCAGCACAGGGATTGGCTCGCGGGTGACATCGACGCCGGCAAAGATCATGGCCGTCTCGGAGATGCCAGGAAGACGCTCTGCCAGCTGCTTGGGTGGCAAATGATGCAATTGCAGATATACATGATCCTTCTCGGGTCCAACGCCGCGACCCTCCATAATCTCAATGGTCATGGAGCGGGAGACAACGTCACGGGATGCCAGATCCTTGGCCACAGGCGCGTAACGTTCCATGAAGCGCTCACCCTTGGAATTGATGAGGTAACCACCCTCACCGCGGCATCCCTCGGTAATCAGACAGCCTGCACCATAGATACCAGTGGGATGGAACTGAACAAACTCCAGATCCTGAGAGGGCAGACCTTGACGACTGACCAGAGCGGTACCATCGCCAGTGCAAGTGTGGGCTGAGGTGCAGGAGAAGAAGGCACGACCATAACCGCCGGTGGCAATCACGGTGTTTTGTGCGCGGAAGCGATGCAGGCTGCCATCCTCCAGATTGATGGCCAACACACCGCGGCACTCGCCATCCTCGAAGATCAGATCCAACGCGAAGTACTCCACAAAGTAGTTGCAGTCGTAGCTCAGGGATTGACCATAGAGGGTATGCAGCAGGGAGTGTCCGGTACGATCAGCAACGGCACAGCATCTGTGGGCCTGGCCACCCTTGCCGAACTTCAGACTCTGTCCGCCAAAGGCACGCTGGTAGATCTTGCCGTCCTGGGTGCGGGAGAAGGGCATGCCGTAGTTCTCCAGCTCGATGACAGCCTTGGGTGCCTCGCGTGTCATGTAGTGAATGGCATCCTGGTCGCCCAGCCAATCGCTGCCCTTCACCGTATCGTACATGTGCCACTTCCAATCGTCCTGCTCCATGTTGCCCAGCGCCGCATTGATGCCACCTTGGGCGGCAATGGTGTGCGAGCGAGTTGGGAACAGTTTGGTGATCACAGCCGTGCGGAAACCCTCGGCGACCAGACCGAATGCGGCACGCAGGCCAGCGCCGCCGGCACCAACAACGATGGCATCATAGGCGTGATCGATCACAGGATATTGCTTCGATATGGCATCTGGATTGGCCGACGTGGCCTGCTGATGTCCGGGTGTGATGTGATAGTTACGCTGATGCTGTGTGGCTGCAATTGTTGCCACACGTTGCTGCAATCAATGAATTTAATAATAATTATTTATAGTGTATAATTTTGTTTCAATTCAAATTCAACTATTTTCATTGGAAAGTTATTCCCATCATATTTGTAATAACTGTATCTTTCCAGGAGCATAGTCAACAGGTGATGCACCTGTTTGATATACGATTAATCGAATAATTGTTGCGGTCATCTCGTGCATATCATCTCTAAGAATAACTACGAAAATGATACTAATCGTAAAATCGTAAAAATAACAACAAAGATGATGAACGATTAATGTGCCATAAGCGAATAAGATGACTTTCATTTTGCTTTGCAAATTACCGCAAGTAAATAACACATGTGCATAAACACACACAAACATGCATTTGCCTGTATATGTATTGAATTGACAGCTGGTCAGAGAGGTGCAGTGTGAGAGCGGGAGAGAGAGCGGCACACGCAGTGTGTGCAAAAGGGTGACTTCAGAATGTCGAAGCAAAACGAAGTGCGTTGACAAATTGGACAGATTAACAGTGATGCTGTCGTCGCTTAAAAAGACATCAGATTTAATTATGCAATAAATGATTAATTGATATTTCACTGTGTGTTGAGCTCTTATCAATATTATTAATTGTATAATCAGCTGTTGGGCAGCAGATGTGCCTCTCTTACGCTCTCTTCCTCTTTTTCACTAAAGCTCTCGCTCTCTACATATATCTCTCTCTCTCCCTCTTTCACGCGCAAGAAATTTCTAATTCGTTTTAACTGATAAAGTCTAAGTAATATATATATATAATTTATATAAACAGGCAACGCCTATTAGTGCTGTTAATGTCACTAAGCCGCATTCGTGTTGCCAAACTTTACAGCAGACGGGGGGCGGCTGTGGGTTGCGTGCTACATGCAACATAACCTATGCCGCGATTTGAATGCACTCCAGTCTAGTTGCAGTTGCAACCAAGTTAGTTATCATATGATGTGCAGTAACTGCATATATTCAGGTTTACGCAATTATACTCAGCGGAGCGGGCGACCGTCATTCGGCATATCGCAAATATAAAAAATTACATAACACGCGAATGGACGGGAACAGTCAAAAAAATTTTGGTTGGCAGCTTTGTGAATTAACTTGAATTTGTTTCATTTGGTGCCACGTTAATTGGTACCGGTCTGGAGACTGATTGTATAATGAGGTGATCTGGGTTTTCTTAATGCTGTGCACAGTATCCCTCTACCTACCATTGAGCTGACTGCATTTTTGGCCAAAATCGATGGCACACGCATTATTTTGTACATTTTGTTGGTGTTGTTGTTGCTGCTGCTGCTGCTGGCAGGGTCTGTAATAAGAAATGCACTTTTAATTCAATTTTTTCGCGCACACACACAATAATGATTAGATAATAACACGAATGAGTTCGAAAATATTTATGTGTTTCGATGTAACTATTGTTTAAAGTTTACAAACTTTTTTAAAAAATTATATATCGACTGCAAGTGTGGCCCGAGTTCGGAAAACTGATAAATACATTTCCTACCAGGGCTGTGCGCCAATTATCGATACTCTTATCGATAATATCAAGTGCTTATCGGGATTGGTCGTGGCATGCTGTTTCATCGATATATTTTATTTAAATTTTATAATAGTGTCCATAAACCAATACATAGAAACTTCCCGCTTATCAAACGACTCATATACATATTTACTTGATGATATATCAACAGTTGTCTGTTTATTCAGTGGCCATCTGGCCTTTTATATAGATAAAATTAGAAATTGCCTGTTTGGCATGAAATTACGTATGCTTAAATACTTTATACATATATTCGATATTATGCAAATGCAGTTTTGAGAGATTCCTTAAATGCCAATGTTACTGCCTATTTCCTGGACCCACATAGGTTCCCAAATTCAGCTTCTGTCAGATCCGCCAAGTGATTGATGCCCATTTTCCATGTTACTTCGCCACTCTCGAATTTCTTGTTATGCTCCTCAATTTTGGCCTTTGATTTTTCATAGATTGATCGACGCATAGCGTCCTCCTCTGCCTCGTAGACCTTCTTGAATTTTTCCTAGAAAACAAAGGAACTTCGAGTGAACTTCTATTGCTTTGTTCTCCACAGTTGATGCGCATACCTTATACTCGGCCCATTCAGAGTCAGTTACCTGCGACATGTTGACAGTCTAAATAATATTTTGATACTGATTGTATGACAAAGCAATGCCAGCTTAATTAAATTGTAATATCTAGAGTTCACGGTGAGTCATTTACTTATTATATATTATAGAGTCGCACAATGAAACATTTCCATATCAAAACAATGCACAACGAGAAGTTGGGTGCGACCAATTTGAGTAACAATGCAAATGCAACTATCGATAACACATATCGATGCTAATGAGTAAAATTTGAATTTTGAGCATCATTTCAAGTAGTTTTTAGTTAAACGTTATTATGTTTAATTACTGGAGTGAACAAAATAAATTAAGACAGTATATTGCTGGATTCTCAGCATCTCTGGGTGCTCTTAGTTTGGGCGCCACCATTGGATGGTCCTCACCCGCAATGCAACATACTTTGTACGACGACCTTTATAATACCAAAGGGGATATGGATGTTCATGGTTGGATCTGTGCTTCGGTGATGTTGGGCTCTGTCTTTTCCATAATACCAGTTGGCTTATTGCTCGATAAGATGGGCCGCAAAACAATAATGTTGCTGGTGGCACCCCCATTTATAGCCGCATGGGCATTGATCATATTTGCCCGAAATATTTATGTCCTAATGTTGGCTCGATTCTTGCAGGGATTAACCGCCGGCAGCTACATAATAACCGTGCCCGTCTACTGTATTGAAGTGGCCCAGTGGGAAGCTAGGCAAATTGTGTCCACATTTTTCAGAATCTTTTATGTTTTTGGCATATTCTATGCATATGTCGCCGGCGCCTTTCGCCATTTTATGGCCCTAAATATATCCTGTGCCTTGCTGCCGATTGCGTTTTTGATATCCTTCATCTGGATGCCGGAGACTCCAATGTACTATCTAATACACAATGAGCATGCGAAGGCAGTGAAGTCATTGCAGTGGCTCCGGGGACAAATTTACGATATGGAATTAATTCGTTTGCAATTGGAAGCCAAGAAGATTACCCATGTGCCCTTCTGGATTAGTGTCCTGGAGAGGTACAATCTGCGCGCCATCCTCGTCAGCACTGGAATTATGTTCTTTCTGAACTTCAGTGGCAGTGTCGTCGTCATCTTCTATGGATCCTATCTAATAACGGAGTTTGAAACGGAATCTGGTTTCAATTCCGATATTTCGATGGTAATTGTGGGATTGGTTTTCTTTGTGTTCTGCCTGATATCCGTCCTTTGTCTGAGATTTGTGAAACATCGTCGCTTGCTGCTCCTCACCAGCTTTCTGATGGCTCTCAGCAATGCCTTCATGGCCATGTTCTTCCTGCTGAAGCAGCGCAGGATGTCCTTTTTGTCGGATCTTAACTGGCTGCCCATGTGCAATCTATGCATATTCATGGCCATCTATGGCCTGGGCATGGGCACCATCCCTTATGTAACCATACAGCATATCTTTACCGATAATTTCCGCATAACTGGAAATTGTATAGTCTATGGATTTTCCAATTTTTTCGGCTTTATGGTGGTTAAGATTTTTCCAGCACATGACTTGGATACGTCCTTTTGGATCTTAACAGGATTCACAATTTTGGGTTGGATTTACATATATTTCTTTGTGCCGGAGACAAAGGACATTGCAGAGGAAGTAACTCAGAAGACGCTAGCGGTATCTCTACTGGTGAAACATTTCAGAAAATAGGGAAATTTCAAAGTTAATTTAACTAATATTAAAAATGTTATATTAAGGATATCAATTATTTGTACTTATACTAATTGATGATTAACAAATTCAATTTCCTACGAATTTTCATCATGTTTCTCGGAGAAACTCCACGCAATTGCCCAACGTGTGGTGTGTCCTTGATGAAACTCTGTGCTGGATACACAGCGTATCTTACGCTCCTCCAGCAGCGACAGTATCCTGGGCACATTCGCCTTAACCCCCAGCATGCTGCTAAAGATGCTGTAAGTATTAAAAAGAGTTAAAAAGGGTTATAAATTCTTGAAGTAGTGCACTCACCGCACTTGATCCTTGTGACTTTCACTCTCCTCGATGATGCGCTGCACGAACTGAACTTCTCCGCCGCTGCAGGTCAACTCCTCGGCACTGCCAGTGCGCACATTCTTGGGCGCTGGACGTCTGTCCGGATTGCGTGTATTGGCATCGAAGGGATTCGTGGCATTCGAGTCAAAGAAGGGCGGATTACACAAACAAAAGTCGAACTTCGGCTTGAATTCGCCGCACGAGGCGAAATAGTGTTTGAATATGGACTCCGCATCGGGTTGGGCATAGACTTCAATGAGTTGCTGCAGCTGATTACGTGCCACATTCTCGCGTGCATACTCCACATTAGATGGCTTCGATTCCAATGCCAGCATTTGCCACCGATTCTTCTTGGCCGCCAACAAGGAATAAACACAGGAGCTGCCACAACCTGGAAGAGCTTGCTGTTAATATGTCATTATACAGATGGTATGGGCACTCCCACCTATGTCTACGCCACGGACTGTGTCCAGCTTGTGGGGCGCCAGCAAATCCTCCAGCCACAGAATGTAGTTCAAACGCAGCGCCAACGTGGGCACCAAACTGCCGGGTGCGAAATCCACGTGCAGGTCAAAGTATTCCAGCAGCAACATCTTGGTCAGCTCACGCAGTGTCTGCTCGTTACGGAAGTCCACCGATACTTTGCCATTCAATTCCTGCAATTGAATTAATTTATTAACTTAATATACATTTATTGTTTATTTTTGACGAACTTGCCAATTTACAGACTTGTCGGAAGTCCTTGTACTTGATGGCCAACTTTGTGTAGTTCGGCGGTATGCGCAAAACGTTACGCGGATGCATTTCCAACTTTTTATATTTCTTTTTATGCATTTTAATTCGCAAATAGGCAACAATTACAAATAAATAAATGTTTAAATTAAAGTTAAAGCTATTAGTGTGACCGTTTCAGGCATAACATTGAAATCCCAAAGCAGACTCCCCGCCAAATAACAGACACATAAAACGGTCACACTACATTGGCTACCACCACTGACCAAATAACATATGTTACCACACAATTAACAGAGCACTGTTAACGTAATTCTCCGTCACTTCAATAACAACGTTTCTTGCACAAATCCACATTTGATTAATTTTATTTTACTAATTGGTTTTAATAATGTCGGAAACTAGCTCCAAGGAGAACGTCAAGACCGCTATGACGTATATATGCGGCGGTAAGTAGAAATCATAACTGAATAGCATTTGTTACCAGCAAAACCACTTTTCGCTGGGCACGCACATGGCAAGCGGCACCAAACAGTGTAACCGTGTTTGTTTATAATGTGAAATAATAATGTTTTTTAAATATTACTTAGAATGCCATCATGAGAATGAAATGCGTCCACGTGATCCTATACGTTGCCGCGAGTGTGGCTACCGCATCATGTACAAGAAGCGCACCAAGCGACGTAAGTAGCAAACGCAAAAAGGCCGGGACAGTCTGCAGTGCCCCTAAAACTGTGCTAATGACATTTTGTTTTCCATCTTTACAGTTGTGGTTTTCGATGCTCGTTAAACACCGTGGATTAAACAGCACTGGGAGCTAATTAATAGTTGTAGCTTGTAATTGGAACATATACTGTTAAATATAAGAGAATCTTAACGAAAATTAGTGGGCCAGTGTATTTAATGGTATTAATGGTAAAGTATTAGTTTTCCATTCAAGTGGGTTCAATGAAGACAGGCGTTCCTTCAAAACTTTGACATGCCATAACTTTTCCAAAAATCAACCGATTTTCAAAATTTTTTCATTTTTGTCAATGGTTTCTATGAAATATTAAAACTGCATTCAAATTTAGTTAATATTGGCAATTTGAAATTTTCTTAATTTTTTTGCCCATTTTGCATACTAACCCCTTGTAAATATGTCAAAAAATCGAAAATTTTATTTTCGTGAAATTTTTGTGCCCATTTGATTTCTGGCACCAAAATAGACATAAAACTTTTTACCGAAGTCGATTTGGAGCAATTCTTTAGAAAATATGGCCGAAAGAGTGAAAAATATGCTAAAAATTGGCATTTTTCAAAAGAGGCGTTCCTTTAAAACTTTGACATGCCATAACTTTTCCAAAAATCAACCGATTTTCAAAATTTTTTCATTTTTGTCAATGGTTTCTATGAAATATTAAAACTGCATTCAAATTTAGTTAATATTGGCAATTTGAAATTTTCTTAATTTTTTTTGCCCATTTTGCATAGTCACCCCTTGTAAATATGTCAAAAAATCGAAAATTTTGTTTTCGGCAAATTTTTGTGCCCATTCGATTTCTGGCACCAAAATAGACATAAAACTTTTTACCGAAGTCGATTTGGAGCAATATTTTAGAAAGTATGGCGAAAAACGTGGAAAAATGCCTCAAAATTAGCAATTTTCAAAGGAAGGGGTATTTTCCAATTTTTGACATGCCATATCTTAGCCAATTTTTGACCGATTTTCAAAATTCTTTCACTTTTGTTAATGGTTTTTGTGAAATATTAAAACTGCATTCAAATTTAGTTAATATTGGCAATTTGAAATTTTCTTAATTTTTTTTCCCATTTTGCATAGTCACCCCTTGTAAATATATCAAAAAATCGAAATTTTTGTTTTCGGGAAATTTTTGTGCCATTCGATTTCTGGCACCAAAATAGACATAAAACTTTTTACCGAAGTCGATTTGGAGCAATATTTTAGAAAATATGGCGAAAACGTGGGAAAAATGCCTCAAAATTAGCAATTTTCAAAGGAAGGGGTATTTTCCAATTTTTGACATGCCATATCTTAGCCAATTTTTGACCGATTTTCAAAATTCTTTCACGTTTGTTAATGGTTTTTGTGAAATATTAAAACTGCATTCAAATTTAGTTAATATTGGCAATTTGAAATTTTCTTAATTTTTTTGCCCATTTTGCATACTAACCCCTTGTAAATATGTCAAAAAATCGAAAATTTTGTTTTCGACAAATTTTTGTGCCCATTCGATTTCTGGCACCAAAATAGACATAAAACTTTTTACCCAAGTCGATTTGGAGCAATATTTTAGAAAATATGGCGAAAAACGTGGAAAAATGCCTCAAAATTAGCAATTTTCAAAGGAAGGGGTATTTTCCAATTTTTGACATGCCATATCTTAGCCAATTTTTGACCGATTTTCAAAATTCTTTCACTTTTGTTAATGGTTTTTGTGAAATATTAAAACTGCATTCAAATTTAGTTAATATTGGCAATTTGAAATTTTCTTAATTTTTTTTGCCCATTTTGCATAGTCACCCCTTGTAAATATATCAAAAAATCGAAATTTTTGTTTTCGGGAAATTTTTGTGCCATTCGATTTCTGGCACCAAAATAGACATAAAACTTTTTACCGAAGTCGATTTGGAGCAATACTTTAGAAATTATGGCGAAAAACGTGGAAAAATGCCTCAAAATTAGCAATTTTCAAAGGAAGGGGTATTTTCCAATTTTTGACATGCCATATCTTAGCCAATTTTTGACCGATTTTCAAAATTCTTTCACTTTTGTTAATGGTTTTTGTGAAATATTAAAACTGCATTCAAATTTAGTTAATATTGGCAATTTGAAATTTTCTTAATTTTTTTGCTCATTTTGCATAGTAACCCCTTGTAAATATATCAAAAAATCGAAAATTTTGATTTCGGGAAATTGTTGTGCCCATTCGATTTCTGGCACCAAAATAGACATAAAAATTTTTACCCAAGTCGATTTGGAGCAATATTTTAGAAAATATGGCGAAAAACGTGGAAAAATGCCTCAAAATTAGCAATTTTCAAAGGAAGGGGTATTTTCCAATTTTTGACATGCCATATCTTAGCCAATTTTTGACCGATTTTCAAAATTCTTTCACTTTTGTTAATGGTTTTTGTGAAATATTAAAACTGCATTCAAATTTAGTTAATATTGGCAATTTGAAATTTTCTTAATTTTTTTTGCCCATTTTGCATAGTAACCCCTTGTAAATATATCAAAAAATTGAAAATTTTATTTTCGGGAAATTTTTGTGCCCATTCGATTTCTGGCACCAAAATAGACATAAAACTTTTTACCGAAGTCGATTTGGAGCAATATTTTAGAAAATATGGCGAAAACGTGGAAAAATGCCTCAAAATTAGCAATTTTCAAAGGAAGGGGTATTTTCCAATTTTTGACATGCCATATCTTAGCCAATTTTTGACCGATTTTCAAAATTCTTTCACGTTTGTTAATGGTTTTTGTGAAATATTAAAACTGCATTCAAATTTAGTTAATATTGGCAATTTGAAATTTTCTTAATTTTTTTTGCCCATTTTGCATAGTCACCCCTTGTAAATATATCAAAAAATCGAAAATTTTGTTTTCGGGAAATTTTTGTGCCCATTCGATTTCTGGCACCAAAATAGACATAAAACTTTTTACCGAAGTCGATTTGGAGCAATACTTTAGAAATTATGGCGAAAAACGTGGAAAAATGCCTCAAAATTAGCAATTTTCAAAGGAAGGGGTATTTTCCAATTTTTGACATGCCATATCTTAGCCAATTTTTGACCGATTTTCAAAATTCTTTCACTTTTGTTAATGGTTTTTGTGAAATATTAAAACTGCATTCAAATTTAGTTAATATTGGCAATTTGAAATTTTCTTAATTTTTTTTGCCCATTTTGCATAGTCACCCCTTGTAAATATATCAAAAAATCGAAATTTTTGTTTTCGGGAAATTTTTGTGCCATTCGATTTCTGGCACCAAAATAGACATAAAACTTTTTACCGAAGTCGATTTGGAGCAATACTTTAGAAATTATGGCGAAAAACGTGGAAAAATGCCTCAAAATTAGCAATTTTCAAAGGAAGGGGTATTTTCCAATTTTTGACATGCCATATCTTAGCCAATTTTTGACCGATTTTCAAAATTCTTTCACTTTTGTTAATGGTTTTTGTGAAATATTAAAACTGCATTCAAATTTAGTTAATATTGGCAATTTGAAATTTTCTTAATTTTTTTTGCCCATTTTGCATAGTAACCCCTTGTAAATATATCAAAAAATCGAAAATTTTGTTTTCGGGAAATTTTTGTGCCCATTCGATTTCTGGCACCAAAATAGACATAAAACTTTTTACCGAAGTCGATTTGGAGCAATACTTTAGAAATTATGGCGAAAAACGTGGAAAAATGCCTCAA
This sequence comes from Drosophila quadrilineata, assembly GCA_018150725.1. Lineage (NCBI taxonomy): Eukaryota > Metazoa > Arthropoda > Insecta > Diptera > Drosophilidae > Drosophila > Drosophila quadrilineata. The sequence goes on from JAECWN010000407.1 coordinate 7,636,560, forward strand.
AATTAGCAATTTTCAAAGGAAGGGGTATTTTCCAATTTTTGACATGCCATATCTTAGCCAATTTTTGACCGATTTTCAAAATTCTTTCACTTTTGTTAATGGTTTTTGTGAAATATTAAAACTGCATTCAAATTTAGTTAATATTGGCAATTTGAAATTTTCTTAATTTTTTTTGCCCATTTTGCATAGTCACCCCTTGTAAATATGTCAAAAAATCGAAAATTTTGTTTTCGGGAAATTTTTGTGCCCATTCGATTTCTGGCACCAAAATAGACATAAAACTTTTTATCGAAGTCGATTTGGAGCAATACTTTAGAAAATATGGCCGAAAGAGTGAAAATATGCTAAAAATTGGCATTTTTCAAAACAGGCGTTTTTTCAAAACTTTGACATGCCATAACTTTTCCAAAAATCAACCGAATTTCAAAATTTTTTCACTTTTGTTAATGGTTTTTATGAAATATTAAAACTGCATTCAAATTTTTTCTATATTTTAAACTAATTTACTTTTATTTAAATGTTTTTTTTTCTTATAATCTTTAAACTAAAAACACTTATATTTGTTGATTCATTTGTATCTTTTTTTTGCAACTTGTGCTTAAATAAAATGTAAAGTAATTTCTTTATTTTTATTTATATTTTTTTTTAGTTTTTATTTTTACTCGTAAATGTCTTTTTTCGTCTCAAAAATTTTGTCTAAATGGCTTTTGTCATCCAAAAATTTACTTTACTTAAGTTTTTCTTTTTAGTTTAAATTTGTTTTTTTTTTTTATATTTTTTTAGTGTCTGTTTTGGTGTAATAAATGTTTTATGTTTAAGTTTACCACATTTAGCAAAACACACATTTACACTAAAAATTGTTTATAGCATTTTCCTGTTGTTTATATAATTGTTTAAACTTGTTGTTTCTTTTGTTTTATAATTCCCCTCCCCCGACACTTTTCAGTCAAATATTTTCATCTCGTTTCAGTGTGTGGTAAAAAGTTATTACATATTATTAATGTTAATATTATTATGTATGTATATGGTATTTTGTTGTTGTTGTTGTTGTTCTTTGAGTATTTTCTTTTTGTTCGCACTTTGTTGGAAATCATAAGGAAATCTCTACAGCACATACAGTAGTTATAGTATTCAGTTAATATTATTAATATGTGTGTATGTGGGTGTGTGTGTGTTTGTTGTTTGCAGTGCGGTCATGTGGGCGTGCCAGTTGTCTAAATTGTTAATCAACTAAAACTATAAACTATAATTGTAATTGTTAATGTGTAAAGCTTACAATTTAAACAAATAAGGCAAAAAGGTATTCTTTGAGGTTTTTCCATCAGTTTTCCATCTTCATTTCATTTTGTTCTTTAAACACATGTATATATGTATGTATATAAATTAAATTGTTTATGGGTGTGTTGTATAAATGTATAACTATATTAATATAATTAAGTTGTAATTGTAAATGGCAAAATGTATCAAATAATTAAATTATAATTCTAATTGAAATCGAATGGCAAAATTAAAGCTGATATTAACTCAGAATATTTGATAAATGCTCAGCGTATATATTTGAGTATTGAATGTATATATGTATATATATGTAAATGAATGTGAGTGTATGAGTGTCTGTCTGTGTATATAAACTCAATTAGACAACTAATGTACAATATTTATATATTTATATGTGGTGGTGAAATACATCAAAATGTGAAAATGGGTGGCAATTTTTCCTTTTCAAAAATTCTTCCATTACTTTTTAATAGGTATGTGTTTTTTTTTTGTTTTTAAGAGAAATCATATTTCAGGTACATCACAACTTAAAATGTAACAAATAAATGCAATGTTTAATTCATTTTAGAGATATTTGTATATGGCAAGCAAAATATTTGCTAAACAGAAACAAAATTAAAATGAGCATAAAATTCAAGCGGAGCATAGTTTTGCATGCTTCAGGCGACGATGTAGCTGCAGACTGTAGCGCCTCTCAAACTGTGCACTGCATTGCATACACTTGTGTTCGGCCACATGCAAAGCTCGGTGCCGCCAAAACCGATGCAGCGTCAGCGAGCCGAAGGTGTGATAATTGAAGCTGACGCCACCGTCACGACGTCGCCGATTAGTTGCGCAGCTGACGCAGCATAACTTCTGCTGACCCAATCGACTGAGATGTTTGTCTCGCAGCGTAGCGACCACCGCTTCGGGTGTGAGTCGTATTTTCTTCGGCTGCGCTTGCTTACGAGAGCTGCGCGCCGTCTCAGCGTCCGATTTTTTGCTGCAGTCGAGTAGCGCAGTACGCGAGCCGTCCGCTGCCGCCTCTGGCTTTTTGCTGAAGTCAAGCGGCGCTGTCAAATACTCTTGTTTGCTGGCTGCGTCGGCTAGCAGCGGCAGCAGCGTTGCCAAATGATTGAGAGATTTACGTGAGGGCGTAACTGCGCTGCCATTGCTGTTGGTGAGTGGCGTTGACGTCGGCGTCTGTGGTGCTGGCGCAGGCAATGGCGCTGCCGCTACTGTCGGCTTCTTCGGACTTTTACGTGGCGCTGCCAGATCCAGCTGACGTTTCAGCAGCGACTGTGGCTGCGCAGCTGACGTCGGCTTCAATACTGTCGGAGATGCGCCGCTGCTGCCGTTGCTGCTCACCTTGGGTGTTATGGTGAGTGTAATATCCTCTTTGTTGCGCAGATACTCAATGTACTCTTCTGTCTCGCTCATTAGACGACGACGCTTGGCTGGCGATAGTTGCTGCTGCTGCTGCTGCTGTTGACCAGTTGTTGTCGCCGTTGGCAGCGCTGCTGTTGCTGCGGCCAGCATAAGCGGCGTTTCAGCTGCATAATATTTATTAATAATATCCTTAACATAATTCTGAAATTGTGTGCCAATGCGATTGAGATTCTGATATTCCATTTGTGTGAGAAAAGGTGTGGGTGTGCTTGTGTTGTTGTTGCTGTTTGGTGTAGCTGAGGCTGCTGCTGCAGCTGCGGCCGCTGCGACTGTGGCGGCTGCCGCCGCTGCTGCGGCTGAAGCCGTCGCTGACGCCGAATCGGCGCTGTTTGTGTTGTTCTCTTTATCATCTTGGCGATGATGATGATGTACGGCATTTCTGTGTGTCTTCTCTTTATAATAGCTATTGTTGTTGTTATGGCTGTTATTATTATTGTTATTGTTGTTGTTGTTGTTTAGTTTATACGCGGGAGACGATTTAATAAGCTGCAATCGCTGCTGCTGCTGCTGCTGCTGCTGTTGTTGTTGTTGCTGTTGATTTTCTTGATCTTCGTCATACTCAATTTTGATCTTTCGCTTGCTGGCGAGCAGCTCAATGGCCGTCTGTTCATAAGCTGCCGCTTCCAGAAATGCCGTTGCCATCATCGCTTTATTCTCATCATGCTGCTGCTGTTCGCTCTCTTCTGTTAGGCGCAAGCTTTTGTTACTGTTACTGCTGCTGCTGTTGTTGGTGTTGCTTTGACGCGAAAGCTTCATTGGCATTGACGTTGCCGACACATTGAACTCGTCACCCGAATACGAAGACGACGATGCCGACGACGGTGTGTTCTCGTCATCCTCACCTGTCGAAAGCTGTCGTACACGAATGCCGCCGAACTTTTGTCGCTGTGCACTGCAATTGCTGCTGCTGTTGGTGTTGATGTTGTTGTTGCTATTGCTGGCGCCGCTGCTGCTGCTGTTGTTGTTGTTGCTGCTGCCCATGCTGCTCAAGCTGTGTAGTAGCAGCGCAGCTTCTCTTGTCGTCCATTGCGAAGGCAGTTTATTATTGAACAGGAGTTGATGATTTGCTGGAATTTTCAACTCGTGCACGCCTCCCGCTTTATGAAAATCCTGAGCGACCGAAGCTGTGTTGCGACTAATTGCGTCCATTTTTAGCAAACTGTAAAAAGTTAAAAAAATATTGTTTTTATAGGTTTTTTTTTAATTCCTTACGGTAAAAATGAAAATCTTAGACGTAAATAATGCATAAAAAAAATGGCAGCTTAACTAATTAAAAAATAATCAAAAATGGAATTAAAACTATAAAAAAAACCAAAAGCAAAAAAAAAATATTTTTGTAAATAATTGTTTAAAAATGCAGCATACAATGAAGACCAAGGTAAACTAAAGGGAACAAGAACAACACAAGGCAAAACAAAAACACAAAAGCCACAACGACAACATTAAAAAACTGCTGAACGCATCAAATACCGCGCATAGTCCTCCGGATCGCTACCCTCGGCCTCGAGGTATTGAAATAACCGCTCCGAGCCGCGTTTCTGTGTGGCGGCATTGGGAAGGCTGCCGGTGAGCAGATCATGCGGTGGTATCAATGAGCCATTGGCGCTGAGACGCCAACCCACCATCGATGTGGGATTCACGATGATCTCCTGTAATGGTCCGCCTGTAATATTGTTGCTGCTGCCACCGCCGCCACCTCCTCCAGATACGCCCTCATTGGTGGTGGTTGTATAGATCGTAACGGCACCACTGCCACTTACATTGCTAATCGTTTGGCTACCTCCACCACCACCACCGCCTCCTCCACCGCCGACGCCACTTGTTGCACTGCAGCCAAGCAAGCGAGAGAGACAGAGAGAGATATCGAGTTATGTGCCGTTAGTTCAGATTGAGTAGGAGGGAACGAGAACGAGTTGAGAGAACAAGAACACGGGGATCATAAGAAAGCTTCCATTAAAAGCTTTTAAGCTTTATATATTTTTGTTAATGGGGTTTGTGGGTATGTGGGAGCTTTTTGTATTGGGCGGGCGAACAGAATCGGAGAGAATGTTACCCAAAAGCGTTGCCGGCATTGTGGAACGTGTTCAGATGATTATTGGACACCAACGTGTTGCCAATGGTTTGCAATACGTTCAAATTCTGGCTGTGATTGTGATTGTTGTTGAGGTGGTTGGTGCTTTGATTTTGGTTGCTGCTGCTGCATCCGCCGCTGCGCGCTGGACGTGTATCGTGTGGACTGAGTTGCATCGTTTTTTGATTGTTAAAGACAAAAACAAATACTAAAATTTCTTTTATATACCGAGAAAGAGGGAATTTCTGAAGTGAACTAGTCGGCAGTTTATATGAACTAGTTCCACAATTCAAACGATTGCAGTAACCGGGGAATTCGTCTAAAAAGCTGTTTTTGGGTTATACTGTTTTGTAGGATTTTTTTAGGGAACTAGTTCCATTTTCAAGAACTGAATGAACTTAGAAATATTGTGATAGGATAAAGAGACAATTTTAAGAAAATTTTTAGAGTGAACTAGTTTACAGTTCATATGAACTAGTTCCACAATTCAAACGATTGCAGTAACCGGGAAATTCGTCTCAAAAGCTGACAATATTTTTGGGTTATATTGTTTTGTAGGATTTTTTCACGGAACTAGTTCCATTTTCAAAAACTACTTAAACTTCGAAATATTGTGAGAGAAAATTGTACTTACTGCACATCACTCATGTGAGCCTGGAACTCCTCCTGTGTATCAGCCAGATAGGAGCACTTGCTGCATGCCCTCTTATTGTGCACCTTGAGGACATGCGTGGCCAGGCGCTCGGAACGAGCCGCCTTATAATCGCAGAGCAGGCAAACGAAGGGCTTTGTATGCGTGTTGAGATGTCGCTTTAGTCCCCATTTGTCGGCACCCGACCAGGGACAGTAGCAGCAGGTGAAACGCTTCTCACGTTTGGGTTTCAGCAACCCTGAACCGGCGGCATTGCTGCTGCTGCCGGAGCCGGAACTGGAACTAGCAACCGCCTGTTGCTGCTGTTGTTGTTGTTGTTGCTGCTGCTGGGTATTATTCATAATGGCGCCCACATGTAGAGGCAGCACCAACCCATCCTCAAGCTTCTCCTGCTTGAGTTGAGCGAGCGGCATATCGGCTGCGGATGCCACCGCCTCGATGGTCTCCACTATGCTCATGCTGGACGAGGTGGGTTGTCGTTGCGCCTCCAGGAATGCATTATCAATGTCTGAGGCATTGATCGTCACATTGCCGCGACCGCCCGCACGATACGAATTGCCGCCAGAGTTGCCACCCGCACTGCTGCCTGAGGGCACATGACGACGTGTCTTGTTGATGTCATACTGCAGCTCGCGATGCATGCGCAGAAAATGTTTCTTGACGTGATCGGCACGATTGAACTGCTTAAGGCAGGCATAGCACTGAAAGGGCTTCTCATCCTTGTGGATGTTCTCGTGGCGCGTATACAGATCCCGACGATCCGTTGAATACGGGCAATGGGTGCAGGCATAACGTTTCACGATGTGCACCCCGTTAGCAGCTGCCGCTGCAGCGGCTGCTTGGGCCTGGGATGACTTCTTGCGACTGCCGCCGCCTCCTCCGCCGGAGGAGCTGCTGCCCCCGCTGCTGTTGCTGCTATTGGTGGGCGCTGAGGTGGGCGTGTTCTGGACCAGATTCTGTGCGGCATTCGCCGATGTGGATGGGCTGGCATAGATCAGTTCGCCAGCATGATCCTGACGATGTTTTCTAAGTGGAGTGGTAAGGATTAGGATTAGTTTTCAAGATTGGGTCATTAAACTTACTTGGACTTGGGCGTGCTGTGGTGCTGTTGTTGTTGTTGCTGCTGTTGTTGCTGCTGCTGTTGCTGCTGATTGACCTGTGCATAGCTCTGCAACTTGCCACCGGTTGTCCATTGCACCAGCTGTGGCTGCTGCTGTTGCTGTTGCTGCTGGTCAGCGGCACCGCCATCCTGTGTCCAACGCTGCTGCTGCTGCTCGGCTTTCAGCAGACCCGCCTGGCCGGCAGCAAAGCCATTCTGCATTAGGGCAGCCAGTCCAAAGGCTGTGCTGAGATGATCCTCGGACTTGAAGTTGCCAACGGCCGCGACACTGGGCGCCGGCACCACAGTGCCACCACTGGCACTGACCACCACCGTGTTGCCCGATTCTCCCTGCTGCTGCTGTTGAATAACGTTGGTCTGACTAGTGGTCACATTGTTGCCACCGCCTGCGCCCGTAGCACCGCCCGCTTCATATTCAATGCTGGGCGCTGCTGTCCGATCGATTTGTTGCTGTGGAAAGTGCAGTGTGAGGGGAATTTCGTTGTTGGGGCAATTGAACTCTTGTGACTTACCAAATTGGTAAAGGAGCGCTGTTCGCCCTCGGGCACCGCTGTGGGTCCACTGGTGGCCACCTGAGCCACCGGCGTACCGAGCGTATGCAAACCGTTGCCGGTCTCCTCGCCGTACAATTTACGTGTGATTTCCTTGAACATATCTTCATATGTGGCCTCAACATTTGAGGACTGTGCGCTCGCTGGATTGCCACCGGTCGCTGCTGGTATTAATGTTGCCATTGCTGCGACTGTTTGGCCTTGGCTTGCGGGCGCGTTGCACTAAAGTTGCGGCGACTGCTACTCTCGCTGTTGCCTCGACGTATGCACTTCAAAAACTGGAAGAAACGAGAGCAAAAAGAAATGCAGAGAATGAGAATAAGAGTCTGTGCAGTTGATAAAAATAAGGTCCACAAGAGAGAGCTTAGTCTAAGCTTAACGCACATTCACATCCGGTAGAGAAAAAAAAATACCCAAAGGCCACCCACTCGCCTCCCCCCTAACGACAACACGTTCTCTTTCTCACCCACTCGTCGACGTCAGTTCTGGGAATTCGCTGTTGACACACAGACAACCACTAACACTCACACACTCTCTCTCTCTCTCTCTCTCTCTCTCTCTCTCTCTCTCTCTCTCTCCCACACACATACACACACTCTCACAGATAAAACGCAAGCAAAGCACGCCTGGAACCTGACTGCCTTGGGCTTTTACGCTGAGAATGTCTGATGAGGGGGAGGGGATGGCGGAAATTTCATCTCTGTGTGACGCTGCCGACGTCGCATCAGCATCAGCTGAGTCAGCTTTGGCGAAGCGGCGAATTGAGCACACTTTTTGTTTACGTCTGTGTTATTCGCCGCTTTAGTGCAGCAGCCGACAAAAGTTTCAACTATGTTTTTAGTTTAATATGAATTTCGAATTTTTCAATTAATACTTCCCATTGACTTTAAATATTATAATAGTATTATATTTATATATACATTAATTATTATCCAAGTTTATTTCAATTCGTTTTTGACACTTTTGCCGCCTGCCATTGCGCTGTCTCAGGTTGGCGCGCAGCGTCGCTTCGGCTGCATATATAAATAAATTAAACAGCAACAAAAACAACGACAGCCATAATGATGCCGGCCAAATGATATCAACAAAAAAAAATCCCATTGAGCAGGCAAAGCGCGCCCAAAATCTGTGTTATTTTTTTTGGCGGTCGAACACAGTTTGGAGGACTTGCTAAACCAAAACTCATAAAATGGAGAAACAAATTGCGAACAGCAGTGACTTTTGGCGGCACTTTTGTGGTTTTTGGTGGGTGGATGATGCTATGGTCGCCCTCCCTCTCCGTTGTTGTTGTTGTTGTGGCCCACATGTTACTGCGCCTCATTTTTCTAGCGAGATCCGAGATGCTGACACAAGACTTCCCTGTGTATGGCGACGACAATGAATATTATGTTGCTGTTGTTGTTACTATGGGCATGGGCACGTCTCGATGGCCCAGAGCCAACAGCGCCACCCACACTTGTCCAGGCCGCAGCCACCACAGTATATAGTATATAGAGGAGTGGCAGGGGTTGGCATCGGCACTGTACATAGGGAATGGCAGCATTGCCTGTGCACGTGTGTGTGTGTGTTTGTCTGCCTGCCTTGTGTTTTCTTTGTTTTCTTTTCAGTTCATATTTCGTATGAGTTTGGGTTGCTATTTTTTTTTTGTTTTTGCTTTTTGCATATTTGATTTTATGCTTCGTGTGCTTTTTACAGTTGTTGCCCACACTTTATGCCATTGGGGGCGTTTTGCGTCTGCTTCTCTCAGTTACTGCTGCTGCTGCTTCCTCTTCTCATTTACTTCGTTTTGCTTTTGGTGTTTTTGTGGCTTTGGTTTTTGGGTTGGCCTGTCGCATCTTACATTCTGTCTCTTTTCCTTTATTCGCATACGCTAATAACTCTCTGCCTCTCCCTTTCCTGCTCTCATTTGATTGACTCTCTCTCTATCTCTGCGTGTGGTTTCCAAGCCAAGGGCACTCGTTGTTGTTGTTGCTCTTGGGTGGAACTTGACTTTGAATCTCAGCACCAACTCAAGATCATCGTTGGAACTAGTGTGGAACTTGTTGTTGCTGCATGAATGTGAGTGTAAAAAGTGCAAGTGCAGGAGGAGACTGTCAAGTGAGAGAAAGAGACAGAAATGGAGAAGGAAGTGTGTGTTTGTCAAAGAGAAGCGACTGATCTATTATTATCTTCTTCAACTCATCATATGCAACAAGTGATTTCCCTAAAGTAACAGAATAATTCCTGCGAATAACGTGTGAATCATTGGAAACGAGTTTTAGAGTGAATCTATGAAAAAAATAATTTGAAGAAAAATCAATTTGCTTCCCGGGGGACTCACAGGCTATCAACAATTCCTATGATAATTAAGCTTAAACTGTAAATACAAACAAACAGCACTTCATTTTTTTCTAACTGTGATAAGCTAAGGGCCAGGCCAACTTAGCTCGGGTCAGCTTCAGTGGGCGACACAATCACATAATACTGCTAATAATAAAAAAAAGAGTATCATGAGTTGCTTCGCGTGTGGGTGTTCAGTTGGGGCCAGGCACCCAACGCCAACAACAAAAACAACAATAACACATCCGCTTTGCTAATAGCAGCAAAAGTAACAACAAAATGGAAAAAAGAGAGACAGTCGACGACGGCGTCAAACGGGCGCGTCAACGAGTGGGCTGAAAATGGGCGCAACATTTGCCGACAGCAGCAGCAGAAGCAGTAGCAGCGACGCAAAAACAACAAAATCAATTTACAACAACTCTAACACGCGCACCAACATCAAGAACAAATACAACGATCAACGCGACGCTGCCTATGGTGGGTGTGCAAAACCCCGACATCAGCTTTGACAGCGCAGCAGCAGCGCCGTCGCAATGACAACGCAATTTGGGGGAGTCACTGAGAGCGAAAGAGCACGCGTGAGAGACAAACCGGTTGGCAGCTGAAAACAAAAAAATGCCGGTTGCTGTGGAGAGCTTTTCTATGTAAAATGAAATATGTATGTATAAACGAGAGAGTGAGAGCAAATTTTGTGTTGTGACAGGCCGAAGTAGCGAACATCATCAGACGAGACGATCTTCGCCCAGCTGTCGGCAATCGGCTTGTCTTGCAGATGCCGGACAATCGACTCTTAACGGTAAACGCATTATTGGGTGCCTGCTCTCTTTAACTGCCCCTGCCACTTCCCCTCGCTGTCTTATACAATCTTTTGCAAATAAGACGAGCGACAGTTGTTGTTTTGTGTGCTTTGCTGATAATATTTGTCAGAATTACGCTCATTGCGTGTGCTGCCCGTTAGGGGGCGGGCAGTCAGAGTGCTAAATTGCTAAGCCAAGAAGAGGGTGAAGGATGGGGAGGAGGAGACGAAGACAAGCAAATGTGTGTGTGTGTGTGTGTGTACTCTTGCACTTAAATACACACATACACACGCAATTGTGTAGTATATGTAGACATTTTTAACACCCGTGGGCTGAGCCGGCCCCGATGGCAGCTCAGGGTGAGCCACAACATTACTTGCAGTTGTTGTTGCTGTTGCTTTTGCGGTGAAAGGCCAAGAGAAGAGGCGATACCAGAGACGGCAAGAGCAGAGAACGGACAACAGCAACAGCTAATGACATGTTAACGCCAAACAACAGCCGTTCGTCGTTCCAAAGCCACCACACGCAGTTATTAAAAAGTGCTTTTGCCTGCTGTCGTGTACAGTGGGGCAAACCATGCTAATTGCAATTAAATTAAATATTCTGTCAATAATCTTAAAATGCAATTTTAACCAATTATTATGTTTGTTAATATTCATAAAAAAAAAACATGTGCTGCACAAAATCAGTGTGACAGATGAAACTTTGTCACACTGTGCAGCGCGTCTCGCTGGGCATTAACAGCTTCATGTCGATACAACGGCAAAAGAAACTGCAATAACAACAACAACTTGTTAAAGTGGGTGGGTGTCTAACAGCTGTGGTGTCCAGCAAATACAAAGATGGACAGCGGGACAGAGACAGATAACGAAATAAAATCTTCAATTTTATATGCGCGCTAAAAACAAACGGCAACAACAACAATGTTTTCGTGCTGCTTTTTGCCTTTTGCTGCGCTGCTTCAGACACACCTACGCAGCAGTGACACGGCAGCGACTGCGTGTGGGCTGCATGCGTACTGCATTTGTCTATTGCTGTGTGGGTACCCCGAAACCAGAGCTTTACTAAAAGCTTAACAAATTTGATAAAAACAAAACACAGCAGACTTACACATGTATTAGTGTAAGCTCATGTTAAGCTGCATTTCTTTCTGCTGTTTTTGTTTTTGGCAGCTGCTCAAGACATCCGCTAGCTTTGCTTAAGGCTATCAGCAGAGGCAGCAGCAGCTCTGCGGGCGCTGTAACTGCATGTTATGGCTGAGCTGCAGAGGGAGCAGCTTTATATGGGCGGCAGGTGGTAATTTTTGTGGCCAGCCAAAAGACAGAGAAGTGCAAAAAGAAACAACTGCAAAATGATGCGACGGCAGTAGCAGCAGCTGCTGCTTTTGTTTTTTTCTCTCTTCAATTCGCTTCGTTATTTTTTTGTTGTTGTTTTGCGTCTTCTTTTTGGGCCGAGCTTTGCAAGACAGACAGACAGCAGCAACCACAAAAACAAAGCAACGTTGGGATTTTTAAAGCTGGTTTCTTTGTATGACTCTATCTCTATATGTATGTATGTATGTTAGCTTTTGGGTGGTGCTGGCAGCATTGCCTTGTGGGCGTACTCTGATGAGTAGCTACAGCAGCAGCAGCAGCAACAACAACAATAATAATAACCACATACATCTTCACATCTCTTCAAGGGCAGCCATCACTCGGCTCAGTTCATTTCAGTTCGATTCGGGCCAAGTCATATAGCATTTAAACGTGGTCTCTGACTTCAGCTTTTGGCTATGCTTATTATTATTATTGCTTTTGCTTCTTCTGTTTTTTTTTCCTCTCCATTTTTTTTCGCTGGCAGCTGTTGGCAGGTGCGCGCCCTCATAAAACGTCGTCGAATGATCCAAAATGCAGGCGCTGCTGCTGCTGCTGCTGCTGCACATGCTCAATACATGTTCGAGAGAAAAACAAAAAATGGCGACGTCTGCTTCGACGTCGCCTTCTCAGCGGCAAGTGTCAGTTGCGCACACTCACCCTCAACCTCACCCTACACCTACTTACACTCCTGCTACTTCTCATCCTCCATTGTTATCCTCTCTCTCTCTCTCTCTCTCTCGGAGTTCCTTTTCTTTAGAAATCTTTGCCTTTTACTTAAAATTGTTGCCCAAGGAACATGTGCATCTGTATATCTCGCTGCTCGTCTGTCTGTCCTCGATCTGTCTGCCCCTCTCTGGGGTACACAAATTAATGCAGTTGTTTCTTGTTTTTAGGGGTGGTTTCTCAGTCTGTAGGGGTTTTAGGGTTGTGTCCTGCAGGTTGCAGCTGCCAGTCAGAGGGAGACTTGGGCTCAGACACAGCCACAGCCTGTTGCTGCTGCTGCTGGACTCCTGGAATGTTCGACAGCACTTGCATGTTTAGGGGTTGAGCCTCTAACAGCTGACAAGTGGATTAAGCATATAAGAAGGGATGACCACTTAACACAGTTGCATTACGAGACGACTACGATTTGTTCTACTTGCGAAAAGGTTCATTAATTTCCATTAACGATTCGTTTTGCTGTTCATTCTAAAAAAAAGCTTTTCTGTTACGAAATATAAGAATATTTCTCGACTTCTTAACCTTAAGCTGTAGTTGCGACGAAGGGTTATACTGTTCAATCAATATCCTATCTGGGTATGTCAATTCCTTTTGGGCTTGTGTCCATTTTTGAGCTAGGCATCTATCACATAAGGAATACATACAGAGGTCTGGTAACAATAATCGCATATAGACAGACAGCCGCACACATGCATAGAGTCTAAGTATGTACTCTAAAAAAACCCAACCCAAAAACCCAATGTTAAAATGTTGACGCTGGACGCCTCTTAAAAATAACAGCGACATACAGACGATGCTGTGAAGTAGGAGTATGAGTAGGAGGAGGAGGAAGAAGGAGAAACCAATACACATGCAGAGAGAGAAGAAGAGACACCGATGAAAGAGACCCAATAATGAAATTTCACAACAACCTTCAAACAGACGTCGACGTCGTTGTCTCGCATACATTTTGTTTTTGGGTTTTGGTTTATTTTTTCTTCTTTTCATTTTTTTGGGCCGTCTTAACGTTGAATATTGAAAAACGGTTGAGGTTGAGGTTTTTTAGGCAAATTGTAGTAGGAGGAGGCGATGGTGATGCGCCAGCAGCGTTGCGAAGCCCCGACCCCATAGAATGAGGCAGCGAAACGCAGATAATGATGATCACAAAGCACAAAAGCAGCGACGACGGGCACTGAAGACGAGTTTCTCGTTTTCGGGCCACGCCAACAAACACAAAAAAATTTATCTCAGACAGAGGCCCAATAAAGCGAACTAAAAACCAAACCAAAATATAATCAAAGCAAAGAGGGTTACCCCTCCCCCAACACAGATCCCAACCAACAAAAAACCCAAGCCCAACCCAAGTTTGAAAGCAGCAATTGGAATGAATTCGGAATCCTACGCAATGGGGTGGCTTGGCTGCTGTTTCTTAGGCGGTTGCTGCTGCCGCTGTGGTTGCAAAGGGGACGCGACATGGAGACGCCACAGGTAAAAAGTAGAAACCTTGAAAGCCGCAAAACAAACAGCTGCTGTTGCTGCTGCCTCTGCTACGGAACAGGTAAACTCTCTTTTGGGCAGGTAACTTGCCATGTCAGAGTTGAACGGGTAGGTAGGGTCAGGTCGGGGGAGGGAGAGGCGACAGGCACTGCGACGGGTCTGTAACAGGAAATTCCTATGTGATTTTTGGTGAGATTGTTGCGCACTGGGGTCGATCGGTACGTTTGCGGTGCAGTTCTAGCAACCCTCATGGACTCACAGGCAGCAGGTACACACGATGTACCCGATTACCGATCCCGTTGTCCCGTTGTCTTTCTGCAAGCCACCCTCCCCTAACAACAAAAAATAAAAACGGACTGTCAGTCGTTTGGGCCCCGACGGGAAGTGCGTAATTTAGTTTTGTGAAGTTTTGCGCTGACTGTGTTTATTTCTTTTTTCATTTTGGGGTCGCTCCGTTCATGGGAACTTGAACTTCAGCCAGATGCCGAGGGAGCGTTTGTTTGAGTGCTGTTTGCGTGGGTTGGTCTAGTCAATGGGGTGTGTGTCGCTAAAACCCTACATAGATCGACAGTACAGTCGAGTCTAATTCGCCTCCTTTGGGGTGATAGATCCTCAAAAACAGCAAAGGGAAAAGTAAAAATTATACCGTATTTCCCAAATTACTCCCCTTTTTATAACCATTAACACAGTTAAAGCTTTGCTTGTTGATTCAAAAAGGGAGATCGATAGAGAGAGAGAGAGAGAGGAGAGACAGTGTGAGAAAGAGAGATTGTAATGTGATCTGCAAGCATTGACAACTCCTCGCCTGGTTGGCATAATGAAAACGCTGCACAACTGCCAAAGTAAACGAAGAAGAGACAGCTAAAAAATGTGAGGAGCCACAACAAAACCATATACAATATATAGAGGGCCGATTTGTGTGGGGGCGGCAGCAACGCAGACAGCGAGAGCAAGCAGCAAAAGCGAAAAAGAAGCAGAATAATAATAAAAACAAACCGAAGGCAAAAAATAAAAGAGCAGCGGTGTAGAGAGCACGTAATGCAAAAGTCGTCGTGCTGGGTGGGTGTAAGAAATTCGTCAGAAGTCGCAGAGAGTCAAAGCAACTGCAAACAGACGGGCAGGCAGGCAAGTCAGCGGAATTTTGTGTGCGATAAACTAACAGAAGGGTGTGAAGGCAAAAAAAATAATACAGTACGAGTAGAACACAAAACGAGGACCGAGGGCAGCGCAGACGCCAAAAAAAGCAACAAACGAAAAAAAGAAGAAACAGCAGGCAGCAGGCCGACGATGGGCGACGGTCAGTCGAGAGAGAGCTCGATAGAAAGAGAGCGTCCGTCTGTGCGTTCGTCAAGTTGAGCCATGCGAGGCGGCAATTAAAGAGCGCAACGGCCATGTGACAAAGCAAACGAATAAATAGGGCTGAGGTAGGCGTCGTGACGCGACGCGTCGTTTGCCCCGGGGGACGCAGCAGCAGCGGCCAGGCAAACGCAAAGCAAGGCAAGGCATGATTTTTAAAACATCACCCACTCACAAGCATAAGAGTATGTATGTGTGTGTGCGTGTCTGGGTCTGTCTATGGTTGTGTGTGTGTCTGCGCATTTTGTGAAACCGAAAGAGGAGACGAAGCAGAGAGGATGAAAGAAAGAAAGTAGGATAATATAGGCTTGTAGGGTTGCCAGGTCACATTGGAAAAAAATATATATACTGAAGCTACAAGTGTGCATACATGCGAGAGGGAAGAGGGCGGACGAGTGTGGGAGCGAGACACGCAAACTGCCAAGGATGTGGTTATTGCTGGCTGCTGTTGCTCATGATGGTGGTGTTGGTGGTGGGTTTCACATCATTCATTATCGTTGCCCCTTGCAGCGAGGCGTCGCGACTGCGCCAAGCGAGGGAGGGCCAACTGTGATGGCGACTCGTTTTTCATAGTATTGGTATGTGGATGGGATACGTGTATGTGTGCTGGCATCTCTTTTGTGATTGCCACAGGCGGGCCCAGAGCCAAGACACGAAAGGGGTGCCCACTCTTAGCGGGCATTCTTTTCCATTGCTGTTGTTGCTGGTATTGGTTTTTTTTTTTGGGAGTGCTGTGCGAGTGTTGGTGCGTTTTTTGGGCGTTGGAGTGGCTGTGTATTTTTTTCTGCCTGTGTATAATTGGAAATTGGGTAACCGGTTTCTGAGCCGCTAGCTACCTGTGGGTTGTTGGCTGTGGCCTTCGGAATGATTTTTGTCGATGGGTCTATGTAATTCACACATACACACATGTGTGTGTGTAGTGGCATGTCTCTGAGCGCGTCTCTGACTGTGTTAGCTGCATGGGTTCTGGAGTGGTAACATGTGTCCAACAGAGGGGAAGAGCGGGCATGCAGAAGCCAAAAGCAAAAACGAGCACCAATAGAAGGAAGCTAATATACAGATTTTGGACCGAAAACTAAATTTTTTTTGCAAGCGTGCACAGATTTTTACTGTCACTTTCTTGTTCTGAAGTCTGACAACATTGGCAGTTCAGAATTATACAGTTTTGTGAAATATGATTCATATCTACCTTGGGATTTTCTTTTGGAATATTGGCCCTTAGGCCATCTCAATTCGCCGCTGAAACGTCCTTAAAATTCTCGTGATTTCTTTGATTTTGCACTTGTTATTTGCACACTTTGTTCACTAGGGTGGGGGAATGCAATTACTTGCAGCTACGCACAATTAAATGTGCACTTTAATTAATCAAGCACTGTTTGAAAATCTGTCAAAACACGCGCCGGTCAACACAAAAAATTGTTTGTTATTAATAGTGATGCGATGTGCGCGATTGCGAGCGAACGAACCGAACGCCACGAAAAATTCCAACAGACTGCGAGAGAGTCACAGGCAGAATGTGGGAGAGAAGCACGATACGATGACGCAGACAGCTGCTGCTCAAATGGACGCGTTCGGCAGCGTCAGCGTCGCTGCACACTAGTCTGTTGCAATGAAAACGTAGCGAATAAAATGTAATGCACACCGCATTGTTAACAGTACTATACTATACTTTATCGTATAGTCCGAAATTTAATTGGACAGTAAAGCCTACTATATTGGCAAATTATTTCGATGTTTTGATTAAAATTCTTAAAAAACAATGTTTTAGGCTACTATAATGGCGGTCAAGTAGTCGAATTTTCAAGTTGTTGTCAGTTTGTTGTAGTCGTCCCACTGTGCACAGCCGCTAGGGGCACAAGCAGCCACCTTATACAGCGAATGATCGAATAAAAGAGAAATTGCAACAAACAAGCGACGAAGTTGCCGGCGTCTCTGCTTCGGTTAGCGTCGGCAGCAGCAGCCAAAGCAAGGCAAGCCACCCGCTCATTCACGTTTTTTGCTGTTGTTGTGTGGGCCGAAGTCTGTCGTGTGAGTTCCAAAGAGCGAGAGTGGGAGCGAGGCAGTGTGAACGACGTTGAACGTTGTGTTTTGTTGTTGCTATTGCTTGTTGCGTAGGGTGGTTGGCTGTGTAGAATTTCTGGACAGTGTTATCGTTGTTTTTGTTGTCGCTGCTGCTGGCGACAGCGCTGTCGCGCAGAAGCAGGTCAGTTTGTGTGGCGTCCGCTGCGCGACTTGATTTGTGTTGTTGTTGTTGTGTGTATGTTTTTATGCGCAGCCATCGGCGTGTTGACTGTTGGTAATGATCTTCGTGCATGTGGGTTGCTGCTTGTGGTTGTTTCTTGCTGCTGCTGTCTTCGTCGTCGTTGTTGTTGTTGGCGTCGTTGGTTACGGGGGACGATTGACTGTTGCGTTCATTAGCGCGGCCGCGGCTTTTTGGGCTCGTTTTCGAGGAGGTGCTGATACATAGTCCAGGTAGATATGTACATATCTACATACTATATAAATGTACAATACCACTGTGTGTCTGTATATGAGAAGTAGTATATAAGGTTGGGCAGGTAGTTGGCAGCTGGGTGGCGCTCGACGAAGCGTGGGTTGATCTCGAATTGAGGTTAGGTTAAAGCCAGCCAAAGAACTCGGCATTAAAATGCTGTCATTGCTATGCAAATCGCATGACTCAGCTGGGAAAACACCGCAATAGTGCAAATAATGCAAATAAAAGTGCAACAAGCTGCAGCAACAACAACAACCACTGCAGCCACAACGACAAGTCAATGAAATTGAAAGTTGTACGCAATCATTGGCAAAAACCAAGTTAAAGCAGCGATTCGATGCGACACGACGCGACGTTCACTGCGACTGCGACGTCGACTGCACGAGTGCATCATCGCAGCAGCAGCAGCAGCAGAGATGATACCGTAGTTGTAGTTGTTGTTGTTTTCCACAGAAACGAGAGCAATGGAGTAGGTAAATTTCGCTGACAGTGCCAAAGAGGAAAGAGCGAAAGAAGATGTACAGGAGGATGCAGTAAAATACGAGAAAAGTAACGGTGTAGCGATTACTTATCTATGATTATGTCAGGTTATTTTAAATGCAGTTTGTTTTGGGAAGGAGAATAGCATATGATTTTAACTAAAATTGCATTTATATTAGTGTGAAGTATTTTATTGTTACTCTCCACACTTTCTTTCTCCCCCTCAGCATCAATGAGTAACGAAAATAAAACAGGTTAGCCAGCGAAATGGAGCACCCTACATTTTGTGTGTATGTGTGAGTGTGTGTGTGTGTGTGTGTGTGTGTGGACTTCATTGCCACTCGAGTGGCGAGCAGCGGATGACGCGATTGCCACAAAAAGGAGCTGCCAGTTGAACCGGTTTAGGTAGCAGCAGCTCCAGCAGCACAAAGGGGAGTACATAATACCGACATGTGGCCCACTGGCCCAAGGAAAGCAACAGCTGCCAATCCAACCAAAAACAGGCAACAGAAACCACAGTAAGCGTCGCTTACATTGCAATCCTTGTGATACCATAACTGTTGCGCTTGTCGGGTGTACCTTCCTGACATCGTGATATAACAAAAGCTGTGCGTAATGAGCAAAAAAAAATTAAAACCAAAAACCCCAATGACCGACACATGGCTTCGATCGGTGCAATGAAACCTGTTGCCCTTCTGACGAATGAGAAGCCCTTCGTTGATTCTCCGGTCGCTGTCTGTGGGAGAAAGTATCGCTCTATGACGGGCTTCATTGCTAAGGCGCCATACGAGAGCGAGCGAGAGAGTGGATAGTGTTCTCTCGTTATTGTTGGTTCTGCAATCATTACGTTTTGCTTGCACTTTGTTACGTCTCATTTAACAGTGCATGGCATAGCCGAAGGGGGAGACGACGACGACGAATGTCTGTCTGACCCGAACTCATAAAAGCTTTAGGGTGGGTTGCGATCACACATATTCAATATGGCGTCGTCGTCTGGCGTGGGACGAGAACAATGACAGGCGAAGTGTGAGAGTGGGAGCGAGTGCGAGCGCGAGAGGAAGTTGGGTGGGGTACGAACGTGGAAACGGTAACGCATGCGCAATTCGTCGCGACTTCACCAACAACAGCAGCAAAAACAACAACAACAAGAACTTCGCTTCGTTTCGTGGGCGTGGGTGGGCCGTCCATCTATTATACAGCGACTACATACATACATATGTATGTATATGCCAGTTTGCATGTGTATGTGTGTTTCTTTGGTTGTTGTTGCGCCCGCCACGCTTTTGCGGTTGGGCTGCGTTGACTCATACTCGAGTGTTGCTGCTGCTTGTTGGGAGTTTTGGCGTCGTTGTTGTTGCTGTTGTTGCTTGCGATGGGTAAGCTTTGCTGCGAGGTCGATATGGAATTCAAGCAACAGGAAATGACGGTCAATATCATTTAGATGCCACCAAGAAAAGTGGTAACCACAAAACAGAATAATTAAATAAAGTGGGTATGCAGAAGGAGGGAATATTGGAAGTATTGGAAAATTGGAATATTTAAATTATTGGAATATTGAAATTATTAGGAGTATTTGATATATTTATTATGGGATTACTTTGAATATTTTATAATATTCTAACCAAAAAGCTTTTAATAAATTATATACTTTCTGAAAAACAGACATATGTACATACATAGATTATAAAAACTTATGTATGTATGTATATTATGTAAATACATATGTAAAAGTATTTATAACCGTATTATGGTTGGTATAGTTAAATGTATTATAATTATGATTACGATTTTTATTATTATATACGAAATTTTATTTCTAATTTTCAAGACGCGAACGATTTCCGTGTCAATCACTATCAGTACTTTGATCTTTTTAAAACTAGATCTTATATTAAATTTCAGAAATGTGGCAATTGATTGATGAGCTGCCAATCTAATCATAAATTGAAGATGATATTTGAAAAAAAAAATTTTTAATTTTAAATATCCTTGGCATGCTCCATAATCTATCAATACCAGGGCAGGTGCAATTTGGGATAGTTTAGAGTCCTTTCAAAGATATATCCGGAGATATTCTTATGATTTACGTAAATTCTATAGAAATGTATGTACATATGTATATTAATAAAAATATATTTCTTTCTAATTTGATTAAAAACAAATTTTAAATAATCTTTGCTGATTGATTTCTGCCCTTATAATAAAGTAAGGAGTTAAGAGCACAAAGTTTGTCTGGCAAAATATTAATTAAAGTTTCGTAGATTTCTTGAAAGTGCAATCAAAATGCAATTAAGTCATCAAACTGTGAAAATATTTAATATACAGACAGGATATACATCTGTATGTTGGTTGAGGATTTATATACACAATTTATATAAGAGTGTTCTTTATATGGGAGCTGTATATAAGGTGGTCTGTCTGGGCGAAGCTTTGATTATTTTATATAATGTATAAATCATGCATCAAATTCATATACATATGTATGTTGGTACATACATATGTAATGCATCAATACCCCCTGCACCCCCACCATCTTCCCTCCTTTTTTGACTAGTACACCTTTTGCCTAGCAACAAAATGCTAGAAAAAAGCCCACAAATAAATGTAGTTTTACATGAATAACAAAATACAAATTATATAATAAACACACACACATGTACGAAAACACAGTTGAGTATGTGTGTGTGTGTGCAACATATGCGGCATATGTTGCAGCAAGCACAAAAACCATATGCAAACGCCCAACAACGCCCACCTAAGCGAAGCGAGATAGCAACAGTAATGAGCCTGACAAATGCAAAATGCATTTTGACAGTCACAGAGTGAGTGAGAGAGAGAGAGGTGAAGTGAAAGAGAGCGCATAGAAACTGTGCGTAATGCCAAAGCTCGCTCTCATACTCTCTTTACGCTCTCTCACGCTCTCAAGCTCTGCGTGCGTTTTGTTGCTGTGGTTGTTGTCCAAACTGCAGCAATTCCTTTGCACTTTTTCCCAAAGCAACTCAGAGAGAGAGTGAGACTGAGAGAGAGTGTGAGTTTGTGTGTGTGGGTGGCAGCACAAAAATTGTTATAGACACAAAATTTATGATATGCTGCTGCTGTCGCTTTCGTCACCCACTTCATCTGCCCTGGTGTTAGTAACAAAAACAACCACCCAACCCAGTGAGAACATTTTCGTAGTTTTCAAATGCCAAAGCTTCAAAATTCAAATGTGTGTGTGCGTGTCTGTGTTTGTGTGTGAGGGAGTAAGAGTATGTATTGGTAGTGTGAGTGTGTGCATTGTTTTGGGGGTAGGTTAAATTTTCTGCATAGAGCGCCTGCTCCAGTCAAAAACACAAACACAAACACAATGTGAACTGAAACATACCAATACTAAGGCCGTTGGCAAAACAGAACAGAGCAACAGAGAAATTTTTGTATTGATGATGACGATGTTGATGATGGAAAATAGAAGTTGGCGCTTTTTAGTTTAGTTTGTGTTGGGGGTTGTTTTGGAGCCCAACGACAATAGTGGCTGTTGTTGTTGTTGACTGACTGGCTGGTGGGTTGTTTCTCTGGAAAAAGTGCATACCGAAAAATATACGCACACAGACAGACAGACAGACAGACAGACAGACAGACAAACAGACAATACACTCTCTCTTCTCACACACAGCTAAAAGTTGAGGAAAAATCAATAAATCATTTGTTGGAAAATTTATTTTAATTGCCAGCATAGATTTTCGTAACTTTCATTTAAATGAACTGCTAATTAGCAGACTTTTAAGGCAACTACTCTTTTGAAATATTTTTTAAATTTTGTTATTCTAGATTTAAAAACTATTGCCTGCTTTTATGCGCTTCTGCCACTTACCAACATGTTCGCTGCTTATATTTGCGGCCAGCTCAGATGTATGCAACGATAATTTTGTATTACTTGCAATTCCTTTGCATTCCACACACACACACACACACAATCTCACGTTTTTTATTTGATTAACTCGTTTTTCAGTTATTTTTGAAACGTCTCTTTAGCACTGCCACTGCACTTGGCACATTTTGTAGTGACGCTAATTATTTGCCTCTGCAACCTCATCAACACTCACTCACTGAATGAATTTTGCTGCTGATGAATTTGAATGGAATTCGAAAATTTCCGTTACGATTTGAAGAGGCTTTGACTCCTAGCAAATGCAAAGCGCCGACTGACGGCACTCAATACGATTTTATGGCAGCCCTGGTGCCGCTGCTGCCGTCAGTGTCGCTGCGGCTGCCGCTGTCGCCGTCGCCGCCTCCGTTGCCGTTCGTCGTTAGCCGCTGCCCGCTGACGACGAAGGCGGCGCCTGTCAGCCCACTTTTTACGCACACACCCACCCACTCACACACACACACACATACACATATATAGTCTATTCACTATTTGTGTATATGCTTTGATAATCGTCAAGTTTATGTTTTGTTTTTGCAGCACGGCGAATTTGTTGTTGCCGCCACGATTGCCAGTCGCACAATAATTGCGCTGCGACTTCTGCAATTGTACAAAAAGCTTCCTGTTTATAAAACGCTCTATTCTAATTGTTGTTGTTATTTGTGTTGTTGTTGCTGCCATTACGAAAAAGCGCGCGCATTCCAGAACTCTCTCTTTCTCACACACATGCAACGTCACACACACACTCTCTCTCTCTCTCTTGCTTTTAGTTACTCTCTCTCTTTTGGCTTCAGGTTTCGTTGCATATGCGTTGCTCTCTCAGTTTTTTGGCTCTGCTCATACCATGGCCGCCATGTTTATTTACAAAAAGTTTACCGTTGTTTAGCTGAACAGTGGAGAGTCCTTGGACATTTTGAAGCTTTATGAGACCAGATTTACATTCATATATTGAGATATTTCCAAATTTTATTATGATTCTTTTTATAGTAAAAATAGCTTATAAATTTATTTTAATTAAATTAAAATTTAATTAAAAATAAATTTAATTATTTAATTTATTAATTAACATGGTGCTTGCTACCTTAATTGGCCACTTTACATGTTATATATACAAAAGAAAGTTTACATTTTAAATATCTAGCAAAAGTATTGACCAATAAAAAGGTAAATAAATTAATTTATAATATATTATATTTATATATTATATTATAGTTATATGTCTAAGTTTTACATAATCTATTTTAGCCTGAAACCTTAATTCATTTATCAGTTAATTAATTAGTTAATTTATTATTTCCAGTTTAAGTATTTCAAACTACGCGCCAATATCCCTCAACTCAACCCTGTTTGCATAGATAGTGCTGCCATATTGTTAGTCGAGACTACAACCAGTTTATCTGTTTGTTACCTGCTTGCTACGAAACTTCGTTTGATGTCAGTTATAATTCAAATTGTATTTTAAACCACACTAAATTTAATTACACTTTTTAAAAGTTACTTGAATTATACTTTAATGAAATAACAAATATAAATAACTTTAAATTAGTAATGCAATCATACTAAGATTTATGAAATTAAATAATAATAATAAAAAGTAATGTTGCTCTGATTTTATAACTTGTCACTTGCATTTTTTTAATATAATCAACTGACGGTTTTTATTTTAGTGTATGTATTTTGCAAGTCATGCAACTTTTAAGTGTCGCCGCAGTACGTAACCTAATTTTCTTTTACTTTTTGTAGTAAGTTTTATTTTCATCTCTTGATTTAATTCTATCCCCCCTTTGTTTTTGTTGGTGTTTTCAGCTGTCTTGCAACATTTTTAATCATCGTCGCGATGCCAGCAAATTTTACTTGATTTCTTTTACGTGATTTTTATATATACATTTTTTTTCTTTTTTTTTTACTATATTTTATACAAATTCAAGCACTTGTTTTATGTTGTTGGTTTCACAGATATATCCTGTTAATAGAGGGAGAGAGAGGGAGAGAGAGAGGGAGAGAGAGAGGGAGAGAGAGAGAGAGAGAGAGAGAAAGAGAGAGAAAGAGTTGCAGTTATACTTAAACAGATTTATTGATCCATGATAATATACAATATAAAAATATTAATATTAATATTAAAATAAATATAAAAATATTATTAAAAATATTAACAAATATAATATTTTTTTTTGAAAATTAAAATTAATTTATATAAAATGGCAATTAAAACCAACATAAAAAAAATTATAAATTTAAATTTAATATTTTTAAAATATAATTTTTTTTTTCCAATTTTGTGCTATTTTTTTGGTCTATCATAGTCCTTTAAAATTGTCTCCTTACTTCTTAACTGCAAAGTGTCTTTTCATTTTCTCCCTATTTTCTTTTTTCTTACTCTGTTTTTTTTGCTTCTCTTTTTTTCTGGCCCATACTTCCCTCCCATTGTCATAGATAGTGCTGGCCTCAATTTTCGGGGCTCGCAAATTCAATGCAATTAAAAAACAATTCCATAATTTTCCAACATTTTCTGTTTGGATTCGTTGCCAGCTGCATTTTCAGTTTCATTTCAGTTTTATATCATTTCATTTCATTTCATTTCATTTCATTTCTTATAAGAGTATAATTTGTCTCTTGAGTTGTTCACGCCCCCCTCTCTCGTCATACGCCCCCCCCAACTCACCTTTTGCGATGTGGCAAGTGTAACACTTTTGTTTGTTTGTTTTTGTTGTGTTTGTTTAACAGAAAATGATTTTTAATAAAACATTTAACGGGCAAGCGGCCCCTCTTCCTCTATTCCTCTCTCTCTTTCTCTGACACCCCCTCTATTTACACCCCGCCCCCCTCTTCGGTTTTCTGCATTTAATTAAAAGAAGAAGCCCAAAGCAAAAAATGCCAAAGCCAAGAGACAGTCGAAAATAAAAAGAGATGTAAATAAATGGACAAAGCAACAACAGAGATAGCAGCACTAGAGAGAGACAGATAGTGGGCCAAGTGAAAGAGAGAGACAGAGAGAGAGAGAGAGAGGGAAGACAAAGCGGGTTGTTGAAAATATGCAAACAAGAAACGGAAAAACTTATTTAGATGCCGCACACCGAAATAAAAGCGCAACTACAACAACAAGTGGAGCAACAACAACAACACTAACAACAATAAGAGGAATAAGAAGAAGAAGATGAAGAAGAAGTAGCAGCAGCAGCGGCGTTGTGGCAGCAACAGGCGAACCGACAACAGCGACAACAAATTGTTGCCCCCGCTGCTTATGAAAATGGCGTCACAAACGGAAAACTGAAACACACACACACATACACACACACAGCGACACTTGCAACACACACACACATGCATACATATACATGTAGGTATGTATGTGTATTCCCATACAAATACACCTGCATACATGTGTGGCAAGCAGACGCGGTGTGATTGCATTGCGGCTCCCACGCGTGCCTCAAGCAGCCCCCACCCCCCTCCACCCAAAATAATAAATAAAACAAAAATGTTGCACGATGATGAGCAAATAAAAGAAAACATAATTTACAAAAACCTAATGAAAAAAAGGATATCTAATTTTATTATTTAAATATTATAAAATATAATTAAAAAACAATTTACAAAACAAATAAATTTAATAATATTTATTAAAATAAACTAAAAATAGATATGAATATTAAATTAGTATTTTAAAAAAATAAAAGCGTAACTAATTAGGTTATTATGATATTAAAATATAATTTAAAAATTAAACACAAAACAAATAAATTTATAAATATTGATAAAATAATTAAATAGAAATAAAAATATTACTCAAAAAAAGTTAAAATCGTAACTAAATTTGTAATTATAATATTATAAAAGATTAACATAAACACAAATAAATAAATTTATAATTATTACAAAACATTCAATAAGTGAAATAACCTTTTGATTAATTTAAAAAATTTTCAATTTATTTTTTATTTCCATACAATTATTTTTCAATAATGTTTTTTTTTCTTCTCACGTTTCCTTCGTATTTATTAAGAATCCGCACATCAAAATATGAGACCTTAATATGATATATCACATAAATATTTAAAATAAAAATTTAAAAATAAAGTAAAAATAAATATATTTATAATTCTTAGCAGTAATTATCACAACTTCCAATTAATAAATAATTTATAACTATTATTATTTCCCAATGTTTTACTCTACTTTATCTACTGTTATCTATTTATTAATTTCATACCCATTTTTAATTATATCACATAATTTTCTATATTTTCCATTTGTGCATTTTCCCATTCTCAACAATTTTCTCTATCTTAATCTTCTTCCACATTATTAAACATTCATTTATTAATATGTTTATTTTAATCAACACTAATGTGCTTCTCTCACTTTTTATTTGTTTGTTCTCCCTCTCTCTCTCTCTCTCTCTTTCTCTTTCTCTCTCTTTCTCTTACTCTCGCCTTTTCATAGTTGCTTCATCCTTTTGCCTCTCCACTTTTATATCTCCCACTTGAGAAGATTATCTCTTATCCCTGTTTCTCATATAGTTTCTTAATGTATATTCCCTTATTTTGTATAATTTTCTCCCCCTTTTTTAAAAAAAAACTGTCAATCAAATTAATTTAATTATTTCTACTTAAATTTATAGTGGTTGTGATGTGATTTCAAATTCGAGTTCGTTATTTAAGCTGCTTTTTAGACTATTTTTAGCAAAAGCTTCATGTCGATGAGCTTTTAAGCTTTGGCAAAGCTTTAAGTTGTTGCTCTGCTTGCATTTGAGTTTAGTTCACGTGGAGATTGTGACCACTGTAGTTGTTGTTTGTTGCTTGCTGCTGCTTGCCACTGCTGCTGCTGCCGCTGTTGCATGTGGCAAAAGACTTTGGCCGCAAAAAAGCTCCCTAAAACCCCATTCGATTGTTGGCAGTGTTGCCAATGGAGTGGCATTAAAAATTCTCTCACCATTGTTGGCAGCGCGTGGGAAGCGTTTCAATGTGTTTTTTGTTGTTGTTTTTATTATTTTTCTGCTTTTATTTTAAAACATTTTTGCCGCAGCTTTTGTGTTGCTTCATTCCATCTCTTTCGCTCTCTTTTGCAGCATAAATATATAGAGAAATATACATACATATATATTTTGTTTGCCCTCTGGTACCCCCCTAGTATCTGGTATCTCTGGACCCTAGTGTATAATCTATGGTATCTTTGTCTCTAGAGCGTCGCCAACTTCAGTCTGAGTCAGACTATTGCCAACTCTTTCACACACTGCCACTCTCTCTCTCTCTCTCTCTCTCTTTCTATTTCTTTGTCTTTTCAGTTTTTTCTAGATTTCCATTTTTTTTTTTTTGAGATTTTTTTTCGGTTAATTGCGGCACATGACAATTATTAATACATAATTCAGTTTTAATTGCTTTGGCTTGGATTTTAATTATGCGCCTGAAAGTTGGCAACATGTGCAGCATGTGGCATGGGGCATGGGGCATGGGGGGCACCTCTGGCTGATTGCCTGCCAAAGTTGATGGAAACTTTCGCTGATTGAGTTGCATTTAGTTTTCCAAGTGATCAATACGCGTTGACAGACATTTCAATTAGCTCAAATTGCGGCAGGTTGTATGCCTCCCACTTGTGAGGGAGGAGGGGTTGGGGGTGCGAGGGGTGGGGGGTTGGGGCAAGTGAGTGGTGTGGCAAAGACAACTGACAGTTGGCGCTGCATTCGACAGACAATAAAAAAAAAAATAAAACGAAGGAAGATGAAGTAAAACACACACACACACACACACACACACACACACACACACACACACACACACACACACACACACACACACATACACACACATTGAAAACATTTTGAACGCCGTGGGGCAAATGAAAATTAGATGAGCAGTTGACGAATTGAAAGCGACACGGGGATACGACCAAGAAGAAGAGCTAAGTGGCAGCAACAGAAAGAGAGAGAGAACATATATAGAAAGAGAGAGAGAGAACGAGCGAGGGAGATAGTTAGTGCTGGTCATACTCAAGGGGAATGACACGGCGACAGCGAATTAAAAAAATATATAAAAAAAAAAAATAAAAAGCAAATCGAGACGAAACGAAACGAGGGCAGTTCCAGTAATTGAGTGATTGGGGTAGGATTACAGAGGCCGAGAATGCGACTCTATGAATGAGTAATTGAATAGGAAATACGTAGAGTGGAGAAACAAGTGAAGCAGAAACGTTTACGAAACAGTGTGGGAAGAGAAACAGATATAAATATACATATATGTTGAAAGGGAAGAGTGAAGAAAATATAATAGAAAAAGAAGAGGAAGCGAAATAACATAAACATGTTTGAAAGCGAATACAGAAGAAAAGTTATATTATTTTCATTCTTTTTTTGTTTTTCGAAAATTTAACTTATAAATTTATTAAATAACATGCATTCTTTTACTTTAATTATAGTTAAAGAAAGAACAAGCAAAAAAAATAAATAAATTAAAAAAAAAGTATTATAAATATGAATAAATATGTTGAAAGCAAAGAGAAACAGTTATATTATTTAGATTTTGTTTGTTTTTCGAATATTTAACTTATAAATTTATTAAAAAACATGCATTCTTTTACTTTAATTATTGAAAAAGAAAGAGCAAGTAAAAAAAAAATATTTAAAAATAAGTAATAAAAATATAAATAAATATGAGAAACAGTTTGAGAAAAATATGATGCGAAAAGTAAGAATAATCAATAAAATTGAAAAATGATAATATCAAAAAATTTGATGAAAAATAAAGTATAAAGTACTAAAGAAAGCATAATTCAAATAAAAATTCAAGAAATTGGAGTAATTGAAATTATTTTTTTTAAAGATTCAAGCTAGTTGACAATTCCCAAGTATCAATCAAGCAACCCTCGCTTGCTCAACTTTCGTGGACACGCTGCGGGTTTTTGAATTTTGTTGTTGCTGTTGTTGTTTTTTTGTTGATACCAAAAGTTGCGGGTGGTCACGGCGCTCAAATCGGAAGCAAGTGCAGCAACAGCTGCCACACCTACTGCAACAACTCCGCCGCCCCTGTCTAAACGTGCAACCTCATATGTATACAAATGCAGCACTTTTCGCTCTCTCTCTTTTTTCTCTCTCTCTCTCTCTCGCTCTCTCTTTACCCTTCTATGGCTATCTGTCCCTTGCTTCCCTTTTTTCATTTCCTATTTCTCATAGTGGTTGTTATAGTTTTATTTTTGTTTCACTTTTTTTTTTATAATTTTTGGTTTATTTTGAAATATTTTTCGTTGTCGATCGAAAGGGGGAACTGCGGGCAGCTTCAACCTGCTGGTTTCAAGTGCAACGTGCAACGTGCAACAGACAAGGGCAACTCAATGTCCAGTCGGTTGTGTGCAGAGGGGAGTGGCGTGAGGGGAGAGTGTAGAGGGGAGTGGTCACAGTGGCAGCTACGAACATATTTTGTTTGCCTCTGGCTTCATGTTGATTTCATTTTTGATTCTATTTCAGCAATAGATTCAGAATCAGAATCAGAATCAGATTCGGTGCTTGATTTGCGGAAGATATATACTTGTATATATTAATATATGTATATAGATTATAGTTCGTTATATGATAGTATATAGAAGTGGCAATATGACTGCATATTCAATTCATACAATTGAAGCTAACTTCAGATTCCATTTCGAACTTATTTAATAAATTTATGGTAAATAAAAAAGAAAATTAGTTTTAATTTTATTTCCATTTTTTTAAATGCGAAAAATTAAAAATTTGAGAAATATTAAAAAGGGTATATTAAACTAATTTGAAAAATTTATTTCTAGTAATTTATAGATTTTTTTTCTTAATATTTTATTTTGTTAATTATATAATATATTATTTTAATTTTATAGTATTTAACTTGCTTTAGAATATATAAAGTAGAGTATTCTCGACATTTATAACTTTTTCATTTATTAATAGTATTTTTTATCACATATTTATTATGTTTCATAAGATTTATTTATAATTTTATTTTTACAATATTTTTTTTTGTGAATATATGTACGTATAGTGGATAATGCTCGATTTTTTTTAATTCTTTTTTTATTTTATTTTTTACTGACATATGTGTAAGGGTGTGTGATGTGTATGTGTCTGGGTGAGTGTGTTTGTGTGTGTGGGTGAGTGTGTTTGTGTGTGTGTGTGTGGGTGAGAGTGTGTTCGCTGCGGGTGATTAATTTGCCACAGAAAAAAGGGAAACTCAGTGCGCCATGCGAAATAATGCTTGGGTTTTTCATAGACGATGAAGGTAATCAGTTTGTGATTGAGTTGCCCGAGGGGAGGCAGAGTGAAAAGGGGGAGAGCAGGAGGGGGAAATGTGTGAGGGACGAGGGTATGGTCAGGGCAGCACGTGTTGGTTGAACTAACCGAAATCTGAAATGATATGCAAATAAACATTTTCAAATGAAGCCCTGGACATGAACACAAAAAAGTAGTAACTACAAATGTTAAACAATTTAGATCTACACATGTGTAAATGGCTTGGACATGACTGTAAATATCCATTTCATATTCAACAGTTAAACAGGTTTCCTCTACATGCAACTACAACATGTTGGGTCTGCGTTCGATTGCAGCTCGAACTGCAACCAAATGGAGCCGGTGAAACAGGTGCGTGTCTCCGCTAAACTGACAAAGCGCGCAATTTCAACGGGTAGTCATAGGTCTCTTATACGGCACTATCATTATCATGCAAAATATACAAATAGACAATAAATTAAATTATTAAAAACAAAAACAATAATGTAAATATATTTAAAAAAACGTATAAAGTTTTACCTATTTAAAATGAACTCTATTGCCATAGTATTAGTATGGGTATAAGTATAAGTTGTTTGTTGCTTTGTTTACATCTCGCAGAGGTTCGCAACGAACGCACAACAAGTGCTGGGGGCAAGCTCATGGCAGATGTAAACAAAACTTGAGTCACGACATGTTGCGACTGCAACTTATACTGCAGCAGCGGTCCTGGTTGTAACAAGCTGAAACTGTTATATGCTACGCATACAAATATCATATAAGTAAATACTTATATTATACAAACTCTACTAAAAAGTCTGCTAAAGCACTTATAATTAAACTTGCATAGAGTACGCTTAGAAAATTTAATTGTGTATAAATAAAGAATCGGAACTTTAATTGGATTTCCATGAAAAATAATAGAAATTTTAATTGGGTATGTCGATATAAGCGGTGTATAAGTAGTAGTATAAGTATAATATAAGAATTTTATAACTTTAATATAAGTATGTAAGTTATATTATAAGTAGTCTCTAAGCAAGTATTATATGCATATTCGTTTCAAACTCAGGCTCGTATAAGTTGCCGACAGCAGAGACACACACCAGCGCAGCGAACACAAACTTGTTTGACGTCAGAAACGAACCATCGAACAGAAGACGCACAACTTGTTGTGTCGCAACTCGAACAAAACAAAAATTAAATAAATAAAATGCCATAAAAAATATTGCAGTTAATAATACAAAAAAAGTATGGACAAAAATGTATATGGGTGGGAAATCTTACGTATACAACCAGTAGGGAACTTGCGGGGAATTCCATGCAGCATTCACCGAAAGGAGGGTGGGTGGAGGGTAAGTTTGAGCTGTAGTTGCAAAATGCAGTTGAACTCGAACTCGCAGCAAACACAACAAACAGTGTTGTGCGCCCCCTCCTCGCACCAATTCCATTGCATACTTGCAACTGGGATGCCGTTGCACGACTTTTGACTTTAGTCCGCCGATGTTTTTTAGCTGTTTTAATATTTATGAAAAAAGGAGGAAAAACTGAAGCAGCAGCTGGAGAGTGTTGGACGCTGAGCGTCGCACGTTGCATGCCGCATAAATATCCACTAAGTCCCATGCACATGTGTGTGCCGCATGTCTCACTGTGTGTGTGTGTGTGTGTGTGTTCCTATGTGCCACCCTTAAGTGAAAAGTGAAGAAGACCTGACAACAACAACAACAACGGGCTGACGAAGGGCAACAAGCAAAATTGCCCCCTTTGAGCTGCGAAGTTTCTGCCTCTACCTCTTTTTCATTCTTCACTCCTCTCTCTCTCTTTCTGACTCTCTCTCTCTCTCTCTCTCTCTCTCTCTGTCTGTTTCTCTCTGAGCTGTCAAGCGTAAATTCAATAAATATGAATATAAGA
Organism: Drosophila quadrilineata; assembly: GCA_018150725.1. Lineage (NCBI taxonomy): Eukaryota > Metazoa > Arthropoda > Insecta > Diptera > Drosophilidae > Drosophila > Drosophila quadrilineata. Next base: position 7,668,702 of record JAECWN010000407.1, read on the forward strand.
TCATATACACACACACACACATGCAGTCAAGCACTTGTTGTTACATTTTTCACTCACTTGGACTAACTTGGCTAACACCCAAGTTGCAAACCTCACTACCCTCTCACCCACCTCCCAACCAATCCTTTCAACCAAAAACACTGGCGATGATGTTGAGAACTGATGCTGACGTTGTAAAAGTACAAATGATGAGAGAGAGAGAGAGAGACAGAGAGAGAGAGTGAAAGAGAGTGAGAAAGAGGGAGAGAGACAGAGAAAGGAGAGATACATAGTGAAGGAGAGAGAGAGAGAGAAAGAGAAGGATACGGTAGACGAAGAGAGAAGGGGAGATACCCACAGAGAAAAAGAGAGAGTGAGAGAGAGAGAAGGAGAAGGAGAGAGAGGTAAAATAAGACACAGAGAGAGAGAGTGAAAAGAAGAGAGAGGTAGATTGAAAGATAGAGAGAGGGAGAGAGTGATAGAAATAGAGACAGAGAGAGAGAGAGACAGAAAGAGAGAGAAAGGGAGATATAGAGCTAGACAATCAGAGAAAGAGAGAGATAGAGCGACAGTGAGAAATTGAGAGAGATAAAAAGAAGATAGAAGAGAGATAGAAGAGAGACAGTGAGAGAGAGCGAGAGGGGCAGTGAGAAAAAGCTTGTCAGCATATGAGTTGAAATTTTGCTCCACTTCTTCTTGCTCTCCTACTACTGCTGCTGCATCTTCTTCTTCTTAGCTACTTCTGCTTCTTCATCTTCTTCTTGAATTGCTCGTTGTTGTTGTTGTTGTTGTCAACTTATTTACTTGATATCGAAATCTTTGTTTGCACTTATTATTTGTAGCCCTGCGCGTCCTTTTTTTACGATTGCCATAGAATGACAAAGACCGATTGACTTTTGCCCTCTGTGTGTATGAGCGTGTATGTGAATGTGTGTGAGTGAAAGTGTGTGTGTGTTGAAGTGTGTTCAACATGCCGCCACGAGGCAGATCTTTGTGTTGTCCATGGGGTAGTTCATCAAATTGTGAAGGAAATTTTCGATATCCCCCCGCTAAAGTTTATCTAATGAGGTCTATTCAGGTCCATTGAAAGAGAATCTGGAGTTATTGTTAACGGAAACTCTCAGTTTCCACAAATATGATTGGAATCTTACAAGTAGTTGAAGTATTCAAGATGATGATTGATTAAAAGAAATATTTAGTTAAATATTATTATCAAAGCTACTTTCATAAAATTACATAGAGTTTAATTATAATTTTAATTTATTTATTTTATATTTTCATATATAATTTTTTTTGCTTTTTTTTACAAAGAACTCCCTTTGGTTTGGCAAATTGAGCAACATTGATTGATTTTAGCGCTCAAACAGCCCTCGTAACTCTGACAGCAATTGCTTGTCTGCGAAAATATCAAAATAATTCATTGGCACTCAGACCAAAGTCTGAATAAATATATACATACATAGACACAAAAATATATATGAAGTTCCCCAAGAACGTCTCCAACCCCCAAAAATTCCTAAACTTCATCTCTCTATTGCCAACGTCATCGTCGTCGTCGTTTGCGCCAGAAAACTGAAAGTGTGTGCAGTCGCTGCCACTGCCACCTCCTCTGCCTCTGCCACCCCCTCTGCTACTGCCGCTCCCTCTTCTTCTCTGTCTGGCAATAAAGTCAATGGAGCTATCGTCAACGCAATGAAGCTAAAACTTGCCAAAGTGCCGCGGCTCATATGTATAAAAGAGAGAGGGAGAGAGAGCTACACACACAGAGAAGAAAAGAGAGAGTGAGTGTGTGTGAGAGAGAAAGGGAGAGAGTATTGGTAGCCTGCATGTATTTTATGTATATTTATGCCCATGGACGGTTTGAGTTAATGCAATGGCCAATGGCCAATGGCTTCTGCTCTCATGGCTAGTAAAAGTGGCAACAACTGCAGCATTATTAGCGCCAACTGCCGTTACTTCAACTCTAACTCCCTTTCTCTCTCTCTCTCACTCTCACTCTCTCTTCCTCTGGTATCTCTGTCATGTGAAATATGTTTTTGCTGTGAGTTGGGCATATGATTAAGTAGAGAGCACATAAGACTCAGAGAATCGTAGCAAAAAAAAAGAAGATAGAGTGGGGGAAAGAGAGAGTCCTGCATCCTTAGGTCGTGTCCTGTATGTCCTGCTCATCAGACCAGGCGACTTAATATAGCTAATGGTACTGAAAACTTCAAGTCATAAGCAAATGAGCAAGCGAACTGAACTCATCTCAACTCAACTCAGAAAAAAATAGAAACCCACAAAAAGGAAAATGGGAAAAACTCAAAAGGAAAAGTAATGGAAAAGCAAAAGGTAAGCATGTCGAATACAAGGGGAGGGAAGCGGAGGGGATGGGAGGCAGAGTAGTCTAGGAAAATGTGCACTTGCTGGAATTACACAGCACAACAAAATGAAGGTTCACTGGCCGCAGGATAACTGCCCTTTAGCCCAATTTCGTCTGCGTAGTGTGAATTTTGGGGTCACTCACAAAACAAAAAAAAAAAAATAAGTTAAAGACAAACCCATAAAGGCATATTGAATGTAAGTTTCGCAGGATAATAAACATAAAAAGAAACAACCGAGGCATATACTCAGAACTTAGATAGTTGTCTTAACGTGGCCATTGGCTAGCCTTTGATGGCCAAAATTAAGTCCAAAAGATGGGTCTAAACAATTGTTAAGTTTGCGACAAGAATCTGAAATTGTTAACTTAAAGTAATTCAAGTTTTCGCACAGGAAATCAAGAGGTTTTAAGGACCCGGGTTAAGCAGTCAACTCGAAAAGGATTCGCAAAACTTGCAGCTGCCAAGAAGCTAAGCAGAAACTTGCTAAAGCGGATGCACTGCCTCTAACTGTGAAGAAGAAGAAGCAGAAGAAGCACAGAGGATGTGGCAGCAGCCCCCGATCAGCAGAAGTGCAGCAAAAAGTTTCCACCATGGCTAAAACACACATGAACGACAAAGACTTGGCCCGAATCAATTGGCTACAAACTTGAGGTGCGCACTTTAAGGATTTTCCTCATGTAACCAGAAATGGTCCAACTGGGAAATGGAGTACTGTATACTATACTATATATATATATATATATATATATATACTTAGAGTACTGATAGTCGATTGTTTAGAGAGAACATTCTAAAAGATGCATAAACATATGCATTGAGCTGCGAGCTACTCACAGTCTTGAAAGCTTTTCACAGTTTTCGCACTACACTGGGGAAAACTGCGAAAAATAATTTAAACTTGAATAAGGCTGAGTGAGAACTTTAGGGAGAGATGCACAACTATCGTCCACACTTTTAAAAATAAAGAATACCTTCCTTTGTAAAAGCCCATTTTCAACCATTTTCTCACATTTTCTAAAATGTTGTTCAAAAATGGACAAAAAAAATTAAGAAAGTTTCAAATTGCCGATATTAACTAAATTTGAATGCAGTTTTAATATTTCACAAAAACCATTAACAAAAGTGAAAGAATTTTGAAAATCGGTTGATTTTTGGAAAAGTTATGGCATGTCAAAGTTTTGAAGGAACGCCTGTTTTGAAAAATGCCAATTTTTAGCATGTTTTTCACTCTTTCGGCCATATTTTCTAAAGTATTGCTCCAAATCGGCTTCGATATTAACTAAATTTGAATGCAGTTTTAATATTTCACAAAAACCATTAACAAAAGTGAAAGAATTTTGAAAATCGGTTGATTTTTGGAAAAGTTATGGCATGTCAAAGTTTTCAAAGAACGCCTGTTTTGAAAAATGCCAATTTTTAGCATATTTTTCACTCTTTCGGCCATATTTTCTAAAGTATTCCTCCAAATCGACTTCGGTAAAAAGTTTTATGTCTATTTTGGTGCCAGAAATCGAATGGGCACAAAAATTTCCCGAAAACAATATTTTCGATTTTTTGACATATTTACAAGGGGTTACTATGCAAAATGGGCAAAAAAAATTAAGAAAATTTCAAATTGCCAATATGAACTAAATTTGAATGCAGTTTTAATATTTCATAAAAACCATTGACAAAAGTGAAAGAATTTTGAAAATCGGTTGGTTTTTGGAAAAGTTATGGCATGTCAAAGTTTTCAACGAACGCCTGTTTTGAAAAATGCCAATTTTTAGCATATTTTTCACTCTTTCGGCCATATTTTCTAAAGTATTGCTCCAAATCGAAATCGGTAAAAAGTTTTATGTCTATTTTGATGCCAGAAATCGAATGGGCACAAAAATTTCTCGAAAATAATATTTTCGATTTTTCGACATATTTACAAGGGGTTAGTATGCAAAAATGGGCAAAAAAATTAAGAAAATTTCGAATTGCCGATATTAACTAAATTTGAATGCAGTTTTAATATTTCATAAAAACCATTGACAAAAATGAAAGAATTTTGAAAATCGGTCAAAAATTGGCTTAGATATGGCATGTCAAAAATTGGAAAATACCCCTTCCTTTGAAAATTGCTAATTTTGAATCATTTTTCCACGTTTCTTGCCATATTTTCTAAAGTATTGCTCCAAATCGACTTCGGTAAAAAGTTTTATGTCTATTTTGATGCCAGAAATCGAATGGGCACAAAAATTTCTCGAAAATAAAATTTTCGATTTTTCGACATATTTACAAGGGGTTTGTATGCAAAAATCGGCAAAAAAATTAAGAAAATTTCAAATTGCCAATATTAACTAAATTTGAATGCAGTTTTAATATTTCATAAAACCCATAAACAAATGTGAAAGAATTTTGAAAATCGGTTGATTTTTGTCAAAGTTATGGCATGTCAAAGTTTTGCAAGAATAACCTGTTATGAAAAATGCCAATTGGCACGTTGATAATGATTGATAAATTAGCTAAACAGGAAAATCGAGCTTTAAGTAGTAAATAAAGAGTACTAAATAATTCGTATCAATAATGAATTCAGTAAGTTCCGCATGCTGCACGTGCCACCTTGCCACAGTGCCGCACAGAAGCAGTTGGTTAACTGTTCATTATTCAGCAACTGTCGGCAACATGCAACAACATTAACAAGTAGCACAACACAACATACGACATAAGCAAATATGTGAGGAGGACTACATTTTTTTTGGGGAAGAAAGTCCTGGGGCGGATTTTGCTGTGTGCTTCAACTCCATAAGTCTGTCATCATTCCGGATTTGACAATACGGTAGTATATACCAAAAATATCCGAGTTGGCATTAACATTGGCAACAGCCAATTATAGCTGCCACTGTGGCTTGAACAGTGTGAGTGGGGGGGGGAGCAGGGAGCAGAGAACCCTTCAGGTGGACCTGCTGCAAAGTCTGTGTGCGACAACTACGCACTAGAAGGTATGTATGTCCTGCTCACATCCCTCTTCATCGCCTGCCCCCTGGTTAACCTATGCGAAAACAATCCGAAATACACACAGGCGGTGGAAACCCTTTCTGGAATTGTACTTCTCTCCACCTCTTTTTTTTGGCTACCACTAAACCCACAACTAAGCTCAGTTGACGAGCAAATTTTCAGGGTTATTCGCATTTTTATTTTTTTGGGGAAATACCAAGTGGGGGCCCGCAAAAGGGGGGCGGGACAGGGGGTTACTGTCGCTGACATGTAGCTGAAGGGTCGAAACATAGAGAGACGCATGTCAAACCCAACTCGCAAGTATTTTCAAATGGGGGAAAAACTGGCAGAAGGAAAATGGAAAATGGCAACTCGGAACTGCGAACTACGAACTACGAACTGGTCTCTAAATAGACGCTATAAAGAGCAGGACATTTCTTTAGCTTTCTTTTTCGCCATTCGCATTCGCATGCTTTTCCCTATTTTTTTTTCTGCCAAAAAGAAATCTGTAAATCTGGTAAACAAAGTAAACAATTGCACAGAACTCAGCCAAGGGTTGCAAACAGTCGAGGAAAGTGTGTGTGGGAGGTAACAGAGGAATGGGCTTTAATTGGGAGAGGGGACAACGAAAATAGATAGAAGAAAAGCTGCGGGAAAGTACAAAGAAAAGCAGTAAGAAACGAGTACTTTACAATGAAATTCGACAGGATTCGAAGTGGAAATACTCTCCTTGAGATGGACGTGAGTTGTGCAGAAAAAAAGGAAGTTTAAAAACTCAAGGAATTAAGAAGAAGAAATTATTTCTGATAATTTAAGTTAAAGTGCAAAATTTTCCAAAATTGTTCGAAATCTGCATAGATCCGGCATACCCTCTTAGCCACTATGTATGGGGTATGTGGCCAAAAATGCAGGGCACGGAAGTTGTTGTCAGTTTGGTTGGTTTTGTCTCGTTGAAGTCGTTGACATTTTCAGTACAATTTTTTTTCCTACTTTCTTCTATCGCATCTGTCTATTTTTATTTCTGTTGTTGCCTTAAAATTGATTTTAATGCGCGAATTTTATTTCTATTTTCGGTAATATTTCAATTTTAATAGTTTTTCATTTTCATTTTAGTTATGCATTTATATGAAGTGTATAGTGTAGTTATATAAGTATATGTTATAGAGTTTTTTACTATTTACTTATATATATATATTTATATATATTTTTTTGGCTAATTTATGGCACGCGTCCGTCGCCCATTTTGAGCTCTAAGCTGATGTTGCACTATAAAAAGAAAAGTAAATATTTTATTACACACATTTATGACGCACTTTGGCGCAGCGCTGGCGAAAAACTTTTGGGACGCAAAACTGCCAAGTGGAACTATTAAAGCTGTAAAAAACTTTTTCCCACACAACAGTTAGACAGAGACCGAAACAGAAACAGAGACAGCGAGAGAAATAGAGACACATGTCATATATAGCAAAAGCCCGAGGCGTAGAGGGCATGGTATTGGCAAACAGGGTTAAGAGCGGACGGGACGGGAGTGGCAGTTGTGGGCTAGAGATAGAGAGGGAGGCGGAGAGCATATTAGACAGTCAGCTAGTGTTAAAGGGGGGGGGCGGGCTATAGTGGCAGAGGGGAGGGTGGGTTTGGAGGCAGCGGGCCACACAAACATGCGGCTGGCGTTGTCAGCAGTCGCCGCCATCATCGTCGTCGTCGTCGTCATTTTGACCGGAAATGCGCAGTTTTTAGTGAAGTGCATGCCATTTTGAATTGCCAACACACACACACACACACACACGCACTCATGCATATATATATATATACAGTATATGGCTGTGTATGTGTATTACCAGTCGCGTTTGTCAACACACAGTTCTCGCGCTCTTTTGGCCAAAAACAAAACGAGTGGGCAGTCGCACCCCCTCTCCCCCCACCCTTATGCCAATTTTGCCCCTTCAGCCCCCATGCCTGCTACATTTTGCTGACCAATGTGTTGGCATTGCTGCCCCGCCAGCCCCTCTCCCTGCCTGCCTGCACTCAGTTGGTCAATATGGCGGTTACTTTTTTTTTTGTGTTGCTTGCAGTGTGTTGCACTTGCCACGTTTTAGCTGCGGCTGCTGCAACTTGTCACGGCACAGCGCTGTGCGCGTGATAGAGTTCCATTTAATCCGATGAATTGCAGCTGCAATTGATTTAATTAATTAATGCCAAGGTTTATTATTTAATATGCTAATACGATTTTGCAGACTTGCAACTGATGCCTTTTTGAAGGCTCGACTTTAAAGATTTTTGGCAACAGAAATGTTGCTAGAAAAAAGATAGTTGACGGAAGGAAAGGTAGCTCAAAATGAATATATATTGATATTAATTTTGTATATTATATTTTTATTTAAAGTTCATATTTTTTGTATTAGATTACTTTGAATTTTATGCTGCCTTAGAGCCAAAATAGGGCCAAATGGGCTTCATAATATGGAGGCAACAGTGCGTATGCGTAATATAATGACTGCCATTAAGAAGCGCCTAAATATGCATATCCTTGCTCAACTTTCATCGGATAACAATTTATTTGAATATTGAGATGATATTTTGTGAGTGCTGGCAATATTTATCTGGGTCTATAAATATAAGATGTGCCCAAATTAATGTTATATTTTCAATAGAAGCCTGAATAAATTATTATTATAGCAATTATATATATTATTATATTGATATTACTAAATAAAATAATAATAAAATATAAAATAATATAAAAATATTACAAATATTAATAATACAAATAATATGATTAAATTTCTTCTCCCCCTCATTTAATGAACACATATTTATTTAAATTCCAAGCGATATGCGATACTCGTGACACGTGAAAATTGGCAACGCTGCGATGCGCTGTGGGCATGGTCAGTGAACCTTTTTGGCCATATGTGTTAACTGTAAGCTGTGTGTAGACTCTGTCGCTGCTAACTGTTTCTCTTGTCTGTCGCCATGTTCCTCTCTCGCTGTCTCTCTCTTTCTCTCTCTCTCTCTCTCTCCCTCTCTTTCTCATTCTATCTTTCTCTCTCGCTGTAGACGGAGTGCAATGCTTATATCGACATTTCCGTTTAGGATTCATTTTGTTGCACAGCCGTTAGTTGTTTGGTTTTTTCATGCCTCCTTCTGTCACAGTTGTATGTGTGTGTGTGTGTCAGTTCCCTCTGCATGTATGTGTGTGTGTTTATTGCATTTTGACCCAAGGATAAATTTCAACATTCGTGTGTGGCCCTTTTTTCACTTTTTTCACTTTTTGCGATTTTCCTTTTCTGCAATCTTTTTGCTGCTGTTGCTGTTGCTGTTGCTGTTGTTGTTGCTTCACTTTGCCTCAGTCTGCGCATTTTCATGCATTTTTTGCTCGATTTGCGAATTGCAAATCTTTTGCATGTGCAGCGCACACTTGTCATCTCTGTTTTTGCAGCATTTTCTTTGCATTTTGCTTTGGCAGCGGGTTGGAAAGTCAACAAAGGGAAAACTGCAAACGGAACGACAGTTGTTTGCCACGGGGCAAATAGATGCTGCTTGCAACCCAATTACAATAAATAAAAGCTGCATTCAAAATTAAATCAATAATCAATTGTTGAGCACGCACACAAAAACCTACAATCAATTCTCGCTTGAAGCTGCAAGAAAAAAATGCTGAAAAAATACTGTAAAAAAATACTAACACATATTTGATGAAATATACGAGCTGCAAACTAAATTAATAATTTTACGCCATAAGCATTTTCGACTCTTAAAAGCGCTAACAAAAAAGTTAGCAACAAAAAAATATATAAATTTTATTTTAAATTATTTATTCATAAATATTTTATGACTGAAAATGGTTATTTACCTACTCCATACAATTGACAATTGTGAAGCAAGAACAAAAACGTATTTGAGGTAATTTTGAATTTCCAGAAAAAATAATGGACAATTTTTTTTCAAACACAAAGATAAAGTCTAATATAATTAATCAGTATATAATTGAATGCATATATATATGATATATAAATATATTTTTTAATTTCAAGTTAGTATAAAAAATGAGACAATAATTGCTGCGGAATATTTTTTATGAATGGTAAAAACTTTTTATAAACTTGAGATATCCTTAAATGAATTTTTTTCCATTAAAGTTTAAAATTCTACAAAATACATAAACATCTTAAGCTGATTAGAGAAAATTATTGTCTAAAATATATTCGTTTTTAGGTTTGCTCCATATCTTTATGTTATGTTAATGTTATTCAAATGCGGGGTTTCCTTAAATTAATATTTTTTAGATAATTTTTTAGGGTATTAAGTTCTCAAGCAATATTTGAATCTTATAGAAATTTCGTCTAATATTTTATTCGATTTATATTTCGCTCCAGATTTTCAATATTATTTTAAAAATTTTGAATGGTTATAAAATTGGTATAATTCCAAACGATATGCGAATCTCGTGACACGTGAAAATTGGCAACGCTGCGATGCGCTGTGGGCATGGTCAGTGAACCTTTTTGGCCATATGTGTTAACTGTAAACTGTGTGTTTTATATTATTTTAAATTTTATAGTTTGCTCCAAATTTTTAATAATTATTGATACAATAATTACTACATATTAAGTATACGCATTTAATTGATTTTGCAACATATTCACAATAAATTTTGCATTCCTTTTTCTTCGTCATTTCGCCCATCTGTTTAAATTGTTTAAATAATTGTGCAACCAAAATGAAATAACGGCACACATGAAACACAGTTAAGTGTCGTGCAATAATGTTGGTCACGGGAAATCAGATTAAAGACCACAAAATGAATGTGTAAGCGACAAATATTTGAAATCAGTTCGCATTTGGCTGTGAAAAGCGGACAGAATATCCTTGCTCTGGAAAATCCTTGTTAAGCAACATAGTAAAAATCCTCTTATTACAATTCAGCGCATCAATTAGATATTTTTCCCAATAAGGTGGAAAAACGGTTAAAAAGCAGCTGCATGATGAAGGGTTGGATGGGGAGGAGGACTTAACTGTAAAATCAACAGCAATGGAAAAATACAAGCAGTCTTCCCCTCTCTTCCTTCCACTCTCTCTCTATCATTGGCAAGCGGAAAAATCAACAGAAGCCAACGGATGGTCGAAGCAAAGTCAAAGCTGCAAGGCTATTTGGCGAAGAGGGTAGCTGGTTAGGGGTAGGTTGGGGTGAGGGTGGACGGGGGGTGGTTGCAGTTTGGCAGCTTATTAAAAACTACTTGTTAAGTTTGTTGTTTTCGCTTGCAGTTTTCACATTTTTTTGTTCAACTTTTCCTCTCTCTCTCTCTCTCTTTCGTTCGTTCGTTTGTTGTTTGTTTGTTTGTTTGTTTGGCCAAATTGGCGGTGGAAAATAGAAAACGCATAAAACGCGGCATTCAGTAGAGGGTGGTGTATAGGGGTATAGTGGGTTGCAAGGGTATGAAGTTCATACAAAATTGCAGCATAATTGTTGCAAAAGCAGGTTTCAATTTTGCGCTGTTTTGTTTTATATTGTTGCTGCTGCTGTTGTTGTTGTTGTTTCGCATCGTCGTTTATTGTTATTGTTTTGCAGTTTTGTTGATATTTTAGCGAAAAGTTTATTATTGTTTACTGGCTGCTGTTGTTTGTTTGGCTTATATTGCTACCAGGAAGAGTTGCCCCAAATGTTGTTCATTGATATGTGCACTTTTTGATTAACTTTTGATTGAAAATAAATGAAGAAGAAGCGTCGCACGGCAAAATGGGCCACGTTAGCAGCATAACAAGTTGGCATTAAGATTTTCTTGCTCAATCATTTTGAGACTCACAACACAAAAAAAAACCCACAAAAATCCAAAAATCCATAAGATGCGCTCACACACATTAAACATGGATTGAGGTATTTTTTTTATCTCAATTCAACAATTTTCCCAGGTGTATTAGACGAGAGGGAGGATCTCGCGTAGTACGTCTGCCAGACAATAATCATGGTAATTAACATGCTAACGAAATTATGAATGGGAGCAAAAGGTAAACAGAGTCAAAGACTCTATGAAATAGTTGTCATTGTGCGTGTGTGCAGAGAGGGAGAGAGCGGAGAGGGGCTGAAAACCCTTAAGAGGCTGTTTTCAATGTTTAAATAAACATGGCCCTAAAAATTGAATTCAGCTATGAGAACCAAAAATGCCGAGACGTGATGCGACACATACGACACGGTTGTGGCCTGTTTCATTGGCATTGTCATCTAGGTGAAGATGGTAGCGGGGGTTAAGCCAATGATTGGCAAAAGAGTCAAAGAACCGACCGAGGCGACCTTTGTGCGTGCTGTATGTGTGTATGTGTGTGTATGTGTGTGAGGGTGTGTGTGTATGTGTAAACGCGTTAATTAAGCAAAGTGAGCGAGACACACGTTGCAAGAAGTTGAGACGTGAAAGGTATTGCATTCAAATGAGAAATGCACAGACACAGACAGCCACAAGGTTAAGCAGAGTCACACACAGAAAGAGATAGACATATGTATATATAGTAAAAGAGAGAGAGAAAGAGAGAGTGATAGCGTACAAAAGGACATGCTGCTTAGCTGAGGGCGGGTTTGCTTGCTACCTGCAGCAACAACAGCAACAACAAAAAAAAAGATAAATTCTCTAAAAAAAAAATGTGGTGTACAAAGAACGTTGCAAGGATGCATTGAAGCGTAAGACGTTGATAATCAGGGCGAGGCGTCGCCGCGACACGTAACGTCAAATGCCAGGACAGCTGGCAAGGACACGCTGCCAAAGCCAAAGAGAAGACCAAATACCAAGTCAGTCAGCGCCCGAGAGTCTATTGTCATTGCCAGCCAGTGAAATTGCACGATAATCACAGCAACTTGAGCTCTCAAGTGTTGTAGGCAGCAAACAGATTCCCCCCTATCCTCTACCCACTCTCACCATTGCCCCTCACTCCACTCAGCTGGTGTGGCAGCTTCAGTCTGGCGACTTGTGTCGCTGTTTATGCGTGGCAAGCCAATTTGGTTATGGAGGCATCAGCAGCTAACCAAAAATTCCTTATGAAGGCATAGGACGTTGCCATTGTCAAAGTGCATGCAAAGTCAGGCAAGGAGCGAGGGATGGTGTGACTCGACTCCTGATGACGATGATGATGATGTGTCGGCGACGTAGTAATGACATTCTGAGTTATGGTTATTGTTTTGCCTCCGACAGACCTCCAGCTCGTCCCTCGTCACATCAGTCTCTTAGTTCTCGCTTTTTTTCTTGCCAGGTTGAAAGCGAAAATTGTTTGCCTTCTAATTGTTTTGTTTTGCTGTCGCCTCCCTCTTTATCTCTCTCTCTCCCTCTTTCGCTTTCTCTTTCTCTCTATAGTCTGTCTCTGTTTACTGCTGCCAGACGAGCTGTGGCAATCTTAAAATGCATCTAAATCAAAATCCTTCAAATATGACTTACTGCAAATCTCATCTCAATGACAGGATACCAGGCAGGATGGCAGGCAGGATAGCAGGCTGGGAGGCTTTCAAGCTTTAAGCTCAGCCCCCATATCCTTTGCTGCCGTAGAGAAGAATACATTTTGCCAAGTCAACGTAAAAATCCGTACAGATAAAAAGAATTTTCACATTTTGTATTCTCGCACTCGTATTTAGATTTTTGCAAAATTTGTTACAAAATCGATACAATATAGATGGCAACAGATATAGATAGAGGGAGCGAGACAGAATGAGAGAGTGAAAGAAAGAGAGAGAGAGAGAGAGAGAGAGAGAGAGGGGAAGAGTGAGAGCAGAGGGACAAATTTTGAGCTGATATTGCAATTAATTTGCTTGCCTGAGCAACAATTCTCAGTCGGCTTTGCACAATTCACAATTTTCTTCTAAAACTTGTATTTGGCTTTAAATACGAAAATGCATTTTCAAATTTGCACCAAATCATACAATACTATGCCCAAGGATACCTCGTAACTGGAGTAGATATGTGTTCTAATTGAAGTTGCTTAATTGGTTTATCGAAGAAATGTTTCGAATAGGTTTTGAGTTGGAACTGCGAGCTCATTAGTTTTTATTTTCCAAAACGAAAATTTATTCAAATATTTTTGAAAACTTGTAATGCCAGAAATTATTCATTTACTTTAATTTCATAAATTTATAAATGATTGAAAAACAGTACAGAAATTTTATAAAATTTGTGCTCTTAAAATATGTATTAAAATTATTAAAATATATACATATGTTTATTTATTATTAAGTTGAATTTTCTATACATTATATAAATAATTTAATACCTTTTTTTTGAGAATAAATAACATATAAATATAAATTAAATTTTTTTTAAAATAATTTTTAAAAATTACTTTATTAATTTTAAAATTTTTAATTTAATACTTTCAATAACTTATCATACCCATACACTGACTTAAAAATTTTAACAAGCACATTGTTCGTTAGTAAATAGAGCCCAAATGGAAATGAAATTGAAAATTAAAATGGTCGAGATATACAATTTCTATACATGGCGTTATGATGTTAAATAAGCGTCAACTGGATACCAAATTAAATGAACTCTACAATCCTCACAAAAAAATTAAATTTAAATTTAAAATATTTGAAAACTAAAGAAATATTCTTCTCTAACTTCATCTTTTTATCCAGTAGTAGTTTTTTAAGACCCCCCGAGCTACTTGAGTTTAAGAGTGTCTCAGTTTGCACCCCCACAACACCCACGGATCTAATTGGAGACAGTTCATCAGGTTGAGTGAAAGGAAACTTTTGTGCCACAAAATCGTGTCCAAGCTGATTCCTGACCCACATCATCCGCTTAGACTGCTTAGGACCTACCTCAAAGTGTAGGCTGAATGGAAATGTTCCACTCAAAAGGACATACACACACAAAAGAGCGAGACAGCATGCGGATGGTGAGAGAAGGGTGGAGTAAGGGGAGAGGCGCGTATCTATGACAAGTTCAATATTATAATTTGTTTACGAACTTTCGGCTGCATTAAAAATAAACGATAACAAGCAATGCCGCGCTTCGTCAGATAAAGAAACAGCCACATTCACAAGACAGACAGAGAGAGAGAGAGAGAGAGAAAGATAGATAGATAGATAGATAGAGAGAGAGTGAGCAGGATATGGCGCAGAAAAAAAGGACATGCTACAAGCCCACAAAACGAAACTCAATTTTCGTGAAATAAAATCAAATTTAAATAATACAATAGGGGAAACCCTAAACTCCAAGCGAAACCAGCAAAGGACAAACGACAGCAGCAACAACAGCAACAACAGCTAAAGAACGACAACAACGAGTATAAGAAGAAGAAGCAGAGCAACAGCAAGGGGCATAATAATAACAACAAGTCGAAGAAGGCAGCCGTGAGCGCGACAAGAGCAACAAGAACATCATCAAGTATATCGCTGCTTATTTATCTTTATCGCAATTCGTTGAGGCCTTTCCCTCGCCTCGCCACTCCTCACACTCTATGCTCCAGCCACCCCCCCCCCCCTGCACCACCCCCCTCCAGTCTACAATCATACGCAGCGCTATCAAAGAATCTTCTGCTTTTGAGCCTCTCTCTCTTGCTCTTCTCGTCTATCAGTTTTCAAGCTGCGGGCATCTTTTGATATGCTAGTCGAGTTTTGTTGTGCTATGTGCGGGTAGCAGGGGAAGAGGGGGGGGGGAACGCTGCCAGGGGATGGATTGTAGATATATTTATAAATATATATTTCTATATGTATATGTGTGTGTGTTTGTGTTTGTGTGTGTGGAAGGTCCGTGAGTCAAAGACGACATCAATATTATTGCCATAAGTTTCATATTTGCAGGCTTTAGATGCCGTTTAAAATTTCGCTGGCAACGTCTTCGTTTGTCCTTCTTTCACAGGCACTCTCTCTCTCGCTCTCTGTCGCTCTAGTCTCCTGCAGGACACCAAAGTGGCGGGCAGTTTGTTTTTCATTTCGCTGTAGCTTCGGTTTCGTTTACTTTTGCTTTGCTTTTACTTTATTTCTATTGCCGTTTGCCTCGTTTTCTATACATTATATAGAATAATTTTTTATTGATTTATTTTGGCTTACACCACCGCTCCTCCTTTTTCAATTTCCCCCCCACACAAAAAAAAAATTGTAATGGAAAAATGTTTTCTGAATTATGTGTGTATATGTGTGTATTTGTGTGTGTGTGTGTGTGTGTGTGTGTGTGTGTGTGTGTGTGTGTGTGTGTGTAATGCAGGCAAAATCAAACGTAGACAAGTGAAAATTTGAAACGATTTACGCGCAATTTACGGAAATTGCACTGGGGCATATCAAATTGACAACTCGGGCGGGGGAAGCACCCTGTGTAGCAGTGGAGTGGTCGGGTAGGGGGGGTTGGGCAGGAAATAGAGATATTAAGTGAGCAGAGTGTGGGGGTCTTATTGCCACAGCATCTGCTTTTTATCAGGTGAAAAAGCAAATCTATACTGCTGAGAAACTAAAAGCAAAACTCGATATGGTATGAATATACATATATGTATATGTTATATAGGAGCACATGAATAACTCTATGAATGAGTGTATGAATAAAAACGAATGGAAATATGTTGTGACTGTGGAATCACATATATAGTATTTTTTTGTTGGTACACAATTTCACCATATTGACAATAATCCTGCAAATTTGCATTTAATTATCCTGCCCGTTAGTCGAGCGATGGCGCTACGAAATATTTCAATTCATATTTATGCATTGATAATTGCATAAATTATAAATAGATGCAAGTACTATACATCACACACATACATGTTTATCCGAAATTATGTATTTGTAAATTTACATTCAATCATTTTAAATCAATATAGATATACATTTATACTCGAAGAAATAAGAAATCGAAATTTTAATTCCCATTTTGTTATCAAATAGCCTTAAAAATTTCAGATAATTTTAAGTTAGCTCCAGACAAATAGAAATTAGCAACATATAAATGAAAGAAATGCCTTAAAATTGGGGTTTCCGGAAAATGGGGTAAGTAACCAAATTTAAACAGCCATAACTTAGCCAAAAATCAACCGATTTTCAAAATTCTTTCACTTCTGTTAATGGTTTTTATGAAATATTAAAACTGCATTCAAATTTTGTTGATATTGGCAATTTTAATTTTTTTTTAAGTTTTTTGCCATTTTTGCATATTAACCCCTTGAAAAATTGTCAAAAAAGTGAAATTCTGGAAATCGAAATATTTTGTGCCCAATTGATTTCTGGCATCACAATGGGTATAAAAAACCTTATCGCGGTGGATTTGCACCAATATTTTAGAAAATATAGCTATAAATGAGAAAAAATGGATAAAATCCAGATTTAATTTTTGCTGATTTTTGTTAAAATTGAGCAATTCCGTACATCTTATCAGTCTCTACTACGCTCACTCACCAATTTGATATTATTATCAGCTAAGACCAATTTCATTAAGATCTATTTATAGTAATCCCTCGTCTAATGTTTAATTAACAAATGTATCAGGACGTGGCCATAAATCGAATTTGACAGAAATTGATTTGCTCTATTTTATTCATAGTTCATTCACTTGGTTCACAGAGATTAATTATGTTCTCGTCTATTTGATGTGGCGGCATCGTAAAAACTTTGTTGAAGATGATGCTGTAAGTATGAATTGACTAGTTAATAATAATTAATAAAGTTAGATGTCAACAAATTAGATGTGCAGAAGCATATATGTACATAATTAACATGCCGGACAAACATCAAATACAATTCTGACATGGATATCAATATTCATACTTCGTACTCATAACTCAAAGAACAAATACTCCTATTCATAATATTCATAGTTAATGAAAGGACATAAGCTGCGGTTAATACTCGGTACATGGGGAATTTTATTATTTGTCTCCTCGAATCAAGATAAAATTGAGCAATTGCCTTTGTGGCTTAACAGATCATTAAACAGTTGATTAGGTTCGATTTTTGGAGCTAATCAATAGTTAGTTTCTGGAATGTGGGAGTAGTCAGGGATCTGTAGCCTCAGCTGTAATCGTCGTAAATTAATTGCAGTTACATGCTAAATAATGAATAAGGGTTAATCATTGGCCCGTCGCTGACCTTTCATTTTTGGCGATGAGGAGAAGCAGAGCATAAACCATCTTTAAAATCAACAAGTCTCATTCTAATTAACTTTGACAACCCAAAAAATGTTTACCTTTTTTTTTTGGACGGTGTTCCCGTTTTCATGGCGTGCCGCAGCGGTTGAGGAACCCCATCTAAAATTTTGCATCTGTCCAAAACTTGGCTTAAGACAAAATGGCTGAGAAAAGGAGCAGGAAATAGTCAAACATGTGATTATGATATGCTGGAATATACTCTGTGAAACACCGTAAAATATTTATTAATTTTTTTTTTAAATTTATCAATTTAAAAATACAAAATATAAAAACGTAATACAAAATTTAAAATTTTTTGAAAAAATTCAATCTTGCTTTGCTGGTTCAAAATGAAATCCATTATGTAACAAGCTGAGCTCAAAAACCACTTTACATATTGTAAAGATTCCCAGAGCACAGAATTCGGCTCAGTTACATAAGCCCCAAGACTTTCTATGACTTGTGCTGCCACTGGCAGGGTATTAAAAAACTCAATTAAAAGTCTGCTTAGTGGCAGCTTAAGCAATCTGCTGCTGTTGCTGTTGCTGTTGCTGCTGCTGAACGTAATTGTATTTATTTTGAACAATTTCGTAATCAAAGTCAGCCGAGCAAACAATCAACATTACTTTGACCAAAATGTACCTAGCTGGAAATAATAAAAAAAACGACGAAAAAAAAATTGGAAAAGCACAGAAAAAATTGTAGAAAAAAGTTCAAATAAATAAATAAGTTCGCACGCTGCAAATGAAAAAAAAAAACAAACAAAAAATTGCTCGAAATTAATGAAAAGCGCAAATGACAGTGCAAAAAAAAAAAATTCGCCGTGAATTTAAAGCGGCGTAAAAAATGCGCGACAGGAAAGAGCACAAAACGTGAAGGAAAAAAAATCACTTTGAAATTAAATTTTGGAAAATGCGAAAGACAAGCCAGGCAAACAAAATGCCAAGCAAACGATAAAGAAAGTACCCCGTGCACTTTGCCCCAAACAGATAGAGATGGCTACAGTCAACATAAAAGAGATGGAAGGAGCGAAAGAGGTAGTAGTACTATATACATACGGTGCTGGAATCTGTACAAATTCCGTAAAACGCAAATTTATTTCAGCATTTTTATACAAAGAAAACAAAAAAGCAAAAAAAAAAAAAAAAAAAAAAAATAAAAAAATCTGAAGAAAAACTGGAAAAATGCGCATTAAATAAGTAATAAAGAAATCAAGAAAAGTTAAGTTAAAATATAAAAATCAGGGACGGACGGAGAGGGGGCGCTAACAAAGTTGCCACTTGTCAGACGTCTGTTGGCAGTTGTCAGTTGTCAGTTGGCAGTTGTCAGTAAATGTTTATGAGTTAATCAAGTTGTAATGACCAAAGGAGCCAAACTCACTTAAAGTGCGGAAGGGCAGCCCGAATGCAATGCGAATGCGACTCGGCGTAAAAAAAAGAGTACAGCAAGTGAGTGTATTCACAGTGTATTCACACAAACTGTTCAACAAAATAAAAGTTAATTAGCTTTCATTTAAAGGCAGCCGGACAAGCAACTGCAAAGAAACAACTCCGACCCAAAGCTGCAAATGATTAAAAAATATAAAGCAACAAACAAGATGAAGAAGAAGAACTACTGAGGCAACATCAACAGAAATGAGCGACAAATAAACAAAAGTAAAAGTTCGTATTTTTTTTTCTTGTATGAAACAAGAGCGGAAATGAGCAATGCGCGTTGTTAACACAAAATGTGGCACTGACAGCACTGTCTGTGGCAAAGTCGTGCTAAAGTCCATGATGGCCAAAGTAAGTGGCAAAGTAGCTAGGCAAATGTTGCGGCTGTTGCTGCTCTGACCGTGAAGGGGGTGGTTCAAATGTCATCTGAAAAGTTTTTCGGTCTTAGCCATTTATGGAATTTCTAAACTGCCGCACGACAATTTGCACTTTTTGCAACTGCAACTACAACTGCCTAGGAAATTGCTGCCACAACACAGCCACCAAGAGAGCAATACTACACATGCCTCTTGTGGCATGCTACAAGTCACAAAATTGGACTACAGCAGCGTGGCGGCAGCAGTAGGTTCAGTTTAAGGGAAACAAAGTATGTAATTAATGGTTAAAATAAAAGATAATCTTAATATAAATTAAATCAATGAAATAAAAAGAAAAATTTATTAATGAAAAAAAAATTTTTAATTTATTTTTACTCGAAAAATTAAATTACAAATTTAACAGTAAATTAAAATTTTATTTTTATGGAATAAATTTTTAAAATAAATAATATTTTTATTATATTTATGTATTTTATTTATATTTATTTAATTAAAATTTTTGTAATTAATATTTTTAAATGAAATATATTTTCAAAAATGTTTTTTATAAATGTAGTTAATTACCTCAGAATTGAAAACCCTTCATTTCTAAACGACAATAATTTTATTAACAAAATTAAAAAAAATAGTTGTTAATTTAAAACAATTGTAATCGTTAAGAATTTAAGTTGCTCTTCAGAGAACCTTAGCTAAATTGCTGAGAAACTGCTTGAAGTGACAGTCTCTACTAATTAATTGCCGGCATCAAGGAAGGATATTAAAGGGAATCAGAAAGCCACAGGTTATGTTGACAATTACAATCACTTAACACCCGAATAATGTGCCAGGCAAGAGTAACAATTTGTTTGGCAACTAATTCGCCCAGGACGCAATCTCAATACAAGCTGAAACTTAAGCCTAAAGGATAAAGGATACTTATCCATTACGAGGATTAAAAACCAGAAGTAGAAACAGCAACAACAGCAAAATGATATTGTGAGCATATGAAGCCATTTGCAGGTAAATATCATACAGTAAAAGTGCACGCCCACAGACAAACAGACGGGCGGACAGACGGACGGACAGACGGACGAACAGACGAGGAGACAGTACTGAAATTGTCAACATAATGTCGCCTCGATGCTACCAATAAAACGTTGAGAAATTTGCACAAGCGCCGACAATTTGCTCAGGTAACAACATTAAACAGTTAGCATAGTTGCTTGACAGTTTTACCTACCCCCCCTCTAACCCCCACCGCACCATAGTCAGCAATTGTAGCATAATTCCCCCCTGCACGGAGTAACTGTCTACCATTTAAAGTGCTCCAAAAGGTTTTTGACAAAAACACAACAATTACTTTTACGATGCTCTGTTGGCATGGAGGGAGCAGAACCGACCTGCGAAGATGGAGGGACCGAGTAGGGGGAAGGTTTTGTGCGGTTTGTGAGTGGGAGTTTGTTCGGGGAGCGCGTGCACACTAATTTCTAGCAAAAGATAATCAAGAGTGATAATTATTTTTGTTTGGGAGTTGTTGGACGATGGGAAACCGCAGCTAACTGCGAGCACCTGCTGTGTGAATTACTTGAGCGGCGACAATAAGTTGGCATCAACCCATAGCAGTACTGTTAGCCCCAGTACCGATATACATACATATAGATATATGTATATATACAAGTATAGTAAATGCTGAGACAAACCCAACATTGTTTGGGGTTTGAGGTTTGGCAACTATACTGCTATCCCTGGTGCTCCTACTGCTGCTCCTGCTGCTCCTACTGGCTGTTGATGATGATAACATTTTTGCCATAACGTTGACAACGACCAGCGTTTATATTCTGAGCTGAGCGCCAAAAACTTTCGTAATTACATAAAATTTTTGGGGGTAAATAACTTTGAACTACGGGCAGCAACAGCAACAGCAGCAGCAGCAGCAGCAACCGAAGCATCATCAGCACCCCGCTGTCTGTGGCTCGACTACTTTACTGGGCACCTGCCGGTCCCCCTGGCTACGATTCTCACTCTGACTCTGACTCGGTCGCCGATTCGGACTCTATCAGGGGGGGGGGAAGGCAGCTGACCCCGCAAAATGTTCTCTAAGTGCGCCCGCACATTTCAAGTAATTAAAATTTTGTGTTTATGTTTCGTAGGCAATGGACACGCAAAGCAACAACCCAAAACAAGAGCAACAACAACAACAGCAACAACAACAGTAACAGTAACAACATCAACTATAAGCAACGACATCGACCATGAAAATTTTTGTTAAACAATTCTTGGAAAACTTAAATTATTGAAAAGCACATAAAATGTTTATAGACATATTTTTCACGCTGTCGCAACTTCCTCAGAATTATGCGCATAATTTTTATTATTAGTAAAGGGTATATTGAATTGATAACCGAGCTGGCTTGCCCAGGGGCATGGAAAGGAAAGTACTTGCTGCATACATCCATATATACATACATACATATATATATATTTCATAAATAATTTATACAGTTTTCACTTAGGAGTGCAGGCTCAAATCTGTTTAAAATTAAAACTTGCCTCAGAAGCCAAATCAAAAGTGTATTAATTACGTGGCTTAACTTTCGAAATAGAGTTTTTGAAAAAGTTTTTAGTTAAATTAGAGTTGAAAATTATTTTTTTTGAGCAAAAAATGTATATGTATAGTTTATAATTTTATTAATTTTTTTTTTATATTTTGTTAAGCGTAGAATCTAAGCCTTTTAATGCAGTTTATCAAGACAGTTAAATATAAATATTAGACATACCCAACTCCATTTATATAAAATTGTTAGTTAAATAATTTTGTTATTTTTTCGATTTAAATAATGTAGATTGTAGCTATTTTCGGCATAATAATCATAATTTCATAATTCCTTCATTAACTCTAATTACAGTCTGCGATCTCTTATCTCTGTGGATGTTCCCTAATCCTCCCCTTAAATTGTAGTATAGTGTATGAGTTCGGTTCGTCTATGTAACTTGATTAGTTTTCTTTTCTTACTTCTCTTACTTCTTCTCTCTCTCTCTCTCTCTCTCTCTCCCTCCCTCTCTCGCTATCTCTATCTCTGATTAAACACGTCGAACACATTCATCGCATTCATTGCAGTCGCTCTTTATTGCTGCACTCCCCGCTGCGAGGAAGTCTTCCAATATCGAAAGTTGACTCACAGTCTCGCAGACATCACTGTCACAGTGCTGTCCCTTGTAGTTGTTGTTGATGGCTGTGAAGAGCACGCGAGGCGCGACAATTAAATTAAAAATAATTAAAAATTATGAAAATGGACAAGTGGCAGAGCTGGGGCCATTGACCCAGCGGGTGTGGCAAAGGGCAGCATTGTATGTCCTGCCACTTTTCATTGACTTTATACACACTCTGTCTCACTCGCACTCTCCAACTCTCACTCTTTCTCTCTTTATCTATCTATCTCTGTCTGGCTGACTTTTGCCGGAGCGCATTTAATGAAAATTTATTCTATGCAATTTGCGACGGCGTCGAAAGTCAACCGTCTGTGAGGAAGTTGCATGAAGTGTTGGGCGGTGTGGTGGTGGTGGGGGGTGGTTGCTTGGTCAACGAGTGCTCCGATTACACAGCCCATCGTTTGTCTCGTGTCAATCCAAATGTCTTTTGCCTTAATTAGAATTGCTGGCGGAGCCACTGCGCAGCGGAAATAATTTTATGCATTCACATTCGCAGCGGGGTCAGTTGCTGTGGTGCGGTAGTGGGAGGCGGTCGGTGGTCGTGCTGAAAGCCGGGAGTGCGTGATAAGATGGGCAGCTCGGCTTGCCCTTTGATGCCAAATGTCGCCAGCAGTTGTCGCCCGTTATCCTCTGACTGGAGCTGCATGTGGCACCATGTTCCATGCAATTAAATGGGCGTGTCTTTTAGTTTGCGGTTCTCTGCATCTCCACCATATCCATACACTTTCGCCATACACTTTCCCCCTCCCTGCCTGCCTGTTGATCTTTATCTAATTGTTGCTGCCGACTGCGTCTGCAATTGTTGCAACAGGCTATACCTCGTCTCTCTCGGTCACCATTGATGGAGCCACTCACGGGTCTCGCCATATCGTTTTGATGTGGTGCCATTGCCGATGCCCCCTTCCTTGTGGGTAGTTGTTGCGTCAAGGTGCGGTTTCGTTTCAATGACGGGGGCATCGTGTCTGCGCCTGTTACCCAACTCATAAATGTCTCATTTTTGCGGTGGCAAGTCGACAATTTCTGCAAAGAGTTAAACAAAGAAACGGCCAAAGAAACATTCAAACAAACAAGTACTTTTTTATTTATTTTTATTTTTTTTTGTTGATTGCCCTTTGGGTCTTTTTAAATAGTTGCCAACTACGAACTAAGTTGGCCAAGTAATGTTTTAAAAAATAATTGTATTTTATTTGGCAAAAAGTTTTTCATAAAATGAGTTATTCAAATTGACATATTTCAGTAAATTAAATAACGCTTATTGTGAAATTAAATACTATAATGTGTTTAGTCTGTGAAGTTGGGCAGACGCTGTGTGAGCGAGACAGCAAATACATTCATTTGCATAGGCTGGCGGCTATTGTCGATGGGCTTCACACGAACACAATGTGTTGTAGTGTGTATGCGGAGATAAGCATAAGCTGCGCTCATTTACACACAAGTGCACACACACTAAAGCATCAGAAGAAGCTTCGGTAACTGAACTGATTGAGTTCAACTGCACTGAAGCAGCTGTAGTATTAGTGAAGCTCACCGGGGAAACCACAAAAACTACGCGCACACACACGACGTATGCACGATCCCACATATACATATATACTCAACGAACAGCTGGCAAAGCTTCGGCATCTTCGGTTCACTTGCACTTGCTTGCGAAGCTCAAGCACTGCTATAGAAGTATTAGTGAAGCTCACCGACGCACAAAAATACCAACAAGACTCACTAAAGCTTATCTTAGAAGTTGTAGACAAAGAAGAATGGCAAAAATATCTGTTTTTCTTTTTATGCTTAGGGCAAGCAGTGTGGGCATATAGAGCGAACTTTGGATTTTATCAGGGATGCATTGAAATTTCTATGACATTTTATTCGTATTGAATATCGAATTTACACTTTACGTAGTAGATTTGACAATAGACAGTTAATCAACTATAAATTTAATTAGTATTGAGCATCGACTTGGTACAAGTGCTGGTAATTTAAGACAGACAACTAAAGCCAAAGCAATTTACCTTAATAGATAGCTGAGACCACAAATGCTCTGGTCCGGCCCTGTGCTGCTGCGTTACTCTCTTTACTTTGTCACAAATCTGAAGGGCAACCTCAACTTGGAAGCAATTTGGCATTTAAAATGGTCTCCAGTTGCTGCTAATATGAAGCACTAGTTGTAGAGTATGAGTTTGAAGTGCTTAAAATGCCTCGACTGTTGCTTAGGTCCCGTACAATTACATTAATTAAGTTTTAATGCATCGCTTATGTTGGGCAATTACACTTTACTATAACAACAACAACAACAACGATAACAACAATAACAATAACGTAACTGAAAATGCTGCCACATGCACATTTCAAATTAAACAAATGCATTGACATTTGAGTTATGGCCCCAGACATTTCAACATTTTTAATTTCTGCTGCAACAGCAACAACATCAACAACATCAACAACAACAACAATAATAATACCATCAACTATAACTACAACAAAAGTAACATAAATCAAACAGCTGACTGCTGTCGACATTGTGCATGGTTATAGCTATGGATATGGATATGGATATGGTTATGGTGGCATGCTACATTTAGGGGCGGCACACACATTGATATGCGGTGAGGTGTGCAATGGAACGCGGGGTCAGGTGGCAAGACTGTGGTACGGTCACACAACCCTATTGTTGCGCCTGCCGAAGCTTTTGCTCCGCTGCAGCTCAACAATTTTGTGACAACCTGTGGCAAGCGGCAAGTGGCAAGTACCAAGTGGCACTGGGCACCGGAAACATTTGGTCAACTACCTTGCATGTTCGACGGACAGCTGTGTGTGTTTTGGGGGCGTGGCAATGTTAGAGGCAACATTCGGTAAAACTAGTCTGGCCATGGTACTCAAGTGGCAGCCTTGTTATGCTCTGTTATAAATATGTTAACCGCAACAGCAGAGCTGTAATTACACTGAATGACCTCTGCCCTCGTATCCCGCTTTCCGCCACTCTCCTGTTGCTCTTTCTCACCCCCTCTGCTGCCCTTCGTCTCATTCGGTTTGCATGTGGTTTTATTGCATGTTATGGCATTCGCATATAATTTATAAGTATTATTATCATTGTGATTATTATTATTATTATTATAACTATTATGGTTATGTCTCATGTTGGGATTGTTTATTTTTATCATTTTTTCTCCAACATTAATGCGCATCCTTTTGTGCTGTTATTGCCTTCATGTCCTTTCAATGCTGTCCATGCTCGCATCTCGTCTATCCGCTGACCACCATCGCTTAATTAACCAAGGGCAACAAACAATATTTTTTTTTTTCATAGTCATATATGTATATATCTCATATATCTCACATATTCAACTGCTTTATAACGCTAATGAACAACCCTATAAAAAGAATCAGATGCACCACCAAATAAAGTGTCTGAAAGTCACTGAAGCACAACACTTCCTACGACAAAGAAGATATCCGACAGTAGAGAATGAAAATTATAATTTTTCAAAACTTTGACATGCCATAACTTTTCCAAAAATAGACCGATTTTCAAAATTCTTTCACTTTTGTTAATGGTTTTTGTGAAATATTAAAACTGCATTCAAATTAAGTTAATATTGGCAATTTGAAATTTTCTTAATTTTTTTGTACATTTTTGCATAGTAACCCTTTGTAAATATGTCAAAAAATCGAAAATTTTAAATTTGAAAATTTTTGTGCCCATTCGATTTCTGGCATCAAAATAGACATAAAACTTTTTACCGAAGTCGATTTGGAGCAATACTTTAGAAAATATGGCCGAAAAGTGAAAAATATGCTAAAAATTGGCATTTTTCAAAACAGGCATTCTTTGAAAACTTTGACATGCCATAACTTTTCCAAAAATCAACCGATTTTCAAAATTCTTTCACTTTTGTTAATGGTTTTTGTGAAATATTAAAACTGCATTCAAATTTAGTTAATATTGGCAATTTGAAATTTTCTTAATTTTGTTGTCCAATTTTGCATACTAACCCCTTGTAAATATGTCGAAAAATCGAAAAATTTATTTTCGAGAAATTTTTGTGCCCATTCGATTTCTGGCATCAAAATAGACATAAAACTTTTTACCGAAGTCGATTTGGAGCAATACTTTAGAAAATATGGCCGAAAGAGTGAAAAATATGCTAAAAATTGGCATTATTCAAAGCAGGCATTCTTTGAAAACTTTGACATGCTATAACTTTTCCAAAAATCAACCGATTTTCAAAATTCTTTCACTTTTGTTAATGGTTTTTATGAAATATTAAAACTGCATTCAAATTTAGTTAATATCGGCAATTTGAAATTTTCTTAATTTTTTTGCCCATTTTTGCATACTAACCCCTTGTAAATATGTCGGAAAATCGAAAATTACATTTTCGGGAAATTTTTGTGCCCATTCGATTTCTGGCATCAAAATAAACATTAAACTTCATGCCGAAGTCGATTTGGTCCAATATTTTAGAAAATATGACCTAAAGAGTGAAAAATATGTTAAAAAATTTTATTTTGTCAAAAGTCAAAAATTTCATTACGGAATTTTTTCTGCCCAATCGATTTCTGGCATTAAAATTTTTATAAAAAATATTCTCCCATGATTATGATTCTTGTATATATACATAGCGTGGACTTTGAGTTTACAGTTAAAAGAGCTTGAAATCTTCTTATATATCTTTATACAAATTTCATTATAAATTGTTCTCAGAAAATAAATTCATTTAGTCACCTTCAGTCAATCGAAAATAAAGCCGAAAACTGATACACTTGTTTTGATACTCGGTACGTATTAAAGAAAAAGTCTTGTACATTTTCACAAATCCAATTTGAATGCCTTAGAGTTATTTTTAACCGAGACTCCTGCAGTCGAGTGTACTCAACTGTAGCTGGCCTGCTTCTTCTTTTGTAGCAGCTGTTTAAGTTGAAACTCAAGAGGATTGGGCTATCGGTATGGGCTACTGTTGCCCTATTGCCGATAATTGTTTGTTTATTTTGTATTCATATTTTTCTCGGTTTCCACTCATTTTCCCTTGTTTTTCTAAACATCGCCTAGACTACCATCAGCCAACAGCCATCAGCCACTTGTTGAAAACGCAACCCAAAAACGAGCAAATTGAATGGAACTAATCGAAAAATAAAAAAAAAATAGCTACAAAAATTGTTCAAAAGGCAAAAGGCAGACAAAGAAGAAGGCGAAGACGAAGACGAAGAGAGTTGGGGCAGGCAGCATGTGGCATTGGCATCAAAGACGCATAAATACCGAGAGAGCTGCCAGCTATGAGGGCAACAAAATCGAGGCAAAAAAATAAAAAACAATTTTCTCGGTCGGCCGATAGGCAACCTATCGGACTTATCCTCTAGTCTTAGCGCATAGCTCAAGCAGCTCAAAGCCGCCAGAGCCTCCAACGTAGTAGAATAAAAAGAAAAAAATCTGATTGGATCCGATAAGATAGGAGCAAGGCTTTCAGTGTGGAAATGCTACGAAATGATAGCTAAGTGATTTCCAAAAGTAGATCTCAGCTCAAAAGTTTATGGGAAATGCGCGAAAAGCGCACGAAATGTGTCTGAAGGATAACACTATAGGATGACTTGCATAAATTAAATCAATCAATCGATAATATCAACACAATGTAATGCAATTCAAGTAAATTAAACTGAATTTAACAATAATTTGTAAATTTCAAATATTTTTAAAAACAATAAAAACTTGAGCGATTTTCAATTGGAATGCCCCTATATGTATTACAGGGATATGGTTGTGAGTGTAATGTGAGCCACAGTGGCAACTATGTTAACTGCCAACTGGAGGCAAGTTATGCGCTTCAACCAGCAATCACCAGGCGACTCATCACCGACTCCGTCTGGCACGTTAAAGCCGAAAACGAAAAAAATAAAAATGAAAAATAAAAATGAAAAATAAAATAAAACTCTGCAAACAAGGAACAAAAATTGACAGCAACAAGAGATGTTGCCTCAGTTGCCAGTGCGGTTGTTATTGTTGTTGTTATTCTGCTTGTTATTATTGTTATTGTTGTTGTTGTTGTTGTTGATGCTGATGTTTGCTGCCGGGCTGTTTCAAGTGCCCAACTGTCTGGCAGACCCATGCCACCAAAACACTTTTTGTGTACGTGCCACATCGCTAAAAATCATGGCCCGCATTTCTTTTTAAATAAACAGCGACAGCAGCAACGGCAACGGCAACGGCAACGGCAACAGGAGCAACAGCAATTCGCATATTTATTTGTTTATTGCATGCAGCGTCGTCCTGCCGCCGTTGATGCTACTGCTGCTGCTGCTGTTGATGCTACACGTGCGATATGAGATGCCTGATGCCACACCCCTTTTTGGCCCGATTGTATGAGTGTTTGCCCCCTTTTTGCTGATGGTGTTGCTGATTTCTTTGTTGTTCTTTGCTTGCATTGCATCACTGTAACTGTATGTGTCTGCCTTTGTGGCACGCTGATTTATACCAACAGCATCTATTTAATGTCAAATGTGAAACGCAACACGAAAGTTGTTTGTAAAAAAGTGTTGCCTACATCTGTGCGTCGGAGGCAAAGAATCGCGAGTTTCGCGATTGCCAATTGAAATGCGATTTCATATTGGTCTCTCTGTGGCTCACATTTCCCAATTTCATGTCAATGCGGTGCTGTATCAATGTAGTGGCAGTTTTGGAGTGCATCCCTAAAACCCATCCCTGGTTACACTGAAATTCAACATGCATATTTAGCGGTTTTTCAGCTTTTGATTTATGTTTTAATAAGCTCATTATATAGTTACTATTCATTTTTCAAATTCAAATAATTAATGAGCTTTTGAAGTATTTATTGTTAATAACCTAATTAGTTGTGAATGCAAAAATTGTTTGAAATTAGAAGGATTAACTTTCATTTATATATTTTGCTGGCTTTTAAGGGGATATTTATCTATCAAAGCAATAAAAAAAAATTTTTAAAATAATGATATGTAATCGTTATTTAATCCCTTCAATCTTCAATTATATTTACCATTTTATAAGACTAGAAATTTTTATTAAACTAGAAATTTTTATTAAACTTGAAGAATTTATTTTTTTATATATGTTTGAATATTGCAGTTGTTTCTCTGAATTTGGGTGCTGTAGCTCAACTAAATGAAAACATTTCTATTTATCCAATTGCAAAATGTATATCAAATGTTCGTAGACATCTTTTTATTTAATAGATTTAATTTGCGTCACTTTGCAGGCTTTTCAGACTCAAAATTTGTTGTTCAAATACTTCTTTTTGAGCTGTTGAAGCTTTCCTTTTGTTAAATTTGTATGTGAGAATTTGCTTTTTTGGATTTTATTGGACAACTTTCAACCCCTGATCAACTGGTTATTATTCAAATTTACATTTGATACATTTCACATGGGTTTTTGTGAAATGTTGGCAGGGGTCTGAGAGACAGAGGAGAGTGGGCGCAAGGATATATCTAGTGGCTGTGTGGGTGCATTAATGGCGGTCAATGCTGGGCATCCGTCCAAGCCGTTGTATGAGTCCTGTGAACGTGGTTAGGGATTCATACTGTTCGTCTGTCGGTCTCACTCTGACTCTGACTCTGGTTCTGTGTTTGTGGCTGCCTTTGTCAGGCATTGTCTAGACTTATTCGAGTGCCTGCGTTGATTTATAATTATTGTGTGTGGCGACGTGTGGTCGGAGACAGAGTGACTGAGGCAGGTCCTGGCAGTGACTGCCACACCTCAGCTAATGAATGCCCCACACACTCTCTCACTCTCTCACTGTCTCACTGTCTCACTGTCTCACTCTCTGTGTGGATCTGTTGTCAACGTGCTGCGCTGACTAATAACCAAAATTTCATTTCCTCAATTTTTGATTTCCTGCACTATGCGGTCAAAGCTGCCTCAGGGCTTTTGTCAAGCCAGGACTCGCACATTCTATATGTGTTTTCTATATATGTGTGTGTGTTTATGTGTATGTATGACAACAGCCAGCAGCATATTTTATTATTTTAACACGCGCACAAAGTCAGCCATAGATGATGATGGCAGTAGATGGTAGATGGTAAATTTTTGGCACGCACTCGAGCGGGTCGTTGTGGCACAGTGCAAGGGTTACACAGCTGCAGCCACACCCGGCGCCACAAGGCAGAGAATCCTTGCTATTTGTATGAGTTTGTCAAACCAAACATTTTTTCGGGTTACTTTTTTTTTTTTGTTATATGGCAAATGGTGGGGCGCTATTGTTTGTTGCCAGAAATCATATTCATAAATAAAATTTGCATTTGGCATCGAAGGAGAAGCGCTGAGCGGCAGGAGAAGGGTCTGTAGTCTGGACAGGACTGCGGTGTGCTGTGCTGGGAATTGAAGACGCGCCTGGTCGCATGTGTTGCCAGGACGTAGTGGCCATGGCCTGCCATTTGACACTCACACGATTGCCAGTCGACTAAATCGAGGACGAGCAAGGATAACACGCAACCCACCCTCCCTCTCTCGGTCTACCTCTTCCCAGCTGAGACATTTCTTACGCCAGCTGTGTGTTAGTGTGAGTGTGTGTGTGCTAACTGCCCGACATTATGGCACAATGGAATGTCCTTTTTTACTTACGTGCTGGGCTAATATATATAAATTTGCTCGCCAGGCTCCGACCTGACCTTTCATAATGCTGTCAATTTGTGCGCTTGCCTGCACAAAATGCCCATAAGGACAGCAACTTAAGATCCCCAATGCAATATGTCCTTAGCTAAATACGCTGAAAACCCTCTTACAAAAAATCTACAAGAATAAGTATATATATATATATTTACATATAAAAAAGAACATATTTAAGTATAGTTATCAATTTAAATTCTTAGCAACTTTAACTGCATAGCTGATATACCCATGCTGTGAGTGTATTTAATGCCATTTTATACATTTCGAACAATAATAATAGAATTATGAATATTTTATATAAGTAATATGACTTTTTCGATTTCTCTCTGTGTGTGTGTGTGTTTTTGTTAGACAATTGGCCTCGTCCTTTCGGCTGGAAAATATAAATTTGTGATTTTATTTCGTAGAAAAATAAATGCGTCTCCGAGAAATTGCAGCTACAATACCCAACCAAGAACGATTGTCCTGCCTGTGTCCTTGTCAGCACACACAGCACATTCAATCACGCGGCAAACTTAGACAGAGATAGCGATAGTTAGCTGGAAAAGTGTTGCAAGCAAAAGGAGGCATTCATGTGCATGTGCGTCTAAGTTGATACGAAAACTTAAACATTCAACTGTAAACCAAACAAAACAAAACAAAACAACACAAAACTGTTCAAGTGTTAGGGAAACTGTCATAGAAAGATTTCAGACAAGTGTATGTATATATGTATGTATTAATGTATGTATGTGAGTCCCGTTGAACCCCAAACAGTAAAACTTATTACAATACACAGTGGAGCATTTACCACATTCAATTAGCATAATTTATGCTGGAAGTCGTCACAAAAGTTCCATTTTATGACACATAAATTTGTGTTGCTCAAATTTCTACAGAAATTTCAAAGTCAGTGAAACTAAGTTAAGTTTAAGTTAAGGTCTTGGTGTGAATTTTTAGTGATAATATTATTTTAATTTTTTTTAAATTTTTTAGTGTATTTAATTTTTTTTTTCTTAGAATGTATTAGCTATTAAAAACTTTGTTTTACATATTTCTTGTTCCATTTTGTTTTTACTATTTTGAAGGTATTTTTTATAACAATATCTATTTTAATCTTATTTTACTTTACTTTTTTAATTTATAATTTTTATTAATTTAATTTTTTTTTATTTTTTTATGTTAAGTAATAATTTTTATTTACATCTTATTCATGTTAATTAACGAATTTGATTTATATTTTTATTTACACATTCTTAAAATGTTGAATGAAATTTTTTGGAAATATTATTATTATTTTCATATTGATTAATAACATTATAAGTTATTTATCTAAAACAAAGACGTATTTTATATGCATAACATAACATATCATAACATAACCCACAGTATGTGGCAGATACAGTGGGTGCACCAAATGGCTGCCAAGGATGCGGAAGGAAGTGCGCGGCAGGAACAACTCGAAGAACATATCAAAAGTTGTAGCGCGACTTTAATTAAACTTCGCAGCGAGAATGCAGAACAGAGAAGTACTTTTGGCAGTTCAAGCACACACACACACACACACACCCCTCCACACACACATACACATACACATACGCACAACCATGCAGATTCCGGGATTGGCAACAATAAGTAGGCGCTGCCCCAGCAGGAGGGGACTTGTGGGGCAAGTGGGGGAGTAGCTGAGCTAAGCAAGTCTCTTTAGCTAAACAATGTCTGTGTCTAGCGAGGAGCAACAAAGGATCAGCGAAGGGGTGGGTGGGAGAGAGAGAGAGAGAGGGAGGGGAGTGTAGGAGCAACACCAGGTGGCAGTGTTGGGTTGTTGGCAGCGATGATGATGCCACACAATGTCATCGTCGCAGTTGTCTGATTTGAGGCAAACTGTTGATGGCTTGTGGCAGGCGGCAAGGCGCAGAGGCATCGCTGTGACAGTGCGAGGCGAGCTCATTGTGTGTGTGTGTGTGTGTGTGTGTGTGTGTGTATTAGTATTAGTGTGACACCCAAGACAGTTAAGGATTAAATAGTAAAATACCACAAATTGCTGAAAATGCCGCAAAGTTTGCAAAATGTAGTGCCTGTTGTTGCCAAGAACTTTCCCTCCATTCTCTCTCTTTGTCCTTCCCTGTACAACTCTCTACACCCTATTGGCCTGGCCTAACCTATCCTGGCATGCTAAACGCCAACAGCACTCTTCCCTCCACATTCTCCGTCTCTTTCGCTTTTGTTGTCGCTGTCTCTCTCTCTTTCCTTCTCTCTCTGTCTCTCTGCACTCGTTGATGTTGATGGCAGTTGAAGTTTGTCTAGCTGTGCATGAATATCACTCCATAGTCGTGTGTTTGTATGTGTGTGTCAGTTGCAACAATGTTGCAAGTGCATAAAACAAACACAAAATTAGTTGCAACGTGTGCTGTTTCTTTTTTTTATTCTTATCATCCTTCTACTAGTCTCTCTTTATACCTGGCAAAATTAGAAGCGAAAGAGTATTTTCGTTTGAAGAGAAGAGAAAAGAAAAAAAATTATATATTTTATTTTTTATAAAAAAATAAGTTTTAAAAATTATCTTAATTTTTTTAAATATTTTCTTCATAACATTTTTTCCTTTTAATATGTATATAAAATAATTTAACAAATTACTTAATTGAAAATATAGCATAAGCTCATAAAATGAAGATAGATTTCAATTAAAGTAAAAATAAATTTAGAATGATTATTAAAATTAAAACATATGGTTTTTGATTCATAAATAAAAATTGATTTTTTTTTAAATTGAACACACATGGTTATGGACTTATAATACATTTATTATTTTTTTATTTAAAATAATTTTTTAAATTTTTTTATAATTAATTTCGTATTTTAAAGTTCCACTGCATATGTATACAATGTAAATTAATTAATGAAATTATCGTAAATGGTATGAGTATAAATTAAAGATATATGTATGTATTATTCATACAATAAATAAATAATAAATAAAAATAAATAATAAATAAATAATAATAAATTAATGCATAAAATTTAAATTAAATGGCTTAGACTAGGGTTTTTTAAATATGGTATATATTTTAGTATATTTTACATGTAAAGAGATGAGGTATTTCTTAGTTGATCATTAATTACGTCTGCTCTTAACTACTTTTGCTGCTCCTTTTCAAGGAATTGCCAGCGGCTAAGCTCTGACGTTGTCCCATAGAGAAGTGGAGCTGAGTAACAGCAGCCGGCAGCTGTCCAGCTTGAGCTCCTTCTCATTTGACAACCTCATGCCACATATATATGTATATATATATATATATATATATAAAACTCCCCCTAAACCTACCCTTTTCACTTAGTTTTATCATGTCATGGACACATAAAACAAAGTGAAGAAGATTGCGAAATCATTTCAACTTCATTTGCCGCAGCACAGAAAAAACCATTGCATGAATTTCATAATTAAACTCGGAATATTGTCTAAATAATAGTGATTTTATATATATATATATATATTTATTGCTTTTTGCTGTTTTATGTTTATGAATATTTGTCGTAAGCAGCTTAGCGTCGTATGCACTTCATTTGTTATGTGTAATCCCATCATATTACACACTCCATCGATGTCCATATTGTTATTCAACATTTCAGTGTGTCAATCTACAACTAAATTGTGTGTCTGTTGGCAACAAAATGCACAAAATATTGTTACATTTAATTGACAGAAATCAGGGGATTGAAAGAGAAAGGGGGTGTAAATTGTTAGTTAGTTAGTGAGTGCTATTAAAGTTTTCCTGCTGCTAACGTAAGCTTTGAGCGTTAATGAAATTTGTTGCATAAAGAAATTCAAGTTGAAGTTTCTTGCCTGAGATGCAGCTCAAAAGTTTACCCACCCTTCACACCCCACTCCCTTACCACACCCCATCCCTTTCTTCAGGACAGGTTCTTGTCGAGAGAGAGAGAGAGTTGCTCCTTGGCGTGCTAAATGGTTTCACGCCAAGAATTCAAACTCACGTCAACTGCTCAGCAGCGGAACTAGTTCAGTGTGACCGTATTTCAAATTATCTTTTTTGCCAGTCTTATGATCTATAACTAAAAAGAGAACTTCAAATTAGTAACTACGACCATAATATTTCAAGCTAATTTTAAAAAAATATCGTTTCTTTATTGATTTATAAAAACGGAACTAGTTCATTTATTATATAAATAGTTAAAATTCTCTTTAACAGCGGTACTTATTAAAGATGAGTTATGTCGACTTCAGTTCAGTATACAAGTTCATTTCACATAAACTGGTTCTTTTTAAATTGATATAAAATAAGATTTGTTCATAAGCGGAACTACTTTATTTCAAGTGACCATTTTTCAAATAAAGAAATCAATTTGTGGCATTATTTTTTTTCCATCAACAGTCAGAAATTCAGCTTAAACTACCTTGTTTGAGGTATGTGAACCCCAGTTCGGTATCCCCAACATTATTAGATTATTGTGTAATTAGGTTGTGCTCAAAGTTCTTCAATTTGGAACTGCTATGAACCACAGGAATACGACTCCACTGAGCACTGAGAATGTTGCAAATTGTTGGGATACGCCCCAACTGTGGCAGTTGCCATTATATATGCACCAGCACGTTACGCACTGTGTGTGACCCAAATACTAGAACGCACCTTTTTTTATGCCTGACACACAGATGTATGTATGTATCTGTGGGATGCATGGCCATATATACAGTCGAGGTAACGGTAGTATGATAGTATATAAACGAAGCTCGTATTCCAGTTACAACGCCATCTTCCATCCATTTGCATGCAACATTTAACTGTGGAGCGTTGAGTGTCAGGACTTTGGCAACCTCAACGGCAATTAATTATGCCATTCTTTACCAAGATTTGTATGCGTCTCTATACGACTTCCCTTTTTTATGTGTGTGTGTGTGTGTGTGTGTGTGTTGAGCATGTGAAACTAGCCAAAGTCGTTAAGATTTTATGCTCGGTTTGGATTTCAGCTTTGCTGCATTTACCGCCCTCTCAAGTGGGCAGCTAACCAGTAAACGACTTTGGCTGCCATTTGCTAAAATTTTCCCAAGCAACAAGAAAATTATTAAATCGAGATGCAGAAAATGAAATACCGAGAAAAGCAGAGAGAGGGAGAGAGCGAGAGAGGAGGAAAAAAAACTGAAAAATGCAAAATAAAACAAAACTTCATTTTAATTGTTTTCGAGCTGAGCCACTTGACTTGTACGTTACCCTTTTTTTAATAAATAAAATTTGTGAGCGCTTTTCTCCCAACTTCCCTGTTCCACCTCCCGCCACCCTCCACTCACAGTAGCAGCAGCAGCAGCAGCAGTAGAAAATGCAACAAAGTCGACGGCAGAGTTTAATGGAGTGCATGCTGGGAGTTTGTTGCGCAAAATGGCGGCAAAGGATCAACTTGCAACAGCGAACACAGGAGCAACAACAGCGCTGCAAAAAAAAAAAAAAAAATTACATAACAAAAATAAACACAAACGCAAATAGGAAATCCATGCCAAAAATCATAGCGAAACACGGCATACGCTATGAGCAACTGAAGAAAGTCGAGAAAGTTAGTTGAAAGTTTACATATATAAGACAAAAATGTTGAGCTTGAGAAAATTCATAAAAGTATTTATTTAATTGCATAGTTCATATATTAAATTGAATCATAGTTCTTAAATCCATTTTTGTACTAAAGGCGCATAAATGTAAAATTAAATACGCGTAAAAAGAAAATAATCAACTAAATATTTAATAAATTTAATTTAAAATGTTGAGCTTAAGCAAATTTATAAAAATATTTCATAAATTGCATCTCTAATATTAAAAAGTAAAATTACAAATTTTAAATCAATTTTTGTGGTAAATAATTTGCTAGTTTAAAATAAAAGCTAAAGAAAATGATTAAATAATGTATAACTAATAAATTCGAAATGCATGTATACATAGTTGAAGTTAATCAGCAACTCACAATGCCGCAGGGTATATTATGTTGCAACAATGTTGCAATGCTGCGACTTGACTCTCTGCATCGTTATTTTACGCTTAGTGTGGCGCGAGCGCATAAATTTTTGAAATTAAAAGCGGCAAAGAAAACATGAAGCTAGGCAAGGCAACAGCAAGGCACAAACTCAACTCAACAAAATGTCCTTGTTGTTGCTGCTGCTGTTGTTGTTGTTTGCTATTGTCGCGCATTGTTGTCGTTGCAGGCATTCAGGCAGATGCAGATGTAGATGTAGATGTAGATGTTGCTGTGGCAATGGCAGAGGCCAGGGCATGCAGTCAGGCAAACACTCCAAGTCGCGCTTCCGGTTGCCATGGCGTATACTTGATATGGCTTTGCTGCCTGTGGGCGGCGTTTTGATGCAGCGCCTGCTCAACGTTCGTTGCACTCCATTTTGAAGCGTTAAGTTGCACATAAATTTAAATGGGCGCATGCCACCGCCATCAGCCCTGCCCCCTGACCATGCGACCGTCCCCAGGGACAGTGGCCAGCAGCCATTGCAGCCTGGTCATTGCCTCTACGCTCGATGCCTGTAGCCGTTAGACTCTTGGCCGGCAGATATATCAGTGCCTGGGCCAGTGCCTGGATCTGTGCCTGGACCTGTTCCCGCAATTGGTGAATTCTAAACGCGGCTTTGCCTTACTTGTGTTCCAATTAATAGTTTTGACGTGCGATGTGACCCATGAGTGCTCCATCGACGAAGAGCTGCAGTAACAGAGAGTGAAACACACACAACAAAAGGACTTCGTATATGTGTGTGCGTGTGTGTGTGTATGTGAGGATGTTGGCCAAGTGTAACTAACCCACAGCTATTTGCTGTTTAAACATGACTGTGAAACATGCATTTCCTTTTAGGCATTAAAGTAAATTTAATTTTAAAATGTAAGAACAATTCAATGATAATATATAAATAACATAATAACCAAATAAACTTGAAAAATCAAAATAAGTTCAAAAAAATATTATATTTTCTTTTTAATTTTTAATTTGTGAAACATTGTTAATAATGCATTTTCCTTATACCTAAGAAGTAATTTTAATTTTAAAATATAACAATGAAACTAGAATAAAATTTAACAAACATAAAATCAAATTTGCCGTCAACATTATTTTCTTAAAATATTTTAATTTACCTCTATATACAAAGTATTTAATTATTTAATTTTGTTTTTATTTTTTTATTGTTGCTACATTAACATAAATAAATAATCTTCACTGAAGCTCATAAAATGCACACAACTTTTGTTTTGTCTGCGAATCATTATGTGAAATTTTGTGGCAAAAATTTCTAAATAAAATGAAATATTATTTCAGTTTAAAGATAGCACAGAATTGGTTATAAAAATGCAGACTGTGTAGCAGTAATTTATGCTAAAATTAAATGTAAAACAGATCAACAATAATATGGTATATGAAGCTCTTTTATGTTTTCAGAGTGCAATTAAAGTTGGTGCTTATTTAAAATGTAGATTAAAACAAAGAAATGTGCCATAAAATCTAGATGTGTTTCTAACATAGTTGACTGTTGGCCTCCAACATGATCTTAACATGACAATGTGGAACTGTTTGTGGAGCCACTAATCATCTTTTGTTTGTATGCTAACGTGCTGTACGCATCGAGGCAATAAATTCAACAAAAATGAAAAAAATATATACATATATATATATGATATGGAAGCAAATGAAATGTTGAGGTGTTTGATGATTTAAATGGCATTTCGAAATGCCAGCGACAACAATTAATATCAGTTTATTTGAGCACTTAAAATAAAATTTAAATTCATTTATTTCACACACACACACACACAGACACACACACACATCCACACACTACCACAATAACAAACACACTCTATCTCTGTTTGGTGTGTGACATCATTAGCTTGGGATAAGCTGGCAGAAAATGTGTTTGGAATTTGTTGTTCATTGTTGTTGTTGATAAAAGTTTTTGAAAATACCAAAAATAATTTTCAGTCGATGGGAAATTTTGTGCATTTTATGCAAAATTTTAGTTAATTGCGCATAATTTATATGCTGCATGGCACATAATTTATTACTGCAGCTTATTAGCCATTTCCATGGCGATGTTGGCCCAAACTAAGCGAAAAGTCATTTAAATGAAATAAAATAAATGATAATAAACATTATTGTTGCCGGAATGTCATGTATGTAGACTCTGCCATCGTCCCACCCAAAAAAAAGTGCCAACGTTTGCACTTCTTGGGCTGTCTGTTAAATATTGAATGGATTTATGGCCAACACACATACCCATACACACACACATATATACCCTTTAAATAGCTGTGTGTGTATGTGTGTATGTGTGGCAAATGGAGAATAACGGCTTGCACTTGAATTGGAATCCCCATGAGTGAGCTTCTGTGGCAATTTGATTAAAATAGACTCTGACTCAGAATCAGAGTGTTTGTGTTTTTGTGTATCGCCAACCGCCAAACATTCATGGCTTTGCTTTTGGCCATGGCCAACTG
Organism: Drosophila quadrilineata; assembly: GCA_018150725.1. Taxonomy (NCBI): domain Eukaryota; kingdom Metazoa; phylum Arthropoda; class Insecta; order Diptera; family Drosophilidae; genus Drosophila; species Drosophila quadrilineata. The sequence goes on from JAECWN010000407.1 coordinate 7,708,186, forward strand.
CCCATTTGCTGGCCATTTTAGCAGCATGTTGTGGCCATTGCGGTTAGAGAGTTGTTCTTGTTTTTGGCCACATAACTATTTCAACCACAGTCATGTCAAAGGTATCAACAAATCGACGGGCCATTTTAACGTCACAGACTCACAATCTGGATCGCTTTTTGGCCAACTAATGCATTAGTTTTGCTAGCCTACGTTTGATTAAACTTGGCCAACCAAATCAATTTTTGCTTAGCTCAGCTCACCATTATATCCATTGACATTTTTACAAGGGTCCCCCTTATGCATAAATCACGAAAAACTAAATCTGGATTTTAGCCATATTTTCGCATTTATGGCTATATTTTCTAAAATATTGGTGCAAATCCTCCGAGGTAAGGGTTTTTTATACCCATTGTGATGCCAGAAATCAGTTGGGCACAAAATATTTCGATTTCCAGATTTTCACTTTTTTGACATTTTTACAAGGGGTTAGTATGCAAAAAAGGGCAAAAAACTTAAATAAAATGTACTTAAATCTATATCTTTACTATTTGTTTTTCCTGGTCCATATTTTCTGATTAAAGCCAATGATGTTAGATATCGATGCAAAATATGATCAAAGTCATTCACAGAAATGCAACATTTTTTTACAATCGGTAGATATTTTACGAAGTTATGGCTTTTCAAAGTTAAGAGAGTTTTCAGAAATATGCAAAAATGGCAACAGAAGTCCAAAAATTAAATACGACAATATTAATAAACTTTTGATGCATTTTGAAAGTGGATTGTATACCATTAAAAAAAATGCATGAATTTAAAAATATGGTTGATTTTTCGAAAAGTTGTGCGTTTTTAAAGTTAAGAAGATTTTAATTTTTGTACTAATATCTATATCTTTACTATTTGTTTTTCTGGTCCATATTATCTGATTAAAACCAATGATGTTAGATATCGATGGAAAATAGGATCAAAGTCATTCACAGAAATGCAACATTTTTTAAAATCGGTTGATATTTGACAAAGTTATGGCATTTCAAAGTTGAGAGAGTTTTCAGAAATATGCAAAATTGGCAACAGAAGTCAAAAAATTAAATACAACAATATTAATAAACTTTTGATGCATTTTGAAAGTGGATTCTATACCGTTAACAAAAATGCAAGAATTTAAAAATTTGGTTGATTTTTCGAAAAGTTGTGCGTTTTTAAAGTTAAGAAGATTTTCATGTTTGTACTAAAATCTATATCTTTACTATTTGTTTTTCTGGTCCATATTGTCTCAATATAACCAATGATGTTAGATATCGATGCAAAATAGGATCAAAGTCATTCACAGAAATGCAACATTTTTTAAAATCGGTTTATATTTGACAAAGTTATGGCTTTTCAAAGTTGAGAGAGTTTTCAGAAATATGCAAAAATGGCAACAGAAGTCCAAAAATTAAATACGACAATATTAATAAACTTTTGATGCATTTTGAAAGTGGATTCTATACCGTTAACAAAACTGCATGAATTTAAAAATTCGGTTGATTTTTCGAAAAGTTGTGCGTTTTTAAAGTTATGAAGATTTTAATTTTTGTATATCTTTACTATTTGTTTTCTGGTCCATATTTTCTGATTAAAACCAATGATGTTAGATATCGATGGAAAATAGGATCAAAGTCATTCACAGAAATGCAACATTTTTTTAAATCGGTTTATATTTGACAAAGTTATGGCATTTCAAAGTTAAAAGAGTTTTCAGAAATATGCAAAAATGGCAACAGATGTCCAAAAATTAAATACGACAATATTAATAAACTTTTGATGCATTTTGGAAATTGATTCTATACCGTTAACAAAAATGCATGAATTTAAAAATTTGGTTGATTTTTCGAAAAGTTGTGCGTTTTTAAAGTTATGAAGATTTTAATTTTTGTACTAATATCTATATCTTTACTATTAGTTTTTCTTGGTCCATATTTTCTGATTAAAGCCAATAATGTTAGATATCGATGCAAAATAGGATCAAAGTCATTCACAGAAATGCAACATTTTTTAAAATCGGTTGATATTTGACAAAGTTATGGCATTTCAAAGTTGAGAGAGTTTTCAGAAATATGTAAAAATGGCCACAAAAAGTCTAAAAATTAAAAATGACAAAATTAATAAACTTTTGATGCATTTTGAAAGTGGATTCTATACCGTTAACAAAACAGCATGAATTTCAAAATTCAGTTGATTTTTCGAAAAGTTGTGCGTTTTTAAAGTTAAGAAGATTTTCATTTTTGTACTAAAATCTATATCTTTACTATTTGTTTTTCCTGGTCCATATTTTCTGATTAAAGCCAATGATGTTAGATATCGATGCAAAATAGGATTAAAGTCATTCACAGAAATGCAACATTTTTTAAAATCGGTTGATATTTGACAAAGTTATGGCATTTCAAAGTTAAGAGAGTTTTCAGAAATATGCAAAAATGGCAACAGAAGTCCAAAAATTAAAAATGACAAAATAAATAAACTTTTGATGCATTTTGAAAGTGGATTCTATACCTTTTACAAAACTGCATGAATTTAAAGATTCGGTTGATTTTTCGAAAAGTTGTGCGTTTTTAAAGTTAAGAAGATTTTCATTTTTGTACTAAAATCTATATCTTTACTATTAGTTTTTCCTGGTCCATATTTTCTGATTAAAGCCAATGACGTTAGATATCGATGCAAAATAGGATCAAAGTCATTCACAGAAATGCAACATTTTTTTAAATCGGTTTATATTTGACAAAGTTATGGCATTTCAAAGTTAAGAGAGTTTTCAGAAATATGCAAAAATGGCAACAGAAGTCCAAAAATTAAATACGACAATATTAATAAACTTTTGATGCATTTTGAAAGTGGATTGTATACCATTAACAAAAATGCATGAATTTAAAAATTCGGTTGATTTTTCGAAAAGTTGTGCGTTTTTAAAGTTATGAAGATTTTAATTTTTGTACTAAAATCTATATCTTTACTATTTGTTTTTCCTGGTCCATATTTTCTGATTAAAACCAATGATGTTAGATATCGATGCAAAATAGGATTAAAGTCATTCACAGAAATGCAACATTTTTTAAATCGGTTGATATTTGACAAAGTTATGGCTTTTCAAAGTTGAGAGAGTTTTCAGAAATATGTAAAAATGGCCACAAAAAGTCCAAAAATTAAAAATGACAAAATAAATAAACTTTTGATGCATTTTGAAAGTGGATTCTATACCTTTAACAAAACTGCATGAATTTAAAGATTCGGTTGATTTTTCGAAAAGTTGTGCGTTTTTAAAGTTAAGAAGATTTTCATTTTTGTACTAAAATCTATATCTTTACTATTAGTTTTTCCTGGTCCATATTTTCTGATTAAAGCCAATGACGTTAGATATCGATGCAAAATAGGATCAAAGTCATTCACAGAAATGCAACATTTTTTTAAATCGGTTTATATTTGACAAAGTTATGGCATTTCAAAGTTAAGAGAGTTTTCAGAAATATGCAAAAATGGCAACAGAAGTCCAAAAATTAAATACGACAATATTAATAAACTTTTGATGCATTTTGAAAGTGGATTGTATACTATATGTTTTTCCTGGTCCATATTTTCTGATTAAAGCCAATAATGTTAGATATCGATGCAAAATAGGATCAAAGTCATTCACAGAAATGCAACATTTTTTAAAATCGGTTGATATTTGACAAAGTTATGGCTTTTCAAAGTTGAGAGAGTTTTCAGAAATATGTAAAAATGGCCACAAAAAGTCCAAAAATTAAAAATGACAAAATTAATAAACTTTTGATGCATTTTGAAAGTGGATTCTATACCGTTAACAAAACTGCATGAATTTAAAAATTCGGTTGATTTTTCGAAAAGTTGTGCGTTTTTAAAGTTAAGAAGATTTTCATTTTTGTACTAAAATCTATATCTTTACTATTTGTTTTTCCTGGTCCATATTTTCTGATTAAAGCCAATGACGTTAGATATCGATGCAAAATAGGATCAAAGTCATTCACAGAAATGCAACATTTTTTTAAATCGGTTTATATTTGACAAAGTTATGGCATTTCAAAGTTAAGAGAGTTTTCAGAAATATGCAAAAATGGCAACAGAAGTCCAAAAATTAAATACGACAATATTAATAAACTTTTGATGCATTTTGAAAGTGGATTGTATACCATTAACAAAAATGCATGAATTTAAAAATTTTGTTGATTATTCGAAAAGTTGTGCGTTTTTAAAGTTATGAAGATTTTAATTTTTGTACTAAAATCTATATCTTTACTATTTGTTTTTCCTGGTCCATATTTTCTGATTAAAACCAATGATGTTAGATATCGATGCAAAATAGGATTAAAGTCATTCACAGAAATGCAACATTTTTTAAATCGGTTGATATTTGACAAAGTTATGGCTTTTTAAAGTTGAGAGAGTTTTCAGAAATATGTAAAAATGGCCACAAAAAGTCCAAAAATTAAAAATGACAAAATTAATAAACTTTTGATGCATCTTGAAAGTGGATTCTATACCGTTAACAAAACAGCATGAATTTAAAAATTCGGTTGATTTTTCGAAAAGTTGTGCGTTTTTAAAGTTAAGAAGATTTTCATTTTTGTACTAAAATCTATATCTTTACTATTTGTTTTTCCTGGTCCATATTTTCTGATTAAAGCCAATGACGTTAGATATCGATGCAAAATAGGATCAAAGTCATTCACAGAAATGCAACATTTTTTTAAATCGGTTTATATTTGACAAAGTTATGGCATTTCAAAGTTAAGAGAGTTTTCAGAAATATGCAAAAATGGCAACAGAAGTCCAAAAATTAAATACGACAATATTAATAAACTTTTGATGCATTTTGAAAGTGGATTGTATACCGTTAACAAAACAGCATGAATTTAAAAATTCAGTTGATTTTTCGAAAAGTTGTGCGTTTTTAAAGTTAAGGAGATTTTCATTTTTGTACTAAAATCTTTTTCTTTACTATTTGTTTTTCCTGGTCCATATTTTCTGATTAAAGCCAGTGACGTTAGATATCGATGCAAAATAGGATCAAAGTCATTCACAGAAATGCAACATTTTTTTAAATCGGTTTATATTTGACAAAGTTATGGCATTTCAAAGTTAAGAGAGTTTTCAGAAATATGCAAAAATGGCAACAGAAGTCCAAAAATTAAATACGACAATATTAATAAACTTTTGATGCATTTTGAAAGTGGATTGTATACCATTAACAAAAATGCATGAATTTAAAAATTTGGGTGATTATTCGAAAAGTTGTGCGTTTTTAAAGTTAAGAAGATTTTCATTTTTGTACTAAAATCTATATCTTTACTATTTGTTTTTCCTGGTCCATATTTTCTGATTAAAGCCAATGACGTTAGATATCGATGCAAAATAGGATCAAAGTCATTCACAGAAATGCAACATTTTTTTAAATCGGTTTATATTTGACAAAGTTATGGCATTTCAAAGTTAAGAGAGTTTTCAGAAATATGCAAAAATGGCAACAGAAGTCCAAAAATTAAATACGACAATATTAATAAACTTTTGATGCATTTAGAAAGTGGATTGTATACCATTAACAAAAATGCATGAATTTAAAAATTTGGTTGATTATTCGAAAAGTTGTGCGTTTTTAAACTTATGAAGATTTTAATTTTTGTACTAAAATCTATATCTTTACTATTTGTTTTTCCTGGTCCATATTTTCTGATTAAAACCAATGATGTTAGATATCGATGCAAAATAGGATTAAAGTCATTCACAGAAATGCAACATTTTTTAAATCGGTTGATATTTGACAAAGTTATGGCTTTTCAAAGTTGAGAGAGTTTTCAGAAATATGTAAAAATGGCCACAAAAAGTCCAAAAATTAAAAATGACAAAATTAATAAACTTTTGATGCATTTTGAAAGTGGATTCTATACCGTTAACAAAACAGCATGAATTTCAAAATTCGGTTGATTTTTCGAAAAGTTGTGCGTTTTTAAAGTTAAGGAGATTTTCATTTTTGTACTAAAATCTTTTTCTTTACTATTTGTTTTTCCTGGTCCATATTTTCTGATTAAAGCCAGTGACGTTAGATATCGATGCAAAATAGGATCAAAGTCATTCACAGAAATGCAACATTTTTTTAAATCGGTTTATATTTGACAAAGTTATGGCATTTCAAAGTTAAGAGAGTTTTCATAAATATGCAAAAATGGCAACAGAAGTCCAAAAATTAAATACGACAATATTAATAAACTTTTGATGCATTTTGAAAGTGGATTGTATACCATTAACAAAAATGCATGAATTTAAAAATTTGGTTGATTATTCGAAAAGTTGTGCGTTTTTAAACTTATGAAGATTTTAATTTTTGTACTAAAATCTATATCTTTACTATTTGTTTTTCCTGGTCCATATTTTCTGATTAAAACCAATGATGTTAGATATCGATGCAAAATAGGATTAAAGTCATTCACAGAAATGCAACATTTTTTAAATCGGTTGATATTTGACAAAGTTATGGCTTTTCAAAGTTGAGAGAGTTTTCAGAAATATGTAAAAATGGCCACAAAAAGTCCAAAAATTAAAAATGACAAAATTAATAAACTTTTGATGCATTTTGAAAGTGGATTCTATACCGTTAACAAAACTGCATGAATTTAAAAATTCGGTTGATTTTTCGAAAAGTTGTGCGTTTTTAAAGTTAAGGAGATTTTCATTTTTGTACTAAAATCTTTTTCTTTACTATTTGTTTTTCCTGGTCCATATTTTCTGATTAAAGCCAGTGACGTTAGATATCGATGCAAAATAGGATCAAAGTCATTCACAGAAATGCAACATTTTTTTAAATCGGTTTATATTTGACAAAGTTATGGCATTTCAAAGTTAAGAGAGTTTTCAGAAATATGCAAAAATGGCAACAGAAGTCCAAAAATTAAATACGACAATATTAATAAACTTTTGATGCATTTTGAAAGTGGATTGTATACCATTAACAAAAATGCATGAATTTAAAAATTTGGGTGATTATTCGAAAAGTTGTGCGTTTTTAAAGTTATGAAGATTTTAATTTTTGTACTAAAATCTATATCTTTACTATTTGTTTTTCCTGGTCCATATTTTCTGATTAAAACCAATGATGTTAGATATCGATGCAAAATAGGATTAAAGTCATTCACAGAAATGCAACATTTTTTAAATCGGTTAACAAAGTTATGGCTTTTCAAAGTTGAGAGAGTTTTCAGAAATATGTAAAAATGGCCACAAAAAGTCCAAAAATTAAAAATGACAAAATTAATAAACTTTTGATGCATTTTGAAAGTGGATTCTATACCGTTAACAAAACAGCATGAATTTCAAAATTCGGTTGATTTTTCGAAAAGTTGTGCGTTTTTAAAGTTAAGAAGATTTTCATTTTTGTACTAAAATCTATATCTTTACTATTTGTTTTTCCTGGTCCATATTTTCTGATTAAAGCCAATGACGTTAGATATCGATGCAAAATAGGATCAAAGTCATTCACAGAAATGCAACATTTTTTTAAATCGGTTTATATTTGACAAAGTTATGGCATTTCAAAGTTAAGAGAGTTTTCAGAAATATGCAAAAATGGCAACAGAAGTCCAAAAATTAATTACGACAATATTAATAAACTTTTGATGCATTTTGAAAGTGGATTGTATACCATTAACAAAAATGCATGAATTTAAAAAATTGGTTGATTTTTCGAAAAGTTGTGCGTTTTTAAAGTTATGAAGATTTTAATTTTTGTACTAAAATCTATATCTTTACTATTTGTTTTTCCTGGTCCATATTTTCTGATTAAAACCAATGATGTTAGATATCGATGCAAAATAGGATTAAAGTCATTCACAGAAATGCAACATTTTTAAATCGGTTGATATTTGACAAAGTTATGGCTTTTCAAAGTTGAGAGAGTTTTCAGAAATATGTAAAAATGGCCACAAAAAGTCCAAAAATTAAAAATGACAAAATTAATAAACTTTTGATGCATTTTGAAAGTGGATTCTATACCGTTAACAAAACAGCATGAATTTAAAAATTCGGTTGATTTTTCGAAAAGTTGTGCGTTTTTAAAGTTAAGGAGATTTTCATTTTTGTACTAAAATCTATATCTTTACTATTTGTTTTTCCTGGTCCATATTTTCTGATTAAAGCCAGTGACGTTAGATATCGATGCAAAATAGGATCAAAGTCATTCACAGAAATGCAACATTTTTTTAAATCGGTTTATATTTGACAAAGTTATGGCATTTCAAAGTTAAGAGAGTTTTCAGAAATATGCAAAAATGGCAACAGAAGTCCAAAAATTAAATACGACAATATTAATAAACTTTTGATGCATTTTGAAAGTGGATTGTATACCATTAACAAAAATGCATGAATTTAAAAAATTGGTTGATTTTTCGAAAAGTTGTGCGTTTTTAAAGTTATGAAGATTTTAATTTTTGTACTAATATCTATATCTTTACTATTTGTTTTTCCTGGTCCATATTTTCTGATTAAAGCCAATAATGTTAGATATCGATGCAAAATAGGATCAAAGTCACTCACAGAAATGCAACCTTTTTCAAAATCGGTTGATATTTGACAAAGTTATGGCATTTCAAAGTTGAGAGAGTTTTCAGAAATATGTAAAAATGGCCACAAAAAGTCCAAAAATTAAAAATGACAAAATTAATAAACTTTTGATGCATTTTGAAAGTGGATTCTATACCGTTAACAAAACAGCATGAATTTAAAAATTCGGTTGATTTTTCGAAAAGTTGAGCGTTTTTAAAGTTAAGAAGATTTTCATTTTTGTACTAAAATCTATATCTTTACTATTTGTTTTTCCTGGTCCATATTTTCTGATTAAAGCCAATGACGTTAGATATCGATGCAAAATAGGATCAAAGTCATTCACAGAAATGCAAAATTTTTTTAAATCGGTTTATATTTGACAAAGTTATGGCATTTCAAAGTTAAGAGAGTTTTCAGAAATATGCAAAAATGGCAACAGAAGTCCAAAAATTAAATACGACAATATTAATAAACTTTTGATGCATTTTGAAAGTGGATTGTATACCATTAACAAAAATGCATGAATTTAAAAATTTGGTTGATTTTTCGAAAAGTTGTGCGTTTTTAAAGTTATGAAGATTTTAATTTTTGTACTAATATCTATATCTTTACTATTTGTTTTTCCTGGTCCATATTTTCTGATTAAAGCCAATAATGTTAGATATCGATGCAAAATAGGATCAAAGTCATTCACAGAAATGCAACATTTTTTAAAATCGGTTGATATTTGACAAAGTTAGATAATAATGTTAGATATCGATGCAAAATAGGATCAAAGTCACTCACAGAAATGCAACCTTTTTTCAAAATCGGTTGATATTTGACAAAGTTATGGCATTTCAAAGTTGAGAGAGTTTTCAGAAATATGTAAAAATGGCCACAAAAAGTCCAAAAATTAAAAATGACAAAATTAATAAACTTTTGATGCATTTTGAAAGTGGATTCTATACCGTTAACAAAACAGCATGAATTTAAAAATTCGGTTGATTTTTCGAAAAGTTGAGCGTTTTTAAAGTTAAGAAGATTTTCATTTTTGTACTAAAATCTATATCTTTACTATTTGTTTTTCCTGGTCCATATTTTCTGATTAAAGCCAATGACGTTAGATATCGATGCAAAATAGGATCAAAGTCATTCACAGAAATGCAAAATTTTTTTAAATCGGTTTATATTTGACAAAGTTATGGCATTTCAAAGTTAAGAGAGTTTTCAGAAATATGCAAAAATGGCAACAGAAGTCCAAAAATTAAATACGACAATATTAATAAACTTTTGATGCATTTTGAAAGTGGATTGTATACCATTAACAAAAATGCATGAATTTAAAAATTTGGTTGATTTTTCGAAAAGTTGTGCGTTTTTAAAGTTATGAAGATTTTAATTTTTGTACTAATATCTATATCTTTACTATTTGTTTTTCCTGGTCCATATTTTCTGATTAAAGCCAATAATGTTAGATATCGATGCAAAATAGGATCAAAGTCATTCACAGAAATGCAACATTTTTTAAAATCGGTTGATATTTGACAAAGTTATGGCTTTTCAAAGTTGAGAGAGTTTTCAGAAATATGTAAAAATGGCCACAAAAAGTCCAAAAATTAAAAATGACAAAATTAATAAACTTTTGATGCATTTTGAAAGTGGATTCTATACCGTTAACAAAACTGCATGAATTTAAAAATTCGGTTGATTTTTCGAAAAGTTGTGCGTTTTTAAAGTTAAGAAGATTTTCATTTTTGTACTAAAATCTATATCTTTACTATTTGTTTTTCCTGGTCCATATTTTCTGATTAAAGCCAATGACGTTAGATATCGATGCAAAATAGGATCAAAGTCATTCACAGAAATGCAACATTTTTTTAAATCGGTTTATATTTGACAAAGTTATGGCATTTCAAAGTTAAGAGAGTTTTCAGAAATATGCAAAAATGGCAACAGAAGTCCAAAAATTAAATACGACAATATTAATAAACTTTTGATGCATTTTGAAAGTGGATTGTATACCATTAAAAAAAATGCATGAATTTAAAAATATGGTTGATTTTTCGAAAAGTTGTGCGTTTTTAAAGTTATGAAGATTTTAATTTTTGTACTAATATCTATATCTTTACTATTTGTTTTTCTGGTCCATATTATCTGATTAAAACCAATGATGTTAGATATCGATGCAAAATAGGATCAAAGTCATTCACAGAAATGCAACATTTTTTAAAATCGGTTGATATTTGACAAAGTTATGGCTTTTCAAAGTTGAGAGAGTTTTCAGAAATATGTAAAAATGGCCACAAAAAGTCCAAAAATTAAAAATGACAAAATTCATAAACTTTTGATGCATTTTGAAAGTGGATTCTATACCGTTAACAAAACAGCATGAATTTCAAAATTCGGTTGATTTTTCGAAAAGTTGTGCGTTTTTAAAGTTAAGAAGATTTTCATTTTTGTACTAAAATCTATATCTTTACTATTTGTTTTTCCTGGTCCATATTTTCTGATTAAAGCCAATGACGTTAGATATCGATGCAAAATAGGATCAAAGTCATTCACAGAAATGCAGCATTTTTTTAAATCGGTTTATATTTGACAAAGTTATGGCATTTCAAAGTTAAGAGAGTTTTCAGAAATATGCAAAAATGGCAACAGAAGTCCAAAAATTAAATACGACAATATTAATAAACTTTTGATGCATTTTGAAAGTGGATTGTATACCATTAACAAAAATGCATGAATTTAAAAAATTGGTTGATTTTTCGAAAAGTTGTGCGTTTTTAAAGTTATGAAGATTTTAATTTTTGTACTAATATCTATATCTTTACTATTTGTTTTTCCTGGTCCATATTTTCTGATTAAAGCCAATAATGTTAGATATCGATGCAAAATAGGATCAAAGTCACTCACAGAAATACAACCTTTTTTCAAAATCGGTTGATATTTGACAAAGTTATGGCATTTCAAAGTTGAGAGAGTTTTCAGAAATATGTAAAAATGGCCACAAAAAGTCCAAAAATTAAAAATGACAAAATTAATAAACTTTTGATGCATTTTGAAAGCGGATTCTATACCGTTAACAAAACAGCATGAATTTAAAAATTCGGTTGATTTTTCGAAAAGTTGTGCGTTTTTAAAGTTAAGAAGATTTTCATTTTTGTACTAAAATCTATATCTTTACTATTTGTTTTTCCTGGTCCATATTTTCTGATTAAAGCCAATGACGTTAGATATCGATGCAAAATAGGATCAAAGTCATTCACAGAAATGCAACATTTTTTTAAATCGGTTTATATTTGACAAAGTTATGGCATTTCAAAGTTAAGAGAGTTTTCAGAAATATGCAAAAATGGCAACAGAAGTCCAAAAATTAAATACGACAATATTAATAAACTTTTGATGCATTTTGAAAGTGGATTGTATACCATTAACAAAAATGCATGAATTTAAAAATTTGGTTGATTTTTCGAAAAGTTGTGCGTTTTTAAAGTTATGAAGATTTTAATTTTTGTACTAATATCTATATCTTTACTATATGTTTTTCCTGGTCCATATTTTCTGATTAAAGCCAATAATGTTAGATATCGATGCAAAATAGGATCAAAGTCATTCACAGAAATGCAACATTTTTTAAAATCGGTTGATATTTGACAAAGTTATGGCTTTTCAAAGTTGAGAGAGTTTTCAGAAATATGTAAAAATGGCCACAAAAAGTCCAAAAATTAAAAATGACAAAATTAATAAACTTTTGATGCATTTTGAAAGTGGATTCTATACCGTTAACAAAACTGCATGAATTTAAAAATTCGGTTGATTTTTCGAAAAGTTGTGCGTTTTTAAAGTTAAGAAGATTTTCATTTTTGTAATAAAATCTATATCTTTACTATTTGTTTTTCCTGGTCCATATTTTCTGATTAAAGCCAATGACGTTAGATATCGATGCAAAATAGGATCAAAGTCATTCACAGAAATGCAACATTTTTTTAAATCGGTTTATATTTGACAAAGTTATGGCATTTCAAAGTTAAGAGAGTTTTCAGAAATATGCAAAAATGCCAACAGAAGTCCAAAAATTAAATACGACAATATTAATAAACTTTTGATGCATTTTGAAAGTGGATTGTATACCATTAACAAAAATGCATGAATTTAAAAATTTGGTTGATTATTCGTAAAGTTGTGCGATTTTAAAGTTATGAAGATTTTCATTTTTGTACTAAAATCTATATCTTTACTATTTGTTTTTCCTGGTCCATATTTTCTGATTAAAACCAATGATGTTAGATATCGATGCAAAATAGGATTAAAGTCATTCACAGAAATGCAACATTTTTTAAATCGGTTGATATTTGACAAAGTTATGGCTTTTCAAAGTTGAGAGAGTTTTCAGAAATATGTAAAAATGGCCACAAAAAGTCCAAAAATTAAAAATGACAAAATTCATAAACTTTTGATGCATTTTGAAAGTGGATTCTATACCGTTAACAAAACAGCATGAATTTAAAAATTCGGTTGATTTTTCGAAAAGTTGTGCGTTTTTAAAGTTAAGAAGATTTTCATTTTTGTACTAAAATCTATATCTTTACTATTTGTTTTTCCTGGTCCATATTTTCTGATTAAAGCCAATGACGTTAGATATCGATGCAAAATAGGATCAAAGTCATTCACAGAAATGCAACATTTTTTTAAATCGGTTTATATTTGACACAGTTATGGCATTTCAAAGTTAAGAGAGTTTTCAGAAATATGCAAAAATGGCAACAGAAGTCCAAAAATTAAATACGACAATATTAATAAACTTTTGATGCATTTTGAAAGTGGATTGTATACCATTAAAAAAAATGCATGAATTTAAAAATATGGTTGATTTTTCGAAAAGTTGTGCGTTTTTAAAGTTATGAAGATTTTAATTTTTGTACTAATATCTATATCTTTACTATTTGTTTTTCTGGTCCATATTATCTGATTAAAACCAATGATGTTAGATATCGATGCAAAATAGGATCAAAGTCATTCACAGAAATGCAACATTTTTTAAAATCGGTTGATATTTGACAAAGTTATGGCTTTTCAAAGTTGAGAGAGTTTTCAAAAATATGTAAAAATGGCCACAAAAAGTCTAAAAATTAAATACGACAATATTAATAAACTTTTGATGCATTTTGAAAGTGGATTGTATACCATTAAAAAAAATGCATGAATTTAAAAATATGGTTGATTTTTCGAAAAGTTGTGCGTTTTTAAAGTTATGAAGATTTTAATTTTTGTACTAATATCTATATCTTTACTATTTGTTTTTCTGGTCCATATTATCTGATTAAAACCAATGATGTTAGATATCGATGCAAAATAGGATCAAAGTCATTCACAGAAATGCAACATTTTTTAAAATCGGTTGATATTTGACAAAGTTATGGCTTTTCAAAGTTGAGAGAGTTTTCAAAAATATGTAAAAATGGCCACAAAAAGTCCAAAAATTAAAAATGACAAAATAAATAAACTTTTGATGCATTTTGAAAGTGGATTCTATACCGTTAACAAAACAGCATGAATTTCAAAATTCGGTTGATTTTTCGAAAAGTTGTGCGTTTTTAAAGTTAAGAAGATTTTCATTTTTGTACTAAAATCTATATCTTTACTTTTTGTTTTTCCTGGTCCATATTTTCTGATTAAAGCCAATGACGTTAGATATCGATGCAAAATAGGATCAAAGTCATTCACAGAAATGCAACATTTTTTTAAATCGGTTTATATTTGACAAAGTTATGGCATTTCAAAGTTAAGAGAGTTTTCAGAAATATGCAAAAATGGCAACAGAAGTCCAAAAATTAAATACGACAATATTAATAAACTTTTGATGCATTTTGAAAGTGGATTGTATACCATTAACAAAAATGCATGAATTTAAAAATTTGGTTGATTATTCGAAAAGTTGTGCGTTTTTAAAGTTATGAAGATTTTAATTTTTGTACTAATATCTATATCTTTACTATTTGTTTTTCCTGGTCCATATTTTCTGATTAAAGCCAATAATGTTAGATATCGATGCAAAATAGGATCAAAGTTACTCACAGAAATGCAACCTTTTTTAAATCGGTTGATATTTGACAAAGTTATGGCTTTTCAAAGTTGAGAGAGCTTTCAGAAATATGCAAAAATGGCAACAGAAGTCCAAAAATTAAATACGACAATATTAATAAACTTTTGATGCATTTTGAAAGTGGATTGTATACCATTAACAAAAATGCATGAATTTAAAAATTTGGTTGATTATTCGAAAAGTTGTGCGTTTTTAAAGTTATGAAGATTTTAATTTTTGTACTAATATCTATATCTTTACTATTTGTTTTTCCTGGTCCATATTTTCTGATTAAAGCCAATAATGTTAGATATCGATGCAAAATAGGATCAAAGTCACTCACAGAAATGCAACCTTTTTTAAATCGGTTGATATTTGACAAAGTTATGGCTTTTCAAAGTTGAGAGAGCTTTCAGAAATATGCAAAAATGGCAACAGAAGTCCAAAAATTAAATACGACAATATTAATAAACTTTTGATGCATTTTGAAAGTGGATTGTATACCATTAACAAAAATGCATGAATTTAAAAATTTGGTTGATTATTCGAAAAGTTGTGCGTTTTTAAAGTTATGAAGATTTTAATTTTTGTACTAATATCTATATCTTTACTATTTGTTTTTCCTGGTCCATATTTTCTGATTAAAGCCAATAATGTTAGATATCGATGCAAAATAGGATCAAAGTCACTCACAGAAATGCAACCTTTTTAAATCGGTTGATATTTGACAAAGTTATGGCTTTTCAAAGTTGAGAGAGCTTTCAGAAATATGCAAAAATGGCAACAGAAGTCCAAAAATTAAATACGACAATATTAATAAACTTTTGATGCATTTTGAAAGTGGATTGTATACCATTAACAAAAATGCATGAATTTAAAAATTTGGTTGATTATTCGAAAAGTTGTGCGTTTTTAAAGTTATGAAGATTTTAATTTTTGTACTAAAATCTATATCTTTACTATTTGTTTTTCCTGGTCCATATTTTCTGATTAAAGCCAATGACGTTAGATATCGATGCAAAATAGGATGAAAGTCATTCACAGAAATGCAACATTTTTTAAATCGGTTGATATTTGACAAAGTTATGGCTTTTCAAAGTTGAGAGAGTTTTCAGAAATATGCAAAAATGGCAACAGAAGTCCAAAAATTAAATACGACAATATTAATAAACTTTTGATGCATTTTGAAAGTGGATTGTATACCATTAACAAAAATGCATGAATTTAAAAATTTGGTTGATTATTCGAAAAGTTGTGCGTTTTTAAAGTTATGAAGATTTTAATTTTTGTACTAATATCTATATCTTTACTATTAGTTTTTCCTGGTCCATATTTTCTGATTAAAGCCAATAATGTTAGATATCGATGCAAAATAGGATCAAAGTCATTCACAGAAATGCAACATTTTTTAAAATCGGTTGATATTTGACAAAGTTATGGCTTTTCAAAGTTGAGAGAGTTTTCAGAAATATATAAAAATGGCCACAAAAAGTCCAAAAATTAAAAATGACAAAATTAATAAGCTTTTGATGCATTTTGAAAGTGGATTCTATACCGTTAACAAAACTGCATGAATTTAAAAATTCGGTTGATTTTTCGAAAAGTTGTGCGTTTTTAAAGTTAAGAAGATTTTCATTTTTGTACTAAAATCTATATCTTTACTATTTGTTTTTCCTGGTCCATATTTTCTGATTAAAGCCAATGACGTTAGATATCGATGCAAAATAGGATCAAAGTCATTCACAGAAATGCAACATTTTTTTAAATCGGTTTATATTTGACAAAGTTATGGCATTTCAAAGTTAAGAGAGTTTTCAGAAATATGCAAAAATGGCAACAGAAGTCCAAAAATTAAATACGACAATATTAATAAACTTTTGATGCATTTTGAAAGTGGATTGTATACCGTTAACAAAACAGCATGAATTTAAAAATTCGGTTGATTTTTCGAAAAGTTGTGCGTTTTTAAAGTTAAGAAGATTTTCATTTTTGTACTAAAATCTATATCCTTACTATTTGTTTTTCCTGGTCCATATTTTCTGATTAAAGCCAATGACGTTAGATATCGATGCAAAATAGGATCAAAGTCATTCACAGAAATGCAACATTTTTTTAAATCGGTTTATATTTGACAAAGTTATGGCATTTCAAAGTTAAGAGAGTTTTCAGAAATATGCAAAAATGGCAACAGAAGTCCAAAAATTAAATACGACAATATTAATAAACTTTTGATGCATTTTGAAAGTGGATTGTATACCATTAACAAAAATGCATGAATTTAAAAATTTGGTTGATTTTTCGAAAAGTTGTGCGTTTTTAAAGTTATGAAGATTTTAATTTTTGTACTAATATCTATATCTTTACTATTTGTTTTTCCTGGTCCATATTTTCTGATTAAAGCCAATGACGTTAGATATCGATGCAAAATAGGATCAAAGTCATTCACAGAAATGCAACATTTTTTTAAATCGGTTTATATTTGACAAAGTTATGGCATTTCAAAGTTAAGAGAGTTTTCAGAAATATGCAAAAATGGCAACAGAAGTCCAAAAATTAAATACGACAATATTAATAAACTTTTGATGCATTTTGAAAGTGGATTGTATACCATTAACAAAAATGCATGAATTTAAAAATTTGGTTGATTTTTCGAAAAGTTGTGCGTTTTTAAAGTTATGAAGATTTTAATTTTTGTACTAATATCTATATCTTTACTATTAGTTTTTCCTGGTCCATATTTTCTGATTAAAGCCAATAATGTTAGATATCGATGCAAAATAGGATCAAAGTCATTCACAGAAATGCAACATTTTTTAAAATCGGTTGATATTTGACAAAGTTATGGCTTTTCAAAGTTGAGAGAGTTTTCAGAAATATGTAAAAATGGCCACAAAAAGTCCAAAAATTAAAAATGACAAAATTAATAAACTTTTGATGCATTTTGAAAGTGGATTCTATACCGTTAACAAAACTGCATGAATTTAAAAATTCGGTTGATTTTTCGAAAAGTTGTGCGTTTTTAAAGTTAAGAAGATTTTCATTTTTGTACTAAAATCTATATCTTTACTATTTGTTTTTCCTGGTCCATATTTTCTGATTAAAGCCAATGACGTTAGATATCGATGCAAAATAGGATCAAAGTCATTCACAGAAATGCAACATTTTTTAAAATCGGTTGATATTTGACAAAGTTATGGCTTTTCAAAGTTGAGAGAGTTTTCAGAAATATGCAAAAATGGCAACAGAAGTCCAAAAATTAAATACGACAATATTAATAAACTTTTGATGCATTTTGAAAGTGGATTCTATACCGTTAACAAAAATGCATGAAGTTAAAAATTTGGTTGATTTTTCGAAAAGTTGTGTTTAAAATAAAATAAATCGGCTAAAATTTGGCGAAGATATGGCATTTCAAAAATTGGAAGGAACTCCTTCCTTTGAAAGTTGCTAATTTTGAGACATTTTTCCACGTTTTCGGACATATTTCTAAAGAATTGCTTCCAATTCAGTTCGGTAAAAGATTTTATACCTAACATATTTCGATTGGGCAAAATTTACTTTTAAAAATTTGAAGTTTGTTGACTTTCCAACAAGGGGCAAAAATCATTTCTGATAGTTAATTGTATTAGATTTTAGAAATTCTTCTCCTCTCTCACTCTTAAGTCTTTTGTGAAAATAACTGAGTGCTGCTTTTGAACTGTGTGGTAATGACTAATGCTGTGAGGATGCTGTTGCTGTTGTTCGAGTTCCGTTGCCGCTCGATGTTCGCTGTGCTTTGGTGTGGTTTATGCGCTGGGAGATATGGCAGAAACATATGGAGCATAAATATATGGATATGGTGGCAACTCAGCTGTTGTTGTGCGTGTGTGGGGGTGTGTGTGTGTGTGTGTGTGAGTTTGTCGCTTCCTGTTTGGCTTTTGTTGTTATTCGGCATTTGTGTGCTTGTGGCAATAAAACACATGAATGAGGCACACTGTTGGCCTTAGCAAATGCCACTGCCACTGCCATCGACACCACCAGCTAGCACAGCAAATGGCAGGACAAAAAGGAGCAGAAACAACGGCAAAAAGCAGCAGCCACCAATATTAGCAATGAGCCAATGACAACAATGGGCCGAGTTGGCCACAAAACGCGCTGCCAACTGACTGCACACATGACGAGGACAATGCCAACTGGTTTGTTGCTCCTCCTCGATGACCATGGATATGGATGTGAGTGTGCAACTGAATGTGCTATGTTATGTGGTCGCCGTATCGACTGTCCACTAGTTACTGCTCCACTCTCAACATATGCTGGCATGTCCCAAAAACTAAACAGACAGAGTCAGAGATAGAAATGGCCAAAATAGAAAAAGCCAAAGTATAATGAGCTCCGTCAGTGTATATAGTTTGGACTGTCATTTCATTTGTGGTATATTCTCTATAATTTTTTACAAGGGTCAAAGGGAGTTGGGACGGGGGGTTGGGTAATGAGCAGTTGGTTTGACAGTTGCTGCAGAGCAGACAGCAAACTGTAGGGCATAACTTGTGTGGCAGCAAGTGTGATTTATAGCCAGTGGAGGGCAGAGAGAGAGAGAGAGACATCATTATAGATGGCCTCGCATAGTACAGTTGTGAATCAAAACAATACTGGCAAGTTGCTGCCTCTGATTTACCAATGCAATGCATAATGCATGCCCCAGGCTTATGTCCTTGTCCATTATCTCTCAGCTATTTATATGCGAATATAAACTCTAAAATGGACTACAACTTTTTATGCACAATTAAATTGTACGCGTTTTTTTTTTGTGTGTTTGTGGTGTTTCTAAAACTAGAATTGTTGCTTTAAATGTCGAACCAGTTAAGAGCTATTGTCACAATGGTGTTTGTTACCAATTTGAGCTTCTGTGCGGCCCCCCAAGCAATTTAGCGTAATCTATGGTGTTGGCTGTGAAACTACGAATTAGAATAACAATGAAATGCCTGACATGGCATCACGACTAATTCGCACTCGTTGCACCTATGGACCAAATATTCAAAAACAAAAAAAAAAGGAGAAATTGTAAAAAAAAAACCTAAAACCGAAAAATCGAGCAGCAACCCAAACCAATTGATGCTGCCATTGTCATTCGCATACTTGCACATACATTTACCACATGCACAGTGCGAGTCCAGAGCGGTGGCCCCCAGGGGAGAACCGTAAAGAGGGGAGATAGTGAAAACGGATGCTAGCATGGCCATCTCCATCAGCGTCAGCAGCAGCAGCAGTTGAAATAGCGGCACTAACACACAATTGAAAGTTTCGCACAACGCTGCGTATACGTAATTTATTACAAGCGACGCCATTTTGCGTCATTTGGTGCACAGCGGCGAGCGTGCCACAGCTGCCGCGTAACATTTGATTCCACCTACATGTACATGTGTATATGTGTGTGTGTGTATAGATAAAATGCAAAATAGACATCACGGCAGCAGCAGCAGCAGCTGCTCCTGCCTCTACTCCTCCAGTTGTTGCTTTGATAGGCAGGACCCCCAATGAATAGGCAGCTGCCATTTGCTTTCATGTGACCAGCGAGTAGCCAGCAATATGTCAGCATTCACTCTCTCACGCTCTCCACTCTCCCTGTAACTGTATACGTGTCCGTCTAATTCAATTACAAATGTTAAATGCAAAAGCGCCATCAAAAAATGTTGTGTGACCTGAAAGTGGAAAGTGGAGCATGGATGTCTGTCTGGCAACTAATTTGCAGTCAACATTGAAAACTAACTAACAACAAGCAATTTGGCCAACGAGAGCTGCTTGAGCCGCAACGCAAACAGACAGCCAAAATGTGACAGAGAGACAGAGAAAGACAAAGAGAGAGATAGAGAGAGAGAACGAAAGCATGGCGTCTACAAAATGGCGGCAATTTCAACAACTTTTCATTATGCAAATCAATTTTACACTTTTTATTGCTGTCTCTGATGGAATTTCATACATTAATTTTCACCCGAGTCATTTAAGTGAGCGACTGCCGACTCTTAACTTGGCCAAAAAGTTTGTTTAGCTGCCGTCTGCCTCCATTTTTGGTTAGTTTCGGGTGCGGACATTATCGCATTTCGAGTGCAAATCTTCAATTAGGCAAAACAAGAAAATTGTGGAAAATTCAAGCGCCGCTGGCAGCCGCCATCATCGCTGCTGGGGCTACCACGAGTATAATGATTTTCTTTTTTTCGCTCAAGTTTATTTTTATATATACATACATACATTTCATACTGCTGCCTTTTTGTGTGCCTTTTTTATTTTTATTTTTTAATTTTTCACTGTTTTTTTTTTTTTATTTTATTTTATGTTTTTTTTTTTTTGCTCTAGCAGCCGCAGCAGTCTGCCTCTTGCTTTTGCCTTTGGCTTTTATTCATCGAGCTAATTATGCGCTACAATGCGTCGCTGCGGCTATTGTGCCACTCCCCCCCCCACTGCCCTTCCACTTCCACTTCCCCTTCCCCACCCACACTCAAAACTCATCAGCTCTGTCTATATAAGCTATCTTCACAATTTGTTGGTGGAAATGAAGGGAAGGTCAAGGGCGGCAAAGAAGCTCTCTTGGATCTATGCTGGCATTTGTTTAAGAAGAACATGCCTCGTTAAATGAATGAGCGAAAGGATTGTGTGTGTGTGTGTGTGTGAGTGCCCCCTCACTTACTGCCACTCCTACTACTATGACCACTCCTACTATATTCGCCAGATATGCCAGTTTTTGCCTCACAATTGGCATTCGAAAAATTAAGAAAATTTTTGACTGCAAAACTTTTCCAAGTACTTTTGTAAATGCCCGCTGCAAAACAGCAAAAAAAGAAAATACAACGAAAAAAAAACAACATGAAAAATTTCAAATGGAAATGTTGGCAATTTTCATGTTGAATATCTAAGCTTATCGTTGGCATAAATTTTGCCTTTGTTTAAGGGCAGTTTCTTAATACTATTCTTAAAGGTATTTTGAAAGAAGTTCCTTTGATAAATGTTTTTAAAGTGCATGCGATGCGAAAACTTTTGCCAGTGACTGTGACAGTGACATTGCTTTGCTATTTGCCATTTGATGTTTGAGCTTTGTAATCAATGCTGCAGTCATCATCATCATCACCATCATCATCATCATCATCATGATCAGCGTTGTCATTATTATGGTTGTGTTGGCTAATGAGGACACTCTGTAGTGATAATGTTGCCATTGCATGGGACTTTGGCTTTTGTAACAAGATAAGTCACTTTTGTGCCATGGCCGTGCCACATAAAATGTTACCCCCTCCCCCCTCCACTTACACACATACACCCCGACAACCTACCCCTACTCACCCTACTCCCCTCAATTACAAGCTATTTGGTTTTTTTTTCCTGGAAAGAGGGTTGCTTTTGGAGTGCTCATAAAAACTTTGGTCTATATTTATACAATTAACACGATGAAAAATTTCGACAGCATTTGTTTATCTTAAAGGCAGACTGTGATTAGAAAATTGCCAACAAATAAATTAAAGGCATTACATTTATTTTTCCCTTTTTTCCGCTTTTTCTTATTTTCCTCTTTATTTTTGTGATTTTGTTTTGTTTTGAACGTCAGAAACGGAAGGAAGTTGCCTTTTCTTTTGTTTCTGCGCCCGTTCTCTGCTTTTGACTTTCAGTTTAATGCTGATAGATGATGTTGATTGGAAAGACTGATGCGACGAACCAATAATCAACTCTGAACAGGACCCCATTGCGCTGCTCTAAGTCCTTCCAGCTTGCGCGTGCCGCAGCTCAGCGAATGTTTGATGGCGCATAAGAAAAGCGAAGCGAATGAAATTCGTAAATGTGAAAATGCTGTTATTGCAGTACCAGTAGTATTATACTGTTACTTCCTCGTCCTCGGGAACAACAACAAAGAAATAAAAACCACTGAAATAAAGGAAGAGCGGAGTATGGAGCGCGACCTTTTAATAGTGACGCAAAAACCTAAGGAAACTTCAAAGTTGAGAGCGAGCGTCAAATAAGGACAGCAGCTGTCAGATGTCCTCTCGTCTGTCTGTATATGGCAACACAAATGAGAATGGGTATATGTAGGGGGCATGCTACAAGCCGCAGACTCTCAGTCCCAATGCTTGGCCATATTTTGTCTTTCTATGCATGGAGAAAACAGCTAAAGGACATTAAGAGATTTCCACATTTAATTATTCTATTTGTTGATGACTCTTGATAAATTGGTCAAGTGACAGCACTGGCAACACAGGCTAGTGAAGCTGTCAAAGAGCTTCAACTATTGAGCATTTAAATAAAATAAATGCTGAAAACAAAAAAAAAAATAAATTATAACAAAATTGTTTTGAAATATATAAATGGTGTTTTGAAAAATAGAAATAAGCTAATAGAATACTTGCTAATAAATGAAATTATAAATTAAGTTTTCCTTAAAGACATTTTAAAAATTTTGATAATTTTTAAAAATTCCTAAAAATATTTATAAAAATTTTCTATTCTTTCAGTTTAAGGGTATTCAGCGTGCCTTTTAAGATGAAAGTGTTTTCATTGTGTCCTTTGCCCTCTCTTCTCGGCAAGCTTGTTTTTTCGTTTTCCTTTTCCCACTGTTATTCATAGCTTATAAAACAATTCCCTTGGCTATTGCGCTCTAATGTTGGTCGAACATTTCCTTCGTCTTGCCACCCCCCCTTTTTTATTTGTTAGGAGCGCATTCGCAAAGAACTGAAATTGGAGATGGAAGAAGCAGACACACAGAAGGAGAGTGGAGAAAATAAACGAAGAAAAAAAACAAACGACCGTATGACTACTTAAGGTAAATAGATGGCACTAGCCAGAGCAGAGCAGAGCAGGATAGGAAAGGACAGGACATGGCATGGCACGGTCCTGAACCTGAGCCTCAGTTTCACTTTATAGTATTTGTGACTGTGGGTGTGTGTGTGTGTGTGTGTCTCTGGTCACATGCTCGCTCTGCTGATGCTGATGATGATGTTGCTTATGTTGTAAACATTTTAAGCAAATTGTTTAGGTAAATAGATAAGACGTGACCTTTTTTCACGGGCACAAATGCATTGTCAGTGTCAAGCTACCCCCACAACTTCACAGGATTGTCTTGGGCTGTTGTCTGTTGGGGTTTGGGGTTGTTTTTTTTTTTTTTTGGTGGTGGGAGGCAGGGCATTGGCTTATGTCTGGCTAATGTATTACTTACCATTATTATGCTCTTTGCTGCTTTCTTTATATTTTTCTATACGCATCTTTTATGTATTATTGTCAATTATAAAATGCGACTGCGACTGCGGTTGAGGCTGAGGTTGAATCTGGGAGGCAAACCCGTAGTCGTTCATAGGTCCTAGATCTTCTCTCCATTTGGACTATTGTCATTGTGCCGTGGATGACATGGCCATTGTGTGGAGCACAATACATTGGCGCACTGCTAGTGCGCCTTTCATGCTATTCAGAGATGCCGTAGTCATTGTCGTCTTTAAGTTGAAAAATATGCAAATAAATAAACATAAAGTATGTAAAATTGTCTGGCCAACAACCCGAGTGCGCCTGAGTGGCCTCGTCCTCTTTACTTTACTTTACTTGTACTTTGCACCATCGAATGGGTTTCACTTTGAGTTTCAAGTCGTGGGCGTTGGGTGACCAGCTCCAGCTCCAATGGCAATCCCAATCCCAATCCTCAGCACAATCCCCATCACAATTCGAAGTAGACCCGAGAGGTTTTACGCTTTAAGTGTTAATGTTGGGGGCGGGTTATCCAATACTTTCATGACCCTGGGGTGACATGTGCAAGACGTGTCCTCCGGTTTTTGGGCTCACAGATACAACATATCTTGCCCATCTGAAAGCCGAACTTTCTCCATCAGTGTCATGATAGTTAATACTTATCATTGTAGCCCATTATAAATTTACATACTTACTTACATACATATATCCAGGCCAAAGGAAATATGAGCCAAAAAGCCAAAAATCCAAGTAGCAAAGAATCAAGTACGGTAGATTGACACATTAGACTTGAAGTTTGCAGAGGAAAGTTATTATGGTTTTACCTTTCTTGTATTTTTTTTTTAAATTTTTCAATATTTTTAATATTCAATATTTTTTAAAATTTATTTTTCACAAATTATCATTGATGATTTTTTCCGTAAAGAATTATGTGACTGTTAATCAATAATTAAAAACTTTGCACTTACAAAATTACCAAATTAATCAATAAATAATAAAAAGTAGCGAGTCCCGAATTTTTTGATAAGATTGTAGACGTCATAGAAAAGAATACCGGTTATGTATACTAATTGAAAAGTGGATTAAACTTCAATATTTCTTATCAGTCAGTATTTGAATGTTAGGCAAAATTGAGGAATTGCGTAGCCAGATAAATTAGCGGAAGTATTGGGGATACTCCTCAGCTGATAAAGTGTGGGAATCTCCTATTTCCGCATTGATAAGACATATATTTCCTCTAACTAACTGAAAGTGTGTGTTAATAATTATGTAAATAGCTCGAAATTATTTTGAAAATTAAATTTAAAATTTAAATATTTATTTAATTTAATGCGTAGCTCTAACTTTCATTAGGACTTTTTACTTTCATTCAAAAATTTATCATTAGTGATATTTATATAGTTTAGTACCGTCTTTGTCCAAATACTTAAAATTATACAACTATGAAAATCAAATTTTAAAACCCGAAACTATTTATTTATTTAAAATTTGGAACAACATTTTGATAAGATATAAATTACGACCGTCGCTAAAAAACAGCTAAAGAGTATCTCTAATCTTATCATATTTTTTCAATAAAATTTAAAAGTCATTTTTAAAATAGTTTTTATTAATATTAATTAAATATTTATTTTGTGAAATTATTGCGATAAAGCTCGGTAATTTTTCTAGAACTTATGTTCCCACACATTCAAGAAATATTTCTAGTTAACTTTTTAATACTATGAAAACCAAATTTTGAAGCTTCTTTACATAACATCCCAAACTGAATAGTCTTTAATCATAATTAAAATTATTAAAAATATATAACAATAATTATTAAATAACTTAGTTTAGCTACTTTCCGCCAATGACTCGAAAAGAAGTCTCGCCTGGTTCCTGATCACTTTTCCGTTGTTGTTCGTTGGCAGTTGATCCACGAACTGAACTCCAGCATGGAGTTGTTTGTAATCGACGATGACCCTCTTGGCCACATGCTCTATGATTGCTTCCTTAGAGATCTCAGCTCCTGGCTGCTTGATGACCAGAGCACCAGCTGCATCAGTTCGTCCCACGTTCCTGACTCCAATTACGCAAGCGTTGAGGACTTCGGGCAGTTCCGTGATAATTTGCTCGATTTCGTTGGGCCAATAATCCTTAGACTTATACTTGAGCACCTCCTTCTTGCGATCGGTTAAGTATAGGTAGTTATCACTATCGAAATGGCCAATATCCCCCAGATTGATCCAGCCATCGATGATGGTGGAGGCGGTGTCCTCCGGATTGTTAATATATCCCTGCCACTTGATGCCCATGTCAATAAGAATTTCACCTGTCTGATTGTGTCCGAGAGCATTGCCATCGCTGTCCACGATCTTGACACGATAGCCAGGCAGCAGGCCACCCACCGAATTGCCCAAATTGATATCGATATTCATCGCCACTGCGCTGGTCTCCGTCGCGCCATAGGAGAACACGATGGTCGAATTCTTGGCTATGCTCTTCGCCTTATACAGATGGGCATTGGAGAGCCAACCTCCCACAATGCACACCAGACGCAAACTGGCCATACTCTCCTCCGTTGCCGAGGGATGGGTGAATATCTCATAGGCCTGCCATGGTGGCACTGCATACATGGTGACCTTGTACTTCTCGGTCATGTGAATGAAACTTTCGGCATTGAAGGTCTCATTGAATATGACCAGCTTGGTGCCGTAAAAGAAGCCCAGCATTGTGCACGTGAATCCTGTCATCCAGTCCAGAGTGGCGCTGGTCAGAATCACATCCACACTGTTGGTAATGCTGCAGAATATGCCAACTGAGTATAGGTTCAACTAGGAAGGGACTTGAAACTTACGGTGCGACCTTGGCGACGTGTCTATGTGAGAGGGCAACAGCCTTAGGGTTGCCAGAAGTACCCGAGGAGCACAATATAACAGCGGTCTGATCTCCACTTTCAGCCAAAACCTCGGGTCTATGAACGATGAATAATTAACAAATATTCTATACAATTCTGAAATTCCTCTCACTTACTGGTAGATACGTTCTGCTGGATGTGGTTTGAGTAGGTCCTCAATTTTGGTCACTCCGTCTATGTGACCTGTGAGCAATATGATCTTGGGTGCCCATTCCTTGGTCACCTCTTTGATCACCTCATAATCACAGCTTTCGCAAAACATGAAGCTCGGCTTGGTCGTTTCATATAATCCCTTGACGACCTCTGGCTCCTTGCTGTATGTATAGGCCACGGCATGGAATGGGGTCGTGTTGAAGAGGCAGGCCACAGCCAGGGAGCTGACATAGGTGCTGGCCTTACCGATAATGCCAATAACATCCTTATGTGTCAGACCCTCGCTTTTGAAGTACAGTGCGAGGCGAGTAGCCCAAGACAGACTCTCTCCAAAGGTCACTTGTCGTCCATCGATATCCGAAATCTAGCGGGGAATACTTATTATATAAGTTCTCAAGTTGGAAGTTGAGGACTTGCCTGTACAACATTGTTGGGATAGTTCTTCATTGAGTTGAATACGATCAGACCCGCGGAGCAATTGTAGTCGTAGAGGGGACGCTTGGGCACGCCGCTCCAGATTTTGGTCTCCTCATCGAAGAAAGTTGGGAATAAGGCTTTTGTGGCCATTGTGACTATTCAAAAGTAACCGATCAACTGTCTGTCGCAATAGTTGCGGATTACCCTTTATATATCTTCTGGGCAGAGGGACTAAGATATATGGATTTACATATCTGGCCCCTGATAGTGGGACTATTCATTATCATATCAAAAGGGGCGAGTGCTCAGTTCTAATTAGGTTTTCCACACAGTAAGATTATAGACAAATTGACTGCCTTGTCACACTTATGTTTCAATTTTTCTCTTTAAATAATAACTATGGCAGTCTTATCAATTGTTTCTCTTTTAATTTCCTTTCGCTGGAGGCACTTATTTGCACTGTCATCTGGTAATATTCCATTTTCTATGCTGTTACTAAAATTATAGAGGCGCGTTATATACTGATAGAAATAAAAATAGTTGTAGAGAATGAAGATAAAATTATAAATAAATTTACATAATTTTAGACGATCAGTGATGAGAATATGAATACTGTAATTAACTTGATGTGCGTATCACTATTATTTATTATAAAATATAAATGGGATGTCTGTCAGCTTCTGTTTGTGCTAAAAAAAGGGTATTCTTTCAGTACTAATAAAAAATGAAAAAAAAAATTAAACCCAAAAATAAAAGTATTTGAAAAGTAGAAATGAAAACAATTATGAGGAGAAGCAGGACAACGGCACTCCACACTTTCCGCACACACCTCTCGACTGTCAGCCAAGGACTTCAGGCATAGGTAGGAGTATGAAGGGGGGATGTGATAAGAGGAAGGGGGGGTGTTGGATTCATGTTCATCTTTTGCAGCTGGCAAAACAGTCAAGTGTTTCTCTTTCCGTTATTGGCAGCACTCAACGGCCGAAAACGAGCGAAGCGGAGGCACCGTCATCTAATCGAATTTGATGGCTTCACACTGATAACAGCAGCTGCTGCTGCTGCTGTTGCTGTTGCTGCACACACCACCGCACCGCCAGTCACAGCTGGGATACGATTACGAGACTACCTTTTGCCCCATGCCCACGAAACGGGGCAACGATTTTTATTGCCTTTCATATTATTGTATTAGCCTTGGCATATGCTTTAAATATGCCTAGTCCTTGGAGTTCTCACTCTCCTTCTTCCTCTTCCTCTTCCACTTGCTCTTGTCCTGCGGAACCAATAGCCTTTGTTCAGCATACTTTTGCCATGTAGTTTGTTGCTGTTGTTGTCGTTGTGCTGATTTCAGCGCCGATTTTTATGTGCGGCGTTTATTGTACTTCACTTTTTCGCGCCTCTTTTTAACCCCTTGTTTTTCTCATTCTCTTTTTTTTTTGTTGTTGCTCGTGCCGGAAATGCCTCATTTTTAGAAGTGTTTTGCATTTTGTTGCCGCCTGATTCCAATTCCAATTCTTTTGCGTGTTCTGCTTTGTTTTTGTTGTTCGTCGCAGTCTATCGCTCTTTTTCAACAATTGTAAACGCGTTTGCCTTTCACTCTTTATCTCCCTCTCTTTCACACTAACTCTTTCTCTCTCTTTCTCTTTCTCCCTCTCTCTCTCTTCTCTGTCTGTGTTGTTTCGGTTATGTTTTGGTGTTTTGAGCTTTTGGTTTTCCATTTTGCTTGGCTTTCGCTTATTTGTGAGATATATGCAAATATGTTGGCAGTTATTTGTGTTGAGGATTTGTTTTAGCTTCACTCATGTCCTGTATGCATATCCATATGCATATGTGTATGAGTGTATCAGTGTATATACATATATGTATATGTATGTATGTATGTATTTGTGTTTTAGTTTAGAGTTTGTCATCCTGACATGCCATATGCGCTGGCAAATAGTGTGTATGTCGCCTGGACATGGACATGGATGCGCATCCGGATATGGAAATGGGAATAGGAATGGGAATATGGTGGGGAGGATATGCCTGTATATGGCAGGATATGGATATGGGTTATGCGTTGTATATGGTTATATGTAAATATATGCTATGGGCTATACAGCTTTCAGGTTCGTTACGAGAGCATTATTTCTCGTGGTGATGGCTTCCATTTGATTTATGCCACCAAATATTTTAGATGAACACAAATAAATAGTTTAGTCCCATCTTTTTTTTTTTGTCGATTTCAAATATAAGTAAAATCCACTCTCAATGTCATGAAATTTATTTAAGCAGAATTGTCGGAGATATACAATCACCAGGTGTTCGAATTTCAACAAATTATTGCTCATATTTTGACACAGTTATTGCTCTCAAATTTAGTTAATTAAATAAATATTTCAAAATTAGAAAGTAGTATATAGAGTTTTTTTGGCTGACAAATAACTATCAAATGGCACAAATTTTAAAATGAAACTATAACGAATCTTATCTGAATTGTATTTTTTCGATAACTGACAAATATATACACTACTGATCGATATACATATGCAAAAATACTAAAAACAAACGGGTTTAAATATTATTATTATTAATATCAGTTGAAAATATAATGTTCTTATTGGATTTCTAGATCAAGCCCTGTTTAAAATATGTAAAATATATATGTTTATATTTATGGGTGGCTTAATTAATTTGATTAATTTACATACTATATTTAGTATTTTTTAGTATCTGGTATTTGCTTATTCATTTTCTTGGGTGTCGTAAATTGATTGACGAATTGCGTCTTCATTTCAAAACCGGCAACCGTTGCGCGTGTTTGCATCTATTTTTGCTCTGATAAAACTTTGAAACTCTTATCGAAAATCGTTTATTATTAACTTATTCAATTTGCTAGAAAAATTACGTGAGAAATTCAACAAATTGTGTGTTAAATATGTAAACAAAAATTAGTTCCGAAAATAGCAATTGGATTAGCAATTTTAGTTTAAATTTTAATTAATATATTGAAAATGTTTGTGATTAACATTGAGATCAAACTAATTATCTATTATATACTCCCTAATTATCATAGTATTGCATATGAATATCCGCTTTCAGTTCAAAATTGTGACCATCCCCCTTGAGATTAGAGTCTAGCCAAGAGAGCTCTTATCTGGTCGCCTGCCTGCTGTTGTTGGGGTCCGAAGTCGGCCAAATACTGTTATCTCATTGATAAAAAGCTTCCGGTATCCAAGAGTGCGAATCAAAACAAAGAGTGAAATAAATAAAGATAACGGCACCACACACGCATTGGCATACGTCAAGGAGATTCCAAAGTTGACAAAGCAAAGTTGTGTCATATTATTTCACACTATCGAGCAAAATTCCGTATATCCGTAAAATGAATTCAATGCCATCAAGGTAATGGGATTTCATTGAAATTCAGTCAATATATGAAAATTGCATTTGTAAAAATCATGTCACAGACAAAATGGAAATCAATGGTGTGCCTGCAACACACACTGAGAATAAAGACCACAGATAGAGAGAGACAGAGAGAAAGAGAGAGAAAATCTATATGTCCCTGTGTGGGTGTAATGCAGCTTGGGGTTTGCTTAAAAGCGGTAAAAGGCAACTCGAGCGCTCGCATCATAAATAAAAGAAATGAAATCATTTCAAGCAATTTGTCTACAATTTTGTGTCACACTTTCTGCGCCATTTCTCACATGCCATAAAAATGCTGCACACACACACACACACACGCATATATATACATAGATATATATATGTTCCAGTTCCAATTGGTATCCTGGAGCAGACCAAGTTGGCCACCCGGCAAGGTGTCACGCTGATAAATGGCATTGCCTTACTTACGCCAACTTCTTTCTATCGGTGGCACTTCTTCACCTCCCCCCCATCCATATGCCCTTCCCTTACCCTTCCCCTTCCCTGTGTCATTCAACGTTTATTTTTGAGTAAAAGTTTTTCCGTGTGCCAATTTCAAGAAAGATTTCCTTTAAGTGTAATAAAATGCAGTGTCGCTGTCATAAATCTATTCCGCTCCATTGTCGACAATGACGCACTACCGCAAAAATATTGAAATGCATTGACATTTGAGAAATTAATAATATTACATGACACTCCTAGAGAGGGCACAAGGGAGTGCAGACACAGAGAAAGTAGGTCCTGTCAATATACAGCACATTGGCATTTTATGCGTTGGCGTTTGGTGTTTGTCGTTGCAACATTTTGCCGCAACGTTAATACGGAAATTAAATATTTTTCCAAAAAATAAAAGAGAAAGGAACTGCCAAAAGAAAAGCACAAACAAAATATTGAAAAAAAAATAAGTAAGAAACAATTTCAAAACATTTTCGTTGACAGCGGCTTCTGTCATCCTGATACCAATACAGGCACTGACACACACACACACACACAAACACACTTACATACCCACATACATAGTATATATTCATGCAGAAATGTTCTTCATGTTTGCGCATGAAAATATGCTACAAAAACTGCGTCAGCAAGCCAGGAGTTTTTATGCTGCTGCGTGTTCTGCAAAATAGTTAGGAAACTATTTTGAAAAATATTTAAAAAATAATTTTAAGTGAAAATCTAAAACAAAATTCTAACTAATAAAGGTGATCGACAAAATTAAAATTCTTTGTCTACTTTTGCAGTTGGTGTTTTGCAGTTGATTTCGCCTTTGAAACCTGCCACGATTCAACTTTTGTGCAGTATATTTGTATTAGTTTTTGCGCCCGTTTCTCGTTGCCGGCTTAAAAATTCTAATAACACAAATATTTGCAGATGAAAGAGGTACTAAAAGGCATTTGGCCGCACACTCCACACTTGACAACAGCCATTGCCATACGAAGAGTGAGAATGGTTACCCATAAACGAGTGAAGGAAGTGTTAAAATGAGGGGCAGATAGGGAGTGGAGGTAGTGTTAGTGTGAGTGAGTTGGTACTTCATCGACCTCTAACCCTGTGGACACTCAGTGCTGTTGTCAGTCGCAATCTACCGCCCGGATGGCAGTCACTGTCACTCCATCATTTTGGCTTCGCTCCGTTCGTTGGCATACTTTTTGACAGCACCAGAGACAACAACAACAACAATAACAATAGCAACAACAACTATTCTAAAGACAACAACAAGCCACAGAGACAAACTAACAGAAACACACAGAGAAGTTAACAATTTTTTTTTTTTTTTTTGGTTTTTTTCGTAATTTTTCGTAGCATGTTTGCTGCGTTTTGCACTTTTGCTACACATTTTTCATTTGCTGCACAAAACTTTTTGACATGTTGCACAGCAAATTGAATAAGTCCGCAAAAAAATAGAACAAATGTAGAAGTGTGTGTGTGTGTGTGTGTGAGTGTAAATGTGTTTTTTTTTTTTTTTTTTTTTTTTTTATTCTAAGCACTAACATAACTTATTTGGTACAAAGTATTAAATAACTAATATAAAAATTACAACACACAATAAGCTTATAAAGAGGAAGCTAGGCAATTCGCGGAATGACCGTTAAGTATTGCTTCGCAAATTGCCAAGCTTGCTTAATAACTTATGTTGTTTGTCGCCTCAGCTTCTCTTGGCGCCTAAGCTCCGTCAGTACCTCCACAGCGAATTGGTCCGTACTCGACCACAACGAACTCGATTTAAGCATGTTGTGCACAAGAGTGTCCGGAGACACCGGCATGCCAAAAAGATTTTCCAGTTGCTGCCGGGATGTCACGAACCTAGGGCAGTGAAAGAAGACGTGCTCCACATCTTCAGGTATACCAGGGCATGACGGACATTCGTCACTTTCGTCGTGTCCGAAACGCCTAAGGTAGCTTCGAAAGCATCCATGTCCGGATAAGAGTTGGGTTAAATGGAAATTCACCTGTCCATGTTTCCTCTTCAGCCATGGTTCCAGATTAGGAATGAGCCGATGAGTCCATCTTCCCTTGTGCGAGCAGTTCCAGCGAGCTTGCCAACTCACTAAGCTGTTGTGGGGCGGGTCCTGCCTTGTCGATACTCCTTGAAGCGCTAACCTTTCCTCCATTGGGCACCAATTCAATTCAGCCTGCTTGACGAGCTCTTCGATTGGTGTCATGCTAGCTATCACTAGAGCTGCCTCATCGGATACTGTTCGAAATGCTGAGCAGACTCGCAGTGCGCTTAATCGATAAGCTGCACGGATATTTCGGCTGTAGCTCTTTACCATTACGGCTTTGCCCCAGATTGGCGCTGCGTAGGTAATGGTGGACTTCACCACGCTCGTTAGCAGAAGCCTCCGTTGTTGTTTAGGGCCGCGGACATTCAGCATGATTCTGCTCAGCGATCTTACAGTTTGGGCAACTTTTAGATGGACCGATGACAAGTGTTCTCTAAAGGAGAGTCGCGTATCGATCATCACTCCCAGGTATCTTATAGCCCTTTTGGATGTTATACTGGAGTTCCCCACTCGTATGTGGGCGGTCTCGACAACTTTCCTGCTGCTGATCAGAACCGCTTCGGTTTTTTCTGCGGCTAAGGAGAGGCCATTGTTATGCAGCCACGAGTGGATGATGCTAATAGCAGCGTTGCATTTGCTCTCAACATTAGGAAGTGTAAATGTGTGAATGTATCTGGTTGTCGACATGCTGATGCTGATGCTGCGTCTGGTCAAAATAATCAAATCTGCATTGTTGCCATGGCCCTGGCCGCAGTTAATCGCTTTCTGATGAAGTTGCCGCCTGCTCAATATACCAAATGATCTGCCACTCACAGCATTTCACAATTTGCAGCTGCAACTGCAACTGCAACAAATGATTACGACTAGAGAGCCGCAGCTAAGTAAGTTGAATTGAAAGTGCATCAGAAGCTTGGCCAAAAGGGATGTCAGCTTTGTCTCTAACTATTTCGATTTCTCTCTATATTTCTCAATCTATATCTCATTGTTACTCTTACTTTCTCTCTCTCCTTATCTTTCGCTCTCTCTTTCTGTTCTGTGTGGCAGAAATTGAAGTATTGTTAGTCTGTTGCCGTAAACGCTTAAATGAGTATGAATTAAACAGAAATTATAAGTTATGTAGAACTGGCAGTTGTAGATATAGACAAGTCTATTTGTGTGAAAAATTGGCAACAATTTTCAGAATTACCAAATTCAGTTCTCTGTTGCCAACTTGGACTACATAACATATATATGTTTTCGATCTACCGAAGCCTCTTAGGTGAAAAAGTCCATCAAGTTCTTGGAGCTGCGTATGAAATTGAAATTTCAAGTTTCACGTTGAATTAAGGGCCATAAAAGTAGAGGAAATGAAACAGAACTAACTATGGTTTTTTTTTCACTCACACACACATGCATGCATAGTCCTCTATTGTGCAATTTCAGGCCTCTCACTCTTTCTACCTCTCTTTCTGTCTTATTTCTCTCAGTCGCTGTCTCGCTTTGTCTTGGCGTTTCGACACGATTTTTCTTCATTTTCGGAAATCAATCAAATGCAGGCGGTTCGGACCGTTTCTTGTTGTTATTGGGTCTCTCTCGGCTCGATTGTATGTGCTTGCCACTGACCATGGCCAGCTACGTGCTGGCGTTGGTCCTGTCAACACAAGCAACATGGCAAGAGAGCCAAGCCAAAGGAAGGAATAGGGCAAACGGGATGGCGGGGAGAGCACGCCTGCCTGGCTGCTTGTTGGACATTCATCAAGCCATTTCATCTATTGACTGATTGATAATATTTTTGATAAATGATTGGCGGCGACGTTGTCGTCCTGTGCCCGAACTGCCTGGAACTGAACCTCAGCCGTAACCGTAGCCCGGTCGGGTTATTTACGGCGTGCAAAAGAGCCAAGCCAATGGATTTATAGGTATCCTGCTTCTGCTCCTGCTGCTACTACTGCCCCTACTGCAATATGCAAATTGATGGATACCCGATAGGTCATGTACATATGCAAGATATGTATGTAGGTGTGGAACAGGGAGACCCAAAGAGGTCCGAGGCTCAGCTAAGCGGCTAGCTTAAGCTTGTTAGTTGATTGAGCTATACGGTTGAGCATGAGATGACACTGAAAAGGGCCAAGCTGACAGTAGGTGTAACCCCTCCCCACCCCACCTACTCTTAGTAACCAATACCTTTACTACCATAAACATCTCTACACACAGACATGCAGCTCATCATTTTTCATAAAGCAATAACAGTGAGGAAGATGGAGAGTGGGGATAGGGATGTGGTTGGGGAGAGGGGCAGTCGAGCGCATAACGAGTTGAACTAATAAAAATTAATTGAAACATCAACATTAACACCACACTCCAAGCGATTAGAATCAGTTCCAGGCAGGCGCACACATTAAGGTGTTGTATTGTTGCTGATACTCTTGTTATTGTTTTTTTTGCTGCTGCTGCTCTTCCTCTCGTTGTTGTTGTTGTTGTTGTTGGCAGTGAGGCACGCGCCAATGTTTACACGGCTCATGGCACAGGCGACAGGCACAAATGTAAAGAGTCAGCGAGGGAGGACAGAGCAGTGAAGGGGCACGGCCATATGCGAACCAAGAATCACAACAATCAGCCAAGGCAACCATACAGACAGACAGAGAGACAGACAGACGGACAGGCAACACCACAACATCAGCCATCAGCCATCAGCCAACAGCAACAACATTCAACACTAACAACAACTTAGGGACATGGCCACATAAAACGCCCACAAACGGACGAATGGACACTTGGACCTACAGACCTGCGCAGACGGACGGACGCGTTTATACAATAAGCCACACATAGCAGCGGGAGGAGCAGCAGCGGGAGGAGCAGCAGCGGGAGAAGCAGCAGCGGGAGAAGCGGGAGCAGAGACAACGGACAATGAAGAAAGCTGCCAGACAAGCAGAAGGTGCACACGAAAGCAGCGAGGGGCACAGCGCAAGGGGAGCAGGCGAAGGGAAGACAAGCCAAAGCAGAATTCAGTGGACGGAGCTGGGACTGCCCCATGCCAAAAGGTAGCGAAAATCTTTCGTGCAGAACTTGACTTTGCCGTTGGTGCCCCATTAATGCAGCAAGTGGCATTGTTCACTATGTGTTGCAGTTGAATATTATTAATATAATATATTTACTTTTTTGCCATTAGATACATTTTTTTATTTTAATTGATTTGTAAATTTTCAAATTTTATGGTGGTCTAAGAAAAGCAACTGCTGTTTATTAAACTGTTATTATTTGTTTTATTAAAAATATTTTAAATATGAATTTTATATAATATTTTGTATTTTGATTTTTTTTTCAAACATTTTTTTGCAGTGTTTAAACAGTAGTAGAGCATCTGCTGTTCGTTAAACTGTTTTTATTTACTTAATTTATTATATTTTAAGTTTCGTTTAGATATATAATATTTTGTTTATTTAATTTTTATATTTTCAAATTTCCTTGTATATAAGCACTACCTTACGAGAAGAGCATCTGCTGTTCGTTAAAATGTTGGTGGGTTTCCCTTTGATGTTGCTTTTGGCTTTAGGTTGGTGCTCCTCTGGTGCTTTGGTGCTTCCACCTGAGCTGAGTTAAGCGCCGCGTGACTTATTTGATTGTTAAACAACATAATCTGTTGTAGACTGCATGCCTATGCCACCTCCACTCTCCACTCTCCGCTCTCTCGCTGCCCCATCACCAACACTTTGTTGGCTGTCGCTGGCAATTGATTTTGGTCAAGTGTGGCAAATAAGTGAGCAAACAACGAGGTGGCCAAGTGGCAACGCGAACTGTTTTTGGCTGTTGGCAGTATTGTTTAAGTTGGTGGCAGAGTGGAGGTGGGGTGGTGGAGAGGTGGCTGTTTTTGGAGGTGTCAGGTGGCAAGCATCGAGTGCAGAGACAGAGAGACACACTGCTCAAGATTGAGGATGCACAAGTGGTTGGAATGGCTGGCGGATTGGTTTTGCTGGCCAACACCCATAAGCCAAAAGCAATTCAAGCAATTTGCAATAAGGCGAATGCTGTCGACTGTCGACTTCAATTGCCAAACTTCCCCTTCGCCTCACCGCTACCCCCTTTCCACCCTTTCAATGGGGTTGCCTTTGACAAGCGCTTGTAGTTTATCGTTTAAAAGCGAGAAGAAGACAGCAATGCAGACAGACAGAAAGAGGGAGCAAGACGGAGGGAGAGTGGAAGCTGCATAAAAAAAGGGAAAAGTTTTGCAGGCTGCTTTGGCTTTTTGTTTTGGCCATGTCTAAAGTCAGGCCATCTCGTTCGCTCGCACATGTAATGAAAATGCAGCGTAGCGGAAAATCGCGCCAAAGGCTCACACACACACAGACACACACACACACAGCACAGTAAAAAAGTTTATATATGAGTGTTGGTGTGCAAGTGGAAATTGAAAAGTAACGGACTGAAGTGGAAAACTGCCACCCCCAAAACATCCCCCACTCCCCCCATGCGGCATTGCAAGAAAATACGAGCAGAGCGAAAAAGAATATTGTTGAAAAAAGTATGAAAATTTCGTTCAAAATTCATGCATGAATACAGCGACCGAAGTCATCGAGAGAGAGAGAGAGAGAGAGAGAGAGAGAGAGTTGAGAGTGTAGAGAAAGTTGAGAGAGTTGCCAGCGGAAGCGGATTCCCAACCTGCCATTGTGTATGAGTGCATGTGTTTATGTGTGGGTGTATGGCTAAGTATGGACAAGGTGCCAGTGAAACGGAAAAAGAGAAGGGGTGAGAGGTGAGAGGGTGCACTCTACTGTTACAGGGATTCGACCTGAGGTTCGGGGGTCGTTTCTTTGCTGTCGTGCGCACTTTCTGACAGTCAATATTGGCGGGCGGACAAAGCCACTTTAGGTGTTATTGTGTCAATGTCTCGTAGCCGGCGCAAAAAACCCCCCTCTGAAGTGCCAGGCAGAGTGGATTCCCTTCCTCTCACATATCCATTTTTTCACTTGTATATACCCTGCATCAATAGTGCAAAATGGCAGCCATGAAATGGGCTTAGCTTGGGGCGCTAAAAAAGTGCTGAAAGTTTTTTTCAGTTAGCTGAGAGGCGCTTGAAGTTACTTTCTTCTAAAATTGATATAGCAGAGTATCTGTTAGTTGATCATTTCATAGTGGTTTTTCCCATTCAGTTGCTGCGTTCTCTTTTATGGTATTATTGCATCTGCAACAGTTCCAAACAGAAATTGGTAGTTCATATTTTACAGCAATTTCCATTTGGCCATATTGCCAGGCATCACAACACTCTGCATTCTCAGTACTCTCTGACTCTCTCTTTCTCTCTCTGACTCTCTCTTTCTCTCTCTGATTCTCTCTTTTTATCTGTTTCTTTTGCTATCTCACTTTCTTTGAGTTGTCTGCAATTGTAATACTTTTTTATTTAGACCCGGCTGCATGTTGGCCATGTTGCGGACTTGGTTAGCTGCCAGTTTTGTAATTTGTAATTTGACGTTGCAGCTGAACAACAAACAAATCAATGTTAATTTTAATAATCAGCACTTTTGTCGCATGTCCTCCATATACTACATGGCAGCAGTTTCTATGCTCAATTCGCTGCGCTTCCTGTAAGCCATAAAAAATGGTCATGGTCAAGAAGAAGTTAAGGAAGAGGCAGAGGCACATAGAGTTGGCTTATTAATGAGCTGCGGCTGTTACCTTGTTGGCCAAGACTTGGGCAACTTCTACACCAAATCGAATAATGCCCTACAATATAGTGAGTAAACTTTAACGAATAGAGCAGTTTTATGATAAATTTTAAAGTTTTCTACAAATTATAAAAAAAATAAATTATTACTTGTCTGACGACAATTTTATATTTAATAAATTGTAACTCAATGAAAAAAAATGTTATCGTCTCTGATTACAACTCATTTTAACATATATATATATAATTTTATATTCAATATAAAGCAACCTTTTCCATTATTCAAATTTACTAAATTTTTTTTATAATTTTGTATTAAAAATGAAATTATTATCAACTCTGTTTTGTATTTTTTTCAAATTTTTCCCTATTGCTAATTACTTATTTAAAATTAAATTATTATCCTCTCTTTTTTGAATTTTTTTTTAAATTTTCTCAGTTGCTTCTTAGAATCAATATGCCTCGCTTCCTTCTACAACTGCAGATAGTGCTACACGCTGTCCTTCTGTCCGTTGCATGCAACTTCCTCTAAGCAAATTAAGGCACTTGCTCATGCCCAGCCTCCTGCTACGGACAATTGCCTTAAACTATAATCAAGCTGGTAACTGGCAAGTGGGCTAAAAATAAAAGTGGCCAGTCAGGATGGTCAGTCACTGACGGTAGAGTGACGGGGAAGGAGACGCTGGGGGTAGAGATGGCAGAAGCCCTAGTAACTATTAACTAGTTACAGACACTGTGCAGAGAGTAAATCAGCGTCGAGTTGCATCGACCCAACGAACCGGATGCTGGTAATAATATTTAGATTTTTAGCCCTTGATGCAAAACTTTATGCTTGTTTAGATAACATTATCGCGTTGACTGCGGCCAGGAGTTGGGGCCAGAGCCAACTCACTTTGTGGCCAACTTGAAGAGAAAGAAAGAGAGAGATAGAGAGTGACAGAGAGAGAGGTAGAGGTAGAGTAACAGGGAACGCAGAAACTTTTGCTAGCACGCATAAACTTGGCTAATTTACGATTGCATTGTGAGCATCGGACTGTCCGTATAATTAGGAAAATTAATTTGTGTGCTTTAAGATGCCAACAACAACTACAACTGCAGTTGTAACAAGAAGAGGAAGAGCAAGTCTCTTAATAATAATAATAATAATAATAATAATAATAATAATAATAATAATAATAATAATAATAATAATAATAATAATAATAATAATAATAATAATAATAATAATAATAATAATAATAATAATAATAATAATAATAATAATAATAATAATAATAATAATAATAATAATAATAATAATAATAATAAGAGCAACAGTCAAATGCAGGCTGCATAAAGTTTTTAATTTTCATGATGCAGATAATGCCCATTAAAATACGTTGCTAACGGTGACCAACACCTGAGGCAGATCCTTGCCGTCCTCCTCGTCCTGTTCGTCCTGTCCGCCGCTTGCAACTCTGCCCAGCCGTGAACTAAGTGCATTAAAAATGGCAAAAGGAAAATACACGCCGCTGGAGAGAGAAAGAGAGTAAAACAGAAAAAAAAAATTTATGATTATTATTTTTTATTATGCAGGCGAAAGAAAAGTCGTCCTTTGGGCCAGTCCAACTGTGTTGCACGTCCTGGCCAGGATGCGCGTCGGCCTTTTGAACTTGTCGGAGTCATTGCACGCTGCAAGGAGGCCCCTTATTGTTGCTGTTGTTGCAATTGTTGTTGCCGCCGCCGGCGGTTGCCATTATGCATTATTATTATCCTGCCGAGGCTCCGGCAATGCGGACATACACATACACATACACATACACATATATATGTATGTATTTTGATCCTGGCCGGCGCTCGTGCTGAAAATTATTACTTGAAATCAATTTCATGCAATTGAAGCACTTAATTTTTACCAATTCATTAATTGATTTCGTTCGTTGCAACTGCCACTGCCA
Source organism: Drosophila quadrilineata (assembly GCA_018150725.1). NCBI lineage: Eukaryota > Metazoa > Arthropoda > Insecta > Diptera > Drosophilidae > Drosophila > Drosophila quadrilineata. The sequence continues at coordinate 7,748,960 of JAECWN010000407.1, forward strand.
CTGCAACTGCAACTGCTGCAGCCATGCCTCCTCATCTGCCACTTGCTGCTCATTTCACAGTTGAATTTATTGAAAATTTTGCAACAACAAAATGAAAAAGAAAAAAAGTTTTCCAATGTAGCCATAGTTAATACCCTTTTTATGCACGAATATCGCATCGAATTTCATTTAATATATTATGGCATAATTATAAACACTTATTAAACACTAATTATAGATTAGAGCTAAATTAAATGATAATCGGCGTATTTCTATGCAAATGCAAATATTTAATATCTTCATCTAAAATCTCATTCTCAACGTGTACAAACTGCAATTAAAATAATTATAAATATTTTTATAGACCCCACTATCTTCAATTTATGAATATCTGTATCTTAAGTATACCTCAGTTTACACTACCTACTATCAATGTGGGGGAAATAAAAGTAAAAAAATTTATGTTGGGAATATACTTATGGATGTAATAAAGCCCATTTGTCGGGGAGTTGCCTTTATCCCACTTTTCGTTGATGATGAGTTTTAATGAGCCTCTGCCGATGGATGTTGGATATTGGAGCACTTCATACAGGACGCTCCCCCCACCCTATCATCTCTCGCCCTCTCCATGTCTCTGACATGGTTCACGGGGCAGAGCTTGACCAATTTACAAGTGCAGCAACCAAGTTGTTGAAGAACTTTGCGGGGGTGAGAGGGAGGTGCTGTTAACAAGGATTTAATTGGAAATAATTTGCAGCATTTTGTGGGGAACTTTATGTTATTTTGGCCAGCGCAATACATAAACATAAACAAATAAATGCAATGTAATCTTAACATTAAATGTAATTCAATTAATGTACAATTGTTTATTTTGTTTCATACAAGGGCATGAAGAGGGTTCCAAAAAATTAAAATGCCAAACATTTATTTATTTCAAACCATTTGTAATACCCTCAACACATCCATAGTATTATAAAGGTATGTCATTCATTAAATCGTAATATCACATATCGTATTACTTCGCAGCTCTCTCTCTTAATTTAATTGCTGATATGATATAAATATATGCTGGAAACATAATAAAATTAAATTTGCATATTACTGAGTATCTTTGAGTTGAGTTTACCCTTTTGGGGCATGTCGATACTACTCGAAATTCGCAATTGAATTGCGACACAGCCACAGAAAAAAAAAAACAAATTGCGCAAATATTTATTCAAGTTGTGTCGAAAATTGGCGGTTCTTGTTTTATTTAATTTTATTAAATATTCAATGGGACTTGAACATTGCATTGCACCACTGTTGACCACTTGCAATGCGTATAATTAATGATTAATGTTTTAATTGAAATGATATCATTGCATATGTACTTCACTCAAGAGCACGACTTGATTGTTCAATATATACACCATATAATATAATATAGTTTAACTTGAGGAAATCGCAATTGTCAGGAGAGAGAGAGAGAGAAATCAAGAGGAAAGAAAATCAAACGCCTCTCGTTATTCTGTGTCAGCATAATTTCAATAAATTGTTATTAATAATGCAGATGATATGTTTCGGCAAACAATTGAAAAATTATGCATTAATTAATTTTGGTTGCAACATGGATTAATATTTCACTTGGCGACTTCATAAACGCCAACGGGCCAACTGCTTTGAATTAGCTTAATTGAACTCATTACCTGGCTTAAACAATTTTTTGTTTTCATATTATCAGATTTTTTATATATGCCACTTTTTTTCGAGTTTTGATTAAATTAAAAAAGTATGTTGGCATATTTATTTAATGCAGTCATATATAATTTCCATATCGTTTAAATTTCAGTTCAATTAAATACAAATTATCGTCATTGTTATCTTTTCACATTGTATTGTACTTATTATAATAATAATAATAATTTTTAATATTTTTTTTTTTTTTGTGTTTTAATTAAATTATTCCATATTGATTTAATGCATTTGCATAAAATACTTATGCATTGGCATTTATTAATGCGTATTTTTACAACTTTCTCCCCTTTCATTGAAATATGGGTGATAGATGCATTGCCACGCCCACAGGGCAGCCATTAAGCTGGCACCGTTATATGTTCTATAGCATAGCCCTGCCAATCGATGTTGTTGTTGCTGATGTTGGTTGATTTTTTAATGAAACGTTGAAGTATAATTTATGAATTTTAATGAGTTGCCAAATGATGCCGAAGCGTTGATTCTCCATAATTATTAACACAACGATGCTGCACCATCAGCAGCAGATAGCATCAGCGGTGGCAGTGGCATCATCATCACCATCACCATCAGCAGCAACAACAGAGGCAACAACAGAGGCAGCAACAGAGGCAGCAACAGAGGCAGCAACAGAGGCAACATCAAGAGTCAGGCTCCTCTGGTTTGTCCAAACTGAATGCAAAATGAACGAGTTGAGAGGATAACTCTGAAGCTGTGAGAGACAAAGTGAGACAAGGAGGGCCATTTCTCTGCCTCTCGCTGTCAATCTCTATCTCTTTCTCTGCCTGCAAGTCGTTCTCGCGAAGTGCAAATTCTCGATTACAGTCACTCATTAAATGCAGTTGTGCTCCTCCATATCTGCCTCAAATAACATAACATTAACAGCAAATTCAAAGATTATCTTGCAATTTTTCTAAATCGTTTTGTAGCTATAGACTGTTATTAATATACCCCATTTCAGGCAGTATCTAAAGGGTATGCTGAATTCATGCTGCCAAATATTTTACCATATTTTTTCATATATGCATATATGTATATGAATGTATATCTTTGTTGACAGTTATGCTTGTAGCCGTCGAGCCGTAAATTGTTTTCCTTACTGATTAACATTTTTGATGTTTTCTTATTTTATATTTTTAATTAACAGATTAAGTGCATTGCACATTAATTATGATATGTACCAAAAAAAAAAGGCGGGCAGCAACTTTAAGCATTATTTTTAAATGCATTTTTGTTATTGGCAATTGATTTCGAGAGCACAACAAAAGGAATGTCGCTGGGGGATTAACACATAATTTGCACAGTGAGCCAATAATGATGGCTGCTCACAAAGCCACGGCTAATATGCGAATGCTGCCAATAATGCTTAATTAAAGCCAATAACTGTAACAAAAAGCCGACCGCATACACGTGCTACATAATGAAATTAACTAACTAATATTATATCCCGAATGCGTTTACTTAATTAAAATGTGCCAATGTCCAATGCCCCCTCCCTACGTCTGCCTCTATCAATGTCACATAGCTGGGCTCATGCTCAGCTTATGAATAACAACCAAATGTATCAGAATTTATATACGTGTGTGTGTGTGTGTGTGTGCGTAGCAAATACAATTACAGGCACAAAGGGTGCATATTTGATTTTAATATGCTGGGACTAAGCCGGCTTACGGGTCGTATGATTAATTGTAATGTGTGTGCATGGGCTGCATTACGTATACGTCACATGTGACAACGGGACAGGAGCACCATTTTCGGTCAACTTTAATTATGGCCAGATAATCGAATGTATTTAAATACAATTTCGATTGATAATGCATGTTTGCAATTAAAATCGTGTGGCAGCCACATTATTTATTTTACTTTTCAGCCACCAAAGCAACAAGCAAAAATAAATCGAATAACTAAAATAATTCTAAATTGAATGGGAGCCAAAAAAAATGCAGGCTATGGGTATTGAATGTATCTGTCTGGGAATGTATCTGAGAGATACTTTATGTAAATGTTGCTTATCGAACTGAAGTACTAACTTGTCTTAATTAATAACTAACAATTAGTTCAACACTTGCAGCAGACTTGGAATACGTAGTAATTGTTTTGACATTTTCATGAGAACATGATTATTGCAATCAATTTATAAATTGAGACATTTCAAGCTCTCTCTCTGTCTCTCTCAGTATCAGTATCTGTCTCTGTCATTCGCGGCATCCACTTGAATATGTGCAAATGTTCAGGCATCTGTTAAATGCCAAACGGCATTATTTAATTGTCAAACATTTTCAGCAATTGCTAAACCAATATTGATGCCAATTCCAGTTGATGATGATGCTCTCAGGTAGGTGGTCGTGCCACATGAGGAGAGAGAGAGAGGGACGCATATATATCTATATATATATATGTATGTATGTATGTAGATATTACATACTTAAAGTTACCTAATGCTAATGATAATGCCTACGAAAGTCAACATGGCACACATGGGCAAGTGCTTCACGTGGATGCCACATCAGATGCAAATGCAAATGCAACTGCAACTAAATGTTGAGATTGCCATACAGACCATCTAGACCATAACAGTAGGAACGCGTTATCTGTTGGAGTAAATGAACTCCTAATACACTGACACGTTTATGCACTTAGACAGAGATAGACAGAGAGTGAGTGAAAGAGAGATGGAGATTGAAGGAGTAGATGATATTGAGAGAGAGATAGAGAGAGAGAGAGAGAACGAGTGTATGGATGATAGCTGCTTAGAGGCGAATGGCACTTGGCACATTTAGTCAGCCTGGTTGGCCCTAACAGCTATCTCTCTCTCCCCCTTTCTCGCTCTCTCTCTCTCTTCGTCACTGTTTGTCTGTCTCTGTTGCACTTGGCCGGCAGCTAGCTGCGTTCTTCGCCTAACGGTAAATAGCAATCACTGCTAATGAGTTTTATTGTAAATTAAAATTGCAATCAGTGTCAGCCAGTGGCAGGCAAGGCAGACAACCCATTGTTGCCACACACACTCTCACACATCTGTCTCTCTCTGTGTGTGTGCGTGTGTGTGTGTGTGTGTGTAGTTTGGGGCGCCAGTCACTGGGCGGCTGGCAGCTGAATGATAAATGCAATAAATGACAGTGTCGTACTGTCGTTGGGACCATCTCAAATCCTTGCATAAAAAATTTGCCAAATTGCAAATATTAAATAAAGACAATGCGTAATGTGCAATGACAAGCCAGAAGCCAACAGCGGCACAAACAATGCCACAGCAACAACAGCAACAGCAACAACATCCACATCAGCAGTATCAATGACAATAACAACATCAACAGCAACATTATTGTTGATATCAGGGAGAAAGGGCTGGCAGATCTTGTTTAAAGACAAACCATTGCAGCCACATGTTGCCTGGCAGGGTCAACAGCTTGCCACATGCACCAAAACATACACACACATACACTCTCAGATCACTCACATACTCTTGTCAATAGTGTTGCACCATCGAGTTGTTTGTTGCAACTTTCTTGCCACTTTAAATATTAAGTTAAAATTTATGGCTCAACATCTTATTAGCCAAAAACTTAACAAAATTTTAATGGCATAGTAATTAGTAAAATTTAACTTATTTTTTAAATTATTATTAAATAATAGGAAATACATATTAATGATTGATTATAAATTTAAAAAATTAAACAAAATTTGTTAGCATATATTTTTTTTAATATTTGATTTTATTTATTTTTATTATTATATGAAAATCCCTGGCATTATTTTTGGAATACCATTTGTGGTGCTTAAAAAAAGATTTAAACTTAATATTTCTTTTTTTACTTATTACTTAATATTATTATTTTTTTTTTTAAAGACGTATATTTTATTTTTTTTAGAAATATTTCTGCTATCTCTATGGCAGATTGAGGTGTTAAAAAAATTATATTTATTAAATTAATGTTTCTATTTATTTGATATTATTACTTAAATAATTGTGCTTTAATATGAACATTTTTCAAATTACCCATGAAGTTTGCACAGCACTGAAAATGTCACTCTCACACACACACAGACGTAAGGACTTGAAGCGCACACATACATACATACATTATCAGCAATATGTAGAGTAAGTCACACACACTCATGTGATGTGTGTGAGTGTGTGTGTGTGTGTCTGTTACACGCACATGTTGAAGTCATTAAAATGGCATTTATCATTCATTCAGAGTCGGAGCAGTCAAGAAAGAGACATTGAAAGAGTCACTGCAAAGGATAGAGACAGAGAGTGAAGGGAGTGGAAGAGGGAAGAGTGGAGCGGGTGGATAATGGGGGCCATGCTGGCTTATCGATATGCCAAGTTAATAATTAAAATCGCAAAATGCGTTAAAAGTCTATCAGTTTAATTGCCATACAGTGGCTGCAACTATCAGCAGATGGCAAGCAGAGATGCTTCGCTGCCTCTGTCTCTGCCTCTGCCTCTACCAGCGCTGGCAGCGACGCTGCTGCTGTCAATGACACTGTGATGAACTGCAAGCTGCCACATCAGTCTACATTGTGTCTGTCTCTCTGATTGTCTGTCTGTCAGTCTGTCTGTACGTCATGCTGTCTTCCTTCCTTCCTACTGTCTGACTTTCTTCCTTCCTATGGCCAACCAACCAATTGGATTGCATCTGCCCCCATTCCTCCCCATCCCTACCCCTAGCCAACTGCTATTGTTGCGGCTGATCCTGGCAATGCTGATGGTGCTGATGCTGCATTGATATGCAATTAAGAGTGCCACGAGACGGATTGAAGCCAGCAGTGGCACAATTGACGCAGAGGGATTTATTCTATAGGCGCATGCATTTTTTATGATTAAATGATAGTTGCAACCAATTTTTATTTTTAAATGCTGCGACAGCAGTCAACGAGGCAACAACCCAATGTTGCAACAATGAGGTAACGAGCCATTGAGCCACTGTGCAATAATTGAACAATTGGCAGCTGTCAGTGGGGAAATGCTACACTCGTTTCAGCCAAAAAGAAGTAAATTCTGGCCAAAATGCAGCTCCACTTTAAATATTAAATATATCTCTCTCTCTCACGCTCTATGTCTCTCTCTCTTACTCTCTGATAATAGTCGCATTTAAATGCCATGACAATTTTTAAAATGCAGCTTAATTTTGTATGTTTGGGATATTCAATTTAAATGCTGTATAGTTTAACATAATTTATTTTTCAACATTTTCTATATTTCTGTTATCCACTAAATTTATGTTTTTTCTTTTATTTTTAATCAACCAAATGTACAATTATACACATATATTTAATTTATGAATCGAAATGACAAATAAACACAATTTCTATGAGGATTTCAATATTTACAATATTTAAGCTCATTGGTCATCTGCATTTATTATTAATTCAATAAAATTCTAAATTATATTAAATTTCAATTAAATACTAAGCATAATATGCCATCAAATTACGATTATATTTACAAAACTAAAACAAACAGTGATGTTCTCAATTACGAATCCGCAAGAAAAGTGCGCCAAAGGCAAAAACGCATGTTTCGTTCGGTTCCGGAACTGAGAACGGCTCTGTATGTTTATCAAGTTGATGGAATTGTGTTGTGGTATATAAAATGAAGAAATAATTTTGGTATATGTGATACAAAATTAACCATATATTGAATATTTAGAGAATTCTTAAACAATATCATAACTCTTAGTAAACTCTACTGCTTCTCAACATCTTGATGACCTGCTTACATTCTACTTGCGACTAATTTTAATCAAAAATAAAACTTTACTCAAATCTACTTTAAGCAAAAACCTAAAATATTCATCAAAGTAGAGTTAAACAGCTAAATTGGCATATTCAAACTTAGATATACCATATTATGTGTGTGGATCTCAGAATTGGCAAAGCATAATCAAAAATTGAGCTAATTTCGAGAGCTTTTGTTGTCAGTGAATGCGACTAAAGATAATGATAATGATGATGCTGATGATATGGCTAATGATAATCAGTGCAGCTTAAGCAACTGATGGAAAACAGAAATCAGCTTCGAGCTTCGAGCTTCCAACTCACAACTCGCTTTCAGACACATAATTTCTATAGTATGAATAAAAGCTGTGCTTAGCCGTATCAAATTCTATGGCTTTGGCATGTTCCATCCACGACTTCACGAATCACATTCACATTCAAATCCACATTCACATACACATCTGTATCCACATCCACATCCACCTCCACATTGAATCCCCGAACACGCGTTCTCTATTTCCGATAGGTGGTGACGCCAACCCAAAGTATTTATGCTAAATGAGAAACATGTCTTAATCGGCTATTCATATGGAAATACATGGATTATTATTCAATTAGTTACGTTTTCATAAAAAAAGAAAGAAAGAAAATAAAACGTTGAACCAAAAACTACGACAGGTATAATAGAATATTTTTTGTGTGTGGGGATAAATGAAGAGCATCTACAAAGAAAAAAACCCTATACATAATCATATGATAGTCACAAAAAGAGTGTGGTTAGGAGGGGAGGAGTTAGAGGAAAACAGCGACAGCAGGATGGAAATAAATGGGCAGCAAAGCAAAAGTTGCTTCGCTTCAGTGAATTTTATTAATGAACTGTGGCCAACGCACAGCGTAGCAAGTTACTCCAACTCCATCTCCAACTCCATCTCCAATTCCAGCTCCAACTACAGCGCAAGCATCGTTTGGCCACGGGAAACAAGCTAGAGATACACCTGCAAGCGTTTCATGTTCATTATTTGGCGGAGCACCCGCCTCACACACACACACACATACACACACACAGGCATACATACAGATACACATATACACAACGTATCTGGTATCTTGTATCTTGGCCAAAAGCAGATTGCGAAAGCCGCAACAGCAACAGCAACAGCCACAGCGTAGTAAACGCAAATGGCCATGGAGAGTGGCAAGTGGAACTGGAACTGCTGTTGTTGTTGCCTGGGAGCTGCTGCTGTTGCTGTTGCTGCTGCTTTTGTTGCTGCTGCCACTCGCATTCATTCATAAAAATCCCAAGCGCCAAATCCAGTTTGAGACATGGTTTTAAACCAGAATTCACACACGTCTCAAATCAAGTTCAGACACGGCCACAGCCGCAGCCACAGCTGCACAGTGGTGCCAAGCCATCGCAAAAATGTATAATATGTAATAAGCCATAAACTGTAATTCCCATTGGACAAACTGCTGCTGTTTTGTTAACAACTTCAAAGCCAATTGAAAGCAATTGGGAATTAAGCAAAAAATATAAAATATAAATAATGATGGCTGCGATTGACTTGCAATTTGACAATGACACTTGACAACTGTGCGCAGGCAGCTGACGCCCCCATTGCATTAACAAAGAGAGTGAGACAGAGAGACAGGTAGGCATGGGGCAAAAGGGAGTTGGGCAGCTGCCAGCCAGCGGATGTTGCAACAACAACAATAACCATAGCGACGCTGCTGATGAGTCGTCTTTGATCTTGAGTGGCTTAAAGCGAACCAGTTTAGACCATCAGGCAGTATCTATATATACATAAGTATAGCTTGTCCAACCGACTTTTGTTTTTCTTTTATTTATGTTTTTATTATCAGTTTTTTTTTTATATATATATTTTTTTGTTTATTGATTGAAACGGCGTGGGCAGCCGCTGTCTGTCAGCTGAAGATTTCTCAGATTGGTAGGTGGCTGTTTGGGGCCATGGTAATTGGATGCCAAATATCGAGCAGCCAATTAATTATAGCTGTCTCCTCTCTCTCTGTCTCTCTCTTTGAATCACTATCCATCTCTGTCTCACCGAGTGGGTGTCTCAATTGAGTCCAAACGATGTTTTTGTCGATGTTTTTTGTCTTTTATCATTTTGCTCATTTGAATTGGAATTATGAAAGGGCTGTGGGGATGACAATGAATTGGCAAAGGGGGCGTGGCAGCTAATCAGTGCGTTCTTTGTTTACTCGGCAGTGTGTAGAAGAGCTATGATTAGCGGAGCACTGTGGTTGCGCATGCAACATAACATATCGCGGCAGCACATCTCTGCCACCCCACCCACTTGAGGCACGCAACTCAAAATAGAGAGGGAGAGAGAGATAAAGAGCTCAGTTGCAAGTTGTTCTATTCATTTAATAAGTTTAATAAATGCTTGTTTTAGTTTTTAGCGGTCGCAAGTTTCTCAAGTACCAAACAATTAGCAACATGTAGCGTGCAGCTCGCTTTGGGAACGGAAGCTTGCCACACGCAACATTGTGTATTAGACAAACAACTTCAGGGTGCAACTTGCAGAAAAGTTCGCGACTCGCGATTGCTGAATGGGAAATGCTAAAATGGACTCCAGCTACGGTTTCATTCACAGTGCACAGATCATTTTGCACAAAAAAACAGGCAATAAAGAAAGAGTCCAAAGAAATAGAAAAAGATGGAGAAAGAGACTGACAAAGAGAGATAGAGAGAGAGAGAGAGAAGTGAGGAGTAGCAGCAGCAGCTTAAGATTTAGTTCTAGCTTCGCAAAGATCTGCAGTTGTGGGCTTTCGTTATGCCCCCACTCAAGTGAATGGAGCTGGCTACTGTGCAGTCAGAGTATATCAAGGAGCTACAGACTATGTAGAAAAAAAAAATATGATAATAAAAAAAATTTCAAATTAATTTAATTCACATTTATTAGTGGTATAATTCATTTAATTTAATATTAATCATTTTCAAGCTTATTTTAATACATATTTTTGAAAATATTTCGGTTGTTAAGTTTTAATATAATGTCATCCTCAATGTGCCTACCTTAAGAATAGTTGAAACAAAGAGTATTTAAAATTCGTTTAAGGTAATTTTGATTACTGATTCGCATATGTTTTGTTTCGTTTCGGTTTTAAATTTGTTCACACAATTCATTTGAGCTTGGCCTAGGTGACTCCCATCCCCCATCTCCGATTCCGACTACGACTCCAACTCCAGCTTCGTCATCGTCTTGGCTTTTGTATCTGTGAGTCGGTGTAGATGCAAGTGTATTATATGTGAGTCGGTCTTGACTGACTTGGCTGACTGAGCTGAGTGATGGTGATGGGAATGACTTGTACTGAATTCCCACATAAATTATGTGCGAGCCCAAGTGTGACCAATAAACCAACTGTCCCAACTACCAACAACAACAGCATGTTAACCTCAAGTCCGGCGAGCAACCCTTCAGTTTTGGGTTCAGTTTCGACTTCAAGTCTTTTCTTACACATCTTATTTTTTCTTTTTTTTTGCAATAATATATGCCTGGAAAAAAAGGAAAATCTTAAAGTAGCTGTAGACGAAGACGGTAGCTGAAACTGTGCACAACCGCAGACGTGCCTCGAACCATAACCTACTGAGGTTCCCCTCTCCATGTTTCTCTCTTTTGCAGAAGGTATCTGCTTTTTAACTTAATTTAGAGTTAAATATTAGAAATTACCTCACGTGCAGGACATCAGCAGGCACAGAAAAAGAAAAGAAAGAAAAAAATAATGCAAAAGGAGCAGAAAGAAAATATACAGAAGTCGGGAAACTCAACTGGATCTGAACATAACTTTTAAGTCATGCAAAGTTTCGCTCAGCATTTTGGGGGTGTTAGGAGAGTGTAAGGGTGTAAGGATTGTGGGAAAGGATTGAGGGTGTGGATGATAGGGGTATTAGGGTCTGGCAAATGTGCCTGCAAATGTGTTTTCAATTGGCCATCGAAGCTGGCGCAAAAAGTTGCGGTAATATCGCTTTCAGTGTGTGTGCAGTTTCAACTTCAACTTGGTTTGCTTGGCTGCTGCTTTGATGCGGTCCTTAGGCAGGCGTAATCCTGTCAAAGTGTTATCGCTAAGCACACACCTTACACACATTCGCAGACACACCTCAATACAACACCCCTTGGAGTCATTCGCATTTATATCTCGGGGTTACCTTCTTCTTTTTCTTTTCTTTGCCATTTTCCTTTTTCTCGGTCTTGACTTGCATGCAAATTTTTGCTCCGCTGATTTTGAGCTTTATATTTTGTCGATAAGTTCGGCTGTTTCTCTCCTTCATTTCAGATTTCATTTTATTTATATTTTCTCCTTACACACTCACTCCTTCTTCTCTTTTCTCTTTTTTTTGCTGAGTGTGCTCACGATTTTTACGCTTAAATAAAAAATATCCACACTTAACACTTTTTGTTGCGACGCCGTCCGCAAAATCCGTGCAATATTTTGACTCGACACGGCACGACACGCCACGCCACGAAACGACAGGACGACTCCTGTCGAGTCCTTCTCTCTTTATTCTCATTTTTTCTTATTCATTTTTTTTTTTTTGGCAAGTTTTCATGACTTTTGTATCGGGCCCAGTCATCAGCTGACAGAGGCAAATGGCAACGCTTGTCGCCATAAACTTGTACAAATATGTGGCACGGGACGTGCCACTTGTGTAGCACACACAACACACACACACACATACACACATATATATATACATATACATACATACAGTAACCAATCAACCTCATCACCATCTTCGACAACATTTGCGCAAGGTGCGGCGATTGCCGTTTGCCGTTTGCTTTGACACGTGTGGTTGGATTCGGTATTGAGGTGACTGGGGAATGCCACAGGAAGTGGCTCGGGTTATGGGTAAATGTTGGAAATCTTCCCAGAATGTTTGTATAAATGGGCCTCGGGTCGATTTGTAGATTCCCACCCTCCCTCTCTCAATCTCACTTGACTGTGCTTTTTGTTTGAGCTGTGGTGGCTTCGTTTCTGTCTTTGGCAGCTTAAGAGGGAGCAAGAGTGGTTGCGAGTGGGTGGCTGGGTAAGTGGTTTTAGGCACTGGTGGTTTGAGCTGCCGGTGGTTACCTGAAATATTGTCTTGGCCATGGCTATGTGGTCGCCAATTGATATGTGTGCTCAACTATCCAGAGAATTGTGCATATTTAAAGAGCTATTCATGCAGACTGGATAAATACAAATGTTAAAGACAGGATATAGAATTAATCACTTAAAAATTGTACCTATTAGATTGTAGTCATTAAGTTATTCATTTTGGATCGATATATTTCGTTCATTTATTGGTAAATTCGAGCCTGATTTCAATTCCGAACAAAAGGATCGGTTTGCAACAGATATCATAGCTTAAATCCGCACGTTTTCATCGAATTCGAAATTGAGAACATGAGTGACTTTAAAAAATAAGTCATACAGGAATATTACTGTATGTTTAAATGTTTAAAACATGCATTTTATTTAATATTTAATTTTACTTCGTTAATTGATAAAGAAACAAACCTTTCGTATGCTAAAAATGAAACACAAATTCACTATTTGTATCTCGTAGCATAACTTGTTTGCACTTCATCTTTATTGGGTTAACTATTCCCATTCTCACTCCCAGTCCATTTCATTGTATGCGCTCCGAGCTTAAGCTGTGCGCTGTTGTAATTAGTTGGTATGTTGGTAGCTCATCCTTTCGCTGCACTCCGTCATAGAACAAGTACATCCGGCAGCTGCTGCTGACATGCCCACAGTGTGAAAGAGAACGAGAAAGAGAGTGAGAGTGAGAGAGAGATGGAAGAGATGAGAGCGTGTCGTGACACGAGCAACTCTGCTGCACATATCTACTGTATGCACTGAGTGTGTTAAGGATAATGTGTTGGGTGTTGGCCAATCTGTGGAGCATCTCTGGTGTTGAGCTAACCAATTGCTCATTAGCTGGCACATGCCATGGATGTCTATTATAACACTGTCAGCGACTGCTGTTGCTGTTGCTCTTGGTTGTCTGTAACACTGTTGCCACATCACATCAGAGCAACATCAACATCATCATCATCATCATCATCATCATCAGTGTTGCAGCAGCAACAACAACTTCAATGTCCCGAATCTAACAGGCTGCTTCTGGTTTCATGCAAATGAAACTTGGCGCTCTCTAACTACCTACTAAATGGGCTCATTTTTCAAATTTTATAGCTACTTAACAGAACATCAAACAATTTTCATTTTATTAACAGCCAAGCCAACACACATATGTACATAAATACATACATACATATGTATGTAAATATATATACATACATGAGATTGGATGCCGCCACACGCAGACACAGCTCAATTTATAGCTCGTTTCATATTGCGCTGCGCATCTACAAGATACATTTGTATCTCTCTAGCCGTAATAAGCGACGATAGAAGGAGTCAAAGCAGGACAAGGCATGCCTCGCTGGCTACACCAATTGTTGAATATAAAGAAAATACTTTGAGTAAATATTTTCGGGAAATATATTAAAATAATTGTCTGTGTTATGTTATGCATGATCAAAACACACACACATACGATAATTGAATGTGTATGTGCATGTGTGTGTGTGTGTGCCCTGGAGAGCAGCAGAAAATATGGAATCATATGCATGTATATTTTTATACAAGATATGCCCCAAAGGGACTACAAAGCCAAAGTGAAGGCAGTTGAGGCAGCCACTGCAAAGTGGAGTCGGCATCAATAAATGATTGAACAAAGCAAAACGACTGAAATGAAAAACCCCCGCAAAGGTCATGAAAACATCCCAACATCAACAACTACAACAACTACAACAACGGCAACAACTAGGGGCACATATTTGCAGGCGGGAGGCAAGCCACAAAAAAATAAGAGAGACTGTGAGGCAAGCGCACCCAGCGGGCATATTGAGGAATGTGCGGTTTAAAAATAAAATAAAAATAAATATAAAAAGAAAAGAAACTACATAAGAAACGGCTGCCAAGGGCAGTTCAAGTTATGCCACATGGGCGCCCTATGCTGCAAGCAGCAGACGAAAGGCGACTCATGATGACTGCCACAACTGTAGCTAATTAACTCGCTGCCTGCCACACAACTAAGCTGAGGTGTTGCTGCTGTTGCTGCTGCTGCTGTCTTAAATGCAACACAAGGACAACAGTCACAAAAAGGAACAGACAGAGATAGATAGAGAGAGCGAGACAGTTAGCTACTTAGAAAGGGAGATAGACATATTGCGGTGGTCAATTGGGTTTATTTATGAGCACAGCATGTCAACGGTCGAGACATTTGTTTGAATTCAAATATCAACACATAATCTGAAAAAGGCCGCCAGGAGTCAAGAGCGTGCAGCGCAGAGAGCAGCTCGTTTTGAACTAAGCCGCATCGAATTACAACAGCAACAGCAACGACAACAACAACAGCAATGTCTGTGCAACCTCTGCCACATTAATTTGTCAACATTGAGCTGCGATCAAGTTGCAAGCCCTGATCCTACATCCTTGATATAAACATATGTCTATATGTATATATGTGTGTGGTTTTTTGACCTGCAGTTCAAGCAAAAGGCCAAAAAGCGGAAGTCTTGATATAATTTTGGTTTTATTTTTTTTCTTAATTTTTTTTTGTTGCCTGTGGTTGTCTGTGATTTCATTGGTGTCATGGTGAGGCCACTTGTAAGGGATATGCTTGAAGGATTTAAAGCAGGAGCAGCAGCAGTTGACATTGATGGGACAGTTTCTATGACGATTTGTCTATCATTATGCGACGGCATTAGATTTCAAGCATTAACGTTGATGATGATGATGATGATGAAATCAAATCTGTGTCCCGAAATATGATTATATCTTCAGCTTAGATAATAATCCAAGGCATTCAAAAGTAGTTGCAATGCTTTTAGACAGGATTAAGCACCAATAACTATTTTTTTTTTTTTTTTTTTTAGAATTTGTACATTACTTCAACATGCTCTAAATATCAATTTTATAAGAACGCTATATTTATTTACTCATTTACATTGCTTGAAAGCTATAATTACTCTAAATATCATTATTATTATTATGATATATTTATGATATCTGCAACTTGAAGCGTAACTCGTTTCGTTTTGCTTTTCCACCAAAAGAAAAAATTAAAAATAAAATAAAATTAAAATAATAATAATAAAAAATGGTTGCTGAAGCCCCTTCTAATTCTAATTATATGCATACAGCCTTAAAATATTGTGTGTTACCGCCATATCCTTCCCCCCATCCCCCCTCCCCACTCCACACATAACATTCCTTTAGCTCCTTGGTGCCATCTCACTCTCTCACACGTAATCATCAACGCCTAGTCACCAAAGTTTTTCACTTTGTAATTCCAGAGCTTGCCTCAAGATATTCCCATTTGCCTCGCAGCAAACTCTTGTCGCTTTCTCTGCTTTTCTCCATTTTGCTGCTGTTGCTGTTGTTTTTGGCTTTTATTTTACTTTGTATATAGGAAAAGCAGCTCGAGCTTTTCATCATCGTCATAATCTCAACAGCAACATCAACATCAACAACTTGAAGTGATTTGTGTTTTTTCATCCGCCTGCGATGCCGCTAAGACTTACCTTGCTTTCCCAGCTCCTTTGGCGCTCCTTTTTACTGGCTCCTTTCAGCAGAAGGATTCTTCTTCCTGCTGCTGTCTGCCTTTTTTACTTAATCACCTCACAAGGCGCTCGAGCACACAACACGGCTTTAATCTATTTTAATTAAAATTATAATTATTTAATATAGCCCAAGCGAAAAAAAGGCAACTCGGCATCTGAGATGCCAGGTGGGGAACACAGTGACTCAATGCGCTTTATAATCTTGGTTTCAATTCATTTATGAAAATGCCAACTAAGTGCTAAAATCAAGAAACTGAAAATGTGGAAAATTCTCAACCAGGCTAAGCACCTCAATTCCCACACAATATCTCTCTAATCTCGAACATACTTTGTGGATTAAGGCTGTGACAAAAGCAAGTTTTCTATAAATAATTTAATATATTTGATAAAAAATCTTAAATTTTTGGTTGAAATAGTTTAGATTTTCATTTTAAAAATAAAATATTATTTAATTATTTGTACGCATTGTGCCACAGTTGCCATTCACAGTTTAGAGAGTTTCGGGGTCCTCATCCAATTTGTAGCACTTCTGCCAGCCACAGACCAAAAACCAAAAGCAACGCAGTAAAAAAATAAAATAAAACCTAAAAAAATAAGTCAGAGAGAGATTCAAAGAGAGAGAGAGAGAGAGAAAGAGAGATAGAGAGAGAACGAGATATATGCTAAACACATGACGTCGACAACGTTTCGCATAAAATTATAAAGTATCTGTAACTGGGCCGGAAGAATGGGTAGTTGTTGGATAGGGTTGTGTTTGAATTTCTGGAACGAGACCGAGAGAGATAGAGAGAGAGAGAGAGGAGTAAAGGAAAGTGGGACTGGCGCGCAACTTGTGGCAACTTTTGGAGCACAAAATGCTGCAACATTTTCGTGCCTGGCAAATCTGTGCAGGCTTTTGTCACAAATTCCCAGTACATCATGTGTAGAATTCATTAAGGTGACTAAATACATTCAAGTGATTCAAGAAGTGGTAGAACGAGCGCCAGTTTCTCCATTTCTTCCAGCTGCGAGTAATTTGTAGCAACTGTGGCAGGGTAAAGTGATGCCACACACACACACACACACACACATACACACACAGCATCAACTGCTGCTGCATCACAGATATTAATTTCTTTCTTGCTGTAGGTAAAGGCAAAGTAACTTAAGCTTCAACTTGTAGCTGTTGCTTGTATCTGTAGCTGTAGCTGTAGCTGGGTAAACGAGATTGAGATACAGCCAGAGCGCTACACTTGTGCCACGGTTGAGCCGACTATGCTTCTGCTTCCTCCTTAAAGACGACACCTCGTCCCCGCCAAGACAAGACAAGGCAACCCAAGGCAAAGCCAAAGCAAAGCTTCTTCTGCTGCTGCTGCTGCTGCTGTTGCTGTTGCTGCCGTGCACATTAATTCGTGGGAATTAATTATTCTCAGGCCTGTGACGATTCCCAAGACACTCGCTCACTCATTCGTTCGTTGATACCCAGCACTTGCTCATCCCTCACTCTCCACTCACACCTCACTCCTCAGGCTCCACTAACTGCAGTTGGTTCATCACTTGGCTGTGTCGATGCCTTCGTCTCTGCCGCTCTACCCCTCTTCCGATGTCTGTGGCAAGGCGCAAATTTTCGTATCATCCTCATACCTCCACTTGCCACACATCTGTAGCTGTTTGTCTGTGTATATATTTTGCAGCAAAAGTTTATGTACTTGTAGCTGCTCCTGATACTGTTTTTCTGTTCCACGTACCAGATGTTCAATGAATTTTTCTACTTATGCAACACTTTCAAAACGGAATGTTTTTTTTAGATTTTCAAGCTTCCGCCTATATCTCAAAAAATAATTGCTCCAAATTAAAATCGGTCAAAAAAAATTGGAAGATATCCATTCTTTTGAAAATAGTCAACTTTTCATGTTTTTGGGCATATTTTCTAAAATATTGCTCCAAATTCAGTTCGGTGAAAAGTTCTATACTTATTTCGATGACAGAAATCGATTGGGAAAAATTTCCATTTAAAAATTATAACTTTGATGACTTTTGAACAAGGTGGAAAAATCACGAAAATTTGAATCTGGATTTTAACCATTTTTTCACATTTATAGCTATATTTTCTAAAATATTGGTGCAAATCCACCGCGGTAAGTTTTTTTTATACCCATTGTGATGCCAGAAATCAATTGGGCACAAAAAATTTCGGTTTCCAGATTTTCACTTTTTTGACATTTTTATAAGGGGTTAGTATGCAAAAATGGGCAAAAAACTTAAGAAAAATTAAAATTGCCAATATCAACAAAATTTGAATGCAGTTTTAATATTTCATAAAAACCATTAACAGAAGTGAAAGAATTTTGAAAATCGGTCGAAAATTGGCTAAGATATGGCATTTCAAAATTTCGATGGTACCTCTTCCTTTGAAACTGGGCAACTCTGAGGCATGTTTTCCACGTTTTTGGGCATATTTTCTAAAATATTGCTCCAAATTCAGTTCGGTGAAAAGTTCTATACTTATTTCGATGACAGAAATCGATTGGGGAAAGTTTCCATTTAAAAATTATAACTTTGTTGACTTTTGAACAAGGTGGAAAAATCAAGAAAATTTGAATCTGGATTTTAACCATTTTTTCACATTTATAGCTATATTTTCTAAAATATTGGTGCAAATCCACCGCGGTAAGTTTTTTTTATACCCATTGTGATGCCAGAAATCAATTGGGCACAAAAAATTTCGGTTTCCAGATTTTCACTTTTTTGACATTTTTATAAGGGGTTAGTATGCAAAAATGGGCAAAAAACTTAAGAAAAATTAAAATTGCCAATATCAAGAAAATTTGAATGCAGTTTTAATATTTCATAAAAACCATTAACAGAAGTGAAAGAATTTTGAAAATCGGTCGAAAATTGGCTAAGATATGGCATTTCAAAATTTCGATGGTACCTCTTCCTTTGAAACTGGGCAACTCTGAGGCATGTTTTCCACG
The DNA here is from genome assembly GCA_018150725.1 of Drosophila quadrilineata. Lineage (NCBI taxonomy): Eukaryota > Metazoa > Arthropoda > Insecta > Diptera > Drosophilidae > Drosophila > Drosophila quadrilineata. The sequence continues at coordinate 7,767,987 of JAECWN010000407.1, forward strand.
TTTTTGGGCATATTTTCTAAAATATTGCTCCAAATTCAGTTCGGTGAAAAGTTCTATACTTATTTCGATGACAGAAATCGATTGGGGAAAGTTTCCATTTAAAAATTATAACTTTGTTGACTTTTGAACAAGGTGGAAAAATCAAGAAAATTTGAATCTGGATTTTAACCATTTTTTCACATTTATAGCTATATTTTCTAAAATATTGGTGCAAATCCACCGCGGTAAGTTTTTTTATACCCATTGTGATGCCAGAAATCAATTGGGCACAAAAAATTTCGGTTTCCAGATTTTCACTTTTTTGACATTTTTACTAGGGGTTAGTATGCAAAAATGGGCAAAAAACTTAAAAAAAAATTAAAATTGCCAATATCAACAAAATTTAAATGCAGTTTTAATATTTCATAAAAACCATTAACAGAAGTGAAAGAATTTTGAAAATCGGTCGAAAATTGGCTAAGATATGGCATTTCAAAATATCGATGGTACCTCCTCCTTTGAAACTGGGCAACTCTGAGGCATGTTTTCCACGTTTTTGGGCATATTTTCTAAAATATTGCTCCAAATTCTGTTCGGTGAAAAGTTCTATACTTATTTCGATGACAGAAATCGATTGGGCAAAATTTCCATTTAAAAATTATAACTTTGTTGACTTTTGAACAAGGTGGAAAAATCACGAAAGATTGAATCTGGATTTTAACCATTTTTTCACATTTATAGCTATATTTTCTAAAATATTGGTGCAAATCCACCGCGGTAAGTTTTTTTATACCCATTGTGATGCTAGAAATCAATTGGGCACAAAAAATTTCGGTTTCCAGATTTTCACTTTTTTGACATTTTTACAAGGGGTTAGTATGCAAAAATGGGCAAAAAACTTAAAAAAAATTAAAATTGCCAATATCAACAAAATTTGAATGCAGTTTTAATATTTCATAAAAACCATTAACAGAAGTGAAAGAATTTTGAACATCGGTCGAAAATTGGCTAAGATATGACAATTAAAAAATTGGAAGATACTCTTTCCTTTAAAAACTGCCAAATTTGAGGCATTTTTTCACGTTTACGAATAAATTTGAGTTACCGAAATTTAGCTGGGACATGGAATCATGTAGTTGGGGAACGTACCTTCAATTTTATCCAACACAATGTTTTTTATGCGAAGTCTCAACTTGACTTGGGCTAAGCGGCACAATTACAACAGTGGCTGCAAATCGCTTCATCTTTTTTTATGGCTGCACTGCAATGGCCATTTTGGGACGATCTTATGGATGGGCAGGCGCAGTTTGTGCCCTGAACTCTTGGCTCGTAACAAATCATTTGGCTTGTTTAACTAAACGAGCTGCTCACATCCCCAATTGAACAGTTCTGGCAAAAGGTCAGAGGTCACTGGTGGCACTAAATTAGCATTCTTGCGTAGGATAATTTTAACCATTTATACATAAATCAAATAAACAAAAATAAATAGGACAACAAAAAATACTGCATAATAATCTCATAGTAAAAATTCCAGTTTTATTGGATTTAAACTTCAATTAATAAACAAACGAAATATGCAAATTTCGTGATGGTATATTGTCTAGAAAATATATTATATTACCTACACTATGATAACGTTTATTAATCAGAGATGCGACAGTTTGACATATTGACATTTAATTGCTGGCTAAAAATAATAATTTCAATAATTTGCAGCAAATATTTGAACTGCTTTGATAATTACATATTTTGGCATATTATTTTTGCCAAATATTTAGATATTTTGTGTGGCAGCAACTAATTAAATTGCATAGCAATTTACGTAATTATTTTCGAGCTCATAATATGATGAGACAAAAATAAATAAACTATTTGACAAACGTTATCCATTTCGAAATCTAATTAGGAATTATACAAACATGAAAATATTTCTAGAATTATATTAAATTGTTTTTATTTTTTGCATATTTATTGGTTGCAGAGAGCACAGCTGTCATTTAGGCTGAACCTTAATCTGAGAAACACGCCACGTACGTTTTTGGTTCACCCCTTTTTTGTTTTTTTGCCTGCAGTTTTTTTTTGCTTTTCCTGTGTTGATTTAGCATAAGGTCTCATGGATTATTATTCTGCTGCTTCTTCTACTTTTTCTACTTCTTCTTCTTCGTGTTTATTATTTCAACTTGAGGCACTCCACATTGCATTATTTATGTACATGTTAAGTGGTTGGGGGAGTAACAGACGAAGTTGTCTAGAATTTTTGTTAATAATTCTTTCACAGCAGCAGCTTGTAAAAAATAATAATTTCGCTTTTTTTCTCCAACTCGCTATTAAGCTGATGATTTTAATGAGTGAATAATGTGCTCGTCGAGGGTACCCCTCTCCACCCCCTCTCTCTGTTCATCTTTTTCTCTCTCTAGTACTCTGCAGTTTTTCTGCTTTAATATTTTAATAACTTTAAAGAAAGCCACTCGCCACAAGGGGGACGACCCCGTTGATGTTGTCGCTGCTGATTTCAACTTCAACTTCACTTAAAGGTCACAGCCACAGTCACAGTCACAGTCGGACTGGGAGTCACAGATACATTCAGAGGCAACGCACTCCAGAGACATGCCCAATGTGTTCTCTTGTTTGTTTCTCTGTTTCTCTGTTTTTTGCTGTCAACATGTGTCTGGGGCTGAACTGGAGTTGGAGATGGAGATGGAGTTGGAGTTGGAGCGCCCCCCTTGAAGAGTGTTTTCCCAAAACGAGTGGCGCATTAAATTTGTCATTAGGTTTTGTGTCGCATATCTAGAAGATTACATAACTGCCGCAGACACGCATCAGTTTTTTCCCCCCCTTTTTTTAAATATATTTAAACGGTCTAATTGCCAAGCAGCCAGAAAGGCCAAAAGTACATACCATAATTTGATTTAGCTGGCCATTGGCCACTTGAGCAGCTCCATGAGAGCGAACTACTTGAGAATGTTGACATAGATAATTGTGCTGATTATGATTGTGTCACAGATAACACACAGCATATAAAAAGTACACAGAATGTTTCTCAAAAAAATGTGATAAAAAAAAATGAACAGGCCTGAGTGTAAGAAAAATAGCAGCAGCTTTTCTTTTTGGTTGCAACTTGAGTTTTCATTGTCTGCACTGACAACTACAAACAATTCAAGTGCTTTTTAAATATCATACTTTTTTTCTTTTTCTCTTTCACTCTCTTTCTCTCTCTCTCTCTCTCTATCTTTCTCTTTGCTGTTTGGGGAGTGCATTTGCAGTCGAAGCTGTGACATTTTTTTATGGCCTGTGGTGTTGTTTTGACCTACTAATTTAATGATGCTAAATGGCGTGGCAGTTGATTGGCAAAGTATGCGGGTAGCACTGGCGCCACACCCACACTGCCAGCCGCCCACTCTACACCCCGCTGCCCCCCTATGACCAACCACTTGCTGTGGTGTTGCAGTGGTGGGAGGTGTGAGAAAAAAAGCGGCAAGCTTCTCAAGAAATGAAAGAAAATTATATTTATTGCGTTGCCTGTGAAATGCAACTCAAGTAGCCAAAAAAAAACCAAAAAACCAAAAAAAAATACAAAAATATATATATAAAGTATATATAAGTAGGCAGCTTGACTCGCATCTCGCACTGAATAGATTGTGAGTATCTTGAGCAACTTGAGTCTGGGCCATAATTAAGAGCTTCATAATGTTGGTTTGGTGTGACAATTTGCTTGGGTTTCTTTTGCTATACAGCAAATCCTCTTTCATTACGCAGCTCCTGCATTGTATATTTTTTTTTAAAATTTTTTTTATTTATTTATTTTTTTTTTCGGCAAAATCCTCTTAGACTTAGACTTCTCTGTGGTGGATACAAAGTTAGAGCACTTTTCAATGTACTTTATGTGAAGGCTGTGGAGAATGGGATACATCTCCGCTTGGATTTAATCTGACTATGAAAAGTTCCCCCAGGTGGCTTGAAGATGCATTTGACTTGGGATTGGCTGCCTGTTTCGAAGGAAGTAATCCATTCTGCGGGCAGTTTTCAATATCACTTTCAGCGACAACTTCCTGCGCGTCGCATCATCAAAAACTGTTGCCACTTTGCATACAAATGTGGCCAGAGACTCTGGCTGAAGAAAAAATAGAAAAAACAAAACTTATCGCAACATTTTAATAACTGCCGGCAACAGTAGCCAAGTAGCAGCAGCAGCAGCAGCCACCCCAAACCCAGCTGAATAGTTTACCTAACTCCTTGCAACACTTGCAACTCGAGTTGCAGTTTGCTTCTTTCTCTGCCTCATTTTGTGTCTTAGCACTGGCAGCTTTCATTAATTACCAAGAAAAGCGAGTTTTTTTCTTACCTTTTGTTTTTTGTTTTGTTTTGTTTCTGTCATCTTTTTATGGTGCTGCACTTTTCCTGCCAGTCAGCCCAGTCTATATGTAAGTATTTTCCGCAAAACTGGCCAGCACGTCAACAGGTTAGCGCATGGGCCCTAACTGGGACTGGGACTGGTACTGGGACTGGGACTCTCTCTATGTCTCCTCCCTGGAGCTGGTTCTTATCTAGCGTCAACATCACGCAACATGCGCGTAATTTTATGAATGAAGTGCTCGCTGCCGGCAGCCAGGATTCGACTCGCCATGCATCCACTCTCTCAACTGGTCAGTCATGACGGCATGGGATGGGATGGGATGGCAGGCAGTCTCTTAATTGCACTAGCACCTATTTTTTTTGTTATAACAACAGGCAGAAGCAAGCAAGAAGAAGACAGTTAGTATTGTATAGTATTGGGGTGGCGGGAGAGGATCAGTCAGCAACAGGTCTGGCAGCAGGCAACAGTTTGTCAGCCAGGTTAACAAATTGCGTTAAAGCGTTGCAGTTGTTGCAACGTTGTTAACCGGTTCTCGGCACATCTGTGTGCTGCTGCTGCTGCTGTTGCTGCAACATAGAGTTGATGCCTCATGCTTGGCGCACTTGTTGCATCAACTCGCCACAGAACCCAGCCCTGGACTGCGACGCGCTTATTAAATATGATTATGCGTTCGATTGCAGTCAGCCAAGTTGAAGTTGAAGTAGAAGCTGAAGCTGTTGCTGTTGCTGGAGGATTGGAGAGGCAACAACTTGGACAACTGGACTCGAGACTGGTTTGGCTGTCACAGGAAGTGGAGCCGCGTCAGGCGTCGTCACATTGGCGGGTCCATACCATAGACTATAGTATACTAAGCTGCATATAAATTCGCTCAAAATTCTCAATTCTCAATTGCTGGGCCCGCATTTTCCACCCACCTCCCTCTGGCCAAACAACTCCAACTGCTGCCCACTTTTAATGAAGTTTTCCGTTTCAAGCTGCCATTGGCTGAGCTCTTAACTTGTCGGGGAAAAGCCTTCGCCCAGTTAGCCACAATTATACCCTGCAATAAAATGCGGAGATAAGATCTTAAGTGCCTAAATAGATTTGCCATCGACTTAAGATTTTTTCTAGTATTTTGAACTTGTTGAAAAAAAGCTAGAAATCTTGATAATGTCTTTTGTTTTAATTATAACAATTTAAATTATAAATATATATAATTTAGTTTTTAAATTGTTATAATTATTTCTTCTGCAGTTAGTGGTATCCATTACTCTTTTAAAATATAATCCATTTGGCATCGATTTCATATTTTGATATAAAAAGTTATTTATTTCCTAAAAGAAAAGATTATCTTTTTCTAGTACTTACAAATTGATGATTTAAAAAATTTGAAATATTTTTAACTTGTTGAGAGACAGTTAGAAATTTCGATGTAGTATTTTTCTTTAATAATTATAATTAAATTTAAAACAAAAATTATATTTTTTTCAGTCGTTATATTATTTACCTCTGCAGATAATGCCATCTGTTACTCTTTTCAAATATACTCCATTTCGAAGTTGTTTTTTGTGCAATTCCTTCAACGATTTTAGCTCTCAGCTAAAATATTAAATCCATAGAGCGTTCAAATGTTTTAATTAAAATTTAATGAATTCTGTGTATTTAATTATGCATTGTGCTCTCAAAGTATGCTGCAAATTAATTTTAATTGTTATGCTGCTTTCATTGTTGTTCTGTTCTGTTCTGTTCTGTTCCGTGCCGAGTTCGCTGCAATCGAGACGATTATGGCTAAACCTTAGAAGAGACTGTTAGCCAGGCTTAAATGGCAACAACAGACAGTCTGTCGGACTGTCTGTCTGACTGTCTGGCAGGCAAAACTGGTAATTAAAATAACATTTATTTCATTTTATTTGACAATAAAGGCATATGACGACGAACCAATTCCATTTTATTTGCAGCTTTATCTGTATCTGTATCTATATCTATATCTGTGTATCTGTGAAATTGCAACTTTAATTAACTGACATTTTGCACAGTTGTCGCACACACACACACACCTATTTTATAAACAAATCAACAAAAGCAAACAATTTTCGTTACTCGGATTTTAATGTAATTCAAATATAACAAATTACACGGGAATTACAAAATTTGAAAAACTCCATTGTCTGTTATATGTAGTATGCTATCAATAATTTAAACTCGAATTTAGCCCAAAACTAATTTCAGTTGAAAAATATTGATTTATGCCGTTGCCATTTAATTGTTGTTGCTGTTCATTATAAATGAATGTTTAGTTGTGAATAACATGGCAGGTGAAAGCTGAATGGAGTCTCTGATCTGCTCTCATGTTGCCCGTCATAAATTAAGAAATAAATATTATTAAATGTGCTATTAATTAAGCGAGCCCAGACGACGCTATTAATTAATAAAATTTCCAAAGAAAAGCCGCCGCCGTCGCCGCCGTCAAGTCTCGTCCCGCGCAGACACAACAAAACAAAGCCGAAGTGAATAACAATTAGCCATCATTTAGGGTATATGCGGGGCACGCCCACTTGTGTTAATAGCGCCCACGGCCAACAGAAAGCCAAGTCAAGCGCTGATTGATGGCAACAGACAAACAGTTAGGACCTCACAGGTATTTATGCCACATTCTGTGGCAGGTGGCAGATGGCAGTTGTAAAATGATACACAAGAGTGAATTTGTTTGTAATTTTTCAAAGATTTGTAAGTTATTTATTCAAATACTTGTTGTTTTTGAAAGTTACAAAAATTTGTCTTTTAATAATATATATATATATATATAATGTATATATATTGATTTTTTTTAAATATTTTTTCTTTGATTTGAAATGTATGTTTTGTTTTAAATATTAATTACATTAATTACATTTATTTAATAGTATAATTAGTTTATTCAAGACTTGATTTATACACATGCTTATCAGGGTTCTTTTAAATGCAAACAGCTTGAAGTCTAGCTTTAATTAACATGTTATTGAAATTCTCTTTCAGTTTGTTATCCTTTTTCTTGCAATTGGGGGTTTTTCTTTAGCATAATTTTTGGCGCGGTTTTATCATGTATATAATTTATTGTCATGCATGATAAAAACTCATTTTCAAGTTCGATTCGTTTGTAAATACGTATAGCTCTATATATATATATATATGTAGTGTATATATATATATATAATTTTTACTTAGAGTATATATATATATATATATATGATTTATCAGATGAGCTCTTAAATCTAACGAAAAATCACGCTTAAAAATTAGTTTAAAATTGATGAAGTTGTCTATGATTTCGAATCGGATTTTCGCTTTGTCATTACGCTTGTCGGGCCCTATACACAGATAGATATACATATATATACATATATATATATGTATATGTATGTGGATATATCGTGTGTAGTTAGTACTATATTAGGGTATGGTATTGATATTCGTATGTCTAGAGAGCTTAAACTTGAACAACGGCTAATGAGAATGAGTCACGACTCGACAGACTCGTTAATAATATACCCTATATATCATATATTATATACTATACTTACTGTATTAAATTTATGCTAAATGCTAAAAATCGTTAATCGTAATTGCTACTACTTAATATCGAGAGAGAAAAACTGCCTACAAATTAATATTTGAGTGGTTTCATCATCATCTTTATCTTAAATATTCTGTTGTTGTCATATTTGTTCTTCTTATTGTTGTTTTGTTGGTTTCTTCTACTAATGCTGCTGTTTGCTAAAACTTCGTTATGGTCTTCATCATCATCATCATCATCATCATCATCATCATCATCATCATGATCAGCTTCAACTTTGATTTTATTTCTTGATTGGTTGAGTGTGTTTTTTTCCCAAAGGGGGGGTTGGAGGAGGGCAAGCATTTGTAGAGTGGGTTTTGCGTACCTGTGGCCCAAAGGCTAATCCATTGCCAACGCACTGCATTGATTGATGTGCGTGTTAAGCTCCATCTCTCTCGCTCGCTCTCTTTCTCTAGCTCTTTCTCTGTCTGGAGAATAGAGTTGCCTCAGTTTGGAGAGCCTTGGATATACAGGTACTTATCACAGCCTTCGAGCGCCGCATGCAAATGTCTTTTCTCAAAATACATTCAACATGTTTCCTCCATTTGCGCTCCGTAATAATCAACGTCATTTAGTAATAATTATAAACAGAAACAAAAAATCAAAAACACAACAACAAACTGCCAACAGCAGCAACAACAACAACAACAACAACAACAATAACAACATCAACAGCAATCAAAGCAAAGCTTAAGAAATATATTACGAATACAACAAACTGAAGAAATCTCCCATTATTGATGACTGAAATTGACACAATTTCAATTTCATTACACGTAATAATAGTAATAATAATAGTATCTATCTTTTAATGTTCATCTTGTTGCTGTTGTTGTTGATTGTTGTCTTGTTATTGTTGAGATGCGTATGATTGTTGTTGTGAGTATGAGTGTGTGTGTGAGTGTGTATATGTCAATCAGTCTAGCTGCTTTTGGCTGGTGTTGTTTCTTGTTTCTCTCCTCTTTGACGCGCACAACTCGGCTTAATAAGTCTAAAAGATACATCAAAAAGAGAGGAACGGAGGGAGAAAAAATATGAGAAAAATTGTTTGTCGATTTTACGAGGTATTAACTTTATGAGGGGGCTTAAGTCGAACCACTTCTGATGGGCAGGATATGCTTTCAAAATTTATTTTGTGGTTTAAAAATAAAATAACATTTTTAAATAATTGTTAAAAAAATATTTTCCTTCAAATTGTTAAACTAAATAATACCAATTTTTTTTATTTATATTTGAATTTTTTGAGTGGGATAGGAAATGCTTTAAAAATTCGTAATTCACTGAAAATTTTGAAAATTTCAAAAATTATCTTTTATAATTTTTCTTTCCGATATTTGCTAAATAAATTGAGTTTTTATATAAATTATAATAACATTTTAATTGGCTACTAAGTTGAAGTCGTTGACAGAATCAGGAAATCAATTTGAAATTCCTAATAAATTGAAATTTTTAAAAATTTCGATAAACATTTTTAAAAAATTAATTTCTTTTCGATTTTCATAATAAATTTTGATATTAGTTGAAGCAGTAGAGAGGAGCAGGCAATGATTTTAAAATCCGTTAATTTTATTAAAAAAAAAAATTAAAATATATTTGTATAACTTTTGTTGAACTTACCACCGGTGGATAGGACATATATTTATCGCTCATATTAAAATAGGAGCCATCGGCTGGCGGCGCCGGCGAAGGCGATGATATGTAGCTGCCCTTGATGACCAGCGAGGAGGCGGGCGAGGGTGATGGTATGTAGAGGCCATTCGAGATGAGCATATGATCATCCTTGGCACGCATGGGCATACCCTCAATCAGTCCAGTGGCGCTATTGCGCTGACTATGCCGCTTGGGATTGGGCAGGGTGCGTGTGAAGTCGGGATTGCACAGCGGATAGGGTGGCGTGCACATGGAGCTCTCCTGGTACTTGGGCGGATACGCAGTGGACTGAATGATGTCCACGTTCTCCACCAGATATGTGGAAGCAGCGGCCTTCTTCTGCACATCCGCCTGCAAAGCAGTGATCGGTAGCTGGTTAGGATTGGGCAGATCAGTACAAGGATTCACATGCTCCAAAAAAATATAATTTACCTTGTACACAGACTGATTGTCATCCTTGGAGTAGGCATCATCATTGTTGGGCTCCGTGGCATCCTGTGACTTGTTCTGGCGTCGTATGACGAACCAGGCGACCAGGGCTGCATTCAGCACCAGCAGCACCATGGCCGCGGACGTGATGCCAATGATCATCACATTGGGCAGCTCATCCTTCTCCGTGTACTCCGCCGAATGTGGCTGAGAGCCCTTGCTCAACGTCAGCTTGATGTCCGGTAAGAATTTGCTGCCCCCCGCCTCATTGTGTGCCATCACGGAGAAGAGGTAGGTTCCTCCTGGTTTCAGGCCATCGAGAGTGATGTTCTCCTGACCCACCTTGGCATCCACATGCTGATACTTCTCCTCGCCCTGCTGCTTGTACCTCAGCCTATAGTAGACCTGCATACCCCCATCGAATCCCGCTGTCCACATCAGCTCCACGCTGGTGTCACTCACGTTGCCCACACGCAGCTGATGTGGCGTATCCGGTCGTGTGGGTTTGCTGAACTCCAGTGTGGTGCTGGCCTGACCCATTGAGTTGCGCACCACACACTCGTACTGGCCATAATCATCGGATGAGGTACTCTCCAGCTGCAGCACAGACTCGAAGTGCAGCGGATCCACCTGCCTGTCCAGGCTGCTGAACTTGTGGCGTCGCTGCATCTTCAGATCCTTGCCATTGCGTCGCCAAATGAAACTGGGCTGAGGTGCGGCCAAGGCACGACAGATGAGCTGGGCACGGGCACCCAAACGGGCGGCATACCGTGTTGAGCTGGGCGTATGATCGATTTCAGGAGAAGCTGCAGACAGATGTTGGGTTGGGGCATAAGCGAGGCTGCCTAGCATTTTAGAAGGGGGTAATACTTACTCTGAACCACAAGCAGTACATTCTGAACTGCTGGAGGACCACGCTGATTGTCCACTGTACAGGTGAAATTGCCTATGTCGGCACGCTGCACCTGCTCGATGTGGAGGAAGGCAGTGCTGTTCTCGAAGGTGGTGGTGGTGCGTGTGGCGAAGTCATAGCCAGGACGTGACCAGCGCACATGGGCTGCCTCAAGAGGGCGGGCCTGCACTTGACAGGCGAGCACTGCCTGCTCCCCCGCCACGAAGCTCTGACCCTCAGTCACCGATGTGATAACAGGCGCATCTGCAGAGGAAACAAGGCATGGATAAGCTAACTAATCCTATCGAGACAACTCCTAGTGTGGTTCACTTACATTCCACGATCACTTGCACCTCCAGCATGGCGGTGCCCTGTGTGTTGAGTGCCTCGCAGACATAGATGCCCGCATCGTTGCGACTGAGACGACTGATGTTCAGGCGGGATCCGTCCGAGATAAGGCGTTGCCCGCTGAGCGAGTTGCTGCTGATGGGCAGACCGTCCTTGGTCCAGCTGTAGCTGATGGACATGGGATTGCCGCTGGCATGCAGTTCGACCTGCAGTGGAGCACCCTCCACGCCCACAAAGCTCGTCACTTGCGATGCATCGAATTTGGGAGGAACTGTCAAAGGATTCAGGGGCTTGAGGGGAGTTGTTACTTTGTGGGTGAATCGGGGTTAACTTACAGAGTATGTCCAGACTGATGGTCTCGTGCACACTACGCTGCAGCACTTCATTGTGGCTCTGGCAGGTGTAAATGGAACCATCCAAATCCTGTGTTATATTCACATACATCTCCAGCGTGGAGACTGATCCGCCCCATAGACCCGGTCGATTTGCCAGATTGAGTCCCTCGACCGGTATGCCATCCTTCCACCAGCTGATCTTGGCTGGCGGATTGCTCGAGCTGGAATCGCAGATGAGCTTGGCACGTATACCGGGCACCAGATTCTTGGGAGCCACGCTAATCTTAACGGTTTCAGGGGGAACTAAGAGGGAGAGAAGGTTATTAAAGTTGTTGAGGATTCTAAAGGCCTCAGGGACTTACAATGCACGCCGAGAGTCTTGGTGGCAAAGAGCGGTATATCGATGGCTGCATTAATGACCTCACACTTATAGATGGCATTGTTGTCGGAGGCATTCACCAGCAGCGACAGCTCCGAGATGATTTTGTTGTCCGTCAACTTGGAGGCGGCATTGATACGCTTATCATTCTTATACCAATTGAGAGTTGGTGGAGGATTACCCCCCGTGGAGCTGCACTGGAGCTTCAGTATAGAGCCAGAAATGAGTATGTCGCCATTGTTGTAGCCGGTGAGCAGTGGAGGCGATGGAGCATCTGAGGAACAACTCAAGCTAGAGCAAAAGGACCACACTAATCACCACAAGACTTACACAAAACATTCACCGTATGGGAACCGACCACGTTCTGGGAGAGTTCCGCATTGAGGGCCTGGCAAACGACGATGAAGGTCCGACTCTGGGAGTCAATGTTCAGCGTAATATTGGAGCTGCTCACCCAACCACCATCCGCGCTGGCTGTGGTCTTATGACTACTGTTGGTCAAGGCGCGTCCGTTCATGGACCAATTGATCCGCGCCGGAGGATTTGAGGGAGCTGTAATGCAACTCAGTTGAACCGAATCCCCGATTTTGGCATGGGTGGCACCACTCAAGAAAACATCCTTAGGGGCATCTGTATAAGAAACTCTTAACAATTAAAGGAAACCCTAGATTGGGTAGACTATGGGACTTACACAGCACTGTCAGATTAAGTTCAGCTCGGAGAGGTTTGTTTGACAACAGGTTCTTGGCCTCGCAGGCAAGGTTGGCACCATTATCGGAGGCATTCACCGTGAACTTGTAGACATTCTCCGAGAGGCGTCCCGAGGTGCGTTGTGGTGAGTCAATAGGCTGACCATTGCGATACCAGACGAGCTGGGCAGGTGGATTTCCGCCACGACTGCGGCAGGCGATCTGCAGCTGCTGACCGCGATGCAGGGTTTCGCCTTGCCTGTAACCCTCGAAGAATGGCGGACCGGGGGGATCTATAGATTGAACTGTTGAGTGAGGTCTGCAGGGATATAGCAAGGGGATTGTTGTTGGACTTACAGAGCACCGAGAGCTGCACCTTGGCACGCATAGGCACATCGGGAGGCAATGCCTTGTGACGAGCCTCGCAGGAGTATTCCTTGTCATCGTCGGCGGAACGTGGCTGCAGCTGCAGCGTGGAGCTGGTGCGAAACCGTTTGCTTGTCGTTTGATTCACCACAACAACGGCTGCAATGGTGACGGGCTGCTCGCCCTGATACCAGACAATCTCGGCAGCGGGATTAGCATTCTCGGCGATGCACTGCAGCGTAATGTTCTGTTTCTCGATGACCTCCACTTTGGCATTACGCGAATAACCATCAATGTGAATGCTGCTAGGTCCCGCCACAATGCTAAGCTTGGCATTGGCGCGTATCGCAGGATTACCGGCAGCGGGACCCACCTGACACTGGTACTCGGCATCATCCTCCAAGGTGGCATTCTTGATTTGCAAATTGTAGGTGCCGTGTGAGGCATCAACCAGCACCGAGTAGCGCGGATAACCGGGAATGACCGCGGAGAAACCCAACGCGAAGCCATCCTTGGTCCATTGCACCTTGCCAGCCCGGTGGGAGACCTCGCAGCGCAGCAACGTATCCGTGCCCTCCAGTATTTGCAGATTGTGCGGCGTCACCCGGAACTTTTGTACCGTGGGAGTAGCTGCCGCAGACGCAGCTACGAGGTTCGCTGGCGGTACCTGTGCTACCTGTGCGCTGCAATTGATGGTGACTGCTGCAAAAACAACAAGAAGAGGAGAAGGTTAAATTGGGAGTGGAAATTCGCATAGAGCTAATCGTCACGTTCGACAATTGCGCACGTAGCACAGGGATAAACTAAGAGAGAGCGAGAGAGAGGGGATGAGCGTAGGTGGGGTGGAGATGTTAGGGGAGATATCTAGTTCGACATATCGACAAATCGACCTGTCACACCGTCACACACAGAGAGTGAACGAGTCACAGTTGCCCATTCCCTCCAGTCACAGCTGGAGTCACATTTACCTACATTTCGCAGCCCACACATAAAATACACATTACTTAAGCGTAAGACCCAACGACATGGCTCAGTCACATCTCACTAATTTGGAGCAACTTTTATTTTATTTCATTTTATTTTTCTTTTATTTCAGACTCGCATTCACATGTCTCACATTTGTAGGGTTGTGGGGTTGTATGTGCTGTGAGTATGTGTCAGAGCACTTTCAGTTTGTCATTGAGACATGGACAGAGACTCGATTCTGCCCAGACCCAGAGCTATCCCCAACCCCAACCTCAGACCCTGCCCCTATATCATCTCGTGTGGCAGTCTGAGCTGTGGCAGTCACTCTGTCGCTGTATCTGCCCACACCTCAACGAAGTAGGTCTACATCTACAGCTTGCAGCTCATTAGCATTAAAATGTCTTCAAGAAAAGACCAGGCCACGTTCGATACCAAATTGAACACACTACTTAACTGTATATGTGTTTGTATAACATGTGTGTGTATGAGTGTGTGTGTGTGTTGGTTGTTGTCGTCGAGCTAATCAGCATTAGAGCAATCTACATAGGTAATATAAAAGCACGCACAGTGACCACAACTCTAGGAAAAAAATTTAAAAAAAAAAAATTTAAAAACTTCAGTAAACATCTTTACTTAAAATATCACAAATTTTAAATTTTAATTGTTCATTTATCATGTTAATCGAATAATTTTTAGTAATTCAGAAACTACACTACACCTCTTTTTTCTACTGCATTACTTAGCCATATGAAAAAAATTCTTATTATAAAATTTATGGCTGCAGCGATTATTGACTTAAATTACTGCTTTATTAACAATTTCGTTGCTTAAGCTTTCAATAAATTAATCACAATCAAGCACAATTTATGCGAAATTCTAGTATTTTTGCCGTCTGCAGCCTTTTGCCATTAATTTCAAATGAAATGAGTTGACTTGGGTTAATGTGATTAACTCGTTTCGTCTGTCAGATATATTGACATATACATATATGTATATATGTATATATATATCAAATCACTATGCAGTGCAATTAATTAAAATTTATCGAAAAGAACAGCAGCAACATTTGCTGAGCATTTCGAAATTCATTTTCAACTTGATTGCCAAGCCAAACAACTTCAATTAGTTGCATACAAAAGCAGTCAAATTAAACGGGTTTTTCAAACAAAAGCTTCAACTATTTTTTATGTGTAGTATTTTCTTTAGTTTTTTTTTTTTTGCTTTGGTGTCACTGTGCGTGCTGGCAGTGGGGGGATTACAGGAAGACGCGCGGCAAAGATGCGAGCGCTGCGTGAGACTTGCCTACAAATGGCTCAACAAATAAACGTTGTTCGATGTCGTGGACTTCATCAATGGATTAATTGATTATTTGTCAACCAAAAGAGAGTCCCCCCCACTCTCCTTCCGAATTGAGCAGGCCAACATGCGTGTATAAACTTGGCTAAGATAGAGCCATATGTGCTCTGCCATACATAGAAGATGATTTAGTTGGCGACCACACACAGCTGTAACTTAGTCACTCCATGGAGGAGATAGACTGATAAAGATGGGCAGAGAAAGAGAGAGAAACAGAGCTAGTGAAAGAGAGAGAGAGTGTAGGGCAGGTATGTGTGCTCGCTCAGGGGCACAATTTGCATGTGGTTGAGCTGCATTACTTGGCCCAAAGTTCAAGCAATTAAGAGCGAGCAGGCAACTGTGTGTTGACCAACTGCACAGCCAAGAACATTTCCTGCGGCAATTAACCAACAGCAGCAGCAGCAGCAGCAACAACAACACCAACGACAACTTGACAGGTTTTTGCGACAATGCAAAGAAAAACAGAGGCCAAGCCCAGAAACAGCTACAACTCATTTAGTGTCATTACGAGTTGGCCTGCTTCACTGGCCTAAACCCTCAACCCCCAACGCAGCGACCCCCACTCTTCGTTCACATGCTCTTACATTTCCATAAGATATGTACTATATACATACATACATATGTATGTACATATATGGCAGACAATAAGCAGTGGGTAATTGACACACACACACACACACACACATTTACAGGATGAGAAACAAAGAAATCCTTGAAGTGTGACAGTAGGAAGCACCAGGGTGAACAAAAAAAAATATCCAAGGAAAGAAAAAAGGAAAATAAATGAGAACAGACGCTGTAAAGTG
Organism: Drosophila quadrilineata; assembly: GCA_018150725.1. Classification (NCBI taxonomy): domain Eukaryota; kingdom Metazoa; phylum Arthropoda; class Insecta; order Diptera; family Drosophilidae; genus Drosophila; species Drosophila quadrilineata. The sequence continues at coordinate 7,784,110 of JAECWN010000407.1, forward strand.
AAGTAAAGTGCAGAGTAAATGAAAGAGACGAAGCCAAGTGAAGCAAACTCTGTGAGAACCGGTTTTGGCCATTTCATTCATGACCACGACTACCACTACTACCACCATTACTGCCACTACCACTACCACTATCTTGTTGCTGCTGACCAGCACATTGTAATTGTCAACCGGGCCCACAAATTGTACGCAAAGCTAAACTAACAGCTTAACCGCAAAACCCTTGCTACCAACAGTCCAAGTCGAAGATGATGATGATGATGTCGATCCTGTGACTTTAACTTCGAACTTGGCCACAAGTTAAGTGCGTCTATATACTGCACATACATACACTATACACAGGGGCTAAAGCCTGCTAATAGTTTTGTGCATATAGAACGTGTGGCAGTGTGGCCAGAGCCAAGCGATGCGCAACGCCGGATGTCGCACTAATGGTCAACGCAGAGACAACAACAACAAAAACAACGGCAACGACAACCCCTGCAAACTGCATGGGCGCCAAAACATACTCCGCACTCTCACACACTCTCACACACAGTCACTTACTCAGTCTCCGTCACTGCCTCTGTCTCTGTCTCTGTCTCTGCTCACTCACTTGAGTGTGTGTTGTCTGCTTTGTAAGTTAAACCATCTACAAGTCATTAACTCATACAACTGTCGCACAGCAGGCGCAGGCCTACAACTACAACGACAACTACTATAGTCACTAGCCAGAGCGAGAGAGTGATAGGGAGCCAAGCAGCGAGAGAGCGACAGCCACAGAGACAGCACACAATCCAATCCAATGTGAAGTGGCCTCTGTCGCTGTCGCTGCTTCGGCTTCTGCTTGAGCCTGGACCAACGCACATTTTGTGCTCTATCTCTCTCTCTCTTTCTTTTTCTCGCTCCCTGTGCCTTGCCTTGCAGAGTGTTTTTGTTTTTGCTATTGTTTTTATGCTGTTTTCACTGCTGCTGCTGCTGCCTGTCGTTTTCTTTGTTGTTGTTCTTAATATTTTTTTCATTTACACAGCGACTGATGCTGCGCTGCTGCTGCTACCGATTTTGCTGCTCTGCTTTGGTTGGAGTTGTTGTTGTTGCGTTATCCAAGACCAGTTCCTCGTAGAATTGTTGTTCTTTGGATATTGCCTGCAACTTGAACGCGTTAATGGAAAATATTGTGGCATATCACAGGAAATCCGGTGAGGTTTTTTTCTTGTTGCTGTTGCTGTTGCTATTGCTGTGTTTGCCAACTCTCGCACTCCTTTCCAGGACACTTGGCGTCTACACGCAGCCAGCAACAACAAGTCGTATGACTTTGACAAAATTAAGGGTCACATAAATCTCTCCCATAGAGCTCTAGGCGCACTTTGCGGCTTTGCGTTATAAATTTAATTAAAATTTCTTCCTCATATATTTTTTGTCGTTGTTGTTACCGCATGTCGTTGTTGTTGTTGTAGTGGAAGGCAAGTTTTGTTTATTTAACAAATGTCTTTTATTATATTGATTAAAGCGGCTTTGGTGTCAAATTTGTTGTCAGCCATGTTAAGCGCCCACAAAGTATTCGGGAATTGTTTTAAATGGCAGCCGCTTTTTTTTTTGCCATACTGCTTCGTTTTGTAGTCCTGTGTGTAGCCATGACAATTATTTTCAACATGTGGCTTAGAGACAGACAAGCACGGATAGAGACAGAGAGAGCGAGCGAGAGAGAGTATGTGGAAAGGCTTATAATTTGAAAAGCGGCTAAGTAAATGGAGTGTGCAGTCGCTGCTGAGCCGCTTACGTCCACCGGCTTATAGAACAGTTGGCCCAAGCATTGCTCTCAGAATTGGCTTAAACGCTTTTGCCGTTCTCCAGCTCTAATTTATTTATAGCCCAATGTACATACATATGTACAACTGTACAACATGTGTATGTGATTTAATTGAATTCAGTGTAGACAAATAGTTTGCACACTTTTCACAGCAGGTTGTCATTGAAGGCAACCCGTATCCGCATATAGAACTCGTTTTACAAACCTTTCAGAATCTGCATTATAATGGCGAACTATTTGGTTATTAATATTCGCATAATGTGTATTTCAGAATATTTCAAGATTTATTCTAAAAATACTTTCCTTTCGGATATTGTTACTTCCTTTCATATTATATGTATAATATGTGATTATCATTTTTCATATTGTATTTTGTATTAATCCTTTCAGGCACTTTTTGTAAATTTCAATAGGAAAAGTGTCACAGGAAGCTTTATCGCTTTGGTATTCAATATTCAGCTTTATTGTCTGTGGCTTTTGGCCATCTTTATTGGCCTGCCCCAAACTCTTTTTCGGTATCACGGGTCTCCGTTCGCTTAATGTTCGCCTTGGGCACGCTTAATAAATTCACAATAAAACGCATTTGGCACAACGCGACCACAACAACAGCCACATTCCCTCGCTCTCTCACTCTTTCTCTCCCTCTATGTCTCTCTGTCTCCTCTCTCTCTCTGTCTCTTTCTCTGCGCTCACACTTTATCATTTTCTTGGCTGTTGAAGTTCTGGCTAAATTTCACACAAATTGCCGCATTACCAAGTCTCTCTGTCTGCCCCTCTCTCTCTCTCTCTTTCTCACTCTCTCCCTCTTTCTCTCTCTGTATTTGTGTTTTGCTCTCTGCACTGATTGAATTATAAAATTTGCAGCTGAACAAATGTGACCAGTCCCATATACCAAATGAATGGATTCGGGCAGCCTAACACCCAATATTATCTCTCTCTCTCTATCTCTCTATATATATATATATATATCTGTCTCTTTCTCTCTCTCTCAGTTGCTCATCAGCTGTGCTGTTCATCTATAAATGAGTGAGGCAGCCTCTTTGGAAGCAACGTTAAACTAATCAACTAATTTGCTATGAACTTTGCGGTCTGCACAAATTAGAGCGCCAGTCGAGTAAGAGAGAGACAGATGGAGAGACAGCCATAGAAAGAGAGAGAGAGGAAGCAATCCTCAAACTGTGACCCAGGCCAGTGGCAGTCAACCAGGCAGAGTCAAAGTCAGGGCAGGGCAGGGAAGTCATCCAGCCATAGCATTAACATTAATTATTTTCTGCTTCATGAGCATTTTAGATGAACATGAACGAGAACGAGAACGAGGCTGGCAATGAAGATGTTCCTCCGCCGTCCGTCCATCTACATCTCTAGCTCCATCTCCCCCCCCCACTACTGACCGGAGGAGCTTTCATCTTTAATTAATTAATAAAAATTATTGCCCCTTTTGAACTCTCTGTGGGCTGTCAACTATTTTCATCTTCTTTAGTCGTATTAAATATGCACTCAAATATTTTTCAATTTTTTTTATTTGCTTTGTTTATATTTCTCTCATTTTGTATTTTGTTTTTTTTTTTTTTTTTGCTTTGACCACAGCATAAAAAATTGTTTTAAAAATTGAAAGTATTTTGCGGCCGGCGCATGCGGGCAGGCCAATTAGCCAAATTAAGCCAGGCCAAATGTTTCTGCTAGTTTAAATTTAAATGCCAAAATATTTGGCTATTCTAGCCATGGTAGCAAATATTAAAGTCCATTGAGATTTCAAATTTTTGACCATATACGTTAAATGGAGCACATAAAACATAAGCCAAATGCATTGAAAACAAACAGTCTATTGGCCTCCAAAAAATGGCCAAAACTCTACAGCCAAATAACGCTTTTAGACCAAAAATTTAACACCATTCGGAAGAGTTCACAAAAATAAAATAATAAAAAAGAAAATATCTGAAATATTGGTGCAAAAAAAGAAAATATAACGAATTTCAAATGGAAATGATAAAAGTGTCATCGGGCAAAGTGGATTAACTAGAGACTCTGTATAGATTGAGACAGAATAAGAAATGAATTCTCTCTGTCAGTTTGGGCACACGACAAGCCTATTAGAGCCCATTGTTCGCTTAAAAATTACCGGGTCCATAAAAATCCCAAAAAATTTCTGTATATTTTTCATCAGTCTGCGCTCTCGTCGTATTTCTTTCCAATAAAACGAATGAGAACTGTAATAGATTTGATGATTTTACGACTCAAAGCCACTCAACGCAACATTCAGCGGTTTATGCGCCTCGTCCGGTACAACGGTCCGTCAGTCACTCTGTCCGTTTGTCAACCAACTTTTTTTTGTTTTGTTGTGTTGTTGTCACCAATTGCGTGGGTTGATCATCTCACAAAAACACCCACAAACAGAGATTGAGAATGAGACAGAGAGCGACTCTAAGCCAACTTTTGTGTGTGTGTGTGTGTGAGTGCGTGGGGAGAGCGGGTCAAAAATAATGTTTTTTTTTTTTTAAGAAAAAAAAATTGACAAATTTTATTAGTCATAAATTTATTTTTTTCGGGGCCAAGAGCATTAATATCATAGGCAACACCTAGGCCAACTACGTTACCAGAAGTTAAAGAAGTGGAAGAGCGCTGCTGCGTCGGCAGTCTATGAAAATAAATTAGACAGTGGTAAAAATATTAAAAGACGAAGAAGAAGAAGACGAAGATGAAGTTGAGGGGGCAGCATGAACATGAATATCAAAATGAAAATGAAAATGGAAAATGGAAAATAAAAGCAAAAGAATCTTGGTTTATTTTGAAGCGGAGGAAGTGCCGCCTTAAAATATGCAACAAAATATTATTTAGTGCGCTCGTAAAACTTGGGCTTGGGGAGATATTTTGTCGTCTGCAAATGGGCAAAGTTTATGCCACTTCTTCTATACTTATTGTTGTCACATACATATATTTTTGGTGGCAGGCAAATTAATTTTTTTTCTGGTTTTTTTAGCTTGTTCGGTTTTAGGTTTTTGTTGCTGTGTTAAGTGCGGAGAGTGACATTGCCTGTAATGTGTTAAGTTTGGCGTTGTCTTTGCAGCCCGACTACCGGTCTTGAAGCTAAGCCACCAAACTCCCACACACCATTTGAGACAACCCACAGTTCCGTAGGGTATTTGTATAAAATATCTAAAAAGAGTCGCAGTCGCACTCTCAGACCTTAATAAAAACAATAAAAAAAAATCAGACTACAGAGACTCATAAAGAAATCAAAAGCAAAGGCAGCATTTTGAGTTCGATTCGTGGCTTTACAAGAAACCAGTTTCCAGTTCGAATTCGAGTGCCACTAACTAACTGCAACCTACGTGCCTCAAATACGGGTTTTATGAATGGCCACCACCGCCATATGAATGGCTTACAATATCAGCGACAAAGACGTGGGCCGGCAAAAAGCCACCAAGAGACAAACAGACAGATAGACAGAGAAACAGAGAGACAGACAGACAGAGAGACAATCTCCCAGTTGCGCCGCATATTAAACTGAATTTCAATTTTAAAACTGGCCACAGTTGAAGGGGGGCAGCTCTTACACGATATTATATATAGATATAGGTATACTATACTATACTATATATATAGTGGAGCTATGACTACATTTGCAAGCTGCCCTCTCTGTCTATCCCTGTCTGTGCAGCCACAGCACGCACCTGGCTTTAACTTTTTTTTTACTTATAAGTTGTTTATATATATATATCTGTATATATATATAGTTGTTGTTTTTCTTGGCCGGCTTAGTTTAATACGCTTAGCGAATCGTTCGATTCGTGGATCGACGGCTGCACTTGTCGTTTGGCAAATGCCAAGACACGGCCAAAGCTGCAGCATTGCATGCCACACTTGCCACTTGCAACTTGTTGTTGTTAGCAGCAGCAGCAGCAGCTGCATAATTATAATGTCTGGGCTCAAACGATCCCCTTGGCTCTCTATCTATCTACATATACATATATATTTTTTCTACCTTTTCTTTTAGCTATATGTCTTGTCTTGGCAGCTTGTCTGTCTATATGTCTTGCCGAAAAGGTCAAACTGCAAATATATATGTATATATAATTTTGCCTGTTGTTTTTTTGACGTGTTTGAACTTTGCAGAGTGTGAGACAACATAAATCGAGTTTAACATGCAACTGGGTTATCAACAAATGAATAAAAAAAAAACCAAATATTTTTGAATATATTTTTACAATATTTTTTTAAAATATTTTTTTATAATATACGATATTTTTGAAAATGTTCGCAGCAAACAAATCATAAATTCAAAAGCTGACAGACTAATTTTTATATCACTTTTAAAGATCAACAAACTGCTGTATTTTTTTCAATCCAAGTTATTCAATGAATTTTAAGCCTTAACGGAATGTAGTTTCAAAATAATATTTTATACAAATTTATAGAATACTGCTGGCATCTCTGTCTCGGCCAAAGTCTCTGCGATATTAAATCAACATTAAAACTCGGCAACAAAATAAACAAAAATATATTATGCAAATTATATACATGCAATTCCGTTTCGTCTTTTTTTTTGTTTACCATATACTATATATATTTATATATATGTATATTTTTTTAATATATTTTTGGTTTTTTAATTTTAATTTTTATGGCGCAGAGTTTCATGAATGAGTTTCAGTTTGAGTCTGTTGAAAAGTTTTTTTTTTTATTTTGTTTAGTTTTTTCTCTCTGGCTTTTTGCTTAATATTATTTATGTATGCAGATTGAAACTTATTTTTGTTTTATTTTGTATTGTATTTTGGCTGCGATTGTGAGATTGTGTTTGGCTTTGTTGCTGTTGGGAAGTTTAATGGCCAACTGATTGCTAACAAAACTGTTCACATTACCTATTTATAATTCCAAGGATGTGTTCATTAGGTCTCAAGATTTATGTTCAGCTGTGCGAACCCGATGCGGGTTCACACACACACTGTGTGTCCTCCCCACATTTCATTTGTTTATCAGCCATTTGATTTTGCACTCTGGCTGAGAACTCAAAATCCAGTCAAGCGCGTCCGGCCTGAAATTCAAGTTATCTCCGACAGCATTTCAAAAATTTAAAAAAAAAAACTAAATAACTACTCAGTCGAGCAGAACGACTAAGAGTTAGATAATCGAGCGAGTATAATATCCAAAAGATACACTGGCGGCACTGCAATTTGAGATATTATACTATATAGATATATAGGTAACATTTCAGATACAACATGTATACCATATGAACATGGTCACACTGTGCAGCGCTTGTACAGATTAATGGCATCAAGCTGATTAGTTTGAGGCCAACACAACTAAAAGACTAAAAGCCAACTCAGACCCCAAAAACAAAAAAAAATATATTTATATATATATAAAAACACTGTGGAAGCCATAATTAAGCAAAAGCCGCCGACAATCTTTTAGCTTGAATTTGAAAATTATAGACAAAAGCAGAGAGTGCGGAGTTGAAGTTGATGTTGAAGCTAAAGATATTATGCTCCATATGCTCAACAAGCAAAATCTTCATTTGTCAAAATTAACACTCAACCAAGAAACCCCAAAGGCTATACTATTTTGTTTTTTTTTTTTTGTTTTTTGTATATTTTATTTTTTGTAAATTGTTGTCGTTTTTACTTATAGTATGCCAAACAGCTTTAGTCACGATGCGTAGGAGCAGTCAACATTTAATTATTATGATTTCTGTTTTCTTTTCTTTTGCTTTAGTGCCCACATTTATTTTGATGTATATTTCAACAGCAATATAAATGCTTTTTATGTTAAATAGTTAACGCTAAACTCTATTACATTCTTGTCTAATTAATGAGCTTTGATTGCTATTCTTAATTTTAGGTTTTACTGTCATATGAAAAGTTATACTTTTTCATCTCTAAATGTATTGTAATTACATGTCTCCCAATGGTCTATAAGACATATAGTATGATTTAAAGTTAAATTTATGAACTTTGTGGCATTTCACAAATAAAAATAAATTTTTTGAAATTTAGTTTAATTAAAAATTAATTTTTTTTTTAAGTTTCTACTTTCTATAGAATTTAGAGCGTTTTCTTTTGCTACCCTTAAACTTTCCAAATTTGTACATTTCTTTTAAATATCAAAATTTTCATATATAAATTCCCACACTCATTATTCATAACTCATAATCGATTCGGCATAATTTTATAATTTGGCTTGCATGTCTTTAGCCTGGTTTCTACCTGTGCTGGCCAACAAACAGGAAAACGGCAAATTGAAAAGCCAAAAAAAAAAATTTAAAAAAAAATATATATGTAAAGAAACAACATAAGCTGAACGTTAAACAATTTTCACATTGTCGCGTCTTGTTATTAATTCAATTTGTTGTTGTTCTTCATATTATAGTTGCTGTTGTTGTTGTTGTTGTAGCTGTATTATTACATTTAATTTTTTTGGGGCACTGTTAACCGTACACTTTTGTGGGTTTTCAGACACGTCCCTGTCAGTTTAATTGAGACGGTGGGCAAGGGAGTTGAGGCAGTGAAGCGGTAGGAAAGACACTGACAACTGCTGTTGGCCAAAACCGGCTTGGGCGCGTCACACACACACACACACACACTTATACACACACACATAAGTCATAGCCATCCATCATTATGAAATGTGCATGTGCCTCAACACATTCAAAGAGGAGTGAATGTGTGTGAAGTTGAAGTATCATTTGAGGTGCACCTGCTCGCATTTTGTTGGCCTGGGAAGCAGCACCACTTCCAGTGCCACTTCCAGTGCCAGTGCCAGTGCTAGTGCCAGTAAAAGAAGTCGAGCAACTCGGGCAGCTCCTTCATTGATAGTTCCATGCGCGGTGTCTGTCCCCATCTCAACTTTCGCATGCGCAAAACTTGTCCAACAACATATGCTGACCATCCTATAGCTATATGATAGTTCCCAATTCCCAAACGAACCAAGCTGGAGCACAATCGGGCCACAGCTGCCAGCAGAAGACACCGCTTAAGCTTCTGTTTTTCTCTCTCCCCCCCCCCAAACCACCCCTGCGATTGCGTCTTCTGCTCCAACTTGGTCTTCCTCTTCTGGTGTTTTTGTGCTGTGATTTTGCGTTGAGTTGTTTGAGGGGCTCTGACTGAGCTTCTGCTTTGTTTTTGTTGCTCTGCTTCTGCTACCTCTTCTTCTGCTTGTTCTTCTTCTTTTTTATATTCTTTACTTTTTTTTTTGTTAAGTGTATTGTTTTTGTTTTTATGCGAGCAACGTAAGTTAATATGACTTGTAGCACGATGATTGCTTCCTGTGGCAAGCAGAGAGTGACTCGAAAACTTGGCTTAGGCGCTGACAGCGACGCTGACAGAGACGCTGACGACGCTTCAGCAGCTTTCAGCTTTTGTTTGTCAGCCCTGACACTTTCCTTCCCCTCCTCAACATGCGCTTTATGAATGAATGAAAAATCGCTGCTGCTGCTGGTGCTGTTGATGCTGCTTTTGCTGGCGGAAGTAATAAATTAATTGAGTAAATATCGATTCGCACTGCTGCCAGGGCTAACTTCTGACTTGTTAATTGGCAGCACACACACATGCACACACACACTCACACACTCCTCTACACAGTAGTCAACTTGTTATTCCTCCCCCCGTTTGATTTTGCATAGCCAATTTGGCGCTCTCTCTCTCTATGCTGGGGGTGAAACATGAAAGGCAACTTCAAATCCAGCTGAAAAACCATGTTAGCCTGAATTGAGTTCTCGACTGTCAGTAGCATTCCCTTGTCAGTCTTCACTGTTTGGTTATCCTTCTATAACATCCTTGTCTGCTGATGCTTCTGCTGCTTCTCCCCTGCTCTTCCTCTTGCCAGATTAATGTCCATTGATAGCGCATATTCAATGCAGCTTGATAATTTATTGAAAGCGCTTCTAATGAATTTTTATGCTTTTTTCGCCTTAAAGCGGCACCAAGATACAACCCAAGGGGGGTGTTATGAGTAGAAGGGGGGTATTATGGGTCTGCTTGCAAGCGCTACTAAGTGCCTTTTAACGGCTACTTCCGCTTCTACCATTTTCAGCGTTTTCAGCATTTGACTTGTAATTTGGGTGCGTAAAGCGACTTTTTATGGCAACGTTTTTATGGCAGCATATGCCAAGTAGCTGCCACATCGAGCGCACTAAACTTAATTAATTGGCCAGACGCCGTTGTTTAGCAATTATTACTAGTTCTACTCCTCTCAACACTCACTTCATCACACTCATACAGTTTTTCGGCTTCAATATTTTGTAGCCAAAAAAGATTTTCTTTAAAATTTTCTTCATTTCCATAATAGCTTTGAAATTTTCTTAAACTAAATATCATTTTTATAAGGGAAAGTGCGGTTTACGCTTTAAAATTCAAATGAAAAGAAATTTCATGTAAAAAACTAAATTTATTTTATATATATTTTTTTTAATTTTTTAGAATTTTTAGCAATTTCAAAACATTTTTAAAGTTCCTCTGACAATGATCACAAATCCTGATTATGTTTCATGCTATACATATTGAACATCTATTTATATTTATTTACAATATTTTTGCTTTAAAAAATGTTCAAAAGTTTTTTAATATTTTCTCCACATATACAATTTTTTTTAAATTTCTTTTACAATGATCACATGTGATCAGATTTACTTTTCCTAACAAGATGAATCAGTCAATGTTTTGCTCACGCATCAACTGATTAGATTTCATATAATTATTTCCTCCTCTTGTAATTAGTATTTTGATTACATTTATTTATTTAATATGCCTTGAACAAGTTGCTTTGCTGCAGCTGAGCTGCAATTAAGTTGATCATTTGCTGTGAGTTTTTCTTGCACTCCGAGTTCGCAGCATTCATCTGCATATGAAGCTGACTGCTACAAGTGCCAAAGCTCATTGCTATCATAAAATTCGCACGTCACAGTGCCTGCAAGCAATATTTAGCGAAATTCTTGACGTGGCTGGGATTTTTGTTCTGCTTTTTTTTTTGGGTCGCTTTATCACATCGATCTGAACGTCATGCATAATTGCATATATCAGCTGCGAACAACTAACTGTACACATACATATAGCAGACAGTGTATATGCTCGTTATGTTGGAGTCATCATAAGCAGCAACAATCAGAAGGCAGCATCAGCAGCAGCAGCAGCAACAACAGTTGCAACTGTTGCAACTTGTTTGCTCTTTGTTGTTGTTGCTGTTGTTGTTGGTAACGCCACCTAACTGTCAACTTTCTTTTTTCGCCGGCGCACATAATTACACCAAGCACTGTATGTGCTCCTCTGTGTGAGATTGTGGTTGAATGTATGTCTGCGTATGTATATGTTTGTAAGTTTTACTTGCATGCAATTAGCATAAAAAATATCAACAGCGTTTGCATTTATATAACGCTACAAATTATGCATCATTGAAGCTGCCACAGCAGCGGCAACAGCAGCGGCAGTTGCGTCGGCAGCGCCAAATTGCAATGACGTTGAATAATGACCGAAAATGCAATAAGGCGCAGCAAGGGGCAAGTTGATGCGGGGTGACTAGGGGGAAAAGGGGGATAGCATGGCTCAAAGTGCAACTGCAACTGCCTACATGGCTGCCACGAGCCGGCAGTGGCAGTGGCAGTTGCCACCGCAATTGCCGCAACTTCAACTTCAGCTGACGACAGACAGACGACTACGATGCGGATAGAGATTGAGATGCAGTTAGAGGAAGGATGATGGCTGCAGACAGCAACCGAAGTCAAGCTCATGTAACAGTCGCATGCAGCTTGCTGTGGCACTGACACCTCACGCCCATAACCACTTCCACTTTGACTTCCATTTCGACTTCCACTTCCACTCCCAGCGAAATCTTCAAATCACACATACGCATACGTATACGTAATGCATATTCAGTTGCAATGCAGCTAGCGATGGCAGACTGTGACTATCGCCCGAGACTTTTAATAATATTTAATTAAACATATAAATACGATTATTAGGCAATAACAAGTTATTAAACTCACTTCAACTGCAACTTTGTACATAAATTGCATAATCCGCAAATTGCAGTCAGCGTCAGCAGAGAAGAAAAGCGATACCGTGTTGATCGTTGGAAGCTGGCAGCTCTGGTGGCAAAATTTGGCAACCAGCTGACTGTCTGCGCGCTCTCTCTCTCTCTCTGTCTCCTTCGACAAGTAAAGCTCTCTCAGCAATTGCATGAATATGAGCGTAAGACAGGCATAGCAATATCACATAATATCAATATGGCGAGCTCATCACTGATGCTCTCTCACACACCCACAGACATATGCATATGCGAGTACGCTGTACATGCATGTGTATGTGTTATATCTACATAGAAAATAGGCTCAGCTGTCAGAGCGAGATGCTGTAAGTTGATAGGCAAAAGCGTCGCACGCATGAATAGCGACTGCGACAGAGAGTGTAACAGTGTGTGAGTGCGAGTGTGAGAGAGTGTGTGAGGCGCACCTGCAGTTAGAGCAGAGAATATGCCATTTGAAAGCGCATTGGGAGTGCTGCCTGTGTTTGGGTGTATGTTTTGTTTTTCTTCTTCGTTCTTTTTTTTTTGTTTTTGTTTCTGTTTTTCACTCACTTGACGCGCAAAGTGCTGCAAAATAAGCGCAGCATTGGGCGCAGGCAGCAGCATAAAGAAACCTGCACACATACATACATACATATATGTACTCGTATATGTATGTATGTTTGTTTGATTGTGAATGAGAGTTTTGTAAAAAGACAAACAAAATGAAAGCGTATTGCAGTTAAAAACGACAAACACAACGACAGCAAAAAGCAGCTCTAGATGATGAGGAAAAGTTATATGTAGTATAAAAAACACTCACATATGTAGACACAAAAACAACAACAACAAGAAAAAAATTGGTTCAATTTAGTACAAAGACAACACGAGAGGCGACAGCAACAACACTCACTACCAATAAAGGGGTGAGTGTAGGGCACTCACACACACTCACACACACATACAAATGTATGTACATCAGGCAAACATTACAAACCCATTGACAGCCAAATGGGGAAGAAGTTGAAGAAGAAGCAGCAGGGGATATGGGCCTATTTTGCAGATACAGCTACAGCTACATCTACAGTTCACTTGAGCTCAGTTTTCTTTGCCTGCTTTTTTTTAGCCATCTTTTTTTTAGCTGCTTCTCTTTTCTTCTTTTTGAGCAACGACAACTCGTTAGCAGAAATTTGCGATGTGGGGTATTTAATGCCAACTGAGGGGTTTATCGAAGGGCGGCGAGACGGGGGTTTGGGCCAAGCACTTCACATTGCTGTCAACGCCTTTTAAATGGGCAGCAACCAAAAAGCGTTCTTTTTTTTCGCAATGGCAACAACAAAAAAGTGTAAGAAGATGAAGTTGGTAGAGGAAAAAAGCTAAAGCTGCCGTTGAAAACAGGAAAAGTCACTCCATTTTCTCAGCGTTGTTGTTATTATGGTTATACTTGATGTTGCTGTTGATATTTTGGCAAATTTTCATAAACTGTTATTAATTTTTATTGCACAAAGAAAATGTAAGCAAAAAGTAAACGAAAAAAAATAACAAAAAAACGCAGCAAAAGTTGCGAGCAATTTTCAGCTTCTTTTTGGCCTCAACTCGGCTCGACAGTGTTAATTTTTTTTCTCTCTCTCTCTTCTTTTCTTTATGCTGTTGTCGTTTTGGCCTGGCTAAAGTCTGTGGCGGAAGTGAATTTGCAAAAAAAAGTAACAGAGGGGGAGAAAAGAAGAGAGAGATGGGAGAGGAAAATGAAAAAAGGAAAATGCTGTGCGCTTTTGACCAGCTTCAACAGCCAAAGGCGGCAAATGTTTGCAAAACATACATACGTACATATATAAAATAATATTGTATGGATAAAAAAGTGGCAGACAGAGCGACTCGTTGATGCAACAACAACAACAACTACAACAACAACAACTAAAACAACAACTTGGAAGCGCATTTTATTTACATAAAAACAAATGACCAGCATTTTGTGCGGGTTTTGCAACTTGGCATCAGGGATCAGGCATCATCAGCAGCGTCAAAGTCACAGCCAGGAGTGAGCAGCAAAAAAGGGAGCAGCAGCAACAGCAACAGCAAAAAAAGGGAGTAGAAAAAGGCAGGCAACCAAAAAGGAAGCAGCCCAGGCGGACTATGGTAGGTTCTGTGGCGGGGTGAGGATTTGTAATTATCAAAAGATGAAGGAAGAGAGAGAGAGAGACAGAGAAGAGAAAAACTGAGTTGCACACGTTGGTAGGTCTATTAGTGTGGCATGCCACAGCCAGGGCTATGGGAAACTTGCAACATGAGCTTGCAAAACAAAAAATGAAGAAACCAGAAGACAGAGATAGAGAAAGTCTAAGCCATAAACCAATAACAAAATATATACACATACATATATGTTGATGCAATTAATTAATTAAAGGCAAGTTAATGTGAGTTGCCACAACTTTAAAGTTGCACTTTTTGTTGCTGCAACTCTGTCTACTCCTCTTTTTGGGGTCAGCTGGCAAAATGTTAGTCAGTTATGCTAAAGGCAATTGCGGTCATACTTTTTTTTTCGTTTAGTTCTTCTTTTTTTATGAAAGCCTCTTTGGGCAGCTGCTTCAACATACATAATTCGCAGCAGAAGTTTTTAATCAGAGCAAGTGGCTCATTGCTTAAGTAGCCTCTGCTTAACACACACACACATACACACACACACATACATATACACTCTCTGCTTAGTCTATTCATTGGCCATTTAGCAGCTGTTGGCCAACGATTAGCCCCAGTTAAATACAAAGAGAGAGAGAGAGAGGCAGACAGAGATTTGAAAGAGAAGAGAAGTGAAGAGACTCTTCAGTTCAATGCACTGCCAACAACTACTCTTATAACTCACACACACACACACACACAAGGTATGCTAGTATGATGGTATGTGTGTGCTAGTTGTAGACATAAAAGCGTCAAAAGTACATAGATTTTTTAGCCGTCGCTTTAAGCCAAATCGTTGTCGGCTAAGTCCAGTCCAGCCCAGCCCAGTCCAGTCCAAAATGAGCTCAGGCCCCTCTTTGCCGAGGTTTCAGCTTTAATTCAATTTGCCAGCCTAAATCGCCTGGATTATCCACATACACATATAGTATATAGTATCTGTATAACATATATATATATATGTATATAAAGAGGGCCATAAACCTACATGCATATTTGGCTTAAAGCAGCAAACCCGCCCCCAACCCCTCCCTCGACAACTCCATCAACAGTTTTATGTAGGCAAAAGAGATTTACAAATTCCCCACATTTCTACACTTTTTTCTTCTTCTTCTACTACTACTCTTTGCCACACATACACCGCTCTCCCCACACCCTCCCCCGTTTAACCACATCCTCAATTTTTTTCTATTTCTGCCAAAAGTGAAAAAGAGTGTGAGAGAGAGGGAGGGAGGGATAGACAGCGGAAGAGAGAGAGAGGGAGCGAAAAGTAATCATAATTTTTATGCCGCAGGTTTTTGCCCGTTTTTTGCAGCACATGTTGCAAGTACAACATTTTCGGACTGCCTTTAGCAGACTTGCCCCATTTGCGGGGCAGGTGTATTCTTTTTCTCACTTCTAGCTGTCTGTTCTACCCTCTCATTCTCCGTCTCTCTCTCTCTCTCTCTCTCTGTCTCTTGTCTTGTCTTCATTTCGGGCACCTGCGAATGGCGCTTGTGCCACACTGTGTGGCAAGCAGCAGGCAACCAGCTGCCTCTCATCATGCCCAGCTCCCTGGGCGTGTGCCAAACTCAACGCATTTGGATTTCCATTGCCATTGCCAGAGCCATTCAGAAACTGTAGCAGCTGCAACAGTGCCACATTCAACTTGCCACTGCAACTGCAACTTCAATTTGCTGCTTCAGCTGTGCCTACATTAATGATGTTGCCCCCTCGAAGTGCCTCTTGCCACATTCTGCTAAATGCTCAATAACTACACGCAATTTTGCATAATAAATTGTTACCAATTATGCCATGAAAATGCCAAAAGTATCTACCAAAAAATACTAAAAATATACTAAAAAAATGATTGCCACTCATTTGCAGTAATTTTTTAAATACAATGCAAAGAGAACTTCAGCGAGGGGAATACCCTGTACTTAAATCGTTATGGGGTTTCATAAGTTTTTCTGCACAACAAATTTGCATAAAAATATGAGGGGAAAATTTCATAATAACATAATAATTTAAAAAATATTTTTGTAAATATATATACTTTTAAATTTTCAATATGCACTCAATATACATTTTCTTAGCTTGTATTATTTGGAAATACTATAGAATATTTTTCAAATATAAACATGAATTTCTTTGAGCTATAAAAATGAAAAAAATAGTTTGTATTTTCAAATTTAAAACTAAATTTAGTTGAGCTATAAAATTGATTTTAATTTAAAATAATTTATTCTTCACTTCGTTATTGAATTGTGTGGAATCAAATAATTTTTTTTAATATGTTTTTTAAACCCCACAAATAAAAGTTATAGGAAAATAGATGAAAAATCGGAGTCAAGTGTGCCTCTGAAGCAGTGTTAACTTGACTTCAATGAATTGAAATCAACCGAAACTTTAATTAAATTATGAAAATTATGAATGCAAACAAAAGGCAACAGAAACAAATGAAACTTAAACTCGATTCCTCAACTATTATTGGACTGGTGTTAATTAATAGATTCTCTATGGATACTAATAGATTCGTCATGTGCTGTAAAAACTGTAACAGACTGTGTTAAATTTGAAGAGGTATGGGAGTGGGAAATCAGAAATGGAAAATGAGAAAATTCAAATTTCATATGCAAACAGAAAACACCAAAGAAAAAAGATGAAGTTTTTCATTTTTCACAACTGTTCAATTAACATTAACATCACAAATAAATCACGTCAGAAATGGCGGCGACAAATAGAATGAAAATGCAACAAATGTTTCCAAAGTTGTTAAACAATTTTCATAATAAATTTTTTAGCATTTTCCATTTGGACATTCTTATAAATTTGCGCCATTGTTTCATTTTTATTTTTTTTGTATGCAAATAGTTTTCAATTAGCTGGCAAACAAATTGTGGCAAATAATTAAAAAAAAAATATATATATATATATTTATGTATATAGATGGCGTGGGGAGGGGGTTTGCATGTGGCAAGCTATGGTTAAAATTAAATTATATATGTTGGTGTATGTGTGGCACATACAAAAGTTCGTCTCGAATTATGTCGCATAAATCAAATAAAGAGGCAGCCGTGGCAAGTGCGATAGAAGCGGCAGTAGAAGAAGTGCCGCAGAAGCAGCGGCAACGTTGTGGCAACAACAACAAACAAATTTATACGAAAAACTTTTGCATTTAAATTGAGCCCGTGGGCGCAGTGGCTGTGGCTGTGGCAGTGTCTGTGGCAGTGGCAGTAGCTGTGGCAAGTGGCAAGTGGCAAACTGCCTTCCGTGTGTTAGCGCCAACACTTTGGACATGCCACCAACCAAAAAAAAACCAAAAACAACTCCAAAAAAGTCGCGCAACAAAACAAAACAAAATATAATTTTTTTTTTTTTTGTTTTGAAACCGCAGTCAGCAAAGAGTTGAGGGGAGGTGAAGGCGGAGCGAAGCGGGGGGAGAAACAAGTGTTTAAATGTCAACAAAACCAGACAGACAAAAAGGAGCTGTATCTACTTGCAACACACACACACACACACACACACATATACACATACATATGGCCATAAAAACGTCGCAGAGTCTGCGTTTCATTTCGGACTCATCTTCAACAAATGGCGGCGACTCGAGTCATCTCTTTATTACAAAGTATCTCTAGTCAAATGTCATGAACTCAACTTTTGTTTTATTTTTCTAGTATATTTTTTTTTTGGTCAGCATCTATGAGATAGTTTTTGGCGCACATGACAGCGGAGCTTGCAACTTACCCGAAAGCCAAGCAAATGTCAAAGTTATCCAAAACTGCATCTTGCCGCCGTTTGTGTCTCTTTTGTTTGTGTTGCAACTTCAACTTCTTGTTAACAATTTTTCGTTGTTTGTGATTGAACACTTCACATACACATAGACACACACACACACATACACACATACACTGTTGCACAGTGACAGACAGTTGCCGTTGCTGTTTGAGTTGCAGATACTTTTGTATCTTTTTTGTATATTTATTTTTTATGTATTTTTCATTTAATTGCAAGCCGTCGCCTGTTTCAGGCTTGGCCACAGATACGAGCCCGACATTTGCTTAAACATTTCATGTCATTAACACACACACACACACACATACACAGATGAACACTTAACACACTCAGTTGCAGCGTCAACTTGTCAAATAATATTTTTGTTGCAATTATTTGTTGACAATTTGTGGATTTGTTTTCGTTTTCGAATTTGATTTTCGACTTCTCCTCACTTGACACTTGTCGTCGGTCGTTGGTTTCTCGCACCCACAGCGACACAGAGAGAGAGCGACAGTTACGCGACGTACATAAACAACGCGCAGACGATTGAAGACTGAACGCAGATACAAATTGCGGCAATCTAGAGACTCCTTGCCTCGTTGCCACCAAACCAATCTGAAGCGCAGCTCACAGACAATCGAACTCGAACACGTTTCGAACTCAAACATGGTGCCGACCACAGTTAAGCCAAGACACACGGCGAGCCGCGACTTAAACCAGACGCAACTCAAACAAGCTAGGCCAACTTGAACTTATACTACCAGCAGTACAGCTCTAAGCAAGTCACTTCAGCTGGTTTGAGTCACTACTAAGGGAGTGAAGCGACTTCATAGAAGTGTCAAAGCCACACTTATACTTTAAGCATATGCTACTTAACTTATATTTATATTGAAAGTAATTTTTAAAAATGTATTATAATTATTGTAAATATATATATGATTTATAATTTATAGACAGTTACTTATTCCGACATGTAATTCTTCTCTTTCAGCTATGCTGTCTACGCTTCCCTCTGAGCATATTTTTAGTACATCCGCTTCGTACTGCGAACTTCGTTAAAATCTGGACACGACTCTCGCACAGCAGCCATGGCGACTGCGCTGCGCTTCCTTCGAAGAGGTGCATAGCTCTGCTAATCCTTTCGAAGTGTGCAGACACTCTCTTCTACGAAACTCTGCTACGCCTGCAAATGCAATTGCTGAATATAATTTCGAAATATTTTAGCAGAGACACTGGCAATCACTTTGTATGCGAGAAACAAGTCGCATAAATATAAGAGTTAACTTATACAGCGACTTAGCAGAGTTTCCAGAGTATAAGTGGGTGGCAACATGTCTGAAGCAGCCTCTCTCAGTAGTTGAAGTGCCCCCGGATTTTGGTGATGAAAGTAAAAGTTGCAAACGACGCAAAGCTCGAACCCGCCTCAAACAAAAACAAGGTAAGTCACAGCAAAACTTCTTGGCCAAATGCAGGGCAAAAGCAGAATAACAACAACAACAGCAGTAAGAGCAGCAATAATAACAATAACAAGTCAGACTAAGGGATTTGAAAAGTTTTTCAGTGAAGTGAAAGTGGCAGCAGCAGCCATGAAAGTCTATTCTATGAGACTCCTCTCAGCACAAGAGGAATTACAATATGAAACTGGCGCACTTTAATTTATAAATATAAATGTAGGAATACATAGTTGGAGGCTTTAGTTAAGGTTGAAAAATGATGTCGAACTTGGCAGCAAGAACTTAAGATAGTTTTAATCAAAGCTATGGAAGTCGGGAAATATTATATTTCTGAAACATATTAAATGTTACTCAGAATGAGAATTAAAACAAAAAGAAATATAATAAAAATTCAAAATCAGCTAAAAAAATTAAAAATAAATAATAAATTATTAAAATAAAAATTACATATAAAATGCCATAAAAATATATGAAATAATAAAAAACCGATTTCCATTCAACAGACAATTGAGCGCATCAGGATCAGTCACCACCTCCTCCTCCTCCTCCTCCCTTCCACCTCCCCATCAACACCGCCACGTGCGAAAAAATGAAAGAGTTTTTTTTGGTAGAGACAGACGAACAGATAGACGAAACATACGCAGACAGATGCACAGACAGACAGATTGGCAAATTGAATGTATATGTATGTATATATATATCTATATATCTGCGTATTAAGTAGTATTTGTGCCTAGTTGGACACTCGCTGGGGCACTGGCTCTGGCTGTGGATCTGGCTTTATTAATGGCTCATAATGACTTAAGTGAAATTACTGAAGCATGCCGCCACATTCCCGTCACCCCGCACCCCACAGCCCACACCCCACAGCCCACACCCCGTCGCCCTCTTAGTTATATCGTTCATGGCTGTCGTTGCCTCAACTTGCGCCTAGTTGCCACACAGTGTCTGTGGCATTTCCCTTTTGCCACACGTTGACGGGCAGCGACTGTGGCAAGGGCAAAGGCAGTGGCAGTGGCAGTGGCAAGAACTCGACTGCAGTCATAAACAGCGAGAATTCCCACGCGGCATGTAATATTCTGTTGGCCAAGTAAATTTTCACTGTTCACATGTTGCTGCCACAGACTATACAATCTGTATATATGTATGTATATGTGTGGCATGGACTCGTAATACCCATTTAACTAAACTGGGGTATACTCTACATATAAGTATTCCATCCATCATTGTTTTGCATCTATTTAGCTGCAAAATTACTTATGTATTCCTTATTAATGGTCTTATATATTTATTATAATATTCTTTTATTTTGAGAGAATATTTAATTGAGGAAATGTCTTCATTATTTTATTAAGAATTCCCATCTCTTTTCACACTGAATATTTTTTCTTAGAGTTTTCCTGATATTATGTTTTATTTTATTTTAATATTTTCCACTCCTCTCAAGATAATTTGGTACGTTTTTAGAGCACATTTTTTTCGTCGCATACTTTCGCTTAGCAGCACTTGTTGTCTCAGTTTCTCTTCTTCTCCTTCTTCTTCTACTTATACTGCTACTTTTACTACGTCTCCTTCATCTTCTTCTGCTTCTTCCGTTAGTTGCTGCTTTGGGGTAGTTGTGGGTTCGCTGGCGTGCATACAAGTAGTTAAGGTCAGTTCATATATTATGCTTTGCCTGGCAAAAGGTGCCATAAGTCTATGAACATACTCTCTCTCTCTTTCTCTCTCTCTCTCTCTATCTCTTTCTCTCTCTCTCTCTATTTTCTCTCTCTCTCTCTCTCACACACACTTACTCAGTCATACAATCCTGTTGAGCAATGTTACTGGCAGTGTTGCCACTTTAGCAATTTTATAGCTAGATCTATCAATTTCGAAACTATTGGCTATATTTATTTTGTTAAACAATTCTTTGTATTTTACATATTTGACATTCATTTTGCAATTGGATATATTTCAAAATTTATTATGTACATATTTCGATCGTCAAGATCGTCAATTCCAAGTTCAAGGTAGCTTCTAAAAACAATAGGTACAGCAGTGACAACTAAAGAAAATAGCTAAAATAGCACGGAAGCTCCACTATTTCTATATTCTACTAATATTTGTAGATACGGGCATTAGTAAATAAATAATGCACGAAATACCTATTTTAATAAAATAGGTTAAATTATTTAACATATTTTATAGAATATTTTATAGTATATATTCGAAATTAAATACCTTCAATAAAATTAGTAATTTAATTTTTAATAATTTAATATGTTTAGCTATTTCTAGCTAGATTTTTTGTGGTCATTTTAGATACTTTTTCTCAAAAAATGCTGGCAACACTTGTTACTACACGTGTGCCTGTGCATGTGTAGAGTGAGACAGAGAGAGAAAGAGACAGAGAGAGAGATAGCGTAACGTGTAGTTTTTAGTTAGCAGCTTTTATTTATTTTGCCTGCTGCCAGCCTCTCTCTCTCTGTCTCTCTCTCTCTGCTCTCTCTCTTCGTTTCTTACTTTCTCCCTCTTCCAGGCGCACAGTGAGCGTCGTCAACTGTTGCCTACTTTTGTGCGACTGCTAATTAAGCGAAATTTTGCGTAATAAGCTCGTCCGTAATTTGCGCTATCTTTTGGCCCTTTGTTGTTGTTGTTGATTGTTGTTGTTGTTGGCCACCAACATGTAGTTCCACATTTTAGTTGTAGCTGCTTTTGTTGCCGTTGCTGTTGCTGTTTTGGTTTTGGTTTCTTTATTTTTGTTGTCGCCCGTCGCCTGTCGCCTTTTGTGTTGACTTTGTTAACTGTCATCAAGGTGTTCATTGGCTTTGTTATTACGCCTCAATGAATTTTCGGGTGTATCTGTATATATATATATATGTGTGTGAGTGTGTGTGTGTGTCTATGTGCACAAATTGTACGCCATTCAAGTGATATATGCGTCTAATTTTTCATATACTAGACACACACACACTCACACACAAACACTGCATAGACGATGGAACTGCGAAGACGTTGTGCCTGGGCGATAGTTGTGGATACTCTGCTGGTTACAGTCGAGGGCCTCTCTTAAATCATTTCGAGACTGTCCGACACTACCACTAAGAAACCCACACTCACACACACACATATATATACATATATGGAGTAACTTAAGTTAACTTACACATATACAGTCACATATACCTACATACATATGCATGCAAGTAAGGAGCAGGCAGCAGAGGTCACTCAGCCAGGACTGAAATGAGAGCAAAACTTAATGGAGTAGCTAAATTTATTGTCTTTAATTTGCTTTATCGTGGCAATGCGTTTGAAAGTGCAATGGTTAATCGCATTAGATAAGAGCCGACATACATTTCTTAAGCACTTTTCTCTTAAACTTGAGAAATTCCGCAAAAATATTTATACATTTTAAACATATCGAGTAAAAGTACCTGATATATCAGGATTTCCTTTATGTTTCCACTTTAAAGTGCTCAAAAATTATTTTTATTTTGTTATAAAATATAACTTATAAATTTATAAATTAATATGCATTAAAAACTCTTAATTGAAATTATTATTCACTATTTAACATGCATTGACAGCTACGCTTTAGATTATGATTATTATTAATAATTATTATTATTATTTTATGAATTTTTTTTAAATTAATTTAAATTATTTATTAATTGAAATGCGTTAATAAATCTAAAAGTAATATATTTTTTATAAATTACTAATGAATATATTAATTGTTAATTATAAAAAAGTAATTATTATTATTATTATTTTTATCTGAAGCGTAGCGGATTTTTTTGACACATTGTCACCAGATACAGAGTATGTATTTAGATAATTAAGATGTTTTTATGTGCTGCCTGGTGGGTCAACAGTCTAGAGAAGGCTTCATACTCGCTGCTGAAGTGAAGAGGGACTCTTTCTCTCTCTCTCTCTCTCTCTGTCTCTCTCTCTCTCTCTCTCTCTCTCTCCGTTTCTCCCCGCAATGTAATGTTTTGACTGATAAGCTTTATTATTAACGCTACGTCAAATTCAGCACTCGCATAATTTCATCAAAAAGGAAAAACTCACTCAGTCTCCATGCCATATTATTATACAATCTACTCACACACACACACACATACTATGTATATATGGGAAAAGCGGAAAATGTAAGTAGACCTCATGACGTCGTATTTTTACACCTGCTGCTCGTGTATCACATTCTGTTATTACAATATGCCCTCCCCCTCTACACACTCCGCATGTGTTGTTGTGTCATGGCGTCCAATAGATATCAGGCAGCATAATAACAACATTATTTACACACACACACACACACACACATAGAGAGACACTGAGACGCGGACATCATGGTGGCATTTTAAACACATGTAAACAAAACCGTTGAATTAAACCGAAAATTAGCATCGATTAAAGTCAAGAAGCAACGCTGCATCCTCCCTATCCACTGAATTATCATCCAAACCCCCCTTATCAGTAACAATGCCAAAGTACACAACCTCATACTCTGCATCTCTCTCTCTATCTCTCTTTCACTCTCTTTGCCTCCCGCTCACTCTCGCTCTTCTCTGCTGAGTTTATCTGCGGCGCTGCTTTAAACAAATTTTAACATAATTTTAACATGTGTTGAAGGCGCACACGCTGCGTATACTTAATCCCTTTTAATCCGTTTTTAGGCGCGCCAGCAACGTGCGCCTCCTCAGCGACATAACCTCAACAACAAGAGCGTCGACTAACCTAACCTAATCTAACCTGCACAACAGCAACAACAACAACAACAGCAACAACAACAACAGCAACAACAACAGAAAATGCAGCCACTGATAAGGGCTTTTTGGCGTCGCTGCCGCTGCTGCCGCTGCTGCTGTTGTTGATGTCCTTGGCGGGTCCAATGAGAGAGAAAGACAGATAAAGAGAGAGAGAGAGAGAGACAAGGTATGCCAGCATAAATAAATAATAGCGTATATATACATAAGTAACTGCTGAAAGCTATGTATGTTTATATACATACATATGTATGTGTGTGTATGTAGAGGTGTTTGCGAAAACTGCAAAAATATAACTGCGCCCAAGTGAGACACTGCTGAGAGTTGCCTGCGCACAGTGGTTACCCTTGTATGGATATCCGACCAAAATTACCTACCAATCTTTTTGTAAAACATACGCTTTGAAAGTCAAGATGAAATTTATTTTATGAAAGAAAACAGTTGAATTTTCTGAGAAAATGGATTGTCACTAAAAATATTTATACTTGGAAATGTTTTAATAATTATTGCCTTTCATTTTTATTTTTAATTTCGACAAATTATAATTTATATATCTTTTTCAAAAATGTATGATTTAAATTTTTTCTTTCGGGAAAAATATTAAGTTAATTTTGAGATTCTTAATTTTTTTTTTTTAAATATTTGCCTCTGAAATGTTTTGAATTTCGCCCTATAGTCGGAGCCACTGTGCCCCGTCTCTGTTTCTGCCTCAGACTACTTATCATATGCAAATGTTTAAAAATGTTTGTGCTCATAAATTCCGACAAGCTGCGACGCGTATATGAATAGTGTGCCCACCTCGTCTAATACCCTTTTAAATACACACACACACACACACACACACATACACATCCCTACACCCTAACTCCATCAACTTCTGGGCATCTCAAGCTCACTCTCTGGATTTATCCATAAGTTGAGCGACAGACAATGCGAGGGCGTGGCAAGTCATAAATTCATTAGTGAGTTTTTACGACTGGGGGGGGGGGGCAGAATCTCCATCGGTTGGAGTTCGCTGGCCTTGAAGTTACTGTCCTTAGTCCTGAGACAGGACCTGCCAAAAGTAAACGAAAAGTAAAAGTAACTCCCGTTTTACGCCTCTCTCATAAAAATAATATAAACCATATATAGTATATCTGTAGTATAGTGACCGGTGAAAGGGCATGCAATATATAGACTCCAAATTACTTTGTGTCTATATGGTCTATATAATAACTTTTTTATAGGAATCTAAGGGAACACAACTAATGAATCACATACTAAGCAAATTTCAGTTCGAAAATTAGAAATTGCTGCCGACTTCCCTTTGATTGTAACCACAAAACTGCGACTGCAAATAATGTCTTTAATTAAAAATTCACTTTATGTTAAACACACATATTCCCACTTATTAGCTTGCTTCCATAATGAAGTGCATTCTCAATTAATTTCGCAATTCCAATCAGCTAATTGACTTAATTCACGAAATTTGCAGTTAATTATGAATGCATAAAGTAACATTTCTGCAAATGAGAAAGCTAAAATAGGTATACAATTTTTCACCGAACTGAATTTGGGGCAATACTTTTGAAAATATTGCCAAAAGAGTGAAAATATGCCTCCAAGTTTCAAATTGCAAAGGAAGAGGTACCTTCCCATTTTTGAAATGCCATATCTTAGCCAATTTTTAACCGATTTTCAAAATTTTTTCACTTCTTTTAATGGTTTTTATAAAATATTAAAACTGCATTCCAATTTAGCTAAAATTGGCAGTTTGAATTGCATTTTTTCCTAATTTGTTGACCATTTCTGTATACTAACCCCTTGTAAAAATGTCAAAAATAGTAAAAATTTTGAATACGGAAACTTTTGTGTCAATTAAATTTCTGGCATCAAAGCAGTTATAAAATTCTTTGCCGGACTGAATTTGGATCAATATTATAGAAAATTTGCCAAAAACGTGAAAAATTTATTTAAAAAAATGGCTTTTCCCAAAGAAAGGGTTACCTTTGAGAAGCCATATCTTTGCCAATTTTCAACCGATTTTCAAAATATCCTGACGTGAAGTAATGTAATATCATTTATGGGAAATGTTGAAGAATTAAAGTCATATATTTTCGGCATTCCTATATTTTGTCTTATAAACTCTAATTAATGTCATGGGCACTAGAGTTTCATTGGCAGGGCATAAACATGGGGAGATAAGTCACAGCATCTATTTATCTCCAGATAGACAATTTCCCAACAATTTAGAGCTGTTTTGGCCCACATTTCACTCTTTCTTTTGGGTATGATTTGATGGCAGAGCCTTGGCCTCCTTTCAACATGTCCATCTTCAATGGAAGGAAACATAGACATTTGAGCCATTTTTCAGTTTACAGCTTCACTTGGCCTGGCTTTTGCTTTTACTTGGGCTTGCCTTGACTTGATTTGGCTTGGCTTTTGATTCACTTTTTATGCAGCTTTCTTTATACAGTTTCTGGCTTTGTAAATTCTTTTCTTAGCTCTCGCCTTGCTTGGCAAATGTAATTTATACAAAATTAATTTACGTCATAAAAAGACTTTTTTGTATTGAATGAATGGGGATGGCGAGGGCGGCGAAGGGAGAAAGCTCGGAGCTGTTGATGTCATAAATGTTGCAAGGCAAATACAAACACAACACACACACACAGACACACATGTGACAGAACAGGAAACATATAGCAAAAGGAAGTAGAAAAAGAGAGAGACAAGGCAACAAATATGCATCGAAATAAAATAAAATATAAGCCCAAAAGTAGTAAAATGTAAAGCTTTGGCCAAAAAGGCCCAAAAGCTGTGCACAATTTATGCATGAACACGCCCCCCCCCCCCCAGACCAACGAAACCCCATCTTCCACTGCCGATATGCTCGGCAACATTTTGTTGCACTTGCTGGCAGTTTTCTTTGGGGGGAACGAGAAATGCCGACGAGATCTGTTGCCTTTGCCTATTGTAAATGCAGCTTAGAATTTGCTGCAAATAAACTCAACACACACACACACACCACACTCACACATACATATGGTGTGAACAAAGCATGCAAGCATGTGGCAAGGGCAAGGGTCGCAGTGCAACTGTGCGGCAAGTCAGCAGAAGGCAAAGCCAAGAAAGAGCGAGAGCAACGAAAAAAAAAATTGGCAATTTAACATTTGACGTTTTCTACGAGACTTGTTCAAACAATATACTTGGGAATTTGTTTTAATGCTCAGTCGAGGCTAGAGAGTCGAGTTTTTGGCGGAGTTAAAGAGAGAGTGAGAGGAAGTCTTTCCCTTTCTCTCAACTATATCTTGTTTTTCCTTGACTTGCTTGTTTTCTTCGTAGTTTCTTTGGCTATGGCGGATGGCAAATGGCAGGACCAACACTGGCAATAATGGCTTTAAATTTTTATTAGATGAGGACGCTTATGCGCCTTAGTTGCCTTGCCACACAAGTTGCACGTACCCGTTGCCGCCTGAAATGTTTCTGTTGAAAAATGCAATGGAGTTGCAAGTGCTGCAATGTACAGCACAGTTCTAGTCAACATACTTATTATTGTTGCTGCTGTTGTTGTTGTTGTTGTTGTTTTTGTTGCTCTGCTTCAACTTCTCTATTCAAGGAGACCTTTTCATAGCTGAGGCAGTTGAACAAACAACACACCTTTGCAGCTGGCATAAACACTAATTACGTGGCAACACAACTGAAATTGAAATGAAATCCAAATAGAAACAGAAATGCGAACATGTTGCAAGTTAACTCAACTCGATTTAGCTTGCAACATGTATTGGTAACTAGGCAAAGTCGCAGCTCAAATACGCTTATGTTGCAAGCAGCCTAAGCAGCTTATTAAGGACATGGTTACCAGTTGACAACTGGCTATAAAAAGGATTTCATTGTAACTAGTTAATCATAATGAAATCAATTGATTGGGCCCAATAAGATAAATAAATAAATAAATCAACAAGTTTAGTAATTCAAGAATCCTACAAATTTAATACGTATCTTAACATCACATAAAAATTGTTGATGTCTTTTGTTTCTATTTTTTTTTCAACAAATTAAAATTTGTGAAGAATCTGTACAGCTTAAAGTACCTTCACACCACATTTTTATTTCATTTCCATTTTTTTCTATTGAATTTTTTTTGCTTAGACAAAAGAATCTACTTTTTTTTAAAACTCTGTTAATTTTGTATTTCCATAATTATAGCAACTGCAGTTGTAGCATAGTAAATTCATGCTCTCTCTCTCTCTCTGTGTCGCACTCACATTACATATACATATGTCTCTCAGTTGCAGCTGTGAGCATGTGTGTGTGTGTGTGCATTGAGAGAAGCTTGCCCCTGAGCGTATGCTACACTTTATTTAATGCGGCTGCCTGTCGCCTAATTCGCATAATTACGCGCTTATTATTTTTGCAAAACATTCGCTATGTCTGTCCCGCTCAGCTACCAACACACACACACATATGTACATATGTATATGTGTAATTGTATTTTGCCTTTGTGTCAGTATGCGTGGTAATTGTATTATTTGCATGATTTTATTATATTTAACGCTGCCGTTCGAACAGTAGATGTGGTGAAGGGAGCAGAGGATAAGCGACGCACAGCGACCATAATTAACCAAATAAATAAAACAGAGACAGTCAAACACAGACACAGTCTCTACGTGAGTGAAAGAGATAGCAGGTAATACTGTCCAGGCAACAGCTAACGGTATTACTATGTATGTATGTATGTATGTATGTTACAGTCTATAGAGCAGTAGCTAGAGCCTAAAGGGAAACGGAAGTGGCCAAAGCCAAACAACAAATACAGTTAACTCTGCATACTTTATGTGTGTGTGTGTGTGTGTGTGTATTGGTGTATGTTTGTAGTTTTATTGAGTATTGTCTATGCCCTGTGGGTTAGATTTGGGCTCTCATTTTATTTTTGTCGTTGTTGTTCATGACAACAGCAAATTAAATGGTTGTCATTTCGATGTTTTTCGATGTTTTTTGTGTTTTTTGTGTTTTTTTTTGTTGTTGTTATTGTTATTCAACTCTGATAGCCTTTGGCTGTGACTGTGGCAGGACCTCTGTGTGGCAGCATTAATTGTCATTATATCGCTTTATAATCATGATGAAAATTAAATTAATTTTATGTGCAAAGATAGCAGGTCAATCGCATTTCTCACATTTTCAAAACGTTTTCGAACTTTTGTTTTATGATTTAAAAAGCCATTTTAGTTCAGAAAAATAATTTTCAAATATTAATAAATCAATGATAAATGTGTTAGAAACTAATATTTAAATTTATAATATATTTCTTGAAAACATATTTTTTTTTATTTCCAGTCTTATTTAAAGTATCTGCAAGTTGTTCATACTCGAAATAAGTTTAGTTTTTTGCAGCTTTTGCCACAATTTGTTTGTCGGATTACTTATCGGCTGCTTAACAAATTTTGTTATTACTCTTATTTTCTTTGTCTCTCTTTCGCCCGCTTTCTCTATAGTTCTCTCAACTTTAGTTATTATTTTTCTCTGTCTGCTTTGTGTCTTTCTTTGTTTGCCTCTTGGTCAGTTTATCCCATTCTGTCTGTTTTGACTTCGTATTATGAAGTTGTGAACATAACTAATTGAAAAGTTTTTGTGGCAATTGGCGCTGGACTTTGTTTGTTTGCCGGATTTGCAACTTGTAACTTGCAACATCAGGCAATGCATTTAACAGTTATATTTTTTTGCCAAGGCAATTGGAGTGGTTCAAAAATGAGTGTCTGAATTCGAACAATCTTTGAATGCAGTTTTGTTATTTTGGTCAAAACTAGATAATATAGACATAAAACTTTAAAATCGGTTGAGATTTGACAAAGTTATGGTATTTCTAAGGTTTAATAGACGAGAAAACCCAATTTCCACCTATTTCCAGGGCTTGTGGAGGGGTCCGAAAATGAGTGTCTGAATTCGAACAATCTTTGAATGCAGTTTTGTTATTTTGGTCAAATCTAGAAAATAGAGACATAAAACTTTAAAATCGGTTGAGATTTGATAAAGTTATGGTATTTCTAAGGTTTAATAGGCGAGAAAACCCAATTTTCACCTATTTCCAGGGCTTGTGGAGGGGTCCGAATTGAGTGTCTGAATTCGAACAATCGTTGAATGCAGTTTTGTTATTTTGGTCAAAACTAGAAAATAGAGACATAAAACTTTAAAATCGGTTGAGATTTGACAAAGTTATGGTATTTCTAAGGTTTTATAGACCAGAAAACCCAATTTTCACCTATTTCCAGGGCTTGTGGAGGGGTCCGAAAATGAGTGACTGAATTCGAACAATCTTTGAATGCAGTTTTGTTATTTTGGTCAAAACTAGAAAATAGAGACATAAAACTTTAAAATCGTTTGAGATTTGATAAAGTTATGGTATTTCTAAGGTTTAATAGGCGAGAAAACCCAATTTTCACCTATTTCCAGGGCTTGTGGAGGGGTCCGAAATGAGTGTCTGAATTCGAACAATCGTTGAATGCAGTTTTGTTATTTTGGTCAAATCTAGAAAATAGAGACATAAAACTTTAAAATCAGTTGAGATTTGACAAAGTTATGGTATTTCTATGGTTTAATAGGCCAGAAAACCCAATTTTCACCTATTTCCAGGGCTTGTGGAGGGTTCCGAAAATGAGTGTCTGAATTCGAACAATCTTTGAATGCAGTTTTGTTATTTTGGTCAAAACTAGAAAGTAAAGACATAAAACTTTAAAATCGGTTGAGATTTGACAAAGTTATGGTATTTCTAAGGTTTAATAGACCAGAAAACCCAATTTTCACCTATTTCCAGGGCTTGTGGAGGGGTCCGAAAATGAGTGTCTGAATTCGAACAATCTTTGAATGCAGTTTTGTTATTTTGGTAAAAACTAGAAAATAGAGACATAAAACTTTAAAATCGGTTGAGATTTGACAAAGTTATGGTATTTCTATGGTTTAATAGGCCAGAAAACCCAATTTTCACCTATTTCCAGGGCTTGTGGAGGGTTCCGAAAATGAGTGTCTGAATTCGAACAATCTTTGAATGCAGTTTTGTTATTTTGGTCAAAACTAGAAAATAGAGACATAAAACTTTAAAATCGGTTGAGATTTGACAAAGTTATGGTATTTCTAAGTTTTGATAAGCCAAATAACACAATTTCCACCTATTTCCAGGGCTTGTGGAGGGGTCCGAAAATGAGTGTCTGAATTCGAACAATCTTTGAATGCAGTTTTGTTATTTTGGTCAAATCTAGAAAATAGAGACATAAAACTTTAAAATCGGTTGAGATTTGATAAAGTTATGGTATTTCTAAGGTTTAATAGGCGAGAAAACCCAATTTTCACCTATTTCCAGGGCTTGTGGAGGGGTCCGAATTGAGTGTCTGAATTCGAACAATCGTTGAATGCAGTTTTGTTATTTTGGTCAAAACTAGAAAATAGAGACATAAAACTTTAAAATCGGTTGAGATTTGACAAAGTTATGGTATTTCTAAGGTTTTATAGACCAGAAAACCCAATTTTCACCTATTTCCAGGGCTTGTGGAAAGGTCCGAAAATGAGTGACTGAATTCGAACAATCTTTGAATGCAGTTTTGTTATTTTGGTCAAAACTGGAAAATAGAGACATAAAACTTTAAAATCGGTTGAGATTTGATAAAGTTATGGTATTTCTAAGGTTTAATAGGCGAGAAAACCCAATTTTCACCTATTTCCAGGGCTTGTGGAGGAGTCCGAAATGAGTGTCTGAATTCGAACAATCGTTGAATGCAGTTTTGTTATTTTGGTCAAATCTAGAAAATAGAGACATAAAACTTTAAAATCAGTTGAGATTTGACAAAGTTATGGTATTTCTATGGTTTAATAGGCCAGAAAACCCAATTTTCACCTATTTCCAGGGCTTGTGGAGGGTTCCGAAAATGAGTGTCTGAATTCGAACAATCTTTGAATGCAGTTTTGTTATTTTGGTCAAAACTAGAAAGTAAAGACATAAAACTTTAAAATCGGTTGAGATTTGACAAAGTTATGGTATTTCTAAGGTTTAATAGACCAGAAAACCCAATTTTCACCTATTTCCAGGGCTTGTGGAGGGGTCCGAAAATGAGTGTCTGAATTCGAACAATCTTTGAATGCAGTTTTGTTATTTTGGTCAAAACTAGAAAATAGAGACATAAAACTTTAAAATCGGTTGAGATTTGACAAAGTTATTGTATTTCTAAGGTTTAGTAGACCAGAAAACCCAATTTTCACCTATTTCCAGGGCTTGTGGAGGGGTCCGAAAATGAGTGTCTGAATTCGAACAATCTTTGAATGCAGTTTTGTTATTTTGGTCAAAACTAGAAAGTAAAGACATAAAACTTTAAAATCGGTTGAGATTTGACAAAGTTATGCTATTTCTAAGGTTTGATAAGCCAAATAACACAATTTTCACCTATTTCCAGGGCTTGTGGAGGGGTCCGAAAATAAGTGTCTGAATTCGAACAATCTTTGAATGCAGTTTTGTTATTTTGGTCAAATCTAGAAAATAGAGACATAAAACTTTAAAATCGGTTGAGATTTGACAAAGTTATGGTATTTCTGTGGTTTAATAGGCCAGAAAACCCAATTTTCACCTATTTCCAGGGCTTGTGGAGGGGTCCGAAAATGAGTGTCTGAATTCGAACAATCCTTGAATGCAGTTTTGTTATTTTGGTCAAAACTAGAAAATAGAGACATAAAACTTTAAAATCGGTTGAGATTTGATAAAGTTATGGTATTTCTAAGGTTTAATAGGCGAGAAAACCCAATTTTCACCTATTTCCAGGGCTTGTGGAGGGGTCCGAAATGAGTGTCTGAATTCGAACAATCGTTGAATGCAGTTTTGTTATTTTGGTCAAAACTAGAAAATAGAGACATAAAACTTTAAAATCGGTTGAGATTTGACAAAGTTATAGTATTTCTAAGGTTTAATAGACCAGAAAACCCAATTTTCACCTATTTCCAGGGCTTGTGGAGGGGTCCGAAAATGAGTGTCTGAATTCGAACAATCTTTGAATGCAGTTTTGTTATTTTGGTCAAATCTAGAAAATAGAGACATAAAACTTTAAAATCGGTTGAGATTTGACAAAGTTATGGTATTTCTAAGGTTTAATAGACCAGAAAACCCAATTTTCACCTATTTCCAGGGCTTGTGGAGGGGTCCGAAAATGAGTGTCTGAATTCGAACAATCTTTGAATGCAGTTTTGTTATTTTGGTCAAAACTAGAAAATAGAGACATAAAACTTTAAAATCGGTTGAGATTTGACAAAGTTATGGTATTTCTAAGTTTTGATAAGCCAAATAACACAATTTTCACCTATTTCCAGGGCTTGTGGAGGGGTCCGAAAATGAGTGTCTGGATTCGAACAATCTTTGAATGCAGTTTTGTTATTTTGGTCAAAACTAGAAAGTAAAGACATAAAACTTTAAAATCGGTTGAGATTTGACAAAGTTATGGTATTTCTGTGGTTTAATAGGCCAGAAAACCCAATTTTCACCTATTTCCAGGGCTTGTGGAGGGTTCCGAAAATGAGTGTCTGAATTCGAACAATCTTTGAATGCAGTTTTGTTATTTTGGTCAAAACTAGAAAATTGAGACATAAAACTTTAAAATCGGTTGAGATTTGACAAAGTTATGGTATTTCTAAGGTTTAATAGACGAGAAAACCCAATTTTCACCTATTTCCAGGGCTTGTGGAGGGGTCCGAAAATGAGTGTCTGAATTCGAACAATCTTTGAATGCAGTTTTGTTATTTTGGTCAAAACTAGAAAATTGAGACATAAAACTTTAAAATCGGTTGAGATTTGACAAAGTTATGGTATTTCTAAGGTTTGATAAGCCAAATAACACAATTTTCACCTATTTCCAGGGCTTGTGGAGGGGTCCGAAAATGAGTGTCTGAATTCGAACAATCTTTGAATGCAGTTTTGTTATTTTGGTCAAATCTAGAAAATAGAGACATAAAACTTTAAAATCGGTTGAGATTTGACAAAGTTATGGTATTTCTAAGGTTTTATAGGCCAGAAAACCCAATTTTCACCTATTTCCAGGGCTTGTGGAGGGGTCCGAAAATGAGTGTCTGAATTCGAACAATCTTTGAATGCAGTTTTGTTATTTTGGTCAAAACTAGAAAATAGAGACATAAAACTTTAAAATCGGTTGAGATTTGACAAAGTTATGGTATTTCTAAGGTTTAATAGGCGAGAAAACCCAATTTTCACCTATTTCCAGGGCTTGTGGAGGGGTCCGAAAATGAGTGTCTGAATTCGAACAATCTTTGAATGCAGTTTTGTTATTTTGGTCAAAACTAGAAAGTAAAGACATAAAACTTTAAAATCGGTTGAGATTTGACAAAGTTATGGTATTTCTAAGGTTTAATAGACGAGAAAACCCAATTTTCACCTATTTCCAGGGCTTGTGGAGGGGTCCGAAAATGAGTGTCTGAATTCGAACAATCCTTGAATGCAGTTTTGTTATTTTGGTCAAAACTAGAAAATAGAGACATAAAACTTTAAAATCGGTTGAGATTTGATAAAGTTATGTTATTTCTAAGGTTTAATAGGCGAGAAAACCCAATTTTCACCTATTTCCAGGGCTTGTGAAGGGGTCTGAAAATAGGGGGACTATTAAGAATTTGACTTAATGATAACAAATAAAATAAATAAAAATAACGATTATCAAATTATTTTTAATTTTATTTACACTTCATTTGAAATATTAAATTTCAAAAACTGAATTTTAGTTTTTCTAATTTAACAAATTTCTATCAACTTTAAGAAAAAATGAGTCTAGAAATTGCAAAGGTTTTGTCGTTAATTCTTCGAAATTTGCGGTTCGCTTGTCTCGGCATGGCTTTTGAAAATTTCGGAGAAAATAGATAGTCAGATATTTGTCTGTGAAAATTCGAGGAAAAGCTTATTTTGCATTGTTAGGAAGTCAGTTGGAAATTTATTCCATTCTAAGCCATTTAACTATTAATATTATATAAAATAAAGTTATACAATTTTCTATTTATTTGTTGTTGTGCAATGACAAAATGATTGCCAAATTAATAATAGTATTACACAATGTTTATAAAATCCATTTTAGCGAAAGCAAAAACTTTATTTTTATTAAGCTAATTCAATTTGTTTATTGTTTGTTAAATGTTGACGTTGAAACTTTTCCTTGGAGTCTGAGAATACGCATCCGTTTCCGTTTTGCCTACACACACACACTCGCACATACATGTACATAGATCGCAATTCAATAAGTGTTGTCTGCGGTGTGGGCAGAGGGGAGGCGTGGCATTATCTGTATCAGGTTATAGGCATATGGAGCTCTCCGCCGCCAATAACCATACAAATTACATTTATTTAAGTTCCGTCACATCAAACGTTTACGTCTCTCTCTCCCTCTCTCTCTTTCTCACTGTCTCTATCTATCTCTTTCTCTTTTTTACTCTGTCTCTCTCAGTGTTGCTTAATGCTTTCATAACTCAGAGTCTTTGCC
This sequence comes from Drosophila quadrilineata, assembly GCA_018150725.1. Classification (NCBI taxonomy): domain Eukaryota; kingdom Metazoa; phylum Arthropoda; class Insecta; order Diptera; family Drosophilidae; genus Drosophila; species Drosophila quadrilineata. The sequence continues at coordinate 7,819,508 of JAECWN010000407.1, forward strand.
GGCAACAATTGCCCATCTAATTCACTCAACTGCCACACACCTGTTGCCCCTGCCAAGTGGCCTGACCCTCCACATCATCTACTCCCGACAAACTTCTCACAGCTTCGTCATTTGTTTGGGCTGCTACAATGTCATCGTTGTCCTCATCATCATCATCATCGTCATCGTCATCATCGTCAGCATCGTTGACGTTGTCTTGGCTGCCAGCGGCGCAGTTAATGTTGTCTGATTTCATTAGCGCAGCATGCCGAGTATTTGCCACCTGCCAACAGTTGCCACCACTCTAACTCTCCCTTTCTCTCTCTCTCTCTCTCTGACTCTCTCTCTCTCTCTCTCTCCCTCGTATTGACAGTTTATGTTGCGCTGCCGAAACTTAAAGAAACACGCGTAATTTATATCTTTTGGTTGCTCGACTGCTTCGCACGCCAATTAGCTGCCTATGCCCATACCCTCCCCCTCTCTCTCTCACACACTCATGCCCTCCCTCTTACACATTCTTCCCCTCTCTCTCACTCTCTCACTGTTTCTGTCTCTGTCTCGTTGACAGTAAAGCATTTTACATGAACTTGAATGAGCTTATTATTGCCTTCCCTCCGATTCCCATATTATTGATGCCGCATACTAAATGTATTTATATTATGCTACAGATATTTGTATTTTGTATTTCTTTCTTCACATTACTTTATTTTTGTTTATTTTTTATTTTTTTGCTGTATTTTTTTCTCACCGTGCTAAGCGGCTTGTTGTGGCTAATTTGCTTTTATTGGGCGCATTAAATTTTATGCTTATGTTTATGCTTTTTGCTAATAAAAGTCGAGCCAATAGAAATTGAGACATTGTTGTTGCTGTGTGTGAGTGTGCGAATTAACCGTTATGCGCCACGTTGTTGTGCATTTTAATAGCCAGTTTAGACCAACTCTCGACCAGCAGCTGACACTCATTTAAGCCATGGCCAATGTATAGAAATTGCCTGGAAAAGCGATATGTGAGAAGCCTACCGTAAAGTAATGTCAACATTTGTGACATGTGATTCCCACTCTAACCTCACCCTAGAGCACCCTCTAACCACCCCCTCACCAACTCACCCCCCTCACCACACACACAAGCTGTCACTCTCATGTAGCCATAGCAATGTTATTCCAATAACTACCGAGAAATTGGATATATCCTTTTTTGCTTTTGATTTTCATTTCGATTTGATTTTCTTGTATTGAATATTTTCGACAGATACTGAGATCAGGATTAATTTCCCTTTGAAGCAATACATATGGAAGCACTTGATGACAGCGCTTCAATTGCAGGAAAATCCTTAGAAAAAAAATTTATTTTTGAGGTGAAAGCAAAAATTTTTACATTCAAAAATGAAATTTGAATTTTTGCATTTCAAAACTTTGCATTCAATAAAACACATGTTTACTTATGTGAGAACAATTCAAATTTTAATAGGTACATATATTCGCAAAGATTTTATTATTAATAATTTTATTTGATTAATATTTTTACAATCCAGGCAAATGTATATTTTCTTTAAATCAAAGCGCATAAAAGGCACATAAAACTGTTACGAGTTTGGGATTGCTTTTATTGCCAACATAAAAAATATATAAAAAATATTAAGAAATTTTTTCTAGATTTAAAAAGCAGCAGCTGTCAGCTTAGTACACACAGCTGCACTTAATTTTCGACTTTTCAAAAAATTTTCAAAAATTTTTAAAAAATTTTTGAATCTACATAGAAAATGTGTATTTATTATTTTCCTGTTAAGGTACTAAGTAAGTTGTACAGATTTTTCAGATAATAAATTTATTTATTTCATTATTAAATTAAGTAAGTGAAGAAAATGCATAACTTAATAAGTACCTTAACATCACATGGGTAAATGATGAAAATTTAAAAATTAAATTTATTAAATAGCAAGAAATTAAAATCATTTACTGTGCTATGCCATATATTCTGAGATATATCTTAGCCAAGTGGATCTGCTATATGTATTCTCTATCTGCTATTTTGTGTTGGGTGTGCTTTTGTTTTGGGTACCCAAACAATTGTGCTAAATATATGATATGATATGGGGGCAGGAGGCGATACCTAACCCGGCCTTAATTAAAATCTCGCTGTCTGGCAAATTTCAATTATATTTTGTGACCTATCAGTCGACAACAATAAACAAGGCGAATCGTTTGCCAGTCTTCCTCCTTGTCTATCTCTCCTGCAATATCCTGTGTGGAGGTTCCAGGGACAGTCGCTGCTTCGCTTGTTTGTTATCCACATGGCTCTATGTGTAGGGGTAGGGGGTGGTGGTTAGGGGTGGTTGAATATACACACATATAGGTAAAGGTCTGGCCCCATACTAGCGGCGCGCATATGTGTCATAAAAACAGGCGGCTCATAACTCTGCCCCACATCCACAATCCAAAACAATTCAGCTGTGCCCCCGCAGCACGGTTGCACCTCTAGCTGTCTCTTTTACTCCCTCTCTCTCTCTCTCCATCTCTCGCACGCTTCTCTCTCACTCCGAGTGTATGTCTCCGCCTCTGTTCGTATCTGTAGCTCTGTTTTTTTTGTTTTGTTGTTGCTGCCACACCTCGATGCAAATCATTGCCACATCTGACGCACATGTGGCACGTAACAGACACAGCGACAAGCTCGTGTACAGCATCAGCGGCAGCATCAGCATCAGTTGCCGCTGCAGAATTTTTGTTGTCTGGCGCTTGACTGCGTCGCAGCTTCTCTGCCACCTCTGCCCCCTTCTCCATACCTCGCCCCCCCCTTACTCTTTGGTCCACTGTCATAAGCTATGCCAGTGTCTCGTCTGCTGTGACATTTTGTAGGCGCTATGGCGTGCGAAATTGTAAATTTTTTTAGTCTCCCCTTCAAACCCCTCTCGCTCTCTATCTATCTCTCTCTCTCTCTCTCTGTTCCTTTTACGCTACACCCCCCCTCTTTCGCTCTCTCACCCCTACTTGCCGCATCCCATTTTGTGTATATGCATTATTAAGAATATATACTCTCAACTGTCAACAAGTCAACGTCTGGATATCCCACGCAGCTTCTGTTCTCGTCTGGCCATTGCAATGCTCCTACCCTCCCGTCCCTCTCCATATGCCTTTCTGTTTCACCTCCACTTGCTTCAAAAAAGGAGCGCATTTTTCGACGATTTTTTTTTGGGGTTTGTTACTTCGATGGCAGTTTGACGTGTGCGTAGGTGCTGTCGGAGTTGCTTTTAGCCCGGGTCCGACTAATCCCTGGTTAGCCACATTGCAGAGCAGCGGCTTTAAGTGCTTTAATGGTTGACCGCGTCGAGGAGGAGTCCCGTCAACTGCCTCCATCCACTGCTGCTGTCCTGCCTTGACTTCAGGCTTTTTCTACATGCGGCTTCCTGCAGTACCACCAACCCTTGCTACCATTCAACTACGTCCGTCCTCATTGCCATTTCCTTCCTACGGCAGTCCACTAGCGGTAACCTGCTCTTCCTCTTCCAGCAGTGTCTCCTCCCTCGTAGTCCTGCTAATGATTGCTGTTATTGAACTCTCAACTGACAGTTTCAGTTTCTGTTTCAGTTTTTGCTCTTCCACTTGGTTGCCCCAGGTTGGTGGGAGAAAACTGGGGGATAGTTAGCCCAAAAATTCCGTGTTCCATTTGGATGACGGTGTCTGAGCCGTGGCCTTAACTGGCCCATCGATGAATCATGGGTACGTGCCGAAAGTTGTACTTTTTGAGACTGCAACGGACTTGACTCCGGTTTGACCTGCAGCAACATGAAGCAAAGCGACCGAGTCTACAAAATTTATTTCATATTTTCGCCATTTACGCTGCTGACAAAAACGTAACACAAACAGAGCAAACAGGACGAGCAGGACGAACAGGACGAAGAGGACGAACAGAACTCAAAGCTTTCAGCGCGCTGAGCTAGCCGCTTTTACTATTTACTTTTCATTTATTAGGATAAAAGCGCGGCTGTTGCAGTTACAAGGCTCCACTCTAACGGGCTGCCTATCTCACTCTCTCTTTCTCTCTCTCTCTCTCTCTCTCTCTATTAGTCTTTCTCTCTTTTCCTTCTGTTATTTCTCTCTCGCTCCAATTTGCTGCCATCCACACTTTTCGCTCGTCACTTTTGCTCATGGGACACGTGTCCACAAATATTTGTGCTACGTGGCCGCACACCTTTCTACAACCTCCCCCACCCCCTCCCCCGGCCAGCCTCAGCCCTTCCCATCAACCCCCTACCCTCCTATATTAATACCCTAACTTATTTCGCTTGAAAATTTAAGATATCTATAGTCCCTTCAATATTATCAAACATCTCATTATAGAAAATATCTTCAATGTCATTTTCATAACCATATCAACTTGATTAACTGGCAGTTATATTAAATGATATTTGTACAATTTAATTTATGACTGACTATTAGCTACCCTCTGGTACAAATTAACTGAGCTTACTTAAAATCTGAAGTACTTTAACTTACTAATTTTTGCTTAAGAAATTCCACATATTTCTTTTATATATGTTTTTTAAAAAACAATTTCCAATTGTCAACAATTTTGTAAAGTCTGTCTATTTTACTTTGGGGTGTTTTAAACACATGTCATAAATTACATCAATTGCATACTTCAATGTTATGCGCTTTATAGGGTATTTCAATTTATATGGCGAGTGGAGGGGGGCATCATCAAACGGTTTTTGCTGTTATGAGAATTGAAAATTATTTCATGCTATGCTTTTAATAATCCTGCCCCGATTTGTTTTTGTACAGAGTTGTTGTCGTTGGTGTTGTGTTTGTTGTGTTTTGGAAAGTCGATTATTTACAGAGCGCATAAAAAACCGACGGAAACGGAAGCAAAAAATCAAAAAGCTGCCCGAATATCGACAAATTTACCGGACGCACATATTTCCATATGCCCTGCTACCCGTTGGGATATCCTGATATCCCAGCCGTCATGCCGATTTTATTTTTCAACTGCGTTCGTATGTGTGTGTGCGTGAGTGTGCGTGTGTGTGAGAGAGAGGGGTCTGATTTTCAATAAACACACGAATCGCGAAAAGCGAAAGAGAGCAAGCGAAAGATACGTTGCTGGGAAACTGGCGATGGGTTTAAAATCATTTGCCGCTCGCTTGGCAGCTGATAATTTTTCGATTTTCATTTGCGGCCCGTTGCAATTTAATTTTTGTTTAGCGGCAATTTAGGCGCCAGCACACAAAGTGTGTGCATTGATGTGCTCGTGTGTGTGTGTGTGTGTTGATATGCTGTTATCGCAATTTAATTTGGAGCTGAAATTGTAAACCCAAAAACGAGCTTGGCTGCACTTTAAGTCAAAAACGGCTGCTTCTCAATACTTTTCTCTATATATGTTTTCGATTTGAATTTGGTGTAATTTTGATATCTCTCTCTCTTTCTCTCTCTCTATTGATGATTATTCTCCAGTGCCATATTTAGAGCAGCCCACATATACCGATTGAGCAGCCTGTTCTACACCTCTGTGGCCTTTTAATTGATTGGTATACGTAATGGCGTTAAGTATACGCATGCCACATTTGCTGCAAATTCCTTTGCATTGTGTGCAGCATACTTGCAGGCGGCGCTTTAAAATGCGCCAGCATGGCTGACCCATTTATAATTTACATGCAGTCAACAGTTGCCAAATGGCCATCGTTATTTGTAGCATACTTTTAAGCTGTCGATTTATTATATCCCACTTTTAAGCTCTCTCTCCCTTTCACTATCTCTCGCTGTTATGCTGTTTGTTTGTTTGTTTGTCATTTATTATTGATAAGACAGAGAGAGAGAGAGAGAAAGAGAGAGCGACAGAGAGAGAGATAGGCGAGTGATGCTGGCAAACACTTTAAGTGCACACTTTATGCCATTATATGACCTCAAACGTTATCTCAATGGGCCTGGACACAGCAACAACAATTCTTACCTTGCCCAGTTTCGTGGCTAAACATTTGTAGATGCACATGTGAATCGCAACGATATTCAATTGCATAATATGTGCTGGGCATGCTGGGAATGCGAGTGGGTGGTTGGGTGGGTGGGTGGTTGGAGTGGTTCTGTAACTTTTCGAATATTTGCGCTGTCTTTGGCACTGACATGCAAAGTAGCAGAAAAATTGTCTGGCAAAGTTGCCAATCAGACGAAGAGGCAGAGAGAGAGAGCAGAAGGCAGCCAGACGCATAAAGTAGTTTAACTGTATCTGTGTATCTTTAGCTGGAGTATCTTGTAGTTCGTTTGGCGCATCTTAAAGATTTTTCGAACTGTGCACAAAACTTGTCGAAAAATACGAATATACGTAAATTGTTTAACAAGTTGAATGCAGCCAGCCCCAAGCTGACTCTAAAACCAGGGGAGTAGTTGTGTGTGTGTGGGGGGCAGGGGCATGCCACACTGACTGAATGCTACCTGATGTCTGCTGCTGAACTGAACAAAGTTTTTCACACTGTGCCATAAGTTTTTACCATATCGTCGTTTGCTTTTTAACAGCACCAAATGCCAACAGACGCTTTAACTTTTCTCTCTCTCTCTCTCTATCTCTGTCTAGGTATAGCTATCTCAGTCTGGCATAGCTTTTAATTAAATAATTTCTGTGCAACAATGGCAGCAGCAGCAGCAGCAGCAACAACTTTCAACATTTTCATATTTGATTTGAGTTTACGATTTCTGCAATTATTTCGACTGGCAAAATATTTAACTGCATTTCCTATTGATTTTAGTGCTTTGTAATCAAGTTGTGCTTCGGCTACCTGCAGGCAGACTGCCCAGGAAATTGACGATCTCCTGCACAGCCTCATAATAGCCACCCAACCACCACCCACTACCAACTTCTTAGCCAACTCGAGTCGTAGTCATAGCCATGGCCATGGCTTATAGCCAGCAGTCATTCAGGAAGTAAGCGCAGCTGCATTTTGTCTATTTTTCTTCACTTCACATATATACACACACATATAGAAAGAGAGAAATAGAAAGAGATAGAAACAGAGAGAGATAGAGAGAGAGAGGGAGCTAGGTAAAGTTTTGTGTGCGGGGAAGAAGCGGAATTTATAGCAATTTCAGTTGACTTTTGCTGTTTTGTTTGCACTTGGTCAATAAATGAGCGTAATATTAAGACATTGATTCGTTGTATGGTCGAAAACGACAATGGTTACGTTCTAAAAGGTAAAGTCGAATCCCGTTAACTCTGATTCCATGGGTCAATACAAATGCAGTTATAGCCCCAAGGCAGCTCGACAAACTCTCCTTGGCTCTATTTGTACTTTGTTTGAGCAATTGAAAACCCGTTTAAGCAAAACCCAATATAAAAATTAATAAAGGCTGCATAAATAGAGAGGGGTTTATTTCAAAATTAATTTCGAAAATTGCACATTTAAATTATATTTGTAGGAAATAATTTTTATTCATATATCTTTTATGAATAACCTGTAAAATAGTGAATTAAGGTAGCATGATTTTATTATTTTTTATTTTTTAATTTTTAAGATGAATTTGTACAACAATTAGTTAATAAATTTATAAGTTTTTTTTTTCTCAAACATAAAATTATAAACAAATAATTAATATTTATCACCAACCTTTTTTTTATTAAAGTTTTTTCTAAGAGTTGCAGCTGCTCAGCATAATGCAACAATCCATAATTTATATAAAATATATATACATTTAAACATATATCATCTGTTTTGTAAAGTTTTGCTTTCGAAAGTATTCTCAATGCTTTTCATTAAAGTCAACGTGCGTTTGCTGTTGAAAAGTTCATGTCAGGTATGAAAATGTATCAATTACCAGTGTTTGCCTAGCTGTAGCTGTTGTTGCAACCATGCCACAAAACTTTTGCAAAACTTGAAATTGACAAGCTACTGCCCTGTCTCTCTCTATCTGCCTCTCTCTCTCTGTCTCTCTCTCTCTATCTGCCTCCCTCTCTCTCTCTGTGTCTCTGTGTGGTGCTCAACTTGAAGTGGGCAACAATATTTTGCAGCTCAGTTGCAAGATGCTCAACTAAATGACAGCCCAAGTGTGTATGCTATGGTTTTTAAAAAGTCAACTAACTAAACTTGCCGGACACACTCCAACCCCTTCTCTCACCCCCTCTCTCTTACCCATCGCATATATGTGAGCAAGAGAGAGAGACAGAGAGAGAGAGAGAGAGAGGGTAAGAATGAGAATTTGTGACAAAGCTGGCAGCAAGCAAGCACTTTGTCATAGAGTATGTGGCAAGCTGGCTAACGTGCAACACTGAGCGAGTGCAACGGCGGGCCAAAGGCTAATTCAAAGTCAGCACGCGCACAATGCGCCACCACCACATACACACACACACACAGACACATACACAACAACACACAAAAAATAAAACCGACAACAACAACTGAAGGAGCACAACAAGAACAATAGCGAGTCGCTATGCGCTGCCTTGTATTGTATTGTATTATGACAACTGGCCGCACCTGAAAGTATGCAGTGATTTTTTGCAAGTCTCCCACTGCCTTGCAGCTAAAAAAAACAAAAAGAAAGAAAATTGTAAACAAGAACTGGCAACAATGGCCCAGGCGAGGTGGCAATAGTTGACAACGACGTGGAATTCTCTGGTATTCTAGCTGTTCATTGTCCAAGAGAATCTCGCAATCTCTCTCTCTGTCTCCCTCATCTACGGCGTCTTCTCCTTTATGCATGACCCAAAGCATACATGCATAAAGGCGAGTCCATCTATGTGTCTTTCGCTCTCTCTCTATCTCTCTCTCTGTCTCTCTGTTTGTGTCTATCTCTCTGTCTGTGTATGTGGCAAAAGCAGTTGGCATATCAACTGGTCGGACATGGTGTAAACACGTTTAATGTTGTTGGCCAACGTCCATTGCATGGGTGCAGTTGCTCCGGCCTCGCAGCGCACTGTTGCTACGTTTAATTTAATCTACTAGTCGAGCTGCTACCTTGACATGGACTAGCCCAGTCACCTCATGCTCTACATGCACATGGCAACATGGCTTAAAGTGCAAATGTGTGTATGTGTGACTGCCCACGTGCATGTATGTTGGCTGCTTGAGTGCACCGCAAGTCCATTTAACTTAACTTTGGTCGTAGTTCTCTTCCCTCCCGCCATCTACCCATCTCTCTCTCTCTGTCTCTCTCTCTTTCTGTTTCGCCTGTGGCACTGCATCACTCAAACGTATGGGCCAAAATGGTGACAGCACTGCGTGTCCATATCCATATGCGTGTGTGTGTGCGTGTGTGTGTGTGCGTCGGCGCCAAGGGAGCGAACATGTTGGCGCTGGCTGCCTGGATGCCTGCCTGCGTTTGCGGGCAACGTAATTTGCATGGTCAGCATGCAACAACGACAACTGCAACGGCAACATCTATGGGGTATAGACCATGAAGACCATGAAGATGGTGGCAAGCGTCTACCGTTGCCAGCTTAATTGCACGACACAGGCAACTCCATGCAACCCCGAAATTCAATTGTTGCTACTCCCATTGCCTACTTTCGGGCAGCAGCATTTTCCTTGGCGTCAGCGCTTAAATATGCATATCAGATTTTTTGCATGCCTCGATCTCTATATCGCTCTTCTCCGTGTCCATTTCAACTTTGCAAAATAACTGTATTACTGTATTGTAGGGCAAGAGTTGAGTAAATACCTTCCTTTGAAAATTGTCAACTTTGAGGCATTTTTTCACGATTTGGGCCATATTTTCTAAAGTATGGTTTCAAATTCAGTTCGGTAAAAAATGTTATACTTATTTTGATGACAGAAATAAATAGAGCATATATTCTATTTTAATATTTGAACTTTGTTGACTTTTAAGGAGGTGCAAAAATCACCAAAAATTTTAATCTGGATTTGAACCATTTTTTCACATTTATAGCTATACTTTCTAAAATATTGGTGCAAATCCAACGCGGTAAGTTTTTTTATACCCATTGTGATGCCACTAATCAATTGGGCACAAAAAATTTCGGTTTCCAGATTTTCACTTTTTTGACATTTTTACAAGGGGTTAGTATGCAGAAATGGGCAAAAAACTTAAAAAAAAATTAAAATTGCCAATATCAACAAAATTTGAATGTAGTTTTAATATTTCATAAAAACCATTAACAGAAGTGAAAGAATTTTGAAAATCGGTTAAATATTGGCTAAGATATGGCATTTCAAAATTTGGACGGTACCTCTTCCTTTGAAACTTGGCAACTCTGAGGCATGTTTTCCACGTTTTTGGGCATATTTTCTAAAATCTTGCTCCAAATTTAGTTCGGTAAAAAGTTCTATACTTATTTCGATGACAGAAATCGATTGGGCAAAATTTCCATTTAAAAATTATAACTTTGTTGACTTTTAACAAGGTGGAAAAATCACGAAAATTTGAATCTGGATTTTAACCATTTTTCACATTTATAGCTATATTTTCTAAAATATTAGTGCAAATCCACCGCGGTAAGTTTTTTTATACCCATTGTGATGCCACAAATCAATTGGGCACAAAAAATTTCGATTTCAAGATTTTCACTTTTTTGACATTTTTACAAGGGGTTAGTATGCAAAAATGGTCAAAAAGTTAAGAAAAAAATCAAATTGCCAAATTCAACTAAATTTAAATGCAGTTATAATATTTTATAAAAATCATTAGCAGAAGTGAAAAAATTTTGAAAATCGGTTTATTTTTGGCAAAGATATGGCTTTTCAAAGTTTGGGAATTTTGAAAATCGCGTCCAAGTATTTTGTTTCTTTGCTCTATAAATTTTGTTGACGTGGCGTATGCTGTTTGTATTACGGTTAGAGCCTGACCGTCAGTAAAGAGCAAAAAATAAATAAAAATTCACGAATATTGTACAAGTGCCGCAACACGCAAAACATTAAAGGGATTTTTTTGTTTGAGCGCCAGAGTCAGGGAATCAAAATCAAAACATGTTCACGTATGTTGCATAGATACACAACAACACACACTCACATATGGACAACACTTACACTTCCACAAGGGCAACTGACACGCAAAAAACTGTGCAGACAAATGGTGCTGCATTTGCTGAATGAATTTTGTTTCCTTTTTTACAGCACAGTTAGACTATAAAGCGCACGAATCATTTGCGAGCGATTAAATTTCAATTGCATGGGCGTTAATCAATAAAAACAAAAGCTAGCCACAAAAAATAAAAAAAGTGATTAACTCGGTGCATAGAAACAAACCAATTAAACTGACACGCCATTCCAAAAAAGGAAACAAAAATATTGGCTCATTTTGAAAGCGCGCCAAACGATTAAAAAAAACAGAACTTTCAAATACTACAACTACAATGTTTCACAACACTTGGAGCAATCGCGCCGCCTCCACGATTTATCGGTGGATTATCGGTTCCACCACCACAAGAATATATTTGCAAGAAGCAACGTAAATTAACAATTTTTTAAAAGTAACTCGACTTATAATGCAAAAAGCACGCATACCTGACGATTCTTATATAAAAAGCAACAAACACAATTAGGCAACAACACAATACTGCTCGCAACGACAACAACAGCATATTTATCCCGATTCTTGGATATTGGCAAATTGTCTAAGCAACAAATGAACAGCACTCGAAAGTTTAAATCTTTGCGGCTGGTGCACTTCGGTGACATTGTATACGACCAGCAGAGGCGCCTGATTATGCTATGTCGCTCCTGTCATAGCCACTACCTGTCCATGGAGGTATTCGAGGCGCATCTGAGTAGTTGCATCGGACTCAAACACATCGTGGACGCCACTGGAGATTTAAAGTACGATGAGAAGAAACGAGAGAAAAGACTAATCCATGGCCAACAAGAGGTGAGTGGGAAAAGAAGATGAATTCTCTCAGTATAAATGTAATACATATTGTCACGTTTTATTCAGCTACTTATTTATGAACCCCATGAAGTCTCTAATGCCAACAGCAGGATTGACTGGGAGGCCGAGCTGGAGGATCCTCGCTGGTATACAAGTAGCTACAACAACAACTCCACAACACAATCCTTGAATAAGCCCACTCAAAAGGAGAACATGAGCAAACTCCGCACCCGCTATCCAGTCTATAAAAAGTCACCTGTAAAGGAGCCCCAAATAGAACAGAATCTATCACCGCAGCCAGAGGCCAAACGCATGCGACATTCCATAGCCAAACGCGCCATTCTCACCAATCAACAACAGACGGCCACTCTGAATAGTCCAGAGCTGCCAACCGCATCTCTTCAAATCAAATCGAACAATGTTAGGCGCCCTGTGCCACCAAAAACACCAACCAAGCCCACCACTAACAGGGCTGGGGAATCTGCTGGCAGCTCTCCATCTTCACCAGTTTCAATTCGATCAAATGGAGCCACACAACAGATATTGGAGAAATTGCGCGGCTTTGGAGTGGAGGTCAAACGTCATAACACTCGTCAGGCCCTCGATGCGGGACTCGATCCAGCTACAGCAGCCAAAAAAGAAGCAGCACTTGCCATTATGCACAAACTGCAGTCGAAAGGCATCAAATGCACCAAAGTTAATAATATTAAGCAATGAATTTAAAGCACGATTTGTGCTACACGCATACATAACACATATATATATATATAAGTAATAAATTAATAGCAGAACTTGACTAGACAAAGGCTGGTCTGAAGGACGCTGAGCTGAATCAAATCATTTGTTTAGAAATTTATTTTAAATTATCTTATTAGTCGTCAATAGCAACAAATTTTAATAGTAGCCCTCGCTTCGCAGTTTCAAAAGCTGTGTTTACAAGCAAAGCATCAAACAGCTGTTTTTGCTTACTGCGATAGCTGTTAACATCATCGATATACATTACAGGTAAGCGATATATTTGCGATAGAAATCACGCACATCACTAGTTCAATTTAGTTGGTGCCGCACGCGTGCGTTTCGGGTCGTAACAAATTCGTTTAAAATTCGGCCAGCAATAACACAACAAATAGATTGTTTATATTTTATATTAAATTGTTATATACAAAACAACGACTTCGAGTGAACGTAACGTGTGTGGCTAACGTGAGCAGCAGCAGCAAGCACGGGTAAGAGCAACTGAAAACAAGTGGCTTACATAATTTTTTGTCAAGTTCTGCGGCCCAAAATTCGATTTGAGAAGGCTAAACTGCAGTCACCAAATGACATCATACAGAAATTTTAGCAGCCAGTATAGTGTAAAATCAAGAGCAATTGATGAATTGCACTTTGACGAGTCATACTTATAAATAATAAAATGGTAAATAAAGTTTGCTGAAGTGTTAGTGTTTCAAATAAGGATGTTCCCTAAACTGATTCCGATTCCGTTTTCCTTCATTCCCAATGAAAAAAAACTTGTCAGTTAAATTTGAAAATGCAGAATATTTATTTTGAAATTTCAATTAGTATTCACATTTTGTATTTGTTTTTTGCTTTAACTATACAGAGATACACACTTGTTGTCTATTGTGCACCACAAGAACTCTGATTGTTTGAATTCGTTACAATTTGAATTTACATTTCTCATTTTCGCGCTCTCATGTGACATTTAAATTTGTTTTTCCATTTATTTTAAGCTAAACTATTTAGTGCATGTGCCTATTTCACTAGTTAAAGTGGTCTGTGTTTCCTTTCGGCATTCTATTGTTATCTATGTAACATAAACTTAAAGCTGCTTATGGATTAGCGCCTGTTTTATTTTAGTTAATTATTTTACTTTATATTTGCAATTACTCAATACATATGACAAATTTCGTTAAATTTTCGTTATATTTGAAATCACATAAAACTGACATTTAGGTGTAGTAGTTATAGTTTAATTAACAATTTGAGAGGACACACATTCAAAATATTGTTCAACATTTATGATTATTTTAATGCTATACGAAAATAGATGTATATATATAATTGTATATTCTATATATGCTTTAATATATAGTATATTTTTATAGTATAATTTAGGCAAAGGTGCTTAATATTCAGTGTGAACTTAAATGCGGCATTCATTATTCACGATTTGCAGTTCTCATTCATTTAATATAAATAAACTTTCTCAATTTGATATATTCGTATGCCCAACAAACATGGAGTTCCTCTGCGACCATGACGAGATCACCTTCCACTGCTCCTGCTGTTGCTTCTGTTCTTGTTGTTGTTGTTGTTCTTGTTGTTGGTGCTATTCGAGAGAACGACGCCTCAATTGTCGACGCACGCTGCCCATCGCAGCGCTGCTCCGATCGAGTAGCTCGGTGGAGAGCCTCGCCAGTAGGGGAAGCTCTCGCATGGACACATTGACGGATGGCAGCGGGGCGAGCTGTTGTTGCAGCTTCTTGATGGGATTCGCCGCACCGTTGCCGGGCTGGTGCTGTGGCGTTACTGGCAGGCTATGGGCAACTAAAGTGGGCGCCGTAATCTTTATGACCACATCACTGGCATCCACCACATCCTCCACATCAGTGTGACGTTTAAGGGCCTCGGCGCCCAGTGAATCGGGTCGCAGCTCTGTGGATTTAGCGCGTTCGCTTTGCTGATGCTTGGCTGCCTCCTTCAACATCATCAGATGATCCAGTTTGTCCACTGTCGCCTTCAGCTCGTGCTCCCACACATCGTTCTGCTGCTGACCATCGCCTCCTTCGATGGGACGGACTGCGAGTATCTTGACCTTCTGGCGTAACGCCTCCAATTGGCGTTCGTCGACGATGCCACGCAGCTCGTTGCCCGTCGACGTGGCCTCATCGTAGTGACAGACATTGTCGTCCTCCGCCTCGTCCTCCGTTTCCACAGCGGACTGTGTGCCCAAAGCACCGCCCAACGACATCTGACTGCCGGCAATCGACGGATAGTCGCATTTCTCCAGCTCCAGCTGGAAGTCGGGCAGCGATGGCAACGCAATTGAGGTGGGTGTATTCAGTTCAGCGCCTACGCCCGGTTCACGAGGTCCAGGCGGTGGCGGTGATCCGCTTAACGCTGGATAATCACCACGTTGCCTGTGAATATCTTCGCTGATGCGTTCGAGATTGCGCAGAGCCGTGGAATATGTGGACTTGGCGCATGCCACCTGCTGTTGCAGTTCCTGTATGCGATTCTTCTGTGTCTGCAGTTGATCCTGACAAACTTGCTTCTCCTCGAAGTACGGACGCGACTTGTTAATGCTGCGCCTGAACCGATCCTCCAGCTGCTGCAACTTCTGCTCGGCGCTGTGAAAGAGACGCGTGCGTCTCTGATGCTCGGCATGACAATCGGCCTTCTGTTTCTCGGCATCCATCACCTTCTGTGTGGCATGGTTCAACATCTCCTGCCAGGCATTGTCGAACTGCCATTCATGCGAGTTGGACATGAAACGTTGCTCGGCCAAGGCCACCGTTTCCTTAGCTGCCGCATGGATTTCTACAAAGAAAAACAACAATATTTTCTTAGATGCTCCTTCAAGGCGGTGATTTTTGGAGGCAGATTTACCATTGGCGCGCTGAAACTTGACTGCCGCCTGCTGACATTCGATCTGTGCCTCTCGTGCCTTGTCCAAGGACTCATAGTAGGGACGCGCCTTCTCAATACAATTGCCGAGTTTTTTCGAGGAGAGTTTAAGACGCCGCGTGGACTCATTTAATAGTATGCGAAAGGTTGAGTTGGCCTCCTATTTAGAGAAATCGGGAAATTAGTTAGTGGCAAATAATGTAGGGAAACTCTTCTTCGGTTACCTCCAATTCGATTTCCAGTTTATTAATCTCATCCGTAGCACTGTTGAGATTCTCCAGTTCAATCTGTAAGCATAAGAAATAATCAATTAATTAAATTATTTTTTTATACAGCTTTTGCTAAAAAATATTCAACGAGACCAAAACCTCCTGCCCCCAAAAACCAGCAACGAACAAAACATGTCACAACCCTCAAAGGACCCGAAATATGATCTCAGCAAGATATCGGCACGCGTGGATCGTGTGAATGTGAGCGGTTTGCTGCGCACCCACAACGACTATGTGATGCGGGCAGCCGATGGTCTCTTCAAGACCAACAACTTCCAGGACATGATGATGGAGGCGATGGCTGCCAAGTCCTATCTGCATGAGCTGGCCATCTTCAAGGATGTGAGCGTGCACATAGATATTAGCCGCGGTGCGGATGCCTCGCCACAGGGTTACGAGGTCACCTTCAAGGGCAACGAGTATACGCGTATCATGGGCTCAGCGGGCACCGAAATTGGCCAAAACGAGGGATCGCTGCGCACCGAACTGACCATACCCAATGTGCTGGGACGTGGGGAGAGCATCTCGCTGCAGGGCAGCTACAGCAGCTCCAGGGCCAATGATCTGCAGCTCAAGTTCTGGAAGCCGTTCTTTCACACACGTTTCCGTGAGAATCGTCCCGAGTAAGTGGAAGGGGAAGGGTTTGTCCTGGAACTATATTTAACTAGTCTACTCGATTTGCAGAATGTCCTTCAGCCTATTCCGGCAAACGGACCGCTTCAACATCAGCTCTTTTCAGACGGTCAACATGGGCTACCTGGTGGACTTCAGTGCCCACTCCATGCTGGGCGTGGATGTAAGTTTAAATTAAGAGTATGCTCATTTACTTAAAATATAATTATAATATTATTATTTGCAGCTCACACATTCATTGCAGTATGAGAACTCGATTAGGGATTTGGGTTTGCTGAACAAATCGGTGCCATTTGCCATACGAGACCACTGTGGACCCAAGTTGGCATCTCTGCTGCGCTACTCGCTCGTCTTTGACAATCGCGATGGGAATGTGTTTCCCACGCGGGGCATTCTCTTGAAATCAGTGAATGAGTATTGTGGCCTCGGTGGCAACATTGCTTACAAAAGCAGCACGGCACATGGCGAGGTGAATGTGCCGCTCTTTGCCGGATTGGTTGCACAATTCTGTGCACGTGTCGGTGTCATTAAGGAGACCAAGAATACGACAACGTTGCCGATCAATAACCTCTTCTACTGCGGTGGTCCGTTGACGTTGCGGGGCTTTGAGTATGGCGCCGCCGGACCGGTTGTCGATGGCACACCAATTGGTGCGCAGACATATTGGTCAACGGGTGCCCATCTATGGACACCGCTGCCATTTGCCGGCGTTTTCAAGGGACTCGCCAGTCATTTTCGCATGCATTTCTTCTACAATATGGGCAACAGCAACTGCTTTAGCACAGGTGAAAAGCCGCTCAAATATCTCTTAACCAGATTTAAAAATTTTAAATATAAATTTATATATGTATTTTTTTGGGATTTCACAGATAATATGCGTAGCGCCTACGGCATGGGACTGGCTGTGAAATTGGCGGAACGTGCCCGCATCGAGCTGAACTATTGCATACCCATAAGTCGGCAAAGCACCGACAAGGTTCGAAACGGTTTTCAATTTGGCATTGGCTACGAGTTTGTCTAAGTAACGGTAACAATACAGGGCGCTATATTCGTTAAAGGTACTTAGTTAGCACCGAGAGAGTCCCCAACGTAAGCAACACAAAATAGTCACTGTTTAGTTTTAGCTACGATAATTTTCTTCTTGATTTTGTTGATGCATTTTATCATCTTTAAATTTATATGTAATGCAAAAGGAACACTCCCTGTTAAGGCCTAGTTTTTAAGTACTGTAAATAAAAATCCAAAATAAAAATAAAAAAAAAATTGTTAATGTCGTTTATAGTAAAGTGAAGAGATACGCTAAGTTCAAAGTTGACGCGTGCCCTCCGTGGAGTGAAACAAAACTTGTTGCTTTAGCCCCATGTGAACATGAAATCGCTTTTTGAGCAGCGAATCCAAAGCAAACCTAGGGGCGGGCGGGGCGGTGCCGGCGGCATAAATATAGATTTCGTTATATTTCATTCATTTAAAAATCTTCAGTCGTCGTCACAAGCGAGCATCGAACCCGCGTACGTACACAGACAGGGGACAGATGCAACGCGCAGCGCCATGAAACCATCAGCACTTTGACGTTCAGAGTTCACGATTTATGTTACAACCAGTGTTGGAAAACTAGCGAAAACGCGAACCACTTCATTAAATTTGGATATGATCAAAAATGTAGGATAACAATATTTTTCTTTGTTTTATATAAAATTAACAATGTAAACAAAGAAAATAGTATTTAAAAGTGATAAATTTGAATATCTTCGAATAATTTATTCCTCTCTTTTATTGTATAATTTATAATCATATGTGATATTGGCATTTCTACTGGCTGTGTCGGGAACGTCATGGATCGCTGAACTGCGTGTAGTTACGGGTTTTTGTTTTGGTTTGTTGTGGTCAAAAGAAAAAAAAAAAAACTGGTTTTAATTATAATTCTGTTGTATCTGTATCTTGTTGTTTATAGTACAAAGGTATGCATATGTACATATGTAGTAATGAGTGTTTGTTATTTTGTAGCTGCTTTTATGAAGCTTGCCCCAATTTGATTTTTATCGTGGTTGCTGTGTTATTTCTTTACATGACCGGATATCGTATCGTATATAAACAAAAAAAGAAAACTGCAGTTACATACTCTCAAAATAAAATAAGTTTATCGGACTGAATTTGTAGAAATATTTAAGATCTACTCAGAAAGCTGAAAAAACGTTGTAAGCTGAAATATTTAATTTCTGCGATCTAGAGAAGCAGAGACTACTGTACTTTACACAGCTCTTTCATGTGTCAGTATGCCTTGAAGACCGTAAAGCAGGTCGTCGCAGGGTGACTCTGGAGGCTGATTGATATAAAGGCCGAGGCAAGACGGCAATACAACGGACCGACCTAATCGAGCTTTAAGCCAACGAGAGACCGGTTTCAATTGGTTTGCGTGGCTCACAGTTTTGTTACCTTTTTGGCCCCTATACTTTTGGAAACCAGTTTCGAATGCGTTGCAGAAATTTAAACAGTTGAACTTTCCAGGAATTCGTTTGTGGCATTGTTTCCCTATGCTGTTGGCATCTGTTAGCATACGGAAAAGAAGCAAATTGTTTTGGCATTTAAATTTTCATTCGCTTTATCGACTACACAAAGTGCACAACTTAATTAAAAGTTTTTCCCCGCATGTTAGTTCCATGAGTTGCATGCAACAATGGCTACAAACAAGTGAACCTGCCCCTAGAGAGACAAACTAATTTGTGAAATTATGTTTATAAAATTATATCTTAAATAAGCCCTTATTTACGTTGAGAAATAATATCCGATTAATGCACCCACCCTTATACAACAAAACTAGTAAATTTATAAAAACAAATAAAAAGAAAAAAATAATAAAAACTAATGCACAGATCAAAGCAAAAGTCAAGACAGAAATGCAAAATTTTTGCAAATCCATTGGTAAGTGTAGGTAAGAATAGTGATATAAGGGGGGTAATGTGGGGGTTAAAAATTTTAAATGAAATCGGCTAAAATATCGATCGAAATTTTGCTGAAAATACCAGGCGATCAGAAATCAGTAGAAAGTAACTGAAAATTTCTTGGTGGCAATACACATTCAACCGAACGTCCGCATCCTACATCCGCACACGTGCTTAGCTATTGTGCAATGCACATTCAACTAAACACGTGTTGCCAAATTGTGAAAGTTACTTGCTATGCATTTCTGTTCGCTTAGTATTTTGGGCAATTTCGAGAAACGGAATCTAAATTTTTTCCGTAGGAAAAAATTTTTTCATTAAAAAAATTCTTCAAATCGATCATATTTTGAACGAAATTTCACTAAAAATACCAGGCGAACAGAAATCAGCAGAAAGTAACTGAAAATTTATTTGTGACAAAGCATTGCACACTTTTAAGCTGTCACAATGCAAGTCAAAAATAAATTTTAGTGTAGCATACTTTTAATGTTTTCTTTATTGGGCAATGCACATTCAACAGAACGTGTATTGGCAGTCGCTCTGAGAGTGACTCTCACATATGTGAGTCAATATGTATACTTACCGTGAGCATGTACACATAGTGCACAAACATCCGCACACGTGCTTAGCTATTGTGCAATGCACATTCAACTAAACACGTGTTGCCAAATTGAGAAAGTTACTTGCTGAGCATTTCTGATCGCCTGGTATTTTGGGCGATTTTACAGGCAGAATTCTGACCATTTTATTCTTGTCAAATATTACAGGGCGCCCAATTATTAACATTTCTCCTATATTTCTTGTAACATAATTTTAAGGCTTAGCAAAAAGTTATGAAAATGCATAAAAAATTGAAAACTAAAAATACTACTTCGGTAAAAAAAAACTTCTCAAAATTAGCATTTCTTTGTTTTCAATATTTCGTAAAAAACAAAAGTGGAAGAATTGTAAAAATCGGATGAAAATATTTTTACAAAATATGTACATAAATGTGAAAAAATGGTTAAAATCTTGATCAATTTTTTAGTAGCATTTCTTTGCCAATTTTAATCCGATTGTTATTATTCTTCCACTTTTGTTTTTTACGAAATATTGAAAATGTTTTCAAATATAGTTAATATTGGCAATTTGAAATTTTCCCTAATTTTTTGACCATTTTTTCATACTAAGCCCTTGTTCAAATGTCAAAAAAGTGAAAATTTTGAAATCGAAATTTTTTTGTCCAATTGATTTCTTACAACTCAATGGGTATTAAAAACGTTACCGCGGTGAATTTTCACCAATATTTTAGAAAATATTGCCACAAATATGAAAAAATGGTTAAATTCCAGATTAAATTTTTGCAGATTTAGATGATTTTTTCAGCTTGTTAAAAAGTCAACAAAGTTAAAAATTTTAAATAGAAATTATGCTCTATTGATTTCTGTCATCGAAATAAGTACAACATTTTTACCGAACTGAATTTGGAGCAATATTTTAGACAATAGGGCCAAAAATGTGAAAAAATACCTCAAATTTGGCAATTTTCAAAGAAAGGAGTACCTTCCAATTTTTGAAATGCCATATCTTGGCCAATTTTTAACCGATTTTCAAAATTTTTTCACTTCTGTTAATGGTTTTCATGAAATATTAACACTGCATTCAAATTTAGTTGATATTGGCAATTTGAATTTTTTTTCTAATTTTTTGCCCATTTTTGTAAAAGTGTCAAAAAAGTGAAAATCATGAAATCGAAATTTTTTGTGCCCAATTGATTTCTGGTATCATAATGGGTATAAAAAACGTTACCGCGGTGGATTTGCACCAATATTTTACAAAATATGGCAATAAATGCAAAAAAACGGTTAAAATCTAGTTTAAATTTTTGGTGATTTTTGCACCTTGTTAAGAAGTCTACCAGTCTGTAATCGCAATAAGAAGAAAATAAATATTTTATAAATTTTCCAGCTGTGTTTAACCTTTAGCATACAATGAATATTAAAAAAATATTTGATTAACAACAAAAGCAATCATTATTTATTGTGCTTACAAATGTGAATGACGACTTCTCAATATTGTTTAAATATTTGCGAAACTGTTGTATATTATTTTTATGTATTTTATTATTCCATGACGCATGTTCAACGTACAATTGCAAAATGTGAAGCGTTTACAGCACAAACATGTACAGTGATCGAAAGTGAAAAAAAAAAAAAATCTATCAAAATTTCAATATTTAGTATTCTTTAGAAAAGTTTTGAAATATTAATACGAGCATATCGATGGCCAATCAAATAAAATTCCGTTAATTTAAGATTTCGCAATAAATGCAAAATCAGATAAATGTTTATAAAAAAATTATGCAATTCTGAGGAAACTATGTAAAAACTAAATTAAATATGTTTCTCCTGAAATATTCAGGTTTAATAGCATATAGAGATAGATCTAGAACTTGTTTAAAATATTGATTTCTAACAATTTTTCATTTAGCTTAATTTTCCTGCGTTGAATGTGAAAAAGTTCCCCCTTAAATAGGGTCAAAATCACCTGATACTGAAACCAAAGACCGGCACAAATGTTGCCCAATCACGCGATGTTCTGACGTTTTCTGCATTCATCAGAAATTCCAAAAAGGACGAAACAAATACTCAAAGTGAGTCACAGACTGTATAAATCAAATGTGCAAAGGTTACAAACAGCAACTAACTAGTCAAGTATCTGCAGTAATTTAGGGTCTATTTGTGATGAGAACGTGGCGTGCTCTGCTTAGGAAGATATGCGGGAAGAGTATCCAAACAGACAAATGGGCGCCCAGCGCAAACAGGCAATAAAAACTTCGAGGATGATGATGACGTATGTGTTTTGACATTTTGAAAGATGACAGACTGTAGGGCCTAACAAAGTTATGTAATGCTCAATTGGCATGTCCTTTTTGACAAGTCATGGCACAGCCTATTCGGGTAGTGTTGGAAAAGTGAAAGTTGCTATGGAATTATACAAGTTATTACAACTTAAAGATAAGTTATAACTTTCTAATACACATCTCTTAAAGTTAGCTAAGTTATGATGACAAATAACATATATCATTTGCTTATTAGTTTGTCCTCAACCTCTCGAATCTTTTTTCGAGGACACACCCAGCGAAATGACGCCAGATGGCGTGATGTGTCCCTCCTCTATCAACTATGCCTAGTCGCAGTGCTACTCTCCGCTAACCTAACCTATCCTGACCTGATCTGACCTAGTTGCGTGGTGACCTCGTCCTGCCATTGCCGTTAACAATTGCGAAATAAGGAAATGCGAGTCCTTATGGAAGTCTTATTCATCGATTTGTTTTTAGACGCTTATGTAATACGCTAAAGTCAACAAAAGGACATTCAACTTGCCTGAATGTAATTTGTATATAATATGAATATGTATAAAATATACATATGTATGTATATGCATGTGTATAAATGTATTTTGGGGACAGGCAATTAACGCAGATTTTGTAGAAAGCGGTTGTCAGACTCTCTTTTGGGGCGGGGGAGGAAAGGGCGTTGGGTTGGGAATTAACTAAACTAGCACAAGTGCTTCTGTTGTTATTGTTGTTGCTATTGTCGAGAAAGTGTTGTTATATAAATAGAAGTGTTGCCACAAGTCTGTCTAAATATGCTGGCTAACAAAATCAGCGTTGCTTGGCCAAAAGGCAATTGAGCGAAACAATTTTAATTAGCCTAAAACTTTAACCCAGAAACATAAAACGAAATAAATGACTCAAGTTATGTCAATAATGCCGAAAGAAGGAAAAACAAAGTAAAATTAGATAAAGCCGATAATGTGAATATAGCGAGAAAGAGATACTTAAAGGGTGGAAACAGAACAGAGCTACATGAATAATTAGCTTCTGGTTTGGAAAGTCAAGAGAAGTGATTTGCCAAAAATTTAAAATTAAAATATAAAACTAAATAGAAACATGAATATAGCGTAAAAGAACGAGTACGAGGTCAAGTGAAATGTGAAGAAGGTTTAAGCTGTAAAAATGGCACAAAAAAAAGTTAACAATATTCATAAAATTGTTGCCAAGCTGAACAAACTATAGCTAATATGAGTACTGTAACAATGACAACATTTTACAAAGTTCAAATTTGCAGCAATAACAACAACAAAAATGCGAGTAAAGTTAATAACAATCGTCAATTGATAAGATTGCAATTGCCACACTTCACAATTTCCAGATAATATTTGCTGTACCAACAACATAATTTAAAAAGTAGCGGAAGCAACAACTCAACATTTATGAGAGAAAAACAAAAATACAGCTGATTGACAAACAACATTAAAAAGGCAGCGTATCGCAAATTGTTGGCAATAGAAAATAAATTAATTAAAGCAAATTATACAAACAGCAATATGCAAATTGAATGCGGTAACAATCTCTCGCTACATGTAAATCATTGGCGTCTTTTTGCCACAAAATATTTGTTATGCGTCATTGAAGAGACAGACCTCTAGGCGGCTGATGTTACTAATGAGGGCGCCTCGGGTTGCTCCTCAAAAATCAAACGAAAACTACAAAGCATTAGCAATGCGGAGAAGATTAATGCCGAGAGCTCACAGATAGAAATGTATCTTTTATGTAGATTGACGTTATGGCCGTGGTAATCATATTGTGAAATGCCATGACTTTGGCTGAGACAATCACAGATGCTGATGGTGCAACTGCGATAAATGAACTTTCAGTAAGAGGAAGTGAAATGTCTCAAAGACACTCCCAGTTTCTATCTTTATGGGAGAGTTACCACTTATTTTGTTATAATTGCATATTTCAACAAAAAAAAAAAAAAAACATTACGTTACATTTTAAGTTCAAAATTTTTGAAGCCATTTGATATGGCAAACAATTTTTACTTAATGCGTTTCTGATGCATATTTCTCGAGATGTACCTAAAATTTTGTATAAATTACAAATAAAACTAATTTTTGATGCTTCTGAAAGAATACAAAATTTTAAATTTAACTTTAAATATATTAAACTTTATAAAATAAGTTTAAGCAAAGTTATGGCAGTAGCAATACAGGGTGTTTCTGCATTTATAATATTGATAATAATACTTGGCAGCATACCATGTCAACGACTTCGTCTTCCCGTTGACAAATAAAAATCAAACATGTCAAATGCATTTGTCCGGCGATCCAACATATGGTAGCGTGGCCGAGCGGTCTAAGGCGCTGGTTTAAGGCACCAGTCTCCTCGGAGGCGTGGGTTCGAATCCCACCGCTGCCAAGTAGCTAGTTTTTTTTTTAAATTCTTACTTTTATTTTTGCCAGCATTAGTTAATAGTAAGCTTATGTTTGTACGTCATCAACGTAAATAAATGTTTCCAATATTTTCTCATAATCTACTTGTGGATTTTACTTTATCAATTTCCAACCATAATACACAGTTTTAATTTACATTTAGCAATTAAATGGCTTTTTTTTTCAATTGATTAAATGGAACTTTGAATCATTAGTGCACCTTATAAGTGCTTTCTGAAACAGCTCGTGTTTAATTATACTACATGCCGTGTCAGGAACGCTTATTCATGACGCATCATATTTTTAGCGTCTCAGATATTGCTGACAAACACGATATTGAATCGTGTTTTATTAGTCATTAGCATAGTTTTGTACAAATATTCCTCTGATAATGAAATTATCAACTGGCTCAAGATTGAAAGTATTGGATTTCGATAGATATAAATATCAAGTGTCCAATAATCAATATATATTAATTTCTTAGTAAAATGTAAATCCATAAAATAATAATATTACATATGATTATATATATGTATAGCAAGTTTCCAATAATCATTATATAATTTCTTAGTAAAATGTAAATGTAATAAAGTAATTTAATAATCTATCGACTATCGACTTGATATCATTATCGTGTCATCGATAAGTGTGTCCACTAATTATACAACTCATGACGAAGAAAGTTTTCATATCACCGTAAGCGTTATGAAGAAGAAGCAGTCAAAACTTCCCCTTCACAAAATGACTAAACTTTCGGCGCGTGTGTGGGTGGAGGTGACGCTTGGGTGGTGGAGTATAAGCGGCAACAGCAACAAGAAAGCACACATACATACATATGTACATATAAAAACAAATTCAGTTGAACGCAAATGAAAACAATGAAACAGCTGTCCAAAGAGCAACCAGATAAAGACCTTTTTCGGTTCACCTTTTAAGCGGTTTCGTTTTTGCTTTCTTATGTCGTCGTCGTGCGCCGAGATCCATACGTCGTAGACGTCATCGCCTATCTTGCTTTCCATCTATCTATCTATCTATCTATCTCTTTATCACTGTACTTCACAGTGTCTGATCCGTATGACGCGCTCTCAATGTTTCCGTTTCGCTCGCGATTTGCGTGATAGCGCAAAAGGAGGAGGTAACAAAAACAAAACAAAGATGAAAATTGCACGCGCTAAAAATTTCAGTGATAAACAAAAAAAATTACTTGGCAAAAAGAAGAGGAAGTGGTGCATAAAACATATAAATCTAACAAAATAAATATATAAATATTTATGTGCATTGTGGTATTATATCATATATTTGGAAACGGGTTTTCAATTATTTATAGCTCTCGATGCGCCACAATAGACAACAAATATTTTTGTTTTCATGGCAGAAATTAGATAGTTCTATTTTTCAACTGTCACACACAAACACACACATGTACAGTCATTATCGCGTCGATCCCATCAAATCACATGCCTCCACATCAAATTGTTGTTAATGATTTTACTCAGCGTGGGACTTTTGCTATCAATTTGGTTGCTGCTCTCCCACATTGGCTCCATGTTTAAAAATAAACAAATGGCGTTCGCCGGCTGGGAAAAATTATTGATGATATGAGCATGAATTATATACTCTAAATGTATATATTTTTATTATGGAATTTGAGTATTTCATCAGTGAGCAAAGTCAGCTGTTTTTTTTTTCTACTAAAGTTCAACAAAAGAAAACAAAATAAAGCCCGAGTTAATTTATTCAAACTGCGCACAAGCGACAGCAACAACAACACCAACAAATATTTGAATATGCGCTTAGGGCAACAAATTTTGCATATTTTTGTCCCTCTCTCTCTCTCTCTCTCTCTCTCCGTTTCTGTCTGTTTCTCATCTGGTTGCGTCGGCGTTGTGGCATTTCCCAAACATATTTAATGCATGACATTGCCAGACCAACACACACATTCCAATGCGTGTTTTGCGCGCCTCTCTTCAAACCGCTCTCTCACTCTCTCCGCTCTCAACCGCACTGCACTTGAGCTGGGATTTGCCCACACACACACACATATATATCTGTATATCTCAATAGAATATGTTGGTGTGCATGTATGTGAGCTCGGAATTACGCACAAAGAGCAGAGCATAAAATGCAATTACTTGGAAATGACGGCCAACAGAGAAACACTTGACAAGGACATAGACCTTGATGTTATTGTGAGTAGTGTGAGTAAGAAAGCACACACTCTGGAGTAGAGAAAGATAGATAGGAAGAGAGATACATATGTATGTAGATATGGGAAACAAGAATTCCGATGAATATTTAACAGTTGCTCAGCAAAAGGAAACAAACAATTTGTTTAATTGCTATGAAAATTGATTTTATAAACAAAACGCAGCCAAGCGAGAAACACACAGAAGCTCTAACAATGTAAGAAATGCAAAAACGCAAAGCGGAATGCAAAACATAAAATAAAAAAATAACTAACGCCATCTTCCTGCGCAAGGTTTTAATGTTGACAAACTGTCGAGAAGCAAATTAATAGTGTAAAAGTGAATGAGAGACAGAGAGTGCACAAAGAGAGCGCAAAACAGCTAACAAAGACAGTATATACTATATATGTATGTACATATGTACGAATAGTGCAAAGCAAAACAACAATAACAATAACAAAACAAGCCAAGGCAACTACAGCTGAGTATTTTTTTTGTTGTCGTCTCGTTGTTGTTGTTGTTGTTGCCTGTCATGGCCTGGCACCATGTTGAGAGAAGAAAGAAAGGAGACTGTGGGGCAGGTGCAAACAACACATACACGTGTATTTCCTTTGTATATACATACATCCACATATATGTATGTATGTATGTATATAAGTATGTTGTGGAAACTCACCTGAATTTGCGGGTCCAGCTCGCTGTCTTCAGTGTTTGACATTTTGCGAATTTCACTTGAGCCTTATCCAAAAATCAAGAAATGTATACGTTGATACTGCACAGCAATTCAATTTCAATTACAATTAAATTTTCACTTTATTTGCGCCTTTTTCTTTCAATTGGTTTGCATTTGCATTTGCATTTTCACTTGCATTTATTTGTTGGCCAGCATTTAATGATTTGTTGCTCTGCTCTTGGGGGGCGGGGCGGGGGACGCTGCTTTTATGGCAGAATTTAATTAAGCAATTTCCAAGTATGGGTGTGTGTTTTGTGTGTATGTGTGTGTATAGATTATGTAAACAGCACACAGCACTCACTTCTCACTGAGAATTTAGTGTATTAAACAAAATATAAAAAAACAGCACTTGTATTTGTTGTATTTGCGAAACAGCAGAGAGCGAGCGAGAGGCAAGTAGACGCGAACAAGTTAATTCCAGCTAAGTATTTCCCTATTCACACGATTAACATTGACAATTTGCAAGCTGCGCAACGTTACAACAGCTGAAAATGCCTGGTATTAACTATTTAAATATTAATATGAACGCTATAAATGCTAGGACTAACTTAAAATTATTGGAGCGTCCGAACGCGGCGTTAGTGAAAAGCAAACTCAGTGTGGTCGCAAGCAGCTGGGCCAAAAATATGGCGCAGTTCAGTTCAGCGTTGTTATCGATAGTGTGGTGAAAATGTTAAGTTAGGTGTGGTAGAGTACGTTAGTGTGGTGAATGCGAATATGTTAGCATGTGGAGCAGTTTCTATTAAGTGAGCGGCAATTACTCCGAATTTCCGTTAAATTTCAAATATAATAAGACTTGTTATGGTTTACTATGAAATTGTATTTTATTTGTTATGATTTTCTCATTTAGTTTTTCTTGTTCTCGTATTGTTGTTGTCCATTATGTTGTGCTTTACATGTTGAGTGATTTGATTTTGCTTCATTTGTTTTGTTTTCTTTTCTTTTGTTAATATATGTATATGTATACGTAATTGTATATATATTTTGTATTTTTTCTTTAATTTTTTTCATTTACTAATATGATATGCGCACTAAAACAAATTAACTTAGCGCAAAATATAATTCATTTCACAACTGAAAAACAAAAATCAAAATTTAAAACAAATACGAAATACAAATATATATATATATGTATGTATGTATGATTCGCTATATATATATATTTATATGTAAGTATGAGTATGTGTGTAAATATATTTTTTACTAAAAAATTATTTATTTAAGTAGTAGTAAATGATAAAGAAAGGCAATAGAAGTGTATACCACGGAATTTCTATACGTTATTTTAGCATCGATGCCCGTATTTTTGCTGCTCGCTTAACATACATATTTGTTTATAATATAATATATATATTGTTGTTGTTTTTTTTGTTTATATTTAATATAATGAATTTTATATAGTTTATATGGAATAACACTTAATTATACATTCATTCATATTGATTTTTCAGTGTTGTCATCGTTTTCATTTCTTTTTCTTTCAGCGGAAATTATTTTGTATACATATTTAAAATATATATAAAGTAAACAATTGACAAATGACAAACAATTGCTGTTGATACAACCAAAATAAACAAATGCCATGTTTTCTTTCTCTTTCATTCTTTCTTTCTTTTTTTTTGTTGTTAGCTTTTTGCAAATAGTAGAAAAAGTTTAAGTTATTTTGTGTTTCTTTTGTTGTCTCGCTTTTCTTGTATTTTTCTCGTTTTGTTTAAATATTTTGTATTATATATTTATATAAATATATAGTATATTTGCTGCTATATATATTAACTATGCAATTTGCGCTTCATTTTTCATTTTCCAGTAATTTTCATTTTTTTTTTATTTGTGAGGAAAACTAAATTTAAATAATAACTTCATGCAAAAGATTTTCTTGTGTCAAAATGATTGTAAAATGAAATTGTTTATACAAATTAAACCGAATACATACAGCGTCAAGCTATAAACTAATGATCATCATGGAATGTTGCACAATCATGTTGCAACTACTTTTGTGCTTAAATTCTTCAACTTTTCAACTTATACTAGAACATTACAAATTAAAATAATAATAGCATAAAATATATATATTTTTTTTTTTTAAGTTAAGAAAAATATCTTGTATATTGTAGTTATTTTTCTATAAAAAAAGTAATATTTTATATTATTATTATTTTAATTTTCAAAATAAAATTTGCAATATAAACAAAACTGAAACTTTTGACGTTCTCTAGACACACTCGTTAAACAAATTCAGCTACACTACGTGAATGTGTTTTGATTGCAGGAGGAGATTAGGTGACTCTTCCAGAGTCCGGAGCTGGAGTTCGCTTTAAGGAAACTTCATTGTTTTCTCTCTCTCTCTCTCTGTCTCTGTGTATTTATCTTTCTATCTGTTTTCGATTTACTCGCTGTCTATGTTGAGTCCCACACGCTTCTCCTCCTCCAACATGGCATCCAGTTCATCGGTCAGATTGGCCAACATGTTGCCAATATCGTTGAGCACATTGACCGATACTTTTGGCGGCACTGTTGTTGCCACAGGTGGTGGTGGTGCTGCCACTGTTGCCTCATCCGGCGATGTTGGCACTGGCATCTCGCCAGCTGGAGAATTGGAGCCTGCCACATCCAGTGTGGGTGAGCGCAAGTGCATCACATTGCCACCGGCGCTGGCGGTGCTGTTCATGCTGTCGCTGCGGGCGAGGGTGGCGGAGGCGTCGTGCAGGGAACTGGACGACTTCAGTGAGTGGAACGAGTGCGCAATGTTGGCAATTGTGTTGGTGGACGACGAACTCGAACTGGAGCTGGACGAATGCAGATGCGTGCCACCAGCACATGTTGCATGATGAGCTGCACCCGTTGCGGATGCATTGCCTGCCGCCTGTTGCAGCTCCTGGCGATTCAACAGACGCTGCTTGATGGTGCCCGTGTTCTCGTTGGCGAAAGGTATCGTGTCAATGGAATCGATGCTGGAATTCGACTTGCTGTCATGGTATTTCTCGCAGTGAATCTCCGCCGTTGTCTGCTGTATGGTCGCATAGTTGGCATAGATCGGTTGCTGCTGCTGCTGTCCTCCTGCCTGATGTTGTTGCTGCTGCCAATGCGGAGCCGCATGGCCATAGAACATGTGCTGGGATTGCTGTGCCTGTTGCTGCTGCAGCTGCTGTGGATTGTTGTTGCCTGCTCCGGCCTGGCCAGGCTGTGGCGAACCATCGACGCTGAGCTGCCGCGAGTTGCGTATGCTGCAATGACGACGCGGCGGCTCTGGAGCCACCTTCTTGCCCGCCAAGGGACTGCCGCTTAAATAGGCCTGTCAAGGATGGCGAGGATTAGCTTCGAGTGACACGGATTCGTTTTGAAGTACTCACTGTTGCGTTGTCAGCACCACCACCGGCGGCTGCCACATACTCAGCCGCTGCTGCCGCATTCATGTAGTGATGATGCTCCAGCGGTGGCATCGTGTTAAGTACGGCACGCTGTAGTATGCCACGTTGTTGCTGGCGTGGCAAGGTGCCGCCGCCCTCCTCATACAGCAGCTCGCGTGTGGCATCATTGGTGGGTGTTATGTCGCCATCATCGTAGGAACGACGCCAGGCCATTGCTGCCACTGCCGCATTGCTGCCCAGCAGACGGGCTGCTGCTGCTGCTGCCGCCTGCTGTTGTTGTTGCAACAGATGATGTTGTTGTTGCTGCTGCTGCTGCTGTTGTAGTATGGCCGCTGCTGCTGCCGCTGTTGTTGGCGGCCCAAAGTGTCCATAGTCTGTGGTCGTATAGTGGCTAAAGGTCAAATGGCTGCGCGTGCTGTTGTCATGAATATCCTCCAGCGATTCCAGGCTCTTGCCACGTGGCTGACGCACCTGCAACACATACACAACATACGTACATATAGTTAGTGAGGACACTTGAGATTCAAGGACGCCTGCCTGCCTGCCTGATGATGATGGCGACAAGTGTGATGTTGTCGTCGAGTACCCACCTTAATGAGGACCACGTCGTTGCCATTGCAACACTCATGATTGCTGCCCGTACAGTAATAGGCATCCCCCCCGCTGCCGGCAGCACTCAGACAAGGCTGCACTGCACCACTGCCGCCACCACCGGTAGCTGTGACGGCATTCCCGCTGTGACCATTGGCCAGCAGCACATTGCTGCTCCCATAGATCTTGGTGTCGTCCCAGGAGACGCGTGTCGTTGGCACATAAGATGGCGTACTTGGTATGGGCACATTGAATTGCCACGGCTTCCGTTGGTATTCCTATCATCCGATAATGTCCCAGCACATATCATTCAAATGATGGGGGAAAAATCAAAATGGAAATGGAAGAAAAACACAAAACACAAAAATTATATATATAAAAATTAGTTCAACTTAAAAATTAAAAATATTCAATAAAATTTTATACGAAATTTAAAAAAGTAAAAAAATTATTATTGTAAGTTAAACTTAAATAGAAAAGTGAAAAATTGATATTTGCAATGAACTTTATACTTTAAAATGAAATAAAAATTTCAAGTATATTTGTAATGTATTTTGACTATAAATTTGAAACCAAATTTTTTTAATGAAATTTAAGTAATTTTTAACAAATATCTCAACATTAACTGAAAAAGAAAAATAATGCAAAAAAAAAAAATTAAAAATTATGATTTTAATTAATTATAGAACTCTAATCTAGAAAAGATTATATTTTTTTTTGATTTCTAGTTATATCTTAAAGAAATTTAACAAGCATTTAAGAATACAAATATAATCTTTTCTAGTTTTTAGTTCTATTTATAAAAAAAAAAAAAATATTCTGCGTCTCTTCTTAACATCCCTATGATCCCAATCAGCTATGATCCCTCAACTCGAGTCTCTCCTCATAAATCTCACGAAATCATACGAAAAATCACACAAAAAAAAAAATTCAAATAAATTTTGATTTGTTTTTCTTGAATATTCCATTTGCCCTCTTCTCTATTGTGTTTTGTGTATATTTACTTAAGTTATGGTTGTTTTTTTTTGTCTATCTAAGTAATATTCCATGCTCTTTTTTGTTTACCTGCTGCTGATAGGCATTGGCCCCTCCCGGATTCCATTTGCCGCTGATAATGTCTTTGACCCGCTTGATGGCCAATAGAATTTTCTTTTGATGTCCCAGCTTGACGATGCCAATGTCCTCGAGATCCTCCCAAGTCACTTGGGTGACATCGCGCACCGTCTTGTAGTTCTGCTCCAGCAGCGGCTGTATATACTCCTCCAGTCGCAGCAGCTGCAGCCATTCCTCAATGGAGCCCTGCACACACAAGAGAATGAATCAAGAAAAATAAAAATTGAAGTAAATTTTTTTATAAAAAATGAAATCAGATGAGAAATGACTTCTAAACTCGATCAGTTTGTATGTGTGTGTGCGGGTGTGTGTGTGTGGTGACAGCTAATCGGATTTGATTAACGACAACCCCATCATGGCAAAGGGGCAGCCAAGCAACAAATTGTCCATGAACTAATTCCAGGCCACCGCGAGAGCATCAACTGTGCTGATACCAGACACCATTCCCACCCAAGAGCGCGGCAAGGAATGGAGTGGAGTGGCGAGTGGCGAGTAACGAGTGGCGAGTGGAGAGATTAGAGATAGCGAGCTGGAGCTGCAGCATAAGCTTAGTGGGCATTGCGTTTTGTCTACGTCGTTGATGAGCTTCTCTGCTGGCGGCTCTAATCAGTTGTAATTGATAAGATATGACATAAATCGCGTCCAAGTGGAGACTTGTTGTAACTGTTATCTGTCTGCCGTGAAACGGTAGCACAAGTCTCCACTCTTCACTCTCGCTACACTACAACTCAGTCAAAATTCATCATCAACACTTTTTATTGTTTATTATTTTTTTTTTGCTGTTGCTGCTGTCGTTGATTTCTATTTAATTAAGCGAATGTGAGTGCTTTCTCTCTCCCTCTCTTTTTCTCTCTGTCCCTCTCTTTCTCATACTCTACACAGTTTTGTCGTCGTCGTGTAGAGTTTTCAAGGGCGTGTTGCTGCTGCTGCTGCTCGGCAGTATGGAAAATTTTTGCCCTCTGTCTCTCACTTTTGATTAGACACAGCAAATTATCACAGTTATAATTTGATTTTTAACAGCTTTTGATTTGTAGACTTCTTTTATTTTTATTTTTTTGCCTGTAATTAACTCTACAAAGCACTTGGCTGCTGTAGACTTTGATTAGGTTATTAAGCGCTGAGAGGAGACGTGTAACAAGTCGATTTTCATTCGCCGACAATTGTTAAGGTCGCTTTTGTGTTGTTTTTATGGCTCTACATTTTTGCTGTAAAAAGTTTTATGAGTAAATCTATTCTACAAAAAGCTGTTAAAAGTCTACACAGAGTGCGGCTAATTTTGCTGAATATTGAGCAACTCAAAAATATACAAAAAAAAGAGGGAAAATCTTATGATTTTTGAATATGTAATTGGGGGTTTGAAGGGTCTATATTTATTTTCAAGACATTTTCATGAAATATCATTGGTAAACATTTTTAATCGATTTTTG
Source organism: Drosophila quadrilineata (assembly GCA_018150725.1). Taxonomy (NCBI): domain Eukaryota; kingdom Metazoa; phylum Arthropoda; class Insecta; order Diptera; family Drosophilidae; genus Drosophila; species Drosophila quadrilineata. The sequence continues at coordinate 7,853,436 of JAECWN010000407.1, forward strand.
AAGGGATTTAATTTATTTTTAAGACATTTTCATAAAATATTATATCTGAACTCAAAGTTAACCTACTAAGCCTTTCTCAAGCACATCTGATAATTATTTCTCAAGATATAAACAAATATGTGCTTGAATCAACAATTTGTATGAACTCTACACTAATTTAATCACACTTCGTTTTTGCTTACATAAATCTCCACATGCTAATTGTAATTTCAAACTTGTAGAGATCATACCGTTAACATAACCCAAAATAAAATAAAAACCAATAGCAAAAAGAAAATATTTGCTTAACGCTATTTGAAAGTTATTGTGGAGTAGCTAAGTTGGGATTTGAGAGCATATATATTCCTATATATAGACATGCACATACATATATATGTATATAGATATGAAGGTATCGTATATAGTGGTATAAATTTTGTATTTTGTTTTCTACTTTGAAGCTCATTAGCAGGTAGCATATGGCATGACAGCAGCCGGAGCCAAAATGCTGGTCAAAATCTAAAAACAGGTTTGCTTTTTTTCTAACTAAAAAACATATATAAAAATATAAAATAAAAAATGTGAAAAAAGTGTACGTATAGTTAAGGCTGAGAGTACGTCAGGCCGAAAACTAAATAACCATTTGAGAGTGTCTAATAACCGCGGCAACAACAACCTCAAGGTCGTTGCTTGATTGCGGCTTTTTGTTTTTGTGCCTTTATGAAATGTTATGGTATGTGAGTTAGCCGGGCCAACAGAGAGAGAGAGAGAGAGAGAGAGAGAGAGAGAGAGAGAGAGAGAGAGAGAGAGAGAGAGAGACGTCAGCAGATTGGCAACAACGACATATCGTTGACGCTGTTTAATAACCTCTTTTTTGTTCGCTCTCTTCAAGCTTCTTTTTGAGTCTGAGGTATTTCGCTTTATTTCCTTTTTCGCCAGATAAAGAAAGTGCCGAGTATGTGGGAAATATTTTTGTAGTGTTTTCAACATGCATATCTATCTCTCTCACTATCTCCATCCCCCTCTTTTTCTGTCTCTATCCCTCCTTTGCTTTTGTAGAATGCCAACTAATGAGCACCGCCTGCAGTTTTTTCTCTTTCTGCCAACTTTCATCACAATCATCGTTGGCTAAATCGGGTATGATGTAAGCATAAACACCCCCGATATGGGCTGAGCCACACCCCGGAAAAAAATGTATGTATAAAATGGCAAAGTTTCTTTTGTTTACTGTTGATCTTGAGCGCTAAAATAACAAAAGTTTTTCCAGTGTAGGACTCAATGGGGTGCGATAAGACCGTAAAACTCTGGGTCCGAAAAAAAAACGAAACTTGCGAAAACAGTCACGAAATGGCGTTAAAAAATAACAAACAATTTAACGAACAAATGCAACAACAATCAAAATAAATAAATAGATTTGTAATACCATATAGTATATATGTAAATAATTCTATACAAATAGCAACGAAAACTTAAAGCGTAAATTCAATGTTCAACTTCAAAGAAAAAAGCTGAGGTCATAACAATTTTGAAATTGGCAAATCTGGTCTAAAACTCTATTCAATTATTAAATGGCAAACCGACACAAAAGATTTAAAGATAAGTGGGAAATATATACATATAGAAAAAATATATTGAAAATAATCTATATAATTTAACGTCATTTGAAACAAGCAATTAACCATAGGTTACTTTGGAATGTGGTTTGCATTTCAGTTAAATGATATATCGTATCACATTATATCGTATCGTATCGTATCGTATCCATCAGTTAAGTTAAGTTGAGTTGAAGTTACATTCATACCGTGTGCAGGTGTGGGCAGGTGGACATAACTGTTGAGACAGCCCCCACAACAATTCAACGTGTTTGAAGAAAATAGTGTTCACTTTACATTTTCATTCGCCGTCTGACGAAATCCATGAAATAGACAACAAAAAAATAAATAAAAAATAAACAAAAATATACCGAAAATAATACAATTCAAATTCAAGTAAGGATTATTTCGATTGTGGGGGCAGCTACAACAACGCATTTGTCATTCCGTTGGAGTCGTAGTTAAACAAAAAAAAAAAAATAAATAAATGAAATCCATGCATATCGTATCATATTATAATCGGATTGCATTTATAGCGCTTTGCAGACAGAGTGTGTGAAAGGAATTCCGATAGTCGCAGCTTGAGATTGTTATCGATTTATTGCGCAGTTAAAACCAAAGTGTGACAATCGCAGCTAAAGGTAATCCCAAATTGATTGGTAAGTACTGTGAAAGGTCTTAAATACAATCATTTGTTTAGAAATCGAGAGATAGTATCTATTAGATGTTTAATAAACATAGTTATCCTATCGATACTATCGATAAAAGGCTTACACTATCGTTAATCGCCTTTAAAATGAGAATGAGGAAAAGAGATATCTTCACTTTCCAAGTATCATTAATTTAAGCAGATTTTTAGGGAATCTTTATGAATATGAAAATAATTTAAAAAATACTAAACTTTCCAAAAATACTAGAACTACTAGAAAATACTGCCAAAAAAGTATTGGCATACGTATATCAATATAATATAAAATGAGAATGAGGAAAAGAGATATCTTCGCTTTCTAAGTATAATTAATTTAAGCAGATTTTTAGGGAATCTATATGAATATGAAAATAATTTTAAAAAAATACTAAACTTTCCAAAAATACTAGAACTACTAGGAAATACGACAAAAAAAACCTATTGGCATACGTATATCAATATTTATACGAATTATATCTGTAGGCTACAATTAATACACTGAAAAAAAAACTGTTGCATCAACATGCACTTTTTGTGGCTTATCAAATCAGATTATAGTTAACTTAATTAAGCACGACTTGAGTGTGTCCACAGATACGATTTAACTCGAATGTGTCTCATCTCTATAGTTGTTGGTGGTTTTAGCCAGTTTATAGAGCAGCTTGTTGACTTGTTTGTTGCCTTTTCAGCCGTTTCGTTTGCTTGTTTATTTTTTTTCTACACTGTATTTTTTTTATATATTTTTTTTTTGCAGCTTATCTTTAAAATATTTCATTAAAAAAGCATTTGCAATCGTGCAGCAAAAACTCGTTTCCCACATGCTAAATAAATACATAGTAGTATATATATTATATATGATATGTGTATAAAAAGAGCGCCGTCAGCGAGATTTGCTTATTTTATTTTCTTATTTTTACATTTGATTTGATTGTTAATGAAAGAATTTTTCGTTTTATATGCGCACATTAATTCCATTCCCATCAGCAATTCATTAAACACACTCGGCAACATCAACACATCAGCGACGTCGTCGAATGCCAAAGAAAAACTCAAGCTGACGACATTAAAAAAAATATAAAAAATACGGCCATATAAAAAAAAAGTCAACAAATCCGTGGCTCTATCGTGACATTTGTCTGAACTTGGCCAGACAGCAACTCGGCTAATTGAGCGTTGTTGTATTTGAAGTGATCTTTAGCATTGATCCGACGACGACAGCTCAAAGTGGCAGCGCAACTGCAACGCATGCAACTTCATGATGATGATGATGATGCAACATGGCCAGAAACTCGTTTTAATTAATCAGAAATTTTAAAGCTTAATCAGAGTCTAGTCTATGCATATTACTCATGTGTTTATCTGCTCAAGAAAAAAAAAACCCATTTATGAAGTTAATCGAAATTCTCGAGAGAAAGAGAGACGACCTGTCAATGTGACGCCACGTGATTCAGACACGCTTTTTGGCCAGAAAAACTTTGCAACTTGCTTTGAGTCTTCGTCTTACGATATTATCCAAAACAATACGTGACACATAATGAAATGCAAGCATATTCACATATCATATCGATATGCATTCCACGTACACTCCGAGCATGTTTTTGACACGCCCCTCCTTGCCAAAGCCCCTTCTCCATCATGCAACACACACATATTATATGCTTCCCATGACCAAATTTTGTGGCTGATGTTAGGCCCCCCATCTTAAAACCCCATTTTAGGCAGTCATAGAGCATTACAATTAAAATAACTCAACATTATAATTATGTACTTTTTTTTTTTTTTTGATAATGGTGAAACGTGAGACACGCAGCAACATAACTTCCTTGTAAATAAAGCAAAAGTTTTTTATTACTAAATTTTAAATTATTTCAAGACTTTTAACTTAAGAAACTTTAGAAAAGTATTTCCGATACTACAGATACTTCTGTAGGTTTGCTAAAAGATGTAATTATAAGAGAGAATATTCAGAATCTTATCTTAGAAACATCTAGAATTTCCTCAAGAATATGTTAAATAAATAACAGAATTTAGAAAATTGTTTGAAGAACATATAGAAATATTCCAGCCAAAAACCTTAGAACCCACTGCAGACCCTAGGTTGGGTTATTAATGTACTATCTAACAAATATCTACCCTAACAATAATATAACCCATTTTTATAATCCCTTCTAAAATTCTATAAGCCCTACGGCATTTCTAGTATACATCTATATACCTCTTCTATAACTATATCTCAACCCGTCAATAATGATATATTTACAGACCCGTTGCCAACCTGTTAAACATCTGATTCTCATCTGCTGTAGCTACACACTTAATGCCAATGTGACAAATTGCCCACCGCATATAGACAAAGTTAGCGGTGACCCAAGATACCTATAGTATGACTAAGTTGATTTCTATGCAAATATCACGAGTTGTTTTCGCTGATTAGATACCCGTTGCAAAAGCGGAACTCTATCCAAGTTGCCGGTGCTTCGTTTAAGGTTTGTTTAGTTGGTGGTGGATTGTGGAGTAAATATGTGTATGTATGTATATATGTATATGTGGATATGTATATATAAACAAAGAGTTTACTTACCGGCACAAAGTGTGGCAGATTGTCGAGCACCTGCAGCTTGTCGATGCGTTGCTTGATGCGTTCGCGGTGATGTGGATTCTTGATGCCGATGGCGGTGAGATCCTCGGGCGTCATGCGCGCAATCGTTGGCAAATCGTAGCCGGCGGCAATGAAGAGCTGTGCGTACTCCTCATGCTTCATCTCGAGCAGCCAATCGATAATCAACTCATCGTTGCGTTGCCTATCCACGCTGCCAATGGAACAGGAGCTGACGGAGCTGCAGCGTGGCGAGGACAACGGGGCACGTATCGAGGCGCCCGACGACGATACCCCCGTCAAATAGGATGAGGCCCGTCCCGAGTCTAGGCTGGCGGTGCTGTGACGCGAACCTGAACCGGCTGAGCCCGACGAAGAACCTGGCGAATCTCGACCCGGTGACTGGGTCAAATCAATGCCCTGATCCTCCTGCAGTGCCAGCTGCTGATGGTAGTAGACAGCCGCCTTGTGCGTCAAGGGTTCACGCAATGTGGCGCAAAACACCGGCGGCGGACATGCCACAATGCTGGGCGGTAGCGTTGCTTGTTGTGTGGCAGCAGTGGGTTTGGTGCCGGCAGAGACTCCACCGCCACCACTGGTCACACCGGTGGCAGTCTCATCCTTGATACGCAGTGCCACACTCGTTTCGCGTGGCAAATTGAAGCCGCCCTCCTCCAACGAGGGCGAAGACACTATGCTGCTGCCACTCATGCTACAAATCCCATCGTCCAGTTGCTGCTGGTGGTGCTGGTGCTGCTGCTGTTGCTGTAGTTGTAGTTGATGGTGTCGCAAGGGTCCACTCAGTCTATAGAGCGGTATCAATGGCTGGTGCTGGTTATGTGACGGTGACGATGGCGCCTGCGCCTCCCCAGGTATTGTCGGCGGCTGTACCTTCTTAGCTTGTGCCGTCGATGCGTGCGGCTTCAGTGACCGATGCATAGCGAGCTTCTACAACAATCTGTGCTGGCCGCCCAGGCCAAAAGTGCTGTGGCAACTCCTGCAATAAAAACAAGACAAGGGGGAAAATCCCAGCTGCGATTAGATATGACGACTTCGTTTATATGTACATATAGTATTTTCGGGGCAACAGATGTGCTGCAGATGTGCTCTGAGCGTGCAGTGAAAAATCTGCATAATTGGGCATAAATTTCTCTTCCCCAGCCCCCTCTCGCTGCTCTCAGCTAAAAATAGGGTCACACTATTTAGGCAAACACGCGCGCGTCGCGTCTGTTTCTTGCTGCAGCCAAGTCAATAAACTGCCACAGCACACGACTGCACAGTGATTGCAATTGGCCAAGTTTTGAGCATAAATTAAAATAACTAATAATTGATCGGGCGATTATTATAACAAAAGCAAAAATTGCTCATTTTAATTATGAGCGTAGAAATAAATTTAAATTTTAGATAAATTGTTTGACTTTAGCTATGCCAATGTCAGCCCTGAACTAGTTTTAACTATTATTACGCATATATGCATAAATTAGTCTAATTTATTATCAATTTCCTTAATCTATATGCTTAAATTATGCAGACTCGAATAACTCTCTGTAATAATATGCTAAAACAAAGATCTAACATATATTATTCGCAAACTTAAACAAAAGTTTAATCATTTTCAGAAAGTTGTTTTCAAAGCGATGGTGAAGGGTTTCTAAAGATTTGGCTCTTAATCTTAGAGCTACAGTTTGATTTTATAACTTCTGATGGTAGAATTTTTTTAGAATTTTTTTATTTCGATTTTTAAAAATTTATTTTTATCTTAGGAACTGCATTGCTTGACCCACTGTGCAACCGCAGCATCGTATTACAAATTTCATTCACAAAAACACAACTAAGAGCAAACACGAAGGGACGAAGTTTGTGAGCAAGACGGGGAGAGAGAGAGAAAAAAACAGAGACAACGATGTCAAAGTTCATTGACTGTGGGCTGCATTTGGACAGGGCTGTGTTAAATTGGGTTGGGTTTCTGCACTGGAGAGATTGCCTTGTCTAGGCGAGACGTCATAATACACTTGAAAAATGCACAGGCAGAGCGTAAAGTTAGCGTAAATCTGGCAAAAGTCACGAACAGGGTCGTTGTTGCTGCTGGCTGTCATTAACATGAGCCAGAACGAGAACCGACAGTACAAAAGCGACACAAATTACTTGGAAGTAATAATAATATGCGGTCGGTTTGTTCGAAAAGCTTTAATTTTGCAGTTCTAGTGAAATAGTTAAATTCCAAGGCGATTCAAATAGCTGCCATTTATCGATAACACAACAACAATAGGAATAACATCGGCCACCTGTTCGATTAAATGCATACTCAAAGCAAAGCTTCATTTACCCGGCCACGCGAATGAGCGTGGGAGCAGAGCAGGCCGAAGAAAGAGAGCGTCAGGTGCCAAAATTCATATTGCCTTGCGTCTGCATGTGCATGTGCAGTGTGTATGTGTATGAGTGTGTGTGTGTGTGTGGGAGTAAAAATGCAGTCAAAGGCGAAAAGAGAAACGACATACCTAAAGCAGGCACAAAAGCTGTAAAACAACATACGCAAAAACGAAAGAAACAAAAAAATATAACAAAAATAAAAACGGTGGCAGTAGTAAATTTCATTTACAAGCCCGACGACAGTCGTCGTTTTGGCTGTCTTTAATGAATTTTTATGTATGCGACGTGAAACGAAAATTAACGAAAAACTGCAGCCGAAGGCAAGTAGTCAACGAGAGAGTCGCGAGCGAGAACCAGTGACAGAGAGAGAGAGAGAGAACGCGCACTGCAAAATAAGCTGCGATATCTACGTCAACGTCGACGTAAGCAGAGCAGCGTTGTTAAAGCAGCAGAGTTGTAGTAGGGTAGTATATCAAGCGATACACAAATGTGGGTTGCGCGCGATTTCTTGTTATTGTTGTTTGCATTCGCTTTTCTTGTTGTTGTTGTGGTGTGGCTGTGGTTGTGGTTGTTGTCACCCACACCGCACCCCCGTTAACACAGCTGCAGCACACAATTTGCAGATGTTGTTGAACTGTATGCGGCAACGGCGGCCGGCTTGCATTTTGGACTCACAATTTCTTTGCTCTTTTCGTCTGCTGCACACGCCCTCTGTCTCACTGTGTCCTTAATTTTTTTGTATTTTTATTTTGTGTACCTTTCCATTTTTTTTTTGTGTATATTTTCTGTTGTCTTTTGGTTTACTGGCCATTTTTATTATGAGTACATTTTGCTGTTGTCTTTTGTTGCTTGCGCATTTAATTGCAAACATAGGACGCCCCCTGGCGTATATAATGCAAAACTATTGCAGTTTTGCCAGTGTTATTGTAACTGTTGTTGTTATACCAGGGTGTGGGTGGTGAGTAATCATAATGAGCACAACACTTGCTTGCATATGTATGTCTGTGTGTGAAACTGATTGAAACTGCAAGCGAATAGATGTGTGGACGGCCATTAGAAACTCCACACACAAACACACTTACAATAAATGAGAAAAAAAGAAACTATTACAAAGGGCAGCGGCAGGCTGAAAGATTTATTGATTGTCGTTGTCATCACACACACACACACAATCGAACATATACTACGATACACACGAAGAGCGAAAGCGAGCGCGAGAGAGAGACAGAGTGTCTAACAGACTTAGAGCGAGATGTATGGACTGGTGTGTATTGATACATTGTAGCGGAGTTGCGGTTTTGAAGTTGGCAGCAAAAACGCTGAGCAACTAAAAATAATTATGGTTACCAGCGCTTTAAACGCACACACACAAATATCTATACTTGTATGTGTGTATGTTTGTGTGTGTGTGTGAGCGCACAAAGGGACCGCAATGCTGCTCACCCAGTAAGGGGAGTGTGTGTGATGGGGTTAGTTATGTTAGTTGTGCAGTTTGAATGAGGAGCATATCTTGAATGGAGGGTGCGATAAGAACCCGGAAAATGAATGCATACTAACATAGCATACATATAATGTGTGTCTCTTTCTCTCTTTGGTTCTCTGGCCATAAAAATTCATACATATTTATGGCTTGAAGGAACGTGTCAGCCATATCTCAAAGAATTAATTTAACATAACATAAGAATGAATTATCAAAAAAAAAAAAAAAAAAAAAAATGAAGGGAAAATATTTCTATTACATATTTTTGTAAATCTGCCTATATTTGTAAATATCTCAAAATAAATTTAACTGTTTTAATAAGAATTTCAATATTAAAAATATCTAAAATTTAAAGAATCTCCACATAGTTTTATAGTTGTAAAAGAATAAATTTCTTTAAAAAAAAAACTATTTATTATATTTCTTAGATTTTTAGTTATGATCTGCTTTTAATTGCTTGAAGTGCATCGAAAATTCGTTGAAAAAACTTGATCAGCCAAAAAAAATATATGTACATGTATATATATTCTCAAACAATTGTCGTTGTCGCTTTGTGCCGTTAAAGTTTACTGGCATGAGTAATCAGCCAAATGGAGCGCAATAAAATGGCAACGGCAACGGCAACATGGCCAATCTATCAGCAGAGCAGGCAGCAGCCCATCAACTTAGTTGATGTTGCCCAGCCACCCCCGATAAGACCAAGCACACACTACCCTATCCCACTCCTCTCGAAAAAGCCCCTTTTGTCAACCACCCACACACACCAAGGCACACACAACCCAAGTCCAAAGCAATACCGTCAGTCAACCACTTCTTGCCCAGATTCTCATATGGGTGGAAAGCTGGACCTGAACAGGATGAGGTGGCGATGGCGTTGGCGGCTCAAATCAAATGAACCGAGACTCGTTCTCATGTTTATTAACGCTGCTTAAACTGAATCTAAAAGTGTATGAGAGTGTGTGTGTGTGCGAGGGAGTGTGTTTGTGTGTGGGTGTCATTAAGAGTGTTAGATAAAGGGACCGCCCAGGCAACACTTCATTAACAGCGCGACTTACTTACAATATCTTTTTTGGCTGCATACCCTGCCTAGAATCAAAGAATTTCTTAAGCTCTTGCCCAGCATAATTTACAGGGTATATTGTTAGTCGGGACTTGGTGTTGTTGCTAAGTAAAATTTCATTGTTGCGGGTGCTTTGCATATGACATGGGACAAGGGTACAGGGAATTGGGACATTGTTACATGGAACAGTTTTCAATACTTTCCCTAAAATGCGCTTGCAAAGCGGACAAAAGTTTTTCATTTTCTGTTTTCGGTTGCATTTTTTCTTACAATTTTCTTTCATCTCTCTCCATCTCTGCCACGCCCCAAGCCGTGTGAGTCTAGCATGTACATTGTTGGTAGCGTGTTTTGTCAGCAGCAACAGCTAAAGCAACAACAATAACAACAACAACAGCAGCCGCATTAACAACGACAGCATCATCGGCAACGAAATAAGATGGTGTCGCTGCCTGTCGATAACTGGAGATGTTGATCTTGCAAAGCAAAAGCAGCAGAGGACGACAGCAGCAGCAGCAGCAGCAATAACAACAATGGCCGCGGGCAGCATAAACTTGTTTTGCCTGTAAAAGGGAGTTGTTGCTGTAGTTGTCGTTTGTCGTTGTTGTTATTGCATTGTCTTTTGCGTTTTGTTTCAGGTTTCATCTGGCAACGCCAAGAACGGAGCCAAACAAGAGCCCATAAAAAGCTCGTAGGAGTTAAATGCAATGCACAACACAACACAACACGAAGAAGATGTGTCAATTGTGTGGGCGAGGGAGACAGAGTCACAGCGAGTAACTAAGCAAAAGTGAGACAAAGAGCGAGAGAGAGACAGAGAGAGGCAATAAGAGCGAGTGCAGACGTGCAGTTAACGGTTAATGCAAAACGAATGCGTTGCGCATATGGCACCAGAGACACTGACAGACAGAGAGACGAACAGACAGACAGATAAACGGACAGACTGACCAAATACGGTTGTCAGCACGTACACAGCAGAGCAACACAAAGCTCCAAAAGCGGCCATCAACTACATTACAACTGCTTCTTCTTCTTCATTTTCCTCTTTCTTCAGCTGCTGCTGCTGCTGTTGTTGTTTCTGCTTCTTCTTCTTTAGCTTCAGCTTCTTTTGGTCAAAAAACGCGAACAAGTTGTAAAGCGAGCAATGCGAAACAATAGCAGCAACAACAATACGAGCAGCACTAAACGAAGAGAAGAGATGAGACTGGAGAATGAGAGGTAGGGAGAGCATTTACAGCTACATTGAACTTTTTAGTACCCAACTATTTTGCCACCCACTTGCAAAGTGCGTTTACTACTACGCACACACACACATACTTATACACTAGTACACTTGAGTACACACACACACATATATATATATATATATATATATAGCGTGTATTGGGGTATATATGTGTGTATAAATGTGTATTTGCAACAACTGTGCCAAAAATATGCAAATTACCATTTGAATACGTTGATTTTGACAGCAAATTTTATGTTAAACACTAAAGCTGCATTTAAATGAGCTTTCGTTGAAATTTTGCATTAAATTGCAATTGATTTAGTTGCTTAAAAACACATTGGAAAAATTCTATGCGAAATTTTCTGCTTTCTCACATACACTAAGCAAGTAACACGAATACACCAACACTGCCACTAACACCAATACCGAGACACACACAAACACGGGCGAAGAGCGCGTTGGCTTTGGCCAAAAAACAAGTAAAGCATATGAAAAAAGGCAGCGCAAAAAGTTGCCGCTGTTGGTGTGTGTGTGTGTAGAGCGGCTGAGGCAGCGCTGCCTGCTGCCTGTCTGCCTGCCTGCTAAATGAAAACGAAGAACGGAGTCGAAAAAAGGCGGAGCGCGCACGAGCCGACAACGACCGCAAGTCAAAGCGTATTGAAAACGCGGCTCAAGTTCGACTCCAAGTTAGAGTCCTCCTGCTTGCGCTCGCTGCTGTACCGACGGTACCGTATTGGAGTTGAGAGAGCAAATAACACACGACAAGCTCAGAAAGAGAGCGCGCAAAAAAGCAGAGAGCGAGAGAGTTGATATATCTGTGAGAGTGCGCATAATATTTGCCGCATTCGTATTCTCTTTCCAATTGTTGTTGTTGGCTTTATTTTTTGTAAGTCCACACAGTCGAGTCAATTTGTTGCAATTGAAACAATAACAATTGTATGGCAATTTGTTGTCGCTGGCAAATTAGTTAATAAACGAAACATGGGCTACTTCTCAGTACTACAAAGTTGTCTGCATATTTATGACGAGCAGTGTAAGGAGCAGAAGCAGAGAGAAATGCATTTACTTTATGTTGTTGTTCCATGCATGCACAGTGGCACAACAACCGTCACTCCACACTTCAAATTCCCAATATGTAAATATATTTTTGTTGGCCAATAATTATTATGATTGCTGCTTCCAATGAGATCGCTGCGATAAGATTTAAAGGTCAAGTGTGTGTGTTTTTTAGCCGGCAAATGCACAACTATTGTTTGTAAGTCATTTGCATTCCAACTTGTGTTTAACATGGGAAGTTGTTAAACTGGACCTTAATATTTTCAATGTTTGGACTCAAGGTAAAATGTTAATTAACGTACGCTTAAACTTCATTACAACGAGTTTCGAAAAATACGTTTGTTTACCTAAGTCGCACTAATTGTCCCACTGTGCCTCGGTGTGCCACAAAAAAAAAAGACAAAACAAATCCAAACACACTCACACTCGTGCACTTGTGTGTGTAGTCGACAACCACTTTGCCTGCCGCACAAGCCAATAACAGCTATACAACTTGAGAGAGAGAGAGAGAACGACGAAAGAGCGCGAGAGAGCACGCGCTCCACTCCACACAACGTACAACTCCAATAAGGCTCCATTTGTATTGAATGGCCGCCTCACTGCGCACTCTATTTTCACTCTCTTTGTGCATGCTCTCTCCCACTCTCCGGCAACAGTCGAATCGAATGTCAACGACGCTCACTAAACTGCCACTTTGCTTTACTCTCGGTACAACTCCAGAGCAGCGCAGCAGAGCCTCTCCTCTTCTCCCCACACCCCCTGTCAACGACAATTCTAACACTTCATTGGAGCTGTTTGGGCTCGGTGCCCGATGCGTTGCGTTGCGTCGCAACGTCAAGTCATTTGATTCCCACACAAATCTCTGCATATTGAGAGAGTCGACTCGCTCCCTATTATAGCAAGTGAGTTATGAGCCTGACTGTGTGTGTGTGTGAGTGTGTGTGGTGTGAGTATGTATGTGTATATGTATGTGTACTGCGCTTTCTATTGATTTATATGTGAGCTTTATGGCGCAATCTGAGTACTTTACAAAACGAGTACAAAGCTTAACAAGAAGACTAAAGTAAACGCGCTTTGAATTCTCAAGTGCTGCTCACAGAGAGACAATGCATACTATAATGAGGAGAGAAGGAATGACATTTAATTGCCAGTGAGCGAGCGTGTTTTGTTCGGCATAAATTATGCAAAACAATCTGTGAACGTTCAACGAGAAGAGTAGTCTAGTCATCATTTCGCATAGCCAGAGTTGCCGCAGCGCCGCTGCTGCTGCTGCTATTGTGTTGTCTAACTGACGCAAGTCGCAGCACGCGTCAACATCGGCGCTGAAGCATAACAACGACGCCAACGCCAACTCTGACACGTGTTGGTTTATTAATTACATAAGCAGAAGCAACTGCTGCAACAGCAGCAGCAACAGGGGCAGCTGCAGTTTGTGCCGAAACAAAAAGCAATTTCCTGCAGATGCCTTTGGCCACTCTAACAATGATGGCAGAACAGCTGGCTGGAGGAAGAAGCAGACAAATGACAGATGGCAGCGTCGACGCCGGCAGCACCACCACCAGCACCAGCAGCGGCAGTGGCAGCAGGACACGAACGAATGTCAAAACAAAAATGAGCAAATGCCGCCTATTAGGAGAAATACGCCACAAACCCGAAATACCCATTAAATAAAAAATGAAAATTACACACCTGTAAATTATATAGAAAAGCTATTTTCCAGTGTTTACGCTTTTCAATTTCGAAAAGCACATTAAAACAACGTCAACAGAAAAAAACATACGACGACGAAAGTTGACACACAAAAGGTAAACAAATGTTAAACTTTAACAGGGCATCAATTATTGTTGTTGTTTGCACGTTTTATGACATTTTCTACACAGACGACAAACACATTTACACTACACTCCACTCCACTCACTCACACACGTACACAACAACACACAATGAACAAAGTGGCGCGCGCGAGACGTATAAAAAAAACACATAAAACCAGATTAATTTTTGTGCAGCCGAAAAAAAAGAGTTTATTAAGCTTCGCTGCTGACGTAGTTGTTGGAACTGTATTGTTGTTGTAGCTGTTATTTCTCTCTTTCTGTTTTGTTTGCTACGCCGCCATTTTCTTAAATGTGAGCTCGTAACTTTAAGCGCTTTTGTCTATCATGTGTGTTGTGTTTTAATTCGAGTTAAGTTGTGATTACATGTAATTACACTATTTTATTAATTTTGTGCCACAATTCAATAATTTTATGCGTTTACTCATAATAGTTAAGTTAAATTCGGAATGAAGAGAAGCGACGCGAACCGCACCAGACCGTCCGACAAGAAAACAAAAACACGACTGAGTGTAGCAGTGTCTTGTAAACCGCGAAATACCAAAAAAGTATTTTCAATTGTTGTGGTGGAAAATACCACAGCTGCTGTGGTGAATATAGCACTCTTTATAAATATATAAATGTTGATATTATATTATTTAAATATATTAATAAAAGTACTTTATAACTCTAAAAGCATTGAGATTGTATTATTTGAGATTTGATGTATGTGGTGTAATATTTCATCGAAGGAATACCATTGTTGGCGTAGCTAGCGATGAATGGTTCCTGGAACCGATAGTCGTGAGTATCGATAAGAAGTGCTCCTCAATAGTTATTTTAAAATTGTTGCGTTTTTGCGTTTGCCGCATTCAGCCACACTTGTTGCATTTGTATAAAAATGTTACAATTATTTAAACAAATTGATGGCAAAAAACACTAAATGTGCGTGCGTTAAGTTCGTCAATTAAATTATGTATCGCTTTTAAGTTTGTTATAATTAATTGTGTTCCGCTTTTGTTCGTGTCGTGATTCGTTTGCATTCCATTCATATTTTTCATTGTGACTCTCTGTGCATTCGTGTGTGTGTGTGTTTAAGTGTATTTGTGAGCTTGTTGCTATTTCTTTGTGCGGCATTTTTACTTTTTGGTTAAACAAATTACCAATAGACGGTACGGCTACGAAAAAATGTAAGCATAACGAGGTGAAATTAAAGTGAATCGACAGACTCCATTTATTGTCTTTTGCAAATAATTAACTGCAAATAGAAATCCAAGACCCGATTTCAAATGCAAATGAGCAGCAAAAAGAGAAATGGCAACACAAAAAACAGGTTGTCCGATGCTACGCCTTGGTATTTCTCATTTTCCCTCTCGCTCTCGCTCACGCTCACACCTGGCTACACACTGACGTGTGTGTTTGTGTGTGTTTTGTTCTTGCTGTTCTCGCTGTGTGTTTGTTGCCTTTTTGGTTTAGTTGTTGGTAAATGCACGACGTTAATTAAAGCGATATAAATTGTGTGGTTGCCAGTGGGCCGTGTCTGTGTTGTTTGCGCAATATCCAAAACTTAACATTATGCCGCCTATCGTTGTATTTACGCTCTAATTTGGTTTTGTTTTAATATTTTTTTGTTTGCTACTATCACGCTAAGTGGGCGTTGATGCTATGATTCATAATGTTAGGAAAATGTTGAAATTTGGTTACTTATCGGCAAACGTGAATAAGAACAGCAACAACCACCTGTGGCATGCAGTGACCATGGACCGGCAAAGTTGAAGTCAAATGTCAAATGTGACAATTGCGTGGCGCATCCCCAAATTGAGATTTGAATGTCAAAAGCTCTCACAGAGAGTGAGAGAGAACTTAAAACGGCATCGAAAGCTTGCCAAATAAGATAAATCGTTTTGGGCAGAGATGTGGCGGCGGCAAGTCTGTTAATCCCGCACACTGCTACAGCAGCAGGCGCTGTTAACACTAACAGTGCGCTGTTAATGTCACTGTTACTTAACAGCCGCCGATAAGAAATTGGAAAATAAGCCCAAGCTTAAAAAACTAATAAATCCATATCTTTTGAAATTCCATTTTAGTTGTTTTGATGATTTATTGTTTATTTATTGTTTTTCTTTTCGGTTTTTTTCTTTTTCAGAATTTCTGCGTGCATGTATTGAGCGAGAATTGTCTCCTCTCCTAACAGACAACCGATAAAGATAAAAAACAGTTAACTGATAAGGCCAACTGCAAACATAATTCGTACGTCTGTCCGTCCCAATGCAGAAAATGCCTTCGCAAATTTTGAACGATGGCAGCGGCTCCGGTAATTTGAACAATGCCGCCTGTTTGTTGGGATCATCCCCCAATTGCATTACAGTGAAGACTGCCTACAACGGGCAGATCATCATTACGACCATCAATAAGAATATTACGTACGAAGAGCTTTGCTATGAAATACGTAACATTTGTCGTTTCCCCATCGATCAGGTGAGTTTTCTGGAAATTTGACAACTATTTTCAAAAATGATTATTAAATTTTGGAATTTGTTTACAGCCCTTTACCATCAAGTGGGTCGATGAGGACAATGATCCTTGCACCATATCAACAAACATGGAATTGGATGAAGCAATACGATTATACGAATCGAATTATGATTCCCAATTGGTGATACACGGTAAGCTCAACATTTTCTCTTTTTATTTATTATTGATAATTACTTCTTTTTTTAAATGTTGACGGGGGTAAAGTGCGATAAGCGGTCTTTTTTTATTGATATATCTGGAGTGTCAATAATGTGTCACTTGTAAAAAGTTTACAGTTGTCAAGATGATAAGAGAGAGGGGGCAAATACTTTAAAGAAAAAACAATTTATACAAAGTTCTTACATTTAGTACTTAAAGTTCTCTAAATTCGACAATAATCATCTAGAAATTCAACTTCAACTGTTAATTTTACATAATGTGCTTAACTTGCTAAAAGAGAATCAAAACAAGTTAATGAAGTAGTTAACTTATTTACGAGCCTCAAAAACAAAACTTGCTCCCCTTTCCTCTACTCCACAAAGTATTGTTTTTTATGTGCCTACTTAAAGAGGATTCATCTCATGTGCCTAAAAATATTATGTCATGATTAAATGTCCGCCACGCCCCAAACAAACACACACATACAAACTATAAACTATAGTTACGTTTCTGTTTTCCCATTCCATATATTTGTAGCAGATTTCATTATCAAAAAGTTTTTGTGGGTGTTGAAATGGCCCCGAATCATTTTCGGCGTAGGCACAATTTAACCGCAATTCGGACCGCCTGGTTAAGCAATATGCATGTTGCTTTATTAACCCAATAAACCTGCCAAACTCTCGCTACCACTCGCCCCCCCCCACCCCTCTGTGTCACTCCTTGGCGTTATCCTTGCTGCCTCCTGTTGCCTCATTGGCTTTTGGCTTTTTACATGGGCATCCCTGGCAAATTCCGTATAGCAGTCGACCATGTTAATAACATAAAATATTAATTAACTCGTGCTGGCGTATATAACAACACGCTGTCTCTCTCCCACACTCACACACACACCCACACACACACACATACACACAGCGAGTGCGCTTCCAGATTAAATGTTTTTCCTGCCAGCGCCCGAAAGCAGGCTACACATTTACGGCCTGATTTTTGTATCTTATTCGCAGACGCTTCTTTCGTTTTCCTCGCAGCTTCTTAAATGTTCTTCAGTATCTTGTATTACATTTTTTCCTCTCGTCATTTTGACCCGATTGCTGCTGTTGCCTTTTAGCGCTGCCGGCTTCGTTTATAATTCATTGTAATTAAATTGTTTGCTGGCAGCGCGGTTCGCCTCGGTTTTCAAATTTAATTTTTTCGTTTCGTTTGCGGCCCGTTTGTATATTACAGTCACGCCTGTAAGTATGCTTCCCACGCATACTACCAGCTGTTTAGTTAACTGTTTGTGCTTAATTATGCTTGCCACAAAAAGTTTTCACTTCGTTCCTGTTCGAAATTTTCCTAATGACAAAAAAAAATTACCTAAAAAAAAAAACAAAACAAGTTAAAACACACAAAACACAAGAAATGTTTCGACAACAACAATAAATTACTGTAAACAACAAAATGAGACAACATTAGAATATATTTTATGTTCGTGTTAGGGTTACAAACCATATACATATATGTATATGTATGTGTATATAACAAACATATAGTGCTGAGTATAGTACTTTTTGATGTTGTGCGCAATATTTACAAAGGATGTTTTACATTTCTCGGCAAGTGTTGAGGGGGCTTCGTTCAGTAAAGAGGTTAAATTATGGAAATCTTATTAAAGAAACTTTCAAAAAATACTATTCCTTTTTTTTAGCTAAATTAAGATTAACTTTTTTGCATAATTTTAGAGTTAATTTAAAATGTTCTTTACTTGACCACAATATTTACATATTATTCGCTCTTAAAAATCATAGAATTCACAAGCATTATTTTTATCATAATATTTTATATTTATATATATTTTTTTTTTTATTATTTTTTGATTAATTTATTAAGTGTAGAATTTGAAGTAAAGCGGATTCCGAATAAAACTCAACATTTTGCACATAATAAACAAGTATTTTCCAAAAGAAATATTATTTCTGTAGTAATAAAATATCCTTACTTGATTTTTCCATTTCCGAGAGTTTAGAGTTTATCCGCATAAAAAGTAACTTAATTTATGTTCTCATTTCGATACTCTAACTTCTAGCTGCATTTACAAAATGGACATTTTTTTTTGTTGTGGATTCGTCGGTGTTTTCCGCTCCAAACTAAAACTCAAATTAGTGTGAAAGTCGAAGGATACAAGCGAGAGAGATAGAAAGAGAGAAATAGTGCGAAAGAGATACATGGTGTGAGAGTGTGCGATATACTCTTGTTGTATTGTTGTGCGGCTGCCGAACAAAAAACTGTGGCAAATATAATTTCTGCCACCGCATGTGGCACTCAACTAAGTTTTACGTTTGGTTTCTGTTTTTCTGTTGCTGATGTTTTTTTTTTTTTGTTTTACATACATATTTTGTTAGCAGGATGCTGTTGGTTGGTAGTTTTACTTCCTGACTATACAGCCCATATTACTATATGCCATATACATATACATATGCATTTGTAAGGGTGTGTGTGTGTGTATTTAGTTGTGGTAGTTGTGTGTTGGGCTGGTTTTGTAGCCACGTGTGAAAAAATGCGGCTTAAAATGTATTAAAAGCATTTTCAGTGTGGTTTTGCTCAGCATTGTTGTTGCTGTTGTTGTTGTTGTCCTGTATGCTATAGCGTATTATATTACCGCTACACACACACACACTCACACATACACATACACAGGCAGTGGGGCAGCCACAAAACTCATACAAGCGCCTTAAAAGCATTACACGACGCGACTGTTGATGTTTTGCTACCTTTGCATGTTTGTTGTTGTTGCTGTTGTTGTAGTTATTGTTATTGCTAGTTGTTGTTGTTGTTGTCGGTGTTGATTAGTAAATGTCCATGTATGTGTGTGTGTGAGTGTCGTTTTTATAAGCCGTTGTTTTGGTTGCCTTGTGTTCTGTGCTCCACCTTCCGGTTTCATCTCCGGCTAACAATGAAGCCTCAGCTGCCCCATTGCCCTCTCTCACTCACTCTATCATTCTCGCTTTATCTTGCACGCTCTTTTCTACTGCTGACAGGCAGGCAGCGAGTCGTTATAATTTATGCGCCTGCAATATGGCAACGCTGCCCACACACACATACACACGTATGTATACATATATAAACTTTACCCAGGCGTGCAAGTTCGTATACAGCAAGCTGAGCGAGATAGCATGACCGTCAGTCAGCGTATGCTGAGCGAAGAGAGAATGAGAGTGTGTGGTGGAGAGAGCGTGAGCGCAATTTCCCCACAAGCGCAACAAAACAAAAAAAAAACAACAGCTGAGTTGAACTGTGACAGCATTGCCAGGCAGAGCTTTTGCTGAAGTGCGCCGGAGAGACAGAGAGAGAGAGAGAGAGTGTGTGTGAGAGAGTGTCGTAGCTGCTGGCAATGCTGCGCCGGCGTTTTGGCATTTTCCAAGGCGGTTGCCAAAAAAAAAAAAAACTGGCAAAGCATAGAAAATTGAGCGCAAGTGCAGTAGCAGCAGCAGCAGCAGCTACGTCGGCAGAACTTTAAATGGCATCCGGTGCTGCCTGCGTCACCTGACATTGAACAGCGGGCAGAGAACAGGCACACATACACATACACTCAGATACTCTCTGCGTTTGCGTTCACTGTGTGTGAATGTGTGTGTATGTGTGTGTGCAAAAAATATCCCTAGCAAAAGTTTTTGGTGTGCGTCGGCATTCGTCGTCGCCATCGTCCTTTGGCAACACACTCGCGCTGTGGCCGCTCGCCTGTCTGGAAGTGCCGTGCGGAAAGCATATAAAACGTGAAAAACATTTTCAAACAGCAGCAAAAAACAATAAAAAAAGAAAGAATTACAAAAAAAGCTTCGCCTTTTTTCTTGCTTTCTTTGCTGTTGCTAACGTCGCGACGCGTCGCGCACACACAGCAAATACACACACACACACACATACGCACCCACCTACGCGTAATATATATAAATCTGATATATAATGTAATTGTATAATTATTTAGTGAAATTAACTAAAATGTTGAAAACATAGCTTGCAAAAAAAAAGGGCAAGTGTTGCCAAAAAGAAAAAAGAAAAACTTCACAAGTACAACTAAAAGAAAAACGAAGCAAGAAAATTAAGAAGAAAAAAATCAATTGCCCCCGCACAACATTTTGGATACGGATTCTCTGACCAAGTGGGCGGACAGCGCTCTGGGCAGACGGCTTGTGTCAAAAATTCAGCATTTCTTTTTTTTGATAATTTTGCTAAAAGTCGAAAATAATTGTGAGCAACTACAGTTAAAGATTACTTTATGAGTTGAACTAATATGATTTTTTTTGTGTGGTAATTTTGCTTAAGTTTTGTCAACTGAATTAGTGTTTGCCCGGATCCTTGTACAATTTGATCAATTTGCTTTGTGTCGTCGTTGTCGTTGTCGATGTCGTTGTCGTCCTGCCCCAGCAGGCAACTGTCATGTTGTACATTTGTCACATAATCAAATTGTTGGTTACGCCGTATCCGCTTCATGTTCATGTTGTACCTACGCTGCTGCTGCTCCTTTCCCTCCTTTGGCTCCTTCCTACATCCCTGCTGCTGCTGCTGCTGCAAACGTAACCGTAACGAAACCTCGCTCCCAATCGAATCATTGATTTTTATTTTGCTTCGCTGATTCAAAATTTCGGCAATGCATGCCATTTTTTGTTCCTCTTTTATATACATATGTACATATATGTGAGTGTCTCTCTCTCTCTCTCTCTCTTTCTCTGTGTGTGTGTGTTTTTTTTTTTGGCTGCTGTATGGCCAGACACACATGCAAACACAACTTTCACTCACAGACAGGCGGCTAAAAATCAACTCTGTGTGTGTGCAGAAGTGTGTGTGTGGGGGGGAGGGGTATTTACCCCGTCGCCCGTCAACTTGACCGCCATATGTATGATAGACAGGCATTTGCACTCCATCAACTGCAGCTGATGCTCTGCTGCCGAGTGCATTACAATTGCCCAAGAGTTGTGTCTAGGCCAAGACTGATGCCCAAATACTTGCAACTTGACCACATACATACATACGTACATTCATACATATGCATGAATGTACATATATATGCATACATATATTGAGTATGTGTGTCAGTGTGCTGCCAAGATGCTGCAGGGCAAGCCGCTCACACCATTTCCTTCCGCCCCCCCCCTCTCACTCTCCCTGTTCTTGTTTATGCGGCATCAAAAGGCCAGAAATTTTTGAGGCTGCTCTGGGCAAGCTGTTGTCGCGTCAAGCCGCCATTTTAAGCAGCCCAAACACAAGGCAGAATAGAAAATTTGTAAATTTCCATATTTCATTGCCTACTTATTGGGGCAAATGCCTACACTTGAGACTGAGACAGAGAGAGTGAGAGGGAACCTTAATGCCCTATGATTCTCTTCTCGCATTATGATTGTTTGGCATATTTTAATGATGCCGTTGGGCTTAATGAAATTATTGTTAGTGGAAAGTTAGCAAAGTCAGCGAAAGTCGCTCCCATCTACAGAAATTTTGGGCCATAGCGCTATAGTGCCTTCGTTAAGTATGCACATGACGTACGTACGTAGGTAGGTTTCGGACTTGTTTTGCATGCATGGCCTGCGCTTGCCAAATTGTTTTTCTCCTCTCACTGGTTTTCTTTCTTCACTTCTTCTTCTGCTGCTTTCGTTACCATAAATCTTTTGCTGTGCGGCGTGAAATTTTACGGCGTAAAGTTGAGTTTCGTTTTACGGGAAGTCTGATTTTTTTTCTTCTTTGTTGGTTGCTTTGCAGGTGGCAACCAGGACCAGCATTTAAATTTTACTTACAAGTTGCTCTGACGTCATTCACAGGCTGGCAACCAGTTACTATGATGGCCACAGGCTGGAAGGATAACACAATAGCTGCAGAGAGGGATGGGAACAGTGCTTTAAGTTTTTGTGCGCTCGTTGTTTTATTTATCGTTATTATCGCATGGAACTTGAGTGGGCATCATTGGGGCGTGTCCTGATAAACATCCAACGCTTCACTGAACGCTCTCACTCACTTTCCCTGCCTTTCTCTACCTATCTCTCCCTTTTCTCTGCGTATCTATATCCGCTCACTCTCTGATGTAAGCCCATTGTTTGCAGATACTTAAGAGCTCTTCATCTCTGAGCCAATGGCCAAGCTATAGTTTGTTTGCATTGAAGGGGTGTCATTTAAACATTGACCCCGAACCATTATGTCCACCGAACCTCCTTCCCTGCACAAAAATATTACCCCAATACTGTAAAGGGCGTCTGAATAATCATATTGAAAATGGGGTTTGTTATGCTGTATAGTTTCTGTCTGTTGGCGCATAATAAGCAATTACTCGGCAATTTCATTGTATTCCACTTACTGTGATTGCTGTAATCAATCAATCAATCAGTCAGTCAGTCAGCCAGTCAGGCAGTTCGTCAATCGCGCCATCAATCATTTGGGTTAAGGCAAGTGAGCATTAACTAAATGGAAATCTTATTTCTAAATCATTTTTGTTGACAATGTGCTTAGCACTTGCTGTAATTACTTGACGGCTTTCATATGTATGTCCACAGAGCACACAGTGCGTATACGTAATATTATGAATAATGAAATTGACGCTAATTAATGATGTTGTAAGTTGAAACTTGCAATAATGTTGCATTGTGACAGCCATAGGTGTGTTAGGAGTTGCTTCGAGTTGAAGATTGGCATGGGGTAATATCCATTATGCATGCTAAGAAGAAGAGATTGGGTATACGATTCGAATTATTTTACAAGAAATGAGAATATGTGGAAATTATTGAGAAAACATTTTACAGAATTTCAGATATAAATGAGAAATTTATAAAATACATACAACAAAAGAATACATTTGAAACTCAATTAATCTCAGTTAAGTTTATGAAGTTGCAACATGTTTGATAAATTCTAAGCAGATTTATCTTTGTTCTGCACATTCCCCACACTCAACTCTCTTCAATTTAAAGTTCAATCAGTTGAGCAATTCATCAATATCATTTAACTTGAATTTCGTCTATTTAAGTTGCACTCTATAACACATTTACTAGCCTAAATATGTCGCATGAGAGTCTCCTTCAGTTTCTGGTTTACCAACTGGCTGTTCATACAAATTATATGCAAATTTAGAGCTTATCAGAAAGTCAAAGCAACCCTCTAGTTGACTGGGTACGGGGGATGACGGTTGGTCGGGGGGTATGTGGGGTTAGCCACTGATTGATTTACTGCTCACTGTCGCAGCAAGATGTGAGTGTGTGTGTGGGGGAGGAGGGATGGGGGTTGCTGTTGATGCTGTGCCAGTAAGCAACTTGTTAGCTAGTCTATCCCCCACCCCACCCCAACAATCCAGCAACCCCTGCAACCAATATTCATGCTCCAATTGCAGTTACCAAACAATGGCAGGGCAGTGTGTTTATATTTAGCAAACGATGTTGCCCGAAATACAAACCCAACCGCTTCTCTCCTAGGGATATGCCATATCCCAGCTGAGTAACAATTGATGAATGGGGCAGCGGCACGTGGAGTGGGAGAGGGAGGAGGGAGGTCGAGTGGTGCTCGAGCTTGGACAGACTGCAACATCAGCATAAAGTAGTTGCAGCATCGACTGTGTTGTCGTCACGATGGCAACCACTTTTGCCTCAAGTGGCTGCCGTCGTCGTCGCTCCACTGGGGATGCATCTTCTTGGCAAGGCAAGTGCCTCCTGCCACCTTCCTTGCCTCCATTCAGCCTTAGTTGCCTGCTTGTGGCTCGTTAATCATGCGAATTATGCATGAAAGTAGAGTACTTAATTTCAATTGTCTCAACAACAAACTACAGCAACAGCAACAACAACAACAACAACAACCATGCCACAAGCAGGTTCGATGTGACCTACCAATACACTTGAAGAAATTTTCTATTTACACTTGACTGCACCAGGGAGGGTTGCATACTTTTGTGGGCGCCCTGGGACCAAAAATTTCCCTGCGCATAGCAACTGCTCTCTCGCTCTCTCTCTATCTGTGTAGGTAAAGAGAGCAAAGTTTTTGAGTCGCTCTCACTTTCTCTCCCTCTCTCTCTATTCAGGCACTCTCTCTCTCTCTGTCTCTTCTCTGGCATCTTGGGCGCTTTCACGCCTTTGACAATTTGCAGCAACTTGTGCGCTCGTTTGACTTGGGTTCAATTGTTTGTGATTGTCGCGTTTTGTTTCTCCTCTATATGTGTATGTATGTATGTGTGTGTGTGTGCCTTGAACAGAGTTGTCAGCTGTTCCGCTTGCATTGCTCTCTCTTCCTTTCTCTCTCTCCCATTATTATACAATTTATATATTTCTTTTCTCTTAGGTGTGGTTATTGCGGCAGTTGGGGGAGTTTATGCTGCCACGCCCACACATTGAGAGACTCCCACCATTGTCGCATCGCATCGCATCGCCTGCAGTTTTTAATCAATCATTTTAAACTATAGAATTTTTCGCACGCTAGGGGGCGCCAACTGTCGCTTGGCTTTGAAAACTTTTTGCATTGCATAGTTTTAGGCGGCCCGCGGCGTTCGCCTGTTCAACTGTGTAAACTGCACAATTGCAATAACAACAACAACAACAACAGCAAGGCGCAATAACAATGGCAAATGTCAGTGCAGTGCTGCCTAGGCCTTGTCCCGGTTTCAGACATTTTTTATGCGCTACCATGTGCCGCACACAATTTGCACTTTGTGGCATGCACAGTGGTGCAACTCTGATTAGATTTCGAAGATAATGGAATTTAGTGTGATGATTGAAGATAGAAAAGTGAAAGTTTTTTTTTTTTTTTTTTTTTGAAAATTATGTAGTGTTTTTTGGGCAGAAGCTGGAGTTGGGATTGAACTAGTTCAGCTTTGGTTCCGCATGAACATATGATGAACAAGTTCAATTTCATAGTGTTGAAGTATGTGATTAGCATATTCTAAGATGTAATTTTTCCAATTTTAAAATAAAATAATTATAATTGAATAAATAATTAATATATTCATCAATTTAGAAGCAACTTATTGTGAGCAAATTTACTAAGGTCTCGCACCACTGTGCAATTTGAACAAAACGCTTTCATTGTGAGCGCGCGCGCGTGTATCTGTGTATGTGTGTGTGTGCGTTACTTTGTGCCGCTTGTTGACATTGCCAGTTTATGCAAATTTGCGGCAATTAATCGCAGCCAGCAACAGCAAAAGTCAAGTGCAAAACAAACCCGAATCCGAAAACGAATCCGAATCCGAATCCAAATCCGGAGCAACGCGTAAAACAACAAGACAACACAAAAAAAATAAAGAGCAGAACAACAATAACGACAAAGGGAAACCACAACAGGGAAGGAAACATAAAATATGGCCTGGGGCTATTGGTCAGCCACAACAGTGGATCGTGGACGGTCTCCACGCCGTTTGACACAATGCACCCCGCTGCCCGTGAATCTTGTACAGCAGGAGGAGGAGGAGGAGCAGCCGGCACAATGCCTCCCACAGCAGCAGCAGCAGCAATCACAGCAGTCACAGACATGCCCCAACACACCCTCAGCAAATCAGCAAGGCGGTGGCACTCTCTGCTACAGTCCGACATGTCGATCACGCTGCTCGAGTCCATGTCCGGGCTCACCATGCGGTTCCATAACACCGCCGCCACCGCCGTTGCTCACATCATCCCAGCAGCATCTGCATCAGCATTCCAATAAGAATTGTCCGGCCGCACAGCAATTGTTAACGCATTTGGATTATGCGGCCAGAAGGCAGTCGTTGGATCAACTGGACAGCCCGCAGGTACTGAACACGGTACTAAATCAGATTAGGGAACCCCAAAAGCTGTCCACGATTTGAAACCACTTTAAAGAGATGGCTAATGAAAAAGATTGCGTTGATAATAACAAGCAATAATAAGAATTTTCTTTGAAAACAAATTTAGGCATTTTTCACCCTTTTGGCCATATTTTCTAAAGTACCGCTCCAAATTCAGTTCGGTAAAAAATGTTATACCTATTTTGATGCCAGAAATCGATTGGACAAAAGTTCGATTAAAAATTTTTTACTTTTTTGAGAATATCACAAGGTGCAAAGATCATCAAAAACTGAATTTAAATTTTAACCATTTTTTGACATTTATGGCCATAATTTGTAAAATATTGGTGAAAATACACCGCGGTACCGTTTTTTATACCCATTATGATGCCAGAAATCAATTGCCAACAAGAAATTCCGATTTCAAAATTTTCAGTTTTTTGACATTTTAACAAGGGTCAAGTATGCAAAAATGGTCAAAAAAATCAGAAAAAAACTCAACTTGCCAATTCGAACTAAATTTTAATGCAGTTTTAATACTTCATAAAAACCATTAACAGAAGTGAAAGAATTTTGAAAATCGATTAAAAATTGGCTAAGATATGGCATTTCAAAAATTGAAAGGTGCCCTTTCTTTAGAAAATTTACAACTTTGGGACATTTTTTCACGGTTTTAGCCATATTTTCTAAAGTACTGCTCCAAATTCAGTTCGGTAAAAAATGTTATATTTATTTCGATGCCAGAAATCGATTGTACAAAAGTTCGATTAAAAAACTTTTACTTTTTTGACAATTTCACAGGGTGTAAAGATCATCAAAAACTGAATTTGGATTTTAACCATTTTTTGACATTTATGGCCATAATTTGTAAAATATTGGTGCAAATCCACCGCTGTAACGCTTTTTATACCAATTATGATGCTAAAAATCAATTGGGCACAAAAATTTCGATTTCAAGATTTTCACTTTTTTGACATTTTTACAAGGGATTAGTATGCAAAAATGGTCAAAAAATTAGGAAAAAATTTAAATTGCCAATATCAACTAAATTTGAATGCAGTTTTAATATTTCATGAAAACCATTAACAGAAGTGAAAGAATTTTGAGAATCGGTTAAAATTTGGCCAAGATATGGCATTTCAAAAATTGAAAGGTGCCCTTTCTTTAGAAAATTTACAACTTTGGGACATTTTTTCACGGTTTTAGCCATATTTTCTAAAGTACTGCTCCAAATTCAGTTCGGTAAAAAATGTTATATTTATTTCGATGCCAGAAATCGATTGTACGAAAGTTCGATTAAAAAACTTTTACATTTTTGACAATTTCACAAGGTGCAAAGATCATCAGAAACTGAATTTGGATTTTAACCATTTTTTGACATTTATGGCCATAATTTGTAAAATATTGATGCAAATCCACTGCGGTAACGCTTTTTATACCAATTATGATGCTAAAAATCAATTGGGCACAAAAATTTCGATTTCAAGATTTTCACTTTTTTGACATTTTTACAAGGGATTAGTATGCAAAAATGGTAAAAAAATTAGGAAAAAATTTAAATTGCCAATATCAACTAAATTTGAATGCAGTTTTAATATTTCATGAAAACCATTAACAGAAGTGAAAGAATTTTGAAAATCGGTTAAAAATTGGCCAAGATATGGCATTTCAAAAATTGAAAGGTGCCCTTTCTTTAGAAAATTTACAACTTTGGGACATTTTTTCACGGTTTTAGCCATATTTTCTAAAGTACTGCTCCAAATTCAGTTCGGTAAAAAATGTTATATTTATTTCGATGCCAGAAATCGATTGTACAAAAGTTCGATTAAAAAACTTTTACTTTTTTGACAATTTCACAAGGTGCAAAGATCATCAGAAACTGAATTTGGATTTTAACCATTTTTTGACATTTATGGCCATAATTTGTAAAATATTGGTGCAAATCCACTGCGGTAACGCTTTTTGACATTTTTACAAGGGATTAGTATGCAAAAATGGTCAAAAAATTAGGAAAAAATTTAAATTGCCAATATCAACTAAATTTGAATGCAGTTTTAATATTTCATGAAAACCATTAACAGAAGTGAAAGAATTTTGAAAATCGGTTAAAAATTGGCCAAGATATGACATTTCAAAAATTGAAAGGTGCCCTTTCTTTAGAAAATTTACAACTTTGGGACATTTTTTTCACGGTTTTAGCCATATTTTCTAAAGTACTGCTCCAAATTTAGTTCGGTAAAAAATGTTATACTTATTTCGACGCCAGAAATCGATTTGTCAAAAGTTCGATTAAAAAACTTTTACTTTTTTGACAATTTCACAGGGTGCAAAGATCATCTAAAATGTGAATTTGGATTTTAACCATTTTTTGACATTTATGGCCATAATTTGTAAAATATTGGTGCAAATCCACCGCGGTGCCGTTTTTTATACCAATTATGATGCTAAAAATCAATTGGGCACAAAAAATTTCGATTTCAAGATTTTCACTTTTTTGACATTTTTACAAGGGATTAGTATGCAAAAATGGTCAAAAAATTAGGAAAAAATTTAAATTGCCAATATCAACTAAATTTGAATGCAGTTTTAATATTTCATAAAAACTATTAACAAAAGTGAAAGAATTTTGAAAATCGGTTAAAAATTGGCCAAGATATGGCATTTCAAAAATTGAAAGGTGCCCTTTCTTTAGAAAATTTACAACTTTGGGACATTTTTTCACGGTTTTAGCCATATTTTCTAAAGTACTGCTCCAAATTCAGTTCGGTAAAAAATGTTATATTTATTTCGATGCCAGAAATCGATTGTACAAAAGTTCGATTAAAAACTTTTACTTTTTTGACAATTTCACAGGGTGTAAAGATCATCAAAAACTGAATTTGGATTTTAACCATTTTTTGACATTTATGGCCATAATTTGTAAAATATTGGTGCAAATCCACCGCGGTAACGTTTTTTATACCAATTATGATGCTAAAAATCAATTGGGCACAAAAAATTTCGATTTCAAGATTTTCACTTTTTTGACATTTTTACAAGGGATTAGTAATGCAAAAATGGTCAAAAAATTAGGAAAAAATTTAAATTGCCAATATCAACTAAATTTGAATGCAGTTTTAATATTTCATGAAAACCATTAACTGAAGTGATAGAATTTTGAAAATCGGTTAAAAATTGGCCAAGATATGGCATTTCAAAAATTGAAAGGTGCCCTTTCTTCAGAAAATTTACAACTTTGGGGCATTTTTTCACGGTTTTAGCCATATTTTCTAAAGTGCTGCTCCAAATTCAGTTCGGTAAAAAATGTTATATTTATTTCGATGCCAGAAATCGATTGTAAAAAAGTTCGATTAAAAAACTTTAACTTTTTTGATAATTTCACAAGGTGCAAAGATCATCAAAAACTGAATTTGGATTTTAACCATTTTTTGACATTTATGGCCATAATTTGTAAAATATTGGTGCAAATCCACCGCGGTAACGTTTTTTATACCAATTATGATGCTAAAAATCAATTGGGCACAAAAAATTTCGATTTCAAGATTTTCACTTTTTTGACATTTTTACAAGGGATTAGTAATGCAAAAATGGTCAAAAAATTAGGAAAAAAAATTAAATTGCCAATATCAACTAAATTTGAATGCAGTTTTAATATTTCATGAAAACCATTAACAGAAGTGAAAGAATTTTGAAAATCGGTTAAAAATTGGCCAAGATATGGCATTTCAAAAATTGAAAGGTGCCCTTTCTTTAGAAAATTTACAACTTTGGGACATTTTTTTCACGGTTTTAGCCATATTTTCTAAAGTACTGCTCCAAATTTAGTTCGGTAAAAAATGTTATACTTATTTCGACGCCAGAAATCGATTTGTCAAAAGTTCGATTAAAAAACTTTTACTTTTTTGACAATTTCACAGGGTGCAAAGATCATCTAAAATGTGAATTTGGATTTTAACCATTTTTTGACATTTATGGCCATAATTTGTAAAATATTGGTGCAAATCCACCGCGGTGCCGTTTTTTATATCCATTATGATGCCAGAAATCAGTTGGGCGCAAAAAATTTTGATTTCAAGATTTTCACTTTTTTGACATTTTTACAAGGGATTAGTATGCAAAAATGGTCAAAAAATTAGGAAAAAATTTAAATTGCCAATATCAACTAAATTTGAATGCAGTTTTAATATTTCATAAAAACCATTAACAGAAGTGAAAGAATTTTGAAAATCGGTTAAAAATTGGCCAAGATATGGCATTTCAAAAATTGAAAGGTGCCCTTTCTTTAGAAAATTTACAACTTTGGGACATTTTTTCACGGTTTTAGCCATATTTTCTAAAGTACTGCTCCAAATTCAGTTCGGTAAAAAATGTTATATTTATTTCGATGCCAGAAATCGATTGTACAAAAGTTCGATTAAAAACTTTTACTTTTTTGACAATTTCACAAGGTGCAAAGATCATCAGAAACTGAATTTGGATTTTAACCATTTTTTGACATTTATGGCCATAATTTGTAAAATATTGGTGCAAATCCACTGCGGTAACGCTTTTTATACCAATTATGATGCTAAAAATCAATTGGGCACAAAAATTTCGATTTCAAGATTTTCACTTTTTTGACATTTTTACAAGGGATTAGTATGCAAAAATGGTCAAAAAATTAGGAAAAAATTTAAATTGCCAATATCAACTAAATTTGAATGCAGTTTTAATATTTCATGAAAACCATTAACAGAAGTGAAAGAATTTTGAAAATCGGTTAAAAATTGGCCAAGATATGACATTTCAAAAATTGAAAGGTGCCCTTTCTTTAGAAAATTTACAACTTTGGGACATTTTTTTCACGGTTTTAGCCATATTTTCTAAAGTACTGCTCCAAATTTAGTTCGGTAAAAAATGTTATACTTATTTCGACGCCAGAAATCGATTTGTCAAAAGTTCGATTAAAAAACTTTTACTTTTTTGACAATTTCACAGGGTGCAAAGATCATCTAAAATGTGAATTTGGATTTTAACCATTTTTTGACATTTATGGCCATAATTTGTAAAATATTGGTGCAAATCCACCGCGGTGCCGTTTTTTATACCAATTATGATGCTAAAAATCAATTGGGCACAAAAAATTTCGATTTCAAGATTTTCACTTTTTTGACATTTTTACAAGGGATTAGTATGCAAAAATGGTCAAAAAATTAGGAAAAAATTTAAATTGCCAATATCAACTAAATTTGAATGCAGTTTTAATATTCCATAAAAACCATTAACAGAAGTGAAAGAATTTTGAAAATCGGTTAAAAATTGGCCAAGATATGGCATTTCAAAAATTGAAAGGTGCCCTTTCTTTAGAAAATTTACAACTTTGGGACATTTTTTTCACGGTTTTAGCCATATTTTCTAAAGTACTGCTCCAAATTCAGTTCGGTAAAAAATGTTATATTTATTTCGATGCCAGAAATCGATTGAACAAAAGTTCGATTAAAAACTTTTACTTTTTTGACAATTTCACAGGGTGTAAAGATCATCAAAAACTGAATTTGGATTTTAACCATTTTTTAACATTTATGGCCATAATTTGTAAAATATTGGTGCAAATCCACCGCGGTAACGCTTTTTATACCAATTATGATGCTAAAAATCAATTGGGCACAAAAAATTTCGATTTCAAGATTTTCACTTTTTTGACATTTTTACAAGGGATTAGTATGCAAAAATGGTCAAAAAATTGGGAAAAAATTTAAATTGCCAATATCAACTAAATTTGAATGCAGTTTTAATATTTCATGAAAACCATTAACTGAAGTGATAGAATTTTGAAAATCGGTTAAAAATTGGCCAAGATATGGCATTTCAAAAATTTAAAGGTGCCCTTTCTTCAGAAAATTTACAACTTTGGGACATTTTTTCACGGTTTTAGCCATATTTTCTAAAGTGCTGCTCCAAATTCAGTTCGGTAAAAAATGTTATATTTATTTCGATGCCAGAAATCGATTGTAAAAAAGTTCGATTAAAAAACTTTAACTTTTTGATAATTTCACAAGGTGCAAAGATCATCAAAAACTGAATTTGGATTTTAACCATTTTTTGACATTTATGGCCATAATTTGTAAAATATTGGTGCAAATCCACCGCGGTAACGTTTTTTATACCAATTATGATGCTAAAAATCAATTGGGCACAAAAATTTCGATTTCAAGATTTTCACTTTTTTGACATTTTTACAAGGGATTAGTATGCAAAAATGGTCAAAAAATTAGGAAAAAATTTAAGTAGCCAATATCAACTAAATTTGAATGCAGTTTTAATATTTCATAAAAACCATTAACAGAAGTGAAAGAATTTTGAAAATCGGTTAAAAATTGGCCAAGATATTGCATTTCAAAAATTTAAAGGTGCCCCTTCTTTGGAAAATTTACAACTTTGGGACATTTTTTTTCACGGTTTTAGACATATTTTCTAAAGTACTGCTCCAAATTCAAATCGGTAAAAAATGTTATATTTATTTCGATGCCAGAAATCGATTGTACAAAAGTTCGATTAAAAAATTTTTACTTTTTTGACAATTTCACAAGGTGCGAAGATCATCAAAACTAAATTTGGATTTTAACCATTTTTTGACATTTATGGCCATAATTTGTAAAATATTGGTGCAAATCCATCGCGGTAACGTTTTTTATACCCATTATGATGCTAAAAATCAATTGGGCACAAAAAATTTCGATTTCAAGATTTTCACTTTTTTGACATTTTTACAAGGGATTAGTATGCAAAAATGGTCAAAAAATTCGGAAAAAATTTAAATTGCCAATATCAACTAAATTTGAATGCAGTTTTAATATTTCATGAAAACCATTAACAGAAGTGAAAGAATTTTGAAAATCGGTTAAAAATTGGCCATGATATGGCATTTCAAAAATTGAAAGGTGCCCTTTCTTCAGAAAATTTACAACTTTGGGACATTTTTTTCACGGTTTTAGCCATATTTTCTAAAGTACTGCTCCAAATTTAGTTCGGTAAAAAATGTTATACTTATTTCGACGCCAGAAATCGATTTGTCAAAAGTTCGATTATTAAAAACTTTTACTTTTTTGACAATTTCACAGGGTGCAAAGATCATCTAAAATGTGAATTTGGATTTTAACCATTTTTTGACATTTATGGCCATAATTTGTAAAATATTGGTGCAAATCCACCGCGGTGCCGTTTTTTATATCCATTATGATGCCAGAAATCAGTTGGGCGCAAAAAATTTTGATTTCAAGATTTTCACTTTTTTGACATTTTTACAAGGGATTAGTATGCAAAAATGGTCAAAAAATTAGGAAAAAATTTAAATTGCCAATATCAACTAAATTTGAATGCAGTTTTAATATTTCATGAAAACCATTAACAGAAGTGAAAGAATTTTGAGAATCGGTTAAAATTTGGCCAAGATATGGCATTTCAAAAATTGAAAGGTGCCCTTTCTTTAGAAAATTTACAACTTTGGGACATTTTTTCACGGTTTTAGCCATATTTTCTAAAGTACTGCTCCAAATTCAGTTCGGTAAAAAATGTTATATTTATTTCGATGCCAGAAATCGATTGTACGAAAGTTCGATTAAAAAACTTTTACATTTTTGACAATTTCACAAGGTGCAAAGATCATCAGAAACTGAATTTGGATTTTAACCATTTTTTGACATTTATGGCCATAATTTGTAAAATATTGATGCAAATCCACTGCGGTAACGCTTTTTATACCAATTATGATGCTAAAAATCAATTGGGCACAAAAAATTTCGATTTCAAGATTTTCACTTTTTTGACATTTTTACAAGGGATTAGTATGCAAAAATGGTCAAAAAATTAGGAAAAAATTTAAATTGCCAATATCAACTAAATTTGAATGCAGTTTTAATATTTCATGAAAACCATTAACAGAAGTGAAAGAATTTTGAAAATCGGTTAAAAATTGGCCAAGATATGGCATTTCAAAAATTGAAAGGTGCCCTTTCTTTAGAAAATTTACAACTTTGGGACATTTTTTCACGGTTTTAGCCATATTTTCTAAAGTACTGCTCCAAATTCAGTTCGGTAAAAAATGTTATATTTATTTCGATGCCAGAAATCGATTGTACAAAAGTTCGATTAAAAAACTTTTACTTTTTTGACAATTTCACAAGGTGCAAAGATCATCAGAAACTGAATTTGGATTTTAACCATTTTTTGACATTTATGGCCATAATTTGTAAAATATTGGTGCAAATCCACTGCGGTAACGCTTTTTGACATTTTTACAAGGGATTAGTATGCAAAAATGGTCAAAAAATTAGGAAAAAATTTAAATTGCCAATATCAACTAAATTTGAATGCAGTTTTAATATTTCATGAAAACCATTAACAGAAGTGAAAGAATTTTGAAAATCGGTTAAAAATTGGCCAAGATATGACATTTCAAAAATTGAAAGGTGCCCTTTCTTTAGAAAATTTACAACTTTGGGACATTTTTTTCACGGTTTTAGCCATATTTTCTAAAGTACTGCTCCAAATTTAGTTCGGTAAAAAATGTTATACTTATTTCGACGCCAGAAATCGATTTGTCAAAAGTTCGATTAAAAAACTTTTACTTTTTTGACAATTTCACAGGGTGCAAAGATCATCTAAAATGTGAATTTGGATTTTAACCATTTTTTGACATTTATGGCCATAATTTGTAAAATATTGGTGCAAATCCACCGCGGTGCCGTTTTTTATACCAATTATGATGCTAAAAATCAATTGGGCACAAAAAATTTCGATTTCAAGATTTTCACTTTTTTGACATTTTTACAAGGGATTAGTATGCAAAAATGGTCAAAAAATTAGGAAAAAATTTAAATTGCCAATATCAACTAAATTTGAATGCAGTTTTAATATTTCATAAAAACTATTAACAAAAGTGAAAGAATTTTGAAAATCGGTTAAAAATTGGCCAAGATATGGCATTTCAAAAATTGAAAGGTGCCCTTTCTTTAGAAAATTTACAACTTTGGGACATTTTTTCACGGTTTTAGCCATATTTTCTAAAGTACTGCTCCAAATTCAGTTCGGTAAAAAATGTTATATTTATTTCGATGCCAGAAATCGATTGTACAAAAGTTCGATTAAAAACTTTTACTTTTTTGACAATTTCACAGGGTGTAAAGATCATCAAAAACTGAATTTGGATTTTAACCATTTTTTAACATTTATGGCCATAATTTGTAAAATATTGGTGCAAATCCACCGCGGTAACGCTTTTTATATCAATTATGATGCTAAAAATCAATTGGGCACAAAAAATTTCGATTTCAAGATTTTCACTTTTTTGACATTTTTACAAGGGATTAGTATGCAAAAATGGTCAAAAAATTAGGAAAAAATTTAAATTGCCAATATCAACTAAATTTGAATGCAGTTTTAATATTTCATGAAAACCATTAACTGAAGTGATAGAATTTTGAAAATCGGTTAAAAATTGGCCAAGATATGGCATTTCAAAAATTGAAAGGTGCCCTTTCTTCAGAAAATTTACAACTTTGGGGCATTTTTTCACGGTTTTAGCCATATTTTCTAAAGTGCTGCTCCAAATTCAGTTCGGTAAAAAATGTTATATTTATTTCGATGCCAGAAATCGATTGTAAAAAAGTTCGATTAAAAAACTTTAACTTTTTTGATAATTTCACAAGGTGCAAAGATCATCAAAAACTGAATTTGGATTTTAACCATTTTTTGACATTTATGGCCATAATTTGTAAAATATTGGTGCAAATCCACCGCGGTAACGTTTTTTATACCAATTATGATGCTAAAAATCAATTGGGCACAAAAAATTTCGATTTCAAGATTTTCACTTTTTTGACATTTTTACAAGGGATTAGTAATGCAAAAATGGTCAAAAAATTAGGAAAAAAATTAAATTGCCAATATCAACTAAATTTGAATGCAGTTTTAATATTTCATGAAAACCATTAACAGAAGTGAAAGAATTTTGAAAATCGGTTAAAAATTGGCCAAGATATGGCATTTCAAAAATTGAAAGGTGCCCTTTCTTTAGAAAATTTACAACTTTGGGACATTTTTTTCACGGTTTTAGCCATATTTTCTAAAGTACTGCTCCAAATTTAGTTCGGTAAAAAATGTTATACTTATTTCGACGCCAGAAATCGATTTGTCAAAAGTTCGATTAAAAAACTTTTACTTTTTTGACAATTTCACAGGGTGCAAAGATCATCTAAAATGTGAATTTGGATTTTAACCATTTTTTGACATTTATGGCCATAATTTGTAAAATATTGGTGCAAATCCACCGCGGTGCCGTTTTTTATATCCATTATGATGCCAGAAATCAGTTGGGCGCAAAAAATTTTGATTTCAAGATTTTCACTTTTTTGACATTTTTACAAGGGATTAGTATGCAAAAATGGTCAAAAAATTAGGAAAAAATTTAAATTGCCAATATCAACTAAATTTGAATGCAGTTTTAATATTTCATAAAAACCATTAACAGAAGTGAAAGAATTTTGAAAATCGGTTAAAAATTGGCCAAGATATGGCATTTCAAAAATTGAAAGGTGCCCTTTCTTTAGAAAATTTACAACTTTGGGACATTTTTTCACGGTTTTAGCCATATTTTCTAAAGTACTGCTCCAAATTCAGTTCGGTAAAAAATGTTATATTTATTTCGATGCCAGAAATCGATTGTACAAAAGTTCGATTAAAAAACTTTTACTTTTTTGACAATTTCACAAGGTGCAAAGATCATCAGAAACTGAATTTGGATTTTAACCATTTTTTGACATTTATGGCCATAATTTGTAAAATATTGGTGCAAATCCACTGCGGTAACGCTTTTTATACCAATTATGATGCTAAAAATCAATTGGGCACAAAAAATTTCGATTTCAAGATTTTCACTTTTTTGACATTTTTACAAGGGATTAGTATGCAAAAATGGTCAAAAAATTAGGAAAAAATTTAAATTGCCAATATCAACTAAATTTGAATGCAGTTTTAATATTTCATGAAAACCATTAACAGAAGTGAAAGAATTTTGAAAATCGGTTAAAAATTGGCCAAGATATGACATTTCAAAAATTGAAAGGTGCCCTTTCTTTAGAAAATTTACAACTTTGGGACATTTTTTTCACGGTTTTAGCCATATTTTCTAAAGTACTGCTCCAAATTCAGTTCGGTAAAAAATGTTATATTTATTTCGATGCCAGAAATCGATTGAACAAAAGTTCGATTAAAAACTTTTACTTTTTTGACAATTTCACAGGGTGTAAAGATCATCAAAAACTGAATTTGGATTTTAACCATTTTTTAACATTTATGGCCATAATTTGTAAAATATTGGTGCAAATCCACCGCGGTAACGCTTTTATACCAATTATGATGCTAAAAATCAATTGGGCACAAAAATTTCGATTTCAAGATATTCACTTTTTTGACATTTTTACAAGGGATTAGTATGCAAAAATGGTCAAAAAATTGGGAAAAAATTTAAATTGCCAATATCAACTAAATTTGAATGTAGTTTTAATATTTCATGAAAACCATTAACTGAAGTGATAGAATTTTGAAAATCGGTTAAAAATTGGCCAAGATATGGCATTTCAAAAATTTAAAGGTGCCCTTTCTTCAGAAAATTTACAACTTTGGGACATTTTTTCACGGTTTTAGCCATATTTTCTAAAGTGCTGCTCCAAATTCAGTTCGGTAAAAAATGTTATATTTATTTCGATGCCAGAAATCGATTGTAAAAAAGTTCGATTAAAAAACTTTAACTTTTTTGATAATTTCACAAGGTGCAAAGATCATCAAAAACTGAATTTGGATTTTAACCATTTTTTGACATTTATGGCCATAATTTGTAAAATATTGGTGCAAATCCACCGCGGTAACGTTTTTTATACCAATTATGATGCTAAAAATCAATTGGGCACAAAAAATTTCGATTTCAAGATTTTCACTTTTTTGACATTTTTACAAGGGATTAGTATGCAAAAATGGTCAAAAAATTAGGAAAAAATTTAAGTAGCCAATATCAACTAAATTTGAATGCAGTTTTAATATTTCATAAAAACCATTAACAGAAGTGAAAGAATTTTGAAAATCGGTTAAAAATTGGCCAAGATATTGCATTTCAAAAATTTAAAGGTGCCCCTTCTTTGGAAAATTTACAACTTTGGGACATTTTTTTTCACGGTTTTAGACATATTTTCTAAAGTACTGCTCCAAATTCAAATCGGTAAAAAATGTTATATTTATTTCGATGCCAGAAATCGATTGTACAAAAGTTCGATTAAAAAATTTTTACTTTTTTGACAATTTCACAAGGTGCGAAGATCATCAAAACTAAATTTGGATTTTAACCATTTTTTGACATTTATGGCCATAATTTGTAAAATATTGGTGCAAATCCATCGCAGTAACGTTTTTTATACCCATTATGATGCTAAAAATCAATTGGGCACAAAAAATTTCGATTTCAAGATTTTCACTTTTTTGACATTTTTACAAGGGATTAGTATGCAAAAATGGTCAAAAAATTCGGAAAAAATTTAAATTGCCAATATCAACTAAATTTGAATGCAGTTTTAATATTTCATGAAAACCATTAACAGAAGTGAAAGAATTTTGAAAATCGGTTAAAAATTGGCCATGATATGGCATTTCAAAAATTGAAAGGTGCCCTTTCTTCAGAAAATTTACAACTTTGGGACATTTTTTTCACGGTTTTAGCCATATTTTCTAA
Organism: Drosophila quadrilineata; assembly: GCA_018150725.1. Lineage (NCBI taxonomy): Eukaryota > Metazoa > Arthropoda > Insecta > Diptera > Drosophilidae > Drosophila > Drosophila quadrilineata. Next base: position 7,892,462 of record JAECWN010000407.1, read on the forward strand.
AGTACTGCTCCAAATTCAGTTCGGTAAAAAATGTTATATTTATTTCGATGCCAGAAATCGATTGTAAAAAAGTTCGATTAAAAAACTTTTACTTTTTTGATAATTTCACAAGGTGCAAAGATCATCAAAAACTGAATTTGGATTTTAACCATTTTTTGACATTTATGGCCATAAATTGTAAAATATTGGTGCAAATGCACCGCGGTAACGTTTTTTATACCCATTATGATGCTAAAAATCAATTGGGCACAAAAAATTTCGATTTCAAGATATTCACTTTTTTGACATTTTTACAAGGGATTAGTATGCAAAAATGGTCAAAAAATTAGGAAAAAATTTAAATTGCCAATATCAACTAAATTTGAATGCAGTTTTAATATTTCATAAAAACCATTAACAGAAGTGAAAGAATTTTGAAAATCGGTTAAAAATTGGCTAAGATATGGGTGTTTAATGTTTAGAAAAAAGCGTGTTTCGAAAATTTCGAATTTTAAAGTCTTCATAATAAAGCCAACGAGGTTACATTTGGTTTATATGGATTCTAACGCAATTTTTGAATTATGCCATCAGTTGGTTGTGAAAATCATGAGCAGCTTTTTTTGGACTTGATCATTTCTAATAACATATGGTTTTGATTTCCTTCCGTGGAATGGCAGTCAAAGTACTTTGATATCCAGGCCAATCAGCTGTCGGACATCATGTGCCGTGGCGCGGTGGTCAGTTCCATACAGTCGGCAAATAATACACTAACAAGAGGCGTGTCGTTGCATAGTCGAAGTGGCAGTGCCCATGGCAGTCATCATAGTCACAGTCATCATGGCAGCGCACATGGATCGTTGGGTTGTTTGCAGGGCGGCGTGGGAGTTGGAGTCGGTGTTGGCGTTGGAGTTGGAGTTGGCGGCGTTGGTGTCGGCGTGGGCACGGGAAGCACTGGCAGCATTGGCATGATGTCGGCGAGTCACATTGATACGGGTGATTACGATGTACCGCATCCGCATCCGTATACCCATCATTATATGCAAACAACGGCATCAGTGACGCCACCGCATGCCACATTAAGCAGGCCAGGATCGGCTGGAGCCGTTTGCACCGGTCATGATTCTGGCTCTGATTCCAGTCAGGGCTGCGGTGGCTCCATAATGGGAGGCATGCTTGTCATGGGCCATGCTGGACATATGGGTAGCCTGGGCCATCACAGCACTGGCAGCGGCTCCCTGGGCCGTTGCTCCAGCCGTTGCCACAACATCACCACCGATGATTCGGGCGGCGGTAGTAGCGGTGGCGGCGGCGGCGGAGGCGGTGGAGGTGGCGGTGGCAGCATCTCTGTCGGCGGCCCCGGCATGCTCATGGACTATCATCATGGCGGTCATCACAGTGGCAGCGCTGGCAGCGGCCTAAATGGCTGCGGAGGAGGAGGCAGCGGTAGCATCGCTGGTGGCAGCATTGGCGGACGCAGCAGTGTCCTGGGCACAATTCACAATGGCCACGGGCATCATCATCAGCAATACCATCACGAGTGCATACACTATGAACGTTTGCCCATACCTGTGCCCATTCCCACAGTGCCCATGGGCGTAACCCAGCAGCAGCATCAGCAGCAACAACAGCAGCAGCAACAGCATCAAATGTCATCCCAGCATCAGCTACAGTCGGAGGAGGAGATTGAGCCGGCCTACGCAACAGGTAAATATGAATAAAATTCCATGTGGTCTACAGACTGGAGAATCACTTTTTTAAGGTTCCTTTGAAAGTGGAAGTAGTTTAATGGAATTAATATTAAAAATTATTTTACTTAATTAATTTATTTCTTATGATAAAATTAACTCATAAATTTACTAATTACATTTATATAAATATTATAATTTAATAAAAAAAATTTTATATCTATTTCGAATTAATAGTTTTTATTTTCAATCGAATTTTTCAAGATTTCCTAAGATTTCTCTTAAGATTTTCCTCTTGCCTACTTTGATTTTTTCAGAAAATAATTATAAAATATGTATGTTAAAGTTTCATAACCTGTTAGGTAAAGCGAAACAACTGCCATTTGTTAATTAAATAGTAGAAGCGGGCATTGTCCGTGCAAAAGTTTTAAGCATTTACAACTTTTGCCAATATATTTCGCCTGAAACTTGAAACTTTCTTTATGATTTATTAAATTTAAAACAAAAAACTTTGTAAGTAAACTCAAAGCTTGCTTTACGACTGACTGGAGAAGTTCTTATTGAAAGTGAGCCAAGAGCAGAAAGTTGTTCTTTAATTTGCAAATATTTTACAAAAAATATAAAATTTTTTATATTATTAATTTTGAAATATGAAAATTGTGAATTCTTAAGTTATACATTTTTTATAGGATTTGAGAGAACACAGAAATATACTTATTTTTGTTTCATATGTATCAATTAAAGTTTTTTTTTTAATAAAGTAAAGCTTCGTTTTAAATTAATTTTTTTTCTGTTTTTCTAAACATTAATTTCCATCCCTGATCTTATCGTATTTTGGTATTCGTTGCGCTCTCACTTCTGACTTGCTCCCAATTAGGTTTCCACTCTACGTCCAATTCTTGTGACAATTCAATAGCCCCACTTGAAGCTGTTTGTTGTTCACTTCTTCTGCTTGTTTTTATTGTTATTGCTGTTATTGTTTTCATGTATTTTTGTTGTGCTTTTTGATTTCTGCTCTTTCTTGTACTTATTTGCTCGCATTCTACGCTGTTTGTGTGTGATTCTCTCAGTTCGCACTTGAAACCCGCGCGGTGACGACGCTTTCAGCGCGTGCCGCTGCTTTAAAAAAATATCTAAAATATTTGAAACAAAAAAAAAACATAGAGAATATCATAAATATTCTAAAGATTATTTAAATTTGTGTGCATAATTTGTTTGTTATTGTGTCTCGATCTCGTCTGGCTTCAATAACCACCGAGTGTAGTGTGAATGTATGTGTCTGACCCGCGTCTTGAACTTTCCAACCACCGAGATGATCATCTGGAGCGGGTTCTGTGAGGCGGCACAAATTTACAGCACACAGCATGCGACATTTATGAGTGGCGGCGTCTCGTGTTAGTATCGATCCAACCACTTAAAGTGTCAATAAGTTGAGCTATAGTATGTCTGGCAATCTTCCCGATGCCATATTCTGAGGGCCTCAGATCACATTTGTGGTAGTTATGAATCAATAACTGTCAGATGGGCGTAGCTGTGTGGATTGTGTTGATAGCACATCGATTGGCTATTTAATCAGCAGAGTGGTAAAAATAAATACGTGGAACCACCAACAGTGGTGTCATTTGGGCTAGAAAAAACCCAATCCTCGGAGGGAATCAATTTTGATTGTTTGGCATTAAGAATGATATAGTTTCACGAATTTCAAAATGGAATGAATCCTTTTTTTCACGTGGAAAAAGGGAAGCTTTTCAAGGGCAGTTTTTCAACAAGATTCTGACCTACCTACGACAATGGGGATCTGCCAGCGACCTTAGATAAGGTTCAACAATCTAAGCATCAATCAAAGCGAAGAAGAAGTTTAACTTAAAAAGCTGATGCAGTTTCCTGAAACAGCTAGAATTCCCGCTGCCCGTTGTTTTCTACTTTTTCCTTCAGAAAACTTAAAAAAAAAGCGAAATTTGAAAATCGCTGAAATGACATTACTGACCACCAAAGTTGAGGTTCTTCAAGTGGTCATCATTTGTGCGCTGCATACGTTCCACACATGAATGGCTTCCAGTTGCTCCCACCGTGCGACCTTCACACCTGTTGACAGCTTAGTTCTTTCTAATGACTAACCTACCAACTGCCACAGTTTATATATGTATACCTTACTGTATATACTCGTATTTCCCAATATTTCCGACTATCTATATAAATATTACCGCTCTTATCTCGATGCCCTCAAGCAAATGTTGTCATACATATCTGAACTGATAAGACTCCCTAGCTCAGCTCAGCTCAGCTGGGTGTGAGTATAGTTATCTGTGGCAGATATGCAACTGGTCGATAGTTGTACGATTAGAATATAAAATAAGAATATAACAAGAAATAATATGAAATTCTAGGTCAATGATTGGCCCAGGGAGGGAGGGATGGCCTTGCTGCTTGAGTCCGAATGAATGTTGAACCCTGTGGCCAAACCGTTGGTCAGCTAATTGAATATGAGTGATAGATATGATGTTGTAGCTGGAAACATTAATACATATGAGAACAATTGAGCTCAATTGAGAAAGAGACAAAGTTGGGAGAGACAAGAAATGGACGATGGGTCACTTGAATGGGTGCATGATGATGATGATGATGATGATGAATCGTTGCGTTTTGTCTCTCGTCCGGAAAACTTAATTAAGTGTGGCAATTACTTGGAAAAACTCTATCATTCTCCTAGTATCTCCCAGTCTCTCTCTCTCTCTCTCTTTCATTCTCTCTTGGCACTCTCTGCGCTCTCGTTTGTCTTTTGTATATGGTGCGTAGCCGCTGCAGAGATAAGGAAACGATTCAACCAATTGCGATACAACAACAAAAACAAAAAAAGGAAAAAAGCAGAGAAAAGAAATTTGCCTCTCAGTCAGAGCAGAGTCAACAGTCGTCGTTGTCGTTGTCGCGGCAGTCATGGAGTTGGTTCTGTCATGTTAACAAGCCACCACAACAGATACTCACTTCCATACAATCAAAATCCACGCGACAAATGTGGTTGAGCAGAAATCCGTTTATAAGTAAAATCAAAAAAAATATACTATATGTTATATAGGAAATCGCATTTATTTTCTGTGCTGTTGTTGTTTACTTTTTCTTGGGCTGAACACCATTAATTTGATAAGGCCAGGCCCCAAATCATGGCCAAACTGGCGACTGGCCGTAAGCATGACAATAAATTGGCATCTCAAACCTACATCCAGACCCGCCACCTCCTCTTCCATTCTCTATCTCCGCTCCATCTTTCTGGGTAAAATTTCATTTGAATTTTTTCTCTTTCTATTTGCAGTATTTCCGAATGTTCCTCAAGCACCCGGTTTGTCCTGCGATGGCGAAGATCGTAAGTGCTACACACAAATATATTGTGAACATTTATTGAACATGTTTTTATATATATATATTTTTTTTTTATTTATTCTCTTTTTTTTGGTTTTTTTCAGGCAGCATTTACAGAAGGGGAGCGCGTCGCTGGCGAAAATTATACCGCGTCAATGGACACATTTTCCAGGCCAAGCGTTTCAATCGCGTAAGTAACCGCCAATGTCTCTGTGTGTGTGTGTGTGTGTGTGTGTGTGTGTGTGTGTATGTCTGTGTATCGACTGTAAATCTGTGTGTGTGTGCACATGTGATATCTAATAGATATACCATTGCACACTGGAATGAGGGCAGCCAAACACAGAACTCAGAAAGAGTCCCATTTAAATGATTTTTTTTGTTTGCCCCAAAAAATATGATTTTAGAACTTTTTATAATTAGAATTTTTTAAAGAAATGTCTTATAAATTTTTAAATTCAGAATTTAGATTTAAAATTTTTATTTATAAAATAATTTATAATTTAATTAAAAATTAATTAATAAAAATATATTTATAAAAAAAAGAGATTCATATTCTTAATTCTGAAACAATTTTAAAACTTTTGTAATTTTTACTAACTCAATATATTTCCACTCCCTGCATACAGCGCGCCTTCTGTGCCTATTGCCAGGACCGCATCTGGGGATTAGGTCGCCAAGGTTTCAAGTGCATACAGTGCAAGCTGTTGGTGCACAAAAAGTGTCATAAGCTGGTGCAGAAGCACTGCACGGATCAGCCGGAGCCATTGGTGAAGGAGCGGGCCGAGGAGGCGAGTGATCCCATGCCGGTGCCACTGCCCCCGCTACCCTATGAGGCTGTGGGCGGGGCCACCGAATCGTATGATACACACGAGCATGCGCATATTGTGGTGCCGCCACCGCCGGAGGACTCCATGGAGCCGGCCACCCAACGTCAATACTCGCTGAATGACTTTGAGCTGATACGCGTCATTGGACGCGGCAGCTATGCGAAGGTGCTGATGGTGGAACTGAGACGTACGCGTCGCATTTATGCCATGAAGGTGATCAAGAAGGCGCTGGTCACCGACGACGAGGACATCGATTGGGTGCAGACGGAGAAGCATGTATTCGAGACGGCCTCGAATCATCCATTCCTTGTCGGTTTGCATTCGTGTTTCCAGACGCCATCGCGGCTCTTCTTTGTCATTGAGTTTGTGCGTGGAGGCGACTTGATGTATCATATGCAGCGGCAACGGCGTCTGCCCGAGGAGCATGCCAGATTCTATGCCGCTGAGATCAGTTTGGCGTTGAATTTCTTGCATGAGAAGGGCATCATCTATCGGGATCTGAAGCTGGACAATGTGCTGCTGGATCATGAGGGTCACATCAAGCTGACCGATTATGGTATGTGCAAGGAGGGCATTCGTCCGGGTGATACGACCTCCACATTCTGCGGCACCCCCAACTATATTGCGCCAGAGATATTGCGTGGCGAGGACTATGGCTTCTCCGTGGATTGGTGGGCATTGGGTGTGCTGCTCTACGAGATGTTGGCTGGACGCAGTCCATTTGACATTGCCGGAGCCTCCGAGAATCCCGATCAGGTAGAGCTTCTTATTTTTATAAGTTACGACTATGGTTAAATAACAACTGTATTTTCAGAATACTGAGGATTATCTGTTCCAAGTGATTCTGGAGAAGACCATCCGTATACCGCGTTCGCTGAGTGTTAAAGCGGCATCCGTATTGAAAGGTTTCCTGAATAAGAATCCCGCTGATCGCTTGGGCTGCCATCGCGAATCCGCCTTCATGGATATTGTGAATCATCCATTCTTCAAGGTTATCGACTGGGAGATGGTAAGTTTAAGGCTAAATCTTTGTGTGATGTGTTGATGCTAATGATGATGAAGATGATGATGATCATGATGGTGCTGAAAATGCTAGGTAACTGATGAAAAGGGTTTTTAATTTCTCTTGTTAAACTTCTTTTAATTGTTGTTTGATGTCGAATTGTTTATAATATTATATTCTATTGCCTGTGTGTGTGTCTATAAAGATTGCACAAAAGGAGGTACAACCGCCTTATATACCAAATCTAGACCCCGGCGATCCATATATGACAACAAACTTTGACGTACAGTTTACTAGAGAACCGGCTGAACTGACGCCAGATGATCCGTAAGTTTTGAGCCGCAGACAACGCATTTTCCTTTTGATTTCTAATTGTTTAACGACGCATGAGAAACCCTCCAGAAAGAAAAAAATCCCTCAAAGAATATACATAGAGTTCCCCTCAGTGTTTTGTTCGTGGTCAGACTAACGACAGGTAATATTCGTTCTCAGCCACATCCGCAGCTCCTCCCACTCGGTCCACTATAACCCAGCTCGCATATATATCTATGAGAATTTCTATCAGTGATGCCAATTCAGCCTCTTTCAGTTTAGCTACAAAGCAAATTCAATTCAAATTCAAATTCAATTCAAATTTAATAAATGTAAAAAATTGGTTCTTTATAATGCCCACTTTTATCATACATTCCTTGTTTCCTCTTTTGGAGTTTCTAAAAAAAACCTGTTGGCATTACTGCTCTCTCTATCTATCAGTTTATCATCATTATCATCAATACACCGCAGATATGTATTCATGTGGACATACGGACATAGTGCATCCTAAGTGTGTCCTGAAATTGAATTGAAATTCGTTTTAAGTTTTGCCAAAATTGGCTGAACAAAAATATATATTTTTCTTTAGCTATAATCATTTTTTATTTGTTTTCTTTGAACTATCTTTGCATATATGTATATCCTGCATTCAATATCGCACAACACACCAACAACAACTGAAACACACGCACACACACCTCATGCAGCTCGAACGCAAACAGGTTTCGCCACCATTCAAGCCACGTTTAGACTCAGATCGTGATTTGGCCAATTTCCCAATTGAGTTTACCGGTGAACCGGTGCAACTGACACCCGATGATGAGTAAGTGCCTCCACTATATATATATATATATATATATATATATATATATATATATATATATATACTATAATTTCAGTTCAATTTGTTAATGCTTAACTTATCAACACTATTGTTGTTACACTTGACTAATCGTAATTTGTGTTATTATTGTAATCTTAGTCATGTCATTGACAATATCGATCAATCGGAATTCGAGGGATTCGAGTATGTAAACCCATTGCTCATGTCACTGGAGGATTGCGTCTGACACCACGAGACGTGTGACTTGCATCCCTATAATATGCGTGTAAGTATCCCCATCACAATTGACTTACTTGCCAAGATGTTCATGAAACTCGTTCACTTGCAGCTCTATGGCGAGGATTCCAGTGATTATGATTCCGTGGCTGATGATTTGAGTCTATTGCATTTGAATAATGCGGGCAATACAGCCAATACCAACACCAACACCAATACCAATAATAATATAAGCCAACAGCAACACTATCATCAACAACAACAGCAGCAGCAATATTATCCATACTCACAGCAGCAACAACAACAACAGCATCAGCATCAACAACAGCAGCAACAACAACAACAACAACATCATCATAATGGTAACAATAATAATCATAATAATCAAATGCAAGCAAATAATAATAAAAGTCTACTGCAGCACATGTTTTGCCTTCCATTGAACTAATTAAAATAACGAATTAGATAATGAACAACAACAAGAGCAACAACACTGCTAGCAGGCAGCAACAACAACTAAATCATAAAACCACATTATAATGTAATACTAAAAACCTAATTAACAATTAGAAACTTCTATATATATATATAGTACATATACAACAAAAACAAAAGCAAGCAAACTACTTTCATACCAAAAACTACAAAAAAAAACTAAAAAAAAATAAAATAACGAAACTGTCACAAAGCTGCGAGTATTACACTAAACTACAAACGATTACTTTACTATTTAAGCACCTTCTAGGCGAGCAACTCTCTATATGCTAACAACAACAACAACAACAAACAAAGAAAAAGAAAAACAATTTCAAGACTTTTCAGCAAATAACATTAAATGACATCAAAATGATATGGATATACACTTTTTAAGCAAATAAATCTACAATAAAATATAAAAGACAAACAACAACAAAATATACATATAATTTTTAAATATTTAAAAGCAAAACATTTAATTTTATTATAAAAAAAAAAATAAAAATAAAAGGAAATTTATAATAATAATATATTAGATGAGAAGTAAAAGGAATCCAATCGATTAAAGTTAAGCGCGTATTTCATATGATATGTAAAATGTATGTGTGTTAGTATTAGCGAGAAGAATGGTTTTTAAAAGGCAACAGCAACAAATTCGATAAATGATATACTATATAATTGTGAGTGTGTAATGCAGAAAATGCAGTAAAGTATAGCAATCAAACATAAAACTGAACATGAACTGGAAGGAAATGAAAATGAAACAAAATTATCAAAATTAGCAAAAGAACAAAATGTTTAAATGACACTCCAAATAACTACAAGTAAAACTAGTTAAATAAGCTAATAACGAAATGATATGATTGTATTTTCTGTATTATGATTATTAATTATTTAAATTGTTAGTTCAAGAAAATCCGTCTACTGGCAATACACATCTCTGTTTTGTTTTTGTCTCCCTGTTAAGTATTAGCAACATTACGTTTGTCAAACGCATTCCACACTGTACTTATTATATAAAATATATTATACAAAATACAAAAAATACAAAAATAAATTATTACAAGTTCAAGTTAAAATTGTTGAATTACGCAAATTGTATAACGTAAGTATTGAATCAAAAAATTGGTAATGATTATTATTACAATTTACACTGTCCCTGTTATATCCAAAAATCTATGAGAATTCTTTTCAAAAGGCTAGCTAAATTATAAAATACAAAAGTTTTTAATTGAACGACAGTTAATGCGTATAGAATATATACATATTAATATATAAATATATATACATAAAATATATAAGAATTACTTAAACAAATTGTAAATTATGTTTTTATAATCGATAACTGGCGTAGACTTCAATTAGTATTAACAAAGTGAAAAACAATATCATTGTGTTGCTTAACAAATTGTGTTTTTAATTAACAAATCGAAAATTTCACACGCGAAAATAAAATTGCAAATGTTAATTGTTAATGTATTCCGCAAAAAGATCAAGTAATTATGCAATTGAGATAATGTAAACAGTTTTCGATTAAACACTGATAATAGCAAACAATCAATTACAATTACAATTACAACTATTAATTAATACCTAACATAGTACATAACATCATTTATATACATACGCATACATACTTACACACTGAACATACATATTTAGAATGCACATTTTTATTGTAAACGAAAATCTAAAAAAAAAAATCAATATAAAAAATGTAGTTAACGCATGAAATATGGACAAAGTAAAACAAAGCATTTCAACTCAAGTTCTTCTCCAGTTTTTAGCCAGCAAAAAAACTACGTAATTATTTATACATTTTCTACAATTAAGTTTAAGTTTCCAAATATATTTTTCCAAAATTTTGTATATCTTATTTTTACATATAATTTTCATCCAAAGTATTTTTATAATTTTTTTTTTATATAAATGCACTTTCAATGCTAGCAAAATGTCAAACGAAATTGAGAACGTAATCAACAATTGCGTTACAATTAAACATTATAAACAAACAAACAAAACAAAAACGAATAAACTATTGTGTAAGTCAATCGAAAACAGTTTTCTTTCGAGGGGGTGGGCACGTTCATACAAAATTCGAAATATATTCCTCATTTCATTGTTATTATTATTATTATTATTTCTATAAAGTCTAAGGTAACACAATGTGTTTTTCTTTTCTCGTATTGTTCAGTTCGTCTGCAGTATGGAGACGGGTTCCTGCATTATCTGCTGTATCTTTGCCTCGGGCACCACCTGCCCATTGGCCAGGAGTGTGTGAACAATACCGTCGTGCTTGTTGCCACTGGAGCGTGCCTGCAGCACAAACTGTGTGTCCTGCAACATGAAACTCGTATCCGTGCCACCATGAACAAATACAGCCTGAAACATAGTTCTCTTTATATTTGATGAATCACCTGTCTGTGGTCTGATCTTACCGCCTCCTCGCGCAGCTCATCGTTCACATACAAACTGAGCGTGTCCAGTTTCAACATGATCCTGTATTCCTGACTAGGCTGCGTTTCCTCTGCCTCCGAGGAGCGGCAGCTGTAGAGCCACTGACGATACTGACGCGTCAGTTCCTCCGTGTAGAGCTCATGTGATTTGCCGTCTATATAGAGGGAGTACTCATACTTGAATCCTGGCGCAGGATCCACACGTATTATGCAACGTGCCTGTTCAATGTAGAAGGTATCCTCGCCCACCAGCTTGAACATCCAGTCGCGTCGTAGGACTTCCTAAAAATTTTCAAAATTTTAAGTTTACATTTTTTGAGAAACAAAATATAACTTAAATTAAAAAATCGAAGTTAGAAACCATTCTAGAATCATAAAGGTATAGTTTCTAGGACACTATTAGTTTTATCAATTAGCGTCGTGTTTCATTCCAATATATTCTAATTTCTGAAAACAAATTGGGTTTTCTATTTTATCTAGATTGTCTTTCAGTTCAAGTGGCATGCAGTTTGACACTTTCATCAATCATCATTTAGTCAACTATGAATTGCCATGAAAACCTATACTAAGTAACTGTAATACTATAGCTCTATATGGTAGATAGATGTCCTTGAGGAGTCTAGTTGCCTTCAAGTTGCTTTTAATTGCATATCTGTTGGCAGTCAAGGAAAGCATTTTAATTATAGTACTATACTAGCAAAATTTATTTGACTTGTAAAATCATTAAATTTTTCATAAATGAGTAAAAATTCTATATTAAATTTTTTTGGCTTTGAAAAATATTTGAGAGCTTTTTTATCAGTAGTTTTGGTTCAACTTTTTTATTTTGTTTTGAGATAATATATCTTCATAAATTTAAAAGTTTTCTAAAAAAAAGTTCAACTAAAACTATTATATAATAAGCACATTCATGCATATTTCCACAGTGGTACTTTCCACATACATTATCCTTAAAGCACACACATGTATCCTGACAGTCTAATGGCAGCGCCAAGGAGTGAGCACAACTTTCTTGCTTGATATACTTTTCGTGGAACTAAATTACTTTTTGTCTATGTTAACCCCCATTTCGGGGAGGGGGTTGGTATCGTGGGGTATTCATGCTGATGACGCGGTTGGGGAATAGGTGGGGGGTGGGTGGCTTGAAAGGGGGAGGAGGTGCTGTAAAGTGCATTCACATTTTACTTACGCGACCATTGACCCAAATCATGCGTCGTCCACTGGTGGTGCCGTGTTCCAGTTCAATGCGATACATCTGCTCACATATGTTAATCAACCAAAAAAAAAAAAATGTTTTTGAACAAATTCGAAATTAGTTTATTAAATATATATATAATGTAGTTCATGATTTTGGGTACCTTGCCATTGATGGGAGCACACCATTGTGCAACGATGTTGTCTTTGTTGTAACGTTGCGCCTCTGGGACATGATCCAGACTCATGATGGGCTCTTTGGCTAGATTCTCCAGTCGCAGCAATGGTGACAGAAAGGACATGTCGTGTCCTTTGAAAATCGATGCAACTCAGTAATTATATAGCCGCTGCATTAACAATTGCATTAGTCATTAGACACTCTAGCCACAGATACTTTCAGAAGGAAATCAATTTTGCTTTTCACTTTTCTTTCTTTTCTTTTTTTGTTATTTTTTTTGGGTGGGGGGGAGTAGTGAATTAATCAACGATTAGTTGTGTATTTAAGCCAATTTAGTGATTTGATTTACACTTGGGCTTTTTTGTTGTTAGTCCTGTTTGGCGACAACAACGACAACGCGAACCGTCAGCATTCAGCGTCAATGGCACACTAAACAACACACAATATAATGGCAAAAAGAACTGGAAGAAATTTTGTATAGTTCTGTGGCGACTACACTTAACTGTGTATGTGTGCGTCTGTGTGTGTGTGTTGTGTGTGTGTGTGTGTTTGTTAGCTGGTTAGCTACTGGTCGAGTTGCGTTGTCGATGGCTCTTTCTGTGTTGTGGCTTAGAGAGAAAGGAAGAGAGAAGAAAAATATATATAGAGTGGAAAAGTGCAGAGCGCTTCAGGCGCCGCATGGCGCCAAAACAGAGTTGATTTGTTTCACTTCGAGTATGTGTGTGTGATAGTATGTGTGTGTTTGTGTGTGAGTGTGTGTGAATGGTTAAGCGCCACTTCTCAGCACTTTTGTGGGCGGCATATGTACGTGTGTCTATATGTGCCTGTCTGTGTGTGTGTGTGTGTGTGTGTGTGTGTGTGTGTGTGTGTGTGTGTGTGTGTGTTTGCTGTGTGTTAACATTTGCACACATGTCGCTGTCGCCGTCGCCGTCGTCGTCCCCATCGTTTGTTGAGCATAAAAATAAACTTTATTTTTTTGAGCAGCCCCCCAAGCGCCGCCAAGTATGCAATTGTTTTAGTTATGACACCAAGGGGTCGCCTGGACTAGCATAGACCTCAAACAGAACAGCACAAAACTAATTATTCTACATCATCAGCTTCAAGAGTTTCCGCATGGGGTCTAGACCTAAAAACTCTCAAAACTTCCATTGCTTAAAAATCAATTTCCAAATAAAATTAAACCCCAACTACTTTAAATCTAATTAGCTTGACATAGTTTAATTTTTTATATTAATTTCAAACTAGCTTAAGTTGCAAATACATATATTTCAACTATTAATAAATATAAACATATTAATAAATAAATACATAATAATAATAATAAATAATAAAAAATATTTAAAAAAAATAGTTTATTCTACTTACTATCTCTCTCTTATTGACAGGGTATCTATTGAGTTGTGCTTAAGACGTTGTTTGTTGAAGCTCAGCTAAGCAATTGCAATCGAGCTCAAATTGAGCGTAAGACAACACTTTTCGGTTGGCCACATCAATTGGCCTGCCTCATGCCACTTGCCGCATGCCTCTTGCCACCAACTAGTTGTACTAGCTGCTTACCAAAAACTTTTGCTTTTCAGGCTAACAAACGTCTCTCGTGCCCACATATAAATGTGACAATTATATTGCGAACGCGGTTGGGTGGCATAAATTTGCGGCAGCCAACATACGTTTCTTGCTATCTCGCTCACTCCCTGGGCAGTGGGGGAGGGGTAGGAAATGAACAAAGGAAGGGGGTTGGCTTGCAGTGGGCGTCGCAAATTTGTCGCATTTTGTTTTGGGCTGTCATGTTTATGGCGTAATATTTTGCGGCCATAAATACACGCCAAAAATGCTAATGACCGCTTACGTTTTTCTTTTATTTCCCCTCTTGTTTTTTCTTTTTTTTTGGCACTGTTTGAGTTACAAGGCGTGGGGGGGGGGGCAGTGGGGTGTTACGATGTAAACAAAAGTTACAGCTTATAGCTATATATATGGTATAGATGAAGGGTATGTTGGCTGGCTGGGATAGTGTGACAGTTTGCGTTAGTTTTGTATTTCAATTCGGCGAAAACAAGTATTGATAAATGTATTTGGCACACATTGGAGCTGCAGTCACATCATATGTCAAATTCCCTTCTACTTCTTCTGCTTATGCTTCTTCTCCATCTTCAGCTGCTTTTGTATTTTCGGTTGAGTTTTGGGCCTTGACGAATATTCTTAGCACTTTGATTGTATATGTGGGTGGGTGGTGCATAAGAGAATGACGGGTGGAGAGAGAGGTATCATAACAACAAAAGAGTGTGGAAAACTATATTGCGAGTAAAAGCTGGCATTTTCCACACGCGAAGGTCAATGCAAAGCGCCGCTTCAAGCCGCTTTCAGCACCGCCCCCCCGCCCTCTTTCCTCATTGGTAACTTGTACTTTTATATTTGTAGTTATTGTAGTTATTGCTGTTACCGCTTAAACTTGCCCCAAAGCGACTAAATCAACAACAACAACAGCAGCAGCAGTAAAAGAGACCATGGAGATAATGAAACGAAACATGACAAGGACAAGGCCCCCGCCCTGTGGCCTCCTCCACTCCAGCGACTGTTACAAACTGGCAAACTGACTAAAAAAAAATAATCACAAAAAAAAACAGCGAGCGAAGCAATTTCAATGTATATTACGTATACGTAATATTCGAGACTACATAAAAATATTGTATCCATGGCTTGTAGTTTTCATTCGGAATAGCCGCATTGCATTTTTATCCAACAAAAAATTAAAAAAATTTTTTTTTTTTAAATTCATTAAGTATACGTTATATTAGTAAGTATTAAACAAATATTACGTATACGTGCGGTACTGCAAATATTTTGTCATTAGTTAAAGAAAGAATTAGTGTATTTTTGGTAACATGCAATCCATGCATTTTCATACATCAAAACAAATGCATTGTAATAAAAATTAAATTAAATTAAGTATACGTAATTGCAAATTACAAATTAATTACAAACATATATATTTTTTATAACTGTTCTAGTCTTCACATACTATTCGAACTATTCAAGCAGCAGATTCATTCATTAACGAAATTATATTTATTCTCTAGAAAAAAGTAGTTAGATGGTCAAAAATTTGAATTGGAAAAGAAGCTTTCATTCCGTATAAAATTACTCTAACTACGAAAAGCTTTAAAGCTCTCCCACCTAAAATATGATTTCATGTTTGTTAAAAACATGACCAGAGTAACTTTGTCAGTCAGCTGAGGCAGATTTTGTTTATAAGAAAAAAAAATAAATAAACAAAAAAAAAGGAAAAATAATGGAGGCTATTGAAAAATCACTAACTGAAAACGGTAAGCTGCATTATAGACATTAAACTTCTAATAATTTAATAACTGATATTATTTTAGTAGCGCCAACAAATGTGAAAGTTTTATGTATTGGAGATGGAGACGATATCTTGACGCCCAAAAACTCAAAGTGCAAAAATTTTAAAAAGATTTTAAATGACAACCTAAGATCACATATGGCATATTTAATAATGGGAACTCGACAACCTGCTGTTGAAGTCTCTGACATCTCGGATCTCTTTATGTCTCTTTATGTTATGGATCGAATTACACTGTCCAGCATCAAAGTGCCCCATCAACCCAGAAGATTTAAGATTCAGACTACTGTGGAGTTTATCGATCCTCCTGGTTTTATAATGTCCACACGCGTGCTGAATGCAAGAGAAGTCATGGATGCAGTGCGTCAACGATTAAGGACTGAGCATTGGATAACACCGAATGAATTTGAGTCGTCGAATGCAACCATTGACTTCATATATCAAGTGGTGTCTGAGGCTATGGAAAACTCGGAAAAAAGACTATTCCGATATGTTTTACAGCAACATCAGGTATACAGATCTAAGAAACGGAATAACTAAATGAAATAACCATTAAAAGCTCTTTCGACTGAATTGAATTTCATGAATTCAGTCTTAAAAAGCTACTCTTGGACAGCTTTTTGGCAGTCGTCAGATGCGATTCCGAGAAATAGTTACTCAGCTGTGAGTTTGTTGTCCAAAAAGTATAAATAAAAGAATCAACATTTTTATAGTTATAGTAATCTTAAAAAATGTCAACAAAAGTAATACGCATTTCTGACAATGAACCGGACACGTCTGCCTCCAATAAACCAAAGCCAAAAAGTGAAAAGTTAAATTTCAATGATAAATTTCGCAAACATTTGGCACTCATAATGTTGGATACTCGGGAATCCATTCCAGTTATCGATAACTGGGATTTGGTGGGACAGTTTGGCATGGTCTGCACCAGAATACCCAATCAAACACGACGCTATAAGATCTTCTGTAATTCGCATGATGGTCTTACCAAGGGATGGGTGATTTCTAGAGACACACTTCGTCCCAAAGCTGTCTTTGACGCCGTGAAGAATACTCTGAAGAATGAGAATTGGATATCTGAAAACGAAATCGAACTTCCGCTATCCCCAGAATCAAAACGTATTGCCATGGAGGAGAACAATGATGCGGAGAACTATTTGATAGAAATAGTTTATAAAGCGGTGGCAACTGAAAATCGAAAACTAATTCAATATATCATTCAACTACACAGAGATTATGTTAATAATAAAAAATAAGTTAAATTTATTCTTAAACATATATTATTATTACACTAAATTCAGTTGTATTCTTTATTTAAAAAACAGAGATATTTCAGTATTTGGAGCTCCTGCTCTTGCTGAGCATCTCTAATTGCATCCCATACATAACAATCGGTTTTATAGTTATTTTCACCCAGTTTCACGTGCACTTGTATCTCATTATCCGATATCCAGTTCTCTTTCCTTAACTTGGCTTTGACTGCACGAAGGACGGACTTTGCATAGATTGTACGACCGTAGAAGTTTTCTATATCCGATGTCTTACGTATGCTGAAACTATATTGTCTTGTTCGATTATCAATCCGTTGCACATCCACAACCAAATCCTCCAGCTGGAAATTGGCATCCATTGATTCATTTGGATTTCCCATGATAAGTTGACTTGTGCGTTTAGCTGTAGCTTCTTTGAAATTAAAAAGATCATGTTTCGGCTTAATTTTGGAACTAGGGAGCTTCTTTGATTTATCTCCTATATTTAATACTTTAATTTTTGTATTTTCCATGTCTGCAAACATTTAATGAGGTGCCTAAAATTTCTAATTATTACTAAATTCATAAACAGCTGCGGAGTATGTTTATAAATTGAAGAGAAAGCTTTTGAAAGCCCGCGAACAGCTGATAAATGTATTTCATCATGTGAATATCATGAAAAGCTTTCGTGCGCTTAAAAAGCTTTTGCCAATCACAAAGTGCGTCATTTGAAAGTTGATTGTCAGCTGAGCTGCAAATTTGTTTACAATAAGTAATTTTAATAATAATTATGGAAACCGAAAATCAGTCAAGTACAGAAATGGGTAGGTAATTCTATGGATTTATCTATCATCTATATTTATTAACTGATGAATTTTATAGCAATAAGCAATCTGTCAGCAAATACGAAAGTCTTGTCCATCGGTGATTCACAGCAAAGTCACAGTTCTACAAAAATTGCATCCAAAAATCGGCCAAGCAACATTGATGAAGAGTTTAGGAAACATTTGGCTTACCTATTACTTGGGTCTCGAAAATCTCTAGAAGTTGACGATAATTGGAATATGATAGGACGCTTTGAAATGGACAGTGTTAAGGAGAAGAATAAACCTCGAAGGTATGTCTTCAACTTTGGCAACAAATGCGGAAACGGAAGCATTATAAGCGGACCCACCTTATGTGGAAGAGAAGTTATGGACGAGGTACGTAGGCGGTTAAGAGATGAGAATTGGATATCCGAAAATGAAATTGAAACCCCTCTCAAAACAAAAGCTGGTAAAGAATATTATAATAGCGATTCTTATATGCAGCATATTGTATCTGAATCAATGAATGCAGAACATGGCAGACTTTTAAAATATATTTTGCAGTTACACACAGAATATGTAAGGCAGACGAGTAAGGGAAATTGATACGATATTCATATAAAATTAATATAAAATAAATTTAATATAAATTAATATAAAATAAATTTAATAGCAAGAAATTATTTTCTCTAAGTTAAACATTTAATATACTAATATTTATAAGAACTACACTTTTTATGTTTTACTTTAGTCGATCTTGTTGATTTAAGTAGCATAAATACTTTATAATTTTGCGATCCTGTTCTTCCCAACTTTTAAATACTGCATCCCATACATAATTATTTGTTTTGTCGTGACAATCGCCCTTTTTAATTTTCATTTCCATTATATCCTCCGATATCCATTTTTCGTGACTCAGTTTCGCTTTAACTTCACGAAGTATATTTTTCGCATTCACTGAATGGCCGTAAAAATTGTCACAGAGTCTTCCTTTCTCAATTCCGAATTTGTATTGCCTGGTTTCACCATCTATGGGATACGAATCCATGCGTACGTCTTGTCCAATGAAGTTCATGTCCCATGTTGCATTTTCATCTCCCAATAACAGTTTTCCAGTACGTTTAGCAGCATCTTCTCGGAAGTTACAAGGATCATATTTCGGTGTGGCTTTTGGATTTGATAAATTTTTCGATTTATCTCCTATAGATAAGACTTTGACTTTTAAAGTTTCCATTAAGGTTTTGTTTGCTCTTCGACGTTTAAATTTGGAATGCTGAACAGTTTAATATATTATTCTAATATATCATCGTTAATTGCGAAATTTACTTTGAGTTTCGTGAACTACTGAATATCAAAGCACTTGGAAGCTTTTAAAGCTTTTGACAGTCACAAATCACGTCACTTCCAATTCGACTGTCAGCTGAGAAGCGTCAACAGGTTGTTTGTTTACTTGTTTTTGTAAACAAATAAGTAAGTTAAAACTAAGGAAGCAGAAAATCAAGGAGAGAGCTAAGAAATTTAACTGAAATGTATGATACACTTTTATACAATTTAAATCTTAGAGCTGTAAAGAAGCTAACTGTAAATACAAAAGTCTTGTCCATTGGTGATTCGGAGGAGAGAGTTGGCTCAGATAAAAATTCTTCCAAATATCAAGAAAGTACCTTTGATGAAGAGTTTAGAAATTATTTGGCATACCTATTGCTTGGATCTCGTGAATCTATAAAAGTTGACAATATCTGGGATAAGTTGAATCGCTTTGCCATGAACAGCGTTAAGGAGAGCAATAAACCTAGAAGGTAAATCTTCTACTATGGCAATAAACCCGTAGAAGGATATGAACCGAGATCGAATTGGGTTTCCGAAAATCAGATTGAAACACCAATCAGATCAGATATATGTACGTAAAGAATTTTATGAGGGCGGTATCTACATGTAACATTTTATATCTCAAACTATGGGTGTAGAACATAATAGACTATTTAAATATATATTGCATTTACGCAAACATAAGTACAAACAAATTTAAATATATTTAAAAATATTTACAAAATGAACACTTTCTGACTTTTATTTTCCTTGATACTGTTGATTTAAGTAACACAAATATTTAACAATTTTGAGCTCCTCTTCCTGATGACTTTTCCGAACTGCGTCCCAAACATAGTCATCTTCTTTATAGTTACTGTCACCCACTTTCGCATGCATTTCCAATACATTATCCGATATCCAGTTCTCCTTGCTCAATTTTTCTTTGATGCTACGAAATATGGACTTTGCGTACACTGTGCGACCATAGACTTCAAGGTTTTCTGGATCTCTGGTTATTGTGAAAGTATATTGACTGGTTCGGCTATTTTTCCAACTCATATTCACATTGACATCCTCAGCAATGAAATTCTCATCCATTGTGGCATTATCTTTTCCCAGTAGTAACTGACTTGTTCTTTTTGCGGCATCTGATTTAAAGTTGCAGCGTTCATATTTAGGAGATATTGGCTCTTTCTTGAAGTTCTTCGTATTATCGTCAATAGACAAGACTGTTGGTTTATCCGCCGTTTCCATATTTTCCATAATATTGCTAGATGTCTGTATAAAATTCAACTGATTATATGAAGTAAGGAAAAGCTTTCCCTCTGTTCAATGGTATTTCGTCAACTGTTGCTATTGAAAGCTCTCAACAGTATAAAAAGCTTTTGACAGTCACCAAAGTTAGTCAAAAATATCTTCATTTTTAAGTCGATTATCAGGTGAAATACATTTTGCTGGGAGTTTGCTTACAATTATGGAAAAGACAACTTCGGAAACTACTGAAAATGGTGAGTAATATTATTGATGTCCATCTTTTCATTTTATATTAAATATCTAATTTAATAGTGACAGGCAAATTGTCCGAAAAATCAAAAGTATTATCCATTGCTGATCCAGGGGAAGGTTGCATTCCAAAGACAGAAAGGTGTAGAGACCGAGGAAAACATGTCGAAGCTGATTTCAGATCACATTTGTCATTTCTATTGCTGGGAACCCGATCAGAAATCGAAGTTGTGGAAAACTGGGACTTGTTAACAAAATTTGAAATGGCCAGCACTAAAAAAGATAATCAGCCTCGAAAATATATCTTCAGTAATGGCAAAGAATGGTTAGAAGATGGCATTATAAGTGGTTCTACAATATGTGGCGAAGAAGTTTTGAATGAAGTGCATAAACGATTAAGTGGAGAGAATTGGATATCCAAAAATGAAATTGAAACCCCTCTCAGAACAAAAGTCGGTAAAGAATATTATAATAGTGATTGTTATATGCAGCATATTGTAAATGAATCTCTTGATGCGCAACGCTCTCGATTAATTAAATATATATTAGATTTGCACAGAGAATATGTCAGGAATAACCGAAATTGATCAATAAACAAATTCTCCCCTTCCCCCACAAAGTCAATTAAACTTTTAAAAAGCTCTTTTTTTTTTGGGTGATCATAAAATTTGGCCGGTTAAAGCTTTCTATTCCCACGCAGAAATTCGTCATCGATCAGTTTATCATCAGCTGTTGGCCAAACATTTATAAAGAATTAATTTCTCAATATGGAAAATGACAATATGATTGAAAATGTTGAAGGCAAGTTACAGAAAATTTTCCCATTAACATTATTTTACTGATTTCAAATTCATTTCGCAGGTTTACCTCAGTTAACATTACAAACAAAAGTTCTATCCATTGGCGATCCTGAGGAAACGGAATCCATCAAACGGAAACCATCACATGATCCATCCACATTTGAGTCAGATTTTCGCCAACATCTTGGCTCTTTATTGCTGAATTCTCATGGCCCCATGGAACCTGTTGAGGGCTGGAATCATGGAGAACGGTTCTTGGTCATTGGCAAGAATAGAACGAATGAACCCAGGAGATTCTACTTCTTCTGTTCTAAGCATTACATATGTCCCGCAGGATCTGTATTTGGTGGTCCCGCCTATTGTTCCCGATATGTGTTGGATGAGGTACACAAACAGCTGAACGATGAGAATTGGATAAATAATCTTGAATTGGAAACTCCTTTGAGAACACGCCCACCAAAGGTCTACGAAAGTTGTGATGAGTATTTACAGGATATCGCTTCAAAGGCGGTTGATAAGGAGGAGCATAGGCTTATAAGCTATATTATAGCTTCACATCGAGACTACGTCAGAAATAAGAAACCCTAAGTGATAAGAAACATACGTAACATTACCTATAGCAAAAACTTTAAAAACTGTATATATGTAATAAATAATACTAATAAAAAATCTAATCATTTTTATGCTTTTGCTATAATTATATTAACGTGTATTGTATTTTGCAGAAGATTTATTTAGCAGCAATATTAATTGAAATTTGACAAAAACAAAGCTGATGGCTTAAGCCCTCCAGTTGGCCCAGGTACGGATCTCGTTCCACAGGTTGGTGCCGGGGCATTCGGTGGCGCTCACCTGACGATGACCGTACAGAGTGTAGCCGGAGACGATTTGGCCACGGGAAACGGCATCAGCCAAGATACCCTTGGCAGCACTGATCATGGCAGCTGTTGGCTTGTTGTTGTTGTAGTTGCCCAGGAAGGAGATGCCCAGAGACTTGGAGTTCCAGTTGGTGGCATGAGCACCGACGGCGTTCCAGCCACGACCCTCATAGACAGCGCCATCACCACCGATCAAGAAGTTGTAGCCAATATCGGGCCATCCCAAGCTGTCCATGTGGTAGGCTTGGATGTTGCGCAACTCCTGGTTGCAGGCAGCGCGGGTGCTGCAGTAGTTTCCAGCGGTGTGATGGACCACAGCATAGCTCAGGTAGTTGCCCAGAGTGACCTTGGAGCGAGCAGCACGTCCTCCCCAAGACGCCTTGGAGACGACAGCAACGCCAAAGACGGCCTGGGCGCAGCAGAGTGCGACAACCAAAAGGATAATTGCTTTACTAACCATGTTTCTAGATCGAATCTATGATGGTACTACCAAAAATTCGCGTGCTTTTATACTCCAAGTTCCATTGGCTTTGACTAGTTGTGATTGGCCTGCTGGGGACAATAATCTTCTACTCCTGATAGGAGTATCAAAATCTATGGAAGATGATAATGTTTTGATGGATTTACGATTGTTTGTGCACAATCTTCGCTAAATAAATATATTGATAATTTTCTATAAATTTCTCTGAATGAATTTCGATTGTGAACAATAAGCGTTGCCTGCTTTTAGGCGGTAACATTTTAAGAGAGAACCTTGTTTAGATCGTAGAGTATATTATGAAAAAGTGTTATATTATAGATTTAGTACAGAATTTGTAAGCTGAAAGTGGCAATTGCTATTTAATATATATATTTAAATATTATTTTGGATATAAAGATTCTTGGTAAAGAACTTGCAGACATTTAAATTTTCCAAATCAATATGGACTACAGCTCAGAAATACATATAGAACTTATACTTTAAATAAATATAATATTTAGTATCGAATTTCTATTAAAGATGAGCAACAATATAAAACAATTGAAAATTCATACATTTGAAAATTTTTTAAAAATATTTTCAATTAACTACAAGTCTAAATTTTATGGGTATTTTTCAATTATTCGGAACACGTGTAAGCCATTGAAAAGATAACTTAGGATCAATACAAATATGTAGATGCCAGGGTCAGATAACAAACTTTAATTTATACAAGGGACCCACAGACGACACGCTAATTTTCTAATCAGTCCAGTAGCTCAGCTCCTATATCAGTTATGAGCCCAAACAATGGCCAGACGAATCGCAGCCAATATGTCGACTGCAACAAGTTGATATATAAATCAATTGAGAATAGTGTGATTATGACGTAGACCTCCAGCTAAAGG
The DNA here is from genome assembly GCA_018150725.1 of Drosophila quadrilineata. Lineage (NCBI taxonomy): Eukaryota > Metazoa > Arthropoda > Insecta > Diptera > Drosophilidae > Drosophila > Drosophila quadrilineata. The sequence continues at coordinate 7,916,258 of JAECWN010000407.1, forward strand.
TGCTTCCCCAAAAATACTCCACATTACCATAAATCAACAGAGCTGTAAATATTATCAAGCATCCTCCAGTTAATACAATAATCTCTCTTTGACATTCTCAAGAGACACGATAAGTCCCAATCCCATTCAGACACCTATACCGACTATAAAATCGCGTAGTTCTGATCAAAGCTCAATCAAATCGCATAGAATTACCATGGTGTCCAAGTCGTCTATTGCTCTGGTACTGGCCGTGCTGGTGTGCAGCCAGTATGCCGCCCAAGGCATCTATGTGGTGTCCAAGGCTGAATGGGGCGGACGTGCTCCCAACTATCGTGTGGCATTGGGCAACTACCTCAACTATGCCATCATTCACCACACGGCCGGAGCATACTGCGAGACCCGAGCTGCCTGTGCACAGCAGCTGCGCAACATCCAGAGCTACCACATGGACAGCCTGGGATGGCCCGATATAGGTTATAACTTCCTCATCGGTGGTGATGGCGCTGTCTACGAGGGTCGTGGCTGGAACTCAATGGGTGCCCATGCTGCCGAATGGAACCCAATCAGTATTGGCATCTCCTACCTGGGTAACTTCAACTGGGATACCCTGGAGCCAAATATGATTTCTGCTGCCAAGGAACTTCTTAACGATGCCGTCAATCGTGGCCAGCTCAGCTCTGGCTATGTGCTCTATGGTCATCGTCAGGTCAGCGCCACTGAGTGCCCCGGCACCCACATCTGGAACGAGATTCGCTCCTGGTCCCACTGGAGGGGCTAAGTTTTTTCTCAATAGAGATGTGAAGTTAAATTTTTTTTTTTTTTTTTTTTTTTTTTTTTTGGAAAACTTTGTTTATTAAATATAGAACCGGTACAACAAAACGTACCATAACTATACAATTACAACTACTTAACACCTAACCCCTTGTGAAGTTAAATAAATTTAATTGGAAATGTTTTTAAAAGATCTTTTCATTTCGAATTAAGGGTAAAAAAAGGATCGTTGAATGTATTCGATAGCAATTATTGCTAATATTGTTTAACAAAAAGCTAATCAGGCTTTGTTATTTTTTTCGCATTTTCAGAATCCATTCTTTGATAATCAAATATATTGAGTGTCTTTTTATAAATTATCTGAGGCAACTTCTTGGCTTATTTTAGCTATAATAATATTGTTAATGGTATAATTAAAAAAAATAGGAAGGAAGGAGTTATGGGTGAACTGTAATATACCATATTTTTTTAAAAAACAATTTATTATTATATTAAAAAGAGGAATATTTAAAATTTTAGATAATATTTTGACATGTGCAAATACATATTTTTTTTAATAAGAACTCAGAGGAAGACTTTACCTACAACGATCATTTCATTATGTATCCTTTTCTAAAAATTCATCCTTTGCCTACACTGAAAAAAACTTTGCATATTTGATATATAACATCTGTTTTTTTTTTTTTGGTAGCATGTATGGTTTTCTGTTATTTCAAGCAAATTAATTAAAGGCCACTCTCGATTGATTAAAAACTAATTTCTGACCAATGGCTGGGAAAGACACACTTTCATGATACCCAAGGTATCGGTATCAGTCAACCCGTGCTTCAGATTGTCTTCCTATCAGATCAAAAGCCCCTCATATATAATAATAATAAGAATAATATTTTATACGCATCACAAGTGTCGTGTGATTCGTGCCTCAGTTCGGCATTCGTCACACACAGATAAGACGATCCGGGAATCCGTATAAATAGCCCAACTAGTGGATGGACAGAATACACAAGTCTTGAGATCATCAATACGAAATCATGGCAAACAAAGCTATCATCCTCCTCGCTGTGGTGCTCTGCGCCCAGGCTGCTCTTGGCGTCACCGTCATCAGCAAGTCGGCATGGGGTGGTCGTGCCGCCAAATCCAAGACCACTCTTGGCAACAACTTGAGCTACGCTGTCGTCCATCACACCGCTGGCAACTACTGCAGCACCCGCAGCGCCTGCGAGACCCAACTGCGCAACATCCAAGCCTACCACATGGACAGCTTGGGCTGGGCCGATATTGGCTACAACTTCCTCATCGGTGGTGATGGCAATGTGTATGAGGGTCGCGGCTGGAACGCTGTTGGTGCCCATGCCACCAACTGGAACTCCAAGTCCCTGGGCATCTCCTTCCTGGGCAACTACAACACCGACAAGATTACCTCTGCCCAGATCAGCGCCGCCAAGGGTCTGCTCGCTGATGCCGTCTCCCGTGGACAAATCATCTCTGGCTACACTCTGTACGGCCATCGTCAGGTCGGCTCCACTGAGTGCCCCGGTACCAACATCTGGAACGAGATCCGCACCTGGGCCAACTGGAAGGCCTAAGTGAGGAAGGCTTCCACTTAATTTTTTAAACTCTGCTGCAAAATAATAAAAAAAATCCTAAAAAATATAATACATGTAACATAAGTTAATCGCAACTTTGGGTACTTTTTCTGACGGGGATTTTCGTAAGATGAAGAGATACTGAAGCTCTCGATGACGCCTTGTGATCTTGAGTTAATTAAATTGCATTGACTTAATGGGGAAGTTGCGGATTTTCCATTTTCCTGTTCAAGGTTTTTTCATAAATATATTTTCAAGAAAACGTTTAATAGAAATTCAGAAATATAAGTAGTCTTATATAGGGTATGTGTCTGTCAACTACAGGTAGATGGGTAGGATCCGATTGAAATATAAGGTATTATTCATCAGCACGTAAGCACTTTTACTTTTCTAATTATATATGTATATAGTTAGTAATATATTTTCTAAAGTGATCCTAATTACCATGAGTCATGACTTAGAATTAAGATTTTCGTTATATCAAAAATATCGTTGAATTTTAGAAAATATAAAATATTAAAAATTAGGAATTCTTTAAAGTGTTGCATTCCTAAAGATCTCTAATTTCTCTCTCTGAGTTGAAATGTTAAATATTTATGTGATAAATATGAATTTTAATATTATTGAGTATTTTCATAATTTTATATTTTTGAATTATTCTTTATAACAACTTTAAGTTGTCTTTAACTAACCAATTTCCAATGCAGTTTTTAAAGTATTTTTATTTGAAATAGATTTTTAAACCATTGAACTGCTGGCTTAAGCCTTCCAGTTGGCCCAGGTGCGGATCTCGTTCCACAGGTTGGTGCCGGGGCATTCGGTGGCGCTCACCTGACGATGACCGTACAGAGTGTAGCCGGAGACGATTTGGCCACGGGAAACGGCATCAGCCAAGATACCCTTGGCAGCACTGATCATGGCAGCTGTTGGCTTGTTGTTGTTGTAGTTGCCCAGGAAGGAGATGCCCAGAGACTTGGAGTTCCAGTTGGTGGCATGAGCACCGACGGCGTTCCAGCCACGACCCTCATAGACAGCGCCATCACCACCGATCAAGAAGTTGTAGCCAATATCAGCCCAGCCCAAGCTGTCCATGTGGTAGTTCTGGATGTTGCGGAGCTCCTGGCTGCAGGCAGCGCGGGTGCTGCAGTAGTTGCCAGCGGTGTGATGGACCACAGCATAGCTCAAGTAGTTGCTCAGAGTGGTCTTGGACTTAGCAGTGCGACCTCCCCAAGACGCCTTGGAGACGACAGCAACGCCAAAGACGGCCTGGGCGCAGCAGAGTGCGACAACCAAAAGGATAATTGCTTTGCTCACCATGTTTGTTGAATACTTCAATGATGGAATTGAAAGAATTCAGCGCTTATATATACCCAGGGGTATCATCATTCTGCTGACGTTCTGCTCAACTTGATAATAATATCAAATCACTCTCCTGATGGGAGTATCGGAATATATACCACAAATCTAAGAAAAATAAATAAATATGAGCGTGAATACAATAAATTCCTCCAGGCAGATATGGGGGTGATGAATTTATAATCGAGAGGTAATAAAAGCTTTTGACAACTTTGTGTAAGTTCTATTTTAATAAAAAAAAAATAATGGGGTGGGCTTGCTTTAATGAAAAGAACATATTTTAATGAAAACTATTAATGAACTGAATTCAGTTAGATTTTCTTTTACATAATATATATACGAGATTTTCCATTTCTTTTGAAATACCCATTCTTTCATTAAATGCACAGACAGAAGCTGCTGCGTTACGACTTCGCCATAAGTTGAATACGTTGCTCAAACTTAGACTGAAAGTGTTGCTCGAAGTCGAAAAAAGTTACGACTTCTTCTTAAGTTGAAAGCGTTGCTCAAACTTTGAATGAAAGCGTTGTTCGAAGTCCTGTTGATGCTAGCCTGAACGCGTTGTTACAACTTAAGCTGAAAGCGTTGCTTAAAAAGAAATTGCTGTTATAAGTTGAAACGCTGCTTAACCTTTAGAGGAAAGTATTGCTCCAAGAAAAAGAACAGCCAACAAGGAAGAACAGAATGTTTAACGACACCGACTCAACAAGCATTGCCTTGATGAAGGGCTGTGGAAATTCCAATTTAAAATTCAGACTATTACATGATAATAAGTAACATATACTGTTAATCAATACAATTCTAAAAGTATTTGTAAAGCAGTTTAAATATCCTGAAGCTTGGGTTCTATGAACTTCTTCCTGAATTCAGAGGTATTTAATAAAAGATTATTTTCCAGACTATCGGCTGATCAGGACCCATATATAAATAGTTACTTAGGGAATGCTTAAGAAATATACCATGCAGTAGGTCGACAGGGTGCTTCCCCTAATCAGTCGCATTTCCATAAATTACCATCACTGTAAATATCAATTGAAATGACCACCATGACTCGTCAAAATTACCATAACTCTCTTGATAACATGAAAATCTTTCCTGATTTTTTTTGTATTTAAAGGGGTCTAGTTTAGTTCGAGAGCTAATCAAAAAGCAAAGAATTACCATGGTGTCCAAGACGTCTATTGCTCTGGTACTGACCGTGCTGGTGTGCAGCCAGTATGCCGCCCAAGGCATCTATGTGGTGTCCAAGGCTGAATGGGGCGGACGTGCTCCCAACTATCGTGTGGCATTGGGCAACTACCTCAACTATGCCATCATTCACCACACGGCCGGAGCATACTGCGAGACCCGAGCTGCCTGTGCACAGCAGCTGCGCAACATCCAGAGCTACCACATGGACAGCCTGGGATGGCCCGATATTGGTTATAACTTCCTCATCGGTGGTGATGGCGCTGTCTACGAGGGTCGTGGCTGGAACTCAATGGGTGCCCATGCTGCCGAATGGAACCCAATCAGTATTGGCATCTCCTACCTGGGTAACTTCAACTGGGATACCCTGGAGCCAAATATGATTTCTGCTGCCAAGGAACTTCTTAACGATGCCGTCAATCGTGGCCAGCTCAGCTCTGGCTATGTGCTCTATGGCCATCGTCAGGTCAGCGCCACTGAGTGCCCCGGCACCCACATCTGGAACGAGATTCGCTCCTGGTCCCACTGGAGGGGTTAAAGGTTGATCCTTAATGTGTTCAATCAATATTATTAATGCTGCTTTATAATATTTGCTGAAAATACAATACACGTTGCATAACTGCATGAAAATCAATGGTCTTCCACTTCCTTAAATGGGGATGGGAAATCCATAGGTAAATTATCTGTTCTATTCGAACTTCTGTATCTCTGATATCTCTAAGAATAATCAATGGATCTGCAAATCAGTCATAAATTGAGCGCCATTTATAAATACTAGTTCCATTTGATAAGACTTTTGGGATTGGGATAGTGTTTGGTATATCTTATCAGGTCTTGTAAATTCACAATCGCGTGTTTTGTTTGTGAATGAAGTGGTCATACGACACATAGATGCCATGTTATGTCAAAATCTCAATTTTCAAAATTTCAGTTATTTTTGAATTTTGAACTGCCATAGTAACTTTGTGAAAAATCATCCGATTTTGATAAAAATTTGCCGTCATTTATAGATTTAATTTATACGCTCAGTTGAAACTAATGTTTATTCGAATATCATTGCATATTTAGTATACTGTATACAGCAGATATATGTGTATATAGTATGTATATAGTATATCGATATTGTACACACATAAAATATGTTGTTATTCCCTTGGGATGCATGTTAGATGAACTCAAATATACTATCCAATATTAAAATTATCCATGTATTAAATATGCAATAAAGTCTTACAAGTTATCTTAATTATGTTGCATCGCATCAATACTTTATCCCCATCAGATTCATCGTAAGCATGCAACTATCGCTTGGCTTTCTGTTATATGTATAACACTCTCTCTCTCTCTCTTTTTTGGTAACAACTACTTGTGCTTACATAGGTAAAATTCACACAATAACTAAATAATATTAATAATAATATAATAAAAATGAAGTTAATACACATTTAGAAATATTATAGCGTGCCAAATCTTTAACAAATTGATATTTCAGAGCAATATCCAGCAAAAGTTCGTTATTAATATTATAAATGTATCTTGTTTTGTCTTTTGGTTAAACAACAATTATGCGATTGCTAAAAGTTTACATATCTTGGGTATTTTTGTTTTCTTTTTGCTTGTAATCGAATATATTTAGCACTAGTTGAATGCTCGAAATATATTTTGATATTTGTTACAACAAGTTATGTTGGAACTTTCTTTTTGGAGAATGTATTTTGAAGAAATAAAAAAAATCCTTGTTTTCTGGGCAAGATGCAGGACTTTTAAGGAGGGAGTGCTCTCGAATCCTTAAATAATGAGAGAAAGACATTTAAAAGACAAATAAAAAATCACAACTTAAGCCTGACTCTCGTTGCGTCCAGGCACCTGTCCGGGTATGTTCACTTGACGATTGAGAGGCGCTTCCTGAGCATTGATGGTCGCATCGTTGTACGGCGGCGGAGGCAAAATGGCCACATCCAGGCTAGCATCGATAACCTCGAGATCTGCATCCTCATCATCATCATCGGAGGCAGCAGCGGCATTGCTTGTGTTCGTTGACTGTTCGCTACGTCGCATCGGTGGAGTGTTGGCATTCACATGAACCGTGTTGTTGTTATTGGGTATATCGTTGTTGTTATCCATGTTGTCCTCGTCCGTATGGGCAGTCGAATCGAGTGCCACAAATAGCGGTGAGCTGCCTCCAGCCTCAACACTCTGTGCGCCATCAACACCTCCCGCCGTCCCTTCACTCTCACCCTGATAGTTGGACATGGCCACCTGATAGGATGGCGGCGGTGCCTGTTTCAAGTACTGAGCGATGGCCTCATCGTAGTTGGGCAACAAGGTCGAATATGCACGCTCCTCGGCGCCAAAACCACCACCGAGTCCACCATGAACACCCAATTCGGGCAGGGAACAGGGCAGCAAGCTGCGCAGATGCTGCTGGCGGAGTGTCAAGTATTTGTAGCAACGCCAGACGATGCCAATGCAATAGGCTTTCAGGAACACAATGCACACAAAGACGACAAGCACCACGACAACGAGTTCCTCGGGCGGCAGCTCCAGCAATTTCTCGCGCCAAGGCAATCGAGGTGCCTCGGCAATCATGCGATGCATAGCCTGAAGATAGCACAAGTATCCAGCGGCCGTCAAACTAAAAGAGAATATATCCAATTAGGCTAAGATATTGAGAGATTGGGGTAGTTTAGTTTAAGGACTCACGTGGTAATGGCAAAGTCGAAGAGCTGCAGACAGAAGAAGGGCAACAGATGTGACGGTTTGCCCTTAATGGTGCCGTAAATCATCATTAGGGTAATAGCTATCATGCAGGTGCAGACCAGGCCACCCATATCAAAGTTCTCTGCAAGATTAGGCAATTGATTAATCCATATACAGTGCCCAGTTGGCATCGCTTACGGTAACGCTTACGATAATTGAGGGAATGATCGCGATAGGCATAGGGAGGATCCACTTTGCTCAGCGGAGTGGGCAAGGCAGGCGCACTCAGATCAACGGTGAAGTCATGGCTGCCGCTTTCCAGCTCATCCATCATCTCCGGATTGCGCCAGATGACGGCCAAGACACTCAGCGCCAGTATATTGAGGAACTGTAAATTATAAAGAACAGTTTAGGATTATTTAAAGATTTGTAAGTAAATTGAAAATCGGTTTCCCCTACTACATCTACTTCTCTACCTTATCCCAAGTCAAGGTTATTTTACTGTGACCTCAGGCAGAGTATTGTATTGACTATCGATTACATTATCTATGGGGTTTTCTTTACAATACATTTGCCTATCATCTTTTCAGGTTTATGGAGATATCGGAATGATACGATTTCGCTGGAAGATTCTGCGTCATTCTCGTCGTCATTAACAGCATTCAACCGCCTCTGCATAACTTCGTATTACTAAACTAATTAAACATATTCTGACAGTAGATAATGCTGTTTATAAAATAGGTATAAATCCATAAATGAACATTAACAGAAGTAGCTAATCTTGCCAGCTAAACTGTCAGCCCTTTTACTGTGAACAGCTTTTGTAAATATTGCCCCGTTGATAAGGTTGAGTGGTTGTGGTTGCTTGGATCAGCTGGTTGAGTTTACCCATTGTCCAATTTTGAGAAACTAGGCCAGCATTTACAATGAAATGTTTAATTTAATAACTGCAACTGGGCGTACGTGCATATCTGTTGCATATATAATCGTCTATAGCTGATAAGCGTCAACACTATAATTATCAGCTCATTTTTAACTTAATGTTTACACTGCTGACTAATTTCGAAATTTTTGTAAACAGAGCAGGTCACGTTGTTTACATTGTAAGAATCACTTTCATCCACCTGACAAGGTTACACCCTTGACCTTTAATGCGGAACTGTCATTGCGACAGTGCCACTCAAACTGTGTTGACCTTACAGCGCTATTTACATATTCACGGTTTTAGAAGCAGCGCAATTCCAACTGAAGACATTCGCCATCACACAGTTAATGTAAAACTGTTAAACGAAAGGCAAACAACATATCAGCACACACACAGTGCTTCGCCAACTGTTAGTTATGTTTATCAATATTTCGTGCGTGAGTTTCATTAAAATGAATTACTCAAGAGAAATTAATAGAGAAAAATCAGAGTGTGCGTGATTTCACATTCATTTGGCAAATCATGGCATGTCTCAGTGCACACAAAAGGCCTGGGTGAGGTTAATCCCCGTTTGGCATGATTTTGAAGGTAACTACGTCCATAATATTATGCCATCAGTGTGTCGTATATGATCTGTGAAGACCGGGGAACGTGAACTGACATAATAGATGTGCATAATTGGCAAAGCAATGGATGCGCTGCATTGACGTCACACCAACTTTAAATTGAATTGTTTGAAATTGGCAGCAACAATATAAACGAGAGCCTGGGCAACAGTTTGACAAGCACTGTTGAGTGACAATTGATTTTTTCCTCCCCCTTGACACTGACACAGGGTCAGTTATCTATTTGTGTGTGTGTGTTTGTATATGCATTGCGGCAAGTTGAATTGCATATATATACTATATACATATGTATATCTGGCTGATCAATTTTCGGTTTTACTTACCAAATGCCAGAGGCCAATCATCAGAGTGGCGGTGTGGACATGGAGGCCGAAGCAGCAAGTCCACTCCTTGTTGATACGTGCATGGTTAATCATGTTGCCACTATTATTGTTGTTGTTGTTGTTGTTGCTGCTAGTGCTACTGCTGCTATTATTATTATTGTTGTTGTTATTACTGTTGTGATTACGTTGTGGGCCCATTTTGACGCGAATTCTAAACATTGCACGTCGACGTCGGTTTGCCGCACGGGGGGAGTTTTCACTTTATTTTATTGCGTCGCACTAAGCTGAAGACGAAAGCAGAAATGAATCAGACATAATTTATGATTATTAAGCGCTTTTGCATTTTTCTTGCTGCTACTCTGCATAAATTTATTTACACACAATCACACACAGACACACACATACTCAAAGAACCACTGAATCGTTGCTTTTCATCTGTTTTTTATATGTATTCTATAAGAAAACTTTGTATGTATTTGTGTGCCAATTTATCAATTATATTCTCCTACTGCCAATCACACCATATTGAAGACAGTTATGCACACATTACTTATTTTAACACTAACAGTGTCTGATTTGCTTATTTATAAAAATTATTGTGAAATATATAACACTTTTATATTATTTTTACGCACAGTTTAGATTTACTTTCTTGAAAAGACAAAGTAATTAACCAGTGTGCCTGTATATTGCAACGAACAATATACCAAATTCAATACTAAGCTATCGATTGCCAAGTGGTACCGATATATCGTCAGCGCATAATAAATACTAAATGATAGTCTTATCGATAGCAAAATTTACTCGGTTTTTAAATGCCTTTAGAGTATAGTTCATTTGAATTGATATCAAAATTATATTTATAGTTTGGTTAAAAAATTATTTAAATTACTCGCTTCATATTTGTATACTTCATAATATTCAACAATCTGAGGAATACCACTAATAAGTATCGATACCGTATCGATAGGCACTTCGACTGGTTTTAAAAAGAATAGCATATTTGTTGTTGCTTCAGTTGCGACCTGCTCTGCTCGTGTGCCGTCCTTTGCGTAACGTGAAATTGAAGTTTACATATTATTTATAATTTTCGGTTCCAAAATTATCAGTTAACAAGATGGTCTTAATACGAGAATATCGTGTCTGTATGCCGCTAACAGTCGAAGAGGTAAGTCCCGCCATATCTCAGCACTTCCCATACACATTCTAATTCACAATTTTTGCCATAAATTCAATAGTACAAAATCGGACAGCTATATATGATTGCGCGCCACAGCCTGGAGCAGTCCGAGGCGGGGGAAGGCGTCGAGGTGATCGAGAACAAGCCATGCGAAGATCCAGTCTACGGCGAGGGACAGTATACAGAGAAGCGCATCCATCTGTCCAGGTAAGCCCCAAATGGACATCAACAGATGTTTTCCCTCAATTCTTCATATTCCAAATTCTCCATTATTTTCATAGTCGTTTACCATACTGGATTCAAGCGATATGCCCACGCGTGTTCTACGTAACGGAAAAATCTTGGAATTATTATCCCTACACACTAACAGGTAAGCTTCCTTCCCCATTCCCCCATCCTCTCACCACTCCTACCCCTTGCTGGGGTTATTTTCAGCTACGCATCCCTTATTGACGTATTATTATTTTTAAGTTGGTCGAAAGCTTAATTAGGTTCCATGGCACCGCCTGCAGCGTGGGGTTTGTGGTTGTAGTGGGTCTGCCATATGGCTGACATCGCATCACCCCATGTCGGAATGGATTCGACAACGACCTTTGCTGTGATAAGCACACGGCTGTACATATACATATGTATGTATGTATGTACATATCCAAATCGAGTCTATGTGGAGTGGATGTAGGATGTGTGCATATCTCACTTGTCATGCCATCAATACGTCACAGTTCCACTCCATTGGCGGCCAGATAACGTACTCATCGTGACCAGCCCCGACCCAAAACTAATCATCATTCATTTCCCCCCGGATATGATATAATTTTTTTTGGTATTTCGAGTTTTTTTTTTTATTCGAAAATGTTCCTCACAACTGTTGTCTCTCCCACGACACTAATTCCATGTACTCGAAATTCATTGTAAATGATTTGGTTTTTTGTTGTTTTGCCAAATTGCCGGCAATTTTAGTGGACGATTTTCCGATAAGCTCAAGCGTAACCGAATTTGATAATTATTTAGGTCTCCACACTTGATTTATGATCCGAATAAAATCCAGACGGCTATATAGTTAGATTTACTGGAAATCATTTGCCTCAAGAAGTGTCTGTTCACTGTTGAACTGGAGCTATTAATACCTTGTCTATTTTAATATTTAATTGATGCCTAAGTATTTGCCCAATTTGTTTTCTTTTCATACCCTGTGTGAGAATTTATATAAGTAAGTATAAGTTTGTGCAAATGTTTGTAAAAGATATATGTATAAATCATACACTGTGATTTTTGTCTATATTAAAGAGATCCAAGAAAATTTTATTTATTTTAAAATGTTAGCATAGGGTATCTCATAGTCGAGCACTCTCGATTATATCGAGCTCAATTATTCTGGAGTGTGGATAGTCTGAAAATAGCTACCCCAGAATAAGTTGAAATTATATTTATTGTGTATTGATTTTACTTTACTTTTCATGGTCAACAATTCTGGATCTAAATCGCGTGGACATATGAATAGAATATACGGTAATTATCAAAATGGAGCATATATTTATAGAGATAATCAGATAATCATTTTCATATTATAGTGCTCCTTCATACCCAAATTGAATGTGCTAATCAAGACCAAATACGAAAACAACAGTGGCACCACGGACAATGTAAGTGCAACTTAAATTAAATAGAAATAAATTATATTCATATTGCTAATTATTTTATTTTAATTGTAAATAGAAGTCAAGTGATTTTTAGTTGAATTATTGACATAAGAAAACCTTGAAATATATAATAACTTATTTTACAGTGTCTGGATCTCAGCGAGGATGACTTGAAGAATCGGAGTGTGGATCATGTGGATATTGCATTCGATGAATTCCCAGCCAAGCATTATAAACCCGAAGAAGATCCCAAGTTCTTCAAGTCAGAAAAGACAAGTAAATATAAAAATTACAAAACGATAATTTGAATTTATATATTCATCGAATTACTTGCAGATCGTGGCCCACTTATTGAGGGTTGGCGGGAAATGGACAAACCCATCATGTGTTCCTATAAGGTGGTAAACGCGACCTTTGAGGTTTGGGGTCTGCAGACCAAAGTGGAGGACTTCATACAGCGGGGTATTCGAGATGTCCTTCTGCTGGGCCATCGTCAGGCCTTCGCCTGGATTGATGAGTGGCATGGCATGTCGCTGGACGATGTGCGCGCCTACGAGCTACAAAAGCAGGCCGAGACCAATGAGAAGCTGCAGCAGAATACTACGAATACTACCACAACTAGTCCAACTGTGACCAAGAAGACCGATGACGTTGAGGACGAGAGCGCAGCGACAACATCTCATGTTCATCACTCTTAAAAAGAAAAAAAAAGAATGTTGAATTGGCTGACAACATTTCTAGACGTTATACCAAATGCAGACACAGTTTGTACCTTAAGCTATATAATATGGAATCTATATTAAATAGCAACGAGAGGCGAGCTTATGAAACACAAATTCATTAGTCATAACCAGCTAAATGTACATACGCATAATATGTATCACGAAACATGCATTTCAATGGTCCAAAATAGGCTCAACAATTATACAGACATATACTATTTATATTATCTAGGAGGTGGACTACTTCAAACCAAAACATAGACACTAAATTCTAGCTCAAAAACTTACATAAAATGTATTGCACGCAACCTCAGTATGTGTCTAAGCGACGGTTTTTGTTAACTATATATTCTATATTCCTTAGCTGTAGCTTTACAACCACTATCAATATCAAAATGCAACTCACTTCACAACAACAACAACAAGAGAAATGTACAAATTCAAATAGTTAATTGGTTCTGTAAATTGTACAAGAAGTTCAATATTTATTAAAAGCGATTTCGATGCTGATTTCAGCTTGAAGAGATTTCTTGGCTGTTCATCAATTTGTTATAAAAGCAATTGCACGTCTTTTTCAGCTTAAGTTTTACGTTTTATTACTTAATTAAACTCATTTATATGCGTCGAAGCAAACTATATATTTAATTGAGCGGAAGATTCGATTGATTCTCTGCAATCTATAAAACTTTTTTTGGCGCGCTTCGTTTTGCTCTCATTTTGATTCATAATAACATTAACTGAACAGCTGTTAACCTCCCTCTCTCGCTCTCTCTCTCTCTCTCTTGATCGGTCTCTCTCTCTGTTAGCGGCATATCAGCAATGGCTGCTCAGCTGATTTTGGGGGGAGATCTGCTGGTGGCGCCAAAAACAAAACTCAACGGAAAACAGCGAAAAGCAAAAAACTGAAAAAAACATGACAGCATTTCGCATTTGCGCCTCATTTGAAGTTCAAACGCGAGAAAAGTAGCACAGAGATACAGATACCGCCTGTCGCCGCGTTTAGCTCAACTTATATACGTCTATGTATATACATATGTATATTTTCGCCTCGACAACAAATTGTTTATAATTAATAATATTTTAAAATATGTGCCACACAGCAAAACAAACGCTAATCAATAAACAGGCTCTCGGGTCGCCTTTACAATACGAAATGTAAACTAGAACTACATGTAAAATACATAATTAATTGCTCAATAATCCAAAAAAGGAGAAAAACACATGTAATTTCGGCCGCAGTAATTTTGGAAATTTACTTACGCATAAATTACGCAAAGTAATTTGTTTTTTTTTTTTTTGGCTATAAATAGTCGACGAGAAAGAGTGTGTGAGAGAGAAGAGCATGGTTTTTATTAATGGAAATACTTTTGTGTCTTATTTTTGCCTGCTGCTGACTATTTACGGAAGGTGCGCAAAGTTCTTAATTAAAAAAATATATTCAACTATTTTTTTTTTGTTATTCTGATATCTTTTTTTCGTTTTAAATGCCGATAAGTTTTAGCGTGACGTATGCGGATGAATGATCAGATTTTTTTTAGTACAGATAGTGTACATCTGTTTGTTGAGCCATGTTTTCATTTTGAATTTCCTATTAATGCTAATAAACCCTCGACAAATATGTGTCAATGTCAATATTTAACCGCTTCATAAATCAATCTGGCTGTATCAACAAACAAGCTAACAAATAGCGGCAGATGGGTTTATCGTACCTCAGATAAAATGGCTTAAATGTAATTCAAACAAATCTGTAACTCTTTACAGATATTTCACTCAGTTCTTAGTTCAAGTTGTGGTCATAATTGTCTCTCTATTTTTTTGCTGACTCTTCTGCTCTTGACAAGTTGTTTGTTTTGACCAAAAGTTGTACCTTAACGAGCTTAACAAAGATGCTCTAAAAATATCATCAAAAAGAAAAAAAAAAACAATTCTTATTTTTATGAAATCTCAATCTCTGGCCTTGTGGTCAGCTGACAGTTGAATAGAAATGTACGTCAAGCGTTGTAAGTATCTCTTAAATCTTAAATTCCACGTAACACGGCAGATAATGAGATTATCTTAGTTTGTCCATATATGTAGATATAATTTCATTTGAGATAGTTTATCTTTATATCTGATTTGGTTATTCAACGTCTTCAACAATTGAGCAAGTTGAATTAAAAAGCAATTCTAAAACGAGTACGTTGCCCGTTGAATTTCTAAGTGGATCTATAGTTATTGCCAAAATTGATAAACAAGCGGCGATTTGACGAAGCAGAAGACCAAAAATGATAGAGATAGAAAGAACTAGAGAGAAAACGAGCGTAAAAAATTTGAAATAAATTTAGAATTCATATAGAATATCAACGCGCTCACTGATTGGTTTATTATCAATTATTGATAATAAAATAAACGAATTGTTTAGAAGAAATCATAAATTAGTTCAATCGAATATTGCCAACAATTTGGCAGATATTCGTTTCCTATTAGAATTTAAACTCGATCAGTCATTGCCTTCCAGCCTTCTCTTTTCATTAACTTCAAGGTATCTTCAATTATCAAAAAAGATGCGTTATAAGTAGCTCTAAAAAATAATAATCTCTTCAACACGTGTAATAATATTACTTTTTTTTTGTTGATACTTCGCCTATCATCTTCGTTTGACAAACTAGAGTAAAGATACTGATGTTTGATATATATATTTTTTCTAATAAAAAAAACTTTAAATAAATTTTGAAACAATATTAGCTTACTCAAAAAAAACAATTATAAATAGAAATTCAGCTTGGTTGCTGAGGTGTCAGATAAAATTGGGCTCGAATTTTAGTCAGAATATAAAATAACACGAATACGCCATGTGTACAAATATTTATTTTTCACAAATTCTGCTCAACATTTTCGTTATAATTGGACAAGTTATTGCCAGCGATTCTCTAAATTTTTGTATAAATATTTTCATGCATATTAATTTACATTTTTCGACGTTGTCTTTTTTTTTAATTTGCTGTTAAACTTAACACTTGAATATACGAGATAATGTTGCTAATTGGAAATGAAATGATTTCCAAAGGAAGAAGAAAAATAATACGCCAAATATTATACAAGTACATTTATGGCACAGTTCTTAATAATGCTAATAAAAAAAATTTATTTTTCGATATGGAAATGGAATTCACAATTAAGGATAATAATTTTGACAAAATTCATCTGATTTTAAATTTTTTTCAGTTTTATCTATAGATTTCAATACATTTTGGAATTGCACCAAAAATTTGTTCAAGGCAGCAATTTGCAACTTAGTCAATTTCTGGAAATTTTTGCTTATCCGTACCTTGTAATAATGCCAAAAATTTGAAAATTTTTTTCTTGGAATTTTTTGTGTGCAATCGATTTTTAGCATTAAAATATATATTAATTTCTTCACCAGATTAGATTTTGAGCTGTATTTTAGAAAATACATCCAAAAAGGTGAACATATAACTTAAAAATAGACTTTTTCTTTTTTTTACAAATAATTTCATTTCCGGACCTTGTAAGAATGGAAAAAAGTCGAACATATTTTTCTGATTATTTAAGCCGAATCTCGATTCTAGCATTAAAATAGATATACAATTTTTTATTGGACTTCATTTAGAGCAATGTTTTATATAATATGTGCAAAAAGGTGAAAATTGATATTTTCAATATTCTCTAGTTTTTTTGCAATATTTGTAGAACGTATAACTCATAAAATTAATAGATTACTCTAAAGCCGAGTTGACTGATTTTTCCAATACTGCGCATACATTTACGAGTTGCGAATTGATCGACTAATGTGCTAAGTGGCATGAATATTTACTCGTCTGTCACATGATGATGCCAGTCAAGCTCATTTCTCAGCTACCCATTTAGTACCTTTTGATTCCAGATCGCTACCTGCCTTTTGATATCGTATATGGGTATAAATTTAAATGCAGTGCGCGATGGGTATATGTGTGTTTAAAAACTATTCATAAAAATGGATATCAGTCTGAAGTGTGAAAAACGACACAACGCAATTATTTTGTCGACACGCGTCAAATATTGTCTGAATCAAACAGACGAAATTGAGGAACGAGACAGAAAAGAGTAGCGCAGTGAAATAAATTTATTGGGAACCTGGCAATTAGACTTCAATGACGACATCTAGCTTATCGCACAGCCAGACTATATAGAGACTATATGGTATACAGACTATGCCGTGTACAACTTCATAAACACAAGAATAAATAATTAAATCAACCTGGCACAGTTTGTTTAGGTAGACGTTGTACATATGGTTGTCATAAACAATTCCATAAACATTCAGAGTTGTGATATCTCCGAGGGTCTGAGACAAAACCGAACTATTCTGTCTGTCAGTCTACAATTATGATTATCACCTAACCAAAGTTGGCTAAAAATAGATTTTTGGCTACAAATACCGCAAACTGTGAGGCTCTAATTTTGTAGATCAACAGACAGACTAAAGATTATTAATACTACTGCCATATCTTTGTACAGGGTTGGCGATGCTGCTACTGCTGCTGCTGATAATGAGTCGACTACAAGAGCAAACTCCTCGACGGGTATATTCACTATCAGGTCCATTTCGACTTCCTCAAATAGTTGTGGAAACTGGTCAGCAGCTCCTGAGGCCGAGGCTGGCAACTGTACTCGTTTGAGTCGTAATGGGTTGATTAGATGTTATGGCGGCATGAATAACATTGAAATGTTAACGTAAGTCATCAACCTTTGTATCAATCAAATCCGATATTCAATCAATCTGAATTCCAGCTCGAAGCACAGTAAACACTTGGCAGCTCAACAGATGCTTCTATGCGGCTGGCCACAGGAGGTCTTCGATCCTCTAAGTGAACTCCAAAAGTTTCCACAGTTGCGTTCCCTGACAATTGAATATAGTGGGTTTACGGAGTTTATATTCGATTTCCCTGAGATGTTCTATCTGCAGGCCATCAATATATCCTGGACGAATCTATCCTATATTTCGGCACGCACTTTCAAGCGAATTCACTCTTTGAAGATATTGGATTTGCGCTGGAATCAGTTGATACAACTGGATGGGCCCTTGATCTTGCCCAGATCCTTCCAGCAGCTGTATCTGGCCGGAAATCCATGGAACTGTACGCGTAACTTCAAGTGGCTGTTGCTGCAGCCGGAGAAGGGTCGTCTGGTGGCAGATCGCGAGGATCTCATCTGCACCGATCGCAAATACAAGGAGCGACAAATGTTGCTGGTCATGCACTACAAAGTGGTAAGATGATTTCAATGTCAATTTGAGATTTTCGAGGGGAATACTAATTCGGGGTTTTCTTCTAGGAGCTGAAACGGGAATGCCAATCGCATCCCGATCTCTTGAACTGCACTTGCCTTGTGCATCACATCATACCCAAGGGTTACATTCCCCTCTACACCGTCAACTGTTCCCATCTGCAGTTCCATAGATTGCCACGCTATTTGCCAGCAAACACATCAACCTTGTATATCAATGATAATCTCGTGAGTATTGTGATTATTCATGTTACTTTGGAGTATACTAATTCTTTTTTGCTGCAGATCAGTGACATAAATCCGCTGCGAGATAATCCACACTACAGCAATGTGGTGGATGTACATCTCGAAAACAATCTCATTTCCAATATTGATATACTGGAAGATACTCATTGGCTGCAGAACTTTCGTCTCTTCGCCCTCACTGGCAATCAGTTGCACAAGCTGCAAGTTTATGCCCTGGACAATGCCCTCAATGATAACGATAACGCCAGTCTGTTGATGCTGAGCAGAAATCCCTGGCATTGTACATGCAAGTTTGGCATGAGACTGCGTGAGCTGCTGACCAAGTATAAGGACATTATCAGGGATGCCTGGAATGTCACCTGCACCTACATGAATGGGGATGAGCTGCACTCTGCCAAAGTGCTGTCTCTGACGCGCCAGGATATGTGCAATGTGACCGCTGAAGAGGATATGGGCATCCATCCGATTGATTGGCTAAATGCGGTGTTGGCCACTCTAATCATTCTCATATTGGGCAAACTGGCCTACGACTATTATTTCTATAGATATCACGGACGAGTTCCTTGGATCGTCATGAAGATGCCCTAGTTCATGACGGAATTCCACAAAGTATGCGTATTAAATTGTTATTATTATTATTATTGTTATTTGATTGTGAATCAAAGTTATTCTGAGGAAAAGACGAGTTGTTCTTGATAAGTTTAGTATTATAAGTTTTAGAAACTCTGTATTCCATTATCATACATGTTAAATATAGGCGCTTCGTACTTATAAGATGTGATCAAATCATATATGAATTCTACTTAGAGTTAGTATTAATTTATGAGGTATTAAAAATCATTTATATTTAATTACAAATAAAAAAATATTTAAAAATATACATGATATGCATTCTAGACTGAATAATTTGTTTTTTGCTTAATTAAAAGGCACACATTTTTGAAAATTTAAATTATAGTTAATTATTATTAAAAGTAAGTTTACGATTAAGCTTCAACAATAAACATTAAGTTTGATAAAATATCACTTGATTAATTGCAAATCTGTTAATTATTATTTCAATATTTTAGTCATCATCGTCATCATCGTAGACAATTTTAAACATCATGCTGTTTGATTCTAAACTCGACGAACCTACATTGAAAGTAGTTATATTGCAGTTTTCACAATTTCTACCAATTTTCACTCCGGGTAGGGCTATAAAAAAATCCAAATTTAATTAAAATTAATTTGTGTCCTTAATTTTATATAATATTTACCTTGAGCCAGCGCAAAAAGCGCAATCACAAAAATACAAATCACTGAGAAGAGTTTCATGCTGTTGCTGTTGTTGACTTAATTGAACTGACGATTTCAGTTGGACTGAGATTTATATGAGAAGTCGGATCTTATATAGTCAATAGGAATCAGAAAAACCCGCACTTAGCGAGCTGCAATGGGAAAAACATGATTTCGTTTTTTTTATGGTCATTTTTTCGAACACAACATATTGATAATAATTCCTAAGAAGATAACAGTATATAAATGTAATATAAATAAAATACAATACATAATTTGTATGTAATAATATTGAAACTCGACGGCAAAAATATGTGCTTCAATTCTCTTATACAAATATACTAAAATTATACATATATTTCTAATAAGAGTATTGTTTTTTCTAGTCTGACTTGTCTTTAATCTTTATATACGCTCCACCTTCAGATGTATACCATTCTTAGTAGACAGAGGTAGGCTGCTCTTGTCGAGAACAAGGGGTATATCAGTGCGATGGGAGACACTGAATTTATAGTATCTCAGCAATGAGATGAGTCCAATCTTCGACTGCATTTTGCCAAACCGTTCTCCAATGCAATTTCTGGGTCCATCGCCAAAGGGCAGATAGGCATATGGATGACGTGCCTTGATGGCCTCCGGTTCAAAGCGTGTGGGATCGAAGCAATCCGGATTGGGATAGATTTCGGGATCATGATGTATGCTATTGATGGGTATAAGCAAGGTTGTGCCCTTCTCGATGACCAGCTTTGTGCCGGGCACTTGGTAATCCTCACCTGCCTGGCGCATCAAATGGGAGACAATCGATCGCTTTCTCAGGGTCTCTGTAGGAGTTAAAAGGGAAAATTATATATAAATTATCCTATATAATTCCTAATATCCTCTTACCTGCCAACACCTGATCCAAGTAAGGCATCTGGTTGATGGCATCGTAGGTCACCTCACCATCGGACACTTCCTTGAGCACAGTCTCGATCTCATTGCGGAGACGACTTTGCACCTTCTGTTCCAAGGCCAGTTCATATAGACAGAAGGCCATCGTGCTTGAGGATGTCTCGAAGCCAGCAATGAAGAAGACGAAAGCCTGGGCAGCCATTTGTTCAATGGTGAGACCCTTAGACAGATCGATGCCATTGCCTTTCCTGGCCTCCTCCTCGTTCTCTGCTTTCATTTGGATGAGCTGATCAAGGAAATCATTCCGCTTGACGCCGTTCTTCATGCGATAATCAACAGTTGATTTCACGGCATTCATGAAGAACGAGGTGATGTCATCCGGCAAGGCCTTAAACCGCATCCTTCTTGCCAATTTGGCATTAGTGAAAATGAAGGCAGACACAGCTTTTGGATACCGTGATCTTTCGAAGATTGCTCGTCCCTTGGAACGGAATTCGGCTTTGGGATCGGCCAAGCTATTGCATTCCAAGCCGAAGGCGACACTTCCGATTACATCAGTGGTATATCGAGCACAGAGCTCCTTCACCTCCACATCTCCACCGTCTGCAGCGGCAGCTTCCACATATTTGCCCATGGTGGTGGTCAAATGTTTGCTCACATCCAGCACAGTGCTGAACATGTGCTTCATCTTGCCGGAGGTGAAGACAGGAGTGAGCTTGTGACGCAAGGAGCGCCATTCCTCACCGTCCAAGCTGAACAGATGTCTAGTGAGGGGCTCATCACGTACATTATGGAATACACCGCGATCCTGGAACCTCTTAAAGTCCTTGATCAGCACCTGCTTGACCAGATCCAGATCAATGACGAAAGCCACTTTCTTCACAAACATGAACATGCCGGCAAATGGAGTCTGTCCCTTGAACTTCTTGTAATATCTCTGGTAAATGTCACGGAAGTGAACCGTAGTACCCACGCCCTTCATGTTGCCGAGGATTGGCAACGGGGTCTCATAAGGAACTCCCCGACGTTGCCAATAGTTATAGGTATTATGGAAATAGTTAATGATCAGGGCAATTGCCACGCCCAACAGCGCCAACGTTACAAAAGCCATATCAATATTATTATAGTTTGTTAACAAGTTGTTGAAAGTAAACTGAAGAATTTACGGAACGCGTTCCGCTTTTATATGCCAAAAATTGGAAGTGGTCGCTATCATAGTGACTTAACTGTCTATAACCTAAAGGCCGATTGTGCGATAAGTAATGTTTGAAATGATAAGGTTATTCGCTCTCAGCTCTTGGGGTTCCACATGAGTGCTGCCCAAAACAAGCTCCATTCATGACTTGCAAATAAGAATAATATCATATTTTGCTTTACTCACAACCAAACTGGAACGAGTCGAATGTGTGGATACTCTAACAGTTAATTTTTAGGGTGCAAATTTACATATAGAAATTTCTTATAGTTTTAATTCATTATTTCAAATTTAATCTTCTTTAACTATTTTTTATTACCACCCCTACCCATGTGATGTTAAGTTACTTTTTAACTTGTACTTCACTTATTAAGTTAAAAATAAATTATGTACATTGTATCTGTTCACAATAATGTACTAATATTTTGTTTTATTTAAATAATATAAATTTTTAAAAAAATTTATTTTGATATAAAATATCAATAAGAGCATTTTGCGGTCCTCATAATATAAACAATCTCATTTATTATCATATGGTCGTATTCCCCTGAAATGCAATGCAATTCTCTTTTAACAATGACTACACCAAATGACAATCAGTTAGGGTTCTCAAAGTGTGACCAAGTTTAATTGCCCTCACTTTACGATTAGATGTTGAATTTCAAACAGCAAACATATAACGTAGTTTCTATTTGATAATGCTCGTTATACTCGTAGTAATGATTTGGGAAATGAAAAAAATGCCTGATAATTAAACTTTGTAGCCAAGCAGAATTTCATGTGAATCCACTTAAGAACTGCAAAATAATAGTTTAGAAAATTATACACTATTCAGTTTAGTGGGCTCGTTCGTATATAATCTAATATTCACAAATTTATTTCTACAAATAATTATTTTCATTTAAGAATGACAATGACGATAATAAGTCGTGATACACATTATTAACATTTTCTTCGATCAACTCAATGAGAAAAGTCAATTAACAATAGAAACAATTCCTGAACATTCTCAGTTCGAACAATGGTCAAGTCCAATTTCAGTTAGGTTTCCTATATAAAGTCAATTAATTTTCTCACCTATCGCTATCTATGCCTGATCTGGCAAGTAAAAGTTGATGGCAATTTTTCAATTAAATTCTGCTCTATTTGTTTTCCCAATTGGAATGCTGACAAATCTCCTGCTCCCCAGGGAAGGCATGCAAAGTTGTTGGTGTCCTTTGTGAGCTGATTTTGTTCCTATTGTTGTTATTCATAGATTGTGTTTGGCTTTGGCTTTAATTAAATTCGCTCGGTGGTAAATCAAATCATGCGTAAAGTCAATGAAACTAACATAAAATTTACAGTGAAATCGACCAACTGCTGTGCGCCGCAGACACAAGCACGGAAAACAGGACGACAGTCTTTCAGTTTTTGGGATGGGGGCATTTTCCGCCAGTTTTATTGGAAAATCGCGCGCAAATTTATGCGAAAGCGATTAGAGGCACATTAAGCGTTGATTTTGATGGGCAGCATCGACGGATGCTTTAGCGAATATCCAGCTGGTAATTTTTTTTTCGCTTCTGACTTCTGGTTCATGAGGGTCCTGGAACGGCTCCTAACTTGCACGTGCGCCTGTCCATTGTCAATAATAAAACAGCGTCGCGCCTAAAAGTGTGCTACAGACATGTTGTTCCACATTCAGTGTCTCTGTGTGTGTGTACATATATGTATGTATGTGGATGTGCGATGGTGTGTGTATGTGTGTGTGTGTGCTTAAAGGATTTTGCGTAATGCTTACAGGCAGTTTAATGCCGCTAATGTGCCATTGCCATTTTCGAATAGACATAAAAATTGTAATGCGACTGCGTTTTAGCCAAGAGTGAAAGCATCGGCCATATAAAAATCACAACGGGATAGATCTGGGCCAAAACAACAAACGCTTAACGGGGCTTTGGCTCAACAAGCGCCATACTTAAAGCCATTGAACTCAAATCCAACCTAAAGTTTGTATTTTCGTTGCCTTTAGAAATTTAATGAAATTAATGGAAATTAAAATAACTGCCAGCAATCTTAATAAAAGCAATTTTTTGGTTTTTGTTTGTTTCGATCCTTTTCTTATAAAGGATCTTTGATGGTCAAAATCGATTAGGCACAAAAAATTGCGATTCTAAAATTTTCACATTTTTTTACATTTTGATAAGGGGTTAGTATGGAAATACGATCAAAATTGGTCCAAAATTTAAAAATGGCAAAATAAAGAACTTTTTGATGCAGTTTTAAAATAGTACCAAAACCTTTCACAGAAATGCAAAAATTTTGAAAATCCGTTAATTTTCGACGAAGTTACGGTAGCACTAAGATTAGAAGATACCGAAAAACGCGATTTTGAATATATTTTTCCACCTTATTGGCCATATTTTCTAAAATGTTTTTTCAAATTAAAACAAGTAAGACTTTATTTGCTCATTATGATGTGAAGAAGAGATCTACTAAAAATGTTTGAAATCGCAAGAGTTTTGACAAAGTTATGGCTCCTCAAAATAAGGGGAACTTCTTGTTTTTCGATTTTATTGACCATTTTTTCATTCTTTTGGCCATATTTCAGTAATTAATAGTCCAAATCAACTCCGATAAAGTTTTTTATACATATTTTGATGGTCAAAATCGATTAGGCACAAAAAATTGCGATTCTAAAATTTTCACATTTTTTGACTTTTTGATAAGGGGTTAGTATGGAAATACGATCAAAATTGGTCCAAAATTTAAAAATGGCAAAATAAAGAAATTTTTGATGCAGTTTTAAAATAGTACCAAAACCATTCACAGAAATGCAAAAATTTTGAAAATCGGTTTATTTTCGACGAAGTTACGGTAGCACGAAGATTAGAAGATACCGAAAAACGCGATTTTGAATATATTTTTCCACCTTATTGGCCATATTTTCTAAAATGTTTGTTCAAATTAAATGAAGTAAGACTTTATTTGCTCATTATGATGTGAAGAAGAGATCTACTAAAAATGTTTCAAATCGCAAGAGTTTTGACAAAGTTATGGCTCCTCAAAATAAGGGGAACTTCTTGTTTTTCGATTTTATTGACCATTTTTTCATTCTTTTGGCCATATTTCAGAAATTAATAGTCCAAATCAACTACGATAAAGTTTTTTATACATATATTGATGGTCCAAATCGATTAGGCACAAAAAATTGCGATTCTAAAATTTTTACATTTTTTGACTTTTTGATAAGGGGTTAGTATGGAAATACGATCAAAATTGGTCCAAAATTTAAAAATGGCAAAATAAAGAAATTTTTGATGCAGTTTTAAAATAGTACCAAAACCATTCACAGAAATGCAAAAATTTTGAAAATCGGTTTATTTTCGACGAAGTTACGGTAGCACGAAGATTAGAAGATACCGAAAAACGCGATTTTGAATATATTTTTCCACCTTATTGGCCATATTTTCCAAAATGTTTTTTCAAATTAAAACAAGTAAGACTTTATTTGCTCATTATGATGTGAAGAAGAGATCTACTAAAAATGTTTGAAATCGCAAGAGTTTTGACAAAGTTATGGCTCCTCAAAATAAGGGGAACTTCTTGTTTTTCGATTTTATTGACCATTTTTTCATTCTTTTGGCCATATTTCAGAAATTAATAGTCCAAATCAACTCCGATAAAGTTTTTTATACATATTTTGATGGTCAAAATCGATTAGGCACAAAAAATTGCGATTCTAAAATTTTCACATTTTTTGACTTTTTGATAAGGGGTTAGTATGGAAATACGATCAAAATTGGTCCAAAATTTAAAAATGGCAAAATAAAGAAATTTTTGATGCAGTTTTAAAATTGTACCAAAACCATTCACAGAAATGCAAAAATTTTGAAAATCGGTTTATTTTCGACGAAGTTACGGTAGCACGAAGATTAGAAGATACCGAAAAACGCGATTTTGAATATATTTTTCCACCTTATTGGCCATATTTTCTAAAATGTTTGTTCAAATTAAATGAAGTAAGACTTTATTTGCTCATTATGATGTGAAGAAGAGATCTACTAAAAATGTTTGAAATCGCAAGAGTTTTGACAAAGTTATGGCTCCTCAAAATAAGGGGAACTTCTTGTTTTTCGATTTTATTGACCATTTTTTCATTCTTTTGGCCATATTTCAGAAATTAATAGTCCAAATCAACTACGATAAAGTTTTTTATACATATATTGATGGTCCAAATCGATTAGGCACAAAAAATTGCGATTCTAAAATTTTTACATTTTTTGACTTTTTGATAAGGGGTTAGTATGGAAATACGATCAAAATTGGTCCAAAATTTAAAAATGGCAAAATAAAGAAATTTTTGATGCAGTTTTAAAATAGTACCAAAACCATTCACAGAAATGCAAAAATTTTGAAAATCGGTTTATTTTC
This sequence comes from Drosophila quadrilineata, assembly GCA_018150725.1. NCBI lineage: Eukaryota > Metazoa > Arthropoda > Insecta > Diptera > Drosophilidae > Drosophila > Drosophila quadrilineata. Next base: position 7,942,539 of record JAECWN010000407.1, read on the forward strand.
GACGAAGTTACGGTAGCACGAAGATTAGAAGATACCGAAAAACGCGATTTTGAATATATTTTTCCACCTTATTGGCCATATTTTCCAAAATGTTTGTTCAAATTAAATGAAGTAAGACTTTATTTGCTCATTATGATGTGAAGAAGAGATCTACTAAAAATGTTTGAAATCGCAAGAGTTTTGACAAAGTTATGGCTCCTCAAAATAAGAGGAACTTCTTGTTTTTCGATTTTATTGACCATTTTTTCATTCTTTTGGCCATATTTCAGAAATTAATAGTCCAAATCAACTCCGATAAAGTTTTTTATACATATTTTGATGGTCAAAATCGATTAGGCACAAAAAATTGCGATTCTAAAATTTTCACATTTTTTGACTTTTTGATAAGGGGTTAGTATGGAAATACGATCAAAATTGGTCCAAAATTTAAAAATGGCAAAATAAAGAAATTTTTGATGCAGTTTTAAAATAGTACCAAAACCTTTCACAGAAATGCAAAAATTTTGAAAATCCGTTAATTTTCGACGAAGTTACGGTAGCACGAAGATTAGAAGATACCGAAAAACGCGATTCTGAATATATTTTTCCACCTTATTGGCCATATTTTCCAAAATGTTTGTTCAAATTAAATGAAGTTAAACTTTATTTGCACATTATGATGTGAAGAATAGATCTACTAAAAATGTTTGAAATCGCAAGAGTTTTGACAAAGTTATGGCTCCTCAAAATAAGGGGAACTTCTTGTTTTTCGATTTTATTGACAATTTTTTCATTCTTTTGGCCATATTTCAAAAATTAATAGTCCAAATCAACTCCGATAAAGTTTTTTTATACATATTTTGATGGTCAAAATCGATTAGGCACAAAAAATTGCGATTCTAAAATTTTCACATTTTTTTGACTTTTTGATAAGGGGTTAGTATGGAAATACGATCAAAATTGGTCCAAAATTTAAAAATGGCAAAATAAAGAAATTTTTGATGCAGTTTTAAAATAGTACCAAAACCTTTCACAGAAATGCAAAAATTTTGAAAATCCGTTAATTTTCGACGAAGTTACGGTAGCACGAAGATTAGAAGATACCGAAAAACGCGATTCTGAATATATTTTTCCACCTTATTGGCCATATTTTCCAAAATGTTTGTTCAAATTAAATGAAGTTAAACTTTATTTGCACATTATGATGTGAAGAATAGATCTACTAAAAATGTTTGAAATCGCAAGAGTTTTGACAAAGTTATGGCTCCTCAAAATAAGGGGAACTTCTTGTTTTTCGATTTTATTGACCATTTTTTCATTCTTTTGGCCATATTTCAGAAATTAATAGTCCAAATCAACTACGATAAAGTTTTTTATACATATATTGATGGTCCAAATCGATTAGGCACAAAAAATTGGGATTCTAAAATTTTTACATTTTTTGACTTTTTGATAAGGGGTTAGTATGGAAATACGATCAAAATTGGTCCAAAATTTAAAAATGGCAAAATAAAGAAATTTTTGATGCAGTTTTAAAATAGTACCAAAACCATTCACAGAAATGCAAAAATTTTGAAAATCGGTTTATTTTCGACGAAGTTACGGTAGCACGAAGATTAGAAGATACCGAAAAACGCGATTTTGAATATATTTTTCCACCTTATTGGCCATATTTTCCAAAATGTTTGTTCAAATTAAATGAAGTAAGACTTTATTTGCTCATTATGATGTGAAGAAGAGATCTACTAAAAATGTTTGAAATCGCAAGAGTTTTGACAAAGTTATGGCTCCTCAAAATAAGAGGAACTTCTTGTTTTTCGATTTTATTGACCATTTTTTCATTCTTTTGGCCATATTTCAGAAATTAATAGTCCAAATCAACTCCGATAAAGTTTTTTATACATATTTTGATGGTCAAAATCGATTAGGCACAAAAAATTGCGATTCTAAAATTTTCACATTTTTTGACTTTTTGATAAGGGGTTAGTATGGAAATACGATAAAAATTGGTCCAAAATTTAAAAATGGCAAAATAAAGAAATTTTTGATGCAGTTTTAAAATAGTACCAAAACCTTTCACAGAAATGCAAAAATTTTGAAAATCCGTTAATTTTCGACGAAGTTACGGTAGCACGAAGATTAGAAGATACCGAAAAACGCGATTCTGAATATATTTTTCCACCTTATTGGCCATATTTTCCAAAATGTTTGTTCAAATTAAATGAAGTTAAACTTTATTTGCACATTATGATGTGAAGAATAGATCTACTAAAAATGTTTGAAATCGCAAGAGTTTTGACAAAGTTATGGCTCCTCAAAATAAGGGGAACTTCTTGTTTTTCGATTTTATTGACCATTTTTTCATTCTTTTGGCCATATTTCAAAAATTAATAGTCCAAATCAACTCCGATAAAGTTTTTTATACATATTTTGATGGTCAAAATCGATTAGGCACAAAAAATTGCGATTCTAAAATTTTCACATTTTTTGACTTTTTGATAAGGGGTTAGTATGGAAATACGATCAAAATTGGTCCAAAATTTAAAAATGGCAAAATAAAGAAATTTTTGATGCAGTTTTAAAATAGTACCAAAACCTTTCACAGAAATGCAAAAATTTTGAAAATCCGTTAATTTTCGACGAAGTTACGGTAGCACGAAGATTAGAAGATACCGAAAAACGCGATTCTGAATATATTTTTCCACCTTATTGGCCATATTTTCCAAAATGTTTGTTCAAATTAAATGAAGTTAAACTTTATTTGCACATTATGATGTGAAGAATAGATCTACTAAAAATGTTTGAAATCGCAAGAGTTTTGACAAAGTTATGGCTCCTCAAAATAAGGGGAACTTCTTGTTTTTCGATTTTATTGACCATTTTTTCATTCTTTTGGCCATATTTCAGAAATTAATAGTCCAAATCAACTACGATAAAGTTTTTTATACATATATTGATGGTCCAAATCGATTAGGCACAAAAAATTGGGATTCTAAAATTTTTACATTTTTTGACTTTTTGATAAGGGGTTAGTATGGAAATACGATCAAAATTGGTCCAAAATTTAAAAATGGCAAAATAAAGAAATTTTTGATGCAGTTTTAAAATAGTACCAAAACCATTCACAGAAATGCAAAAATTTTGAAAATCGGTTTATTTTCGACGAAGTTACGGTAGCACGAAGATTAGAAGATACCGAAAAACGCGATTTTGAATATATTTTTCCACCTTATTGGCCATATTTTCCAAAATGTTTGTTCAAATTAAATGAAGTAAGACTTTATTTGCTCATTATGATGTGAAGAAGAGATCTACTAAAAATGTTTGAAATCGCAAGAGTTTTGACAAAGTTATGGCTCCTCAAAATAAGAGGAACTTCTTGTTTTTCGATTTTATTGACCATTTTTTCATTCTTTTGGCCATATTTCAGAAATTAATAGTCCAAAGCAACTCCGATAAAGTTTTTTATACATATTTTGATGGTCAAAATCGATTAGGCACAAAAAATTGCGATTCTAAAATTTTCACATTTTTTGACTTTTTGATAAGGGGTTAGTATGGAAATACGATCAAAATTGGTCCAAAATTTAAAAATGGCAAAATAAAGAAATTTTTGATGCAGTTTTAAAATAGTACCAAAACCTTTCACAGAAATGCAAAAATTTTGAAAATCCGTTAATTTTCGACGAAATTACGGTAGCACGAAGATTAGAAGATACCGAAAAACGCGATTCTGAATATATTTTTCCACCTTATTGGCCATATTTTCCAAAATGTTTGTTCAAATTAAATGAAGTTAAACTTTATTTGCACATTATGATGTGAAGAATAGATCTACTAAAAATGTTTGAAATCGCAAGAGTTTTGATAAAGTTATGGCTCCTCAAAATGAGGGGAACTCTTGTTTTTCGATTTTATTGACCATTTTTTCATTCTTTTGGCCATATTTCAGAAATTAATAGTCCAAATCAACTCCGATAAAGTTTTTTATACATATTTTGATGGTCCAAATCGATTAGGCACAAAAAATTGCGATTCTAAAATTTTCACATTTTTTGACTTTTTGATAAGGGGTTAGTATGGAAATACGATCAAAATTGGTCCAAAATTTAAAAATGGCAAAATAAAGAAATTTTTGATGCAGTTTTAAAATAGTACCAAAACCATTCACAGAAATGAAAAAATTTTGAAAATCGGTTTATTTTCGACGAAGTTACGGTAGCACGAAGATTAAAAGATACCGAAAATTGACATTTTGCATATACTTTTCCACCTTATTGGCCATATTTTCCAAAATGTTTGTTCAAATTAAATCAAGTTTTGCTAGAGATTTGACAAAGTTATGGCTCCTCAAATTGAGGGCAATTTTAATTATATTAGACAATTCTTATATAGGGTGTCTTGTAGTCGGGCTCACGAGACTATACATTTCAGTGTTGTTTTTTGCTACCAACTAGACAATCAAATTTGTTCCACACAGTTAAAGTTGGCTGAGTGAATTACTCTTGTATTTATATTACGAATTGGATTTTAGTTCGTCGCAAATAACATTTCCTACATCTTTAACAGAAGCTTTAACTTTCTTGTTAGAATATTTTTTATGTGGTTTTCTTTTTGCTGGGCATGTGTTGTAATTTATTATAGGGAACATTTTGGCCATTTCGCAAAATGTTTGTTGTCTGTTCTCTCGTGGCGAAATCTGTAACCAATAAATGTATAAAGCAAAACGAATTCGATGCGAAAATTACAAAAGAAGCCAATGGGACGCCAAAAGCAATTGAATCTGCTGCCAGCATCCCTCACTAGATACTCAGATAGACAAAGCCAGAAATATTGGACTGAGGTCAAAGATATAGCCAAGAGATGGCCAAATTGTGGCCCAAAGCAATTCGCAACAAAAACTTTTTCTCTCTCTATATACAACACACTCTCCGCATGTTTAATTATTACCACAACTAGATAGGGCCCATTTGTTCATTAAGATTAAGTAAGAAACTCCTCTAAATATTTAGCTTCAAAATTATGAAATTTGTGTCTCTTATTAAAATGTTCACAGGTTACTTGCAACTTTTGATGTCAACAATTTTGTGGACTTTGTTGCATGTGCTGCAGTTGTGTGCAATTCTGTTGCCAATGCAAACTGACATCCGGTTTAAGATTTTTCCCTTTATTTTCCTTTTCCCTCTTTGTTACTAATTTTCATGGAGTCCAGTCACGGATGTGGGCCAACTCTGAAGGATAGTTTGTAAGCAGCCTTCAGGGCAGCAGCAGCAGTGTTCGTAAAACTTTGCCAAACAAATGGAATAATTAGCCAAAAGAAATGTGCTGAGTGAATAGTAGAATTCGCTCGGTTTACTCTTAACTGGTTTCCATTAAGTTGGCCAAGTTGCACTAACCGAATGGCGTTTTAAACTATCGTGTTTCAGATCGATTTATCAGTGGCAACAAAGTTGCATCATTCACTGTGTGGCAGACATGCTCATCAGTCAGAATTACATGCAAGAAGTTGGGGAATTCTAAAGGAAGGCAAAGACTGTCAGATGAGCTGTATTAATATATTAATTAAAAAATTCAATAAATTCATTAGTATATTTACAGCTTATCAGACAAATTCAATAATTTTAAAGAATATTTTTCTGACTATTTTCACATTAATTTTTATATATTTTTGGCTTTAAGTTTTCTGAGACTTTAAGGGTATCAAAGACTCATCATCTGTATTTGCCGTGATTCGTGGGTGTTTATGACTCCTTCATTGCTCTATACACTTGACTGGCAATTTACCATTGATTTTCGCTCAATTGACGCTGTTGTCTTGGCCATGTTGATGTGGATGTCGATGTCGATGTCCAAGTGCATGTCCAAGCAGCTGCCATGATGTAGCGTTAAATTATATTGAATGAGTGCGTGTCCAGCTACAGTTTGCCATATTTCACTTTGCACCAATTCGTTGTTTATTTTTGTATATTCTCTTCATTCTCACACTTTACTTGCTTTTTTTTTTAGATTACTTTAGCAACGATGATGGCATCATTACCATCAACATCATCATGCAGCATCACCGTTGCCAACACCCTCAACGGCTGTTGGGCCTATTATGTTATTTACATTTATTATTGATTCACAATAAATTGCTTAACATTGACTAACGAGTGTATATTGTGGCTGAAAAGCCAAAGTGGCCGGAAGATACCGTTTGGCCAAAGGGCACGTAATTATCACGAAATTTTCTTAAGTTATCTCAGGATTGAAGTGGCAAAGAAATTTACATTTATTTCCTTTCTAGGGTATCTATTGGTTGTACAATTCTCTAAAAATCTGACAGTGCGTGGATGGGGGCTGCGATTTATGTGCTGTGTATAGATAAATCATGCTTATGTAACGATTCATTATGCTTAGTTAGGAAATTCTTTCAGCATGCATACAAAATTACCATAGCATACTTTTCCGGGCTAGCCAATGACCCCGACCTCCTGCCCAGGAAAAGGTGTTAAGTTTTATGACCTGAGCATGGCCATTTCATGCTGTTGAAGTACACTTAATAAATGACAGCTAGCAAAGCTACATAAATTGCTAATTACTGGTGCCCGGACAGGTGTCCTGCAGCCACTTCCAGCTTCCATTACACTTATTTCCCAACAATATTGCCGAGTGAAGAAAAAAGTGTCGCTGACAAAGCAATTTTTGTAAATTTATCATGCACTTTATTTATGCTTTTTATGGGCAGCCAACAAAACAATTTATATCGCATAGAAAGCAAAAAAACTGAAAAATATTCAGAAGCAAAAGTGTGATAGAAAATTCGATTTTCCAGCAACACGACAACCATTCGACCAACACCAAGTAGATTACTGCAAACTAAAGCAAAGTGCAAGACAGAGATAGCAGGGCAGTGAAAAGAGATGAAGATAGAATTGTCAATGCGGTGGTTGCTCTTGGATTTATTATGTGTACTTGACCCAATCTGATTGAAATTGTTGTTATTTTTTGTGTTTTCACTACAATAAAAGGGATTTGAAATTTGTTTTCGTTGCTAGAGAAATATTTATAAATGCAATTTGCAAATATTTGAAATTTTAAATGTAAATAAATAAACTGAGCAATTGTGTTGGAATTATTTGATTATTTCTACTGGCCACAAACAATATTCACTTCCATCAGCATTTATTGCTTTTATTCACACAGTTGCCGCATATCTATACAGTAATTTTCGGTATGCATAAATTTTCAAATATTTTTTTATTGAATGCCAAGTTCACAGTTCGCCTGTTGATAGCCAAAAGCATTCGACAGGATTTGCCTGGACATTTGCCCATTAATTCGTCAATGAATGTGTGAAAATCATCAATTTTCCGAATGGTTGGACGCCCACACATTCGCCGCCTTTTGGACACATATTGATCAATCGAATAATCAAATCATGGCCAGATTTATATGGAAAATGAATGAGTGAAAAAAGATACGAAAGATACGTGCCATGCCAGTGTGTTAAGTCCTTTGACAAATCCTTTTGCTTTCGGCAATGACTTTTGCCACTGTCAGCTGTCCTTATTGCTTATTGATTAATGATATTATGGCCTGGCACTTAGCTCTCATGCCATTGTGTCATGCATACGTGGCGTATACGCAATTTGTTCTCTTGCTACTGCCATGAACTGCAAAATCTGTGGCGCCACTGTCAAAGAGTTGTTAGCGCTTGCAACACGTGTTGCCACCGATGCACTTCAATTTGCCAAGGGGTTGCCACCCACCCGGAAACTATTAGTGTGTTCAACACCTTTGCCACTGACATCATCATCATCATTATCGTGACTATATTGGACTCTCCTGTCGTCAGGCTGTGTTGACTTTTGCCATTGCATTGTTGTTGACTTTAAGCTGCCAAATTGTGTTAGAAACGCGTGCGTCTCGCTTCATTATCAGAGCTTATGATAAACCCAAAAAAAAGTGGCTTATACGCATCACTTGCCGCATCTGCAACATGTGCTGCAGCATAGTTTCCCGTTAACAGCAGCCTTGGGAGGCACATGGAATTTGCCATGCTTACCACGTTCCATTTTGTTGATGATAACTGCAAGTGGAACTGCAACGTGTGTGGCCCGCAGTGGTAGTTGCCACAGCAGTTAAGAACAGAAAATATCTGCTTGCAAATGAAATTACATTTGTGCAACCGTGTGGCAATCTCAAGTTGCATATTCGCATAATATACGAAAATTTGCCAACTGTCTTCGCAATTTTCAACATTTACATATAATAAGCACTTCACTGATTTTTAAATGTTGCTCATTTTCCCAAAATATGTTGGTTAGGGTATGCTGCACTATCACATACTCTTCAACTGCATTTAACCTTTGACATTTCAATTGAGTAAACGAACGGTGTCTGCATTTGAAAGTAGACGTCATTAACCTTTTGGCATTTGGCCCGAAAATGAAACTCTCACAAACAGAGAAACTGACTTCGATTTGGCTTCTCTTGACCAGGCTATGTCCCCCCACAATCCCTTTTCTCTGCACTTGATAAGCCAAATTAGATTGTCAATTCAGCGCAATTATCATATAATTCCTTTGGCCGTCTGCATTCACATATCACCCCTCAAAGCAACAAAAAAAAAAAGTTATCTATCTATGCGTCATTGACTCTGCAATTGAGATTGGACCTGGCTCTGGGCTAACAATTCTTGGCCGAAACTTGGCAAACACGTTCATTGACATTGGTTTTGGCATTTGGGGTTATAACTGAATTATCTCGAGTTATGTCTGGCAGTCTGTGGACTCGAGTCGATGACATTGTTCCACTCTAATGGCATAACTTTTGCTTAAGACAATGTGAATTCGATTTTTTTTTTTTTTTTTCATTTATTTTTTTTTTCAAATATATTTTTGTAGCCTGTTCAGATTCGCAGTGCATGCCGCCAGCTGTTGTCCCTTTATTATATTTATATACATCATACTTTTGGTTCCTTTCTTGGCTCCTTTTTCTTTTTCTTTTATTTTTTTTTTTATTTTCGTTTTGTAATTTATGTGCGTGTTGTTGTTGCTGCTGCTCATTTTTTTACACTTCTGTCAAAGTCGTTTGGTGTAATGACAAACGCAGCCAGCCAACAATTGTAAAGTACATGACACGGATCGTATACATAATATCTTGTATGGCAACTTTTAGCAGCGAAGGAGGAGAGGTGCGGAGAGGGGATGGGGACTATCTACACGCATTCTAGACGAGCAGCCAATTTCCTTGAGGGGAATTTGCTGAATGGCTCCGCTCTGTGGCTGCCTGTGAGTCTGAGTTATATGTGCAACTTAATTTGCTGCTGCCACACCTGTGGCTTCTGAGGCAAGCAGGCAGTCGGGCAAAGGCAACCAACCAGCATCAGTGTAGCTACATCCTTGGCCCGTTTTTGACACGAATTTATGAGTCATGTGTGGATGTATGTACATATGTATGAACGGGACATGAAACTGCTGCAACATTTAATATAATATATATCCAGTTAAATAAATAAATGTGAATTTCTATTTAGTTGACATCCGTACAAATGAAGAGAGAACATGCCCACCATCAATACAGCTTAAGAGAATATTCTGAACAGTCTCTGCACAGTCACTTAACAGATGTCATGTGAACTGAGTCAGTGGGTTACAGCTGTTAACAGTCGCCCACAACGTTCACTGGGTCAAGCTTAACAGCTGCTGTTCAACGTAACAGACCATGGCTGTTGAGGACACGTGTTGCTTAACAGCGCCTCTGTTAAAATTTCCCTCTTGCGACTGTTAATGTCGGCGTGACTTCAACTCTCGGTTTAGTCTGGAACGTATCGGCGTGATCGTGTGACGTGTTGTAGCAGCGGCAGCCTTTCGGGTTTATTTTGGCAAAAATAACGCAAACAAATATTGACGAAACTGTGAAATTATTCAAAACATGGAATTGTGTGTGTTTGTTGAGCGCGTTTTGTTTGTGTTTCGCTTTTGAAGTCTTTGTGCGCGAGTTCTCGCTATGATATTTTGTGTTTCGTATCCTTGGGCTATGCTGAAGTTGAAAGTGCGACGAGGCAATCATTAAAGGATTGCGATTGTTGCAACACAATTACAAAGTAAATTGAAGTTACGGTAGTAGCACAAATTATGTGAATATTATTAGATGTTTACGCAAATTATAATTATTGTAAAAGTTGATTATATTTGAGGATATAAAGAGCCATCAAGTTGAAAATATAAAAGGTGGAGGTTAGTATTGAAATTAAATTTTCTTATAATATTTTGTTGTTACAACTGAAAATAATTACTTCATATATTAGTAATTATAAAGTGTGTAGTGTAGTGTTTTATTTAATTACTACTTTTATTTGCAAATTTATTGCCTTTTTATTTGTAGACAATTAAAATACTGTCACCACAACGTTCTGTTTTGGCTTTTGGCCAACACTTGTCTGACTTGTTGCCACAATTAGGTGGACCACAAAAACAATTTGCAGCAACCGAACACATAGACAGCTTGCAACACGCAGGCCCACAAATTTATGAGCTACACGTGTGTTCTCAACTGATACACATGCCTCTGTCCTTATGTGAGTGTATGTGTGTGTTGCGGAGCATGTTGTTGCATGCCTCCAGGCGTAGGAGTTTATGTGCGCCAACGAAATTTATTGTTATTGATTTAGCACATAGAGATTTCTTTCATTTTTATTATTTAGTATATATATATATATATAATTTTTTTGAAGGAACACTCAGACAAGTTTGTGGCTGGCACTCGAGATTATTATGCGACCCTTCATAAATAAATGTTCATATAACTTTTCCTTGAGTATGCTGCCATTGCTATCCTTCTTCGTCTTCGTCTTTGTCCTCATTCTCGTCCTCGCCCTCGTCCTTGTTCTGCTCCATTCTGTTTTTGTGGCCACTGAGATGGCTTTCATAGAAATGGACACAATCAATGTTTATAGTGCAGCAAAAATGCGAATACCATAATAATAATAATAAAATGCTTTTTATTTCATTTAAGCAGAGTAACAAAATTCATCTCAATCTCAAAAAATATTCGCTTCGTCAAGCGAGAGCTTTAATATATATTAGCAAAATTGCTTTAAAAATATATAATTATGAAATTATTATTTGCCATTATGAGAGTAAAAGCAACTGCATTGGAATTTCCCCTGCAGCAGGTAATTTGCCGCGTTTGATATATCCATTAGCGAATATTCCCCCAACTCCCAATACAAAGGACTCTTCCATTAGCAGCAACGGCAGCAGCTGCGGATGATGCTGCTCCTGCTGCTAATTGCCAAATCGTGCTGGGAAACAATGGACTTCCCAAATGCAATTCGCAACGAATCCACCTGAATATGAAAATGTACAGATTATTATTTCATATACTATGTTCATTGTAAAAACAAACTCAATTATGCAATCTCCCTTTTCAAAAAGTTTTCATAATTAAAACTAACTTTGTCCTGGTGTAATTCTGATTATCTAAACTCAAGGAATATATTAGATATATACTATTTTGAGGTAACTAAGCAGCAGTCAGAAATCTGATTAAATTATAATAAATTTAGAATTTTCAGAAATTTAATGAAATGACAGGCGACCACCTATGAAGTTGCCATCAAATTGTGGTCAATTGAGTAAAGTACGGTTCATTTGTATGTATGGAAGATGGCCAAAAGTGTTTGCCTAGCAAGCTGTCATTTTCCGAAAATATATGAAGTCTTTAAGTTTGAACTCGCTGGCTGCTCCAACAACGTCTCCATAGAAGAAAATGTCGAAATAGTTCCCGACTTACAAGCTATGCATATTTTCACTAAAAATTTGCAGCTACAAAGAAAACATTTTCCCTTGTTAGCTTTTTGCCAATTTATGCATTATTTTTGGTATGTGGTTCAAAAGTGAATTTCACTTAGTGAAATGTGCTCCCCCAACTTGAATGTGGTTATCTGTGTTTGTATTAGAAAATCATTAGCTGGCCATAAAATATGCATACGTGTAAGTGCAAGCTTATTATAAATGTTGGCTCGAAAAACTTGCCAACTCTTGGCTGTCTGTTGGTTTTCGCCTTTTGCTGCTTATTTTAGCCAGAAAGAGGAGGAGGAAAAAGTGGGGGGAGACTGCAGCTGGGAGTTGACTTTTGTTCCCATATTATTAGGTGGGTGTTGTAGTTGCAGCTGCAGCTCATGAAAATTACAAATTGAAGAGAACAAAAAGTTCAACTTAAATAGAATATATAAACAAAAAGGAAACATGCTGTGATGCTTAAGAACTTTTCGCATTTCCTTAACAAAAACTTTCTGCGGAAGAAACAACACTTTACTGCAAATTTGTGGAAATCGCATAAGCCATTAAAAGAAAATCTGCTTATCATGCTTTTCGGGAAAATACTAGGAAAAAAATTAATATGAAATTCTCATCAAATGATTGACAATTTCCAGACTATTAATCAGCATCTGTTTGCATCTTTTCAGGCGAAATTTAAAATAATTTTCATTGGATTTTTCCAAGCGATTTTCCTCATAGAATTTCTTTTTTTTTTCTTTGCCCTTTGTGTCATATTCTGTTTGCATTTTTATTTTTAATAAATTTTAAATGATATTCACAAGTTTCTGTTTCCGCTTTGCGGTTGATAACTCGCCTGAGCTCAGTTCAGCTGTGAAAACCACCGCCATTGTGAATTCTGTGTATGTGTGGGAGTGTGTATGGGTGGGTGTGGGCGTGGCAGCTGTGGCAAGTGCTTCTAAGAATTTCATAAGCATTAAATGTGCAGGCGGCGCCAATGGCAACGCGCTCACATCGCCAATTATGCCCTGAATTTGGACTCAGTGGCGATGGGCGAGACTCTGTGTAAGGATACAAGGATACAGACGAGAACTTTTGTTGTATGTTATGTTGTTTTCCATTTACCGACTGCCACGCTGCCACAGACTTGTCTTGCATTTTTATAAACATATCAGTGTAGCTGAGCTTCAATTGATGGGCAGTAGTCGGGGGCAAAGAATTCAGAATACCGAACACAGAGTACAGGACAACATGGCGCGTGCTTGTCTCAGTGACATACTCGTACAGAGACAGAGTCCTGAGTCCTTAGTCTTCTCTCTGTCTCTCAGTCAGCGTGCTGTCTTTTGTCTCCAGTCTGCGGCTTCATTTAAAATTCAATGGCGTATACGAGCTTTCGTGATTTTAGTGCGCGTTGCCATGTCACAAGCCACACACACACACACACCCACCCAAACACACACACATACAATTCCAATCATTGAGCGCATTGAATAAAGCCAAGCTGCCTCGTCTACAGCACGGGGCATGCCCCCACACTTACAGTAAACACGCCAAATATTTGCATTTCTTGTGTGGCAAACAAACCAAAGAGAGAAAAAACTCGAAGCGAAAAAAAAAAAAAAAAACAGATCTGATTCTTTTGTGTCAGCTTTGAACGCAACGTGAAGCGACTCTTGCAATTAGCGTGGCATGCAACAAACCATTCAATACTTGGCTCCATCGGAAAATCAGTTACAACATCCGTGCTAAATTGTGGAAAGTTTGTGGCCACCATAAAGCTGACACCCAATGTAATTGGCTGGGACAGTGTGCAGGACAGCTGAAAACTATGAAAACTGTGAAAACTCTGATAGGTGAAAATTATTCGAAAATATACTGAAAGTTGTTTTAGCTGAAAAGAGGAAAAGCTGAAAATCGATTTTAAAATGAAAAATACAAATTTACCCTAAAATATTGTTTTTTTTTTGTATATCAAATTTATTAAGTGAAGATATCAAAAATCTTGTATTTTAAGAATAGAATAGAATAGAATAGAGATCAGAAAATGATTCTGGAAAATTAATTAAAGAAAAATATGGAAACTCTCTCTATAAATTCTGTGGGAGAATATTTTTGTTATGCAAGATGTAGAGTTTTTTAAAGCTTTAGCTGAACACAGTTTGTCATTGGAGCAATGTAAACATTTTTGGCCAAAAGCACAGTATTGGCCAGTTCGCAAAGCGGATTGACTGTAACTTCCACTCGTCTGTCAAGTGTTGACCATGGCTTGAACTGGCCACTATCACAACAAAGAGACGGTTTGAGAGCGAGAGATAGAGAGAGGGGGAGGGAAGAAAGGAAGAGTAGTGCTGTAACAAGCGGGTTACATCAAGTGCCTCAACTCAACTCGACTCGACTCGACTCGTTTTAACTGACATTGTCAGCTTTCAGCTATCAGTGGATTTTTGGTTCTATTTCACACTCCACACTCTTAACACCACTATTTACTCTATCATTTTAGCTGTTGGCTTGCATTCTCCAAATTTTATCACAAACACACACACACAGACACTGAAAGTAATACTAGGTGAAATTAAAACTTTTATGACCACACAAAAGACCTAATGCTATCAGATTGCAGCAAAATGATGAAATTTTTAGTACTCAACTGATAAAAGCATTCTGTTTTGGCAAGTTAATGAAATCGCTTAAAATTTAATTAAATAGCAGCGACACATTATGACAATGGCCAACATAGATATATGCGCACATATATTATATGTATAGTGTATAATAGCTTAATAGCAGGGGTGGCTATGATAACATAGACATATCACGTATACGCGCCGTTAAACGTTTTAAAGGACGACGCGCATGAGAATTTATGCGTTTGCATTATAGAACTTTAATCGGGGCGAGGGCCAATCAAAAGGGTGTAAAAATCACAAACACAAACGCAAACACACCCCCAAACAAACAGGGAGACAGAAAGAGACGTTCACATGTCCTCAATATGGCGATACGCACGCCCCGAAGTATGCAATAAATTTGGCACATTTTACGAGTGCTCATCGATTTGCAGAGAAGTCGGAGCAGACGTTCCTCAGTTGTGGCAACCACAGGTACAATCGAATTCAGGCGGGAATCAGAATGGGAATCGAAAGAAAGGCTTACACCAAACCGTTGAATTTTATTGCATGGCTGCTGACTTAACAAATAAAATGGCCAAAATGACTGAGCGACAGATATCGTGTGCTCCGAGTATATCGCCCATTGCAATGCCAAAGTGGAAACTAAATACATACTCAAGCTAGACTGCGTTTTTCTGGAGCTCCTTCGCCAACCGGATGTTGAATGGATAGCAGAGACACACTTGTGTGTGTGTGTGTGTGTGTGAGAGAGAGTGTGTGTGAGTGACTGAAGTGAAATGTTCAAGCTACTTGGGCGTTAAATGTAGCACATAATAAGATTTTGGCTTTAGCATCGACGTCGACGTCAACATCGACATCGACATCGAGCTAGCCGGTAAACAGCTAAGGGAATATTCTTTACACTCACATTGCTTAGATACAACTTCCGTCTCCTGTCTCCTCCTTGTGTTGGATGGGAAGGGGAAGGTGGTTTACTTCACTTTCCGTTTGCTTTGCCTTTTAGCGCAATGCAATAAAACAGCATAAAAATGTTGAGCATGTGGCGCTTATTTATAGTGTAAGTATGGCCATATCGACTCTGTACCAGGAACTGGGAGCTGTTATGATAGAAAGAGAGACAGCCAGAGTCAGAGAGAGAGAGAGTGAGAGAGAGATGGACAGTGGCTGAGAAGAAAAGAAATTGCTGCCACTTTTATATATTTTATATGGCACTCTCTTTGCTTTGTTTTTTTTCTTTTCTTTTCTTTTCTTTTCTTTTATTTTGCTCTTTATATGTGTACGTATATATCTGCCACATACGCAACATTTAAGTGGCGCCAAGGCCTAAGCAGCCGAGCTCCAACAATGGGGCAGGCAGCACTATCAGATGGTCATAGAAGCTGCCTATAGACTAAGGAGCAATGTTATGGT
The DNA here is from genome assembly GCA_018150725.1 of Drosophila quadrilineata. Classification (NCBI taxonomy): domain Eukaryota; kingdom Metazoa; phylum Arthropoda; class Insecta; order Diptera; family Drosophilidae; genus Drosophila; species Drosophila quadrilineata. The sequence goes on from JAECWN010000407.1 coordinate 7,958,326, forward strand.
TGAGTATGTTTCTCTCTCTCTTCCAATGCTTATTTCTATTGTATGGCTTTTGTTTTCCATTACATGGCAAACATCAGTGAAATGATGGGCAAACGCGTCGCCTTTCATTGTTGAATTCAATTTTTACAGCATGTTTGCTTTTCTTTTACTTTTGTTCCACATTATTTGTGCATTTGTTTTGCTTTTCGCTTTAAACAGAATCGGAGAGAATAAGAGAAGAATATGTCTGACTGTCACAGACATGCTGGGGATATGCCACTGTATTGTGCCACAAACTCGCAAAATTAATTAACAGATCTTCTCGCAGCTTGACCTAAATCAGCTGTTATTTCTGCTTCATCTTTCTTTCTCTCTTTTTTTTCTTGTTATGTTTTTTTTTTGTTATTTACTTGATTTGCCTTTAGTTAATTAATCAGCAGTCGAGTGTGGAGCCTTCCTTCGCCAACATTGTTGTCAACAACAACAACAACAACAACATCAGAGAGCGTGAGTGTGTCAGAGAGAGAGAGAGAGAGAGACTGTGTAAGGGAGACAGCAGCTTGACATCATTTTCCAATTACGAATATTTCGCCTGTTTCGGTCCTTTGTGTAATCAACCGTGAAATTATTTTGCAGCTAACAATACTCTCTCTTCTCAGCTGAGCTGAGAGCGCATTTTGCCAAAGTCGTAGTACAAATTGTAACGACAAATAAACTACTTGAAATTATTAGCTTCTTCCTGTAATACGGTGCGTCGTGTCTTGTAGTCAACGCCAGCCTCAAACGGAGCGTAAGAAATTGCCCTAAATTAGCTGAAGACATTTTAATTTTCAACTTAGCAAAATCTCTAGCTACTCACCGTCTCTTTCATCTATCCACTGGGATTCATTGAGCCCAAGGCGAAACTATGGCGCTGCACAAGGAAGCCGAGAGTTAGAACTTTAATTGATGAGCTCGCGAAATTTTCAAAATGTTGTGGAAGTACTCAAGTCGCTTCTACTTTAAATAGAAGAAGCCTTTTAATGATTAAAAATATTATAAAAAAATTTATAAAAATTAATAAGAAATTAATATTAAATAATCCAAAAATGGAGTCCTTTGTTTTCATAGGTTTTCACAGCACTCAAGTGCAGCACTGTCATTTTTCATAGTGGATAAAATTTTCACGAACAAAAATTATTAATACAACTATAAATATATATTATGTAAAGGAACCTTAGCACCCGAGGTATTTGCATAAAAGCACAGCCAAAGCATCTACAAATATATGACAGACGTCAGATTTATGAGCAGGAAGCTGGCATTACCTGCAGTCCCCACAGAGACACATCTCAACAAAAAACCAAAGAAAAAAATATGAAAAAAAGTAAAGAATAGAATATAAAAAATAAGGAAAGAAAGAACTATAAAAACTGTAAATTCTATAAACAAACAAGACACTTGGGTAAAAACGGATGCCAGAGTTGCCAGACTGTCAGACTGGTGGACTGCCAGACACGCTGGGGCAACGCGTAAAAAGAAAAGTTGAATTTTTACAGTAAGTAAGAATGCCAAAGGCAAAATGCGAAAAGCAAAGATGGCAACAAGGCAAAATGCCAACATCATTGTGGCATGACTAAAGGCAGCGAATGCGCAGCGAGTTGAATTCGTGTTGAGCCTGTTGAAGGCAAAGGGTTGTGCAACAGAGTGTGTCTGGAGTGGCAGGGGACTGGGGCAACAAATAGCTGCATAAAGTCGTGTAAATTTATGCAAATTGTGCGATGAGAAGACCGTCGCTTATAATTGTTAATTTGGTGCGCTTGAAAATTTGCATAAACTTTTCTGGCAATTTGTACATTATTTTTTTTTTTTTTCCTTAAAGCTGCGCCCCAACAATTTGGCAACGGGCTCGTTTTAAGCTGGTCAGCAACGACACAAAAAAAGTTTGCCATAAAAACTTGTTTATTGCCCTTAAATGAAATTACCAATTTGAATATTTGTAGCTGCCTCCTCTCGGGCAAATGTATACAATAAACATGCGTAAGTAAGCTGATTACACGCATATTTGCACTTGTATAGCAATCCGACTCCATTTCCTAACAACCAATCCCCCCTCCAACTCCTCCCTCACCAGTAACATTTTCTAAATTTTTTTCTTATTTTTTTTTTTTATCATATTTTATCTTTACCTTTCCTATCTTTTTTCTTAGGCAATGATTGCTTTTTTTGGGGGAGGAGTGGCCAAAATAAAATTGTATTTCTGATTTGAGAAGTTGTGCGCTCTTGTTGCTTGCCACGTTTTGTTGCAAGTGAAGTCACGATGAAATATTACACTTGTGGTGAATATTTCATTGTTGCTGTGATTTGAATTTACTCGGTCGCTTTAATAAGATTTTATTGTTGGTTGACATATTTGTAATTCAAAATTATGCGCCTTCTTTTAAATAGAATAACTCTGTAAACTTTGTGTTACTTAAGAGTTCGCTAATACTTTTTTGAAATATGACAATTCCATTGTCGAAACACGAGATGGTGAAATTTTTGCTGTGGTCTGCATTTTATTTGTTTTAATTTGAGAGGAATTTTTGATAAGCTATGCTTGGCATGTTTAAGAACATGTCAATACTTTAAAGTGGAGCAATTCTGCTAACGGCAACTGATTTGAATAACAGCATAATTTATTTGTATTCATCGGATTTGACAAGAGTCTTAGCCCAAAAGTACAACGACTTGAGCTTATTAACATTTATTTAGCCCGCAAACCGCTCGTGGTCGAGACTTAAACTGCCGCTCTCCCAGGCTCTCCCTCTCTCTTTTTTCTCTCTCTTTTCTCTGTCTCCCTTTAACTTTTGAGAGCTGAGAAACAAATTCGATTTTGAGAGCGAAACTTTGGAGGGGATTGTAACAGGCGCACATGACAAGTCAAACAGTGCTGAGGCTATCAGGACAAGAGACAAAAGCTGAGACTTAATCGTTTCGTGTGTGAGAGACAAAAAAGGCACTTTCATCTACAAGATGACTCTCTAAGCTGTAAAGCAGACAAAGAAGACATTTAAGTGTGGCATGCGAGTGCCAGAGAAGGAGAGAGAGGGGGAGAGACTGAAATCGCTGGTTTGCCAAAATGGTAGTATCTGTCAGGCAAGTGCTGTGAAGCATGTAAATTTCCATCAATTTGAGTTTTTCGATTTTTTTTTTGCAGTTTTTATTAAATTGTTTGTGTCGCCTTGCACCAAATTTTATTTCCACGCTGATGATGATTTGCATGATCTGTGCTTGTCTTGACTTTGCCCTTTTTTCATCCCCATTTTTGTGTTGCTGGCGAGTGGGAATTCCGACATGCGCCGTTTCCAACTGTTGATGATCATTTTGTGCCATTTTTATGCTGTGGCCGCAGAATACCCCAAACTTAACTCGTCTTCTTAATGTGCCTTTTTTTCATATAATTTTTGGGTGAGTCACAGTCTGAAATTCTGAAATTTCGGGTACTGTCAGTTTTCAGTTGTCAGTTTTAATTGCTAGTGTAAAGAAGTTGGTCGCAAAAGTTGTGGGCTTTAATATGCGCTGAGAAGTATGCTACATAAACATGTCATTTGCCTCTGGTGCACGTTGTGCTGAGTGCGTGACAGCCTCTACTTAGCACGCTACTCATCTGTGTGTCTGAATGTGTACGTGTGAGTGTGTGTTAGTGTGTCAGTATGAGAGAAAGAATAGTGTGTTTGTGTGTCAGGCTGGCAAACGGCTGTGCAAAGGCTTACGCCTAAGATGCGGCTCAGAGTAACACTCTAAACTTATAACCATAAATCTCTAATACGTGTGTGAGTATGAGTGTATGTGTGTGTGTGTGTGACACTCTATGTTTGAGTGGGTGTGTATGTGTTTCGTCTCTCTGTGGTCAGCTCGTGTTACACTAACCGTCCACTCGGCGGCACCTTCATCAAGTGTCAAGTTGAGTTTCGTTTCGGATCGTTTGTAAACTTCCCCAAACTGCAAATTGAGTGCACAAACTTTTCTTAACTGGGAAAAGCTTAAAGTTTTTGAGCTTTAAATGTGTGTGAAGTTGTTCTCTGCATATTGCATAACAGTTGAATGTGTATCAATTTGATTTCAATTCAAATGTCTTCCACTTCTAAACGAAGCCTACCCTAAGCAGTTTATGGGCCTTTTTTTTGTCAAACAGAAGAGGTTTAATTTAACTTGCTTTTGCTGCTCGTAAACGACACAACTTATGTTTTGAGGCAGGCTTAAAGACGATTTCAATTTGGTCAACGAAATGTACATTTTATACAAATTTTATTTGGTATGCTTTAAGACGATTAAGGCGGTCCGATTTTGTCGAGCGAATGCTCGGGGATATGGCGAATGCCATTAGTGTGATTTAAAGCATAAGGAAACATATTATTCTCTGATTATGTGCTGCAAGCTGAACAATTAAGACCAAGACATGGCACACATGTGGGCCCAGAGTACGTGCATAAATCACCAGAGCATGGATTTTCTGGCCAGGCTCAGCTCTGCAGGTGTTCCAGCTCCCAGTTACTTAACCTTGTGACCCCAGCATAAATTTGGCAATGCTGACATATTTAGTTGCCAATTTACTAAGAGGAAATTACACCTAGATATGGATAAAATCCAATTTGTGACTGGGCTGCCAATGTTATTTATGTGTAAGAAATCAACTATAATTAAAATGAAAATAAATTAAATATATGCATAGACATATATGTAGTTGGGGGAGAGAATTACAAATGTCTGTGTTGCTGTCTTCATCATATTAAATTTTCATTTGATTAGCTTGACAGCTGGCATTGTGTTTACTCAAAAGGGATGTTTGTAATTTTCATACGAAAGCAACTGCTCATATTACGTATATGCAGTGACAGCCGAGATCAAAACATGTCAATATATGTATATCAAATATATTTTGTTAAGAATGTAATTTGCTTGTCAGTTTGTAGCTTCATTTGAAACGTAATAAGGTCACTTAATTAACAGAGGTATGCTCAACGTGTCTTTCTTATACAATTATTATATGATGTATGTCCTGGACATTGTTGACGGGATGATAGTGTTGCTTTAAATGTTAATTAAGCATTTTAATAGCCTCATATCGTAAGTTAAGTCTGCATCCTCTGACTTCGTAATGTCAATGATTTTTCATTGTTATCCTGACAATTGTCGGTTGTCTGGCACTTTAAGCGGATTGCCAAGCGCATAATGCAGCAAGTCAGACAAAGGAACCCCTGGAGAGACCCCTACATCTCTTTCTCTCACTTTCTCTTCCCTCTCTCTCTCTCTCTCTCTCTGTCTCTCTTGCTGCATTCATTCCCCCTCTCTGTAGTCAGTTGAGTAGGTCACAAAAATCCAAATGCACACACATAAATAACACGAGTCCTGGCATGAGTTCCTATGCACATCTGCATAGAAAGCGTGCATTCAACACTTTGACAGACACTTTTCAACTGCTCACAATACAATTCACAATTTTTAGAATGCACTAAAAAAATTCATAAAGTGTGGCATGTAAAAATGAATAGTATATCGCTGACTCAGCGACACTAAAAATTTGTTTTTTTTTTGCAATAATTCTCAAAACAGTTTAAAAACAGAGAAAATAGCTTCAACTTGATGCCTTTTCTATACAAGTAATTAAAGAAGCACCAAAATAATACCTTAAAATGTTGTTTGCGTCAGATGGCAACGCCGAGCAGCTGATCCGGCTGCTCCACACGATACTCCTCATCGATAGTATCGATACCCGACGATCGGCTATCGTGGAGTTGACCCTCGCTAATTAATTCTCTCATGTAAAAATAATCTCGCAAGTCACCCCCGGCTTACTATTCGTTTTTGTTGATTAAAAAAGACACCATAGTGAGCACATACTCTTGTGCCCCCTCCAATAAAGAATTAATATATAAATAAAGTGCAACCCAGCATTTTTCACTGAAATTCGCGTTCACCCAGCGTATGTACATACATACATACGTACATACCAAGGCACATCGGACAATCAGCAGCAGCCGTACCGATCGACTGGAACACAAGAAGGATTACATCCCGCCCACTACAACATTTGGTCCTTCGAGCCGGATTATCTCCCTTTTTTTAAGCAAGAATATCCTTTCTTCAACACCGGCTCGCACCGCGGGAATTCCCCCTACATCCACATTGTATCAGGTACGAGCGTAATTCTATTACTTTGCGACCGTTTTGAGTTTGTTTCTTCGCTCAATAAGAACAATCCGAAACCATCGTCGAATGAGAGCACAGATAACAGCTGAGCCGTATCAACAAGTGCGAATCCAACATTACCATATATGTATGTTGATGCAGTTATTGAACGGCCATCTATAATCAGCTGATTATTGCTCGTTCTGGATTTAATCACATACCGTACGGAGCTTAAATATATATATATACGCAACACCATATCTGTGTGATTCTTGTGAGCATTATTTATTCCGGTCGCGTTTCTTTCGACTGTCTGCACGAATAAGCGGACATACAGCTCAATCGGTTGAAGGGTCCCTTTCCTCGCGTCTAATTGTGCTAACACCCAATGCCAACCGGGGACGAACGATCACGTCTCAGGAGGTTGTCAGTTGGAGCACCACACAGTGTAAGGCGATCGTCCATATCGCCCATTCCAGCGGGGCTTAGTCTTCCGGTACCCCAACCATCTTCATCTCACGTCAAAGGCGAGACCCATCCCGGCAGTGAGACTTATCTAGTCGAACAGCCCTCATCCTTCAACTCTGAGCCGAGTCCGATCTTGCCACCCAAGGCAAGCACCGCCATTTCCTCTACAATGGCTCTGTCCGACTTCAAAGCCGTCTCCAGCAAACTTGTCCAGTTTGAAGAGCGGCTCACCCGACCCACCAGAGAGATTCCAACTCTCTATGTCTTACAAGTGCGTCGCGACCACATCAACTCTTTGTGGCATAAAATAGAGACCGAATATGAGCGATGCGCCCGTGTGCTTAATCCGAACGACCCGAGTGACGATTATCTGGCTATGGAATCCACCTATGAGCATTGCTATTCTATTTATGAACAGTGTGTTGCTCAACTGAGCCAGCAGATCGACGATGCGGCGAATCTGCTTCGCCCGCCGGTCACTCCAGCTCCTCCTCCGGTCGTCTCTAGCGGCTGCCGTCTTCCCCCCTGCGACACTGAAGTGTTCCACGGGGACTACACAAAGTGGCCCACGTTCCGGGACCTCTTTACGGCCATTTATGTGAATAATCCGCGGTTAACACCGGTCGAGAAATTATTTCACCTCAATTCAAAGACCAGCGGCGAGGCAAAGACCATCGTCTCTAAGTCGCCTTTGACCCATGAAGGTTTTAGTTCGGCATGGGCCGCTCTCTGCGATCGCTTTGAGAATAAGCGGCTATTGGTAAACAGCCAGTTGAAGATTCTCTTCAACTTAGCTCCTGTTACTTCCGAGACAGGAGCCGCCCTAAAAGGATTGCAGAGTACAATCCAGGGCTGTCTGACGGCTTTAGATCACTCGGACGTTTCGACGGACAACTGGGATTGCTTATTGGTCTTTCTCTGCTCTTCCAAACTCCCAAAGGCGACTCTTGCCCTTTGGGAACAGACCTTATCGAATAAGCACGACATCCCAGCCTGGCGAGATATGAACAAGTTCCTCAGTGAAAGATATCTCACTCTGGAAGCCATTGAGGATGTCATATCGGCCGGCCCCAACAGACCACATCTGCCAACTGGTCAGTCCAAGACCACTCCAAGAAGCTCAGGACCGGATCGGATACACTCCTACAGATCCATCATCAGGTTAGCGGCTCCAAAGTGTGATCTCTGCTCCAAAGAGAATCACCCCGTGCGTGTCTGCACCAAGTTCCTGCAGATGTCGGTCCAACAGAGGTCGACATACATAACTCGAAGTGGGTTATGTAGTAATTGTTTCGCCCGCAGTCACCAAGTCCGTGACTGTCCCAGTCAGCATAGCTGCTATGTCTGTACACGGCGACACAATACCCTTCTGCATCGCGACGTCTCAGCTCCGAGTCGCGACTCTCTCTCCACTTCAACCGTTCTCGCTGCCTCAAGCGCTCCGGATCATCCTCTGTCCAACATACAGTCCACTACTTCCAACACTGTGCAAAGCTTTTTTGCTACCAACACGCGAGGAGTCCTCTTGGGCACTGCCATTGTCCACATATGTCACGCAGGTGTGACATACCCCGCTCGCGCGTTGCTCGACTCTGGATCCGAAGCCACTTTTATTTCCGAGCGACTCAGCAACTCAATCCAGTTGCCTTTCCAGCCAATTCTGGCCCAAGTGTCCGGCCTGAGTCAGAGCACTGAGGCCCAATCACACAAAGTGTGTGGCTTCCAGATTGGGTCTCCACTTAACCCCAACGTGCGCATTGATGCAACAGCCTATGTGCTCCCACACCTCGCTGGAGACCTTCCGTCAACGAGTATACCCCACGGCGTTTTCCACAATCTGCCACACCTCAAGTGGGCAGACCCATCTTTCTGCCGTAGCTCAGAGATTGATCTCCTGATAGGATCGGATATCCTTCCGTCTATCCTATTGGGAGGATTCAAACCGAATCTCTGCGGAACTCTGCTCGGCCAAGAAACTATTTTCGGCTGGGTTCTCACGGGTCCGATCCCCCGCTCCACGGCAAAGTCGATCGCATCGCTCTCCGCTCGCATCAATCTTATCAATGCGAGTCCTCGACACCAGCGGCCCACCGAGACTGGACTCCTTCCAAAGGACTGCTCTCCAATGTCCGGAGAGGCTCTCACATATGAACAATTTCCGCCTCCAGCGATTCCACGAGTGCCTCAGACAACCTCTACGACCAAAAGGAATCGGCGCTGTCGTCGCAAGGAAGGCGATCCCAAGGGCACCCCCTCTACGACCCTCGTACAGCTGCCTTTGGAAGATGGCCTACAAGACCCTCTGTCCTATCAGCCATCCCCGACCACTATTCAGAATATCTCATCTCGATGTCCTCCATTTCAGAATATGGCGCCTGAGGACCAGCCCAACAACTTTCGGTGCCGAGCCTGTAAGGGATTCCACGCGCTCCGTCAATGTCAGCGATTCCTCCAGCTGACTGCGGAGAAGAGGCTTCGGGTTGTACTCGCCAATCGGTACTGCCCGAATTGTCTTGCCCATCAGCATTCAGGGACATCATGCCGGACTCGCCAGGGATGTCGCAAGTGTGGAGGAGATCACCACTCATTATTGCACTTTGAGTCGGTAGAGTCCCAGCTGCGGCCTCCTAAGTCTCGGAACCCGCCCCGATGCCAATCGCACTGCCAGCGGAAGACTGCTGCGAAGCTTACCGCTTCCCCTGTACCCCAAAGCACCAGGAGTAAGACGACGGCAACTACACCCAACACCGGTCGCCCCCAATCCAGGAGGGTCATTCGTTGCAACAACGTTGCAAGGGGGCCGGGATGTTTGCGTCAGATGGCAACGCCGAGCAGCTGATCCGGCTGCTCCACACGATACTCCTCATCGATAGTATCGATACCCGACGATCGGCTATCGTGGAGTTGACCCTCGCTAATTAATTCTCTCATGTAAAAATAATCTCGCAAGTCACCCCCGGCTTACTATTCGTTTTTGTTGATTAAAAAAGACACCATAGTGAGCACATACTCTTGTGCCCCCTCCAATAAAGAATTAATATATAAATAAAGTGCAACCCAGCATTTTTCACTGAAATTCGCGTTCACCCAGCGTATGTACATACATACATACGTACATACCAAGGCACATCGGACAATCAGCAGCAGCCGTACCGATCGACTGGAACACAAGAAGGATTACATCCCGCCCACTACAACAAATGTAATTTAGTAGCTCCTACTTATTTGCTACTTTGAACACAATTCTAATAATAAACTTTTATTAATGGGAGTCCTTTTTTTGGGAGTCCCTTTTCAGCAGTTGTACTTAATGTACCTGCCATTGCCGGCTAATTTCGGCTTCTTACTCTCTTTTTCATTAAATTTTCTTTAACGGCTTTTGTTATTTTGGTGGCGGACAATAAAAATACAATTAACTTGCGGACGGAATTTTTTTTCTCCGCAGTTTCCTTGCTTTTATCATCATTATCATGCTACGGCAATGACTTTTTAATAGACCTATGCTATGGTTTTTTTTTCCAACTGTCTCTCTCAACTCTTGTTATATAACAATGCGGCATCATGAATATAATTTTTTTAAGTTGAATTTAATGAGATTTTCTTGCACTCGAACCTCGATTCAACATAACGGGCAACCAAATGCCTGGACATAATAAATATGCATGAGGCTGTCATTTCAGCATTTTACAGTGCCTTTTCATATGTTTTCCCATGTCCTCCTCCTCCAACTGACAGTCCCCTTTCCCCATTGCCCCTTTCCCCCTCCATCCTTGTTGTCATCAGTCAAATGCACTCGCAGAATATTTTATCACACATGTGGGAGCTGTCATCGCTTTAACAACTCTCTGCGCCATTTGTTATTACATATTTAAACATGCGATGCTCTTAATTAAACAATATCTCTTGCCAGGAATTCGCCATTCAATAGGTCTGCCTCATATGGCGTAGTTTTTGTCGGAGCACTCACTTTTTTGTTAATAAGAGATGCCAGTAAATATTTTATATTATTTTTGTTTTATTTTTATTCTTTTGGTATCGTAGGACGCGTTGCAAGGTACTGAGAACTCGTTGTTGCGCTTGTTGCAGTTTCAGCAGAAATTGCTGAACAAATTGTTTCGCCTCCATTGCTGTTCCCCTGTTTCACTCTCTCTCTCTCTCTCTATCTCTCTTTATATTTTTCAAGTAAGAAACGTATGTTGTGGTTTATTCGTCTTTGGCTCTCGAATCGACAGCCTTTGTTTGTCTTGCACTTTGGCATATGCAAATATTTTTCTTGCCATTTTTCTGTACTTGCTTCACTGCATTCTCTCAATTTGCCAATTTCTCCATTTGTGCATTTCTCCATTTGCTGGCTTTGATATTGGCATTGTCTTGGAGAGCAGTTTTCAGTTTCTGTTAGTTTCTAACCCGTTGGGGCATATGCACTCAGGCTTCATCAGTTCATCGGCATCCTGTGAGAGCACCTCAAGTTGCCAGTCCACAATTGTCAGGAATTTCATTCACTTGTTGTCCCGTTGCAAATGTAGCTCATAAATCATTCCAAGAGTGAAGTAGAGTTTAGGATTTTTTACTGTAAATTCGTTACATTGCCTTATGGCAGTCAGTGTACCTTGATTAGCCAGAACCAGAGAGAAAGTGAGAGAGAGCGCGAAAGAGACTTTCAGACTTCAGACTGTTGCCAAGTGCAAATGTAAATTCAATTGTTTGCAGCTCATTTAATTTGCATTTGGGTTTTGTGGCAGTCTCTAGGCAAGGATACTGACCACGAGAAGCAGAAGGCAGCAAATCAACTTATGCAGGAATTTTCGCATCTACCAAAAATCTGTTGAGCTGTTCAACTGCAAAGTTTTCTCAGTTGATGCAATGAATAAATCAGTGAGAAGGAAACTTTCCTTAAACCAATCCCAACAGTGGTTGTCTTTGCAGGAACTTGTATATAACTTTTCCCTTGCCAACAATTTCAGATTCAAATCAATCTGGAATGAATATCTCAGTATTAGTTGATGCCAGAGATACCTCTTATGTAAAAGAAAATTTATATAAAATTTTTAAAATATTTTATAATAAAATGGAGCAAATTGCATATATTTCCACGTTCAAAATATTTTTAATTTGTTTTCTGAATTTGCTTTCATTTGGCGCCAATCTAATTGCAGTCTGTTTAAATATGTGCTCTTAATTCCATTATACTTTTGGCAAGAGCACACATTTATGTGCAATTAGCAAATTGATGCCAATTAAGAAAATTTCCATTAAATGTTGATGTGGATTGTGTATTGGGGCAAATGTTTTGTGGCATGAAAATGATTTTTAAATGCTACCATTGAATTACTGAAAGTGGAAAATATATGGGAAGTGTATTTCTTTGGTATCATCGTTAATCAACTTCAACAGTCGAAGGCAAAGTTTTCTCTGCGGTCATTTGGAATCTGATTTTGGGTTTCACTTCTAATTTTCTTCTTTTCCTTTGTGTATATTGGATGCAATGCAAATCAATCAATGGCAAACCCAAAATCGACTTCGACGGACTGCGATAACTTCCAATTGATTTAGAGGTTTTCCAAGACAATCTCCAGCAGGCAAGGACTCTATAAAAGAGGAAGATACAGTAAGAAGGACTCACTGTGTGGCAACCACTTTAAAATAAATCATGATAAATGTGCTCGGGCTACTCAGGCATCCTAAGCTCAAACTATTTCAATTTGACCAATAACCCAAAGGACTTTACAGGGTCTACTCTATGTGTGAGTGAGAGTTTAGATGGAAAGTTGTTAAATTAGTAAATAAATTTATGAGAATCGATGCAATTGTATCGAGAAATGTAAGTGACAAATAAAGCGACGCTTCGCTTTTATGAAACTTATTCAGAGAACTTTAACAACAAAAGTTTTGTTGTGCCAAGTTCCGTTACAGTTTGAATTTATTGCATATCAAGTGCAAAACAAGATTCTCAGTCTACGATTTCCCTTAGTTAAACAATTTCGCAAATAGAATTTGAAACTGCTTTTGCTCTTTTGTATTAAATGGAATATCTCTGCAATTTTCTTAATGGAGAATTAAATGCTAACGAGTACTGAGCTTAGAATAGTTCATGAAAGCTATCAACAATCAATTATGAATTAAAGTCGAATTCTTAAATGTTCAAATGTTTGCAACTTGTTTTCTCGAAGTCTTAAAGTTGTTTTTACTCGACAGCATCACGTTAAACGGCAATAAACTGGGAGAAAAAACAGAAAGTCAATACATCAAGTCGACCTTGAGAAACGAAGAAACTATCATGCAACGTGCATCTTGCAACTAGCTACTGGCAACTTTGCAACGTGCAGCAGGCGAATGGATTGAAAACAATAACAATAAACAGTAAAATGACCAAAAAGGGGAAATCAAATAGAGATAGGCGGAGATAGACCGACAAAAAGAGAGACACTTATAGTTGTTTCTTGGCAATATTTGACAATATAAAAGTTTTAAAAATTTTCAAATTATTTTTTTGTTTTGAAAATTTTATATTTGTAATCTTGTCGAGATTCGTGTGCAGCATTTATGAAATACTGATACTCATACTTATTTATTGTGCGCAATTATTCAAATCGACTGTGGCGAATGTCGTATACGACATTGGCAATAAACCGTGAAGGCGCCTTGAATTTTTGGTTGAAAGTCGAAGCAAGTTGGCAATTTGTCAATGTAACGTGTCGTCAATTGACGGCAATTCTTTTGTCAGTAAGTTTTCAGAGAAGACTTATTTGTTGTTGTTGCTGTTGTTGTTGGAAGAGACATTTTATGTTGTGCTAAAGTTGACAAGAGAGTGCCAAGTTTGCAGAATATAAACCGACAATGGCAACTTGCCAACAGCCAAATGTCTGTTAATGTGAGAGTGTGTCGCACTTAATGTGTGTGCGAGTGAGTGTGTTGTGTGTGTATGTGTGTGGGGTGTTAAAATGGTTATGTGTGTGTACATTATCATAGTAATTGGCGGTTCTGCATGGCTGCGTTGTCAACTCGAAGCGCAGTCAATCAAAAATAAGCAGGCTGACAACAACTCTCTCACTCTTCTTCCTTTCTGTCTCTTCCTCTGCCAATGGACACCTAACGGAAGCTTATCTAACACGCATACTCCACACATCTCCCTTTTGACATACTTAAATTCTATGTAGTCTTTTCATTTTCCATTTGCCATTTTCGATTTTCCATTTCCACACACACTCCCGCACGATTTGCATGTTGTAGGCGCCAAAGAGATGGGAACAGAACAGAATAGAACTTTATAGAAAGTCAGGCGACCATGAAAATAATTTCTACATCATATCGATATGGGCTCATAAAAGTCAAACACGTCAGCGGCGTAGACGATAGATATTCACATGCTTCGATGCCGTCTCGTTATTCCGACTCTTGTTCGCTTTCACGAAGAAGAAGCACTCGATGAAGTTAAGACTCATGTTGAAAAATAAAAAATAAGCACATTTTGCTGCAATACAAAAGTATTACACATGAACGCTTGCATTACCACTGTACATGTATACAACTGTATGAGTGTGTGTGTCTGCAGCAGACAGTTAAACTGACGTTGTTTATGCGAGAATAATAGCGGGCTCGTTACGTATGCCATTTTATGTTTAGCAGTTGGCGCGACACAAATGTGTTGCCTACTTCTATGCGCTGCTCAATAAACCCATTGAAGCGTCTTTAAAACCTTCAAACTTAAACATTATTCATGCTTCGATATGATAGTTGCATATCGCATAAACTGATTTATATCAATTGGCTCTCTGTTGTGTAACATTTATTATTAATATTCAATTGATTATGCAGATTAATATTCCGTTTGTCCAGCAAGAGCTGCATTATCCATTCTGGCTTCAATTTAATGCACAGTTAGCATCAAGTATATTGCTCACTAATTCAAGACTAATTTGTGTATATTATTTATTAATTAAATATTTGCATATTGCTAATAGATTACGAAAAAAACACAGCATAATGCCAGCATGTCTCTGATTAAAATTGCTGCAATTAATTTTATAATTAAAGGCACATATGTTGTTCGGCTGTAAAATGTGACTGACATTAAAACCCAGAAATACATATACATAGAAGCTAAAATGGGAATCTGAGTCGTTAAAGTGAGATTCTAATGCAAATTGCCTGGCATGCGATTCATGTTTTCCTTTTACTGCCAATAAATTATAAATAAAAGCCTTGGCTTGCATTACATGTGGGCGTGGTCTGTTCCTCCAGTGCTTTGCATATGGATTATGTTGCAGGTTCGTTAGGTTGAGAGCTATTTTATTTACTTTTTTTTGAGCTTGTCAATTCCATTTGCAGACACATCTGTTTGCTTCGAGCATTTTATGATAATTCGTCGTTTATCTGTTGAAATATAAATGACACATTATCCAAGAGGCAGTCGTATGTTAACGATGATAGTAAATATATTTAGAGCCAATTTGAGACAGATTTTATTCTCTATATGTGTTTGCATTGCATTGCTGTTGTTTGCTGTGAAATCAAAGACAATATTTGGCCAAGACTGTGCGGTATACAGTATAATTCATGATGGGACCACTGTGACAGCCATAAAGCGATTAAATCCCAAATGCCATTAACACTGCAATATGACAAAAGCTTAATAAAATTAGATACAGGTTTGCTGACTGAATGTAATTATTCATGTTGTTATGCTTGGAGATGATCTCCCCTGAAAGCGGATTACACCAACTGCAATTTCATTCAGTAATATTGCCATAATTTTGACTCGATTTTGCTTTTTGTTGAGATTTGCGTTTATATGTATTGTCTCTTTATTGGGAGGATTGGCTCTTTGTTATTCTAGAGAGGCAGCGACAACGGAGAGCTGTAAAAGTTAATTAAGCCTGGGGCAGCCACAAAAGCAATTCACCAAAAACTAATAAAAATCAAATTGTCTGCCCACTGCTGAAGTGCTGCTCCTGAGAATCTTCAAGGTTGCCAATTTATTTCAACATTACAAAAATTTCACAAATTTTGCTTTGTCTTTTGAATACATACTCAAATACCGGAGACCAGCACAATGAAAACAATAAATTAAATCAACACAAAGTGCATTTCACTTATCTATTGTGTATTTTGAAACAATTTCTAAATCAAATTCACAATTCAATTGGCAATTGTATGTTTTGGGAATTAAAAATGAAAATGAAATTTAAATTTGTTGGGAACATTTATTTTTTTTTGGCTGTCATCGGCAGCTGTAATAAAGATTATAAATTGTATGTTTTGGCAGCCTCAGCAAAATCAACAAATCCTCAAAGTAAACATTGACTGATGTGCAAACAGATTGAAAAAAGGCTGACAGACAGCAAACTCAAGATTATATATGTATTTTTATATTTGCAATTCTTTTAAACATTTGTCAATTTGATTTACATTCACTTGATGTATTATACATGTCGCCAAAATCAGAATAGCTTAGAATAGGCTACAGGTAGTTTAAAGCCACAAATTATGACAAAAAAAATTTCAAATAGCGAGGACAAACACCCATCTAAGCTGAGACTTGAACCCTGCATTCCTTGCTAAATTAAATCTGCTTTTTGTAGCTTGAAATGAACTTAAAACAGACAAAATTAATTTATTTCTGCATACAGTTGTAGAAAAATCGCAAAAAGAAAAGAGGTTTTTCGCTCAGTCATTTTTCAATTTGATTTTCATTTTACATATGGCCAAAAACCTAAGCGTGTCTGCGGCCCGTGTCTTTTATGTGTTTCTGTGTTCACATTTTACAGCAGAGTCATCAATTCCAAGTGACGTTGAGTTTATCCGCCTATCTGTCGGTTCATCTGTCCGTCCATCTGTCTGTCCATCTGTCTGTCGATTTGCGGTTCGGCAGTGACTGACACACAATAACAAATTGGCCTTTGGCCTCTCTCTCGATTTGTATTGCAATGAGTTAATCAATCAGCACAGCTTTCGATGTCCTTCCATTTCTCGTAATACATACTATACATATTTCGATTTCGATTTCGAATTCGATTTTGATTTTCGAGTTGTATGCTTGAGTTTCATTACAATTGCAGTCACTTTAGATACAGAATGGCATAATTTATTTTGCTTGAGGTCAAACTCAGACTCTTTACTAACTCAGCCAAGTTACAAGTGGGTGCAATGAAAGCGCTTTCAATTAATTGAATTAGTCCTTTGAGCATAATTCGTGCAACATTTTGAACTGAAGTGTGTCACATGTGGCAAGATGGGCAAAGTACCGAGAGCAACGAGTGCCGAATGCCGAGCTCCACTCACAAAAGGTCAAAAGTTAAGTTAAGTGTCGCTTGGCTGCCAGCGCGATATTACGTATCCGCCGCGTGTGACATAATGCAAGTGACATGATGAAAGTACATGATACGCTGCCACTCCCTACTGGTGCTGCTGCCACAACATTGTCAGACAGCTGTTCTTGTTATTGTTCTTCTTGCCTCATGTTCAGTCTGCTGTAAGCGAGAGAGAGAGAGAGAAAGAGTACGTGAAATATTACAGCTATGCACAATTGTGTCACGGCCGAGTGCCCCCTGGGCGTGTTGCATGCAAGTGTAATCGCAGTCGCAATCCCAAAACATGGCTGCTGTTGAAGCTTCCATTTAGCTGGCTCACTAAGTGCCAGACGCTTAAAACTAAGCGCGCAACATGCAACAAATGCCATGTGGCACTTTCAGTGATTCAGCCTTTTGTTGACTTTAACTGGTGGCCCAGTGGCCATCCAACTGTTGCCGGCTTTAAGCTATCACAGATTGAACTAGCAGTCACCAGAAGCCGGCAACAATTGTTGCATGCCACATATTGCGGGCGGCACGCATGCGGGCATAAGCAACTCTCGGGCTAAATTGAATTTATGCCAGTCCAGACTTCGATATGATTGCCAAAGCCAATCTAATGGAAAAATCCATTTTCCACGCACACAAACACACACACTTGTATATGTATCTAGATCAGTGTGTGTGTGTGTGTGTGTGTGTGTGTGTGGGTGTGTGCATCTTGTTAGTGTGATATGCGAATTTGTCGTTTTTATTTCTCATGTTTTTTGTAGCTGAATTTAGCTCGAACAATGATAGACCGACTTCAGTGATTACGTATACGCCGCGTTGGCCCAGTGCATTAGTGCATTACCATATGGAAGCAGTCGGAGCTGAATTGAGGATTCAACTGGGTCATTGGGGATTTAAGCCTTAAGGCAGCAACACTGTCAGCCTCTAAGGCATCAGTGGAAATGAAATGAGATATAAAAAGGTAAATCTGGGCGGCTTCCATATGTTTGATTAGATTTTTGCAGATTAAAGTGTGGCAGATTTTTATGCCCAGGGAAAAGTGGAAAAAATAATTTCCAAATGCAGTTGAGTGTAAATTGATCGGTACAGAATAATTAAAAATGCTTCGAAAAATTGTAAATAATATCTAAAATTGTCTTTCGCTCAGACTTGAATATGTCTCATCAGTTCAGCAATCTCTATAAATTCAACTTGTGTTTATTCCAAGCACAACTATGCGTTTTTGAACTCTTTCAGTTTCCGACTGATGCTAATCCGTTCTTGGTATGCGGGATACGTGTCAGACAATATGTATGCCCAGTGGTTTTGCATGTTCATTCCCCTCTCACACCCCCTCTGGGTGCAGATTTTGCATATTAAGTAGCCGCCAACGGGTTGCATACCCAATGTACATTGGAGTCTATAAGAAAAAAAGATGTTAAAACAAAGAAAAGAACAACAACTGAGATTGCGATGGCGATGGAATTTGTCTTCATTGAGTGACAGCAGCAAGACAAGCAGAGGCAGACTGGAGAACATTGAGTGCCAGAGGAACGAACACATGATGACATCCTGTACCCCGGTGTGGACAGGCGAAATTTATTCAAACAAAGTGCCAAATGAGTGCCTGCAGACGAATGCAATGGCAAACGAGGATACATATAAATATGTATGTATGCCTGGGCAAAAGGATATATGGCTGACAGACAACAAGTTGCTCGTTCTCCTTGGACCGACACGTATCACAGTTGCTCATTACGAGTGTCGTGTATTTCTCTCGGCAATTGATGCGTTTGCTCGTATATTTGTTTGCCAGTAGTTTTTCTCAAGCGCAATGCAAACAATATTTTCAATTTCAATGTGGCAGTGACAGTGAACGAATCAATATTGTGAAGAGAAACGTGCCACTGTCTGTATCTCAGAAGTTTCACTTGATGAGGAGCAGCCGGAAATTATGAACCTGCCAAGTGACAACTCTCAACAGATTCACTTGCAACTTGCAGCTGTTGTAAGTTCAATTTGTTTACAAATTCTAAGATTTGGATAATCTCCATCAGCTTAGTTGAAAGTCGGTTACTTTTCTCACAGATTTTGAGAGCCTTGTTTTTGTGCCATGTCACTTTGTTAATGTATGTAAAATCCTTTTGTATTCCCTTGTCATTTTTTATTTTTTAACATAAAACACAATTAGAAGTTGGCTTTCTGCTGTGTAGTTCTCAGTGTGAATGCCTTTGGGGAATTGTCGCGGAATTTTCTCATCTGATAATTCGTATCTAAATAATTGAGAAGATTCTCATTGAAATGAAGTGAAATTACGATGCAAAATTCATGCTCGTGCCGTGGCAATCTAATTAGTCACGGGTGATAAACAGTTTTCACTTCTCACGGCTGCGGTTTGTGGCCTCCTTTGTCTCGAGGAATACTATAACAAAATTTGATTATAGCCCCAAGTTGTAAGTGGCAAGTGGCAAGTTTGGCCTATTTCCTGTGTTGTCGAAGGAACTGAGAGTTGACAGTGAATACAGCAACTTTGGTCCGTTCATCAATCATTTTTGATGGGAACCTTTCATGACCTTCGATTAGGGCACTAAAAACCCATATTTTATGGCGGTGCGAGGGGAAGAGTTGAAAACTTGCCTCCAGCAATTGAATATTTAAAGGTCAGAGTGAGTATTGCCATAGATGTGGATTTTATGGTGACCATGAAATATGACTACAAATTTGCCTATAAACCGTATGCTTGAAGTTCCCCCTTCAGCATAGAAACCGAAACCGAAGAGGGAAAGTTGATTAAATTAGAAATTTAATGTGAGTGGGACTGTAGGAAAATGGCAAAGTTTTTACAACTGGTTCGGACAACCTTGAAAGTTGATAAATTGTAGCAAAAAGTAACAAACAGCTAACAGCTAAGAGACAACATTCTGCCAGACAGCAAGGATACTGTACAGGATACGGGACAGGGAAGCTGGCGGCTAAAAACGCAGCCAAGCAGCAGCCATAAAATGAAATCTTTAATCATTTGAGTGACACAGACAAGCTATGACTCGACCAGAAAACAACAACACAAGAACACAACAGCAGAACAGCAAGAAGCAGGACATAGCAGATACTCAACAATATGGATGGCAGACCCAAAAACCCAATCCACATCTAAAAACCCACTCACAGTCCATGCGAGTTCATTTCATTTTCAAGTTCTCAGTTTTTAGCTTTCAGTTTTCAGTGGCCTGTTGGCAGTCGACAGTTTCTGGTGAAGTACAAGAAACAACAATGACTGCATAATGTCGAAAGTTTTGGTGGACGGGCGTGCCATAAACAGGAAGCAACTCAAGTGAATTTCATTAGAAGCTGCCACTAAACCGCACTAAAACCGAGATCCAATCCCAATCCCAGACACCATTCCCAACCTCAGCCTGAACCCGAAGCAACCCATATCCACACCCATTGCTCTCCAAGCTGCCATCACGAAAAAGTTGTTAGTCTTAGCTGGCCCAAAGTGTTGGCTCGTAAAGCGAAATGTAAGCCAAAAAGTTAGCACGGCAAACGTAAAAAACAATTAATTCAAATTAATTTGCAACAAAGTTTACTTCGTCCTCAAAACAAACAACTTGAGCACGCGAAAATGTTTCACCAAGTGCATTCCATAAAACAATAAGAAATATTTACATTAAAACTCATATCGATAAGAATTAAATAAACTGTTCATAAACTGTAACTTTGCCAAAAATCGTCAAATTTTCAAAATTTTTTCAGTTTTGTTAATGGTTTAGATCATATTTTGAATCTGCATCAAAAATTTTTGCATGTTGGCACTTTTCAATTTTTTCCGATTTTTGATCAATTTTGCATAACCCCTTGACAAAATCATCAAATATCGAAAAGAATTTTTATTCTAATTTGTTGATGCCATTTGATTCTAGGACTCGAAACTGTCATTCTGCTTTTTATTTGAGGTGTTTCTGATGAGAATTTACCGAGATATGGCCAAAACTATGTTAGAAGTTGCTCAAAGTCGCAAATTTCAATGTTTCGCATATGTGGTAACTTTGAATAGCCGTAACTTTGCTAAAAATCGTCAAATTTTCAAAATTGTTTTAGTTTTCTCAGTGGTTTAGATCATATTTTGAATCTGCATCAAAAATTTTTGCATGTTGGCACTTTTCAATTTTTTCCGATTTTTGATCAATTTTGCATAACCCCTTGACAAAATCATCAAATATCGAAAAGAATTTTTATTCTAATTTGTTGATGCCATTTGATTCTAGGACTCGAAACTGTCATTCTGCTTTTTATTTGAGGTGTTTCTGATGAGAATTTACCGAGATATGGCCAAAACTATGTTAGAAGTTGCTCAAAGTCGCAAATTTCAATGTTTCGCATATGTGGTAACTTTGAATAGCCGTAACTTTGCTAAAAATCGTCAAATTTTCAAAATTGTTTTAGTTTTCTCAGTGGTTTAGATCATATTTTGAATCTGCATCAAAAATTTTTGCATGTTGGCACTTTTCATTCTTTTCCGATTTTTGATCAATTTTGCATACTAACCCCTTGACAAAATCATCAAAAATCGAAAAGAATTTTTATTCTAATTTGTTGATGCCATTTGATTCTAGGACTCGAAACTGTCATTCTGCTTTTTATTTGAGGTGTTTCTGAGGAGTATTTACCGAGATATGGCCAAAACTATGTTAGAAAGTTGCTCAAAGTCGCAAATTTCAATGTTTCGCATATATGGTAACTTTGAATAGCCGTATCTTTGCCAAAAATCGTCCAATTTTCAAAATTTTTTCAGTTTTGTTAATGGTTTAGATCATATTTTGAATCTGCATCAAAAATTTTTGCATGTTGGCACTTTTCATTTTTTTTCGATTTCTGATCAATTTTGCATACTAACCCCTTGACAAAATAATCAAAAATCGAAAAGAATTTTTATTCTAATTTGTTGATGCCATTTGATTCTAGGACTCGAAACTGTCATTCTGCTTTTTATTTGAGGTGTTTCTGATGAGTATTTAACGAGATATGGCCAAAACTATGTTAGAAGTTGCTCAAAGTCGCAAATTTCAATGTTTCGCATATGTGGTAACTTTGAATAGCCGTAACTTTGCTAAAAATCGTCCAATTTTCAAAATTGTTTTAGTTTTCTCAGTGGTTTAGATCATATTTTGAATCTGCATCAAAAATTTTTGCATGTTGGCACTTTTCAATTTTTTCCGATTTTTGATCAATTTTGCATAACCCCTTGACAAAATCATCAAATATCGAAAAGAATTTTTATTCTAATTTGTTGATGCCATTTGATTCTAGGACTCGAAACTGTCATTCTGCTTTTTATTTGAGGTGTTTCTGATGAGTATTTACCGAGATATGGCCAAAACTATGTTAGAAGTTGCTCAAAGTCGCAAATTTCAATGTTTCGCATATGTGGTAACTTTGAATAGCCGTAACTTTGCTAAAAATCGTCAAATTTTCAAAATTGTTTTAGTTTTCTCAGTGGTTTAGATCATATTTTGAATCTGCATCAAAAATTTTTGCATGTTGGCACTTTTCATTCTTTTCCGATTTTTGATCAATTTTGCATACTAACCCCTTGACAAAATCATCAAAAATCGAAAAGAATTTTTATTCTAATTTGTTGATGCCATTTGATTCTAGGACTCGAAACTGTCATTCTGCTTTTTATTTGAGGTGTTTCTGAGGAGTATTTACCGAGATATGGCCAAAACTATGTTAGAAAGTTGCTCAAAGTCGCAAATTTCAATGTTTCGCATATATGGTAACTTTGAATAGCCGTATCTTTGCCAAAAATCGTCCAATTTTCAAAATTTTTTCAGTTTTGTTAATGGTTTAGATCATATTTTGAATCTGCATCAAAAATTTTTGCATGTTGGCACTTTTCATTTTTTTTCGATTTCTGATCAATTTTGCATACTAACCCCTTGACAAAATAATCAAAAATCGAAAAGAATTTTTATTCTAATTTGTTGATGCCATTTGATTCTAGGACTCGAAACTGTCATTCTGCTTTTTATTTGAGGTGTTTCTGATGAGTATTTACCGAGATATGGCCAAAACTATGTTAGAAAGTTGCTCAAAGTCGCAAATATCAATGTTTCGCATATATGGTAACTTTGAATAACCGTAACTTTGCTAAAAATCGTCCAATTTTCAAAATTGTTTTAGTTTTGTTAATGGTTTAGATCATATTTTGAATCTGCATCAAAAATTTTTGCATGTTGGCACTTTTCAATTTCTTCCGATTTTTGATCAATTTTGCATACTAACCCCTTGACAAAATCATCAAAAATCGAAAAGAAATTTTATTCTAATTTGTTGATGCCATTTGATTCTAGGACTCGAAACTGTCATTCTGCTTTTTATTTGAGGTGTTTCTGATGAGTATTTAACGAGATATGGCTAAAACTATGTTAGAAAGTTGCTCAAAGTCGCAAATTTCAATGTTTCGCATATATGGTAACTTTGAATAGCCGTATCTTTGCCAAAAATCGTCCAATTTTCAAAATTTTTTCAGTTTTGTTAATGGTTTAGATCATATTTTGAATCTGCATCAAAAATTTTTGCATGTTGGCACTTTTCATTTTTTTTCGATTTCTGATCAATTTTGCATACTAACCCCTTGACAAAATCATCAAATATCGAAAAGAATTTTTTTCTAATTTGTTGATGCCATTTGATTCTAGGACTCGAAACTGTCATTCTGCTTTTTATTTGAGATGTTTCTGATGAGTATTTAACGAGATATGGCCAAAACAATGTTAGAAAGTTGCTCAAAGTCGCAAATTTCAATGTTTCGCATATATGGTAACTTTGAATAGCCGTATCTTTGCCAAAAATCGTCCAATTTTCAAAATTTTTTCAGTTTTGTTAATGGTTTAGATCATATTTTGAATCTGCATCAAAAATTTTTGCATGTTGGCACTTTTCATTTTTTTCCGATTTCTGATCAATTTTGCATACTAACCCCTTGACAAAATCATCAAATATCGAAAAGAATTTTTATTCTAATTTGTTGATGCCATTTGATTCTAGGACTCGAAACTGTCATTCTGCTTTTTATTTGAGGTGTTTCCGATGAGTAATTTTCGTGATATGGACAGAAATGTTCTTAAAAATTCTTATAAATCACAATTTTCATAATTTCTTACTTTTCTATCTTTGAACCACCATAACTTATGAAATATCAACCAATTTTTTTTTGAAATAACAAATGTTTATTATATTTTTTGTTTCGTTAATAGTGCAGTTTCTGGTCTGAAAAGAAAGTTATACTTCATACCCATTTTATGAGATCAAAAATTGATAAGCGAAAAATGCTTGGCTTTCATATTATACATACAATTAGAGCACATTTCAGTTTTATTTTATTTTAAACATCTTTTTTTTTAGATATGCAAATCTCGTAGTGTTTCCCATATTTGAGCAAACGAAATCTATGAACATATCGCAGAGCTTTGCCTTTTTCTGTCTGCCACGAGCTGACAGTTTTATGACAACTTACTGCCGTTAGTGCCGGTTCAAGAAACTTAAAAAAAAGTTACCCTCTGTCTCTGTATCTTTCTTTTTTTTAAACTCTTAAACATTTTCGGTGCACGTTGTTAGGGGCAAATAGAAAACTAGAAAGCCGACGGCGCCATGTGTTTATGTTTTGTGATTTGGGTAGCTAACCGGGGCCAAAGCTGAGTAAAATTATAACCCCCAGTAGGATCTGGTCAGAACACTGACCTGTTACTGTTTCCCTGCCCTTGTTCCCAGCAATTTATGCAAATGACAAGAGGGGTTCACGAAGCTGGACAACCGCATAATTTCTTAGGTTAGAGGTGAGGCCATGTACGGGTTCCTAGAGCTGGATTGGCTTAAAGCAATCGCTGCATTTTGCATTTAAATTGAAAAAAGAAAACGAAATAGAAATTAAAACTGCCTTTAACGAAAATAACTTTTTACTGAATAAAAATAAACATTTCAGTAGCAATCAGCGCTAGCACTTTAACGAGTCCTTACTGGGAAGAAACCCACACCAAATCTCGACTGTCTACCTCGACTTGACCATACGACGCACAATTTCATTTAATTTGGAGAAAGTGATATGCACTTTCTCCAGCAACAGAAGCAGCAGTATCCAAATGTATGAATGTAGCGGGTATCCAAGTGTGAGCAGATTTGCATATGGAAATTTTTCGACTCCCAAATAAAAAGAGAATAAAGGAATATGAAAATTTGTGTAGAAATTCGCAACAAAATTGCGAGCATATTCAGTGGAAATTGCCGTAGGGAGAAATTCTCGTACAACCAGTGAAATCTTTATCATTTTCAAATATTTTTAAACAAATTTTAGCAGATTAAATCCAAATAAACTTTTAGCCAAAATTTAATCAATTCGAGTTTGCCTTTTTATGTTGTAGTCTGTTTCTAAAAATAAATTTATTCGTATTTATCTCTCGGTTCCCTAGCCTGCAATTATTAATGAGTTAACTAATGAAAACATCAGTTATTTGCCTTTTGACAGAAGACAAGACTATGTGCAGCACAACATGTTTGCTAATTGCATATGACTTTATGGTTGGGCTCAAAAGCTGCCTGAATATGCAACACGAAGTTGCCACATGCGCTTGCAAATGGTAGACATTTTCTTGTGGCGTTGCAGATAATTAATTACATTTTGTGGCAATTAGCAGACTCGCCTTCAACTTGCCGCATTCCTTGCCACAAACTTGGTAGGCGTGTGACAAACAACACACGACACACAACATCTACTGAGCAACATTCTCAGGGGCATCATTAGCTTCATGAGTCTGCTGTTATGATTATTACCAGACGAGGCCAAAAGTTTTCGACATCACTGTGACCCACGCCAAAAAAAACTTTACCCAGGGTTACTTGCACCAGGTTTCACTTACACTAATACAAACAAACGTGCTGCGACTGCTTCTATATATACTATATATATATATATATATACATATATATAGTATAATATTTATATTTTTTTTTATTTGAGCGCCGCATGCGTAGCTGTCGTTGAACAAATATCAGGAAAAAGAGCGCTGTTGCTCATTTTCAGTTCCCCTTTGTTATTTGATCACTGAAAGCTGAGTACAAATTTGGCATATGTATGTTGTTTTTTTCGAATTGAATTGTTGTGCACATTTGCTATTGTTGGCAAAATATTTTCGATGCTGGAAACTCTTTAAATATTATTTTACGCATTCGCATGCTAGTTGGAAATGCACATAAGGGCTGCATGATTTGCTTGCGGAAATGTTATACAAAGTGAAGGTAAATAGACTCTTACAACAAATTCGAATCGAAGCGCTGTTAAATTAACATGCTGGCAGAAAATAGACTTAACAATGCACTATGGGCAATATCACGTAAGCGACAGGAGAACCTGCCAACTATTCTTTACAAATAAATGTATTAAAAAAATATGATGCCCATTGTGCGGATGATAATTGTTTGCCCGTATTATGTATATTGAGAGCAAATTACAGCAATATAGATAAAATCGTTTGTTTGCGGAATTCAATTTAATACACATACCTTAAACAATATAATTCCGATGGTAGGTCTCCATCCAACAGCTGTCGGTGCCAATCACTTGTAGCTTTACAGCACTTAGAGCCAAAGTGATTGTAACAAATGAAAGCATCCTCAATGACAAATCGTAGCGTGATTTTTTTTATTTGTCGTTTTTTTTTTTTATTTGCTGGCAAATGCCAAATCAAGCGAAGCAACAAATAGACAACAAACATACCCACATTGCCAACGATATACTATATGCATTAATTCACGCTTTGGGGGCAGCAGGTAAGCTATGGACTAATCGTTGTTCAGTTTGGCTGAGTTTGCAGTTATTTATAGCATACTTTTGTGGGCAGCGTCAAATTCAATGGAAACCACAAAAGCACCTGCCTGCAGTTAGAAACTCTCCCACAAGAGACCGGTATAGAGTGAGAGTGAGAGAGAGAGAGAGAGAGAGAGAAAGAGAGGGACACAAATTGACTGAAATGCCCGAGGGCATCGTCTGCCAATGTCCAATGGACAGGTTGAATGTCCACGTCTGTGTTTGCTGCCGTCTGCCAACTCATCCCCTGCTACCATCAACGTAATTATGCTGTCAACAAAAAAGCACATCATCAATGGACGTACAACTGACGGCCGACATTCGGCAGTCGCCAGTCGACAGTCGCCAGTCGCCAGACGAAGGTGGAAGATGGACCGTCGACGGTTGCCCTACAGTTGAGAGTGCTTGGACTACATCTCTTTAGTCACCATCAGCTGCTTGGCAAAGATTCTTCCTCTTACTCGTTACTTGACTTGGCCTCGACGTGCAAAAGTATTTAACGCCATGCACGTCTCTGTCGTTGACTAGCTGTCTGTCAGTCAGACTGCCCCGTCTGTTCTATGCTGCTCCAGCTTGTCTTGGCGACTGTCTCTCTGGCACGCCTCGGGTAAATATTTATTTAATGTTTATTGGCACGCACTTTACCCGGGCAACAGGACAACGGGGCAGCAGGACAACGGGGCAGCAGGACAACGGGGCAGCTGCTTAATTGTGCGTTAAGCATTTAACTTTCTTTTTGCAATTGTTGTTTTTTGTGTGTTTTTTATTCAATTTACAGTTGACAAGTGGAAAGTGGAAATGAAAATGCGTAATGACCAAATAATTATTAAGTCCAATTACGGAATCAGTTGAGCACTGTGAATGGATTGCAAATCATCTCAGCACTAAAATTCATCCAAATGCAAATCAAAAAAACTGATGTTGAAGATATTACTAAAGATTCTTGGCCACTTTAATTTTCAACTACTTGTCTTGGGGCACTTTTATCGTCGCTACATCATCACATTTTCAGAAATGTCGCTATGAAAATCATAATGCACAAATATTTTCATAACTCTGCAGATATTAAAATAACTAACTTATTAATTTTTCTTTTGCAAAAGTATTTTATTAAATTCTTTTGCCAGTCAAATGAATGAGTTTGGAGAGATTCCAATTTTATAGATTATTAATTTAACACAGGCTGCAGCTGCATTTAAGGGGCTTTCATTTTGTCAAAAATGTAGCTGCCTCCATAAGATTTCTGTGTCATGCAACTTGAGCACATATTGCAGTGAATCTCTGCCAATTCCACAGAACTCAAGTTATAGCACATATTTGATTTATATGAGTGAATACTGAAGCAGACGACAAAATTACATATTTTTTATGCCTACTGCTTACAGAGTCTGCAGAGGGTGTGGCATAAAAGTTTCCGGCTCAGAATGATGAATAAGGGGATGCGTGCACGAACATATAGTGGCATAAAAGACGGGGGAGCAGACTTATTCCGATCTCATCAATTATGTTTATGTTTATCTTCAGCTGGACATGTTGAAGTTTAACTACGTTAAAGTTTAATGTGCTGCCATTTAAATCAACATTCCAACAGATAAAACAAATAGTTCAACAAATTACAATAAACAAATAAATGAAAATGAAATATTCTTTTTTTTAGTGGAAGCTTAAAATATTTTACAGAAATCAGTATTTAGCTGTATTCTAAGCAACAGCTGTTCGTTCACTTCGACTGTAAACTGCGAGCTACCTTAACATGGCTCTGTTAAGCGCCGCTGTTAAAATATCCCAAAACAAATGTTAGCAGACAGACGAATCCTAAAAGGCGGCTACTGTTCGTTTTTTCTAACAGCATCACGACAGTTGAAAGCGCGTTTCGGATGTGGCAAGTTTGTTGCGGATGCTGTGTGGAATGAAAATATTTCTCACGCTAGGATGAAAATGACGTATTTAAAGATACTAATCATATTGTGAAAAACAAAACTAAATTTAAAAGAAAAATATTTGCAATGCTGCAATTAAGTTCTCACCGTAATTCAATATAACATATTGTGCGATTGCTTCGAGATAAGTGAATATTTATGTATATTACCGATATACGGCATACCCTCAATTCAATTATAAAACGAAGCGGAGTCATAACTATAACTTATATGAGTCTCATACATACATTGAAATTAATAAGCTGGAAAATAAAAAAAAACTGGATAATTAGCGTGGAAATTGAATTTCAATTTAAATGATGTAAGTAAGAGTGTGGAACACGTGTCTGATTTTTATCGAAGTGTGCATTGAATTCAATTTAATTAAATTAACATAATGAGTGCAAATAAATCAAATGAAATATACAGGCGCATTTATCTTGAACTTTTTCTGATTTGGTTATGGAACAAAAGACTCCACTCAATTCGAACTCGACTCGAGCCGACTATTTTCACACACAATTGCCTCAGAGACCAGAGTGAAAGTGAAAGTGGGCTGAAATAAATTCAAATCTATTAATTTTAGCTTACAAATGTTAGCATTGGCTACAAATTCTGAGATGGCGATGGCGGTGGGATGTTTGCTCTTGGCCATTTGGTTTTGCTTTTGCGTTGGCGTTGCAATCTAATCCATTTTGCCAAAGCAAAATGCAACAAAAACTGATTTATGGCCGCTTGCCTCGGCCCTGGCCAGCCAATTGGGAAATAACAAGAAATTGTGGCCAAGAATATTTGATGAGTTACAATGCCAACCAAGTCTACATTACATTGCTCTCTCATGATAAATGTCTTCTCTATGTCTTCTTCTTATACTACGTATTTACATCTAAAATATTTTGTTAGTTAAGCCCAAATAATTGAATTTGTTTAAACTCGATAATGCTGCTCCTGATGATGATGATGATGATGATGATAATGATGATGGGTTTTTGTGTGGATTAAATAAAGTTTTTCGTGACAGCTGCTCCGCTAATCCTCTTCAGAAATTATGAAGCATACATTCCCTCAAATATGGATCTCATTAGGAGCGCCTTTTGTGAGATGCCAAGAAATATGCTGATTTTCTGTGGGTTAACGAGCCGAGGCCTATGTTACCATTTAACAAGGACAAGTCTGAGACTTTGGGGGCTCAGCGGTCTCATTGTCAGTTCTAATGAGTTGTCACGAGCAAGTCACTAAAATTTATTACCAACCATTTTGGCCATACTGTTGGGCCCAGTCATTTCCACATCACTTGGTCGACTGGTCGACCCACTGCAGTTTCTCATTTTTCACAGGAATCAGCGATTTATCCCTGAAATTTGTTGTTGTTGGCGTATTTAGTTATCGGCTCGTTGTCGGTGCTGTTCACTTGGTTCACCCTCTGAATTGACAGCCCATTAGTTTTGGGCCATTGGGCAGTTCACATTCACATTCACAATCGCATTCACTTTCGAACAGCGAGAAGACGTCATTGGGCACACTACTCGTAAAGCCAAAAGGTAGCCAAGACTCTATATGATATAGTAAAGTAGTTGCCAAATAGATTCTCTTGCTCTTTTGACCCTTTTTTTAACAGCTACACAACCACACACATCTACACACCTACCCACCCACACACATGCTGGCACGTGTCATAATGTTGGCTTAGTCCGGGCTTAAATTGTGCTTTGGCCGGGCATAATTAAAGCAAAAAGGTAAAGTTCTGTTACTCTTTCCATCTCGCTTGCTCTTGTTAATAACTTTCAAACTCATTGTGGCTCTCAGCTGCTAACGAAAATATACCTAAAACAAGCTTTGTGTGTGTGTGTGTGTGTTTGTGTGGAGTGTGTGTCAAGTGTGGGCCAAGTTTGTAGCCATGACCAGCAACTAATGCGGGTGTAAATAGCTGTGAAAATGAGTTTAAAGTGCCCAGACCGCACTCTCTTTCTTCCGATATCTCACTCTCCCTCTCTATCTACCTCTCTCTGTGTCTCTCACTGTGACTTCCTCCACACACCTTTACTTGGCTGTTATTTGTCTCTTTCTTGGCTTGCAAGTTTTCTGTGGGCTGTCAGAAGTTTTGCAAAAATGTCGCTGCATACTTTCAGAGGCTGCCAAGAAACCAAAGTGCAAATTTTAAACAACTCGTATTTTAAAGTGTTGCTCTGGCAGTTTAAGTGCTTTATTATTGAAATTCCCTTAAACTGAAATTGTCAATATTTATTTACTGCATATAAATCAAAGTAAGATATAAACATATATCATAAATCGGAATTTTTCACTCACTTAATTTTTTATTCTTAACATAGATTTTTAATTAAACTCGTTTAACAAATTACTTGGAAGTATTGATTTCTTAGGAGTGTACATTTTAATTAGAATCTGCGCATTTGCAAAACATAAAAGTATCCTTGGCTGGTTGTGTTGATACTTTAAGAACCCTTTTACCAAGTTTTTCCAATTTCAAGAATATATGTTAAAGTCGTTGGCATCTTTCGTTGAAAGGTTTTGCGCGTTTTCGCCCCTTTTCATCAAGAAATTTCGCTTAATTAACACGCCGTGGGGGTTTCGCCTCCGGCAATTATTATGCGATATTTTTATTCAATTCATATTTGGCTTCAAGCCTAACGGTGTGCCCTTGGCCTGATACGAGTTTAACCAAAAAAAAAAAAATAATAACAGAGCAGAATCTAATCCGCTTGGTCTACCCGGCGGTTTATGCTGATTTTGATACAACAAGGACTATTTTGGGCGTGGGCGGACCATGCCTTTGGGATCTTATTTCAATGTATGTGTGGGACTGTTTTTGGTGAAATCATTTTCACTTTCACTCTCATTTCGCAAACAATATATGTGTCGAAAAGTAATGAAGTACTTATTTAAATTGAGGCCACATAAGAAAAAAGCATTTGAAGAGGGAACCTCACTTTAATTAAATCCCAGGTATTTTTTATTATTTTTTTTCATCCTCTAACCTTAAGTAAAAATCGAAATTTCGAAACATTTTTCGCTGGTCCTTAAAATGTCAAATCATTATATAATGGCATTTATTAGCTAATTGGCAAAAAATATGTTTCTTTATTTTTAGAATTCAACTACACTAAATATTTAAGTGAACTGAAAGGTTAATTTTGGCCATTTATCTAGGGTCTCTAGGAAGGTTGCTCAACGATCCGTATACGTATCCTCAGTATTTTTTCAGATTTTTTCGGTAGGCGTGACTGATGGGGTGGCTTGAGGAATTGAATTACTAGGACAGGCCATCGCCTTAATTAAATTCTGTTCCATTGCGAGTGCAAAAGATTAACAACAATGAAAGTGTTTGAATGCAAATGATGCCCCTGGCGCGCATTGTGTGCTCGGCGCAAATAAATAAATATTTTACGCAAAATGTAAACAGAAAAAAAAATGAAAATGGAAAAATCATCCCCATTGAGGTTTGCTTCTCTTTTCATTCCTTCATCGCCGTCTCCGTGTTCATCTCGGTCGGAGATTCGCGCTTTGGTGTTTAGTCTGTGGGAGCTGCGGGCAACCTTTGAGACCGGAAACGGAAGCGCACATTTGGCCTATGTTGGGATACGAATGCCTCAGTTAGTTGCCATCATCTGGCCCCATCATCCCCCAGCATTCTCGCACCCAGCCTGCCATTAATATTTATTATGGCATCCGTTTTTATGGCACTTTAAAGCTGCCCGCCATTGCCATTAAATGGCAACTTGTGCCAGATTAAGACACCAGTCGGCATCCATATTTTAATGAGCTGAAAAACGGCATTCAGTCACGATTCTGACTGCAAATGTCATGACGGTAGAGCCCCACAACAAAAGACTGCAGTCATGTCTGACAAATATGCAAATAAATTATTTAACCAATTGAAATGCAATCCGACCTGTGGGTCATTTCAATAATTTGTCAATATGGTTTTAATGTGTTGCTTGTGCAATTTGTTAAATCTGTGTTTTCATTTAAGAGAGTAAATTTCAGGCTAAATTTAGCAACATTTCTTTAACTGAATTCATCTGCATAATTGAATTTTAAATAAGCCGCATTTCATTTCATTTCGTCTGAAAATAGACTCGACAATTGCACAACTTGACTGAGTTATTTCCTTAACAAATGTGACGGAAGGAAGTGCGAAATATAATATAAGTGACTGAGTGAATGTGGGAGTAAGATCAAGTGCTTAGACAAGAACATGGCATAAGCCAGGCTTAAATCAACTACCAACTGCCAACTACCAACTGCCATTTTGCCAGTTTGTCAAGTGGCGTCATCTACTTAACTGCATTTGCATTTTCCTGTAATTGAATTAGTTTTTTTTGTTCAACGTTGACTTATGCCTAGTACTATTATTTTTATTTCTTTTTTTGTCTAGAGAATTTGCTTAAAACAATGTGGCTGCAGTTGGCGTAAGTAAAGTCGATTATTTGCCTGACACTTGGCCAAAAGGAGGAGCACTTCAGGTACTTGTGTAAAAATTTATAATCAGCTGGAAAATTCCAATTTAAAGCTGCACAAATTTTAGAAAATCAATTGTAGCTCTTAGCTATTATTTGTAGACTGGTTTAGTCGCCTACATTCATTTCCATTTTGCCATATTTTCTTCTTCTTTTTCTTCTGGCTTATAGACTTATGAATATTATTCGCTAATTTATGGTCTTCTCTGTGCCCCCCCCCCATGGGAGCTACTTAGACAAGTTTATGTGTTTCCCATGCATATTTATAAGCGAAGCCATACATATATTAGAATGCCTTAGGCAGCTCATAAATAGATCTCAGCTTAAAGCCGGAGCGGAATGAAATGGAATGGAATGGAACGGGATGGCATGGAACGGAACGGAAGTACCCAAAGTGCTTCCATTCAAGTGGCTTTGGCGTATTTGTTCTTTGTATGCTGCGTGTTTTATTGAGCTCCTGTATTTGTATTTGTATATGTATTTGTATATGTGTTGGTGGTTGTTTGGCAGGAGCAGAGCAAGCCTGAAAAATGAGTGAGTTTGTTATTCGAATTACACTTGATAGACTTGAATAATGAGGTTAATTATACCGCAGCTCGAATGCGAGCATGTGTGCAGTTATTTGGCATGCCAAACAAATCTCTGGCAGATTACCAATCAGTCTGCCTCTTTGTGGCTTCCGAAAAGGTCAAAGTTCGGTCAAATGGCTAAGACCAGCACCAGGACCAGGACATTAATTATACAGACTACACTCAAACCATGTAACTTCATCAATATTCAATCGATTTGTAGTTTGAGTTGACATTTCATATCAATTTGCCTGATGAAGTTGCTCTAGAGTTTTACATACATAAATGTCATGTGACAGCCACAGGTGGGCATAAGAATGAACTGGGGCTAATGCTATGGCACTCAAGGGTGCTTATCACCTAAACATAATCAGAAAGAAGGAGAACTTTCTGTGGTGAAGCGGGGGTTGTTGCTGGTAAACTTTGCTTTCTAATTTATTATTACAAGCAAACTGTGGCTGAGCAGCATATCAGCAATTACAGCAACTGGCACGTACATTCAAGGCGCCCAATTTCAAGCACAATCAACTTTAGCCTCCATTTGAAGTCCCGTAGCCAAAACCAAACAACAAATGCCAAGGACAAAACCCGTCACCAAGAGGAACATGACGATGACGACGACGACGACGACGACGACGAAGACGGAGACGAGAACGACACGCAAGACAAATAAAAATGACTCCCGTGTGTGTAATCCATGCTGCTCCAGGAGCTGCTCCTACCAGGGATGGAAAGGGGACTGTGGGTGGCGGGGAAGGCAGCTATCTGCTATACGCATCATTTGCCAGGCATACGTACAAGTGACAACATTAAATAATCCATTTAATGTGGCGTGTATATCATTTCAATGTTATCATTGCCAATCTGCCTACGCTACCTCTCCTCACCTCCTTACCTCTCCCCCCTCTCTCCTCATCGCTGTAACTCTGTTGACAAAATCAATAAGTGACAACAGCAAAATTTTTAGCCCAACGCTTAAACAAAGTTAGTCATAGATATGCCCACTTAGGAGCCCAGACAGGCACAAGAAGAGCCAACAAACCACAGCATAGGCCTCCAGACGATGTCCTTCGTCCTTCGACCCCCGGCAGCTGTAGCTCCTGCTGAAGGCAAATACGAAAATGGTGTGTGGCAGCTTGCCATGTGAACTCACCCACATCCACAGATTTTGAACAATTTTCCCACTGTGGAAGTCTATGAACAGAAAGTCCTGCTTTAATATTGCGTATACGCCATGTGAAACTATTTTCTGCAACTATTTTTAATTTACAGCAATTTCAGAAAAAAAATATATAAAAATTGCACGATGACATCAAAAATAGAACAGAGGATATTCTAGTTATATATTGTGAGCGAATATTGATTGGAAGTTATTCTGTTCTACTTCTTCTTCTTCTGTCTGCCTGTCAGCATCATTTCAGTCTGCAATCAGTCACAAAGGGTATGTAAATGTGTGTGTGTGTGTGTGTGTGTGTGTTTGCTGGTAGTATTATATACAGGTTGTCCAACTGTGCGCCCCATTCCCCCCTCAGTTGCCACTAATTGTCAGTCGCGACCTTCACCAACTTCGCGTTCGCATTTCTGTTGTCTGAAGTTCGTCGAAATGTTTGTTTATTTATTTAGCAGACAACATGGAAGTGGAGCAGTTTCACTTCAATGAGCATATCATTTGCATGGTGGCATTCGCTTCCATCAACCAAGCTAACAACCCCTGTCCCTGTTATCAGCACCACCATCACCATCACCATCATTATCAGGAGGTGACTCCAGACGTTGTGGCATATCCTGGTGGGTCTGCTGGCTGGCGGGCAGACCTGGATACGAACTGTGTAAAGTAATTTCCGTAATGAGTTCCTTGCGCTCTTTACGCACTCTCTGCGATCCACTTAAAAGTGTTTGAAATTTCAATTGAGTTCGTGCCTGGGCAAAAAGCAATCATATGACATGTGCATACATATGTCAAGTTGAGTCAAGGAGAGAACGTAAATTGCTTTTGAGCTCAGAAGCGAAACGGAGATATCATATGTGCCGCATGAGAACTGCCAGGGTATTTAACTTTTATGGACACTTTATGTTTTTTTTTTTTTTTTTTTTTTTTGTTTAATCAGTAAATGTAATTCCAACGGAAGCATAAATAACTTTCTGTTTTTTGCTTGAGAGTATTTTCTAATTTTAAGTTAGTTCTCATAAATAACTCAAAGATTGTATAATATTTATTTTTTAATTTTTAGAGGGTATCTTTGGGTGGGATATGCCTCGTCACAGTGGCTTATCTTTGTTGTCGCTGTTTGCCTTTGTCTGTTTATGTAATGCGATTAATTTTGATTAATTTCGTCTCTGTCTCAGTCTCCCTCTCTCTTATCTTGTATATTTGTATGCGGCTTTTCTTTTGGTTTTCGCTTTAATCCACTTATGAAAACCTGAAATGCATTTAAAAATATTTTGTTCTACAAAATTTTGGGCCGCTTTTAATGTGCTCATAGCAAATCAATCAAATCACATTGGATGCAGCTGAGTGGAGTCCCTGCGGCGATATATCTATGCAGAGGGGTGGAAATGGAGAGAAGAGCGAGGGGTGGAAGGAGGTATAGAGTCCATAATTGGCTTGGACTTGCCCTACCAGAAATAACAATTTAATTAGCAAAATATGCGCACTTAAGCACTAAATAAACGCTTTGACACAGCATCAATTATCAAAGTGGCACTCGCCCCCCTTAGAGTATTCCCCCCCCCCCACAGCATCAACCTTAAACCAATTTCCAACCATGTTGAGCCTATGGCAGTTACTTAATTGCTTAATTTATGCCTGAGGCGAGAGTTGCCCGAGGCATCTCTATTCATCTCTTTCTCTAGCTGTAGCTATCTCACTCGTAGCTTTCGGGAAAATTGGATTAATTTGTTTACTACGCTGCCCCCTCGCTGTGCCACCCCTCCCCCACTCCCTCCAGACGGCAACCGTTTGCCTGTAGCCCAGAGTACAGGATTTTTCGGCTGTCTTGTGGATACTCCATAGATTTCTTGCATTGGCAAATATCTGAAATATCTGGTCAACACTTGCAAGATTTATCAGTCTAGATAAAAGTTTACAAAATATTTAAATATGTATCACTATACATAAATGTAATATAGATTCGAAATGCGGGTCAATGTCACAAAAATACTTGGC
The DNA here is from genome assembly GCA_018150725.1 of Drosophila quadrilineata. Taxonomy (NCBI): domain Eukaryota; kingdom Metazoa; phylum Arthropoda; class Insecta; order Diptera; family Drosophilidae; genus Drosophila; species Drosophila quadrilineata. The sequence continues at coordinate 7,995,197 of JAECWN010000407.1, forward strand.
AAAAAGAAAATAATCACTAGCCAAAATTTTATTTTAAATTTATATTATTGGAATTTGCAACTTTAAGCTTCAAGTGTGCTCTGTAATTATTTCAATTGCTTTAGTTGGCAGTTAATAACCGGCTAAGAGGTTCAACTCGACTTGAAGTCAACTCAATTGCTGACACAACCAGACGCATTTAATCAATTCAAAAGAAATGAGAAACTGCTTTCACCACTTTCTCGCCACTCAACATAGTCAGCGAAAGTTTCATTAGCGGCAACGAAACTTTCAAAGCATTTCTCAACCACATATATCCACCCTACTGACGGTGGGAGGAGGGGGCGAGGAGAAGTCACCCTAACCCTAGTGGGTGTGTCTTGCGGACATTTTCATTATATCATTATATATTGAAAATTGAGTTTGAGTTTCACGCAGGTGTTTCCACTTTTCCTCTCAGCCAAATTTTCGTAGCTAATTTTGGTTTTCGACGCATTTCGCCTTCTGGGATATTCACTAAGGTTCCCTTGCTATATCCTCTACCATATCTCTGCGCGTATTTTTTTCACTGTTTTTGTTCCCCATTGGACGATGCTAATTAAAAGTTTTTGCAACTTTGCCTCGATTTTTATTTATTTATTTTTATTTTTTTTTCTGGATTCCTGTGTGCTGCCATTTTTGTCAAGAGCGAAACGCGTTTAAATTTTTGCTGGAAATTGTTATTTAAATTTTTGCTTCAGCGGAAGCTGCTCACAAAATAAATGCCAAAACTTTTTAATTGGCTAAACAATAAAAATGATAATAAATGAAATTAAATGAAAATACAAACAGAAAGATACTGCCTCAAAAATAAAAAAAAAATTAAATATAAATTTTTCTCAAATTATGTATTATATATAAAGTAAATGTTTATTGACAGAGAGTTAGTCGAGAGCATGAAAAACGCAGTTTAAACGCAACTTGCGTGAAATGTATGCAAAAATGCCAGAAAATTTATTCATTGATTTAATCATCAAGTATATGAATAAATAAATATGTAATACATTTTTTAACAGATTAAACTAAATGTTTATCTGAGCTGCCAAAAGGTTGCCATCAATCAGACGATATCACACTGTGTTTTATTCATTTCACAATTATTAAATATTTTTGAATTATTTTTCACAGCACGCCTGTCAGTGATTTATGTCCTGCCAACATATTATACTACATATTTATGGCATTTCCACTCAGACCATCAAATCAATTTTGCAAATGACAAATTACGGCACTATTCAAGCATTTTATAGAAATTTCATGATTCCAAAAAAAAATGTAATGTAATGTAGTGTAATAAAATGAAATGAATATTTTTTGATGCGCATTGCATATTCATTAGAGATAATCATGCATTAAGTGGTCAACGGTCTGCGTATCCAGTCCCCAGTTGAGGGTCCCTATTCCCAGGTCACGTGCCACGCATTACGCTGCGTATACGTCATATGAACTGACCAAAAGGGCAGACAAGGAGCCCTTTTTTTTAGCCTCATAGGGGCAGAACGAGGGGGGTTCTGGCTGTTTTAGCTTATAAATAATATGGCAATAATTGAGCGGCAACTAAATGAGTTTGGACCGTGCGCTATCTGTCTGCGGCGTTTTGTTTTATGCTCGGGCGCTGCTTTTAATGGACGAAGCGCATTAATTTTGCATTTGTTGCAGCATTTTTAATGGTGTTGCGGCAACCTTCAGCGATGCCCCGGCCGACTGCCCGCTCTCTTGCCACATTTGACTTGGCTGTTCGCTGAACTTTTGCATAATTTACCCATAAAAAAAAACCTGACCAAAAAAGTGTTATGACTACATTACCTGTAGGGGACTATCACAGCTCCTCTGTTCTCAGTTCATTTTGTTTGCCGGTTGCAGCCAAAAGGATTGCCAAACGGGGCAATAATGAGCTTGCTGCCACTTATTGGCCAATTTATGGGCTCACATTGAGACCTTTTTTCGATATGTTTATGGGCAGGTTGTTTGGAAGTAACTCGAAAGTAATTATTATTAACGAGGCAGCTGCTCAGCTCGGATTCCTACATCACGATATATCAGAGCTGCCACTACAATGCTCTATCTCTAGCTGCCATATGTGGCACGTTGTGACATACATAGATATATCATGTGAGTTTCCGGAATGGAGCAACAACAGCTGTCAATTGTGTGACTTGTGGCAGGCTACAAACTGCGGCGAGAATTGATAACTTTAATTAAATTTACACAGCCGATAAGCAGCATTCTCTGCTCTCTGACAGCTGAAGCTGCATGTGTCTGGACAGACAGACAGAAATAGAGAGATATAGAGACTGAGTTTGAGATAGAGACAGAGTCCGAGTGGCAGGCGTTTTCATTAGTTCCATTTGCTGTGGCAGCCACATTTCATTAGTTGACTCTCTCTCTCTGCCTCTGGTTCTGCCTCTGTTGTGTTGTCCTAAATGCTGCATGAAATTTATGTGCACGTCCTGGTGATTTGCAGGCCACATGCCAGTTGACACCCACACACACACCAACACACACACCAACACACACACCAACACACACACACCAACACACCCACACACACTGACACCCACATAGAGACTGAGAACGACCTTGCCTAACATTTTTGGTCGACCTTCCCAATATCGTTTCAATAAAAAGAAAATATTAGCAGCCAACAAAAAAAAAAGTAGATAGCGAAAGAGAAAGTAAGAGAGAGGGAGAAAGTAAAGCAGCAAAAATGTAAAGTGAAACAAAACTGGGGAAATGCAGAGCCAGCGGCTATTTGTGTGCGTCCTCTGTGGCTGCAAAATAAACAAATAATACACACAACAGCGCAAAAGAGACAGACTGTCTAAGCGAAAAAGAGACAGAGAGAGAGACAGAGATAGAGAGAGAGGGAAAGAGAGAGAAAGAGAGATAGAGAGAGAGGGAAGTGCGTTGTGAGTGGCATGCCAGGTATTTCAGATAAGCGAACATTCTGTTTCAAAATAAAGACAGATAAAGGAAGAGAGAGAGAGAGAGAGAGAGAGTGATGGGGAGAGAGAGGCAAGGGAGGCGTATTAAAGATTATGTCACAGCCCTGGGCCCAAAAATATGCGCCAATGGTATTTTTATATTGTGTGCCAAAATATTTTCGGCAATTGCCATTTGGGTTTGGGTTTCATCCCAGTTAATCGTAGGTAGTTGGTATTCTTTGGCACCCCCTCTCTCTGCTATCTTTAATTTTTTTTTTTGTAAGGTAACCTTATATGATAAGCAGTGGATCTTTAAAGCCGAGGGGCAGTTTGTCTCGAGTTTATCGGCGAATCGATTAATTTTATGCGCCAAACAATTGACCCTCTATACCTTGGCCAAGTTGCCGTAAAGTGCCTTAAAAGTTTATCGTTTTAGGTCTAAGTATGCAATTATTTTCGCCAACTTTGCAAGCTCATAACAATAAATTGCCTATACTACATGGAAAGACTGCATGGGAAGCCCATTAAGTAGTCATTATATGGCGCTAATTAAATAGCTGCTAAGCAGCCAGGACGACACATAAGCGGCTAATTGGCTTTTCCCAATAACTATGCCGGTAAATCCTTTTGCCATAACGCCTCCTAATTAATTAGCAAAATTCTCTCTCTCTCTTTCTGTCTCTCTGTGTTACTCTCTTCTTGGTATGTTAATATTTAATGAGCATAACATGTGCCAATTGGCATGTAACTCAATTTCCGGCATATCTATGGAATCATATCCTAATTCCATTGGCTTCTTATCGCACTCAGCACATGTATGTGGGTATATTTTTGGATGGCATGTGCGTTTAAAATGGCATGAGAAGTCATCATTATGGCATGACATCGACATACACACTTACACACACACTCTCACAATAGTAAACGACAACTGTTGCTGTCCTCTTGCTGACTTTATAGCATTTCCGGTGAGCTGACAACCGCATCCGAAATAGTTGCTGTTGCTGCTTGTAGTACTTCCGGCAGTCTATTAAATTCTCCTGCCATTTTCCATTAGTACAAGTGGCTCACTCCCTTACTCTCTCTCTCTCTCTCTCTCTCTCGCTCTGCTCAGTTCCATTTCCATTTTTAGGCTATATTGCTGCCAGGATATCCTCATTTGCCTATGTCCTGGCACACAATACACATACTACATAAAGAGACACTGAGAGAGAGAGTACTCAGCATTTGTCAGCAGTGTCAGCAGTTTTGTTTACGACTTTATATTTATTTGACATGCTCGTGTCCCCCTTACTTCCCTTTCCTCCCCTCCCCACCCATTTCCCATCCCGTCTCGGACTCCACAAAACAGTTGACTGAACTCATATAAAGCCAAATGGCAGAGCCATTTTACTACATTTGGGTTGTGGGTTTGAGTTTTATCTGGGGCTGTGTTTCCTGCACCCCCCCAACTTTTGACTTTTTCCGCAAATCGTGCAGTTTCTACTGCCATTTCCTTCGCTCTGAGTATTATTAGCCTTCCATTTTCCATTTCCCCTCATTCCTTGCCCCCTTTTGGCAACTGCAACTATCATAACTAATATTTATGCTAGCTTAGACCAAAAGCTTCGCATAAATGTTCTCATTTTGGAAGCGTAACTTTTCTTTATAGTGTTGGGCAAAACTTTGTATAAATTTCTGTGGTCAGTCTTAAAAATGCATTTAAAATTATCGTTAAACGTGAAGAAAACAGCTCTTTTCTTCGCCATTAAAAGCTTAACTACACGCAGAGGAGCTTGTCTGCAGGATTTTCAGAGTGTGAAAACCGCGAAAAATTCTCATCAACTTCAGCACGGATTTTGCATCTTTTGGGGCAGTTTGAAGAGCATCAACTTTGTTGCTTTAATTGCTGCGTAGCAAGCGAAAGAAATCGGCATTTTTTCCCTCTCTCTCCCACTCTCTCCTTCTCTCTCGCCGCATCTCAGCCATTTGTGAAATTTGCGCTGAAAAGTAGGCAACATGAATTTCGGCATGGACTTTCACTTGACTGGAAACTGATGATGAGTTGTGTGAGAGCAGAAAGGGAGCGAATGAAATAGGGAGGGAGAGAGGAAGAGAGAGAGAGAGAGAGAGAGACAGAGAGAGAGAGAGGGAGAGTGAGAGAGTGAGAGGGAAAAGTGGAGTAAACATTTTTGCACGCAGCGCATTGAAATAAACAAATGGTTGCTCATTTTAATGCGCATTTTTACAGTTCATTAAATTTGCTTAAGTGTTAAACATTTATAATTCGCCTTTTACTTACATATATTTAATTTTTTATTTTTTTTTTTCAGCTCACTTTTCCTTTACATTTCCCTCACATTTTTCTCTACTCCCATTTTATTTTTTGTTTCTGTTGGTTGTGCACAATTTGTTGTTTGTTGTCTACTTTGCTGTGTACTCAACGAGTTTTACTTGCGTTCTATTTGCAGAGCAACAACAGCAACAGCAGCAACAATATGCAGCGATTGCAGAGTTGAGAGACGCTTGAAAATGTTTCGCCGCAACAACAACAGCAAAATCAACAACAACAGCGGGAAATACAAGTGGAATTAGCAGACACAACACAGCTATTCAGGAAACTTGGCTGGCAACTTAATTAAAACAGCGAATTTTGAAGCTCTGTTGTTGTTTGCTGAAATTAATTGAAATTTATTTTGAAACTCGCCGAAAGTCCTAAGTCGGTCACATTTCTTGTTAATGCTGTCACACTGAGCGATTGACACTCCCACTAACACACCCACACCCATACACACACACACACACACACACACAATGTTGCCGTCGTGCAGTGGCAACAGCCTATCCTTTCGTGTCCTGCTGCTGCAGTTGCTGCTGCTGCTGCCGTTGGGCAGCTCACAATTGCTGCTGATAGCTGCCAGCAACAATACCTCACAGCAATTAACTTTATTGCCGAGTGCAGATACAGGCACTACTACAACGACCACTACTGCTACTGTGCTGCCAGAGCTCAGCAAAGTGCCTGAAAGCATCACATCAAATGGCAATTTAAATGCCGCGCCAACACCAGCAACAACAACAATAATAAGAGCAACAACCAAAACAACAGCAGCAACATCTATTGCTGGCATCTATAACAATGAGCTACAGCCAGACATAACAAAGCTGAAAACATTGGCAACAACAGCCAATCCACTGACAACAACAACAGTAGCAGCAGCAGCAGCAGCAGCAACAGCAGCAATTCAACTGCCAACAGCAACAGCAAAAGGGGCAGCAGCAACGTCAACTACAACAGCAACGCATGCCAAACATATGTCATTTTTCAAAGCAGCTACAGCAGCAGCAACAGCAACAGCAATTTCAATAAAAACGAAGCGAGTTGCGCCCCCAACAACAACATCAACAGCAACATCAACAACAACAACAGCAACAATTGTCAGCCCAGTAAAAGCCAAAATGGATATGAAAGCAATTGGCAGTTTGACGCGCTCTAAGGAGGCGTGGCCATCAGTAAATGCAACAAATGACAGTCATTGGCAAGCAGCTCTAACAACAGCCGCAGCAGCAACAACAGACATTGCAGATGTAACAACAACAGCAGCAGTTGGTGTAGGTAAAATTGTGCCTACTCTACACTGGCTGGACACCACGAAAATGGAGCAATCGAACATGGATGCATTTGGTAATCCACTAGTCGGCACAATGCCAACAGCAAGAGCAACACCAACATTGATGGCAGCCGCAACAGCAACAACGACAGCAACAGCAATTGGAGCTGCGGGGTGGCCGGTGAAGCATGCTGCCGTGCTTGAGGGGGATGTAATCCTTGGCGGACTGATGATGGTGCATTCGCGTGAGGACAGCATCACCTGCGGCCCGATAATGCCGCAAGGTGGCATCCAAGCGCTGGAGGCCATGCTCTACACCTTGGATCAGGTGAACAAACAGCAATTGCTGCCGAATATCACTCTGGGCGCCCATCTATTGGATGACTGCGACAAGGATACTTATGGCCTCGAAATGGCAGTTGATTTCATCAAGGGTGAGTTGCATATTCAAGCCGTCATTCTCAGTATTCGTCCGCAGTCCCAGCTCTCTTTGGGATTCATACAACTATATAAATATATATTCTTTATTTATTATACTGCGTAACTCGAGTCACAAATGTTGCCCATTAAAAAGGCGCAGCGAATATCCAAGCAAGCATTTTTGGGACAAACAACCCTTCCCCATTTCCCCTTTATCCTTTCCCTTCCTCTTCCGCTCCTCGTCGTCGAATTGCATTTAATTAGCATGCATTGACACGCATCCAAAAACATTTAAGACTGCGAAATGTGTGTACAATGTGCTTAAAATTAACACAGAAAAATATATGTAAAAAATATATATTTTCAGCACTTTATATGACAGCACTTTAATATTAAAGCATTGACACATTTTTAAAAGAAATTTAGATTTAAAAATATTAAAGTTTTCCCAAATTCATACAACTCTGACTAATTGAGTAATAGAAGCTAAGAGAGCCCATCATGAAGGTTTCTTTTTAATAAATATAAATTTTTTTATTTTATTTTTTAATAAAATTATAATATAAATGTTGAGATACAGCGTCTTTGCTTACTAAATTCATTTAAAAAACTTAAAATAAATATGTTTAAAATATATTCCCCAAGAGAATCTCTCAAAAGTTCGATTACTCAATTGCTCGTTACTGCAAAAATTTGTAATTGGGTTCCCTTTGAAAATGGGTTTCAAGCATTTCTAGAAACTTATCATAAGTTGCAGCCACTATTAGTGAAAACACAAGTATTTCCTAAAAAAGAGTCAGAAATGCATTATAATTTGCACTCGTTTGTTAAACTTGAAATTGCCATTTTGAACAACGTGGCTTTTGACCTTCTACTGTTTCAACATCAGTTTCTTTATCTTTTGCGTTTATTCTATCGTCCTTTTCTTTGGCTATGTTACATAGGGGTCGCTGCTTAGCAACCCTTCTGATGTTTTACTAAAGTTCAACTGTCGACGCCCATGGGTATTTTGCAATTGTATTTACTGAAATTTATCTTTGTTATGTTTGGCGTGGGGTTTGTTTCGTTGCAACAACTTGATGACTCCCCTACGTATGCAGGCAATTTTCTGTTATTTATTGCAACTGTTTCGAAATTATTTCTATTTTTTCCATTTAGTTGCGGCGTCTAACTTTTTACGCAGCTTGTGCAATTTTAAAATTTCCCAAAGCTGTTTGTTCAATAAAGTTCACCATCAATTACAATAAATTTGCGAAATTGCTGAACTTTCATTTCTGCGGCTTTCCTTATGCCAAAAAAAATTTGTAATTTTTTAAATAGGTATTTTAATCTTTGAATCTAATGAAAATGCAGCTCAGCTGGTATAGTTCCGAAATATGTTATATTGGTCATATTTAAGTTTTTTCATCGCCTTTGGCAAGGCAGTTGAAATAAACATGAACATAAATGAAATGTCAACATGAAAATAACAACAATCATGAATAACTATTGTTTTATGTTTTCAACCAATTATTAATTCGCAAATATAGTAAGTAGACTTTTATTAAATTGCATATTATTTTTATAAATAATTAGATGAGTTTCCTCATTACATTAAAAAATTAATTTGCGGTTTTAAAATAAATTACTTAAAAATGAAACACAAACTTTAATAACTATGAAAAAAGTGAAAAACAATTCCCATTAAGGTGAAAAATCAACAAATTAATTGTTGACAGGGGCAGCAGCTGAGCTGAATTTGGCTTAAATATAAGAACAGACAAACGGAATTACAGTTTTCTTGTTTACACACAGTCACTCACACACACTTACATTCAAATAGTAGTATTTACATACATACATGGACGTGTAAACACATATTCAATACAATTGCGTGACGTTAAACCGCAATCCTATCGTAAATACGTTGCTCGTAAAGCGTAAACCTATTAATGTAACTACAGCACAATGGCAAACAGGCACAGCAGCAGCAGAAGATACTCGAACACAGCTGGAAGTTTGTCTGACACACACACACATCTGCTGTGTAGGTGATGACGAGTGGGAGGTACATATTATACCTTTGACAAACACCCACACCCACAGCCACACAGTCCAAATTCTAGCATGAGTTCATTACAATTCAATTTGCGCATTCGACTACAATCAGGCAAAGCCAAATGAGCCAACAGACGACACAATACCATTGTCACCCATATTAAAATTGACTACCTTGTTGCTCTTAGCAGCCCCCTCCAATCTATTACTATTTGCATTTTGAGTGCGATATTCCTTTGGGGTTTGACAAGCATTGTATTTGCCAATCCGGGCAGCATCTGGTTTTTAACTACGTTTTCAATCAGTCACTAATTGATTAAATATTAAAAAACATTGGGTTTTTTTCAGAAGGACAACAGACAAAAACTAACTAATTTGTTGACTTTTTAAATCTCTGCTCTAAGCTTTACAGCATTTTTTTAACAGCAGCGTGGATTCCATTTATCTCTGTTAAACAGCTGCGTAAAAGCTTTATTCTGCGGTGCGTGTCTTTGCTAACACACATACTTTCCTTACTGTTAGCAGGGACACTTGCTGTTGTTAGCAGAGTTTCAATTGGGACACTGTTAAATGTGCTATTGCTGTTAAGTCAAGCAGAGCACATCTTTAATAAACTTAATAAATCAATAAATTTATAAATCAATATGGAATTTTTGTTAATTCGTTTTTACATTTATGCTTATTAATAAAATTCATATTTTTGATCTCTTATAGTTTTTTCCGGTTCGAAATCAATCAAAGTTGAGCTGCTTAAATTTAATACAATTTACTCTACTTTCATCTCATAAGAGGCTTATCTATCCTTGAAACCGCAGCAATAAATTGTTTGATATTTATTGTACCATATTCAAGTATTGTGTGGAAATTGTTTCATTTGCAACCCAATCGATATTTGATTTGTGGTTTTGACCCTTTGGCGGGCGTGGCTTAAAAGTAAAGCCCATTAACGAGTTAATGCTTTTTGAGATGCTAATTAGAGATTCTATTACGACTGTCAGTTGTTTATTAACTCATTTATTAACCATGGATTTATGTAGTGTAAACTTGAGATATTGTCTTATAGTTTTTTTTTTTTTTTGATAGCTTAATGCTGTGGCAATAATTGAATCGAACGGAAATCATATATTATTCAAATGCATAACCGTAAATCTATGAATATAAATTGTTTATGTTGGCTTTAAAAAAAAAGTAAATAGATATTTTTGAGAACTGAAGTTGACTTTACGGTTTCGGTGATAGAAAAATCAGAGAAGCGGAAGTAAAAGCCAAGTCGAAGCCGAATCTGATTCAGTTGCCTCAGCTGACCCAGTTATACTTGTAAATTGAAATTTTATTTTCTCTTCCCGCAGACACAGACACGCAAACACATGGGAAGTCCTGCACACCCTCATCAAAAGGCATATAAAAAAGTTTATTTGCCATGACGCAGCGGCAACCTCCACTATCCTCTGTCCCTCTCATATCATTTTAATTCGACTATGCCCCTCTGCTCTGGCCAACCATCCAACCAGGCAACCTTCGGGGCTATCCATCTAGAGGCTGACGGAGAGCTGGTAACTGCTTGTTGGTTTGTTGCCACTTGTAGTCCTTGCCACTGCCTCCCATATATGGCTGCTTGCCACTTAATGGAATTTGCCGCTTATGCGTTACGCATGCCGGGCATTATCCTTTCTACCGCTGCCTTCCGTTTCCTGTGAAATTTGAGACTGCGTCCCAGATCTATGCCCAATCCCCCAGCACTTACTACTCACATCCCCAGCTACTTCCACTTGTGTGCCGTCTCCTGGCGCAATTCTTTCTCAAAAGTTTACATCTTGCCTGTTTTCCCAGTTAGGCGAAAAGTTGTCTTTGCCTTTTGTTTTTCTAGCTGCAGGTATTGTAAGTCTCGTGCTCCTCACATTTGCCAGCTTTGACTTTTGCTGTTAACAGGATTTGATTGGCCTACTCGCATTCCCACTTTAGCAAAATAGTTTCTCTATGTCTCTAATTCTTATGTCTTTCATTCTAATACAAACTTCTTTTTGTGCCTTTCTTACATGCAAATCATCTCAGCTCGGCTCCTAAGCGGATTTACCAATTTGAATTTTTCACTGCCTCCTCAACGCTTCAATCACTGTCATTTTCAGCATCAGCATCAGTTTCATTTTCTGATATTTGATATTTCAAGTGTTTCACATATCGTATGCTTTGCAAATTCAACAAGTCCGAATATTGGCAAATATCGAAGTATTTACATATGAATCTGTGACTGTATGTGTATGTTCAATTGCCAATATCGGTGTCTGTTTGCCCCGAGAAGTATGCAATGCGAGACGCGCAGCAATTGAGAAGCAACAGACCGAGCCACAAAAAATAAAAACACAACACATGTCCTCTTCAAGCTGCTCTCATTCTTTTTCTCTCTTTTCTATTCCTTTTTTTGTCGGATTTTTTTGTATTTTATTTTGGCTGTTCATCTGCCTGCTGTGAGATTGCATTACTCTCCATTTCGTATGCGATTTGAATGCCCTTTGCAAAACATTCTTCGACGCCTTGGGCCACAAACAAATCAGATAACATAAACAAAGACAGGTATCAGCAATCACATGACATTGTCATTGGGATTTTCAAAATTGCAACGACTTGTGAAATACCCTACCAAGTTTTCGAATTTAAATAAATTTTGTAAGTGAAGATTCTCTGCAATAAGCAATCACATAGATAGAATACTACTAGGCAACTTTGAATATATATTTCTATATAGAGTATTTCAAAGTCTGTCTTATTTTGGTTAACAATGTATTTTTTCTGCTCCTCGTCTATTTATCCTTGACATTGCTCGTTGCTTAGCTGGCCGCAGGCACTTGACTCTCGTTTCAGTTAACTGTCGGGCAGATTCGTGATGTTTTACTCCGGCTCCTGCTTGTACTTCACGGCTGAGTCCTTACTCTGCATTGTTTACAATGTATATGGACCGAGAATGCAGCTGCCAGCTGCCAATTGTCGACTTTTGACTGTCGATTGCAACAGAAATTTCGCTGACTTTCGAGCCATTGAGGGCAAATGTTAAAAGGATATTTATATTTTGCATGAGTTGTTAAAGTGAATGTAAAGAGAGAATCCAGATTCCATCGTACATGGAGTAAATACTATAGTTCCTCGATTTATTTTTCTTTCAAGTGCAGCTCAATTTGCATGCAATATAAATAATACTCTTAACTTATTAATGGCATGTTAAATGCAAAACGATGTCGAACATCTTTTATTGCATTTCAATCGCATTGAAATATATTTTATTGGTAATTTTAAATCTTCAGTGGCCTTGTCCTTTGCCTGACTTCACTTTGACCAGCCAACAAAGAGGCTCTCCGAATCATGTCTCCATTCTTTATTAAAATTTCTCTACATCTCATACAGAATATATATATTTATACATATTATTTTCTTTTTTTATAAAAATTTTGTGTGACTTTTAAAACCTAGTTGGATTATAACAACAACAGCAGTAATATTATTCGGTGCTCAACTGTTATACGCACTGTGTCCAAAGTATACCCCTACAAACGGTATAACAACTCCCCACATATAACAGCTGTATAACACTTTCACTTTTGAGAATTTCCCCAGCGCATGCTAACAAGTGTTTGTTCCATTCATAAATTGCCATCTTTACAATTTGCCGACTAACCCAGTGCCCCCAAAAGCGAACTCAACGCCCGAAACTGTGCTACAATATTTGTTTTAGCACATCCATTGCCCCGACAGGCGAAGTCGGCGCGCCAATAGCAAAGCTGAGCCCTCGGCCTTGGCTCGTTTAACAAACTCGAGTCGCATCGTTCACCGTTAGCTGCCGTTTCAGTTGCACGCCGGCGATACTACGATGCAGACGCAGCTTCGGTTCTCCCACAGACAGTTACAGATGCCAGTCCTATAGTTATCAGAGATAACGCAGATCGAAGTGAAGACTCCGAACAACGCGTTTTCAACTTGGGTTAGAAAAATGCCGCGATTAACGGCCTAATTAATTGAAAGTGACAATGTGTGGCCAAACTGTGAAAAATCTCAAGAAATAATCGAAATTTAATTAAAGTAATTCAAAATGCTTAATAAAATTAAAAATAAATATTTGATAAAAGTTTTAAAATATAACTTTTGCTAAGAAAAGATAAATGGACTAATAATCATATTAAATTGTGCTCAAAGAATAATAAAATAACCTTAATAAAATGAAATTAATTTTATATTATAATTAAAATATTATTAAAACAAATTGCTGAATGTGCGCTGGAAAAAAACAAAATTACTAAAATTAAATTAAAAAAAATATTAAAAATTATTTCTGAAATTGTAATCAATATTAAACTGAAACTCAAACTTCAAAATGAAATTAAATAAATTTCTGTTTTGTAAATTGTGGTAAACAAATATGAAGACATCTAAACGAAAATGTGAAAATGAAGTGAGATTTTTTTTCGTCAAGCCAAAGCCTTTAATTGTATTAGAATGTCCATTAAATTTTTGGTTTACAGTACTTTTGGACTTCATCCCTTAGCTCAACTGAAGTTGCCTTCAAAAAAGGACAAAACAAATATTAATTAATATAAATCTAAATAATTCTGTGCGCTTCGGCTGACAAACTCTGGGGCCGAGAGCCGGAAAAGAAAAACTGTTTAAAAATGAGCGAAAGTAAAAGTCAAACAAAGTTTGTTGCTTTGCTTCATGTTCTACCTTTAATTATAAGTTGTTTTTTAATTTTTCAACAATTTTTTACATTTTGTGCTTTGGTCATGTTCCTCACTTTGGCTAAGCTTCCAGGGGAAGCTGTGAGTCGGCAGTTTGAAATTGAAAATAGGAAAAGTTCATTGCCTGTGATTGAGGGACAGGGAGAGAGGGAGGTTCAAGTATTTTAATTAAAGTGCTGACAGGACAACGGCGCATCAAAAAGTCCTTGATTCGGTAGCAACCAACAAAGTACTCTCAATCAAAATGATATCTCCTTGAACTGTTACTTCCCACTCTTTAAACAGAAATCGACTTACTTTAATACTTGTCAATTATTTCGTCAGCTTTGAGTTCGCGTCCATTTTGAAACATGAGGTGCTTTCTTTAAAAAAAGTGCTCTTAAAAGGACTCCCAAATGGTCAGACATTATTATGCAAAGCCGTCGTCGCTCATACGTCACGTAGTCCCAGCTGTTTATCCTTTACTTTTTGATAAACTCTTCTTTTTTTTGGAGAGCGTGAGAGAAAGAGAGTGAACATGAAAAGCTAATGAACAAATGTCAGACGCCTCTCGATGCTCGCTGAGGCAATTAAAAGCGTTTTAAACTAATTACGGAATTATGCAAAATTTTGTTGGCCTGAATATGAGGCAAATTAGCATCCGAAATCACAGGCTAAAGCCGAACAAAGTCAGATAAGAGTCGAGGCAAGTCGACTCAGACCGAATAAAAATTTAAATGAGAATAAAAGTAAATGTACGAAATGTGCGTGTGTGTTTGTGTTGGTCTCCTGTCTCCTGTCTGCTGTCAGCACATGTATCCTTCCCTGGCACTACCTGCAGGATATTTAATTTCCTTGCTCGTTGGAAGGCAACAACAATCGCCTGTCCTTTCGAAAATTTTATTTCCAGCTTAAGCGCATTAACATTCAAGCTCCCAACTACAACTCGTCCTGCCTTCGCAACTGTTTCCACACACACCCCCACACACACACACACTCGTAGAAGTAACTGTGTGTTGTTGTCTCTAATTATTAGAAAAGCTTTCGTAGCTTCAACGCACACTACAGCGATCTGGAGTCCAGTTTAGAGGCAGAGATAGTTCTGTTTCTGGCATTGGTCACGTACTCCTCGGGCTGTGATAAATGCGACACAGTTTCAGAGTCCTCCCCAGGGGATAGTCTTTGACACATTGTCGTCTCAGCTTCTCTCGTTGACCTTTCTTTAATTATAAAAAGGGTCTATTAATGAACTGACCAACTGGGTCAGCTCTGGGTAACTCCCAGCTGTGTCTCCGCCAGACACATCATTCCCCTGTGGCATATAAAACGTTGCTCTCGGACTACTTTCAACTACCTCAGCTGCCACTTAAATTCTTCTCGTTTTTTTTTCATTTTGCACAAAAAATCCTACATGTTTTTGCCTAGTTGGAAACCATTTGCATTTGCATATGAAATTTGTATGCATTGGCTTTGGTACGAATATATAGACTCATATTTCAAGCACCATCAATTCCAAGTTGAGTTCGAATGATAAACGGCCTTGGCTATAAATTTGTGGACCCTACAGTGAACCATAATTTCTGATAGTTATATAGAGCTAAGAGTCAATTCTGTAGAAGAAAAATTCGTTGTGAATTTTATGATAGTTTTTCACACATTACATTTCCAAGGTGCAAAAAAAAACAATATATTTTATTTTTATATTTAAAGTAAACTGCCACCTAGGAAATTTAACTTTTTTTTTAATAATTAAATTTCCAAGCTTCCAGTTTCATTTAAAGCTACAAAGAATAATCAAATATTTTGTTTTGTCAGCAAGCAAAGCTCTAGGTAAATATTGTCGCTTTCAAACATCAATATTTTCTTGGCTTACGTTGTTGGCAAAATTCATCCATAGGGGAAAAAAAAACAAAAAAAAAGACATAAAAATTTTGCCAGATATCAGGGGGCAATGAAAGGCTTTGTAATCTCGTCTCTGTCGCTGCCTTAAATTCTGTTTGCGAAATTGTCAGCTGCAGTCGTTTGATAGCGAAAAAGAAGATTAAATTGGTTTTAATTCAAGATAATTAATGATGAATGACATACGCAGCTGAGTCCAATGACGCTGCATTTAAAAAATTCGCAATTTGCAGTAGAAATGCAACTCAATATATTTTATATGTAGATCATTTCGAAATTACGCTTGAAATTGATACAAGTTTGGCATTGAATCTGCATTTGAATAGAAATTAATGAACGCAAAATGCGAAAATCAATGCTAATTGGCAATAAATGCGAAATCAGCTAAGCCTAAAGTACGAATCGCCGTGGTAACAAAAGTATTTATATACATATTTCTATCTATATGTTTGGAGTGTTGGGAAGGGGAGTATGTGCTCTGAAGGGTTGACATATGATGGAGGAGCAGCAGAAAGCCAATTAATTAAAGCCACATGCAATAAGTTAAATAAATAAATGTTGGCTAATTAGCCAGCGATATGTTGGCCAATAATTCAACAGGGCTGAAAGAGAAGCAATCGCAACAGACTTACATGGAGGAACGTGGTTATGTTAATTTATTTATAGCGAACTGTTGGTCCTTTAAGGACAGTAACGTTGCCCGTTACCTGTTGCCCAGGACACACGCCATAAATTCTCATGAGTGAAATAATTAGAAAATCAAATAGTTTCCACAGCGAACCGTTGCTCACATTCGCTGGGGGGCGCCACCGGAAACGGAAATGGCGCAACCTGCGCTCAACTTTAAGTCAAACAGAAGAAAGAAAATGGCTGCACTGACTGAATCTCTGGGGCTGTTCGCTACGTAATTGAGTGATAAGTTGATTATTTTCCTTTATTTTGGTGAAAATGTAGAGCATATGGCAACTGGGAATACGCGGAGACACGCTGCAGGGTATGGACAAGTTCATAACACGATGAGCTGGTGCAGGTCCTGTGACTGTGCGTGAGCAGGATTCAGGCCCTATGGCTTTCATTTATATTTATAACTTTCTGTTAGTTTTTCTGGCAAACTTGCGTGTTTTCACATATAGCGCCGAAACTGAATATGAGACTGTTTCTCGCTCACTCTTCACATCTCTCATACGCCGTGTTGGTTTTTTGGCAGCTGCACGCAAAAGTTGTGCATACTTTCCGGCGCCAATAACTTTGCTGATTAAGTCAATGTGAATGGCAGCAGTACTTGTTACTGCGTTGAGTTGCCACTTTTCGTAAGACTGTTTTAGCCATTTGACAGTCAAAGGCAATCGCAGCCGCAACCGCAACCGCAATCACTGTCAATGCCAATGCCAACTAGATAAGCTCCACTAATTATACACAATTAATTCTGCAGTTTGGTCCGTGCTTCATTTTAACGACTCTTTTTAATGAACTCCACACAACATTCGCTGACACTCTGAGACCCCTATATCCCGGAATCCCGAGACCCGACCCGAATTTTTCCGCATTTTTATGGCGTCGGGCGGGCGCTTAAATTTAAATTGGTTTCAGATAAGCTTTAATTAAGTGCTCGACATGCAAACGCCACCGCTCAACGAAACCTCCGAATACAACTAAGGTTAGCCGCAAATATTATAAAATTTTGCTGCCAAATGAT
Organism: Drosophila quadrilineata; assembly: GCA_018150725.1. NCBI lineage: Eukaryota > Metazoa > Arthropoda > Insecta > Diptera > Drosophilidae > Drosophila > Drosophila quadrilineata. The sequence continues at coordinate 8,012,481 of JAECWN010000407.1, forward strand.
GATGATTTTCGTCATCATTTTTGGCCACAAATTATTTCACAAGTAAGCAGTTGAATATCACATTTTGGTTGCAACTGAGGCAACATACCCAATACCCGAGGGGAATGGTATGGATAGGGAGGAGGGGGTGGGGACAGGAGTGCTGGACAAGGACAACAAATCAAATTGAATGCGTGTCGCTCAATGTCATAAAACCTAATGAAAACAAATGCCGCACAAGAGACCCAAATCATGGCCCATCCACTAAATTGATGGCTATCCAAATTAAAGCACACTTTCGGGCGTTAAATTAAATGCGACTCAATGTATATACAATATATGTATGTAGATGGAGATATATATAAGGGCAGCATATAGATTCATTCTTCCTTTGTTCGGCTGAAGGCAACAACCGTAAACTCGGCTCGTCGTCAGTTATTAGTTAGTTGCACAGCCCGAGGTCTGAGGCATAAAAAAAGACACTGTTGTGAATACTACAGTCGAGCTTATTCGACTGCAAGAGACCTGGCATGTGCTTATTCTGAAGTTCATCCTCTGCAAACATTCTTAAGTTAATTTTGTGCCTTGGCAATTTTCAAAAATTGAATTTTAAAGTCTTGCTACTGTCTCCACAAGCACAGTAGACTCTTTTCTAAAGTTAAAGTACCGGGTATAAAATAACAGTAGGCAACTAAGAAATATATATATATATATATATATAGTCGACTACGACTCTCTATATGATTCATATTACACACATACATAGAGCTATAAAATATTTAGTACTTAGTTTTATGCAACGCAGCTTATGAGTGTAAGTAAATGCCAATATCTGAGTGTGTATGTGAGTGTGTGTTGCTGGTTGTGCATGTGTGTGTATTTTGGCCGCAAATAAAAACAAGCCTGGCAAAATGCGAAGCATTCTTGAAACTGTCAGACAATAGACACACAACCGTAATGATCTTTTTGCAGCTCGTGTTTTGCCACAACCCGAAAAATAAGCAAAAAAGCAAACATGGGAGACGCACCCACACTAACTCATACTTCCACTCAAACACACAGACACACAGGCACACACTCAAATCCACACACCACATATACATATGTTGAGTATACGTTCATTTTTTTTCTAGCTTGTTGTATTTGTCATGACTTTGCGCTTTTGTCTAACGCAGAAACAACACGAAGTACGTATCTTTTTTTAGCATACTTCTCAGGGCTGGCGAGGGTTGCGCTTGAGGTGAGCGTGCTAGGGGAAAGCAGATTATTATTTAGCTGCTTAGGGAAACAAAGTATTTATCTTTGTTAATACAGCCTGGCATAGTTTCAGACAGACACTTTTAATATGTACAAGCTGTGGCCCAATTCTAGCTTGATGATTTGCAAAAATAAAACTAATATGAAGCAAAAACTTCAAAACAATAAAAAATAGCCACAAAGTAGGTAAACAGTAAAATGAGAGAATAGGAAATTGGAAATTATACGAAACACTCAGCAAAGTCACATTTTTTAGCCCCATTTCCGGGATGGTTGTCAGGGAATCTGCGCAAGATTTAGGACTTTCTTACAAGGACATTTGCAAATTGTACACAGCCCATAAGTAGGCAATGAATTTGTTGTTTTCAATTTGCGTTACTCTGGCAATTGCTATGCAAGTCACGTGCCCAAATAAAATACACACACACACACAGTTATGTATGTATAAGATATTATATATAAATATGTATATAGCTATATATTATATACATATATATTTTATAAGCTGTAGCTGAGCAATATGTCATGTCGGGCATGTCGGGGGAAGCCGCTGAAAAGTAAGTGCACTTTTTGGCTATGGCAACGAGGAGACTCTCCTGTCCTGACGACCGAAACTCGCCTAGACTCTTGTTGATTTATGCGACATTTCCACACATTTGCCCGCTATTAACATTTGCTTTTGGCTTTTTTTCTGTGTTTTTCTTTCTGATTCCTTTTTGTCGTTTTTGCGGTTCCCCACTCTTATTGATGTGTATGTTTCTGCTTCCACGCTCTATGGTTGTTTTCTTGCTCTATGGCCTGATTCTGCCCATTTGCCTGTGACTCTCTGAATCCTATACTCCCTGACTCTCTGACTTCCTGGGTTCCTTGCCCATTTGTGTTGTCAGCAGCCTGCACTCGTTCGACCTACGTGAGTTCATTTTCATATCACTGCCTACAGGCAACTCCCCCTACTTAGGCAGGGTTTCCGCAATGTATACTATGTTGTTCTTGTCTGATTAATGTAGGGAGTGGTCAGAACAAATACTCCTATATATGTATATTTGTATTTGCTGCTGTCAATTGTACTTTGATTAGCTGTCAGATTGAGCGCATACAAAGGTAAATAAATACACACAGCTAATTGTACACACAATTACCAGCAAATATGCAATGACGGAGAAACCATTATGTTGGGCACTTGTCTTTAAGCCAAGATTGAAATACTGCTTCAATTTCAAGCAGATACTTTAACTAAGATATCTTGTGTTTATAATCTGCTATTATTTTTAAATATTTGCAGGCAGCATCAACTGTCATTCTCTCATAAATAATTGTGCTCCGAAAGCTTCTAGACGAACATGAAAAATTAATTATAAAGTTTGAATGCAGCTGTCGCATGAGTATAAGATAAATACAGAGAAAGAGAGAGAGAGAGAGAGAGATGGAGAGTGAAATGTCTTAATTTCCTTTTCGATATAAAATTTGGCGTATGACTGTCACAGGCGGTGGCCGCTTTTGCTTCAAATTGCACAACTTTGGTCTTCTTTTGGCGACTTTAATGGACGAACATTTTTGCACACTCAAAGTGCCGTGAATTTGCCAAAACTGTAGGTCAATGCAGGCTGGACTCAAGCACACAATTAAACGCAGCCAGCTATAAAATATCAAAATATTTCGTTGGCAATCAAATTACAGGCAAGTTGAGGGCATATCAGCTCAAAAAGTGTAGCACACTTTTAAGGGCTTGCAAGAAGTGAAGAGAACGCTGCTTGCGTAGAGGGCATCCATCATGGCTGTGAGTACGATTACAGGGTATTTGCATGTCTGCCACAATTAATTATACTGTTGGCCTGCGGCACAGTGGCAAGTGTGGCATATGAGAATGCCTGTTTCTGTGTGTAAGTAGCTGTCTAAGTGGCTGCCAGTCTGCGTGTGTAGAATCCCCGGGCAATGAGCATGATATGTTATGTGAGTTTTGGGCTACATTCAAGCAATATTTACGCAGTCTGCGTCTGCTGCCTGAAACTACAAGTCTTCGTCGTTGCCAGCTACATCAAAAGAGAAGCAGCTATATATATATATATAGAAATGTATATATATATATATATATATATATATGAACTTGTGCAAGCAACCCACAAATATTGTGAGCTATCCTAGGCCCAAAGAAAGGTGCTGCTGAAACCAGACCCAACCGACTTGGCCAAGAGATGAGTTGGCTGATGAGTATGTAGACGGATGAGGGATGGGGGGTGGTGCTATGGACGGGTCGATGTGCCAATAAGAGCGACAGAGGGCACAACACAAAAAAAAAAAAAAAAAATTGAAATTTATATTTATGCAGCACATAAATTTCGACTTTTCGGCTCGGCTTGACTCGTGCTATGTTTGTATTAGTGTTTATAGTGCGTACGTGTGCGTGAGGTTCTTATGAAATATGCATGTGAGCGGCAGAGAGAGTGAAAAGGACAGCGACAAAGTCAAAGCGAGACAGATAGAGACCAGGCCATGTAGGCAGCTGACACGTCATATTCCATACTTGAGCCACGTGCATGTTTGTGTTAGTCTCTGTCTGTGTGAGTGTGCGGGTGTGTGTGTGTTTGTGACGAAGTTGGCGTGTCTGTGGCATGTAATCAAATTAAAAGTTGTACGCAGCAAGCAATAGCTTTTAAAGGCATTAAAATGTAACATTCCAAACACTTGGCGCATGCCAACAACAAAAAAAAGTCTTTGACTTTGCCACAACAGATGAGAGATAGATAGACAGATGGATAGATGGAGAAAGATTGTTATGAATAGAGAGAGAGAATGAGAGCAGCTGAAGGTGAGAGCAACTTTGATGAGCTGTAACTCATTAAATGCACTGAATGCATGGCCTGGCAAAAACAATAGTGAAAAGTGGCGATGCGTGTAGCGTGAATGTGATGCTGACACGCAATCAGCCAGAGTTGCCACAAAACTAAACTAAAATGGAGAAAGACAACTACAACATAGAGAGAGACAGAGAGAGAGAGAGAGAGAGAGATGGGGGATTGTAGTGCCCCTGTGCTGTGCAGATAATAACTTAATTACATTTTTGTGTGTATGGCACACATTTTGCTGCTGCTTCCTTTCTTTTTGGCAATTACACTGCACGCTGAGCACCTGTCGAAAGCAGAGAGTTTGCCCACCCACCACTCTCCATCCCATAGAGAAACATGTGTATTATCAACTGCCAGTCATTAGGGGGTAATCACACCACAAAAGCATGGACGAGTGAGATACAACATAAACTGTGCCTAGGCCCATTTAGTTGTCGTTATTTATCTCAAATGCTCTGCGGTGTACACGTGTCTACACGTGATAGATAGACCGACAGACAGACCGTCAAGGGAAGAGTGTGTGGAGCAGTGAGAGAGTTGAGCAAAAGTCGCACCTCTAAGCGTACATAATTAAGCCCAGTTATGCGAGTTACAAGTTCATGCCCCACCTGCAACACAGCCCACAGCTCTCAGCGATGGCAGCGATGTCGTGAGCGAAGCGGTATATGCTATATAAAAAACTATAGCATATATTTGTGCGCCCGCTTTTGCTAAATTATTCATGTGGCACACACACACATTCACACATCTCTAGGAAGTTGTCGGGAAGTCTGTAGACGACACCAGCCGTGCTTTAATTGCCACTCGAGCGTCACGTTTATGGCCATGCTTCGCTTGCACTTTCACTCGACGCCATTAGAGAAAAGTTGACTGAATTTTTCGCCATTTTCTGTGGCCCTTTTCCTTTGCCTGGCCCAAGTAAATGGTATTTTCTCAACCAGTTTCTGTGTGCCTCTGTCACTTTTCTCTTTCTGTTTGTCTTTATTTTGCCTTTGGTGGCAAAATGGCATTTATGCTTAGCCAAGTATATAATAATTATTATGCATAATATTTAGCAACCTCTAATTGAATATATATAAAAGAGCTGCAAATGGAACTGGAGTCGCACTGACGCAGATACTCAACCTGATATATCATTTACTTAATTAGCTTTTCAATGGGGCACCAACATGTCGAATGCTTACATTGCAACTTGCCACATGCAACATCTAAAGATTGTATTGAGTTATTCAATATGTTAAAAGCAGATGTTGCAACAAACTCAGATACCATGAGAGGTGTTTTGTGGCAGATTAAATGTATCAGCTGCAGAAGTATCAGCAACATTTGACACTATTTTCGAATTATTTTAATTTCATTTTTTTTTTTAGAAAATAAATTCCATTTAATTTTAGAATATGAAAATGTTCAATTGACTAAAAAAGAGATGAAAAATGGAAAATTGTTAAATTGGCTTTTAAAAATGAAATGAAATGAAATGATAAATTGCGAGTGGAGTCAGTGGAGCGTTGTAGAATTGTGGCCTAATCTGAAAAAGGGACATAATGCGCTTCTTGTTATTTTGCTGTTAATTAGGACGCTTAAAATTCAAATTCAACGAAGCGAAGTTGTTTTGCTTTTTACTTAATGTGCTTTATTTAAACCTCTTTGTCGTTTTGACCTTTAATTAAAGCCAAACAATGCCAAAAATTGGTCCTTTTTTTTAAATTTATTAAGCGAAGAATCTGTACTACAAATTGTAGATGGCGACTTGCAACTGCGACTTCCTCTCCCCATTCGCTCTCTCTATCTCTCTTCTAGTCTTGTCATTGCATAAGCGAGTTGCGTATTTAATCCATAAAGTACAATTTACAGATGACAACCAAACGGACCAAAAGAAAACAGACAAAAAATTAAAAAAAAGCAGAATATATGCAGGCTTCATGCATATATAACATACAGAGGAATATATACATATGTGTATGTAACTGTATCTGTGCTTTCGGGTAAACACAAAGGACATTTTTGACCCTTTTTTTTATTCTTCTCGCCTTTTGCATAATATCAAATATGTGCACGCACATGCAGCAGCTGTCTCCCTCGCACATGGCTATGCCTATCTCTGTTCCTCGCTGTCTAGCTTTGTCTCCACATATTGAATTGACTGTCAAACGGTGTGAAAACGCCTGTCGATGCTTTTGCCTCGCCTTTCTTTTTATTGCTTTCTGCTCTATCTGCCTCCCACTCTTTGCCTATATCTCCTATTCTCAATCTCTCGGCTGTGTCTGTGCGGCTCATGAATTTAGCAAAATTTTATGTAGCATACTTTTTAGCTGCATCGTAAAATTTAAAAGGCATCGCAACAAACAACAAAAAAATTGAGATGGGAAAATATTGTAAAAGTTTGTAGATGATAAGCGGATATTCAATATTCAACAAATATTTTTCTATGTAAATATTGCTTGCAATATTTGCCCGAAATTCCTTTTATTTGTTTATTTACATTTTGTGTTATAATCGAGAATTATTTCCTGCATAGTATTTGGCCAGTTCAACTTTTTGCTTTAGAATTTAATGTGCTTAAAGCATTTTGACACAATTTGGCACAATCAAATCGCATCGACTATTGGCACAGTTGACCCTTAAAAGAGTTCGACCCTTTTTCGACTTTTGTGCGTTGTCAGCGCGTCAAATTCAAAGCTTAGCAGCAGCTTGACCGCATTTCACATTTCACAGTTTCCCAGTTTTCCAGTTTCCCAGTTGCTCAGTATGGGGCTGCTGCTTGGCCTTTGGCCCTTACAGGATACGCCGGCTGCCCGACCAATTATACAACAGTTTGGGGTCATACATAAGCTCTGCTTAATATTGCTGCATGGCTTCTTATTGTTTTCATTTTGTTTGTTTGTATTTTCTACTTTTTGTATTTCTGTTTTGTTCTCGTTGCGTGCTTTTATGTTCGCCCATTAACGACTTCAACTATTTGCAGCTGTGCATAAAGAAGCACCGAAAATCGTTGCTTAGGATTCTGTTTTTAGCTCGCTCTTGAGGTCTTCTTTTTCTTCTTCTACTGGTTGTTGTTGTTATCTAAACGCGCGGCATCGTAAAAAAAAAATGAAAATAAAAATAAAAATATTTATGCAGCTCTACGGTCGGCGTTTTTATGAGTGCGCCGCTCTCTCCATTTCAGCAACATTGGCTATTAAAGGGCAACAACAGCACAACCCAAAAAATTACCACCAAAAAACAAAAAATACAAAAATACGAAAATAAAAAAAAAAATTATTTGAAAATTGGCTGCCAAGCACAAGAATTCGTGCTGCCCAAGGCCGTTGCAAAAACAGATTTCAGCCTGCCACGTTCCTCGCTCCACGTTCCACAACTCCAACTTGTGCTGGGGTTACGAGAGGGGTAAGGGGTGTTTTGGGGAACGACTGGAGGACAAGCACGCTGTCCCTTTGTTAATTCCAATACATTGAATTTTGTATAGACAATGGCATGTTTTGCATGTAAATCCGATTAAAATGCCGCACACGTGCCTTCATTACAACAAAAACTTAAAGTCAGCTGCAAAAACAACAACAACAACAACAATACCAGTTAGAACAAACAAAAAGACAAAACATTTTAAAGCCTTTCATGGGCTTTCTACAAAAAGCCCACAGGCCAAGACTTGATACCCCGTAATTACTTTTGAAGCACAAATACTATAGAGACATCATCCCCAAAAACAAAAAAGTTGAGAAGAACTTGACTAAACGCTGCTTAAATTTGTTAAACTTCATTATAAGAATTTTTTGGCAAAAATTGTTAAATTTAAGATAAAGTAATTTTAGCTAAATTTAACTAACTTTCCTTTGAAGAAATTGTATTTTAAACTTTTAAGCAGAGTCTGCTAAGTTCATCATGTATAACTTCAACTCGTTGGTAATGAATTTCATATCTGGAGTTTTGCGACCGCAATGACAACAATTAATGGCGAAAACGCGTAACTCAAATTTCAACAGGTTCTCGAAAAGTTTTCTAAACAATTTTGTTGTCGTTGAGAAACATATATATACATTTTTATATATGAGCTGGCAACTTGTGCGGCATCAAAAGATAATTCAAAGCAGACTGACAATTAGATGCCAAATTGCTGTGCTCTCATAATTTGTTGTATACTTAGCTGGGAGAGTGAGAGTAAGGGAGATAGAGTGAGAGAGCGAGAGAGAGAGAGAGAGAGAGATGGAGAAAGACTGCTGTTTGGAATTTAAAACAGTTCTTTGTCTGCTTGGCATCCTTATGCTTTTGATTTCTGACAAGCGCCAATAGACAGCGGGGTTGGAGAGGGGCACTGAGGGGGGTAACATCGCTTGCGGTTGCCTTGAACATGCGCGAGATTCTCATAAAAGTCCAAAAATCAAAATGGCGTCACATTATGCCGGAAGTATTCAAAGTGAACTTAAACTATAGCATGCTTTTGTGCATAATAGTGAGAAAAAAAAGAGAATGGAAAATGATTTTTTGTTAACTCATTAAAAATTTCGAAAAAAAAAATTAAATAAAATCTCTTGCTGGTTTTTGATAGACAAGCTATGTGATACTAACTGTTGACAGCGTTTTGGAGGCTGCCTTGGGGAAGGAGATGGGCGTGGCACGACAATGTTATTTTATTATTAAATTTTCTAACTGTCAGCACATTGAAGCTGCCTGACAGCGCTCTCCACTGACATTATCAGCAACATTTCAGCCCTTTCTCTTACTCAATTCCTCTCTCTCACACTCTCTGCATCTTTCTCTTAGTCTCTCACCGTGTGTCGCTTTTTGTAACTCAAACTCACATGCAATGTGTGATATCCTGACTTTTTGTCATAATAATAAAAATGTCAATGGCTGACAAGTAGAGCTTTTCCTCTCCTACTTCATCTCTTCATCAGTTGTCTTTGATGTTGATTTTTATATCGTTAACTTGTTGTTATATTTCTTTCTCTCTCTTATGTTTTGTATTTGTTTTGTGCCTTTTGTTGATTTGCCTGAGGCCTGGCCATATAAATCGTATATGTTTCATATGTGCCTGGCACCAAATGGAAAACACAAGCAACTGCTCCTCTTTTTCTGCTATATCCCTTTTCCAACCAGAGCCCATTTAAATCTGTTTTAGAGTCAACGATATTGATTGTTATCGTATAGAAAATCAAGCAATAAATATCAAACTAGAACAATGATTAAATGCGGTCATTTGTGGGCAACTCCATCAACTTTTAACCTTCTCATTATCATCAGCAAATCATAAACTGTAGCCGAATATCCTTTTCGATTCCAAATGGAAATCGGAACCCAAAACCGAACAATAAATCAAACCTTTGCCAAATGTCATAAAATCCATTCTGAACTCCATACTCTCAAAACAATTTTGAGCTCGCCAGGGATTGTGTTTAATTTGAAATGAATTCATTCTCGATTTCCATGGAATTGATTTGTCTAAATGGGATTTTGGAACATGGCCAAGTGACATGCAGCGTTCGATTTGTGTTTTTTGGCCGTGATTTATGACTAGCCTAATGTTCTGGCTATGGGTCCTGATAAGGTGGACTCTGCATATTTGTTCTTTTGCTGCTTTTTGAGTGCCTGCATAATTCATTGTTTATTTATATTTCATATTTCAAATTTCGTCTTTTGTTTACAGTTTGCCTTGTGCCTCTCACACCATACCTAATTTATTGTTATTTGCAACAAAAAAGTTTTTGTAGCTTAGAGCAATTTGTTCATTTAAAATTAACATCAAATTTGATTTTCTATGTTGTTTTACATTAATTTTTGTGTTTTTTCTCGGACTAGTCCAAGTGAAAAGTTGTTTAATCAAATCATGTCACAGGGATATGAGGAGTTTTACGCAAGTTTCGTAAATGTTAATACAAGTAAAATAAATTTATGAAATTTGTGAAACTTTTTTTATGAAATGCATAATTTATTTCTACTAAATTCAGTGTGCAATGAAAATATGAATAAATAAAATGATTGTTTATGTTTGCAGTTAAAATTAGATCGTATACTGAATAATGATGCATTAGAAATAGAACAAAATTAAATTAAATTTTTTCGATATTATGTTAACTTTTTTTTCTTTTAAAGTAAATTATTTTCAACTAATTATATTTTATTCTCATACATTGTTTCATTTCTAATAATTATTCTGTGGCAGCCATAAGCAACAATAAACTCGTAGGCAAAGCCGAAAAGTTGATGTAAAGTAAATAAATAAATATTGCCTCTGAAAAATATTGTAAAGTGACAAGTTGAAGTAGGCTCTGTTTTTGCTTTAGCTGCGCATGCAAATTAATGCGACTTCTCCGCTCTTTTGTCGTGTTATGCGCTGGGCAATCCTGCGGCCTTTCGGCAAGACGAGGCAAGTCCGCAGGCGTGCAGAAACCAAACATAATTTGAATTATTGATTGGCAAGTCAGCCAAGCATAGTGCGTTTTGGGCCCCAAAAACAGGACCCACCAAAACAATGTCTAAATTTGTGTCAAGCCGCAAAAGGCTGACACGCCCACAGCGCAGCGAGATACAGATGCGACACCCAGGCACACCTATTTCAATGAACTTTTATGCAAAAATTGCTTTTCAGCCAATTTCGTTTTATAAAATTTTCGTCTGTCACAAGAATGAAAGCAACAAAAAAAATGTTGCCTACTTCTCAGCGCAAAGTACCAGGAAGCGAGCTAAAAGACAAGCAGAACTCTGACTTATGGAAGAGGGGGGCAATATGGAGAGCCTGGCATTGTCTTTTGAGCTTTGTTGTTATTATTATTGCTGTAGTTGTTGTTGTTGTTGTTGATTTCGTTGTTGTATTTCGCTTCCGGCTGTTATCAGCAATCGACACTCTGCTGCGCTTCCTACGCGCTCATTTGTATTGTACTCCCCAAATCCCTTTCTCTCTTTCTTTCTCTCTCTCTCTCTCTCTTTGTTTGGCTGTCTGTTTCAGTAAATTTCTGGTGCCTTTTTGCTTTCTACACAAATGTTTCATTGCTGTCTGCTTTGCTTTGCTTTGGGTGCGGTGTTAATGTAATTTGCGGAGGGCGCCAGAAATATTTTCAGCGCTCTGTTTGAACTTCAACTCAGCTGAAAGTGTGGCCCTCGGGGGGTAGGGCGCCAAACCATGCCATGCCACGCCCACTGCAGTGCGCTACCTGCCCACTGTCGACTCCCCGTTGTCTGCGTGTGTTTGTATGTGTGTGTGTGTGTGTGTTGACTTTATTGAACCATTTCGCGAAACTTGATTGACTTATTGTTGTTGCCTTGGCCTCGGTCTCTCTGGGGGTTTTGGGTAGGGGTTGAGTTTTGGGCCGCTTTGTTTTATGCCAAATTTTTATTTTCGTTCGCTTTTCTTGGTGTTTTGCTTATTTATCGAATCCTCTTCGTGTTCGTTGGCTTCACAATATTTTGGCTCTTTGGATCGCCAAGAGGCAAACACTTAAACTCAGACTCAGACCAGGCAGAGGAGCCACAGGATTTGCAGTCTTTCGCGCCTGATACGAATATAAGTCAATTTTGTGTGTCAATAAAATGGAAATTTTATAATTTTCGCATGAGATTCATGCACAAACTCAAACATAACAGACTCTCCCGCCGTGTCGTTGCCTGCAACTTAATGAGATTTTGTTTATTGGTCCTTGATAGCAGCCGCAACGCAACGCAACGCATTGAAGACCCTCAGTTGCCTTGAGTGTTTTATTAATGCTTTTTATGGACGTTTAGGTGAATGTGTAAGTGTTACTGCTGCTGACGTCAGCAAATATATTTATGCTCCTGGCGGGATATCAATCTGATGTGCTTAACTACCCCTCTTAATACTCGTCAATACAGTGAAAATTCTATGCATTTGCAATTGCTGCTCATTATACCAATTTAAACAGGAAAAGTATTGAAAGTGGGAGTATATTTATTTACATAGTTATATAATTTCCATATATATATAGCATCGATTTATTGCACGTCACATTTGTCTAGAATAAAGCCAGACGAGTTCCATGAATGGCGGGCTGTGCAATCTAGATTGCAGTGCGGTTGGAATATTATGACGGCTTTTGGTCGTTATTTTAATTAAAACTCATTTTGTGGCATGCGACCCATTAAAACATGCGCTTACATATAATGAGAGACAAACACATTACACACACACACTCATAGACAACTCGCTAAAGCGTCACATGCTGCGTATACGCAACATTGTAAACATGTGTGTGCAGTACGTGAGCTTCGTTGAAATTAAAACTACATCGCACACAGAAAGGGAGACAACTATATTCACACCACAAAATGTGGAAAAATAAAGAATGAAAACATTTCAGCAGAAGCAACGGCTACTGAAACTCTAGATATTTATGTTATCGAAGTGGTTGAGCTCTAGTTTTAGTTCCATTTCAACAGAAGCTCGATGCAAATTGCAAATTCTAAGAAAATAACAAGAAATTTATACGTTTATGGCATTTGCGATAAATGATGTTGTGACATCAAAGTGTTAACTGGGGCGTATACTGATTATAACGTTTTAACTTTCCTGCTTGCAATTTTGTTTTTGTGGGACAGTTTATGGCATTTTCCTGACGCAAGTTCAGCAAATATGTCAAAGTCAAAGTCAAACTAATCGATGGCAAAAGGTTTGGCCCCAAAAAACGAGCAGCAAGCTGATGAAAGGCAGACTCATAAATATCAATCCATCCATCCATCAGCTCGAAGATGACAAAAGTTTTGACATCAACAGCTCACTCTCTGTTTCCACTCGACATCCACTAGGTTATTCAATAACAATTAAACTAGACTAAAAGAGCAATGCAAAATCAATTCACACATTATCTCACAGGTATTGAGCGTACCAAAAACTAAAATCATGACTAAGTTTAAATACACACAACATAACGATCTAAAAACTTTTCAAATTTTTATTTTTTTTGTAAATTAGGCAAAGTAGTGGTCCACCATGTAAACGATTTGATCTGGAGATATACTCATCATTATTTCCAAAAGAAAAATGCAAAATACTAGTTTCGAGTCCCAGAATCAATCATTTTTTGACATTTTAATTATGTTGTCAAAGGGATAAAAATAGATAAAAATTTGAAAATGGTAATATCGAAGAATTTTTGATGCAGGTTTGAAATATTTTCAAAACTATTGACAAAAGTGGAAAAATTTTGAATATCGGTTGATTTTTGGCTAAGTTATGGCTTCTCAAAGAATTTGGAGAATAAGTTTATCCTACTAAAATCGATATTATTTCCATTTTTTGACTCTTTGACTACATTTTGTACAATGTGTATAATGTGTTGATGCAGATTTAAACAAGGATTAGATTCAATGACAAAATCGAAAAATTTTTGAAAATCGCTTAAGTTTTGGGAAAGTTATGGCATAATGAATTTTCAGGCAATTTTGTTTTTTGAAGAAAACCCATTTTTTAACCAATTTTTCACATTTTTTAGCATATTTTCTAAAATATAGCTCCAAATTAAGCCCGGTAAAGTTTTTTATGCCAATTTTGATGCCAGAAATCGATTGGGCACAAAAAATTCCGATTTCAAAACTTTTCAATTTTTTGACATTTTGTCAAGGGGTTAGTATGGAAAAATGTCAAAAAATTGACGAAAATTTAAAACTGGTAATATCGAAGAATTTTTGATGCAGATTAAAAATGTATTCAAAACTATTGACAAAAGTGCAAAAATTTTGAAAATCGGTTGATTTTTGGCTAAGTTATGGCTTCTCAAAGTTATGGGAGTATCCATTTTTCCTACTAAAATCGATATTATTTCCATTTGTTGACTCTTGTGACTACACTTTGTACAATGTGTATAATGTGTTGATGCAGATTTAAACAAGGATTAGATTCAATGACAAAATCGAAAAATTTTTGAAAATCGCTTAAGTTTTGGGAAAGTTATGGCATAATGAATTTTCAGGCAAATTTCATTTTTGAAGAAAACCCATTTTTTAACCAATTTTTCACATTTTTTAGCATATTTTCTAAAATGTTGCTCCAAATTAAGCCCGGTAAAGTTTTTTATGCCAATTTTAATGCCAGAAATTAATTGGGCACAAAAAATTCCGATTTCAAAACTTTTCAATTTTTTGACATTTTGTCAAGGGGTTAGTATGGAAAAATGACCAAAAATTGACGAAAACTTAAAATTGGTAATATCGAAGAATTTTTGATGCAGATTTAAAATATGTTCAAAACTATTGACAAAAGTGCAAAAACTTTGAAAATCGGTTGATTTTTGGCTAAGTTATGGCTTCTCAAAGATATGGGAGTATCCATTTTTCCTACTAAAATCGATATTATTTCCATTTTGTGACTACATTTTGTACAATGTGTATAATGTGTTGATGCAGATTTAAACAAGGATTAGATTCAATGACAAAATCGAAAAATTTTTGAAAATCGCTTAAGTTTTGGGAAAGTTATGGCATAATGAATTTTCAGGCAAATTTCATTTTTGAAGAAAACCCATTTTTTAACCAATTTTTCACATTTTTTAGCATATTTTCTAAAATATAGCTCCAAATTAAGCCCGGTAAAGTTTTTTATGCCAATTTTGATGCCAGAAATCGATTGGGCACAAAAAATTTCGATTTCAAAACTTTTCGATTTTTTGACATTTTGTCAAGGGGTTAGTATGAAAAAATGTCAAAAAATTGACGAAAATTTAAAACTGGTAATATCGAAGAATTTTTGATGCAGATTTAAAATGTATTCGAAACTATTGACAAAAGTGAAAAATTTTGAAAATCGGTTGATTTTTGGCTAAGTTATGGCTTCTCAAAGATATGGGAGTATCCATTTTTCCTACTAAAATCGATATTATTTCCATTTTTTGACTCTTGTGACTACATTTTGTACAATGTGTATAATGTGTTGATGCAGATTTAAACATGGATTAGATTCAATGACAAAATCGAAAAATTTTTGAAAATCGCTTAAGTTTTGGGAAAGTTATGGCATAATGAATTTTCAGGCAAATTTCATTTTTGAAGAAAACCCATTTTTTAACCAATTTTTCACATTTTTTAGCATATTTTCTAAAATGTTGCTCCAAATTAAGTCCGGTAAAGTTTTTTATGCCAATTTTAATTCCAGAAATTAATTGGGCACAAAAAATTCCGATTTCAAAACTTTTCAATTTTTTGACATTTTGTCAAGGGGTTTGTATGGAAAAATGTCAAAAAATTGACGAAAATTTAAAACTGGTAATATCGAAGAATTTTTTATGCAGATTTAAATTGTATTCAAAACTATTGACAAAAGTGCAAAAATATTGAAAATCGGTTGATTTTTGGCTAAGTTATGGCTTCTCAAAGTTATGGGAGTATCCATTTTTCCTACTAAAATCGATATTATTTCCATTTTGTGACTACATTTTGTACAATGTGTATAATGTGTTGATGCAGATTTAAACAAGGATTAGATTCAATGACAAAATCGAAAAATTTTTGAAAATCGCTTCAGTTTTGGGAAAGTTATGGCATAATGAATTTTCAGGCAAATTTCATTTTTGAAGAAACCCCATTTTTTAACCAATTTTTCACATTTTTTAGCATATTTTCTAAAATATAGCTCCAAATTAAGCCCGGTAAAGTTTTTTTTTCCAATTTTGATGCCAGAAATCGATTGGGCACAAAAAATTTCGATTTCAAAACTTTTCGATTTTTTGACATTTTGTCAAGGGGTTAGTATGGAAAAATGACAAAAAATTTACGAAAATTTAAAACTGGTAATATCGAAGAATTTTTGATGCAGATTTAAAATGTATTCAAAACTATTGACAAAAGTGCAAAAACTTTGAAAATTGGTTGATTTTTGACTAAGCTATGTGTGTTCAAAGTTACGACAAACGCGAAACTTTGAATTTTTGACCAACTTTTATAATATTTGACTATATATAATGCAGCAAAATTTTTATGTTCATTTTAATAATATAGACCTCTTTTGGCAACAAAAAACTTCGATTAAGGAATTTTATAATTCGTTGAGTGCTTAAATTTCGCCATATGTGTTTCAACTTTGTAATTTATTTTTCGTTCTTTTTATTTATTTTGCGATTTGGAGTTTTAATTTTTCTGTTGTATTTTATGGATTTCATTTTATAGATTATAATTTAAATAAAGTACTCTCTACTGTAGCATCTCTAGTTAATCTTCAGTTGGGCATACTTGGGAAGTTATATTGGTTTTATAATCACTTGCATATTTCCTGGAATTGCATATATAATCGGTTTGAATGATGCGGAATGAAATCGTGTCTCAATAGAATCTACAAATATGTCTTTATTTAAAATTAGGAATATTGAAAGCAATATTCATTTGCTTATAATTTTGTTTACATCTTAACTTTTGTTATATATAGGGAATCTCTCAGTCGAGACTAGTAAGTAAGACTCTATTGTGCTGTCTGTAAATGATCCATTTTTTTAGTCCCACGCACAGCTGTCAGAATTCTCATTTTTTTCCATTTGCAAATTTTGATTCCACAAAAAGCCATTTACTTAAATGTAGCTGTAACAGTAACTTTAAGTGTTTTTTTTAAGTGTAACTGTAGCAGTAACTGTAACTATATAGCTGTAACTGTAAACGAAACTCTGCAAGGAATTCAATTGGGCAACAACGGAAATTGCCACTCAAATGTCCTTCAATAACCAGGAGTCATATGTGGCTGCTGGGATTAAATGATTTCGGACTATTAAAGCAAAGCCTTGAAAAAGGCTCAAACAATTGGCAACAATTATGAAGTTTTTTTTTTTGCGTCAATTCAATATGCAGGCGATTGAAAAACTAATTTTTTAAAGCGCCAACAAAATGAGAGGCATTAAAAAGTTTTTCCGGCAGACTGGGGAAAAGTTCAAAATCAGCTTGATTTTCTTTGCAGTTTAGAGTGGCAATACCACAATTGCAATTTGCAGTAAAGTTCATGGAAAAATAAAACTCGAATGCTTTAAAAATTCAGAGAGACAGAGAAAGAGATGCAGATACTTGAGAGAAAAAGAGAGAGAGAGGGAGGTAGAATTAAAGCGCTGTTTAATGTCCTTTAGCAAGCTAGTCAAACTCAAACACTTGTCAAACATTCTACACATACTCACAATAAAGTTAATTTTATTATTCTAAAATTTTACAGAACTCATAAAAAAGTTGACATGAGGATAACATAAAGTGGGAGTATCTTGTCAAGTTGCGACTGTGTGTAAAGTGCTTGGCACTTTTTTATGCCAAATGTATGTCAAATGAGTAACAAAAGAGACGGCACTAATTATTTACGATCTGAAGGAAAAGGTATTAAGCGTACATATTGTTATCGTAAAAAGTAAATATGGCATTTACGTGCCTCAAATGCTCTCCCAATTCATTTCTCTTCAGTTCACTTCGGTGGCTTGTCTTTGGCTGCGAGTCCTGCCATTGGCGTGTGAAATTTATGTTTTTCACAAATAACAAAAAAAATAAATAAATAAAGAAAAGGAAACTCAAAAAAAAACATACAAAACATATATACTTAGAGCCGCATAACATTTTATTATTTCCAACATTTTCCGGCGCCAACACTTTGCACCTAATTTCATCTGCTTCCGCCGTGACGGGGGAATGAGTTAAGGACATGCCCAGGCTTAGTGGGATGTGGAGGACCTGCCCACAGTCGAGGCAATTACAGCAGCCGCTAGGGGCCTCTTTAAAAATTTATGGCCATTGATACATGGGGCACACAATGCAGAGGGTCGAGCGTGGCCCTTTGTGGCTAGCAAGTGTGGCATACTTTTAGGCGTAGGGTCCTTAAATGTGACAGAACCACTTATTTATGCCAGTTTAAACTTAAATGTGCTTTATGATTTGTATAAAAGATTTGGCAAAGAACAGCTAAAGTAAATATATGTCTAATCTCTAATCGATGATTGCCTGAGACAATTAACTTTGAACTCGCTTTAAAAATAGCCTAGAGGCTCTTAAGGCATTTGACTTGTGAGCTTCAGATCCCTTCTCCTTTCCTGTTTACTGTTAGCCACAACACTATTACATGTATTTCCGTTTCCCGCTGCCTTTATTCCTTTGCTGGTCACTGAACTGCACAAAAACACAACAATCTCAACACCATTTCTACTCCTGATTTGGCAGGACGTGACCCTTAGCTTTTGGCGTGGTTTCTGTTGCATGTTGAGAGGCATTAAATTAGCCAGGTGCCTTTGAGTTATGTTAACTGTCTGAAATCAGAGAACATGTTGCCTTTAATTATGGCCCTGGCCGGACGGCCCCAAAAACGATGCTGCCAACAACAAAACGGGCCATAAAAAATAGAAGAAAACAATGATTCAATTTCCTCAACCGGAACTTGGTCAACAGCATTGTTAACAGGTTTACCACATGATATGCATGTTGTTCCCATTTACCTAAATCAAATTTGCATAAAATTGTTGCAAAACTCACAACAATGAGACTGAAACAGACTGTGCCTCCCCTTTTGTTTACTATACGTTTCAACTGTGGAAATTCACAGGGAAAAATGTGAAAAATTCCACAAAATGAATCTGCCAAGCATAAAACTACTACACAGTCCTTAGTTTATTTATTTACTTTTTTTTTTTTTGGTATGTAATGAATAAGGATATATGGTACTACTATATGGTCTTATATTTGAGTGAATACTGCAGAGTGTAACTACGAGTAGAGTAAAGTAATCGCTTGACGTTGAGGCTAAACAACTTGAAAATACCTCGCATTTTTAGAAGATCATAGTTTTCATATCTCAAATAATTTTTATATCTTAAATTTTAAAAATAATAAGTTTTTGGCGGCTTTAAAAAAATCGCAAACTTACCAAAAACTGTAGCATACCTTTCTGCGCTCTTCACATGTACAGCATTCGAAACCTAAATAAATGCACACAGTTTTACCTTCCAGAATGACTATAAACTAAATTAAAATATCAAAAGACAAAAGCGCAAAAAAAAGTTGTCAGCAAATTGAAATAAAGTTGACAAAGCAAACGACATAAAAGCAAATGCTGAATACAATTTAAAATTGTTCTATGTTTTCTGACTAATTTTCAAAGAGTTTCTCTTTAATCCGTTTATAGTACAGAAAAAAACAGGTAACATATTGATTAAAGCAAAGCTTAAAGAAAACCCATGTTGCCATTAAAGAATGTCGGGGGATGAGATGGGAGGTGGAAGTGGCGGATGTGGAGATGCCTCCGCTTTGAGAAGCTTAACTTGTGCTCGAAATCAAAGCACATTATCGTTGAGCATATGTTGACAATTTAGTTGCTTCCGTTATGGATTTTTGTAAATATTGAAGCAGCAATTTGACAAATTAAAAGACACTGATAAAGAGTAGTTCCGATTGCTCTAAAATGGAATGCTTGTCCTGGAATATTTGCTCATTAGTGAGTCTGCATAGTTGAAGTATCGTGACAAATATTGACCCATGTGGCAAGTACTTGGCTGCCACATGCTGCGCAGTCAAATCTGGTCAATTTATTTGGCGACTAATTGTCAACTACGACTGCAAAGCGAATGTCAAAAGTGAGACTATGTTAAACTGGCAATCGAGTCGATAAAATTAAATTTTTTGTAAAATGCGTGTATTTCGCTCTTGAAATGTGTGCACATTTTGATTCGATTTGATGTGAGTGGCAAACAAAATGCCATAATCATTTGCCACACGAGCAGCCAAAGTGGTTGCAGTCAGACTGAAATCCCAATATCGTTGGGTATATACATACTATATAGTGTAGTTAGGTGATAACTTTGCAACATTGTTGGGCAAACAACTCGTTGGGTTTTCAAACATGAAATAGATTATTTACAGCGCCATGCACAGCGATTTGTATGTGGTGAGTAGCTGCCATTCACACTTTGATCAATATATATATATATATATATATATATATAGATATATATATAAAATGTGTACAGCTGTGAAGTGTGAACAGTCACTGATAAGCAGGAGCAGCGGCTGTTCTCGTCCTTGTCAAAAGAAAAATTGCTTATGGTCCTCGGCGAATGCACAAATCAAATTGTGCAGGCAAGATTGACGGCCTTGTGGCACAGCAGAGTAAATGCCGCTGACAGCCGCAGCCAACTTGTCACAACAAACACACCCACACACTAATACACCCATTCACACACATCTACACATACACAAACTGTTTTTCCCCATTTTCAGCTGCTGCCGATTGAAAATATTGCAGGGCAGGTGATGTTAGCAGAACTAGAAAATTTACGAGCTGTGTGGAGAAGAGGAAGCCAAACAAACCGCTCAATTTGGGTTTTAACTTTGATTTAACAAGCCAAGCAATAACAGTTATAAATTGATGGACGCCCAAATACCCTGCAATGTTCCTTAGTGCCTAAGAAAAGCAGACAAATTGTTTGAAGACCAGCTTAACATGAATTGCAAACTGCTCAGAAAAAGAAAAAAAATTTCTATATAAAAATTATAGTTGGGAAATCGAATATTTGTTGGGCATGCACTTGGTGTGAAGCTGTTGAGGTTTTATCGGCTGCCAGCATGGCGTATACGTAATAATCAAAACAAATTGAACACTTACTATATTGGTAACAAACTAACTTTTTATCAAATTTTCAATATAAAAAATAAATTTAATTAAAAAATATTTGACACACTGGATATTTATTAATTTTATATATATATCTGAAATATTTGTTATTTTTTTCAAACAGCTTAATTCACTTGATATTTCTTCTAACAAATTTTATACAAAATTTTGTGTCAAAATTAGATTTTCAAAAAATATTTGTGTAAATAAAACAACAGTATATTTACTTAGTCAATCAAAAATCACAACTGAATGGAATTTTGTTGGCTAAAAAAGGCATATCAACTGCCAAAGATTTAATTAAGTAAAAGTAGAGGAAACTGTGTAGTATGTCGAGAAATGTCGACAAATGATAATTACAACAAGTTGGGGGGGAAACTATGTAAGCCCACATATATTTAACTATAAATACACGCATTAAGCAGGAATAACTAAGGAATTCAATTAGCCAAATGGTTGTATGTCTTTTTGGCCAGGGATTATGCCAAATGCGATGCAAAAATGCCAAATATTTTGTTATTTAACCAGGCAGGCATTTGTTTAATAATTTAGCAAACATTCTCTATTGTTGTTTTCGAATGCAGCAACAGTTATCCTTTTCTCTTTTTTTTTGGCTAGTTAGGCGTGGTCAGCCACAAGACTACCTCACTCTCCCTCTTTGCCTCTTTCTTTCTATGTCTATTTTTGGTGTTCTTTTGGCGCCGAAACAGGTGTGAGGTTAGACAAACAGTTGGCTAAATTGAAGCGCCAAAAACCGGACAAATTGCAGGCAAACATGGCAACAAAGGCAGCAATGTTGGCCGAAAGACAACAGACTGAAAATGTGAAGAAGAAGAGGGGGGTGGCAGAGAGATGGGGAGTGAGGGCAGCTAAATGGAATGTCTTTGGGCCGGGCCAACGATGCTAACAAGTTGAAGGAGCCCACAAAAATTAATTATGAAAATTTTCACTTTACGTTTGAATTTTTTTTTTTTTTGTGACTTGTAACTTTGTTAAGTTAATGCGTTTATTTGGCGTGCAGAATTTAATTATGAAAATGTCTTCAATTTCCACTAAACAACTTCCTTTCGCTGCCAACGCAAATACGTTCAAAAGCAAACTAACAAATTATTTTTAAAAATTATGACTTTTCTTAAAACTTATATTTCATCACTGGACATGTGTGACAAAACATTTGATTGAATTACAGTAGTGTGTGTGTGTGGGAGTGGGTGTTGTTGTGCCTGCAGCTGTCAGCTGAAGGATAACAATTTACTGCTAAATTGCTACATGGCAGCGCCTGTCGATTTCCTGTCACATTTCCTCCCCGTTGCCTTCAGTCTTCCCGGCACGTGTCTAAATATCAAAAACATATATACGCATATATTTAGTAAATATATATATATATATAGATGACTGATTTTCATCGTTCATCAGGTGCTGTATTTAGCCTGAATCTCATATGGCGTCACTTCCTTGAATTCCACATTGTATTTGATTATTTCCTTAATAAATGGCATTGATTGCTTTTTATTGTTTCATTCATTCATTCAATTTGCCTTTTGCTATGTTTTTGACAGATTGTTTGGCATTAGTTTCCTGTCACACTGAGCATCAGTTTCAGTTTCAGGTTTCAGCAAATTTAATCTCCAATTTCTTATATAAATTTGTAACAAATCTAAATTAATCAAGTCTTAACTCTTCAAATATTCTACACAAATAGATTCGCCTTTCCATAAAATACATCCCAAAAAGTAAATTCAACATAAATTCTATGCAATTCATTTTCAACTTAATCGCCTCTTTAATCAAGTGAATAATAAAACTGTTAGCATTAAATGAATTAAAATTACATTAAAATGAAATTGAATTGTTCAAAACTTTCGCGTAGTCCAAAAAAAGTTTTCATTAACTAAAATTTCCGCTTTGTTTGCGCAACTTTTCATATGAAGCCTGGAAAATGCTGAACGCAAGTTTTTCCACTCGCACACAGACAAATATATACATACATATATATAGATATATGTTATGGAGGGAAACATGTTTGGTTTTTGGCGTTAAATGAGCATTTGGCAGACCGGATTCTATGGCTAAGAGACCTTAACTTGAACTGAACCCCTGGCCCGAGTTGAGCCCAAAGATGTTTGAGCTGCGTGCCTAGACGAAGTAGGATTATTAGCCGCATTTTGTGGCCCAAAGGCGAAAAGCGTTAAACACACGAAACCAATTACAATGGCTGCCCCCATTTTGTATTTCTTTTCGAAGCGCATACATACATAACTTTGAGCCACCCTAAAACTCCGACTCAACTCAGTTCCATCTTTGAGACTCTCCCTCTCTCCGTTTGCTATATTTAGTCTTTAGTCTGTCTAAACACATACATACACATACGAACGTATGGCCACAAATCTCAGGTATTTTCGTAGCTAATAAACTTTGCCTTAAAGTATTTGATGCAGAAGTTTTTGGTTTGGTTTTCTCTAGGAGGAGTCTGCTGGCATCTGGACTCGGCCATGGCATATTTGTTTTAATATTAGTTGGCCTCAGGCATGCATGAAATCCAAATGAATACGCACCACCAGCCATGGGTTATTTGCCCAGCCCCCAACCTACACCATCTCTCCAATCCATCTCTCCACAAATCTCCACTCTCTAACAAACCTCTACTCAAGGTTTCGCTTAAGACACTGTTACTGGCAGCTGTTGTTGGAGTTGAAAAACTCTAGCTGCTGCCTCTTCTTTTGGATATATACATATATAGGTATATATATATGTATCTATTCGAACACGTTGAGCTACGCCCACATTGAGTAGCAATTTTTATGCGCCCAATATCAATAATTTTGTAGGTTTTATTGTTATTTGCGCATATTTTTATGTATTTACTTGAGCACAACCCCCCCTTCGGGTTAAGGGATGAGCTAAAAGTTTCCTTTCTTCCTCTTCTTCTGCTTCTTCTTCTTGTTTGTTGTCTTCTCACCGGAAATGAAAGTGAAATTGTTTTTTCGTGCATATTTATGTTTGTTGACCTTTATGAAAATGACTTTTATGGGGCCCAGAAACTTGGCCAACCCCTGGAATGCCAATGAATGCTCATTAATATGTCTCACGTAATGAAATCAACAATTATTTGCAGCTGTTTTTGGCATGCCAATGGCTAAACAGTATTTGAAGTAATTAAAGAAATTTCCCAGTTGCCAAAATGGGTGCCATAAATAGGGGAATTCAAAGGTGAAGACAATTTTAAAACACTGTGGAGGAAAGTACTAAAATTAAAGAATAACCCCTAATATTTGCAAACGGGTAATTTTTTAATAATTTTTTTATATTAATATTTTAATAATTAATTGTAGTCAGATAACTAATTTCAGGAAATTCAGAAAAAAAATGTTTTGAGTTTCAAAGCAGCCTTAACAAAAAAATTATTAAATTATTAAAAATTTTTACCAAATTTTTAAAAATATTATTTGGTCCATTGTCGAAAATTTTACCTATGTTTGATTTCTTCAAGTATTCCTTGCTCATCTTTAGTGGGAAACTTTTGCTCGTATAAAACCCTAGAATAATTCTAGCAAAACTCTGTCAATTCTAAATTTAATTTCGATTTCTGAGAATTGCGAATTGAGTCAGAATTAAGCATTAATTGCTGCCAGACATTTTGTTTGGCATTAAATTTTGTAAGTGACACGAGGCTCAGGTTTCTCAGGCTCGTGTTTTGCTAATCAAATTAAAAATGTTTTGTGTTGTGCAACTGTCAGAGTGAATTTTGAATTTGAAATGAACATGATGTCGGGTTGTCACAGTGTGTCACGTTTAGCATAAGTGCGTAGATATTTGGCAGACACTGTACATTGGCTCTCACCTGCCATCAAGGCTTCCGCTCAATTCCCTTTTTTCCAACGTAATGTCAACGAAATTTATCAAAAACTCGCAGACATTTGTTATATGAGCATGGGATATGCCCCCAAGACATTTACAGCAAATTCTGTGGGTGGTACTATACATATATATAATATATACTATATGAGTATGTTTTTTTGGAATTTGCATAGGTTTTGGGAGCAGAGTTACAGCTGTCAAAGTAATTCATATTTTTGCTTGACATTTTCGGCATTTCTACATGTGTTGCTATTAATTTCTTGCTCCGCCGCGTAGCAAATTGAAGACGTCGCATAATCTACGCAACCTGCCACAACTGCCACACCATTACCTGCAACACAGCTGTGTGTATGTGTGTGTGTGTGTATGATTGAATGCCATTTGATGTGAATTTTTTCCTTTATTGCGCCTGTTGTTAGTCTCGGCATTTATGCAAATGTAACAATTTGTTGAGCATACTTTACAGTCTGTCACAAAAAAAAATTGTTATAAAAATATAAAAAAATGCGACTTCAACGAAATTACGTAAATCTGCAATTTGCAGCAACTTTTCAGCAATTATATGAAAATTAATGGCTTGTTATTTGAATATATAATTGAAAATGTCACTTTTTTGAGAAAAAATAATTAATAAATATTTTAATTAATAGGTAAGAGAATGCATATTAATTAATAAATGTACAAGTTATTTTTTCTCAAAAAAGAAGTGTCACTTCTCAATATATATTCAAATTCAGATCATCAATGGCAGCTACTTAATGTATCTCATTTCTCTCTGGGGGCGCATAAATTACACACACTTTGGCTCAGCAAAAAGCCTACTTAACAGCACACCAAGTGTTATTTTATGGCATTTTATACTATATATAAAATATAAATATATATATATAGATAGTATAATGTGATATTGGCTTTTAAGCGGCCATCGCTTCAAGTGTTTGACCTTGTGTCGGCTTAGCGCCCAAACACTTCAATTGCCAATTTATGCAACAAATTTTTTTCTCTCAATTTCTTTTTTTTTTTTGTCTGTGGATATCGATGAAAATCAATTTGCACAAATTGTAAATATATATATATATATTTATATGGGGCACACAAAAGTTGTCCCTGGCACTCACAAATTATCTTTAAATCCAACAGTTTTCTCATCTCGTATTTCAATTTCAATGCCAATGTCTCGACGAGATTTGAATGGCAGAGGGACACAGAAGAAACTGTTCAATCAAATCAAAGCACAGACAGAGAAGGATACAAACACAGAGTGTGAGAGAGAGAGAGAGAGAAAATGCCAAATAAGACAAAAGCTTACAGCATGAGGGTTGAGGGTTAAGGGGTGAGTGGGCAAAAGGACAAGGACATTGACAGCAGAACGAGTCCTGCTGCTGCTGCTGCTCCTGCTGTTCGTTGACTAGTGCGTGTCCCGCCATTATACGCAGGACATAAGCGGAGATAAGACAACGAATATATGTATACCCTCACAGACTATTCAGCAAATGATTTATGTAAAAAGTAAAATGAAAGAAAGCATTTTGATTGATACGAGAATGCAATACAAAGCAGAGCATAATTTTATTAATGAAACGATTGAGGTGTCAACAAAAACTAAATACCCCATGACAAAGACAGATAGAGAATGGGAGAGTGCCAGAGAGTGTGAGTGAGAGAGGCAAATGTAATCAAAATAAATTACGAGCATGTAAGGAGCCTCCGGTGTCTATTAAGGACAATAAAAGAGAACAAAAAAAAACACACCATTTGTTTAACGCAATCTCATTACTAGATGCGACCCATTGCCGAAGGCACAGCTGCTGCTGCTGCAGCTACTCCACATTGGGGGTCAGGGTATAAACTCTAAACCCAGTTCACCTCCAGCTCCATCAACTCCTCTGATAATGTCGCTGATTATGCTGATGATAAGTAATTTTGTAAACTCGAAACTGTGCAGCGTTAATGCGACCGTTGATTAGTACCAGTTGTATTTCTATCTCTCTCTCTCTCTCTCTCCATCTATCTTTCTCTCTCTCTCTCTCTCTCTCTCTGTCAGTCTATCTCTTTCTGTTTTGGGCTTGACAAGCCGACAAGCTCATTATGCCGCCAACAATTTGATTAATTACCACAGAGAGAATACGCGATATACACTGCTCTCTTCTAGTCTGTTCGTCCTTTGCAAAGGATTTCTGCACTTCCGTTTTGTGTTGGGCCTTCGTGCATAAATTGTATGCAAAATTTAATTTACCTTCAGGCCGGCAAACTCCACGCAATCATTTTTATGGCCAAATTGCCGCCAGCCAACAGCAAGTCGCAGGACATGCCCAAAGCCAGGACGAAGGCATTATGCGGTTGACATTTATAAGCCTCCCGAATATAGTAATGATATTGTACTATTATGGGTTGCACACACACACACACACACAAACACGAATCTTAAACAATTTTAATGACAATGCAGTCATAAATAACGTTAATTTAAATAGCCACAAAAAAAAGGACGAATAAATACTGGAGCATGAGGCGCATCTAATTAGAATTCCAAATAAATGTAATTACATTGCTATAAATGCAGAATAAAATTATATAAAATATATACAACTAATTAGGTAAACATAAAAAAAATTAAGAAAATATTTATAAAAACTGATTACATTTTGTAAATAATTAAACAAATGAATTGGCATGTGAAATAACAGCAAAAATAAAGCGCGCATTGAGCAATTAATTCTGTAATAAAAATACTTTACAAAAAAAAACAAAAACAAACGAAAAATTGTAAATGAAAACAAAATAAAATAAATTGTAAATAAATTATAAATTACAACTACTTAAAGTATTACAAAATGCACCTATAACAAAAGAAAAATAATATAAAAAAAAACATAAAGAAATTTTTATTATTATAAAAAATCTCAAATAAAATAAATAATATTTAATAAATAAACGAAACAACTAAATTAAATAAAATAAATATTTATTCTAACAATTCTAGTATTTTTGCATAACTATTAAAAACTAATTATAATTGTTGATGAAAAAGTTTGATAAAATATTTTTTTTTTTTGGTTGTAGTGTTTTTTTATGCTGGCAAATATGCAGCTGACAATTTGTGTTGTGATACCAAAAAACATTGCGTATGCAGAACTAACAAAACAAAGTTATAAATAAACAACAAGTGACATCAACTACATATAATTCAGCAGAGTACCACAAACAGCGACAAACGTGCCACACTTTAATTATAAGTTGATGCAACAATGAAATTAGCATGCAACAAACATTCCTCGGTGCAAAATTCTGTTGTTGTTATTGTTGCTGCTGCTGTTGTTGTTGTTGTTGTTGTGTGTGGAGTGTTGGACAGCGCTTTGGCTGCCAGTGTTGAGAATGCGGTAATTGGCGACATACGCGACAAGTGGAGCAATGACAATAGCCAGGAGCAGCAGCAGCAGCGGGATACGGAGAGGGAGTCGGAGAGGGAGCTCGTATCAAAACAATTGCTGCCGTTTAAAGTGGAGCAATTGGAGGGCAGCATAGCCAAGAGGCATCATCAGCATCCACAGCAGCATCAACATCATCATCATCATCATCTAAATCATAATCACCATCATCATCAGCATCATCATCATCTTCATTATAAGCATCAACACCTCGCAAGGATACACAAGCAAAGTCATTATGAGGCTTTGGCGTTGGAACAGCAACAGCAACAATTGGGCAAACATGCCCACTGGCTTCACTCCGACACATCCTCTGCCACCACTCCCCGTTCTCCTGATTACCTCAACGACGAGCAGCAGGAGGATAGCTACGACTACGCCCAGCACAACTTCGATCTGGACAGCTATCAACGTTATGCCAACATTGAGTTGCCAAACTCAGCCGCCTCGCCACGATCTGGACGACATCGTGGACGCCATGTGACGCCACACAGCACCATCCATCAGTCCCAGCACAGCCACAGTCTGAACAATATGATGCTGCCCTTGGTATCCGAACTGGGTGGCAAGTATCTGCGATCCCTGCCCGACTCGGTGGACTTCCTGCAGGATCGTCTCTATGCGACGCAACCGCAACGTCATTGGCCCGTCAAGCGGGAGGCGATAGTCGAGGGACATGTCATACTCGGCGGACTAATGATGGTGCACTCCCGAGAAGACAGCATCACCTGCGGTCCCATCATGCCACAGGGTGGCATCCAAGCCCTCGAGGCCATGCTCTACACCATCGATCGCATCAACGAGATGGATTTGTTGCCGAATATCACGCTGGGAGCGCACATCCTTGATGATTGTGATAAGGATTCCTATGGGCTGGAAATGGCAGTGGACTTCATTAAAGGTAGGTCAAGAGTTGAACGACCTATAAAGGGGAACATTTTATACATGAATATATATATTAGGCAAACAACTTTATTCATCTAGATAATTTCTGTACATATATTCTGATTAAAAATATAGAAATTTTGGAAATAAAAAAAAATATATTAAAAAAATTACAATACCTAACATATATTTTTATAAATACATTTTATGATGATATCTATCACATAGGTAAAAAAAAAACTTTTTTATATGTATATACTAAAATTATAAATTTTTTTTATTATTATCTTACTTTAAATAAATAAACTAAAAACCAAATTTTCCTGCTTAAAAGAAAACATTGTTAGAAATAGAAAAGATTATTTTAATTTCTTAATTGAAAATATTATTATAAAAGCACAACAACTTAAAATAAAAATTGTTTATTAATATTAATTTTGTTTTATAAAATTATTTGATTATTTTCTGTTTTAATGATAACAAATGTATAGACACTATATTCGAAATTGATTGATATTATACTAAAAAGTGATTGGATATTGCTTGTTGCAAGATAATTATATACATAAATTATGCAAAATTTATCAGTAAGCATAAAACAACAGCTTTCAGCATTTTTTCGCACTTTCTACTACTTTCACTCATATTCTCACACTGTCTCCCAGACTTTCTCTCACACATTTCTCGCTGTTACTGCGCTCAACTCAAGCGCCAAAAACTAATATGCATAAAATGTGAATAGCGTATAATTCCCCAAAAGACAAAATGGCATTTATTGAATTTGCACACACACTCTCACAACAAACACACATACATGTGTAGCTGTAGGTGTGTGTGTATATGTGTGTGTGAATATTGTATGGCGAGGAATTCCCTTTGCGTCGTTGACAACGAAAATGAAGTGCGTTCGCCAGAGATCACAACGGAAAACGGAAGTGTATGTGTGTGCATTTGTGTGCGTGTGTGTGTGGAAGGATATGCTAGGCGTTGCCAACCAGTAAACAGTTGATATGAAAGCGGTTGGCAACGCGACTAAGCAGAGTAAGGACACAAATTCAACTTGAACGCGGTGCTTATTACATTTATCGGGCAACAAAGAGGCGCTTGAGACACGACGATCTATAATCAATTGCGTCAGGATGACAAGGACAGGACAAGACAGGACGAGACAGGATGGGGCAGGGAATGATGTGCCGAGGCCTGAACACTTTCTAATCTCCATAATTTCATTATTTATGTGCGCGGCAAGGATTTATTTGAGCGACGTGCCACATGGCCAATAACAGCAAGTTTCCTTTGCTCTCTTCGACTCTCAATCTATATCTATCTCTCTCTATTTCCCTCCCTCTCTCTCTCACTGTCTCTATCAAACGCACAGACCCTTAAGTGACGTATGAAAAATATAATTTTCCAAGTCACTGAATTATATTGACAGGATTAGGCAGGCCGCAAAACTACATTGTGTGTTCGTCCTGTTTTTGCTAAACGTCTATTTGCCACCAGCCAAACTGGCAACATCATCATCATCATCATCTTTATAGTCATCATCATCATCATTTTCATAATCATTAGCATTCAGAGACAGAAGCAGGCATAAACAGAGGCAGAGAGACAGAGAGGAAAGAGAGAGAGAGAGGGAGTTCGAGGCAGCCTCGATAGAGTTAATTAATTTGTATTTAAGTGCAGCTGGCCAAAATGGGTGATGGGCGGGGAGGGGAAACGGAGGGGTTACTGCTCTTGGCCAGAACAGGGGCGTGGCAAAAATGCTAATCTCCCACTATGAGCATATTTGTTTCTGTATATGTGAGTGTCGGTCTGTGTGTGTGTGTGAAGTAGTTTCATGCTAATTGATTCTCCTCAGAGCCGAAGGAACTCACAGTAGATGTTGTTAAGAGATTAGACCAAGTTTATATAGAAAACACAAATTGTTATTAGAATCAACATATGAAACGCTTTAAGCTTCCAAATATTACTATATAAACAAACAGATTAATTATGTTAAACTAATTTAAGCTCAAATATAGCAACAATATCAACACACCTAAAAGAGAGTTTCATATAGTAATATAAATATTATTTAAGCCATTATTAATAAGAAATTCAAAAACATTTAAATAATCTCGAACAAATATTGTTTTAAATACACTAAAAAATAACAAAAATAAGCAAACTCACTATGAATGCGAATCACAAACGATTATTGAAATTATGTAAACAATGTCATAAAAAATAAACTATTTATTTTAAAGCTTCAACATTTTGTTAACAAATAAAAAAAAACAAAAATTATATATTTTACAAAGCCCGTTGGTTAAATTTAAATATGAAACAATTTCCGTTTGATTCAATAGCAAATAAAACTAATTTTCAGCTGATTAAACATTAACTGGTAAACAGCAACCAAAAAAAAAAAACAAAAATAAAAGAAAAATGTGCATAAATTATTCGCAAAATAAGCAGAAAAAAACATTTTTGTTTTTTTCCTTCAATTTTTTTCATTTTCAGTGCAGTTTTTGCGCAACTAAACGAGGCGCAAAGTTTAACACAAATAGAATTGAATAAAGTGTACTATAATTATAAACATTGAGGGGTAGGAAAAGGATGGAAAGTGTTTGCCCGGCAAATTTCCGCCTTTGGTCCTTTCAACTATTTTCTGTAGTTGGGGCAATACTTGGGCGCAACAACAAAGTTTTGTAATTAAAACAATATATATAAAAATAAAGAACAAGAAAATGAAGAAAAAATAGAAAATAGATTGTGCAAAAATATCAACGCAAATATGCAAATTTCATTTGACAAATACTAAAGAGAAATATGGTTGATAAGAAAAGGAGACTGTTTTGGAAGGGAAATAAGGAAAGGAAAACAGAGTGAGATATATATATATATATAGCGAGACAGAGATGGAAAATTCTATTATATTGTCTTATATTATACTTAAAATTTATCATTCCTTAATTGCAAATTAATTTAATTTATTTATTTAAAAAATCGAAGGCAAATTTATTAAAGTGAAAAAGTGCAACATATTTGAAGCCACAAGTTCACAAATATCTATGAGTTATCTTATATTAAAAAATAGTTTATATAAAAAGTTTTTTGTATTTTATCTAGTTAATTTGCAGCTAAATTTAAAAACAATTGTTTGTCACATCAAAATTATTAAACAATTAAATGCCACCATTTGTAAAATAATTACTATAAATATATGCAAATTAACTGATATGCAAATATTGTTTGCATTCAATTAGCTGAAGTGGAAAATCTAAATAAACCAAAATCATGTAAATAATTAAATTCAATTTTGGATTTCCGATTTTAACATTTTACGTTTCATTTACTGTATTGCAGGTTCAATCAGCAACATTGACGATGCCGAATACCATTGCAACAAAACCCAAGTGAGGAAGGTGATCTCTGGAGTTGTGGGCGCTGCATCCTCGGTGACATCCATACAGGTCGCCAATCTGCTCAGATTGTTTCGCATACCGCAGGTAAACTACCCCCATTCCCCATCCCCCCCCCCTTGGCACACTTGTCGTATACGTAACGTCTGGTTGTGATAGTTTGGTCGTAACTTGTTTTGAGGTTGAAACTTTTGGCAGTTGACCAGGCTTAAATAATGGAGTCTGTGGAGTGCAATAACAATTTGCGCTTGGGATTGAATTAAAGTAGCTTTTTGGTGGGGGGGGGGTTTCTTTTGTTTTCTAATTAAAAAACGCATAAAAATTTGTCGCATGGTGCACAGCATTAAATTGGTGTGCCTCTCAAGGGGCAACAAATCAGACAGTGCACAGTGTGCAACATCTGCAGCAGAGAGTAGCAGAGATTCTTGGGGAGCGAGAGAGAGAAAGTCAAGTCAAGGCAGTTCCATTTCCGTTTCCGCTTGGCTTCAACTTTTGCACACGAACAGCGCCGTCACTTGGCAGCCCAAAAAGTCACGTTGCCACAAGTCTTTGGATATTGAGTAGCCGCAATGTTGTCCCGTATGGACGTGAGTAACAGCAAAAAAGGCACTCGACCAGAAGGACGACGTTGCCACCGAATATACCATAAAACGCACACGTCCACGTGCAGTAGAAAGAGAGAGAGACAGACAGAAGAGAGAGAGAGAGAGATAGTTGACGTGTGTGAGTGAGAGGCATGTAGTCATTGAGTGCAGTGCCCAAAAATGGTCATAAATCAAACGTGGGCATTTGATTGCATTACAGTTGAGACTCTGATGGTTTTTTTTTTATTATTTTTTTTGGATGGCCAGAGACACCCAAAAACAATGCCACGTGGAGTAAATAAAATTGCCCAATATAAACAAAAACACACATACAGCAACTGAGGGAGAGAAAACAATTATTTGAAAACAATGCGAAATTTTAACCTCTGACTGCAAACGCATTTGTCACCCTAATGTGTTTTTAAGCTGAACCAAAAACCGACTAAAAGTTGGTTTTAAACTGAATAGTAAAATAAGTGTCTTGGAGTAATTAGAAGGGAAAGTATAGATTAGATAGACATAGAAATAAAAGTTAAAAATTCC
Source organism: Drosophila quadrilineata (assembly GCA_018150725.1). NCBI lineage: Eukaryota > Metazoa > Arthropoda > Insecta > Diptera > Drosophilidae > Drosophila > Drosophila quadrilineata. The sequence goes on from JAECWN010000407.1 coordinate 8,045,820, forward strand.
CTACAGACAGTGGGAAATGAAAATCAGTGAGGGAATCAACAATACGCAAATTAAGATTAGAAAAATAAAAGTTAAAAAGTTCTTAACAGCATTTAAAAGTGACAATTAATTAAGAATTGTTACGCCTCTTTAAAAATGTCAATTATTAATTTATTTTAAATATTTTAAAATTTTTAAATTATCAAAGAAAAATACAAGGCAGGTTAGAAGACCTTTAGAAATTCCAAATGAGACCCGAAATCTCCCTCACAACACACACCTCAGCTAAGTTGAAATGCTGTGAAAATTCATTAGCTGCGCATTGAGACTGCACAAACATATAGTTTTCCGGGAAATTGTTGACAGCACGACTCTCAATGAGGCAAACACAAAGAGAGGGAAGCGGCTGCTGGCAAAGTGTCAAGGGGAAAGCGGGAAAACGTTAGAGAGGAATGCACAAAAGCTGTGATAATGCCACTTAATTAGAAATCAAGTTGTTAGCTAAGCACTTGTAACTGCCAGCGAAGGATGCGTTTCCCTCAAAACGACTGCAGTTTAATTGCCACGCCCCTTGCGAACTCCCCACCCCCCCTACACAGCACTACCATCATCGCCCCTAATGGAGAGGTAACAGTAAAGGTGTTAAGTTGTGCGTAAAATTGGATTTTCGATGGCGTCACAGAACTTTTGAAGTCACAGAGAAGCTTAAGAAAATGAGGCGAATGAGACTGCAAAGAAAATCATATTTCGGAAATAGTATGTTAAATCCAGGGAGGGAACTTGCAGCAAATCAAGACAACCGTTAGTTAAGCTGTAATGAGGGAAAAGTGACGGGAAAGAAAACTGAAGTCTCAGCTGAGAGAGTGTGTGCACACATGCATGCAATACTTTGTGTGTTAAGCTGGCTTGGGAAAATCCTAAGAAAATGCAGCAAAATGCTAAGAGAAATAACTTTAATAATACAGTGTCCAGATGTATCTTGAATTTGATTAAGCGCAAAAAAGTCGCCATTGTTTGCAATTTTATTCTGTCAGTCACTTCCTTCAACTAGTTGCTGCAGCTTCAATTTTCTTGGCTTTTCTTTTCCCCATCCATTTTTGTTTTTTGTTTTCGTTGACATTGCAATTTTGTCAAGACTTTGCCTCTGCAATTTTGTTTTTCATTTTCTCAATTTTTTTTTATACATATATTTTTTGTGCAGTTTGAAATGAAATATGCTTGATGAAAATATCTCTTGTGCGTTCAATTGTTAGGTATCGTACTTCTCGACGAGCCCAGAGCTGAGCAATAAACAGCGCTTTGAGTACTTCTCCAGGACGATACCATCGGACCATTATCAAGTGAAGGCCATGGTCGAGATTGTCAAGAGCATGGGCTGGACCTATGTCTCCATTATATACGAGGAGAGCAACTATGGCATTAAGGTAAGTGCACAGCAAACAATATGAGTTTCATGTTCAAAAATTTTCTAAAACGAAAGGCTCTCAAAGATGTTTAAGTACTCTTAGTTGAACTTTTCAAGATGAAGTGCATGAAATCTGAGAGGAAAAGTGCATTAAGAGCATAAAGTGCAATGAAGTGACCAACATTAGTTTAATTATATGTTTCCAAAGAGTTTAGAGTATTTAAGATTTTTGTTTCGAAATTGATTGAATTTCATTCAAAAACAAGCTATGAAACCCTTTGGAATGTTTTTTTAATATTCATAGAGTTTTTCAGCGCCTTCTACGAATTCCTCTTACATGCATGTAAAACTGCCACAAAAAACAAACGTAAAAAAAACAGAATATGTTTTTCAGCTTTTGTTGTATTGCACTTAACATGTCTATATACTCTTTTCCCCTCAGAGTCCCCCTCTCTTTCAAACAACTTTGCATTTTCATTGTGTACGTGGTTTTTTGTTGCAGGCATTCGAGGAGCTGGAGGAGTTGCTGGCACGGCATAACATTTGTATTGCCATTAAGGAGAAGCTAGTCAAGGATTCGGGAGTGGCTGAGGATATTGCATACGATAATATCGTGCAGAAGCTGCTCACCAAACCCCGTGCTCGAGGTAAGTGCCACCACCAAAAGTGCAACAACAATTGCCACATGTGGAAATGTGGAAAAAGTAGATAAAATGTTTCCCTTATTTTTTTTTTTTTTTTTGTGGTGGCTGTTATTAAATGTCAACGGGAAATTGTTTAAAAAAAAGTTACTATCCAACTTCCTGGCAAACAACTTTTAACAATTTTTGTGCGTTGTCTGACTATGTGGGCGTGGCTGTGAAGAAAGGCAACTCAAATTAAATGGAAATATAGTGTGCATTTAAAATCCTTGGCCCAACGAATGTCGCCCACTTGCAACGAATTCTTTCATTTTACTCAATTTTTTTTTTTTTTGCCTGCAATTTCAGTATTTTTATTGCTTCTTTTTTCTGTAAATAGTAGCTACCCAGCTGCAGTTTGACAGCGATTTCAGTTGCCCACGCAATTTGCAGAGACAGGAAATTAAAATATTTGTAAAGAAAAAAAAAAGAGATGAAAAACGAAACAAAACAAAACAGAAGGTCGCTAACAACTGTGCAAATGACAAAATAAACTACGAAAACGAGTGTTCGTTGCGTAAATTACTCAACTGCTGGAAAAACAAATGCAGAGAATGGCCAATTGTAAAAAACTTGTTGAACGCATTCAGCATTTACTGGACTTGAAAATTGACAACTGCAATTGTTGAACAATAATTACACTGAAATATTATTCAAAAAATTCCCACAGTTCGAAAACAGTTCATCAATGTGAACGGTCTCTACGAATATCTAGTGTGGGAGTAGGAATAGCTACAGAGAGTCTGCACCAACAACAAACAAACATTACAAAAACAATTTTGCCAGTTTCTTTTCATCAAAAGCAATTGCACATGAGTAGTTGGTACAGTTGGTAGACGAAGATCATCGTCAGCCAATACGAATCAAAGGCAAAGTTCGGCTACCGCGTTAATGTTTCTCTCTCTCTTTGCTTTACACTGACAAACGCCACGCTGTTCGGCGCATTCAACTCTCTCTCAGTACAGTCACCCACTAACATAATTAGTTAATGCAAAAACAAACAGCCTCAATTCTAAAGAGAGCTTTGGTCAAAGCAAACACACATACACGAATACGTGTAAAGCGTAAGTCACAAAACTCTCTCCATTTCAAAACGTACAATAACAATGCATATGAAAGCTAGACACTGACACCTGCTGAAGAAATCCAATGTAAATCTCAGCTCTTTTCAAAAACAAATCCTGACTGCAAAAATCTATTGAGACAACTTAATTTAGTTGAATTACAAATTTGTTAACATTTGTTTTGCCAATATTTACAATTTGTTTGACAAACAATAATTGTCGTTAACATGTTGTGATAATAATGTAAAATTAACACATGCCAGCTGCAAAGTCAAGGCCTTTTCAACAATTTTGCCAACAATGTCAACATAATCGATAGCAAGAGCAACAATTAATGGCAAAATGTAAATGAAGAGACCTAAATACATACAAACACGTACAGTGACACACCGATACATAAACAATATCAAGTGGAAATCAGAGTCACTAAGGACGTTGTTAGAAGCAAAGCATTTTAAGTGAGAAACAATAAAAAAAACACAAAGAGAATCTGCTCGATACTTAATTAAATAAGCAGAAGCGCGGCAGGGCGAGAGGTGGAGCAGTCACTAGAGAGAGGAAGAGAGGGAGAGGGCCAGCGTAGAAGCCAGACTCTTGAAGAGATACTTTGTGAGGCACTTGGCCAAGCTGTTGGCCTGTTGTCAGCAAAGTGTTGGCCACAACTTATCAAAATGCAAACAATAAGCAAGCAAATTCTCGCCAAAAACCCAAGTCGGCCACTTAATGCTCTCCCACTTTCCCTCTCTGTCTGTATCTCTGTCTCTCTCAATTTCTCTTAAGTTTTGCCAACTCTGTCTCAGTTTCACTTCAAGTTGTTTGACTGTTTTTCTTCGGCCCAAATGCTACTGCTGCTTCTGCTGCTAATGATGGCCCGGCCAAGGCAGGCGAAACTGTCGGTTTTATTGACGCCTGACTCTCGATGGTCAGAGCAGTGCACACTACAGGACATGGAGTATAACTATCTGGCTCGCTCAGTCTCCCTTATCTCTCTCTCTCTCTCTCTCTCTGGCTCTTCGCCTGTCTGATGTTACTTTCATTGTTATGACTTTCATTGTTATGGACAGACACAGCGATGCCTCCGGCAGACGCTGGCCAGAGCCTCGAGTCCTGTATTCTGTATGCGTGTGTATGGATATGTGTGTATTGAGTCCTGTTTGCTGTGCCGACTGCAGTTGTCACATCTTATCAGCAACGACAGCTATGCCCAATATCCTGGCGCTTATCCTTAAGCAGAACCCAGAGCTCTACTATTGACGGCTTTGTTTCCCGCCATAATTTTGCAGCTCTCTCTCTCTCTCTCTCTCTCCCTTTGCTCTGGTTCTTCTTGTAGTGCTGCTGCTGCTTTTGCTTCTTCTTGTCAAACTTATCGATTTGCTTTTGTGTCCAGCTCAAAGTTAAGCGAAACTTAATCAGGCGCAGCAACAGCTGCACAGGGAAAACCAAAATGGAAAATGAGAACAGAGACAGAACTAGAGAGAGAGAGAGAGAGAGAGAGAGAGAGAGAGAGAGAGGGAGAGAGATGTAGCGAAAGAAAGCGAAAACTTATCGAAGGACGCCTTTGTGTCATGCTTCAATGTTCTCCATTGGATTTACACTCAAGCACTCGCTTTGTTCTGTCTCACTGCTCAGCTGAGAGTTTTCTGCTCACGATACATTCTCCAACATTCTTCTTTATTTTTTGTTTTTCTTGGCCATATATTACTTTATTTTGTGGCCAAATGTAACTGTGCCTAGTCGCACTTACATAGGTCGAGCAACTGCTGCCTGCAGAAACTTTAACTCAACTTCAACCCAAAAATTAAGCTAAATTCAATATCGAGATTTTTAGGTAAATTTAATGTAAATTCTATAAAAGTTATTTCGGATTTAAGTTTAAATTTATATCAAAATTTAAGTTAAAATATAAAAATTAAAGCAATTTTCAGAAGGTTTTTACCATTAATTTCAGCATATTTTGAACAAAGAAAATAACCTAAAAATATTTATAGAAAATTTATGCATATCGGAGGGCTAAATATAAATATTTTATTTGAGAATCAGGGCAAAATTTAAGCTTAATAAATTATCTGCTGAATTTTAAGAAACTCAAATCGGCAACCATAAATTGCTAGTGCACAAAGTGAGAGAGATGGGGAGAGGGAAAGGGAGAGTCAATTTGACGGAATGCGATAAAGAGCAAAAGCATGTAACAGACCCGAAAACACACGCACACACTATATACTCACACACTCTCACATACACACAGACAGCCAATGAGCGCATTACAAGTCAAAAGTTTACCCCCGTTGGCAGTTAGCAATTCCATTCACAGTCACAGTTACAGTCACTGTTACTCTCGCCCTCCCCACTCGGTAGCAGTTACAGTTACAGTTACATTTACCGCTTGTAGCATAATTTTTCAGTCAATGGCATGCAAAATTTCTAACTTTTTTATGGAGTCGGTCGAAAAATGAGCTTGTGTGGGGAGAGTGTGTAGGGAGGGACTGTAAAATACTTTGTCAGTTTGATTAATCGTCGGTCGAAATGAGCGAAGGCGAAACACACAAAAGATTGTCGAAGACGACGTTGTCGGTAAACGGCGTCAAATCACAAATCACAATAAATAATGATTGCAGAAACCCTTTTTACTTTCTACTCTCTGCTAAAAAAAAAAATGAAAACCCCCCGCCAAATGTCCTTAAAAAAAAGGTTGTCGGCATTCGATACACTCTGAGAAGTATTTTTTTAACGACTCCTGATGGCGTATTTATGTAAATCGAGCATCTTCACACAGAAGTCAATGTTATTGGCCTCCACAACATGCACACACCCACATATACACACACTCTCTAACACATACATCCAAGTCGGTGCGTGTGGCATGTGCTTTTCATTGGCAGTTGCCGCTGATTAATGGTATGCATAAAAAATAGCTCAGCTGGTAATTATTTTTAATATATTTTCGAACAGCAGTCTGTAACTGGCATTTGATTAATATTTGCAAATCAAAGACCAAACACCTTGCTTATAAAAATTTCAAAAATCAAAGAAAAAAGTTGTTTTTTTAACAAAAATACGCATAAGAAAAAAATAAGTGTGATAGTGTAAATATAGAAGTAGAGCAATAAAGTGCGGCTCAGTTATTCTGTTAGTTCCAGATATGTTTCGAAAATAATACTAAATTATTGCATAATAATTACTTTACACTATAGAGACTACAGAAGTATTCAAAATATTCCCACAGTTTGAAAACAGTTCATCAACGTGGAGGTGTCCATCCGAATGTCTATATGTACTGTACTGCAACAACAAAGAAACGTTACAAAAACAATTTTGCGAGTTTCTTTTCATCAAAAACAAATGTGGAAGACCTGTTGGTACAGTTGGTAGACGAAGATCAATACGAATCAAAGGCAAAGTTCGGTTACCGCGTGACTCTCTCTCTCTCTCTTTGCTTTACACTGACAACGCCACGCTGTTCGACGCATTCAACTCTCTCTCAGTACAGTCACCCACTAACATAATTAGTTAATGCAAGAGCAAGCAGCGTTAGTTCTAAAGAGAGCTTTGGTCAAAGCAAACACACACAATCACACAAATACGTGAAAAGCATGAGTCACAAAACTCTCTCCCTCTCTCCATTTTAAAACATACAATGCATATGAAAGCTGTGCAAAGACAGCGTCTGTCTCACTCACATCTGCTGAAGAAACCCACAGTGCATTTCAGCGCATTTCAAAAGCAAATTTTTGCTTTAAGTGCGTGTGAAGTAAATATTTGAGAGGAGCAGCAAAATGCACCTCAATTGCACATATCTTTAGAAAATAGTGCTAATTTTAAAATTATTGTTGTATATATAGTTAATATGTTTAAAATACTAGATTTTAAATTGTGACTTGGTCTTCATAAAAATCTTTCACATTTTATAATAAAATAAAAATATTTAAAAACAAATTTCCTTCATGTTAAATTATGTAAAAATATTGATATAAAATTGAATATCAAAGTCTTATATTTTAACATATTTCATCATAAATTTTCATGGAAATCCCTGATAACATTGTAGCTTGCCTTGAGGGCTTAATATAAGTGTATTGAATGCGTTTCGATTTTCCAACAAATTTACTTTTTTTTTTCTGCGTTCCACGTGGCGTATGATTGACGCAGTTGGCAAAGTTATCGTCATTTAAATTTCGTTTGAAAAATGATTTGAATTGGCGGTTTCTTTTCACTCCCTCCCCTTCATTAACCATATTTTCATTTCTTTGGCGTATTATTTGTATTTTGAAGGTTTGTCGTGTTAAATGTCAGAAAAGTTTTACTGCCAATGGAACAAATTTGAATTTCACGCGGCCACGACTTATAAATCAAATTGTTTGCTTAAGAGACGGTTGGGAATGTAAAATAAATTGATTCGCATTTAATTGATTAATCAGTAAGCTTTACAAATTGCAGTTATCTGAGCGTAACAACAGAACCTAAAGATAATTTCGCGAAATGCGCAAAAGTCGAACAATAAATTGTAAATGAAATTGCGGCTTTCGCCATTTAACATATTCATATTAATGTAAAATAATTAAAATCCATTTTTAATTTTAATTTCATGATTGTGCCGCAATTCACTGGTGACCTTTGCACAGGCGCCATCATCTTTGGATCCGATCAGGAAGTGCGTCAAGTGATGCGCGCGGTGCGGAGGGCGAATGCAACTGGCGCCTTTTCGTGGATTGGTTCCGATGGCTGGAGTGCCAGGAATCTCGTCTCCGATGACTATGAACCAGAGGCAAGTTTGAACCTTTGGCATTGCTTGAAATTATGAGTTTAAATCCAGGAGGAGGCGCAGGGCAGGGGGGCACAAAAAGTGTGATTAATGAATCTCGTGTCAAGTTGTTGATGTGGCACGCCCACAGCTGAATGATTCAGAGGTGAGTGATGGGTCTTGGTCCGGGAGGAGAGGCGTGTAGTGGTGACATGACACCAACTACAAATTTATAAATGATGGCGGATAGACGATGGCGACGCACAGACAAAATGTTGTTTCATGATGAATTATGCTTTAATTGAAATAAATTGTAGGAGGGTGTGTGTGTGTGTGGGTGGGTGTGTGTGGGTGCTGTGGCTGGGGCGTGGCAATGGCAATGGCAAATTAATTTCACCGCCCAGGACAATAACTCCTTTGTCGAAACTCCATGCTGTTTCACGCTGAAACCGAAACCGAACAGAACTTAAATTAATTACGTATACGCACCGTGCACGCACATTTCCTCTCTCTCTCTCTCATAACTACCCATTTTGTTTACTCTTCTTTGTCAGGTGGAGGGCACCTTGTCTGTGCAGCCACAGGCGAATCCAGTTCACGGTTTCGAAGAATACTTCCTTAACCTAACCGTGGAGAACAATCAACGCAATCCTTGGTTTGTGGGTAAGTCCGAGCAATGCCAATTGCACTCGTGTATCCTGCCTTTTGGCATTCCTTTGGCGCAATTATTAATTAACTGGCGACTGCGTATCCTTGTGCAGAGTTCTGGGAGGACCACTTTCAATGCCGTTATCCTGGCAGCAGCAGCACACCGTACAACAATTACACACGCACCTGCACAACCAAGGAGCGTCTCTCCCGCCAGAATACCGACTTTGAGGATCAACTGCAGTTCGTTAGCGACGCGGTCATGGCATTTGCATATGCCTTGAGGTAAGTCCAGGCAGTCCTTGCACCCTTGTACCCTTGTTCCCTCTTTGTACCTTTTCCACTCCATCTCATTTGTGCTAACAAACTATGTATCTGTATGTCCATCTGTATATATACTCTATATATATATATGATAATTGGATCAATCTTCTTAGGGACATGCATCGCGATTTGTGCGGTGGACGACCTTCGCTCTGCGATGCCATGAAGCCAACCAAGGGCGCCGATTTGCTCAAATATTTGCGTAAAGTTGAATTTAAGGGTAAGTTATACTAACAGCAAATAATCCACACAGACAAACACACATTTCCCAACACAGCAGCTGTCCTTGTTTGTGTGTGCACTGCAAACAGTGTTGGGAAATTCAAATTGAAGACGCTGCCAGGAGTTGCCGTAGATAGTGAAGAAAAGTATTAGACGGAAGATGATTAGTTTAAAGAAATTTAAAAGTTTAATTTTATTATTTATATTCATTATATCTACATCGAAATAGATTGAGAATGAAATAAAACAAAATATTTTTAAATATTAATTTTTATTTATTAGTAAATTTTCATTCAATGTAAAAAAAATTTAAGAAAATTCTAGGATTTGCCTTAGGAAATTATTAAAGTATAATCAACAATATTGAGAAAATTTAATATGATAAAATATTAAGTATCTATGACTATTTAAAATATTAAGTTATTATTATTATTGTTATTATTTAAAATAATCACAGTAGTTCAATATATTTCAATTGAAAAATTTAAAGTTTTGTGGCAATCGAAACTATTTGGCTGTTGGTCGCAAGTGTTGTGCAAATCATTTAAGTGTTTATAGCCAGGATCTTAGCCAAGGCATTAGTGTTAGTCGCAGTTCTCTCTGCACTTTCCTTCTATCTCCCTCATTCTCTCTCTCTCTCTCTCTCTCTGTCTCTCTTGGCCACAATGCGCATCGGCCATGCTTTCGAGTGGAAAATTGACTTGCTTGTCATCGTCATTGAACTCAATTTGAAATTCAATAAATTATACGACAAAGCGAGACAACAGTACAGGCCTGAGCCTGGGTGCATGAGCGAGACAGCGATACGATAGGCTACGCACACTGACGCAAAACTCGCGCAAATTGTCAATTTTCTGATAAGAAGCAGCAGCCTGTCATCCCCGCCCCGCCCCGTTCCACCCACAGCTGTTGCTGCTGGTCCTAAGTCGTATCTGGTGTTAGGCAATTGACAGCAACAGAAGCGTCAGGCCGTAAACGCATGTTAACCCAAAGTATTTATTGTGGCAGGACTCAGCGGCGATGATTTTCGGTTCGATGGCAACGGAGACGGACCCGCCCGCTACAATATCATCCATTTCAAGCAATCTGTCGCCGGGCAGTATCGATGGGTCAAGGTTGGTGAGTACTACGAGGGAGAACTGCGCCTCAATATGTCCGGTAAGTGTCTCCTGCATACCCCCATTCCCACTAGCAACAGGTAACAGTTTGACATGTATATATGTGTGTATCTGTGTTGTCCTGACATTCCAGAGGTTAAGTTCAAGCTGTTGCATCCGAAGCCACCGGAATCCGTTTGCAGTCTGCCATGTGAACGGGGTCAGGCGAAGAGATACGTTGAGGGGGAGAGCTGCTGCTGGCACTGCTTCAACTGTACAACTTATCAAGTAAGTGAGACTCCTATCCCCCAACCAGGATATATCAATTCAGTTGCTATCTGCTCGGCATCCAGCTGTGTCCTGTCCTGATTTCAGCTTAAGTTGGTTGCGGAAGGTCTGAGGAAAGTCGTCGCAAACTTTTGTAATTTATTTGCCAGGCTTTTGTCCTGATTGAAATGTAATGTACTGAATTATTGTGAATGAACAGATTCAATGTCCAGCAACAGTAACGGCAGCAGTGATACCATAAAATGCAGAGGAAAACTAGAAAAGTGGATGAGAATTGTGAGAGAACAGCGAAGGCGAAATGGCGATGCGGGAAATGCTCGCTGCGTGGCGGAAAGTGTTAGATTGGAAATTGGAAAACGAGCAACAATTGCACAACATATTCGTTTCAACTCAAGCCAAGTTAATGAAGCTCAATGGGTTCTGCTGGAGTTCCTAGCTCCCTATAATAGAGAATCTATTTCTTATTGAACTAATTTCTCAGCAATTGAAATGTGGGTCGCGAGGAAGGAAACGAGCCACGCCTTGAAAATATTTTGTGCACTGCAAGAAATAGTGTATACTGTACTAGTTTGAACTTCAGAAATTAACAGTATTTTATATTACGAGAAAGTGGAGTGCATAAAAAATATTTTTATATACATATTTTTAAATTTAATACTTATTTCTAAACAAGTCACTCCCTGAAAGTCGTTCGTACACTGCAAGAAATAGTTCATGCAGAACTAGTTAGAATATTGGAAATTAATGAAGTTATGTTTTCTGCAAAATAGTGTGTAATAAAATATATGTTTACATTCCTTTAAATTTAACTAATTTGTAAAAAAATATTTATCTTTGCACATTTTGCAGATACGTCATCCTGATGATGAGACACACTGCTTGGTGTGTCAACTGGGCACTCTTCCCGATGCCCATAAACAGTACTGTCGTCCCATACCGGAGGTCTATCTGCGTCCGGAGTCCGCCTGGGCCATTGGAGCCATGGCGTTCAGTGCAACGGGCATATTGATAACTCTATTTGTTGTGGGAGTGTTTGTGAGGTAGGCAACTCTACTCTATATATATATAGTATAGTGTATCAGTTTGTTTCTCCTACTGTCAACTTGTGGCAACATGTGAATCGCATAAGTTGCATGCAAAGTTTTGAGTTTGTGGCATGCAGGAGAGGGGGCAATTAAAAAGTTGTATGTCTTTGGCAAAAGTTGACGAAGAAGCTTATTTAATTGGAGTTTTATTGGAAAATAGAAATATAAGTATTTATAACTAACTCGGGTACTCTCGTTGTCACTCTACTTCTGTGTATGATTTCCCAGACACAATGATACGCCCATTGTGCGTGCCTCGGGACGTGAGCTGAGCTATATACTCCTGGCTGGCATATTCATGTGCTACGGCGTGACCTTTGCCCTCGTGCTGAAGCCAACCAATATCGTGTGCGCCATTCAAAGGTATATAGTATATCCCATATAGTAGGACAGTGTTTGCTATGTGATTTTGACGAACCTTACTTACTCTGCCGCCTGTAGGTTCAGTGTGGGGTTCTGTTTTACGGTCGTGTATGCCGCATTGTTGACCAAAACGAACCGCATCGCTCGCATCTTTAAGGCTGGCAAACAGTCGGCGAAGAGACCCTCATTCATTAGCCCAAAATCGCAGTTGGTGATTTGCACGTGCCTGATGAGTGTTCAGGTAAACAGAGAAGACCGAGATTGGTGGCAAGCTCTTGGTTCACTTTACTCATTGCAGATACTCATTAACGGCGTTTGGATGGTGATTGCCCCATCGCATGCGATGCATCATTATCCGACACGCGAGGATAATCTGCTGGTCTGCGACTCCTATATCGACGCCTCCTATATGATTGCGTTCTTCTATCCCATCGTCCTGATCATTGTGTGCACCGTTTATGCTGTGCTTACCCGTAAAATACCCGAGGCATTCAACGAGTCCAAACATATTGGTGAGTTGTGTCCCCTCTCTCTCTCTCTCTCTCTCTATGTTTAATTTATAACTGCTGATTTAGTCGTATATCCATCATAATTATCGTCATCATTCTGTTAATTAATCCGTTCCAGGATTCACCATGTACACCACCTGCGTCATCTGGCTGGCCTTTGTCCCGCTGTATTTCGGCACCGCAAATCATGTGCCTCTGCGTATAACGAGCATGTCGGTCACCATTAGCCTCTCCGCCAGTGTGACCATCGCGTGTCTCTTCTCACCGAAGGTAAGCCACTGTAATACCATATATAACATCATTAACAATTCATTCAATGTCCGACAATTTCACGTACCAGTTACAGTCTCTGTCTTAATCTTAATCTCTGTCTGCTGCTAATTGCCTCATTTTATAATTATTGCCTTTCGTCCACGTAGTTACGTCTTCTTCGCAGTCATTAAATGATATTTATAATACCATATAAATTTACTTGATTATTTGCTCTCAGAAGCTGGCAAGGATTATATGTAACTGTGCCCAATAACAATATCGCCCAATTCTTATCCAGTAACAAATCCATTGTCAAATCTGAAAAAAATTTTGATAATCAGTTAATTTTTGGAAAAGTTTTTCTAAAATTGGACGATTTTTGGCAGAGTTACGGCTGTTTAAAGTTTTAAAATATGTAAAACTTTGAAATTTGCCATTTTGAGCAACTTTCTAACATAGTTTTGGCCATATCTCGGTAAATACTCATCAGAAACACCTCAAATAAAAAGCAGAATGATAGTTTCGAGTCCTAGAATCAAATGGCATCAACAAATTAGAATAAAAATTTTTTTCGATTTTTGATGATTTTGTCAAGGGGTTGTTATGCAAAACTAAACATAAGTATGAAAAAATTTAAAGTGCCAAAATGGAAATTATTTACTGCAGATTTACAATATGATAAAACCATTGACGAATCTAAAAAAAAATATAAAAATCGGTGTATTTTTGACAGAGGCACGGATGTACAAGTTATGCAACGTAAATTTTATTTTTATTATCACATAATATTCTTAAATATTGACTCATATTTACAACTATAAAATTTAAAACACAACATTTTGGAATATATTCTGTTTATTTTAAAATACACGCAGTTCTTTTAACTATATATAAGTGGATAAGTTTGCCAGTTTATTTATTTTTATTCACTTAGCTGACTACTTTCAATCTGAAATATTACTACGCATATCCTAGTTGATCACTCGTCTTAACTATTATCGTATTTTCTCTCTGTCTGCTAAGACTTGCTGAGTATCTGATAGTCTCCATTTTCTCCTTAAGGCTTGTTTATCCTTTTGTTTTGCACATTGCATTTTGTAAAGCATTTGCCATTATGCGACAGCAGGAAAATGTTGCGGGAGTCCTGCGAGGTCCTTCGCCATCCGTTCATTATCTTGAATGCTGCGTCTGCGGGGCAGCTTATGGCATTTGCCACAAATATTTTGAATAATGTTTCGTTATTAGTCATTAAGTTGCGGCAAACTGCAAGTCAAGCTTAATATCTGCAGTAATTTATGGTCGCCATGAACGTGCCACAATGACCGAACTTCCACTCCATTCCCCCACCCTCCCCCCTTCCTATCAACATTGCCTCTCATTGGGGATTATGGGGGATTCTGTACAGTTTGCTGACAGCGGCGAGTGGCAAGTTTCAAGTGGCAAGTGGCAAGTTCAGTGCTCCGCTTCTTCTAGTTGCGCAAACAATTTGTGGAGTTACTGGGCTTACAAGCTGAGCTATTTAAGTTGACAATTTAAATGTGTAATTCAAGTGAAAATAAATTTGTATTTTAACTAAAACTATACACATATTTTATACCCCAATTAATAGTTTAAGTTTTCGAAATTTATGCGTTGAGTATCCCATCCATTGATTGCTCTCTGGAGACGCGGCAATTATTGCAATTAGTTTTTTGTTCGGTGCCTGCGAAAGTTTATTATAATTGTAGCCGGCAGAACAAGGAGAAAGTTTTCCACTTTTCCAGTTAGAGACTTTAATGTAAGCCTGCATTTTCCCCAAAGATTATCATTAAGTTGCAAGGAAAACATTCCCTGGCAATAAATACTGAGCGTTGTTATCGTTATTAACCTGCAGACTGTGAGGTCGCTGTACTGTGCCACACATTTGCTATCAGATGTCAAATATTGCACACCTTATATGCACACACACACACACACACCCACCCACATATATACATATATACACATACAAAGAAACACACACACCCAAACTGCCAGCCATAAACACCTGAAGTCATAAAAATGCAATTTAGTATTTGCCAACTGTAAGAAAAAAAACAACATACAATCAGTTAGTAGGGCTAGAGGCGGGCATATGCGAAGATGGGAGACGTAGTAAATAAATTATAAAAGCTTTACTCTTTGTTAAGTGTTTGTGGTTTATAAACATGGTATAAAATAAAATAAAATAAATTTTAACAATTTAAATTTCTAATTCTAGTTTTTATTTTAAAATATTAATTTAATTAATTTTAAATTGAATTTCAATGTTATATTTTAATTAATTTCTGTCAACAGATATTAGTTGACATAAATTAAAAAAAGGTGAAATAAAAAAAAACAAAAGGACTATATCTATAATGATATATAGACAAAATATTCAAAATTACAAATATGCAAAATATCTAAAATTCAGAAATAACTAAAATAATCGAGTTTTGAAATATATATAAAATTAAGAAAAGTGAAAATTCATAAAAATATAAATTTTCAAGATTTCTTAATGTTTTATAATTTTGAAAAATTTTAAAATTTAAAAATTAGAATACGTAATAAATTCGCTATTTACAAGAAAATACCTCTACTCACACAGCTAAACTTCTTTAGCCCGAACCGACAATCCCATTATCCTCATCCACTCTACTGGGTCACCAAGGCGCACTTCCAGCAACTGGCTGCCCGTTCAGACCCGTTTGTGCTCCTTGCCACGCCTACAATGGGTATACAACAGCCCAACTAGCCCCTGAGGGGTTGCAGCTCAGCTGAAAGGCAAAAGCAAAGAGGCAAAAGGGCAACAACATCCGTGCACTCATTCTTAGATGTTGTCAGGAGTCTTTTATGTGCTTTCTTGTCGCTTTCTTGCCTCTTCCTACCCCAAAACCCCCAACTACCCCCAACCACCCCATTACCCATCCCAAGAGCTACAACTACAACTACAACTTGTTCTTATGCTTGTCAGTGTCCGGCTGGGCTGCTTCCTGTGTGTGTTTTGTCGGTGTTGCGTTGTTTGTTTGCAGTAGCGAAACAATAACAAATGGCGGCAAATGGCGGCAAATGGCAGCCAAACAATGTCACGCCAAGGGGACGGAAATGGAAATGGTTGAAAGTTACGTAACGCAATAGCGTAGAGCGCTTTACGTTACGTTACATTACGTTACGTTGTGGCAGAGCAGCAACGCAAAGAGCGTTGACAATTTAATGGTCAGTCAGGCTGACAATCGAGGCTTGCCTGTGCTCATGATCCAGGACTTGGCAGGACCTCTCTCTCTCTCTCTCTCTCTGTGTAGTGTCACTGTCCTTTGGATAATAATTACCGCATCCAGAAAACGAGAAATTGCTAATGGCATGCTTTCGGCAGGGCGGATTTCAAGGCGGTTTGGGGTGGTGTAGGCGTGGCGAAGGCATAAATAGAGCATTGGGTGCCACGGGGCGTATGATTAATGAAAGATCTAGACAAAAGCGTGTAGGGCTATAATTTGTGCAGGATTCGATTGCCGCCAAACCGAAACCTGTATTTTATATATGTATATGTATTTCAGCTATATATCATACTTATACGGCCGGAGCGTAATGTGCGGCAAAGCATGATGCCGCCACGTTACGGCAACTTGCATCGGACGGCGGGCACAGGTCCCTCCTCTATGATGGCAGCGGCTGTTGTGACCGCAGCCACGTGCGCCCAAGAGGAGAAATTACAGAAACATATCACGCCCACGGAAACAGGTATGTTACACTCTCTCCCCTTCTTCCTGCTCCTTTTAACACACAGATGAGTTACTGATGATGTGGGGTCGGTGGATGGCTGGGAAAATTTCATTTCTTGCAGAACATTCGGTGAAGTCGAAGAAACTGTGCGAAATGGCCACTCAGACGATTGCATTGACCAGCATATTCACATCGCTGGACAGCAATGCCTACAACCAGATACCCTATGCCGATCAATATGTGCCAAATAATACGGTCACGCCCACAGCCGTCAATGGGCCACAGTTGCCCACAGATGACCACAGCACCGAGCAGGTGGTGGCCAACAACAATAAGATCAATCAGCAGCAACATGCATTGCCAGGGCTGGCAAAAACCACAGCTGCGGCTGTGGTCAGTGCAGTAGATGCAGCAGCAGTCGTTGCGGAAGTTGCCACCGCCACTGGCCACAGCAACGGCAACGGCAACAGTAACGGTAGCAGACGTGCACCCGTGTTGCAAACAAACTTATAGCTAAACGCGCAGCAATTGCAGCAGCAGCTGCTGAAGGAGCAACAGCGCCAGCAGCAACAGTTGCAAGTGGAGACGGATCAGGCGGCGTCAGCTGAATCTGCCACAGCCACCAATGGCAACGATGCCGCCAGCAACGGCAGTGGCAGCAACGGAAGTGCAACAACGATCGGCAACGGAAGTAGCAGCAAGAAACGGTCTGCGATATCAGTTTAAATGAAATATGGCATATATCAGCAGAGAGCGAGAGAGACAGAGAGAGACAGAGAGAGAGAGAGAGAGAAAGAAAGAGAGAGAGAAAGAGAGAGAGAAAGAGCGAGTTGAGGTAGCTATAGATAGAATAAAATACAAATATTTGCCAGAGAAATGAGTCATAAAACGTAACTGAATTTTGGCGGTAAAGGGGAGAAAAAATTAAATATCATTTTTAATTAATAAAAAAACATTGAATTGTGAATTACCAAAATATATATTATTTATTTCAAGAAAATATAAAATCTTAAATTCTTAATATATAATTTCTATTGTTAAAAAGTATTTCATTTTTATTTATTACTACAATAATATACATTATTTTGTTATTACATATTATTTAAATTTAAAAATTTTATTTCCTCAAAAAAAAGTAGTAACATTTTTTATCTTAAAAAAAATACTTTTTTATAGTTTTAAATCGATTTAATTTAATTTATTTAAAAAAAAAAAATAATCAAAAAAATAAAACCCTGCCAAGCGTCGTCTACCAAACAAAAATTAGTTATTAATTGTAAAATGTTGTAGCAATAATTATTGCAAATATTAAATTTTACAATAAACCCAACGAAGATGTCAAAAGAAAAAAATACTAACAGAAACTGTCAGCCATATTTCATTAAATAACTGCAAAAAAATGAAAAATATTTTAAATGTTTTAATTTTAAGCTTATCTAGTTTTAACTTGAATGTGGTTTGATTGTTGCATGAAACTGATAAAAATCAAATGATGCAGAAAATATTCAAAAAAATGTGATATGATTTCAAAAATATGTGTGTTTTTTCGAAAACCAAACCAAAAATGAAACCAAAAAAGTTAAATATAATAAAAAAAAAAACAAAACACTGTCTAACATATATGGTAAAAGTCGTGAGTATTTAGCAGATAAGTTGAAGAAGGCACAAGGAACCTACTTCAAAAGCGCACTGGAGGGAATTTATGCTGTGATTGTGTTGCAAAGGGATTGCCGCAACAACAACCAGAAAAGTAACAAAAAAACAAAACGCACATGCAATCCCCTTGCAAACATGGCAGCGGAATAACAGTTTTTGGTGGCGCCACAAAACAATTACATTTGCTTTGTTGTTCTGAGCCCGACAGCACGGCGAATATAATTGTGAAAGGCGTCAAAGGATAATTGCACTAAGCGAAACTGTACATAGAGTCCTGCTATACATAGGTCTAATTATGTATACAAAATATATATAAACTAGATGTATATAAGATGTAGTTATTTTTTCTAGGTGATACAACTGACAACACGCAACTAAATGTAATTCAAATGAAATTTAATTATACATATATACATATATGAGATATCTATAGTATATATATTCTATATACAAAAATCTAGCCAAATTATAAGAGTTTAATTGTTAGCAAAATTGCATGTGTCATACCAACAAATCTGTGTATGTGTGTGTGTGTGTATCTCTGTATTTATTGTAAATAAATTTAAAACAAAATAAATAAATTTGTAAGTTCTAAATGCATTCCAAATTGTTGGAAAATATTGAAATTTAAATATTTAAAGTCAAGCTAAGTGTTGTTAAGAGAAATCAAATATAAAATTAAGATATATATTTACTAATAAATTAAAGCTAACAAAACCAAGACAAAACTATCAATAAATACATTAATTAATTTCAAGAATATTTTAAACCATTTTTGCTGCAAGAATTATTTTGGTTTAGTCCTTGATATTGGTGCTTAGAATCAAAGCTTCGCCTGGAGACAGTTTAAGCTCCTTCGTGCCATAGCTGACACTTTAAAACCAAAAATACATTTTTTAATTATAGTTTTATTAATCAAAATAATTTTCATGGTGAACTTACCCCAATTTCTTGTTGGAATCCAAGCTGCATATCAATAACTTGAGAGCAAATGGCAAATTTTTATCATAATCCCATAAATTGATGATGGCTAATTCCGATCCAAAGTTGGCCATATAGAGTAAGCTCTCATTGTCGGCTAGAGAACTGCAATAATGAAAATATTTAGTAAATATTTTATTATTATTTTTCACATCCCCCTCCCCGATTTTCAACCCACCGTTTCACTAGCAACAAATCCGCTGTCAAGGCCTCATACTTTGTTGCTCCCAGCTGCAAAGTCCTGGAGCTGCTCCGCAGTCTGGTGAGCGACTTGTAGATGCTGAGATGGGAAATCTCTGCTTCGCTCTCAGTTGCCACATTTATGGTTTTGTAGTCAGCAGCTAACGGTAACCAGGTCCTGACAGACGTGCTGAAACCAGCATTAGTTCCACTTGTCCAGTGAAAGGGAGTACGTGCGGGATCTCTGGTGTATTGCTCGTAGATATCCTGGTTGGAATTGCACGCCCATGGATCGACGGTATCCTCCCAGCTAATCTGGCCATCGGTCATGCCCAGCTCCTCACCCTGATAGGTCACACTGGCCCCCGGCAACATCATTATCAGCATATTCATGGCATCTATATGCTCCACTCCATATCGACTGGCCGCACGTCGCTTGTCATGATTGCCCAGCTACAGAATGTGTTACATCAGCATCAAGGGAAGGATATCCTTCAATACTCACCACCCAGTTGGGAGTGCGTCCTGCCGGCATGTTCAGCAGCCACAAGTCGATGGCTTCCTTCACCGCATTAGCACTCAGTTCGCTTCTCTCCATCACCGTAATCAGATTGAAGTTGAATGGCAAATGAGCTCCATTCACGGATCGATTGCCATAGAACTGCATTGTGAACCAGGCAGGAGCATAAGTCTCGATGAGCAGAACACTCGAGTTGCCTCCGTGGATGCGCTGATGGTCATCCAGGACTGTCCGCCACTGGTAAACCATATCGATGGTCTCCGGTTGATTCTCAATGTATGTCGTCGTCAGATAATCCCGATCCTGAGAGTCCTCCGTCACTCCACTAGCCACCTCATCCGGATACTGTCCCTGCCCATCTGGCCGCACCTCAAACAGAGGCGGCAACGCATCACATCGAAATCCAGCCACGCCCTCGTCCAACCAATAGCGCAACACGCGTTTCATCTGTGCCACGACCGCAGGATTGCGGTAGTTAAGATCCGGTTGCTGCACCGCAAACTGATGCAGATAGTACTGACCGCGCTCCTCCTGCCACTCCCAAGCACTTCCTCGAAAGTATTGCAGCCAATTTGTTGGTGGCTCCCTCTTGCCGGTCTCGGCATTCACTTTGCCATCGTGCCACACATAGTAATCCTGGTATCCCTTCTCCCTCCTCACCGACTTCTTGA
Source organism: Drosophila quadrilineata (assembly GCA_018150725.1). Lineage (NCBI taxonomy): Eukaryota > Metazoa > Arthropoda > Insecta > Diptera > Drosophilidae > Drosophila > Drosophila quadrilineata. The sequence goes on from JAECWN010000407.1 coordinate 8,066,205, forward strand.
ACCACTCGTTCTCATCACTCGAATGGTTCGGCACAAAGTCCAGTATAATCTTGAGGTCCAGCTCTTTGGCCTTTTTGATGAGATTCCTGAAGTCCTGCAGAGTTCCGTACTCAGGCTGTATGTCGAAGAAGTCGGAGATATCGTAGCCAAAGTCCACCATGGGAGACTTGAAAATGGGCGAGAGCCAAGCAGCCGTCACCCCGAGGTCCTTGAGGTATTCCAGCTTGGATGTGATGCCATTGAGATCGCCAATGCCATCACCATCGGAGTCCATGAAGGAACGTGGATAGATCTGATAAAACTGTGCTGTTTCCCACCAATCCTTCTGCTTCCCTTGCTTTGTGGTTGTGGTGTCCTGGCAGGACGTGGCCAAGGCCACCAGACTGCATAACAGTATCAACTGCATTCTGCACGTTTGTGTTGCTGTTGACCGTGGCCAGAGGGCTTTTATATGGCCAAACAGCTGCTTAACTGGGCTTAAATGATATGGTCAAGTCAAGTAGCCGCTACTCTAGTGGAATTCACCTAGAGAAGTATGAATCAAGGACTGTTGAGTAATGAATACCCTTTAAATTTACCGAAATGGAGGTAAGTATACTCTTTATCAGATTAAAGTATCCCCTGAGTCATATAGTAATCAATTGAACCTTATATTATCAAGTCTGGAGGGAACTCTCCTACCTAAAGTAGCCTGTCTAATATATCTGATATTTATGATTTATAATTTTAATTTTTTGTTCTTTCAAAAATATAAATTTTAACTTACTTAATTTAATATAATTTTTTAAATTACTTAAATATACATTTTTTCGACTGTTAATAGTTAACTTTAAATAAAAAAAATTAAAATGAAATAAAATAAATAGCCATATGAGTCCCTTTTAAACTTCATTGGAATTAAATGCCTGCAGGACACTCCTTCCAGGAGTGGTATGTCCTCTTAAACCTACAGCTAATTTTCAGCGCTAATTGAGTACTTTAATCATATATTTATATATTTATTTTTATTATAATTTGGTTTCCACTTTGTGTCTAAGCAATTAACTTGGCCAACACACACACACACACATATACACCCAGAAAACATGACAAACTTTGGCTCAAAAGCAAATACACCAGAGCTTACATAAATAAACAAACAAATAAATCGACAAACAACAAACCACTTTGGCCGCAACCCCTCCCTCTCCACCCTCTCTAGTATCACCCTAAGCAATTCTCAGTGTACTTTAAGAAGAAGAACAAGAAAAAAAGGTAGAAAGCTACGCATATCCCTATGCAAGTGCTCAGATAGGCTCAAGTACCCCTTGTGTGGGGAGAGGGACATGGCATTTAAAGTGTTTACACAGAAATTAAAGTCAAGAGTTTTTTATTTGTATTTTTTTCTTTTGGTATTTTTTTTTTTTTTTTTTTGTGTTCTCGTATTTCTTTGGTATTTTATGTGTGCTCAAGCGAAAAGCAAAGTATGCTTAATACTAAGCAAATACAGACAGAGGGATGATGAGGAAAGGGGAGGGTGTGAGCCTATCTCATGTGAAATTGTGATCGCCTTTGAAGTTAACAACGCCAACGAGGGCTGTTCGAGTAGTATTATAGTATATAGTATTTTTAATACCTTTCATTTCATTGGCAATTAAAAGGCAATCATCAGCACATTACTCATTCGCCAGGTGAGCCGCATAGAAATCCCACAGAAGCTGATTCCATTTATATTCCGACTTCTTTTTTTTGCAGCCTAATGCTGTAAACAGTTGGCCAGGTTCACACTACCAACTGTGAAATGATTCCGGCTGCACGTACTACAATGCGGGCGTTGGCCCGTCAAGGACCTGTCCGGGTTGAGCTCCCATTCTTTCACTCATACGGTTGTGCCAGCTAACCGTAAAACAATAATAACAATTGCCTTGCTGACTTTAAGTGATTATCTGCATGAAGTGGCTTCACGAGTCGTTAAATGGTTAAGATAACTTCTTAGACCGAAAGACAATAAAGGTAACTAAGACTTCACTGTGATATGAGGCCAGAGCTTAGATCGAAATGAAGATAGAAAAATGAGAGTAAATATTTAAATTAAAAAATAACACATAAAATTCAAATGAGAACTAGAAGTTAAAATGGGGGAAAATATACTATATAATCAAATGTGAACCGGAGAATAAAATAATAAAATTAACATGAATTTAAAAAAAAATATTTTTTTTTCCAAATCAATTCAATTAAATTTGTTCAAATAATTTTTTTAAGTAATTAATTTTTATTAAATTTATTTTATCAGTCGACTGCTATTTAGATAATTTAAAAATGAATAAATTAGTAACAAAATATGTTAAAATATGAAAATTAATAAAATCTGACTCTTAATTTTATATTAAACTGATTTGTTAGTTTTAATCTTTAACTTCAAATATATGTAGCTATATTGAATTTGATTAATCTTTTATTATTTACTTATAATTTTAATTTTTTTTAATTAAATTTACAAATAATAAAAATTTATGGAACAATTAAATAAATTAATTGTGAATTTCCGAAATTATCTCTTAACTTTATGTTGAATTTGAATTTTAAGACCAATCTTCGCCATGAAATATAATGAACTTAAGCGAACTGACAACATTGTATGTTCCGTGAATACAATAAATTTTTGAGGATTGCGAACAAAATGGCGGCAGGAGATTCAAGGTGTTGTCTGGTGATTTGCGGCATTGTGTGGACATTGGAAAATTAGTCGGGGAGTCGCTGAGTGGCAAATGGGCGAAAATTGGGAAAATCGGATTACATATATGTATATGTATATGTATATGTATGTATATAAAAATCGTGTAAATGGCGGCGTGACCTGTGAGTTGCCATTAAAAGGGTCGCAGACACTCGTCTGAATGGCAGACAGAGGCACTTTACTCTCGAGCACGTGACCTGAAACCAAAAAAAAAATATAATCGAAGGTATGTGTGTGTGTGTGTATTAGCTGTAATTTTACTTACACTAAACCGCAAAAGGCCAAACGTTTCCGTTGGTTGAAAGCGCCGCATTAAGGGAGAGATACGGGAAAGATGCTGCTTGTGCATTTTATTTTGTGAAGATAATGAAGTTAATTTCCCGAAGAGAGGCTGCTTAAAAAATCAACGCATTAGGCATTGTATTGCCCCTGTTGGTGTTGTTGCTGCCAAGATGGTCTTGCCAAGATTTACGGTAAAGCGAGCCGAAAAAGTTTTTCCTCCTACCCGATGGAAAACTTTGAAATGCATTAAGTTTGTAATCTGTAGTAATTCGGCAAACAGGCAAAACGAACACAAGGAGGAGCTACAGGCCACCAGGTGGGCACACAGCAAGCACATTTACTAAATGTGTTCAGGGAGCTACAGTAAAACCAACAACAACAACAACATCCTTTGCATATTAATTTTGTTGGCACACGCTGCGTATGCGCAATATTTGTGTATTCGTAATACAAACTTATGCTCAGCCCTGAAATCTCTAGTTTTTCGAGAGGTTTTCTAATTTCCCAACACTGTGCCTACTCCGCTCCCACTCTAACCCCCACTTAGTACTACTTTCCACTCACATTTGCCATTGTTATTATGAAGTTGTTAACGAGCCGAGTTTAGGGTTTTGGTTTCCGTTATTGCTCCGATTTTTTGTTTTGATCTCGAAGCAACTATGCCAGGCACGTACGGGTTGTTAAGGTGAGTTGCCACCCAAAAAAAAAAAAAAGGGAAAGCCCCATTTTCAACCTTTAAGCGAATCGATCAAATGGCTCTTTCATTGCCTTGAACTATTATATTTCTATTTTCCATTTCAAAAACTTTATATTCTTTTTTTTTTTGTAGATTTAATTCCTCTGGCTTAATTCGTAGTTCAGTCAAGCGTTGGGCAGTCACTCAACTTCTAAATAGTCGGAGGTATTAATTGCAACCGCAGCACGGAAAAAGGGTTGAACCTACAGAGGTTCAGATTCAGGTTCAGGTCAACTGCCTTTCATTTGTCTAATTTGCACGCCTCTCACGTAGCTGTCACCAAAACGGATGTCAGTTAATGCCCATGAAAGTCAACGTTGAACCCACAATTTGCCGGCATCTCACCCCTTCCCATCCCTTCCCTACACACCCCCTTTCGTAGGGTGTGTGCATGTATGTGGGTGTGGGGGTTTTTTAAGCTGCGATTAAGGCACATTTAAAGCGCATCAGTCAAATGAGTTTTGATTGATCTCCCAAAGCTGTTTAACAGACGCATCAAATTGAGGGTATTACGAGAGTTTCTCTCTGTGTGTGTGTGTGTGTATACGTGTGTGTGTAACCGACAATTATCTCAATGTTACTACTACACAAAATGAATATAATATTCATATGGGTAAGTGAACTGTTTAATTATGAATCAACTGATGGAATCGTAAGCTTTTATAAATCGCAGACTGGTTAATTGTGACATTTATTATAACCACTTTTGAATGAATGAATTGGAAGGAAGTCAAAAATTTTAAAATATTTAAAGATAAGTATTTACTATGTTATACTTTATATATAGTTAGTGATTCACAACTATTGCCTTAACGTAAAAAATTGCATTAACTACTGGGGTCTTTGACTACAATCAAAATATAACAAATTTTCGATTTTTTAATTTTTTGGTAATTTGTGGATATTAAGTTTTTTTAAGAACGTAATGAGAACGTTAATATGTTATATAAATAATTAACAGTTGACAAATAAAATATAACATTTTTTTTTTTTTTTTTTTTTTATAAATTTAATAAGTGAAAAATCTGTACAGCTTAAAGTACCTTAACATCATATGATTAACCTTAATTGGCTAATTTTTTCGTTAAAACTTTTAAAACATATATATTGCAGATTTTCGTAGGATTATCTAACAAATAGTATGATATCAATATTTCCCGCTAAATATACCCAATTAGATAGATTTTCTAATACCTACCTTGAACTTCGCTTTAATATATAATTATTTTATGACAATCGGTAAAATGTATAGCCGTCACATAATTCCATACTTTGCCACATCGAGAGTCAAGTTTAGTGTTATCACCTGGAGCTCCGTTACAGAGCAGGATAATTTGTATCTAGTAGATACTTTCAAAGTTCAAGTTGCTGAAGGCATGTTTGCCGATGTTTTTGCTGCAAGTGAGTTAGCGATAGGCAGCGTGACAGAGACAAAGATAAAGAGACAGATATATAGAAGGAGAAGTGCACATAAATTTGAAGCACATCATGAGAATCGCTCGAAGGTGAAAACTCATAATAATTTCACTTCATTTTTTATGAGTAAATTAAAAAGCTAACCCCAGTGGTCTTTCCCCGCTTTTTTCCATGCCTGTTTCGCTTTTTTCTCCTTTCCACCACCCCACTCAATTCGCCTATGCCACGCCCACAGCTGTGAGTTGTATGTGGCTGATGGGAGGGATGGGAGAACTTGTAGCTAGACAGCGACGGACATGCCCAGGTGGCAACTGGATGGTGGATGGTGGATGCTGGCAACTGACAGCTAGACTCCAACTCGACATGTAACATGGTTAGGGGCAAAATTTACAGCAGTCACAGTGTCAAGAGTGGTGAGGGTGGTGGACTGAGGGAAAACGTGTTAGAGGGGGTGGTAATGTTTGGTGGTGCTGCAACGCTGCGTATGCGTGATTTGTGTGTCTTATCAATCACGTTTAATGGAATTTCTTTTTGTGGCTCGCATACTCGAGGCAGACAAAGTTCCCCTAATAATTTATAATAAGTTGCCAGGCTTCCTCCCCATCTCCATCTCCGTCTTCGTCTCCCGCTACTCCAACCGCAAATTGAAAAGTTTTCCAATGTCGTTTTCCCAATGACTTTTATATAAAATTCCACATACATATATTTCATATATTCCTAAACATATTTACTTGATAAGTTATGACAAAGCATGTAATTCCAACGGGCCCACTACGAGGACTCCAAAATCAAAGCCGCATAGGGTTCCAGTGTAAGGTTGTTCAGCGAAACCACAGAGCTGTCAACCGAGAAAAATATTGAAATATATTTATTGGGCAGAAATAATGACAGATACTTACCCTATGTTGGCCAAGGCGTGTGGATTGGCCAGCTTGATCTTGTAGCTGCCTCTGCCCGCATAGATCGCACTTCCCACATCCACTCCAGTCACCTTGCTGTCCAGCACATTGGCCACTAGCACGAAGCTAGCCTCTCCTTTCAGGGATCTCTTAATCCCCAGCACCTGTTCATTTACTGCTGCATACTTTGTGGCGCCATACTGCATAGTTTGATTCTGACGCAGTTGCACTAGTTGCTTGTAGAGCTTAAGATGACTGACACCGGCAGCAGATTCTGTGGCTACATTGACATCCACATAGTTGGGATTGATGGGCAACCAGGTGGTGCTGTTGGTGGAGAAACCGGCATTAGTTTCACTGCTCCATTGGAAGGGAGTGCGTGCAGGATCGCGTGTGAACTGCTCATAGATGTCGGCATTGGAATTGCAGGCAGCCGGATCACGTGTATCCTCCCAGCTGATGTCCAGATCAGTCATGCCTAGTTCCTCACCCTGGTAGGTGATGCTCACGCCCGGTAGAAACATCTGCAGCATATTCATCAGATCAATGCGCTCCTCGCCATACCGACTGCCCACACGACGCTGGTCATGGTTTCCCATCTGCCAAGAGAAATCCCTGAAAATTCTGATATGTCATTTCCGAATTCCAGTTACTCACCACCCAGTTGGCTGTCTGTCCTGCTGGCATCTTGCTCAGCCAGCTGTCGATTATCTTTACGAATCCCTTCGCATTCAACTTCTTATTATTCTTATCTCCGTTGCCGCCTGTGATGAACTGGAAGTTGAAGGGGATCTGTGCTCCTTTCGTTGTGCGATTCCCGTAGAACTTCATCACATAGTCCAGTTCGGAGTAGGTCTCCACCATCAGCACACGAGTGTCGCCGCCATGGATACGCTTGTAATCGTCGAGTAGTTGCCGCCATTGATAGACCATATCGACGGTCTCCGGCTGATCCTGTGTATAGATATGCTTCAAGTAGGACGAGTCATCCTTATCCTCTGTGTAACCACTAAGTGGTTCATCCGGATAGCCACCTGTTTCATCGGGCACCACCTCAAAGCACCAGGGCACCGCATCGATACGGAATCCGGCCACTCCACGGTCCAGCCAATAGGTTAGGACCCGCTTCATCTGAGCCACCACGGCAGGATTGCGATAGTTGAGATCCGGCTGCTTCTCGGCAAATTGATGTAGATAATACTGCCCACGCTCCTCGTTCCACTTCCAGGCGCTGCCTCGGAATGCCTGCAGCCAATTGGACGGCGGCTCTCTCTTGCCAGTCTCAGCATTCACTTTGCCATTATGCCACACATAGTAATCCTCGTATCCCTTCTCTCTCCTCACCGACTTCTTGAACCATTCGTTCTCATCACTTGAATGGTTCGGCACAAAATCCAAGATGATCTTCAGTCCACGTTCCTTCGCCGCCGCGATCAACTCATCGAAGTCACTGAGGGTGCCGTATTCCGGTTGAATGTCAAAGAAGTCCGAAATGTCATAGCCAAAGTCGGCCATGGGTGAGGTGAATATGGGTGACAACCAGGTGGCTGTTACACCCAGCTCCTTGAGGTAATCCAGCTTGGAGATGATGCCTTGCAGATCACCGATACCATCGCCGTCAGAGTCCTTAAAGGAGCGCGGATAGATCTGATAGAACTGCGCCACTTGCCACCAATCCCTAGTGGACTCTGCGACGGGCACAGCAGTACAATGCCACCCGCAGATGAACAGGACAACAAACAACTTCCAATAGGTCGACATGACTGAATAAATCAAGTGGAAATGTCGAAGTTTATATAGCGTAGAAAGATGTTGAAAGTACTTTAATTATATTTTTATTGACTTTGTTATGAGTACAAGTTGTGATATGGACTATAGGGGGACTAATCATATATGGTTAAGTAGGCGACGATAGCTAAGATAGAGTGCCACTTGAGCCATCAGCAGATAGAGACTTTGGATGGGCAGCTGACGAAGTTCCCCATTCGTGAAGTACGTGAAATAGGGGGAGGTGCTCATCAGTATCAGTGACTCCTTGGGAAGCAGTTGCAGGGACTTGACATTCACATAGTCCCTGGAAGATAATGTTACCATTTAGTTTATTAAATTTATATAATTGATATAATAATCATAAAAAACCTACCCAATTTTCCGTTTAGACTTATCAGTTACCAGCACCACCTGCATATCCATGGAGAGACCAGAGAAACTGTCCATCAGATTGATCGTCTCTGTGCCATCGAAGAGATTCAACAGCGTCACATAGGTATAATCATGCTGACGATAACTGAAAATTTATAGAAATATATTCAAATTAATATGACTGAAATTATTAATAAATCCTATCTGAACCTCACCGCTTCACCCCCAGGACAGCGCCATTTAGAGCCTTCACTTCCGTCTCGCCTAGTTGCAGAGTTTTCGTATTCCTTCGTAGTTGCATCAGCGCCTTGTAGAGATTGAGATGGCTGAGGGGTTGCTGTCGCTCCTTGACCACATTGATCACCTTGAAGTCCGGTGCAATGGGCAACCATGTCCTGCTGGCATTGCTGAACCCCGCATCCGCAGCCTCGCTCCATTGAAAGGGTGTCCGTTCGGGATCACGTGAGAAGTGCTCATAGACGCTGGAGTTTGTATTGCAAGCGGAGGGGTCTACTGTGTCCTGCCAGGATATCCACACATCTGTCATGCCCAACTCCTCGCCCTGATAGCTGACACTGGCACCAGGCAAGGTGGTAATCAGCATATTCAGCATATCAATGCGATCTGTGCCCAGACGCGATCCCACTCGCGGCTGATCATGGTTGCCCAACTACAGATGAAGATAATAACCGATTACCAAGGATTGCAATTAATAATATAGGTACTACTTACGACCCAGTTGGCAGTGCGTCCCTGGGGCATGTGCTGCAGCCACTTTTGTATAGTCTGTGCAAAGGCATCCGCATTGGAACTGTTTGATATCTCGGTTATCAGCAAGAAATTGAATGGGAGCTGTGCACCATCGGCTGTTGCATTGCCATAGTACTGCATCACCACATCAATGGGTGAGTAGGTCTCGGCCAGCAAGATGCGGTCATCGCCATCGTGAAACTCGTCCAGTACGGCTCGCCATTCGTAAACAAGATTGATAGTCTCCGGTTGATCAACCGTATAGATGTGCTGCAGATAGCCATAGTCATCGGGATCATTGTTCCAATCGTTTCTGGGTTCATCGCGATACTGACCCATCGCATCGGGCGCTATCTCAAATACTGAAGGCACGGCATCAATGCGAAACCCGGAGACGCCCTTTTGCAACCAAAACCGAAGCACATTCTAAGGAAGATTACCTATGAGAGAATGCTACTGACCTTCCCTTAAGAGACCTACCTTCATGGCATCGCGAACCTTGGGATTGCGATAGTTAAGATCGGGCTGCTTCTTCAGAAACTGATGCAGATAATACTCTTTTCTGGTTTCGTGCCATTCCCATGCTGAACCTCGAAACACACTAACCCAATTGCTGGGCGGATGTCGCGTTCCATTCACCAGTTTGCCAGGATGCCAAACATAGAAGTCCTTGTACTCCTCATCACCAGCCGCAGACCGCTTGAACCAATCCGACTCATCACTCGAATGATTTGGCACAAAGTCCAAAATAATCTTGATATTTTGCTCTTTGGCGGTTGCTAGTAGATGCTCGAAATCAGCCATGGTGCCAAAGATGGGGGCAATCTCAGTGAAATTAGCTATATCGTAGCCAAAGTCGGCCATGGGTGAGGTGAAGATCGGGGATAGCCATGTGGCCGTAATCCCCAGTTCCTTTAAATACGGCAAGCTCCCCGCAATACCTTGATTTGGGAAATACTTTAGCATATCTTCTGTTTTGGCACAATACTTAGGTCACTCACCGTTCAAGTCCCCTACACCATCGCCGTCGCTGTCCTTAAACGACCTTGGATAAATCTGATAGAAGGCGCCCGTTTGCCACCACTTTGGCTCTGCTGCGAACCGATCTATGGGCACAAATTGTGGCGAATAGTTTGGATATGGCTGACTCAGCACTGGACAAAGCCACTGCAGTGATAGCAGCATCAGCATCGGGGACATAACCGACACAGGGTTTCCCATTTCACTCAGTTTCCCCGACTAACCGCAGACCTACAATGAGAGGAACCGGCAAACCTCATGCGATGACTGCAAACGCACAGAGACGACTGAGGAATAAATGCAAATTTCAAAAGCGTATCAGCAGAGACCGTTTTTTTTTTCGCTCTCTACTTCCCATTCTCTTTCGTCGAACCGCTCTCCAAATTGCGACCACAGATCATCAGTGTTGGCATGTTAGCTTTTTTTATGTCAATTAAAGTATACTGTATTAAAAACAAATTCAGTGAAAAAATGATGGAATATTTTCAACTGTAAAAAATTATATTTTTATATTTTAAAATGGTTTTTTTAATAAAAAATTCGAGCATCTCTAGTGAAAATTTGCGATATGTGTTGTATTTATAGTTTATATAGGAGAGCGAAATCGGAAATGTCTCGACAGCGACAAAGAGAGTGATCAGAGATCTCGCTGAAATACTCATTATAGATATTCAACAATTTAAATCACTCAATTTCAAAGAACACTTGTAGAATTTCGAATAATTGTATATTTATGTATATGTATAATCAGTGAGAATACGGCAGTTTACAAAATTGTCCCCTTCTGCTAACGGCAAATGTGCAATATATGAACAAATGTACATACACAAATATGTATATAGTTGAATAACATAATTTTAGCAGTGTTAGAGTGATTGACCTTAGCTATTTTAAATTTCAATCCCTTAGATATATAAAAAATTCTGGAAAAAGACAATTCTAATTAAAAGTAGTGAAAAAGAAGTAATAAAAAAATAGAATTGTTTAAAATTCTTTCACATTTTTCGACTATTTGTTAAGGGGTATGCAATAATGACCAAAAATTAACGAAAATTTATAATTGATAATATTAAAGAACTTTAAATGCAGATTTAAAATATATTCAAAACTATTGACAAAAGAGCAAAAATTTAAAAAAATCGGTTGATTTTTGACTTTGTAATATCTTCTCAAAGATTTGGGAGTATCCGTTTTACGATTAAAATCGACATTATTTCCATTTTTTTACTCTTGTAACTACATTTTAGGTAATGTATATAAGCATGATGATGCAGATTTAAACAATGTGGAGAATCATTGATAAAATCGAAAGAATTTTGAAAATCCCTTCAGTTTTGGGAAAGTTATGCCATAATGAAGTATATCAAATATCCTTTTTGAAGAACACCCCGTTTTTAACCAATTTTTCACGTAATTGGCCATATTTTCTAAAGTTTTGCTACAAATTATGTCAGGTAAAGTTTTTAATGCCTATTTTGATGCCAGAAATCGAGTGGGCACAAAAAATTCCGATTTTAAAACTTTCACATTTTTTTGACTTTTTGTCAAGGGGTTAGTATGAAAAAATAACCAAAAATTTACGAAAATTTAAAATTGATAATATCATATATTTTTTGATTAAGATTTAAAATATATTCAAAACTATTGACAAAAGTGCAAAAATTTTGAAAATCGGTTGATTTTTGACAAAGTTATAGATTCTCAAAGATTTGGGAGAATCCATTTTTCTACTAAAATCGATATTATTTCCATTTTTACTCTTGTAACTACATTTTAGGTAATGTATATAATGTGTTGATGCAGATTTAAACAATGTGGAGAATCATTGATAAAATCGAAAGAATTTGGAAAATCCCTTCAGTTTTGGGAAAGTTATTCCATAATGAAGTTACAGACAAATATCGTTTTTGAAGAAAACCCCATTTTTAACCAATTTTTCACGTAATTGGCTATATTTTTTAAAGTATTGCTCCAAATTATGTCAGGTAAAGTTTTTTATGCCTATATTGATGCCAGAAATCGATTGGGCACAAAAAATTCCGATTTCAAAACTTTCACATTTTTTGACTTTTTGTCAAGGGGTTAGTATGAAAAAATGACCAAAAATTTACGAAAATTTAAAATTGATAACATCATAGAAATTTTGATGCAGATTTAAAATATATTCAAAACTATTGACGAAAGTGCAAAAATTTTTAAAATCGGTTAATTTTTGACAAAGTTATAGCTTCTCAAAGATTTGGGAGAATCCATTTTTCTACTAAAATCGATATTATTTCCATTTTTTTACTCTTGTAACTACATTTTAGGTAATGTATAGAATGTGTTGATGCAGATATAAACAATGTGGAGAATCATTGATAAAATCGAAAGAATTTTGAAAATCCCTTCAGTTTTGGGAAAGTTATGCCATAATGAAGTTACAGACAAATATCGTTTTTGAAGAAAACCACGATTTTTAACCAATTTTTCACGTAATTGGCTATATTTTTTAAAGTATTGCTCCAAATTATGTCAGGTAAAGTTTTTTATGCCTATATTGATGCCAGAAATCGATTGGGCACAAAAATTCCGATTTCAAAACTTTCACATTTTTTGACTTTTTGTCAAGGGGTTAGTATGAAAAAATGACCAAAAATTTACGAAAATTTAAAATTGATAACATCATAGAAATTTTGATGCAGATTTAAAATATATTCAAAACTATTGACGAAAGTGCAAAAATTTTTAAAATCGGTTAATTTTTGACAAAGTTATAGCTTCTCAAAGATTTGGGAGAATCCATTTTTCTACTAAAATCGATATTATTTCCATTTTTTTACTCTTGTAACTACATTTTAGGTAATGTATAGAATGTGTTGATGCAGATATAAACAATGTGGAGAATCATTGATAAAATCGAAAGAATTTTGAAAATCCCTTCAGTTTTGGGAAAGTTATGCCATAATGAAGTTACAGACAAATATCGTTTTTGAAGAAAACCACGATTTTTAACCAATTTTTCACGTAATTGGCTATATTTTTTAAAGTATTGCTCCAAATTATGTCAGGTAAAGTTTTTTATGCCTATATTGATGCCAGAAATCGATTGGGCACAAAAAATTCCGATTTCAAAACTTTCACATTTTTTGACTTTTTGTCAAGGGGTTAGTATGAAAAAATGACCAAAAATTTACGAAAATTTAAAATTGATAATATCATAGAAATTTTGATGCAGATTTAAAATATATTCAAAACTATTGACGAAAGTGCAAAAATTTTTAAAATCGGTTAATTTTTGATAAAGTTATAGCTTCTCAAAGATTTGGGAGAATCCATTTTTCTACTAAAATCGATATTATTTCCATTTTTTTACTCTTGTAACTACATTTTAGGTAATGTATAGAATGTGTTGATGCAGATATAAACAATGTGGAGAATCATTGATAAAATCGAAAGAATTTTGAAAATCCCTTCATTTTTGGGAAAGTTATGCCACAATGAAGTTACAGACAAATATCGTTTTTGAAGAAAACCACGCTTTTAACCAATTTTTCACGTAATTGGCTATACTTTTTAAAGTATTGCTCCAAATTATGTCAGGTAAAGTTTTTTATGCCTATATTGATGCCAGAAATCGATTGGGCACAAAAATTCCGATTTCAAAACTTTCACATTTTTTGACTTTTTGTCAAGGGGTTAGTATGAAAAAATGACCAAAAATTTACGAAAATTTAAAATTGATAACATCATAGAAATTTTGATGCAGATTTAAAATATATTCAAAACTATTGACGAAAGTGCAAAAATTTTTAAAATCGGTTAATTTTTGACAAAGTTATAGCTTCTCAAAGATTTGGGAGAATCCATTTTTCTACTAAAATCGATATTATTTCCATTTTTTTACTCTTGTAACTACATTTTAGGTAATGTATAGAATGTGTTGATGCAGATATAAACAATGTGGAGAATCATTGATAAAATCGAAAGAATTTTGAAAATCCCTTCAGTTTTGGGAAAGTTATGCCATAATGAAGTTACAGACAAATATCGTTTTTGAAGAAAACCACGATTTTTAACCAATTTTTCACGTAATTGGCTATATTTTTTAAAGTATTGCTCCAATTATGTCAGGTAAAGTTTTTTATGCCTATATTGATGCCAGAAATCGATTGGGCACAAAAAATTCCGATTTCAAAACTTTCACATTTTTTGACTTTTTGTCAAAGGGTTAGTATGAAAAAATGACCAAAAATTTACGAAAATTTAAAATTGATAATATCATAGAAATTTTGATGCAGATTTAAAATATATTCAAAACTATTGACGAAAGTGCAAAAATTTTTAAAATCGGTTAATTTTTGATAAAGTTATAGCTTCTCAAAGATTTGGGAGAATCCATTTTTCTACTAAAATCGATATTATTTCCATTTTTTTACTCTTGTAACTACATTTTAGGTAATGTATAGAATGTGTTGATGCAGATATAAACAATGTGGAGAATCATTGATAAAATCGAAAGAATTTTGAAAATCCCTTCAGTTTTGGGAAAGTTATGCCACAATGAAGTTACAGACAAATATCGTTTTTGAAGAAAACCACGCTTTTTAACCAATTTTTCACGTAATTGGCTATACTTTTTAAAGTATTGCTCCAAATTATGTCAGGTAAAGTTTTTTATGCCTATATTGATGCCAGAAATCGATTGGGCACAAAAAATTCCGATTTCAAAACTTTCACATTTTTTGACTTTTTGTCAAGGGGTTAGTATGAAAAAATGACCAAAAATTTACGAAAATTTAAAATTGATAATATCATAGAAATTTTGATGCAGATTTAAAATATAATCAAAACTATTGATGAAAGTGCAAAAATTTTTAAAATCGGTTAATTTTTGACAAAGTTATAGCTTCTCAAAGATTTGGGAGAATCCCCTTTTCTACTAAAATCGATATTATTTCCATTTTTTTACTCTTGTAACTACATTTTAGGTAATGTATATAATGTGTTGATGCAGATATAAACAATGTGGAGAATCATTGATAAAATCGAAAGAATTTTGAAAATCCCTTCAGTTTTGGGAAAGTTATGCCACAATGAAGTTACAGACAAATATCGTTTTTGAAGAAAACCCCATTTTTAACCAATTTTTCACGTAATTGGCTATATTTTTTAAAGTATTGCTCTAAATTATGTCAGGTAAAGTTTTTTATGCCTATATTGATGCCAGAAATCGATTGGGCACAAAAAATTCCGATTTCAAAACTTTCACATTTTTTGACTTTTTGTCAAGGGGTTAGTATGAAAAAATGACCAAAAATTTACAAAAATTTAAAATTGATAATATCATAGAAATTTTGATGCAGATTTAAAATATATTCAAAACTATTGACAAAAGTGCAAAAATTTTGAAAATCGGTTGATTTTTGGCAAAGTTATAGCTTCTCAAAGATTTGGGAGAATCCATTTTTCTACTAAAATCGATATTATTTACATTTTTTTACTCTTGTAACTACATTTAAGGTAATGTATATAATGTGTTGATGCAGATATAAACAATGTGTAGAATCATTGATAAAATCGAAAGAATTTTGAAAATCCCTTCAGTTTTGGGAAAGTTATGCCATAATGAAGTTACAGACAAATATCGTTTTTGAAGAAAACCACGATTTTTAACCAGTTTTTCACGTAATTGGCTATATTTTTTAAAGTATTGCTCCAAATTATGTCAGGTAAAGTTTTTATGCCTATATTGATGCCAGAAATCGATTGGGCACAAAAAATTCCGATTTCAAAACTTTCACATTTTTTGACTTTTTGTCAAGGGGTTAGTATGAAAAAATGACCAAAAATTTACGAAAATTTAAAATTGATAATATCATAGAAATTTTGATGCAGATTTAAAATATATTCAAAACTATTGACGAAAGTGCAAAAATTTTTAAAATCGGTTAATTTTTGACAAAGTTATAGCTTCTCAAAGATTTGGGAGAATCCATTTTTCTACTAAAATCGATATTATTTCCATTTTTTTACTCTTGTAACTACATTTTAGGTAATGTATAGAATGTGTTGATGCAGATTTAAACAATGTAAAGAATCATTGATAAAATCGAAAGAATTTTGAAAATCCCTTCAGTTTTGGGAAAGTTATTCCATAATGAAGTTACAGACAAATATCGTTTTTGAAGAAAACCACGATTTTTAACCAATTTTTCACGTAATTGGCTATACTTTTTAAAGTATTGCTCCAAATTATGTCAGGTAAAGTTTTTTATGCCTATATTGATGCCAGAAATCGATTGGGCACAAAAAATTCCGATTTCAAAACTTTCACATTTTTTGACTTTTTGTCAAGGGGTTAGTATGAAAAAATGACCAAAAATTTACGAAAATTTAAAATTGATAATATCATAGAAATTTTGATGTAGATTTAAAATATAATCAAAACTATTGATGAAAGTGCAAAAATTTTTAAAATCGGTTAATTTTTGACAAAGTTATAGCTTCTCAAAGATTTGGGAGAATCCCCTTTTCTACTAAAATCGATATTATTTCCATTTTTTACTCTTGTAACTACATTTTAGGTAATGTATATAATGTGTTGATGCAGATATAAACAATGTGGAGAATCATTGATAAAATCGAAAGAATTTTGAAAATCCCTTCATTTTTGGGAAAGTTATGCCACAATGAAGTTACAGACAAATATCGTTTTTGAAGAAAACCACGCTTTTTAACTAATTTTTCACGTAATTGGCTATATTTTTTAAAGTATTGCTCCAAATTATGTCAGGTAAAGTTTTTTATGCCTATATTGATGCCAGAAATCGATTGGGCACAAAAAATTCCGATTTCAAAACTTTCACATTTTTTGACTTTTTGTCAAGGGGTTAGTATGAAAAAATGACCAAAAATTTACGATAATTTAAAATTGATAATATCATAGAAATTTTGATGCAGATTTAAAATATATTCAAAACTATTGACGAAAGTGCAAAAATTTTTAAAATCGGTTAATTTTTGAAAAAGTTATAGCTTCTCAAAGATTTGGGAGAATCCATTTTTCCTACTAAAATCGATATTATTTACATTTTTTTACTCTTGTAACTACATGTTAGGTAATGTATATAATGTGTTGATGCAGATATAAACAATGTGGAGAATCATTGATAAAATCGAAAGAATTTTGAAAATCCCTTCAGTTTTGGGAAAGTTATGCCATAATGAAGTTACAGACAAATATCGTTTTTGAAGAAAACCACGATTTTTAACCAGTTTTTCACGTAATTGGCTATATTTTCTAAAGTATTGCTCCAAATTATGTCAGGTAAAGTTTTTTATGCCTATATTGATGCCAGAAATCGATTGGGCACAAAAAATTCCGATTTCAAAACTTTCACATTTTTTGACTTTTTGTCAAGGGGTTAGTATGAAAAAATGACCAAAAATTTACGAAAATTTAAAATTGATAATATCATAGAAATTTTGATGTAGATTTAAAATATAATCAAAACTATTGATGAAAGTGCAAAAATTTTTAAAATCGGTTAATTTTTGACAAAGTTATAGCTTCTCAAAGATTTGGGAGAATCCCCTTTTCTACTAAAATCGATATTATTTCCATTTTTTACTCTTGTAACTACATTTTAGGTAATGTATATAATGTGTTGATGCAGATATAAACAATGTGGAGAATCATTGATAAAATCGAAAGAATTTTGAAAATCCCTTCATTTTTGGGAAAGTTATGCCACAATGAAGTTACAGACAAATATCGTTTTTGAAGAAAACCACGCTTTTAACCAATTTTTCACGTAATTGGCTATATTTTTTAAAGTATTGCTCCAAATTATGTCAGGTAAAGTTTTTTATGCCTATATTGATGCCAGAAATCGATTGGGCACAAAAAATTCCGATTTCAAAACTTTCACATTTTTTGACTTTTTGTCAAGGGGTTAGTATGAAAAAATGACCAAAAATTTACGATAATTTAAAATTGATAATATCATAGAAATTTTGATGCAAATTTAAAATATATTCAAAACTATTGACGAAAGTGCAAAAATTTTTAAAATCGGTTAATTTTTGAAAAAGTTATAGCTTCTCAAAGATTTGGGAGAATCCATTTTTCCTACTAAAATCGATATTATTTACATTTTTTTACTCTTGTAACTACATGTTAGGTAATGTATATAATGTGTTGATGCAGATATAAACAATGTGGAGAATCATTGATAAAATCGAAAGAATTTTGAAAATCCCTTCAGTTTTGGGAAAGTTATGCCATAATGAAGTTACAGACAAATATCGTTTTTGAAGAAAACCACGATTTTTAACCAGTTTTTCACGTAATTGGCTATATTTTCTAAAGTATTGCTCCAAATTATGTCAGGTAAAGTTTTTTATGCCTATATTGATGCCAGAAATCGATTGGGCACAAAAAATTCCGATTTCAAAACTTTCACATTTTTTGACTTTTTGTCAAGGGGTTAGTATGAAAAAATGACCAAAAATTTACGAAAATTTAAAATTGATAATATCATAGAAATTTTGATGCAGATTTAAAATATATTCAAAACTATTGACGAAAGTGCAAAAATTTTTAAAATCGGTTAATTTTTGACAAAGTTATAGCTTCTCAAAGATTTGGGAGAATCCATTTTTCTACTAAAATCGATATTATTTACATTTTTTTACTCTTGTAACTACATTTTAGGTAATGTATATAATGTGTTGATGCAGATATAAACAATGTGTAGAATCATTGATAAAATCGAAAGAATTTTGAAAATCCCTTCAGTTTTGGGAAAGTTATGCCATAATGAAGTTACAGACAAATATCGTTTTTGAAGAAAACCACGATTTTTAACCAGTTTTTCACGTAATTGGCTATATTTTTTAAAGTATTGCTCCAAATTATGTCAGGTAAAGTTTTTTATGCCTATATTGATGCCAGAAATCGATTGGGCACAAAAAATTCCGATTTCAAAACTTTCACATTTTTTGACTTTTTGTCAAGGGGTTAGTATGAAAAAATGACCAAAAATTTACGATAATTTAAAATTGATAATATCATAGAAATTTTGTTGCAGATTTAAAATATATTCAAAACTATTGACGAAAGTGCAAAAATTTTTAAAATCGGTTAATTTTTGACAAAGTTATAGCTTCTCAAAGATTTGGGAGAATCCATTTTTCCTACTAAAATCGATATTATTTACATTTTTTTACTCTTGTAACTACATGTTAGGTAATGTATATAATGTGTTGATGCAGATATAAACAATGTGGAGAGTCATTGATAAAATCGAAAGAATTTTGAAAATCCCTTCAGTTTTGGGAAAGTTATGCCATAATGAAGTTACAGACAAATATCGTTTTTGAAGAAAACCACGATTTTTAACCAGTTTTTCACGTAATTGGCTATATTTTTTAAAGTATTGCTCCAAATTATGTCAGGTTAAGTTTTTTATGCCTATATTGATGCCAGAAATCGATTGGGCACAAAAAATTCCGATTTCAAAACTTTCACATTTTTTGACTTTTTGTCAAGGGGTTAGTATGATAAAATGACCAAAAATTTACGATAATTTAAAATTGATAATATCATAGAAATTTTGTTGCAGATTTAAAATATATTCAAAACTATTGACGAAAGTGCAAAAATTTTTAAAATCGGTTAATTTTTGACAAAGTTATAGCTTCTCAAAGATTTGGGAGAATCCATTTTTCCTACTAAAATCGATATTATTTACATTTTTTTACTCTTGTAACTACATGTTAGGTAATGTATATAATGTGTTGATGCAGATATAAACAATGTGGAGAATCATTGATAAAATCGAAAGAATTTTGAAAATCCCTTCAGTTTTGGGAAAGTTATGCCATAATGAAATTACAGACAAATATCGTTTTTGAAGAAAACCCCGTTTTTGAACCAATTTTTCACGTAATTGGCCATATTTTCTAAAAAATTGCTCCGAATTCAGTCCAGTAAATAATTTTTAATCTATTTTAATGCCAGAAATCACAAACAATATCAAAATGGAAATATTCGTTTATTTGAAATTTTCAGACATTTTAGATATGCAATAATGTCCAAAACTAATCGGAAATTTCACATCTTTTTCTAAAATACTTCGTTTCAATTTCAAAACTGTGCAACTATTTTGAAGCCAAAAATCTAATCTTAGTCATTATTTGGAATAAAAAAATGATCGAGATTTTACTTTAAAGCATTTATTTAAATTCATATACTGAGTTTAAGCAGTTGTTGTGGAGCGCAGGACAACAGATTCGTAGGGCATCAAGGTGACGCTGCTGGCAGAAACTTGATCACCCAACTGCTTGATGGACTTGCCAGTGACCAGGGCATACTGGAAGTTGGATGGCAGTCCGCTGAACACATCATTCAGGTTCACATTCTCAATGTGATTGAAAATGTTGAAGAGTGAAATGTAGACGTAGTTGCCGCTCAGATATCTATAAAATCACCACAAATTAAGATCACAAGAATCGGAGAAATGTTTCAACAAATTTACCTCTTGACTGCCAAGACGTAGCCGCTGACGGCCTTGACCTCAGCTTCACCCTGTTGAATGGCAGGTTCCTGGCGCAATTGTTGCAGTCGCTTGTAGACATTCAGATGGCTGAGGGCAATTCCACGCTCCGTTTGGACATTGCGCTGGGGATAATCCTCTGCAAGGGGCAACCAGGTGGAGTCTCCGTCAGTGAAGCCGCTGAATTTGCCATTGGTCCACTGCATGGGGGTTCTGGCGGGATCACGAGATGTCCACATGTAGTTCTCCTCGTGGCCATTGCAAGCCTGTGGATCAACCGTATCCTCCCACGAGATATAGGCATCGAGCATGCCCAACTCCTCGCCCTGATAGGTGATACTGCAGCCGGGCAGTGTCAGCATCAGAATATTGAAGAGATCCACACGATCGGCACCGAAACGTGAACCCACACGATTCTTATCGTGATTGCCAATCTATGAGTACAAATTTGGGAATTAATCATATCGTCACTTGTCACGCGGAACTGGGGCATTGGTCACTTACCACCCAGTTGGCGCTCTTGCCACTTGGCATTAACGATAGCCAGTTGTTGATCAGGTACTCGTAGTGATACGCATCGGAATCGTAGTTCAGATTGCTTATCAGCTGGAAGTTGAAGGGTATCTGTGCTCCCTCTGCCGTCTCGTTGCCATAATAATGCATCACAATCTCAATGGGTGACCAGGTCTCCACCATCAGAATACTGCCAACCATATATTTATATGTTAACTCTATCAGTGTGATTCATACTGTAGACCTACCGTTCATCGCCTCCATTATCGCGCTGGAATTGATCCAAGATCTCGCGCCATTCGTAGACCAGGTGGGGAGTCTCGGGCTGATCCACGGTGTAGATCTTGTGGGTGTAGCCATACTCATCGGGATCGTTGGTCCAGTCATTGCGTGGCTCATCGGGATAGTTGCCATTCTCATCGGCCTCAATTTCAAAGGCATGATAGATGGCGTCCACACGGAATCCATCGACACCCTTCTCCAGCCAGAAGCGCAGCACATTGTTCATCTCCTCGCGCACAACGGGATTACGGAAATTGAAATCGGGCTGCTTCTTGTGGAACTGATGCAGATAGTACTCCTGGCGACCCTCATGCCATTCCCAGGCCGAGCCACGGAACACGCTCACCCAGTTGGACGGGGGACGGCGAACGCCATTCTCAAGGAATCCTGGATGCCAGATGTAATAATCCTTGTACTTCTCCTCACCAGCAGCAGAGCGGATGAACCAATCGCACTCATCACTCGAGTGATTGGGCACAAAGTCCAGAATGATTTTCACATTAAGCTGCTTGGCACGGGCAACCATATTCTCGAAATCGTCCATGTCGCCAAACATGGGATCGATGTCCTTGAAGTCGGAAATATCATAGCCGAAATCAGCGCCAGGAGAGCGCAAGAACGGCGACAACCAGGTGGCTGTAATTCCAATTTCCTTCAGGTACTCCAATTTCTCAGTAACTCCATTCAAATCGCCAATGCCATCGCCATCAGTGTCCTTGAAGGACCGCGGATAGATCTGATAGAAGGATGCGGTCTGCCACCAGGGAGCGGCGGCATCAGCGGCCAACAGGCTCAGGGCCAACAATAGAACAACACTTGACCAGTTGGCCATGTTTAACTAAAGGAGACCCCAGATCCACACACAGCTTATATGTCTTTTCCAAAGTTATCGATAACAACAAAATCAACGTTATAAAATCCTTATCTGGGGAGTGATTCCAATAATTTATTGACCCATTGAATTGATTGAAATCGATTGCGCGTTGTTCAAATTGTAAAGTTTATTAACTAATTATAATAATATGATAAGGTATGAGTATTTATAATAATAGAGGTATTTAACTTTTTTTTGATACACATAACGATTATCTAGATTAAAGTTAATTGCGTAATTAACAATTTACAATTTATTTGCTTAAATTTCTTGAGATTCAATTTTTTCATAAATATATTTTTCATGTTAATTAATATATTCATATATACAAGAAATTTTCTCTAACAACTAGAAAAAATTATATTTAATTGGTCTTGCACTTGGAAAACACAACATTTTATGAATTTTATAAAACAATTTTAATTTTTTTTATACTTGAATACTAATTAATATGAGTTTTATTAAATAACTTTTTATTTAAAATATTACTTTATAACAAAAAAGTAAACAAAATATTTTACCCCATTTCCTAATTTTAGCAGATCTTATCTCGACCGATTCCACTTAAATTTGTCACATTCCGAAGATAGTTTCAGAGTTCAATAGCTCCGCTCAACATCGGGCCAGACATACTATATACAATACTACAATCGTGATCAACTTAGGTAAGCAGCTTATTCCAGCTCTACGAAAATATATAGAGTTGACTCTTAATATTCTCGAAATACCCCCAGCAAAAAAACAAAAAAAAAATAAAGAAAAATAAAATATGCGTTCATAAATAATCCTCGTTGATGGTCGCCACTTGATTTGGCGATAAGATATAGATTGGGTCATAACTTTTATGCAACTGAACAAAGTGAATAGTGTTATCGCTAATCTGTCGCATGATCTCCAAACGTGGAAGGAGCAGCAACAACATTAACGGCAGCTCGACTTCTATAATCATTTGGAGCACGCTTCGATCGTAAAAACTTCAGACATATCAGAACCCCACCGACTATATGGTCGGTCGGGTATATAGTACACGAATACATATACTACTCTGCCAGATCAGGTATCTAATCAATGGCCATTAGTTGGCAATACTGTGGGTTTATCACGACCTCAGCTTATCTGCCTTGGGGTTCGGGAATTCTCTCGGTTCGGCTCGGAAAGGCATATATAGAAGCTGAAACTAATCCGTTGGCGCAATCGAACAGTCAACATGTTGGCCAAAACACTTGGCGTCTGCTTGTGCCTCTTGGCCATAACCCTGCCCAGCTTCGCTGAGGTGGGTTGGTGGAAGAACGCACAGTTCTACCAGATATATCCACGATCCTACAAGGATAGCGATGGCGACGGTGTGGGTGACCTCAATGGTAAGTCATCTTATTAGCCAAAAGAAACATCAATAACTTGGCCAACTTACTATTTGGCAGGTGTTACGCAACAGTTGGCATATCTGAAGGAGATTGGAGTCACTGCCACTTGGCTGTCGCCCATATTCACCTCACCCATGGCGGACTTTGGTTATGATGTGGCCGATTTCTATGAGATCGATCCACTCTTTGGCACCATGGCTGACTTCGATAATCTTCTGGCCCGTGCCAAGCAGCTGGATATCAAGATCATTCTGGACTTTGTTCCCAATCATTCGAGTGACGAATGCGATTGGTTCAAGCGTTCGGCGGCTGGAGAGGCGGAGTACAAGGACTTCTATGTGTGGCACACGGGCAAGGTGGTGAATGGCATTAGGCAGCCACCCACCAACTGGATCAGCGTGTTCCGTGGTTCGCAGTGGACGTGGAATGAGCAGCGTCAGGCCTACTATCTGCATCAGTTCCATGCCAAGCAGCCGGACCTCAACTATCGCAACCCAAAGGTTGTGGATGCCATGAAGGATGTGCTGCGTTTCTGGCTGCGCAAGGGTGTCTATGGCTTCCGTATCGATGCGGTGCCACATGTGTTCGAGATCGCTCCCGACCAGGATGGCAACTGGCCCGATGAGCCACGCAATGAGTATGTCAGCGATCCCGAGGATTACAGCTACTTGGATCACATCTACACCACCAATCAGCCGGAGACCATTGATCTGGTGTATCAGTTGCGTGAGGTTATCGATGATATGGATAAGGAGCTGGGCGGTGATGATCGCGTGCTCCTCACCGAGGCTTATGCGCCGCTGGACGTGCTCATGCAGTACTATGGCAACAGCACCCACAATGGCTCCCAGATTCCCTTCAACTTTGAGCTGATCTCCAACATCCACCACAACTCCGATGCCTATCACTACTCGGAGCTGGTGCACAACTGGCTTGATAATATGCCAGCTGGAAAGGTGGCCAACTGGGTGTTGGGTAATCATGACCAGAGCCGCATTGCCTCCCGCTTGGGCGAAGATCGCATCGATGCCATCAACATGCTGCTGCTCACCCTGCCTGGCATCAGTGTCAACTATCAGGGCGAGGAGATCGGCATGAAAGATGTCTGGATCAGCTGGGAGGATACCATGGATCCACAGGCCTGCCAGTCCAATCCCAATGAATTCGAACGCCTCACTCGCGATCCCGTCCGCACTCCATTCCAATGGAGCGACGAGGCGAATGCTGGCTTCTCCAGCAACAGCAGCACCTGGCTGCCCATCTCCTCCGACTACAAGATGGTCAATGTGAAGCGTGAACGTGGCATTGCCCTCAGTCACCTGAACATCTACAAGCAGCTCCGTGCTCTCCGGGATGAGCCCACACTGCGCCAGGGTGATGTCACCGTCATGGCCATTGGACCCAATGTGTTGGCCTTCAAACGGTTGGTTTAAAATTCTCTATCCTAATGGAATCTTCGAATTTTTTCATTTACTTTGATTTCTTGCTCTCTTCGTCTTAGTTCCCTGGCTGGACATGAATCCTACATCACTCTGATCAACATCTTTGATGATGTGGAGGCTGTTAATCTGGACTCGGTCTTCACACAGCTGAGCTCCCAGCTGCGCTATGTTGTCGTCAATGACAAGAGTGTGCGCCGCAAGAAGTATGTATAGACTGGTTTATCTATGAGATCAACTTGAACTAAAGATATATTATGTATCATTATCTTTGCAGTGATCAGACATTTGCCAACTCCGTTCTTTTGATGCCCAAGGAAGCTGTTGTGCTTACCACTATCTAAATATATTTATATTCAAGTGTCTATAAAATAAAATTTAAAAAAAAAATATTTAAAAAAAAATAATTTTATGAAAAAACAATTTAATGAAAAATTATAGCTGTAAAAGATAGATAGTTTATATACTTTAATATTTTGTATTCAATTGCAGTATTTTTCATTATGATTTTTCTGCAATTTATATATATTTTTGTATGGCGTCATAATTTTAATCAGTTCTTTTGACACAATTGTGTAAGTTTTCTTAATCACCTCTTAAGCTTATCTTATCAATTTTTTAGTTCTGAAATTCCAACATTATATATCGTCAATAACAACTAATTAATAGCTTGTAGTTGCACTTGAATTAAACTAAGTACTCACAAAAAAATAGAGCTAATTTCGATGCAGAAAAACTTTCCAATTCAACATTCCTTTATATAATATATTCCCCATATGAACTGAATAAAATTTACCAATGTTTCCTAAAAGTAGAACAATTAAATCTAGAGTATACATATATAAACATTCTCTTAACGTTTTCTATTTATTTTTACTATATTATCAATATTTCTACAAGGTCAAGGTATAGAATAATTTGACTAAATTATGCTGGAAATAAATAAGTCAATTTTAAGTTTTGTGCCACATTTTCAAAAATAATGCTCTAAATCCACTTTGATAAAAAATGACGTGTCAATTTAGATGCCAGAAATCGATTAGGCACAAAAAATTCCAATTTAAAAATTTCCGATTTTTTTAAATTTTTACAAGTTATGTGAAAATTTCTTAAAATATGTTATTAATTATCAAATCGATTATGTGCGATTCTAGAAAACATTTCCTCTACCATCTTCTATTAGATATCCCCCAAGAGCGGAATAAACTCTTATATTTTTTTTTTATGATTACAGCACTTAAATCCAGAGTATATTTTGTTGGCACTCTGAAAATTCCTTTTGTAATTTTATGATCGATACTTATGAAATCGATTAAGTGCAATTATATCACCTCTCTCACGCAAGCAATTGAACTTTGTTTGCATTCTTGTTACTCTCCCGATTTCCCCAATAGACATGTGCCCAGCAGGTGATACACTATACAAATATTGTTTTGAAGACCCATATGGGTGTGATATCTTTATGATTCCCCTATAAACTGTGCACTGATTAAATTAAACAACTTGACACCCTGCAGGGATGAATCACGCCAGCCAACGTAGAACGATTGCTTCGTAGGGCATCAGGATGAGGATATCGGAGAGATCAACAGTCTCACTAAAATGTATTTTTAAATGAGATCATAAACTCAATCTATATTTGCCAACTTACCCTGGTCTGTGGGTGGAGTAGGCTGTGACCAGTATATATTCGTAGACCTTGTTGCTGAGACCCTTCATTGTCTCCAGTTTGTTGCCCATGTTGACGAGCACTCGATACTCCTCATTGCGCTGATTCGTGCTGAAGATATATTCATGTCCAGTCTATAAATTAGTTCAGAGGAGATTTCCATTTAAGTTCTCACCGTATGATCTGCAGCACCTGCTCTGTGATGGCCTCATAGGAGAATCCCCCGGGCTGTTTGTAGGCCAAGAAGGCGGAGCTGCTCTTCAGTTTCTGCAATCCCTTGAAGATTTGCAGCGAGGAACGTGCCACGCCCCTTTCGGTGCGTACATTGTAACGCTGATAGTCGGGACTGAGGGGCAACCAGGGGCTCGGACCCGTGGAGAAACCGGCATGCTGCTCCGTCGACCATTGCATGGGAGTGCGTTCGCCATCGCGATTATCACACGAGATCTCGGTGCACGGAGTCTCCACATTGGCCATGCCGATCTCCTCGCCATAGTAGGTCACCGAGGCACCTGGCAATGTGTTCACAATCACATTCAGCAGATCCACCTTGTGGGCACCCATGCGATCGGGGACTCGATTCGTGTCATGGTTACCCACCACCCAGTTGGCTGTCTGATGTTTCGTCCACATGGTCTCCATCCAGTAGTCGATGTTGCCCACCACATTCTTGGCCGTGGAGTAGCCATCCAGATACATCAGCTGGAAGTTCATGGGCAGCTGTGTGCCCAGGTGCGTGCCATTTCCATAGTAGGCGCTCAGAATATTGATGGGACTGTAGGCCTCGGCCAGTAGCACCCTCGTCTCCCCACCATGCTGCTCTTGGTACTTGATGAGGTAGTCACGCCACTCGTACATCAACTCGATCGTATCGGGTTGATCCTTGGTGTAGATATGATCGTGATAGTCATACGAGTCGGGATTATCGTTCCAGCCACTGATGGGCTCATCCGGATAGCTGCCATCGGCATTCTGATGCTCATACATGTGCGGCACGGCATCGATGCGGAAGCCATCGACGCCCAGATCCAGCCAGAACTCAAGCACCTCCAGCATATGTTCCCTGACCATCGGATTGGAGAAGTTGAGATCAGGCTGCTTCACCTGGAACTGATGCAGATAGTATTGCTGGCGGGTCTCATGCCACGTCCACTGTGAGCCACCAAACACGCTCACCCAATTACTGGGTGGCTCCCTCTCTCCCGTCTCCGCATTCCGCTTACCATCGTGCCACACATAGAAGTCATCGTAGCCATCCTGGCGATTCACCGACTTCTCGAACCACGAACACTCATCACTTGAATGATTTGGCACAAAGTCCAGAATGATTTTCAGTCCCAATGACTTGGCCTCCACCATCATGGCCTTGAAGTCATCCAGAGTGCCGAAGATGCCGTCGATTTCCGTGAAATTGGATATGTCATAACCGAAATCCGACATGGGTGAACTGAATATAGGCGATAGCCATGTTGCTGTAATGCCAATTTCCTTAAGATACGAGAGTCGCTGAGTGATGCCCTTCAGATCACCAACTCCATCACCGTTGCTGTCCTGAAACGATCTCGGATAGATCTGATAAAGCGCCGCATTCTCCCACCAATCGATGTCGGATGTCCCACCGATGCACTGCATCGGACACAGCACCAGCAGCGAGAGTAGCACCGAGAGAAGTATTCGCTTCAACATGTCGCCGTGGTTTGATTGTGTCAAAATCAATTTGCTAATAACAATTGAGTTTCGGGCTTGTCGCGATACGGATTGT
Source organism: Drosophila quadrilineata (assembly GCA_018150725.1). Taxonomy (NCBI): domain Eukaryota; kingdom Metazoa; phylum Arthropoda; class Insecta; order Diptera; family Drosophilidae; genus Drosophila; species Drosophila quadrilineata. The sequence goes on from JAECWN010000407.1 coordinate 8,094,613, forward strand.
GCTGATAAGGATGCCAATACAATGACATTCCCCTCCGTCCCATCCCAGTCATTGAGAGGTGCCACTACCTTCCCTCGCTGAAAAACGCATTGGGTAATCTGCTCAGTTTTATGGCATTCTTCTTAGATTACACAAGTGTGCGACTCGTACTTCATTGATACCCTGTAAATCACGTAGAAATGAGTTTGCCAAGTTTTCAAAAATAATAACTGCGAAATGTTTTGCATAAATATCCTTTTTTTATTTTATGTTTCTATTAAATAAAATTTGCTTTATCTATGTATAAATATTTTTTTTATTTATTTATTTTATTAAATAAAATTTCCTATTTCTATTAATTTCCTATTTCCAAATAACCCCATATCTTAACTTCTCGGAAAAATATCTTGGAACCGTATTTCTTAGTCGAATATTCTACAAACCCTACATGATATCTTCTTTGAATTCTCAGTCGATATACAGGGACGACATGTTTGTTGGGTCCTCGCCGGAATCACAAAAGCTGCCATAAAATGGTTTTATGTGACCCGAACATTGCATTCAGATACCCAGAGACTCTTTGGCACGAGGGTAGCTCCATAAGTTTGCCCTTCGGCAGCTACAATTCAAATGATATAAGACTGTATTAAAATCAAAAACTAAGGCAATAAATTTACCCTCGTTGGGTCACACAGCATCACATAAAGAACCTCGGAGGCTTTATCGTTGACGCAATAAAAAATCCAAACGGCCTAAGGCTCATGTACGTGTGTCCTTCCGGCGATTTGACAGCTGTCAACTGTGACCAAAAGCTGTCCATTCGTTCCTCGCCCCAACATCACATTTAAAATAAAAATAAAAAATAAAAAGAGCCAAAAAAAAAATTGTACTTGACTTTATTTTTGACAAATTTTTCATGCCAACTGAAATGGCAAATTCCATTAATAATTTGATGTGCTTTTAAATAAATTACATTTGGTTTAAATTTACCAAATTTACTGATACTTGGTTAATTAATAAGGCTTTAAGTATGTGGCATGAAATATGTGGCACATTGTGCAACGGAATGTTGCAAGTTTTGAATGAGAAGACCGCAGGCATGAAATACTCATAAAATTGATTAAATCACGATAATTGGAATGTCGGCAGCGACAATTTTAATCTTTTAAACATCCCGTAAAATAAATTATTGAAAATCAAAGACTCGATTTGATAAACAAATTTTTTTTTAATTTACTAAATATTTTTTTTTAAACTTCAGATTTACTCTTTTAGCACTCTCTTAATTATTTTAAATTTATTCCTAAATTTAAATTTGATATGAGTGCTAATTTTATATTCAAGTTTCATTAATGTTATTCACCTTTTGCATTTTAAATCAATATAAGTTGAGAATATATTAAATATGTTATTAGAAAACATTCATTATTCCACAATTCGCTATATTTGCAGAGTTATATCAAATTATCAAATAAAAATATGTTTAAAATATATATTTTAACTGTTTAACAAAAAAAAAAAGAAAAATTATAAAAATATTTTTTAGATTCTAGAAATCATTATATTTGCAAAATTATGTTATATTATCGTATAAAAATATGTTTTGAATATTATTCCAAAAATATTTCCATTTTTATAGCTAACAAATTATGATATCATTTCTCTTGGGTGCAATTTGCAGTTGATCGGAGTGGAGAGTTGTATGGAAACGGGTTTTGGAACAATTGTTACCCGTTTAATGGGCCCGTTATTGATGCACTTTAGTATTCCCATTAATTTTAAGATTATTGTTAGCATCCAAAAACATCGTGCTGTTTCTAAGCAAAAACAAACAACAAAAAATCACACAAAAAATACCTCTTGGAAGAGGGCCTGTCACCGGTTGCCGGTTGTCGGTTGCCGATTGTCGGTCACCGCTAGGCCATAACTCAGCCCAATAAAACTGGACCTCATTAATATGGGAAGGGAGGGTGTGGGTGTGTGAGAGAGGGGGCAAATACAGTAATCCGTGTTGGGAGTTTGGTATAAAAACCCCAGCTTCATCAGAATGGAGCATCAGTCAACGTTCGTTCTCTCCGATCTACAACTGCACAACAAACATTCAACATGTTCAAAGCCGTAAGTAGATATCGAGGATGGATCGAAGTGTATTGAGGATTTCAAATAATTGCGAATTCCCACTTTCAGCTGATGATCTGCGCCATCTTCGGTCTGGCTGTGGCCGCCGTTCACCAACCCGGTCCACACCACCCAGCACCCCATGTAGAGCGTCATGATGGTGGTGGACGTGCTGATGATGTGCACGCAGAGGTCCTGTCCCGCAAGGACGATGTGCGCCCCGATGGATTCGACTCGAGCCTGGAGACCAGCAACCACATCTCGGAGAACCGCAACGGCGATGAGCACGGCAACATCAATGGCAACTTCGCCTGGATCTCCCCCGAGGGCGAACACATCGAGATCAAGTATACCGCCGATGAGCACGGTTATCAGCCATCGGGAGCTGCCATTCCCGCCGTGCCCGAGCATGTTGTGCGCTCCCTGGCCTGGAATGCCGCCCATGCCCATGAGGACAACCATGGCCACAATGTCCATCACTAAGATGCATTGAAATAATTTGTTATATCGACTTGGATACTCATCATGGACTATGCTTGGATGACTCACAGTAGACCTTAAGCTTTCACATGTTTTTTCTACCTCTTCCAACGAGTATAATAAATACTTATTTGCAATGATTGAAATGAAATCTAGAAACAAACTTTATAATTTTCGGAGAAATATGGGAAAATTGGAATCCCAAGCCAAACGTTGATAAGCAAAGTCTTAAATAATTATATGACTTCTTTGATACATAAATATGTATATGCCCATAAATTCTGAATGTGTTTTATAATAGAGACATAATTTACACTCTGATATTTTTGGGCAGCTTATCAGCTAATCAATTAAGCATGTCTGTATAAATTTGAATTGTTTCCACACTGATTTAATTATTTTGACCGAGTTTAACGAGCTATCTTATCAGTATTCACATGTTCTAACCGAAGTGATTCATTTTAGCGTCTCACAAACTTGATTATGTTTATATTATAGTAATTTTAACTATTTATTAGCCGACATTAAAGGCCATCAAATGATATCTAACTAATCAAACAGCACATATTTGATTAATATATGCATGCATATTAAGTTGTTTGAAATAATCAGCAGGAATCTGTCGAGAGCGAATATACAGCAGAGGTCACATTTATAGTGGAAGTTTTAGTGAATAAAAATATATTCTTCAAGAGATAGATATTTGTTATATTAAACAATCATTTTAATAAGCTAACAGACAGCTTGTTAATCAATAATTTAAAAGATTTTGTTTTTGAAATAGAAAAAATATTAATATCATAAATTCAAAGACGTAAATATTGAAAGAGAAAATTAAATGAAATCTTTGTTTCCATTTTAAACATTTTTAAAAATTAAATATGATTTTTATTTCCTCAGATCTATGCCAAAAATAAATAAAATTTTATTTAAAAAATTCCAGAACTATTAAGAAATTTAAAAGTTTTTTATACTCAAAAATAAGAAATAAAATAATTGAACACACATAATAAAAAAAATTGTCGCCCGAGCAGGGACTTGAACCCTGGACCCTTGGATTAAAAGTCCAATGCTCTACCGACTGAGCTACCCGGGCACTTAAAATTCTTCTCAATTTTGCTTATCTTGAAATAATCTATATTCTATTCAAATTAAAAAATGGACTTCAAAAATTCTCAAAACCACAAAATACGTGATAATATTATTAGAAACCGTTGTAAGCCTAAATGAATTTCCGCAAAAATTTAATAATAATATATATATTTTGTTTTTGCATGATTTCTTATCAGACTAACCTTTCCCAAGGTTACCTAAAAACTCAATATGTTACTTCAACAATATGTCTATAGATTCTTGAGTTAGAGCTTAATAAGCCACTTTCAGATATCAGCTATATCAGGACTTAAAATACTATCAATTGATGATTGCCGATGAGTAATGCTTAAGTCCAAACAAATCTCAGTTCGGTAACAATTCCTAACTAAACTTACAAAATTGTCTTTATCTGATTTCCCAGAGCTTCGAGTACCCGCGTAAACAATGCCAACTTAGACTCTCAGATATTTGTCAAGCAATTGAAACATGCACTCGAGAAAAGTTTTTCGAGACTTGTCTGTCCATATAAAAAGCGAATGTTCCCTTGGAGCTGGAACAACTTTAACTTAACATGCGATTCGTGGCAGTTGTCGGAATATTGTCGGTGGTGCTGAGCATTGGAAGTGCCACCCAGTGGTGGGAGAGTGGCAACTACTATCAGATTTATCCGCGTTCATTTCGGGACTCGGATGGAGATGGCATTGGAGATTTGAACGGAGTCACAGAGAAGCTGCAGTACCTGAAGGATATGGGAATCACGGCTGCTTGGCTATCGCCCATTTTCAAGTCACCAATGGTGGACTTTGGCTATGACATCTCAGACTTCTATCAGATCCAGCCGGAATATGGAACAATGGAGGACTTTGAACGTATGATAGCCCGTGCTAAGGAAGTGGGCATCAGAATTATATTGGATTTTGTGCCGAATCACTCGAGTGACCAGAACGAATGGTTCATCAAATCGGTAGACGGGGATCCCGACTATAAGGATTTCTATATCTGGCATGATGGCAAGATCAATGAGGAGACTGGCGAACGTGAGCCGCCCAGCAATTGGATCTCTGAGTTTAGGTACAGTGCCTGGGAATGGAAAGAGGAGAGGCAACAGTACTACCTGCATCAGTTTGCCGTAGCTCAGCCGGATCTTAACTATCGCAATCCGGCGGTGGTTAATGAGATGAAAAATGTCATCAAGTTTTGGCTGGGTAAAGGAGTCTCTGGCTTCCGCATCGATGCCATTCCTTATCTATTCGAGGTCGATCTGGACCCCAATAATCAGTATCCCGATGAGCCCCTATCGAATGACAGCAGTTGCCCGGATCCCGATGATCACTGCTATACTCAGCACATCTACACCCAGGATCAGCCGGAGACCTTCGATATGGTGTATCAATGGCGTGAACTGGTTGATGAGTTCCACACCGAACATGGCGGTGATCCCCGCCTGCTAATGACGGAAGCCTACACCAGTTTTGAGAATATCATCAGATTCTACGGTGATGGCATACGGAATGGTTCCCACATCCCATTTAATTTTGATTTCCTTACGAGTGTTAACAACGCCTCCAAGGCATCCATCTATGTAGAGCACATTGAGAAATGGATGGCGGCCATGCCCACAGGTGTCTATGCCAACTGGGTGCTGGGCAATCATGACAACAAACGAGTCGCCTCAAGATTCGGTGTGCAGCGCACGGATCTCATCAATATTCTTCTGCAGACCTTGCCTGGACATGCGGTGACCTACAATGGCGAGGAAATCGGCATGACAGATGTGTGGATCAGCTGGGAGGATACAGTTGATACCCAGGCCTGTAACACCGATCCTGATAACTACTATGAAAGATCCCGAGATCCGGCACGCACGCCTTACCAATGGGATGCCTCTTCCAAAGCGGGTAAGATTGCAGATTCAAAATATAATCAAATCCATTGACAAAACTGGAAAAATTTTAAAAATCGGTTAATTTTTGACAAAGTTATATTTTCTCAAAGATTTAGGAGTGTCCGATTTTCGAGTAAAATCGACATTATTTCCATTTTTTGACTCTTGTAACTACATTTTAGGTAATGTATATAATGTTTTGATGCAGACTTAAACAATGTGGAGAATCATTGATAAAATCGAAAGAATTTTGAAAATCCCTTCAATTTTGGGAAAGTTATGCCATAATGAAGTTACAGACAAATATCGATTTTGAAGAAAACCCCGAATTTGAACAAATTTTTCACTTAAATGGCCATATTTTCTAAAGTATTGCTCCAAATTAAGCCCGGTAAAGTTTTTTATGCCAGAAATCGAGTGTGCACAAAAAATTCCTATTTCAAAACTTTCACATTTTTTGACATTTTGTCAAGGGGTTAGTATGGAAAAATGACAAAAAATTGACGAAAATTTAAAATAGATAATTTCGAAGAATTTTTGATGCAGATTTAAAATATATTCAAAACTATAGACAAAAGTGCAAAAATTTTGAAAATCGGTTGATTTTTGACAAAGTTATAGCTTCTCAAAGATTTGGGAGAATCCATTTTTCTACTAAAATCAATATTAATTTAATTTTTTGACTCTTGTAACTACATTTTTGGTAATATATATAATGTGCTGATGCAGATTTAAACAATGTGGAGAATCATTGATAAAATCGAAAGATTTTTGAAAATCCCTTCAGTTTTGGGAAAGTTATGCCATAATGAAGTTACAGACAAAATATCGTTTTTGAAGAAAACCGCGTTTTTAACCAATTTTTCACGTAATTGGCCATATTTTCTAAAGTATTGCTCCAAATTAAGCCCGGTAAAGTTTTTTATGCCTATTTTGATGCCAGAAATCGAGTGGGCACAAAAAATTCCGATTTCAAAACTTTCACATTTTTTGACTTTTTGTCAAGGGGTTAGTATGCAAAAATGACCAAAAATTGACAAAAATTTAAAATTGGTAATATCATATAATTTTTGATGCAGATTTAAAATATATTCAAAACTATTGATAAAAGTGCAAAAATTTTGAAAATCGGTTGATTTTTGGCAAAGTTATAGCTTCTCAAAGATTTGGGAGAATCCATTTTTCTACTAAAATCGATATTATTTTCATTTTTTGACTCTTGTAACTACATTTTTGGTAATATATATAATGTGCTGATGCAGATTTAAACAATGTGGAGAATCATTGATAAAATCGAAAGATTTTTGAAAATCCCTTCAGTTTTGGGAAAGTTATGCCATAATGAAGTTACAGACAAATATCGTTTTTGAAGAAAACCGCGTTTTTAACCAATTTTTCACGTAATTGGCCATATTTTCTAAAGTATTGCTCCAAATTAAGCCCGGTAAAGTTTTTTATGCCTATTTTGATGCCAGAAATCCATTGGGCACAAAAAATTCCGATTTCAAAACTTTCACATTTTTTGACATTTTGTCAAGGGGTTAGTATGGAAAAATGACAAAAAATTGACGAAAATTTAAAATGGATAATATCGAAGAATTTTTGATGCATATTTAAAATATATTCAAAACTATAGACAAAAGTGCAAAAATTTTGAAAATCGGTTGATTTTTGACAAAGTTATAGCTTCTCAAAGATTTGGGAGAATCCAATTTTCTACTAAAATCAATATTATTTTAATTTATTGACTCTTGTAACTACATTTTTGGTAATGTATATAATGTGCTGATGCAGATTTAAACAATGTGGAGAATCATTGATAAAATCGAAAGATTTTTGAAAATCCCTTCAGTTTTGGGAAAGTTATGCCATAATGAAGTTACAGACAAATATCGTTTTTGAAGAAAACCGCGTTTTTAACCAATTTTTCACGTAATTGGCCATATTTTCTAAAGTATTGCTCCAAATTAAGCCCGGTAAAGATTTTTATGCCTATTTTGATGCCAGAAATCGATTGGGCACAAAAAATTCCGATTTCTAAACTTTCACATTTTTTGACATTTTGTCAAGGGGTTAGTATGGAAAAATGACAAAAAATTGACGAAAATTTAAAATGGATAACATCGAAGAATTTTTGAGGCAGATTTAAAATATATTCAAAACTATAGACAAAAGTGCAAAAATTTTGAAAATCGGTTGATTTTTGACAAAGTTATAGCTTCTCAAAGATTTGGGAGAATCCAATTTTCTACTAAAATCAATATTATTTTAATTTTTTGACTCTTGTAACTACATTTTTGGTAATATATATAATGTGCTGATGCAGATTTAAACAATATGGAGAATCATTGATAAAATCGAAAGATTTTTGAAAATCCGTTCTGTTTTGGGAAAGTTATGCCATAATGAAGTTACAGACAAATATCGTTTTTGAAGAAAACCGCTGTTTTTAACCAATTTTTCACGTAATTGGCCATATTTTCTAAAGTATTGCTCCAAATTACGCCCGGTAAAGTTTTTTATGCCTATTTTGATGCCAGAAATCGATTGGGCACAAAAAATTCCAATTTCAAAACTTTCACATTTTTTGACATTTTGTCAAGGGGTTATGGTTATGGGTATGGAAAAATGACAAAAAATTGACGAAAATTTAAAATAGATAATTTCGAAGAATTTTTGATGCAGATTTAAAATATATTCAAAACTATAGACAAAAGTGCAAAAATTTTGAAAATCGGTTGATTTTTGACAAAGTTATGGCTCCTCAAAGATTTGGGAGTATCCGTTTTTCGAGTAAAATCGACATTATTTCAATTTTTCACTCTTGTAACTACATTTTATGCAATGTATATACTGTGTTGATGCAGATTTAAACAAGGTTTACAATCATTGTTAAAACCGAAAAAACTTTGAAAATCGAATGAGATTTGGAAAAGTTATGCCATAATGAAGTTACAGACAAAAATAATTTTTGAACAAAACCCCCGTTTTTAACCAATTTTTCACATTATTGGCCATATTTTCTAAAATGTTGCTCCAAATTATGTCAGGTAAAGTTTTTTATGCCTATTTGGATGCCAGAAATCGATTGGGCACAAAGAACTCCGATTTCAAAACATTCACATTTTTTGACTTTTTGTCAAGGGGTTAGTATGGAAAAATGACCAAAAATTGACGAAAATTTAAAACTGGTAATATCATAGAATTTTTGATGCAGATTTAAAATATATTCAAAACTATTTACAAAAGTGAAAAAATTTTCAAAATCGGTTGATTTTTGACAAAGTTATGGCTCCTCAAAGATTTGGGAGTATCCATTTTTTCTACTAAAATCGATATTATTTCCATTTTTGACTCTTGTAACTACATTTTTGGTAATATATATAATGTGCTGATGCAGATTTAAACAATGTGGAGAATCATTGATAAAATCGAAAGATTTTTGAAAATCCCTTCAGTTTTGGGAAAGTTATGCCATAATGAAGTTACAGACAAATATCGTTTTTGAAGAAAACCGCGTTTTTAACCAATTTTTCACGTAATTGGCCATATTTTCTAAAGTATTGCTCCAAATTAAGCCCGGTAAAGTTTTTTATGCCTATTTTGATGCCAGAAATCGAGTGGGCACAAAAAATTCCGATTTCAAAACTTTCACATTTTTTGACTTTTTGTCAAAAATGACCAAAAATTGACAAAAAATTTAAAATTGGTAATATCATATAATTTTTGATGCAGATTTAAAATATTTTCAATACTATTGATAAAAGTGCAAAAATTTTGAAAATCGGTTGATTTTTGACAAAGTTATGGCTTCTCAAAGTTATGGGAGTATCCATTTTTCCTACTAAAATCGATATTATTTTCATTTTTTGACTCTTGTAACTACATTTTTGGTAATATATATAATGTGCTGATGCAGATTTAAACAATGTGGAGAATCATTGATAAAATCGAAAGATTTTTGAAAATCCGTTCTGTTTTGGGAAAGTTATGCCATAATGAAGTTACAGACAAATATCGTTTTTGAAGAAAACCGCGTTTTTAACCAATTTTTCACGTAATTGGCCATATTTTCTAAAGTATTGCTCCAAATTACGCCCGGTAAAGTTTTTTATGCCTATTTTGGTGCCAGAAATCGATTGGGCACAAAAAATTCCGATTTCAAAACTTTCACATTTTTTGACTTTTTGTCAAGGGGTTAGTATGGAAAAATGACCAAAAATTGACGAAAATTTAAAACTGGTAATATCATAGAATTTTTGATGCAGATTTAAAATATATTCAAAACTATTTACAAAAGTGAAAAAATTTTCAAAATCGGTTGATTTTTGACAAAGTTATGGCTTCTCAAAAATTTGGGAGAATCCATTTTTCGAGTAAAATCGATATTATTTCCATTTTTTGACTCTTGTAACTACATTTTTGGTAATGTATATAATGTGTTGATGCAGATTTAAACAATGTGGAGAATCATTGATAAAATCGAAAGAATTTTGAAAATCCCTTCAGTTTTGGGAAAGTTATGCCATAATGAAGTTACAGACAAATATCGTTTTTGAAGAAAACCCCGTTCATAACCAATTTTTCACGTAATTGGCCATATTTTCTAACGTATTGCTCCAAATTATGTCAGGTAAAGTTTTGTATGTCTATTTTGATGCCAGAAATCGATTGGGCACATAAAATTCCGATTTCAAAACTTTTCGATTTTTTGACAATTTGTCAAAAAAATGACAAAAATTTACGAAAATTTAATATTGATAATATCGAAGAACTTTTTATGCAGATTTAAAATATATTCAAAACTATTGACAAAAGTGCAAAAATTTTGAAAATCGGTTGATTTTTGTGCAAAGTTATGGAATTTTTACTTTTGAGGTGTCAAGCTAGGTCGAATTTGTTCAACTATTTGAATTAAATCAAATTTAATTAATAAGACTTTCTCTCTTTTGTAGGTTTTACTAGTGGGGACTACACTTGGCTCCCAGTATCGGACGAATATAAAACTAATAATGCCCTGCAACAGCTTAGAGCTCCACAATCCCATCTACAGATATTTAAGACTTTGGTGCGAGTGCGACAGGAGCCTTCCTTTCGATTGGGAGAACTCAAGATAAAGGCCTTTGATGATGATGTTATTATCTATTCACGGTAATTATATGAATTCAATGAAATATGATTTCCACTGTGTAAACCGACTCTTCTTCTACAGGTATAAGGAAGGGAGCGATATTTATGTGATAGTCTTGAATCTAGGTGAAACCACAAAAATCATAGATCTTACACAGCACTTTAGTCTCCGGGCTCAGGCTGAGATCATTACCAGCTCCATACAATCAGAGCACATAAATGGAGATATCATCGACACCACAAAGTTTGAAGCCAAAGGCTATGTAGGCACAGTCATGGTGGGCATCATTTAAAAACCCATTCCCAATAAAGATCAGTCATTTTATGCACACAATATATTCATCATAAATAAATAAAAAATCTGTAAAAATTTACTTCCGTTCATGTAGACGCATATATAAGCCATTTTCAGCCTTGAGTGTGAGGACAGCAGATAGAATGGGATCGTATTTGTGTCGTTGGCTCTCCTTACGTAGTTTCTCTTCCCTAGGCAGTCCGAGGTAGGTGTTTAGGTAGCCATCCTTGGATGTAAGTTCATCCATGGCTGGTAACACCTCGAAACTACGGAGCAGCTTTGAGATGACAGTCTTAATCTCCAAAAGGGCAAACTTCTGGCCAATGCAATTACGAGGACCGGCACTGAAGGGCAAATAGTCGAAGGGACCTGGTTTCTCATGCTCAAATCGTTCGGGATTGAATCGCATTGGATCCTTGAAAGTGCGATCATCATAGCCCAAAACAATAAGAGCCAAATTGAGTGAAGTACCCTTAGGCACAATGGTTCCATCTAAAATTATATAATTTAATAAAACATTTCATACGATTATATTTCGATTTACTTATATCGTAGTCCTTTTCGGTATAGCGTCCAATGAAGGGTACGCTAGGATATACGCGCTGAGCCTCCTTAATGAACAGATCCAAGTATTTCATTTCGGAAATCTCCTGGAATGTGGCATCACGGGTCATGTCATTGCCCATCACAGCTTGTTGCTCCTCGAACAATTTTTTCTATGAAACCAAAAACTCAAATCTTAGCCTACTTTCAGGCAGAAGTGCTTTTTAATATCACCTGAACTTCAGGATGTCTGCCGAGCAAGTATCCAGCAAAGGACACTCCAGATGTGGTTGTGTCGTGACCCTCAAACATAAAGGTGGAAACCTCCTCATAGATGTCCTCTTTGCTCAACGGTTTGCCATCAATAGTGGCAGATAAGAGAGTATCCAAAAATACCATTTTCTTGCGCTTGAACTCATCACCCTCGAATTTCTTGGCGGTGCCTGCGTTATGAGCCTGGATGCGTTTCTCAATGATCTCATTTGTGAAATCAGTCAAAGTTTTCAGGGTCTTGAGATTAGAGGCATAGTCGGGGGCAAATCGATACAGTTTTTCTGAGCGTTTAAGTGGATTAAAAGCTCGCATATTTAAATTGTAGCACATGCTAAATGATAAATATATATTACAAATAATATAAATCAAAATATTATTTATTATTAGCTAATGATAATACTCACTCTTTGAATGCCTTCACCACGTTAGAATCATGCTCTCCCATGGCATTTATGGACACTCCCATTGCCGTCTCGCAGATCACATCGAGAGTTAGATAATGTACCTGATTTTGAAAGTCGAAAATACTATCGCCAGCCGAGACTTTCTTAAGCTGATTAATGAATTTCGTAGAGTTCTCGTTCATGACCTGATGGAAGTCCTGCAGGATGCTGAAATGGAATGTGGGGGTTATCATCTTGCGATGCTTATGCCACTTGCTGCCAGAGCTGGTGAGGAGACCAGTGCCCAACCAGGGATGCAGCATATCATAAATATCAGATTTCTGGATCAGAGTGTTGCTGCTCAAAACAACCTGAAAAAATATTGTTGCTTAATTTTGATATTTTTCAATTAATTATGGAATAGTTGTGAATGTTACCTCCAGAGATTTGGGATTGCAGACAAAGACATTGGAGTAGTAACCAACCCAGAAGCGGAAATTATCCCGATCATGTGTATGCCACCAGTCGAAGAACGTATTTAATATTTCTATGCGAATTTATATTTTAATTATTTTTTTTATATTTTTTTATATATTTAATTTAAATATATGTAGTTCAGTTTAGATTGGATTTTTAATCAATTACCTGTTGGACTTTTACCCATTTGATGGGCATTTCCTGCAATTGGTAGTGTGGGGGGACCAGGCATTTTATTCAAAATGCGTTTTCGACGGGCAGAACTCAGCTCCATGTAAAGAAAGAAGAGCACTGGCAGTGCCAAGAGAGCGTATAATAAAAACCACATTTTTAAAGCACAGATCACAGACACTTAATAGAGATCGAACACAAAAACTTTCAGAAATCTCAGTTAGGTGTGAACTCGACCTGCTGCCGATTCACAATGCGACAAGTTTGAACCGATCCGAAGTTTAAATACGACCGCACCACCAGACAATTCAAATATGTTGATTACATCTAAATTTTTGGCAACTCTCGGTGACTTGGCAATTAGAAAAAGAGGCTCGAGACTGAATACGTAGCGACAGATCCTCCCACAATATATTCATTTGTATTTATTTTATTTTAACTATTTAATATATATATCATATTTGTATTATCACAAATGCTAATTATATTTGTTTTATTTGTGTCTGCATTTTTTTTTTATATTTTATATGATTATTTGTAGACCGATAAGATTTATTTCAGCCACTCGACCTATGGTTGATACTGATAAAAATCAAGAGTGCAAAGGCACACCTGATTTCATTGCAGACTAGATAATTTACATTTCAAACAAAGTAGAATAACTGACCTAGGCAACTATGTGAAAGTATATATACTCATTCAAGACGTACTGTTCGAAATGTAGAGTATTACTTAATCAAACGATCTTTGCTTATACACTTTTAAGCAAAGAAATGTTTGCAGATACTTTTTTACATAAAAAAGTTTTTACCTTAGTATATAATTAATTTTTTTTTTTTTTTTTTAAACCGGCTTAGGTTCTGTTTGTTTATTTTTGCTGCATCATAATGAATTGCAAACATATATGTGTATATAGTAAAGAAAATTGGACTCGACCTGTAGTCAGGCTACATCGAAAACAAGTCGGTAAACAAAGCACAGACAGACTTTGGACCATAACCCAGACACTAAAACTTGTAATTTCTTTTGAAAATATTCGATTAGAGATTTATAATCAGCAATCATCAAAATGTGTGGGAGCACGACACGTGCATTCGTGTTCTTTGATTGACCTTCTTGCATTTGATTTTTAAAAATTTTTAATATGTTATACAGAAAATGTTCCACGATATATGGTCGATGAGAGAACCATTTAATTTTGCCAACATTACATCTTCTCTGTTTGAATGAGACTTCTCTTTAGATGATACTGATCTAAATTGTTAAGTTAGCTAATTAAATAATATATAATAAAAATAATATATAACCAGTAAATTTGCTAATTAAGGTTGTAGAATGCATGTTGATTAATAAATATATAAATTTAAAAAAGAAAAAAAAATTAATAGATCTGAAATTTGTATTTTTCAAATAAGTTTTTATTTTAATTAAATGTGTATATGTATTTATATATACATTTTTTTAAATTTAAATCAGAGCTTAATGGTAAACAATAGTCATGAAAAATAAATAAAAAATAAATTTCTTAACTTTTAACAACAAATGAAGGGAGTCATTCAAAGAGAGATGAGCATTTTTGATTGAAAAAGTGATCCCAGGGAACACAGAGCTCGAATGATATCTATTGTGCCGCTCCAAACTATGCCACAAAAATGTGTATAACAGCTCGAGGTTGTGCACTTTGCTAAGCCATCAATTAACTTGCTAAGCAAAATGAGGTTAATAAACTATATCAATTAAGTGTACTTATTAACTATAATAAATCAATTAGTTTTAAATTATAGTTAAAACATTGTCAGGCTAATAATGAAAACAGGATTTGTATTTGGCCTTTTACAATACATAGATATTAATTTTCTTAAAAATACATAATAGTATATTTAAACAATTATTTCCTTTCGCGCAGTCGCAGATATAAGCCATTTTCAGATTTAAGTGTAAGTACTGCAGATAGAATCGGATCGTATTTGTGACCCTGGCTCTCCTTACGCAATTTCTCTTGCTTGGGTAGACCGATGTACGTATTCAAATATCCATCCTTAGAGATCATTTCATCCATGGCCGGAAGTATCTCGAAACTACGGAGCAGCTTTGAGATGACAGTCTTAATCTCCAAAAGGGCAAACTTCTGGCCAATGCAATTCCGAGGACCGGCACTGAAGGGCAAATAGTCGAAGGGACCTGGTTTCTCATGCTCAAATCGTTCGGGATTGAAACGCATTGGATCCTTGAAAATACGATCATTATAACCGAGCGTGATGAGTCCCAGATTGAGTGTGGTACCCTTAGGCACAACTGTTCCATCTAAAAAGCAACAGTTTACTGAAATATCCCAAATACCATTTCATTGATCACACTTACGTATATCGTAGTCCTTTTCGGTATAGCGTCCAATGAAAGGGACGCTAGGATATACGCGCTGAGCCTCCTTAATGAACAGATCCAAGTATTTCATTTCGGAAATCTCCTGGAATGTGGCATCACGGGTCATGTCATTGCCCATCACAGCTTGTTGCTCCTCGAACAATTTTTTCTATGGAAGCAGAAACTCAAATATTAGCCCACTTTGCGGCAGTTGATTTTGTATTTTTATTTACCTGCTCTTCAGGATGCCTGGAGAGCAAGTATCCAGCAAAGGATACTCCAGATGTGGTTGTGTCGTGACCCTCAAACATAAAGGTGGAAACCTCCTCATAGATGTCCTCTTTGCTCAACGGTTTACCATCAATAGTGGCAGATAAGAGAGTATCCAAAAATACCATCTTCTTGCGCTTGAACTCATCACCCTGAAACGTTTTAGCGGTTCCTGCATTATGAGCTTGAATTCTTTTCTCAATAACCTCATTTGTGAAATCAGTCAGAATTTTCAGAGTTTTGAGATTATCAGCATAATCAGGGGCTAGCCGATAAAGCTGATTTGACCGCTTCAGAGGATTAAAAGCTCTCATGTTTATATTGTAGCACATACTGAGAGTAAAAATGAAAACTCATAAAATATAAATAAAAATGGTTAATTTTTTAAAAAATAATACTCACTCTTTGAATGCCTTCACCACGTTGGAATCGTGCTCTCCCATGGCATTTATGGACACTCCCATTGCCGTCTCGCAGATCACATCGAGAGTTAGATAATGTGCCTGATTTTGAAAGTCGAAAATACTATCGCCAGCCGAGACTTTCTTAAGCTGATTAATGAATTTCGTGGAGTTCTCGTTCATGACCTGATGGAAGTCCTGCAGGATACTGAAATGGAATGTGGGGGTTATCATCTTGCGATGCTTATGCCACTTGCTGCCAGAGCTGGTGAGGAGACCAGTGCCCAACCAGGGATGCAGCATATCATAAATATCAGATTTCTGGATCAGAGTGTTGCTGCTCAAAATGAACTGAAAATTTATTTTATAAAGTAATAATTTTTTTGTGTTGAGTTTTTTGTGGATTTCACCTCTAGATGCTTGGGATTGCTGATGAACAGATTGGAGTAGTAACCAACCCAAAAGCGGAAGTTATCACGATCATATGTATGCCACCAGTCGAAAAACGTGTTCAGAATTTCTATATCAATCAACAAATAAAAAATGATGTTGTTTGTTACAATAACAAAGAAATTGAGAAATTGAGATAATGATTAGGGTTATGATGTGAGTTACAAGTCTAATTATACTCTTAGTCAGAATCAGATTATACAATCACTGTTCACATGAACTTATCACAGCACTTATCTGATCTTTATGGTTGATCAACAAAACAATAAAAATATTTCAAAAATAATTTTCCGAAAATTTGTTGTTGCTTTTTGATGCTTATCTATAAATGCTTTAACCCGAATTGCAATTCAACTGATGTTATGCTAGAATCCCCATCAGCAATAATGCAATTCGAGAAAACGCAATACGACGCACACTATTTAATTAGAAATTCTTATTATTATTAATACTGTCAACTTTTCTCAAAAATGATTATTTATTAATAACAGCAATTACCGGCCGGATTCTTGCCCACTTGATGGGCATTTCCCACCACTGGCAGCGTCGAGGGTCCCGGAACCTTGTTCAAAATTCGCTTTCGACGGGCCGCACTCAGCTCAAAGTAAACAAATAATAGTACTGGCAGAGCCAAAATACCATATAATAGAAATAGAAACCACATTTTCAAATCACGAAACCCGAAACACGAAACCGAATTAAAAAAAAAATCCAAAAAATCAGAAATACTCGACGCGAAGTGAACTCGATCAGCTGCCGACTCACAATGCGAGTAGTTCGCTGGGAGGCAAAGTTTAAATACGACGACAGCGATAATACCACAACTCAGAAATGCTTCGATTAGAGTGAGAGATTGAGAGACCTGCAGGTTTCGACCACTCACAATGACTTGGCATAAACGAAACAGGCAGTGGAGAGAGCATCTTCCACAGATAGAGACCACTATTAACTCCGCCAGAAGAGAATACGACCAGAAGTAGTTTTGCATTAATTATTTTATTGTTGATTTTAGTTATATAATGATAAGGTTTGACTGGTATTTTATAGAAAATAAAAATATTTTTAGTTTTGACTAACCAAAATATCTTGGATGAGAATTGTGTTTAAGTTGCCTTATCATCAGTTAAAAAAGTTAATTCTCTTGACATTTGGTTTCACCTTCATTCTACAATCATTAAGAAAAAATAAAATAAAAGTTAAGAAAAAGATATACTTATCAAAATTAATTTTTGGGATCACGACTATTTTATATATGAATTTTTCCTATATATCTAAAATCTTCCCAAACCACATAGTGTGATAAGTTGGTCGACAGTTCATAAATCAGGGAACAAAAAAAAAATTAGGGTATACACGGTCAAGTCGAACTTTGAACATAAAAAGTTGAGTATCAAAAAATCTAGCATTTTATATAGAAATTAATCTATTTCTAATCTTTAGCTTTATAATAATGAATCAGCAAATTGTATATAAGAGCATTGCACTTGATCTTAATTTATTCATGCGGCAAACAAACATTGCATTCAAAAAACTAAATGCATTTCAGACGAATGGAATTTCTTTTCGAAGTAAGACAACCAGTTTTGTGAATATAAATTCCTTTCTATATCTATTTTTTTCGGATCCCTGAATATTTAAGCAGATGAAAGAGTGTTACTTTCGTCGGTGTATTAAATTATCTCTATAATTAGTGTAAAACTGAGAGCTTAGTAATTGACAAAACAAACAAACATTAACAAACAAATAAAAAGATAAATAAATTTTTAAAAAGACAATGCTGCTAATAAAATATTTATGCATGTCTGACTCGGCTGTCGAAAAAGTTGGTATACCTAAATTAACATAAATTTCAGTCAATAAACTAGTGTTTAATCTGCACCTTTGCTGAACTACTTTAAGAAACATATCATTTTGAGAAGCGACAACAACTATAATTACATACAAATATACAGCAATTAAATGCAATCATACTGCGATAATAACGTTACTTTAATTATAGACCTAATAAAAGTGAATCAAATTCTATGAAATCAAATCACTTGACATATATTTTCATGCTGATAAACCCTCTAAAAAATGTCTCAAAACTACAATTGTTAAAACAAAACTCTGTAAACTATTATCTTAGTCATATCTTATAAGTCAATAAACAGAAACCGGTTGCTCATCGAAAGGGAAGCTTGAATTTTGAGTGAAATTTGTTAATGGTCAACAAAAGAAGAAGCAAAGTAAGTCGGTTAATAAAAGCCAAGAGAGCTGAAAATTATGATATTTTTGGGCAACTGCTTTTAGCTCTTAAAAGCAAAGGCAGAGAATATCTCTAAGAGAGATGGAGTTTACCTGTTATCAGAGAGCTCAGTGTTGAGGAGCAATTTGACGTGCAGCTGAAAAGTATGCTACGAAATTTTTGATGAGTGGTTGTGTGCTTAGCTAAGCTGCAATCCAAATTATACAATCATTTATTTTAATTCAATGTGACTTTATTAAAATAACTAATAATCAATAATATATACAAATCATATTTATAAAATAGCAATACATTAAATATACAAAATACATTTTTAGTAAAATATCTACGGAGCACCTGTACACAAATTAGTAAAATAAATTTCTATTAATACATTATACACATTAGTTGTTATTATTTTTGCCAATAGTCTGTATAAGTTTTGACTCATAATTATTGTTTTACTTCTATTGCAATCAGCTGTCTGCAATCGAAACAAACTCAACTGATTAGCAGCACTATCAGGCCACCAATGAAAGTGCGATGTGGTCCTGAACTTTGAACTCACACGTCATAATCTGAAGTTGACTCAATTGACAAGTCAATTAGCCACTTTTCAAACTACGAAGTAGTATATCAACTGCCTGGGTGTAATTGTCAAGTAGGAGTCAATTGAAACAGCAATTAATAAACACTTGCTATTATCGCTGTGAATAATTCAATGTGTGAGCTTATTAAAAGAGCTTACAAGCTATAATTAGTGAGTGCGATAATGATATGTGTTTAGTGTTTTATATTTTATATGAAGGAGTAGCCGTCTATAATATAGATAGCTTATCGATTATGTTATCGCATTTAGCCCTGTTTCTTTTGGCGAATATAAAAGATATTTGCGGTGACTCGATCAGTTACCAAACGCGAATCGAACGAAACGGAAAGACAGTTAATCGCATCCAATTTAGGCCAAGTTTTCAGTAATCATGTTCCTTTTGGCCATCGCTATCATTTTGGCCACCCTGTTGGTATTCAAGGGTGTCAAGATTTTCAACTATTTGGATCACATGGCGGGCATCATGGAAATGATACCAGGACCCACGCCCTATCCATTTGTGGGCAATGTCTTCCAGTTTGGCCTGAAGCCAGCGGGTGAGTACTAAAATTTATATAATTAAATTCAAAGTCATATATAATATATATATTTAAATTAAATTAATTAAATTAAATTTGTAAATTATGGTATTTAAAAGAAATAAGTGAAAATTTGAAATAATAAATAAAACATAACAAGTAGCCTATATTTATGCACTTTCAAATGTATCTCAATTTGCAATCGAGATACATATCGAATAGATTCTATGCAATTTGTGGCTAATTTGCAAAAGATATTTCCCTCTCTGTTACGACTTTACACAATTTATTCAATTCCCCATTATGTTGCTTGCAAATTTGTTGAATCATTCATTCATTTTGTGTTGCACGTAGAGTCCTCTCCACACGTTGTAATCATTCCAAATGCACAATAGTAGATTGCAGACAGTGCATAACAATTGATTGTTGTTTTTGTGTTGGGATGTGTTGGAACTGCCATTGGCATTGCCATTGGCATCCACAATAGATGCATCCGCCAGAGTCCTTGTACTTGAGCTGCACAACATGCTGTTGTGATATGAATTCGTCCTTGCTTGATTTGAATCATAACAGGATGGTTGCCTTTGCAATGGAATCTGCTCATTTTTCAATCCTTTTTATCTTTCTCTACGAAAATTTGGAATTTAAATGAAAATTAGTGGAGTTGAAATCGCACATTGTATTTAAAACCGAATAAAATTTCAAAAAAAAAAAGAAATCTTATTTTTTTTTTAAAATTAACATGAATTTGAAAAATAATTTATCTACAAAAATTGATTAATTATACCTATGCATAAAACCCTATTTTCAAAAGATTAATTCACTTGTTCCTCGATATATTGCAGAATATCCCAAAAAGATTTTACAGTATTGTCGAAAATATGATTTTCAAGGATATCGCTCGCTGGTCTTCCTGCAATACCACATGATACTCAGCGATCCTGCAGAGATACAGGTAAACATTGATTTTCATTTGACATGTCCTCGAACTGTTATTGATATTGTGTTTTCCTTTTCGAATTAGAATATACTGTCGAGTTCGTCGCTGCTGTACAAGGAGGACCTGTATTCATTTCTGCGTCCCTGGCTGGGCGATGGACTCCTCACCAGTTCCGGTGCCCGCTGGCTGAAGCATCAGAAGCTGTATGTGCCCGCCTTCGAGAGGTCCGCAATGGAAGGATATCTGCGAGTGGTGCAACAAACCGGCGAAAGGTTCGTCCAAAAGCTTAACGGGAAAGCGAAGACATTGCAACCCTTTGACGCCCAGGAACTGGTGGCAAAGTGTACACTCGATATAGTCTGTGGTAAGTGGCAACAACTGACGGTTAGAAAGAGAGAAAGGGAGAAAGAGAGAGAGATAGAGAGAGAGAGAAAAGCCCTTCCAAATTGAGGAAAAAAAAGGAAACTTTGAACATTTGTCATGCACAGCTTTCAGGTTCCGCTCTTTGGGTTAGACTAGACGTTAGACGTAGGCACTACACTCGTTTATGTTTCGTAATTTATTATGGCCATTTTATAAATAAGATTTATGGCAGACAACAAATATTGCTACAAGTGCCAGAGATTGTGCGGTGAAAACTTTTTCACATTCTGATACTAAAATTCGCTCAAGGACGCAAAATATGCTAAACAGGCCCAGGAGCTTCATGGATATTTTTAAGAGAAACAAAGATCGTCAGACAACTTAATATGGAGGAGTAAAAAAGTTAAAAGTAGAATTAATTGAGAATTGTGGTAGAAAAGAGTCCAAGCTTATTAAGAGAAGTATGCTGAGACTACATGTTTATAGATACAAAATTATAGTTAATTTAATCTGAGTTTTAGTTAAAAATATAGAGTTTCGTGATTCCTTTAGTTAAATAGAAGATTTCTCTCCTCTCAGTCATATTTTGACTTTTCTGGCAATGCCAAATCAACTATTTAGTAGTTATTTTATTTTTTTTTATTTATTTAATATTGTTATAAATTTTTTTCTTTTTTAATTTTTATAGAGAATGCCACAGGATTGGTCAGCAATTCTCTGAACGATGAGCCCTCCAATTTGCACAGCGCCATCAAGGAGTGAGTTATCCTCGCCAGAATTTAGCTTTTACATCATTTATAATTCATAAAATTTATGTTAATTTATTGTTAATATTTTCCGCAGTCTTTGTGATGTGGTACAGGAACGTACCTTCAGCATCGTCAAGCGATTTGATGCGTTATTCCGATTGACGCCATATTACATGAAACAGCGAAGGGCTTTGAAGATGCTGCGCAGTGAAGTAAGGCAGGTGAGTCATATGAATAAAGTGTACTTAAATATTATAAAATATTGAATTAATTTCTTTTTAAGATTGTATCACAACGTGATCAGCCATTATGTGATTCCGGCAAAAATAAACCCTTCATAGACATACTGCTGTCAGCTAAATTAGATGGACGAGCACTAAAGGAGCGCGAGATTGTGGAGGAATTATCAACATTTATATTTACAGTGGGTGCAAATATACTAAATTTAAAATTTATTTTTTTAAATTTTTTATATTTTTGCAATATTTAATTTTTAAATGTAGGGCCACGATTCGGTTGCTTCCGCCATATCCTTTGCCATCTACACACTCTCCCGCCATCCGCACATACAGCAGAAGGTCTTCGAGGAGCAGCAGCGCATCTTTGGCAAGGATCTGACTGGGGACTTGGATATGGCGCATCTGCAGCAGTTGCATTACCTGGAGCTGGTCATACGTGAAACCCTTCGTCTGTTTCCCGCCGTGCCCCTCATAGCACGCACCAATCGCAAATCAATTGATATAAGTAAGTTAAGTTAAGTAAAATTGTCTTAATGTTTTATTTTGATAACTGAATTAATTTACAGATGGCACCAAGGTTGCGAAACGTACCACAGTTATAATGTGTCTCTTAGCCATGGGCTACAACGAACGTTACTTTGAGGATCCCTGCGAATTCAAGCCTGAGAGATTCGAGAATCCCCAAAAGCAAACAGGCAAGGATGCCTTTAAGAGTGTGCCCTTCAGCGCAGGACCCAGAGCATGCATAGGTAGCCTCAAATTGAGATTATTTATGGTCAACGAATACTTATAATTTTGTAAATTATTTCCATTAGCCGAGAAATTTGCTATGTTAGAGATGCAATCCATACTCTCTCTGCTGGTGCGTAACTTCGAAATCCTGCCGCCTGTGGATAATCTCTCTTCAGGGATTAACGATCACACTCGTGTGGATTGTGTGCCCCAAAGTGAATATGATCCAGTGCTCAATATTCGAGTAACCCTCAAGTCCGAGAACGGCATACAGATTAGACTAAAGAAACGTGCAACAGCTGATCAATAGATGCATAGATATTGCTATTTATTTCACAACCAACTTAAAATATTTTATAAATTGTCGAACAAAATAATACAAAAATACAAATAGAATTCATTAATAATATTCCTACACCATTCTACAATCGCTTTTCCAAGCGCACAGGTACTCCACTCAAGGACTTTAGAGTGATGGGAAAATGAAGCTTGAGCTCTTGATCTCCCGGTTTATACTGAGGTTCAAAGACCTGAGCTATGCTCTGTTTGGCCAAAGGAGCGGGAAGTATACGGAATCTACGTAGTATCTTCGATAGAGTGACCTTCAGTTCAAGTAGCGCGAATTTCTGACCTGTAATTAAAACTTCAGAAATAATCAATATAAATTATTGATTTTTCCATACCTATGCAATTTCTGGGACCCGCACTGAAGGGTACATTGTCAAAGGCACTGGCTTGACTACGACCTTCCTCCTCGAAACGTTCGGGTCGAAATTCGAAAGGTGCCTCAAAACTGTGTGGACTGTGACCCATTGCCAGAATGGGAATCACTACAGTGGTGCCCTTTGGCAAGTATTTATCCACTGCGAAATGAACAGTTATCCTGTGAACTTCCATATTGGAGCATATCTTTTCACTCACCGATGACAGTGGAGTCAGGTAATGTGCGGAATATGAACGGTACACTGGGGAAGATGCGTAAAGTTTCCTTGATGACCAGATCGAGGTACTTCATCTGCTGCAGCTCCTGAAAGCTGGCATGTTGTTGCTGTGCCTCGCCAAAGATGTCGAGCTGCTCCTGGTATGCCTTCTGCTGCACCTCGGGTGTCATGGCCATGCAGTAAATGGCAAAGGTAATGGCCGAGGCGGTCGTATCGTGACCCTAACAGGGAATAAGTTAATACGAAAAGGGTAACTGAATAAAAATGGAAGGGTTTTCCTTACCTCAAACATAAATGTGGAAACTTCCTCGAATATCTGTTCGAGTGTGAGGGGCTTACCCTCCACCTGGGCTGTCAGCAAGTTGTCCAGAAATGCCATCTTGGGTCTCGTCGATGCCCAGTCACAATCCCCATTAGTTTCACCATCCGCTTGCATTGCAGCCCGATAGCTGTAACTCTGGAGCATGTGACGACGTTGCTCTATTATCTATGAAAATATCTACTTATATAGAAAATAATCGGATTAATCTGATTGATTTTGCAACCTTGGCCAACTCGCTTCTTAAAATTTCGAGAGCCTTCGTCTGCTGTTTGTAGTAGGAAGTAAATCGAAAGCAGGCATCGATGCGCTTCACCACGGACAGAACACGCTCTGGGATGATGTGGCAGAGGGTGTCAATGGCTTCTACGATTGCTGATGACTTGCCCTCAATGCTGTTCACCCGAGTGCCCATGGCAGTCTCTGCTCATTGAAATCAAAATCAATTGAGGCAATTTGAGGTTTACTATGGCCTACCACAAATCACATCGATTGTGCTTCTCGTGACCAGACGCTGTATGTCCAGCACTTGGCCTTGTGCCAAGTTGGCTTCCTGCTCGAGTAGTGCCATGAAACGGCCACTTGTCTCATTCATCACATGCAGAAAGTCCTTAAGGATGCGAAAGTGAAACGAGGGCGTTATAAGTTTTCGACGCTGCGACCACTGCTGACCATTGGCGGTCAGTAAACCGTTGCCTAGCCAAGGATACATCAGATAATATGGATCATACTTGTAGGCCAATGTTGTGCTGCTGAGCACGTGCTGAAAGTACGTTACAGGAAAGTCCATCAAAAATTATTCTGTTTGCAAAGTCGCAATTTTCAATATTTCACCTCTTTCCAAAATTCGAACAAGCATAACTTTGGCAAAATTCAACAGATTTTCAAAACTATTTATTTGAGTGATTCTTATAAGTATTTCCTGAGACATGACTAAAAATGTGCTCTAATTTCTTTCAAAATCGCACATTTTAAATTTCTAAATTTTTCGCAACTTTGAGCAGCCATAACTCAGCCAAAAATCGTCCGACTATCATAAATTTTCCAGCTTAGTCAATGGTTTTTATTATATTTTTAATCTGCATCAAAAATTTTTCCATTTTGGCACTTTTGAATTTTTTCATATATTTGACCGCTTTTGCAAAATTATCAAAGCTCGAAAAATTTTTTTTATTCCAATTTTTTGATGTCAATCGATTCTGACTCGAAACTAGCATATTGGTTTTTATTTGAGGTGTTTCTGATGAGTATTTACCGAGATATGGCCAAAAATGTGCTAGAAAGTTGCTCAAAATCGCAAATTTCAATGTATAACAAATTTCGTAATTTTGAACAGCCATAACTTTGTCAAAAATTTACCGATTTTAAATTTTTTTTTCATTTTTGTTAATGGATGCTATTTTGTATATACTTCAATATTTCAAACTCACTTCCACGTATTTGGTTTCTATGAGGAATACGTAGGGCAATGGACCCGCCCAGATGCGAGTGTTTCTATAACCATATTGCTGAAACCAATTGAAGACAGTCCTCGCATAAGCTGCAAATGAGAGCAAAACAACAAAAAATCATAAATTAAACACTTAAATAAAATGTCAGAAAACTTGATACATTTGATCTAGATATTCCGCATAAATATATTAGATTTACTTAGTTATTAATGGATCAGTTTTCATTCTACAATGTATTATATTTCAATGTGAATGATATCATATGAACCATATCATATCGAAATGATTCCATTTGAATCGAATATTCAAATTCAGTGAATTTTGAAGTAATTTGAATACAAATGAATCCCCATTAAATGAAATTAATTAAAAATGACAGATAATTAATTGCAGTTTGAATTTATTCAGCTCGAAATACTTAAAGACTATTCAATTGTTATCACCAGCGTGATCATCGAGGGTATTCCAGAAGTCAAGTCCATTGTACAGTTCATTTGCTTAAGATCAAATTAGATCGTCTGCAGACTTAATGACGTCCATGTCCATGGGACTCGGGAGCTGAGGGATGGGCAGCGATCCAAGCGAGGGCACGCTCAATCTCCTTTGGAATTGGTGGTGGGGTGGGCAGATGGCTGCCACTTGGCTGGTAACCGTTCTCGTTGGCCACATAGGTCAGCTCAATGTGCTCGCCCTCGGGGGAGATCCAGCCGTAGGAGCCATGGATGTTGCCGTGCTCATCGCCGCTGCGGACCTCCGAGATGTGGTTGCTGGTCTCCAAGCTCACATCGAAGCCATCGGGACGCACATCATCCTTGCGGGAGATAACATCATCACCATGCAGAACGACATCACCATGGACGGGTGAGGGATGAGGCACTGGGCGTGGACGATGAACGGCTGCCATGGCGACACCAGCAAAAGCGCAGATCAAGAGCTGTAACAGTTATCCAGAAGTATTAGGTAAACGATATCCTTTCTATGATATCCCTGAACTCATCTACTTACAACTTTGAACATTTTGGATTGTTTCTTTGTGCAGTTGATGAACGTTGGAATCAAACGTTGACTGATACTCAACTCCAGAACGTCTTCGTCTTTTATACAGTCAACTCACACTTAAGACTTGGCAACTGTGAACACAGTTGGTCAAAATAAATGGTGTCTACCTTGAGACCTGTTCAGGCGCATCCCATAATTACGGCTATGAATTATGGGTTTAACCACCGCGAGTCGCCGCGCCCACAAAATTATTGAATTACTGCCATAATCTTCAAGTGAATGCTAAAGTGCATCAATAGCTTTTAAATACAAATAATATATTTATTATGCAAACACAAACACATATAGATTTCCATATACATTTGATCGTCTGTATCTAGCGGGTAACTGGTCGATTGAAACCGCTCCCCATTTGTCACAAAAGTAATATGGACCCGTCGAATCTACTTAATGAACATTCAAAAAATTTGTCCAAATTCAACCATAAAGCGTGCTCATTAAATTCATGACGACACAACTAATCATCTCTCCATTAGAACTTGTTTTACGTGATCTAAATATATTTGTAGCTTCTCATGCACTCTTCATCTTTAGTTCCAAAGGCTTTAATTTCATACGCTTAAAAGTATGCTACTTTATTTGTGACCATTTTTGTGTTTGCAAATACTTAAAGACGTTGCGACTTTTAAATTTACTCATATTCCTTATGCAAAATTAACGAACTGAGGAAAGTGAATTGAATAAATTGTTCTATATCCTGTATATTTTCATATTGTTTGTATTCCACTCAGCGAGAATCCTCTTATTATTGCGTTTAAACATACCAATGTCTATCACATGTTCAGATTCAGATTATTACAAAAAAATGCTTCTTTGATTACTATTAGAAAATTTACGTTTAGATTTAGATTATTAAAAAAAAATCTTTTTTTTATTAGAATATGAAAATTTACGCTTGGTTTTTTTTGTTATTCATAATTATTTACTTCTTATTTTATTTATTTTTTTGTTTAATAACAAGTGGAAGTGGAGAATCTGTACATCTTAATAAGCAACTTAACATCACATTGATAGAAGTGCTAATAAAACCAAAAATATTTGTTAAGTGCAGAATCTGTAGAGCGTTTAATCATTAATAATATATTATTCTATAATAGTTAGTTCAACAAATTAACTAATTTAATAATACGATTTCCACAACGTCTCTTTTTATTATCATTCCATTATTCTTTTTTAATTCCACTCCTCAGCTGTCCATTTTTTTAATAATATATTTAGTAAGTTAATCTTTGTTATCACTTTTCATATATGTATAAATATCGTCTTATTTAGCTATATATGATATATGCGCCGCCCCTGCCACGTTGATACGTACAGTGCTGGCCACGAGTATAGCTCATGTCACTCGCTGGAACTTTGAATTGAATTTTTGACTTGATTTATGAAATTTTTAATTTATCTTGTTGGCAGTGCTTGCCATTATTTTAACCGTTATAAGCGTTTACCGTTTTAATAAGCTGGAAACCGTTAATTCCAGCTTTAACAAATAACATGAATTAAGAAATATGTGGCAAGTGAGTGTCTTCTCATAATGCAATTAAATTCATATTATTTGAAGCGACGAATTGAATAATATATTGTATTTCATTTAATTGTATTGCACTTTGATGAAATGAACAGAATAGAATAATCGTGCGTTTATTATTCGAGACGACATTATTTGGGGAATTTCATTAGCAATGATTTAAGGCAAAAACGAGTTTAGGCTAATACTCGTATCATAACCGTACTTTGTTAATTGTCAAATGAATTTTGCATGTCTGATGATATTGCAGCCGAAACGTGGTCTGCCCCGGGGTATACCTGCTCACAGGTATATAAGACTGAGACTGTCCAATCTGGATTATCAGTCAACGTTCGTTCTCCGTTCCATAACTGCAAACCAACAACCAACATGTTCAAGGCTGTAAGTATTCTATTCTAAATGCTTTGGGGTACTTGGGTGCAGTTTTCGGAGGATGCTCGGAAATGAATCACATACAAATCCTATTTGAAATCATCTTTCAGCTGGTTATCTTCGCTATTGTCGGCCTCGCCGTCGCTCACCCCGGTGGCCCATCTGGCGATGATGTTCACTCCGAGGTGACTCTTCTGAAGAACGATGTGCGTGCCGATGGATTCGATGCCGCTTGGGACCTGAGCAACCACATCGGAGAGACCCGCACTGGTGATGAGCACGGCAACATTAAGGGCACCGTCAACTGGATCTCCCCCGAGGGCGAGCACATTGAGCTGTCCTATGTTGCTGATGAGCACGGTTACCAGCCAACTGGCAGCCATCTGCCCACTCCACCACCAATCCCAGAGCAGATTGCTCGCGCTCTCGCCTGGTTGGAAGCTCACCCCTCAAAGGAACATTAAACTCTTCTAACAGATGCCCGGCAACAGTGAAATGGAACCGATCATGGACTACTCTTGGACACGGCAATTTATAATCATAGGTTTTTTCGTCTCTGAAGCATGATTTTTGTACGATTATGAAAATATATGCAGCACATTGTTTATGGCAAATAATACTGTTCAAGTCTTTATAAATCCATCAATCATAATCACATTCTGCACAGAAGCCCAACAGTGACTCAGCTGATCTGATTTCGAAACCATTATGTTATATATAGTATATAACCTGCTCATCTACATCGGAACTAGTCTACGATTTCTGCTGGGTCACCTTCATCTTGACTCCCCAAAGTGGGCGTATGTTTGTTGAAATGTCAAATAAACCTGATCGAATTTCACATATGCCGGTTTCATAAAGTAGCAAATTTGTTTAAACAAAACGATATAAGCTCTATGATTAAGATACTCTAATGTAGTATTGGCGAGACCAATTCTCTTGAGAATTTTTAATTTTAAATTTTGGAAAAGTTCTATATGATTTTCATAAAAATTTCAATAGATCCATTCAAACCAAAAACAGTTTTTAATATTTTCAATATGTTTTGATGCCTTCAATTAAGTTTTTTACTTCAAATTATAGAAAAATAATAAAGAAAACATAATATTTTCTTTATATTAATTAATGTTTTTTCCTTTTTAAATTATTGAAAAAATTATAATAGTTAAATTAATATCATGTATAGAAAAATTTTACTTAGATAATGAAACTAAAAAAATTTTTTTTAGTATTTTAACTGTTTTTATGCTTACATAATTATATAGATTCAGATTTCTTTCTTTAAAATTATTGAAAAATAATATACTATACTATAATGCAGCAACAATAGCTATGAAATCTTGAAATATTTTGAAAAAAAAATCTTGAAAAACATCTAGTAGATGGCAGTGTTTGATAAAAACAAATAATTCAAATGTTGCATGCCTCAAAACCCTGGTTGTCAATATATTTTATATAGAAAATCACTTTTTATATATTTATAAATAAATTGCTAAGAATGTTTCTACAGACGTAATGAAGTTGAACAGTTAGTCTCGAGGCTCTTATGTTCATCCCTGTAACTGTTAATTAACTGCTATACTACACATCATTATCCCACATTATTATAATCCCTGAAGCAGAGAAGGACTAATTCTGACACAGTAACCCAATTTTCAAACGAATAAATAAAATTTCGATGCACAAATTAGTCTTAAACAATGCGCTGCATTCGTATATATTTGTTAATATATATAAATAAAATATTTATGCATACGACATTATGCAGAATTCTCATATCAAAGTTTTGTGTAGATCGTCTTTCCATTCGGCGTAGTCCATGTACATTCCAGAGTCACAAGAGTCTTCAGGAATCCTTCTCAAGAACTACACGAATTTAGTTCTTCTCGCTGCTGCCATGAGCTGCGATCCATTCAATGGCGCGCTGGATCTCAACGGGGATTGGTGGTGGGGTTGGGAGCAAATCGCTCTTGGGCTGGTAACCGTGCTCATCGGCAACATAGGAGAGGGCAACATGTTCGCCTTCGGGGGAAATCCATTCGAATTTGCCAACCTGGTTGCCGTGCTCATCCTGGGACTGATCGGACTTGGCGCCATTCGACAATTCCTGGGCAATCTTGAATCCATTGGGAAGAACGTCTCTGACGTCGGTGACAACGGACTCATCGGCAACAACGAAGGCGATGGCAGCGAAGATCAACAGCTGTAAGGACCACATAAAGTATTTTATAATTATATATATCTTTGATCCTTGTGAAGTCCCTTAGATGTACTCACAATCTTGAACATTTTGAGAGTAGTGCAGTTGTATTGGGTGAAAACCGAATGTTTACTGATGATCTTCTAGAAAGTGAATCTCTCTTTTATACAAATTTGAAGCATTGGACCTGTTCCAAAATCTCGTATAGTTGCCAGAAAAAAGCGATTGAAAATTTATTACTTTACTATCGAGTTGTTAGTATCTGTTAATTATCAGAATATCTAGTTTGACTAAATATATTTCAAATTTCACATTATCTAACCGTACATTCAGTTCAACTTTAGTGACGCAAATCATGATTGTGTCATCCTCTCTTCGATCGATTTTGACTTTCTGATGCAAAATCTCAAAAAGATTGCAATCGAGTCGAAATATACGCGGACTCGTTATGCGTATAATAATTTTTCAGAACTATGAATATTAACTAATATTGAAGAGTCGAAACCCGTATAAAAGACAGACTGAATGTGTTGAGGATCATCAGTCAACATTCGGTTTTCACCCAATACAACTGCACTACTCTCAAAATGTTCAAGATTGTGAGTATATGACAGGATAATCAGATGGATAAGGAATATATATAATTATATAATGTTTTGTATTGTCCTTACAGCTGTTGATCTTCGCTGCCATCGCCTTTGTCGTTGCCGATCAAGACCAGGCCGTCCGGGACGACAGGGAGGTTCTTCCCAATGGATTCAAGATTGCCCAGGAACTGCCCAATGGCGCCAAGTCCGATCAGTCCCAGGATGAGCACGGCAACCAGGTTGGCAAATTCGAATGGATTTCCCCCGAAGGCGAACATGTTGCCCTCTCCTATGTTGCCGATGAGCACGGTTACCAGCCCAAGAGCGATTTGCTCCCAACCCCACCACCAATCCCCGTTGAGATCCAGCGCGCCATTGAATGGATCGCAGCTCATGGCAGCAGCGAGAAGAACTAAATTCGTGTAGTTCTTGAGAAGGATTCCCGATAATTGTGACATGGACTGAACCGAATGGAAAAACGGACTGTATCAATGTTTTGGTTAAGAGAAATTTGCATAATTTCGCATGCATAACTGTAATAGAATGAAAAAAATAAACGAATGCAACGAATTGTTAAAAATCTTAATTGAAAATCAAGACAATTTATTTAATTCTATTCAGGAAGGGTTACTGGGTCAGTTGCCATACATCTCTCTCGGAATATGGAGTATATTGATAAGGTGGAAGAGCTCAGTAGATAGTGTCGCAGACCGTGTTGAGTGGAAGTTGATGAACCTGTTCTGGAAGCTGTGAGCATTAATTTCGCTTTCAATTCACATAAAATTCGCTAATTTCAAAACAAATAAATTATATGGACTTGGAGCTAAAGGTGTAAACTGGTTTGCATAGATATATACTAAATGCATACATATATATGACCCTGATCTTGAGAATCATACTCTGTCTGGCGAGCAATTCCATTGTATTTTTAAGTTTTTGTTTTATGGTTGTTATCTTGTTTATCTTCTAACATATAGTTATATGATCTGAGTGGGAGTTCAAAGATCGCATAATTATTGCATGTTTGTTGAGATATAATTTTAAAATATTTTATAGTTTCTTTTTTTTTTTTTGTAGACCTTATCTTCGATCTAGTTGTAGAGCAGGAAACTGCCACTGTGCATTGCATACATTATTTGAGTGTTCAACATTTGTTCAAAAACTTGATTTCCAAACAATCAAGAAAAAGTCAAAATGTGATAAGAAAAAAAAGAAGAATTGAATGTCAAATGGCATCCAGAGAAATGCTCGAATATTTTGAACAATTTTGAGGTTTTGCTTGGCAACAACAGGAAACCTGACTGCCTGAATTAACACCAAACCAGTTCAGAATCAGATATCGTAATCATATAGTCAAATAACAGCATTCTGCTCCTCTCTCCTCTTCACTTCGCTAACTTTTTTTCAATTTTCATCTATTTGTTGTTGATAACCTTGACATTTTCTCACTCACCGTCTGGCGTGAATCCCAACTGCAATAAGTTGCCCACAATAGGCCATGCTTTGGGCCCAGGAAACTGTTGATCGATATGTTTTATCAATCGTTCATATCGTATCCTATATAATACACAGCTCAGCACAATAATTGCAATAACTCCGATTCCGATTCCGATTAAAAACATTATTTTCGAGCGCTTCACGCTATGAATTGACGGCAGTCCGAGTTGCAACTAGTTGAAAAACCATGGAAATCATGAAAAACAAACGAAGCTGACAAGTATGACATTGCGTAATCTGGGTGCAGAATCGGGGTGAACTGGGGGGGGGGTCTATAATTGGTTTAGAATTACTACAGACTTGAGATTAGAAACTGATCCCAATTCGCTGTATGTTTCTAATAAGGGGTATATATGGATTGCCCTGTGACAAATAATTATTGTTTTTTTAATCAAAAGAATATATTCGTTTTCTTAAATACATTTTTATAAATACAAATTTGTATTTGTATTTGTATTTATTCTCTACACTGGAAACTCCTCGGTGAATATTTATTGAAGTTTTGAGTTTTAATATTTAATAAATAAATATTTTTAAAACAAAATTTGCTATATTTGTAATTAAATATTCTATATATTCTATTTCTATTTTTAACAAAAATATGTAAATTTTATTTTCTGTTTCTATTTAAAAAATAATTAATTTTTGTATTTTCTGTGGCTATTTTTTAAAAAACTTAATTTTCATTTTTTCGATTTATCTGCTATTTTAATATTTACTATTTTTACAAAAATTTTTATTTATGTTTTCTATTTAAAAAAATTAATACATTTTTATTATTTTCTATTTCCTACTGATAATAGTCTCCTTAGTTGATTCAGAACTCAATTGGCATAGTTCTATTTATCAATGGATTGCAACAAAAGGAATTAATCGCAATTGTACTATATTAGCATCTGACAGCATATATATGGTAGAATATGATTGACAATTACAAAGATCATAACCCAATAATTAATAACATTATAAAATACTACACAGTGCAGCTGAGCAACAATATTGTGCTTAGCTGAAATAATTTGTATTTTAGTGTTTTAATAACATTTTAGAATGATTAAAATTTGCTTGTATATTGAGTAACAAATGTTATTTTCATTTTCAGTTTCCATACAACACAAGCTGTTCATTGGGGGGGGGAAACGGAAAATTCAATTAAGTAATTGACAGACCAGACTTTTCCACATTTTCATAGCACATACACACACACAATAGACTATTGTGATTTGTGTGTAGTATGTGTGTGTGTGTGTGTGTATCGGGGTTCCATTGGAACATATGAATATGCATGTTAAGCATTTGGCAGCTTCAGATTCACATCAGGTTTTCAAACTTTCTTGTTGACAGCACAGCATTTAAGCCTTGGATATTTGCATTATAGATAATGGAAAATTTTTGTCAAATGAACAAAACAGTTTGAATCATAAATTGCCACAACTACTCGTATTTTAGCTTCCAAATAAAATTGTCTCCACTTGAGAGCAAAGAAGTACGGGCAATGCAGCAAATCTCACAGCTCTCTGGATTTACTTGTCCCCCGGCTACCCTTAAGTTGGGGAAAGATATGTGGGTTACCGCAGCTTACTATATGTAGTCCAGTTCACATTTGTTTTCTCTGCTATTAATTTTGCACTTTAATTTATCTGCTCTTTAGCCATAGTTTGCCACAGAACAACAGGAATTATAATATTGGCTACACTGAGAGAAAATTATTTCAACTCGTCATTGTTTATAGACTCTTCTCATATACTTCGCATATTTTTGCCCGATATATAATATATTAATTTTAGAAAATTATATTTACCCTGACCAATGAATGGACACTTTCTCAAGTCTTTGCTACGTTTTATTAAATTTCTACTTTGCTCAAATATTTAGTTGAAAACTGAAGAATGAGAAATATCCAATATACATGCATACACTAAGAGAAATTCAATATATATATTTCAATTTTAGAGAATTATTTCAACTCCGCAAAATTTATACACTCTTCTCTCATATTTTGACGAAAACTTGATCAAAATTTCATCTTTTCGCAAATAATAATTGGGAATCTAAAGAATGAGGAGTGTTGAAAATGCATATAGACACTGAGAGAAGTATAATATATATTTCAATTTAAGAAAATTATTTGTACTCCGCCAGTCTTATTGACTTTCATTTTGGCTCAAATATTTAGTAGAAAACTGAAGAATGACAAGTGTTCAATACCCATGCCATGCCCATTCTACTAATGGACTTCAAATCTATAATTAATGTTTCCATAATTAAACGTACCCCAAAATAGGCAAAGGCACGAAAACAAACAAAGTTTGCCCAAATAAACTAATGCAAAACGTATATGAATAAATAGGCATTTAGTATGATTTAATGAAATTATTTCTTTATTTATTTGATAATTTATATGACTAATGAGTGCAAGTAGCGGTGATAAGTCTATGCACGCATGCCACACAATGAGGAATCCTGTTTAGGCAACAGCATCAGGATTGGGGCATTCGGTCCCTGGACACTCAACTCCACTGGACTGCACTCACTTGCTGAACTTTAAGCCAACTGCAATGGATTACGTTGAGAAATGGGATGTATGTAAGCGGAGAGAGAGAGAGTGAAATATACCTGCAGCAGCACGGGGGTTCTTCATTTTGGTAGGCTTCTTGCGTACCTCAGAAGGATTGAGACCGCTGGTGCCACTGGTGCCTGGTCCATGGGTATCTATCTGCATGCTCTCGTCGCTGTCCGACGCCTGTGTCTTGAGCACCTTCTTCAGATTAATGAGCTATGGGAGAGGGGAGAAGGGAGTGTAAAAGGAGAGTTGTTAGTGGAGTGGGTCAGTTTAGGTTACCTCCTGTTCGATGCGATCCTTGTTGTAAAGTCGTTTCGCCTTCTCCGTATTCGCATACTTAATCTGCATGTCAATGCAATTGGAGACGCCATCACAGGAGTTAACCCAGGCCTGCAACGTCTCCACAATCTTGCCCGTATATCCTGGCGGTATGTCACGTCCCTGGGCATAGTCCACCTCCAGTATGCGTGTGTTCTGAAACAGTTTGCCATGTATGATATCTGAGATATCGTCCGGCGAAAGAGAAAGAATTTAACAACAGGTTTTTAGAAATCTATGCATTTTTGAAAGATTGTTTGTCTGGAGGTATCCAAATCGTGAATCCCAATTAGTAAGTCAATATTTGCGACGCAAATGCCAGCCAAAGAGCAGCAGCTGCTGCTGCTCCTCGTTTGTGTTAACTAGTGTAATTTATAGTTGACTGTCTGTCAACAGTCAGAGACACAGAGATTCCAGCGTGATATGTGTTCTCTTCACACACACTTGGTCACACTTGAAACTCTCCGGCCTCCTTCGGGTCATTAGTCATCCCACAAAACTTTTCCACTTGTTGACCCTGAAATGGTGTTTTTCTGTTCCCAATTTTTTTTTTATTTTTATTTTTTTGTTCTTTGCCACGTACTAAACGTTCCGTCTGTTTCTGTGTGGAAAGTATTAAAAGTGGCCTAAAACAATAAGCTGCACATGTTGGAGACATTCGCACAAAAAGAGCAGAGTTCAATAAACTTTGTGCTGGCCAACAAGTTAAAGCCATATTTGATACCAGTTTAAGCTGCATCATAAACGTGCGAAACAAATTCCATTCTATTATATAATCCAACGAAAGATATCAAATTCAATTCGAAACGAAAAAATTCAACTTTAAATAGTCGTTGTAAATAATTAGTTTTATCGTCTTTTTGCCAAACTGTTTTGAAATTGGCTTAAACCGGCTAACACAATCGCATTAAGTTTACAAATTTCCAACAAGCGTTCGCAGTGAGGCGTTAAAAACGTTGCATAAACCCAGGCTGACAAGCGGCAGCGGCAACACCCCCATTTATGCTGCCCACACTTATGATGGCCATGGCCAACTAAACCCATTTAACATTCGAAATGGCTCGACGAAGTTGGCTATAAGCACAAGTTAAGACCTTAAGCGCATTCTGGCATTGACTTAACTTGGCCACTTGGCCTTGAACGTGCCACCAACTCTTCTTCTTCATCAGCTGCTTCTTCTGCCATCAAATAGTCTTCCTTTTCATGGCAGCACAAAACTTTAACCATAAATACAAGCCTATACTCTTTCGTTCTAACGATGATGTCCCTAGTCCTTGCGAGCGATTCAATTACCGCTTAGTCCCTCTATCTCAACTCTCTCTCTCTCTGTCACTATCTGCCTCTCTGCCTCTCCTATCTCTCTCTCTCTCTGTCTGTCTGTGTGCTGTGGCGACATTTGATTGCGCCTCGAGCTGCTTTAATTAGCTTAAGAGGCAAGCATTTTGATTGAATTTGACGCCTAGCAGCGCGTGGCATGCAACAAATAATTGAAAAAGCATGCTGTAAAAAAATTCACATCACAACAAAAACAACAACGAGACACAGACGTCTGTCTGTCTGTCTGTCTGTCATATCAACGCCTGCCCCCCTTGCTTCCCCCCTCCGAAACATATCTCTAGAGTGGGCGTGACAAGCCCACATTTTGCGGCATTTTTGGCGTTGACATGTGTCTTGGTTTTGCGCCCATAAAAATGCTGCCTCTTTCCCTCACAACGAGTGTGTGTGTGCGTGTGTGGGTGTATGTGTGTGTGTGTGCCTGCTGTGAACTCAACTCTCGCCACAACAATCAATCATGCTTCTCTCAGTTTTCTCTCTTCTTTTTTCGGACACCGCAAATTGTACGCAGCTTGCGGCGTTCAGTTTTTGACTACGTTGGGATGTGGAGATCAAGGGATTTGCAATATGTTTTTACACACTTTTGACGCACTCTGTTCTGTATTATAAAATTGTTAAAGCCTGCTTTCAGGCGCCTTCTCCCCCAATCCCATTTCACATGCATTAAGAGACATCGTTACCGATTAAAATTCAAAGCACAAAACGCCAGCAAAAACATCTCTCGATTTGTTAATTCTCTGTTGTGCATACGGAAATAGCAGAGAATCTACTCGTATATGGCATACGTTATTTATGATGTTGCAGTGTGACCAGAGTGAATGAGGATATTGAAATACCTTCAAATGCTAAATTTTTAAAAGCATGTTTATGATAAATAAATAATGTGCAATTTTATGAAAATGTTCAGTAATCAATGCAAATGAAGCTGAAAATGTATTTTTGGGTTTTCAGTTTTGAGCCGAATTATAATTTGAAAGGAATGTGTAGAAAAATTAATGAAAATATATTTAATTATGGAAATTTTTTAGAGGTCATGAAATTTAAGTATTTTTGGTTTTTATTTTTTTGTTTTTCTTTAAATAAATGGTAGTAAGTAAAGTAGTTATACAACTTATTGACTACCCTAACATCATATGGAAGAGGTTGAAATCGGAAAAAAAACATGAAATAAAAACAAAGTAATCTTTATTCTCTAAACAAACTCTAAATTTCAATAACTAAAGCAACCTTCTTTAAGGTAAATATATCCCCAAGTTCCTATACTTCATTGAGCATTCAGTATTGATTTTCTAATCCCATTTGAAAATTTCAAGAGCTCCACGCATATCTAAATAGCCAATGAGAGGAATGTAAATATTAAGGTTGTAAAACATTATGGAAACTTTCAAAACACACACACACACACACGCAGAGAGAGATAGAGAGAGACACACACCTGTCGCTGACAGCTTCAGCCAGAAAGCTGTCTTCAATTTTCCAGATATTTTTTTCTTTCTTTTTCTCTTCAGTTCTGTGTGTTGTTAGCGAAAATAAAATGAAAACTTATTAATTGAAAATTCAGACAGACGCCGACGCAGGGAGTCGCAGAATGAAGGCGGGGGGATCACTGTACCAGATAGGTGGTGGCTTCTGCCATCAATATAAAGTTAGTTTACAGCGAAACTATTGAAAACTTTCCACCTAAAACTGACAAAGTGCTGGGGCCCAGTTAACTAAATAACCAAATAACTTTCTGCTGGTAACAACAATGACCTGCAGACACCTGCAAGTATGCACACTCATAAAAAATATACACTCACAGGCATACATATATAACGAAGAAGAAGCAGCAGCAGGAGCAGCTGTGCGACAAAGTGGACAATGGGCGTGGCAAAAGGCTCAAAGGCTCTTTGAAAAGGCTCAAAAGCGTTTCGTATAATGCGGCATTTCATATTTCTTGCGGGTCAAGCGGAAAAGTCAAGGAAACCCAAATGTTTTCCACTGCTAGAAAAATGTGGAAAATTTGTAGGTGAACTGCAGACTACATTACTCTACTGTCTGCCCCATATACCTTACTTACCTCAGCCTCAAGGGTATACAAACAAAAAATGTGCAGAGAAATATGCTGTTGGCGCCAAGAGAGAGAGAGAGAGAGTGAGATTTCTAGTTGCAAGTAGACTTTTTGAGCGTATTTCACGCTTATTTAAAGCTCTGCCTGACACTGTCCTGTCTATGTCCTGTTTTCGCTCTCCAGCCCCTTGCTTTATTTGAATATGCAATTTTTGTTTTGAGCTGCCCGAAACAAGGTAAAGGGCACAGTAAATGAAATGAAAATGGCAACACATAGAGAAACAAACAGACAAGTTGTTGCAACTGACAAGCGATACAGAAGGTCCTGCTTGATAAGGGTCTGGGTCCGAAACTCGCCTGCCAACTGCAAGGATAACATCAAATTATGGCTGCAAAGCTCTAAATCATTTGGCTCACACAGGAGAAAGGGCTATAATGGCAACTGAGTCAATTGATGGCCAAGTTTAATCAACTTAACTGTTGAAATCAATTCAGTTTTCCCGTCTCACTTTTCAATTTATCGGGCTAATGGCATAATCAACAATTACGGCAATTACAGTGCCCAACAATGGAGAATCACATTGAGAAATGCAAGGCACGGCACAGATTGCCCACTTTCTCTCGCTCTTCCTCTCTCTGCTCGAACTTTATCTGCGTTTTGTCTGCGAAACTTACCAAATTTCAATTATAAAACGCATTTAATTACTGTAAGCATGTTGTGACCTGGCCGGACTACCATAGCCCTGCCCCACTTGCCACCATCCACCTGCCACCAAGACAAATGATGCTCTAATGGGACCGTGGAACGTGAGCCCAAGGACCGAGCAAGGAGCAAACATTAACGGCGCCTAAAAAGCTACAAACAAACAATCAGGCGCAGGAGTAGGAGCAGGAGCAGGAGCAGAAGCTCGTGTCCTGCGGCGCTCTCAGGCTCGCCTAATGGCGGCTTATGGTCTGCCACCACTCGTGCCCCACTCCTGCACCCACTCAACCAAATTCAGTTGTGAGATTATAGCGCCTAACAGTATGCAATGCTTTTTAGCAAGCGTCGAGATTGTGCCCCGTTACGCAGTCAGTCTCTGCGTAGTTGATGTCTCAATGATGCCTATCATAACATAAATCTCCGCACATTTACCAAATGCTTGGGGCACAGCAACCGCATCTCAAGCAGAGCATTGGATTTGAAAGCAATTAAACAGGTAGCGGAGACCGTAGGTCATCTCTGGCATATTATTAATGCGTTTCCGAATCCTCAGCTTTCACTTGTCACTTTATTTGCACTGTTGATTACTTGGCATAATGGATGTCCAGATTCCATTAACAAAAAATCTTTGCTTTGTTTGCTGATGGTCCGACAAGCATCTGAAGTAATTCCTGCGGCTCTCGCTTCAGAATCCACGAGAAGTGAAGAGGCAGAGGAAAAAAATGGAAATCCATCAAATTTGGCTGCAATTCTCCTCTGGTTTTTTCCGTTGGTCCAAGCCCAAGATTCAACAGCAAATGCAAAAATTCTATGCCAGTTTTCTAATCAATGCGGTTTTCTCGGCAATGGCAGGAAGGAAACCCAGCGCTGGTTGCGTTTAAGCTTACGGCATTCTGCGAACCGAAAAAAAAATGTATATATGTATATACACAAACCCGCAGCATGTTGCAACATCAGAGTCTAAAATAGTTGGTTAGTGGCTGAGTGCAACACACGCTCCACAAAAATTAATTAAAAATGGCATTAGATACGGCGTCGAGTGGGGAAACAAAGCGAGTGTAAAGTGTTTTCCCTCTGCGCCTCTCTGACCGCCATTTTCAAAGTATTTTCCAAATATGTAGAGGATTCTCACAGCTGCATGTTTTTGGCTTTTCTAACCGCAAATATTCGTATATCGTATATGGCGTCAGCTTAAATCCCTTCTTAAATGCGCTGCATTAATCCCAACAGAAAGCTAACTGGCTGGCGGAGCTATGTCGCTGTTCCGATTACCGAATAGTGTGAGCTTTAAAATGTTAATGAAAATTAAATTTAAATTTGTTTCCGCTTGATCAGTGCGGTGGAGAGTGGGTGATTAAAACAAAGTGTCTCGCCAGCTGTCGTCGATTCAAGTCTGAAGCAACTGGTGTGAAGCGAGTTTCAATATGATTTCAGTAATATTTGAGGAGAGGGCACTCTGTCCACGTCACTTAATGAAATTCATGCGCCATGTTGGCCAATCAAGTGCACTGCCTCGAAAAAGCGGAGCAACATGACACGGATACTTTAGTTTGGTATTTTATTCCAACTGTTGCCAGTCCGTAAGTCAACCGTGGTCAGGATTCCATGCCATCTCATTGCGAAGGCCAGCATCATCATCATTATCTTTATCATCACCGTCATCATCATTAGCATCGACATCATCATTTGACACCTTCTCAGCTGTTGCTGATGGTGCAGCCTTAAAATGCTAATTGAGGCGAGCGGAGAGCTCCCTCTCAGCATGATGTCTGCCTTTCATAGTACAGTATAGTATGTACTCAAAGAAATGTTTAAAAAATTAGCATTTGTTTTAATTATACAGAGGGCGGGGTGTGCCGTGAAAAACGATATGAGATGCGCTAATGGACACGCAACAACATTAAAGTTGCGTCAAAGGAACGGGATAAAATTCATAGCTAAGTCATAAATATTATAATTAATTCACTTTTCGTGATTTCAGACAGCCACAAATAGAACGTAAATATATTTTGATATAAACTATTTCAATTAATTTAAGTATTTGAAAGTCACTTTTTGTCTGCTGTCAATTTAATTTTGACACATTACTAGTATCAGCATTATCTTAACTTCAAATGACCATAACTATGTTAAAATTAACCGAATTTCAAATTGTTTTCAGTTTTGTCAACGGTTTTTTATCATATTTTAAATCTGCATCAAAAAATTTTTATTTTATTTGAGGTGTTTCTGATGAGTATTTCCCGAGATATGGCCAAAAATGTGCTTGAAAGTTGCTCAAAATCGCAAATTACAAAGTATCACATATAACGTAACTTTGAAAAGTCATAACTTTGCCAAAAATCGTCCAATTTTTAAATTTTTTTCAGTTTTGTCAGTGGTTTTAATCATATTTTGAATCTGCATCAAAAATTTCTGCATCTTGGCACATTCCAATTTTTTTCAAATTTTTGTCAACTTTTGCATACTATCCCCTTGACATAATTTTAAAAAATCGAAAAAAATTGTATTCTAATTTTTTTATGACAATTGAATCTAGGACTCGAAACTATAATTCTGCTTTTTATTTGTGGGATTTCTGGTGAGTACTTCCCGAGATATGGGCAAAAATGTGCTAAAAAGCGATATAAATTCCTAAACTATTTTTAGCTGTATTGCAAAGTCAGTTATACACTTTATGGACACATCACAGTGGCATTGCTCCTTTTATTTTTGTTGTTGAATCTGGCACATTAATGAGTCTCCAGCAAGGCAACCTCACGTATTAAACGCATATCGATCCCCAAGGGAATTATTATAAACGGCGGGGGAAGCACATATAAACGATGGAAAATCGTGCGGTTTACTATTGTTATGACCGATTGTAATGTATATCTGCTGTCATAGCTTGACAGGCACATTAATTAAAATGATGCTGTGACTGCAACTGTAATTTATGTTTCACTCATCATTGGCATGTTCTACTAATTAGAATAAAAGCCATATACAAGTACAGAATTATTTATGAAATCTGTAGTAGATATATCAAGTGATTGATTTTAGTTCATATAGATTTTTGAAAAAATTTATGTCTGACATTCGATGTGGAATTTAGCATAGTTAGATCTTTACTCTGTTAAGCAGTGTACATATGTTTGGAAGTACTTTTTAAAGATAATGTGTACTATATTCAATACAATATTATTACTATAATAACGTTGTCCCACTTTTAAACTTCTATAATCTCAAATAATATACTATATAATACATATAATGATTACTATAATAGTTTGTAATTCCCACACTTTGTATTGACGTTTGGTTTTATTTCCAGCCTCTACTCATGTCACTTTATGATACTTATTAAGTTTTACAGATTCTTCACTTACTGAATTATAAATAAAAATACCATATATTCACTATATTGTTTCATAAAGTATCTAAATCACGCATTTCATATGCAGAGAAATCCGCTACATATGTACAATTGCTTTACATTCCTATAACATAATTGCCGAAAGCTCTGTAAGTTAACATACAGCACATCGCGTGAAACTGTTATACCGCAAGGCCGTGACTGTGCTACAGCACAACTACAACTACGTAATTTCGGTGAATAATTTGCTAACTTCACTCACCTGCATAGATGGCCTCAATGATGACATCCTCCAAGTGACGCACATTATCGATTTCCAGTTCAGTCAGCAGCACCGCATATGGAATGCTCTTGGTCTCGATGGCCAGCGAGACGATGGTCAAGTGCTGCAGTTTCTTCTGCATGGCCGGAGACAGTTCAATGTAATCTTGGGGCTGTGCCCGAAATTGTTTGTATGTCCCGTAGGCAAATAGATTCAACGTATTGTAGTACTTGGCATCGGGCCCATCCTTCAACTGCAAGTATGACAATGTTATTATTATGTTATTCTTATTGTTTATATTATTGTTTACTTACAGCAACCACATTTGGCTCGGTTAAAAGTTCACCGAAAACAAAGACGTTCGGCGCGTCCAGCACTTGTTTGATGACATCGAGGAGAGCGGCGCCGGTTGCGTTCTTTGCCATCACGCAGAACTGCTGCAGGATGGTCTCCTTGTTGTTGCTGGGCTCCTCCGTTTCAACCAGCATATCTTGCGCCATTTTTATTTATATTTTATTCACAAAAACAATTATGTTTTGTTGAATTGTAAATATTTCACAGTTTGTTGTCGTTGTGTGCTGGTATCGATAGACATGTGGCTGTTTCTTATCGATATATCGTTGCTGGTCGGCGAACAGCTGATTGTGTGTTGTGCGCATGACCAAAAGCTGAGTGCTACAGCTAAATGATGCGCAATTTAGCGCGCAATTTGAATTTCTTTAGAAAATATTGTTTTAAAGTAAATACTAATTAAAATGGTGTAGTTTCATTATTTGTTAGTTGCTATTTTTTTAAATTAATTTAATAAGTGAAGACTCTGTACAGCTTAAAATAATAATTAGTAATAGTGCAAAATTTAAGATTTAGGTTAAAATTACTTGATATTCGGGCTTGTCTTATACTTTAGCTCTATTTTAAGTGGTTTCTTAAAGATATACATATTTAAGAATATGTGCATTTTATAACCAATTTTGCTTAAATAGTAATAGCAACTTTCCTTTTAAAACACTTTGCACTCTCACACAAATATTTTTACTGGTTTTCACTCTCCTCTCTGATGGGTTGGAATCTTCTGGGAACAGTTGTAAAAATGCCGGTAGCCATCAACGAATATCCCCTCTGCCCCACGGCGGCTTCCAATTGCAAAAACTTTTTCTCTCTCTATGCGTCTCTCTACTTATTATTATTTGCCGAGTCTGCATAAAAGATGTACTCTAACAACAACAACAACAAGAAAAGGACGAAACAGAATTGGGGGCAGCAACCAAAAAAAAAGAAAAGGTAGAGGTCAAAGTTGGAAACCCTTTATTATGTGGCACCGTCTGTGCAGTTTGGGGATTTGCCTGCTCATCGATTATGAAAAGTTAAGCAAGGCGCATATAAAAGGTCAAAGGCCTTGGGGGCATGCCGTATGCCGCATGTTGCATGGAGAAGGAGCAACCCTTGAGGCATATGGATCAAGCCCTAAACGTTTGGCCAATGGTATAAGAAAAAGGGGCGACAACCAGCCGAAGAAGTCATTAAGTGTTTCACAGTCTATCAGTTTGCCACATTTTCATTTTTTGGCAATACTT
This sequence comes from Drosophila quadrilineata, assembly GCA_018150725.1. Classification (NCBI taxonomy): domain Eukaryota; kingdom Metazoa; phylum Arthropoda; class Insecta; order Diptera; family Drosophilidae; genus Drosophila; species Drosophila quadrilineata. Next base: position 8,139,415 of record JAECWN010000407.1, read on the forward strand.
GCAACCGTGTGGCAAGTCAATGAGGCAGCCATATGCAGCTCGCAGACACACTGAAACAATGCAAATTTTTGTATTTGTGTATGTGGCTTGCGGCATGTGTGGCATATGGTGGCAAGTGTGGCGTGTGGCATGTGGCATGCGGCATACGTTGGCAAAATGCCATTTGCATATTTGTTGCAAGTCACAAACAGCACTGCGGGCTCTCGAATGCATTTCAAATGGATTTGCTCCAAACGTTGCCATAGGCATTTCCATGGTACTTTATAAGGGATTTCGCCAGGCGTATGTTGCATGCAACATACATATAGTTACGCTTTTTCCCCCGGGATTTTGACGCTAATGTTTCGCAATTATTTGGGCTCTCCAAAACTCAGGTATTTGCTGTACTCTCTATTTTCATTGAGTTTTTCATTAGCTGAAAATCTATGTTAGGGGAAGAGGGAGGGACTATCTATGTAGAGGGGGGAGTATTGAGGGGTGGACTGGACGTTGCACGCACAATTTCCGCTGCTTGTCGCCTCGTTGCAGAAAGGAATTGGGCAAATTGTGAAAATGTTTTGTCATCGTGTTTTTCTTTTTGTTTTTGGTATATGACTATTTTTCTGACTGCCACGTCATTAATTTGACACACAATGACTTGACAGTTGCCAGTTTTGCTTTCACTTCCACTTTCACTTTCACTTTCACTTGCCCCCACCTCAGATTCCAAGGATACTCCGGCTGGCATTGAGAACGGATATTCGACATTGTGGTTAAAGCAAGAATTATTCATCAAATCATCTTTAGCATTGCCAAAATGTTGAAATATTTATGGCACTTTTATGACATTAAAGTTACGATAAAGAGAATATAACAAAAAACAAAATTTAAAAAAAAATAAAAAACCAGACTAAGTTATGGAAAAATGTACTCGACTGGAAGATACCCTAGGTTATGCTTATTAATAATTTATAATGAAGTAAATATATATATGGTTAATATAACAAAATTAAATAAAAATTGTACTAAAAAAAAAAACAAAAATTTTAATAAATTAGTTAACAAAAATTTGATGTGAATAAACAGAAAATATTAAAATTGAATAAAATGTCTTTTTATTATTTATTCAAATATTCGTTTTCCGAATTTCGTTCAAAATTTGAACGATTTCAAGAATTTTTTACAAGAAAAAATTTCTCTCGAAGGAAATATTCAAATTTCCGTTTCCTAAAATCGGAAAAATATACCAAGAGAACAGATTCATTCCTGTTCGCCTGGTATTTTCAGCAGAATTTCGTTGAAATTTTGAAGATTTCACCGCCTCTCTCTATTTCTATGCATGTCGTAGTTATCAATATTTTTAAACGATTTATTAAAATCTCTTCTATATTTAGCATTTGTTTCAGTTTTAAGTAGTAGGCGACCATAAACTTATGAAGAAATAGAGTTAGAGAAATACTACTATAGTCCGACATACCGTTTCTCAAAGAGCATAATAGTTTAATAGAAATTAACATTAAGTGTCATTAATTTAGCAGACCTGAAAATACAACAATAACTTAATATGACACTAAACTAAATTAACGAATATATCTCTAAGTTGTATAAAGAAGATAAAGGAAAATAAAAGAGCACAAGAAATAAAATCTAAAGATATTAAAATGGCGGCCATTAAAAGACAGAAAACGCGCGTTGCATAGCAAAAGTCAATCAGCATTTGAGAGGGGTAATGCCAAACTGTGCTAACCAGCTGCTGTTATACCAGCCGCAAGGAGAAATTAGCACAGTGTGCTAAAAACGAACTCAGCAAAGACACGCACACTCTGCACGCTCTCAGCTGCTGCCTTTGGGGCTTATCAGTTTTATCAGCGCTTCTGGCTGTGTGTATGTGTGGGTGTGCGTGTGTGTGCGTGTGTGTGTGGGTAATGGACGAGCTTGACCTTGTCTTTGAGTTGCGCGCTGCTCATTAGGACACAAATTGCTGTGGCTCTGTATGAGTGTTGCGCCCCCTCCCTATCTTTCTCATTCTTTGTCACATTCTCTCGCTCCTTGTTTGCGTTTATTTAGTTGAGTTCTGTGGGGTTTTTGTTATTGTTCGATGGCTTCTGCCTCAAGAACTTATCGTTGCAAATGACCAAAAATATTGTATAAATAAACAGCGTACACATACACACACATATTCAATACTCTTCCACATCCTCTCACACTTCTGTAAGTGGCTTTGTTTAGCTTTGCCAAAGGACTCCCCTCTTAAATAATTTATCTGTGACTCGCATCGTAACCCAGTTGCCACAAAGTGCTGCAAGTGAAATATGCAACCAACTAGCCAAAAAGTTGCAACAAAAAATGTTAAATATATATATATAAGGGATTTCAATTTGGGCCGCCTGCTGTGTGAAGCCCAAGAAACTTTCTTTTGGCACAAAATTTTAGCCATAAACTAGGCCCAAGTTTTAATTGCATTTAAGCGGTGATAAATTTTCGAAATTTAATTACAATTTTATGCAAATCAAAATGCTACCAATTTAAAGTTGAAATTTGCCACAAATTGTAGCAACAAATCATATCTTGCATTCACAATCAAAATATCAAACTGAATCTCCACTTTGCCACTATCTGTGTTGACGCCTGTCAATCTATCTACTATATATACTGTCTGTCTATCCAACTGTCAATGTTTTTGACAAAACAGAATTCGAATCCCCAAAAAACAGACAAAGATACAGAACGATTGAAAATAACAAAAAGCAAAACAAAACAAAACACTAACAAAGTGGACAAGGCCATGCCTCGGCTTCCCAATGGAAATCTTTCATCTGGATATGCAAATTGCAAACAAATTGAAATTCTGCATAGGAGAATATGCAATATTCCACGGTAGTTTATACATACATAATGGGTCTATATGTATTGGCATTTGTTTTCACATGATTATAATAATTTTTGAAGGAATTTCAGTTATTTATAGATCAAATATAATAAAATTTTACAATAATTATTGAAATTGATGTATATTTGCCACATGATTAATAAAATATTTTAATCCATTTAATTTTAATTTATTTTCTAGTGATCAATAATGACTTAAAAAACGTAAGAATTCTATAATATTTCTTTTTAATATTATAATTTTAAAATAAATTTAATTTAATTTAATTAATTTAAGTTTATTTTGTTGTTACTTGACTTTAAATAAATAAATTATGAAAACTAAAGTAATTATTTTTTGTTTTTGGGCGACTTTAAAACAACACAATTTAATGATTACCATAAATTTTCTAATAATTTAAAATTTTTGCTCACAATTACGAATTGGGCATCATACATCAATTAATTTTATCATCACCTTTCTGGCACTATTAATCGTTTTCTCCTGCCAACTTTCTCTCTCTTTCTCTCTTTCTCTCTATCTATCTCTCTATCTCATATTTTAAGCTTATCTACTTATTCCATAATTCCCGTAAATGTGACAAAGCTGCTTTTGTGCTGTAATCAAAAACTTAAACATTTTACAGCAACAACCCCCGGGCAGTGTTATGGAATGAGTAGCCCAATCAATTTCAATCGGGCCATTGCCTATTTTTAGGCACTGTAAGCACCTGCCAGCATTAACAACAATCATGTGTAGGATTATGGCCCCCATCTCATCCCAACCCAGAACTCAAATTCAAACTGAGGCTCTGAGGCTCCAAAGTCAAAGTGAGCAGCTTCTGCCGTTCCTTTCAAAAATGGCCATCGAAATTGATGAATGTTTTGCATGATTTGTTACAGCTCGGATTAAGTACCAGTTTCGCCCACATCCAAAAAAAATAAAATAAAAAAAAAAATTGAAAAAAACCTGCCGAAACTTGGCAAGCCAACACAAACAGCAAAAAGTTTACAAAAAAAAAGTAAATAGACAAAAAAAAATGTGAAAGAGAGGAAACGGAAATGGTAAGTGACAGAGATAGGGAGATCTGATACCAAGAAAAGAGGGAGAGAGAGAGAGAGAGAGAGGATGTGAGGGGTGGACAACTCACATGAGCTTCAACTAAAATCACAGTCGATGCCAACGAAAAAAAAAACCTATCAAAACAAACGATAATGTTGCTGCTGATGTGACTGCCAATCCCTCCTCTATTCCAACTCCTACTCCTGCTCCTGCTCCTGCTGTCATTGATGATGTGCACGATGGATAATAAGGATGTCGAAATGTGAATGTGAATGTGTGTTGGCTGAAATGCCACTTTAATGACACGTGAGGGTCTCCGTATATCCACCTCCAGCCACAAATCGGAGTTCTCCTCCTCTTACCCATCATTTGGGTGATGTGTTGATTGCCACTGCGGATAACAGAGACAACTCCCAGGCCACACTTGGTAAGCGGAGAGACCTGACCAACAGAAAGAGGACAAAGGACACTGGAGGACAGGGCAGGTCGAACAAGTCAATTGGTCAGCAAACAATAAAATGAAGCGGAAAATTGTCGAAAGTCGCGACAAGCTGCAAGCTGAAATTAAAGCACGTTCTTTTTGGCCAATTGCCTTTGGGCCAAATTGTGGCACCGCCACAACCAAAATGGCCCTAATTAAGCTCGTATTTGTTTATGCACATTTGCAGCATAATTAAACAAAAATATTGTTGCAATTGTCAATTGAGTTGACAATTTTAAAGCCTCCATAATTAATCGTTGAATGCTATTTGTCGATTAACTAATTGTCCAGACTGTCTCTTTTTAATTATTATTGTTATTGTTATGGCCAAATTGTATTTGGTGGCAGCTCATTAAGGCCACAAAATGAAGACCACAATATGTTGCCATCTAAATTAGAATGCGTAACAAAAGCAAAGAAACCAGAAGAGAAGAGAAGAGAGAATACAGAGATGTGTTTTGTTTGTCATTCGTCTTCGTCTTCTTCTTCGTTGTCGTCTTAGTCGTCGTTTCATTGTCCTTGTGTGAGTGGCTACACGTAATCCTATGCCGTAATCCTGGCAAACTTGCGCGCTGGACATCATCAGCAGCCGCGTCGCCATTTTGTTTGCACTTTGAATGGATGCCAGGACAACGGTTGTTAGCGCAGCTGCTGCTCCTATTGACAAATTTATTTATTAACATTCGAGTTCATTAAACCTAAATATTTGGGTCCACAACGCATTCACACGCTTCGTTGCCAGTTCCCACCCCCTCGCTCTCTTCCTCTTCCTCCACCCCCCCTTGAGCCACATCATCCTCGGTGTTGCGTCGAAACGCGGCATAAATCACTCGAGGCTCGATGCTTCAAGCTGACCGCCGCCATTTTGTTTGCTACTATTTTGATTTTGTCTCACTCCAGTTAACTTGCAACCCCCTCAATCTGCTCTCCCCGCTCTCCTCTCTACACACTCTATTCAGTTTAGCCTGAAAAAGTTTTATGCTTTTCTTTTTTGCTCTTTTTTTATATATTCAGGGAGTTGGGGCAAAAAGTAGTTTTTAAAGCGCTTGAAATTCTTTTGTTTGCCGCGAGGGTGCAAGTCACCCCAGCAGGGTGTTGGGAGGGGGGGAGGGTAATGGGGCAACAGAAATGTTATACACTCGTATTATACAACAGATTGGCGGCGCGAGACGGCAGTTAATCCATAAAGATTTATTCCCTGGTATCCGCAACAAACAATTTGCACGAGTTTGTTGCTGCCTCCCTGAGTTCCTCCTACTTAATTTGTAGCTTCCATTTTTTGCTCTTCAAACTTTTTTAATTAATTTTAAAGTGAAGTGCGATGATTTTTTACCATATACTTTTTATTTTCAATTAATTTGAAATAGTTTCTTCATCTGGATCATCATTAAATTAGCTAAGACTTGGAATAATACTGTAATAAATGTATTTATTTATTTAATATTTTTTCGATAAATTAAAGTGTTTATCAGAGTTAACTTTACTGTAATCTATAGCACTAATTGAGCAACTATGCTGGCCAATGTTTAATCAATTAAATGTTAGCCCGTCACTAAAAATTTTCTCGCTTTACTTAATTAATTTTCATATCCGTTAACAGCACAAAAAATCAATTTGATTGTGCATACATATCATATTTTTTTCTCGATTTTTTTTCTTTGTTTACTGGACTTCCGCTATTGGGCGGTATCTTCTACATTTTCAGCCTTTTCTCTTTATTTTACTTTCTTTTTTTTTTGATGATGTTGTTGTCTGTTTCGCTTGGGGATAGGCTCGCGGTTTCCTTTGTCAATATTTGCACAAATGCTGGGGAAAAAAGGGCAACTGTGACCCTCACCGCGAATTCGTTGTTGCTTAAAGCGCGTCGGCCGCAGTTGAAACACGCACGCCGGAAAGTAGGCAATGGAAATTGTTGCCACTTTCGTTTGGCTCTCGACTTTGATTGATGACAGTCGACGAGGCTTTAAAGTCTGCTCTGTTTTTTTTTTGGCAATTGCCAGTGGGTGTGTGTGTGTGCGTGCTTGTTGAAGTGTGAAACTTGTTGCCCGATTATTTATGAAACTGCAATCATCGAATTGAGGGCGTCTAATGGAATTTAGCAATTACACTCACTCGACCACATTTTGATTGAGCCTAATTGCTAAAATAAGTATTGTGGTTGTTGTTATTACGCACATTCATTCAACCAATCTGTAATGCGCTAAATATGTTTTTGAGTTAGACACTCTTACTGTGTTGTACTGTGTGGTATTTTATAGTTTTTATAATATATTTTAATAATATAGTCGTAATTGGTGCAGAATTTCTAAATCATTTAAATTGTTATTTAATGAACATACAAATTTTAGATTGGAATGACTGCAGTTGAAATTCAGGCAATTATTTAGCGATTTTTTTTTTGCATTTTACTCGACTTTCAGCAGATTGATGAATTTCAATTATCCCTAAATGCATTTTTACTATATTGGTATTCACATAGATTTGACAGCTGTTTGTATTTCATTTTAATTTATATTTATTTTGCACTATTTGCTACTGCTCTAGAAGTTTTACAATTTATGCCATTTATTATTTGCATATTTTTGTGCAAATGTTTCTATTTAAGAGTTCATATGTCAATTAATTTGTAGGACGCAAATACTATTTGAAACATTTATGTTTTGTTTATTTACATGCCAATCATAGCTTACGTGCTAGTTTATTGGCATTTAATTAATTGACAATCATTCTAATTAATTGATAAATTTAATATTTTTTCTAATAATTGAACGAAATTCAGCAAAGTAAGTTAACATTCACTAACATAACATTTCCATCTATATACTTAACAGTTTCAACTCAGCTTAAGTCTGTCCCAAAGTGAGGTTTGTGTCCAAACTAAAAGCAAAAGCTTCTTTCTTTGCGACAACACTCTAAGTGGATTGTATGTTAAATTTCAAACACGTTATTTGATAATAGAAATTTGCAAGTAAAAAACATGTTAATGCATAAATTAAACTATAATTAGTAAAAATTATAGATATTAAGACAATTTTAAATGATGTTACGCCCCAGCTAAATGAATTGTAATTAATTTCTTAACATGAGAATCTGTCAACAAGTAGAGGCCGAGAGGACTGAGGCAAGGTGGTTGCTGCAGTTGCAAGTAGGTTTAGTGTGGCATAAAAATAACATTACGTTATCATTTGCATGCATAATTAATGACAAATAATGCAACTTTTCAACAACTTGTCTTAAATCAACAAATTTCACAGCTGCAACAACAAACGAATTTCTGATTGATTTTCAAATAGGCTTCTTTTCTGACTATAAATAATTGGATGACAGATATGTTATTTATGGAATGACTTCAACTGAGATTTGCGCTTAATTATAGCATGCAAAGCACATAACAAACAATTTGTCCCACAATCAATCAATGACAAATAACGAAATGTTAAAGACAATTTAGTGCAGAAAGTTGTTCAACCAATTAAGGTTTAAAATGAATTTTTAAAAATGTTCTATATATTTTTTTTATTTTTGTAATGCCACTAAAAATATTGGTTGATTTTGAATGAAATTGCATTTAAATTTCAAGCATTTATCTGTTTCATACAGCTCACATACCAGTCTACAAATAATCGCTAAAAATATTTTGAAAAGTAAATCTAATAAAAATAAAATAAAATGTTAAAATCAAAACTGTAACGACCTTCAGCCAGATTTATGGCTCTGCATTCATGAAGTGCAATTGGCCAAAAACTGTTGCCAGCGAAAGGCCTCAATGAGCTGGCTAACACAGCGCCAGATAACGCGTCCACTTGGCCACAATTGTCAGTGCGAGTGCTGTGAACCGTTAACCAGTTGGCCAGCTCGGTTTGGTTTTGGCCAACAACAACTAAGCGGCTTAGACAAAACACCAAATAGAACAAAAACTCCCCCCAACAAAAAAAAAGAGCAAACATCATATAAAAGAGCTCAACTAACAACTGAAGAGTGCGATAACTGCATTTATATACAGCAGCGAAAGAGAGCGAAACTTTAAAAAAATAACAACAACAACAATAAAAACAATAACAATATCAGTTAAAAGTAAACACAATTGACGTACACAATAAACGAGTTTTGCTTTTTTGCTTTTTGTTTTTTTTTTTTTTTTTTTGTATGAACGCAACTGACGCATCTTGCAAATAATTGGGGAAATACCTAGAGACAGAGCAGAGCAGAGCGCAGATCTTTGGGCCATGGCTTAAAGCAGCAGACGAGTTTAATTTCAATCAGCCAATTTATAGACCTGTTTTGTTAACTGACATTTCGCAGCTAACTTGGCTAACTCGAGCAATCTTCAAGCGTGTTTATGGAAATTTCAGCAGAGGGACTTTTATGCGGTTGAAGTTGTTGATTTTTTTTTTATTGTTTTATCTTAATTAACGGGTTTGATAAATGCTTGATAAAATTAATTTTTTAAGTGAATCAGGTAATTACATTATAATGCAGTGGAAAATGTGTCAACCCTATTTATTAAAAAAAAAAATACTTAAGATTAAGAATGATTTTACTGAATTATTTAAATAGTTACAAGATTTTAAACTTTGTTAATTTTTTCAATATTTTTCTTTTCAGCTGCTCTACTAAGCATAGCTTCATTTTCTTCACTTTACTTTATCTACAAGTGCAACTCTCATTCTACACAAGTTTCTTTAGAGTCTCCATTCAATTTTAAGGTTTTCTTTAAACAATTGTTATCTCAAAAATTTCTGCTTATCAATTGCATGTGCAGAGAACTCCAACAAAGTTCCGTTTATGTGCAGATGAAGTATTTTCTGTAGTCATATGACGAACTGGAAGTAACTTATATTTAATTTATAATTTAATAATTATTTTTAAAAATTATTTTATTTTTTTAAAAATTTTTTGGCATTCAATTGTTCAACTTTTTGCAAGTTGAACCTTGTCTTATCGCAAAAATTTGTTTATATTCATATTGAACGTTCATTACACTCGCAACTGAATATTATTGAATGAAACGGGTTTTATTTGATTTCTGAAAATAAATCAATTGCTGCACCCTCACCTTCGCCTTGATTAACCGCAGATTTGCGGTCAATTTTGCACAGTTAAATTGATCAAAATGACAAATACTATAAAATAACTAGCAAATGTTCATAAGATTCTGTTTTCAATGACAAGAGATGTAAATCTGGCCAGATTCAGTTTAAGTTTCTGGCCCAAAACCTGTCTTGGAATTGCCCATATTGTTGCTGTTGTTCTCCCCATTTGCTGTTGTTGTTGTTATTGCATTCATTTCCATGTCATTTGATATTTAGAAGTTTGCCAGACGAGACTTCAGTTCAGTTTTGATTGCGACACAGCGCGTTGCGGGCACGTCGCGCTCGATAAGAAAAACTCAAAAAAGTAACAAATTAAAATTGAAGAAAAAAGGTGAAAAAGATAACTCATTGTGAGAAATTGGCCATTAAGTTGAATATTGAAAAGGTGGGTGCCTGTTACAAGTGTGCATAAATATATAAGTAAAATGGCAACTTTTAAATTAATGAAATGCCGCTGAATTGATTACAACAGAAATGAAGTGGAGTGCATATTACGCATACGCACCAGTGTACCAAAAAGGGAAATTGCAAAGATAATATAAAAATATATTCTTAAAAATATATATTTAAAGTGAAGAATATGTAGTATATAATTTACATTCATGTGCAGTTCATAATGATGGCACGCGGAAATGAAATTCGCTTGCGAATAAATTCCAGCAAAATGTGACATAAAAACTTGTGGAAATATATTTCAAGAAAATAAACACTAAAAAAAAAATAAAGAAAAATCAGCTAAAGCTTAATGTCAAATTTATATATTATTAATAAATTTGCATATACTGAGCGACTTTTAAGGGCTGCGATTGATAGACAGTAACTGAGAGATTTCCATATTGAGAAATCCAGTTTCTCCTCTCACAAGTTTACAATTGCTCGACATTTACATAAATCGTTATGCAAGAAACAATCACACCAAAAATGTTATAAATAATTTAAGCAATTCCTATGCAAAAACTAAAATTTCAAGTTTAAATCAAGTTTTCGTGTTTTTATGACAAAGGGATTAAATTTTTATTGTACAGCTTTTCAAAAAAAACTAATTTCGTGGTTCTCATTTCTTGAAATTTAAAACGTATCTCATGGTCAATGAAGTTTTACTTCTGATGCCAATTCCTTTTTGAACTTATTTTTTGTTTGATTTGTGTCCTGTTTTAATTGATGCTTTTCGTATGGAATATCTTAATTATATGTTGCCTGTTTCTGTGCGATTTTCTTCTGCATTGTTTCAAAAGAAAATGTGGAAATGCTGCTGTCTCAAATGACAAAAGCCAAAAATTTTCCATTTTTCTTTTCAATATATTGTGCATCTTTGCTCATATATCAAAAGAGTAAATTAAGGCAGTTTAAGGCTTTGATTTCTAGTTGAATTTTAAGTAAAAAATAATACAGAGTAAAATTTGAGAAGGAGCAAAAAAAATTAGTCTGAATATTAATTGAATGGGTTTAAATGTACTTAACATGAAAAATAAATTTAAAAAATGTATATAAATTTATTTTTATATTTTTTATCGAGTCTCTCTCCGACAATGGAACTTCGAAAACATTTTATAAATCAAGTCTCGTCACTTATATAGCTTGAATAATTTAGGAATTTTAGGAACTAATTAAAAGTCAACTATTTTAAGAATTAACTATAAATCAGTCAAAATTTCAATATGTGATTTTCTCATTTTAACCAACAAGTTTTGGGGTTAATCTCTGTAATCTGTGCAAGCAGCTAAATTGGCATCAAACTTTAATCCAACTTGTTTGGCTTTAGTTATATGTAGTTACAGTTTTATATTGAGTTAATGTTGATGTAAAAAAAAACTAATTTGTTTAGCACAAAGTTAGCGTCTATATTAAGGCATCCAGTCTCCACTTCTACACACACTCTACAACTCAGTCTCCACTCGCCCACTTGGGCAACGAGAAACTCATTAAAATTCGCAAACGAAACGCGAAATATGCTGCGGCAATTCGTGCAGCTTGAATAAGCGTGGCACGCACACGCCTGCTTATGTGTTAGTGTTGCATGTGGCAGGTGGCAGTTGGCAGTTGGTAGTTGACAGGAAATGGTCGCCGACATTTTCCTCAGTATTCATTATACTTAAACACATACACACACATACACATGCCGCACATAGTTGAATGCCACACACACACATGCCACATACCCTCTCCAGACAGCCTTGTGTGTTGTGGCAGCATCATTGTCGCCGCCTTTTCATATTAAATAAGTTACGAGTCTCCGTCAGAATCGTGACTATCGAACCCCAACACTCTCCACCCCGAACACTATATTAGTCTATATCTTTTTCTGTCGTTGTCTCCACTTTGTGGCAATAGATGCTGCTCATTTGGCATAAATAATATTTGCAAATATGCGAAAAGCAAAACCTATTTTCGCTTATAGTTTCTTGTTCTCCCAATGACTTCACCTTACTTCTCTCGATGGCTGCAATTTCCATTTCCAGCATCAACACAATTTGCAAGCAAATTGCAAAATTCTCAACTCTACTTAGCCCTATTTATCGATACAGCCGAGATAAAGTCATTCCCACGCCTCAACAGCACGTACTATGGATACAGTTATGATTTGCATATTTTTATGCTAATAAATTAAGTTATTCTGAATTGCAGGTGTTTATTACTAATAAAATTAAATAAGGGCTGCTTATGACGATATCAAGTCAGCGATCTTTTAAGATAAGTGGGAATACAAACATTTTATACCAACACCAACCTTAAGTGCAGATTATTATTAAACAACATTTTTGGGGGATAACTTTCAAAATACTGGTCCAAATAAACTCCGATAAAGTATTATATGTATATTTTGATGCTAGCAATCGTTTGACAAAGAAAAAAATTTTTTTTACAAATTTTTGATTTTTTTTACTTTTTGTCAAGGGTTAGTATCCAGAAATGGGCAAACATTGACTAATATTTAATATTGTCAATATCAACGAATTGTTGATGCAGATCCTAAATGTATTCTGAACCATTGTCAAAATATTGAAATTTATCAAAATCGGTTGATTTTTGGCAATGTTATGCCATCTCACACATATGAGAGTTTCAATTTATCTACTAAAATCGATATTATTTCCATTTTTTGACTCTTGTAACTACATTTTATGCAATGTATATAATGTGTTGATGCAGATTTAAACAATGTGGAGAATCATTGATAAAATCGAAAGAATTTTGAAAATCCCTTCAGTTTTGGGAAAGTTATCCCTTAATGAAGTTACAGACAAATATCGTTTTTGAAGAAAACCCCGTTTTTAACCAATTTTTCACATTATTGGCCATATTTTCTAAAATGTTGCTCCAAATTATGTCAGGTAAAGTTTTTTATGCCTATTTTGATGCCACAAATCGAGTGGGCACAAAAAATTCCGATTTCAAAACATTCACATTTTTTGACTTTTTGTCAAGGGGTTAGTATGCAAAAATGACCAAAAATTGACGAAAATTTAAAATTGGTAATATCGAAGAATTTTTGATGCAAATTTAAAATCTGTTCAAAACTATTGACAAAATTGCAAAAATTTTGAAAATCGGTTGATTTTTGGCTAAGTTATGGCTTTTTAAAGTTATGGGAGTATCCATTTTTTCTACTAAAATCGACATTATTTCCATTTTTGGCTCTTGTGACTACATTTTAGGCAATGTTTGTACTGTGTTGATGCAGATTTAAACAAGGTTCATAATCATTGATAAAGTCGAAAAAATTTTGAAAATCGCACAAGTTTTGGGAAAGTTATGGCATAATGAATTTTCATGCCAATTTCATTTTTGAAGAAAACCCCTTTTTTAACCAAATTTTCACATTTTTGGCCATATTTTCTAAAATGTTGCTCCAAATTATGTCAAGTAAAGTTTTTTATGCCTATTTGGATGCCAGAAATCGATTGGGCACAAAGAATTCCGATTTCAAAACATTCACATTTTTTGACTTTTTGTCAAGGGGTTAGTATGCAAAAATGACCAAAAATTGACGAAAATTTTAAATTGGTAATATCATAGAATTTTTGATGCAGATTTAAAATATATTCAAAACTATTGACAAAGGTGAAAAAAATTTTGAAAATCGGTTGATTTTTGGCAAAATTATGCCATTTCGAAGTTTATGGCTTACGTCCTGCATGAACAGTTTTTGTTCAGTTTCTGCAGGATTTTGGATATGTTTTCTAAAATATTGATTGAAATCCAAATCCGTTGGTCATAATTCTTGTCCAATCGTGTCACGTGCCCATCTCTAAGGCCTTCCAGTTTCTCATTTGCATATTGTGAGTTTCATATCGCATTTGTTGTTGTTGTGGTTTTATTAACTCTCATATATTTTATTATTCGTGAAACAGTTGTTTAATAAACGGCACCCCATCACTTTTGCAGTTCAATAACGACCGTAGTGCACGGTAGGCGTGGCACAAACTGCAATCATAAAGTTCATCGAGTGGGAGTTGTTATTCGTCGAGGCAAAAGCAAAACAAAAAAAATCTAACAAATTTGCAAATTGAATTTTCATAAAAGTTGTTACAGGTCACGGCACATTCATGTGCACAGTAAAAGTGAAGGGGACCCTTCATTACATAGCACGACTATATATTACATTATATACCACATTATATAGAAGTCATTAATTAAATGCAATTCATTTTGTGGGGCAACTGAAATTTAGCATTGAACTTGAAATCGCAATGCACATTGTTCTGATTAAAGTGAATTGTTAATTTCTGCTCACTTAATTATTATTTCACTTAAGCATTTCAATCATTTTTTGTTATTGTATTTTTGGCTTGAGTTCAGCTTTTGGCCTTGTTAACGTTGCTGAGTGTTGTTTGAGTTGAGTAAATATTGGGCCAAGAAATAAATAAAGTTAATAGATATACTATCTCTGTCTTGCACATATTTCACTCTCTTTCCCACACTCCCGGTACACCTTTTATGCGATTTTCGTGTTTATATATATTTTCAGTTTTTATTTTGTTTGCTGTTTGCAGTCAATTCCTTGCCCTTCTTATGCTCCCCTCGTCACATCTGCTTAACATTTATTTTTACACAATTTTCACCAAAAATGGAGCCAAATCACAAGCTGCCAACGAGCACATCAAATGCACTCTTAAATCTAGGGAAACATCCCCATTCCTCAAAAAAAAAAGAGGGGCACGAAGGCAGCTTTGTTGCATGCTACACACATCATATAGCATGTTTAGGGTTGCCTCTTCACTCTTCAATATTCGTACGCATTCAGCAAAGCCATTCACACATTCATTCAGTCATTCATTCAGTCATTCATTCATTCATTCATTCAGTCGCACTCTGAGTCTGTTTGTCGTTGTGATAAACCGACAAGAAGAAATTCGAGCTGAAAATAAGCAGCATAAAAAGCAGCAAAGCGGAAGTACTCAGCAAATAAAAAATACAGAAAAAAAGACACAGACACACACAGGTTTTATCTCCCTTTTTATCTCTCTTTTTCTCTGCTTCTATTCATTCGTCTCTCTCTTTTCAACACATTTGCTCTTGGCCAACTTGAAGCTAAAGATAGAAAAAAAAAAAAACAGGAACACAAAATGATCAATTGTTTTGCTTGTTTGTATAAAGTACATCAGTCTTCTCCCTAGGAATCCTATAGATAAGATTAAGCTTCATATTGTTTTTTTACGGTATATAACAATACTATGAAAACTCTTCTGTTTATACATAATTCATAAAAATAACATATTGACAACATTTTCAAACTCATTTAATTGCAATATTTCAAACAACAAATTGTTTTTGAACTTCAAAAATAAATTGCTTAAACTATGTTAAGAAAATTTGAGAATAGATTGAGATGATAAGAAAATATAACTACAAGGAAATTTAAAGTAAAATAAAGCTTAAAATATGATTAATAATTTTTACAAAATTTCTTCGATTATTTTAAGAATTATAAGAAATCTGTCTCTGAAATCTTTTCAATCCCCTCCATCTTTTCATCGTTTCAATTCCTTCAACCTCTTCCTTTGCATAAAGTTTTGCTTTCTCCTTTTAAAAGAGAATCTCTTTTAGTCATAGTTTACGCTTTTGGCCATATCGCTGTTACCAATAGTTGTATGTGTTAACATTCTTTCCATTTTGCATTCTAACCTTAAGACGCGTTTTGCTTGCCTCGCCAAAAAGGGGCAACATTGTTGCCAGATGCCGCAAGTAGCACGTGCAAATTAGTTGTGGCACTTGCAATGTACTTTGGTTGCTTACCTGCTGTGTGGCATGCCACACATAAATTGCCGCACAATGTTGCAGCATATGGCGTCCAAACTGGCTGGTTGCTGTTGCACTTTATGTGTTGCACTTGCACTTGCAGCATAAAAGAGTTTTTCGATTTTTTGGCCAATTGGCAATCAATATTTTAGCATCCATTTGGGCCAAGGTACTGCGAGTTTTTGGTAAGCCATTAATTGGCCAATGGATAAAGCCACAAATGCAGTGCTTAATGCAGTTATAAATCACTCGACTTTCGACAAAACAAAAGAAACTAAACATTTGCTTCAGGCAATAACTCAAGCTGATTGATGTCACTTGTGACTGCAGATAACACAAAATAATACAAAAAAATACAAGAACAGTTTTAGGAAGTAATACTAGAAGAAAACCTCATTAAAATCGTGTACGTATTGCAACAGCAACTTTTCTTTTAAGCTTCTTATCAGTTTGATAAAGGAAATTGCCAAAGTTCCACAACTCAGAACTCTCAATGTCCGTAACATAGCACTGTTAACAGCGTTAAGCGCAGTCTGTTAGACTCTCTTAAGCTGTTAAGCGAAGGGAAATTTTAACAGCAAGCCTGTAAGCGAAATAAGCGCACCACTGTTAAGCTTAACAGCGTGCTGTTAAGAGACAGAGTCTGATGTGCTCTAGGCCATTGCTTGATTGGCATTGGCTTGTTTGTCTGTAAGTAAGTGTGTGTATGTGTGTGCGTTTTGGCCGAGTTATTATTGTCATTTTTATTGTCCCTCAAATTCCTTCCGTTGTGCTGTAATGAAAACGTTTATGTTTGTGTTACCATTTCGTTTTGCAGATTCTTCTTCTCAACTTTCCGGCGGCCTATAAAATTTTTGCGGCAAGTCTCTTAAGCAACTCGCACTGCTTGCCACAGCACATAAAAGTGCCAGGCTTATAGATTTTGATGACATTATAAATTGATGATGAAGTGGTCCCATATTCTCTCTCTCTCTCTCTCTCTCTCTCTCTCTCAATATATATCTCGCTCTCATATGTTTGGTAAGCGGCAGTCAAGGCTCATTAAGAAGCGCTTGAATTATTGCCAACTTCGGCTGTAAGTTGGCAGTAGGCAAATTTTTCATGACGAGTGTCAAAAAAGCAGTCGTCGATTGCTGTTGATTAAGAGCAGGGAAATGGCAAAGATATTCTCTCACTTGGCTCAACTTGGCCTTGTCATAAAGCTGGCAACATAATTCATGTAGCGTCTACTCTTTTTTTTTTGGCCTAAAACAAAGTTGCCAGACTTGAGCTTCAGTTTGAGGTTGGGTTTTGGGTTTGTGAGCGTGCGCTAGCGGCAATAAAACAATTTTCGGAGCCCCAACCAAAAAGTATGCCGTTAAAAATGTAGCATAGCATATCCCGCGGCGGGCACAAAAAAGAAATCAAATCTGAGCGCGGGAGAGCTTGGAGCTACATTGCTGAGGCATTTCAAAGATTTATGCTTACAGCCTCGATGTTCGCTGCCATTAAAATTGTATTTTCTTTATTTCCGCAAACGAAAAGAAACTTTCTCTGCTTGCCACCACCTTCCCCTCTGCCGCAACATACGCCCTCTTTACATTTTCATTTTAGGGTTTCGAAGTTTTGTATTTTTTTTTTTTTTTTGGTTTTTTAGCTGCAACGCGAATTGCCATTGTTACTCTATGTGTGCAGGGTAGTAAGAATGGGGGCGTGGCATTCTGCTTAGCCGCACACATAAAGTAAGTTTATGTTTCAGATTTTTCGGTTTATAGTTCTTTTTGTTTATAGTTCCTTTGTTGTTGTTCTCCTCCTTTTCTCCTTCTTCTTTTCAGTGTTTGACTTTGTTTCGCTGCAGACACCTCTGATGGGACTTTGTTTTGAGCATATGGAAAAGTGAAAAGTAGACTATTTTATGGCAGTTGCATAAATCGATTGACGACAATACAAAAATCAAATGATTGCGAGTGGAAGTGGGGGAATGCACTACAAAGAAGGGGGAGAATAGTGCAACATTTCCTTGCGATTTGCTGCAAATGTCAGCGACAACATTTTGTTGACATTCGCTTTGAGCTCGCTTTTCACACAATTGCAACCTCAACAGCTGGGGTGGGAATGCCCTAGGCTGCGATTAGTAATAGGCTATATCAATCTGAGAGTATATTGAAAATTCATCAACAGCTGCTATCGAATATACATAATATTATAAACATTTCATTATTTAATAAATATTAAGTTCAAAATTAATTAAAAAAAATTAATTAACAATTAATAATATATTATCAATAATATCTGATAACTTATAAATGTTGAGTGATCAATAAAAAATATTAAATAAAAATAATGAATAGTAAATAATTAATTAACCATGTGATGTTAAGGTATTTAAGCTGTACAGATTCTTCACTTATTAAATTTATAAGAAATAATAACATTAAATATTTAAAAGAAAATAATATAATAAAATAATATATAATATAATATATAATATTAAATAATAAATAACATTTAACAAAATTTAAGTAAAGCATGTATAACTAAAATTTTAAATAATTTTAAAATAACAGGGTATATTTCAGCTAACCTCCTTCAAGTTTCGACAAAAAGAACTCTCATTGTTAGCATCATTTGTGCAGTGCTGTCATCTCTCTTTTGTCCCCCCATTGCAACGTTCCCCGTTATTTCTTTTGTTCCCCCATTATTTTTTTGGGGACAAAAGTCAAAAGCGAACATTTCTGTAGTCGAAAATTGAGCTGAAACAATTGATGAGCATTTAATGTAGACACAAAGATCAAAAGCATGTGTGCTTGCCACACTTTTGATACCAAAAATTTCAGCATTAAGTTGCACACACACACACACTCCTACACACACACACACATTGATATTGAATGGCATTGAAATTTAGCAAATAATTTGCACTCACTTGATGATGATTTATATACATCATTTGTGTGTGTTTTTGGCTATTGTTTTGGCATCTCTGGCGATTTCTGGCTGATTGGCTGCAGGCTGTTGACTGTTGGCTGTCAGCTGTTTTTGGCCTGGTTTTCTATAGGCCACATTAACAATGAGTGATCTATAGTTAATTACGTGTATTATTGTTCTAACTCAACGCAACTCAACTCAAATCAACTTGGCCAAGACAAACACATGTGCTGCTAAGTGCCAAGTTATACGCATAATTATCGACACTTCTTCCTCTTCCACTTCGTTTCTTTTTGGCCATAAGTCAAAGTATTTGCTTTTCTAACAGCCTACTTAACTTCTGTAATATCTCTCCTTGTACCCTATTTCATCTCTAATCTTTGTCCATTTGATTGATTGCTAACTTTGCCCAGCTGTTGTTTTTAGAGGCAAATTGAAGAGAAATTCAAGTGAAAGTGTTGCACTTTAATAACTTGGTCTGCGTATGTCGTTTGCCTGACAATTTAATGGCCAAAAAAGGGCTACAATGTCGTCCTGTTGATGGTCAGACATATAATGAAATGTTCGTGAGGCGCCACATAAAAAGCAAATATCAGAAAAATTATTGTTATCAGTGCTCACACACATTCTCCTTTCTATCTCTCTCTCTCTCTCCCTCCCTTTGATGTTTTCCATCTCTTTCTGCTGTGGTCCAGTTTAATGGGCACATTTTAGAACGCTTGTGGCATGGTCCTGTGCTTCAAGTTTCATTGTTTTATGCTTGCCCCACACAGCGGAGTATTTGCTTCAACATTTGCTGTGATAATGCCTGATTTTCATTTAGATGATGAACGGGTCTTGGTCGGCCATTTTGTTCCTTTTAGCCAAATAGGCTGGCCAATTGCGAGGACGAAGGACACCAATCACCCCATCTCGAATTTGATGTCTGCGTCGCGTGAGCTGTCAACAAACCATAAAAACTTTTATTTTTAATGGTCGCCAGAGGCTTTACTCATGCCCCAAACACACACACACACACACTGACACTGTTGCAGCCTCATTGCATGTGTGTGTGTATGTGTGTGTGGCAGAGAAGGAGATTTTATAATTTCATTCCATTTTATGCCTAGCTCTGCTGTGCAGCTGATAAAGTCTCAGCTTCTTCTCTCTCGCCTAGCTGTATTTTATGTTCCTTTCCGGTTTTGTGATTGAACAAATTGAAAATGAATTTAAATTTTAATATTTCTGGGCTTCGTTCCTCAGTAACTTTTATGTGCATCGAAAATATGTTACAAAAATGAAGTTCATAAAATAACTTTTTATAATTTATAATTTTCACATTTTTTAGCCTTTTTTAATTGAAATGTTATTAATTAATGAGCAGAACTTTTTTTTAACGTATTTTAATACCTTTCAATTACTATATTATTATATCATATTAGGGAATTACAAACTTTCCCATTATTGTGTTTATGGTGAAATAATTTTGAAAATCGGATAATTTTTGATAAAGTTATGGCATTTTAATGGGACCACAAGCGGGGATTTCTGGGTGAAAATCCGACTTCGATGGGGTAAAATTTTCGACTTTGAGATTTATATACCGTTCGATCAGAAATTTCAACACCGTGATTTTGGTGAAAAAAATTTGTAAATCGGACAATTTTTGGCGAAGTTATGTCATTTTAAAATTTTAGGAGCCCATAAGCTGAAATCTCTGTATTATTCATAGAGCTTTCGCTTTGTTTAAGTATATGATAACATTTGATTCATATCTGACGGCAGAGAGATTCTACTGATGAGTTCCCTCAATGTTCCCTTTATTTACTTTAATGTATGTATATTCCCCCTATTTACTGTACTAAAATTGCAAAATTTTGGGTTCCCACAAATTGCAATACTGTTTGCCTCTTCATTAAATGTAGCTTGTGCTCATTTCATTCATTGTAAATTATTAAATATACGCAATTTACAATAGTAAATACTAACTGGGATATGTTTATATTTACACTCAGATTGCATTTCAATTAGGCACGCTAATTAATTTACAAATTTCGCATGGCTGCAAATTGTTTAGAATCGTTGTGGAAATCCATTTCGATGTATGATGCCATTAGAATAAATGCATTAATAATACTCGAAATTCACATGTTTAATTAATTGAGAATATGGGGCAAGTATTAAGCAACATTAAGTGATGAGAGTGTTGAGAGCCGTTGCCAATACCAATGAGTTGCATGGATGTATGTATGTGGATAGGTAATCGATCAACATGGCGTATGATTAATGTGAGGACTTGTTAAGGACGGCATGTGACACGGCGAACCCATAAAAGTGATTTACAGTAACGACAAGGGAAGCTCGCGTTAATTGCCTATCAGGACGAAGGACCGACCGAGTTTTGTTTGTGAAGCAATTCAACTTTTGGCAAAGATTTTAAATTAGACGCAATTAATATTTGTCGCTGGAAGACACGCCTTGCAGCGATGCAAAATCAATTTTGAGTTTATTATTTAACCCTCTTATCGCAGTAACAAAAATCTCAAAAACAATTCCGAAAGTTACCCCCCGGGGTGGGGTTACTACCCTCCATCTAAATACGATTCAATCAAGTTGTTGTCTATGGGGCACGCACATTAAATCAGAATCGTTTTCAGCCGCATATCATTCAGCAACGTATACAAAAGGGAATGTGGTGCATGAAGGGGAGGGTATGTGTGTGGGGGGAGGAGGAGGTGTGTGGCAAGAGGTAAACAAACCTTTAACTTTATATCAAAGGTGCTAAATTTCACAAAGTGTCGTTGGCAGCTCGCGAAATCAAATGCAAACAACTCGAGCGAGTTTTCAGTCTAAACCAAACAGTTGCAGGACCCACTCCTCACACTCTCCCCTGTTTGTAAGTCCTGCGGAGTCGGTGGTGGGGGGGAGGTGGCGTAGACAGGCATAAATTTACGCTTCAGCCCATGCTACGTGCTGTGGCACTGCCTAAAGGATTATTGGCGGCAACAGCAAAGGCACTGCCTGTGTCCTTGATACTGAAAACAGGCTCAGAAGCCAAGGACCAAGCAGCAAATGCCAAGCTCTAAGGATACCAGGACTCTGTCCTTGTAGCCGTTGAGTTGAGCGAAAGGCGTTACCAGCAGCGAACACACTTATTGCCAAAATAAATTGAGCAACTTCACTGATGGACTTTCACATACTCTATTCAATTCGAATGGAATTTCAGTTGGCACTTGTTGCATACATTTGAGGTAGTCGTGAATACCCCTTTAAATAAGAAATAAATTACTGGGTATGCCGGAACGACAAGTAGATTGTGGTTGACTCCACTCGAGTCCTGTCTGCCTTTGGTCCTGCTCCTGAATGTGTCCCATTGGCAATGCGTCTATCTATAAAGTTATTTACGCCTTTTGCATAGAAATAAACATAAATGAAATGCTAATTTAAGAGCTCTATAAATAGCATATACAATTGTATATATATTTGAGATAGAGAATGTCATTTTATATAGCAAATATGAGCTTCTATTTAAAGGAGATTATATATGAAAATTAAAAAAAGTATATCTATATATATTATTACCATAAATATATATAAATTCAATCCAATATAATTTATTTAAAAAAAAAATTATATGTTTTGCTGATATATATACATGTTTTTATATTTAAATATATATCTTTATTATTGAAATTTTTTTGTTAATATTCTAAACTTTATTGTGAATGACATTTTGCTGGAAAATATGAGATCTGATTTAAAAAATAATTTTTAAAGAAAAAAAAATTTTTAAAATTTTTATTTTAATTGTCTTATCTTAATAAAGCCTTAATAATTAAAAAAAATAATAATGAATAAATATTTTTGTTAAATTTGTGTGACATTTTTCATCAGTTCCCATCATGGTCTATCAGAATGATCAAACGGATGCCCATAATGAGGAGCTCGCTCTGGACACGGACAACTCTGGCCCAAACGCGGTTGCCATGGCCAACACAAATGGCGAGATGAAGCCAAGTCAGCGCCTGTATGAGCCCAGGGAACGTTTCATCATTAGCAAAAATGTTGTTGTCATTGGACTGGCATTCATGATACACTTCACAGCCTTCCATGGCACATCGAATCTGCAGAGCTCCGTGAATGCCGATGCAGCCCTGGGCACCACAACTCTGGCTGTCATCTATGGCTCCCTCATACTGTCCAACATATTTCTGCCCATGACTGTGATTAGGTAAGTCCATAGTAAATTCATTTGATATAGTACTTTTAATACTTGGCTAAGGAACTTTAATACATATTTAGAAATATGGAAAATAATAATAAAATATTTGAGAAAATGTTTGAAAGTTTAAGCCAATTTAAAAAAATAAAATATATGTGAAGATTTTTTAACTTTATCTGGGTACAATTTTTGTTTAGGTCTTCATAAATTTGCAAGGAATTGAAGAAATAGTTAAAATTATTTTTAAAATTTTCAAGCATAAAAACATAGTTCTATGAAGTAATAGAAATTAATTAGATATAAAAATGTATATAACTTAAATAACTTTGGTATTTATATTGCGTAAAAGATAAGTGATAAAATCTTAATGATTAATATATCAAGCGATCTATTCCATTCCTGACCTTGAAAGTTTTTCAATGAATTTAAAAAAACCCTCTCTTGATGTCTCTATATTTATCTATCTATCTATATCTATACATCTGTTAATTTTTCAAAGACTGCAACTCAAAGTTCTCCTTCTGTTTCTCGATGCATCCCGTTGTAATCGTGGACATATGCATAAATTTGCGATTTTGCCATAAATGTTGCTCTTCCTCTTCAGCTTATTTGTGGCAATTGCGTGGCATTTTTATGGCAATTTTATGCAGATGCGACAGTTAAAGAAGAGTTTATTTTCTTTTTTTTTTTTTTTGTTTTGGCATATGGCTGTTGTCTCAACGTGTTCGACTGTTAAATGTCAACAGGAAGTCCTTGGATTATCCCCAACCAATATCCCAGCAATCCCTATGCCATCCCAAAACTCTACACCCACTCGGGCTGCTTGTATCGCCTGCTGTTGCTATCAAGCATTTTCGCTACGGGTTGACATTTAAACAAATCGCTAATTTATAGGAAATGTTGGTAGCTTTTGGATACACCCCCCTCCACCCTCCACCCTGAACCCCTTCTCCATTTGGCGATGGGGTTTTTCCAACCCGTTTGACTTATTCCAAGCACGAATTCGATGTTGGCCCAAAAATGCTGACCGTGGCAACTTTAATCAGTTAACTCGATTTATTTAGATTTATGGCTGTCCTTGGCAACGCCCATCGCCGAAGAGGCAGGCGGGGTTGGGGGTAGAACATCCCCTTTGTTGTGGGCTTACACTAATACATGCTTGCCACTTACACTAATCAACAGTTGGTTCGGCTGTCGTCTGACCATGGCCCTGGCTCTGTTCGCCTACATGCCCTATATTGCTGCCCAGTTCTATCCACGTTTCGAGACACTTATACCGGCTGCACTGATGGTGGGTTTTGGCGGTGGTCCGTTGTGGTGCTCGAAGTGCACCTATCTGTCCACAGTGTCGGAGGCACTGACTCAAGTGCGGGGCAATAACTCGCGGAAGGATGTCAATACGGTCAAGTTCTTTGGACTCTTCTTCATCTTCTACCAGATGGCCCAAGTCTGGGGCAATCTCATTTCATCATCGGTGCTGACGTTGAGTGCGGACACCACACCAGCAAATCGAACCGAGGACGAACTCGAGGCGAGCATCAGTCGTGTGGGGGAGCTGTGTGGTGCACGATTCTGTCCGGGCATTGGTGCTGAGGTGAATCCCAATCTTGTGCCACCAGCACCAGAACAAATCCAGCTACTCAACTCCATATTCCTCATGTGCATGGGAGCTGCTGTCGTCATGATGATCTTTGGCGTAAGCTCTCTAAAGCGGTGAGTTCAAAATAAAACTTTTTTAAAATTTATAATTATTGTATTGATTTATTTGCGCAGCTATGGCGTTAAGCGTGGCGACACTGGCGATGGCATCTCTGGGCTGAAGCTGCTCACGGTCACCATCAATTTGTTGCGCAAACGTCGCCAGATGCTAATGCTGCCCATCACCATGTTTATTGGCCTGGAGGAGGCCTTTCTGGCCGTCGATTTCACACGTGTAAGTTAGCCATGACGGGCACCTTAGCTAAGACACTGTACTCAACTCGCTTGCTTTACTCACCACAGTCATTCGTTGCCTGCGGCTGGGGCATTTCTAAGATAGGCTTCGCCATGATTTGTTTTGGTGTGGCGAATGCTGTTGCTGCTGGCATTGCAGGCGCTTTGGTGGAGCGCATTGGACGCGTCACCTTGGCCGGGTTGTGTGCTGTGCTCAATCTCTGCCTGCTCTCATACATGTACACTTGGGAGGCACGTGAAGGCGACTATCTGAGCTATTGTGCTTTTGCGGCCATTTGGGGTATTTGTGATGGCATCTGGCTGGTGGTTGTCAATGGTAAGCATAGTACTTTACCCAGCTGTTTAGTATGTACAACTACCTGCTTGTGTGTTTGCAGCATTTTATGGCATTCTGTTCCCGAACCATTTAATTGCCGCGTACAGCAACTTTCGCTTATGGGAGAGCACAGGTTCTGTGCTTGGCTATGTGATCAGCTCTCAGCTGTGCACTTCAACAAAACTCACCATACTGATGGGCGTGATGCTCGTGGGCTGCGTGGGGTAAATTTTTAATCAAATTCAAATTAAAATTTGAGATAAATATTATCATTATTTGCAGATATGGCCTGATTGAGTATCGTGTGTGGCAGAAGCAGAAAAATCCAGAGGCCATGTTAAGTAATTCACGTCCCTAGTATTTTAATATGGCTCTTCGTTGACTTTGTGATATTCCCAGGCAATTAAGAACAATAAGCGTATATATAGCTTAAGAAATCTTTTAAAAATTTCACTTAAATTATATTCCCACAAAATACAAAGTTCTCTGAATTTGTAATTATATTTAGTTGTTTTTTATTTTCATTCTGTTTTATTTTTTTATTACAATTGTTTAAATATTTTTGTTTCCTTTTCAGTTTGTTGTGTACCATTTTTAATTTTGTAATTGGAATATTTCTTTTACATTTCTCATTAAATTGCTACATAAATTTTGCTTAGACTAAAGTTGTAGTGCGCTGCCATAGATATTATTTGGGATTCAAGTGAGGGATTATGGCCAAAATGAGAGAGTTTCCATTTAATATCTAGAGTTTCATTTGTTGATAATTTGCTTATAAATTGTTAAACTAAAATACGCTTTAGTATACAGTATAATTTAATAATAGTATATAGCCGACGCATTAAATGCAAATATTATTCATTAAATCCTTCATTTTAGCATATCCTTCTTTTTTTTAAGTTTTGGTTTTTTTTTCTTGCACAAATACAAATTCGTAAATTTGTAAAACTCGTCATAATGTACGATACATAGGTTTTAGCATATAATTTTATATTTTTAAATTGTTGCATTTTTTGTAATTATTTTTTATTTGAATTTGTTTCTTATATGTTTTTGGAATGGCACATCAATATCGTTCATAAAATGGGCCCTAAAAACTGCACAAGTCTTGCGCGACTTTAGACTACTTTTAGGCTATTTGGGATATGGTTAAATTTACGCTTCCAACTCTTCCTGTTTATCTTAGCAATGCTATAATATTATGGTAAATATACGAAACGGTGATGGGGGAGAGGGTGTTGTAGTGGGGAATGGGATACACTTTGTAAATGCTATGACACACCTTTATGTTTACTTTACATGGCCTAGAGACTCTAAATGCTAATTGTTTAAAACTATCACATAAGATAAACTCACACACACACACTCACAGACACACGCACACTCACTCAGACATACACACATTTAAAGTTATATACACTGTAGGGGGAGTCCTTCCGCCTACTAGACCATGCCCTTGGACATCATGCGCACGGTATTCTTCAGAGCCTGCCGCTTGTTGCAGAACCAAATGCGGATCACTTCGCGCTCGTATCCGAGTTGATGGGCGAGTCCCGTTATCTCTGTGCCTGCAGGTGGAGAGAGAGAGAGATGCGCAGATTTATAGCAACCGCCCATAGGTATGCAACAGTTCGTTTTGCAATTGAAAGTTACCACTCACCCGAAGGATGCGTATTGCGCTCAAAGTGCGCATTCAGCAGCTCCAAGGCCTGAGGTGTGAAGGACGTGCGTCTCTTGCGCTTCTTTGAGGGCTCCACTCCGATATAATCAGTCAGATGATTCTGTCCCGACTTGTAGCGGTTCCAGTGACTGTACAACGAGAAGGAGAGATAATAAAATTTAGTTTGGTTTTGTCTTTGTGCGGTGTTGTCGGCGCGTGGAACTGCCTCCATACTCTCACCTCTCTTCGGCCTCCTTCATCCAACGCTCGAGTACGGGCTTGATTTTCTGTGCACTCTTTGGTGTTATGTCCAGTTTCTCGAACCTACAGATAGAGCATGGTATAGTATTATTCTAGACGAAGGACTATGTGGCTGGAGTACGAGAATATGTTTGTGTTGTATGCGCTAGTTATGGGTACTTGCGGCAAAAGAAACGTAACTAAAGTGCCAGGACATTGTCAAGTAGCATACTTAAGGTTTCTCTATTTTTGTTAAATACAAAAATTTTGATATTTCTATAGAATTGCACATTGGCAATGCCCTGGCCAATTGTTCATAATTATAATTTATGGTAAGTTTTCGTTTTCAAAGCGCAAAACCTTTCAAAATTAAAATCAAAAGCAAAGAATTTCGAACGAATTTTGAACAAAAGCTTTTAAAATGAAATCAAATGGAGTTGTTTGCACTTTAGTTAAGTTTCTTTCGCACATGCACACCCCAGACACAAACCACAAACAGACACACTCGCACACATTTCTCATATTTATATCATCATCATCATCATCTATACAAACACATACATGTTCTGTTGTTGCGTCGACAGTTGAGCGGCATACATCTGCGCAGCGAGTGCACTGCTTGCGTGAGGGAGAGAGACAGAGATAACACAGAAAGAGAGAGAGAGAGAGAGTGAGATTCAGATTCAGATTTGTGTGTGGCAGTTCGACGATATCCGATTATTTGACGATTTGACGATGAATTCACGAATTCCAAAAAAAAATAAATACACAAATCAAATAAATTAAATAAATTTCGCTGTTTTTTTTTTTGCAGGGGATTTCTTTAAGCAATATCAATAGATCAGTTATGCATTAATATTATTGTATAATTTTTAATCAGCATATTCTCAATTTCCATAATTAGCATGTTCGAAATGTCCTGGCACTCTACGAAATTGTTCCAAGAGATATGCACATTCATGGCAATCAATAAATTAATTTATAAATAACACAAATTAAATAAGCCGAAACTCTGGAATTGTTGAAAATCATATGGAATTTTTTGTAGATTTTTTAATCTTTACAATAGCCTAAAATATGTAATTTAATAAACATATTTCAACACCATTTACTATAAATTTTATATATTTTGCAGATATTTATTATTTTCATTTGTAATCAAGGGATTTCTCATATATGCTGTAATTTTTCTGACAAATCTTAAAAAAAAAATATTTTAACAACTTAAATTATTTAATGATTTTAAGATATATATTTTTTTTAAATTTACTAACAAAAAAAAATAGTTTTTTATGACTCACCTGCATATGGCACTCTGACTGTAGGCGGGTCCTTCTGTCACGGACAGAGCCTGGCCCACTTGGGTCTGCGTGAGTCCCAGGGAGAGTCGCCTCAACTTGAATGCCTTGGCGAACTCCTTGATCTCGTCCAGGTCGATGCCATCGACCACATTGGTCGTTGCCTGATTAATGGTGGGTTCATCTAGAGGAATGCAAATACGCAGTCGGTTAATAACGAGCTCTCTATCTTAACTGCAAGCTACTTAAGTGCTAAGCTAATCACTCTAGCTATCTATCTCTCTCTCTCTCATTCTCTGTCTGTTTGTCACATTTGCCGTCTCTTTTTGCTTGTTGGCTATTAAAGTCAATTGCGAAATGTTGACATAAATTGACGCTGACTCTTAATAACATTTAATTGCGCTAATTGCGCTAAATATTATTAGTGCAAGGCAGGTAAATGGATAAAACTCATTTGTGTGCTAGTCAAGGATATTCAGCGGTATCCTGGCACTAATTGTTGTTTAGCTCTTGCCTTGTTGTCTCCTACCAATTAAGGTAAACGCGTAACTTCTTAGTCCTGGCTTTCAACTGCTTAATTTGTTAGCAGCTGCACACGCATAGAAATTTGATTTGATTTATTTATTAATGATATGCAAGCGACAGACAAAACAACAAGGACACAACAACGGCAGCCATCATCATCATCATCAGCAGGAGAAGGAGGAGCTGCAGCAGCTGGAGGAGATGCTGGCAGAAGCCATTGAGTGTAACTGCAGCCTCTGTGTTGCTTTAGCGGTAATTAAGATGCGACCCAAACAACAACAACGACAACAACAACAGCAGCAGCAACTTGCAACAGCAGTGGCTGCCACCTCAAAGCTGCCAAGTCATAGCTCATCCTTGCCAGCATCCTTTCGCTTGTTTGCTTAGCTTTGCCAGCGAGTGAAATATGTCATTAAATACGGAAAACATCTTAAGTTTTTGTATGCATCAATTAGTAGTAATTAAGCTGCATATTGTCTGCAATTTGTATGCGCTGCGACACTACACTCAGTACTATATGCAACAAGGGGCGGAGGGTACTTCCCCCCCACCCAACACTTCTGCAGCAGCAGCTGCTTTTGCAACTCTTATGTGGCAGCAGCAACTGCAATTGAGCTCACGTTACACACTAAACTGTTCCAACAGCTGTTGCTAGCTCTCTCTACTCACTTCTCTCTGTCACTCTCTCTCTCTCCATCTCTATCTATATATCTATCTTTCTCTGGCTTAACATAGGCTGTTTGAGTTCTTGTTGTGCTGATTGCATTTTTAATGCAAGCCAAGTTTCAATTAAGCAGTTTGAAGATAGCGTCGCAAATTTTGATTGGAGCATCGTAAATGAAAAATATGCTAAACTGTGACTCATTAAGAGCCTAAGGCGTATACTTAATATCTGGCAAGACACTCATAGAGACTTTAATAATACCGCAATTTCGAAGAGACATATTTTTAAAATACTTAAGAAATACAGTAATTTTGAATTTGAATATCTTTGCATTTTTTATGAATATATTTTTTGGTGTATGCAGAAAAAAAGAAAATATATCAAAAATATCAAATGAATTGCAATTTACTTAAATTTTTATTTTTTAATTTTTTTTCAAGTTTATATGAACATATTTTTTTGTGAATACAACGAAAATTCAAAGAAATCTATCTTATATTTCAATTTTTTTTATTTTATTATTAAATTTGGTTAAATTTGAAATTTCAGTGAATATATATATAATAAGAATAATATCTCTTTAATATGAAATGGACTACAACTGCTCTCTATGTTCCATAGAATCTATAAATCTCATACTTAAAATTATTTCTCCCCTGCTCATTTGATATTTTGAGAGCCCTAAAAAACCCCCCATACAACATGGAATACATGGCGTATGAATAATTTGGTAAAAGCAATATTCTATAGAATTTATGCTGTTTATGCCTAACACTGCTTCTCATCACTTAAACTCATTTCCTCCCCCTGTTTATTTGATATTTTAAGAGCCAAAAAAAAAATAAAAACACCTAAAAAAAATGTACTACATGGCGTATGAATAATATCGTATAAGCAGTTGCTGCAACTTTTTCAAAACATTAATTAACGCAATTCGACATGAAAGTTTCGACTGCCTTCCAAATGAAAACAAAACGCCAACAACAAGAACTTCAAATTCAAATTCAACTTCAACTACATTTTATGTAATTTGAACTCAAGTGCAAAAGGGCAAACTGCACAGTGTGAAAGAGATAGATATCATGCACTCCATAGATATAGTTCCATATGCTCATCGTGGATGTGTGGAAAAGTTTTCGTCTAGTTATTTGGATGGTTCATAATTGATGCAGCCGCGAGCTGCTTGAAAATGGCACAAAACTCCAGGCAAAGATTTCAGGCAATGCACTTGCCAAAAGTTGAAAGATGTCAGCCAGAAAGTGTTAGCCAAATTAGCAGCAACGTTGACACTGTCACGCCTCAGTGACAAGCCAAATGAACAACTATCCAAGCTGATAGTAACAATATGTGACTCTAATCTGACTGAGAAGCTAATTAAGATAGGAGCGAATTTCTTTAAAGCCGTGAAAACTTCAAAAAGGCGTAACTTTGCCAAAAATCAACCGATTTTGATAAATTTGGATATTTTGTCAATGGTTTTGAATACATTTTGAAACTGCATGAAAAATTCGTTCATATTGACCATTTTAAACTTTAGAGCATTTTTCCATACTAACCCCTTGACAAATAGTAAAAAAATCGATAACTTTTTAGTTGGATTTTTTTGTGAGTAGTCTATGTTTGGCATTAAAATTGGTGTGGTTATTGTGTGGTTAAGGTACGATGAGAAGTACGGATCCTACACTTAATAAAAAAAAAAAAAAAAAAAAAAAATTAAAATTGGCATAAAAAACTTTACCAAAGACAATTTACATCAATACTTTAAAAAATATTGCCAAAAAAGTTAAATAATTTTGGAAATTGGCTTTTCTAAATAATGAACAGCGATAACTTGGCCAAATATCAAACAATACTCTATATTTTTTTAATTTCTCTGAATGTATATCGAATCTATCTTATGATAAGTGAATATCAATTAATATTATATATAGTAGAAAAAGAATCGATCTTTACTCACTCGGTGAATCCATGAGCAGGTCGTTGTCATTGTCGTTGCCACTGGGCGACATGTGAGGAGGTTCGCTGCGAGATGAGGGGCTCAGCTTGAGGGGCTGCATGAGGGAGGCACCCGATGTGGATGGTCCTGGCACGGGGGAATCATCTCGCGGCGAGGCGGATGAGGCGCGAGTGGCTGTTGCCGTCGGTGGACCCAAAGATTTGGTGATGGTCAGCTCGCCATTGGAGGCATTGAGTCTGCACAAGAGCATATTTCTGTAGAGGATTACAAGCCACTGAAGGGACCATCAACTTACCTATTGATGCTACTAAGTACATTGCTTGTGGAACTGGCAGCGGCGGCGGCACAGCTGGAGGCTGCCGATGTGCTGGTGGCATTGGGGCCACCACTCAGACTTGGTCCATTGCCCAGATAATCACGCTCCAGTCTCGGCGAGCTGCCCATGTTGAGGGCATGCACGGGCGGCGAATGTGACCGGAAGAGTGGAGATGAGTAGCCTCTGTCATTGTTGCTGCCGCTGCTGCTGCCAACGGCGCCACTTGCCGCTGCTGCTGTTGCTGTGGGCGACAGTCTGCCACTTGCCACACTGCCTACCCCAGCCATATGATGAGCTCCAGCCGCATTCGACGAACTGTGCCCCACACCAACTCGCGTGGCCGTCGCCGTCGGCGTATGCGAACGTCGCTCGAGCCGTTCGTGATGCTGGCTGAGATTCATGCCGGTCGCACTGGAGCCGCCACGACCAGGACTGTGCTTCGGCGAGGATCCCGCCGCGCTGCGCAGATTGTGACCGAAATGATGACGCGCCAGGGCAGCGGAAGGTGGCAATGCTGGCGGCGACACGCTGCTGCTGTTGCTGCTCAGCTCCAGCGGCTTGAGGTCCAGCTGCGGAGCCGTCAGCTCATCCGGATGCCGCAAACTGATCTGTGGATGCGCCGAGCCGGCAGTGGAGGTGGCCGTCGCCGTGCTGTGCAGGTGATGATGATGATGCAGATGCGTCTGTGTCTCCGGCTTGATGTGCAACTGCTGCTGCAACAGGAACGCCGCCCCAGGCGGTGGTGGTGGCGGCGGTTGCGGTTTGCTCGACAGCGCGGGACTCACCGCTGTAGGAGAACCCGCCGGCGGAGATCGTTCCGCCGAGCGACGTAGATCGGCAGCAAGGTGGGCGTGTGGCAGGTGGGAGGCTGCTGCCGCCGCTGCTGCAGCTGCGGCCAGTTGCTGTTGCTGCTGCTCCCGTTCCCGTTCCCGCTCTCGTTGCTGCTGCTGATGATTGGCGGCAGCGGCGGCAAACAGCTCCGGATGCAATGCCGTCAGCAGCTGCTGCACTCCCGTCGAGAACAAATTCGGCTTCAGTAAATTCGTAGGTGTCTGCGCCAATTGTGGCAAGGCTGGTGCATGCTGCAGTGCAGCCAATGGAGGCGCCAACAGTTCCCGCTGCTGTTGTTGCTCCCGTTGCTGTTGTTGCTGCTGCTGTTGTTGCTGCTGCTGTTGTTGCTGCTGTTGCTGCTGCTGCTGTTGAAAGCTGGCAAAGGCGCCGAATGCGTTGGGCAGAAACTGCTCCGTGGTGGGAATCTGTGGACTCACTGGGATCGTTAGAATCGTCTGCACAGCAATGCCTGAGGAAAAACAGATTCAAGAGAAAGGAGAAATTTTATTTTAAACTAACTTGCATTAATTTAAAGAAATATAGCTGTTCAATCTTAGCATAGATATGAAAGGATATGAAGCTCTTAATGGAAGAAGATTTTTGTTTTATCAGATTCTAAACATACTTTCTAAAATATTGGTTCAAATTAACTCCGGTAAAAAATTGTATGCATATTACGATACTATAAACTCAGTGGACAAAAATTTTTAATATTGGTCTACATTTTAAAAAGTTGTAGCTGCACAAAGTTTGCGAAGGACACCGATTCATAGATAAAGCCGTTTCATGGGCATTTTTGGCCATATTTTCTAAAATATTCATCCAAAGTGACTTTTGTAAAGTTTTTTATGTCTGTTTAAATGCTATAAGTCGATTGGCCACAAAAAATTGCGATTTCAAAACTTTGACATTTTTTGACTTTATGTCAAGGGGTTAGTATGCAAAAATTACCGAAAATCTAAAATTGGTAAAATCGAAGAATTTTTGATGCAGATTTAAAATATATTCAAAACTATTAACAAACGTGAAAAAATTTTGAAAATCGGTTGATTTTTGGCTAAGTTATAGCATCTCAAAGATTTGGGAGAATCTAATTTTCGAGTAAAATCGACATAATTCCAATTTTTTGA
Organism: Drosophila quadrilineata; assembly: GCA_018150725.1. Lineage (NCBI taxonomy): Eukaryota > Metazoa > Arthropoda > Insecta > Diptera > Drosophilidae > Drosophila > Drosophila quadrilineata. The sequence goes on from JAECWN010000407.1 coordinate 8,173,137, forward strand.
CTCTTGTAACTACATTTTAGGTAATGTATATAATGTCTTGATGCAGATTTAAACAATGTGGAGAATCATTGATAAAATCGAAAGAATTTTGAAAATCCCTTCAGTTTTGGGAAGGTTATGCCATAATGAAGTTACAGACAAATTTCATTTTTGAAGAAAACCCCTTTTTTTAACCAAATTTTCACATTTTTGGCCATATATTCTAAAATGTTGCTCCAAATTAAGCGCGGTAAAGTTTTTTATGCCAATTTTGATGCCAGAAATCGATTGGGCACAAAAAATTCCGATTTCAAAACTTTTCGATTTTTTGACAATTTGTCAAGGGGTTAGTATGCAAAAATGACAAAAATGGACGAATATTTAAAATGGGTAATATCGAAGAATTTTTGATGCAGATTTAAAATATATTCAAAACTATTGACAAAAGTGAAAAAATTTTGCAAATCGGTTGATTTTTGGCTAAGTTATGGCTTCTCAAAGTTATGGGAGTATCAATTTTTTCTACTAAAATCGACATTTTTTCCATTTTTGACTCTTGTGACTACATTTTATGCAATGTGTATACTGGGTTGATGCAGATTTAAACAAGTTTTAGAATCATTGATAAAACCGAAAAAACTTTGAAAATCGCTTGAGTTTTGGGAAAGTTATGCCATAATGAAGTTACAGACAAATATCATTTTTGAAGAAACCCCGTTTTTAACCAATTTTTCACATTATTGGCCATATTTTCTAAAATGTTGCTCCAAATTATGTCAGGTAAAGTTTTTTATGCCAATTTTGATGCCAGAAATCGATTGGGCACAAAAAATTCCGATTTCAAAACATTCACATTTATTGACTTTTTGTCAAGGGGTATGCAAAAATGACCAAAAATTGACGAAAATTTAATATTGGTAATATCGAAGAGTTTTTGATGCAGATTTAAAATATGATCAAAACTATTAACAAAAGTGCAAAAATTTTGAAAATCGGTTGATTTTTGGTTAAGTTATGGCTTTTCAAAGTTATGGGAGTATCCATTTTTTCTACTAAAATCGACATTATTTCCATTTTTGACTCTTGTGACTACATTTTATGCAATGTATATACTGTGTTGATGCAGATTTAAACAAGGTTTAAAATCATTGATAAAGTCGAAAAAATTTTTAAAATCGCATGAGTTTTGGGAAAGTTATGGCATAATGAACTATGAGGCCAATTTCATTTTTGAAGAAAACCCCTTTTTTAACCATATTTTCACATTTTTGGCCATATTTTCTAAAATGTTGCTTCAAATTAAGCCCGGTAAAGTTTTTTATGCCAATTTTGATGCCAGAAATCGATCGGGCACAAAAAATTCCGATTTCAAAACTTTCACATTTTTTGACGTTTTGTCAAGGGGTTAGTATGGAAAAATGACCAAAAATGGACGAAAATTGAAAATTGGTCAATATCAACTAATTATTGATGCAGTTTCAAAATGTATTCGAAACCATTGGCAAAATACCAAATCTGATCCAAATCGGATGATTTTTGACAAAGTTAACATTTTGAAGTTAATATTTTCAAAAATTTTGGTTGAAAATAGTTCATGCCAGTTTTCAATGTCTTTTGCCATGCTATAAATCAATAACTCTCCAGTTCTGCTTCAAAAATAACTTAATTCATTAATAAGGCGTCTCATGTTAAATTTATAAGAAACAGCATCCTTATTATGTTGAGCTATTTTCAAAGATCATATTATAATCTTACATCTTAAGGGTTGCCACTTGGTTAAATTTCAGGGCAGGTCGGAGGAAATTGAAAGTTGCCTAATCGCTTTAAAATGTTGCCTGTTTGGGGAACTCGCGCAAGGATATGCGCGCTAAGCTTCAAAAGGAGCAGAGAGTCAAGTGAAGTCAACTATGTTATTGATACCCCCGCACAACTAAAGCTAATCCTGCACAGATGCACAGATAGAGAGTGGGGGGTAGTGATGGATATACATATGTATATGTATAGTATTTGTGACCCACCTTGTGCCGTCGGTATGAGTAGCTGTGCACCCTGAACACCCTGTACCAGCTGGCCGGAGGCAAGTATCAGTTGCGGCATTTGGGCGCTTGCCGGCGGCGCTTGGAGCGTTGGCGGTGGCGATGCGGTTGCCGCAGCGAGCACATTGGCCAGCGTGGTCGGATTTAGTGGATGTGGAGCATGTGGTGAGCTGCTGCTGGGATTATCTGGTGCCTGTTGACTCGATGAGTTGCCATTGTTGTTGTTACTATTGCTGTTGCTGTTGTTGTTGTTGCTACTGCTACCATTGTTGTTGTTGTTGTTGTTGTTGCTGCTGTTGCCCTTTGACGTCTTGCGGCAGCTGCTGTTGGGCGAGACACTCGTGTCTGCTGCCGCTGCTGCTGCTGCTGTTGTTGTGGCTCCAGCTGCCGACGATGTTGAACTAACACCAGTTCCAGTTCCACTTCCAGATCCAACTCCAACTCCCACTCCCACTCCTGTGGCCGCTCCTGCTGCCTGGAGTGCCTCGGCGCCCACGCTCAAATTTAATGGCGAGTTGAACACGGAGGCGGCTAAGCCCTGAAGACTTGCCAGTGCGGCAGCTGTGGCGGGATGATGTTGCGAGTGATGTGTATGCGGATGCTGTTGCTGCTGCTGATGCTGCTGCTGCTGTTGTTGTTGTTGTTGTTGCAGTGTGGCCAAATTTTGTAATTTTTGCAAATTTATCATGTCTTGCACTGCGGTGGGGATGGAAACGAAAATGTTGTCATTAGTTTTGTTGAAGCTCTTGCAAAATTAGTGAAAATGTCAGCTGGGTAGAGACGGGGAATGGTAGGCAGGGGATTGGCGGGAGAGGGGGTGGTGGGGCAGTTAAGAGGCAGCCCTAAAAGCTGCCAGCAGCACTAATTGCTAAAAGGGCTTCGGGAAAGTGTGCTTAGCTATTATCCTACTAAACATGGACATGGAAACTCGTTTTCAATTATTTGACAACATTTTCATGGAATTTCAACAAATAAAATCAAACAGAAAATAATTATAAGTGCAATGAAAACTACATAAATAATAATAAAATGATTTCAAGTGTGAATAAAATAAAATAAAATAAAATAAAATAAAATAAAATAAAATAAAATAAAATAAAATAAAATAAAATAAAATAAAATAAAATAAAATAAAATAAAATAAAATAAAATAAAATAAAATAAAATAAAATAAAATAAAATAAAATAAAATAAAATAAAATAAAATAAAATAAAATAAAATAAAATAAAATAAAATAAAATAAAATAAAATAAAATAAAATAAAATAAAATAAAATAAAATAAAATAAAATAAAATAAAATAAAATAAAATAAAATAAAATAAAATAAAATAAATTATAATAAAATAAATTAAAATAAAATTAAAGTAGAATAAAATATAAATAAAATAAAAAAAAAATAAATTAATTTCAAAATATTTTGTAACTTTTTCAGTTTCCATATCCTTTAAGTGTAATTTTTATTTTTGTGTTGGCTTTCGATATGTACTCACTAGTTCCATTTAGATGCGCTGCGAATGCCTTGGCCTGCGCCTGCTCCTGCTCCTCGTGCCGCAGCCGCATAGCCTCTTCCGCCTCAGCCTCTGCCTCGGCCTCATCCTCGTCCGCATCGATTTGCATGGGCAGCGGCGAAGCGGAGCTCGTATCGCGCTGATGGTGGTGGTGATTGGCCAGCGAGGCGGCCTTGGCAGCCAGATTCTTATAGAACTCCAATTCCTTGACGTGATCCTTGCTGTCATAGGCCGAGTGATTGGAATGGGCGGGTGAAAGCAGCGTTGGCTCCATATCATCATCATTGTTGTTATTAATATTATTGTTGTTGTGGTTGTGGTTGTGATGAGGGAGATGATGATGCTGATGATGATGATGTGGGTGTAGTTGATGCGGTTGCAGGGATAGATGTGGTTGACTGCTGCTGCTGCCCGGCGAATGGATCTTGTGGCAACTTATCTCCTTGTCGTAGTCCTGCAAACGAAATAGAGTTAAAATCATACATTAGTAAATTATCATAGGATATAAATGTGTGTAATTTATTTTATAATATTCGTGGCAACTACGTGTGATTTTTGGAAATATTAAGCATACACCATAAATCAGAGCGAACAGCAATTGAAATCTGCATTTTGACTTTCATTTCATAATTACATAATGCACATAAAATACTTGTCAATTGCGGATTGGATGTTTGCTGATTGGATTATTATTTAAGCGACATTCAACGAGGCATTTATAACGTATTACATTACATTTTGTCAGCTCGGTTCTCCCCTCTTTTACCGCCCCCTTCGTCTATCTATGCATTTACATATTTAAACATGTTGAGGGATTGCTTTGTCTGTTAATAAGTTAATTTAATTTTTGTTGTAATTGTCAACGCACTTTTATTGTTTCGACACTTATTGTGTATGTGAATGTTGTTGCCTCTTCTCTCAACACAATTTATGCAAATTTAATTGGTTGCAATTGCGAATTTGTGTGCCCCATCGTTGAGTGTTGCATGTGGCATTGACTGTGGCAGGCGAAAACATCTATTGATGCCAGCGACACCCGAATTTATTTAAAGCACAAAACTGACATTTTCAAATTTATTGCAGTTCACTTAATAAAATAAATGCTATAGAAATCAAATAAATTTTGAAAAGCTTGTTAAATAAGTTTATCAATAAATTGGTAACTTATTTCAAAATAATACAAAATTAAGGGATGATAAGACTTTTCCCACACAATATAAAATTAAATTATTAAATGCTGATAAACCCTTCTAACATAACATCATATTAAAGGACAAATAAACTCTTAAATAAAAAATCATTTAAAGCAGAGTTACCCGCAAACCCAATACTAAATATAATCATAAAAAGAATGTATAAAAAAGAAGAAAAATGAATATAAAAAAAAAAACGTAGAAAGGTAAACCAATATAATTATTGGCAATTAATGCTGGCGACGTTCTCTAAATGCGCTGTTAGCCAGACAAGCAGCCAGTTGCTAAGGACACCAAATGATAGAGAGAAAGAGTACGAGTTACAGAAAGTGAGATAGAGAGAGAGAGGTGGAGAGTGTGGAGGCGAGAAAGCATGTTGTAGGTAAAAGGAAGGTACATTAATGCCGGGGCGTTGAAGTTGCGCTAAGTGCGGGTTGTTAGGGCAGCCCAATACAGGTCCGGCGTCGTGGGCCGCGACGTGCCCCGGCCAAAGCTTCAATTAAATTTTATTTGCATAGGAAATTAACATAATTGTAGTGCAAAATAACAACAAAAATACTAAAATACAAGAATAAAAAGAGAAGCGAGAAAAAAGTGTAAGCAAAACGCAGGGCCAATAAATGTAAGCAGAGTCCAGAGAGAGAGAGAAAAAACGTGACTGTAAAGAAAAAAAAAGTGTTAAATGTATAAGAAATAAATGCAAATAGAAATGTATTTAAACAGCCAAAGAGGGTTGCACTTCAACGGTATGGGGGGCAGGACACCCGGATAGGTAATTAAATGAATTTTTATAGCCAACTTAAAAGCGCGTTGAAGCCATCGAAATCGAGTTAAAAGAATGCCACTAATAAGTTTACGTTAAATAAACCTTAAATTAGATAAGCATAAATGTAGTATTTTGTAATGTGTTATCAACTTCCATTTATCAGTGCCACTCTAGTTTCCTTCAAATGCACCATCTACGACGCCTTTAAGTATGCAATGCAATTAGCTCAACTTGGCAGCACATTAATTGAGCGTCTGATAAATTTCAGTGGCGCATGCTAAAACTACATTATAAAAATTGACAGTTATTGGCAGCGACAACTACTTAAGCAGCCAACAGCCAGGACACACGGGACATGGCGACAGGACTCGCCCGTTATTGTCGTTGAACAGCAAATCGAACTAAATTTATGACAGCAAAACGAACGGGAGAGAAAAAAACCGAGTGGAGAATGAGAATGGGCAGAGCAAAGAAACATAGTGAAAAGCTGGCAACGTGAATGTCCTGTATGCATGTCCTGTATGCAAACAGGCGGCTAACAGACGGCGCTGACAGCCACTACATACACAGGCACCCACACACTTATACTTATAGTTGGACGAGGCGCCTGATGCAATGATGTGCAATGAATTAACTTTTCAACATATTTACACACGCTCAATTGAATGCGAGTGGAGCAAGGAGAGAAAGCGAGAGAGAGATGGACAGTGAAAGAGGGAGATGGCATGCGAGGTGGCATGCTCGCGGCAACAAAGTTGTGGCACAAAGCCAGGCTGGTACATAATGAGGTGCTGATGTCGTCGTCCAACTATTGTTGCAGAATCGAAGCTGATTCGCAAATGAGCGGAAATTAAAAACTGATTTAGTCTACAGTGGATTAAGAGGAGATGGAAACAAAGGTACAGCTGGAACTCTGCACAGAAATTAACTAGTCCTTCTTTAAGCAAAACAGCTCAAGGGAAAATTCAGCTGAAAAGCCTGGGATTTCCATACAACTGTATGTTATATTTTAAATATTTATATATTTTTTACACAATATATATTATTTTTTTGATATAAATATTTATTCAGTAATTGCATTTTTCTTTCTTTCTGCATTTTCATAATAATTTGCAAGGTGTGTGTCCCTTGAATTTCGCAGCGCCGCAGCGTATGCAACACAAATGCTTGCCAAATTAATTGCCAGCGCGCTGCTGCCGAAAGCACGTTAGCCAGAACACACACCCCACACAATCCACAACCCACACTGCAGTCCCAGCCGATACACACACCCCTGTCTCGCACACACACACACTACAGGGAAACTCTGGTCAGTCTGTGTCCACTTGAAGCCAACGCAACTTTTACTTTTATTTATCTTGTTGTTTTTGGCGCTGCCGTCAAATGAAAATAAGTCAAAAAATAGAAAATGAATTGAATTATTGCAAAGAGCAGCCGAGCTGCGTATCAAGTGCCGGCAAAGGTACGTAGACTGAGCTGTGTCTATGGGTGGAAGGGGCAGAGGGGGGCAGAAGGGGGCTCGGCACTTGACAGCCTCAATGATAAGCAAAAGCCCCGGCGCGAAATGGAAATGTGATGGCAACAGCAACAGCAACAGCAAAATAGCCATGGCTATGACTATAGAGCCAAACGGGAATGGCGGCATCTTCTTTTTTTAGCTTTTTAAATTTTGCAATTTTTTTTGTTTTTTTTTGGCATTTTTCTTATTTTGCGCCTGGCACTCTGCTGCATTCTCTGCTGTTTGTGCTGAGCACGTGTTGTGTTGCTTGCTTTGCATGCCCTAGAAAAACAGTCAAAGCAGCGGCAATGATGTGTCTTATGAATAATTTTTAGTTTAATGGAAATGTTAATTAATTTTTTTTAAGAATTTAAAATTATAGTTGATTATAGTTTTTTAATCATTTTTAATTTATTTAGTAATTTTTAGCTTTAAACTATTTAATTAATTATTAACATGAATTCTACTATTTTAAATTTTATAGAAAATTTGCAATTTCTATTTATACATGACGCTGCTCTAGCATTTAAAGGGTATCTTGCCGTTCATCATTTATGGCTAAACATGTTAATATATATTTTTTGATTTTGTTTTATGCTTTTGAGAGCGACGCCCAATGCGAAATTATAATTCACACATGTGACCAGCGTAAGGAGGAGTAGAGTTCTCTCCCTCTCTCTCTCTTTGTCTCTCTCTTTCGCTGTCTCTCGCTCTCTGGGCGTCTGATTATTTGGTGGCGCGGATGGGGGTTGGACTGGTCATTTGCAAGGGTGCGGCCTGTTAAAAAATGCAATTGCCAAAAAGTAGCCGATGCACGAAAAGAAGAAGCAGCGTGTGGTAATAAGAAAAGCAAAAGAAGCAAAGTTGCAAAAGCAGCGCGACGACTGCGTTTGCCTTGTTTGCTTTAATTGCAAATGGCATTTTTTCAAGGGAGGGGACAGATATGAAACTGGGACTGAGTCTAAGGGGGGGAGGGGGGATGGTTGGCAACATTGGTGTCCGCGTTACAAGCTGAACAACAACAACAGCAACAGCAACAAGAGACTCCCTTTTGGACACCCACTTTGGAGTGGACATGCATTTGCCAGCGACAGTTGGACTGGAGCACAGGAGGAAAGGAGTGGAGAGGTGAGGAGTGCGGACAAGGCTCATAAATTGTCGAAAAATATTTGACTTGTTCTATTTTTGGTCGACGTCGCCGGCAATATGCTATGTGCTTGTATGAGAGCTACTCTCCCTCTACCCTCTCTTGGGGTTCGTGTGGCATGCAACAACATTTGGTAGCTGCTCTGAACCCATTTGAGCACCGAATGCACTTTTGCATATTTAATGTTTTGTTTAATGCAAAAATGTACATAATTTCATCAGTGAGCATGCGTATAAATATATATTTCTGCATAGTTTTTGTTTTGGGATTTTTACTTTTGTGCCTGAGATGTGAAAATATTTTGCAATTAATATTTATGTTGCTCTATATGCCCCCTGAATTGTTAATGCCACCAAGTCGAGTGATAAAATCTCTACTATTGTGTGGGCGTGGCTGCTATAAATATATATACAACTATACTTATGTAGAGATAGTTTCAGATATTGCTTGAAATTCTCTTGAGTTTGTCTTTTGCAAATGGAGTTCGCTGAACTGCAGCTTAAGCCAAGTTGAGTTATTATTAAATAATTCTGTTTGTAAATAATATTAAAAATTTAATCCGTGAATTAAGAGAATCGCATAGATTTTTCATCGATTAGAATTTCTACTCTAAACATAATCGATTGTCATTTGTGGCTCTGTGCATTGACCTGCAGTGTTTCAAGTCAAACAAACCGAAGAGGTATGAAAAAAGTGACACACAAAACGAACAAAACAAAACTGACAAAAAACAGAAATTGTGAAAAAAAATAAATGTAAATATATATATATACGTGGGTATATAAAACAAATGTGAGCCGCCATTTGCAACAGACGAGCCGATTTCTTGCACAATTTCCTCGGCACACACTCCACTCGCCTGCCATGTGTGTGTGAATAAAAATTGAGGACCCCAAACCGAAAATGCAACAACAAACAAGTGTGCAGAACAGACTGTCTCCCCTATTACTCCCCCCACCCCTCTGCTGATCGATATCCCCCGCTGTTGCCACACTTCAGTTACACACACACACACACACACACACACACACATAGAGTCCAATCAGTTCACAACAAACAAAAGCTGCAAGCTGCAGACATTGCAATTTCCACGAGCATTTCACCGGTTCTCTCACTCTCTCTCTCTCTTTCTCTACTCACACATACATATATACCTTTTGACATATATGGCTATATGTACATATGGCAGTTAACATATAGGCTTATAGGTGGACAGCAGTTGGGTGGGTAGAAGTCCAGTCGAGTCGCAGCTGACAGTCGCATGGCGAATGTCCAAACGAAAACAAAAAAGCGCGCAAAACAACGACGAAACACAAAAACCAAAACAAAAATGTGTAAAAAATAATGGGCAGCAAAGAGAGAGAAATAGAGAGAGAGAGAGCGAACAGCGCACGGCGCACGAAAAAATGGAACAAAACAGCCATCGACAGGGGGTGAGTGGGAGAGAGAGAGAGAGAGAGAGAGTGGGAGTGGGAGTGTGAGTGGGAGTAGAGCACGACGTGGTCCAGTCCACGGCAACATCAACGACATCAATGGGCGCGCCACTCAATCAACCCCACGCGTTAAGGGTGGGGAGTGGAAGTGGAATGGCGGGAGAGAGTTGGGCTGCTGCTGCTGCTTGACAACAATGAAGGCCAAGTATTGTCCAGGCGGTATCCCAACCCCCGGCAAACCTCAAATTTTGTACTCCCTCTTTCTTTCTTTTGCATTTTATGCTTCTTCCTACTATTTTGCTGAGTATTTTTTATGCGCCGCTTCATTTAATTTTTTTTCTTTTCCATTTTTTTTTGTGTGTTCTTTCGGCTTCTCCGCTGCTTTCGCATTTTTTTCTTCCCTGACTCAAATACTCCCCCTTTCGCTCTTTCCTGTTTCTTTTTCTGCTGCCGTTTGGCCAGTATTTTTTTTTATGGCAGACGGAGACTGAGCGCCCAGTTTGCCTGCTACAACTTTCTGACTGCTTGGTCGTTGGTCAGCCGCAGTTATTCTTGGGCATCCTCCCTGGAACTGGACACACTCGTGCCGCTGGTCAAACAAATGCAATTTCAGTGCATCTCCCTCCACACGGGCAACGCCCTCCGCCTGCATTGCGTATGCAGAAAAACTTTTGCTTGCTTTTCACTTTTTGGCGGCACATTTTCTTTTTTGGCGGCCCAAAATAAAAGTAAAAGTTGCATAACGTCCACATATACATATATACGCCTGACTTCCACCTCATTCTCGCTTATGGCTGCCTTTGGCTACCACTTGACCATTCCTTTTGACCAGTCGGTCAGCTCGATGGCTGCTGCTGCTGCTGCTGCGATACTTTTCATTTTGGGCGCCTGTCGCGGCATTTATTGCCACGCAGTTGCCCCCAGGAGGCCGCCACGTTTGACTCAGCTGCTCATTTGCATCAAATTTTTAATTGGAATTGCTGTACCAATGTACGAAATACCAAAAAAATGTGTAAAACTGAGCAGAAAAGGAGGAGACAATAAGCCTGTAGAAGCAGCAGCAGCAGCAGCAGCAGCAGCAGCTTAGAATCATACATTGCCTTTGCCTGCGCCTAGCTGATAGGCAACACTTCTTTTATTGCACGCGATTGCAGAACGTATATTACGCATACGACATGGGAGACGGAGACTGAGAATAGTTTTTGAGTGGACAGTTTAGTTAGTCTCAGTGGAGATTAAGCTTAACTTTGTGTATGTTGACAGAAAGTGTTATATGTATAAGAAAATGAAGTCATTTCTGTTTTTAAATGCAGAAGTACTTGCTTGGGCTGTTTAATTAAATCAATATTATTATATCTTCATAAATATGGTATTAGAAAAAGTATATAAAATAGACATTTGATTACAAAATAATTACATATAGTAAAGTATTATAGAATAATATAGTAGTATAAGGGTGGGACAGCGTTCTTGGTGCTCTTATTGTCTTATCAAATCCTTTCAAGAGTCCTCAAAAGATTTAGCCCGAAGAAGGTTTCGGGATTCAAAAGAATATTTTTCATTGGAATCTATAATTTTTTTTATTAATTATTAAGGAATCAGTACAATAAAATATGGAAGAACACATTAAAAAAATACAGAATGAAAAAATGAATAGACGTAACTAAAGTGGCAACTAGAAAATGTTTGAAACATATAAAATTAATATTTTTGTATTTATAAATTTAATAAAGAAGAATCTGTACAGTTTAGTCAGTAGCTTAACTTTAAAATTCTTCAATAGTTAAAATTACTAGTTTTAAGTTGATTATAATATTTAATTTTTTTTTAAATAAAATTCAACTTTTAATCGCATGCGATTTTAAACTGGAAATTCGAACCAGAAGTTTGGGAAATTTTCAGACCAACACTAAGTGTAGGTGTCTTTTATAATTTTATCTATAACTCTCCCGACTCTCAACCTCCACCTTCCTCATCCTTATCTCTCTCCATCACCCCTACTCTCATGTTATAACAACCCGTTCCTCTTGTCCAGTGTCTCTACTGCTTTGTCACCTTTAGCGTCAGACTACCGCTTTTTGTGCCTATCGGTTTTCCATTGCGAGCAGCTCTCGATTGCCGTTATCCCTCCCACACCCACTTGCTACCATCTACAGTTACCGGTTCAATGCTGCCCCTTGCCACACGCTGCTAACGGTTCAGCACTTTATGCCGTTAACTGTGCTGCACTGCCCCCAACGACTTGTGCCGGCTTCTGTTATTTTTAACAATTTTTTCGTACGCAATTTTTGTTTACTTTTTAGCAATGTCACCCTCTCTCACTTTCTTCCGCTCTCCTCTGTCTATGTCTCTGTCTCTTTCTCTGGGCATCCGCCCATTTTCTGTGATTGTTCGCTCTTTGGAGGCTGCTTGACTACCGTTATGTTTGTTGTTTGTCTGACGATTTCTTTTGCTTCTTGTTGCATGTTGTTGTTGTTGCTGCTGCTGCTGCTGCTACTGCGTTATTTTTATTTTAGGCATCCGTTGAGAAAACACAAAAGCTTTGCATTTCCATTTCCAATCTCTTGTATTTTTTGTTACTTCTCATATGTGCCACTGCCACTGACATGTGTGTGTGTGAGTATGTGTGAGTGTGTGTGAGTGTGGGTGTGTGTTGGTCTACACTTCTCATTCGCTGGCGACTCTGCGTTTTTATCAAGAAAAGGAAAAAGTCGCTGCTCGGCAACTGCTGCTGATTGGCTCGCTCTGCCCTCGCTCTGTCCCTATCGTCGCCATCTCCCGAATTCCCCTAACAATGTTCATGTACAACAACGACAGCTGCCAGAGTAACAGAGTAACTGCACAATTTTTGTTTTAGCCACTGAGCAACACACCCATTTTATTGCCCCATTGTGCTGCACCCCCCCTCCTACAATACAACCACCTACTCCTGGAACTTATCCTGGCGGGCAGAGTTCTGCTCCTATTCAATGATTGGTTATTGGTTGGTGGCAAAACAAAGAAGGTATATTTCTCGAGAGAAACTACATTTTATAGAAATGAAAATAAACTTAAATTTAGAAATATTGGAGAATAAAGCAAAATAAAATTGATAAAATGAGTAGCTAATATAAAGAAATTTTAAAAATCATAAAATCTTAAGTCAAAAAATAAGTAAAAAGTATATTGACAAAATTAATATAAAATTTAGCCTATTTAATTTTTTGATTATCTCTAGTTCTGATAAATTTAATTGACGTTTGATTTCATTTACACAATCTAATCATGTAATGTTAAGGTACTTTCAATTTTACAGATTTTTCACTTATTAAATTTACTAAAATTAAATTTAAATAAATGAAGTAAGTCAAGTATTTATACAACTTAATAAGCACCTAAGCTTCACATTTGTAGATTCTTAGAATAGTTTTAAGAATTTTCAGTAGCAAAAATCTCTAAATATCTTTTTATTTAATATTGAAATGTGTGATAATTTTAATAATATGTGAAATTCTTTTACAAGTTTCATAATTCAATTGAATCAATTTAAATTCCGTTTCTTTTATATTCACTATTATATATATGCATTTTTTCGCTTCATAATTATATTTACTTTCTTTTAATGTCTTTCGTTGCAATAATTATTGAAAACTTGTGCTTGCCATATTCGATTTGTTTAGTTTTGTGGCCAATCCTTAAACATGCCACATGCAAACAGGAATGGCAAATGTAATTACTTTGCCTACCACCCTCCACTCTCTAGCCTCCCCCCACCAACTACCTCCTGCTTCGCTTCGTTTGGCATTTGCATTTTGTGTCTCCTGCTACTTGAATGCTCTACTTGCTACCAACTATGGGCTATTGGCTACAAGCTACATGTTACACTTTCGCTTTGCCACTCTGCAACAACAACAATTGCAACAACAACAACAACATCCACAGTTGGCAACGCGGCAACCACATGAGGCCACATACAACACTTTAAAATTAATATTCCTATTTTTCAATTACAACTGACACTTGTCTATGGCAGCCGGGCCCAAGTGCCACACACACACACACACACACACACATACACTCTAACACACATACAGCTGCAACTACAGTTTTCCTCCCCCTCCCTTCCTACTCTATACACCCCCTCAAAGGGCCTTTTTAGCTGCTTTGAATGTGAGCCTATGAGTTTTGCAATTGTTGCTAGTCATCATTTCGCTATGAGTGTATGAATTTATATATGTATATGTATGTGTCTGTATTTGTGTGTGTGTGTGTGTGTAAGTGGGTGTAGCACACACCCAATGTAAAATGTCATTACCGTTGACATAAATGAATAGCTGCATTCATTGCATTTGGCAGCAGTCGGGGGAGTCGTCGGAGGGAGACAAACAAGATTAGAAAGAGAGAGCAACAGAGACAGAGAAAGAGAGAGAAAGAGAGCTGTACATTAGTTTGTTGTAATTTCGCATTAGTGATTAGTTAATTAAAGGCGAGAACCACTTCACACGAGAATAAATTGTAAGCAAAAGCGGTCGATTCAATGATAAGATCCAAGGCATGTCACAACTACCACAGTATATATTCAGAAAATATATATACATACATTCTAGAACAATATCAAGTGTATATATGTCTCGCATAAATTGTTCGAAATTAATGTAGAAATTATGCCATAAAATCGATCAAAGTGCGATTTGTTTAATTGTGAATGCCGCGAGGCGTTGCAAATTTATTAAACAATTATTAATTATCAATTACACAAGCCGCATATTTTTATTGTTATTAATGATTGCACTTTAAAATTTTCAATTTATTTTAGAATTTTTTTTAAGCCATTTGTTATAATTTTTTGCTTTTTGAAAATTTATAAATAAGAATTTTTTTAGCAATTTTTTATAATTTTTTCTTAAACACTTAAGTGATACTTTATCTTGTTGCTATATCAATGTACTTTCTCTTTGTCTCTCTCTCAACTCTCCGAACTCTTTATCTCTATCTCTCCCTCTATCTCTCCCTCTCTCTCTCCCTCTCTCTACTGAACTCAGTCTGTCCACTCCATGGAGTGTCCACTGTAGCTGAAAACGTGCGCCTCATATAACATTTCTAATTAAAATTGTTGAGCCCAGGCCCCAAAAAAGGGTTATTAACATATTTGCCATAACGTGGACCATTTGGTTTAGAGCCCTCTTAGCTCTTAGCCATTTTGCCAGAGCATTTTGTCTAACCAAAAAATGCTGTTGGCCCATTAGTTGCCCTGCAATCGAGCAGCAACTTGTCCGGCAAGAGAACACAGACCAGAGCTGGTGGAGGAGTCTGTGGGGTTGCCCAACGCAGCGCAACTAAGTAGAAAACTTCTATAACCAGATTTCCAATGCAAACACCGAATGAGAGGGAGACGGCTAGAGTCAGTCCAAGAGTGAAAGAGTGAGATGGCTATAGGTGGCGACATGCATGCATGCATGGGCGCCTAAGTAGCTGCGCTGTCTTCATTAAAAAAGCGAACCCCACAGGTCTCTCCCCAATGAAGCAGGCTTGAAGCAAGCAGAGCAGGTCCTGGACCCAGGCCAACATTTTGCAGTTGCAGGGACAGAGGAAGAAGAGGAGCAAGAGGCAGCAGCAACAACAACAACAACAAATCGAGCTTCATTCCTAATTTAAATGCAAATGAGATTCATTTGCCAACGTTAAGGGAGGCAACGACATTGCAACATTGAACAAGTTGTGGGGCATTTTGGGCGCATCCCCTGGTCTAGTCTCGCCATGCCACGCCACGGTCAAAGCCAGACCAGAGAATCAGCAGCAGGAGCACTCATTACGCCCAAATAAAGGCTGGGCACAATGTGTACCAAAGTGGAGTCCTTTCGAGTCGCCTGCCTACCTTGAAGCTCAACTCGTTGCCCACTGTTTTCTTGTAATGCCCAGCAAAGAGTCAAAAAGAGAGGCAAGAGAGTGAAATAGACGGTTAGAGAGTGGAGAGAGGGGGGAAGGGAGATCGAGTTTGCTGTCGAGTGCAGGACTGCAGCTACATTTATGCAAGTAGCTTAACTGGCTACAAAATGCGTTGCTTCGGCGAGATTTGTTGCATACATTAGGGCTAGCCGACTGAGGCGCAAACTTAAGCCCACCCCAACCCCCTCGTTACCCGTACAACCGTTGCAATTCTCACTTTGTCTGTGGCAGTGGCAATCATCATCATCTCTCCACGTGTGTGTGTGTGTTTGTGTGTGTGTCTGTAGCTGGTTGTAGGCCTATGTTGTGCCTCGGCTGTGGCAGGTGTCACGGGCTACGCCCACAGCCGTCGTCTGTAAATATAATCAGCCTGAAAATATGCTATGCTTTTTGGATTTCTTGATTAGTGACTCGACTCGGCTTTAGCTGGGATATTTGGCTTTCTGACAGCACCACCACCAGCAGCAGTCGTTGCTCTGAACAGGACCAAGACCAGCTCTCTTAGCCACATAGCAATTAGCAGTCTTTGGATTTGTTTTAATATTGCATTTAAAGATTTCAGTCTCAACTCACAAATGTGTTGAATATATACAATTGTCTCTCTCTCTCTCTGTCTCTCTCTGTTTGTTGGTCTGCCATTGGCCATAACTTTTTATATATAAAGCAGCAAAGTACTATATATTTTTGGGTACATAATAAGGCATAAAGCAAGCATGTAAATATGTATGTATTTTGTAGATAAATTTATTACTCATGCGCCACGTTGCACAAAGCACCAATCAATATGCATGCCATCAAATATTTAAACTAAAAGTGCAAAATAACAAAAATGGCTGCGAGAGAATTTAACACAACAACAAAGCGAATGAAAGAGAGAACCTCAATACCAGATACTATACACGAAAGAGAGATAGAGAGGTAAGAGAGGTAGTGTAAAAGAGATAGATTAAGTGTGTGTTAGTATTGGTAGAGAGAAGAGATAGAATGACAAAAGTCTTCTAATTGAGTGCAATGGCATGCCAGAGCGAGATGGAGATAGCTTATGCATGTGTGTGTGTGTGAGACAGACAAGTGGATAAGGAGCAGCTCAAGGCAGACAGGCAGAGAGTCGGCAGCTGTAAAGTATGCAACAAAAACCTAACACAACAGCAACCCCAACCTCAACCCCAACCCCAACCCCATTGCTTTGTGGTCAAAATGCATTTGCAGTTATGAATCTATACGTCTAAGCATATGCATATCTGCGAGTGTGTGTGTATCTTGTTGATTTTTGAAATTATCAAGCTATATGTGTAAGTGGGTGAGAGGGGGTGTCTGCCACTTGCTTGCCATGTGCTTGTGGCCATTTTTTGAATGAATTATTAAATGCTTTGTAATTTATTTGATTGTGATTGTGTTTACTGCTCTCCCTCTCTCTCTCTCTCTCTCTCTCTCTCTTTCACTCTGCAGCTCACTCTAGTCGTCTCTGTTGCACTCTATGTATTTACTGCACTTTGTTGTTTAGGGGTATACATACACACACACACACGCACACACACCTTGGCCACATTTGAGTTGTATTGTTGAAATCTTATGCATTTGTCATGCATTTGAAATATTTTCGGTTGGTTGAATACCTCTTCACTGCTCCACCACCCCTCTCAAAGACATGGCATCTATATATACATATATATACATATATGTGTGTGTTAGAGGATGTATACATACAAACTGCATTTGTTGATAGCTTTACACACACACACACACACGCACACTCAAATTCATGTACGTAGTTATTGTGTTCTTGTTGTGTACTTGCAATTTATTGATCAATATTTCAGCTTAGGCGTTGGCGTCATTAGTTAGCCAGGCTAAGACAGTGTTGGCCCAAAACGTATTTCGAATTGCGCACAAAATGCGTAATATTTTTATGCAGCCAAGAATTGTTAGTTGATTGCAGTTTATTAGACTTGAAAACCCAACTGCTCGATTATTGATTGACGCAATAGTTTTTATTAGAGCTTCGAATTAAAATTAAGTGTTTTATTGTATTTAAGAAAAAAATAAATCATAAATTTTTTAATTAACAAAAATTAAAATTAAATTAAAATTTTATTTGAAAGAATTCATATTTACAAGTTATTTTCTCAAATATTAAAATTGTGGTATATTAACAATAAATGAAAATTAATTATTGTAAAAAATCATAATTTGATTTACCTACAAGCTGAGAATTAAATCTTAACGAAGTCTCATCTCAATCTTATCTCAATTTTATCTCAAGTGCTGGCAAAACTTGTAACTAAAAACTCACACATGGCTAAATTCTATCTCTCTCTCTCTCTCTCTCTCTCTTTCTCTCTCTCTCTCTCTCTCTCTCTCTCTCTCATACATAGACATACACTTGTCTTTTGGCTGACAAACATAATTAGATTGCATTATGTAAGTGTTGCCAAGACGTCCAGCCGCCGTCCCTTAGCCCCGCTCCCTCCTCCCTGTCCTTTAATCCCTTGTCCTTAGCCTTTAGGCAATTTCAATAAAATTGAGCTCAAGTTTGTTAGCAGAGAGAGAGAGTTGAAAACCCAAAAAGCAGTCAAATGTCTCAGACACAAACCACAGCGATGTCTCGCTCTGGCATTATGTCCTGTTCACACACACACTTACCCACATTTATATATATATACATATGTGTGTGTGTGTGTGTGGTATATAGAGAGTTGCTTAGCTGGGGCCGGATTTGGCCAAGGCAATGGCCTTTCAAAATTTTCGAATTTACGTAAATTTAACTTTCTTGAAATACACTTAACTGCAAAATTAATTATAAAAGGCAATTGTGTGTGCCTGTATGTGTGTAGACCAGCACACACTCACACACATACACATAAACTTAGGCGCATACATACACACAAACACACCCACTTAAGTTTGTCTTGGTCTTTGGCCGAAAAGGTGTTGGCATGGAATTTGCATAACCAACTCGACATCAATGTCTGCCACATGCGATGCCTCAACGTCTGTATATGTGTGTGTCGGTATGTGTGTGTGTGTGTGTTTGTGAGCATGTACAGTTGTGCGCAACGACATTTGCATAGTATATAACCTCACACACACATACACTTACGGACTTGTCCAACCGTTTGCCATGTATGCGAAAACACACTAATTAAATGTTGAAGGCAGTTCATATTGATGCCCTCCATCCCATCCCTGGCCAGCGGGCAAAAGGTTCTCGCATTGGGAATGGGCAGCTTTACAGGTAACTACTACACATACATATGCACATATATGTGTCTTCTATGTGCTTGCATAAGTACATAAGAGTAGGTGGCAGGGGGATTGGGGAGGTGTGTCGAGTTGGCCTAAGAAAATCTATAGCCGACGGCGCCTCAAACTCTAACCGCAACCCGAAATGTCTTCATTTTGCACATCAAACCAAATGCAATTGAGTTCGGGGGTGTGTGTATTTGCTAAGCATTTGTAATTACATTCGGCAGCATTCGGACATGTCTCGGCTAACTTAAGACAGAGATACACAAAGTGAGAAAGAGAGAGAGAGAGAGAGAGAGAGACAGGGATATGTGCAACGCTTATATACAACCACATTACAACTCGATAAATTATAATGGCTATCTAATAAATGGCAGCAGAGAGCTCAGCATAAAACTTCAGTATATTATATGAAAATACAAACTTAAATAAAACTATAAAATATAAAAAGTTCAATAATAAAATATAAATTAAAATTAAATTTAGTTAAAAAATTAAAAAGGAAAAATTAAAATATGTTATATGTTATGTTATTATTTTTGTATTTTATTTTTCATAATAATTAATGTGTTTTAAAATATTTTGTATTATTTATTTAGTAAAATATATATATATTTATTATTATTATATTTTTTAATTTTTATTAGCCTGTTTTGGGGCATTTTCTACCTTTGCCTAGGCCATAATTATGCATTATGCAATGCAATTATCAGTCTGACAGTTCGGTTAATGCCACGATATGCCTAACTAGCTGACTTGGACTTGACTCTTGGCATTTCGAATAGCGTGAAAGATAGAGAGAGAAAGAGAGAATAGAAAGAGAGGAAGAGAGAGGCAACAGCAAAAGGCAAACAATTTGAGGCAACTTTTGCTGAGGTGCACACAACACAAAAGAGTGTCTTGAAGCTAAAACTGAGGCAATTGAGGCAGCCAGCTGACGGGTTTACACACGCAGACATTTTTAATTAAAGCGAAAAATGTTACCATATTGATTAGTTGGCCAAGTTTACAGCGAGCGCACACAAGACCCATGCAAAATTGTGTGCAGTCATAGTTATTGCCAACGCATTAGTATTAGTATTAGCGCCTCCAATGCAATGACGTGACTGGGCTCAAGTGTGGCAATGTGTATACGCGGGTGGCAGGAACAGGACTACTTGCAACTTGGCAGCGAAAGCCAAAGCAACTGACACGCAAACCGTCGAGCAGCCCAAACAACAAACGCCGCCTGTCATTGTTCGCCAAATGGCATAGAACTAACATACGAGGGAAGGGAGAGGGTAGCATTATTAGAGGAGTGGATATATATTGGGGGAGTTTTGGTTGCCTGTTTGGCGTCTTTTTAGCACAATGACAGTTAATTAGATTGTAAGGATAGCTAAGGGATATGCCACACACATCAGCCAAGGATAGATCATTGTGTTTCGTTTGCAGGTGCATTGGTTTCTGGCGTCGGGCCCAAACTTTTGCCTGTAAATGAGCCTAATTGACTTGGTTGCCAAAGTGGTTAAGACAGCAT
This sequence comes from Drosophila quadrilineata, assembly GCA_018150725.1. Classification (NCBI taxonomy): domain Eukaryota; kingdom Metazoa; phylum Arthropoda; class Insecta; order Diptera; family Drosophilidae; genus Drosophila; species Drosophila quadrilineata. The sequence goes on from JAECWN010000407.1 coordinate 8,193,389, forward strand.
TGAAACCGTTAGCAGGTGTTAGACTACCACTATCAAATTATACGAAAGGAACAACTAACAACTTACACTATACATACTATAGTAGGAGAAGTAGGGAAAATATAATTTCAAGGGAAATCAATTTCTGAAACAGATAAAAAAAATGCAAGATTATTAACTGCAATTTTTTTAACAGTACATTATATTGTATATTTCCAAAATTTGAAAAATAATACATATAAAACAAATTTATGTTTAAATTTTTCGTTTTTAATAGAAGGACTCAATTATTTTTTAAATAAAAGTAATAAAAGATAATATATGCGAAAAGCAAAGTTATTTTATGTAAAATTCCAAAAAAAATATAAAATATTTATTATTATGAAACGATCTTTATTCTAAATTGAATTTCTCATTAAAGTTTTCTCAAAGATTTATAATACTTAGCATATCAGTATCTACAATTAAAATTTTCAGCTCACAGTCTGTATATGATTGCTGGAATTTTCCCATTGGAAAAATCAATTTTCTTGCTGCGAAAATGGTGCTCATTAAATTGCCAGAGTTCTTTTCAAATTTGAATTTTAAACAAGTCATAATATAATTTGGCTAAGCAGCAAAAGCTGAGGCAGACGCCCCGAATAACTGAAACGTGGACCTCATGCCCAGAGTCTTGTGTTTATGGCTTGTCTGTGTCCACTTTGCCGGAGCCTTAATCCGGCACTGAACATGAGCCAAACCCAATGCCCAACCACCCAGAAGTCTCAATCCAAAATGAAATCCGTGTGGCACCCACACAACTACCCTTCTCTCCAGCTCCCCGCCACCCCTTCCCAACCACTTCTCAGCAAATTAGCTCAAGTCGTGGAGTTGGACCCACACCCAGACCCATATCCATACCCAGACTCAGGCTCAGCTCATTTTTCGTTTTTGGCGTTTTTCTTCTAGCACAAAATTGTGAAATTTAAATTAGATACAAAAGTATCTGTAGCATACACTTACACACACACATAGTTGGAAGAAATGGGGTTGTGGACAGTCGGTCGCGTCAGACAAACTATGTATATCTCACTCACGAAATATTGTAATTTGGAAGGCAACTAAAGACGTAAACGGATATTAGCAGCAAATGTATCCTCACGTCATTTGAAGTCCTTGGCTGGCATCCAGTCTTGTCCTGTCTGTTATAGCTGCCTTTGTTATCGAATATGCTGATTAGTTTTGAGCAGGGTTCATGTTCATTACAAACTTAATCGAATTTGCAATTAATTGAACAATTATATAGCTTAAACAAGTTAAAAGATCTGATGATAGCATATATCCCAAATTCCTATTATAAATTGAATTTTTAAAATTTTTGACATATTTCCGAAAGTTGGTCTACAATTTGAAGTCGAATGAATAAAAAAAGGAATACCATCAACAAAAGTAAAAGGAGTCTATAAATCGAACGAAACTTCGACAAATTATGGAAATTCGAATTTTAAAAGCAGCTTGCTTGATATTCTTTCCATTTTCTCACTCTTCTGACCTCATTTTATACAAGATGTATAATCTGTTGATGCATATTTAAACAAAGTTTATACTCATTAATGAAATCGATAAATTTTTGAAAATCGCTTAAGTTTTGGGAAAGTTAAGGCATAATGAAGTTACAGACAAATATCGTTTTTGAAGAAAACCCCTTTTTTAACTAATTTTTCACGTAATTGGCCATATTTTCTAAAGTATTGCTCCAAATTATGTCAGGTAAACTTGTTTATGCCTATTTTGATGCCAGAAATCGATTGGGCACAAAAAATTCCGATTTCAAAACTTTTCGATTTTTTGACATTTTGTCAAAAAAATGACCAAAAATTGAGGAAAATTTAATATTGGTAATATCGAAGAATTTTTGATGCAGATTTAAAATATGTTCAAAACTATTGACAAAAGTGCAAAAATTTTGAAAATCGGTTGATTTTTGGCTAAGTTATGGCTTCTCAAAGTTATGGGAGTATCCATTTTTTCTACTAAAATCGATATTATTTCCATTTTTGACTCTTGTGACTACATTTTATGCAATGTATATACTGTGTTGATGCAGATTTAAACAAGGCTTAGAATCATTGATAAAACCGAAAAAACTTTGAAAATCGCTTGAGTTTTCGGAAAGTTATAACATAAAGAAGCTACAGACAAATATCATTTTTGAAGAAAACCCCGTTTTTAACCAAATTTTCACATTTTTGGCCATATTTTCTATAATGTTGCTCCAAATTAAGCCCGGTAAAGTTTTTTATGCCAATTTTGATGCCAGAAATCGATTGGGCACAAAAAATTCCGATTTCAAAACTTTTCGATTTTTTCACATTTTGTCAAGGGGTTAGTATGGAAAAATGACCAAAAATTGACGAAAATTTAAAATTGGTAATATCGAAGAATTTTTGATGCAGATTTAAAATATGTTCAAAACTATTGACAAAAGTCCAAAAATTTTGAAAATCGGTTGATTTTTGTCTAAGTTATGGCTTCTCAAAGTTATGGGAGTATCCATTTTTTCTACTAAAATCGACATTATTTCCATTTTTGACTCTTGTGACTACATTTTAGGCAATGTTTGTACTGTGTTGATGCAGATTTAAACAAGGTTCATAATCATTGATAAAGTCGAAAAAATTTTAAAAATCGCACAAGTTTTGGGAAAGTTATGGCACAATGAATTTTCATGCTAATTTCATTTTTGAAGAAAACCCATTTTTTAACCCATTTTTCACAGTTTTGGCCATATTTTCTAAAATGTTGCTCCAAATTAAGCCCGGTAAAGTTTTTTATGCCAATTTTGATGCCAGAAAGCGATTGGGCACAAAAAATTCCGATTTCAAAACTTTTCGATTTTTTCACATTTTGTCAAGGGGTTAGTATGGAAAAATGACCAAAAATTGACGAAAATTTAAAATTGGTAATATCGAAGAATTTTTGATGCAGATTTAAAATATGTTCAAAACTATTGACAAAATTGCAAAAATTTTGAAAATCGGTTGATTTTTGTCTAAGTTATGGCTTCTCAAAGTTATGGGAGTATCCATTTTTTCTACTAAAATCGACATTATTTCCATTTTTGACTCTTGTGACTACATTTTAGGCAATGTTTGTACTGTGTTGATGCAGATTTAAACAAGGTTCATAATCATTGATAAAGTCGAAAAAATTTTAAAAATCGCACAAGTTTTGGGAAAGTTATGGCACAATGAATTTTCATGCTAATTTCATTTTTGAAGAAAACCCATTTTTTAACCCATTTTTCACAGTTTTGGCCATATTTTCTAAAATGTTGCTCCAAATTAAGCCCGGTAAAGTTTTTTATGCCAATTTTGATGCCAGAAATCGATTGGGCACAAAAAATTCCGATTTCAAAACTTTTCGATTTTTTCACATTTTGTCAAGGGGTTAGTATGGAAAAATGACCAAAAATTGACGAAAATTTAAAATTGGTAATATCGAAGAATTTTTGATGCAGATTTAAAATATGTTCAAAACTATTGACAAAAGTCCAAAAATTTTGAAAATCGGTTGATTTTTGGCTAAGTTATGGCTTCTCAAAGTTATGGGAGTATCCATTTTTTCTACTAAAATCGACATTATTTCCATTTTTGACTCTTGTGACTACATTTTAGGCAATGCTTGTACTGTGTTGATGCAGATTTAAACAAGGTTCATAATCATTGATAAAACCGAAAAAACTTTGAAAATCGCACAAGTTTTGGGAAAGTTATGGCATAATGAATTTTCATGCCAATTTCATTTTTGAAGAAAACCCATTTTTTAACCCATTTTTCACAGTTTTGGCCATATTTTCTAAAATGTTGCTCCAAATTAAGCCCGGTAACGTTTTTTATGCCAATTTTGATGCCAAAAATCGATTGGGCACAAAAAATTCCGATTTCAAAACATTTCGATTTTTTCACATTTTATCAAGGGGTTAGTATGGAAAAATGACCAAAAATTGACGAAAATTTAAAATTGGTAATATCGAAGAATTTTTGATGCAGATTTAAAATATGTTCAAAACTATTGACAAAATTGCAAAAATTTTGAAAATCGGTTGATTTTTGGCTAAGTTATGGCTTCTCAAAGTTATGGGAGTATCCCTTTTTTTTACTAAAATCGACATTATTTCCATTTTTGACTCTTGTGACTACATTTTAGGCAATGTTTGTACTGTGTTGATGCAGATTTAAACAAGGTTCATAATCATTGATAAAGTCGAAAAAATTTTGAAAATCGCACAAGTTTTGGGAAAGTTATGGCATAATGAATTTTCATGCCAATTTCATTTTTGAAGAAAACCCATTTTTTAACCCATTTTTCACAGTTTTGGCCATATTTTCTAAAATGTTGCTCCAAATTAAGCCCGGTAAAGTTTTTTATGCCAATTTTGATGCCAGAAATCGATTGGGCACAAAAATTCCGATTTCAAAACTTTTCGATTTTTTCACATTTTGTCAAGGGGTTAGTATGGAAAAATGACCAAAAATTGACGAAAATTTAAAATTGGTAATATCGAAGAATTTTTGATGCAGATTTAAAATATGTTCAAAACTATTGACAAAAGTGCAAAAATTTTGAAAATCGGTTGATTTTTGGCTAAGTTATGGCTTCTCAAAGTTATGGGAGTATCCATTTTTTCTACTAAAATCGACATTATTTCCATTTTTGACTCTTGTGACTACATTTTAGGCAATTTTTGTACTGTGTTGATGCAGATTTAAACAAGGTTCATAATCATTGATAAAGTCGAAAAAATTTTGAAAATCGCACAAGTTTTGGGAAAGTTATGGCATAATGAATTTTCATGCCAATTCCATATTTGAAGAAAACCCCTTTTTTAACCAAATTTTCACATTTTTGGCCATATTTTCTAAAGTATTGCTCCAAATTAAGCCTGGTAAAGTTTTTTATGCCAATTTTGATGCCAGAAATCGATTGGGCACAAAAAATTCCGACTTTTTGTCAAGGGGTTAGTATGCAAAAATGACCAAAAATTGACTATTGACAAAAGTGCAAAATTTTTGAAAATCGGTTGATTTTCGTTCAAGTTATGGCTTCTCAAAGTAATGAATGATTTTGAATCTCTTGAAATCAAACTATTTTTTTATATGTATTTATATATAAAGTATTTGATAGATATAGAAGTAAATATATATCGAGTGTCATCTCTAATTGCCTTTTGGCTACAAAGTAAATCGAAACTGCTTATGACGTTGGCCAACAACTTTTTGCCACATGGCAGCTCTTTTGCTTGCCTCAGACTCGTCGCTCATCCTCACAGCCCCTCTCTTTGTTGCCTTTGCCCCCCTCTCTATGTTTGTCTCTCTTTCAGAGTTTTGCATTGCTTGCGAAGTGGGCAGACGAAAGGGGACCTTCTATCTATAGAAGGTATATAATTTAAATCATATAGAAGTTACTCAGCCGCAGTCGACGTCGCAGTCGACGTCCCTGTCGACTACATATTAAATATGCCTTGGGGCAAGTGTGGGCGTCATATTTCTAGGGCGTCGTCGTTGCCTTGCATACATTTTCCATTCTAATTTCTAATTATTTCTATTATGTGGATGTATGTGGAGAGTGTGTGTGTGTGTCTGACCAGTTCATCCCTCTCTCTCTCTCTCTCTATTCATCTCTCTCTCTCTAAGCATTATCTGTCGCTTTGCGAATTAATAAAGTGTTTTCGTGGGCACAATCCTTTATGCGGTACAGTTCTGACTGACTTAAGGTCTAGTAGGAAATCAAAGGAAATCAATTATAAATTAAATATTTATTAAGGAACAACCACATTCCCTTTTCGCCTGAGGGACCTATGCAAATGCAGAGAGCGCGGCATAAATAATGCGACATCATTATTTAGTCAGGTAGGCGAAAGATGCAGACTCTCGAGCAGAACATATTGTCCTCGGATGGGGTAACCCATCCAACCATCCATCCATCTATCCAGTCAACCATCTATACCGTCAACCATCCATCAATTATGTTGGAGCTGTGACTGAGCTCTGAGACTGCGCTTTGCCTTTTACCAGCTGCTTAAATGTGCTTCGACTTATTTCGATTGTCTTGCCACAAATAGAGAGAGAGAGAGACAGATATAGTCAGAGATAGAAAGAGAAAGAGAGAGAGAGAGAGAGAGAGAGATGCTGAGCTTGATTATGCACATGCATTTGGGGTCTTAAACTGGAACTCGGCTTCAGTTGAGAAATAAATGCGGTCTGCATGCATATATAATACATGCGAGTTGGATCAAAGTTGGAGACTACATATATATATATATATATATAACTGATTTGTGTGTACGTTATATCTGCATTGGTAATTTCGTATAAAGCGACTTTAATATGGCACCGAGTTATCTCATCCCTCCCTCTCCTTCACCTTCACCCAACTATTTTGCATTTGCACATGCGCAGCAGGAACCCCAAGCAGAGTTGCTTTGCATGAGTAACCGATACTTGAAAGATCTTCATGTTTTGCATTTCCAATGCAGATAGACATACATATATCTGAAATATTGAAATCATGAAATCTGTAAACTATATATGAAATTCTGACACATCAGAGCAGCTGCTGGAATTATCAATGATATTTAACTCTGTAGGTTTCCTATAGTCTAAAAAAAAAAAATCTCAGTCCAAATTACTCAGCATCGGGACCGACTTCTGGATCTAAATTTAAAATTGTATTTCTCGAAAATCCCTTTGAAATTCCAAATTCCTTTATTTTGGCCAAAATGCAATTCTGGAAGTTGGTTGCAAACGATACCCGAGGTATGCTGTTGCATCAAATACCACGCACTCTGTTAGCTCGCCACTATGCTAGCGAAGGGCTGGGATGTACTGTGAAGGGGAAGAATGCCAAGGAATGTACCCCAGTTAAGCATCCCAAGGCCAGATCTGCGAAGAACATAGAGAAGACCTTCCCCTTCTACCATCTAATCAAGTTCAAGGAAGAATGCTGTGGCAATCCCTGCATAGATGCCGAGTTCCCCCGATTCGATGACTGTCTGTACGAGGAGTCCGACAAGAATAAGCGCAAGTATCAGGTCACCTGGGTGGAGTGTCCACCCATGAAAATAAAGCCCAAGAAGATCTGCTGCTTCGAGAAGGTACAACGACCACCGATCGTACGTCGGAAGCCCCAAGAGAAGCCCCCAACCGCCTGTCAAGTGGAGCCTGTCTGCAGGGCGGAGACCAACGTTAAATGTCCCCGTGTCAGGATGCCCGGTTGCCGGCCTGTACGTAGTTCCGTGTGGTGCCACCGTGTCCGCCATCCCACACTCTGCCACAAGATTAAGGCACCATATCCGTCCTTCTCGGAGTGTGCCCGTCCCAGATTGCGAGGCAAACGGCGAACCGAGTGTGAATGTCTGGAGGTCATACCCATGTGCGGTATTCTGCAGTATCTGAACAGGATGCAAAGATCTGGCCGAACACTTAACCCTTGTGCACGGAAGTAGATAGGGCCAAAAATAAATAAATAACGAGCAATAAAGTAATTTTTTGTTTCCATTACATTTTCAATTTCATTCTGAACTTAGTCGGCTCTCAAATTGAAATCTTATTTATTGAGGGTATAGATATTTAACAGTATTCCGTTTCTAATTATAAGCACCAAGTTTCGTATTTCGGACACAAAATTTACAAAATGTATAAAATTTATCGAAAAGTAATGCCATGTAAATATAATTTCTATCGCAATATATCCTCGTTTTACAAATACTCCCAAATTCCCATTGATGTCTATGGACGATCATTGGAGGAAAGCGAACGTTTGGATCGAAATTCCGACCCTCAATATAAAGAGATTGAAGCTAGGAGATCCCTGACAGCTTCCAAGTATACTCGAAATCGTGCACGGCAAATCAATTCCTATGATGTGAAGATATCAAGATCATACCAAAAGCCCAGGGAGGAGCGTGTCCTGGATGAGATAGCCATTGCCAATAGAAAATTCAAGGAGAAACCGGATCCTCAGTCCCTGTTCATCGCCAAAATTGAGCAGAATTGGAAACCTGTCGACATCTATGGAGAACCCATAGATGATACCAAGGATATGACTCCCCAAGTTTCAATGCCCGAACTACCGTTAAAGACAAACATTTATCACAAGGTCAATAATCTGTGGCCCATCAAGGAAGACAAAGCCTATGCTGTCGATAAGAAGATCGTTTACAGAAGACCTACTGTAAAATTATCCGATTCGGAAATCTTCGAAAAAGAACTGGCGGATGAAAAATTTTTAGCAAATAAATACAAAATCAATGAAAAGATTTGGAAGAACCTTAAAACGAAACCCAACGCAGTGCAGAAGAAAGTTAAGAAGGCTATTTTCGAGTTTGGACAGCTCGAGAGAAAGGATAATTCGTCGCCTATAAATACAAAATTCTATAAACCGGAATCTGCCACTGTGAGAAATGTTCGAAAATATTCGTCATCAAACAATGACCCCAATATGCAGGCGAAAAAAAAAGTTTCTATAAAAAGATGGTTTGAAAATGAGAAGAAGCGAAAACTAAAAGTCCAATCAAAATCTGTGCAAAAAAACAAAAATAATTTCTCCTATAAACAAAGAAACGTTCAGCAAAATATGAGGTACAAAATTCCCTTTAAAGTAAATTATGAAAGACCAAGGCACTCCACATATTCAGGACTTCAGCCGGAAGAGCTGGAAGAGGTTGGAGAGTTGTTCCTGAAAAAGCCGAGCAAAGAGAATGCCAAGGAGCGCTTTGAATTGCGAAACCAAGAATACAATTTTCAAAAACAGAAATTGAATCTTCTGCAAGAAATCAACGACATGTTCTCAGAGAGGGACAATAAAGAAACTCAAACACAGGAGAATCAAAGTCCCCAAAGTGAAAGCCATGCACCTAAATGGGGCGATGGAAATTGGAGCTCGGAACAACAGGAAAGATCTCAGTCCGATTCCATATACCAGCCTAAAAGCAAAGTCTATAATTTCACGAAAAATATTACAAAATTCTCAAAATCAAGTCAAGAAACAGATGATGATTATTCTTACCAACTAGGAAAGCAAAAGCTCAAATTTTCAAACAGTTCTGGAAATGATCAAAAAGAATCCCACAAACAAAATTCTGGGGATCAGAAATATAGCAATAAAATTATTTCCAATATGAACACGCAAGAAATTTTTGATGCGCTCGTGGAAAGAATAATCGAAGAAGATCGTTAAATAAAAATTGTGGTCAAGTAGCATATATGAATGGAAATTAAGCCCTTTTCAAACATTTTCAATTAGTGTTCTTAACTTGTAATAAATATTATAAATAATATTATCTGGACAGCCACAGTTTCATGTTGTTATTTTTGGTATTATTTCCATGGTTTCATCAACAATTTTCGTTGTTTTGTAAAGAAATATGAAAAACACCATGATTATCTTTTATTAATTTCAAAGAAAATAGAAATATAGATTACTTATCTACTAGGCTTTGTGATTTTAATAAATGAGGATTCTCAATAAATTATATTTAGTATTTGGCTTCATCTCCTGTTGAGAACTTCAAAATTTCATTCGGATTTTCCAAACAATTTCCGAAAATTTTTATTTTAATTCTGGTTAATTTCTAATAAAATTTTCGTAATGTTTTCTGTTGTGAAAAGCAGTTATACTCGATCAGTGCGTCCCATTTACCGTTGTGTATCTTCCAGCTCAGCGTACATGACAAAATTTGGCAATAAACTGAAGGACGAGAGACCCTTTGCACAACTTAAGAAATTATACAGAGGAAAACAACAGGAGCAACCAACAGTATCCACACAAAGGAATGAAGTACCTTCTATTAAAAATATAATGGCGGAGAATCCGAAAATCACATCTGAGCAGAAACTAAAGAAAGAAGGTCCTGCTGTCATCTTCGCGAAGGAAGAAAATGCAACCATACTCGAAAAGAAGATGGAAGATATTCAGCAAAAAGAAAAGTCTGTCCAATGCAATGTAGATGGAAAATCCCTCAATATAGCCCAGAAAATGCAGGAGGTCAGGACTTGTCAGAAGACTGATAAACCGGAGAAACGGAAGAAGAAAGTTAAATCATATAAGGTGTATAACATCAACTTCAGCTGGAAGCCCGTATATAAGATTAAGGAGCAGATGAAGAAAAGGGAAGAAAGACCCTTCTTCCACGCCAGACAGTAAAGATAGTAGAAATTCTTTGAAATTCTTTTGTTAAATGTTGTTGGCAAATAGAAAAAAAAATATATAAAATATATTTAAAATTGCATCATATCTTGTATAAATTTGGATAAAGGAGAATATATGTTATATCGATTAAATCAGATAAATTTTCTATCAATTTTGCTTTTACTTCAATTGATGAAAATTTTGATAAACTACTAGTAGGCTTTTGAAAAAACTCAAGATCCGATTTTCAAGTTCGTTTATTTTATTTAGAACATGTATCGAGCTCTAACCACTTAGATTAGGGCTCTCAATTCCGTATTCAGAATATTTTTTTTTTATAAATTTCCGGTTAGATTTCAAATTATTTTTTTGATTACAAATTTAAAAATTTTTTTTCGAAAATGTTGTCAATTTCGAGACAGGCCTGCGCCTTGTCGAGATTCATGTCTCTGATGCGTTGCACGGCATTTAATGAAATGCGTTTCTTAAATCAGCAAAGAAACTCTTCGGAAATGAGATGCAACACCATGAAGAAGAAGAACAGCAATTGTGGCATAATGAAAGAGTATCCATGTGGCCAAAAACTGGAGGAACCATTCAAAAAGAAGGGGGCCAAGAAACGCACACTGAAATCAATGTGGAAGATTGAGGACTGCGATGCGGGTCCTCTCTGTGATCTGGATCTCCGTTACGATATGAAATATTACAGCATCTCGGACAAGAGACAGCGCAAGTATCAAGTCACCTGGAACGAGTGTCCGCGTCTCGTCATCAAACCCAAAAAGGTCTGTCTCTACGAGAGACCCGTTCGTCCCAAGATAGTGCGTCGGAAACGGAAACCTGCCTCTACTGGTGGTGGAGTGGCGTCTGGAGGCAAACCTGCTACTTGCAGCAAGACCGGAAAAGTGAAAACAAAATGCTTTTATGTGAAGACACCTTGCTGCAGGGTGGGTCGTCGCCCTCCAAGGTGTCACATTGGATTCCGCAGTCTCGGCAGCTGCAAGAAACGCCGAACGCCCTATCCCAGTTTCTCCGAATGCAAAAAGGATCCCTCCATTGATCTGCCACCGGTGGAGTGTCAGTGCCTCAATCTGCCCGCCCTCTGCAATGCCTGGGCTACAATGCGACGACGTTTCAATCGAGGACTTCCTGCCGTCAAGAGATGCGATGAGGCTTAATAGCAAAAAAAATACATTCCTTTCTTTACTTCCCTCCAAGAACTTACAAAATATACAAAATTATATATAGCGACGATCATATTTTCTCTCAATTTATATTAGCCATAATCATTAAATAAATTTATTTAATTTTTATTTGAAGTTATCTTATCATTAAGTGAAGAGGTGTTCTTTCAGAATGTTTCACAAAATTATGAAAAAAAAATATATAAAACTCATCAAAATATTATTTTTAAATGGCATGAATGACAAAATACTTGCTCTTAGCTAAGAAGGATTACTCGCAGGACTACAGTTCCTGGCAGAAAGCGACAACAAGGATAGGCAAGTAGAAGTTTTGCGTACCGTGTAAGAATTTAAAATTTTTTAAAAATTTTCTTACTTGTATCAAGTTTGCCTTGTTTAATTTTAAACGGTTGTCATGAAATCACAAAATTATTGAAAAATATACATTCATTTGAAAGTTCAACACGTTTGGCAGTAACATGAAAATTCTCTAAATTTGAATTTCGTTAAAAATTAACGAATTTATTATATTATTCAAATGTTTCTTAACTTCAACTCAAATTAAAGTGATTAAATTTGCTTGTCTTATATAACTCTGAATTAAAACAACAAGAATGCTGTCCGTGAAGAGGAGTATGCACCGTCTACAACAAGCTTCCGGCTTGAGGAAGGTGATCAGTTCGATATGGATGAATCCATCTAGAAGTTGGGCGAGTTCAGATTATGTGATACCGAAAGCACGCACGGATTTGAAAAAGATACCGAGGCCCGATCCCTTCAAGAACAAGGATCCTTGCTGGCAGGCCTTGCGCCGCACCGAGTACAAATGCCGCACAGACCCCGAATTCCTAATCGATGCATTCATCTACGAGAGAAAGAAGTGTCTATCGGATCCTTGCGCCTGGGACGTGCCACGTGCCGACCTGAGACACTATCGGGTGACGGACAAGCTGCGGCGTCGCTATCAACGCACCTGGAACCGGTGTGTGATCAAGAAACGCAAAATGAAAATGCAGTTCTATTGTCAACCCGTCAAATACAAACGACGTAAATTCAAGAAATTCGTTAAACGTGCCCAGTCCAAGGCCTGCATGACCAGCTCCGCCTCCAACACCCTCGGCCTGGCCAAGTGCTTAAAAAAAGTGAAACCCAAGGTGCCTTGTCCCCATATTACGGCGCCCTTCTGCAAACCCGGCGTAGTGCCCCCCAGATGCATCAAGGGACATCGTTCCCCCAAGAAGTGCCGACGACGCCTCACAAAGTATCCTGCGTTCTCCGAGTGTCTGATAGATCCTTTGCCAGAGTCGCCGCCGACGGAATGCAACTGCCTCAAGACACCCATGATGTGTCAAGTGTGGGAATACTATCGCAGTAGAAAATCCTGAATTATATGTGCAACAAAATATATAACAGCTTTATATTGTATTTCTTATAGATTAATACAATTAAATGATATAGATTCATACTTTACTTTCCTTGAACTTGATATATTCTTGGCATATATATTTTTTATTATTATTTTATTTAAATTTTATTTTTAAAGTGTCACTTTTTATAAATTTTTTTAAATGGCATATATACAAAAAAAATTGTTTTTAAATGTTAATTTAAATAATGAAATATTACAGACTTTTTCTCAATTGTGAATCCGAAAGAAACGTGCGGTTTCCAACAGTTAAAACTGTCAAAACTGCAAGTTTCTTTCGGACGCGGTTTTGAAAAAAATCCTTTTTCTTATTAAAAACGTAGTTCAAGAAATCGTTAAAAATTGATATATAATATATTAAAATACCCAATTTGACTCATTAATAAAAAAGTTGCTAAAAGAATTCGATAAATGTCATTTCGAAAAGACATTAGTTTTATATACCCAGAATCCTAACAATCTTTGCTTCAAAATTCAACTGATTTTTCTTATTAACTTCCATTTAAAATTGCGACCCGATTTTCGGAAATTCAAAATTCTAAAAGAAAAACCATGCAAATTGTAAGGAGACAACTGCAGGCGCAACTCCTGCGCTGGTCAAGACAGAATAAATTAATCAAGTGCCGCTACCATTGGGGCAACTACGATGCACAGTCGCCGCAATGTGGCAAGTTGCTAACGGATCGCACTGGTGTCTGTGGACAGCTGAAAGGCATGCGAAATCGGAGCGAGAAACGGGATGAGGAGGCGGCCAAGTACCGATCCCATTTGCTGGAGATCATCAGAAGGCACACGACACGTCCATACTGTGATTACTTCAGGCACGATCCCTGCTACTATCAGCCATCGAATAAGCGCAGAAACTATCAACGCACCTGGTCGGAGTGTCCACGTATCTGGCTGAGACCGAAGCCCAGTTGTTGCTACGACAGGGAGTACGCCTGCCCCATAGAGCGTCGTCAGCGTCCTGCACCTCCACCAGAGATGACCGCAGTTGATAGATTCCTGTTTAATATGGAACAGATCTGCAAGTGCACAACTCGTCTGGATGCACCTAAGCCGCCAAAGAAGAGATGTCTCCCCATTCGCACTCCCGAAAATTGCACTAAAGTAAAAACTCCATTTCCCAGTTTTTCCGAGAGCCAAAGAAAGTGCATACCCCCCGTTTGTGCCTCGGAATGTGCCTGCAAGGTGAACAGTAGTCTCTGCGAGATGTGGAGAACCTATCATCAGAATCGAGGAACTGTCAAGCCATGCACCGAGGCCATAACTGGGACTTGTACACATGGAAAGAGTGCAAGGATTGTGAATTAGAACTATTTTCAGAACTTTTCAAGACTCTCGGCAAACAGTGTTGTAAAATTCATAAATTTACAACACAAATTCAAAATTTTAAACGAATTCCAAATTTTGGTTAAAATTTTAAAATAATGCTACCCATGGCGAAACGCAGTGGACTTTCCTCGCTGCTCATCAGACACTTCACTTGCAGTAGTCACCGATCCTTGCCAGGACAGCGACCCGCCCCCATCACTAAGGATAAGGACACAACCTTAGACAAGAGGAGGACTGAGTTTCCTGTTCGTAAGCAGAATGAGGCACCTCGGTTCGTTTCGATGTGGTCACCACCCATTGGCAGCATCACCAGCACCCAGACCCACTGCAAGGATCTCTTGCCCCGCTTCGATGAGATCTACTACAAGCCCTCGAATACGTTGAGATGCTATCAACGCACATGGGCAGAGTGTCCGCCCGTGAGGCAGCGTCTGAGGAAGGTCTGTTGCCTGGATGGCATTAGGGGACCTGAGCTGAGAAAACGCGTCAAGCCGCCGTGTCCATTGGTCATCTGCTCCTTCGACTACACCAAGATGCGTCACATTTGCGAAAAAGCTGCTCCCGATCCCGAAGGCAAATGCAAGAGGATTCATTGGCCCTGCTGCAAACCGGCCAATTGTCCTCCCAAATGTATCGTCTTCAAGAAGCCAAAGATCTGCCAGAGATTGAAGGCACCGCAGAAAAGTTTCTCGGAAATCCATTTCCATCCCAGAGCCTTGAGATCCAGCCAATGTGGCTACGAGAAGCCGCTCTCTTGTGAGAGCATCCAGGAGGGCGAATATCGTAAAAATTTCAATATTATCCCGGCCTGTCCTTCCCAGAGAACATAACTACTATTCTCATGGTGAAATGTTTGGATATTTTTTGGTATATATTTAAATTTATTGAATTGGATATTTTCCAAAGTACTTTTTAATGTGAGAAATAATTCCGGTTACAATTGGTTGCAGTTTCCTCAATTCTCTCAAGAGCTTTCAGCAAACTGCAACCTTTGGTGACCGTAATAACAAAAAAAAAATACTAAAAATATATTCAAAGTTATACAGAATTTTTTTTTTTTTATAACTATTGTGTAATTATTTTTATATTTTATTTTCATTTAACAATCAAAGATTGCATGATTTGAAAGATGTAACTCAAATAGAGGGATTTTTATTTGAAAAAAAATATTTTGAAAATTCGAACTAATTTTAAAAACTTATTCAAAAACAGAATTAAATTAAAAAAGGAAATTCTGAATTATTTATTGGTCAAATGCTGTCATTTCTTCTTCCCAAACGTTGCAAATCTTGATGAACTCTTTGACAGAAACTGTGCCTCAGTTCAGTTTCTGCCACAGAGTTGATCAAAGATTTGCTGGGGATGAATTCCTAACATTTTGGGCACGGACAGAGCCGCAGCTCATCCTCGGTCATTTCCGACTGAACACGTAAACTGGAACAGTTGGACAACTTCTGCCAGCAGCGACACTCACATGGACGACTCGGAAGCAGAGCGAGATCCAAGTGACGGCACTCCGAGTAGCTGGGAAAGGGGCACTTGATCTTCTCACAGGCCGACGATGGTCGCGAGTACTGGCAGGAGGGCGGCACGCGGGCAGCACGGCAACAGGGCATGGTCAGGCGCATGCAGTCGCCATGTTTTCTGTTGAGGCAGGCGAAGCGTTGCTTCTCCTGCTCAGCATTGCAGGCGGTGGGCGGGCAGACGGGACGCTCCCGCCGGAGTATCTCGGGGGGATTGGCATCACAGAAGGAGCAGACCCGCTTGGTCACCAGTCGGGGGCAGCACTCCCACCAGGTGCGTTGAATCTTACGCTCCTTGGTGGGTCGATAGTACAACAAATCGAAGCGGAGATCGTCGCAGGGGTCACAGCATTCGGCAGGAAAGTCCCACATTAGATGCTTGGGTGGACTGGAGTCCTTCGGCTTTTCCCACATGGAACGAAAGGATCTGCGCTTCGTTTTCTCTCTCCTGGTGGTGTCACACACCTCCTCTTCGGGTTTGTTGACGGCACAGCAATAAAACTCCCGAGGTTCGCAGTCCTCGTCCTGCTCGTAGTCACGCTTTGCTTTCGAAGGGCACTGCCTGCCACAGGCGGCTTCATGCAACAAGCTGGTGGCATGCATCGCACGCAGGTTGTGTCGCAGCAGCGGCAAACCCCTTTGAGCCAAAAACAATCTGGTGGCCTGCAGCATCGTTCAACCAAGAAATTTTGAATTTTAAAATTATATCCAAATAAAAATTCAAAATTTTTTATGAAGTACTTGATTTAAAATTGAAGTGTTGATTTTTGAAAGCAAAGCCAACTAGAAATTTAAATTTATTATAATTTTAATATACATTTGAGGTTCCATTTTAGCCAAGCAAAATTGCAGTTGGTCAAGAGCAAATGACATGTTCTTGGCCAACTGCAGTTATGCTTGGCGACAATTAACAACAGTTACTTCGAGGACTTCATAGTTGCCCCACATGACATCCAAACTGTGACAATATATTGGCAAGTGTTGAAGGCATTTCAGGCTTCCAATAAGTTTGTTGGCCAACACCGTAGAACGTACGCTTTAAGCCATGTCCCGACATCAGCTGAGAGCCAAGTTGACTCCGCCCTAGAAAATAACTGCTTGCCGCATAATTTGTTTGCTTGCCACGTGCCACACCGAGCTGATCACTGCTGATGAGCTGCTGTTGCAAGTGCGATCTGGGCTGTTGACTGATTTCGGTTTTGGCCATGCTACTCTTGGCCAACTGGCAGCTGCTGCTGTTCCTTGCCTGTGCCTTGGCATAATGTGTCCATAATTTGGTAAGACGCTCGGCGCAAATTGTGGCAAGTATTGAGGTGCCAGCCATAACTACCAACTATTACCGCTTCTTCTTCTTTTTGTTATCACAATTGATTTTGTATAAAAAATTACTTAGCCAACATATATATTTTGTTTTTTGTTAACAATTGTTGCTCTATAAAATCAAATGTTTGCTGAGCACAAAAACTGAAGCTGTCAGTGCTGAGAGATTTGACTGAAAGAGCTAAGACAGTTTAGACAGTGATGAAAAATACTATGAGAAAGAGAGTGGGATAGAGAGACAAGGAAGGTGGAGGGGGGCGGACTGACAGTGAACAAGGCAGAGAAAAGCTCGCATGTTTGGCTTTAATTGAACATTTAGCCAAATTGAAATGCATTTTATTACGCAGAGAAATGCAAAACAAGCCAAAATGCGCGCCCAATCAACCAAAAAATTCCAGCCAACAAGCGACGGGCCTAGACACTGTTTGCTTTAGGCCAGGCTTAAGCCAGGCAACGGTTAATCGCGTATTTTTTTTTCTTTTTTTTTGTACCTTTTGCCGCTGCCTGTGAATTGTTGTATATAAATTTTGTCTTATGCGAAATTTGGCACAGATTCGCAGCGATTTGAGACGGAACTGTGTGTTAGCCAAATAGCCAATTGGCTAAATCAAGAAACAGGTTTACAGCTTAGAGTGTGTATATGTGTGAGTGTGTGTGTGTGTGTGTGTGTGTGTGTGTGTTGGGGGAGTTGCAACTCTATGGCAAACATGCGTTCTAAAGTTGTTCAATAGTCTCCTAATTAAAATGTGCACTGGGAAACAACATGGAACAGGTTGCCAGCTCGCATGCGACAAACACAAAATATCGCATGCGAGCAGCAGCTGCTACTGCTGCTGGCGCCATATGCTGACAGCTGACGGGCTGCTGCAGCACTCACTGTTTGCAGGCACTGGTCTATGACTCTGTCTCTGTTTCTCTTTCTGTCTCTGTCTCTGTCTCTGCTTCTGTCACTGTCAGTGTCATGCGGGTGTTTTCATGCTTCTCTTTGATATGCTCTTTCGTTGTTTTTCTTTCTGCTTCGTCGTCTATGCTTTATTTTTCATGTTTGCAATTACATTTGGTTGTTAATTGCATTATGCATATTTATGGACGTAACGTTCGTACCCTTCACTTAGACACTACAGTCTCTCTCTCTCTCTCTCTCTCTCTCTCAGTCTATCAGTCTCTCACTCTCTCCGTTTCTACACTTGTTTTAGCAGAGAGTTGAAGCCGGACCCGGCACAATGCGGCTCATTAGCATACATCAGCGCGTTAAGCACAGAATGTGACTCAGTCTACACCCTCTCTCACTCTCCCTCTCTCACTCTCTCTGTCTCTCTCATCCTATATGTCTCTCTCTCTTAGCTGCTGATGAGCATGAGTTATAACGCCGTTGTCAGGCACTGTGAGTGGCCACTCTCCCGCCAACTAATTTAAATGAAAATATGAAAAATACTCGAGGCGACAGCGTGACAGAGATGGGGCTAGAGCAAAGAGCAAAGCAAAAGTATAAAAATAATATACGAATACTACGCTGTGAGTATGTGTGAAAATCAAATCTAAAATAGCTGCCGGACATACATATCATATACGTACATATAAAACACATAATCAAATTGTATGTCGTCAGTCTGCACTCTTCACATTTGCATTCGCCCAGAAGGCAGGATATGCGCAAGTTATGCCTCAGCTGTGGCTGATTTAGTTAATCTCACTACAATTAATATAATAAAAATTGTGCAAAATATTTTGTATATATTTTTAAACTAATTTTAACACTTTTTTTAATTTTTTATAACTTTCTTAAACTTATTTTAAGAAATATCTGTTCGCTGGCTGCCTGTGCTTAGCTTAGCCAAGACAAGCACCAGTTACGCCCACAGACTGCGCCCAATTGAACAGCAGGCATACAGACTCACTCACTCACACACACGCACGCAGTCGCTATCTAGCAAATACACAAACAAACACACACACACACAACAGCAGCACAAACGAAATTTCTTAGCTTGAAGAAATCCCCCAATTGTGCTCCCTCTATGCTGCTGCTGTTGCTGCTCTCACTCAGTATAAGTGCTCTTCCTATATGAGATGAGAGTCAGTGTCTGTCTATGCGTGTGCTTCTATGCCTGCGTCGTGTTTGTGTGAGTGTGTACGTGTGCTTACTCTCATTTAGTATTGGGGGGGCTGAGAGTGCTGTGCCCTTTTTGCTGTGTGCCTGTTACAATATTGAGTTGCGGTGAGAGAGAAAGAGCTCTACGCAGAGAGCGAGAGCGTGTATAGGTGTGAGTATATTATTACTGCAATATATGGGCAGGCAAAAGAACTCCGGCTAAGCACGTGACTGCGACGGCAACTGTGACTGTTGCTGCTGCTGCTGCTGCGGGGCTAAGAGGCTTGGAAAGTTAGCGGCAAATGGCGGTAATAAATAAATATGCCATTAACCCACTTTGAAAGCGGACGCGTTGCTTCTTGCCACATGCAAAAATATATGTATGTGGAAATATTAGGCGGCATTTGTATATCAATATGCAGCAAGCGGCCAAAAACTTTCTAATCGCACAATAATTGCAGGCAAAAGTAAAGAAAAGAAAAACATAAGTAATAATAAAGGAGAAGAAGGAGAATGCTGCTGCTGCTGCTGCAGCTGCCATGGCAAGCAACAATTAATGTTGCTGCAGCGGCATGTTGCCGGCAGGCAGATGCAACATGTTGCCAACTTCAGTCCAGGCAGCTGTCATTAAAACTTAATGCATGCATTAAGATGAAGATTGATTTCAGTTAATTGATAAATAAATAAATAAACTCAAAAGAAAACATTAGTTAATTTTCAAAAAAATAATTATAATTAATTTAAGACTAGTTTTAAAAATGTTGGCAACATGTTGCTAAACGAGCTGCTTGGCAACATTTGCAACTCTCTGTGGCAATTGTGCGTTGCAAATGCATTTATTTGGCGCGATTAGGGGCAAATAGCAAACGGAGTTTTGTTGCAACAAACGGTATTTTGGCATTGCTGGCCAATTTTCAACTTTGACTAAATAAAATTTATTGTAATGACAGTCGCACGACATTTTATAATTAAGTCAAATTGTTGGCCAGCCAAATATACCACGAAACCGGTTGCCACTTGTGGCAAATGCAACTTGGCTGATTGATGTGGCTGCTGCTCTTGCTGCTACTCCATATGTGTGGCTCTCTATCACTGATCGAGAGAGGCAATTGATAGATAGAAAGAGAGGGAGAGGGAGACGGCGACGCTCTATAAGCCAATTAGGCCGACCTTAATTTGCTGGCTAAAAAGCAACCCCTTGGCCAGGCCAATTAAATGGCCTAGAACGAGTCCGAGTCCGAGTCCAAGAATGAGAATGGGAATGGAAATGAAAATGAAAACAGGAGTCGTACAGCCGTATCGTTTAATTGAAATAATTACACATTAAGTGCATTAATTATATTTTCATTTCGCATTTCA
This sequence comes from Drosophila quadrilineata, assembly GCA_018150725.1. Lineage (NCBI taxonomy): Eukaryota > Metazoa > Arthropoda > Insecta > Diptera > Drosophilidae > Drosophila > Drosophila quadrilineata. Next base: position 8,213,777 of record JAECWN010000407.1, read on the forward strand.
CATTTCGCATTTCACATTTACTTAGCTGAAAGGGGCACATGCAACAAAACTCAAGCGAGGCGCCTCAAAGTCGCCATCATCATGGCCTGCGCCTTTTTTTTTCTGCGCCGTAATTATTAATTTAAGGCAGACGTCGTGCCACTCCCCCTACACCCTACCACCCTTCAAATAACTTGTTTTACTTACTTAATAATTATGCATGTTAAATCATAATTAAAAATGTATTTAGATAACCTCTAACGAATATCCGTCAACTAAGTTGAGGACTTGTACAGTTGCCAATATGATTTATTGATAGTTGAAAATTTAGTTATTAAATCAACTCAAGAATACTATATATATCTCTCTCTCTCTCTGTCTATCTTTTAGTAGCTGTCTCTTTTATGGCCACATGCCAATTAACTCGAATTCATGTGCTTCAATAAATGATGATGAGAACAGTTTGTGGCAAACTCAAGCTGGAAAGGATAACTGCAAAAATGTCCGTGCAACACATGTCGCTAAGGTAAAACAGTTATTAGTCTATGTCACAACTACATGCATACATGTATACATATAAATTAATTTCTATATACATATACATATATACATATATACATACATATATGCTTCGAGAGGAATATTCGAGCAGATATTGCGCATACGCCATGTTGTCTTTGCTAATAAAACAAATGCAGCAGCTTCTTTGACACATGGACATATACACACACACACACACATACACACGTATATCCATTAATTCACACACATTCGAGCTGTCTGCAGTAATTATTGAAACAAATTTCACCGCCGCCAACAGCCAACAGTCTATTATGTGAGTTTCAACTTGGCCAAAAGCCGCGTTTCTTAGCTGCTTATTATTGCACACAACTTAACCTGTTTTCGTAATTAATTTGGCAATTGTGTGTGTGTGTGTATGTGTGTGTATTTTAATTAGTTGCAGCTGCAACTGCACAGTTGCAACAACAGCTTGAGGGAAGCATCTGCTAAGGAAATGTATATATCATTTAGCAGTATAATGTTTATTAACTTTAATTTTCATTTTAATTTTTGCCGTTGATCTTATTGCCAATTCGCTGACCACTTCTATACGCTGTTGGCCATCATTAAACAAACAAAAGGCGGCATTAAATATACATATATACGTTGCCCATGTTCGCTCTGAGCATTGTTACTGCCTGCCACACCCAAAAGCCAAAATGCAAAAATAAATACAGAAAAAAATGGGAAAAAGAATTATGCATTTTCTTGGAGTTCTCTGGCATCTTTAGACTGCATCTAGCGTGGCTCGAACCTGGCCAACTTGGCTCATAATAAACGAATTAGCGCCTTTGGCAAAATGGCCAAAAGAATGCGCCTTTATTGCAATTATCGAGTTTAAGTCGCTCTCTCTCTCTATTTCTCTTTCTCTGTCTCAACTGTGCCACTCTCGAGTTGCAACTTCAAGTTCGAGTTGGACTCCAGTTGCACTCTTTTGCTGTTGTTGCATGGTTGACTTGCATAAACAAAACAAGCTAAGGCTGCCCTCTTGTTGTCCCCTCATTGGCCACAACAACAACAACAACAAAAATAAAGGCAAGAAAAAAAAAACATAGAAAAACCAAATAATCACATAAAATATTAATGCTGGCTTAAAACCCGACTACGTTTCGCTCATGGCCAATTTCTTTTCGGGGCCACAAAACGCAGCGCTAACAAATAGAAAAATTATCGCAATTGTGGCATCTTTTTCAACCCCCTCCCCCCAATCCCCCTCTCACTACACCGCATTCGTTTAGCGCATCCTAAACTGTGTTTCTTTTTCTTTCTTTTCTTGTTTTGTTTTGTTTTTTATTTTTTTTAATGTTTAGTGGCCGTTTGTGGGTTTTTATGCTCTTGTTGTGGTAGTCATTGTTGTTGTTGTTATTGTTGTAGTTATTGCTGTTGTTGTTGTTGTTGTTGCAGCTGTTATTGTTGTTGTGGGTTTTTCCTTATGCTACAGCAAATGTGCATTTAATTTGTGACGTCGACATAAAGTCAACAAGCACTTGCCAAAATCGCATGCAACATTTTTAATACGACTTTGGAAAATCTTAAAAATATTTTTTTTACATTAAGAAAAATGTTCAGAAATTCGAAAAATTATTCTAAGTATATAAATTTAGTTTTATATTCAATAATAAATTCAACTGTAACAGTTTTCACATAGAATTGTTAAGAATTGTATAAAATCATTTCAAAAGGTTTAATTTTTCTGAAGTAATTTTATATGTGTAGAAATGGTAAAGAAATATTACATTTTAACAATTTTTCTCTTCATCTTAAGCAACTAATAATAAAATAATAATAGTAATTTCCTTCTTTTTTCTTTGAATTAAAATTTTTTTGTTTCTCAATTTATTTTCTAAATAAGCAAAGTAAATGTTTTAATATTTTTTTTTATATTTAAAAAAATAAAATTTCATTTGATGTAGATTATACTGATTTTGTATAGATTTTTCACTTATTAAATTTATTTAAAAAAAAATAAATAAATTGATATATCAAGTAATTTAAAAAAGAAATTGTTAATAATTTCTACGTATTTTCTTAGAAATTATTTAAAAAAAAAATAAACCTTTTGAAGGCAATTAATGTTATTAATCATAACAAAACTATTTAAGTAAATGATATTATTTTTTTCTTACAGTGTACTTAGTGTGCGTTGTTCAAATTGCGCTGAAACTGATGCATAAAACATCAATGCAATGGCCAAAATGCTGCCACGTTGCAACATAAATACACAAAATGCCACAACAACATCTACTACTGCAACAAGAACAAGAACCACAACAACAATAAGAGCAACAATAAACAGAACAAATATTATGCCTTTTGGCAACGTTTTTCATACACAAAAAACAGCAGAAGGCACCAATCCAATCCAATCCCATCCAATCCCATCCAAAGAACGACAACAACTTCGACTCCGACTCCAAGTCCAACTCCATATCCAGGGAGTCAGAGTCACACTCACAGTTGAGTTGAGTTGAGTCCACGTAGAGCCATGGAGTTGAGAGTCGAGTCTGTGGTTGTGTTTTGTTGGCGAATACGTACAAACATGGTCATAATCACGCGTTAAATTAATGAGTTTAAATGCTATTTTTGGCTTTAACTATTGCTGTGGCACACAAACTGTGGCAGGCAACGCTGTTGCATTTAATTGAGTGTAGCAAAGTTGAAGCAACAACAACAGCAACAGCAACCAACACGAGCTGTGCCACTCGGTTGCAAATTATGAGATGCCCCACGCCAAGTTCAGGCGCATGCGCGCAAAACTTGCAACCAGCCGCGCCGCGTTGCGTCTCGCCGCGTCTTGTTGCACTGCTGCTGCCAATATGAAATTTATTTTAATGGGAGGCAAGTTCCTCGTTGCAAGCAACACGCTCGCTTCAATACTTGGCTTAATTATTTGCCACAGACTTCCGTTGCATGCCACTCGTTGCAAAAGGTCAAGCCGCAAACAACAAATGGCAAATATGTCATCTGATTTATGACTCGCCACTAAACTATAAACAAATCAACAAATACAAAATACAATAAAAAAGTAAATAAATTAACAAAAAAATACAATATATGCTTAAGATTGAATATTGAATAATCGATTAATCGCATAATGAATTGATGCATCAATTTGATTTATTGCCACAGTCAGAAAAGTTGCAAAATTGCAATTTAGTTTTTCAACAACAACCGTGCAACAATAGTGCCAACTCTCGACGCTAGCTGGCGCTAGTGTGCGCACGCATATCACAGTCAAAGTTGCAGCTGAGAAAAAAACTAAAAAAAAAACGTCAGCAACATTGTTAATAATTTTTTAATACCACCATAATTAAGACGAAGGCAATTTGTAGATGTTGTTGTTGTTGTTGCGTTTTTTGCGTAAATGAAATGAAATTAAGGCAAGTCAAGGCAACGTGTCGTTTAGACAGTGGGGCAAGAGGGAGAAGGGGGGGCAGTTAATGTGAAAAATGAGCTCAGCGTCAAAATCAACTTTGGCATATATGATAATATGGCGGCAACTGATGATTATTGGCATTACGTGGACGTGCATAAGTACAACTTGCATTATAATTAATTTATAATTAAATGCGCTGCCAATTTTCAAGTTGCATGCAGCTGACGTGGCAAACCGCAACGGCAACAATGTGTATTGTGCCCGACACACAAATTGCTTTGTAATTTATTTGCAATTAATTTTGAATTAATCCAAGCAAAAGCCACAAATTGTCCAGCTTGGTATTTGGGTCTTGTTTTGGCTTCGACTTGCACTTGAGACCTGCAATACACACACAATACATATAATATCCACAATAAATATACTTGCACCGCTCTGTACTCTCAAGTAGATCCAGGTGAGGGGTTGGGAGGGGAGTGCGGGGAGGGGCCTGTCAAATGTCAGGCATGTGAAAGCCGAAGCTGAAGGCGTGTCCAATGCGGAATACAGCACAAATGTTAAGCCGAACAGACCCGTTGCGATCCGAGGCGATCCCAACATGCAAACTCTCCAAATATATCCATATATATTCCAAGTATATATATATATATATATATATATATATATATATTAATAACTCGATTGCAAGTGAGAATTAATTAATTTTTCAAGGGTAAAGAAGTGGGCTAGAGAGAGAGAGAGGGGAGAGGAGAGTGAGCGAGAGATAGTTGGAATTCATTGTATTAATTGAAATTATGGTGGCAAGTCAACTGGTGCAGTAGTTGAACATCTTTTTCTTAGCCATATTTGCCACAAGCTATGGCCACAATTTGTTGCGGCAGGTGAGAAAAGTTGCAGCTAAATGAAGAGGCACTGATGTTATGCCACATGCCATAAATAGCTACAAAATGCCTACAAATCTATAACTGATTTATTTAGTTAATTAAATCGAAATTGAGAAGAGAATAGGAGAGGGAGAGTGAGCGAGAGAGTGCGAGAGAGAGAGACGGAGAGAGACAGGAAGGATGGCTTAATTTATGAATTTTTAAAACGGAAATTTAATAAAATTATTGTTAGATTATTTAAAATGTTTCTAAACATTTTTTTAAGGGTCATTAGTTGACTTAAAAAAATGCATTAAACTATAATTAAATAATTTAACACACAAAAACAACTGAATAATAATAATATTTTCTTGTTATCTGAAAATTTGAAAATTTTTTATAAATATTTATTTATAACGTTTTTAAATGTATGTATTTTAAATTTATGAAAAATAGTTAATGTGCGGAAGTAGCTGATTAATATAATTTTGAGAGTGTATCCAAACTCATAAGTTCTTTCTTATATAAAAACATAGATATTTTTTATCAAAAGAAAAAAAAAACTTATAATAATAATATATTATTGTTCTTCAATATTTTTCTATTTTTATTCAATATTACAATCCCTCAACATTTTTCAGCTAAATTTTCATTCAACTTCATATTTAAAATATTGCTTCCAAAAAATTAACAATATTTAACACAATCTCTGCTCTGTACAGTTTTGTCAAATTAAATGGGGAATTTTTTTTTCTTTTTTTTTTGAAATTTGCATTTTGCATTTTGAAATTGAATTTGGAATTGGAATTGCGACAAGTCTGTGAATTGGCTGATTGCGGTGACGTTCACCTCATTTGCAGTCAATTATCGCTGCGTGTCTCTGAGTCTCTGTTGCTGTGGCGGTGATTGTTGCAGTGGCAGTGGCAGTCATAAAAATTGTTGCAGAAGACATTCTTTTTAATAAGCAATTATTGTCTGCTCCTTTTAAATGTTGACGCGTCGAGACTTTTAACTAATTACAAACGATTTACATGCCACGCAGCGCCAACAGCAGGCAAGTGAGCAAGAGAGTGAGACAGAGAGAATGACAGACAGAGAGGGTTATAGATGAAGCGGGCTTGAAGAACGCGGCCCAGAACGAGGCCAGGCTCAATGCGGTTGCTGTTGCTGTTGCTCTTGGTTAATCCCGCTTTAAATATTTGCAACATTTTAAATAAATGCAGAAACCGGTTGCATGCCTCCTGCTCTGTTCGCTCTCTTGCCGATCATCATGGTGCTGCTGCTGATGATGATGATGATGATGACGTTGCAGATATGCAACAGGAATACACACACACACACACCCACTCAGGCACATCAAAATCCGCTTGGCACGCACGTAGTTGCAGCCTGTCAATGGACGTGGATGCCACCGCCAAAGCCAAGAGCTCATTGCACATGCGCAACATGTGCGCTGTAAATGCGAGTATAACACACACACACAAACACACACACACATTTACAGTGAGTGTGCAACCACAAGTTGTAATTAGCGACTTTGGATTTTAAATTAGAGTACACATACCACGAGCTTTCACCAGGGACTGCCAATTGCCAATTGCCGGAGTGTTGCAGCTGCTGCCAAGCCTGCAGGCCAGGCTCATTAGACGCTTTTGCTTTTAGCCTCAATGAGTCACACAGCGGGGCTGCCAAACAACCAACTCACTCCTTGCCACTTCTCCCCCCACCCATCGCTTCCCACCACTTTCCGCTGCAACTCGACTAGAAGCCGTCAAATTGCGTAGCCAATGGGGTCTGGGCGACTGCCTCGATCATAATTAGCTGTAATATATTGTGGACTGCACCCAAGCTCCGTTCCACCCCTGGCCGCTGCCACACTGCCCCCGCCAACACCCACCAGCCGCATTAACTGCCTCTGCCCCAACCTCAGCCTCAGTCTCAGCCTGTCTCTCGGCCATTGTAAAGTTGCTTAGCTATGCAATGCACTTTGCCCAAGTGGGGTATGACAGACTTAAGACAGAGTTGAGAGTGTTTCTTTTTCTTTTTTTTTTGTGGAATTCGCAGAGATTGAGAGATCAATTGGATGTCATATATATGGAGTTGGGTTTGGCCAAGTATGACAAGTTGAGGTGTGTTTGCCGACTAATATTATTTTATTGACCAGCAAATATATATTCTAAAAATTAAATATTTAAATATATCTTAATAATATTGAATACCAAATATATATTCTTTAATAATTATTTTTGCAAGTTGCAGTAAACGTCAGTAAATAATTGAATAATTAGAATTAATTATGTTTTTCAAAAATAATGAAATGTTTCATTATTTTAATATAAAATGAAAAAGAATTTAATTTTATTTTACAATTGAATTACATTCAATTAGGGTTCCTAATCTTCTATTTTAGAAAAAATTAATGATAAATCTAAATCTTAAAGTCATCTTTTCCATGTGCCAAGAATATATTTAGAAAAAAAAAATATTTTTTATTTCCTAATTCAATTAAATTAAATTGAATTAAAATATATAAAATATGTATTACGCTTATTCAATTTTGAAATTATATAAATTTCAATAAATTTAGTTATATATATTTATCAAACAATTTCCCACTGCAAAAAGAAATTGCTCTATTTTCCTACAAAAACTAATGATAATTATGTTTTACTAAAAGAGATTCGAAAATATATCATAATGAAAATCAACCCTAAAATCAAAGGCTCATATAAGGTAGTGGAATCCTCTCTTTCGTATATCCTGGTTGGCAGTAAGTGTGGGTATGTGTCGTTGTGTTTTGGCCGTGTTGGTTTGGGCCATGTTTATGCTGTGGCCTTTAATACGATGTTTATTGCACCTGGATTTTCTTGTTTGCAGTCGCCAATAAATAAATTTATTTCTTTTATTTTTCTGACGGCTCTACACAAGTCTCCATTTGTATATGTATATATATATATATATGAGTGTGTGTGAGTGTATGTGTATGTGTGTGTGTGTGTTTGCTGATTATTTTTGTGCTTATTATTTGCCTCATATGAGGCATTTTTTTTGTAGTTGTCGCTGCTGTATTTCTTTTTCTTTTTTTTTTTCTTAATTTTCAATAAATGTTGCGAGTTTATTATTGTTGCACTTATTGTTTGACAGTATGTGTGTGTGTGTGTGCATGTGTGTGTGTTGTGGGTCAGGCGATTACTCATTTGACTGCATGCACATAAATTTTATGCACTTTTTTGATTGCTTTAATTTTATTTTATTAATTGCTTTTTACAACATTTTGTTTTTGGCTTTTTTCCCCATTTTTTTCTTTTTGAGCATTACAAGTCGCATTTTAGTGGCATGATTTGACCAACTCTCGGTTGATAGAATTCAGCAGCAGCTGCCACAGCAGTTGCATGCAACAAAAACAGTCCACCCCAGAGAGCGAGAGGGATACCACTGAGTGTGTGTGTGTGTGTGTGTGTGCGTGTGTGAACTGATTGTGTCATTAGAATGCCAGGCAATCGGAGCAGAGACAAAGCCAAAGCCGAAGAGAAAAAAAGCTAAATTCAAAATCAAAGCCAAATCCAATTCGAATGCGAGAATGCGGTCAAAGATATCGAATACAAACAATTCGCGGATTTATTATCGATTGAGGCATGATCAATGGTTAAGCTGCTCTATAGAAATTAATGCCACATTTAATTAATTCAAATATCATTAAATTAGAGCTGTATATGTTGCAAGGCACTGCTTGCTTAGCTATAAAAAGGCTAAACTCTTTGGCGAATGCAAGAAATCACAGAATTTGCGTATCTCGTACCAAATGGACGAGATGAAGTATTAGTTTAATGTGTAAACTAAACAATTTATGTATATATTTTTTTTATCTTATTTTAATTTATTTTATTTCTTAAATTTTATTTTACTGAATTGTATGTACTTTAATTTATTGAATTAAATAAATTATAAATTTGTATTACATTAAGTATATTATTTTATTTATTATTAATTAAATTATTATATTTTAATTTTATTTATTACTTTATTTAATTTTAAATATGTTTTTTTTTTAATTTGTTTTTTTAATTTATTTTTCTTTTATTCTATTTTATTTGTAAATCAACTCCAAACAGAATCGACAAATCAAAAACTGTTGGTCAAAGTACGAACAAACATGGCAATCACGCTAAAAATGTAATTATTTTTTAAGTGATTTATATTCCAAAAATAAAAAAATTATTAATAATTTATGTTTATGCTTCAATACTAACTAGTTAGGTCCAAAAAATTTGTTGTTCAATCGATTTGTTTATTCATGTTTGCTGTCAGCGCATGCAAATCACAAACAGAAATTCAAGAATAAAATATGTTGAATGTAATTAACCTTCAGTATTTATTATGATATGATATGCCCTATAATTTCATAATTTTTTTGTAGGCTAAAACAGACATATTGCTTGGAGCCCTTGTTGAGACTGAGCTGGCATAATTTAAATGACAAGAAAATTGCCTTAGACAAAAGAGAGAAAAATAAAAAAAAATATATATATATATATATATATATATATATATATATATATATATATAAATAAAAGCAAAATAAACTTGAAAGAATAACTGAAAAAGAGATCAAACTGATTTCGGGCTATCAACGGATCAACGCGAAGTCTGTTGGTATTATTATGGAATTGTTATTGTTGTAGAATTTTGCCAACAGGCTAAAATCGAATCAAATTCAATCCAAAATAAAAAAACAGAAAAAAAAAACAAAGCAGAATCGACGCTTACGAGGACATGCGAAATTTTTATTTATTGCTGACAATTGCAAAAGAGAAAAAAAAATGCTTTTTTTATGAGTCGAGTTCTCTTTTTTTTTGTTTCTGTTTTGAGTTTTTATGGTCATTAAAATTGGGACAAATATTTGACCGAGTGCTGAAGTTGCCGCGTTCTGCAGTTTTATATTTTTATAGTTTGCTTTTTTTCTGTTTTTATGTTTGGCACGACATGACTGTAGCTTGCGGCAAGCAAGCAAGCTAGCAAGCTCAACTGTGCAACATTTTGTGTCATAAAATTGTTTGACGCGATATTTGCCCTTGATGCTGGTTGTTGCAGCCAAATCTGATTAGAGGCAAAACTAATTAATGAACGTTGCAAGCGCTGCGTGCCTCACTAATTAAATGCACCACTAGTTGTAATAAGTGGCATGCCACACGACGACCAACAAAAGGGAGCTCTCTCCCAAATATTTAACACGCAGTTGCCCAATATCATATATTTGTATAAATAAACGTATGCTTTCTTGTGGCGACTCACCGACTCGGTTTTGATGTTGAGCGCCAGCACATGGGATGAACTGTTGGAGGACACCGATGGCGGCGATGCGGGCGTGGCACCCTCACAGGGCGACGTCTGTGCGGCAACGGCTGCTGCCGCAGCAGCAGCGGCGGCGACGGCAGCGGCGGCGGCAGCGGCAGCAGAGACGCCACCAGGCGAACAGCGGCGACTGCCAGCGGAGAGTGGCGGACTGGACGCATCCCGCAGTGGACTGGCCATGGTGACGCCAAGTCCCGTGCCCAGACCCATGCCCATGCCCATGCCCAGGCCGAGGCCAATGGTGCCGCTCTGGGAGTAGGGCGATCCCGGCGATTTGTTGGCATTCGTGGAGCAATTGGAGGGCACTACGGCTGCTGTGGTGCAGCTGGTCAAGGTGCTGGTCGACGAACTGGATGAGCTCGATGAGCACGACGAGGATGACGATGATGATGAGCTGCTGCTGCTCGTATTGTTATTGTTGTTGCTGCTGCTATTGTTGTTGTTATTGTTGTTGTTGTTGATTAATGCCTGCAATTTGGCATTGCTGTTGTTGTTGCTGTTGCTGTTTGCGGTGCTGATATTGTTGTTGTTGTTGTTTTTGACACTGGCACCGGGCATAATGTTGCCATCGCAAAACTCACGCTTCACAATATTGTTGCTGCCGGTCGTGTTGCTGCCGCTGCCGCTGCTGCTGCCTGGTGTGGCAACAATGGCTGCCTCACAGGGTAACACGGTGCCCAGCATCTTCTTCTCTAGCTTGTACTCTGACGTATTGTTCTCACAACTGGCGCCGGCTGTGTCCTCGCAGCCCTCGGCCATGTCACTGCCCCCCTCGCATTCTGTGCGCCGCCTGCAAATATTTAATATAATAAAAATAATATTTAAAATAATTATTATAGTTTTTTAATATCCAAAAACTTTATTTAATATAATTTTTTATATATTTTACATATTATAAAAAATGTAAGTAATTTAAAACAAAAATATTAAACATATTATTATAGTTTTTAATATCAAAAATATTTATTTAATATTATTTTTTATATATTTTGCATATTCAAAAAATGTACTTAATTTACAAAATAATATTAAAAATATTATTATACTTTGTTAATATCAAAAATATATTTTTAATATAATTTTTTATATATTTTATATAATTAAAAAAATTTATTTATTTATAAATAATTTTAAAAATATTACTAAAGTTTTTAATATCAAAAATATTTATTTAATATTAGTTTTCATATATTTTACATATTCAAAATATTTACTCAATTTAAATTAAATTTTTATAATATAATATTATTTTTATTTTATTATATTAATTTTTAATAGTAATGTTTTTAATTTCCCTTTCAATTTGATAAGTAATAATTAATTGAAATTTAATGTTAACAAGACTTACATATACCCTCAACTCTATTTTAACTTGATATTCTAGGGTAACTGATAGTCGGTGTTCCTTGCAACAACCCCCTTAATAGCTCGACTCGCAGACAGAGCTCTGACTGTACTTTCAACTCAACTCAACTCAACTCGACTCATAATTTAGAATTTGCATTTATCGAAAATATATTTCAGGCTCTTAGCCGCCGCTCGAGGCACATTAATTTCATTAATTATCCTTGTTGCACAGCCGCTTGACCACATTCGTTCACAACAAAGGGCCAGAGTTGTGGCAGGATGTGGGCAACAGTGTGGCAACAACCGTCGCACACACACATGCCACATAATTTTGCAAATGCAAAACGCTGCCACAAGCTCCGAGACTCATTGCTCGAACTCGAGTTGAAGTTGCAGTCAGAGTTTGTGGCCTCCGCTGTGTGCATGTCCTTGCAACGTGCTGCATTAAGCGGGCACTTGCAAAGTAGCCGCAACTGTGTGTGCAGCAAGGGATACTCTGGACACCCCAGTCCGAGTCGTAATCGCAAATTTTACACCTACTCCGCATTATAATTTATATGCCAGGACAACAGGACCATGCCACTGACCAGAAGCCTTTGCTGCCACCGGACTGCGTCTGGAGTTGCAGTGGCATGAGTCACGTCTGCCAAGAAACTTTTTGGTATGTATAAGTATACGTAACCCGTTCTTTCTTTCTCTCTTTCTCTCTCTCCCTTTCTCTATCTCTCCATTTCTCACTCTCCCTTTCTCTGTCTCTCTGTCTCTTACTTTGTATGTGCTTTTAGTAATTGCAAAATTTGTTACATAAATTATTCAGAGTTGTGTCTAAGATTTTAAGCAGATCGAAGTTGCAAATAAGAGACAAAAAAAAAGACAGAGAAAAAGAAAATAATATATAGATTAGAAATCTGAATACTTGTGCCCAATCGATTTCTGGCCTCAACATAGGAATAAAAAATTTTATTAGACAGATTTTGGGGCAATATTTGAGAAAATATGGCCAAAAACTTGAAAAAATGCCTCAAAGTTGCCAATTTTCAAAGGAAGGGGTACCTTCCAATTTTTGAAATGGCATATCTTAACCAATTTTTAACTAATTTTCAAAATTCTTTCACTTCTGTTAATGGTTTTTATGAAGTATTAAAACTGCATTCAAATTTAGTTGATATTGGCAATTTGCATTTTTTTTAATTTTTTGACCATTTTTGCATACTAACCCCTTGTAAAAATGTCAAAATAATGAAAATTCTGAAATTGAAATTTCTTCTGTCCAACTGAGTTCTCGCATCATAATGGGTATAAAAAAAGTTACCGCGGTGGATTTGCACCAATATTTTACAAAATATGGCCATAAATGTGAAAAAATGGCTAAATTTCAAATTTAATCTTTGGTGATTTTTGCACCTTGTTCAAAAGTCAAAAATGTTAAAATTTTTAAATCGAACTTTTGCCTAATCGATTTCTGGCATCGAAATAGATATAACATTTTTTACCGAACTGAATTTGGAGCAGTACTTTAGAAAATATGGCTAAAACCGTGAAAAAATTAATCAATGTTGTAGATTTTCTAAAGAAAGGGCACCTTTCAATTTTTGAAATGCCATATCTTGGCCAATTTTTAACCGATTTTCAAAATTCTTTCACTTCTGTTAATGGTTTTCATGAAATATTAAAACTGCATTCAAATTTTGTTGATATTGGCAATTTGAATTTTTTGTAAGTTTTTTGTCCAATTTTGCATACTAACCCCTTGTAAAAATGTCAAAAAAGTCAAAATTTGGAAATCGGAATTTTTTGTTCCCATTTGATTTCTGGCATCATAATGGGTATAAAAAAGCTTATCGCGATGTAATTGCACCAATATTTTAGAATTTATGGTCATAAGTGTGAAAAAAAACTAAAAATCAATATTCGATTTTTTTAGATTTTTGCAAAGGGGTGACACTTGTAGAAATGCCAAAAAAGTGAGAATTTCGAAATCGAAATTGATTTCTGGCATCATAATAGTTATAAAAGACTTTAACACACTAAATTTGGAGCAATATTTTAGAAAAAATGATAAAAAATGGGAAAAAATTGGATCCATTTCGCATATTTTTGCATATCTGTTCCCTGTCAAATGTAAAAAATCTAATATTTTTTGTCTTAATTTTTTTTTGGCATCAAAATAGACATACAATTTATTTTCGCACTTCATTTGGAGTAATATTTTTGAAAATTTGACCAACGTTTTGAATATGTTTAAAAAATATTTTCCTGGAAAACTTTGACTGGTTCTCCTACACTGTGATGCATTCTAAAATCTAAAGCCTAAGCAGCTCAACTGCAAATTGACTGAGCCCAAGTAAATGCGCCTAAATGTAGGCAAACAACATGATAACCCAAAGTAAAACGAGCAGCAATACATATACACTCTGAAATTCACACACGCACACACACTTGGAGAGATTCCCTTATATTCCGATATACGTATGTATGGGTATATATATCTCGGAATCGAAGAGAATGATGCCGAAAGTTGTGTCTTGTTTTGTTGCTTGTCTTTGGCAGACAAAACGGGCGTTGATTTTAATGCATAATGCAATCTCTTACTGTCTCTCTCTCACTATATGTGGGTATGTCTCTCTTTCTCTCTGTGTGTGTCTCTCTCTCTCTCTCTCTCTGATATTGTCGCCCACAACTGTCTGCAGTTGTTATAATGCAAAAGCCGCCATAACCAAATGCAAGCAGCAAACAGAGGAATCAACTTGCATTCAAACACTGAAATGGAGCTGAAATGGAGAACGAGATGGAGAAGCAGAGAGAGAGAGAGAGAAAGAGTTGGGAACGGAGATGGAGACAGAGAAACAAAAGGGAGATGAAGACGTGGCTGGTGTCGGAGCTGTAGACATGGCCTGGTAACTGTAAGGGAAACGGACACAGTCGAGTCTCTATCTCTATCACATTCTCAATATTGCTCTCTCACTCTCTCTCTCTCTCTCTCTGTGTGTTTCTCTCTCTTTTTCTCTGGTCAGCCGGCAGCAGTCAACGAACGCACTTTTCCGGCAAAACTCTGCTCATAATGAGCTCAGTGCAAAAGAGAGGGCACAAGGGAGACTTCGAGTGATAGAGAAGTGGAGAGGCAGAAAGAAAGAGAGAGAAGGGGAGAGAGAGGGGTGGAGTGGATTTTGATGCCTTGCAAGTTATGTGCAGGACATGCAATGCCTGAGTTTGGTCAGCACAACAGACGTTTGCTTGTAGATTTTGGCCAGGAAGTGGACGACGGCAACAGTCCATAAGGCAAGGAGTGCAGACAAGGAGCAGGATATATATAGAGAGAGAAGGAGAATGTGTAAGAGAGAGAGAGAGGGGAATGAGCGTAATAATTAATTTTGTACATTGCATGCAAATGTCTGGGCCAGAGTTTATGACTGGTGTGAGGTATTTGCCTGCTGGCCAGCGGCATGTGGCATGCGGCATGTGGCATGTGGCATATGCATAAACAGCAAACAATGCTAAACAAAAGCAAAACACGAATGAGCAACTGCAACAAATATAACAACAAACAGAATTTCAAGAACTGTAGACACACTTGACAAATCCATATATATATATATATATATATATATATGTATGTGTATCTATGTGGATAGGTATCTATGATATTGATTGTGTGGCATGTAATGAGCAATTTGTTGCAAGTTTGCCGGTTTTTTGTGAAAGTTGATGGTTTGGTGGCAGCAAATTGCAGCGACAAAAAAAAAAAAAAAAGAAAAGAGAAGAAAATGTTATGCCAGCCAAATTAAGTACAATTTGCGCATATTAAAAATCTGTCCAAATTGCAACTGGGGGCATGCAACAAACGCTTACGATTACGCTTCCTGGCAGCGTTTGCCAACAACAACAAATCTAATCAATAACCGACCGACAAACTGGTAGAATTTCATGTAGCACACTAAATAGCACGATTAATTATCGCTATGGCCAGCCAGCTATAATTCAAATCAAAGTTGTTGCATGCAACATCTGCAACATGCGCAAACGGCCTATCATAAGAGACACAACCCGAACTGCAGCAGCGACGACAACGACAACGTCGACGACGACGAACGCATTACAAAAAACCGGTCTAATTATACTCATTTTGTTTAGCTTGCAACATGTTGTTGCCACTGCCACGCTGTGGCAACACAACACAACCCAACACAAGCCGAGCTGAGCTGAGCTATAAATTGCAATTTCCATGCAACTTTCTATTGCTCAAAAATTTATCATTTGCAACGTTGCAACGTTGCCAATGTCTTGGCCAAGCCAAGCATTTTGTCATGCCGCATGCTGCATGCTGCATCAACTAGCGGCAGCAATTCGTAGCCAATATTCAAATTAATAAAATCATCAATAATTTTGTGGCAGAACACGTTGTTGCAACCATGCTGCCGTTGCTGTTGGTGCTGCTGCTGCCGGTAATTAATAGTCCAACTAAATTGTAGCACATTCTATGCCTGCCACACATCCGACTTACAGGTATCGCCTCAAAAATGTGGCACAAACCAATTTCTGATTAGAAAACTTGCGTCCGGTCTTCCAGCCTCAATTTATGCCCCGCCATCAAATTGCCTTTTGATTTGTAATTAGCGCCAAATGCATACATTAAATGCCTGCCTGCCTACCAGCGCAAGATGCAGCAAGTGGCAACTTTAATTTGCCCCACCACTTGGCCGAAGTGAATGTTGCATGCCACTTCTATTTTTTTTTGGCAGGCAGGCAGCATAAAAAACTTTTCGAGTGCCGGCCTGCAAAAATAATCAATAAAGGCTCCTCTCGTGCCACACACTTGCCACACTGGGTGGCACTATATGGCCGGCATAGCATTAAGTCATTGAGTTGAAATTATTTATGCAACATTTATTTACGCACACTTATAGACACACACACACACCCACACATACATAGTGGAAGAGAGTGGGGGGAGAAGTTTCATGTGAGTCTAAAAAGTTTTTGGTCTGCGAGGAGTTGCATTGTTTTTGGGGTTGTTGTTGCCGGGGATGTTCATGCAACACCATCTATCAGTATGTGTGTGTGTGAGTGTTTGTGTTGTGGCATAAACGTGCAATTTTCTTAAAAATTACACACGATTACACATAAAATACAAGCTGAAGGTGGAAGCAACATTATGAAAAGTAGATACTGCTAATGCAGTTGAAAGTTAAAGAGAAAATACTACAGAGGGAGACAAGGAGAGAGACACATTGTGGGAGGAGAGAGTTGAGGGGGAATTGAGGAGCAAGTCCCTGGAGTTGGCTAGATGGTCATGTACTTAGCTCGCAGTTTTTGAATTTTCGAGCCAGGGCCATAAAAGTTGAAAAAGGTGCAGCCCTAAACGGATTATCAACAATAGAAGCAGACAGAGACAGAGAGAGAGAGAGAGAGGGAGAGGGAGAGAGACAGAGAGGGAGAGAGATAAGTTGTAAAGAGCTACTTAAGTAGCTTAAATGAACTACACTAAACACAAATTATAAATTATGGAAGATAAATGAGCCAAAACATACTAAATTAACTAAATTAAGACTCGGAATATTTATGCAGACAATAAAAATCTCGTACATATCATTTTTATCAAATTTAAAATAAAATAAATTTTTAACAAAATATATTTTTTTTATCTATAAACTTTAAAAAGAAAATCAAAGTTAATACTTTGTAATGTTTTGATATTAATATCATTTTTTTTTTATTATAATTATATGTCTTAACAATAAAATACGATATTTGTTACTAGACCCGAAAAATCTCCTACATATTAATGAAAAGGGGTATCAAATTCAATATAAGAAAAAATAAAAATATTGTCTATGAATTTGAATAAAAATGGAATTTTATATTTTGTAAGATTCAAAAATTAGTATTAATTTTTTTTATATTTTTATGATTATATATCTTAACATTAAAAAACGATACTTTTAAAATGCTTTAAAAGTGTCCTATATATTGCTGAATAGGGGTATCAAAGTCTATGTAAAATAAGAAGAATGTTGAAATTGTTGTGATGCCCTTAAACAAAATATATATTACACAAGTTTTGATCTTTACTCTCAGCTATAATCCATTTTTTTTTGCTCAATCTGTTCAATAACTTTGTAAAAGTGCATTAGTTGATTCAATTTTTATATTTATATTGTTGAGTGAACATATTTAATTAATAACTGTCCATTAGAGTGGTTAAGTAATCGGAAATGATATGCAACTCGTTTAATTAACTCTGATACTGATAATGTGGTAAAAAAGAAGTCTTGCCAGAGAGTCTTCAAGTCGAGTCTTCGTTATTCATTTCTGCATATTTAAAATATGAAAGTAAAAACAAGTTTGCTTTTAGTTGCAGCTAATTTATGATAAGGGGAGGTTGCTGGATGGGGGTAACTTATAAGGGTATATGTCTATATATGTATACTTTCAAATGGTCATTACACGATATTATTCATACGTGATTCGCTTTGGGCCCTCTATATTTTTGCAGCTTGACCCCAACTTAATGGCAACAAAATGCATTGCAATACGGTCACTGGACTAAATCCCTCTCTTTCTCCCTCTCTCACTCTCTTTCTTTCTCTTTTAGTTTGTTTTCTATTCTTTTTTTTTTGTATTGTAATTTGTTTTATGTGCTTTTTTTTATATTTTTCATTATGATTTCTCATTGTTCTTGTTGTTGCTTTGCTGCCTGCCCGTCGACTTTTTCCACTCAAATCATTAAAAATAATAATAAAGAAATTTGCGTGATTCAAACTGAGCACGCACTAGGCGATGCCAATATAACAACAACAATTACAACAACAACAACAACAACAATTACAACAATAATACCAGAGGCGTATTCAATGTAACAACAACAACAACAACCGACAATCAAACGCCCCCAGAGAGCACCCCGATACCAAATGAGAATGTTGAGAGACGAGCAAAAAACAAAACAGAAACAAAAAAAATACGGTAGTGAAAAGGAAGTCAAAGTCATGCCTGGCCAAGTCAGTGCCGTAACTGAGCCAGGACATCGTACCCCATAAACCCAAAAGCAACCCTTCGCATGGCGTGTGAGTGTGTTCACTGACTACACACACACCACAACACACTCACACACACATGTTGTGTGTCCTTAATGCGACTCGTAATGAGTTATTCGCATTTTGTATTTGCATTAAAAACAAGCCTCTCCCTCTCTCTGTCTCTCTGTCTCTGCCCCTCCCTCTGTCTTGCTTGCTGCCAACCCGCCCACATTTGGCAATTTTAATTCATTTAGAAGCAAAATAATGAGAAAACGCAAAAAAATGAATATATGGCAGTTCTGAAAAGCATAGAATTCTAAATACTCTAAAAAATATTTCCAAATATAAATAGGAATATTCTTAAAATATTAAAAAAAATGTAGGAATTTGTAAGATGGCAAGAATTAAAAAAATTAAATTAATCAAAAAAATGTAGAATATTTTTTAAAGCTTTGTAACAAAAATGTATGTATACCTGTATTTAAAACAAATAGAAAAAATAAATATATAAGAATACAATAACTAAAATGAACAATAAAAGCAAAATTTGGAAATAGTTTCGACTCTTAAAAGAGAAGTAAATATATAAGTATACTTAAAAATAATTTACAAATATTTAAAAAAAGATAATTTATGTAAGATTTAAAATAAAATAATTATTTTTTTTTTATAAATATTTTGGAAAAATAATAATTTATTTATAAAATCCAAAAATTGTTATTTAAATTTGATATAAATGCATAAATTTGCATAAATTTTATTTTATAGGGAGCTTTTTCCACGCTAATTTCCCTGCACTTCATATACCCTACAAGTCTTAATGACAGACTGATACCCTACCCCTAGAGCTGGGGGCATGTGCAGTGGCATAGCCATAGGTCGAAAATTGCATGTCCCATTCGTGTTGCAGTTGTATAATCATATGACTGAGAATGGGGCAGGAACTGGGGGGGCAAGCAACAGTGACTGCAAACACGAAGCGCACGCTGTCAAAATAACTAGAGAGAGAACAAAAGGGAGAGGTAGTGAGAGAGAGAGAGAGAGAGAGAGAGAGAGAAAGAGGGATATTGCATAAAACATAATTTTGCTAAATTAGCGAAAAACAAAAGAAATGCCACGTGGACTAGTGGGCGGGGTTGGACATTCACCGCATTGAAAACTCCCCAATTGAGCACGCACCAAAATCGTTTGCTCCTGAGGGGGCTACTCCACTCCCTCCACCCCACCCACGATACACGTCTAAATATTTGGTAAAAAACGAAGAAGAAATAGTCTAAAATGTATATGGAGAAATATGCAAAACCTGCTGATGGATATTTTTGAATTGCATTTTGGTACCGGGCAACGGCCAACTAATTATAAAGAAAATAAAAAGCAAAAGAAAAAAAAAAACATAAAAATTATAATAAATAAATGCGAATTTTTTGCAACCCCTTTCACTGGGCACAATACGAATTATGTGCATAGGGTTGGTGTGGGAGGGTTGAAAGAGGGGGACGTAGACGAAAACCCTATTGTGTATTGCATGTGGACACGGATCCGGAAGGGTCTGAGGCCAAGTCCGGGGTAAGTAAGTGATTGTGTACGTGCTCATTATGGAAATTTCTTGCTTTTTTTCGCATTCTTTTTTTGTATATACATATATTCGCAATACATATATTTTGAAATTTTGCGAACATTTTCCCATTTTCTGGCATTGCAAAATTAATGCAAATGCCGAGTGGCAGCTGTGTTGTGGCAGTTCGGAGTGTGGGCCATTAATGACAGCTTAGAGGGGGTGTGGAGGGGGGAGTGAGGAGATGTGAGGCAGGGTGAGGGATTGACAAAGGTTTATTGGCGCTTTGGCACTGACGATACGCGATTATAATTAGAATTTAGCTGCAGGGTTCGTCATGGACAGGAAATGCTGTAAAACCGGCCAGCCAAAGGATCAAGGGTTGCTGCTTGGGGGTTGATTGCCAAAAAACACACACCGAAACACAGTTAAAAGTATTTTTTTTTGTTTTATTGGTTTTTTTTTTATTTGTGCTAATCGAATTGTGAATCGATTAACTGGCCAGCATAATTATTGTCTAGATGCAAGAAACTCGCATACAAGGCCAAGTCATGCCGAGACCTTTAACTCTTGGCCTTGTCAATGTAGGTTCTGAGTCATTAACCCAGGCAACCGAAAAACCCATTAGGAGCACAACAACAGCAACAAAATCGAGAATAAAAAGTGCAAGGTGCAACTATATATATATATATATATGTATATTAGCAAATAAAAGTTGAGTGCAATTAATCGATCAGTGATAATTATCGATTATATATTAAATACAATTATAATTTACATACATATGACAGCGACAGTTGAGACTCTAATGAGCTGGCACGTGTGTGTGTCTGTATGGGTGTGTATGAGTGTGTATAAGTGTGTATAAGTGTGTGTGTGTGTGTGTTAGCCATGGCGTGTTTAATGGTTTGTCAACAAAGTTGCATTGAAATGGCGTCTTGAAATCGCTTAATAAGCACTGATTAACTAGGGCAATGCCAGAGCGAGACAGACAAATAAACAGCGAATGAGAGAGGGGGAGAGTGATAGAGGATGGTCAGAGGCGGGAGGGGGGGGCAGTCATCTCATATTTAGGTTTGACAATTGCAACTCTAATTAGTTTCCTAGACCAAAGTTAATTAGCACAAGGCAAGAGAGACTCGTTAGGTTGGCAAGTGTGTGTATATTTATGGTGCTGACTGTACCTCATATGGTTGTTGTCGTTGGTCTGTTACGTTCACAGGTAAATGGCAACTATAATTTATTATTTATTTATTACAATAATTTATTTACATTGTTCTGTTGTTGTTGTTGTTGTTGTTGCACTTGGCAGCGCTTATTAAAATCAACTTAATGCATCGTAGAGTCATAACAATGGCAACCTATCTCTCTCTCACTCTCACTCTCTCTCTCTCTCTCTCTTTCGCTGTTACACACACATACTCTATTTATCTCTCTCTTTTTATTATTTACTACCTCCATCTCCCTCTATTGTTTATGATTATATACGACTGCTTCTAGGCTAATCCCCATCCCAGCTTAATTTCATAATTACAAATCGTTGCCAGTAACACTTCATGTCATTTGTATACCCTGTAAAAAATGTGCTAAGTGCGCTACTGGATGATTATTAAGCAAATGAAGAGCAGTTGGCGTTATTTAGCAAATTTATTGTTAATAAATATTTAAGTTTATTAACTTATTAATAAGCACATATTAGCAAATGAGTTGAATAAGTTATGAAGGCAGTTTACAGCTTCAAATCAACAACTTCCACATTAGAAAAAAAAATATTCTTTAAAAACATATTAAAAACGTAAATTAATTAGTATTAAATTAATTAATCATAATTGAGGTTTTAAGCTAAACAACAAGGTTAACTCAATTAAAGATGATTAGCATCATTTAATGATAGGAAAAATTAATACTAATTATTATAAATAATTGAGAATTCAAAGAATAGCCCGAATTAATAGAATCAAGTCTCCAGTTAATAATGCCATAATAAATACTTAACATTAAAAAAAATTAATTTCAAGAAGAAAGTTTCCGTTTTATCTCAATATATATATATGTAAAAATAATGCATATTTATATAATTTAAAGTGAATTACTTAAGATTAACAAATAACTGTTTAATTAAGACCCTAACACCTTGGAATGTCTGTCACATATCTTATCCAAAGTGAACTTTACATCGCATTGTTGCCAATTCTTTACGACGTCTGTTGGCCATAATCAAGTCGTGGCCAAGTCAAATGTCTCAGCCATAAATTGCTTGGGATAAGCTGATTGCAAAGTCGGTGTAAATGCAACTTTTAATTAAATTGCAACTTTCATGCTATTTCATAGTCACACAGTGGCAACTAATTTAGTTTAAGTTCATATAGAGAAGAAATACTTCTTAGAAATTGTTCTTTGTTTATATGGAAATTCTAGTTCTGTTGAAAATATATATTGAGGTTGCTTTTTTAATGTGTAGTGAAATTTTTGATTTCAATTGAAATAAATTTCTATTAATATTTTTAATTGTTAGTTAAGCGAAGAAAATTGCAGCCAGCTGACAAAATGGCAAATGACTTGGACGAAGAAAGCGAGAATGCGAGAAAGCAACAGCAAAATCGTTATATTTGTTAATTGAGATTTGACCTGATGATACACATACATATGTACATGTACATACAGATATACATTACTAAACATATATCTAGTAAAATGAGAGCAACAACAACAACAACAACAGAACTGAAATTGACGTCAACGACAAAAAATTGTCACCAGAAAGAAAGACATTTTTGCTGTGAAAGTGTGTTAATTAATTGAACGAGGAGCTAGGCCACATAGTACCCCAAATAGAGGGTATAACATCAGGCAAATAATACCCCCCAATAAAACGATCAATTACTGTATGCAAAGTGCGCAAAATACTATAGAGAAATGGTGAATAAAGGCGAAAAATTAAAATCTGTCAAATTGAAGAAACTTTTGATGCAGTTTCAAAATATAATCGAAACCATTTACAAAAATGCAAATAGTTTTAAAATCGGTTAAAAATTGGCAAAGTTATGGCTGTTCAAAGTTTCTAGGCTTATGATTACCTAAACAATCGTATTTTGAGTCACTTTTAAACACATTTTTGGTCATATCTCTTAAAATACTCATCAGAAACACCTCAAATAAAAAGCAAAATGCTAGTTTTGAGTCCTAGAATCAATTGGCATCTAAAAATTCTGATAGAAAAAATGTTCGATTTTTGATGATTTTGACAAGGGGTAAGTATGGAAAATTGGTCAAAAAAGGCCAAAAATTAAAATCTGTCAAATTGAAGAAACTTTTGATGCAATTTCAAAATATGATCGAAACCATTTACAAAACTGCTAAAATTTTGAAAATCGGATGAAAATTGACAAGGTTATGGCTGTTCAAAGTTTCTAGGGGAATGATTTCATAAAAAATGGTATTTTCAGTCACTTTTAAACACATTTTTGGTCATATCTCTTAAAATACTCATCAGAAACACCTCAAATAAAAAGCAAAATGCTAGTTTTAAGTCCCAGAATCGATTGGCACTAAAAAATCGGATAAAAAAATTTTTCGAATTTTGATGATTTTGACAAGGGGTAAGTATGGAAAAATGGTCAAAAAAGGTGAAAAAGTAAAATCTGTCAAATTGAAGAAACTTTTGATGCAGTTTCAAAATATGACCGAAACCATTTACAAAACTGCAAAAATTTTGAAAATCGGATGAAAATTGGCAAAGTTATGGCTGTTCAAAATGTTGTCGAAAATGATTTCATGAGAAATGGTATTTTGAGTCACTTTCAAACACATTTTTGATCATAACTCATAAAATACTCATCAGAAACACCGCAAATAAAAAGCAAAATGCTAGTTTTAAGTCCCAGAATCGATTCCCATCAAAAAATACGGATCAAAAAATTTTCGATTTTTTATGATTTTGACAAGGGGTAAGTATGGAAAATTGGTCAAAAAAGGCCAAAAATTAAAATCTGTCAAATTGAAGAAACTTTTGATGCAATTTCAAAATATGATCGAAACCATTTACAAAACTGCTAAAATTTTGAAAATCGGATGAAAATTGACAAGGTTATGGCTGTTCAAAGTTTCTAGGTGAATGATTCCATGAAAAATGCTACTTTCAGTTATTTTCAAACACAGTTTTGGTCATATCTCTTAAAATACTCATCAGAAACACCGCAAATAAAAAGCAAAATGCTAGTTTTAAGTCCCAGAATCGATTCCCATCAAAAAATACGGATCAAAAAATGTTCGATTTTTTATGATTTTGACAAGGGGTAAGTATGGAAAATTGGTCAAAAAAGGCCAAAAATTAAAATCTGTCAAATTGAAGAAACTTTTGATGCAATTTCAAAATATGATCGAAACCATTTACAAAACTGCTAAAATTTTGAAAATCGGATGAAAATTGACAAGGTTATGGCTGTTCAAAGTTTCTAGGTGAATGATTCCATGAAAAATGCTACTTTCAGTTATTTTCAAACACAGTTTTGGTCATATCTCTTAAAATACTCATCAGAATCACGTCAAATAAAAAGCAAAATGATTGTTTTGAGTCCCAGAATCGATTCCCATCAAAAATACGGATCAAAAAATTTTCGATTTTTGATGATTTTGACAAGGGGTAAGTATGGAAAATTGGTCAAAAAAGGCCAAAAATTAAAATCTGTCAAATTGAAGAAACTTTTGATGCAATTTCAAAATATGATCGAAACCATTTACAAAACTGCTAAAATTTTGAAAATCGGATGAAAATTGACAAGGTTATGGCTGTTCAAAGTTTCTAGGTGAATGATTCCATGAAAAATGCTACTTTCAGTTATTTGGCATCACAAAATTTCCATCAGATTTATCGTCAAGGGATTAATTAATATCGGCAAAAGTGATTGTCAGTTATATAAGTACCTATAACTAGATGCTTAAATATGCATGCCACTCTATTCCTTGAGGTGCCTCTAGGCTGCCTTGCAGCACACTCACGCAGTAAAAATGCTGATGTCGTTGTCATAACATATTTTGCTATAATTTGGGCTCAAAGTGGCAACAACAACAACAACAACAACAGCCACATTGGCGAATTGCAAAAATCAAATGGCACGCATGAAATTAAAGTTTGGGCTCGCTAAAAAATTGATATGTGCGACGCCGTGTGCCAATTAATGTAAATTACGCGATGTCGGCGACAGCGGCAACTGAAGGCAACACGACACCACTACCACTACCAACACCGACACCAACACACACAGATACTCTAACAGCGATGGCGAGTGACGCCCATTGAGCGATATGGCAACGCCGTTGGGGCCACCGCAATACGAGCTGCACGCATGCGTGTTCATCTAACAAACTCAACATGATTCGCGTCTCCACACGCCTCCCAATGTCTCTGTCTCGCTCGCTGTCTGTCTGCCCCACAGTTGCCATCCCGCTCGCACTGTGTGTGCGAATGCATTTTTTTGAAAGTACTTGCAACGCCTGCAAGAAATTATTAGCGGCTACAAAACACACTGTAAATGATTATTAAATGCGCCAATTTGTTGTCGCCGTCGCCCGCAGTTGCCAGCCTATCAGTCTATGTATGCATGTGGCAGTTGCAAGTACAGTTTGTGCCGCGCGGGCTCATTAAGTGCGTGTCGACGGCCCCAACTTATGCATAAATGCATGAGGCGAGGCATAACTGCCAAGCAGGCAAAACGTTTTTGGCCAAAATATAAAAAGGCATTAAAAAAAAATGCTTGCTCAAATTATGGCTAAAATAGTGCGCACTTCAATGGACTTTCTAATAGGGATAACGACAGGCTTACCAAATTAAATTTGATTTAGAAATCGTTAAATTATATAAAATAAAATTATAATTGGAAAATATTTTAACTGTTTATAATGTGGAAGACTCTCTATTTTATAGAAATAATTTTAGTAAAAAATTGTATAACTATTTAAAAATTGAATTTCATTGCAATTATGTAAAAAAGAAAAAAAAAATAGTATTAAATTTTTGCAAAAATTAAAAATATTGGGAGAAATTTTTAGCGTATTTTCAATACAAACTCTATATTTTATATAAAATATTTATTTATAATTTTTTTTTAATATACTTTTAATGGTAATCATAAAATGAAAGTTGAAAAATTTTTCAGACTGTATTAAATGAAGTCTCCATAGTCTATATTACTGCTTCATTTTTTTCCTATTTTTAATTATTTATTTTTACAGCTTTGATTTCTTCTATTTATTTTTTTTATTGTTGAATTCGGCAATAATTTCTCTAACTTTTTATTCTTTCTGTTGACGATGTCGGCAAAGTCTCATTAAAAGGTTAAATAACTTTGCATTGAGCTCGTTACGACAATTGTTTAGCCATTATCAGAAAAATCAACGGGCAACATCATCATCATCTTTGCTACGATCATCATCATCATAATAATAAATAGTAACAATAATGCAAAAGCCAATCAAGGAAATATATTTATTTAAATGAGTCTAAATTAGGGCTCATTGAAAAATATTGAAGACGTAGTAAAAAGATTCTTGCTGCGTATACGCCTATATACGATCTATATACGTATATATATATTTCTCTGATTGAAAATCAACAAATTACAAAAAAAAATAAAAAAAAATATAAAATGAACATGAAATAAACAAACTCTTTGCCAGTTCAATACGTAAATTAATAAAAATCGAAATCAGTGGAAGCAAATATCACTAAATGTTCAATTTATGCGACAATAATTGAGAAAAACACAGGGTGCCAAAGTGTTGAATAGAGGGAGAGGGCAATGATGAGGGGAGTAGAGAAATGACGCCAAAGCAAAGCAAAGCAAAGCTCACAACCAATCAGGGCCATATTAATCAACTTTTAATGAAAGTCATTTAAATGTGTTAATTTTTGTACGCACACAAGTGGCGGAGGCACATGAGGCTGAGGCTGATGTTGCCACAGCTCATTTCTTGGAATATTCTTAGTGTTGCCACACCACTGTGCTTGCCACAGAGAGGTGCAGCTGCAGATGATGATGGTTGATAATATGCATATGATATTCTCATTGGAATGCAATTTCAAGAAAAATCCCTTAGCTCGAATATAATGAGTTATATATGAGAATAAAATCATATATACAAGTGGAAATGAGATATTAATAAAACAAGTAGCTTAGATGAAATTGATATGAATAATAAAAAATTTGAAAATTCGAATAATTTGTATTTAATGTGTGATACAAATATTCAATACGTCATACAATTTGTCATGATAAACTAATAATTTTAAAATATAATAATCATAATTTATTATATGTATCACAATAAATCTTTGAAAAATCATAAAAGTTGTAAAAAATGTATTTACACTGTCTTAAAGATTTTTCAAATATTTTAATTGGTAATTATATAAATGTCTAAAAGATTTCAGTGAATTTTTAATAAAATATACATAAAATTTTTTAAATGAAAATTCAATACGTTGCTCAAAATGTCATAATTAGTATAATTAATATCTCATTATAAATACAAGAAAAAATATTGAAAAAAAATATTGCAAAAAATTAATAAATTGTATTTTAAATTTTTTCGAAGATTTTTAAAATATTTGCTTAACCTGAATAATCCCGGCAACCAAACATTGACCACGTCCCTCATTATATGAAGTTCTTTCACATTGAACCAATTCAATTGCTTCTCTCGCATTTCACTCTATATAAATTTATGTCGCTGACTTGATTTGTTTTTGTTTTTAAGTTCTTTCTTTAACTTTGGAGAAAAGTGGGAGAAATTATTATTCTCTTTCATTCTCCCTCTTCCTCTCTTTCTTCGATCTGAGTTAATTGTTTCACGCGTCACAAATGACGCAATTTGGGGACGGGCAATAATGCCAATTAATAAACAACAATAAGACAATACATATTTATTAATAATAAGTCAAATAATTTGGCCAATTAACGGCGACGACATTCCAAATGCCTTCCAGTTGCCTTCCACTGGCGTTCCACTTGCCACTTGACTTCCAAGCGGCAACAGCGAAAAAAAAAAAATCGAACTCTCGACCAATCGCAAATCACAACGCTAAACGAGTTGTTGTTGTTGATGTTGTTGTTGGGGTATTTGTTGCAATTGAATTCTGTCAATTTTTGGTTTTTTATTTCAATCATGTTTGTTTTTTTTTATTATTATTTAATTCCAAGTATTTGTGTGTGAATGTATTCAATGCGCAAAGCGAGAATTTGAAATCGAAATACATTTGCCAGCTTGACAGATTTAATTATTGTAAATAAATACACGCATTCAATAATTATGTTGACTGAGCAACAAATAAACACATATGTATATAGAGTGGAGGGGATTGAAAGGGACTGAGAGGAAATTGAGAGCACAGTGGTCC
The DNA here is from genome assembly GCA_018150725.1 of Drosophila quadrilineata. Taxonomy (NCBI): domain Eukaryota; kingdom Metazoa; phylum Arthropoda; class Insecta; order Diptera; family Drosophilidae; genus Drosophila; species Drosophila quadrilineata. Next base: position 8,242,221 of record JAECWN010000407.1, read on the forward strand.
CTTTGCGATGCTGCGGGGCCATTCAAGTCGATATTATTTATCAATATTGTTCTTCCCATAAATTTCACTTCCAATTGAAGCTTCAAATTTATGACTCTCGTTTAGCGTTTATCGTATATTTGGGTTGCCAAATCAAGAAAACTGAGATTTCTCAGTGCCAAAAACACATTTGAAATATATATGTTTACAAAGCAGAGAATATTTTCTAACTTGCCAGCTTGAAGAGCATAATTTCAATGGTACTCTAATTTATAAAATCTCAAAATTAAACTTTGTAATGTTAAATAAATTCATTATATTTTAATTTGAAAAATTTCCCCAAAATGCTCCTAAATTTTTCCACTTACTTGAACTAGTCTAAATTAAATATAAATTTAAACTTCAACTTAAATATTTTTTATTTTTATAAAATATTGTTTCAACTTACTTCAGCTCCACTCTAAAATTGTATCCGAAAACTTAAAAAATTTTATATAAATTTTACAATTTATTTTACAAATTGTTTGAATTAAAAAGTGACGCTTTTTCAAAGAACTTCAATGTTTAAGTTAAAAATATTATTAAAAATTGATTCAAACTTCTTAAATGTTACCCTTAACTTGTCTCCAATTTTAAAAACTTCAAAATTAATTATTCTTATAATATTCAAAATTATCTAGTAATTATTTTTTATGCCTGAACAAGTCTCACTTTAAACTTGTCTCTCGGCCCTGGCAATTTATGAGTTATTATAGCCAATTGAGCGCCAAATTCGCGCAAATCAATTGTATCGAAATGTGTGCCATAAACACGCACACTTCTACACACATTCTCACACCCATTTACACACACACATACATGTACCACAGTGAAACAAGAACGTTGAAATTTGCGCTCATTTTGGGCTCATAAATTGCTGGCAAAACGCGAGGCGACAGCCAGGCAACTTATAGGCCCAGTAATGGTAATTGTTTGTTGGCTAAAAACCCAACACATATACGTACACACACACACACACACACAGACACATACACACTCAGTCATTTGGCATTCCTTATGCATAACAATATCAGAAATCCGCATTGAAAATCAGAGCATGTTGTGCTTTTTAGACACTTTCAGTTGCATTCTCTGTATATCGTTATACCCTGTAGATAGTTTAGCAAAAGGGTAGCTGCAACAGCAACAAAAAAAAAATAAACTAAAGAAAATTAAACAACTTTTCTGGGAGTTCTTTTTTAAACTATATAGAAAAATAGTACATTTTTAAAACATTCTTAAAAATTTCAGCAAAATATTATTATAAATTTATTTTTGAAATCAGAAATATTTTGTATTTGATATCTTTCAATTTGACTTTCTATAACTGAATTTTTTTATTGATATGGTATTTTTTAGATATATTTTCAGTTAATATAATATAATTGAATTGAAGCATATAATGAGCTAAATAATTCTGTTCTATATTGTGTTAAATTTATTTTTATTATTTATTTATTATTTAACTATTTTTTTTTATCAACATAATATTTTATAAATAAATTTTTTTGAATTGAAGCCTAAAATTGTCTAAGAATTGCAGCAAATATTGTTTGTTTATTTATTCATCAAGTCATAAATATTTTTATTTAAGATTTTTATAATCTATATTTTCTAAGAAGTTTGATTTTTTTTAGCTCACATAATTACATTGAATTGCAGCTTATAATTATTTTTTGATTTATTTCTTTCGTAGAATATTTTTTCCGTCTCCCACTCTTAGTCTGCGTTTGCTTTTTTAGTTGCAATTTAAACTTGGCTTTTTTATAGCTTAGCTGAAATTATGTTAAATGCAAATTCGCAGTAATGGCGGACGGTAATGAAACGACGGTTGATTGGCCTGAGTTCGACTCGACTTGACTTGGCTTAGTTGCTGGGCTACTGCTACTGTTGGGGGCAAATCGCAGACAAATTGCATTACTCATACGCAATGTGAGCCAGTGCCAGTAATTGCATGTAATAAACGAGCGTCGCTAATTCTGATAAGTAAACTCTTTTTTTTCCAATTTTTTTTTTTCGTTGTTACTATAACTGTAACTGGTTGTTGCATCGACCTGCTAATCGGGCCCATCAATCGGGCCGAGTTGCGGCCATAACAAACCATAAATAAAACGCAAAATGTGACGCCAAAAATGGCGCTAAGCTAAGTTCATTGTTATTGTTGCTGCTGTTGTTGTTTTGCGATGGCTGTTGATGAAGTTGTCGTTGTTGCTGTTGATGCTTTGCTTATGAATGGAAGGCAGCTCATGAATGGTGGAGAGCAGGGGAAGCGATGCGAAAGATTTTGCACAGATTGTGACCAAGATTTGTCTGCCATAAAACACGTCAACAACAAAAACACACTCACACACACACACACACCAATAGGGAGTATGTGCGGCACACACACTTACGGCAAGTTGACGTTGCCACAATAACAGCAGCGCAGCAAACAGAGGCAGCAACAGCAGCAAACACAACAAAGCAAACAACAACAAAATCGAAACGGCAGCAAAAAAAAGCGTGTGAAAAATCGACGCGAGACGTGACGTCACTTGCCACACAAAGATGCGCAAAAGAAAAACAACAAAAACAATAACAGCAACAACTTATGAAGTTGTAAATGCCTCGAAGAGCCGCCTTGGCTTAGACAGCTTGGCCATGGTCATGGCTAACACGGAGAGAGAGAGAGAGAGAGGGGAGAGAGATAGAGAGAGAGAGGGAATGTGGCAAGAGTAGAGAGATATTGAGACAGATGCCTCATTGCCGCCTTGCCTCTGCCTTTGCTGCTAACATAGTTTTTGTTGCTAAAAGCATTTGACTTGACGCAACAGGCGGCGCCTTCGTTCACTAACTTGGCTAAGAGCAGCAGGCGCACAGCAAATGCCAAAGTGACGACGCCAAAAGACGTCTTAATGTGACAGACGCGACTGTGTTTCTTGAGTTGTTGTTGCAGCTGTTGTTGTTGTTGCCGCATGACTTGGTGTTGCTGCCTTTGTTGGCTAAGAGCAACAGCAACTACCACAAAAATAGGGTGTGTGAGTGGGAGAGACATTTAAAAAAGGAAGTGAGACACTGAGAAAAGTTACCAATTGTAAATGTAACTCTTCAAAATTTAAAATATTAATAAATTCTAATAATTAACAATAAATTTATAAATCTGTTTAATAAATTTCCTAGAGCCTTCAATAATTATTTTGCCAGTCTAAGCCAAGTTAATGGCCAAAAATATTTCGATGCTTACTTAAGTAGAGTTTCAGGCTACAGTTATTGTTGTTGTTGTTGTTGTTGCTGTTGTTGTTGTTGCTGTTGTTGACCTTCAGCTTGAATTTCAGACAGAAAATGCAAACGGAGCCGGCAACAAGTTTGAGGCCATCAACTGATACTCAACTTGCCACAGGCAGCATTCAAGTGCCCCATTAGGCGCACTTTAAATGCCCACAGTGCTGCCACAAGCCGCACACACCCACACCCCACAAAAAAAAGCGAACACAGCTAGTTGAAAAGAGAGACAAATAGAGAGAGAGAGAGAGAGAGAGGTAGAGCTGACAGCAAGTCAAATAGGAAGAACTCTATTAAAACACCCACTAAAAGAAAAATTACAGACACTTGGCAGAGTTACTCAAAGCAAAAGGAGAGCAGAGAAAAAAGCGAAGTGAGGGGGAGAGAGTGGAGAGCGCACACAGGACACCAGAAGAGTGCCAAAAGTAAAAGATTTCAGCCACCAACTTTGTTTTGGCCCCATTTACAAATCTTACACCAACCTAAAATTAAGCAAAAAAAAGCAAAAATAAAAAAAACAAATCAAAAATAGAATTTCCAACTGCAAACAGGAAAAACTCCCTTCGTGTTGATGCCTTAACATATAATTTTTTGGCACACGACTTGAGGGGGATACCTCCCCCCCCATTCATCACTCAGCCAAGGAAGCATTCAACCAGTCAGGCAGGCAGCCAAACAAGCGACTGTCCTTCCGTCTCCTGGCAAGTGCTACACTTGCAACTAAAGAGAAGAGACGAAAAAAAAGAGACAGGAGAGAAAGAGAAGAAAAGAGGAGTTGGGAGCTGCCACACTTTGGCAAATTTTGTGTGCTGAAACATGCAACAGGTTGTTTTGTCCTCCAGAATAACTTCCTTTCACACTCCCCTCACCATCTCTCTCTCTCTCTCTCTCTCTCTCTCTCTCTCTCTCTCTCTCTCTCTCTCTCTCTCTCTCTCTCTCTCTCTCTCTCTCTCTCTCTCTCTCTCTCTCTCTATCTCTGAGTCTCAGTCTCATTCGCCATGTATTTGTCCCTTTTTGTGAATGAGCTCATAAAACGTTTTTCTTTTCACATCGCCTGGGTGTTGACGACAACGTCTCCTGACTTGTCTCTCCATCTGCTCCTTTTTTGCCCAATCCCAAACCCAATTCCAAGCCCAGACCGAGTGGCGTGCGTCCCCAAGTTGCTCTTTAGTTTTCTATTTTTTGCCTTTTTCAACAACAGCAACAACAACTTCAACAACAACAACCCACATCTCGTAGCCACGTTACGCTTTTGTCCAACTTTGGGTTAAACATTTTGCCATGGCCATGGCCAAGTCGAGTTCTTTGATATGGCCCGGCTGCGGGATAGACTCCTGCTCCGAGTACCCACTCCTTCCTGCTCCCGTCGTCCCTTGTGACGATGCTGCTCATTTTGATTAAGTGCCAAACAATTAAGGCTACTGTTTGCTGCTGCTTATGTAGTTAATCGTGGCCCAGAGTGTGACCTGCCCTGCCCTGCCCTGCCCTGCCCTGCCCTGCCCTGCCCCGCCCTCCGCCCTCTAACCAACCTCCAGACCAATCTTTTGTCTCTGCTGTTGGTCATCATAAAAAAAGGCCAGAAAACAGCTGTTTTCCCGCTCCGCCAAAGGAAACTGTGGTAATTGTCGTTCCTTGACAGTATTCAAGGTTAAAATAATATTAAGAAAATAAATTTTTAATTTTTATTTAATTAAATTACTTTTAATCGTATAAAAAAATACATGTGAATATTTATTAGTTTGTAAATAATATTTAACACGCCTCCAAAAACACAATGATTATCATTAAAAAAGGAAAATAAATAAAAAAAAATGAAAATAAAAATATTAATTAAAAAATTAAGAAATTGACTACTTTAAGTAAAATAATTAGAAATTATAATTAAATAAATTTATCAACCTATAAATATATTATGAATTCTTACTTTAAAATACAAACAAATATACATTGAAATACAGAAACAATCTGAAACTTTTCTTCAAATAAAAAATAAAGTAAGAATTAAAATTAAAATATAACATATTTTCACTAATTATTAAATTAATATACTTAATTTTATTATGCAAAAAATAATATGGAAATGTTTATCAATTTGTTATGAATTTTTAACGTTTTAAAAACCTATTCCTAATGTTAAAAATATAAAGTAAGATATTTCCACTAATTATTAAATTACGACTTTAAAGTTTTCTATATTTAAAAAATATCTCAAAATATTTGTGAATTTGTGAAGAATTTTGAACACGCCTCCAAAAATAAATTGAACCTTTTTTTTCGGCTGACCAAAAAATGCCTAAAGTTATTTGAGTGGTTAGCGGTTTCAGTTGCAGTTCGTGTTTCATTTTATTTTTGAGTGTGTATGTTTTCGTTTAATTTTTGTTAATTAAACGCAATTAAGGGAGCCTCTCTTTCTCTCTCTCTCTTTCGATCTCTCTCTCTCTCTCTCTCTCTCTCTGTGTCTGCATCTCTGCTTAACTGAAGTAGCATCTGCCCAGTTAATGAGACATGTTGCAGTCGTCACATGGCACCGACAACTGTCGGGCTAATTGCGCAATTAACTGCAAGACACGACAGTCCAGAGAGAAAGAGATGGCAGCCACAAAGTAAGAAAGAGACGGGGAGAGGGCTGTGACCCAGAGACAGACGGCCACATGTTGCATGCGGGGCACGATTCATACTGCAAATTTGCCTGTATTAAGTGTGGCAAAATCTCGAGCACTTAATTCACGCTTTGTTGAAGGTGTTGAAAGGCGAGAAAGAGTGGCATGCCCCGAGCTGGGGCAACCAACCAAGTTTAACCAAATGCAAAAACCACAAAACACATTACAAAAAAGAAAAAAAATTAATAACATAGAACCCTCGACCAGCTCGGAGATACTTTTTTTTTGGTATTCCTGCTCTGTTCGCTGGACCCGCAGCTCATTTTGACTTTTGGGCAGCTCTGGACAAGCTGCTTAGCCTGGGCAAGAAAAATGTTAATTACCCTTTGTGTTTAAATAGACCCCAACACAAGCGGGGAGCAGGAGATGGACAGAGAGCGAGATGGGAGTCTAGTGTTAGTCCGTTAGTCCTTTTGGACCTCACATGCACTAAAAAAAAATGTATATGCCGAGGGTCAAAGTCGTTTTGGGCGACTTCCAACAACCGAAAAAAAAATAAGTAAAAAAATAAACGGACTTTGTGTTATTTAAGGCAATTAAAATTATTATTTTAATGTCAACACTTTGCTGGCCAGGATAATGCATGTAAAATGAAAACATTGCCAAAAACCTACACAGTCAGAAGGGGGTGGACGATAAAAAAAAAACAAAGTTGGCCAAATCCGTTAAATGTTTTTAAAGATTTACCTTTTTCCTGCCACAAAACATTTTCGGTTTGCTTTTGCCGCTGGCTGTTTAACGACTTTGCTTGCGAGTTTTCCCACTTTGGATCAAGTTTCATTTTCATTTTTTTTTTCTCTCCTCTTCTTCTTTTTATTTGGTTTTTTGGGGTCGATTTTACGCCCGTGCCAAGGCTTACCAGGCGTTGAGAAATTCCGTAAAGTGTTTTTACGGTATTTGCACCCAGTCCCTGTTAACGCACAGAACGAGACAGAGACGGAGAAAGAGAGTGTGAGAGATAGAGTGAGATTGAGTCTGGGGTTAGGTCAGGGTTTGCAGCTCCTTGTCCTTCCGTCTCACTCTTTATGCTCATGCTTCTCGGTCGTTTTGAGAAATGTTTTCGGTTTGCTTTGGGTTGCTTGCGGTTTACTTTGCTTGTTGGGGGATGTATGTTTGGGGGATGGTGGTGGGGTGGGTGGCATGTTGTGGCATGAACTCTCCCATTGTGGCATGAAACGGTGTTGCCATTTGCCTGTCAGTTGGTCAATTCTAGAGTATGCATGATACTACAGATAAGCAGGTGTTACATTTTTATAACACAAAAGTGGCTAAACAGCTTGTTAAGGGCCGTTAAAGGGGAAATGGAAAGGGGAAGGGGGGTTGCTTTTTGTACTTTTTTGGGATACCGATACGTAAATTAACTGCTGTTAACATTTACGGGATATATTGTTAAAGTTAAACTTAATTATATTTAATTTGCTTTCATTTAGAGAAAAGAGCAGAATTATTTATTTTTGTATTTCTTTATTCGTTTTATTAATGATATATTATTAAATTAAATATTAATATGGCTTTTGACTAATTCATTAATAAATTATCGATGAATTTAATTTTTTGCCAAATTATTTATTTATTTTTGGTAAGTTGACTCTTAACCAGTATACTCAAATTAAACTGATATTGAAATGAACATATAATTAAAAGAGATTATAATTAAATTAAAATAAACAAAACAATAAAGAATCAAATTGTATAAAAATTTAAAAATACGAAAAGTGCAGTTTTAAATAAAATTATGATTTTCTGAGATATTCAGCTTAAGTAAAAAATAGAAATTTTGAACATTGTACTTTTATTCTCCCTATTTTTCTGTCAGACTTGGTCAATAAAATTATACAAATTATTAAAGAAATATAAATTATAATTTTAAATTTTTTTTTAATTTAAATATAGTTGAGTTATAATAATTTACTATTGTAAATTCTTTAGATTTTAAGTTCAGCTTTTTCGAAGTAATATATTTGATTTCTAAAGCATTTTCTCTGTTCCCCCTTATTTTTGTCTCAGAGATCTGGAATCTTTCGGCTAATGAGGCACGGTTTGTTACAGTTGAGAACTCGACAATTAAAGTCTTCGGTCGCATTATCAATGGAATCTGCTATATTATCTGCTATACATCCATCAAATATAATAATGTCAAGCCACCCCCACCGAAACTATGTCATTGCCCATGTATATAAAGAACTATATGTAATGTTAGTTAATGCGTTTTTTCCTTCTTCTATATATATATATTTTTTTTTTCTTTGTTTTTGGAAGAGGGGGTCTTCGATACACGCAATGGACTGTGAGGAACTGAACTTTAATTGTTAATTGAGCAAAATACTTTTTGGCTACAAAACGACGAAAAACACGAAATTAATTATTGTTTCATGTTTGGAATGCTTGCAAGTGGGAAAAACGCAAAGCATAAATTATTTAATTGCTAATTAAGAATGAGCAGCAACAATAATAGAAACAATTCACAAAAACAAAAAGAAAAATGTAATAAATTAAGAATTCGAATCGAAGCTGAAAAAGGAGAGCGACAATAATGAGAGACAGAGAGAGAGAAGAGATTCGTTGCCGTTTTTTTTTCTCTAGCGTGTGACAATTCGCATTAATTAGAAGAAATGGCTCCGAAAATAAGCCATTAAAATGGTCATAACAATTATAGGGAGTAAGCGAGAGGCAGCGATCAGCAGAGTGCGAGAGAGAGAGAGAGAGAGAGTGATACAAAAAGAGAGAGAGAGAGTGAGTGATATTGAGAGAGATTTATAGTAAGAGTAACGAAGAGGGGTAGTGGAATTGTTGCGATCTCTAGCCAAGTTAGTGGCATGTGCAAAGTTGCAACATGCTGCAACTATTCTCCATCTTTTTCACTCTTTCTCTCTCTTTCTTCCACGGTCATTCTGTCTCTTTCGCAACATGCTGCCTCTTTGCGTGTTTTGTTGGACCGTGTGGCGCCGCCATTTGGTGGACACTTGTGACATTTTCTTAATTGAAATGATGCGCGTTCGTTGATAAAAATTCGTTTGCCAACTGTTTCTCTTGCTCTCAAACTATCTCTTTCGCACTTGCCTCCTACTTTCTCACTCTCACTCTTTGCAGGTCTCAAGTTGATTATTATTATTACTGTTCATTATTGTTCATTATTAAATGTGTTGTTGTTGTTGCTGGTTGCAAAAAAAAAAGAAGGAAAATGTTTTTGGTATTTTATGTGTGGGCTTTGCAACATGCCACTTGCCACTTGCCTCACTTTGCAGCATAATGAGCTTAACTGCCTCAAGAGCTGAACTGAGTCTGATCACAACTGATCATAAACATGCTGCTCTGATAAGAGTTCCCCCACTTTGGAGCTCAAAGGTAGGCAATGAAAAATTTTTTTGAAATTTGATGTTATAATACATAAATATGAAATAAATTTAATTTATATAATAATAAAATTAATAATTTAAATATAATTTAAATTTTAAGTCGGCTTTTAAAGTTTAGTTTAATAAAATAAATAAATAGACAATTCAATAAATAATTAATTAAATACATATACAAATAAATGAATACATAAAAATTAAAAAAAAAAGAATTAATTAAATAAATATACCTTATTTTTTAAGTTACAATTTTAACAAAAATTGTGAAAAATACATACATCTGTTGACTAGTCTATATATAGTTATAGATCAATTAAGAGTATGCAAAAAATGCGCCAATTAGTATTAATTATATAATTAATACTTTTGTTGCTATTTCAAGTATTTCTATAAATTATTCTAGAGTATATTCACATCATTTATCTTATACAACTTTTCACTTTGTTGTATTCAATTGACTTGACACTGAAATTTTCCATTTATTTCTTAGCATTTCAATTCGCTTTTAACGAACTAAAATAAGAAATTTTTGTTATAACAAAATATTTGAAAATTATTATATTTATACAACTTGAAAGTAACTTGTTGACTTTCATTTTAAGGCAGAGGAGCTTTCAATTATTTTTGTAAATTTAAGTTCCAATAGTAAATCAATTAAAAATTATTTACTTAAAAAGAAATATTTAAAAATTCTTATATTTCCTAACTGCATAATATGAGTATTTTTCTAAATTTAATTTTATGGCAGATATATTTTTGTTTATTTATTGAAATTTCAATTGAAACTCTAAACCAGCTAAAAATTTTGTACCCAATGAAAATATATAAAAACTCTGCAATTTTCCAACTTAAATTATTAAGATTAATTTTTGACTCTTCATTTTTAAATTAAAATTAAATATTTAATTTCTTTTTTTTGCAATTTATATAGAAGTTATACCCTAACAATTACAGGGTATAGGGTATACCCCATTAAATGGCACTTTAATTAGCAGTGCAAATAAAATCTTGCAACTCTCTTAAACGATTTGATGTGGATTGAGTTCTGTTTGGATTGTGGCGCCTTTCACAATTGAAAATGCATTTCCTGTTTGTTGCATCAACACATTTCTGTATGAGTGTGTGTGTGTGTGTGTGTGTGTGTGCTTGCAACATCCCACAAGCGTCTCGTCATAAAATGGCACAGAAAATCATAAAAAAAAACGAAATACAAGGCAAAAGTGAAGCAAGTTGCAAATTGGCTTGAACATCAAAAGTAAAGTGAAATCCTTTCAAGATGCGTTGTTCCTGCCACCAATTGTGGCAGCCATTTATGCAGCATAATTACGAAATATATATATATATTTTTTTAACAAATTTTTGTTTAATCTGTCGAACACAGATTGAAGTTGGAGTTGCAGTTGAAGTTGCTTTGAGAATTTTGCTTTGCTTTGATTGCTATAATGAGGTATATTCGCGGCTGATTTGGTGAATGTTGTCAACGGGGGATGGGGGATGGGGGTAGGGGATCTGCTTTCGATGGGCGTGGCTGTTTGGAATATATCTCATTAGGCAGTGGGCGGCAGCAGCAGCAGCTGCAAACAGCCGAAGACTTGATGTGTTTGTTGCACATAATTACGCACTTTTCATGCCCCAAGACATCTCCCTCTCCCTCTCTCTGTCTCTCACTCTTCCTCACTCTGTCTCCCTCTCTCTCTGTCACTGTCACTGTCTCTGTCTTTGGTAGTATTTTCCGCTGCTTTTCTTTTATTTGTGCAGTTTGGCATTTTTACGATTTGCCTACTTAAAGTGACAACGTGACGCCGGATGAGACACGGTAGCTGTGTGTGGGAGAGAGAAGCAGCAATGTGACTAAAAGAGAGAAAGAGAGGGAGATAGATAGACTGACAGAGAGATAGAGAGACAGACATATCGCAATTGCCGCTGGCTTTTGGTTATTTTTAATGTTTTTGCCAGTTTCTGCTTGAATTTCGTAGCCGTTTCTTGTGCCGCATTTTTATGCGTTCGTCATCCGTTTGTCATAAAAACAAAACAACAAAAAAACAAAAAAAAAATAACAACAAATTTTAATTTTAATTTAATATCTAATAATTGCATTTGTTGTTGTTGATTTTCCTTGCAATATTCCGTGCTGCTATTTATGCATTTAAACCTGACCAAACTGCATTCTGTGAACATGCGACTTTAATGGATTTCGCCAATGATCATCATCATCACCATCATCATCGCCTTCATAATCATGTGGATCAGGCACAATTATAATTTTAAATAAATACTTTCGCGAATATCAAATGTAGTATAATAATAAGTCCCATCTGTATGCGCCATAGAAACCAAACAAGACATTCCCAATTTAATATTTAAATTTATTTTTATATAGTTTGAAAATATTTTAATTATAGCAGATTTATTCTGCAAAAGTATCGTAATAATTTCAAATTTATTTGATAATTTTCTTGAGTCTATGGAAAATTTAAATATTTTATTTAAGATTTATCTTATGAGCTCATCTCTTTCACGATTCGCAGTCACAATTGATGAAGTTTGTTAGCTACTGTTCATGATTTTGTATCCGAGAGATTCAATTGATAGATTAAAAGAAAAAAAATAGCTTAGAAATCTATAAAAATAAATTACAAAAAATTGTTAGATACTTAAGAGCATATATAATAATCAATTGGATATGTTCATTAATAATTATTAAAGATAGTTTGTTAAAAATAAAGATTCTCAATTGCAGCCGTTAACTATTTAAATAAAAATTATTCGAATTAAACATATTGGCAAGTGATAAAATTATTTCTATTTAAAAGACAATTAATTCATTATTTTATATTTTGTTTTCATAATTTTTTAAGTTTTACTTGCTTCGTTTACCTTCAAAATATTTTATTGTAAATTAAATAAGCAAAAATCTCACAATAATTATTCATAAATAATATTAGCTTAAGTTACGTTATTTAATTTCAGAAAAAACTAAATATTTTTATTTAATCTTTATAAATCTTTTCCCATGTTTAGCACAATATTTTTCAAATTGTATTTTTTTTAAATATTTTTTAAATATTTATTTTCATCTCATTAAGTTGTTTGTTCTCTCAGCACATTCAATTTGAAAACTCATGAAACCACAGATTTTTTTCTATTTTAACAAATGCACAAACAATTAATAATATTTCGCATTATAATATTAATTCACAACTTGTTGTTTATACACTTTTCCAACACATTTTCACAAATTTCCCGACGGCTTTTCACTGCCGATCGATCTTCCCACTTGATATCAAAGCGTAAAGAATTTTAATCAATCTGATTGCTGAGAAAAGTAATTTTAATTAGTTTGTAAATGGCAGCGAAGTGATGTAATGAAGTAATTAAATGTAAATTCGAGATGGAATGATGAATTTGAAATTCATAATGAGCTGAGACCTGCTGTGAATGTCATTGTAAAATACAAATAATTCTGAAAAAAATTAAAAAAAAAATATAATAATAGAATAAAGAAAAACATGCATCAAACAGTTTGCCGCATTGATAAATTTCTGTGCCACAAACTGGCAAAAATGAAAAATGCAGCGAAATAATTGCGCGATAACGAGGCAAGGTGGAAAACTAGTTGCAGGTTACAGTTCGAGCTCAGAATTGTGCCTTGGCAACACACACACATTAAGAGAGGGAGAGAATCAACTAAACTCTGTATTAATTTGCAATTAATGCAGCTAATTATATTTAATTAAATGAACGAAACGAGCGGCAGTCAACAATGCACAACGACAGTAAAAGAGACTGTTGGGGGGGGGGGGGGGGGAGAGGTATGTGGAGAGAAGTCAAGTCGAGCTCAGGCCCTATAGCTACTTTGTAGATACAACTATGCCAGCCAGAGATACAGATACACAGATACAGAGATACAGATACAGATACAGCTGCTCATGATAATTTGTGGAACTTGGAACTGCGAATAAAAAATTGTAACGCCAAATGAAACTGATTATTATTATAGTTGTTGTTGTTGTTGTTGTTGTTGGTGTGAATTGCCGCATTATACTGTATCTGATAGATACAAAAAAAAAATAAAATACATTTACAAGGCAGCGACAGCGCTCTCCCACTCTCTCTCTCTCTCTCGCAGATTCGCAAATGGCAATTGTAATATTTATTTAACTATTATTTAGTAAAATATTCTACTAAATTATTATTATTATTATTATTATAAAGAAAATATATACATATATTTGTTGTTGTTGGGGTGGCATTATTTGCAAGGCTTAGCACATTAAACTATTTATGTTGATTTTGATTTCAGTATCTGACAGATACACAGATACAGCCGCTGCCACAGATACAGATATAGATACAGATACAGATACAGATACAGATATAAGCGTGCTCATTGTTGCAATTTGTTGCCGTCGCATCTCCAAAGCATATGATTAGTTTAGTTCAGCTTAGTTAGTGCTTTATTATTATTTATTATTATTTATTATTTATTTGCTTTTATTATTAGATACTCTCGGGCATCTATTTTCGGAGTCACATATTCACATCCATTCGAAATAGGCACAAGGGGAGGCATTATTTTCGATCGTTATGCGATCTAATGAAAATTATACTTAATTAATGCCATTAACGTACTTAACTCAATGCATAAAAATCACATCAATTTATTGGATTTGGTTTTTGTTGCATTACCATGTCAAGGCCTTCAATCAATTTGCATACAACGCGCATTTGCCTCAAGTGGCAGTGGCAGTTGCAGCTTCACAAATGCAACTCCAACTGCAACTGCAACTTCAAGTGCGTGAGAATCAATCAAAATATATATATAATTTTTTTGAATACTTCATAAAATCTACAAAGCTACAGAAAACATTGATTTGCTAATGAGAGCATAAAATATGCAGGAATTGCAATTTTTATATTAATTTATAAATTTTTCAAAATTGAAAAATGCCATCAAATGGCTATAGTTTTATTTTTATGTTTTATGCAACTTCTCTGATCGCGTTCGAAATTGAAACTTTGAATAACTGGAAACTTGATTGAGATACGATCAGACTATATATCAAATTTCAGCATAATGGCTCAATCAATTTATCAGTTATGTCAATTCATTATCTGTAACAACTTTTTCAAATTGCACTCAGTTTTCCTAGCAAAAATGTTAAAAATAATAAATTTCAATATTCTTGTAAGCATAGAGAATAATGTTAGCTCCCTTTAAAAATGAAAAAGTTAAAAAAAAAAATAAATTCAAAATAATTTTAAAATTCACAGAAACACTGTAAGTTGAGAAGAGTTTTTTCATCCCTAGAAGAAATATTTAAAAGTTTTAAAAAAAATGTAGAAAATGTAATAATTTAAATGTTTTCTCAGAAATACAGATTTTAATCTTTCTTTAAAAGTTCAAAAAGTTTGAGGGAAATATTTTGAAATCTCTCATAGAAACACTGAATATTGAATATTTTATCTCTCTATCAACAAATGTTTAGATTTTCCCAAATATTTTAATACTATAAAAATTGAATTTTTGACTTACCGTCTTTTTTTAGATTTGAAGCAAGTAGTCAAATTTAGTTTTTTAAGATATTTCCGTATTGAATTTATGTGTTAGTTTAAGACTTTTGAAACACTTTTCAGCGTTTTTTTTCTTGAGAAAGATTCTTTCGATATTCAAAAACACTTTTCAAATTTCCCAACAGAGTTTGACTATAAAAACTGAACACTCGAGTGTTATTTTAGCGGGTTTTCAAAACTCAACTCAGAGATTGTGACTGTGACAAAGAGTAATTAAAGTAATGATTTGAAACACTTTTCTTATTCTGAAATTCTATATCTATCTCTCTCTCTCTTTTTGTTAAAAACATTCACACACATTCACTTAGCGAGGAGATGCTGCAGTTGTTTGAGTTGCAATTTCAGTTGCAGTTTTTTGTTGTTGTTTTTCTTGTAGTTTTTGTTTTGCTTTGTTTTGTTTGAAGCTGTTTGAGCCACACGCGACGATTTGGTTGTGATTGCGGCGCGCGCGAAATCTTTGGAATATTTGTGTTCAGGTTGCAGTTGCAGTTGCAGTTGGTGTTGCTGTTGCTGTTGCAGCTGCCACACGCCGGCAATGGAATGCAATGGAAAATTGCACACGCTTCGCTCTCAATGTGTTTGTATATTAATTACACCAACAGTATTATATGCGTACATTGTGTGTGTGTGTGCGTGTGTTTGTTTGTGTGCGCGCTGAACAACGTGACGGTGCGTGAGTGGCGTACGTACAGGCGCAAAGTCGTCCACAGACTGAATGAACGTGTGGCGCACAAACGGCGCTTGGACCCCCAACAATCATCAACATAAGTAGCAAAGCGCGGCCACAACAACACCAACAACAACAATAACAACTGCAAACAGCCCACGACAACTACATCGAAAACGACGACGACAACGGCAACGACAACAGAAACGACGACGATGCCATAGACTTACGACAAACACGAGCAAACAAAAATGCAGCCGAAGCCGTTGCCGAAGCCGAAGCAACTGGCCCAAAAGCTCAGCAGGAGCAAGCGAGCGAACACACAATAGAGTGCAGCAAGTGCCAAAGCGAGAAAGATAGAGGGAGAGCCAGTATGAGAGCGAGAGCGCATAGCAGAACACAACCACAGACACAGAGTCAGAGTCAGACTGACGTCGACGTTAGCGACGCAACGCGTCGCAGCGTTTGTTGAGTGGTTCGATTGGATAGGTATGAGAGCGGGTTGCTGCAGTGGGAAGGACGTCGTCGTCGTTGTCGATGTCGGTCTGCCCTGTGGTCTTGTCTCAGCTAATATGTGAAACAAAACGTGAACGTGAACGTCGTCGTTGTCGTCGTCGTCGTTGACTGCGCAGGAGCGCAGCGCACACACAACATGAACCATTGGAAATTATACTCGCACTTCGTCGTCGTATTTTACTACGTCGCTGCCCCGCCTGCTGCCGAAGTGTTGTTAAAATAAAAATAATGACGTCATTAAGCGCACAAATGAGCGCTGCTGCTGTTGCTGCCGTCTGCTGCTGTCGCTGCCGACATTGACTGCGCTGTTGGCGTGAGCAGCGCTTATAACTGTTTTCAGTGCAGTAGGAGAAATGAAATACTTGACGAAGAGCTGATGCCGCTCTCCACCCTCAAATAAGAGACTTAACGAGACGATTCAGTCGTTAGCTGGAGAGCACGAACGCATCAATACATGAGCACACATTTGTGAGTGTGTAAAGAGAGAGAGAGCGCACATTACACAGTGAGCGCAAATTTTGAGCATTTGTTGTTGCCGGCTGTTGTTGTTGCTGCTGCTGCTGCTGACAGTGTGTTGGGGGTGTTTGAATGACCACTGTAGTTGCAATGGTGGTGGTAGTGTGGTGGGAGGGGTTCAGCTAGGTTAAGCGTTTTGCTAATTTTTATTTACATATTTAAATATCTGTATTATTTTTTTTTTTTTTTGAGTTGAAAATATTTTTGGTGCCTTTTGCCGGCGCAACGATAACTGAAATATCATTTATTTTCGTCTTTTGCGATTATTATCGAAATTCGTTGAGGCGCAAAAATTGATTGATTATGGTTTATCAACGATTTATATCAATTGAGTATATTTTAACGGAATTGTTGTATTTTATTTTTATTAAATAATTTAACTGAAAATGTAAACTATAAATTTATATTTAACTTCTGTATAAAAAGCAATCTAAATTAATATGATATTCATATAAAATCAACACAAAACATTCTCTCTCTCCATCACTCCATCTCTCCCTCTCTATGCTGACCATTTGTCAATTTGGCCAAGTCCAACCCCCAAAACACACTGTGAATTGAGAAGCTTCTGCTTTTGCCAAATAAATTAATAATTAAAATGCCAATCCGCAGTCGGAGTCATCAACTCATTCAAACTCATCAGCATGTCAGAGAGCAGAGAGTCGGAGTGGGTGAGTAGAAGAGAGTTCCGCATAATATGCATACATAGTATACCCCCCTTAAAAACACAGAACTTGTCTCAGTTTGTCAACTATCAGCAATTGCTTTGCCTTTGCCTTCGTCGCTTCCCAGGTTCTGCTCAGTCGCTGCTCAGTCTCTGCTGCTGCTGTTGCTTCTTCTTATACTTCTTCTGTTGTTGCTCACCCACATGGAAAGCTCGCGCACTCTGCCGGAGAGATACAAAACCGAAAAGTGCCAATAAATATGGAGCATTTGCAAAATACTCTTCTACACTCCAACTCCCACACCCACTCTCTCTCTCTTAGTGGCTGTCTGTCTTTGTTTCCCCCTCTTTTGCTGCTGCTGTCCGAAACATTCTCTTTAGCTACCTTGTGCACTAATTCACATTTGATGTTTTGTTGTCTATACAGTTGTTGTTGCTGCTTGCATTTTTCTGGTCAATGAGGTTACAGTCAAGTCACTAGACGAGCCTCAGCATCATGCTCTCCCCCCTCTCTCCAACCGTCTCTCTTTCAGCTCTATGACATTCGACCAGTTGACCAGTTGCCGGACAGAAGATGCAACTCGTGCGGTCTCTGCAACCGGTCCGTCGCTCAGGCTACGTTCATGTCTCAGTCACAGCCAGAGACGTCGATGGAGTTGGAGCTGGAGTCGGAGTCGACACTGTGTTGTCTGTTGTCTGTTGTCCGGTCCGCAGTCCGCAGTCATCGCACAGACAACATTGCCAACCACCCACACCCAGAGAAACCTCAGAGCTCAGTTGCAGCTATCGCTCAGCTATCGGAGGTGTCGATGACGTCGTTGTCTCTCCTGCCTGTATCTCTTTCCCACTCTCCCTTATGCTCACTCTCTCTCTCTCTCTCTCTCGCCCTCTTTTTGTTTATTGTTGTGCATTTCAGCAGCAAATTCTTAACTTCAGTGAGTTATTTAGCTACCCTTTTTTTCTAATATTTAAAAAAAATTAAAATTAAATAAAATTAAAGATTATATTTAAATTTAAGAAATATGTTTGGTTTTTAGAATATATAAAATTATAAATTAATTAATTAATTAATAAACATGCTTTCTGTTCTCTTACTTAGAAATTTTACTGTTTAAATATAAGCAGAAACTAAAAAAGTGTTTTTCGAAAATTTTCGGAATTGAAAAATATTTTTTTTGTAACTAATATAAATCTATTTTTAAGTTTAGCATGAGCTTAAAAAATATTTGGAAAAATTTTTAGTTGTTAAAAGTTTTTTTTTTGCTGTTTTTACTTTCAAAAATATATTTATAATCTAATGAAAAGCTTAAAAAATCTTTAAAAAATGTTTTCGAAATTTTCAGAATATTAAAAAAATTATTACAATCTTTGTAGAGTATTTAGCCGTCAGTAAGTTGTCGAGTGCTTCTTTCTGGGTCTTTGTAGTGGTTGTTTTCAGCCAAATTTGGTCAAATATTTAAGTGCTGTTGCCACTTCAGTTAACTTGGTCTGGGTTATTGGCCAGGCTTAGTCGCAGTCGGCCAGCTCATCAACTACATTTTCCAAAATTTAACAACTTGTCTCCCTCTCCCTCTCCCATTCTCTTTATCTCTATTTCGCTCTCTCTCTCGTTCTCTCTCTCTCTTTCTAACTGTTGTCTTTATGTCTAATTTTTGTGCAGCGTTTTACCGGCAGCTATAAAATTGTATTACCGTTAAATGTTGCACTGACGTGGCCATCGTCTAATTTACGTTAGCCGCCAGCCACAGCAAGGGATGCAGTTGGCAGGATGAGGAGGATGCGGCCGAGACGGAGACTGAGTCTGAGACTGAGACTGTGCCCACTTTCCATCTTGGCTTGATTGTCATTCGTTACGTTTGCCGGCTCAGTTCAGTTCAGTTCAGTTCGGTTCGGTTCTGGCCATGGCCAACAAACTGATTAAATTCAGCACGCGCCCTGCGGGCATCTTGGTAACTTCTTCCTCTGCATCTTCTACTCCATCTTCTACTACTACTACTACCACTACTTCTACTTCTACTTCTTCTTCTACGACTTCGCTGGCAGCAGAGAATCTCTTGCAGCTGACAACAGAGGGGAACTGTTTGGGGGCATGTGAAGTGGGCAGTGGACTTGCAGCAAGCCAACACAACAGAGAGAGAGAGAGAGAGAGAGAGAGAGAGAGAGAGAAAGAGAGTGAGAGAGGGGAAGATAGCTGGCAGCCTCATCAGCAAACTGAGTACGAAGAAACTCGACGCTCTACATAAATTTGAAATTAACGTTTTCTAGCACATATACTCCTCCCCCCCTCTCTTTCCCAGCATCTCTTTCTCCACACCATCTTCTCTTTCTGCGACTGCCACAGCATTTCATCTCTTTCGCACTGCCGCCATCAATGGCAATTTGTAGTCGTTGCTGCTGTTGCTTGTCATGGCCAGTCTGTGCCGCCCCCTACTCCCTCCCGCTCTCTACTCCCACCCTGCCTACCACCTACCACCCTACTCGCCCAACTCCCATCCAAGTCCAAGTGTTTACATGCTTTCTGTAATTATCATTGCCATTCCATTCCTTGGAACACACACGCAGCTCCGAGCGTCTTGAGTTGCCTTCCATTTTGGCCAACATCATCAGCTTCACTTAGCTGCCTTTATTTCTCTCTTCCTCTTCTTCTTCTATTCCAACTTCTTGTTTTGGGTTCCCATCTATATGGATTCCAGTTTCTTGAGCTCTTCCTCGTCCCCACCGCACTCTAATTAAATGCAAATCTTCGTCGCTCTGATGTCTAACAAATAGTAGAGTATATATGGCTCAAAAGCGCCATGGGGCTCATTTTGGACATAACGTAACTCCGTTCAAAGTTGTCAGCAATAAGAAATCACCTACAAATTATCGCCTCAACGAAACCAAAATAAAACGAACAAAAAATTCGAAAATATCGAATGTTGCTTTTTGAGACTTTCAGCTTAATGGTTGTAATTGATATTCGATATGCAAATCGATTTAGATATATACATATATTTTAATTGATTTATGCAATTTTATTGCCGAAAACTTCAATTCAATTAACAACTTTGGAAATACTTTAAAGGAATTTTTAAAAATTTATTAAAGTTGAGATAAAGGATTGTTATATAATTATATATTAGTTGTAGGAATTAAACAATTTAAAAAAAATATTAAATTGATTTATGCAATTTTATTGCCGAAAACTTCAATTCAATTAACAACTTTGGAAATACTTTAAAGGAATTTTAAAAAATTAATTAAAGTTGAGATAAAGGATTGTTATATAATTATATATTAGTTGTAGGAATTAAACAATTTAAAAAAAAAATTTTAATTGATTTTTGCAATTTGATTGCCGCAAAATTCAATTCAATTAATAACTTTCGTAATACAAAAAATTAATAAAATTTGAGATAAAGGATTGTTATATAATTATATATTAGTTTAAGCAATTAAACAACTTTCTACAAAAAAATGCAATTAAATTAAAAAAAAATTGGGAAAAACAAAGATGTTTCAAAAAATTGAGAAGAATTAATATAAAGTAATTTTAAATTATTACATTATTATAATATTGCATTAATTAAATGAAAAATTAATGAAATTTAAAAAAAATTGAGAAAAAAATATGAAATATGAAAATATGAAGAATTTTGAAATTATTACATTACTATAATATTATATATTAATTTAAATAATTTAACGATTTCTTTTTGCAGAAAATTAGCAATATTGTCGCATGTTGAAATTAAATTTAAGTTTTTTTCTAAATCTAAATGAAACTTTTCTCTTAAATCCACAGCCTGATAGACATCTCCTTACTAATGATACCAAAAAACCTATCAAAAATAAAATTAGAAAAACCAAAATAAAAAAAAAATGAACTTTGTTTGATCAGTTTATGGACCATTTCACGCTCAACTCTTATATGCTGTTGGCCATAAAAATTATCAAGGCTGAAAAAGGAGAGAGCAAGAAGAAGAAACCGATAAATACATAGTCAAATACATGGACGAAAAATTCAAATCACCAAATGGCCAAGAGTTGGTGCTGCAATTTATGCTGTTGACTGATATGCATTAAAAATGTTAACAGAGTTTGCTGGCAAGAGTTGCAGTTGGAGTTGAAGTTGGAGTTGAAGTTGGAGTTGAAGTCGGAGCCATGATAATTAACCGCGGTGGAGACTGCTAATTACAAAAGCATCCTGCAACATCATTTGAGATATTTTTCCATTAACCGACGACGCGTCGTTGTCGACACAAAACATATTAAAATTAACCTGATTACTCCGCAGGCGCTGCCAGATGAAGCTCCAGCTCCAACTCCAGCTCCAACTCCAGCTCCAGATCCAGATGACTTGTTGGAGAGTTGGAGAGTCCAAGTTGGAGTTGAAGTTGAAGTTGAAGTTGGCGTTGCGAGCCACAAACTAATTTCAAATAACATAATTCATTCGCTTAGCCAGCAGGACAAGGGGAAGCAGGGCAAGTGTGTGTGGAGTCTGAGGGGGGAAGGGTAGGTTGAAGTCATGGGAGGAGTTGCAGGCTGGCACTGTTAATCCGGCTGACCGGTTTCTGGCCCAGCATCAAATTAGTTGGGCCTTAATCACGGCCACAGTTCCATTTCAGCTAAGCAACAAAAGCTGTCATAATAGTTTGAAGCAGAAACAAGATGGCTCAGAAAACATATGAAAGAGTTGCCGAAAAAAAATCTTAAAAATTTTGAAAAATATTTCTGTATTATTTTGGTGTAGTTAAAAACAAAAACGGAAAACCCAAGAAAGCTACGTAAGCTATTTACTGCAAATATTTTGCGCACATAAAAAATTCTGATTATTGAATTTTTATTGTTGCCTCCTTATTTTTGTTTTGTTTTCCTTTTTTTCTTTCTTAAGTTTCCATGTGGTTGTTGATGTTGTTGCTGTGTGCGCGCTTTAACTGCAAACACATCAATTACAACAACAAGAGCGAAGCGGCAACAGAGGCATGTGGCAACAACCACAAGCATACGGCGACAACAACATTAACGTGCTAAACTTGCACCCAAAGACTGCAGCCTCCAATATCCAAAACAACAACAGCAACAATGAGTTGCCCTAGCTCTGCACAGTGGTACAGTGTCATTGTAAATTTAGTAAAAAAAATGAGCAGATTTTTTGAGCAGTAAATATACTGACAAATAATTTATTTCGTTGAACATAATTATCAGCTATTATAAATTGTTAAATCATGTTTTCTATTTTTATTAAAAATATAATCAAATTAAGGCAAATTTTTTGGGGAATTCTTTATTTGTATAATTTTTAAATATTTATTTATTCAAATTCTAGAATTTCCACTCATTTTCAAAATTATTCTTTTTCTTTGAAAATTTTAAATTTTATTTTTCTATTTTTTTTATTTTACTTTTACTTAAGTTTTGTAATTTGTCTTCATTTTTTAAGTCATTTTCTACTTGTTTATTTCATTTATTTATTTGTTTAATAAATCTAGGTTAAAAACTAAATTTGTATTCAAACGAGAAGGACAGCGCTGTCGTTTGGATATAATTTTCTAGTTGTATAAATTTTAAATCAATTTAGTTTAATACTCATTTTTTTTAACTTTTTTTAACTTTTCTCTTATTTCAATCACTGATTTTACCATCACTTCTGAAAGTCTTAATTAACTTTTGTTATATGGAATACAATTTTTATTAATTTCTACTTCTTTTTCATTTGTGAATATTTTCTTTACTTTTTAAGTTGGTTTTACTCAAAAAAAGTATATATATTTTTAAAATTTAATTAATAAATTTAAAAGTAATATTTTCTGAAAAAAAAAATATTTTTTAATTTTTTTTTAATTGCTAATTAACTATTGTTTGTTCCACTGTCGTCAGGCGTGTCAAAGCCACTACAGCAGCAGCAGCAGCGGCAGTGGAGGCAGCAACGGCAGTGGAGGCAGCCCTCATTTCGAGACTCAAGTCAGAGTGGAGGTAAACAGCGGAGGACGCGTGTGTCTAGAGGGGAGTTGGAAGAGTTGGGGCTTGGCATGGGTTGCACTTCAACTTGGACATGGGCTGCTGATGCTGATGTTTCATATTTGATGGTCAACCAACACAGTTGAGCCTAGAGAGAAACAGTGAGATACGGAGTTGGAGAGAGAGGGGGTGTACACTGAGACTGGGACTCATACGTGGTAATTTTGTAATATCGTAAAGTATTTTTTAATTGAACGCACCTCCTTCTCAAGGCGTCGAACTTCCCATCGCGGGCATCGCATTACGACAACAACTGAAGAGAGGTTTTCTTGGGCCCGATTGGTTTTCCATTTGGCCACGTTTACGAGGTGTCTGAAATAATAGTTGGCCTCCAAATCATGAGGGACTTTTGTCAAAATGTCTTAGACAGAAAACTCAATGCAATATATGCTGATGACTCACTTCCATATGGGGCAATAGGAAATTTGTGCGGATTTATGATTTATGCATTGAGAGTGGAACATTAAAATTAGCTCTAATTATGACTATCGCTGGAGTGCGGCCAATTAAAATGCATTTCTCAGTTTTCGGTCCCGAGCACATAAATCAATATAAGATTTATGAGTCTGCGCCAAAATGAGAGTGAGAAGAACAAAACCAAAAAAAAAATATATATATATATACTATATACTTGTGGTATATATACTGAGAAATGGAAATGTTAGTCAAGTCTATACTATATATTTAATTTTAGTTGTGGCCTTTATTTTTACGATTAGTTGAGTCCTTTTCCATTTTGCATAGTCTTCAGTTCCTTCTCGCGTATATCTTTTGTGGATTCGTCTTCTTCTTACCTTCTGGCTGGCCATTCATCGCATTCTGGCACATTCATTCATATTGGCCAAGACGTGGCCCTAAACTAACCTGTTCGGGCCAACTCACGACTTTATAATTAGGCACAGTTTGCTGCTGCTCTTGGAGCCCATGGATCTCTTTGCAGCTCTCCTGGGTTGGCATCGCTGCTCACTTAATGCATTCATAATAATATTTCTTTGGCTGTTAAATTTATGCTTTTTGCCTTGGTTGTCCTACTCCACCC
The DNA here is from genome assembly GCA_018150725.1 of Drosophila quadrilineata. NCBI lineage: Eukaryota > Metazoa > Arthropoda > Insecta > Diptera > Drosophilidae > Drosophila > Drosophila quadrilineata. The sequence continues at coordinate 8,266,489 of JAECWN010000407.1, forward strand.
GTCTCTCTCTCACTCTGTCTCTCTCCCTCTTAATATATATATATATGTTTTTTTATTTTTATTTTTGTTTTCCTTTTTATTTATTTTTGCCAGTTTTAATTTTCTCGCTTCGTACCGCGAGCGACTCCAACTCGAGTCTCCACGAACGCGTCTTGACTCGAGTCGAAGCCACGTTAAAATCGTTTTGCATTCTTAAACATAATTGCATGTGGGCGTGGTCACATATGAAATTTCTTTGATTAAAGTCGATTAAAATCGCAGCCAGTTTCACCGGCTGTTTGCTAGCTACCCCCGCCCTCCCTTTGCAACACAGTTGCCCCTCTCTCACTCCATCGGCTGTTGCTACTTTGGCCCGTAAGGAAGCAGCTCGCGAAGATGAGCCCCGATGAGTCTTAAGTGCGGTTCAAGGATTTGGGCGGATATTAAAACAATACGATATATTTATGCACTTTATTTTCCGGCAACATGAATTATTTACTTCAGTAAATGACAAAGATATTTATCAAAATTATCAATAATAATTAATTTACGTTTTTTACTAAAGTCGGTTCGTCACAAGAATTTCTCGATTATAATAATGATATTATGATATTATATGATGATTTTTTAGAATAAGACTGTACTCCATTTTGGAAGACTTTTCACATATTTGGCTATATTTTCTAAAATATTGTTTCAAATCTAACGCGGTAAAGTTTTTTATGCCACTTATGATGCCAAAAATCAATGGGGCACAAAAAATTACAATCTCAAAATTTTCACGTCTTTTTTTTAATTTTTACAAGGGGTTAGTATGAAAAAATGGTCAAAAAGTAAAGAAAAAATTCAAATTGCCAATTATAACTAAATTTGAATGCAGTTTTAATATATCATAAAAACTATTAAGAGAAGAATTTTGAAAATCGGTTAAAAATTGGCAAAGATATGGCATTTCAAAAATTGGAAGTTGCTCCTTCTTTTGAAAATTGCTTACTTTGAAGCATTTTTTAAGTTTTTGGCAATTTCTTCTAAAATTTAGATCCAAATTAAGTTCTGTAAAAACTTGTAATCTATTTGGATGCCACAAATCGATTGCGCCAAATTCCGATTTAAAAATTTTCACTTTTTGGCATTTTTACAAGGATTTTCCCTTTGCAAAAATCATCAAAAATCGAAGCAGGATTTTAATTTTTTTTACATTTATGGCCATATTTTCAAAAATATTAGTGCGAATCCATTCCAATCAAGTTTTTTAACCTATTGTGATGCCAGAAATCAAAAATTTCAATTATTTTCATTACGTCGCCAATCAGAGTATTTAATTAGTACTTCTTATGTATCAGACATTATTACTTTTTTTTTTTAAATGTTTTTCAATTATTTTTTAAATACTAAAAGTTTAGTTATTTTCTGTGATGTTCATTGACTTTGCACAAATATAGAGGGGTTTTAATTATATTTATTTTATCTATATGACGTAGAATAAGTCATTCAGTTTATGTTTTATTTGGTTGATAAGTTAAACAAAATCATAAAATTAATGTAAATTTCGCTGACTCACTTTGAGTTTTGTGGCATCAACAAATGCTTAACTGAAGCAAATGTCTTATTTTTATAAACAACTTTATCACCTGAAATTGAGGACAAGATGCGGAAGATTGATATGGGGCAAATAACCTGGACAAGCTGGAGAAACGATGTTGGTGGACTCGTAGTGTCATTATATTTAATTAATATTGAATTGCAATTAAATAGTTGACTCTGGTGTAAACGGAGTGCATGCATCGGGAATGGGGATCGGGATGAAGATCGAGTTCCTCGTTGTTGCATCTTCTCTATTAAAATGAGTTTCAAACGATTCGCAACTGCGCCTCATCATCATCATCAGCATCGGCATCGGCATCAGCTCGAGGTCCATGTCCAGTTGGTTGACTGCAGTTTTGGCCACTCCCTATTATTGCAACTGCCCCCAAATGGTTGCCTGGTTGATGCAACATGCTGCATGCTGCATGCCGCTTCTAATCTGCACTCAAGTGAATTGCAAATTACGTGTCTTAAATTGAAGTTTTACGAGTTGCTACTCTAAATGTTTGCACCAAAGTGCTGCTACCTCCGCCCCTCTCTCACTCACCATCTCTCTTCTCTCTCTCTATCTCTCTCTTTCTCTCTAATTCTCTCTTTCTATCTCTCTGTCGCTCTCGTTCTTGGCTCGTTGTTTGCTTAGCCAGAAGACGTCTTCACACACAGATACACACGGCAATGTACCAATTTCTAAGCCATGCAACATTTGGTTCTCTGCTTGCAGCACAGTTGTGGCATGCCCATTGCCCCGCATGCTGCGTGTTTAGGCCGAGTGTTGTATTTCATGTTGCGCGTTGCGCGTTGCACGTTGCTCGTTGCACAGCTTGTGTTGTCGTCTTCTACTTCTGCTTGTTGTTTATGCGATGCAGGATATGATAATAATTACACCTTCGCCGTTTGTTGCCTTGCCACACTCGACACACACACACACACACACACACGCACACATATTATATATATTTGTTGGCTGGCCAGGAAGTCGCCGCTGCTTGCCGCATGTTTGTGTTTGGTTCCATGCAACGTCGCAGCGATTAAAAATTGATCTCATTATAATTATTTTTTATAATTTATGAAGCCTTCAAATGTATGTGTGTGCCATTTGCCATTCGAGGTTGCCTCCTTGCCACCGTCCCCTCCATCCCCCTCTCGAACTCCTCCGTCGACTGTTGCTGCTGCCAATATGTGGCTACAAAGTAGTCATTATAAAAGCCATAAATTTTGATCGCCTCGAGCCTGCAACAGTTGGCTTTTAATGAGTCCACTTCAATTCCAAAAACCGCATTCACAGTCTCAATTCAGAACGATTCTCTCCGCTCTCTCTCTCTATCTCTCTCTCTCTCTGCTTTTCGCTCACCCTCTCCTTATCTGCCTTTTATATTTATTTTTGCAGTCTAAACAAAGCATAAAAATATTGACTTACGGCCAATACAAATTTATGTTTCGTAACCAACTTTAATTCTAAGCATGACTTCGATAACAATAATATGCACATTACATTTGTTTTATAATTTTTTTATTTTTTCTTAAACTATCATAAATTAATATACTATGTTAAAATGCAAATCAACATTAAAAAAAGTGTTTTTGAAATAAAAAAAAAAAATATGTAACTGAGTCCATTTTTTTTTTAATTTTTTATTCAGCCATTTTATTGAACCACCACTTTTTTCTTTTTTTAGTTTCATAATTCTTAATGCTCCTCATCAAAATATTTAAATTATTTTTCATGTACTTAACAAACAAAAATATTTTTGCTTAATAAAATAATGTTCACAAATTTCTTTAAATAAAATTGGTTGCATTTTCCAACTAAGTATTTCGATATTAATTTATAAAACAAATTAATATTCTTCCTAAATTTCCTTTTTTAATATTATTTATTATTATTTTCTTTTTTATATTATTTTATTTATTTTCTATTTTTACATTCATTAAATAATTATTCATATATTTTTTATATGACTTGTAACTAAAAACACAGTGTTTTTTTGGTTTTTAAGGATACATATATTATTTATAATGTATAATATTTAATAATTTTTTATTAATCTTATTTAATGTTAGATTTTTAATTTTATTTAAAAAAATTCTATATTATTTATATTTATTTAATATAGATAAGCGAGAAAAAAAATTTATAAGTTCTGTTCCTTTTGCTTCATTAATTACTTGTTTTATATTATTAATCATTAATTATTAATTTAACTTGAATATAATTTTTTATATTTTTTCTTATATTTTCAATATCAAGAGTTTTCCTATTTCGTGTTGGATTTGCATGAGAGTCGTCTTAAGTGGAATGTGGTCAACTTCCCAGAAGACGCACATCTCAGATAGAACTCGGCACATATTATGTATGCGCACAAAAATACATATATACATGATATATATACACACCCTCACTCTCTCTCTCTCTCTCTGGTGGAATGGGGTTTGCTGCTCATTTTGCATTTTAGTTTGTAATTTAGTTTCATTTATTGCGATTTTACATTGACGCTTGACACGCAAATTCGTGTAATCCTCTCTGAGGATGTGGCTGTGATGCTCCGATGCGGTGATGAGGTGATGCGGTGATGCTGTGACTGCAACCATGCGCCACACAAAGTCCAATTAAATTATGAGGGTCCACACGCCAAGGCAACTTCCTTGCCAACATTGAGGAGCAGAGACAGAGAGGGAATGGGGGAGGGAAGAGATTTTCAAAGTTGAACCAGTTAAGAGGGCCCCGCAGCCACATTGGTGGAGGAGACTTAAGAGCCGCGTCGATATCCAACTGCTTATGCCTCACTTCATGCCACAGACCTCAGACCTTGCCTCATTTTGCCATTTGCCGATGCTGATGCCGATGCCATTGCTGTGGCTGTTGCCGTTGCTGTTGCCGTTGCCGTTGCGGTGTAAGAGTAATTAAAATCCCTTGATTAATATGTAAATTTAATGAGATTACGAATTCAGCGAACAAGATTAGGAATGCACGGTCTACAACTGTCGACCAGCCAATTCACTTCTGCCTTCTCTCTATCTATCTCTTTCTCTATCTCTCTCTTTCTGACTCTCTCTCTCTCTCACAGAAGTTGTCATTGCAGCGGCAACTCCTTGTCGTAGTTGCTTGGCCATCTGCCAACTTGGCCAACATCTTGGACACACACACACACTTCTGTAATTTTCACTCTGTTAACACATATGTCTCTACTTCCCTCTCTTCTCACTCTGAATTTGCCCGACTCTTGTTAACGTTTCTATGGATAGCGCTCTCGAAGCCACCAAAAAGCCCAAAAACGAAGAAAAAATACGTTTGTTTGAATGTTGGAAAATTGGCAGCGCAAAATAAACTTGTACATAAATTGTGTGAAATGGAATTGGTTGCAAGTTCAAGAGGTTGTCGATTTTATGCTGTCTTCGTTTTGTTGTCCTTCTTCCTTGGATTCTTGTTATTCTTCTAGTTCTTGTTCAGTTCTGGGCTTGTGGAGGGGTCCGAAAATGAAGGTCCTAATTTGAACAATCTTTGAATGCAGTTTTGTTTTAGATGTCAAAACTTGGAAATATTGCCATCAAACTTGAAAATCGGTTGAGATTTGACGAAGTTATGGCCAATTAAAGATTTGAAAGGCCCAATAAGCGATTTTTTCATACAATTCTGGGCTTGTGGAGGGGTCCGAAAATGAAGGTCCTAATTTGAACAATCTTTGAATGCAGTTTTGTTTTAAATGTCAAAACTTGGAAATATTGCCATCAAACTTGAAAATCGGTTGAGATTTGACGAAGTTATGGCCGAACAAAGATTTGAAAGGCCCAATAAGCGATTTTTTCATACAATTCTGGGCTTGTGGAGGGGTCCGAAAATGAAGGTCCTAATTTGAACAATCTTTGAATGCAGTTTTGTTTTAAATGTCAAAACTTGGAAATATTGCCATCAAACTTGAAAATCGGTTGAGATTTGACGAAGTTATGGCCGAACAAAGATTTGAAAGGCCCAATAAGCGATTTTTTCATACAATTCTGGGCTTGTGGAGGGGTCTGAAAATGAAGGTGCAAATTTTAGGAATCTTTGAATGCAGTTTTGTTTTAAATGTCAAAACTTGGAAAAATTGCCATCAAACTTGAAAATCGGTTGAGATTTGACGAAGTTATGGCCAATTAAAGATTTGAAAGGCCCAATAAGCGATTTTTTCATACAATTCTGGGCTTGTGGAGGGGTCCGAAAATGAAGGTCCTAATTTTAACAATCTTTGAATGCAGTTTTGTTTTAAATGTCAAAACTTGGAAATATTGCCATCAAACTTGAAAATCGGTTGAGATTTGACGAAGTTATGGCCGAACAAAGATTTAAAAGGCACCATAAGCGATATTTTCATACAATTCTGGGCTTGTGGAGGGGTCCGAAAATGAAGGTGCAAGTTTTAGGAATCTTTGAATGCAATTTTGTTTAAATGTCAAAACTTGGAAATATTGCCATCAAACTTGAAAATCGGTTGAGATTTGACGAAGTTGTGGCCGAACAAAGATTTGAAAGGCCCCATAAGCGATATTTTCATACAATTCTGGGCTTGTGGAGGAGTCCGAAAATGGAGGTCCTAATTTGAACAATCTTTGAATGCAGTTTTGTTTTAAATGTCAAAACTTGGAAATATTGCCATCAAACTTGAAAATCGGTTGAGATTTGACGAAGTTATGGCCGAACAAAGATTTGAAAGGCCCCATAAGCGATATTTTCATACAATTCTGGGCTTGTGGAGGGGTCCGAAAATGAAGGTGCAAGTTTTAGGAATCTTTGAATGCAGTTTTGTTTTAAATGCCAAAACTTGGAAATATTGCCATCAAACTTGAAAATCGGTTGAGATTTGACGAAATTATGGCCAATTAAAGATTTGAAAGGCCCAATAAGCGATTTTTTCATACAATTCTGGGCTTGTGGAGGGGTCCGAAAATGAAGGTCCTAATTTGAACAATCTTTGAATGCAGTTTTGTTTTAAATGTCAAAACTTGGAAATATTGCCATCAAACTTGAAAATCGGTTGAGATTTGACGAAGTTATGGCCGAACAAAGATTTGAAAGGCCCCATAAGCGATATTTTCATACAATTCTGGGCTTGTGGAGGGGTCCGAAAATGAAGGCCTAATTTGAACAATCTTTTATTGCAGTTTTGTTTTAAATGTCAAAACTTGGAAATATTGCCATCAAACTTGAAAATCGGTTGAGATTTGACGAAGTTATGGCCGAACAAAGATTTAAAAGGCACCATAAGCGATATTTTCATACAATTCTGGGCTTGTGGAGGGGTCCGAAAATGAAGGTGCAAGTTTTAGGAATCTTTGAATGCAATTTTGTTTAAATGTCAAAACTTGGAAATATTGCCATCAAACTTGAAAATCGGTTGAGATTTGACGAAGTTATGGCCGAACAAAGATTTGAAAGGCCCCATAAGCGATATTTTCATACAATTCTGGACTTGTGAAGGGGTCCGAAAATGAAGGTGCAAGTTTTAGGAATCTTTGAATGCAGTTTTGTTTTAAATGTCAAAACTTGGAAATATTGCCATCAAACTTGAAAATCGGTTGAGATTTGACGAAGTTATGGCCGAACAAAGATTTGAAAGGCCCCATAAGCGATATTTTCATACAATTCTGGGCTTGTGGAGGAGTCCGAAAATGGAGGTCCTAATTTGAACAATCTTTGAATGCAGTTTTGTTTTAAATGTCAAAACTTGGAAATATTGCCATCAAACTTGAAAATCGGTTGAGATTTGACGAAGTTATGGCCGAACAAAGATTTGAAAGGCCCCATAAGCGATATTTTCATACAATTCTGGGCTTGTGGAGGGGTCCGAAAATGAACGTGCAAGTTTTAGGAATCTTTGAATGCAGTTTTGTTTTAAATGTCAAAACTTGGAAATATTGCCATCAAACTTGAAAATCGGTTGAGATTTGACGAAGTTATGGCCGAACAAAGATTTGAAAGGCCCCATAAGCGATATTTTCATACAATTCTGGGCTTGTGGAGGGGTCCGAAAATGAAGGTCCTAATTTGACCAATCTTTTATTGCAGTTTTGTTTTAAATGTCAAAACTTGGAAATATTGCCATCAAACTTGAAAATCGGTTGAGATTTGACGAAGTTATGGCCGAACAAAGATTTGAAAGGCCCCATAAGCGATATTTTCATACAATTCTGGGCTTGTGGAGGGGTCCGAAAATGAAGGTCCTAATTTGAACAATCTTTGAATGCAGTTTTGTTTTAAATGTCAAAACTTGGAAATATTGCCATCAAACTTGAAAATCGGTTGAGATTTGACGAAATTATGGCCAATTAAAGATTTGAAAGGCCCAATAAGCGATTTTTTCATACAATTCTGGGCTTGTGGAGGGGTCCGAAAATGAAGGTGCAAGTTTTAGGAATCTTTGAATGCAGTTTTGTTTTAAATGTCAAAACTTGGAAATATTGCCATCAAACTTGAAAATCGGTTGAGATTTGACGAAGTTATGGCCGAACAAAGAATTGAAAGGCCCCATAAGCGATTTTTCAAACAGTTCTGGGCTTGTGGAGGGGTCCGAAAATGATATATTTTTAAAAATATTAAAACTCTTATTTAAATCCAAGCTGAACTGTGTACTTTATAACCTTCTAACCTCCAAAAATTAACTACAACTTCAACTTAACTAAAAAAACATCTACATAGCAACATCAGTTACAACTTTTAGCTATTTTAATGCTATTTTTCTATATGTCTTTTCCCACTTTCATCCCTTAATTGCTCTTTTTGATGTTGTTATTGCTGCTGCTTTTGTTGTTTTTGTTGCTTCCCTACTGATTAGCGACTGTGGCTGCGAGTTGTGCGCGAGTTTTTTTCTCATTAGCGAAAAACGCGCGCGCGTTTTTTGCCGCGCCAATGGCTCCACTTGGCGACTGCGATTGGGTCGCGAGATGAACGCGGATGCGGATGCTGTCTGCGATTGGTGGGCGACATGTTTTAGGCGCTAACTTCTGCTGGGGGTTGTGTTTGAGCCAAGTGCTTAAATTTGCGGCATGGGAGGGGAAGTGATGAACTTAAAGACTCACAGATTGAACTATAAAATGTTTGTCTTTGTTACAAGTTAGATGAACGAGGTTACAAGTTAAATGTAGAGAAAAAAGTAGTTTCCCCAAAAAAAAGTCCGTAGAATATAACGAAATTACACAATGCTTTGTAACTATTCAGAAGAAAGAGATTAAATAGTAAAATATGGAAATAAATATATAAAAATATTACATACATATAATAAATAATCTATCATAACAAAATACCATATCATACAACATAAGGGAACTATATAAATTTCCACTAAAAATATATATTGAAAAAATATATATAAAATATATAATATATAATAAATATTTTATCATAACAAAAAATCAATTTATAATTTATTAGATGTATTTGGTATTTAGTATTACTTATAGTAATTTGTTGTTTTGTATTTAAGAATTATTTGACAATATTATAAATCGATTTTTCACACAATTTTAAAAATTGACAAATTGCATATATTTTGTAATTTAATAAATAATAATTAAAAAAAAAAATAAAATAAAATATATAAACTTATGATAATGATGACATTAAAATCAGTGTCAATTATTGTATCAAACGACAGGACTCAGAGTCCTTTGTGATCCTTCAGGCATGGAGCATCCAGTGAATGAAGGTGAGTAAATCAACGGAGACAAAATCAAAGCGAGCACAAATTGACAACAAACAGACACAGGGAGTGTTAAGGACAGTGAGAAAAGGATATGCTTGCACTGTCCTGTTGCATGCTGCACTGCTGTGCTCATTGCGTGTTGCACAGAAAACAAAAAAAAAGAGAGTTGCAAATTGCAGCACGTGCAACAGGAGATTTTTGTGCGTCGCTTTTGTGGCACTCAAATACTGAAATATGTTGATAACTTGTGTGACCAGTGTCAATTCAACACGTTTGCAACATTTGCAACTCAGTCAAGGTCGTGCAACACAAGGCGTTGGGATTCGATTTGAAGCGCAAAAAAAAAACGAGAAACTGATGCCGGAAATGCCACCAAAAGTCGACAGAAAAACAAAAAAAAAATAAATAAAAGAGAAATGTGGCAGACAGAAGGAAGACGAATGCCGAGAGACGCAGATAACAGACAGAGTTAGGCAAGGAGGGGAAGAGAGAGAGAGAGAGAGGGAGACTAAGAGGAGTGCTCGAGTTAGTAAGAGAAAGTGAGTGTGTGTGTGTGTGAAGACAGGATGCAGGCAAGAACGAAGTGTTCGTTCAACCTTCAACTTCGGCACACACTCACACATAAACGTTTTCATGCTTACTCACACACACACACACACAGATACAGTTAGAAGCTTAGACGCTGCTTTTCAAGGACTTTCACCCACAAACACACTCATACTCACACATATGCATAAAGACCCCAAAAAAAAGGCACACCAAACGTAGCATACTTTTTCGGGCGAGTCGCATGAGTTTTTCCACGTTTGCCAGCTGTCTCTCTATCTCTCTCACTCTCTGTCTGTTTCTGCATCTCTTTCGCTCTGTGTGTGTGTGTGTGACTTTGCAGTTGCCACTTGTTCTTTGGCCGAATGCTTTTGCCGCTTTTGCCTTTTTAGAAGACCAAACCCTCAATGTTTCTTTCTCCTGCCAGCAGTCATACTATGCTATGTCTGTGTGTGTGTGATTCTCGTTGTCTCTACATGTGTCTGAGTGTGTGTAAACTTCAGCCACGAAGTATGCAATATATTTTTGGGTCTAGACGCTGCTCGTGCGACGACTATATGTCTCTCTGTCTCTGTGTTCCTCTGTCTGTCTGGCATCGTCTGCGTTTTCCATTTTACAGCTGAGGGTCAACTTGGAGCTCTGGGGTACGTTAGCTAACTCTCTTCCTCTGTCTCTTTCTACCACTTTTTCTGCCTCTCTTTCTCGCTCTCTTTCTCTCTCTCTCTCTGTCTCTATCAGCATCCCACTGTGGGGTTCTGTTTGATTGTGCCTGTCTGTAGGTAGCCATTTTACGAAAATGGGTCAAGGTCTCTTCTCATATTTTTCACACTTTAAAAACTCAACGGCTTTAAATTTGACGTTGGGTGTATGTTGACCAACTGTTGCTGCTGTTGGCCAACAAAAACCGGATATGCAGCTGTATTGCGTACGAGTTTGTTGGCCAAAAATGGCTACCACTTACCCTCCCCACCTACACCCTCTCTACACTCCCTACACCTTCAGCCTGGCTCAATGCCAAACGGTCGCGTTTGTAAACACAACAAATAACAAATCTCGTTTTGCATGCGTGCGGCTCTGTGTGCGTGTGTGTGTTTTTGTGTGTGTGTGTGAGAGTGTGTTGCATTTTTTGGCGGCGCTGCAAAAACGCATTGTTGTGATTTTCAGCCTAGCCTAACTGCAACATTGACTCTGTCTCCCAATTGCACATATCAATTTGCCGCATGCCAATGCACTTTCCTCTCTGTTATCTCTCGCCTCTCCTCTCTCTCTCTCTCTATTTCTCTCTCTCTCTCTCTCTTTCTGTCTCTCTCTCACTCAATCTCTTTGGTTGTTGCGTTGGATACATGTGGCTTGTTTGCGGCTGGTCACTTGTCGTTATGATGATTCATGTGGCATGCCACGCACCCTCCTCCAGCATGTTGCCCTCTCAATTTCCAAGCTAATTTTCACTTTAGGGGCAGCTTCAGCAGCAGCAGCAGCAGCAGCAACAGGGGCTGTTTCCTGATATTACGCATACGACACGTTGTACAGTAAACTTAAAACGTTTTCATAAGAGAGCTGAATGTTTTGGCCACTAAGTTGGTTTAGAAAGCAACTAATTGAAATAAATATTAGGGAATAATAATAATAATAATAAAATAATCAAATTGACATTTCCGTTTGTTTATTTTCGTTTCTCTCTCCCCTGTAGTAACATGGACAAAGTATAAATTTTAAGTGGAAAATAAAACTATACTAACTATAAATAATTATTATTTTTTTATTTGATTTAGTAATTAAAGCAATTTAATAATTTAGTAAAATTATAGCAAAAAGGTGGAACTACCTTGAAAATAATTTCGATCTCGAATAGCACTCGTTTTAAGTTTGCTTCATGAATTTATTTTATTTTTCTTAGAATTTAATTTATTTAGAATGCATGTTAAAAAAATAAGCATTTATATTTATTTATTTATTTTCATTCAATTATTTATTTTTTTTTTAAATTTATTTATAATAGTTATTTTAATTATTTTATTTATTTCATTTTTTTATTTTCTTAAAATTATTTCAATTATTTCATAGCATATTACTTATCAAAATTATCTCCTTTCTAGTTTTGAATTTTTTTTTATGATTTCGCACCTATTTGCCATTCGTTTTTTTTTGTAAAACATTTGTTAATTTTTTTCTAATCTGTAGCTTATTTTGTCTGATACTTTGAATAGCACTCTTCATTTTCTATTTCTAAATTTAAAATTAAAAAATATATATTCTTCTATCTTCATATCAATTTGATTTCTAACTCAATCTACTAATCCCATGATATTTTCTCTTTTTCCTTTACTACCCTAACTTGTGTTAGAGTAACTAGCAGTCGCTATTATGACTGGGAATCTTAACAGATTCCATTTTCTTATTTTTTATTATTTTACCTTTTTTTGTTTTTTATTACTAGGTTTATTTAACCCCTAACAGTTGCCGCCGTGTTTATCAATAAATTGGCAGACCAGGCCTCCACTCATACACACACACAGCCACACCTGCCACACACACTCACCCACAACCATCACTTTGCATCTCCCTCTGCAACGCCCCTCTCCTATAGCAGCCCCTACTCTACCACCCCCCCTCAATTCTCACAAAATTTGCATAAGGCAACAAGCTCCAAATAAAAGAAGCCTAAATGAAAATCAAGCAAAAGACAAAGTACCTTTAGTCTACCTTCCCACACACCCCCTTATCTACCCACTCCGTCACACACACGTATACGCATTTCGGCATACATGCATAAATACACTGTGAAAATAAAATTCAAAAAGTCAACGCGACTGCGAATTGCCATCCGTAAAAAAAAGTCACACAAAAAAATTGTCAAAAATCAACTATAAAAATTTTTGTTGATTTTTTCTCTGTTTTTGGATTTGTTTTTTGCTTGTTTACTGTTGTCGCTTGGCTATTGCTGTCGACGCTGGCAGCGCAGTCGCCGTCACAGTTGACGTCGCAGTTGACGTCAACTTTGGTAGGCGGAGTCATGTGTGAGTATTTTTTATTGTCGCCGCTCGTTGAATTGTTATTGTTGTTGTTATTGTTGTTGTTGTTGTGCGGCCATTGCGTAGTTTTTTGTGCAGAATTGTGTGTGTTTTTTTAGCGTTGGGGGCGTGTGTGGAGGCGGGCAGTTGTTGCAGGATTGGGCCATCGATTCCTTACTTGTCAACAATATGTGTATATATACAGATCTCTATATATCTGTGTTATATGAGCAGCTGCATATATATATATCTATAGATATGGAGCCTCAACTGTTCAGATATCGTTGCAATAATTATGAATACATATCGTGTTGCAAGTCGAAATATTGTTGCCATAAATGAGGAATGTGCTGCGGTTTGAACCACTCCCCCATTTTGAGGCACTCGACGGTTAATGATTTACCAAATTATGCAGCCACAAATGTAAAATAAACGCCACTTGCCTCATGCCACATGCCACATTTGCTGGCCAGCCAGGTTGTCGCAAATGTTTATTAATTGAAAACGTAAAATTGCATTTCGTGGAGGCTGTTGACCAACCGACAGTTGCAACGGACGGACGAACAGACGGACGAACAGACAGACGAACAGACAGACGAACAGATGGATGAACGGAGAGACGGAGGAACAGACGGACGGACGGACGGTGCAATGATTTCGATAATGCGGTTGCCGTTGGCCGCAAAAACAGTTTGTTGCTGTCAACGGTGAGTGTGTGGGTGGTAGATGTGCGGGGGAAGGGTTGGGGAGTGGTGAATGCCGTGTTGCAGCAACAACAATGACAATGTACATTGGCAACTTGCAACTGGCGGCGATAATTGGCGCCGGGTCAGCGCTGCAACAGCGCCGCATCAGCAGCAATGCAGCTGGCAGAAGTGGCATGTGGCATGCGGCATGCGGCAGTGTCAAGGCAGGAAGGAAGCAAGAAATGGCCATGTGGCAAGTATGAATGCAATGCCATTGCCCCACACAAAAATAAAAACCAAAAAAATAAACATTATACCAATAAAAATTATTTATTTAAAAGCATATTTACTTCATTTACATGTCAGCAAAATTGGCGAAGATTTGTGAAATTTCAAAAGACAGAAAAACTGTTTAACTTGAGGTAATTATTAAAAATTTTAAAATTAATAAAGGGACTAGAAATTAAAAAATATTTCGATATTGTTAAAAAAGGAAGCAGAATTAATGAAAAGCATTTTTTTTTTAAATAGAAAGAATATATATACTAGATATTTATTCATAAACGTTGGAAGTCTACAAATTTACAGCACTTTTTTCAAAATAAAATAGTAATTGAAATTTTTAAAAATTGAAAATAAATTTAAAATTTATTAAATTTCAACAAAAGTTGAGAAACGCGAAATTATGAATTATTTAAATATACATTTGAAGACAAACAGAAAGTTTATTTAAACCAACGAAAAGTTTCACCCACAATAATATTAAAAATTTATATATTTTCAATATATATTGAAGCAAAATTAAATATAAAATTGAAGCAAAATATTTGAAAATAAAATTTCACCATATTATATAACGTCCTCAACAATTAAACTTGAGTGCATCTTGATTTCTCAAAGCTAATTTCTAGACACATTTGTTATGCACTTTCTATGAGTGTATTTTCCAAAATTTACTTCATTTTCTAAGATATTTTTTTTGTGTGTGGATTTTTGCAGATTTTTCGAAATCGACTTGCCACATTGCAAAGCCAATTTTCAAGCTGGTTGTCATTTAATCACTTGAGTTTCATTTTATTTTGCTGCATAAAACATTTCAAGCATTCTCCACATTTGATCTAAAGGTCTGTCTCTCTTTCTCTCTCTCATTCTCTCTCTGTATTGCTATCTCACTCTGGCTGACATACCGCAAAACATTTTGCACACCTCAAACATCAATTCGCTTTCAATGCAGCATTTTCAATTCATTTGGCCCAATCAGGGACTCTACCTCCCCCCTAACACCGATGAACCCCATCGAACCTCAGTGAACCCCAATGAACCCCTCAATTCCTTGCCTTGAAATGTTTTGGGGAGCTGCGCTGCAATTTGAAAGCATTTTTGGGTCCGGGCTCATAAATTTCGAATTATGTGCTTTTCGAATGCCTAGTATATCCGATAAATGTATGCATGCATCTCTCTATCCAACTATCCAATCTATCTTAGCAGTCTCCCCAACCCTCAACTCCCAAACCCACCTCATGCAACCCCCTAAATATATATGTATGTATATATGTTTTAGAGGTGGGGTTGTTTTTGCAGTTATGCTGAGAGGCTGAGACTGTCAGTCGACTTGGATTTGCCTGCAGGCATGTTTGCACTTTAAAACACACACACACACACATAGTGTATGTTGCATGCCACACACACACAGAGAGAGAGAGAGAGAGTTGCTGAACTAAGAAAATTAAGAAAAATTACTTTCATGTGTTGCACACAGACATGGACACACAGTATGTGCAACAATTCAGCCATATGCAGATGCATGTGTTTGTCTCTGAAATCATACACACACACACACACACACATAAACACACATGCAGCTACACTGTTAGAGGGAGATAGCATGAGTGAGAAAACTTCAACATGATTTTCAACATTCTAAGCAAGATTTTTGGTCCCAGGTATTTTTTGAAGGCAGGCGACGGATTATGTCACATGCCACAAGCCACTCACAGCAGAAAGAGACAGCGACTGCCAGGTCAGAGCGAGACAGCACCACATATCACAAATGCCTCTTACTTCCTCTACCTCTCTCTCTCTCTCTCTCGCTCTTTTAATCTGTTTGTCTCTCTTTCACTCTATAGCTGCTTTAGTTGTTTTCCCATTACAATTGTTGATGGGGGGCAGGGAGTGAAGAGTGCTTGTGTGAAAGAGATGGCATGTATTGTTGTGTGTATGTCTGTGTGTGTGTGTATGTGTTTTGCTTATGTATTTGTCTATATGAATATATATATATTTATATGTACATAAGTAGAGAGCTGCAAAAT
Organism: Drosophila quadrilineata; assembly: GCA_018150725.1. Lineage (NCBI taxonomy): Eukaryota > Metazoa > Arthropoda > Insecta > Diptera > Drosophilidae > Drosophila > Drosophila quadrilineata. Next base: position 8,282,277 of record JAECWN010000407.1, read on the forward strand.
TTTTACTTAGTTTATATGCAAATTAGTTAAATGAAATTTCGCAATTCTCTCTTTATTTGCATGCAAGTATTGCTAGCCCTCTCTCTCTAACACACTCTCTCACTCTCTCTCCTTCACTCTCTATCTCTCTCCCTCTCTCTCTCTTTGTGTGTTTCTCTGTGCATTCCCCTACAATATTGTCGCTGTGTGTGAAGAGAACTTAATTGCGTGCAACAAAGCAAGTTGCATGCCACTTAGCTGCAGTCAAACTATTGTTGCAGTCACAAACTGCATGTGGAAATAGACGGTAACAACAACAACAACAACAGCAGCAACTGCCACAACAACTTGCAACATATTTAGCACGCTTAATTAGTAGGCAACGAAAAACAACAACAACAACAAGAGACAAACGTAAACTGAAGTCTTGCAACAACAACAATTCCACTGAGTGTGTGCGCACTTCCGCCGTTGCATGTGTGTGTGTGGCACTAAGAGTGCCCCGCCATCATACTGTTGCAAGTAGCCTCTTTGCCACACACACTCACACACACACACACAGACAACAACTGTCAGTGTCTTTCGGCTAATGATGTCAAATTACTTGCGGGCATTTTTATGTCATAATTAAACTGCAACAAGAGATTTTTCCGTGCTACACTCGACGTGCAACGTGCAACCAGCAGCCGCTAGTGCTGCTGCACGTGGAAAGTATGCTATGCGAATTGCGGCACATATACCCTATCTAAGACCACTTAATATATGAATATCTCAAAAATTTTACATACTTATTTATAGTTGTAAAAAATATATATAAAAATTTAAAATGCTTTTCGAAAAATTAAACTTTTATTATATTAGGATATATATTTTATTTATTCCTACTTCATAATTATGTATAATTTTATTTTTATTATAATTTTTTTGTTAATTAATTTTTTTTTATCCTTTCCCCTTTTTTCTGTGTAATATTAATCTAAAATTTTTTAACTTATACTTTGTGTATAATTTTGTTTCATTTTTTTACGGTTTCTTATTAATTTATCGTCAACATTCTTTATTGTTCATTTCGGCCATTTTGTTTCAAAATTTATAATAATTTTCATAGTTTTTTTACTTTTAATGTTTATTTTCGTTTCTCATTTTATTATAATTTTTTTTAATTATTTTGTTTTTTTTTTATTAATTTTTTACATCATATTTACAATTTTATTTCAGCATAATTATTATTTTACATTGATTTTTATTTAATTCTTTTTTACTTATTTTATAACATTATTTCCATGTTTTGATGTCAGATTTACGTGTAAAAATTTATTATAATTTTAATTTTATTTTTTCATAATAATTAATTTTTTTTTTATGTATTACAGCATATCTCAGAGTTCATCTGTCAATGTCCACAATTCATCATTGTAGCAACAATTGCATTTCCATTTCCACTCTATCTATCTCTCTCTCTCCCTCATTCTCTACCTCTACTTCTGTCCCTTTCTCACACTTTTTCGCTGTATATTGCCGTCTCGCTCTGTCTATTTAAACCATTTGCCGTTTGCCTTGTTAACATACTTAAATGCAGCGAGAGACTGAGAGAGGGAGACAAACAGAGTGGAAGGGAGACAGCGAGAACTCGCAACTGTGGCAACATGTTTCAACTGCTATTCGCATAGGCATAAAAATAAATACACACAAGTACACACACACACACACACACACACTAACACACGTACATAGATACTGGGCAGGACAGCTTGGCTGAGAGCCTGCAAGTATGCAATATGTTTTTAGCATTTGCCACTAATTACAACGTGCCGCATTGTTGCATCTATGCTCAGCTTATTGTAGTTGCCCTCAGTATTGTTGTTGTTTTTGTTGTTGTTGTTGCATTGTTTACTGTTGCTTGACTTGTTGGTTTGTTGTGTAGTGCGCTTTGTTTGCAGCTCTTGACTTGAAGTGTTTTCTCCCTCGACACCGGAAACTCAAAATTAAACTCATTTTATTTCACATCACACTGAAATTATTTCCCTTTTCTTTATATTCTCTAACTTTTTACATTATGGATCAATTTTCTGTTTCGCATTTTAACTCTATATTTTTTACAGTGTAAAAATGAAAAAAAAATGTATTTTGTTTTCACAAAAATTTCGCGACCGCAATGGATTTTTGTGGTAGATAAAAAAACTCCGGCCCACAACCCTTGATAAAGAAATGTCCTAAAAAACTGAATGAGAAACAAACAAGCAAAAAAAATATTTGAAATATTTTGGCTAAGCAAAAAAAATATGTTATTTTTAAGAAAATCGCAGTTGGTTTTAAGTAGTTGAGAAAAGAAAATCAACATTCCAATAATATATAGAAAAGCAACGCAACATGTGAAAATTCTTAGTAAGTTCGTGAAAATTTCCAACATTACTTCCATTGTTGGAACATTTATGGAAAATCAGCAGCAAAAAAGACTTTTTATCCATAGATTCGCAGGGGAAAAGGATGGGGTGAAGCAACTCGACTGTCTGTAGATATGTAGCCTTTTACAGTTATTTACATACATATATAAATTTTATTGCTCTGGTAGCCGAAAGGAAATGAAAATTGTTTTATGCGGTTACGCCAAAAAAAAAAAAAACACAAAAAAATGAAATGCACTTTTTTGCCGAGCAGACGGCACAACCGTTCAGTTAACCCACGACAAAAAGTTTAAATAAATGTTTGATGAAATGCACAATTTGCATGATACAATATACATATATTCATATATGTGTGTATATTCATCATCGCCACCCCCCTAACCGTGTATCAACTCTTGTATAAGGAGAGCGCCCTAAGCAAGACAAACATTTATATCCCAGACTATTCTTTTATTTTATTTTCTTTTATTAATTTTACTTTATGATATTTTATTTAGTTAAAATTCATTATATATATTAAATTTTATTTTATTTATATTTGTGTCTTTTATTTTATTGTATTTAATTTATTTTGTTTTATTTTATTTAATTTTTTTTTTTTTATTTTATTTTACTTTATTTTATTTTATTTTATTTTATTTTATTTTATTTTATTTTATTTTATTTTATTTTATTTTATTTTATTTTATTTTATTTTATTTTATTTTATTTTATTTTATTTTATTTTATTTTATTTTATTTTATTTCTTTTTTATTTTATTTTATTTCATTTTATTTTATTTTATTTTATTTTATTTTACTTTATATCATTTTATTTTATTTTATTTTATTTTATATACTTCACCACACTTTTAGAAAATTTAATTTTATTTTTATGTCATTTTATATCTTTTGTTAAAATTTTATTTAACATTATTTTTTTCTTTTGACCTTATTTCATTTTATTTAATTTCACTTCATTTATTTTATGTCTTTTAAATATTATTTACTTTATGTAACTTAATTTAATTTTAGTTAATTTTAAATATTTCATATTATTTAGTTTTATATCAATTTTATTAAATTTTTTTTTTTTAATTTTTTATTTTTTTTTCTGGTAAAACGCAGCTGCCGTTGCCACATCCGCCAAAAAATCTTTCGCTTTCTAACCCTCTTCCTGTGCGCGCAACCTTCATGCAATTAAACTAATTTTCGTTTATGCAAAGACAACTTATTTTGCATCCAAGCAACAACAACAACAACAACTTGTCCCCAACTGTCCTTTGGCTGCACATGTCAATCGCCTCCGACATCGATTTAATTTCGCGAAGTCGCTGAAGTTGCCACCAGTCGAAGGAGTCGGGATACTGCAGCAGCTGCTGCTCATCAGTTTCTTATTTACGAAAGAAATCAGGCAATTTGCATTTGTCTCTCTTTTGGTGTTTTCTGCTATGTTTTTATTTTCGCTACGTAAAGTACTGCGCTTAAGAGGAACAGTGGTAAAAATTACAAAAAAATTCATTCGATTTAAATGGAGTTTTAATATTTCATAGAAACCATTAACAGAAGTGAAAGAATTTTCAAAATCGGTAAGTAATTTGCAAAGATATGGCATTTCACAATTGCAAGTTTACCATTCTCTTGGCAATAGTCAATTCTAAAGCATTTTATCACATAATTTTTGAAAAATTGCTGCAAATCGACTGCTACATAGATTTTTATGCCTATTTTGATGGCAGAAATCGATTGGGCACAAAAAATTCCGATTTCAAAACTTTCACATTTTTTTCCTTTTTGTCAAGGGGTTAGTATGAAAAAATGACCAAAAATTGATGAAAATTTAAAATTGGTCAAATCGAAGAACTTTTGATGCAGAATTAACACATGATCAAATCTATTGACAAAAGTGCAAAAATTTTGAAAATGGGTTGATTTTTGGCTAAGTTATGGCTTCTCAAAGTTATGGGAGTATCCATTTTTCCTACTAAAATCGATATTATTTCCATTTTTTGACTCTTGTGACTACATTTTATGCAATGTATATACTGTGTTGATGCAGATTAAAACAAGGTTTAGAATCATTGATAAAACCGAAAAAACTTTGAAAATCGATTGAGTTTTGGGAAAGTTATGCCATAATGAAGTTACACACAAATATCATTTTTGAAGATAACCCCGTTTTTAACCAATTTTTCACATTATTGGCCATATTTTCTAAAGTATTGCTCCAAATTATGTTAGGTAAAGTTTTTTATGCCTATTTTGATGCCAGAAATCGAGTGGGCACAAAAAATTCCGATTTCAAAACTTTTAGATTTTTTGACATTTTGTCAAGGGGTTAGTATGGAAAAATGACAAAAATTTGATGAAAATTTAAAATTGTAAAATCGAAGAACTTTTGATGCAGATTTAAAATATATTCAAAACTATTGACGAAAGTGCAAAGATTTTTTAAATCGGTTAATTTTTGACAAAGTTATAGCTTCTCAAAGATTTGGGAAAATCCATTTTTCTACTAAAATCGATATTATTTCCATTTTTTTACTCTTGTAACTACATTTTAGGTAATGTATATAATGTGTTGATGCAGATTTAAACAATGTGGAGAATCATTGATAAAATCGAAAGAATTTTGAAAATCCCTTCAGTTTTGGGAAAGTTATTCCATAATGAAGTTACAGACAAATATCGTTTTTGAAGAGAACCCCATTTTTAACCAATTTTTCACGCAATTGGCTATATTTTTTAAAGTATTGCTCCAAATTATGTCAGTTAAAGTTTTTTATGCCTATATTGATGCCAGAAATCGATTGGGCACAAAAAATTCCGATTTCAAAACTTTCACATTTTTCGACTTTTTGTCCAGGGGTTAGTATGGAAAAATGACAAAAATTGACGAAAATTTAAAATGGGTAATATCGAAGAATTTTAGATGCAGATTTAAAATATATTCAAAACTATTGACAAAAGTGCAAAAATTTTGAAAATCGGTGGAATTTTGGCTAAGTTATGGCTTCTCAAAGTCATGGGAGTATCCATTTTTTCTACTAAAATCGATATTATTTCCATTTTTGACTCTTGTGACTACATTTTATGCAATGTATATACTGTGTTGATGCAGATTTAAACAAGGCTTAGAATCATTGATAAAACCGAAAAAACTTTGAAAATCGCTTGAGTTTTCGGAATGTTATAACATAAAGAAGTTACAGACAAATATCATTTTTGAAGAAAACCCCGTTATTAACCAAATTTTCACATTATTGGCCATATTTTCTAAAATCTTGCTCCAAATTATGTCAAGTAAAGTTTTTTATGCCTATTTGGATCCAGAAATCGATTGGGCACAAAAAATTCCGATTTCAAAACTTTCACATTTTTTTCCTTTTTGTCAAGGGGTTAGTATGAAAAAATGACCAAAAATTGATGAAAATTTAAAATTGGTCAAATCGAAGAACTTTTGATGCAGAATTAACACATGATCAAATCTATTGACAAAAGTGCAAAAATTTTGAAAATGGGTTGATTTTTGGCTAAGTTATGGCTTCTCAAAGTCATGGGAGTATCCATTTTTTCTACTAAAATCGATATTATTTCCATTTTTGACTCTTGTGACTACATTTTATGCAATGTATATACTGTGTTGATGCAGATTTAAACAAGGCTTAGAATCATTGATAAAACCGAAAAAACTTTGAAAATCGATTGAGTTTTGGGAAAGTTATGCCATAATGAAGTTACAGACATATATAATTTTTGAAGAAACCCCGTTTTTGATTCAATTTTTCACGTAACTGGCCATATTTTCTAAAGTATTACTCCAAATTATGTCAGGTAAAGTTTTTTATGCCTATTTTGATGCCAGAAATCGATTGGGCACAAAAAATTCCGATTTCAAAACTTTCACATTTTTCGACTTTTTGTCAAGGGGTTAGTAAGCAAAAATGACCAAAAATTAACGAAAATTTAAAATTGGTAATATCGCTGAATTTTTGATGCAGATTTAAAATGTATTCAAAACTATTGACAAAAGTGCAAAAATTTTCAAAATCGGTTGATTTTTGGCTAAGTTATGGCTTCTCAAAGTTATGGAAGTACCCATTTTTTCTACTAAAATCGATATTATTTCCATTTTAGACTCTTGTGACTACATTTTATGCAATGTATATAATGTGTTGATGCAAATTTAAACAAGGTTTAGAATCATTGATAAAACCGAAAGAAAATTGAAAATTGCTTGAGTTTTGGGAAAGTTATGCCATAATGAAGTTACAGACAAATATCATTTTTGAAGAAAAACCCGTTTTTAACCAAATTTTCACATTTTTGGCCATATTTTCTAAAATGTTGCTCCAAATTATGTCAGGTAAAGTTTTTTATGCCTATTTTGATGAAAGAAATCGATTGGGCGCAAAAAATTCCGATTTTAAAACTTTCACATTTTTCGACTTTTTGTCAAGGGGATAGTGTGCAAAATTGTCTAAAAATGCCAATATTTTTAAACTGCCAAAATGATCAAATTTTTGATACAGTTTCAAAATATGATCCAAACCATTGACGAAAGTGAAAAAATTTTGAAAATCGAATGAAATTTGACGAAGTTATGGCCGTTTAAAGATTTGTTAAGAAATATTTTTTAACCATTTCTGCCTCATTAAATGTTATACAATTTTGCCAATAGCTGGCACCACTATGCATCACTGTGGCCAGATGATTTGCATCGAAACGAAGGGCCACAGCAGCCACTGCAAAAGCAAAAGCAAAAGCAAAAGCCACCAACCAAGTCAAATTTCGAAGCGTTCTGTGTGCGGATTAATTCATTACACAAAACCCGTTCAGCACAAGAAATAATAACAACAATCAACGTATCCGTATCGTCGCTGACGGCGACGGTGACGGTGACGCTGACGTTGCCTTGGCCAGGGCTTAGGGCTCAACTTGGTAGCAAGTCGCTTCTTCATCTGCTGCCAATGCCAATTTTTTGCAGCTCTCTATCTCTTCCTCTCTTCTTCTTGTCTCGTTTCCAACTCATCAGTTGCTGCTGCTGCTGCTGCTTAATGCTGGGCGGGCCCCACCCAAAAAGCTCATTTGAATTTAGTTTTCATTTAATTTAATTTAATTCGCTTTTGGCTTTGCGCTTCTTCATTTCAATCACCACTCTCCGCTCTCTGCCACTCTCTCACTCTTCTGTTCCGTTTTCATTTTGATTGTTGTTTTGCAGTGTCTGCTTTTGCGTTTTCCTTCATTACGCTTTTGGCCTCGACGATGAGAATGATGATGACGATGACGATGATGCCTGATTTTCATTAGTTTTTTCCTTATAAGTTTCAAATCGATAACGAGCATTCGTCGAAATCATATACATACATATACATATATGAGCTGCTCACTGTCCACTGTCTGCATGAATGCTGCTGCTGCTGCTCTCCCGCTCTTGCATTCAGCAATGCAACTCTCTTTCTCACTCTCTTCGACCTCCGCTCAATCCCTCTCATACTTATGCTTAAGCTTTACTCGACTAGCACTTGGTTTGCTTTGGCTTCTTGTTTGGCAATCGAACTTGCCGTCTGAGCTTGACCAGCATAATATAAGAGTATGTGTATGTGTGGGTATGTGTAGGAGTTGTTGTAGTTGTAACTGTGTGTTGTCTGTTCGTCTGGCATGCGCATTGACTTCAGTTCTTCTTTTTCTTTGCCCACGGGCCAAGCATCAGTTGTGAGTTTTGTTATGTAAAGCGGCGCTGCAATGACATCAATTGTTTGCTATGTTTTCTATCATATCAAATCACTGGCAGTGCGACAGAGACAGAGATGTATAGACAAAGACAGAGAGAGTTAGTGTGCTGAGGAGAGACCACCGCAGAGTTGCCACTACTACATATACTTTCATGCTCCATATGGTTATGCAGAAGTGAATATAATATACTAAAATTACTCTTTGATATAATTTTACAAAAGAAAATTTATTTTTCTTCTAGTTAATAATTATCGAAAAATTTGAGATTTACTTATTATTGCAAATATAATTATCTAGCTATATATATTATTATTATTATTATTCAATTTTATTAAAAATTATTTTTATATATAAAACTAAAAATAAAAAAAATTAATAATATTATTACTTAATTTTAAACAATAATTCTTAGAATAATTCCTTATATTTACTATCTCTTTAAGAATATTCTCCAAAGTCTTTTCGGTAACAAGTCAAAGCAGCTTTTAAAAGCATTTGTCAACTCTTAATAATCTTGTTCTGCGCATCCTTTAAGGACCCGGAACCATGTTTAACATTTTCTAATTTTAAGACAAATTAGCATATGTTTAAAGGAATAGAGAGATGAAAATACTGAGTACGAAAGAGAAGACAATATACAGCTGTCTCATGACTGCTTCAAATGCCAAAACTTACCCCTTTTTCTTGACACACTCTCGTTCTCCTCTCTTACTCTCTCTCTCTCTCTCTCTCTCTCTAACGGCACTCGTCGGTCACATAATTAAAATGCATAATTATGCCACAAAATGCGACAACATTTCGGGCCAAATTACGACAAATGCGGACTCTCAACGCATTTACAAATGCAAATCAATTGATGGCCACAGACTGAAATGAAATGTGGCCAAGACTCCAAGTTGGTAAGGGTTGAGAGGATTGAGAGGATGGTCCGTCTCAAGTAGGCACAACCCGAAAAGTGTCCTGTATACGCAATGGTACCAAAAATTCTACTTCTGATTAGCATAAAATTTCATTCGAACAAAAGTTTATTGAGTTTTGCATTAATTTGTGAACCGTCCGAAAAACCCTTTAAGATCTCAAAAACCCCCCCAAACTCCTTGAGAGGATGTAGGACAGAAGAGGGTTGGGGGAGTGGGCGGTAAGGTGCGTAGACAATTAATCTGAAAATTGGGCAATATTTGACTTTTGTAGACAGGACCTCATCCAGATCCCTCTCTCCCCTATCTCCCTTACCAACTACATCATCATTGTCAAGCTCATCTGGCTTTTTAATGGCCAAATTTGAATTGCTAATATGTGTTCTGGTCCTGGTCGATGGATCTCCGGATCTCTGGTTGGTGGGTCTACTCATGTTGACATATCGAGCCCAAAATATATAACATAATGAACGCTTAGCTGCAATTTTGCATATTTTCTCAGCTATTTGCAGAACTTTCTCCCAATCTTTGCTCCGGATTTTAATTAATATTTCATTAATTAAAAAAAATAATAATAAAAGAAACACTCTTGGAAAATACAAGATAAAGTCCGCAAATTGCTACGAGTTTTAATTAATATTTGATTAATTTAAAAAATATATAAAAATAAATAAAACAAAAATAATTTTTGAAAATACAAACTAAGGTCCTCAAGTTGGCTAGCAATTTGGCTAATTAGAAAATTACATTTAGGACGCGGCAAGTAAATTGGCACACCTTCTTTGAGAGTGTCGACCACTTTCACCCCCACCCTTACAACCCGCCCCATCCCTTCCGGCTGTGACACAATCTAATTGCATACTTTGGGGCGCATAACTTTGCACTAAAATTAACCTCTAACCTATTTTGCCAACTGCTTCAGCTGCTGTTGCTGCCAGGATGCTGTTGCAGGCAGTCGACCATAATGAAGGATGCGCTACCGCGGATGCAAATAAAGTGCCAGAAGATGCCGCAGCACACAGCTCGTTGCATAAGCAAAAAGGCCAAAGGACATGCCCGCCACCGACATCATCATGAACATCGTCATCATCATCATCGGGTAGCAGCTTCAACTTAATTGCACGAATTTCATTTTGAGTAAATTAACAGCAATTTTAGTGGAACATCCTTGGCAGGTGCATGAGAAGTCCTCCGGCTGTGTGGCATGCACCAGGATGCCCGCCAAGGGCCAAATGAATCATGTCCTTTGAATGCATTTACCTTGAAAATGGCTAATGAATTGCCACTATCTATTCAACTTACGTTCTAAGGATATCTCTAGATAAACATCATGAATTTAACTCAACTACAATCTAATTAAATTCGTTAATTTCTAGAGAAATTTAATTGCTCTAATTGACATGATTCGCCAACCTCATTTCAAGGTTTCTTCAGCCTGATTGTATGCAACACAAAATTTTAATTTATCCGCACAAAATGCATAATCATGACTGCGAATCTGTATGAGGCTGTGTATGTGTGTGTGTGTGTGAGTGTGAGTGACATGTGTGGGTGTGTGTGTGTGTGTGTCAAGTAAGGCAAATACGTGAGTGGAATAATAATATTTGCTTAGCCTGGAAAAGTGCACAAAGTGTGTCAAGAAAGTAAATATAAAATCCCAGCTAAATACATAGAATGCCAAATGGCAGGTGAAGCGGCCAGAATAAATAAATCTGTAATTATATAAAATGCAAAGCGCAACTAATTCAGGTCAAATGTCAATTATATATGTATGTACATATATGTATATAGGATATGCTGGCAAGGATGCCCCTAGGGGCCAATTAAATGCTGACAGCTAAATAATTATTGAAAAGTTGCCAAAGTTGCATTCAGTAGAAAAGAAAAAGCAACATTAGCAAATGCAGAATAAATATTTAAAAGAATTTGCAATAAAACAAATACAAAAATCAATCTACGTAAACAAGCCTTAATTACTGTACTCAGTATCTGACAGCGAAGATAACCATAAAGGCAAATACAACAGTTAAATTGCTTGCTCTAATCAGAGCAAGCGAGCAAACACGATCGATTGCCAGTAGAAAATATATGCATCGCACTCACACTCTTCTACGATCTTCTGCATCTTGATTTTGCTTATGTTATGCTACTTTTGTTGTTGTGCTTGCATTACCTTTGCTGCTGATTTTGGCTATTGTTGTTGGTGGGAGTGAGAGTAAGATTACTCTATGTATGCCCACGATTTGCAGCCGCTAATACATGTATCGCACTCACACTTATGAAAGCTTTCTAACTTGGAAGCTCTCTCCTACGATCGCCTGCGTATGTTATGCTTCTCTATGCACCTACTTTTGTTGTTGTGCTTTTGTTTTAGAGCTTGCTGTACCTTTGCTTCTGATTTCGGCTATTGTTGTGGGTGGGAGTGAGAGTAAGCTTACTATTCGCGCGCGAGCGAAACTGCAAGCTCACAAATCACACGAATATGCACTCATAAAGTAGAGGCAGCATCTATCGATATTTGCAGCTGCTATGATATGAGTGAATCATCTAGTAGCTGCCAAAAAAATATGAGAGTATATGAGCGGCAGTGTGAGTGTGAGTATGATAACTCCTGCAGGCTAAGGTGTGAGCTATGAGTACTTGGCGTCGCTCTCTCTCTCTCTCGTGCTCGATGGTGAGCGAAGAGCTTTGACTGTGTCGCTGTTACTGCTGCTATTTCTACTGCTTAACAATCCAACCTGTGCCCCAACCATAGAACATTTTTAATTTATTACGTCTGTCGATGATTTTTCTACTACTTTTTATGGCGATTTAAGCGCGAGCACCCAAAAAAATAACACAAATACATACGTGAATATAAATGGGAATATGTATTGCTGTATGTGTGTGTGTGTGTGTGTGCATACATACAATACGAGCCGAAATCGCGAATTCGTAATTTTGCATTTTTATACAATACGATTTTGTTCTTATTTTTTGTGGACGCGGCCACCAAAGAAAAGACACAACAAAAACGGAACCAGAGGAAGAGAGCAAAAAAGTATTCAGAAGCGAGCATGCCAAATGGGAGTAGCAGCAGCAGCAGCAGAGAGTTGAAGCTATGGTCAGCATTGTTTTCCTTAATTAATGTTTAATCAGCAGGACTCGACGAGCCCGTTGCTGACCAAAGCAGCGAACCACATGCGATAATGGCCAAAATAATAAAAATCAACAGCTGAGCAGCAGCAGCAGCAACACTGCCTCCCATCTACTCCCTTTTTGCACTCCTCCTTTGCTGCCATTTTCGTTCTGTCAAATGGGGTGTGCATGTGTGCTGGACTCTCACCCACTCCCACTCTCTCTCTCTCTCTCGACAGTCGTGCTTTTGTCGGGTATGCGGCTTAAGGTGGCGCGAATGCCTCGTCTTTGACGTTTTTTTTATCATGCACTCTCTCTCACACGCTGTCCCACTCTACACATGTCTCCCACTCTACATAACTTTTTGCTGGCGATTCTCCACTGAAGCGAAACCCACGCGTTGTTTCGGCACAACTTTGGGCTTGAGAGCGAGCGTCTGCAGTGCAAAAACGTAAATGAAAACAAATTCGCGGCCAAGAAAAAATTAACAAAACACAAAACAAACTTTTGGGCGCAGCGTAAGAGTGGGAGCGATGGAGACAGAGAGAGGGAGAGGTGGAGAGAGTGTGGGCAGTGGGAATAGCAAAATGGAGAGTGAGTTCAGGCAGTGTTTACCCTCAAGTGAAGTGAAGAGATGGCAACATGCAGCGCGTACTCATAATCAGCAGCAGCGGCAGCAGAGGCGACGGTGGCATAGAGAGAGTGAGAGAGCGAAAGCTCTGGTCAGTTGCTGGCAAAGAGCTTCACATGCCATTGTTGCTGTGGCAGTTGTCTCAGGGGCTGTTGGGTGGCGACCATTTGGTCAGCATCCCCATACCCACCCCTCCATCACATAAAAAATAAAAATGAGCAAGACGAATTTACGCGATATAAAAAGAATTTGTATGCATGCATGTATGTGGTGTATCTATGTGAGTGTGTGTGAGTGTGAGTGTTTGGCAAGCGCTAAAAATGGCAATGCAAAATTTTTTATAATTTTTTCCCATTTTTTTGGTTTTTTTTTTTGTTTTTTGTTGACTGGTGGCAGCTTCAGCTTCTGCTGCTGCTGCTGCTTCTGCTAGAGCTTCAGGTCCAGGTTCAACTCTTTGCTGTGGAGGGATTGGGCGCCAGACGACAATCGAATGGTTTTGCGTTTTACTTTTCACTTTTATGTTTTATTTTGAATTCGCTATTTCTCCAACTGCATGCCCTCTCTTTCGTTTTTACTCTGTCCCACTCTATCCAACCCCATCACCCCCCCATTCTCTCGCTATCTAGCGTTCACGTGTTTTGTCTGCGACAAAGGGTATGCTCTCAGGGTGGAAGGTAGGGGATGTGAGGCTTGAGGGAGTGGTGGATGGGGAGGGGGTGGCTGTTGGTAGCAATTGGACTTGGTGCGCTGGTCAATTGCAAGCCAAGTTCTCCACATCGATTGTAGGTGGAGAGAACGGGCAACGTTTCAGCCAAATTCTAATGGTGGTTTCAACTTGGCTAAATGTACATACCTCAAACTGACTATAGGCTTAAATGTTGTTGTTGCTTGTTTGGCATTGGGATTTGGCTTTTGGCGCTGACAATGAGATTGATGTTAGTTTATATAACAAAGTAGAAAGTACAGTCATGTTTGTGTAAAGTAGCTACACATTTAAAAACTATTCAAATTAAAGAAATTAAGAAAAACAAATTTTAAAATATTGTAATTTCTAAAATATGGTAATAGTATTTTTAATTCGGGTAAAAATGTATTAAGTTTAAAATACCCGAAATTTCTCGAAATTTTCATATTATCACTTTTTTAGAATGCGTTTTAAAAATTTATTTTAGTTCAAAAAATTGAATATATTTTGAATTTTCCGAAGGACTTAAGTTTTTGACAAAACAAATTTCGTTGTACTTTTATTATCCCAAATTACTCAGAACTTCAGTATAAACAATTTTTTTCTTAAATTTAGTACTCAAAATTTTAATTCTTAACCCAAAATGGAATATAATATTTTTGAACACATGCTTAATTCTTAAATTTTATAAAGATTTTTTAATCTTCTGCTAAATTGAAGTTTTTATATTTGAAAAGTATTTATTATAATATAATATTTATAATATATATCAATATGATATTTATTATAATAATAAACAAGTTTTAAGTTTTTCATAATTATAAGTTTTTAAAAATTTCCTTGAATCTTTTTGAAATTTTTATTCATTTTTAATAAATTTAGTAAGTAACGTAAACAAAGTTCAAAAATTTTAGAATTCTTCTAGCAATCGATGAAAATATCTAATTGTGCTATGCAAAGAAAGTGCTACCACAATGGCTAACATCACTTAGCCCGGTCTCAACCTATTCACAATATTAGCAACAATCACTAACAATTTCTACTGCCAATAATCGAACTGTAAACTCAACACTTGAAACAATTCTCAGCAGGAACTCTGCCAAATAACATACGATTTTCAAGTATTTTCAGCATAACGGAAGTAAGGTGCGACAGGGACAGAGTGAGTGAGAGATGGAGAGAGAGCTAGATATGTTGCAGAAAAAATACCATGCATTGTTTTGTTGTGTTCGTTCTTGGCTTAAACTTCACCCAACATTTAACTGCAACCTTCAAAATTTGTTGGCGCTAAAAATCGATAATCGATTGGCGAAACATGTGCAAAAGTGCAGTGTGAGTAACTAACAATTTCCAGTTATATACTAGATATAGTATATATATATAGTGTATATATGTAGAGTGAGGTTATATAGGCCTGGGTTGTGGCTGCGGCTTAACAGAGTACTTTGGTCGGAGGCGAATGGAAATTCTAATTTAGTTAAATTACATTTTATTCCATTCAATAACTTAAAATGACTTTTGAATGCGCTCGACACGGACACGTAACCCGAAAACTTACATCCACACACACACAGACACCTATACATACACTCAGCGAAAGAGATAGCTAGCTGTGTAAGATAGAGATAGATAGAGAGAGAGCTGGCAAAAGTTTTTGCGACGTAATGAAAACCTCCGAAATGTATGCAATGGAAATGCATTTTGCCAACCAAACTACGCTCTCTCTCTCTCTCACACACACACACACACACTCTCTCTTCCTCTCCCTCTCTGACTCTGTCTCACTCTAACCGTTTTTGGAGGCAACACGACTGCAACTTGTACTAATAATAATGCAAATGTCTGCCTGTCATTTCTGTTCATTTACTTAAAGTTCCTTCAACCCACACTCAAAAACACACACACACACACCCATATACAGCCCCTGTGAGTTTAGGGGTGTGCTAGTTTGGGGGGGGGGGTGTGCTTGGCGTCAGAACTTAACTACGCATACTAATACATGCATAGAAATGCATAGAGAGAGAGAGAGAGAGAGAGAGAGGAGAGACAGAGAGAGTTGAGTTTTTGGGTCCTTTAACTGAATTAACTTGTACGGCATGGCAGCTCCTCACTTGTCTCCGCTACCCCCATTTACCACCCTCCACCCTCCACTCTCCACTCTCTCCTCTCTTTCACTCTGGCTACACTAACCAACTATTGTGCGTCACAGGACGATACCGAAAATCCTTGCCCAAGTTACGTTCTCATAACATTTTCGTTTGTAAATTTTGAATTTTCGTAATTCCAAATGAGAATGCAAGGCACCACTGCCTCTCTCTCACTCTCTCACTCTCTCTCTCTCTCTATCGTTGTGTCTCTTTCGCTCTTCAGCCTGTGGATAGTCAATCCTGTGTGCTGGCAACTCCTGCCCAACACTGCGGCAGACTTAGACTTGGTCATTTTATGCGTTTGATGCTAATTTTCCAAGGCGGTTTCGTTGGCGTTGGCAAGGACATTGGTCCTTGGTATTGGTGTTGTCAGCCAGCCTGCCACTGTATGTGTGCCTCTGTGTGTGTGTGTGTGTGTGTGAGTCGAAACTTATTTGGGTGGGGTAGGTGCGGGGAATAGGTGTGGCTGGTAGCTTTGTTAATGCCAAAAACTTAAGCAGCCGTAGCGTCGTCGTCGTCGTCGTCGTCGTCCTCGTCGTCGTACTCGACGTTGTTGTCGATGTCCAAAATGGCAAAGAGAGAGAGAGAGAGAGAGAAAGAAAGAGAGAGAGAGTTCAGTTTGGTGTAGCTGTGTTTGTGAGGACAGATTTATAATTGTGTGTTGTTGCTGTTGCTGCTGTTGTTGTTGTTTGTTGGGTAGTGTTGGCGGCAGAAGAGGGACAAGCAACTCAGCAACATGAGTGCAAGTAGCTGGCTGCATGTCCTGACGCTTCCTGCTTGCTGCCTGTCCAAAGCAAACGCACTAAACCTCTGCTCCTTGTTGGCCAAGTTGTTGTTGTTGTTGTTGTTGTTGTTGTTGTTGTTGTTGTTGTTGTTGTTGTTGTTGTTGTTACTGTTGTTGTTGTTGTTGTTGCTTTGCAGTTATCGGTGCGGAATAGGCTTTTGTATTTGCGCAAAATAAGGAAAATGAAGAAGCAGCAAGTGCCACTGCCACTGCAACAACAAAAACAACAACAACTGCAGCGACTGCGACGCCGACTGCAGCAGCGGCAGCGACAGCGTCAAGGAAAGAGACAACCATATAGAGAGAGAGATGGAGACAGTGGCAGCTTTTAATATATGCAGACAAGTGCTTAATTAACACAGTGGCGTAGTCCATAGAAAAACATAAGAAACCGAAAGGGGGTAAGCAACAATTGGACAAGCGAAGTTATACTTAAAACAAACACCGTTCATCCACTAAATTTTAAACGGCCATAACTTTGCTATTTTTCACCCGATTTTCAAAATTTTTGCAGTTTTGTAAATGGATTCGGTCATATTTTGAAACTGCATCAAAAGTTTCTTCAATTTGAGAGATTTTAATTTTTGATCTTTTTTGACCATTTTTCCATACTTACCCCTTGTCAAAATCATCAAAAATCTAAAAATTTTTTATCCGAATTTTTTGATGCCAATCGATTCTGGGACTCAAAACTAGCAATTTGCTTTTTATTTGAGGTGTTTCTGAAGAGAATTTTACGAGATATGACCAATTTGTGAATATTAAACTACTATTATTTAAATGTTATAACTTTGTGAGAAATCAACCAATTTTCAAAAGGTTTTTGTTAGCTTCAAATGTTTATCATTCGATTTTAAAATTGCAATATAACTTGTATATTTGTTTCTACTAATTACTTATTTTACATTAAGTTTCTTTTCTTAGTTGAGGTCCCCCTTTTCGTCATTACCTACGCCTCTGTCTTCGACTAATTCATTTACACTGCAATAGTTCATTTATATATGGAAAAGCGAACATAGACTAGGAGAGCAGAGCAGGGCAGTAGCAGCAGGATTGAGGTTGACAGAGGATGAGGTGAAAGGTTTGAGAAGGTTTTGTGGAGAGTGGAGACGGAGAGTGGAAAGTGGAGAGTGGAGAGGCTCGATGCCCACTTATGTATTAGATGCGAAAATTTAGTTATGTACATGCAACTAAATACATGCACAGACGACAGACCGATGTCTAATTGTACACACACACACACACACACACACTAATATACTAATACACTATCAAATTTCAGACACACACACACACATACATGGCAGTGGCAGAAGAAGAAGAGACAGGCTATGCAAGCGCAAGACATGGACATGGACAAAGTATGTTGGTGTCGTCGTCAAATGAATCTCATTTGCATTTAAATTAGGAACCTCGAAGAAGAAGAAGAAGCCGCAGCCAGAGAGACAGAGCGAGGCAGAGACATAGATAGAGATAGATAGAGAGAGAGAGAGTGAGAAAGAGAGCGACAGTCGAGTGTCCATTTTGCCATGTCAGTCGAGGCAATTTGTGCCACTCCCCAACCCCCCGTGCCTCAAGAGTTGGAGACAGTTGGAGTTCCATGCTCACAATCTGCCTCATGTTGCACTGCCACAGCAGCAGCGTACGTCGACTGCGACGGCAACGACGACGTCGTTGCTGCTGCTGCATGAAATCTGTTTCAACATTTCGATAAATTTCTTACGGGGCCAAACATGGAGCGGGCCGGGCCAAAACAGGAGCTTCCTCTTGGCCAAAAAACCCCCATTCGAACATTTTTGGCTTAATACTTAGTCTCCATATATGTATGTGTATGTGTGTGTGTCACACTGTGCGTATGTGTGTGTGTGTGACTTCTGAATGCATAAATGTTGATAATAATGTTGAGTAAAAGTTGATTTGTTTAGTGCACCCCCATCCCCAATACTATATATGCATATATATATATATACATACATATATATTCATGTATTTATATATATATGTGTACATAGCACTCTCTCAATACATAATGCATATAATGAGTATGCATATGGAGACAAAGCAGCTCCCATGTTACTTGGAGTGGGTTTAAGTGGCTGAGTAATGCACAGTGGGCCGAAATACATTGGGAAAGGAAGTTAAGAATACGTTGTTGGTTTAAAATTTGTGTAATATTTATTATTTTAATGATTATTAAAAATAAGTTAATATAAAAAATATTAACTTTTCAATGATACTTAAAAATATTCTATTGAAATAAATACATAAATAAAAATAATATATTTTCATATAATTTATTCTGCGTGATAAGGAAATAAAAAAATATGTAAATGTAATTTTAATAACATAATTTAAAGTATAATATTATTTAAAATATTATTTTGTATTGAGGAAAATAAAGAAAATTTAAAATAAATGTTTTACATAAAGAATATTAACAAGCAAAATTGGTTTAAAATGATTACAACATATTTATTAATTTGTAATACTAAAACTTCTACTAATTAAAGTAAAAATATAAGAACGTAATTCATAAATTCCATGACTTTCAAAATTTTCGCTGCATTTTCACATAACTTGCACCACTGTGCCCCCAATTCTCACACACACACACACTCAACACTCATCTGCATATTGACCATTAGTTCTAATCATTTTATATGCCTAAAGAGACAACGCACAGTCGAGCAAAAGCAACAGCACTACACATACTGATGCACATAGAAGCATAGTCTGAGACACACACACACACACACACACACACACACTGATACTCATACCAACATGCAACACAGTGGCAGTGGCAGTGGCAGACAGGCTGAGAGCACGAAGTATACCTGGCTGCATATAAAATAATCTGTTTACTATAAATATCATTTCATATGCAACGTAAATACATAAAAGCCAACAACAACATGCACCACTCACATGCAACATACACATGCAACACACACACACACACACACACAGACACATGTACATTCCATTGAGTGTGGAACGATGGCATCAAGTAAATTTGCAGCACATCAAAGTTATACGAAATATGCATTAAATAAGCAAAACTGCATGCGATGCGGGGTGGGGCATGCAACGTGCGATTGTGGGGGTATGGGGCAAGAAAACGAAGGAGCTTTTGTCGTTGTCCTGGCCAGGACTTGGCTCAGTTTTGGTTGTGGCTTGTCTGTCTGCTGCATATCCTTAGTAGCTTGCCATGCATATGGGCGAAGCATTTTTGAGTTTCTAATTAGAAGTGATACTCACACTCTCTCTATCTCGCTCTCACTCTCTTTCTCTCTATCTCTCTGTCTCACTCACTCATATGTGTGTAGACAATGCACACCAATACACGCACATAATTGGTTATTTGGCAGAGAAATTTGTGAGGCGCCTGCAAGTATGCAACACTCTCAATGCAGCTGCCGTAAATTTGCTGTTATGTTGCGTTGTGTTGTGTTGCAGCCTCAACAATGGCCACACCAGCTAACTGTGCATGCTATATACTAATGCATATACTAACTAATATATTGTACAGTTATATATACATACATATATACACATATGTGTGCTTTAATCGACAAGCAACTGTTTATATTATATAGTTTAATGTTCTCAATTGCATATTGCGCATACGCCCTGTTGCAGCTGCTACAAATCGCTCTCTCTCTCTCTATATCTCTCATTTCTCTCTCTCTCTCTCTCTCTCTCTCTCTCTCTCTCAGTGTCTCCCTTTCTCTCTGTGTCGACATGGCGAATTATAATAAATTTAATTAAAATTTTGTGCTCTGCATTCGTTGCTTTCATCACTTACACTAACAACTTGCATAACAACAACTTAAATATTTTTAAGCATAAGCGAATTATGCGAAACTTTTCATGTTTTTTCCAACTTTCATTTGCCAGCCCATCCCTGCCCTCCTTATACCGGATCCTTCAGCTCCTGCTGCTGCTGCTACGCACTTTTGATTTTTAGTTTTCATTATGAGCGGGTGGATCAGAGGCGGGTGGTTGGGTGGTTGAGTGGTTCCCAACCGCATAACATTTACCACCTCAACTAGTCTTCCCTCTTCTGATCCATCCCTGGTTTATCTTGCTCCGCTTTCATTCTGGTCCAACTTGCTAAGCATTGTCATCCATTTGCTTATTTTGCATATTCATAATTTCGTTTTACGTTTTTCAATTAGAATATCATCATAGAACATTTTTTACTTAGAACAATGGCAATCTACTCTACTGCAAATGCAACCACAACCACAAATGTGGACAAGAAAATAAAGAAAAAATATATATAAAAATACGGAACTCCAAACTCATTTCAAACATTTTATAAATAAATAGTAATTATAATTTTGAAATGCAATTTTAATATCAAAGGTCTTACTCAACTTATCTGAGCTCAAATTTATCGTAGTATATTTTTTAAATTACTATATTACGTTTGGTTTTATATTACGCATCTTTTATGAAATCGTTAAAAGTCGAACATTTGTTATTCGAATTTTTTTTAAGTCAATCGATTCTGGGACTCAAAACTATCACTTTGCTTTTTATTTGAGGTGTTTCTGATGAGTATTTTAAGAGATATGACGAAAAATGTGTTTGAAAGTTACTCAAAATACCATTTTAATGAAATCATTTTCTTAAAAATTTTGATCAGCCATAACTTTGCCAATTTTCATCCGATTTTCAAATTTTTAGCAGTTTTGTAAATGGTTTCGATTATATTTTGAAACTGCATCAAAAGATTCTTCAATTTGACAGATTTTAATTTTTGACTTTTTTTGTCCATTTTTCCATACTTACCCCTTGTCAAAATCATCAAAAATCGAAAATTTTTTTATACGTTTTTTTTTTTGATGCCAATCGATTCTGGGACTCGAAACAAGCATTTTGCTTTTTATTTGAGGTGTTTCTGATGAGTATTTTTCGAGATATGACCTAAACTGTGTTTGAAAATAACTGAAAGTAGCATTTTTCATGGAATCATTCCTCTACAAACTTTGAACGGCCATAACTTTGCCAATTTTCATCCGATTTTCAAAATTTTAGCAGTTTTGTCACTGGTTTCGATTATATTTTGAAACTGCATCAAAAGATTCTTCAATTTGACAGATTTAAATTTTTGACTTTTTTTGACCATTTTTCCATACTTACCCCTTGTCAAAATCATCAAAAATTGAAAATTTTTTTTTGATGCCAATCGATTCTGGGACTCAAAACTTGCATTTTGCTTTTTATTTGAGGTATTTCTGATGAGTATTTTCCGAGATATGATAATATAGGTGCTTATACTAGCTTAAGAGTTCCCTTTTTTCTTGTAATGTTTGTATGGGAAATATTATCAAAAATGGACAAATAATAAAAACAACCAATTTTGAAAAGTGTTTGATGCAGATTTTAAGAATATTATGGTTAATAAAATCTGATGAAATTTTGCAAAAAGTTATGACTTGAATTCTTGAAATTTGTCATTGCATTTTAGTGAATAATAAAAATAATGAATATTTAATATGAAATTGCATTGAGAAGTAATCAAAAACAGTTAAGTTAAAATGCAAATAAGTTGGCTCAGAGTGTGTTTCGTGGCTCGATGAAATCTTTCCGTGACACTGACGACACAAAGTTAAATGTCAAATATGTCAAATTTGTCAAATATCAAAGTAACAGCTATTATATTGATTATGAATATGGATATGAATGAGAGCAGATGGCAGGCCGCAAAGTTGCACAAAGTGGAGTGCTGCTAATGAATGTGGCAGATGATTATGATGAGCAACATGATGATGATGATGATGATGAAGACGTCGACGACATGTATGCGGTTGCCTTTTGTCAGAGCCACAATAACTTACTCATTTTGCTCAATAATAAATGCAATTATGTGCCCGTGATGCTCGGCATTTTCGGGTGGCATGTGGCATGTGGCAAGCAGTTGCCGTTGCTGTTGCTGTTGCTGTTGGTCGTGGTCCTCGACGACGCGAACTACGAAATTAATTTAGACACAAAGCCTGGCCGCCATTTCAAGCTGCGCTGAGTCCTTTGCATCGCTGACATCTACCAGGAGCACTAGAGCGAGATGGCGAATCAGTAAGAATGAGACAGCAACAGAGATCGAAAGCGAGAGAGAGAGAGAGAGAGCGAGTCAAGCCCGAAAATTTGCATTTTAGCACAAAATGCTTTTGTTTAGATTTTCTTGTGAATTTAATTTATTGGAAAATTAGCGCATGACGTCAAGCTGCAAACTAATTGAATGCGAAGCCTGCCACCCACCCACCCACCATCTCCCTGCCCCACCCCCCTCCACCCCCTTACACTCTCACTCTCTTCGTCATCACCCCGTAAATACCAGCAAACTATTAATTGAAGCTGTAAAAGTTGAAAGAGCTTGTGGCAGCGTCATGACTGCACCAATGAGCGGATTTTGAGCAAACAAACTTGCCACACGCAACAAAATTAGCACACGAAATTGCAACATTGTGTGGCAAGCAGGCAAGCAAGCAACTAACTCTCATCATATTCACATTTCAAAATTGCGCATTGAATTAACAACAAAGACCATACAATTAACAGCAATTATTTCGACCAACTCTCTGAAGTTCTCATAACTCCATCTCCAAACTTTCTCCACCATCAACTCTTAACACCAGCTTCGAGTTAAGTATACGTAATTAACAGATCTTCTTAATGTTAACATCGGTTGAACACGCAGCCTCAAAAAGACCGCTGTTAATTAACAGCATCTTAAGTAGTTTACATAACATTAGAATAAGTTGGAAGAGCTATGCAAGTAAATTGCTTTAATGTGGGCAAAGTGGGAAATTCTATAAAATTGAAATTCTTGGGAATTCTCAAAATAATATTACTTTTAAGTCGCCCAATTTATAAGAATTGCAATATAGTTCTTATTATAGTAAACATGAATAAGTTGAGAAGAAAATAATAAATAAATAAAATAATATTCCCAAAAACTTGCACTATTTATAAATGTAAAGAAATTGTTTTTATTAATAATGGGGAATCTTAAAAATAAAATGATTGATAATTCTTGGCGCAAATTGTTAAAATTTTAAGAAAATAAATTCTTGAAAAATCTGTAGATAAAATTACCTATATTTCTAACAATATAAAATGATATATATTCATCTACACTGAATGTTTCAAACATTTCTCAAAAACTATGTGTAATTTCCACACCGCTCAATTAGATTTGAAATATTATGCACACAAATTAACCAAAAAGTAAAAAGATAAAAAAAATAGAAACAAATCATTTCAGAGTCGGGACAAATGTTAATGCAAAAGATTTCACAAGCTGCTGTTGCTGCTGTTGGAACGGAAATGTTAAATTTTCATTTGATTATTATACGATATCGATACGGTTTGTGTCTTTGGCAGCCACGGGTCTAACTGTATCGACAAACGACAAATTAACATAATTGAACCGCAGCCAGAGTTGCCTTCCCTCTCCCCCCCTTCCAAGTTTCTCTCCTCTGAAGCAATGAGAACCAGTTGAGTCGCCACTGGAGCTTGCCCCCATCGTTTTGACTGCTTGGGTAATAGAATTACAAATTAAAGCGCACAAATTATACCAAACCACGGATATCAGAGACTACCCCCCCCCACATCACCCACCAACCTACCCCTCCCTCGTACCCAGTCACTCCATTGTGAGACAACGACCCCCATGAAACTGTTTCAGTCACCATCTCCAATCTTCAATCTCCTATCTCCACCTCCCTCTCCACTTCCATCTGCAACTCAATCTCGAGTTGATGTAATACAAAATTAGAGTACATTTTGAAGAATTGAGGACGGACCGATCGGATCAAGTCCGATAGATGTGATCAGCACTAATCTGCAAACCAAATGCATCTATGAGATATTCCCCCTTTCAACATTATCCATGGTATAATGTTTAAGTTCTCATCAGACTGTTGTCCAAATATATGTATTTATATTATTTGCCTCAATATGCAATTTGTTTGCTTAAATGTTTTAATTTCCTGTGCCGAATGACATTTTAATGACAACCCAACTCCCCACAAAATACATCCAATATTCCCTGTGGGGGGGGGGGAGGAGGATGGTGAGGAAAACGCACATTTTGCAAGATTTAATTTTACATGGGATTTTAATGCGGGTTAACGCATGTTTTTCAGCAGTTCCCAAAATGCACGCAACGGAAGTTAATTAATAAAATATTAAAAGTTATTTATTATCATTTAAGTTAATTACAGAGAAAATGGCATTTCAGTTACTTGACAGTTAAGGGTTGATTTTTGAGTATTTGATATAAGAATATTAATGGGAAAAATATTATTAAAAAGTATTTGAGAATCCACTTCTAAAAAATAAAATATTTTTCATATTGAATATTATTTTTTTCTTATTATATTTTTAATACCATTAATAAAATGAATAATAATAATAATAATAATAATAATAATAATAATAATAATAATAATAATAATAATAATAATAATAATAATAATAATAATAATAATAATAATAATAATAATAATAATAATAATAATAATAATAATAATAATAATAATAATAATAATAATAATAATAATAATAATAATAATGATAATAATAATAGTAATAATAATAATAATAATAATAATAATAATAATAACACTAATAATAATAATATAAAAATTATTATTTTTATAACCCATTAAAAATCCATATTTTAAGAATATCATATCATTTACGTAACATTTTCGAAGCTCAAATCACGTAAATCTACTAAAGAGGCGCACAGATGCATAATGCATCCGCCTACAGACATCCTACGAACATGCCTGAGCGCCAACCGAAGGCAAACTGATAGAACGTGCAAGAATGGCAGCAGGCAGTGGGCAAGCAGTAAAGACAGATGCCCTCCCCTCAACAACAGCTACAGCTACAGCAACAGCTTCAAGATTGTGGTATGCCGGGAACTGGAGCAGCAGCAGCGACAGCAGTAGTAGTGTGACGTCATCAATGCGAGCAGCGCAGCAAACAAAGAAACGAAGCTGGCAGCAGGCAAGCGTAGGAGAAACAACGACACGACGGGGAAAAATAAAACTCAACGAAAAAGTTTCGACTCGCAAACAACACAAAAATCAACGACTACCCCAAGCAGTAGTCAAAGAGCGACACACATCATCTGAGAGAGAGAGAGAGAAAGAGCGCGCTGGCAAGTTAGCGAGAGTGGGAGAGCCTATCAATTGAGTTAAAGCAAAAGCAACGTGTTGTGATGTTGACTCAAGGAAGGAAATAAGAAAGCACGACTTGCAAAGCAAGCGATGGTGATTATGGCGGCCGGGTGTGAGGGAGATGGGCAAACGAAGTGCCTGCGCCCACTGATAAGCAGGGCGTTGATGTTGGTGAAATTTTTGCGAGTATCAAAACCGGTTTTCAAGTGACGAACGACTGCATGCATGCTCACTCTCTCACACACTCTCACACTCTCTTCGCTCTTCAATTTTAGTAGACAGTCTACGTAGTCTTCGTTGTTGTTGTTCTTGTTGTTGCTGCTTGAGTGCTTAGTGGGTTAGGTCGTGTAGGTTTACTAATTGCTGGGTGGCGGAATTTTTGAGTCACTGTAAAGCAATTGGAGCAGAAGAGCGAGTGAGCGAGAAAGTGAGTGAGCAACTGAGACGGAAGATGTGTTTGTGAAACGTGTCAAAAGTTTTTAGGGATTTTGTAAATAAGTTAAAGTATTTCATTGAAAATTGGCAGCAACGCTATTAAGAATGGCAGCCAAACTTCTGAGACTTAACTGGATTATTAATGATGATTAATAAAAAAATATATAAATTATAAAAAATTTATTTTATTCAAATTTTAAATATTTTATAATATAAATATAAATTTTTAGTATTTTGCTACTTAAGAAATTTGTTTAAAATTCATAAATCAATGACAAACTCTACCTAAATTAATTATGATAATTTACAAATTGCAATTGCAGTGAGAAACTCATGTCTCAGTAGAGATACAGAGAGAGAGATAGAGAGAGAGAAGCAGAGAAAGAGAGAGAGAGAGAGATAGGTGTATTCTTAGAGACAGCCAGCTGCCCAGCCTCATCAGCATCATCAATAGATGTTGCATGCAACGACGTTGAACGACGTCCTGCCGCGTCGACTGCCGTCTCAACTTGCTGCTGCCTCAGTTGCTGCCTCAGTTGCTGCCTCAGTTGCTGCCTCAGTTGCATGTAACTTAACCTCATTGACCAAACGCATTCGACGAACATCAAATGTGAATTAGTGCACTACGATTGCCACACACACACACACTTACACACACACACAGTTAGACACACAGACTGATATACACACCTTGGCTTGTGGCATCATCAACATTTGCCGCTTTTGTTGTCGGCGGTTGGTCCACGTCCACATCCACTTCCACAACTCACAGCCACATCTATGACTATGTCTGCCTTCCACCTTCCACCTTCCCCTTTCCATTTGCAACAACTTCAGCTGCAAGTTTGAACGTTGCCAGTTGCAAGTTGCAAGTCTTTTGGGCCGCATCTCTTGGCTATTGACGCTGCAATGCATGCATAATTTCCAAGCATAATTTAATTTATAGACGACAGTGTGGGGGCAGGGGGTGGCACTGGCTAAAGGGGAGAGGGGGTTGAGGTGGGTTTGTGGCAATTGCATTTGCATAGGACAGCGCAAGTGACTTAAGCGAAACGAGAGAGTTTGTGGTGTCTTGCCACCCATACCCCCTCCCCACACCACCCCACCCATCGTGCAACCACCCGCCTCACGTCTTTTGCAGCTGGCAACACACACTTCAAGTAGAAATTATTACAAAGACCCATAACCCCACATACACCTCTCCCCCCTGCACCAAACCTCTTGCAGCCCCTACTTGCTGCCAAACGAAGGAAAAGCTGAACGAAAATTTTAATTGCACAAAATTTGCGAGCCAAACAGAGATAGAGAAAGACACAGAGAGAGTGAGAGAGAATGAGAGGGATAGATACAGATAGAAAGAGAGCGTGTTAAGGTGTGAGCATGTGTGTGGTCTCCACTGGTGTTGTTGTTGTTGTTGTTGGTGTTGTGGCATATCTGGTAAAAGCCAAGGCAGGTTAATGGCGTAAATGTTAACAATGCACTAGGAAGTGTAAATCTTGACCAGGCCAAGTCAACGGCTGCCAATATGGGTCTCAATAGAGACCCAGCTAAGAGCGCACAAGCATTTCTATTGAAATTCTCTATTTTTTTTTTCTCTTTGTTGCCAACTTCTTGCTGTTCTGTTGCCAATTGCATGGAATTAAAGAATATAGTTGGCAACGAATGGAGAGCATTTTAATATATATAGAAATAATAATCATAGAAAGAACTACTGATATGAAATTATATTTAGAAATTTAATTTTTTAATAAATTTTAGCTGCAGAAATTTATTAATTAATATCAGATCACTTACTTCATATATAAATAATTAAACATGTATTAAATAAATTGAATTTATACTAGGAATATATTAGTTGACAATTTATTTATGATTAGATATGGAGGGAAATGAAGGTTTCAATTATGAATATTTAAAAATGTATTTTCTTTTAAATAAAACTAGCTAGTATCAATATAAGAACTTTTAAAATTTACTTTCTTTTAAACATAACTATTTAATATTTATTTAAGAACTTTTAAAATTTTCAAATATATTTGTGAATTTATTTAGAAATAATTTGCAAATTCTGCAGAAATATAATAAACTTAATAGAAACACTAATTTTAAATTTAAGGCCTCTAAAATAATTATTTTATTGTATACATATTTTGATAATTTTTTAAATATCAATAAAAAAAATATGCTAAAAATATATATATAAATATATTTTATATTTAAAAAAATTTTAAAAATATTTAAAATTATACAATGCCTTTTCCCTTCGAAGTATTTCAACTACTCCGCACTCTTTCCAATTACTGCTTTGAGTCACTGTAGACTGGCGCCCAATTTGCTAATAACTGCAACTGCCACAGAGTGCAACGACTTGCCGCAAAAATCCAAAAAAAATATATATATATATAGATATGTATAAGAAAAAATATTAAAAAAATATTAAAAGTACATTTAATTGTCGAGGCGACGCCTGCAAGTCGCCAAGCCTTCACTATATATGCGTATATATTTTATTTTGATTTGTTTAACGCAACTTTATTTATTTATATATCAATATCGATACTCAGTGTTTCCCCACCCCCGCGCTTTCCCCTCAAACCATGGAATTATTTTTTCATTGAGTCTGGTGACGTGGACACGGAAATAGTTTAATTGCATTTGAGGCAGTAAGCAGTGTGGCATGCTACACGGTGAGTGAGATGGTTGCGGGGAGGGTGGCAAGGGCAACGGAGACAGGTAAATTGAATGCCATTTGCTACAATCTCAACTTGAGCGGGCGAGAGCATTTGTCGTCATGTCAATATGGTGACAGGCAGCACTTCCGTTTCCGGTGTCATGGCTGCTGCTGCTGCCACTGTCAACTGTTCTGCGGCCAACGGTAAGTTGCGGGCCAGCACTTGTTCCCTCTCTCTCTCACACATACTCAGTCTATCTTTGTCTATGCAACTGACACTCTCTCAACAGCTGCCTGTTAATCCAATTGTGTGTTTTATTTTTTATTTTATATTATTTTATTTATATATCGCCGAACAAGGCTTTTAGCTGAGTTGCAATGTAGAATATTTATTGAAGCTAAGTAAACACATAATTTAATAAAAGAAAATTTCATTAATTTCATTAATTAATTTTCATGAAATTTGCATAATTTTTTAGAGGAAAATTTGCACTTAGTTTGGAAAATATTTAAGTACTTTTAAATATATTGCTGTTATAATTGCAAGAAAATTGAAAGCACCTATTTTTATGAAATTTATTTAAATATGTATTAAATATTTTATTTATTCAGATTTTTCGATTTACCTCAAATTAAATGGTTAAATTAACTTTTTTAAATATTTAAAATAAATATGTCAAAAAGAAAGTGGATGAAATTCAAAAAAATCTAATTCGTCTAACAAAAAAGCTTAAAATATGTATTAAATATTTTATTTATTAAACATTTGCATATTTTTAAAATCTTGCAACTAAATTAAATTAGAAAAAAAAAATTAAATGTATAAAAAAATATATTATAAATTAGATGTTAATTAAAGCTATATTTTGCTAAAAATTCTATAACAACCTTAAATTTTTATATAAATTCTTCTGTATGAACTGAAAACAGGGTCACCTATGTATGTAGAGGGGCTGGAGGATTGGGGACGTCTCCTGGGGATGCCTATGAACTGGGTGGCAACTTCAGTCAGTCAGAATCCTTCTTCACAGACGCAAACAATGCAACTCGACTAAAACAAAAGCAAACTCTTCATTTCCACTTCAAGAGCGACGTTCTACGCTCACAAAACAAAAAAATTGTAGAGTATATATAAATATATATATATATATATATATATATATATATAGGATATATAAAGCTATAGATAGCTGCAGAACAGGGGCGAGTAACCAAAAGAGGGGGTATTTGGGTAACAAAAGGACATACGGAGACTGCTGGAAACTGTAGCATAACTTTGAGCGCAAAGAAAACGCTTCCGGTCGTCGTTGGCACAGACGGAGCTGAGAAAGGAGAGCTGAGAATTGGAGCAAAAGGATTAGCAGCAGTCGTCAGGACATGCCACCCACTGCTTCAAAACATGTGTCGATGCCACAGCAACAAAAAGAAGACCAGACCCAGACAAGTCAACCACTGACCCCCTCAAAAACATCCCCTCCCCTCTTCAACACTGTCTGTCTCTCTCTCTCTTTCGCTCTGCCACTTTCTCTAGGGAATCTCGAATCTCGGAGTGTTTCAGTCAATTGCCAAAGTGTCACAACGAATGTTTGAAGTAGCAAAATAAAAATATAAAGGTCGGGACAATGTCCTTACTGGCATGTGGTCCTGTCTTTTGGCCATGTTGATTTTCAAGGACACGTTACACAAACTGCTGGACAAGCAAAAGGACTTTTCGGTTAAGGATATCTCTCAAGTTTTCGGGTTAGAAATTTATAACTGCATCGCGTTCAAATATTTAAAATGCGCATTTTCAATTAAAAACGTTAGCGAAAACTAATTTCTAATACAAACAAACAAAATGCACACACACACACATACACACACACACACATACATACAGACACACATACAGACACACATGTGCAGCGCAACTAAAAATCCAATTAATCTTGAGTTGCTTGGCAGGACACAGCAGAGGACACAAGGCATGCTCCAAAGATACATATAAAAAAAAATCTAAAAAAAAACAAACAAACTCGCTCTCATTAAAAACAGCGCAAAAAAGTAGCAGGCAGTTGGCAGCAGCAGCAGCAGCAGCCAAAATAAAAAAAAAAACTAAAAATAAAAAATATAAAAAGTGGCTAAAAAAAACTACTACATACAACTGGGATGGAATGGTGGGAGTGGTGGTGGTGGGGGTGTGTGGCATGAACATGGCGCAAATAAATTGCACAGTCAACTACTGGCCAACCAAAGTCGCAGCAGGATGTCGGCAGGATATGCGCTGCCTCAGCTGCCTGCATATCCTTAATCATAATAAGAAATGCGCCCCAGCCACTGGCCATGCGAGTGACAGAGATAGCGACAAGCGCCACTCATACGCGAACATAAAAAAGGACACTCTCTCACACACACACACACATACACATACACACATTGATAGGCAGCGGAGCAACTCATCCCCAAATCGGTGGCAGCATCCCACATCGTATCGTCGTCCTCGTGTTGTTACGCCAGCGCAGCAACCGCGACCAATCACAAAATTTCGTGGAAAAGCGCGCAAAAATAAAATATCCTGCCACGAAAAAGAAATGAGAAAAAAAAAAGTGGGTTGTGAAGAGAAGGGAAGTGAAGAGAGCAGCAAGAAAAACGAAATAAGTAGCTGCAACAACAACAACAACAACTTGAGCACGCTGCAAACTAAAACTGCGTCGCAGCTGGAGAAAGCAGCGACGCCGCCGTCAACGTCGACGCCAACAGCGGCAGCAGCAGCTGCGACGTAGGAGAACCTAACGAACATTTCGTGCTTGTCCCTTTGACGGGGGTTGGTTTTGTTTCCTTGACTTCTGAAACGAATCACAAATGCATTTTTAGGGGAAATTTTTGCACTAAGACATTGAGTGACATTTTCATCAAAAACGGAGAGAGAAAGAGAGAGAGATGGTGATGGAGAAGTAGAAAAGAGAGTCACAAGAAGTCTAAGTTTAAGAAATCTTTTTGAGCAAGAGAGTGTTAAGAAATTGAGTGAGTTTCTGAAACGTTTCAAGGTTGGGTTTCAATTTAAAGTCAGAGACAGAGAGAGAGAGAGATGGAGAGAGAGAGAGAGATGGCGAGAGATTTGCTTCGATAAGAGAGGATATGGCGAAAATAGGATATGCACTAATATGGCTCGTATTAAGTGAAAATAGTTTAAGGCTGTGTCTATTTACTTTTTTTCATTGAATTAATAAAAATTAATAAAAAAGAAAGTATTATGAAAACATAAAGAAAAATATAATATTTTATTGATAAAATGAAGTTAAATAGATTATTCATTTTGAAATATTTAAACGTATTATTTGGAAAATTATATTCAAAAGATGAAATAAATTCTCGAATATATTTTAAAGATGAATTTAAAAAAAATAAAAAAAATAAAATATATAGCTGTTAAAAGTTGTATTTTCTATAAACTTTAAACTATTGAAATATATGAGTTACAAACATTAATGTATAATATAAAATAAACTCTGGCATAAATTTTAAAGGAATAAAATATACATAGTACTTTAAATTGAGTTGAATTTAATATTAATTGTAAAAGATTCAAATAGAGAGGAAGATATTTATAATATTTATTTCAAATTTTTATATTTATTTATATTATTAAATTTTTTTTTTTTTTCGATTTTCTATGTTTATTTATAAAAAAAATTCTCATATTAAATTCATGGAGTGGTTTATAGATAAATTTTTAGATTCTACTCTCTTTGAATAATCGAGGGAATAATAATTCTTTTAAATATATATTTAAATATGTGACCATTTATATATATATATATATATATATATATATATATATATATATATATATATATATATATATATATATAATGACTTCTCATGACTTTTAACCATTTTTTTTCGTATATATCTCTCCAATTATATAGTAATCAGTCGTTTTCTTTTTGCATTACGTATGTGCTTCATTATATTTATATACTCTTCTCCAACTTTCTCCCCCTCTCTCTGTTTCTGTCTCTACTAGCGACAGCTCAATCAATCTCAAAATTCATACCTTATTTCCAATATTGATGCATCTAAATAGTAATTGGAACTCCCATTCTCTACTGAGCAATCAACAGCTTTGCCTAATATCGTATGGCAGTCAAAAATCTCAAATCACACATACGCACTGTTGGCCGAGACACAATTCCACTCTCTTAGCTGCTGCTGCGCTGCTCTTAAAAACGCCAGCAGTGTTTGGTAAAAGAGCAAAACAAAATGTTGGGCCAAAGAAAAACAAGCAGAAAGCAAACAAAGCAATTGCCAAAAGCAACACACAACTAAATGGAGAGAAGGAGAGTGGAAAGGGGAAGTGAGAGAGAGAGAGGTGGCAAAACAGGCTCAACAAATACATTAACAAATATATATTCGGGTATATTTTGTTACTTTTAATTTTTGCATTTGAGTTATCCTTGAATATTTGCGTGCTTTTTTTTAACAGAAAAAGGCAGTCACTGTTGCAGTTGTCAGTGTACGGCAGTTAGAACCGTAGTCCTGGCCGTAATCGTTGCCGTAGCCAAGCCTACTCGCAGCCGCAACGCAATTTTCTAAGCCAATCGGAGCGCAACCTTTTTAGCAAGGACAACGACGAGGACGACGACGACGACGACGACGACGACGATGTCGGCGCACGACAACAAAACAAAAACGAAATGCGAACGAGGCACGCAGCTCGGCAAACACCCGAAGTCTGCCGACAGTTAACGAACAGCAAAATTGCGGAGGAGGGAGGAGAGAGAGAGAGTGATGGAGGAGGGAGAGGGATTGCGTATGGTGTCTTTGCTGGCGGATACTAGGCGTATGGGCAACAATTAATTATCAGTTCGCCTCTGTCGAGGCAGATAATAAACCAAAAAAGCACTAGAAAAATACAAGGCATAAAAACGGGAAAAAATCCACAATGGAAAATAGAGAAAATCTGCTTTAGCCTCAGCCACAGTCTGTCTCCCTTCCACACATTAACAGCAACAACAACACACACATATACACACATAGATCATTTAAAATGCGCGTCGATGACCATTTCAAATGTTTGCCACTCATACACACACACACATACACACACTGTGTGCCCCACAGCCACGCCCCAATCTTCTGCAAATTGTAGACAGTAAAAATAGTCGCATAAAAATGGCAGCTTCATATCGGAGACCAGAGACTGTTCAAAAAACAAAAACCAACTCGAAACACATCCTCCAAAATAAAACACAAATATGTGAAGCATCAACAAAAAATTCTACAATTGCTGTGCCCCCTCCTCATCCCCCCCTCCCGTTCACAGTGCAGCACAGTGAAAAAAAACCGCGTGTCTGCGCCAAAAAACAAAATCAAATGGAACAACAAAAATAACCAAAATGACAACAAAACCAACAACAACAGAGACGAGGAAAACACACAAATAACAACGCCAAGTTAGCAAAACAATTGAACAATCGTGGCAGGCATGGAAGCCGACAGGACGAAGCCAGAGCATGTGCCTCTGATGGTCATCGAGGGAGTCACGGCAAACATCACAGCATTCGCCAGCTCCACTCTGGCAGCCAGCTGAGCCACTCTGCTCCACCTTCGCCCACCCATCGCATCCAGGACATCATCTCACTCTCGGCTGTCCAGCTAAGCACATACTCCTTGTGGTAATTTGTCGCTGCGCAACTGAAAAACACTTATTTTCTCCAAAGTTATGAAAATGTTTAAAGTTATCCAAATTTTATTAAAAATATCAAGATCAGCGGCAAAGTTACAAAAATATGTAGAGAAACTCTGAAAGATATGAAAAAAAACAATTGATATTTCGAATTTTTAATTTCATAATAAAAAGGTATAACATTAAGTAAAAATAAATATTTATTAATATTTTCCTGAAAATATTTTTTCCAAATATATATTATTATTAGTATATAATTTTTAAGAAAAATGTATATTTTCTAAAAATTTTCTGTTTTTTTTTAACTAACTTTTTAAATAAATATTTGTCTCTTTGATTAATGAAAAATAAACATTTTGAAATAATTTTCTAAAATATCTATATATAATTTTTTCTTAATAAAACTAACTATTTATTTCGTAGATTGTAGAAAAATACTCTAAAATATTCATTTTGTCTTTATATAAAAAAATATTTTTCATTTTAATAAACAAAAATAAATATTAATTTTTAGTGTGAAGAAAAATAAATATTTTTCATATTTTTCTAAATTACGTTAATTTTTTACATTCAGTTTATGATTCTGGGAACTAAGCTTAAACAAAAACAGCTGCCATTGGAAAACACTTATGATATCAAAATTTACACTCATATTACGTATACGCAACGTAAGCCCATTTTTTAATTAATGTATTTGAAATTTTTTTATAATTTTTTATTGTGACTTTAAATCCATATTTTAACTGAATTTATGTTCATATTTGCTATTTTCAAGGAAAAATATGTCTAGAGTTGCATTCAGGCTTCGATTTCATTCATTCTGACCGACTTGGTTTGACCGCGATCAGGGTCATGGGTCAAGTACTTGCAACGGCATGGAATGCAATTTGATGCAGTTTTTGCAGTCGGCATTTTTCTAGCTGTTGCATGCTTCTCTGCGGCTCCTACTCTATGTTTTTGTGGGTCTATCTGCTCTATATTCTTTATTCGTTATTGTTTTTTTCGGCTGATTCAAATTTTTTTCTTTTTTTTTCCTGTATTTTTTTTTATGTTTGTGCATTTGGGACACAATCAAGTGCAATGGCACGAGTTGCTATAAATCAGACATTGATCCACATATATTTCTCACACACATAGACAAACCCTCAACTCGACTATATATATATATATATATATGTGTGTGTGTGTGTGTGTGTGCAACGACCTTGAACCCCGGTGCGGCAAACGTTCAAACAAAGATGAAAAGAAAGCAAAACAGAACCATGAAACACCATACCAAAAAAAAAAAAAAAAAAAATAAAAACAAAAAAATTGAAAGCGAACAAAAAAAGAGGCAGAAGCAACAACTACACACACATACACATATGGCTGGCATATAAAAATGTGTTAAATAAATACATATATATATATATATATATATGCATATGTATATAAATTTATGTGGCATATACTATGTTTTATATAGGCAAAGGCAACGCACAATCAAACATGGCCATATGGGCAGCTGGCAAAGCCGGCCTATGGTGCGTGCCACATGTTGCAGCCGCACACAAAATGCAACGTCAGCAAACTGCATACAAAGTCAGCGCCAAACGGCAACCAAGAGAGTGAGAGGGTATGAGAAAAAATGGGGGAGCGAGGAGTGCCTAGGGATTGGAAGCTGTGAATGGAGCTCGATTGCAACTGCAGCTGTTAAATGCACTTTCCTCACACATACACACACACACACACACACAGATGTGGATGCCAAAAGTGGCACATGGAAACAAAGAGCATATTTGATGGGGATCCGGCAGCATTGTTGTTGCACAGTTGCACTCAATGAAAATGCAATGATAAGCCACAGCTGACAATGCAACACAATCGCAAGCCAATTATATAGCCAGATAATCTGACCAACAAAAAAAAAAATGGAGTAACGTCCAGCTTACGTAATATGGAAACTGAGAAATTGAGTTGAGCTAATTATGACAATAAATCCTGGACAGCAATCTGCAGTGAAATGTCAAAGCAAAAGTATTAAAAAAAGATCTTAAAGAATTTAGAAAGTGCATTGACCTTGAGGAAGATTTGACTTTTAATTTGATTTGACTAAAAATAAATATATTCAAAATATTTTAACATAATATAGAAAACATATTCGAACAACTTAGAAAGTGATCTATCTTTGGAAATTATATCCAATTAATTTTTTTCCAACTTCCAAACAATTTTTTTAATTATTAAAAAAATTAGAATTTTTTAAATATTGCATTTTTGGCATATAAAACTAGTCATCGAACAACTTTTTATAAAATTTTTCTTTATGATATTTGCAACTTTTTAAGAAGCTTTTTTTTCAATAATCAGAGCTCTTCCTCTTCAGCACTAATAATGAATTTCTAAATATATTTTATTTGTTTGACATTTTAAAATAGAATATTTTCTTTAGAAAGTCCAAATTATCATCATAATTGCATTTTAGTTCTTGCATTTGATTTTATAAAATTTGTTCAGATAATATTTACAACTTTTCAGACAAATTTAATGAATATTTTTTCTCTGTCATGTTTCAAATTGTAAAACATATTTTGTGTATTATTAATAAGCAGCTTCTTTCTGCAACTTCAACCATTATCAAAGCACATCAATGTCCTTTGCAGTTTTCTCAGCTTTAGCTCGTCTTTAATTGCTGGCTGTAGAAACAGCTAAAAAAATTTGGAAAGCAAGTCATAAAAGAGAAAAAAGTGCTTAGAAAGTTCTCAAAAAAAAAAAAAAAAAAAAAATTGAGGCTAAACCACATGCAACCACATGTGGTGCTGTCATTTGCCTTGTGCTGTGCTATGTAACCACAGACGCCATCAACGTAACCAAGCGCTTTCATTAAAACGCAAAACTCGGGCTCAAATTTTTGCTGCCGATTTCTCTGCGCTGCCGCTGCCGTTGCTGCTGCTGCTGCTGCGTAGCTTCAACTACGGCTAAAAACGACTCTAGTGCATAAATAAACAACAACAAGAGCAACAACAACAACAACTAGTCAGAAAGACAGTTAACTGCAACGAGTGAAAAAAAAACGTATCTTGAACAACAACCAAATTGTAGAAAAGCCAAAACATTTTTCAGCGCTGACTGCGAGGCAACAACAACAACTCTAACAACAACAACAACAAAATGGAAAGCAGCGGCTGCAGAAGAGGAACAAATGGAGAGCATCTTTCGTTTTAATTGCAAACTAAGCGTGCGGTTGGCAGCGCAGCTAGCCGCAACGCCAGCTGAGACCCATAACAAAAATATACAAAAAAAAATCGCACATGGCAGCGCCAAAAAGTAGGCTTCGTGCAGTGATAAACAACGTGAGCGATTGCCTGAGGATGGGGAGTTGGTGGGGGGGTGCAGAGAGTGGAAGCCTGCAGGCAAGTAGCCTAGTGGGCAGCGACAGCGACGTTGGCAGCGAGGCCTGATTGCAACCACCCGACGAACCAAAACCGAAACCAATCCCAAAAAGCCAACGGGCCAAAGCTGCGAATAGTTCCTCTTTCACATGTTGTTCCCGTTGTTGTTTTAGTTGTTATTGTTGCTGTTTTTGTAGTTGTCGTTGTAGTTTGTAGTTTTGTATACGCAGGCCACGCAGGGCGGAGCCTAGACCGACAGCAGCGACGTCAACTGCGACTGCAACTGATGCTGCTGCTGCTGCTGCTGCTACTCTTCGTATATAGCGCAGCTCACGTTTTTATAGCATACTTTTTTGCGCCGCATTCAACGTTTATCTGTGTGCATCGTATGCTCTCTTATGTGTGTAGTTTGCACGCATTTCATCATTTAAGGCGCACGGGTTTTTTGCTCTTTATGTGGGAGGGTGCAGTTGGCATAGAAATTGTTTTTAGAAATACGCGAAAATGTTTGCAGATTCCTTCTTTTACTTTCTTTTTCAACTGCGTCTTTCTGCTCCACGTTCCCATTTTGATTTTATCCATTTTTTTTGGGGTGGGGTGGAGGGAGTTTTTTTTTTTGCTGGCCTGGAAATGAAAAATTTTTAGTGTCTACATAGAAGGCGGCAGATAACGCTGAATTCAGGGCGACTTCATAGGTGCGGGAACTCTTCCTTTTCGCAGACTTCTCCTTCTGTTTTCCCTATACATGCAATGTGTGAGTGTGTGTTTGTGTTTTGGCCGGCTGCGTGCTTTTGACTATTTGTATGTTGTCTTTGCCCCTCTTCGCAATCACTCGCATTTTTTTTCACTTTACGAGGCAACAACTGATGCAAGAAATACACAAGCTTACTTACATGTCTCTATGTACATACATATATAGAATTGCATGTCGCACATATACGCAGACAGTATGGCGTAGAATACAACGTAGGCATAGATAAACATAGAGTCAACGGCTATATGGAGTTCACCACATAGATACACACCAAGAGGCACATATACTAAGTGGCGACTTTAACTAGCTGCCGTTATTAATAGAGAGATGAATTTTATTTTAAATAAGTTTAGAAATAAATTTAATATGAACGATAATTTAAAAAAAATACATTTATTTATGGTGAAAAATTATCACTTTAATAGATTTTTTTGAGAAAAAAAAAATAACTTCTTTGATAAATAAAATTATGGAAGTGGAAAATTATAATAAGTATTATAAATAATTTCTAAAAAATCTTTGAAATTCCAATAGAATTTTCATATACCTAAGCAAATTTTTCTCTCAACATTATACAAAAACATTAAATTAAAATAATACAAAAAAAAATATATTTTTCTTTAATGTTACTCTCCCCTTTTGAGAAAAAAAAACGTTATAAATCTATTAAATAAAACAAATCAAACCAGAAATAATAAAATTTATTATATAAAATTTCCAAAAACCTTTTCAACATTTTGTTTGACTATTCAGCTATTATTTTTTATATTATAATATTATAACTAAATATTTAATTATAAAAGTACATTTTTCTCACACATAATAATTCATAATTTCAAAATTTGGGTAAAAAAAGTTTAAGCCTAAATTCCCATAATTAATTAAGCAGACATTTGACAACAATAAAAATCGAATTAAGAATTTAGGCAATAGTTTGCGGACAAATTCCAAGTCAATAAATAAATAGGGTGTGGGTTTGGGAGACATAATGAAGTTACTTGGGTCGCGTTTTAAATGTCAAAATGAAGACACGCATAGAACCCAACAAAATGAATGCAAATAACCGGCAGGTATTTTAATCAAGCCCGGAACCAAGCCAGAAATACTCAAAAAAAGAATAAAAAAATTTGAAAAAAATAAATGAAAATGAGAGTAATATGTGTAAGCAACCCCTGAGTAAATGACAAGCGCCTAATACAATTTTTTACAACTCTTTCTCTCATCTACTATATGATTTGAGTTGTAAGAAAAAAACAGTGTGGAGAGAGCGCAGAGGGGATGAGAGCAGAGTGTTGGCATTGATGGGCCCATTTTCGGCGGATGGGAGTTCAGTTTAGAGTGTCTATGCGAAATTACAGTCAATGCCAAGCGACTAGCTATCGAAGCCAAAGAGACAGAGAGAAAGAGAGAGGAGTGAGAGAGGGAGAAGTGAGTGAGAAAAAAGAGAGAGAGAGTAGAGAGGGGGGCAGTGTACAAGTGCGCATAATAACCATCAATCAAGCGGCATAGACAGGTGGACAAGCAGCTGGAGTACGTGGACAGTGGACAAGGCAGCGTCAAACAAACAACGTCCTCCATTCGCCAACTTGCAGACAGACAAAAAACCAACACACACACACACACACACCCATACACAAATACAGCCTCGAGTGTGTGTATGTGTATGTGTGCTTTGAAAAATAACGCGAAATTTCGCATTTCACGAAAAATTTTCGCATTAATTTACCAAAAGGCGTTGGGCCAAAACAAAAAACCAGAAAAAAGCATCTACACAGCAACGGGAAACTCTGCAAAAGGCCAAGTAAAAAAACTCGTAAAACGTTGCCAAAAAATGAAAAGAACAAAAAATTGTAGAAAAGCCAGGCACAAAATGGCAAACAAAAGCAACAAGCCAACAATTTTTAGAACAATTTTTTTTTTTTTTATTTTCAAGTGCCAGAGGCATAAACACATTTGAAGGGGGCTCGCAGTTTTCTATTTATTTTTTTTTTTTTATTTTTTTTGGAGGCTTGTCTAAAGCCTGACCGTTACTTTATCGCTTTTTTCGCTGCAAGCAGTTAAAGAGCTGGAGGGAGGGTAACTGACATGAAGGGGGGGAGGGCTATGTGGCAGTTGAGCTGGTCTTTTATAGGCAGCTTGCTGACCATGCCACAAGTGCAAGTCACAAAATGCGGCAAACAAATGCGTTTTATGTGCGGTGGTCAAGTCTGAAGTGTTCAAATGAATGGGGCAGCTTGAAGAAGAAAAAAATTGGAAAAAATAAAAATAATAAAATTAAGTAGAAATAGATTTTTTAGCTTCTTTATAAGACATTTTTCTCAAAAAAAATATGAGAAATTAAAAGTAAAGTCTATATATCAAAAATCAGAATTGATAGCAAGAAATTCACATATCATATGGAAATAAATTTAAAATAAACATTTCCACACACACACACACAACCATTTATATTTATATATTTAAATATGCAGCAAAGAGTTGCATGAAAATTGTTGCCTCTTCTTATCAAATGCGAAACATTAATTGCATTTAGTATACATTTTTTGGACTTTCATCGAAATTGAGTGAGTTTCTTTGCCAGGGCATAAATCAAAAAGATTTCAAGCGATTTCCAAATAACATCTGAAATCATTTAAGATGGGCTCAAAATACTCGGAGCTGCCTCAGTTTGGCTTCTCAATTGACTATTCCATTAAGATTCAAATTGCATAGTTAAACTAACCACACCAACAGTACATGTATGTATGTGTATGTGTATGTGTATGTGTGTATAGCAATTAAATTGCCTTTTTAGAATAATTGCAAAAATGCAATGCAAAGAGCCGTAAACAAATTTGGAGTTTTCTGCATAGTTTTCTTGTAAATTCTCCAGGCCACAAACTATGCAACTGCAAATACGAAAAATTGATCGACAAATGCATTTGCCACAGGGTGAGGGAGGAAAAGTCAGTGGTGGTGGTTGTGGAGCGGGGGGGTTGAGGTAACATTTTATTTAATACGAGAGCCGTTGCAAGTTTCACATCTTTCCACACTTTTGAAAAGCTGCCAACATATGGAAATTATAAAGTTTCACACTGCAATTGCAATCTAAACCCTCTGGCCTCATACGATACAATATGTTATATAGAAACTACAAAATTATTATTGCTATTAAATGTAGATGCAAGAAGTTCTTAAAGTTTTTCAAAACATAAACTTTTTTGGCACTCCCCACCCCCTCTTCTCACCTCAAACTCAGAGCAGAGAATCCGTCTTCGTCGTCATGTGTCGTGCATTTTGCCTTCATTATAAAGCAAAGCAAACATCTTAGCCGGACCAATCAGCAACTATATACTACATATATATCGCAATATATATACTGGCTGATAGTTGGTAAAAAGTTTTGTGCATTGCCTTTTGCACTGGCAACTTAATTAGTGTTCAATCAACAATAAACTCTAAACACTCTCTGCTTTCAACTTGGCTTGGACTTTGCGTCTCAAAAAGGTTGCGGTTGCCATGGTTCTCGGACAGCAGCTCTAAGATGCAGTGTTGCCATTCTAGCCATTTTATAGCTAAATCTAGCTATAGTTGGGTTCCGCATCACGGGGTATTTTGAATTAATATTATTATTAATAAATATTAAATACCCTTTAAAAATTAAAACAAAAATTGAAATACTTTTATCTAGTTCTAGCAAGTTTTCTCTTCATCTTAGCTACTATTTCTCAAAAAAATCATTCAACACTGCTAAGAAGCAGTCAAAAGACGACGCTCTCTCTTTCACACTCTCTCTTTCTCACTGTCTCTCTGTCACACACTCACACTGTTGTTGTGTCTCGCTCTTTCAAATTAGTAGTTATTAGTTTTGAGTGCGTGGCATTTTTGCCAGAACTTCGTGTCCGACAGCCATTGAAAATATTGAAACTCAATCCATTACAGTGTGCACTCCATAAATGGACAACACAACACAACATTTCAATTCAATTATTTTGTGAGGCCATCAAATTTAATTAGTCACTTTATTGTTGGCTTAGTCAGCTTATTTGTTTATGCAGCAAATGCATTTTATTAACTGCATTACAACTGCAACTTTATAGCTCCATGACTCTTTTAAAAAAAATAAATCTACTTTCATTTTAGGTAAATACAAAATTCTGCATTTAATTTTTATAATTTTCAAATATTAATAAAAAAATTTGTACAAAATTTGTATTTAATAAAAAAGTTGTATTTGTCAGAAGTGGGATTCGAACCCACGCCTACAGAGTAGACTGCGACCTGAACGCAGCGCCTTAGACCGCTCGGCCATCCTGACTCTTGAAAGCACGGTGCCCAAAAAGCCCACAAAAAGCTTCGACGATCGGTTTCCAGCAAGATATAAATACGATAACTATTTATAGATAATTCTACACACGCAATAAATATATGCTGACCACGTAGGCAAATAACTAAAAAAAAAACGTGACGGGAACTTTAAGAATTCAACAATAGGTTGAAAATTAAATGAAAAAATTAAAAATTTAATAACTATAAAAATATATCAATTATATCTTTTAATTGTAGTTTTGAAACTAACTCAGTTTTAAAGTAAAATGTAGAATTAGAGTAGCGAAAAAATTCAGTGAGGAAAATATTCGCTGGCAAAATGTTCCACAGATTATTAGATAGAGAAAAAGTATAAGGGGGCAGTGAAGGAGCAAGAAAAAGAGAGTGAGTAAGAGAGAGAGAGACAGAGAGAGGGTTGATTTTCGTATCAGTCGAAAAACAATCTTAACAAGGCAACCTTACCAACCGCCCGGGCAGTTGGTCAAAAGCGTTTTCATGGTGGCCAAAACAAAACTTTTGCAGCTTGCACTTTGCAGCCTTACAAAAAACTTGAAACTTGCCATAAATTGATTTACTTGGCACAACAATAATGAGTGCAAACATGGACAACATACACACACACACACACACTCACACACTCACACATAAATATATATAGAGTTGAGGACGATGACGCAAGTCGTGCAGAATATTAGCAAGAAAATTAAAAGAAAATTTTCCATAAAATGTGCAAAAGTATGCAAAAGTTATTAAGTGCATACAAAGTAGAAAAACATATACGCACACACACACACACATTAAAGGGAAGAAAGAGAGAACTATAGGTGAAGAGAA
This sequence comes from Drosophila quadrilineata, assembly GCA_018150725.1. NCBI lineage: Eukaryota > Metazoa > Arthropoda > Insecta > Diptera > Drosophilidae > Drosophila > Drosophila quadrilineata. The sequence goes on from JAECWN010000407.1 coordinate 8,325,898, forward strand.
AGAGAGAGAGAGAGAGGAGAGAAGAATAAGGTTTTGCAGTCAACTTTCTAATCACGTGTACATGGCAACATTCGACGAAGTTGTATTACTTCCTGGCCAAAAGATGTTGCCTTCTTGCCCCCGGCCACGCCTCCACATCTCTACATATGCCAATATGCCACCCCTCGTACCTTCGGCTCGTCTCTGGCAAGACAGTCGCTTGATATTTTACAAGTTTTCTATTTAAAATATAAACACATGCTTGATTGGAATTGGGCATCGAACCTGAGCAAAATGTAAAAGTTCATTTTGGCATTTTAATAAATTGCTCAAACATTTTCATGTTTTGCTTGCAACGAAAGCTCTACGGCTATACTCTAATATATATTTTAATTGATATTATGTTAGATATATATATGTGTATATATACATATATCCGTGTGCATAACAAAGAGCTAAGATATTAAACGTGACGTATACGTAATATTTGCATGCAGCTCCAATATCGAACTAGAGGCATTAGTGTTTAATTAATTTTTATGGCACATGCAAAATTTTAAATTGTATTATATTTAAGGCATATCCTGAAGGGAAAATTGCATTTGTTTTTTTTTTGGCCAAGCGAACTCTCATGAGATTTTTGCGCGAATTTTAACCAAACATAAAAAAATGTTTTTGTAATATTATTTTTCTTTCTAATTTTCAACCCAAAGCTCAATGCTCATAACTCACAACACCTGGGCATTACACACACCCAACTGCACACACACACACACACACGCTCTCTCTCTCTTCCTCTCTCTCTCTCTTTGGAACACTCTCATGTGAAGCGGGCGAAACGCCAAAAGTGCCGCAAATGAAAAATGCAAACGGAATTAAATTATAGTCAGAAACGAAACAGCAGAAAAAAAGCGCAGGCAGCGCATAGAAAAAATAACAGAAATAGTATACGAATAAAAGAAAAATAAACCATGATATGTTATGAGTGTGTGTGTGTGTGTGGGTGTGTGTGTGTAGAGATGCTCTCAACTAAAAAAGTTCAAACAGGCGTTGCATAGTTGGCGGATTCTATGTTACTTTACGAAATTAAATCTGAGCGGAAGCAAAAACACACACACACACATAAACACACTCTTATACACACTTGTAGTGTTGTAATGATGCTGCAGCAGCTGTGCTTAGATTGCATTAAGTGGGCGGCCTTGGAGGCGCAGCAATCGCAACGCGCCACTTGCAACACGAAGCAAGCAAAAATTTTAATTTCCGCGCTAAAATCACACACAACTGGCAAATGGCAAGAGAGCAACACACAATTTACGCAAAAAAAAATACAGTGAAACAGAGAGAGAAACCTAAAGAGGAAAAATAACAACAAAAAAACAAGCAAACGTGGAACAAAATAAACCAGAAATACAGTGAAAATTTCTCACATTAATGAAACGCGCTCATGTGCATACTTGAAGGGCAGAGACATAGAAATGGCTAGAAAAGGCGAGAAATGGCTAGAAAAAGGCGAGAAATGGCGAGAAATGTAAAAATTCTGGGAATGTTAATCCCAGCAGACTAACTATAGTTAGTTATGTTAAACTAATGAACTTACTATATAAAAAATATAAGAAAAATATATATATTTCACAAAACAATTAAATTAAGTGTAATTATTTGAAGAAAAATACTTGGAATTAAAATTTATTTTAATTTACTATTATTGATAATAATGAAATATAAAATTGTTTTTTTTTTTTTTTTTTTTGGGTTTCTTTAACATAATATAATCAAGTGACGTTCAGGAACTTAAAGCTGTACAGACTTGTCACTTTTTAAATTGATTTAAAAAAAATCATTATTAAAATCAAAATTTTATTCTAGATTAACTAAGCTATATTTCACCATAAATTACACAAAACTCCCAACATTCAGCATTTAAATTGTATTTAATTTATATATCCCTTTTTCCTTTTGCGAAAAACAGCTTCAATTGGAAACTCGCGTCAATTATTTGCGGTTCTGAGTTTGGCGACAATCTTCAGCTGCAAATATTACACATACGACCCGTGCGCCACTAATTAAAACATCATATGTAATTTCAGCTTTTTTTCCAGTTACACTTCAACTCTCATTCTCTATTTCTCTATATCTCTGGCTGCGCTGTTGCATTAAAATTAATTTTCGTATATATTTTTATACATATTTTTTATACCCATGTTTGCTCTCACTTGTCAAGTCAAAAGCTTAGCGCTAACTACGAAAATAAAATGCAGAAAAAACGGTTCGAAGTGCAGCATGATGTACCAAAGAATACCCTAAAAATGTGTTAAATTTAAGTGAATTTTTTTGAATTTCTGCTGAGCACAATTCACACGCTTTTTAGTTATTTACAGGGTATGCAGAGTATACAAAATAAGAAAAAAAAGTTCTCACAAGCTGACTGCAATTGGACGTGCTGAGAGACTGCTCTTTGCCAGGGCGAGAACCTTCCACAATATTTGTCTTTTTTAATAAAAATAATATTTTTACAGCGCTCGTTACCTTAACAATGTCCTAGACCAACCTCGAGTTGCCCAACAGCATTGAAGTGAGTATGGGAAGCAAAAACGGAGCACGGCAAAAAAGGCTCAAATAACCAACAAGGCAACATTTCAGCTGGCCAACAAGTTAAAAGTTAATGAGACAACATAACTTTTGTGGTCAGCCAAATGAGTAAATGAAAACCTAAAAAAAGTATATATATAAAAAAAAGCTGGAAATACGAGAGTGGCTTGATGAGTAGGCGGGAATTTCTAAAGTCAAAAGATATTATGTGAAAAATTAAAAGTTTGCCAACTAATTAAATAATTAAGGCAACACAAATTTGCAACTTATTTGACGAGTTATGAAACAGCACAAATGACACCTGCAACTTGTGTCCTGTGTCCTATTAACATGGCAATATTTATGTTGAGAATGACGAGCAGAGAGAAGAAGAGTGTCATGTCCTTGGTTATCCTGTGGGCATCATCAGCCATTAATCAGCGCAGCGTTTATGCCACACACTTGTCACTCAGGCGACGCTTATCACTTGGTCCATTGAACGCGCTTCTCTACTTCCCGTTAAGCATAAATATCACTTAAATCAGTTGACTTAGCGACACGCCAGACTGACAGACAGACAGACAGACCGACAGAAGGACAGAGATATGGAGACCCTCAGCTGGCTGCTGGAACATATCAACTTGTAATTGTGACAATTGCTGTCAACAAAGCGCAGACATGGAAACCAAAAACTCAACCCCACCCCCAAAATGAAAAGGAAAAAGTGAGAGAAAGCAGCTAAAAAGAGATAGTCGAAGGCAGCACATCCGCATGTCCTGGCGACAACTGGCTGAAGGACATGCTTAGCCAGTGAGCTCCGCGCTGCGACCTTTCTCACTCTCTCACTCACATACTCTACTACCCTTCTCTCTCTCACTCTCTCTCTCTCTCTTAGCACTCTTTCTAGCTGCTGCTTTCTGCGCTGACAATTTTTTGACAAAATAAGATAAATGACTTGCTCACATTAACTATGTCTGACAGAGTCCTTCGCAGAGTTGACACAGTTTAGCGATGAAAAAAGTGAAGCTCGGGGTAAATATTACTTTTTAATTAATATTTTTCAAATATATATTTTTAATTAATATTTTTGGTATATTTATTATTCAATTAATATTTTTGATATATTTAAAATTTAATTAATATTTTTCTTATATTTTTCTCATTTGATTAATATTTTTAATTTTAAATTATAAAAATCATCTCCGCCATATTTCAACTAAGCGAACTTCATTTACTTCGTTCGGAGCAGTGACTTCGCTAATTATTGCTCTAAGGCTGCCTCGCTGCTTGCTATAAAAGTTCAATGCTTGTCATAAACGTGCATTGCTTGCCATACACATAGAATTGTTACAAAGGCCTCCATTGAGTACACTAATGAGCTCGTCTGCCATAAACTTGCGCTCTTTCTCTCTATGCAGTTTGTAGTGTATGTCAAGTGTTTGCTATAAACTGTTGGCGATCAGAGCTGCCTGCGACTGTCGCCAGTGGGGTTTCGGTATGTGGTGGGTATCGGAAGTGTGCGCCATAAAATGCTGCTTACTATAAATTTTAAAGCTAGACAAAGTTATTTAAAAATCATTGAGCGGAGTTTCGCGTTGCCCGCCGCGCTCATTTACAATAAATTCGCGATTTCGGTTCAGCAGCGCTACCTCTCTCTTTCTCTCACTCTCTCACCCTCTCTCTCACTCTCGTGGATTGTCGTTGTTGTGTTTTTTTGTTCTTTTTGCACCATTGACTAAGCCAAACAAAGTCTGATGCTCGAATTTATTATGCTCACTCCAATTGCGGGCTTCGTTTTTGCACTCATTTCTCTTTTGCTTCCTCTTGCTCATCATTGCCTTTTTTTTGTTTGGTCTCTGTCTTTTGCTCTGCTCTTTCCCACATTTTGTTATTTATTTTGTTGTTGTTTTTATTTGTATTTTTTTTTTTGTTGCTACTTTCGCTGGTTTTGCCTTTTTTAATTCAATTTATTTTTGGATTTATACGTATTTATGCACATGGGATTCATTTCCGCTTACGGTTTTCTAACATTTCGCGCGGCCAAAAACTCATTTTTTCCCTTCCAAATTCTCTTTCCCTCTCTTTATTTTGCAGCTATCTCTTTTTCATTTCTATATAGTATATATATTGTATATATATCTATATAAATTTTTTGTGCTGTATTTGTGGCGCGTTTTAATGAAAATTGATGCTGCAAAAGTGCGCAAAGGTTATTGGCGTGTCTAAATTAATGTACGGATGTTATAGATGAATGTGGCTGTAACACGCCCCCTTTGCCAACAGTCCCCCCACCCCCAAAAGAGCACCTCTTTAGATAGCCCTGAAGCAGAATTCACGGAGGGCACCTGCATCTGCATCTGCATTGTGTTCAATAAAATTTTGACATTTCTTAATTGAATTCCGTTGCACAAGTTCGCCGCGAACTCAAACAAAAGCCAACAAACCAAAAATCAAATTACAACAAAAGTCAGCCAGCAATGAAATTTACCCCCCCACCGAACCCTTCCCCAGTCTACCTTAAAACTGTACTATATGCAAACTTATCGCTGGCATCCACAGTCATGTCAGAGTTCATACATTCCCATACATAACTGATCAGCAAGTGGCAAAGGGATGGCTAAAGGGTGTAAGGGGTGTGGTGGTGGAGGGGGATGGTGGCAGAGGGTAACAGGTAAATTTTATAACTTCATTAAATAAGTGCGCGCCCCGAAATGTAGCACGGAACCGCACAGAGCCGACGACCAGCAACGTGCAACACTGGCAACCCAAGCAGACAACGTCTCCTGCCTCTGGAGTCCTCCAGAGTCCTGTTAGCCCAAAAAGTTTATGGCGCGCTAACTGGCAAAAGACGTTGCCAAGTTGCATGCAGCAAGCGGCAAGTGGCAAGCGGCAAGCCAAAAACCAGACACGTTCACTGGCATCTATGTTACCTGCCGCCGTGTGTTGCAAGTGCCTCAAATATTGAATTTTTGGATTTTACATTGAACATTTTACAGCAACAATGTGGGGATACTATGTAAATGTGTGTGTGTGTGTGTGTGTTTTGTGTTGTGGGTCAGCCTTGGGCAAATGAGGCAACAGTTGCAAGACTTGTACTCAATTAGACACAATACACAACGTGTGGATGGAAAAAGGGAAGCGAAGAGAGAGTAAGACAAATATGCGAAAATGAGAAGTGAAGAAATATTTGATGAAATAAGGAGGATATTATACACAGATAATATTAGAAGAAAAAAAATAAAAATGATTTAAGCAGAAATATTTAATAACATATTAAATAACAAATAATAAACTTCAAAAAACCAAAATCGGACATAAAGTGAGAGAAATATGCGAATGGACAGAAAAGAAGAGAAATATTAAAAATAAAGAAGGAATTCCGATACAGTAAATATTAAAAAAACAACAAAGTAACTTCAGAGAAACAAATATTTAAAAAATCAATTAACAATAGTTAATAGAGAGACCAATTAAGAAATTATTAAAAGTAATTATCTACATAATTTCAAATAGCTCGAAATTCCACCAACTTGCAACTCAATTGTCATATCAATCACATTCGGGGCACACTCATTTCATAAATATTTAATTTAAACACTCTGATTGAAAATTTACATGCACAAACAACAAATTGGCAAACATATTGTAGGCAACGTACGATTTCATTACGTATACGCCCCAGTGCCCAGAGCAGAACAAAGGGTTGCCTAGAGGGGGGGTATCTGCATGTGTGTGTGTATGTATTATAGCACAGCCTATGGCACTCATTAGTACTATTAAACACACACACACATACACACACTCTCATCTATAGATTTATATTTATGGTTGAATTTTCACACCTCGTTTCTCTTTTTTTTTTTTTTGACTTTACGGTTTTTGGGGTTTGTTGGTTGTCGGTTTTGTTCGTTTTGCTGGTTTTTCTGGCTGCACGCATTTGCACTTAATTGAAACATTAAATATGCCAATTAAAATTAAAATTATGGTTGCATTACAGCCCCCCCCACCCACTACCCCCGCTCCCTCGGCCTGTATCGATGGCAGACAACTGATAGGCGACTCTCCGAAATGTTTGTGGAAAATTATTGTGAAAATGATGATGATGATGATGATGATGATGATAGTAGTAGATGTTGCAACTGCCACAAATGCTGAAATGCTGGAATGCTGGTGTGCAACACACTCGATAAAGCTGCGTAAATTATGGCAGTGCTGATAAAGAGCTTCGCACCTGCCACAATCAATGTGGCATTAATGAAGTCAGAGGCGTCGCTTAATTATGCCACAATCTGTCTGTGGGGCATATGCCTACTGTAAATATATATTAAAGGTCAGAGAAAAGAGATAGCCAGAGAGAGAGAGAGAGAGAGAGAGAGAGAGAATGGAGGGGGGCAGTTGGGGCAGCCTGTCCTTTGTAAACATGTTGACAAAACAAACGTGGCGTAGGCGGCATGCCCCAATACCGTGTGGCAAGCCATAAATGTCATGCCACAGGCCGCCAAGCAACAATAGCTTAATTTATAATTAAATTAATTGTTGTAATTACTTCATTAGCGTAACATTCCATTCCATTCCATTCTCTTCTCTTCCATTTCATTCCATTCTAACTGTTCATTAGCCTCACTTCCGTTGCGTGAATTTGTTGTTCCTCTCGTTGTTATTGTTGTTATTGTTGTTGGAGGCATTTGTTGTCTATGTAAATGACATCAAATGCGACACCAAATTACACAATTAGGCAACATTAACATTTAATGCGTTATGTTTGCGTTTTGTTTGCCTCCTCCGCCTCACCTGCCAACTCCCTCTTCTCACCTCACCTCTCCTCTCCTCTCCATCCACCCCATCACCCATCTAAATGTCCCATTTGTGGCATATCCTTCAATTAGTTTCGTGACTTGGCACGCAGGTCATAAGCATTATAATCGATTGTTAGTTAATAGAATTCCCATTCTATTACACTATATTACTGGGTATTAATTAAGGGCTGAAATTGGTGAGGGATAGGGGGGGTGGTTACGTGGGAAGGGGAGTATCCTATTTAGGCATTAGTCGCGCCTTTAAATAGCATTTTCTAGGCTAAGTGAGTCGTAAACTGAGAAACAAATTGCTGCAGGCAAAAAAAAAGGCTTAAAGTTAAAAAAAAAATTTATCAAATTATTTATTATTATTAACAGCTGATTTTTATTGCATAGAAAAGTTAACATATTTTTAACTGCTCAAAAAATATTTATAATAATAAGAATTATTATTTTTGACGAACTATATTTTTATAATAACATAATATTAATCAATTTGTTTAATAACTAAAATTTTTGCCAAACTATGTATAAACTAAATTTTTTAATTTTATCAATAAATTTATGCTCATTTTTATAATAATGTAAAATTTATAAAATTGTTTAATAATAAAAACTACTGGTTGAAGTGTTTTTATAAATTACATTCTTAAAAAATGCATCATTAAATTTATGCTCATTTTTATAATAAACATTTTATACAATATCTCTTTTTAAAATATATCTTCAATAAAAAACCTAGTTAAAGTTCCTTGTCCATAAATATTATTTTAGCCATTGTCATAAAAACTATTGTACATATTAACTAAAATATCTGCTGCACACATATTTTTTAACTACATAAAAATATAATAAAAATGGAGCTCAAAGTTTTCCATTTTCTCGCAGTTTTTCACAGCAGCGCTTCCAGAGCCTCATGCACTGAAAACACTGTAAGCAACGTGACGACGAAGCCGCAGCAGCTATTAACGTCGTCGTCGTCATCGTTGTCGTCGCAGCGTAAACTGAACGAAGCCCCAACTAAAGCGCAGAGAGCGTGAGCTGCAAACTTTTAAGAGAGCCGAAGAGTGCACTCTTTAGGTTGTCGTGGTCGCGGGCAGCGCACGTGGCGCGTGCAATACTTTTCACGTTTTTTTGAGCAGCGTGCAAATGAGCAACAGTGGGAAATACGAAAAAGACAGAGAAAAAATGTGCTAGGCAGCGCTGCCGGCAAACGACGAACAAGAGAGGCCACAACGAACACCTAGGCGAGAGAGCAGGCATGTGTGTGAGCGAATGAGTGTGTGCGAGTGTGTGAGAAAAAGAGAGATAGCGCTTCGGTTCGGCCATTTGAAGCTGCTGTGCGAAAAATTGTGCACAAAATGAGCGAGCAACGCTCTCTTCTCTTCTTTTCGTTTTTATTTTTTTTTTTTTTGCGTTGCGCTGCCGCCAACATTTTCGTTGTGTTGCTTTTGCCGGGCGATTCGTAAACAAATTCTGTGATTGGCTGGCGGACGTCCACTGTTGGGGCCACAGGAGGTGGGGTGCCTGTATGTTGGCATGTGTGTGTGTGTGTGTGCTTGTGTGTGTAGTTTTTTGCGCCACGTTTTCTTATTAACGCGTTTTTGTGATTGGGTTTGGGGGTGCGGCTGCTGTGGCGCACTGAGCAGCGCAGTCGGCGTCTGCGTGTCGACTTTTTTCGCATTTGCTGGCAGCCCCCGATGCGTCTGTGTGTGAAAATGTGGAAAATTGCCTATGCGCACCCAACTACAACTACAACTACAAATACAACTACATCAGCAACAGCAAGTATGTGAAATGAGTGTAATGAGCGTGGCAGAGTGAGTGGCAAAAAACTACAGCAGCAAGCAGGCTGTCCTGCTCTCCCATTACACATACGCCGCGTTATCTATGTATGATGTGTATGTTAGTTGTTGTTGTTGTTGTTGTTGCTGCTCTCTTATTTTCTAACTGCGTCACTGACGCCGTTGGCTGTTGGTTGGCTGCGGCTGCGGCTGCAGCGACGACTGCAGTGTTAATGTTTTTGCGTGTTTATGTTAATCGGCATCGCTGTTGGCAGCTACGTCGGCAGCAGCTGCACTGCTTGCTTAGATGACGCCTATTTCGTTAGCCGTCCCACACACACACACACACACCCAGACACTTATGTATTTACTTGCATATGTATTCAGTGTGTGTGTGTTTTTTATTTTCTGCATTTACTAGGCAGCATTTTGATTGCATTTTTTTCTCAGTTTCTTCATGTTTTATTTTCACTCCACCTCCAATTTGTGTTGTTTTGCTTTAGTTTCTGCGCCTCTCTGCGTAATGAAAAATTGTGTACAGCAGCAATACGAGAGCGAAAGAGAGAGATGGAGAGAGAGAGAGGCTGACTAAAACGAGATAGATAGATGTGTATATAGGGAGAGGCATGGACTGCGTTTCGTTTTATTTTTTTTAATTGCAATTTTTCATTAATTAAAATTTGCTTAGTTTGCATTTGAAAGTTTTTATTACTGTCGTTCCTCTTTGGCGCACTGGATATATAACGGAAATTTGTATGGATTTATTGTGATTGAAGGTCCAGCAAATTGAATGTGTATAGCCTACCCTCTGTGTGTGTATGTGTGTGTGTGTGTGTGATAAACTGTTTGCTTGTATAAGTGAAATAGACAACAGCTAAAGTTGAGCATATAAAGCTGGAAGCGATAAGAGCACGATAGTTATATTTTAGATATATAAATATATGTATCTCTATAGTACTTTATGTAGTATAGAGAGTTATGCTTGGACAATTATTATTTAGTTTAGCATACAACTGAATATTTAGTTGATATGTATTTTCATTAAAATATATTTTTATTGACCATATCAATATCAATTTCAATGGAAATGTTGAACTAAACTTTTGTAGCCCGCTTTTGATATAAAATTTTAGATGCATAACTTGAAAATACAAAATATGAAAATATATATGAAAATATTAAGAAAATTTTTTTTAGTATTTAGGTTTGACTTATTTACTTTTGATATACATTTTATTCGCTATCTACATGTGTGTAATATTAAGGTAGTTATTAAGTTGTAGAGATTCTTCTTTTAATAAATTAAAAAAAGTATTTATCTACAGATTACCTCAAAAATATAATTTTAAATATACAGTTTGAAAATGGTGCTACTTTATATTCTAAACATTAATTTATTCAAATAACTGTGAATTTTTAAAAAATATTTATCTGTAAATTTCTTTATATATTTAAATTAAATATCATAAATTTTTAAATATTTTCCAGTTTTTAATTATTAACAATAATGCAATGAAAATGCTTAGAAGGTTACAAAAAAGAAAATAATCATATAATAATTGTTCTGTTTAAATTTCTAGACAATTATTTAATAAGTTAAGAATTTTTTGAAATTACTATTTTAATTGAATTAATTTTTATTATTTGTTATTTTTAACTGTTCCCTATATGTTTAATAATAGAAATGATTCTCTTTTATTGCTGATCTCAATTTATATCTGCCTAAAAAATTAAACATGTTTTCTATTTTGCAGATTTAGTGCAACTCTTGCAACGAACTGTGTTGAGGCTAGCGGCAATTAATGATATGGCCACAAAGTCACAGCCCCACCAAATGACAGACACTGGGACACTGCCACCAAAACACACCACACAACCATATACCAAACACACACACACACACACACACACATGCAATACATATGTGTTTGTATGTGGCATGCTACATAGAGGGGGAAGAACTCAACCCCAACAGCAATCGACAGCCAACCAATGCATGGGAAAAACGCATTGCCCCAACAACGCAGTTATCCGCAGCACAAACCAAAGTCAAAAAGTGCGTAGCCCAACCACCCCCCACTGTCCAGCACAACAGAGAAAGAGAGTCAGACACACACACACAGAGAGAGAGAGAGAGAGAGAGAGAGAGAGAGATGCGGCTGTAAATGGAGAATGCGTTCAGCTGATTGGTGGAAAGCAAAAAGACAAGAAAAAACACTCTCTCTTTCTCTAACACATAAACGCTGCTGCATATGAGAAGGGGGAGTAGGGAGGGGCTTGAAGAGAGTGAGAATGTAGAGTAGTTGGGCGATATGTGTCGACCACAACAATACAAAAGTCAAATTAGTGGAAAATGCAAATGCGAATAAAAAACGCAAAGGCGAATGCCAAAAAAAAAAATATAAAACAAAAAATGGCACTAGAAAATATAGACATACTAGCTGCCTTATATACCCAACAGAGTGAAACGCACATAGAGAGAGAGAGAGAGAGAGAGAAAGAGAGAGGAAGAGTTAGAGCTAGAAAGAGAGAGAGAGAGAGAGACTATCCATGTGTGTAGAGTGGAGAGTAAAAAACTGCAACGAGGCAGTTTTCCCGAAAGTGTTGGCACAAAAAATTATATTATAATTGCACGTTGCTAACGGTCGCTTTTTGGTTAGCCTAAAAAGTGTAGTCTGATTTTAGGCGTTACATCAGCAGCAACCCCTTAACTCTTTTTTTTTTTCAACTCTTTGCTCTCATTTTTGCACACATTTTGTGCTTCTTTCAGAAACTCAATTTGCTGTTGTTGGTTTCATTCTCATTTCTTGTCTCCCATTTTGTTGATCAATTTGCTTGGCGTTGATATTTAGGCATTAAGTGTCAAATTTATGCACTGTTCTACTCTTCCTCTTCTACTTCTATCCTCCCATATCCCTTGTGCACTGCACATTAATTGCTTTATATATTTTGCAGTCTATGCTTGTTTAAGTTTCTTTTGAAAACTCACCGTCAGCTGGCATATTTTTCTTGTATTTTTAGCATAACATTTTCCCTTTAACACATTTTTTCGAAGGCATTTTTTTTTTGTTTTTTTGTTAAAATTACGTATACGAAAAGGGTTAATTAAACATAAACAATGGTTGCAATATTTAAAATTGAACCATAAACTGACAACTATTACAAGTGTTTTTCAGCAAATTTAACTATAAACTTTAAAAATATTATTTTTTGCCTATTAACTTTTAAATTTATAAGATATTTGTTTTCTTAAAAATATAATATTTTTTTAGTTAGTTGTTAGTTCGCTTTATGTCAATATTTTGTATTAACTTCGTGAGCTAAAAATAGCAAAAAAATATACAAAATAAATATAAATAAATAAAAAAAATATTCTTATGTTTTCAGCAATTGTTAAGCTTTTATTATATGAGACAATTAACTTTCTCTAAAGCCTGCTGATAAGTTAAACAATGATAATTAAGTGCCACATTGTTAACAATTTAAACCTCATACATTGTCATATTTTGCTATTTCTCTCCCTCCTGCACTCTGTCTCTCTCTATCTTTGTTAGTCGTTTATTATTTGGTTTAATATTTACCTTTTAATTAGAACTCATTATTTAAACTGTTTATTTGCTTTAGACATGAAGTTTATTGCTCGGAAAGAAGCAGCTGCCACTGAGGGCTGTAATTTGAGCTTGAGAATTCCAGGAACTTGTCATTTTTCTAACTGGGTCTCTGGTAAATTCCATGACCCGAAATGTTATCCAACGGTGGGTGGTTTCAGCAGTTACGGTATATAAATTAAGAGATTCAACTAAAAATATAGCAAAAAATATATTAAATAAAAAATAAATATATAAAAATTATTTTGTGACTTAATAAATTCAATATAATTTGAAAAATAATATTTGCAATTTTTGTTAACTTTAGAAGCTACCCTCGCGACTCTGTTAATATATTAGCTCTTATCAGCTGTTGCCCCGTTTCACTTGCAAAACGGAGAAACATGCATATGACGACTGTCATAATATACAAATTATGTTTACGAGACAAGTTCAAAATCGACTGCAATTGGAGGTCGAGGTTAGGCAATACCCCCCCCACAACATCAACCCACCCACCTAACTGTTACATATTTACACAACTGCATTATCTTCATTCATCGTTGAATTGCAAAATCGTGTAGAAGTCGACGAACGTGGCGTATACGCAATATATGTATGTATGTTTACTATGTGAATAACATTTTTGTTTTATCAACTGTTGCTGAATTACTTTAATGGCACCCGAATTATCCAAAAAAAAAAAGGTGGTAAATTGAGAGCTCAACTTGATTAGCCTTAGCCACTGATATTAGACGTCGACTACATTCGAATTATACCCAGTTGTGTGCTGCCATTGAAAGCGAAAGGTCTTCCCTCCACCACTGATAATGCAGCGAAGACTTCACCTCGCCCTCAGCCTGGGTTGCCTACTCTGGCTCCCCACTGCGTGGGGTTACTTTGAGGGCTGCGATAATGCATATACCCTGGGCGTGGGTCTCACCTACATCGAGTCGCCCTACTACCCCAATAACTATCCAGCTGGCACCTCTTGTCGCTACAAGTTCACGGCGCCACTCGATCACTACATCAAGGCGGAGTGCACTTTGGCCCTGCCTTCGGTAAGCCGATTTTTCCACTGAGGGAAGCTTTTCCTATTTCCCCAAAATAAAAAAAAATACACTCACAGAGCAATGGACAATGCATTACGGATAACTTCTGGCTGGATAGTGAAGGAGATTTGCTAATGCGGGGCGCGGAGAATTTCTGCGGCTCAGGCAGCTTCACCAGAGAATCCCTCTTCACCGAACTGGTCTTTGCCTACATCTCCACTTCCGGCTATTCGGGAAGATTCCGTTGTACTCTAACGGTGGCACCTCAGAACTGTAATTGCGGTTGGTCCGCCACAGCACGAATTTCCAATGGCCAAAATGCGGCCATCAATGAATTTCCCAGCATGGTGGCGCTCAAGGATGTGACCACCTCGTTGCCCAGCTTCTGTGGCGGTACTATAGGTGAGTATTTTCTCTAATATTCTTGAATTGAATATTATAAATTTAATCAAATTTTCTGCTCAGTTTCCCATCGTCACATTGTAACCGCTGCGCATTGCTTGAAACTTGTTAGCCAGGCTATAAATATCGTGGCCATTGCTGGCACCAACAATCTACAAAATCGTAAGAAAAGACAAAAAATATAAAAATATATCAAATGTATATTATTTAGTATATTTTTGGCAGCTACAAGCTCAATGTATTATGCCCAGTATGCCATACAACAGATGGTGCCACATGCCCAATATGTCAGTGAACCGAATATGGAGAATGATATTGCCGTGTTGATAACCTCCACCAACATCAAGTGGTCACGTGGTGTAGGACCCATCTGTCTGCCCCCTTCGGGCACGTAAGTATACCATAACATATATATTCCTGAACACCTCTAAATACCATTTTTGTAATAGAACCTCATTATTTGCCTATGACACGGTTGATGTCATTGGCTGGGGCACACAATCCTTCGGAGGTTCCACTCCAAACTCACTGCAGAAGATCAATTTGATGGTGGTCAACAACCAGGAGTGTCAAACGGACTACAATGGCGACGCTGTCATCAATGCAAAGCAGGTCTGCACCTATGACTATTCGGGCAACAGTCGCGATTCCTGTCAATACGACTCGGGAGGTCCTGTGATAAGACGGTCCAGCCGCCAATTCCTGGTGGGCATCATCAGCTTCGGCAAGAGTTGTGGCAGTGTGCCCTATGCCATGGGTGTCAACACCAGGGTCACCTCTTACCTCGACTGGTTACTACCGAAAATTGGCAACAGCAACTGTGTTGTATCTATGTAAAATGGAACCTTTCTCTACACAAAAGATTAACCTTAAAAGAAAGTACTTTGATTTATGTTCAAGGTTCGTGCTAAAAATATTTAAAAAATATACTGAAAATTTTAAATAATTGTCATAATAGCGACGGCATTTCACATAATTTTTGACTATAATTTATATTACTATTCAGAGCAAGTATAGTTTTAAATTCCCTATTAACCGTAACCTTTGTTAAAGATATATTTGCACAAGTGCATTTTCTGTCTTTTATTATGCATATGCCTACAATCATTGGATGGGAAAATCGTATCTGTTTGTTCACATTTGTTTTATCAACTGTTCATGAATGACTTTAATGGCGGCACAATAATACCAAAAGCTTTGCTTGATTAACTCTACCTCTAGTCACAGATATTAGCTGAGGTCGACACTCCATTTTCGCTCAGTTTAACGCGGACATCAACAGCGAAAGGTCTTCCCTCCCTCACTGATAATGTTGCGACGGTTTCTCAGCTGTGTGCTGCTGTTACCCGCTGTCTGGGGTTACTTTGAGGGCTGCGATAATTCCTATAACTTGGCTGTGGGCACCACCTACATTGAGTCGCCCTACTACCCCAATAACTATCCAGCTGGCACCTCTTGTCGCTACAAGTTCACGGCGCCACTCGATCACTATATCAAAGTGCAATGTACTCTGAACCTGCCCTCTGTAGGTCAACGGTTCTTCAAAGGATAACCAGGTTAGCTAACCTTTGATTTCTTTCAGAATAATGGACAATGCACTACGGATAACTTCTGGCTGGATAGTGAAGGAGATTTGCTAATGCGGGGCGCGGAGAATTTCTGTGGATCAGGCAGCTTCACCAGAGAATCCCTCTTCACCGAACTGGTCTTTGCCTACATCTCCACAAGCAGGAATAATGGACGTTTCCGTTGCACTCTGACGGTCTCACCGCAAAGATGTAATTGCGGTTGGTCCGCCACATCACGTATTACCAATGGCCAAAATGCGGCCATCAATGAGTTCCCCAGCATGGTGGCGCTCAAGGACAGGACAAGTTCAAGGCCCAGCTTCTGTGGCGGTACCATCGGTGGGTATATTGAGAAGTTATTTATTTTAGATTTTAATTAAGAGAAGAAAAACAATTTATATTATAATTTAATCATTTTTTTTTTAATATTTTTTTATTTTCTTGCACAGTTTCCCATCGTCATATTATAACCGCTGCACACTGTTTGAAACTTGTTAGCCAGGCTATGAATATTGTGGCCATTGTCGGCACCAACAATCTGTTGAATCGTAAGTCAACTAAACAAATATCTAAATTGTAAATACTATAATTAATATATATATATATATATATATATATATATATATTACACAATATTGATTCAGCCTCAAATTCAATATACTATGCCCAGTATGCCATACAACAGATGGTGCCACATGCACAATATGCCGGAGATCCGAATGTGATGAATGACATTGCCTTGCTGATTACCTCCACCAACATCAAGTGGTCACGTGGTGTGGGACCCATCTGTCTGCCCCCTCAGGGCACGTAAGTAGATCCAACACAATCCCAATCTGCGCTATATTTCTCGATTCTTGTTAAGGAGCTTAACATTCGAATATGATACGGTTGATGTCATTGGCTGGGGCACCAAATCCTTTGGAGGTGCCATCGCAGAGTTCCTTCAGAAGATCAACTTGATGGTCGTGAACAACCAGCACTGCCAGAGAGACTACAATGGTCAGGCAGTCATCAACTCTGGCCAAATGTGCACCTATGACTACTCGGGCAATGGCCGCGATTCCTGTCAATACGACTCGGGAGGTCCTGTGATAAGGCGCTCCAGCCGCCAATTCCTGGTGGGCATCATCAGCTTCGGCAAGAGTTGTGGCAGTGTGCCCTATGCCATGGGTGTCAACACCAGGATCACGTCATACCTGAGGTGGATAAGCGACAGGATCGGCAACACCTGTGCCGTTTCCATGTAATGTAGAGTTTGCCTCTAAATGATATATTTAAAAGCTTAAAAAAATGGTATAATTTGCTCAAGGTTCGTGCTAAAATTTGAAAATAAAAGCAATAATTAAATTAAATAAATATTCGTTTTTCTGTGTTAATTATGGCTCGAATGTCTGTAAATTTTATTTAAGAAAATTAAAAATTTTCATAATTTTCTTATCTTTGAAAACAGATAACCTTTAACTATTATTATACAATTAAATATTAATTTGGAATTTTAGTTTTTGAATGCAACTAAATTAAAAATATTTAAAAAAAAATCCAATTTTAAATGTTACGTAATTTGTTTTTTTTTTTTTTATTTTGGAATTCTACAAATTATCTTTGTTTCGTAGCCCAGTTCCCATATCGAATGTTTGTATGTTGTTTCAGCAAATAAAATATTCATCTTTATTACTTGACATTGTATTACCCATTTATCTTAATGCCTTTAACACATTTTACAAATTCACAATATATATATATATATAAATATATATTATATAACATTTCTGTGGCTGATATTTATAATGAAACCCACATTCTCGGCCCACATTCTACGTCTATCTGCCTTTAAGTAATATTCGACATGTGCCAGTTACGAGATGTGCTGCCAATACTCCTGTTGTGTCTTGGCCACGTTAGTGGACAGCAGTGTAATTGGCAGTACGATTTGCTGCCGAATCAACCCATCAATATCAGCAGCTCGAATTATCCCAGAGCATTGCCAGCGGGCAGCCAATGCATCTATCAGTTGCATGCCCCAGAGTCGCATGTGGTACACTTGACATGTCGCTTCGAAGTGGTGAGTTGCAAGTTGGTGGAGTCGGGCGAAGCAATCTGATAGAGTCTTCCATTTAGTATCCCGACAGATGTGACTCCAAGTTCTTCTACATTTCGCTGGACGGCGATACACAGTTTCAACTCTCGGAGCGATTTTGTCGCATGGGACAAATTACGCGCATCTCCAACTTTCAGTCCTTGGCCTTTGGCTATCAATCGATCAGGGCTCCTAGTCAGCAGATGGCCAGACTGAGCTGCCAGGCGGTGGCCAGATATGTGCCCTGCCAGTGCGGTTGGGGTCCGCCACCGCAACGCATCACCAACGGAGTACAGGCCACTCGTCATGAGTTTCCCTCCATGGTGGCCATTCGTGACTTGGACTCCAATCTGTCCATGATTTGCGGTGGCAGCATCATCAGCTCCAGATACATTTTGACAGCAGCACATTGCATGGATCGTCAGCCACTGCCAAGTCGCCTCAGAGCGCTCGTCGGGTATCATAACATACGATCAGGTATAATATAAACAAATTTCTATATAATCCAAATTTAAAATACCGAGAGCTTTGCCAATTTTCATCCGATTTTCAAAATTTTTGCAGTTCTGAAAATGGTTTCGATCATATTTTGAAACTGCATCAAAAGTTTCTTCAATTTGACAGATTTTAATTTTCGACCATTTTTGACCATTTTTCCATACTTACCCCTTGTCAAAATCATCAAAAATCAAAAAAAATTTTTATCAAATTTTTCAATGCCAATCGATTCTGGGACTCAAAACTAGCATTTTGCTTTTTATTTGAGGTGTTTCTGATGAGTATTTTATGAGTTATGACCAAAAATGTGTTTGAAAGTGACTCAAAATACCATTTTTCATGAAATCATTTTCTACAACATTTGGAACAACCATAACTTTGTCAATTTTCATCAGATTTTCAAAATTTTTGCAGTTTTGTAAATGGTTTCGAACATATTTTGAAACTACATCAAAAGTTTCTTCAATTTGAGAGATTTTAATTTTTCACCTTTTTTGACCATTTTTCCATACTTACCCCTTGTCAAAATCATCAAAAATCGAAAAATTTTTGACTAAAATTTTTTGATGTCAATTGATTCTGGGACTCAAAACTAGCATTTTGCTTTTTATTTGAGGTGTTTCTGATGAGTATTTTATGAGTTATGACCAAAAATGTGTTTGAAAGTGACTCAAAATACCATTTCTCATAAAATCATTTTCTACAAAATTTTGAACAGTCATAACTTTGTCAATTTTCATCAGATTTTCAAAATTTTTGCAGTTTTGAAAATGGTTTCGAACATATTTTGAAACTGCATCAAAAGTTTCTTCAATTTGAGAGATTTTAATTTTTCACCTTTTTTGACCATTTTTCCATACTTACCCCTTGTCATCAAAAATCGAAAAATTTTGTATCCGAATTTTTTTATGCCAGTCAATTCTGGAACTCAAAACTAGCAATTTGCTTTTTATTTGGGGTGTTTCTGTTGAGTATTTTAGGAGATATGATGAAAAATGCTTAAAAAGTTGGCAATATTTGTGATTTTCGAAAAATGGCTAGGTTTTCAACTAGAATGTGCCATTAATTTGTTTAAAATTAAGCGAATTTTAATATTTTTGCAATTCTTTCTAAGTTGTTAATATTTTTTTTTAAATTCATAACTATATTTCAAAATTCGGTCATTATTGTAGAATTATGTGTACTGTCTTTCCACAGCAAGAGATTCCATGTTTGCATCCGAGCATGCAATATCAAAAATTATTGTGCACCCTGCCTATGATGCCACCAAGATCAACAATGACATAGCACTTCTGCAGACGGTGCGCAACATGGTCTGGTCACGTGGAGTAGCCCCCATCTGTCTTCCCTATCGGCCAGGACAGCTGTAAGTGAAGATCAGGCAGATCCTTACTTATTCTCTATGTATATATGAATTTCTCTTTGCAGTGGAGAGTCCTATAAGGTTGTGGACATCGCAGGCTGGGGCATCTTGGGATTCAGTTCCACCCAATCGAACACCCTGCAGAAGGCCAAACTGATGACAATCACGAATCCCGACTGCAAATCGAGGTACAACGAAACCATCTTGCCCCAACAGATCTGCAGCTTTGATTACACTGGGATGGGCCAGGATTCCTGCCAGCATGACTCTGGAGGTCCCCTCATACTGCAGCAATCTAATCGGAGAATTTTGCTGGGCGTGATCAGCTTTGGACGTAGTTGTGGACAGCGTTATGGCGTCGGGGTCAATACACGGGTCTCCTCGTATATGGCATGGATTGGACAATATGTGGGCAACTCCACATGCATCGTATAATTGGTAGTGTAGTCAGAGGATTGGGTTAGTTGAGTGCTTGACAATTATCAGACAACAATCTTGGCATTGCCCCTTTGGCATTTGCCGGTTGAGCACCTTCAACGAGCTTGTGTCCTGGTTGTTGATGCCACTGCTCCTGCTTCTTCTTCTTCTTCTTCTGCTTGTTCTTCTTCATCAACTTCCGTTTCAGTTTGACAGTCTTCGGAGTGTTGACAAAAGCCTTAATTTGCATTTAAATTAAAAGGCAGTGACATGTTTTGCCTACATTTAAACAACACATAAATTCCTTGACTCCCCGCAACCCCTCTTCGACATCTCACACAATTCCCATAACCAATATACACGCTGGCCATAGAGCCTACAGTCAGTCAACTCAACGAGTTGTGGATTCCATCTTATTGCACTAACTACACAAATCACTGACATTTTTATACACTCACTTAACTAGGAGTATATGCAATTTTTGTTTTAAATTTATAAAAATATTGAAAGAGATTTTCTATGAGTCAATATCATTTAAATTCTTGAATTTCTTAACTTACTCTGTGTGATTCCCAGTTTACATTATATTGGTTAGAGTATTGCCCATTCGTTGTTAATATGCAACCCAAGTGTTTCTTACTGTTTTCGGCTCTTTCTGCATTTTATTGTAAAATGCAACTCATAATTGTTGTTGTAATTGTGTGCTAACTCAATTTCTTGACGACATTTCTTGTTGTCTCTGCTTTGTTGTCTGCTTTGTAGTCTCAAAATTGCGTTAAATTTTGCATACGTTTCAGGCCTTCAAGGCCATAACCCAACCCATCCCATCCCATCCCATCCCATCCCATCCCATCCCTGTTGCCACTACCCTTCACTACCCTTGTGTTTCCCCTCATCATGTGTCTGTTGTAAAATTAATAAATTTTCTTGTGATGAGGAAAATTGTTTTTGCTGCATTGTTTGACTAAATTTATTGTAAACGCAAATCAAGTAGGTTTTTGATTGAATTTTCCTCTTCATAAATAAATAAATAAATAAAAATACACATATATCTCGAAAGCATTTGGATTTATTTTCTTAGAAATTTTTAACTCTCATCTCTTTAAATGTCATTTTCAAATTTTTGAAGCCCCACATTGAGTCAGAATTTTCAGTAGCACACAATAAAACAGAGTTCAAAATTCTAAGTTTCTTTGTTTCTAAAAATTTAAATTCACTTTTGCAAAATTCGTATGTGTATTAATTTTGATTTTGCGGCAAATTTCTAGAATATTTTTCACAAAATGCCTGGAACTAAACTGTCTGCCGTTCAACGTCTTACACAATCGTTAAATAACTGTTATCGTCAGTACAGTGGTCGTAATTTAGTTCAAAGAAGTTTCAATACAGTGGGCATTAATTCGCCCCTAAGACGTTCATGGCCAATGCGCGAGGAGTCCTTCGCATCCATGCAGTTGTCCAGACAGAATCAGAACAGGATCCGAAATATAAATAGCACTGCCCGAGTATTGAAGCAAACCACACATAGTCTACGAAGAAACCTCAAAGGAGTCCGGCCCCATCGTAATAATATTATTGCAACAAAAAGGGTTCCCCCAAAGGAAACTCGTCAATTCAGATTATCCCATGAGAATCTCAGTACGAAGAGCCTTTCCAATAAAAATGAAACGGACAATAAGGACGAACCGGTAACTCTGCATGAGGCGGTCTTTGGTCAACAGGAGGAAGATGATTACCTGGAAAAGGAACGCGTGGCTGCCGAGGATCTCCTCAGACGGGTCTCGATGCTAAGGTTTGACCGCAAATCTAACGGCAATCTGTGGAAGAAAGTTGTGGCTCCATATCAATCCTATACGAATCATCGGAATAGTTGGGCTGATTTCCGTCATCGTCTAGTCTTTGGCCAATAGAATTAACTTAAATTTTAATTGATAACATGATTTATTGCCAAATATAAACAGATTATGTAAATTCCAGATAGTCACATTTATGTATTATTTCACCACTAATTCGAAATTTAACAAGACGGTGTATAAATTTGAGAATGGTATTTTTTTATTTATTATTCAGAAAAAATTGAACCATAATATTATGGGAAATATTTTCAGTTTTTATTTGGATGTGCCCTTAACTTTAATCCACTTTTAATTATTTTATTTAAATTAATTTGAAGCCAGAGATTGGTTGACATTTCTACTAATTAGCGCTTGGCACTTGAAATAACTTCGTGAAATATAATTAAGCAATTAGGAAACCCTTTTTGACGAGTCCTCTCAGCTTCAAGCTGGACGAGGACATACTTGGCCCAATTTGATGCCGGGCACATCAAAGGTCAAAGGACATAAGAGTGCAAGTCGCGCCTAATTACACCAACAAGTGCACAGCACAATTCCACATTTAAAACAAATATTAAAATGAAAAAAAAATGAAATAAAATTGAAATGAATGTGGAGGATGTTCATCAAAATGAACTCGCGCTGAGCACTAGAAATGGCAACAACTTAACAAGGACAACAACAATGAAATAAAATGAAACGAAATCAGGGACTGGTCAAAGAGTTGCCAGGAGAGGAGAGTGGTACAGTAGACACTGGCTGGGACGACTAGTGGGGCAAATGTTTTGCATAAGAAGTGTCCCGAGCTCAGTCCTTGCTGGCGTTGCTCTCGACTGTGTCAGTTCGTCCTCGCCGTAATCCTTTTACCCCCATTGATTCTTTCCCTTCATGTTTTTTTGTATATTATAAAATTTATGCTGCTTTGTAAAAAATGTAGAGCTTTGTTGCAATCTCTGCCTGCACTTCATTTTCTGCCTTTACTCAGACTGCCATTGTTGTTGGTGTTGTTGTTGCTGTTGCAAACGCTTTGCAGCTTTTGTTGTCGAGTGGCGAACCCACCCCCTCCCACGTAGTCCTCCCCTCCACGCGCAGACTTGACAATAAAAATTATGAAGCGTATTACTTGAGTGCACTCTTATTTTGTATTCGACCCGATCCCATTCTTTAGCCACTTTTTTTGCTCTTGTGTTGCCATCTCTCTTATCTCTTTTGTGCTGCAAAAGGGAACTGCGAAACAAAAAGAGGAGAATAGGAAAAGGAAAGGAAGGACGGTGGAAAGTATGTCGCTAGTTTTGCTGAAGAGCACAACTTTAGCGTTCTAAGTAGTACCCAAAAAGGGGCTAAGAGCCCTTTGGAAAAAATACAATTTTCAGACGAGAATTTTCACATAAAAAAAGTCTATTTGATATATATGAGTTATTTAGTATAGCTGTGAGTTAAGCTTCACACTAGTTTAACAATACCAACCAGAGATATTTTGTTGTATTTTAATTTTTTTTTGTTTGTGGATCAGAACATCTTTCTTATCAAAAGGTCTTCCAAATCAAACGTATTGAACTGAAAATACAGAAATCACATTTAAATGTTGCTCAACACGTTTATCAACAATTTATCAAAATCAGATGGCAAATCAGTTCAGGGAAATTGGATTTTACATTCATCAAAACGAATTCATTCAGATATTGAGTATATCAACAATAACGAAGAGAAACAACATGCCAATCTAATGAAGTTCTTGGCTCAACATCGACCTGTAGCTAATCCAGAATATTATCGTGCCTCTCCTTGCTTCGTGGCCAACTACTTAAAGCATCATCGTGGCAATGTAAAGGCCGATCATCATAATCCTCGCTACCTATGGGCCGATTTCAGACGTCGAAGGATCTACGGTACTTTCGATCTATAAAGATTCAGAGCTTGCTACTTCAATGGTAACTAATAAAATGCGAAAAAAAACCAAAACCAACTAAAGTCTATTCAAATTTTACAGTTGTAACCTAAAGATAAGGCGATCCGGAATGTGACCCTACCATAGACAGAAATAATCATTCTTGTTCATAATATATCAAATTAAATTAAACCTGAATATATTTATTTCACTATATTATTGTATTCTCTCATACATATATAATATTCAATGCTGAAGACATATTCAAAATGCCATCTCTTTCTTCGCTTTCAACTGCCATAACTATGCCAATTTTTATTCGATTTTCAAAATTTTTGCAGTTTTGTAAATAGTTTCGATCATATTTTGAAACTGCATCAAAAGTTTCTTCAATTTGAGAGATTTTAATTTTTGACCTTTTTTGACCATTTTTCCTTACCTACCCCTTGTCAAAATCATCAAAAATCGAAAAATTTTTTATCCGATTTTTTTGATGCCAATCGATTCTGGGACTCAAAACTAGCATTTTGCTTTTTATTTGAGGTGTTTCTGATGAGTATTTTATG
This sequence comes from Drosophila quadrilineata, assembly GCA_018150725.1. Taxonomy (NCBI): domain Eukaryota; kingdom Metazoa; phylum Arthropoda; class Insecta; order Diptera; family Drosophilidae; genus Drosophila; species Drosophila quadrilineata. The sequence goes on from JAECWN010000407.1 coordinate 8,350,284, forward strand.
AGTTATGACCAAAAATGTGTTTGAAAGTGACTCAAAACACCATTTTTCATGAAATCATTTTCTAAAACACTTTGAACAGCCATAACTTTGTCAATTTTCATCAGATTTTCAAAATTTTTGCAGTTTTGAAAATGGTTTCGATCATATTTTGAAACTGCATCAAAAATTTCTTCAATTTGACAGATTTTAATTTTTGACCTTTTTTGACCATTTTTCCATACTTACCCCTTATCAAAATCATCAAAAATCGAAAAATTTTTTGAAGCCAGTCGATTCTGGGACTCAAAACTAGCAATTTGCTTTTTATTTGAGGTGTTCCTGATGAGTCTTTTTCGAGATATAATCAAAAATGTGTTTGAAAACGGCCCAAAATCAATATTTACAAAATGCCATCTCTTTCTTCGCTTTCAACTGCCATAACTATGCCAATTTTTATTCGATTTTCAAAATTTTTGCAGTTTTGTAAATAGTTTCGATCATATTTTGAAACTGCATCAAAAGTTTCTTCAATTTGAGAGATTTTAATTTTTGACCTTTTTTGACCATTTTTCCTTACCTACCCCTTGTCAAAATCATCAAAAATCGAAAAATTTTTTTATCCGATTTTTCAATGCCAATCGATTCTGGGACTCAAAACTAACATTTTGCTTTTAATTTGAGGTATTTCTGATGAGTATTTTATGAGTTATGGCCAAAAATGTGTTTGAAAGTGACTCAAAATACCATTTCTCATGAAATCATTTTCTACAAAATTTTGAATAGCCATAACTTTGTCAATTTTCATCAGATTTTCAAAATTTTTGCAGTTTTGAAAATGGTTTCGATCATATTTTGAAACTGCATCAAAAGTTTCTTCAATTTGACAGATTTTAATTTTTCACCTTTTTGACCATTTTTCCATACTTACCCCTTGTCAAAATCATCAAAAATCGAAAAAATTTTTATCCGAATTTTTTGATGCCACTCGATTCTGGGACTCAAAACTAGCATTTTGCTTTTTATTTGAGGTGTTTCTGATGAGTATTCTATGAGTTATGACCAAAAATGTGTTTGAAAGTGACTCAAAATACCATTTCTCATGAAATCATTTTCTACAAAATTTTGAACAGCCATAACTTTGTCAATTTTCATCAGATTTTCAAAATTTTTGCAGTTTTGAAAATGGTTTCGATCATATTTTGAAACTGCATCAAAAGTTTCTTCAATTTGACAGATTTTAATTTTTGATCTTTTTTGACCATTTTTCCATACTTACCCCTTGTCAAAATCATCAAAAATCGGAAAAATTTTTTATCCGAATTTTTTGATGCCAATCGATTCTGAGACTCAAAACTAGCATTTTGCTATTATAAAATAACTAAGCGCACTTGAGTTGGAGCAATATTTTCGAAGTTATGGTCAAAATAGTGTAAAAACTGACCAAAACTGTTTTTTTAAATTAAAGTAATCTAAATTTCTAGCTTGCCATGCAAAAACTTTTCTCAACACTTATCTTTACTCTCGAAATTGAATTTCAAAAATTATCAATGTATGTTCTTAAATCATTTGTTGGAAACAGTTTCGCGACCCTGAATCGCCAGGCTATTATGATCTTGGCTAGTAGACAGTTTCGAGGTTATCAGGAAAGACAAACTCTGGGAATTTCAAGAAGAAATGATGAAGGACGGCAACTGGGGGAGCAGCAATGGCATTCAAAACGAGGTCTGGGCATTCGATATGCATCCAACAATGAATACAAGTCGCAGTATGCGAAGGCTCGTTGGTCAGAATTTAGAAGGAGAATGATCTTTGGCTCCTTTGTGATGTGAGAAAGTCTTCTTGAAAGGAAATTAATTGATTTATTATAATTGTATGTGGATTTTCGAAGAAATTCTGTTAGGAATTTCATGTACAATTATATTGGATCAATTAAAGTTCGGCTAAAACTGCTGACGATCTTTCTCAATCCGTTTTGGCCGACATCAGTTGGGATTATCATGTTGCCAGTGGTGGTCATAAGCCCAGTGGCTAAGCGAAAGGCTAAGCAGAGTTGTTGCTTTTATTGTTGTTAACGGATTTAATTGGCCTACTGCCGGCACAACAAAGCAACGGCTAATTTCTGACCACACAACGCGTGGCCAACAAATAAATAAATAAATAAAATTCAAATATGCAAAAGCCGCCACAAAAAAAACTTGTTACCGTTTCCACTCCCATTAAACGAAACATCGAAAATACTCCAAATTCACAATCTATTCTATTTCGCAATATAATGTGGCATTGGCGATTTGCGGGTGAAAGCGTTTTGTTGGAAGCCTCCAAACTCATTTGCACTTTTATGTTTAAATGGCGGCCATTTTGTATTTTGTTGCCGAAAAAACGATTTGGCGGCTTTTGTGCAACGCGTGGTTTTATGTAACCTATGGTTCCATATGCGCCCTTTTGACAGCCACGCCCCGACCAGGCCGCCCGCCCATTACCATTGGGCCAAAACGTCAATTCCATGAGCCGTCATGTCGATATTTTTGCCAATTTTTAGCTGCCTTCTGCAAATTGCTTTTTGAGCTTGTTAGAGTTTGCCACACACACACACCCACACACCCACACACACACATACTAGAACACGGCTAATGAATAGTCAAAGTCGAAGCGCAGTCGGCTGCGTTTCGCATTGCATACTTTTTGGCGCTCTGCAAAGCAAAAATAAAAAGAAAAAATGCATTCAAAAAACTAAATGGCAATGTTTAGGCGCATATTACGACGCCTGTAAACACAGCGAGAGAGTGGGAGAGAAGGAGGGAGTGATGCGGCTAGAGCGACGCCATTTTGTAATCAAATGCAGCACAAAAGTATGCAAAGGAAATTTGAAATCGCCAGTGTTTAGAAGCAAAAAGTGACTGTCGAGGGAGAGAGAGAGTTGTGTAGAGTGAGTTTCGACAGTAGAAATTCAATAAAATTATCAACAACTTTTCAAATGGAAGCAAAATACTTAAGGTACATTGTGAAGTACGGATTCTAGGCTTATTAAAATATGAAACGCCAAAAAAAGTTTATATATTATATATTTAAGAGGAATTGATTTTTCAAGTTGACTTTTGTGCAGCTTAAGCGGTGTGCACTGTAGTGTAAAAAACTGCAGTTTCCTCCATATGCCAGCTAAAACTGACACTGCGTCTCCTCTAATACCTCCACTCTCCCCTCTCCCTCTGCCTCCACCTGCAGCTCCTGCTTCGCCTGCTCCTGTTGCTGTTGCTGTTGCTGTTGTCGCTGCAGCTGCGGTGTCTGTTGTTTCAGTTAGTGGCTGATGTTGCTGCTGCTGCTGTTGGTGCTGCTTTTCAATTAGTGGCACAGTGCATGGCTGCGATTTCTATGCCTAGTGCCACGCCCACAGCCATAGGAGAGTTTGCTGTGCGCCCATACGTAACACTTGACGTAGCAACGTTGGCTGCAGTTGACGTTGCCGCTTTTTACGTAAATTGAACAACAGTCGCCGCCCAGTGGGTGGGAGGCACAACCCCCGCACAGCACAGCACAACACAACACAACAAACAAACATATGTACAGTTAGGAGTAGTAGCAGTAGTAGTAGAAGAAGAAGAAGAAATAGACGTACATTGCACCAGGGCTGCAAAATGCAGGCTTAGCTTGGGAGGCAGACGAGAAGCTATTGAAAAAGTGCATTGCAGTTGGGCAAAAGCGAAGGCAGCGATAAAAAAAAATGGAGAGAAAATCATAGAAAAGATACAAATGAAAGAAATGAGGAAAAGCAAGCTACGGAAAAAAAGAAAATTAACGTAGCTCAGCAAACGAGTTTGCTCAACTAGTAGATACTACTGAAACTCAAAAATAATAATTGAAATCCATTTTTTAAACAGTGTTCTTTATAAAATTAATACAGATTCTTCACTTCTTAAAAATATATTTAAAAAAATATATAAATTAATAAATTTACCAAAAATTAAAAGAAAAGTGTTGATTGTCTAAATACAATATTACAGCTGCTGCCGTATTCAGTTCACTTATTGAAATTAAAAAAAAATTAAGTTTATTTTCCCAAAATTATAAAAAAGTGGGTCTAAAACAACTTTACCGCCTTTAGTTCTACAAAAAAAAAAAAAATGATAATCCTTTATACTTATCTTGAACTTCCATCACTCCCAACTCTCCATATGTTTACTTGGCATCACATGAAAAATCTCATGGGGGGAAGTTGGTGGTTGAGGGGGGAAGGCGGTATCTAAACAAAAATAAGAGCAACCGCATGCAGACAGCGACTGTCGAAGCGCTGAACCGTCAGACTGCGCATTTGTATTGCCTTTAAGCCTAAAAGCATGCTTCATATGTTATGCCAAACGTTAAATTATTTATTTGAAAGGAAGACGACAACAGACAAACAAATCATAAATAAACCACAGCAAAAAATGCAACACTCCACAAAAACAGCAACAACAAAAAAAGTGCAGCAATTTCAATGAGAGAACTCATCGAAGGGGGAACAGTTAGCGAAAAACTCCCCTCCCCCATTCCCTCCTCCACATGTTGTAAACCCTGCAGGCATTGAGGTTAATTAGTTGATATTTGCGCTTAATTGCGGTTGAGAGTGTGTGTTTTTGTTTTTGTATTTTTATGCAATGGCAGCGAGGCGTTATGATTGTCATGCATGATTGATGAAACGAATTGATTGAGTGATTGATTGATTGACTAACGCCTGTTTGCCAATTGAGGCAAAGTGTCAAATGCGACACTCACTTGACCCGACACTTCCCGCCACAGCGCACATAAATATGCTACAGTCCTTGCCACAGCAAGTAATCGCTGCTTACTTGTGGCAATATGCCACCTCCGGTGTCTTGCCCCGTATCCACTTGATGTACGATGCCACCCTGGTATTCACCGATGGCTGCTGTGTGGCACACGCATACCCATAGCTGACAATCCCCACCGCCATCAGGCGACCCTGACTCCGCTCATACAGCGCCCCTCCCGAGTCATACTGACAGGTGTCCCTTCCCGGCGTGTAGGTGCAGAAGCTGTGCGCCGGAACAGATCCTTCGCTGAGAGCACTGCGACACTGCTCGCTGCTGATCACATCCAGCGTGGTCTTCAGCAGTCGCTGCGTCTGCGGCCCGCCATAGGAAGTGGTGCCCCAGCCGGCGGCCAGCAGTTGTTGCCCCACCAGCGGCAACTTGCGGCCGTTTGAGGCAGGTTGGAGTGGCAGGCAGGCAGGTCCGACACTCCGATTCCATTGGATGGGCAGTCGGGTGCGCAGCAGGGCAATGTCATTGCGCATCTGGCCATTGGATTGAGTGAACTGCTCGTGCAGGATCAAGGACTCCAGCTCATAGCGGCGCGTGAAGAGCGTCTCATAGGCATTGGACAGATCATGTTCCCCCACCACGATGCGCAGGAGTTGCGCCTGATTGGTCTCCGCGCTAAGGAAACAATGTGCCGCCGACAACAGGTAATGGTGATGAACTGCAAGTGGTGCAAGATGATAGTATATCCTTTTGTGGCGCCTTCTCTACTCACTGATCGCTGCTCCGCAGAAAACTCTGCCCACTTTCTTGGTGAGAACTCCGGCCATGGCGGGAAACTCGTGCAGCGTCGCCTCATCATTAGTGGGACTGGCTATGCGCTGCGGTCTGCTCCAGCCGCAGTTGCACTTGGGCAGCAGCGCCTCCACCAGGCACGAGAAACGTCCACCACCACCAGCCACGCCCTGCGCAGGATAAACGGACATGATTTTGCCACGTTTTGCGGAAGTCTTTGGAGTGCCAGCACGACTTGGCAACAAGTGGGGCAAGTGGACCGTATCCTGGCGACGACTCGCCTGACTGGGCTCGTCGTAGAGCAGGGAGGCCACATAGGCCAGAGCATCGCTGACGCCCACATCCTGCAGCACGTGCAGCACCTCGTTGGAAAAGTCATCATCGTCATCATCACTTTGTTCCCCTTCTGCCACCAGCTTCTCATCTTCGGACTGTGCGGCAAGTGGAGGTGCCTCCGTTGTAGTCGTAGTAGTTGTTGTTGTTGTTGTTGTGGTTGTTATGGCAGCTGGCAGCTTATCCTTTAACTTTGCCACGTATGTAGCGGGCACATCCTTGCGCTGGGAGATGTAGGAAATCACAGCGCGATTCAAGAAACTTTGACGCTCGAATTTTCCAGCGCCACAAAAGTATTCGGAGCTTGTGAGGAGCTCATCGCCCTCGGCATTGAAGTGAAACACCTCAGCGCGGCAGTGTGTGTCCCTCACCAACTGCAAATGGTAACCGAAAGGATTAAAAAAGGATATGCTTAGAATATGCCTCAATTTCTTACCGTTTGCAGCTGCAGTTCGCATTTGAACTGGAGCACATGATCCTTGGGCGCTGTGACCGCATAGCGACAGGAGCTGCCCACAGGATATAGTCCAGGATAATATGGTGAATTGATGTAGATCTTCTGTCCCGCCTTCAGCTCCAACTGATGATTACACTGCTCATATAGCGTCCAAGAAACCCTCAACTTATCCAACAACAGCAGCAAACAGCAAATGAAATGCTTCTGCCACATGATACGACGCCGTCAACACTTGCCACAGCACTGAACGAGCTGCGGTGGTGGCAACAGCTTAAGAATTAACCAAGGTAGCAGAGAAACGCCAACGGCACCTTTCATCGAGATGAGGTTCAGACTGATAGCATAAGTTGACAGGTGACAGACACGCGAGTCTCGCTGCTCCATAATTGTCCAGCTGTCTATCTGGCAGCTGTGGCTCCACCTCCGCCTCCACTTCACCCACTCCCACAACATGCCAGAGCTCCCTCTTAAATATGCATTAATTGGCCCATTCAAAGAAAGTGAGAAATCCGCAAGGGAATCAAAAATATCTACTGCATTACGAGTGTTTCTTTCGTATACATTTCATAAAACTGGTTTGATTGTCTTCGCTACAAATTATGGCACGCAGCTAGCTAAGACTGCCACCATCTGGTGGCCAGTTGGGGTAGGTAAGGAACCAAGATTGCGTGTCGTCTGCATGTATGTTATCTATGTATGTATGCATGTATGTATGTATGTAGAACACCTGTCATGTTGACAGATGAAAGCGCTAATTAAATGAAATTTCATTATTATTACATCATAATAATATTTATATACGAAGAGAGAGAGAGAGAGAGAGAGAGAGAGAGAGAGAGAGAGATACTGAAAAACTGAACTGATCAATTTTAATTTGATAATAGTTATTATCAGCAAAATAAAGAACTGAATTATTTTGCAAACAAATGAATATTGTTTATTTTTTTTTAATTTAATAAGTGAAGAATCTGTACAGTTGAAAGTACCTTAATTAGATTAATTAAATGTAACAATTTTTAAAAAATTTATACCATTTTAAGAAAGAATAATATTAAAAATGAGTTTAAAGAAATATTATGAAATTAAATTTATTTTAATACATTTAAATTTCTTGTATTATACCATTTATTTAAAAGTTATATTTTTTTATACTCAAAAAAAATATCAATCATAATAAAATTTATTTAAATATTAAAGTAATTTAGCTATATTTAAAATGTATAAATATCTTTTTAATATCAAAGTAGTTGATGATATTCCACTTATATACCCCACTTGTTGTAAATTGATATTTATTCCTTGAAGCGCGCTAAGTTCGCCAATAATCCGCAACTTGAATCCATAAAGTCGCTATATACATATATGAATCTGTTATAGCTGCTCGACTTAGATATAAATTCTCGCCAAATTTTCCCGCCACTTGCCCCACTTCTAAATCAAAACCCCCCTTCAAAAAAGAAAGCTAAAAAATAGAAGTCATTTGGCATTACTCGTACTCTGTTGGAAATGCAGGCTGGTCACCTCATTTTTTAGTGCTTTTCAAGCGCTGCTTAATTGGATGTGCTGCATGCCCCATGCTACCAACGAGCTGCTGCTGCTGCTGCTGCTCCTCGTAGCTGGCGGCGGCGCCACACACATGTGGCAACAACCCGACAAAAAACTACAATTTGTGCACAGAGAGAAAGGAAGTGTGAGAGGGAATCACTTTTTTTTCGGCAGTAGAAAAATAGATTATAAAAAAGCAAGGAAGCTGCAAAGCCAACAACGAAATGATGGCAAGTTTGTCGCCCATTTTGCAAAATAAATATAAAAAAAAAAATTAAATGAAAAAAAAGAAGGAGGAGGAGGAAGGTAATGGTGGAAGTGGAGGGGAGGGGATGTGACGAGGCGCGCAGACAAACGCTTAATGCTAATATTATTTTCTTGCTTAACAAGCATCAAGTGGGGGGGGGGTGTGCAAAAGGGGGTGCTGGTAGCCTAAAGGGTGAGAGAGGGAGAGGGGGAGGGGGTGGCAGCCTAGCCAGATGTTGGCCGTGTGACTTATTTGCGCAAGCCATAAAAAATTTAACTTTATTTCGCCATTTTTAATTTCCTACTCCGCAGCGCGCATTTTGGCGTAAACAGTCAACGTTGGACAATAACTACAAAACGTGGCCAAAGAGTCGCCAAAGAGAATCCGAGTTGGAGATGGAGATGGTGCAGATGATGGAGTTGGAGTCGGAGTCGGAGTCAGAGTTGGATTGCGGATTCCAAATACGGAGACCCGTACGTAAGCCGGGCCAAAAGTACAATGCGCAAAGAAAACAAAAAGTAAACTTGCCGTTTGCTTTATATGTTGATTTTCCCATCTACATACATACATACCCACATATGTACGTATGTATGTATGCATGTACATATATTCCGTTAGTCGCTTTTCCTCGCGAAAAACAAACAGCGAATAATTCAAAGTGGATACAACTAAAGCAAAGTCAAAGCTAATATACGAGAATGTAATAAAAATTAAAATGAAATAAAAACGAATTTAGATGTATACACAACAAAACAGAAAGAAAGAAAAAACAACAGTAAAAGAAAACATCAACGAACAAGGAAATGAGAAAATATTATATATAATGTAGAAAATTAGGCAAAAGTTGACAAACCCACGGACAGCCTAAAAGCAAATAACCATACTAAAGCTGCACTCAAACATACTAAAATTTATTTATTTTTAAATCACAAATTCAATTGTACGCTAATATTTTTATATTATTATAAAGAGTAGTAAAAACTATATTAATTCATGTGGGCAGCCAAAAACGCTCGCAAAACGCCAGAGAAACGCTTGCACTGCTTGACAACTGCTTTAAAACCCGTCGTCTTGACTTATCCATAAAACTGCTTTACCTTGTCATTCAACCTGCTATAAAAATCCTGCTTCACACTGCCGCTGAGCGTGGGGTATGGAACTTTGCTACGCTGTAAGTGGTTGCAAGCAGTGCGAATGGTTGCCAAACAAACTAAGTCTGCACGAAATGGAAAATATTTTAATAATTAAATAAGAGTAAAAATAAATATAAAAAATAGTTAAAAATTAATAACCTAGAGTTTCTGTTAAAGTTTGTTCATACGCTTATTTAAGAGCTGTGGAAGCAACTTGTTCACTTCCGTTGCTGCTTTGTAAGGAGTCAAGCAAGCGAAATAATCAGGACAATTAATGAACAATAGACTGTTTTTGGTCAACAGTTGAATTGGCTAACAGGAAGTGCAAGGGCAGGCACCACAATGTGGGCAGGGCAGAAAGGATGGAAGGAAGGAAGTGATGCGCAACAGTTGCATGAAGTGCGGGGTACTTCAAATTAATAAGAGGAAATGCGAATAACAATAGATGGTCAATGGGAATGGGGATGGGAATGAGGATGGGAATGGGAATGGGAAAGGTCAGTCAGTGGAACGGCAGTCCTGGCGAGAGTCCTGACCACTGCGTGCGGTCCTTTCTCACAGGTGCAGCTACAATCATATCTCTCTCTTTCTCTCTGTTGCTCTGTGTGATTATGCGTGTGATTTCAGGCAAATCGAGAGATCCGCAGCGAGTCCTGGCAGCTCCTTCCTTGACCAGGACTTTGATGCTGGCCGCTGGAGTGCAGCGTAAATCCAATTAACGCCGACGCTGCTGGATGCCTCAAAAGGACGATCATCGATCATCAGTTCTTTTTGTTTGGCAGCGATCAGCGATTGTTGCGCCAACGCAATGTTGAAATCACAGCGAAGGAGTCCACAGGATAACCAAAGGACACGGCTACCTGAAAGAGAAGAAAAGAGAAGTAGTGTTGTGGAAAAGAGAGGCAGCAACGCGCTTCAGAAGTGTGCGCGTATCAAATTACCATTTCATAGTCTTTAGTCCATAGTCCTTCGTACTGGCAGGTCCTTCAGATCCTTAATTGCACTTTAACTAATTTATGAGCGAAATGTCGACACTTGCAATGAATTTTTCATGTTCTAGGCTCCAGTTTAATGGGGGGGTTTCAAATCACTGGAAGAGACTGAGAAGGAGAGAGAGAGAGAAAGAGTGAGAAGAGAGACTTGCCTTCGGAGGGAGAGGAAGACCACCCACTTGAGAATCTCTGAGGCATTTATGCAGCCCATCACACGCTCAGCGCTCTAATCCTGACTGATCCTTGAGTATAAATACCTGTTAACCTGTTTCTGTACACAAATATTGTTTGTGGCTCACAAAAATACAATAAAACAAAACAAAAAAACAGAATACAAAACAAACAAAAATACACACAAACACACACAGATATTGGGTTCAATATCTTTGATATATATAAATTTGAACGTCTCAGGCCACAACAAAAACGAGATTTTTCTCAGCCTCCTAACGATGCTATCGATGCGGAGGTGGGTCCACATCAAATTGGGAACAACCTCAACCTCAGTTCCCACAGCCAGTGATAGTGTGAGTGTAGTATATATATACATATATACATATGTCTGTGTGTGTGTTTCATATTTTGCAATTTAGATTTCTACGCATTGTGTGCGCGATGTGAACAAAATATCCTTTTTTCTTCTGGCAGCGAGTTCCGTTTGCCGGAAGGAAGTGCACAAATTTATTGTGCGACGCTGCAGCCTTTTCTTGAACCCTATTCTGTAGGCAGAGACAGTGGGCGTGGCAGTCTGACAGACCAACATTTGGCAAAGTGGGGAAATTCATTTCGATTATTTTGAAAGTGAAAGTTAATATTACAATTCCAAAAGTAACTTAGAATCAAATAAACTGGAAAAGGATTGAAGTTGTTAGAATGGGAATTTGGAGTAAGAATATCTAAGAATATCCCTATTAATAAATTTAGAAATAATTTATTTACAAAAAAAAGCAAAAAAAAATGCCTGTCTTTAGATATTCTATTAAATCCCTTACTGAGTCTGCAGGAAGTACAGTTACGTCTTCAATTTCTTGAGCTAATGAAACCCCCATAAAATCCTTGAACTGTTTTTCGAACCCACATCCTTAAATAACACTATATTCCCTAGTTACATTTCCCATTAATGCCGCCCACATGATATTCGCTTGCACTCCACACTGTTTCCCATAAGTCCTTGCCCCGTTAAGTCCTTTCCCAGGGCGCACCAACAAAAAAAACAGAAAGAATTCCCATACAGTAAAAAGAATATTCCTTTGACTTTTGCATACATTGCCTCAAAATACCTGTCGGCTGTACCTGTTCTCAGTTCGTCCTTACCCCGCTGCCGTTTCTCACGGCTGGAATGGTAACACTCCAACGCACACAAAAGGACATCCAACCCTCAACCCTGAACAGGTTCAAATGCAACGTTTGATGGACTGGGGGAGGGGGGAAGAGGACGAGGGCGACACATCTGAAGTAGGCGCTTCATTTTCATTTTTTCATTTTTTCGGTTTCTCGGTTTTTATTGATTCAGCTCGTTGATCATAATAAACGATTAGTGTGCCCGATCCTTGCTGATCCTAGAGCTGCTTCTGCTTCTGCTTCTTCTTCTTGTATATTTTTGCGCTGCTGAGAAATATATTTTTCTGGGTGACTGTTGTTGCTTCTCTTGAATTTTCACACGCACTTGTTACTCGGCTTGTGGCTGGGAAAATTAGTTTAGCAGGTTTTTTCTTCTCATCGATAGTGTGATGCGATAAGTTATCAAGGACGTTGTGGGAAATATGTAATGATATTGCCGGGAAAAACTGATAGATTTGTGATGTTTGGACAGGCAATTTGACAGATATTGAGGATCATTAGGCATTAATTTTGAAGGTTAATCGAAAAGGGAAAAAATATTGGGAATATTGAATTTACTTGGAAAATTTTACTGCCCACTAGTTTCTAAAGAAAATACCTCTTGCATAATATTATCCAACTCTATTACTGCTGTGAATATCCTTCCAAATAACCAGTCAAAACCTTTTCCACAAGGATATCTCTCATAAAGTTGACGCAAGGCTTTTTATGCAATTTTTCTCATTCCCAGAATCAAATTTGACTTTAGCTCATATTTTTTTTAGTCGTTTTTTACGTAATCTATGTAAAAAATGGAAAAAAAACAGAGAATATTTTTTAAGGGTCCTCACAGAGTCCTGTTTGAAGTTCCTGGAAGTGTCGAGCTCTAACCCGACTGCATAACCCGTCAGACATCCCAAGTCCTGCACAATCGTTCGCTAATCGTCCCGCTAATGGAGAAGGTAATAGGATAAGTACGTGTAGGTGTATGTGTAGGTGTATGCGGCAAGGCTGCATCCTTGCATTATCCTTGCCACCCGTCGCTTTTATTGTGACCAAAACAAATAATCACCCATTGGCCATATTGTTCAATGCAAATGCGTTCACGATCCATGCTCGTAAAGTTATCCTTTCTTGCATCTACTGTTAACTTTACGCATCCTTTCTGCGCAGCCTTTCGCCCACCACCAACAACAACAACAGCATCACCAACTTCCATTATCCTGTCCGTCACATTCGCTTTACATGGAACTCTGGAAATTTCAACCGTGACTATCGTAAAACGTAACCTTGTGCGAGAGCACATCGTTGGGCGATGTTATCCTTGTGCCAGGGTTCGTCGTTTGCTATAAAAACATTAGCGATGCCATCAAGCACATCAAGGACATTTCGTGCATTTATGTTTGCATTTGACTTGGTCGGCAATTTAAACACCGACACCATTAATACCATGCATGTATGTGAGTGTGAAATCGATGCGAAAGCAAGAGGATTCTCACTTCATTCAGTTTCAAGGACTCGCACCTCACCTGGAAACTGGGCCGATGGCTTATACTCTATATGTATCTCTTCATTTATATATATTTTTTGATACCCTATGCTGTTGGAAAAGTGCAAAATAGGGTATTAAAAATAAAACATTTTTGTGTAAAAATAACTTTTAAATTAAAAATTAAACCAAAAATTAATATAAGTAAATCCTGAATACAGGGTGTCTTATTAACTTTTAATTTGATTTATTTAATATATGAAAGGAATGTAAACTAAAATAAATAGCTGGAAAGGATCAAAAACTCAAAAAAAGCCATAAATCCTTAAAGCATGCGATTTTAGAGAAAGAAAAAGCTGTAAGAAAAAAAAAACAAAACAAAAGTTATACTTCGAAGACTATAGCATAATTTTATTATTTATTATAAGTAAAATCTAACAACAAAAAAAACAAAAAACAATATTAAGCAATACTCCATAGTTCTATTATCCAAGTCAATCAAAATGATTGTGATTGAGACCACCCCTGGTCAGAAGAACAACGATCTCCAGATGTGAGACAACAGTTCGCAATTCATCTCAATCTCTCTCGCTATGGGAGCGCATATTGCCCCCCGTCTGGAGATCTGCGATCTCGGTACCTACACGCTTCTGACACATTCCCACTGATCTGCATCCATGGCCAACGACTGCCACAAAGCCCTTCTAATGGCAGCTGACGTACGCATGCGCCCTGTAGGGGCAACTTCCAAACAAAATGGCTGAAGTGTGGCCAAAACTGCTTGCAACAAAGACACAGAAAAAGTTTCACACGCGTTGCGCAGAAAAATACGGATCATAATTTTCATTCCTCAGCATTTCTTTATTGGGGTGTCTTTTGGGCATAGACTTCAAGACAGAAGACCTTATTAGGGGGAAAAAAAACTGAAATAAAACAACAGCTGCGCCTGATATTGCCTCCCCTTTGAGCAGGGACAAAGGTTGTTGCGCTTAACTGAACCTCAGCGAAGCAACCCTCTGCACCTCAGCCCTCTCTCGGCTGTCACCTCACCTCGTACGTTGTACATTTTGCATAAGATTTTATTTTATGTTTTCAAGAATCTTATGCCAAAAAAGAGAAGGCCGAAGGAACTACAAATGGGGTGGCTGGCCAGGGTCTGTCTGTCACTGCACGGATCGTTTTGCTGCGCAGAAGGCAACTTGAGGTTGCAGGGCGGTCCCAGGGAGGTGAAGGAATACGTAGTGGAGTGGAAGTATACGCGTTCCATGTTGCGTGCTCGTCGATGTCGTCACACGAGTCTCGGCGCACACCTGGCCACGAACCATGCCATGCGATCCCAGGACTGCTCTGACCTTCTCCTCCCTTCTCTACTTCTCCCTGTGCGTCTCCTTCTGCAATCGCAGTACAGTCTTTTGGTTTTCTTTGGTTTCGTTGCGCCTCAGCGATATGTTAAATTAATGGTTTATTTATGCTGAATAGATATACATATATGCATATGTATATAGATGACTTGGTTTGCCTTGACGAAATGGAAATGTTTTCACAGCAAATCGTAAAACAGCAAATACTTCCTTATAGATATGATCTACATATAATTAGAGTGACTGGAAAATCTACACAGAAAAGTTTTCCATAAACAAAAGATTTGTTTTAATTTTAATCATAATCGCTTTATGGGACACTGAGAGAATGTTCTTTTAAAAAGTTGAAAAACATTTGCATTGTCTTAGTTGACACAAACACAACACAAACGCTAAGCGAAAGGACACTCAAAAAGGACATTCAACACGATGTTTACCTGTCCCCGTCCCTGGTTTCGCAGAAAACGCGTTATGGTTTTATAGACTTTTTGCATTCACCAAAAATACATACAATTTTTGTCCTCCCACTCAGTTGTCTCTCTCGGTACCCCCAAGGTGGCATGCATAATGTGTTTATGAGTGTATGTATCCTTACTGGGAGTGTCCATACCATATATCTATTTCACTCACTCACTATTTCTCTGTCTCTCTCTCTCTCTCTGGGTTGACACTTGATGCGGTCGCCGTTTTGTCGGTTTGCAATCGCGACCAACGCACGCTGTGCCCTCGACCAAAGCCAAAAACCCCGAATAGATAATTTGCTGGCAACCATGAAAATGGTCGAGCAGGACTCACGGCATTCCTTCGAAATGCAGTTGAGGCACTTCACGCCTCTTCCTGCTGCGCTAAATTGCATTTTGAGTGACATTGAGTTACATGTTGAGTGCTTCACTGAGCTCAAACAAGTTTTCACTCAAAATATGGAACGAATTCGTTGAATCTTTGTTTTTGAGCACTGAAAAATTTTTGAAAATTTTAGAACCTTTGTAGTTTTAGCAAAGTGTCTTATTTAGTCATTTTAAAATGTAATTTTCTTTTAATATTTCCTTTACCACTTTCCGAATAATTTAGTGATTTCAAATCTCTATATCAGGCTTATTTTTTTGATTTTGAGCAAAGAACTTGTTTCAAATTTTTGGAAAATTAATTTTTTTACTATCAAAGATTAGATAATTTTAAAATATATTGTAAATATTTATTTTTTCTCTGCCTGTGTAATTTATTGAATTCAAATCTCAATCTCAGTCAATCTTCTTTTTCGCGTTCAGTAGTTTAGCAAATATTGTGTAATTTTTCAAAAATAAATGTATAAGTTAATTTTAATATTAAAATAGTGCATTTTTTTTTTTGTAAATCTTTTTTTCTTCTCTCCGTCTGAGTAGTTTGGTGATCTCAATTCTCAATCTCAGACTTTCTTTGCTCTTTGGGAAGAACTATTCGTCATGTTCATTAGTCTGCCAGCTGCGATCTTATTAAAAAGGAAAATGCAGCCCAGAAGAAAAAAATGGTGAAAAGAAAGGACATTGGCGCGTGCCAGTCAAGGAAACACCGGGCCCAAAAATGTAACGTATATTTGAGGATCACTGATAATAATTACAGAGAGAGTGCGAGAGAGCGCGTCCCTAACTGCAGTTCGTCCTGGCACAATGTGCAACTGCAACCCCCGGAAAATGCATTTGCCGCAATGAGGGTCCTGCTGCCGTCACTACTCCACAACCACAACCATAGAGCGGGGGATCCCTTGTCCTTTTTAATATGGTTTTTGAAGCCTGCGGCTCAATAAAAATATGTTGTTGTAAGTTGGGCCAGGAAATTAGTTGATGTAGTTGCACCTTTTGCTTGAGGTTGATATCCTGGCACGTGTGGCACGCGTTGAACAAGATTTTCCAACTCAAACACAACTTGCCACTCGTATCTCAATGTACTCGAAGTTCTTCTACAGCTTCCGCTGTGACAATTCAAACGAATTGAAGCAATTGTTGTTGTCGCTAAACAAAATCATCAAATGGCGGACAAAAAGAAAATCAAATATTTAGAATAATAATAGGCTGACAAACAGTCTAAATGGGCAAGTTATGCTGAGTGGCAGAATACGAGATACCCTGTAAATTGTTTATATTTTTAGTTTATATATATATACAAAAAGCAACCAATATAAATTGCTATATAAGTAATAGAGGCAATTAAAAATTTATAAAAATAGAATAATACTTGGAAAAGAAATTGTATATACTTTTTTTAAGCTCTTTTTAAATTTTTCTTTATTTAGTATGCCCTATGTGAGCTACACTTTGCAGCACTTATAAATTGTAACAGAAATCAAATACATGCAGCTTTTGGTTTTGGAGGCACATACATATGAAGTAAACCTCACCGTGATGACGATGATGATGATGATGATGATGCCCCAGCAATGGGCACAAAACTGTGACAAGTGCTTCCTCGACGGCAACGCATCATTCAACAGCAATTTGAACATCAATTATGAGTTGTACCCAGTGAATGGACCTCCCTTCCTGCCGCCACCTCCCTTCCTCCCTCAATCTCACTTACCCCATACACTGAATGCAGATGTAGATAAATTCGTTTTTTGGGGGGGGAACCTCAACGTGTGCTCATGCTCAACATGAGCACCACTCGTCATGCAGCCGCATACAATGAAATACTCAAATAAAAAAAAAGAACTCGAAAAATATTCAAAAAAAAAAAGGCAAAGAAAAGAAAGAGATATAATATGAAAGGGTGGCTTGTGCCAAGATGCTGCACAAAAGGCTGACAACAAGCCAAATGACGGCCACAGAGTAACCTACTTTTAAGTCACTTTAAGAGCTGTCCCCCCAGCACCACTTCCTCACCCATGCAGTGCCCCCCCCTCCCCCATTACTTTGTTGATGGCCAATTATGTGTCGACCCAAATATTAAGTACCCTCCCCAAAATGAACTGTCACATAAGCCATGAAGTATCGAGGAATTGCGAAATCGAAGAATCTGTTCTCAGGGTCATCTCCATAAACCGCAAATCTGTCCCCGACTGTGCCCAACTGTTGCCCAATTACGGAAATTATGCTAAATCGTAAGGTACTTCCCATTGCCATTATCTGATTTACCTACCTGTATATATATATATATTCATATATATATATCTGTCCTATAAGCGCCATTATATAAGTATAAGAAATCTGTTGCGGTTGCTGTTCTTGAAAACATATGTCAACTGTTTGGCAGACCTACTATCCGAAACAATTCAAGCAATCCATTTAATTACAAAGTAAAAGAACATGTTTTCAATTCAATAATTGTTATAAAATTATATATTTATATATTTTCTCAATATTTTTTGTTATGGTCGCAAAGACTTCATCAATGGAAGCTGTAGGTTAATTTAATGAATGCACTTGGATGTTAATCAGATGAGGAAGTTTTATTGACTCGACATTCAAATAATGATATCATACTAGTTTCTCAGACAATCTTTGAGTAATGATGATGACAGATCTTCAGTTAGTTATAGCTTTCAAGTAGCTAAACAACTTTGTTAAGAGATTCAATTAATTTGATCACATATTATTTGCTGACCATCAATCATAAGTAAGTTGGTCACATCAGCTCTTTATCTCGATTATATACATTTATATTAATTTAATAATTATGAAATACAAGTTTTATTAAAAAACGCGTTGAATCTGTAATCCGGTAATGTTATATTCTTCATTAAAAAAAACATATCAGGGGTTTATCTAAAATTGTACCTAATATATTTTATGGTATATGACGTTTAAAAATGTCGCGTTTTTTTTCGTTGCTGATATTTAATCTTATATATGTATCTGATTGCAGAAAAAAACTTTGTTTAAAATCTACCACAATAGTTTATACTATAACTTTATTTAATTGAAACGTAATCTCTGCCAAACCACAAGCGTAGTGTAAGAGATCAGATTTCTATAGTCCACAGTCTGATCATGCTTTAATGACGCATTTCTTATATTAATGATTTCCCATATTTTCTATGACTCATTCTCTAAAAATTAAATTCTCCATTTCAAACCCAATTCCATAATATCGAAAAATTTCCGACACCATCGCAAAAGTGATACACCTGTTAATGGGTTCAAATGTTGCTCCTTTCCCATGCCCCGAATATATGTATGTCAAGCTGAATGAGACAATAAAATATTTGAGAAACTGTAAATGAGCAACAATGAAAAGTATTTGCCAAAAAGGACGAAACGGCAAGGATTTCGGTTGATCGTTGTTTTTGCTCTATGTGCCCTGGAATGAATAAAAGAGCGGAAGTTGTGCACGCTTCGTGCATGCGATTGGCGGAAATCATGGCGAAAGGACGAAGGCAGCAAATAAAGAAAAGAATGACAGTAGGGGGATAGAGGAACTACTTGTACCGCTATGGGATCACGGCGACTCTATTATTCCCGAAAAAACGGAAGTAGAGCCCAGAAACCGGTATAAGATGCCCTCTGATATATGTACCTATTGAGGCGCCTCATCCCAACTCCAGGCTCAATATATTTCTCGATAAATGAAAATGCAAACAGGGAGTCTCCGAGCAACGTTCTGCACTCCGCGCTCGGGGAGATGTGTCAATTTTAACAAGTGCTTATTTACGATCTCAAGGCGCACTTTTATCAATAGCAATAATTCCCACAAGTGTTGTATCAACGAACGAACGTACTTACTGATAAAGCTTATGTGACCCAAAACGATCTAATTCCATTGTTTGTAAATACAAATAAAATAACAAAAATATGAGAAATCATAAAACACACACACACACACATACACATGCCCTTATCTAGTTGACATTGACAAGGCGAGGGGGAGAGAAGGGAATAGAAGCGTCGCAGTCGCAATGCAAACGAGCCATGTAGCCAAAACAAGCAAACAAACAAACCTATAAAAATCACTTCCCGTTCGCTGTCCCATGTAAAGATGTCAAATGTCAACTTCAGCCACAGAACGTGAGAGACAGCACATCAGGAGGGGAGGGGAGGGGGGCAGACAGGAATTGAGCTCGTAAGTAAGTCGAAGCCAAAGAAATTGTAAACGGAAATTTCAAATAAAAATACGCAGCGCAAGCGCAGACATCGCTGCCGCTGCCGCTGTCGACGCTGGCAGAGCTGCTCGCTCTCAGTCGTGGTCAATTGGCTGCTCTTTGGTTCTACGGCGTCACGTAAATATGTCAAGCGTGTTGTGTGATCGTGTGGGTGAGCGTGCGTCGCTGCCATCGCTCCGACTCTCACTCGCTCTCTCACCAACTGAGCGTGTTTATGTATGTGTGTGTGTGTGTGTGAGAGCTGTGCGGTTGCCGGCTTATTAGAAGAACGGTCAACATTTGTTTTTGATTTTGGTTTTCGTTCTGCGCGGTTTGACGTGCAAGAATGTAGCTCAAGAGGCATGGCAGACAGACAGACAGGCAGACGGACAGACTAACAGCCATGGTAGCTGGCTACACAGGGTGTCCAGCGCATGTGTGCCACATATGGCTGACATCAGACAGGGTGAGCCAACAACGATGATGTGCAATCAAAACAAAAGTTGGTCGCAGTGCTCTCATTATTATTTCAATTTTTTTGCAGCTGATAAGCTCTGCCAGCGTAAGACAGCGAGTCCTCTCCTCGACTCTCTTTCAATATGCTTTCTGTACGTGTTTACTTGAATATGTGCATGTATGTGTTTATGTGTAGCCATGTTGATAGCTATCTCGCTCCGTTTTGAGTATTTGAGTCATCGTCCTAAAAACAACACAGCAATAACAAGAAAGCAAAAACAAAAACGCCAAACTCCAATGTGCGCTGCTGTAGTTGTAGTTGTTGTTATTGTTGTTGCTGTTGCGTTCATTGATCGCCAGCAATTGCCGCTTAAGTGCTGCGTCAACGTTATTGACTTACATACACATACACACAGTCAGACACACATTTTCATAAGTACGTATACGTATACGTTGTCTCGTCTCTGGCAGCACTGTTAACAGCAACTCTCCTCTCCGACGTTTAGCTCGATTGCAAGACAACCACACTCTCGCTCCATGTTTTGTTGTCTTTCACTCTGTGGGCTTTTCTTTCTCTTGTGTGTGTCGTTTTTATTTTTCGCTTTATATGGCATTAATTGAGTGCCTTTCAATTGGGTTATGGATTAATTTTTATGCATAAATTAAATACCCATACCCCATACCCACACCAAAAACTTAGCTTCGGCCTGTTGCTGTATTTAGAAAGCAATTTCAAGTGGGGCTGCTCTTCCTCTGCCATATGCCATATACCATATATAGGGTGTGGCTGAACGGTTTGAAATTGCATATGCTGTGGCCTTTTGCATTATGAATACGAACTGTGTGCACAGTGTGCCCAGATGCAATTCGAGCGAGGCCACTTAACATAGTACTAAGATTACATGACTATCTTGGAGTACATATGTATGTATGTATATAGAATTACTTTATAAATAGGTCTATGTGAAATTCTAGTAGATAAGCAAAATTATCTTTTCATGATAATATCAATTAATTTATAGACGAGTCAGACTGTGAATAGTCGTAGAAAAGCATGATTTCGTAGTCAGCTAGCAAAAAATAGATTTATTCAAGATCAACACATTCTCAAGGCATTATTGAAATCGCATTGTAGTTTAAGTTTTTCTCATTCTCAAGCTGCGTCATTCTACATTCTCTGTTCGGTTTGTGTACATAAGAAATTAGTCATTACTTGAGAGCCTGCAGCAAAGCGCATTTCGAAACGAAGCGTCACGGTGTTAATTCCTCCCCCCAAAATGCGACGAGACGCGTGCCAGAGACACCCTGTATAGAGTCATTTACACTCATACTTACTTCATACCTTATACAGCATTACGTCTTGCAGTTGAATAAACAACAATAACAAATGGCCAAACGGCAGTACATATTTTCAATTTTTGGTTTTCTGTTTTGTGTGTTTTTGTTTTTCATTTTTATGTAGTTAAACTAAAGAGAAGACTTTATTTTGTAAAATGCAAGAGTATATTTTGTTTGTTGATGTTGTTGTTTTGTGTTTTGATGACTTGTTCTTGTTGTTGTTGTTGCTTTTGATTATGCATAAGTAGTAAGTAAATACAATACACATTATACATATATATATATATATATATAGATATTATTGGATGTTATTAATATTAGGATTATACGAACTTCTGGTAAATTTTCTGTTGTATTTCTTGTATTTATTTTTTTTTTGTTAATTAAGCGATATATTATTAGGTATTTTGTAAATACAATTTTCATTTCAATTCATTTATGCTAGTCAAAATGTATGTTTCGTCAAGTTGAAATGTAGTAAGTAAATTTATCGGTATCTTTCCTCATATATATTTGTAAGTATATATGTATGTATGTATTTTGGTAAAAATACTGCAATAATAATAACTGTTTTCAATATGTATGCATGTAAAAAACAAATGCGCGTTTTTGCTGTGCGAAAGCCATATGTATATATGTATTTGTATCTGTGTGTATGAGAGAGTGTATTAGAGTGGAACCTATAGCATATAGCATATGGTAGGTTCATATGTCTGGCCCGATAAGGTTCCCCCCCGCAAGCTGTTCTTTCTTCCTCGCAAAGATTATGTGCGAAATCATTCGAATTGAACGAATGTATGTATATATTTTTTATATAGTATGGTATGCACCGCCATATACATATGTATATGTATATATATATATATATATATATATATATATATCATTGTATATATATATATGTAAATCGTTATAATATTTTGTTCTCGAGATTTTTTGTTGTGGTTGTAGCCCTTAAAATGTAGTAAATCTTGTATGTTTCGACATCGAATCCGAATTCGAATTAGGTTTTTAGGTGTATTTTGGGGAAGGATATTTTCTTTAGCTGACTTAGAACAAACCCTTCTTCTTCTTCTCTTTCTTGGCATCAACGTTGTCGGAGCTGTTGTTTGCACTCAGACTGCGCCGTTTAAGCTCCTCGAGCGTCAAATGATTCACCTCCTCCCACTCCTTCTTCTCATGCTCAAACTCTCGTCGCTTCTCGTCCAATTCGTGGATCTGCAGCTCGAGCGCCTTTTTGCGCTCCTCGTGGCGTCGTGCCATCTCCAGTTCGGAATCCTTAAGCTTTTGCATCTTCTCCTTGACCTTCATGTCGAAGACCTGCTCCATTTCGGATTCCATTTTCTTCATCTTCTGTTCATGCTCACGCTTTTCCTCCTCCATTTGGGTTAGCGGATTCTTGTTGGAGAGACGAGCCTTGCCATCCACAAGGCCCAGTTCGGATAGCTTGCGACATCTATAGTTCTCATAGTGCACATTGTTCGTGACATCCTTCAGATCCTGGAGATGTGTGCGTATAACCATATTTCGAAGAGCTATGAAATCGCAATGTGTCAAATTCTCCACCTCGACCAGACCCCAGGGATAGCGACGTCCTCGCACCTTCTTGCCATCAACCTCAATGATGGTGTTGGCTCCAACAACGGCGAAGGGTACACGGCTGCGCAGATTCTGAGTGGCCTTGGATTCCTCGGCGGCATCCTCGATCGTGGCGGGAAAATCATAAATCTTAATCTTATGTTGAGCAATCTCATTAAGTATCTGCTTCTTGAACAGATGCACTTCATCTGGCGTCATAGTGTCCGCCTTGGCAATAACCGGCACCAGGTTCACCTTATCCGATAGGCTCTGCATGCAGGCAATGTCCAATGGCAACAGACCGTGACCCGATGGCGCAATGAAGTACAAGCAGCAGTGGACTCGATTATCGGAGATGGTCTTCCGATAGACTCGTGACTCGGCGGTCAAGTACTCCTCGTACTTGCTGTCCACATACTCCAATATGGGCACCCAGCAGTTGCTGTTGTCGACGGCATCCCCAAAGCCAGGCGTATCCACGACGGTTAGGGTAAGATTGACGCCATTCTCTTTGAGCATTACCTTGGTGGCTTCCACAGCGACGGTCTTCTTCTTGCGCAGGGATGGGCCCGGGTACTGTTCCGCATTGTAGATGTCCGAAAGGAACATGGAATTGATTAGCGTTGATTTGCCCAGACCACTGGCGCCCACCACCATCAAGGTGAACTCGAAGCCACGTTTGACGGCCTTGCGATAAACCTGATTTGGTAAATTGGCAAAGCCCACGTAACCGGCAATTTCCATGGGTTTCTGGCGCACTGGCAACGGCGGTTTCTGTGGCTTCTGCTGCTGCTGTGCTTCCTTCTCCTGCAAATCGTGCGTCAGCTTGTTCGAATCACCATTGGAGCTGGTCACACTGGCACCGCCATCACCCAACTGCAATTTGTTCACCGTTGATGTTATGGATGGCACACTGGGCGGCTGCGTCTGTGGACGTTGCGTCGCTGCCGCTGCTGCTGCTACTGCTGAGGCTGAGGAGTCACTGCCATTCGATGACGCCGACGCCGCTTGCTGCTTGTCGCGCAGCGCCAATTGTGCCAGTGTGCTGGGCAGCGCCGATATAGCGCCATTTGTGCGAGGACTATTCATTTGCTTTTGTTTTTTCTTTTTGTTCTTGTTCTTCTTTTTGTTCTTGTTCTTCTTTTCTTTTCTTTTTGTGCTCAAGCCGTTTTACACTGCTTTTAGAAATTCACTTTCGTATTTATCTCGTATCTCTATCTCTCTACACACTAGAAGAGTCTTAACTTTGCACGCTTTTATGTCGTCACGCCTAGTTTTCTTTTCAACTTTTGCTCTTGTGTTGTTCTCTGTCCGTTTTAGGGTTTTTTTTTCCTTTTCGTGTCAACAAAACTCTTCACTGTTACTGCTTTTGCTGCGGATGCTTCTTCTTCCTCTTTTGCAAAAAATAATAAGTACGCCAACAACGCGCTATGGCCGTGCTATTGAGTGAGCGAAAAACAAGCGACTGCTGCTGCAGTGAGAGCACTTGCTGCCCACAAGCATGAAAGAGACGAAAGAGCAACACACGCACACACACACAAACTTTCATATGGCACACACAAGGGCTCAGCGCATGAGTAATACACAAACACACTAGCATATGGCACGCTGCAAGCAAAACTGGTGCTGCCAACTTGCCACACATAAAAGTGTGTCAGCAGTGAAAATTAGAAAAATCAACATATAAGTAGCATTTAAATACATAAAATAGTTTACAAAAATTCTATAATATTATTAAATCAAATGCAATTTGATATTAACTAACTATTATATCATAAATTAGATAAACATAAAATGGTTTAAACGTACCGCTCAAGTTGGCATTGCTCAGCTACTTCGCGCTCTCACGAGAGCATTGCCAGCATTAAATTTCGAGCTCTCTTCATACACAGCGTATACTGCAGCTGCATGAGAACTTTGCTGTTGACAATGCCGCTACTGCTGCTGCTGCTCGTCTCAAATTTATCAATGCACAACAATATACTCTTATCATTCTGTATGGGTGTTTAAAAATAGCCGCAAATGCATTTACTGTTGCTCTTCTGGAGTGTACAATGTGCGTGTGTTTGTGTGCGTTTGCCCGATAGTTGCTTTAATTTTATAATGGAACACAAGTGATTCCATTTTGTTAAGCAATACCATTTCTTTTTTTTTTTTGTTTCTTTTTTCTTAGGTTTGGCAAACAGTCGTTGTTGCGCATGAGCGTGAGCATAAACCAACAAGAGCTAAAGAGAGCGCAAGCAAGAGACTGCGAGAGAGAGAGGGAGAGTTAATTTGCTTATGTTTCTGTGTGTTAGTGGAGAGCTATGAGCTGAGCTGCTGCTTGTCTCTGATACTCTACAGCCGAATGAGGCGGGCGTGTGGGTGACTCAATTTAACTTAATTTTGAAAAATTATTAAGTCAGTCTGTCATTTCTCTGTGAGAAACAACAAATGTGGGAATGTGGCACATTAGTGTGTTGTTAACCTGGACTCGAACTCGGATAATTGCCCGCCCCAGCCCGCTTCACGCTCGACTGTGTGTCCTCCGTCACAAAAATTCCCACACCATCATCTGTTGTCCTGTCGCCGTTGGTCCTTGCTCCCTACATGCCAATACACATAAACAATGGACGTAGATTGTGCGACGTTCGCTGTTTGTTTGTAATTTAAATTCTCATGCACTCGCGAGGATTGTCGAAGGAGGGGCAGTCAGCACCAACCAACCAACCACCACCACCACCATAGGCATGTCCTGCGTCCTACTCCGCCTGCGTGGCCGTCGCTACTCCTTGAGCCTACTGCTTCCTTCCGCATTGTCGCCAGCTCATGCTAGTTGTGTTTTGACGATGACGGCCGTGGTGCTGGTGGTGGTGGTGGTAGTTGTGGGTATTGGTGGTGGTTCCTTCCCCCTTTTGCACGTGGATTTCGTAGCGTCTGTCCAAAAGGTGATCGTGAGAAACTTTTTTTCTTCTCACATTCGACTTTTCGAATTTAATTTTAGCGTCTGTGTGTCGGAATGATTATGTTTATGAATTGATATGAGTCGAAAGCAGTTGTCGCTGCACTCAAAAGATTTGACTGTACCACTCACAGATATTTCCAATGTATTCAGGTTTCCAGGAAATCGCTAAGGAATATACTCCCTAGTAATGTATTTCATAAACCATTAATTATACAGCATAGTTTATATTTAAGAAATATTGGATAGAGAAAATTGATTTAATAAAGTTTCAGCAAAAATATTCTTGGAAATTATATAGAAAGTGAAAATTTTAATTTGATTTTGAAAAAATATTTTATTTGAATTACAGATTTTCCCACGAAAAGTGAAACTTGAAATTTGATTTAGAATAATTTTCAAAAAAATATTGTATAGATTTGAATTCTTGTAATTTTCAAAGAAAGTGAAAATTGAAATTTGATTGGGAAAGAGTTTGAAGTATAATCGTATTTAAATCCTTGGGTTGCATCCCGTGCTAACCACAAATCCATTAAGCAAACTGAATGCTGTTAATCTCCCCACACACTGCAGCATGTTGCAGGCACAACCCTTCAACAGAAGTTCGGTCCTGATCTTGTGCCGGCAGCTGTCTCGCATCAGGCACGCTTCATCCAGAGATGCATTTGTTTTGTTACTTGGGCGCGCATCTTCCACGATTATGTAAGACGTTGTCGTCATCCTCAGTCTCTATCACTCTCTCTCACTCTCGGCCATGGGCAATAATTAAGGCTCATGCAGGACTATGCCGAGCATTGTATCCCCTAAAAGTCAGTTTCAGTCTCTCAGTTCTTAGCGCCGTTTTCCTATCCAAACCCTGGACCCAATCTGAAGGCCATTGTTTGGGCATTTCTTCGCCTCGGCAGCTGTGCCAACTTTTGGCACATGCCACCAAAAAGGCAGAAAGGACACATCATTTGACAGTCCTGTTGTCAGTACCAAGCGGCAGCTGACCAAATTGCAGTTATAGAGTCAAGACAAACGGTATCTTGAGATATTGTACAGTTTATAAATATCAGATTGGAGGCAGAACTAAAATATTGAATCAAACTAAAAAACCTGTATTTTTGAATAATTAACAACTAAAAATATTTAGAAAATTATTAATTAACAAATATCATCTTATTAAATATGATTCTTGAGTCTGAAAGAACCATTATTGCACTCAGAACTATATATTTTTTGGAAATATAATTCGATTCTATTCCCATGAGAAAAGTTCGTTCTTATCGATGTGTGAATGCTTCCCAGGTACTATATATTCACACCGACTTTCCCACTTTGTGTTCGCCATCTGTCATAAAAGTTTCCAGTTATTAGCCCAACTATCGTGGACCATTTATCAAATTCATAAAAACTAAAGCGACAATGAGACTCTAGGCGAAACTCGACGACGCCCGTCATGACTTCTAATGCCACCCGATGCACACTTCACTCAAATTTCCAGCTTCCCCCAGTTTTCATGAAGACCACAAAGTCGAAGGGGGAAACACCTTTAGTGGAGTGCGGCATCCCCCGAAAAAAAAAACAAAGCGCCATAAAAATCAACAAAAAATTCATTTAAATCAACATATATCACGGACTAAACATGCTCAGAGGATGCCTGTCTGCTTTCAACTATTCCCAGTTTCTCCACCAATTTCCTTCCGTTCTTCCCCAACACCAACCTCTCACTTTTGCTACTGTTTCATGTTTTTGTTGCTTATTAAATAGTTTTCATCATATTTTTTAGAGGGAGGAGGCGTGTCTGGTTGTGCGTGTGTGTGGGTGAGGGAGGCACACCCCAATAATAACTCAGATCGGAAAGAACTGTGTTCCCACAGTAGAGCCTGACTAAAAATAATCAGCATACGAGTAGCATCTAACCGCAGGGCACTAATTTGAGGTTGCGAAAGGTCTCACATATGCTACCTTCTTACCAAATTGATTAAGATGAGGCACAGGCAGGGAGTGAAGGGCGGTCCAAAAAGGGGGGTATGGAAAAGGGCCCATACAATAAAAATTAAAGTGTTTTAATGTGTAAATCGTGCGTTTGGAGCATAAAAAAACAACAACGAGACGAAAACTGAAACTGAAACGCAACGAAAATAATGCAACAACTCTAAAAATAAAATAAGGTTAAAGGAAGCCTCAGCAGAGATACATGCCACAACTTGATTGCGGTAGACGGATGGATGGCTACCGATCAGCGATCGTGCCACACTAAACGGCATTTACCTTGATCCCCGACTTCTGAGAGTCGAGAGCCCAAAGAGAGAAGCCAAAGAAACCACTTCGATGATACTATATTTTTTGGGGGCTGTTATTGAACTTTGATTTTTGAGTTCGAATATGCGAAACTTTTGTTATAGAATTTCAAGTCACTCTCTCACAGTCGTCTCGCTCTCACTCTCTAGCTCTCTTTCTCTGTTGGGTTTTCTCAAGAAGTGATTGCTTTATGGGTATGTATGAGTGACGATCACGTTTTGGCCCAGACCAGAAATGATCCACATTCGTATGTCTTTTGATGCCGCCCATATGTGTGATGAGTCTGCGGCTCAGACAGACTGCATTTTTGCCAGCTCATGAGATTTTTTTTTTTTTTTTTAATTTTTTGGATATTGTCTTCCCTGGTTTTTGATTGAGTTTTCTCGTGGGAAAAAGGTTGCCAAATTTGAAGTCAAATGAAGCTTATTAACAGCCCTCTAACAGCTCATTAACAGAGTGCAACTTGATGGATAGGGATGACTCATCTGGCAAAATGTCTGACCACAATATGGCATACATATATTTACATAATCATATACTACTACACCAATACAGTCCCACATACTATATGCTGTAATCATAGCAACCGTTTATTCAATTTAGAAAATCTGTCGCCCTTTTCGTGTGTGTGTGGATGGGATTTACGCTCCAGCTTTGGGTTTAGTTGTTGGTTTTGATGTTGGTTTTGGATTTGGGTTCGCAGATCCGTAGATCAGGCGACAGCTGAACACGCTTTGCACAACCAGAGTTGCCAGCGCAATCATTTTATGGCCGCTCATAAATCTGGCTAACCGACAGGAGTTACGCGGAGCAGGACAGGGCAGGGCAGAGCAGGGAGAGGACCGCAGCAGCTGTCAGCTGACGCTGGCGAGAAGCCCAACGTTATTGATAATTTTGGCAATGTCGACATTTTCGCCTCTTAATCCTGCCAACATTGTAAAATCATAAAAAGGATGCAACAGCCACGCAAACCTAGACCCAAACTCAGATTCAGACTCAAACTCCGATTCAGGTAAGCTTCGGCTAATGATTGACCCGTGACCTGGCCAGGCAAGATTTGCAACCCCCTTTAAGGAGAATCTTATGTCTTGCGAGGGGTGGCTGTATCTAGCAAGATGAACAGCTGGGCTGTCGCAAGACATCCCCTAGACGAGACTGATTCCAAGGAAACCTCTTAATGAATGATCAGCATTGATTAGTTTGCCATTTTGCTAAGGGTGGTGGTTGGTTGCGAGCTAAGCAATTATTCGCAAAGGAAGTTCCTTAGAGCATCAATTTTAATTATAAAGAAATAAGTATACTATAAATTATATTATAAAGTTCCCTTTTGAGCAGATCATCATCACTTGGGTGATTCTCCCACAGTTCTCTTTTGCCTTCGATTGGTGTGCATACAAAACGCATGCAAATTGCAATGCGCCGACGACTCTAAGTTCACATAAAAACACTCAACTCAACAGAAGAGAGACAGAGAAAAACTCACTCATTTGGATGGTGAGCGTTAAGTTGACTGCGCTGGAATTTCATGTGCTACCATCGTCTGACTGTGTCTGTGCACACAACCACCCCAAATGCGCTGAAGAGCATACGGTCGCTCTCACGGTTGGGCTACCTGCGCCTGTGCCTGCGTCGTCGTCGCTGCTGCCGCTGTCACTGCTGCTGCTCAGGTAAACGAGTCGAAATCGGACTCGTTTTGCCTTCGTCGCGTTTTTAGTCAGCGCGTTTGCTTCGACGAGGATCAGTATCCTTTTGGCGTTCCGTGTGCGCGGTTGTCTGTCGCTCGTCCTGCAACGCAGCGAACATTACATACAAGAAAACAAACAATACGAATTTTGCAAAGACATTCTCACAAATGAACTAAATCGAAACGCGTAACAAAATTTGTTAAGTTTTTATTATCGCTTATCTGTTTTCTTTTGGACATTTGCAACAAAATACAAAAAAGTACGTGCAATAATTTAAATTTCGTACTACAACCAAAGTTTTCGTGTTGTGAATACATTTTGTGTTGTGCTTTTAAAAATACATCAACAAAACAGAACGATTGGATTCAACAATACCCAGCAAATTATACTCAGCATTTGGATTACAAAACTACAAATTAATAAACAAATATGGATTACAAACAAGATCTTAACTCTGACGATGATTTCGACTGCTCCAATGGATATAGCGATAGCTATTCCTCCAGCAATGGACGTCTGGCCAATCCCAATGGCCTGTCCAAGGCGGAGCTCAGAAAGGTAAGGATCGCGATGAATTATTAGAAAAAATGTTAAATTTAAAAAAATATTAAAAATCTATAAGTTATTTTTCCTATTAAAACTTATTATTCCTATAAATAATTTATCTTTATTTAAATAATTTATTAATAAATTTAAATAAAAATTTCTAATGTTTTTTGCAGACTAATAAACCAATTATGGAAAAACGCCGTCGTGCTCGCATCAATCATTGTTTAAACGAGCTGAAATCCTTGATCTTGGAGGCGATGAAGAAAGACGTAAGTATTCTTAATAAATCTGGCCAATGATTTAGCAACTAGTCGCAGGATCACTTCACTTTCCTTATAAACGGTGTCATAAACCACATAAATATCAGAAATGGAGAAAACGAACAAAACAATTCTACAAAAAAAGAAAATTTCAAGTGCCGGCAAAACTACAAAAGAGTCAAGAGACTCCTACGACAGACAGAGAGGGAAACAGACAGAGACGGGCAGACAATACAAAAAAGGAGAAAAAGAGTCGAGTCAACGGTTTAATTGAGTATTAAATTTTATTGATGATCATTACAAGAGAGCGCCGATGCTGACGCTGAGACGCTATAGTTGTTGCTGTTGTTGGCGAGTCCGTCAGACCAAAAGTGTTAACAAGTCGAGAAATTACGCAGAAATCTCAGACATCGAGACAGCAAACCTGTTTCCACAGGAGCCAACAGTGGATCCTGCTGTGAGAAAACATAAAAAACACACACACACATACTTAGAGAGCGACAGACAAAAGAGCACACTTGTGTGTGATAGTCGAAGTAGTAAAGAGAATACGCCGACGCCACTGACGCTGCTGCAAACGCCGACGCCAGTGGAGCAGAAATTTCTGCAGGCAACGGACCAAAAATCAAATAAGAAAGACATTGAAGAAAAAGCAAAAGTAAACAAAAGATGCAGACACGCCAAGAACAACGAGAAGAAGTAGTGTGTGAAAGAGAGAGAGAGAAGCAAAGCGCAGGGCAGCAGCAGCAAAGCTGGCGACCTGCGTGGGAAACTTTTGCAAAATATGCAGTCAGCGTCAGCAGAAGTGCCAAACAGCGCAGCGTCTCTGTCACCCTTATCTCTTTCTCTGTCCCTCGCACTCATACTTGGCTGTGTGAGAGCTTTGGCTGCCTGCCTTGAAACAGAGCTTGCTGACCGCGCTGCCGTGGGGCGTGTGATATTTGTGCTGGACTTGTATTCGAACTGAAGAGCGCAGAAGAAAACAGACAGAGAATCCGAAACAGAACTGAGACAGGGGCAGATTACAAATAGCTGAGGACATATGAGGCAAGAAACGTGCTCGGGCATCTGCATCAGTCACTTTTCAGTTGCCCAGCAGTTAGAAATGCAGCTAAAGGGGTAGTTTGATTCAGTAGTATATAAATGTAGGGTATTTGCGGGTTTAATTAAATAATAATGTTAAATAAGAGGGTAATTGAAATTGATAGTGAAAATATATTAATGTATGAATGTATAAAGCGAGGGTATTTGTTAGTCGACTCTTCGAGCAGATCACGGTTACGTGTTCCACTTGTTTCCCATGCATTGAACTTGTTGTAGGGCCTTGTTACCTCTCGCATCCCAGCCTGGTCAATGCACGAAAACAATTAGCCAGGCTACGGTGGCGGCTTCTGCTTTTTTCCGTGTTGTGGGGCATTGAAATAGTTTAACTAGGAGCTGCGCGATCCAAAAACGACACCCAATCCCAGAGAGTGAACAACATGGAGCTAATCATTTATCTGTTTCTTTTCTTTTCTTTCTGGTACCATTTTTAGCCGGCACGACATACCAAGTTGGAGAAGGCCGACATACTCGAGATGACGGTGAAGCATCTGCAGTCGGTGCAGCGCCAGCAGCTCAATATGGCCATCCAGAGCGATCCCACAGTTGTGCACAAATTCAAGACGGGCTTCGTCGAGTGCGCCGAGGAAGTCAATCGCTATGTCAGCCAAATGGAGGGCGTCGATGCCGGCGTTCGTCAGCGTCTCAGCGCCCATCTCAACAACTGTGCCAACAGTCTGGAGCAGATCGGTTCCATGAGTAACTTCAACAGTGGCTATCGCGGTCAATTGCCCAATGGCATGTTCCCATCGGGGGCCACTCCGCTGTTCCCAACCTTGCCTCAGGATCTCAACAACAATAGCAACAGCAATCCTGGTCTGCATAGCAATGGCGGTCGGGAGAGCACCGGACCAGCCATACAAATGGGAGGACTTCAGCTGATACCTTCTCGGTTACCATCTGGAGAGTTTGCTCTGATTATGCCTAACTCGACGACAACGCCAGCAGCTCCGCCGGCTCCCTTTGTCTGGCCGGGATCTACAGTGAATGCGGCCAGTGCCGCCTTGGCCACCATTGCCAATCCCGCTCATCTCAATGACTACGCCCAGAGTTTCCGATTGAGCGCCTTCAACAAGCCCACAGCGCCGGCCCAGACCCATTTGCAGGGAGTTGGAGCAGCAGCAGCAACGGGTCCAGTTGCCGCCAAACAGAACCAAACCACCAGCAGCCCACCATTGAGTCCCATATCCTCCATCTCCAGTCAGAGTCATGGTGATGAGTCACGAGCTGCGTCACCGGCAAGTGCTGCCCAAGCGGAACTGTTGCTGGCCAAACAGCATAGCTTCGCTGGCGTCTTCTCCACACCGCCGCCGACCAGCGCAGAGACCTCATTCAATACCAGCGGTTCCCTCAACCTAAGTGGTGGCAGCCACGACAGCAGCGCCTCCGCATGCAACACATCGCATCCGCTGATCTCGCACTTGCAACAGCAGCAAGTCAGCTCCACCAGTGGCCAGGAGCACAAGGGTCGCGGCAAGCGGGAGCGTGACACTGATCACCTGGACCAGGAGCAGGCTGATTCTAGCGATTGTTCCCTGTCGGAGGAACCCTCGTCTAAGAAATTCTTGGCCGCCTCCATGGAGAAGTTGAGCTCCGCTTGGCGTCCCTGGTGAAGACAGTAGCATCCATAGAAATTAAACGGAATTCTAGACTTTTCTCTTTATGTTAAGTTTTTGTATGCTCCCTCAAGATGACGGTTAATTATTGTGTAATTTATTTAATTATTGGAATTATTTTTGATCGCTTTCTTCAATTTTAAGTTCAGCTGTGATGATTTTTTTAATTTTGTGTAATTCTGTGTTTAATTTTTACTTATAAAATTACTTACATTTTGTTTAATTATGTATTAATTTGTAATTATGTTAGCCATACTATGCTATCTTTATAGCTTGTCAAGATTATTTAACTAAGTTATGTAGATTTTAGAATAATAGTTTTTCATATTTTGTCTATTTTTTAAGCTGTTCCTGCTGCGATTCATTTCATTATCTGAGTTACAAAATAATAATTTTAATAAAAGAAAAGCTTCAAAAAAGAGGAAATGCAAGTGTGTCAAAATTTTTCTAAACATTTTCGAATATTTTTTGAAAATAACCACAAAAAATTAATTAAGGAAATTCGATTATTTCTCAAACTTGACCCAGAAAGGGAAACTTGCTGCGATCCATTTCATTATCTGAGTAAAAAAAAATGATGATAAAAAACACATTCAAAAAAAGAGCAAATGCACGTGGCTCGAAAAATTTCGAATATATTTTGAAAATTCGCACAAAAATGCATTAAGGAAATTGGAATGTTGTTCAAACTTGACCCAGAAGGAAAAGCTTTGAACTGAGAGCAACTGTCGGAAACTGATAATGTCGCCATCAGAATATTGTCCGGAAGTGACCTTGTTTCAGAATAAAAATCAGAAATTGTATTTTATTTTTTGCAATAAATTGCTGAATTGATAAGCCACAATTACAGTTGCCCCTCGTTCCATATATAAAGCGTAACAAGCTGAAATTGTGCCGGCACAAGTAATTCAAAGCTCGCCAAAAAGTTATTGCAATTCCGGAGTACGCAGTGAACCTCAGCTTTGTAAGGATCTCGGCTGGACAGGCGTCTCCTCGTTTCCCAATTAATGATTTTCAAAATGCATAAACATTTAGTACTACTTCAACTATTGCTTATATGTTTTATCTGCCAAATAATCAAAGCGGAACAACCAGTTTATAAGTATGAAGGTTCTCCAAAGCTCATAGGTCCTGCGAAGCTGCTGCACGATCCGCAGGATGAAATGTTGAATGCACTCGATTCGGCATTACAGAAGATCTCCACCATATATATGCAGGCACTGATATCGGGTAGACATACACCTGAGTTGGAAATTTCGCTAACGGGATTGGAAATGGAGCTATTCGAGCTGCTCGATCAGCTCTACAAGCAGCATCGGCTCAAGGACTATATGAGCTACGAGGCGGAAGTGACGCGACAAATGATCATCTACAATATGCTCAAGAGATTGTTTGGCTATGAGAGGGCATCTCAATAAAACTGATTTGTAAAATTCTCCAGCTCTTCACTTTCTCTTACTCCTTTTTGGAGGCATTCTCCATACCACAAAAACTCAATTAAATTCACTTCCGTAATAGCTTCCGCAGTCGGGGCTTATGTCCTGCGGCTGCCTTGCGTGTGGCTGACATCACGTTGCTAGACGCCCGTAGCGCTATCTCGCTCACACTTTGTGCATCTAACTCTGTCTCTGTCTCAGTCTCATATGCAGCTTCCCACACTCAATCATATCGCTGCTGTTACCCGATCCGCTGTGAGAACCGACAGAATTATCATAATTTTCATTTCCTTTTAGCGCTATTATCCTTTGGCCCGTCTCCAAATACCGTTGCACTTGTTAGCCGTGTATTCCCACACACACACACCGACACACAGTAGTCTGCTCAACATGATGCTGGAGATCCTTTATCTCCTTCTGTGGTTGTTCGCAGGTCCTTTGCCTGCGTCTCCATCTACATCTTCGTTTTGTGTGTTGTGTTTGTGTTTGCATTGCACTTGTTCCACACTGGATCCTTTTTCTCTCTTTGTGCGTCCGTGCGTTCGTCCTGCCGTCCAACCCTCCTGCGTTTGCCGTGATTTGATGCTGTGGAGTGTCTGCATCTCTGGGAACTCTCCTTTGGCCTCACAGTGTGTGAAATTCCTCTGCATTTGGCTACGGTTTATCACTTTTGTTTTTACTTTTGATTTCGTTAGCCTGAGAAACTGTTTTGAATACCCAAGGATATCATTAATATTATCATTATTCGCTGCAATCAAATTATTTTTGGGCTTCGAAAATATACTTTTCTAACATCAGTGAGAGGGCTTTCCACGTCCTTCATCATTTCAAAAATATCCATATCCTTTTTACCAGTTATCCTTCATGATGCTGGCGCCGCATTGGATAAAAAAGTGCGTTTCTATTTGTTTACGAACTTGTTTCTCTAATTCAATTTAGGAACTATTTCGGAGTAAGAACTAAATGTTGGACTAGGGTATCGGTTTAACCCCCTTTGATCCTTTTGTGAGTGCTCAATAATTGTCATTAAATTAACTTGGCCAATATTGTTGGCAACGATTTTTCCCACAGCTCAGAGATTTGGGTATTTAAAACTAAGAAAAGAAATGAAAAGGAATTTTCGTTGGACTTATAATAGAGATATCCTCGCAAACAAACAACAAACAAGAAAGTCATGCCGTGTTTAACAGG
Organism: Drosophila quadrilineata; assembly: GCA_018150725.1. Lineage (NCBI taxonomy): Eukaryota > Metazoa > Arthropoda > Insecta > Diptera > Drosophilidae > Drosophila > Drosophila quadrilineata. The sequence continues at coordinate 8,386,176 of JAECWN010000407.1, forward strand.
AATTCTCCCACACACAGAAATTTGTGTATACGTATGCCCAGTGAGATCCTTTTTCGGCAGAGCCACCGACAGAGCGAAAAGGATGCATTCAATTGAGTTTACCTATGGATTCTACCTGTGCTCTGGCCAAATTCAAATCGCATGCATTTTTCACACGACCCAAACCGATTCAGTGAATGTGCCCAGATATCCTTCGGTTTGTTGAATTCCACAAACAAGTGCAGCAAAGTGATATCAATAACCCACAGCAAATATGCGTGAGACAGCATCCAGGACATACCTTTACGCAATCCACAAAATTAATCTCCTTCTGATATATACAGTTCCAGTTCCAGGATGAAATGGGGTCCTTCAGTTTGTAGACGCCCCTTTCCGAAAGTGTAAACGGAAGTGCCCACGAGTCGCACTTGACATCCATATTTGTAGAAAGGGGGAAAAGTATGGAGGGGATACCTCGTCAAATTCAACTCCGAGTGAATACAAATTTCTGATATCACACATATCCGTTTGTGGCACATAATAAGAAACAAATTGCTGTCGATTTTCCACATCATTTTCCCCCTTTACATTGGTTTCTTCGCAAGAGATGTAAAAAAAAGGGGCGGTAAAATTGAAAGTTACTTCCGGTTCGTGTGCTCAGAGTCCTTTTTACCATTTCCTTCACTACCATACGGCTCCCATTGATGCTCCTATTAAAAAAAAACAGTTTTGAGAAAGTTATAACATAATGAACAGACATATCTCATTTTTTAAGAAAACCCCGTTTTTAACCAATTTTTCACATTATTGGCCATATTTTCTAAAATGTTGCTCCAAATTATGTCAGGTAATATTTTTTAGGCCTATTTGGATGCCAGAAATCGATTGGGTACAAAATATTCCGATTTCAAAACTTTCACATTTTTTGACTTTTTGTCAAGGGGTATGCAAAATGACCAAAAATTGATGAAAATTTAAAATTGGTAATATCGCAGAATTTTTGATGCAGATTTAAAATGTATTCAAAACTATTGACAAATGTGCAAAAATTTTGAAAATCGTATGATTTTTGGCTAAGTTATGGCTTCTCAAAGTCATGGGAGTATCCATTTTTCTACTAAAATCGATATTATTTCCATTTTTGACTCTTGTGACTACATTTTATGCAATGTATATACTGTGTTGATGCAGATTTAAACAAGGCTTAGAATCATTGATAAAACCGAAAAATCTTTGAAAATCGCTTGAGTTTTCGGAAAGTTATAACATAAAGAAGTTACAGACAAATATCATTTTTGAAGAAATCCCCGTTATTAACCAAATTTTCACATTATTGGCCATATTTTCTAAAATCTTGCTCCAAATTATGTCAAGTAAAGTTTTTTATGCCTATTTGGATCCAGAAATCGATTGGGCACAAAAAATTCCGATTTCAAAACTGTCACATTTTTTGACTTTTTGTCAGGGGGTTAGTATGCAAAAATCACCAAAAATTGATGAAAATTTAAAATTGGTCAAATCGAAGAACTTTTGATGCAGAATTAAAATATACTCAAAACTATTGACAAAAGTGCAAAAATTTTGAAAATCGGTTGATTTTTGGCTAAGTTATGGCTTCTCAAAGTCATGGGAGTATCCATTTTTTCTACTAAAATCGATATTATTTCCATTTTTGACTCTTGTGACTATATTTTATGCAATGTATATACTGTGTTGATGCAGATTTAAACAAGGCTTAGAATCATTGATAAAACCGAAAAATCTTTGAAAATCGCTTGAGTTTTCGGAAAGTTATAACATAAAGAAGTTACAGACAAATATCATTTTTGAAGAAATCCCCGTTATTAACCAAATTTTCACATTATTGGCCATATTTTCTAAAATCTTGCTCCAAATTATGTCAAGTAAAGTTTTTTATGCCTATTTGGATCCAGAAATCGATTGGGCACAAAAAATTCCGATTTCAAAACTGTCACATTTTTTGACTTTTTGTCAGGGGGTTAGTATGCAAAAATCACCAAAAATTGATGAAAATTTAAAATTGGTCAAATCGAAGAACTTTTGATGCAGAATTAAAATATACTCAAAACTATTGACAAAAGTGCAAAAATTTTGAAAATCGGTTGATTTTTGGCTAAGTTATGGCTTCTCAAAGTCATGGGAGTATCCATTTTTTCTACTAAAATCGATATTATTTCCATTTTTGACTCTTGTGACTATATTTTATGCAATGTATATACTGTGTTTATGCAGATTTAAACAAGGCTTAGAATCATTGATAAAACCGTAAAAACTTTGAAAATCGCTTGAGTTTTCGGAAAGTTATAACATATAGAAGTTACAGACAAATATCATTTTTGAAGAAAACCCCGTTTTTAGCCAAATTTTCACATTATTGGCCATATTTTCTAAAATCTTGCTCCAAATTATGTCACGTAATGTTTTTTATGCCTATTTGGATGCCAGAAATCGATTGGGCACAAAAAATTCCGATTTCAAAACTTTCACATTTTTTTACTTTTTGTCAAGGGGTTAGTATGCAAAAATCACAAAAATTTATGAAAATTTAAAATTGGTTAAATTGAAGAACTTTTGATGCAGAATTAAAATATACTCAAAACTATTGACAAAAGTGCAAAAATTTTGAAAATCGGTTGATTTTTGGCTAAGTTATGGCTTCTCAAAGTCATGGGAGTATCCATTTTTTCTACTAAAATCGATATTATTTCAATTTTTGACTCTTGTGACTACATTTTATGCAATGTATATACTGTGTTGATGCAGATTTAAACAAGGCTTAGAATCATTGATAAAACCGAAAAAACTTTGAAAATCGCTTGAGTTTTCGGAAAGTTATGCCATAAAGAAGTTACAGACAAATATCATTTATGAAGAAAACCCCGTTTTTAGCCAAATTTTCACATTATTGGCCATATTTTCTAAAGTGCTGCTCTAAATTATGTCAGGTAATGTTTTTTATGCCTATTTGGATACCAGAAATCGATTGGGCACAAAAAATTCCGATTTCAAAACTTTCACATTTTTTGACTTTTTGTCAAGGGGTTAGTATGCAAAAATCACAAAAATTTATGAAAATTTAAAATTGGTCAAATTGAAGAACTTTTGATGCAGAATTAAAATATACTCAAAACTATTGACAAAAGTGCAAAAATTTTGAAAATCGGTTGATTTTTGGCTAAGTTATGGCTTCTCAAAGTCATGGGAGTATCCATTTTTTCTACTAAAATCGATATTATTTCCATTTTTGACTCTTGTGACTACATTTTGTGCAATGTATATACTGTGTTGATGCAGATTTAAACAAGGCTTAGAATCATTGATAAAACCGAAAAAACTTTGAAAATCGCTTGAGTTTTCGGAATGTTATAACATAAAGAAGTTACAGACAAATATCATTTTTGAAGAAAACCCCGTTATTAACCAAATTTTCACATTATTGGCCATATTTTCTAAAATGTTGCTCCAAATTATGTCAAGTAAAGTTTTATATGCCTATTTGGATGCCAGAAATCGATTGGGCACAAAAAATTCCGATTTCAAAACTTTCACATTTTTTGACTTTTTGTCAAGGGGTTAGTATGCAAAAATCACAAAAATTTATGAAAATTTAAAATTGGTCAAATTGAAGAACTTTTGATGCAGAATTAAAATATACTCAAAACTATTGACAAAAGTGCAAAAATTTTGAAAATCGGTTGATTTTTGGCTAAGTTATGGCTTCTCAAAGTCATGGGAGTATCCATTTTTTCTACTAAAATCGATATTATTTCCATTTTTGACTCTTGTGACTACATTTTGTGCAATGTATATACTGTGTTGATGCAGATTTAAACAAGGCTTAGAATCATTGATAAAACCGAAAAAACTTTGAAAATCGCTTGAGTTTTCGGAATGTTATAACATAAAGAAGTTACAGACAAATATCATTTTTGAAGAAAACCCCGTTATTAACCAAATTTTCACATTATTGGCCATATTTTCTAAAATGTTGCTCCAAATTATGTCAAGTAAAGTTTTATATGCCTATTTGGATGCCAGAAATCGATTGGGCACAAAAAATTCCGATTTCAAAACTTTCACATTTTTTGACTTTTTGTCAAGGGGTTAGTATGCAAAAATCACCAAAAATTGATGAAAATTTAAAATTGGTCAAATCGAAGAACTTTTGATGCAGAATTAAAATATACTCAAAACTATTGACAAAAGTGCAAAAATTTTGAAAATCGGTTGATTTTTGGCTAAGTTATGGCTTCTCAAAGTCATGGGAGTATCCATTTTTTCTACTAAAATCGATATTATTTCCATTTTTGACTCTTGTGACTACATTTTATGCAATGTATATACTGTGTTGATGCAGATTTAATCAAGGCTTGATATCATTGATAAAACCGAAAAAACTTTGAAAATCGCTTGAGTTTTCGGAAAGTTATGCCATAAAGAAGTTACAGACAAATATCATTTTTGAAGAAAACCCCGTTATTAACCAAATTTTCACATTATTGGCCATATTTTCTAAAATGTTGCTCCAAATTATGTCAAGTAAAGTTTTTTATGCCTATTTGGATGCCAGAAATCGATTGGGCACAAAAAATTCCGATTTCAAAACTTTCACATTTTTTGACTTTTTGTCAAGGGGTTAGTATGCAAAAATCACCAAAAATTGATGAAAATTTAAAATTGGTCAAATCGAAGAACTTTTGATGCAGAATTAAAATATACTCAAAACTATTGACAAAAGTGCAAAAATTTTGAAAATCGGTTGATTTTTGGCTAAGTTATGGCTTCTCAAAGTCATGGGAGTATCCATTTTTTCTACTAAAATCGATATTATTTCCATTTTTGACTCTTATGACTACATTTTGTGCAATGTATATACTGTGTTGATGCAGATTTAAACAAGGCTTAGAATCATTGATAAAACCGAAAAAACTTTGAAAATCGCTTGAGTTTTCGGAAAGTTATAACATAAAGAAGTTACAGACAAATATCATTTTTGAAGAAAACCCCGTTATTAACCAAATTTTCACATTATTGGCCATATTTTCTAAAATCTTGCTCCAAATTATGTCAAGTAAAGTTTTATATGCCTATTTGGATGCCAGAAATCGATTGGGCACAAAAATTCCGATTTCAAAACTTTCACATTTTTTGACTTTTTGTCAAGGGGTTAGTATGCAAAAATCACCAAAAATTGATGAAAATTTAAAATTGGTCAAATCGAAGAACTTTTGATGCAGAATTAAAATATACTCAAAACTATTGACAAAAGTGCAAAAATTTTGAAAATCGGTTGATTTTTGGCTAAGTTATGGCTTCTCAAAGTCATGGGAGTATCCATTTTTTCTACTAAAATCGATATTATTTCCATTTTTGACTCTTATGACTACATTTTGTGCAATGTATATACTGTGTTGATGCAGATTTAAACAAGGCTTAGAATCATTGATAAAACCGAAAAAACTTTGAAAATCGCTTGAGTTTTCGGAAAGTTATAACATAAAGAAGTTACAGACAAATATCATTTTTGAAGAAAACCCCGTTATTAACCAAATTTTCACATTATTGGCCATATTTTCTAAAATCTTGCTCCAAATTATGTCAAGTAAAGTTTTATATGCCTATTTGGATGCCAGAAATCGATTGGGCACAAAAAATTCCGATTTCAAAACTTTCACATTTTTTGACTTTTTGTCAAGGGGTTAGTATGCAAAAATCACCAAAAATTGATGAAAATTTAAAATTGGTCAAATCGAAGAACTTTTGATGCAGAATTAAAATATACTCAAAACTATTGACAAAAGTGCAAAAATTTTGAAAATCGGTTGATTTTTGGCTAAGTTATGGCTTCTCAAAGTCATGGGAGTATCCATTTTTTCTACTAAAATCGATATTATTTCCATTTTTGACTCTTATGACTACATTTTGTGCAATGTATATACTGTGTTGATGCAGATTTAAACAAGGCTTAGAATCATTGATAAAACCGAAAAAACTTTGAAAATCGCTTGAGTTTTCGGAAAGTTATAACATAAAGAAGTTACAGACAAATATCATTTTTGAAGAAAACCCCGTTATTAACCAAATTTTCACATTATTGGCCATATTTTCTAAAATGTTGCTCCAAATTATGTCAAGTAAAGTTTTTTATGCCTATTTGGATGCCAGAAATCGATTGGGCACAAAAATTCCGATTTCAAAACTTTCACATTTTTTGACTTTTTGTCAAGGGGTTAGTATGCAAAAATCACCAAAAATTGATGAAAATTTAAAATTGGTCAAATCGAAGAACTTTTGATGCAGAATTAAAATATACTCAAAACTATTGACAAAAGTGCAAAAATGTTGAAAATCGGTTGATTTTTGGCTAAGTTATGGCTTCTCAAAGTTATGGGAGTATCCATTTTTTCTACTAAAATCGATATTATTTCCATTTTTGACTCTTGTGACTACATTTTATGCAATGTATATACTGTGTTGATGCAGATTTAAACAAGGCTTGATATCATTGATAAAACCGAAAAAACTTTGAAAATCGCTTGAGTTTTCGGAAAGTTATGCCATAAAGAAGTTACAGACAAATATCATTTTTGAAGAAAACCCCGTTATTAACCAAATTTTCACATTATTGGCCATATTTTCTAAAATCTTGCTCCAAATTATGTCAAGTAAAGTTTTTTATGCCTATTTGGATGCCAGAAATCGATTGGGCACAAAAAATTCCGATTTCAAAACTTTCACATTTTTTGACTTTTTGTCAAGGGGTTAGTATGCAAAAATCACCAAAAATTGATGAAAATTTAAAATTGGTCAAATCGAAGAACTTTTGATGCAGAATTAAAATATACTCAAAACTATTGACAAAAGTGCAAAAATTTTGAAAATCGGTTGATTTTTGGCTAAGTTATGGCTTCTCAAAGTCATGGGAGTATCCATTTTTTCTACTAAAATCGATATTATTTCCATTTTTGACTCTTATGACTACATTTTGTGCAATGTATATACTGTGTTGATGCAGATTTAAACAAGGCTTAGAATCATTGATAAAACCGAAAAAACTTTGAAAATCGCTTGAGTTTTCGGAAAGTTATAACATAAAGAAGTTACAGACAAATATCATTTTTGAAGAAAACCCCGTTATTAACCAAATTTTCACATTATTGGCCATATTTTCTAAAATCTTGCTCCAAATTATGTCAAGTAAAGTTTTTTATGCCTATTTGGATGCCAGAAATCGATTGGGCACAAAAAATTCCGATTTCAAAACTTTCACATTCTTTGACTTTTTGTCAAGGGGTTAGTTTGCAAAAATGACCAAAAATTGACGAAAATTTAAAATTGGTAATATCGCAGATTTTTTGATGCAGATTTAAAGTATACTCAAAACTATTGACAAAAGTGCAAAAATTTTGAAAATCGGATGATTTTTGGCTAAGTTATGGCTTCTCAAAGTCATGGGAGTATCCATTTTTTCTACTAAAATCGATATTATTTCCATTTTTGACTCTTGTGACTACATTTTGTGCAATGTATATACTGTGTTGATGCAGATTTAAACAAGGCTTAGAATCATTGATAAAACCGAAAAAACTTTGAAAATCGCTTGAGTTTTCGGAAAGTTATAACATAAAGAAGTTACAGACAAATATCATTTTTGAAGAAAACCCCGTTATTAACCAAATTTTCACATTATTGGCCATATTTTCTAAAATCTTGCTCCAAATTATGTCAAGTAAAGTTTTATATGCCTATTTGGATGCCAGAAATCGATTGGGCACAAAAAATTCCGATTTCAAAACTTTCACATTTTTTGAGTTCTTGTCAAGGGGTTAGTATGCAAAAATCACCAAAAATTGATGAAAATTTAAAATTGGTCAAATCGAAGAACTTTTGATGCAGAATTAAAATATACTCAAAACTATTGACAAAAGTGCAAAAATTTTGAAAATCGGTTGATTTTTGGCTAAGTTATGGCTTCTCAAAGTCATGGGAGTATCCATTTTTTCTACTAAAATCGATATTATTTCCATTTTTGACTCTTGTGACTACATTTTATGCAATGTATATACTGTGTTGATGCAGATTTAAACAAGGCTTAGAATCATTGATAAAACCGAAAAAACTTTGAAAATCGCTTGAGTTTTCGGAAAGTTATAACATAAAGAAGTTACAGACAAATATCGTTTTTGAAGAAAACCCCGTTTTTAACCAAATTTCACATTATTGGCCATATTTTCTAAAATCTTGCTCCAAATTATGTCAAGTAAAGTTTTTTATGCCTATTTGGATGCCAGAAATCGATTGGGCACAAAAAATTCCGATTTCAAAACTTTCACATTTTTTGACTTTTTGTCAAGGGGTTAGTATGCAAAAATGACCAAAAATTTACGAAAATTTAAAATTGGTAATATCGCAGAATTTTTGAAGCAGATTTAAAGTATGATCAAATCGATTGACAAATGTGCAAAAATTTTGAAAATCGGCTTTTTTAACCAATTTTTGGTATTTATGACAATATTTTCTAAAATATTGGTGCAAATCGACCGCGTAAAGCGAAAGATATGGCTTTTTAAAAATTTTAAGGAATCCCTTTTTTTTAATATATTTTATTATTATCATTATCGTTTTTACAATTGCTTTCGAATGTTTGCTGTATTTAGTGCACATACATTTTTTGTTATATTATTCATATCTTATGAATTATTGTGTAATAGGTTTTTTTTTATCAACGCTTAGCACAGTGATTTACATAGATATTATATATATTTCTTAATTATTTGTTATGCTTGTTTGTTTCTTTTTACATAGTATTTATTTATAGAATTTGGCTTTAATATGAGCATTATGTTTTATACAGTAAAAAATTGGCAATATAAATAAATGTTAAATGTAATAAAGATTTTTCGTTATTTGAAATATACTTAAGTTATTTAGACTATGTTCATCAGTTTATTTGTTTGATCGTTTTGAGATTATCATTATTCGATATTTTTATTTGTGCGTTAAATTTGATGTGCTCATTAAATTTATGTTTAAATGCATTTCACGTACTTTTGGTCAAAATCTTCTATTTTAACAATTTCTATAATTTTATTAATTTCTGACTAATTGGCAAATGTTTTGTTTGTGCTTGGTATTAATTTGTTAACTAGGCTTTTTTTTATATTTTTATATAAAATATTTACAAAATTTGTCATTAGCACGCGAACTTGAACTAAATCTACGAACTACAAATTACAATAAATTTACAAAATGCACATGATCATGTTGCTATCATAGGGTATCAGTTAGTTGATCATTAAGGATGGCAAATAGTTTAAAAAGTTAAATAAGGACATCAATTAGGTTACATATATGATAAGATATATGTTATATATCTGGAGTATATTGGAGTTTCGCCTGAGTATTTTCTTAGCACTCTTTGGATGACTTGGCACCACTCCTCAAACACTTGTATAAAACAAAAAATATGTTAAACAAAAATCTATACAAATTAATTAATCGTTAAAAAGGAAACAAAAATTGTTTATAAAAAATTCGTATATGGCTATCGCTATCAGTCCATTGTTCGTGTTCAAGTCGGGAATTTTTTTTTTTTTTATTTGGATATTGATCAGATCTGAATTTCAATTTGAAATTCTATTTTTGGGAGAAAGAGATTGCGAGAGAAAAAGAGAGTTAACTGTGCTTAGCACAGCTCACTATCCGCACTGAGTCCGTTCAATCATCAGAGTATATCCGGCGTATGTGTCTCATCATGCGTATGCTGCAGCAGACCCTTCCTTTCATCCGGCGCCGTACTTAACGCTATCTCCACATTCGCCGGCTCGGCAATGGCATCCGCATACATGGACTCGTATACGGGATTGGCGAAGTTACCCTACGAATTATAATAAATTATAATAAATTAAATGTTTTATTATATAATATGATTATATATTATTATTAAGTTATCAGACCTGTTCTCAATTACGAATCCGAGAGAAACTTGCGGTTTCTCAATAGCTACCAATGCCGAAATCGCAAGTTTCGATTGGATTCGGAATTGGAAATGTAATATAATGTTCTATAATGATATTGTATTACATTGTTTTATGTTATAACAAATGATCTCAATTACGAATCGGAGGGAAGCTTAAGGTTGCGCAATAGATACCAATGCAAAAACCGCAAGTATCGTTCGGATTCGGATTTGAGAACTGTATAATAATTCAAATCATATTAATATTATATGATATTAACTTACCTTATCATCTTCGTTTGCAAATGGCGGCGCTTCATCGGCATCGCCACGGTACATGGGATTCGTGAGCATAATCTCCACGTTGTCCGTGAGACGCGCATGCGAGAAAGGCTGCGCAATGCGGTGTTTTCTGAAGAAAGTCAACAAAATTTTAAAAAGTTTAATAAAATAAATGTAAAATTATTTTTAGAATTATGTTGTTACTTACTTGAGCAAGTAGAGAGCCGCGCCAAACAAGGATAGCGCCAGGACAACGATCATTAGTATGACTGCCAGCATGGAGAGGACACTGGATGATGGCTCCTCCTGCTCGTCGCTCAAGGCGTCCGCGCTCTCTCCCAGACACGGCACGACAACCCGCTTGCCCTGTTTGTTCTCGCAGAGACACTCGTTGATGGAGCCACCGACGCGACACACGTTGCACTCTCCCACACAGTTGGGCGGCAACTCGCAGTACTGTCCCTGCCACTCACCGATGCAGGTGCAACGCGGCACGGCAAACTCATTGAGGTGGCAGACGCCGCCATTGGCGCAGTGGCGCACGCAGGGATTGTCATCGCCCACGGGCATGGTGCAAAAGTCGCCGTTCCATTGATCCGTGCAGTTGCACATCGCCACGCCCTTGATGACATGGCAGGTGCCCGAGTTCTGGCAAATGATGCCGGTGCAGGGATCCCGCGATGGCAACTGCGACTCGTCGCAGAAGCGTGGTGGCATCGATGTCTTGCACAGATCGGACTCACAGCGATCGCCAATGTAGCGTGTGGGGCAGGTGCAGCTGAGACGATGGCCACGATCAGTGCAGGTGCCACCATTTTGGCAGAAGTCGCGACAGGAGTTGGCCTCACAGTGCTCGCCATAATAGCCACTGGGGCACTTGCACTGCCGCTGACCCTTGCCGCCAATGGTGCAGGTGCCTCCGTTCTTGCAGAAATCGGCGCATTCATTGACCTCACAGCGTTTCCCGACGAAGCCATCGGGGCACTCGCACTGTGTGGCACCCGTCAGCGTCTCCCGGCAGATGCCGCCATTCTCACAGGTCAAGTTCAGGCAGTGCTCACACTGATCCCCCAGATACATGTCCGGGCAGCTGCACTTCATGCCCTCCGTCTCGGACACCAAACACGAACCGCCATTATGGCACCGACTCTGGCAATCCGACACGGATGTCTCGCAGCGTGCTCCCGACCAGTTGGGCGGACAGGTGCACTTCAGTGGCGGTGGCGTCTGCAGTCCCGGCAGCTGTGGCGCCACCGTGCACAACCCGTAGTTCATGCAGTAACCGGAGCAGCGATAATGCTCACAGAGCTCTCCCTCGTACTGAGGCTGGCAGATGCACTTGGGCACATGATTCACCAGCTGGCAGGAGCCCAGATTGCACTGCAAGGGGCAGTAGTTGGGTATGTCCGCCTGCGACTTGCAGATACCCTGCTCGGTCATAACATACTCATTGGGGCACTTGCAGACATAACCGCTGGCGGTTTCTGTGGAGAGGATGCAGAGAGCAGGTGATCCTTTGCAGGGTTCCTTCGCACAGGGATTGCTGACTAATGACGGAGGATAAGCAAAGGATATAGATACTATATGAACAAATCAATTGGATTCAAGGACTCCACTTACTGTTACGGTTCTGCTTCATGGGATGTAGTATGCCAATGTCCGAGGACCGATATCCTTTCAGCAAGTAGGTGCCATTGTCGTTGCCAAATTTGTTCATCTTTATGATACTCTGATCGTATAGCTTGATGTACAGATAGTCCTCGAACACGTCAATCTTCTGCGGCTTCTCGCGCGTGCCGAAGCGTCGCACCACATTGCGATCCTTGCCGTTGAGGCGACAGGTCTCGATGGTGCCCTTGCGGTAGTCCGCCCAATACAGGCGACCTGTGGGATAGTCAATGGAGAGACTGATGGGCCAACCGACGTCCCGTTCCACGAGGCTCTTCTTGTTGCTGCCATCTAGGGATGCCACCAGTATGCCATTCTCCAGAGTGGACCAAATCATTACCCGCGATTCGGGCTCAAGGACAATGTCTGTGGGGTTCATGCCCGTCGACACCAGGGATATGTACTTCTTGCCGTCAATATCGGTGGCAATGATTTGATTGTGCCGTGAATCAATGATGTACACCATCTGCGTAATCCAATCCACGGCCAGCGACTTGGGATCATCCAGATCGGGAATCTATATAGCAGAAAAAATAGTTTGAAATATATTCCCCTTTATAACCTTTTCGCAACCTGAACTCACATTGAATGCGGTCAACTCCTTGAGATCTCTTCGGACACGCACGCCCACTCCCTCCACTTGAGGCGTGGCTATCTTCATGGTGTGTACCTTGCCGTGATGCGAATCAATCCAGAAGAGCAGCGTATCTTTGGGCCGTATGAGAATATCGAACACATCAATCTTGAGGCTATCGGTCTGGAAGAATCCAACCACAGTGGTGCCCTCCTGCTTGGCGGGCAGTATGAACCGGAACTCCTGCTCGGAGGCCAGTAATAGTATCTGATCCGGTCCCGAGGCCAGGCAAGTGGCATTCTTGGCTGACTCCTTCTGGTAACCAGCTGTGCACTTGCAATTATAGTGACCCGCCTTCTTCTCAATGCAGATCTGGGAACAGGTGCCGAACCCACAGACGGGCGGCGTACAATTGGTCTCATCGGAGCCATCAATACAGTTGTATTGACCATCGCAGCGGAAGTTCTTCGAGATGCAATCATTGTTCTCGCACTGGAACTGATCATGCCGGCACTTTGGCAACGTGGCGCACACCTGGTCCGATTCGTCCTCATTGTTACCGCAGTCATTGACGCCATCGCAGAGCGCGGATTTGCGTATGCACAGCTGATTGGTGCACTTGAAGGCATTGTAGTGGCAGTGGACATGAGCACAGGTGGCATAGCTCTCATCACTGCCATCCAGGCAATCGTCCCAGCCATCGCACTTCCAGCGCGACATAATGCACTTGCCATTGCCGCAACTAAAGTGATCCGGCGGACATGTGCAGTTCACCTCATCGGAGCCATCGGGGCAATCGTCGTCGTTGTCGCATTGGTATTGCCTGTGGAAGGGAAATTAGGAAGTTAACGGTTGTCCTTTCAGTAGCTCCCGCTTCTGCTTACTTGTTGATGCAGGTGTTGAATGCCGCACACTTGAACTGATTGGGCTTGCAGGTGATGTTGCAGTTGATCTCATCGCTGCTGTCATCGCAGTGGATCTCGCCGTCGCAGCGGAAGTCATGCTTAATGCACTTGCCGGTGCCGCAGCGGAACTCGCTCTCAGAGCAGTTGCGCATCTGGCAGTTGAGCTCATCGCTGCCATCGCCGCAATCGTTTTCATAGTCGCAACGCCAGCGACCCGGTATGCACTTGGAGTTGTTGCACTTGAAGTAGGTGGGCTCACAGGTTGACTTAGAGCCGTGGCAGCTGGCGGGTTCATCCTCGCCGCCGGGGCAATCTTCCTCGTCATCGCAACGCCAGGCCATGGGTATGCAGCGACCCGAATGGCATCTGCCAGTGGAAAATATCAAAAATTTTAGTTTATTTGTATGGCATATTTTGTGATTTGCGGTCAAATTTTATGCTGAATTTTCTATAAAATTTTTTGTTGCCTTCTTTTTAGGGTCCGGCAAACGGTCACAAAAGAAAAGGCAAATCACAAAATGAAGTACAACTCGGGAATTTTTTTTTCTCGAATCCACTGTGACCCCCAGTTTTAGCAACTATCCCATAACCCAAATGAACCTAAGATTTGGAAGAACCGGGGACTCACTTGAAATCGTTGGGTCCGCAGGTGACGTGCTCACAGTTGGATTCGTCGGATTTGTCGGCGCAATCGATGTCGCCATCACAGACCCAGACGTAGGGCAGGCAACGATTGCTGCCGCATTGGAACTGATCCTTCTTGCACACCAAGGGGGTGCAGCCGGCTTCATCCTCGCCGCCAGGACAATCGCTTACGCCATCACAGCGTTTCACGTTATCCACACAGAACGCGGAGCTGTTGGCAGTCGCCCCACACTTCAAATGATTCTCGAAGCAGGTGAACTTGTCACAGTTGAGCTCATCGGAGCTGTCGCCACATTGATTGACGCCATCACATATGGCCGACGGGTGGATGCACTTCTTGTTCCCACACTGATACTGACCGGGCTCACAGTGGAAGGGCGGGCAAGTGTCAGGCTCGTCGCTACCGTCCCCACAATCATCCTGGGTATCGCAGCGCCAATAGAACGGGATGCACTTGTAGGTATTGACGCATTCAAAGTGGGCGGCAGTGCAGTTGGCGCGACAGGTGCGTCCATCCTCGGCGAGCACAAAGTTGTTGGGGCAGGCGCACTTGTAGTAGGGCTCCACGGGCGAGAGCAGACAGAGCGTGGAACAGTTGGCCATCAGGCAGGGATTACCGCTGATGGGCTGCTGCTGTCGATACGGATGGAAGACACGTAGATCCATGGGCCGATGGATGGTGGTAATGAGCGTGGAACAGTTCTGTCCATCGTTCTTGTTGCAGTACTCAATGGACTTGGTCTCCCAATCGGACCAATAAATGCGATTCTCCCACACGGCAATCGCAAAGATGTGATGCAGATTCAGGTGAGGATTGATGCTGCGTGCCAGCAATATACGCGTCCTATTCCCATCCAGATCACTCACCGATATCGTATCCTCGCGGGCATCGCCCCAGAACAGTTGCTGCGTCTCGAAGCTGATGGTCAGGGCATTCGGCCAGCCCAGATTCTCGCGTATGATCATCCGCGGATCGGAGCCATCCATGCCCGCCTTGCCGATGTGCGGACTCTCACCCCAATCGGACCAATAGATATGCCTGGCATATGGATCGAGGGCGATGCCACGTGGCTCTCGTAAATGCTCATTGATGAGCACCCGTCGGTACTTGCCATCCAGCTGGGACACTTCGATGGTGTCCAATCCCTTGTCGCACCAGTACAGATTCTTGGCTACCCAGTCCACGGCCAACCCATCGGGATTCTTGAGCATGGCCTGGTGGAGGGTCTGCGTCTGATTCTCGGCCGGACAATGCCGTTTGATGGTGCCCACCGTGCTGGTCACATCCGACCAGTATAGACACTGACTGTCCCAGTCGAAGTCGAGGGCGACGGCATTGGACAGCGAATGGATGAGTATGGAACCGTTGCCGGTATGATTCACCTGACGGATGTAGTAGCGATTGGAGAAGATGAGCTTCATGGTCACATTGCTGGTTGCCTTGCAGGTATGATGATCCCGCAGCTCATACCCCTTGGCGCACAGACACTTGTAGGAGCCATGGGTATTGATGCAGGTCTGGGAGCAGGGCTGCTGCTCATCGCACTCATCGATATCGGTGCAGAGGTGGGAGCTGCTGGGCAGGACACGGAATCCCGGCAAGCAACGGCACTCATAGCCGATCACCTTGTCTACGCACTCGTGCTCACATATGCCCAGTATGGAGCACTCATCCACATTGCACAGCTGCTCATCCGAGTAATCCCCGCAATCGTTGCGACGGTCACACAGCAGATCCGCACTAATGCAGGCACCGTTCTTGCAACGGAAGTCATCGGTGCCGTTGCAGGTGCGTGTGTGGGCGCAAAGGCTGTCCAGCTCATCGGAACCATCGGAGCAGTCGGGTCGTCCGTTGCACGTCTGATTCTTGAAGATGCACATGCCATTGCTGCACTCGTGCATCTGGGCGCCTCCAGGACAGGCATGCGGCGGGAAGAGGGACTCGCAGCCCTCGTACTCGTCATCGCCGCCGGGACAATCCTCATCGCCATCACACAGATAGTGTGAATCGATGCAGAGCCCTGAAAAGCACAATCAGATTAAAGCTGGCCGGGATTAATGCCACCAATTACGACTACTTACCGCTCGAGCAGGAGAAGGCGGGCGGTTGACAGTCGGATATGTGCGAAACGCCACCGCCACCGCATTGAGGACCCTCATCCTCACCCGGTTCATCGGCGCTGCCCGGGCAATCGCGTTCGCCATCGCACACCCACTTCTTGGGTATGCAACGTCCCGAGGATTTGCACTGGAAGAGATGGGCCCGGCATGGCCGACTCGGGCACTGCGGTCCCTCGTCGGTGCCATCGGCGCAATCCGACTTGCCATCACACTGCCAGCTGCTGGGGATGCAGCCGTTGTCGCAGCTGAACTGATTTACCTGGCACTTGGGGCGACAGTGGAGCTCATCGCTGCCGGAGTCGCCGACGCCATCATTGCAATCATTCTCGCCATCACAGCGCCAGGGGCCATAGATGCAATGCCCATTGGCGCAACGGAACTGATTCGGGGAGCATCTGGTGCGGTTGCTGCAGTTGAGCTCATCGGTGCCATCGGGACAGTCCGGTTCGCCGTCACACATCCACCCAGCCATGATGCAGATGGTGCTGTTGGGGCAATGCTCGAAGAGTGCATCGCCCTGGGCGCAGTTGCGTTGGGCACAGTGCTTCTCATCGCTGAAATCCCGGCAATCCCGCATATTGTCACAGAGATAATCGCGGCTGATGCACTCCCCGCTGCCGCAACGGAACTGCTCCGGCTGGCACTTGCAGAGTAGGGGGGATTCGTCGCTGCCATCGCCACACTGCTGCAGTCCATCGCAGGTCTGATCCTTGGCAATGCAACGATGATTCTGGCACATAAAGTGGCTATCCGGACACTGCCGGATCACGCAGTAATTGCGGGCCTCATCGGACCCATCCAGGCAGTGGGTAATGTTGTCACAGGTCAACTCCAGGGGGATGCACTCGCCGGAATGGCAATTGAACTGCGTCTTGCCGCAGTTGGTATTGATGGGTTCGATGCACCGTCTGCCATCCGACGCCAGCACTCCCTGGGTGCAGTGGCACCGGGCCATGCCGTCCTTGGTCAGGGTGCAGACATCCTCGCAGAGACCGTTGAGGATCTTGCACTGGTTCGCCTCACAGTTGATGCTGTTGTTCTGCACCGCAATGATGCCCATGGGATGGGCCACATGCTCGCGCAGAAAGAGCACATCCTGCCCGGTATACTTGTTGGCCCTGACCACCGCATGCAGCACCCAATCCGTCCAGAACAACAGATCCCCATACACGGCCATGGCGAAGGCATGCTTGGGAGTGGTGTGGGCGAGGACGACCCTATTGCTGCCATCGTAGTTGGCATGCTCGATCTTGTCCAGCCGTGCATCGGCCCAGTACAGCTGCTGCTGCTCCAGATCCAAGGTGATGGCATTGGGCATCTTGATGTCCTTGTGAATGATACGCTCGACGCCGTAACCCGTCAGATAGGCGCGCTGTATGCTGGGCGACTCATCGTTCCAGTTCGTCCAGTAGATCATGCCGAGACATGGCTCCACGGCAATGCCTCTGGGCTTATCCTTGCTGGTCAGACTGATGACATTGTGGACATTCTTCAGGTTCTTCTCGGGCTGCGGCAATGCATGCACCATCTCCAGGCTGCGTATGGCGGCATCATTGTTGGATGTCCAGAAGAGGAGCTCGTTGACAATGTCGTAGGCCAATCCTTCCACCCGTTTCTGTTGAGTCACCAGGATACGCTGGCCGGTGCCATTGAAGTGCACCTGGTTGATTGTGCTCTGGAGCACATCCGAGTAATAGATGAGCTGCTCCTCGTAGTTGTAGGCGATGGCGATCACATTCCGCATCAGCGTGGCATTCGAGATGAGCTGAACTGGCCAGTTCTTGTTGCCGTGCTCGGTCATGTGGATGCTCTCGATGTTGCTGCGGTAGCTGAACATGAGGAAGTTCTCGTAAGGCTCACAGCTGACGCCATCCGCCGCCAACCGACTGTGGGAGCAGGCACAGATAGCGCTGGTGCCGTTAAAGAGACACAGCTGCTCACAGCCTCCATTGTTCTGGGCACACAGATTGCTGCCATGCTGCACCCGCTTCGAGTAGATCTTCAGATCACTGATGGCGTCCTGCTTGGTCTCCACAATCAGCCGGGAGTTGGACAGATTGGACAGCGGTCCCACACGAATGGCACCCTCACTATAGTTGTTCTCCGCCCAGAAGAGATAATCCCCCAGCTTGGCCAGTGATACAGGTTTGCTGACGCTATCGTTGAGCAGCTGCTCTCGAAGATTGCCATCGTAGTCCACCTTCATGAGGGCATCCGGATAACGTTCGCACCAGTACACCTTGGTGGCATCCATGTCCACGATGAGACTATTCACCGCCCAGTTGGCACGGGTCTGATTCACCAGCACAAACTGGGAGCTGCCATCCAATCCGACGCGACCAATGTGCTGCTGGGAGACATAGAAGAGCAGTCCCTGCATGGGATCCACAGCCAGGGCGCTGGGCCTCTCCACCTGCGACACAACCACATACCGATGGCTGCCATCCAACCGGGCCACCTCGATCACATTCCGCTTGTTGTCGCTCCAATAGATGTTGCCCGCAATCCAATCGATGGCAATGCCTCCCAGCCAATCCTGCTGCTTGTATCCGGCCAGATTGAGGGCCTCCAGGATGGTCTGGCGTTGGGTGCCATCCCGACGCACACGCGATATGCTGCCCAGCTCATTGTCTCCCCAGTAGAGCATATCCGTAGCCGCATGGAACTCGATAAAACTCGCCGAACTTATCCGTGAGATGGGCACCAAAGCCTGAGAGGCGGAAAAGAAAACGGAATTAGTAGGATTATGATATGTATTCCCTCAGAGAGGTTAACCTACCGGTTTGGGTGTCTTAAAGTCCTGGCTGGGATCTATCATTTCCACGCCCTGCAGCACATCAATCGAATAGAAGATGAACTCCTCGTGAGGCACACAGCGTGTGGGATTATTCCTCGCCAGCTCGTAACCCATGGCGCAGCGGCACACGTGATCCGTGGAGGAGGTCGCAAAGCAAAGTTGTTCGCAGCCGCCACGTAGTGGACCTACGCAGCTGTTGTTCCCCACTTGGGCATCCGCATAGAACATTTTCATGCTCTGAATGCTCTCTAGAGGAAGGAACCAAGAAAGTTCAGTCAAAAAATCTACCATTTAAGGCAGTTGCTCCACTTACTCGTGTTGACCCGCAGGTAGGACATATTCAGGCACAGATCCTTCTCGCAGTGCATGATAACGCTATGTATGTTCTCTGGGAAGTACAATGTGCCATTGTAGACCGTCAACGAACTGATCGAAGTGATCTGACTGGCCACCAGCACCATGGTCGTGGAGTTCTTCACCAGATCATAGTAGGCAATGCCCGAGTTGTCGTATGCATAATACAGACGCTGCGAATCAAAGTCCATGGTCAGGCTTTGGAGGGTGTTGTTGTGCTCCACTATAACCATACGACCCGATCCATCAAGATTCGATTGCTCCAGCTGCCACAGCCAAGTCTCCGAGTTCGAATGTATCCAATACATTTTGCCGCTGATGAGAGAGAGTAAGAGGAGACACATTTTTACTACTTCATAGGGTATTTGAATTTCGTCAACTTTACTTGGGTGGATCGAGGGCGATGCTGTCCACCATGTTGAGCTGGTCGTGTATGATGGTGGTGAATTCACCCTGCAGATTGCTGGCCATGATGGCGCACACTTTCTGGCCCGTGGAGAAGTACATGTGCTTGGCTATCCAGTCAATGGCAAATCCGTAGGGTTTCTCAATGTTCGTGTTGATGATGGGCTCGATGAGGCCGTTGGAGATGCCGGCCCGGGAGATCTCGTTCTGTTGTATGTCCGACCAGTAGATGTGTCCATCCTCCACCAGATAGTCAATTCGTTGTGGCGCCACCAGCTGTGAGGGGAGTGCCAAACAACAATATAAGGTTACTTTACTATATTTCCATTTATACTCCGTACCAGAGTTACAATGATATATTGATTTTGTGTAAAGAAGAAAATAAGTGAGAAAGAGGGGAGGTGCTAATACCTCTAGATATGCTGTTGCTTCACTAACTAGTGCTGGGAATCAAGTAGTTGGGCAGACCTAACTTAAATTAAATGTTGAACTTACCCTAGGAGATTGCCGTATCGTGGGTATGGTGTGATGATTAGGCTGCTCCAGATCAATGCCACGTATTTCCTCGCCCATGACGAAGAACAGCACCTGCTCGTTGGGCACACAGTTGCGCTCATCACTGGGATCCAGGCGCATCACATGGGGACACTCGCACTTATAGGTGCCGCGACCGCTGAGCAGGCAGAGATGGGAGCAGCCTCCATTGTTGTCGCCGCAGGGATTGCGATCCCAGGGCTGGCGACTGGAGTGCAGTATCTGTATGCCAAAGGGTTGGGTCTGGGTTCGCTGCAGCACCTGGATATCGCTGCCGTTCCACTTGTTGGCCCTGATCACAGACGTGATTCGCCAATCCGTCCAGTAGACATGATTCTCAAAGACGGAGATGGCAAAGGGATGGGAGAGTACCTCCTTATTGCGGAGCACCACATGATGCTCGGAGCCATCGTACTTGGTGCTGCTGATCGAATCCGACTTGGCATCCACCCAGTACACCCGTTTCTGGGTGTAGTCCAGGGTCAGGCCATTGGGCCAACCGGCACTCAGCTGCCAGTTGGTGGAGATCATGCGTCTGCCCTCGCCAGCCATGCTGCAGCGTTCGATCCGCGGCGAATTGTCATCCCAATCCGTCCAGAAGAGCAATCCCTCGCGCGGGTCCAGAGCGATGGCCCGAGGACTCTCCATGTTGCCAGCAATCAGAGTACGCCGGAAGCTGCCGTTCAGCTTAGCCACCTCGATCTGATCCAGATTCGAATCGATCCAGTAGAGGTTCCTTCCAATCCAGTCCACAGCCAGGCCCTCAGTGGTGGACAGACCCGAGTGCACCACAGCCTCCACATGGCGCAGGGACTGACCCACTAGCTGACCCCTGTAGATCTTGTCATCGATCACATCCGTCCAGTAGATCTCCACGCTGGACTCGTTGTTGAACAGAAAGTCCAAGGCGATGATGTTCCTCAGCGAGTTGAAGAGGGTGCTGGCCGCCAGGGTCTTCAGATTGATGCCGCGTATCTCCTGACGATTGGTGAATATCACATAGGGTTCATCCGGTGCCGTGCTTTTACAAGTGAACTTATCATAGGCGAGGTCGTAACCCTCCAGGCACTGGCAGGCATAACCCTTGCCATTGCTCTCGCACACCTGGGCACAGGTATCCCAATGCTCGCAGGCATGTTGCATGCTACATCGCTTCCCATTCGGTAGCAGATATAGATGTGCCGGGCAGGAGCAGATGTAACCCTCGGGTGTGTTGTGGCAGTTGTGGGAGCACTCGTGGTCTTGTTCGCACAGCTTGTCGGCACAGAGGAAACCCTCATCCGTGGTATCTTCGCAGTCATTGTGCCCATCACAGAGCTGGCCAACCGTGATGCACTTGTTGCTAAAGGCACAGAGGCGATCGGGATGCTCGCAGATCACAGTCTCGTTCAGATCGAATTTGGTGGGATGCAGTTGGGTGCAGTTCTGTTCATCGGAGGTGTCGAAGCAATGATTGATGCCATCACATCTCAGGAAGTCCGGAATGCACTCAAAGGGATCCGAACAGGCGAACTCGAAGGGAGCACATTCACCCACGGATTTCCACCCGGAGAGCGGATGATTGTCACTCTTTGTTTCATTGCAGTTGGCCTCATCCGCCGAGTCCTCGCAGTCGATGATGCCATCGCACATGTGCAGTTCGCCATAGCAGCCAATGGGGCGACAATACCGTTCGCCAGCACCACATTCGTGCTCGCAGCCAAACTCATCCGCATTGTTGCTGTAGAGAATCAGAATATTTCAGCAAATGATTGGCAAACATAGTGGAGTTACTCCTACTTACCCGCAGTTATCTATGCCATCACACATATCCGCAAACTCCCGACACCTTCCATTGCCACAATCAAACTCGGCGCATTGTCGATTGTCGAAGAAGAGATCGGAGGACTCGTCGGAAGAGTCGTCGGGTCCACAATCGATGACGCCATCATTGACCCACGTCAGCTGTATGCAACGTCCACTCTTCTCGCAGGTAAACTCATTGCTATTGCAGGTATTGTGCTCACAGTCCCGCATATCGGACCCATCCTGGCAGTAGCTGATGGAGCCACAGAGCAGAGCACGCTGATAGCAATGATCGTTGCAGATGAAGTGGAGTTTGTGGTCGCAGGTCTTGGGATTACACGGCCCCAGCTCATCATTGATCTCATCTGTGCCGTCGCTGCAGTCATCGAAGCCATCGCAGAGATCCTTGCTGTCAATGCACTGCCTCGAGCTCCGACACTCAAAACCGGACGTGCAATTGGATCGTGCAGGACCTGTGGCAATGGACGGAGCTAACTGGGGTATGCAGTGGGTGCCGGTGCCATTGAGGGTATATCCATCCGGACAGCGGCAGATCGGACCCTTGGGCGTATTCAGGCACATGCCCGGGCACTTGGAGAGCATACAGGGACTGGGGGTGGTGGGCAGCGGCTGTGTGGCCAAGTCAAAGATGCGCAGATCCACCGCATTCCCTGCCGGTTGTAGATGCACCGTGGAGCTAAATACATTGCTGAGATTGGTGCGCTGCACGTAGAAGCGCCAGATGGTGGAGTTGATGTTGTCCACCCAGTAGACGACACCATTGTGCTGCACCATGGCAAAGGGATGGAACTGGTCCGACTTGAAGAGCACCTCCCGTCCAGTGCCATCCAGCTTCATGCGCTCAATGGTGCCCATGCTGAAATCACACCAGTAGATGTGCCTGGTGCGTCTGTCCACGTCGAGGCTGCGTGGCCACTTCATGCCCAGCTCAGTGATGGACTTGGCCAGCAGCTCCTTGTGCGTGCCATCCATCCAGGCGCTGTAGATGCCCGCCTCGCACGACTCAAACTGCCACTGGGACCAGTACAGCAGACCAGTGATGGGATCCAGTTCCAGTGACATGGCATTGCAGTCCAGATTGAAGGTGAGCACCTTAGACATGTTGCGAAGCGGCGCCACGCGCAACCTACGGTACTCCATCCAGTAGAGATGGTCGTTGGTCCAATCATAGGCGATGGCATGCACCTGTCGCAAATTGGTGGCCAGAGTGCGGGAGACGCTGCCATTGAGGGATTGGCTCTTCAAGCTATAAACGAGGTCATCTCGGCTAAGTGGCAGGGAGGGAATGCCCTCGTGCACAGCATAGAGTATGGATTTGCCGCGTACGTTCACATCGATTGCCTTGGCCCGGCTGGCATTGTAAATGGGCACCATTACGTCGGGCTGCTCGCCCAGCTGCTCCAGCTGCTGCACCTGCTCGGTGCTGAGGGGAACACCCGTGATGCGGACCAAACGCTTGTCCGTGTACACAAGGAATTTATCGTGAGCGGCGAGTAAACAGGTCGTCTGATTGTGCAATTTATAGCCGGCGGTGCACAGGCACTTGGCACTGGCAAATCCTCGCGTCCAGAGCGGCACACAAATCTGATTGCAGTTGCCGTTGTTCTCGCGGCATGGATGCGCCACCTCCGGCTGCTTCTGGCGATGGAATATCCGAAAGTTGGTGCCACGCGTCACATTCGCGGCAAGCAGCCGGGATTGTAACGTAAATTTGTCCAACGCAACGATGGCACGATCCGACCAGGGCGCCAAATAAATTGTGTTCTCGAAAACCTCCAGCGAAAGGATGCTCTTCAGCGGCAATGGCGACTGCAAACAAAATGCGGAAATTGCACTTAACCCAAATACAAATACAGTGAACTCAACTTAAAACCTACTACTTAATTTAATTTTCTATAAAATATGTATTTTTTTTATGTTATCTTTAATAATTTGAAGTAGTTTTAAAGCTGCTTTAAAAGTTATGCCATTATGCCCATTAAAGTATGCTACGATAAATGCAATACCAAATATTAAGTATACGTCAGTCACGTTCTTTTTACCAAGAAAGTATGCTTCAAAAATTTCACTACTACTTATTACGTATACGCAAAACATTCAGACTTACTTTTGTCTTAAAGTATCGATTTTAAAATAAAAAAATTAAAATTAATTAATTTAATTTAATTTAATTTAAAAAAAAATCATTTATAAATAAATAAAAAAAAATACTTACGTTGGGCGACTTCTTCAGTGTCCAACGCTGCTGACCATCGTAGTTAACACGCTCGATGACATCCCTGTAGACATCAATCCAATAGACATGCTCACTGGCCAAATCCAAAGTGACGCCGCCAGGATGATAAATCTGGCTGCTGACAAGTGTTGTGCGATTGCTGCCATCGAGCAACGCCCGTGATAAGCTCGGTGTCCAATCCGTATAGAAGAGATACCCCTTGGTGGGGTCAAGCACCAGCGACGATGGATGCTCCACCTGATGCAGTATGAGGCGACAATAGCTCACCGAATTCGTGCACAGATATACCATGCGATCGTCCTCGTTGAGGAAATACCAATTGCCCGATAGCCAATCCAGACGTAGCTCCACGAAAACTGTCACAACGCAAAGCCAAAACAACAAGGAGACACACACACAGAGAGAGAGAGAGAGAGGAAATGAGGGGCAAAGAGTGTGAACAAACAATGCACAAATTCTGGGCAGAGATGCAAGAGTTGTACTCACATTGCTGCTGATGGGACATGAAGCCAGAGATGGGCAGCGTCCAATTAACATTGGCATCATCGATGCGCTGGCAGAGCATGGTCAGCTCGGAGCGCATACGCTGCAGCATGCAGAGAGTGCGATTCCGATGCCATACCTCGAAGGAGAGCACAAATTGTGCCGACTTTATGGACATGGCTGACACCTCAACTCCAGCTCTAGCATCAGCTCGAACTTCTGGTCCAGCTGGAGGTGCTGCTGCTGTGCTGATGCTGTACATGCTGCCCGTGGATAAAAGTGTCAACGTGGCTGGCTCTGTTGGTGGCACTACAAAGTGAAGAAATCGAAGCGAGAGGGGAGATTGCAGAGATTTCTGGCTGAGATATACCATGACTGTCGATACGAACCATTTATGGCCTGGCAGTGATTGCCCAGTTTCTTGTAGCCAGAGACACAGCTGCACTCAAAGGAACCCGGCGTATTTTTGCACAATTGATCACATGTGCCGGGCACACTACACTCATCATAATCAATGCAACGTGTCGAATTGATAGACTCCGGCACTTGTCCGGCTGCACAGTAACAACGAGCTCCTTCCGGCGTCAGTTTGCAGTTGAAGCTGCAGTTCAAGGCACCACAGGCTTCATTTTGTTTATCTGAGAGAGAGAGAGAGAGAGAGAGAGAGAGAGAGAGAGAGAGGGAGAAGTGAGGGGGCTTACAGAGTTTAGCTGTAATACTCAAGAAAAAGGGAACTTACCACAATGCAGCTCATCGTTATCGCAATCCCAGTGGCCATCACAGAAACGGGACAGCTCCAGGCAGGCGCCATTTTGGCATTCGCTTTCAAAGGCGCGACACTTGGGCGCAAAGGCATCGTGACCTGCCAAAAATGTAAAATGTACGAAAATTGCAAAATGGAAAAAAAAATGTGGAATGTACAGAAAAGTATTTGCAAGTTTTTTGGGTTACTCACAGTTGGTCTCATCGGATATGTCGCCCTTGCCGCAATCGTATTCGCCATCGCAGAGCCACGCCATGGGTATGCATTTGTGGGTCTTGTTGCATTGGTATTGGCCCTCATTGCATTTCGTTAACTTGGCTGCAACAACCACAATAACAATAACAGTAACAGCAATAACGTAAATGAAGATTTATGAACGGTTTGTTAGAGGTTTGCTTCTCCCACACCACCATTGCCACTACCACGGTTACTCCTCCCTTAAGGACATGTGAAGGGTAAGCGAAGGGATTTAGCAAGTATTCCTTGCTGTCTGTGGCTATATGCTTGCACAAATCACAGAATTACTCGTATTTTGCGCAACATTCAAAATAAGTAAAACGAACAGGACTTTTAGTTTTGCCCCTTAGGCAAATAGAGAGAGAGGGAGAGAGAGCGAGGGAGAGACTGCGACAGACGGGGGAGATGAAAGAACTTAAGTAAGTATTTTGTGGCATGATAAAGTTTCAAGTGCTCTTTGGTTTAAATTACAAGTCTATTTCAAGTTGCTAAAAGCTACCAAAATTGCAAAATACATTCACTGCCTCCGCTACTGCATCCCCTTCCCCCCCCCCCCTCTATATAGCTCATCACTTATTCAAACTTCCATTTCTCTGCTTGCAATTTTATTTAATAAACGCAAAACGTTGCATACTTGCGGGCGCACGCAAATATTTTCATTATTATGATATTGTCCTTGTGCATGTTTGAAAAGCAATTTTAGATTTTATTACGTGGCATTTGTTAAATATTTTACATTTTCAAATGAAGTGGAAATCTCATATTCTTATTGTTTTCATTCCATAATTGTGATTATGCCTAACATACATATTTCTTTAATCGTTGAGGTATGTAAAGAATGAAGTGGAAATTTCATATTTATATTGTTTGTATGTAATACATTTTTTTTTTAAATTTCTGCTGACACTTAAATTGAAATAACAAAAGAAAATTTTGTATAAATATTATACATAATATTAAAGATACTTCACTTATTAAATTATTTAAAAAATATTATTGAAACTTTGGTAAGATTTCGATTAAAAAAATAAATAGTAAATATGTATGCAGTATCTAAAGTGCATTTAATTTATTTAATATACTGCTTTAAATATATAATATATGCTTTTCTTTACAATCTCTGACTGTCATAAACGTCATCAATTGTTATTAAATTCTTCGCCATTATTATAAACTTCAAATGCATTTCATTAATCACATTTGCTGTCAGTTTAAAACAATTCGACCATTAAAAATTTGCTGAAAATATATTTTCTTGCTTTTATTTTCTGAACAACCTTTGATTGATCAATCAATGTCAACCTAGTATATTGTGAAGCACTTAATAGACCGTGACATCCATTAAAGCTCTTCCAAGCACTAAGTTGAAGTGTGACTTTTTGCAGCACATTTTCATCACATTTCAGTTTCATTGTGCCCAAAAAAAAAAAAAAAAAGAATATTAAAGCAAACAACAAGAAAAATGCAAATTGTCACGCGAATATATTTGACAACAACTGTGTGTGTGAGGCTGGTAGAAGGGGAATGAAAGGGGAGGGGGGGGTTGCAGGAAAAATTCAAATAACGCGTTCGCCGTAGCCAAATCAAAGGCAATGACAATGGCAACAGTCGCGGCCATAACCATAAAAGCCACGTTGGCGACACATGGGACGTCCGAAAAAGAATGTTTTGCCTGCCAAGAGGTTAAACTCCAGAGACCACCAAAAAAACCGACAGACAGACGGACGGACGAACAGATGGACAGACAGCAAGCACAGACCAAAGCCGAGCATTTTCACCATAGGGCTGCTGGTCTATTGTTTTCAGCCAGGATTGAATTGAAGAGCGGTGGATGAGAGCGAGAGAGGTAGAGAGTGACTGAGAGGGTGAGTCTGGTGGGGAGGAGGGGGTTTGAGGCGGCTGCTTAATAAGCCCAAGGGTGTGCGGCATAAATTTTAAATTATCATTTTATTTGATACGACCTAAAAATGGGGTGGCAACAACAAACTGGGGCGCCCCCTCACGTTGAATGCGACACGTTAACTGCAACTTTTATTGGAGCACCAAAAAAAAATAAATAAGAAAATAAAAAAAAATCAAGCTGCTTTAAAGCAATTGTTAAGCACTTTCTAATACCCCTAACTAGAGACAGCAACTCTCTTAGGAACTCAGCAAAATTCAAATGACTTCAAAACAGAATTGGTCGCAATTTGGGAATTCCAAAATAAAAAAATAAAAAAATAATTAAAATAAAAATAAAATGAAAACAAAATATATAAAATAAAGTAAGTATAAAAAAATACTCGCAGTTTGGGAATTTAAAAAATATTAAAAAAAAAAAAAAATTTAAAAAAAACAATGAATAAAAAATATAAATAAAAGATGTAAATATATATAAAATATATATAAAAAAAATATATAAAAATGTAAGTAAAAAAAAACAAATGACAATTAGTCAATTTGCTGCTGCAGATAATAATTATAGCCGAATTGACAGTTTAGTTTAACCAACTGAAGGGCAGCAGAGCAACGTGGAGGGAAAAGCGGAGGAAATACTGTCATACATATAGAATTTAATAAAAATTCATTCATTTAGAGCGAGAGTTCGGCAGAAAAATGTGTGAAAATGCGAGTAAAAACTTTGCTGGCAGTTGAATGCAAGAAAAAAATGATGATGACGATGGAGAAGTATGCAGAGAAATGGAGAGAAATAGAGGAGGGCATGTGTAGAAAAAGACAGATAGAGTTGTGCACTAAATAAATGCATGAGTATGCGTGTGAGTGTGTGTGTGTGTGTGTGTATGTGTGTGTATGTGTGTGTGTGTGTGTGTGTGTGTGTGTGTGTGAGTGCAATTGCAGTCAGCAAGCTTTAATTGAAATTGCGTGTCTGTTGATAGAACAAGTGCACAGCGCGTGAAAGGGAAGAGGCTATTGTGAGTGAAAGAGAGAGAGAGAGAGAAAGACAGTGTGAGAGAGTGTAAGCGAGAGAGATAGAGGAGAGAGCAGAGAGAAAGAGCTGTTTGGCAAATGTAGATGGTAAAGCACTTGTGTGTGGCACAGCAGGCACATTTATTATAATCTGTTGCATTAATATTTGCCGACAATTTGTCGTCAGAGAAAAATACAAAACAAATAAAAAAAAACATAAAAAAAAATAAAAATAAATAGAGAAAGAGAAAATAAAATAGTTTGCCGCATGTTGTTGAACACTGTTCTGTCTCTTGTCTCTTGTCTCTGTCTGTGGCAACAGCACAAAAATGCCATAATATAAAATGAAATTAAAAATGTCAGAGAAAGAGAGAGATAGAGAGAGATGGAGAGAGACATAGACGTACTGTTCGTTTGTTGTCATTTCTTAGTTTGTTTTTTAATTTTGTTTTTTATATTTTATTTTTTTTTGCTTATATAAATTCTTTTTATTGGCAAAGCGAATGTCTACACATTAATTTAGTGGCCCAAAGTGACAGATAAATAAAGAGAGAGATAAATAGAGAGAGAGAGAGAGAGAGAGAGAGGGAGACAGATAGTAAAGTAGAGTGCTGCAAGTGCAACTTGCCACAAACGCATTTTGTGTTTTCGGAGTTCAGAGTTAAAACGGTAATTCGGCATGCCTCCCAATAGTGGTGGAAAAGGGGGTTAAGTGTAGGGGGACAGCAGACATTAGGTGCTGCCACATGCAACCACTAATTGCAACTGATGTTAGAGAGGGAGAGTGATAGAGGGAGAGAGATAGAGGGAGAGTGATAGAGGCAGAAAGAGGGACAGATACAGGAAGAGTGATTGAAAGATACAGTAGTAGAAGTGAGATGTGGCATTGAAGCTTTTATGCATTTTGTGGCACCTGTCATTAGGCGCAGTCAATCCCCTCCACTCTTCCCCTCCCCACCCCTTGCACTTACCCCCTTAAAAACACACCCATTTACAGACAAACAGGCAAACCAATAATATGCCAATCAACAGACAAAGTATTTTGCCTGCAGACTGTCAGAGTTACTCATTCCCAAACATATGTACATACATACATATATGTATGTATGCATGTATGTATGTAAGAGGTGTGTATGTGTTGTAGTGGAATTATACTTACCACATTCACTGGTCTCATCAGAGCCATCCATGCAATCCTGCTTGGAATCGCATTTCCAGTGCATTGGTATGCAGAAGCCATCGTTGCATGTGAAATACGTGGCTGGACATGGACCTGAAATCGAGCACAAGATGAAAACGTTACAAAACTATGCCATTTTACAGATACCCAGATACCCAACAAGGACCAAAAGAAAAGAAAAATTAAGAAAAATAAAGAAAAAAGAAAAGGTACTCGCAAAAAAAGAGAGAGACGAAATAAAAGTAAATGTAATGAATATCTTAAAATGGAAAAGTGGAAAGTGTAATGGTTTGTAAAGCGAATTAATCGCATTCAGCTGCATATAGTATATATATATATATATATATTTATACATATATGTACACAGAACGTATATGATATGTGTAGTATATAAGGTGTGTATATATATTTTATGTTGATCTCATTGTTATTTTCAGACGGAAATGTTGACAAAGTCACTTGAAGTCAACTCGGAATTAAAACGAAGCTTTCAGTTGAGCTCTTAAATATATATATATATATATATATATATATATATATATATATACCTCTGCTGATAAATAATATATATATATATATATATACAAAGTCTTGTTCTCAATTCGGAATACGAAAAAAATGTGCGGTTTTGCTATAGCCACCAATGACAGAACAGCAAGTTTTATTCGAATTTGGAATTGAGAAGAGGCTTAATAAATTGATATCCATTTAAATTATATAGAGTTTAATATATTATACCTTTTTTGAATTCAATATTCTCAGTGTATTATGCACTTTATGTTATTTTACTGACCTACTTTGTTAGTTACAGTTTTCTGGCCAATTTCTTACAGCAAAATTTGTTAAAAGCAAAATCATGTTCTTTAGAAAAACACAAAGATACACATTATTTAGCAACTAATTTATTGATGACCAACATTTAAAAGTTGCATGGATACAGGAGGGGAGGGGGGTGCAACAAAATAAAAGTAAGTCTGCTAAAAATATCACTTTGTCCTCATTTCAGTACTTTTATCCTTGACAAGCGATTTTCTTTGTCAGAATCTAAATTAAAATGAGAAATTTCTTGGCTTTGACTAAATATGTAAATTATTTATAAATTGTTACTATCAGTTTAAAAGCCAAAGCATTTTTTTTAGATTTTTATGTATTATTTGTAATTTTATTAAATATTTCTTTTAAATGTAATAATCTTCAATTTTAGTTTAATGAATTTTATATTTTACCTAAATACAATTTATATCGACTGATAATAGTTGACTTTATACATATATATATACATACAAATTCACTAGAAGTAAGTCAATTATTTAAATTTAAATAAATTGCTGTCAAAACTATAAATCGATAGGTAAATTTATAACATTTTATATTGAAGTGACCTCAATATGTGCTCCCAAAATTCAGGTATATATTTTGCAGGTGACTTGAGGTTTAGTCCAGACACAACTGTCATTCATTATGGCCAAAATATGTATGTATGTATATGTGTTGATGTTGGCAATATTTATTACCAAAAAACTCAATCGTGCTTGGCTTGTGCAGTGTTAGATACAAATGTATCTACTAAATACTTCCTAGTCGACAGAACGAAACAAAAACAAAAACAAATATCATGTTTATGCAGTATTGTTGCCCAGTAGCTGTCGCCTTTTCTACGTGCCCACAATTAAAATTAACATAAAGAGCAGCAACAATAACAAATAAATAACAACAACAACAACAACAACAACAACAAAAGCATAACAAGTTGTTGTCTTCTTCTTGTTCGGCAACTGCTGCCAACATTTTGTGTACGTGACTTTGGAACATTGCATCATTAGTTGTATAGCTTGATTCTGAAACTGGGACTGGGACTGGGAGTGGGAGTGGGAATGGAACTGGGACTGTAACTGAGTCTGAGTCTGATCTCGTGCTGGGGCTGCCAGTTATGGTAAACAATAAAAACTAATTTAAATTTGCTAAACGCATAAATAAAAGGTGTCAAAATGTTGCGGGCTTCCTGATAAAACATTTCCAACAGTTTGAAAAAAAAAACAAAAAACAAGAAGAAAAAAAGAATAACGAAAACAAAAGTCGATAAGCTGCAGCTGCAGGCCTACTTTCTTGGCTGGCCAAACAAAGTTGGCCAACAGCGTAAACATGGCCCAAACATTAGGCCTAGTTTACACAGACACATCAAACAGGGGAAGAGGCAGCATAAAAGACGGTGGCAGCCACAGTTGCCACCACACATCGACACAACCAACATGTCATTCAAGTGCCTCACAATCTTCATGCTCGTGCTCCTCCTCAGCCTGGAAGTGGAGGTGGGCCAAGCTCAAAGGACCAAGACACTGCAGCCACGTCCTCTCCAGCAGCAGCAGCAGCAGCGACAACTTGATCAGCTCTATAGCCAGGACGATGTGGATGGTGATGACATTGTGGAGGATATGCGTGATGAGGAGGACGAGGATGAAGAGGACGAAGAGCAGCTGAATGAGGCAGCCCTGCTAAGGCAGGATGAGCTCGATCTGGAGCGTTTGGATGATGCCGGTCTGGCTGAACTCAATAAGCTGGTCGATGGCTTGGAGGCCATGGAACGTAACGAAGCACGTGCCGCACGTGGTCCGCGCAACGGCGGCAATCGTCGCAGACGCAATCGCAACGGTGGCAAGAATCGCCGTTGTGGCAACAGACGCAACGCCAGACGTGGACAGCCCCATCGTCGCGGTGGCAAGCGACGCAACGGACATACAAGACGCCGCACAGGTGCCAAGCGTGTGGCGGGCGCCTAAGTTGCAAGTTGCCAGTTGCAAGTTGCAAACACTAAAAGTAAAACGGAATGTAATGTATATCAATGATATTACGCTAGGAAACGAATTCGATTACCAGAAGAAAAAAATAAAATCAAAGTGTGAAAAAAAGAAGAAAATCAGTTGTTCAAGTCAAAGAAGTTGAAATGGGAGGATCTAAGAGATTTGGAATCGATTACTATAGAAATCGAGCGACATTTCAGTTTGTGTGAATGGAGCTCAACACTTTACTTAAGACTTTTATTCGACAATCAAAATAAGCTAGCAAGAATGTAAGTTTCCATATTTGAAAATTTCGCATTTTTTCACAATTTTTCTCTTTATATTTTTTTTTGTGGAAAACAATACCGCAACGCTATAAATAGTTCGTGTAAACTATATCCACATAACCGTTGCCGTGTAGCATATATCCAATTAACGTACGCACTGTGCATATTTGCGTAACATTTTCGTAGCGCGCTTTTCGGCGCCATAGTTACAACTGCCCGCCGCCTAGGTGGCGTTCGTTCGCCTTTCATGCATTGTTATTAACGCAACCCGTTGAGTTTTATGAATGCATTTCGCCACCTGTGCAAAAGTGCGGGCTGTAGTTACCCCCCCCTTCACCACCTTCAAACCACCCTCCACCACCCACCACACGAACAACAACAACAACAAGAGCAACGGGCAGTGAAAACTACATAAAAGATGGCATCATAAATTTTCATGCTTTTGTCCGCAGTGCGTGCAATTTTTACTTGTTGTTATTTTTTTTTTCCTTTCAGTTTTTGTTTGTTTTGTGCTCTTGCTGTTTGCCATAACTCATGTATATGTACGTACTGCAATTACATACAAGAACTCCTATATTCACAGCATGTAATATGTTTTGATTTAGTTTTGTTCAAAGTGTGGAGTATGTGAAGATGACTGCAAAGAAGCCAACTTGTCGAGCTAATTTCAATTGCTGCCCCCTTCTTGACTATGATTCAATTCCATGCACTTCATCTCTCAAATGGAGAGCTTTGTGCTCTGAATACTTAAAATCCTTGCACAATAGCCCATTACGATGTCCTTCCGATATGCACTCAATTGCAGTTTCTTTAACGTTCAGCTCAGTTGAGAAGGATATACTTCATATATAAGCGAGTGTCCTTTTCCAAAATTACCAATCAAAATCGATTTAGATATAGTTGAAAGTTTAAAAAAATTATATTATAAAAAAAATTTAAATTTATAAAAAATTAAAAAAAGAGGATATATAAAATTTAAAATAAAAATACTGAAAAAAAAATAAAATAAAAAAAAATATATTAAAAAAAACTAAATAAAATTTTAAAATGTTATATAAATGTAAGTTTCTTATCCAAAATTACAAAGCAAATTCAATTTGGACAAACTTGTAAAAAAATAATAAAGAAATAACATGACGTAAAAAAAATGATTACAACAAATATGTAGTCACATTTGAAAGAAAATTTTGCAAAAGTTCAACAAAAATATGAAAAAAAGAAGTATAACATTTTAAAAATATGTAATTTTTATTAATTTCTAATCTTAATATAGTTTCTTATTCTAAATTCTAGTTTTTGTAATTCTAGTTTACTAAGTTGTTCTGTGGAGTTTTCTGTGTGAAATTGATTTGCAGAACACGTTCAGTTTTTAGCTTTGTTTGCAGTCTACCTGTAGCCAATTTTCAACTCTGCTGCAGTTTGTCTATCAACCTGTCTGCCTGTCTCTTTCTCTCTTTATTTTTTCTCTCTCTCTCCCTCTCTCTCCCTCTCTCTCCCTCTCTCTCTACCTCTCTCCGTATGTTTGTCTGTTGTTGGCATTTGGTCAACGTTGTGGGCGGCCTGCCTTGCGGGACATCTGAAAACTGTAGCCATATCAGTCTATCCCTCTCCCACACTTTTACCACATATCTGTCTCCCTCTCTCTCTCTCTCTCTCTCTCTCTCTAACTATCTCTCTCTCTCTCTCTGTGTGCGTCTCGATTTTGGTCGTTGTGTCCTGCCACTGCCATTTGCCAAATCAAATAGAAATTTTAATTGACTCTTGCTGCTGCTACGTGCCATTGCTTTGTGAGCATCTCCCTGTCTCCTTCTCTTACATGGTCTATTCTTCTCTCTCTCTCTCTCTCTCTCTTAATACTTTCTTCTCTGTCTGTGTGTTCACCATTTTAATTTGATACGCTGTCACATTGTCGCCAAGTGTTTTCTGCTATACGACATCCTATTACTTGTTAGTTTCTCTTTCACTTTAGTTTTTTTGTTTGTGACGCTCTTCTTCGATCTTCATGTTGCACGCTTTGATGTAAGTTTAATGTGTGGCATGAGGCAAAACAAAACTTTTGCCTAAGCAGTGCCACACTTGTCAGACAGCCGCCTTCGGAGATACGCCAACAAAAGCGGGTTAAGCGCCGTCGTGATTCTCACATTTGCATCAGGCGTGTTGACGGTTTCCTCCTTGTTGTTGTTGTTGTTGTTGTTGCTACTGTTACATATCATGGTGGCACACGGTAACTCATAGTGTCAGAACGCCCAGCAGCCAAACAACCGAAAATCAGTTAGCATATCATAGACCAGAACCACAGCCAGGACCAGAACCAGCAGCAGTACAACCGCTCAAGGGAGGACATGGAAGAGAAAGGGCGAGAGAAAGGCAGACTCAGAGTTGGAGATTGTGTTTGTTGTTTGTCAACAACTTGGCACGTTTTTTGGGTCAAAAAGATGCAGCATCGTGTGTCTGCCCCTCCTTTCGCCCACGGCTTACCCCTCACCACTCCTGCCACACCACCCTTTGCAGCCCTTAACACTTCATGTTTCGCGCAGTTTTTAACATAGTTTTTCACTTAATTAGCGCGATAAATGATGCGTTGAAATTTAATGTTAAGTGCCACCCCGCAGCATTTGCAACATTTTTTCCTTGTACAATTATTACATGTATACGTATATATGCCAATGTACAGAAAGTAAATAGAAATAATTCCACAAAATAAATTAATTTTTAGCATCGCAATATGTATACAAATTTTTACCAGTGTCGATTAATAGCAATAATATAATGTAAAATACGCCGAAAATAGTAAAAAATGTTCTAAACCTTGCCATTTTTGGTTAAAAGGATTCTTAACAAATTTTAAACTGCTATAACTTCGCCAATTTTCATCCGATTTTCAAAAATTTTGCAGTTTTGTAAATGGCTTTTATCATATTTTGAAACTGCATCAAAAGTTTCTTTAATTTGGGAGATTTTAATTTTTCACCTTTTTTGACCATTTTTCCATACTTACCCCTTGTCAAAATCATCAAAAATCGAAAAATTTTTGACTCAAATTTTTTGATGTCACTTGATTCTGGGACTCAAAACTAGCATTTTGCTTTTTATTTGAGGTGTTTCTGATGAGTATTTCATGAGTTATGACCAAAAATGTGTTTGAAATGACTCAAAATACCATTTTTCATAATATAATAAACTTTAAAATTTTGAACAGTCATATCTTCGCCAATTTTCATCCGATTTTCAAAATTTTTGCAGTTTTATAAATAGTTTCGATCATATTTTGAAACTGCATCAAAAGTTTCCCCAATTTAACAGATTTTAAATTTTGACTTTTTTTGACCATTTTTCCATACTTACCCCTTGTCAAAATCATCAAAAATCGAAAATTTTTTTATACGAATTTTTTGATGCCAGTCGGTTCTGGGACTCAAAACTAGCATTTTGCTTTATATTTGAGGTGTTTCTCATGATTATTTTCCGAGATGTGGACAAGAATGTGTTTGAGAGGTAAATTTAATGTAATTTCATTTGTTGTGTTTTAGTAGTAGGTAAATGAATTCCTTTAACATTTAAGACTGCTCCTTTGCTATGTCCCTTGCTTTTTAATGTGTTGAATGCCACACGATGAGGCATCTATCCACAGCGACAATTTGCACTTAAATGTCACAGTGGCAGTTGAAAGTGTTCGCACAACATTTCTAGCAGCAAAATTTTACGAGTCGCTTTTAATGAGTCGCCGTTAAAATCGAAATGATCAAAAAAAAAAAAAGAAAGAAAAAAATGTCCTGTGAAAAGTGTTGTGGCTGCAACTGCTGCAATGCCAAAAAACACATACACAAGTATGATGGTTATTCACACACACACACACACACACATAGACAAATAACTGGCAGAATTTCTCGGTTTGAAATTCATTTTCGTTGCATTCTGCTGTCAGCTGCAGATGCAACAACAACAAAAACAACAACAACAATAACAACAACAAACAACTCTAAGCCATGAAGAGAAAGACGAGGAACTGAGGCATGAGAAATTGAAATGAAAATGGAAAAGTTGCAGCTCCAAAAGGTAAATAGAAATAGTAGCAGTGAGTGTGTGTGTCTCGTGTGTGTGTCTGACAAGTCGGTCGGGCAGATTTCCTGTTTCCTGTGGTCAATACACTGAGACACAAAAGTAATGAGCCAGCTACAAATTGCACATATTTCAAATGTAGTCACAGTTTGGAGAAGAGTGTCCAGAGAGAATTGTAAGTGCAGCAGAGATTTTTCGAGATATTTGCCATTGATTTGGTATTTCAGTCTGACATACCCCAGTACACTTTATTACAGGGTATTTACAGCAACAAAGTACCTCAACCACATGTACAAATAGGGCAACTTCCGTTGGCATTTTAACTTCCTTTTGCCGGCTACCATATTCATTTACATTGATGTGCTCTCCATTTTGCCAGCCATCTATCTCTCTCTCTCTCTCTCTTTCTCTCTCTCTCTTCGTATCTCTCTCACTCTCTCCCTCTTTGTCTGTTTGACTTTGAGCTACTCTGTGTGTATAATTTAATGCAGTGATGTGCGCATAATGAGCGTGATTGACATAAATGTACTTTAAATACACAAGGGACGACCTCACAATTTCTCTTTCACTCTCCAGCTAACACTGTCCCTCTCTCTCTCTCTCTCTCTCTCTCTGTGTTTTTCTCTCTAGGAGAAATTGTCTGTATGTATATATATACATATATACATATATAACCAGACAGCAGCCGTCTAGGGGACGTGCCACAGCAGCAATGGGTCAACCCGGTGCAGTCTGGACAGGAATGGACTCCAACTACGACTCCAACTACGAGTACGGGATTCGGTTGTCCAAGCGTAAGCCTCAGTTGTATCCGGCATTTGCAACGTTCCACTTGCCTCTACTTCCCTCCACCCCCCCCCGCCCCCTCGCTCACCATTCCCTCCTTCACTCGTCGTGCCACATTTGTTGTGTTTTTGACCGTATGTTTTGTGCACTTTAATCGAGTTTATTACGTGCCTTTGCCAGTTGCCATCACCTCCCTATGGCATATATCCTTGCCAACCCCCTTTCAGTTGGAAGGACTTTAGCTGCAGTCCCCGCACTCTCTCTGCACTCCCCGTTCTCCAAAAGTATGTAGAGGAAAAACCAAATCACTTTAAAAAGTCTCGCCACAAAAGTTGCAAACGCTTTTTGTTTATTAATTTTAATTGTTGTAATTCGCATGCCAAAGAGCAACAGAGACGGATACAGAGAGAGAAAGAGATGGAGAGAGGGAGAGAGAGAGGGGGGTGGCATATAGCAGAGGAAGCGCGAACAAAACAAGAAGAAACAAAGTTGTTAAATTGTTTTTTCAAGCATTATTTAGCAGTTTTTATAAGAGCTTTTGCCAGCAAAAATAAACAACAAAATATAAAATTTTTATTCTGTGGTCCAGTTGCATTCACAGAGCAGAGAGAGAAAGAGAGGCAGCGAGAAAATAGAGAGAGAAAACATTCGACCACAGAACACAAAACTCTACACAAATTTGACGTGTGTAGAGACCAAAAATAAAAATATAAAAAAAAGTTTAACATTTTTTAAATCTTTAGAGAGTTTATATTGCACATAATTCATTTACCACATAAAATTGCTGCACATACGAAAATACGTATAAATTTCTTAAAAAACTAAAACTTTAAATTATGCACAAAATTATTCACTTTCAAAATTTTTACTAAAATTGTAAGTCAACATTTGTGAAATCGATACTTTAATACAGTTTTACTGAAGATATCAAGCCATAAAAAATGTGCCACATAAATGGAGTATTTTTCGAGCTGATCTTAAGTTTTCTCTAGATTATCCACTCACATATAGTATTTCTCCAAGTAAAACAATATCTAAGCTCAATAAAAGCAGAATTCTATGGCCCAACAATTGCCTGTGATAGTTATTAGCCCATATCAAGAAGAAATATATATTATAAGTACCTGGCTTTATTATCATATAATTTTTTATGTTATTCCTGAAAAATAAAGGAAACAAATTTACACACATACAAACACGTCTATTTGGCTGCTCTCTAAAATTGAGATGTTGTTTTTGCGCCTTTGGAAGGACCATAAAAAGTTGCAGCATCATCAGCATCCCAGAGAAAAGAAAAGAATAAAAAAAAAACGAAAACTTTTTCTCTGCATTTT
Source organism: Drosophila quadrilineata (assembly GCA_018150725.1). Taxonomy (NCBI): domain Eukaryota; kingdom Metazoa; phylum Arthropoda; class Insecta; order Diptera; family Drosophilidae; genus Drosophila; species Drosophila quadrilineata. The sequence goes on from JAECWN010000407.1 coordinate 8,425,274, forward strand.
CGCTTGGCAACTTTATGGCAAATATTTAAGTGCGTTTCGAGTTTTTGCTATCTCTTTCTCCCTCTCCCTCTCTTTCTCTCTTTCTGTCTCTTGATCTGTCTGTTTGTCTTTGTGTCGTAACTGTTTGTTTGCCGCAAATACGAAAAGTTGCATTAATGACATGCCACAAAGCGTGTTCAACACCTTTTGCTCGGAGTGGAGGAATGCTACTTAAACTTTCAGAGCTCGTAGAAGAAATATAAAATTTTAATAATCCTAATCGTATATTTAGAGCATAGAGAAGAGAGAAGAGCGCCACATTTCTGGGCTGTTTCCTTTTAGCCACTTGACACTGGCGACATTGTGGGGCATGAAACCATAAAAGGCCATCGGGGGCTTGCAACTTTAATCTGCATACACATATACAGCTATATGATGATGACTCGTAGGCTCGTAGCATAAAAAACTACATGCTACAGTAGCGGAGTACAGAAAAAAAGAAAAATAGTGAAATTGAAGTTGCCTCAACTTTTATTCGCAGCATAATTTTGCCGTCTGCAAACTTTGGCCTTCGTTTGGCGAGTTTTTGGTTTGAGTTTTGCCTGTCAATAACTTAAAGCACTTTTTAGAGCCAGAGAGGAGTGCGGGAGGAGAGTGAGGAGAGTTGCAAGAGGCAAGCAACCAAATCCGAGCTGAGCTCTGTGCTGAGAGTTGCAACGTGCATTTGGCCTTTGGGGCATCCGGTGCAAAAATTTCCTTCATAAATGTTTATAAATACAATTTTTAGCCAGTTAAGGTTGTTGCAACTGCATTTTGTGGTGCAACTTCTCTCGCTCTCTTTTTCTCTTTATATTTCATGCAACATGCGAGAAAAGTATTTTTTTTTTTGTTTTTTGATGCATAAATAACTTCCGGCTGAACGAAGCGAGGCAAACATTTGAAGCGAACCTCGTGCGGAGTCTCATCAATCTTGCCACAGCTGACAATATTTGTGGCTGTTGTTGCCTGCCACATGACTGCGCCCCACAGAACAACAAGCGCTTAAATGCTTTGCGCATTGATTCTAAAGAGAATGCAGGAGAGACTGTGTGAGAGGGGGGGAGTTGGGGAAGGGAGAATGGAGGCAGGCTTGTTGATATCTAAGCAACAAATTCATTTTGCATGTATTTGTATTTGTTGCCTCTGCTGGTTTACGAGTGCATCTCTCTAATCTATGAGGCAAGCAGGGAGGGCGGGGCGTGTGGCAAAGTGGCATGGAAGTTGTTTTCAATAGTCAATGTTGTTGTCATGTTGTACAAATGCAGTTTGCGGCAAAAAACAATCAAGCAAGGACTACGATGATGATGATGATGATGATGATGATGATTTGGATATTCATTCAATAGTTTTCAGTTTTTAGTTTCCGCATCTTGGAAATATTTCTCTGCCTCTGTGTGCATGAGTTCTTGTCTGTGACAAGCTCAATAAATATCTCAGGCAGACGACATACATATGTCTCGTTACAAGATGGTGGAGGACAAGGAGGGAGAGAAGGAGGTGAGGTGGAGGGACGGTAGCTGTCATTTGTAGTTGGAAGCAGCTTGAGCTGGTCTTTCATTGGCTTGTTATGGCTAACAGGTGAGTTTGTGATTGTGGTTAACCACTGCGTATACACAACAAACAAATGTTGGCACAGCTGCTAATGCTGCTGCTGCTGCTGTTGGCATTACGTATACGCCATGCTGTACAACTGTGAACAACTGCTTGCCGTACATACATATGTATTAAGCACACAAAACAATTTGCACACCCACACATACACACACACTCGTTCACATGCTAAGCTTGTCAATTTAAAGCAGTTCACAGCTTAGCAGCGTTGAAGAAAGAGAGGAGATATCAGTGTCCTTTTGGCATACATGTCCCTTCACCCCCTCCACCACTCACTTGCTAACTGCCAACTGCTTTATATGCGCACAAAATAATCCCATTTTGAAGCAGCTAACTTTGTTAACTCATTGTTGTCTCTCGCCCGCTTTTGACTTTATGCCTTGTCATCAACTCCTTGCAAAAAAAATACATACCATACTTAAAGAAGAAACGATGCGAAGCGAAGCGAGTCTCAAAATCCCAGCGCTCTCATAATTCTTGTGGGTCTTTAAGTGGCTTAAATGCCTTGACGCAACTCTTTCGCACACTTAAATGGATTTACATGTAGACCAGCAACTCACTGTTTTCCCCATTTTCCACATTTCCCTGCTTGCTCATCTCACATTTTTGATCGACTTTCCAAATTGTCTTGTCAATCGTATAGCATACTTTTATGCGCAACAAAAAAATGCTTCAAATTATTACGCCAAACAATGGCAAAGCAAAGGAGACAAGCAGCAGACGGCTAAAAGAGAAACACAAAGATGGAGTATGAGAGAGAGAGACGAAGAAGAGAAAGAGTGAGAGAGAACGATTTAGCTGAAGTTGAAGAAACTTTTTTGGACTCTTGAACGCATATTTTAAGTGCCAAGTTTTGAATTGTGGGCGTCGAGTTGAGAGTATGTATGTGTGTGTGTGTGTGTGCAAAAATGTAAGGAAATTGTTGCAGCAACGATGACTGCAACTGCAACTGCTGCTGTTACTGCTGCTGTTGATGCTGCCATTTGCCATTTGCTATTTTGCTGCAGCTACTTCTTCAAGCAATAAAACGAGCCAGGATGCCATATCCTCGCACAACACAGACAACAGCCAACAGACATGAGTTCTGGCGGCATTCAGCACTCCACAGTCCACATTCCGGACGCAGTGTACCAAGTAAATAAAAAATTATTGCAAAACTTTGCGCAATAAACGAAAAAGTAAGACATTTCTACAGTTGCGAGCATGGCTGGTGTTGCAAGGCTCCTCCATTTGGTGGCGAAGCATGAAAAAACGTAGTAAAATAGTTACTGCCACAGCAACAGCAACTGTAACAACTCTTATATGTAGTACAACACGTCATATGAGAGCATCTTAGACGCTTCTCACATACAACATTGTTATGTAATCAACGCAGGTATGAAGCGAGATGGCCATAAGGTCCGTCAATAAGCCGCCATTTGGCTTTAAGGCCTCCCCAGTTAAGCGGGCTTACATATGTTATGTATGTATGTTCCCAGACCAGTCAAAGAGTGCTCCAACAACTGTTATTCAAGCAGTCAGCAGGCAGCCATAACTTCAACTGACACAACAGGCAACACTTCCGTTTCCGTTTTACGCAGGAGCAGAAGGAGGAGGAGTAGCAGCAGGAACAACTTCGTCAGGCATTGGCACGTGACAACAATGCCCAACGACAATGGCACTAAAAACATATTTTGGCCATATTGCAAATTGACTTTGGCAAATATGAAACACAACAAAATTTAAGATTTGCCATACTGTTTTTATATTAAATAAAATATTAAAGAAAATATTGTTGAATAAAATTACATATATGAACAACAACATTTTAAAAGCATTAAAAAAATATTTCTTATTTGAAATAAAAAAACAAAAAAAGAAAATAAAAATTGACTTAAAATTTTGAACGGTTGGCAGATTTAAGATATGTGTTAAATATTCTTAATTGAATTATGTAAGTCCTCGAAAACATCGAAGATAAAAATTTTAATTTATTTAATAATTTTTTTTTTTTCGAAAATCTAACTAAGAATAACAAACCACAGGGAGAGAAGTGTCTACGCATTCATATATAGCTTATATAATTACAAACTATTTTCGTTGGAGAATTTCTCTATGAATTTATGACAGACAATTTTGGAGTTTGCCCCATTGTGCTACTAACTACCGTTACTTTTTTGGGGTTATTAGAAGTCTCAACGCAAGCTATCAAATTGGCATAAAACTGAATGCGAAAGCCAAGTCGCAATTTAGGTGTAGGGTCATGTACCAAGAGGGTCATATGAGAGAGAGAGAAAGAGAGAGAATGACAGAAAATTAGAGAGAGAGAGAGAGAGAGAGAGAGAGAGTGACAGTTGAAGAGAGATAAGACGAGTTGCGAAATGTCAGTCAGTTGTCAGTCAGTGCCTGGTTCAATTAGTCCTAGTTCAAGCCGACACACCAGCACAGAATGAGATAAGAAAAGAGAGAGAGAGAGAGAGAGGGGTAGATACGGAAAGAGACAGAACCAGAGAGAATGAGGGAATGAGAGAGAGGGATAGTAATGGAGAGTTGCGTCGCAGATTAGCTAAGCGAAATGAAAACTCTTCGGTTGCTCGGCAAACGCATTTTCATTAGCTAAGTGCCTTCCAGAGATATATGTATATGATAGAAGGAAAAAAAGAAACTGGAAAATGGGGAGAGAGGCATGATATACAATTTGAGAATCGATTCAATTTTAATTATTTGATATGGTTTCATGAGTAACTGAGGCAGGCAGAGCCCCCCAATTCTCAAGATGGGCAGCATTAAGTGCTCCATTGTATCTCAAGTGGCATAAATCACGGGCAACTGACACAATGGGATAATTGGAAGCGGAATTGAAATGAGCTCTATTTTTTTTATTTATTTTATATATATTTATTTTTTTTGGGTTCTGCTAAAAGAGAGTAGATGATGTATGTATTTATGCATATGTGGCAGGGGCACTTCAAAGGAGGCCTTCAGTCTCCATGACGACCTCAAAATGCAATTGAGATGAAAAGAGATATAGTATGTATGGATAGTGTACACTCGTTAACAAGTTATACTCTCTTTTCTGCAGCTGTTTGTGTGCAAACATTTATCATTCCGGGCATACAAATTGTCAACATAACACGACGACTCCAAGGACCTGGGGGCCAAGTTGGCATCATTATAAAAATATTACCACACAAATAAGAGAGAGAGAGAAAGAGAGAAAGAGAGAGAGAGAGATGGCATAAGCGGGCATAATGGAAAAACGTGACCACAGCAGGCGCCAAGGCTAATGATGAGTACAAGCCAAGTTAGCAACTTCTCCAACTTATACCACAAAACTTGGCCAATTGTAGCGCTTGCAAAAAGTTTTTTTTTTGGCGCCTCTCAAGAGTGCGAGAGTGAGATGGCGTTAACGCAATAAAAGGATTGAGAATTGAGTTTAGGTGTTGGCCATGTTTAGTCGTAAACCAGATACCACAACAATGGCCCAGAGTGGACGGGAAGGGACTCCATTCGACACAAACCGCAGAAGCAGCCGCAGCTGCACTTGACAGGCTCATTCTCTGCCATCTCACTCACTTTATCCATCTCTCTCTATCTCTTAATAGCTATCTCTTATTAACTCACTGACTGACTGACTGACTGACTGACTGTCTGTCTGTCTTACTGACTGTCTGTCTGTCTGTTTGAAAGCAGCAGCTTTAAAGCTCATCCAATGCTGCTCATTAAAAACAACAGGCCAGTTCAGTTGTTGTTCACCTGTCTCTGCTGTGACTTGACACCTCCGCCAGCTGCGCCCCCTTTCCTGTTTGTGCAACAGCGGCAGCAGCAGCAGTAGCAGCAGCATCATCATCAGCAACAAGAAAAAAGAGCACATACACACACAGAGAGTCCACGTAATTGAATCACCCTCGAGAACATATTAAAACCAAACGAACAGACAGCGTGCTCCCATGCAACACACAGCATTGTCTGCGACTACAACTACGACTGCCTGCTCCGTCTGTCGGTCTGTCGGTCTGTCGGTCTGTCCGTCTGTTGGTGACTCGACTCGCAGGCTGACTGGACTGTGGTTTGTCCTTCAAACAAAATGACCGATAGCAGAGCTTAAGCAACGTCTGCTCTACACAGGCACACACCTGTTCAAAATACTAGTTACGCTTGCAACACACTTTTAGCCTCAGCTAGAATGTTGAATATATATTTAAGCGAAATTAAGTCAATTTATTATTTGTAATTATTTCTATAAGTACTTGACTAAAATCAGTTTATTAAGAAAAGGTTAAATTTTTTTTTTTATTTGCTTACTTTAATTTATTTAGTTTTATAATTTCTCTTTAATTTATTCTTTTTTTTTCTTATTTTTTAGATAAAATAGCTTATATAATTATTTATAAGTTACTCATATTATTATTATTCACATTAATCCCTCACCTTATGAAATATTTTATAACATTTCATGCTTTATATAATCTAATATAATTTCATTACTGTCAAAAATAAAGACTGTTTTTATACTTCTAAATAACTTCCTTCATTTTAAATATTATCACATCACTGCTAGTACAAAATTACCCACTTTTACATTGAAGCGGTACCTATTATTTTGTACAGATGTGTAAGCAGCAATCAGGCACAAACACGGACCACGCCTGTTTGTGAAAGCGGCTTAAAAATGATCCGAAGACATATTTGAAAACATTTTTTAAGCCCAGTTAAAAAACTTTCATACAAGCGCAAGTTATTACAGTTATTTAAAGCAAAATCTACAATTTAAAAAAATATACTTTTTTAATTATATAAAATAAAATGCAAACAAAAATAGTTAAAAACAAAAAATAACTTTTAATAAAAAAAAAATTGAATTTATAATTAATAATTTTCTTTTGTTACTTGAATTTTTTGCAGTGTATTTAGCTAGTCGCTGCATTTATTTTGTTGCTTCGCTTTTTTGTTTTTGTTCTTGTTCTTTTGCTTGTTTTGTAATTCAACAACATGTCGCTTGCCATTGTCCGTTGGCCACGTTCTTCGCGCTGCCCGCGCTGTAGCTGCAGTTGAACAGGTTCAGAGCCGCAACAAAGCCAAAGAAATCACGTCTGATAAACATATACATATATATATATACCAAATATATATAAGTTAAGGGAGATATATCTAGCTGTGTGTATGTGTGTGAATTTTTATATCTTTTGCTTGATTCCTGCACTTGGCAAACTGAAGTCTCTTATCATTGCGCCACGTAAACTAAATGCATTGAAGACATCCCAGAGTCGAGACTCTCCTTCATGCCCCTTTTCATATGAGGCATGTGTGTATTAGTGTGTGTGTGTAGAGGAGTATAAGGATGAGACTGACTGTGAACTGGACCAGGCTACCAACTAACTGGCTTGTCTTTTTATTCGTTTTTTACGTATATATTTTAAATGCAAGAAATTTGATGCCAGCTGCTTGTTAAGATTTCTCTCTGCTTCTTATTCTTGCCACTGCCTTTGGCTTTACCTCATGCAGCCTGCCACCTTTTGGGCTTCCTTTTTCTATATATATATACATACACCTATATATATATTTATATATATATATATATATATAAGTAACCCCAGCCTCCAAATGTATATGAAGTCTGTTGAGAAGTCGCTTGATCTGTGCTGCAGTTGATGGCAAGCGTGTCTTGCAACAATTCTGTGTGGCAGCTAAAGCAATTTGCAAACGTTTCCCACATTAACATTTCCCTCCCAATGCAACATGACAAAAAGAAATTCGTTTATCTACAGGAAAAAAAAAACCACTTGAGAATTTTTGTGCAAAATCATTTGCAGTCAACGCACAGAACTTCCGTTGGCATTAAATGTGAAATTTCTGTCAATTACTTTTGGCCATATGCTGCAGCAACAGTTAGCAGCAAGGATGCCTGCCAAAAGGGTAGCAAGGATACACGTTTTTAACCCAGTTGGAAAACCCTTTTCCCCTTCTCCCTGACGTATGCCATTTGTGAGCAGCTTCTTGTGTTATTTATGAACTCTCCACTTGCCACATGCGTTGAAAGTACACACAAACACACACACACACACTCACATACAGAGTTGTATATATACATATATATATATATGTAAGATATATATAATCGTATATCAAATGCCCACACGGGCAAATCAACACCTGCCAAGCGGGGAAACTCAAACTCTGAACCTCAACCTCAACTCGAACCCAGACCCCAATCTGAGTTCTGAGTTCCCTTCCCCCCTTGTGCCCACACAGATACACACACACACACACACACTTGTACACGTTGTAAACTAATCTGCTGAACTAACCTCATTGGAAATCAATCTAAAATAAATCGAACGATTGGACAAACATGCTCTACGTGTCGGACAGAGCATCAACCTCCTGCCCTCCCCCCTCCCCGCCCCACAAAAGTTCCCTCACATTATAATGTGATTTCAGCTGTAAATGTGCAATAATTTATTCAAATTCCCAAAAGTGTGTAGAGTCTGCCCCTCCGCCCTGCCACTGCCCCTGCCACAGAACAGCACATGCTATTAATATTTACACACTCACACTTACACACAATGCCTATGTGTGTTTGTGTGTGTGTGTATCTTTTGGGCCATGCTATTAACTTTTCGAACAGTCGTTTTCAGTTTTTGGCCTGCAGTCTCTTCGTCGTCGTCTTGCGTGGGTTTTCTTGCTTTTTGGGTTTTTGGGTTCTTTCCGAACTTTTGAAAGTCGTTAACCGGCAGCACACAACACTTTTCAAGTTACCCCCCGCCCCCTGTTAGCCCTGCCCTGAAGTCGGCTATATCATCTAGCATCGTGGCTATCAACTGTGGAAACTAGTTTAGACAGATTTTTTGTTGGCCAACGTTTACCTGCCTCGTTGAGCATCCACTCCACAAAAAGTAAATAAAAAAAATTCTAAAAAAATAAAATAAAATAAACTGTTACATAAATGTCGAGTGACAAGTTTTGAGCATTTTCTTCTTCCTCTTCTGCCTTAACTTGGTCAAAACTCCAGCCAAATGCATATTGAAGTTGACATTTAGTTTGGCTACTGAACTGGACCAACAAACACATATAGTAAATTATAAATGGATTCTCCGGCAATAAGTTATTGTTAAATAAACACGAAGAACCTTCTTAAATAATATAATGCCACAAAAGTTGATAAATATTATTTACGAAATATATTTACAATGTGTGTTCAGTGGAGTGCCAAATTTATTTGAGCTCTTCACTCGATTGAATTTGTGGCACTTTAGGAATGTTTTCCTCACTTTCTTCCTCTGTCCGCTATAAACAACATTTTGGTCCGATATGTATACATATATATACGTACAACAATCGGATATAGGAACAATGCGCATTCATTCAGCAAAGGCATTTTCTGATTATTTCTCTTACGATTCCTCACTTCTCTTCATGCTTATTTCTTTGCTTCTCTTTTTGGGACTGTTTGCTCCGATGAGCGCAAATTAACCTTGACAGATTAGATGGAAACGATAGCCCAGTGAGATCCGATGAGGTTGGGATCGGGTAAGTATGCCTATAGGCATAATGTTGCCTCCCCCCAATCCATTTGCGAAATGTTTACAAACAAATGTTGCTTTTTTTCCTCCTTGTATCCTGTTGATTAATGCTGGTCGGAAGGGGGGTATGTGGGACTGCTTATGTGTTATACGGCAGGGGATTACTCGTAATTAAGAGAACTCATCGCAGATTCCTCGCAATCTCATTGCTTGATTAGATATGCTGGACTCATCAGTATTTCTTGGACTCCATTATGTAGTATTTCTGAGAATTCTACTGTGGAGATTAATCTTAAGAAAAGTGTGTACAGGTTGAACTTGGTTTACTTATTAATATTATATATTTTTAAGATTATAATCTGTAAACTTCAAAGGAAATTCTGTTTCCTACATTAGCTTAAAGTTTTGAAACGCCTTAATTATCACATTAATTTTCTAAAAATGTTGTCTTCATAGATATTTCACTTCATTCTGCAATATATAAAGATAATTTATCCTACTTATTCATCGGTCAACAAATTAAGTTCAATAGGGTATCTCTTAGTCACGCACGAGGTTCGAGGTTCTTGCGTGAATCAACAACGATAGTTTTGTTTTTCTAGAACATCATTCAACCTCTGCCTCATTGATAGACATGTTTCCCCCTCCTCTTTCTTCCTCTTTTACTCTCTAAATGATGTCTTCATTTTCATTTTTATTGCTGCCTCAATATTTTCCAATTTGTGTTCAGTTTACACTCAATTCATTTATGATGCACTTAAACGAATATGTGCCTTTATCACGTTTTTTTCGAATCGGTATTTTCTGATTCGAATTTCTAGCTTAATTTGAGTATTTGTTTCTGGCTGACTGACAACCATTTGATGATTTGATTGATGTGCTTATTGAGTCTGAAAAACTGACTGCAACTGCTTAAAATATAATTTCCCATTTTCAGTTATTCCTTTAGCAAATTTATGCATTCTTTTTCGCACTTTTCATTTGAGCAAAAAATGGAAGTTATTTACTATATTTTCCCCCGGTTTGTTTTCCCTTATTCTCTGCGTTAAAAATTTATTCATTTCATAATAAAAGTTCTTTCAAAGTTTTATTTGCCTTTTGAGAAGTATTTCTACTGCACTTGATGCGTTTTGCAATGAATCCACTTTGTTGTTCTCAGAGTTATCAAAATTTTATGCAAGTCAGCAGATTTTTTACTAACATCACAATCACAATCACAACTATATCAGAAAAGTTATTGCACTTAATCAAGAACAATAAAAACTAATTGAGAATATGAGTCTCTCATCATAATAATGCAGTCACAGTGACAGAGACAGACTCTAATCTTAAGCTCTCTCTCTCTCTCTCTCTCTCTCTTACTCTCGCGTATTACAGTTACTTTTAGGGCCTCATATTGCTCCCTCTCAGTAAGCGATGACTATCATAAATATTTATGTGGCAATTTGAGCTCATTGTTGCGACCCCCGAAAGCGACACATGTTTCATGGGGATGTGCCACAAATCGTGTCTCCCACCACCATCAATACCATATTCAATAGCCTGGATAAGTCGTATCAACTCTCACAGCTGTTGTTGAAAATTCTTGTACTTTTCCATAGCTATTTCCCCCCAATTTCCCCCTGAAGTAACTTTGTACCTTTTCGGAAAAGGGGCCACAACCGCACTTGAGTTCAGCTCAAAAAAAAAGTCAATCAATGAGTCTACAATCTGGAGCATACAACAGAGAGAAGTTTGGGGCACTTTCAAACACGGTTCCAATCAAAAAAAATAATTTAGAAAAAAAAAGACACACTTGAGATATTCTCCATTCAAAATTCTCTAGGCAAACAGACAAAACACAAACACTTAAATATTTTTTGCCTTGAGTCTCAATTCAGGATACTAGTTTTTTAGGCAATTAATTTGTTATAGATGTAATTGAGACTGTTCTTTTATATGGTATTAATCTTGGTTTTCTCGGCTGATTTGACAGCCAGTTGACAAGCGAATTTCGCACAATTTGAGGCCATTAAACTGCCATCAGTCAAGTATAAACTCCATTGTGAAAAATCAATGGAAATGGCGCTCGATGCTTTTCTTTGCTATAGTATATTGACTTTGACCTCCCTGGACGCATGTTTACTTAAGCTTCGAATTACACTGAAATTGTTTTATGCAAGATTTGTAAAAAAATATCGAAGAACAAAAAAAAAAGGACAAAAAATTCGATATAATAAAAATATATATAAAATAAAAAATAAAACAAGCTAACAAATCACTATAAAAAAAAACAAGATAACAAAAAAAAACAAGAAAACCAAAAGTAAACAAAAAATAATAACAAAAATAATCAAAAAAAAAAAAAAAAAAAAAAAAACATTTTTTTTAACAACAACGAAAAGAACAAATAGAAACATTAGCTGCGAAAACAAACAACAGAAATTCCAGAACTTAAGTGACACTTCCACCGGGGAACTATTAGAAGAATTTCATTTCATTTCATTTCTCCAGCGTCTCAAATTATCTTGATTAACTTCAAGTCCATGCCAGCCAAATTCCCACTACTATTTGATAGCTACTACTACCCCCTCAGCTGACTTGAAAAATAGTTTTCAATTGGAATTTAACTAAGTGAAACAAGAGGCAGCAACAACATCTCGGCAAAGTTTATGACAATGACAATTTTAGCACATCATTTGCTGAACCGCCGAAATCAGTGGACAAGTGGCAGCCACTTTCTCACTTCCTGAGAGAAGAGAGAGAAATAGAAGAGAGAGATAGAAGAGAGAGAGAGAGCATCTGTAGTGGTAGCTGCGTTAGCCATCAATAATTTATGCACTCAACCATCAATCACTTTGCTGCTGCTTAACTTTGAGTGCTGAGAATGCTTCAACGCCAGCATAGAGAGCAACCGAAAGAGATAGATAGATAACAATAGAGATATAGATAGAGAGAGAAAGAGAGTGAGAGTGAGAGGGAGATATATAGAACTATAGAGCTAAAGTTCTCGGGGAATCAACGAAGCACAGTTCACACAGTCTTCAGAGTTGCGTCTTCAGTTCAACAAGGCAAAGCTAACCAAACTCAGTGAACTGTGTTGCAGAGAGAGGGAGCGGGGGGGAACAACAGAAAGAGACAGTTAGCTAGAGAGGGGGTAGAGTGAGATAGACTGTGCAGCAGTGGCAAGTATATAGCGTAAATTGCTTTGCATTGGGGGATTTTGGCAAATGTTGCAAGGCAACGGCCAAGCAGACATTTCATTTCAATTGCCAGCCGCTGTGAAAATAATACGCCAAACTTTCAACACACTCAGACAGACAGACAAACAGACCAACAGACAGACAGACAGACAGACAGATAGACAGTCCGTCGAAGAGCCAGAGGAGAAGAGACGAGAATCGTCGAAACTGACGCATATTTTATGTACTTCACTTGATTATACACTTGCACTCGGTTATAGCGACTTCCTCATCAACTTTGCATAATGCAGCATGAGGCATGAGGCAAGTGGCATGAGGCAGCAACTAACTCTGCAGATGATGTGCAGCAATGGAACTTTACAATTTATATAAATTTACATTAATTAAATAAAATGCGAGTCTAATTAAATAATATGATATGCCACTGAGCATAAATAGACAGTATATTTTAGCTAGAAAATAGCTTAAAAGCGTTTAAAAGGGACTATGAGTTTGCAGAATAAATCTAAAATAATTTTTGAAAATGAATTACATTAAATTAGTTGTAGAATATTGACTTAGAACTGGAATTTCGAGCAGCTATCATTTCAAGTTATCCCATAATCAACTTAGGCTAATTTAAAGCCAACTTGCGAAGAGAAGTTTTAGCTCTAGTTTAAGTCTGAGAACTAGATCTAGATCTCATGTGACTTTTTTGACGTTGATTATGCAAATTATGAATAGATATTTTCTAAGCAGTAAAAATATAGCATGTATTTATAAGACAGGTGTCGATTTATTGTACACTAATTAACATATAAGTTTCTTTGCAGAAAATGTGTAATTTTTATTTACTATTATTTATTTTGATTTTAATGAGGTTAGCACAGTTTTCTAGAATCTGCGAAAAATCTTTAATTTTATTAAGATATTTGTTCTAATCGGCACACTTCGAACTCTTGTTAGTGTATACGAAAATTCACTTTATTTTACCACAAAAAAGCAATACATTATTATCACTCTATATAGACAAATAGCATATATATTTGTATATTACTTTATCGTTTTCCTTTGGCTCGAATTACGATATCGCAGATTTCACAGATTTCACAGATTTCACAGTTTTCACCTCCCCAAAAAATCAAGAAAGTTCCGAGTTCTTTCAGTTGAAGCGGCAATTTGTCAGACTGTCTTCAGTCTTTATTGTTGCCGTTGTTATTGTTAAGTTTTGTTTGTATTTTTTTTATTTTTATTTTTTAGACCTTATTATTGTTGGCAAATATCTAAGAAAAAGCAACTTTTTCCTTACTCCCTTGCTGCCTTTTATCTGGCTCTGTGTCTGTTTCTGTTTCAGTTTTTATTTTTCTTTTTTGGCCTTTTGTAAATTTGCAAAATTGCTTCCTTATTTCATTTGGCAAATAAACTGTAGCTGTGTGTGTCACTGTGTGTGTGACTGTGTGTGTGTGTGTTGTGTATAAGTGGCAATTTTTTGAAGGCCATTCGCAGCAACATTTGGGGCAAATGTCTTTTGGCGTATTTGATTTATGCGCGTGCCACACAAATTGATTTGCAATTGTCGATTTACATATGTATGTATGTATATATATACAGATATGTACGCAGAAATATATATCTACACAATAATGTCGGCTGTCATGGCAGCTACAAAATGTAGACAAAAGCAGCGAGTTTCGAGCTGAAAACATCAACAAGAAAAAGAGAAAACTCTGAAACAAGTTGTGGCAGCATTGAGATCTCTTCTCTTTTGCGGCACAATTGTCCCAGCGAGCTATGCAAATGTGTCCGCTGAGGCGACATCGATGTGGCATCCACACCACCCCACCTCCCCACTGTTTGTTGTCTGTTACTCTCTGCCCTCCCCACCCACTCCTCCACCCTCTCAGAAAGTTTCTAATACTTTTGTGACGACGATGGCAAAGTTCACGCCCGCTGTGTAACCAGAGCAACAACAACACCAACAACAACAACAAATAAAAACAACAACAATTCCAAATATATGTATATTATGTTATGTGTGTGTATTTACAACAAAAAACCATTTAAATTATATTGAGTCTCTTTTCGTGTAATATTTTTTTTTTTTGTTATTTGCCTCGTTGGCAGCTCCTCTCATCATCATGTTTAACCAGCATTATTTTTTTTTTATTTGTTTTTTTTTTTTTGGGTCTTCATTTACATATGTACTTAACACGTGTCGTACTACCGCTCACCCCCCTCCCCCTCACCCACCGCCTCTCCATCTCAATCTTCCCCACCTAAATTCTTTGTTCTTCTTACAGTTCACAATTCTTTTACATATATTTTATTATTTGATATATTTTGTGTATTTTGAAGGGGGAACTCGAGCAGCCAGCGAACTTGGCAATTAGTTAATGAGAACCAGGCCAAAAATGCTTAAAGCCAAAATGCAAATACTACTGTACATAAAAATGGCTAAATGAGTGCAACTCAGTAAGAGATCTTAGTGATTTATAGCAGTGTAGCAGACACTCCCATTGCCCCCTTAATCAAATTACAGTCTCTAATTAATTTCCATTGTCGTGCAGCACAAAATTAACTCTTGCCCAACTCGAAATATATTGTTGAACAAAAAAGGTCGGAATATCTCTTTAAAAAACAAAAGGTTTACGAGTCTGGAAAAAAATTAAATAAATTTATTATGTTATAAAACAGAAGCTATAATGAATATTAAGAGTAAAACATATGTGACTTAATTGAAAATAATTCGAATAATTAAGTAGCAATTTTTTAGATAATTTATTCAATTTATTTTACCCACGAATTCTACTTAAATTTAAATTACACAAAATTCTTCATATATATAGAAAGAAGTTTCATTTAAAATTCATTACGTTTTCAACTAGTATACAACCACTGTGCGCACTGCCAGTCGCAAGTTCATTACAAACAATTGATTTGGCAGAACGGCGTAAAACTTGGCACAGGTAAAAGACACAAAGACAGAGAAAGACGAGAAAGAGCAGCAAAGGAACACGAGATAAAAGACAGTGCGGATGAGGGGATGACGACATGGACGTACGAAGGCGCTGTCGCTGCCAACAACTCAACGTTGTCGTCGCCAACCCAAGGCACAGGGCAACCACATCGATGCCGACGTCAGCAGCAGCAGCGGCATCGGCGTCTGTCCATGACCAGCTCAATGTGGTTGCAACTCTAGACAAAAAGCCAAGTCAGCAAATGCGGCTACCTATAGTAGAACGAAAGCCCAAAGAGCGCTGCCAGACATTGAGGTTAGGATGTGACTTTCGAGACTGGGTTCCTCCACCCTCTCAGCCACCCCCTGCCCTGGCTTGGCTTGACTTGGTTTTGGTGGGTTGACTGTCTGGTTGACGGGCTTGTGGGTGTTGCGGTAACTGCAATGGCAGCCGTGGGGCATTAATAATGAAAATATGCAAGCTGCCGTTGCCGTTGCCGTTGATTGAAACTGAAAGGCAGGCAAAGGCAGTGACAGAGAGAGAGACCAAGAGGAGGGAGAGTGAAAGAGAGTGTGGCAGAGCAGGAAAGGTGAGAGCAGCAGCAACATGGGCAAATCTTTTGAAAAAAGGATTAACATTAAAATGTATTTGTCTGCGAGAGTTGCAGCCGCCAGGAGTGTGGGCGGTAATGAGTAACAAAGCGCGCTAATGAAGTACTCAAGCTGCAGGCAATCCAAGCAGGACTTGCCACACCCCCACCCTCCTCATCACTAGAATATTTTCAAGCCCCGCCATTTTAAAGAAAAGCGAACTGGACTTCATGCCACTCTTGAATAAACATAAACAGAACACGGGCCAATTGCCAAAAACGGAAATCAAAACAAAATATCGAAAACAGGAGACGAGGCACATGTGCCATAAACAAGCCAAATGGCCATAAGAAATATTTCCAGCCAACAAGAAAAAAAATAAAAAGAAGCAAATTCTGCCCTTAAATAAATATTTACTCAATAAAACAATTTATATATATGTAAGTCTGTATTTCATACTCATAAGAAATAAGTTTGCCCAAAATTGTACATTAAAATCACATAAGAGGAAGCATTGAAATTTCGATATTATATTATGACAATTTATATGATAAATTTGTGGGAAATTATTAGATAATTTGAGGAAATTTATTTGATAATTTTGCCAAAATTTATTTATGTTTATTTTTAATAATTTATATATTTTCTTTTAATTTAATATGTGAAGAATGTGATCAACTTTTGTATAATATCCCATCCCTCCCTCTGGGTATAAAAAACAAACATCAACACAAATTTATAACAATTTTATTTGGTAAATGATTAATAGTCAATTTTAAAATGGTTCAAAAATTATGTAAATTAAGCTAAAATATTATAAAAGTTAGAAAAGGTCGAAACTATCGGAATAATTTATAAGAAATGTAGTTTAATTTTTCGATATCGTAATCTCCCTTAAATAACACAAATCATTAAACTGGCTGCCAAAATCACCTAAATTGTCAAGTTTATAGTGAAATGTCTCTTAATTCTACATCATTCTTCTCCACCTTCTTCTTTTCTAATTTTCGTACAAATATTATACAAATACTCAATTATGTACATATATATTGAAATAATTAAAGCTCAAATATTCTAATATGAAATAAGTTCACATTACTTAAGCAAGAGGTCTGATTTGCTTGAGTTTCTCTTTATAGAGTATCTTATATCCAACAAACATGTATATTATTTGTATAGTTATGTCTGCTTGAGTGACTGCTCATGGCACTTAAATTGATTTGATTTGTACCTACATACATACATACATACATACATACGTACAGCAAACATACACACACAGATACAGCGAGACATCTATTTGTTGTGGCATGTTCAATGGGTCCCGCGGCAACTGTGGCGTATACGTAATTTGTTAAATAAAACGCAAGCTTGCGGTTATTTTGATTCTGCTTTTGTGCTGTCGTTAACTTTGTCTGCCTTGTGATCCCAGACAACATATACATATATAGATATATGTATGTATGTATGATATATGCTTTGGCTATTCCTCTGGCAAATGATAACAACAATAACAATGACAATCACAATAACAATATAATATGGCTAATAAATTTAATGTGCGCAAATTTAGCGCTCAATTAAGCGAAACATTTTGCTTACTTCTTGCTTGACTTCAAATTCCATTTCCCTTCTTTATTTTACTTTTTTTTTGTTTAATCACCTCAGGCGTTGTGTGAAATTTGTTGGAAAATAAGCCATGTACCCAGTCTGGGGGTCCTTACCTGCAATTAAATAGAATAGAGCAATATGTTTTAGAAAATATGTTAGAATTTTACTTAAAATTAAGCGTTAAGTTAGTGGAGTCTTTAATCAATTGGCAACACTGGGACTTGCCAGGACTTTTAGCTGGAAGTGAACCCCGCACATTGAGTAACCTACTGACGACTTAACCCGCACACACATAAATTGCCAGGACGACAGAAGGCTCCTTATCTCTCTCTCTCTCTCTCTCTCTCTCTCTCTCTCTCTCTGTGTGTGCTCGGGGCAAACCAATCTTAAGACTTCTGCCTTGGCCTGCGTAAAATTTATTATAAAATTCAATCTTTTTTCTCCAACTTCTCTCTCTTTCTCTTTCTCTATCTCTGTCATAGTAAGTGGAGTTTTGCCAGTGATGTTGGACAAATCCGCAGGCGGCGGCGACCAAAGTGGCAAATATATATATATATATTATGTATATTTCTAGAAAAAATAAAAGAATATGCCGTGCAGAGATGGCAGGCGGTAAGGTATTTAAATCGCTTTTAATGGAAAAATATGCAAAACAGCGGCTGCCGCCTTCGCCATAAGCTAGTGTCGGAGAGTTGCCTCGATCCTGACTCCGACTCCCATTCCGACTGCGACTACGACTCTCTGTTGCAAATCTGTGCGGGCACCGAGTATTGGCCTCACTCGTCATGGCAGCAGCTAGGAGGCTCACAGTAAAACTGACAGCCAGTCGACAACCAAGAAGTGTAAGAAGGCACAAGATGGCGAAGGTGGCGGGAAAGCCGCCCTTCATTAAAATTCCAAACATTTTCACTTTGCCAAGATACGCGCACGGAAATGCTGACACACTTTAAAACAATTTTCTGGCACGAGACTCTCTCTCTCTGTCTTCCTCTTTGGACTACGCTCATCCCAAACTTACCGCAATCTTCCTGACATTTCAGTTTCAGTATTTTTTTTATATTGTTGTAGTTGTTGTTGTAGTTGTTGCTGTTGTTGTTGTTGTTGTTTTTGTTGTCGAGTGTGCGGGTGCGACAAACGCAGGACATATGACAAACTTGACGTAGCATGTCAAAAGATTTCAAGGCAATTTGGCACTGACAGACGACACTGGAACACAGAGTCACATAGGAAGACACTCAATGACAGCAAGAGGGGAACAGAGTGGAAGTGGAACAGAGTGCCAGCTACAGTTCTGCGACTGCCACTGATGTCTATGCACTGCCGAGTGTTGGAAAACTTTCACGTCGCCGTCAAGTATGCAATGGTAATTTGCAACACCACCCCCAAAAAACATATACGCACACTCTCTCACACGTATACACACACACACACGCACAGAAGTTGCAAAAAGTTGACTACACGAGTAATAAATTGAAATTCAATTGCTACAAGAACATTTCGAATTAGTAAAATTAATGTGTCACTTGTGTGGAAATGTTCCAAATGTTGATTGCAACATGAAATTCATTCGCTTTGCTCTTCTCTTTCTCTCTCTGTCTATCTTTCCCTTTCTCGCTTTCTCTCTATATTGCTCGTTAAGAAATATGAAAGAAAAATCGTATGGAATTCATAAAAGTTATGTGATTTGACATGACTTAATTAATAATGCTTGACTTGAAAGTGTTTCAAAGTGGAATTTTCTCAATTGAAATAAGTAAATATATAATTTATAATTATGGCACAAGTTTATAAAGAACCAACCACACTTTTGAGTGTACTTAAATTATAGATATTTTTTTATAATTTTCTGCAAACCTTTATGATTTATTTATATTTTTTTATAAATGTAACTCAGCAATTATCAGTCGTCTATAATTATGTGTAATTGAAATAAAAGTTAAAATTAATTAAATTAAATTTACGAATTATAAAATTTAAGGAAAAAGATAAAATTTTATAATCTTAAATCGCAATGAGTATTGAAAACGATAAATTTAATTTTTTTTTTTTAATTTAATGATATAATTTTAGTATAAGTAATATACAAATCAAAATGTGGTTTATCTAATAATATTCACTTTAAAATGTTCAACTTTAACACTCTGCAGTCTCAATATCTGCATAAATAAGATATAAATAATCGAATTCATTGCATATAATTATACGATAATATAACATTGCTATTGTCCAAAATGAAATCGAATTCAAAATGTGAACACACATCAATGGCTTTCAAACATTTCGTCAGATATGACAAATGCTGAGGCTGTTGAAATTTGTAAATTTATTTGATGGATCAGAACGTAACGTAATTAAGCCTAATATGCATGCAGTAAACGTCCATATATACATATGTATATTACATACATACATACATACATACATATATGTGTTGGCTTAAATAAATACATTTATATTCTAATTAGTTGGCTGGCATCGCATACAAATACAATCTATGCCATTTGCACATTGTAAATAGAAGCATTTTGTAATAATTTCACAAATCAAATGAAATCAAAATTCTATACCGAGATGGAGGAATGGGTGTTACATGGAGGAGCAGCAGCAGGGGAAGGAGTGGGGGGGTTGCCACATTGTTGATAAGCTGTGTGCATATTTAAACTGATTAAATTAACTGAGGCTTTTAGAAACTGCTGAGGCTGCACTAAAAAGTATTATGCCACAGTTCGGGGCAAGAGTGCAAATGCAAAATGCAATTCGTTGGGAGACGAGACTCCTCTTGCAACTACTATAAAATTAAGATTAAAAGCGAGACACACAGAAACAAAGAGAGAGAGAGACAGACTATTTATCTGTCTGTTCAACTCTCCTATACATATATTTGTCTCTGTGTATTTAAGGTGAGGCACAAGCACTTTGCTCTGTCCATGCAGCAGCTGCCTGTTTGTTAATGGTCTTCTGCTCCAGACTAAGGCAAATACAAACGCTACTAGCCAAGAGTTGTGGCACAGAAAGAGAGACCGAGACAGAGACAGAGACAGAGAAATAGAGTGAGACAGAAACAGAGAGAGACAGAAACAGAGAGAGACAGAAACAGAGAGAGACGGAGAAGTGAAAGACGTCTTCTCTACGCTTGTGCCAGATTAGCTACTCCGTCCAGAGATACCATCCACAGAAGGGCTTTGAACATTTGAAAAATCTCTCGTAATACACAATACAGACACAGAAATTCCAGTTTATGGTCCGCTAAAAACCATAACTTTGTCAAAAATCATCCGATTTTAAAAATTTGCTCACCAAATTCATAGTATTGAAATTTCTGATCGATCGGTATATAAATCTCAAAGTCGAAAAATTCACTTTATAGAAGTCGGATTTCGACCCAGACATTCCACATTATATAAATACACAACATAAAATAAATATTAAATATATATAAAAAAATATTTTTAATAGAAAAATGTAATTTTTTTATAAAAAATAGAACATCATAGAAAAAATTATTAGTAATAATCAATATTAAACTAGTAATAAATAGAAAAAATAAAAAAAAAACTTATCAATAATCAAGCTTAAAAAAAGTAAAAAAAAAAGCAATAAAGTTTAAAAATAATAAAAAAAAAAAAGTAAAAAAATATATACATGTGTATTTATAAAGTAAATAAAAATGCAAAGATTATAATATATGTATAATCTAAGAGCCCAGCAGCGAGTCGCTTTATCAGCACTGCACAAAAAGCAATTTCATTGAAACGAACAGAATTTCAAAAGTATCAGATTCGACGGCTGCAAAATGTCAAAGGTCAAACAAGCCCAAGCAACGACTATCATCAACTTCTGCTGCTGTTTCTTCCTCTTCGCATTCAGCATCAACAATTTCGTGACCGAAATAAATTCCCGTCACAACCAAAAAAAAAACAAATATATATCAAAATGAAAACAACAACAAACAAAAATATAACGAAAACAATTTGCATTGATAAATATTTTTTTGGCTGCGGCACAAAATAATCAACTAATAAAAGTCAAAAGCAATCAAAAAGCTATCGCAAATCAATTAAACAATAAACAACAAAAAAAGTTACAATTAATTTACATAAAATATAGGCATATTTGAAATTAATTCTCCTCTATAATCTTGATGAATTTTTGAATTATTTCTTGATGAGCAATAAGTTCTATAAATATTATTTCTTTGAGAAAAAACAACTATGTTATGCTTTAAAAATTCTTTATAAAATGCTGGCATAAAATATGAAAGAATTCACAGAGTGGAGTTATTTTTAAAAGACGCTGAATTTAACAACGAATTTTGCAAAATCATGTTCTATTGTTGCCAGAAAACATCATTATATTTCTGAATTATACTATGAAGTCAATTGCAATTATTTAACACTTATTGTAAGACGAGAATGAGATTGTTAAATCATCTATTATTCACAAATCAAAAAATCTTTAGAAACGTTGAATAATATTTATAATTGTGTTTCGAGAATTTTGAAGATAATGTTCGTCTTCAAAATTCCATTTACTAAACAATCTACACCTCAATCCCATTTCCTAAATTCATCATAACTGCAGGAAAAATGCCTGTAAAATAAACAACAGCAAAAAATGCAACAAAACAAAAATAAAAAAAAAAAATTTTATAAAAAAAAGAGAAGAATAGAAAAATAATTTTTCAGTTTTTATATTGCAATAGTTTTTCACGTCTGCTGTCCGCCTGGTAATCAATTTCAATGTGGCGAGCTCGAAAATTCTAGCTAGAACCATAAACCTCTCTACGGTTTACAGCATATAGACAGACCTACATATGCACATATGTATGTATATAGCTGATATATATACATATATACATACATACATACATTTGGGAACATGCAGAGGAAAATGATTATCAAAGATTGATTAACGTGTCGCTGCTATGCATGTGTGTGTGTGCGGTTCTCGGGGTTGTAGGTCGCTGCGGATAAAGCAAAGCCGGAGTCGAGGTTTGAGGTCAGAAGACCATAGCAGGCACGGCATACAAAGCTGCTGGCATACATATATATATATATATATATAGATATCGCATATGTATGTAGAAATATATGAAATAAATTTTTTGATTTTTTTTTATTTTTGTTACTTTCTGGTGGTGGCTTTGTGACTTTTTTATGGCATGTTATGGGGTTGGCAACGAGTTGAAACAAATGTGTGGCCGTGTTTGGTAACTGTGTGAAAAGGGTATTTATACGAGCATATTATTGCAAAATTGGAACGCCCGCATTCTCAGTTAGACAAATGAAATATGGCAGTTGACAGTTCACATACACCAAGAGATAGACATATATATAAATATACAGAGAGAGAGAGAAAGAGAGAGAGAGAGACAGAGAGAGGGAGTAAGAGAAGTAGAGCAGAACCCTTCTTCCCGTCCTGCAATTTATGACTGCACGGAATGTCAATTCATTTGTTTGAGAGTCAAAGCATTACAGCTAAATTAAATTTATTAATTAAAAAGCCAAAAGTATTGTGTTTTTTATTATTATTTTTAAGTTGATTTAAAGCCATCAATGTAAATTTATAAATATTTTATATACAAGCATATTTTGTGTTTATATATATATATTTTTTTTTTATTATTTTTAATTTGTTTTTGGTTAAGTTGATTTAAAGCCATCAATGTAAATTTATAAATATTTCATATATAAATATTTTTTTATTTATATATATATTTATATATTTATTATTATTTTTTTTAATTTGTTTTTAGTTAAGTTGATTTAAAGCCATCAATATAAATATTTAAATATTTTATATATAAACATATTCATCTTTACTTTTTTATGCGCTGTCATTTGTTTGCTGCGTTGTCAATCAATTGTCAATTTGCGCTCTCAATCAACTGCATAACTCTTCAAAAAATGTACGAGTGTATATCTGTATTGGTATTGGTTAAATATGTATGCAATGCATGTCAGGCAGTTATTTATTAATTTGTGTAAATTGAAATTCATGCGCTTCGAGTGCCAACAGTTTCATCTGTAAAATGTCTGGCTGTGATATTATTGTTATTAATACCAATCGAGAGAGTGCATATTTCAACTACTTCACACGACAAGCGCTCGAGCATGATAAACGTCAGCATACCTCTACTGTGACATGAGATATTAAAATAATTAAATTATTAAAATAATTAATTTTAATCAAATTACAAATTATACTTATATTATGAACAAATTTTAACTTTGATTTTCCGATGCATACTTGGTAACTTTTCGTTGAGCAAACCTACCCCAATTTCTTTTTTAAAGTGCCAGTAAATTTCTTAAATTTTTTTTTGCTGTTTACGGCCTTATTGATTAAATTGAAAAAGTGAAAAATTGCGCGAAGACCGTAAATTACACAAATCAACAGCAGCAACAATAACAACAATAACAACTTTTTTCGAAAATGGATTGTGAGAGTTTTTATTGTTTTATTACATTTCAATTTTTAACTGCGAAACTTTTTTTCGCGCTGTAAAAATTTATGGTATGCCTGCAATTTCCTTTATTTTCACTCCCCTCTGCCCACATTCAGTTTTCATAAATTAAAACCCCGCCTGAAAAGTGTGAAAATTGTTAGGGAAAACAACGTGCTAAATAATAAATTTTCTAGTTCAGGAAAACTCCCTCTGCGTTACGTGGTTTTAGCGGTGAAAATTGTTAAACGTGGCTAATTAGCGCCCTTTTAGGCAAATACACAGATAAACTTTTTAGTATACAATGTGGGCGTTTTTTGTAGCTGTATGGCTGTGGGCGTGGCAGTCGATCAGTTCTGCAGTCAGGTGCAAATAAAAATTGTGCATACAATATCAAAGAGATTAGCGAAAATTGAAATTGATTTTCTGTGCGAGACAGAAAGAGAGTGTGAGAGAGAGAGGGAGGCAGAGAAAGGAAATTTTAAATGAAAATTGATGTAGGTAAATGCGAATGGAAAACTGTGCATCTTGCCTCTAACAGACAACTCCCACGGCCCCCCCAACATAATCCGCTTAAGTCAACGATTTATTTTACAGTTATAACATAAGCAATGAGCTTAACAACAATTTGCAAATTGATTAAAGTCAAAAACTGCCTGAATTTGTTAAATATTTTATGAGAGCAGTAAAGTTAAGTAGCATATTAGTTAATTTTCTTATAAATATATAGCATAATTTATTATTAAAAATTATTATTTTTAAAAATACATTTATAACATATTTGATTATATCGATTAATAAAAATTAGTATTATCATTATATTATGCTAATTTAACTCACAAATTATCTCAACAAATATTTACATTTTTTATTTTCTCAAAGTTTCAATTTCTAAGGCGATTTACAATTTAGTTAGCCAGCTTCTGACTTGGCCAATTGCAAGTTCTCAAACAACAACAGTTAAACATTATTTTAATTAAATTTCCATGTAAATGCCAAACCACCCACACCCCACCTACCCCACTTCCATTTAATTAAGATCGCTGCGCGTTTACAAAAAAAAAAAAAAAAAAAAAAAAACAATTGAACAAAGACTCAGGACATAGGCCAAAATGGGGGAAACGAGTCCTTAACGGGAATCCACTGAGTGTTAAACTAATTAAAATATTTCGGATTATAAATCAACATACGCACAATGGGGCAAAAGTACCGTTAGTTTTGGCGCCAAATTCAAATTATGGAGAGTCCTTATTTCAACCTCCCTATGCAAACGGGACTGTCCCGTCAATTTTGGCCTGAATGATTAACAAAAGTTTTTAATTTCTGCTGCCTGCGCCACTTAAAAGCCAAGTAGTAAAGGGAATTAAGTTGAGGAAAAAAAGAGGTTTATAAAACTTCAAAAAAATATGTAGCAAGAAAAAAATATAATATGTGATTGACAAAGGATGCCACAAGCTCTGTTTCTCTTTCTTCTTCTCCGCTTTGCAGCAGGTTTACTTTTACTTTAGGTGAAGTGGAGTGTGAATTTCCAAAAGGACTTTGAAGTGAAGAAGGATTGCCGGCAAAACAAGCAAACAGCTGATGTAAAGGTCCTTCTGCTCAGACTCGCTTTTATGTATGCTTAAAAACATTTAATATTGATGAAATTCAAGGGTTTTTTTTCTTCCTTCCTTCACCTTATGGCGATTATACAACACCAGGTAGCATGTGTGTCTCAGGACCGTGTCTATGAGGGATTTAAGCTGAATTCCTGCACACGCCGAATTGAGCAGCTTAAGAGCCTATGCAGGATACGTAAGTAAACTGAAAACTCAATTTTTTTTCTTAGCAATAAAGCTTAGCTCTTGAAAACACTTTAATGCTAGAGATATTTTTGGTGTTCTCTTTTCGAAAGTTGTTTCAATTCTGTTGCCACAAACAGCGAAATAATATTGATTGCCCCGTCTCTAATCTACTTGACAGCTTTCGTCTCACACAACTCTTTCAGAGTTCCATGCTGTTTCCATTCCTCATTGTCAATTTGTGTGCTCTCATATTTCATGGCTCATTGTTCGCAGCGAGATAAGCAGAGCATCCCCCACTAATAGCTCCCATCCTCCACCTCCACCCCTGCCAGTCTCTCCTCCAATTGCCATCCCTTGGCCAGTTGGAAACGTAAAAGCCTTTGGGGCTGTCTTGTAATGCAGTGAACGTTTGGACATGTCATAAATTAGGAGGAGAGCTTGGCGCATCAACGATTATGTCAAACATTGTGACAGAAGCGGATCTTATTGATGATGCTTATCAGCGTCTGTGGACAACAAATGTGAGTTGAATGTGACATGACAGCCACGTTGATTAGACATCCCAAAATACCAGGAGAGCACAAAAATTGTGGGAAAAGAAAAGATGAATGCGCTTAAATCATTTTTATTTCTCAGCCTTAGTCTCTTTTTCTCTAACTCTCTCTAACTCTCTCTAACTCTCTCTAACCTCTCTCTCTCTCTCTCTCTCTCTCTCTCTCTCTCTCTCTCTAGGTTTCTCTAGCAGTTGTTCTTCTTTCTTTTTTTTGCTGATGACCAGGCAAAAAAAGCACAAATGAAAATGTGGAGTGCTGGAAAGCCCATTTTGAAGCCGGGATGAGGGAGGGGGAGAGGCGAACAGCATCTCCTTGAATGGAGTGAGGCACGAACGGCAAACAAAAGGCGTTGCGTAAAAACGAGAAGTGGAAACAATTTGCCAAAGCGTCGAGCGCTTGGTTATAATAACAGCAGCAGCAGCTCTAGAACCTGAGAGTCATTGGGGAACGACGACAACGGTGACGATGGCGAGGATGGCGACGGCGGCCTGGCAAACAAAAGGCGTTACGCAAAAAACAAAATGAAACAAAAAAGAAACAGGAAAAAATTAGTGCACCAAAAGCAACAACAATAACCAAACAACAAGCAGAAAAACAAAAACAACGTTGGCTGCATCAAGGTAGACAAATATGCGCAAAGCGCATAGAACGAGAACAGCAACAAAATATAAAATGAAACAACAACAACGAACAACAAACGTGCTAAAGCTACAGCTTATGCCAAGCAAAAACTCTCTCTTTATGCCCCTAACACACACCCATACACACACACACACATGCATGAACTACCTCCTACCTAACCTCCCCACCCCTCCCCATCAGCTGTCGGCAACTGAAGCGCACTTCAAACAAAATGGCGCCCACATGGAAGCGTGCGATTTGCCGCAATTGCGTATCATTAATTTGCGTTTTAGTTGCCGTCTCTTTAACCACGCTTCGCTACAACAACAACACATGTGCATATACGTATGTATGTATGTGCCTCTCTTTGTGCATCACTCTCACTCAGACTCTCTTTCAATAACCAACCAGCCCCGCTCCCTTCGCCGTTGCTGTCGTCGTTCACTCAAATTACTTTGTAAAATGTTCATGCCTGCAATGGCAACGCACCGTATGAGCAATAAATGCTGTGCATACTCCAGCAGCACTCTCTCACACTCTCTCTCTGTGTGCAGCTTCCTCTCTCCAGCATAGCCGAGTCAACAACCAAACACCAAAGACTATAAGCATATGTCCATTTAGCGCGTTTATACGCTGCACACTTTACGTGATAGAAAAAAATGTCGTTGAACTCCGTAAAAAAATGATTTGAAATTATTGTAAACTGCAGAAACACATAGTAAATGTATTTGAAATTGAACTAGTTATAATATTTATATTTTTGTATATTTTGTAATGTTTCTTTAATATTACAAATATAATATGTTTCTTGAATATTATAAATAAAATATTATGTTTCTTTATACATTATAAACTAAAATATAAAATTTCAGAAATGTATAGAAATTAGATTTTTCTCATTAGATAAGTTTACTGTAGCATAGCTTATTTTTATTTTAATTATTTATTTATTATTATTATTATCAGTTGAGAAAACATAACTCATTTTTTTGATTTTTAAATCCCTTTTTAAAATGCCATAAACTTGCATTGAAATATTTCATTTGACAAGTAAATTATAAAGTTTACGAGCAACGCACACTAACCAATTCACAAAATCAATTTGCATAAACATATCATAATTTATGTCCATATATACTATATATATAACAAATGCTAACATACCATATGCGTATGTTTGTTACTTGTATTTTGGCACTGCGGCTTGTCGTTACATGACTGAAACATTTACTGCGACAAGCTCACATCCTTGCCACTGCCACTGCCACTCATCACAGGCGGGCATATCCCCCGACCTACCCTAAGCTGGCCTGTGTTAGCCACCAAAAACCCAGGCAGGACATACATACACTACTATACTACGTTATCCTGGTAGAGGCAAATGCAAACAATGTAAAATGATTTTCAATATTAAACCGGAAAGTGTTGCCTCGGACTTATGGTTGAAGCGCACTAATACCAATTGTTGTTGCCTGTCACATATATGTACATAGATGTTGTTGTTGTTGCCATAGCATTTTTACTGTTACGAGTACTGGCTTTAATGGCGCTTGTGCTTCAGCATTATGACCGCATTATGGACAACGTTACATACATATGTACATATGTCGTCCATTCCATCTGCCTTGTAAGTCTATACACATGTCACTGTTTGTTTTGTCTCTTCTATTACTCTGCTTACTCTACTACGTATTGTTGCTTTTTATGAGTTTTATGACTAAGCAACAAGGCGACAAAGAGTTGTGACGAGTCGAGCTGTAAATTTAATAGCTACTACTAGTGTTTAGCCTCAAGTACAAGCCCTTTTAAGAGGCTCTAAAAACACCACTCTCTATACTCTTCCTTTCACACACTCTTCTCTTTCATTCTTCTTTGATATGTTTGCTGTACACACTTTTGAGTGCATGTTTTGGGCTTAGGCATTTAATGAGCCGGAAACAAGACAACATTTCAAATTATTGTAAATGTCTTGCAGAGATTGATTTTATAGCATATTTTAGGGCGATAATGTTGTTAAGCAGCCACTGCCGACCATAACTTAAAAGGGATAAGATAAGAAAAATAAATTGAGAAATTAAAGAAATTATTTATTAACTAAAGTAACTAAAGTTATACAATTACAACTTTAAATTTTAGAAAATATGGCGTCAAGATTGAAAAAATTATTAAAAATTGGAACTTTCCATTAAAAGAAGTTTCTTATAAACATTGAACTGCCGTAACTTGGCCAAAAATCATCAGATTTTCATGTAATTTGACATTTTGGAAATGGTTTTTTAACTCTGCATCAAAAAATATGTAAAAATCGCCATTTTCAAAATTTTGACTTTTTGGCAATTTTTCCACACTATTGTGTGGAATTTTTTCCAATTTTTCCCTTACTAAAATCATAAAAAATCGAAAATTTTTTGATACGAATTTTTTGATGCCAGTCGATTCTGGGACTCAAAACTAGCATTTTGCTTTTTATTTGAGGTGTTTCTGATCAGTATTTTATGAGATATGACCAAAAATGTGCCTAAAATTGCAATATGCTCAAAATTGACCATTTCCTAATTTTGAACTGCCATAACTTGACCAAAAATCATCAGATTTCCATGAAATTTTACATTTTGGAAATTGTTTTTATATAAGTTTAACTCTGCATCAAAAAATTTGTAAGAATCACCATTTTCATTTTTTTGACTTCTTGACCCTTGTCAAAATCATCAAAAATCGAAAATTTTTGTAATCCCAATTTTTTGATGTCAATCGATTCTGGGACTCAAAACTAACATTTTGCTTTTTATTTGAGGTGTTTCTGATGATTATTTTCTGAGATATGGCCAAAAATGTGTTAAAAATTGATGCAAAATCACTATTATCGAATTCTTACTTCTTTCTCAACTTTGAACTGCCATAATATTGCCAAAAATCAACCGATTTTCAAAATTTTTGATGTTCTGTCAATGGTTTCGAACATATTTTAAAACTGCATCAAAAGTTTTTTCAGTTTCGCAGTTTTCAATTTTTGAGATTTTTTGACCATTTTCCCATACTTACCCCTTGTCAAAATCATCAAAAATCGAAAATTTTTGTAATCTCAATTTTTTGATGTCAATCGATTCTGGGACTCAAAACAAGCATCCTGCCTTTTATTTGAGGTGTTTCTGATGATTATTTTCTGAGATATGGCCAAAAATGTGTTAAAAAGTGGTGCAAAATCACTATTTTCGAGTTCTTACTTCTTTCTCAACTTTGAACTGTCATAATATTGCCAAAAATCAACCGATTTTCAAAATTTTTGATGTTCTGTCAATGGTTTCGAACATATTTTAAAACTGCATCAAAAGTTTTTTCAGTTTCACAGCTTTCAATTTTTGAGTTTTTTTTACCCTTTTTTCCATACTTACCCCTTGTCAAAATCATCAAAAATCGAAAATTTTTGTAATCTCAATTTTTTGATGTCAATCGATTCTGGGACTCAAAACAAGCATCCTGCCTTTTATTTGAGGTGTTTCTGATGATTATTTTCTGAGATATGGCCAAAAATGTGTTAAAAAGTGGTGCAAAATCACTATTTTCGAATTCTTACTTCTTTCTCAACTTTGAACTGCCATAATATTGCCAAAAATCAACCGATTTTCAAAATTTTTGATGTTTTGTCAATGGTTTCAAACATATTTTAAAACTGCATCAAAAGTTTTTTCATTTTGGCAGTTTTCAATTTTTGACTTTTTTTGACCATTTTTACATACTTACCCCTTGTCAAAATCATTAAAAATCGAAAATTTTTGTAGTCCCAATTTTTCTATGTCAATCGATTCTGGGACTCAAAACAAGCATCCTGCTTTTTATTTGAGGTGTTTCTGATGATTATTTTCTGAGATATGGCCAAAAATGTGTTAAAAAGTGGTGCAAAATCACTATTTTCGAATTCTTACTTCTTTCTCAACTTTGAACTGCCATAATATTGCCAAAAATCAACCGATTTTCAAAATTTTTGATGTTTTGTCAATGGTTTCAAACATATTTTAAAACTGCATCAAAAGTTTTTTCATTTTGGCAGTTTTCAATTTTTGACTTTTTTTGACCATTTTTACATACTAACCCCTTGTCAAAATCATTAAAAATCGAAAATTTTTGTAGTCCCAATTTTTCTATGTCAATCGATTCTGGGACTCAAAACAAGCATCCTGCTTTTTATTTTAGGTGTTTCTGATGATTATTTTCTGAGATACGCCCAAAAATGTGTTAAAAAGTGGTGAAAAATCACAATTTTCGAATTCTCACATCTTTCTCAACTTTGAACTGCCATAATATTGCCAAAAATCAACCGATTTTCAAAATTTTTGATGTTTTGTCAATGGTTTCAAACATATTTTAAAACTGCATCAAAAGTTTTTTCATTTTGGCAGTTTTCAATTTTTGACTTTTTTTGACCATTTTTACATACTTACCCCTTGTCAAAATCATTAAAAATCGAAAATTTTTGTAGTCCCAATTTTTCTATGTCAATCGATTCTGGGACTCAAAACAAGCATCCTGCTTTTTATTTTAGGTGTTTCTGATGATTATTTTCTGAGATACGCCCAAAAATGTGTTAAAAAGTGGTGAAAAATCACAATTTTTGAATTCTCACATCTTTCTCAACTTTGAACTGCCATAATATTGCCAAAAATCAACCGATTTTCAAAATTTTTGATGTTCTGTCAATGGTTTTAGCAAAAAGCACATGTCTGGTATCTTTGATATGTCACACCTACGCCAATTATCAACTGATTTTCAAAAAATTTTCACTTCTGCTAATGGTTTGATGAAATAATAAATCTGTCCATTTCAAATTATTTGACCACTTTTACTTACTAACCCATTGCCGAAAAATCAAAAAAGTTGAAAATTTTTATTTTAAAATTTTTTGCGCTCAATCGATTGCAAGCATCAAAATATGTATCAAATTTGTAACGGAGTTGATTTGAAGCCATTTTTTCGAAAGGCTACCCTAAATTCGAGGAATCAAATTCAACTGTTCTTTTTTATTTTTTTCCTTTCTTTTATTATTATTGGTATGCCCTGGCAGCTGTTACCGTTTGATGAGCTTAAGTAGCTCTCAATAATGCTCAGCGATAATGCTCGTCGTAAATCCGTAAGAGCTGCGCTTGACCATTAAAATTATTTTAATCGAGTGCAAAATGGCCGACGAACGAGAGGATAATGCGAGTAAGTGCAGGATATGCTACAGAAATGAGAGAGAAGTGGCCAAGAATTTGAAGAAACGGCGTCAGGGCCGTAGGCCGAGAAACGAGAACAGCGTAATGGATGTCCGTTTAATGGCCAACAGAGAGAGAGAGAGAGAGAGAGAGAGAGAGAGAGAGAGAGAGAGAGAGAGGGAGAGAGAGGGAGAGAGAGGGAGCGAGAGTTAGAGAGAGAAAGGGAATCGAGGCAATTATAAAATATTTTCATTATGAGTATGGAGGCCAAAATAATTATGCCAAAAGTCTACAAATAGCTGAGCATGAGACTGCGACTTGGTGGCAGCAAGGAAGACAGGGGAATGAGAGTTGTGGAGAGAGAGAGAGAGAGAAAGAGAGAGAGACAGCTGTAGGCTGGTCAAGGGGCAGATACAGATAGTCTGGTGTATGCCCCATGGCCTGTGGTCCACTTGAGCTGCTCGTTGAGTTTGTAGCTTTTGGGTTTTGGTACAATTATTTCATGCTCATTGCTAATTAAAACTAAATTGAGTGCAGAGAGAGAGAGAGAGAGAGAGAGAGAGAGAGCGAGAGAGAGAGATGTGTATGTTTGGGTCTACTGCGGTTTATGGCAAAAGCAAATGCATGTCGGCATCGCAGAGCTTCAATTATTTAAATGTCATAATGCTCCCCGCGACTTTCCTCCCACCACAAAACAACTTGACATGTGTGCCTGTGTGTGTGTGTATGTATGTGTGTGTGAGCTCATTACAAACTGTCACGTGGAAGCAACTAGATGAGTCTTATGACTTCTCTGCTCAACTCCCCCCCCACCACTTACACCCCCACACATTCTCCGTCTGTTTGTTGTGCGTCTTGTGGGCGGTCATGTGTCAGCAGCACTGAGCAATGAATTTTTAATTGCCAGCTAATTATTTGCAGTTCTTTAATTGAAAACCTGAAAGAAAATATGTATGTATGTATGTACATATACACATATGGTATATAATAGCTTGAATAGTATAGTCCGTTGAATGGAAAACCTTTATAAGTCATCATAAATGCAGCCGGAAGTATTTGAATATAGTGGCTAAAGACAAGTTCTCGGCTTTGAAAAAATTACCAAATAGGCTTAAAAGCCGAGAACACGTTTGAGATGAATATTTAAGCATCTATTAAGCACACCCAATACTCTTTAAATTTTATTTTTTTATTTAGTTTAATAATTTATAATATTAATAAAATAAAAAAAATAATAATTCTAAGCACAATATTTTCTGTTTAAAATCCGATTTTTTTTTAACTATGTGGATTATAGTGTATCCAGAAACCGGTTAATATATCCCATAACTGGTCTCTTTTGTTACTTATACAATTCCTATAACAATCTTTTGCTTCAATCAGACCACAAAGCCCTTGCTGATAACTTTAACTTAAACTGATGAATAACTAGTTATTGTTCGGGCTTTATCTCCCCTAGATAAATTCTATATATGTATGTATATATTGTGCGCTTTAATTCTCAATCTTCAATTCTGATGCTGCTTCTTCTACTCGCCGTTGTGCTGCAACTTGCGTTCTTATTGCCATATTGGGCGACAGTCTAGAAGACCCTGGACACTGGTCTTTGTCTTTGTTATACGAACCGGTCCCATCATCATCATCATCATCATCATCATCATCAACATCAACAGCAGCAGCAGCAGCAGCCGCAGTTTGTGCGTCATGCGGTCCCAGACAGACCATAAAAGTATTCCAACTACGGTCTGCATAAGACAGACAGACGGGCAGACGGACAGACAGACGGACAGACAAACAGACAGTCTGATCGACCGACCAACGTCATTTCTGTAACACAACAATAAATTGTGTAATAAATCAATACCACTCATAAAAAAGCATACAACAAAACAAAAACAAAAGAACACCAAAAATTGAAACAAATGCTCGTAAACTTTCTGCTGCTTGCTCTTAGCCTGGCCAAAAGCAGTGACCGGCTAAGCAAATAATTGCCGAGGCAACATGGGCTCAGGCCAACAAACGTCAGCACATAATTGTTTACAACTAATTATTTGCTTATGAGCCCCACTGATGCATGTCCTTCTTAGCCAACATTGCAGACGACTTCCTTTCTCTCTCCACACACCCCTTAACTCCTTAGAGTTCAAACATAGTCATAAGGGGGGAGTGGAAATTCATTTGTAAACCAGAGAGAACTAAGTCTACGAAGTAATCCCAAACTAAGAACGGGTATGCTGCATACGTAATGGAGTTTGACAAATATAGAGGCAAAGCAACACAACTAAGAAAGAGAAAGAGAGTTAGAGAAACAGAGGGGACAATTGTAAGCACATTTTCAGACTTTGTTTTATATGTAGACGGAAATGCGGGATTACAATGGATTTTATTTCTCATGAGCTCCGTTTTCAATCAATCAACAATCGATCCTAAACAGCAATAACAATATCAATAAAATGTATAGTATATAGACAGAGATAATGACTAGGCCAAGGTCTAATACTGCGATTATAGTTCAAGTTTGTTTTGGAATACAATGAAAATCAAAGTCAAGAAATGGCGATTAAATTACGAACGAATTATGCAGAGATAATGAGGTGAACGAATCAAGGAGCAGATAACGTAAACATAGATAGATGACATACCAAATCAATGATGTAAAAGTCTCTCAGCAGAGTACAGAGATTGAGATAATCATGGTTACGTATACATATAGATAATAAAATAGACAGCTTAAGATCTCAGAAGTCTGCAACTCAAGGAATTTGGCTGCAGGGCATCAAAATAGCGACGCTCTCTCTCATTCTGCCTTCACT
This sequence comes from Drosophila quadrilineata, assembly GCA_018150725.1. Classification (NCBI taxonomy): domain Eukaryota; kingdom Metazoa; phylum Arthropoda; class Insecta; order Diptera; family Drosophilidae; genus Drosophila; species Drosophila quadrilineata. The sequence continues at coordinate 8,460,130 of JAECWN010000407.1, forward strand.
CTCCTACTCTATCCCACTCTCTCCCACTCTCAAGCTTTTGCTTTTTCTATCTACTTATATAATTTGTTGCTGTTGTTGTTTTTGTGGCTGCTGCTGCTAAAGACTTAAAGCCGGCCGGCTTGTCCAGTTGTTTGATTTTTTTTTCTTCTTTTTTTTTGTTTCTTTGTTTGTTTGGACAAACGACAGCAGATTTTTTTTGTTGTTTTGTGTCTTTTCTCTCTTTTTCTTTGTTGGTTCGGCATGTAACTCGCTCGCTCGCTCGCTCGCTCGCACTGACGACCTCATGCTGCCTTTCATTTTGTGGGCTTGTTTGCTTTTGCCTTTGCCTTTGCTTTTGCTTTGGCCGAGCCTTAAGCAGGTGTGACTTGGACTGAGACACCATATGAGTGTGTATGTGTGAATGGGTGTGTGTGTGTTTAAGTCGGCTCATAGACTTGTTTGTTTCAGTTGCTGTTGTTGTTGTTGTTGTTTTTCTGCTTACTTAATCGTCTGTGCGCTTTGTGGCTATCGTTTGCTCTTGAACTTGAGCGAGCGCCAGAGCAAAATAAATAAATAAAAGCAAAAATTGGAAGCAAAATCAAATGAAATAATGCTGAAATGAACTCTCAACTGGACGGAGGCAGTTGAGCATGAATTGTAACTGGCCCTAGTCAAAAGGTATTTGAAAGTGGGCAACAACTAATAGAGATCTTTGCACTCTTTCTCGCTGTCAAACTTCTCTTTCTCTTCCACTCGCTCCCACTATTTTTCTCTTTCGTACGCTCTGTACTGCTGCTGCATTGTCATCACGTTGGCAGCAATTATTAAAAGGCAGCCATTGGCGACATGATAAACGATTTCCGCAATATTTCCGACCGCGTCAAGCTGAGGGTTCGAGCAAGGGCAATGGACTCAACAGCTGCCGTCTCAGCTGGGGTTGCACACACACACTCGCACACTCATAGACACAAGTCCACCCACCATTTACATAAGGCCAAAGAAAGCAAAACAGAGGAATTGTGCTTGCCTTTTTCCCAACCCACCCGCATGCCCCTTATAATGGCCTTGTGCCTGAGGCCCGAACGGCGTACGCAGAGCCAAATGGCGGCCCGCGGCTGCAACATTTTACTTGTGGCCCACTTCACACGGCTTCATAATTTTAACACTGCAAACAAATTGTCCTCCGCTGACAAAAGTGTTGAGCAACGAATATTAAAGCGCTGTTTGTTTACACTTCTATTCGAAAGTAAAAAAAAAGCAAAACAGAACAAGGATTCAAAGCAAGAAGTGTAGAAAAGCAGAAGTCTAAGCTAAACAAACCCATCCTTTATTTCAATATTACAACTTTAATTAACTGTGGAGATTTTTTTCAAATTTTTTGATCTCAGTAACATAATTTAAAATTTATTATAATTAAAAGCAAGTTTAAATCAACTGTCAGAAGCATTTCGAAAATGTGTGAGGAAATTGCTAAAGATTAAATATAAATTGCTCAAGTTTTATTCCCACAAAGTCAACTATATCATATCATATTTTGAGCTTAATCCCATAATCTCTCATTCGTTGAATTGTCTTAAATTTGACTTCGTTTACACTGTCTGTCTGTTTGCCTGTCTCCTCCGGTTTTATTTTTTGATTGATTTTTCTGCTCGTTGAGGCTTAAACTCATACTGGGTATGGGTGTGTTTATTGTATGTACAGCCATCTGTATGCTGAATATTATCACGCTGTTGTTTGCTTGTTTGACGCCAGCAACCAAAATAAGGAAACGCTTACTTAAATTATAATTTGTTTTTATTTATGCGCTTGATTCTTTTATATTTTTTACGAGATGCCGTGGCCTATCTTAACGAGCTGGAGTTGTCTTATAAAGTCTCTCCTCTCCCCCCCATGCTCATCTCTGGAACTTCTTGAGCAGCCACCGTGCACATGCATAATGCGTCCACAGGTCGCCAGAGGCCGCCACATGCTAGAAATTGCGTATCGCAGTCGCGGCGAGATACACAGACACACACACACACACAGTCACACATGTGTAAGTGAATAAATAAATAACATTTTATTTGCATATTTTTATTAAATTGTATGCTTCTTCTTGCACTAGTCCTGTTAGAATATTAAGAAATTCTAATATAATCGCTGCATTTGGAGTAATTGCTGCGGGGTCTACCAGGGGTTAAATCGGTATCTTCTTCTTCTTGTAATCTTGTATTGTTTTCGGGCGAGAAACTTTATTTGCTCTCTCCACAAAATTCCATGCAAATCCCGACAGCCAAATAACAAATAACAGCAAAAACAATAACTAAACAAATTGTTCACTTTTTTCTGCGGACATTTTCGAGAAAAACAACGAAAGAATTTTGCATTACAAAAGCGTTTGGGGGAGAAGAGCAAGCGCAGGGGCAGCGGCGATGGCTGAGAGAGAGAGAGAGAGAGTGAGAGGCGGAGTTGTGAAGAGCGCAAGAGTTTCTGTTTGTTATTTTTGGTATATGCACGAGGGGAGGGCAGCGCATGAAAGGGAGCGAAACGAGACGGAGCGAACACAGAAAGCGAGAGCGCATTTATAAGTTTACTCATGCGACGCCAACGACGGCACCGCTGTCATTGCCTGCTGTCGGGTTAATGCACCGCCGCCGAGATTAACAACAAATTAAAAAACGTAACAAAAAAAAAGAGCCTTACCTTTATTCGCCAAGGGTCTCAGCGTAGTCGTTGAGCCCGTTGTTGTTGCTGCTGTTGCTGTAGTTCGTGTTGGTGTTGCTGTTGTTGCTGCTTTTTCCTCGGCTGTCCGACCAAAGCCGGACTCCTGTTGCTGCTGCTGCTGCTGCCTCTTCAATGAGATGCTGCTGCTGACAACGATGCCGCACAGCAACAACAACAGACATAAATTCGCTGTCGCCGGCATTTTGCCGCTGCTGCGCTGCCTGCTGCTGCTGCGCTGCTTCGGCTGTTACTCCTGTTCCTGTTCCTGCTGTTGTTGTTTTTGTTCCTCTCGCTTCACACGTAAAAATAAGACAAAAACAAAACGCACACAGCAATCTCACTCACACACACACTCACACACAGGCACGTTTGCTCTCTGTTTATATGCACACATACACATGCAGCGAAAGCAGAAATTGCTTTAAATTTCCTCTTTTGTTTATATGCTTAACATTTTTGTGCCGCAAATTGTGGCATCGCTGTATCCTTTGTTTACTTTAGCTTTGTTTTTATATATCTATCTTTTTTTTGATATTTATTTTCTTTGCCGCGCAAATAGCAAATATATGCACATACACACGGACACACACACATATACATATATACTCTCACTGAGACACAAATACACTTATCACGGCACACAAAAAGGGAACCTTTAATTAGGCTCCTTATGAATTGTAAACACAGCGTTGCCAGACATTAATTTATATATATATATTTTACATATTTATTTTTGATATTTAAACACTGGTATGCATGTAAAATTTTTTATGATTTTTCGAGTCGGCGAAAGGATCGAAAATCACAGACCGAGCAACGCACCGCACGCCAAGAAATCCGTAAGAAGACTGAGAGAAAACAAACAGATTCAGGCTCTGTTCAGTTTACAAGGTGGTTAAATGCGCGCATTCATTCTGAGAGCATAAACCATGAAATACAGTGACGTCACTACTACTGGCCAAACTCCAAATATGTGGCTAGTAATAGCAAATATTAACAACAAATCATTTAAACAAGTTTTATCAATTAGTTACTTTAAATTCTAAGAATAGTTTCTGTCATAAAATGCAGAATTAATTTAAATATATTTTCGTTACTTTCGAATGTATATATCGATAAGCGCACACATTACCGGCGACACTTTTTGCCACCCCTAAATAACAATTTCTTCGCATTTTGCTGTACCCCTGCAATGCATCGTTAGCTGTGCAGCCCTAGCTAAATTATTTTTTAAAATCTCAGCAAGCGGCGCCAACGGGAATAACAACATTATTGCTTTACTGTGATTTGTGTTCTGAGATTTAAGCTGGAAAAAACATACCAAATTTTCAGTAAATTCTTTGATTTTTACACATTAGTAAAACAGAATGTTGCCCCAATTGCTAGTGAGTAACGAAAATAAACTTGGAATGCAATTCGATTGCATAATATGCAAATGCAATTTATTTGCAGTTGTGTCGCAATATCATGCGGAATGTGCTGGTGACCAACAGTAGAACCATGTCACAGACCACCGGTTCCACCATCGATGATGTGATCGTGGACTACGACGATCCCAAGGACTTGCCACTCCCCGTATATCCCAAACACCCCGATGAACCCTTGCAAAAGCGCAAGCAGCGGTAAATAAAATAATTAATAATTTAATTAATTTATTTAAATAATTATCAAATATGTTAGTTTAATGTATCAGTCGCGTAAGCGTGGCATGCTGGAGAATGACTTACTGCTCAGCACCTTCGCGGATAAGTATCTGCACAAGTTCAGCGCGGAGCAGACGGCGCTCTATGATGAGCTGATCAACGGGGTGAGCAACGATTGGGACATCTACTACTGGGCGACTGGAGTGAAGCAGACGCCGGAGCAGTACGACACGGAGATCATGAGGCTGTTCAAGGAGCATGTCAGCAATGCGGAAAAGGTGGAACGCCTCAGACAACCCGATCTCCGGATACAAGTGTGACCTTAGCAATTGGGCTCTTCCAGGATATGGAATGGAGGACACACCCCACTTGGGGTACAGCTTGTTTTTAGGGCTTGCGGCTTTTTGGACAGGAGGGGAAGGAGATATATAAACAAGTGCTTCAATCTCTATAGCAACTTGGGGTATATTTATCTCCAGTTTTTAATCGATTTTCTTTAAAATGTTATATATATGTTCGTAAATTTGGATAATCTAGGTACTCCAAATACACACACACACACACACACACACACACACACACACGCACAGATGTAAGGATATTAAAGATATGAATGCAAAAGAAAAAATTCCATTTCTTTTCTTTTATTCAAAGAAAAAATATTTATTACATTCTTTTTTTTATCCATATATCATTAATTAATTTTTATTTTTCTATTTTACAATTTAATTAAAATTAATTAATTATATTTATATTATATATGGAATGTTAAATATGGAAATGTTATTTCTATCCAATAAGTTTTTTATTCTTTAACATAATCTAATATTTCATTTTATTCTACATAGTTTAATATAATTTATAATTACACATAAATTTATAATTTAATCCAATTATTTAATTTAGTTTTTTTTTTTTAATTTTATATTTTTAATTCGTCATGCCTTTTCGATACTAAAATTTATAAATTAATTATATAGTAAATGTATTAGAAAAGTATTTTTTAAATTATTTAATAGACATTCAAAAAGTTTGTTTTTATTACATTTCTAAAATTTAATTTTATCTCATATTTCTATATTTTTCTTTAATTACATTTTTATGAATTTTAAAAATATTGGAATCTCCCATTAATTATATAGTATATTCATAAGTAAAGTATTTTTCTAAAATTTAATTTTATCTCATATTTCTATATTTTTCTTTAATTTAATTTTAATGAATTTTTAAAATATTGGAATCTTCCATTCAACATCTTTCGAAAACCTTATACAACGCTGGTAAATTGGTGAGCTCGTAGAGCTCCTTCTTGAGTCTCGCCGGAGGCAGTAAAAACTTCTTGAATCCAGGGAAGAGCACGTGCTCCATATGCCAGTGCTGGGCACGCATATCGCCATCGTCCTGCCAGTCCAGCTGGGCATAGTAACGCGCCGTCTCCCGACAGAAGGTCTCGAAGCATTGCGCCTCCTGCTCCCAATCCACTTCAGTGGCCAGACGCAATATATAGATGGGCAGCTGAGCACGACTGGGCACGTGTTGTGGCAAGAGGGCGGGCAGGGATTCCAAGCTGCCTTCATCCGAGATGCGCAGCGAAAAGTATTCCCGCATGATGGGCGCCTTGGCCTGAAGAATGGAGACCGCGTTGGCCGCCAGTTCGGATTTGTCGCCATCCTCTGGCGTCCAACCAGCGGTCTCGCTGTCCAACGCTATCAGCAGCAAATCCTGCAGTGGCAGCGACGGCACCACGCTAATCTCGGTGCAGTTTTGGAACTCGTAGACCAGTCGCTGATAGTACAGCTCCTCGCTCAAGGATGCAGTGTTGCACATGTAGAGACGGGTTTCGTGCTGGAAGAGAGCATGGCGCTCGTCCACGCAGCCCACATAGACCAACTGCTTGAGGATGCTGCGCAGCTGCACATGGCACTGCCGTTCCAGGCGTTGCTGCATGTCCAGCACGCTGGTGAGACGCACCTCCTTGGATTTGCGAGCGGCTGTCACCCGGAAGCTCTCCTCCTGGGAGGCTGGAGGGGTCTCCATGCTGGAGACCGAATCACTTTTCTCCAGGGGCTTGAAGAACTTGTCCAGCTTTTGCTCGGTGGCATCTGTGCGGACCATGTCCTTTTCATAGATCCTTTGGGTCTTATCCTGCACCTGGGTATCATCTAGGTCTGACGCACCTGGTAATTTCAGCTGCTTGTAGAAGCTGCGTGTGGCATTGCTGCCTAGGAGTTGTGCTTCCACCTGCTGCTTGATGCGCTCAATGATCTCGTCCTGATAGAGGAAGTGCACCTCATGCTTGGTGGGATGCACATTCACGTCCAGATTATGTGGCGGCAGCGTCAGGCTCATGTAGATGAAAGGATGCTGACCACGTGGAAGGTACGTGGAGTACACTGCATCCACCGCTGCTTTAAGGGCTGCAAACAAAGTTCCATTAGTGCCTTCCCCCAACTAATCTTCTAGAGATTCCACCCACCCACCTGTTGACTCCACCAGCCTGTGATTGATGAAGAGCAGCAGCGTCGACTTCTTGGCAGCATAGTTTACCTGTGTCAACTGGCAATCCAGCTCAAACTTGTACATCTCGTCCTTGTAGCTGAACTCCATCAGCTCCTTGGCAATGGCGAATCCGTAAATGGCACGGATATTCTCTGACCTGGTGCTCTTCGCTTGGGTCTTTAGTGCCGGCTGCTCCCCCTGCTTGCGCAGCACAAAACCCACCTGGGGATTGTGGACAGCATACTTGGCCAGCACATCGGAAATCTTCTGGAATTCCTCGGCGGGGGATTTGAGTGCCTGCCTCCGTTGTGGCATGGAGTAGAAGAGGTCTTCGATGGTGATGATGGTGCCCTGATTGCCGGCACATGGCTTCGATGCCCCCACCAGCTTACCATCCGAATAGTTGGCCTTGTATCCGCAGCGTTCGCTGGCGGTCTTCGTCTGGATGGTCAGGTGGGCCACATGGCTGATGCTGGCCAGTGCCTCGCCACGGAAACCGAAGGTGGCAATCTCAGTGAGATCCTCGAACTTGGTCAGCTTGGAGGTGGTGAAGCGTTCGCAAACAATGGACAGATCCTCCTTGCGTATGCCGGTGCCATTGTCCTGGATTTGGAGCAACTTGAGACCGCCGGATTTGATAGTTACCTGTATGTGACTTGATTTGGCATCCAAGCTGTTCTCCAGCAGCTCCTTGAGTGCATTTGCTGGACGCTGAATAATCTCGCCAGCGGCTATGCGGTTGACAACCACTTCATCCAATTTCTTAATTACTCCCGGCTCTGCCATGCCGCGTAATTTATTGTAAACGAACGATAAGCATGACTATCGATAAACATATCGTTGGTATTTTTTTTTTTTTTTTAGTATATTTCATATCGATGTTAGCCAAGATAATTGTGACGTCACGCAAGAAAATTGAATAATGTACAACAATTAATTCATTTATTTAACTCAACGTAAGCTTCATTTAACAATTCATTAAAGCGTTTAGAATACAACTAGTTTGATTCGAGAACTTAAACGAGAATTTTCAAAATTCATTCATAATGTTACTACTTGTACTTCACTGTCAACGAAACTAAGTTTGTGTTAGTTTCGAATTTTAACGGAAATGCTTGTTAACTAATACTACAAATTCTTTGCATTGTTTGTTATGATTTAAGGTAACCATTTGCATTTTAGGCAGATGAAAACTGAGATTCCCAAAATAATTGTCGTATATTTAAAGTAATTTCGTACTTTACGACGTTTGCGCTCAGCGACAATTTCATTGTAATCGATATACAAAGGACTCTTCGGTGGACTAAACGAACTGAGCTGTAAATCAATTTAAATTTAGTAAAACTACATAATTTTAACATTTGATGTACTCACATATTTCACAGTTTTGGTAAGTTCTTTAATAACATTTTGGTAGGCATTTAAACTGCTTTGCAATGTGTTCAAACGCATCTCCGTGGGTTGGCCAAGTTTCTCCTCCAACTGATTCTGCATAACATATCGAAGCGATGATTGCAGTATGACCAGATTCTGCAGATGATTCGTGCAGATCATCAGAATCTCATAGAAACTAGAAAAGTAGGTATTCGATACTTAAGTTAATTAATAATTAATAATCGATTTTAAATAGCTTACTTGTCCAAGCCATCTTTTTTAACGCGCGCAATTGCTTTTGTGGTCCAGTGATGCAAATGAAAACTAAGGGAAAATAACATTAATACAGGAATTTTCTCAATTCCGAAACCGCACAAAAGTTGCAATGTTACAATCGATACTACTGCTAAAACCGCACATTTTCGATCGGATTCGGCTTAATAATATCATATTTTACGGAATTTAATGTAAAACTTACTCTAGTATACCCTTCATGATCTTGCTGCGATATATGGGCAATTCAATACCAATCTTGGACAACTTCTCATCATTCATAACCAAAAATTCGCCAAGTGATATTCGAGATTTGGCAAAATATTCCAAAGCCCTTTCCATGTTAATGGAATTTAGTATGCCACTTAGCTCCTGAAAGTATTCCGGACACTCTGATTTGAGAAAAATCCGTGGCGCATGATCCCTCAGCGTATTATAACCAAGGAACTTTGTGGGCACCATGTAGGTGCTGGGATCACGCGGCAGAAACTCCAGGAGGTCATAGAAGCCATGCAGCTCCGCCACCTGCTTGGGTGTGTAGCCCTTGTTATTGGGCAGGTTCACGTTAACGCCCGCTTTCACCAACATCTGGACAATCTCGCCATGATTATTCTCAATGGCATGAAAGATGGGGGTGCAGCCATGATTATCGACCGCATCGAAGCTGACATCCTTGATCAGCAAACGCACAATATTCGTGTAGCCATTGCGACAGGCCAACATGAATGGAGTCATCCCATACTTATCCGATACATTGATGACGGCTCCATGATCCAACAGCAGACGCACCAGCTTCTCGGCCACATGGGAATCTTTGGGCTGACAGTTGCATGCCATCATAATCGGCATTATTGAGTCCATCTGCTTGTTCACATTGGCCTTGCATTTCGTGACCAAGTACTCGGCCAGCTCATACTGTCCCTCGTGGCAGGCGTGGAGGAGCATCGTCGTGCCTCTCAAGGGCTCGTCCACGGGAAACTGCAGGGCATCGATTTGTTCACACACAGTGTGAAAGTCACCATCCTGCAGAGCTTCATAGAGTAGTTCATCACGTGGACGCTCCCTTACTACCCTTTCACGCTTTAACTATGTAATAAAATAGATTTTGAAATCAGAACCCTGCGATGATGGAAAATTCACAGACTTACAGGTTCGGCAAAATAGAAGCCATCGTAGCTGCTATCATCGGAATCCGACGGTGGTCCGTATGCATAATTCGCTGTCATTATGTCGGCTTTCTTATTCAATTAAATACAATTATTTTGAAATTATTTCATTGTCAGCAATTAAAAAACTACGCAGCGAAAAGTAAAAAACCAAACAAAAATTGCAAAGCTTCAAAATTAATGTGGCCATAGCCAGCCAATCATAAAAAGCATTGATTTTTATTGCCTAGGGTCACACTGCGAGCTTAGCCTCACCTTTACTACTAACGACGGGTCACACTGCGTAGCTTAGTGTCTCATAACCACTAACGGTGTGCCAACGGAAATTTGAATGTCGAAAAAGTCAGACAGTAATAGAAAAATTTAGTTGTGGGGCGCGGCATTTAACAATACAAATTTCAATACAGAGTATTTACAGAAAATTAGGTGGACAGTAAGACAGACGAATTTTAAATACCAGAATATAATTGAAATATAAAAAATTTAACAAACGAATTTTAAATACCAGAATATAATTGAAATATAAAAAATTTAACAAAACTTCAATTCAATGATATCCAGAAAATAAAAACTATGTATTTTTAGGGAGAATGCGGATTTTCGAATTAAATATATATAAAAAAAGATAAGCTAAGATAAAATAAGTTAAATTTATAAATATTAGATCAGAGCATTAATAATAATTCGGCAAAAAATTAAAAATGTGTAAACTATCGTAAAAGTAAAATTCATTTAATTGGATAAACAAAAATTGGTCATGGAAAGACAATAATATAATAATTTTACTTAACATAAATTATTGGAATACAAATCAAGTAAAATAATAACTAAGTTAAGAGAGGATGGATTTTAAGAAACATAGCAGGTATTTTTAGATAGGAGTTTGAATTTCCGAATTCTAATAAAAAAAAAAACATTAAAATAAATTAAGTAATTATTAAAGTGAAAGAAATATATACAAAACAAGTTAGATTTATATAATAAGAATAGGAAATAAATAACAATGGGACAAAAATATTAAAAATAGGTAAAATTATCAAATGAGAAAAATGTATATAATTTGTAAAACAAAATAAAGTTTAGAAAGACATATGAAGAAAATAATTTGAATAATTAAAAGGAATAAAAGAATCGAATAAAATAAATATTTTGTTTTTTTTCTATTTGGGCGGTGGAAAAATTTAAATTTTCGTTTCCCAAAATCTACAAAAATACCAGGCGAACAGAATAACTCAGCAAGTAACTTTCTCAATTTCGCAACACGTGTTTAGTTGAATGTGCATTGCACAATAGCTTAACACGTGTGTGCATGCTTGTGCACAACTTTGTTCTCTTGCTCTCTGGTAAGTATACCACTTGACTCACATGTGTGAGAGTCCCTCTCAGAGTGACTCTCAGCACATGTTTGGTTGAGTGTGTTTGGCAGAACATTAAAAGTATGCTACAATAACATTTGTTTGGACTTTCATAGTCTCAGCTTAAAAGTATGCAATGCTTTACCACCAAAAAATTTTCAGTTACTTTCTGCTTATTTCTGTTCGCCTGGTATTTTCGCCGGATTTTGATCGAAATTTGAACGATTTCAACAATTTTTTTCAAACAAATTTTTTTTTGCGGTGGGAAAATTCAAATTTCCGTTTCCCAAAATCAGCAAAAATACCAGGCCAACATAATTGACCAGCAAGTAACTTGCTCAATTTCGCAACACGTGTTTAGTTGAATGTGCATTGCACAATAGCTTAACACGTGTTCGGATGCTTGTGTACAACTTTGTTTACATGCTCTCTGGCATGTATACCTACCTGACTCACATGTGTGATAGTCCCTCTCAGAGAGACCGTTAATACACGTTCGGTTGATTGTGTATTGTCACCAAGAGAGTTTCAGTTACTTTCTGATAATTTCTGTTCGCCTGGTATTTTCAGCCGAATGTCGTTCAAAATTTGAACGATTTCAAAAATTCTTTCATGAAAATATTATTTCTCGTTGGAAAAATTCAAATTTCCGTTTCCCAAAATCGGCTCAAAATACCAAGAGAACATAATTGACCAGCAAGTAACTTGCTCAATTACGCAACACGTGTTTAGTTGAATGTGCATTGCACAATAGCTTAACACGTGTTTGGATGCTTGTGTACAACTTTGTTTACATGCTCTCTGGCATGTATACCTACCTGACTCACATGTGTGAGAGTCCCTCTCAGAGAGACCGTTAATACACGTTCGGTTGATTGTGTATTGTCACCAAGAGAATTTCTGTAACTTTCTGCTGATTTCTGCTCGCCTGGTATTTTCAGCAGAATTTTGTTTGAATTTCGCTCGATTTGAAGGATGATATAAGTAAACTCCATCCCCTCTCCCGACATTTTGTCATCATTTGCACAAGTTTCCCTTCATTTCATGGTACCGATCGGAGGCGGGGATATATAATATTCATACTTCTATATCATTTTTTTTACAACTATTACAATCCTCATATATAATGCACTCATATATGTCAATAATATTTTATAAACTATTTCTTTTTCCCCTTTTTGGAGAATCGAGGACCACCAAAGTTCTTGCCTTTGTTGAATTTGTTTTGACCCGCCTTGTTGGTTATTTTAACGCGACTGGCCTTCTTTTTGGCGGATATTTTAGCCATTTTCTGGTGGCGATTGGCCTCGGCCCTATAAGAAATTATTATACATATAAAATATTTCTATAACTGTTGTGTTCAGTTATGGCTCACCTGAGACGCAGTGCACCGCTTCGACTGATATCGGTTAGATCATTAGTGAAGGCAGATTGTCCGCCGCGTCGCTTTGGTTTGCCTCCAGCGGCACCGGGTGCGCCAAACTTGTGCCCCTCACTGGCTGCACCTAGTTTACCAGGACGTTTGCGTAGTTTGGCCATCTTGGCGCGCACGAGTGACACCTTTTCAATCTCCTTCATGGCGCGTTCCTTGGCCAACTGTTCAGGTGTTTTCTTTCTGGGTTCCTCCTTCTTCTTCTTGCGCTTGGCCTCTAACTCCTTGACGGGGGGACCATCCTCACCATCGCCGCCCCACTCTGGACGCTTACGTTTGCCACCAGCTTTACCCTTGGGAGCAGCTGCCGCTGACTTCGCTGCGTCGTCTGTCAATGCCAGACGAGCCTTCTCATTCTCTCGCTGCTGTTTCGTTTGGAACCAGGATCGCCTCTCATTTGGTTGTCCCAGGAGTTTGCGTTCCGTTTTGGAGAGTTGCTGCTCGGTTTTCGCCAACTGTCTTTCAGCCTGCTCCTCATCCAAAATGTTCTCTATAGAGAGGGTTAAAATAATTTTTTGAAGATTCTAAGTAACTTAACGCGGATAACTTACGTATCTCGGGTTCCAATGCGGTCAGTTTGTTACGATATTTCTCAATGATCTCTGGTGGTATGATGCGATTCTTCACACTGTTCTCCGCATTCTTAATGATGTCCTTGACAATCTTACGTTCCTTCTCGCCTGCCAGAGAGACAGAGATACCCGCCCGACCTGCACGAGCTGTACGACCCACTCGATGTATATAATGCTCTGTGGTGATGGGCATCACAAAATTAATAACCGTCTTGACACCGACAATATCAAGACCACGGGCAGCCACATCCGTTGCAATCAATACATCAATCTGCTCCTCCTTGAACTTCTTCAGCGATTCCAGACGCTGTTGCTGCGTCAGGTTGCCATGGAGTTCTCCGGCACGTACTCCCAGCAGACCCAGCAGGATATGCAGTCGATGTGCCTGTTTCTTGGTCTGCACAAAGACCATGCAATGGTCATGGAAAGTACGACAAATCAAGCTGGCCAGGATGGGTTCACGATCCCCTTCCTTATCCTCGCGAATGCGTATGAATTCCTGACGCAAATTGAAGGCAACCTGTTGATTGTTGTTGACGAAGACCTTGACGGGTTTGTCCAGCGATACGGCAGCCAAATCCTTAACCTGCTCGCTCATCGTCGCGGAGAAGAGCATGGTCTGGCGTGTTTTGCAGCAGGAGTTGATAATCTCCTTCATTTGCTCCGCAAAGTATTCATCCAACATACGATCAGCTTCATCCAAGATCAATACCTAAAAGCATCAAGAGTAGATCAGTAAGGCGGGAAAAGAGGAATCTGAAAAGCCTAGATTGATGGGAGTCAGCTTGCAACTGCGCGGCAATCGCAAGTACCAAAACTTTATCCGCAGTGCCTCGAAAGGCTCGGAGCGCAAGGATTGAGAATCATCAGGAAAATCAGACCTTTACCGCCTTTATAGTTTCTACCTCAACTTACCTCAATGGAGTCCAATGTAAAGCTGGGCGTATTCTTTATATGATCGATAAGACGACCGGGCGTGGCAATCACAATATCCGGATTCTGGCGCAGTACAGACTCCTGGGCCTTCACATCCAAACCACCAATGGCCAGACCCACATCAATCGAGGTGAACTGGCATAGCTGCTTGGTCACCTGATAGACCTGAGCACCCAACTCACGTGTGGGCACCAAGACCAGCACTCTGGTGATGGCCTTGTTGTTCAGAGGACGATAGAGCAACCGTTCCAGAGTGGGCAGCATGTAGGCAGCGGTTTTTCCAGTGCCTGTCGCGGCACAACCGCAAATATCGCGTCCCAGCAGAGCGATGGGTATGGTGGATGACTGAATGGGCGTGGGATAGATGTAGCCCAGGACACCGATGGCACGCATCAGTGGACGTGATAGATTCATCTGGTAGAAGGAAGTAATGACATCATTGCCTTCGACGGTGTCATCGAACTGCATTTTCTCGCCCTCGTCGGACTCCTCATCGTCAGCCGCTTGCTTCTTCTTCTTGGCCTTAGTCTGTTTCTTTTCTCGCAGACGCAGATTATCATGTTTCAGCTCATCATCGGACAAGGCAATCTCCTCGTCGCTCTGTTCGGCGGCGACAGCTTCAGCTCCTCCTCGCTCTTGGAGACGGGCTGCAATTTTATCATCGGTCTTTGTGCGTGCCTTACGCTTCACATATTTCATCAAATCATCCCACGTGTCCTGGTTGTACTCCTTCACGGATGACACAAATTCAAAGCCCTTTTCAAACTCTGTGACTTTTTTGTGCCGCAATTTTGTGGGTTGATACTGTGAGGGGGGAATATCACTGAGTATATCATGGATGAATTATTAAAATAACACACATACCTCCACTTCGGCATCGGAGTCCTCCGACAGGTTCTCCACCTCGGCATCATCTTCAATTGTGCCAATTAAATCCATATTTTTAGTAGCGCCCATTTTTGCAGCGCGTGTTTACAAATCCCAGCGACCAACACGTGTGCGAGTTAAACACATATAGGTTGGCAGCATCGCAAGATATCGTCTTTTGTCGGTATCGATAAGTATCGATAACTCTCATCGAAGCAACAGCTGTTCAAAGTTGTTATGAAATATTTGTTAGTTTTGGGCACAAAATGTTGCGATTATTGACAAAAACTCGTAGCTTCAGGTAAATGTAATAAACTAATAAAATTGTTATAATTAGTGAAAATATTTTTATTGCAGATCTCTGTTGCCCGTGTCTGGCACTCGATGCTTTGCACAGAAACTGCCCAGCGGCGAAAGTAACAAACACAGCGTCAAGTCGAGCGATGAGGAGCCGATCAGCAATGAGCCAATCCAATTCTTTGGTAGTCAAGCAGCATCTTGGAGAGCAAAGGACACACGCAGTGGCGGCAGTGATGAATCATTATGGTATCAGCCCTATGTGATCTCCGCCAGTTTGGCTATTTTTCTGGCCTATTTCTGCATATTGCGTGAGGAAAGTGATATAGACCAGCGCCTGGAGGGAAATCTTTATGATCACGTTAACGGTATGGAGCAGGTGCAACTCACCGTCAACTACAGATATAATAAAAGTCACGGTTTGGACACCAAAGAGCAAGAGAAGCGCCTGACTGAACTGGGAGTCGATGTGCGCCAATTGGATGCCCAATGACGTTCTTAATTAATCACTAAATAGTTTTATGTGCGAGTTTTCTTAAGAAATGAAGTTCATTTAAAATGTAATAAAAATAATAAGAGCTCATATAATTTGACCATTTGAAACATTCTCTTTTCCATGCTTTCGTCTGTTATCTGTCGTTATTCAATGTATCGATACCACAATGGAAATTAGGTATTTTTAAGGTAACATTATGCGGGCACATCGCGCAGTGCTCTCTAACAACAATACTCATTTTTGTTTTAGTTGCCGTTCGGTGTTTATGTGTGTTTGAGAAAAGGTAAACAAAAGTTCCAAGTCGTAAATAGATTTGTTCGGGCAGTGTAAGTGCTAAGAGTGAATACACAAACAACTTCCTCATTGTCGATAACTCTCCCCCGCTCTACTACATACACCCAGCAAACACGCAAACACATATTATCACGCACAATTATTGTTTCTCCTTCCCATACACACATACATACAAACATGCACTTATATTCATCTGAATATCAATTTAATATAAATTAAATTCGTCTGCAGCTGACGGGTTTGCTCAGGTCTCAAGTCCAAAGTTCATTTTTATGCACCAGTCGCTTCTTGTGTGTGTGTGTGTGTGCGTGTATTTGCATCAATTGCTTAAGTGCGTTTGTGTGTGAATATATAATTTAATATAGCATTACAATATAAAATATATATGAATTATTTATTTCTTTCTTCCAAGTTCGTCACGTTTTATACATCCATCGATTTTAAACAATAACCAATACCAATACCATGGCTTCACACTTCTTTCGCACTGCATTTTACGCAACTGCAGCGAGAAAATCAATAAGTCTGCCGTTTGCTGCCGGCCGCACGGCGGCGACACTTGCCGTCGGCCTCTCCTTTGGTGGTAAATGTTTAAGAAAATTACAAAATATACTATCTCTTAAATACCATATGCACACAGTCACACTGAGGCAAATAATGCAAATATACCTATATATATATATTGTTTTCTCGTTTCCGCCTACCACTTCCACTTCCCGCCCCTTCTCCTATCACAAAATAACAGCACAGAATAGTCGCAGCGCTGCGGTGCCGTACGAGAACGTGTATGCGGATAGTTTCTTCAGTGGCTGCAGCGCCCCTGGCGGCATGGGGATGGCAACGGCAAAGGGTCTGCTGCAAAGGCCGTTGGCTGAATATCGAGACATGCAGCGGCCGTTGGCTCGCAACTTCTCAAGCCTGCAAACGCCGCTGCCGTCAAATGTAAGCATTTTTTAAAAATACATATTTACATATTTTATTTGCACTATAAATATCGACTAATTGTGCGCAAATTGTATGCAATTTGGTATGTAGATCCGCTTTAATTGTATGCCAATCAATACTAATTTATGTGATTTGCTTTAATTGTTTCGCTTCTTGTCGTTTGCTCTCTTTTTATCACTTCATTCTCTTTTAACAGCGGCTTAACATAACCTTACCCCTACCTCAACATTTCAGTAGCATTTCGCTAGCATGGCATTTACATTACATTAACATAGTGCACCCACGATTAACATCTGAAACTTTGTTGCTCACATAAATAATTGTTGTGAACTTTGTTCCCGACAAGTGATTTAACTTTTCCATTTGAGTGATTAGCCGGTGTTTAATATATGCACATATGTATGTATATATTTTTTGTATCAACACTTATATGAAGCTGTTGTCATTAGCCGGTAGTCATTTGACGCTTGATTTCACTAACAAATGATTGGCGTTTAACGCAGAATGAACCCTTAACCCCACCTTGGGTTGGGTGCGTGGGCATGAAGCGACCTCTACTGTCGTGCTTCGCAACATTCGCTCAATTGCTGAGATGTGCAGCTTTTATGATAGATCATAAATGGCGCTCAATGCCAAGCTCTCTCACGCTCTCTCACGCTCTCTTTGCAATTTTCCAAGCAATTCCATTGAGGTGAGCTCTTCCAGTACCCACACACAGTAGATACATATGCACATATGTAATTCAATCCGCATAAGCAATTCAGGTCCCTCAGCTATGTACATATGTATGTATGTACACCCCCACACAGATGAAGCTGAGCATCCATATGATCTTTCCATGCTTATATAGTCTATTTCTATTGGAAATTGGGCGCACTTGTCACTCTGATATATGTTCTATACTCGCATAAGACAGTCGAACAAAGCTTTTAAGCCCGCGAATACATTTTAGATCTATAACTATCTGTAGTCTAGTTGAGATATGGAAACCATTATAGAAATCGCGCTCTATATCGTCTTTATATATATGCTGCTTAAAATCTATAGTCGCTTTAAATTTGTGAGTTTTTCTTTTTAACATATCTACTATAGTATAGAATACATAATCAAAAGGTGACCTGTGGCACTTCATTATCTGACAATTGACTAGAACCGCCCTCTATCTAAATTGCAACTTGCTTATCGATTGATTTGTTACGGTATCTATATATGTATGTAGAAGAATTTCTGATGTCTGCTGGATTAATACAATGTAAGAAATACAAAATTTTAGTTGACAATTAGCGGGCTTTGCGAACGGTCATTGGAATACTCCCACATTCCACGCTATTCCATAAATATCAACATTATTTGTAAACGGTATCCAAATCTATTGGAAAACTTTTGAAATCAAAGCGCGCTATCGCTCAAGTGAGTTTTACTTAATCCTCAAGGTAGACAGTGTGTGGTTACCGTGACTATATATAATTCTACTATTATTATCTTATCAAGAAATAAAAGTAATGAGCACGTGCAACTGTATTTTAACTACCTAATCCAAGGTCAAAACGGGTCAAAAGTCTCGCAAAATCAGCTGAACTCTCTGCTGATCGGTTTTTTTTTAGGAAATGATTAATCTTTTTTTATATCGATTCGGTAGCATATCTAATCAAAAGATGTACCGTCAGACCACTGTTGAAGATAAATCTTATCGTAACCCTCTCCAGATTAAAAACAAACTCTAGACCCAACCAAAATATTGTTGGGCCTAATTTAGTGTAAAGATTATACTAACAAAAAATATTTAGTATTCTTCTGCTTTAGAATTTTTCAAGTATGTTATAATATTTAATATTATTTTATTATGTAGAGTGCAATGGAATCGATGAAGAATCGTAGGTATTTATCCTCCAAGGATATAACCAAGAATATGACGCTCTATACGACTAACAAGGCGAATATTGAAGTCGATCCCAAGACGTTGGAGTTTAAGAAGCCCACGGGTAATCCATTGGTACTGATGATGGCCTGGCTTATGGCTAAGCAGAAGCATCTCAAGAAATATGCCGAAATCTATACAGACATGGGCTTCGATGTGATGGTCGTTCACATTACACCCTGGCAGCTGCTTTGGCCGGCCAAGGGCACACAGGTACCTGTGCAATGGGTTTATTGTTCGCAAGAATTTGGCCATTATTAAAGTGACTTGGTTTTCCAGGTGGTCGCCGCGGAAACACTGAAATTTCTGGAGAATAATAAATCATATGCGCCGATTGTGATGCACGGCTTCTCTGTGGGCGCATACCAGATGGGCGAGATTATGCTGCAGATGTCGCGAGATATGGATCGTTATGGCAGCATTCTGGATCGGTTCGTCTGCCAGATTTGGGACAGTGCCGCCGATATCACCGAGATTCCAGTCGGCCTGCCCAAGTCCATATTCCCCAAGAATGAGCGGATGCAAAGCGCCCTGCGCAACTACACGCTTTACCATTTGAAGACATTCCATAATCAGGCAACAATACACTATATGCGGTCCAGTCAGATGTTCCATTCAACATTACTGAAGGCTCCGGCGTTGTTCTTCGTATCCGAGAACGATCCGATCGGACCGCCATCATCGAATCATGCCGTGCGCGAGAACTGGGAGCGTGCCAACATAAAGGTCACATTCAAATGCTGGCAACGATCCCAGCATGCGGCACACTTGATCAAGCATCGGGATGAGTACCTGGAGACTCTGTTTCAGCATTTGGAGAACTGCGGTGTTTTCGAATCCCTGGGTGTACCAAAGCGCGCAAAATTGTAAAACCAAACAATGAAAACATGTTCTCCTAATACGATTTTGGGTGATATATTATATGCGACGATTTCATGATTTTATATAGTTTATAAGAATTAAAGTTAAACCATTCTGTTCCCCTATTTGCATTTGTATCTCTGTATCTGTATCTGTATGTGTGTGCGTGTGCCAGAATCTTGAAAAATGTACCAAAAGTTGCTTAAGTGCAAAATGCTCCAAATCATACATATTGTTATATTATGAATCTAAAACCAGCATCTACTCGAAATAAAAAAATCTTTTTAAAATAATTACATTTTCTGAAAAAAAATTCTATCTGATAATATTTCGGCAGACAAAATTTATTTTAAAAAAAATTACCAACCTGACGGATTAATCTTCGCTGCGGACAGGATTCGAACCTGTGCGGGTAGAACCCAATGGATTTCAAGTCCATCTCCTTAACCACTCGGACACCGCAGCTCATGAGTGATGCGTGTCAAATACGCATTATCTAAATAGTCGCTGGCAGCGCCATCTATTGCCTTGGAGTTTCAACATTGAATAACGCCATCTATGCTACTTATTTGGAACTAGTGTGCTTAGAGTGCTAGAATAAGTTGTGAGCAATTTGACACTGGTTGTCTAACAGCTGCGGTGTCCGAGTGGTTAAGGAGATGGACTTGAAATCCATTGGGTTCTACCCGCACAGGTTCGAATCCTGTCCGCAGCGAATTTTTAAGAACATTTCATTTTTTTATTTTCATATTATTTGTTCTCTTTATTTTCTTTTTGTAATAAAGGCCTCCTGGTTGGGCTTCATTTTTTTTTTTTTTTTTGTAACTTTGATATACTTTTTTTGTACGTCGGTTTTACATAATATAGTTAAGTTCAGTGTGTTTACAACTATGGGTTTGTTTTTGATTTTTATATTTAAAAGAAAACTTAATACAATACGACTGTATTAATTGAAGTATTATATATACTATATAGCTTACAATCTAAACTCTCGCTCGCCTCTTCAGACCTATCTTCTGTTTTGTTTAGTTATGTTCATTGTTTTGGTGGTGGTCGATAGACGCCCACAACGACGGCGTGATCACGTTCGTAGGGCTCCAACGTCAGCTGCTCCTGTGGTTTCAGTTTGTCCGCTTGCATCTTTTTAACTTCGGCGGCAAAGACGGCTTCGGGTTGCGCCGTGGAGTCAATACAGGATGCCTTGATGGAGATCACAAAGTGTCCGCCATTCTTAAGGAAATGCTGGGCATTCAGCGCCACAATACGTCCCTGATCTGGCTGGGCCACGTCCGCAAAGATGGTATCCACCATGCCGACCAGCATGCGATACTTGTGCGGATGACGTGCGTCCTCAATGATGGGAATAATGTTAGTGCGTTTCTTGGCCACATTTATCAGATCACGGCCGGACCGATGTGAGAACTCGACGGCATAGACCAGACCCTCGGGTCCAACCACATCTGATACGTGCGACACAGTTGTGCCGGAGGCACCACCCAAGTACAACACCCTGGAACCGGGAGGCATGTGAATCTTCTCAACGCCGCCGAGGATGGCAGCAGCCAGCTTGGAACGGAACGGATTCCACACACGGTACTCGACCTTCTCGCCACCAGTCTGAAACAAATTATGAAAGTCATCCATTGTATTAATCTCGATATTGATGAAGTGCCTCCATCTTAGGGAAGTTTCTTTTCGCCTCAGTTGTGCTATCGTTCTAAGCATCACGTGGACGCCATCCCAGACTGTTTAACATGCACCTGTAGTGCACACAGCCGGATGAGCGCCACGCACACTCATGGCCACATTATGCCATGTTCCGTACCCCTGCACAACATCATCAAGGGCGAATAGAGATCTTCGAAAAGGGTTTCAGGCAACACAATACACACCTCAACGGAGATACGCTTCTCGCCGTAGACCTCGGAGCCGGGCACAAAGTTGCGTGTGACCAGAGCATCCTCCTTGCCGCGAGCAATGAAGACTCCTTCGTGACGATGTGGTTCAATGGTGACTGTTTTGCCGCCTTTGAAGCCGCCGGCACCGCCGCCACGGCCACCACCGCGTCCACCGCCTCCACGACCGCCACCGCGTCCACCTGCTCCACGGCCGCCACCACCGCCGCGTCCACCAAAGCCGCCGCCACCACCGCCTCGTCCACCGAAGCCGCCGCCGCGACCACCGCCTCCACCGCGGCCACCACCGCCTCCTCCACGGCTACCGAATCCACCGCCACCTCCACGGCCACCGCCGCCACCACCACCACCACGGCCGCCACGGAAACCTCCGCCTCCGCCACCACCGCCGCGACCACGAGGAGTAAAGTCTGTTGATACAACAAAACTCGAAGGTTAGGAACTTGTTTTGATTTTGCACAATAAATATTTTCTAATTTCATGCAAAATCTAATGCAACACGCTCTTTACGAACAACATACCTGGTTTGCCCATTTTATAAATCTGTATTTATAATTTTTAATACAAGTGTGGAAACAAAATCAAGAATGCACGCGGTCCACCAAAAATGCTGTACGCACAAAAAGAAACCACGTGTGAGTTTGAGTTTGTCTGTTAGTTCCGCGAAACATAATTTCAAAAATACCGAACTAGTTCGCACTGTTAATTCGACATGATTTGAGCATGTTAATTTCTTCTGTTAGCTGGGAAGTAAACATTTCTAATGTTTCTTCTTGAAATATGTCTCTGATATAAATAATACATTACTCTAATTTAAATTGGGAATACAATATTTTAATTTTAAACAAATAAAAATTCCAATTTAAATTATTTAAAAACAATAACAATGAACCAGTCTGATCATTGGAACTCAACGCCTGCATTTAACATGAGTTCATGACTCAAATTGCGTTAGCTCGGCTCATTTTTGCGTTTTGTGGAGGCTTAGGTAATTTCAACAGCTGCTGTCACACTTAAACTCTGCAAATATGGCCGACGCATGAAAATTAAGTGAGAAAAATTTTGAGCGCCGTGTTTGCCATTTGTATCTAAACTGTTATCAAGAAAACACATACAAGCGTGAACGAAAAACGTATACAAATGTAAGCAAATTAGTTTAGTGCCTCTAACTATCGTTTTTATTAGCTTAACAAATATTAACTACATATATTACTCGGTTCGTGTACGGTTTCCATCATTTGTCGCTGAGAAAGCAAAAAAAAAAAAAAACCAAAAACGAGAAAAAAAAAATTTGTATGCATACATACAAATGTCGTCTATACGTGCGTGTTTAAGTGTGTGTGCGTGCTTGTCGCTCTTTCTCTGTTGAGCACAAAAACTATCGGTCGAGACACTGTATCCAATGCCGGTGCGCGTATACACGGTCAAGATACATACCCGATGAAAATGCAAATGTATTCGTCGATTGCATTTGGTACTTTAATTGGCCTTCATGGTCGTACGTGTCGTGGCGTAAGCTGAAGGCTGAACGAGCTTGTTAGCAGTAACGTATTGGTATTCGTATATTCCCCGTTTACTTTTCGGTGACGCGTTACGTTTGTCATGGCAGCCGCGACGCGTACGTAAGATGCGGTCTCTTACGTTAGACAGCTGTTTTATATCGTTTTCCGCCCCTTGTGCACCCATCCGCCTACGTCGCCACGTACAGCGTGAAATTGGTCCAAGACACACATACACACTTACGTCACGGTTAAATTTGATGTGTGTGCGTGTGTGTAATGTAAAGCAACGCAACGCAACGTAACACGCTACGTAATGCTGCCTTACGCGCGCGACGTTTTTCTGTTGCTTTTGAGACTCTTTTTGTTCTCTCCCTTGTTGATATTGATTGTTGTTGTTGATGTTGATATTGTTGTTGATTATTGTAACGCCATTTCTAATGCCTCTCTCTTTCTCTCATGTTCTTATAATCAATTGTAATATATTTGCAGCTTTTTGTGTATGTGTAATTCATGATAATTGTATTATAAAAAGAAAAGAAGAGATAAGTGTTGTTCCGCGCGAGTTAAACGTATAGCGAAAAGCCGATAAAAAGCAATAAAGAAAGAAAGAAAGAAGAAAAAGAAGAGAAATACTAAAAGAAAGAAAGAAAAAGTATATAACGTGCGCGATACGAAACGCGTAATGGCGTCGCGCAGGCGTCCCGATCTGAATCCAAAACTGCATATGGACAGACAACCAACAGCTGCACGCATAACAGGTACCTAACGTAATCGTCGTATATCGACCCGACCCAAGCGATGCTATATATGGGATCGTCCTTAGCCACCCAACACTCACTCACTCACACAGCGTCAGAGATCAAAGTACTATAGTGCGTCTGCATAGGAAACAGATTCCTCTTTAGAAATAAATAAAATCTTATTCCTCCTAAGAATATTGTTTTATATTATACTTGGAATTAATTGATTAATAAATTCTGGGTTCCATTTTAAAATTTCTTGGAGTAATAGGGAACTCTATTATAAATTGGTTCCTTGACTAAATTTGTTATTTATTCTGGAATTTACAGATCCATCATTGCCCGCTGGTAAACGTCGCGAAATCGACAACGTCATGAAGAAGGCACGTGCCAATACCACCAACGATTACTGGGACAAGAAACTGATCGAGGCCGAGGAGAAAGATCCGAACCGTTGGCGTCACACCGGATACAAGAAAATGTATATACAGGGCGAGAGCAGTTCTGGGGAGAGCGAACGTGAATCTGGCCAGGGTAGTTACTCCCGTTATCCTGGTGTGTCGGGCAACTCTGGTCCGCCACCACCATCGTCATCATCGTCGCGTTACGGCCGCTCCCGATCCCCGCATTCGCGTAGTCGGTCGCGTTTACGTAAATCACCGCCCCTGTCGCCGCCACCGCAATCGCATTCGCGTCGTCGCTCACCTCCGCCGCAGTATATGGATCGGAGACCGGTTATGTCACCACCATCGCCCCATCACAACGGACCGCCGATGCGTGGACGGCCGCGTTCACCGCCAATGCCGCCGCGTGGCATGCCGCGTTCGCCCAACAGCCACCACGGCAATAACAGCGACATGTTGCGTCGTCCTGGCAACGGTCATGGGCGTCCGCGTTCGCCGCCAGAACCCGCCGGTTCCTCATCGTCATCACAGTTGCGTCGGAAGCCGACAAACGCGTCGCGATCACCGATAAGTCGGCGTCGATCGCCACCGCTGCCGCCTCCAACGTCGTCGTCGGGCATGGAGAAGCGTGGCATTGGCGGGGCGCATATACTGCCCCGCTCGAAGCGACCACCATCACCGCCTCCAAGGGTAAGGATGAAGATCTCTCTTCTCCAGTCTTTCCCTAAATAATAAATTTCTTCTGCTTCCTTAGCATTCAATGCGATCGCGTTCGAATAGCTCCATGAGCAGCAGCTCCGATGACTCCTGTTCGCTCTGTTCGCCCAGTCATCGTCACAGATCTAGGTAAGCTTAAAAGATATCCTTAATATTCTCCGAGAATCTCTAATCATTTGTGTTCGCATTTCCGCAGATCTCGTGGTCCGCGTTCGCCGCCGCCAAAGCCTCGTGGGCATTATCGTGGTGCCGGTGCGCCACCTTTGCCACCGCCCGAATCTTATGGTCGTATGCATGGTCACGGCCGCCCAACAACTCCACCGCCCGTGCGTGGTGGCGGTGGTGCAGGTGCTGGTAACGTTGATAAGTATCGGGATGCGAAAATGCGTCACATAAGTCATGAGCGTGGCTCATCGTCGGACATGCATATGAAGGTCGGTCGCGCATCGCGTCATTCGCCGCCTCCAGAGGATCCGCGTCTAAAGCATCGTCCGCCAGAGCCACCAGAGCCGGCGGCACCAGCGACAGTCGCGCCACCGCAGCCCAAAAAGAAGAAAAAGGAGAAGGAGGTAAAACGAAATGAGATTTAATGTAATTTTAATCCGGCCAGGGCTAATCCATGGATTATGTCTAATCCCTTATGTTTGCAGCTGCGTGCTCGGGTCAAGATCGAAGGCGAGAAACGGAAGAAGCATTCGAGTGCAACGGTTGGGAATAGCGCAAGTGCCAGCGGCAATAATGCTGCCAACTCATCATCCGATTCAGATGATTCGGGCGGTTCCGATAGCGATGAGGCGACACCAGCATTGCCATCATTCTCGGCAACGACGCGTCTAACGCTCTCCGAGCGTTTCGGCAAAATGGCTCAATGGAGCATCGATCGCAGCAATATGGAGAATATGCGCATCACCAAAGATTCGGCTGGTGGTGCGTTGAAAGTGATGATCGAAGAGGGCATGGAATCGCCTCCGCGTCGTTACTCGTACTCACCGGCGCCGGCTGGCCACTTTCCCGAGGAGTTGGCAACCACAGCACCGTCGGGAATGCTGTCGTGGGACGATGTGCGCGTTCGTTACGAATACTACAAGAGTCGCGGCTACCTAAGGGACTTGGATCTGAAGGTAAGTTCATCAATTTTGACTTTGAAGCAGTTGACTAACTTTGCTTTCTCTGCACAGGACTACATCAAGTGGGAGGAATGGTGGTATAAATATCAGGAGTGGTTAAAGCATGAACGCTATTACGAGTACTGGGATCGCAGCCAGCAGCTGCGTAGGCGGCGCAAGAAGCTGCCAGTTACTCAGCGTTTGAATTAATTGCAATTTCAGTTAATACTAAGTTCATTATTCACCACCTATCCCAATATCCAATATCCTACTCCATCTATATCCTTGTGCTGTCCTGTCCCATTATAATTTCCCTTTGTGATTCCTTTTTACAACTTGCTTGAATTTTCATTTATTTTTTTGTACATTTAGAATGTATGAAAATGCATTTGGTCAGCTTTTGTATTGAACAACTGATATTTATATATAGCATATATATATATATTCTATATGTATGGGATCAATGCTTAACTTAGAGCTGATCACTATACAAATGAATTTTTATATATATGAACAATTGTTTTATTTTTTTTTGAGCAAAAGTGCCGCACACAGCGCATTGTAATATGACAAGAGTCATATTTGCCTGTGGACGTGTTATTTTTTACAGGCAGCAAAGAGACATTTGTAAACTCATTAAATAAATATCAAGCATACCAATAAATAAATAAAAACAATATATAAAAAATGAAATCGTTTTGCGTTTGATTTCAATTGTTGGGTTGCTGAACTGGCTGAACATTATGGTATTCTATTCCATTTCAGTTGATGGGTTGCTGGACTGTCTGAAAATGGTGTACTGCAGTTAACAGTCGTTTAACAGAACACTGTTAGAATGGAGTGCAACAGCGGCGGGTGGTTGTCTCTACTGTAGAACATGTTGCTGTCTCGGCTAAGCTTTTTTCGGTTAGATTTGAAAGCTGTAAACTTGTCTCAAGGTCAACATTTGCATAATTTGCATAAATAAATAAAGAGCACGCGGGGGACCCTTTTGACTTTGGGTTTATGCGTGTAGCGGGAACATGTCGTGGATGTCAATGTCGTGAGACGTCAGTAAGGCACAAAATATGCACACAGTGTTTGCCTGACGGCATATAAATTGAAAAATTCGCATGTAAAAATATGTAATTATTTGGCATGTTTTCAATTTGCACAAACCAAAGATGACGTCGAATGGGCGTATGGCTGACAAGCAGCCACCCACCCTCATCCTGTTCCCGATATCAACAACTTGGGGGTGTTTGCAACATCTTGCGTGGCATGCGAGATTTCCGTTCTACAAATTAACTCCGTATCGTGGGGTGAACAGGTGAACTGATAATTTGATTAAAGGTTTAATGTGGTACATATGTATGTATGTACATATCTAAGGCATGGGGAGTTGAAAATGTCGCAAAAAGTATACATAATTTCTTAATGACAATTATTGACAACATGCCAATAGATAATTATCCATAATTATCTCAAAAGTATCCACTTCTCGTTGAAGTGAGTGTCATATTTGCTCTCTTCCTCTCTTTATCTCCGTACTCTTTAATTGCCTTTGGCAATGGGTGTCTAACCTCAATCTGAATCATCATCTCCATCGTCATCGTCATCGTCAGCGGCAACACTGAGAGGACCATGCCCCAACACAATTAAGGCAATGCCCCCATGTCTGACTAAGCAACAACAATAAGCACGGTGTTAAGAAGGTTTTGACTCACAGCTCCCTCCTACCTCTTTTATCCGCGCCAAGAACTATGCTACAAAAGAAGCTAGAAAAACTTGAGGAAAAGTCACGTCTAATTACACACATCTTAGAGCAGCATTTTGACCTGGTTGACTTCTCGAAAGGG
Organism: Drosophila quadrilineata; assembly: GCA_018150725.1. Classification (NCBI taxonomy): domain Eukaryota; kingdom Metazoa; phylum Arthropoda; class Insecta; order Diptera; family Drosophilidae; genus Drosophila; species Drosophila quadrilineata. Next base: position 8,487,963 of record JAECWN010000407.1, read on the forward strand.
ATAGGGGGGGGGGGGGAAGATTGGAGTTGAAACTGACTAGGGGTTGCTTATACATTTTTTTTTTTTTTGCCAAATTGGTTTTAAAAGCCACAATAAGGCGTTCATGTGGAGTGGGCGTGAGAACGTGAGCAATTATTACATGTAAGTAGCAAGTAGCGAGTGTCAGAGAATGTGGCACACTCTGTGTTATGCTGCCACATATTCACACATTTAAGTCTCGTTTAATCCACATCAAATGCGATTATATGCTAAAAACGACAAACAAGTGTCAAGTAAGGCGGGTGTGAACGCCATCTAGCGGGCAGCAGCAGCAGCAGCAGCAGTATCATCAGTGTGTGAGGGAATTTAAATAATTGATTTCGAGTGCAGAAATGAAGCAAGCAGCTGAAAGTCAAGTCAAGAGCCACTGTTAACAAGCCCGCAGCCGATAGTCATCATTAAGAAGAGAAGCTCCAATTGAGCCGACCAATCACGCACAAAGAGTGGCTGACCGAGAGAGGAGAGAGTGAGAGAGTGACTCTCCAATACAGTGCCAATGACTTGCAGTGAGAGCGTTTGTTCATATGTATATGTTGTATGTATATGTATGTGTTGGATAGACTTGCGAATTAACAATTCCTTTCAATTAACTGTGCAACCGACAACAGAACAAAAAATACCATATATGCCAAAAGTCCAACGATATTTTTGCTTCAATAAAAATCTGGCACATTTATCAGGGCTGCAGTAGTAATAATACTTCAATGTATGCAACGGAAAATATTCCTTTAGTACCTAGGATCACCGCTGCTTTCTGTGAGGGCGCCATCTCGTGGATTTTATTTGATTTTCAAATGTAAAAAGAAAGGCCAAAAGTTGTTTGAAAATTCAGCTACTGTCTGTCAACAGTTCGTTCGCGTAACTTTGCAGCCCTGGTATTATTGCAGCGAAAAGATAACGCAAGGAGAGAGCAAAACCCGGGAGAGAGTGAGAGAGAGAGAAGAGGGAGAGTAGTGAGTGTGGCTGCATCGCTGCAATGCCATTTGGTTGATTTTGGGGTTTGGGTTTTTTGGAGTCTCTAAAATCAGCAGCGACTATAACAAGTTTCGTTTCGTATTTTTCTTTACAGTGCTGTTTTTTTTTTGTATTTCGTTACAGTCAATCAGTTTTGCATGAGCGATTTCTTTACTCGTTTGCGCCAACTCTACAATTTACTTATTGCAAGGGCAACTCTCCACGCCCTTCCCCCAGCACTTCCCCCATTACTTCCCCAGGGGGCGACGTGGAGTAGATACTGCGGGTCGCTGCAGTTCGAAATGAAGTTAAAGCGAGTAAGCAAAGGCATCAACAACTATTGCGTTTACTTCGATTTTGTTTGTGCGCAAACTTTTAGCGCTGCCTGTCACAGTTTGATCCCCAAAGCAAACAAACATCTGAACATGGCTTCAACTTCAGTTGGAGTGTAGAGTTTGTAGATTTTGACAAGAAATAAATGTTATTTAAAGCTACTAAAGAAATGTTTGTAATATATAGCTTAATTCAGCTTGAAGAGAAATTGAGAAATTGTAAAAAATTCTTACAAAGTGCAAAATTCTTCTACACTAATTTTCCTATTTTTCGATTTACATTTTGGCAGCATTTCAATTAAAGCTTTCATTCTTATCTATCTTAAAGTGCAATTTTAGCCTTGGGCGTATACAATTTGGTTCCACTTCAAGTTATATGTATATCCTCTCTCCGGCTTGTCTCTCCCTCTCTCAGATGCAGTATCGTTTTCGAGATTAGCCACAATTTGTGCCAATTTCGAGCTTTGTCTAGCTGTGTGCTTCCCCCCGTCAGTATCACTCCAAAAATCCACTCTCTGTAATTAAAACCTCAAACAATCAAACTGATTCCGATACGATATACTTGCACCCCTACTACAATCGCCTCTCCATCCTCGAAAATCCAAAAAAATAAAATTGGGAAAAACTTTAGGCACACACGTAGAGATTTTCACACGCACTTTGTGCAAGAATTTCGATACGGACTTTGGTTTGTAGCCAAACTCGGACCGAGTCCATCTGCATTTGGGGATAACAGAGGAGTCCAGTATAGGGCAGGGGAAGAGCGGTGTTCCAGCTGCCTGTCTTTGATTTTCATTCGTCGTCCATCGACGTGATATTTGCTTAATTTTTCCCCATTCGGGGGGATGTTCTCGTTACGTTTGGGGTCTTCACTACATTTCGTTTGGTTTGCACGAATAATTATTTGCCCATTTGGGATAAAGTTTAGCTGCTAACTCTCTCTCTATTTCTTTCTCTCTCTCTGTCTCTCTCTGTTTCTCTTCCCTCTGTTTGTAGCTCACACAGGTAATTTTCACATGACCATGTGGACGACGGACAGAGGGGATTGTACTCCTGCTAGACGAAAACAATTAGAATCGAAATCAAACGAAGCAAACCGGAAACAACACACAGACAGCTCGGACATCCAGACAGGGAGTGAATCAGCAACGGATATCAGGTAGTTGATACAGATGGAAATCACTCGGAATTCATGTTACACTTTTTCTCCCTGCTCTTCCCCTCCATTTAAGCTCATCAGTGCGCCTCATTATGAGATTTTGCTCTTAAAGCACACAAAGACACTTATCCGTTAAGCAAAATTTCTTAACAATAAAGGTCGAATTTTGCAGAATTTTGAGAAAAAAGTGAGAATTCAAAAATAGTGATTTTGCACCACTTTTTAACACATTTTTGGCCATATCTCAGAAAATAATCATCAGAAACACCTCAAATAAAAAGCAGGATGCTTGTTTTGAGTCCCAGAATCGATTGACATCAAAAAATTGGGATTACAAAAATTTTCTATTTTTGATCATTTTGACAAGGGGTAAGTTCGGAAAAATGGTCAAAAAAAGTCAAAAATTGAAAACTGCCAAAATGAAAAAACTTTTGATGCAGTTTTAAAATATGTTCGAAACCATTGACGGAACATCAAAAATTTTTGAAATCGGTTGATTTTTGCAAAAGTTATGGCAGTTCAAAATTGAGAAAGAAGTGAGAATTCAAAAATAGTGATTTTGCACCACTTTTTAACACATTTTTGGCCATATCTCAGAAAATAATCATCAGAAACACCTCAAATAAAAAGCAGGATGCTTGTTTTGAGTCCCAGAATCGATTGACATACACATATTGGGATTACAAAAATTTTCTATTTTTGATGATTTTGACAAGGGGTAAGTTCGGAAAAATGGTCAAAAAAAGTCAAAAATTGAAAACTGCGAAAATGTGAAAACTTTTGATGCAGTTTTAAAATATGTTCGAAACCATTGACGGAACATCAAAAATTTTTGAAATCGGTTGATTTTTGCAAAAGTTATGGCAGTTCAAAATTGAGAAAGAAGTGAGAATTCAAAAATAGTGATTTTGCACCACTTTTTAACACATTTTTGGCCATATCTCAGAAAATAATCATCAGAAACACCTCAAATAAAAAGCAGGATGCTTGTTTTGAGTCCCAGAACTCGATTGACATACATATATTGGGATTACAAAAATTTTCTATTTTTGATGATTTTGACAAGGGGTAAGTATGGAAAAATGGTCAAAAAAGTCAAAAATTGAAAACTGCGAAAATGTGAAAACTTTTGATGCAGTTTTAAAATATGTTCGAAACCATTGACAGAACATCAAAAATTTTGAAAATCGGTTGATTTTTGGCAATGTTATGGCAGTTCAAAGTTGAGAAAAAAGTGAGAATTCGAAATTTGTCGCTTTGCACCACTTTTCAATACATTTTTGGCCATATCAGAAAATAATCATCAGAAACACCTCAAATAAAAAGCAGGGTGCTTGTTTTGAGTCGCAGAATCGATTGACATCAAAAAATTGGGATTGCAAAAATTTTCTATTTTTGATGATTTTGACAAGGGGTAAGTATTGAAAAATGGTCAAAAAAAGTCAAAAATTGAAAACTGCGAAAATGTGAAAACTTTTGATGCAGTTTTAAAATATGTTCGAAACCATTGACAGAACATCAAAAATTTTGTAAATCGGTTGATTTTTGGCAAAGTTATGGCATTTCAAATAACGAGGTCTGTGGTTTTTCCAAAGTGTTCTCGTTCGTTTATTATTGTTGCTTTGAATTTAATAGGGCTGCGTGGGGTTCACAGCGTATCGATTTTCCAATAGAGTGCTGGTTCGAAGCCAACCAATTAGTATGAACGAACTCTCGTTGGGTAATTTGCTAACCAGTTCTCAAGTAGTCCCAAAAATGTCTATTGTGCGTGCTCATCAATGCGGAGTGTATGAATGTTGCTATCTCAGTCTAGCATAAGTTAATCTGTCGTAACGACCTCAACAAGCAATGTATCTCTATCTCGTTCTGTCTTTCTATTTGCTTTTGTTCGCTTTTGTGTACATTTAATTCTCATGTTACGTTTTTGGCTTGTTGTTGTTGTTCTGATCTAAAAATAGCTTCGGCTGTGAGAGCACGGGCGATCGTTTTTTAGTTCGTTTGCCCTCGTGCTGCAGCCATAATAGTATTTAGTTCGATGTACTTTCAGCGGTCCTGTGGCGCAATGGATAACGCGTCTGACTACGGATCAGAAGATTCCAGGTTCGACTCCTGGCAGGATCGATTTTTTTTTATTTTTTTTTTAATTTTCAAAATTTCGTATTTTTTTTGTAAACTTAATATCATTTGTTCAGATAATTTTTCTTAAATAATTTCTTTATATTTTATATTTTGTTCATAGTCATGTCGATGCTTGTCTACAGCATTTTATGTCTCATTTTATGTATTATGCCAACAACATTTTGTTGCTTATTTTGATATTGTACTTGTTTTATTTTGGTGCTTTAACTTTACAATATTTTATGAGTATACACGGACATCTCTCGTTGTTCTGTCTGTCTCTTTCGCATAAAACAAAACTCATCTGGGGCATTCCTGCAAATGTTGCTTGTATATAATTTCATTATGTAGAAGTCTCCCTCTCTGGCATCGTCTCTCCTCCCCCTACACTCCCTCATTTTGACAACCCCGCAGCTGAAACTGTCAACACGGCGCGTTTCGCCATTTCCCACAAATTCACGTTAACATTGCCCAGAGCCAAGTGAGATAACGGTTTACTTTCTTAATCTTTGTACATAATTTTTTGGCAACCTCATGTTACGTAATGTCTGCCAAGTAGAAAGTAGCAACGTGTGGTATATACTCTAACCGAGAGGAGTTGTTACGAATTGTTAAACACTTTGTAGAATTTTTATATAAAGTTAACAATTTTGATTCTTTTTAAATTTTGAAAATTATGTGATAATTTAAATATTTTTAAGTTGAACAGATTCTTCATTTACTAAATTTATAATAAAAAATTAATTTGAGAGACATAAATAATATAGGATGAAACATTTTTAAAAAATATGAAAAATTATAATTAAATAATAGAAAAAATATTGAAATATTACCAAAAACAAAATATAATTCATGTCGAATAATAATAGTTTTACTTTTAATAAATTAATTAAATAATAAGTTAATAATATTTGTTAAGTAATTTGGTGCACTTCAATTTTTTTTTTTTTTTATAAATTTTTAAATATATATATATTTTAAATACCCTTTAGGTAAATATAGAGCGTTTAGTCTTTTGGCTAATTTTCCACGTTTGTTTTTATCTGTCTTCTGTCTGTTTTATGTGTGTGCGTGTGTGTGTGTGTGTGTATATTTATCTATAAAAGTGTGTGTGTATGAGAGAGAGTTGTGTCTTGTCTGGCCTTGGGCTTTATAACATTTACACATGTGCCTCCTCAGGTGTGTTGCCCCCTCTTCCCCCGCTGCGCCCACAGCTGGAAACGTCTTGACATATCCTGTTGATAGTAAGTAGCTGCCAGGCAGAAGACTCTCATAATCCTGGAATGAATGGGGGAAAAAAATGCTGCGCCTTAAGCTTGCCACTGCCACAGTTTGTTGCAAAGTTTCTCAGCTCAGCGCAACTTTAGTTTTGTTTTTCCTTCCACACTTTTACAGTTAGCTAGCTTCTTCTTCTGCTGCCTCTGTTTCTTCTGCTTCTTTAGCTGCCTCTACACATAGCACTTGACTCCACTTATGACAACTCAACTTCAACTCTGCTTCATTCTGTGGCGCTCAACTCAAGTACACAGAGGGCAACGTTGGAGTCGCTGCCTCAGTCGCTGTCGCAGTCGCAGTCGCAGTCGCAGTCGACGTCGCTCTTGACCGTAGTCAACAACAAAAGCCACAGAGGCAACGCTTTCAATTACCAACTTAGCGCTGATTACTTATTCCTCAGCAGCGCTGAATCCTGGCCAGCTCTTGGCCTCCGTTCTCCACCTTTGAATGGGGGGGGGCAGGAGGGGGATGGAGGGTGTGGCATCAACCACAAGACATATTAGTCAAAGCAAATTGCGGGTTACCTCAATCCAACTCATAAGGAGTTGGCCATAGGATCGCTTCGTTGGCCACAGCCTTGGCCAACAAGGGCATCATCATCATCATCATCGTCGTCGTCGTCGTCGTCGTCCGCGTCATCGTCTTATGGTATCCTGTCGCACTTTCACTGGCCTCTCACAATTTCGCCTTTGCCACTTAATCTCGCCTCTTTGGTATGCACGGACTGTATTCAAATGAATTCTGATTGAATTCATTGAAGCTCATCAGTGAGAAGCGATTTTTTCTGATCTAAGTCAGACACACACACACACTCACAAAGAGAGTGGAGGAGAGGAGCTGTTGGAGCTGCTGGCCGGGCCTGGGCACATCCCTTAGACATTTATTTTCAGTAATGGAAAAAATGTGTTCTGCAATTTCGCTCATTTTTATACATAAATTTCGCCACGCAAAAAAACACAGAGAGCAAGCGAGAGAGAGAGAGAGGGATAGGGGGTGTAAGTGAGAGCGGGAATCGTATCTATATATCTATATGTATGCTGAGTATAATGCTAAAAAGTAAAGTAAATAAAGGATAATGCAGCAAGGATATAAATTACATAAAGCAGCTAGAGAATGACTTACTGTGGCAGCCACTCGCACTCCTCGCAAAGTGAGTGTGGCATGGTGCATGGGGCACGAGAAACGTGGTAACGTTGAACGTGAAACGTGGACAGCATTGGGCTCCATCACCACCACCACCACCACCACCATCACCATCACCACCATCGTCATCATCATCATCAGCCATAGCCCAAGTCCACAAACGGATGCCAAGCCGGCGCATTAGAAAATGGCGCACAGGAAACAGGAAGTATTTTTAACGATTGGTAAATTTTTGACGGACGTTTTCCACTCCCTTCCCCATTCACTCCACTTCCACTTCCATTCCCTTCTCCTTTCTCGTATTGCTGCACTGCGTCGCTCATTCTCCCTGAACACATCTCGTCTAATATTCCTTTTGTTATTGATGGAAATGCAAATTGGATATTTTTTTCGGGGCAAACATTTTCTTCATCTGCTCTGGGAGTTGCGTGAAAATTTATAGAAAATTATTAACGGCAGCCGAGCATTGCATTTATCATTCGCAATTTGCTGTTTGCTTAACATTTCTGGCCAAGAGTTTGCTCTCCGTTGGCACTCGGTTTCTCCATTTCTCTCAAGGCGCTTCTGAGACTAAGTGCATAAGTGGCATACTGTGCGTATACTTAATATGCATTACGTATACTTAATATGCATTACGTATACGCTCTGTGGATTTAATGCAACTCTGCATGCATTGCGGCATATGAAAGTGTCAAATTATTAATGATTTAATTAATTGTGCTTAATTAGAGAAACCTGGTAGAAGAAGTGAGGAGAAGTAGTTACTTATGATATATAGAAGAGAGTATGATGTTCATAATAAAATGGTGCTCTGAAAATAGATGCATTTTTTAAATTAATTGATTTAAGTTTTAATTTTACATATTTTTTCTTTTTTTTGTATATGATCTAAACTTTTTAAAGAAGGTTTTTATAAATTAATACATTTTATATGCTTCTCTTAAATTTAGTTTTTTACTCCCTGCATCTATTTGTTTTTAATTGCAGCCAGACTTCGTCAAGACTTTGCGCTTCATTTGTTAAAACTTTAATAATTTTGGAAATCGTCAAAGCAATTGTTGCCACACTTCAGCAACCCAATGCTGCCACGAAATTGCAGCCGCCCTCTTCAGCCAACCCTTGCCCCCCAACACCCCCTATTTTCTCAACTCCCTCATTTTGCTTTTTGCTGCATTGGTCGCTTGCAGTTTACTTCAAAGTAATTAACGCCGATCCAAAACAGACGCCAATTTGCATAACGGTTTCGTAGCCAGCTTCTTCTACTTCTTCTTCATCTAGTCAAACACATATACCCACACACACACACATACACATATACTGTACTAACACAAACACGCACGTAGCACTTTGCAGCTGGAAAACAAAACCTCTTGAATTTTAATTAAACGTTTTTATGCAAGATTCCGGAACGCCTTCTTCGACTCATTTTTCTTATTTTTGGGCTGAGCTCTGCTACGTTCGTCATCTCGTAGTCTCGAAGTCCTCACGAGGTCCTTCCTACTCCTTGCACTCCTGCTTGTTGTTTTTGAGTACATTTGAATTTTTGTATTTGCTGTTGTAGTTGTTGTTCTGGTTGTTGTTGTTGGTTTGTTATAAGCGATTGCATTCTCTGGCCATCTAGCTGAGAATATTTTTCTGGCAGCTGCGAACAAGCACAAGCAAACGAAGAGAATCAGAAGTAGAGAAAATGAAAGGGAGAAGCTGAAGCAGAAGAAGAAAATGAAAATGCTTTCCTTGGAGCTGGAGCTTCATTTCGCCACTGAACTGAGATGAGCCGAGTGGCACAGAGAGAGAGAGAGCGAGAGAGAGGGAAAGAAAAAGAGAAACAGAGAATGAAAAAGAAAAAGAGGAAGAGGAAGAGAGAGCGAGAGAGAGAGAGTGAACTTTGGGCGATTGGGCGATGGTCTAAGGACTCCATTGACTGCACTCTGTAATTCAATTATCGACTCTTGGCAGTAAAAAGTGTTAATTATTAGTTTCCTTTCTGCAGCGTTGAAGATGTCGCCGCTGTCGTCTCGACAGTTTCACTTGCTCCTGCCCAGACTCATTCCCATGCTCCCGTTGCAGCTGCTTGCTAATGAAGACATCGTCGAACTGATGCTCCACTTGGTTGCATCGGGAGAAACAAAAAGAAAACATAAAAAAAAAATACTATGGAAAAAGTGCAAGAAAATATGCATTATAATTAAGCACTTTTGGCATTGATGACAGTCACAGACCAGCGCCAACCACTTGATCTAAGGAAGCTCCGTTGGCTGCTGACTTGACTGGGCGACCCTTGAGATTCCCAACTGATAATTGATATTAATTTTAAAGCATATTCTTCCGCTATTGAGCTTGTCTCAATTGCCTTGAAGTGAAGTTAATTAGCTTTAAATTAAATTTAAATAGTATTCTATTTTAAAATATTTAGTTTAATTTAAAAAAAACTTATTTTTGGGAGTAAGTTTGAAGCTACTTTTAAAAGGTTATTATTCTATATAATCTGAACTGAATTTTTTTGTAGACAGTTATTATATTTTAGAAGATTGTCATATATAAGCCTAACCGGCCACTAATAAAGAATTCCATAAAAATAATTACAAAATTTATAAATTATTTTTCTCAAAAAAAAAGCATAAAAAAATATATCTTTTTAAATCCCAATCACGTTACTTCTAATTGTAATTCCGCACGCATTGATGCCTCTTAGTGTGGATTTGCCAATCGTCCTTTTGAGTTGAGGATATCTTGGCAATGAGTAGAAAAAGTAGCCAAACACTTTTTGGGCAACATCACACTTCATTAGCGCAGGTTATCGCTGAATTGGCCGACTTCTGAAACCAACTCAGGGAATTTGAATTTGGCATGCACATGGCGCAGACATTTGAAAAACGGCAATGCGAACAAAGCGAATCCCAGTTCCCAGTCACGAAAAAACTGCAAAACTCACACACACACACACACACATATACATCATATGTATATGATGGGTTAAGGGTTGAATTCGACTTGGGGGGAATATAGAGTTGCAGCACGTAGCCGCCGGTTAGCCGGTGTCAAAGGCAAAATACAAATTCGAAATGAAAAACAGGATACCTAACATTGAGTGAACCCCAGATAGACAGAGACAGAGAGAGATAGAGCGAGAGAGAGATATAGAGAGAGAGAGAGAGAGAAAAAAAAGGATTTCGTTGGCCATCATAAATTATGCAGCATGCGGTGGCTGCAATCTGATGCCCTCAACAAAATGTCGGCTGCATTCAATTTGTTCACCCCTAAGCCCACAGGACTCCACAGGACTCTTTTTCGTAGTTTATTGTGTTTGTGTGTATGTGTGTGTGTGTGTGAAAATAATGGCAGCTGTGGCAGGCGCGGAAGTTGCACTTTGCATGCAACATTGGCCAGACAAGCCGCACGGCTGTAGCCTTCGAATCCTTGCATAAGTGAGAGACTAGACAAAGCCAACGCCAGGTGGCGCTATCAACAAGCCAATCCAAACAGAGGAGGAGAAGAAGGAGGAAAGAGTTGAAGGTAGAGTGAGTTGGGAATGAAAAATAAATATATCGGAATATATCTTAAGCTCAGTCCCTTATACCTTATAAATCATTAATATCTCAGCTGAAGCATATTTAGGGAATTTGAGCTTCAACTCAATGAAATTTCAGTTTATGAAATTGACGTCTCCTTTTCTGCTATTTAGACACAAATTATCCAGTTCAATTTACTTTGAACGAAACTCATTTAGTGCCACATGCATATTAATCCATGCTGATAATTGTGAAATATTATGATTTTAATATGAAATTACAGCATTTTGTGTTTGCGGTCTCTGTCACTTTGTATTTGATTGTGGTTACAAATTTTGTTAAATTTATGTTTATTTATTTGCATACGGTTGGGCAATTGAATGCCAGCAATAAATTTCTAATTGCCCTATCGCAAAATTAACAGCACAATCAACAAAACGGAGTTTTATCAAAATTGAATTTACTGATTGTTTTCCACCAGTCATGTCATGTATACGCCATGTTGACCCACATTTAAATGAGCCTCCCATTAAGTGATTTCAAGTGCACGCCAGCCTCAATTTATATCATAATTTATTGTGTAAATTTGCGAAATGATATATAGAATTTTGTAATGCATTTAAAAAGCCAACTATGTTTATGCTTCACTTAAAATGCAACAAAGCATGCTAAAGTATTTACAAAAAAAAAACGTAAAATAGCGTAAAATATATATTTATAAAATATCATCTAAAAAGTGCTTTCAGCATATTTTTTAGCGGCGGCAAATAGGTTTATGATCGATGGCGGCAGCTACATATTACGCCAAACAGTGCTTGACAAAAGTATGCTAACATTACTACATAAGTGCTTTACAGTTTCACAATGCTCATTACCACTATTTAGTATTATTTATGCATATTTTCTATTATATTTTTTTGTATTTATTTTCGCCACACAAGCTTTATTTGAGGGTGTTATGGGTATATTTTATGCAGTTAATTTGTTAACAATATCAAGTTGCCTGGTTAGCATATTTTCGGCAGCCACTTTTCACGGCACCCCATGCCACAAAAAGTATTGATGGCTGTACACGCATTTTTTTGGCGGCGCCGCGAAATATGCTTTATAATTTGGTATGCTTTCAAAGTGTAAATGTATCAATCATACGCCATGGATGCTTGGCAAGTTGCGCGCTTACAACACGTGCTGTGCGTGTAGTTGTGTGAGTGTGTGTCTGTGTGTGTGTGTGTATGTGTGTGCAGATGCATAATAAACTGCTTTCAATGCACGCATGCCTGTCTTTATGCATTAATTTAGTCAACGCCGAGCACCTCCCTTCCAGCTTAACGCAGCGCAGAATCATATTTTCAGTATATATGTATATAAATGTATAAATAAAAAATATAATAAAATGCCTTATTGTTGTTGCAATTATTACAGCTGTTGTTGCATTATATTTAAAACATGCAGAGCAACTAAAAGTATTTTTCACGCAAATTGAGTTTGCGGAACGAAAAAGCCGCCATCGCCATCGCCATCGTCGCTATCGTCGCTATCGTCGTCGTCAACTTTGCTGCTTTTGGCATTGCCAATTTTGCTGCCAGTCATCGGTCGCTGCCATTGACGACATGGAAAATTTGCTGCCATTGCCACGTCACTCACAAAAATATGAAACGGAGCATGGGGAAATATGTTATGTATAAAGACAAGCCCCGCCTCTGACTCTTGGGAGTTCCCTCCCTGCCTGCCTGCCTGCCTGCCTGCCTGCCTGGCATAATTTAATAGAGTCGGTAATATCAATAAATTTTAAAAGCCTTTTAATGCGCATCGATAAAAATAACCATGAAGCATCTTTCTTTTTTGTTTGCGACATAATTATGCCGAAGCGTTGACAGCATTGTTTCAATAGACTTTTACCCTTAAGTAAATCCGTAGTCGAAAAATAAAAATAAAAATTGTAAGCGCAGCAACAAAGTAATTGAGAATGGGACCAACTCCCAACCGATTTATATAATATACATATGTTAAATATAAAGGAATCTTGTAAATATTTTAACAATGCACATCAATGCAGTATATGAATTTCAATTAATTTTAATGGGATTCCATTCAATAAAGTCTATGAATTTTACAAATTCCTAAAGCAAGCATTAAATATTGCATACCCACTTCAAATGTGAAAAATATTATTCGAAGCTCGCTATTTAAATGCATTTTAGCGCAATTTGCAAAAGTAAGAATGTTGTGAAATATTTTACAGCATACTTTTACGCGCTGTTGGGCAAACTAAGCCAACGCGCTTCAAACTCTCGCTTCCTGAAACGTCCTGCAAGTTGTTAGCGGCACTCGCACGCTATCAAATCAACTCAACAGCATGTTCAACTCAAGCTAAGCCCCCATGGAAATTTACTCACAGCAGAAGCAGCAATAGAAAAGGACGAAAAAATAAATATAGAAAGCAGAAAAAGAAAAAAATGTATAATATAATAAGTAGCAGAGAGCGAGCGATGGCAGCGATAAAAAGTGTTGAACGCTGTCGTTCATATGCAATGGTTAAAAGCGTAAAGAAGCAAACCGCAAACAGGCAGGGAAGCCACTGTAGCATACCAAGTATTTGCCACACCAGCAACAGCAGCAACACCAGCACCAACCCTTGCCACATGCAACAGCAGCAAAGACAATGGCAGCGCATGGATCCCTTGTTGTAATGCAAGCAACGAAAATGCATGGTATTAAGGGAATGCCGAAGCTTGAGCTGGGCAACAAAACAGCACAATATAAGCTGCATAGTTGCCACAAATGATCGACGGTAAAATACCCTCTAAAAATTAAGAACAAAAGGAAAAAGAAGTTTAATTACAAATGTTTCAATAATAAAAATTAATTAATTTTAAAAGTAGCACAATTATTTAAAATTTCCACTTTATCTAAATTGTTGGATACCCTGTAATCAATGTCCTATCACGTTAATTACTTGCAATTTACTGTGATGGTGTAAAACTTGAACTTTCCAATGATCTTCAAGGCGCAGTCATTTGTTGTTTAAGTTGTCCTAGGCAAGGGAGTTTCTTTTTCCTTTTTTCTCTTTGTCGGTTTGCTGGGCGAGGCCAGTGCAACTTTTGGTTACGGTTTGTCGCTTTGCTGCACACTGATGTTGCCACTGCCACACTGACTGCAAAATGCCTTTTTGCCTTATAAAATATTTAAACATTTTTGTGGCAAACATATTTGCATTGAGCCCAAGACGCAGCAAGAGACAGTTCTAGACCGCGAAGGAGAGAGATGGATGGGGAGAGAGGGAGCTTGGGGCATGGATTGACCAGAAAGTTCAAGTGGCGCGGCGCCTGAGCGTATGCTATTAATATTGTGCGACAGCTGTTGGACTGTTTAAATATTTATTCAATACGCAGAAGACAAAAGCGAATAGCGCAAAAGAAAGTATGGCGACGAGTTGGCTTATCACCACTGCTGCTGTTGCTCTTGCTGTTGTTGCAAAAAAATATAGAAGATGACGGGCAAACGTTGTCATTGTCATCGGTTTTTGGGGGCTACATGCCGCAGCAGCTCCCTCCTCGCCCACACCCCCTCCATATGCTAATACGGTTATGGTTACGGCTGCTGCGGTGGCTGCTGCTGCTGCTGCTGCTGCTTCTATTCTTTGCGGTTGTGCTTGTCGTTGGCTGAGAAAATTTCATTATGCCAATTACTTGCATCAAAGCTGCTGGGATAATTGACTTTGCTTAGCATCAGGCTGGCAAAGAGGAAACCAGAGAAGGATACAGAGCGAGAGAGACTCTGTTACATTCATTCCCTCTTTGGCCGCATGCTGTTGACTTTTGAAGCGCTTGCATAAGACGATGCTTTTATCTACTCTCTCTCTTTCACACACACACACACACATACATTGCATATTAGCTGCGTGTAAGTGTGTATGTGTGTACTTGGCCCCATTTGTGAGCGCATAAAATAATTAAACTTAATTGACAGTTTTTGGCACCACCTTTGTGAGCATCCTTTAATCTAATGAGCTTAACTTGGTCCTGTTTAGCTTTTAGTGTAGTTCATTTATTCCTTTTTGGCCATTCAATGGTGGCTGCATCTTAACTGGGCCATTGCTGTTTATGAAAAACTGTTTTCTTAACTTACTTCCAACATTTTCAAAGTAGTATCTACAAGTTCGTCAAGCAACCTTTGCTGCACATTTTTAATGTCAAACTCTTCAAAATGATCGTTACACTCTCGTTAGTAAATTTCTATTAATAATTAATAAATTTATTTCTGAATTTTTTCTTTGGGCTACGCAAAATGAAATTCTATCCCAATGCAGATGTTTGGTTTTATGTGGAAAAACCACCTGGCTGGGACACTTACCAGAAGTATCCACCCAACCACAGCTGGAAGCTGCCCAGTCAAGACTTCAAGCCCAAAGTGATGCTACATTGGCGTGATCTGGAAGGTGCCAAGTTAGTGGACCTGAAGCGCAAGGATCTGTATTTCAACCAGTGGCCCAAGTCGCGTATACGTGATCAGGCTTGTCTGGGCATGCTCTACGCCACCGGCTACCGCTTCATACGTCTGACGAGGGCACCTCCAGCGGGCTTCAAGTGTGCCCCGATGCCGGTTAACTTGGCCACAGCATATATTGTGAATGGTATCTCGATATATCTTTATCAAGTACTCAATATATATTCTAATTTATATTTTACAGCAAATTTGAAGAAATTGGGCAGTCAGGCCAGAAAGGAAGCATTGAAGGCGAAAAAAGAGGCCAAAGAGAAGAAGGCAGCTGAAAAGAAATATAAGAATCGTGCGAAACCAAGGGGCAGAAACTAAAATCACGAAAATTTAAATTTATTTTGAAATTCCAAAATAAATATTTAATTATTTTCAGCGTTTTGTTTTTATTTGAGACGTTTCTGATGAGTATTTCTCAAGATATGGCCAACAGTGAACTTGAGTATCACTAAAATGTCATTTTCCCAAAAATCACTTGCCTCGCAACTTTAAAATACCATAACATCGCCATATCTTAACCGATTTTCAAAATTTTCACTTCTGTCAGTGGTTTCGAACATATTTTAAGTCAGTATCAAAAGTTTTTCATTTTGGCAGTTTTCACTTTTTAACTTATTTGGCCATTTTTCAATACATTGTCAATATCATTAAAAAACGAAAAATTTTAGATTCCATTTTTTTGATGTCAATCGATTCTGGGACTCAAAACTAGCATCCTGCTTTTTATTTGAGGTGTTTCTGATGATTATTTTCTGAGATATGGCAAAAAATGTGTTGAAAAGTGGTGGAAAATCACAATTTTCGAATTCTCACATCTTTCTCAACTTTGAACTGCCATAACTTTTGCAAAAATCAACCGATTTCAAAAATTTTTGATGTTCCGTCAATGGTTTCGAACATATTTTAAAACTGCATCAAAAGTTTTTTCATTTTGGCAGTTTTCAATTTTTGACTTTTTTTGACCATTTTTCCATACTTACCCCTTGTCAAAATCATCCTAAGTAGAAATTTTTTGTAAACCCAATTTTTTGATGCCAATCGATTCTGGGACTCAAAACAAGCATCCTGCTTTTATTTGAGGTGTTTCTGATGATTATTTTTTGAGATATGGCCAAAAATTGTTAAAAAGTGGTGGAAAATCACAATTTTCGAAATCCCACTTCTTTCTCAACTTTGAACTGCCATAACTTTGCCAAAAATCGTCCAATTTTTAAAATTTTTTCAGTTCTGTCAATGGTTTCCAACATATTTTAAAACTGCATCAAAAGTTTTTTCATTTTGGCAGTTTTCAATTTTTGACTTTTTTTGACCATTTTTCCATACTTACCCCGTGTCAAAATCATCAAAAATAGATAATTTTTGTAATCCCAAATTTTTTATGACAATCGATTCTGGGACTCAAAACAAGCATCCTGCTTTTTATTTTAGGTGTTTCTGATGATTATTTTCTGAGATATGGCAAAAAATGTGTTAAAAAGAGGTGCAAAATCACTATTTTTGAATTCTCATTTTTTCTCAACTTTGAACTGCCATAACTTTTGCAAAAATCAACCAATTTTCAAAATTTTTTCAGTTCTGTCAATGGTTTCCAACATATTTTAAAACTGCATCAAAAGTTTTTTCATTTTGGCAGTTTTCAATTTTTGACTTTTTTTGACCATTTTTCCATACTTACCCCTTGTCAAAATCATCAAAAATAGATAATTTTTGTAATCCCAAATTTTTTATGACAATCGATTCTGGGACTCAAAACAAGCATCCTGCTTTTTATTTTAGGTGTTTCTGATGATTATTTTCTGAGATATGGCAAAAAATGTGTTGAAAAGTGGTGCAAAATCACTATTTTTGAATTCTCATCTTTTCTCAACTTTGAACTGCCATAACTTTTGCAAAAATCAACCTATTTCAAAAATTTTTGATGTTCCGTCAATGGTTTCGAACATATTTTAAAACTGCATCAAAAGTTTTTTCATTTTGGCAGTTTTCAATTTTTGACTTTTTTTGACCATTTTTCCATACTTACTCCTTGTCAAAATCATTAAAAATCGAAAATTTTTGTAGTCCCAATTTTTCTATGTCAATCGATTCTGGGACTCAAAACAAGCATCCTGCTTTTTATTTGAGGTGTTTCTGATGATTATTTTCTGAGATATGGCCAAAATTGTGAAATATCGAATTAAAAATTCTGCAGTTTTCAAGTATTTCAGTTAGTAAATAATAATTTTTAAGTAATTTGCTAAATATTTGAAATGAATACATTTTGTCAAGTGTGAGATGAATCATTTGAGCGTAGGGTATATAATTACTGCCACACAGAAGTCAACTTTGGTCCAATTCATTAGACAACAATAATATGGTTAAATGCACACATGTCTGTAGGTATATACATACTTTATATACTTATTGCGGTTCATATGTGTGTATATATGTACATATGTTTGTATGATATATTCGCTGATTTTCATTGGCCGCATAATTAGCGTAGCGAAGCGCACTGATTAACTTGCATTCAACGGTTTTCAATTGAATTTTGCAGTTCGTTGATTCGAACACCCCACAAAAAAAAAACCAAAAATAAAAAAGAAAAGTGAAATAAAAAATGAGAGGGAAGAGGAAGACCGAAAAACGGCATAAATAAAACGAAGATTCAAGGGGAAGCACATACGCAGGAGCAATGCAATTGCAATCAGCATAGGATCTGTCGTAGGGAGGGCCATCAGGGGAGGTTAGTGGCATGATTGTATTGGTTAATAAAAGAGGCAAACACAAAGCGGGATAAGGACGAAATGAAAAAAGGTATGGAGTCGGGTAAATGATGAATGTGAAATGTGCCATTAATTAATTCGATTAAATGCTGCAATTCAGGCAATCAAGCCAAATAAAAACCCAAAACATTATAAAGCATGAGACTCAGACACATACACACACATACAGACACAGTTAACAGTCAATCAAAAGAAAAATACCCACAAAAGAGCAACAAGAGATATATAATGTATATAAGAAATATGTATTGGAAATATGTCAGTCTGAAAGCGTAAACAGATATAGGTAAGCATGAAGCTCTCTCTGAGACATGAATTATTAAGCAGTAAATTTAAATATATTTTTAGAATATTCAATAATTTTTGTTAAATATATTCAAGTTTGCTAAAAACGGCTTTTAAATTACTAAAGTGTTCCTCAGTAATTCACTTCAACAACATTTTCAACTGAAATTGGTTAAAGTATTTGCTAAGTTAGCAGCGCATGATATCTTTACAGAATTCTGTTAAGCTAACAGAATTTATGCTAGTGAAGCTAACGAAGCAGCCATAGACACATTTAAAATTTTAAATAAATTCATAGGAATTGGCAAAATATTCAACAAAAATATACAGAGTACATATTAGCAAAATGAACGAAAAGAAATTAGATGAAGATCGGCAAAATTTTGTATCCCCTCTGTTGGGGTTACCGCTGTTCATGCTCTCCCGTAATCGTCTGCGGGAAGATAAGTTGGATGACATACGGAAGCAGGTGAAATTGGCCGGCAGACACTACTCTACGAGTTGCCAAGCAGGTAATTAGTAATAAATTATAAACATTAACAATTTAGGTTAATGTTATCATTAATCTGCAGGTAATCGCAGCGAAGAATTTAATGCCGCCACTTTTAAGCATTACAGACATGTGACAGGAAGCGATAAGACACCGGACTGTGCCTATCCTGAGCAGCGTCCACTGAAGCTGGACAGATCGTTGTCTTCGTGGCGTAGCTATCATCAGGCTCCCAATCGATACGGCATCCTGAAGGAGCCCTATGAAAGCCGTAAGGGATCGCATGGAGCTCGTTTTGCCAAAATCCATACGAACAAAAGTTGCATCAATATAAAGCCGCCTCCATTTCGCTTCTATGACATGAAATCAGCGATAGACACTTTGACCAGTCCAGAGAATAGGCACAAGGGCATGTTTCTTTCGAGTAAGTCTCTGTTAATGAGCTGTTAACCGACTGTTAATTTCATTGACGTCCTCTAGATGCTCGTGAGCGGCGTCCATCCACTCGATTCATGTTAACCGATCCAACCGGTTGCTGGCGTGACCCCACAGAACCTGGTCCGGCTGATACCCACACCGATATCTATGAGATCGAAGCCAATATGGTGCCCTATACGGAGACGGATCCTCCTAATCCTCATCTGTTTCTGCGTCTCTCCGCAGTGCCCACCAAGCCCAATGAGCTTATCAAAAAGAATACCGGCTTTGAGCCTGGCCCAGGACGTTATGAAGTACGCTATCCGAATGTGTGTCCTTGTGACAGGGGCAAGGAGTATAGGCCGGGTTTGCAGCTTGAGATTGAGAAACAGAAGCGACTGAAGTTCCGTCGCCAGGTCTACACTCGCATCAATGCTCGCAAGTACTGTGATCCGGAGTCGAAGCATATCATCGGCAATGGGCACAGACATCTCTTCAAGATGGGCAAACATGACCTGCCCCCATTGCAGACAAAGAAGGTCTCCCCCCTGAAGGGCAAAAAGACGGAGAAACAATTGAAAATGTTTGCCGATAGCAAATACATGAATATGCTGATCTTCCCCAAACGTAATCCCATTTCTCTGCGGGACGTGCCCGTGGCACCTTATCAGCCCAAGATTGTCTACAATTGCGTTGCAAAAAGGGTTATCCGCAAGCAGCACAGGATCAATAAGAAGGTCGCCTTTTTAAGTGGCCAGCATCGTTGGAAGGATGGCGTAATGCCACGCCAACTGACACAGGATCAGCTAGATGAGCTCATTGCCAAACTACCACCAGAGCGTCGTCTGCAGGATCACGGCATCGAACTGCGAGAGTCGAAGGTTTCGGGCAAATTGTTGCAACTCCCGGACCGCATGATAATCCCCTATACACCGAAGCTACGGAAGCGCAACTTCAAGTTTCTGCCCATACCCGGAGCACGGGTGCTGGTCACCGAGAATGACATACGTCCCGATATGCATTTCGATCGAGATAATCCCGAGGGTTTCTACTACACCAAGATTGATGAGCGCAAGTTCTATCGGGACAGTTTCGTGAAGGATATGGGGCGGCAAATGGACCAGTTGCAGGCAGAGAGACTCGGAGGAAAACTCATGATGGAGCCCATGACCAGCAATCTGGGTCCACTGCAGTCCTACTCCAAGCAGAGTATCGGCTCTAACCTGAGCAGAATGTCAAGGTCCGCCAGCAGGGCAACCTTCACAGATCCACGTACCAGGGCTACCAAAACGGTGGCAGCTGCTGAGGTTGCTGCTTTTGCCGCGGCTGAGGTGGCGGCTGAGGTCTCAAATGCTGCCAGAACATAGACAATTAAAAAACCCCCTCAAAAAAAAAAGAAAATTTAAGAATGAAAATGGAAAATTGTTAGCCGAAAAGGAAGGAGAGAAAGAGAGAGAGTGAGAGAGAAGATCACACACGGCCACGTTTACATAGTTTATGATTTATGCGGCATGCTCCAGTAAATTCTGTAGCCACGAAAACTGGAAGCAAGCCGAAAGTAACTTTTGACCATAAAATAAATAACTTTTCAGAGCCTCCCCAACTCACTTGCGTCTCTGTCTCTATCTGAGTGGCTATCTCTATCTCAGTCTATCTCTGTCGGTCTCTCTCTGTCTCTCTGTCTCTGCGTGTGTGCTTGCAACGAAATAATTAAGTTTTCTAACGTTTTGCGGAATCTATGGGTGCTCTTGCAACTTCCATGTGCTACGTGTGGCACAGCCCGAGCTACATGTGGCCATTAAAATTACGAGCATATCTCATATCTCTACTTGCTTAGATTGTAAAACATAATCTGTTATCAATTATTTTAGCTGCGTCGTCTTCTCCCCACTCCCCACTCCCCACTCTCTTTCTCCCTCCCTCAAAAAACTGGCCAAAAGCGCACACGTTGCATTTGACCAGAAATAGCTGGCTAAAAAGGAAACTTTCCCACACACACACTTATTTATGACTTAGTTAAAATTTTTGGCTTGTAAGCAATTTCATTTACTGTTATGCGCCTCCCATTCGCACATCACATCACATCACATCACATCGCATCACATCAAAATGTTGCCAGCCTAATCGATTTTAGAGCCCCTACTCGGCTGACTGAATGAATCGAATCAAACGAGTTGAGAGTACTGTACTTAATTGAGTTTCCCTCACGCATCCTTTGCCTGCTTTGGGGCGTGGCAGCTGCCAATTCAGCAGGAAAGTGAGCAAGAATCAAATATAGAAGTATAAAAAGTTTGCTGAAGATGACGCATAAGATATTTCGAGTCTTTAATCATTTACTGATATAAATCAGCTAGGAAGACTATAAAAACTGGCATTAAATTGATGAAGGCACACACATTCAAGAAAAGTTGGAAATAAAAAATTGATTAAAAAATTAACGTTTTTAAAATATAAAAAATATCAATTATATGCAGAACAGGGCTAAGAATTTGAAACTCTTGCAATTAATTTCAATATGTTAATGAATTTGTTGCAATAATGAAGGAATAATTTTGCAGATATGCAAAAAAAGTAACAATAAATAAAAGTAACAACTAATTTGATATGATTAAATTTTGAAACATTTTTTTTAAATAAATGTATATGATATAAATAAATAAATATTCTGTCATCTGCAAGTTGCTGCTCCATTTTTCATAGCATACTTTTCAGCGAGCTCAGCTCTTCACAACTTTCATGCAATTTAATAGCCACTTTCAATATGGCTCTTAGGTCATTACAAAACAGCTTACATGCTGAGGAACAACGGCAGCAAGGAATTATTAAGGATATTATGCGCAGATAAATGAAATCTCCGAGCAGTTGCAAATTCTACTATGAATGCAACTCGTATGTTGGCATTGTTTTGCTGCTGCTGCTGCTGCTGCTGTAAAGAAAGAGAATTGAAAACAGCAGAGCAATAGGGGAAGTGGAAATGGAAGCTGCTCTACGAGACGGAACAACGGGATTCAAGGCTTCATTCAATGCATTTTTGTTTACCAGCAGCTGGCAGCTGATTAACAATGACAGCAAAACTCCCCAACATGTCCTCGCTTGCAACTTTTGCAGCAAAAGAATATTATTATGGTTAATGCAGTGCGCTATTGTCATTGCTGTTGTCATTTGTTGTTGCTGCTGCTCTTGGTTGGTTGTGCAAATATTTTACACACCACAAACACAAACACAAACACAAACACTATAACACAAAGCCAACACAACGGTGAAGTAAAAGTAAATTATAAGCAAAAGGCAACAATGCGACGCAATGTTGAAATGCAGCTGATTGTGCGCGAAAAGTTTTTGTTGCTGTTGTTGCTGCTGTTGTTGTTGTCATTGTTAAGAAAATGAAGAGCAGGAGAGCCAGGTTGCAAACAACAGTGGAAGAAACAGAAACAGTCACAAAATGAGAATAAGCACGAGGACAAGCACAGTGCGCTAAGAAAAGCAGAAAATGAAAACGAGAAGAAATAGAAGCAGAAAAAGACACCGCACGCTTTTCGGTTAACATGAGTTATTATTGCAGAGTGGGCGGGTAACTAACGCCAAGACAAACACCATCAGCAGCAGCAGCAGCAGCAGTATAAGAAGCCAATTTCTTCACCAGTCTCCTACTTATATTTACCACCCTCTATATTCGACTCCATAATGACTATCAGATACCCTAAGAGACAAGAAAGTATTAAATTTATTTTAATTTAAAATTTAAATAGTTTTTATTATTTTCTATGAATTTGTCATCAAAATCTTATAAAATTTCATAAAAATATATGTTTGTTATTTACATAATTTTGCTCATCTTTTTAATACTCATTTTTAATGCATTCTATAAATTTTATATATATTATTTTGTATATGCGCTAAAAGAGCATCTGCCAACTATTAACAATAATTTGAGAGCAGTAAATGATACTGTCTTAATTTTTGTTGTTGTTTCTGCTGCTGCTGCTGTTGTAGCTTACAACAAAACAAATGAGCCAAAGGAGTTGTTGGCACAGCGTGCACACAGCGCAGTCTATGAAACTTGGCTATGACCGCAGTCACTGTCGCAGTCGCAGTCGCAGTCGTAGTCACAGTACGAGTCGCAGTCACTGTGAAGGCTTTGTTTGGTTTACTTGTTTTGCCGAGATTTCTTTCTATTTGGGTCATGGGGTCGTGGCGTGTGCAAATTGCAGGCGGCAGCAGCGCAGTCAGCGTCAGCGTCAACAGCGGCAGCGGCAGAGTAGCTGCAACTGACGACGCTATGCGTGAATCGTGAGTTTGAGTTGCTCGACATGTCGACTCTACATTTTCAATTAATTTCTGATTAAGCGTGGGCTGCACCCAGTATACTATATTTACTAGTGGGTGGCAAGTTCTTTTCTTTTCCCTTCTCTTCTGTAATTTTTTTTTTTTTTTTTTTTTTGTTAGCCAAGTTGGCCGCGCCATGCTGTGTGACAAACGCAACGGGGTGCTTGCAGGCAACACGCTGACATATTGCAGCGCATAATTTACGGTTGCTTATGCGTTTTTTTGTTCTCTCTCTCTCTCTCTCTCTCTCTCTCTTCCCTTCATTTCACTTCTCTTCTACCCATTTCATTCTCTGTTCGCCGAGTGCAACTAATTTTTGTTTGTTGTTGGCGTTACTCTTGCCAGCAAAAGCCACAAAGATTTATGCTTCAGAAATTATGCTTTAAAAGTGAGCGTATGTCTTCGTTTCATTTCGAGTCGCGTTGTCCATGTTGTTTTTGTTGTTATTCTTAAGTAATTTAATATACTTAAATGTTCGTCGAAAATTTCTCTTTTCATCTGCAAAATGATCTTCGAAATTGCTTAGCGAGGATCTCTTATATTGATTAGGATTAGGATTAAGTCTTGGCTATGAATAGTTTTATTTTCCATTGGTTTGCTGTGTAACATTAAAGTTCCTCTATGTTTTGCCATTGCATCTTAATAACTTTTCGAAGATCCTTCCAAATTAACATAGCTTTCTTCCTAATCGATTTTTGGCACCCACAACTCTATGTTATTCACACATACATATATAATGCATATTATTATATGCGCATATAAAAGACACGTATTATGAGAGCTGTAGCTCCGAGTGTGTGGTTCTGGTCTATGCTATGGTGGGGTGTGGTATGCTGTGGTGAATAGGGTAGAAGGTACGACGGGCAGCGAAATGTTCATAAAAATGTAAATGTGCAAAATGGTTGAGAGCAAGCGGGACAGAAAGTGAGAAATCATAATGAAAGCGTGTGTGAGCCAAGAAAGAGCAGTACAGAATAGAGTTAGTGTGTGTGTGTGAGAGAGAGAGAGAGAATAGCTGAAATGGAGAAGGAAGCAGTGCCAAAGGAAACTGAAAAACACAGCAAGAATGTAACAAATGTGTATAAGAGCACACACACAGACATATGCTTCTCTGTGTGTATGTGTGTTTGTGTGTGTGTGTTGGTCGTAAGTTTTAGCGTTGACATTTTAAGTGCATCTTTGTGAATTATTTAAACAAAGAATAATTACACAACGCATTATGAACTTAATGCGACAAAGTATAGAAATATTTATACTCACAAATAGATATTAAGCGAAAGTGCTCTTTGTGCATGAATCTAAATAAAAGGAAAATTATTTGCATAGCTTAATAATTTTTAAAAGTTTTCTTCTCGATGAGGAATCATGTGGGCTCTCTAAATATTTCCAACTAAAACTTTGTCTCCGAGCTTAACATTTTTTATTGATTATTTTTAAGAAAAATTATGCCAACACATTATTAACAATATTTTTAAATTTTTTTTCTTTGCATTTTAAAATATTTTTAAAATTTAATGAACTTTTCCAAGTATAAATTTTGCCATTCGGTGGCATGCCACAAACCTCAAAATGCATTCATCAATTTCAATTAGATTTGTTTTTGTTGCTGCGTTTGTTGACGTGTTTTTTGCTCGGATTTAATCAACAAGTTACTTTTTACGCAAGCTGCTTAGCATATATTTCTATATGTGGCTAGATGTGTAGAACAGTTTATATGCTTATACCATATATACGCTTGTACATAAAATCCACTCAACTAAGCAAAAACAAAGACATAAACCTAACATGAGGCTATGCAAATGGTTCCAGCCACCGCTATAAAGAGTGTGGAGAAGAACAGAGAAAAAAAACCGCTTACCAATGGGAGTTGGGCTTGGGAGCTGCTGCTTGACGGCTTTCGCATACTTTCCGCTCTGTTATTATGCGTATTATGCAAACCACGCCCACATCGCACCCCATCACCCCCACACCCTCCTCTGGCATACTCTTTGCATTGCATGCCACTTACATTTTACTTTACGCGCTTTTGCCGCGTATTTTTATAGCCATTTGCCAGCGCAGAGCGTTGAGTGAAGAGAGAGAGAGAGAGAGAGAGAGAGAGAGAGAGAGAGAGAGAGAGAGAGAGAGAGAGAGAGTGAAAAGAAATGGTAGACAGCTCTCTCAGTTGGCAGCAACAAAAAATTGTATGGCAGATCGCGACGACTATAAAGTACGCTGCCGACTCAATTATGGCAGAGTTTATAGCATAATTTGTGGTACTGAATGCATTTTGTGGCCAAATATATGCCTATAAATCACAGTAGCTGCAGTTTATGGCACCAGAGGTTGCTTGTAAGTAAGCCAAAATGAGAGAGAGAGAGACTCTCAGCGAGTATCACTTTGCTCTCTTTGGGCATAATCCTTTGGCAGAGTATAGAACTCTACAGCTGTTTGGCTGTGAGAGTGACAGTCGCGTCTAGCAAAAGTGTTCCAGCTATGTGTGTGTTTGTGCATGTTGAAAAGCACTAAAAAGTATTATCTAAATGATAATTTGTTGCTGCGTGTCTGTCTCTCTCTCTCACATCTTCTGCCTCCTTCTATTTGTTGAGTAATGTAATTTTATGTACAGCAATGGAAGCTGCCTGCCATGCATAAGCCTTTGTAGACAAAGGGCTACCGCCACTCACCTCACTCTAACTCTAACTATATGTCTCTCTCTCTCTCTCTATATATATATATATCTTCTTCTTTTCCTTTACTCGCCTTCACACATCTCTGCATACATGTGTAAGTACTTTGCATGTATTTGTTGTGCTTACAGCATATTTCCTTCCGGCTTACGCTTCACTTACCCAAGACACAACCCCAGAAAACACAAGCTCAGCTTCAAGCGAAATTTCGTAAGTTGTCATCAGAAACTATTTAAGAAAAACAAAATAGTATAAGTTAAGACAATTGACTGAACTGCACTTACCATTAGAAGTTAAGCACAAGTTGTTGGCCATTTCTTGGGGACATTTTCGACTCGATTCGATTTGTTAGCTGCTCTGTGCAGGTACATATCCTGGCAAGGATACTGGCACTCGTACTCAAATCAATTGCACGCAACTTTGGACAAATGCAATGCAATTAAATGCGACAAAGTTCAAAATTGAATTGCTCAACGAAAAACTCCATTGGCCAAAGACAAAAATATCAAATATAAAAAAGAAGCGAAATCAAAGTCTAAGGAAAGGCTTTAGTTTTTAGGAGCAGCAAATATCAAAAACCCGTAACGGACTTGCACTGAAATTCAATTCGGTTGCGCTCGATTGCGTTGCATTTCAATATAAATATTTATTTTATTTATACAGCAAATACACACACACACACACACACGCACACACAGAGATGGCACAGTTAGCTAGATACACAAATGGACGGGGCGACAAGTTGCAGCTGACAGTAAAAGATGTTGTGGAACCCATTTGTTTTAGTCAATGGATGGATGGCAGCGTCACAAAGTCACTCTACATCTTCCTCTCTCTTTCTCTATATAACACTCTCTCTCTCTCTCTTTAGTCAGTTCAGCTGAGTTTAGTTTTGTGCAGTTCTCGGTACGGTATGTTGCATTAGAATTCAATTTTCAAACTGATTTCGCATCCGTAGCTGCAGCTAAGTATGAGCATGTATCTGTATCTGTATCTGTATGTGTGTTGCTGAAGATGTATCTGTATCTGCAGCCATGCATTGACCAGTTGTCTATACGAATTTTGGCTCGCATGCCATGCCATAACTTTGGCTTAGTCTCTATCTTCGCCAGAGACGCAGCTCTCGTCTCCTTCTCAGTTGTCCTGATGCTGCTGCTACTGCTGCTACCAGAGTCCAGAGTCCTGTCAGGGCACATCAGTTGGCCAAAACAAATTGCGTGTGGCATTTTTGGAGTGCCAGTGCAAAACTGATGGTAGTAGTGGTAGTAGTTGGCCCAATCAGCAGTTGAAATAACTGAAATTGCTGGCTAAATGAAATCAACTGAATAGAGACAGAGCTATACATAGCTAGAGATAGATATATATACAGAGAGGGAGAGAGTGAGACTCTATCAAAATTTGCATGAATAATCAATCAATAATCCAAATACTCATATTAATTAAAAATTTTGATATATATTTAAAAAAAATTTAATTTGGTAATAAATCTTGCTAATTTTGATAGAACATTTTTTTACAATAAAATTATAAAATTTAAATATATATTTAAAAAAAAATTAATTTGAAAAAATATATTGCTACTATTTACTAGTAAATTTTGTCACAATTTTAAATCTTTATTTTTTTTATAAATTTCAGTTCAAAGTAATCTACAAATTTTTTAAAAATATCTTAACGTGAATTAAGGAAAGTTTTTTATTCGGAGCTGCAAGTTGTCATTAATTTGAAAGCATGTTTTTTTTTTTTTTTTTTTTTTTTTTTTTTGGTGCGTCACACAGACAAATGTAAATTGTCAGCGTTGCCAACCTTTTCTGTCTTTTTTTTTTGTTCATTTTGCATGCAACTAGGCAACACTCTTCCTCTTCTGCTCTTTTCCTTCCTGCCACTTTGTCATTTTCCGTTGCGCAAAATGTCAAACTTATCGACGTGCCCCAGCAGGTTGAACAGCTACTTGCAACCCCTCACTTTGCTGTCTCGCTTCCATGCTGTCTCTCTCCTTCTGAGTCTCACCCCTGCAGTTGCTCATTGTGCGGCCAGGTTGCATGCTGCTGCCGTTTGTGTGGCATGCCAATGTTGCACGTTCAAATTAACTTTAATGAACTCAGTTTAGTTGCAAATGAGTTACAAAACTCGAAAACACATCGAGACGTGTTTAGTGCTCAACAAGCGATGAGCGTCGAGCGCCGAGTATCGAGCGTGGAACGTGGAGCGTGCAGCATGTGGCATGCAGCAATGCGCGTGCAGCAACTGAAGGTAGCACCCTACTTTTGAGCTTCTATATGTTTTTGTGTGTGTTTTGAGTGTGTGCCAAAAATAGTTAACTAGCAGTGTTGTAAAGTGCGCTGTATGAGTGTTGGGAAATGAGTGAATATTTGAAAACTATAGTGTCGGAAAGTGCACAATCGTATCTGCAGTAATGTTTAGAAGCGGTTTCTACTATTAATTCAACAAACTGCATATAATTTTTAACTAGCAGTGTTGGTAATGGCGTGGATGTTGCAAGCTGTGTTGAAAAATGCGTTTTAGAGTCCGACTGACAGTATCCGCAGCATAGATTCGCAGTGCTTTCCAACACTAAGTGTATAAATATAGTACCGATATTGCTGAAAGACTTCCCTTAACACTGTTTAACGCTGTTCAACACTGACATTACCTAGATAAATTTTTCTTAAGCCTTCTTCCACCTTTAATTGAATGGAATTTTTCTACTGGAGTCTGAGCAACTGCAGCATCATCTTCAGCAGATATGCGAAATACAAATTTAAATAAAATGCTAAACAAGTTTTGCAAATCGTGTCAAAAGTCAAATTCTCATGTTTGTGACAGTTGGAAAATTGCAAAAAAATATATATATATATATGTATACATATATATTTATATATGTATATAAATATAAGAAAAGTGAAATCTGCTTTGGCAAAAGGTTAACGTCTTCGCTGAAATCTTTTGGAGAGTACAAAGTTCACACGACGTTCGCATATGGGATAAAAATGCCAAACTGTCATCCTGGACTCACACCACCTCAGCGTCGTCCTGTCTCACTGTCTGTCTGTGTTTCTGTCTGCCTGCCACGCCCCCAGGCTGCTGTGTGTGGTTCCACTATCATATCAACGCACATGCTGATGTGATAATATTTGGCTACTCCTCTGCTACTTTTAGCTCTATTTTAGCTACATCTTCTCTGTTACTTCTGCTGCTTCTTCTACTTTGGAGTCTTTTTATAGGTCTGTAGAAATTTTTTTTATTTTTCAAATTTTTTTTATATATATATATATATTTTTGTTATGCTGACAGTTATGCTTATTTATAGGCGTGTTATTTGTCCAGCAGCAGCAGCATTTCAAGGGCTGTCGTTGGTGACTTTTTTCTCTTGACATTTTTAAGCTGCGTTGGCAATTTATGGGCTTGCTGTGTGCCGATTAGCCAAATATTGAGATTACAGCCAAAATAAAATGGATTCGAAATGAAAGCCAATTTCCAATATTTGCGGCTTATTAGAATATTTTGAGAGTCCCGAGCAAAGGCTTAGGCGATAATTGAGGCTGTCAATTGCAGCCACTGCTTCTTTTGCCCAGACAGTAGTTGGGGTCCATTGAACTGCTTGCGGCATGCGTCTTGTGGCAAGTGATGTGTGTGGCGTTCAGCCAAAAATAAAGAATCGTTTGCGTGAAAACCAAACGAATTGAAATAACACCAGATAACTGAGTATTCGAGTCTAACTACAGGCGCTGTTCTTCCCTCTCTGTCATATATGTATATATATAGCCAACTTTCTTTCCCTCTACTGCTTTTAAGCCAAACAATGTGTGTGAGCTGCCAAAAAACAAAAAAAAAACAAAAAAACAAAGTGGTGTGAAAACCGCAGCAGCTACAGTATCGCCAAAAATGTTGGCCAATTCCAACAACAGCCGCTGTTCTGCGGCTTCTGTAAATGGTGCTAAAGAAAAACTGGACACGGTGAAAAACTCGACTAAATGACCGACTGACATAACATAACATACCGTTATGAATGTCTGCCTGAGTGGAACCTGTCGCTGGTCGTGTCTCTTGTCGGTGTTGCGGTTGCTGTGGCCGCAAATCTGTAAGTCAATTGATTTATTTAAACAATAAACAAACCGGGACTCCCAAAAATAAAATTGACACGGCAATTATGCAGGCCAGCAAATTGTTTAAATACATTGAATCTGAGGGAAATTATATAGCCAAAGAATGTGTCAATATGGAGAGATAATTTAAAATAATTTTAAATAATTTAAAAAAAAAATTATTTAAAAATTATTTTAGATATTTTTAGCAATTAAGAATAATATAGAAAGTGTTTAATTGCAATTTTCTGGTAAATTATATGGTTTTTTAGAAAATGAATAAATATTAAATATAATAAATAAATATTTTGAGCTAAGTAAGTAATATCTTGTATAAATAAAAATAAAGATAAATTTATAAAAATTATTTTACATATTTTCCGGAATTAAGAAAAATATTGAAAATTATTTTTGTTTGCATATACATATAACCAGCAAAGTTGCTAAGTTAATAAAATGCATTTTAATTAAGAAATTAGAAAAAAAAAATAATAATAATAATAAATAAATGTTATTTGTATTATATAATTAAGAAATATTATTGAGTTACTTTACATAACCCAAATAAGCAATGGAAAAGCAACTTGCATTTAATAATAGCTTATCAACAACGTATATTAAATACTCTTAATCAAATTTATTATTTGCAGCTTCTTATATTTTATTTATACAATTTAAAGAATATTCTTTTTCTGAACTCAATTTCAATAATGAACTCCACTCCCAATTAACAACTCTAATAAATATTTGCAACTCATAATATTACGTATACGTAATATTTGCTAACCTTGAGTTGAAGGTTATTGGGTCAACGTCAGACAACAATCCAAGTGGGTCTGTTAAGTAAGTGACTCAAAACAAATAGTGTTGACTGATAACAAGTTGAACTTGAAATAATTGGCAACAGTTTCTGGCCGAAAAAGTTTATTGACGCTTCCCACTAGACAGCGATAAGTGGAGAGATAAGAAACCCAGTATAAAAGAACTTCGGAATAATTGCTGTCCACATTCCGCAACTGAAAGATGCATCGATTGCTACTATCCGTGATCTGTTTATGGCTTGGAGCTGTCAGCGGGAGTCCCCCATACGATGGCAGGATTGTGGGTGGCCAGGTGACGGACATACGGGATTTTCCTTATCAGGCATCGATACAGCTGCACGGAAATCATATCTGTGGCGGCGCCATTATCGGAGATTATTTCATACTGACGGCGGCGCATTGCTTCGAGCAGCCCTGGACGGAGTTGGACTACAGCGTGCGCTTGGGATCCGCGGAGCATGCGGCGGGCGGGGAACTGCTCAGCCTGCGTCAGATCATACGCCACGGCGGCTACAATCCGCAGACACATGATAATGACCTGGCGCTGCTGCTGCTCAATGGACGGCTCAACTATACGGCGGAGTTGCAAGCGGTGCCTTTGGCCCGCACTGAGGATGCACTTACCCCGGAGACGATACTGTATGTCAGCGGCTGGGGCTTCCAAAGCGAACAGGGCGACGAGGGCGTCTCGCCAGTGCTGCGCTACGCGGATGTGTTGCATGTGGCAGCCGGAGTCTGCCGGCGTGCCTACAACAAGGTGCTGCCCATCACCCAGCGTATGCTGTGTGCGGCTCGCGATGGCCACGACAGCTGCCAGGGGGATTCGGGTGGCCCCCTGGTTGGCCATCAGCCCGGTGGCGCCTCGCTCGGTAAGCTCTACGGCATCGTCTCCTGGGGCCTGGGCTGTGCCAAGTCCGAGTATCCGGGCGTATACACGAATGTGGCCGCATTCAGAACCTGGATTGATGCACAGATTGGCGCTTGGGGCTGGAATACGCTGCTCGCGGACTGGAGTCGATTGCAGAGACTGTGAGGACTGGAATTAAAAATGTTTTACTAATAAGGAATTAGATGTGTTATGGTTTGATTTTGATTTATGCAATTGTTTTTATAATTTTAAATATATTTAAATATCTTCAACGTATCTACGATAGTTTTTGTATTTATTAATTTTTATAATGGGTGAAAGGTATTTACTTTATGGGTGATAATTATGGTGATTGGGTTCAATTGTTTTTAAATATATTTTTTTGTTTTTAACTATATATTTAGTAAGTGAAAAATGGGTACATTAACAATAATGAGAATAATAAATAAATAAAGATATTTAAGAATTTGTACATAGATAGTGAGGAAAAATAAAACCAAATGTCAATAAGAGGCATGACGATTATATAATTATAATTTTTTATTTATTTTTTTTAATCTTGAATTTTAAAAATTCAATTCAATTTTGTAAAGATTTTCAAGTCATGTTTTGTAAGCCAGATTTTGAATTAGCAGGATTTCATAGTGACTTCAAGCATTTGCATATTGCACACATATTTTGCTGATTTTGCTTAACTTAAATTGAGAAAAATAAAAACAATAATTTAAGTTTAACAATTAAGTGCAGTATGGCGCTGAGATGAGATTAAGAACTAGACAAAAGTGACAGAGAACAAGAGAGAGAGAGAGAGAGAGAGATAGCTAAAGAATCAGACAAAAGTTGAGCTAGAGACGGAGTCATAATTTGAAAGGTGGCTTAGCAGAGTCCGAGTAGTGTAAGAGGAACAGAAGGGAACAGTCTAAGAGTGAGATAGAAGGAGAGAAAGAGAGAAAGAGAGAGTGAGATAGAGATGTAGTTAGAGCTAGCTAGGAAACTAATTCAGATTCAATGAATATGTTAACAACTCTTTGTTGCCCACAGAGACTGGCAAATAAATTGTTGCCTACATCCAGGCGCAAATATCAAAATGCAAGCCAAGCAAACATATGTATACATATATACACACATAACTGGTTGTATGTGTGTGTGTTGTACTTATGCATGCTCTATAGTATTTCATTATGAGATAAAACAGGCAGTGCAACAAGAACAACAACAACAACAATAACAATAACAACAACTTATTAGTTTAGACACAAAAATAAATTGCATAAATATTTAAAGCAGGCAACTTGGCTTAAGCATGGCCAACAGTTTATGCAACATATACGGTAAATTTATTTAAATATATCTCTATGAGTGTATCTGTGCACACTCACAGAGTGTGTGTTGGTGCCTCTTGGCCAGTGCCGGAGGCCAGTTCAGGTCATAGTTCAGACTGCCCACAGTTATGTACGAAGGTGGATCGTTAGCAGCAAGATTGTAGATTGCACACAGATGAAGAGAGCGAGAGAGAGAGAGAGTATATTTCACAGATTTTAATTTGTTTTGCCGTTAAGCAAACACTGTGTAAGTGTCTGTCTGTTGTGCTGATAAGGCACACACACACACACACATGCACAACTTGCTAATTGTTTCATTTTGCCATGACAGTCGGCAAACATTTCAAACTGTATCCCATTTAATTGTGTATGCGTATTTTCTGAAATTTCAATTTGCCACAGCAAGTGCAACTGCAACTGCCACATCCATTGCTGTCACATGCGACATGCGCTGCCTTTGCTGCATGCTAATTGCAGTCCAGCAATTAATTAAACATGCCAACTCAAAAGCAGTTAATAAACTTGTCTAAAGTCAAAAGCAAAAGCAGCAACTGCAATAGCAATAACCAAGAAAACATAACGCGTTTATACTTATATTTTTTTTTGTTTGCACTCTTAACTACCCCTCCCTCATGCATCCCTTTTTACACCCTTATCAATCGTTTGTGATTTTGGATTTTGATTTGATTCCTCTCACACACAATATGCAATATTGGATATCAGTTGAAAAAATGTGGGCAACTATTTTCGCAGTTATTGGATTTTTGTTATCAAAGAAATAGCTTGAGATTCATATTCATACACCGCTGCTCACAATAATAGATACACCACCATTTACTTAACAATGGGAAACACTTTTATTGTTTGTCTCACTTTTACATCCACAATTTGTAACTTTAGTTCTTGCCTCGAAAATTTTTCGTTTTTATGGCAATCAAATTTCTGCTACTTCGTCTGCATCTTCCACTTTGATTGACATCTAACGTCATCATCATTATAGTCAATATAGTTGCCTGGCAACCAAAATGTTGTGCCTGAAGTGCGTCTCATTTGAGTAATCTTTAAGATACTTACAGTCATTTACTTGCCTCGTTTTTTTCCTCTCTCCGCATTTTAGCCACATTTTTGGGCATCATTTGTATGAAAAATCGAGCTGCTTTGAAGTGGCACTCTGTTGCTTGATTGTTAAGCAACTAAACAGAAATTGTAAAAATATGGTTCTTAAAGTTATCTTAAATATTACTTTAAGATGTTCTTCATATTTATTGAATCGTAGCTGATTGAATGTCCTGGCAAATCTCAAAGAAATCACAAAAGCCAAGTTCCCAAATAACATATCAGATTAATTGAGCGTAAATACAAAATGACGGCAAGAAACGGAACCTATCCTAGGCCCAAATAGTAGGGAAACATGTGTGATATTTTCCGCCTCAATTTATTTATTTTTTTGGTAAATATTTTTACGCTTGTTTTGGCCGGGTAATTGTTACACTTAATTGCGCGTAATTGAGAACGCTTTTGGCCAAGACGCTTCATAAAACACGCTGAAGGCGGTGGAGTTGCCACAGCATAAATCTTCCAGAAAAAGAGCGTGAGATGGAGAGTTAATGGCGGCATCAATTATACCAAAAAAATGAGAGAGAGAGAGAGAGTTGGAGTGAAGTGTGACAACAGCGCATAAACGTAGCCGCAACTTTTTCACACATAAATTATGTAGTTTTTTTTTTGGTTTTTAAATCATTCTACACTCTAGGACATGCCCACAACATACGCAGCTACAAAGAGAGAAAAGGAGAAGAGAGAAGGAAGAGAGAGTCCTTATTTGAAAATGTATGCAGCTTTATTATGGCATAACAAAGAGAGAGAGCTGGCGTAATTAAGAGAGGGGTAGTGGAAGGTGGAAGCAGTGTTGCCAATTTCGTTCTTTTCCCGTCAAATCTGGCTTTATTTTAGCTGAGTTTGCTAGATAAATTAAAAAATAGCGGCAAGTCTTAATTTTTATTTTTAAGAATCAACATTTCATAAATTTTTTAGATAAAATTTCATAACGTTTTCGCAATCAACTGCAAAATGGAGTAAAAACTACCAGATATCTGAAAAATAATGTGATGGTAGAGATGTGCAATTGTGAAAAATTATAAAAATATATAAATATTATAAAAAATTTAGTTTTAGAACAATAGATGTCGAAAAACAAACTGTATTTTTTTTTGCCTTCCACACCGGTAAAAATTAGCTTTTTTCTAACAATAAAAAAAGTGGCAACACTGAGTGGAAGTAACATAGCAAAGCTCGGCAAAGTGTCAGTATTAAGAGTGAAATTAATTACAAACGCTTACTTGAGTTAAATATTTGTGTCAAGCGAGCGACACTCACACCTACACACACACACACACATATACAGGATACACTCCCACTCTGTGAATCTACCAGTTTTCACTCTCCATCAAGGAGTTGCCAGCAAGTTAAACTGACAAAGTCAAGTTTTCAACACGCCTGCTTTTTCATTGTCTGTGTGTGTGTGTGTGTGTGACTGGGTGTGTGTGTAGGTGTGAGCCGAGGTCTGCAGCGGGCTTCAGTTTACATGGCCTCCGCCGCCGCCGCTGCTGCTGCTGCTGCAGTAAGCCGAGGCACTTTGTTAGCGTTAAGGCAACGGGAAACTGAGAAACTGAGTAACTGAAGAATTCGCTGGCAACCCAAAAATAGAGTACAGTTCCCTTTCAAATTCTTCTACTCTCTCTCTTATTGCTTTTTCCTTTCAATATATATATTTTTTTTTATACATTTTTGCACTTGTTTTGGGTTTTTTTTGTTTTGTCTCTGGTTTTTTTTGGCTGCTTTAAGCGCAACTTGAACATTTCATTTGTCATGCTTTTTGCCTGGCAACTGCCACGCCCAAGCAACATAGCTTGCCACCCACAAGCACGCATATGTTGCGCGCCGCATTTTGACTGATTGCACAGGACAAGCAGCGCTGCCAGCAGCGGGCATTCAAGAAGTTGGGAATAGTATAAGGTAAATAGCGGGAAGCACAAAAAAGTATGCTATATAAAGTATGTATGTACATACAGAATGGCAGCAGAAGCAGCAGCAGCAGCAGCGTCGTGTGACAGGCAACTGGAATGGCAACGGTAACAGCAACAGCAACGGTAACGGTAACGCTAACGGTAAAGTGTTGCAAATAGCTTTTTTGCGTTTTTGAATAATTTATAAGATGTGTTTACTGTTGAAACCAAGTGACTAAGTGTTGCCACGCCTGGCCAGCTTTTCCCCTACGGCCACCACAACCCCCCTCCACCAGCACCTGGTCAGTATCTCCAGAGCGAGAGAGGGGAGGGTGCTGTTTTGTTAGCAAATGAAACACGATAATTTACTTAGATGCAGTGCGGTTGTGGGTGCTAGGGATGCTGGTGGGGGGTGCCCTCAGCTACAAATCTGAAACTGAAAGATTTTTGCCTTTTAACAGAACCTTATGCAAACATGTAAATATCAGACTGTTTTGCTTCATTTAGCTGGACAACAGATGCCACCTACAAAAATTTAAATATTCTTGGGAAATACATATTTCCACTGCTAAAGTCGCTGGGGTGCTGAAGTGAGAAAGAAATACAGTTGGTAGAAAAGCAGTGACAGATTTAATTATTATTTAATTTATCAAATCTTTAAGAGTCCATTCTGTTATACTCTAACCAAATTTCATTCTATACTTTTTTTGGATACTGATTTTTATAGAAGACTCTAGGGCAGTGACTTTGCTAAGTAGCAGCAGCAGAGCAGATCTTCACTAAATAAACGGTTCCCATAAACTGGGAGTGTAGATGTCAATGTGTCTATGATAAATAGCAGCAGCGGTGCCGATCTTTACTATATGCTATAGATATTCTGTTTTGTGAGTCTTCGATAAACTGATCACATAAGCTGATTACATAGTGTGTAAGTGTCTATGCTATTTAGCAGTGTTATATGGTACATATCAAAGCGGTGTGTGTCTTAGCTAAACTGATCTCACAGCGCAGCTCATTTACATAGATTTACTATATAATTTGTAAAATATTATTAAGAATTTGTCGACACTACCAATTGTGGATCGTTGTGGGCATGTTAGCAGCTTATCACATCGTTTCTATAGCTGTTGCATGCAACATTGTCCGTCAACTAATTGTGCTCATTTACTGCTTAATGTTGGCAAATTTATGTATGGCACGCAGTTTGGCCAACAACTGATTTGATTACACGTACGTGCAACAGCAAATGGACACCAAACTAGTAGCGGAGGGAGCAGAGTGACGGAGAGGACAGCCAAAGATGCTGAGGGGGGAGTGGCGATTGCGTTGGCAGTTTTTAGTTACCTGCAGTTGACAAAATATGTAAAGAAAATAAGAAAAACTCGGCTCATAAAACATGTAAAATGTTAAAGAGCTGCCATTGAGAGAGAGAGAGAGAGAGAGAGAGAGAGAGAGAGAGAGAGAGAGAGAAATAGATAGCGAGGGAGTGAGAAAGTTGTCTGCATTTGGAGACTCATTAAAAATTCGTGGAACGTTTTGCAAACTGTTCATGTTTTGCATAAAAATGCTGTGAAAAAAGGCAGTTGGCCACATTGTGTTGAGCAGCGGTGTATGGGCGTAACTGACTAGGTGTGAGTATGTGAGTGTGCGTGTGTGTGTGTGTGTGTGAGAGTAAGTGTAGTGGGTGTGTGTTAAATAATAATTAGCCGAGCTGAGTTGAGTTGAGTGGCAAATGAAATTAACTTGAGAGCATGGAAACTCAGCAAACACTTGACTATGTATCTTGACTGTACATATACATATCTGTCCGATGTGCCTATATAAATCTAAAAATATATATTTGATATTTGCTATACATTTCCATGGCCATGACATATCTTGGGGGCTGTAATCAAATAATTTGTCAAATTGAAGCACATAAATAGCCATATCAATATAAATCGAATTCAGAAACTCTTGAAGTAAACGATGAATAAGCAGGAAATACTATTGAAAATCACGTAATCATATACTCACACACACCATCACACACACAATGCAAACGTGTTGTGCTTGTTGCAGCAAAATGGAAATGGAAAATTTCATTTCAATGCTTATCATATAGTTGGAGTCGTTTATTTTTTTTTAATATTTTTTTGCTGTGGTTTGCTTTGGCTTTAGAAAAATGTGTTTTGTATGTGGAGAATACAGTGTATATGTATGTGCATGTGTATGTGTGTGAGTGTTTTGTGTTTGTGTATGTGTCGGTGGTCAATGCAAAGCGGAAATAACATGAGGGATAAATCAGGAAATTGCTAAACATCAAATAAAGCTGATAACCTAACTACACGACTAATACCTTATATAGTAAACACAGAGATACCCTCACACACACACACATACGTAAGTGTGTATATATCCCGTATATATTTATATATACATATATACGCTCAATTTGATTGCCCACGTTTGCTGATGTCAACAGTTCAACATGCAACATCATTGCAACGCTGCTGATGACGA
This sequence comes from Drosophila quadrilineata, assembly GCA_018150725.1. NCBI lineage: Eukaryota > Metazoa > Arthropoda > Insecta > Diptera > Drosophilidae > Drosophila > Drosophila quadrilineata. Next base: position 8,526,544 of record JAECWN010000407.1, read on the forward strand.
GGCAAACAGCTGGCGGAACTGCTGCTGCTGCTGCTGCTGCTGCTGCTGCTGCTACTGTTGCTGCAACCAAAAAATTCAATTTTGCAATATGACATCCGGCGGGCACACACACACACACTCACACACGCACACACATATGCAGTGCGGTTGTATTCAGCGTATACTTATCGCCGCTGCACTTGAGTCCACATCCATTGGCAATTGACATGCTCTGCCATCTACGCCATTGTTGCTGACATTCTAACTGTAACAGTTACCGTTACTGCTGCTTTTTACCGTTATGCCTGCCCACTCAACCATTCACTATATTGTAGGCAGATGGGAGGGGGTTGCGGCAACATCATTGCCTCGTGCTGCAAGCTTTGCACTTACTGTTTGACCATCATTTTTGTGGCAACATTCTGGGGTGCTGGCAACATGCAGTCAATGAAATGTTGTCAGAAATATACTTGCAACTAATTATAATTACTTCACACGCATGTTGCAGTCCCAGCACATCTAATTATGATAACATACATATCAACTCTGCAGTTAGGAATCCCATTATAACTACTAACAAATTCATTTACTTTATAGCTACAAATACACAATTAGAGGAGCAGAGAATGATGATGATGATGATGATAACATAGTTAGGTTAGAGAGTAACGAAGTTTAATAAAATTTATTATGTTTTTCATATTTTGCAAAATGTTGTTTTTCAAAATTCCATTAACTGAAAATTGTGTAACACGTAAATTTTAGTTTATTTTAAGTTCCGTAAAAAAATGAATAATGCCACAATGAAGAAACATTTGATACCGAATCCAACTATAATTAAAACGGTTGATAAAACTGTAATAGTTTCGAAAAACGATAGATTTTTTCTTTAAATTAATAGCGTTTTAAAGTTTCAAAGGTTACGGTTTAATGGAATTTCTGGTGTTTCTAGTATTTCTGTTAATTTTTCACTGTTATGGGCACATTTTCTAAAATATTGTGCCCAATTCAGTTCGGTAATAATGTGTATGTCTACTTTGATGCCAGAAATGGATCGATTCCAAAAATTTCGGTTTTTTAAATTTTTGACAATTAACAAGGCAGTGGCGCAGTCCTACCATGTATTCCCATTAGAGTAGTTTGGTAAATGGGACTTGGAGTACTTTATGCTACTCTGTTAACATCAAGTGCAAAATCGTTGCATAAAACACGGCGCACATTTTGGGCACTTGCCGCGGTTCTCCTCGTTCTCCACCTCGCGCTGTACCTCTCGCCCTCGAGTGCTGTCCCGCTCCCACATAGTACACTGGCAACGGAAATTTAATTACACTTAATTAAGTGCAAAAAATTTCTACAATGCTATTAAAATGTGCTTGAAAATGGCTTTGGTTTTTCTGCCTCCGTGCGAGTCTCTGCCTCTGTGTGTGTTGGAGAGCATGTAACTTTGTATCTGTATGTGTGCCTGTGTGTGTGTGTGTGCATGTGTGTGCGTGTGTGTGTGTTAACGTACATACATAGTTTTAGAAGTGCTGTGGTGCCAGTGGTGTTTGAATGAGAGAGCTCCAAAATGTACTTTGCATTTATTAGAACATTTTTGCGGCACAGCCATAAAAATGCTTTGTTCTACATTAGTTCGTATACCAAAATATCCACATATATACATACAAACATATATATATTATTTACATACATATTTATGCTTAATAAACATTCTAACTATATAGAACATAAATTAGTTTGAGAGCAGTCTAGAGTTAACAAATAATTATATTAAGACTTGCTGTAATTACAACTTGTGGGGCTGTTTTGCAAATATTTCAATTTCAATTTCAATTTTAAATTCAACTATTTTTAAAGAGTGCTAAAAAAATATTTTATTTATTCGTTGAAACTCAAATTTATAATTTATAAAAATGTTAATATTATTTGTTTGAGTTTCCGATCAAAATCCAGATAATGTAAAGTGAAACTCGAGAACAAAGAGAACTTTCAGAGATTATGTCAACTTTATTTGTACCTCAGTTTTTTTTTTTTGGCATATTATTACGTTTAATTTGGAGCATTTTCGTAATTTGCCTTTACGGGTTTTTGAGCCATAAATTTTAGCCAAATGTAATTTTGTGGCTTTGTGTTTGAGTTCTGCTCGCAGCGCACATTACAAATACCAAAATGAAATTTTCTGTGGCAAACGACGCATAATTTCACTGTTCGTTTTTGGCCACGAATAAAAATGAATGGAAAACGTAAAAAAAAAAACTAGTAAATAAGTTTATGGCATTGTGAGCTGAATTACCTCTAAAATGCGTCAGATAACTTGTTCAAAACAATAAGGAACATTACAATTTTTTTTATTATTGCCACGCCAGGAAGTTTATGATGCCCCCAAACTCAGCTGCCTGCCACAGTCTGTCTATTACATGTAATTTCACGTTCAGTTCCAAAAAGCGTTGGCAAAATTACTCATAAAATGAGGTATGCTGAACGTGGTAGATGGGGACTGCTTTGGAAAATTATAGCCGCGAATATTATGGAAACTGTTAACAAATCAAGCAAAATTGATTTGTGGATATTATTAGTATTTAAGTCAAGAAAATTACTTTTACTAACTATTACGTATACTTAATATTTCTTATATAAATACTGAATATTTTCAAATATTTGCAATATTTTCAAAATAAGATTCTCGGTCTCAAAGCAATTAAGAAAAGTATCTGGAAGCAATCAATTTTTTTTCATTCGTATAACATTTTCCAAATAACATTCCTGGTGTCATAATATTTTTGTTTTTTTTTTTTCCAGAAAAATCTGTCTCTGGGACTCACAGAGCATCTTTTAGTCTAAAATTTGCTGTTTAGTGTGTTAACTTATTTTTGTTGTTTATGAGCCTGTGTCTTGCCACTGTTCCTTCATCTTCTTCATCTTCTGCTTCTTCTCTTGCTGATTGTTTGTTGTTGGTTCCTTGGTTTGTCCATTCGCTGTTTTGCTCGGAGCTTCTGTTTGGAGGCATCCGCGTTGACAGCATGTGGCTGGAATTGCGGCTACTTAGCATCATTTTGGTATGCGGACGAGTCCTGCCAACTTCTTGTTGACGTTCTTCTGCTCCTACTCTTTATTGTTGTTGTTGTTATTATTGGCCTGGCCGACTGTTGTTATAAGCCGCTTTTAGCCTGACGCTGACAATCCGCGGCTGCTGCTACTTATTTTGATTAAATTTACATAATTTTTTTTGCTCTCTCTCTTCGTTAAATTTCTTTGCATTTTTTTTTTTTTTTTTGGTTGATGGTGCTGTCCCAATGTTGGCTAATTTAATTTAACCGTATTTTGAAATATGCCGCCTTATCGCCAGTTTCCTGCTGCCATCCGTCCCAATTCCTGCCACACCCATCCCCATCTTCTTCTTCTTCTCCCCTCCCTCAGGGACTAGCTGTCGCTCTTAACTCAGTCCTCTGTCAATTTTTATTTGGTGGCTGCGATATTTGCCTGCCACTGTTAACTCGATTGCCAATATTCGTGTGCAAATATTTCAATAGTAATCCAGCAAGCCAAGCTCGAAACTTTGTAACTTTTTCCCAGCCAAGCAAATGACACGCCTCCACTTCTCTCTACTTGCAACGCCCCATTGGCAAAAATCAAATATGTCGACGAGTGTATAATTTGCGCTTTGTCTAACTGTCAACACTTTTAACCCATTTTGCAGTTTGGTTATAAGATTTTTCTATTTTTTCATCGGTTAGATACTTTGGCATAGAGTGTTCTGTAACTTGAATTGAGTTGTAAAATTATTTTAGGGAAATTATATTTGAGATTTTTTTTTTTGTTATTTCTTTCAAAAGTATTTATTAAAACAATTTTCGATATTTTTTAAAAATTTATTATGTACATTATTTTTTCGTTAATTTTGTAATAATAATTTTAATCTAAGTTAACAGATTTTATTTAATTGCAGTATTTATTGAAAAGTGATTAAGAGTTAGGGTATTTGATAGTCGCTATATGTGTTTTCAAGTATCCAAAATGGGGTTTCTATTGCTTTTGCCTTATGCTAGGCGAACAGAAGAGTTTAACATAGTACCACTCACACTATCACCCTCACACACACACACACGCACACACTGTATTTGCCTCTCTTTCACTCGCTCTTAAAACGTTCTCTCAATAGAAGTGGCAACAGACGCAGTTGCATTCGTTTCCCTTGTTTTTTTTTTTTGGTTGGAATGGGGGTTGCAAGTTTGGCTGGCAGTTGAAATAATATTTGCAATCATAATGGATTTTGCCAATTTGAATATTATTACAAACATACTGACAAATAAGCTGAGAAAACCGACTAAGCATGATCAAGAGAGAGATAGAGAGAGAAAGAGAGAGGGAGAGAGAGGTAGAGAAAGGGAGAGAAAGAGATACATGAAATATGCTCATTTTGGCTTGGCTGCAAACAATTTTCTTAAGTAACTGGCAGATTTTTAACATACGTCATTCACTCCATTCTCTCTCTCCATATTCTCTCTCTGCAATTTCTCTCCCTATTCTCTGTCTCCATATTCTCTCCATTCTATGCAGATGAGTTGATATTGAAATTGTTTCATTTAACATAGTCTAACTGATGATGGAACTGATAATGAAGTGCGCACTATCTGTACATATACGCAAACATAACTCACAATAATGCCAATGGGCAAACACATACATATATAGACGGACACACACATATTAGCTAAGCTGCCCCATGCCTCATGCCGCATGCCGCCAACTATTGCTACTTTCAATGCTGGCAAACAGTTTGCCCTGCCTTTGCCGGAGAGTGTAAACATGAGAGCACATTATCATTGCCGGCAAATGACGTACAAAGCTTAAATATTTGCCCAACTGTGTCTCAGCACAACAACCAACAACCAACAGCCAACAACCAACATCCAGCCAAGAAGTGAGTTCCAACAAGCCAACAAACCGGCGGTCGTAGTGGAGTTGTGGCTCACATTGCGCATACGACATGTAGTCCTTGCTCAAATATTAAAAAATAAGCAGCGAGTCCGAGTCGTCGTCAACTCGCTGCCAACTACACCACTTACTATACTATATACTACATATATATGTGTGTGTGTATGTGTGTGCTGTAATATTCAGAGCAATTTTGCCTAAGGCCACACACACACTCATACACACACGTGGGATGAGGGAAAGGGATAGCAGACAGTGAAGCAGCAACAAGAACCGCAACAACAAACATTTGTTGACAGCAGCAAAAGTAATAAAACTCTAGGCGTTGACTGACGGATGGACAAACAGACAGACAGACAGACAGACAGACAGACAGAGAGACAGTCTAACTGTCTGTCATTCAGTCATTCAGTCACTCAGTTTATCTATTTTGGCTGACTGCTTCAATTTTATTTTGCCAACACATACATACATATAGATATATTTTTTATGGGAATTTATGTTTTTAGGCGTGTCAACAAAATGCTTTGATAAATAATCTGAAATATTAATGAATTTCAACTGCGAACGTCAAATCTGATTAAATTCAGTCCAACATCGATTGCAGCTCAAAAATAATATTTTGCTACGTTTCTTAAATAAATATAGTGTGAAAAATAGCAACAAAATAAATTCAATTTGTGCTTAATTATATTGAAAATGGCAGTCGAGCTGAAATTAAATAATTTATTCATTTTATTATTTATTTATTTTTCTTTCAATTTTAAGTCGAAGTGTTGTAGTTCAGAAAAATCAAGCAAAAATAAGTAAAACAAATTAATGGAGGTTTACAGTGAAGAAAATAACAACAAATTTCAAATTAAAAATAATAATAAATAATAAAATAAAATAGATTTTGTATTTTTTATACATCTCTAAAAATACTATAATTTTTAAATTTTAATAAATATAAAATAAAATAAATTTTATACATTTTATTCTGCCATTGTTAATCGCACAGTCCTGTCTATTCTCGGCAATTTATTATTCTGTTGAAATTTTTCTCGAATTATCCGCAAATCAGCGAAATAACCAATCACAGTTAAGCCTTTTATATCGCAACTCAATCTCAAATTCCGTTGGCGAAACTCACCGCCAATTTAGTTCATTACGCCGGAAAAGGAAAATGAAAAATTGTTGCACATAAATTTACAACGACATCCTGATGCCCTAACTTGAAATCAAGTAATAATGTCATTCAGAATTTCAGTTATTTTATTTTAACACAAATGTGAATTTTAATTGCTTTTACTTACTTTTCAAACTTGTCTTTTATTTCAATGTATAGGGTATTCGATGCCTTAATATATCAGCTAAGATTCACCTAACGTCTTAACCCAAAACGCGGTTATATGATATTAGCCACAAAGTTTTTGCCTCGTGCCAGCGACAATTTTCTCAGTTTCCCTTCTCGCAGCTGGAAAAAAAAACAGTGGAGAATTTATTATTTTTTTCGTATTTTGAAAAATCTCTATGAGAAAGAGCTAGCGAGTGTGTGCGAGGGAAAGAAACAGGGAGAGAGAGAGAGAGAGAGAGTGGTGTACTGAGAAAAGGACATGCTATGCATGCCGAGTGTCGTCACATTTATTACCAGTTTCCATTTCTGCTTCCCCTCCTGCGGCTACTGCTCCCCCCGCGTGGCCTGTCAATATGCGGGCGGGCTCATCCCTCCTTCCCCCTCTTTACGCAATCTCCTCGTCTGTCTCTCTGTATATAAGTCGAAGAATATAAGGATATGTAAGGATATATATATCAACGGCGCTGTCGTTGCGTATTGCTACGTGCCGAATGGCAACAGAAAACTTTTTTAATTTAAAAAATGATTTTGTTGTTGATTTTGTTTTATTTTATTTCAATTTTTTTGTTTTTTTGTTTTTGAGGTTTGAATCGAACAGCAGAGAATATTGCCGATGAGGCATCGATGAGAGTTCAAAGCGTGCATTGCCTAAGATACCAATCAAAAATATTAAGCAATAAATCTAGAAAAATATTTCGAAAATTGAAGAAAAGATGGATCAAGATGCTAATTAATTGATTATTAAAATATATTGAAAATTTTAGGTTTTCATCTGCTCGTTATTCTAAGAACTACTTCACATAGGCTAAAAAAAATATATGTAAATAAATGTCAAACAAAATTGAATGAAATTAATGAATAAAAACTGCTTTTCATACCTTATCCTAAATCAAGAAAAAAAAAAAAAAAAAAACAAAATAAATACATTACATAAAATGTAGTTGAAAAAATATATGAAATAAAAAATTATTTAAAAATATGTTTTAAAATTTTAAAAACACTTTTTTTTATTTTTTTAATTAAATAGCAGTATTTACAACCTTAATTTTGTTTTCTATTAATTATAACAGCATTCAAAAGAAATATGGGGCATATTTAAGCAATTTTTTTGATTTAAATATAGGATCTTTGCTAACTCCCTTCAGTATACTTTCTTGTAGTTTGTAGAGCATCATCTGCTTGAGTATCGATATGGCGCTTAAAATGGTTTTATACAAATAAATATATAAGATATTGTTGTTGCCGCGGGCGGGAAAGTTAATTTACAAACGAAACATTAGAAATGGTCTCGGCCACCAAGAGGCAGAGTCGACGACCGTTGTGGCATAATAAATGCGAGCAGCATAACTCTGCTTCCAACTACCTCCCTCTCCCTCTCTCTCCCTCTTACTCTCTCTCTCTGTGCTATTCACACTGGGAATACAGACACATAGATAGACTTGTTCCTACAAAGTGCGTGTATTGCATAGGGCCAACAAAGCTAGACAAATGGCAAAGTTCGAAGTTGGCAACAAAGGGGAGGTAAAAACAGTTTGATGGATGAGGGATTGAGGGGTTGGAAGGGGGAGAACTGTGTAGACCAAATGTTATTGAAAAGAGCTGCTCATATTTCAAAGGGACAATCACGCGTATGACAGCCGCGGGCGTGTCAATGGTCGGCCATTGATATCATTGACTGCTGTTGCTGTTGGTGTTGCCAATGCTGTGACTGTTGCTGTTGTTGTTGTTGCTGCAGGCGCTGCTGTCGTTTTTTTTTTTTATTATTATAAGCCATGCTGTGCATATTATATTACTACTGCCAAAAAATATAAAAAACTGTTAGCACATGCTTCCAGCAATGCCAAATGCAAAGAAAGGGGGGGGGGAAACATATCCTGCGCAAGGACAAAAAGTGGAGTGTGGAAGCGTAGCAAGGAATCCTTGGACTGTGTCGTAGAGAGTGCGGCCCAATTGTCACTTATAAATTGACATTTAAATGTGGGGTTTTTGTTTTCTTTTCCTTCTTTTCCTTTCCTTTTGCAAGTCGATCGCATGGGGGAGAACTTTGAAATTTGAAACCGAAATCGAAATCGAAACTGAAAATTTTTAAAGCAAAAGCTGGGGTGTCTATGAAGTCGCACTTGCTTTCAGAAGCTTAGTGGGAAAATGTTGAAAAAATTTAAAATTATTTTTGATAAATTTATAAGAGAGTGAAATCAAATTATTTTCATTATTTTTTAGAAATGTAACAAAACCAAAATTTGATATCTATGTAATTGACAAACAAAGTCGCCCATTAAATTAATTTTGAAATATTTAAAAAAATTCAAAGGAAATGTTCATTAGCGCTTAATGGCAGTAACAATATTTATGTTTCATACAATATATGTACTAAGTAAAAATCAATATATATTGAAGTTCTTACATTGTATATAAATAATGCGTTTCACCATCGTTGACTTTAGCACTTTAATTATTTATAATTGCATAATATTTACTTTGTTAAGTGCGCCAGTCGGTTTATGCTGTTGTTAATTTTAATTGCAACTTTTTAATTGCATTTAAATCAAACAAAAATACACACGTATACAGTTACAAAATATATACATATATGTATATAAAGTGATGTGAGTTTCATAATAATGCAGCAAAAGTTATGCATATATTATGGCAAAAATGTGACCGAAGTTGGAGACGAGTTCGTTTTGTGGCATGGCATTTAAAATATATAAATTTAAATTTTTTTAATATTCAGTAAAATCCTTTTAATTATATCATGTTCTCTATTTGGCAATTAAGAGAAGTACAAAAAGCTCAACTTTTTCTTATGTGTTGCACAATGAAATGCAATGTCCTTTTGATCAAGAGCCTCCACTGTCTTCTCTCTTACACATATAGATATACTCCTTCTTGTATCCTTTGTAATTGCACGTATTATGCAACTCGAAATTTGTTAGTAGAGTTTGGCAATTGGTGTGGATTCGCATAATGAAACAATATTTACCTTCGTTAGCACTTGAGAATAGTTTTGTGCTGAAGAATTTTCTTCTGCTTTTTGCCGATGCAACGTGTCCAACGAACCGTAATTTTAACAAAATTTACAGCAACAAAAGAAAAAACATAAAGAAAAGATAATGTCAAGAGTATAAAATAAAAGAAACAACGTTGACAAGTCGTTGGAAAAATATGGCAAAACTATATGCAAATTATGCTGCTGCTTCCAGTAAGGACCCACTCAACGTGCCAGTCAAATTTCCTTAACAAGCTTTTGGCCTAATCAAATAGCACAACTCCCAGCACTCCCCATACTTCCCATCCTTCCCATCCTTCCACTGTCTGCCTCAAGGAACATGCAAAAAACGAACCCTTTGAGTGCGTCGCTCGCTCAACCCGAAAAACCGAAACTGTCTTATAACAACGCTTGACAGGCAATTGTCTTATGTGGTATGCTAATTTTTTATATGCTATCTCATTCTCTCTCTCTATCTGTCTTTCTCTCTCTATGCCTGTCTTTTTCATTATGTCTCGCTGCAGTTCACATATTCGTCTTTGTCGTTTTGTAGCTACTTTAGCTTGCCTTTTGAGGCTTGTGCTTCTGCCTCCAGTCACCCAACAAAATTGCAAAAATTAAAACTATAAACTATCTCTCTATAGTTCTTCTCGCTCTTCATGTCTCTCTCTCTCTCTCTCTCTCACTCTCTATATTTCTATATCTTTAAACAGTAAATGTCCTGTGGGTATAGTCGTTGGGTTATTGCCTTCGTAAGGGACTTGCATGCAATATGTACTACATTGATGTAAATATTTTAATAGTAACTATATATATATATACAGTCATAAAAGAAGCTGTCTGGACTTGTAGAGGGGTCCGAAAATGAAGGTCTGAATATAAACAATCTTTGAATGCAGTTTTGTAGTGTTGATCAAAACTAAGAAAAAAAGGTATCAAACTTGAAAATTGGTCGAGATTTGACAAAGTTATGGCATATTTAAGTTTTGGAAGGCCCGAAATCCCAATTTTAGCAAAAGACCAGGGCTTGCAGAGGGGTCCGAAAATGAAGGTCAGAATTTGAACAATCTTTGAATGCAGTTTTGTAGTATTCGTCAAAACTAAGAAAAAAAGGTATCAAACTTGAAAATTGGTTGAGATTTGACAAAGTTATGGCAGATTGAAGATTTGGAAGACCCATAATCCCATTTTTAGCAAAAAACCAGGGCTTGCAGAGGGGTCCGAAAATGAAGGTCAGAATTTGAACAATCTTTGAATGCAGTTTTGTAGCGTTCGTCAAAACTAAGAAAAAAAGGTATCAAACTTGAAAATTGGTTGAGATTTGACAAAGTTATGGCAGATTGAAGATTTGGATGGCCCAAACTCACAATTTTAGCAAAAGACCAGGGCTTGCAGAGGGGTACTAAAATGAAGGTCTGAATTTGAACAATCTTTGAATGCAGTTTTGTAGTGTTCGTCAAAACTAAGAAAAAAAAGGTATCAAACTTGAAAATTGGTCGAGATTTGACAAAGTTATGGCAGATTGAAGATTTGGAAGACCCATAATCCCAATTTCAGCCATAGACCAGGGCTTGCAGAGGGGTCCGAAAATGATGGTTTGAATTTGAACAATCTTTGAATGCAGTTTTGTAGCGTTCGTCAAAACTAAGAAAAAAAGGTATCAAACTTGAAAATTGGTCGAGATTTGACAAAGTTATGGCAGATTGAAGATTTGGAAGACCCATAATCCCATTTTTAGCAAAAGACCAGGGCTTGCAGAGGGGTCCGAAAATGAAGGTCATAATTTGAACAATCTTTGAATGCAGTTTTGTAGTATTGGTCAAAACTAAGAAAAAAAGGTATCAAACTTGAAAATTGGTTGAGATTTGACAAAGTTATGGCAGATTGAAGTTTTGGAAGGCCCAAAATCCCATTTTTAGCAAATGACCAGGGCTTGCAGAGGGGTCCGAAAATGAAGGTCTGAATATAAACAATTTTTGAATGCAGTTTTGTAGTATTCGTCAAAACTAAGAAAAAAAGGTATCAAACTTGAAAATTGGTTGAGATTTGACAAAGTTATGGCAGATTGAAGTTTTGGAAGGCCCAAAATCCCAATTTTAGCAAATGACCAGGGCTTGCAGAGGGGTCCGAAAATGAAGGTCTGAGTTTGAACAATCTTTGAATGCAGTTTTGTAGTATTCGTCAAAACTAAGAAAAAAAGGTATCAAACTTGAAAATTGGTTGAGATTTGACAAAGTTATGGCAGATTGAAGTTTTGGAAGGCCCAAAATCCCAATTTTAGCAAATGACCAGGGCTTGCAGAGGGGTCCGAAAATGAAGGTCTGAGTTTGAACAATCTTTGAATGCAGTTTTGTAGTATTCGTCAAAACTAAGAAAAAAAGGTATCAAACTTGAAAATTGGTTGAGATTTGACAAAGTTATGGCATATTTAAGTTTTGGAAGGCCCAAAATCCCATTTTTAGCAAATGACCAGGGCTTGCAGAGGGGTCCGAAAATGAAGGTCTGAATATAAACAATTTTTGAATGCAGTTTTGTAGTATTCGTCAAAACTAAGAAAAAAAGGTATCAAACTTGAAAATTGGTTGAGATTTGACAAAGTTATGGCAGATTGAAGTTTTGGAAGGCCCAAAATCCCAATTTTAGCAAATGACCAGGGCTTGCAGAGGGGTCCGAAAATGAAGGTCTGAGTTTGAACAATCTTTGAATGCAGTTTTGTAGTATTCGTCAAAACTAAGAAAAAAAGGTATCAAACTTGAAAATTGGTTGAGATTTGACAAAGTTATGGCAGATTGAAGATTTGGAAGACCCATAATCCCATTTTTAGCAAAAGACCAGGGCTTACAGAGGGGTCCGAAAATGAAGGTCAGAATTTGAACAATCTTTGAATGCAGTTTTGTAGTGTTGGTCAAAACTAAGAAAAAAAGGTATCAAACTTGAAAATTGGTTGAGATTTGACAAAGTTATGGCAAATTGAAGTTTAGGTAGTCCAAAAATCACGGTATTGAAATTTCTGATCAATCGGTATATAAATCTTAAAGTCGAAATTTGGTCCCTATCGAAGTCGGATTTTTACATATTTATTCTAGCTTATTGTCCCTAAGAATGTTAAAATGCTATAACTTCGACAAAAATCATCCGATATTCAAAATTTTTGACCCTATTGCCCTTTGACCCTGTCAACACTCTTGAATTTGTTCACGAATTATAGCAGTACTGACCTCTCTTGCTTTTATGTAATACTGATATTTGAGTTTCTTCGCTCCTCATATTTGCTAAATTTGACAACTATTGAAGACATATACTATGTATACTTACTGTAATGCACCCACACACAGTTAGCGGGAAATGTGAAAATTCGTATGTATGTGGAGAGAAGAAAGTGGGTGGAGAGGTTTTCTGGAAAACTCGTACTCGTACCCAAATTACGTATTGCCTTGTAAAGCAAAAGTTTTTCATAACTTTTCATAAGTTACGCTTATTTATACGAGACCACAATTTTGTACTTTGCATTTTCTTCATTTGCAGCATTTTCCGAGCAGACTCTGACTTGACTTGTCTTGGCTTTTCTCTCACTTTTCTCAGCCTGTCAGTGTGTCTCTTTCCTGCTGTCTTTGCCTAAGGATTCGCTGCTTTGCATTTACTTCGGCATCCTTTCTTCAGCCACTTTTATTTTATTTCATTCTCGTTTTACGTTTCCGCTTCTTGTCTTTCGTTCTATTTTTACTCAGCTTCTTAGCTGTTTTTCTTTTCCTATCCTTTGCTTTAGTTTTTTTATTTTCATTTAGTGTTGCTTTGTGTTGGCGAGGAAATTGAAACTTTGCTACTATTTTGCATAATTTTCTTATAGCAGATGGCAGAGAGGAGTGCAGATAGAGAAAGAGTTGGAGTGCCAGCAAGTTGCATGCCGCAATTGAAGTTGAGGCTGACAAGTGGAATGTCGACGCCTTTTGCCAAAAGGAAATGTCACTCTACGGATGTATGAGTGTGTGTGAGTGATTGTGTGTGTCAGTGTGTGTGTGTGTGTGGCAAAGCCAACTAAATTTTGTATTTACTTACCACAGGCTGGTCTCGGCTTAATCGGTTGCATGCATACGAGTGTGTGGCAAGTATCTGTGAGTATAACGCCCAGTTCATTCACCTTTGTTGCAACATTTTGGCTGCTTGCAACATTCAGTGTAATTACATTAGCAGCTGCTTTTGGCGCCTCTCTTAAGTAGCTTGGTCATTTGTGGTCTGCAGCAAATGCATTACCTCGTGCTGCTGCCAAAAATGCACTCAACACGATGACTTAGTGATTGGGGCATGCCACACAGCACCCAGTACCCTACCCTACGCAGTTCTCTAAGTCTAGATAGATGCCTTACTAGTTCACAAAAAAAAAAAAAAAAAACATTGGACATGAATTAATTACAAGCTCATAGAGTTTTGCTACAGAAAATCTGCTTACAAATCAGCGCTCATAAGTCAATATGCCAAATGCCAGAAATGCCAAAAGAAATGCCAGACAAATGCCAGAGAGACGTTCAGTCGCCAGCAACGACGATAAAGTATTTACAGTATGTTACTCCGTTACATATATGCAATATAGTATGGTATATAATATAGTTCTGATGTGCCATGGAATTAATTGAAAGGCTTTTCGGGACTCCGCCTCAGATTTGGTTTCAGTTTTCGTTGAGGTCTTCGTTTTCGTTTCGAGTGATAAATTAATGTGTCGATTGTATGTCGAGGATTAAAAGTAACTCACACTCTCTGTTATCTCGTACTACATTCTGTTGGTATATTCAATATGAGTATAAAAGACTAAATATATTAGCAATTTATTTATATTTAGTTTAATTATTTAAAAAAGTAATTTAGTAAATTGTCAAAATTTGAGATAAATATATAGCGCAAAATTTCGTACGAGATTTGTGTATGTCGGTGAAGTTATGTTGTTCCGCTTTTAAAAATTATGCCACTTTAGTAAAGTAATATTAGTATGTGGTTTCTTCAAAAATCCTTAAATGAATTGCCAATATTTGAAATATTTGTATATCGTAAAATGTCGTACGAGATTTGTGTATGTCGGTTAAATTAGAGTTACGGTTTCCATGCCACTTTTGCACAGTATTAGTATGTTGTTCTATTGCCGCACTTGTCGGATTATGCACATGTTTACAAGGTTTTAGTTATTTATTATTGTTTTTTTTCTCTCTCTTCCTTCGATCGCCATATTTTCTGTTTCTTTTCTGGAATTTATTATTGCGGACATCTCTCATGGCTTGGCAGGTTTATTAGTTATGCAGTTTGTTGTACAAATTCCTTGAATTATTAATAATTGTGCTTGATTTGTTTGGTTTTTGTTGAATGCCACGTGCCCCAACAATACACGATTCACACAATCATATACAATTAAATTAAATATATTAATTTAATGGAGATTTCATACCGAAACAATGTCTGTGTTGACATTTGATATGTTCGTTATCTTCTTTGGTGTTTCATTAGAAATCATTTGTAATTAGTGTTGCCAACAGAAGAAACACATGACTTTGATGTACTTCCGTCAAACTTACAAATTGTTAACTTTGTAATTTGCTTTTGCTCTGTCTCTGTCTCTCTCTCTCTCTCTCTCTCTCTCTCTCTCTCTCTCTATCTCCGTGTAGCTATCTCTGTCTGTCACACATACCAAAACACACTAATCACATTTCGAAAGCCACTTGGCATGGGCTGCTTTTTTGTTGTGTTTGCCATGGACAAATTAAATAATTGGCATGACAATGCAATAGACTCTTCCCATCTCACTCATCCCTCTGTCTATCTCTCTTTGATACGCACACACACACACACATATATATATATATATATGTATGATATATATACTACACATACCTAGACATAGTTGCAGAGGCGTGGCAACGTCTAGCGAGCTGCCCTCGACAACCGACAACAATTTCATTAGAAGCCTTGATGCCTTGTGTTCATTCATGTCCTTCATTCCATGTCCCTTGTTCCATGTCCGTTGACCGTTGTCCGTATCATTGTCATCATTGGTGTCCTTGTTGTTGTTGCTGCTGCTGCTGCTGCTGTTGTCATCGAAAGGCATTACAAACAAAACTACTTAAGTTACCACGATTACATGTTATCGTAAATTAATTGTCCGACATTTTGTTTTACTAACAACATTCTAAAGAGATGCGTCAAAGCTAACGGCAATCTATATCTATTTTTGTTTCTCAGCATCTCTCTGTTTGTGTCCAGTTGAGTGTACTTGAGTGTATGTGTCAATGCTCCATTTGATGGAATCTGCATAGACATGCTGCCAGCAAACGATTTCTAGATGAGATCGCAGGGAATTTTGACTGCCACTGAAACTTGAAAATATGTTACAGCAGTTTGAGCAACTTTGAGGTTTTAAAAATATTCTGTAGAATTTCATTTAGCCATTTCTTGGCTAAATTGTTTCTCAGAACCGTTCGTCAATCACAGAAATGTAGCTACAATTAACAAACAAGCCAAATGCATTTGAATACTTTCCTAATTGACCGCAAAATTGAATGCAAATTGTATGGCTTCAATACGTTTAGAAATGTCAGCAAGAAATTTCGTTCTCTGATTTTTTTGGTTTCTATATGTTATCCTGATACGAATCGCGTGTCAAGTTAAACTAATTAAAATTTTATGCTAAGGTAGCGCTGCAAAGTATGCAGCACATTTTGCAGTGCGCTTTGTTCTGCCTACCCAAGTGTTAGTCTAGATGTCTATGTGTGTGTAAGAGTGTGTGTGTGTGTGTTGATAGCTGGCAAACAAGTTAGCCGCCTTGTCTCGCGCCTCGCCTCGCACCGTGCGCTTCGCTTAATGCATAATTACACACACAATTTTCATTAAATAAACGTGCAACACGGCCGCCAAATGTTTATCGGCGGCAAGTGGCAAGTGGCAAGCTGCAACTAACTGCATGCCATGCCTCGTGTGTTGCTGCAGCGAGTACGTTTGATTTGCCGCTTGAGTTAGTTTTGCACATGCCGCCGCACTTGTTTATAAGTTCTCTAATTAATTTTTAAGTGCCACAGCCAACTGCCTCAAGGATACTCGTATCCACGGCCATGCTTGTATATGTATGTGTCTCACTTCTCTTATATACATATAGGTGTGTGTGTGTGTTCGTGCTTGGCTGCAAAAAGAAGCTCAAGGTTCGAAGGTGCCTGGCTTTGGCTTCAACATAATTTACATACGATTTGCTGCCCATAATGAAATTAGAAGAGTTCTTGCAACGATTGCGGTTGGGGGTTTTTTTGCCCTCTATTGTTTTTTGTTTTGGTTTCCAGTCTGTGTATTTGCAGCTGTATGTGTGGGAGTCCTTTCGAGGCTCCTTCCCTTTGTGGCTGGTCTATTGCAGTGACTGTTAGCTGGGCTTTAATGGAAATTTATTAACAGCAAGTACTCAAATTACTTGCAAACTGATCTCAGTTCTCAAATGAATGCATGTAAATAGCCACATTATGTACATTATATACAATGTGTACATATGTAAGCGAATTGCAGTTAATAGCCAATGGTTATGGCTACAAAATAAACTTTGACTGTGTGTTATCGAGAGTGCTTTAAAACAGAATTTCTGCATTAATTAATAACCATATTTAAGTTATATTAATACAAGTTTCATTTACATGTTTGCTTTATAATTAATTTTTAATCGAATTTAATTTGTTTGCTCCATTCCTTTTTTAATTTAATAAAAATATTATTTTTATTTTAATTTTAATTTTATTTATTTTAATTTTTTTTTAAATTTTAGTTTAAATTTTTTTTTAAAGATTTCAAATTCATTCATTTCATTTCCAAATAAATTTTATTTTATTTGTATTTAATTTTAAATTATAACTTTAAGGAAATATTATATTTTTATATTATATTATTATATTTTAATTTTAAATTGAATTTTCTTTTATTTATTTTAATATTTAAATTTATTTTTTTAGGATTTTAATTTTAAGTATGTTTTAGATTTTATATATGTATCTAAATTTAATTATACTTAAATTAAATTAAATTACAATTATAAGGCAGTAATTAAATTATTTATGCCAAATAAATTCAATTTATTAGCTGTTGCTGCTTTAATTTAATAAAATTCTAATTGAAATATAATCGGTCTATCAATTTTGAATTAAAAATAATTTAATATCACTTTGAAATCATCTCTTTTTTGGCCATATCTTTGCCATGAAACACATTAAACAGTTCCAACTGCCTTGACTTGAAGTATTAAAATTATTATTGTTGTTGCTAACAACAAGTTGTGTGGAGTTGTTGTTGTTGTTGTTAATAACATATCCTTAATTGTTGTTGCTGATGTTGTTGTTGTTGTTGTATTACGCCCATGGCAAGTGGTTGCTAAAATTGTTGCTGCTGCTATTGTTGTTATTAAGAAATAATCTACTTGTAAAATCTTAATTAAAGTTATTATAAATATATACTAGTTGGGCACATGTGTGTCTGTATGTATCTGTGTGTGTGTTTTTGTGTGTGTGTGTAGAGTATGCTGTGGCAAGTGGTAATGGGAACAGTCACGCCAGTTTGTATTCCACATATGTAAAGATACTTTTTATAGCTAGTTGTAGCTCTGTCTCTCTATCTGTTTATCTGTCTGTCTATCTGTCTCTATCTCCCACTCTCTCTCTCTCTTTTTCTCTCTTTGTCTTCTTCTTCTCTCTTACTTGCTGTCTCTCTTTCTGTTTGTTGGCTTGTTTGTTTGCCTTCATTTTTGTCTTGTATGCCCTTGGCTCTACTTTTGCTCCCCGCCCCCGTCGACGTTAAATTGCGCAGCTGTTTGCATTTCACTTTATACGCCAGTGAAGTCTCTCTATACTCCTCACAGTCTCACTCCCATTCTCTTTCTCTCGTCTCACACACTTCTTCTCGCACGTTTTGTGGGGCATATTGGTTTTTTTGGCCAAGTGGCATCAAAAGTATTTGCGCTTTATTATGACAACTGACATTAGTTTGTTTGATATTTGTGTTTGGTTCGCTGACTGCCACCTCCACCTCCACTTCCCATCTCAATCACTCACCCTCTTGTCCTGAATGTTCCCCCATTTTGATAAGATTTAATTGAGTTGACATTGGTGTGGGAGTGGATCCTGAATCCTGCCTGGCAATTCGCTGCGCTCTGCCTGCGGGCATTTGTGGGAAAAGTCAAGTGTTCTCATTTCCCTCTCATCCTCATTCCCATTCTCGCTTGCGCTTCTGTGTTTTGTTGTTCTCTGTTTGTCTGTCTGTCTGTGGGTCCCATTTTCTCAGTGTATTCACTGAGATTTCAGTTTTTGAAGTCGTTAACCAGACTGTCAGGCTGCCTTCCAACAAAAAGGGGTTAAGTTTAATGCCTGCCAAAATTGCGACTTAATCAAGTCCAAAATGCACAACTAATCAACTGCAGCCTAAGAGAGACAGAGATACACTGTCTGCCCCCGTATCCCTCTCTCTTTCTGTCATTATCTCATTTTGGCACAGCAACAAGTTGAGAAGCGAATCTCTGTGGGAGGGAGAGTGGGAGTTGCCTGGGGACACACAGCTTGGGAATCTGTCGTTTTGCATGCGAATTGAAAAAGTTTTGTGCGAAAATTTTTAATGAAATAAATTAAAAAAGCTGTCAGCTGACTGTAAGTTTATATTAGAACTGATAAAAAAAATTACGAAATTTTTAAGGCAGAAAAAAGAAGAAGAACAAGATGAAGCTGAAGCTGAAGAAGCTTCAACAACTCAGTTGCAAGTGGAAAGAAATATGCTTAAGTGTTGAGTTGCGTTAAATGGATTTTCAACTTGTCGAAAAATAAAAAGAAAACATAAAAAAATAAAAAAAAAAATATGTAAACTACTGCCAACTAAACTGTCAACTCAGTAGCTGTGTTAGAAAGAGACAGCTGGATGGCTGTAGTGCAAGTGAGAGGGAAATAAAATTAAATTCAAATAAGAGCAAACTGAACTGAAGAAGATGCCATGAAATTCGATTAGCAACATGCCATTAAAACGACTGCAAGAATACTCTTTCCCTCTCTCACTTTCTATTTCTATCTCTCTCTCTGTTGCAGTTAAGTATTTTAAAATTTATAAGATGCCAAAAAGTTAGTCCGTAAGTTTTGTTGAATTAATTAGGCCAGACTGAGCGAGTTAGCAAGCTCAACAGCATAATGCGAATCGGAATCGGAAACCGACATAGAATGGGAATGGGTATGGGTATATGTTATGGGTCTGGTACTGAAACTGGTACTGGTAACTGATTTATCGTCCATGCTTAACCCGGCATATTGAATATATAATTTGTTATTTGATTTATTTCTTTACTTATTTTTTTTTTATTTTTTTTATACATAATGTCATATATTATTTATATGTTTTTAATGTTAATATTGCTTCCCCTAAATGTCAAGTTCAATGTAGAAGGTGCTGAAGGGCAAACATTTTAAATTCTTTATGAACAAAAATTATATATATTTCTATCAGAAAAAAAATAAAAAAAAAAGATATTTAGAAGTTTATATTAGAAATTTTCAAAACATTTTAAGACATTTCCAACATTTTCTATTTTGAATATAATAAGGAGATTTTACTTTATATCAGCTATGTTTTAAATAAATTATATGTATATTGACATATGATTCCTATTATATTTTTATTACAATTTTGATTTTTTTTATATTTAGAAACGATGCAGAAAATAAAATAATAATCTAAAATGGGACCTTAATAACAATAAGACAGAAATAAACTCAACTTTTGGCTGGGAAGCAATAAAAACCACAGAAATGAATGCATGTGAGGGCAACGTAAGCTATGTATGTGTGTTTGTGTGTGTGTGTGTAGTGTATACAAATGTATGGGTGTATGTGTGTAAGGACATAAAGCTACCTACAACAAGCGAGTAACACGATAATAAAACATATTTTAGAGCAGGCAACAAAAAGCGTTTACAAAACGACAGTTGGCAAGGCAACGAGTACAAAATAAATGGAAAAGAGAGAAGCAAATATGCAATAGAGATAGAGAGTGAGACAGATAAAGACAGTGAGAGCGAGAGATAGATAGATAGAGAGAGAGAGAGAGAGAGAGAGAGAGATAGATAGAGAGAGAGAGAGAGAGAGAGGGAGTGTTAGAGAGATGGGCAGTGGTAGTATGAGGGGTAGATTGAAGGATATCTCATGCTTTCATCTGCATGCAAGAAGAACTACTTATGGCAGGCGAACTAGAGTGCAGCAAAAACTATTCGTAACTATTTGTAGAAGTATGCATGTACTATATGCATGTGTGTGTATGTGTGTGTGTGCATATAAAACATTTATTTGTTTTTGTCGGAAGCACTCGGTGCGTATGATAATAAATACTTAATCCGCAACAAAGGAATATTAAAAACAACAATAAATGGAAATGCTAAAGAGCATAAAGAAATGCATAAAAACAAATGCTTGGACTTGACTGGTCAAAGAGGAGGCAGAGAGGAGACAGAGAGGAGACATAGAGGGATAGAAATAGCGGCTGTTCTACATATGTGTATCCGTGTATGTGTGCGTAGCATAACAAAAGGCGCTTTTGAAATGTAAAATGAACTTGCTTTTCATGCTACTCAAACATGCATACATACATAAAATTATTCCACACAAAATATGGGGGAAAAAAAAATAAATACATGCACATAGAAAATGTGAAATGGGAAAGTGGAAAACTCTAGCAGCATAAAATGCCAGCAGTCAAATAGTCAAAAATATACATGTGTGTATATTATGGCAAGTTTATCAAAAGCAAATAAAAGTTGGCTAAATGTTAACGAACCACAATAAGCCAAAAGCCGCAAAAAACAGTTTTCGTCAAGAAAGTCATTAAAACTGAACACAAGATGCCTCTGAATCTGACTCTGACTCTCTGAATCGTCGTCTCACACAATTATTACAATAATAATAATAATAATCATACGCACAGTTGTACAGAGTGTGACAGCAAAGAAAGGGAATGGAGTGAAGGGGGATGATGTCAAAAGGGGGTAACGGAATTCTGCTGTCGAAAATCTATTAAAGATAAGAGTCTAGCTATATGTGAGTATATGTGTTTACCAAATACAACTATTTATTGTAGTTTCGTTTTATAATTACCATGGACTATCCTATCTTTCTCTCACTCTTAATCTCTCTCTATCTCTTTCACTCAGTAGCTGCCTCTCAGTCGCTTGTTATTACTGCGATTGCTCGGAGTTTTTCGTTTCAACAAATATTAACATTTTGCTGGAACGATAAGCGAAAACTTTACATCCTGTGCGTGTGTGTGTGTGTCCTGCGTTTTTGGATATGAATTTGTATTCATATTGTTCACTCTCTACCTCCTGCTCTCCCTTCTATCTATCTCTCTTTCTCTCTATATGTATGTGTATATATATCTCTATCTCTATATTGCTCTTGCATGCGCTAGCGGCGCATTATTATAGAAATGTTTTCCAAAAAAGTTTACATTGCTATCAAGGGGCCATCTAAAGCGTGGCATAAACATAGACCTCCACTCGACTCCACTCGACTCCACTCGACTACACTCGACTCGACTTGATGCTTTTTTGGCTGCACTGCGTCCACACCCCTTTGACGCCCCTTATCTCTATTGTTGTCGTCAATGTTGAAAAGTTGCCCGTGTTAAACTTTAATTACAACTATTGCCATCAGCTCGTTGCTCACACACTCTCTAGCTCATCCCCTTCCTCTCTCTCCCTCTCTCTCCCTCTCTCTCCCTCTCTCTCTCTCTCTCTCTCTCTCTCTTACACTCTCCCCTCTCTTTCTCTATCAGTATCTGTGCTCTTCTCTTTCTCATCTAGGGTTGCCTAGCAGCATTATTACGCGCTTCTGCGAACTTTATGTGGCTTAATGCATATTTACATATGTCGTCATTAGATTAGAGCATATTAGAAGCCAACAGCTTGAAATGTTCGTCATGATGAGCAGCATTATTAAGACTATGAGAGGTAACTACACATTTTGATAGACTGTGAAAGAGATGGAGTAGAAAGTGGGAGAGATGCTGGAGAATGAGAAGTTGATAGTCATATGGCGGGATTCAGTGAAAGTTGCTTAGGCTTAGCAGTTTCAAGAGTTTCTTTGTTGTTAGTCAAAAAGTAGTTAATGAGATTTTTTTTGAATTCAATTCATTTTTTTTTTAAATTATTAAAAATGTAATTTTAATATTACTTTGATACATATTTTAAATCAATTCTTTATATGTAACATCTGCACAGCTTTCAAAATAATACAAAAGAAAAATTGAAAATGAGTACATAGAAATTAAAAAAATTTGTATTCAGCCATATATTTATTATATAAATTTGCCTTTAAAATATATTACTGACATGATATTAATATTATGCTAGCTTAAATATACGCTGTTATTTTACATAAAAGCTCTTTAACAGATTATACACACTACTTCCACAGTCTCATTCTTTCTGATTTCTGTTAAATTCCCATCTTCTAAGCAAAATCTTTCTCTCTATTCAACTATGACTTATCTTTAATGAGGCTCTTTTTGTTTTGTTAATAAGACACAAAGACTTGAATAGCTTTGGAGATCAAATGTTAAGCTGATTTTAGTACATATACTTGTCTCTTTTTAGTGACGTCTGTCGTTATGACCATCTCTTTCTGTGTTAAACAAATAGAAATGCATTTCTATAAACTGACCATAAATGCAGATCTGCCAGCTGAATATTGAAAATTTACACAACTTTGTGACTTATGCACATTAAACAAACATATTTATGCAATTATTATATATATATGTATATATATATATATAAATATGTTTATGTTAAAGCTCAACTCAAACAAGGACAGATGTATAGTGCTGTCCCTGTCAGCAGCAGCTTTATGGTTTGGCAACTATTAACAATTGTTTGCGGCCATGGCATATGCCAGACAACATACTATACTATACATCCATAAATATAGAGTTAAGTATATATTTTGCAGCCGCAATAACATATTGAATTTAATTATTAACTATTTATTGCTCATTACATAAAACAAATTGACACAGTCCAACGTATCGTGTCAGTGTGGCTGGCTGTCTCTCTCTCTCTCTTCCTCTCTCTCTCTGTCTCTCTCTCTGTCTCTCTCTCTATTTGTGGCAGTGACTGGAAATTGACTCGACTGGCACAAAGAACAATGTGGCATGTGGCACGGACCGGTTGATATGCAGGCGTTGCAGTCAACGATTTCATGCGCTGTTCAATGTATTGGAAAATTGCAAAAAAATAAATAAAAAGATAGAGAGAGCGATAGAGAGAGAGTAGAAGACAGAGATAAAAAACTTGTCATACACACACAAAAACAAACACATTAAGGCAAAGTTCATTGTTTGTGCCGAAGGGCGACAAAATAATTTTACAATGCTGACACATTTTATGTTTATTAAATCAGCAGGCGCAGCACTGATAGAGAAAAGAGAAAAGGAGAGAAATGTCAAAGAGGAGACAACCAACTGGACGGGATATGAAATGGTAAGCCAGGACACTCTGAGGCCCCAAAAGTGAACCCCAATTTGTGCATGCTTCATTTGATTAAACATTTATGCTCAATGACCGACTCTGCTTGTTTCTTCACTCTTGACAAATACACACAGAGAGAGAGAGAGAGAGAGAGAGAGAGAGAAATACTAAGTGAGAGAGAGAGAGAAAGTTGTGGGTGTGCATGTTTGTATAAAATCATTCCATATGATTTACTCGCCAGTTCATTGGTCAAGTCAGCATCCCATAGACTAAGAGAGGGAGAGAGAGGTGTAGGAAGTCCGACCTGGGCTGCCTGCAACTCTGGTGGTTGCTGTAAGCAAATCAAGTGACCCGAAAATTAATTGATTGGAAAATAATGTAACATGCATTTATTGATTCATGTTAGAGGCATTCGCCACTCGGCACTCGGTACTCGGCACATGTGACCAGGGGGCCAGAGGTCAATGTGAAGAGAGGCTTGTATCGCAGAAACCCCAAATAAGGTTGTTGCCTGCCCAACTGAGGTCAGTAAAAGGTGATTCTTCTCTCTCTCTCTCCCCCCCTTTCTCTCTTTGTCTCTTGTTATCTCTGTTTGTCTTTGTCTGTCTCATGGTGTAGCTGCTGCTTTCAATTTGGTTTCCGGTCAGTCCACTTTAATATTTATCTACTTACTGCACACACACATTGAGCAGATTTTGGCTTTTTTGTTCATCATCAATAACATGCTGCCGATCGGACTGGACTCACTTATACACACATATTATATATAGATATATGTATATATGAATGTGTTTGTATTTTATGCAAAATCCATATTCAATTTGCCAGCTGAACATCTGTGCAAATATCAAATATTGACTACAAATACTTGCTTGCTTGGCAGCCCGAAGCCTGAAGTCCATTCTGCCCACTTGATATGCTCGAGTGCTGTTGCTTTTACATCAAATTGCAATTATGTGTATGTGATTTTATTTACTCAGCACACACACACACAGACACACTCACATATTTACATTTATTCATATGTATGCTTGTATGTTTTTTGCACACTCTGTAAATTACGAGAATTATTAAAATGTTGTGTCTATCTGCTGCATAATTGCTGACTTCTCAAGTGTTTGCCATGGCGCCTGTTTATGAAACTTTATTTTTACTTGATTGGGTGTTCAAGAGGCATGCTACAAGTTCAACTTCATGCCACCACCATCATCATCTATAGTATATAGTGTGTATAGCATAATAATTCTGTCTAGTGTCTAGCATAATAAATTCAATTTTATTGCATTTATTTATGGGCTTACGACTTTTGCACATGTGCATAACATACAGACAAAAAGTGTTGCCTACTGTTGTGCGCAACATCTGTAAAACAAATGATGCTGACAACACTCTGTTATGTTAGCTTACATCGATGTGTTAAGGGCCTAACATAGCGAAAGCTTTCTGTTAATTGTGCTCTTTTAGCCGAAATACTGCTGTTAGTTTTGAAATCCTGAGCATAAATTCAATATTTGAAAGGGAGAGAATAAAATAAATTAATTTCGAAAAAATTGAAAATGAAATATAAAAGTGAAATAAATAATTCCGTATTGTTAAGCAGTTGTTTATTGACTCTGCCATGACGACTAACTTTTAATTAATTATATTTCTTATGTACGCTTTATTGCACATCAATTGTCTGTATACATGCCTGACTTTCCTGGCTGTCATCACTCTCATCTCACCTACTTACTTTCTATCACACTTGGCTGCTTCTTGGCAAATAATTCAATATTTATCGATTCTCAAAATCTCACGCACGCACGCACACTACTCCACACCAAAGGAACCATTCACACACATCTGCAGCACCATAGAGAGCATCCTTCTCCACCCATTCCCTAAGAGAAAGCAGCTCATAACTCAAAATGTATTTAGTAGCCAATCAAGCAGAATGACAGGCACAAGTTCAACAACAACGAATGAACGAATGAATGAATAGAAGTATATGAAGGAAAGAAAAACATTCGAGGTGATCCATAAATGAAAATTGATAAACCTGGACACACGTGTTCAGTTACAGTTACAGTTACAGTTCCAGTACCCAACTCCCAGTCAAGCAGCTTATAAGGATAATCAACTCTCTCCATGTCTTCAGTTCTTTGTTTTGCTTTCGCCGTGGTCATATTTATGTAACTTGAGTGGAAATATATGTATGATATGTATAAGGAATTCATTGATATAGATTAATGCGTTCTTTCTATGTATATTTATTAGCTACAAATTATGCAACATCATGTTTATTTAGCCCGCTTGCAATGGAAATTATAATTTGCCATAAGGCCAAAGCCAAATTGAGATTCTCATGGAGTTGGCACCGTTTCGTTTATAATTAAATTAACTTGCCAATAGTAGAGGCTGTTCGAGTGCCTCATAATTGAAACCATGAAAGGGCTAAGGGTTGAGGGTTAAAAGGTCACTGTTGTCCTCCAACCTCTCTCTTTGTCTGTCTCTCTTTACCACGTTAACTGATGAACCTCGACAGTTGGCCAGCAAAAATATACTTATATATGTACTCGTAATTTTGGCCAACTTGGTCAGGATGGGGTTGAACAAAAAAGGTCACCAATAAAGTAATTAGGGGCTCAGTGTCCGAGAAATTTGTTACATCAAAGGACAGCCTATCTCTACCGTTCCCCCAATCTCCTTTCCCCTTTCCCCCTTTCTAGTGTGCTTTTGTCTCATATTTTGGCAAAGAGGGGGGCAGCAGGAAGATACGAAGTCTCGTTTTGTTACCTTTTGTGTGCAAGCTGCCAACTGCCTAACAATATGAGATTCAATTATTGCAAAATAGGCCAGAAAGTGTAATAGTGTGTGTGTGTGTATCTGTGTGTATGTGTGTGTGTGTTTTCTTGGCCATAAGGCCAATGTGAAATGAAGTTGCAGATGTTAGATAACCAAATTGCGCTCTAAGTGAAACACTCAATGGCAATCAAAAGTCTAAAAAGGTTTTCACAAATTGAGTGATTGACTGAACTTTGTCTCTCTATCTGACTCACTTACTATCACTCTCTCTCTCTCTCTCTCTCTCTCTCTCTCTCTCTCTCTCTTTCTCTCTATTGCTGTGACTCTCTCAACTATTTGTTTAAATTATTCTCTGCGCTCTTTAAGACTTATCATTGATAGTCGTAAATAGCCCATCATCTGAGCTGGGTTCTGCCCTCTGGCCAACTGCTGTCGCGATCTATGACCGATAAGAAGGAAACAGAGAGAATTGGAGAGAGACTTGCAGAGAGAAGAGATTGAGTGTGTCGCAGATTTTGTGTTTGTCATAAAAAAGCTCCAGCGAACGGCCACAAAAAACAATATGCTCGACAGCGCGACTCGAAGTAAAAAACTAGCAAAGCAAAAACTCGCTTATCAGCAACAAAGTGACAAAAAAACCCGAAAAATCAAAAAAAAACATACAAGTTGTCACAAGAGGAGGGGTGTTGGGGGATTGGGGTAAGATATGCTCAATTGTACTACAAAGCTTTAAACTTGCTTTGCAACTTTCTATTTTTTTTGGTTTTTCATCTTTTTTTTCTGCTGCGTCATGCTGGCGACACTTTTATGTGGCAGCCGGAGCAGCTACATTGTCTAGGTGTTGGACGGCAGCTGAGAGACAAGAAGACAGACAGACTGAGAGACAGAGAGACAGGCTGACGGATGGTGGGCCAGACGCAGACGAGGGCATGTGTCAAGTATGCGGCAAGTGTCATAAATTCGACTCGAAATGCGCTGCTTGTTTATGTTGGTCTGCCTCAACACAGATAAACCAAGTATATATACACACACAACACACACATAAGTATGTATATGTTTAGATATAAGTACATTTTATCGATGTTGGGCTGGCTAAAAAAATGGCTTTTTAAAAAATTACATTAAATGTGTGCGCTTCAGTGGGCAGAAATTTCTTCTACTTCTACAGCTCCTACTCCGTCTATTTATTTATATTTATATTTTTTTTTTCGTTTGCCCTGTGGCTGTGTGGCATGAACACTTACAATGCTGTCGCCCAAGTGGCGACACACACACACACATACATACATGGGTATATAGCCTGGCAGGCGATAAACAAACAGCAAATGGCACTTGAAGTGCCAGACAATCAATTGCGACAGAAACAGGCACAGCCAACAGCAAATTGCCGACAGTCCCTTGCAATTGTCTTCTGACCACTCCTCCCCCCCTTTGTGTGTAGCTCTCCAGCCTCCTTGAAGGATACATACATCATAAGGAATGATATCTGGTTTCGCATAATTATAAAACTAATTAGCTTACAGATAAAACCTAAAACAAGGCCATAACAATTGGCATGCGGTCAGTTCTCTATCTCTCTCTCTCTCTCTATTACTCTCTTTTGATATCTCTTTTATCATTATTTATGTCACTTTCTTACATTTATTACATCGGGTTCGCTTCGCATTTGTTTGCCCAACTTGACTTTTTTTTGCCAGCTTCCTGTTGCTGACAACCATTTTGGAGGCTCTAGGCCTTGGGTGTCGATAACAACTGGGGTATAGACATTGTCTCATTTTCGATTGTATTTTGCAATGCGCGACATTCCACAAAAAGATCAAAGATAAATTTCCAATTTCTGTGCCACGCCTCATCAAATACAACACACTGACAAAATGCCAAAAAAAATAAGAAGAGAGAGAAAAAACCAGAAGCGAAAAGAGAGACGATATGCTGTTGAGGGTAACTTGAACTCATATGAAAAGCTTTTGCTATTATAGCACGCTCATTGTAGTGTTTGTTGCTGTATTGCTATTGCTGTTATTATTATTGTTATTGTAGACGACACTTTAACAATGTTTTCCCCTCTCAATCTCGAATACAATTTTTTGATAATGGCTTGACAGCTTTTGTTAGCCATGTAGTGCCAAACACTTGACTGGGACACGACTGTCACCCTTGCAACTGGGCCAACATTTTTGGTCTTGACAAACAGCACTTTGTCACTGTCCCTGTCACTGTCAACTGCTGCAATTAACTTAAATTTAAAAATAAAAAAAAAATACAAAAAAAAGTGAAGAAAACATTTGAGCCTTTGCTTTGAACTTGCATCAAAGCAATAATTTCATCATAATTTTCCATGGCTTCACAGTTCGATATACGCCCTTGACTCTGGCTTTGATTTTTAATGATTGACTGATTGATTGAGGCCAGGAAAGTCTGTCTGTTTTGTTTCTCTGATATTTTTAAAGCGCTTTCCCGTTAAGATGCTTACCACATAAAGACGCGCCCACAAATGCGTGCTACATTTTCTGTACAAGTCCGCAATAAGCCAGTGCCCTGAGATGTATGCAATATTTATTTAGAAATCGCTTTAATTGAGTGCTTAAAGCGTAAGGACAGAGGAGTGACAATTCAATCTTTAAAGCCGCAACTCAATGCCATCGACAGGACATTTGAGGCGACAATTTATGTGCTTTTGGCTCACAACTCAAATTACTCGCATTATCTACGCACTTCGCCACGCATCACACAAATCTATATGTCAACTGAATGAATGCCAAAAGCAGCCCCATTAGATTCTTTTGGCTGGCACGGAAGAGAGCTTGGAGGGGAGATTTTATTGACCTGGAAGCCAATATTGTACAAAACGACAAATTGTATGAAAAGCGTGAAATAAGTTGCAAACATATGGCAAAGTCCTGTCTTCTGCCGCCAACTCTGTGCTGATAACAACATTTTGTGTCTTATTAATACACAGACACAACTTATGTATGCATGTGTGTGGGAGTGAGAGTGGGTGTGTATGTGTGTGTGTGTGTGTGTGTGTGTGGAATGCATACAGTAAGCACTGCTCTGGCTGTTGAACTATTTATGCGTCTCACTTAGCAAGAGAAACAGATAGAGAGAGAGAGAGAGAGACGGAGTCGGTTGTGTGCTTCCCTCGACATTGTCCAAGGAGATTTATTAGTTGGGCGTTAATCCCCTGCGGCCTAATACATCATTTCAATTTGTTGCAAGTCGTGTTTATTTGCCAAAGTTTTCGTATGGGACCACTCGGAGTTACAGACTGAGGGTAAGGAATGTTTCACAAAGAGATTGCCAGCCATCGGGCTAAAACTATTTCACTTATTTACTTTCATAACTTGCAAATTGTCAACTTATTGTTGCCAACACACAAACAGAGAAAAACAACTAGAAGACTCACTCAACAGAGGAAATATCTTCACCAAATGCTGAACAAAGTTTTCTTCACTTTCGAGTAGCTCTGGCTAAGTGGCTTATTAAGGGGCGTGGCCATTATTCTCTCTCTCTCTCTCTCTCTCTCTCTCTCTATATATATATATATATATATATATATATATATATATATATATATATATATATATATATATATATATAAATATTTATATGTGTATATGCTCTTTTCTGAGGTGCGTATATATAATTTAATTAGCTTAAAAGTCCATTTGTAATTGGGCATGTCGAGTGCGTGCAAGTGATTTATATTGACAGCTGTGGCCATATAACTAAACTTGGCCCAAAACAACAGCTGTATTAGCCAAGTAATTTACAAAAATATTTATTATACTGCAGCACAGGCCCATACATTACTTTCCCTATATATGTTTAACTTTTGCTATTTACACTGATACCATTATTTACATAGTTTAGTAGAGACGTGGCTTGAGGCCCACATTGATGCCTGTGGAGGAGCGGAGTATCAGATTCATCACAGGGCGCACTGGTTCACCGAGGGGCAGCAGCTCGAAGTGTCTCAGCATTTTGCTGACCGTGCTCTTCATCTCCAGCATGGCGAACTTCTGTCCAATACAGTTCCTTGGTCCTGCCGAGAACGGCGTGTAGGCAAACACATCGATCTTGCTGTTGTTCTCTGCATTGTAGCGCTCCGGATTGAATTTCTCCGGTTCGGGGAAGAACTCGGGATCACGTTGAGCGTGATAGGTCAGCAATATGATGTTGGTTTTGGCGGGAAAGAGTTTGCCATCTGCATAAACGAAAGCAATGATGAAGTGTTGCATGATGTCAAGGTCTCAGCTTACTTACCGAGCACCACATCCTCTGTGAGATGGCGACCGATCATGGGCACTGGCGGATACATGCGTAGCGACTCCTTGATGACGCATTCCAGGTACTTTAGCTCACCCAAATCCCGCATAGTCACTGGCTTCGACTTGTCCGTGCCAATGACCTCGCGTATCTCCTGGAAGGCCCGTGTCTGGACCTCAGCATTCCTTGCCAGCAGGTAGAGAGTGTAGGAGATGGCGCTGGTTGTGGTGTCGTGTCCCTCGAACATGAATGTGTCCACCTCTTCGCGGATGTCCTCGTTGCTCAACGGCTGACCATCCACCGAGGACTGCAGCAGGACATCCAGCAGTGCCATGCGTCGCTTGCTGCCCACTTCATCTTCCGCCTCCTCAGCGGATGAGGACTCGTTGAGCCTTTGCTGCAAAGTCTCCCGTCTCTCCGAGATTACCTTATCCGTAAAGTCATGCATGGACTTGATGTTCTTCATCAGCTTATAATACTGGCGGGGATACAGATACTTGAAGCCCCAATCGAAACGTTGCAGCGGATTCATGAATCGTTCAGCCATCATGTTGGACACACTGCGGGATGTCATAAAGATAAGGATTATGTAGATTATGGATTTGTGGCTTATCTGGACTTTTACTTACACCTTGACTGACTGCACGTAGGGAAAGTTTGGCGAAAGTTGAGCATTAATCTTAACGCCCATCGATGTCTCGGCAATGATATCGAGGGCTGCCAGACAAGCAACTGGGAACATATTGATGACAGTCTTGCCATCGGCACGATCGTACAGCTGCTCGGCCATAATCGCACTCTGTCTATCGAATACCTCGACAAACTGTTCGAGGATCTTGAAGTGGAATGTGGGGGTTATGATCTTGCGGCGGCGGAACCACTTCTTGCCTGTGCTGAGCAGCAGACCGGTGCCCAGCCAGCACTCCAAGAGACTATACAGCTGGTTCTTGGTGATTGTTTGCTGACTGCTCAGTATGGCCTCCATCATTCGGGGATCGGCTGTGAGGTAGCCAAACTCTTGGAACATTGAGATCTTAATGTTTTTGCCATGCGCTTTAATCAAACGCGTTTCCAGATCCAACATGGCTGCGGAAGAGACGGAAATCATTCTCCAGTATACTCAAGAAGTGATCAACTTTTAACTTACTCTCTGCGTTTTCTCCGATCATGAAAATGGGAGCATTGCCAATCAGCGGAAACTCTTGAGGTCCACGTACCCCAGCCTCATGGAGCAGCTTCTTGTTTCTGCGGTTCTTCAGATGATCCCACAACAGCAGAGCTGTCAGAAGAAGCACCGAAATTTCCAACCACATTATTGATTAATTAATTAAATATAATTTGACAGCAATTTAAATATATTTTTTTGGTTGTTCGCTTGCCCTGCCAGTTTCCGACTAACTCTTCAGAGTGGATTCTTGTCTGCTTTTGTACTCGAATTCAACATGAATTTTGATAAGATTAGACCCTGATTGGGGTCTTATCGTCACTACTGTTTGGGGTCCAGATTGAACTCTGTAGCCGGCATTTTCTAATCCGCAGTGTTGACGAAATTTAATCGCTCTCTTCAGTTGCCCAAAGAGTAAAATATTGCCATAAAATATCTATTTATAAACAAATGTTGCGCATCATTATGATGTTGCAATTTCATTGAGCGAAAATACTAGAATATAATTGATAAAATACTATGTGTTATGCAATGTGTTGTATATATAATTGTTTATTATTATTTATATTATTTATTAGTTATTTTTAAATGGCGATTTCTGAAATTTAAGAATCCCCTTATTCTCTGCTGAGTTTAGCTGCACCGGCATATCGCTAGAATTCCGGGGGTTATCATGCCAAGAATTGGAAGAAAGTATCTGGGAATACATTTTTGATATGGTTTAAGATTGTTTTGCTGATTTAAAGGAAATGTTTGTTTCTTTGCAAACTTCATATTCTCGGCTATTTCTAGGGTTAACATAATTGTAGAATATTAAAAATTAAACAACCTCTGCATAGATAGGAGTTTTCTATAATACTCTAAAAGTATTTATGAAGAACATTTTATCAGACTTCGATAAGGCCGATAAAATTCTAGAATTTTATTATAATTATTTTTTTTTTATTAGCAAGCTGTTTAATATATATAATATATATTTAAAAAACCATAAATAATATGACTATTATTATTATTTTTAAAACTACATTTGAATAGCAAAGGTTGTTTTAATAATATTAATCTTTATAATCCACATGTATGATTATTTTTTACCGCTATTAAAAATTTTCAAAAATTATTAGTAAAATTAGATGTTATATAAAATATTTAAAATATTCAAATTTTTCATTGCCCACAATATATGCTAACAATTGTTGACTTTTAGTTAAATATTATAAGACCATTTCAGTGAATAATATTTCATTCCCAATCAATTCCAAAATAAACTCAAGTATTTCAAATATAAATTTCAATACTGCAAACTCATGATGAATGCAGATAAGATTTCTGAAAATGTTTGAGCAACCGTGACGAGGCAAGTTATAAATTTATCTAAGGTTTATAGTGCAACCTACTACTATAGATAGTATAATCAATGTTTAGATAAGATCGTGTTCGACTTGGTTTCGACAACTGCCAATAAAAAGTGTTGAATGAATAATAAGAGAGTTATTGACTTATCAAAATCTATAGCTTATCATTGATATTTTTACTGAAGAGAGTCACTTATTCTACGCGCTCTTAATTAGAGAGATTCACGCTGTTGACATAGGTCAGGAAATGAATTGAATTTACATGAAGTAAATATGTTATATATGCTCTTGTAATTAAAAGTGAAAGCTTTGCCATTTACAATTTTCCATTTTGCATTTTGTATTTTCTATTTTCCATTTTTCATTTGCTCAATTTCCTCTCTAATCAACTCAATTAGTTGAAATGTAATAATAACTGCTCTTAAGCAGACGTGGCAAACCGCAGCAAGTAAGGAGCGGGGTGTGTGGTAGGTAAATTTGCATAGCTACAGTGTGTGGCAAAAGTATTTGCATATTGGCTGACTGCTCCGACGCCAGGCCAAAGATAATCACACGTGCCACGAACCGCATCCTCCCGTTCGCAGCGCTTTGCTCCTTGTTTTATTTCCGCTTGTTTCATTTCGTTTGATTCTCGTTTTTTCACATTTTATTTGTTTTTTGTTTGTTTTTTGTATTCGTCTTTCTTTTTTTGGTATTTTGTTGCTGCTTTTAATTTCCTTCTACACACACACACACACACTCATATACACATCTACACCTTGTATGTGCTGTTTATGATTGCAAAAACCACCCGCAGTATAGCATGCTGTGGCCTTCAAGAGGGGATAGATAGAGTGAGAGGGGGGAGTGGCAACTGGGAGCAGCAGCAGTATGTGGCAGCAGCAGCAGCAGCAGCAGTCAAGTTGTAGCTCCAGTCTCAATGGTGGCACTTTCGATCTCTGTCTGTGGCATTTGGATGATTAATGTGTTTACACAGCCAACGGAGCTCGTTGCGGTCG
Organism: Drosophila quadrilineata; assembly: GCA_018150725.1. Lineage (NCBI taxonomy): Eukaryota > Metazoa > Arthropoda > Insecta > Diptera > Drosophilidae > Drosophila > Drosophila quadrilineata. The sequence continues at coordinate 8,560,848 of JAECWN010000407.1, forward strand.
AGTCTGATTTGAAAGGGTTAAAAGGCGTAAACAAACAAACATATTCCACCACACACACCCCCACACACACACATATACATATATTTATATATATATGTATATTTATGCATATGTGTAAGTCAGCTCTTTGCGTAATTATATTTATTATTCTTTTCTTGGAATTGACTCTCACATCGAGGGAATAAGCAAGATATTAAAAATGCCCTGCAAACCTCATTCTCGCTCTCTCTCTCTTATACTCCCATTTTCTGTCTCATTCTTGCACATATATGTACTCTTTGTCTCTCTCTCTCTTTCTGTATCCGTTGTTGTTTTTATTTGCTGCAATGACAACAATTTAATTAGTTAAAAGCCAGAGGCCTCATTCGTGCCCGTATTTTAACCAACAACATATGAGCGCGTTTCTTAGCCAGAGTTTATTTCTCTTTCTCTCTATCTATCTCTTGCTCTCTCTATCTCTATCTGGTGTGTCTCGTGTCGAATTTTCCATATATTTCTTAATTTTTTTTTTCAGCTGGTTTCATTTTCATTTGTTGTGCGCCAAGGTGCTGTCGCATAATCTTTTTGCAGCCCGTTAAGTGGCCGGAATTGAAATTTACGATTTGCACGGCAACGTAACACAAATAAATGTCTGCCAACTCTTGGCCAAAAAGCAAGACAACTCCAAACTGGCCCACAAGCTCAGCTAGAGATGGGAGAGCAGGTTTTATGTGTCACACAATTGTAAAATAAATTAATTTTATAATTTTAGCATATTTTGTAAATTAAAAAAAAAAAATTATTCAAAAATATATTTCTTAGCCAACTCTTGTAATATTTTTAATCTACTAACTTTGCCATCTCTTGTTTTGGCTTGTGCATAATTTAAGTGGCCTAGTCAGTGGCCAAAAGTAAGTTGTGTTGCCAAAACAGGTGCCAATATTAAATAGTTTAAATGAGAGCACAGCAAGGGTAGAAATTTAGTTAGGGGGTGGCGTAGTGAGGGGGTGGGTCAATGGGATACGCTTGATGTAGGGGATTCGACACTGACTTTATGGCCATGATAAGCAGGTCAGACCCTTTTGATTTGGTTTTAGGATTTGCGGTTCTGCCGTCAGCCCCAAAACAGTTCCCCAGTTTGCCTTTTAGCTCGTTAGTTATGCGACAAGCCGTTGGGCTGAGGGGATATAGAGAGATAGAGAGGGGGCTGGGGATGTGGATGGGTATGAATATATGCCGGCAAAGGGGCTTAAGGTTTATTTAAAAGGGCCAGTGCCACATGTTTGGGGTTTTGTGTGTGTTTTAATATGACACCTTTGCCGATGGTAATTTATCACCTCAGCACCGGGGACATATGCTCCCCATTCGAGACCCCTCCTCATTTCTGCAGAAGTGTGTGAGGTTTGTGTTTTTATAAGCACTGGGGGATTAGAGCCAAGGCAGGCGGCATCAAACTGACTTTAATGTGGGACCAACTGATGTTAGCTGGCAGATAATTAGTGACCAGGCCAGAAGATTTATGCATGCGTGTAAATGGCTTAAAGTTGCTTTCAAATGAAACTAAATGAAATGTAAACATGACAAAACTAAGAGGGGTGTATAGAGGGTTTGTCTAATTAAATCGCAGGGCAATTGGCCAATGGGCAACCTAACTCAACGCTGTCACAATTGTGAAATATCCCATCAATCCAACTAATTCTGGCAAGTCATAAAGCTGACATATCCAACCCAACAACTTACGATTCTTAATTAAGCTTATCCCCAACACTCTCTTCTGAAAAGAAAAAAAATAAATAAATAAAAATACCTTTATCAACTGCAAAAGTGTCAAATTAAAACTAAACTAAGCTGCTTTCACTCAAAAGTAGTGTCCACCTGGCGTATGCGTAATAATCGAAATAATCTCACAATTTTCAATTAAGTTTCTTCGACGATTTATATGGAAAATTGCATTTATTATTCTCGAAGCGATGAACTGGCATTTGGATTTACAATTCATTGCATTTGCAGCAATCGAATATTTGCTCAACACTTGCCACAAAACAAAATGCAAATGCCAAATGTTGCAACTACGATACGATATTTTTTGGCATTAATTTTTCATACATTTTCTATTGAAATCTCAACACAAATTCTATGCGAATCTCAATTGGACTCGTGTGGATATTTTCTGTTGATTTTGTTATCGAAAAACTATTCCGACTTTCGAAATTGTTTGGCAAAAATTATAAACCAATTCGTAGATACCACAAACTCCTTCTTGCCCCACTCTTAAGTCCTGGCTTCATTTCGTATGCGAAACATGTTGCAAAAGACTGGAAATCGTTTCTTTGCCTGTTTTCAGTTTGAAATTTCCCACATCTTCTGGCATCTTCATTGTCATCATCATTAGCAAATGTCAGCAAGGAGTACAGAATTCAGATCAAAGAACTTTGACAAAAATTAAGCTCACCTATGTATGCGCCACGTCTACGCTAATGAGCCATAAAAATGCGGCCTAAATGCTTTCACTGCCTGTAGACTTACCAACAAAACACACACACACACATTCTCCACCTAGACATGTCTCTAAGGCGACGCAGCTTTTGGCTGACATATCAAGTTTTTAAATTTTAAAAAGGTACCCATGATGACAGTGAAACTTAAGAAAATTTACAATTTTTCTTAAATTTATTAACAAAGACAGAAATATCCAAAATATTGAGAAAAATGTTTGCTGAAATATAAAAAAAATATATTGTGATATATTAAGAGAATATATTATAATATAATACATAAAAATTTAATATTGGATATTTTGACTTCTGGTATGATAAGTAAATCAAGTTTAATTTATTTGACTTACAAAAGATGACTGAAATTTTAATTTTATTTAAATTTCTTTAAATAAAATAAATTTGTTATATCAAATAAATTTTTTGTAGTCTCGGAAATCAACACAAATCATAGTTCAGTAATTTATATCAAAAATATTTATATATTTCAGATATTTCTCAACTTATGTTTGTCTGTCAAACTTTTCTTATCAGTTTGTTAGTGTGTGTGTGTGTGTATTTGTTGTCGACTTGGCGGCGTCACCGAGACAATAAATCAAAGTTTATAATATTAATTTCAAATTCAAAATGGTCGAGCAAAGAAGAAGCAGCAGCAGCACGAAAAGTTGCAAAGGCAACCATCTCAAATTAAACAGAGTAACTGGCAAGAGCAGAAAGCACACAACTGGAAACTTTGAGCCAATGCTAAATATTTGGATAGCGGTTTCAGCGGCGACAACCCTAAAGTAACCCCAGCAACTGTTTCATTATTAACTTCATTTGCTGGCGCGCCACAAAGCGCCAAAAGTTGAACTTGCACTACACGCAAAAAAAAAGAATATAAAATAAAAATAAAAAAAAAACACAACAAATACCTTAAGAAAACGGCGAAAAAAACAAGTGAAGATAGCAAAGCTTGGGAGGGAGGGGCAGAGAGAAAGGGAGAGTGCGGGCAGTGCAAAAATGAAACACAACATAAAATAGCAGTTATAAAAAGCGCACGAAACTTGTTTGCTCAAGAGCAAAAGTAAAAAAATTTTATTAGCCAGTTGCCGATGCCCCAAAGTTTTACCAGAGAGTGCAGAAAGAGACCAACCAAAAAAAAAAAAAAAAAAAAAAAAAAAAAAAGGAGAAATACAAAAAAAATATACTTATAAGAAAATCAATCCCTACGGCCAAGTCAGGAATTCTGAGTATTTTATTTATCAACTCACGCAACGCACCAAAAAAAAAAAAAAGAAATACCCACAAAATAAAATAAAATATAAAAAGCGCAAAATGGGAGTACAACATGAAAACGGAGGAGACTAAACCGAAATACAAAAAAAAAAAAAAAAAAGTAAGAAAAAAAATTGTAAAGAAAGAAACGAAGAAAAAAGTGCAACCTGAACAATTTCCAGAGTTTCAATTCAACTTATGAAACAGCTCGCGGCCATATCGATTTCACGCTTGACGCTAAGAAAATTAACTTTGCCAAAGTACGACTCCAAAAAACCAACAGCCGGCGGAGTCACAGCAGCAGCAGCACCACCACCAGCAGTGGGAGGAATATCAATGCCATTGAATTGGAGGGGGAGGGAAATGGAGTGGAGTGGTGGGAACTTCGATGCGTATGACAGTGGATGTGGGCGTGGGTTGTTGCACATGGCAGCGGGAGGCGGAGCAATTTCTAAGCCATGCACGTACTGCGGGTCCCAAATATTGTAAGTGATTTGGTGAAGTTCCTTTACCTACTTCACCACCGCCCTGGCTTACAACCAGGAAGCACAAAAAAAAGAACCCAAGAAACTTTCCCACAACACACATGAGTGTGTGTATGTGTGGCTGTGTGAGTATGCGTGTGTCCAAAAGGTGTTTCCCAGTCGAATCAGAATCAGGATCAGAATTCGAGCAGGAACTGTGGCTGAGGCAACGTGCTTGCCATGCCAGAGACGTTCCATTTGCCAGGGATTCGGAGTACGCCTAATTTGCCATGCCATGTACTCTTAAGATATCTGCAACGAGGCAGAGGGGTTACAGGGGGGTTCAATTTTCATAATTCAGTAGCGCCCGCAGTCAGACTTTGAAGTTGAGTTGAGTTCAGTTCAGTTTCGAAAATTCTGGTCATTAGCTGGTGCGCATTGCAAGCACTTTTCAAAATGTCATTTACCATTTGGTGTGGCAACGATTTTGTGGCCTGTGCAGCCCCATGCTTCAACTTCATTAGGCACACACAACAACAAGCAAGTGCGTGTGTTGCCACTAGTGGGTGTGGCACAAAACGCCCAATGCAATTACGGCAAAAGTTCGCGCAAACAACTTTTTGACTTTTGCCGCGTGAAATTCAATGAAAATGCCATTATTTGGAGCATTGGACAATGAATGCGTTATAGCATGCCAAAGGGAGATAGCACTACACAGTGAAAGAGATAGAGATGTGAATGAGTGAGTAAGTGAGAGAGAAAGAGAGGGGGGAGGGAGTGTAGACTACTGCTGTTGGTCAAAATGTACGCTGACAACAATGAGCTATGTCAAATACCGCAACGTTCTGGTTATGGACACAGTCTGCAAAGTAAGATAAAGCGAGACAGCGCAGCAACAAAGTGAGATAGACAATAGTGGCGAACGTAGCAGAGGAGGCTGTGGCAGAGGCAGTGGCAGAGGCAGAGGCAGAGAGTGTGGCGCCAGAGGTTTTTCGGTCAACACTGCAAATGGGAAATGCGCGCATAATGTTTGTCGAGCAGCCATTTGAAAGAGAGTCACATAGACAGAGAGAGAGAAAGTGAGAGAGACGGAGAGAGATGGAGAGATAAAGATAGATAGAGAGAGAGAAAAGGGTGTAGAGTCAGCCCCAAAACCGCATTCAAATTGAGTTGCGCGACATTATCACCCATGTCGTATGTAATATGAGCCAAGTGAAACAGAGAAGGAAACAGATAGAGAGAGAAAGACAGAGAGAGACATATATATATATAGAGCGAGAGAGAGGCGTACACATTGGGCTGTATCATGCGATTGTAATGCTGATTTATATACAAAGATAGCATATACATAGTATAATATGAAAGTGCCAGAGGAATATGTGCTAATGTGCCATTAAGCCTAAACTAATGCACATTGCATAATTGCAAATAGAACAATCGATAGCGAATAAAACTCCATCCCAAGTTATACAAATATATCGAGATATGCAGTACATAGTGACTCAATTAAAGCCAGTGTGGAAAAATCTGCTTAGCAAAAAGTTATGATGATTTTCTTCGAGATTATTTTATATTTCAATTCCATAGATTATATAAAATGTAATCAGGAGTGTCAAAAAATTAAAATAATATCGATTTAAGCCAAAAAAATGAATACTCCCATTGTTGAACCACTAAGGTTTTTTAGCGGCGTTTATGATGTAATTAAGAAATGCAAATTATAAGTTGTGTTTTGTGTCTAGTTTATTTGTGCACTGTACAACTGTGAAGAACGTTACCGTCTTGACACGGGTTGACAATGCGACTTATTAGCTTGATATGTAAAATGAGAGTGACAGTAATAATTTGAAATGCAGACAATAGAATGTGTAGGAAGCCGCTGCCGATCTGCGAGGCTGCAGCCTGACCATAACGGTTTAACAGCTACTGAACCTTATGCTGCTCCCGACACCCATCACTTTGAGAAGCCATAACTTAGCCAAAAATCAACCGATTTTTAAAATTTTTGCACTTTTGTCAATAGTTTTGAACATATTTTAAATCTGCATCAAAAGTTCTTTAATATTAACAATTTTAAATTTTCGTCAATTTTTGGTCATTTTTGCATACTAACCCCTTGAGAAAAAGTCAAAAAATGTAAAAGTTTTGAAATCGGAATTTTTTGTGCTCAATCGATATCTGGCATCAAAATAGGCATAAAAAACGTTACCTGACATAATTTGAAGCAACATTTTAGAAAATATGGCCAATATTGTGAAAAATTGATTAAAAACGGGGGTTTCTTCAAAAATGATATTTGTCTGTAACTTCATTATGGCATAACTTTCCCAAAACTCAAGCGATTTTCAAAGTTTTTTCGGTTTTATCAATGATTCTAAACCTTGCTTCAATCTGCATCAACACAGTATATACATTGCATAAAATGTAGTCACAAGAGTCAAAAATGAAAATAATATCGATTTTAGTAGAAAAAATGGATACTGCTATGACTTTGAGAAGCCATAACTTAGAAAAAAATCAACCGATTTGTACTTTTTGTGGCCATTTTTACATATTTCTCAAAACTCTCTCAACTTTGAAAAGCCATAACTTTGTCAAATATCAACCGATTTTAAAAAATGTTGCATTTCTGTGAATGACTTTAATCCATTTTTAGCATCGATATCTAACATCATTGGTTTTAATCAGAAAATATGAACCTGGAAAAACAAATAGTAAAGTTATAGATTTTAGTACAAAAATTAAAATCTTCATAACTTTAAAAACGCACAACTTTTCGAAAAATCAGCCGAATTTTTAAATTCATGCATTTTTGTTAACGGTATAGAATCAATTTTCAAAATGCATCAAAAGTTTATTAATATTGTCGTATTTAATTTTTGGAATTCTGTTGCCATTTTTGCATATTTCTGAAAAGTTTCTTAACTTTGAAAAGCCAGTACTTTGTCAAATATCAACCGATTTTAAAAAATGTTGCATTTCAGTGAATGACTTTAATGCTATTTTCCATCGATATCTAACATCATTGGCTTTAATGAGAAAATATGGACCAGGAAAAACAAATAGTAAAGATATAGATTTTAGTACAAACATGAAAATCTTCTTAACTTTAAAAACGCACAACTTTTCGAAAAATCAACCAAATTTTAAAATTCATGCATTTTTGTTAACGGTATAGAATCAATTTTCAAAATGCATCAAAAGTTTATTAAATTTGTCATTTTTAATTTTTGGACTTTTTGTGGCCATTTTTACATATTTCTGAAAACTCTCTCAACTTTGAAAAGCCATAACTTTGTCAAATATCAACCGATTTTAAAAAATGTTGCATTTCTGTGAATGACTTTGATCCTATTTTGCATCGATATCTAACATCATTGGCTTTAATCAGAAAATATGGACCAGGAAAAACAAATAGTAAAGATATAGATTTTAATACAAAAATGAAAATCTTCATAACTTTAAAAACGCACAACTCTTCGAAAAATCAACCAAGTTTTAAAATTCATGCATTGTTGTTAACGGTATAGAATCAATTTTCAAAATGCATCAAAAGTTTATTAATATTGTCGTATTTAATTTTTGGACTTCTGTTGCCATTTTTGCATATTTCTGAAAACTTTCTTAACTTTGAAAAGCCAGTACTTTGTCAAATATCAACCGATTTAAAAAAAATGTTGCATTTCTGTGAATGACTTTAATGCTATTTTCCATCGATATCTAACATCATTGGCTTTAATGAGAAAATATGGACCAGGAAAAACAAATAGTAAAGATATAAATTTTAGTACAAACATGAAAATCTTCTTAACTTTAAATAACGCACAACTTTTCGAAAAATCAACCAAATTTTAAAATTCATGCATTTTTGTTAACGGTATAGAATCAATTTTCAAAATGCATCAAAAATTTATTAATATTGTCGTATTTAATTTTTGGACTTCTGTTGCCATTTTTGCATATTTCTGAAAACTTTCTTAACTTTGAAAAGCCAGTACTTTGTCAAATATCAACCGATTTTAAAAAATTGTGGCATTTCTGTGAATGACTTTAATGCTATTTTCCATCGATATCTAACATCATTGGCTTTAATGAGAAAATATGGACCAGGAAAAACAAATAGTAAAGATATAGATTTTAGTACAAAAATGAAAATCTTCATAACTTTAAAAACGCACAACTTTTCGAAAAATCAACCGAATTTTTAAATTCATGCAGTTTTGTTAACGGTATAGAATCAATTTTCAAAATGCATCAAAAATTTATTAATATTGTCGTATTTAATTTTTGGACTTCTGTTGCCATTTTTGCATATTTCTGAAAACTCTCTTAACTTTAAAATGCCATAACTTTGTCAAATATCAACCGATTTAAAAAAATGTTGCATTTCTGTGAATGACTTTAATGCTATTTTCCATCGATATCTAACATCATTGGCTTTAATGAGAAAATATGGACCAGGAAAACAAATAGTAAAGATATAGATTTTAGTACAAAAATTAAAATCTTCATAACTTTAAAAACGAACAACTTTTCGAAAAATCAACCGAATTTTAAAATGCATGCATTTTTGTTAACGGTATAGAATCAATTTTCAAAATGCATCAAAAATTTATTAATATTGTCGTATTTAATTTTTGGACTTCTGTTGCCATTATTGCATATTTCTGAAAACTCTCTCAACTTTGAAAAGCCATAACTTTGTCAAATATCAACCGATTTTAAAAAATGTTGCATTTCTGTGAATGACTTTGATCCTATTTTGCATCGATATCTAACATCATTGGCTTTAATCAGAAAATATGGACCAGGAAAACAAATAGTAAAGATATAGATTTTAGTACAAAAATTAAAATCTTCATAACTTTAAAAACGAACAACTTTTCGAAAAATCAACCGAATTTTTAAATTCTTGCAGTTTTGTTAACGGTATAGAATCAATTTTCAAAATGCATCAAAAGTTTATTAATATTGTCGTATTTAATTTTTGGACTTCTGTTGCCATTTTTGCATATTTCTGAAAACTTTCTTAACTTTGAAAAGCCAGTACTTTGTCAAATATCAACCGATTTTAAAAAATGTTGCATTTCTGTGAATGACTTTAATGCTATTTTCCATCGATATCTAACATCATTGGCTTTAATGAGAAAATATGGACCAGGAAAAACAAATAGTAAAGATATAGATTTTAGTACAAAAATGAAAATCTTCTTAACTTTAAAAACGAACAACTCTTCGAAAAATCAACCAAATTTTAAAATTCATGCATTTTTGTTAACGGTATAGAATCAATTTTCAAAATGCATCAAAAGTTTATTAATATTGTCGTATTTAATTTTTGGACTTCTGTTGCCATTTTTGCATATTTCTGAAAACTCTCTCAACTTTGAAAAGCCATAACTTTGTTAAATATCAACCGATTTTAAAAAATGTTGCATTTCTGTGAATGACTTTAATGCTATTTTCCATCGATATCTAACATCATTGGCTTTAATGAGAAAATATGGACCAGGGAAAACAAATAGTAAAGATATAGATTTTAGTACAAACATGAAAATCTTCTTAACTTTAAAAACGCACAACTTTTCGAAAAATCAACCAAATTTTAAAATTCATGCATTTTTGTTAACGGTATAGAATCAATTTTCAAAATGCATCAAAAGTTTATTAAATTTGTCATTTTTAATTTTTGGACTTTTTGTGGCCATTTTTACATATTTCTGAAAACTCTCTCAACTTTGAAAAGCCATAACTTTGTTAAATATCAACCGATTTTAAAAAATGTTGCATTTCTGTGAATGACTTTGATCCTATTTTGCATCGATATCTAACATCATTGGCTTTAATCAGAAAATATGGACCAGGAAAAACAAATAGTAAAGATATAGATTTTAGTACAAAAATGAAAATCTTCATAACTTTAAAAACGCACAACTCTTCGAAAAATCAACCAAGTTTTAAAATTCATGCATTGTTGTTAACGGTATAGAATCAATTTTCAAAATGCATCAAAAGTTTATTAATATTGTCGTATTTAATTTTTGGACTTCTGTTGCCATTTTTGCATATTTCTGAAAACTCTCTTAACTTTAAAATGCCATAACTTTGTCAAATATCAACCGATTTAAAAAAATGTTGCATTTCTGTGAATGACTTTAATGCTATTTTCCATCGATATCTAACATCATTGGCTTTAATGAGAAAATATGGACCAGGAAAAACAAATAGTAAAGATATAAATTTTAGTACAAACATGAAAATCTTCTTAACTTTAAATAACGCACAACTTTTCGAAAAATCAACCAAATTTTAAAATTCATGCATTTTTGTTAACGGTATAGAATCAATTTTCAAAATGCATCAAAAATTTATTAATATTGTCGTATTTAATTTTTGGACTTCTGTTGCCATTTTTGCATATTTCTGAAAACTTTCTTAACTTTGAAAAGCCAGTACTTTGTCAAATATCAACCGATTTTAAAAAATTGTGGCATTTCTGTGAATGACTTTAATGCTATTTTCCATCGATATCTAACATCATTGGCTTTAATGAGAAAATATGGACCAGGAAAAACAAATAGTAAAGATATAGATTTTAGTACAAAAATGAAAATCTTCATAACTTTAAAAACGCACAACTTTTCGAAAAATCAACCGAATTTTTAAATTCATGCAGTTTTGTTAACGGTATAGAATCAATTTTCAAAATGCATCAAAAATTTATTAATATTGTCGTATTTAATTTTTGGACTTCTGTTGCCATTTTTGCATATTTCTGAAAACTCTCTTAACTTTAAAATGCCATAACTTTGTCAAATATCAACCGATTTAAAAAAATGTTGCATTTCTGTGAATGACTTTAATGCTATTTTCCATCGATATCTAACATCATTGGCTTTAATGAGAAAATATGGACCAGGAAAAACAAATAGTAAAGATATAAATTTTAGTACAAACATGAAAATCTTCTTAACTTTAAATAACGCACAACTTTTCGAAAAATCAACCAAATTTTAAAATTCATGCATTTTTGTTAACGGTATAGAATCAATTTTCAAAATGCATCAAAAGTTTATTAATATTGTCGTATTTAATTTTTGGACTTCTGTTGCCATTATTGCATATTTCTGAAAACTCTCTCAACTTTGAAAAGCCATAACTTTGTCAAATATCAACCGATTTTAAAAAATGTTGCATTTCTGTGAATGACTTTGATCCTATTTTGCATCGATATCTAACATCATTGGCTTTAATCAGAAAATATGGACCAGGAAAAACAAATAGTAAAGATATAGATTTTAGTACAAAAATTAAAATCTTCATAACTTTAAAAACGCATAACTCTTCGAAAAATCAACCAAATTTTAAAATTCATGCATTTTTGTTAACGGTATAGAATCAATTTTCAAAATGCATCAAAAGTTCATTAATATTGTCGTATTTAATTTTTGGACTTCTGTTGCCATTTTTGCATATTTCTGAAAACTTTCTTAACTTTGAAAAGCCATAACTTTGTTAAATATCAACCGATTTTAAAAAAATGTTGCATTTCTGTGAATGACTTTAATGCTATTTTCCATCGATATCTAACATCATTGGCTTTAATGAGAAAATATGGACCAGGAAAAACAAATAGTAAAGATATAGATTTTAGTACAAAAATTAAAATCTTCATAACTTTAAAAACGAACAACTTTTCGAAAAATCAACCGAATTTTTAAATTCTTGCAGTTTTGTTAACGGTATAGAATCAATTTTCAAAATGCATCAAAAGTTTATTAATATTGTCGTATTTAATTTTTGGACTTCTGTTGCCATTTTTGCATATTTCTGAAAACTTTCTTAACTTTGAAAAGCCATTACTTCGTCAAATATCAACCGATTTTAAAAAATGTTGCATTTCTGTGAATGACTTTGATCCTATTTTGCATCGATATCTAACATCATTGGCTTTAATCAGAAAATATGGACCAGGAAAACAAATAGTAAAGATATAGATTTCAGTACAAAAATGAAAATCTTCATAACTTTAAAAACGCACAACTCTTCGAAAAATCAACCAAATTTTAAAATGCATGCATTTTTGTTAACGGTATAGAATCAATTTTCAAAATGCATCAAAAATTTATTAATATTGTCGTATTTAATTTTTGGACTTCTGTTGCCATTTTTGCATATTTCTGAAAACTCTCTTAACTTTAAAATGCCATAACTTTGTCAAATATCAACCGATTTAAAAAAATGTTGCATTTCTGTGAATGACTTTAATGCTATTTTCCATCGATATCTAACATCATTGGCTTTAATGAGAAAATATGGACCAGGAAAAACAAATAGTAAAGATATAAATTTTAGTACAAACATGAAAATCTTCTTAACTTTAAATAACGCACAACTTTTCGAAAAATCAACTAAATTTTAAAATGCATGCATTTTTGTTAACGGTATAGAATCAATTTTCAAAATGCATCAAAAATTTATTAATATTGTCGTATTTAATTTTTGGACTTCTGTTGCCATTATTGCATATTTCTGAAAACTCTCTCAACTTTGAAAAGCCATAACTTTGTCAAATATCAACCGATTTTAAAAAATGTTGCATTTCTGTGAATGACTTTAATGCTATTTTCCATCGATATCTAACATCATTGGCTTTAATGAGAAAATATGGACCAGGAAAACAAATAGTAAAGATATAGATTTTAGTACAAAAATTAAAATCTTCATAACTTTAAAAACGAACAACTTTTCGAAAAATCAACCGAATTTTTAAATTCTTGCAGTTTTGTTAACGGTATAGAATCAATTTTCAAAATGCATCAAAAGTTTATTAATATTGTCGTATTTAATTTTTGGACTTCTGTTGCCATTTTTGCATATTTCTGAAAACTTTCTTAACTTTGAAAAGCCATTACTTCGTCAAATATCAACCGATTTTAAAAAATGTTGCATTTCTGTGAATGACTTTGATCCTATTTTGCATCGATATCTAACATCATTGGCTTTAATCAGAAAATATGGACCAGGAAAACAAATAGTAAAGATATAGATTTCAGTACAAAAATGAAAATCTTCATAACTTTAAAAACGCACAACTCTTCGAAAAATCAACCAAATTTTAAAATTCATGCATTTTTGTTAACGGTATAGAATCAATTTTCAAAATGCATCAAAAGTTTATTAATATTGTCGTATTTAATTTTTGGACTTCTGTTGCCATTTTTACATATTTCTGAAAACTCTCTCAACTTTGAAAAGCCATAACTTTGTCAAATATCAACCGATTTAAAAAAATGTTGCATTTCTGTGAATGACTTTAATGCTATTTTCCATCGATATCTAACATCATTGGCTTTAATGAGAAAATATGGACCAGGAAAAACAAATAGTAAAGATATAAATTTTAGTACAAACATGAAAATCTTCTTAACTTTAAAAACGCACAACTTTTCGAAAAATCAACCAAATTTTAAAATTCATGCATTTTTGTTAACGGTATAGAATCAATTTTCAAAATGCATCAAAAGTTTATTAAATTTGTCATTTTTAATTTTTGGACTTTTTGTGGCCATTTTTACATATTTCTGAAAACTCTCTCAACTTTGAAAAGCCATAACTTTGTTAAATATCAACCGATTTTAAAAAATTTTGCATTTCTGTGAATGACTTTGATCCTATTTTGCATCGATATCTAACATCATTGGCTTTAATCAGAAAATATGGACCAGGAAAAACAAATAGTAAAGATATAGATTTTAGTACAAAAATGAAAATCTTCATAACTTTAAAAACGCACAACTTTTCGAAAAATCAACCAAATTTTAAAATTCATGCATTTTTGTTAACGGTATAGAATCAATTTTCAAAATGCATCAAAAGTTTATTAATATTGTCGTATTTAATTTTTGGACTTCTGTTGCCATTTTTGCATATTTCTGAAAACTTTCTTAACTTTGAAAAGCCAGTACTTTGTCAAATATCAACCGATTTTAAAAAATGTTGCATTTCTGTGAATGACTTTAATGCTATTTTCCATCGATATCTAACATCATTGGCTTTAATGAGAAAATATGGACCAGGAAAAACAAATAGTAAAGATATAAATTTTAGTACAAACATGAAAATCTTCTTAACTTTAAAAACGCACAACTTTTCGAAAAATCAACCAAATTTTAAAATTCATGCATTTTTGTTAACGGTATAGAATCAATTTTCAAAATGCATCAAAAATTTATTAATATTGTCGTATTTAATTTTTGGACTTCTGTTGCCATTTTTGCATATTTCTGAAAACTTTCTTAACTTTGAAAAGCCAGTACTTTGTCAAATATCAACCGATTTTAAAAATGTTGCATTTCTGTGAATGACTTTAATGCTATTTTCCATCGATATCTAACATCATTGGCTTTAATGAGAAAATATGGACCAGGAAAAACATATAGTAAAGATATAAATTTTAGTACAAACATGAAAATCTTCTTAACTTTAAAACGCACAACTTTTCGAAAAATCAACCAAATTTTAAAATTCATGCATTTTTGTTAACGGTATAGAATCAATTTTCAAAATGCATCAAAAGTTTATTAATATTGTCGTATTTAATTTTTGGACTTTCAGTAACCATTTTTGCATATTTCTGAAAACTCTCTTAACTTTGAAAAGCCAGTACTTTGTCAAATATCAACCGATTTAAAAAAATGTTGCATTTCTGTGAATGACTTTAATGCTATTTTCCATCGATATCTAACATCATTGGCTTTAATGAGAAAATATGGACCAGGAAAAACAAATAGTAAAGATATAAATTTTAGTACAAACATGAAAATCTTCTTAACTTTAAAAACGCACAACTTTTCGAAAAATCAACCAAATTTTAAAATTCATGCATTTTTGTTAACGGTATAGAATCAATTTTCAAAATGCATCAAAAATTTATTAATATTGTCGTATTTAATTTTTGGACTTCTGTTGCCATTTTTGCATATTTCTGAAAACTTTCTTAACTTTGAAAAGCCAGTACTTTGTCAAATATCAACCGATTTTAAAAAATGTTGCATTTCTGTGAATGACTTTAATGCTATTTTCCATCGATATCTAACATCATTGGCTTTAATGAGAAAATATGGACCAGGAAAAACAAATAGTAAAGATATAGATTTTAGTACAAAAATGAAAATCTTCATAACTTTAAAAACGCACAACTTTTCGAAAAATCAACCGAATTTTTAAATTCATGCAGTTTTGTTAACGGTATAGAATCAATTTTCAAAATGCATCAAAAATTTATTAATATTGTCGTATTTAATTTTTGGACTTCTGTTGCCATTTTTGCATATTTCTGAAAACTCTCTTAACTTTAAAATGCCATAACTTTGTCAAATATCAACCGATTTTAAAAAAATGTTGCATTTCTGTGAATGACTTTGATCCTATTTTGCATCGATATCTAACATCATTGGTTTTAATCAGAAAATATGAACCTGGAAAAACAAATAGTAAAGATATAGATTTTAGTACAAAAATTAAAATCTTCATAACTTTAAAAACGCACAACTTTTCGAAAAATCAGCCGAATTTTTAAATTCATGCATTTTTGTTAACGGTATAGAATCAATTTTCAAAATGCATCAAAAGTTTATTAATATTGTCGTATTTAATTTTTGGACTTCTGTTGCCATTTTTGCATATTTCTGAAAACTTTCTTAACTTTGAAAAGCCAGTACTTTGTCAAATATCAACCGATTTTAAAAAATGTTGCATTTCTGTGAATGACTTTAATGCTATTTTCCATCGATATCTAACATCATTGGCTTTAATGAGAAAATATGGACCAGGAAAAAGAAATAGTAAAGATATAGATTTTAGTACAAAAATAAAAATCTTCATAACTTTAAAAACGCACAACTCTTCGAAAAATCAACCAAATTTTAAAATTCATGCATTTTTGTTAACGGTATAGAATCAATTTTCAAAATGCATCAAAAGTTTATTAATATTGTCGTATTTAATTTTTGGACTTCTGTTGCCATTTTTACATATTTCTGAAAACTCTCTCAACTTTGAAAAGCCATAACTTTGTTAAATATCAACCGATTTTAAAAAATGTTGCATTTCTGTGAATGACTTTAATCCTATTTTGCATCAATATCTAACATCATTGGCTTTAATCAGAAAATATGGACCAGGAAAACAAATAGTAAAGATATAGATTTTAGTACAAAAATTAAAATCTTCATAACTTTAAAAACGCACAACTTTTCGAAAAATCAACCGAATTTTTAAATTCATGCAGTTTTGTTAACGGTATAGAATCAATTTTCAAAATGCATCAAAAGTTTATTAAATTTGTCATTTTTAATTTTTGGACTTTTTGTGGCCATTTTTGCATATTTCTGAAAACTCTCTTAACTTTGAAAAGCCAGTACTTTGTCAAATATCAACCGATTTAAAAAAATGTTGCATTTCTGTGAATGACTTTAATGCTATTTTCCATCGATATCTAACATCATTGGCTTTAATGAGAAAATATGGACCAGGAAAAACAAATAGTAAAGATATAAATTTTAGTACAAACATGAAAATCTTCTTAACTTTAAAAACGAACAACTCTTCGAAAAATCAACCAAATTTTAAAATTCATGCATTTTTGTTAACGGTATAGAATCAATTTTTAAAATGCATCAAAAGTTTATTAATATTGTCGTATTTAATTTTTGGACTTCTGTTGCCATTTTTGCATATTTCTGAAAACTCTCTCAACTTTGAAAAGCCATAACTTTGTTAAATATCAACCGATTTTAAAAAATGTTGCATTTCTGTGAATGACTTTAATCCTATTTTGCATCAATATCTAACATCATTGGCTTTAATCAGAAAATATGGACCAGGAAAAACATATAGTAAAGATATAAATTTTAGTACAAACATGAAAATCTTCTTAACTTTAAAAACGCACAACTTTTCGAAAAATCAACCAAATTTTAAAATTCATGCATTTTTGTTAACGGTATAGAATCAATTTTCAAAATGCATCAAAAGTTTATTAAATTTGTCATTTTTAATTTTTGGACTTTTTGTGGCCATTTTTACATATTTCTGATAACTCTCTTAACTTTGAAAAGCCAGTACTTTGTCAAATATCAACCGATTTTAAAAAATGTTGCATTTCTGTGAATGACTTTAATGCTATTTTCCATCGATATCTAACATCATTGGCTTTAATGAGAAAATATGGACCAGGAAAAACAAATAGTAAAGATATAAATTTTAGTACAAACATGAAAATCTTCTTAACTTTAAAAACGCACAACTTTTCGAAAAATCAACCAAATTTTAAAATTCATGCATTTTTGTTAACGGTATAGAATCAATTTTCAAAATGCATCAAAAATTTATTAATATTGTCGTATTTAATTTTTGGACTTCTGTTGCCATTTTTGCATATTTCTGAAAACTTTCTTAACTTTGAAAAGCCAGTACTTTGTCAAATATCAACCGATTTTAAAAAATGTTGCATTTCTGTGAATGACTTTAATGCTATTTTCCATCGATATCTAACATCATTGGCTTTAATGAGAAAATATGGACCAGGAAAAACAAATAGTAAAGATATAGATTTTAGTACAAAAATGAAAATCTTCATAACTTTAAAAACGCACAACTTTTCGAAAAATCAACCGAATTTTTAAATTCATGCAGTTTTGTTAACGGTATAGAATCAATTTTCAAAATGCATCAAAAATTTATTAATATTGTCGTATTTAATTTTTGGACTTCTGTTGCCATTTTTGCATATTTCTGAAAACTCTCTTAACTTTAAAATGCCATAACTTTGTCAAATATCAACCGATTTTAAAAAAATGTTGCATTTCTGTGAATGACTTTGATCCTATTTTGCATCGATATCTAACATCATTGGTTTTAATCAGAAAATATGAACCTGGAAAAACAAATAGTAAAGATATAGATTTTAGTACAAAAATTAAAATCTTCATAACTTTAAAAACGCACAACTTTTCGAAAAATCAGCCGAATTTTTAAATTCATGCATTTTTGTTAACGGTATAGAATCAATTTTCAAAATGCATCAAAAGTTTATTAATATTGTCGTATTTAATTTTTGGACTTCTGTTGCCATTTTTGCATATTTCTGAAAACTTTCTTAACTTTGAAAAGCCAGTACTTTGTCAAATATCAACCGATTTTAAAAAATGTTGCATTTCTGTGAATGACTTTAATGCTATTTTCCATCGATATCTAACATCATTGGCTTTAATGAGAAAATATGGACCAGGAAAAAGAAATAGTAAAGATATAGATTTTAGTACAAACATGAAAATCTTCTTAACTTTAAAAACGCACAACTTTTCGAAAAATCAACCAAATTTTAAAATTCATGCATTTTTGTTAACGGTATAGAATCAATTTTCAAAATGCATCAAAAATTTATTAATATTGTCGTATTTAATTTTTGGACTTCTGTTGCCATTTTTGCATATTTCTGAAAACTCTCTTAACTTTAAAATGCCATAACTTTGTCAAATATCAACCGATTTAAAAAAATGTTGCATTTCTGTGAATGACTTTAATGCTATTTTCCATCGATATCTAACATCATTGGCTTTAATGAGAAAATATGGACCAGGAAAAACAAATAGTAAAGATATAAATTTTAGTACAAACATGAAAATCTTCTTAACTTTAAATAACGCACAACTTTTCGAAAAATCAACCAAATTTTAAAATGCATGCATTTTTGTTAACGGTATAGAATCAATTTTCAAAATGCATCAAAAATTTATTAATATTGTCGTATTTAATTTTTGGACTTCTGTTGCCATTATTGCATATTTCTGAAAACTCTCTCAACTTTGAAAAGCCATAACTTTGTCAAATATCAACCGATTTTAAAAAATGTTGCATTTCTGTGAATGACTTTGATCCTATTTTGCATCGATATCTAACATCATTGGCTTTAATCAGAAAATATGGACCAGGAAAAACAAATAGTAAAGATATAGATTTTAATACAAAAATGAAAATCTTCATAACTTTAAAAACGCACAACTCTTCGAAAAATCAACCAAGTTTTAAAATTCATGCATTGTTGTTAACGGTATAGAATCAATTTTCAAAATGCATCAAAAGTTTATTAATATTGTCGTATTTAATTTTTGGACTTCTGTTGCCATTATTGCATATTTCTGAAAACTCTCTCAACTTTGAAAAGCCATAACTTTGTCAAATATCAACCGATTTTAAAAAATGTTGCATTTCTGTGAATGACTTTGATCCTATTTTGCATCGATATCTAACATCATTGGCTTTAATGAGAAAATATGGACCAGGAAAAACAAATAGTAAAGATATAAATTTTAGTACAAACATGAAAATCTTCTTAACTTTAAAAACGCACAACTTTTCGAAAAATCAACCAAATTTTAAAATGCATGCATTTTTGTTAACGGTATAGAATCAATTTTCAAAATGCATCAAAAATTTATTAATATTGTCGTATTTAATTTTTGGACTTCTGTTGCCATTATTGCATATTTCTGAAAACTCTCTCAACTTTGAAAAGCCATAACTTTGTCAAATATCAACCGATTTTAAAAAATGTTGCATTTCTGTGAATGACTTTGATCCTATTTTGCATCGATATCTAACATCATTGGCTTTAATCAGAAAATATGGACCAGGAAAACAAATAGTAAAGATATAGATTTTAGTACAAAAATTAAAATCTTCATAACTTTAAAAACGCACAACTCTTCGAAAAATCAACCAAATTTTAAAATTCATGCATTTTTGTTAACGGTATAGAATCAATTTTCAAAATGCATCAAAAGTTTATCAATATTGTCGTATTTAATTTTTGGACTTCTGTTGCCATTTTTGCATATTTCTGAAAACTTTCTTAACTTTGAAAAGCCAGTACTTTGTCAAATATCAACCGATTTTAAAAAATGTTGCATTTCTGTGAATGACTTTAATGCTATTTTCCATCGATATCTAACATCATTGGCTTTAATGAGAAAATATGGACCAGGAAAACAAATAGTAAAGATATAGATTTTAGTACAAAAATTAAAATCTTCATAACTTTAAAAACGCACAACTCTTCGAAAAATCAACCAAATTTTAAAATTCATGCATTTTTGTTAACGGTATAGAATCAATTTTCAAAATGCATCAAAAGTTTATTAATATTGTCGTATTTAATTTTTGGACTTCTGTTGCCATTTTTGCATATTTCTGAAAACTCTCTTAACTTTAAAATGCCATAACTTTGTCAAATATCAACCGATTTTAAAAAATGTTGCATTTCTGTGAATGACTTTAATGCTATTTTCCATCGATATCTAACATCATTGGCTTTAATGAGAAAATATGGACCAGGAAAAACAAATAGTAAAGATATAGATTTTAGTACAAAAATGAAAATCTTCATAACTTTAAAATCGCACAACTCTTCGAAAAATCAACCAAATTTTAAAATTCATGCATTTTTGTTAACGGTATAGAATCAATTTTCAAAATGCATCAAAAGTTTATTAATATTGTCGTATTTAATTTTTGGACTTCTGTTGCCATTTTTGCATATTTCTGAAAACTCTCTTAACTTTAAAATGCCATAACTTTGTCAAATATCAACCGATTTAAAAAAATGTTGCATTTCTGTGAATGACTTTAATGCTATTTTCCATCGATATCTAACATCATTGGCTTTAATGAGAAACTATGGACCAGGAAAAACAAATAGTAAAGATATAGATTTTAGTACAAACATGAAAATCTTCTTAACTTTAAAAACGCACAACTTTTCGAAAAATCAACCAAATTTTAAAATTCATGCATTTTTGTTAACGGTATAGAATCAATTTTCAAAATGCATCAAAAATTTATTAATATTGTCGTATTTAATTTTTGGACTTCTGTTGCCATTTTTGCATATTTCTGAAAACTCTCTTAACTTTAAAATGCCATAACTTTGTCAAATATCAACCGATTTTAAAAAATGTTGCATTTCTGTGAATGACTTTAATGCTATTTTCCATCGATATCTAACATCATTGGCTTTAATGAGAAAATATGGACCAGGAAAAACAAATAGTAAAGATATAGATTTTAGTACAAAAATGAAAATCTTCATAACTTTAAAATCGCACAACTCTTCGAAAAATCAACCAAATTTTAAAATTCATGCATTTTTGTTAACGGTATAGAATCAATTTTCAAAATGCATCAAAAGTTTATTAATATTGTCGTATTTAATTTTTGGACTTCTGTTGCCATTTTTGCATATTTCTGAAAACTTTCTTAACTTTGAAAAGCCAGTACTTTGTCAAATATCAACCGATTTTAAAAAATGTTGCATTTCTGTGAATGACTTTAATGCTATTTTCCATCGATATCTAACATCATTGGCTTTAATGAGAAACTATGGACCAGGAAAAACAAATAGTAAAGATATAGATTTTAGTACAAACATGAAAATCTTCTTAACTTTAAAAACGCACAACTTTTCGAAAAATCAACCAAATTTTAAAATTCATGCATTTTTGTTAACGGTATAGAATCAATTTTCAAAATGCATCAAAAATTTATTAATATTGTCGTATTTAATTTTTGGACTTCTGTTGCCATTTTTGCATATTTCTGAAAACTCTCTTAACTTTAAAATGCCATAACTTTGTCAAATATCAACCGATTTAAAAAAATGTTGCATTTCTGTGAATGACTTTAATGCTATTTTCCATCGATATCTAACATCATTGGCTTTAATGAGAAAATATGGACCAGGAAAAACAAATAGTAAAGATATAAATTTTAGTACAAACATGAAAATCTTCTTAACTTTAAATAACGCACAACTTTTCGAAAAATCAACCGAATTTTAAAATGCATGCATTTTTGTTAACGGTATAGAATCAATTTTCAAAATGCATCAAAATTTATTAATATTGTCGTATTTAATTTTTGGACTTCTGTTGCCATTATTGCATATTTCTGAAAACTCTCTCAACTTTGAAAAGCCATAACTTTGTCAAATATCAACCGATTTTAAAAAATGTTGCATTTCTGTGAATGACTTTGATCCTATTTTGCATCGATATCTAACATCATTGGCTTTAATCAGAAAATATGGACCAGGAAAACAAATAGTAAAGATATAGATTTTAGTACAAAAATTAAAATCTTCATAACTTTAAAAACGCACAACTCTTCGAAAAATCAACCAAATTTTAAAATTCATGCATTTTTGTTAACGGTATAGAATCAATTTTTAAAATGCATCAAAAGTTTATCAATATTGTCGTATTTAATTTTTGGACTTCTGTTGCCATTTTTGCATATTTCTGAAAACTTTCTTAACTTTGAAAAGCCAGTACTTTGTCAAATATCAACCGATTTTAAAAAATGTTGCATTTCTGTGAATGACTTTGATCCTATTTTCCATCGATATCTAACATCATTGGCTTTAATGAGAAACTATGGACCAGGAAAAACAAATAGTAAAGATATAGATTTTAGTACAAAAATGAAAATCTTCATAACTTTAAAAACGCACAACTCTTCGAAAAATCAACCAAATTTTAAAATTCATGCATTTTTGTTAACGGTATAGAATCAATTTTCAAAATGCATCAAAAGTTTATTAATATTGTCGTATTTAATTTTTGGACTTCTGTTGCCATTTTTGCATAATTCTGAAAACTTTCTTAACTTTGAAAAGCCAGTACTTTGTCAAATATCAACCGATTTTAAAAAATGTTGCATTTCTGTGAATGACTTTGATCCTATTTTGCATCGATATCTAACATCATTGGCTTTAATCAGAAAATATGGACCAGGAAAAACATATAGTAAAGATATAAATTTTAGTACAAACATGAAAATCTTCTTAACTTTAAAAACGCACAACTTTTCGAAAAATCAACCAAATTTTAAAATTCATGCATTTTTGTTAACGGTATAGAATCAATTTTCAAAATGCATCAAAAATTTATTAATATTGTCGTATTTAATTTTTGGACTTCTGTTGCCATTTTTGCATATTTCTGAAAACTTTCTTAACTTTGAAAAGCCAGTACTTTGTCAAATATCAGATTTTAAAAAATGTTGCATTTCTGTGAATGACTTTAATGCTATTTTCCATCGATATCTAACATCATTGGCTTTAATGAGAAAATATGGACCAGGAAAAACAAATAGTAAAGATATAGATTTTAGTACAAAAATGAAAATCTTCATAAATTTAAAAACGCACAACTCTTCGAAAAATCAACCAAATTTTAAAATTCATGCATTTTTGTTAACGGTATAGAATCAATTTTCAAAATGCATCAAAAGTTTATTAATATTGTCGTATTTAATTTTTGGACTTCTGTTGCCATTTTTGCATATTTCTGAAAACTCTCTCAACTTTGAAAAGCCATAACTTTGTCAAATATCAACCGATTTAAAAAAATGTTGCATTTCTGTGAATGACTTTAATGCTATTTTGCATCGATATCTAACATCATTGGCTTTAATGAGAAAATATGGACCAGGAAAAACAAATAGTAAAGATATAGATTTTAGTACAAAAATGAAAATCTTCATAACTTTAAAAACGCACAACTCTTCGAAAAATCAACCAAATTTTAAAATTCATGCATTTTTGTTAACGGTATAGAATCAATTTTCAAAATGCATCAAAAGTTTATTAATATTGTCGTATTTAATTTTTGGACTTCTGTTGCCATTTTTGCATATTTCTGAAAACTCTCTCAACTTTGAAAAGCCATTACTTTGTCAAATATCAACCGATTTTAAAAAATGTTGCATTTCTGTGAATGACTTTGATCCTATTTTGCATCGATATCTAACATCATTGGCTTTAATCAGAAAATATGGACCAGGAAAACAAATAGTAAAGATATAGATTTTAGTACAAAAATGAAAATCTTCATAACTTTAAAAACGCACAACTTTTCGAAAAATCAACCGAATTTTTAAATTCATGCATTTTTGTTAACGGTATAGAATCAATTTTCAAAATGCATCAAAAATTTATTAATATTGTCGTATTTAATTTTTGGACTTCTGTTGCCATTTTTGCATATTTCTGAAAACTCTCTTAACTTTAAAATGCCATAACTTTGTCAAATATCAACCGATTTAAAAAAATGTTGCATTTCTGTGAATGACTTTAATGCTATTTTCCATCGATATCTAACATCATTGGCTTTAATGAGAAAATATGGACCAGGAAAAACAAATAGTAAAGATATAAATTTTAGTACAAACATGAAAATCTTCTTAACTTTAAATAACGCACAACTTTTCGAAAAATCAACCAAATTTTAAAATGCATGCATTTTTGTTAACGGTATAGAATCAATTTTCAAAATGCATAAAAAATTTATTAATATTGTCGTATTTAATTTTTGGACTTCTGTTGCCATTATTGCATATTTCTGAAAACTCTCTCAACTTTGAAAAGCCATAACTTTGTCAAATATCAACCGATTTTAAAAAATGTTGCATTTCTGTGAATGACTTTGATCCTATTTTGCATCGATATCTAACATCATTGGCTTTAATCAGAAAATATGGACCAGGAAAACAAATAGTAAAGATATAGATTTTAGTACAAAAATTAAAATCTTCATAACTTTAAAAACGCACAACTCTTCGAAAAATCAACCAAATTTTAAAATTCATGCATTTTTGTTAACGGTATAGAATCAATTTTCAAAATGCATCAAAAGTTTATCAATATTGTCGTATTTAATTTTTGGACTTCTGTTGCCATTTTTGCATATTTCTGAAAACTTTCTTAACTTTGAAAAGCCAGTACTTTGTCAAATATCAACCGATTTTAAAAAATGTTGCATTTCTGTGAATGACTTTAATGCTATTTTCCATCGATATCTAACATCATTGGCTTTAATGAGAAAATATGGACCAGGAAAAACAAATAGTAAAGATATAGATTTTAGTACAAACATGAAAATCTTCATAACTTTAAAAACGCACAACTCTTCGAAAAATCAACCAAATTTTAAAATTCATGCATTTTTGTTAACGGTATAGAATCAATTTTCAAAATGCATCAAAAGTTTATTAATATTGTCGTATTTAATTTTTGGACTTCTGTTGCCATTTTTGCATATTTTTGAAAACTCTCTTAACTTTAAAATGCCATAACTTTGTCAAATATCAACCGATTTTAAAAAATGTTGCATTTCTGTGAATGACTTTAATGCTATTTTCCATCGATATCTAACATCATTGGCTTTAATGAGAAAATATGGACCAGGAAAAACAAATAGTAAAGATATAGATTTTAGTACAAAAATGAAAATCTTCATAACTTTAAAATCGCACAACTCTTCGAAAAATCAACCAAATTTTAAAATTCATGCATTTTTGTTAACGGTATAGAATCAATTTTCAAAATGCATCAAAAGTTTATTAATATTGTCGTATTTAATTTTTGGACTTCTGTTGCCATTTTTGCATAATTCTGAAAACTTTCTTAACTTTGAAAAGCCAGTACTTTGTCAAATATCAACCGATTTTAAAAAATTGTGGCATTTCTGTGAATGACTTTGATCCTATTTTGCATCGATATCTAACATCATTGGCTTTAATCAGAAAATATGGACCAGGAAAAACATATAGTAAAGATATAAATTTTAGTACAAACATGAAAATCTTCTTAACTTTAAAAACGCACAACTTTTCGAAAAATCAACCAAATTTTAAAATTCATGCATTTTTGTTAACGGTATAGAATCAATTTTCAAAATGCATCAAAAATTTATTAATATTGTCGTATTTAATTTTTGGACTTCTGTTGCCATATTTGCATATTTCTGAAAACTCTCTCAACTTTGAAAAGCCATAACTTTGTCAAATATCAACCGATTTTAAAAAATGTTGCATTTCTGTGAATGACTTTAATGCTATTTTCCATCGATATCTAACATCATTGGCTTTAATCAGAAAATATGGACCAGGAAAAACAAATAGTAAAGATATAGATTTTAGTACAAAAATGAAAATCTTCATAACTTTAAAAACGCACAACTCCTCGAAAAATCAACCAAATTTTAAAATTCATGCATTTTTGTTAACGGTATAGAATCAATTTTCAAAATGCATCAAAAGTTTATTAATATTGTCGTATTTAATTTTTGGACTTCTGTTGCCATTTTTGCATATTTCTGAAAACTCTCTCAACTTTGAAAAGCCATAACTTTGTCAAATATCAACCGGTTTTAAAAAATGTTGCATTTCTGTGAATGACTTTGATCCTATTTTGCATCAATATCTAACATCATTGGCTTTAATCAGAAAATATGGACCAGGAAAACAAATAGTAAAGATATAGATTTTAGTACAAAAATGAAAATCTTCATAACTTTAAAAACGCACAACTTTTCGAAAAATCAACCGAATTTTTAAATTCATGCAGTTTTGTTAACGGTATAGAATCAATTTTCAAAATGCATCAAAAATTTATTAATATTGTCGTATTTAATTTTTGGACTTCTGTTGCCATTTTTGCATATTTCTGAAAACTCTATTAACTTTAAAATGCCATAACTTTGTCAAATATCAACCGATTTAAAAAAATGTTGCATTTCTGTGAATGACTTTAATGCTATTTTGCATCGATATCTAACATCATTGGCTTTAATGAGAAAATATGGACCAGGAAAAACAAATAGTAAAGATATAGATTTTAGTACAAAAATGAAAATCTTCATAACTTTAAAAACGCACAACTCTTCGAAAAATCAACCAAATTTTAAAATTCATGCATTTTTGTTAACGGTATAGAATCAATTTTCAAAATGCATCAAAAGTTTATTAATATTGTCGTATTTAATTTTTGGACTTCTGTTGCCATTTTTGCATATTTCTGAAAACTCTATTAACTTTGAAAAGCCATTACTTTGTCAAATATCAACCGATTTTAAAAAATGTTGCATTTCTGTGAATGACTTTGATCCTATTTTGCATCGATATCTAACATCATTGGCTTTAATCAGAAAATATGGACCAGGAAAACAAATAGTAAAGATATAGATTTTAGTACAAAAATGAAAATCTTCATAACTTTAAAAACGCACAACTTTTCGAAAAATCAACCGAATTTTTAAATTCATGCAGTTTTGTTAACGGTATAGAATCAATTTTCAAAATGCATCAAAAATTTATTAATATTGTCGTATTTAATTTTTGGACTTCTGTTGCCATTTTTGCATATTTCTGAAAACTTTCTTAACTTTGAAAAGCCAGTACTTTGTCAAATATCAACCGATTTTAAAAAATGTTGCATTTCTGTGAATGACTTTAATGCTATTTTCCATCGATATCTAACATCATTGGCTTTAATGAGAAAATATGGACCAGGAAAAACAAATAGTAAAGATATAGATTTTAGTACAAAAATGAAAATCTTCATAACTTTAAAAACGCACAACTCTTCGAAAAATCAACCGAATTTTTAA
The DNA here is from genome assembly GCA_018150725.1 of Drosophila quadrilineata. Classification (NCBI taxonomy): domain Eukaryota; kingdom Metazoa; phylum Arthropoda; class Insecta; order Diptera; family Drosophilidae; genus Drosophila; species Drosophila quadrilineata. Next base: position 8,588,553 of record JAECWN010000407.1, read on the forward strand.
ATTCATGCAGTTTTGTTAACGGTATAGAATCAATTTTCAAAATGCATCAAAAATTTATTAATATTGTCGTATTTAATTTTTGGACTTCTGTTGCCATTTTTGCATATTTCTGAAAACTCTCTCAACTTTGAAAAGCCATAACTTTGTCAAATATCAACCGATTTTAAAAAATGTTGCATTTCTGTGAATGACTTTATTGCTATTTTCCATCGATATCTAACATCATTGGCTTTAATGAGAAAATATGGACCAGGAAAACAAATAGTAAAGATATAGATTTTAGTACAAAAATTAAAATCTTCATAACTTTAAAAACGCACAACTTTTCGAAAAATCAACCGAATTTTTAAATTCATGCAGTTTTGTTAACGGTATAGAATCAATTTTCAAAATGCATCAAAAGTTTATTAATATTGTCGTATTTAATTTTTGGACTTCTGTTGCCATTTTTGCATATTTCTGAAAACTCTCTCAACTTTGAAAAGCCATAACTTTGTCAAATATCAACCGATTTTAAAAAATGTTGCATTCCTGTGAATGACTTTAATGCTATTTTCCATCGATATCTAACATCATTGGCTTTAATCAGAAAATATGGACCAGGAAAACAAATAGTAAAGATATAGATTTTAGTACAAAAATTAAAATCTTCATAACTTTAAAAACGCACAACTCTTCGAAAAATCAACCGAATTTTTAAATTCATGCAGTTTTGTTAACGGTATAGAATCAATTTTCAAAATGCATCAAAAATTTATTAATATTGTCGTATTTAATTTTTGGACTTCTGTTGCCATTTTTGCATATTTCTGAAAACTCTCTCAACTTTGAAAAGCCATAACTTTGTCAAATATCAACCGATTTTAAAAAATGTTGCATTTCTGTGAATGACTTTAATGCTATTTTCCATCGATATCTAACATCATTGGCTTTAATCAGAAAACATGGACCAGGAAAACAAATAGTAAAGATATAGATTTTAGTACAAAAATTAAAATCTTCATAACTTTAAAAACGCACAACTTTTCGAAAAATCAACCGAATTTTTAAATTCATGCAGTTTTGTTAACGGTATAGAATCAATTTTCAAAATGCATCAAAAATTTATTAATATTGTCGTATTTAATTTTTGGACTTCTGTTGCCATTTTTGCATATTTCTGAAAACTCTCTTATCTTTAAAATGCCATAACTTTGTCAAATATCAACCGATTTTAAAAAATGTTGCAATTCTGTGAATGACTATATTGCTATTTTCCATCGATATCTAACATCATTGGCTTTAATGAGAAAATATGGACCAGGAAAAACAAATAGTAAAGATATAGATTTTAGTACAAAAATGAAAATCTTCATAACTTTAAATACTCACATCTTTTCGAAAAATCAACCGAATTTTTAAATTCATGCAGTGTCGTTAACGGTATAGAATCCACTTTCAAAATGCATCAAAAGTTTATTAATTTTGTCATTTTTAATTTTTGTACTTTTTGTGGCCATTTTTGCATATTTCTGAAAACTCTCTTAACTTTGAAATGCCATAACTTTGTCAAATATCAACCGATTTTAAAAAATGTTGCATTTCTGTGAATGACTTTGATCCTATTTTCCATCGATATCTAACATCATTGGCTTTAATCAGAAAATATGGACCAGGAAAAACAAATAGTAAAGATATAGATTTTAGTAAAAAAATTAAAATCTTCATAACTTTAAAAACGCACAACTTTTCGAAAAATCAACCGAATTTTTAAATTCATGCAGTGTCGTTAACGGTATAGAATCCACTTTCAAAATGCATCAAAAGTTTATTAATTTTGTCATTTTTAATTTTTGTACTTTTTGTGGCCATTTTTGCATATTTCTGAAAACTCTCTCAACTTTGAAAAACCATAACTTTGTCAAATATCAACCGATTTTAAAAAATGTTGCATTTCTGTGAATGACTTTGATCCTATTTTGCATCGATATCTAACATCATTGGCTTTAATGAGAAAATATGTACCAGGAAAAACAAATAGTAAAGATATAGATTTTAGTACAAAAATGAAAATCTTCTTAACTTTAAAAACGCACAACTTTTCGAAAAATCAACCAAATTTTAAAATTCATGCATTTTTGTTAACGGTATAGAATCAATTTTCAAAATGCATCAAAAGTTTATTAATATTGTCGTATTTAATTTTTGGACTTCTGTTGCCATTTTTGCATAATTCTGAAAACTCTCTTAACTTTAAAATGCCATAACTTTGTCAAATATCAACCGATTTAAAAAAATGTTGCATTTCTGTGAATGACTTTAATGCTATTTTCCATCGATATCTAACATCATTGGCTTTAATGAGAAAATATGGACCAGGAAAAACAAATAGTAAAGATATAGATGTTAGTACAAAAATGAAAATCTTCATAACTTTAAATACTCACATCTTTTCGAAATATCAACAGATTTTTTAAATTTTTGCATATTTGTCAATGGTATAGAATCAATTTCCAAAATGCATCAAAAGTTTATTAATTTTGTCATACTTAATTTTTGGACTTTCTGTGGCCATTTTTGCATATTTCTGAAAACTCTCTTAACTTTGAAATGCCATAACTTTGTCAAATATCAACCGATTTTAAAAAATGTTGCATTTCTGTGAATGACTTTGATCCTATTTTCCATCGATATCTAACATCATTGGCTTTAATCAGAAAATATGGACCAGGAAAAACAATAGTAAAGATATAGATTTTAGTACAAAAATGAAAATCTTCATAACTTTAAAAACGCACAACTCTTCGAAAAATCAACCAAATTTTAAAATTCATGCATTTTTGTTAACGGTATAGAATAAATTTTCAAAATGCATCAAAAGTTTATTAATATTGTCGTATTTAATTTTTGGACTTCTGTTGCCATTTTTGCATATTTCTGAAAACTCTCTTAACTTTGAAATGCCATAACTTTGTCAAATATCAACCGATTTTAAAAAATGTTGCATTTCTGTGAATGACTTTAATGCTATTTTCCATCGATATCTAACATCATTGGCTTTAATGAGAAAATATGGACCAGGAAAAACAAATAGTAAAGATATAGATTTTAGTACAAAAATGAAAATCTTCCTTACTTTAAATACTCACATCTTTTCGAAATATCAACAGATTTTTTAAATTTTTGCATATTTGTCAATGGTATAGAATCAATTTCCAAAATGCATCAAAAGTTTATTAATTTTGTCATACTTAATTTTTGGACTTTCTGTGGCCATTTTTGCATATTTCTGAAAACTCTCTTAACTTTGAAATGCCATAACTTTGTCAAATATCAACCGATTTTAAAAAATGTTGCATTTCTGTGAATGACTTTGATCCTATTTTCCATCGTAATCTAACATCATTGGCTTTAATCAGAAAATATGGACCAGGAAAAACAAATAGTAAAGATATAGATTTTAGTAAAAAATTAAAATCTTCATAACTTTAAAAACGCACAACTTTTCGAAAAATCAACCGAATTTTTAAAATCATGCAGTTTTGTTAACGGTATAGAATCCACTTTCAAAATGCATCAAAAGTTTATTATATTTGTCATTTTTAATTTTTGGACTTTTTATGGCCATTTTTACATATTTCTGAAAACTCTCTCAACTTTGAAAAGCCATAACTTTGTCAAATATCAACGGATTTTTAAAAAATGTTGCATTTCTTTGAATGACTTTAATCCTATTTTCCATCGATATCTAACATCATTGGCTTTAATCAGAAAATATGGACCAGGAAAGACAAATAGTAAAGATATAGATTTTAGTACAAAAATGAAAATCTTCATAACTTTAAAAACGCACAACTTTTCGAAAAATCAACCGAATTTTTAAATTCATGCATTTTTGTTAACGGTATAGAATCAATTTTCAAAATGCATCAAAAGTTTATTAATATTGTCGTATTTAATTTTTGGACTTCTGTTGCCATTTTTGCATATTTCTGAAAACTCTCTTAACTTTGAAATGCCATAACTTTGTCAAATATCAACCGATTTTAAAAAATGTTGCATTTCTGTGAATGACTTTAATGCTATTTTCCATCGATATCTAACATCATTGGCTTTAATGAGAAAATATGGACCAGGAAAAACAAATAGTAAAGATATAGATTTTAGTACAAAAATGAAAATCTTCCTTACTTTAAATACTCACATCTTTTCGAAATATCAACAGATTTCTTAAATTTATGCATATTTGTCAATGGTATAGAATCAATTTCCAAAATGCATTAAAAGTTTATTAATTTTGTCATACTTAATTTTTGGACTTTCTGTGGCCATTTTTGCATATTTCTGAAAACTCTCTTAACTTTGAAATGCCATAACTTTGTCAAATATCAACCGATTTTAAAAATGTTGCATTTCTGTGAATGACTTTGATCCTATTTTCCATCGATATCTAACATCATTGGCTTTAATCAGAAAATATGGACCAGGAAAAACAAATAGTAAAGATATAGATTTTAGTACAAAAATGAAAATCTTCATAACTTTAAAAACGCACAACTCTTCGAAAAATCAACCAAATTTTAAAATTCATGCATTTTTGTTAACGGTATAGAATCAATTTTCAAAATGCATCAAAAGTTTATTAATATTGTCGTATTTAATTTTTGGACTTCTGTTGCCATTTTTGCATATTTCTGAAAACTCTCTCAACTTTGAAAAGCCATAACGTTGTCAAATATCAACCGATTTTAAAAAATGTTGCATTTCTGTGAATGACTTTGATCCTATTTTCCATCGATATCTAACATCATTGGCTTTAATCAGAAAATATGGACCAGGAAAAACAAATAGTAAAGATATAGATTTTAGTACAAAAATGAAAATCTTCATAACTTTAAAAACGCACAACTCTTCGAAAAATCAACCAAATTTTAAAATTCATGCATTTTTGTTAACGGTATAGAATCAATTTTCAAAATGCATCAAAAGTTTATTAATATTGTCGTATTTAATTTTTGGACTTCTGTTGCCATTTTTGCATATTTCTGAAAACTCTCTCAACTTTGAAAAGCCATAACGTTGTCAAATATCAACCGATTTTAAAAAATGTTGCATTTCTGTGAATGACTTTAATGCTATTTTCCATCGATATCTAACATCATTGGCTTTAATGAGAAAATATGGACCAGGAAAAACAAATAGTAAAGATATAGATTTTAGTACAAAAATGAAAATCTTCCTTACTTTAAATACTCACATTTTTTCGAAATATCAACAGATTTCTTAAATTTATGCATATTTGTCAATGGTATAGAATCAATTTCCAAAATGCATTAAAAGTTTATTAATTTTGTCATACTTAATTTTTGGACTTTCTGTGGCCATTTTTGCATATTTCTGAAAACTCTCTTAACTTTGAAATGCCATAACTTTGTCAAATATCAACCGATTTAAAAAAATGTTGCATTTCTGTGAATGACTTTAATGCTATTTTGCATCGATATCTAACATCATTGGCTTTAATCAGAAAATATGGACCAGGAAAAACAAATAGTAAAGATATAGATTTTAGTACAAAAATGAAAATCTTCATAACTTTAAAAACGCACAACTCTTCGAAAAATCAACCAAATTTTAAAATTCATGCATTTTTGTTAACGGTATAGAATAAATTTTCAAAATGCATCAAAAGTTTATTAATATTGTCGTATTTAATTTTTGGACTTCTGTTGCCATTTTTGCATATTTCTGAAAACTCTCTTAACTTTGAAATGCCATAACTTTGTCAAATATCAACCGATTTTAAAAAATGTTGCATTTCTGTGAATGACTTTAATGCTATTTTCCATCGATATCTAACATCATTGGCTTTAATGAGAAAATATGGACCAGGAAAAACAAATAGTAAAGATATAGATTTTAGTACAAAAATGAAAATCTTCCTTACTTTAAATACTCACATCTTTTCGAAATATCAACAGATTTTTTAAATTTTTGCATATTTGTCAATGGTATAGAATCAATTTCCAAAATGCATCAAAAGTTTATTAATTTTGTCATACTTAATTTTTGGACTTTCTGTGGCCATTTTTGCATATTTCTGAAAACTCTCTTAACTTTGAAATGCCATAACTTTGTCAAATATCAACCGATTTTAAAAAATGTTGCATTTCTGTGAATGACTTTGATCCTATTTTCCATCGTAATCTAACATCATTGGCTTTAATCAGAAAATATGGACCAGGAAAAACAAATAGTAAAGATATAGATTTTAGTAAAAAATTAAAATCTTCATAACTTTAAAAACGCACAACTTTTCGAAAAATCAACCGAATTTTTAAAATCATGCAGTTTTGTTAACGGTATAGAATCCACTTTCAAAATGCATCAAAAGTTTATTATATTTGTCATTTTTAATTTTTGGACTTTTTATGGCCATTTTTACATATTTCTGAAAACTCTCTCAACTTTGAAAAGCCATAACTTTGTCAAATATCAACGGATTTTAAAAAATGTTGCATTTCTTTGAATGACTTTAATCCTATTTTCCATCGATATCTAACATCATTGGCTTTAATCAGAAAATATGGACCAGGAAAGACAAATAGTAAAGATATAGATTTTAGTACAAAAATGAAAATCTTCATAACTTTAAAAACGCACAACTTTTCGAAAAATCAACCGAATTTTTAAATTCATGCATTTTTGTTAACGGTATAGAATCAATTTTCAAAATGCATCAAAAGTTTATTAATATTGTCGTATTTAATTTTTGGACTTCTGTTGCCATTTTTGCATATTTCTGAAAACTCTCTTAACTTTGAAATGCCATAACTTTGTCAAATATCAACCGATTTTAAAAAATGTTGCATTTCTGTGAATGACTTTAATGCTATTTTCCATCGATATCTAACATCATTGGCTTTAATGAGAAAATATGGACCAGGAAAAACAAATAGTAAAGATATAGATTTTAGTACAAAAATGAAAATCTTCCTTACTTTAAATACTCACATCTTTTCGAAATATCAACAGATTTCTTAAATTTATGCATATTTGTCAATGGTATAGAATCAATTTCCAAAATGCATTAAAAGTTTATTAATTTTGTCATACTTAATTTTTGGACTTTCTGTGGCCATTTTTGCATATTTCTGAAAACTCTCTTAACTTTGAAATGCCATAACTTTGTCAAATATCAACCGATTTTAAAAATGTTGCATTTCTGTGAATGACTTTGATCCTATTTTCCATCGATATCTAACATCATTGGCTTTAATCAGAAAATATGGACCAGGAAAAACAAATAGTAAAGATATAGATTTTAGTACAAAAATGAAAATCTTCATAACTTTAAAAACGCACAACTCTTCGAAAAATCAACCAAATTTTAAAATTCATGCATTTTTGTTAACGGTATAGAATCAATTTTCAAAATGCATCAAAAGTTTATTAATATTGTCGTATTTAATTTTTGGACTTCTGTTGCCATTTTTGCATATTTCTGAAAACTCTCTCAACTTTGAAAAGCCATAACGTTGTCAAATATCAACCGATTTTAAAAAATGTTGCATTTCTGTGAATGACTTTGATCCTATTTTCCATCGATATCTAACATCATTGGCTTTAATCAGAAAATATGGACCAGGAAAAACAAATAGTAAAGATATAGATTTTAGTACAAAAATGAAAATCTTCATAACTTTAAAAACGCACAACTCTTCGAAAAATCAACCAAATTTTAAAATTCATGCATTTTTGTTAACGGTATAGAATCAATTTTCAAAATGCATCAAAAGTTTATTAATATTGTCGTATTTAGTTTTTGGACTTCTGTTGCCATTTTTGCATATTTCTGAAAACTCTCTCAACTTTGAAAAGCCATAACTTTGTCAAATATCAACCGATTTTAAAAAATGTTGCATTTCTTTGTATGACTTTGATCCTATTTTCCATCGATATCTAACATCATTGGCTTTAATCAGAAAATATGGACCAGGAAAAACAAATAGTAAAGATATAAATTTTAGTACAAACATGAAAATCTTCTTAACTTTAAAAACGCACAACTTTTCGAAAAATCAACCAAATTTTAAAATTCATGCATTTTTGTTAACGGTATAGAATCAATTTTCAAAATGCATCAAAAGTTTATTAATATTGTCGTATTTAATTTTTGGACTTCTGTTGCCATTTTTGCATATTTCTGAAAACTTTCTTAACTTTGAAAAGCCATAACTTTGTCAAATATCAACCGATTTTAAAAAATGTTGCATTTCTTTGAATGACTTTGATCCTATTTTCCATCGATATCTAACATCATTGGCTTTAATCAGAAAATATGGACCAGGAAAAACAAATAGTAAAGATATAAATTTTAGTACAAACATGAAAATCTTCTTAACTTTAAAAACGCACAACTTTTCGAAAAATCAACCAAATTTTAAAATTCATGCATTTTTGTTAACGGTATAGAATCAATTTTCAAAATGCATCAAAAATTTATTAATATTGTCGTATTTAATTTTTGGACTTCTGTTGCCATTTTTGCATATTTCTGAAAACTCTCTCAACTTTGAAAAGCCATAACTTTGTCAAATATCAACCGATTTTAAAAAATTTTTCATTTCTGTGAATGACTTTAATCCTTTTTTTGCATCGATATCTAACATCATTGGTTTTAATCAGAAAATATGGACCAGGAAAAACAAATATCAAAAAAATGGATACTGCTATGACTTTGAGAAGCCATAACTTAGCCAAAAATCAACCGATTTTCAAAATTTTTGCACTTTTGTCAATAGTTTTGATCATATTTTAAATCTGCATCAAAAATTCTTTGATTATCGCATATTTCAATTTTCTTATTTTTTTGTCATTTTTGCATAACAAAAAGTAAAAAAATGTTAAAGTTTTGAAATCGAAATTTTTTGTGCTCAATCGATTTCTGGCATCAAAATAATCATAAAATACTTTACCGGACTGAATTTGGATCAATAATTAAGAAAATATGGCCAAAAATGTGAAAAATTGGCCAAAAATTGTGACATTTTATGATATTCGAAGATTGGAAAGTATTAAGATGCAAAACTCAAAACTAGCCTGGCCGACTTGATGGTAATGCTCACATACTTGACGCTCTTCAAAGGGCAGAGGACGAGGTTGGAAATGGTGTATGAGGAGAGGAGGAGAGGCTTTTGACTTGGAGAAGTCTTTGTTGTGGCTGCTTGCAGGTTGTCATTGAAAATGCACAATGAACTAATTGTCTTAATTGGTTTCGTCTGCTCTAAATTACAACAATTAACTTGCGCACTTGATTAGTTCAGTTGTGCGCAGACAATATGCGCCATCTCGCTCTAGCTGAGCTCCAGCTATCCTTGTCTAGCATGATGGTGAGGTGAGTGCATTATACGGCGCTGCCAAAGTGTTAATTGCATTAGTTTGTTGAGCTCTTGTGCTCTTTTGGTCCTTCACTGGGTGTCCTGCTATCCTGCTGCCACGGCTGTCTCTGTAGCTGCTTATTAAAATCAAATCGATAAGTTACGTGGCGCTAAAAGCTAAATTACACACACCTTGCATATATGTATGTGGGTTGTGGGTTGTGTGTTGCAAGTGGCAGAAGAAGTTTAGCAGATGCCAAAAGTTAATTAAAAGTCGAGTGTGGGGATCACCAAATGGCACATCTTTAACACTCTGAGTGCAAAGGTTGCCAGCAGAGCGATGAGAGGAGAAGAGGATGTAGAATGAGGGGGAGAACAATTGCCTGTTGGCCCGTTGCATGTTGCACGTTGCATGCTGCCTGTTATTTATATGATGTCAAGCGGGCCAAAAGCAATTTGCGATGACTAAATAAGTGCAGAGCTCGCTGTCATCCGGAGGCCACAATAACAAATGATATGCGAAAGTCCTGCAGTCGGAAAACCCTTCAACTCTATGCAACAGCAGCAGTCACAGGAGTCTGTACATAAGCACGACTTGAAAATACCCTATTAATATAGGAACTTAGTTGAGTAAGAAAGTTTCCTCTTCACAACTAAATATACCCCTTGTGCAAGTCCCTTGCCATGACGAGTAGTCCTTAATAACTAACAGCAGTTGGTTGCACAGATCCTCCGGCTTGCAAGTCCTCAGCATAGTCGCTGCCTGTGGCACACATTAATTCCATTTCCGTTGGTTCTTTTCCAACTGCAACTGCTGCATCGTCATCCAAATCATATTTATGAAAAACTTTATTCATATTCTATTTTATATTTTATATTTCATACTTTTTGATGGCATCGCGTTAAAATTGAGAGTCCATTTTTTGTGTCTCAACAATTTTTACGGCTTTGCAAGCCACATTTATACAAGTCCTGTTGGAATATGTGCATGCCATTCCGGATACCTGTGCCATAACTTGCACCAGCTGAAGCCTGACGCATATCCTTGCCGGGAACAAGCAACAAGGACAAGCTACATTAGTTACGTGCATGAATACAAGCTATGCCAGTTGCAATACAATATTGAAAATTCCAATAGATTATTGAAAAATATTATCAATTCTTAGAAAGTGAAAATGATATTTTTTTATAATTTTTTTTTTAATTTGCACAAAATTATTGTATAACATATAAGAATTATATATTTATGTCAAAAAAATCCAATCCTTCCAATTTTATTTTATATACTCCTCGAGTTTCGTTCCCAAAAAAAGTGTTGCCAAATATGTTGTCAGTTCCAAAAAATATAAGCAAAATTTTTGAATAATTTTTTTTTTAATTTATTCAAATTTATTGTATAAAATTTAAAAAATATATGTTTATATCAAAAAAAAGTAATCCTTCCAATCTTATTTAATATACTCCTCAAATTGCGACCCAAAAAAATGGACGCCCAAAAACTGATTAAAATATCAGCGCAACATGTCAACAAATCTGTGGCATGCTGTCTACCATTGTGTGCTACATGCGTGGCATGTTCTTCGCTGTTGATATTTGGTTGTGCAACATTTTTGTTTTGTTTTAATTGCTAAACATTGTCAACACGGATTTGCATTGGGGCGCCACAGGCGTTGCATGTTGACAGCATTATTAGTTCAACCTGTACAGTTTGGAGCTTTGTGGAAAATGTTAGTTAGTTTTCCGCTACTGTTTTTCTTTTCTCTGGCATCCCGCACAATATTTTCACATTCAGTGTATATTTTTATCAAAACATAATAAACAAATTTGCATTTTTGGCTGCAAGTTATACAACATTTTTAACATGATTTCTCTTCTCTTTCTCTCACTCTCTCTTTATCTGTCTCCCACTCTCTCCCTCTCTCTCAGTTTTATTACATCCGCAACGCTTTTTATTGTTGCTGGCCAAAAAAAAATAAAATGAAACTTAAACTTTTTTGCATTAAATATACGAATGTACATAATGCTATTGTTTCAATTCAACTCAGTTTTCTTGTTCTTCTCTTTTGCCAACTATTTACGCTTTGTTGCACTAATTTAAAGTTGTGTTTCATGCTCGAGTGCTAGGGGAACTCGGAAGACCTTCAATTAATTATAAAATTTAATTTTGGATTTTTAATGAAATCTCTAAAGTTACAGGGACAAAAGTTGCCAGATATATTATAATTAAGGAGCAAGTGCAGATATTAGGGAAATATGACAAATACGAACAAAAAATATATTCATCGAGTTTCAGAATTTCTGCTAATATATGTAACAGTGACTTGGTTGATGAACTCATTAGTGGGTAGGGTATCAATTCCACTTATGTTTTTTAAAACATGTCTGTAGAGTATAAACAGTGACATACGTCTGTTTTTATTTGTATTTTTGTGCTGTTTCCCTGTTTCCAACATGCAATCATACGCCATGTTGTCCCCCATCAGCTGCTTATGTGAGATTTTCAATTTGTTTTGTTTTCCCTCACAATTTCGCACACACACACACTCACATATACACACGGAGACACTTACACTTGTAACTGTGAATAGAAATAAAAATATAGCAAGTTTTGCCAGCTCTCATAGTGGAGCTGGTGATGGTCCTCGTCCTGGTCGTGGTCCTCTCCCCGATCCCAGCATCGTTGTCATTTCGAGTTAAACTTTATATATTTTTGCCATAGTAACGGCCATGAGAGGAGCCAGAGGGTTGGATATGGCCGAAAGGTCGTCCTTTTGGCTCGTTGCGTTCATCAAGAGCCAGAGATCCGGCTGCCTGCTGACTACTACAGTTGTCCTTAATAACAACACTTGTCGTAATATCATTTTTATGCCCCGGCTCTGGGGTATGCCCTCAGACGGAGGGAGGGTGAACAGAGGAGCGAGCGAGGGGAGTTCAAATCGTTTTTATGACACGCACCAGGCGCTGCCTCAAGTCGGAGTCATAGAGGGAGTCCTTCTAGTTGCTTCTCCTGCTGCTCCTGCTGCTCCTCCTGATAAAGAATTGATTTTATAGCGTCAAACATGCGATTATGAAAGTGGAAGTGTGAGAGATGGTGGGGAGAGAAGCATGTCAAAGGGTGCTGCGGGTGTCAGCGCAATAAAAACTTTTGTCACAGCTTTCTTATTTTTTTTTCTATTTCATTGTTTTTGTTTTCGTTTCGTTTTGTGTTTCAACTATTCGCAGAGTTTCAGCTTATTGCTGAGCCAAGTAAAAATACTTTCACATATTATTAATATCCCCTCAAAAAAAAAAAACAACAAACAAACACTTTATATAAAGAGCGGCAATAAAATCATATTTATGACAACGACTAGGGCACATCTCTCTCCTGCTCACTCCTAATCAGTCTATCTCTTTTTTTTCTCAGTCGAGTGAGTTTGCTTTGACTAATTAACAGCTGCAACTGACTATCATTATTTTTGTAGTATTTTTATTTTTTACAGTGAGTTAATGAAAGTCAATTAAAAGTTGTGGGTTTGCAACACCTGCCAACGTTGTCTTTTAATATTAATTTGATTCACACAGAAATTAGCAATTTCACTGAAATTATGTGGCAACTAAGCACAGCTTATTAAGGTTTTTTTTTTATATTTTTTGAATATTTTTAATTTATCTTAAATAAATAAGTGAAGTAGAATTGGGAATATCAATGATTTCAAACTGCTGAACATCAAAAAATATAAAATGTTGTTATATTTTCCAATTATTTATTCATTTACTAAAGATAAACCTAATTTGAAAACTAAGTTAACTTAGTTTAGCGAATGATAGCACTGGCTGCTAAGGGCTCTGGATAATCCTATAGGAGTATATATTATATATGTTTATATTTCTTATTAGTCATTAGTTTTTCCGAATTTAATTTATTTATATAAAATATAAAAAAATAAACAAATCATACCAAAACAAATTAATAAAAAAATCTATAATCTATCTTAAAATCATAGATAGATAACATATATTAAAAAAAAAAAGAAATCATATCGAAACATATCAATCAAAAAATTGTAAATTATTATTCTCTACCACTATATTTATAATCTATTTTAAAATCATACATGATTCTCAGTTCAAATTGAAGCATATAAAAATTTGGGAAATTTTTAATTATTTTCTAATAATATATTTTCTAATATTTTTAGTACTTTACTTAAATATCAACAGACATAACAGAGTTAGCATTAAGTTCATATTTAATTATTCAAATATTGAAAAATGTTATTCAATTCTAATTATATATTGTCTCAAACAGATCAGAGTTAGCAAAAAGTTCAAATTGAAGTATAAAAAATGTTTTAAATATATATATTTTTTTCATTTCTTATTGAAGAACTGAAGTTCGTGCTGTGACTTATAATATGCCAACAGACTGTAGTTAGAACAAAGGATAACCCGACAAATGACAGATTAACGCAAATATTTATTTTAATGTCTGTCCGCGTCAACGTTCCGTTAACTATGAAAGGCGTCTCAATGGGTTGCTCAGAGGTGTGAGTGGTGTAACTGCATGAAGGGGAAATGTTATGGGGGGAGTTGGGGGTGCGACACGTTTATGATGTTGTGGGCAGACCCGCCACCCTCAACCCCTTGGGGCAATTGGAAGAACCCAGAGAACTGCGGGCATTTTGGCCCGTTTTGCCGCTTCAGCGCTTCTATTGCCCATTAAACACAAAGTCATAATGAGCAGTCGGTTTTGCGGAAATTGCTTCAAATAAGTATAACTATACAAAACGTGTGCGAGGATATGTATGTATATATATAGATATGTATATGTGTAGTGTGCTTATGTAATAAAAGTAAAGAGCCAACAAATGGTGCTAAAAACTGCATTTATCAGCACCAACTTGAGAGGGAGGGAGGAGGTTCTCGGCGACAAAAACAAAAACAAAAACTTTCTCTCATACTTTTGGTAAGGGTTGAAAACTTTTGCTCTAAAATTGATACAGCGCCAGTCAAAAGTCAGTGTTCCATTGTTGTTGTTGTATATTTTTATATACCAATTGCTGTTGTTGTGGCATTGTTTTGTTAGTTGCCCAACTCCCAACAATTATTACAATAGTTGTGTGTGTTTTTCACACAAAAATTGTTAGACAAAAAATAATGTTATTACAGAACATCGATGTGAATGAAAAGGGATTATTTTTCGAGATAAATAAATAAATAAATTTAATTAAAATGAAAAAGACGAAATGACAATAGAAACTTGTGTTCAGATAGTCTCTATAGGATCTTTGAATAATATTAAATTCCTTTGGTTGAGAGATCTCGAGATTTACTTAAGCTAATGAGACCATTCAATAAGTCATGATTGTATCTCGTCTAGGCCTCTTCAATAATAATGTCAATTAGATGCAGCTAAAGCTATAGAGTTAACAGAGTAATCTTCATTAAATATGAACAGCAATTATGATGGCAGTCGAAACTAATTATAATTTGTGAGATGTGAGTGTAGATGGCCGTAAAATCCATTGCTTATGACTGAAGCTTACCTACAGCTATGCCAACATAATCACATATTTATATGTTAATATGGAAACGAAACCAAAATGGCAAAATGGCCGAATTAATTATCGGCAGGCAGCATCTTCAGTAAAAGAAATACAAAACTTATCAGAGCTTCATTTTGCTTCCTTGCTGTTTCTTTTCCATCTTTTACTTTTTTTATTTTGGCTGGCAAAATCAGAGCAGCAAAGTTAAGTAGGCAAAGAGATCGAGAGTTGACTTGGCCTTTATGCAAGCCAAATAGAAACTGCTTACGAAACAAAAAAGTCAAACAGGCAAAGCAACAGCAGCCAACATAGAAACAAATTCAGAATCAGAATCAAAGCTGAGAAGGAGGCAGCAAACAGTTTGTTTGTTGAACTTGCCATAGATTTGACTTTGTGCCATCATGGAAGGGACTTTGTCTTTGGCTATAGTTCAAGCTGTTCCTGTTGCTGTAGCCGTTTTTGTTGGCCAAAAGTTTTTCACCCTCAACTTAGTTAGATGCGGGGGCCGGCGTGGCACAAAGCTTACAGATCGAGGCCTTGAATTAATTATACATGCAGGTCACGTAAATATGATTGTCATGCCAGCAGACGAGATGGCAGATTGACCAACAGACAGAGAGGGATAGAGATGGAGAGAGACAGAGATAATGAGTCGAAATGTGAAACCTTCGCCAGGCACCACTTCAAACACACCATTCTCCAGGAATCGGTTCAGTTGCTATTCCTTGATTCGCCATCATTGCCATGGCATTGCCTAGATAAACTTAAGGACTTAAGCGGCTTGCATGCTTTGCCTTTCGGCCAAGTTAAGAGCTGCCCCTTTCGGCCATATGCAGTGATTGATACAAAACTTTACTTCAAATCCCTCAAACTAAAAGTATTTAGCTAATAAATTATACAAAAATTGAAACAAATTCCTTAAGCATTTCAGCTACAGCGACAGAGAGAGAGAGAGAGAGAGAGAGAGAAAGAGTGAGAGAGGGGGAGAATCTAGATACTTTTATCTCTGACTTTTCGCAAATTAATATTTAATTATGGCAAACGGAAGTGTTTCCTTGCTCTATGTTTACATGGCATATTCATGCTGCAGCTGTAGCTGCCACAAATGTTGCAAGTAGACTTTCTGGGCCAGCCGAAATTGCATTATTTTTGTTTTTGGCCCATAAAGGCAGCTAGGGAAATTGCAGCAAATGTTGCCCCATTATTAGCAACGAGCAGCTGTTCAGAGGCGTGGCAAACACACACATACACAACGAAACTTCAATTAGAGTGCTGTAAATGCAGCTGGCAAAAAGTGTTGCATACGCACAGGCGCCAAATGCAAACTGTAGCTGGCAGCAACAACACTATGCAACAAGATCAAACTTTGACCAATATAATCTAAAATAATTAAAAGAAAAATACAATATATAATAAAATTTTAATTATTAATTAATTTTTTTTATAAAGTAATTAAAGAAACATTTCTAAAACTAAACTTTTGTTAAGTAGTTTAACTGCAGGTGTCTTGTCTTATAATTAATAGGCTGACAACAGCAACTGCAATTGCTACAAACAAACAAAACATACACAGACATTAAATTTGTTGTTAATTTGCTGTATCAGCAGCAAGTTTTGTTTTTGTTAACAGTCAGAACAGTTTGTCGCCGTGAAAACTGAGACATTCTTGCCCCAACTGAGAGAAACTTGAAGTTGCCACGAGGCGCGCGGCACGCGGCAGCAGTTTGTGCGTTGAGTCAACAACAGTCGGCGGGAGGAGAAAGAGACCTATAGAGATATGTTGACAGTGGCTGCTGTTAAATTTGTGCTTATAAAATCTTGTATAGGGTAAGTAGAGTGGAGTCCTGGCAAGTATTACACATTACGCATACGCCACATGCGCCACGCACACACATTAAAACTCATTACATTTGCGACTATGCAGGAAAATTTTAATTTCCTGTCTAACAAACAGAGTGCGTGAGTGAGTGAAATGGCGCGGAGCGAGTGAGAGGGCGATTTGTTTGTAGATGGGCGTGGCACGTTGAAGAATTCTGTTGGCGGGGAGTTGAGCTTGGCATAAATTTGTTTTGCTGGCACATTGAAGTCAAGTGGCCAGAAATGGCAACCACAGTCAAGCAGCAGCATTTAAGGAATTCAAATAAAGTTCATGTCCTCGTCACAAACACACACACACAGTAACACATGTGCATATGGGGCTGTTGGTATGTTAAATATAAATACGAGAATAAACAGAGAAAGGCAGAGCAATAGGAGAGAGTCACGTTATAATTGATAGACAGTTGCAAAACGTGTGCGCCACCTAAAAGTTGACAGCCATTCTCTTTCTCACTCTCATACTGAGTCTGTTTCACTTTTTTTTATAAACTTTGTTGTAGTCAAAGTTGCAGGCAGTGTGTGGCGGGAAGGGGATGAGAGACCGTCTGCCTGTTTTGTTAATAAAAACGCAAACACAAATGAGCGTGCGTAAAAAATTCAATTATGGCACCCGAGTTGTGACAGGCAGTCGAGACACCACGGCCAGGTTAACAGTCAAAAGGCCGAGTCGAGGGTTTCTGTGTAGAGGGGTTGGGAATTAAATAAACTCGCAGGTAAGTATGCTACATAAAAAAGCCAAAGCCATGCAGGGCGAACGAATGAGAGTGGGTGTGGGAAATATAACAAGGGAGACGACCCCAACAAAAAAAAAAAAATAACTGAACAATGACAGTTATGCGTAATGTCTACAAATCTCTGTTTCCCCCGTTTCACCACTACCACCCCTACGCAACAAATAGTATACATGGTGCAGGTAAGAAACTCTTACATTTTTCAGCCTTTGCATGCCACCGCATGACATTGCGGTTGTGGCACAGAAAACGTTGTTTCTTTCCTCTGCTTTATTGCTCGTACTTTTGTGTGCACTTTATTTGTTTAATTAATGCTGCCACGCCTCCCAACCTTTCCTTGTTTGTTATAGGCAAATAGACACTTGACACAGAAACACAATCCGCGAGTTGAAAACTTGATTAAATGTGCCGCAGCGACAATGTCAGTCAATTGCAACGGCAATGACAGTGACAGAGACAGCAGCAGTGGCAGTGGCAAAGACAGAGACAGCAACAGTTTGGCCAAAGTGCCACCGAGTTGCGTGTGGCCAACAAGTGACAGTTGGGTAGCAACTTGACGTCTTTGGCCAGTCCAAATGGCAGAAGGTGTCAGTGCGTAAATAAACAAATAGAGCAGTGCTGAGGCAAGCATTAAGGGCGTGGCAGCTATATATATTACCATAGCTTAAACTGATTTTGTAAAACATGACATAAAATAATGTATATAACATATTTATTAAAAATTTTCTTATGCCTCTTCAAATGTTGCAACAATACAACAATGAAAGTGGGTCAACAACTTCAACAACAAATACCGTAAGCAGCAGAGCAACAGCTGGAGGCATAAGAACAAGCAATAGTGAAGAAGAAGAAGCATAACAAGATGATGAATAAGAAGAGGAGTTGCTGGAGCTGGTGAAGCTGCCACACAAGTTGAGCCATCAACAAGCCCATTTAAAACTAATTATGCTACGACGTGCTGACGTCGCCTGTGCTCAGATTTAATGGCAATGGCGTTAGCATTTTATTTACTACATTTAACTGCATAATGCGAATGCTGTACCCCTTCTTCTTCTCTCTCTATCTATCTCTCTCTCTCTCTCTCTGTCTGTCTCTCTCTGTTTCAGTTTGTCTCTTTCTATTCACGCCACATGCTTGCGCTTGTTGTCGCTTGGTTTCGCCTCAGTTCCAAGTGCGTCTCGAATTCCGTTTTAGTGCCAGGCAAGCATTTTGCATGCACTTAACATGCACACACACACACACACACACACACTGTCACACACACACACATGCATAGTGCTTACCAAAACTACTTAAACGAAAAGTAGGCTGTGCCAGCTGTCTCACTCTATTCACAGCACGCCGTCTTTGTCTCAACTCAAAGCGTGCCTCTTCCTCTCTCTCTCACTCTCTCTCTCTCAGTTGCTGTCGTTCTGTTTAATGGGTAATTACGCAGCACAGCAGCCATTTAATAATACCATGTACATACATATAAATATATTAGCTATATAGTGCAGAATATATATACCATACCATATATATACATATATATCTGCATATTCAAGTGTTTCTTCGCTTCGTTTGATATTGAAGTGGAGTTGAAGTTGACTTCACTCCACTTCAGTCTTGAGTTTTGCAGCGGCTGCAGTCGACCCCAAAGTGCAGACAGGTTAGTTAAGAGTTTATTTTAAATGATATTTATTTATAATGTTGTCTTGGTTACCCATACCCACTCAAATCTCATTAAAGTTGTAGATTACATTCGCCAGATACCAAAAGGATTCTCTCATTCTCTCTACTTGTGTGTGTGTCTGTGTTTCTTTGGTAATTTGTGCAGGGCATGAATATATGCCATGAATTTATGTTGCCTGTTTTGTTAAATGCTTTACTTTGACTAGTTGTTGTTGCTGTCAACTTGTGATCAAATTAGTTGCAACAGATTGTTGCAAGGCAGCAAATCTGTGAATACACGCATGCTCTCTGTAACTGAAATTTGCCAGCACAAAAAGTATTCAAGATTAAGAAAACAAAGATCAAGTTGAAAAAACGCTAAAATTGTAATATTATCTCATATTTAAAGTGTCTGTACAGATTTATCACTTACTAAATTAATTAAAAAAAGTATATTTATATTTAACTTATGTTATTATATATACATATTTCTTTATTACTTCTTAAAGTAATTTATTGATATTTTAAGAATTCCTCCCATTCTTTTTAAATCCCCATTAATCACTGGCAAAACTCTGCAGTAAAAACACAAAAATCACTTAAGAGCAACAAATTAAAATGTAATTATCCCTAAAAGTGTGGAAATTTTTATTTTTCAATTTTTTTTTGTAATGTTGCTCTTACAGTTGATAAATTTAATTCGAAATGTGCTCATTATGTGGCACTAATTTTCTTGGTGTGCGCTTGCAATTATTATTATTTTTTTTTTGTTTTTAATGTCTTCTTGTGCCCTTGTACTGAGAGCATGTTAACAAATGAAATTGTCAAGATGGCGCTAGGTCAAAGCTCCTAGAGCAAATACTGTCCAACTGCCCGTCCCTGACCCCTGACCCCTCCTCGCCCCTGTCTGCTCCATGTGCTTTGCGCTGTCTCTTAAAATCGACTTAATAAATTTTGTTGCCAACTGAAAATGGGCAACATGAGCTGGGTGGCTGACAGCACCTGTGGCACGTGTTGTACACAACGAACTTGGTCAACAAAATTTCATGCTGCTGTTGTTGTTGTTGTAGTGGTTGTCGTTGTTGTTGTTGTTGTTCGCTGTAGTTGAGACTTTCTCGCTTGGGGCGCTCATAATGTTGCCAGCTCGCCTGTCTTTGCGTTGTCCACTCGCACATTATTAGCACCCCCCGCCACAAGCTGCAGCCCCATAAATAACATGCTGGGCCCCCCTCCCATTCCCCTCGCTCCATAAATTGCAAGTTACATTGACTTCTGCCATATATGGCAGTTGTTGCGCTGATGTTACGTGAAAACTTATAGAAAATTTGTAACTTAAATTCCATTTGCTGCGTAAAAACGATGCGCATATTTTATGTAGCATACATTTTAGAGTCAAGTTGAATTTCTATGGAGACGGACGCAGAAATATCCTCATCATTGTCTATAAATACATCAGATGATTAATAAGTAAGTAGCAATAAATTCTTAAGCTATTGCTGGTAAACACTTAAAGATAGTCCAAAAATACTTGAAATTAGGTAGGTGTACATATTTATTAAGGAAAGTTATATTACTTTGGGTTGCGCCAACTTAAGTTTAATATATTTTCAAAATATATTATAGAACAAAATAATTTCAAGAGTTTTGTTAGGATATGTGAAAAATATATTAGCATTTTTATTAAAGAAATGTTTTAATAAGTTACCTGTACACCTTTGAAGTCTTGTTGATGAGTATTTTCTGAGGTATGGTCAATAATATGTTTAAAAGTGTCAGAAAGTCATAATTTTCAAATTATCACCTGTTTCACAACTTTGAAGTGCCATAACTTTGCCGAAAATTAATCGATTTTCAAAATTTTTCATGTTCCGTCAATGGTTTTGAACACAGTTTAAAAGTGCTTCAACAGTTTTTGCATTTTGGCAGTTTTCAATTTTTGACTTTTATTCACAAATTTTTCATACTTACCCCTTGTCAAAATGAAAAAAATTCGAAAAATTTTCGTTTTCTGTTGCTGATGATAATTTCCTGAGATATGACCAAAAATGTGATTGAGAATCAAAAGAAAATGAAATTCCACAAATATTGCAATCTTAATAACATACAATAACTTTTCAAATATCTTGAGAATATCTCAATGGATTGAATCTGGTGAATATCGTCAAATTGGAGAAGTTCTCGATATATTAAGGAACTTTTTGCGGTAGAAATAGCAGTTACAACGTTTTAATAAGTGTGGCATAAGTGAGACTTCGTGGTGGGCTGTTAAATAATTTTTCATTTCGAAATGGTTTTCGAGTTCTTTTTTTTCTCGCTTGTCTGTTAGACGCAAAATTGCGTGACCCGTTTGTCTGGCTAAGCTTGCATCAAATGGAAAGCCGGCAATATGACATTTCAATTTTCATCAACAATGGCTTGGCCAGCCACAGAGAGACACCTGCACAGCGCCACTAGCGGCAACAATTGACAGCAACAACAACAACAACAACAACGACAACGAGAATTCATATCCACAAGGAGTGCTTATGTATGTGTGTGTTTGTGTGTGTGTGTGTGGCAGCAACGTTGACAGCGACGCACTTCTAATACAATACAAACGCAATAATATCGGATTTCCGTTTCCGCATCCGTTACGCAGCGTAGTTTACAGTTGCCACAGTTGTAACTGTGGATTCAGCCAAGAGCCGAGCAACGAGCTCCTGTACTGGGGTTATTTGCGGGGATTTACTTGCCAGCTCACTCACTCACTCACTCACTCTCGCTCTCTCTCTCTCTCTGTCTGTCTCCGTCGCAACAATTTGTTGCTGTTGCAGCAATGGAAAAACAATTTCGAGCTGGAGTTTTGTTGGGGCACTTTAAACGTGCACCATAGCAATAAAAACTTGTTGGCCAAAGTCATCATCTTCTTCTTCTGCTACGTATGAGCCAGTGTGAAAGCCTTTCATATAGTTGCCATATCCTTTACCCCACACCACACCACACCACACCGCACCACTCCACCCCACTTCACATTCCTCTCCCCCTTTGGCCCTAAGCTCTGTCATGTTGACAATGACGGCAATCTGCGCAAAGTTCAAGCGACTGTAACTGCAATTGAGACTGGCAAGGACCAAAAGAAGGATACTGCTGCGCAACGGAAATTGTCGCGCAAAGCGCTATAAATCGCACCTTGCAACACCTAGCAACACCACCCTTCCCGCTGCCCAGCTGTCATGGGCAACAATATTGATTGAACACGAAGATTGATGGCTCAGATTTGTGCCCTTAAAATTCGTTCATTAATTAGTTCATGTTGTTTGATTTATTTAGCAAGCAAAAAATATATTTAAATAATTGTGCAATCAGCGTTGATATCAGTGCAACCACAAAACTAAAAAGTAGTTGTTGCAACCGTGAGGCAACTAATAATGCTGCTCAGTGGCAGCCACAGTGCCACAGCGAGCGGCAACTCGGATTGCAGTGCAGAAATCAACTCAATTACAAATTGCGGTGGCTGCTGTGGTGCCCGTCAGTGGTAAACAGTGCGGTAGTCACAATATTCTATGTAGGGATTGTGTCCTCACACGCCCCCCTTCCCCCTCCCGGCGAACCACTTCAACGCCCCCCTTAACCAAAAGCCCACAAAATGCTGCACAATTCGCGCATACAAAATGTTTTTTAATTGTTTTTGCATTGGACTAAAAGTGGACAAAAAGTAGGGGAAGAGAAGTGGTGGAGGGGGGTAGTAAACGAAAAACAAAAATACACCTATATGAATATAAACTGAGTGTAGTGAGGAGTAAGGAGAGGCAGGAGGATGGCGGGTTGGGGGGGGGAGGTGGCAGCGTAAACGAAAGAGAGATTTAATTTTATTCGGTTTCAAAAACGGCAACAATTTCCATATGCCACAATTGCATTTATTCTCGTTGTTATTCTTGCTATGAGTGTGCCACCATGGGTGTGTGTGTGTGTGTGAGTGTGTATGAGTGGGTGCATTGTGTGGTTATTGTTGACTATACGTGGTTGCATTGATTTCAATGCAGACAGCGAGACAACGAACGCTTGCCACTTTTTGGGGTATGTGAAGTGCGCACGTGGCGTATGCGTAATATTTTGTGATGGGTTGTGAGGGGGTGGTTGTGGAAAATTTTGCAGCTTTTCTTTTGCGCTGTTATTGTTATTGTGGGTCCGGTTTAATCTCTTAAGGCAGCCAATTGACGTTGCCTGCTTTAGTTTATGGCCAACTTTTAAGCGCTTCACTGAAGCTCGGCCAACTTTCTATGCCCCCATTTCTCATTTCTTTTAATTTTTTTTGCAACTTTTATTGTTAATAAATTTTGTTTATTTTCAATAAGCAAATAAAAGCTAAACACACATAAAAACTCGCTCAACTAACATAAAATGTGTGACAATAATAACAACAACAGAAACTGAAACTGAAACTCTTTGCGATTGCGACTGTTGACTTAATGCCATGAAATAAACGATATAAATGGCAAAGTTGTTCTTTTTTTTTGTGTTCTTCTTGTTTTGTTCATTTTTATGGCATTAATTTGTTTAATGCACAATAAGAAATAATAATAAAGATTGGGGGATGGCAGAAAACTAAAAGAGGCGACTAAATATTTAAATGAAAGTGGAGGCACACAACTTAGATACGTTCAAACTTTTCCTCTGTCCTATCAGTTGCACAAATATCGTATATAGTGTGAGAAAGAGACAGATGCATAGATGGAGTGAGAGAGAGCGAAGAAAGTTTACCCCTAAGCGAGGCACACATATAAAATGCGTATACGTGATGCTTTTGTTTTCCATGCGTTAAATCAGCATATAATCCGAGTGTATTTCCAATTTTATACACACATTCACTCTCTCTCTCTTTCTTTCTCGCCGTCTCTCTCTCTCTCTCACTCACTTTGACTCCCCACACACACATGTCAAACAAACTTAAAAACATAAAAAAGTGTTCCCCCTCGGACTCTCTCTCTATATTCTCTCCACTTCGTTGGCTGCTGACAATTTGCAAGTTGCTTAAGGTATGCGTCAAAAGTTTGTATAGCATGTGGCAAGTGGGGCAAGTGGGGCAAGTGGGGCATGTGGGTCATGTGGCAGGCGAAAAGGCAACTAAGACGCACAGTCGTATCACTCTCGCTTTTATTCCCATTCTCTGCTTATATGGCCCGTCAATCTAAGCCCCAAAATCTTGTCGTTGTCATGTCGTATAAATTAAATGTGTTTATATTAAATGTAAAAAAAGTAAAAATAAAATAAAAATAAAATAACGAAGAAACATAACAAGCAAACGGCTCAAGTTTTCGCTATCTCTGTTTACTCTGCCTCTCTCTCCCTTCCCCTTTCTCTCTCTCCTTCTATGTCTCTGTCTTTGATAAGGAGAAAGAAATATCAGTTGCCTTTGCCATGTTGTTTTGATTTTTTGGCATTATATATTATAATAAGTTGCAGTTGTACATTCGATAAGGACAAAGCCTGGAGAATCTGTATATGTCTTTGATAAATATTGACATGTTGTTGGGTGTATGTTATTTTTCTTCTGTTTCTTTTGTAGATATGTGTCTGGTCGAGTATGAGGCTTGAAATGCTGACACGCAATCAGCTGAGATCAGTTGGCATTTTTGTTGAGATTAGAATTGGGATTGAGTTTGGGTTTGGGATTGGGATTGGGATTGGCTGTCTTGTTGCTTTCATGTTGACAGCAAGTGACATTTTCAAGGATTTTAAGTGAGTATATAGTGCGAAGCATGAAGTTATATTGAGCAGCAACAGCAGCATATTCGTGTGCGGACCTTTAATCCTTTGTCTGCGCTTTACAGCAATAATTAATTGTTGTGGCTTACGTTGCGTATACGCAATGCGCTGCTTGTAATGCCCGCTTACAATTGCCTCAACTGAGTACCGTAGTTCTCCTTCTCTCTCGCTCTGTGCCATTGTCTGTCTCTTTCTGTCACATGTTCAGGTAGGCGTAAAATTTATGAAATGAGCATTTTGTATTGTATAATAAGGATTTCTGGGAATTGAACAAACTTCAACTGAGGCTGGCTTCGGTTTCGAGAGCTGAGGATTAACTCGGCATATGCCTTATGTGTACACACATAAAATAAATATATATATAAATGAATATAATACTTAATAATAATAATAACAATTTAATGGCATTGCTGAAACACGGCTGAATATTTAACAAGCTCAACTCATGTCATGCCAATGAATTCATTTCGCATTGAGAGAAGAAATCTCTGCTAGAAATTACTTGAAATTGTTCACATCTCAATGCTGTCTGTCATTCTTTTTGCTGATAATCAAATATCAAATGTAACTTATAAGGGTATAGGAAAGGGGGGGGTGTGGTTGTCAAAAGGGGAGTTAACCGCATTATGTTAGCCACGGGCAAAGCGAAGCGGAAGAAAGCCTATGACCAAAATTGTCGCTTCCGTTTCCGCTGCTGCTCGTCCAGTTGTTGTTGCTTTTTGGCAAAAATTCATAACTATTTGCAAAGAGAAAAACAGTTAGAAGAGAAAGAGAAGAGAAAGAGAGACGCACTTTTGTCAACTAAAAACTGCAACTGCCACTGAAACTGTAACTCAAATTGTAAACTCTTGCCTCATATGCATATTTAATGTGCTGCCTGAAGGGAGGGGGTTGTGGGCGTATTTTTGGCTATTGCCACGTTTTGTGGCAACTTTGACTGAGGCATGAGGTACAAGTATTAGCAGCATATTTTGCTTTTGGGTCACTTCCAGCAGCTGTCGACGACATATGCAACTGTGACTGGACTGAGAACTTGGCAGAAGCCAAAGATAGCTGCAAGTATGAAAAGTTTCACAAAGCGTAAGCGAAACAGATATACTCAGTGAAAGAGAGAGAGATATATAGGGAGAGAGAGAGAGAGAGAGAGAGAGATTTGCACTAAAACCACTTTGTGGTGACGCCAAAACTTCTAGCCAAGTTAAAAACTATTGTCATTCTGTTAAGTGGTCACATTTAACACTTGGGGCGCTGACTTGTACTTGCTGCCATTGCTGCGAAAACATATTAGAAAGAGATAGCCGCAGCCACTGAGTGAGAGAGATAGAGACAGAAAGAGAGAGGAAATTAGGGATATATATATATATGTGTGTAATAGTTGCTGTGGCAACTTCAAAGCAATGAGTTATGTGGCATGGCTTGCAGTTTTCTTATTGCTGTTGTTGCTGCTGCTGATAAATGAGCAATGTGTGGCAAGCTGTTGTGGCAGCCACACCAACAGCAACACCAACAGCAGCAGCAGCAGCACAAATATTAAGCATACGCAGTGTGGAAAAATCGCGTTGGCCAAAAGCAGAAAGTGGAAAGTTTTTAAGCATTACTAATGGGTCAATTGCCAAATACGCATAAGGACTTGGATAATGACTTACCAATAAGGAGACGGAGTCCTTCTGCCGTCCACTGATCCCACTTAACGTGCGCCCAGCTTCATTAAACTTTTGCTGTTTATTTATGCCGCCTTTACTTCTTCTTCTCACCTTCTCTCCCCCTTTTCTCTCACTGCACTCGCTGCCACTCTATTTTCCGTTTTAACTTAATTCAACTACTGGGGAGCATGGCCATTCTGCAGTGAGTCCTGTCTCAGGACCCGTCCTCGGCAAATGTCAGGACTTGATGAAGTGCCGAAGAGTTCGTGGCTGTCATTGCTGCCCCTCGACTGACACGGGTAAGTCTCGGCCCGTTTCTTGCAATTGAAACTCCTCTGTTTTCATTTTCTTTTTGCTTTTCTCTACTTTTCCTTGACGTTTTCCTTTTGCTCTGCCTTTGCCTTTGCCTTTGCCTTTCGATGTCCTGACTTACTTTGTTGCCCTTTGCTCGAGTGGGTAATTAAAAAGGACGCGCTTCACTTGGTTTCATATTTTCAACTTTCATATTTACTATATAACATATATACTCGTTGTAAATATATATATTTATATATATTTAGAGCTGTCTCTTTGATGATTTCCAGCACGTGTTCACACCACAGAGACATCCTGATTAATCCATTTATTAATTGTTAATGCTTTGCTTGACTTTTCCGGCATTAATACTGTCAATCAACTTGAATCTTTTTGTGCGGTTTGTCAAATTCTCAGCACAGTTTGTGACCCGAAAATCAACCTGGCCTAAACAAATAGCAGCTAAGCTCTTAAGGCACCAAGCTTGTTCTTTAAACAATGGTTTTAATTTTTGTTTCTTCTTTTTCGCAAAAAAGAAATAAAAGCAAATATTAATTTACGCCTGAAAGGCAGCTCATTTCACGCTTAAATGACTGTCAAATGCTCTCGAGCTGAGAAATAAACAGAAAATGGATGATAATGTTTAATTTGAATTTAAACTGGGGCAATAGAGGGGTTTCTTGAATATGGTATACCCTACAATTAAACAACAAAAAAATTAATTAGAGTTCAAATTAATTTTTTTTAAATATTTTTTATTTACAATTCTGCTGTTAAGAATTTAGTTTGTAATAGAAAGATATTTATAACATTTCATTTTAAAATTGAAAAAATTAAAATTTCATAAGTTCAAAAACTCAATAGTCAAAATGAAATAGTCAATATTACATGCTCAGACTTAGTTAAGGCAATGAAACTGTAATCTTAAATGGAATACACTACAAACTGGCAAAAAATTAGTAACAGTTTAATAATTATTTATTTAATATTTTTAATTTGTCATTGTGGTACTAAAAAATAATCATTAACTAAAAAAATTGAAATTATAAAATAAATTTTATATTTTAGAGACTTTTTACATTTACACACATTTTTATAAAATTATATATACATGTATAGATTTTTTTAAATTTCAAATGTGCAAGTTAATATAAAGTGCACAAACTATATCTAAACTATGTGTATCTATGGCTTCTTCTACGGCACAAGTATATATACGTACGCCATTTTGACTCTACCATACATGCATTCTCACACTCACATTCACACTCACACGCACACATGTGCTGTTAACTGATTGCGGCATCAAAGGGCCCCATGGCCAAAAGCGCGTGGCCAAAAATGGTCAGGAAGTGCAAGTGCCAGCGGAAACTTTTAATTGTTTCTGCTGTTGCTTTTGTGCTTCCGTTTCTTGACACGCGTTCCGCGAAGAAATGGGGGGAAAATGGAAAAAGAAAAAGACAAAACGAAATGGAATTGAATGGAATTGTGGCCATGGCCAGCATTAAATCGAGTAAAAACAACAAAAAGCCACATAACGAAAAAAGTGAAGACACATATATAGTTGGCAAGAAACGATGAAGAAGAAGAAGTAATAAGAACAAAAGTCAAGTAATTTACCTCACATTGTGTTGAGTTGGCCTCAAGTTATTTGGCTACTGATATTGTTTCTTCTTCGCCTTCTTCTTTCAGTTCTTTTTCTCAATCTTTTCTCAATCTTGTGCCTCTTCTTTTCTATTATATTTCTTGACTTCGCGCATGTCGTTCCGGCTTGTTTAACATAACGACGGTCCAAAAGTTCTTGGCCATTGTCAACGCTTAACCGGTTTTTTGTTGTAGACCATATAGCTGCAGGGAAATTATAGGGAGTGTTGGGGGAGTCGGGAAACGGGGGCGCTTCATTTTCTGTGCACTTTACGAGGTTATTAAAAATCTCATTATCATTGTCGTTGCGGCGTAAATTTTAATTGTCCGTTAAAAAATGTCGCCATTTCATTACTTGTATTCTTCTTCTTCTGCTGCTGCTGATGCTGCTGGTGATACTAGTGCTGCTTTTCCGGCTTTGCCCGAAATCAATTTAGACTTGTTTGACCAACTTGATTAGATTGAAATGAATTTGCTTAATATATCTGCAGATGCCGTTGCAACGTCAACGTCAGCTTCAGCTACAGTTTCAGCTACAGTTTCAGTTTCAGTTTCAGTTTGCAGAGTTCTCAACTCCAACTCAGTTTCTCAACTGCTGCTGCTCTTGTCTTGCGGTCTATTTGAAGTTGGGTGTCAGTTTCAAAGGCATCGCAGCACTTACAACAGTTTCGCATTACAAGCTCAGTATATATGTAAGTATGTGTGTGTGTGTGTTTGTAGTCCTAGTAGTATATGCCGTTGGCTGTCGTCGTCCCAGCGGCGTTTTGCATGTTAAACATGTGAATAATGCAAATTGTTCACACACAACCTCGCCAGCCATCCAAAACATGGCATCCATAGCCATTCGTTCATGTCCATTCAACCGTCAGGTATCTGGGTATCTGGGTATCTGAGTATCTAGCCAAGGGATTTGCTCGGCTTGTCAAACAGGACGCACGACGCTCGACGCAGGACGCAGGACAACGCACAGGACACATGGCACACAGAAGACGTTTGCTTATGCATGTATGCCACACTTTGTTGCAGCTGAAACGTGTGCTCAGAGCGCTGCCAATAGCTCAACAGCAACATTTACACGGATTATGCACAGTCAAACGAAGAGAAAGAAGAAGAAGTAGATGATGAAGGGGGAAATATGATAGAAGAGAAAGGAAGAGAATGGGAGATAGAGGAAAAGAGAATGAAAGATAACCATAGTGACAGTGAATGAATAGAATATTCTAATACAGCAATAACTAAATATTATTTCAATGAAATTTATAATTCGTTATTACCATAAAACATAAATATTCATTTGATAGATAATACTAAATTATTTACATTATAGATTACATACTTTAAGTTTAATAGTTAAAAAGTTTACTATAAAATAAAACCTAAATTATTTTTCTGTTCTTAATAAATTTACTAAAATATTATGTGCCATATTTCTAATATTTTATATTATTTTAATGAAATAATTAATTACTTTAGCTTTATTAGTTGAGGCACTCTTTGAAGAAGTTAAAATATTTTGTTATTCTTAATAAATTAACTAACTTGTTGTTAATGATATTTTTAATGCTGTAGATTTTTTTATATAACGAATTTGCATATTTTTATAAACTGCAGATAATTTATAAAAAGCTAAATATTTTTTTTACTTTTAATAAATTTTTAAAAATTTTACACAATACAATTTCATTGTTGTAAATGATTTTAGTATGTTTTAAAAGCTTACTTTTATTAACTGCAGATCTTTTTAAAGTTGCACAAATGTTTATGTTTTCTGAATAATTTGAACTAAAATATTGTCTAACTAAAATCCCTTAAATACTTAGCAACAACAAACAAGTTAAGTAGAGCCAAACTCTTTAAGTCCGCAGCTCGAAAGTCATTAGTCAATTTTCATAGAGGCAACAAAGGACTTCCCTGCATACCCCTCCCCCCGAACCCCCCTGCGACCAACACTTTTGTGCCTTGTGCCTTGGCCAAAGTCACGAAGTTGAGCTTTTTGAACTGATTTGTTGGGCCTAGACAACAAAAGAGCCAACAGACTACAACTAGAGGGGTTAGAGAGTAGAAGAGGGGAACACAAGAGGGTTGGTTGGGCCACTTGAGCACAAAATAATCCTTAATTACACATTGAAAGCACGTAAATGTAATTTTTTATACACTTCTCGCTACGCTCGCCATTGCTGCAATCTATGGGTGTGCGTGTGTGTGTATATGGCCAGGACAGACATGGCCAAAAATTATGTTAAGACACGATTTGGTGATTGGCCTTCTGAGCACAATAAGAGCTGGAGTCTGGAGCCGATTTCTCGGCCAAAGCGTCTTTCACTGATTGGCCTGACTTTGTGGCTAAGTCCGCCATAAATGATTGTTGCCTTTCGTGATTTTGAAGGACAATGCGTAAGCCAGTTTTGGCAACCGTTGCCAGCGCTGCCCTCTTACCAATTTGTAAGCGTTTATGGGTTATGCTCTGTTTCCTACTGGCCTCTTTTGTACTCACAGGATTTGGCTAATTTGTGCGCATTTTGTAGACCAAAAAGGATATGCTCTCAGCCAGGCTAAGCTGTCTAGCGGATTTCGGGATGGCAATTTCTCTCAATTGGAAGTTTTCACTTTTTATTGCATTTATTTTAATAAATTTTATCATAAATTTTAAATAATTAAAAAATGTTTTTAATTTTTCTTTTTATATCTTTTTTTTATTTTGCACAATTGCAATGCGCGTTTCGTGACTGTGTGGAAGCTGTTTGCTGGCCACGCCCTTATTTTTTCAGCTGAGGCATATATGCAGATGTATGTGCGTGCCGTTTACCGCGTGCCACATGCTGTTTGCAACCTTGCACCAAAAACAGAAATCCGAAAATAATTTTTTTAAACTCATTTTTTTAAATACATTTCTTTTTTAAATGTTAAAAATCTCGGTGTATTTTTAAGCTTTACTCGGTTCATTTTCTTTATATTTTTTGTGTTTATTGTTGAGTGTTCTGCATGTTTTCTTTACAAATTAAATTTAATAAAGCTTTCTTATTGCATATTATAGTGGCATTGACCAAAAGTTAAACTCACTTTCTCTCCCTTGATTTTGTTTTGCTCTGTAGTTCTTCTTTTGTTTTCTCTTGTTGAATAGTATGAAAATCAATATGCGTATAGGAATTGCATATTCAAAGCGCATGCAAATGGAAAATGTTGAGTTATGGAGGGGTTACAGGACTTGGTATCGGAATCGGGATCGGAATCGGGGTTGGGATTGAAGTTGGAGTTGGCGCTGCGGGGCTGCATATAGAATGCATTTTGCAATTGTTTTGCAAGCCGAATACTTCCACAATATGCGGAGTTTGGAAATTAAAAAAGAGAGGGAGAGTATATGAAATATATGCGGTTTTCTTACAGCTGTTGAAAATTGAATTTTAAATGATTTAAGCTGCATTTGCTTTTTCTCTTGATATCCTTAATAAACATTTGATTTTTAAATTCATTTCATTTAACGTGCTTACACCTAGTATTACTCGCTTGCAAACAAATTTAAATTTTGAAATGCAAAATGAAAATTCTGGAAAACATTTAATAACAAAGACTGAACCGGTTTCTGGTCTGTATGTATATGTGTGTGTTTACGTAATGTTGCCTATTTGTGAAACGAAATTGGCCAATCGACCTCGCTGCTGGCCGCCATTTCATCGTGTGCCTGCCCACCTCTCTTTTGTCTGTTGTCAATGTGCATAATACCGTTATCGCGCTCTGACAGCAGCAGGCTCTGGCCTACACTCACACACACTCACGCATACACACCCACGCACATTCACACACACGCACAGCGGGGCGGCAAGCTCGCACGTGAGAGTGCGACAGCTGAAAAAAAGTCTAAGCTCTGTTAAGGGTCAAGCATATTAAGCAGCGCAACTAAAAGCATGCTACACTTTTTTTTTGTGCTAAAGTCTTAGTGCATTCTTCATACGCGCTGTGTGCGTGGAGAGCGCTTTGCAGCAAAGCATGCTATACTTTTTCAAACTCTGCTCTTAACTCAAAGAAATAAAATTGGAATAATGTCTTTTAAATATTAAAGCAGCTAAAACTTAAAAATATGTATATATTAAAGCAGCTATCATAAAAATCTGCCGAAATCTGTAGAAATGTCAAAAGTGCTAGCCACAAACATCAAAAGAAAAGTTGCGGGCAACAAAAAGCTATATATACTACCATATAAAAGCGAGAAAAATGTCAACCGCCAAAGCGCCATAATAAAGCTCAAAATAAAATCAATTACGCTCGATTAACTGAAATAGTTACATAAATTACAAATAACCAAGGCAGGACCAGGCAGGGAACCGACCTACTCCAGGCATAGACGAACTCGGGAAAGTTTTCTATATATACATATATATGTTTTTTTTTTTTTTTGGGTGGGCGGTATTTCTACAATTGCCCAACGAAATCCACATGAAGACGATGCCGTGCTACATTTTGTGGCATAATGACAATTTCCAAACGAGACAGCCAAAATGAAACACATTCCCAAGACAAGTCGAGATTGGGATTGAGGGTGGAGAAGGAGAGTAGTAGAGAGGCCGCGTAGAAAGATAACTATTAACATTATATAAGTAAGAAAAATTTCCGATTATTTTCCGCAACATAAAACAAAAGACAACAAACAGCAAAGCAGACCAGCAGCCAGTCAAGACGAAACGGTGGAAACATAAGAGAGAGAGAGAGAGAAGAGACTGTGGAGAGTGGCGTTGCTGAAATGCTCGGAAAAATAATAAATAATACCATTTGATGCTCAAAGCGAAGACAACGCATTTAAAATGAGCGCATTTGCACGCTTGTAGCACATTCTCTCTATCTTTGTCTCTCTCTCTCTCTCTCTATCTCTTTGTGAGGACTCCTCCGACTCCGGCAAGAATCGCCCCCAAAGTAATCAAAATATACAGCACATACAGCACAACCCGTAGCCCGGTTGTCAACCACCCAATCAAGCTTCCTTCCTACCCCCTTACGTGCCTCTAGCCACGGTTTAAACTACCCTCAAATTTGCGGTTCAGACTTAGTTGCTTTGCTGTGGCTCGCAATTGTTGCTGTTTTGTTGTTGTGTTTGCAAGTTTACGCGCAATTAATCTAAAATAAATTCGTTTATAATTTGACAACAGCAGCAAGAACAAAAGAAAAGTCACGACGCGCCGACAGCGATAATTTCGCAGCTTTAAAATAATCAAAATGTCAAAGTTTTCCCACTTTGCTCCAAAAATTCAATTGTTGCCCAAAAGCAGAGAGAAAGTATGTGGATAGAGAACGAGAGAGAGAGAGAAAGGCAGTGAGACACTGAAAATAAATACAACAGAAATTGTCTCAAATTGCACTCAGTTACAGCCTCCGCTTCATCCTCATCTCCATCTTGATCTCCAAGTTCAGATTCAGGTTCATGTTGAGGTTCATCTTCAGGTCAAACAAAAGCAAATCGTTTGAAATTGAGAGACTCGGCTTGCTGCAACATTTGGCGGCGCCACAGGGGAGCATCCGCCTTTGCTCGTAAATTATTATTTAATGACAGACGAAATTGAAAATAAATTTCCAGCTAATAATCATTGAAATAAACGACAATAAATTGCTCTTTGCCCATAGAAATGTTAACAGCTTTCAGCTGAAAATTAAATTAAATGCAATAAGTTGTTTTAGCTAAGAAATAGTTTTTAATAATTTAATTTTGTAATTATTTAGTATTGATATGTTAATAATATGTTAAAATTTATAATTTTATTTCTCAAAAAAAAAAAAATAAATAAATAAAATAATAATAATAATATTTTGTATATATAGTTAAGTTTGTTTTTGTTGCACATCAATGGCTTTTTGGTTGCTTGCCCCTTGGGCAATACAAATGTGGGGCGCAACAAGCGCAACTTGTGGCCACGTTTAAACACTGCCACGTGTCTGGGGGCAAGACGCAACAGTGTAAAGAGTATGCGGCATATTAGCCAAAGAAAGAAGAGACAGAATCAAAAGAGAAAGCAAGAACAAGAGACTTTCTCTCCCACTCTCTCTCTCCATCTCTCTCTCTCTCTCTGCACGTTCGTTCTGTGCGCGGGAAAGCACAAAAGTCGGACAGCAAACAAACAGAAGAAGAAGAGAAAAGAGAGTTGGAGAAAGGTAGAGATAGAGCGGGAAGAGGAAGAAGTTGGAGCTGCTTGTTGTACTTGCCATAGATGTTGCGCCATATTAGCGCCGCGTGTCGGATAATTTATGAAATGGCGTCGTCGGCCACGGGGGGCAACCAAGGCGGCAGGTAGCAGCAGCAAGCAGTCAGGTGGCAGGTGGCATGTGGCAGGCGCCAGTTGCCAGTTCCAATTGTCTGCTTACTCTCTCTTTCTCTCTCACTCTGTCTCTGTTTCCACCGTTAGCTGTAAATATCTTTAAAAGGCGCTGTTAAAACAAATTACTGTCTGGTTGCTGTTTTTTGGGGTCCCCAATGCCACAATGCGTGTCCTGTAGCACAACCCAAGCCGCAAGGGGGGAGGCAGTGGGGGCAGCAACAGTGGATTGCGTAGTGCGGTTTTTGGCCAGGACTGGCATATCCGCTTCCTTTTGGTAAGTTGGAGCACGCACAGAAACGAAAGTTATTAAGCGAATTTCTCAGGCAACACGGCATGAAAATTCCCGCGGGAATACGCGCTCTCTCTCCCTCTCTCTCTCGATCTCTGAGAACTTCTTCTGGTTTGTTTCGGCTTACAATTTCCTGAGGGGGAGTGCCTCATCTCATTTTTTGTGTCCCTCCTTCATTTCTTGACAAACAAATAGACAGCGGCAGGCAGCCAATCATACTGAGCGACAGACTGACAGACAGACAGACAGACAGTTCCTCTGACAGTGTTGTCAATATCATTTTAAAGTTGTCGCATATGCAACCAACTGAGATTTCCATACATTTTTTACGACTCCAGCAACTCATCAGTTTGTGAATATGTTTTATATTGATGAATTTTCTATAAATTTGTGAACAGCTGAGAGTTGGTTACGCTGTCAACTTGATATAGTCTCGAAGAAGGGAAATAAATGAAAACCTTGAGTTCATTAAAGTTAAGGATATTGTAGACTGCGTTGTGGAGCATTGGGGTTTATTTTTTTGCTGGCAATTGAGTAGGCTGTAGGTTGAGCCCCAATAAACTTAATGCAAATTACAAATTTGTGCCAAAAATTAAGTTAAATTATGCCACAGTCTTGGAGCATAGAAATGGGTATGGGGAATGTGAATGAGCTCTGGCACAATAAAGAATACCACAAATTGCGCTGAGCCCTCAGAGCAACGCCCAGCTGAAACAGGAGTAGGTGCAGAACCAGGAGGAGGAGGAGGAGGAGGAGGAGCAGGAGAAGAAGCAGGAGCTGAAGCTGTGGCTGCCTGCCTTCAATACGCTTAGACAAAAGCAAGTACAACATTTTTTGTGCCCGCCGCACAAATTGAAAATGAAAAGTCAGAACTTGAAAATGATAATCAACGTCAACAAATTTTGGCTGTTGGTGGTGCCCATGGAGGCAGTCTGTATAATGATCTAATAAATTTCATTACCGCAGCGAGCAATTTTTGCATTTGCTCAAGCAAAAAGTTGTTGATGAAGGAGCAGTGGCAGGGATCAGCTAAGCGGGTGGAGCTTAGAGGGAATGGCAGACAAGTCATATGGATAGCGCAGTCATAGCATAGATGGAAGGGAAGGGTACGCTTGTAAGGGGGCGTGTTTCCAGCTACCCCAGGTAAGCTGCTCTCACTTACCCCGCCAAACTTATCCTCAGCCAGCTTCAACTTTTGCCAGCAGAAGAAGCTGAAGAAGAAGTAGAAGAAGGAGTAGAAGAAGGAGTAGCATAAGGAGCAAAAAGGATGCGTGTGTCGCTGCGTGTACTTGAAAGTTGTGAACTCGCGGGCGCAGTCATCGACCGACCCACTTGGAGTTGCCCTACAGCTATTGGCAATGCCGGAAAGCCCCCGAAAAGTATGCTGCATATGTCAGCAGTTTTTGCTGCTATTCCTGCACACAAAGAGTGTGACTCTCTCTCTTTTGGCATGGAGATTTGAAGTTGTTTTTTGTTAGCTGTATATATTTCTTATATTTTTTTTGAATTTATTTTTGTTTTATTTTATTTACTTTATTGCGGAAATTTGTAAATTTGCTAGAGGGGTCTTTTGGCCCTCAGTGTAATATGCTTAGAGTGAAGTAGTCGAGTCAAGTGGTATCTATATTTGCATATAACAAGCCGTCATCAATTGGCATCGATTTCTACATATTTAAAGTAACTGATATCAGCAAAGTTCATCTTATGGTCTGTGAAAAGAATTGTTAATTAAATGATGATGTTAATTAAATTTTGCGCATTTGTCAAACTAATTAAGCCATAAACTGTACAAATAATCACTGGCAGAAGGCGAAAGGACAGTGAAAGTTTTAACGGACTCGGAGCTGGGTTAACTGTATACATCAAAGCTCACCCATATATTGGATAAGGGTGTGTGTGGTGGGGGGGGAGGGGGTTTGGTTGGCCATTAGGAGGGTTCATAAATAAACTCTTGAGGCCGAAGCCGCTGGCAGCAATTACGTATACTAACGCACCATTTGGCATGTGCTTAACGGTAAGTAAGTGGGCGTGGTGCCACCACAAGGATATGCTGGTGGAGCCGGCAGAATGAGGAGAAGTGGAGAGTGGGGTGGAGAGTGTGGGGGGGTCAACCGCCATAAATAATGCCACTTAATTGTTTTACAAAGCATAATTTTATCCTTTCGTAAATCCAGTGTTTTACAAACGTTTTCCGAAAAGTACAGAACAGCACAGAGGGAAAAGAAAACACGAAAAAAAAATAAAACAATAATATAAGGACGTAGGGGGGAGTCCTGGAAATGGCAGCAGCAAATGGCGCCGTTTTCTTTTGCCGCACCAGCTTAAATATGAATTAATGGCCAATAAAGATAATCTTTTACACATTCGCGTACGCAGCGCATTAAAAGTAAAATTTATGTAGAAATCCCTTCCCCTTCCCCTTCACTATCGCCTTTGCACACATAATTCCACTCAACTCGCTCCCTGTCTCTCTTTTTCTATCTTTCTCTTGATTTTCCCCTTTTAAATTTTTCTGCACACGCAGCAAATTTTCATTAGAGCATTGCATTCCTCATCCTCACTCCACTCTGTTCACTCTCGAAAACCTTTCTCTAAATCTACACACATGACTCTCAGTTGGCTAAGAACTTCCCTTAGATTATAATGAGATTGGTTTTAGTTTGGTGGGGAATCTCAGCTGAGGCTGACAAGTGATTAACTGTGAGCCAAAACTGAATGAATTCGCGTCAAGGCGCTCTTTGCATCATTTGCTGCATATTCAATTTTATTGCGTATACGCAGCGTAGCCGCAGGCAAAACGAAAGCCCCGAAAACAAAGCGAAAGCAAAGCCCAAAAAAAACAAAAACAAAGAAAAATGCTCATTAATATTTCATGTTTAGTGCAAATTATTCAAAACAATGCGGTCCGGCCTGAACGCGAGCAGCATCCGCAAAATGGACGCAGCTCGAGGGCGGCCACTTGTGGTTATGTCCTTGTGGTTATGTCCTGCGGGCGGAACGCGTGACAGCCAAAAGTCAAAGCGACAGTCTTGGCCTGGCTTAAGTGCTAGACCCTCGAATTGAGCTCGCAGTGTGCTGTATCAATATTTGTGTTAATCTGTCATTTTTCGTCGTTTATGAGTATTTGAATTTGTTGCAGTGGCAAGTATATCACAAAAGGAAGAGAAATAGATGTGAAGGACATGACAAGCGGCCATGAAAATTTCATGCGATTTTGTGGCAGCAGCAACTTCCGTTCACCATCGCATCGAGGGTGTCCTGCGGAAATGTGATGATTATTGGTTCCACAAATAGAAATCCCCTGTGTTGACACAGTGCCAACAGATCCTCAACCAAAAAAACAAAATATACAGAGAAAATGGATATATTGAAATGGAGTTGAACTGCAAAATATTCTAGTCAGTTTTGTTTGACAGCAATGTATGCGAAAACCAGAAAAATAAAATACTATATTTCCCTACATAAATATATCTCTCTCTCTCTCTCTCCATCTCTGTCTGACTCCCTTCTCTTTTTGTTCTATATCTTTTGGCGACTAGGGACGGAAGTCTCTGCCACTTATTATGGCCAATTGGTCTCAGCGGGCTATAGTACCTATCTTCCTCTCTTTCTCTGCCCCCTATCTCTCTCTCTCTCTCCCTCTCTAATGCAACATTAAAATATTTCGCACATTCATTTTGGGCCGCTTGTCTTGACCAGAAAGCAGCCAAAATGTTGACTTCGGCCCACACAACAACTCCATAAAAATAAAAAAAATTTATATATAAAGAAAATAAAAAAACACTAAGAATCAAGCAAATTGTAGAAATGACAACAATTTTCATAAAGCAAAACATTTATTATATTGGGCAAATGGAGTGTGTATATCTATGAGAAGGGGTAACTTCTTCTCTCTGCTTATGCTTCAAAACTATTTCAGTTTATATGAGAATACTGTTTTCGTCTTCTCCGCAACTCTCCCCTCTGGATTCTCTGTTCGGTGGACGTTATAAAAAGGGTTCTTGTGCGTGCACATATCATATAGTAGAAGCAACTGCCGCTGAGGAGACAAATTTGCATATTTTTAATATTTTTGTAGTCCACACAGATAGAGACAGACTGAGACACACAGAGATGAGAACTGAGAACTGAGAACAGAGGGACAGATAGACAGACGTATGGAATTGTAAAAGCAAAATTTATGTGCGTGCGTTTGAAACACTTAAGTAAATTACATTTGAGTGGGCGACCAACGAGTTTTCTTCTCCATTGTCCAAAATTGTTTTCTATTTTCCACACAACAATAATAACAACAACAAATGCAAATTTTCCTCTGGCTTATTGGTCTAACGTTGACCTCGATAAGATTGTTTGCCTTGGAGCACTTGACTCACAAAATGTTAATTATAAATTTTGTTAATTTTTTTAAAAGTTGGCAAATGAAAATTTATACTCTTCTTAATTTATTCTAATTTATAAATTTATTAATTATCATGCATTCTACTATCTTAATTGGGAGCTTTATATATAGGTTATATATGAAGAAAACTTTGTTCTGATAATTTTTTTAAAATCAAAAAATTAATTCCAATATTTTTTAACAAAATTCTGGTTATTTTAAATTATTTGTCTATTTTTTTTAAATTTTTAAGCAAATAATTTAATACATATTCCCGGCAAGCAAAAACTTTCCAAATGCAATTTAAATGGCGTACTTTTTATTTCGGCGTCCATTTTGTTAACAGGCGTAAAGTGCATATATGCATATATGTGTATGTGTGTGTGTGCACATCAATATAGTAATAAATATCCAAAATATTTACTGCATAAGTGCACAATCTGTAAACTGAATATTTGCCGCAATTAAAAATCGCATTGCCAATGTGCATTTCATGGCGTTTGAATGCTTAAAAAACAAGACAATTACTCAAAAAAAAAGAAAGAAAACAGTTTAAATATTTAAGAGGCAACAAAAGTTTTACTTTTTCGAAATGATTTTTGTGGGAAACTTCTTTTTTTTCCCGTCGGAGTCATTGACGAGGCATGTCGCCACAGTTTTTGTGGCCAATAAACAAAAATTATTGTGCTCAAATAAGCGTAAAGGGAAGGCAAATAGTTGGAGGTCCTTCGTCTACCTCTTGTTGTTGTTGGTTTGATTGCATTGTTGTGCCCAAAAAAATGTGTGTGAGGTATGAATATGAATATGAATGATGATGACGATGATGATGATGATGATGATGACGAATGCAACTGTTAAGCTGATGTCGTTATTGGCCAGAAACGTAATGAAATGGAAGTTGCAAGCTGCACACGTTTTATTGCCACACAGCCAGAGCGAGATAGTAGATGGATTTGACAACAAATCTGAAAACAGACAACTGAAAACTGAAACCATCAATACCCAGCCAACAACAACAACAACAAGAACAACAACAATAACAAAAATCATGCATATAAAAAACGTTCGCAATGAATTTTTATAACCAGCAAAACGGCGCACAGTCAAATTAAATCAATCGAATCAAATCGAATCGAATCGAACTGAATCGCAGCGAATGAAAACGAATAACAACGAAACGAATGGAATCGAATCGAATCGAATGCAGTCAACGTCACCATTCAAATGGAAAATGTTATAAATTGTAGTTCGTCGGCAGACGCTGGTTGAGCAGGGGTAACGAGGGGGCATAGTTTTGGGTTGATGTGAACAAGTGACGCCAGCGATCAGCCAGAGACAGAGAAAGCAACAATCAGAGTGAGAGAGACAAAGAGAGAGAGAGACAAAGAAAGAGAGAGGGACAGTGATTCTCGTAATCATTTAGCGGCAGTGTTTGTGTGCGATTTTCATTGCTGTCTCTTCTTCATCTTTTTATGCCCACTCTGTATGTGTGTGTGAGTGGGTGGGTGTGTGTGTGTGTGTGTGTGTGTGTGTTTTACGGCATGTCAACACTTTGTCAGTGTCAACACATTCCAGGCGAAAAACCGTAGAGACCAAAAGACAACTCAACTTTGAACTTTGTTCGGTGCAAAAAGTCAATTAAGGTTTATGATTAATGAGGCTCAGGAAGCGCAAATGTAACTTGAGAACGAAATGCTCCTTTAAAAAAATATATTTGAAAAATAATCTGTTAGCGAAATAATTGAAAATTTTTAAAAAAAATATTTAATAATTATAATAATAAAAATAAAACTTAACATTTGAAGTTCAATTTTAGGTGATTTTAGCATAGGTAAAAATGTAAAAATTGGAATTTTTGTGCCCCTTCGATTTCTGGCATCAGAATGGATATAAAAACTATACCGAAGTGGATTTACACATATATATTTTAAAAAATA
Organism: Drosophila quadrilineata; assembly: GCA_018150725.1. NCBI lineage: Eukaryota > Metazoa > Arthropoda > Insecta > Diptera > Drosophilidae > Drosophila > Drosophila quadrilineata. Next base: position 8,629,928 of record JAECWN010000407.1, read on the forward strand.
TAGCCATAAATGTGAAAAATGTTTGAAATCTAGATTAAATATTCGATGAATATAAAAATGTTTTCAACTTTCCAAAAGGAAAGTATATTATTGTTTAAGAAATTATAGGAAATCTTAAGAGTTAGGAAATCTCTATGAAAATATTGTAATATTTTAATAATTTCCACATTTAAAGACTGCATTGAGTTGTTAATTAAGTTAGTAAAAATTTTCAAAAAATATTTCTATATGCTGAAACTATTAAAACGCCTGGAAAATAGTTTTAAAAATTTAGAAAATTGGTTTAAAAGTTAACAATTTTTAAAGAATTTCCCCCATTAAATACTGCATTGAAAACTTCGGTCTTTAATTAACATAAATCCAAATGCAGTATTGTAAGTGACATTAATCAGTTGAGAGCCATGGGCCATGGGCCGTCATCAATCATGCCTTCTATGAATGTCGAGCAAATGAAACTAAATTAAATTTTGTAATTTTATTAGACACGAGAAAAGGCAAGGCAAGTGCAAGTTGTTATCGAGCCAGGACTCTGATGTCCATTAATGTCAGGCACAGTGTTTGCCTCGTCCTTCTCCGTTTATTGATTGCTTGACAGACGCAACTCAATTCAATTAATCAATTCATTAGTATATATGTGTATGGCGTCACAGTTAACGCGCTTCGACTTCACAATAAACTAATAAAGCTAATTTTTTAATGACAATGTAATGCATAATCATTAACTCGCCTTGGAGACATCGAGTCCTCGAGTCCTGTAGTGGTTTCAGTCAAATTGCTGATGAAAAAAATATATATATAAATTAGAAAAACTGAGGGGAATCATTTACTTTTTGATAGGTTTGCCGCGACGCAGCGCAATAATAATCATTTTTATGGGCAACCAGGGACCGTGCCACGCCCATCGCAGCTGGATATTTACTATATGTTCTAATACTGTTTTGTGCTATGTCCTATTTTTTATTGTTATTCCGTTGAGGGTATTTTGGCATTAATTTTTGCACATTTGTGTTGTAAAATTTATCGACACGTTTTTATGAGGTATTTGGAGCACGAATTTTAAATACGCTTTTTATACGCACATATTGTTAGTTTAATTCGATGACGTAATTTTCCAATCAATTAGGGACTGTATATTTGTTTTTTTTCCCTCAGAAAACCCAAAACTCAATTTGTTCTCTAGGTGCTGAAAACCCCAAAAAAGTCACTTCAAATCACAAATGACAGACAAGGTGAACCCACAAAAGGGAGAGATAGAGAGAGATGGATAGAGAGGTAGATAGAGATGGGTATAGTCAGTGACAAGTTAGAGTTGTAGATAGACAGTTGGAGAGACTGTCAGTCAGTCAGTCAGTCAGTTTGGGTTGTGGCAAGGCAACCAAGCAGAGCAATCAAGTTGCAGAGACCGCAGTTTGGACACTCCGTATACCAATCAGACTGTCACGACGTCGGTGACTCTTCAACTTGCGTCTTGGCATACGATTTGAATGCCTCAAAAGGTTGCATAATGAAGCAAGTCGCAAAGCAGTCGTAAAAGGAACTTCAAGAGCAGCTAAAGTTTTGTCCAAATAAACCAAATAACTAGCCAGAATTTAATGGCAAAGCCTGATAATTAATATGTGTGTGAATAGCTGAGTGTGTGTGTGTGTGTGTAGGTGTGTGTGTCGCCATCTCGCTCTCTAATTAATTAATTAATACATGCCGCAAAATGCTGGCCAATAAATTAGGCTACCAGGTGAGTCAAACTGCCAACAAAAGCCACAAGCAAAACAAAAACCAGCAAAAATAACACCACAAAAAATAAAGGAAGCCAGGAAAATAAAATCAAACTAGGCTGAGAGAATGAGAAAGAGAAAGAGAGAGAGAGAGATGGGAGGGGGGAGTACAGTGTGGTGTGGCCTTGGCTTTGGCTTTTAGCTGACACTCCCCTCCACCCCCCACTCTCTAGCACCACTATATATGTGTGAGTCAAATTTATGGCCAGGTCCTGTGACATTTGAGCCCATATCCTTCGTCAGCTTTTTGGGCTGGCATGGTGGGCGTGACCTCCCTGGCTGCCCTGACATTTTAAAGTTGCCTCAACAGTTCCATTTCATCTCTCGGCATTGCCTTTAATGGGCTTAACGAGCATCCGCTCCCAATTGCCCACTTTAATGAGCAGCAGCAGCGGCAGCAGCAACGCCATCAAACATATTGAATGACAGCCTCAAATTAAAGACCACCAAATTCAACGAGTGACGATCGTATAACAAAATGAACTGGGAGTACATTTCTGCCCCCCCCTCTACCACCCCCCTCCCCCCTTTCCATCACAGCTTCATTCACCTGATGTTACTGTTGCAGCAGCTGCTTGTTGCACAGCTGATTGACCTCGAGGCAGCGTCAAGGGCAGCGCCTAATTAAATTTTGTTAAGGCCACTTTACACAGTCCAACATGTTTTTTGCCCACGTTTTTCCATTTATTTATATTCTCAGTTTGGTTTTTTTTTTCTGTTTGGTTTTCATTTGCTTTTTTTTGTGCAACATTTTGTTGCTCGCAGTTCAGTTTACCGCAATTACAGCAATTAACACTAAGCAATTAAATGCAACAACAATGCAAATTACGTGCTGCTTGCCTCCTGCCTCTTGCTGCTTCTGTCTGCCACATGCTGCATGCTGCATGCTGCCTGCAACGAGTGTGCGAATTGCAAATGCAACAACAAATTAAGTAAATGGCAAAAATTTTACTAAAAATAAAATGCAACTTTAATCATATAAGAGAGAAAAACATAACGAAGCTGGAATACTCTTTCTTCAAAACTAATTGAGTTGAATTTCGCCATCTATTTGAAATGATTTTTAATTGAATTATTGATAGATATTAATGATTGATTGATATTTAGATAACACAATTTTAATATATTTTAAAAATATATAAAAAGTGACTATACTGTAAATACATTCAAAATTTTGGGGACCAACATTTCATTAATAAAGCTCTCAAAATATTAATCAATTGCCTTGAAAAGTTAATTGTTAAATGTATTCAAAATTATTGCGAAAAAGAATGTGATAATTTAAGTTGATATAGTTCTAAGAAATCTATGAACTTTTTTTTAAATATATTATAAATTATTGAGAGATAAAATTATTAAAATAACTAGAAGATCTAAGAGATTCATTTAGTGAAAGGAAAATTTTTAAATATAATCTAAACTATTGCAAAGAAAACTGTTATAAACAGTTATATATAGTTCTACGAGATATTTATAAAAGTTATATGAAATATTTCTCTGAAAACGAAAACAAATAAAAAAATTGATTTTGTAAAGTTCGGTGTCAAAGGCTCGCTGATTTGTATACTAATGTACCCTCAACAAAAAAAGGGCAACAGAACAAATAAATAGCGGCTGTATTCACAGTATCAGAGGCAGCCTCTGGCACTACGTTCTGCAATTTTAAATTTTGCACCAGCAACAGCAGCTGTAATCAGAGAGAGAAGAGAGTCAGAAGAGAGCGAAAGAGGCACAGAGAGAGACAGAGGGAGAGAGAGAGAAAGAAAGAGAGAGATTGAGTGAGAATAGCGGCTGTTTCAATGCCGACAGCAATGGCACTTCTTCTTCTTCTTCTGTTCGCTTTGGCGGCCGTTGCGTTAAATGCGGACCACAAAATGCAGCGCAGAGAGGCACTAATTAAGTTAAACATAGACACATGCAAACAGACTTGACACACACACACTCACACACTCACACACTCACACACTCACACACACACACACACTGATATAGAGATAGATGAAAAGAGAGTGAGAGAGAGTGGAAGTTGGAGTGAGAGTTGTACGTGCTCGTTGCTCAATAATTAACTAACAACATGCACGCAAATGTTTTCCGACCCCCATCAACACTCCTCCCTGATTCTCAACGCAAATCTCTTCCATTCCATCTCTGTTTTGCTTACAATTCTGCACATATTCCAAGAAATAATAAAATAATAATAATAAATAAATGAATAATAAATAAATAATCAACGAAATTATTATTATTTATTATTTTTGAGTGCTCTTAAAATTTTCCCTTAAAAACTGGTAAGTTATTAACATGATCAAATCCATTGGCAGAAGTGAAAAATGTTCTTAAATCGGTTAAAATTGAACAGTTACAAGGTACTCAAACAGACCATAATTTCGGACCCCTCTACAAAGCCCTGGCCTATGTCTGAAATTGGGATATTGGGCCTTTCTAAACTTCAATCTGCCATAACTTTGTCAAATCTCAACCAATTTTCAAGTTTGATACCTTTTTTTCTTAGTTTTGATAAACACTACAAAACTGCATTCAAAGATTGTTCAAATTCAGACCTTCATTTTCGGACCCCTCTGCAAGTCCTGGCCTATGGCTGAAATTGGGATATTGGGCCTTCTTAAACTTCAATCTGCCATAACTTTGTCAAATCTCAACCAATTTTCAAGTTTGATACCTTTTTTTCTTAGTTTTGATAAACACTACAAAACTGCATTCAAAGATTGTTCAAATTCAGACCTTCATTTTCGGACCCCTCTGCAAGCCCTGGTCTATGGCTGAAATTGGGATATTGGGCCTTCCTAAACTTCACTCTGCCATAACTTTGTCAAATCTCAACCAATTTTCAAGTTTGATATCTTTTTTTCTTAGTTTTGATAAACACTACAAAACTGCATTCAACGATTGTTCAAATTCAGACCTTCATTTTCGGACCCCTCTGCAAGCCCTGGTCTATGGCTGAAATTGGGATATTGGGCCTTCCTAAATTTCAATCTGCCATAACTTTGTCAAATCTCAACCAATTTTCAAGTTTGATACCTTTTTTTCTTAGTTTTGATAAACACTATAAAACTGCATTCAAAGATTGTTCAAATTCAGACCTTCATTTTCGGACCCCTCTGCAAGCCCTGGTCTATGGCTGAAATTGGGATATTGGGTCTTCCTAAACTTCAATCTGCCATAACTTTGTCAAATCTCAACCAATTTTCAAGTTTGATACCTTTTTTTCTTAGTTTTGATAAACACTACAAAACTGCATTCAAAGATTGTTCAAATTCAGACCTTCATTTTCGGACCCCTCTGCAAGTCCTGGTCTATGGCTGAAATTGGGATATTGGGCCTTCCTAAACTTCAATCTGCCATAACTTTGTCAAATCTCAACCAATTTTCAAGTTTGATACCTTTTTTTCTTAGTTTTGATAAACACTACAAAACTGCATTCAAAGATTGTTCAAATTCAGACCTTCATTTTCGGACCCCTCTGCAAGTCCTGGTCTATGGGTAAAATTGGGATTTTTGATGTTTCAAAACTTCAATCTGCCATAACTTTGTCAAATCTCAAGCAACTTTCAAGTTTGATACCTTTTTTTCTTAGTTTTGATAAACACTACAAAACTGCATTCAAAGATTGTTCAAATTCAGACCTTCATTTTCGGACCCCTCTGCAAGCCCTGGTCTATGGCTGAAATTGGGATATTGGGCCTTCCTAAACTTCAATCTGCCATAACTTTGTCAAATCTCAACCAACTTTCAAGTTTGATACCTTTTTCTTAGTTTTGATAAACACTACAAAACTGCATTCAAAGATTGTTCAAATTCAGACCTTCATTTTCGGACCCCTCTGCAAGTCCTGGTCTATGGGTAAAATTGGGATTTTTGATGTTCCAAAACTTCAATCTGCCATAACTTTGTCAAATCTCAAGCAACTTTCAAGTTTGATACCTTTTTTTCTTTGTTTTGATAAACACTACAAAACTGCATTCAAAGATTGTTTAAATTCAGACCATCATTTTCGGACCCCTCTGCAAGCCCTGGTCTATGGCTGAAATTGGGATATTGGGCCTTCCTAAACTTCAATCTGCCATAACTTTGTCAAATCTCAACCAATTTTCAAGTTTGATACCTTTTTTCTTAGTTTTGATAAACACTACAAAACTGCATTCAAAGATTGTTCAAATTCAGACCTTCATTATCGGACCCCTCTGCAAGTCCTGGTCTATGGCTGAAATTGGGATATTGGGCCTTCCTAAACTTCAATCTGCCATAACTTTGTCAAATCCCAACCAATTTTCAAGTTTGATACCTTTTTTTCTTAGTTTTGATAAACACTACAAAACTGCATTCAAAGATTGTTCAAATTCAGACCTTCATTTTCGGACCCCTCTGCAAGCCCTGGTCTATGGCTGAAATTGGGATATTGGGCCTTCCTAAACTTCACTCTGCCATAACTTTGTCAAATCTCAACCAATTTTCAAGTTTGATATCTTTTTTTCTTAGTTTTGATAAACACTACAAAACTGCATTCAAAGATTGTTCAAATTCAGACCTTCATTTTCGGACCCCTCTGCAAGCCCTGGTCTATGGCTGAAATTGGGATATTGGGCCTTCCTAAATTTCAATCTGCCATAACTTTGTCAAATCTCAACCAATTTTCAAGTTTGATACCTTTTTTTCTTAGTTTTGATAAACACTACAAAACTGCATTCAAAGATTGTTCAAATTCAGACCTTCATTTTCGGACCCCTCTGCAAGTCCTGGTCTATGGGTAAAATTGGGAATTTTGATGTTCCAAAACTTCAATCTGCCATAACTTTGTCAAATCTCAACCAATTTTCAAGTTTGATACCTTTTTTTCTTAGTTTTGATAAGCACTACAAAACTGCATTCAAAGATTGTTCAAATTCAGACCTTCATTTTCGGACCCCTCTGCAAGCCCTGGTCTATGGCTGAAATTGGGATATTGGGCCTTCCTAAACTTCAATCTGCCATAACTTTGTCAAATCTCAACCAATTTTCAAGTTTGATACCTTTTTTTCTTAGTTTTGATAAACACTATAAAACTGCATTCAAAGATTGTTCAAATTCAGACCTTCATTTTCGGACCCCTCTGCAAGCCCTGGTCTATGGCTGAAATTGGGATATTGGGCCTTCCTAAACTTCAATCTGCCATAACTTTGTCAAATCTCAACCAATTTTCAAGTTTGATACCTTTTTTTCTTAGTTTTGATAAACACTACAAAACTGCATTCAAAGATTGTTCAAATTCAGACCTTCATTTTCGGACCCCTCTGCAAGCCCTGGTCTATGGCTGAAATTGGGATATTGGGCCTTCCTAAACTTCAATCTGCCATAACTTTGTCAAATCTCAACCAACTTTCAAGTTTGATACCTTTTTTCTTAGTTTTGATAAACACTACAAAACTGCATTCAAAGATTGTTCAAATTCAGACCTTCATTTTCGGACCCCTCTGCAAGCCCTGGTCTATGGCTGAAATTGGGATATTGGGCCTTCCTAAACTTCAATCTGCCATAACTTTGTCAAATCTCAACCAATTTTCATGTTTGATACCTTTTTTTCTTAGTTTTGATAAACACTACAAAACTGCATTCAAAGATTGTTCAAATTCAGACCTTCATTTTCGGACCCCTCTGCAAGCCCTGGTCTATGGCTGAAATTGGGATATTGGGCCTTCCTAAACTTCAATCTGCCATAACTTTGTCAAATCTCAACCAATTTTCAAGTTTGATACCTTTTTTTCTTAGTTTTGATAAACACTATAAAACTGCATTCAAAGATTGTTCAAATTCAGACCTTCATTTTCGGACCCCTCTGCAAGCCCTGGTCTATGGCTGAAATTGGGATATTGGGCCTTCCTAAACTTCAATCTGCCATAACTTTGTCAAATCTCAACCAATTTTCAAGTTTGATACCTTTTTTTCTTAGTTTTGATAAACACTACAAAACTGCATTCAAAGATTGTTCAAATTCAGACCTTCATTTTCGGACCCCTCTGCAAGCCCTGGTCTATGGCTGAAATTGGGATATTGGGCCTTCCTAAACTTCAATCTGCCATAACTTTGTCAAATCTCAACCAATTTTCAAGTTTGATACCTTTTTTTCTTAGTTTTGATAAACACTACAAAACTGCATTCAAAGATTGTTCAAATTCAGACCTTCATTTTCGGACCCCTCTGCAAGCCCTGGTCTATGGCTGAAATTGGGATATTGGGCCTTCCTAAACTTCAATCTGCCATAACTTTGTCAAATCTCAAGCAACTTTCAAGTTTGATACCTTTTTTTCTTTGTTTTGATAAACACTACAAAACTGCATTCAAAGATTGTTCAAATTCAGACCTTCATTTTCGGACCCCTCTGCAAGCCCTGGTCTTTTGCTAAAAATGGGATTTTGGGCCTTCCAAAACTTCAATCTGCCATAACTTTGTCAAATCTCAAGCAACTTTCAAGTTTGATACCTTTTTTTCTTTGTTTTGATAAACACTACAAAACTGCATTCAAAGATTGTTCAAATTCAGACCTTCATTTTCGGACCCCTCTGCAAGCCCTGGTCTATGGGTAAAATTGGGATTTTTGATATTCCAAAACTTCAATCTGCCATAACTTTGTCAAATCTCAACCAATTTTCAAGTTTGATACCTTTTTTTCTTAGTTTTGATAAACACAACAAAACTGCATTCAAAGATTGTTCATATTCAGACCTTCATTTTCGGACCCCTCTGCAAGCCCTGGTCTATGGGTAAAATTGGGATTTTTGATATTCCAAAACTTCAATCTGCCATAACTTTGTCAAATCTCAACCAATTTTCAAGTTTGATACCTTTTTTTCTTAGTTTTGATAAACACAACAAAACTGCATTCAAAGATTGTTCAAATTCAGACCTTCATTATCGGACCCCTCTGCAAGCCCTGGTCTATGGCTGAAATTGGGATATTGGGCCTTCCTAAACTTCAATCTGCCATAACTTTGTCAAATCTCAACCAATTTTCAAGTTTGATACCTTTTTTTCTTAGTTTTGATAAACACTACAAAACTGCATTCAAAGATTGTTCAAATTCAGACCTTCATTTTATGATCACTCTGCAAGTCCTTGTTTATGGGTAGAATTGGGATTCATAGACTTCCACAGCTTCAATTTGAGATAACTTTTTGAAACCTCAACTACTTTCAATTTTCAGTTTATAATTGTTTATATTGAACTTAGTTAATCCAATTGTGAAAATGGTGTCGCTTTGATATTTGCTTTACGACGTTGTGGAATTCATTAAAAAAAATTTATAATGCCTGTTTTATTTTTTCTTTTCTTTTGCCATTTGTTATGCATCAAATGCTGTTGAATGCAATTATTGATGAAAATGCTTTTTAGATAATTCAATAAAAGATATTCATATCCACTTCTGTGTGTATGTGAGTGGCTGTGTGTGAGTGTATTAGTTGCTTTTTGTTTATATTCAAAATAGTTGGCCAATAAAATTGAATCGCAAACGTGTTGCGGCATATAAAAAAGCTGCCACAATATGACAGGACATTCAATAACTCTGTACTCAGCGCTGTCTATGGGGGGCACTAAAGAGCTGCAGAAAACACATAAAAATGCAGCAACAAATATAAATCCCAATAAAGGACACAAAGAGAAATGAAGAAGAATGAGAGAATGAGGGAGAGAACAAATGAAATGAAAACTAAAACATTGTTATGAAAAATGTGGCAAAGAGTTCGCTGCTCATAAATATGTATGTATGGCTAAAAATATATGGCTACGAGTTTTTGGCAATAGGGTATAGGATGTTGTTGCCTATAAACCGTGGAGTAACAGAGCATACAATATTAGGGGGGTATAAATCGGTTGCCAGCTAAGCAAAATGTCAGAGCGCAATAAATATCATAAAAAATATATTATGATGTGCGTGTGGGTGGAAATCGCAACGAGTGTGTGTGTGTGTGTGTGAGTGTGTATGGAGTGGTGTGTGTGTGATTTGAAATTGTGTGTTAAAAGCACTCGATCCCTAAGCAGTTTGCCCATTTAAGCAGTTTGTCCATTTACCAGCTGCCAATTGCCTAACCAAAGAAATATGCAGCTCAAACCAAAAACCAAGTATAGTTAAGGGACTTGTGGAAAGTGAAGGGGTTGGCAATGGTGTAGTCAGGGCTAAATTTTAATATACGCAATAAAATTAGAACAAAATACGCAGTAAAACTAAATTGAAAAGAAAATCGTTATGGTTGACAAAATGAAAAAAAAAATAAAGAAAACAGCCGAAAGAAAACTCAAGCGGCAAAACGTATACAAACGCGTTAAGCACAACGCGTTTTACTGCCAAAAACACCAACAACTACACACACACACACACATATCCATACATGCTGAGATATGTATCTGAGTGTGTTGCCCACAGAAATACATTTTATCTGCTTGTTGTTGGCTTGCTAACTTTTCCACATACACACTGCTTCCCCCCTCTTCAACATCCATCTCTAGTTTTCTTCATTTTTATTTTCTTATTTCATTTTTTTTTTATCTTTTTGTTGAGATTTTTAAATATTTTTTTATGCGTGATGGAAAAAATCCAGAAAACTTCTCGGTTTCCCAATAATTTGATGTTGCGAACTTGTTTTCCATATGTGTGTGTGTGAGTGTGTGTATGAGTGTGTGTGTGAGTGTGTATGTATGCTTGTTAGCTGCTCTACATATTTCATAAAAAGCAAACAAGCAGCAACACCAACAACAACAACAGCCATATAAAGAAAAAAAACCAAAACGGGAAGTATAACTACAATATGTGTGAGAGGGAATGTGGCTAAAGGGGTTGGCAGCGAGGGGTGTGGCATGGGCGGAGGGAGTGGGCAGTCGTTGGCGCTGCGAACGAAGCAAAACCTAAGCAGTTTTCATGGTTTTCGCAAAGGGTCGCGAACTGTTGGCAGCAGTTTGTAAAATATATTTTTATTGCTATTGCACACACGAACACATATACTACAACAGACAGAGAAGGAGAGAGAGAGTGAGAGGGAGAGAGAGAGAGAGAGTGAGAGTGAGAGAGAGATATGGAGATGGAACTATAACAACAACTGCTGGCAATGCGACTTGGTCTCACTTCACATACCCTTTGACTTCAGCAGCCTCAACTATTAGAAACTCTGACAAAAAACAGCAGCAGCAACAACAACAACAACTATAATGGCGACTACAACAATAACAGTGAACAGCGCAAAAAAAACTGTAGCATGCTTTTTGTCATATTTCTCACACACACACACACACACACACACAAACGCATACGAACGGGAGAAGCAATTGCACATTGGCTGCTTATGGAGCGCAGCATCAGCAGTAAAAGCATTGAGAAGCATAGTGAGAAGAGGGAAGGCAACAGACGTGGAAAACTGGATGGTGTAAGGGGGTCGATGGATAGGGGAGGTAGGGGAAAACGCAGGCAGGCAACGCATGTTGCGTATGTGGCTACTCTACACTCACTACACAAAAACACTTTCATTACAACAACAGCAACAACAACAGCATCTAAAGAATGCGGGCACAGTGTGGCCAAATACATGACAAATGCATTAATATATGTATAATGTAATATAAATTAAAAAAAAGTAAATTAAATAACAATAAATAATTTTAATAATTAAATAATTATATTTTAATTTTGACAATTGTTAAATTCATAAATTAAATTTTCTCAAAATAAAAAACAATAAGATAATAATAGTAAATAAAATAATAAAACGTGTTTTAATTGCAAAAAAATAAAATTAATAAAATATATCGCATACATAATTGTCTGAGTATCTCTTTAACTTACTGAAAGTATTCATTTTATTAAAATGAAATGAAATGATCTTTCAATTATATAAGGAAAACATCTTAACAGACTTTGCCTACAACCATGAAATTGAGCTAATGTTTGTTATAAATTAACAGAAAAAAAAAAAATAGATAATCTCTAATGTCTTATATACACTTTTTTTTTAAATATAGTAAGTGAAGAATTTCTTTAAAGTAAAAATTACCTATGGTAGACGGTGGTAATAAAGTCTTACGTCAATACAAAGTACTAATGATTCACTTAAATTTAATTAATAATAATAATAATAAATTTCGTGGTTAGCTAAAAATGGTTCCACTGTGCGTGTTACGCTTGAGCATGGACTCTGGACTACTTAGTACAACATCGTACATTTAGTTGCTGTTATTTCATGCGCAAAAGTCGCTGCGTGTTGTGTTTGCTATTAAAAATGACAGCAGCTGGCCTGTGTCTCTCTCTTTCAGTGTGTGTGTGTGTGTGTGTGTGTGTGTGTGTTGCAGCTCTAAAATGAGCACACACACTCACATACACACACACGTTGCAGTACACTCATATATATGGTCACAAACACACACGCATGACAATGCAAAAGTAACACACATGGCGGTCAGGCAAAAACACGCTTTTAACACCGAAATGAACTTGTTGGCCATGTTTATGAGCTGATAAAAAACAGTTGACCAACATTTGTCGCTGCTTTTATACTGTCTCTGTTACTTTAAGCCATCTGAAGTTGGCCTTAAAGTTGCAGCTGTAATATTAGTGTTGGTGTAAGGTGGGCTAATTAGTGCTCTTATGCTTGCTTGCCACTTGAAGCCATTGAGCCATTCTCGGGCCCACAGCTGACTGATATGGCCTACTTAACAGCTCGCTCTTAACATTTCCTTACACCTTAATAGCGAGCCATAAAAAAGCTTTACATTGTTTCATAAAATTTGACACAGTTTTGCATAAAAAAGAGCTCCCCTGACTTAACAGAGTGCTTTAGCAGACAGTTAACAGAACAGAGAGCAGCGGTATGTTCAGCTGTTGCCGGTTAACAGTGCTGTTAACGGATTTAAATTTGTATATGTTAAATTGGAATATCAGATTAAAGATAATAGAAATCGCAGAATCAAATCTCATTAAAATTTTAGAAAGCGATAGCTTATTGATAACATTTTAATAACCGACTTTTTAAATATAGATAATTGACTTTACAAAGATATTTGTGTAAGAAATTTGTCCTGAAGGCACACCTGCATTGATTGACACCGTGAAAGAACAAACAATCAACAGGTGTGCGCTGATTGATTTGTGTAACTACATAATTCATAGAAGCTTACATTCATGCTGGCATAATTTTATACAAAATGTATTACTTAATATCGTAAATATAATTATACCTAGTATTTTTCTTTAATTCATTAAATTTATTTGAGTTACGAAAAATGGTACTAATTCTTAAAGATTAATAATAACTTTTAAGTCTTAAAAAGCTAAATTTTTTCAATAGAATAGTTTTTTTTATAGTAATTCTTATAGACTGCCGCCACTTAATAGTAATACGACCATAGTAATAAATATTTTAACATACAACTATTTACTTTTAGCACATTAAACAGCTGACTTTTAGTACAAGCTGCGTGAGAGAAGGTTAAGAGAGCAAGCGCTAACAGAGAACGAGAGCAGACAAAACGAGAGCAAGAGCGAACGATGCTGAGAATATGTAAACAAGCCGCGAGAGATGCTATAAATTTACAAATATTTGTATAAAAATAAATATTACAATTTGACAGTAAGTTCTAATTATTGATAAAGAAAATAATAAGAATTTTTTAATATTCATAAACTATGCTATTTAGCTATTTAGCTAGACTTTTAATTAATGATTTTGGCTTGCCATAAAAGCTGAGTGCACAGCAGCCGCATTAACAGCGCTCTGTTAAGGGCTCTGTTAGCGCATCGTTTCGCTGTGAGCTGCTGTGTTCGGCTTGCTCTTCGGCACTCTTGCTCTCTCAGAGCCGAAGCGCGCTCATTGGCGGCGCCGTTCAATGCACTCGGGTGCTAAAACGGTTCGGGATGCTGGAGCTGCTTCTGGTGTCATCGTCATCGTATTCGGCTGCGGGTGAAGCGTTCTTTTTTTTTTGTGGAGCGCTCTGCTCTGTGTGTACCATAAAAATGGTTTCAGTGAGAGTTTGCGATCCCGCGGGTACGGTCGAAACTGACGGGATTCTCGTTTATTTTTCACGTTACGCGTTTCCGTTCCGCGTTACGTTTCGTGTTGTGCACTGTCCAAGCTAATTATTGAAATTGAAAATCGAAAGGCAAAAATATTATTCATAAAAAATGTAATACAAATATATTTAAAAGGAAATAGCCAATGGAATGTCGTGTGTTTGAAATGTGAAATCTATATAGAAAATGTGGCCATCGAAATTGTGTTAACATCCCGTTCCTTTCTTACTTTTGAGTCGCAAAAGCAAAATAACGTGAGTCGGTGAAAACTGCATAACTGCTGTGATTATTGTCGCGTGTGTGTGACGCGGTTAAATCTCAGCTCGTCACAGAGTTGGCAAAATGTAAGCAAGTTCATTTGTTTGTCAAGCGACAATCAATTTGTTGTTCGTGTCATTGTCACAGTTGTTCCTAATGTTGTTTCTGTTGTTGTTGTTTTTGTTTGCTGCGACTAAATTTTGTCGACTGTCGTCTGTCGTCAGCCGATCCAATCCGATCCGATGAGCTGCCAATCCGCCGCCCACACCGACAGCTCGTATATTTCGTACTTGCCTCGTTCTCAATGAAAATCATTTCCATTTTCATGGAAAACACAATACGAGTGCCAGCAAATGCTGTGAAAATGCGAATCTCAGCAACCGACGACATTTCGATTACGTTTTCCGCATATCTGTCAGTGTGTATGTGTGTGTGTGTGTGAGTGTGTGATGGTATTTTCCTTAGTAGTATTTTTTTTCTATTTAGACAAATTGAATTTTGTTGGCATTTTGTTAAAATAGTTTTTGGCTTTTGTTGCCCCACCTACATACGTCTGGTATTGTTATCGTTGACTAGCTTATGCAACACACAATACTCGTACGTGCAACATGCACTGGACATGCCACAAATCTTTTTCATACACTCAAGTGCTAAATTGCTGGCATTGAAATATCGCACACAAAACAAAATCTCCAACAATAATCAAATTGATTATAAAAAAAGTGTCGAGCGCTCTTCAAAGTGTTGAATGTGGCATGTTGTTGCACACTCGTTCAATTGATAAATTGCAGAAGTGTGCGTGTAATGAAATTACACAAATCAAGTGGCAGACAGAGATAGACAAAGAGTGAGGGAGACAAACTCGAATTGCGACAAAAGGCAACCGCAATAGGTAAATGCCAGATGAGTTGATTAAGATAAGGTTTCGTTGGAGGAAATACTTAATGGGGATTGCATGCGAATCCAAAAGTAGAGAGATACATTTTATTTATGGTATAATTTAAAGTCATCAAGTGAACTATAAATGGAATATTTCCATCAATAGAACAATATAAATGCTTGTATCAAAAAATTCAAATTTAATATCGTTTCACTTGCATTAATTAATTATTGAAATGAATGAAATTTGACTCAGATAAGGAAAGATAATACCAACAAACCATTTAATGAATTCCCTCATATTTAGAGCTCACTTCAATTAAAATGTATTTTAATACGCAATTCAAAATTGAAACCCAAAACCAAACTATCATTTCAACACAACAAATAATCAACATCAATTGCCCACAATTTCACATAACATATTTTTGCACATTTATTTGTCCGCTTTAGTGGAACAACCTTTGTCCATCCACTTAGCGGGTGGCCCAAATTCTGTTCAGCCCACAAAAGTATGCTACAAAATTAGCTGCCGCCAACAGTTGCACCTGAAGATGATGATGATGATGATGATGATGATGATGATGATATGCTGCCAAGTGTTGAACGCTCTGATTGTTGCGTTGCTGCCATTTTTTAGTATTCATAAAAATGTACTTCAACACACATACACTCACATATATGTATATACATGTGTGCAGAGCTACACACAGATACACATACAGTTAGAGAGTCGGTTGGCAGCCATGTATGGATTTTTATAGGCTCACTTAGCGCACATAAACCGCACACAAAAAAAAAAGGCAGCTGCAAAAAATGGCGCCACGTCGATGCTGCCACAACTGCCGCAACTGCCACTGCTGCTGCTGTTGTGGCACTTAGCACAGGTATGAGCAGTGTCGAACTCAGGGCTAAGCCAAAGGGCTCTTCACTGCAACACATACTCAACCCTTCACACAAACACATACATATAAGAGACAGACGTGAAATACACATGCATGTGGCACACTATAATAATATTGTAACTTTGCACTTCAAATTGTATTTTAATGCAAACACACTTCATTACATTACACATCGCAACAACAAATGTAGGGAAATGGAAAAATCGTCGACACACTTTACAGCATCTGCATCACCACGGCAGATGGATAGAGAAGGCATATCTGAGAAGGAGAGCGAAGCATATATTCATTGCACATTTAGCTGGCAAGTTAGTAAATTGAAGTGCATGTCGATCGAGCTCAAAACTGGCACAAGGTACGAATACGTTACGCAGGCAATGCATACTCACGTATATTACGTATACGCCACGTTATGAGGGCAGCAGCTCGCACTCATAGCAGCTAATGTAGCAAACGCTTTTCAAACAGCAGCATCAACCCATATTCATAATATGTGCCACATTTGCTTCAATTCAAGTATTTTCTCTAATATGGACACCTTATGAACTTTGAACAGCCATAACTTTGCCATTTTCCATTGGATTTTCAAAATTTTTTCACTTTTGTCAATGGCTTCGATCATGATTTAAATCTGCATCAAAAGTTCTTCGTTGTTACCAATTTTAAATTTTTAGAAATTTTTTGTCATTTTTCCATAGTAACCCCTTGTCAAAGAGTCAAAAATTTTAAAAGTTTTGAAATTGGAATTTGTTGTGCCCAATCGATCTCTGGTATCAACATAGCGATAAAAACCTTACCGGACTTAAATTGGATGAATATTTTGGATGAAATATTTGGTCACAAATCTAAAGAATTGGTTAAATCGGGGATTTCTAAAAAAATGATTTTTCCTGTAACTTCGACATAGCATAACTATCCCAAAACTCAAGCGATTTTCAATATTTCGATTTTATCAATGATTCTCCATATTGTTCAAATCTGCATCAACACATTATATACATTGTCGATTTTACTCGAAAAACGGATAGTCCCAAATCTTTGCAATGCCATATCTTTGCCAAAAATCAACCGATTTTCAAAATTTTTGCACTTTTGTCAATAGTTTTAATCATATTTTAAATCTGCATCAAAAATTCTGCGATATTAGCAATTTTAAATTTTCGTCAATTTTTGGTCATTTTTGCATACTAACCTTTTGACAAAAAGTCAAAAAATGTGAAAGTTTTGAAATCGGAATTTTGGTGCCCAATCGATGTCTGGCACCAAAATAGACATTAAAAACTTAGCCGGACATAATTTGGTTCAATACTTTAGAAAATATGCTAAATATGTGATAAAATAAGAAAAATTTCTTTCAAAATATTGTTGATCTTCTGTTAAGGAATAAGCTTCCAATTGCTTATAAAATATATACAATTTAACTGTGAATATCGGTTTAAACTTGTTTTTAGATATTAATGAATTTGAATTCTTTTTTCTTATCAGCTCAATTCAATTGCTCTATATTTCATAGTGCCAATTTCAAATTGAATCAAATTTGTCGTCGCAATGTGTTGAAATATTTGACAGATGCTTTACTTAGTTTTATTGGAAAAATGATTCGCTGAAATGGTATTTCTTTTTAATATTTGAATGGCAGAATTATGTATATATAAAATTCTGGTGCAAAATATTTTGCAGCACTTTGCATGTGTTATTCCTCTGCTGTTGGCTGATGTTTTTTCAATCATATTTGATGAGAGGGATTTTTGCAAAATATTTACATTAGTCGCCTAACTAGAGTTGTTTTATTTCTCAATTGGAAATCCATTTACATTTGGGCCAATCAAGCAACGGGGCGTATGATAAATAAAACCCATGAAAGATTTATTAAGCGCGTACTTGCAAAATAAAAAAAAGAAAAACAAATAAAAATATTATTAAATTTTGGAAACATTTGTCAATGGGAGCTCTATACTCAGTTTTCAGCTGACAGTTTGTGGTCGAGGGGAGTCACAACCACAGCAACTGCAACAACAGTTGCGTTCAGAATCTGACATCAGTTCCCAGCAGTCGTCGACATTTAATAAAATTTTATATATGATCTATGTGAGTTGCACAAATGGAAAAAAGTGGCAGAAAGTAATAGTCGGTGTGGGAGAATCAAATGAAAAAATAAAAAAAATCGAAATGCATATATGTATATATATATACACAAATAGTACAAGTTGAAAATGGGCAAGAGTTCGTCAACAGAGGGATGGAGAGTGGAGGGAAGTACGGGGAGAAATAAAATTAGTGTGGGAAGCTAAAAGCATTGGCAGAGAGACGTGGCCGATAAAACAGAGCAAGTCAATATATCATAAAAGCACGTCGAACTGACTCGAATGTCGCGCAAAATGGCGACACTGTCTGTGTAACTGTAACTACAAAGAGAGAAATAGATACACCGAGAGTACGATAGAGAAAGGAAGAGCGCGAATTTGTGTGTGTGTGTGTGTGAGTGTATATATGTAGACTAGAAACATGAACGTATACAGTTTCCGATTTCCGTTTTCCTGTTTATCGTTTATTGAGTTTTTCGCTACGTAAAAAGTAAAAGCAACGAGAGAGTGAAGAGAAGGGAAGAGAAGTGAAGAGTGAAGAGGCAAAAACAAATGCCAAAAGAAATCTAAAGAGAAAATTTGCACTCGTTAGCTCTTCCAACAGAATCACAACAGAACAGGCTTTCTGTGTATCGTCCTGGTCGTTCTCGTCCTCGTCGTCCTTGTCGTTGTCGTTGTCGTCATCGTCAATGTCCTTGCCGGCAAACGGCAACTCCAGCCTCCAGTCATCATATTGAACTTTGATGCTGGCACGTTCGCTTCCTTTTTGGCGCTTCCCTTTAAGGATCTCCACGCGCACATACTTGGGCACATGTTTCGCCATTCTTTTCAGGCAACCGCCTTGATTCCTTACACTCCTCACGCTGTCTTCACTCCCCGTGTCCTTTGTGCCGGGGCACGTTGCTGTGTTGTGCCATCCGTGTGTTGTTAGTCATTTATATGGGCACCATAAATTATAACAAATATGTACGCAAGCGGCATTTTAAATGATTTACCTCCGACTCCCTCTTCCCTTCTCCTACTATTTGCATCCTCAACTTGTACCCAAGTTATAAATATACTTTAATTAAAAGCGCCTCCCTCTCTCCCCTTCTCTCTGCTAGATTCTGAGTGCAATATGTTGTAAAATATTGAGACTTAAGGCGAGCTGAGAGTCCTTTTGAGTTCTGATGTGTTGTAGGTAGGACATATATGTGCTGTTTGTCGGGTTGTTTAATGAACTAACCGCCTATTAAAGTCCATATATCACAAAATATAAATTCAATTCCGTTAATTACTTGCATTATTAATGACCTCAAAAAACCGAGGTGAACTACATACATCTAATGCCCAAATCAATAATCGAAATAATCTCTCGTTTTCTCCCACACAATTTGATAAAATTTTGCAATTTATGTTTTGTGTATATTTTTGGGCATTGTTGTGGCCGAAAACAATTACAGTTCCCACTCATTGTTGGCCATAAATTGCACTCCGATTACAGCGAAATGCCAAAAATTTCAACGAGAGTAAATTAAAAATGTTTTGTTATTTTTTTTTTTTTTGGCTCGTTGTTATTAAAAACCGAACAAATCATTTCGTGTATTTTTGCATAATTTGTGAATTTTCCAACTGAATACAATAAATTAACAATTTTCACAGCATAAATAACGACCAAGAATAACTGTAATAAATATGAAATAAATTTTGGGAATTTTTTATATGTTGGATGGAGTATGGCAATAAATCTCGAAATGTGAATATGTGTATAAGTGGGTGTGTAAATCAGATTACAAAATATTGTTGTCGACCAAAAATAAAGCCAATTAAATTAATTTCAACTGCACCAACAATAGTAACAATAACAAATGTCTATCGATTGTCAGTTGAAAATATTCATATGCCTCCTTCTACTCTTAGATTTAATTCTATTTTAATAATGTCTCTTTATTATTGTTTATTTCAAAAGTATGCTGACTAACAGTTGCTGTTTATTTCTCATTTCAGTCTCTGCTGAAAAAACATGCGAAAAATAAATTAAAGCCACGTTAACAGCAGTTACAAATGCCATACATACGCGCTGTCTGCGTCAAGAGCAACAGAGCCTAAAAGCAGGCAACGAAAACTGGCATTATCAACCCGCAACAGCTTCAGCACGCACACTGCAGCCACTTCGACACAGACAAAGACAGAGAGAGTGAGAGAGAGAGAGGGAGTGAAAGAGAGAGCAGGAAAGTGCATAAAAGTGGGAGAGTGAGAGAGTGAGAAAGTGTGAGTGAGTGAGTGAGTGCCAAACATGTGCCTGTCTGTCAACTGGCTGTCGTCCTTGCCGCCGCTGCTGCTGCTGCTGCCGTGCCTCGTCCTGCCCGCATTCAATGGCTTTGCAGCGGCAGCAACACGTGCTCGTGTCAGCTCCTCAACGACTATGACACGCAACATTGAGGAAGAGAATGGTAAGTTCAACTCATTTTCAACTACATTTCTTAACAACACAAAATTAATTATGAAACGCTTTCGAATACCCTCTCTGTTTGAAAAAATGAGTATAATATGATACTCTGTTGTCTGTTTTATAAACTCACAAAACTTTGCTTATAATGTTTGTTCATCATAATTTAAAATGAGTAGCTAATAATTAAATATAACAAAAAGTAAATAAATTTATATATATTTGATTTCAAATTGTTATTTCACTACTGATTAAATTTTATGCAAAATCGGTAGTCAAATCAATGAAATTGAATGATTTGTCAGCTGCAAAAACTAATTTCAATTGCACACATAAAATTTGAATATTTCAAATAACCTACTTAAAATGCTATGTTAAAAAAAACATTTTCATTTTTGATTATAATAAATCAGTTAATTGATAGCGCTGCATATAAAGTTTTACAAAGAACATAGTTGAAGGCTGAAAAATTAATTGAAATTATGCAGCAGCTGCAGATACTCTACAATTAGCTATTCTTCTGGCTAATGTGCAATTTTCTTATAGATAGTAAAATTTTATTTAGGGAATATGTATTTTGAAATTATTTTTAAAATGAATATAAAAGTATTTTAATTTTGATAACAACAGCACCTTGCGATGTTCTAGGGTATATCTGCCGTCGTATAATTGTGAGTTTGGCAAAGAAAAATATTTTCGCCTGGCGGCAAATGTTGTTCCACTTTTTCCATTTTTGTTTTTCCTGTATAAGTATATGTGTGAGTGTGTGTGTGAATGGCTCTGTGTCTCTGTGTGTGAAATTTAATTTAAAGTGAAAAGTTTGAATGCCGTTAAGCCAAGCCTACACATATGTATATATATACTCTCTCCCTTTGTGTGTGTGTGTGTGCAACTTTTATTCAATCAGCATAAAGTTTATTGTGCGTGTATATATCTGTGTGTTTGTGTGGGTGAGTGTGTGTGTGTGTGTGTATGTTGCCTTTTGTGGCTGTCAAAAGCGTCGCTTTTGTTGTTGCATTATTGAATAAATGTCAAATGCTTTTGGTTTATTTTGACAAAGTTTTATGTTTATGTGCAAATTTAATACACTTTAAATGATATGAAAATTGAAATTGATTTTGATGGCTGCTCCCGTTGCTCCTCCAGCTGTTATGGCAAATCCAGTGCTAAGCTCTTGCCAAACAACACAGAAAAATGTGCAAAAATCTCTTTGTAATCGTCTAATACTCCCCCTTCCCGCATACTCCCGCCCGTCACTTGAAACAGGCGCAAAATAAATAAAGTAAGAAAAAAAAGTGGAAATGAAAATGGAAATGAAAACGAAAGCAAGAAAACTTACTTTGCACGGCCTGTTAATGGTCAAGAGCAGCAGCAGCTGTTGGCCAAGCGATTCGATGGCTTTTGGGGCTTGTTATTCTGTTTTGGCCAGAGTTATTGTTTGTGGGTGGCAACAGCAGCTCCCGTGATCAGTTTCGCCAGCTGGCCAAAACTTTCACCACTGAACGCTGAGAGCTGGCCAAATAATAATAATAATAATAATAATAATAATATGTTGCTAATAAATAAGCCAACTCAAGCAGTAGGCCAACAGGCCACCAGATGAAGCACTTTCAGCTGAAGGGCGTAGCATATTTTTCTACGTTCGAGCTGAAAAAGTTTACACAAAAGTTTTCCTCTTTTTAGCCAAAAAAAAAGAAAGTTGGCAACCAAATTGAACAACCACATAAACACTCTGCCACAACTTGGCCAAGTTTATGGCTATGCGCCACGAAAAGACACTGAAAATCTCAAAACAAAAATAAGAAAAAATTAAAAAAAATGCAGCTTAAATTCAAGCGTTAATTGCGTGATATTTTGTTGTGAAAGATATTTAATATGAAATTTATTAATAAATATTAAATAATGCTAAATAACTATTAAGGCTCTTGCTTCATAAATATTCTATGATAGTTGCCCTGTCCGTACATTGATGTATATGCCATATTACGTATACGCCATGTGTGGGTAGCAAACTCATTTAGAACATAGAGATAGCACGCTTCTCTCTCTCTCTCTCTCTCACTATTCTCTCTTCTCTTTTTCTATCTATTTTGCCACAAACACTTGAGTCAAGTCAACATCCAGCCTGTGTCCTGCAATCGCTCATCTTGAAGGACTAACGCCTACAGCCCCGATACGGACTCGGCCTACATATTGTGGCCTCGCTTTAGTGCCAAACTTGGTAACAGTCCAAAACTGTTAAGAGCCTAAACTATGAGAGGGTCGAGTGTGGCGGGAGGGTGGACAGGAGGCTCGAGGTTTTAATAAATTGAGATTTTATACGTTTTCAATTGAATTTCCATGTTGTTCTTGTTGTTGTTGGTTGGCATAAAACTTTTCACTTTGGCATTTCAATGTTTTCGAAGTTAACTGCAAGGCAGTAGTAACCATGCCCCACCACTTGCCACTTGCCCCTTTGCAACATTGCCCCTCACACCACCAACCAACCACAGGCCACATCCTCTCAGCCATGCTCAGCGAGTATTTATCGCATTTCTATGAAAACAACGTACTCAAATTTTGAGCAGCAAAAACTTTCAAATTATGTTTGGTTTGTGCGCTCGGTTCTTTGCTCAATTTCCCTTGTTTTTGTTGTAGCTGTGCTTCTTCTTCGCTTGGGTTTTCTCATAGTTTCTTCTTCTTTTTTTGATTTCGGCATAAACTTCGGCATTTGTTGCCACAACGGAGCTTTATAAATGCTTATTTAGAGGCAAATCTGATGAGTTAAGTTGAAGCAGCCGCAACAGTTTTCAGCATTTGCGAAACTGCTCCAGCCCCCTCAAATGTAGATATATAGATATAGATATAGATATATGCAGATATTGCCCAGTTACAACTCCAATATATGTAAATTTGAGAAGGGATGGGAAACTCATAAGCTGCAAGTTGTTTGCCAAGCGGTTGCATGCTACATAAAACTTTGCCACGATTTAATGGCAAATTCTCGCCAGCTTCTGCAAGTCTATGATGGCGGCCTACAGGGCGTATGCGTAATGAAAGTTTTTTTTCGTTTATTTTAATTAATTTTAGTTGATTTTATTTTATATAAATATAATTGTTTTTCATTTAATTTTATTTTCATTGATTTATTTTATTTTATTTTATTTTATTTTATTTTATTTTATTTTATTTTATTTTATTTTATTTTATTTTATTTTATTTTATTTTATTTTATTTTATTTTATTTTATTTTATTTTATTTTATTTTATTTTATTTTATTTTATTTTATTTTATTTTATATTATTTTGTTTTATTTTATTTTATTTAATTTAATTTAATTAATTGGATGTGTATTTGATAACAGCAGCCAAAAACTCTTCAAAAAAATATTATTATATATTTATATTTTGATAATTTTGAGTGTATATGAAGCTACTTCTTAAGTTGTACAGATTGTTCACTTTCTAAATTTATTTTAAAAAATAATTTAAGTTGAATTTAAAGACTTGATTTTGCTTTAATTTATTTATTTCTTTAACTTTGGTTTTTCTTGTTTTCTTTTTGTGTTCATTGCAGCTTTGTTAAATCTCTTGGCCGGTAAGTTACACAAAACCTTTGTTAAAACAACCTGATAAACACAAACACACACACACGTGTATGTGTGGAAAACCGCACAACAACACACAAACACACACACACATATAGATAGAGGAGGGAATGTTGGTAAGGAAAAAACAATTTTCAAACATTAAGCCAAAAATATTATTGATGAACACAGCCCAAACAATTTGCACACAAAATTGACCAGCACAACAATGCCACGCCCACAAGATCGACCACACACACACATTCACACAAATAAAGTGAAGGTCCAGGAAAAGGACGTAGGAAAAGCGCTGAGTAAAATCCCAAAAACAAAAATCAGCTTAGTAATGAAAGATATCAAAAGCAAAAGCCAAACAGCATCGACATGAAATCGAAGCGACTTTTGCTGGAAACAATCCCCAACCCGATTCCCGCCCCTCTCCCTCTCAGTTGGTCAAAAGTGACGAGCAACAATAGGCTGGCTTCCTCTCCCTCTCTATCTCTGTCTCTCTCTCTGTTCCACTTGCTATCTCTATCTGGCACTATTCATCTTGTTCAGTCTTGGCTTGTCTGTAGTTTTCGCTTTTGGCCAAAAACTTTCGCCAAGTGATGCGACTTGAAAGGCAAAAATTCCAACGCTGCTTAAGTCGCCGCTTGCCATGGCATTGCCTGTGGGCCGGCATTTTTTCCGCTCTCTTTCCTCTCTCTTTCTTTTCTCTTTTTTCTCCTCTTTTTTTGGGGCAAGTTTCCTGGCAAAATAAACTGACAGCGCGTTGAATGACAACGGGCAGGGCAAAGTCGCCGTTGGAGTTTGTCAACATTTTTCTTTGCTACCAGCAGCGCTTTCTCACTCTCACTCACTCTCTCTCTCTCTCTCACCTCTCTCCCTGTGTCTCACTTACTACACACACTTGAGGCACAACTGTCTGTCTGCATGTGCTTTTCGTACACTTATTTGGGGCAATTTTTGAAGTAGCCTACTTAGAGGCGCAAGCTGATGGCCGGACAGGCCAGGACTTCACTTGAGACACAGGATACCCCGCACATGTTGTTGTGATTTCTGGCTGTTTGTCCTTTGCTGAATTGTGCCACATAACAGGAAAGTGAGAGTGAGAGAGTGGGTGTGTGTGTGTGTGGAGAGAGAGAGGGTGGAAGGAGCGGCTCATACTTATTCATTTCATGGCTTTACAAGGACATTTATCATTTTGCTAAGTAGACGGCGCGTACGTCACAAAAAGGCCACAGCTAGCCAACATGCCACGCCCATACACCCATACTGCTCCCACTCCCAAACCCCACCCCCTTTTCGCATGATTTCTATATTTCATTTCACTACCAAGGGATTTTATTTTTCGCTCGCTTCTCTCAACATTCCTTTTTATTCTTCTTGGTTTTCAACCAAATGTTAAATAGAATTCATTTTGCTTAGTTTCAGATTTGCGGTTCCTTCTCTCCCTCTCTCTCTTACACTCTCCTTGTTGCTATCTCTTTTTGCTGTTGATATTCATGGCAGTTTTTTTGGTTTTGCGTTTCGCTGTTTTGTGTACTTTTGTGTATTATGAATTTTTGTGAAGGCAACGTGCAGAAATTGGCGAGGGGCAAAAATGTGGAAATTTTAAGCCTACTTGAAATTTATTTGCGCTCATTAAGTCTGACAGCTGAGATGAGTTCATTTCTTATAGCCACTTGAGTCCAACTCGGCTGTCGAATGATTGCCAGACACGACCAGACTAAAGAGTTCAACTGCCTGCTTATAAATATTTTATGTACACTTCACTTCAAACGCTTTTCCAGCGCCATCAATTTCGGTCCATGCAACAATCACTGTAGTAGCGCCTTAAAGTATGCTTCACTA
Organism: Drosophila quadrilineata; assembly: GCA_018150725.1. NCBI lineage: Eukaryota > Metazoa > Arthropoda > Insecta > Diptera > Drosophilidae > Drosophila > Drosophila quadrilineata. Next base: position 8,655,720 of record JAECWN010000407.1, read on the forward strand.
ATGAACAAATAAAGCTTAGCGAGCCGCAACCAACAAAACAGATATAAGAAATACGAAATAAAAGTCGACTCCAATAAATCACGGCATATCTTAAGAAATAATATAAATAAGGAAAAGAGACAGAGAGAGATAGAGAGAGAGGAAAGTGGAAAGAGCAGAAATAGAAAGTGGTGGCAAGTGGAAAATTTTAAATTTTAAATTTTGAATTATTTTTAAAATCTGTGATAATTATTTTGCAGCTCAGAGTGCTAAGAAAAAGTTTGTTGACCTCATGTTTATCGTTCAGATTTAAGCCACAACTACACAACACTAACAAGCTGTGTCTTTTCACTTTGTATGTGTGTGTGTGTGTGTGCTGGTGTGTGTGTGTGTCAAGCTGGACTCACATAAAGTCAACAAGAAAAATCAAACAACTTTGTTGAGTCTGCAGCTGGTTTGTCCTCAACTCGACTTCAATCTCGGCAGCAGTCCCCCCCTCAATTCTGAGTTTATTGTCATTTGGGCTGCCAGTTGTTACCAGTTGCCAGTTGTCAGTTGCCAGTTGTTGTCAGTTGTCCGTTGGCAACTGGCAACTATTATGCTTTGTTAATCGGCTTAGGCATTTTTGCCTGCCTTATGCTCTGCGTGACGATTTACTAGACAAAGCCAGCAGCTCAGACAAACAAGGCACTCCTCTGACTCCCTTTCCTTCTTCTCTCCCTCTCTCTCAATCTCTGAATCTCTCCCACTCTCTAGGTCTCTAGAGCTCCCTTTATGGCCATACAGCTGCTCTCAGCTTAGCTGGGAGTAGATGGAGTTGGAGGAGGAGCTGCTCTTGTCCTGGTCGAGGCAACTTGTTCATTTGTCGCACGCGCCATGAACTCAGACCAAATTCTATGCCGGCTCCACCTGAGCTCGAGCCGAGGGATTCTCTCTCTCTTCTATGCTGATGAGATGCCTTTGTTTTTGTTATTGTTTCGCTTCTCTCTCTTTTTTTTCCTGTATTTTTTTTCTCTCATTTTTTTCTCTGTTGGTTTTGTTGGTGGCCTCATTTGGCTGCCAGCTTAGGCCTAAAACGAAGGCGTACTGTCAGTCAGTTAGTCAGTCAGTGAGTCAGTTGGCCTAAACAAATCCTGTGCTGCTGCTCCTGCTCCTCTCCCTTGTGGTCGCTCCTTGGGCACAAAAAATCGTTTTGTGTGTTTTCGTTAGCATTCCGTGTGGAATTTGATACTTGATTATTTGTTGCCGCCCTCAAGCGTGCATAATATATCAAAGCGGCAACGTCAACGTCAACCTCGAATGGCGAAAGGACCTCGAATCAGTATCAGACCTCAGACCACATTCCCCAGCACCAACTCCACTCCATTTCCACCTCCATCTTCATTCCAAATGCCACTCAACATGTGTAGACGTCATGTGTCGGCAGTCTGTGTGTTTTTAGTTACATTTTAGTGTCGGTCGCATAATAAATAAATAAATAAACAGTTGCGGCGGCCTTTTACCTGCAGGCAGCTCCGACCTCTCCCCGATCCCTCTCCACAGCAATCTGTGGCATCTCCTGCCGCAGCTCGAGGTTCAGCCTCGTTGCGTATGCTAAAGACTCCAAAAAGTTTCACTTTTTTTCTTCCTGGGATTTTCATATATATATATATGTTATTTTTTGATTTTTTTTTTTATTTTGCTGCCAAAATCAAAATCTCTTCAACACGAAGTTTGGATTTATTTTGGGCTGTGTGAAAAATGCAAAAGTTTTCCATTAATCTTTAGCACTTCTCGCTGCTGTTGCTCCAAGGATTTGCATACTCGTAGTCGACTCGTCTTCGCTTCCTGCTAAACAGTTTTCAATGCATAAATAAATTTCATGTATACGAACAAAAAATGTACCATTGCATACTTATTGGGGCTGCCAGTGCTCATAAATAACTGCTAACAAAAAGAAAAGCGAATATTTTCAAATTGATTTGGTTTTTCACGAAAAATCGTCAGCAATAAATTTGAATACAAATTAAGTGAGCTTCAGATACTGCTCCTATATTAATATGATTTTTTTTGTTATTTTATATTTCTCTCAACTAACGAAATTTGCAAAGTTTTGGCAGCAAAAACACATGATGTTTGGCAATAAACAAATGTGTAAAACTTTTCATATAAAATAACATAAACACAACTCAATGCATACAAAGTGAAATGAAAAAGGCTAAGAGTTTACATGTTAAGAGAATTGTGCTGCCAGAAAGTATCTGTAAGATACGTCCGCTTAAGACTGATTGATTTACTAGTAATTGGCAATGTTGGCGCTCGTTGGCAATTAGTTGCGGCTTCAGTGACTTTGAGCCTGCCAATTTGCCAGCACTCTAATCATAAATGCTAAGTCCTTACAGCTGCTCAACAAAACACTTGGGCAGAAAGAGATAGAGACAGAGAGGAGAAAGAGATAGCGAGTAAGTTGGAGCAAGTCGCAGCTCATGGCCATCACCTTGTGGAGCTTAGACTGTGAAAGCCTTAAAGTTCTATGCCGGCCTGCAAATGGCAAGCATAACTTGCAATTGCAATGCCTAAGCCTAGCAGACTTACACACTCAAAGCATACACACATACACATCCATATATGTATGTATATATATTGACACATATACAGTGGGAGACGCAGATTGCTTTTGCTTTGCATAACAATTTGGCAGACAATTTCTGTACAACATTTCGTGCCATTTGCATACGAAAATTTAAATTACAATTTGACACCGAAGCGTAGACAGACTAACAGTCTAACAGACAGACAGACAGACAGACAGACACACAGGCAGGCAGACAGACATACGAGCTGGCAACATTTACGGGCGCTTTGCATGGCTGCGCATATTTTGTAGCATACTTTTCTGCGCCTGCATATGCAACTCACATTTATTGCAGAGACGTCGATGCTGCAGCTAACGTCGACTACATGAAACTGTTCTTGCCATTTTCTAATTACACTGAAAACTCACTCTCATTCTCTGTTTCTCTTCTCCACTTCTCACTCTCTCTCTCTCTCTCTCGCTCTCGCTCCCTCTCTTATTCACGACTTGTCATAACAAAAAAATAATTAAACATGTAATTGTTGCCATATTCGTAGCAGCAGCATTATATTCACTACTGATACCCTAGTTTTTAGCACTAAAGCGGGTATATCGACCACATGCTTGACACACTTGAAGCGAAGCTTGTGAGCAGCGAAAATTTGATTAACATGCCGCTTACTGTGCCTCACTTGGCATGCTGTGGCAGTTGTGGCAGGACTCGTGCTAACGGCAATTAGAAATGCGGTTGTCGTGGACAGCTTGCCTCAACTGGTTGCAACATGGTGCAGCCACTTCAAAAGCGGAATAACAATTTCACAATTAAATTTCGCTTCTATTTCGCTTGCCAGATATTGTGGCATGCAGCTTGTCGCAGCTCCAGTTGTTACACTTGTAGCTTGCGCTGCCACGCCCCCACTTTTGAGAGCCGCCCTTTGGCATGCTCTCTTTATTTTATTGCCTCAAATTGTTTGTAGCCAGTTCGCATTTGTGCCGCCCGGTTGCGCATCAGCGACGTAGAAACATTTAACTTTTTGCAACAAGCTCTCTGAAAAAAAAAAAAATGAAAATAAAACAATATAATATAAAATAGAAATTAAAAAAATATATATATACATAAAAGTAGGAAAATATAATAAAAATAGAAATGCGAAAAAATGAGAAGCAAAACCAACTACACTTAACAAAACTACAACTAAAAGCGACGACAGCTAAAAAAAGAAGAGAAAAAAAATATAGGAAATAAAAATAGAAAGAAAGGAAAGGAAAAAATTAGAAAAAGTTGTCAACTCGCCTGCCACATGGGACATGGGAGGCAACAGCCAAAGCTGCCACAGCATCAGCTAAATGCAACTTCAACTTTTGCCTTAGATCGAGTTGCGCGTACTACGACAAAAAGGACACGCTACACAGGACACTGTGAACGCTGTGTGGGTGAATGTGTGGGAGGGGCTTGGGGGGTGGGCAAATTGCGAAAGAAAGAAAAACTAAAAGCACATTTCAGCTTGAACTCCCACGGCGAACGATGCCGGCCCCACCAAATGAAATTGCCAACGTGAAAGTGTACAAAAATGCAGGCGCCAGGACGAAAAGGAGCAGCATGGCATAGCACTTGGGGGATCTGTTGGTCTGTTGGTCTGTTGGCTGTCGTGCGTTTGCCGCCTGTTAAACTGTAAAGTAAACGTACAAAATGTTAAATCAAAGCTAAACAAAAGAGCTAACTCTGCTTGGCCCAGGAGAGAGTGAGAAAGAGAAAGAGTGGAGAAAGGGGGTGCAGAGGTTTTTTTTAGCCCAGTTAGTGGCTTAAGGTAGCAGGCAACAGGACAACATGGCGAGGCGTCAGTTACTAGCTTATAAAACTCAACTGTACTGCAAGTTGAGTTTGTTTGCTACTTAACTCTGTTTAAGTTTCAACAGTTTTCTCTCTCTCTCTCTCTCTCTGCTCGACAGTGTACACACTCCTACTGGCATGACACTCCTCCTCCATCTCTGCTCTATTATTAAGATATATACTGCCTTTTCGGGCTGAGTTTAAAGTCGACATCGAAGCAGTCGAAGTCACAACTTATGCCTAAATATTTGACAAGTACTCAACGTTGTGCGATAAACTCCCACAACTTTTCAAATTAGTTTTCCGAATTTCGGCAACAAAACTTGACTCCAAGTATTAATAAATGACAGAGAAGAGCTGCAAGTTTCCCCACTCCCCCACTCCCTCTCCCTCTCTCTCTATATATATAGAGATATATCTCTGCTATTTTTATATAAATCCAATATCAATGGCAACAATTTTAAAACTCATTTCGTGCTGCGCTTCGCAATTGTCATTATATATATATATAGCGAGATATGTCCTGCTTATGTCCTGTCATGCGGAACGAGAAGCGATAAAGTACTTAGACCATAAGTAAAGTGAATGCCTCATAAATCCAGTTTTATATAGACAACAACTGCTGCAGAAGCAGCTAAACTTTGAAGTGATTCTGACTGCAAGTTGCAAGTTGCAAGTTGCTGCTTGCCTCTCTTAGTTTTGTTGCAACTTTGAGAGCAAAGTGTTGCCTCAATAACTGACTTTATGACAGTTTTATGTAATTTTTGAAATCAATTAAATTTTTTCTTTAAATATACTTACTAGCCTAGAACTGCCTTGAGTAATTCAAATAAATATTTAAAAATCACAACTTTTTTTGGGGGTATTCAAAAAAATAGAATCTATTTTTTTATTTAGGAAAATTAATTCTCTCTTGTCCAAGCACTTTTTTACTCTCACTTGTTATGTATTTAAATTTTTTGAAATATTTATGAATCTTTTAGTGCACATTAAGTCATTATTAATGCTGCTTCATTATGAAATTGTGCAACAAATAATAAATCGATTAAGCAAATATTTGTCAGCGCTAAAAATATGTATATTTCAAAGTTTCCTCTTATATGCGCATTTGTCGTTATTGTTGTTGTTATTTCTGTATGTATTATTGTTGTTGTTGTTGTTGCTATTGTTGTTGTTAGTGGAGTTTCTGGCGAGGCATATGCATTTGTGCGCCATCCATTTTAATATTTCAGCAAAAGCAGAAATGACGTTGTAAAACCGACGCAGCTATATGTCAAATATGCCACACACACACACACACACACACAAACACACACACCCGTACATACACATGTATGCAGCCAGGATCTAGCTGTGTGTGTTTTGCTCTGGTTTTTCCATATTTTTTTTTATTTTTTTTTTATTTTTAAATTTGCATGTAAATTCCATTGCAGCAACATGAAAATGTATTTTGGCTTTGCAACTGGGAGCTGCTTCTGCCTCCGTTGCTTTTGCTTCCATTGCATTTTAATAAATTTATGATTTTATTTGCATGTTTTTTAAACACCCCCTCCCTCTCACCAGGCCATTGACAATTTCGTTTTTGGCCTTTAAAAAAAAAAGGAAAAATTAAAGAAAAAGTCGAATCGCAAATTCAGCGGACCATAAATAAGGCACGCAGTTTGTGTTTTGTATTTTGAATTTTGAATTTTGTATTTTGTGTTTGCACGCGATTTATAAATGTTGTTTCGCCAAATCGACAGAAATTTCATCGATGAAATGAAAAAAATAATTGAAATATTTTGCCAATCAACAGATAACACACAAAATTGTACACAACTGAGAGCTGAATGAATTCTCTGGAATTCCCAATAACTGTCTACGGCACGTTAATAAGCTCTTTCTACAAACACATATCCCCACATATATATATATATATATATATATATTTTATATATATATTTATTGCCTGTTACTTGACGTTGTTATTGTCTTAGTCCTGCGTCCTGTGTCCTGCGTGCACGACGCTGTCGCCTGTCTGCATTGCGGATTCTGTTGCACGGATATCTCAGCTATGCTGTCAGTCCTTGTTGCCTGTGTGCGGTGTGCGGTGTACTGTGCTGTGATGTGCTGTGGGGGATGGGGAGTGGGGGTATGCGTTCTTGTCGATTATCGAGTCGAGATTATTAACCTGTCAGTTTATCGCTTTATCCTGCCAGTAATACCAAGAGTCCTGCCCACTCTGAACCTTTATATTTTCACTCATTGTCAATTGCAGCACAATAAAAGAGTTTAAATATATTTTATGGAGCGTATACGTAACCTAGTTTTTTAATAGAAAAAAAAATTAAGTATACGCAGAGTGTAGCTATATTAAATATTATAATACATATATTTTAAAAAACTTTTATTTATTTTGGAAAAATAAAAAGCATTTATTTACTTCGCAAAATATTAAGTATGCATCTCTTTCATAGATATAAGTAAAAAATGTAACAAAAATTAAGTATACACAGCGTGTAACAAAATTAATCACAATGTCTTTCAAAGACATTGTCCTTAATCAGCTCTTAGCGAATCCTTTGACATATGAGTTAGGAGCACATATTCCTACCATATGCTGCCATTTCGAGTTCATTCATCTCGTCGCATCATTATGAATAATATCGCATATTCAATCATATCAGTTGCAAATGCGACTTCAGCTGACAACCTGCCGCCGCCTACATCCGTCTACGTATCCTTTACCGTTGTCTGGCAATTCGAGGATTCTCATTTTTCTACAATTTGGCAGAATGTCAAGCGGAGTTAAAATTTTTTTTTTTTTTTGTATTTTGTTATTATTAATGTATCTATCGTATATCACAAAGTTAACAACAAAGGTGGTTGGCAGCTGTCGCTAAATAAAATGATATATGATATATCAATTTTGACTGTCTCTCTCTCTCCCTCTTTCTCTGTTTCTATTCCTATCTCTTTCCGTGTTTGTCGCATTCAGCGATTAAATAAAAAGAAAAAAGTAAATTTTTAATAGTTTCCATATGATAATTCAACATGCTAGAACATGCCTTAAATGCACTTTAAAAGTTGAGTCATCATCATCATCGTGTATATCCTTGATATCCTTAGTCCCTTTTGCTCAATACTCCACCAAAAAAACGACAAATGGATTTTGCGGCACGCCTTAAATCATACACTTAAAAATTGCAACTATTTGGTTTTTAGTGATCCAATAAAAGAAAAAACCAACAGAGAGAGAATGAAGAGAGAGAGGGAGACAGAGTGAGCGGTAGAGCGAGACAGATAGCTGCGGCATTATTTTGTAGGCTGGTTTCTGGTAAACAAAACGCTGAACAACGGACTTTAGACTTTGGTCCTTTGACAGCAGACGGACATGCGAACACCAAATGCAATTTGAGTGAAATGTTGTGGGTGGCAGAAGGGCTGAAGAGGGGGGAGGGGTGGAGGGAGGGGGGTAACTTCTCGCTTGCGTGAACAACAAACTGTGTGCAGGACTCGTTGCTCCTGCTGCTGCTGCTGCTGCTGCTGTCCAGGATTTAGTTCAGACCACACACAAATTTTGCATGTGACATAGACCACAGCACAGACGTGGCATATCCACAGGCCAAGAGGGGTCAAGAGGGGTGAATTGGGGTGAAGTGGGGGTGGGTCAACATAGTTTGTTGTTTCGTCGTTTCTTGTCGTCGTAAAAAGCCAAAAATGGGTTATATGTATATATGTAAACATACATATGTATGTATATATGCCAGGCAAGAGACAAAAGCTGCGTTGACAAGGACGCTCCACCTACAATGAAATACACATACATACAGACATGTATACATATATATGGATACACACATAGTTACATACACACATTGCCATCAACACAATTTGAACTTTGGCCGCACTTTCAGTGGCATAAAAGCAGCAGCCATTGGCCAAGTGGTTCCATGCCTCATATACCTGCCACACATCACATGCAACACAAAGACTTGCCACACACATCACATATGAGTGATTCTATGTATATGAGTGTCTGTGTGTGTGTGTGTGTGTGGTGTCTGGGCAACTAAATGGAAGCCAAAACTCCGAGTGGCAAAATTACTAAAAAAAAAAGTAGGGAATTTGCATAATATTCGATGCAGCAGAATCTCTCTTCCCTCTCTCTCTTTCTCTGTCTGTCTCTCTCTCTGTCTGTGGGCTCTGTAAAATGCTCATAAATAAATGAACATAGTCCAGGACTGAGGCTCAGAGCTCAGTTATCCTTGCCTAGGCATGTCAGTGGCCGCCGCGTTGCAAACAGCATGAAAATAACATGAAATAAATAATAACTTTTTGCTGTGGCTCTTAACGTGGCTATCTGGCTTTGGGGCAGGCTGATCAGACTGTTGCACATTTCCCGTTGAGTTAATTAAAAATGAAGCAGAGACAGACAGTCAGTGTGTAATATGTCAAGAACTCCGCATATGACGGGGAAATCTATAAGCTAATAATTAAAAAAAAAATGAGAATCAATTTTTGAAGCGTGATAATTTAAGAAATGAAAATTTGAAATAAAAATTTATTAAATTAATGTATTATTTCATGTAATGAAAATTATAGAAGAAAATATATAGAATATATATAGAATATATTTTATGAAAAAATATTTAATTCCTCATTAAAACAATCTCATTAACGAAATCTGAAAAAAATGCACATCATAATAATTCAAAAAATTAAAAGAAGAGAATCATAATCATAAAAATTATATCGTAATGAATTTATAACATATTTTGCCTTAAATAAAAACCAATTTTATTTAGTTTCTTTCTTTTTAAATTTTAAAAATAGTCATATTGCTTCGGTAACATTCATCTCCAAATCTTGGAATCTTTACTTCATATTTTATACAAACAATACAAGTAAATTAAGTTTAATCTTTTTCTAATATTAAAAATAGTTATATTTCTTAGGTAACATCCATCTCAAAATATTGGAATTTTTTCTTCATATATTTATATTTATTGGCTTGTTTTATTGGATCTCATATCTTATTTTGCTACTGTTTTTATGCACATCTTTCACATGTTTTTGTTTTCCTTGATTTTTTTTTTACTTTTTTTTTTGTAGAGGTTTGATTTGACTTTGAAACACGGCATGCCCCCAAATGTGAATGTTTTTTTTTTGGCCAGACGCATTAAAATCAAATCGAAATTAGGCACACAAAAGCCATTAATCTTTTCTGTGTGTGTAACGTGCAAAAAGGACCTACTTTCAGTCCCCCTCTCTCTTTCTCTTTTCCCCTCAGAAACACACACACATACGCATATGTATGTATGTATGTATGTATATACAGGCAGTTTCCGCACATTATCAGCGCTTAAACATAAGGCCAAAAATGCGAAATATGGAAACGAGCTAATCTGGCAATTGCAATCTCAACAAATACCAATTTCCCACCCCCATCTCTTCTATATATAGATTTATATGTGTGTGTGAGTGTGTGTGTATACAAATTATTTATTTGCGCCAACATTTTAAATTGCAAAATTGTCTGTGGCCAAATCGTTTTGATCAATCCTCCATCAGCTCCTCCTCCGCCGACTGCATTGCGTTCGTTGTCTGATTTCATTTCATTTCATTTTATATATTATTTCGTTTTGTTTCGTTGAGGCCAAAAACAGAGTCGTTTATGGCTTTTATGTGTGTGGTTTTATTTACTGACTGTCTGCCAGCCTTTATCTCTCTCTCACTCTCTCTCCCTCTCTCTCTCTCGCTCTCTCTCTACTCCACACGATTCTTTTTTAATTTGATGTTTATCAATTTTGGTTTATTTTTGACTGGAGGTTGCGCTCAAAAGTATGCTATGAAAAGCGAAAATCTTCATTGTCAATTACGACGACTGCTTGTTAGCTGTCTAATGTGTGTCAAATGTGAGCCACTGCCACGCCCCCAAACAAAAGGGAAATGTGTATAAAAAAAATGCGTGTCTAAAGAGCGTAGATTTTCCCCTTTTTCCCTCTTTGTTGCTGTTTGTTGTTGTTGTTGTTGTCAGTAGTTCGCCTCAAATGTCATTGAGATTAAATTTTGCGTGAAAGTAGCATTTTAAAAATGTATGTGTGGGTATTGGTGTGTGAGGGGGGGTTGATGGTTGGTCGGATAGGGGGACGGTGTTAGCTCGCGCGTAACATTCAGCAATTGTTGTAGCTGCCGTTGTTATTTTTATTGTTGTTGCTTTGGCATTAAAAAGCAAAAAGGGCGCGAGTGAAGCAACAGTCGCTGAAGCTTAAGACGTGCCACATGCCACAAACACACACCCACACATACAAATATACATATACACATATATTGTAGTCTACTTCTCAGTGTGGCAGCTTTATGAGTCGCACAAAGCATAAGACAAAGACCCAGTGAAAGAGAGAGAGAGAGAGAGAGAGAGATAGAGATGAAGAGAGGGAGATGAATAGAGAGCCAGAGTTATACGCTGAGCACGTGACACGCCTGCGACTTGCAACGGGCTTAAGCGGCAAGGCTAGGTGGCAACTGGCAGCTGGCAACTGGCATCTGCCATGTGGCATGTGGCAGGTTTGGGGCTCAAAGCTCAAAGCCAACAGGGGCTCCAACGCTGAATCCTGACTGCGGCTCAGCGCCAAGCTTTATGCTACGCAATCCGACTGTATGTATGTATGTAGGTGTATTTGTGTGAGTGTGTGTGTGGATGTGTGTGGGTGTGTGTGTGTGGGGCAGCTACGCACTTTAGTTGTTTTAAACAATTGTTTGGCGGGCTGTCTCTGTTGTCCTTTGCTGCTTTGCTTTGCTTTGTATTCCTGCCTTGGGTTTTATCCCCACGTGCCCATTTGCCTGTGTCTCTTTTACTCTCCCTATGTCTCTCTTTCTTTCTTTCTCTGGTAGATCCTTTTTTTTTGTTGTTGTTGTCAGCCTGGTCTTATGTTTTTATCCTTTTTACATTTGTTTGCCTACTCCAGTTGGCAGTTTCCCCTTATGTGCTCTTTGTTTGTTCTCTCTCCGTGTGTTTCCTTTCCTCTGCTTTGCCACATCCTTTACTTTTACTTTTATTTTTATATATATATATATACATTTATATTTGTTGTTTCTTCTTCATTGCGTTACGATTAAATGAATGTTAGGGATTTGCTGCCGTTTAACTGTATTTTATTCGTGCGAATCTCAAGCCCACGTCCAAATATTATTATCCTTTGGCACATATCGTATTTACTTATCAAATGGAAATCAAATTGACACTGCTCATAATATTATCGTAGAATATCCCTTTGGAAGAAGAGAAAATAATTTATGGAAATTTTCGAAAATTAAAATTTCAGTTTTTGACATACTTTTTTATTGAAGTAAAATGATGTAGATTTATTAAATACGGAATATGAATGGATATTTTTAGAGTTATATAATTATTTAGTTTTCTAAAACACTTAATTCAACATTATATTTATTTTATTTTATTATATATATTTAAAATATTTATTTTATGTTAAACTTTGACTGAAATTGCAACATATATATTTATTTATGTATTTGTTTTATTTAGCGTAATTAAATAATATTTCCCATATTTTTTTAATATTTATTACGGAACATTAGTGCATTTTTATTTCTTTTAATATTAAACAAAATAGTTAAAAATAGTTTTTTGTTTGTTAATACTTAAACTTCAAAGTTTATATTTAAATGATTTTATATACTTACAAAGTTAATTTATAGAATTTTTAAGTAGTTTTATGAAACAAGCCGCTGATCAGTTTTATCTGCAAAAACATTATCCTGGCAGCCACAACCATTGTCCTGGCCAATTAAATCCTGTCTGCGTCTCCTCTCAATTTGAATGGCAGATGAACATGAAGCGGATTTATATTTAATTTGTATAAACCAAATCGGATATTTTGGCAACATCAAAAAGCATTTGCTTTGCCGGGCAACCAAGGATAACTGGTATTTGTGCAACTCTTTTACCACTCCTCGCCCACTCTCTCCCCCCCTCTCTGTCCTTCGTCCTTTCAACTTTTGCCAGTGAATTGTGGGGCAATGTTACATATTTGATTGTCGGCTTGCGTCCTGTGCATTACATAATGTGATGGACTCGCTTTCAAAAGGTGTATTTGTCAGACCTTTTCTCATAATTTTCGGGGTTCCTTTTTCATTTTTTTTATGGTGGGGGGGGGAATAACCTCTGGCCTTTACCTTTTTTCGCCCACGCCAGGACACATGTGGGCGGCATTGAAGATGCGCTAAAAGAGGGAGAGAGGCATTGAAATGCCATAAATCTAACATGTATTTCTATACTATATAGGGAATATATATATATAGACGCATTGTATAAGTTTATGGCTGATATTTTCCTCCATTTTGTTGTTGTTGTTGTCCTGTTGTTGTCCTGCTACGTGCATTGTTTGGCCAATAAAGCAAAACGCAAACCGAACTGACGCCGCTGTTGCTGCCACAATATTCGTTTTGGGGCAACAATGGCGTTAACTACTCGTATTGCAAAAAAAAGAAAGAGAAAACAAGAAGAAGAAGAAGAGTAGAGATATTATGCCATATATAAATGTCTACTACCCCAACCTCTACCACATCCACAGCCTCAATCCATGCGGTCTTCACACAATACGCCTTTTCACACCTAAGCGGCACTGGCGCCACACAAAACCGCAGCAACTACAACAACAACAACAATAGTAGTAGTTGTTGTTGTAACAACAACAAGGAGAATAACAACTCGTATATAGTATTTATAACAATGAGCCTGGTCGAGGATGTCAACTGCCCCCAGAATGGGACGCAGTCAACAAGGACGAGTGGCAAACAATGTCATTCGCTCTTTATTTTCTCCTTTTTATTCTCTTTTTTTTTTGTGTGTGTTGCAAGTATACTCGAATGCGCTGTAACGCCCTAAATCTGTATAAATATTTATTAAAGAAAGGCATGTCAGACAGCTGACAGTAGGGAGTGGGCAGAGGGGGGGGGGCAAATAGAGCGAGAGGGATACTTAAATTGGCCTAGACATGTCCAAGACAAGTTCAGAAGTCAAAAAAAAGGATAACAAATGTTGCTTAGGCTTAAAGTGCTAATGTTGATGAGACATTAAAAATATAAAATATACAAAAAAAAATAGAAATATTTCAAATTCATACTTATAATATTAAGATGCAAAACACAATTAAGGAATATAGCTAATTGAATGAAATATATATAAAAACAAATATAAATTAAATTAATTTGTATAGTATTAAAGCGATAAAGAATAATTATAAAATTGCTACTTGATTAAAATATTTAATTACTTGAATTTTTAAATCTAGGTCTAAATATATATATATAAGTATATATTTATTTGATTATTTTATTCAATTCACTTTACATATACAAAATTATTACTACTCGAATAAAATATTTAAATAAATATATAAATTTATGTATACATATAAATATATATTTATTTGAATATTTTTATCAAGCAGTAACTTTTTGGAAAATTTAAAGTAACATAGAATTAAATTTTCACTTAATTATATATTATATAGATATATAAATATAAATGTAAATATATATAAATATAAATATTCAATGAAATTTAATTTATTTCATTTGAGTAGTTATATATTTTTATTAAGAAGTAAACGAATAAACTGTTAACTAAAATATATAAAAAATGCAATATTTATAATTTAATTAGTTTTATCATGAAAGTGTTCTTAAATTATATTTATAGGACTTTTGAACAGTTTTTTATATAAGCGTTAATAATTAAATAATTAAATAATATTTGATATTAATATATATTATTCACATATGAAAACCACAAACATTGAATGGCTTGTTGTCAAATAACCTGTAATAATAATAACATAATTATTTATTAATATTGGCAGACGACGTAATTTCTTGTTGTTGTATTATATATTTTTGGTTGGTTTTTGTTTAATGTTAATAACAGGCCATTGTACAAAATATGTGTTGCCTGTGGCACCGTCTCTGTCTCGTGCAATCAAATTGCCCAGGACAATAACATCAAAGGCCATTTTGTGTGTATTTTGCGCCTAAAATGCTACTACACTTTTCCACTCCTCCACTCTGCCCTCTGCTAACATTGTGGAGTCATTCGGCGCAAATGTTGCGCTGTTTGAAAAACGCGTCATGACACGCATACAAATCTGCCACAAAAATACCAACATACATACACTTCGAGAGAGAGAGAGAGAGAGAGAGAGAGAGAGAGAGAGAGTAGTGAGTGAGGGAGAAAGAGAGAGGGGAGAATGTGGAATAGACGCACGCACAACGGAAGTGCGCTCTGACGACATTAGCGCCATTTTGTCGTAATTAATGTGAGCCATATTAGTTGCTATTTGGCCATTTTTCACACACACACACACACACACACAATCGCATACATATATACATATATATGTGTGTATGGGTGTGTTTGTGTGTTGGGAAGGCAAAACTTTTGCAATTTTAGTTGAAGAATTTTTGTTGAGCAGCTGCCTTGCCACAAGAGGCCGCAGGACTCGAAGTCGACGCTAAGAATGTGGAAAGTCAGCTACAGATAGCATTCTCTCTCTTTTTCTCTATCTCTCTCTTTCTCTCTCTCTTTGGCTGCGTCTAGACATTCATCTTTACATGAAAAATATTGTAAGCAAGCGCCACATTTTGGGACTACTTCTTGATGCCAAAGCATAATTAGCCTCGTTTTGGGGGCAACTGAAAAAAGAAAAGAAAAGAAAATATATGGCATAAAAGTCTGTGCTCGTGGCAGGATATGCGGCATGTGTCCTTGAAACGTGTATCAAATTTTAGACCACAAATTGCCAAAGAAAAAGCGGCAGCAGCTGCATGGGAAGTTCGTAAAGTTATAAGCACATTTTTTATATAAACTTTAAACTTAAATCAAATTAATTTAAATTATAAAAATTAGATAAATTCCTTCATTTAATGTAAGAATATTTAAATAGTAATTTTTTTAAATTTTTCATAAATATTTTTTTTTAATAACTTTTGAAGCAACTCTCGCAATTTGCTGTTGGCTTTGAGGCGTATCCGTTTATTGGCGTTGTATACCATTTTGGCTTTAATGCCGCCGCTTTATGCCGTTAGTTAGTCAGTTAGATGTTGGCCAAGTGTGTGTGACGGTGTGTGTGTGAGTGTGGCTAATGTGTGTGAGAGAGAATGAGAGATAAAGTGAGAGGGGTTGTTCTGACGGGGAGTTCACTGTATATTTAAATGATTTGCTGCTAATGCGTCTGTTTATGTTTTATGTTGATGTTGCTTGTCCGGCGTTGCCCGTGTTTGCGCTGGCTTTGCTCTGTGGGTATTTAACAACACGCATATACACACAAATATATTTCTATGTGTGCGTGTGTGTGTCTCTATTTAACTTTATGCAATATTTATTTGCGACACACACACACACACACGCATACAGAAGCAGAGAGAGGCAAACAAAAGCAATAGACGAACACCGCAGTGTTTATATTTCAGCAAACACATCAAGAGAGAGACAGAGAGAGAGACAGAGAAAGAGTGAGAGAGAGAGGGGGAGAGAGAGAGAGGGAGCATTTAATTTCTATAGCGGAAGTTGACTAGACAGTCTCGACTGCCTCGCTTCATTGCAGATTTCGTTTGTCTGCCATATTTGTTTAAGCTTCCTCTCTCTTTCACACACACACGCACATTTTTTCTTCAATTTTATATGTATGTGTGTGTGTGTGTCAATATTGGCTAATGGCCTTGGGAGGTCAGGTCACATTGAATGTATGCAAAAATGTTCAGCTCGACAAAATGTCACCATACACAGAGTATTGAACTTGCTCTCTCCCTTCCTCTCCCTCTCTCGCTTTCTCTCTCACTCTGACTCACTCTCTCTCTCTCTCTCTTCCTTTTTTTCTATTCACTCTCTTACCTGTTCACTTTGAATAATGCAGCAGCATTGGCAAAAGGATTACTCTCGAGCATAATTGATTCTCTATTCAAATATTTGACATATCTTTTTCTCTCCATGCTTTTAACCTAATTTAAGGACCTTTTTCTCTGCTTTATGCTTCGTTTTGCTGCTCTGCAATAATATTTATGGCAACGGCTGTTGGTCCATTGGCAAATATGTTGCATGTTCGAGAGGCGGCGCCACGCCTGTCATAAATCACACGGCAAATGCCCCCAAAAGAAAACTACTTAAAGCGCCATTACAACAAATTTAAAGCAATTTGGAAGCAACTTGGGCCGCACTCCACATCCAAAAAGGAAACTTTTGCCAAATAACAGAAAAAAAATCAAGAGCAAAGAAAATCAAAAGAAAACCAAAAATATATATATTGAAAGATATAAAGTGAGAGACAGGGAGGAAGTGGGGAAAAACAAATGTTTTGGACAGTTTATTATGCGCATTATTCACTGTTGCAATGGTTTATCCCTTTGCTGTTTTGCCGAACCCCAGGCACTGTTGTCCTGGCAATTTCTAGTCCATTAACTTTACCCAAAGGTCTACTCAAGGAAGCAACGCTTCAAGAGAAATCATTTTCTGCTAAAAATTATATAAATGTCAAGAGAGAAGGCGAGAGACGGAAATGGTCAAGATACGCCCCCAACTTCAACTTTCATCCTTCGCCTTCGTCCTGCTAAACTAAAAAGTGTGTCGCTTGTTGAGCCTGCTGCTGCTTCATCATCATCCCCATCATCATCATCATCATCATCTTCATCGTCTGCGCCTTTTGTGTTATGGCCTGGTCTATTGTTAAACGCCTTTTCAATAGGTTTTGAACCCGTCGTTATATTATCCTTGCATTAATGTTGAGAGCAGCTGAGCAAACGGGAAGAAGGGGTGGGCGGCAAATTTAAATGTAAAATGTTGTCGACCTAGGCGTATACTTGATTTGATTGCGCTTTATACTGATTAGCTGTCATTATATGGGTGTGTATGGGGGATGAATGCTGATCCTGCAGTCAACTTCTGGTTCATTGGCGTGTAAAATGCAAGCGTAACCTCATTTCTAGGCACTGAGTTGACTGCAACCCCAAGTCACAGGACCTCCCAGCATATCATGTGTAAAATTAGCTCATTTTGTGGCGCCCACATGGAAAAGCTGCTGTAAACAGCCGCTGGGTATAAAATAGATTGAGATTGCCAGGACACGGCCTATGCAGTAGCACTAGGACTAAGGCAGGTCCTGCCCTTGCATAATTCCTCACTGCGCTGCGCTTAATGCAATTTTTATGTTGGCCGGGCATTAACTCAGATTCCGAGCCTCCCGCCAGAGTCAAAGTCACACACATACCCACACACACACACTCACCGACAAACAAGGACACATTTCTTTGCCTGTTGGCGCATTAAATTTATATGGGAATTGCTGCTGTTGCAGCGTCGCTGGGGCATCGAAAGAAGCAAAAAAATAAATAAAAAAAAAACAAACTTTGGGTCAACTCAAGTTGACTCGTTGTTTGACTTGCTGCCAAGCATAAATTTTGCAAAACTCAACAAATAACCCGGCAGGCGTTGCGCTGAGAAAACTGCAATTGCAGCCCAGCACTTGTGTATGCAGACTGTTGTTGGTCACTGTCGGAACGTGTATTATATTTTATATACCCCACACACACTCTCTCTCACTCTCTCTCTCTCTGTCTACTCTGCCTCCCAGGTTGTGTGCACACTGCCGCCCTCTTACAAATTTATTTTGTGGGCGTGTAGCTTTCAATTTGGCAGCAACAAACCTTCCCGCCAGCGGCAATTGCATAGGCATGTGCATACATATGTTTACAGTGTATGTGTGTGTGCACTTGTGTATGTGTTTGTTTGACAAAATCAATGAAAATACAGTTAAAGAGCATATAAAGCAGGCCAGTTACACTTACAAGGCAAGTCTCTGCTCAGCACAGCCACTTTATGGACAACAAAAGAATTCTATGCTAGCTGAGACAGCTAAACAAACTACTGGCAGTGTCTGTGCTCTTCACTCCAACTGATTGTTGTTGCTGACCAATAACAACTGCAGTTAAAGCTACTTCGTCTACACAACTCTATTTCACGATCGCTTTTACTTCAGCATTCGGCAATACACGAGTGCATGAGATATGTACGAAGCATTGCTCTCTCGTTAACACGCTCTCCTGCATTTGCATAGTCATTGTTGTTGTTCATTTTATCTGCAGCTGCAGTCTGCGACTTTCTCAGTTATAAACTCGACGCTCTCACTTAGAGATTATTTTTACTCTCTCGCTAAGGCGCTCTTCTTCACTTGCTTAGAGCAATTGTTGTTTTTCATTTGATCTGGAGCTGCTGTCGGTGGCTCTCCCAGGTAGTGAATAGAGACAATGAAGTAATAACGTAAAATTGTCGATTGCTTTTGCTCAACTTATGTTTGCAAGTTTATCTTCGATTTAACTAAAAACTCAAGCTTAAAGTCTTCAAATCATATTTAGCCTTCAATCAACAAAGTTGCATTTTGAATGTAAAATTTCATTTGTGAATTTGTCAAATGTTTTCACACCCTCTGTCACAGCCCGTTCAACTTTGGGCTCGCACTTTCTTGATTCATAATTCGTGCGGGAAAAGTTTTCGCGCAGTGGCATATTTACATGGTATGGAAAAAGTTAAGCAACAAATTCTGAAATCGCATTAAATTGCATTAGTTTTATAATTTTCAAAAGCCCGCACTTAGGCGGCAACTTGAAAGAAGCCAAAGGCGGCAGGAAGTAACTGAAGCAACACTGAACGCAGGGATGCAGATTGGATGCAGAGTACCGACTACAGAGCATCGGGTATGCGTATGTTAATTCCATGAAGCCGTGACACATGACAAACTGCAGCGAAGAGCGTTCCTCACAGCAGGATTGCATTAGGTTGCCCGGCACAACGTGACGTAGACGCATTGTCGTCTACGCGTCTCTGCTCTCTCTCTCTCTCTCTCTCTCTTTTGCTGTATCTCCCACTGTATGAGTATGTATGTATGTGTGCACTTTACTTTGACTCTGACTCATGAGCAGCTTTCACTAACACCATCTCCCTCTCTCATCACTCCATACACTATGCACTCTTTTCTCATACAAAATTGTCCTACACATTTGCGTATAAGTACGTGACTGGCATGCGCTCTATATGAGCTGCAAAGTGTTTGACCCATTTTTGGGTTGTGAGCGTCGAGAAGATTCTATACTATATATTATATACCATATTCTGTATGCAGGGGATGTACTTTTTAAATGCACTTTATTTGTAAAAGTTTATTGCAACAAAAGAGTCAGTGATGGAGGGAATGGTGGAGGGAGAGGGAATGTGAAGCGAGCGAGTGTCGAGCAAAATGAAAATCAGAAAATGTTTTGCATGCATAAATTCAACGTCAAGGTGCGCATTTAGTTTTCACGAATTACTCTAGTATTTAATATCTGTCTTAGCTTCTCATATTTTATGCCGGCAGCTGTTCTCGCAGTTGATTCTGTTGTTGTCATTCTTGTTTTTGTTCTTGTTTCGCAGAGTGACACACTTAAACTCTGCAAGTGAAAAGAGTGTGGATAGAGTGTCATGCACTCACTCATTTTCTCACTCCCACTCTCTCTCTTTCTCTCCCACTTTCTGCTGCGTTCTTTCGAGTGCCATTCAATGAAGTATGCAGAGCCCCACTATACCTGCTCCCTGCACGCTGGTCGCTCTCACTTGCATACTGTCTCCTCCACTATCCGACAGTCGTTTCGCTCACACTTAGTGTATGTTTGTCTGTCTGCTTGCCTATATCTATCGCGTCCACTTATTTATGCATTCGTGCGCACTTTTTCAGTTACTGCTGCCGTAGCTCTGCCGCTGTCGCTGCTCCTGCTGCTGCTCTTGTAGTGCATTTTAATTTCGCAACGCTCTGCTCAGACAGCGACCGGAATTCAGCACAAGTTTCATTCATTTGCCTCACGCTCTTTAAATATGTGCATTTCCTTCCACCCTACATACTCTGCCACTCTGTTGCACATAAACAAAGTAAGCAACAAAAAATACAAAAATGCAGAAAAAAAGTAAATGATAAGAAATAATAACACACAAAAAATTCATCGAAATCATCAGATGGATTTATGAATTGCATATCATCTGTCTGACAGTGCGTAGCAAATATGCATAATTTTTATTCAACTTAAAAATCATTAAATGATAATACTCATACTCACAACAAACACACTCTCTTACTCTCTCATGAATATGAATATGCAGCTGAGTTTCAACATGAGTGTGCTGAATGCATGTTGTTCGAGTATGTGTGAAAATAAATACTTCGTAATTTCATACACACACACACACACACACACATATTTATTGAAAGAGGCAGACAGGAACGAATGAGACAGATAGAGGGAAAGAGAGAGTGAGTGGGTGGGAGTTTGGCAGTGAGAGCACTTATGCTGGCCATCAAGTGTGACCAGCTGTTGCATTCTCTCAACTTGAATATATTCGTCGTTGAATTAAACGATTTTTAAAGTTGAAGTCAAGTTTTTACCGAATTTTGTAGAATTTTCAGTTTAAATTAAATTTTATTTCTATTTATTATTTATAATATATGCTTTTTGCTTTTAAATATAATTTTAAATTGTTTATTTTAATTAAATTTAATTTATAAGGATTTATTATCAGACGTCATAAATGATATTGAAGTGAAATACAAAATTAAAATAAAAATTACTTTTAATAAAAATGCACTATAACTTAAAAAATAATAAATTACATGTATTAAATTTCCACATTCTTTCTTCTTCCTCGCTAAATCTGCCTAAATTCATGCTAAATTTATTGAGCACAATTTTTGCTAGTTGTTGAATTCATATCATTGTTAACCCCAATAAAAAGATACAAATTAATGAAACATAAGTCAAACACGCAAACAAATATAAAATGCCAATCAAATTCGAATCGTCCTGCCGGACAGACAGTTGAAGGGAGGAGGTTGGGGAGGGTTGTAGACAAACTGGCAACCATGCCGAAATGTTTGCCTGTCAGGACATGGACACGGACATGGACATGGCAGAGGCGTCGTTGCTGCTGCTTCCCGTCCACTTCAAAGGCGTCGCTGGAACGTTGCACAGTCAATTTGCGTTCGAGATTTATAACTGGATACAATGGGGCTACTACTGTTGCCAGTTCCAATCCAGTGGAAACCCAACTCAGTTTCTTTTTTGCCGGTTAACGCTTCAGTGACGACGTGTCCTTGAAAAGGCCTCGTCAAGCGGGCAGCTCCAGGCCGAGCCTTACTGCTTGCCATAAATATTTTTTGCTCGATCAAGTGTACTAATTTAATGTGTTGCCATGGCTATATATGCGAATCGATGACTCGACTGACTTGACTTCGACGCTATCAACGCTGGCAGGACATTCAAAACAAGATTTATGACAGGCGTGCGCCTTCACAGGGTGTGGGCTCCCTCTCCCTCTCTCCCTCTTTCTCTACTCTCCACTCTCTACTCTCTCTATTTCTGTAACAATAAAATGAAATCAACGTTACGAAACAAGAGAAATGACAACGTTGCTAAATGGTCTTATCTGCCAAAGAGAAAGCAAGAATCAGACAGAGACAGCTAGATAGTGTAGAGGGGTGGTTGGTTGAGGGGGTGCAAAAGTTTATTTCTTTTTTTTTTTGATTGTCTGCGCTACAAAAACGAGACTCAAGTTGAGTATTTTTAGGTCGCAAAATTTGATTAATGTTATGCTGCACGATGAAAGGCAGGCGGGGGTGAAGGGCGGTCCTCCCCTCATGTGTTGAGGGTAGTGATTTGCTGCACCGATTTATAAATATACATATATAGTATATGTTATATATTGTTAATGCCATAGCAACAAGCTGACTTTACAGCACAATGATTGCCTCAAATTCTATAATGACTTTTGACTAGGGCGGTTATTTTGAGTTACTTTTAGGAGAGATAAAAATAGGGGATGCGCTGGAAAGAGACGAGAAGTGAGTGGGGGTTGCAGGAGAATAGAGCTTTTGAAGTATATGGAGATTAATTAAGCTGCTTTGCTTAAAGTGACATAATATTGCAAGCAATGTTCTTCTAAGGCTTATTCAAAATAGACCATGGCCTATGCCGCCTTTTGGCCAACTCCTGCCACCCCCCCCTTCGTTGTAGTGTCTTTGCCTTTCTGCTTGCTTAAACAGCTGATTTGGGCAGCTTTTGTGTTTGCTTCCACTTTTCTCACATTTTTCTTTTTCTTTCATTTTGTTTTTTTTTTGTAGTTTTCTCAAGATTCTTTATGCTTCTTTTCTCCGTCTCTAAGGCCGTGTTAATTATGTGTCCTGTGCGCATTTGTCTTTATTATAGGTTAGTTCTTCTCTCTCTCTCCCTCTCTCTCTCTCTCTCTCTCTCTCTCTGTCTCTCTTTTTCTGTCCCATAACCGAGCTCATCTTAGGATTGGTTGTGTCTACTACCTGGAAACAAGGACACCTGCCTGTCGCCTTTATTATCATTGTTATGTTGCTGCTGCTGCTGTTGATGCTTTTGTTTTTCTGCGCTGACATTCAGCAACAACATACCATACACACAGGGAGTGCCACAAGCAGTGGCAAGCATCATAAGCCATAAGCGCCCCCGAGCAGCATAACTTTGAGATTTCAACAATACATCATGTATGCAAAATGATGTATGCATGTAAATGGCAGCAGCTGCCAGCAGGCGAAATGATGATGGCCAAGAAGGTGGTGACGACTAGTGGGTGAACGTAGAAGGGGGGGATAGGTGCAAGTGTGTGAGGAGAGAGGCTGGGAAACAAGTGTTGCGAATTAGGCCAAGGAGAAGCATTAATAAACGCATTTAGTGGCACATGCGGCGTATGCGCAACGTCAACAACTACAACAACAGAGCAGAGCAAAAAAAAAAAAAAATGACAACAACAACGCACACATATATTCACATTTGATGCTTAAGCTTAGATAATAGCAGCAACAACATTATGATGTTCCCAATCATAATGATAATGATGATGATGTGGGCGACACATGCAGGCTTATAATTTGCACGTGGCTGTGGTGTGGCAAGTCTTCAACTCGATTCCCTTACCATTTTGCTACTTGCCACATCCCATCATCTGCCCTTCCCTTCCCTTCCAATCCCTTCCCAGTCCCTTTCATCTTCCCACATACTTATTCTCTCGCTGAGCTTGACATACTTTCCACTTGGAAACCCTCTTCACTCTCTTCACTCTCTTTTTCTATCTGCACTTGCGACGCGGCGTCTTTTTGCCTTGTGCAAGTTTATCATTTGCAGTCGTAGTTATGCACACGTGCTACGCCCCCATATCAAGACGCCACCGTAACGTCACTTCATCGTTGTTGTTGTTGTTGTTGTTGTTGTTGTTGAGTCCCCAGTTGCTTGCACAGTCCTCAAGCGCGATTCTCTCAAGGCATGGAGGCCACATTAGTCCGTAATATTGTCAGTCTCTTACTTTTATTTTTGGCTACTTTAAAGTCTCTTATCGCAGTCTTGAAGCGTATATATATACATATATATTCAAAAACATATATATTCAACACAATTTTTCAAATTTTAAAGCATATATTCTAAAATATTGATCCAAATTATGTCCGGTTAAGTTTTTTATGTCTATTTTAATGCCAGAAATAAATTGGGCACAAAAACTGCGATTTCAAGACTTTCACATTTTTTGACTTTTTGTCAAGGGGTTAGTATGCAAAAATGGAAAAAAATGGACGAAAATTGAAAATTGTTAATATTGAAGAATTTTTGATGCAGACTTAAAATATAATCAAAACCATTGACGAAAGTGCAAAAATTTTGAAAATCGGTTGATTTTTGACAAAATTATGGCTTCTCAAAGTTATGAGAATTTCCATTTTTTGTACTGAAATCGATATTCTTTCTATTTTTGTACTCATGTGACAACATTTTATACAATATACATTGTGCTGATGCAGATTTAAAGAAGGCTTAGAACCATTGATAAAATCGAAAAAATTTTGAAAATCGCTCGAGTTTCTGGGAAGTTATGCTATGCTGAAAATACAGGAAAAATCAATTTTTCAGAAAACCCCATATTTCATCCGATTTTTCACTTTTTTGGCCATATTTTCTAAAATATTGAACCAAATTATATCCGGTTAACTTTTTTATGTCTATTTTGATGCCAGAAATCAATTGGGCACAAAAAATTCCGATTTCAAAACTTTCGCATTTTTTCACATTTTGTCAAGGGGTTAGTATGCAAAAATGGAAAAAAATGGACGAAAATTGAAAATTGTTAATATTGAAGAATTTTTGATGCAGACTTAAAATATAATCAAAACCATTGACGAAAGTGCAATAATTTTGAAAATAGGTTGATTTTTGACAAAATTATGGCTTCTCAAAGTTATGAGAATCTCCATTTTTTGTACTGAAATCGATATTCTTTCTATTTTTGTATTCATGTGACAACATTTAATACAATATACATTGTGCTGATGCAGATTTAAAGAAGGCTTAGAACCATTGATAAAATCGAAAAAAATTTGAAAATCGATCGAGTTTCTGGGAAGTTATGCTAAGCTGAAAATACAGGAAAAATCAATTTTTCAGAAAACCCCATATTTCATCCGATTTTTCACTTTTTTGGCCATATTTTCTAAAATATTGATCCAAATTATGTCCGGTTATCTTTTTTATGTCTATTTTGATGCCAGAAATCAATTGAGCACAAAAAATTCAGATTTCAAAACTTTCGCATTTTCTGACTTTTTGTCAAGGGGTTAGTATGCAAAAATGGAAAAAAATGGACGAAAATTGAATATTGTTAATATTGAAGAATTTTTGATGCAGACTTAAAATATAATCAAAACCATTGACGAAAGTGCAAAAATTTTGAAAATCGGTTGATTTTTGACAAAATTATGGCTTCTCAAAGTTATGAGAATCTCCATTTTTTGTACTGAAATCGATATTCTTTCTATTTTTGTACTCATGTGACAACATTTTATACAATATACATTGTGCTGATGCAGATTTAAAGAAGGCTTAGAACCATTGATAAAATCGAAAAAATTTTGAAAATCGCTCGAGTTTCTGGGAAGTTATGCTATGCTGAAAATACCGGAAAAATCAATTTTTCAGAAAACCCCATATTTCATCCGATTTTTCACTTTTTTGGCCATATTTTCTAAAATATTGAACCAAATTATTTCCGGTTAACTTTTTTATGTCTATTTTGATGCCAGAAATCAATTGGGCACAAAAAATTCCGATTTCAAAACTTTCGCATTTTTTCACATTTTGTCAAGGGGTTAGTATGCAAAAATGGAAAAAAATGGACGAAAATTGAAAATTGTTAATATTGAAGAATTTTTGATGCAGACTTAAAATATAATCAAAACCATTGACGAAAGTGCAAAAATTTTGAAAATCGGTTGATTTTTGACAAAATTATGGCTTCTCAAAGTTATGAGAATCTCCATTTTTTGTACTGAAATCGATATTCTTTCTATTTTTGTACTCATGTGACAACATTTTATACAATATACATTGTGCTGATGCAGATTTAAAGAAGGCTTAGAACCATTGATAAAATCGAAAAAAATTTTGAAAATCGCTCGAGTTTCTGGGAAGTTATGCTATGCTGAAAATACAGGAAAAAATCAATAATTCAGAAAACCCCATTTTTCATCCGATTTTCACTTTTTTGGCCATATTTTCTAAAATATTCAACCAAATTATGTTCGGTTAACTTTTTTATGTCTATTTTGATGCCAGAAATCAATTGGGCACAAAAATTCCGATTTCAAAACTTTCGCATTTTTTGACTTTTTGTCAAGGGGTTAGTATGCAAAAATGGCAAAAAATGGCAAAAAATGGACGAAAATTGAAAATTGTTAATATTGTAGAATTTTTGATGCAGACTTAAAATATAATCAAAACCATTGACAAAAGTGCAAAAATTTTGAAAATCGGTTGATTTTTGACAAAATTATGGCTTCTCAAAGTTATGAGAATCTCCATTTTTTGTACTGAAATCGATATTCTTTCTATTTTTGTACTCATGTGACAACATTTTATACAATATACATTGTGCTGATGCAGATTTAAAGTAGGCTTAGAACCATTGATAAAATCGAAAAAAATTTTGAAAATCGCTCGAGTTTCTGGGAAGTTATGCTATGCTGAAAATACAGGAAAAAATCAATAATTCAGAAAACCCCATTTTTCATCCGATTTTCACTTTTTTGGCCATATTTTCTAAAATATTCAACCAAATTATGTTCGGTTAACTTTTTTATGTCTATTTTGATGCCAGAAATCAATTGGGCACAAAAAATTCCGATTTCAAAACTTTCGCATTTTTTGACTTTTTGTCAAGGGGTTAGTATGCAAAAATGGCAAAAAATGGCAAAAATTGGACGAAAATTGAATATTGTTAATATTGAAGAATTTTTGATGCAGACTTAAAATATAATCAAAACCATTGACGAAAGTGCAAAAATTTTGAAAATCGGTTGATTTTTGACAAAATTATGGCTTTTCAAAGTTATGAGAATCTCCATTTTTTGTACTGAAATCGATATTCTTTCTATTTTTGTACTCATGTGACAACATTTTATACAATATACATTGTGCTGATGCAGATTTAAAGAAGGCTTAGAACCATTGATAAAATCGAAAAAAATTTTGAAAATCGCTCGAGTTTCTGGGAAGTTATGCTATGCTGAAAATACAGGAAAAAATCAATAATTCAGAAAACCCCATTTTTCATCCGATTTTCACTTTTTTGGCCATATTTTCTAAAATATTCAACCAAATTATGTTCGGTTAACTTTTTTATGTCTATTTTGATGCCAGAAATCAATTGGGCACAAAAAATTCCGATTTCAAAACTTTCGCATTTTTTGACTTTTTGTCAAGGGGTTAGTATGCAAAAATGGCAAAAAATGGCAAAAAATGGACGAAAATTGAATATTGTTAATATTGAAAAATTTTTGATGCAGACTTAAAATATAATCAAAACCATTGACGAAAGTGCAAAAATTTTGAAAATCGGTTGATTTTTGACAAAATTATGGCTTCTCAAAGTTATGAGAATCTCCAATTTTGTACTGAAATCGATATTCTTTCTATTTTTGTACTCATGTAACAACATTTTATACAATATACATTGTGCTGATGCAGATTTAAAGAAGGCTTTAAACCATTGATAAAATCGAAAAAATTTTGAAAATCGCTTTAATTGTGGGAAAGTTATGCCATAATGAAGTTACAGACAAACATCATTTTTGAAGAAAACCCCGTTTTTGGCCAATTTTTCACATTATTGGCCATATTTTCTAAAATGTTGCCCCAAATTATGTCCGGTAAAGTTTTTTATGCCTATT
This sequence comes from Drosophila quadrilineata, assembly GCA_018150725.1. NCBI lineage: Eukaryota > Metazoa > Arthropoda > Insecta > Diptera > Drosophilidae > Drosophila > Drosophila quadrilineata. Next base: position 8,683,390 of record JAECWN010000407.1, read on the forward strand.
AGGATGTCAGAAATAGATTGGGCACAAAAATTCCGATTTCAAAACTTTCACATTTTTTGACTTTTTGTTAAGGGGTTAGTATGCAAAAATGAAAAAAAATTGAGGAAAATTGAAAATTGTTAATATTGAAGAATTTTTGCAGCAGATTTAAAATATGATCAAAACTATTGAAAAAAGTGAAAAAATTCTGAAAATCGGTTGAATTTTGCCAAAGTTATGACTCTCAAAGTTATGATACTCTCCATTTTTTCTACTAAAATCGATATTATTTATATTTTTGACTCTTGTGACTACATTTTGTACAAAGTATATAATCTATTGATGCAGATTTTAACAAGCTTTAGAGCCAATGATAAAATCTAAAAAATGTTGAAGATTGCTCTATTTTAGAGAAAGTTATGCCACTTTGAAGTTACAGGAAAAATCATGTTTCCAGAAAACCCCGTGTTTAACCAATTTTTCACATTTTTGGACACATTTTCTAAAATATTGGTCGAAATTATGTCCGGTAAGGTTTCTTTAATGTCTATTTTGATTTCAAAATTTTCAATATCATGACATTCTTAGGGTGTTTGCGTATTTGAGAAACATTGTCCCAGTAATTAGTAGTTCTAAATTTTTGTTAAAACTTCCTAGTCCGACCTTCAAGAATGTATTGCCCAATATAACCAAATTATAATAATGAGTGTTTATATACGAAACACATGGAGTTGTGTCAGAGAAAGAGAGAAAATTTGTGGGAGAGTTCTCTATGGTTGCTCGGCTCACGCTGCGTATAATTAACGTATAAATTACAAATAGTGTGACGTTAATAATTCGGCGTTAATAGATTTTGCCGCTTTTCCGGCCATTTCCATTTGTTTAGACGCACGCAGCTGCCACACAAACAATCTATGGCCAACCCCGACTGCCTAAATTATCGATAATCAATGGATTTGCCATTTATTGTATGTGGTGCCCACAAGGAGGAGGAAGAGCCTAGCGAGAGAGAGAGAGAGATGAGGAGTCTGATAGACTGAGGTGGACATTATGTATACGCCCCATTGTGCGCATTGTTTGCTCGGAGCTGGAAATAAAAGTTTATCGCAATAAAACACACATTTATTTGCGCCTAAATGCAGCTCTTTATTGCCACACATCGCCATTGTTTATTTACCTGTGCCACGCCCACTCGTTATGTTCTCTATGAAAACTAGTTTCTGCTGGTTTTTGTTTTATTTGGGTGTGGGAGAAACTTAATTAAATACTCAACGCCCCTTTGGGGCCATGCCCAAAAACACGAGTTGCGACCAATTATGTTGCGTTGTTGGGCACAGGACCAGAGGAAAACCCTTTTGTGTTTGTTTTTCTTCTCTTTTTTTTGTGTATTTTTTGGGTAGCTGTTTATTAAAATGCTCGACACATGCTCATTAAAAACAACTCAAAAGTCATGTTCGACCCGGCAACATTTTGTAAGCATTTAACTGCAAAATCATGCGACAAACTATAAACCAAACAGACAAACCACAAGCGGCTGTCCCGCTTTCACATTCTCCCACTCTTTCCCCCTCACATGTGTGGAAAGCCTTTTCAAAGGACATTTGCGACAACTGGCAAACAACTAATGAGGCACGGACAGTCGCCCATAAGTTGTTCACATTTCACATTAAAAAAAAAAAAAGAAAACAACAACTACTGCTGTGGCAGAGGCAACAAATGTTTCAAAATTGCAGAGGTTGACGTTTAATTTGCCACTTTTATTAACAGTGCTCATATTAGGGACTCATTTATCAGTCCGCCAGTACTCCAAAAAAAAACACAACCGTTACACACTAACACACTCTGTGTGAGGAAACATTAAAGGGGAGGGAGCAACACCCCCCGCATAGTCCCAACATGAAATTGTGTAACAGTTGTGGGAATTATTTAATTTAGACACTGCGCCAGACCTCTTGCAATGCCAATGGCCACGGAGACTGCGAAGCTGCCTAGATGGCTTAACACGCCAAGCTCCACGTACAGTGTCAAAAACTGCACAAAAAGCTATAATAGTTATAATATATTAAAATTCATTTTAATAAAAACAATTTTTTCAAGGTTTATGTGGACGAAATGTAGATAAAATAAATTGTGCGAATACACAAATTGTGTAAAATTTAATCAGCAAGTTTTTAATCTCATATTTTGTTTTGGCAACAATTAATTGCGATTGTGGCCACTGTGCTCGCTGTTGAATCTATCAGAAAGCTGCTGTTGTAGAGTGAGAGAGGCGGTTGGGAGAGAGAGTGCTTGCTGTTTAACTGCCAAGTTTTTTGCACTCTCATGCCGACGCCAAGAGTAGCAGCAGCAGCAGCAGCAGCGGCGGCGGGCAGAGCGAAAATGAATGGGAATGGAAATGGAAATAAGAGTGGGAATGTGAATGAGTGTGAGGAGGGCAGCACAGTTTTGGAGCGCTTCTAAGCTATTGCTTTGGGCAGAGAGCTAGGCTAAATTAATGACAATGACTGTGAGAGCGCGATGTGCGGGAATGAGCATGGAAATGGCATTGGGAATGAAACACAGCGAAGAGAGCGGACTAGCAATAGCAACATTGAAAGGGAGAGAGAGAGAGTGTGAGAGAGGAAGAAGCAGAGCGTCATGTACCCACTGATTGTTCTGTGCTGTTGTTGCCACTTTGTTTTTGGTTCTTTTGCTTGTCGTACAACGTCGGTCGTTGTTGTTGTTGTATTTTTGCACTGACACATGGCAGAGCGTTTCATTTGTTGTCTGTAGTGTATGTGTGTGAGTGTGTGCGGGCGAGACAGCAAACACAGCCCAGAGAGTGAGAGTAAGAAAGAGTGAGAGAGATGAATGGCAGTGAGGCATGACAAGAAGGAAGTTGGCTTCAATGCCTGGCAACACTAGAAACATGACCAAGTGTCTTTTGCCATAACAGTTTAGATTGCATGGCAAAAACGGGGCAAATACCAGAATATTATTATTATAATAATTTTTTTTTTTTCGTTCGTTCGTTCGTTGTGAGAGAGCGTGGCAACTCTGCTGAGATATATTATAAGTAATTGTGGTGTAGGGAATATTATGAAGTTATGAAGTGTTTGGGCATCCGTTACGTTATACTACCTCTGCCCAGCGTCGACTTAATTGAGTTCCGTGAGAAGCTGGAACTTGCCACAAATAACTTGGCCAATACACACGCACATGGCTTAAAGCGGTTAAAGCGTCGCTTATAAGCAGCATTTCCAATTTCCGAGCAACTGTTCAGACATTCGCAATGGGCATATGTAATTGAGCTGCATGCACGTACACAAGCAGTTAGACAGATGGACGGACAGACAGACAGACAGACAGACAAACAGACAGTCAGACAGACGAATGAACAGCATACATCACGAAGTTTGTGTTCAAGTGTTTGTTGGATATGGGCTAATTTGCCTGACAGCCTCATAAATGGATCGCGGTTTTGCTGTGAGGCAATCAAATGTTCAGCTAATTCGACTGCAACAGCAGCAGCAGCTGCAACATTGGCTAAGCAATTGAGTTGTGGCTAAAACGTTTTAACAGCTAATCAACATTGGTTTACAGCAGGCGGCAAATCAACAGACCGCTTGCATGCGATAATTGCACAAGTGCGACTCCATTTCACTCCACAAACGAAGTGCAGTTTAAGTAGCAAATGCGATAAAAAAAAATATCGCATGCAATTCGACTTGCTAGAAGCTGATAATTATTTGAAAAGCGCATTTAAAGCGTGAAATTTGCACTCAGCTGTACTTGAGTGAGTGTGAAATTGTACAAAATAATAGTAGTACTATGTATGGTATTACAATTGGGCATGAAATGTTTAACTGATTGGCAACAATTGTTGCATGCGAGCGATAAAAATGCCGCTTGCTACTGTTTTATGGCCGAGCAGTCGAAGTAACACATCGTAAATGGAGCACAACACACACTAAATGAAATATTTATGTGACCCCCAGCTCCAGTTCCAATTCCAATTTCAACTGCATATATATACATATATACACATATGTGTATGTGTGTGTGTGTGTGTGTGCAGTGCACATATTTGCCATACATTACGCACACATTACGTTTCGTTGTATGTTTCTTTGCATTTGCTTTTGTTTTTGTTTGCTTTGCTTGCCGGCTATTTCTTCTACTCATTCCCCACACACTTAACCCACTCGAAAGAAAATATTGCGAAACGAGATTGTTGCGGTCTGCTTTTTATATATATATTTTTATATATATATTTTTATATATATATATTTTTTTGATATTTGCGGCCATGTCCAGAGCGGGTTGGCATAGCAAATACTGCTGCATACTTTGCTGCGCACTTTGAGCCCAGAGGCTGATATTTCTGTCCCTCTTCCTCGCCCTCTCCTTCTGCCATTCACTATGTGTCTGTCCCTCTCTGCGGCTGGCATATATTTTTAATATATTAGCTAGCAAAATATTATATTATCCACATTTATATGTATGCGCTGCCTGCTTTTATATGTGCATGTAAATTTTATTTGTTTTTTACGAGCGCATAAATCAAAGAAAATTGTTTTTTATACATGCTTATGCGAAATACATGTATGTATATGTACATGTGTGTGCGAATCCCTCTAAACCATTTTCAACGCTTGGGCTATTCCATATTTTTTACTATAGAGCCCCACAAATACTTCAACATATATATTTGATATGTTTGCGCACATAAAAATTTGTTGTTCGTCCTTGTTTTTTTATGTTTCAAGCCCCAAAAAAGAAAAGAGTTGAATGCTGTGAATTTTGCGTTGATTTGGGCACAGAAATCTGATATATAAAAAAATGCAATCGACTCTGCCAGTTAATTAAAAATCACACATCAACATATTGAATAATGTGAGCAAATGGAAATGCATTTGTTTGGCAGAAATCTCTGTTAAAATTCTCCAATAAAATCAATGTATCAAAAGCAAAATATAAGTATATAAATATATGTATTTATAATAACTCTGTATACAGAGAAAGCAAACGCTTTGGGGCTTAATTTTTATTTCCAATTTGATGGTCTCCACTTGTTTTCTGATTTCTCTCTCTCTCTCTTTTTCTCTCTTTCTCTTTTATTCCCATTCAATTTTTTTTTTTTTTTTTTGGCAAACTGATTTCATTAATTTCTAATGCTATCAAAAAATATACAAACAAGTGCCTCGAGCTGTATGCACAACAAAACACAGAAAATGTAAAAAAAATATACATCAATGAGGAAGTCGAAGAAAAAAAATATTCTATATAAAGTATATTATATATCTACAATGTATATATCAGATATAAAGGGAGCAATAAATATTCGCAGCGCAACAAAAAGGCAGAGAAATGAAGAAGAGCCAAAATGAGAGAAAAGCATGAAAAAGACAAGAAAAAAATGATTTCAAACAATAAAACACAAAAATTACAAAAGCGCCTGGATGAAATACAGATACAAAGCTACAAAAAACGGAAACAGAATGAGAAAAAAAATTCAACAGCAAAAAAAATACATAATAAAAATAAGTCATCAGTGAAAAAATAAAATAAGAAAGACTTTTGATGAAATTTTCATTTGGAAATTCCACTCGTAGCAATTAAGTCAAAATGCTACTTATAAGTCTATATGTCCATCTCCCTCGCACGTCATCTATCTCGCTCACTCGCAGTGTGAAAGATACAATACCGGTTGAAGAACCTTTTGGCTCTTCATCTTGGCATTTTCACACAAAACATGAAAAAATGGAGCTCAAAAATATATTTAAGACAAAGAAAAAAACGAATTCATTTAGCTGCGTAATTTGTGAATTCTAATAAGAAGACAAACTTTTGGCAAATTTGTTACGATTTTTTCTTTCTTTCGGCATTGTTATGTCTTATTTGGCTGGTCTTTAATAATAAGGAAATTCTGGGAATTCACTTAAATTTCAGCAGAAATTTGTAATTGAATGAGCAGCGCCGAGAAAAGGCAAAAAGGGACATTGTATAATTAAAGTTACGTGTCCTTTTCTCTCACACTCAATTCCTTGGGTTATCTAAATCTCATTTCTTTTCTAGCTTTTTTTTTTTGGCTATTTTCTAGCTAAACTGCAAAACCTATTATACGATGCCATTCTCAGATAAAAGTAAAAGCAGCGACACAAAATAAAAAAAAAAACACATACATATATAGTATATATGTATATGAAATTTAGGTATATATAGCTGGAGCTCATATATGTATGTATGTATGTATTTTTGCACCCCTTTTGTATGCAACACTTTTTAGAGAAAAAGAATTTGGCCAAAACGGAGTCTGATATAATAGCCCAAAAGAGGCGAGATCGAGTGGGAGTTTATAGGTGTGGAGCCGCATAAAGGCCACATCGGAAAGAGGAGAGAGTAAAGAGTTGAGAGGGAGACACAACAAGGATACGAGGGAGTGGCAGTTGCCTTTTAAGTAGCCATAAAATGAAAATGTTTATAGAAAATCGACTTGATTTGTGCATTAAAGATATGCGTTGAGGATTTTTTAACATACTGCCAAAATGTGAGTGTGTGTGTTTGTCTGTGAGTGTGTGTGTGTGTGTGTGAGGGTGTGTGTGGCAGGTTTTCCACCTGCCTCCCTTTCTTTTTTTTTTTTCTTTTTTTTGGTTGAGCTTTCGACATAAAATGTCGGGGAAATATGCCCAGAGAGATACTCGCCAGCTACTTATGGCACATCATGTGATATGCGAAAGGATAAACAAAGGATACTAAAAATAGACAGTTTGGAAGCTGCTGGATATGCTCCTAAATATTAGTTTAGTAGTTTCACAATTTTACTGCATTTTTACAAGTAAAAAGTTATATGCAACTTTTTTATTATTATACAAAAATATTGATCGAAATGTCCTTCGTTAAAAACAGCTCATTTTGATTGTGGTTTGGGGATTATGACCCCAAAGTGGATTACGTTCAAATTAAATTAAATATAAAAATAATTTGCTCAAAATCAGCAGCCAGCAAATGATTTTCATGCTGTATATATATGTGTGCGTGTGTGTGTGTGTGTTTTGTCCTGGCGGACAAAAGCACTTTCAATAATTGCCACTTTGGCGCACATTAAAGTCAACTTACCCAACGATTGACTGCTGCATATCCTTCTCCCTCTACCACCCCCTTTCTCTTACTCTCTCTCTATCCTTCTCTCGGCTACCACAATTTCTCTATTTCTCCACCTATGCCTCCACACTTCTCACTCCTTGTTGTTGAGTCCTTGTTGCTGTCCCTACATAAGGCATAATCATTATCGTTACAGTTTATTGCACATTAAAAGTGCGCCGAGTTGTCCTTGCGCCGCATCCCCTTTACTTTGATGCCTTGGCCAGGCCAAAAACGAGGCTACCATAAACCGAACATGGCCATAAAGCGAAACAAGTTGGCGGCCAAGAAAAAGTCAAGACGATAGCAAAAGGACTTGACCGTCGACCAACAACGATAGACTGTTGTCCATTCGTCCTTTTGCTGTGTAATTGTCGCCATGTTCACGGCCTTTGCTTTGGCCCCATTTTCGCCAGCATGGATGTCCTGTCGCTGTCTTTTTGTCGTCCTTTTGCTGAAATTTACACATGAATAGTTGCTGCACCACCCGCTGCCATCGTCTCCATTCTGCAGACAGTTTAAATTTAATTTAATTGTAGATGAATTTTTAGCTTAAGTGTCTCGTGTGCCTTACTCTCCTTTCCCTTCCCTTCCCTTCCCTTCCTTTCCTTATCCTTCCTTTGAATGTCCTTATGGTCTCTTTGATTTCACGTTCAATTGTACTCGAAATTTTTATTCGCATTTTCATTTTCATTTCCATTTGATTTTTATTTGCACATTTTTACAACGCATTTTATGGCCCGCTTTTAGAGCCGAAATTTCCCCCGTTGTCCTGTCCACTCCAACGAGTGTTCACTGTACGTTAACAATTAGCGCACGAAGGTCCTTCCAGTTAATTCGCAATATGATTTACAATTTCAGTATTTACGCTTATTTGATTCTTATGCAAAATCTAAGGGGGTTCGGGGGAAAGCGTATAAATATGGGAAACTGGAAAACTGAAAAAGGATTTAAGCAACCATTCAAGGATATTTGGCATTTTATTTGATGGCTCATGATTCAAAATAAATGTATGCAAATGTCTTTTGCACTCATTCGAGAACAACACTTTCCTGCCAAGAATAATATTTCTGCTGCAATTTTCTTATTATTATTATTTTTATTTGTATTGTTTTTTTTTTGGTAACAAATATTGAGAGGATTTTTATTTAAATTTTTATTGTCAGTTGTTGCCAATTTCTTGGCTTTTGACTTTCACTTCACTTTGAATGCCATCTCGCTTACTCACTATCTTTGTCTCCCTCTCTCTCACAATTGCTCTGCTTTCGCAATTCGCATTTTGTTTTTTGCCAAATCAGCAAATGTTGCGATTGTCAACTGAATTTTCCTTTCCCCCTCCCCAATCGATGTTGTTGAATCGAGGCTTTTCCAACAGTTTTCCTTTGGCGTTTTCCCCTCCCCTGCTGCTGTCTGCAGTGTCACTAATATGAAAGCAAATTTGCATAATAATTTTTGCCAGTTTTGATCAAACAATTTTTTCTTGCAGCTTGTATTTCAACAAGATTTTTTCCAGCATATTTTGTTTTCATTATTTTTTTCGCAACTGAGTGTTTTTTATTGTTTGTTGATATTAATAAAATTTAATTACTTTAAAAAGCATCATCAATTAAAGTCATTTAGGGCTATTTATGTTTGTCCTGTCAGAGGTTTTAGCAGCTGTTTCTGCAAGTGACAAAGCCAACGGTATTTGAGGTCCTGTTTTACATGCCTTTGCGGTTGATTTGCCTGCGGGTCCTGATTATTGATTAATGCATAAATGTTTTGAGCAACAACAAAAACGATAATGCAAAGCTTTAAATAATTGATAAATATGCAAACAAACGAGAAACAATAAATTATGTATTTATCGCATATTTTTTTTTTTTTTCTTTTGTTGTTTCATTTAAAGAGCGTTGAATGAACCAAAAGATAAACCATTTTCCTTTTAATGTGGCTGTGACATATGTTTTATTGAACGTCACATGCATCGATACTTAAGCTCATTTATTTGCACACCTTGTGCTCCTTGAGGTCCTTGTGATCCTTTTGCCTAGACTCGCAACTTGCCAATAAAAATAATTGGCTATAAATGCGCTAAAAGTCAAAACAAAGCCACCAAACGCTGTCTGAAGTCAAGCTGAGGGGTGGCTTTGCTTTTAATTAATGTAAGCAACAGCGGCAAGTGGCATGTGGCAAGCAGCAAGCAGCAAGTGGCAAGTGGCACTCTTACACGCATGCTGTTAGCGATTGCTGTTAGTATTTTATGACTATGACTATGACTCAGAGTCGGAGGTGGAGACGGAGTCGGAGTCGGAGTTGGAGTCTGACTATGCCAGGCAGCTGCAAATGCCATCATCTAATATGGCACTCGGAGTGCCATTTATGCCCCAACTACGTCTCCACTTCCGTCTCCATCTTCAACTCAGTTATCGTCTACTTCATTCTCCACTGCTTCTTCAGGGGAACTACCACCCACCCGTCTGCTGTCTATGCTGCTGCTTTCAACTGCGTTGAGTTATAATTTTATGTGCCATTAATTTGCCACCGTAGACAACTTTCACACACACACACACACGCACACACTGAGTGTGTTAGCTACACACATGTACAGCTTTAATGCATTTTTGGCCATATGATGCGTATGTCTGTGTATCAACTAATGAGCCTACTCTGCATTTGAATCCCTCTTCTGTAACACCTCTGTCTCTCTCCTTATCCTTCCCATAGACTTTCTGTTAGTCCTGTTGCTGTTATTGTGTCTGGCATTTTGTAGAGCTAATGTTGACATGAGCACAAACTTTTGCCAGTTACAACGTTGGCACTTTTAATGGCCGCTATGCTCACCGTTCGCCAGCGCTCTGCAATTAACGTTGATTGCATTTTTATAGGCCCCATGTATTAGAATAGTGTAGCATACTTTTGCGCGCGCACACAATTAACTTGGCCAAAGTGCAATATTCGAGCAGGATAATGTTATGAAATTTAAATGGGAATCATCACATATAGTGGTAAAAAGGAAATGGAAAGTGGTTTTAGTGATGAAAATAGACTGTGCTTACGAACTGCTTTAATTTTTATAAATTCAATTAATATTACATTTATTTATTAATTTTTCTATTACTTTGACTGAATAATCGAAATTACATTAAAAATCAAATTTTCTAATAAATAAAAAAATTTTTAAAATGTACACTTCTAATATAAAATAAAAATTAATAAAATTAAAATAAAATAATTGAAAAATAAATAAATTAAAAATGTAATTAATATTTAAAATAAATATTATTTGGATTTAAATTTTTCTTGCGAATTTCTCAATCGCCCTTGATGTTGTCTTTCGCTTAATTTACTTAAAATAAATTAAATGAAATTCAACTAAATTTTATATATAAATTTTTTTAAATTTATTTTATTAACTTTCAATTTGGTACAATAAAAATATTGCCATTAAGTATTTCTAGCAATTAAATTTCTTTATTTAAAAGCAATTTGCCATCTCGTCCTTTATGTTGTCATTCCTTTACTCGCATTGCTGAAATATCGTTTCTTAATTTTTAACTCAGTTGCCAAGCATAATAAACTGCCGACATCTCGTATATGCATATATGCAATACTATATGAAGATATTTATAAATGACTCTATAAGTAACTCTGTCTCTCCCTCTCTCTATCTATCTCTCTCTCTCTACTTCTCTGTTTGCCCATCTTTTCCACTCTGTCTGTCTATCGTTCCTCTCTGTCTCTCTCTCTCTCTCTCTCTCTCTATATGTGTATCTTTTTGCTGGTTGTGTGCATAAAGTTTGTGGAGTCTGCTTATTACTCGTATGAGTATCCTTTGCAGCGCTGAACTTCCTGCAGCCGCCTTGGCTTGCCTTGGCCTGTCCTGGTTGAGTCCTGGCAAGGCTTGGAGACGCTTTCGACATTGGTAGTGGTACGTTAAATTTACGAGTCCTCTGACTGCCATTGCTTCACATGACTGAAATTTAAACCTTCTGCAGCTCATAATATTTAAGGGAAATAAGAAAATTTCGATATGAGTTTCTTTTTTCTGTGAAAATCATGTCAGTTACGGCATAAAATGTATACACATGTATCTGAAACTGTGCTCATTAAACGATTGATTTTTGGCAAATGGTTTCCTGACTTCCTCACACACTTTCCTCTCTCTCTCTCTCTCTCAGTGTCTCTCTCTCTCCTTCTGTTCTTGATTTCTATGATTTTGGCCAAAATTGTGTTGATGCCGAGTGAAAATCTCTAATTAGCTAATTGCTATAATTAAATGCTTTGCTAATGTTGCCATTTCGTTTAACTAAACGCAAGGATAATGTAAATTGAGATAGTCCTACTTCTCTCTCCCTTCCTAATCTTCCTCTCTGTATCTCTCTCTGATTTTGAGCTAGCTGTCTGTGTGTCTGTGTGTGAGTGTGTGTGGGGCATCATTATTGCGGTTGGCAGTGAAGCCTAATGGCAAATCGAACATATTTGCATATGAAATGAGCGAGGAATCGAAACATGGCGACAGTCGGCCACGAATCCGCATCCAAAAAAGAAAATCCAAACGATACGATTTCCGCTATAACTGTACCTCCCTCTCTCTCTCTTTCTCTTCTCTTCTGTATGTTTGAGATAACTGTCATGTGATTTTTGGGCTAGTTAGTATGCAATATAGTTAACAATCATAATAACTGTTTATGCCCAAGAATAATGTATGCAATGGAGCCACGCGTCGTATGAGTAATATTCCTGGTTGAATTTTAAAGCTGAAGATCTTTGCTTAATTACGAAATCAAGGAGTACAAGGACTGCCAAATGCAGGCGCAGTGCGAAAATACTTTACAAATTTTAATAACTTTGTTGTCCTGGACAACACAGCCCAAGAAATGCAAATTAGTTTACAACTGATTTAAATAAGATACAAAAAAGTGACGAGGGACAGCGTGCCAGCAAAAAAAGGACTCACAACTTTTTAGCTGCCAACCCAAAAAATATCAAAATAAATGCGGCAAAAAAAAAAACAACACAACAAGAAAATCACTTTTAAATGAAATGAAAAGCTTGAAAGAAAATTTCGGCAAATATAATTGTATAATTATGAAATAAACAAAGGCACTTTGATATCTGCGGAGTCCACAAAGTGCCCCAAGCAAGTTATAATTATAATCTAAGCCGAGTTCTTCGTACTAAATACAAAATGTATTTAAAAAATGTTAAAGCTTAATTTAACTAAAAACAAAAAAAAAACATGGAATATATGTGAAAAAACTGTAGACAAAAGGCGAAATGCATTAATGATGGCAAATTTAAGAGAAGGCCAAAAATAACACGGAGCACAAATGCCAAACGAAAAGGAAATTGTAAAGAGCAAAGAGTCGGAAAATAAGCCAAACCCCACAACAGGACATAACTCAAAATGGGGCTGGCGAAGAAAGGACGAAGCAAGAAAATGGAATTATATATATAGAAAGTGGCGCCTAAAACGAAATGCAAAACAAAAACCCTTGAAAGCGAGAACCGGAATCAGCTAAAAAATAAGCGAAGAAAAAAAAATTAGCATAAAAAAAGGATTTGCTCGCTAATTTCACTTTAATGTAAGCGCGGCAACGACTCCGACTCCGACAAGGATATGGATCTGACTAAGGATGTGGATGAGGATGACGTCGCCGCTATTACATCACTTTTATCTGAGCTGCTGCTCTCCGCGTCTTTATCTTTATCCTCCATTTTCTTTTTTGGTGCCTTTTATTTATGGCATTATTAGTGGCACTAAGTAAAAGATCGCGGCATTTTTCTTAGTGGCTGCCACTTTGCCACACGCCACTTGCCACACGCCGCTTGCCACTTGAGCCAAGACTCCAACTCTGACTCCAACTGTGACTCGAGCTTTGGCTTTGTCCTACCCCAATAACAAAGTGCTAATGTCCTGCGCTAATTATGCATCATTTATAGCAATTCTCTCTATTTTCTCTCTATCTCTCTCTCTCTCTCTCTCTCTTGCTCTCAATCTCTCTCCTTTTCCTTCTCTTTGTCTTTCTCTGCTCTTTACTTACTTTATATTTTGCTTTGTCACAGCTTATAATGTCATTTGTTGTACTCTTTTACAGGACCTCCGGTACTCTCGGAATCCATAATTGGCACACTCGGTCGCCTGCCCTGCAATGTGACGCCGCCCATCTATGAGGATCGCGTAGCCCTGGTCATCTGGTATAAGGTTGGCCTCAAGACCCCCATCTATAGGTGAGTGACAATCAATTGGAATGAACTACATTTCCAGCTGCATAACTCCATTGTTGCTGCCTCATACAATTTGCAACAAATGTCACTAATTAGGGCGAGCTATCTGTCTCTCTTTTTCTCTGCACAACCCTTTTCTCTCTCTCTTTCTTTCTCCCTCTCTCTCTCTCTGTGTAGGTAGAGCGGAACTTAGCAGAAATCAATTGCTTTATTTTTGGGAATTCGTTTTATTTTGCTGCTTTTTGACAACGAAAATGTCAGTGTCATTACGCTTCCCTCTCTTTCTACTGCTGCTCTCTCTCTCTCTCTCTCTCTCTCTCTCTCTCTCTCTCTCTCTCTCTTGCTGGCAGCTTTAAGCCGTGTCAAATGCAGAGCAGCACAACACATACATATGCAGAGGTCCATAAATAAACAAAATTGATTACCACAGACAACTTTTGCGTACTCTCAACCCACTCGAAACCCACTCGAGGCAGCAACTGGTAGACCCCAAAATTGGACAGAAGAAGAGCTACGAAAAGAGGGTAGAAGGGGATGAGAGAGAGCGAGATAGAGAGGGAGGGGGATAGAGAGAGGGTTATGCTGGGACAGAATTCTGCACATGTCAGTTGTGTCTCTCTGTGTGAGTTTCTTTTTTTCTTTTGGGGAATGGGGGATATATTCTGGCAGTTGAGTGGGTTTGGTTGTTGGGGGTGGTTAGGGGTTGAAGGCACTTTTTCATTTTGATTTAATGTCTGCTAATTAAGCAATTTTTTGCATGTTTTGGGGCTGCTCAACTGCAGCCATTAAATTAGCATAACTAGAAAATTATACACAGGCAATCAGCTCAGCAAAGAGAGAGAGAGAGCGAAGAGAGGATAGAGGAGAGAAGTTGCTGCAAAATATATATGTACATATACATTTATATGGTAGACAGACAAGCCTCTAAATTGAGCAAAGTTTCGTCGAGCACGACCTGAATCCTCAAGGTTACATTTACAACACACACAGACACAAAAACTTTTTCAATTATTCATGTCGAACATTATGGCATTGTAGTTGGTGGCTTGAGACTGAGAATGAGATTGAGAATGAGACTGAGAATGAGTCTGTCTCCTTTTGGGAAGGCTTTTTTGTAACTTGGAGTATATAGAGAATATGTCTCTGCATACATCAAAGGAGCAAAACTTTAATTGGATTTGCTAGACACTCGGACTCATGCATGCGCCATTTTGGCTTTGACTGTCTGTCGAGTTTCAATATAGAAAGAAAGTGGGAGTGGCAGTGGGAGTGGGAGTGTAAGAGAGACATTGCTGATTAGCTGATTGGTAGTTAAGACTGCGCCAAAGGAGCCAGTCAACGGCATTGACATGCGGCTGAAACTAATTGAACTTCGGGCACTTTTTGAAGGCACTTCCCAAGGACTTGCAAATGACTAGAGCGAAAATAGTAATTAGCGTTGCGTAACGATGCTCTCGGCCAGCATCAACTGAACTCTTGTTTTGTAATTAAAAACCACTCAGCAAGTAAATTAATCATAAAAGCGCAACCGAAACTTGCCTCACGCGCCACAATTGCCCACTACCTCCTTCATTCGGAATGGACTACAAAATTTAATATACTTGGGGCAGTTCGTGATGTGCTCGACTTGGCATCGATTTCAGTGCGATTTTTATTGCCAACTGACATGTGAGCTGCCAACAACTGCCACATACCAACACTCGTCTGTTGCCTCATTATGCTTGTTGTGTATTACATAACAAGAGCAGCAACAACGGCAACAACGGCAACAAATGGCAACATATGCTGTCTGTAAATCAGAATTGAAATGCAATAAAACTGAGACAGGCTGTCAGAGAGACACACAGACGTAGTTGGGAGAGAATGCAGAGTTTAATAACTGAATTCAGCACAAGAGCGTTGCCAATAAAGTATTCAACACACACTCACACACATATGTACATACGCATATATACACCCCATTAGAACTGCATCAACACTTGCAGAAAAATTATTGCCTACTTTCCAGCGCTGCCAGGGATTTGTCTTCTCCTCGGGGGTATTTCTCTTGCTTTGCTGCCACTTTGAGTTGAAATAATTCGTTTGGCAAAATATGCATAAATTACCAGTCAGAAACTGAACATAGAAGAAACAAATTACAATAGGAAATATTACATTGGCAGCTTGCATAAATAACAACTCGACTTTAAAATGAAGTCAATATCAAAATCAAAGTTTAAACAAAAGTTAGTTAACTTATTTAAAGCTCATTGAAAGGCAAACTTTTAGCACTTTGATTGACCACCAAAGTGAGCTCATTATGGCAACTTTTTTAGCACACTTGCGATAAATTTAAAAATCCACAAATATATATATATATATATATATATATATATATATATATATATATATATATATATATATATATGTTGAGCTTGGGAATTAATCAATAATCTGGAATTATAAAGTAAAACAATAAATTACTTGACGCAGGCATGTTTTATTGGCATTT
Organism: Drosophila quadrilineata; assembly: GCA_018150725.1. NCBI lineage: Eukaryota > Metazoa > Arthropoda > Insecta > Diptera > Drosophilidae > Drosophila > Drosophila quadrilineata. The sequence continues at coordinate 8,699,192 of JAECWN010000407.1, forward strand.
GGCATTATTAATTCATTGCAGAACCCAATTACAAAATACGAAAGTTGAAAATCCAGACGCAGCTTTAAACTTTTCTGACTTTTCTCTCTCTCGCTCTCTTTATCTACAATTTTCTTCCTTTTGAATTGTGGCATTTTACTGACTGTTTGTTCGTTTTCTTCATGTTTCCTTTTCTCTCTTCTTTTCTGTGTTTCTTGCAGCGTCGATACACGCGACTCGAACTTTGCACAGGGCACTCACTGGTCGGATGAAACGTATCGGGAGAGATTGTCGTTTCACGTGGAAGGACGTGCCGGCACCCTGACCATGAAGGCAACAACGGAGGACGATACGGGCGAGTATCGCTGCCGTGTCGACTTTCAAAAGAGTCCGACACGCAACTCCAAAGTGAATTTAACTGTCATAAGTAAGTATCGCCAGAGTGTGCAGTACTTTCTGCATGCAACAGCAAGTTGCAAGTTGCCAGTTGCCAGTTGCCAGTTGCAAGTTGTCACTGCCACGCTGCCATAATTGAGCAGCTAATTTGTGCAGCAGTTGCTGCTGCCCATCAGCTTTTGAACAAACACATTAGTTGCAAAATAACACGCCAAGTATATGCTTCAATTTCCCTCATACACTAGCTAGCCCCGTCTCGCTCTAGTCAGCCCTTAAGCTATCTATCCCGCTTTAACTTCATTTTTTTTGGTGATTTTTCTGTGTCTTCTTCTAACTTGGCTACGCAAACAGCTTTTAAAGTGCCAACTTGGCGAAAAGTTTACACTACTACCAGCTCTCTTCTATTTTTCCACTCTATTTTTTTTTGGTATTTCTATCTCTTTTATCTTCGTCTATCTCTTTCTCCTTGCGGCACTTCAAGCTGCATTATAAAATGTGCAGCTTGGAACATCCCAATTGAATTTTTGCTCTTATTTCTATTCAAGAATCTCACAATCAAATACCCTTGCTACTCAGGGCATAGCAGCTATTAGATTTTTATAAATATTATATTTCAGTCGTCAGAAAATTTAGTATTAATTATTTATTTAAAATGCTCTTTAAAATATTATTATAATTATAGTTGGAAAATTTTATAAGAGGAATTTAGTTAATTTAAATTCACTTTTTATATAAATTGCTTTTAAAATAAAATTATAATAACAGATGAAATATATTAATGAAGAAATTTAGTTAATTTAAATTTATAATTTATTTTAATTGATTGCTTTAAAATAAAATTTAAATTATTTAAGGAAAATATACACAAGTTATGTTGAAAACATGAAATAATTATTCTTTTTTTTTTGATTCTTATTGAATCAATTTTTTTTTACTTCCATAAAATATTTAATTTTTTTATATAGAAAGAGACTTAAAAAAATTCCCAAAAAAGAAGCAATTTTATTTTTAATATAAGACACTTCTTAAATATTACTTTCAAACTTTGAATAACTTATAAAATTACATTTATTTACTTGTTCAATTTATCACTCCCTCTAAAATGTGAATTAAATTATATTTATTTGTTTATTTTTTTATTATTATTTTTGTGGCAAGTTGGTTTCCGTGATGCAAGGTGCACATGGGGCAGTCGCGTTGGTTGCAGCTTTGCAATTTACCATTAAAATTTATAACCAAGTCCAAAGGCGTTTTAGCCGTAATATACGGCCAGCACTTTCTGCCCATAAAAATATTGTACGTAAATAGTTGCAGTCGACGTTGGCGTCGCTGTCGGCGTCGCAGTCGCTGCTGTTAGATGAAGCGTTTTGAGGAAGGCATTTGGGCAACGGGGCGTGGTCATGTTTTACAAACTTCTTGAGCATGTTCTCTGATTGTGTGCGTGTGTGTGAATGTGAGTGTGTGTGGTTGTGTTTGGGATATGTGAAGCGTAAAACCATGCCTGGATTTAGAACTTTATATGTTGGTCGGTCGCACGGTCGGTTGGTCCGTCGTCCTGTCGTCCTGTCGCTCGTCGCTTGGCAAAAAGTTTAAAGAAGATGCGAGTATTAGATTAAAAGTTGCCCCAGCTCCCTGGGTGGACAGTTTGGACAAGTTGCCAGCGGTAACAAGACGCTCGCTGCGGGTCAACAGACTGTTCCAATGAGACTAAAGATACTAAACTATATTGAAACTGGCAGAAGGAAGTTGCCAAAGGGAGACCGATAGAGGAGAAGTGAAGGGAAATGAAGTGAAGTGAAGTGAAGTGTGTACTGCCACTAAGTCCTGAACATGTTTTGCAAATTTGCCAGCAAATATGTTGAGCTCAGCTTCAATGGCACCGCATTTTCCCCATTTAAGCTGCAAAATGAAAATATTTTCAAGTGAATAATCGGTGTTGTTGGCGCGTGCCCCTCTAAGTTGGCCAATAGCAGCAGGAGCAGACGCAGCAGTAGTTGGCCAACAGCAAACAAGTCAAAATAGTGGCAAGTGGGCAAATAAAACGAAGCGAATTTGGCGAAAATTAAAAGTTTGCTCAACACGTCGCTCTGAAATTTACGGCTTTATATCCTTGGCCCACAGACAGACAGACAGGCAGGCGTGGCAGGCGGGGCAGGCGTGGCAGGCAAATCCTTAAAACATTTTTCAGCGCTGCTCGTGGTCAGACGAGAAATAAAAAACGGAGCATTTTTATCTATAGAAAAAATGGAGTCGGAAAAGCTGCAGTTTAGCCGTTGGCACCTGGCTAAGGACTGCACAGGAGTGGAGTTGAGACGTCGTCCTGCGTCCTGAAACATGGCAGCCTGTCGTGTGCTCTTTAATATTAAGACAGCTCACTCCTCCATCCTTATCCAACTCACTTTCCATTCCCAACTCGGCTTTCGCTGACAAGGCAGCCTGCGAAATGAAAAGGAATTTTCAATATTGATTTAGGATGCTGGCAGCGCAATTTTAACTAGCTATGATAATTAAAGCTGCAAATATTTTGTGAATTTCAACAGCACAACATGCAGCTTATTTTCTGAAGATATACAATAAATATAAATAAAATTTCTTTTATTTAATTTGATTATTATTTATTTGTTTGTAGCTCCGCCCGAGTCCATAATTATCCTGGACAGCAAGGGGGCCACCATCATGGATCACACTCTGGGGCCATACAATGAAGGATCCAGCGTGAATGTCACGTGCGTGGCCATTGGCGGTAAGTTCGACCCACACACGTGTCCTGCCAGCACATTACACACGGTAAATTCACACCACTCCCCACTCTCCCCGCTCGCCATCCACCACTCTCCACTCTCAAATGTGTCGACAAGTTGAGTTGTGTCTGACAATTAAAAGTGATGTAAGCTTGAAAAATGCTGGCAAAGATTTCGCATTTTATTTAATTTCACATTTGGCTGAAATGCTGTCGACGGCACGAAACAACAAATACACACACCATACACACACACACGCACACACACACTGGCACAACAAAGCGAACACAAATTGCATTGAGAGCACTTGAAAATTGCTAAAAGCCAAACAAGACAACAAAATGAAATAGCGAAAGGCACTTCACACACAAATATATATATATATACATATATATATACAGATGTGTGTATGTTTTGTATATATACTTATATATATACACTGTTCACTTCTTGCACTTGCGAGCACATAAACAAACAGTCAAGGACAGCAGCTAAATCGCTGCCAGCAACTCAGCGCGCATCAATTGAACGAAAAAAAAAGAGAGCGAGAGAGAGAGAGAAAGAGAGAGCAGGCTGCTTGCCACAGCTACAGCCACATCCACAGCTCTGTTCTAAGCCGTATAACAAACATATCAGTTGCACACAGACACCCACGCAACCATGATGCCCCAAACCCATTCATGCCCCCTCTTGCCACCGTCCAACTTGCTGCACTTTTTCAATAATTTTCCACGTATTGTATTTCTTGTGGTATTTCCTTTGACTTGCAGGACGACCGCAGCCCCGAGTCACCTGGTGGCATGGCAACACCATGTTCAACAGCTCCGGGTATGGGAACGCGCTCTCGGAGCGACGTGTGGGCAACGTGTTGGCGCTGCCGAAGCTCAAGCGCAAGAATCTCCACATGCAGCTGACATGTCGGGCTGAGAACAATAATTTGACAACGCCAATTATCAGCAGCATTGTCCTTGACATGAACTGTGAGTATATCCTGCTAGAGTTTGCCGCAGTCATCTAATTAATTTTATAACTCTCTCTACCTTTCTCTTTCCCTTTTGGATACTTTCTATTTGTATCCTTGCTGCAGTGCGTCCACTCATCGTTAAGCTGCAGGGCGAGAATCGACCGCTGTCGGCGGAGAACTCTTATCAGCTGAGTTGCCTTGTCATCGGATCACGTCCAGCGCCGACGATTACCTGGTGGAAGGGCAGCACCCCCATGAAGAATACGCATGAAATTGTAAGTACAGCACCCCCAACTACCCCTTTCCCCACCAACCCCTACCCACTTACTCTGCCACTCTCTGCTTACCTTTTGTTCTGTGTCTTTAGCAGCATAACCCTTTAGACTCTCATAAAACCCAATTGAAGGGAAAGCAGAAAAGGATAAAAAAAAGAGTCGACTTACTCGATGACCTGTAAAGTGCTTTAAATGAAGAAAAAGTCATAAACAAAAAAAAAAATATAGATATTATTATTGAATTTAAATTGAAATATATTTTAAAATATAAAGCAAGTCAAAAAAAACTTAAACTTTTAGTAAATACAGTTGCTTATAAAAGTATTTCTTAATATATAAACTAAATTTTATTATAAAATTAACTAACCGCATCTACTTCTTTCAACAAATCAGAGCTACCCCATTAGCATACACTTTTTACAGGGTATGCACATGCAAATTTCCGAATTGAAAAGCTTGTTGAAGCCCGCATCTCGTTGAATCAACCCCTGCCTAAGCAGCACCTCCCTAACTCCAACTCCCATTTCAACCCCTGCCACCCTCAAATCCAGTTTGAATTTCTGGTAGATGATGACCCCCAGCCCGTTAGCAGATTGGGAACTGGGGGTGCAGCTCATAGTCGTAGACATGCTTTGTGGTAATTGAAGTTACTTCAGCGGCAGTCACGTAGCTGCCTTCAATTAAAAGCAGGACGAAGCTTTAACGACTGGCCATTGGACGTGCCTGAGTCCTGCTCCTTTTTGTTTCGCTTGGCAGCGCACACAAAACCTATTAACTGTTTCACTTTTCTACCATTTCACCTTCGCTCTCTCTTCTCTCTTTGTTTCTTTGCAGGCGAATCCGGATGGTAATACGACCACATCGGTGCTCACATTCACGCCCACCATCGATGATCGTGGCAAGTTTCTATCCTGTCGTGCCGAGCAGGGCATGATACCCGAGTCCGGCATGGAGGATGGCTGGAAATTGGACATCTATCGTAAGTATTGCTTACAGCTTCCCTCACTCTCCTTCTGCAGCTCCCCCTCAACACAGTTTTTCTGCTTATTAATGCACCACTTTGAAGGCACATCAAGTGAGCAGTGGGGAAATACAGGGCGTATACTTAATATTTAATTTAATGGCAAAACTTCAACCCATATTGACTTTAAATAGTAGCTAAATATATAAAAATGTGCTCAAAACGGATATCATGTACTATAAATTTCTCTTTTTCTGTCTTGTGCGTGGTTGGGAGGTTGTGGGTGGTAGGACAGGCAACTTGTGGCAAGTTTGGCAAATTAATTTCCAGCGGCGGCCTGCAAAACTTTGACCCACCCAAAAAAAAAAAAAGAAACTTGCGAAACTTTTTTAACCCACCGCAAACACCGCAAGCAGCGTCGAGAAGCACTGGCATCTTTACGCCTTTACAGTTTTTCGAACTGTTTGCACAAAATTTAAATGCACCCCCACGCCACCCCCCATCTCATTGCCAGCCACCCCCTCGCACGCGCCATCAACGTTGCTTGCAACGCTTCCGTTTCCTGCTTGTCTTTGCTTTACGCGGTTTCGTTGCTTACCTTTTAGCTTGCCTGCGTTTAAACGCCTCCTCTCGCTCTCTCTCTCTCTTCTTATTTCTCTTCTTTTTTATTTTCTCTTTTTTTTGGTATATTTTTCTCTGTTTTTTTCTTGAGCTTAATACCTATGATATGCGCCTCCTGCTATTGGAACTTGTGGTCCATTGAGCAACCCTTTTGAGGGTGAACTGAGGTGGGACTGGGACTTGTTTGCACAATTTGATAGATTGCTTAATAAGCTTAATTGATTCGCGCAATCCGCACACCAATTTTGATTTAATTAAGTTAAAATTTGCTTGTTTAACGCCGTTGCCCCTCCACCACTCCACACTCCCCCCTGTCAACTTATTTTTGCACACTTGGCGCTTTTCAGCTCAAGGCTGGCAAAATACCAACAAACAAATTGAAATACCGACAAGTTGAACTTAAATTGCGTAATTTGTGGAGCTTAGAAATATAATTAGGAAAACCTTTTGTCTGCCAGCCGCAACAATTTCACCTCGCCTTCAATCTACTTAGTTGACCTGGCAACCTAACTTCCTCTCCTTAGACAATTATGATATTCTCTGCGTGATTCTCTTCCAGATATACCCGTTGTCAGTCTGGAGCTGGGCACAACTTCAGTGAATGCAACCTTAAGGGAAGGTGTCGATGTCTTCTTCGAGTGCAACATCAAGTCGAATCCCTGGATCTATAAAGTCAGCTGGCGGCATAATGTAAGTAATATATTTGTATAACATATATATATTTTTTTAAAATATGTAGATATAAAAAAAAATTATAATGTAATTCGATTCCCCATAATATATGGCTAATGCAATGTGAAGCCAATTTCGCCATCCCCCAAGTCCAATTTTGCCGTTGGGAAATGTGCGGAAAAGCGCGCTCGAAACGAAAAATTGGAAGACGTTTATTATACGTTATTATTTTCATTATATTCCATACATAAATTTTACCTTGAGGCCATGCACAACAAATCGAAAGCTCACACATAATTGTTGCATATTTTCGAGCGCACACACACACAAATACATGCCACCACCACTCTGACATGTGTCAGAGTGAGATGGGTTGACTCTCTGGCTGTATGTGGAAATTTATAGAATTTATTATTGAATTATTTAGCTGTAAAAGCACTTAACAATTTATGCAGCAAAGGCCCTAAATTATGCGGCCACGCCTCTTCCAGCCCCCATGCTCTGCTTCGTTTCTATATACATAGATATACATATACGTGGGTGGGTGTGTGTGTGGCCAGAGGCAACATAGAACATGTCGAGACTTGAACATGAAAGTGTTATTAGCCGCAAATTAAATTCATTTCAATGCACAGTTATCGCCCCAAATTGAATTTAACTCAATAAATTATTGAAAATACGAGATATATACATATATATATGAGATATATCCAATTGATATTGCAAAATTTACGTTGCCTTCTTTTGGGCGCATTTTCACAGGGCGTTCTACTGGAGGATAATCAAGCCCAAGGCATCAGCATATCCAATCAAAGTCTACGTCTACCCAATGCAAGCCGAGTCCATTCGGGCATCTACACCTGTGTGGGCAGCAATCGTGAAGGAGATGGCGAAAGTAATCCCGTGCAGCTCGACATACGCTGTAAGTAGCAAGAAGATTAAACATGAAAGTAATAAAATAAATTTGTACAATAATTATTAAACAGCAATAGCATGGCCTGCACTAAAATGAATTCTAATAAATATTAAATGAGCAAGTCGCAATTGATTAAACACAAAATGGTATTGTGCAAATTTGCATTGCCTGCTTTCAGGCGCAGTCAAAGTAAAACTCTCGCCAAAGTTGCCAGTTGCATGCCAAATTGAGCACAACAGAGCAGAGCAGAGCAGTGCAGTACTGTGCTGTGCAGTGCAGACAAACGAATCCTTTTGTTGTCTGCTTCCAGTTGCCAGTTGCCATTTAAGCACAAATTGAACTCAAGTTTCGCAATGTTTTGCTTTAATTATGCAAATGCCTTGCCAATTTGCACAGACACGTATTCACCAGCAATTCTCTCTATCTCCATCTCTATCTCATTCACATACTGTCTCTGTCTCACTCTCTTGCAGTTGCTCCTGTTTGCCGTCCACGGCAGCGCACAACATACAGTTCGGGGCGGCAGGAGACGGTGAAAGTGGCATGCGAAATCGATGCAAATCCCGCCGAGGCCACCTACGTCTGGAAATTCAATGCGACCCAAGGTGAAATTGCCGATATACCCGCCTCATTGATTGCCGTCGATCGTGGACGCAGCGTGGCACACTACACACCCATGACGGAGAACGTAAGTGACAGACACTTCCAATAAATCACTTCCCACCAAATCACTTCCAAGTTGCCCAAGCACATAATTTTCCCAACGAATTGAGGTTTTGAATTTTCAATTAAGATTTATTTTTTTTTTTTTTGGGTGTGGGGGGAAAAGAGGTGTTTGGGCAGCGGCACATTGCATGCATAAATTAAGTCAACGAAAAGGACATTGCATTGTCACTCACTCCAACACACACACACACACACTCAACTGTGCTGTGTTGTGGCTTTTTGGTATTCACAGGACTATGGCACGCTGTTGTGCTGGGCCAGCAACGAAATTGGCGATCAAAGTGAACCCTGCGTATACACAATAGCCCCAGCAGGTGAGTAGACCGACTACCTCCTACATAGAGGATTCCTTCCATAACCCCTATCCACTGTCCCCTATCGTTATTTCCTGGCTATCGCTGCCTCGCATGTTTGCAGCTGTGCTTCCATTCCCGCAGCACGTGGCCTGCATAGCTTGACCTGACTTTGGTTGGCTACTCTAGAGTACAGGGTATAAAGTGGGTTAGGCGGAACTTTCTAGTATGAAATTGAGTTTGATAAGTTCGAGTTTTAATTTAAGCTAAAGTTATCGGGAAACTTCTATTACTTTCACCACTTCCAACACTATTTTCAGTACTTCCAATACATCTTATACTTCCACTATTTCTACTATTTCCAATACTTTCCCTATTTCACTATTTCCACTACTCTAACTTCATCCAATATTTCAATTTCTTCAACTGTTTCCAATATTTCCATGACTTCCACTAATCCCACTACTTGAATGACTTGCTCTATTTTTACTTCTACTACTTCCACTACTTCCACTACATCCACTACTTCCATTACTTCCATTACTTCCACTACTTCCACTACATCCACTACTTCCACTACTTCCACTACTTCCACAACTTCCACTACTTCCACAACTTCCACTACTTCCACTATTTCCACTACATCACAGGGCATTTGCCTGTCTAGCTTGTCCAGCTTAAAATTCGCAGCTTGTCTCTTGTGTCTGGTGTCTGTATTGTGTTTTTGTTTATGTTTAGTTTTTGGAGAATCAGGTGGTGGCCACCTAGTTGCCACCTGGCTGCCCGCTGTGCTGATTTGTTGATGACTTTGGCACTTTTGGTGCTTTGCTGGATTAGTGCTGGATTTGCAGCTGGTGCTGCTGCTGCTACTTCAACTGCCACTTGCCTTGCAGCATATTGATTTTGAAGTCACAATTTCCATCCAGAGTTGCTACAAATCAGTCACGTGGCACATGCAAACTTTTGCAATTTGTTGCTTGGCTGCTTTGCAGCCATGATAACACCATTTGAATATCGTATAAATTGTATATCGTACATTTTGAGAATAGTAAACAAATGATTGCATTTTATATTGTATTTCCGATTATTTTTTCCTCCTATTTATTTTTTTGTTTTGGACATGCAGGCGAACCGGATGCTTTGGTGAACTGTACGCTGCTGAATCAGACATCGACTGGATTTCAAATTGAATGCATCGAAGGATTCGATGGCGGGCTGCAGCAGGAATTTATCATGGAGGTCTTTCAGAACGGCACAACAACACGTCCCAAAATTTACAAATCAAAGTGAGTAGATGCGCTTCCCAATCGCAATCTGAATCTGAATCTGATTCTGAATCTGAATCTCAATCTCAAAAAGCTGAAACTGAAACTGAAACAGAAACTGAATCACACACCGTGTGACTTTTGGCATTACACAAAACAATGCTCAACGAGCCATGACAACTCACATGCCAGACTCATATAGCCAACTCTCTATTTTTCTTCTCTTATACTGTTTCTCTGTTTTCTGGCATTCTCTTTTTGTGGTGGTCTGATGTGGGCATTGTCTTGGACATGAATGGGCAACATTCGAATATCGATTGGATTCACAGGAAGCCTTACTTTGAGGTGAGCGGTTTGGTGCCCGGCATGGGCTACAATGTCTTCCTCCTTGCGCACAACAGCAAAGGACGCAGCAATGTCACCATATTGCAGGTCTACACGCTAAAGGATCCCGAGAAGCAAACGGGTGAGTACAAAAAGGATAACAACAGCAAAAGGATAACAACAAAACTGCGGGTGCGTGTGAAAAGCCCAGAAACGGCATGGAAATGGAAAACGGCTTTTCCAATTTCGTGCATGCCCCTCACACACTCTCTGTCTATCTCACACTCTCTCTGTGTATATCTATCTCTGTCTGCTTTTGCTTGGAATACAGTCCAACAGACAAATTAATTGCCAATGGCCATGGTTATAGTTACCTTTGCCGTTACTCATGGCCGATTCTCGATGCCCGGACTCGGTTTGATTTCTCATTTAATTTGCTTTAAGTTTTGTTCTTTGATTGCACCTCTTGTTTTTTCTTCTGTTTCTATTTTCTTGTTTTTATTTTTCACTTTTCCTCGACTTGCATGCTTTCAGTGCAAAATACATTCACCAAGTCTACAACTGCCTGTGCAACTGCAACTGCAACTGCAACAGGGGCAACAACACGAACAACAACAACACCAAAGCCAAGAAGACATAATTGTGTTTGTGAAGAGGAAGAGTTTATGAGCGTGGGCGAGGGCGTGGGCGTGGCAGTGGCGGATGCTGGCGAGGGCGTTGGGGGGGCATCCGATGAAGGTAGCGGACACTTTCAGCCAAAAATATATATTTAATTTGCACTTGTTCACCAATTTTAACTCTTTATGATTTAATTAACTTTTAAGTTTATTATTATTTGAAAACTACTAAATAATTCAATTATTTAATATATTATTTATATTTTCTAAATAATTTGTTTTTTCGTAGAACTTTTGACATAATTTTTATTCAATATATTTTATTTTTTTATTTTATTATTAATTTGTTAAAAACATTTTCACTGTATTATTTTGGTTTTTAAAATATATGCACAAAATCTCTCTTTATTACAATGTTTGATTTTTATTTTGTAGTAAAGAAAAACTAAATCCTACAAATTTTGGTATGAGAAGCAAACTTAAGTATGAACATTATTTGAATACAGTTTAGTTCTTTAAGTCAAAAGTTGGCAATATTGCCGTCAAACTTGAAAATCGGTTGAGATTTGACAACGTTATGACAGATTGAAGGTTTGAAAGGCCCAAAAGGCGTTTTTTTCATACAGTTTTGGGCTTATGGAAGGGTCCGAAAATGAAGGTCTGAATTTGGACAATCTTTGAATGCAGTTTTATTTCATATGCCAAAGCTTGAAAAAATTGCCATCAAACTTGAAAATCGGTTGAGATTTGACAAAGTTATGGCCGATCAAAGTTTTGAAATGCCCAATAATCAGTTTTATCATACAGTTTTGGGCTTATGGAGGGGTCCGAAAATGAAGGTCTGAATTTGGACAATCTTTGAATGCAGTTTTATTTCATATGCCAAAGCTTGAAAAATTGCCATCAAACTTTAAAATCGGTTGAGATTTGACAAAGTTATGGCCGATCAAAGTTTTGAAATGCCCAATAATCAGTTTTATCATACAGTTTTGGGCTTATGGAGGGGTCCGAAAATGAAGGTCTGAATTTGGACAATCTTTGAATGCAGTTTTATTTCATATGCCAAAACTTGAAAAAATTGCCATCAAACTTGAAAATCGGTTGAGATTTGACAAAGTTATGGCCGATCAAAGTTTTGAAAGGCCCAATAAGCGGTTTTTTCATACAGTTCTGGGCTTATGGAGGGGTCCGAAAATGAAGGTGTGAATTTGAGCAATCTTTGAATGCAGTTTTATTTCATATGCCAAAGCTCGAAAAAATTGCCATTAAACTTAAAAATCGGTTGAGATTTGACAAAGATATGGCCGATCAAAGTTTTGAAAGGCCCAATAAGCGGTTTTTCATACAGTTCTGGGCTTATGGAGAGGTCCGAAAATGAAGGTCTGAATTTGAGCAATCTTTGAATGCAGTTTTATTTCATATGCCAAAACTTGAAAAAATTGCCACCATACTTAAAATTCGGTTGAGATTTGACAAAGTTATGGCCGATCAAAGTTTTGAAAGGCCCAATAATCGGTTTTTTCATAAGGTTTTATGCTTATGGAGGGGTCCGAAAATGAAGGTCTGAATTTGAGCAATCTTTGAATGCAGTTTTATTTCATATGCCAAAACTTGAAAAAATTGCAATCAAACTTAAAAATCGGTTGAGATTTGACAAAGATATGGCCGATCAAAGTTTTGAAAGGCCCAATAATCAGTTTTTTCATACAGTTCTAGGCTTATGGAGGGGTCCGAAAATGAAGGTCTGAATTTGAGCAATCTTTGAATGCAGTTTTATTTCATATGCCAAAACTTGGAAAAATTGCCATCAAACTTGAAAATCGGTTGAGATTTGACAAAGTTCTGGCCGATCAAAGTTTTGAAATGCCCAATTATCAGTTTTTTCATACAGTTTTGGGCTTATGGAGGGGTCCGAAAATGAAGGTCTGAATTTGGACAATCTTTGAATGCAGTTTTATTTCATATGCCAAAACTTGAAAAAATTGCCATCAAACTTGAAAATCGGTTGAGATTTGACAAAGATATGACCGATCAAAGTTTTGAAATGCCCAATAATCAGTTTTTTCATACAGTTCTAGGCTTATGGAGGGGTCCGAAAATGAAGGTCTGAATTTGAGCAATCTTTGAATGCAGTTTTATTTCATATGCCAAAACTTGGAAAAATTGCCATCAAACTTGAAAATCGGTTGAGATTTGACAAAGTTATGGCCGATCAAAGTTTTGAAATGCCCAATTATCAGTTTTTTCATACAGTTTTGGGCTTATGGAGGGGTCCGAAAATGAAGGTCTGAATTTGGACAATCTTTGAATGCAGTTTTATTTCATATGCCAAAACTTGGAAAAATTGCCATCAAACTTGAAAATCGGTTGAGATTTGACAAAGATATGACCGATCAAAGTTTTGAAAGGCCCAATAATCAGTTTTTTCATACAGATCTGGGCTTATGGTGGGGTCCGAAAATGAAGGTCTGAATTTGAGCAATCTTTGAATGCAGTTTTATTTCATATGCCAAAACATGAAAAAATTGCCATCAAACTTAGAAATCGGTTGAGATTTGACAAAGATATGACCGATCAAAGTTTTGAAAGGCCCAATAATCAGTTTTTTCATACAGTTTTGGGCTTATGGAGGGGGTCCGAAAATGAAGGTTTGAATTTGGACAATCTTTAAATGCAGTTTTATTTCATATGCCAAAACTTGAAAAAATTGCCATCGAACTTGAAAATCGGTTGAGATTTGACAAAGTTGACAGATCAAAGTTAAAATTCCCGTCTTAATAGGGTTTTTGGCAGATTCGTGTGAGTGCTTATAAAACTGTTTAAATTAAGAATTTTAAAGTATGAACTTGTACGAGGTATTTTACAGCTTTAAAAATTCGTTTTTGTTTTTTTGACTGACATGTTTCAATTGATTTAAATAAATTTTGATTTATTTGTTGTATGTATCATTTCTATTTGTGAGTTGTAGCACTTATTGTATTTTTCAATTTACCCAACAACTTTTGCATTCAATTTGAATAATTTCGGGCTTTAAATTTGCCTAACGAGCAAAAGAGACCCACATACATAAGCACATATTTATATACATACATACGCACACCCTAAAAAAAAAGAAAAGAAAATCCGCATACAAAATTTTCGAGTTTGGCTTTTCCATTTGGGGCTACTAAAAATGCTTGGCATGCCGGCGGTGGCTGAGACAAAAATTAGCAACCTTAACACTGAGCGGATTACTACGAAGAGAGAGACAGATAGAGAATGTGAGAAAGAGACAGAGTAGCACATATGCAGCTCATTAAAGCAACACTAAATTCAAAGCACGTGCGGCAGAAACTGCCAACCGACAACAGCAACAACGGGCAATAATAATAACAGCGAAAGAGACAGCAATACAACGAGTTAGAAAGAGACAGAGAGAGAGAAAGAGAGAGAGAGAGAGAGTGAGAAAGGGAGGACTACAGTCAGCCATGAAGAGGAAGGTAGCAGCGACAACGGAACGTAGTTAGCAGCTCATAAAACAAAGCCATGACTAAGAGAAAGAGACAGAGAGCTAAAAGAGAGAGAGAGAGGGATATATTTAGAGAGAGAAAGAGAGAGAGAAAGTGAGAAGCCTGTAAAAAAATGTTAGACTCGTATACAATGCTTACTCGTTAAGTTATTGTAAGATACACACACTCACACACACACTCGCACACACACTCTCCACGAATATTCAGAATGGTTGTTCTCATGGTTCTCTTCCCCTTTATGCCGTTGCCCGCGTTTGCAACTGCAATGAATGTCCTTTTTGGCTGTCAGATCTATCGCAGCAGTATCCGCCCGTCATCGAGGACATCCGGCCATTCCTTGGCATACTGGCGGGCATTGTGGGCAGCATATTCCTGGTGGCCCTCATCATACTGATTGTGGTGCGGGTGCGCGGGTCGTCGGGACGCGATCGCAATAATTATTCGCATCCGGGCAACGGCAGCAGCACCACCGCCAATGGCAATGGCAATCTGGGACTGCTCGGGAGCAACAACAATGGCAGTCTGGGCATTGGGACGCTGGCACACAATGGCGGGCAATCAGTGCAGGATATGCATCGCATTGGCCGTGAGACGTGTCATGTGACGAGCAGCCTGGACAGCATCGATAAGAATCCGGACATAATACCGCAAGGTAAGTTCGGTCTTGAGGCCATCACTGCATTCACTTTGAGATTGACTTTGTCCTTTGTCCTTTTGCTTGCCATAGATGGCCATGATGTGGACGACGAGTGGACAACAAAGGGCCACAATCGTGCCTATGCGACCGCCGCTTTGGCCGAGCAGAATGCGGTGATTACATCCACCACATACGATCATATTATGCCCACCTATGCGGTGGTCGATAAAAAGTCTGGTCCCCCCCAACCACATGGCCCCTACATTCAATATAATACGCTTATACCCGTTAGCAAAATGGGCGCTTATGCCAATCAACAGCAGCAACAGCAACAGCAACATTCACAGCATCCGCAACATCCACAGCATCCGCAGCAGCAGCAGCAGCAGCAACACAAGGTGAGTTATGCTCCTGGTTAAGCTCTAATCCGCACTTAGTCGCCGTTCAAACATTTAACCTTTTACAAGATGGCCAAAAGCGCATTGGCAGCCATCTTAATTTATTGCCACGACAGGTGATGGGCATGGCCGTGGGAATTGGGCGGTGGATTGTGGCACGCTGGCATATGCCACATGCGGAAGCTGACGTGCTTTTGTGTTGCCCCATATTGTTGCCGTTTGCGCATATTTGTGGATTTAAGTGGCTTTTATGGCCAGCAGAGAGTTCATTATTTAAGCCACAATTGATGGCATCGCTGCTGGCGTTTACCGCTCAGCCAAAAACTGGCCAAAAAGACAAACAGAATCCGCTAATAAAAATGAGATATTGAGTTGACTTGAAACTAATATAGCCATTTAAGGCAGGGATTTTAGCTGGTCTTGATTTACCTTTAGTTTTTAAAGGATTAAGTGGAGTTAAAAATTTCAAAAATTTTGAAAATTGATATATATTTCCCAGTTAGACAAAATTACATTTTGGCTGCATATTTATAATCTATATAGTCTAGTTTTAAGTAAATTTGACTGATAAGCGCTAATTCAATATCAAGTCTTAACTAAATTTCAATATCAAATATTATCTCTCTGAAAAGAATATTTAAATTTGTATATTCTGTCTTTCAAACATAAAGACAATTTCTTATAGAAATTCATAAAAAATAAACACTTATTTAATACTTATTCAAATCTGCAGATATATTACTATCTGTCAGTTTAAAAGTCCATTAATACGGTTTTATAATTCAACAAAAAAAATATTTAAAAAAAAATAAATATATTTCCATCATAAATAAAATTAATTTCGTGCAGAATTTTTAAGAACATTTTTAACTATAACTGTGAAAAAATGTATAAAAAATACAAAAAAATTATTTATGATATCTACCAGTTAATAGAAACAAATAATTTACTCACTTAAAATTGCAAAATTATCAATTCTTATATGAAACATTATACAGTTTTCGAAGTTTGTTCTGCAAGTGGAATTTATTTTGCAAATCAGTTTAAAAATATATCCAAAGTTTAGCTTGCAAGTTGCCAAATGCCGCAGTTTAAATTTCCAAATTGGCAAGTTTTTTTTGTTCTTAATGAGCCAATCAGACAATTATTTAAACTAATTTCAAATAAATTAAAAGTGAAATCCGCAGAATGCGAACTTAAACTTTGGCCACATTGAATGGCATTCGCCAAAAGTGCCCGTAGAATATTTGCAGAGCCATTTGAAAAGCAGCTAACAAAAAAATATCAGGTTAAATCGGTGAAGGTCACACAAGCAGCCATAGAAAATGGGAAACCTGCAACGGGGCGTGGCAATGTGCCAGCAACTGTGGCAAGCAGCAGCAGCAGCAGCAGTAGGAGTCGTTGCAACAAAACCAACATAATTTGAAAATCATTTAAGTAGAAATTTTCTGTGTGTTCACAACGCCCACTAACAACAACTAGTACATAGAAGAAGAGCAAGATGAAATAGAGAAAGAAGAGGAAGACGGCAGTCAGGAAAACAAGGAGCAGCAGCAGCATCAGCAGCTGTAGCAATATAAATTTTCCATTTGCGAATTTAATAAAAATAAGTTGCAGGCGAAGCAGCGGAACGAAGAGTTGCCAAGGAGGCAAAAAGGATTCGCGCATAGCTCCAGCTCTATATATAACAATCTCACTGTCTCCTTCACACACTCTCTCCCTCTGTCTCTTTCTTGCAAAATGTGTGTTTGTTGTTGTTGTTGTTGTTAGACTGCTTCAAGCTGAAAATGCAATAAACGACAAAGTGCGCCATGGTCTGCAGCTGCTAACTGGAAGATAGAGAGAGAGAGAGAGGGAGAGAAAAGAAAAGAGAGAGAGAGAAAATATGAGAGACAGAGAGACAGTAAAGTAGGTGTGGCAGCTAGCATAATAGGGGGCAGCCAGACACATTAGAAACAGTCGCCGAGCAGCAACAGAAATTCCAACAAATTGTAAGGTGTGAAAGACAAATAGGAAAGCGAAGTTAAAAGAAAATTCACTTTGATTTGTGTAATGCAAGCTAAAGATTGAAAATTGGCAAATTTACGAGCATATATAGATCATTTAAGATATTACACATTGACTCTCAATATTCCCCCTCTAGCCATGTGATGTTAAGGTACTTGTTAAGTTGCACAGATTCTTCACTTATTAAACTCAAAAAAAAAAAAAGAAAAAAAACTCTTAAACTTAATCCACTTCCCCACTAATATTTTTTTTTCTTTATATATAAATTTAATTTATTTATGATGTGTCTTAAGACAATAAGTAGATTTGCTTACATTAATATTTACAGGCATAGGAGCTTTCAGTCAAGTTTACTATTATATTACCTACTAGTTTTTACATAATTCTCTAAGAATTGGAAATCTAGGGGATGTTTTCCATTTAGTCTTCTAACATTGAGGCTGTTGTCCATTAGGTTTAATGATAAAATATTTTTATGATTATATAATCAATTAATATATGCTCTGCATTGTTTGTTAATTTCATCATGAATCAATGCCCCCAATATTATACTAAAACTTTCCATTTGCAGACTGAGCTCAGCTACAGCGAGTTGGCAGCCCCCATGGTGGGCAGCGCCGTCGGCGTTCAACGTTTGACGCCATATTGCAGCGCCACCTTGGGACGGCCACGGCAAACGGAACTGAAGCGCGCCGAACCGAACATCTATTCGCAGGTAAATGTTATGATGGATGATGATATTTTGGCTGATTGGCAGGCGGCAACGGCGACCGGCACCAGTTACATTGCTGGCGCTGTTGTTGACAATGTGGGCGGGGCCGGTGCCGCACTCTATGCCCCAAGTGGCCATGCCACACGTGTCTAAGCTGCTGTAGTATACAAATAATTTCGCTTTCCGCCGTAGATTTGTTTAGTTTGTTGATTTCAAATATATTTTCCTGTTTTTTTATTTTGAATAATTTTATTTCAATAAAATGTATTTATTGTTTTGATTTTAGCCATTGTTTTTGGTCTTGTACAACATTTTTAATCAAGAATCAATTAAGATTATAACTCATTTGCAGCTGACAGAGGCTGTAAAATAGAAACTAAGGGAAGTCCAATGAAATTGCAAATTTGCTGCAACCTTTGACAAAATATCTATGGCAGAGATATTACGTATACGCAACGTACAACACAGTGTGTTTATTGAAAAATTGCCAGGCAGCTGCTATTGAAGAAGAGTACTCATTGTATGTGTATATGTGTGTGGATGTGTGTGTGTGTGTGTGTGTGTGTGTGTGTGTGCGTAGATATGGGTGCACAGTGAAAATGCAATAGACACCAACATTACGTATACGCAATGTGTACTACCAAGGCAGAGAAAATCCACGTTTGCATAGCATAGAAGTGCAGATACACTTCAATTATTAACAACAAATATTTTTTTGTATTTACGATAAAATTTAAAAAGACAAACTAAAATTAAATTAAAATCTAGGCAATTTTAACTTTAAAAACTATTTATATGTCAGTTACTTGCGGCATCTTTGCCTGTTTTGGGCTTAAGTCAAACTGAAAGTCCTGGCCACCATTTATGGAGGTAAATTAAATGCCATCAACAGCATTTGGAAGATTATGTGTAGTTGCTGGAGCAAGTAATGGCCCAACTTCCAGTTGCAATCGGAGTTTATAGACCATTTCAGATCGAGTTGTGGACACTCAAATTGCTGCTGATGTGCATCCCCAAATACGATGGGGGTGTGTTTGTGTTTGTGTGTTGGGGGGGTGTGTTTGTGGTAGTTGCTTTTGTCTTTTGGGCCAGCTTTGATTTCAACAATTATTGTAATAGCTTGAGTTATGTGCATGTTCAACTCAGCACATTTATAGATTGCCAGTGGAGAGTAGAGAATGGTGAGTGGAGAGTGTGCTCTTAAAATGCACTTAAGCAGAACTCAAAGCATGTTTGGAGCGGGTGTCAACGTTCCACATGTACACACAGTACAAACAACTTTTATGGCACAACAACAATAACAACAATAACATTGACAACAACAACAACAATAATGGCTGCCAGCAGCATTGAGGCAAAACTCGGCCAAAACTCGACCATTTACCTAATGACATTGTATGGCTTTATTGTCATTTATCGCAAAGTTGTACACGACACAACAACTCGCTCTATCTCACTCTTTCACTCTATATATATCTCTCTCTCTCTCTAGCTGACCAGCAGGCAAAAAAATAGGGAATGTTTGCCGTTCATTTCAGTTTGCAGTTTGCAGTTTTCTGTTTTAGTTTTATGGCAATTATTTTAATTCGATTATATTTGTATGAACTTCCAACAGTTGTTCCCCGTCTCTTTCAGCATTTGTTTAGTTTGTTTTTCTATTTTTTGTGTGTTTTTTTTTTTCCAATTTTAGCAAAGTTTGCAAAACATGCCTTTTGTGGTTTGCAGCCTTTACAAATGCCACGTGGGGTTATAAATTGTCGGGGCAAACGCATAATTTAATCAGCTTTTGACTTTTCGATTGAAGAAGCTGTTTATTTTTCATATTGAATTTATATTATACAAATCAGACAAAGTTTGCAATAATTTGTAAATAAATTCTCTATAATTGTGATTGCTTAAATGAAAATTATTTAGAGAATAAGTAGCAAAGTTTATTTGGATTGGAAGTATTAATTAAAAACTATTTATTGAGCATATTTACTGCTATCAATTTAGAAGCTTATCACGAAAATATTGAAACAATACAAGAAATTATAGTAAATATAGATGGTAGTTAGATCATAAACATATCTACACACACACACCCCCCTCTCCACTCTTGGTCACTGGATTAGTAGCTATGCGCCGTGTTGCATATTTGAGGCGGTGTTGCAGCCACATACAGTTGCAGCAATTTACAATAACAAACGTACTACAGCGGCAACCAACTATTGCGGCAGCAACTACAAACTACGCTGAGGCATGCCACAAATTTACAAAGCGCCGACGGCAGCGGTGGAGGCAAAGACTGGGCAAAACTGTGGCATGCCTCAACTACCTGCAACATGTGCACTGGCTCTTAGTCACTACTCACCCTCTCATCTACTATATAATAATTTGTAATAGAATTTAGTGGCAAGTGTATAACGAGGGCAGTTTAAGAAATTCGCTCAATTCATATGATAATATACATATATAGATTTCTAGCTTAAATTTGCAGACACTAAAGAGATTAATATAATTTAACTTAATTTTTAATTTATTTAATTTTATATTTTATGAAAATATATTGTTTTGTATACTGATAATAGTTGACTTTAAATATATAAATAAAAAATATGTATGTATATTTATATTATATGTTAAAAAATTGCATGAAATAAAGGATTTTAATTTAAGTTCATTTTAAATATTAAACAAATTAAAATGTAGTGTATAATTATATTATATAAATTATTTTAGTACACTAATTATTGTCAATCATTTAAAAAATTGCAATATAGTGCAATATTATTTATATATTTTTTTTAGTACACGTACTAAATTTAAGTCAGAGTCTCTAGCAACTTAACTAAATTGTAAAAAATTATACTGCAGCTACTTCATATCAATTCACACTAACTAAACACAAACTCACAGCATATAAATCATAACATTGTTACTCATATCTCCATCTCTTTCTCTGTGTGTATCTCTCTCGCTCTCTCTTTTTCTCTGTCTATGCATTGCACACACTTGGCTGTATATAGATCGATCTGGCACATCATCCAATGTACTCAACGAGTCCCATGTTCGGCACGAACACCACCATCACCGGTGTCACCATGTCACATCCATCACAATTGGCCACCTTCTCGCCAACGCCGCCGCCTCCGATATTTGCGCACAGCGTGGTCACCACTGGCGATGGTCTGCTCCAGCCCGTCACATGCATGGGCCTGGTGGCCACATCAGCGCCAGCAACATCGGCGGTCGTCCAACAGCAGCAACAGCATCAGCAGCAGCAGCAGCAGACAGTGCCTGGCGGAAACGGAAGCATCGTCGGCGTCAATGTTGGCGTCGGGGTTGGCGTTGGCATGAGCCTTTATGGCAGCGATGTGGTAAGTGTCAGTTTGATGTACTTTCTAGTCCAGTGTGCCTGGACAGTAGCTGCTCCTGGCTGCTTCTGCCTGTCTCCTTGTTGATAGCCAGCAGTCAAGACCAACTCGCTTAATGTCCAAAACGTTGAAAGCACCAGTATGCAAAGTGCCCCCAGTTTGCCTGGAGGAGCTGTTTAGGGGGTGTTGGGAGGGTAGCCATTTATGGCTAACAAAAACCTTTACCAAAAAGTATATATCTCTTCTGTCTTCCTCCCTACTGTTTTCATCATCAAATAAATTGCAGGCAGTCGGGCAGAAAATGGATTTTTGTGGCTACTTCGATAACAGCTCAAACCATTGTCAACTAAGAGAGACTCAAAGAGAAACTTGAGAGAATCCCAACTTGAAATGCTCATGCTCAGTTCTCAAAACATATCGTAAACTAAACTTTTGCTTTAATTGCTTTTAAATCGACTGCAATTAAGAGTTGAGGCATTAAACTAATTTTGATGCTTAAAAAAAGTAAGAAAAAATTACAACTTTTTTATAAGCAGCATTAAACCGCTAAACTCTTTAAAAATCCCACAAAAATGAATGTATATAATTATATAGACATTATTTAATGGCAAAAGTTCAAAGCGGTAAATGACCTCAGAATGTGCATAAAACTGACAGCCGCAGTATAAAATAATAAAAAAACAACAGAAACAACAGAAAAAATGTGAAATAAAAAAGGAGTCGCCGCTTTATCGCTGTCTCTCTCTCTCTCTCTCTGTCTCTTACACTCCTTTTGTCATGTATTGCCATCTCTATTGCACTTCTACTCGCTGTCATTTGCTCTATAAATATGCCATTATGTATACACTTGGCGACGCGCATTGCGTTGTGTCCTGATGCTGCAGGCTCAGGCTCAGTCGGCGTCCGGGTTATGGCATTGTGTCCTTTTGCTGAAAAATTCGCATTAGCCGTCTCTGTCACACACACTATTTTTTGTTGCCATTTGCTTTTTTTCAGCTGCAACAGTTTCAGGCTAAAGGACACTGTGGTGTGGCAACTTTTGACTCTAATGATTGCAATTATTATGGCCTGCAACAAAAAGCTGAGAACTGAATTTACAATGTCTCTCTTTTTACTCTCTTTTTTCTCTCTATCTCTCTCTCTCTTTCTGTCTCGTTCTGGCAATGCCTTGTCTTCAGCAGTGAATGAGTTGCTGTTGTGTGTGTCCCCAAAGGTTTTGAAAAATGCAAGCCAAAAGGCAACGAAGCGCGCAAAAGTCTTGCCAAAAACCAAAAAGACAAAGAGAAATAGGAAAAAAGGAAAATGAAAATGGAAAAAACAAAACCAGGAAAATACCAGCACAAGAAGTGGAGTATTCGGCCCTCATTTTAAAAGGACGTGGGAAGTGAGGGGTACCAGGAAAAGGGGTGCAACAAGGCTGTCTGTTTGTGACTGTTGGCGGTGTTGCCTTTGGGGAGTACTCTGGCCAGATTTCCCACCGCGTGTCAAGTGGAAGAACACAAAACGAAACACGCATACGCCCTGTTAGCCAACTTCCAATGGTCATTCCTCTGCTTTTGGCCAGGATATTCGTGTAATGCGAATTCGTAATAGCTGCGGGTACTCAAATAATGCGCGCCTCGTTAATTTTAAAGCACTGAGCGAATCACAAAAGAGAAAGAGAATATATATATATATAGAGAGAGAGACAGAAAGAGAGAGAGAGAGAGTGAGGGAAAGAGAAGTAGAGCTGCCACTTAGCTGTCCTGTTATTTCCATTATTATATGGCTGCGTTTTGTTTTTATATCACATTTCTATAGCTTTCAAGTTGTCATTGTGTCCAAACGGATGCCACTCCCCCACACCCCTAAACAACGCCCTCTTCTCTACACATTTCTCAAGGGTTGTTCAACAACGGCGCTTAAATTCGTCACTATGGTTTATAGCCTAACTTGAGAGTCTCCGAAATGATTCTATAAATGATATTTTACATTTATTTTTGTATTTGGCAGGCGAAGCCACAACTCCTAAAGACCGTGCCGGAGGAGCTGCATCATCAGCTGAATGGGGAGGAGGTGCTGCTCAGCCAGGATCGCAATCATGGCACCGGTACGCGATTTTGACGCTAAATCGATGCCAGATATTGCCCTGATCTGAATCCAAATCAAAGTAAACAGCAGTGAGAGTAGCGGGAAAATCTTGACTATAAGTTATGTGATTGTGCGCAGACATGAATTTAGAAGCAGCAAAACTGAAATCAAAGTGGGGGAAAAAGTGCATAAAAAACTGCGCCAAAATAATGGAAAATGTATAAATAATTTCATAACAATAAAATAGAAGAAAACAAAAAACATTGAACTACATTTTTCATAAATGAATCTTTAATTTGCAACTCAAAGAGCAGAAAATGAGACTTAGTTCTAAGCTGCCATGTAAAAACCTTGAATACTATTCTCTGTAAACACTTGGAGAGCTCTACTATAATTAATAATCAATCCATTTTCAATGATAATACGAACTGGAGAGGTGTCAAAAACTGAATGAATGAATGAATGAATGAATGAATTGAATAAATTGTTAATGTATTTTTAATAACAGCTTTAAGCGCCAGAATTCTAGACAACTTTTAGCTAAGTGGGAAAACTGATTAGTAAAAGGTATGAATAAAATAAATAATAACGAATTCATAATTGTTGTTAATTTATGTTTATGGTATATTATTAGCCCCCAAGAGAAGCAGAGCCGTTTAACATTTAGCCTAGCATTAAATTTATTATAAATAAAACTACAACAAATTAAAATCAAATTCGTCTAATTCTAAGGCCCATTTAGCATACAAGAAAATGTAATTAACAAAACATTTGTTTAACTAATACACACACACACACACATACATACATACTCATCAACACCCCACAAAAACAAAAGAAAGAGAGAGAAGGAAAATGCATAAAGAATTTAACAAATGAAAATAAGAAACATAGTAAAGTTAAGTGAATTTAATAAATAAATGGTTAACTTCAATGGAAAATTCATTCAATTTAGCAAAAAGTCCGATTTTTGCATTTTATACGTAACGAAAGAGAATTAAAAATTATAAAATAAAACAAACGAAAACTAAACACACTCAAACACATACATAATATAAATACTAATAAACAATAAATGGCAAAGATGATAAAATAATTCATTAAACTTGTAAGCGAACTGCATGTAAAATATTTAACTGGAAGTGGGAGAAAAATAGCAAAAAAAAAAGAAAATAAACTAAAAAATGTATTTAGGCGCGTAAGTTAAAAATTTATATATATACATAAATATAGTTAATATAATTAAATTTAATAAACTGTATTATTACAAAAAAACAAAAACCCAAACTGAGTTTATTGAACTTTTCCAACACTAACAAGAACATCAGTTGAGTTTATTGCACTTTTCCAACACTGGCAATAACAGCAGTTGTTGCTATCTCTTTCCATTGCAGTGGCACCAATTTGATGTTAACAAACATTTTGGACGAGGACAGTGGGCGTACAGTGGTCCGCTGTGGTTGTAATGGGCGTGGCAGCACTGCCACTAAACAGCATGTGTCTGTGTGTGTGTGTGTGTGTGTGTGTTTGAGTTGTGCCTTGTAACGGCAAACGGCAAACGACAAATATTGACAGGACGCGTGTACAAACACACGGAAACGGAAGTCAAGCTGAGCTGACACGACCACAACGACAACAATGAGCACAAGTACACCAACAACAACAACAACAATAACATCGAGAGCAGCAAGAAGAAGAAGAAGAAGAAGAAGAACGTGCAACGAGTTGGGCACAACATTGTCGATACATCGTTCAAAAATTGTCAGCCATGTAAATTTTGTATGCGAAAGCACTTAACACCATTTTCGCTTAAGCAGTGCAAACAGTCGACAGTCGACAGTCAAGGGACCTCAGGAACAGGGATGTGAACAGGTGCAAAACAGGTTAGATAGTTGGGTCAGGCTATCCTCACTATGGGCGGAGGACTATCATGCCCATAGACATCATTTATGTGCCTCGGCAAATTATGCAAATTTTGCGGTCGCAGCTTCGATGACTTGTAAATTTTCGTGGTATATGTTGTCGTCCTCGGCTGCTGTTCCTGCTCCTGTTTAGATATCAAGAAATGCCAAAAGGGAAGCAGGATATCACACACACACACACACACATACATACTCATAGTTTAGATGCAAATATTTGGCACACAATGTTGTACTCTATACATACATAACATATAACATACCTACTCCACTTATGCCTGGAGGCATGAGAATCAAATTAATTCAATCACATGTCAAAAGGTAAAGCCACAGACCACACACATCCTTACACATCCTTGGCCGTAGTGGCTTCGCCATACGTATGCATAGACTAAAACACGCCAAATGGATATCAATTAATCAAAATTTCGCTACATAAATTATAAATTAAAAGGCTGTTTATGCCCCCCAAACTCCCTCCACTCACCCACTCCCACTCCCTCTCCATCAAAGGAGAGTCCTGCTGTGATGCTAAAGCGTCATCAATCAAGCGGCAATTAAGCGGCGTCTATGCCACCTCCCTGCCCCAGCTACCCCTCCCCTAAAAGGCAGCCATACTGTTATTTGGGAAATGCTAACAAAACTCTAAACTGATGATATCAAAATAGCATTCGATTGTATGCGAAAGCACAAAAATAAATATTTCAAATGAATTGCATTCTGATTTCCATTTGGCATTTTATGGCCCTGTGCTGAAATAAATTCCATTCTGCCCATTTCACATTTTATTTTTTTATGACAGCCAGCCAGCAAAAAAAAACACAAAAAGAATGTAAAAAATAATAAAAAGAAAATGTTAAATTAAAAAAACCAACAGGGAATGCCAACGCATTGGATCACAAACAAAAAGCGGCTGTAATGTGAGAATTTATGAAAAATGTATACGCGGCGTATACGTATTTTTTTCAAATGGAAAATTGATTAAATTAACATTGCATTTGTCTGTTACTATTTTGTATAATTTATATGCCTTTGGCTAAAGTAACAGTTACTGATTGGACCGTAGGGTTCATTGCGCTGTTGCATGTATGTGATATATTTTATATTTATTTAAAAAAATTTATTTCAATTATTATAATTTTTTTTTTTTAAAATTATATTTACATTTTATAAATTTTCGCTTTATTTGCAAGCAGTTCTACAAGCATAATATGGAACCTATAACATGAACTTGAGTCGTATATCATGTGGATTGGCAATTGCCTTAACTAGCACTCACCCTGCCACAAACCTATCATACCAGGCTGCAGCTTGTGTACAGGGCATAAAAAGCTAATAAAACTGAGCACATAAACTTCTTTTGGCAACCACTCACATTCAGCTGCAACTGCTTTCTCTCTCTCTCTCTCTTTCTTAATATATATATGACTCATTCGCACTCTCTCTATCTTTCTCATTCTCATGCACTGTCTCGCTATTTCTCCTTTATTCTCTCTTTATGTGTACAGAAAAAGAGAGAAGCAATTGATGAGTAATGCAGCTGCAAATAAAATGCAATGGATGAGTTTTACTGTGGCAGACACTGTTTCCCACTACATCACCTCGCTCTCTTTCTATATCTCTACTTCAGACTGTATTTTCCTCTTCCACCTCTCACTTTCTCTCTCTCTGTCTCTCGTTTTACTTGTGGGGGGCAATCGACAAGTGCATTTACGATTTTAGTAGCCGCCATTCTCTGCAGCAGTTGCATTTACGTTATGTGGTTGATTTTTATTAGGCGAATAACTAACTATACCCCTCTCTCTCTTTCTTTTTCTTTCTCTCTCTCTCTTTCTATATCTAGCTCTCTTTCTCTTATTGCCTATCTCCACTGCTTGCTGTGTCTGCATCTAACGATGATAAATTGCAGAGAGACACGAAACGACCGCTCTCATTTACGATTTGTAATTGTTAGAGAACTATGAAGAGAGATAGAGAACCTAAATGTGAGATAGAGGAAGAGAGAGCACAACTCGCCGCATTGTCAAAAAAAACTTTTCATGTATTTATGCAACATTTGTTTTTAATTGATTGTTAAAAATGACAAACGACTGTCGCGCTGTGTGATTTATGCGATTGTCAAGCTAATAAAACTGCCAACTCCTTTAAGCCCATGTCTGTTGTCTCCACTCTCTCCACTCTCTTTACTCTCTTCAATCTATCCACTCTCTTCACTCTCTCCATTATCCCCACTCCACGCTTGCTGCAATTAAGCGCATTTTTTGACGCTTGCACACTTAAGCCGCCATTAATGCAGCTACAGCACGTGCTTTCTCTCACTCTCTCTTTCTCCCTCCCCACTCCATCTCTTTCTCTCCATTCAATGGCTGTCTGTCAGACATTTTGTTGAGCATGTCCTGCTGTCCACTTGATTTATAAGCTGAACACTTACAACAACGAGACCCATCGCGGGCCGAGATGAGGCGAGTTGACCACTGAAATTTTCTTACCACTGATTTATTTACATTTAAGCAATTTCAGCGCCCTTTTCAGCCAACTCTGGAAAGGATTCGATAGGGGTGGATACGGGGAGGGGACAGTGTTGGGCAACTGAACAAACGGCCGGCGGAAATGCACAGCATTGCAAGCGGAAATTGGCAAGCAGCTTGTCCTTTAAAGGGATGCGACACACGCCTTCTCTCATGCTGTCTCAGCAAACAGCCAGCTCTCTCTCTCTCTCTCTCTGTCTTTCTCTGGCTGATTTTCTGTCTCACTCTGGCAGTGGCTGCCAAGCGAAAAGATTAATGTGGCCGCTTTTATTGTTCGGCCGGTTTGGTCACACTCGCTGACCATTTTGTACAATTTATTGTAAATAAAAATGACAACACAGCCCAACACCAGCAACTTGAAGAAACATACACGAATGCACGACTGTAAAATACCTCGCAGCAATTGCAAAATTAAGAGAGAATAGTGAGTATAATTTTTTTTATTAATTTCAACTTTTTAAAATACTGACCCTTAGGCTGTTAATTTCTTATAGATTTCTACATATCTAATATATATGCTACTAAATTAAACAGACTTCTATACATATAATATACCCCTTCATTTTCAGTGCGAGGTATATGTAGAAAAGAAATGTTAAGCAAAGCGAAGGCAACTCTCAAATAAAATGAAATTGAGAGCTGGAAGAGCTCAGGCAATTGAAATGAATGTCTAATTAAATTGTAAAAGCAAGTACTTAGAAAGATAGAGCTGTAGATGAACTGAACTTAACAAAGAAAATGTTTGAAAAAAAAACAGTTAAAGAAAAAATTGAGCGAATTTTAAAGAAACTCAACACAACATAATTCAGATAAATATTTATGAAATTATGCTAATTAACTTTTTATAATAAGATAATTAATGTGAATATTTTCTATCTGACTTATGCCTTCTTTTCTTATTAAAAGCATTTATAATTATTATATTTTTTTTTTAATTTTTTTAAATAATTATATCTCTTATGCCGTTTTTGTTTAAACATATATTATATTTTATAGTTTTATAATATTATTTAATATTTTTTTAAATAATTAAATTGAAATAATTCTGGAACTTGTGAATTGCTACTTTTGCTGTACTCAAAGATACAGTATTGTACTATACAAAAAATTCTATTTTAATTGATTGATAATTATATGATATTGAAAATTTATGATATTAAAAAAGGGATTAATTGAGAATCTTCTAACCCACTCTTCCCTAATTAAATAATGTTTTATACAAATATATCTCTTTCACTATTTTAAAAATATAATTGAAAACCAGTCAAGATCTGGATAATTGCTTAACTTTGAAATTTTGAAATATTTCATTGATTTTATTTAATTTCATCGATTTGCACATTGGGCAGACACAAAAGCACAATTTTAAGAGCAGAAACCACGCACATTGAGGTGCAAAACGCTGACAATTCATTTTCCCACCACAAAAATGATTTTGGCATTCGAATAAACAGGAAACACACAGAGAGAAAGAGAGAGAAAAAGAGAGTGAAAGAGAGGGAGATCTTTGCCACAAGGCAAAGATACAATAATGTGCAACAAATCTACGCAAATTTCATGCAAACAAATCCATTTTAATACGACTGCACACACTCACTCACACACTCACTCACACTCTCGCACACACATGAGCAGTTTGAGTGGCAATCAAAGAGGATGCAAAGGATGTGGCTGGGAGAGACACATATATTTAGGTGGCGACACCTTTTGTGACACACGCAGCAGGCAGCACGGCAGCAAATAACATTTTGAAGGTTAAATAAATTGCCGCTGCGTGTCCGGGGGGCAAACATATGCCCAACGCCGGCAGCCATAAATATTTGGGATGCCAAACGCCACAGAGTTAAAAAAAGGGTTAAGTAAGGACAACGGCAAGGGTGGGAGATGTGGGTCGACAGAGGGGTGGAGACAAATGTGAGTCACATTTACATAGAAAGTACCTGGCGGTGCACATTTCCTGTCTTTTAGCAGCATCAATGCCGGCGGCAGTTCTCCAACCCTCATCCCTGCAGCCCTGCAAACCCTACTATGCCTGCTTCCGGTTAATATGGCGGCGTCAAAACAACATTAAACATGAACCGTGTAGAGGCAGCGGGATGGGGACCGGGAACGGGACCGGGACTGAGTCGGGGCAGGACACATGTGCCGCCAGCACACCGGAAGTGTATATAACACGCACTGCGTATGCCTAATATACTACAGTTAACATGTTTGAAAAGCGAGTCCCGTTACGGGGTTTCAGTCTTTTATTTACCCCCCTCAGCCACCGTGCAACGATCCTTTTGAACCTCTTTTGGGGCACACAGCTTGCAAATTATTTTTTTAGTACTTTATTCAATGCGCATTAGTCGCGTACTCAGCTCAACATTTGAATGCCGAATCACTCTTCACTCAACAGTTACCTATCTCTTTCTTACTTAGCTTGTATTCGATATCGCCGTCTCTTTCAGGCAACTTCAGTCCTTGCGCGGATTTAAATCGTAAATAAATCGTAAAAAGAGGGGCTCTGCATGTGAAGAGGCTTCTTCTTCGTGTCCTCACAGGAATTGCCATTGACACTGCTTCAAGCAATAAATAGAAGAGAGAAAGAGAAAGAGTTGGAGAGAAAGAGAGAGAGAGAGAGAAAGAGAGAGTGTGTGTGCATATAAAAAACTAACTAATGTGTTGCTTTTAATTTATGTTGAATTTTTTACATGCTTTGCGTGCGAGTAAAAAAAGGTCGCAAACACGTAACAGTTTCTCGGGTGCGATGATTATAGACTGCCAAAGTGCCGGCAATTTATAAACAATAAAATAAAATAAAAATGAAAACTGAAACACACGTGTTGTCAGGATTTGAGTAAAGTTAAGGTAAATTATCGTAAAAATAAATTTAAATTTCAGTCTAACCACATCGTTTATTTTATGTCAATTGGCTAATTTCATGCCAAAAAAATGCATTTTAATACTTTCATAATGACAATTGAATACAGATTGATGGATATTAGCTGATGTCCGACACAATAACAACAACAACTTAGTATTAATAGTTAGTAAATAATATGTAAATTGCATTTCATTTTGAGCACTTATTTTTTTTGGATGAATAAAATGACGCATTGTAATATTTGTAATTTGGTTTATTAAAAGTGCTCCATAGATAATTAATAAATTGCGCATCATATTCACGCGGAATGCACTTCAACACACACACACACACACACACACACACACACACACACACACACACACATACACACTAACAATGGCTGACAGATCGGATCTGAATGAGCAGGAGTATGACAATTATAATTATAATGTCGATGTTTTCGTTGTTGTTTCCTTTCGGGTCCTTTCGCCAACCAGATATTGCGGTTGACTGCACAAATCAAATAATTCCATCTGCATTTATATGCTAATTATTTTTATTCAAATTTAATTAGTTTTTTTTTGTTGTTGTCTCTGCTGCTGCTGTTCATTGACAATAGTTTAAGCAGTAGCTGCTGCAAAATGAAATTATTGATATAATTATTTTATATACTAATTACTAGAAATTATGAGAACAATGTTAAATATTTTTTGCATTGCTCAGGGAGCCATCGAGTTGGTTGGCTGAGTTCCTATATTATTGAAAATTGCTGCATAAAAAAATTTAAACAAATTAAGCAATGTAAATAGCTCAGTTCTGATGATTTTTCCATAATAAAAAAATTATTATTTAATTAAATTAATCTCACTTCTCCAATATCTAAAGTTGCTCTGAACCTTTTTCGCTTTCATCTTGATTTCATAAATAACTCAGTTATTTATAGAAACGAGTTTATGCAAATTGCCAAGTGGCTAAATATTGACCTAGTATGTCAGTAGATAACTGTACTGCCTAATTAATGGCCAAGTTTGTCTGTAATTTGGCCAAGTTAAAGTGCCTAGTATTAGCCATGTAAATGACAGCGCAGCTCTCGTGTCTTAAGTCTATAATTAGCCAAAAAACACAAAATGTTTTCGCAATTACAAAATTTCCATAAAATATTTGATCCAACAACAAACAAAATGTGAAACTCTGCGGAAGTCAATTGAAAGGGAAATTTTTGAACTGGGCCAACGCGGCGTATGCGTAACGAGGCAAAATTATATAGCTCGAGCTGGGAAAAGTTTCTCGGCCCAGCCACACCCATTTTATAGCAGCCCAGCAGCAGTAGGACTAATTGGTTTTTGATATCGCCTTTCGGCCATGGCCCAAACGACACTTGGCCAAATAGCTTCGAACGACACAAATCGTTCCTGCCTGCGATCGAAATATTTTTTGATAAAACTTTCAACTTGACAAAAATTAACCCTTAAGTGCGTTGCAACTTCTTAAGGTACTATAAGGAAGTTATCCATGTGTGTGTGAATGTGTGTGTGTGTGAATGTGTGTGTGAGTGTGTGCTTTGTAAAGTTGACTACGCTAATATGTCACTTTGTCGTGGCAAAAGTTAACTTTGCCAAGTCAGCCAACAGCTTCTCGCCCAGTGGCAATGCCTGCTGCACTTTGGTTTTCCACTCAACTCAGTTTTTTAACTACCCCGCAATCTTAGAGCAATAGCTAAAGAGAATGCCTGAATTCAAAAATTTTTTTAAATATAATAAATATTTATTTAAACTTGCAAAAATAATATAAATAAAATAATAAATAAAATTTCCAAATTCATCTAATAATTTCTGCATTTTTACAAGCAGTTAAGATAACTTTAAGTTTGCAGGGTATGTGTTCGTCGATCATATATTGCATTAGCGTTCACTTTGTTGTTTGGCTTGGCGCTTCTGCATGCATGTATAAGCATGTGTGAAACCGAAAACCCAAGCCAACAACGTCGCTCAGCCAGAGAAAGAGAGAGATGGAGAGAGGGGCAGAGAAAGAGCGATGCAAGTGCAGAAAGAGACAGACACCAACAGAGTGGGATAGCGAAGGAAAGAGGTAGTGAAGTGAGCATAGAGATACAGATGAGTCCAGTGAGAGAGAGGTAGAAAGATACTCGCCGGGTTTTGCGGTTGTTGGCCCAATGTTCAAAGCGGTTGGACCGAACTTGCTCTCACCTGCACTTTCTATCTCATTCAGCAGTCCATCTCTTTCACTCAGTCTTCTCTCCCTCTCTCTCTCTCTCTATCTTTTGCTCTTATATTGCATGTGCACGTTTCGGCATTAAATTTGCACTAACACAAATTGTCGCTTACTCGTACAAACCAACACCCCCCTTCTCTCTTTCACGCTCTCTCTCTCTCTCTTTTTTTTCTCTCTTCAGTTGTGTCTCTTGTCTGCTGAAGCCATCTTAAAAGCCATCGCACAAAGACAACATATAAATTGAATTGTTGGCAAACCAAACGACACGAAATGAAATGAAATTTCAAGAAAATGTCGCTGATTTGAAGTTAGTGTCATGAAAATGTAGAGCGAGCAAGGACATCTCTGAGGTCAGGTGGCAATCAGCCCAAAAGTAAGCAGCATTTAAGCTACTATGAGCTGCAACAAAGGATTTCATACATTTAAGACACATCACAGCAAAAACATAATTACAGTCGTCAGGCAATATTATGCATGACTAACTCCATTCGCATCCTTTCACTTCACTCTTTCTCAGTGAAGGTGTCAAATGTCATTGGGTTTGATTTGCATTAAGTTCCCTGGACTGCACATTCATTAAACATGCGAGTTGTTTAGCAATTTGTGCGAAGAATTCAAATTTCATTTGCAGTTCTGTGCAGAGATGAGCTCTAACATAATTAAGAATAGATGAGTTAATGCAGAACGAGAACAAAGCGAAATTTCAATCAAGTTGTATTATCGATAAATCCTTGCGAAATTTGAGGATACATTTTAAAGTTGCCAAGAATTATTTTGAAATGCATTTATTTAGTGATTTATTTAAGTTTGCGATATTAAAAAATATATTAAGTTATTTACAAAATTTTTATTTAAAATGAAAATAATTTGCAATTTAATGTACCAATTTCAAAATGTAGTTACTTATAAATTGTTGTCAAGTTTGATATATAAAAGGGGATGGTAATTATGCTCAACTACTTTTTTAAATTTGAAAATCACAATAAAATTGGTAATTATAAATTAAATCAATCCAATTTTTTTAAATTAAATATATAGTATTTTGTAATTAACTATAAAATTTATTTCTTATTCACTTAGTTTTTACATTAAGTTACAATTTATTTTTATATTAAGCTGCGCCCACAAATGTATGCTATACTTTTCGTTGCATATTTGGCTTTGGCAACAGCTGCAAGGACACATTTTCAAGCTGTGCTTTAAAGTGCAGCAAAACTACGTATATGTTTATTTATTTTTCATGATTTCACACACACACTCCCACACACACGGTGCCTTCAGTATTCTGGCACCTTTTTGATTATAATTTACGAGTAAATGTTGTTGCTGCAAAAATTTGTAAACTTTTACTTTGGCAAAGTGAGTTGAGGCGGCAGCCACAGCAACTTCTTCATATTGCAAACACATTTGCTGTAAGCTCGACTGCCAAAAGGTGCCAGCCAGGTGAGTGTTTGCTTACCAACGCGTATGTGTATGGGTGTGGATGTCTGTATGTGTGTGTGTGTGTGGTAAAAAGTAACTTTTAAAAGCCAAGCAAAAAGTTGTTCTTTTTGCTGATGCTGCTGCTGCTGCTGTGGTAACTGCCGAAAAACTTTTGCTACATTTTATTAGAATTTAAAATACATGCAGACGCCATAAATTTTATGAGCTGATGCGACAAGCGAAAGTTGTTGCAGCAACAACTGCAGCTGCAACTGCAACTGCAACGACTGAGACTGCGACTGCGCTGCCCTTAATGCGTCGACTGCTGCATAATTTATGCTCATTAAGCGCAAATGCAATGCTGACCCACATAGGCAATTGACTGCACTTACACGGCCCAACAAAGTAGCCAGCAGCAGCATCAGCATCAGCAGTCGTCGAGTCGAACTCTCAGCATCCTCCCCCCCCCCATCCCACTTCATCCCTCTGTCAGTGTGGCCCTCGGTTGCAGCTCCAGCAGCCCTTTTGCCTGGCAAACGGATTCACGCTGGAATAAATGCCTTTTACTGTTTTGGTATGCAAACTTTTTCGCACTCAAATTGCAGACGGAAAAAAACCTCGAGAGTAAAAAAAAAAAATAAAACTGAACACTGTAACTTTCACACATTCACAGAGCGCTACAGAGACAAAGAAAGAGGCAGACCGATAAAGAGAGAGCGGGAGAGAGAGCGAGAGAGAGAACTTGGTTAGGGGCAACTCCGCCTGGTTGCACATTTGAATGCCTCAAATTGTTTGCTGTTTTGTTGCTGGTGCATTGTTTGAAGCCCGACGACTATGCGAGAAGTGAAGGCAAAATCTAACAGCAAAATAGTGAGACAGAGATAGCTAGACAAAGAGAGAGAGAGAGAGAGAGAGGGAGAGAGTGGCAGCTGTTGGCTACATTGGTTACTTTCTCCGCTTTGGCGACACTGCCACGACTGAATTGCAATGAAATTTTAAGGCAACATTTCTTACCATTTTCTTTCACTC
The DNA here is from genome assembly GCA_018150725.1 of Drosophila quadrilineata. Taxonomy (NCBI): domain Eukaryota; kingdom Metazoa; phylum Arthropoda; class Insecta; order Diptera; family Drosophilidae; genus Drosophila; species Drosophila quadrilineata. Next base: position 8,734,609 of record JAECWN010000407.1, read on the forward strand.
TCTCTCCCTTTCTCTCTCTCTCTCTCGGACTATCTATCTCACTCTCTGTTTTGCATATAGCGCTCTGTCGGAGACCATAACGATGGCAACAGGAGTTGGGCAATAGGGCTGTTACAGCCTCAATTTCAGACACAGTCACAGTCTCTGTTTCTGTGGCAATCGCAGTCTGTGTCTCTGACTCCATTTCTGTTGCTGAAGCTGCTGCTCCTGATACTGGTGGTGGTATTGTCAGAGAAGAGGGTTGAGGGGATTTGTTGTTTGGCTCCTGGACTGACTGTCTGTCTATGGGCAACGCCTGCCAGGCAGTCGTCAGTCACAACTTTTGTCGTGGCTTGGCGTCGAGCCAAAGCGCATAGCTTGACCTACCCTGTAACTAAGCAGGCAAGCAGGGTATGCAGGACATACATATAAGACCAATTCGGCCTGTGAGAAAGTTACTCAACTCTACAGAGTAACTGTTAGTCTATCAGCTATCACCCAGTTGCCATTGGTCTCTTTCTAGTCCCATGTTTGCGGTTTAGAAATCGACATGCAGTCGGGCGGCAGCAACTGTGGCTCAACGGTTGAGCAACTGTTTAAGAATATTTGAGCCAAAAATACATGAAAATTATTTAAATGCTGGCCAACCATATTCTGTTGGGCAAGTTAATAACATGACTTTATTAACACTCAATTTGCGACCGCTGCTCCTTTTTTGGGGGACTCCACTTGCATTTTATTTGCACACAAAACATGGCGAAGTGCAAAAAACCACCAACAGAATAGGGAAGTGTGAAAAACACAGCATAACTGAAAATGGGAAATGGACAGTGTAGGGTAAATGGCAGAACAGAAGTAACAGTTTTAAATTTGCCAAAAATAAAGGCAAAAAAAAACACAAAAATTATTGAGACACTTTAAACAACCACGAAACATGAGAATTCTCTTCGGTGGCAATTTTAACCACATATATTTTTGGTATCCTCAATTGAATGCAAAAAACAGTTGCAGCTGCTGCTTAAAATTATTTAAAAATATATATTTTTTTTTCATTCTCTTCATAATTATTAACCAATAAATAAAACATTAATATTGAAATAAATATACTAATTTAAAAATAAACTAAAACACAACTATCGATTGAGAATTTTAATTATATATAAATATTTTTTTATTTTTTTTCTTTTATCTTATAAAAAAATAAAACAAAAATATTGTGAATAATAATTTTAAAGTATATGTAAAATGTGTTATTTAAGTTTCTGTTCATTATCTTAATTACAAGCAATTATGGCAACGTTTTGACTTGAATAATTTAAGCGTAAGATTTCAAAGCTTTTGATTTTCCTTTAATGGCTAGTTTTTCATTTGGGTTTTTCACGTTAATTACACAGCAGGCGAAACCCAAATAGAATGCAGTTTGAGTACAATCATTTACCTGTCAGGCAATGTTTTCTCTTTCTCCGTCCCTCACTTTCTCTCTCTCTCTGTCACACTCTTTCTCTATCTCTGCTGTGTCCATCCATTTGAGAGCATTCATTTTGAGTGGCTAAAAGGCATCAAAGCAGCAGCAAAACTAATTGCAACTAAACAAACACAGAGAGCAACAGTAAAAAGAAGACAGAGACAGAGTGAGAGAGGGAGAGAGTATGTGTGTGTGAGAGAGAGAGAGAGCTGGTGACAATTATACACAAAATTGAGGGTAAAAAACTTTATTAATTGCAAAAATGCCCTCGCCAGGCTGCGGAAATAGTTGAAATTGAGACTGAAGTGCCCCAGGGCGGGAATGGGGCAATGGCAAAAATGTGATGCAAAAGTTGACAACTTCATTTGCAACGTTGGAGCGTAACAACACCACTACCCCGCCGAGCCACCCCCCTCTACAATATCCACTCTCTCTCTCTCTCTCTCTCTCTCTCCCTGTCTCTCGCTGTCTCGCTCTGTCATTGTTCGGGCGCTCGCACCTACTTAACTTTTAATTAAAGCAAACAAAAGCCAAGGCGAAACGAGGCGTGGTCCCTGGGTGGCATTGCCACCGCCCACCCTCTGGTGGCATGTGGGTGGGAGGTGGCGCCTCAGAGAAATATCAAATGACGGCAAGTGACAAAAACCGTAAAACGAAACGTGCAAATAAAATGTTGGCTGTAACAAAAGCTGTCGAAATTAAATGGGCCGCCAAAGCGGAGACGCTAAATCCACCCACCCACCCCCCACACGACAAACCTCCTCCTACTTAGTAGTACCTAGTCCAGATCAGGGCACTCTCAGCTCAGGTCTCACTCTGTGTGTGTGGGATAGAGGATTGTGGATTGAGCTTGGCATTTCATTGTCTTTTTTGAGTTTTCGCCTTTGATGTTCACTCCCAAAAATTTGCATATCATGATACGCGAGGAAGCGCAGGACACGCAAATGAAGGCGGAGATGGAAATGGAGTTGGAGGTGGAGACGGTGGCAAAGTTTCATACAAAGACTGCGAATGACACCAGACATCAGTAGATACTTGGAGACATTGAGATCGACCTGCGACTTTCACTTTGCCAGCAAATTTAAATGGCAGGTCCTTTTCCCCCTCCCCATCCGACCACCTACTCCTCACCCACAGCTTTATTGATAAGCCAGCGCTTAAAACTAAAAACAACAACAAATAAAACAAGATAGTGATATAATCAAAAAAGTAAAAAATCCGAAAAAATATATATATATTAAAAAAAGTTGAAATGGCGCTTTGTCTGCAGTTGATGGATGGATGAGAGGGAGAGGGGGTCAAACCGACGTGTAAATGTGTGATAATAAAATTTGTTTTAATAAATATTTAATGCAACGTAATTAATTAAAAAAACAAAAAAAAAACAAAAATACAAAAGCATTAAATCGTGTTGAAAATTCATATAAATTGAACTTTTGTTTTCACAGACACTGAGAGAGCAACAAGCAATTAAGCTCAGCAAATAATTTAATTTATTAATTGAATCACCAGTGCCAATAACAACAACAACAACAACAAAATATAATAACAAATTATGCATCTGCGTTAGTAGTAGTGTGTATATACAATTTATATATTTGCAATCAAATACTAAATGAGTGATATTAATATTGGCTAAAGTGCTAATAACTTTAACAAAAAATTATATAATAATATTACATTTCACAAAAATTGGCAAAATCAGCAAAAAACTCAAACAAAATATAATTACGTATAGCAATAAAAACCAATCAAAGTATCTGTTAATACCTTCTATATATTGCGTATACGCAGCGTTGTACAAATATACACTAATCAAATATTAAATCGAAAAGGACACGCCAAGCTTAATGTAAATGCAAATATAATTAAAGCACAATCAAACAATTTATATTTATTGTTTTATTTAATCAATATGGATAAATATTTTAATAAATATGGCCAAAAATGTGAAAAATTGGTTACAAATAGAAATTCCTGCAAAAATTACATTCTTCTGTAACTTCGAAATAGCATATCTCTCCGTAAATGCAAGCGATTTTCAAAATTTTTTTCGATTTTATCAATGGCTCTAAAACTTTTTTAAATCTGCATCAACAAAAAGTATATTGTATAAAATGTTGTCACATGAGTACAAAAATAGAAAGAATATCGATTTCAGTACAAAAAATGGAGATTCTCATAACTTTGAGAAGCCATAATTTTGTCAAAAATCAACCGATTTTCAAAATTTTTGCACTTTTGTCAATGGTTTTGGTTATATTTTAAATCTGCATCAAAAATTCCTTGATTTTCGCAATTCTCAATTTTCGTCCATTTTTTGCCATTTTTGCATATTAACCCCTTGACAAAAAGTCAAAAAGTGCGAAAGTTTTGAAATCGAAATTTTTTGTGCCCAATTGATTTCTGGCATCAAAATAGACATAAAAAAGTTAACCGGACATAATTTGGTTGAATATTTTAGAAAATATGGCCAAAAAAGTAAAAATCGGATGAAAAATAGGGTTTTCTGAAAAATTGATTTTCCTGTATCTTCAACATAGCATAACTTCCCAGAAACTCAAGCGATTTTCAAAATTTCTTCGATTTTATCAATGGTTCTAAGCCTTCTTTAAATCTTCATCAGCACAATGTATATTGTATAAAATGTTGTCACATGAGTACAAAAATAGAAAGAATATCGATTTCAGTACAAAAAATGGAGATTCTCATAACTTTGAGAAGCCATAATTTTGTCAAAAATCAACCGAATTTCAAAATTTTTGCACTTTTGTCAATGGTTTTGATTATATTTTAAGTCTGCATCAAAAATTCTTCAATATTAACAATTTTCAATTTTCGTACATTTTTTGCCATTTTTGCATACTAACCCCTTGATAAAAAGTCAAAAAATGCGAAAGTTTTGAAATCGAAATTTTTTGTGCCAAATTGATTTCTGGCATCAAAATAGACATAAAAAACTTAACCGGACATAATTTGATTGAATATTTTAGAAAATATGGCAAAAAAGTGAAAAATCGGATGAAATATGGGGTTTTCTGAAAAATTGATTTTTCCTGTATTTTCAGCATAGCATAACTTCCCAGAAACTCGAGCGATTTTAAAATTTTTTTCGATTTTATCAATGGTTCTAAGCCTTCTTTAAATCTGCATCAGCACAATGTATATTGTATAAAATGTTGTCACATGAGTACAAAAATAGAAAGAATATCGATTTCAGTACAAAAAATGGAGATTCTCATAACTTTGAGAAGCCATAATTTTGTCAAAAATCAAGCGATTTTCAAAATTTTTGCACTTTTGTCAATGGTTTTGATTATATTTTAAGTCTGCATCAAAAATTCTTCAATATTAACAATTTTCAATTTTCGTCCATTTTTTGCCATTTTTGCATACTAACCCCTTGACAAAAAGTCAAAAAATGCGAAAGTTTTGAAATCGGAATTTTTTGTGCATAATTGATTTCTGGCATTAAAATAGACATAATAAACTTAACCGGACATAATTTGGTTCAATATTTTAGAAAATATGGCCAATAAAGTGAAAATCGGATGAAAAATGGGGTTTCAGAAAAATTGATTTTTCCTATATCTTCAACATAGCATAACTTTCCAGAAACTCAAGCGATTTTCAAAATTTTTTTCGATTTTATCAATGGCTCTAAATCTTATTTAAATCTGCATCAACAAAAAGTATATTGTATAAAATGTAGTCACATGAGTACAAAAATAGAAAGAATATCGATTTTAGTACAAAAAATGGAGATTCTCATAACTTTGAGAAGCCATAATATTGTCAAAAATCAACCGATTTTCAAAATTTTTGCACTTTTGTCAATGGTTTCGATTATATTCTAAGTATGCATCAAAAATTCTTCAATATTAACAATTTTCAATTTTCGTCCATTTTTTGCCATTTTTGCATACTAACCCCTAACCCCTTGACAAAAAGTCAAAAAATGCGAAAGTTTTGAATTCGGAATTTTTTGTGCCCAATTGATTTCTGGCATCAAAATAGACATAAAAAACTTAACCGGACATAATTTGGTTCAATATTTTAGAAAATATGGCCAAAAAAAGTGAAAAATCGGATAAAAATGGGGTTTTCTGAAAAATTGATTTTTCCTGTATTTTCAGCATAGCATAACTTCCCAGAAACTCGAGCGATTTTCAAAATTTTTTCGATTTTATCAATGGTTCTAAGCCTTCTTTAAATCTGCATCAGCACAATGTATATTGTATAAAATGTTGTCACATGAGTACAAAAATAGAAAGAATATCGATTTCAGTACAAAATTGGAGTTTCTCATAACTTTGAGAAGCCATAATTTTGTCAAAAATCAACCGATTTTCAAAATTTTAGCATTTTTGTTTATGATTTTGATGATATTTGAAATCAGCATCAAAAATTCCTTGGTTTTCGCAATTCTCAATTTTCGTCTAATTTTTGCCATTTTTGCATACTATCCCCTTGTCAAAATGTCAAAAAATGTGAAAGTTTTGAAATCGAAATTTTTTGTGCCCAATTGATTTCTACGATTTTCAAAATTTTTTCGATTTTATGAAAGGTTTTAAGCCTTGTTTAAATCTGCATCAATAGAATGTATATTGTATAAAATGTAGTCACATGAGTACAAAAATAGAAAGAATATCGATTTCAGTACAAAATTGGAGTTTCTCATAACTTTGAGAAGCCATAATTTTGTCAAAAATCAACCGATTTTCAAAATTTTTGCATTTTTGTTTATGATTTTGATGATATTTGAGATCAGCATCAAAAATTCCTTGATTTTCGCAATTCTCAATTTTCGTCTAATTTTTGCCATTTTTGCATACTATCCCCTTGTCAAAATGTCAAGAAAAGTGAAAGTTTTGAATTCGAAATTTTTTGCGCATAATTGATTTCTGGCATCAAAATAGACATAAAAAGCTGAACCGGACATAATTTGGATCAATATTTTAGAAAATATGTCCAAAAATGTGAAAAATCGGATGAAAAATGGGGTTTTCAGAAAAATTGATTTTTCCTGTATTTTCAGCATAGCATAACTTCCCAGAAACTCAAGCGATTTTTAATGGTTCTAAGCCTTGTTTAAATCTGCATCAACACAATGTATATTGTATAAAATTGTAATACAAGGTTTATGATATGTTTTAATAATTTTAACATACTTCGTTGAAGGTTGTATGAAGAAATGGAGGCAACTGTGATTTGCGATGAAAATCATTTGGAAAATGGCGGCACTAATACAACCACAGCAGACAGAGCCACGTGCTTGTTTACATAAATATTTGTGTGTGGGTATATATTTTTATATATCTATATATATTAATCTATATCTGTGCGTGTTGCCTACCCCCCTACGCTACATCAGCAAAAAAAAAGTTGTTGTTTGTTTTCCACAAAGAGACATAAAGGAACAAAGTGTGAGTGGGAGTAGTAGAGGGTAGTAGATAAGAGAGAAAGAGGGGTGGTGGGAATATATATGAAGTCAGAGTCTTGCTGCATGGAAATTAAATGGCGTGCCATTTCCGTGTCGTGACTGTCATTTCCGTTTCCTGTATTTATACAAATCACAAAGTAAGCCAAATACATGCCAGGCACGCAAGGAGACGCAACTTCTCTGCGCTCTCAGACACATGTATGAGGGAGAGTGCATGTTTTTTTTATGGCAACCGAAAAGTTAAAAAATACCAAAAAACGACCATAAACTTTAAATGTCTTTATGAAGCCAACAAAACAGAAAAAGAGGAGTAAAGAGAGAGAGAGATGGCACATAAACTTAAAATGAAATGAATTCAAATAAACAAACGTGTAACGAAATAAAAATGAGCGAATTGTCTGAGATGTGTTGGTCGAGGGGGCGATGCGACGGGGGTGCGGCTGTTGCATATAACAGGATATTAACGAAATGTCAACATGTTTGACAAAGTGAAAATTACACACAGCACTGAGGGACCCAACAACAGCCAAGGACCAAGGGACCTCGAAAATACCCAAAAGTCGCGCCGCTCTCTATATGTGTGTGTGTAAGTGTGTGTGTGTGTGCGCATAAAAAATGACAAGTGACACAAAGAGAGCGAAAGAGAGACAGAGAGCAAGCACATATAAAAAAAAACCGCCAAAAAGCGAAGAACGAACCGCTTAATTAAATTGTTTGCGGGCATTAAAATGACAAAATAAAAATGCAAAAAAATCTGAGAAGGAGAAGGAGAGGCAACGAATTGTGGAGGGGGTGCAGCCAAATGAAAACTTGAGCCAAGGCGGGTCACAAGTGTCGCCAGAGTCGTTGTCAAGTGTCGAGCAGAGCAGAGCTATCCTAGCTAGAGAAACTCACACAGAGAGAGAATGGGAGAAGAGAAGTGAGTAGAGAGCGGCTTGTGGCAGACGACCTCATTGTGAAGGCGGATTAGATGGTGACATTCAAGTGAATTGTTAGCGTGTCAAGGCATGGCGAAAGGATTAAACTAAGGATTATAACAGAAACTCACTCTCTCAGAAACTCTCTCTCTGTCTCTCTCATTCACTTGCCAATTCTAAGACCCACAATAAAGAGGAGAGAGAAAGTGGGGAGTTGAGTTTGTGGCTGATGTTGTCAGCAGATAAATGCTCAACTGTTGAGCTACTTTTCCCCACATAAAAAAAATATATATTTATATAGAAAAAAAATTAAATTTAACTGCAAAACATTTAATTTAACAAATTTATTAACAAGTTGTAAAACAAAGCGAGAATTGAATGGAATTTTAAAAAAATAATTAATTTGGAATTTTCGCAGTTTAATTGACTTGTTTTATCAACAAAAAAATAAAGTTAATGACATTATTTTGCACAAATTGAAATAAAATTAACTTTAATTTGTTATTATACTGAGCTGATCAAATGTTGATGGCCAATGAAAGCAGTTAAACAGCAACAATTATATTTATTTATTAATATATGTACTTATTTATTTTTTATCTACTTATATATTTATGCACTCTATTTTATATTTTACATTTTAGTCAACTATTTTATGTAGACTAAAATTAAAATTAAACATTAAATTAGGTTAAAATTAATTGTTTAAGACATCTAATATATAAAAGAATAAATATTATTAATTATAATTTGTATAAATAATACTTAAAAATATTTTTTTTTTTTTTTTTTTTTTTTAATTAATTAAGTGCTGGACCCATACAACATATTTGCATCATAACAACACAGTTAGAGATATTTAGTGATTAGAACCCCACCTTCGGCATCACACCCAAGGATTATTAGTGTCGCGTAAAATTAGCAAGTATGGCTACTGCTGGATGGTCTTGGCGAACCCTGCTCTTTTAAGCCTTCTTAAAGGCCTGGCCGGTAGAAGCGCTCTAGCTAGCGCGCTGCGGTGCTCCACAAGTCGATTTTTGTATCGACTGCTGTGCCTTTGTATCTGCTCCTCAACTGTGTACATGTTTAGGTCCCGATGCAGGGTGGATCCTCGAACATACCATGGACAATTCGTCATTGCTCGTAAGGCACGGTTTTGTATAACCTGGATGCGCTTGTAGTTGGACTTCGCTGCGATACCCCAGATCTGCACTCCATAAAGCCATATCGGCATAATACAGTGGACATAGACCTTCCTTTTACAGCACAGAGACAAGGTGCTCCTACGGTTAACTAGACAGCTCAATTGTTGCGTCCTGTGCCGGCACTTTTTCGCTGTCGCCTTAAGGTGAGGTCCAAAAGTTAGCCTCTTGTCCAGCGTTATACCAAGGTATTTGGCTTGCAAAGGTTGCTCGAGGGGAATGCCCTCTAAATGCAGAACAGGAGTTGTCGACCTGAGCCGTTTGAGTGTGAAACATGGGTTCGAGCTTTTAGAGGGGTTGACCTTCATATTCCATTTTCTGCTCCATGCCGATAGTGCGTCCAGGTCTTAAAAATATATGTTTATTTTCATGATTTAAGTTCTGGTCTTAATTATATTTTTAATATATTTTGGAAATATTTTAATAAATATCTCATGCATCATAAATAGTTGAAACCTGCATAGAATTTTTAAAAATTATATAAATAAAAATAACAAGAGAAATTGAAGTGCAAACTTCACGCGAAAAATGCATTTTCCGTGGCACTTGGAAAATCGTTAAAGTTTTTCCTTTTTTTTATCGAGCTGACGCACGGTAAGTGTCTTGTGTTGCTATTTACAGGAAATTCATATTTATAATATTTATGAAACAGGATAAAATGACACCACAGCAATAACTGCGGACAATATTACAGTCAAAGTGTCAGACAAGTTGCCCAGAAAATGGCCACAGATTTTTAAAGGCCTTCAAAATTTGTGTGACAAAATTTAATATGAACATATAGTGTGTCTGAGTGTGTGTTTGTATGTGTGTGTTTGTGTGAATATATATCGAATATTATGCAATTAATTGCATTGAAGGCATTATGAAACGTTTGCGAACAATGCAAACTGACAGCTCCAATAACAGCAGCAGGAGACAGGACACTGGCAATGGGCGATGAGCTGAATATGTTTGAGGCGTGGCATATGTGCTGATATCCCTTCCCCCATGTTAATGGCCACTGTTGAGAGTGTTGTCGTTGTTGCTGTTGTCGCCAGCAGCAATTGCAATTTAGTAGCAAAAAGCCTGGCCAAAGTGTTGCTCTCGAGCAATTAACTCCGAGATGTCCTTGCAGCTCACCCCTTGCACCGTCACTTCACATATCCATGTTGCATCTCCATATGTCCACATTGAGTATGTGGTTGTGTTCGTATTGATGTTGATGTCGTTGTCCATAGGCCGTCAATTGGCCAAATGTCTCCTGGCCAGGTCGATGCTCGCTCCGCTGCCAACTTCAGCATGGAGCACGGACTATGCGGCGTATGCGCAATCAGTTAAAGCGCAAATATTTTATGAGGCATGCGGCATGCGGCAACTGATTTGCATATTTGCCTCAATTTATGGTCACTCTGCCTGCTCTGAACTCTGATTGCAGGACTTCAGCAGCAGCAGCAGCAGCAGCGAATAATTGTAATCAAAATAGCCAAAAATATGATAACAAGTGAAAAAGAGGGGCAGACAATGAGGAAAATGCGGAGGAAGGGAGAGAAAAGGACATCAAATGAAGTAGAAGTTGAGCATAATAATTAAATAAAGTGTTAAATAAATTTTTTTCTATCTTGTAAAACTCCTTCTTATTTTTAATTTTTTTTTGGTTCAGAAAAAACAAATTAATAGTTATCTCTATCGTCTACCACATATACGTTCTCAAATCCTTTCCACATATATATCTATATATCAGTTTTTAGTCCTTCTGTGGCAAAATTGCCATGTTTTAAGTCTCAGGCTATTAGCTGTCAGTGTCGTGCTTTGTCTTTGATTGAATTAAATTGCCTTGCCTTGTAGTTGCCTGTTGGTTGCCTGTTCCCATATCCTGTCGTCCCTGTCGCCATATCGACTTGAACATTGAGGCACAATGTACGCATTCATTCATTTCCCATGTCCTGTGACAGTTGCCAATGTCGTTCTGCATTGCAACGTGTTAGAATTGCCACAAACACACATAGTCAGAGTGACAGTCACAGTGACAGTCGCAGTCACAGTCACAGTCACAGTCACAGTCACAGTCACAGTCACAGTGAGAGTCGCAGTCACTGTTGTAGTCACTGTCATTGCTGCTAAATCCCTTCAAGTTGTTGTCTGCCTCGGACCGTGGGCGTTCACCGAAAATTAAAACCACACGCGATCATAAATAAAATGTGAAAACTGCCAGCAAGAAAAAAAGCTAAATTTAAAAAAAATATAAATTTAAAAAATACAGAAAAATAGAGAACATTTAAAAACATTTTAAAAATTGGCGCACAATGAAGAAAAAAGGTTCGTCGAAGCCGCATAAAAATTGTTAAATGCCAAAAGCATCAGTAAAAACTATACAGCTCTTTTTCACTACATTCTCTCTACCTCTCTTCTCTCTCTCTCCCTGTCTCTTTCTGTCTCTCTTTGTCTATATACTTGCTCTCTGTCTCGCTCTCTCTCTGTGGGCTCGACAAACCGAATGCAGCAGCAATTTGGCGCAGATATTGTTTAATTTATTGCATTTTACAGCGTGCCTTTTGCCTCTGCTTATTGCTGTTGTTGTTGTTCTTTGTTATTGTTATCCTGCTCATCCTGGCTGCTGTTGTTCTTGTTGCTGTTGCAGTTGCTGCCGTCAATGGCCAACAATAAAGCAAAAGGAGTAACTCCACTGGACTGAGCTGGAGTTGCCTAGATGACTCTTGCACTCGCCCCAATTGCTGCTCCCAGAATGCTACAGTGCCGGCAAATTTGGCTGGGGAGAGAGAGAGAGAGAGAGGGAGGGCGGGAAGAGGCAGCCAGGGGGGTAATGTGGCTGGTTTGGCAGTTTAAGCCTTTTGACAAAAGCATTTTACGCGCTGTGGGGCAGCTCTTTGCATTTTTATGAAACTGACAATACGACATCGATCATTGGGGCTTCCCAGCACGAGAACGAGCACGAATTCAGGACTCACTTCCCACACATACTACCACGGCTACTCCAATTGCAACTGGCACTGACCGACAGCTGCAGGAGCTACGTTGACCACTGCCAGGATTGCCAACCGACGCTGTCAACATTCACCGCAGCATGCACATTTGTTATTGTTTTTCTTGCTACCCATTTTTTTTATGTATATACTTGTTTTTCCTTTGTTGTTTTTTGGCTGTGGCTGCAGTTTTATATGGCCCGTAATTATTCGCACTCGCAATCGCTGCTGCAGTTATCCTTTTGTTGCTCAGCTCTTTTATTTTCTTGGCTTTTGTTTATTTACAAGTGCCAAAATCAAAGTTAAAATTAGTTGAGAATGAAGCTCTGGCAACTAAATAAGCAACATTTGGTTATTTATTTAATAAACAATTTGCACATTAATTTCGACTCAAGTTAAGGACTGCCGCAAAGGCTCAACTGAATGTTCAATGAACTGGCTCATTAAGTTGATTGAGCGCAGAAAAGTATGCTATGCTTATATGCTAATTTTCCAAGCAACAAAAATAACTCAAAAAGAATAAAGCGAAAGGAGAAAAGAGAAAGGCAGGAAAGTGGCGCACAAAGGCGCATGTGAAATCAAGGAGCACACACACACTCACGGATATATACACACAAGCAGGTCTCACACTGACTTGACAGCCACCAGAGGCAGGTCTGTGACTTTGTGGGGTTTCAAGAGACCCCGCTAAGCTAAGCCACTGTGGGAGATGGTGGCTCTGCAGGCAAAATAAAAGGCAAAACATTAAAGGGAGACACTGAGCAGAGGCAAGAATGAAAGAGAGAGCGATAGTGAGAGAGAGAAACTGGGAGAGAAAGGTGAAAGAGGCGGACTAACACGCATGCATATTCAATTGGACAAGTGCGTGTAATTGACCCAAATTGTGATGAAATTGCGCCAAAGGAGCACTTTGCCAGTTCACCAACTCACACACAGTCATACACCGACTCACACACACTTACACACACACACACACATACATAAACGTAGCCACAACAGGCAATGCCTGAAGGCAGGCAAAGTAAAAGTGAAATCAAACTCAAAAGCGACTCGAAACGAGGCGCACAATCAACAAAAGCAAAACTGCTCCAATAAGAATACTCACACATGCACACACACACACACACACACATACATACATATGGAGTAAGGACTTCTCTAGGTAGCAGCATTGATTGCATTGGGGCCATTGGTCAACGTCCATGGTCATAAATGGAGACAGCTGTTGTCCAAAGAAGACCCAAAAAAGTTGAAAAAAATTATCACTCTAAATACAGCTAGCTAGCTATATATACATAGCTATATGCTGTTTATATATATATATATGTATAGATCTATTAGAGTCAGGGCTAATGGCAAACATTTGCTAATCTTTGACAGGGCTTTGTCAACTTGTTGTCCAATGAAATTACAAAAGTTTGCGCCAGCCAGAAGATGGCCAAAATGGAGAAGGACTCTCAAAGTTGCATTTAGACCAAAATGATGTAACTAAGTAGCCAAGGCATAGATGACTTGGGAAATACCCTGTAATACATGTAAATGACAAATTGCTTTGTTTGGCAAACGTTTGTTGACTACCAAATTATGCAAAACTTAAATGCAGTCAGTCAAAGACTATAAAAAAGTTAACAAAAGAAATTCAAAAATAATGAAAAGGATATGAAAATCAAAATAAAGACAATAATAAGTAGCTGAAGTACAGCAAAAGTTGCGCTAAAAAACACACAGCATAAAAATAAATAAATGCCAGACTGTAGCAGGAGTTCCGTTGAGGAGTTGGACATAAGACAAAGCCAAATGCAAAATGGTGGAGACTGCGCTGGGGAAGGATAATGGCAATAAAAAGCAGCTGCAAGTCAGATACAGATACAGCTAACAACTATAGCTATAGCTATATCTGGAGATTTTTTGGCTGCCATGGTTGATGATGGGACTCATTTGCACTCAAGTGCAGCTGTCTGCCTCAGTTGGTGGCGGTGGAGTCCTTTCGTCCTGTAGCGTGCTGCTGCTTAGCTCTTAAGCGCTGTGACAACTTTTTAAGCAACCTAAAAGTGAAGTGAAGTATTTTTTTTGGATTGTTTTGTTTTGTTTTGTTTTTGTGCAACTCGCAGGTAACTGGCAGTTGGAGCTGCCGATAGAGTTGCAAGCTGACGTTGCAAGTTGCTTTTGTTTAAGTTGCAAGCGAAGGTATCAAATTAAAATGCGCTACACACAGTCTTAGTTTTGTGTGTCTATGTGTGTGTGTATATCCTTGTTGAGTTGAAGTTCTTTGTTTGATACTTGTTGGCCTTTGTCTGAGGCAAACAAAATGCCAACTAAAATTTTGTTGAGCTACATCACCATCATTGTCTTAGAGTCAGACTCCTTTTTTGTTAATAATGTTTAAACTTTAACTCGTTTGGCATTAATATTAGTTGTTTGCCAATGTCAGACAGACATACCTGTAGTTAAAGACAATAAACAGTAGGTAGTTTTTTTAGAAAAATTATTTATAAATTTATTTAGTTTTTATAGTATTCTATGACTCAAATACGTATATAATTGTTAGTCATAAAAAATAATAATTTAAAAATTCAAATGAATATTTTCAACTTCTTCTGCAACCACACGTAGTTGAAGCAACTCGTTTAGCTTGACCTTTGACCCTCAAAAAAAGAGAAGAAGAAGCAGAATGCACAATATGCCAACAGCTGCGTTGCATATTCTGTGAGGGGTTGGAGAACTGTCACTAAATGAATGCGAATTGTGTGACAGACTGGCAAACAGACAAAACCAACTGACCAGCTGAAGTTGCAGCCTCAAACAGTGACAGACAGAAACAGCAGAGAAAGAGAGATAGATAGATAGAGAGAGAGAGAGAGAGAGAGGCATGTCCAGTTAGTTCACATGCCTAGGTGACCTCAGCAAAAGCAATGCGACGGACGAGTCAACAAACTAACTCCACAAAAAAAAAACGGAGATGGAAAACAGACTTCTCTCTCTCTCTTGCTCAATCTCTCTCCCTCTCTCTCAGTTACAAAATGGCGGACTGTCCGTTGCATTTGTCGCATAATCCATACCAATTTTTTTTTTTCGTTTGTATGCAACACTCGCGGCGTGGCAAGTTGTGTTGTTGTTGCAGTGGCATGGCCTGATATCAACACGGATCAAAGCGGCCATCTTTCTTGCAGCAGCACAATGGCCGCTTCCTGTTGTTGTCGTCTGCTGCTGTGAGCTGTATTTCTCTCTCTCTCTCTACCTCTCTCTATCTATCTCTCTTTCTCTCTACTTTTCTTTTTGTGTCTCATTCTGCTGCATTGTTGTGATGGTTGTTGTTGTAGTTTACAACAATGCGACATCAAGCAGCGAACGCGTAAAGCTTATCATCATCAACGCATGGCCAGCTGAGCAGAGCAGCAAGTGCCACAACAACAATAACAACAATACTAACAACAACAACAACAACAATAGTAACAAAAACAACAACAATATCAACAACAATCAACAACAGCATTTCGTGCTGTTGACACTTTGGATTCGAGAATTTATGCAACTTAAAAGCGGTCAAGTTACGAATTTATGCATGGCACCAAGCGCAGAGAAAGAGATGGCAGACAGACAGAGAATTGCAAAGAGGGAGAAAGAGAGAGGCAGACAAGGCAGAAAGAGCAAGCAATAGAGTTGGCAGAAGATAGAGAGAGATGCAGTCACACAGCTGGTGGGCGCAATGCCATTTAAATATATGTTTGGCCTGCAATTTTTTCTGTCTCTCTCCTCTCTCTCTCTCACTCGACTCTCTCTCTCTCTCCTCTCTCTCTCTCACTCGACTCTCTCTCTCTCTCTTCTCTCTCTCTCCCTCTCTCACCCGTTGTTGCTGCTGCTGCTGCATAAATTGAGCAGCTCCGGCAATAACTATGGCTATGAGTATGGGTCCAATTCCGGTCCTGAATATGCAATCGGAGCTGCAATTGCTTGTCTGACAGTTTGCTGCTTAAAGGACATTTAACTCGACCCCCTCCCCCCATTCCAGATACCCTCAATAACCTCCTCCAGCACCCCTACACTACCCCCTTTCATGTTTTTCATTTATACATTTTATTTGAATTTAAATTTTAAATATATTTACAACAGATTATTGTTTCTCGTATTTTTACTTGTTTTGTGTATAGCCTTCTTTTTGGGGGGATAAAAAAGTAAAATATAACTAATTCAAAAAGCAAATATAATAATACTAATAAGTAATCATAAATTAATTATTAAAATTTACTTTAAAAAAAATTAATTTAAAATGTTTGGGGCTGCCATAAAGTCAATGGTCAAAGCTCATAATGTTTTTTGATTTGAAAGTGGCAGAAGTAAGTTAAATATTGTAATAATTGTGCTTTAATTGTCATAAATTTTCTACTACATTTATACAATTATTTTTATTGTTTTTTTTTTATAAATTTAATTAGTGAAGAATTTGGACAGCTGAGACTACTTTAACATCACATAATGCTCTAAAATTCGAGAGTCACAAAGACCAAAAATAAAACTATTTTAAAATCAAAACGCATAGCATATTTTAAATGATAAAAATACATATTTAAAATGTGAACTAACATACTGTAATATTATAATTTTAAAATTCGTGAAATTTCAATTTAAACTTAAACGAAAAGAAAAGTTCTACTATTATAACATGTAAACTAATAGCTTAACTTGGCTCAAAATTATTTCAAAATTTATGTTGCAAGTAACCCCAATTAATTCTACAAAAAATAAAAAAAAAACAGGAATTGCCTTTTAGCCCAGCTTGACTTGGTTCTAATTTTAGCTGCAGTGCATCCAAATCTGGACGCCATTGTGCATCGCTGCTAACCTTTGGCTTAATCAGCGCCCAAAAAAGCTTTCAGCCAAAAAAGCCGCAAAAACGCCTAGAAGTAGGCCAGCAAAAGCAGCAACCGGGGCAGACGAGGAGCGGAGCTAGCTGATGTGCGGTCTCATCAAAATGAACCACCTCGCCACCTTTCAACAACTACCCCAAGCTGACCAAGCTGAGTGGGTAGTGGGGGTAGAGAGGTAGATGTCGGGGGAGGTGGGGGGGAAAGCCGCATTGCGCGCATTACATAATAAATTCTCAGCTTATTTGCATAGTTTTGTGGTTGGCGAACAATGTCCAAGCCAAGTTAATGGAATTTTGTAATAAATTTCGCAATGAGTTGGTTAAACAGACTTTAACAGCTCATTGCAGTTAGCAGACCTTAGATGAGAATGCGCTTAAGAGCGAATAGAAAACACAGAGAACTGAGAGAGAGGGGGAGAGATAGTGAGGGAGAGTTGGAGAATCAGAGCAATTACAACAAGTGCCAAATGCACATCAACAACATGGCAGCACCAACTGAAGTTCTAGTCGAAGTTAGAAAAGAGGGCGCACACAGAGAGAGAGGGATGAAGTGATGAGAGGGGTGTGGCAAGTGGAAAGCTAAAGAATTGCGCCGACTGTCGACTTTTCAACCAACTGTCGCCGGAAGCGCAAAGTTGCAGTCGGCAGTCGGAAACGGCAACTGCAACGCAGTAAAAGTCGCACTACTTCTGCGGTTGTCAGTTGTTTTAACAGCTTAGCTGCTGCTCCCAACTTCACAGCCCCGACCCTCTTCTGCTGACTGGCTGCCCCCTCTAAGCTGATGCGGGTCCGCAGATTATCACGGAAATGTGCTGTCAATTTACGCGCAGCCAGCGACAAGTTTTAAATCTCAGACCTCTGTTTGATTTGCACTCTGCAGCTTCCACAACTTTTCTGACGAGCATTGTTATTTTCTTAGAACTCCCAAAATCAAAAAAAAAAAATTAACTTAAATTATACACCTACAGCTACAGAGAGAGAGAGAGAGAGAGAGAGAGAGGGAGCGTGGGATTTGAAGACCGCCTGTCATGTCTTGTGCATAATTTTACTGCCTACTTGCAGGCGCATGGAATTTCTGCTTAAGATGAACTTTAAATATTGACAGCAACTGTCTGAAACTTATGCTGTCTTCGCTGCACTTTGAAAATTCTTGCTTGCTTTCCCACGCAAACACACACACGGGCATATTTTTCCTATATCAAAGTTTTTCATTTCCCGGAAAATTGTGTGCCCGCATTGACAGATTGAAGTTTTTTCGAGTTCAATTATAAATTATTATCAATTTGACGGCGTTGTGAATACAGCAAATATTACTGCTGGTAATAAAAATGATAAATTGAATAAGAGAAATTGTAATAAATTAATAGAGGAATATTTTTTCAAATTAATGAACTACAATTCTGTGGAGAAAATTCTAAAAAGAAAGTAGTTTTAAAGATTTTTAATAAAAATAATAAAAATTTTGAACTAAAAACAACTCTATAAAATTAAAATGATAATATATAAAAAACATATTTAGATCAATAAAATGTTTGAAAATCGTAAATTTGAATTTTCAAAATTTCAATAAATTTTCAATAATTTCACATGTTCAACTTTAACTCTATAATTTGCTGTCAATTTGTTAAACATTCTCATATGGCAGTAGACATATTTATGTTTTTTCCCATGCTATTAAATCATTTTGCTTTCGAGCAGCTTTCAATACACTAGTATTTGAAATATTTTCAATTTTGTGTGGAACCCAAAGCTGCAACACAGATGTGCCACATGAAATACCGTGCCACAGACAATGCGAAATCGGGGCACACTTTATGCCTTTAAGTGGGGCCTACCTTAACATAAATACTTCAACTGCAGGCCAAAGGCAATGTCAGTAGCTGGCGACAGAGATAAGGATGCCAGCAGGACTCGTTGACAGCACACAAGCAGCAACACACACATACAGAAAGAGAGAGAGAGATAGAGAGAGAGAGAGTGAGTGAGAAGTGAAGCATCTCAGTCTGAACAGAATTATTACTAATGTCATAGAGTAAGGCGACAAAAATATATAGTGCTCCTCTGACCATGCAGGACATACAGCACACAGGATACAGGACAAGAGCAAAAAAAAAAAAATAAGCTCCCCACATGCTCAGTGGGAGATTGAGGCAGAAGCTTGAAGGAAGCGCATCAATCACAAAAGAATTATGTTGGGGTAAACAAAAGCATTTGTCATGAAACAGCAAACAACAACAACATCAGGGAATACATGTATGCAGATGTGTGTGAGGATGTGTGATTGTGTGTGTGTTGGCAACGGATTGAGGACATTAGCTGGAAAGCTGCTGCTGCTGTTGCTGCCCTGGTCAAAACTTGGCCAACAGGCATAGCAAAAAAGTGGGGAGAACGAGAGCGAGAATCAAGCCACATAAATCTGTGCCCAGCAGAAAAGGTGCTCACACATACATACACACACATACATATATATATAGGACTTGCGTGGGATCTATTTTGAGTAACACACGCGTTTTCAAAGTGCTCCGCGTTTTTTATCACTTTCTTGTGTTAAACCTCACAGTATATCTGCAAAAAAGTGCAAAGTTTGTAGTGGAGGCCTGGCTCATCTGGTTACTCACGGTTGGTGCCGGTTCCATTGCAAATGATATTAATTTATCATAAATTCTTGGCGATTTTTTGTCCTCTGAGTGTGTGTGGGAGAGAGTTTGAGTGAAAATAACTCAGAACTTTCTCTCCCATTAGACTTTACGCGCCGATACACTTTTTAGTGTCGGACCATCGTGGGAAAAATCTTTGTGTTGGTTTATATCAGCTGATAATACCAAAGCTACCCTGCGTAAGCTGACTCATTTTTGCGTTGTGGGAACGCAAACTGAGCTGGAAAGTGCGCCATCTGTTGGCGCTTTCTGGAACAAGAAGTCTGCGACCTTGTTCTTTTTTAGGTGCATACTTTTAGGCTTCCGAAGTCTGACAAATAATCTCCGAATTTGAAGCTGTAATTAGGTTAAAGACCTCGGATCTGGTTATAACCAACCCCTCCGCCTTGTCGGTACCGGAAAAAGGGGCTCTGGTGACCGAGTCGGAGCGGTATACCTCCCAGCGAGCGCCTGTCAAGGGGAAATACTTGGCCTTCGTTGGACAGCTCTGGACTCGGAGATGGCGGGCGATAAGCTGACCGTGGGTGTAAGTGCTCAGTCGTCGAGAGCCACGCCACCTCCACCTCAGGCTTCCACCTCGCTTGTCTTGCGGGTGGACACCACAACTGACGGTGAACAGGCGTTCGCCAAGTCAGGAAAGATGCCGAGGACTCCGCCACCGACGCAACCATTGAAAACGGTTCCGGATCTGGTGGTCTCTCAGGCTGATGATCGCATTCCTGAGTCGCTAGCTGAAACGCTTGCCGAAATGGGAATGCTGATTAACGAACTGGCGGATACTATTAAAGTCAAGAGGCACATAACCGAGCCTACTAGACTCTCAATTGGCAGACTTTCGTTTCTGCAAAGAATTGCAACGGAGCAGAGTGCCAAGCCACCCGCAACTCCTGTGATTGCGGCTT